>OY744483.1:246002636-251175998 GCA_963556165.1 Tipula helvola | reverse complement strand
GTTGATATTAAACTCATTGGAAGTGCCGTTTTTTTTTGGCGGCAATTTTAAAATTTGAATAAATTTCACAATATGAATGCTTATTTTATACGTCGTTTTTCATTTAGAAGTGTGAGATTTGTCTGTATTATCAATTAATATGATCTTAAAAAAAACAGTAAAAATTCCCCCATTTTATTTTTTTTTTCGCTGGCGCTACATACCATAGAGGGATTTGGCCGCTTCATTATGAAGTTTCGTAATAATTTTTCTAACGGATAATGAGTGATTAATTCATTGATCTAACATTAACAAGCCGTAATTTTTTCATCACCCGCCAGGAATCGAACCCGGGACCTCCGGAGCTTAAATCAAGCATGCTGACCACTGTGCCACCGGGGCGGCTTAAATTTTATTAGTGTAGGCTTAATAAACATATTATAATGAGAGCTTTCCTTGAGGTTTAGATTTGGTAATTCACTAAATCATTACGTTCTTACCTAGTACTATAAGTAAAAGGTGGGAAAATTAAATTTGTGTAGTTTGATCGTAGCTACTTGATGAGTAGACCAACTTTTTATCAGCACGAAACCAAACTACCAGGAGCTTAAGAAAAGTTCTCATTTTTTGAAAAGGTAAATCTTAAAAACCCTTAGGGAAATTACGGGGGGGGGGGGGGGGGGGTCAATGTTTACTGTCATATTTTTTAAAATCATTAATTGATAATACAGACAAATCTCAAACTTCTAAATGAAAAACGACGTATAAAATAAGCATTCATATTGTAAAGTTTATTCAAATTTTAAAATTGCCGCCAAAAAAAACGGCACTTCCAATGATTTTAATTTCAACTGTTCCGAGCTCAGGACACTCCCTTCAACTAGGTTCACTATGATTTTCTTTAGTGACAGAACTTTTCATTAAAATTGGTTTCCAGCACACCGTGTGGTAACTTGATAATTTTAAAATCATTTGCATTGGTTTTAAAACGGTGGTAATTGGTTTTGCGCAGTTAAAAATCAATCCCGCAAAGTTCACTATTCTCTTTTAATTTAAAGGAGATAGGCGTGTTTTTCTAAACTGTAATGATTCGTTTTCTAGACTGAAATCAGTCGTGAAACATCGAATTTCGGTATAGTATGAATTAAAAATCTAAGAGTTTTTTTGATAACAATTATTAGTCTTGGTTACTAAGATTTTTCATCATTTTGCAATGGTAACTATGGTTATGTGTTTTGTACTCGTGAAGTCGTGAAATAACAAAAATGGTGAATTATATTAAATTATTTTCAAGTGATTAAATTTTTATACGAATTATAATCGAATTGGTTAAGCGGTTAATTAGTATTAAAATTATTGAAATCACTTGGAAATTAAGATACATAGTTATTAATTTTTATGTGTGTATATAAAACTATTAATTGGGAATAATTTTATATTTTGTATTGTATGTGCTGTGGTTTGGCCAGCGACGCTCGATGGAAAACTATTTTTAATTGAAGTCACCTATCTTCATTGATCGTAATTTTCCTTAAGGTTTCGAAATTTTGGTTACGAAAATCATATTGTGTCAGTAGTACATATAAGGCTTGAACAACATTGTATTGTATTTCCACACTACATTTTATAAAATAACATAAACATAAGATATCTTATTGGAATGTGAGTTAGCCTATTTTTTGATATCAAAACTGTTTAATTCCAATCTGACGTGTGATATAGATTTGTTCTTTCTTCTTTATTTTATAGCAGTAAGCATAAGGAAACTAGGCTATTCCAAATTGGTTTAGAACCAATCTCTTTTTCCAAGAATCATTTTCAAAACTCTCGTATTCCTAAACCTGTAAGAACTAAATTGAACGACCTATGACTAGACTCTGATTAAGTGACAAATGAAATTTGTTTGTAAAATCGTACTAAAATAATCTAGACAAGTACTAAAAAGCACTTATAAGGATATGAATTAATCATTTGTATTAATGAAAATCATTATCATTAAAAATCAGAATTCTCCAGAGACTTGCTTTTGTACTAATAAAAAATAATACCAAAAATGTCCCTTTCATCAGAATCTGGTGGAATACTTTTATACTTTTTACCAATCATCAACCAAATCTCAGCAACATGCCCGAGTGTGTAGTCAGTTTTATTATAGTTAATACGTTACGGTAATATTTCGACTAATCATTATTGGACAAAAGTATGCTTTCAGTATTGTGCTGTTTTGTTTTATAATTTTTTGTATAAGATCAAACTAAAAATTTCATTTTATTTTATTATAAAAAAAAAGTCATTAAACTTTGAAATCACATTTGTTTTCTTTTATAAATTAAATTAACGAAACAAATGATAAAATCTTCCAATAGTAAGATGTAAGGACATAAATAAGGTCCTAAACGATCCTAGCACCTGGCTTTTAAGTTTAGTATTTTTTAGTAAATTGTTTGTTTTCTATTTTTAGGAGACTGACTACTAGAAAGCTCACTTCGACAAACATTTTTCGTTGATTTACAAATTTTAACGGTTTTAGAAGGTAAAACCGATAAAGTGCGACCGACAGTTATAAAATTTCATTTATCATTTTATATTTATATCCCACAGTTTTAGCCTAGTTTTTGTTTGCTTGTAAGGATAGTTAATTTATGTTGGAAAATTTGTAAACAATATTAGTTTCAACATTTCGAACATTTCATTTGACACCACCAATTTTATGAAATCAATATTTTGAAAGAAACCAAAGCTGGTAATCACTAATTAGTGTTCGGAACCTATATTTCAGCACTGTTTGCACTAAAATGCAACGAAACGGAAAAAAGTATGCCTTTTCGAAACTGAATCGAGTTGAATTGAAATTAAGGTTAACCATGACAAATTTTATTGAAAATAAAGTTATCCCGTTAGTTATGAAACTGTGTCATGTCAGTAGTATTTTGTTGTTTGGTCAAATATCAGTTTGAAATAACTACATAACTACATACAAATGTACTTTGTTTGGTAATTTTTTTTTTCTCTTAAACTACATTTATGATTAGATAACGGTTATTGGTAATTTAAAAAATAATTAATTCTACAGTAAAATCGTGATTAGGTACCTTTCCTTACAAAATTCCTGACAGACATTTCGGAACCCATAAAAACTCAAAATCTGGAATATCTTATTGAAAAATCGATACACTTTTTAAAAACTTAGCACTATTTAATCTCCTCAGTATTAAAACAATTCAAACGGAATAAATCTTATTAATTTATTTATAAATCAACAACTTTCAATTCTACATAAGATCTACATAAAAAAAATTTTAAATTGTAAATTAAATATTTCTATATAACACAAAATAACATAAAACTATGTTTATTAAAAGGAATAGGGTTTTAACAAAAATCTATACATGTTTATTGTATATCTATTTAATATTAAATAAATAAGAAAACAATAAAATATTTCCTCTTTACTAAAATAAAAGAAAATTATAAAATACTTCTTGTATGCAATTTAGATTTTCTTATGATAATTGTTCGAAGTACAACATTCATAAATACTATTATTATGTTTACGTTATGCATAGTACATATGTACATACATTATACCTATTATTTAATATAGTTATGTAGTACAATTTATACAAAAATTTTAAAATAATACATAACAATTTCCTAGTACGTATTAATCTATAAAAGGTTAATTATTTTATTTATTTATGGATAATTGTTATTTAATTTGGTAAATTTTAAATTTCGGAAATGTGTAAACATCACCAGTGTGATTAATTATTACTGATAATATGTAAATCTCAAAGACATATGCTTTACATTATTCTTATGAATAATGATTTTTATTTATTAGGTATGCTGTACGTAAAACGTTTTCATAATATGAAAGCTTTTAATTTGATTGGTTCGAATTACAATGAAAACACAAGTTCAAATCTATTAATTTTTTTAAAAACTAAAATTCAACCGACTTTCAATCCTTTGTCAATCCAAAATTAAGAATTTAATTCAGATCCATAATCAGTAACTTCACCATTATACTAATTATTAGCTAAGAAACTTAATGAATAGCACATACCTCTACTTCTCGTTCTCAATCAGCTTCACTCTTCACCACTAAAATTACTATAAGTTAAAACACAGCGGCAAAATAAAAACGCAACAGAAATTTTTTTCGGAAAAATACCCAGATTTGAACGCTTGTATCTTGGTGAAATAACACCTCTCAAAAAATATATTTTGTTTCAATTAAGGAAATTTTGTCTTCTTTTCGATACTTTATTCCGTTTTATTTTATTTTATTTTGTTATAACATTTTTGAGTAAAATAAAAATTATCTAAAAGAAAAAAATATGCTGCTTTTTGGTACTACAAACGAACTTGCTGGATATTTCATTCCCAAATTCAAATTGGCCATTTTATAGAGAATTTAGAAATCTTGAAAATGATACTGAAGAAATTTCTGTACGATTTCTGATTGGCCATTTGGAAATATGAGTATGCCATTACAATTAATATATTGTCTATACAAAGCCGCCATTATACACACATAAATGAGATTTCCAGACCTTATTTTTCAGTACGAAACCGAACTACCAACAAAAGAATCTTAAGGAGGCTCCGGGCCATATCTCGCCAAGTCTTTCCACTGCCTTCGTGTAAAGCAGAAGAGATCTCTGATCCGCACATGCAGTCAGTTTCTCCTGGTTCGATAAGTTTTGTAATACTTCCTCTGGAAGTTTGATTAAATATTGTATAATTTTCTATTTGATTTCCAGAAATGATTTCGTCTTTATCATGTAGAAATTGTAATACCTCCGAGTAATGAGTTCTTCTTTCTTTAGTCGAATATAAGTCCTGAACTTGAGCGTCACATCTGCGGTTACAAGATTAGTGTCCTCACTGCATAAAGTTACCGCCTATAGCCAACTTCACAGCCTGAAAAGCACAGATGGTATTGGTTAGCAAATCTAATTTACTTAAACTTAAGTTTAAATCAATTTTTAAATCAATTAGGCTTTTCATTATTTAGTCTCTTATTTCTTAGTCTTTATTGACAACTACCATTTCCATCAACATCATGTTTAAAATATTGCTAGAGAAGGCCTTTTTTACTTGATCGAGTTAAAATATCAAGATTATTTTGAATGACCTAGAATTTGGATTTTGTTTCATGCTTCCAGCTAGTGTAGTTCAAAAGATATTCACATCAAAAAACTTTTTTTTAGGATAGCCCGTTTTCTATGCCGGTGAGTGTATTTAAAACAGGTAATAGTAAACCGATTACCAGTAATACCAATTACAAAATTTGGTCCTAAAACCGGTATTACCGGTAACGGTTTGCAATCACGGTTGGGCGAGTAAATTACACTATGTAATTTACACAGTTTTTTGTACGTGTAATTTACAGAAGTCCATTTCGTACATTATGTATGAAAAAACGTAAAAAACTATACCGTCAATTAAATAAACTGACTATACTATATTTAATTATTTTTATTGAAAACTTTAACTTCTCAAAATAATTCTTTTTGATTTTTTTGTATAGCTACTCGTCTTAAATTACTTAGCGTCATGCTTAATTATACCTTAATGAGTACAAACCCCACCTAACTGTAAAAAGGTAGTATTGTATGTCAAAATTATTATTAGTATTTTATTAAAGAAAGGTAAACAAAACTTTAATTTTTTTTGTAATATTCATCTATATTTTCAAATTTGTAATTCAGAAATATTTTTTTTTTGTACAATTCTAAGAAAATGAGATATCGAATTCTGACATCGTAAGTTCAAATTCGGTTATGATTTATCTAATGACTTATCGAACATATTCCGTCATAAAAATACAAATTCTGGAATACATATCGAACTCAGACACGGTATATCGAATTTTGACATCAATAACTCAAATTCTGATGCCACAAAATTAATTTCTGCCACAACTTATCGAATTCTAATATTTTTTATCGAATACATAAAGTTAACCGCTGAAGAAGTTTATATTTTGATGTGAGATGTGTAATTCTTTGATATATCATCTCAAGATTTCAAAATTCGATATAATCCCAAAATTCGAGATGTTATGTCAGAATATTACATGATATATCCAATTCTGATATGACATCTCGAATTTTGAATTTTGAACTCATGAGATGATAGGTATATCAAATTCTGATAAGACTTTGCGAATTCTGATAAAACATGTCGAATTTTGACGGACATATTTCGAAAAACTTTAAATAACGACGCAACATATAAAATTTGACTTGTGATATAGAATTCTGAAACGAAAAATTGAAATTCTGATATAACCTGTCAAATTCTGAGGTAACATATCGAATTTTGCGATGATTTACAGAATTCGGAAGGCTTCATGGCCGATTTATCAAATTGGGACAATCTTTCAAATTCTGGAATGACATAACGAATTCTGATGTATTGAATTTGGATATAAATAACTCAAATTGTGGCTTGAAATATCGAATTCTGTCATCATTTATATAATTTTGACATAATACCTTAGACAGACACAAAATTGATTGCGATTTTCATTTATCCTGATTTTCAAAAATCGCGTTCTGAAAACTAAATATTCCTGTTTTTTGTAAAACGTATAATAACAGACGATGTAATTCTGATATTGTAAATTCATATTCTGATATGTCATATCGAATTTTAACGTAGTTTGTAGAATTCTGACATGAAAAATTCAAATTCTGATTTCAGAAATATCGAATTTAGACAGTATTAACTCAAATTTTGATAGGACAAATCGAATTCTGGCTTGATCTATCGAATTCTGACATAACATTCTAAAATTCTAAAATTATTTATTGAGTTTTCCCTTGGTTTGCCAAATTCTAACATGATATCCACAACTACAATCTACATCAGAATAATACATATCGAATTCTTATATGATTTACCAAGTTTCGGCATGATATATTGAACTCTGGCATCATAAATTCAAATCCCGACTTAACAAATTGGACTATGCCTTAATTGACACATTTAGCCCATAAATTCCGACAACAAAAATGTTAACTCTGACATGATGTATCAAATTTAGGCGTGACACCTATATCAATTCAGACATCATATATTCAAATTCAGACACGATATAACGAATTCTGGCTTGATATCATGATATATCGAATTTTGAAATATGATATTTAATTTATGACATGACATATCGAATTCTGACATGAAGTAACGAATGTTACAATTTATCGGATTCTGGCATAATATCTCGAATATGTGACATGTCGATTTCTGGAATGATATATCGAATTCTGGCATAGTATATAGAACTCTGATATCTCAAATAAAAATTCTGATATTGCTTATATCTAATTCCGATATAAAGTATAGAATTTTTCATGATAACTCGAATTCTGGCATCAATAATTTCAAATTCTGATATGAGAAATCGAATTTTGACATCAAAGATTTAAATTTTGTTAAGACATATCGAATTCGCTTATGATTTTTCGAATTCTGATATGAAGTATCTATTTTTGGCATCAAAAATTCAAATTTTGACGTGACATATTGAATTTTGAAATGATAGCTCGATTTATTTTATTCTGATACTACTCAAATTCGGACATGACATATCAAATTCAGACTGAAATTCGAGTTCTGACATCATAAATACAAATTCTGATATTACAAGTCTAACTCTTACATCATTTATCGGATTCTGACACGATAATTCGTATTCTGGCATTAAAAATTCAAATTCTGATATGGCTGGGATTCTGGCACGATATCTCGAACATATGACATGGCGAATTCTGGCATGATATATCGAATAACATAAGAATTAGAATTCTGATATCATAAAAGCAAATACAGATCTGTATTGCATATCTAATTGTGACATGAAGTATGGAATTCTGACATGAGATATCGAATTTTGACACCAAAGATTCTAATTCTGGCATGGCATAATACTTCGAATTTTAATATGATATGTCGATTTCTGACATAATTTATTGAGTGGTAGTAGCTTGGATACATAATATCTCATTGGGTTGATATAACTGGCAGTTAATTTCTGTTGGGTTTGTGGCCGCAGCCGTGGATGGATTTATCAACTTAATTTTTACATTAAACGTTCAGCCAAGCAATCCAAGGGAAATAACTCTATTGATTTAGACGTTACTCCTTTTAAGGTGTTCAGTTATATGAAGGTTTTTGTTGACCAACCTCTCTAAAATTGATAGAAAATAACAAATGTATTAACTGGGTATTTCGATGAAAATGGTCTAAAATGAATTAAAGTGAAGTTATGGCATATACCAAATAGGATATAACTTGGTTAATTCTTACCCGATTTGGATGAAATCCAACGTGTGCGAGAGAAATTGGAACCAATTTGGAAGAAATCCAACATATCCGATGGAAATGCGACTCTCATATGAATTTAGATGAAGTTTTGGAATATGGCCAATTAAGATGAAATTTGGATATTTTTTAACTGAAAACACTTCTTTACCGATTTCCATGAAAAATAATGCATGTACGATGGAAATTGGATTAATTAATAAATAAACAAACAAATTAAAATGTTTTATTGTATCAAAATTATTTTATTAGCATATGTTGTTGTACACCAGAGAACAAAATTGTTTATAAAGTTCAAGACTGAGCCTTTTCGGTCTTTTTATAAATGCTGTTGACATCTTCAGGGAATTTCAATTTTCAGTTCAAAATACATATACCTAAGTTTCTAAAATCGGAAATCTTTTCTAGAAATGATTTTCTAGATTGGTCTAAAATTTAAGAACTTGTTATCAGTAACAAAAATGAAAATTATTTTGCTCTGAGTTTTTATGCTAACGACTTTTAATGAATCTAATTTTAAAGGTCTTTTCAACTACTTCAAAACACGTTCTCAAGTTTTTTTTCAAAAATTTGTCGTTTTCCGTTATTTAATGTTGAAAGGTTTGAATTCAGTTTTCGGCGAACAAACAGTCACTTTCAGCGAGCCACAACCCGGTTCGTATTGTATCTAAAGAAATAAAAATAAACCAATCAATTTGTTATTTTATAAGCTTTATTTTGGTCCTGAAAGATTTTTTGATGAAACGCAAGGTTTTCGAGTTATTCGTGAACAAATGGCTATAAAACATGCATTTTTTAGATGAAAACCCAACATTTTCAATCGCGAATAAGATATTTTTGGCTTAGAATTTATCCCACTTTGAGTATACTAATTTCCACCCTCTAGAAGGAGTGACATCCACCCCGAAGGTAAAACCACACATCGGCACTATATAACTTTTGTTCCTTGAGCTATTCCCTATCTACTATCCAAATTTCACGGAAATCGGTATTGTCCGTAAGAATTAAGAGGGAAAAACCGTCATTGACTGGATTATATCTGAGAATCATAATTAATAACTACTTAAATTTAATCTCGTGCAATATTACTGGAAATCAAAAACGATATTAAGCGCTTATTACTTAACCAAGCCCAAAATTTATTGTAAATAAAAATCTCTGAAACAAATTATGAACTAACAAATAAAATTAAAGTTAGTCCATAAATTTACTTATCAATTAGAAAGATAATTGTATAACTGGATATACTCAATCAACAACAGCCGTATTTTGTTTAACAATTTACAACAACAATTGTACTGTTGAATTCTTCAGTAGGATACTTTACGTTGGGTGAGCTAGACCACATTTTATTAGTTGTATAGGTTGGTTTTGTGAAATTTTTGTTATGTTTACTATTTATTTGGTAACTAAAAGAAAAAAAATATTTTTTAAATTCGCTAAATGTAAACAAACCACATACCAATATTTTATTCGCGAAAAAATCATTTTTGCTACAAAACAATTCAAAATGTTACCGACATTTGAAAACCAATCGAATTCCATACATTGAATACCGTGGCTATTTTATTGTTGGTCAAATAAAATTTTTTTATTGAGTTCCAATTTCAATTCCACTTCCCAGGGCAAATAAAATACGACTAATATATTATCTATTTACTCCGTACTAATTAAACCACACTATAAAATAGTTTATATAATAACAGCTCCAAGGGATACATACTCAATAAATCAATAATTAATATATTTTTATTACTACTAAGAATATATGAAAACACAATTAGCACACACACAATTTTAAAACTAGTGAAGCTTTAATTTTCTGGATTCCAAAATTCTATATAATACTGAAATTCAACATTCCTAATTTATCATTTTAATTATGAAATTTGAAATTGTAAGCATCTCGCCTTTTAAAATTCTAAAATTTTTAACCTAATTCTAAATTCTAAAAAATCCAAAATACTATCTATAAAATGTTAATTTTCAAATTAGTATATTAATAGCTAATCATTTTAGAACAAAACCTCTAAAATCAAAATTAAAATAATTCCTGATTATTCCATTGTGCTTAAAAGCCCACTGTAAAATATTGGGTATACAAATAAATTTTGAGGGATTTACAAAAGATGGCGTAACTGGTATTAAATCGCATCGGGCGCAATCGCATCAGCTCCATCAATAAAAACATGTGAGTTCTGGTTCCTGTGTTTTAAAAGTGGCGATTTTGACACAAGTGACAAAGAATGTGAAGGGAGGCCAGTAAAGTTTGAAGACGCTAAGTTGGAGGCGTTATTGGACCAAGATTCATGCCAAACTAAAGAGGAGCTCGCTGAAACTTTGGAAGTGACTCAACAAGCGATTGCAAACCGTCTTAAGGCCATGGGTATGGTGCAAATACAAGAAAATTAGGTTACGTATGAACTCGAGACAAAAGACGTAGAACGCCCTTTTTTCACGTGCGAACAACTACTCCAAAGACAAAATCGGAAGATTTTTTGTATCGAATCGTGACGGGGGAAGAAAAGTGGATCCAATACGACAACCCAAAGCACAGAAAATCGTAGGGTAAGCCCATTCATGCATCAACTTTAACTGCCAAACCGAATATTCATGGCAAAAAGCTAATGATGTACATTTGGTGGGATCAGTTCGAAGTGAGTTATTATGAGCTACTCTAACCTAACGAAACCATCACTGAAGAACGTTATCAACAACAATTGATGGTTGGAAGATAAAGAAAAATAATCGAGAAGGAAAGCAATTAATAAAAATGTGGCGCTCGATGCCATTGGACAGTAAGAAAATGATTAAATTAGGTTTACCGTATTGTACCGCGTTTACCTGTGTTTGTTTAGGTATTCAAACAAAACTAGTAATTCTCTCTATCTCTCTAGAAGTTACACATTTCAAATACGAATGAGATTCTTCAACAATACAATAATAAATAAGAAGTGAGGTCTCTACTCCCTCATACCATCGTTGTTAAATCTACGCTAATATATTTCCTATTTAGCACTAAAACTATTCCTATTTAAAAAATATACACACTTGCATACCAAAAATACATCCAATACCATTATGTATAATAAAATTCCAAATAACAAGTGTCTATCGTAAAATTTCGTTATATGTATATTGTATGTACTACAAAATCAATAGATAATTATTTTTTTTTTCACTAACACATGCAAAAAACGCATGTGGTTTGAGATTACCTACCATACTAAACCTGAGTAATACCGTTATGAGGAGTTGAGATGGAAGACAGCATGACTTGTTCTGAGTTGAGTTCATGTGCGCATGTAGTTTTTCTAACCGGGTTTACTTGAGGATTGAGTTGGGCATTTTGTTGAGGGTTCAATTGATAGTTCAGTTATTGCCGAGTAGGATGTTGAGTTGGGTTCATTTAGGGATTTATTTTAGGGTTTACTCGGGTGTTGAAGTCGAGATTAGATTAAGTTGAACTCATGTATTGCCCACGTATTTTTAGAACCGTATTAATTTAGAGAGTTGAAGGTTGAGTTGGAGTTGAGTTATGGTTGAGTTTATAGTTGGATTGAGTAAAAGCTGAGCTAAGGTTAAATAGGGCTTGATTGCAAAATTGTATCCATATAAATCAAAATTAAAAAAGAGTTTTTAAAGTATACCGAATATAGAAAGACTTTTAAAATTTTTTTTTTTTTATTTATATGGATAAAATTTGAAAAGGTTATTACCTGAAAAGTGAGTTAAAATTGACCAAAAATGTGAGTGATAATATTTGATTTGAAGTTGATTTGGTTTTGAGTGCGAGTTTGGTCGGGAATAACTTGGAGTCGGGTTGCAGGTTTAGTGGAAGGGTATATTGAGTTGAGTTCATACACGCTTGTAGTTTTCGAATCGAGTTGATTTCGGGAATAGGTTGAATAGAGGATTGAGATTTGGTTTGAGGTAAGTTAATTTTAAGTTGAGTTAGCTTGCGTAGGTTTGAAAACTATTTGAGAGTTGATTTGTGGTTGGGTTAAGAGTAGATTTGGGTTTGAATTGATAATTGAATTGAGGATTGAGTTGTCGGTTCATTTAGTGATCATGTTGAAATTTAGTTTGAGCTTGTGTGGTAAATTAAGGTGAAGATTAAGCTGGTGATCGAGTTAAAAGGTTTAGTTGGGATTGATTGGTGAGTTAAGCTAATTTTCGGATCGATTTATCATTTTATTTTAATAAGCAAGATTTGTTTCTCGCGATAAATTATTTTTTACAATATACTATACATACATATGTAATGGTGGACATTGATTCTTTTAGTTTCTAAACAACTCAATTGAAATAAAAATAATTAGTTATGTACATATTTTAACATTTACATATTGTAGATTTTCGTGTTATAAAAGCTATAACAAAATGCCATATTTCCAACTATTGCGCTAATCAAATTATTATTATCCTTGTAATACTACCTACATATAAATAGAATATTGTCGTTTTTTCCATTAATCATTTATTATTTACCATTCACAATATTTAATGACAATTGCACACCAAAGGAATTTTTCCCACACCTTATAATTATGTACGCAAGCAGCACAGCTAGGAAAAACTAACTTAAGTTATAATACATGTTTTTTATTTTAAAATATCGTATTTTTATATGTAGGTACTAGGCAAAAGCAATAATTTAAACTTGAATTACTTAAATATAATTTTGTTTTCTATTTTAATTTGTTTTATAGTAAATACAACTTCGTGCTCAAAATTGGCCTCAACATATCACACGGAACATCGCTAAATATCGTATGTATTAGAAATAAGTTATTTTTTTCTTATCTATTTAAATTATTATATTCCATATAACATAAAAAAAATATACATATTTTTTCTAATTCTAATCATATGCATGTGTTTATATTATATATGCCATATATTTGTACATACCGTGTATTTTACATTATATAAAATAATAAAAAAAAATGTTGTAAAGAAAATTGTCACAGCGATTAGTAAGTAGGATATTTTTATACGAATTTTTAGATTAGATAATTTTGTAATTAAACCAAAAGATATATAACGTGTTTTTTGTGTATATTACTCTGTATAATATATTATATCCAAGAAGCAATAAAATAATTTGCATAAATGTTACTACTCATTTTAACCATATAAGGTGTGAAAGCATTTTATGGTGCTCTAAATTCATTTTCTTCTAACATAAATACTTAATTAGAAAATTATTTTTAGTTCAATGACATTTTTTTTTTTTTGTGAATGTATTAGAATCCTTCATTTATAATAATGTATTACCGCCATAAAAAAAAGTAAAGAACCCCATATAGACATCAAAAACAATTACTTGATTTCGTGATAGAGATAAAACCTCTAATGTGTAAACTTGGACATACAAATTTTAGTTCATTTTTTATTCAAATTTTCTTTCTTTACTTTATTTTGTTTTTTTTTTATTTTTATTTTTATTTTTTAAATGATCGCGTTTCCACCAAAAGTAACATCACAATTTTGGTCGTTGTTGTTTTGTTTTTAATATTATATTTTAATAATTTCTATTATTCTAATTTTTTAATGTCTTTTTATCAGTATTCGGGTATAAAAAATTAAATTGAATGAAATAAGTAAGAACTTGTTGTTTTTTATTACAAGCTTGATACAAGTACATGTGCTATTGGTTTATAGAGTGATTCTCAATTTACTGGGCGTATCCTGAAAGTACATTAGGAGCAAACAGTAAAGAAGAAAATGTGACACAATTTAATAAGGTTATGATATCTTTGAAAAATCAAATTTTCCTCATAAAGTTGGTAATAAATTGTATATTAGTTTGAAAAAAGGTACTTTATCAGGCAGTCGAAGAAGTATTATCAGGGGCAATATCCCAAGAGCATTGATAATTTCCCGAAATAATTTTATTATATTTTTCGAAAGCACGTTGCTTGGCAACAGCCCGAAGCCGTAGGCTGAGGGCTGTTATCTAAAAACAACGTGCTTGAGGAAAATATAATAAAATTATGAGATATATGCTCGAGGGGTATTCGAAGAGAAATTTTTTTGCAATTTTATTTAGGCTGCTAGACTGTAAATTGTACTATGAAAGTGTCATTCTGAAACAGTATTTATTGTAAAATAAAACTATGAATTCTTTCATCTAGTAGCCAGAGTATGTTTTGCTAAAATAGCAAGCCTATAAAATCGGTCAATTTCGAGTCACGTGTAAGAAATATTCCAATTAAAATAATAAAAGCTGATAATTTCCCTAGGGAAGTTATCAGTCTAATGTTATTTTGATTAGTTTATTTCGTACCTACACGTGACTCAAAATAGACTCATTTAACAAACAGGCTTGCTATTTTAGCAAAAAAAATTCAAAGTACATAATCATTATAAATGTTAAATTTTCGTTGATATTAAATTAATTAATTTAGAAAAACAACTCACTAAGCAATAAGCATGCATTTCATTCAACTTGAAGAATTAATTAAGACAGTATTAAAATTACAAAAACTAATTATTTTCTTTAAGTTTTCACTCTGGTTCTAACCAAGTAATTTTTTATTTTTAAGGCCGATTTAGTTAAAAATTAAAATTTTGACATGAAAAAAATATTCACAATAAACAAATAAAATTTCTTTAAAATATATTTTTTAAAAATTATCATAGTAGGGGGGATATAAGAGTTTAAAAACAAAACAAAACCTCGTTTTTCTAATATTGATTCATGTTGCCAACTGAGTGCCTCTTACTTGGTTATCAACCAAGGTGTCTGCGCTTGAGTAGGAACTACTACTAAACTGTTATTTCACTGTCAGAAATAGGTTCTACTTGGACCTTGCGTTCTGAGGTTGGTGCGTTTAAGGATTTCCACCCTCACTGTTGTTTTTATTAGCTATACCTATATACTATAGGCATAATATGATAAAAAGAAGGTGCACCACAATACAGAATGTTGATATGGCAAGACAAATTAAACTTGAGTTTGCCAGATATCCGGTGTTCTATGCTATCTGGATTGGGGATTATTAGTTCGATGTTGTCTAACCTAGATCCGTTATATTCTGCAATACGGAGTGAGAGTCGCTATATGTTGCGCATCATTGGTCCCTTATCCTAGAATATTGACCTCTAAATTTACATATATTAATGAAATGCTTAATTTATGCTGGGGCATAAAGCGTAAAACAACTGTTTCATGCGAGCTGAAAATGGGGCTTTCGACAAAAATTTGTTTGAATTAGATACTTTGCAAGAAATCGAATTAAAATAATATTGCTACTCTATTTCTAAATTGCAATACGGTTTGATAAATTGTTACAGGATACTTGATAATAATTAATAACAGTTCGCAAAAATGAAGATTATGCAGAATTTATTTTAGACCTCTCGCTGCGCTCGTTTAATGCCAATTAAAAATTGCTTTAAGAAACAATTAAAAATATAGAAAGCAACAACGTTGTTCTGTTGAAGAATTTGGGGATTAGCCGAAATCCGTGTTAAACTTTTAACAATTTCAATTTGTCGCTATAACTTGATAAGATGTCTGAAACAAATTTTCATAATCTTCATCAAATTAAAACTGAAAATGAATTGCGAAGTCTTATTAATTTTCCAATTTCTTCGTAAAACAATAATTGCATCTACTTATGCGTTGAAGTTCTCAACGGAGTGGTGTGTTTCAATGAATGTGAACAAATTCTCAGGTGAATCCTCTGAATAAGGTCAATGCGTTTAACTTGTGCAAAAGAAGGCAGAATACGCTTTTGAAAAAAATAATTTCCACCTGCTAGAATACTCTCAAAATAGTTCAATTCCCAACTCCCCGGGAATAGCCAGAATAGGGCCACTGGAGTATTATTACATGTACAATCAACTCATACAATATCAGCCGAATTAATTTAAATGCAAAAAGTGAACAGCATAAATGGGATTCAAAATAAACATTCACGCCACCTGGTCTTTACGAGTCATTACATGCACCAAACAGCGTGTAACCATTTATATTATAAGAAGGTAATTCATTAGTATTGACCTAAATTTCACTCAACAGTACGAATGAAGGTTATATGTATTTTAATGTACTATATGATTTTAACATGTTCCGAAGTTCTGAAATAATTTGAAACCGAAAATTAAATAAGCAAGCATAAAACTAAGAACAAATAGGTCTAAAATATGATAGTGGGTTATAACCCCTAGAATGCCAAAATAATATTTGTGAGGATGTAATCCCAACTTTAAAATAACTTAAAAAAACTTGTGGAATGTCAAATCATAAAGCAATCTTGGAAACTAAAAGATGAAATATGGTAGTGTGCTTTAATAACCGGTCCACGAACTGAACTCTAGATTTAATGGCTGCATTTTCCGGCAATAGGGACGTTACAATAGATTTTAATTCTTCCAACACTGTAGGTTTTTTTTGCAATAGTTTAAGGTGGATTATTACGTCCGATAAACTAAGCATTAAGCAAGTTATTAGTATCGTCTTCGACGATGCTAAATTGGTTCGAAGTAGATCGACAATCTTCACATAACCAATTAGCATATTGGTTTTTGATTCCTTGTAGGAGATCGTCAGAAATGCAGGCACACGTGATGTGAAAAAGTTTACCACATTTGCATCCAGGAAATCGCTCCTTGGTGATGTTGGAGGAACATAAATTACAAGTGAGTGGCTGCTATTACTATCCCTACAATATTTAGGCGGGAAAAAACTAGAAGCTTCACTGTTTTTTCACATAATTATACTGCTCTTTCACACTGTTTTTTTTGTATTTTTTACACTCACAAACAGTTTGATTAATCTGTTTCTTGTTATTTTTTAATTATTTTATATTTTAATAATTTAAAACATTATATTCACTACAACTTATTAAAATTAAGTACAAAATAATATTCACAAGCCAATCGCTGAACACTTTTTTCTCTAATTCCTGCTTCAATCCTTTAGTATTCATCACATTCATTAGAATCTTGGCTTCCAGAAGACCATCTGCTCGGGAGAAATTAGCTGTTGTTCATACAATAATGGGACAGGCTACCATATCGAGTTATACTTTCTCAAACACCTTTTTTATTCTATACTATGATTTTTTTTTTATATTGATTAGGTGGCCGCTGGCCGTATGTAAACAAATAAAATATGTAACCAAACAAGTCCGCAAAGTGTTCTGGGGCGTGCTTAAGTGGTTGTACAAGCGCAGCAGTTTACGCACGACATAGGGATACTTTGCGCTCTTGTTACAAATAAATATTTCCGTTTATTAGTGAGCCTACCCAGCTCTGATTAGGGCGCTGATTACGAAAAAGTAGGTCTTGTCGCAACTAGGGGTTGGGAACACCCTAAAAATGTCAAAATACAAGTCTTTGCTATATTAACTACTCATAAGTGATTTACCTATTTTTCATGAGTACAGCCAAACCTGTTTTTGTGCGGTCTGTTTTTATGCGATTTTTTTTTACCCGATTATTTTCTATGCGATTTTTTTTGTGCGATTTCTTTTATGCGGCATAATTCATATACCGCTTAAAAAAATTGCACAAAAAATATCGCATAAACAAAAAATCGCATAAAAAACGACCGCACAAAAACCGGTTTGACTGTATAGCTACAAGCAGTTGCGTCAATATTCTCGGCTTGAACATATTTGATATTAATTTACAACAATAAAGCTAAATTATTATTTTATTACCATAAATTTAAAAAATTAACCAACAATCCCAATATTTTTTGGTATTTCGTGAATTAAAAAATTGTGCCAATCAACCATTTAGCCTAAACATATCTTTCGCACTTAAGTATAAGTACTTTAATATAAGTCTTATAATAAGTCTTATAATAATCTAATAAGTTTTATAATAAGTCTTTAATAAATAAATAAATGTATGCAAATGGCGAGACCAATGAATACCCTGAAGCAACTCCTAATGAAAAACCAAAAAATGAATGAACTTAAATTAGCTGTTTGGAACGCCAATGGAATATTGTTATGGAAACTAGAAGTCCAATTTGTTTTATTGAATGCAACATCGATATTATGCTCAAAATCAAAAGATTCACCTTTTATGACACTAAGCATCCTAACGGAAAGTAATATGGGGAACTGTATGCAGTCGTGTAATGTCGTACCTGTAGTTTATTGTCCACCGAAACGTTGCATTAAAAGATATCAATTTGCAAATTACATCAAAATATTGGGAGAGATAAGTTTTTTGTAGGAGGTGATTAGAACGCCAAACATATATGTACATACCGTGAGGTTCAAAATTTATACATATCTAGAAAGGAAAACAGCTGTAAGAATGTAGGCAAAACGGAAAATTGAATCACATATGCCGAAGCTGGGCATGATGATTTGCGAAATTTTTGAGGTTTCAGGAAAGTAGTCGGTTTTCATAAGAGCGTTCAGTTTAATACGTTTTTCCCGAAGATTTTTAAGTATGTATATTCCTTCTTATCTGATCATACCCAGTTGCTTTTCTGTGGTCAATGTTTTCCTTTACTTTCTTTTCTACTTGGCGTCACTTGTATATAATTGGACACAATCTGCGTTATCCTAGCCGAAAATAAAAAATGAAGCCGATATTAATCGGTAGTGCGTAACCTAAAAACTACTAAGGAATGTAAGGATGCATGATTATCATTGAATACCTTTCTTAATATTCCTATATGACAAAACCTGGCTGCTGAGATACACAAGTAACTTGTTTAAAAAAATTTATGTTTGATCATTTTACTACCGAGTCCTCTGGTCGGTCGTTGATGCTCGGAGAGGAAAGACGTGTTTTTGTCGTTTTCTATGAAAGAATTTTCGTTGGTTTTGTGTTGTACCAAAAATCTTTCTATATTAAAGATTATTCATTATACAAAATAAAAAAATAAATGACGGGCGTCGAGTTTAATATTGCGGGCGCTCCAATCTTATAAGTGTTAGTGTTTTTGCTGTTTATACTATATTTATACTTTTTCTAGTATACATATTTATGTATATTGTGTATTGTGATATTTGTGTGTATTTTTCAATAATCCCGTTATTTTTTCATTTAATAATTTCACTGTCGGAACGAAGCATCTTTATTATAATATGATCGTCGGTTGAAGTTATGGAAATGAATGAAATTTGGAATTTTAAATTTAATTTGGAATTTGAGATTTGAAAATTGGAATTTGAAACTTTTAATTTGGAATTTGGAATTTAAAATTTGAAATTTCGAATTTGGAATTTTGGAATTTGGGATTTGAGATTTGGAATATGGAATTTGAAATTTACGATTTGAAATCTGGAATTTGGACTTTGAAATTTAAAATTTGGATTTTGGAGTTAGGAATTTGGAATTTGGGTTTAGGAATTTTTAATTTGAAGTTTGTAATTTGAAATTTGAAAGTAGGAATTTGAAATTTGGAATTTGAAATTTAAAATTTGGAATTTGAAATTTAGAATTTGAGGTTTGAAATTAAAAATTTAAAATTTAGGATATGAAATTCTGAATTTAAATTAGGAATTTGAAGTTTGAAATTTAAAATTTAAAACTAAATTTTAAACTTAGGAATTTAAAATTTGAAATTTAAGATTTAAGATTTAAAATTTGGAATTCGATATTTAGAATTTGAAATTTAGAATTTGGAATTTTGGATTTTGGAATTTGGGATACGGAAATTGAAATTTGGAATTTGGGATTTGAAATTTGAAATTCAAAATTTGGAATTTGAAGTTTGAGGTTTGGAATTTAGAATTAAATTTTAAAGTTTGGAATTGAAAATTTGGAATTTGAAATTGATGATTTAAGATTTAAAATTTGATATTTGGAATTTGAAATTTGGAATTCGGAATTTGAAATTTGGAATTTAAATTTGGAATTTGAAGTTTGAAATTTAAAATTTAAAACTAAATTTTAAACTTAGGAATTTAAAATTTGAAATTTAAGAGTTCAGATTTAAAAGTTGGAATTCGATATTTAGAATTTGAAATTTAGAATTTGGAATTTTGGATTTTGGAATTTGGGATACGGAATTTGAAATTTGGAATTTGGGATTTGAAATTCAAAATTTGAAATTTGGGATTTGAAGTTTGGAATTTAGAATTAAATTTTAAAGTTTGGAATTGAAAATTTGGAATTTGAAATTGATGATTTAAAATTTGAAATTTGGAATTTAATATTTGGAATTTCATATTTGAAATTTGGAATTTAAATTTGGAATTTGAAGTTTGAGATTTAAAATGTAAAACTAAATTTTAAACTTAGGAATTTGAAATTTAAGAGTTAAGATTTAAAATTTGAAATTCGATATTTAGAATTTGAAATTCAGAATTTGGTATTTTGGAATTTGGGATTTGGTATACGGAATTTGAAATTTGGGATTTGCAATTTGAAATTCAAAATTTGGGATTTGAAGTTTGGAATTTAGAATTAAATTTTATAGCTTGGAATTGAAAATTTGAAATTGATGATTTAAGATTTAAAATTTGGAATTTGATATTTGGAATTTGAAATTTGGAATTCGGAATTTAAAATTTTGAATTTGGAATTTAAATTTGGAATTTGAAGTTTGAAATTTAAAATTAAATTTTAAACTTAGGAATTTCAAATTTGTAATTAAAGATTTAAGATTTAAAATTTGGAATTCGATATTTAGAATTTGAAATTTGCAATTCGGAATTTGAAATTTTGAATTTATAATTTGGAATTTAGAATTTGAAATTTGGAATTGGAAGTTTGGAATTTGAGATTTGGAGTTTAAAATTTGAAATTTGGGATTTGAAGTTTGGAATTTAGAATTAAATTTTATAGTTTGGAATTGAAAATTGGGAATTTTAAATTGATGATTTAAGATTTAAAATTTGGAATTTGATATTTGGAATTTGAAATTCGGAATTTGAAATTTGAAGTTTGAAATTTAAAATTTAAAACTAAATTTTAAACTTAGGAATTTAAAATTTGAAATTTAAGATTTAAAATTTGGAATTCGGTATTTAGAATTTGGAATTCGGAATTTAAAATTTGGAATTTAGAATTTGAAATTTGTAATTGGAAGTTTGGAATTTAAGATTTGGAGTTTAAAGTTTGAAATTTGGGATTTGAAGTTTGGAATTTAGAATTAAATTTTATAGTTTGGAATTGAAAATTGGGAATTTTAAATTGATGATTTAAGATTTAAAATTTGGAATTTGATATTTGGAATTTGAAATTCGGAATTTGAAATTTGAAGTTTGAAATTTAAAATTTAAAACTAAATTTTAAACTTAGGAATTTAAAATTTGAAATTTAAGATTTAAAATTTGGAATTCGGTATTTAGAATTTGGAATTCGGAATTTAAAATTTGGAATTTAGAATTTAAAATTTGTAATTGGAAGTTTGGAATTTAAGATTTGGAGTTTAAAGTTTGAAATTTGGGATTTAAAATTTGAAGTTTGGAATTTAGAATTAAATTTTAAATTTTGGAATTGAAAATTTGGAATTTGAAATTGATGATTTAAGATTTAAAATTTGGAATTTGATATTTGGAATTTGGAATTCGGAATTTGAAATTTGGAATTTGGAATTTAAATTTGGAATTTGAAGTTTGAAATTTAAAATTTAAAACTAAATTTTAAACTTAGGAATTTCAAATTTGAAATTTAAGATTTAACATTTGGAATTCAATATTTAGAATTTGAAATTTGGAATTCGGAATTTGAAATTTGGAATTTATAATTTGGATTTAAGAATTCGAAATTTGGAATTGGAAGTTTGGAATTTCAGATTTGGAGTTTACAATTTGAAATTTGGGATTTGAAGTTTGAAGTTTGGAATTTAGAATTAAATTTTAAAGTTTGGAATTGAAAATGTGGAATTTGAAATTGCTGATTTAAGATTTAAAATTTGGAATTTGATATTTGGAATTTGAAATTTGGAATTAGGAATTTGGAATTTAAATTTGGAATTTGAAGTTTGAAATTTAAAATTTAAAACTAAATTTTAAATTTAGGAATTTCAAATTTGAAATTTAAGATTTAAGATTTAAAATTTTGAATTCGATATTTAGAATTTGAAATTGGAAGTTTGGAATTTGAGATTTGGAGTTTAAAATTTGAAATTTGAGATTTAAAATTTAGAATTCGTTAATCTCTAAGGTGAATAGTTTTTGAATTCAAATAGTTTGTTCATAACATTGTTGGTTGGGGCAAGTTTATTAAAGCTTCAGATTTCTAAATCAAAATGATTTTGAATTTAAATTTATATACCTTCTTCTAGCGGGAACATTGTTTAGCAGATTGTGCGTTTAAAATTAGAATAAAATTTATTAGCCTAATCATATATTTGCGCTAATCGTTTGTCATATGTGGTACCAATAAAAATATACTACTATGGATACTCAAATTATTTAATTTAATTTAGGATGGACAACTAAAAGCTGGTATTATTTATTCAGTTTCAGATCTAATTTAAATTATTTCGCAGTGGGATTTTAAGTAGAAAGGCCATAAGCAATTATTTATTTTAATTTTGGAGGTAATTTCTAGAGTCAATAGCTATAGATTTGAAAATGAAATTTTATGGGGCTTCATATTTTTTAGTTACTGATTTTATAATTTTAGTTTAAAATATTTAAAAAAGAACAAGATATTTAGTATTTAATATTCGGGCCTAGAAAAGAACACGGAACCGTGGAACAAGCCCCTAGAGCTAGGAATCAGGAACACCCTAGAACAAAAATGTAGTGATCTGTAACGTTTTTAGACATTACTCAAACTTTTAGTAAAGTGAAAGGACCTTTACACAAAGTTAGAACACAGCCACCGACAAGTTTTTTGAAAATCATTAAAAATGATCTGCTCGATCGAAAGGTTTTGGTAAAATATTTACCAATTCATACAAAATTCGTGCTGATCGCTAGTGTTCCACAAAATAGTCTGCTTGGTTCACTGTTATATTTGATCTACTATATCACAGACTACTCACATCGAAACAGCAGCAGACATAATCAAGCTTTACAGCAAAAATACCAGTTGAAACAACATCCCAACACTAATTTAGTCCCTTTAAGACCTTTTAAGTCTTAATCATTTGTATCTATTTAGTTTGTAAGATTTCATTATACCTTGGAGTTTCCTAGATAGGAAAGATTCATGAATGAAGCAGTTAAAACAAAAATTAAAATGTAAACTAATTTTTAAGCTCTTAGCAAAAGTCTGAAAACTTCGAAATATTAACAAAGTTAGTTTTTGAGAGAATATTAAGATAATTATCTTAAATTTATTACGTCTATTATTTTATTGTCCTATATTAGTAATAATTCCTACTAAATATACGAATATTTTATATTGATTAGCGCTAGTTTTGGTTAAAGTAAATATTACGTAACAAAAATAATAATAAGAAAATGTATTTACATTCTTCTTTGTTTTGTGAATGCTTTATGTTATGTGGTCATTAAATTGTCATTATGTATCTATGTGTGACACAAATATATGTACATACCCGTGAATAAAAATTATAGTACTAACTAACGTAAACGTATATTTTCCTATATTTTATTTCGCTGCTGATAATATCTCAATTCCTTAAGGATATGGAAGGCACATCATTATTTATTTTACTTTCCATAAATTGTCTTTACTTGTAAAATTAATTATCTTTTACGTTTATGGAAATACAACTAATATGTAAATATGAAAATTCTAGCGATTTTCATAGTTTCGGTGCGTCGTAAGCATATTATGTATATTTAGTATGTACTGATGAAGGTTAGTTTATGTTTATATAAAATAAGATATATGTATATTAGTAATTAAAACAAATATGCGTCATCCAATATTCATAGATGTAATGAGTTTTTATCTAATTTACTCATGTTTGCTTAACTAAATCAGGATAATCATCTATATAATTATCAGGATCTAATTATTGCGAAAATCGAAATTTAGATACATTTTCGTAGCTTAGTATCCAGCTTTCTAAAAATGACAAAATTTGAATGTTCAATCCTTACAGTCCAGAATCAGAAATTGCATTTTAATGTCGTTTATTTCGTGAAAATGTTCACATTTACCAATATTATAACATTTCTATAATCAATTAAAAAAAGGAAAATTAAATTTAAATTAAGTAATAAACCACTTTGTTTCACAAAAAGAGGTAACATAAAATTCCATAAAACTTTTATACAACAACAAAAAGCGCCAAGCAAATATATAACAACGGAAAGTATGTATTATCTATCATTAAAATGGTATGAGGAAAAACCATTTGGTTTGTGTTTTTATTTGTTGAAAATTTTTTTTTTTTTTTGAAGAGTGTATACGGTGGTTAAAGTAATTTCTTATCTTATCATCTAATCTTATATTATTGATCGATGTACACATATATGAACATAAAGCAAAAAATAGTGTACATACAATATGGAAAGCTATTTGATTATAACATACGTATATGTAGAAATAAAAAAGAAAACAAAAACAACCAATGTTGAACTAAAACAAAGTAAAAATCCCATTGAAAGGCAATATTAAAAACTATGTACTACATATATATATAGTACACGATAAAGTATTAATAATAATATAGAAGAGAAGATAATAGTGTATTCCTAGTGCATTAAAAATTTATTAGAAAAGAAAATTTTCCGTGAGTGTTCTATTAGTATTGTTTGTGTTATAGTACTCACTTTTAACCAACTATTATAAATATTTAAAAACAAAACGTGTATTATTAAAATATAATTTTATTGTAACCAAAGTGCAATTGAGAGGATCTGGATAAAAAAAAAATAACAACAACAGAATGTTGCTATGTAACTGTAAGTTTCCTTTGACATTTTTTATCGTCACCTCATTTATTTATGAATGTTTGTTGAAAAAATGGTATCAATTTTCTATGTAAAGTGTAAACATTAAGCGAGCAATTTTATCTGCGTGTGTAAAAGCAACGATTTGATATTCAGCATTTTTAATTAATTTGTTGGTGAAAAGTCAACTAATTGCTGTTTTCTCAGAGAATCACCAAAAATATCAGCGCAGAAAGATATTTTAAACTTTTGACAATATTTATAGCACCTAACCGAAATTCAACGAAAGCTAACTAAATTCAATTATTAAATAATATGTAAATGGGTCATCTGAGTCGGGATCAGTGATTTTCAAAATGATGTCCATTTGTCTGTCTGTTACTCTATTAAGTCTCTACAGCCCAAACGGATATTAACTTAAAGTTGGTTTAATTTAGTTTGGTTCGATCTGCTTTATTGAATGGTTTAAATCTGTGATTAAATGATGATATATTAAAATTTACTCATATTTGTGTCTTTGCTATAGAGTATAACGGGGGATCGTCATGAAATCTCGCCAAACGAAATGTTGAATTATACAAAAGGTCGAAAAAAAGAAATGTCTCGAATTTAAAATATCAAATTTTGAAATATCGCCTTCGAAAATATCGAAAGCGAAAATATCGAAACTTAAAGAGTTGTTAAAGATGAGGATTCAAATTTAAGTTTATAAATACACTTTTTTTTTTTAATTTCAATCATTTGATGAAAAAAAACTTTATTTTCAGTAAATCAAATTTGTTAAATTATATTAAAGTTATTATTAATAAAAAAAATTATATGCATATATTTTGTGCAATACTTTTTAAGTAATCCACCTTTTCCATTTTACCCCTCTTTTTGACAATCCTTTTAATTTTTTTATATCTAATCAAATTTTTCTTGTTTAATGGCCCAGCTTCTCCATTTTTCATTTTATCTATATTTGATTGAGATACTATTAATTCTTTTGCAAGGTCATTTATAATTTTGTATACACCAGCATTCTTTTTTCCTACAATTACTTTTAAGCGTCGATGCCAAGCCTCAACTGAATTTTGTGTACGAGGAAAATTGTCAACTACGGCATTAGCGACCGACCAGAATTTAGGGTCGTATTATGGTTTTACTTGATTTATTTTCCCACTTATATAGATCGATTTAAACCAGGCAGCCAAACGTTTAGTATCTTTGTCTTTAACACTGTTATAATAGGATGTGAAGTAATTGAGAATTTCATCTGCGGGCACAAACGCCAAACTTTTTAGCATTCGTATTTCTAAGCTAAATGTTTCCGAAGTGCCGTATTTCGAAACAAGACGATCTTTCTGTACTTTTCGCCAAATTATTTGACTAAAGTGAAAGAGACAACCGCGGAATTCTGTTGACGGAAAAAATTCTTCAGCTGCGGATTTAATATTTTTTTCAAAATCCGAAATGATTCTAATTGGAGCTAGTCGAATATTCCAGTCGCATGCTAGTTTGCAAAGTTCGTAAAAGAACTGAGAATAACATTGTTTAGTTTTACTACTCATCAGGCAAAATATAAGTGGGACACATTGGTGCTCAACTTTTCCATGTATAGAGAAGAGCTGTCGCATTAATAATGGAACTACATGGAAAGTTCCGTCCATTAGCCAGCATTCAGATTCACCTAAAATTTTAAGACTGTTACGTGTGCCAAGTATAATTATTTTTTGGTTGTTAAAATCCGTTTCTTTTAAAACAAATAGCTCGCCTTCGCAGTATCTAAGGTGATCTGGAATATGGATATCTCCTAGCTCACTAGGTTCTATCAAATTACCATATCTAGCTCGATAAATTTTAGTTTGTTGTGCCATTTTAGACGGTAAATACACCCTGCACTCATTTGTCGTCTGGACTATCGAGTCCCTGATAATTTGCGACGGAGTGGCATCGGAAGTTCTAGCAATCGATTTTATATAGTTATTAGCACGGCATACTTCTGTTTCCCATGAATTCGGACTGTGACTATGTTGTGATGGTTCTTTGGTTAATACAATTTCACCATTTAGTTTTTTGGTAATAGCACGTCCTTTGCAACCATGTGTTTTTTTTGGCAGCAGCACCAGTAAAAGTGATTTTTAACTGTTTTTTCCACACAATAAGCGTAACCATTTACCATCATTTTATCTTTGCCCTTATTTGACCTCAATATTTCAATCTCCATGATTTAATAAATTAGCTACATAATAATATGACCAGTTAGTCAAGAAAAATTAATCACAAAAATAATATATATTTACCAATTTAATAAGGCAACTGTCTATAATCCTTAAAATTAATGTATGTATTTTAAACAAATCAAACTTTATTTGGAATAAATCTTCAATCACTTATTAATTTAATTAGATTTTTTTTTTATTATTTATCGAATTTTAAACCACAAATTTCAGAACCAGACTGAATTTGTTTTCAAAAATTTAAAATCAGTGCAATTATTTTATTATGATAAAATAACATTAAATTAATAACATTATAATTAAAACCCGATCATATTTTTTTCGTTGGATACACAGTTATGTAATTTAGATGATATCAAGTGACGTAAAATTTGAGTTAAAAAATATTATAACTGTTCTCTAAAATTCAAATCATTAAATTACAATAAGTGATAGATCACCAAATACATGTAACAGAACATCTTATTGTGCTACATACTAATGTAATGAAAAAAAAATTTATTTTACCCATTTTAATGACAAAAATTGTTGATCTCGAATCCCGAATAATTAATATAATTTTGAAATATTATTTGCCGTGCGGCAAATAATATTACAAAATTATATTAATTATTCGGGATTCGAGATTACTTTCGAGATTTTGAATTCAATATTTTAAAATTTCGATATTTTGAAATGCACTATTTAAAAATTCGAGATTTTGATTTCGAGTTTTTGAGTTCGATATAACAATCGTCGGGATTTCATGACCAACCCAGTATAACGGCCATCTTTTAGTTTGGTCTATTTATTGTTTCGTTATATGCATACTTATATGAATATGTCATTTAAAATATAATTAATTTGACAGCCTCTTGGTAAAAGGTAGCAAGTTACTTTTCAGTTATTAAGAAAAACGAAAAAAATCATGATTTTCACGTTCAAGCCTAAGCAAGATTCCCGGTGGAGACTCGACCCGGTTTCGGCCACCTCTGCAGTCGATAGTCAGAAAATTTGTTTCATTTTTTATGACAAATTGTTAAAGCACGAGACAATATAGTCGCATACAAATAAGAGTATTACATCTACAAATTATTAATATTTTGGAGGGGCGTGTCAAGTTTTTAATGTTAAATTTGGCTTCATTTTTTTAATATAAAATTCTTGCCAAACTTTTTGGGAAGGACTTTATTTTAAAAAAAATTATGTCGAAATTAGCATTAAAAACTATAAGACCTCTCTAAAAACCTAGCGATTTGCAGATGTAATACTCTTGTTTGGATTCGACGATATAACCTCCTAACCAGCGTTCCTCCATTAGAGCCGCAAGTTCTGAAAAGCCGTAAGAATTTTTTTTTGGTGACTCCACTATATCGGGCGATATTTCGTTCCATCATCATATTCCCATGCGGCCACCCAAATTTGCACCAACAATAGCAAATGTTTCTTGACGTTGTTGTTGAAGTTAATGAGTTTTTTCTTTCTCGTCTACTCGCCCCCCTTGATTTATTCCTCTTTGCCTATATGTATATAGTACTAAATAATTTTAGGTTTTGCAATTTCCGTGATAATATTTATGTATAGAATTAATATTTATGTATAAATGAAATATTTGATGTAAATTTAGATAAAATACGAGTATGTACCTAAACCTATGAGTCTTATTTTTATGAGGTTCAATAACAAAAATTAAAAATAAACTATTTCTAAACCTGTGTGTAAACAGTTTAACCCAAAAAATAAAGCGTCTAAACTTTACATGATTATTTAACACGGCGGATTACAATTTATCTTGACAGAACGCTAGAAAATGCGAAATTTATGATAATTCTTCGATTACAAATAATCTTACTGCTTATACAAATAGGGTACTGGTTGAAAAATGAAGACAATCGATAACAGAAATCATAGTTTCTTCAGTTACATTGCCTGGCCATATTAATATGGATGTTTCAATTATATTTAATCTTTGGATTTATCGGTTCTTAAAACAACATCAATGTCTGAAAAAAAATATAATTGTGTTTTATTTGATAGATGGCGGAATACCCCTTTCAAGTTTGACATGTTTCAGGTTTTGCCGTGGACGGGAAATTAACCCCATTGAGAACCCCTATTGAATTGATTTTTCCGGATATGAACCCCATTGAGACGGGAAATTTCCCGGATATGAACCTCATTCGGATCCTGTATTTCGGTATTGGCCAAAAAACCGGGATTTTTGGGTTAACAATAATTCCGAGATCCCGGGATTTGACAAAAAGACCGGGATCCTAAGATTTCAACGGGATCCCGGGATTTCTTGATTGAAAAAAAGACAGGGATTAAGGGATTTGACAAAAATCACGGATCCCATGATTGCACAACCTATAATCACTATAATACCATCATGCCATCGCTGGTTTCATGACCAATAAGGGGACGTTTCCATTTTCAAAGCACATGACAAATTACAACATAATCAGTTAAGAAATAGCTAAGTTCGGTTCTAATTGGCCCTAATTTTATTTTTATTTTATTTTTTTAATTGAAATATTAATTGGACCTAGAAGTTATTATTTCAGACGTTTAGCTTACAACGAGATCAGAAACAAGAATGAATTTTTCTTTTTGTCATAACATACAAGTTGAATTAATAACGGTATAATTCAAACGCAGAAGGTATATGCGATTAGTACTTGCTATACATGACACCCCTTAACGCTCAGGTGTGAAAAACTGTGTCGCCTTTCGATCGCGAGCTGATCTCCTTAGTGCTGCTTGTGGGGTAGTTAATGATGGCGAATCTGTAGATTGCCCGCAGTCGTCGTCAGACGAAACGGCTGTTTCGATTACTGACCGTGATGGTTCGAGAGGTTCTCGAGTTGTCGGTAATATTGATGGTAATATCTCTGTTTGAGTTGCAACAGGTAACGGTGGATTGTTATCTAGTTGATCGGTGGCACGAGCTCTTAGCTGATCGACGTAGCGCTTCACGATTTGACCAGACTCGACAATGGTCCAGTAGCTGATTGAATGGTGGCGGCGATCCAGTTCGGCCCTCTTGCATAATTCCTGCACCAGACCCGGTCATCCTCTTTAAATAATCTCGGTGGTTTGTCGTTTTTCGACAATGCTTGTTTTTGTGCTCCTATAGAATAAGGATGAATTTTATCAAAATATGTTTTAACTTGCCAATTATAAAGTGGCTCAGATGGAGATCGTCCTGTAGTAGGCGATGGTGTGATGTATTGACTGATCAAGAACTGAGACAGCTTCAATTGGACATCGGCATCGTTTGGTAATTTTTCAGGAAGTTCTTAGCGGTTTGCACCATTCTTTCCACTTGTCCGTTCGAAGATGGGTGGAATGGGGCTCCCCGAATGTGGCGGATCAGATTTGATTCACAAAAATCACGGAACTCTTCGGATGAGAATGCCGTTCCATTATCCGATACAATGTCGTCTGGCAACCTATGAGTGACGAAAAGTGATCGAAGGTGCTCGATGCTACATCGTGATGACGTAGAATTAACGATGAACACTTCTAATCATTACGAGAAAGAGTCCACGATGATGAAAAAAATGTTTCCTCGAAATGGCCTGGCATGATCGATGTGAAGGCGGGACCACGGTCGTTGTGTGGTTTCCCAATAATGAACAGCTGCCTGTTAATTCTCCGGTTGGTTCTCCTGGCAAGGTTGACATGCCCTGACATTTTGTTCGCAATCGGCGTCAATGCTTGGCCACCAAACATAGCTTCGGGCCAAAGCTTTCATGCGAACAATTCCAGGATGTTCGGAATGTAGTGCGTTGAGAATTGTTGCTTTGCCATTAGGTGGAATAATTGTACGATTTCCCCACAATAAACATCCTCGGATGCACGAGATTTCTTTTCGGCGATTAAAGAATGGTTTGAAATTTTCTTTGCCTGCAGGAAGCTTCTCCGGCCACCCCTTAACGCCCAGCTGAGAACTTTCTGGTAAAGAGAGTAATTTGACATCATTTTAGCGATAGTTTCGATCATGAGGACATGTTCAAAATTCGTGGAATTTTTTAACTCCTTCTACGATGGCGATAGATTCTCGCTCGAACTGTGTGTAGTTTCGCTGAGCTTTTGACAGTGTTTTTGAATAAAACGAAATCGGTTTTTCAGCTCCGTCGGTCGTCCGGTGACAGAGTACAACACCCAGACCATATGACGAGGCATCACATACAAACGAGAGAGGTAGTTTCTCGTTATAGTGTATCAAAACTTGATCGGACGCTACCATGTTTTTTAGATCATCGACTGCCTCTTGAGGAATTTTAGTCCATTCCCATTTTTGGTCCTGATATAAAAGACGACGCAATGGATCGGCGACGGTTGTCTTTTGCGGTAGAAAAGAGTGGTAATAATTCAGGAGGCCCAAGAACGCTTGTAATTGTTTTTTGTCAATCGGTGGTGATGCATTTGTGATGGCGTGTACCTTTCCCGTGGTTGGACGAATTCGAAGTCCGTCGATTTTGTAACTAAGAAAATTGTTGGTTGGTGCTCCAAATTTACATTTTGTTAGCTTAAGATGAAGGCCATTCTTATCAATTCTAGATAAAATTTCGGTTAATCGCTCAGCCAGTTGAATTTCGTCGCGCGCGGTGACGACGATATCATCGAAGTACGAAAGAACGCCTTCAATACCTATGAGCAATCCTTCCATGAAATTTTGGAATATCCTAGGAGCAGATGAGATTCCGAATTGTAATTTGGTAATTCGGAAAGCTCCCTTGTGGGTCACTATCGTCTGGAGCATAGACAGAAAATGACTCCTCCGTCGATTTGCGACAGTAGTGTGCTAATTACTGGTATCTGGAAGTAGTGTGATTTCAACGAATTGTTCAGCGTTGATTTATAGTTTCCACAAATTCGTATGGTGCCATCGCTCTTCGGTACTGGAACGATGGGTGTGGTCCAGTCTGAGTATTCTACCTATTCCAAAATGCCTTGCTCGATCAATCGATTTAATTCAGCTTCAACTTGGCTCCTGATGGCGATTGGAATTCGTCGCGGAGGTAATCGAATTGGCTGAATGGTGGTATCGATTTGTAAAGACACTGGTGAACCAGTATAATAGCCGAGTTTATTACTGAATAGATGCCGGAAATTTTTCACAACGTCTTCTACTGGTTGGTTGGCATCGACACGGTTGACTCCTAGTAAACTGATCCCTAACGGTGAAAACCAGTTACAATCCAAAACGTTGGATCGCTTGCCTCCCACAATGACAATCGGCCGATTCTTGATAGTTTGGTCATTGTACGATACGTCTACATCGATAATCCCGACAATTGGAATGGAATTGCGTTGAAAATCCATTAAATTCAACTGACATTTTGAAATCTCAGTGTTGAATGATATGATTGTATAGTTTGACCCTGAATCAACTTCGAAACTACATGGCTTATCCTTGATGATAACAGTTGTCCTCTTGTTTCAATCAACCAACGGCAATATTTGGTTAACTCTCGATTTCGATTGGTTACGATTATGCTTGTTCGGTGACCGGTCTTACCGCAAGAATTGCTTACGACATTTAAATGTGGTCATGACGAACGAGCATGTGATGCACCACACCCATTACAAGATCGAATTGTAGATTGTGGTCGATTCTGTTGCTTTTGTAGGAAAGGCGGTCTCGAAATTTGCTGAACTTTTTCCGGATGGCGAATATCATGGAGATTTTTTGTTGCTGCTTCAGCTGTCTGAGCTCGATTGATAACCTGGGTCAGGTTCAGCCCTACCTCGACTATAAGGTTTCGTTGCAGTCCTTCATCTCGAAGGCCACAAACTAATCGATTACACAACATCTTATCCAAATAGGTACCAAAGTTACAATCCACGGCCAATCGACATAACTCAGCAACATACGAGGCGAACAGTTCGTCCGGTAATTGGTCCCGTTAAAAAAATTTGAAGAACGCCGCAATTGCAGATGGTTTGGGAGAAAAATGACTTTTTAGAGTATCTTAAATTTCTTCTAAGGTAAGAGTACTTACCTCTTTAGGTGATGCCAATGAGACGAGGAGATCAAAGAGTTGCGGTCCGCAAACTGTGAGGAAAATCGTACGTTTCCGTGACTCTGCCTCGGTCTCATTAGCTTGCAAGTATAAATCAAAACGTGTAGAATAACTCGCCCATTTTTCCAGTTTAGCTACACCCTGCGCCATTGAAATGTTCGATTTCGATAATTTACTATTTCATGCAATTCTCTCATAGATTTTACCTCATTCGCTATTTTTTTTTTTGTTTTTTTATTTTTCAGCATATTTCACGCCTTATTAGGTACATATTTAAAACCAAACTAAGGATGAAATATTCGTTCGGTTTCAATTAAGTAGTCAAAGAGTTAATTTTACAAAGTGTCGCTCTAAATTAAATGCTAACGAAAAAGCCAAAATTTTGCAAGCAAAGGCAAAAAGTAAGCACATTCACAAATTGCAAGAGTAATTTAGTGTAGCCAAACAGCAATTAGAAAGTTTTTAAGGCACTATTCCGAAAATCAAACGATAATTTGGCTCTGATGCAAAGAGGAGAACTTCTGTTTCAACAAACCGAATTTCAGATATTTAGATCTTAAGCAAAGGTTTGCTACGGCTTTGGAGCTGAGAAATTAGCTTCTAATAGCAACAACCGACACTATTTCAGTTCATATTATGAAAAGGAACTTGGTTTATATGCTTGTCGACCAGCGAGAAAATCATTACTGACAGCAAAAATGGCAGCTGCAAGCCTCAAATTCGCAATAGAATGAAAAAACTGAATGCCCAGGGACTGGCGTTGGTTCATATTCTCGGATAAATCCAAATTCAATATCTTTGGACTCGTTGTAAGGACAAGGGTTCGGCGACGAAAAGGCAAACGGTATTTAACATAATGTATTTCACCGACAGTGAAAAATTCACCATATGTTATGGCCTGGAGAGCCATAACAGCCTTTGGAGTTTGATCACTATGCCTTCTGGATAGTTCAGGAAGCGGAGGAAAACATAAAAAAATTATCGAAACCTGAATCGTGACTATTGAGGACCCGACTCAATACATCGGTATTCCACTCTTCTAGGACGATTACTCTCCGTGAGTTATTGATGTTATTTGTGAAGTAAGAATGCTTAATTTTAATGTCTATTTTGTTTAGGTAGCCGAATTTAAAAATAACTTGGTGATTGAGTCGTTACCCTGGACAGGAAATAGTCCTAACCTCAATATTGTTGAAAATATTTCATGGGAAAGAAGATTACAAATTACAAGCTGAAAAGTGCCAAAGAGCGGAAAAAACTTATAGAAAAAGTCTGGTTTGAAGAAATAACAATATATTATTTAATCAAACTTTAGAATTCAATGCTGATCGGGTTTAAGGCCATCATAAAAGCCAAGGGCTGGGTTATTAATCATTGATTTTAAAAAGTTCAATTTCTCTCAAAATATTTTGGTTGAGATGAATTATTTTATTTCTGATAATCCTTATTTTGAATAAAAATCACCATTGTCAACAAAAAACTCATTTTCAATTGAAAAAACTTTGTTAAAAACACTGTAAAGACCTACCAAATTGTTACGAGGTAGGGCGGTAATATTCCTTATCCGACGTTATGTAGGCCTAAAATGTCGGATTACCGTACTTTTTATTTGAATATATTCGGAATAGTGTAAAAATTGTTTTGATAATCAGAATTTATCATTTTTGCTATCTACTTTTGAAGCAAACGGTGGTATTTCCAAAATTTACTTTAAAAATTCAAACCGAACATTTCAATGGCGCAGGGTGTATATCGAACGGTTCAATACAACTGGTTGTCATGGAGATTATATTTTTTATCACCTTCGGTGGAACTGCAGGATTCCCGTTAATTACAGTAGCACCTGACGATTATGCTTGTTTCAAAAATACTTGCGGTAGTTGAGGTGAAACAGTTGGTGTTACTCTTTTCGTATTAATATTTTTGTTTTCTAGGATCGGAAAATTGTCTAGGATCTGCCTTTTCCATGAAAAATCGGTTTCAGTTAAAAAAAAATGTTTGGGAATATTTTTCATTCTGCTTTTGACAATGATCCCGAATTGGGACTGAAAGCTCAAGCTTAAAAAAGTTATTATAAAGAGCCCTATACCATAAAATAGGTCGTTTAATTATTCATTGGTACTTTGGTAGTACCTACAGTGGTAATAATTGGTAATTCTAAAAATACAACATACGAGTTATACGATAATAAGTTAATGGCCTGAAACATGAAATTAAACAGACACAACATGTTCAAAGCTAGCTCCGATAACGGAGTTGGAAGTTTCAGAGGTAACGCGAATAAAGTTATTACTTACGCAAATAACGAGCACTGACGGAAATGTTGCAACGTGACCGCAACACAGCACAGACGTATTTAAAATGTCACAAACAAACATAACAGATTTATATCTCGATGATGGCCCAGCCTGAAGATTGCAATTATCCTGGTAATTTGAAAAAACATAGTGATCGGGGTCACACAAGCTGCTCAAGCACATGCAACACGAACAATTCTGAACCCTTTCCATTCTGTCTGTGTGGCATTTATGGAACGCGGACCAAACAGGGAAAGCGTATTTAAGAATTTATGGTCAAAATGCTTATGTGAATACAATTAAAATTTCAAAAAAATTAAATAAATCAGCTAATTTTTACTTTCAAGCCGCCATGTTGGACCCGTTAAAAATAATTTTCTAAATAGTAGTCAGTTTGGTAAATTTTTGAATAATTATCACCATACGACTCCAATCGGAATTGCACCAATTCATATTGGATTATTATTTGACATGTCGCACCTTGAAAATAAAAGTGGCACTAAGCCAAAAACGCCAATTTTCAGTTAAAACGACATTTAGATTACTTGAAAGAAAGCGCTTCTAATGCAAAAACATTCGTTCTAATAATTTTGATATTTTTTTCAGGAGGTTTTAGTTATTTGTTTAGATATTGATCTTAGTATTGCGTCAAAACTTTAAACGATCATACTGAAAAATACATAATTTTGTATAATGCCACTTTTGTTTTCAAGGTGCGATGTAGTGGTGCAGAGTATACTCTGTTAAATCCTAATGTGCAAAAATTTTATTAAAAATTACAAACAAATGATTTTTATAAATTAAAACAAAGAAATTATGAATTATATGACAACTTGTAGTTAATTTATAATATTTACCGACTATTTTCATTCTGAATAAACTAATCTCCTCAGTTAAAGAATAACAAAAGTCAACATGGCCGTATGTCAACCTCATCCAGCTTGTGCATTAACCTTATATTTTCATTGGCAGTTTGAGTTTGTCTTGATAGTGGTTGGAAGGTTTCCTGGAGAATTAGCGAACAGATCAGCCTTCTCTTTGTGACATCTTGCCCAGGTCACATCATCATTTTTAAGTGGATGCACTAAGATCCCCAATAGGTGTTTCTCGCATAAAAGTCACCTCCAATAATAAAATGTGGTCCTATCGATTTAAATAGTTTAATGTAGTCCTTCCTTTTCAAGTTATGCCGGGGAGGACAGTATATTGCAGAGACAGTAAGCTGTCTGTGTTTAATATGAATCCTTACAGCAGCGACTTGCATTGTTTCTTCTTCGATTTTTGTTTCTACATGGTGTTTTATATTTTCTTTTATTAGTAGTGCCGAACCACCTCTTGCTCTTTCTGCTGGATGAATGGAATGATATAAGTTATAACCCCGGATTTTAACAACCGAAGATTTAACAAAATGGTTTACGGATATTAGAAAAATGTCGATTTTTTTTGTATTAATATTTCTATTTTTGGAATATGTTGCATAAGCCCATTCGCATTCCAGATTGCTATTCTAAAAGTTGTGTTCTTACTTAACATTTTTTATCGGATTGCGTTGTGGGAGTTGCATTTTCTTGTGTTTTCTTTCAACATGATATTTGAATCCTTCGAACTTCATGATTTTGCGGTTGATTTCGTGATTTATCTCTTAATTTTTGTAATTGTTTGGCAACCTCACAGCCTCTATAATTACTATTTTACACTTAGCTGCCACCTCTCTCTGTTGTACATGGGGCATATGTTTACCTGAGGCTACAATATCTTTGGGTGTGATTAAATCCATAACATTTCTTGCATTGGGGTACGGATGTAGTTGTTCTCCTCGTGTGAAGAGTTCCTTTTATTCCATAAATGTTTTGAACAATTCCTTTGTTATCAAATACCAGCATAAAAAGAGGGATTCCCCTTTTACTGAAAGTTTGGTTTCCTTTCTGGTTTTCTGTTCTCTTTTTTTTAACAATATTCGCACCATCTAGTATTTTAAGGCCTTTATTTTGAAAGTCTTCATGTCATTGTTTAGTACTGTTACCTTGTAGTCTGTGCCAGTAACCGATTTCATCAGTGACTGAATTTTTGGGTAACTGGTTACGCCCACAATATTTATTGGTGGGGTGGGTTTTCTTTCGGTTGCACTAGTTTTGGGGCAATGTTCTTGTTAGATTTACCACCTTTTGGTTGTAGTTCCACCACCATTTAGTTGTTCAACCTCAGGTGATGATTCAGCTTTTTTTTTTCTTACTCTTTCTGGCCTGCTTTTTCTTCTTTAAAATCCAGTCCGTCTCCCTTTCTAATTTATCCTCATAAATGAAATAGTTAATTTTCTCTGGTTCAATGCTTTCTAATTCGCTATGTTCTTTAGCATCCCGATTCATTTTTAGAAGTACATTTTGTCGCTTTAGATACTCAATTTCTTCGCTTAGCTTGGAACATGATTGCTCCATAAAATTTAGTGTTGCAAAATTAATTGTATTTCGGCAATTATATCTGTCCCCGCCTAGCTGGTATTCCAATGAGCTTCCTATTTTTAATTTGGACTCTCACAAACAAATAGTACGACTTTCGCAATTATTTGTCAAGTACTTTACAGTACACACTCATTTTAATTGTAATACTTATGATAATTAAGAGGTTTAGTTGTCGGTAGCACGAAACTTGAAAGCTCTCCACGAAAGTATTCATAGTACAATTTGCAAAGAATAGAAATATTTTTTTTTTATCTTAATTGAAAGATTACAAGGTTATATAAATGTATTACAATAGAAGTGATTCTTATATTTACTTTTAATCTTCAACCATCCTCTTTATTATTATTCTTAAGCAATTTTTTTCTAGTTTTTTTCCTCATACATGTACCGTATATTTTAACTACTATTCTTTTAGTGTATTTAAGTGTATGTAGTTTATTCCTCTATACACATTTAATGTTATTTTCCATTCAATAGCATGGAGAGCAAAAAAAAAAAGCACACAAGGTGTTGAGCATATAAATATGTAATTCATATGTATGAAAAGAAAAACTAAACAATAGTTGTATTCTTTTTGTTACTTTTAGATAATTCTTTTTGATTTCACTTTAATGTTAATATTTAAAGGATGAAAGTCCTTTTTCTTGTCGTAATAGTGTATAATAAAAGCGTGTGGGTGGGTACAGTGTGCCATATAAGAAATGTATACGAAAATTTACCATATCAATGTTATCCGTTTATCTGACCTCACTGTTTACGTATACAATAATAAATTTAATGTTTCTTTGTTTTTTTTTAGGTATAGCAAAAAATAAAGATTTTAATTTGGTTACTTAAGATTATCATATCTGATAAAGATATAAATATATATTTTACTTATTTCATTTTAGAAATTAAAACAAAAACCTATACCCATATATATAAGACTGAAATTAAATTTACAAAAGACACGTTTTTAATATTAAAATTATATAAAATTTTCTCAATAGAAGTACATATATTACCTAACTTTTAAGATTTAAATACTGATAATATTTTATGTTTTAGAAAAACAGTGATATTGACTTGATACAAATACATTATATTTACATACATGGGTTTAAAAGAAATTCAGTTTATAGTATACAATATATTGAGATTGTTATCTACTGTTGAGAGTATTAAAATGAATAAAATTCTAAATAGTTCAGTAATTTGATTATAGCAATTTTGTTTGTTCCTTTTTTCAGAAGACATTCCTTTATGTACGTAATATGTAACACATATGTAAAATCTTAGTAATTTTCAAAAATATCTTAATTAAGAAATGTATACCTGAAATTATTGTTACTGTTTAATGTTCATCTATATATGTACATGTAGGTTGGTAGGCAATTTTGTGTTATTGATTTTATTTGCTAGTTTAGTTTATCTTAAATTAAAAAAAAAAATCACAATCAGGCAACACCACTCGTTCAATAAAAAATAACACAACGTATGTATATACTTATATGAAACAAATTTAATTTTTGTTAGAATAAGGGTGCCGCTTAAATATTTTATGTGAAAAATACATAATTCTTTCAGCCTTAACACTGACTAGTTTCCCAACTTTTTAATTCGGTAAAAAAATTCAAATGGAATGTTAGAAAAAATGTGTATACATATACGGTAAATTTAAATTTCTAGAGTTCGTTTTTTGTTAAATTGCGCATTTTTTTTCTATTTTATCAATCAATTCTTATAACAATAAAGAATAAAGTATAAACGTGCAACACTTACCTTTTTCTATTTCGTTTAATCCATAAAAAAAGGTAAATGCATTTACCGAATTTAGAGGATTTACTCGAGAATTCGATCGCAGCCTAATGGCCTTTTCACATGAATCGCGATTTTGCTCGTACGAGTAAAAATTATTCATCGATTTCTCTTCAATCACATGGTAAAATATTTACTAATTACTTGAAAAATAGTAAGTAAATGATTTCGAATGTAATATCATTGACAATTTTTTTAGCAAACGCACATTTCCTAATAATAATTGCAAAAAAGTGTTTTCTCGCGCGAACTTTCCAATGTGGCGGCGATTTAAACATTTTGTCTACGACTAACGTATAATATGCTCATTATTCGTTTGTTTCATCAATTATAATGATATCCATTATTCACTGCTAGTTTATCTAGTAGTCTTTTCTTTCATTATTAACCCTCCGTGTGTACACTGGGTCTTTGAAGGAAAGTCGAAATTTGAAACTCAAATTTCCCTCTCATGAATAGAGAGCGGGCTTCCGTTACCTCATCTAAAAAATCTCGGTAGTAGTAGGCACTAAAGACCGAAATGACGCCGGTGTCTGGCAGTTTACTTGCAAACGCCAACCAGTGCAAGTTATATCCGTTCCTTAAAAGGTACACACGACGTCGGTATTTTCGAACGTAAATAAAAGCAGTTTTTTGCGTTTCTCGTAGTTTTTCAATTTTCTCTTGGCTAAAATATTTGTTTTTTGTAATTTGATGCTGTTTTGGCTATTTTTTACGGACTTGTGGTGGTTCACCCAATGAACCACTATAATATTCATTCATAATATTCGTCCGGCACCAACATGAGCTCGCCGCGCATTGGGTGCCTCCAGTGTCATCCGGACCCGGTACACATTTTTATTGTACGTTTTCTGCCGGGACCAATCAAAAACACGAAAACAACAAAAACACACAAACAAGAAAAGTTAAAACAAAATAAAATTTATTCAGTCTCGTCTCAAATTTATAAACAACAACACGTCCATAGCGTTGCCTTTCGGCCATATTTTTAGTTTCGCGTTTTAATGGTGTTAAATAATAAAATATAAAATTGTTCAAAATAATAAATTATACATTAATTAATTTACAGAAACTAATCCTGTTTGCAGTTGGAAGGAAAACAAAAAACAATGTATTCTTCCGCATCGTTCGAAACGCCGGCCGCCGCCGGTTTGAATAATCATCGAACGCACCACAATTGCGCACTGTAAATTTCTTTTTTGTCGCTAATTATTATTAGTATTTTATAATTTTTGTATTTGAAACAATAAAAACTAATTTTGTGCCAAATAATTACCATTCCGTTTATTATGGCATGCCTGATTCCGTAAACTATTCCCCACTTTCAGATGCTTAAATAATTCAACTTTTTTGAGCCCATGCCAAAGCCACTATATTTTTTTGAAAGCTCATAGTCTAAGCTACAAAAGTCTATAACCGTATTTTTTTAAATATTTTTTTAGTGTAGTTACGAATTTGTAACAAAATGATATTTTATCCTCTTTTTCGATTATTCTTTAATTTTTATTACCAACGGTTTTAAACTTTGGATTTTCGCAACTTCTGGACTATATAGTAAACACGTCAAGAAGTAACCCAGAATTTTTTCAGATTTTTTGAAAGCTTAGAAAACTTAGAAAACCCAACTGTTCCCTAAACGACCCGGTGTACACACAGTGTCTCAAAAAATATAGTGTACACACGCAGGGTTAAATATTTCCAAGTAAATTATTTAATTTTTGAAATTTTATCTAGTAGTCTCTTGCCATTTTCATTATTATTAAACTGTAAAAGGTCGACAAAAATTATTTTAAGTATATTTAGTGGATTTGATTATAAAATGCAACGTTATTTGTCGGTCGTGGACAAAGTATCGTATTCTACTTGCATATAATGGATGTTATTCACTCAGATGATTTACGACACTCGCCTATCGGCTCGTATCGGCAAACTTGGAAATGTGCGTTTTCTAAAAAAAATTTCAATGATATTACGTAACCGCTCTATATAAGAAACTCCTATAAAGGCAACAATCTACAAAAGCAACCTTTATATAAGCAATTGATTCCAAAAATTCTGTATAAGCAACCAAGATTTTTCAATTTTGACTTGTTTCAATTTTCATTTAAAAAACAAAATATCAATAATTAACATACAATAATTAGTTTTCAGAAAATAACTATTAAATATCCGGCGTTATAAAAGTTGTAGATTTAATTGTTTCTTAATTGTAAATTAACATTGAAATTAATTTTGAATTAAATTCATTTTGAATTCTGTGATAATAAATGGAGAAAAAGGGAAGAGTTTCAATTTCTTTGAAAGATAAGTTATCAATTTTAAAAGATCTTGAAGATGGTACGAAACCAAAAGAAATTTACCAGAAATATAAAATTCATAAATCGACGGTTAGCAGAATAAAATGCAACAAGGAAAATTTGGAGGAGTTTTCGTCAAAAACGTATATAAACCAGAAAAAAATCAAACGAATGAAGCATATAAAAAATTTAGAAGTCGACGAAAAAGTGTATTCATGGTTTTTAGAATGGCGGCAAGTCAATGATTTGGTCTCAAACGAATTGCTAAAGATGAAAGCACTTGAGGTGAATAAATTGATCAAAGGAGCTGATAGATTTGTGGCAAGTGATGGATGGCTTACAAAATTCAAAGAACGCCACGGAATACGCATTTTGTCCGTTTCTGGAGAGAGCCTTTCCTGTAATGCTGAAACAGCCTCTTCTTTTTTAACCGAATTCAAAAGACTCATTGCGGAAAACGGGGTTTTACCCGAACAGATTTATAACTGTGATGAAATCGGTCTCGTTTACATAAGAAAACTAATGTCGCTAATTTTGAGAAAACGGCTGCTGGTATAAAAGCTATGAAAGAAAGAGTAACAATTATGCATTGTGTAAACGCAACAGGTACACATAAGCTTGATTTAATGATCATAGGTAAAGCAAGATCTCCTCGCTGCTTCAAAAACATAGAATTGCCACTATATTATAAGTCGTCTATAAATGCTTGGCAAACCAGTTCACTTTTTAAGGACTGGTACAATGATTTATTTATCCCTCAAGTTACTAATCACTTGCAATTTACAAATCTGCCCATTAAGGCACTTTTATTGGTGGATAATGCAACTTGTCATGGTACTGAAAGCATGTTTACTGACAACGCGAATTTCAAGATTATTTATTTTCCTCCTAATAACACACCCTTGTTACAGCCGTTGGATCAAAATGTGATCAAGTCGCTTAAACAGCGCTATCAAAAGCATCTTCTGACTACACTTGCGGCCCAATGCACTAATAATGGAATAATTTCAGCATTGAAGAATATAAATTTGAAAGATGTGGTGTTTTTAAGTACTCAAGCTTGGAATGAACTCCCACAGTCCGTAATTCAAAATTCATTTAAACACCTTTTTTCGTCGATTGACGAGATTTATTACAATATGCCAGCTGATCACTTTACGGATGAAGATAATATCCCTCTGGCGAGACTATACAATTCAAATTTAAATGACAGTAATTTAAATGACAGTTTCCGATAGTATTGAAGAAAATTACGAAAGCAATGTGGAGGTGATCCCCAATGAAGAAACTCGTGTTCAAAGTTTAAAAAACATCAATGATGTAACTGATTCTTTCAACACGGCAATAGAATGGGCAGAAAACAATAATCTTCCGAACAATGATATTTTAGCTTTACAACGCATAAGAGAAAAGGCTGTAATTAAAAAATATTTGTAGTAATTTGTATTTTAATTAATAAAATTATATATTAATCGATCTTTTCGTAGTTTTATGCAATAAAATATGAAAAAAATAAAATTCAGTTTTTCAATCCTTGTTGCTCAGCGGTAACGCGCTGTGGTATTTAAATCGGGTGGTGCTGGGATCAAACCCCAGAAGGAGAGGGTTGTAAAAGGAAGAATTCTTCTCACGATTTCAATCAGAGAATAATAGGAACATATGTAAATAAGATTCCTGTCGGAGTGTAGAGCTCAAGGTATCATTGTCCAAGCCAGTGCACGCTTGTATAAAAAGCATGAAAGCACAAATGATATAACCAGGGCCCTATTGCACCAACTACTTATCACTTATTACTTATCAACTTATCATAAGTTAGTTTTTTTGATAATGATAAGTGATAAGTGTTTCACCAAAAGTAAGAAAATCTCACTCACTTATCAATTTAAAAACTTATCAAATTTTGATTATGATAAGTGATAAGTGTCGCACATCAGAATATCTAGAACTTATCAAATGACAAATTATCAAATTTTTATAATAAGTTGTAATGATCAATGAGTAGGATGGAACTTGGTTATTTCTCAACCGATTAGGATGAAACTCAACAGGTACAATGAAAATGGGATTCTAAAATGATTTTTAGATGAAGTTCTGGAATATGGCCATGTATGACGGAACTTGGTTATTTCTCAACCGATTAGGATGAAATTCGACAGGTACAATGAAAATAGGGTTCTAAAATGATTTTTAGATGAAGTTCTAGAATATGGCCATTGGCCATGTGTGATGGAACTTGGTTATTTCTCAACCGATTAGGATGAAACTCGACAGGTACAATGAAAATGGGATTCTAAAATAATTTTTAGATGAAGTCTGGAATATGGTCAAGTTCAATCATAATTAGCCATATTCCAGAACTTAATCTAAAAATCATTTAAGAATCCCATTTCCATCGTGCATGCGCTCAATTTCATCAAAATCGGATAAAAAATAGCCAAGTTCCTTCCTAATTGGCCATATCCCAGAACATCCTCTAAAAATCATTTTAGAATCCCATTTCCATCGTGCATACTCAATTTCATCAATATCGGATAAGAAATGGCCAAGTTCCTTCCTAATTGGTCATATACCAGAACTTCCTCTAAAAATCATTTTAGAATCCCATTTCCATCGTACATGCTCAATTTCTTCAAAATCGAATCAAAAATGGCCAAGTTCCTTCCTAATTTTATAATTTTTATATTAAATTTCTATTTTTATATTTTTTTTTTTTTTTATATAAAATTTATATTATTATTAAGTAATTATGAAGTAAAAAATAATATAATTAGAAAAAAAAAAAACAAAAAAAAAAAAAAAAAAAAAAAAAAAAATTGGCCATATACCAGAACTTCCCCTAAAAATCATGTTAGAATCCCATTTCCATCGTGCATGCTCAATTTCATCAAAATCGGATAAGAAATGGCCAAGTTCCTTTCTAATTGGCCATATTCTAGAACTTTATCCAAAAATCGTCAGTTTTAAGCATAATTCCGTCATGCAACTACAATTTGTAGCTCTTATCAATTTATTTGAGTAGTGAAATTTTTCTTATTGATAGTTTGGATAATTATCATTAAATCTAGTCGATTATTGATAAGTTAAAACTTTTGGTGCAACAGAACTACGAAAAATTTATCAAAAATCTCAAACTTATCGCTTATCAAAATATTACCTATCATTTATCATTTCGCGAATTGATGCAACTTAGTTTTGATAAGTGAGTGCTTATTACTTATTATAACTAATCAAATTTCAATTTGGTACAACAGAAAATTATCAAAAATTATGATAAGTTGATAAGTAATAAGTGATAAGTAGTTGGTGCAACAGGGCCCAGGCCCCAGAGCAGATTGAAAAGAAAAATTAGATTCCTTTATTCTACAAAACGCAGGGCCGGCGTGGTAGCGGTGCGAACGGTGCAACTGCACAGGGCCTCGCGCTTCAAGAAGGCCTCGCGCAAAAATTCCGAAAAATAATTTTAAAAAATTTATTTCTTGTGTAAAAATTTTTAATTTTTACAATTTTGTTTATTATTATAATACAAACTAAAAACTAAATAAAATAATTTATAAAAGAAACTTTAAAAAAATCAACTGATAAATTAATATGTATTACGTACAATTCGCTAATACTTAACTATATGGTTGCTTCTATATATAGAAAGTAATCGGTAATGTAATAATTCAGTCGCTATAGCCTTATGAGATTGGCTGGAAAATAATTAAATTTTTCATGTTTCTCATTGAGATCGAAACTTAACTTGTAATTCGTAATAATTTCGCTCTTTGTAAAAAATAATTATCTGGTTATTTACCAGAAGAAATTTAATTTCAAAAATTTTTAAAATTTAAAAAATATTTTTATTTAACATACTATACAATATACTCGTATTATGTACTCGTACGTAGGTATATTAGAAAATTTGAAGTTTCCATTAAATTCGAAATATTCTGTTTAGACTCTGGGTGCTCGTCTAAGTTTAATTAGGTAAAGCTCTGAACTATTTTGGTATTCTTCAGAAAATCATTTTCTGCTTCAACGGCACGATGGGATCTTTTAATAAAACATGTGAAATATCTAACACCGAAACCTCTTTCAGATACCAGTTGAGAATACCGTAACGAGACCGAGTGTCAAAGCTATATAATATCTACAATTTCCAAAAATGTTAAATGCTTTGACTGAGCTTGGAAATACCGTAATTGACAATAAAATTAAACACAAAGTTTTGTCAACATATAACCAATTGACTTCTTATGAGTTTCTTGTAAGCATTACGATTTGGTCCGATTTGTTAAGTAAAGTTGGTTTCGTCAGTAAAATATTGCAATTGCAAAGCTCGACCATGCAAATAGATTTGGCAATAAAACGTCTAAAAGGATTGTTATAATTTTTTAAAAAATTGGATTGCATTACAATTAAATAATAACCAAATATTTAAAATCGTGCGACATAAGAAAATTCGACCATTATTTGATTATGAAGCTGGCAATAATGCTATAAATGACGCAAAAGAAAATTTTGAACCTGATTATTTTTTTGAGAATTGTCGATTCTGTCATTATTCTGCATTTAAGAAGCGATTCGCATCATATGAGAATGTAGCATAATGTAGAGAAATTTAAAAGTATCAAAGAATTAGACATTTCTATTAATTGCAAAAGTTTACATGCTGTACTTGAAGGAGACTTTCCGCCCGATGATTTAATTCAGGAATTGTTGTTTTTTAGAAATACATATTGTCGCAGAAAAATCTACTTTCAAAGATCCTTAATTTCCCTGACCTAAATCTTTGAAATAAATTTGTTGAAATTTTACTTAAATATGGTGTTCATGTACTTTTAAGTTAAAATATTATCGTGCACACGGCCTCGCAAAATATCAAGCCGGGCCTGTACAAAAGCAACCTTTTCTATATAAGAAATTATTTAATTTAAATCGGTTTACATGAGTTGCTTATAGAGAGCGGTTACCATTCGAAATCATTTACTTACTATTTTTCAAGTGATTAGTAAATATTTTACCATGTAATTGAAAAGAAATCGGGAATCATTTTTACTTGTACGAACAGAATCGCAATTCATGTGTATTATAGACCATAAGTGTACGCGAAAAAAAATTTTAGAGCACTACCGAAACAAAAAATTTGCTCATCTCATGTAAACGCACGAGGCGAAAGCCCTCAGATAATTTCTCTCTACTTGGAGTGTGTGTAATGAAAATTTGTGTAGTGCTCCACGTTTTACTAAAGTATACACGAACTTTTCTAGTCTAAAAAATAGAGCAGTGTTTTCAAACCCCTTTTTTGACATCTAGCGAACAGAATTATTTATTAAAGTAAATTCACAGAATAGTTAAGACTAACTAAAATTTAAAATTATATATTTTGAAACCAGGAGTGTGCGACAACCTAAACCTTCAGCCAGACGATGTCTTTGCTGTCAATGAGTTATGCGTTTATGTAATTTTTGTGTGTTTTTCAGGTGATAGTTATCACTCGTTATAGTGTTTCTTTTTCCAATACCAGTTTGTACCATAGAACAGATGTTTTCTGAAGTATGCACTGCCATTTACACGGTATTGAAGGATGAATATTTGAAGGTAATGAAAGAAACTTATAAATTTATTTTCATTAACTCATTTATAAATCAAAAATTGTATTTCAAAAATTAAAAAGATTTAAAGTTTAGTGATATGGATCAGACTGCTTCTTCTTCGATTTCGAATTATTATTTTAAGTCACTTCCTTTTACTTTCGCGGATGCCCCGAATTTGATCAACTGCTGTAGAGCCTTATATAATGAAACCGTATCCGTTTCGTAATTTCAGTGGCCCTGAACGGGGTTTTAACTATCGATTGTCAAGAGCTAGACGTACCTTCGAAAACATTTTCGGTATAATGTCAGCTAGATTTTGAGTGCTGTTAAAGCCAATTAATTAAGTTAAAAATAAAAATAAACTCATCACCGCTCGTGGGAAGTTTAAAACTTTAAACTGGTTCCTTGACATTAAATACATTTTATAAATCAAGGATGAGATAAATTGACTTCAAATCCAAAGAATATCTGGAATTTCAGAAATGTTAGTATTATAGACCCGACCCGGTTTCAGCCCCCATATATGCAGTCGATACCTAGTTAGTAAATTTGTTATATTTATTTATTTTTTTTTTTTGTTAAAGCACAAGACAAAACAATCTCCTAACCAGCGTTCCCCATTAAAGCCGCAATGTTCTGAAAAGCTGTGAGGATTTTTTTTTGTGTCTCCACTATTTTTTCCATTGGCGTTTGGCAGGGGGAGGGGGGCGTAATTTCGTTCCATCGTCATGTTCCCATGCGGTCACTCAAATGTGTACTAACTATAGCAAATGTTGCTTGACGTTGTTGTTGAAGTTATTGCGTCACCCCTCCAGAAAAATTTCACATTCTACACAAAAAAAATATGCGCTTCAGTTTTAACATTAAGTTATTTATTTAACTTATCTCCGGTGCATTAAACTGTGAACTGTGCAGATTATGCAGAATTTCGTTTAAATGCTAAAATAAATGTTTAACTCGTTTAAATGGTAAATACGCTTATGTTTAAATGTTAAAGTGTACATAGGCCAAACCAGGGGAGCAATACATACACGCTTCAAAGAACATATAGCGCACATAAAGTACAATTAACCAACAAAAGCAGCGGTAGTAGCACACACACTACGGTCAACGATCCGAATCAATTAGATGCGGGGGGAAGTCTCTACATGTATAGAAATAAAGGGAGAACGATGAATATAAACGAAGACCCTATCCCCTCTACATTATACAAATTTTGCCCCGGAAAATATTAAAATGTATTAACTTATCTAGTCCAATCACTAATCAACACCTCAATTTCTTTTCTTAATATTTATTCATTTTTACTCTATTTACGATTTGTTTATGTTTTTTTATTGTTTTATTGTACTATAATTTACATTTTCAATAATTCATATGGGGACAAGTTCAATTTTCAATATATGTATTGTTTATTTTATTGTGCTATAAACATAAGAAAGTTGTTGTAATAAAAACTTCTTAAACACAAAAACGCAGCTGATGATGATGCACGATTACATCGAAAATGCATTCTGCATAATTAAGAAAATAAAAATTTGAAGTAAACAATTTTTTAAATTTTATTTTATTTAAATTTTGTGAAACGTTTAATGGTGGTGTTAGGTCTAAGTGTTTTGATTAATCCAGCAGTTCCACGGCCAGTGTTCAATTCAAGTGAAAAATTATTTAATTAATTATCTTGTTAAATATGATTAAATGTAAAATTTTTAAGCTTAGTCATTTTAAACCACTTCCATTGATACAATGTCGAAATTCGGGTTATTATGCAAGGGTGCAAGTAGAAACTCGGCTTTTTTTTTGGTCAAATTCAATTTTAACAATTAAAAGACTGGCATATTAGCCTATATTTTAAAATAACGATTATTCAGCTGACTGACGTTTTATCTTCAGAGCTAAAAAATTTTTTTCTTCACATAAAATATGGCAAAAAACAATATAAACACCACTCAAAAACTACTTACAAATTGTTATTTTTAAATAAAATTAGAAAATTAAACAATATTAAAAAGTTTAAAAATAATTAACAAAATTTTTTTATGTGAACGGAAAAAAAAAATTAAAAAATATTTTATAATTGATTTAGAAAATTTAAAATTACATCAGAAATTTATGATCACATCAAGAAAATTCACATTACAAAACACAACAATATAGTCAACGTACTTAATCAACAGGAAACTGAAGATGTTGCAGAAACAGGTAACAATAATTCAATTTCCAATAATTTTAACAATAACATTGACAATGAATGGTTAGTTAATTTATCTGACATTACAATTCCCAAGAAAGTATCAAAGATTCTCAAGCTTGGAGAGAAGTTTTGTCCTCCAATTTGTGCAAAGTCTGTACCATACGTCCAGATTATTGCAAATGTTGAAGACGCGCTAATAATCAATAGTGATGAACAATTAGATAATCCAGTTTTACGTTATTAATTGGTGAATATTTTAGGACTTATACAGATTTTAACGGTAGATGACATAAGGTTCATAAAAGATGTTGCATATTCCAAACAATTTATACGTGACCAATGACCATCCTGATCATACAATCCTCTCTTTGGATGTTGCATCTCTTTTTACCAGTATAGACAGTAAACTAGCAATATCATTAATTAATGAGAGATGGTCCGAAATTAAAAAGAATCCCAAGACTAGGTAATTCTCCAAAACTGTGAATTTACATTCAACAATGAGACATATAAACAACTTTTTGGTTCCTTCATGGGCTCACCGACTAGTCCAGCGGAGTTGGTTATGGAGTTTGTTGAAAAAAGTGTACTGAATTCTCTCAACTTTAAACCAGTTTTTTCATTATTATCAGTTGATGATATCATCACCGCCCCGGTGGCACAGTGGTTAGCATACTTGCTTTACGCTCCGGAGGTCCCGGGTTCGATTCCCGGCGGGTGATGAAAAAATCACGGCTGGTTAAGGGTAGGATCAATGAATTAATCACTCATTATCCATTAACAAAAATGATTACGAAACTTCAAAAAATGAAGCGGCCAAATCCCTTCATGGGATGTAGCGCCAGCGAAAAAAAAAAAAAAAAATATCGTCACAGCCATTCCTACAGATAAAAAAGATATTTCATTTGCAGCATTCAATAATTTTAACCTCAATATTGACGGTAGAGTTAGAGAGTAACCACAGTTTACCTTTTTTAGATCTGGTTATTGTACGCAACGATAGTGGTTCATTGTCTACGGATTGGTTTCATAAAACAACTTGGTCGGGCAGATATCTAAATTTCTATTCTCATTTTCCATTAGCATATAAAAGAAATACTGTGAGCTTATTATCGAATAAAATTCTTGAACTTTCTGACCCAATATATCACAAAATTAGTTTTCGGCTCATCAAGAGTATTCTCAATAATAATGGCTATCCGTAGAGATTTTTCCACTATTAGAAGACAATTGTCCCAGTTATGTATCGATTCCGTACGTGAAATCACTTTTTGAAAAAATAAAATTCTGTTTGAGCAAATATAATTTCAAAATAGTTGAAAAGGAATGTAGTAGTTTTGGTAATTCACTTTTCTCATCTCTTAAAGAACCTACATCGTTAGGAAACAACAAGAATGTTGTATAATAAAGTTGTGTGTGAATGTAATAAGACGTATATTAGACAAACAAAACAATTTCTAAAAACCTGGTGTTGTCAACGTTAAAGAGACGCAAAAAGATTGAATCTAAATAAAGTGAGCTCTGATCTTACGAGTGCTTTGTCTACACACATATGTACATGAAACTAACCATGAAATTTATTTAGAAAATGTTAAAATTCTGGAAAAAGAAGCGAACCATACCACTAGACGAGTTTTAGAGATGATACACATAAAGATGGATACCAATAGTATTGTTTTATTGTAGTATTGTTTTATTTTGAAGTGCCTTTTTATGTGATCAATTATAAAATATTTTTTAATTTTTTTTTCCGTTTACATAAAAAAATTTAGTTTATTATTTTTAAACTTTTTAATATTGTTTAATTTTATTTAAAAATAACAATTTGTAAGTTAGGTCTTTGTGATGTGATGATATCGATCTGAATAATTGGTAGTCAGAAGGAACCAAGTCTGGAGAATACGCCGCAAGCTGTACAATTCACAGCCTAAGGAGAAGATGAGTCGTTGGGTTGATTTTGCTACATGTGAACGAGAGTTGCCATGCAGCAATATCACCTTCCTTGGCCCGTAAATAATCTTTTTTCTCTCAGATCATCACTTAATTTGATCAATTGTTCAGCTGTATCAGTTTGACTAGGTTCCAGAATCTCGTAGCAAATGAATCTGTTCCAATCCCACCAGACACACAGTAACATTTTCTTGGCATGAATATTCATTTTTGCAACTAATGTTGTTTACTGGCCTGGATAAATCCATGCTTTTCTGCGTTTAGAATTGTCGTACAAAATCCACTTTTTATCACCCGTAATGATTTTGTGCAAAAACTCTTTTTTTGTACCAAGAAAGCAAATTCATGCAGGAGTGGGATTTTGCACAAAAGGCGAAAAGCAAATTTTATTAACACTGAATATGAACACTATTTGGCTTGTAGAAATATATTTTATTAGTGCGATCTCAGCTAACTAGAACAAAATGATATTCTATTTCAACTACCATTCGTCTATGTCTCTCACCACCGAAAGCACATGGTCGAAGCAGAGAAAAAGAGATAGCTCTCACACATAACATAATTAACTGAGATCGCAATAGAAAAAGCGACATCAACCGAATGAAATGGAGTAAAATTTAAAAAAAAAGAAATAAAATCGCTTCTCGCCTTTTGGGCAAAATCTCATGTCAACTCTTCGATTTTTGTTTTCTTCGGTCAGTTTATGAGGAACTTAGTTACATTTCTTCTGTATCTTTCCCATTGCATATAATCGAAGTGATATTGCTTGGTGAGAAATTCCTAACTGTTCCGCAAACGCTTTTTTAATTTGACACGAATTTTCATCCAGTAAAACTCTAAGTTCTTCGTTTTTAATTTTTTTTTACTGCCCCTGGACTTGGATCGTCCTGAAGACTAAAATTGCCATCACTAAATCTTGCAATCCACTTTTTTACTGTTGAATCTGTCACACAGACTGTTCACCTAAAGTCGAATTAATCAATTCCACAGCATAAGCAGAATAGAATGCAATGGCGTAAATGTTGCTTATCGAAATCCATCTCTTAAAATTGATGCACTTGGAATGACAACTTGTAAATGGCTGAACTTATGTCATAAAAACAGCAATGACTAAGCTACATATATCAAAATGGAGGGCGATTGGGATGCATTCAATTATGTTTTTAATGCAACCAACTTCAGAGCCGAGTTTCTACTTGTACACCTATTACTTTTTGACTGCGGTAATGGTTTTAAAGTGTCTGAGTTTTTGAATGCATCCAAATATGTACACACGTTGTTATTAAATTATTATTAGAAATGAAGTCATAATTCGTAATAAACAGTGCTGCAATTAAAGTTACCAACGTAAAAGGAAGAATACTGAACAAACCCAAAAGAAAATATGAAGCATACAACTATTTACGTAGATGCTTCACATCTAAGGGTAAAGAAGTATAAAATTAAAACCTAAGTTTACTTATTTTGTTCTATAATAGTTCAAATGTACACCGAAAAGCTTGTAGGACCTTCTTTGGAAGAACTGCACTCCGAAATACGTTCCAGAAAACAGATCGGGATCGGGGAAACATTTCCCCACAATGTAAGAGAAGGTGGTTTTACATTTGAAAGAACCAAATTTGTGATAACATAACGAAGACACTGCTTTAAACATCTACTTATTAAACATAATAAAAGTCGAATGACATACCTTTAATTAGTTTTCGTTCCCTCCTTTTTAAACGTGGATTTAATACCTATATAACGATGCCCGAAACAGTACAAGCGCTAATCTCAATAATACAAAAAAAATTAAATAATCACTCTTAAGATTATAATATAAATTCAACAAATAAACACTTACAATTTTTATCTTCTAAGTTAAATTTCAAATAAAAATACCTAAGATAAACAAATTGTAAAGAAAAAAACGTAATAATGTCCTTTTTTGGTCAAAATAATCAAGATTTTTGAATGAAGTACAAAAAAGGAAATTATTAAATTTTATTTTGCATAATTTTTTGCCTCTTTCTGTGTACAGTAAGTAATTGTTGGAAAGGAGACTTCAGGAATCTTCTTTTTTTTTTTTGTTAATATTTCGTCTTGAATAGACATAGGTAACAAAAGTGGGCTGAGAGCTGGGTGAGACTCTGATAGTAATGCAAAATAAAATAGGAAATTATACAGAAGAAAATAAGTAACAAAAAAAAAAAATTTACTTAAGAATTTTTACTAAAACTTTGGTAATTCAAACTTTTATTATGTACATATTATATAGATAGAACACTGGAAGATTGATGAAAAACAAATTTTTGTACTTTTTGAGTTTACATTTTTTGTATTCAAATTAAAAATAAATGATCAAGAAAGATAACTTAACATTCATTTCTTCAAATAAAATAAAATATATAAAAAGGAAGAAAATATTTTTTTGTTGTCTCTTTACAGTATTAAAAGTCTTGACCACAATTAAAAGGTGAATTTAGAGTTTATTATTTTTTCAATTTTCCTTTTTCAGTATTTAATTTTTATGTTTATTTATAAATGTTTGGCTGAGAAATGTTAAAATAATTACTCTTCTTTAACTTTAGGATAACTTTTTATTTTTTGTTTTGATTGTTTTTAATTTTTGAGTTAATATTTATTTTTATTTTTTTTTTTTGTTATATTTTGCTATTTTAATTAATGTCACCCTAATTTACAAATAACAATAAAAAAATTTCCCCCCATTTGAAATGTTGAAATTTTTGTTTGTTTTGTGTAATTCATTCATGACTTTTGTGCAATGATTTTATTCAATCATTAGGTAATACGTTTTTGTATGCTTACCAAGATAAAATGTAAGTAGGAAAATTATAGCTAAATTTAAAAATCATTTCACTATGTATGAAATATTTCGAAAAATAAAAGCTTCTCGAAACACAAGGAAATATTGCAACCCTTTTTTATAAAAGGGATAACCATATAAGTATATTCATGTGCAGCACATATCGATAAGTCTATATTCATAAAGTTCTGTTGCTTTTATCTTAATATTATATTAGATTTTTATTTTTTATTTGACCAGAGGCTATTTCGGAAGTAATTCAAATGTCATATCATAATCTTAATTATGAATATTTAGATGTCTTATGTATCACATACAATTATTTTACAATTTTACGTTTCATTCATCCCTAAATTTTCATTGAAAAGAAATTTATTTAAAGTTGAACTAATTTTTGGTATGATTTAAGATTAATCTCTAGGGGGAAACAAGTATCTAAACATAAATTTAATGGGTATTTTATATATGTGGTGTATATAAGCTAGGACGTATGCATGTCTTTAAGAAAAAAAAAACATTGAATTTTATTGATTAAGTCAAATTATCTCCATAAATTATTTATAAGCGTTGGTCAGTTGCAGGAGACCCTTTTCATTTTAATATATGTAAATTATAGTTTTAAGAAAGTTAACATTTTCTTCAAAACTTTTTACAGTATGTACTATGAATTGGTACTAATTAGGAAAATATGTGGATGTCAAAAACATTTGTTTTTTGGGGAATTTTCAAAAACTGGATAAATAAGACAGCAACAAAATTGATTTTCAAAAACATATATACCGTCTTTATCATTTTTATTTTATTTTTATAATTCATACCATTTTATTGAATAAGTAAAATACGCTTGATGCTCTAGATAATTTTCAGCAATAGGGAGCGTTTGGAGATTAGGGATCGACCAATGTTATTGAAAAGAGTAGTCTGTGGACTATACAGAAAGGCCCCAAAAATGTGTTAATAACCGTTATATCCTAGCCAAACGGTGGTTTAATAAATCCGGTTCAGCTAAACTGAAATAGGAACTCTTCTCTTCTGTAACTGTTGTTAACATATTGCGACTAAACTCAAAAAATTCACTAAACCCGTTTTATTAAATCGCTGGGTATCAATGGTATTAATTACTTATTTCGATTTAATACCCTATAATTAACAAAACTTTAAAAATTCAAATTTGATAAACTCAAACGGACCCTATCAAAGCCAAACGGAAATATAAAAACTCCAAAAGACTCCTAATACAGAGCGAAATTTTCAGTATTTCATTAATATTCGTATTTATTGAAATACTGGAAATTTCAGTTTACATGATTTTAAAATTTCAGATCTAAATTTTCAAAATATGTCAAAATTTTCGGAACCTTCATAACTCAGTTAATATTTATTTCAAAAAATAGGAAATATCCGAATTTAATTTATTCGATTTTTTTTTATTTATTTTGTTTTTTACATTTGGAAATCCGCTGTATTATAGTACAATTCACTGAAATGATGTTGATTTAAAAATTGATAAACTAAGTGGTGAATCGCCGTCACTCGATAGTTTATTCTAAAGACACAGTTGTGTACACAAACTACAACTACTCCAAATTCTTGATTGAAAAAAAAAAACGAATGGAGAAAAATATGATTGTTTGGTTTCTAATTTTTCTTGCAACTAGAAATTGACCCTTTGCTCAAACTATATTGTCCAATTTACTTGAAATTGATTACATATTTCAAAATTTAAAAATTTTCTTGATGAACACAAAAGCAATTTCTTTATTAGAGAAATTATTGAAATATTAAAGATAAGATTGAATTTTTCTTAAAACTAGAAAGGAGGCTTTTCGCAAAATATATTATCCAATTTTCTTCAAATCTATGTATCATTTTAAAAATACAACATTTTCTTAATATGTAAATATACTATACCTACGTACTATAATTTACGCTAATTAATGGTATTTTTTTGTCTCTATAGCCAGTTGAATAGTATTGGTAATATTGTCAACTGCCCTATCAATTTCACCTTCGGTGCATAATGTATTCATGTCTGGGTTCTGCAAAAACCGATTGATTTTTCCAAGATATTATTTGAGGGATTCATGTTTTTATGTCTATTGTTGACATTCATTTAACATCGTTAATAAAAATCCACAACAAAACCCTGTTGTACGACTGAGCGCCCCAACAAATCCATATATTTCTACTTTTTTTTAAAGTAAAACATTTTTCATCAAATGCCATAAAATCACGTTCAACTATTAAGTCAAGTTTCATTTAACAATATATGGTAAACAAAAATAGAAAAATTGAAAATATAAAGGGCTGAAACCTCATGAACTTCGGTCTTCAAATTTAAGTCTACTCCCAAATCAATCCCAAACTAAATCTCTTAAGTCAGTCTTCAGCTCAACCTCCAAAAACAATATTTGTGTAAAGTTTGGTTCAAATTGGTCAAGGCGTGTGAATTTGTTTAAATATCTTGTACATATACAAGTTTTACAATGGCAAATCAGGATAAAACTTATCTATTTCATAAAGGATTTTAGTGAAATTTGACATCCCCGATAGAAAACGGATCATGTGCGTTGAAAATGGGATTCTAAAATGTTTTATGGATGAAGTTCTGGAATATGGCCAAGTATGATAGAACTTGCCCATTTCTCAACCGATTATGATGAAATTCGACCTATGTATATTGGAAATGGGATGCTAAAATGATTTTTGGATGAAGTTTTGGAATTTGGCCTATTAGGATGGAACTTGCCCATTTCTAAACTGATTTTTATGAAATTTGACACGTGTGTTGGAAGTGAGATTCTAACATGTTTCTGGGATGAAGTTTTGCAATATGGCTTAAGTATGATGGAACTTGCCTATTTCTCAACCGATTATAATGAAACTCGACATGTGCGTTGGAAAACGGAATCTAAAATGATTTTTGGATACAGTTCTGAAATATTACCAAGTGGGATGGAACTAGCCTATTTCCCAACCGTTTATTATGAAATTTGGCATCTGCGTTGGAAATGGGATTCTTAAATGGTTTTTGGATGAAGTTCTGGAATATGGCTAAGTATGTTTGAACTTGCCCATTTCTTATCCGATTATGATGAAATTTGACATGTTGTTATTTCAAAAAACATATTAGAATCCCAATTCCATAGCACATGTCAAATTTTGTAATAATCGATTGAGAAATAAGCAAGTTCCTTCAAACTTCGCCATATTCCAGAACTTTATCCAAAAATAATTTTAGAATCCCATTTCCAATGCACATGTCGAATTTCATCATAATCGGTTATATCCCAGAATAATTGGCCATATCCCAGAACTTGATACAAAAACATGCTAGAATCCCATTTCCAACACACATGCCTAATTTCATAATATTCGGTTGAGAAATAGGCAAATTCCATCATACTTGGCAATATTCCAGAACTTTATCCAAAAATCATTTTAGAATCCCGTTTTCAACGCATATGTTAAATTTCATTATAATCAGTTGTAAAATAGGCAAATTTCATCATATTTGGCCATATTACAGAACTTCATCCCAGATACATATTAGAATTCCATTTCCAACACACATGTCAAATTTCAAAAATATCGGTCAAGAAATGGCCAAGTTCCATCCTAATTGGCCATAATCCAGAACTTCCAAAAATCATTTTAGAATCCCATTTCTAATACACATGTCGAATTTCATCATAATCGGTTGTGAAATAGGCAAGTTACATCCTACTTCATTATTTCCTACTCTAAGATATAGAATCCCAATAAAATTTTTATAAAAAAAACACAAATACCCAGTTTAACTGCTCACTAAACACTAATCCAACCCCAACTCATCCCTAATTCAACCGGCAAACGGAACTCAACTCAACCCTCAGCTCAACCGCAAGCACTACGCCAAACTCAATTTGGCTTGAGGATTTAAACTCAATCCTCAAACCAACATATATAAACAATTTATTAACTACTCACTACATCCTAATCCAACCCCAACTCAACTCCAACTCATCTTCAACCCAACCTGCAAATTGGCCCCTACCTTAACCTTCAACTCAAAATTCAATGCCCAATTTAATAATCAAACCAGGTGTTTTGGAGCAACTCGTATGGCAGGTACCCTGCGCTCTTGACGTATAGTCTTCAAAAGATTTTAAAATCTCCGCCTTGACAATAGAAACATATACTTGAGATACTATGAGTACAGACAACCGGTCATCTTTTTTTTTTTTTTGCTTTATTAGACTCAGAGACTTTTAAAACCTCGAGGAGAGTGGTTTTGGACGAACCAAAATTTTCGTCATTTTTGACAGGATTTCAATACTTTGGTCTTTTTAGACCGAAGTAATTACTCAAAACTACAAACAGGCAGATGTGACTTTTTTTGCTTAGCACGGCAGTATAATAAGAACATAATAGGCCCGATTCTGCCTTCCAAAATTTTATGTTGTGTAATGTTATTTTTGTTTTTTCAACACAAATTCATATAGGAAGCGGGGAAATAAAATAACGTAACATGCATTTTAACGTTCCAGAATCGGGCCCAATAAAGGGTAGCCAATATTTTAATATATTCTCTCGATCGTTCTCTTCTGAGCTTATTTATCTTATTTGTTATGTTATCCCTCTTATTTGCTTTATATCAAATGAAACACTTTGCGGATTTCTTTTTGCTAAAAAATTCAAAAACACATCAAACAAAATGCCAAAAATGCATCAACAAGCAAACTATTTAGCACAAAAAATCACCATTTTTTTGCCGTTTTCTTGATGCACATTAAAAAATGAACATTTTTTCTTCAATTTGCCCTAACACCAATAAGGAAAAGAAATGTCAATTTTTATAGAAACGTCAATATGATGGAGTTAGTAAATTTAGAAGATTATTATATGTTTTACTGGATGGAAATAAAAACAATTAAACTTTATAACATTTTATAAAAATTCGAAACGAAACGCTTGAAAAAACAAATCACGAACGATTTCGTGTCATGATATTTTCTATACGTCAAATTAGTGAACATAAAACCAGTTTATTATCACCAATACAAACAAAAAAATCGTCAAATTTGGTTGAAATGGCAGATTGTCCTGTTTGGATCACAAAATTCAAGTAAATTGGAAATGGAAAAAAGAAATCGACTGTCCAGATAATACGCAGCAGTTATGAAGAGCGAATTAAGTTAAATCTGTTGACGGCATTATTGAAAAGTTTTGAATATAATATAGGGTTTTCCAATAAGAGGTTTCATTTTGATATTAAAAAAAAACGAGTATTTTTTAAGAGAAATCAATAAATGTTTATTTAATTGTAAAGAGGAAGGTATGCCATTAACATTTGAAAACGATATCAACCAAATGGCTGCCACGGCTACGCTTGCAGCACCGTATCATTTTCATGAAATTTTCCATGGCCAATTCGCACATTTGCGGCTGTATGTCCACGATAACTTCACGAATTTCATCTTTAAGGTCTTGAATCGATCGTGGAGCATTGGCATAGACCTTATCTTTCACGTGGCCCTAAAGAAAAAAGTCTAAAGGTGTTAAATCACAAGATCTCGGTGGCCAATTGTGATCACCTCTTCGAGAAATAACACGGTTAGGAAACTTTCTTGCAAAATTACGATTGTTTCGTTGCTTGTGTGGCACGTATAGCGCCGTCTTGCTGAAAATAAACGTCGGCCACATCAATATCTTCCAATTACGGCCATAAAAAATCATTAAACATAGCTCGGTAGCTAGGAATATACAAACCTGGTTTTTCTTCAGCACTACGGGCTACATCAGCAATATTCTCAGTTGTTCTTGAGGGACGCACACGGTTTCGATTCTTCACATCACTAACTTGTCCCAACAGCTCAAATTTTTCCACCAGTTTCACTATTGCCGGCCGAGAAGGTGCTTCACGACGACCAAAAAGTTCTTTAGTTTTGCGAACTGTGACTGCAAAATTTTCACCATTTTTGTAGAGAATTTTTATAATTTCAATGCGTTATTGAAGCGTGTATGCCCAAATAGCAGGCTATTCAAAATGAAATCTCTTATTGGAAAACCCTGTACAATCAATCATCAATAAAGTTTTGTTTCACAATAAAAAGGTGTATGATATGTGAAAATGGCAAAAAGATATACATATACATATGTCAAAATTAAAATTAAAATTTAATTATTTTTGATAGAATTGCTCAATTTAAACTGCCACAAAAACGAACAATAAAATTTTAGAACAAGATTTCATGAATTTATTTCAATTTTTGCATTATATTGTACAGTACCTGGCAATTGAATTACAGCCACCTTCTCATTTTGGTATTTTTTCAAATTTATCAGAAGCAATCCTAAACAATCTTAATAATATAATGGTTTTATTTAATGGAACAGTAATGATAAGCTAGTCGGTCCTCAGTTAGCTCTTCAGCACAATAATTCACTCGTAGATAAGAAGAGCCATTTCGATGAAATTAATGAAATATCTTGAGCATAATTTCTGGTCTCGGCCAGGGTATGGGTTCGATTTAAACTTCCAGCGGTTTAAATTAAAGTGAAAATCAATCACGATCTAGCAACACCAAAAATATATAGCAGAGTGTTAAGAAAACCGAGTGGGATAAGTTTCTAGGTGATTTTATCAACAAATGTTTGAACGACTTGCGAGATGTTACCAAGGCGCAACAAAAACTGACCAAGTGCACAATAAACATAAGTGGCTAATTCACAATTTAATTAACCGAAAATAATTTTAAATTTAATTGATTTACCGTTTTGTTTCCATATTGCACAAAAAAATGTCCGTGCATAAATAATTTGGTGAAAAACTAAATTAACTGTAGTTTTTCCTAGAATTAAAATTTAAAACATTTTTTCTTTGGAATGTAAATACCTACTATTCCATAATTAAAACCATTATATTATTAAGATTGTTTAGGATTGCTTCTGATAAATTTGAAAAAATACCAAAATGAGAAGGTGGCTGTAATTCAATTGCCAGGGACTGTATACACTCACTACGCTACTACACTATTTGGCCTGTTCTATTTTTTTTAATCACTAGAATAATCCGAGAAACATAAAGTAAGTAATATCACATGTGGTTGTGGGACAATTGTTATGGCAAACACCCCATCCTCTTGACGTAGAGTTTCCAAAAGGTTTTTAATTGTCCGCTTTTCCTTGGCCAATAAAAACAGATAGGCGAAAAAATTCCAAATTAGACAAGCCATTCTCGAATAACATGGTTACAGATAGACATCTAGATATCCAGACAGACTTGGAACATTTTTTTTTTGCTTGTTCGAACTAAGGGACTTTCAAAACGTTGCGAAAATGATTTTGACCAACAAATTTTTACTTTCTACATTTTACTTTATACTTTTCAATCTTTAATTTTACTCTTTAGTCTTTACTATTTACTCTTTACTGCATGCTGTTTACTTTTTACTGCTTCATTATTCTGTGTTACTGTTTTACTTTTGACATTTTACTTTTTTTACATTTTATACTTTACATTTTACGTTTTGCATTTCACATTCTACATTTTACAGTTTACATTTTGCATTTTTACTATTTACTGTTTTACTGTTTAAAGTCTGATTTCCATTATGAAAAATTTACTGACAATATAAACAAATTGGGATAAAAATATATATTTTCGTGCTGTGTGAGAGAAAAAAAACTTGTTCAGTTTTACAGTACTGAAAAAATTATTATAGTATACTGACATTATTATAGTATGTATACTGACAAAATTTTCTGAAAAAAATATGACCGGTAGGGAAAAATATTTCAATTTTTCAATGAAATTTTTCAAAAAAAAATTAAAAACAAAAAATGGTCTGTGTCTCTCAGTAAACTCTCATTTCCATTATGAAACATTTACTGACAGTATTTTTTACTGAATAAAAACTTAAAAATCGAAAATTTTATTAAAGTTACAAATACAATTTTTTGTTTTTAATTTTTTAAATAATAATAACCAAATGTCATTTGATATTAAAACAAGAATTTTTAAAAATTACCTTATTTTATACTTAGTGGTTTCTCACTAAACATTTATATTTTTTCCAACGATTGCAAATATACAGTACTGTGCAAAAAAATCCGGACAGTTCGAATTCCTATAAAAATGTTAAATTTTGCTTAATGTTTTTAATGAGGGTGTAATGGCTTGGGCTGCTTTAATAATGCTGGTTTGGGTCACTTGGCCTTAGTCGATGCAGGGGTAATCAGTAATGTGTACCTGGACATTCTGAAAAGGCATTTGAAACCATCAGTTTTTGAGCTATTTAGTGAAACTGAGACCTTCATCATTCAACAAGATAACGCGCCAGCCCACAGATCAAAACAGGTGACTATGCCCTTTTTTTTCTTTATTTAAAGCTTCTGTATAAATTCCAGGTAAAAAATAATAAACAACTTTGTTAAATAACATTTTATTTCTATTTGAAGGTGAAAAAGTACTTGGATGATAATTCCATCTACACAATTGAATAACCCCCTTATAGCCTAGATATGAACCCAATTGAAAATATTTGGGCTATTATGAAGCATAAAATCCGTCAAAGTAATCCGGAAACCATCCTGCAACTGAAGCACCAAATTCAAATTGCGTGGAAAGATATTAGCAATGACGTGATTCAAAATTTGATTAGCTCCATGAGCAACAGGTGTGCAGCGGTAATTAAGGAAGATGGCGGTCATACCAAATATTAAATTTGTAGTTTAGTGAATAATGCATACATTTTATATTTTGAAATATGCCTTATTATGAAATAAATATATTTTTTTTGAATTTATTAAAATTAATTCGTTTCAAAAAAATATGGCAATTTTTCTCTATTTTCGCAAAAATTATTTTACTAAGATCATGAAATTTTAAACCAAATAACATTTTGAATAACAAATGAGTTAAATAATAAGAAACAAAATACTTTTTGGTGTTACAACAATTCAGTTTGTGAAAAAATTGGTTTTAATTAAAAAATGTTAGCTGTCCGGATTTTTCTGCACAGTACTGTATAATCAAATCTAAACCGTTTTTTATAAATCGGTTTTTCGGGAGAACATTTCTCATAAGTTTCTCAATAAATGAATTCAAAAAGCCTTTTCTTAAAAACTCAAAAATGTTTTAGTCATAAATATGAAAGTATGTTAACTCTACCAAAAATGCTAAACACACAGCAACACTGCAACATTTTGATCTTATAAAAGTTAAAAAAAAAAAAATTCTGTTCCCAAAATCCCAACGCCTGTGATCTAAACCCTATTGATTTTTAGTTTTATAAACTATGATACACAATTCTATGTACCCCTGAATTAATTTAATTTTATATACTATTACAGACGATCATTTATCATGTTTCTGTAAACTCACTCCACATTTATAAATGACCTATCTTTCATGAACAAAATTTACTTTATTTTTATAGACCAAAACTAAACATAAGAAAATGAACATAAGCAATAATTTATATGCCAGTTTTGTTATACTTAGAGATATCCCATTCTACAGGTTATGTTAAAATTTGTCATCAAAATATTAGCCATTAGTATATTATGTGTAATACATTAATACAAAAGACAATATGTATGTTAGTTCCCTCAAACATATACATGAATTTTCACTCAACATTTGAATATTTGTGTTATATTTTCCTTAATCACTTATTGTCACGCTAACTAATATTCTTAATTATTTCAACAATACAATTCCTTTGAAAAAAAATTATATTTTCTTTGAATTATCTTAGATCAAATCTTTTAATGGTGTTGTATGACTTGACATATTACTATCTTACAAACGTATACACAAACTCGTATGTGTAAAACCCAATTTTCCACTAAAATTTATTCATGAATTGATAATTTCATAACAAATACACGGGGAAATGCTAAAACAGTATAACTAATTCCTTTTGTGGTGTTTTGTCATATCATCAATGTTTATGTTGCGTGTAAAATATTTGATGGGTTTTTAGTTTTATTATTATTTAGTTTTTTTTTTTATATTATTCATTTTAATTTTATTATTTTATATACAAACACATGTACACACAAAAAGGGAAGGCAGCGTGAAGAGAAAGTGTCATAATTACAAAAACACAATAATAAATATTAAAATTCATTTCGCGCGAAATTAAAATTCCTGTGGCCATAAATCACTATCAAAAGTGCCAAAACGCAAATTTTAATATGTAAATTCAAAACGATGACCATTTAAGGATTATAACTCTGTCTAAGAAAAAAAAAATTTCCATGCACACGAATTATTAAGAAAAGATTTGTAACTACAGAAATTGAGTTTAAGGGAGTGTTACAACTGAATATTATGTTCAAAGTATTATTTAGAAACAAAAACAGAACCAAATGTGGAAAAAAATATATAAAGTAATGTGTCCAACCCATCTGGGATGTAAGTTTTTAGGTGTGCCAAAATCCTTAGGGAGTCTTAATCATTCTCACTACTATTTAAATAATTTAGTCATGTATGATGACTGACTTAAAAGTTTTTTTTTTATTTTGTTTTTCTGTCAAAATGTAAAAAGAAAATTCACTATATTTCCACACTCCTTCCAAATATACATGTTATAGTTTAATTTTGTTGTGTGTTGGTTTAATTTTTGTTTTATTTTCAAATATCACCTCTTGGGGTCAAGAAACATAAAAATGAATTTATTAATTAGAAATTGTTTTTTTTTTGTATTCAAAAAGCCAAACAACAATTAGGTGCGGTTTTTTAGAATTTATGTATTTCTTATTATCTTTTTTTTTTTTAAAGATACTATCTATCAAGTTGTACATTTTGTTTCGGTAAGTATAATTATGCAGCTTTCTTTTAAATTCGATTATAATCTTATGATCCATCTGTGGCTTAATTCGTATATTGATTAAAATGGTCTGGGCTGGGATTTTGTCTTATTGATTACAACACTGATTTTCAACTTTATTTCGCTAATAAGAAATTGTTATTTTTAATGCAATCTCAGCTCAGCTAGCTAGAATAGACGAGGTGAAAAAAAGAGAAAGAGAATGAAATGAAGTAAAAACAAATAACTTGTAATACTCTAAGGAAGATTAGATTTTGTTTCACCAACATCGGATCGAGTCAATCTTAAGAAACAACACTAAAATGCCAACAAAATTCTTGTTAAGTGTCTCCAGGTGCTCCAATTAAACAAGTTTAAGATGTTCTTAATTCAGTTACATACATGTATTAGTATAAAATTATACGTAAAATAATCATTAAATATAAAAAATTATAAAAAATGTAAACAAATAGATTAACAGAAATAAATAAATTATCTAGTACTTCAAATATAAAATATTGCAATGCCTTAATTTTAAAAAGTAATTCGCTAATACAACCTGAACAATACATTCTGTATATATATTATGTAGAATGTAAATTGTGGTGCAATCAGTCCAGTCACCGCGCCCTGATGATTTTTCATAACCATATAAGCTCATCAGCTTGAAACTGGATTAAATTCTCTTCCAATTTTCGGAAAATATTAACTTCAATAAATTAATTTTCTAGACAACTAACTTAATAAGTGAGTTTATATTTAAATCAATTATTTGAGAAACCAGATAAGTCCCATAGACATAGTTCTGAGAAAATAAAAAAACGTTCAGTCTATTGAAAGCTGTAATATTTTTTTAGTTTAGCTTTTGATAAATGTAGTGTGAAGTATAATTAAACAGTATTTTGACAAAGACGCTGGTCTTCAAATGTTTACCACAGTAAGTGGACATCATGTCGAGTCGAAAACATACTAGACATTTATAGGCACTCAATGTTGTATCGAATGAAAAATTATCAGAAATATTCATTTTGGGCTACAAACATATATGGGCCTGTAGCAAAAATCTCAACATACGGCTGGTCTTCAAATGTTTACCACAGTAAGTGGACATCATATTGAAAACATACTAGACATTTATAGGCACTCAATATTGTATCAAATGAAAGCCACTAGTAACAAAAAGTGGAGTTTGAAAAATGGACATGTCGACTTTCTCAAATAATTTTTTTATGTATCCATTTATCCATTTTGTTATTCTTGAACTTTGGCAATTTCTTTTAATGTCTGGGCCACCAAAACTTAAAATCTCTAATGATAGTGTTATCCTCTGTGAGATGCACCGTAAACTTGTTCTGTTGACTCGCCATTATGAAGAGTTCGGTGTATTGCTTAAGTGGATACACTCTATCATGTTAAGGGATATTTTAACTACTCCAAAGTCCCTGCCACATTGCAGGAATGAATGACCACGAATTTAAACCGCCCTATTTCTGTTAGTGCAGCAAATATTCTTACAGTTGTGTGATTTTTATTTTGTCCTGGACATACATCCATGAACACATGTAAATGTTTAACATCTGATGAAACATAGGTTTCTATGTGATTTGCAATAAATGAGCAAACCGCATTGGGGCATTTTCTCCCCATACCTTCGCAGTAAATGTAAAAATATGCCTTACCCATTTTAACATCATGTATGTGAAAAACGGAGACTGTTTGTTTATGTAGGTAAAAAGTCTCTTGAACGGGGATCTGGGGCAAATTATATTTTGCATATAGTCAACAGCTATTATCGCCACACTGCAGTCATCTTGATAATATTCTTTCAATGTATTCATTTTTGAATGAAATTTTTTCGCACGTTTGAGATGAACAGTCTTTTCAGCTACAGCCACTCGTTTAGCATTGTCATTTAATTCTTTGCTAGATGTTTACTATTGGAATTACTTCTACACGTAATACATACTATCTGGGCTCATTGCTCTCCCTCCTAGATATTTACTGTAGGAAGTACTTCTACACGCGATACATACTATCTAGGCTCATTGCTCTCCCTCCTAGATGTATAATATATCATTTACTTCTGCTAGAAAAGCGGTAGAATTGGAACTCAAGGACTTAGAGAGGGCAGTCCCACTCCCGTATATTCCTACCCGTGCCTCGTCTACCGTTTTGATTTTACTCTTGCGAGTTGCTGGGAATAGAAAAGTCGCCTGTAGGTCTCCCAGCTTTACTACAGGAAGGCTAAATAAAACTGAAGGGTGCCTGGCATTCAGAGTCCGCATATATGAACTGATTAACCTTTCAGCCATTCATCCTTCGGCATATGGTGTTCCACCTTAGATTAGGGTTTTTTGTCAAGGTTTTATCCTTTAGCGCCATACTTTAGCCTGCCCCAAAAGGCCATATTCTGCCTAATGTTTTCAGTTACCAGTGGCGCCGCGAGGAGGCAGTACGTACACTTGCGCCTACTGGAAGGTTACGGAGCCGGTAGATTAATCCGCCAACTTTGGTCCCCCCCCCCCTCCCTCCATTGGACACCAAACCACCCTGCGACAACTAAAAAAAAAAAAATAATAATACCTGGTTTAATATATCGTTTCCAGTTTTTAGGTTAAGTTTACTTACTTGCAGTTTAATCCCATTTCTTGTTTAGGAATAACTTTATACCTTTATAATTGATATATTCATCGCCTTGTCTTGCTTTTTTTATTCTTTCACACTACCATATTACACTGTTGACATCTTTTTTACGCTTATTTCGATTAGTATTAAGTATTAACTTCATCTATTTTTTGACAAGCTCTATAAGGTTATATTCTTAAAACACGACAAGCGCTGCGAATTTGTTATAAAACCCGACAAATCCTGGACATATCGTGCTTTAAAAGTAAACACAATATTCAATGACGGTTATTGTGCAGGAGAGTGCATGGGTTTGTAGGGTTTATAACTCAAACTTATGCATGCGCCTTTCTATTAAAAACGGACGTTTCGTAAAATGTCAAAAGAAACATATGGTGAATTTATCGGGTTTCTCAATTAAGTGATTAATTTAATTACTAAATTTTCGGAAAGAATCCAGTCATTAAATCATGCTTGTTTTTAAATATTTTCGATTTTTGATTTTAATATTGTTTAATTTAGAGAAACATCTTTCCGCAGCAGTATTGCTATGAGATAGACTTAACCTTTTGCACTCGTATATCACACTGGAGGTGACCATATAAATTTACTCTAAAACTCGTATGTCTCAATGGAGGTGACAATACTAATTTACTCTAAAACTCATATATCAGTCTGTAGACGGTAACACTAAATAAATGTAAAACACAATGCGGCATTCGAGATCTTAAGCCCGGTACGCAGTCAGTTGTGAAGTGAAAAAATGTATGGCAACCGTGGTAATTTTAAATCGAGTGGAAAGAGTTAAAATGCCGCCAGCAATATATTTCAGATTAGAGTACCTTAACCGTTGAACCTAGTCCGTTTTTCAGTTGAGAAATATTTCCCCATAACTCCTCTAAATTTGAGGAAATTGGAACATATGTTTGAAAAATTAAAGAGAGAAATTCTTTTTCAATTTCATGAATGTTTTCTTCTTCACCCAATAGAGGAAATACATTTATTAAAGGTGTAAGAGTTACTCCTAGGTATTCAAGATTTATTGCTTCAATTTGCGTGAGGGTTGCGTCATTGTAGTCAAATTGACTAATAATTTGTTGACAGCGTTTTAGTAATCAAATCACGTTTACAATTTTCTTTTAGCATACTATGTAGAGGTAAATAACACATTTTGATAAATAATTCAGTCTTACCTCCTAAATAAATTGAGCTTAAATCAATAAAAATAAAAGCCTTATTTTTAAAATTCAAGGATCTTAAATTATTTTTGACGATACATTCTATTTAAAAAAAAATTGTTATCAATAGAAAACTTTTTACAGAAGCCTAGCAGTTTGTATATTTTCGGTCTTTCACTAATACCCGGTTTCACTAGAAAATAGTCAATCTCTAGTTAAATAAATATTATTTCCTCTCTTTCTTCTTTTATAAAATAACGTTTTATTTCATAATACAAATTTTATGGAAGCTGATTTATATTTTTGTTTTCCATAGAAGTATTTAGCATTCAGCAAATATTAAGCTCGTAGAAATTGGGCAGTAAAATATTTAGCTCTCCAGTTAAAATGTTCATGCAGAAAAATAAATAAAATTAGCATGCGTTGAATTTGCATTGAAATGAATATAAATTATACCTAACGTATAACTACTTATTGGTTAATTTTAAAATATGAACCGTTCTTTTAAAAGTGGTATAAGTCCATATAGGATTTTGAATTTTCTTATTTTTGGCACAAGTATTAGGGATTCATTTTTTTTTATTTTGGCTATAAATTGTTTACCGGTAGTTATACTGCCATTTATCTATTGTTATCATTAACTTAATTTTTTTGCAAATTTTCCTATACCACTTTCAAAAATAACGGCTCATATATCAAATTATTATCGATTAATTGCTTTGAAATATACCAAGGTAATTCTTGCGAGTGGCAAGTTAATCCTAGTAAATACTAATAAACGTTTTTTGCTTTGAGCAATGCCTGAATCCCAGCAGTTTTGCTCGTCATGCCTCTTTCGTTATCCACCCCAAAATCAATCAAAATATTTAATGGTATTTGATGAGATTCAAAAAAATTGGAAATACAATCAGATACTGATTGGGCCTTTTGTTAAATTTTTTGTGTGGAAATATCGCGCGATTACAGCTAAGCATATTTGGTTCCATAAATTGTTTAAATTTACTTCTGCAAATAACGTCATTATGGTATCAGTCCCTTTAATCCGGCTAAACTTCAATTTCTGATAAATTTTCGAATCGGGATCAATAGACTTTATTAAATCCACGAGTTGATCAATTAATGTAAAAGGCAAAATATTTTTTATTAAAAACATCAATATTTTTAAATCAACAATTTTGTAATTTGTTGTAACATTTCGGTCATCATCCGGTTCATCAATACGTGTTTGTTTTTGTAAGGAATTCATGATAATTAAATGGGTTAACCAAATGCTCTCTCAAAGAAATATTCATCTTCTACATTAGCCGAATCATTGTAATTATAAATATCAGTATGTCTCATCATACCTTGCCATCCCATATTTGATTTTTTTTTACTTTTTAAAGACGTCATCTGTGCCAAAACATTGATCCAACAAGCCTGACGAAAGCCCTATAGTGGAATTATTGGTCTAGGCTTAGCATTTTTATGCACTGATAGAAAATTCATAATTTCAAAATCAAATGAAATACGAGCACACCACAAAGATTCGGTGTAAATCTTAAATATAAATAGCGTATAAATCTTATAAATCCTATATACACCTAGTTTGCATTCAATGATGTATTGAAATATATAACAAAGTACATAAATTTTCAAACAAAACGTTCGCGGTTGGGACGTAACATATTTTTGTAATCCTTCTTTCTACGTCAACAAATGTGATTGGGGCATGTTTAAATGCTGAAATTTCAGATACCTTGAGTTGTTCGATGTCACTCACATTTTCAGAGTCTTCAAAAGTGGCTTCAACAATTTGTAAAATATTTAAACCTGTATTTTTTGATACGACAATTTATAATTTAGTTTTAATTAGTTCACCGACGCCTCCACTATTTACTTCAACTTTCCTCTTCGATTCCAGAAAAAAGTTTAATTGTTTCACTAAACTTTTATTTGAAGACTATAGGCTTTTTATTGTCGTGGTAAAATGGCTATAATTGACAGTTATGTAAGCTAAATCATTTTTTAAAGTTGATTTTCCTAATATTGTCTTAGCAGTTTTACTATAAGTTGAATCTTCGTCATTTAGTTTCAAAATAATTTGTTTAATTTTTTCGAAATTTTTGTTGTAATATGTCACTGCATTTCCCCAGCGAGTAACTATTGGTTGAGGCGGTAGCAAAAGATTATTAAATTTATTTTTTAAAAACGCAATCCGACATGGTGCTTTCAAAAAACATTTTTAGTCATCGAAACTAATCGATTTACATCGCTAAAATTAGATCAAATTGTTTCGCAAACCCTGTGTAATTCATGAACTACACAAAGCGGCTTTCACCATGTAAGAGGCCGTATCTGAAATAGAAAACAACTTTTTTCCCTCTCAAATTTTTCTCTTATTAATTTGACAGAGTCGTAGAACAACCAACCGAGCGATGGTTGAATAGTTCGTTTTTTCGAGGACCGCAATATTTAATAAACATTTCCGTTTGGCTACCGTTTCATCGACATCCAATATCCCTACTAACACATTGACTAAATAACGTCCAGTCCTGTCCGTAGTTTCATCGATTGGAATCTACAAATATTTATGTTGTGTTGCTAGCTGTATTTCGTTCATTCATTTGTCATATAGTGTTTTAATATATCTTTTTCTTAACGTTGATTCGTTGATATATCCGGTTGACCGGTATATACGGATTGGTATACTATTTTAGAAACGATGAAAATACTTTGTTATTTAATTTCACTAATGGAATATCAGCAGCTAGCATTGTCATACACAAATTCTCGTTGAATTTCGAATTCCACTGATTCTTGAAAACACGGCTGAGAATATTTTTCCATCCGTCTTTCTTCTAGTTCTTTGCATTTCTTACTCTTGACGTGCTTGTCTACAAGAGATTTTTCATACATTGACATCGATTTTTGACATACATTGCAGTACAAAACTGTCCCATCTGTATTGAAAACATCACTGTATCCTTCAAGTATTAATCTCTCCTTATTATTAAAGCTTTGCTTTACTTTCGGCATCTTAAACATAATGAAATTCTTGATTGTTTTAAAAACAGTATGTAAAATGAACAAAAACAAAAAAAGACACAAGACGTTTGGATCATTCGGCAAATTGAATTGTCAAATTGTAAAACATAATACATGTGAAGCAATCACATTAAGCGTGTTCCATTGGCGTGAGCAAACTACTCACAAGTGCTTGTATCGTAAAATCATTTGAATCTAGCAGTTTTATTTAAATTGAGATTATGTTTAACTACTATCACAAAATTTCGTATTCCATTGGCATCTACTCACAACTCACAAGTACTTGGCAGTAGCAAATTGTTTCCAATGGAGAAATAAATTTATTTTTGATAGCGAAATCTAATCGTTAATAATGTCTACAGTGACAAATTCGAATAGGAAATATTAAAATTGTTAAATTGAATTGCCTACATGCAGGCGATTTAAAGTGTTTTATAAGATGGATTTCATAATCGTTATTTTCTGTAATATGTAGAATATTCGTTAGTTATGTGCTAAAATGGGGGAATTATGTAAAAATATGTATTTATTCAGAAAAATGTAAACATATGTTGTAACAAATATGGCTCATTTTTCTCGAAAATTTCTGATTCATAAAACATTCTTATCCATTTTGCTTTTCCTTAACCCAAAATAAAGATGTATTTACAATACTTAAAAATCCGAAACCTGTGACTCATAATTATACAAAATATTTCAAAAATGTTTCTCAAAATGTACAACCTTCGAACCAGTTCGCAAATTCGTTTCGACAATACGGGAAGATGTGAGCTGATGTCAGCTTTGAACAAAGCTTTGCGGTGTTTGTTTGCTCATTTGTAAATAATAAACCCCTTCCCAACTAGCTTTTTCATCTGGTGTGATCATATCAGCAAAAATGGGGTAGATCACACACCATGAAACACTTTTTTCTATCAACAATATGATGTGTATTTGTTGTTGTTCCTCCAAGTCCCCTATATAATTTTATATTACCCGAACTCTGGTCGCATATTGTGGCTCTTTAACCCCATTTTTTGAGCCATCTTTATATTTTGTAGAATAAGTGGTTTAAGTTTATTTCCAATCACTGGTTTTTCGAGTAATACAAAACTAGATATTTTTATTTTGTAAAAATGCCTTGCACCATAAATACCAATACATACATAAATACCAATATAAGAACACTAAAATCTTTAAAACCTTGGATCATGTCATTATGATCACCATACATCAAATCTTTACGAATTTTTAGTTTATCGAATAGCAATATGGCATTCCGGTCATGAACTGGTAGCTTACGTACGATTTCCTTTACCTTCTCTGTCAGGCATTCATTATCTCATGTTACTAATTTTTTTACTGGCATCCAGTTATATATTGAGGCATGCGACGGCAAGTTGAATTCGATACAATTTCTCATGTGCATTATGAGCAATTACAGTGGCATGCAAACAAAACAGATTAATATTTAATTTATTAATCGAGATAAGTGTGTAAAATTAGACAAAAAATAGGCTACTAAAGCCAAACCATAGACATTCATACTAGATTTCTCATTTCATAGTAACTAAAGGAAAAAAACAAAAACTTCTGATAATTCCAATGTATCGTTGTGTTGTGTATTTTATAAGGCAATGATTTTAGAATGCGTTGCAAATATAATACGTATATGCAATACACCGATAATATTTGAATGGAAAATTTTTGTTTTTATTTTCTGTTTTTAGTCAAATGAGAGATCTATTATGATTGTCTATGGCCAAACTAAACGTGCAAATTATATATTGAACAAAGCAGTGCGAGAGTACGAGTCACATCAAAACAATTAAATAAACCATTTTCCATACCTTATGTTTGTTTATGTCTCTGCAATTGCAGAGAGGAGCCGAAGTTTATTTTAGAGTCGAAGCTAGGCTGTTAGTGTCCAAATCGAGCAATGACGGCTACAAATTCGATTTAAATAATCATCTGCACTGCACATTCTTGTGGAAACTACTTGAAACATGGTTGTTTATGTATCGCTAGTTCAGCAATCAATGATCGTAATTTAAATTATATAGATAAGTAATTTGATTTGAAATGTAAATTGGATTTGGATTGAAGTGGACTTTAATAAAATTATCGTGTATTATAAAAGGGTTGGTATCGTAATCCAAAATAAAATAATCTCAAAAAAACGAAAAATCCCCAAAAATCAGGTTATTTAAATATAACAAATTTTTGAAATATTATTTTAATTCGTTTTATACCTTAGAGAATGGAGGCTGAGACGAATTTTTGCAATTCTGACATTCATAGAGATTAGAACATTTATTTCCTAAGGACAACGATGATATGTGCCCTCTATGGCTTCCATTGCTCAATAACTCACGCCGCAGTCGCATTATCTTCTTTTGTTTCGCATAAAAATTTTTTCTGCTTCGAACTCTCGCTAAGCCATCTTACTCTCCTCATCGAGAAGCTTCAGCTGATCTTGATCTCGCCTGCTGATCCTTGACGACACGGACTTGTTCGAGATGTATATTGTCTCAATTGGTAACGTCTTCTTCTTTAAATGTGTCGACTTCATAAACCTAACACAGGATTGTAGGTCTTTATTTACTACTTTACCTTCGATGTTGATAACGGTACACTGATCACAGTTCCATTTTTGATATCCTCATACCTGCGGTTGATTGAGCAATTTATGTGCAATGCCCCAAAACATGTTTGGCAGTATGTTTTGGTCTGTTTGTCGATGCATGCTTGGAAAATTTCTGCCTCCTTCGTTCAGTATTCGAAAGGCCTCTGGGTGGGTTACTTCGGAATTTTGTTTATTCAAGATTTTTGAGATTCTGGACTTAAACTTCTGCGGGCTTGGAGTTTTCAGGATCCCGATCGCTTTGCTCTTAGTTTCGCCCAGCTGTTTCCTGGTTTTAAATTTCTCGTACTCATACGACGTCCTCCTTTCATTGAATTCACGATTCGTAGACTAACAGGAATACACGATTAAGACAGCGGTTTCTAATATGGCATACTTATTACCAGCCAAATTTCGTAACCGCCTGTCTCGCGCGCATCTCTATTGAAGCAGTTTGATTCTTTCTTCGCTTTATTCACTCTCTCACTTTCAATCTTTTTATTGATTTAAAATAATTAAATTTTCAATTTGAAGAAAATTCCTAATGGTAAATTTCAGGCGGGTGCATTTTTTTATGTGTAACTAAATCAAACTTAACATCCTCTTCTCCGATAAATTATAATTTGTTGTAATAAGTGTTAAAACTAATTTAATAGATAAACGAAATGTTCAGCTTTGTTGAATCAGAAAATGCTTTGATTTTAGATTTTACTTAAAAATGCATGAGAGGGGAAAATTTAGGAAATATGCTGCATAAACTCTATTAGTTCTAAAGTTAAATTTTAAAAGATTAGTAAATACCTATCTATGAGGGCGATTCCCTCATTATCATTTTGGGTACATATCAACAGCTGATTACGTTACTAATTTACATAGTTCTAGAACATTTTGACAACTAACATTTCTATTGTTTTGTTTTGTATTGGTGGTTTAAAATGCAATTTTATTTTCGTTTCATGAACACGGATGGTCCGGTTATCGAACCTTTAATAATTATTGATTAAGCCATTCAAAATTAACCGTTTTTCTAAATTAAGAAATTGTTATTATTTTTTTTACTAAAGTATATAATTTCTTAACTATCGAAAATGTATTCAAAGAAATTATTTCTCATCATATGCCATTCAATTAATGCTCGACTAAATGTAAATGTTCAATAATATAGAATATAAACTGTTTTAATTCAAGTCTTAATTGAAGAAGACGATAAAAAAGGTAAACAATAAAAAAATAATAATAAAATTGTGCAGCAACTCAGCAGGACTGATTTGTTTTGTTGCTTCCTGGCACTTATTACAAACAAAAAAAAAACCGAAAAATACAAAAGAAATGGTTAAGAAACATAATAACCGAAATAATAAAATTATGGACAAATCAATTAGATTTTTCAACCATCTGACTATCATTTTTGTTTTGTTTTCTTGAGTGAATTTTATGATCTGTAACCGTTTTTTTTAGACTTCCTTAATATATCCTTATTTGTTTTATTTTTAATTCTTTGATACCTGTCATTAATCGATTAGTTGTCATAAATTCTTGACGAAATAATTATTTAGGGTTGGTTTTATAATTGAGATCGTTGGCGTTATTTTGTACAGGTTCAGTTATTACAAAATTATTTGTATTTACGAGTTGTAGGTACATCCTCAGTGATAAAAAAAAAAAAAATAAATAAAACAACCAAGTTGTTTAAATTAAATGGTGGTGTAAATTAAATTGCTTAAATGATCGACATTTGAATTTAATGCATCATTCTGGAATGATATTGGATTGTCAAGTAATCCAACTGTGAGCCTTATATTATAATGCCAAAAACCATTCCTTTACGTCCAGATTTCACTAAATGCAAATAGTAAAAAACGTTTTATTTTGATTAGTACGACATTTTGCGTTCCATGTTTGATGTGAAATATCTTTACTCGCGCCTACCAAAAAATTTTGTATTGGAGTAAACCTATAAATGAGACGAACGGAAATGACGTATTTCGTTTTAATATACATACAATATTATATTACCGTGCGATTTCTACATTGCTAGTGTATGGTTGTCATGGAAACTTTGGAAACGTATAAATACGTTTTTCGTGTCCTTAATGGCAAAGAGTGTCATTTCTTTGCTGAAAACAGTAAAGAAAACTGCTACTTTTCTCCTTAGCAACACATTTCTTCACTATAAACACTTTTCTTCATAGAAACGCTTTTTTCCAAATGATTTTTGGATTTTTGACTTTTATTTATTTGCTTACTGCAATTGTTTATGTACACGCTATGCATACATACTTTGATCCAAACTGGATCTACCTTTTTTATTTTTACCTGGTTTGTCGTCAAATACACGAAAAAAATAGCATGTCCGACACGTAAGAAAAGTGGTTTTCTATGCTCGTAAAATTGTTAATCCACTCGCTCACTAGCGCTCGCTCGTAAATTAAACAATTTGACTCGCTGGAAAACTATCACTTTTCTTTATTTGTAGAACAATCTACTATTGATGTATTTTTAATAATACTTGGCATTTCTGTAGACTATGAATACTTGATTTTCAAACTTGTAATTTTTCAATTTAACCGAACGTCGGTATAATAATAAGAAAGTATCGAATAAGAAATTCAACGTTGCCTATGTAGGCAACGTTGCGGGCAATGCTCCGACGACGGTTGAACAGGTCCAAAATAAACGGCCTCAAGATCGCCAATCGGTGAGGAGTATCACCATATCATTTATTTTACATGGCAATGAAGATTATGAGTCTACTTACACCGGATGACATTACGGTATCGTTCAAATTTATCAGTAAGGACACCAAGGTAACCCGAGCACAAATCGAGTCTGTAGATTTCATTAATGGAAGCATTAAAAAAAATTTGCCATTCCTACGATAAATTCCCGAATGCCGAACCATTTCAAATCTTTTTAACCGGCCACGCAGATTGCGGCAAAACAATTGAAATACGGCTGCTAATGGATATTTACAACCGGTTTATGGAAAATGGTTGTTTTGTAATTCATTCATTCCATCCGCTTCAACGAGCAAGTGGGCTGTAGCCATCAACGGCACGACTGTCCACACTGCTCTTAAAATCTTTATCTCCAAAAAGATGCCTCTTGCTCCAAAAGGAGCATCTTATCGAGTCACGCTTCTTTACTCAAGAACGTGCGAATAAACTCTGCCTGCGCACATGGCTTGGGACTATTTTGGAGTATAACAACGAAGTAAATATTTGTAAGGTACTACTCATTAAAAAATCACATCCATTGAGACAGATGTCTTTATCAGTTGCGATACTACCAAGCAGTGAGCATTCGCCCGTCAAAAGATCCATAAAATGAGCACAGTAGACACAAATGGTTTGCCGTACGAACTTCCACTTGTCATAGGTCGGCCATACTTGATCAAAACCAATTTCTACGTGACAGATGGATTGGCGAATGGAACTATTGGTTGTCTGAGTTATATCGAACGGAGCGATCCTGACCATTTCGGTCAAATTCAGTTCAAATTCACAAGTTGGCAAGAAGGTCAGGCGACTTAAAGCTGGATGGGTGCAGAAAAAGAATATCAATTGGTGCCCATTTCTCGAAAAAGCTCAAAGCAACAATCGGGCAATTATAACGTGATTGTATCTTACAATAAAAAACACAGTCAACAATTTGTGTATGTTGCTTTATCACGAGTAACGAGTCTGGAATGGCTATTCATAACGTCGGCTATCAATGATCATGTCTCCTACCATGGCTATAAAATTACAACCTGAATGGGTTCTCTTCAAAATGAGCTAAAGCGCCGCTCCACAAGCACACTAAGTACAGTTCAGGATGTAATGGAGAATTTTGTACGAGTTAACAATGACGTCTCATTTTTAATATTGAACTGCCAGAATCTCATGTCACATCACCTTGACCTAACTGACACAGTCACGTAGGGATGCTCAGTTCTCTTGCGTCCCGAGACCTGGCTACGTAATGACGAGCAAGTTAATATTTCTAATTTCGAATGCTGCGTTCAGTTCAAGAGCGATGGTCAGCGGGCTGCCCAAGTGCCAACATATAAGAATTCAAGTAGAACTCATACAGTCGCCCTCCTCCCCCCTCCCCCCTCCCATAAGACAATCATCGTTAGACAAACAACTAGCATGAGCGTAACAACATAACCCATTGGCGATATATGCACGGCTGAACTACAGCTTCCCAATGGGAATAAGATGCTTTTGAAAGTTGTATACATCTTGCCGAATAAAGCTAAAGCTGTCGAATCATACTCAAATTTTTACATTTCGCCCTTGCTCCATATTGTAAAAGAATTTCAAAAATTCTCATCAAAAATTAACGGGGATTTCGATATCAATTTTGCTGCTCCTCAAGCTGATCCATTTATAAATTCTTGCGAGACGAATTCGATTTGCACATGAACTCAGATCGAAACGTATCTACTACGAAATATAGGATGACCATCGATGCAGTTTTTCAAAAGAAATTAGAAAAGTTAGAGTCTACAGTATATGTATTTTATTTTAGCCACCATAAGCCAATTGCGCTGATTATACCGAAAGAGTAATAGACCAATTTGACCATAATGAATATAAAATAAAAATATCTGGTTAGTAAAATTTAATTTGTTCTTCCTTCAAATTATACTGTACACACGTACTATACACACGCCATGTTTACACATCTCCTTGAGAGTACTAATGGACTCACTTTTCTTTTTTTTTTTTAATTTTGGTTATTGGAATATTCTACACACAATACCAGTTTAATAATTATACAGTTTTCAGTTTTCAATTCATAATTTAAAAATTAAATCGCATTTTGCCACCAACTTACGTCATTTTTTAAAGAAAGAGAAAGCGATAGAAATTTAAATCGCCTCCATCATACCTTTACTAGTTGAAATATCATGATCAAAATAAACAAAAAAATTTTACAAGTTACTAACTACACTTGGAAATACAACAAATCATCCAAAGTTGAGGCTAGGGTTTGTAAAAACCCGGGTTTTACCCGGGTTTCACGTATAAAAAAAACCGATAACCGGGATTTTACAAACCCTAGTTGAGGCATATATTTTTGATAACAACAACAAAATAATTCATAGTGAAATACAAATTTAGATGAACCAAATCATACGAGTTGCCAATAATGCGTAATCTTCAACAATGTTAATAAAATTTGGGTGTCTTCAACTGTAGTGAATTATAATTAGTGTTACCAGATACCAAAATTTAAATGATAAGGCGCTAATTAGTTCATAAAGTATGAAGTCCGAAAAATCATTTAATGTCCCATTTCCAACACACATGTCGAGTTTCAACATAATCGATTGAGAAATAGGCAAGTTCCATCATACTTGGCCATATTCCAGAATTTCGTCCAAAAAACATGTATGAAATTCATTTCCAACACACTTGTCAAATTTCATCATAACCGGTTGAGAAACTTTCAAGTTCCATCATGCTTAGCTATATTTCAGAAGTTTATCCAAAAATCATTTGAAATTCCCATTTTCACCGCACACCACATCATAATCGTTTGAGAAATAGGCAAGATCCATCATACTTGACCATCTTCCAGAACTTCATCCAAAAACACCTTTTAGAAATCCATTTCCAATAAACATGTCGATTTTCATCATAATCGATTGAGAAATAGGCAAGTTCCATCATACTTAGCCATATTCCAGAGTTTCGTTCAGAAAACATGTTAAACTCCCATTTCCAATATATGTGTCAAATTTCACAATATCTGGTTGAGAAATAGGCAAGTACCATCATGCTTGGCTATATTCCAGAACTTTATCCAAAAATCATTTTACGTCCCCATTTTCAACGCACATATGTCAAATTTCATAATAATAGGTTGAGCCATATTCCAGAACTTTATCAAAAAATCATTTTAGAATCCCATTTCCAATACACTTGTCGAATTTCATCATATTCGGTTCGGAAATAGGCAGGTTCCATCATACTTGGCCAAATTCCAAAAATTCATCCAAAAAACATGTTAGAATTCCATTTCCAACACATGAGTCAAATTTCATAATAATCGGTTGAGAAATAGTTCCATCATACGTGGCTATATTCCAGAACTTCATCCAAAAAACATTTTAGAAACTCATTTCCATCACACATGTCAAATTTCATAATAATTATTTCAAAAATCATTTTAGAATCCCAATTCCAACGCACATGTCAAATTTCATTACAACCGATTGAGAAATAGGCGAGTTCCATCATACATGGCCATATTCCAGAACTTCATCCAAAAATCATTTTAGAATCCCATTTCCAATACACATGTCGAATTTCATCACATTCGGTTGAGAAATGGGCAAGTTCCATCATACTTGGCCATATTCCAGAACTTCATCCAAAAAACATTTTAGAATCCCATTTCCTTCACACATGTCAAATTTAATAATAATCATTTTAAAATCCCAATTCCAACGCACATGTCAAATTTCATTGCAATCGATTGAGAAATAGGCAAGTTCCATCCTACTTGGTCATATTCCAGAACTTCATCTAAAAATAATTTGAGAATCACATTTTTATTGAAAATACTGAATTTCAATAAAATCGGATAAGATATAGAATCCCAATAAAATGTTTATAAATAAAATACAAATCCTCAGTTTAACTGCTCACTAAACCCTAATCCAAACCTATCTCAGCCCATGTTCAACCCGCTAACGAAACTCAACTCAACCATCAGCTCAACCGCGAATTCTATGCCAAGCTCAATCCTCACACCAACATATATAAAAAATTGGTTAACTGGTCACTGCATCCTAATCCAACCCCAACTCAACTCCAACTCAATTTCAACTCAACCCGAAAATTGGCCCCTAACATAACTTTCTAATCCACTCCAAATTCAATCGACAATTCAATAATCAAACAGGCATTTATAAAAAAATCGTAAATATTTATATAACTAGCTGTTCTGGATCAATTTTTATGGCAGGTACTCCACCCTCTTGACGTACAGTCTCGAAAAGCTTTTCAAATCTCCGGCTTGACCATAGAAACAGATTGGCGAAAAAAAATTCAAAATCGAATAATCCATTCTCGAGGTACCATGGGTCCAGGCATCCAGACAAATGGACGGACATTTTTTTTTTGCTTTTCCAGACTCAGGAACTTCTAAAACATCGAGAAAAATGGTTTTGGACCAACCAAATTGTTCGTCATTTTTGACAGGATTTCAATATTTTGGTCTTTTTAGACCAATTCATTTAATTTTCAAACTTCCTGGAATTTCTAGAAATATTAAAAATTTCAATAATTTATAATTCCTAAAATATGCCGTATTTCATGCCACTAAATGTTAATGATCCGGTTCAGATCAAAGTTTACATTGAAAACAACAACAAAATTAGAACCAATAGTTGTTAATAAAATTGCAGCTATCATTACCATGGAATGTTCTAACCATCACTATTTCCGATGTTTGATAGTGTTCTTGTCTCTCTTTTCAAGAATAAAATTGCACGCTATTTCGTTTTTTGAATTACAGTTTTTCTATTACAGCTTGCTCGCATAAAACCTCACTTTGCATCTACTTTCATTCATCACACATTATCACCCAAATTTATGTTTGTATCACATTGCATTATCGAACTGCAAAAAAGGAACAGTATAGAAGACCTACAATTATATGTACAACTACAATTCATGAAAAGAGAGACCTGAGCACTATGGAATATCGAAAATAGTGAGGGTTAGAACATCCAAAAATCTAATTTTGCCGTGCCTTAATAGTTTTTAGTAGTGGCAACTGCTTATAGTATGTACATACATTTAAACGAGTTTAAATGTGCTCTTAAGCTGACTTATTATTATCCGATATTTCAATGAAAGTCTTGCTACGGTGGTCTGGTTATTATTGCTGTTGAGATAATGTTGAGTTGAAAGCACCACCAAAACTCAGCAGAGATGGTGTGTTTGTACAATTAGAATTGTTTTGATCAGATCGCGCAGCTTTTCCCATCTTTATCCGGAGTCGTGATAATCGTAGATTTACTGTACCATATAAGAATTTTGAATTTCACTCATAAATTTAAATCCGCTATTCCAAAATGAATCAATTAAACGATGACTCATATATAGATTGTCTTTCTGTATAAAATTTGGCTCTTAAGTTTTAAAGAGCGAGAAATACTAATACATATTTATAATGCTAAATCCTGCAATAATTGAAGAGCTAAAGAACGAGATAATAGGGCATATTGGTGGAATAGAGGAGCAATATGCCATGATGTCATCCTAAATTTGAACAAACGAATTGATATGTGCCGCCGAAGCTGTGGTGAATATTTGACCGATATTATGTTTCACACATAATTGTTAACGATCAATAAGAATGATTCAATAATGAAATCGAAATCATTCCAAATAATTGTTTATATATAATATACTCTTATTTGCCACCCTTTATAAACTGTTTCCATAAAATTTGTCTTATTAGCGCAATTTACTCGAGATGGGGTGTATAACTTCCACAACGAGCATTATTGGTCTGCGGAAAATATTTTGTTGGGGGTTTCAAGTTGCACTTGCAATTCGTATTTAATGAATACGAGCAGGGCCAATCAGAGGGTGGGCCAGCCGGGCCATACGGCACGGGCCCCCGATTTTTAGGGGCCCCCGAATTTTTTGTTACTATAGATTTCTCATTTGCGCTTGATCTTCGATAGTATTTTGTCTTTATAACAAGAACAAGATGTGTGACAATTTAAAATTTGACATTGAAGAGCGTTTTATTTGCTTCGATTCATTCTCTGGAAAAACCGGAGAAGAAATTGCTGCCAGAATTCTTGAAATTTTGTCGGATATGGAATTAAATTATAATTTATGTATTGCCCGAGCATATGATAATGGTGCAAATATGGCTGGCAAGCTAAACGGTGTGCAAGCCATTCTTACGAAGCGTAATCCTAATTGTATTTTTTCCAGCTGTGGGAACCACACATTAAATCTTGTTGGAGTTGATTCAGCTGAATCGTGTAAAGAAGCTGTACAATTTTTTGGAGTTATACAACAAATGTATAATTTTTTTAGCAGTAGTCCGCGGAGATGGGAGGTTTTAAAGAAACATATCCGTATGTCTCTTCATTCGATTTCCAAAACTAGATGGTCTGCTAGAATAGATGCAGTAAAACCAATAGCCAAAAATCTATTATCTATTCGAGATGCTTTACATGAAATGCATTCCTTTAATTTACCACCACACGCAATCGTTGAATTACACTCAATTGAGAAATATTTAAATAAATTTGAATGTGTTTTGCTTTCTATCATATGGCTCGAAATTTTGACAGATTTGCATCAGACAAATTTGGTAATTGAAGCTCAAAATGCTACACTTGATATTGAGCAAAATAATATTGAAAGTCTAGTAATGAGATTTCGCAATTTAAGCGGAATGTGGAATGAAATATTTGCGAAAGCAAAAGCTAAAGCACGTGAATATGGAGTTACATGCGATTTTGTCATTAATAGAACGGTACGGACACAATCGGATGCTGAAAAATACTACAGGATAAATGTGTTTAACGTAATAGTTAATTCCGTAATAGCTGGCTTACAAAGACAATTTCAATCTTTACAAAATATCTGCAATCTTTTCGGTTTTCTTTGGTCATTTTCAAATTTGATTGATGAAAAAATTGAAGCTGCAGTAAACCGTTTGCATTCAAAATACACGAGTGAGTTATCAAACGAGATACTAGATGAGGTAAAATTCCTTAAAAAAATGTATGAAGCTAATTTCAATGCAGATCCGACACCAACAAATTTATTAGAAAATATTCTCAGTAAAACTTAGCTGGTTTATTTCCGAATCTTATCATTGTCTTAAGAATATATATATTAAGTATCCCTGCATCTGTGTCTTCAGCCGAGAGGAGTTTCAGTATTCTTAAAAGAATAAAAAAATTTCATCGCTCAACAATGGCAGAACAACGGTTAAATGGATTGGCATTGCAATGTTAAACATTAACCACGACATGGCAAGAAAAATTAATTTTGAGCAAATCATTAGAGAATTTTCTAATAATAAAGCGAGAAAAGCTTCAATCTAATAATTTCTAATAAATTCTAATAAATACTAAAATGAATTCATGTGATATAAACTTAAGATTGTTTTATTTTATTTTTATGGGGCCCCATTTTAATAATTTGGCCCAGGCCCCCTGCTAGCTCTGAAAGGCCCTGAATACGAGTATGTATGTAATTATGTATGCAGTTCTTATTTTATTCTTTTTAGATAAATTAAATCTGATATTAAGTAATTGCGATGGTTTGGAATGTATATAACTAATTATTCAGTACGACTCGTATGTAAAACAGACTATTGTTATAGTACATTTTCTAAGTTTTAAAGTAAACGAGTAACACATTTAATTGTTATAATATTGCTTCTGAGTAATCGATTTTTGAATTCAATTTGTAATAGCGGATCTTAAGTTAAAATTTAAAATGCCTACATTTTACAGTAAAACCACGACTATCTCAAAACCAGATAGAGATAGGAATAAGTCAGGGAGGCATTTTTACTTAGTTTTTGGTCAAGAATGAGCTGCTAAATTTACGTTTTAAGTTCTGGACAACCTGTATAAAATTGCTAATTATGCACATAATCCTAATTGTTTATAAAAAAAGTATTGGACTAGAAAAACTAGTTACCCATTTTTTTAAATTCTTTTACATTCTATCAACTACCATAATGATTTTAAATTTTAACCCTTTGCACTCGATTTAAAATTACCACGATTGCCACACATTTTTTTACTTCACAACTGACTGCGTACCGTGCTTAAGATCTCGAATACCACATTGTGTTTTACAGTTATTTAGTGTTACCGTATTCAGACTGATATGTGAGTTTTAGAGTAAATTAGTATTGTCACCTCCAGTATGACATACGAGTTCAAAGGGTTAAAAAATCTAAACTCAAGGACAATGTTTTCTTGCACAAAATCGTAATAAATCTTTTGTTGAATTTTACTTTAACGAAATTTTATACAATACATTAATACAATGAAATGCACGTGCCATATAAAATCAAATGTTTTTATTATTGTAGTAACCAACTACCTGTTTTATTTTATTTGTGTATGTGTACATAATCTCTAATATCACAAGAATATTTTTGTTTTTTGTTTCCTTTTTTAATAACGGTCCCAAACAACTCATTGTGTTATAAAACGAGAAAGAAAAAATTCATACTTACGTTATACGAATTATGTAGGATAGAGAATCAGTATATCAAGTGAATTGGTAAGAAACCGATTAAATTTGTGATCATAGTGAGTTAATGGATATTGTAATAATATGCATTACAAATAGTGATTATTTAATAATTTTAAGGATTATTGCAATCATTTTTAAGGTAAGTTAATTGACTTTTAAAATTTAAGTTTATACAAACCTTTGTGTTAGGATACGAATCGATATCATATGTTCATTCGATGTTAACAAAAATTACCGTTATTCATTTTTATTAACGATATTTTTTGATAGGGTTTTATTTTTGATTTTAACTAAACGGTTTTAAAGTTAATATAGTCAGATGAATGTCGTATACATATTTTATTTGCTACATTGTTCTTGAATACAAATAACGGGATAAGGAACGATGTTTTAACTCTTTTTCAAATTCTAATTAACAACAGTTGGTTTTAACTTTCACGTAGCGCGGAATTATCCATGCAATTTCTATTTTTCGTTATATTTTCATATATTCCATTTAGGCTCGATTTCAATTTTCTTAAGCTCTTTGAATGTTGATGGTTTTTTAAGAAGAGATTTACTATTTCTCTTCTTGCTCCTCTTTCTATTGTTTGATCTATTTGTTTTCGCCAAACCTTTTAGATTAAACTGGAATTCACACATTTTGTCATTAAATCATAGAAAAATTCAGTTTTATTGAAATTCTAAAATTAGCCAATTTAGAGATGCTAGTTTTGCAAATTTAAGAACCGACATTTTCAGTTGCAAAATTCAAAATCTTAGTATTAATTTTATTATCCTTGGGTTGTTTTTCAATTTATAATTAAAGACACAAAATTTTAAATATTTTTGTTTCCAAATTTACAATTTCGCGAACTTAGAACAACCGGTTTCTATTTGCACTACGGTACATTTCGAATTTCGAGATATTGAAGATACAAGTATTAAACCCCTTCAGTAGTTTCTTAAATATGGTTTTATTAGTTAATTTATAATTTTAAAATAATTTCAATGTATTGAAAAGATGTGTGGATTATAAAGATTTTTAGATATAACCTTGATGCACAACGATAAGACTGAGTAAATGGGGGTAATTAATTTTCTAAGTTCCAAATAGAACATTGTACCTCCACAAGATTTTATTTTTAAATTTCTTATGTATTTGTTATACGTTTTTAAAACAAAATGAGAACTCATTTTTTAAAAATATAAAAAAATATTGAATTGGCACATAAAAATTTCAGGATTGTCAATCAAGTTACTTACATATCTAATGATCTTTAATGCTTCAGCTTTATGACTGCAGTTATTGCTTTTCGTCTAATGCATTCATTCTAAAGCAACATTTGGAAAGATTTTAAATGTTATAATCCAGCGAATATTCAACCTCAGATTCGGCTTGTGTTAGTTTTAACATTTTTAATGTTGGGAAATCGTCGGTTGCATATGGATTGTCATGAATTGTTGTTCAAGAAAGTCTTAAGTCCGATCGATGAAAAATATTCATTAATAGACAAATATTCCTCAATTTCCCTTTGCGGAACGTAAGAGTCACTCTATACTTGTTTTTATGTACATACAACATTTTCCAAATCGAAAATAAGAATTACAAATCCTGATTCTTTATCTGATTATTTTGTTGTCTCATCATCATTTTCTTCTGATTGAACACATACCTGACATAGCCTTCCGTTACAGGATCTTCAACTCAGTCCTTGTATAACTTCTACATTTTAGTACTGTTTTGGTTGAGGTCAAGGTAAGTCTTTGACGTATTGGCCCGACAATAATGTGATTTACAGCTGGGAGAGCCACTTTTGATAACGATTCTGTTTTGATGCGCATTATACACCAGTTTCTTAGAAATTGCAAAAGTGCTGAGCCAAGAAATTTACAAACTTGAATTTTATTTTCATTATATCCACAAACAATTGAAATGAATGTGATCGGCGAGAATCATCAGATTTTTTTGTTTTGCGGTTCGTTTCAGTTCTTGTATTGGTCCTTATAATATAATAAACCAATTCTTGCTGGCTTAATATATAGACTGTTTTAAATAAATCTATGTTCTGCCTGTGATATTCCCCCTCCCCCCTCCCATTTTTTTATTCAGCACGCAAATGATTTGGTACTGAATAAAAAATGTTACCTCAAAACAATAAAAATTAAAAATTTTAGTCACCCAATTTGATCGTAATATAAAAACATTTCTGTAAATTTTTTGCATTATTAAGAAACAATTTTGAAAAATCATTTCAAAAAGTGGACACCATAAAGTTACAAAATCGTATTTTAAAAAATTATGATTGTAATATAACCATTTTGTATTATGTACTTGTACATACTTACGTTTTGATAAAAATTCAATAATTTTTTCCAAAATTCCAAATAAAATCATCCGCAAAATTTTGAATATTTGCTCCCAGACAAGAAAAAAATTTGAAATTTTATTCAACGATAAATCCGCTACAACTAAAAATATCGAGTATATTATGTACAACTTTGCAATATTGGTTGCTTATCTGCTTGCGAGCGCATCGAGTATGTCGTATGATTCGAAGAATTTAAAAACTAAAATTTAATGTTAATTAAAGTGATAATTATTCTAGATTTAGTTATGTCGTTGAAATTGCTTAATACTCAAAGATTAGGTAAAATGGCATCTCAAACATAGCCAAAATTGAATATTATGTACTTAACCAATATGATAGTGCCTGTTCAATGTCAACATTATTGTTATATTCTTTTGACGAGGCATCGATGGATCGATGCTTCATTTTATTCTATTTCAAGTGTAATTAAATTTGCGAAATTTAAATTTATCTGAAATCTAAAAAATAACAAAACTGTCATATCGACAAATTTATAGCTTCTAATTGTTCACTAACGTGTATAGCATTAAACAACATTTATTGACTTCCCATTCAGTTCTAATTTCTCAAAACTATGATCGAAGAGCTAATTTTCAACTCTCACTTGACTGCCAGAATTCCATTTAAGTGCAAAAAACTCGAAAATTCTCTCTGAAGAAGAGTTCGTAAAAATGTTTGAATAATTTTTTGATTGGGTTTGTTAATTTTCTTAGCTTTAACGTTTAGTGTTGCCATTTTGCTCCGATATTTTCATAAACGCAATTGTTGGAACTATTCAAAGTGGAACAACTTTTGTAGACTTCTATTGAGGCTCTGTTTTTCAAATGTCACTGTTTGGTAATTGTCACATCCAATATCGAGCAATTGTTCAGAAAACTTATTAGAATTATAGCATCATATTAAATTGGCACATTCAAATTTCAGGATTATCAATCAAGTTACTTATCTAATGCTCTTTACTGCTTCAGCTTTATGACTGTAGTTGTTGCTTTTCGTCTAATGCATTCATTCTAATGCAACATTTGGAAGGTTTTGAATGTTATAATCCAGCGATTATTCAACTACAGATTCGGCTTGTGTTAATTTTAACATTTTTAATATTAGAAAGTCGTCGGTTGCATGTGAATTGTCACGAATTGTTGTTCAAGAAAGTCTTTTAAGTCCCATCGTTGAAAAATATTCATTAATAGACAAATATTCCTCAATTTCACTTTGCGGAACGTAAGAGTCACTCTATACTTTTTTTATGTAGATAATATGCTGTAAGATTATATACATTAAGTTTTGAGTTTTAAAAAAATTGATCAATTTCTGAGCGAAGGGATAGAACATAAAACATTTTCCAAATCGAAAATAAGAATAATGTTAGATAGCCTGATGCTTTATCTGATTATTTTGTTGTCTCATCATTTTCTTCTGATTGAATACATACCTGAAATAGCCTTCTGTTACAGGATCTTCAACCTGGTCCTTGTATAGATTCTACATTTTAGTAATGTTTAGGTTTGGGTCAAGGTAAATCTTTGACGCATTGGCCCGGCAATAATGTGATTTATATAGTTGAAAGAAAGACGATATGGGCCTTCGCTTTACACACTTTAGATTCCGAAAATCTTTTGGACGATTTTGTGCCTTTTTGATAACGGTTCTGTTTTGATGTGCATTATACACCAGTTTTTGAGAAATTGCAAAAGTGCTGAGCCAAGAAATTTACAAACTTGAATTTTCTTTTCATTATATTCACAAAAAATTGAAATGAATCTAATCGGCGAGAATCATCAGATTTTTTTATTTTGCGGTTCGTTTCAGTTCTTGTATTTGTCGTTATAATATAATAACAATAAGCCTCTTCCTGCTGGCTTAATATATAGAATGTTTTGCTTGTGATATTCCCCCCTTCCCCCCCCCCCCCCCCCCTCTTCCAATTAATAAACGGACAATTACAAAACATTCCGTTTTGAATTTAATTTCTTTCTATTATAATATGGCGAATTTGCTTTCAGCAAATTTTTTTTGCGTCAAATCCCATTGTTTGCTCGCAAGTGATTACTAAATAAAAAATGTAACCTCAAAACAATAAAAATCAAAAATTTAGTGACCCAATCTAAAATTAATGTCAATTAATGTGATTAATATTCTAGATTTAGTTATATTGTTGAAATTACTTAATACTCAAAGATTAGGAAAAGTGGCATCTCAAACATAGCCAAAATTGAATATGCTTAACCAATATCACAGCGTCTATTCAATATTACCATTATGGATTAGATCCTCACAACATGTACCTCTATATTATTATCTAGGGTTTAAAGAAATGTATAAATCTAAAGGGGCAAAAGGAGTAAAGGACCAAGGTAAATAAAATTTGTTCATAAATATTCTTTGACGAGGCATCGATGCTTCATATTATTCTATTTCAAGTGTACTTAAATTTCCGAAATTTAAACTTATCTGGAATCTAAAAAATAACAAAACTGTCATATCGGCAAATTTAGCTTCTAATTGTTCATTAAAGTGTATAGCATTATTCAACATTTATTGACTTCCAATTCAGTTCCAATTTCTCAAAACTATAATCGAAGAGCTAATTTTCAACTCTCACTTATCTGCCAGAATTCCGTTTAAGTGCAAAAAACTCGAAAATTCTCTCTGAAGAAGAGTTCCTAAAAATGTTTGAATCATTTTTTGAATGGATTTGTTAATTTTCTTAACTTTGGCATTTAGGGTTTTTTTTTCTTTTTTTTCGCTGGCCCTACATCCCGTAGAGGGATTTGGCCGCTTCATAGTGAAGTTTCGTAATCATTTTTACAACGGATAATGAGTGATTAATTCATTGATCCTTTCATGCATTTAGGGTTGCCATTACAAAATATTTGGTCCGATATTTTCATAAACGCAATTGATGGAACTATTTACAGTGGAACAACTTTTGAGGCTCTGTCTTTCTGTCACAGCCAATATCGAGCAAATGTTCAGAAAACTTCATAGAATTATAGCATCATTGTGCTTCTTAGAAGCACTGATAACGCTTGGCGAGACCCACTGTACAGCAATGTTCCAGTGTATTCTGTAAAATAGCGCAAGGATGCATCATTACTTCAGACAAACAAACATAAACATTTTCAGGTTTGTATTATTCACATTGGATCACATCGGTTTACTGACTAAGCAATTTTTTCACTGAGTATGATTTTTTCATCTTTTTAATACATTAATAAAGGTATGATGAATCGATTCGGTTAGCGAATTAGTACGAACAGCGTTTTCAATTGTTGGTTACTTCCTGGTATCATTAATTATAACTTTATAAGTAGACTCAAATTTATTTTCAATTATCTTAAATAATGAATATTTAAAATTTGAAAAATTTGGTTTTTGAAGATAGAAGTCTGTCGAACTAGTGGTCATGGCTGGTCTCGACTTATGTAAATATTTTTCTCTTGATGAAAAAAATCTAATCCATTTTTTTCTCGTGACAATTAATAAATAAAACACACGTTATATTTTGGCCATGACCATGCTGTTACATTAACACACGCGATTAGTGTCTCGGACTCATTATGGTATTTTCACAATAAAATCTAATTTATTAAATATTTTAATATTTATTTTTAGAAATTCAGCGAATAACAATTCATTTAAAATATAAAAACAATAAAAAAATATTTGTTCAGTTACTATAAATCTCGACTTTCTCCGAGATTCAGAACAACCATTTTTCGTACAGCTCGACTTTCTCCGAGATTCAGAACAAACATTTTACGTACAGCTCCCTCACATTGTTTATTCATTCGTCCAAGTTCAGGAGGACACATGTAGCTACTACGTTTTTTTTGTGGTAGTACCTACGTTTTTAAGTACAAATTCAATATTCTGATTTTAACTACTAAATAACACTTGTTGTACAACATCTTTGATTAATTTGGAGAGACGCGCAGAACTGCGGCTGTGAATATTTGGTATTACCAAACCTTTCAAGAATAGTTTATGGCGATTATTGGGTTCGGTAATCATTCATTCAGGATATAAATTTATCCAAACCACCTTAGGTGCTACTCCAGCTACGTTAACTAAATGATAAAATTGGGCCGTGTGAGATCTATTTTTTTTTTTTTTATAGAGGAAGAATGACACAGCTGGTCCAAAGTATCGACTCTTTCTTTTATACTGTTATAGTACAAATGAATGTTCGATTGATTCCTATTATCATTATTGGTTTTATCATCGAAGTGCATCGACGATAATAAATTTATGGCACTTTTTTTTTTTTTAACGTTACTCACCAAACTCACGTTTTTTCGTAAACAAGACACGTTCGATTCTATATTTCGCCCACGGTTTGGAGTACAATTATTTGAAATGTATCTCACCTTTGTCTGTTGGCTTTCAGATTTCTGCCCGTTTTTCGTAAGAGTACAAGTTGGTAGGGCTTACGATAAGGTGATCAACTTAACAGCTTATGAATAGCGAAAAAGCATCCACCGGTGAATCTACGTATTTTCTTGAAGGAAGTTTTACCTTGTTGATACCGCATCTACTAAGGTTACAAGCGGAAATGGTTATATGAAATATATTTAGACAAAAATAACAAAATTCATTTATTTCAATGCGTAACGGGATCTAAAAAATTGTTTTAATCGAGTTGGAAGTCTATCTACTAGCTTTTAGCAATCTTCTACCGTAACGGAATTCCATATTGCTGCAATGATTGTACGCAGTTCTTCTACAGTTCGCGCTGGTGTGGACTTCAACTACTTTTTATTTACCCCCCCCCTCTCGCCGTACCGTCAATGAAGCATAATCTACCCACCACCCCCCAAACCTTTACGGATTTTGAGAAATTTTATTAACCTAAAATTTCTAAAAACCCGTAAAGGTTTGGGGGGTGGTGGGTAGATTATACTGCGGCCGAATTGGTCGTCGCGTCGCCGAGTTGGTTTCGCCGAGTTGACCGTGTTCGGGTTTGACATAAGTATACCCTCCTTGTACACCCTCGCACACTTGGTTTTTATCTTTTGGTTTATTTTACTTTTTTTTTTTTTTTTTCTTTTAGAACTTGGGTTTAACTAATATTTTTAAATGTCTTTTTTTTCGTGTCTAGGATACATATTTGGTATAAAGGATGTGAATTAGAATATTATATTCAATGTCGATTTTTTTTTCTTCTGCAATGTACAGCCAAGAGGCAATACTTCCTCACAAGTTGTAGCACAAAGATTTTATTACACCCAACTCTAGTATGTCAAACGCTCATATCCGACACAGTACTACGAATTAAAATTAATCTAAACTATTCATCGAATCGTTTCAATCGTGGGGAAGACCTACACTCCTGAGATGTCTCCAAGCCGGGACTTAATTGTCTAATAACTCCTCTACTCTTAGCTCATTAGAAGTATAGTTAAGTTCGAATGTTCTTAGCATGATAAATTCACAGGGATTTTTCCTTATTATCCGATAGTTCATAGGCGACGTTCCCAACGAATTTTTTAATATAGGCTTTCTTAAATTCCGGCATTAGTTTAGCTGAAATTTTGTTTGCGGCGTTACTGTGGTAAAATGTTCTTCCATAAACTTTCTGGCCAATATGAAAATTTCTGATGCGTGACCGCAAATTGTAGGTTTTTGAACTAAGTTTATAGCCCTTTTGTAAATTTTCCAGTGTTTCCTTTTGGGTGGAAGTGAGTCGATCGGAATTAGACATTTGTATTTCTCAGTCGTCTAGATTTTTCAAAATTTGAAGTATTTGGACCCGTGAGTAATATGATGTTGGCCAAATACAAGGAAATGCGGTGATTGGTTAGTGCTACTGTGAATGACATTTCTCAATGCAGATCCTATTGAGTTTAGATTTAGATCCCAATTAGCATAATTTTCGCTGACATACGATCTTATGGCCGCCACAATAGATCTGTTGACTCTTTCCGAAGTATTTAATTGTGGATGGTATTTGGGTGTGTAAATATGTTTTTTACCATATTTACTTAAAAACTCTTTAAAAATATTATTGGTAAACTGTTTACCGTTGTCACTGACCACAAACTCCGGAACAGAGAAAACGTGAAAAACGCGATTTTCCAAAAATTAACTTTCATAACGCTCCTAGAAGTAGCATCTCTCATAGGCTCAGCGAAAACAAACCGTGACATTTGATCCAAAACCACAAAAATAAATGCATTATCATTGCGAGATCGCGGAAAAGGTCCAATAAAATCAATAAATATCTTTTGCCATGGTCTACCCACTACATGGTAATTTCCCATTGGTGGTTGTGTTAATCTATTTGTAGCTTTACATTCTTTACAAATGTCACACGAATTAATGAACGTATGAATATCTTTTGATAAACCAGGCCAATGATAATACCGACGAATGTTCTCTAAACATTTGGCAATGCCTAAATGTGCTGACGTAGGGGAACAATGGGCTTGTATAATAGTCTCCTCTCTAAGACCTCTGGCACATACAATTTCCAGATTGGATTACCGGTATTTAAATTAAATTTATCTAGCCCAGAAGTATTTATGAAAAGTCGGTTATTAGCAATTTTCAGATTAGCCTTGATTTCAGGATTATAAGTTAAATTTTGTATTAATAATTGATAATTTTGATCAGCAAAAGCATCCGATTCTAAATTTACCCTAATTGGACAAGGTTCGACAATTTCATTAATTTCAGCATGTCGTCCGAGTAATCTCGTGATAACGCATCCGGAACAAGATTATCTCTACCTTTGCGTTACTCTATGGAAAAATTAAACGATTGTAACTTGAGGCTCCAACGAGCTAAACGTCCTGACAGATCTCTTTGCCCCATTAACCACTTTAGACTCGCGTGATCTGTGATAATGGTGAACGGAAGACCTTGGACGTATTGCCTAAATTTTTTCACGCTTAACACAGCTGCTAAACATTCTAACTCAGTATGCTATAATTTCGTTGAGCAGCGTTAGGTTTTTGGGAAAAATAAGCGACAGGACGGCAGATTTTTGTATTAAAATAATACTCCCCCCACACAGGTATTAGACGCATCGCACTGAATATAGAAATGCTTAGTATAATCAGCATGACATAAAACCGGGGCTGATGATAGGGCGATTTTCAGCTCAATGAATGATTTATCCGCCGCCGCTGCCCATACAAACTTTTTATTTTTCCTAAGCAAACTTGTCAATGGTTCTGCAATATCTGAATAGCGAGATATGAATTGTCGGTTCCAACCGGTCATTCCTAAAAACCTGCGGATCTGACGAACGGTTTTAGGTTGAGAATAAGCAGTTATTGCTGAAACTTTATCTGGGTTTACTTTCAGTAACCCCATCTCCCACAATGTAACCCAAATAAGCTATTTCTTTTATAAGGAACTTGCTTTTCTCAACATTTATGGTTAGATTGGCTTGGTTTAAGAATCCGGCTACTTGGTGCAATAAATCAAAATGCTCATTCAATGTTTCAGAGGTTATTAAAAGGTCATCCAAGTAAATAAAGATTTGGGCATGCAGTTCATAGGGAATCAGACGATGCGTAAGTCTGCACAAGGTTTGGGGTGCGTATAATGGTCGACCTGGGGCGGTAATAGCTGTCTTATCGCTTGACTCCTCATCTAACGAAATTTGCCAGAAAGCGTCCTTCAAATCAATACTGGATATAAATCTGGTATTTTTGAGAAGCCCTAACAATCCATCAATGATAGGCAAAAGTAAGCATCTTTCACCGTCACCTCGTTCAGCTTCTGCGCATCCAGACATAACCTCGTTTTGCCATTGCCTTTCGTAACCACTGCAATCGGTGAACACCATGAACTTAAAAAATTAATCGAATTAGAGATTATTACAGTTAGATACTTTTAAAATGTATAATTCCTCAAGCAACATAATTTATAGCTTTCTAGCCGCATTGAAAATTTGAAAGTTTCACCGACAACACGGTTGAGAAGAAATTACTTATTATAGGAATTCCGAAACGACTATTTCAGAGTTTCTTCACATTTCATCTGTTATCACTTACCGATTGCTAGTCCAAAATAAGTAAGAAGGAAAAAAATGAAATCAGTTTGGATTTGCTATATTTAAGTGGTTCTTTTCCGAGTTGTAAAATTTGCTTGATGCTGTAATTTATAGTCTGTAGACGAGACTATTTTAGTTCTCAAGCACTGGTACGGAACACGGCAATTTTCTGGATTTAACACGGCAATTTTCTGGATTTAACACGGCAATTTTCTGGATTGGGAATTCAATTACACATTTAAGAAACATAAGTGCTTCGTATTTTGATACCTCGCAATGTCAAATACTTCAGTACTCCTTTGAGCTAGTGCTCATTCTTAATAGAAATAACCAAATGCGGTAGCATTAACATTTTCACGCTCATCTCCCAAGTTTGTCAATTTATAAGTTTTGGCATAAATTGCAAATTTTTTAAGTTAGAACCAATTCAAATAATTTAGAATTTACTTTATATCAGTTTCAATTTAAATCTTTTCGTAACAGATGCAGACAGACAAAGTAATAAACAATAATTCATCGTATGAAACGGTTGAATTTTTCATTACCACACTATAATTATATCTATGTTTCAACTAAGACTTAACATAAAAGCGCAGTAAAAATGTAACTTTAAAAATCAGAATTACAACTCGTCAGAGGTTTAGATTTGATTCAATTAGGAGCACTGATGCAATAAAGCGCATTTAAATTTATTTGTGTAACGTCAGTTTAGTAATAGCTATTTATGCAAGATGCAACTAGTTATGAAATGAATCATTTTGTATACAGTAGATTCCGGTTAATTGGGAAACATTTGGACAGGAGAAGCATTATACACTAGATTCCGGTTAATTGGGACATACCGGAACAAGAGAAGCTTTATACAAAACAATTATTTTTATTTTTTATTTTTCAAATTTATCATGGACAAATGCATTTATTCTTTAATTTAACATGTTGGAAAGTTTGGTTTGTATTCTCAATTGAATTCCGTTTTGCAATAGATGGACCACATAAATGGCCGTCCCGTTTAACCGATGGCCCAATTAACCAGATTCTACTGTATATATCAGATTCTACTGCATTGATCGCCAATGTGTCTGTCACCTGATTGATCTCAACCATATTTAACCCTTCTATCTAATCTTCTAAATTTATCCCAGGAAGAACTCTGTAATTTGGGCAATCTTTAATACACCGATCCATTTTAATCCATATTTCAATTTAGGGCATCTAGTTTTTGGCAAGAATATGATTCCGGAATTTTTGAATTTGAATGCTCTCGATTCCGGAATTAATTTTTTTTTTTTAAATAATCTTTGATTAAAAATTAAAATTTTATAAGAAACAACCAATTTCTTTTGCTTCATTATTTAATAATTATTTGATTGAAAAATCAAATTTTTCCTGTTTTTCAGGTTTTTTTTCATTAAATCTAATGCACCGTGGGTTGTGTCATTTAGACAGGCTAGAGTTTTAGTGGTAATATTTCCTGCTGCTAAATACGCTCTTTCAGGCTCGAACCTTATTGATGGTAAATTTTCATAAACATTTTGATGAATGAGGTATCAGCATTCTGGACCAAAGCCCAAAATTATCAGCCGTCGGAGCTTGTCATCAAATTTATACCAGAATTTTAACAGTGAGAAACTTTCTGAATTTGTTTGTTTGAGACCGATTTGAAATGAACACCTTTCCCATTAAATACATTGTTCTTAACCGAGCTAAGTACGAAACTGCATAGTTATTACTATTACGTACTAAGTACCTTTTTGGCGGTTTTGAAAACTAAGAAGCAATACACAATTATTTGACAGGCGTATTTTAAAGATGGATAATATGGAATAGATATATGCAAAAGGCCATTTTTAGGGACGAGCATTTATTGTTTCGTAATCCGTTTATTAGGTGTCATAGCCTAGTGAACGCTAAAGAGAAACCCAGTAAAATTTTCAAAAGTAACCCATTTTGAACAGCTCTCTAAATTGACCACCTTTTGTCAGTCCCTGAGATAGTATCTGTAATATTTGTTACAAAATAATTTGTTGCAATTGAAAAACATTCCTCTGTCAGGCTAGACCTTTAATTTTCAAATAATTAGACTGCTTTATTCCTTAAACTGACCATCACCATAAAGTGACCGAAATTTGAGCGAAAACTCGCTAAGGAGTGATTCATTGGTTCATTTTGAGAAAAAAATCCTATGGGGGTCAATTTTTGATATGCTTTGAGCTACAGGGTGTTTATAAAATTTGCTCAGAAATAAAGTACACCAAAATATTAAACTGTAACTTTCAAAATAGCCTCTAAAATTACCAGTCAAATAAGACTAAGTGGTTGCCCTCCGATAAATGTTTTGAAAGTCACAGTTTAATATTGTGTGTACTTTTTTTCTGAACCAAATTTTTTAAATACCCCGTATCTCAAAGGATATCAAAAATTGACCCCCATACGATTTTTTTCTCAGAATGAACCAAGGAATCACCCCTTAACGGATTAGCATCTCAAACCTGGACACCCTGTATATTTACAAAAACCGACCATTGGGGCTGTTAGAAAAACAAATATTTGACTATATTAAAATAGTAAAATGATAAAAAACCAAGGTGTTTACAAAATTTTGTCCACCGTCTGTAGTATTTTATAGTATGAGAAATAGAAATTGGATAACAACCCGGAATTAATGGTTTTCAATTCCGGAATTATCGAAACTAAAATATGGGCAGGTATTCCGGAATACCGGAATTCCGAATTTCGGATTTGGATGCCATATATTTCATACAAATTTGTATTTTGCAGACTCAAATCTGTTAATTTGTTTTATGGTACGTTGACATAGAACGTAAATGTTTAATAAATCGAACGTTTTGCATTTTTTGACTTACAGAAATTGCTAATTCTGAATTTATTAACTCTCTGGAACTAAAAATTGAATGCTCTAAGTTTCACTAGAAGATTTCCGATCTGAAATTGGCATACTAATTTGTTATCTAACTTGACCGGAATCTAAACTACGTTTTTTTTGTTTCTTGTTCAGACCTCAGATTATGTACTTATGGACTAAAATTGAGTGTGTTTAATTGCATATACTAAATTAAATTATATTTTAATTTTTGCGTTGCATGCATTCGCTACATTTTTGGTTTATATTCCTTATCTCAAATGCGTTATTCAGGTCAAAATATTTTTCTTGACGATTGGACAAGTAAAAAATGCGATACCTATCGGAATAAATCCCGAGAAATCATCATACTGTATTTGGTTCACACAACGTGTATTGAACGTATATGTATACTATCTTAAATAAAACAAACACCGATAGCTAGATCCCATATTTAAGAGCATGGATTAGCATGCATTGCCAATTGATTACGTTTTCTGAAAGATATCACTACTAATGGGGAAGTAGTAATCCAACTATTTATTCATTTGAGAACTGTTAAAGTACGTGTAAGTATCTAGCATTAAAAATCATAAAGTGATTCAGTATTTTGAGATTTATGTAATGCAATTTAGACTGGTAAATAAATAAGACTGGTAAATAAATATCAGTTCAACACAACAGAACTTTACAAACAACAAATTTTATTTGCGGTTTCAGTTGGGAGTTTCAATTTTTATAGCTGAAAATTGCTATGGAAATTTGTATCGTGTCATTCTATGAATCGGCAAGTTAATACAAAAAATAATGTTGTTTACAAATGTTTAACAATTCTTTTATCACAAGTAGTGAAAACTACCGATAAAATATTTCTATGTTGAATTGTAGAATCATGGGGTTCACCTAGCTAGAACATTTTTAAAATGGGCAAACTATTTTTCTTTACTAATTACATGCTTCGGAGATATTCCGACTTAAATTATACCAATTTTTTATTACCTAACTGCTAAATTTTCTTTCGCCGTATTTGAGACAACAGTTAATATTATTAAGGCAATCCTATTTCATTTTCTATTGAAGTCAAAATCAAGATTGTTTTTCAGGAGGGAAATCAATCGAAATATTTTTTGAATCATTTAGGTGAAATATCAATGTTTAAAACAAGTAGCTAATTGCTTTATTGTATTATGTGTTGCGATTATCCTCCTTTTGAGCAATGTAATATTTGAGCAACACAACATCAATTGAAGAAATTAAAATTAAGTTTAGATTTGAGTTATCTTAAAAAATTAATTATGGATTTAACCAAAGTCATTTTTAGTCACTTCAAATGAATCAAACAACTAAATAATATTGTTAATTTATACAATTTAATATGATTTTAATTGCGTTACATAGCCATACACATTTTTTGAAAAGTTTCATGTATTGACACATAGATGGCGTTCTAATGAGTTATAATTATTAAATTTCGATTGGGCGCCATTTCCATTTAGAATTCGATCTGTCTCAATTGGCATTTTACAAGCAACAAAATTAATGTATTTTGTGAACAATGGATAAATTTCCAATTTGTGGCGCAATTCAATAACTTTATTTGAAAGGTTTATCAGCAACCGATATCATAAAGGGTATGGATTTAACTTTGGGTGACTCTATACCACCACATGAAAATATGAAAATATTCGATTTTGCGTCGGTGAATTTAAAAATGGTAGCATAAGTTTTTTTGATGGTGAACCTAAAGAGGTGACTACAATAGAAATGATTGAACAAATTCATACTATTGTTTTGAGTGATCATAAAATGATGGTAAACATTTTAAAAGAAGGTATAGAAAATATCTTGCATAGACATTTGCGTATGGAAAGCTTAAAACAAGATGGGTGCGCCGCGTTTGCTCACTTTCGATCAAAAATACAAACGAGTAACCACTTGTATTATGTTAAAAGGATATCATATTGAAAAACAGGCTGCGTTTATTATCACTGAACATTTCTATTTTTGTTACATTTACATACATAAGTTAGTATGCACATAACAATTTGTTTGCGGTTTCATCACTATATAAGTAAATTAGTTACTGCAAAAACCAATTACTATTAATTTTATTTTTGATGAAATTCAACACTAAATAGCTACGTAGCAAAAATACAAATTCATAATATGTGAAAAGTAAACGAATGTTTTAGAAATTTTTTAAAATATACACTTATATTTAGTTTTTTTAGGATACATATATGTATGTTATGTATACGATTTATATATAAAACATTTCCTATGTGCATGCATAGTATTCAAATAGCTACAGTATTAAACATCGATTTTCCACAATAAATCGTGTGCAACAAGTGTTTTAAATTACTTTAAAATTAAATATCCATTTCAATATTGTCTTGTTAATTCAATATTATTTTATTGTTTTATCAATATTATTTTATTTTATTAGTTATATAATATAATTGATTAGGTATTTGAAAAATATCAAAAACATTTTTAATAAAATTTCTTTTCTGTGTTATAATCGAATATGTACGAGTATATTCAGTTGGTTATAATAGGAGCTGAACAAACTATGCTCTGTATGTGACTGTTGTGGTGAACAACAAAAATAATGATTTAACTAATTTTTGTTTAGCCTGAAATAACTTTATTTTAAAATCGAAATGTTTAATTTATATACGTATACATACGTATATATATGAATAGCTATAAATAATTTACATATGTATCTATAGATTTATCTAATCAATTGGTCAAGAATTTGTGAAAAAATAGTTTAATATTAATTTTCCCAAATTAAGGATATTTTAACCCTTCTACCCTAAACTGTTTTCTTGTTTTATCTTTATCTAGTCTAAAATCGTTTTGTTTTGTTTATTTTTAAATTGCTTAAGGAATTAGTATCGACGATATTTTCTTCCTCACATTCGTAGAAATCAGTTAATCCTATCAGTGCTAGATTTGGATATTTAAACTTTTATTTTGACTTGCTAAATCTTTTAATTTTAAAATGGGAATATATAAATCTTATATAATTCTATCTTAATTGTTTTTTTATGTATATATGTACGTACTATATTGAAAAGTAATTAACTTAATTTATTTCAAATTAATTAAAACAAAATATATTAGTCAGAAATTCATTTTGATTATAGTGTTGTCAATTTAGTATTTAAATAAAAGGATTAAACGCGATAATACTGGATGAATATTTTGGTTCAACAAAATAAAACTTTGGTGAATTTGTCGAGCAAAAGAAACTACAATGAAGCCATTACTCGTTTAATTTTTGCCGTTAAAATAACTTATTGAATACATAATTCAAATTTGCTTTAGAAGGTAAATTTCAGCCTGCAAATAATTTCAGGTAATAAAAACGCTTTAAGGAAGTTGATATTTCTATAGGGTGGAAATTTATCTGAAAAATTCGGATACAACTTGTTTTTCCATAAAGACACCTGTCCAGAGGCGCGATTGTGGTTTAGTGATAATTTGAAATGATATAAAAACCGTATTCCCATCTAGTCATCTAGTTTTAATTTTTTTCATTGCACAAAACAAAATTATGCATGTTTTATTGCACTAGGATGCGATTCTGGTTCGATGATAATGAAATCTGATAAAAGTATCATTGTTATGCTTCGTGTTTAGCGATTTCAAGTAAGCGACGAATGATAAATTTATGACAAATTTGAAAGAAATGCAATAAATTTATCAGACTGGTTTTTGTCGATAAAGATTTTTGTCGCCAGGATAAAATTTGTACGCATACAAAAATGGTTACTGAAATATGTAGAATATATTTAATTAGTTTTCAAATAAATTATTTCTTAAGAAAAATGCAATATTGATTTTTAAGGTTTTATACTTTAACCCGTTTGAATGTTTTACGTTAAATCTAAACGGAAAATCTACTCTAGGAAATTTAAAAACTCTTAACATATTTTAATTATTGGAAAGAAATAAGTGAAAAGTGAAAATACTTTCATCAACTATAAAGAAATGTTTTGCAAAATAAAAATAATAAATCGTTTTATTAATTTAGCCGGTTGGTGTGGATGGTTTTATAAAGTATTTAAGAATTAATGATAGATTTATTGGCCTTATATTATAGTATACAAGTCGAAGAAAGATTCGTCAAAGTTAAATTGTTATTAAGTGGACGCAAATTGCATATGTAAATATTATATTCTGAGGTATTACCGCCTTTATTAAAATTCAAAGAATATTGGTATTTTTTAACAAACCCATCAGTTGATTATATTCCGATAACGACATTAAGCATCCTTTAAAGTAATATCGAGATCCTTGGAGTTTGAAAATTTTTAATATTATAATTTATTTGAATAAGAAATTCCAAAATATTAGGTTGCCTAATTTTGATCGAATGTCCACTACAAATCGAGCGACAACACAAGAATAAAATATTAGTTAAAATGTACGCATAGTTAAAAAATTGGTTTACGAGAACATTTTGTTACCCTAGTTCTATTACATTCGCGCTCTAATCCAATCAAATCAAACTGTTGGGATTATTTCGCTGATTAGGTTGGTGTTGAATGAGCTCAGATGAAGATACCAAGGATAAAAACCATCCTCGAGGGACCAACCTTTAAAAACATTTTGGTGCTTCATCATTTCAGATAAATAACTATTAAAATTTTATCAACTTTTTGTGTGGATGCTTTGTATGCCTATATACCTATTTATCATTTTCGGTATAATATATTAGTAAGGAGGTAAGGTATCGTAAAAAGATTTGTAGAAGTAATATCTCAAATTACCGCTCAACTATTGGATGTTATAAATATGGTAACGGCGGCGTATTAAAAACAATGAATTCTGCTTTTTGCTTTGTTTACACCGAGTCAAATTTATCATATTATTTTATCACTGAACCGGAATCGCACCCCAGGTGTACTCTTAACAAAATTGTTTGTGCATGATTCATGTTTAATGCAACAAACGTAACACGTAAGTTAATTTTAATTTAATTAACTTAATAATTCTGCTTGACATTTCAATCAACAATTTTTTAAAATTTAATTCTGTAAAAAATTACAGTTAATTTACTTTTTAACAAAATTATTTGTACGATATGAAAAAATTAAAAACAAAACGGTAAATCAATTAAATTTAAAATTATTTTTGGCTAAATAGTGATATAGTTAATCACTTATGTTTTGTATGTAAATGGTCAATATTTATTACGTCTCTATAAAATGTGGCAAGTGGTCAAAACATATGTTAATAAACTCACCTAGAATCTTATTCTCCACCAGTTTAAATCGAAATCCTAAACTGACCAAGACTCCAAATTATATTCAAGAATTTTCGTAGCTATGATTTTCTTGTGTATGGGGAGAATTATTGTGCTGACGAGCAAATTGAGCACCAACTAATTGATCATCAACTAGGGACGTTACCTCCATCAAGAAACCAAAGTGGACGTTTGAAGAGCATATACACGAACGGAATATGATTTACCGTCAGGAAATAAAACGTGGACGACACCATAAACACAAGTTCATTGAACTCTGGAGAACTGTGTTATGCCCAAACTGGTGCGTCTTTGGCTTAATTTGATAATAAGGTATTTTTATTATTGCATAAACATCCATTTGAGTGGACACTGCCTCCATTCGTTTTTTTTTTGCGCAAGAACTGATTTTTGAACCACTTGTGAGATGTTCTAAAGACGCAACAAAAACTGACCATGTATACTTACAAAACGAAGAAATTTATGTCACAAACAATTTTGTTAAAAACTAAATTAACTGTAATTTCTGACAGAATTAAAATTTTAAAATTTTGTTGATTGAAATGTAAAGTAGAACAATTAAGCAATTAAGTTAATTAAATTTTAATTAATATTTTCGAAAAGTTTATTATTTATCTAATTTGTAAAGTTGTTGCGGTACGTTGTAAGTATTAAAAATTGGGCATGCACAAATAATTTTGTTAATGACTACCTGGCGAGGACGGGGAAAGTCCTGGTTAATCGGATTTAATTCTCCCATTTACAAAAGGCTTAGAAATGTTACTATAATTTCGATTTTTCCGGCTTTACTTCTTCGGATATTTCCAAAGCAACCTTGATTATACAAGCCATAATCTAAAAAACGAAGCTTTTTTAAGGGAAATAGAAACGACGAAAAAATCAAAATTTCCATAGTAAAACGCATAAAACATATGGGAAATCACTTTTTTTTTTAAGACAAATTTGTCAATGAAAAGGTTACAAATTCTTAATTATGATTTCTGAAATATTTTCATAAATGTTTGAATTTCAACATATATAAATGTCGTTTAAGTAAATCGTTTTCATTTTCTTGTAATAATTGATTTATTTAAACCAAAATATAAAACAAAGTTCATAACAACAGCATTCTGGTCAAATAAAAAAGAAAAGCTTACTACAAATTGTGTGCATTAAGTCAATATACATTACATAGATGGCAGTGATGGCAGTACAATGTTTTTAAAAATCGTACCAAAAATTGCCACCTGGGGAAATTTTAAGTTCAAAAATTGTAGGAAAAGCAAAACAAATTCTCAAAATATTAAGAACGTGTGATAATTTTGTGATTAAACAAGTTTTTTTCGTATTTTTCTGTAAAAATCTGAGACATCTAACGTACACTAGTAAAACTAAAGATAAATGTAGCAAGACTTATTTTAATTCGTCAGAGCCAACTTTGATGTATTTTTCAAAATGAAAGTTCCAAAAATATATTTTAGAAATAATTTAACTTTAATATTTATACAATTAATATTTACTTAATACCAATATACCCTTCTTGTATATTGTTGCTAAAGATATGTAGAACACTTTTGTATAAACATTTTGTAACATTTTTGCTTTTTTCATTATAAAACTTGAAGCTAAAAAACACCATTTTTACTATGGATTCCTATGGAAATCAGTGAAAAGTTATACCACTAAAAAAGCTTCTAAAAAATACGTCATAATGATTATGGCTCTATACTCTAGAAGGCTCTGATATTACACCAAAACCAAACAAATTGTTTACTTTAAAATACGTGGATACTCGATGCTCTCTTGAATTTAATCCATAGCAAGATATTTCGTTTCCTAAATAAATTTCGTAAAACGTTTTCATAAGGCATTTTCAGAAATAGACCAAAGTAACTTCAGAGTAAGTTTTAATTTATATTAAGTATGTTGGTAACAAAAAGCTCGCTCGTTTGTGGTGAATAAATTGAATTGATATTGAGTTACTATTCTGATAATTGAGTTATTCAGATAATTAAGCTACTGAAGTGAATTCGTCGTTTCTTTGCTACAATTCAGATAAATGTCAAATTGTTAAAAAGTAATTGGCTTGTGTTATAAAATAATTAAAATTAAAATCAACCATTTTCTTAGATCAATTATTTTTGTATGTCACATTACATTTTCACATTTGCAAATTCTTCTTGATTTGCGAAACTCACATATTCGATCACATCGTCATTCATTATAATAGAAAAATTATTTAAAATTCTCTAAAATATCCTGGCTTCTTCGATGCGTAAAACAAATTAATGCCAAAAAACAACAAAAACCATTATCTGAATTATCTACACAAGCAAAATTATTATTCAGATAAATCAGTAGCTCAATATTTTTAAGTGAAGTGAAGCATACCAAACGAACGGACAAGTCACTTCAGTAAATTCAGATAATTCAGTTAATTCACCACAAACGAACGCACTTAAATTTACTCAACTTACCTTGCACATACAAAAAAGTAAGAAAGAATTTCGAGTGCGTTTGTTACATGAAGTTACTTTTTTCATTACTGAAGTTACTTTGATCGTTCGTAAATAGATGGGTAACTTTAATGTTTGAAACTTACTATGAAGTTACTTTGGTCTATTTCCGAAAATGCCTGTATTGAAAGAGGCCATACAGTAATATCAATGCAATCTTGATTTTACGAATCCCTAAAGAGCGCTACACACGATCCAACTTGTTGGACCGACAAAATTGGATGTCGTCAACAGACGATCCAATTTAACATCCGATTTTTTGATTTTTGTTTAGACAAAATCGAATTTTTCCAATTATTTCACAGCCTACTTGAAGTTGTTACGCATAAGAGAACACGTCATAAATTTCTCTTCTCTTTTTTATATTATAAAAGAAATACATTTTTCTCCTTTCTTTTCTGTTGTTTAGTTGTTTAGGGGACTAGGGGACTAGTTTTGGATTCATGTTACACGCTGCGTTAGATAATGTTGTCATGTTGCCATGAATATTTCCACTCCTTTTATTTAATACATTAAAATAGAAACAAAAAATACAAAAAACATAGCGAGAGTAGCTTCAGTGCACACGTTATAAGTAAGCTGTGTTAAAAATGTCATGACGACATCTTTGAGGCTAAACTAAATATTTCTGTGCGTCCGACTTTTCCCAATGTAATATAATTGCATACCATAATTTTAAATGATCATCATTTTCAAAATACAAAAAATAAAAAAATAAATCATGTCATTTAGCAAAAATATTTTATCCAATTTTGATACATAATAGCCCGATAACTAGACTGTTTTCAAATAAAGAAAATCTAAAATAACCCACTGTTATTGTATAACCTACGCTGCTAGGGGCAACGTGAGTTATATTTTGTATAACAAAATATTGAGTAGTCATTGGAAAATTATTCGTAGATTTCGAAATTTACGTCAAAGAAACACGTCACATAGTTCACATAAATTTAAGAAACGGTTACTTTGATAAAATGTATTTCAAAATTCAATGCTACAGTGTGAAAACACAAAATGGAAGTATTTCTTATTAATTTAAAACGTTGTATGCCACTCGTGAGCAAAGAGATATTATCCACTCGGGATCGACAAACTTATCCCTCATGGATAATATCTCGTTTTGCTCACTAGTACCATAAATAACTAGTTACGAACAGGGCTTCTGAGTTCGTCCAATTAAAACACTGTACTTTTTATTCACTAGACTTTTTCACTCTACTTTTATATACTTTGATATTTACTTTAACTTCACTATTTAAATCTGTCCGCTTGGCACTGGTGGGGGCTATGCCAACAGATTTATTTCCTTATTTAAAGATTTAAGTTGAATTCATAACATCGGGAGCGACTTAGCAAAAAATACCATAGTATTGCAGTAAGAATTTTGCAACTCGAGTAAGGAACAATTAGGAAAATGAACAAAGAGAAACGAACAAGTAGTAGGAGGGGCTTCGCTATTTAAAGTGATTTGATAGGAGGGGGGGTATAACACGTTTCGATGGCCATAATAAATAATTGTAATAAAAACATTGGCTACGACAAGCATAAAACCATCGACCTTTTCATTTATACCACGCGCCAACTGTCTAAGCTATTGCTGTTCATTAAGTGAGCTTCTTGTATGATGGCCAAAATCGTCACAAAATTAACCTCTATTTTTGACCTTGCGTTTTACCAAATATTTGCGGTTCAGGTGGAGCTTGAACCCCGTTCGTTTTATTTTAATGAGATCCTATCCTACATACATAAAAATTTAAATTTCTAGATGTAAGAACATTGTTCTGCTCAAATTCAAATAAAAGCTTACTACAAATCGTGTGGTCGCTAAGTCATTAAACATTATATGCAGCACAAGCTTAATAAAATATAATCAAAAGTTGAACATGTTATAAGCCATTTCTCTTAATTCCAAAAAAATAAAAACATCAAGGGGTTCAGAAATGATGTTAAGTAATTACGAGATTTTATCAAAAACTACACGAAATTTTTGAATTTCGTGGACTTTGTAAGTCACATTTTTTTCTGATGTATCTTGACTCTCAACTATTTTGCTATTATTCTACAGCTACGTTGTAAAATCGTTTAGGTGGTGCATAAATATCTAAAAAGAAAGACAATAAAAAATGTTTTATTTTGTGGTTAATGCCGCATCCTCAAAAACTGTCGTCAGTAACTTTAATGGTAATTTACGCAACAAAAGAACTTGATGACGAAATTTTTTTAGTAATTTTTCAAAAAATGAAGAAAAATTAATTCCGTTAAGTTCTTTTGGTGCGAAATTACCATAAAAGTTACTGACGACAGTTTTTGAGGATGCGGCATTAGCGAGCGCAAAAGTAATTTTCATTTGTATGCGCGTTACCATTGAAGATAAGCGCTAAGTTGAAGCCTGCTTTCTACAGCAGACATCTCGGAGCAGGGGTAAATTACCCAAAATGGGGTAAAAATTAAAATTGCAGGGACAATAATGGCTCAATTTTGCTTCCGTGGGCCAGAAAGTTAAGCCAAACGGGTCAGCTGGTTTTATAAAATTTGCTGTTGTGGTAAAAAAATATCTCACTTTTAAATACCCAAGAAAGTTAAAAGACCCCTTTTCTACGGTAATCATAAAAAATATATTTTGTGGTTGAAAATTTGTTTTGTTTTATTATTTTTAACTTTTCATTGTTAGTTAATTTTTAATTTGATTACTAAGTTTGAATTGTACTGCAGTTTCACAAACAATCATTTTATATTATTACATGGAGGTATATTCTACAATTTTATTTTACATGCTGTGATACATACAGCTTTTCCGGGTTAAACTGAACCTTTTTCAATTTAAACGCAACTTTTCCAAAATAAATGAAACTTTTTTCAAGATAAATTAAACCACGGACAAAAATAAATTAAACTCTATACTATACAATTAGAAGCAAAATAATCTTGCTTATTGTAGGCTTTAAAAACTTGTTACACGATTTGTTTTGTTTAATTAAGTAGTTCCACTGATTGAATAAAATTGTTTCTTTATTGCATGAAAACTGAGCTAAATTATTTACTGAAAAGCACTAAATCTTCAAAATGTTAATGGTATTATGACACTAGCTAGAAAAAAGTGTGATAAAAAACTAATACGAGACTAAGATATAGTGATAAAGAAAAAGGCAACACTATTTTTAAAAGTCAAACAATTTGACATTTCTCATCATCTGCAAAATGTTATTTTGATTTACTTTTATCTCTAAGAAATATGCCGAAACATTCAAAATTTGGATATTAGCACCAATTACAGTCAGTCTAAAAAAAAATTCGGGGTAGGCTGTGTCTAGGCTTGCCACCCGTCCTCCTTTGTGGAGGACAGTCCTCCTTTTGAAAGAAGTTTCCTCCGTCCTCCCGGGAGGCAAAAATGTCCTCCACATTAAAAAATAACCTTAGATTCCTTTTTAAACCATTTTTGAAAGAGTTAATAAATTCAATTGCTTTCGGAAGTTTTACTGATTATTTGCGCACATTTCAGGAACCATGTAAAATTGCGTCTAGATTTTTATAATAGAACAATCAAATATGATATTTCCAAAACTTCATATAAGCAGTTTGCACGAGTTTGCGTAATCACATTACCAAATTTATCCTGAAGTACCTTATCCTGAAGAATAAACAAAATTCGAGAAGTTTCCTGTTTAAATTATATTTTCCAACTGACCCATTACAGAATAATGATTATTACGTTCACTTGTTTCTTTCAATGCACAGTTAACGATGATACAATATGCGTTTACGTTAGAATTTATCCTAAAGAAGTAATAATATCTACAGTTACATGGTGAATATATTATAATGTTAAAACTACGAAATTCCAGCGTTACGAAATTCTAAAATTTGTTAGAACAATCTGTAATTCTAGAAAAGCTGTAGATGATAAAATTTTGTAAACCAGAATTATGATAGTATGAATAGTTCTTTGATCAAAATTAATTAAGAAAGTGAAATCTCGTTATAACAAAGACAAAGGGAGCGGAAACCAGGGTCTCGGAATCGGGAGTCGGAGTCGAGGATTCGGATTCTTTTAGCGTTGTAGCGTTTTATATTTTTCTTTCTCTTCGGTATAATTTAATTTTATCTTAGTTACAACAAGACTCCAATCAGTATATTTGACCTCGGCGAATTTGATAAATAATGGCGATGCCTTATAGGAAAAACTCAAAATATCTTCGCAACAGAAATCATCGTTAACATATAGAAAAATCATTCTGCCTTGATAACGAGATGTTATTGGCTAGAAATTATTTCGACTTCAAGGTTAGAGTATTATTAAGAGATGATCAACAAAATAGAGGCAAACCGGCGCTATGTAATTTGGCAATGGTTTAAAATGACTTTTAGATATTACTGAAAAGCCCACAGTCACCAAGAAAATCTAGTTGAAGAACTAGAAGAGAAACATGAATTCGAAAAATTTCTAGAGACCATAGAAATCGAAACGACTTCGAATTACAAAAATTATGGACTAAATTTTTTGATGGCTTAGAGAAAGTGGTAAAAATCAACCGACATTTTTGTTATGTTTAAATTATTTTCTAATGATGAAAAAACGAGCGATTAAATACGAGCAGTAATTACATGTAGCGGTTGGAGTCGTAGTCGGAGTCGGATAGTCAATTTTTAATACATCGGTAGTAATAGTTTACTTCCTTATAAATCATTTAGTTGGCCATAGTACTGTTCCGTACCAAAGTTTGCATTTTGGCGAAAGAAAATTTCGTTATAGTAAAAATTTCGTTAAACTGATGTTAATATTAAACAAAATATTTTTTGTTGCATGTCCTCCACTGAACTTTTTAAATGGTGGCAAGCCTAGCTGTGTCTTCTACACGGCCGTAGGTGTTTTCCGTGATAACGTTTATAAGTGGTGCGAGAAATGGCACGATGTATGGGTTTGTTAAAATAAATTTATTTATTTTTAGCATCATGAAATGAGAGTACAGTGATTGTTTGCAAACGATTAAGTACTAGCCGATAGTATGAGAAGTACGATATGAGGCGCAGGGTCTCAGCGGTGATGTGCGTGATGAATGTGAGATCCAGACAAGTGACTCCCAAAGTCGCCGAGGCTAGTGTATTGGAAACGCAATCTAGGTCAAACGTGTCCTTGATAAAGCGCACGAATTCAGGTTTAGCTATGATAACGATGTTGAAATCGCCACAGAGCACAAGAGGTATATCAGAGTCCACACTGACATTTAATCTATCAGATCAGGCATTCCCCCTTTATAGTGCTCTCTAGCATTATAAATCGCCACTTTGTAGATCTAAATTTTAATTAAAATTTATGTGAACATTAATTATTTTAATTTACAATAAATTATCTGCCACAGTATTATTAAGCACAAATTAATAACCGAATTGCTCCGATCTGATGAGGCATTCTCTTGCTATAGTGTCCTCAATCTCTATAAATCCTTATTTTGTAGTTTGAATTTTTATTTAAAATTTATGTGATGATTAATTAATTTAACTTAAAATAAATTAACCACCACTGGTTTTTTACGCAAAAATTGACACCATCTGATCTCCGATCGGATGGGCCATTCTCTCGCTACACTGGTTCAAGCATTTAAATCGGTCTAACTCAAAGGTTCGCGGCGCTTGTTCCTTTGCCGCCCGATGACGTCATTGCAATAATATTATGCGTGACACATAAAGTCGAAGAACCAATCTAAGCAATCATGTCTTTAAATTAAAGGTAATGCTTATAGTTGATGAGTAATTGCTCCCGACCAAGGGCTAAATTTGGGGTCATTTTTCTGAACATGCGGTGTAAAACGTTATCACGTCAAAAATTAGAAATGTCAAAACAAATATTAAAAATTCATTCTTTTCTGCTAGAATGACCCAGTTTTCTATTAGAAAAAAATAATTTTGGCCATTTTTGACTTTTCAATTTTTGTGATATTATAAACTCTCACTCTTATGAATATTTTGTATACAATTTTTTTCTCTCGCTTCTTTTAGATTTTTCCGCTGCTAAAAGTCGGAAAAATCGCCAGTGTCATAACACCATAACTTTTGCTAATTATTTGTTTACTTAATTCAATATAATCTAAGTATTTTGTTAAATAAGCTAAATAATTTGTTCATAAAGATATAAGCTAGTAACTTCCCGAAACAATTTAATATTATAAACATAAATTAATACTTATATTATAAATATGAAGCTAGGGTTAACCTTCCGTGTGTTCTTAAAAATGTATTCTTCTCCGTCATAAATTAAATTAAAACTAAAATTTCGGCGCATATTTAAATTAATATATTCAGCACATAAAAAGTAAGCAGCATGAAAATTACTTAAAAAAATTTATCACTTCTGTTTTAGCAAAATTCAAGTAATTTTTTGTAAAAATTTCAAAAAAAAAATAAAAAATTGTAATAAAAATTATAATTAATTCTGACACTTTCGTTTTAGAATACAATAAACTTTCCATTACTTCTATGTATATAAACATGTATATAATTTTATTCAAATTAACAATTATTTGGGATAGTCCACACACCAAACCAGCCACAGCAAAACATAGAATAGTATAAATTTTAAAAGACTAAAATTAGAAAATTATTTTAATTTTTTTCAAGAAACATGGAGTGTGGTAAATGCAATTAAATGAATTAAAATAATAATTAATATTTTATGATGTGAATTAAATTAAGTTAAAAGCTATTATTGCGTGATAGAAATTAATTTAAAAACCAAAAACTAAATAAAATTTATTGTATTGAATTTATTTTAAAGTCCTCTAAAAGATTTTTTCTTTTCAAAAATATAAACAATTTTCTGTACAAATGTATATGGGTTTTCCGTTTTGTTTTTTATAAATGTACTTATGTGCTAAACGGACGACTATAAAATAATATAGTGAAATAGATAGTCTTGTAAGTTTCGTTTTCGTTTTTTTTTTTTGTTTACCAAACATATTAAATGTACTTTTTCAATCCATAAAAATCAACACAAACATAATATTTATTGAATTTATTGTATCCTTTGTGAGAATTTGTGGTGTATGTGCATAATGTTACGAAGGTAAATAAATAATGTAGAGGCTTGGAAGATTTTTCTTGGAACTTCTGTTAGAGATTTCAAACTTAACGAAATAATTTGTGAACCTTTCACTGACTAATAAACTTAGGCTAATTACCTTCGGTTCTTCGTTAATCGTTATTATTTAATTTTTCTAAAAAATTCGCTTATTAAAATAAATAAACAATTAATATTTAATTGCTCCAGATTTTTAATTTTAACTACAATTTTTTCTGCCAGAAAATTCCGGTTTTTGATTTTTCCAGCACAAGCTGGTAAAAAATTTGCTTATTATAATTTCCATTGTTATCATTCAGTTTCAATTGCTTTGCGTCATAAAATAATGAAATAGTTTTGTGGAAAAATGTTTTCTTTTCGTTTGGCCTATTCACAGAATTAAGCCTATCAGATTTTTAGCGGAAAAATTATTGAAAATATACCATAATGTATACTATAATAACATATTCTAAATTTTGTATTTAAACCAATTTTATGTAAAAATGATCATTTTGAATGAATTTTCTAACCCTGCGTGTGTACACTATATTTTTTGAGACACGGTGTGTACACTGGGTTTTTTAGGAAAAACAGTTGGATTTTGTAAGTTTTCTAAGCTTTCAAAAAATTCTGGATTACTTCTTGTAGTATCTACTATATAGTACAGAAGTTACGAAAATCCAAAGTTTCCAAACCGTTGGTAATACAAATTGAAGAATAGTCGAAAAAGCGGATAAATTACATTTTGTTACAAAATTCGTAACTACACTAAAATAATATTTAAAAACAACGGTTATAGCCTTTTGTAGCTTAGACTATGAGCTTTCAAAAAATATAGTGTCTTTGGCATGGGCTCCAAAAAGTTGAATTATTTAAGTACCTGAAAGTGGGGAATAGTTTACGGATTCAGGCGTGTCATAATAAACGGAACGGTAATTATTTGGCACAAAATGAGTTTTTATCGCAAACCGGCGGCGGCGTTTCGAACGATGTTTGTGTACATTGTTTTTTGTTTTCATTCCAACTGCAAACAGAATTTGTTTTTGTAAATTAATTTAATCTATTATTTATTATTTTGAACAATTTTATATTTTATTATTTAACACCATCAAAACGCGAAACTAAAAATATGGCCGAAAGGCAACACTATGGACCAACGTGTTGTCGTTTAGAAATTTGAAACGAGACTGAATAAATTGTATTTGGTTTTAACTTTTGTTGTTTGTTTGTTTTTGTTGTTTTCGTGTTTTGGATTGGTCCCGGCAGAAAATGTACAATAAAAATGTGACACCGGAGGCACCCAATGCGCGGCGAGGTCATGTTGGTGCCGGAGGAATATTATGATTGAATATTGTAGTGGTTCATTGGGTGAACCGCCACAAGTCCATAAAAAATTGCCAAAACAGCACCAAATTACATAAAACATTTATTTTAGCCATGAAAAAACTAAAAATACGAGAAACGCAAAAAAACTGCTTTCATTTACCTTCGAAAATACCGACGTCGTGTGTACTGTACACTGACCCTTTTAGAGAACGGACATGTCTTGCAAGTAAACTGCCAGACCCCAGCGTCATTTTGGCCTTTAGTGCCCACTACTACCCAGATTTTTTAGATGAGGTAACCGAAGCCCGCGCTCTATTCATGAGAGGGAAACTTGAGTTTCAAATTTCGGCTGCTCCTTCAAAGACCCAGTGTACGCACGCAGGGTTAAAAACTAAAAACAAACAAATGTATACCAAAATAATTTATTAGCAAAGCAGACTAATTTATGAATTTCTTATGTTTATTTTGAATTTTGCTTTAGGCGTATATTATTTATAAAAACTTTTAAATTAAGAACCGCCAAAAAATCATAATTTTAGTATTTTTGCCGAATAATAAACCATAATGAATCTTGATAAAAAGTCATTTGTTAAACTAATTATAACAGTATTCTAAGAACGTTTTATTCAGTATATGCTAAGCTTAATTTTATTTAATCGACATCCACGGAAAGATCTAAAATATACTAATTTAAGTATGCTTAGATTTTAATTATCCGAAATTATTACAATTTCGTTTACGATTTTTGCCGATTTACTTAATGCTGCATTTAATTAGGAGGATCTTGTTTAATTCTAAAACAGTAGCATAATTATTCCAAACCCCAAAGAGTAAAAAAATAATAAATATTAAAATAAAATGCGGTTTGGATGAATCAGAGGAAACATTTTTGGAGCCGTTCTCGAACGATTAAGTTCCGTTCAACACATTGCAAATAACTAATATGAACATTTTTCAATAGTATGAAGTTTATATTTGATTGAAAGTTAAGTTTATTTAAAGTACCTAAATACTATTATTTGTCCACGACTAACGTATAATTTGCCCATTATACGTTTGTTTAATCAATTATAATGATATCCATTATTCACTGCTAGTTTATTTATAGTAGTTTCTTCTTTCATTATTTAATACTACCACTCGTAATACAACTAAGTAGTGCTCAATTATTATCGATAATTTTTTACGAGTTAAAACCGCGCAGCAAATTCAACGAGTGCGCAGCACGAGTTGAATTATCTGCGTTGGTTTTAACTCGTAAAAAATTATCGAGCATTAATTACAGTACGTGTTGTATTTAGTAAGGGAATACAACTTTCCCGTCAGCAATTGAATCACAATTCATCCATTTGTGTCATGTTGTATGCAAATTATTTGACAAGCTTTTGTTGGCATAGCTTTTCCTTTGATGTGAGTATGAAAAATTCAATCAAAATAAAAAAAATTGAAATACAATTACAAATTTACAGATAATTGTTTAGGATTTTCTTGTTGCTATGGTAAAATTCATAAAATTATCGCGTTGCTATGGTGAAAATCGTAAAATTATCGCGTTGCTATGGTGAAAATCGTAAAACTACCGCTGTAATAACGTGTTGTTGTACGTATTTTGCATGGCAATCTAAATACTATTGCTGTAATAATCGCTTTTTCGTAAAATTTCCCATGGCATATTTTGTGAAAGTTGTATTCCCACGTAAATTATTTAATTTTTGAAATTTTATCTAGTAGTCTCTTGCCATTTTCATTATTATTAAACTGTGACGTCAAAATGTCGATGAAAATTATTTTAGGAATATTTAAAGGATTTGATTATAAAATACAATGTTATTTTGTCGGTCTTGGACAAAGTTTCGTATTCTACTCGCATATAATGGCTGTTATTCACTCAGATGGTGGTGTCGGTAAACTTCATCTTCATGAATAACAGCTATTATTATATGCTCGTTGAATAATATACTATAAGACGGTTATTAACAAAATTATTAATATTTATAAATTTTAAAAATTGTGCAAATTAAAATGTGTTTTGATCGTAATACCTGTTCTTTGATTTTGGTGTTGTGAAACGTGAAATGCTATCGCGAATGGATAATAAAATGCATAAATATTATATCGCTTTTGTAGTAAGTCTAAGTTGCATAGAAAGTCATATTCGGATTGTATCAAAAACCATTTATACTAAGATTTCGAAACATTTTTAATAGGTTCTACAGAAAACTAATAGTACATTGTGTCATTAGGATTAAAAGTGATACTTTGTTTGACGAGCAATTATATTTGCATGCGCGGCGAAGCGCAGCATAGCCGAGCAAAAGCAAAGATTGCGAGTCAAACAAAGTTACTTTTAATCCAAATAACACATACTATTTTTTCTCCAACGAAGAGTTCATGTCGTGTAGGTTGTTTATTACTAATTATACGAGTAAGTACAAATTATGTAATTAAAACTTCAAAATTGAAACTAATTTTGTTGAAATATTGTAGTTTGTGAAACTAAGGAGATCATGACTTTTGTTTGGTTTGACTATTGTACGCGTCAAACTGCAAAGCTATTATTACAATATTTTCTTTCTTGCGAACAAAATGTTTGAATTAGAAGATTTATCCAATCTACCACCGGATGTGGTTCAAACAGCAATAGAAATTGTGTTAAACCTGTACTATTTTCCGAAATAAAAAAAAAATACTTATAGGTCATTAATTCATTATACATATTATTGGGTCTTCACTATAATATTTTTCTCCTAGTATTAAAAGTATCTACTTTTACACCAAGGATTAAAAGTGTAGCTTAGCAACACACACATTTTTAAAATAGTAAGAAAAAGGCCAACTTTAATACCCAAAAACAGTATTAAAACTAGAGGCTTTTAAGACGTTGGGAGAAAAACAATTTTTTTTTCTCGAATGAAACTTCTATTTATTTAATTTCACGTCGATTATACAACTCGCCGGATTTATTGCGGCGGAAATTTATTGCGCATTTAAAATTGTTCCTATTATTGAAACCGACGGAAAACTGCGTTATCGATTCGCAGTAAATTTGCAATTTCAACAGCTGTCAAAATATTAACATTAAAATTTAGTGTTTTTTCGAATTTAAATTGTTTTCAATTCAATAAATAATTTAATTTAAAGTGAGACTTTTAATTAATTATGGACACAATAAATCTTTTTTTATATTCGAACGAAGAAGAAGAATCATTGAATAGAAAAGAGTCCAGAAAAGCAGTTCGTAATTTGTGCCAAAACATATTCCAATTATCAAACACACAGTGAGTGGAATGGAAATGATTCTGGATTTGTCATTTAGATTAAAACGTTAATTTATTTTTTAGATTTATTAAAAACTTTAGGCTAAATAAAGCTGCGTTCAAATATGTGTTAGCAGAATTAAAAACCAAATTACCATTAGTGGTAAAGTCATCGCCTCTCACGCCAGAGTTTAAGCTTGCGGCAACATTACGATTTTTAGCTGAAGGCGGCTACCAGAATGGTGTTGGCCAGGATTTTTTTGTTGGGATGGCACAACCAACAATTTCTGTAGTGTTAAATGAAGTTCTGGGAATTTTAGAAGAGATTTTATGTCTAAAATGGATAAATCTTCAAATGACCGAGGCCGAGAAAACGGAAGCTAGACACTACTTTTTCGCAAAATCAAAAATTCCTGGTATTGTTATGTGTATAGATGGGACCCATATAAAAATTTCAAAGCCATCAGGAGATAATGCCCATCTTTTTTATAATCGGAAAGGATTTTTTAGTCTGAATACGATGGTGGATTTTCTTCTTTTATAAATAAATATTTTTTTTTCGAAGATTTGTGACCACAAACAAAGAATAGGATGTGTAGATGCTACGTATCCAGGGGCGAGTCACGACTCTTTCATTTGGGGAAACAGCGACTCTTCAAATTATTTTAGATCATTATACAGTAATGGAGATAGAAGCCAAAGATTACTTCGTAAAATTCCACTCTTACGTTATAAATTGATTTTTTGATCCAATGGTATGATTTATTCTTAAAAGGCGATGCTGGTTATCCCCTGTCGCCCTGGCTTATTACGCCTTTTAGAAGTGCTGGAGTTAACACGCAAAAAAGCAGATTCAACAAGAGCCATAGTTCCGGCCGCAACATAATCGAGCGCACAATAGGCGTATGGAAGAATTGGTGTAGATGTCTGCTTGGAGTGGCCCGCCACTTACACTATTCTCCAGAAAAAGCCGTTAAAATCATTAATGTTGCAGCAGCACTACACAACGTCCGAATTCACTTTAATGTGCCAGAACAAGAAGACCCACCACTCCAAGAGGAGAATGAAATAGACGATACCGTGGATGAAACGAATTCCCCAGAAGATCAAAATTCTTCAGAAGCAAATGAGTTCAGGAACCAAGTTTTGTTAAACTTTTAAGAATTAAAATAAACAATTACTTTTTTTTTGTTGAAATTCAATTGATTTATTTTTATTAACTAAACAAGAGCCTTCTTGGATACTTCAGAAAATATTTAGCCTTCTTGGCTATATCACAATTTTTTTCTTAAAATTATTGAACAAGTGTATACAGCCTAATATAGTATATAACAAAGTACTACTAATATAGTAGGTACATAAAAATTAAATAGTCTTCTTGGTTAATCACATAATATAAGCCTCCTTGGCCATTAACAACTATAATCTACATTTATAAATTTAATTCTGTTTTGTTTAATTCAATTTCGCGAAGTTGCATTTTCATTTTATTTTTTTCTAGAGCAACACGTTCCATTTTTTCGTTGTGTCTTTTATCTTTTGCTAGTCGCTGTTGCAAAATTTCATTGCTTGTTTTTTGACGATCAGCAAGTCTATCGATTGCTCTATATATTTTTTTTTGTTTAGATATCATTTCTGCATATCGCTCATTTTGCGTTTTAATAAATGACTCAATATTATCGCATAATTTTTGTTGGATATTAATTTGTTTTTCCAACAGCTTTAAAGATTTTGGACCGTGGAACTTCTACTTGATTTGGATTTTCATTTGGGAGAGGTAATTCGAGATTGTCTTCGGACAACGGTATTTCTAAAGAAGCACTCAAATGTTCCAAATTCGGAATCGATGTGTTCGAGTTTCCACTGCTGGTGTCGTTGTAGGTTCGCTTACGTGGAACTCTAAACTTCTGCGTATTAGCCACTCCATCGACACTATCCCTCAAACAAACTAGCTGGATAACCTCTTCCTCTAAAGACGTGAACACAAATTGTGTGTTTTTACCGCCACCAGTACCGGTAAGCTCACGTTTGTTATGGCGCCAATTTTTTTCTTAGTGATGATTTATGATCACTTCATACCTAAGTTTATAACATGAATATTAGCATTTAACCGAACCTAACAAAATCATTTAACCAACCTTTTTCCACTCGGCAGTTTCTTTTATGGGAGGCCCTAACGAATTTAATTCATCTCTCAAGTTTTGCCAAAATTCTTGAACTTCTTCAACACCTGATTTTGTCAAATTCCTAGCTATGTCTGGGTGCTGCTTCATCACTCCCACCATTTTCGAAAATTGAGCACGGTTTGTTGTACGTTTCCTAATCAAAATATTTTTATTTTTGTAATTATAAACAAAATCATTCTGTAATTTAATTATAATAAATTTTTCTGTAATTCACAACTTACGTTTTGTTAGTGTTATTTTCCATTATAAAATAAAACGTCTACCACTACACCGTTTGAGATCCGCATTAAATTTGATGCGTATTTACAATGACAGTTTTGCTATGGAGTGTGATTCACCTGCGAATTCAGTAATACCAATTTTTCGCACTGCATTACCGTCATTCGTTCACTTTTCATTCGACGTATTCAATAATACGTCAAACGTCAAATCGAATAAAATTCCCTCCGCGGTCAATCCGGTGAGTTGTATAATCAGGGTGAATGTTTATTTATGATTTACATTAAATTTGTCGTAGAATGAAGAGATGTTGCTAAGATTTCTCTCCTCTGACAAAAATTCATCTGCAATCGTTAGGCTGGCCACATGTAACCTTCACCAATACGTTATAATTATGGTTTGAAAGGTAACAGTGCAGGGTCTCGCAAAAGTGAACCATAGAATGGAACTGTGGTATTAAACAAAAACAGGATATCTGCAAATATCAAATGCTGAAAAAACGTATTTAAAGTTTGAGTTGAGTTTTTTTTAAATGATTTGAATTATTTTACGTATTGCATAATGTTAAACTTATTAATTACATTGAATTTGATTATTATTCATAAAATGTATTAATGTATTAATTAAAACAGAAAAACAATCCAAAATATAGTTTTATTTGAATAATTACTAAGGCACCTAATTTTGCCTCTCGACATATTGTTTCGAAAATAATGAGATTTTGGAATATTAGTTAGATTATAAGGTGACGCTTCAGATTCTGGAACGAATACCAGCAAAAACTGGAAAAGTGATTTTTTGCAAATATTCTATTTTTGTTTTATACCACAGAAGCCCGTTTAATAATTTAATGCGGTTCGACAATATTCTTTTACTATTTACTCGTAAAGTTGAATGATTATTGCTAGTGGTTTAACTTTTAATTTTCCATCTAAGTATGACCGATGGTACCGAGACCGGTAACCAAGCGATTGCGACAAAAAGTTACCATTCGAATGCGACAAAATTAACCTTTCTATTTGGAAAATTGTTTTGAACCCTGGGCTTGCATCCTAATAATTACGGTGGTGTATTGCCTTATTAAAGCGCAAACCCACATGAAAAAAAATACTGTTTAGTTTTTTCGCAATAATTTCAAAGCTTTAGCATTATTTTTCTAACATTTTGTGGAACTTGATTGAATGTATACCATACAATCTTTTTTCAATTTAAAGTAGTAATTATTTGGAAAATTAAATTTTAATTTTATCTGCACTAAACATTTTTATTCTGACAGAAAACATTTAATTTCAATCTTCTATGCTTCTAATTCGAACATTTTTTAATGGATCGTTTAGTTGAATGGTTCCGAAGGTTTCAAAATAAAGCAAAAATTTGGGAGTTATGGCGAAAAAACGAAATTGAGTTTTTCGTTTTCCTGTATGTTTAGCAATTATAAGGCCAAATATACGAAAGCATGTGGTCGATGCCAAAAATGCTTGTTGACTCTTGTGGAGAGGTTTTTGAATCCGAGATGATTCAGTAATCACACCAGAAACCAATTTTATGTTTGTGTATCATTAACTTTTTCAGAACAAAAATTTCGGTATTTACGATTATACTGCACTAAACAAATAATGATTAAAAATTTATTTACAAGAGAAATCCAACTCTTAAAATAACATTTAAATCATGTGCTAATAAAAAACCAAATTAAATACTTATACTTATCAATTTTACCGTATTGAAGATTCATCTACAATACATGCCTCCAAGCGCTGTTACGCGATATTGGTGTATGAATCGTAATAACATCTGATCAAACTGCTGCCTCGCCCTTTTATAATTCTGCCATAGTTGTTATTACAATTAAATTAATTTGTATGATTTAAATAGCAGGTATATTAACTGATGCCCTTTTAACTGATGACATAGCCATCTCAAATTAATTTACTTAATGCTGAGATTGGATTTATTTTATGTAAATTCGAATTTCAAATTCCATACTATTGGCGCTTGAACTACCTTTTGACAAAACTTGTGTAGAACAATTACAAGTCACATAGTTTTTAGTGGATAACATAACACACCACAATATCATGCCGTATTTCGTATGGTATTTGTGCTCTGTTTCTTTTTTTTTTTTTTGATTTCATTGCTTTATAATTCCAATGTTGCAGTCATAAAAATTCCTGCATCCATTACCCATTTCAGTAGAGGATGATCCAAATACTAAGGAATTTTTGCGTAGCTCCTTTGATGATACAAATATCGAACAAACTAAAGTATCACCAATAATAGCCACAACAATAATCAATTAAAATAGTTTTCATTAATGGAAATTTAATTATTTTACATTTTTTTAAAGTCGATGGATTTTACAAATTACAATTATTTTTTAATAATTTTGTCATTGTAGAATTAAAAATGTTGTCAAAAACTGGAAATATTGGTTTAAAAATGCAATGAAAAGTTTCTTAATCACCATATTCTTTACGCAAACAGTCTTAATATGTTTCATCCAACCAATTCCGGTACTAAATTTTGTAGAAATGTTATGCAACGGTTATTTGGTCTTTAATATATAAAAGTCGTATAATCTACATATAAAAAGAAAAAATGCACTCCCATTTTTTCTCCAGCACTTGGGTAGGTTCGTCAGTTATATAACTGCTAAATTGAATTTTATTTTTGTTATTGTAATTTGTAAATAAAACATTTTTAAATAAATATAGTAAATGTTTACATTTTTTTTTTAAATTACATATCGATACCTTAGAGCACACAAGTGATATGTTCATTTTTACAATTTGTGATAAATACAAATTTAGGCCTTCATTTATTTATCATACCCCGGTTTCATTTCAGTTGTTCTACAAAACTTCTAATAATTTGAACTTCACTAAAAATTGTACCGTATTTGATTATTCGCATGCCGACCACAGCTCACTAAATAATTTTTTAGCTGAAGTGGATTGGGCTGATACTCTATCAAGCTTGACATCAACAGTTCATTAGATACCTTCAATGAATTATTGAAGGTTGCTTTTGAAAAATTTGTTCCTAAAAAATTAATGAATAAGTCCCATACCCGGGACGTCCCATGGTTTACTAAGGAACTCAAGCAGCTAGAAGTCCTGCGTAATAAAAGTCACAGGAAGTATAGGCGTACAGGGTTGGCCCATGACTATATCCAGTTTAAGTCTCTGCGCAAACAGTTTTGCTATCTCAACCGATTCCTGTATAACAATTACATAATTGATATTGAAGACGATTTGCGATGTAATCCGAAGAATTTCTGGAGATTTGTCAAAATTAAGAACCATAATAACGGCTTGCCGTCATTTTTAGAATTCCATGGTCAAAAATCAGATAACCCAGAGGCAATCTGCGGTTTCTTCGCTGAATATTTTAGCAGTGTTTTTGTTAAGGATAGCTCGCTCTCTCCTATATTAGCTAACTGCAATAATTTAAAAATTGTTTTTTCAGAACTTGACGTGATGAGCGCTTTGAGGAACTTGGACGTTTCTAAGGGTCCTGGACCAGATGGTTTACCAGTGTCGCTATTGAAGCTGTGTGCAGTCGGTTTTGCCGCTCCTTTATGTCATCTATTTAATCTGAGCCTGAACCAAGGCAAATTTCCTGATCTCTGGAAGATATCAAGTATCATACCGATCCACAAAAGCGGCCCCCGCAGTGAAGTAACAAATTATCGTGGAATTGCAATACTATCTTGCATTCCTAAAGTATTCGAGTCAATGGTTAACAAAGTGATCTACTTCCACTCCAAGCAACATATTAGCACACGTCAGCATGGATTTTTTCCTGGCCGCTCAACGGTCACTAATTTAACGGTCTTTCAAAATAATTTAATTAATTCTGTTGCCTCGAAAGTTCAAGTCGATGTAGTTTATACCGACTTCGCTAAAGCTTTCGATAAACTTAATCACTGGATATTAGTGAATAAGCTCAGTAAACTTAATTGCGACATTATTCCCATAAATTGGATTATGTCTTATTTATCGGATCGCAAAATGTTTGTCAAGATTAACGATACGTTCTCAGAATGTTTTATTGCGACATCTGGGGTGCCTCAGGGTAGTCACCTGGGTCCACTATTATTCTTATTGTTCGTTAACAATGTTGTGGATTGCTTCAAATTCGCAGAATGTATTCTATTTGCTGACGACATGAAAATATATGCAAACATATCATGTGAATTAGATCGCGATCAATTTCAGCGGGACCTGAACACATTTTGCGGTTGGTGTGTTACTAACCTTATGTTTCTGAATGTAGATAAGTGTCACGTGATCACCTATTCCAGGTCCAAGTCTCCAGTAGTTTTTGACTACTTTCTAAATGACATTAGTTTGACGAGAGTTAATATGATAACTGATTTGGGCGTTATCTTTAGCTCGGATTTAACGTTTAACTCACACATCGATGCGGTTGTTAACAAAGCCTTTTCGATGTTGTGGTTTATTAAAAGATATTCGAAGGAGTTTCACGACACATTAACTTTCAAATCACTGTACACTTCTTTTGTTCGTTCACAGATTGAGTACGCGACTGTCATATGGTCCCCGTTCTACCAGTCTCATTCAAACAGAATTGAAAGTGTACAGAAACAGTTTTTGTTATTTGTTCTCAGAAAATTACCGTCTCTCGAACGGGACAATAATTTCAAACTATCACCATATGTAGACCGATGCCGTTTTCTGGATCTCCAATCTTTAAGTGCTAGACGTACATGCGCAAGTGCCACATTTGCACGGGACATCATTTGTGGTAAAATAGACTGCTCCGATATTCTTTCATGCTTTAATATTTATGCTCCTCAGCGCAGCTTACGCCCCCGGGAACTTCTTCATATTCCGACTGCAAGTAGCAACTACAGTTTCCATGGCCCTATAGCGCGTATTCAACGAGACCTCAACGCTGTAGCGGATTGTTTCGATTTCAATATTTCCAGAGATGAGTTTAAAAAACGAATCGCTAGACTTTTGTTTTAAATGTTAGATTTATTGATGTCGTTATAACCTTATCTTGTATTGTATAAATTTGTTTAACTTTTTATAATATTTTTAATAATGTAAGCCATTTTTGCATGTACATGCTGTTGGTTAATAAATAAATTAAAAGCATTCCTTATCATTTATGGTTCTGTTATTTGGTACTATAATCATTTATAGCACTATTATGTAGGACTTTTTATTACTTATTGTTACTCAAGTAGCAATTTCAAATTGATTGTATGCCATGGGAAAACTCCACAAGGAAGAAAATGGGCTCCTCATGAGCTAACCGATGAGAAAAAAAATTGCAGAGTTGACAATTGTTTGAATTTGCTTTCTTTCTACAAAAAAAAATGAATTTTTTGCACAAAATCATTACTCGAGATGCATGGGTTGTTCCAGGCCAGCCATCTCCATCCGTTGGAAAGCGTAACGAACTTCTTGAACATGGCCAAACTATCATGGCTGAACGTTACAAAGCTCAAGCCAAGAAATGAAATCTGTCATATTGTCATTTCTGTCATATCTGTCTCGTCCACACACAGCAACCCGAAAAGTGATATTCAACTTGGGCAGCGATGTTCACCCGCATGCGGCGTATTCGCGGACTTGGCCCCTTTCGACTACTGTTTGTTTAGATCGATTCAGTTTTATGTGCCCACCCCCTCCCCCCCCCCCACCAAATTATATTCCCTTCGATTTCTATTGGTGATGGTGGAAGCATTCACATTTTTGTTGAGTAAAACGAATTCGTTCGAACTTCACTATAACGCCCAATTAAAACTCCTGTTTACGGCATAAAATAATAGCATGCCACATACCAAATTTAACATCGCCAATGCATCCCCGTCTTTTACTTCAGGTCCTGTATGTAACAAGCATGCAAAAGTACTAGATTCGACAGATTCTTTAACGTTTGTATGGCTTTGAGAATCCGCTCCACTTCTTGTGTGCTTGGATGGATTTACTGGTAGTAACAGAACATGTTGATGGTGTACTTGAATTATTATTCATCCACTGGCAATTGCTGGGTGCGCAGTTGTATGCTACTGTCGTTAATTACTGGTATGTGTGGATGAGTTGATGATTTAAATTATTTTGTCGATAATACCACAAGTTGGTTTTGGGTTTTCGGTTGCGGTCGGCTCAATAACTCTATAATACCTGCATTTTTTATGTATGATTTGATCCGGAGCAGTATGTAAATTCCGGTTTTATGAAATGAATTGGATTGGAACGGAAATTTTGTTTTTCTCACATTTGGTTTATCGCTGAATAATTTCTTTCCATAAATTTGTAATTCTAATTCTCTTTTTTATTCGGGATTTATTTTTAGTACTAGTTCTAAATCTAGTAAACATGTCACAAATGGAAATAATTAGTCATATTGGGCCCGATTCAATGTGAATCTTCTATTTGTATTTTTTTCTATTACATATTCTGCTATTTCAAGGAAAATTCGATTTGATTTAAAAACAAATCTACTCAATGTATGGATTATTTAAAAATCGCATCTAGTTCTCATAGAAAATATAGCAAAATACAAGAAAAGCGAAATAGAAGAGTTACATTGAATCGGACCCATTATTTAAATGTTTTCATAATTATTGTGATTGAATTCATAAATTTGAAGCAATGATTTTACCACTTTATTGAATAATAAACGAGTTTTACTTTGATAGATAAGATTTTGAAATAAGGTTAGCATACATCAAAGCAACGTCCTTCATAATACCGTAAAGCAATTTCATTTAAATGAATAAAGAACCAGGAATGGTTGGCGGACTAATATTCCTATACCCATAGTGTCTTAGATACTGTTAAAGTTAGCCGAAAGTGAAAAGTCGATAATGCAGATTGTATTATTCCAGCCGAAAGTTTCCAGCCGAAAGTAAAAAACGGTAATGCAGATTGCGTTATCGCAGCCGAAAGTAAACAAACATCGGTATTGCAGATTGTGTTATCCCAGCCGAAAATAAAAAATTAAGTTAATATCGATAGGTAATGTTTAGCCTAAAAGATACTACGGAATATATGATTATCATTGAATACCATTGTTATTATTCTTATATGGCAAAACTTGGCTGCAGTTCCTCGTGGAAAATTATGGAAAACTCGAGAAACCCAAAAAAGTATTTTAATTGGAATAAAAACCGCCTCTAGAGTGTTATGTCTGGAAATGTATTTTATTTATGTGACTTGTCAATAGCTATCGCAGGGAAAAAATTCAGTTCAAGTTTCCCGTCAGAAATCGCGGAAAATTGGAAAAACGTACCAGCCGAAAGTAAAAAATAAATGTCAGCCTCTAGAGTGTTATGTCTGGAGATGTATTTTATTGATGTGACTTGTCAATAGCTATCGCAGGGAAAAAATTCAGTTCAAGTTTCCCGTCAGAAATCGCGGAAAATTAGAAAAACGTACCAGCCGAAAGTAAAAAATAAATGTCAGCCTCTAGAGAGTTATGTCTGGAGATGTATTGTATTGATGTGACTTGTCAATAGCTATCGCAGGGAAAAAATTCAGTTCAAGTTTCCGTCAGAAATTGCAGAAAATTGGAAAAACGTACTAGCCGGAAGTAAAAAATAAATGTCAGCCTCTAGAGTATTATGTCTGGAGATGTATTTTATTGATGTGACTTGTCAATAGCTATCGCAGGTAAAAAATTCAGTTCAAGTTTCCCGTCAAAAATCGCGGAAAATTGGAAAAACGTACCAGCCGAAAGTAAAAAATAAATGTCAGCCTCTAGAGTGTTATGTCTGGAGATGTATTTTATTGATGTGACTTGTCAATAGCTATCGCTGGGAAAAAATTCAGTTCAAGTTTCCCGTCAGAAATCGCGGAAAATTGGAAAAACGTACCAGCCGAAAGTAAAAAATAAATGTCAGCCTCTAGAGTGTTATGTCTGGAGATGTATTTTACTGATATGACTTGTCAATAGCTATCGCAGGGAAAAAATTCAGTTCAAGTTTCCCGTCAGAAATCGCGGAAAATTGGAAAAACGTACCAGCCGAAAGTAAAAAATAAATGTCAGCCTCTAGAGTGTTATGTCTGGAGATGTATTTTATTGATGTGACTTGTCAATAGCTATCGCAGGGAAAAAATTCAGTTCAAGTTTCCCGTCAGAAATCGCGGAAAATTGGAAAAACGTTACTGCCGAAAGTAAAAAATAAATGTCAGCCTCTAGAGTGTTATGTCTGGAGATGTAGTTTATTGATGTGACTTGTCAATAGCTATCGCAGGAAAAAAATTCAGTTCAAGTTTCCCGTCAGAAATCGCGGAAAATTGGAAAAATGTACCAGCCGAAAGTAAAAAATAAATGTCAGCCTCTAGAGTGTTATGTCTGGAGATGTATTTTATTGATGTGACTTGTCAATAGCTATCGCTGGGAAAAAATTCAGTTCAAGTTTCCCGTCAGAAATCGCGGAAAATTGGAAAAACGTACCAGCCGAAAGTAAAAAATAAATGTCAGCCTCTAGAGTGTTATGTCTGGAGATGTATTTTATTGATTTGACTTGTCAATAGCTATCGCAGGGAAAAAATTCAGTTCAAGTTTCCCGTCAGAAATCGCGGAAAATTGGAAAAACGTTACTGCCGAAAGTAAAAAATAAATGTCAGCCTCTAGAGTGTTATGTCTGGAGATGTAGTTTATTGATGTGACTTGTCAATAGCTATCGCTGGGAAAAAATTCAGTTCAAGTTTCCCGTCAGAAATCGCGGAAAATTGGAAAAACGTACCAGCCGAAAGTAAAAAATAAATGTCAGCCTCTAGAGTGTTATGTCTACAGATGTAGTTTATTGATGTGACTTGTCAATAGCTATCGCAGGGAAAAGATTCAGTTCAAGTTTCCCGTCAGAAATCGCGGAAAATTGGAAAAACGTTACTGCCGAAAGTAAAAAATAAATGTCAGCCTCTAGAGTTTTATGTCTGGAGATGTAGTTTATTGATGTGACTTGTCAATAGCTATCGCAGGAAAAAAATTCTGTTCAAGTTTCCCTTCAGAAATCGCGGAAAATTGGAAAAACGTACCAGACGGAAATAAAAAATAAATGTCAGCCTCTAGAGTGTTATGTCTGGAGATGTATTTTATTGATGTGACTTGTCAATAGCTATCGCAAGGAAAAAATTCAGTTCAAGTTTCCTGTCAGAAATCGCGGAAAATTGGAAAAACGTACCAGCCGAAAGTAAAAAAGAAATGTCAGCCTCTAAAGTGTTATGTCCGGAGATGTATTTTATTGATGTGACTTGTCAATAGCTATCGCAGGGAAAAAATTCAGTTCAAGTTTCCCGTCAGAAATCGCGGAAAATTGGAAAAACGTTACTGCCGAAAGTAAAAAATAAATGTCAGCCTCTAGAGTGTTATGTCTGGAGATGTAGTTTATTGATGTGACTTGTCAATAGCTATCGCAGGAAAAAAATTCAGTTCAAGTTTCCCGTCAGAAATCGCGGAAAATTGGAAAAATGTACCAGCCGAAAGTAAAAAATAAATGTCAGCCTCTAGAGTGTTATGTCTGGAGATGTATTTTATTGATGTGACTTGTCAATAGCTATCGCTGGGAAAAAATTCAGTTCAAGTTTCCCGTCAGAAATCGCGGAAAATTGGAAAAACGTACCAGCCGAAAGTAAAAAATAAATGTCAGCCTCTAGAGTGTTATGTCTGGAGATGTATTTTATTGATTTGACTTGTCAATAGCTATCGCAGGGAAAAAATTCAGTTCAAGTTTCCCGTCAGAAATCGCGGAAAATTGGAAAAACGTTACTGCCGAAAGTAAAAAATAAATGTCAGCCTCTAGAGTGTTATGTCTGGAGATGTAGTTTATTGATGTGACTTGTCAATAGCTATCGCAGAAAAAAAAAATCAGTTCAAGTTTCCCGTCAGAAATCGCGGAAAATTGGAAAAACGTACCAGCCGAAAGTAAAAAATAAATACAGCCTCTAGAGTGTTATGTCTAGAGATGTATTTTATTGATGTGACTTGTCAATAGCTATCGCTGGGAAAAAATTCAGTTCAAGTTTCCCGTCAGAAATCGCGGAAAATTGGAAAAACGTACCAGCCGAAAGTAAAAAATAAATGTCAGCCTCTAGAGTTTTATGTCTGGAGATGTAGTTTATTGATGTGACTTGTCAATAGCTATCGCAGGAAAAAAATTCTGTTCAAGTTTCCCTTCAGAAATCGCGGAAAATTGGAAAAACGTACCAGACGGAAATAAAAAATAAATGTCAGCCTCTAGAGTGTTATGTCTGGAGATGTATTTTATTGATGTGACTTGTCAATAGCTATCGCAAGGAAAAAATTCAGTTCAAGTTTCCTGTCAGAAATCGCGGAAAATTGGAAAAACGTACCAGCCGAAAGTAAAAAGAAATGTCAGCCTCTAAAGTGTTATGTCCGGAGATATATTTTATTGATGTGACTTGTCAATAGCTATCGCAGGAAAAAAAATCAGTTCAAGTTGCCCGTCATAAATCGCGGAAAATTGGAAAAACGTACCAGCCGAAAGTAAAAAATAAATGTCAGCCTCTAGAGTGTTATGTCTGCAGATGTATTTTATTGATGTGACTTGTCAATAGCTATCGCAGGGAAAAAATTCAGTTCAAGTTTAGAGGATGATTTTATATAAATTGTCTAATGATTTTTGGAAAATCGAATTTTCCGCGATTTCTGACGGGAAACTTGAACTGAATTTTTTTCCTGCGATGGCTATTGACAAATCCAATAAAATCGATTCAACTTCAGATATACACTCTACAGGTTGATTTTGTTCCAATTTTGTGAATTCTTCTGATTTTCAAGTGTTTTCCGCGATTAGGTTAAACGAAGTTTTCCACTTAAGACTATTTACAAAATTGTTTGTTACAAGCGTATCCTATTTACTTTCGGCTGATAACCTCAATTTTTTTTATTTTCGGCTGGAATGTTAATAACGTAATCTGCATTATCGACTTTTTACTTTCGGCTGGAAACTTTCGGCTAACTTTAACAGGGTGTGTCTTAGATTAATTGTTCCTCCATTTTATTTAATGAAAATAAAATTTTACTAATATATATTTAATTTTATTTACTTATTTTACATATTGGTATCATTGTTTCCATAATATAATCCAAAGTTTCCGTATAATCTTTAAAAATATGTGCAAAAATTAAATGATTAATAAAAAATATATACAATCGTTGACCAAAAAACTTGCGCACCTATTGACACCCCATAAATATTTTTTTTAAAAGTCGATTACAGTGTTTCAATTTAGAAACTATATGCCCAGTTTTCTGACTTTGGCACTATAGGATTGTTGCGCCCAGTTTCAATGACAGCGGTTGCACCAGATTTTTTTTTTTGAAAACATAGAATTTGATAATCTTACACAAAATTTCACTTTACTGCCACTGTAAGTGAAATACAAATTTTAAACATACCTCAAAATATCACGTAAACAAAACATAAAAAAACGAATTTTTTTATATAAACGGATTTTTAATGGGTGACACTTATTGTCTACAAATAACAACTAACAAAACACTAAACTTAACAAACGAGTCATACCATGTTCACTGTAAAAAAAACTCACACAGACACGCTCAAGCGAATAATGGGAGATTCCAAAATTTGGATAAGTTATTGACGATTGTAAAAGTAGAGAAAGCGCCTCTAGAGGAAAAAAGTTAAAATGATGCACCTGATAAAATGACATTTGTGACAAATGCGATGAAAGAAAATTTAGCAATGCGATAATTAAAAATTGTTTTTATAGTCCTAAATTGGAATTATTTGAAATTATTAGCAATCCGGTAAGTAAAAACAGCGTTTACAGTTCAAAATTGAAATTGTTTACAATAATTTCGAACGTCAAATTATCAGGTAGCTCAGTTTAAAATTTTTCCACTAGGTGGAATCCGTGATGCTCCAATTGTCAATAAGTTTTATAAACTTTAAGAATTATCAGAATTTCCAATAATATCAAATCATAGTTCAGTGTTTGACGGTTTTTCGCTCAAAATTCTTACGGACAAGACCGATTGACGTGAAATTTGGACAACAAGTAGGGAATGGATCAAGGAACAAAAGTTATATAGTGCCGATGTGTTCTTTTACCCTATAGGTGGATACCACCTCTTCTTGGGGGTGGAAATTAGTGCACTCAAAATAACCACAGAAAGCGATGGGAGGTGAATTCTAAGCAAACAATGCTAAAATATTCTAAGCAAATTGTTGAAAATGTTGATTTTTCATCTAACAAATGCATGTTTTAGCGCGATTTTTCACGAATAATTCGAAAACCTTACGTTTTATCAAAAAATCATTAAAGCCAAAATAAGTTATTTTTTATAAAATAACAAATCGATTGGTTAATTCTTATTTCTGTACATGCAATAAGGACCAACGACGAAGTTGTGGCTCGTTGAAGGTGACTGTTTGTTCGCCGAAAACTAAAGTCGAACCTTTTAACGTTAAATAACGGAATAATGACGAATTTTGTTATAAATTTTTAAAATTACTTGAAAAACCTTCAAAATTAGCTTTAGTAAAAGTTGTTACCATAAAATTTTACGGAGTTATGATAAACATAAAATGATTATCTCGTTTTTTCGGAGAAAGCAATGAAATTAACGTAATGCATTTATAATGTGCTCTATTTAACAATAGGCTCTAGAAGTTTGAACGGTTTAGAATGCCTAAATTTGAAAAAAAATTTAATTCAATTTTGAAGTAATTTTTGAAAAAAAATTCCTTTTTTCACAATAACTCAAAAACTAAAGAAATGCAAATTACAAATATTAAGGTTTTTCTTGTAGAAAATTTTGTTATGTATTATATTTCTCTGAAATGAAAATTAATTAAGATGGGATGACCACAGGCCAAAAACGTGTTTGAATAATTTGTTAATGATGCTTAAACTAAATTTTTAGTTCCGACTTTTAGTTTGACTTTAATTTTGATTCTTTTTTTCTGAATTGTCAATATTTTAGAAATTAATCCTCATGCATTTTCAAATCGCTATTTTGTAGATAGAAAGATAAGGAGCATTACATAATGTCTTGCAAACTAATTCAAACTATCGATTGCTCCTTTAATGTGTCTGACTCTGAAAAGTCTTTCATAATTATATAACTTCCAAAATTAATATTATGAAAGCACCAGTTGCTAATAAAATAATTATTTTGGCAAATTTCCATTTTCTATTATATTTCTGTGAAAAAAAATGTAAGATTTTCGTGAAATTAACTATGTATACGTATATGTGCTTCATCTATTGATTCAGGGTGGTAGCAAAATGTTCAAAACACGTCATGTGAAAACGTATATCACAAAATATTGAAAAGCTAAAATATCTTTAAAATAATGGAAATGCGATAGACAAACACTTGGTTATTTCTCGCTTTGATTTTTATTTAATTTGTCCGTCACATTTATGTGTGTATGCACAAAAAAAATTAATATTTTCAATCTATATGCATGCTATTCAAAATAATACAATATAATGTGGTCATGCTACACAGATAGTCGAAGGGTAATGAATTTAATGAAAATGAAAATGAGAGGGAAAACAAAATAAAAACTATAGTACCAAAATAAAATATGATTTTCAGATGGCACCACCTTACGGACACAAAAACTTTTTAATTTAGTAAATATGTGTCTTTACGGTTTTTCAAATTATCTCACGCATACATGTTAAAAACTTTTAGTTGCTTGCCTAAATATATAGCGGATTGTTTGGAAATTGAGTATTCGATAATTATGCAAATACCAACAAAAAAACAGTTGATCGCTAGTTTTTATCGACACATAAATTTATTACAATAGTGATGCATTTAGTTCTAGAATATCCGTTTTTTTTTTTAGTATTCTAAATAAAAGACACGAAAAACAAATCTATCAAAATCTAGATAAAAAATTAAAGGCGGAGCGAATTCAGCGGAAAAAAGCTTTTAATGTCATTTTTTTTAGACGCAAGCGCTTTTCTATAATAGACACTCCCCAACCAAATCAAACTACTACTAAATTTTAAAAATAAAAAAAATGCACTAAAATAACCAAAAATATATATTACACTAAATTTTTTTTATCAATATGTACAAAAAAAAATTTCCTATTCTCAATATTTTTTTTTTATTTCATATATGGTTTTTCGAAAATTTTCGCATATATGTATGTAAATTTTCCTGTATTTTATTTCTTTTGCCGGCGCATTGTGTCCGCTTAATTCCAAAAATAAAAAAAAAAATTTATATTTTTATTTATTATTTTTGTTTTTTTTTTTTTATTTCCCGATTTTTAGTCACGCTGTTTCAGCGTCGTTGTCAATACGCGTAATCGCCGTCCAACGCGCGATGCCAAAATAACGGCGTCAAATTTTTTTCCTTAATTGAAATTTTTGTTTCTAAAAAAGTTTTTTTTTTTTTTTTTTAATTTTTTTAAGACGAATAAAAAAAATTAAATAAATTATATATTTTAATAAAAAAAACAAAGTAGTGAATAATTTTTTTTGTTAAATAAATTAAGTGTTGTTTCCTTAGTCAATTTCTAAATTAATAAAAATTTAAAACTTTATCTTAATATTATAAAAAAAAAAAAAATATTTTGTGAAAAAAAAATTATTTTTAAAAAATTTTGTGAAAAACTGTAAAAAAATAAATATATATTTAAACAAAAATGTGAATATTTTTAATTTATATATACTCGTAGAAAAAATTTAATATTTTGGTGAAAAAATAAAATAAAAAAATAATTTCCAATTTAATTTAAGTTGAAAAGAAAAATATTATTTTTTAACATGTCCCAGTGTAATAGACACAACAACGAATTTTTTAATTTAAAATATAAAAAATTTAAAAAAAAATTATTTATAAATACGTTTACCGAATAAGGAAAAAATGTTAATTTAAAATTAAAAATTTTGAAACATTTTTTTTTTAAGTATAATTTTGGATTTTCTTTTGTATTTTGGATTATGTATAAAAAAAAAATTTGATTTTTCTGAAACGAAGCATTTATTTACATATTATACAAAAATCATATGTCGATCATCTCAGAATAAAAATTATTAAATTTGGTAAGAAAATTAATTTATATTTATTAATTTTAAGAGTTTTATATAAATATGCATTTTTTAAAAATTTCAAAAAATCGAAAATTCAGACAATACACTCTTAATAATCGGATGTCATGCGCTTTTATTATTGACCATCAAAAATCGATTGAAAATTATTTAAAAAAAAAAAAATTAAATTCTCAGTTTTTTATTATAAATTAACATAAATATGTATGTAATTTTTGGTAGCAGAATTAAAATGAAAAGATTTTCAATTCGGGAAACTGATTTTTTCTAGAAAGCTGTCCTTTTGTCCGAGAATTTGTAAGGGATGTAGGAGGGAACCGATACCTCAGAAGTGAGCAATTACTCTGTCCCACCACTTTAAAAGTCATTAAATTTTCTTATACTTTCTCCCACTAAAAAATATTCTCTTATGCGTACTTTCAAAAGTATATTATATATATTAGTTGTTGTCCAAAGCATTGAATTTCTATGTATCAAATAAAATTGTATCTATATACAAAAAAAAAAAAAAGAAAGTGGGAGATGAAACAACTGAAAATGTGTAGAAAATGGTTAGAAAGTGGGAGAGAAAATTACTTTTAATGTAAATTAGTTAGGCAAAAATAAAAAGGGTGGTGGTCAATTCCATCCAAATTTATGTATATATTATAAATGTATACAAATACATTCTCATGTTCAACACAAACAAAACATACAGAGAAAATACTTGAAAAGATGAAGAAAATTGTACATAGAAGTGGTGAAAGGATATTTATATACCTAAGTAGAAAGTAAAGGGAATCGAATGGAGCGGGTGACTGATGTGAAAATTGTTTCCAAGTTAATTTTCGCTGCTTCCTTTTAAATACGATTTTCCCTACGTAACTGAAAAGGACGAAAGCCCAAACGCAATTTTTACTATTTCACTAAATTTAGAAATTATGCGCATGTCCTTACCCCTTTCATATGTACATATAGAATAAAAAAAAAAAAAATCCATGATTTTTCTATCTATCTAAAACCAGTTGTGTCCACGGAGGATGAGTGAAATTTTGTTGGTGGTGGTATGTTTTGATCATGAAAAGGGTGGTGGATGTTTTGATAATATTTGTTGTTGGTTTTTCCGTATTCTGACTGGCGTGTATATAGAAAAATAAAGAAGAACAATTTTTATAACCCATCATTATCGTAGCCGTCGCTCCCCATCGCACAATATTTTTATTTTTTTTTTAATATACAAAGTACAAAAAAAAAATTCACTTTTTCTCAAGTTTTTCTCTTCAGTCGTTAGCTAAAAGTCGAACGAGATTGCTGCAGCATCCTTACAAAAGAAAATAGTAAATTTTATAAAAAGAAAAAGGAAAATTGTTACATCGGTCAAATTAGAAATTTATATTTACAACAACAACAACAAAATAAATTATATATTTATATATATAATAATGTTATTAATAATAAAAAAAAAAATGAAACACGCGCGCGTATAATATAAAAGTGTTTTTTATTATTATTTATTTTTAATTTTGTGTATTATAATTAAAAATAATAATAAAAAAGTAAAATAATAATAATAATAATAATACATATATTGTGATAGTGTAATTGTAGTGTAAATGTGTGGCTAACAAAAAAAAATATCATTGACCGAAATCAAATTTACTGTTATTATTATTATTATTACAATCAACACCACCACCACCAACCATCTTCATCATCGTCTCAAGTCGTTTTTACCCCGTTACGAAAATTTCCTTAGCTTTTCTTTTTCTTTTTTTTGTATATATACATATAATATGTGTATATATAATAAAATAACCATGAGCCACCACCCCCTTATTTGTGAGGAGATTTTTGGTACGATGTCTCTTTTAAAATAAAAAGGAAAATAGCTTCAACAAAATGATAATTACACAACTACGATAATAAGAGAAAAACCCACACCAAAAATTATAAAAAAAAAATTTCTTGTGTTTAAAAAAAATTGACTTTTGAATATAATCAAAGGAATTATTCTTATATAGTGTCGCTTCAGGAAGTCGTACCACATCTAAACGAACTCTCTTACGGTACAGATCTCTTCTTAATATTTTTTCTAAATAATTTATTTAAGAAAATTATTTAAATATTTTTAATAATATTATAATTTTTTTTTTAATTTAATTTTTTATTTTTTTTTATTTTTTTATTTATTTTAAACAATGATTATTTATTTAGACATTCAACAATATAATTTCACAAGGATTTTAAGGATATTTTAAGTGCAATACTAATTCATATATATAATATTTATTTATATTTTTAGTGGATATTATTTATATTTTTAAAAAGTGGTTTCTTCAGAATACAAAAAATAATTAAAAATTAATTAAAACCAAAAAAATAACATTTCGTTTTTTTGTTGCTTAATTTTCTATGTGATAAGAAAATAATATTATAAAAAAAAGAAAACAAAAATTAAATAAAAATGAGAAATTATAATAAGAGGAAAAATTTAATAATTAAAAAAAAAATTAAAAAAAATAATACAACTTCTAGTGAAATGACATAAAACGTTTTTATTTTTGTTTTATAAATTATGATTTTAAATTAACAAAAACAATTATCAACAATGTATAATTTTTGGTGGATAAACGGTGTAAAAACAAAATAACTAGTGATTTGAGGATTATAAACTTATTTATTATTATATTTATTATTTAAAATATCGTGATAGTAAAAAATATAATTAATGGTAAATAATTTTATCATTTTGTGAATGATTTTATTTATTTAAGTTATATAAAAATAAATAAATTAAATAAAAATGTTAAGTGCGAATATAAGAAAATTAACATCTGCTGAACAAGTTTTGCTGCAGCAATATCTCGTTAAAATTTTTTAAAATATATAAAAAATTGAATTCGATTTAACGTATGTATTTAAACCAAAAAGCTCAAATTTTTACTTTAAAAAAAAAAAAAATTGTGTTCGCCGCCTAAATGACATCAAACTAAACGTTAGTGTTTGTGTTTTTGCAACACGAAGCTTAAATTTGTATTACAAATTTAAAAACCATAAAGTTCAACTATTGTCACATAGATGACACTCTATGATCTAGCGTAAAAATAATTTTTATGCTTTACATTATTTCTTTTGATTTAACAATCCACATGATAATGTTTAGCTAATTTACGTTAAGTTGTTATATGAAATTTACCCAATTTTTATCGTCTCAATGGGTTTCACAAATAATCATTAATCAAAAAAAAAAAAAAACTACAAAAAATTATTTTTATCAATAACTAATTAATTAATTTTTTTTATTTTGTGAAAACATATGCAACATTTTATTATTCTTCTTAAAACAATTTTTTTTTTTTTTTGTTCAATTATCAATTTAACAAAACCTATTATCTTAAAGAAAATTCACTTGGGACTGATTTTTTAATATTTTTGTTTTTGTTTGATACAAATAAGAAATTAGGGGGCGTATAGAAGAGAAATAATAACGTATTTCAACATAAAGATCAAAACCTTTTTGGAATATGAGAAAAATATTTAACATTTAACACACCTAAAGTGTTTAATTAATCCGCGCCACTCTACATATACATACATATCTACGTACAAGTGTATAATCAAATACGGCCACAAGCTGTCGCGTGTTTTATTAATTTTTTAGTTTTATTTTTTTTTTTTTTTTTTTTTAAGATTAAACGCGTATACAATACAATTATTTTTGGTTAAAAAAAAACGTTTGTTTTCTAATATACTAAAGATATGAATCAAAAAAAAAACAAATGTAAACTCTTATACGGTTTGACTCATGGCAAGTCGCTTACAAAAATATAACACATAGTTTAATTAAATTACGTCCGACGGTAATTTTAGAAATTAGTGAAAACTATATTCATAATAATAAATTAAAATTATAAAAATTATTTGGATTGATTGGAAATTTTTTTTTCCAATTATAGGCACCATCATCAAATCAAATTCAAAAAGCCAACAAAATATTTAAAAAAAAATATTTTAAATTAACAAAACAAAATACATATAATTGAAAATATAACAAGGTGAGTTTTTACATTAATATTTTATAACTGATTAAACCGACGGGTAAACTTAACTAAACACGGTATGACCAATTTAATTAAAATTGGGGTGTTACCAAATAGTTAGTTAACTTTAGCTAATAATACAAATTTATATATTTAAATTAAAATTTACATTAAATTAAATTATTAAAAATGTTTGTTAGGAAGTACAATTTTCCAATTCGATATTTAACCTAGGTAGGGAGTATTCCAAAATTTTTAATACATTTGGATCTCAATATTAGCGCCAAATAATAATTTTACAAATAAAATGATTAAATTGTAAAATTCTGAGATTTAGTTAGCTGTTTCTATATCCATTATTCTGAGAACCATTTTGTGGGATACCAACACCCACTCAAAGTTCGACTCCAATTTTGAACTGAACAGAACTCCAAAAATATCAAAACTAACTGAGAATTAAGTTTTATTTTAATTTTTTTTTTTATTAATTGGATTTGCACCTTGAATTGCAGTCAAAACTGTATGTTTGATTTCAATTTATTTATTTAATTAATAAATTTATTCGACAGTGGTTTTAACTCGAAATGAATATTTCGTTTAGATTTTTATGTTTAATGTATTTGATTTAAAATTTCACTAGGGTTTTAACGTAGTTTGAGCGTTAATGCGACCGTTATAAAGAAGATATTTTAAGACTTATTCAACTTTCGTTAAATTAGGATTCTTAATAAGTGTGTCACAGGTGTTTGCTACAAACTTAGTTCTGAATAAAATGTTTCTATGTTTCTGTATTAGAATTTTGAAAGAAATTTCTACTTAAACCTAAAAATTAAATTTTAATTTAATTAATTAATTTTATCTGATCGGAAAATTTAATTTATTACTATTTTTATAAACAAATTATTTTAGAGCTATTTTTGGGCTTTTCAACTCAAATTCATTTCTTTTTAAATATTATGAAAAAAATTGCGTCGACTAGAATTTTAAATAAAATAATTGAAGACATGAGTGGATGAAGGTGATATGTAACATTTTCATAATTTTACAAAAACGAGCTCCATAGTATAATTTAGTCTTCATCCGCTTTAAATTTCTCTGATTTTGCGAAGATTTATTGAGACAGGATGCATATACGGACATAACAACTTCATTCATGTAAAAAATTCAAAATTTAAAAAAATTTTACATATCGCATTCATCCACTAATGTCTTCAATTGTTAAATTAGTTAATCATTATTATGTTATTAAAAGAGCTAATTGAAAACGATAATGAGATTACTGAAGAATTTTATGATTGGTTTAAGATCACTAATTCTCTTCTTTGCTCAATCTTTAATATTCTGGGGTTTTAGTTGCAATAAACTGTTTAATGAGAGCTAAGTGAAGAAAGTTGTCTATAAGTTTTTAATTTATTTTGGTATAGTATTTGTGTGCTCAATTATAAGTAATTGTTATGCCGTTTTCGGAATCACACCATTTCTTTGTTAATTAAATTGTAAAATATTAAATTTAGAGAAAATAAAAGGTATTGTAAATTGTAACGTAAGTGTTGATTACACCCGTATTTTAACCCGTCAGTAGTCTGCTTTTATTAAGGAGGCTATATTTTAGTTTGCTAGAAGATAAGTAAACGAGTTTTACTTTCAATGCATGGGCATACTACCGCCAGTTTGTACTACATTTAAATTTTTCCATTTTAATAAAATAATCTAATAATAAACTTCCACTAAGTGTTAGATTATCTAACTTACTATTTCTTTATACGCGGTACACAAGCTCTCAACGTTCTAAAAATAAAACAGCTCATTGTCAAGATAATATTTTTTAAGGGAGCCAGTACTTTACATACCAACTTTTGTTGGTCTTTGAAACTATTCACCATATAAATAATGTATAAAGAGTTATAAGATTATATTTCTTAAAACACAAAGTATAATTTCCGTAAAAAAAAAAGTATGTTTTTCTTTAAAAACTAAATAAAAAAAAAAGCTAAAAACAAGAATTTTTATGAAATCTCTACGTTATCACATTAAACTCTACATTTTTTGTTATAATTTTCTGTCTAATCACTTTTTGCCACGAGCCCGTGGCGGAAATAAAACAGGATGAATCACAAAAAAATTAACAATCTGGAAAAAAATTTGAAAATGATTATGAACAACTCGTAGAAATATTAGTTTTTTTGTAGAGAACTGTAAACAAAATTAATTAAATTAATAGAAAAATATTAAATTAATTAGTTATTTAAACCAAAAACGATAACGTTAGAATTTTTTTTTTTTTGTTATGTTCTATCATTTAACTAGAATTGGAAATAAAATTACGTTATCTTGTATGCTATATGTGAGGTTTCGAGTTCTGAAATTCTATTTAGAAATGTGAATACTTATGTATGTACTTCAAATATTTACATAAATGCATTTTCAATTTTTAAATTATTTAGACAGTGAAAATGTCGAAAAGAAAAATATAAATTATGTGTTAGAAAATATTTGAAGGTTTGAAAATATGTTAAAAGTTATGTTATACATATAATTCTCGAGTCACGCGATATTCTCTTATAAGCGAAAAAGAATTGAAAGACATAACATTCCTCCGAACACATATTCTGGGAATTGCATAGTTGGGGAAATCAATCTACGTACAACGGTTTTTTAGAATATTATGTAGCGTTTTCAGTTAAGCGGTTTTTTTGCAAATATATTTGATAAGCATATTTAACATTGGGATATTTTACAGTAATGCAATTTCGACCAAACAAAATAAAAATGAAAACAACGTGGACATTGTTTAACATAAAGCTTTGGAAACTTTTAATTCCAAGAAATCTTTGTGGTTTTTAAACATACCACTATTTTTATTCGATATTTATTTGTGGGGCAAGCCTTAGATAAACGCTATTTAATTGGCCAATCAGCAGTGACCGCATGTGACAATCAAGCTTATATGGAAATGAGATAAATTAAAATTTTTTTTGCGATAAAATTTTATTTTATTTTTGCTGTTGTAAGTATGTAGCTACATACTCATGGTTAATTTATCTTAATTTTGTATATAGTTCTCGTTCATTAGTTTTATATACATTATGAAACCATTTGATTGAAATGTAATCAAATTCGAATTTGTTATAAAATTTAGAATGAGTATGTTACGCCCAGTACAAAAAAAAAATTGTGCTGATTTAAGCAAACCCCCTAATATATCTTAATTCTATACCAGGAACTCCATAATGAATAAATTTCACAAAATTACATTTAACAAAATGTATAATTGAATTACATACTTAAATCCTGAATTTCGATACATATTTTGGGATCCACGGCATGTTTCAGTATGGCATAAGTTACATTAGGGCGTGTCGCAAACAAATAAAAATCCTGCAACAGGCACAAAACGGTATTTGCTAAAATTCGATGAATACGATGGAAATGGGATTCTAAAATGATTTTTATCGAATTTTCCTACGAAACATGCCGTAGTGTCTCATGTCGTACTGAAATTATGCCATAACGACCGGAAGCCACTTTATATTATTATAGAATTATAGAATTTCAAAGGGTGAAATGAAATCAAAGTTTTTTTTCGAATCGATTTTGAACAGATTTTAAGTCTTGTAAATTCAAAAATTGTTGGTTAAATAGAAATTGGTCAAGTTCTGAAACTTTCAAATTTTATAATTGTAAAAATTATATTAAAACAAAAACTCAGAACAACGTACATTTATTCTTCGTGATTTTAAATTAATCAATCATTGTGCTCTTAGTAGAAAAAAAAATTATCCAGATCAATTAATATATTGCAGATAATGGAGCATAAATTAATTGTTTTTCTAATTAATAGATAGTCTTGCAGGTTACACGTTCATATTTATTTTAATGTTAGACATCGCTTTATTTTCGATTTAATCTATTCAACATTAAATTTCCCGATACTTGAATTTCAATAGTTAAGCCAAACAAAAATTGTAGTCAAAGTGCATGCATAAAAATAGTTTCTCTCCAAACATCTCATTAAATAGAATTAATATCACTTTAAATCAGTGGATCAAAGTAATCTATTTCCGGTGTTAAAATGAACTGAAGCGAAACTTAATTTTTTTATGCAAAAAAAAAAAATTGTATTCTGTATTATAATAAAACAAATAAGGTGGATATGATTATAGTGCGATCAAAATCATCATCAAAATTGTTTAAAAGTTTTCTATCGTATCCATGTAAAATCAATTTTTTCATACATACATGTATGTATATAAAATATAATTTATAATTTCCGGATAGAACGCAAAAACTTTTTTAAACTTCTGTGAACCATAATAGTTCCGTTCTTGATTTTTGATTTTTTTTTTTTTTTTTAGAAAATTTCCATTTAAACGTTCATTAAATTTATTCTAAATACAATAAAAAAGAACAAAAACCTCTTTATAATATTTTTTTTACTCATATAAATAAATAGGAGATTCGTCACTAAAATTAGTAATTTACTTGTTATAGTTTTTTTTACGAAAAGGTGTAGAAATAACCGGATCTACTGTCCAAAGATCACCAATCTAAATAGAAAATAGCTCTCATACACAATAATGTCCACAGAATACAAAACGTACAAAACAAAGTTCGCAAAAGAATAATCGAGATTTACGAGTATATGTATTATAAAAAAAAAGTCACAATTAACCGGATGTGAGGAAGTATTATTTTCGATTACTTATTATAAATATAAAAAAAAATTAATTTTATCAAATTTGTATCTCACAAAATTATATTTCGTTTTATGGTTCATATAAAACGGAACATACAATAATAAAATATATAAATAACAAAGATTTTACATGCTATATATTGAGATCGTTATAAATAAAACATTAGGTAATTTTGTATTTGCTGCGGTAAAAAAATATGTATAATAATTAAATAATTATAATTATTGAAATTAGATTCTTTTATTCTAGAAATTATAATTAAGTCACAAGATAAATAATTATATGAATTAGATTAGAACGTAGGTATTACTATAGGAAATTGATTATAATCTGATTTTTTATTTGCGTTTTTATTCGAAATCAGTGAACTGATGAACTAATTTAGAATATTATTTTAATTTGCGAATAATCAAGGAGCAAGATATAATATCAATCGAAGAAAATTCAATTTTTCAAATCTATGTTTTTCATAGACTTTAAACTTGTACCAAACCACTGATGTATTCCAAAATAAAACAATAAAAAATATTGTAAAATGATGGGATACCATCCCATCACATTCAAATTAGAAATTATTAAAACAAACTTATAAATGTATGTATTATTTGTCCCACCCTGCAAAACTCTATTCAATTTACAATTTTTATCGGAAGAGAAATTCTTGGTGACTTCAAATCAAAGAAATCAAATCAATCAATCAGAAATCAAAGATATTGTCTTTACTAGAGCTTGTTTTTCAAAAGTATTCTTTCCGTGATTCACTATTACCAAAGTTTTCTAAAGTGTAGAGGCGTAGTTCGTACGTTATAATTTTTTAGCAAGCTTTTTAGTCATAAATATAACTTTCCACTGATTCCTACAGGAATCCATAGAAAAATTGATGCTTTTCTGCTTCGGTTTTAAATAAATATATGTTGAAAAATACGTGAAATCCCAAATTTTTGTAAGTCATATTTGAATTATGTGATTCTTATGTTTTGAATGTGTAGCCTTGATTAAAAAAATTTTGAAATGCTTTGTTTTTTTTGTTGTTGCTGTTGTTAAAGATACAGGGTGCCAAATTTTGAAAAAATATAAAAATAATGTGTTGTTCAATTTCTTGTTTTTTAAATATTCCGCCAAAATGTTCTTTTTCAATTTTTTCAAAAACCTATTTTTTTTTTAAGAATTCGACAATTAATATTTTACAACATATCAAAAAAACTGGAACACCGTTATTTTTTGTTTTCTTGCAAAATACGTTTTAGTATGACAATCTACAAATTTATTATATTTAAACGTATTTTACACGAGAGCGAAACGAGATGCTGTCCTGATTTTTTTAGGATGTCTAATGGAACTAAATGTTAAAAAAAAATGAAAAAAGAAACAATCACATGAGAGAAAATCCAAAAAGAAACTTTCGACGGCCATATTTAAAAGGAAGAAATAAAAGATGGCACCATTTTTATAATTATTTTATAATCCCTGTTCATGTATCTTTAAAATGAGCCCAATCTTATAATTTTCGAATAATTCGTTTTTTTTCTATAGCAATAAATATAATACCAAGTGCATTAAATATTTGACACCCTGTATCTTAAAAAACAACAACAACAAAAATCAAATCCAAAATATAAAAATTAAAAAAATTCAAACATGACTTCCGCGGTCACATAAAAAGATATGCAAATAGACGTATTTTTCTCCATAGTGAAAAATTCGTCAAATCAAATTTTTTTTGAAGTCATATTTTAATTTTTAGATTTTTATGTTTGGAATGTGTAGCGCTAATTAAACAAAACATTTATGGAAAATAATTTTGTTGTTGTTTTTCAAGGTTCAGAGTGTCAAATATTTAAAAATTCAATGCACTTGGTATTGTATTTATTGCTATAGAAAAAAAACTAATTATTCGAAAATTATAAGATTGGGCCCATTTTAAAGATACATGAATAGGGATTATAAAATAATTATAAAAATGGTGCCTTCTTTTACTTCTTCCTTTTAAAAATGGCCGTCGAAAGTTTCTTTTTGGATTTTCTCCCATGTGCTTGTTTTTATTTTATTTTTTTTTCTACCATTTAGTTCTATTAGACATTCTAAAAAATCAGGACAGCACCTCGTTTCGTTTTCGTGTAAAATACGTTTAAATATTATAAATTTGTAGATTGTCATACTAAAACGTATTTTGCAAGAATACAAAAAATAACGGTGTTCCAGTTTTTTGATATGTTGTAAAATATTAATTGTCAAATTTAAAAAAAAAAATAGTTTTTTGAGAAAATTGAAAAAGAACATTTTGGCGGGAAATTTAAAAAAGAAGAAATTAAACAACATACTATTTTTATATTTCACTATTAACTTACCTTTAAAATGAGCTCAAATCATAATTATCGGTTAATTACTTTTCTTTTTATTGCCATAAATACAACATCATGATTATCATTTTTCTCAAAAATGGACACCCTGTGTCTTAAACAACAACAACAAAAAACAAACCATTTAAAATTTTTTTGTTTAATCAAGGCTATGCATTCAAAACATAAAAATCATAAAATTAAAACATGACTTATTGCTCCATATACATAGTGTATTTGTGATTTCACGTATTTTTCACTGCATACAATAAGACTAATATTGCTGTTAAATAAATATTAATTGTTGATACATTAAAATTAGATTAAGTCTAACATATACTTATCAAAGTAGGCTCTAATGAAGTAAAATATATTAGTAATTTTTCTTTATTTTGTTATTTACCGTAATAGATCATAATATAAAGTTTCAGGTAAAACATGATTTTATTCACTTACATTTTACATCGTTTAAGAAAGTTGTTTCATTTTCTTGTAATAATTAATTTATTTGAACCAAAATTTATCAAATTTTCATACCGTCAGCATTCTGATCAAATGGAAATAAAAGCTTACTACGAATCGTGTGGTCACTAAGTCAATACACGTTACGTAGAATGGATGGCAGTACACATTTTTTTTAAATCGAAACAAAAGTTACCACCTGAAAATATTTCCAGTTTAAAAATTGTAAAAAAAGCAAAACAATTCACGAAATATTATAAGAACGTCTGAATATTTTGTGATTAAATAATTTTTTCTCCAAACGTTTTAAAAGTAGCCTGTGTTAATCCTATTACTTGGTATGAAAGTTGACGTGTTGATTACTATTGCAAAAATGTACGTGTTGCTAGGCTGTACTTTTAGTACTTCTAAGTACTTTTAATACTGTTTTCGGCACTAAAATTAACACGTTATAGCTTGAAACACATAAAAAAGTCAAAACCTCCTCAGATACACAAAGTATTTGAATACAAATTTCGTTGGAGAAAAAGTAGTATGTGTTGGATTAAAAGTGCCATTTAGCGTATTTACTTGAGACAGTTACAACAACAATTGCACTAAATAATCCCTGAGAGGGATTAAATAATCCCAAATTTTGTTTGGGATTATTTAAATCTTATCCCATTTTTTAGTTTTCGTTCTTAGCGATAGAAGCCGCCAGATGTCATAATACATGTTAAATTTATGTTTTATTTCGAAAGGTTGGCTTTTGAAAATTAAATCAAATTGGCTATTTTCTTGGGAAAAAATAAAACCAAAATAATTCGAATTACATTTTTAGTCAACAAAATACGCTTTTTGTTTGATTCGCAATTGACATTAGGCAACCTGCCTCATATCAGAATTATGGTGATAGTCTATTGTAATACACAATTTTTTATCGCTGTCAAATGTTATTTAAAATTAAAGAATATTTGCTTCAAACTTGATGACAATTGCACTGAAGAATTAGCTGTCACATTTTGGCTTATAAAGCACTTTCCAAATTATAATCAGAGATGGTACTGAAATCACTTTACATAGTTTTGTCTTATAAAACACTTTCGAAAATATAATCAGAGATGGCACTGAAATTACTTTACCTATAGTGTCAATCTTTGCATTTGCTCTGCTATGCAGTGCTTCTCCTCGCTTGCAAAATAATATAATTACTCATCGAACAAAGTATCACTTTTAAATTTCCTAATAACACAATGTATTATTTTTTCGTATTTTTCTACAAACAAATATAGACATCTGAGGTATACTAGTAAAACTAAAGCCATCATTAGCAAGTAGTATTTTACTTAGTCCGCGCCAACTTTGAGGTATTTTTCAAAATGAAAATTCGAATATGACAGAACTTAATTTTTAATATTTGAGCAATTAGTATTTATTTAATAGCAATAAAGTCTTCCTGTATTTTGTTGCTAAAGAAGATACATATATATATAGAAAACTTTTATAAAAAGATTTTATAAGATTTGTGCTTTTTGAATTGAAAAATTTGAAGCTAAAAAACATTATTTTTACTAAAGATTCGTATGGGGAATAGTGAAAAGTTGTACCACTAAAAACGCTTCTAAAAATATAGATGTATCATTAGGGCTTTACACCCTAGAGGCCTTCCTGGGTAAGGGCAGGTTATTACATTAATCCATCCTTCAACGGGCAAATCTCAACTGGGAGTTATGTGTTGTTTACAAATTATAGGAATCCCATGAAAATTCATTGTCAACTAAAGCGCCTAATAAGACACTACAGTGGTGCTCTTATCATGTAGAGTATTTGCAAAGAGATACGGATTTGTTTTGGACCAGAACTACTCAGTATCCCCGACACTAGCAACATAGTTTTCTCCATCATTGCTGAATCCCCAATAATAAAATTATCAGTAAATTAAATTTGCATGCTTCATCTTGCAGAAGTAATTTTGCTACCAAAAACAAATATTTGGCTAAGATATACTGTCTGTGCTTAATATAAACTCACCCTTCTGGTATTTGGTGCCAAAAGAGGCGGCATGAATCCAATCGGAAACCATTTGAAATGTTTATGTTTCTTGACTTTTCATGGATGTTATGGTATGATTTCGATAAAAAGTGCTTTATTATTGAGCTTATTTGTGTACTCTTTTTCAAGATTCGGAAAAATAAAATAAAATTTTTCTAGTAAAATAAATTTGCTTTCCTCTTCCGTATTACGAGGTACCACGATCCATTTTCCGTAATCGTACTTCGGGTTGGCGACTCTAAATATCGAGTGACTTGGTTTGTATTTTTATGATGTTGCGTAGGTTAATTTGGTTTGAGCAACACGAGTATTGACAAGAGTGCCAAAAGCTGAATAAAACATTTAATCACGTGTAGCACAAATACTCATTTCTTAATTTTCCAAGCAGTTACTAGGGCATCCAATTTTTGGCCAAAAAGTAATTCCAGAATTTTCAAATTCAAATGTTCTCGATTCCGGAATTAATTCCGGAATTTATTTCATTTAAATAATATATTAAAAAAATTAAAAACCATAATATAACAAAAAACCAACCTTTTATTTCGTTTAAAATATTACATATTTTTATAATCATTGCTACTTTGTACAAACGATACTAAATCGCAATTACGATTAGGATATACATAATTTTTAAAATTAAAGTACTAACACACAATTTTAAAAATTAAGAAAAATATAGAATTTATAAACTTTATAGAATTTGTAGTAATTATGTATATAAATTCTGAAAATTAATTTAAACGTAATAAATTATATCAATAAATTCAGTAAATTCTACAAATTATATAAAGTCTTAAAATCCAACAAGTTTCATAAATTCTTAATATGTCTAGAAACTCTTTAAATTAATAAATTTTATGAATTTTTTAAATTCCATAAAATCTAAAAATTTTATGAAGTTTACAAATTTTATCAATCATACAAATTCTTAGGCCCGAATTTATAGTCGTGACTATTGTTATTGTTATAGCACCGATTTTCGAAAATCATTTCCATGTTTAAAATTCGATACGAATTTCGAATTTACTTTCTTGTCTTGGATATTTTGTAGCAATGCTTATAGTGATGGATTTCTATCATTATAAGCATTGTTACATTACAACCAAATCTTACAGTGAGGTTTATAAATACGAAAACTATTACTATAACAGTAGGTATAGTTGAACCGAGCATTATAAATTCGGGTCGTAGATTCTTTGTGTTCTATTAATTGTTTCAAGTGTGTCTGTTTTATAAATTCTACAAACACAAATTTACTTGATTTATAAAAGTTCTATAAAATCTATGAATAATTCTATAAATCCTATTGAGATCTTCTAAAAGTCCATTAAACTCTATAAATTTTAAGTCTGTAAATATTATAAATTCTAATAAGTTTTTAAATTCTATAAATTATTTTAATTTTAAATATTCTTTAAATGTTATAGATTCTATGGGTTCTATATATTATTCAGGTCTGTCAGTTCTATAAATTCTACAAACTCAAATTAGACTTATTTAATTCTAAATGTTTCTAAAAAATTTGTAATATTTTATAAATTTTATAAATTCAATAAATTCTTTGATTTCTATAAATTCAGTAAATCCTATAAATTCTATAATGTCTAAAAATCGAATTAATTTCTTAAATTTTATAAATTTTAATATGTCTATATAATCTATAAATTTTTAAATTTTTTTTTAATCTACAAATTCTATAAATTTTATCAATAATATAAATTCTTTAAATTTTGTAGATTCTTTGTGTTCTATTAATTGTTTCAAGTGTGTTTGTTTTATAAATTCTGCAAACTCGAATTTTATTTGTTTTATAAATACAAACATTTTGAAAAATCCTATAAACTTTAATAATTCTTTAAATTCAATAATTTCGTTAAAAATGTATAAGTTCTATAAATTCTATGAATAAAGTTAAAAATATTCAATAAGTGCTTTAAATTCTACAAATCTTTTACTTTCTTATAAATTCTGTAAAAATTACAAATTGTCTAAATTCTACACAGTCTATAAATGTTATGAATTCTAATATATTTATAAACTCTATGAATTTTATGGATTTGATAAATAAATTCAGAGAATCCTATAAATTAGATAAACTCTACAAATATTATAATTTTTTTAAATTTTATAGATTCAATGGATTCTAGGAATTGATTCAAGTATGTTAGTTCTAAAAATTCTATACACCCAAATTTTACTTACTCTAAAAATCCCGTAATTTTTATAAATTTTATAAATTCAAAAATTTCGATAAACTTCCTATAAACTTTAATAATTCTATAAATTCAATAATTTCTATAAATTTTATAAATTTAATAAATTCTATGAATAATTCTATAAATCCTATGCATAAAGTTTTAAAATTCAGTAAGTTCTTTACATTCTACAAATCTCATAAATTCTCAAATTCTTATACATTCTGTAAATTCGAAAAATTCTATAAATTTTAAAAGTCCAATAAATTTTATAAATTTTAAGTCTGTAAATATTATAAATTCTAACATTCTTTTAAAACATATAAATTTTATAAACCCTTTAAATGTTATAGATTCTATGGGTTTATAAATTATTCAAGTCTGTCAGTTCTATAAATTCAAAAAATTCAAATTTTTCTAAAAATTGTTTAATGTTTATAAATTTTATAAATTCAATAAATGCTGCTATAGGACTCCCTATACTAACTATCGATACTAAATCGCAGTTATAATTAAATGCTTGTTTAAACATTTATTTTCCTACTCACTCCTTATAAAATGAATGTGAAAAATACATTCGGAAACATTTTTAAACATAGACTTAATTGCTAGCGCGAGTTTAGTACCATTCTTATAATTTGCAATGGTTGAAATCAAGTATTTCCTGTTTTTCTGGTTTTTATCATTAAACTTAATGCATCGAGGCTTGTGTCATTTAGGCTAGAATTTTGATGGCAATGTTTCCCGGTACTAAATACGCTCTTTTAGCCTCGTAGGGCACTACCATCGTTCCAAAATTAAAGCCCTTTTCGAAACGCAAAAATTAGGTATATTACGGGTTTTGATATTTTTCAGCTAATGAAACGGAAAAGGCAAATACTCTAAAACTTCCAAAAGTAACACCTTTTTATTTTGACCAGCTCCCTAAATTGACCACTTTTTGGCACTCTCTGAAATATTACGTATATTTTTTTGGTACAATTGAAGGACATTTTTGTTTTTAGCCTGACTTTGGATTTTCAAATTTTTAGGTTGTTTTATTCCTTAAACTAACCACCTCAATAGATTGACCAGCATTTCTGGGAGTTCAACTTTAGAGAAGTTTTCCGGTATTATATATTTTTTTAGTATCTATAAGGCAGACTATAATTACACAAAATTATGTTGAATTTACTTAAATTAGTGTGAAAAATAGAAATTCATTAATTCCGGAATTAGTGTTTTCAATTCCGGAATAATCGAAACCAAAATATCGGTTGAATGACCTATTCGTTCATTATTTTATTTCTAAAATTGGATAAACTTAACAAGAGTTATACGGTTGTATAACCCATTTTTTGTAAGGAAATTTCTATTCAGTTTCGTTGCTCTTGATATTACATTCTCTTTGGTTTGAGTCAATAAACCACTGTATATTGGCAAAAATTGTCTAAAAATTTCCCAGAGCATAAGATCGATATGAATTTCAAAATGTTTACACAAACTTATGAATTGTTTGAAATTTATAAAAAAAATTGAAATTAATATTAAATAAAAATAACTAAAAAAATATTTTGATTGAAATTAATCTGATTAATCTAAATTTTTAGTTTTGACTTTTATGAGGAAATAATTTTAGAACTGTTTACTAGCTAAAATTATCTTTCAGTTTAGTAAAAATGATATTGCTTTTAATATCAACCATTAGATGGCAGCATGTCTTAAATTTTCCCAGTCTTAAATGCAGTCGATTAGTTTTCCCCTACTTATTTCATCGTTGAATTTGTAGCTTCAAACATCATTAATATTTTTTGAAAATGTTATCGCAAGTAAACATTTTGTGAAATGCAAATGACAAATAAAAGAAATTTGTAAATTTACCTAGAGTTAAATTTAACTTAAAATTTATGGGTTTTGTTTTAATGGTTGCCAAGAAAGTTCCGCGTCTACCACTGTCTTGGTCAAACATTTTTTCCATTCTATTAGATGAATACAAAACAATCATTAATTTAATTGAAACGGTAATTTTTAGAGAACCCGATTAAATTTTTACACAAATACACAATTCAAAAGAATTTTCATTAGCACCAACTTGTTTATCGAGAATTGATGAGATATTAAAATTGAATAAACATTTCTTAGAACTTTATCAAAAAAACTGTAAAATATATACTCTTCACGCGTATACCGTCATCATCATCATCATCATCGCATAAACCACTTCACTATATTTTCCTCGGTTCAATTAACTTTTAATTTTCGTGCAACCCTGAAATATTTCAACATCATCTACACCACCGTATATATTTTAATAAAATATATTGCAGATGTTCAATTATTATTATTGTTCCTTTAAAAAAAAAAAAAAAAAGTCGTTTACTGGCGGACCCCTTTTTAGTTTTAAGTCTATATCAACTATAAAATCCATATTGATCTATCTATCAGAATTCGACCAGAAATCAAATTGTGATTGACATTTTTTCTTTTATGGTTAAATTTAATTTTCTTTTATTCACCACCCGCATTCTTAAGGAAAAAAAAACAAAAGTTTTAATTGAGAACATATTTAAGATAAGATATTATAATCTAAATATACAGCCTCCCCAAGAAAAGGTGATTGATGATCGAACGTAAAAGTAATTACACAATTTCTAAAGTGTGACATGCAAATTTATTAATTGTTTGTTTAACAACAAAATGATTGATGTATTAAAGATTAGGACACAAAACGATCTCAGGTAGTCAAGAATTTAATCTTTCATGAATAGAAAAATACTTTAAAATTCTTATACGAGAATACAATTAACAGACAATTGAGTATAATTCTTATTTGAAGGATTTTCTAGGAATATATAATTAATATTATTACACACAATTGCGTCAATTCAATGCGGTCGATTCAGATTAGAATATAACAAAATAAGAGAAATGGTATTAAGATGCTATTAGAACCGCAAAAGGATTAAGATTTAAATTTTCTAGATAAATCGGATTATCGCAATAAGAATATTATAAGACTAAGGCCTCCTAGAGTACTGTATATTATTAACAAATTCATCACCCCCTTCAACGCAAATAATATCTATTACTATTACACAATGATAAGGTACAAGACACCTGGTTGTTTTTTTTTTCATATATGCATACCTACCGATGTACAATTAGAAGGAAATAAAACTAAAACGTCAATGCATGTACGCAGCGTTCTCTTTGATTAAACAAATAAAAAGAATGATGATGATAGTTAATTTTATAGTTAATAAATTACATATTATATTTATTAACAACCGTGTTATATGCGAGTGAAATTTCTCCATGCGCCATATAAAATATTGTTTAGTTTCCGGAAATACGATTCAAAAAATTTCTTCATCAATTCGTTGGACAGTAAATCCTTCCTGCATCATAATTATAATGTACATGGTATACGTATAAGAATATTACACCTATACAGTAAAAAAAAAACAAGCACGTGGATATAATTAAGAAAATAATTAGGTGGAAAATAATGTAGTATGTATACGACAAAATATGCTACATGAAAAAATACTTGTATCTTTATGATTTGTCAATTGGAAATTTTTATTTTTGTTTTGTTCATGAATTAAAGTAAGTGGAAGTAGAAACTTTTAACTAGCGTTTGTAGTTTTATGTTTTTTTTTTGTTGTAGAATGAGGTTTTATTCTTTTTATGAACATTTTGCTGTATGCTTATACATTTTAGATTTTCTAACTAAACACAAAAAATAATGGGTCTCTCATAATATACCGCTGAAACAACTACATACATGCACATTCGAGTACATACATAATTTATACACGATGAAATGTACATATTATAAGCAAAAGTTTAATTTCCGTCTGATACTATATTTTATTATGCTGTGTGTAACCAAAATCTTTTTAGAAAAAAAAAAAGTTTATAGTGTTGTTTATTTTCTGTGTTCACTACTACTTTATTACAAAAAAATATATTTCTATATTATAACTATTAACGGTTGAATTCTCACATATCACGGATTGGCTTTAGCAAAAGATTTCTCCACCTCTATACACAAAAAAGTTTACAGTATAAAACACAATAAAATTACTAGCCAACCAATTGGCTGAGGTATAATTTATATTTATATAAAAATCTTATATAGATTTCGCGAGGAAGTGGGTGGTTTAGAGTAAAGCATATTTTGAATTTAATAAAACCGAGATAATAAATAACCCAGTTACTAATTATCATTGGAAAATAAAAATATTTTCATTCTAATTAATAAAAAAAAATATGGTTTTGTTTTATAAATAATGTTTTGGAAAGTTTTGCGACACTTTTATTACTTTTCGTACCGTATATCAAATTGACACATTATAATACTAAAAATTTGTTGTCGACTTTAAAATTATAGATTATGTATTTATAAAAATATGCTTTTTTTATCTAAATCCCAAATCCATATAGCTAAAAGTGGTAAAACCAAAATAAATCGTATAAAATACATAATATACAAATTTATCTCTTTTATAGTTTAACTTATTTGTATAAACTATTAATATTCACTTTAATTCAATTGAATCACCCTTTGATTAAAAAATATTCACAATATCAAAATCGTAATTTATCCAACTTGTTGGTTTTTTTTTTGTTTGTACGTTATACTTTACGCGCAGAGGTGTTTATTTCACACACTTTGTGTTTACTTAGAAATCACAAAACCCTTAAGGAATTTATAAGAATTTATCACCCTCTTAACGCAGAAAATTGTGTGTAATATACAAACAAGCAGATCAAAAAAACATAATAAAAATGATAATTGAGCTTGAGAAAAAAGATGTTTATGTCTAAGAAATTTATTTACTTTCACCCTCAATTTTTTTTTTTCTTGTATAATGTAAATATAAAGAAAACAATTTAAGAAAATTTATTCAGGAAGTATTATGGTTTTCTTATACACATTGCAAGGAGGGTTAAACAAAAAATACGCAACCAAAAAGAAAAAAAAACAAAATATTAAAGAAAAGAAAATTCAACAAGTGGCTGAGCCCTCCCCTCTTTCATTCATAAAATACAATTTGTATATAAAATTTTCTTTGTCAGATTTAAGATTTATTTTTTTTTTTTTTTGGTATATAAGAATCTATCCTTTTTATTATTTTTCTGACATTGAATAACTTAACCCTTTTTTGTTATCTTACTCAAATTTCAATTATTTCGAACAAGTGCGGATTTGAAAGATTTTTGGTGAGTTGCAAGTTGAATTGTACATGAATGAAATACAGTAAACCAAAAGTATTATAGGTTTTTGTAATATGGTTAAGGCGAAAGCTGGGCAGCAACAATTAGAAGATTTACGACATGACGATAAGTTTAGTTCTGAACCGAGAAATCTGTCGAGTAGCTCCGTTTTTTTTTTATTTAAATGAATTTCATGATTAAACATTGGAACCTATCACGTTTTTATGGTACTAACTTTCACTTACAACAAATAATTCGCAATTTTACAAATCAAATTTAAGTTTTTCGATTATTTGAAACTACAGATCTGGTTATTATGTTTTTTACCAAATTTTACATTTGCGATTGAATTATCACATTTTTGTAGATAATTTAATATTCAGACTTTATTAATATTTTATAAATTTTAATTTTAATAAATTGATTTATCTGGTGTGATAAGTATCTACATAAATAGCTTTGGCTCGGGCAAAACCCGATCCACTTGAATATAAATAATTTATACCGACACTTTAACAAGCAACTCTTATTAATTCTGTTATTGCTTTAGGTGGTAGTACCTTGATTTCAAATAATTTCCTACGTCTGAAAATTTAGATAATGCGCGTGAGGCGCGTCATTTTACCAGCAGGATCATTTTCATTTTTTTTACAAATTACTTTCAATACATTTTTAAATAAAGTTGTATAATTTACAAAGAATTTAAGGAGCAGCCAAACTTTTTTTAGAATAAAATTACAAAAATTAAATTCACAAATAAGCCATAGTAGCCATATTCCCCAATTTTTTATTGGAAGACTCAGTTCATTACATTCACTTAGATTATTTGATAGATTACAATTTTGCATAGCATTAGTCTATTTATATTTACGTGATTCTGTTTATGGTTTTAGCCAAAAACGTACGAGCCACTGATGACTAGTTCTTAATGTAGCCTGTTACTCCCAGTTCAAGTTGCTGGTTTAAGAAATATTTTCTTGATTGGTTAAAATGAGTAAACATGGTCCTGTATATCAATATTTTATTTTATTTTAATATGTCTGAGTTATTGGAGAACCGAACTTCCTGTTAGTTAAACTTAAACTTAAAATTAAACTTAAGTCCTATATTTTTGGCTGAAATGAACTATATGGTTTTAAGCCGAATAGGAGCACGAGCGGGAAGTAAATCGTTTTATCACTTAGAATGTGATTGAGAACGGAAAACTGTTTCTTAAATGTGATGAAGTATACCAAACTTAATTAATTGGTAATTTGAATGAATCACAATGAATTTCATTACGTAACTATTGTAAATCGAAATTGCAGGGTAAAGATCTGCTAAAGAACTTTAATTTGGTTCGACTAATATCTGAAGGGTTTTGAGAAATTCTAAATTAATTCGGCGAATTGTTAAAAATATGTAATAAAGCCACTCGTTGAAAAAACGTCTCCGCAATAATTCCCAAATTCTTGTAATATTTTAGCTAAAATCTCCTGGAACTCGATGAATATATGATGCAATCCTATTTTAAATTCAAAATACATAGAAAGGTTTACAAAATGGATCTGAAAAAAAAAATTAAACACAAATTTCTAAGTCAATTGAATATTTATTTTGGAATTTTTAAATTTAATTTTTTAACAGTATTGTACGTTTCATCACGCTCCAGAATATTTCAGGTAAAATAAAGCAAACATTTGAGAATTATGTCGAAAAAATGAAATTTATTGTTTCTTTCTCTTTTTTGTGGTTAGCACAAAAGGAAGAACAGACAATTTAATCGTCAAACATACCTTTTCCTTATAACAAATAGTTCTCTGGACTAGAGTAGGCCTTAAAACATGCCTACTTAGTTTACCTCAATTACAACTTCTAAATATCCAATTTCACTTACAATCTTTGCACAAAGCAACAATATTTGAGACAAAAGTTGAACCTCTGTTACATTCAAATAGTGTAGTTGTTTGTAGTAGTGGGAGTTACTACATTAGTAGGACATTTAGATTGTACTTAATGCCAGATGTACTGCTTGGTAAGGCCAGTGAGCGTAACAAAGTCACAGAAAATGCGGTCAGAAAACCAAAAAAATTGCTCACTGAAATGTAATTTATGTGTAAACCCGGAATAGCTAGGGTTCTATTATTGAAGAACCGATACCTAACGTTAATAAACATGTTTGTTCGACTACACAGATAATCGCCATCAATCATTTTTGTATCGTTCCACGAAAGCCGCAACAATAAAGTTTTCTTCAAATAGGGGAATGTTTAACTCTGTGGAAGATTTTGGTTAAATCTATAAACAAGGTAGCTACTTTTCATGGGTGTCTTTTTGTCTTTTGTTTATAAATAAGCTCGCACCTATCTCTTTCAGAATAATGTTAAAAAAGCTGGAAAAATATGATGGATAGTAGAGATATTAATCGTTAATTTTCTAAACACATTTTATTAATGATTTTAAATATGGAAAAACGACAGCTCTTTTAAGGCTACCAATAACAAAATCCATGAAAAATTGATTAAACGTATAACTGTTCAATATACCACAATGTTCGTTGATTTCTTCATTTTTATTCAATTCAAGAAACCGTTCAGTTATTTCATTGGTAATAGCTACTGTTTTATAAATGTTGATTGTAAAACTGTTTTCATTATAAATTGATGATACTCGTATAAAAGCACACAGTTTATGAATATAGTTAGACAATCTCACTCGATTTCACTTTACGATTACTTAATACAACATTATGGATGTTTCCAATCATTTCTGGAGTTGTTACCTCTTTTAGGATTCATAATCAAAAAGACTTGTGCCAACACGTTTAAATTCATTGACTCCAAAACGGATGGAATTTCATATGATGTGTGAACTCGCCCAAAGATAAATCCATAGCCTTTTTGATATCGGTTACTGATAAGCATTTCAAACACAGTTGGGCGCGTAAATTACACTGTGTAATTTACACTGTTTGTTACTCGTTAAAAATTTATAATTTACGTAAGGCCGTTTTATACATTATATATGTTTGGGATTACAATAATAATAAATTTAACAATAACGGTGGCATAAATTGGGGTGGTTTCGTTGCGTAAAGCTTCTTATAAAAGAAATGTTGACTGTTCTTAGAAAAATTTGGTATAGTAAATTAGTAAGTAATTTGTCAATTAAGGAATATTGGGATGCCGTGTCAAAATTCTGAAATTGGTAAATCTGCTAAAATAATAAAGTTTCTGCAGTATCGCTGCGATTTTTCATGAATATGCTTCAGCATTGGAATTAAGTCAATCTACAGTGATGCAATTTATCACTCGTACGCCATCAAACATTTTTATTCTTTTAGTTAATTAAAAACATTTTTAAGTTTTGTATAATCAATTTTTTTGTAACCTCAGAAATAAATAATAATTACGTTGCTAATTAATTACAATTTTTGATACAGAACTGTTAGGTCTATATTAGTGATGTGCTAAATCGATTGTTTTTCTGTTTTGTTTATTTTCTCGTCATCGTTTTAGCAAAAAAGATCGATTTGGCCGAGTTCTAAATAAGCTAACATTAATTGTAAGTCAGTGATTTTGCGAATTGAGAGTAGAATATTATATTATTATGAGCATTTGTGATTCCCCAATTATCTCAATAATGAGATTAATGTGGAAAGAGTCTCCAAATTTAAGAAAATCCGTGACATCTTTTAAGAACCTTGCTCAAAATAACGGAACATGTTTGTAAAATGTAAATAGTTGTTTTGGAGGTGTGGGAAAAAATCCGTTCGAGAAGTCGGATAGACCCTAATTTTTAAAAGGTATTAGTGTTTTATATATAATTTACATTTTAATTTAATGTACACAGTTTTTTACATTTTTTACTTGTGAAATGGTTTTTACACGAATATGGTTCAAATAAAGATAATGAATTGCACCATTAGAAATTGATCCATTCCTAACAAAATGCAGAATATGTCAATTTTTTTGTTTGTGAAATGTAAAGCAAATGGCAGATCGACTTGAAAATGAAAATGGCGCCTGATAAAAGATTATATTGTTAAATTTTTGCCTTGTTAAGATTACTTCAATTAATCACTATCGAATTTATTTATTGACCACACAAAAATTAATACAAAACAATTATTAACAATAATTCACAAAATCACTTATTTTGATATTCGTACAATATTACTGATAATTATTACTTTTTTAACGCACTAATTTACCTTTTAAATTACTCGGTTTAATCTTTAGCATTCACCATTTTATATGCTAAAACAAAACTACTAGAAGGGTCACCGTAACAATATTTTATCATTATAGCGCCACCTATGGGTCAATGCAGGAACATTTTCAGCTCATGTAGTAAAATCTTAGACCATACAATAGAATGGAGCGCTAGCGAAGTGACGTTTCCATATAAAATTATAAAGTAGCTTGTCTCCAACATATGCAGCGCAAAGCAGCCTTATGACCGATAGGGTAACTATAGCAAGTATAATCAAAATTAGTACCCACAGATGTCACTACAACATTCAGTAGATACATTTAGTACCAACAGATGGCACTGCAAATTTAAATTTACATATAAATAAAATAAAAAACAATAATTCAAAATAATTATTTTATTGCCCATAAAATGGATAACTTTAGTTAATAATTTGGTAGCGACATCTGTGAGTACTAATTTTGTTTATACTTGCTATAGTTACCCTATCGGTCACAAAGCTACTTTGCGCTGCAGATGTTGGAGGCAGCTAAAAGCCATTGCTGGATTCTGGTTTTTTGAGTTTCAGTTGCCTAGTTTCGAGAAATCACAATTCATAAAGTCGCAATGCCAGGTAACGCGATTCTATATAAGCATTACGAGAACTTAAAATGTCTTACAATTCTTAAAATTCGTATGTTACATAATCGACCTCAAGGCGTTTCGATTTCCTGATTTGGGTGGTTTTACGTTTTTATATAATTTCTTAACAGGGCTTATTCGGGTTTCTCGTATTTCATGTTGCGTCATAATATATTACCGACTTACAGGTATATCTGGATTTTCAAGATTTAATGTAATTTTTTGAGGTTGTAAGGCTTAATCGCGGTTTGTTTGGCACAACACTTGAGGAGTGTTATGTATTTAGATTTTATTCGAGAGATTGATTTTTCGAGATTATTGAAGATTTTCGATATTATTTGCGTTCACATTAATATAAATTAGGTGAGATTCGAGACTTTTTGAATAGGGATCTGGGTTTGAATAACATTAAGTTGCTTACTATCTAATTTATTCGAAATTGACAACATTCTTCAAAATTATCAAGATTATTCAAGATTTTCGACAAAATTTTTAAACTCTAAGATTATTTAAGCTTTTAGAAATTATTAGAGTCAAATCGAGTTTTTCGCTTTGCAAATAAACGATGTAAGTTCATTATTCACAATTTTGTAGACTTCAATATTATTCGAGATTTGAAGTGATTTCGAGCTACATTCGAACAATGAATTCACAACAATAAAACTACATTTTTGTAAACTGTTTCAATAAAATTTTAGGACTTAAAAGTGAAACATAAAATATTTGTAATTCATTTGTCCCAGGGGTGGTAAATTTAATAAAGTTTGTGTAAATATTGTTTATTAATGAAATGTGTAAACAATTAAATAAATGTAAAGTTTTTTATATTACGGTTATATAAGTAAGCGACATAAATGGATTACGTCTCATCAATTCTTCAATTACAGAATAAATACTTTAGTTTTCTGTTTTTGGTGTTTGGAATAATTCTTTAAGCCGATATAGGATTGTCTATATTCCGATATTTAATGGCCTAATAATCAAAGTCATTATTTAATTAAAATTATAGCTCGTCTATTGTTCAGAAAAATCTGCAAATATTTCCTGCATCCGTGAAATTATAGCCTACTTTCAGATTTGAATTTCTTGTCAGAGGATAACCAGCAATTTCGCAATTAAGAATATTAAAAAAAAAATATTATTTTCAATATGTAATGAAACAATGGAAAACGCACATTTGTACAAAACTCGTAATCCGATAGTGTAACATTTTTATTTTTATTTAGGAAGCTTTACTCATGTTTCAATAATTTAATATACAAAAAATACAACTTCCTTCATTATCACAATTATGAAAGTAACACGTTATCTAAGGAAAAATAATAAAAGAAAATAACTCTTAAGCCAACCCCCTTTTAGTTGAGTAAAAATAATTATATGAAGAAGAAAATTCTCGCGATGATTATAATTATTTTTATGATTATATATTCGATTAATACAAAATCATTCTCTCGAGTATATTTATAGTATTATGTATTAGAGACGATTAGGGGGAACGCGCAACAACCAATATAATAATAATATTTAAATAATTTATTAGGGTTTTAGATCAACAAGTTGAATAAATTAAAAATTAGAGCGTACCGGATTATAATATAAATATAAATTAAAAATCTATAAAGTATATAAATAAAACAAATAATTAAATTTTTGTCACTATTTACATATTTTTTTAAGAGGTATACATATGACTACGTACAATATATATACATGGGAATATTTATAAAATTGGTTTATACATTTTTCGTTTTGGAAACACGCGATTCCTTCATAAATAAAAGAGAAAAGAAAATGAATTAATTATATTTATTAGCCGGATATGATATTACACGTTGGCAACTACTTAACTATTTCCTTTTATTACACCGGGTACAATATCCGGAATTTTTTTTTTTTTTTTTGTGAAATATTCACTACTTTATTTTTACATTCAAACACATATGTATGTATAATATAGGTATTTATCAACTTTTTAAAATTTGAGCTGGGTACAATGTGATGCGGTTGAGTTATTTAGGTTTTCTTCTGCAACGCATACAGTATAATGATCTGCTGCGATGTATGATTATAAAGTAAATCCTTTGCAAAAAAACCGCTTAAACAAATAAAACTATGTGTTTACTTAAAACAAATGTACAATATTTTTTCCGCCAGAACAATATAGAAAATATAATAAATGATAACAAAAAGTTTTTATTTTATTTTATTGCAATTTCAAACGGCTCAAAATACTCAAACCTCCCAAACTTAAAGTTAAATTTTTTATAAATTTTGTATGGTAACGTTGCCATTAACGGCAAATATGTATGTACGTGCAGCTTAATAATTGTGAATTTCTCGTATGTAATAATTATAACAATAATAATAATAACAAAAAAAAAAATAGTTGACGAGATTCGGAATGTATGTAAATTACGTATGATATTATGTGTATGAAACACAAAGGTACAAAAAAAAGTTGCATACGCAAAATCTTGTTTTTCCATACCTCCATAAACGTGCATACACCCGAGCAAAAAGTTCATAACTATGCTTTTTCTGCATTTTTCTATACATACAACAATCATACAATCCATCTGAATAAGCTGTAAACAAAATGAGCTGGAAAATTTTGGTTTATTACTTTAATAAATGTATGTATAGGTATACAAAAAAAAGTTAATTATTGTATTATTTAAAGCATATTTTTGCGCTCAAATTTATACATTTTATATGTTATGTACTCGTACATAAACGTAATTCTTCTTTCGAAATGAAATTTTGTTGAGGAAAAAATTAAATAATGTTTGTTGATGTTTCGAAACCATATGCTTACATAATATGTACATGTTTAAGTTATTTACGTATTTCTACTTATTCATAGTTTTTATTAAACAAAAACTTTTTTAATATTTTTTTTTAAGTTAGCTTTAAGGTTTTTTAAGAGCCTAATTACGATTTGAATACATTTTTGGAGAGAATATATTTTAATAATAGTTATAAGGTTCGAATATTATTTATAAAGTTAAATATTCAACTATTTGTTTGCTGCTAACCGTTTTACACCAAATAATATAATTCTGCTATTTGTGAGGTAAGCCCATATTAAAATAACAGCTAGTATCAAAGCAACTTTGATTATACCAGAGCCTGTTGTATAAATAGGAGCCTCCAGTATCGACTGTATTTTTTACTAACTTTATTTTTACTTTTCTTTAATATGTATGAGTGAGTCTTGAAAATATTTATTTCTTAGTGAAAATCGTCATGAAAAATAAGGTATTTTTGAAATTTACAATATTGTTGTTTTGTAATATACGTCATAAACATTACTCGAAATTTCGTCGTTATAGAAGAAAAAGTAATCATCTACATATTTATGATTTCGAGTTATAAGGGTTTTAGTATTAAATTTTCTATTAAAAATCCAATTTTTTTAAATTAAGTAGTTTGATTACTGTATCTTTTATATTATTTAATGCCATATCTAATGCTAATGATGTTTTCAAGAAAAAGTAAGAATTTCAATATAATTTTGTTAAATTTGTAGATAGTGATTTTTTCTTCAAAATAATTTTGTTCGATATAGATCGTTAAGTAAATACAAAAACTTTATATTAATGATTTTATTGAATAAAAAAAGATATAATATTTCTGTTTTACATTTTAATTCATTTTTTTTATTTCTTATTAATTACTGAGAATTTTTTTTTAAAAAGTCACTAACTACAATTTTGCAAGAAAAATTAAGAAGAAAAAATCACCATCTACATACATACATCGTCCCATGCAAATGAGAGTATGATAAGTCAAAAAAGTCATTTTTCAGGAAAGGAGTTTGAAGTTTTTTACTTTGGTATAGCAGAAAAGAAAATGAGAGTATAGTTTGTTGTTTCTAACCGTCAGGGAGGATTTCGATTTTTATGAAAAATTTGCCATAATATAAAATCATATTCAGAGAATTCAATTATACGATTATTTGAGAATATGATATAGTCACTTATCATACTCTCATTTGCATGGGACGACATGCATATCAGAATTTAGTTTATGCAAAACCAACACAAATGTCTTATACAAGCCATATTATTGCCATACAAACACAAAATAAAACCTACTATTTCTGTAAGTATTAGCGTCATAATAAAGTATAATCTTTACATAATTTGATTCTAAATTGTAGTTTGTATCAAAACCAATATAAAATATCACTAACACTAAACGAAAATAGTAGGTTTCGGATTTAATAATATGCGTGCGTCACGGAAATAATATGGCTTGTATAAAGACATTTGTGTTGGTTTTGCATGAACCTAAATTCTGATGTTATGCATGTATGTATGTAGATGGTGATTTTTTGTTCTTAATTTTTCTTGCAAAATTGTAGTTAGTGACTTTTTAAAAAAAAATTCTCAGTAATTAATAAGTATAGACAAATTTTGTTTTCAGTATTTGTTAGGTAATGAAAAATAGTCTACGAAAATATAAAAACCTCAATTTTGAAAAAAATGTAAATGATTACTTTTTCTTCTATAACGACGATTTATAAACAATGGGCTAGATACTCGATACTCAGATAAGCAGATAAGCAGTCATTTTTTGCGAATTTGCTAGAAATGTTATACACGATAATTTAGCAACCCAATTTGTTGCTGAATATCAAAAAATGGTATACACGATATTTTTTCTTGGTTAGCAAGCAAGCAAATCGTAGAAATTTTTCGAGCGTATTTATTGATCATATTACGCAAATAAATTTACAATTCTCAAATCCGCCATATTTACCGAATTGCGAATTGCTAGAGTATCGAGTATCTGGCCCAATATGTATAATAATCATCTCTTTCATTGCCTCCATTCAAATTTGAATTTGAATATCTTTCTATGGTAATTTTGAATTTGCAAAGCATGCTAGATTGTTTTCATTTTTTGTTTTCTTCGCACTCATGAGGGACTTTCCCAATATCGATTTAAGTTCACTTGTCCCCACGCTTGGGCAGCGCTGACTACTTTTTTTTTACATGCAAAAACAAGTAAAATCATGTTTACAAATACAAGTTTCTTGGCTAAATTAGTGGATGTCCCCCTACTTTTTTTTTATGATTAATAAAATTCAATATGTTGTGATTAATAATATATAACAAATTTTAAAATTAATTTAGTCGAAATTAATAATTTAATGAAACATTCAAGACACATTTTGACCATATAAAACTGCAAACGAAATATTTTAGTCGGCAGTCAGCAAGCGTTGGAAATTGGAATTATATTTGGGAAAATCACTAATTGTATTGATTTATTTTTTTTGTTTCTATTTGGCTTTTCTTGATTTATTTTAATTTTGATTGTTGAGCGGAGATATGTTGTCTTTTTTCTTACCATTGTGTTTAGATATGGACAAATGATGACGGCATTAAATTGAATGTTCTCTTTCTAATATATATTGTTATTGTTGTAGATTGTTTTTTAATTTAATTTCCTTTATTTTCTTTTGATTATTGCTGGAAAATAGGGAAATTTGAGAATCTGTGTTTTAAATGGGTAAGTCATTGAGTTGTTTGTTAGCGATTTCATAAAAAATTATTTAACTGGGTTTAAGTTTTAATTCATGTTTTATCGACAATCGAAATCACGTTTTTTCATACAAACACTATGAAAATAAGTAAATTTTTAGTGGTTCTATTCTTATTTTAAGTTCATTTTTCACATGCAGGCTCTATTTACATCAAGATGGTTCTGATTACACAAAGCCATAGTCTAAAAAACGAAGCTTTTATAAGGGAATTAGAAACGAGGAAGACAGCAAAATTTTCACAGTAAAATACATAAAACATATGGGAAATCACTTTTTTCCTAAGACAAATTTTTAAATGAAAACGTTACAAATTCTTAATTATGATTTCTGAAATATTTTCATAAATGTTTGAATTTCAACATGTCGTTTAAGTCTTTTTCATTTTCTTGTAATAATTGAATTATTTAAACCGAAATATACAAAAAAATTCATAACAACAGCATTCTGGTCAAATTGAAATAAAAATTTACTACATATCGTGTGAACATTAAGTCAATATACATTACATACATAGGTGGCAGTGATGGCAGTAAAAACTTCGTAAGGTTCTTTAAAAAATTATCACCTGAGGAAATTTCAAGTTAAAAATTGTAGGAAAACCAAAACAAATTCATAAAATATTGTTACGTTTTTGCCTTGTCAATCAAGGTTTGTATCATTGGATTATGAATAAAACACAACACTTCAATTTATTACAAATGAATTTATTTATTTAACCCCAAAAATTAATACAACACAATTTATTAACGATAATTCACATAATCACCTTTTTTTAATTTTTGCACAATTCTACTGTTCACTTATAACTTTTATTTTACACTACAACACTTTTTAAATCACTTTTTAATTTCCTTTCTAATCTTCACTTTATCGCTTAATACTAATGTTTCAATTCACATTCTTGATTGTTCCGGTAAGAACAGTTTAGAAACATTTAGAACAGTTGTACCATGGAAAATACCATTTTAGTACAGTAGAACTTTGCGCTATCAATTAATTTATTCTATTCTACTAAAGGTGTCACGGTAACAATATTAAGAACGTGTATTTATTTTGAGAATAAATAATTTTTGTTCGTATTTTTCTGTAAACATCTCAGACATCTAACGTACACTAATAAAACTAAATATAAATATAGCAAGTGTCACAGCATTCATAATGAACAACTTTTTACTTTTGCCTTCCAGGTTTGTATGAATTTCCAACTTGACGAATAAAAATGTTTGCTCGTTATGTTGTAAATTCATACAAACCTGTAAATCAAAAGTTAAAAGTTTTTACATTGTGAATGCTGTGTATGTGTTCCATTAGAAACAATTTGCTGCTGCCAGTGCCAAGTACTTCTGAGTAGATGTTCAATGGATTGCGAATTTTCGTGACAGTAGTAAAACATAACCTCAATTTAAATAAAACTGCTCGATTTTGACAAAAAATACGTTATTCTATTAATAGTAATTAGTAATAATAAGTAATAAAACATTAAACAACAAAATAATTAAAATATTTTTACGATTTCAAAATTGCCTTGTATCTCAAACATTCAAAAAAAAAATACATACAAGTTTATAACTAAATAACCATTATTTTTAAAATCGATTCATTTATCAAAAAGTCACACTTTGGTTGGATTAGGGTTAAAATATGACATTTCCACACCATCAAAATTGGTGTAGAGCCATCTGTTGGAATTTTTTAAACTAAAATCCCTCTGCCGATAATTTTATGCGTAACTACTCATGAATAGTTGCGAGTAGATACAAGTACTTGTGAGTAGTTTACTCAGGCCAATGGAATACAGCAATTATTTTAATTCGTCAGAGCCAACTATGATGTATTTTTGAAAATGAATGTAACTTTAACATTTCTGCCATTAATATTTACTTACTACCAATATAGGCTTCTTGTTTAATTGTTGTTAAAGAAATAAACTTTTTTTTTATAAAAATATTTCATACAATTTTTGCTTTTTTCATTGAAAAAATTGAAGCTAAAAAACATCATTTTTACTATGGATTCCTATGGAAATCAGTGAAAAGTTATATCACTAAAAAAGCTTGTAAAAGATACATCATGACGATTATGGTTCTATACTCTAGAAGTCTAGAAGGCTCTGCTAGTATACAACTAAACTTCAACCGAAAAATTTTTACGAAATGACAATTCATAGTTTTGTTGTTTATAAAGTAGCGTTTTCCACAGCATAATACTGCACCCAATGAGGGATTTGCCCAATATCGATTTTAGTTCATTTGTCCCCTCGCTTGGGCAGCGCTGACTTCTTTTTGTTTTTTTTTTACATGCAAAAACAAGTAAAATCATGTTTACAAATACAAGTTTCTTGGCTAAATTAGTGGATGTCCTCCTACTTTTGTTTTATGATTAATAAAATTCAATATGTTGTGATTAATAATAAATAACAAATTTTAAAATTAATTTAGTCGAAATTAATAATTTAATGAAACATTCAAGACATATTTTTACCATACAAAACTACATATGAAATATTTTAGCCGCCAGTCCGCAAGCGTTGCAATTATATTTGGGAAAATCACTAATTGTCTAAAAAATAAGATAATGAGTAAACGTGAAAACTTGTAAAAAGCAATGCATTCTTTGATATTATTTTAGTAGCAGTCAAATCCAAAAATTGCGATCTGATAAAAGTAAGCTTTGCTTTTTACAATTTTTCTCATTTAAACTTTACCTTATTGTTTAGAGAATCACGGTGCTGGGGGTCAATTCTCGTTCTATGAAAAAATCCAATGAAAAAAGTCTTTTCATTTTCATCTAGTTAACCATTTTTATTTTTTGAATGCAAAAAAACAAATTATACAATTTTCACAATACTGTGGGCCGATTCTGTTTCCATGAAGTATAAAATGAAAAGACTTCTCAGTGGAAAAAACCATAATTCGAAAATGTTTTTTATGAATACTTGATTATTTTCGTCAAAATATTCTCATATGAAAAGAATTTATTCATTGAGTATTTTGGTGGTGAGAAATCAATAAAATGTGTATGTATCGATATACCGATAAATCAAAAATGTTGTCCCACATGGAAGAGGGTAGTGGTTGCTAGTAATCAACTGATCATACTTCAACTAATTGTAGTACATGAGAGCAAGCAAACTTGGTAGTTTTGATAGTTTATGAAAATATTGAAAAATGAAAAGAACTTTTGTTCATTTTTCAAAGTCCCAAACTATGTATTTCAAACTTTTGAAATTTTTTTAATTCACATTATTGGTTTTAGTTTCGAAATATCTCTATACATAAGCCTCAAATTTCTTATTGTAAATTATTTGAATTTTTAAAATCGACTTAATTCCTAAATTTCCAAAATAGCCCTTTTCAGTCTTAATTTCCAAGTTTTATAATTCCCTAAGCTTCTTTAATTCTAAATTCAAGCACCTGATTTCTACTCCTTTTTTAAAAATCTGTAAATTTAGAATATCTTATTGAATCTAGGATTTCAAAATTATGTCATATACATGTGTATACATAGTACAAATAGTTTTTCGAAACAACTGCATTTACACATGCGAATTTCGAAGTAGTAAATTAAATTTAATAGTTTTACCAAACAAGAAACTAAAATGTTGTTTTAACGATTTTGGAATACTGTTTAACACACTTAGAATACGATCGATATTTGAAGATTCTTCATATTCTAGACGTTTCAAAATTTAGGAAAGTTCGTAAATTCAAAAATACTTACAACTTGAATCTACATAGAACATTTTAAATTTTATGAAATTCCTAATATCGCTTTTCCATAAATTTGACAAATACAGATTATTGGTAAAATTATTGAAATTATAAATTGTTTGGACTTTTTAGGATTTTAATTTCGAGATAATTTATTATTCAATCAAAATGTAAATACAGTGAAACCTCTATACATTGGACAGCGAAGGGACTAGACCTTATGGAGGTATCCAATATAAGGAAAATTTCTTCTTTTTTTAGTAAAAAATTAATGACGTGCATATCAACATTTTTATTTTGAATTCAGATTAATTCCATAGTTAATTCAACATTTTTGCTGTCTGACTACTTTTGTTGTCCAATTTCCAAAATATAAAGGTTGCCCCAATATAAAGAGGAAAAGCAGCATTTTTTCAAGGGAGGTGTCCAAAGTTGGAGGTTTTGCTGTATTTCAAACTCTCTTGTATTTTGTCCTAGTACGAATTTTAAAAAAGAATTTTATGTACGTATGTACAAAAATTCAGTGTAAAATATCAAATTACAAATTCCAGATGCCAGTCAGTTAAATATTAAGCCTAGTTTAAACCTCTTGTGAACATGAACGTGGAATCATGTTGAATTAACTAGTTTGTTTCATAGCGAAAATCTCTATGAACAAAACTCAGTGGTATAAGCTGAATTTTGTTCATGTTCAGAGTTGCATTTTCATTTTTTGATATTTTTCTTAAACATGAAAAACATAATTTATAATTTATAGTGGTGGCTGCCAACTTAAATTTTCACGCACGAAATAATAATCAAGGCATTTCTCATTCCCTTTTACTTGAGAACCAGAATTCGGATACAGATAGGGAAAACACAACCGGTTTAGGTTACCCAAGTAATTAAAAAGAATAAAATTTATTTTGAATTATTTTTTAAATTTTGTGAAACAAATAATTTCTCAGAAGAAATGTCTCAACTCAATCTACAAACAAATTGTCAGTTATTGTAATCTACCACATTTCAATTTCACCTCATCTGGTAACCTCTGAGTGTCGATTAACGTATGAGGAATGAAATATGGACAAAATGTAAAATGTATTTGTATTTGTATTGTACAACCAAAAATAAAAATTTCCTTGTTTTTAAATAAGGTGGACCCGTATATTTTATAAAAAATACATTACAACTGCGTCATTTTACGATTAGCTACAAAAATGTCGTTGTTACAAGTAGATCGTCGTAAATTAATTTATAAATTTTGTCAGGAAAATCCAGACAAAAAAAAGAACGAGATTTTTCTCTACTTCAAGGATCTTGGATTCAAAAAATCCTTTATCTACAAAACAATTAAACTGTTTGAGAATAATGAACCTGTGGAAAGAAAACCCGACTCTGGTAAAAAATGTCAACTACAAGGTAGCAAAGTTCGAATGAAATTGAAAGGTGAAACAGTGGGTCGAACTGCAAAATCGTACAGACAACTGGGTAAAAAACATCAAGTTGCCCCAAAAACTATCAAGAAATATTTACAAAGTATGAATATTCAACGCAAACCCAAAAAATCGGCACCAGCAACTACAGACAAACAATTAGCTACAATCAAATCTAGATTAAGAGTGCTTTCCCAAACATATTTCGCTGCTTCTTCAGCTTATAAATGTGTGATGGATGATGAAAGTTATTTCACTGTTGAAGGTAATGAATGGCAGCCAAAATACTACTGCGAGTCTCCCGATCACAAAGCACCAGAAAAGGAGAAGTTTATTCTTAAGACCAAGTTTCCAGGTAAAGTTATGTTGTGGTTGGCTATTAGCGAACGAGGTGTCAGTGACCCAGTATTTTTCAAAAGTGGTTTGGCGGTTAATGCGCAAACATACACAAACAAATGTTTACCTGTGCTTCAGAAATTTATAAATAAATATCATAAAAATGATAAAACGGTTTTTTTGGCCTGATTTGGCATCCTCACATTATGCCAACGCAACGTTATCTGATTTACGTCAACGCAGAATCGAATTTATCCCTAAAGACTATAACCCACCAAATGTTCCACAACTAAGGCCCATTGAAACTTTTTGGGCAAATCTGAAGAGAATGGTATACAGCAATGGATATCGTGGCAAAAATGTTGAATGTCTGATTAGAAAGATAAAAAGAGATTTAAAGAAGATTGATACATCAGGAACGCAGGCGGCAATGAAAAGAGTGCCAGAAAGGATCAGGAAAGCGAATCGATATGGAGCGCAAATTTTTCTGTAAATTTTATATAAGAATTAAAGTTTTAAATAAATTATGGATTAAAATCGTTTGATTAGTAAATAATTTTTTTTTTACTTTTTTTTGTTTGTCCATATTTTATTCCTCATACGTTATGTGTCTGTCATTTTTCGAGCAACCAGAAGTACACCATTTTGTAGATATGCGTTACGAGAGCTCAAAATATCTAATCATGTTTTGTCGCAATTTTGAAAACATTCTCGAAACTCCTGTAATATTTACATACATAATCCACCACCAGTTGCCTAATTTTCGGTTTTGATGGTTTTACATTTTTTTTCAATAAAGTTTAATTTTCGATATTTTATGTGATTATTCGATATTTTATGTGATTTTAAGCTTATTCGGGATTTCGTATGTATTGTACATATCGTCCCTCTAGTAATGAAACAGCGTATAAGAAAAATAGTGGTTTTAAATAATTCGCATTTAAATGTTTTTTGAAAAAAATTTTTGAAATAAAATCTTTTATTTTAAAGAAAATTTAATTTTCTATGAAATAAAAGATTTTATTTTAAACATTTTTTTCAATAAACCACTATTACCACTATTTTTCTTATACGCTGTTTCATTACTAGAGGGACGATATATTATTATTGTATTAAGTGAAATTTTATATAATTTCGATATTGTTCTAGTTTAGTTTGAACTAAATTAAGCGTAGCATTAGGTTAGATTTTTGAAATTAGAGATTTTAAGATTTTTGAATTAAGCTACAGATTTCTGGACTTTGTTAGCTTTAAGTTGATTGGCATCGGAGTTATTCGAAATTATCATTATTTAATATTTTCGAGATTATTCGGTGTCCTATAGTTATTTTTCGATTATGAAGTTCTTGTTGCTTTTTATTTGCTTGTACCATTTATTATACAGATCATTAAATTGTTATTGATTTTTTTTTTGGATTTTTCAAGATTTTTCTAAAATAAAAAATTCTAGATTTTCGGAATATTAGAAATTTCTTGAGAATAGCGAGATTAATCGAGTTTATTTCGGGTTTTAAGCTTATTCGAGGTTTAGTTTGCACTGAGTGTAATGAAATTGATATTATTTATGATTTTAAAGATTTTTTTGATTATTTGTGCTTAGCTTAGAGTTGAATTAAGTAGTCTGTTTTATGATCATACAAATATGAAATTCTAAATTCAGATTTTTGGATTTATCTAGTTTTCCAAATTTATTTAGTAGCGTATGATATTAAAACTATAACATTATTCAATATTTTCGAGATTATTCGAGGTGGTACGATGTTTGTTTGATATTTTTCAGGTTAACCGAATTTTTAATGGTTTCTCAATTTTTCGAAATTATTATTGGAGTCTAAATTTATTAGGGGGTTTTGGGAATATTCTAAATTTTTTTTGGGAATATCGAGCCAGGCTAGGTTATTCTAAAATTGTAAAATTATTCTACCATTTTCAGATTATTCGGGCTTCTCGATATTCCTCGAAATTTACATGGATTTGACGGCATCTTGTTACACAATTTGTGATATTTTCGAGGCTTTATTTGTTTTCGAGCTTTTTCGAAATTGGCATAGCATTGAGCTCCATACCGAAAAGTTTGAACGATGTTGAATTACATAGACGTCATTTTTGGGGGACATTTCAAATTTTTCAGGGTTGCTGGGTATCGAGATTTTGGTTGAAAGCTATTCGAGATTTTGAGATTAGATGCTCTGTAAATTTTCGAGGTTATTTTAGATTTTCCAGATTATTCGAGACTTTTTGTTATTGCTGAAAATTATTTAACTTGCCCATAAGAAAATAATTCTGAAAAGCAAAGCTGTTATTGGAAGAAAAATTTTGAAAACAAATTATTTTTGAACACTTGCGATTGTTTAAATGAATAGACTCAAAAAAAGCTTATATATATGTCCTAAATATTGCTACTACAAGGTTTTGGATGAGGAGACGATGATGAAATTGGAAAAAATATTTTTGCGTTCCGCGTTTATTTTCTCTTGAAAAATCTGAATTTCTTGAACCGGCCCCGTCTCTGCATAAAATAGTTTTCAAAATTGAGATTTTAAAAATTCTTCTTGAAAGGCTCTAAATGAAAACGCTTATTTTGAAAATATATCAACCTCACAATCTGCTTCTACTTCAGCAATAGAGACCACAACGCATACTTCATCCAATTAGTAAATGCGATAGGATATTTTATATTTTCTAAATGAACGGCCCGGTTGCACAGCTGTTAGCATGCTTGCTTTAAGCTCCGGAGGTCCCGGGTGCGATTCCTGGCGGGTAATGAAGAAATCATAGCTGGTTAATGTGGTAGCATGTTATTGGGGTTTACCTTTTTGCTGCCCAATAGATAAAATAAAATAAAATAAAACGGTTGGTACATTTTTTTCATAAACACATGTTGTTCATTTTGCAAACCGGCAATTTTATGTTTCCATAATTCAATCTATGTATAATCCAAATTTAAAAAAAAATATTTTATTAAAAGTGATTACAGAGCTAATTTGAAAATTTTAAGCAGATAACCAATTGCTTAGAATTTTAAAATCATCAGATTGCTAGATTCAATTACCTAAATATAACTTTCTCACTTATCATACAATTAATGATTTCAGCCAAATGTAAAGCAGTAAAAAAATACGAGGTAAAGTTGCTAACTTTTTTAACTGGTGAAGATACCAAAATGTTGGGCCCAATAATGAATATTCAAAATAAAGTTCCAAGATCCTATCAATAACAAATCGTTTAATAAATCATAATTTATGCGGAATTGGGGCAATCTGGCAGTTTGCTTAAACATTAAATTAAAGTCGTACATAAACAAATACGGTTGATCCATTACTGTATCAAGATAATTTATTTTTTGATACATAAATTAACAAATAATTTACGTGTTTCAGTTATGTTACCAAGCTTTCGGAATTTAACAAAATTAGAAAAATTACTGAGAAAAATGTAAATATTTCGAAATTTATAATCAACATTTGCTGCACATGTTGTGAAACTCTTTTGGAAACTGGCACAGAAATGATCAAAAATCTGATTTACATTCTAATTCTCGAAATTCCAATAAACCAAATTTGACTTTCTTGTTCAAAATAGATTTGTTCCGACCCCATTTATTGAATAGAATTTCCGTAAATTACAAATTCTAAAAATCTTGTTTTAGTCAGAAAATTTTGAAAATTCACAATGTAAAATTAAAAGCAGGCAGCCGTATACTTTAATAACTTTCCATAATTCTGATTTTCGGTTCCAAGTTTAGCAGACAGTACAACTACTATTTACACAAATGTTTAAAACTGAAGATATTCAAAAATTCTATAAACCAATCTCTAACTCTAAACGTCAGACAAGAATCAGAGAACTATCATCACCAATTTAAGAGATTAAAATATTCTGGTTATGACAAGGACGACCAAAATATGCCTAAAGTGCAGTTTGTTCCAAATTTCTATTTTAAGTAATTCAAATAGTTCTATCTGTTTTTTGTTTTGGGCTCTAATTTTATTTTTTAAATCTTTTTACTTGAGTTTTTGGACTCAATCCAATTTCATTTTCAAAACGGGATTTACGTTTGCAAATTCTAATCAATTAGTGGCGTCTACCCTGAATTTAAATATTTTCCAAATTCGAAAGCTAATATAAATCGTAAAGTACGTCAGATTAAATTTAAAGAAAAATATTCAAAGGGAAAAGCATTTCCCCCAAACTAGTAGAACCATTGGTTTAAAATCAAAGTCGTCTTCATTTAAATGTTGTACAGTCCCTTCTACTTTAGTTTGGTAAACGAAGAAATTCAATAAAAAAACGACATTGTTATGAAAATCCATCTGAACTTGTAATTAGCTCCCTGAATAAATGTTTCCATATATTTGAGATACAAAAATGTTGGTTCACAAGAACCTGCTTGCCATTTGCGATTTTATAGTTACTTTATTCTTGTCAGTTGGCACGTGATTAAAATCATATTTCTGGAATATATTAAAAATTGATCGTGTTTTTTAATGGCATACTGTTGAATTTGAAAAATATTGAATAATAGCAAAGCCTTGAAAAAAGTGAAGTGTTGCGTATCATTCTAAGACTTTTAAAATTCTCAAGGTATCAGGCGTTGCAGTTCCCAAACATTGATTGTATATATGAGGTTCTAGGAAATTCTTTGAAAATACTAAGATTTTCTAGGAAAAATGTCAGTAAATTATTGAACAAATGAAATTTAAATTCCAACTAAATCAGATTATTTTGATTAATTTTCGAACATCTAATTTATGAAGGTAATCCAAGTCGAATAGATTCTATGGTGACCAACGAGTGCAATTATACATATACTAAAGGAATGTTTTTGTTTAAATTATTCCTATTTGTACTCTTTTTATGAACAAAAAATGTAGTTCGAGTCCGTTATTTCATTTACGATACCTTTAAAATTATTAATTTATAACATAAGTACGATCAAATTAAACCTAATATGCCAAATGTTGCAATCATATTCTTGTTTAATCACCGTGATTATCGATTTTTTGTAGCTCGCGATCTAAATTAATCATTAAACAGCAGAATATACCATATTGTTACACATTTCTACAAAAAAAAAACACCAACCAAGTAGTATACAACCACTTTTCAAATCATCGAAGAATAAATCCGTAAAATTAATAAATAAAAAAAAAAAAACGCTAATGTAACTATAATTGTGAACGACCAAGCTCTGAATAGAGGAAGGAAATATGTTACAATTTTTTTGGTTTTACCTCAATTTCTCGGTTTTTTAAAAATTCTCATTTCCTTCGCACATTATAGTGGCGTATGCTATTTTATAGTTTGTGATTTTATTTATTTTTTATTCATCCTAACATACGAGTATACAAAATATTCAAGATGTGTGCTGTAATTTACTTGTATGTACACAACAATACATATATCATTTTGTTTTTGTTGTTTTTATGTAATCGAGGTTGAAGCGCATGTGCTAAGCACGCGACCCTTCTTTTCTTTGTTCGAAAAAGAAATGCAAGCGGCTTAAATAATAAGCATTTATAATAATTTATATGAGGGTTACTATAAAAAAAAACTGTTCTACTATAATTTTATATTTTAGATCCAAGTTTAAGATATAAACAAAAATCACGTAACAATTGTTTTGATTTTAAATTCTCTACCGGTTTATTATTAAATTAAAATATTGTCACTAAATCTTTTATTGATCATATATACTTTGCAAATTTTTCTCGATCGAATTCGATCGACCAAAAGTGTTTTACCCGACCCTACTTATTTATTTTAGTTCAATTTTAAATTATATAGATGGTATTGTACACCCAATATAAACTAAATGTATGCGAAAAAAAACATATAGGATTCTTATTGTGCCCCTTGTCTTAAAGGGCAGATGTGTTTCTCTAGCTTCATATTTATACAGACACAAGCTCGTAATGTGACAATAGAACTCTACCAAAAAAAAAAAACTCGTTAGGTTTAAAATAAATATATTCTATTCTTTTCTTTTTAAATTCCCCTTACCTTTACGTCATAATTGCAGCTGCTATTCTCTTACTTCATCAATGTGTGTTGTATTCAGACGAAGTTAAAATAAAAAAAAAATTGGGGTGAGTAAACCAAGTAGTTGAAAAATATTGAGGTCTTATGTAGTAAGTAGGGTCTTTCTACATGTATATAAAGAAAACGAATCTATATTGGTATGTTGTGGCTCTGCGTTATAGTATGCGCTTTTGCAAACATTCATTCTGCTTTGCTTGTACGTATAAAACTCATAAAACCGTAAACTTTGGGGTGAATTTTTATTGTAGGTTTAGTTTAATAAAACTATACTTTTTTATCTTTCGAACGATACCGTTTTTATATAAACTTAATAATTTTCCAAATGTCACGTGTAAAATATTAAAATCGACACTAAAACACCATTTGCTTCAAATGATAAAAACACTTTTTATTTACACAACATTACCACCGCGATCGATTATAAATTCATCTGCCATTTATTTCTTATATTTTACCTTTCACACACAACCAACCCAGCAGCAGTGTATTTGTATTCGCGATATACCTTTCTTATTTGAAATAAAAGTTTCTTAACTTAATATTTAAAAAAAAGCCCCTACAAATAAGAAAATACCAACAAAACAAAATAAACATAAGAATAAGACACACCTTCCGTTAAGACTGAGCATGGTATATAATACAAGGTCGTTTTGCTTCCTTTGTATATTTATAAATAAAACGATTTCTTACGTCATTACTTCTTATTTATGTGTGTATTAAATTTCTTTTTGTAGCTTGGGGAATTCTTATATATTTGTAGATTTATTAATAATTTAAAAACTTATACCAAGAAGTTGGGAATTTCCTTACGTCATATCTTTATGTTTACTAGTATTTGTGTACATTTCTTATTTATGTTTTGCTTTACATTTTTAAAAGATATACACTTGGTTTGTTATATAAACATGCCACATGATTATGATTTAAATTGTATATTGTAAATATAACTACTGATTAGGTTGTTTGTTTTAAGTAATTACTCCACTTATATTTAATTAAATTAAATTTTAGTATAACATTTTTCTAGATCTTTCTTGGTTAAGTTATTTAGAAAATATTTGAGGAAATAGTAAGTTAACAGGTAGTATATTTTCGGCAATCTTAAATAACATCTTCTTTGATCCGTTTTTTTTTTGGGTTCAACAATTTAAAATGTATCAGTTGCGGCACGTGAATTGTATTACATAAGCTGACACAATCTTTATAATTCATATTATATTAAATAACAAATAAATATTACACAATAAGAACATTATCCTTTTTGAGAATCTAAAGATGTTTAGTACAATACTAATATTTTAGGTAGTTTGTTCTTTCCTATATCCGGTGTTCTTTTTCCAAAGTCAAGTAAAGAGACATAAATCTACTATAAAAATCGGAACTCTTATTATGCATGTATAAATGACAATGGATAAATAGGCGTTTTGTGTTAATAAAAACTTTTGACTTAAAGATCTAACAAAACTACCCCCAATCGACATAATTTCAAGGTGTCTGTTTATTTGGTGAATTGAAACTATCGGAATATAAAACATACTCACTGCTGAGTCATTGAAAATAAAATTGTATGTATTACTAGATGCTATTAAATTTACCAAATTACACATTCTTAAACAATGTCTGGCTTTTTTTTTAAAAAGGTGTTATAAATTGATCAATGAAAAAACTTAACAAATTTCATGGATGGTTAAATGCATTTATCTTTCCTGAAAACATACTACTACTACTACTGCTACTCTAAATAGTCAACGTACGCCAACAACTCATCTCCTTTCATATAAATGCCAAAATTATAATAAAAATACGTTAACAAAAAAAAAAAAAAAATTGCGACCATATGCCACACATCTTTCATTTTTATTTAACAAAAGGTTGGATTACAAATTTACAATTTATACGGCATTTAATATATACACATATAGTTCGTTCTCGTCTTAATGAGTTTCGTGCGTTATTTTATAATATCATCTTGAAACTATATAGGAAATACTTCTTCATATTATATATCCTTCTTGATTATTAACAAACAAAAAAAAATCTCTAATATTATTTCTCAGACACGATTTTTTTTATATAGACGAGAAAAATATTCTTCCTTCTATTGTTTAGTTTACCTTTTTTGTTGTTTTTGTTATAAATACAACTTATTGTACATCACCGCACAAAACATTGTAGATTATCAAAATCCGCCCGCATATTTGGTGGCTGTTGCACTTTTTTTTTTCTAATTTTAATAAAATATATGGAATTAAGGTAATTTGTTCATTTAATTTACATTATTTAGAAAGTCTTGTTTTGTGTTAATGTTAAATAAAAAAAAAGGTCAATTTATATAGAAAAGTTTAAGAATTGTGTAAGTTAGATGTGTATTGTATAAGCTATATTATGCTGGCAGATGATTAACATTTATTTAACGATTATGTCTGAAATTATTCCTCATTAATAGTATTCATCGCGTGTTTGTTCATTTTATTTTTAATTATACATTTGCATTTTGTATTTTATTTTTTGGTTCCTAATCTATGTTTTAACCAATTAATTTGCCCATTGGAGGATCGATCGTACACAGATATTACACTTAATTTTAATATTGAAATTTTAAATTTAAGCTGAATTTTTGCAAAATCAAATTTTCATTCATAGTTTCCAAACTCTAAATAACATTTAAATTCAGTGGCAACAGTCTTTTAAATTTTGACTTAAATTATGAAATTAAACTACTTAGTTACCAATATGATATTTTTAATTTTTAATGTTGAAATGAGCTATTGCTCAAAATAGAATGTGTAAGCATGAGGTGAAGATATTGTTTGAGGTTTTTACACCTAATGAAAGCAACTTCATAATTTTTTGTTCCGATTATCTTGTTCTATGTGTGCGTTTCCTTTTAATACTAAATTATTAATAAAATACTATAAATAAATAAATAATTGTGATAAATTAAAATAAATTAATGATGAAAGCAAAAAATGTCTAATTCAATTGAATGAAATTTTTCATATAAAAATCATACATTCTCCGCTGAAGTTCACTTTGTTGTAACCAGCTTCGTTTGTGAAATATGATTTTTTTCTTATTAGAACATAGTCTCTAAGTCATCTTTCCAAATTTTTTACTTCGTTTTTAGCTTAAAGTAAGCATTGATGTGATAGAAATTTTCACTGGTCTACAAATAAAACGAGAAATTAGGACTTGAAAAAAATTGTTTGTCGATTTCCATTAGAAGATCAGATAACTTCAAGTTATACATTTATATAAATGTTTAAAAATCTAAATTTTTTGCATTAACTATTAAAAAAAAAACAAGAAACAAGTCATTAAACGTCAAAATTTAGCTGCACATTTATTTTACCGTACATGAAGATAAAAACGCAGGGAAAATGCATAGAGACTTGTATATTCTAATATGGAAAATTATATTCTAATATGAAACTGGATACTAGGAAATGCAATTTTGCGATCAAATTTTCATTTTCGATTTTGCTTGTTTCACTTTTGTACGTAAAATTTAATTTCACTTTAACTGCCATACTAGGCTTTTTGTACGATAAATGTGAAGCTTAATTTTGATATTTCATCTTTCCAGTTTCTTTCTTGTTATTTTTTTCAATCACCTATATAAATATTTAAAATTGAATATAGTTCAGATGTGATTTTGTAATATCACTTTCTATTCGTTTTTGATAAAATGTTGTATTGCTTAAGTAATTTACAAAATTTACCACTACGTTTTGTATATTTTTATAAATTAGTGAAAGCAATGCAGCATTCTTTCGAAAATGAATCGAAAGTGGTGTTATAGAGTACCACCCCAGATCTAACATTTTACGAAAATATCCAAAATAATTTTTTCAATTCCGATTTATCTTGTTTTTTGGAGACCAGTGAACATTTCATTTTACTTCAACTATTGCATACTATAGCTTTTAATAGTTAACAAAATCTGTCAGAATGCAATTGCAATAACGAAGTAAATTAATTTGGAACAGAGTTATATACATACTTGAAATGACAAAACGAACACTGATCGGAAACAGTACGAAGATGTGTCAAATATTACGCTACGAATGAGCGCTGTTCGAGGTGTAATCATAGCTTAATCCTAGTTTGTTAAATCTAATCTTAATGTTTGGCCAGTTAAAATTCTATCAAATATTTAAATTAGTTAATCCTCAAAAATCGAAAGTTTTTCTAGTGACCAGTTTGATGAAATGGAAGGTAGAATTAATTCAATTAATCCAGAATTAGAGAAATCCCGGGGAAGTTCAACACAAACTTTAAGAATAAAATTTACCAAAGTTGGAAATTGTTGGCTATGTTCAATAACATTACCGGAGAGAAGACTGGTAAAAGTAATTCCGAACATTTAAAATTTAAAATTAATCAAAATTTTAATTTAATAACCTAATGTTTCAAATAAATAACCGGAAATAACCTAATGTTTCAAATAAATTCTTGCTACTTATTATTATTCTTAAATTCTGTAAATTTGCAAACATTGTTAAAATCATATATGCGCCAACTATCACTACATAAAATTTGAGTTGTAACGGTTCCCAAAAGTTGTGTTGTTAAAACAACTAGCATTGTTATTTTGTAAACAGATTATTTTGCTAAAATTGTAAACATTCTACGTTTAACAATTGCAATCCTGAGTTTGTATCTTGGGCCCTTGTAGCATTGAGACCCTTGTGGGTTCCAATCAATTTTATTAATAATAATATAATTCAGTAAAATCATGTAATACGAGTATATATAAAATGTAAACATCAAAACAGATAACTCCATCAGCCAATCGTAACATGAATAAACTTAGATATTTATATCTACTCGGATATTTTTTCGACACGTAAAATGAAAAAAACACAAATAACATGATCTTATACAGCAAATATGTGAAGACAATGGGTAAATTTACCTTCGAACACTGTTGGTAACGTGTTGATTAAAATCAGCGCGTTCAGATATGAACGCTCAAGATCCATTAAAGATTGCACGACAATGTGATAGTTAAAATGTCATGATTTACATCAGTAAATTTCCGCTGTCAATATGTTGGCGGACCTGAATGCTTCTATTGTGTTTCTATTACTCTACACACGATGCCTCAAGCACCAACACGAAACCGGCATTCAAACCGTCAAATCCAATTTTTGATAAAATTGTGCCATTTGCAATACCAAAATTATTAAAAATAGTTCACATCTATAAGTATTATACTACCACAAATAAGAATAGACAGATGTGGTTCTTGTATGGGCCATATTCACATTTCAAACTTCAATACAATAATTTTAACCAAATTCCAACCCAATCCTTTTAGACCAGGTGGTCTACTATGTATTCGGATCAGAAAGTAAAGTTGATCGGATAGTGTAATTTTAATATGAAACCATTCAATTTTTCCTTTTTCTTTCTATACACATTTCTGAATTCAGAAAAAAATTACTTTCCGATCCGAATACATAGTAGACCCCCAGGACGTATATAAAATAAAATTTACATTTCTGCAAAACCAACAATAATTACAAGCCTGACTGCCACCAATATTATAAATTTATTTTTCGCTTATACATGAAAGTATTGGTGATCGGATACACTATATAAATTGTAGAAAAAACAAAACATACGAAGTTTCCCACCAATACTTCCAAGTATAAGCGATTAGCTTCTCCGCTTTCTCCAAAGCTCTCAAAATATGGTTGAAACTAAACAAAGCAATTGAGCATTTATTTTTTGTACTAGTGTAATTTTGTCTTTTATTTTATTTTTTATTACTTTTACTTGTAAATGTTAAAAAAAAAATTGTAAATTATTATTGTATTAACTTTTACTTTTAGCCCTTAAATTATAAATTATTGTAATATTATTAGAGAGAACCATTGTACCTGACACAAGTTTCTTTGAAACTAAAGGTGCAATTATCTTACCAATAACTTGTTAGTTTGTAAAATTTTTTTTTTTTGTTTTTTTGACTATGTTTTAATAAAATTGGTAATGATTTATTAAAAAAAAAAAAAAAAAAAAAAAAAAAAAAATTAATGTAAGAAGGGATCTGTGTACCTCATTACGGAATCACGCTTGTTGTACATTAGTGTTGGTTTTGATTTCTGTCTTTTTTGATACTTTTTTTACGCATACTATTTTTATTAAACCAAACCAAAAACAAAACATTTTTTTTGTAAAATTATATGGCCCACACAAGATCCACATCTGTCTATTCTTATCTGTGATACTGTGATACTACCTTATTTTTAGAAACATTTATTAAAATTGATTTAATTAAAATATCCGATTTTATATTTTGCCGGCCGTCAGGCTTTTTTTGATTAAAATTAAATAAATTTTAATAAAATTTTCGAAAATAATTAAATAATAAATAAAAATTAAATGAAATATCTTAATTTACGAGTAATATCTTAAATTAAATCCTCGCGGAAAAATCCGTCAAGTCTGGTAGAAATTAATGTTTATAGCTCTTATTGATTTAAAATAAAAATAATTTCGAATACCTCTTCAAGCGATTTTCTTTTAATATAATACATAATATTATTCAATCAGAAAACAGGCGAGTGTCGCAAACCATCTGAGTGAATAACAGACATTATAAGCGAGCAGAATTCGATACTTTGTCCACGATCGACAAATAACATTGTATTTTATAATCAAATCCATTAAATAATCCAAAAATAATTTCCGTCGACATTTTGACGTCTCAATTTAATTATAATGCAAATGGCAAGAGGCTACTAGATATAATTTCAAAAATGAATAACAGCGATTAATGATTAATCACTGCTACCAGTGAACAATCGATATCATTATACATAATTGAAGAAACAAAAGTATAATGAGTAAATTATAATTAGTCGTGGACAAATAATTTTATTAATGCAACTTTGAATAAATAAATAAAATTGCTTCAAAACAAGCATATTGTTAACTTTGTTGTTACGTCTATTATTTGTGATATCTTTTTATTTGCTATGAGATGATCAAACTATGAGTTTGTTTCAATTTGATTTTGTTGATGTTTTCTCTAAATTTGTTCTTTTGTCTTTTATTTCAATAAATTATTTTTGTAAATCTCATTAATGTTTCCTATTTCATTGCGAGAATACAATTTTTTACTGTATTTAAGCTTTTCCAGTAAATAAAATATTTTATTATAGTTATTGCCGCAAATTGTGAAACTTTACGAACAAATTCTCCACACCAGGTGGAAAATGTTTTATAGATTTATAATTTATATTAAGAGCCAAAATTTTATTAAAATACATAAAAAATTGTGAAACGTGAAAATTTAACCGATCAAATTTGCCTTTTGAGGCCAATTTATTCTTTAAAAAAAAAACTCTGTTTAAAATTCATCACACGGCTAAAATTTTAGATTAACAATTCTAGTAAATGGTATTAAAATTTGGGGTGTTATTTTAATTGTTTAATAAAACACATAAATTATTGGAATTCTTTTTCATGTTTGAAGTTGAAGGAGAAATGTTAAGATTAATATTGGAAACAATATCTGATAAGTGACCTCCTTTGCTAGCTCTGCAAGCCAGCATTCTTTTAGCAAACTTTCCAATAACACATTTACATAATGGAAGGTGAATTTCAGTGGTATGCTCGATTATGTCATTAAGTTACTGAATTGTTGAGGATCCCTAGAATAAATCTTACGCTTCAAGGAACCTGATACGAAAAAGTCCAATGATGTCAAATCATAAGATCTAGGCAGCCAATTGACATCTGCTTTGCGTACAATTATTCGGTTGTCAAATTGTATGACACTTAGCATCCTCCTGTTGTACTCATGTATTCTCTATATAAATATCACAATTCATTCATAAAAGGTATTAATCATTGTTCGATCTACATTCATAGTAACAGCAATTACAGCTTCATGTTATTGGAATGAAATCATGTCTTGCAGAGCTATCAGAAGATATCACTTATCAGATTTTGTTTTCCATTACACGAGTCAACAAGGTTCAGGTAACAGGAACAAGAATAGTAATTTCGGACCTGTTTTTCGATGCTGAATCCGAATATGGTCACTAAATTGCCCTATTATGTCAGGAATTTGAGATACCCTAACCTAAAATTGCAGACATGCTGTTTTTATGGATTTTCAATATTTTACTGCATTGTTATGCAAGTTCAACAGTAAACACCAATGGTTCCATCGTCAAGTACCACCATTCATCTCCTCTTACTTCCCATGTTAAACGTTTAAATATCTTTATCTATTATTTTTATTATTAATGTACTCACTAATAAATTCGCATATTGTGGTTAAGGCGTGTGAGGTGTGACATAGGTTCATACAAAAGTCTTAATACTTTGATTTACGATATTGCGGTAATAGATAAACATATTTAGATGTTTGAAATTGGAAATGAGATGGGATGACTGGTTTACGATGGAACAATTGGTGTTTACTGCTGAAATTCATTCAGTATTCCATTCTTCAAAGTATTTGATTCTTATTTGAATTGAATCAGATTCGTTCATTTATAATTTAAATCAAAAACGAATCTTATACTTCGGATGATCGAATAGGTTCGAATCGAATTCATAAATAGCCCCCCCCCCCCACCCTGTTTACCTAAAAACTAATTTTAGTTTAGTAAAGGAAACAAGCTGATGCAAGAATAATTATGTAAACAGATAATTCAGCCTGTTATCCTTGATTAATTTTTGGATTCTACTGACAACTTTTTTAACGTTTTGAATCCCTTATTTACATGAGGCTTTATTTTATCTCTATATCTCTATATACAGATTTAAAGTTCTACTCCTCTTCACGAACTTCAAAATTAATTCTAAAATATTTCCCATAAAAATGTTTTCTAATTAACAAAGTTCAGTTACATCTTTGACTTCAGTTTGACTATTTTTGATGATATGATCATATTGATATTGAAAAATAAACCAGTATCGAGGAATTTCGCTTTTCGGTAAACTGATATTTTCTGCTAATAGGATTAAAAATACGTCAAATCACATTTTTCTAGAGATTTTAATTTTTAGATTTTGAATCTGTAGCTTTAATTGAACAAAACAGTTATGGCAAATACTTTTTTTGTTATTGTTTTTTAAGATACAAGATGCCAAATATTTAACAATTTTATGCACTTGGTGTTGTATTTATTCCAATAGAAAAAACACTTATTATCCGAAAATTATAAAATTGTGCTCATATTAAAGATAAATAAATAGGGATCATAAAAGTGCTACCATCTATAATTTTCTCTTTTTTAAAATGGCCGCCGAAACGTTCTTTTTGAATTTTCTACCATGTTCATCTTTTTTTTGTATTTTTCCTCCTTTCGTTCTATTAAACATACTAAAAAAACAGCGCACTATCTCATTCCGTTTTCTTGCAAAATACGTTTAAATATGTTGATCTACTCTTTTTTGTATATAAACATCAAATTTTAATGATACATTTTTTTCAATTTCCTAGAAACCTTTTTTTTTTTTACGGCCAACCTCATATGCACAAAGTCAGCGTTTAAACAAAACAAAAATCATTGGGTAACTATGGCACGAGTCAGGCATTTAGTTAGATTCAACTCCTCTGATATCCTATACAAACATTTTCAGAACTCTTTAAAAAAACAATTATAATAATAACAAGTATAATAGGAGGTACAATAACTCCTTCAAAAACAGTTATAATAAATACTAAAAGGTATAATGAAAAAACAGGTATAATCTTATAGTTATAAATTAGTATCAAAATTAATTTTTCAAGTAGTTAAATTTTTCAAGTTGTATGTGTAATAAGTGATAAGTAAGCCGTTTTCTCAGTCAAACTGTTCGAAAAATTTAAGAATTGTCAATGCTTGTATTAAAATTCGTGGAAAAATATTCGAAACCACTAGATGAATTTCTGGATAATTTCTTAATTAAGCTGAAAAATCTGATTCCTCATTGCTACATTTCACTACAACAATCTAGATTCATACAACAAAAAGTTAAGTCTGAAGCCTACGGATGTACTTGTTTCTTGTGACTTTGCAGAAAATAATGCATTCATAATGCAAAATGCAGCACAAGGTTTTCATTGGAACAACAAACAAGCGACTTATTCATCCGTTTGTAATTTCCAACAAAAGTAGGAGAACAATTGCAGTACTACTACTGTATATACATATTTCATTATAATATCGGATTGTCTTCATCACGACACTATAGCACTCCATATTTATCTAAAATTTGTTATATTACTGATGATGGGTGCAGTAACACATTATAAAATAAAATTATGAATTATCTAAGCACAAAGATGATTTTGGCGTCGAGTGGCATTTCCACGTAACAGCTCTTAGAAACGAACTGTGCGATGGAGTAGCAGGTACTATCAAAAGAATGGCGTCCAGAGTCAGTCTCACCAACGAATACCATAGTATCATAACCAATGAAGAAGAATTATTCAAATGAGTAATAACCTTCAAGACTGATAGTTTTTTTTAACTTTGAATATAAATCCGAATACATCCAATAAACCAGTAGATTCGAAAAATTAAAAATAATAAAGGGAACGTTCGATTTTCTCACAATCATTCCTTCAAAGAAAAGGCTGATTTAATTTCAAAAAATACTCAAATAGTGAAAATTGGCTCCACGAAATAAAAAAGGCTGAATTAAAAAATGTGTTCATTAATGAAATAAAAAAGGCGAATATTGTATGAAAAAATATGAACACCTGTTACTTTTTTTAATTCATTTTTTTTCACAAATTTTCTGAAATAAAAAATGTATTCTTTTTCATACAATATTCGCCTTTTTTATTTCATTAATGAACACATTTTTTAATTCAGCCTTTTTTATTTCGTGGAGCCGTGAAAATTATGAAAAATTTAAATTGAAACTGTGAATATTTTGAAACTTTTGCCTTTATTTTGTTAAAAGAAAAGTACAAAAAAATAATGAGTAAAATTCTAACCCAATACGGATACAATATGGCTTACAAAACAAGTAACAAATTACAAAGGAAATTGGGTACATACAAAAGAAACGATTTGGATAGTGGAGTTTACAAATTAACGTGTAATGATTGTTCAAAATTTTACATCGGTCAAACCGGACGTTCATTCCATCAGAGATTTTTAGAACATACGCAGGAAATCAACAGGGCAAATGATACCACAAATTTTAAATCTAATTATGCACATCATCTTTATACAGAGAAACATTCGTACACAAATTTAGAAAATAACCTCAAAATTCTACACAAACTTCCAAAAGGCAATATAATGGACCGAATGGAAGAAATTGAAATATATAAACAGCGGAATAATCCACTGTTACTAAACGAGAAACGAAACACAAAAACGAACAAAATTTATGACATGGTGATAAAAAGTACACAAAACAATTTTATAAATTAATTTTAAATAAAAATCAAATTTAGTAGCATTATAAAAACAAAATAAGGAACTGAAGAAGGAAGAAAATCCGAAACCGGTCTTCCAATAAAAATAAAAAATAATATCACAAAAAAGAAAGCGTTACGAATTAATTATTTTTAGTATTTATTTACAAACAATTGTAAATAATTTTTTTAAAAAAATAATAATTCAACAAAAAACAAAATATTTGTTTTCATTGAATTATTAAGTAATTCATTGTGATATAAGCCACAGCCACAGAAAAAAGTAAAAATGGATACTTACCATTTTTATAGTTCTTTATTTTGTAATGGAATATTTTTTATCAATAACTTTTGTTTTAAATTTCATTTTGAGATACAAAAAATTTGTAGATTATATTGTACTTAAACGTATTTTGCCAAAAAACCAAACTTGAAATTGCGCTAATTTTTTAGTATGTCTAATAGAATTAACTGAGGAAAATGATAAAAAAAAGATGAACATGGGGGAAAAATCAAAAAGAATGTTTCGGCGGCCATTTTGAAATGAAAAATTGAATGATGGTGATGAAATGTATTATTTGACAACCACAACAAAAAAAAATCAAATTCCATAAATTATTTGTTTGACTCAGTCAAATCATAAAATTAAAACATGACTTCCGGTCCTATATAAAGGATTTGCGATTTCACGTATTTTGCTCGATAAACACAACAGTACAATGAGAACCAGGCGACTAGGGCATGCAAAACCGGTAAACGATTAATCGGTTAACCGGTTTTACCGAAAAAAAAATTCCTAGTGAAACACAGGTAAATATTTTTATAATTTACCGGTAATTCGGTAAATTTTTCACGTTAAATTCAGTTGACTAAATAATTATTTAACTAAATTTGGTCATGTCACCTATTGTTGAGAATATTAGTAGAATATTCAAGAATATGTCAAGATATATCAAATCTGTTGAACAATGGTGAAAAATTTTGTCTCACATTCGACGAATCCATTAAAAATCGAAGATACATTAACATTAATAATCATGTTGAAAAAAATTGCTGGAATTTAGGACTTTCTAGAATTCATGGCTCAATGCCTGCAAATAAATGTATTGAGTTATTGGGAAGTAAATTAAAAGATTTTGGGATTAACTTTAATAATATTGTTGGAATTTCATCGGATGGTGCAGCTATTATGAGAAAAATTGGATCTGACCTAATCACCATCCAATCATCCATCAATTGTGTTTCGCACATGGAATCCAGCTGGCAGTAATTCTAATTTTATATGAGCAGGATGTAAAATATCCTGCATTTGAGCAATCCATTTCGTCTGACGATGAATCGTATAATGAAAATTTTGACAATGCTGATGCTGATGCAGATTTGCATATACAGTTTGAAGGTGAACCGTTTATTATCAATGGCATTGATATCTCGTCCAAAGATTTAGATATTGTTATTGCAAAAATTAGGCAAGTTGTCAAAATATTTCGACTATTTGGAATTTGGAAGAAACAGTAAATTAGAACTAATATTTGACATCCAAACTAGGTGAAACAGTTTATTACCTGTTGGAGCGTTTTTATCAGCTCAGATCTTGCATTAGAAAAAGTCTAATATTTTCAGAAGCGGAATTGAGCACTATTAATGAAATAATAAAGGCTTTGCAATCTGTTAGGCTAACAGTTGTATCACTAGGTTCTTCCGACTTTACATTGTTGACTGCTGATGCTGCTCTTAAATTCATACTGGACGAATTGTTATCTCAAAATACGCCACTAAGCAAAGAACTACATTGTAAATTAATATATATAATTCAACAGCGGCGAACAGAATATTCTGATGTTTTACAAGATTTACACCATTCCACAGAGTACAAAAAATTGAATGAGAAAGATCTTAGTGGAATTTTTAATAAATTAAGTAAAGTTAAGATAATAGTGCTTATAGATCATGTTTTCCGAAAAGGGCAGCACGATTGTTGAAAAAGTACAGAACGTTTTCCGAAAGAGGTAGAACGGTCAAAAAAGAAGTACAGAGCGTTTGCCACTAGATGTCACTACACAAGCAAAAAAATATTTCTGACGTTTTTGAAAAAGGGATAGTTAAAATCAATTTAATTATCACGTATTAATAATAAACATTTTTATAACACGAAAATATTTTTGTTTATGTTTATAAAATGCACACATAAAAATGTCATATAATTTTTGAGAGCAAATATTTAATGACACCTAGTGGTATTATGTGAAAGTTGCTTGTGTTTTCGGAGTTTTCCGAAAGATAGATAAAATTTGACAATTAAACATGATCTATTGTTACACTTATTGAGCGTATGACTATAAAAAACTCAGATGAACCGTGGCCAACGGATTTGGATCAAAATGATCTGTCAGATGATGAAGTCGTTATACAAGAACAAAAGCCTTCTTCAATGGAAGAACGACTACACCTGGCAATCAAACAACACAATGATTTGAGATATTCAGATGCAGCAGTGAAAACACCTGTTATAAATAATATTACAAATTCAGAAAAATCGTAAAAAGAGAAATAACTTTATTTGAGATGGACAAAGTAAGAGGCAAATATTTGGAACTATCGTTCAAATATTTACTAGCCATCACAAAAATAAGTGTCGAATCTGAAAGAGCTTTTACAGCTGCCGGGCAAATCGTCACAAAAAATCGATCAAGTCTCAACCATCTGCTTTTTACGGGGCTATTTTAATAAGCAATTTAAGATAAAAGATTGAAAGGAACGGCTTCAATAAAATTACTTTTTTATTTTTAATTTTATTATGGATTATGCAATACTGTATGTACAAGTGATTACAATAATATAATGAATTAAATTATTTTTTATATAACAACAGATTTTTTGTTTTAATCGAAATTCCATATGATTCAAACAAACATAATTATTATTAATTTGTTTTTAATAAAAAATACAAAAAAATAAAATTGTTTACCGGTTTTTACCGATTAACCGTTTTTTCTTTTTAATTATTACCGTTTACCGGTAAATTTGCATGCCCTACAGGCGACGTTTCGGTCAGTAAATCTTACTTTTATCTTACTGCTTTTACTACTGCCTTATCTTACTGCCTTTAAAACAAAACTCACGATGTACTTAGTATTCTCGGTTTGATTAAGTAGCCACGAATTAGTGATTTTCCCAAATATAATTTCAACGCTTGCTGACTGGCGGCTAAAATATTTCATATTTAGTTTTATATGGTTTGTGTCTTGAATGTTTCATTAAATTATTAATTTCGACTAAATTAATTTTAAAATTTGATATTTATTATTAATCGCAACATACTCATCTTTATTAATCATAAAAAAAAGTAGAAGGACATCCACTAATTTAGACAAGAAACTTGTATTTGTAAACATGATTTTACTTGTTTTTGCATGTAAAAAAAAAAAAGTAGTCAGCGCTGCCCAAGCGTGGGGACAAATGAACTAAAATCGATATTGGGAAAGTCCCTCATTGAATTCATTATTCACTGGTTGGTACCATGACAATACCATAGCAAAAACAGATTATTTGAAATATTATCCTAGTAGGCTTTGGTTTTATTTATAAGTGTATTGCTTTCCACCAAAATGAGTTAAGACATTTTTTTGGTTAACGGCTGGTCAAAGCAACAGCAAAAATTAAACAAATTTTGGCAAAATTTTTGTTTCGTGTATTTTATTGCCAATTTAATTCTTGTGGCAGGTATTAAAACTAAAAATTTGGTTAAAATTTGTTGACCCACTCATTTTTTTTTTTTTTTGGTTTAGTTAAACTATTTTTTGCTCTATCTATTTAGTACGATTGTTGTATTTTTTTTTTTTTTTTTTTTTTGCGAGAGCAATGTGTACAACTATACCTTTCCAACTTCAAATTAGAAATAATCATTTTCAAATTGGAAATAATCATTTTCAAATTTAAAAATAAAAAACTCACAGTGTACAATAATATTTATGATCAAAACTTTATTAATATAGGAATACAGTAAATCAAAAAAATCATATCGATTAAATTTAAAACATTTGGTATGCATTTTTGAATATATATGCAACATATTTAGCACTATTTGCAACTAAATTATTTGGTAAATTCCGTTGTATAATATTTTCAAGCCTTTGTAGGCGAAATTCGGTTTTGGTCAAAAATTAGTTTATTATCAAAAAACTCGTTTTTTCACTAAAAAAAAATCTTGTGGCGATAATGGAAAACAAAGTATACAATCCACGGATATGTTTTACTCTTATACCGCAAAGTATGGTGTGTAATATTAACTACATATCTTTAAAAAAAATTTAAATTATGTGTACTCAAAATCGGCAACCCAATTTTAGAATTGTATCCTAATTTATTGGCAGTTCCTACTATTAAATCAAAATAATGCAAAATGCTTTGTAACAGTGATTCCGAAATCGATGCAATTTCAAACCAATTTTGATTTATTTTTTAGAATATCCTGGAATATTATAAAAATAAGGAAACTATGTTAAGATAACTGAACTAGAAATTTTGAAAGTCGAAATTTTACACATTGGAATTAGAAATTTTGCCAACTCTTTTGTACAAACAGTTTTGACAGCAATTCGTTCATTTTCTAAAATACCCTAATTTTATATTAACTGTTTTTTTTAGTTTTGTTATTTATACCGTCTCACCGCATTAAGATTCTTACTCATATAAATATGTTACACAAATTCAGCCGATTCTCTAAAAAACCCGTATAATTCATGGTTTTTTTTTGTTTGTATGCCATACATAAATTAGAGCGAAAATTTTCTTTTTAGTATATTTTGAATCAAAGATTATTGTTTTATATTATTGTGTGTAATTTACATTTGGTTTTTGAAAAGTTTAATTGTATTCGAAATCGGCACCAAAGGAGGTCACCTGCTGACAACTCCGGGTACTTATTAGTCAGTTCAATACCATTTTTATTTGTGTTCTACGACAATTTTTTTTTTTTTTTTTTTTTTGATAATGATATAGACTTGAAACTAATATTCAACATAAATGTAATTTTTTTTTTATTAAGATTTCGCTAAGTAGATACCCCTATAAATGAACATTGTATGCAGCGATATATTTCAAGTTTCATATAGTATCTTAAAGGATTGTTGTTATAATAATCATTACAGTAGTTTGAGTGTGCGCATTGTTTGCGGACTGTAAAATTAAAACGATGTACGGCTATAAAAAGTATGGATATGTTTAATTATTAGGTACCGTAAAAAGTTTTTGTTCGCGAAGAATTTAACGATTTTTTTTATTCTTGCTCACTCTTGTTGAAATCGAAAAAAATATATACATTTTAAACAACACTCAACCAATCTAAGAGCGAATACATATAATAAAAGAATTGCTTGGTGAATCAATGATAATGTTCAATGATTTTTGGTTTTGGAAGATGTGGTTAAATCAGCCATTGTACAGTTCATCATTATTCAAATTAGCAACATGCATCCACATGTAAACAAATGTATAAAGTTCTCGAGAAAATTTTTATTTTCTTCCGTTATGAAGCAATTTTCTTTCGGAATTCACATTCCGAGATTCATTTGAAAACGAAAAGGAGACGTACCATACTGTGTAAAGAAATATTTAATTGCAATGTCTCTTGAATGGAATATTTGTTTGAATTGAAATCCATCTATTTTAAATTACTACGTTCTTTGTTTCTGTGACAAATAATATATAAGATTTTCTAGTGAGATAAGAAAGAGAGATATAAATTTACCTCAATAATTAAAATGCCAATTTATATTATTTATATTTCTAATATGTTCTATATCTTTGTATTTTTGCAGGTAAAATATTGAAACAAAACTTAAGACTACACCAAAAAATTACAAGAATATAAAACAAGCAAAAAAATAATAATAATAACAACAAGGAAGAAACCAAAAAAGCTACATAACTAAACGAAGACATAACTTCCCTCAGCCATTTCTCATTATACATCGTCTTTATGCATGGACGATTGCATACAGCAAAACTTTTTCCAAGCAAGTTTGAAGTACATCTAAAGTAAGTACAATGTAAAGTGTTCGTTTTTTATTACTATTAATATTTTTTATATATACATAAATGAAACACTACACAAATAAGACTCGTACACAAGATATTTCTGCATGTTTTGTTTTCTTTTCTATAAAATTTCATTCATACATTCGCATCCATCATATATCAAAAAAAGAATTGTCAATTCATTTGGTTCTTGTTGAAAGAATTTTGGTTAGTGTATCCTTTCACAACAATTGGTCAAATAAGAAGATCAACTTTTATTTTTATTCAATAAAGGATTAAATGTCACTCTTATTTTCAATAATATATAAATTTCTACAAACCATATTCCATTATTATATTTCTATTTATTTAATTTTTTTTTTTACAATAACAACATAAAGCAGATGTTTTGATACCACTTTTAATGAATTCTAATGTCTAATATTTGTTGTCATTGTCTTCCATGCAAATAAAGTAAAATTGATAAAATGCACCTTGACTTGGGTATATTTGTGGTTACCAGTATTTATTAGAAATTTACCTTAAAAGGATAAAATAAAAAAAATAAATACTATTTTGCAAAATCCTAAAGAAAGGATTAGAAAAGAATAATACATCTGTAGAAATCTCATCAATTACTTTGTAATTCAAGTGTGAGAAATTTATCTTAACAAATATGCGTTTTTAGGTCATCTTTTTTATCGAAATTCAAGAAACATATCGAACACCTTGAGATGGCAAAAAATAACTTAAACTAACATTATGATGACTAAACAAAAATATAATTCTACGATTATTTTGATTACAAAACAAAATAAAAATTCACCCAAAACTAAATTAAGGAAACCAAACGAAACGAAAGAAAATAGCCAGACACTGGAATAGATCATATTACATCGAACGATATATACACATACCATATATTTATAAAAAAGCGAGTGGTCAGCCTTTCTAAGTTTATATTATATTTGTTAATTTTTAATTTAAGAAATATAATTTTCTTTTGTTAATCAAATTTTTTACGCATCTGTTCTCATCAGATGAGATCTGCGGCGAGATGATGATCTATATCTGTTTTAAGACCACAAAGAATAAAATCCCTTATTGTTTTCGTACAAATTTCGTTTGAGAAAAGATATTGCATTTCACTATTTGTTTTCATTATTTAAGTTAAACATTTGACAGAAGTTGTTGAAAAATAAATTTTATTTTGTATTCAAAACGTTTTGACTTGAAAACAACATGTAAGTATAAGTAGTTATCTTTATGATTAATTACTTCATTTACGTTTCTTTTTACATAAAATGTCGGTTTCTTATTTAACTCTTTGAATTATATTGTGATAATTGAAAAAGACAAAAAATTTGAAGAAATATAAAAGATACAAAGGACCGATAGATAATCGATTTGGTGGGAAATTTAAAAGATAAATATTTCAAATATGTTAACAACTGTTTGTATGTTTTTGATATAATTGCTTGGTTAAAGTTGAAACTGCTATCATGCTGACATTTGGTTAACTATAAATGAAATTTATTTTATTGTCCAATTGTGTTTGCGGATTTGGTATGGCTAAACATATTTGTAATGCATCCGTCGTGGCAATCTCTACAATGATTTATTTAAATAAAATTTACTTGCAATATGATAAATTGAAGCGTCTGGCAGACCTCTAATAAAGGTCGTTTAAACTCGTGGAGATGACAACACAGATCAAGAATACCGTCTTGCTATATATAAACAGCTTAAGCGAACTTTTTCGTCAGACAAATGTTTGTATGATTTACCAAATTATTTTAACGGCTGTAAACAGACTTTATGTTTGGTGCCCTAATTAAGAATTGTTTTGCATCACACGTAATTTTAAGTACCTCGGCAAATTCAAAAGGAACGAATTAAATACAGTATAGTAATCATGAAAATGGTGGACCTTGAGATTATAGAAGATTTATGTTTTGAGGTCCCCTGAGTCCGAAAAAGTGTGTTCGAAATGGTGTCTGTCTGTCAGTCTGTGCCCGCTTTACAGCCCAGGTGGTTTAACCAATCGAACTGAAACTTCAGATTTAAGCTTTTTTGATAAATAGTGACGTCCCAGCGAATTTTACTTCCAATCGGCCAACCGGAAGTGGCCATTCCCTTGTGCTAGAAAATGTGTATTGCAAATGTCTCAAAAAGTATATGGTTTACAGAAAAACTAATAGATACAAAATGTTTCCACACAATAAAAAAAAAATAAAAAAAAATTCAATTAACTAAATTTGTAATTTTTTTTTTTTATAAATTGGGAGGTCCCAGTGAATTTTAAAGAGAATCGGCCAACCAACCGGAAATGACCACTCTCTCGGGCGACAAAATTTATTTTTTAAATACATATTTCAAAATGTATAAGGTTTACACAAAAACTATTGTATACAAAATAATCCCCCCAAAAAAAAAAAAAAAGCAAAATAAAAAAATTCTCATGTTAATTTTCGACCTTGAGATTTTTGGGGTTCTTGAGTCCAAGGGTTTTGAACAGAGAGGGGCGCGCCAAAGCTACTAGTCGCCGGGGTGTGAATAATTTTTGGCGCCCCCTATATTATTGCTTAAAAAAATTATTATTTTAAATTATTCAATGTACGACGCGACGGCGTCAGTCAAAGAAAGTGAGGAACTTTTGCTGGTCAATGAGAAAAAGAAACATTTGGAAATGAAATAATAAACATAAGTTTATTTCACAAAATAAATATTTTTACATGTTAATTGTTTAAAAAAAGTAAAATAAAATAATAGTTTTACAATAAAAAATTAAATCATTTAAATTGCATACTAAATTCAATTCAAAATTATATTGCCCGTCCTAGGACATTATTTTGTGAATAACTTTAGTAATGTAATGTTTTGCTAAAGATATTATATATCTAATGGCGATGTTCTGCGCCCGCTGCTACAATCAGCATTTAACCATTTGTTTTTTTTAGCCGCTATTTTTTAGTCGAGTAGAAGTAGGTCGAGATTAAAGGCATTTATGAATGATTGTATCATAAATAGAACTTAAACCAAAAAGTAAGGGCTTTTAAGGATAATTTTACATTTTGAAGCATCACGCGAAAACGTTATAGACTAACAAACTGGCAGAGTTTGAGCTTTTATTAAAATAAAAAATTTATTGAAAAACATAACTAAAATGCGCCTTGAGCAGAATCGAACTTCAGAGCCTAGCCGTTCTACTACCAGGCCACAACCCAGGTAACAAACATGATTTAATTTTCATTGGTATCTTGTTTCAAATATGCTTATTCTCTTAAGGCAGTGACACATGTACCTTTAAGGCAATAAAAATAGTCACATCAAGTAGGCAATATTAAATATCTTTTGCTGTGTTTCTTATTTCCGATCTAATCGGTCTGATCGATCTTAGTACTAAAAATCTATTTTTTATTTCGCTCAGATCCATCTGATCAATTTTGTTGCTGTTTCTTATATTTTTCAGATTAGCTACATATATCGATTTTTTCTATTTGCAAAAATATTCCGATTTCTCAGATTGATTCTAGAATAGCTAACTTCACGTAACTCAAATTGCCGACATTGGTGGTGTAAGATCGGCGGTGTTGTTTCGAGATGTTGAATTTTCTTCTTCCAAATCAACACTTTCTATCTCAATATCGTCATTAAAATTATTGCTCACATTATGTAGAATGCAACGCGACATAATAATTATGACTATAAAGTGGATCCCTTGTCCAATTTGTTTAGTCACATTCCTGTAAATAGGTGACCTGTTCCACACATATGCATCATGTGCTAATCTTACTTCGCCTACGTAGAAGTTTATAAACTGCGGTCATTAAAAATACCTTGCAACACAACAGAATGAATGAAGAATGATATTGCTTTGGTGCCAATATTTTAAAGTAGAATGCATTAATTGCCTTAATTACTCAATGATTTAAATAATCATTTAATGTTAATCTGTACAATTATTAAATATGTATCTGCTCGCTTTTTTTACTCAAACAGTTGATAATTTTTTTGATCTGCCCAATCTGAAACCTGTTTCTTATTTCAGATCGATCAGATTTCAAAATCTGCTCGATCTACGGATTTAAATAAGAAACACAGCATTTAGGCAAATTAAATGCCTTTAAGGCAAAAATAAAAAAAATTAACATTTTTCAATTTTGTATACGGCAAATTTGTTTGCCTTTCAGGCAAAATTACATAACCTTAAAAGAAGTGACAGCTGTTTCAACCAATCAGCGCGCTGTATTGTTTTACCTAAATGACAAATTTTTGCTTGTATCACTGCCTTAACTCTAAGCAGTTTCTGACAGTAAACAATATATTTTTTAATCAATTTGTGATATTTGCATACATTTAGGCGCAGTATTTAATATAAAGTCAGATATTTGGTCACTACATAAATAATAAAAAAAAAAAATAATGAAACTTAAAAAACTAAAAAATTTGAAAGACATAATTTCATTTTCATTGTTATTTTGGTAGATTACAGACTGACAAACAGAGTCTGGGCTTTCCTTAAGTTTATTATTATTATTATATATTCCAATCATTCCCGAGAAATCTTTAAGCATGTAAATAATTCAAAGAAATCATATCTACTTAGTTGTCGTGTTGGTTGCTTTGGTTTACATTATGGTTTCGATAGAAAAAAAAATGTTTTAAAAAAACGTTAATTGTCTAATGCTGCCTGCCATCTTTATGCTTAAGGCTGTAACTGCCTAAATGTTGATTACCGGTTGTACAAATTTTATATTTTTCAATTCGTTATGCTTCATACACACATTTTTAAATTTTTTTTTAAAACACTGTGCTAGATAAACAAATAACAATTTAATGTGTCTAAACAACGTTTTTTTTGGCAAAATCCGCCACAGGTAATAATTTAAAGCGTTATACATCGATAGAATTTCGGAAAGTTTTACTTTGTCGTGGTATTGAATTAAAAAAAGATAATCCATTAATCTGCTAATTTTTCCAAAATTTAAAAAAGCCATATTTTTTGGTTAAGTTAAAATAGCGTTAAAATTTTCGAGCAGATTTAAACAAGACTCAAAATTTTGAAATTTGGCGCCTTAGATAAGTTTAATTATAATTGTATTTAATTTACAAAACTTAAAAGCAAAGGCTTTAATTTGAATTGATCAGCAAATTCAAAAATTTAAGCGAAAAATTAAAAATGTGTTTACCAATTACCAAAAGACAACCTGAGTTCATAATAAAGTGAGTCTTTTATGAAAGTCATCTAAATGGCCAAGGAAGTTAAGTAATCAACAGAAAAAATCTATCTCTTCACTTTCATTTTTCCTAACAGCTTGGAATTATTTGTATAACGTTGTGGAATGCCTAAAAAAATATTTACTCTAAATGTCTAAATAAATATAAATTATCAATTATACCACAAATAACCTTATAATTAATTAATTAATTCCATATAGTCCATCATATTATATCAACCCTCTCGTCTATATTGTTTTTATATTTATTTATTATTTTCAAAAGTGGAAAGAAACACATAAATTCAATTTGGTTTTATTTTTTGTGCCACGGTGCCCAACGTATATAGAAACGTAAATTTTTTTTATTATCATTACGCTCTATTCAAATTCAATTTCCATTGCAATAAAAAAAATATTTTGATGCATTTTGTTTGTTTATTATATCTATTTTTATAATTTTTTTTTTTTTTTTGAATTTTTATTGCATACAAAAAAAATTTAAGCGTAGAAAAATCTCTCCATTGGTACTTTTTCCATGCGCTTCTTTTTGTGTTTTTGGTACTTCTGGCAGGTAAAATCAATAAATGCTGATGGTTTTAGTTTTTTTTTTGTTTACGTACATGGTTGCATTGCGTTTTATTAAATTATTTTGAATGCAAATTGTTTGTGTTATATTCGCGCTATCTGCATTTGTATATACAAAATGTGTGTGCACGATAGGATAGAGATTTTTTGTTTTTGATTAGATGATTTTGTAATCGATGGTAGAATATGTGCAGACCACAAAACATGTCAAAATTTGATTAAATTATTTTCAAACCGTTTTTTTTTTATAAATCTTTCCACGAAAACATAAAATAATTAAAATTGGCAAATTACAATTGCTTAATTGATAAATTATGTCGAAATTCGAACTAAAATATAATCTACATAAAATAAAATTCACTTTACCGTTTAATAAAAGTAAATAATTTGATGTGGCTGTTGCAAGTAAAAATATTTGGAAAAGTAGTTAATTAGAAAATGTTTCAATAATAGTTGATTGCCTTAAACATTCTATTTCAATATAATCATTAAATGATAAAAATTGCTATAGACGTTTGTATAAACGTATAAAGAAAACATAAAATAAAAATTGTCTGGAAAATTGAATTTTATAATGTTGAGTTTTGCATTTGCACTATTTAAATACAAAAAATGCATTTCCTTTTGAATTGTGCCATGTTTCAAATTCAATTTCATTTTTTTTTTGCGTTTTTTTTTCGTTATTGTTATTGCAATGCAATCTAACTAACCTTTATATAGCTAGCTATCCGTTATAATATAATATTCCTCCAATCCAAATTTCACGTTAAATTTAAAAAAAAAAAAAAAATAACTCATCCTCTGTTATATTCTCGTATATTTTCTATTTCAGCAAAAACATAAAATAAATAAAAACTTTAAACCCATTCCAATCGGGAAAAAATATACTTCCGTCAAAGTTTTTTTTTTGTATGTGAATCATGATGGTCCAGTCCAATAATAATGGCAAAAAATAAAATAAAATAAAATTCAATCTAACCCGTTCCATTTTCCCCTGTCTATGTATGAAGCTATATAAATTTTATTCCATTCTACAGTTTTCATTTTTTTTTTTTTGCATTTTTTTAATTCGCACTGGCCTTACTTGCCATCTCTTTTTTAGTTTTTGTTTTGCAAAAAGTTTTTCATGAAAAATAAAAATCTCATACCATAAACTGGACTGATTTTTATTTTTATGCTTTCAAAAATAAAATCTATATGCTATATCGTATGTATTCATAATACTACCTAGTATTTTCGTTTCGCTTTTTCCATTTTTATTATATGTATATCAAATGAAAATATACAGCAACAACAAAACAGCGCGGCAACACAACAAAAAAAAAACGTAAATTAAAATGAAATTTCCATTTTTCATTTGGTTATTTTCTATGTTTTTCCATCGTCATCGATCAGTGTGCTACGTTTGCTGATTGTTTTGAGTGTATATGTTGGTGTGTATGTGTGTGTGTATGTGTGTGTGTATGGACTTGTTATATAATGTAATGTGAGTGTACGAAAATTTTAAAATGCAAATACTTTTTTCTACTTTAAAATTTATGTATATTTTTCATAAAACACAATATAACGAGACCAGTCGCGTAATTTTCATTTTTCGGTTTGTTATTGTTCAAAAATTGCATAATTAATGAGAGAAGGAGTAAAAATTGAAAATTAAATTACAAAATATGTAGTGCTTATGCAATTTAATAGGGTTTTAAAATCTAGAATTGGAATATGCACTTTATTTTTAATTCCTATATACTCTCCAAAATTGTTCAAATCCATTTGACCACACCTAAAGCAAAATATTTATGTGATATGTGTTTATGGATTATCTATCTGCACAACAAACGAACCAGACCAGCAAAAAAAAAAAACAAACACTCGTCAAAAAAAGCATTTTAAATAATTCAGGCAATTAAACTGAAATCTAAAAAGTTAAATCATTTCGTATATACTTGTGTATATTATGCCACACTATTGACATATCGCCATACTACACACTACAGCAAACTACATACCTATATACACATACAGGCAGATTTTACATATCCATATCTAATCATGTCTTAATTGAACGTTATGGGGTTTACGTCATTCCATATTTCAATGGATCCATATACACATTTTAGTTTTCAGCATTCGTTCGTAAAATCCATAATTCAAAATAAAAAATAAAATTTCAAAAAATCAAATCTATGTTACTTTATTATACATATACATATGCACAAACTACTAGAATGCATATAAAATTCTCTGGCTATAGTTTTTATAAACATAATACTCAAAATTTATGTATAAATATTCATGGACGTATAAATGCATATACGCACAAATCTATAAATACACGAGTACAATATATATGTAGAAAGCAGCAAGAGCCTATATGTTTATACATACATCCCTGTGCATATGCATATTCGAAAATACAACATAAATTTTTTCTATATATACGAGTCCGTAAAACTAGCCATTGGGCATTTATTAAACAGAACACACAGCGATGTGCAGTTTTTAAATAACGATGCAAAGTTTTTATATAAACATAAAAAAAAAGGTTTATTGCAAAAAAAAAACCTCATATTTTAAAAATTGCCAAGAGATTTTCACGAAAAATCTGGTATGAGATGAATTTTTTTTTTTTTGTACAATGATAAAACGTAAAATCTATAGGCATAAAAATATACATACACACGTATATAGAGTTTGTGGAAAAAATTAATGAAAGTTTGATATATGAAGATAATATATTTGATCACTGAATGATAAAAAATATTGTTTGGAGATAGATAGAGTGAATTGCATTTACCAATTGTGCAGATACATTCATAAGTGCATTAGATAGGAAATTTATATTGAACTGGAGACTTTGTTTATAATGTAGTCCTAGAAAATTGAACTTAGTCAAGAGGCTATATTGTTGAATAAATTCAAAAGATTTTTTCTTTTTTAATTTATTTAATTACACATTTTTAGAGTAAGCATTTGTTGATTAGAAATATAACCGCCGGCCTAAAACATTAAAAAAATAGTGATAAGATGGTTAATTTAATCCTCAAGTTTTTCAAGATTTCCAAAATTGTAAAATTGTCGTAAATATCCGAAATTCCGAAATAAGAAATTATAATTTGCTAAAAGTCTATAATAAGCTGACAAATACAGTACATTTAAGAAGAAAAAGGTATTTGGTAATTTAATTCATAAAAATATCTAAGGTTTTACAGCTGTTTTATTGAAAATTTTGCGACACCTTAAACATTTTCCACAGTGAAAGTAAAGTCCCTGCCAATAACGTCATTTCAATTCATACTTTATATGTATAAAAAAATAGTTTATTTTACAAAAATGTTCATCCATAGTTCAACTTCATTTTTCGTATAGTTGTCTTTTATTCCAAGTATCCTTTCCGCCCTCACTCATAATCTGAGTCTAACGTCTTTTGTTCCTGAGTATATTGCACTTTGCTGTGATTGGAAAAGATTTTTCCACATTCGTTTTTGATATTTGTATAAAACTCCAACAACCACTTAATTGTTATTCACGATGGCATATTTTTCAACATAATTTCATTCCTTGGTATAATGTTACAATTTCATTATCATTGTATCGTCAAAAATCAATTGATTATGAGGTTAAGAATCTCGTAATCTTTCCATCGTTTCCATAACCAAAAATTCATTTTTTTCTTAAACACTCATTTGTATTGTTTCTTTCGCTGTGATCAATTCACTCTTTCTCCATTTCATGACAACAAATGATTTTTACAAAGTCAAATAATTATCAATCTCCCTTTATACATCCTAAAACTCATACCAGCTCACTTAACCAGATTCACTTTTAAATTTAAAATACCTAAGTATTATATTGTCTCATTTACCCCCGTTTGTACACTTTATCGTTTGTTAAAACAAAATCAGATCTCTGCTCTTTTATGAATGGGACCATTTTTGACGGCAACCTCATTCTACTTACTTATAAAAAGGAAGTAATAAGTTATCAGCTCGGTCGCTATAGCCAGATGAGATGATTGAAAGATGATTTATCGAAACTGAATTGCAAAACTCTTAACAATTTCTGTTCTTCGTAAAATTATTATCTATCTGGCTAATTCCGGAATAACCTAATGTTTCAAATAGAATTCGCATGTATGTATTAATTACAATTTAATTGAAATTGTTAAAAGGTTTTAAAGGGGAATTGTAAAATTCGCTAATACCACAAGTGCATGGTTGATTCATTTTTTCAAGACATTTTTCCGATACATCACTGCTTCTGTAATAATATACAACTAAACTCTTTGCAAATTTCGGCAGATATCGAAAAACACGATTGCTCGAAAAGCTTGTCTAATCTTAGAACTCCTGAATAATCTCGATATTCACCAAAAAATTCTAAAAATTCCAAAAAATGTCTGGTAAAATTAAACCTTAAACTCTTGAATCTACACTTGAACCTCCTTAATCTTGAAAAATGGATAAACCACTCAGAATCTCGAACATATTTGAAAAATCCCCTATCCCAAATTAAGCAATGCTATACTGGAAATCTAGATAAATCCAAAAATGTTGAATTTCGAAAATCTTTCCCCCGGATAAGATCAAAGTTTTCAAAACTAATAAACTTAGAAACTTCGAAAAATTCCACAAAATATCGGAAACTTGATTAGACTCGAATAATTAGTGTTCTTGAATAATTGCGATGTTCTACAAAAAAAATCGAATATTACCGAAAATCTCGAAAAAACTTAGATTCTTGAACTAATCTAGAAAAATCTGAATGCTTAGTAATTCAAAAACAAAAATACCGCTTTCTCAAAAAAAAAATAATAATAACTGGAAAACCTCGAATAATCTAAAAAAATATTGAACAACGTTGATAATTTCAAATAAATTAGATGCCAAGCAACTTAACGCTATTCAAACTCCGATACATGATATCGCAAAATCACGAATTTCGAAAATCACACCTAAATCAATGTTAATATCAACGTTTATATTTCAATCCAAACTAAACTCAAACATTATCCAAAAATTTACAAAATCTCGAATAATATCTAAATACATATGGCTTCTCGCGTGTTGTGTCAGTCTTAAAAATCACACAAAATATTGAAGATTTTATCTGGAGTAAAGATAAACTTAACCCCAATTCCAGAATCGAGACGTCTGGGGTTCGACTATATTATAAGAATTATACGAGTCTCGATAATTTTTTCGAAATTGCAACAAAACATACTGTTAAAGTTAGCCGAAAATTGCCAGCAGAAAGTGAAATGTCGATAATGCAGTTTGCAGTACTCTAGTCAAAAGTTTCCAGCCGAAAGTAAAGACGGTCGATATCGATCGGTAGTGTTTAGCCTAAAAACTACTAAGGAATGTAAGGATGCATGATTATCATTGAATAACTTTGTTAATATTGATATATGGCAAAACCTGGCTGCAGTTCCTCGTGGAAAATTGTGGAAAACTCGAGAAAGCCAAAAAAAATATTTTAATTGGAATAAAAATCGCCTCTAGAGTGTTATGTTTGGAGATTTATTTTGTTGATGTGACTTGTCAATAGCTATCGCAGGAAAAAAAATTTAGTTCAAGGTTTCCCGTGGGAAATCTCGGAAAATTCGATTTTCCAAAAATCATAAAACAATTTGTATAAAATCAGCCTCTACAGTGTTATGTCTGAAAATGAATTTTATTGATGTGACCTGTCAATAGCTATCGCAGGGAAAAATTTCAGTTCAAGTTTCCCGTGAGAAATCTCGAAAAACTCGATTTTCCAAAAATCATTAGAAAATTTGTATAAAATCAGCCTCTAGAGTGTTATGTCTGAAAATGGATTGCATTGATGTGACTTGTCAATAGCTATCGCAGGAAACAAATTCAGTTCAAGTTTCCCGTGGAAATTTCGGAAAATTCGATTTTCCAAAAATCATATAAAAATCTTACGGGCAACTTGAACTGAATTGTTTTTCTGTGATAGCTATTGACAAGTCACATCAATAAAATACATCTCCAGACATAACACTCTAAAGGCGGATTTTATACAAATTTACTAATGATTTTTGGAAAATCGAATTTTCCGAAATTTCTCACGGGAAGCTTGAACTGAATTTTTTTCCTGCGAGAGCTATTGACAAGTCACATCAATGTAATCCATTTCCAGACATAACACTCTAGAGGCTGGCATTTATTTTTTACTTTCGGCTGGAACGTTTTTCAAATTTTCCAAGAATTTCCACTGGAAACTTGAAATGAATTTTTTTCCTGCGATAGCTATTGATAAGTCACATCAACAAAATACATCTCCAGATTTTATACAAATTTTCTAATGATTGTTGGAAAATCGAATTTTCCGAGATTTCTCACGGGAAACTTGAACTGAATTTTTTTCCTGCAATAGCTATTTTCAAAGTCGGGTTGGTATCGTTATCCAAAATAAAAAAATCCCAAAAAAAAAAAAAAAAAAATCCCAAAAAACCAAGTTTTTTAAAAATAACAAGTTTTTGAAATATTATTTTAATTCGTTGTATACCTTGGAGGATGGGGGCTGCCGCCCTCAAAGCCACGCCCTGACGATTTTTTGAAATTCTAATATTCATGGTGGTGATTGAACCATTTTTGAAAAATTTGTATTTTTTAATAATAATTCACATACTAAAATAGATAACTCTCCGAAGCCGCTTAGCATTGGACCCTTTGCGCAAGGATGACAGGAAAACGTCAGAAAAATTTCAAAAATATTAACATTTGTAAAAATATTTACGTTTGTATTTCACATACTAAAATAAAAAACTCGTCAAAGCCGCTTAGCATTGGTCCTTTCCGGGCAAGGATGACATGAAATTATGTAGATTCCTTTTGTTTACATGTTTTAGTTATCAAAAATTTATTGGGGCCTTCCCTTTCGATGGGGCAGGTTATTTTGTATTTTTCGGTATTTTTTTGGGATTTTTCCGTTCGGTAATATGATGGTATCCCTCTTTTAATGCTTCAATATTCGCGTTTCCTCGCAATAACGACTTTATGAATTGTGAGTTCTCGAAAATCGGGAGGCGAAACTCGAATTACAAGAAATACATAATCGACAGGCCAAAGATGAAATTGAAATGTGGATGAATAACAATTAACTACAACTTTTAGTGCTATTGAATTGCAGTAGGCTGGTTTTGCTTGATATTAATCTTTGGTGACAATTTTTTATCAACAAATTTTATAAATAATTCATTATAAGTTATAAACGCGGTAAATATCGAATTGACTAACCGAAAAGGTTAGATTATAGTCGGTTAACCTTATGCGCGTTCGACTGGGCAGAATCAATCGCTTATTTCTTGATTTAAATAAATTTTGATAAATTGCAATTTTCTGCAAAATTTTTCTTTCAGCAACCAATACCAACATAAAATGAAATATCAATGTCTTTTATGACAATTCAAGGCACCAACAGATTCGTGACTTTTTATCGCTCGGGAATTTTTTTTTGGGTTATTAATAAATAAATAGTATTATTAAAACAATTATTTTGACAAAATCTGTCTCTAATTATTTATGACAGTTAACATAACCTCAATAAAAAAAACATTCACATATTTCACCAAAAGATCGATAAAATAAATCATTTTACTTGGGCATCGAAAATTTTGGGCGTTAATCTAGTCTGCCTACCAGTAATATCTTCAACTTTTGCTTGTATTCCGTTTTGTTCATTAGAGCGTTCCTAAGTTCCAATCATTTTTAAAAATGTTAAAATTACTAACAAAAAATGAATTTTACCTCTCAAAAAAGAGGTTTGAGTTGAATTGTAGAAATAGAATATTCATTGATTTTATATCGAATCATTATATTTTAATACAAGGAAAGTGATGAGGGAAATATTCTGAATTAAGACGGAACTAAAGGGAGATGTCTATAAAGAGATTACTTTAAATACAAATCAACACATTTTAAGGAAAAAACAAACCCTTAGCAGTCAAACCTGGCTAAAAACAGTAATTTGAAGACTAACTGACAGAAAATATTGCCTGAGACCGCAACTGCATTAAATTCATATACATAATACTTCTGACTAAGTTGCCCATAATCGGGGCATAACGCGCCGTAGGTTTACTGAAATGTATCATATTATGTATCACAGAAAATCATTGCAAACACAGCAGGAAAACCTAAATAATAAAAAATATTTTTCGTTCGGTACCAGTTTCATGAAGTCATAGATTTTCTCTTATTTTATCTATAAACAGAATAATCAATAAGCGATGTCGTGCAATATACATATGTATATTAGTGAAAATCATATTAAATGCGACTCGATTGTTGTCCAGAGAAGATTCAACTGTTTGATGGTTCGACTGTAAACATGACTACATTAAATAAGTATACGTAGCTATATATCTTCATAACAAACATAAATAAAATGCTACTCGAAAAATTAAAAAAAAACTTTGGCTATTCAAAGTCTTAAAAAAACTTTTTAATTAATCCAAAATTAACTCAAGCAAAAATAGTAGAAATTTTTGATTTGCAAGTCATTCATGTTGGAGGAATTTTCGGTTTATTTAAACTATTGAAGTCTTATATTTTTTTGAAAATATCATGTCGAAACAACATCTTGTCTATACATTAATGCTGATATTATACTTTATCATTCAACCGAAAAGTTTACAAAACAAGGATATTATATTATCCAATGTTATACCACACATTCGATTGGTATTAATTTTGGTATGACTTACATACATAGGTGTTAAGCTAATGCATATAGTAATTTACCATGAAACTAAACAAATTTATTATTTTTATTTGTTTCTTGCACTAATTTAATAATAAAATGGATAAAAATACCTTTTTCAACAAATCCAATCCAATGGATCACCCTATAGAAGTCAATTTTCTTGCATTTTTTCTTCACATTTTTTCCGTCATTTTCGTTTCAATAACCCTGCCTCAATCCACAAAGTTGGTGAATTTTTCTATGTGCTGTGTACCTATTATGCAGCACAAGAAAGCAGCAAAAAAGGTATAAAAAAATTGAGATAAAAAAAATAAAAATCACTTGTAAAATCAATATGGAATATGTTTTCCGACCAACAATCGGATAAACGGTAAAGTTTGGATATAACTAAAATAACAAAACGCCATTGATGCAATCGACAACAGTAAATGTAATTCCAAACCAAAAACAAAACAAAAAATTTGTTTCGATAAATATTTGATTAAATTTTAATTTGCGCGATATTTCAACGAGCGGCAATAAACTAAAAATGCTGACAAGTTGCAATGTCTTAAAATGCATGGCTCTGTATTATATATATATTATGTGTGTGTGTGGTTGTGTATGTACATTATTTAATCCTAGGCATTTTCTTTATTTATTTATTTCTTTATATTTTTCCAACCAAAAATCAGAAACTTCATCAAAAACTCAACACAAAAAAATATTTTTTATATGGCAAAAAATCTCTTTTTCTTGCAACCCTTTTTTGCCGTTTGCTTATACATTTCATTTTTTTTTATTTTTTGTTCCTTACTCAAGGTATTAAGGTTTGAGGCATCATCGCAAAATAAAATCTTGTATTTGAGAAAAAAAATGAGAAAAGAATAAAATTAAAAAAAAAAAAAAATTGTTGAGGGTGAAGGAAAAGGAAACTGATTCAATGATTCCAAAGATGCACATTGTTCGTTGAGTAATTAAAATTTACAATTTCGTTGTATACAGTTTATTTGCTATCTTATGTTATATACACATACTTCATACAATTACATAAATGTACGGAGTTAGATATGTATTGGGTGATACGTCAAATTATCTGAAATTGTATATTGAAACTAGAATATTAAACCAAGAAAAATAATTGTCACCCTGTTTCGCCACCCACATAATATATTTATATACATACGTATTTCCTCAAATACATCAACACACAATTTTCTTGAAAAAAGGAATAAACATTTTTTTTTATTTTGAATATTTATTTAGTTTTCATAAAAATTAAGATGGAAGGAAAAATGTAGAGAAATGGAAAATGCATTTTCTATGAGCGGCATAAACAAATAAAAAATAAATAAATTTAAATAGAATTTTTTCTTCATACTAAATAAGAAAAATATATTTTATTATAATTATTATTTCAATTTTTTTTTTGCTACGTGTGTTTATAAAAAATAATAAATTTACGTATACCCAACAACACATGCATAATATTTTACGTCGATAAGAACGGTAAAAAATAAGATTTTAATTGGATTTTTCTTCTTCATATTTACACACGTAATAGATTTGAGTTCTAACGCTTTTCATACTAGATTTCTCATTTCTCCACAAAAAACCGCAAACACCATTTTTGGCGTACACTAAAATTAGAAACACTTAAGCGATTTTTCTTTTGATTATATACATATAATTTTTTAATTCTCTAATGTGTCTTTATATAATCTAGCAATCAGCTTAAAAAGAAAATGCAATTGCTATCTAACAAAGAGTATAAAAAAAAAATATATTTTCATCATATGCATGAGAGATAAATGAAGTATAAAACTAAAAGAATTTTCAATTTTTTCATCTTTTTAACTAAGAAAAGGCAATAAAGCATGATAAAAAAAGGATAAAAAAATTCTCTTTTGTACATATTAACCCTTAAGTGATAATTTTTCAATATGTCTAAAAATACAGTTTCGTACAATTTTTTGATTAATTACAAAATATTGGACTATTCCAACATGAGACGAACTTCGTACGATATAATGTGCAATGTTAAATGTTTCAAAGGAAAATTAAATTTTGGGCAACAATCATGGCCAATTGGGTTAACTTGGAGCAGAACAGAAACTGAAAGACACAAACGAAAAAAAAAATGTGTATAGACGAAACTATAGTCCTTGATTTGATATAATGCAACATTTTACAGTAAAGATTTTTCAATTACAGAACATATATTTATTATAAGGCAATATGTATTTCTTTTGCTGAATTATGTATTTTTTTATTTTTTATTTTTAATTTTCATATTATTAAGAAAAATTATGTTTCTGCTATAGTTGTTGTTGGTGTTTACATGCAGATACATATGTTGTTAGATGAGATATGCATTTTATTATTACAGAAAATTTCTTTGTTATATGAAATAAATTCTTTACATTTTAATTTCTTTTTAGAAGTGCATAGCTACATTTTTCATTTTGTACATCTTTAAATTAAAGAACAAGAATGGAAAAAGATACGTTTTATTTATACAGAAATGTATAAAAACATATACTACACATATACATAATAAATCTTTTTAAACTTGGATGGACTTTGATTAAAATATATTTATACTTACATAATTGTAAAATTCTTTGAAGATGTATGTACTCCTTTTTAACTAACATTCAAATGATAATTAAAGCTTATAACAAGGCACAATGCAGATTTGTAACAATGAATAGTTTGTTTGTAAAAAATATGATTTCTGTTAGAGCAATTCTATACGAGGTTTAACTTTGAGCAACCTCGACCAGCCATAGTCTAATTACGCCAATATCTCAAATATTTTTAAAAGTTGAATAAAAGTTTTCTCACATTTTAATTTTCTTTACAACTAAAGCTTAAAGAGATCTAATTCTAATCGGTTCAAAAACAGGCACTTAACTAATTATCATAATAATATAAAAGATGTTATGAACGTTGAACAATACTCCTAAGGAAGGAACAATATATGTAGTAAAAACGTAGTAACTTAATACCGAAATTCTGAGAACTTTCTTGCCCGTTAATTTGTCAAAAAACTACTCCTCACCTACTGGCCACAATTATTTGGAACACACTTGCACACTTGCATTTAACTGCTCAACGCCGTATAAACCACAATGAATATTTTATAACAGCCATGAATTGTGTTATATTTCGAAAGCTCTAAAATTAAAAAAATTAAAAGTTGCTAGTTGAAAGAAAGGTCAACAAAATCTTTGGAGAATTTAATTTACTTTAATGCTATATTGTCGTTTAATCCTAAAATAAAAAAACAACGAGCGAGTTCACCCTCAACTTGCAAAAGATTTATGTGAAAACTTTTATGTATAAATATCTATTGAATCATTTCAAGCCATTCCGATGATACCGAGAAACCCCTGCATAAAGACGGCTGATGTTCGCTCAGTGTATAAGCTAAGTTACATTTTTGGTTCAAAAAGTCAATAAGTTATTCGATTTTGATTTTGGAGGACGAACCTTACTGACATTAATTGAGCATGAGCAAAGTACAGTTCTGTTAAGTTAATCAATAATCATCTAAACCTGCCATCTACGCTTTAAAATATATCATTACTCTTACACGGTAATCTTGTTCAAGAGTCCATAATAGTGAATGGTCACGGCAAACCCGCTGAACAAAGCAAATATGCATCGCTTTGTCATATCAATTTAAAATAAATTAACTAAAGCGGTTCTATTAGGGCGAAATGTTGACCGTAAATTCATAGCAATTATAAAGGCAGTAGGGCAAAACACTAATAGTAATAACAAAGCGTACCGATTAAACAATTTTAAAATTATTATTTTATTATGCACAATGTAGGTATATATGCAGTTTTCACAGCTCGCTATTTCCATTTAATTTTTTTGAGTACCTTAAGGCATTGCCCCGCATGCAAAATGGAAAACCGGCATTTAAACCGTTAGACTCAATTTTTGACTTAGTTGCTTCACTTTGCAATATGAAAATTATTAACAAAGAGTTCTAATCTATAAGTTCCACCTTATTCTAAGAAAATTTTATTAAAATTAATTTAATTTTATTCAAAATCCCCAATTTTATGTTTTGCCTGCCGTCAAGCAAAAATCCGTAAAATTGGAGTTTTTGAATGAAATTAAATCAAGTTTAATAAAAAATTTTACGAATAATGAATTATTTGATTTGACGGTTTGAAATGCCGGTTTGCCGTTTGTGCATTACACTACACAAGCATAATTTGTGGTCCCTTTGCTTGTAATTTTCATTTTCAAAAACACTTGCTGCTGCGGCCATATATAGAAAATATTTTTACAACCAAATAAATTAAAGTAGGCGGATTTTTTTAAATTTTTTTTTGTATTCGGCTCACGATGTTTTTAAAATGCCGGATGATGTTGTATATTGCATATGTATGCGTAGATTTTGCGTTGATTTTATGTTTTATTTATTTATTGTTCTTGTCGATATATACACATACATGGAATATTTTTTGTTCGGCTTTTTTGTTTCCGTAACCCGAGTTCTATATAATTTTTTACTTACTCCTGCCGCTAAAGATGTTTTCACATCAAAAATCTTCGACAATAAATGCTTCTTTTGTTCTTTAGACCATATTTTGCTTTGTTTATCAATGTTTTAATTCGTATTTATCTAATTATCCTATTGCATGAGAAAATTTTGAAATAAATACCTTTAGTATTTTATTTTGGCTGGTAATAAAGCGGCACACAAATAATTAATATTTGAGATACAAAAAATTAATAAAACGGCACAAATTAATGAGCAACAAACAAACATTTCTTGGCATCATAAAATTAATTTTTTGGAACAAAATATAATAATTTAACAACATTTATAATTTTTTGGCACTATTGGAAGGGAACCCAAAAAATTATTTTTGGGCATCGAAATAAATGTTTTGAGAGGCAACCATTAGAAACAAAAATAATAAATATTTATCAAATAAAATTTTTGAATGATTCCAAATGGATATACAAAAAATATTCTTTGAGGAACCAAATAAAATAAAGTGGGAACAAAAATTTAACATATAATTGTAGAGGCTAAGGGCTTCGGTAACTATCACGGGTACGCGGGAGCTCGCTGCGCTCCCCTCCGCTTAGTCCTCCGAAGGGTTTTAGATTTAAACTTCGGGGGACGTAGGAGCCGGGATCAGTAAACATGTCGCACTGCGTGCCGCACATATTGACGATTAGAATCTATTATTGACACCTACTAAAAGGAAAATAATTATAATTTTTGATGCTACTCTTTGTCGCTAATTTTTTTTTTTTTGATGCTGAAAATTATTTGTTTGTATTTTCATTGTTTTGTTTCAAAATATTATATTTGTTGCCATTTTATTAGTTTTGATGCTAATGTTTGTCGCCAAAAAATGTTTCTTGTATGCCCGTTTAAATTGTCCCTTTTATTTTGATTTCCTATCTTCTATTTTTAAGTTTTTTTGTCTGCTCTATATCCAATGCATTTTAGCATTATTATAAACCAAAAACAAACCTGTTAACAATTTATATGGAAACCCATTATTGACTTTTTGAATGAAAATTTGTTTTCCGGCTTTAATAGAAAGAAAATTCGATTTCAGAAATGTTAGAACTTTAAACCGATGTTAACAAAACATCAAAATTTGATTTGAATGGTGAACAAATTTTAGTCCTAAGTTTAAAATTCGATTTCTCAAAAATTTTCCAAATGGCGTATAAGCCGATTTTTTTTTTAGCCGCTTTTCATTATTGTGGTAGTGTTCTTGTATACTGCATTGTGAGGTCATTTGCATTCATTGATCAATTTTGGACTAACTGTGTATCAACAGGCGTTTAACTCGCACACAAAACTAAAATATAATAACAATAATTTAACCAGTTCATAATATGCACATTGAACTGTCGTAATTTGGTGTTTGTGTTTGTGAATATTATTGCTGTACATTTATCAGCTGTTTTAACAATTTTGGCATTTTTTTTTTTTGTTTGTTTTATTTACGCACATAAGGATCGATTTTATATATTAATATGGACAGCTGTTGTGCAGGCTGCAATAAACCATTTGGTGCTACCGGTCGAACCATAACTTGTGGTGGTTTCTGCTGTTCCATCTTCCATTCTGAATGCTGTTCAATCAACACAGCTACTTATAATTTAATGGCAAAGAACTCAAACCTTATTTGGGTTTGCAATCCCTGTAAAGACTTGATTGCAAACAAAGTATTTAATAAATTGGTAGTGGATCAACCAGCTATCGACCATGTTGGTGCTTTATCTCACTTGGTTGATTGTATTAAATCTAATGTAGAAGACATATTAGATAAAGTTCAACAACAATCGGCTTCATTAACGGCTCTTAATCAGCAAAAATCAAGTTATGCATCATCTGAAAATTTAAACGATAACAGTAATTCGACAAACTCGATACCAGCAAATCATATTTTAAATATACAAAATCAACATCATACTGGAATTCAACATAAGCGTTCAGTTGTAAATGGCACCGGTCATGCAGTTCCTTCACTTCAGGTGGTAGAACCTCGTAAAACTATTTTTATTACAAGACTACATAAAGACGTTTCTGAAGCTGAGGTGAAATCCTATCTGAAGGACAATTTCAATATTGAAGATGTCAACTGTCGGCGTATTTTATCTCGACGAACCACCGAAGGTGATCGAAATTTCTCTTCTTCTTCTTCTTCCGCTGGCGCTACATCCCAAGAAGGGATTTGGCGCTACATCCCATGAAGGGGAAATTTCTCTTCGTTTACGATAAATGTAGCCGCTGCAAATTTTGATAACATATTACAACCATGTTCGTGGCCTGCTGGTTGTTTAATTAAGGAATTTATAAATTACAGCAGGGGTAATCATAATAAAACAAATTTGCCTGTATGTACTTCAACAAAATCATTCAACAGTGTAACCAACAACAGGCTTGACTTAATGACAAGACAAACTATTTGTTACAATGCGACGTCTCCTAGATTATTTTACCGAAATGTTGGGCGAATGTCGTCGAAATCTATCGAATTTCTCAAGTTCGTCTACTCAACAAACTTCCAGTTCTATGTATGCCTTCACCGAGACTGGATTTCACAACGGCATATTTAATAACGAGTATTTTCCAAATGACTATATCGTCCAAATGACTCTATGGTCTCTCCGATTATCTTAAAGGTATTAATTGGGGTTTAATAATAATATTTTAAACGTAAATGTGAATAAATTTAACAACTTATTATTTGCAGCTTTTCATCGTTTCGTACCTTTGAAAAAGAGTCGTAATTATAGTTACCCACCTTGGTTTGATGACAGCCTGATAAATTTGCGCACTCGTAAGAATAAGGCTTACTACAGACTTAGGGAAAATGATTGCGCACATAACAAGTCAATTTTTATAATTCTTCGGGACCAATTTAAGTCTGAATTTGAGGCTAAATACTGCCAGTACATTAAATCGATTGAAGCTAAAATTAAAAGTGACCCTAAGCAGTTTTGGAAATTTGTGAACGATAAGCGCAGCACAGCTGGATTTCCATCTACAATGAAGTATAACAACATATGTACAGTTGAACACAGTTTCTGACATTTGCGCAGGGTTTGCAGAATTATTTCAATCAGTGTATAAAACGTATGATATTCAAGTTGATAATAATCGCTTCATCGGTTCTTCCCAACATAACATCCCTCATTTAATAATAACGGAAGATGAGATTACCAAGGCTCTTATAGATTTTAAGGATGGATGTAAACCAGATGGAATACCCTCATCTATTCTTAAATCGGTAGTATCCTACATAACTACACCTTTATGTTATCTGTTCAATCAATCTTTAGCGAGTGGATATTTCCCAGCTGTTTGGAAAATCGCAGACATTGTTCCAATTTATAAAAAAGGCGATCGCTCGGATATATCAAACTATCGGGTATTTCAATTTTGTCTACCATACCAAAACTTTTTGAATTTAATCATTTGACATTTTATACAAAACAAATCATCTCATCTTTCCAGCATGGTTTCACTAGTGGTAGATCAACATCTACCAACCTTTTACAGTTTACAAAATTTGTTATTGAATCAATAGAGTCTAAGACACAGGTTGATGCAATCTATTTTGATTTTGCGAAGGCTTTTTTTTATCTCAATTGACCACAGAATTGTGTTCCTCAAGGCTCCCACTTGGGCCCAATTATTTTTCTTTTATTTGTGAATGATGTCACCGATATATTTAAATTTTGTAATGTTCTATTGTTTACTGACGATTTGAAGATTTTTATGCGAACTCGGTCTCTATTTGATCTTGATATACTACAGTCTGAAATAAATAATTTATCTAGATGGTGCTCTGCTAATAGATTGTTTGTTAATATAAGTAAATGCAGTGTCATGTCGTTCTATAGGACTTTTAACCCTATAATTTCTAACTATTATTTTGACGGTAATCAGCTTAGCAGAGTAACTTCAATAACGGATTTCGGATTTGGGAGTTATATTTGATACTAAAGTAACTTTCTGTTTACATATTGATAACATAATACGTAAAGCTAATTCTATGTTAGGATTCATTATTCGAATGACAAAGGAGTTTTATGATATATTTTCATGTGTAAGTCTGTATGTCTCTTTGGTTAGATCACACCTTGAGTATGCTGTGGTTGTATGGTATCCCCATCATGCAGTACACATCGATAGATTGGAGTCAGTTCAGAGGCGATTTACCATTTATATTCTAAGGAAACCCGGGTTCCTTTCTGATCGTAGTCAGCCTAGGTAGAAACAGATATGTGAGCTGCCGTCTTATGGTGATAGGTGTCATGATCTTCGTATTGATACTTTAGAAAAACGTAATTCGTAAGTGTGATTGTTAACAACTAATTTTGTCTGTATTATACATTTGTAATTAGTATTTAAGTTAAAATTTTATTTTCTAAATTATTTCGTGATTTTAAAAGTTTTTATGTTACTATTCATTAGGTTGTTTTACCGTAGAATAGTTTGTATATAAAATAAAATTAAAATAAAATAAGACACTACAGTACTAGCATGATGATTTGTTCCTGCTTAAGAAAGTTTACTGTAATTGTACAAAGTTATGTAGCTTAAAATATTGCTATTTAGAAACATTAAAATTCTATTTAAAAATTTGGAATTATTGAATTTAGAAATTAATGAACATGTATTTATATCCTTTTGGTTCTTTAGCTAATTCTACGATTTACAATCAAGAGAAAGACAAAACATTACCAAAAATTCTTTTTCATTATTCTGAAATAATAAGAAAGAAATAAAAAAATACTCAACTCAAAATACGTCTTTTGTTTTTTTTTAACAACATTTAATCTCGGCTAAATTAGCTGGGAACGCCAGTCGCGGCTGCTCACTTAAATTTTTAACCGTGCAATAAATCGAATTAGTTTTTTTAAACAATTTATTCGAAATTATTAACATTATTCATTATTTTACAAAAACTTTTTAGTTGTTTAAGATTATTCTTGTATTTTAACTTTATTCGAAAGTTTCGAGAATATTCGAATTTTTTTGAGGATAACAAGATTATTCTAAAATTCTGAATTGCGCGATGTTACAGGGTTTTAGATATTTTCTGAGATTTTTTGGGTTTTTTTAAGTTTATTCGTTTGATACAATGATCGTTAGTGATAGATATTATTAGAAATTTTTTAGGTTTTTCAATATTGTCGAGATTTTCAATATTATTCAATTTATTCTTCGAGTTGAATTATTAGTGCGTATCATTGGGTTAAATGATATTTCAGAGATGAGATTCCCGAAACTCGAGGTTTTTAGATTTATTTAGATTTCTGAAATTTTTAGACATTGATTCAAAATTATTGACATTATTCAATATTTTCAAGATTATTCGAGGTTTTCAAGATTATTCGGATTATTTTTCAAATTATTCAAGATTTTTTTCAAATTATTGAAAATGGTTCAAAGTTATTTTTTTAAGCACATAAGTAGATAGGTAACAGCCTCGCGTTAACTCACGGCCAATATTTATTCAGCTTTCTTTAAATAATGTGACATATTTTTAAAACAGTGTTCATTAAGTTGAGAGATTCTAGATGTCTGCAAAAAAAAAAAAAAAAAAAATAAACTAGAAAAGCAAAGTTGTTGGAATAAAAATTAAAAAAAAAATGTTTAATGCTTGGTAATTTAAACCAACAGACAGCCCAGAAAGAGCTTAAAAAGTAAAAACACTAAATATTACTACAAGGTTCTGGACGAAGCCCCATCAATTCATTTTATACTCGTGTTGTGCTATATTCTTAGTTGCATGCTCAATCGAAATTGCTTTTTTGCTCCAAGTAAAGAGAAAATATAGGTTTTTGTAAATGGTATTCGTAGTGTGATGTAAGAAGGAACTTTTATAACCAACCTGTTCACAAAAATTTGAACACAAAGGAAGAACATGCCACAATTGGTTTTGTAATATTGGTTTTTGAAGATTTATATCCAATTTCTTGGAACTCACATATAGAAGCTCTAGAAAATTTCGAATTATAAAAATTATAATTATAAAAATTTATAATTGTTAAAAATTTCGAAAATAAGCGTATTGGCAATTTAAATGGAAATATAAGAATCTTGAAATTTAAAAAATCTTAAATTTAATGAATTTAAAAATTTTAATATAATGGAATATTGGATTATGCAACATTTAAAAAAATTAAATAAAGTAAGAATTTAAGTAACTTAGTTGCACAAATAAAGAGCCAACGGCCAGTTAAGTAATATTCCCTCATTTTTTTTCCTTTTATGAAAATGCGATTTGTTTTTACATATGTATAAATATTTATCATTCAATTCAATATTTAATTGACGATTGTAAAAGTAGCGAAAAGGCCTCACGCGGTAAAAATTTTTAATTGAACTGGATACATAAATTTAAAAAAAAAATGTGACAAAACTCGAATTAACGTCTAGATTATGCAAGTGCTAACCAGTTTACATATTTACGAAAACCAAACTGTACTATAAGAAAACAATATCTTAAACAAGTAAAAACACACAATCAACACCGAAAAATATGTATCCGCCTCGGTTGAAAATTTTTCCGCTACTTGGAATCCGTGATGCTCCAATCGTAAATCGAACGAAATCGGGATAGTCAAGTATTTAATTCTCCGGTTACAATGTTCATGTAAAAATAAAATATAATCAGTTTGCATTGTTTTTGTATTATGAAACAAATCAAGAGACAAAAAAGAAGAAATATTACTAACTAGCCGTTGGCTCTTTATTTGTGCAACTGGGCATTTGAAAATTCAAATTTGCGAGTATTGGTTTAGTAAAATTAAGGTAAGTTAGTAGGTTAATTTTTATTATCCATTAATAAAATATTAACAAATATAGAATTTGAGAATATAATTATTGAGCGATAATATTTAATTAAAATTCTAAAAATCCTCTAAGTTTAAAACTTGAGAAACCGTTTTAGTAACCGTACTGAGCAAAAAACATTTGTGAAGGTCAAATAACACATATGTACATCGAAAGGTTTATATAGGTTTATAAGAGCCGGAGAGGCTGTACCGATAACTAAAATATGATTTAGTCGAACTGAACCGAACTAAGATTTTACTTATTTAAAATTATTGATTATAATTCATTTAATTAATTAGGAATTGTTTGTTACTTAATACCCGAAGTACGAAAATCCGGTTGGCACACGTTTTTCGCGGTTTAGAGCCGATTAAAACTGGGCTATCTTTGATACTTTCTTAGTAAATTTTTCTGTTTGCTAGACAAAATTCATGGTTCCTAAATAAAGGCAGACTTATGGCTTCATATAGAGAATTTGTGATTTCACGTATTTTTCACCTTATGTTAAATTAGTGCGTTTTATAAACGAACGCATCGCAGAATGTTTTTAATAAAAATTATTGAACGACAAAAAAAACTGTGACAAAACATAGTAATGCTGGAAACAGGAAACACATGAGCAGAATTCTGTACGCAGCAAAATTAGAATACACAAGTTTAATGTTGTAAACACATGAGCAGAATTTCTGCTAGCATCGCTGCCGGCAGAAATTCGGGTGAACTACATGAGCGTCGTTTCTGATAAGCAGAATGTTTTTTTTGTGGCATTTTATTTAATTTTAATGTACTTTGTCACAAATTAATTTATTTGTATCCCCCATTTTGGCACGTGTCACACAAAACTTATTTTCTGTCAACAAATTAAAAAAAATTGATTGGAAAAAATAAAAAGTATACAAATTGTACTAGATTTGTTATCTTTTACGTAATGTAGCCTACTGATTTGTAGCAAAATTAGAAATAGAGACATAATGCTGGAAACACATGAGCAGAATTTCTGCTAGCATCGCTGCCGGCAGAAATTCGGGTGAAATACATGAGCGTCGTTTTTGATAAGCAGATTTTTTTTTGTGGTGTTTATCTGATACATATTTAATTTTAATGTACAATTTTTTTAAATGAATGATGCATTATTTTGTCACAAATTATTTAATTTTTATGCTCCAATTTGGCACTTGCCACACAAAACTTATTTTCTGTCAACAAATTAAAAAAATTGATTGAAAAAAAAAAAATATACAAATTGTACTAGATTTGTTATCTTTTACGTAATATAGCCTACTGATGCGCAGCAAAATTATAAATAGAGACATGAAGCAGAATTCTACATGGCAAGCAGAATACATGTATTTCAATTCATTTAAACTTGTGTATTCTAATTTTGCTGCTTACAGAATTCTGCTCATGTGTTTCCAGCATAAAGCAGAATTCTACATGACAAGCAGAATACATGTATTTCAGTCCATTTAAACTTGTGTATTCTAATTTTGCTGCTTACAGAATTCTGCTCATGTGTTTCCAGCAGAATGCTGAAAACAGATGAGCAGAATTCTGCAAGCAGAAAAATTAGAATACATACGTTTATACGGTATTAATTAAATGAATTCTGCTCTCCGAGCAGAATTCTGCTTTGTGTCTCTGTTTCTAATTTTGCTGCGAATCAGTAGGCTACATTACGCAAAAGATAACAAATCTAGTACAATTTGTATACTTTTTATTTTTTGCAATCAATTTTTTTAATTTGTTGACAGAAAATAAGTTTTGTGTGACACGTGCCAAAATGGGGGATACAAATAAATTAATTTGTGACAAAATAATGCAGCATTCATTTGAAAAAATTGTACATTAAAATTAAATAAAATGCCACAAAAAAAACATTCTGCTTATCAGAAACGACGCTCATGTAGCTCACCCGAATTTCTGCCGGCAGCGATGCTAGCAGAAATTCTGCTCATGTGTTTGCAGCATAATGGTATTTTTCATGACATGTAGAATGTTTTACTTAGATAATTTACATAAAATACCGCACTCTTAACTATTTCACCTTTTCGTAAAATATAATTATCTGGCTATTTTTCGAAATAACTTAATATTTCATTATGTAAATATTTATTATAGATTTAGCTAAAAAGAGAAAAAATGCTTTAAATAGCAGAATAGGGCCGGGCTTTTTTGATATTTGAAAAATCGAGCCGGACCGGGCCTTTTTTTCATTTTTCTAAATTGGGCCGGGCCGGGCCGGCTTATCTCTTGGATTTTGCAGGGTGGGTCGGGCCCAGGCCAAGAAAATTTCATTTTGCAGGTCTCTACTGCCAACCTCATTTTCGTACTTTACGGGTATTTAACGTGTACAAGAAATTTTAACCTGATACCAATTAGTCACCTGAGATTTATAAGATTACCGGTTTGACTGTTTGCCTTCATCTAAGAACCGAGGAAAATTTCTGCTTGTCGGATTTTAGAGTTTCATGGATGTTAAACAACACGAAAAACAATTTTCAGTCTGACACCAATTAGTTGAACGTCCTTCGAAAACTTACTCGTTCGTTTGCAAAAACAGAAGGAGTTTACCGCTAAACAAAACAATAGTATGAGGTAAAAATGTATACCACGCTTTCGTTATCGTGCCAGCTCGAAACGTCTGCTGGAGCCCTGGACCGCGGAAAACATCTGCCAATAGAGTTTTCATACTTTACGGGCATTACGTAATCTGTAGAAGAAATGTTACCCAGGTATCAAATAGGCACCTGAGATTCATAAGCTCGCCGGTTTGATTCTTCTGCCTTCCACTAAGAACCGTGGAAAATGTTTACCATCCGGATTTTAGAATTTTTGAATGCAAAACAACGCACACATCAATTTTCAGTTCTTTTGACAAATTTTCAGCTTGACACCAATTTGTCACAATTTTGCCACTACATCTCTAACTATAAGGCAATTCATTTAAATTCATTATTTAATTCGTCACGAATAACAACTCTTTGTTGTAAATTGGCTTCAATATCAGTAAAACGGCAAAATATTGCTATTTAAATGAATTGCTATTTTATTAAAATGATTATTGCCTAAGACTTGCAATTTTAGACTTAAAACATTTCTGTCAAATAAGAATTATGAGTAATGACATTGTCGTTTTATAATGTAAAAGGTTTTAGTTCAGATATGGATTTTTAAGAAACGTTGTTCCATTTAGTCTGATTTCTGACTAAGGTGATTTTTTGGCTGGCTAGATATTCACCAGTGATTCCCCAGGAATTACGGTCGAAGATTATTCATTATTATTGTAAAACACTTATTGCAATTGCTTATCTTAATTAAAACCAAGGCTTGAAGCCAATTAAATACTGTTACGTTCTTGTCTTGTTGGTTAAGAATTAGATACTGAAACGACCAAATTTACAAAATTCTTCACAGACAATTAATTGTTCTGCAAATGGTTGAGAGTTAATCAAATTTTATAACTGTTTTAACCTTCGGTGAGCCTGGTGGGGTCTAAGATGCCCGACTCTTATTTTTGTTATAACAAGAAAAGTTTATGTTTTTTATTATGTTTATATTTCACGTAAAGCAATGATTGTTCTATTTCTTTATAACAGGCCATAAAATGTAGTATTTTATTTATTATGTTCAGGTTTACGCATTAAAAATTTTTAACACTTAAGCCATAGTTAGTTGGTTTGCATTTACTTCGATGGTTTTATTTGATGCCATTTTATTGAAGCGTTGCAAACACTTAAATGATTCTACTGGTTAACCGCGTTCTTCACCAATATTATAATCAAGTAAAATAGACCACTTGTAAATTCTGACCAAAAATTCTGTTGTCAAGTTAACAATAATTAGATAAATTTTATTTTTTTAAAATTTAAGGATTTCGCTACGCACATACTATGTATATATAAGTAGACGACGCACATTATGTATATCATAAAAAACTGTCGCCGACAAAATATATCCCAGATTAGGTGAAATTCTTATGAGATTTACGAGTACTACAGCAGACTACGAAATTTATTTCGTTTTACAGTTTTAGATTAGATAACAGAAAATCCATAATTTCACAAAAAAAATGCTACCGAACATTGATAATATGGTTCTTTATTATATTTTTGTTGTCGTGCTGTGCTCAAGAAAGGGTTTTGATTAATGAAGTTTTAAATATCGCCTGGTATTTGAAATTGCGAATTTAGATCAAATATGGTATGAAGGTTTCATTTTTACAATTTTCTAAATTAGGTACTTCCATATGTAATTTAAATTATAACCTAGCATTACCATAAGTCCATAACGTAAACAAGTGCGATTTATATAAATAAATAAATCAATAATCCATTCTACATATTATACATACATATTGAACTTTTTTAATAACAATGCTACTTATGTAATAAAAACAATAATGCTATAGTTCTTATTTTCTTAGATGTGTCAACATGATAAGCATTTAACTATGACAAATATTATTCATTGTTATGATATACACTGGTAATATTCAAAAGAAAAACAAATTACATTATTATGTACATAAATGTATACAGAAAACTCAATTAATGTAAAATTTAATAAATTAAATAATTAGTATATTACACATATCTATTCATGTGTGTTTATTTATTGTGTAGTATACAAATTTAAGGTGTTGGTCATACTCATAACTCATAAGGAAACAAAATTTAATCAATTTGCATAATATGAATGAATAATTTTACTTATTTATTTGACTTTTGTAATATTTATTTAGCTTCCCCATAATAAAAAAATGTCGCAATATACTGCAATTAGATGGATGAATACACTTTAAGAATTTTTAATAAATCTATTACAGATAATCATAATACATGACATAGAATGTCATATAAATATAATAACGTCCATGACACGAAAATTAAATAAAAATATCGTATAAGAATTAATATCGATATTACATTTTAAGGAACGGACTTAATGTGCATTTATAATACGCGGGTTTGGTTATAAAATCAAAATTTCAACTCTGCGTTATCTTGCACGCTACTTTTTATTTTATCGGATAATAATTATTAATATTTAATGTAAAAAAAAATTCAAAATGGTGTCTATATGTAAAACCATGAACAATATCACTTATAATCTTTAACTTGTGCATATAGTTCAACAATAATTATACATTAGATTTGTTATTATTTTCTAATACAAATCATGCAATCATTATTGTAATTTTAAAATCGTTTTATTATATTTGTTGCTCTACGTTAAAGTCATATACAATGTCATTTGATTTAATAGAAAATTGATATGCCATGACTACAATTTAATGAGGTTTTCTTGACAATGTGCACTGCATATAAAATGGGCGGGAGGGATTCATTCAAATTGTATGTCTTTGGGGAGTTTTATTCCAACTCAAAGTCAGGTGGAAACAAAAATGTCATATTCCAAATAAATATCATTATCACACGAACTGTTTTTTTTTCCGCTCTAATTAGGATAATTATCTAAGTTTTGTAGAATATTACATCCCATTATATAGTTTTGATCCCAATTGTAATAACAATAAAAATCATACGTATAACAAATCTCAATTTATATAAAACATAAAAGTTTTAAGAAAACAAGAAGTCAAATAAAATTTAAAGTGTTATAAAAATTGTAATTATTATTATGTATATGTATATATTATTATACCGAAGAATACCGTAGGAAATAACACGAAGGAATAATAGAAGATACGGAATAGGATGTTTTGTTTAAGAATAATATTAATAATAATAAGAAGAAGACGGTAAATGAGATAATTTCTTATTTTATTCAGTACTTCCTATAAAGATGAATATAAGCTCCGAGTATATAAATATGTGTTGTTCTGTATGTAAGTATATAAATTAATGCTCATGTTCTTAATTAAAAACTACAAACAAACAAACAACAAAAAATACACATAGTAATAATCTCAACTAGGATAAGACAACCAACTTTCATCATGTTTATAGCTATACATTTTTTTTTTGTTATTGTCTTCATCGAAGAATGTTGTATATATGCAACTTTAAAAATAAAAAAAATGTTTGTATAAAGGCAAGCTGAAAAGGATTTTTATATTTTTTTATTTAGAAACTGAAATAAAATATTTAACTTTTGAGAAAATTTTTATTTTTTTTTTCCTTTTCAAAGATTCTCATTTTTTTTTTGTACTGAAAAACTTTACAAACAACTAAATTTTATTTTCCACATTTTAACTTTTTATGCATATTTGTATAGTTTATTTTATAACTATAGTGGAAAATACTGTCATCATCATCGGGTAGATACACTCGGTATAGTGTAGTGGAAATAGTTGTACGATAAGATATGAGCGCAGAGACGTAAGAAAAAAAGGTTTTATAATTATTTAATTTTTTGAATGACTTATATGGGTTAAATAATTTTACAGGATAGAATTTAAACTTGGTGTATAGCCATTCTGGTCGATTAAATATTACATTACAGACAATATCAACTTACTTGGTTGAGTTTATTTAATCAATTTTCCTTTGCATAACAAAAATAATACAATTCAATTATTTTCTTCAAAACAGTTCGATGTCCCCGGTAGTTATTTGCTATGAAGTCAAACAAAGCTTTTATAAAATTTAGCAAAATTACATAATATATAATATTAGTTATAAAATTTTAGACAGTTGAAAAATGTAAAGTGGTTGTTATTCAGTGTTACCCTAAAAATATGGAAACTTGAGAATCATTAAACTAAGGAGGTGCTAACATTTCAAAAATCTCAACATTAAAACAATCCCTGAAAATCTCAACATTAAACCAATCATGAAAACATCCTAAACAAAATTCCTTGCAAAACAATTAAGTATTTAAAAAATAAATCAATTTTCTTAAACTATTTCTGAAAGCAAACTCGTTAAAATTTATCAAAATATGTGTAGGGTAAAGTGGGGTAGTTTCGTCATCGGGGCACTTTCGTCAAGCTATGTTTAGCTACCTGCACATCGTTTAAAAAATCTGAAAAAATTACTGAATCATGCCATTATTATTTCAAATGTTTCTCTGTACTTTGACAGTCATCATTGAAAACGCAACTAAAATACACGTATAATCGTGTTTTTCCCCAGTATTGCGTAATATTTGGTATGTATAACGTTAGATTTTTTATTAAGCATTTTTTTAGTTTTGTTGAGTGTTTCATTGAATATAGTTATGATAGATAAATTAATTATCTTTAAAGTGTTAGTGTGTGAATTAATCAATAAAAAATAATTAATTAAATTTCTTTATTTAGTATTTTTTTACTACTTTGGGGCACATTCGCCAAGTTGTTACGGGGCAGTTTCGTCTTTGATAAATGCCCTTGATACTGTCGAGCGTACCACAGTTATAAAATAAACGTGGGTCAAATAACCGAAGTGGAAGCTAATAACTCCTACATCGAGAGCTTCTTGCGCAAACATGCTAGAAGTCAACTATTTGTTGAACCAACCAAAGAAGACATTTCATTAATTTATAGAAATTATGCTTATATGAAACTGCCAACACCAGAGCATCCTCCTATACGTTTAAGTTTAAATTTAATATTTTATTGAATAAATATGTTTTTATTTTATTTATTTAAAAAAATTATTTTATTTATAATCTGTATTACTAACGATTCTTCTAAAATAGTTACGTTGACGAAAGTGCCCCTTCATTTGGCGAAAGTACCCCGGGCCGGGGCACTTTCATCTTTCTATGGAGCTCCAGCAGAAATTAAAAAAAAATGTTTTGTAATAATAAGGAAAAATCCTTACATTCACAATTGGTTCAGAAAATATGGAAGTATTTACTACCGTTTACCGATTTAAGAAAATATCAATAATAATTTTTCTACCGAAATTTTACTAAAAAGTGGCGAACTTACCCCACCTTACCCTACATGTTAAATTTTTTTTTTTTTTTTTTGCAATAAACTTTTATTAAACTCATTGCTGTTCAAAATCATGTTATTTGTTTGTTTCTTTGTTAATATCTTTGCAATCTGTTTTGAGGCGCGGGGCATTCCAAACTCACGCAGTTAACTTTAACTGTCCTACCTAAAGTAGTAACCAAATCGGGGATGCACTTTTCTTATGTAGACCATCTGCGCATTTCACATCTCCTTGCCAGCCCATAGAACTGACATGAACTGTAGGTCGGCCCATGAATTCTGTAGTCTAACACGAAGAGATATCTATAGATTTGTTATCGTCATCACCGATCGAACTCAGGGAGTCTATTATGAAATTTTCGCAATAGCAAATTTTCGACATTATCGACCAATTCGACAACGTTGAAAGTAGCTATTATGAATTATTCGACAATATCGAAAATAAATTAAAAAAAAAAATTAATATTAATTTATTAACTAAGCGGAAAATTAACAAAAAAATCCAAAATTAAAATATACGTTACGAACTGCATAACTAAAATTTTATTTTCTCACGATTTATTATTGAACCAGCGTATGAATTCGTCATCTCAAGAGCAGTCGCATACTATCAGAGCCTTCTAGAGTATAGAGCCATAATCATTATGACGTATTTTTTAGAAGCTTTTTTAGTGGTATAACTTTTCAATGATTTCCATAGGAATCCATAGTAAAAACAGTGTTTTTTAGCTTCAAGTTTTACAATGAAAAAAGCAAAAATGTTACAAAATGTTTATACAAAAGTGTTCTACATATCTTTAGCAGCAATATACAAGAAGGGTATATTGGCATTAAGTAAATATTAGTTGCAGACATATTAAAATTAAATTATTTCTAAAATATATTTTTCGAACTTTCATTTTGAAAAATACATCAAAGTTGGCTCTGACGAATTAAAATAATACTTGCTAAATTTATCTTTAGTTTTACTAGTGTACGTTAGATGTCTCAGATTTATACAAAATTATGACACGTTCTTAATATTTTGAGAATTTGTTTTGCTTTTCCTACAATTTTTGAACTTGAAACTTCCCCAGGTGGCAATTTTTCGTACGATTTTTCAAAATGTTTACTGCCATCTATGTAATGTATATTGACTTAATGCACACGATTTGTAGTAAGCTTTTCTTGTTAATTTGACCAGAATGCTGTTGTTATGAACTTTTTTTTATATTTTGGTTTAAATAAATCAATTATTACAAGAAAATGAAAATGATTTACTTAGACGAGATTTATATATGTTGAAATTCAAACATTTATGAAAATATTTCAGAAATCATAATAAAGAATTTGTAACGTTTTCATTTACAAATTTGTCTTTGGGAAAAAGTGATTTCCCATATGTTTTATGTGTTTTACTATGGAAGTTTTGGTTTTTTCCTCGTTTCTAATTCCCTTATAAAAGCTTCGTTTTTTAGATTATGGCTTGTATAATCAAGGTTGCTTTGATACTATTCGACATTATTTAAAACAATGCGCGGTCGCCAACTTTTTTAGTTTCATAATAGGAAAATTTTCGATATGATCGCAAAAATAACGCGTCGAATAATTTCATAATAGCACATGTCATAATAGACCCCCAGATAATTACATTTTACATTTCTCCGCTATTGGGAACCTAGCACTGCTCGATCCAAATGCCGCAGATTTAACTGCGGCACTGTGTCATATACATATTTTCGGAAAAATATTTCTTCGAGTTGTTATAATACATTTTCCTTCAACTTCCCGAAAAAAAGTAATAAAGTCAGTTTTATAATCTGTAATAATGGAATCTGGTCAAATTGAATATTTTGATACAGTTCCCTTTCACACATTTTGGAAATAGCAATCAGTGTTACAAAATATCTGGCACAAATTAACCGGATTTCCATTTTTAAACAATTCCGGTTAACTCGGTCTTTATGCTCATTTTATTCTTAACTATATAAACCCTATCGCAAAGTTACCGCAAGTTTACCGCAATTATGTATTATCCGTTCCAAAATTATGTATGAAATTCAACTTGACCTACCCTTGGAATAAGTTATACACATTACGCATAATATATTCTTAAAATTGTTTCAGGTAGTATTCCTACTTGGAATAATTTATTCAGGCAGCAGAAATGATTTAATTCATATTTTTGCTTGATAAATGATTACCTTTGATATAATTTGCAACACTTTGATAAGGCACAATAGAATTATGCATTTTTTTGCATGATAAATTTCAGAATTTGGAATTTCATATTCTAATGTAGGAATAAAATATCCAAAATCAGAATTTGTTTATCTTTCACTTGGGAATGAATGTTGCATTATACAACAAAATCGCATTATGCAAGTTTTTGCACGGTAAATTCTAGAATATTTGAATTCCATATTCAATGTCTGTAGGAATAAAATATCCACAAACAGGATATTTATTATTCCTAAAATAGGACTGATTAGCAAGTTTCTTAGGGATAACACAATCTTGTTAGAGGATAAATTAAGTACTTTTTAGAATAATTATTACATATTAAAGAAAATAATTTATGGTTTTATAAAATTTATTATTAGATTAAAAATTTATTCATAAATACAATATTCCATAATTCAATATACAGGTTATTGATGTCTTACATAAAAAATATTTTTTTTTTTTTTTTTTCGCTGGCGCTACATCCCATAAAGGGACTTGGCCGCTTCATTGTGAAGTTTCGTAATCATTTTTTCCAACGGATAATGAATGATTAATTCATTGATCCTTACATTAACCAGCCGTGATTTTTTCATCACCCACCGGGAATCAAACCCGGGACCTCCGGAGCTTAAAGCAAGCATGCTAACAACTGTGCCACCGGGGCGGCAAAAAAAATATTTAATAAAATTAAAAAGCGTAAATAATAGCACTTTGAAATAAACCAAATTCTAAAGAATTCTCGCAAAAAGCACTTCTGTCCATTTAAAAGAACATGAATTTCAAAAGGTATTTTTATGATTAGATCTTTATTATTTTTTAAAAAATGCTAATTCACTTATTCACTTATTTTAAATATCATAAAATGTGAATCAAAGCTAATAATTTTAATATATTTTGACGAATTATACTGAAATTATTTTGATAGCTCTAATATGATATCAATTGTATCTGACGTTGGAAGGTCATATTTTGTTTCAATATTATAAAAATATTTTTGAATGAATAACCAAAACTTACACGATTGTTTTGGATATTCTAAATTAAAAATAAAAAAAATGTTAAAACAAATATCTACATAATGCAACCAAAAATAGAAAAATTGTAAAAAATCCCTTCGTAAACTACACTGAATTGTGGCTTTGGACTATATTTATAAATATAATAAACGGTTGCAGCTTTAGGTTTTTTGATAAGCAAAATTCTTTTACCGTATGAATTTATTTACTAACGAATGATGAATCCAGCACTTCAACTAAAAATGACTCGATTGAGTCAGTAATGGACATTTTCCAAAATTTCCCATTTGGAAATTTTTCTTTACTTGATGGTTTCACTGCATAATGCATTAATCTACATATGTGCATGTTATGGATATCTGAAAAAAATCGATTTGGTTAACACGATACTTGTAATTGTAATTTGATTATAAATTGTTTACCTTCGACCTTGGAATAATTATGGGAAACTGAAATCGCTTGTTTGTCTTTAATAGTTTTACTAAAAATGGCGTCTATTTTTAATTTAAAATTGTCCCATGACCCAATAAGATTTCCATAATTATCTGGATATAGTTTTTGAAAATCTATTTCAACCTGGAAAACAGAAATTGAAATACTTATTAGAAAGTTTGAAATTGAAATACTTGTTAAATAGTACATTTAACATTTAAAAAGATTATTTTTTGTACATACCAATCGAAACCCGTTTGAGTTTTTATATAATGGCCACTCGGAAAAGATGTCAAGGCCTTGGCTTCTTAGTTCTCGTTGTCGAATATTAAAAGTTTGAATCCACTTTGGTTCTATTATCTCCCAATGTGTGCAATGAACCTTTAACCAGCTTTTCAGTTCGTTAGAATTTGTGTCTTCGTCGATATTTCCTTCATCATTGATATAAGTAGTTCTTTCAGCGTTATATCTAGAGTCTTCAGATTGTAAAAAAAGCAAATAATTGGAAGTAGATCTAGTTTTTCATTTATTTTTTAAAAAATGGCTAATTATAAACTAATAATAATTATATTAAATTAAATTATAATAAAAAAGTTAATAATTTTGAAAAAACATTTTTTTTTTCTAATGAATTTCTAATTAAACATAATTAAAATATTGGCTGAATCACATTTTATGCAATATAACTAAACAAGATTAAGTTGTTATACATATTATAAAAAGTTTTTTCAACACAATAAATTATTTTGTAATCATATTGAAATAACAAAATTCATTTTTGCAGATCTATAATTATCAGCTTTTCAAAAAATAATAAAGACAATATACTCGTATTTTAAAATCCGGGAAACTAAAACTTTAATATGTACCTGTATTCCGATTTTCATTAGTTGATTACCGCCTTCTTTTATGTTCGTTGAAGTAGCCAATCCGTCTAAAATTCTTTGAAGCCACTCTGTATTTATTATATAATTTTCCGATTGGATTTTTATTTTGATTGAAATAGTAGTCCTGTAAACACAGATACCAAAAACCCCCTATTATAATTGTCAAATCGATCAATAATCAAACCAGACTTGGTATTTTCTTCTCTTTTTAAATTATGCTTAATACGAAAAGAAACCAACGCCAAGTCGTGCAGATTTCTCATAGATATGAAAAATGAAAATTATAACAAAGGTGATATTAATATTTTATAATTTGTATCCGTATAATTGAAATATTAAGGCCGATGATCATGGTTACGTGATACCGATTTTCATTAATGTGTATATATAAATTCCGTTAAATAGATTCACGTTACCAATAAGCTATATGAGCCGTTTATTTTGAAAGTGACCTAAGTCCATTTTTAAAAAAAGTCAAGTTAATGATAACAATAGATAAATAACAGTATAATCTTTCTAACGGTAAATAATTTATTGTCAAAACAAAAAAAAATTAATCTCTAACACCTGTGCAAAAAATAAGAAAATTCAAAATCCCATATGTTTTTTCATTTATTGTTTTTCTATTCTTTCATTATCTCGTTTCAACAAAATATGGACTTAAGCCACTTTCAAAATAAACGGCTCATATGTAGTGTGGCAATCTGAAAGATAGAAAGTAATCTTTACAATTTAAATGTACTAACAGAATTTTCCTCTGTTATTTGTTCCTCTTTTATTATTTGTTGGAATATATCACGGAAACAATCCAGCGTTATAACATGATAATTTTCTACGAATTCACGTAGGTACTATAAAAGTGCTTAATAAATCCCTAGTCTCTGAAGTAAAAGCAGGTGGCGTATTCTTGTCGTATAAGTCCTTAATTCGTGCACCATTATTCCCAGGTAAAAAAATATTTAAGTTCTAGTTATAAAATTAAATTGATAAATACATTTAAATTTAATTGAAGTATTTAATTATATTACAAAATGATATCCGGATACCGAAGAAGAATAACTATGTAGATGGTGAAGATGTGTTTGTCTCAATTGTTTGTTGTTCAAGCCACGGAAGTACACTGATATCAGATGTATTGGATACAGTTCTATTTTCGTTTAAAGTAGAGCAGTCAGCAAAGTTCTGAAATAAAATATGTTTTATATATGTATGTACTAGAAGAAAAAGCCCGTAATACAGGCGCAAATATTAATTCTTTTAATTTCCTATAAGAACTAATGCAAATTCGGTGATTTTGACTTAAATATTTATGAACTAAAATTCACTGGAATTGAATATATATATTATTCGATAATTTGCATCCTCAATATGTTTAGAATTAATGATTGAAAAATCGTAGAAGAAAATCTCTCTACATTTTCAGGTAGGATGAGAAAAGAAAACCACCATTTTTCACTACTTATGCGATCAAACAATAAACATTTTCTGTTTACAGGAAAAAAAAAATTGAAACAAATCAGGACTGCCTTGATTTTTGACTGGCCCTTCACATGATAATCGCCGTATATAGTTAGCGTATTTACTTGAGACATTTACAACAACAATTGCACTAAATAATCCCTGGAGGGATTAAATAATCCCAAATTTTGTTTGGGATTATTTAAATCTTATCCTATTTTTAGTTTTCGTTCTTAGCGATAGAAGCCACCAGATGTCATAATACATGTTAAATTTATATTTTATTTCGAAAGGTTGGCTTTTGAAAATTAAATCAAATTGGCTATTTTCTTGGGAACAAAATAAAACCAAAATAATTCAAATTACATTTTTGGCCAACAAAATACGCTTAGTATAGTAATTGAAAATATAGTTTAAAAAAAATTATTATATTTTTCATCTTACACTCTACAAGTTTGATTTCCTAAATCATTCTGGAATATTAAACTTAACTCTATCTCTGTGAGATATTTTAAACTTTCGATATCGATGTTTTTATCTTGAAATAAGGATATATATGAATATAAATTATTTTAATATTTTAAGTCATCCGACTATCAGAGAAGATGTACCTATTAGTTTGGGTAGAAGCGGTTCCATTGACCACTCTTATAAAAGGTCAAAAAGTTTATTATTGTTTTCTATAATAATAAACTCGTACGATGTGTCGTCGACTATATCTGGTTCATCCACAACTTTGTCATCCATCTAATTGGAATTATTTTTAAACTAATAATTAAAAACCTGAAAAATATAATAGATTATTATAAAATTTTCGATTCCAAACAAACATCAAATTTTCGGAGTTTACTACACTGTCGCTTTATAACAAAATCACAGATTATTCCTCTCTACAGCGATACTAGATGAATGCTTGCCTCAAATCAAAACGTAAATTTTGTAAAAAACTGTCGAAAGTTTCGTATTACGTACTAGTGGTATTACAATAAGCTTTATTATGGTTTGGCATTTTAATATTATTTCACATCTTGCACGAAATTCGAAACTCTCGACTCTCAAGCTTGCTTCATGAGATTTGTCAGTTGTCAAAATGGAAACTTAACGGAGTTAATTATATGTTATCTCACGACAATGAAACTGTAATTGCAACATTGTTTTATTTTTTCTCACTCTACAATAATTATTTATGTCTTTTGACATCTACTTTATATTTTTTTGAAACATTTGCACTAAAAGCAAAACAAAACCCGAGATCACATATTTTTACCTGCGTTATGTTGAAATTTTCTTGATGGGCTCAATTGACAAATCTTATGATGCAAACTTCACTCTCAGTTGTTCGCACAAAATCTACGTTCAGAATATTACAAAATAAAAGTAAATTATTAAAGAGTAGGTACACTAAATTATTACCTTAGAAGAATGGCAACAATACCAATGTTAGCGAAACAAAAATGACTAAAAATGCATAAATAATTTTGAGATTAATTGACACGAATTCATTAGAGCCGCGTGCGCATATAAAATCACTCAAATAGAAAACAAAAATTTTTCTAAAAAATACGCCAATTTTATGAACGTTAATATGTACAAAACCAGTTTAATGAATTTGTATTACTATTAAAATCGATAATTCTTATTTTACCAATTATCACGAGTACTATTTAAAATACAAAATTTCTTATAATTTTAATGGATAAAAAGCATATTTTTTATTACACTTTAAACATTCAATATTACATTACCACATTATGATCTGTTTACTGGTATATGCAACACCAAATACTTACTTTAATGATAGACCTAGTTACTTCGTTACTACGAAATTATATTCTTAATAATTATTTTATTATTAATTTTAATTAATTTTTTTTAAGCGCCTGCGATCAATGCGTTTCGTTTATATCACTTTCTTTAGAAGAATGACAAAAAACATGATATTTACCGGTTTAGTATAATTGACAGGTTTACTAGAAAAGGACAGTATGACACATGTATCGATGAATACATATTTATTTTTTTATTTTATTTACTTATTTACAAAAATTTTGAGATAATTATTTTGAGCATAAGCTCATTTATAATATAGTATCGGTGTAGATCAAGAGGTAGACAACATACTAATAAAACTTCTGCATTGGCTATCACTTCCTTCGGCATTATTGCAACTTTATTTAGATCTTTGCACTCTTCTTAAGGGCGATCAATCGATTGTTGCTGTCTGCTGGCCATTTTTTTTAATGAAAAGGTTCAAGATTATATCACAAGACCCAAAGGTCTGGGGCATAATTTGCAAATTTTTAAGCTGAAAACTCGAACTCGAATTTCTTATTCGAGGCAGTTTAAAGATGACATCACAACGATAAGGGATATTCCTAAAATGCATAATTTATACATTACTTCAGATAGAAGATGCAATTTATTGCGTGATCGCTGTCAGTGGCGGCTTAAGCTTGGCTGAGGCCCCGGGCGCAGTAGAAAAAACTAGGCCCCTTAAAAAAGTATAAAGAGCCAGGAAGATAAAAATACATGTTAATGATATTAAAAATACATGTTAACCTGGGTGTCGATTCTCTAAAAAATAAGACAATGTGTAAACGTGAAAACTTGTGAAAAGCAAACCTTTTTTTTATGAGTTTGAAATTTTTCGAGGACTACCATTAAAGTAATACAGAAAAATCTCAAACTCATAAAAAAAAGCTTTGCTTTTTGCTAGTTTTCACGTTTATACATTGGGTATGGAGTGAATAAAAAAAGTAAGTATGTACTTATAAGAGTTACCTTTTCCATAAAAGGTACTACTTTTAAGCAAATGCTTACTCTTATTTCAAAGTGAATTACTTACCTGTAAAAATTTAAGTAATACCTTCAAGTCTTTACTTATTGTTAGGCAGTGCTTCTGATAATTTAATTCTAATTATTTATCTAAATATTTTGGTGCTTGTTTTGTACCAAATCAGTAAAGATTTTTTGTATTTCATCCTTAGATATTTTTTGTTGCCCTCGAATTCGTAGCTGTCCATCTTTATTTTTGCCTTCTCCATCGAATACTTAAAGGTGATTGCTTCAGTAGTCTGCATCCTCCTCGATTACATAAAGATAGTATAAATGCATTCTTCTGTTATGTAGAACTGCGCAACAAATAACAACCATTAAATCCTTTTCGGTAACAACTCGCCAATATCTGGTACAAACTTATCTGCTGCCCCAAGAAAAGAAACAAAACCTGTAAACTGCACTAATTTTGCTTTATATTTAGGCTTGGGTAAACTTTTCTATTAGTAAAATTGTCAATATTTTCACGTGGGAATGATCCAAAGCTACAAAACAATTAAATGAAAAGCCTTACAAATGATAGTTCTATATATTCCCATAAGGAAGACCACCTTTTTTTACTCTTCCAGTGGTTTTAATTTCATTTAGAGGAAAAGCTAGTAACACTATATTTACAACACAAAATCGGCGTGATTATTACTTATTACTAAGACCGGGATCCATCGGGAACTAAAAACAAAAAAAAAAGAACCTAAGATCCTTAAGACGCGAAGCAAAGCTTTACTTACTGTACCCTGAGAGCGACAAACCTTGATGCCCAGGATCTGCTTTCCAAAAGTGGCCTACTAGGCACAATATATCATTAAAGAACCTCTAATGATAGCGTAAAAACTTAAATTCTTGAATTAATGAATATTTCCTCACTAGCGAGCTATGAAATATTCCTCATTTCCTAACTATAGTTATGAACAATATGCCGTTTCACAACCTACTACGATTTTAAAAAGTCGTATTTTTGTAAAAAAAAATTGAAAAATAGCAGCAATTATATTTTCATGCGAGGCGCAGCGCGACGTAGCCGAGCAAGCCAATTTTAATTCGAATAATGCGAATTATTTTTTCTCCACCGAAGAAAATTCATTGCGTACACTAATTATAAGTACAAATTACACTCATTTAAAATGTCTAGATTGAAAATTTATGATTGAAATATTTGGTATAGGAGGCCTTGGCTTTTTTTCGTTTGGGTATTTTACTAAGTTATGACGTGTCAAATAATTTTAATATTGAAAACAGTATTAAAAGAACATTCACGCCTAGGCCTGTTCCAACTCATCTTCATAACTTGAATTCAGTCGTAAAATGTTATCTTGCGCCGCGCCGTGATGCTGAATACGACATTGCTAATGTCATCTGTCACTTTAATTTTTTTGGTTGTATTTCATGTCATAAACACAAATATTTAAAAAATAATAATTTGTAGTTCAGTTTAAACATAAAACCTTAAATAGTTAAAGGAAATGGATCCCCTTTGACGACCAAGTCGTTCAAATTTTTCAAAAAATTAAATTATTTTATTATTAAAAAGGTTGAAATTAGAATTTATTTTTAGTTTTATTCACACCATAAAATTTTTTACATTTATGAATTTTAGAATCTGAAATTCATAGGGCATATCGATTAATCGGTTTACCCAAATTTCGATTAATGATTAATCGGATTTTTTGGTACCGATTAATCGAAGCAAATTTTATTATTATTTTTTGTTCAAATATCCAATTTCAATAAAACAAATTGCAGAAATTTTCCAATTTTTGTTTTATTTTTTAATAGAAAAGGGAATAGAAATAATTTACAAACAAATTTCAGTTCACAGTTTCAAATTTTTGTCGTTTCAGTTCACACTTTTTCAAGGAAAGAAATTTTCTACTAATTAGTTAATGGTCTCCAATTAATCGAGCCATTTTAAGCGGTCGATTAACCGATTAATGACCGATTAACCATACCCTACTGTGACTCACCAACATCTTTGTTCGCACTGCCACCCTCTTCTACTAATCATTAATCAAATATGCGCCTGAATCATCACTATTTTGTCAATTTCTACATCTGTACCGTAAAAACAACTTTCTGTATCTTTGGCATGTCAGTTTTAATAATTTGTGAGGTTAAGTACTTTATACTGTGTTTAAATACGTTTATTACTCAAAAATCGGAGTAGCAAAAACGCAACAAAAATTGAAATAGTTGCTACCGACATTTTTATCGAGGATAACAATTTCATGTTTCAGCAGTGTTGTTGCGACCGTATCAAGGATGTGCCCCTTTAATCAAAATTTTATTTTGATTAGTGTTGGAAAATAGGGAAATTTGAGAATCTGTGTTTCAAATGAGTAAGATATTGAGTTGTTTGTTAGGGATTTCTTAAAAAATTATTTAACTGGGTTTAAGTTTTAATTCATGTTTTATCTTCAATCGGAATCGCGTTTTTTCATACAAACACTATGAAAATAAATGAATTTTTAGTGTTTCTATATCCCTTATTTTATGTTCATTTTTCACATGGCGGCTCTATTCACATCAAGATGGTTCTGCTTTCATAGTAAAGAAAAAATTGTATGTACCTTTTAAGCTTAGTAAAAAATACAGTCGATACTGGAGGCTCTTATTTATACAGTAGGTTCTGGTTTAACATACATTATTTGAATTAGTTCTCTTCTTAGTTGTATTTTTCAATATATTCTATTACATTTAAAATAATTTCCTTAAGTACCTAAAAATGGCAACATTTAATATTTCGAACGGTGAATTGTGTAATATTCTGTGGGAAAATACAACTTCGGAATCGCAACTAGCAACTATGTATAATTACAGAAATACATAGCTAAAAACAATCTTGGTTTTAATGCAAAAAGCTAGATCAAATTAGATGCAAAATTAGGACCATATTTTTAAATCGTTACTCTGAAAAATGGATAAAATCCCACAGAAACAAAAGTAGATTCCTCAAGCACAATTCTGATTGGCATAATTTGAAAGTATTTCTAAATGAAGATACAGCAAAAATTTCTGTAGCAGCAAGATCTGTACGAGCAAGTTCTACAGCAACAATATCTACATCAAGAACTAAACGTCAGGAAAAGGAATTTGTAAAGTGTTCTGAGAAAACCAAAAACAGGAGGAGTGAAAAACTTCTTAAAACATACGAGGCGAAACAAATTGACCATGCAGCAGCGCATTTTATGAAAAAGCACAAACGTACCTCATCTGAAATATCTAACATCAAGGTTCAAGGGACTGATTTAGAAGTAAAAGCAGCTTTGGCTTTATTCATCGTCTTAACTTAACAGTGGAAAAGTACGGACTACTAAATATGTAAAGAAGTTTGATGATAAATTGGTCAATAAGCTATTTCCAACAAATAAAAACTTGCAACGGGGAAAGGAAAGATGTTATCCTCAAAATTTGACAATTTCTAAAAAGGCGGTAGTGTTAAACTCCAGTCTCTTTTGGATCATACTGCAACTAAAATTATGTCTACTAAATCATTAGATGAGCTTCAACGGCACGAAGGGCAGCAGCTAGTTTTACACAGCAAATGGGGAATGAATGGATCTTCCGGACAAAGCTATTGTATCAAACAGAACTTTACTGATAATGGTACAGATGCTAGTTTGTTTATAGTATCTTTGGTTCCAATCAATATTACTTCAGATAAATCTATATTTTGGAAAACTCCAAGGCCATCTTCAAGACGATATTGTAGGCCAATAAAATTTGAATTCAAACCTGAAACATCCGAAGAAACTGTAATAGAAGCAGAAAATATTACGAGCCAGATAGAGGATTTAGAGGTAACTGTGATGTCACTTGGCAGTTTATCCTTTAATTTTAAACACAAACTACAATTGACCACGATTGATGGAAAAATTTGCAATGCTTTAACCGGAAATAAATGTGCTGCTACTTGTAATATCTATAAAGTAACACCGAAGACGATCAACAATTTTATTGCTCTTGATTTTAAAGAATGTGACGAAGATGCATATCAATTTGCAATTTTCATGTAAAAAAGAATATAAAGAAATAAAACAGAAACAAAAGCAGAATATTCAAGATAACCTAAAAAGAGAACTTCAACTAATAGTAGATGTTGTAAGACAAGGTTCCGGAACATCTAACGATGGAAATACAGCAAGGCGATTTTTTAAATTTCCAGACATAACCTAGTTTAGCAACAGGTGTTGATGAATCTTTGATTAGAAGGTTTCCAAATATCCTGCAGATGATGGCATGTGGACGAGAAATCAACTGTGACCGATTTGAAGAGTACACCAAGGAAACTGCTAAACTATATGTTGAGCTTTATAATTTGTACTGCATGCCAGCAAGCGTACATAAAGTTTTATTACATGGAGCAACTATAATTCGTGCTGCTATGGTTCCAATTGGACAGCTTTCCGAGGAAGCTCTAGAAGCAGGCAATAAAGACTTTAAAAGAATTAGACAGTCAACACAAGGAAAATATCGCGAATTGAAAATTGCACAGATATTATGCATCTTTTACTTACGACTTCAGATTCTGAAACAGCTGAATTACGAATATTGCGACCTCAAAAGGATTCTAAGCTATCACCAGATGGTATGATATTATTGAAACACCAGGATTCAGATTCTGAAAAATAAAATTTGTTTTAGTTTCAGACCTTTTCTAGTGCCTCTGCGTTATATTTTTTCAAATTAGTTAAATTTAGTTCGATAATAAACGATTATTGAAAACATCTATTAAAAAACTCGATGTTTTCTATTAATATTTTATTTTGTCTGTTTATTGAATATAAATTTCTTCGGTTTTTCAGTGTTTCTTTTTTGTAATTCTATTAGGCATTTAACAAGGTATCTTCCATATTTTTTTACGATTTTTTACTACAAAATTGAATGCTTGGCAACCGTTTGTCCACAATATACCTATTTTGCTTTGCCACACTTTGAGACGCCAATATTTTCGACTAAATCATTGTATTTTTAATTAGTTGTGTTATCTGGATGTCACCACATGTTGCTTTGATATTCTGTAGAAGAACGTAAGTTTACATCAAAGGTAACGTGTATTATTAAAGACAAAAAAACGTATCAGAAAGAAAAAAATTCGACAAATTATTTTAAAATATGTACCCAATTGCAATACCTTAGTTCCGTAAATATGTTGCTTGTCTGACGCCAAATGTACCAACGAGCAGTGACTAAATAATCGGAATTCTCAAATATAAATTTTATATTTTCTTGTTGTTTCGTTATGGATTTGGTGGCATATCCATTAAGTGGCATCCTTATCATGTTTATTTGACAGTTTGTCATCTAGAAACTATTCCGAATAATGATGATAGAGCATCCGGATAATGTTTCCATGACACGATGAATTAATTTTGTAATTACACTGGCGAACATTAGCTAAGACAAACGGATTGTAGATAAGATACAATTTTTTATTCATACGTATAATCACAATCTTTGAGGTTTATTTTATTTCCAAAATCGGTTAGGATACTTTTACGAAGCAGCGCGAAATAAAAGTTATTTAAGAAACCGACATTTTTAGAATATGCCAAACGTTAAAAACTTGATTTGAAGTGAATTTGCGTGACAAATTTAAGAAATTTTGTATACTGATGCATCTTATATTAAGTATTATATTCGCTCCTCTTGTCTTGCAACAAAATACTGTAAACTCAACCACAAATCCAAACACACATATATAATATAATAATAATGAGTCTGTCCTCCCTAATTTCCCATTTTCTTCAAAAATAAAAATAATTCAAAATTACACATGCATTTTATACACACACTAAAAAAAATCGTATGCATACTAGTATGACATTTCCTTATAAAACTCTTATTGTTTTGTCATAGACAATCATAATAGATCTCTCATTTGACTAAAAACAGAAAATAAGAACAAAAATTTTCCATTCAAATATTATCGATGTATTGCATATACGTATTATATTTGCAACGCATTCTAAAATCATTGCCTTATAAAATACACAACACAACGATACATTGGAATTATCAGAAGTTTTTGTTTTTTTCCTTTAGTTACTATGAAATGAGAAATCTAGTATGAATGTCTATGGTTTTGTTTCAAGATCCTTTGAGACAATGAAAAAATATGTAAAAAAAAATATTAAAATGCACAGAATACGCAGGCACCCTCTATTTTATAAAGGTTTTTGTCTTAATTTTTTTTTTACAGGACTATTAAAAAAAATCATTTTTATCTTGTGTGTATAGATTAATATTATACACACAACATGTATGTATAAAAAAAACGCTATGAAAAATTAAAATACTGATTGCGTTACGCAAACAGTGTGCGGAATAAATAAGAAAAAGAGTTTTGAAAATGTAGAAAATCGATAAAAACTGCAAGAGGATGTTATACACGTCTTATATGAATTCCTTTTTTCGCTCTCTATACACATTTCCATTTCATGATGTTCACAAAGTCTTGACGGTATTTGTTTGTGGGTGATTGGCAATTTTTTTTTTTTTTTTTTTTTTTTTGCGCGGTAAAGGGTTTGGTGGTATTGTTTGTGATGATTGTACATACTTAAAATTTACAACAAAACTAATGAAAGGATATTACTAAAGTCTAAAAGTTAAAAGAAGGGACTTTATACATGCTTTAATGTGCATGTTTTAATTTAAAAAATTATATGTAATACTTTTCTTTCGTTTGTTCTTCTTTTTGTTGGTGAATTTTTCTTGTACACATTTTTTTTGCATTTTTGTTGTAAGTCTTTCAATCTTTCAAAAGCTAAAAAAACAGAAAATCTCAGATACATTATAATATTACATAATGTATTATTAATTAAGTTCCTGTTTGTAAAATGCAATACACATCATCAAAACAAAATAAGATGATATTTATATTCATGAAAATATTGTCTCAAGTATAAGCAGCTCAACAATTGAAATTTGATCTAAAAAAAAGGAAGAAGATGTAGAATGTACAGATCTTATTTTTTTTATATTGTTTTTAACAGGAACTTAAAACTTAATGTAAACACTGTTAATTTTTAGTGAATTTTTTTATTGATTTTTATTATAAATTAAATATCAATTCCGGCTACCGGATGACAAGCTACTCAACCAAATAGCGGTGGGTAATGAGAATTCAACAATGTTTGTTTGGTTGAGAAAGAAAATATTTTGTTTCAGTAGACAAGTATGTAAGGACATTTTTTGTTAAGAAAAGTGAAGGAAACTGGAAATAATAACGCCTTATTGACTTATTTTATAAAAGTCATTCAACCCGGGTTTTGTAACCGTTACCTTTAAGACCACAAATAAAATGATCCCATAATTTTTGTTTCCAATTATCTAACTATTACGAGTCTTAAATTATTATCAATTCCACAAATTCAGACATACGTCAATGTGATTCCCTGAATATTCCAATAAAAATAGATATTTCTAGAACTAAAGGCGATATCTTTAAAGTTTAGAGATGATTAATTAGTTTTTTGCGATTTGTTCGAAACGAATTTGTTGTTGATTAATATTCTAAATAATAGAAAAAACACAATACCTCGGTTATCACTTCTGATTAGTAGTGAAAATCAGTTCTTGGAAAATGTATGATTGAATAACAATAAAATATTTTTTGGGGAATACATACCAAAAAGAAATATTTGTAATATACAGTCAAACCTGTTTTTGTGCGGTCTTTTTTTATGCGAATTTTTTTTTATGCGTTTTTTTGTGCGATTTTTTTTTGTATGCGATTTTTTTTGTGCGATTTTTTTTTATGCGGTATATGAATATCGAGATTCTGTTCAGCCATTTTCATACCTAATGCATCAGCCAAGTTCATTAATCATTAGACATGCTCAATATTCTTATATATTCCTTATTCCAGCAAATTTCAATATGTAATTAACATACATAATGCACACAAAGAATATAATTTAGTTATAAGAAATGTTTATTTCACAACTAATGAAATGCGTAGTAATAGCCACACTGATTTTTAACCTTGAACATAAACTAAAAAAATATACAATATGTAAGAAAAAAGGAAATTTACCGTTTTATTTAAAAATGAGAAATTAAAATTTTTTAAAATGTTTCCACGTGTAATTTAATTATTTATTTTGTTTAGAAAGCATTTTCTCGCTATTTCGTAAAACTTTGAATATGTATTTTCTAAGGGAAACTTTTTTTATGCGGTCCCTATCCACCGCATAAAAAAAATTTTTTTGTAATTTTTGTACAAAATTATTTATTATAGCGATTTATGGAGTTTGCGAATATTTTTTTTTTGTGCGATTTTTTTTGTACGGTCCCTATCTACCGCACAAAAACAGGTTTGACTGTATATGTATATTGTTGTAGGTAGTTTTCGCGATAAAGTTTATTTATAAAATATGTCGCATTTAATTTAAAATAATTCTATTTATCTTATAAATACACACTTGTTTTTTTTTATTAACCATATAGAGATTTATTTGTATGTATCCATTTATTACACAAAATAAAAAGGTAAGGTTTTGTTTATTTATTCTACTTCGTACCCTCCAATTGGATCTTTTAGCTTCCTCATTATATTCTGTTTCCGTTTTTTCCTCAGCAATTGTTTATTAGATACTGTCGTAAAATTATTTACTGTATATATACCGCATACACTTAAAAAAAAAAAGAAATATAAAATTATTGTGTTAAGAGTAAATCGGATATTGTATGTACACACATCATAAATATATAACAAAACATTACAGAAATTTGTTACTCGAGACTGTTTTATGTATGCATGTACATACGATACATATGATAGATGTACGACAACAAAAAAATATTTTCCCAGGCATTTTGTTTTTAAATTTTTAATTTGTAAGATAAAGAAAAAACTTAAGTTTAAGGCTCAATTAAATCAATGAATTAATATATTATAAGGAAATTACACAGTGTAACCGGAACTGAAACGTATTTGCGTATATTATATAAAGAAATTAATTTATTTACCATATACCACAAAGATTATATCCACCTGCGTAATTCGCATCGTTGATCATATTGTAAACTTATTTTCCCATATATGGGGTTATACATAATTTTCTAAGGTGATTTTTTAATTCTTATTCGGTTTCCTTATAGTAAAGTTTTGGTTCACTAAAAAAAATTAACTGACGGCGTGACATGTGTTCAAGAGTAGGTATATATAGGGTTGGTGAGGTCTGTGAGAAAAAACAAGTTGTCACGGTATATTGATTATAATAATAATTCTTGAGTATTTAATAATTGTACTCGAGATCCTTTGGATCACTTCAAGAAATAGTTTTATATTTGATAACAACAAAAAGTATTGTTGCCTTGATGTTATTCTACATACTTTTTGTTGGCACTGCACTTTTAACTATGTTGAGGTTCTATTAACCTGTTAAAAATTCACCAAACAAGCAATTTGGAGATTATTAAATGAAGTTCTTCATTTCCTTTCGAGATACTTTAACAGTACAGATCAGATAAATAAATATTCCAATTAATTTGTTATAACTACACTTTATAGTTTTAATTTTTTTTTTCAAAATAATTAGGCAAAAGAATTAAAGCTTCAAACTAACTACATAAACAAACTGTGAAATTGAAAGTTTGCAACGAAACAAGAATTTTATTAGTACATGAACACTTTGAGCATAATTATATCCTCTTCATTTATTTTAAAATGAAAAGATTATTATTAGAAGGTTTTGTCCGAGACCTGTCGTGATAATTTTCCTTTAGAAAATCTATTTCGTTTTACTTTCTTTTACGTAAGTAAAATAAAGTATAGTAATCATGAAAATTTTCGACCTTGAGATTATTGAAGATTTATCTGTTTTGAGGTCCCTTGAGTCCGAAAAAGTGAGTTTCGAAATGATGTCTGTCTGTCAGTCTGTCTGTCCGTCTGTCAGTCTGTGTCCTCTCTACAGCCCAGATGGCTTAACCAATCCAGCTGAAACTTCAGATTTAAGCTTTTTTGATGAATTGGGAGGTCCCAGTGAATTTTGCTCCAAATCGGTCAACCGGAAGTAGCCACTCCCGTGGGGCAGAAAATTTGTTTTGCAAATATCTGAAAAAGTATAAGGTTTACAAAAAACTACTAAAACAAAATATTTCCAAAAACTAAAAGTAAAAAAAAATAAAAAAAAAAAAATTAAAAATTAAAAAAAAAAATTTAAAAATTTAAAAAAAAAAAAATTTAAAAAAAAAAAATTTAAAAAAAAAATTTAAAAATTTTATAAAAAAAATAAAATTGATGTGTGGCCAACACATTTCTTCTACGAACAGGGAATTTTGAGACACCAATTACGCAAACTTCTTACAAATTTATTATTTTTTATTACTTTCTTTTACATAAGTAAAGCTTAAATCTAAAGTTTTTGTTAGATTGGTTAAGCCATCTGGGCTATAGAGAAGACACAGACAAACAGACGAGCAGACAAACGGACAGACTGACAGACAGACATCGTTTCGAAACAAACTTTTTCGGACTCAAGGGACCTCAAAACAGATATATCTTCATTAATCTCTTACATAATATTTCGGGTTCCAGGTCCCAGATTCCGTAAAACAGAAAATTTATTTTACAAATATTTCAAAAATATACAATTTACAGAAAACATGAAAAAATAAAAACAATCTTAATAAAGTTTGCAAGAAATTTGCATTATAAAAGTTTCTTAAAATTCGCTGTTCGTAAAAGAAAGTCGTGTGTTGGCCACACCTCCATTTTTTTTAGTCCGAACACTGATTTAATTTCGTTGCTGAACTTCATTAAAACAGCAAAAGAAATTTTCTAAAACAAATGTTCACAGTTATTAAAAAACATAAATATTGCTTGAATTGGTATAATTTCAATAACATCATCTTTGTCATTTTCTTTTTGAGGAATTTGAAACGTCATGAAGAAAAGATTTTTTTTAAATATTAAAGTAAAGTACAGTGACTCTCATAATTGATCACACCTAATAATTACTTTCTTTTACGTAAGTAAAATAAAGTATAGTAATCATGAAAATTTTCGACCTTGAGATTATTGAAGATTTATCTGTTTTGAGGTCCCCTGAGTCCGAAAAAGTGGGTTTCGAAATGATGTCTGTCTGTCAGTCTGTCTGTCCGTCTGTCAGTCTGTGTCCTCTCTACAGCCCAGATGGCTTAACCAATCGAACTGAAACTTCAGATTTAAGCTTTCTGGATAAATTGGGAGGTCCCAGTGAATTTTACTTCAAATCGGTCCACCGGAAGTGGCCACTCCCTTGGGCCAGAAAATTTGTTTTGCAAATATCTTAAAAAGTATAAGGTTTACAAAAAATTACTAATACAAAATATTTCCAAAAATCAAAAAAAAATAAAAATAAACAAATTAAAAATTAAAAAAATTAAAATTAAAAATTAAAAAAAAAATTTTAAAAAAATTTAAAAATTTTATAAAAAAAAATTAAATATTGTTTTGCCAACACATAAATATATGTGTATATATAGCCTAATTATGCTAATTATAATTAATTTGCACACTACAGTGACATACTTACATAATTGAATGTGGATCATTTTTTCATGTTTCTTAACTTTTTTAACGACTTATTAGGGTTTGTAATACTGAAGTATATATGTATATCGTTTTATAATTGCAAAAATATTTCGCAACTCCTGCCCCCCTCCCCCCACACTTTTTTTCAGGGAGTTACAGCAGTTCTTGCATTTGTCATTTTAATTATTGTGTGTATTAGCCCAATTATGCTAATTATAATTAATTTGCACACTTCAGTGACGTACTGTATGTTATAAAAATATTTAGCCTACATGTATGTTAAATTGCCAAATCGGTCAACCGGAAGTGGCCACTCTCTTGGGCCCGAAAATGTGTTTTGCACATATTTTAAAAAGTATAAGATTTACAAAAAATCACTAATACAAATTCCAAAAAATTAAAAGAAAAAATTTAAATTCATAAATTTCACCTTTTATTTTCAATCTTAATTAAGTTTGCGGGAAATTTGAATTATAAAAGTTTCTCAAAATTCGCTGTTCGTAAAAGAAAGTCGTGTGTTGGCCACACCTCCATTTTTTTTATGTTAATTTATTATTGATATTTGTGATGTTGAAAATGAATTGTTTTTTAATTTTTTAAATAAATATTTAATAAACTGTTGAATTTAAAAAGAAAAATTAAAAAATTTTATTTTATTTTGGTGTAATAAAATTAGCGTTTTATGAAATCATGATCAATTATGAGAGTCACTGCACTTAGCAAAAAATATTGCAGTTTGACCTATTTCTTCGAAAAGCATAAAATACCAGATTTAGAGAAACTTCAATTCGGATGAAAAGCCGTACTCTGACAACATAAATTCGATGGAGATATTAGCTGAAAATAAATACAAACCCCTTTACACAATTAAGAGGTAACACATTTAAAAATATTTGGCAGATAAATTAACATGAACTCAGACATACTATGGTTGTCCAAAGCGTTAAATGGTGCAGGGTGCAGAAATAAATAAAAGTGAATAATTGGGATCGGTAAACTAATTTTCCCAGAATTCGCATATTATGATGTACATATTTGACAAATTTGGAATAAGTGTTACAAAATTTCTCTTAAATTATAAATAACCATATTGGTCTGAATTTCGAAATTTTAATTATATCGATATTTGGAATATTTGAAAGTTATTAAATTAAACGAAATATCTAAAATTCTAGATTCTAGCCCTCCGCAGTTTCACTGGGCACAATTTCGTCTCAAGCGAAATTTCATTTGGAAATCTCTGAAAAACGGAAAAGAGGCAGAGGCTGGCTTTCCATCTAAAAGAAACTTAGTACAGGTATGATCCTGCAAGCGTCATTTGCCCGCTCTCTGTCAGTTAGTTTCTGAGCAACAGCACAAAGTGGTCGACCGGACGAAAACGTCCCAGTGCCACCGGCGTGAAAGTTCAAATTCAAGGGTGTGGTGATTTTTTGGTCAAAACGTTCTAAAATTCTCTCTATAAAGTCTGCTTGTTTTGTTAATACGCAAATACATATAATATTAAGCTTTAGTTTAGGTGTATTAGTCACCACGAAACACCATATAAAAATGTTTTTATATCATTTTCACTCTCTGTTCTTTGTTTTAATATACAAAATGATGTCAAAACATGTTTTTTATTTTTCGTAATGACATTTTTGCAGTGAAAATGATCTTCGGTGTATTTTTCTTAAAAATCGTCGATTTCCCTCTCATTGAAATTATGCATTTTCAAGTGGTCAAATATTTATATTTTTTTCGTCAGGAACGGTCAAACTCCGGTTTTTCTTGAACATTAGGTTGCCCATTATGACCAAAAAATCATACAAAAATTGAAACAAACTAGTTGTTGCGAGAATCGCCAATGTTCCGGCAGATCGAAAAAACAATGGTGGCAGAAGAAGTTCTGCCGATTTACTCGTTTGAAAACGGAGTTTAAACTTGAAGAAATCACCTATTTCAATGACAGCCAAATATTTACATATACATATGTACATACTCGACGGTCAATTAAATGACGGTTTGATTTTCATTATGTAAAAATTTATATAAATCATGTTTTAGACAAAATATAAGAATTTTACTATTTATAATCGAAAGATAAAAGCATACACAAAAGCGCCTTAGATAATACAATGTTGGATTAAAGCGAATAGGCGATTGTTTAGGGTATTTTACATAATAAAGGCCAATGATAACTAAAATATGTTACAAAATTGTTACATTCCAAGTTTTTTAAATTTTTTACAAAGACCAAATCTATGCAAGCTTTAGATCTTGTAGTAGACTTAGTTCTGCTAGAATTACAGTTCAAGTCCAAAGGTTTGTCTTACAAACGAAAAAGGAAATTATCATTATTGTGATCTCTAACGTTAATCTTAAAATCACCTTCGTTAATCATAGAAAGGGTATGCAATTTCTTTTCGGTAACATCTTTAAATTTGTTATAGATAATTTGTACGTAAACTCTTCTTGATTATCGTCATCTGCTAACAAAATATGAGAATTAGATTGGTATTGACAGCTATACTTTTCGTCTTACACGTAGTCATAAAAGATTTACTTCCGAAAGTACAGAATCTGTAATTATATCTTCTTTATGGGCTACGAGAAAGGGAATCTGGACATTCAGGGAAGCCATTCCAAATTATGATTAATTGTCATCAATTTATGATTATTCAGCCTTTTTAATTCCGTAGCAAGTTCTTGTAATCTCGTAGTTAGTTAAATATAAGCCGTTTAAAGAACTTACTCGCGATAAACCGACGACAAAAAGCTGCTGTTCTAAACTCTCGTTGTCATCAAATACAACCTCTTGGTAAGTTCCACGTTGGGATTTATACACAGTCAAAGCACATGACTCTACTAATGGGAACTATATTCTTTTGCAATTCAACGGTTCTTGGAAAGAAATATTCGCAGTTCGCTTCGTTAGTGGGGTCCATTATTGATGTTTTCTTGAATTTGAAAAAACATGTGGTCTAGCTTTTATTCGTGCCTTCCTGCCACAGACAGGGTTTTCTATTTCGAGTCACAATCTTTTAATTGTCCCGTCTTCTCCGTATTTTTCAAAAAAATTTAAAACACCTGTACCCTGCCGTTTGCTAATCCATCTTCAACATCAATATTCGTTGTTGTCATTTAAGGTTTACGCACGCACAAATTCATAACACGGTAAATCGAGCCGTTTCTATTACAGACATCCTATGACATTTAGATCTCATACTCGTCCATTGATCATAATTTTGATGTCCACTAAATATATCATGTGCTGTATTATCTACACTTGTTTCACCTTGTAGTGCAGCGCGGTTCTATTCAGATACATTAGAAGCCACTTTCTATTACCAATCTCTCATTACTACCTAAGGGTTCACCGTTCCCTATTTTGTTAAGTATAATTGAAAAAACGTCGCATTACTTCGGCCAATGAATGAAATTTAAGGCTTTGCAAAAGCATGGGTCCTGTTATCGATGATGCTGCTCACTTAAAAACTTGCCTGGAATTTACTGGTGGCAATTGGCGTAAATCTCCACAAAATATAATATTTAAACCACTGAAATGAATATCATAATTGCCCATTATTTGTTGTAATAGATTATTAATTATAGTGAAAATGCCAGCACTATGTCAACGTTGTTTTTTGTATAGCGGGCCACAAAATCCATCAAACATAAATGAGCCATGTCATTTGGTCGTTTTTCATATTTTTGAATGATATTCTCATTCCATATGTCAATAGAATTTTTTGCCAAATCCTTAGCGGTCATTTTCTTTTTAGTTTTATAAGATTTTGTGCGTTGATGCGACCATGTTGTCGGAATATACGAAATTTCTCGACTAGACTCGGCCATATTTTGCTTTAAGAGATAACAGGCCGCTTCTTGAGAGCTCACTTCCACGCTATATAACATATTTATACTAAGCATTTTCAACAAATCAGTATAATCTTGATCTGTGAAATGTTCTTGTAACTTAATTAGTTCACGATGCAAATACCGACACCTCTATTCGATTTATCTACATATTCGACGACATATGCCGCACTTGAATATTCTTCTAGAATGAATTGTAAATACATTGGCTATCCATGGATGAAATGAATTTATGAATAATTCATCCGTATTTCTTTTGAGTATCACAGTAGGGCAACTAATATTAGCTCGTATCAAATCTAAGTATTGCGGCATATCTATGTGATATTTTTTGTCATATTTTTTGTAACACGTCGTGAAAGTGTGCTAGTGAATACTTTTAAACAAGCGTTAAGAAATTCCTTATCCGCTATAACTTTTTTGGTTTTATTAGTGTTGTAGATCCAAGGCACTTGAATGTCGAATGTAATTCTTCGAATAGTTTGATTCTCATTATTTTCTTCGCCATATATAAAATGTGCTGTGGTGTCACTCGACGACGATCACTTCGACGAATCTTGCTTGTTGCTGTATTAAATGGTGTTGCGATAAATCCATTTTTATATATCCGCGGATGACCTAAATATATTCCGGGAAACGATAATTCTTCAGCATGTTCATCGTAAATGATTGATGTTGGTTGTTGATGTTATACGTTGGCGCAATTTCCAAATATTTTTCTTCTAATAATGTTTGTTGTTGAGCTAACAGAGGATCTATGTCTCTGTGATTTTCTGTTTCTTCATAAAATTCATGTGATCCACCCACATTCATCAATTTCCATTTCATTATTTATCAAAAAATCGAGATTAATATTTATTTTATATAATTTATACAATGGTGTTTTAATTTAATATTTGAGACATTCTTTTAAGTTGCGTTTTTTTAACGTGGCAACATAGTGATCATTTGCTGCACTTCTACCGGAACATTTATCACGTGGCCTATTATGCCATAGCTTCATGTATAATACAGTCTACGAATTTACATAAAAGGAAACGAAAGGTTTAATGCTGTTTACGAGTTACGTTTACCTGTTTTTTTAGTCGTTTGCGTTTTCTTTAGAAAACTCAGTATAAACGTTTTCAACGTTGAAAAACACAAATCGATTCAAGCGTAATATTATCCACCAAATTAAAACAAACGGAGCAGAATCAGCACCTAAACAATGAAATTTCCTCACGAACTGTACGGAATCGGATACATGCAACCGGATACAATTCAAGAAAAGTCTGTAAAAAGTCGCTTGTTTCAACGAAAAATAATAATGAACTAGAGATCATATGAAATAATCACTACATGATTGGAAAAAAGTTTTATTTACATAGTTACGACACAAAATTTAACCAATTTGGGTCGAACAGCAAATATTTAAAATACGATTTTTTAAATGAAAATTGGCAAACTTATTTATCACTTCAAGAACTATAATCCCGGAAATTGAGGTCAAAGTATTGAATTTAACGAAAGTTATTCATGAAAAATCAATTTTCCAATTGGCTACAGATAAGGATTGTTTGTACGTTATGAAATAAATATTGTTTAATTTAACCTACGCGTTGTTTTGTAGGTTTTTGATTAGGAATACGAAAAGAAGCTTAGATACTAAAGTAAAGGTAGAAGAAGTTAAAAATATTTGGCAAATTATTTTAAAAGAAAATTATAAACTACGTAACATTTCCATCGAATTTTATATTAAAACTGTTCAGAATTTCCTAACTCCTCCAACTTCTTAAAATTTATTAAATAATTTGCCGAAATTTAAGAATAAATAAATTTTCAGAGAAATTCACAAGATTAAAGATATAATTTAATGTATTGTCATAATTCTAAACTACCATTTGAAAAATAATTTATACAACAACATGGGTGCAACAAAAACATTTTATTTATGATAATAACAACGTGAAGTTGTAATTTTTACACTAACAGTGCTATAGGTCAAAATGTTAAATGGCTTTGGATATCTATGAAATTTGTTTGTGTCTATGTATATCTGCGGTTATTTCTCACGGCTTATAAAACATTGATCCAACCTAGTATACATTAAAATTTTTAAAATTCTCTTTTCGCGAAACATTTAACATTTTTCAATGTTAGTTGATGTGTTGAAAGAAGTTGAATTTAAATTTTGCATTAAACTGGTTTGGTTTATGCAGGAGCATTTCCCTGATATAAGTACATACTTAATTTTTGAATGTTAATTTCCAGGATTTTTTTTTTGTTGGAATGTCTATTAAAATAAGTAAATGAACTAAAAACAGTGCCTTAGTGCCCTTTATAATTTTGAGGTGTTCATTTTCAACAAATGTAAGATAAGTTTAATTACGTATAATATTTTTAACTTTCGTTCTTTATACATATTATACATAAGAACTAAAGAGTATTTGACCTTTTGAGCTGGAGTAAATTTAGCAGGTTATGTGACACGTTAAGAGTGCTTAGAAAAATAATTTTACTTTTCATTGGTTTTCAACTTGTTCAAGGCGAGACTAACATTAAGCAATGGACTTAGTTTCCGACAGGAAATTTGTATTTTGGTTTTGATTATTACTTTTTTTCAATTAATTAACGATACTAATGACGTAAATCACGAAATTGTTATATGTTAATTGTAGTGAAAGCAAAAACAAGTACACCCGTATGCATCAAATATTTTGCATATTTTAGCTAAATTTATTTGCATGGTATAATTTCCATTATACCTTACAATAATAAATACATAAATCAAAAATTTGACGAAAAAAAAAAATTTAATCCATCTTACAGTTTTAACCAATTTCAATTTAAAATTAAATCACATGACTGTCATAAAAAATTGACACAATTTTTCATTATTTAAATCAATTTGTTTTGTGCTGTCTCCAAAACATCAAATTACTATAGTATTTTGTGGTTTTAGATTTGTTCTGTGTGTATGAGTATGCCACCAACACGACTGATTTTAATACACGAAAATAATTATGATAATATGTCATATCATATAAACAATCAAAAATAATCTTTGAAATAAAAATGAACAATTTTTTTTGTATTCTACACTGGTATTATTGGCATCATCAGTATCAGAGGAAAAAAAATTCCCATGATGTATATGATATACACCCCCTTACATCACTCAAATAGTCTATATGTTTTATAGAAAGTCACACCAAAGAGTTGGAATATAAAAAAAAATTATCATCATCATTATCATTTTCACTCATCTTTCTTTTCCTCATTTAAAATAAATAAATAAAACAAAAACTAAATGATGTTATTTTTATCTTCCATATTATAGTTTCGTATGGTTATGGTATATGAAAGTGATAAAATAAAGTGTGAATTACACCCGAGACAAGAAGTATTTAAATTTATAGAAAATACAACTTAGAAAAAAAAAATGATCTCAAAAGGAGGAGTATCAAATACTATTATGTATTTAATTTTTTTTTTTTTCAAAACTATTAAGCTTATTAATAATAAAATAATTATTTCATTCACATCGCAATAATAATCCATGCCCTTTACAATTTTTTGTTATTTTTCTGTATTACAATTATTGTAAGAAAAAAAAAAAAATTGCCGGATATTCTAATCAGAAGAAATACAATATCATTAAATATAATATAAAATGGGAAATAAAACTTAAAGTAAATAAAAATTTATTTTTTGCAATTACATTTATTTCAATTCACTACAAGATCACTCAAAGTAATTGTATTTTATCTAGCTAAATAATTTACTTTAATTTATTATTACATATAAGTGCATACATACATAATACTTTGTGCCACGTAATTGATGAGTAATCTACTAAATCATGATGCAGAGAAGCTACACATTTTATTATTTTGTACTCAACGTATAATAAGAAAATACACAACGTCTTAAGAAAAATTGAATAATTATGATTGACTTAAATGTGATAAATTAATTTGTTGAAAATTTAGAAATTTATAAAAATTTGGTAAAAGAAAATTAAATGAATTATTTTAATTTTAATTTGTTTATAGACTGGTTTATTAGCATGACGTGCATTTAGGATGTTAATTTTGAAAATTATGTTTTATTGGATGGATAAAATAACTTTTTCTAATTAAAGTATCATTTTTCATATTCATTCTTAATCGACTAAACTAAAAGTATTCGTGAAGTTCTACTCAAATAATCATAGATGGCACTAAATTAAGAATTTTTACCGTCCGAATTCATTATATCCTAATTTCCAAATAATCTGTCAAATAAATTTGGTATTTTGATACTATTTCGACAAATAATATTTAAAATGAGGATGCCATTGACACTGATGAAGAATTATCATGTGTTAGTAAAATAGTATGCAGAATGAATACGTTGCACCCATATCAAATAAAAGTGTATAATAAATAAAATGTTTTTATTACAACATACTTTACATTTTATTTACATTAAATTTGTCATTATTTAAAAAAAGTATTCAATATATAAAAAGGCTACCATATAAAATGAAATCACGCAGTTTAGAATGATTTAATCTAGTCGAATACTAGACTTTTACGAGATATTACGCCTCTCGCGGAAAAATGGTATAACCTACAATATTTAGTTTAGTCGATTTCGGACAGGCTCTTAAATATTTTATTCAAAATTCATAGCAAAAATACCAAACACGTGTCAAAATTATAAGGTGGGCTTGAGTTTTTTTCGGAATATTTTTGATTCCGAGTAAAGAGGTAAGCAGCGAATCAGTAAGAATCCTTGCAGAATTTAACATATCCTGGTACCGTGATTCCCTAAGCATTATGTTAATGTGTTAACGAGTAAACGATAAGTTTGCGTGCTGTTTTTTGTTTTTTCGTATTCTTTAATTATTTGTGATGGTAAACTGTTAACTATAATGTTAAATAAACGTCAAAATTTAACACAACAATTTTACTGTGGATAAGTGCTGTGATAAACCTAATTTACTAAAATTATACAAAAATAAATCTATTTTATTTATAGTTATTAATATATTATTCCATAATTATAGAATCTAAGTAAGTAATAACATTAAAATTATTAAATAATTGCCATTAGATTTGTTGAATATAATTTCATTATAATTTTAGAAACAAACAACCTAGAGGATAACGAGGAAGCCGGGTGCAAAAATCTATTTTAATTTCTTTTACGGAAGAAAATATGATTTTACTCATGAAAGGCTTGGTTTGATTTAGTATTAGTGATATTAAATACGAGTTGTTTTATAAGTTTGCAATAATTATTATAGATTTGAAGGTGATCATAAGGCAAGTTAGAACCGGCAAAAATGGGTAGAATTCAGCAACCAACTGAATTCTATTGGTGATTGTGTAAAACCACTGAGAATTGGAAACAATATTGGCGAGATTTTGTTTTAATTACAAATATATTTCAATATACTATTAATCTTTATTAATTGTTTTATAATGTCGTAGGCGCGTTACTAAAGGAAAGGCGGCGGATGAGAAAAGTAAACTTGAAGAATCAGGCCGAAATGGCCTTATAATGGCTCATCATAAGCCGAATCATTTTATTGTATTTTATGTATTCGCACAATATACACTTTAAATTAATTAAATAAATGATTGTACTTTTATTTAATTTGTTCACACAACGCACACAGTTTTTTTTGGATTTTGCATAAATGTCCCAAATTTAACTTTCGAGATTTGCTGAATAAATACTATGTTTGCTGAATGCTGATAATAATTGAATATGCAATTTCGAAAAAGGCACATGTCTGAAAAATTAAATTTTTCTGGAATTAAAGAAAACTATCTATTTTCTAAAGTAGTATATAACTAAATACAATTTATTTTAAGATTAAGTGTAGGGCCAGAAAGTAATTGAAAATTATATAAATATTTAATGTTAATTTTTATTTTATATATTTTTTTATGTATTAATGCATACGAGATGTGCCCTTTTCGAAATTCATAAATTATAAAGTAATAAAGTAAATCTAATTAAAAACACAACGTATAAACTTTATGAAACTGTTATCATAAGTATCAAAATCACTTCAGCGACAGATAGAGATATATCGCCGTCGCCGATTAATAAAATGCTTTAAATTCGAAAAGGGCACATCTCCAAGAGTTGTGACCTTTTCAAAATTATCGTTATACAAACCGACACTGGTGGCCGTATTAACACAAGAAATATGCCTATTTCAAACCAAATAGGTGCGGGGATATATTTCCATCACATTAACGTGAAAAACGGTTTTGTCAAAATTTTCGAGATGTGCCCTTTTCGAAATTGCATATTCAATTGTATCTTGCGTTTTAAAATTTTTAGAGAATCCGAATTAAAAGTTGTAAGATAAATTTATGTGTTAAACTGTTGTTATGTTAAACTTAACACTTTAACACTTTATAATTTAACGTGATTTTTGGGGAATCTGGGTACAGCCACCGAATAAATAATAACCGACAAATACAACATTAAAATTGTAATATGAACAGCAAAATTATTATTTTTAAGAAAAGTATACCGTTTACCGTGAAAATTTTGATGTATTTTGACATTTCCTCCAGTTTGCGCTTTAATGTTGCTATGTTAAGTGACAGCTGAACTGAACGAAAAGTTCTTAAAGATTCGCTGGTTAATAACATGCAGTTTCTGTATATCACAATACTTACTCAAAGTTGTTACAAACTCGCTAGTGCCACCATAAGAATTACGTAACACGGTTTTGGGAAATTTTAAAAACGTATTTCTTATCTTCCTGAATTTTTCAAATTTTTTATAAAATTTTAACATTTTGAATTTTATGGAATACAAAATGATCCAAATTTTGTTAGATGAATAACACCTGGAACTTTAGAATAGTTTTCAACTATTTAGTACACAATTGAATTAAATAGTAAAATTGCCAAAAGAAATTCACCTATTCTAGGATAAAAAAAGCTTTACGATATTTACCTATTTAACAGTAGAGTTACAAAAAAAATGAATAGCATACATACAAATTACAAGTACATAATATAGAATTTCTGATAGGAAAAATGGATGTGAAATTAGTGTATTACATACAACCACAACATAAATTATTTTGCGAATACATTAAGTGTAAATATTTGAAAATTCATAAAATTAGAATTTTTAAAATTTGTAATTTGAGTTTTTTTACAATTTTTTTTTAAAAATGACAGACTTTCCGAAATTTAGACAGACCGAAATTTAGACTTTCCGAAATTTAGAAGTTTAAAATTAAGTAAATGAAGTAGTATTTAGCGAGTTTTTTTATTCCTGCCCGATAGATGCAGTCAATTATCTTTACCTAAATTGTAATTTAACGCGATATTTATTAGAAAATTAAATTTATTTAACATCAGATTATAATTTTTAATTCAACTCCTCAGAAAAAACTTGATATAAAAAATATTTAGCTCTTCCTATTTATATGGAGCCGCTACCAGGAGTGACTTTTAATTGACGGCTCTCGATAGCTTACTCCGAATAGCGTACAAAAAATGCAAACATTTTTTGAGTTGTAGAAAACAATAAATATTCAAAAATGTATTTTAAAGTGTTTATGTTCGGGTAGCAGCCATTCTGTCGGAAACATCTTGTGATGCAAGCTGAACTTGACCGCATTCACAAGAAACATCTTTTCAGTAGTCTGGCATTATTTGTGTTATTTTACACGCCATTTATTCTATTGGAGATAACTAACGTGTTTCTTTAAATGGGTTCTAATTCTTTAAAATTGATTCCTTATTGCGAGTACTAAATCTCTGAAAGAATAAAAATCATACAAAATAATACAAATACAGCCCGCAATTAACTAAAAAAAAAAAAAAACTAAATCTTAAAGCTTTTGAGAAAATTAAGTGATTAAACGTATAACATTCACAAATTTTTAGAATATTTTGAAAGAAATTCAAATTATATTCATTAATTTTAATTAAGACGTGTATATTTGCCAATTGTAAAGCGTCTGCTATGTTATAAGTTAGAGTCAAGACGATTTATAGAAATTCAATTAAAAATTGAGTTTCCGAAATTTGGGAGATTCTCGACTGACACGGAATTATTAACGCTTAATGGAACGAGTTACTTTATCTCTCAAAAATATAAACTCTAACGTAACTTTGTAAACTTCATGAGATAGATATGTATGTACTCCCAGTTAATAGTGTGTACTGAGTAAACCGTAATACGTGGCTCGTAAATGTTTTTTTTAACGTCCGGGAAAATAAAATATAAAACCATTCGTTAGAATAAAATGTAAGGAATAATTTTTACTTATTTATTTTATTCAAAACTTAGTGAACTAAATTCCTACGAAATTAAAAATTCCCACCTTTCATATATTAAAACAGTTAAGCAATCAATTTTCCGTTTATTTTCTGGTGTAAGTAATCAAAACCTATAATAATAATAATAAAGTTTCCAAATGACTTTCTAATTATTTTCCACCCTCACCTATAGACTAAAACTTTCTTCTTCTTGATATAAGGAGTTTCATTTAGATTTTATATTATTCATGAGACAATCGTTATGTCTTTTGACCAGCATACAAACTACTTATTATAAATAATATTATCGACATCCTGTTGAATTTTTTTTTCACACACTATATTATACGTACTCGTATATCGTATATAAGTACATATGATTTTTTTTACACCCCTTACACATAATTTATGATGTAGTTAAATAATTTAAGAAAAAAGTCTTAAGGAAAAAATTAAATTTTATTAAATAATTTATCTTATAAGTATGACGTATATGTGGCGCGTATGCAGAATTTTTTTATTTTAGAGATTCAATTAACACAATAAAAGAAATGAGCAATTCAGTTTAACTTGAGAAAAAGATGATTTATACATTTTTGTTTAATAAGTATTTCCGGACATTTATTTATGCTAAGGATCTTGTATTTTATCTTACTAGACTGTAGGGTTATTTAATTTTTGTTTTGTTTTATTTTTCTCAAAACCTTTGAGTAAAGTTGATGAGACCAATATAATGCAAACACAACAATACGTATTATTTGTCACACTCTTTTGATTTATTTTTAATTTTTTATGTATGTAGTGTGTATACTAAGGAAGTTGTTTAACCGCCGTAACCGTTTTCGAATTATTCAATAAATATAAATTTCTTTTGTTTTTCGTATAATGTTTCTTATGTTATACCGTCTGAGACTCGATTCAATTAAATCATCATGATACTATAATATAATTTTAAAGTGTTGTACAACATCAATTAAAGATAGTTTAACGTATTTCTTATAAAATTTCTTGATATTTAATTTTTAAATAACTTCCACCTACCTACGTATTGATAAAGCCGTTAAAAAGTAAAAACATGTAACTATTATTAAATTATCATGGTTGAAATCATATTGTCCCTTTAAACTAGTATACACATACATGTTTTGTTGTTGTTGAATTTTTTAAGACGTTGAATCCAATAAAATAAAAAACATTAAACATAAGTCAACAAAATTTCCGTTAAGAAAATTTACGATCATGAGGTTAGATAAAAAAAAAACAACAACATAAGAAATAAACAACATTGCACACAAGAGCGCGTGCTCCCCTTCAAAATTATTATTGTTTAACTACCGGTTTCAATGAGTTAAATTTCGCCCCTTTTCTTGAAATTTTCTTACAATACAATAAAGGTATTTCTTTAAGACGTTATAGAATCTTATCGCATGCGTATTGTTTCACCAGGGTGTGACTAGAGTTGAATGGTAAAATCAAATACTTTGCGAATTTAGTTTAAACCACGAGGAAAATTGTCTCTCCCCAAAAAAAAGGGTGGATACACAGAATACAGTAAAAAACGAAAATTGTCTAATCTCTTTGACGATTTGAATAACATTTACTTTTAAACATACGCAAAATCGAAATTTAATTTCCTTATTCGTTGTGCTTACTACCCCCCCTAATACCATCCTGTAGTTATAAGACATATTTCTTAAATATTTGGTTTTGTTGTTTTCTTTTTGTAACGTACCGATATTATTGTTGTATTTTTGTACACCTTTTACTTTATAAGAAAGTATTGTTCCTCAACTTACAATATTCCTTTATTTTTTCTTTGTAAATCTTAAAGACCCTAAAAATACTTTGATAAAAATATGTATGTAAACTTTGATATTGTTTTGCAAGGTGACAATAAATATTTCCCTCCAAATTTGTGTACATTTTGATTTTTTGGAAGTTAGAAAAAATTAAATTTACATAAAATCATGTAGTTTATCTTAAAATCAATAATTAATATGAGTATGTATGTATGTATTACTAAAATTCTTAGGAAATTGGTTAACAAAAAATATGACACAAGATTAATACATACATACGAGTATATAATAAAATAACAAAAATTATATATTCATTTCGCGTGTTTAGTCAAAGGAAATTTTCTATATCCTTAACCTGTTAGCTGACCAAATATAAATAAAATGGTTTGGCTAATTAGTATTTACGAAAGTAAAACACCACAAATTGTAAATATAAAATAACTTATCGCGTTTTTTTGTCTTATTTATATATAATTTTTTATTATCATTAGTATTTCACATAAGGGAACGGGAGTAAAGATAACGAAAACCTAATACATATAACATTTCCCTATATGTTCATATAGAAATCACAGTTTTAGTTAAAGGAAATAACCAATTTTAATTCCCTATTTTATAAGTTACCTTAATATTAACAAATATATCTCAAAAAAAATATAATTACTTTACCGTATGTTATTTTTTTTATAGTGCAATATGGTATTTTAGTTTTATTATTAACAAAAACCTATGTAATAAATTCGGTATTTTAAAAATTTAAATTTGTTTGTGAGAATTTTATAAAACATTTGGAAGAAATTATACAAGAAAATTTATAGGAATTCTCACGACACTACAGTAGTTTGAATACGGCGTAGTGCTAAACAAAAATTATTTTAATTTGGTTGAATGATTAAGTTTTATGAAATATGGGAATTTTTTAGATTGCAAATGGTGAATTTTTTTGAATTTTATATTGTATAAGAAATTTATCAAATATAAAATAACCCAAGAATTTTGTTATCAACACCATTACTATATATGTATTTATAATATGTAATTACATATTTTAATCTTGTGTTATGAGAACAGCCGCCCTCGTGTCCAAAAACCTGGTACCATAATGCATTTTGAAAACTAATTTTCATTCATAACTCTTTAGTGCTCAACTGTATTATAAATCTCATGTGTGTTGGCCTCTTATCTTGTCTAGATAATGTATTATATTACATATTTGGATATAAGTTGAAACAAGTAAAATCATGTTTTGTCGCCTAAGTAAACATAAATAGTTAATTTATTATCAAATTCAGTTGAATTTTAATTTTTAATATGAAATTATTATTTTTATTTGTTTTATAATTTAACTACCGTAAGTAATTATATAATAAGAATATTCTACAATCGTGCCTCACTTTTTTATAAATTATGAAACAACAACGTGCAGCTTCCTAAAATTAAAAGACGTTTTATATACATATTTCTCGTAACATAACGCCAACTGTATACACGCGATTTAATACAAAAAATATTGTGTGATACGAGTACGTAAATGAATGAGCCATATAATTATTGATTTATATTATTTATAACGCGCAGACAAGTGGTTTATTGTTGATTTAACGTTTTTCCAATATCTTATCAATCAGGTTTATCTCTAATTGATTTTACGTATTTCAACTTAAACCACTTTATGTATATAGGATATTTGTTGTAGGTGGATATTTATATCTCTTCATCTATGTAATATAAATTTTCACAAGGCATATGATTAAGAAATATATTTTTTTTATTATTTTAATATTTATTTTATTTAATTATATGGGGTAACAACGCGTTTGAATATAAACTGTACAATACATTTATAGATATGGATAAGATATTAAATGTTTAGTTACAAGGTAGTTAAACCAATTTTTTTATTTTCAAAATATGACTTACGTATGTCAGAACTCAGAATATTTTGTTAAACTTCTAAATATTAAGACAGTTTTCCTTTTAATTAATATTTCATTGCATATGTTGTATTTCATTTTCAATCATATAGCAAAACTTTATACAACAATTTTATTCAGGTTTTATGTATGTCTATTAGTGAAACGGTTTAAATTTTTAGTACTGGCGTGTAGTAAAAAAACGTGCGAAGAAAACTGCAGGCAAAATTAGATTACCTTAGATTAAAATCATTTTAGGAGTTCTAATCATTTCATGATTTATTTGATTCGCTTTGCTAATTTTTAGAAAAATTATAAAACGATTTTTCCGATTTGTAATTTAAGGCGACAAAGAGATAACAATAGATTATCTAAAATACAAAAGTTACTCCCGAAAAATGCCGTTGCTTTCTGAGAAAAGGCAAACAAAGTATGGAGTAAGTACGGAGTGGCCAGTTATGGCCGCCGAGACAGTTTTTTCAATTTTCTCAAAATTGCCACTCAGTGGAACACCTCGTTTCGTTTTCTTGCAAAATACATTTAAGCATAAAAAATTTGTAGATTATCGTAATTAAACGAATTTTACAAGAAAACGAAACGAGTTATTGCGCTGATTTTATAGTATGTTTAAGAGAACTAACTGAGTAGGGATTCCAATCCAGAGTAAAAATTCAAAAAACCGGTTAATCGGTTTTGGTATTAGAAGAAAAATAAATTTTTAAGATGTTTTATATCGATGGCAAAAGTGCATAACCGTCTTTTTGATCTTTTAACAGGATCTTTCAAAAATCGAAAGAACTTGCTATATATTTATATATACACTACAAGGAACTAATCAAATTGAATAATTGTTCATGTTTCAATGTTCTGCGTGCACAAATTTAATTAAAAATAAAGCAAACGCTAGCTTTCTTTCCGCTTAACCAATAAAACGATTTTGAGAAATTTTGTAGATATACGGTTATGCACTTTTGCCATCGATTAAGATTTTATTGTTTTATTTAACAAAACAGAACATACATAAATCACGAAAGCCCTCTCGGCTTCGACACTGGTTGGTGGAATTGACATCTGTGCTCGGTATGTCAACTCTAAATTATTACCGCAAACAGCGGCATCGTCAAAAGAGTTAACTCTCTTCAAAGTCTTGAAGTGGTATCAGCGAATTTACCGGGACAGATAATTTTATATCGATAGAACTTTGCATGAATTCCTTTAAATTTTTTCCTGTTTCGATTTCCTCACTTTGTTATATTTCCAAACTTTTTTAATCTTCCAGTTCGTTACTGACAATAATTTTAGTATACGATCGTTTCTTTATAGGTTCTTTCTAACAGTAACATCAGATTACGCAGAATTTAATTTTTTTTTTAAATTTTTATGTTCATGTACCTGTGCTTCCAAATGCAAGTATCTGTTATGCAGATATTGTATAAACTAGAACTTGTGGTACGCCTTTCGCTTATTCGAATCATTATTGCTGATTTAATTTCGTCTGCAAACAGAGTTTTATATTTATGTCACGAAATGGAATGTAGCATCCACTGTTAAGAGGTAGCGCCTTGTCGACAGAGCGATTCAACTGCTAATTTCATTGGGCCGATTATTTCTAATAATACCTGAAATTTCCCTTCGGAGAATGAATGGTTTACGTTTAGATGAATAAGCGGCTTTTGAATTTAGGATTAGTGACTTAAGAAGTAGCTAAAGAGAAAAGCGTAACAGAAAAAGAGGCATTTTGAACCAAAAAATGTAATAGGTGCCATAAAACATAGAAGAATCGCTCCAAAAAAGAAATAGAAAACTGAATTTACATAGTAATCCATAATATTATAATTTAAAAAAAAAAACGGTTTTATGAAATATACCCGTAAAGTGCGTCGTTTTATAATTTTTTTTTGTTCAATTAGAACGATACTAAAAATTTCGATTAGGAAGATAACCAAAAATTTCAGAAAACAATTAAATGTAATGGGGATAATTTTTGATTTTTGAAAAGTAGAGCTGCCTCAGGGACCGCACAACGCTCTTTACGGGTTAAACCGGGTTTTCGATTTTAAGAAATATGCTAAAAACCGGTTTTACAGGTTTCCGGAAACCATTCATAGACCTTTGAATTGAATTATGGTCCAGATCAGGAGTCGATAATATTACTCGCTAGCTCAAATGAGTTTAAGGGTTAAAACTATGTTTGGCTAATTAACTCTTTGCACAACAATTTATTTGTCAAAAATTGTGCATATATAAACTGTTATGAAACATATTTTAACTGGGCGAGCTAACTCGTGAGGCGCCAATAATGTATTAACTATAATCATACAAGGGAACCTTTTGAGCTATCAAATACAAAAAATAATAAAAACTATTTTAAGTTTTAGTACTCTGTGAGACATTTATTTATATTGTCGGCAACCAAGCCTTACTTAGGGCTCAAAACCACCCCTAATTTGCGAAAAAAATGTCATCTCCTTAAAGAACAGAGACGCAACCCTAATAATCTAATTTACTAAGGATTACTTGTACTTTTTGTGAGGAATAATTACCAATTTGCTTGGAGTGGAGTAGAAACCGAGATATATCGGAAAAACGTGTTTTGAAGTTAAATAGGTGGATGCTTTTAACCCTTACAAAGGGCTTGGTTGCCGATAAAAAAAATTGTTACGGTCATGTCTCACAGAGTACTACAACTTAAAATAGATTTTATTATTTTTTGTATTTGACAGCTCAAAAGGTTCCCTTGTATGATTATAGTTAATACATTATTAGCGCGTCACGAGTTATCTCGCCCAGTTAAAATACACGCTGCGCCATTGGACTATTCGATTTCGATTATTTACTATTTCATGTAGTTCTCTATCTCTCATAGATTTTACCTCATTCCCTATTTTTTTTGTTGTTTTCTTTTGTTTTTTACATTTTCTGCATATTTCAAACCAAAATAAGGATGACTTATTCGTTTGGTTTCAATTAAGTAATCAAAGAGTTAATTTTAAAATGATACGCTTTAAATTAAATGCTGACGAAAAAGCCAAAATTTTCCAACTAAAGGCAAAAAAGTACACATTCACAAATTGCAAGAGTAACTTAGTGTAGCCAAACAGCAATTAGAAAGCTTTAAGGCACTATTCCGAAATTCAAACGGTTGCGACATAAGCCGGCTATGATGCAAAGAAGAAAATCAAAACCAACAGATCGAATTTCAGACATTTGGCGCTTAAGCAAAGGTGTGCTACGGCTTTGGAGCTGAGAAGTTAGCTTATAATAGCAACAACCGACACTATTACAGTTCCTACTAATAAAAGAAGACTAAAGGAACTTGGTCTCTATGCTTGTCGACCTGCGAGAAAATCATTACTGACAGCCAAAATGGGAGCTGCAAGCCTCAAATTAGCAATAGAATGAGAAAACTGAATGCCCGAGGATTGGCATTGGTTGATATTCTCGGATGAATCCAAGTTCAATATATTTGGACCCTATGTAAGGATAAGTGTTCGGCGACGAAAAGGCAAAAGGTAATTAACAGAATGTATTTCGCAGACAGTAAAACTTTCACCATATGTTATGGCCTGAGGAGCCATAACAGCCTTTGTTTGATTAGTACGCCTTCTGGATAGTTCAGTAAATGGAGAAAAATAAAAAAAATTATCGAAACCTGCGTCGTGACTATTGAGAACCCGGCTCAATACATCGGTATTCCACTCTTCCACGACGATTCAGCTCCGTATGTTACAGGGCGCGCATTGTAAGTTATTGACGTTATTTGTGACGTAAGAATGCTTAATTTTAACGTCTAATTTTTGTAGGTAGCCGAATTTAAAAATAGCTTGGGAATTGAGTCGTTACCCTGGACAGGAAATAGTCCTGACCTCAATATTGTTGAAAATATTTGGCCTCTCATGGGAAAGAAAATCAAAAAATACAAGCTGAAAAGTGCTAAAGAGCGGAAAAAACTTATAGAGAAAGTCTTGTTTGAAAAAATAACAATATATCATTTAACCAAACTTTACAATTCAATGCCGATCCGGATTAAGCCCATCATAAAAGCCAAGGAAGGGCGAGGTCATTAATTATTAATTTTAAAAAGTGCAATTCCTCTTAAATTATTTGGGTTGAGATGAATTATTTTATTTCTGTTAATCGTTATTTTGATTAAAAATTACCATTGTCAACACAAAAATATTTTTCAATTGAAATAACTTTGTTAAAAACTCTATAAAGACCTACAAAATTGTTATGAGGTAGGGCGGAAATATTCCTTATCCGAAGTTATGTAGTTCTAAAATGGTGGATCGCCGTTCTGTGTATTTGTATATATTTGGAATAGTGTAAAAATTGTGTTGATAATCAGAATCTATCATTTTTTCCATATACTTTTGAAGCAAACGGCGGTATTTCCAAAATTTATTAAAAAAATTCAAACCGAACATTTCAATGGCACAGGGTGTATGTTTCATAATAGTTTATATATGTATGAACAATTTTTGACAAATAAATCTTGGCGCAAGGGGTTAATTATTCAAACATAGTTTTAACCCTTAAACTCATGACTGGGGTTCAACGCAGCCCACGCGAACTTTGAACTACGCTCCTGAGCTAGCGAGTAATATTATCGATGTCTGATCTGAAACATAATTCAATTCGAAGGACTATGTGTGGTGGCAGGTCGGTTGCAGCTTCAGTTGATCGCTGGCTGTCACACGCAGTGTGTTACGAAATTGTGTGTATACAACACACCGCATCCCAGTCGTGAGTTAACGTCTAACTTTTGTGGCAGTAATTTGATTTTACATTTTATATTGAAATCAACTTTTTATATATAATCTGAGGATAATAGTAAACTACAGTGAACTCACAATAGTTTGCTATAAGCATGTGTTTGTTATAAACGCAACTTCGGATATAACAATCAAAATTTTTTAAGCGGAGAGTTCTTAAATTTTATATTGAAATTTGTTAAATTTCGTAATAATCACTAGTTTGACCATTTTTTTCATGTTTGCAAATTAAGTACACATACATATGTACGTATATTAAATTAATTTTATTATGCTTAATATTATAAAAATAAGATGTAAGACATTTACAATAAATATACTTACAAATATGTCTGAATAAAGTGACTTTTTCTTTATGACTTTTCCATAATACACAAATAATTATGAGAACACATTTGTGTGAACAAAAAATTTTGTTAAAAATTAAATTAACTGTAATTTTTACTACAATTACAATTTTTAAATATTTGTTAACCCTTGTGTCAACACGAAATACCCCCGGGTGGTATGCATTCCATTTAAATATTTTAAAATTGAGTGAAGCTTTTATTTATGAAACTAATGATAAAATTTGGGACAATTTAAACTGGCATACAAAAAAAAAATTTAGCGACAAATATTAGCATCAAAAATAATAAATTGACATCACAAATATAATATTTTGGAACAGAAAACAATAGTTTTAGTAATAAAAAAAATCGAGACAAAAAATTAAATTTAATCGATACAAATTATTTGATATTTGATCTGTGCCTGCAAGGTTGATGAAGCAATTTAAAAAATAAATCTCCATTTTCCAGAATATTTTAAAACTAATTACAATTTTTTTAATTTGCCAATTTATTATGTTTGTCGCTCAAAATGTTAATTTGGTGGCCAAAAAGCAGTTTTTGGGTTCCCTACTAATAGTGTCAAAAAATTTTAAATATTGCCAAATTATTATATTTTGTTCCAAAAAATTAATTTTATGATGCCAAGAAATTTTCGTTTGTTGCTCATTAATTTGTGCCGTTTTATTAATGTTTTGTGTGTCGGTTTGTTGCCAGCCATAAAATTTGTGTATCAATTTTTATTCCCGAATTTGTACGTTTTGTTGAAAAGTCATCTTATACTCGTGTTGACATAAATGTTAATGTAAAGCATAATAATTAAGTGAATCAAATTTAAATTAATTTTTTCAAAAAGTTTATTAGTTGTGAAATTTTTAAAGCTATTTATGTTACGTTGCATAAAAAATTGATTTTTATCTTTTTACAAATTATTTTTTCTGAACAAAATTGCTGAACAAAAATATTGTTTTTTGGTGGTAAAATTTTGTGCAAGATAATAATATTTGGCTTGCAATAAATCAGCACCAAAATAATTAATATTATAGGTACAAAAAATAATTTGTAAAACACACAATTTAATAAGCAACAAATAAAAATTTATTGGCATCATAAAAATACTTTTTGAAATAAAATATGTATAATAAATTGGCAACATTATTATAATTTATTGGAACTATTGGAAGGAAACACAAAAAATTATTTTTAGGCATCGAAATAAAAGTTTTTAGCGACAACCATTAGAATTAGAATTAGTGTTGTAGGGCCATGTGGGCGTTTAGCCATCTCGCACTGCGACCTAAAAGATCTTTTGTGCTCCAAGCCCTGCTTAATTATCCACCCAGTCAATATTCATGTTCTTAATGAACTTGATAATACTGCCGGCCGGTACGTGATACATACTATCTGGGCTCATTGCTCTCCCTCCTTGATGTTTATTGTAGGAAGTACTGCTACACGCGATACATACTATCTGGGCTCATTGCTCTCCCTCCTAGATGTATAGTATATCATTTACTTCTGCTAGAAAAGCGGTAGCATTGGGACCCAAGGACTTCGAGAGGGAAGCCCCACTCCCGTATATTCCTACCCGTGCCTCGTCTACCATTTTGATTTTACTCTTGCGAGTTGCTGGGAATAGAATGTCGCCTGTAGGTCACCCAGCTTTACTACAGGCAGGCTAAATAAAATTGGAGGGTGCCTGGTATCCAGAGTCCGCATAAATGAATTGATTAACCTATCAGTCATTCATCCTTCGGCATATGCTGTTCCACCTTAGATTAGGGTTTTTGTCAAGGTTTCCTCCTTTAGCGCCGTACTTTAGCCTGTCCCAAAAGGCCACATTCTGCCTAATGGTTTCAGTTACCAGTGGTACCGCGAGGAGGCAGTACGTACACTTGCGCCTACTGGAAGGTTACGGAGCTGGCAGATTAATCTACCAACTTTGCCCCCCCCCCTCCAATAGGCGCCAGACCACCAGCAAAACCATTGGAAACAAAAATAATAAATTGGCAACAAATTTAATAATATTAGAGCAAATTTACTACCTGCTATAAAAAAAATAAATTATAAATTAAAAAATTGCAATTAGTTTTAAACTATTCAGGAAAAGAGAAATTTAATTTTAAAATTGTTTGTTGCAGACAAACATCAAATATTAAATAATTTGTATCGATTAAATTTGTTGGTTTGTCTCGATTTTTTTTTTTTTTTCTTTAGTTTTTTTGTGTTCACATTATTCGTTCCAAAATCTTCTCAATGTTTTTCGTCAGAATATTTTGTCATTTTTTTCATTTATATCATTCAACAATATTTTTTTTATTCTCTCTTCTTCTGGCCACAAAATTTTTCTTGGTTGCTCATTTAAATTGTCCATTTTTTATGTATGTAGTATTTTTTTCCTAAACAATAAATTATTTTGATGGTAAATTTCTGTGCACAATTTATGGATTAAAAATACAAATAATAATGGTTAGTATTTAACCTTACATCAAAAAATAATATTCTAGCACAAAAAAAAACGTTAGTATGTATTTTTTTTAGATCAAAATTACTATACAAAAAATTAAATTTTTGATGGTAAAATTGTATGCAAGATTTTTTTAATATACAGTATTTTTGCCCTGCACAATAAATCAATTAATTACCATTAATGTAAAATTTTGTGCACAATTTATTTACTAAAAATATAATTACCAATATCCTCACTGGCGGATTAAGCTGGGTTGAGGCCCCGGCCCCGGGCGCAGTAGAAAAAATTAGGCCCCTTAAAAAAATATAGAAAGCCAGGAAAATAAAATACATGTAGATTCTCTAAAAAATAAGACAATGTGTAAACATGAAAACTTGTTAAAAGGAAAGCTTTTTTTATGAGTTTGAAATTTTTCGAGAGGACTTCCACTAAAATAATACCGAAAATTTCAAACTCATAAAAAATAGCTTTGCACTTTACTAGTTTTCACATTTATACATTGGGTAGAGTGAATAAAAAAAGTTAGTACTTATAAGAGTTACCTTTTCCATAAAAGGTACTACTTTTAAGCAAAAGCTTTCTCTTATTTCGAAGTGAATAATAACTCCCTTGTGCTTACAAGTACTTACCGGAATAAATTTAAGTAATACCTTCAAGAATTTACTTATTGTTAAGGCAGTACTTCTGATAGTTCTATTTATTTATCTAAATATTTTGGTGCTTATTTTGTGCTAAATCAGTAAATATTTTGTGTATTTCATCCTCAGATATTTTTTGTTGACCTCGAATTCGTAGCTGTCCATCTTTATTTTCGTCTTCTCCATCGAATACCTTAACAAAAAGCCTTTACGGTAACAACACTCCAATATCTGGTAGGTTTCTTTATGGAGTTACAAACTTATCCGCTGCCCCAAGAAAAGAAACAAAACCTGTAACTCCCTCTATATTTAGGCTTGGGTACCCTTTTCTATTAATAAAATTGTCAAAATTTTCACGTGGTAATGATCCAAAGCTACAAAACTATTAAATGAAACGCCTTATAAACGATAGTTCTATATTCACATAAGGAAGACCATCTTTTTTACTCTTCCAGTGGATTTAATTTCATTTAGAGGAAAAGCTAGTAACACTATATTTACAACACCACAATCGGCATGATAAATTTCTTCATACTATTACCGTGGTCCATGATACATCGGGAACTAAAAATAAAAAAAAGAACCTAAGATCCTTAAGTGGCGAAGCAAAGCTTTACTTACTGTATCCTGAGAGCGACAAACCTTGATACCCAGGATCTGCTTATTAAAAGTGGCCCACTGGTCACAATGTATCATTAAAGATCCTCTGATGATAGCGTAAAAAATTAAAATTTTGAATTAATGAATATTTCCTCACTAGCTAGCTATGAAATATTCCTCATTTCCTAACTAGCTATAGTTATGAAAAATATGCCGTTTCACAACCTACTACGATTTTGAAATGTCGTATTTTTGTAAAAAAAATTGAAAAATAGTAGCAATTATATTTGTAGACGAGGCGTATCCGAGCAAGTGCAAAAATTACGAGTCAAACAAAGCCAATTTTACACGCATTGAAAATGTCTAGATTGAAAATTTATGATTGAAAGATCAAGGAGGCCTTGACTTTTTTTCGTTTGGGTATTTACACCAAGTAATGACGTGTCAAATAATTTTAATATTGAAAACAGTATTAAAAGGACATTCACGCCTAGGCCTGTTCCAACTCATCTTCAGAATTACTTGAATCAGTGTCATCTTAATCTTTATACATTTATATTAAATTATTAACAATTTTTTTCTTTTCTTCTACACACAATGTAAACACGAAAATTACTTTACTTTAGATACTTAGCCTAAAGAATAACAACCTTAAAACGCTCTAAACCCACTGACAAAATAAAAAAGAAAAACCTTTTTTTCACAACATGTTTGCATTATTTTAGTTAAGACCTTCTGAAACTAGATCATTATTAAAGTACCATATTTTTAATTTAAAAAATTCCAAAAAAAATTTAATTACGTTAAAAAAAATTAAAATTTAATTGTTTAGACAATTAAAACACATTTTCAACTAGTTTGTTCAGCTAAAACAACGCACAAATTTTAAAATTATTGCGGAAAAGGAAATTGCAGTATTATTTTGTTTTCCTGTGAGTTTACCGCGCAATGCAGTTGTTCGAGAGAGTATAAAAATAACGTAAAAGGATCTGTTTAATTATTTACGTAAATACATATAGCAGCGGATTCAGCACATACAATTATTATTGCGGTTTTAGAAGAAATTAACAAATTTCCTTAATACAATTAACTCTTTGTTTCAATTCAAAGATTAGAACTATATTTCATTTATTTCGTTTATGAGACTCTAAATTTACAATTGAAAACTAAATAGTTTTATTTATTTGATGCAAGTCTTTTGTTTTTAAATAACTTTTAATTTTCCTATTTATTGGTTTTTAATTTATTAAACTTATTTCGTTTAAATGGATGACTTTGTACTAAAATGGCAACTGCTATAAAAGACAATATAATTGTGAGTACTAAAAATGGATTCTGATCAAGTAACCTTTTCAAAACGTTACAGAAATACATATGCTTCAAATGTTGTTTAAACAAAATATGTGTAGATAAAAATTAATTTGAAAGTAATTTCGTGCAATACAAACTCTCAACTACTTTAAACTAACTGTTGCTCATTTAATTACAATCGTAAATTTCAGTGACAAATTTTGTACTAATAAAAAACCGCTAAGAATTCTCATTTCGTCAGAATCTAAAAGGCTGTTTGTGAAATTTACCATTTAGATAACGCAGAACTATAACGTTTATTGAATTCACAATTGTAAATTGTGTATAAAAGATATAATCTTGTCTATCAGTCGGTTTCGTTGAATGATTGTTCGTAAATACTTCTACGTATTAATTTGTAAAACACATTAAAAATGGTCTAAGGACTGGCTGCATATTAAAAATTACACGAATTAATTAATTAATATTCAAAATTAATGTAAAAAAATTAAAATTAGTAAAAAAGTAAAATTAGCTTACCTACACAGAAATAGAGCTGTGTGAATGTCGTGAAGAAGCATAAATTGTAAGAGAATTTGGCTGTATTAGTAAAATTCGCTAACAGAACCTGCACAATACTCTTACTCTTACTGTAGGGCCATGTGGGCGTTACTTAATTATAAATATATTTATCATTATTATAAGAAATTTTGAATGAAAAAATTACGGGGACAATTTAAAAATTTCCCAGAATTTACAATAACATACAAAATGTGTTTAAACATATTTCACACAAATTTCCAAAAATATTCCTCTTATCTAGCGAACTCAGTTTTTTAAACATAGTTTACAAATTTTGAAAATACATAATATTAATATAGATAACTTTGAAATGGATATTTTCAAATTGTGGGTTAAAAAATAATCCAATATAAAAGTTTGATAAATGTTCCAAAATTTCTTGTTCTCGCTTGTGGTTAATCTCTGTTTTGGGAATTTTTTAAAAATGGTTCATTATATAGGGCGGCAACATTTTGTTCGATTTTTTTTTAATAGGTTTAAAAATTGCAAAATATCACGTTATAAATTCCAATATTTGTGGTACATCGTGTCTAGGGCATGGTTAATGGAAAAAACAGTGCAAAAACTAAATGCAAAAGATTTTTGCGCAAAAAACTAAATAAAAAAAAAATAATTCATAAAAAATTTTGAAATAAATAAGTAAAATTATCTTTAATCGACTAATCGGTATGAAAAAATTCCGATTAATCGTCAATCGAAATAAAGCTTCGCCGATTAATCGACTATTTATTTCCTAATCGTTTAGAATCAATAAAGATGTGTTTTGGGTTATATTTCATTTTTAATGTTTGGGGCGATTCTTGATACGATGAGCAATTGCCTTAACATTCTAGAAAAACTTTATTGAATTTTATAAAGGGTTTCCCATTTTTATTCCTTAAATTGTTTAACTTTTAAAATCATTTAAATTATAATTTTGAAATCTCACTTATATAAATCGTGTGTAACTCATCCGTATATGCAGTACATCAAAGATTTAGTAAATTTTCTGAATTTTTTGAAAATGAGGCAAAAATACAGATTAACCCAATGCGTTTACAAAACAATTTTATTTTCTTGTTATTCATTAAAAAATGCATTCAATTTCCGGACTACCTAGTAACTAGTTGATTAATTTTGGAAAAGTAGTTTTCTTATCTTTTCCAGTTATGAATGAAATTTGGAATATTTAATTTTTCAGCAAAACATAAATACCAAACACGCTTCGAGATAGAAAAAAATTTTTTAAGGAGTATTAAGCTGTTCCAAAATAATGTCCTAATTGAATCACAACACACTTCTGGCAACGAGATATAAGCTTGTTGATCCCATTCGAGTAGAAATCCTGGGTTCTGGAGGCGATGAAATCCTTAAGGGAGAGATGTAAAACATGTGGTCGGTCGTTATTATGCAGCAGAATCAGCCCACCTTCGATTGACCAATGCAAGCGGACGAAGATTTCATTTCTCCATCGTTCGGTTTTGCAGCTATAAACGTTAGGCTAAAAATAAATAAAAAACAACTAAGTGGCTTACACAGAAATAGGTTTGCTGATAAAACAGTATTTAACAATAACTGGTTATCGCAAAATTGACAGGTATAGCTAGACAAAACATTACACTTCGAAAATCGGACATTTATTTCGGAACTACGCAGTCGTAAGTTAACCATCGTTTCGATATTTTCAAGAATTCCGAAATGTCCCGCATTTCTAATTAAATTAATTTATTTAAAAATTTAAAAAACTTGTTTCCAAAAAAAATTGGAAGTAAAATTAGTAGAATTGAGAAATAAGTCATAATAAATTAACTCTTTTTCTCGTCCGTTCAGAGCTTAGAATTTACTTCAACCATCGAAAACCGTTTTACCGTCCTATGATTGCGTCACGTGACTTCTTAAGTGTCCTACGCGCCATTTGGAAAACTGTTGAGAAATCGATTTTTAAAGTTTGAATGAAAATATACTCACTTTCCATAATACAGTTGTAGTGTTGTTGTTAATTTTTATCATAAATTGACATATTTCTTTGTTTAGAACTAATCAATAAATACCGTTAGTCCTTAATTTTGAGAGAAACACTAATAACTATGAAAAATGCTAAAAATGGATATAGGACATTCCCCATGTAAATGCCACACAGACAGTTTTAATTTTTTTTTTCCTATAGGGACATAGGACACCTGGACACAAAGATACAAAAATTGAATTAAAAAATCTTTTTTGATAATTTAAATAATTTTTATTTCAATCAAGCCTTTTGGGTTACATCGCCATTCTGAAGCCTTACGGCAATTTTAAAGCCACTTTGAAAAATTCGACTTCCTCATTATTAGGCATAAAGGGAAACATTGACTGAATGTCCTTAAACTTCTCTTTAGAAATCATACCAGGGGTATTTAGCATTGCCACTCTTGGTAACTTGGTGAGATTTGAGGTTTTTGTTCTTCGATTTCCTTGTACCATTAGAGGCATTGACGTGTATTGTTCACTTTCAATATAATTTTTTTTCAATTTGATAACAAAATTGTCAATCTTTTCGTAAAAGAGCTCAGTTGCCAACGTAAACTTAACGCTGGAAAAATTAAGCCCAAGGCTTGCTTTATTATAATTAAAGAAATTGTTGATTTCATCTGCATCAATTTAAGTGATACGTTATCGTATCTCATTGCTGCAAGATGTCTGACAAGAGATACGGGGCTGTGATACTCGATCGATGTTTACTCGCCGAGAGTGATATAGGAAAACTGAATAAATACGACATGAGCTCGTTTGTTTTATATTGTTTCCAATCAATGTTATCTATGATCCATTTGATATAGAACAAAAATAAAATAAAATAAATTTTGCTTATTTAACACTAACTTTATAGTTATATAATTGTCCCATATCCATATTTTTAGGATATGCAACAATTAAATATAATATGTATTACAATTTTTCCAATTGGTTAATTTTGTCCTAAATCCATATAAAGTGGATGTAGGACACTTAAAAATAAAATCAAAATTATCAGATAATTTCATATAAAAATGTCCTATTTCACAGAAATTTGGTTTGTAGGACAATTAAGAACTGAAAAAATATTTTAAAAATACGTTTTTATGGTCTTTAAGACAAAATGAAAACACGCTATCTCGAAACATATTGGACTTAGGACAATTTTGATTAAAGATTCTGAAAGAGCGCAGTCGAATTAGTAGGAATCCACTCATAACTCATTTTCGCAAAAAGTGGTCTATGGGACACTTAAGAAGTCACGTGACGATTGATATTCGGTTGAATTAATCAATTTTTATAGTTTAGGAATGTATCTTACAAGACAATTACTAATCTCAATTGAGCACAGTAACGAAGGGGAGTAAAATTTACCTTTTTTGTATTCTGAATTTGTTAGTACTGATGATAAATATGTATAATCCCCTAATTTGATTAAAAATTGGTAAAAATTATTTTATTTTATTACATTCATCAGAAATCGCAAAATTCAGGGTATTTAACCGTAAAAACACAATTTTTTAACGGTGAAGTTTTTATTTCATAAAATTTAAAATTATTGTAAGAATCGTAGCATAAAGAAGATCTTAAACTTCAATGTTTAGCTTATGTTTGTTGCAAAGTGTCAACGATTGACAGATTTAAGATTTTAAAGAAAAGTTACGATTTGTTATAAAATTCTACATTTGTTTGTTTGTTTGTTTGTTTTTATTTCATTTGCTCAGGTCTACTAGCAATAATAGCTGTATATGACCCAATACGTAACTTTCAATCGGTTAAATCCAAAACTTCTAGAAGAAGTAATGGACGCCCCTAATAATTTTATAACTTTCACTGAATCGCACTTTGTGATACCACCGACTAGCACGGATATATGGGCCTTAGACATTAAAAATGCAGTACCCAGCACCACTATCTATTTTATTGAGCTGTTATTTGTGATACCCTCGCTTTTGTACACGATATAACGGGCCTTTTACGTATATTACGCAGTACCCGGGACCACCAGCTCAATAAAGATGTTCACTCTTCAAGATCTATATTGCGACTGAAAATTCTACATTAAAAAATTAATTTACTCCGCAGTATAGAAAATATTTTTGAATTTCTAGTCGGGTTTAGTAATACAGTGAAATCCGGCTATAACAAATTCCGTTTATAAAAAACATTCGGTTATTACAATCTTTGTGACAATGGGCGTTTGTTTTTTGTTGCATTGCACTTGGATATTTGTTATAGCGGGATTTCACTGTAATTCACTTTACTTATAAATAGAGCCCGGATGTTCATGCATGAAAAACACGTAAAATATGTATGCAAATATGCAGTAAAATATCATGAAATATGCACTAGAAATATGTAAAAAAAAAAAAAAATTAAGTAATTTTTCGTTATAAAATAAACAGTATTTATTAGCATTAATGTCCTACTTTCATTCGTTTTAAATTTTGGCATCTAGAAGTAATTTCCTCGCTTCGGTAATGTACGTTGTACTATCATCTCTTAAATTTTCAAAAACTTGTTTGATTCTTTTAAAAGTGTGTTGAATGATATAGTACAGCTTCAAGCCATGTACCCCATTGTGTGTGTTAGCCCTGGCTGCGGTGATAGAGGAATATTTTCAGTAATATCTGTAAAAATTTAAATTCGGGATGGTTTTCAAAAATACCTTTTTAACACTTTCGATCAATTTGTTTATGTTTGGGTTTTGGTTCCTGTTCGTCTCTGCCAGGCTATGTAAGCTATGAATGTCCGTGGACAAAAACGCTTTACTTAATTTTAAACTAAACTCCGATTTCTTTTTGCCAGCCTCTACTGTATGTGGTTACTATTAGTTCTTGTTTACTATTTGACTTTTTTAATTTATTTTCGTGAAAATTTGTTTTCGGGTGTTGTCCAATCTGGTATTTTCAATTTGACCCCAATATTTAGTTGCACAATGTAAAGCAAAACCTTAATATCTCGTGCAAACCTATTTAATCGACTAGCAGCATTGTCTTTTGTCATATCAGAAAAATATGTAAACTTCTCTAAAACCATTTTTTAGAAACACAATCAACTTGACAGTTTTAAAATACGTTAACAATTGGATCGTCTACCTAACAAAAACCCAAGAAGTAAAATTACATTTAATTGTAGGATTTAATTATACGTTTTTCATCTAAAACGGAAGAGATTAACGATCAACATTAAATTCACTTAGATTTAAAAATATGTATTTGGTATAAAATCATTTAATAAATCAACAAAATATACCCAAAAATGTATTAATACTAAAAATATGTATTTATATGCAATTAGGAGACAAATATGCAATTATATGCAAAATCATAATGATGCCAAAATAATCAGTTTCACATGATTCGAATTTCTATGTTCATAAAATTTAAAAATAATGAACGACTGCAAATATGCATTTGCATGAACATCCGGGCTCTACTTATAAATAAGTAATATATGATATCGGTATCTTAAAGCACACAAGTGCTATGTCCATTTTTACAATTTGTGGTAAATACAAAATTAGGCTTACCGAGCAAACGGCGCAGTGGTTAAAGCTGCGGCGGTTGGATCGGGAGGTACCGGGTTCGAATCCCTATAGGGGCGGGATGCAAAAGGGATTTTTCATCATCTGATTACGATCGGTGATGACGATGAACACATCTATGACCCCCTGTTGAGAGTGCGGAATCCATGGGCCGACCCACCTTTCATGTCAGTACTATAGGCTGGCATGAAGCAATGCAATGTGCAGGTGGTTTAAACGAAAGCGGGTCTATAGCCGTACGTCCTCGAGTTGGCTGGCAACGGCGTAAGGTAGGACGTTAAAAGGGAACTGCGAAAGAGTTGGGAGTGCCTTGAGCCCCAGAAAAGATTGCAGAGATAGAAACAAACAAACAAAATTAGGCTTTCAGAAAGGCATTCTTTAAGCATTAAATGAACATTCCAAATATTTTCGAATTTAGGGATATTCTTGTGGACATTTAAAATATGGACGTAGCACTTGTGTGCTCTAAGGTATCGATAATATTTTTTAAACATTTTATTTATTATATTTTCAAAAACAGCCGAAAATCGTTTGAATTTAAGCCCTCACAAAGGTTGTAAAAAGAGATTCACAACCTCTAAAGTTCTTGCAAAACCAGCACTGGGAAAATGAAGATAATTTGTTGTCATACTTCAAAGAAGTTGAAAATAAAGGAAGTTAGGGTTGCCCAATAATGAAGAATTTCTCTTGCGAATTCATTTCAAATACTTATTTCTTGAAGTATAATTTATCACGATTAAACATAGAATTTTACAACTTTAAAAATCATTGTCATAATTTTCAAAATTCTTGGAATTTAATATACATAATTTTCTCCCGAGGCAAATCTTCAGCTTTCAAATATTATTTTCTCTTGTACAAGGTATAAAAATTGTTTATGAAACTAATTAAGTATGTACATACAAATCATACAATAAGCTAAAAATACTAAAATTATAAGGCAACCCACAAGAAATCGAATAAATAGTTAAAAGAGTGAACAAGTATATTTTAAATGATCCTTCCTTTGCGATAAAAAAATTGCAATCAATTGTTAAATCTAATTTCCATAATTTTGATAGCACCGTTCTAAACAGTAAGATGAAACTCGTATATGTGCCGTTAATTTTAAAAGTGGCGCCTATTTAAAAAAAAAATAAGTTACATAATGATGATAACAATAGATTTGTATGATCTTTCTATCGGTAAACAATTTATAGTCAAAATAAAAAAAAAATTAAACTCCCTAATATCTTCGCAATAAATAAGATAATCCAAAACTCTGCAAAATTTTGTGTTTATTGATTCTCTGTTCTTACATTATCTCGTTTCAACAAAAATATATAAACTTGCCCCACTTTCAATATAAACGGCTCAAAATTTAACATTACTGTGCACATATTTCACCAAAACTACGAGTATTCATATAAAGAAATAAAAATTAAAATTATTGTGGGTCGATGAAACTACAACAGCTGATTTTTCTATTTGGTATTGTTAGTTAGGGCGCGATTGATCGATCTCCTTTTTGTAATATGTATATATGTATAGTCGGTTTCGGATATAAAAAGTCCAGGTGTTACATAGATCGAAATGAAATGTATGTACGTTTATTGATTTTACTTTTGACTTAAGAAGCTCAAATTGGACATTAAACTCATTAAAGTTTTATTTTAGTTCTAGACTAGCAATAATTAACTTAAAATTCTTTTTTTTTTTTTTTTGGTTAATTCGAATGTTACATTTTTTTATTTTTTTTTAATTGTGTCAAAATATAATAGTTTTATATGCACGTACGCTACACAAACACACATACCAGAAAAATTACTCGTATGAATGATCGCAATTATATTTCTGTTTCGTTTTTATTTTTATGTACATATTTTGTTTCGATGCTTTTTCTTACTTTACGCTTTATGCTCATTGCTCATATACAAACTACTTCCCCTATATTATTATTGTTATACAAAAAAAAAAAAGTAAATAAATAAACATAACAAAAAAAAAAAAAAACTTAAATAAGAATGAAAGATCCGAAAAGAAAACAAAACCATGCACAACACAATTACATGAAGAAATATTTCAACAAAACATTTTTAAGGTTTTGTAAATGTATTAATAATTTTTATTTAATTTTTGTATACATACACTTACAGGTTAATGCAATGTCAGGGGAAATTTAAGGCCGGGTTAACAGAGGGGCATCATTTGCCGGTGGAAGGGGCACACAGTTGTGCGAGACGAAAGAAGTATAATTCAATTTTTTCTTGGACGTGTAAGCAATACAGAAATAATAGGGTGAGAATAAGTGGAGAGGGGAGAATTTCTCCCACTTTAGTGGTCTTTAGGCCAATAAAGTTTGTTTATTCTTATGATGTCATCAGAGGAGGACACAGACTGTTTCGGTTTGTACGGAGATAAGTCATTGAAGAAAACAAAACGAACCAGACAGCGTGTAGACGCAGGCGAGCCAAGAAATAGTTATTCTTCGATACCAAATTTTAGTTCACGACCATCATTCATGAGTGGTGGTTTGTACGGGGCTATTTTTAGCCAAAGCCAACAGCATTTCGGACTGTTTGGACCAGGCGGTTACGGGCCAGCAAAAATGTTAAATGAATTTTTGGGAAGACAAGTTAAACAAGCACAAGAAGCATCAGGACCAGATAATATGACAATATCACCAATGGAACCTAATATAAATTCGGATAATAATTCAATTCATGGATATGATGGAATTACAACGCCAAATTTAATAATACGACGAGGTAATAATAGTGCATTAGAAATAATAAGTGATGGTGGCGGTTCAACTCCACCAAAATCAAAAGAATTGGCCGCACATCATATGTTACGGAATATATTGGAGCGAAATAAAGATGCTTTAGGTAATTTAGATCAAGAATTAAGACAATTAAATCATATAAATGCACTTGGTGGTGAACGATCTTCGCCAGATAATAATAACAGCATAAATAAAAATAATAACATTAATAACAACAATAATAATAAGTTTAATAATAACAACATTTTAAATGATGTGAAAAGTGAATTAATTAATTTAGTTAGTAGTGCAAGTGGTGATGTTAGTGACTCAAATGAAATGTGTAACACAAATAATAACAATAACAATAATAAATTAAATCAGAACATTATTAATAACAATAATAATAATAATAATAGTAACAATAATAACGTTAATAATAAAATCAACAATAATAATGAAGAAAATTCTCGACAATTATTAACGTCTTCAGTTGATTCAAATAATTGTCCAAGTGATCAGTCTCAAAATGGTGGTGGTAATAATATGTTAGGAAATAGTAACAATAACCAAAATAATAATAATAATAATAGTGGTGGAGGTGGACTTTGTAACGGTGTAAACTCTTCAAACATAAATAATAATAATAATGGAAGTGGTATTGTGAACAATAATGTGCAAGATCGATTACACGATCGTGATTTATTAGTGAATAAAAAAGAACCAGAAGATTTGTTAGACGACGATATGTTGGGATTAAATTCTAGACCTGAATCAGTAAATTCAATTACCTCAATACATTCGGACGATATGATTCGCCCAAAAGTTGAAATGGATTTGGATCTAAATTCTGACAAAGAATGTGGATCGCCACCCGGTGCTGGCCAAAATAAACAAAATGAACCTGTTCCATTAGACATGAAACGTGCACGAGTTGAAAATATTGTATCATCGATGCGTTCAAGTCCGGCACTACCCAGCCAACCGCAGGTGAACGGTTGTAAAAAACGAAAATTATATCATCCCCAGCAACATGATAATAGTGCAATTGAACGGTATTCTGCGGTAAGCATAAATTTAGGATTAAATTTACAAAACTCTTTGGAGGACGATGATGAAATGGACGAGATTGATTCTCCGAGAATTCATCAGAAACGTGTCGAAAAAGATGTACTAAAATCACAATTACGTTCAATGCAGGAACAATTGGCCGAAATGCAACAAAAATATGTACAATTGTGTACGCGAATGGAACAAGAATCTGAAACGCAAGAAGATGTCGGAAGTGATTTGGACCAAGACGATAATGCCGATGCAATGGAAAAGCAGACCGCACTTCAACGAACGCCCACACCTGTCGTAAAAGAAATACCTCAAAAAACAAGCAATCAACAGAACATTTTATCGCATGTGATGAATAATATGATGACAGCCAAATTACACAGTCAAATGGGACACCATCCGCATTTGACACCAAACTTCAATGGAGCACATCCATTTTTACAACATATACAACAACAACAACATGCTGCGAGCCAACAAGTTCCTCACGAGCTTCCAATTCAGCATCCACATTCTCAACATCCGCATCATGCAATCAGTAATGCTGCTGCAATGTATCTTGGCGTTAGCCAAAAAATTCTAATGGAACAAGAGGCTAGAATGAAAGAAGTTGCTGAACAACACGATCGGCAGCAACAACATCATCATCAGCAGCAGCAGCAACAGCAACAGATGCAACATCAAGAACAACAGCAAGAACAACATTTTAAAGACCAACAACAGCGACAAGAACAACAACAACCACAGCATCACATAAATAACCAAACGCCGCAACATAATCATCATTCACCGATTCAAATGAATCATCAAATACCAAATCATCAAATACCAAAAGGATCAACGATATCGGCCGATCTAACGGAACGTTTAAATATGATGCGAACGAATTTAACGCCGATGAGTTCAGCTTCCGATTTGGAAGGATTAGCTGAAATTCTTAAAACCGAGCTCTCCGCATCGCTATCGAATTTAGTTGATTCAATAGTAACAAGGTTTGCGCATCAGCGAAGGTTTTTAGGAAAACAATCGGAAGCAGCAGCTGCTGCAGCTCAACAATTGAATAAAGATTTAATGATTGCATCACAGTTATTGGAGCGAAAATCACCGAAAATGAAAGTGTCGGAACGTTCGTCAAATAGTAATGCAAGTAGTAATATGGCCAATAACCAACAACAGAACAACAATCAAAATATGAAAATGAATAACAGCTCAATGGGGAATAATAGTAATAACAGCGGAAATAATAGCAATATAACAGGTAATAGTTCTACTTCTAATAACAATCAGCCTAATAATATGCTAAATCATGCAAATAATGCTTTAACAATTAATCCGGGCAATGGGCCACGTCTTAACGGTATCGCTTTTCCCCCAATGGAATTGCCGATGCACGTGAACGGACCCCAACCGCATGATAATAATATAAATTTAAATCCTATGAATATGCAACCTCATGTACGTCCTTCGCCCACAGCTAAATTTCAAACACCAAAGCCACCAGGATTAAATTCCGTTGCAGCAGCTGCACTTTGTAATACAATGAACGCGCTCGGTTATTCAACGCCCGGCAATCCATTTTGTATTCCCGAAAAAAGGGAACCGCCGAATGAACAAAATGAAGCATTAAGTTTGGTTGTTACAACGAAAAAGAAACGGCATAAGGTGACTGATACAAGAATTACACCGCGAACCGTTAGTAGAATATTAGCACAAGAAGGAATTGGTCCGTCACAAAATCAAATTGATCAAAACCAGCATAATAATCGATTGGGTGTCAACAGTAATCCACCTGTTAGCATTTCATCGAGTACACCCACCGCAAGTCCTTCACCGCGACCAACATCGTATCATCCACCTCCACCGCCACAAGCAATGATGCCATTAAAATTACCAACATCGGTCGCAATTCCTAATCCATCGTTAAATGAATCACAAGTATTCTCACCATATAGTCCATTTTTTAATCCGCATGGACACGGTCCACATGGGCCCCAATCACAATTGCATCACATAAAAATGTCATCTAGTCCACCGGGGCTAGGCAGTATGATGGATCCGAGAGATTCACCACCACTACCTCATCCGTCAACAATGTTGCATCCAGCATTAATCGCTGCTGCACATCATAGAAGTTCACCTGATTATGGACATATTAAGGCCGCAATGGATAATAATGATCGTAATTCAGATTGTAATTCGGGTGATATATCGTATGATGGACTACAAAATACTATATCCTTTTCAAATCAACAATTTTTTAACCCGTAAGAAATTTTTATTTTATTTTAATTAGTTTTGCAAATTTAATTGATCCTTCTCACTCTTATTAATCAATAATAAAAATAATTAAACGTAAAATAATAAAGAAAATATCCTTTTAAAATAGTACGAATGAAAGGCGTGTGAGAAGTTTTTCATATGCGGCTTGTTAGAACATGCAAACTAGTATTAATTATCGCAAAATCGTAAATTATTCAAAACATAAGAATCGCGAGTATTTTTGTTTTGTGTTTTTCTCTATAGTTGTTTTATTGTGTGCATTAATCAAATTAGGAAAATCCTTATAGAATTCTGAATTACAAAATTTTCTTTTGTTTCAATAAAACACACAAATAAAATAAACATAAATAATAAATCTTTTAAGTCACTTATTGTGATTCCATTGCAATTCTTCAAATAGTATTCATATTCTCAAAGGATTAATCTAACGTCAAGAAACCATTCAAGTTTTTTTTTTTATTTTAATTAAATAAGTAAATAGAAAAGAAAACTATATTTTATTTTTATATTCATTATAATTTGCCACTTAAAAGTTTGTTTTAATTGTTAATAAAAAAATGTATGTTTGGAGTGAGAAACTTTTGAATAATATTTTATTGGCTGTCCGACAAAAAAACTTATTTTAACGTATCCATATTTATATTTAAATTAATGATTTTTTTCATTTCTTTTCTTTATTTATTTTTAATTAAACTAAAAATATCAAAATTAAAAATAAATAAAAAATTATAGAAACGATAGTTATTCCTTAACTGCGGTGAACTCGGCAACATTAACTCCGATGCATCTGAGGAAAGCAAAATTAATGTTTTTTTGGGTTAGATACCCAAGTTCAGCGGTACTGAAGATGTACTTTCCGGACATAAAATTTAATAAAAATAATACAGCGCAATTAGTTAAATGGTTCTCCAACTTCAGGTGAGTCAATATGATTTATAATTTTGCATGATATTTTGTCATTTATACAAATATAAGTATATTATTATGGGACCTAATTTACCCCGTTCTACATGGAAATGTGAACACTATATAATATTTTATATTTCGAGTAAGCAATTTATTGTCGTTGTCACATCATGTGTGTGTGTGTGTGTGTTTATATTTATACAATATACATATTTGCGTGTGTTTTTTGAAAATAGATTTTCAATCAAAATTGAGGGTGGCCGTTTAGAAAGGCGTTAAAATAGGAAATATTCAACTTCCGACATGCAAGAAAATTAACCGCTTATGTTCAAATACCTGTTACATTGTTAATTGGGCGTTAACTCTTCTTTTCATATACATATGTACATATATTTATGTATGCATATTTATGAATATAATTTTCATTTTCTAATTAACTTCCTTACCTTCTTATTCAAATAATTTTCAGTTATTAAAATTAATATACTAATTAGAGACTTAAACAAAAAGTGTAATATAATCTATTTGAACATATACGTAATAAAAAATAAAATAAACTTTTTTGTTGAAACAATACTTTTCAAAAAAAAAAAAAATTTATAATGCTTTTGTTCCATTTAAACAGCAGAGCAGCTTTTCTTGTTTGATAAAGAAAAGTTTATTATACGATTTTTTTATTGTTACATAACATTTGTTGTTGTTTTTAATTTTTAAAACACCGTTATATTATAAAATAATAAGAATTATGAAATATATATATTTTTTTTTAAGAAATCGCCATGTTACAGTCTTAAATTACCTGCATTATTGTTATCGAAATATAAATTTTCAATTTTATTATTCCCTTTGTACATGTGATTGCTATTTACAATATTTACTCGTATGAAGAGACGATGGCTGTGTTATCAATGTTTTATTAAAGTTTTTTTTTCACTTCACCCACATTTTTTTAAACTTCTTTTAATCGATCGGTTATTGTCACCGTTTCTTTTCGTTTAATAAATTTGTAAATTTTCTGTTGTTTTTCACACTCAAGTAAAAATATATTTCTGTTCAAATCAAAGCATTTTATAATTTTACTAAATTACTTTCTTTTGCTCATAAATTTGCATTAGTGCTCTTAAAGTTTTTATCGGTTAATTATTTTACCCCAAGTTATCTTCGGAGCCTTGCTTTAAATAATTTTTTATTACATAATTGTGGCAAAAAATGATTACTAAGCAGGCTAAATTTCAGCCTTATTTAAATTAAGACACGATTTTAATCGTCGGTTTTTATTGTCGATTTAATGGCGCAGTTATGCGTTAATGAGTGTTATTTTGAGTGTGAGTGTCGTGCATGTTCGATAAATATACCGAAATCGGAAATTGTTTAATGATGTGTTTATGTAGTTCAATTTCTACTTTATATTTTATTGGTCATGAACAGAGTTAGGTAACAAATATATGAAGCGGGAAAATATGCCAAAAAATGTTTACACTGTTCAGACAGCATATAGGATAAAAACTTGTGAATGAATGGGGAACAATTTTCAAAAAAAATTGTACTCAAAATATTTATCATAGCCAATTCCTATGATAATTTGTGATAACTACAGAATAAATTCATTGTGTGATTGACTTGTTGCTGCCGTGCTAAGCGTGTTTTACAATATGCAACTAGATTTTTAGCCAAATTGAGTTATTGATGCCTATCGATACCTAATAACAAATGTTATCATTAAAATTAAAAAAATAATTAAAACTAAGTTGAGAAACGTAATGAGAAAAAACACTAATTTCAATATTTTAACATCAATTTTCTCAAAATGCATTTCCTGTAGTTATGTAAAACATATTTAGTATGGCAGTATTGATTTACAGTGCCGATTTTACTTAAGTAGCGTAATGATGTCTTTACAAATGTATCGTCTATAACATTTTGGTCCAAACAAGTACCCATTTCTCAGAAATTACCGTAATTAAAATGAAGCAATGTTTATGTAAGGCGGAGTAATATACCAAAAAATTGTGAACGTACGGGGATATTTTCAAGCTTAAAAAGTTGTTTAAAAATAGGAGTATTTCTTTAATTTGGTATATTGACTGATCAAACATTTTAACACAGCAATTCTGAAAATTGATGAACTTTGCAAGGTATACAAAAAATTCATCTCCGATAAATCTTTTGTTTCTTACGACTTACAGAGCATTCACAATAAAACATTTTTTTACTTTTTACTTACAATTTTGTATGAATTTCCAACTTGACGAACAAAAATGTTTGCTCATTATGTTGGAAACTCATACAAACCTGTAAGTCAAAAGTAAGAAGTTTTTTTCATTGTGAATGCTCTGTTATTCCACAATTAAAGTAACTAATTAAAGGAAAACAAACATTGATTTTATTTACTTCTATATAGTGGAATTATTTTTAATTTTAGTTTTTATAACATTTCCGATAATTGAAACTGATTACTTGTAATCGAAATCAATCTTATGGAAATTAAAAGGAAAAATAGCTTCACTATCAAGAAGTAAAAAAAAATAAAAAATTAGATTGTTTTCACACTTAATCATAGCTATTAGGAAGCAGCTTACATAATTAAATTTAAGCAGCAGCCAGACGAGCAGGAAATACCAGCCCATGTTGGCATTTTATAAGATTCGTTCAATAAGCGATCATTGCATGAATATTCGTCGACATTTCTTATTCATCTTGATCCGATTTTGCCTGTAGAAATTCCAACAATATTTTTTTGAAGAATGTTCACAAAATGAGCGAAGTGAAATATATACTACTCAAATAACAAAAGTTAAAGATCAAATATTTTGAGATCTTATTGACTGGATGTAGTTAATTCATTACAATTTTTCAGTCTTCAAATTTATTTTTTCTTAGGTTGTGTTCCAATCGGTGTTAAAAAGTTGAATATTTTAACTGTGGTAAGAAATATTTAACTTACCTCATTTTTTAACCGATTTGCTCGTCCAAATGCAACTAGTTAAAAAGTTAAAATTTTGACGTTTAAGTTTTGTTTATTTTTGTTAATTTTGTGATGTAAAAAATTTAATTATAAAATAATATCGTTAATTGCCATTTTCATTTTCTTTTATTTTCATTATCTTTTAAATTTAGGTTTGCTTTTTCCATTTTTTTTGTGTGGTTGCACAAAACGTCAAAGGAATATACGATTAAAATTTTTAACTGCACCGCGGCACCGCGACCAGTTAAAAAATTTGTGGTGAATACAAAATAAAAATTTTAACTTTTTATGCGATGTTTTTTTCGTTTGGAGCACAGCCTTAGAACTAAATTAATAAATATTTGAATTTGCTGTGAAGTAAAAGTAATGGTCAAATATTTATTTTTATAGGAATATGTGATACTTACAAATATACCAATATTTTTATGAAGAGGATGATACTTACAGATGCAGTTATTTGTATCTCCAATAGTGAACATAGAATCGATTTTGCGTAAAATTAATATCGTAAGTTTGGTTGGTATGGTCAAGGTTTCGTTTCGCGAAATAAAAGCCCGGCGCAAATTTAAATTTTTAAACTAAACAGGCGATTTTTTTTTTTAATAACACAAACCATAAACAAATAACCAAAAACACTGTTACTGTTTTCTTGCCATGTCTGTCCAATTTTCATTAACATTTTGCAAGAACTATAATATGTAGTGGTTTTCCTTATAAGCACTCATGGTTCATGTCTTTGCTAAATTAACTGCTCGCAAGTGTTCTATACCTAATTTTTCATGAGCAGCTACAAGCAGTTAATTAATTAATTTAGAACAATAAAGCTAACATTTATTTTGTAAATATTTATTTTAATATTTTATTACCATATATTTAAAAAATTAAATCACAACCGCATTCTTTTTTTGAATTATGCGAATTAAAAGTTTAGAGGTTACGTTTTGCTTGTGTCATAATTTTTTTGTGCTCCAATCGAACCTTTAGCCGATACATATTTTTCGCACTTATAAGTACTTGCGGTGGTCGATTAGAAAGCCACTAAGGTATATATTAGTTGTGACAGATTTCAGAAGTTCATCAAAATTTGACCAATTTCGAAATTACAAAATATATATTGTGTTTTATTCTTAAACACTTAAAAAATTGTAAATCAAAATTGTTCATGATAAAACAATTATTTTCATTCATTTCAAACAATATTGAGTACCTATTTTCTCAAAATTCTGTAACAACTGTATATAATTGGACATTATCCGAGATTTTGTAATTTTAAACATTTTCGAGAATCGAATTTGTTCCATCAACTTTTGTTGACCAATTTTCTAAATTTATGGTGAAGCCATCAAAATACTCCCGAACAAATTTATTTATTACTTTGGATTGATTTAAACGAAACATTCTTTTCATTTCATACTTTCATGGAACGGAACTAGAAAGTTTTGTAAAGAATAGCAATAGATTTTTGGTCAGTTATCTTCTATTTCATTATTTTGAAATAGCGGAACTTGCGAGTAAAATTTAAAATGATTATATTTTGCTGCACAAAATCACCAACCATATCAACCACGGTTACAGATTCGGTAAAATTTGGATAAGACATTTTCAACGTATTTTTGTGTCAGGAATCAGCTGGTTAATTTATTGCTTTAGTTTCGGACACACTCTGTTTATATTCATGCAATAAACGTGAAATAAATCTTTTTAAGTACAAAATAATTAAGAATTAACTTTGAATGGATAAAATCATTATTTCAAAATATGTAAAATTATTTTTCAAATATTAAAACTTTTAATATTTAGTATACTTTTTTATTTTATTAAGAAATTTTGATGATAGTAAAGAATACGAAATTTCTAAATTGGCCGATTAGTCAGTAAGTCATTGTCTTTCAAAACGGATTTCAGTATTAAATTTGTAAATAATTTTTTGCTATAAAAAGTGATCAGCTCATTTATAGAATATTTAAATTAAGAAACATTTAACTCCCAATTATTTAATATTCAATCAATGCTGTTTGAATAATGAAAATATTTTTATACATAAATTCGAAATGCACCCTTCATATACTACCATAATAGAGCTGATTATTATCGTCAAAGAAAATTATCTCGTAAATCTAATCGACCATCTGTTGTATTTTATTTTATTATGAATTCTTATTCGTCTTCTGATTACACGCTGTGTGTCAGATTTTTTATACAATATTATACATGTATGGCTGTGTATTGTTAAAACAACTTGGCGCTTAAATTTTCTGCATCTTACAAAAATCATAGAGCAAAGAATTTTTTCCCGTACGTACGTACTATTAAAATTTTTATCGCATTGAAATGTTTAATTAAAGATTTTCGCGGAATTTTTCTATTTATAACAAAAAAAAAACATTTATTTATCAACCAGCGGTTTGAGTTATTGGCGTTTAGTTATATTATTTTTTTTATTTTAAATAAATTAACTTTGTAAAACAATAAAACACATAATATTATCAATTTACGTTTTTTTTTTCATTTCTATTATCATATTTCATAAAAATGAAAAAAAAAAAATGTTTTTTAAATAGAACACAGAAACAACCAAAATCACAAACACACATGTATGTGTGTTTATGTGTATGGATATTGAAACATAAAAGCCTAGGGTAACGTAACACAATGTAGAAATAGATTTTTTTTTTTTTTGCATCTCCGTATAAAAGTTATAAGAAAAGTGTGCCAACGTCTGTAGTAAAAGTTAGAAGAATTGTTTTATTTAAAGGGCTGTATTTTTCTCATAGTTTAGCACTTTTTATTAAGTATGTGTATAGGGACATTTAAATGGATTTTATTTTATTTATTTAAAGGGGATCTTTAAGAAAGAAAAAGTCGTTAGATTTAATTCTTATATTGTAACTTACCTTTCTTAAGATGTATACCGAGTAAAAAACCGTTATTTTTTGTGGGAAAAAAATCAAGAAGTTACATGTCACCGTGGGATAAAGTGCGACATTCTCAATCAGTAAAAAATTAATTTGAAAGCTTATTTATCCGTAAAGATTAACATATTCAAAATCATTTCATTATAATGTTATGAACAATAAACTTCTCATGTATATAGAATGTTACACAGAAATTGTAAATTGCACGATTTTTACTACCTGCTCTCAACAAAGAATGGAAAATATATTTTTATTGAATGCAGTTGAACGAAAATAGCATACAAAATACTTATTATTACGTTTCTTGTCAACATATCTCGCATCAATTAATAATAACATAACTCGCAGTCTTCTTCATAAATTGCATACATATTGTAACTTTAATTCAATATATGTAGATATTATTTAATTAATTGCGATGTTCATTATAATGTTAACACTTTATTTTGTGTATATTAGACTTACAAATCTCTTCAGTTGCGATATTTATGTATAAATGAATTTATTTGCGTCTATGCAATATGTACCTACTTGAAATTGAGTATTTTGAATAATATACGAAAATCAAAATGTTTTGATTTGTTTTTTTGTTAACACATAAATTGTATCTATTGTTTTTTTTAAACTTATGTGTGTAGTATATGTATATGAATTAAAAGGAATAAATTCAAAAAAAAAAAGGAGCACGCGGTTTCATATACTCAGATTTTTTTATTTAAATTTTACTTTGTATTATCATTAACAAAAGACTTGAAAAGCTGTGCTTTTATGTATTTTTTTTATTTTCATTATGTCGGTCTATGTTTTTTATTTTATATAATGTGTTCACCTTTTTTTTAATGTACTCGAATATGCACTACATATATGTAAATAATGTTATAGTTGTTGGAATAAGATGAAAAAAAAAAAAAAAAAATTAATTTTTCATGGAAAATATACAAGGTAAAACTACCTACACAGGGTTTTTTGTGATGTTTTAATAATTTCCTTCTAATTTTAAATTCCAAGTTGCTCAATTTAATCGCTTTTTTTTTTAGTATTTAATTAGTAAGTAAACATATTTTTAATGAACACTTTTGTGAGATTAAAAATTAGGATTATAATCGCCCGGCATGGAAATGATGCACAGAATAAAAAGCTTTATCAGATTAAAAATATAAATGTGCATCTCGTTTGTTTTTTTTTTTTTATTTCAATTATCTGATTACTGCAATATTTTTCATTAGTAACGCATTAAAGAAATTCCGTTTACTAATTATTTGCAAAGTATCTACCATATAAAAAAATTTGGTTTTGGGTTAGTAAATTTTTGCTAGCCATTTAAAATCCACATTAAATAATTGCTAATTAAAAGAGTATAAAAAGCACTTCTTATTTGTTTGGTGTGGTGGCGCACGATGTGCTTGCATACCAAATTATACACTTAAAACAAAAGTTAAGTGAGGGAAAAAACAAAAAAATAAACTAATTGATGAATGTGTGTTGTGACTTTAAGAGTAACACATACCATATACAACAAAATATGTGCATCACATTACAATAACATAGTGTGATGTTTTTATGTGCAAGAAAAAAAAAAAATCTGTGTATGTGATAAGTGAGATTTTTTTCTAGCAACAAAAAAATTGCACTTTTTTTTTTGCATATATCATTTTATGGTGTTACTTCATTTTCTAGTATGTATGGATGTATGTAGTTATATGTTTCACGTACATGATGAATATATTATCTAGAAGTATTCTCTAAAACAATCACTCAACACTAAAAAAAATGTAATTGCTAATGTTTTTATTTTGCTCCATCCTGTTTTGCAATCCCTTAAGCTGTTTTATTGTTTTACGTAACGTTGGAACCAATCTTACAAATTACACGATATAACATAATAGACTATCTCGAGAGTGATAGTTAAATAGTGTCAATCATTGGGGAATTCTGTCTCATAAAAATAATATAGAAAGATCGTATTTTAATATATCAATGTATAATTTTTGTTTTGTTTTGTTTAAATATTTTACAGGGAATTTTACTATATTCAAATGGAGAAATATGCACGACAAGCGGTTAGTGAAGGTGTCAAAAGTTCTGATGATCTTCATGTTAACGGTGAAAGTGAAATTTATCGTGTACTCAATTTACATTATAATCGAAATAATCATATTGAGGTATGTAGTCATTATTTCGCGGACAATTTAAACAAATTTTAACTAATTTTAATTAATTTCGTTTTATTTTCAGGTGCCCCCTAGTTTTCGGTTTGTTGTCGAACAAACATTACGTGAATTTTTTAAGGCCATTCAAGGTGGCAAAGATACAGAACAATCATGGAAAAAGTCCATATATAAGATCATCTCACGTCTGGATGATCCGGTTCCAGATTTTTTTAAATCGCCAAATTTTTTGGAACAACTTGAATAAAATAATTTTTAATTTGTTTTAAAAATAAAATTAATAAAAAAAAAGTAAAAAATACAATATAATATAAATTTTTATAATTAAAAAATAAATTTATTTAAAAAATTAAACATATTTAGAAAAAATAAAATAATAAACAACAACTTTTGTGGTTCCTATAATGTAGTGTGCTTACGTCCAAAAAAGCGACTGCAATTTATCGACGATACTCGCGTTTAGGCCTTCATTTCAAAAAATAAAAAAAAGATATAAAAATTTTTTTTTTTTTAGTAAAATACAAGAAAAAAAAACAAAAAAAAAATACAAATTTGATTTAACATAAATCGTCAATATTTAAAAATTAAATTTTTCATTAAATTATTTCAAAATTAAACAAAATAAAAAACTATGTGTAAGAAACAAAAACAAAAATTACAAAAAAGGATCAAACCAGCCGCAACAGAATAAAAAAACAGTTAAAACAATTAAAACATCATTAAAAATAAATATTTTTATTTCACAAATAACAACAATAATAACAACATCATCAACTACAACAGGACTTCAACCAAAGATTGTGTCATGTGTAAACTGTATTGCAGCAGCAACATTATAGTTATATTAAAAAAAAAATAAAATAAAATATAAAATAAAACTAAAAAAATTAATTAAAAATTTAATATTGTTTTTTGTTGTTGAGAAACAAAATTTAAATTTTTATTAAAATTAATAAAAGAAACTAATTGGATTAATTAATTTAATACAATATATCAACAACAATAGACCCCATCAGATTTTAATATTACAAATTATTATTATTAATTATTCTTAATTATTATTGATATCTGTAATCTTAACTAAAAAATTTAAAAATTAAAAAAAAAAAAATTAAATAATTCGTTCTACCGTTATTTAAAACAACAAAAAATTATGAATATGTATATCTAATGTCTAGGCTAGTATCTTTTGTTTTTTTTATTGACTATTTTCCGTGTTTCCGTGATTGTATAAATACTTCCATTTTCCACCGATTTGATTCGAATTTTTCTTTTCAATTTATTTTTGGTGAAATTTTTATTATTATAATTAAAAAATTTTGGTTTAAAAAATTTTTTTAGTCAAATTTTTGTCGATTAAAAATTAGTTTTGAAAATGTATATATACAACGTTATAGTTTTGTTAAAAAAAAATTAAAACAAATTAAATAAAAATTTATTATTATTATGAAAATTATTATATTTAGGCCTAAAACAAATTTATTTCACTTGGAATTTATTTTTATTAAAAAAAATTAGAGAGAAAAGGACGAACCAAATTTGAAAACGCAACTATTAATACGATCACACGAAAAATACAAAAGAAATTTAATGTAAATTTTAATTATAATTTAAATGAATTTTTATGAGGAAAAACAAAAATATATAAATATATTCTTATTAATTTAAAAAATATATATTATTATATTAAACCAAAAAAAAAAAAAAATTATATATTAGAAATGTAAATAGTCGTGTCCGTCGATACTTGATTTTTTGTTTTTATTTTATTTTATTTTTATTTTTTGAAATTTTAAAAATTAAATTTAAAAACAAAAAATTAAATTAATTTTTAAGAAATGGGCGGTAAGTTAATTATATATACATAAAGTATAATTTTATAATTTTTGGGAAGGTAATCTAAATTTTATTTTTTAATTTTGTATACCCACATACACACATACATTTTATTATTGAACCAAAGGTCAAACACAATTGAAATAACTAGTCTTTTTATTATTATTAATTTTAAATAATAAATTTAGTTTAATCATTAAATTTATTATTTTTATTATTTTAAGTTTATTTATAATTTAATTTTATTTTAGTTTAGTTTAATTTAATATTATTTTTTAGAAATGAAATTTAAATTTAAACCAAATTATTATGAATTCTGTAAAATATATATATTTTTTTGTGAATTAAAAATTTTATTTGTTTTATTTATTTATTTTTTTAGGTTGCTTTTCTTATTATTTTTTATAAAAATTTACCGAAACCCATACGAAAAAACAACAACAATTAAGTAACCCCAAAATACTTAATGTAATTAAAATTTACAATATGAATCATAAACAATTAAACAAACAAAAAATGCGCGGGGCATTTACCCATTATAAAATATTAAATATTAACACATAAAAAATAATAAACATAAAATAAAAATTATACGGTGAGTTTCCTAGTCTTATAATAAAAAAATTAAAAAAAAAACAATATATTATTATTATTATTATTATCATTATTATTATATTATCACTTAATATTTATCAAAATTAATAATTAAAAAAAGGTGTACAAAAAAATATATTTAAGCTTAAAATAAAAAAAAACACAAAATTTAAATATTTTTTTTAAGAAATGAAAATAAAAAATATATCATGCCTTCAAAATTAAACGACAATGTAACTGAATTTGTGATATTAAAAAATAAAAAATTTAAAAAAAATTAAATTATAAATACGATTAAAATATCAAAAGATCTATATATAAATTAATATTTCAAAAAAAAAAAATATTAATTAATAAAATAATTTTTTATTATTTTAATCGTAAATCAAAATTTTATATATTTGGATAAGAATAAATAAATTTAATTTAAAAAAAAATATTAATTTAAAAAATTTATAAAACATAACTAAAAAAAAGTTTGGTATTTTTAGGCAGCGAATTAAAAAAAACAATAAACAGAAAATCATTTTTAATACACAAATGTCACCACCACCTTTCGACTCAATGCTTTTTGAAAGTAATATTATTTAAGTTAATTTTAATTTTATATTTGTTGTAATCATACTTTCTTTTTTTAAGGTAAATGTTTTTTAACTGTAAAAATTAATTTTCGCGGAAATCATCTTAATTTACTCTTAAATCAGATTCACGTTAATAATTAGAAGTTTTTTTTTCTCTTTATTTACACTTTACATGCAATAGACCGGAGAGTTTTTTTTAACTCCAAACCTTTTAATATTTTATCAGATCAAAAATTTAAAATAGTAATAAAAACATTTACCTTATAATTATTATTCTATATTATTGTTAACTTTTAAGTATAGTACTCACGCATATTTAAGCAATCAGACATCAGTGGTACACCCCGCATTGCTGAAACCCGAAAAATAACGGACAGCAACAACAACAGCAACTTCATCTTGGAAATATTTTTTTTCGTGTGTTACACAACAACATAAATATAAAAAAATATAAAACCGACTCAGAAATCTCTTTAATTGTTTTTTAAATTTATATAAATTATAATTTTAATTAAAAATAATGCATACGAAAATAGCAATAAACCAATTTAAGTTTTATAATTAATATCACTAATTATAAAAACAATAATCTAATTTTGAAATAGAACCAGCGATGCAGTTTACACCATATATAAATATTATTAATAAATTAATTAGTCAGTAAAATATTATAATTTTTTTGAATAGACTTTATGTTTTTCTTTATGTTTTTTAAAAATTAATCAACAAATACAAAAAATAATAATAATCTTACCATAACAAAAATTCACGTAAATAAAATAAAAATAAACCTACAATAGAAATAAAATAATTTTTAAATTAATTAATTTAGACAACAACAACAACAAACCGCAAAAGCAATATTGAAATATTAAAAAACAATAGCAACAAAGCACTTCAAGAAAATAGCACACAGGAATAGTATCAAAAAATAACCGGATTTATCCAAAAACCATTAAATAAATAAATAAAATATTTATTCAATACATCAACCAACCAACAAGAAATAGATCTCAATAGAAAAAATAAATTTCTTTCAATCATTAATTTTTTTTTGATAAAAAAATATCATTATTTTAAAAAAATGTCTTGATTGGAATTTAATTATTACAAACCGAATACAAAATGTTAAAAAGCAAAATTTAACATAAAAATAATTATCCACAATAATTCATTAAACCAAATGAATCAATAAAACGTTTAAAATAAAATGAATTACCTAATTAGGACCAAAACGAACTTTTATAAAATAAACCAAACCAAAAAACGAAAACCGTAAATTAATATTCTCTTAATATTACAATTTTAATTTAAAATTTTAATTATTAATTTTGATTTCCATTTCTTTTCAAAAATCTCTATATAATCTACTACTTTGGGACAAATTTGTCGTTTAGGCTTACAAAATTTGAAGAAAAATTATAAATCGTAATTACAAAAAAAATTATCCATGGACAAAAATAAACAAAAAAGCAGATCTGATCACATTTAATTAAAATAAAAAATAATAAAAATTATAAATTAAAAAGTTATGATTTAATTACAACAAAAATTTCAGTTACAGTTTACAACATTTTAGTTTACAATAGCAACAGGTATTAATTTACAAACAATCAAATGTACAAATTTTTCAAATTTAATTTTTATAATTCTCAAATAATTAAAAAACCATTACGCCATCCTAAGTTAAACAATAATTAAAAATAAAAATAATGTTTGTTGATAAAAAAAAATATTTAAAAAAAAAAACTGAAAAACATATCAAAATAAAAAATTTTTAGTGTTTTATTTTCATCAATAGCCAATAAAATAATTCCATAGATTACATCAAAAATTTGCGAAACGCAAAATATTTTGATTTAATCTATTTTATGACAATACATTTATAACATTTTTAGTTCAGAATATTTTTAACAAACTTTTTAGTTTTGCAATAGTCTAGAAGTGAATTTGTTCTCATTTATTTTATAGAATTTATTTTATTGTGAAATAAATGTGACAAATTTTACTTTCGGAACACCGGAATAATTTATAGTACAACATATAAAAATTAAATTTTAAATAATTATTATTATTATAAAAAAAAAAAATGTTTACAAACTTCGTAAAAAAATATATCTTAAAAAAATTAAAAATTATTTTTATACAAAATAATTAAATTAATCAAAACAAAAAAAAAAAAAAAATTAATAATAAAATATATCTATTTTAAGTAGTACTGAATTCAAATTAAACAAAACGAAACTCAGTTTGATGATTAATTTTTTGATTAATCGTTGAATCCAAATTAATATACATTTTTATAAAAAAAATAATATATAAAAACGTAAAAAAATATAACAAATTTTTATTTTTCATTAACCATCCTCAGTTTAACAGTTTTTCTAAAAATATGTAGTTAAAAAAAATTAGATTAATTTCGATTTTTAATAAACTTAATAATTACCCAAATTACTAATTTTAATAAAAATCGGAATTAAACCAAACAAAAAAAGAATTATATATAAATACCAATATTTAATTAATTAAATATATGTAATTAATTAAAAATCAACAAAAAAAAAAAATTACAAAACAGACTGTAATTCATGTGATCAGATAATGTAATATTTATAATATTTTAAAATATAAATAATATCCACAGAAAATTAATTTAAACAAAAAATAAATATTTAAATGTAAAGTTTTTACAGAATGCGAATATTCGCAAAATTATAATAAAACCTTTTAATTTATGTTAAATTTAAATATTCGAATCTTTTATTTAGAAAAAATATATATATAATACAAGAATTGAAGAATATTTTTAAAAAATAATATTTGTATATTTAAAAAAAGTGATTTTTAAATATATTTTGCAATAGATAAATAATTTAATCATTTGTAATATTATATATTATAGATGATTAAAAAAAAAATAATAATAAAAAACCGGATTAAGTTTATATTTACCAGTTCAGTTGAAATAGTCAAATTGTATGTGATTTATCTCACAACAATTCTCTGGGATTTGAGATAAATATTTTTGAATGCAAATAATACGAATTTAATTTTAAAAAAATTTATCTCAAAAATTTATACATTTTTTATTTTCAAACACAAAATAATTAATACAAATAAATAAAATATATTTTACAGTTATTATAATATGCAACAAATTTTTTCGTTTTATTTAATAAAACTTAATAAATAAACAAATATTTTTTTGCCAAAATGAAATACAACAATATTTAAAAAGGAAATTTCATTTACAAAAAAAAAAAAAAATATTGTTTTGACAATAGTGCCAGGATTAACACAAAGAATCTTATTTAAAATTATATTAAAAAATAAAAATAATAAAAAATCATAAACCAAACCAATGTAAGTCTTGTAATAAACAGAAATCTATTTTGTAAGATTAATCATTATTAAATAAAATAAAACAAAAACCCAATGTTCTAAATTATTAATTAAAATCAATAGTAAGCCGTTTTAACAAAATTATGGCTCGCAACAAAATATAGCTGTGTTGTGAAAGTTCGTTTTGGATAAATAAAAAATAAATTGAAGTTTTTAGTTAAAAGAAAAACAATTTTTTCATCTTTATTTCCTATTAAATACAAAACATAACATAACAAATAGAAATATAAAATATTTATTATTATTATTGCTAATATCATTATTATTAATACAACTATATTTAAAATAAATAATGTAATTAATATTTTATTCATTAATCATAAAAAAACAATAGCTGATATAAGAAAATATAAAGTAAATGTATGTCCTTTTAAACAAACCTTCCCCAAAAAATAGTAATATTGTATTGCCTGTCCTCAACCCCCCAACCCCACAGAATAAAGAAACCTAACCCCAAAAACATAAATCCTTTTTAATCTGATTAATTGTAATTTCATATAGAAATATATCAAGACGTTTTTTTATAATAATATTTTTTTTATTAAACTTAAGCAAAAAAAATATCCAATAAAATAATGTTTTAAAATTAATTTTAAAAAAATGGGCACCAAACGCGGATTTAAAACACAGTTTGGAAATTTAATAAAAAAAGAAAAACATTAAAAATTGTAAATATTAATTTAATCAAATTTATCAATGTCAAATAAAACAGAAAGAAAATTTAGTTTTCTTAATCTTTTCTCAAATAAAAAAAAATAATCCAATCGATTTATAAATATTTAAACAATTAACAAGAAAAATGAAATAAAAATAATCATTATTATTTTATATTTCTTCTCTCTTAATATTATATAATTTGATTGTATACTATATTTGTTTTTATTTAAATTTTAAAAAGATTGAAAACCAAGTACCGTCATTTGAATAAAAAAAAAACAATAATTTTAATTAGACGGCGGACGCGCGATTATAATTAAAAACAAATACTATTAATACTTTTTAAATGTGTACTAATAAATACAATCATTTTAAAAACAAAAAATATTTTTGAAATAACAACCTCTAGGCATTGGATAACCATAATAATTTTATTTTTCTTGTTATTTAATTATTATTATCTTTAATTTCAAAAAAATTGTTTGTGATAAATTTGATGTTGATTAAATTATTAAATAACACACTCACACACTCAGACACAAAATTTTTGGTACGCTAACTTTAAAATATGAAATAATAAAATAATTTTAATTTTTATCATTAAAATCTTGATTTTTATTATAAATAGTTTTCCGATTTATTAAAAAAAAAAATTAAATTAAATAGCAATAGCCCGGTTGTAAGGTGTGTTCGCACATGTTGCATTTTTAATTTTAAGTTTAACAATTTTTCTTAATTGTTTATTGTAATCACAATCGATAAAATAATTTTCTTAATTTATTTAACAAACAACTAATTTAAATACTTTTAAGTATATACTTATTAAATAGAAATACAAAAATATATACAAAAAATAAAAATATTTTATTTTTTACTACGACTAAGTTATTTTTCTTAATTTTGAATTACTCGTAATAATATAATTTTTTTATTTAATTTTGTTACATTAATTTAAATTTAATGGAATATAATTACGTGGGGCTTATAAGATTATTATATCAATATTAATTTTATATGTTTGTTTAACAAACAACTAATTAAATATACTAAAAATAACAAACAACTAATTTTATATAGGATGTAGTTCTAAATAATGAAAAAACAAAAATTCAAATAAAAAATAAAAATATTTAGATTTTTTGAGAAAAAAATAAATAAAAAAATTTATTTAAATTATAATAATAATATAAATAAATGCCCATAAAAAATCCGGGTCGAACGCGGTTACCTAATATTTTAAATAATATTTAGGCAAGATTCAACATAAAAGAAAAAAAAATCCTTTAATTTTAAATAAAATATATTTTGAAATTCAGATATATAATATTTTTGAAATATATCCTCGTACGACCTAGATCGATGTTGGTGAGAACAGTTTTTTTGGTTTCTAGCCGATCAAGTACACACATAATAATCTTTTTAAACTCATAAAAGAAATTCAAATCATAAATAATAATAATAATATCAAGAAAAATCATTAAACCAACAACAAAATAATAAACAAATGTTTATTTAATTTAATATTATTTATTTTTAATTTTAATTAAAAACCACCACCGCATTTTATTTCTATTTAAATATTTATTTAAATTTTATTTTGTTTATTTTCAAATGAAATATCATCTATTAATTGCTTCAAGTTTTTGGCTTTTAAATAAAAAACAAAACATTTTGTTCAATCAATCTTAAGTTTGCACACAGCATCAGGCGGCTCTCTCTCTCTCTGGATAAAAAAAAAAACAAAATAAACAATAATAATTAAACAAAATTTAAATATAACTCTCAATAAACAAAATAACAAGGACGTTCCTTATTATTTCTATAAGGGTGCTGAAAAATTTGTTTTCTATTAATTTTTTACACAAAAAAAAAAAAAAAAAATATATAAAATGTAATCCAAATCAAAATTTTTGAAAATGTAAAAAAAATTGTTTAACAAAAAATATGCCGCGCATCAGTTTCGGAAAAAATTAAAATAAGCGGCAGCATCACTTAGGGAAATGATTTGGAATATTTTTAATTTTTCCTAATTTACAGAATAACAACAAAAAATATATAACTTTGGTTTAACGACGAAAACAAAAATAAAACATATTTTGGAAATATATAAATTTACAAGTATTATAATAAATAAATAAAGTCAGTTTAGTTTAATATAATTTTTTAATATAAAAAAAAGTTCTCGGCCATGTTTCGGATTCCCGGTCTAAAAATATCACGAAAAAAGTACAAGCTTATTTGAAGCACCTTCGCGCCTTATCTTTAAAAAGAAAAAAAATTAAAAAGTTTAAAATTAATTAATTAATAAAAAATAAAAAAAAGTAAAATAAAATTTTTGAGCAAAAATAAAATTGAAATTGTGTGTAATTTTTTACCAAAATCTGCCTTAAATTATATTTTTCTTATAAAATCCTACTAGTGTGATGATTTGCTGTATAAAAAAACGTTTCTCACAATATTATTTTTTTTTCGATTCAATTTAATTCTAAAATGGCAATAGATTGGTTATAATTTAATAAAAAACAATGATAATTATTTTTTTTCTTTTTATTTAAAACTAATAAAAAAAAAAATGAAGGATTGCTTCTAGAAAATAAAAATTTGGAAATTTATAACAAAAAATTAAAGGTAAAAAAAAATGTAATAGCTATAAGATAAACTGGATCACCCCATTCCCCACATAAACATATTACACAAAACACACCATACACAAATTTTACATGAAATAGTAAAGTACAACACCGGAAACTCGATTTTTCAGAAGTTTTCCATCAACAACCGATTTTGTTTTTCTTTTTATTATTATTAATAATAATTTGTCCACCCAAAACTATTTACCCTCTACAATTTATTTACCACATTGATTATATTATAATTAAATTTCCTATAAAATGAAAATAAAAAACATTTTGTTTTAAAAACAAACCCGAATTCTATGTATACACTAAACATACCCTTATGATAATATGTATATGGAATTCAAAACAACACACACACACAAATAAAAAAAAAAAAATTAATTTAAAACATTAAAAATAATAATTATTAATTGAAAAAAAAACAAAATAAAAATTTAAATTTAAAATTTAACTATAAAATATTATGCAGCATTAATATATATATATATATATATAGAATTTTAATGAAAATTAATTAATTAAATTTAACATTAAAAAAAATAAAAATTAAATAAATAAAAACAAATCTTTTGAATGTGGATTGTAGTATATGTAAAATTGTTGGAATTTCTATGCATGATTGTGGTTACTTCTTTTAAACAAAAAAAAAAAAAAGAAAATCATATAAGTTTAAAAAATAAAATACTGTTTAGATAAACAAAATAAAATAAACGTTCAGATTAATAACCGTTTTTAAACCGTTCAAATATTTTCTCTCAGTTCATTTTTATTTTTTGCTGCATGGTTTTTAGTTGTTCAATTTTTATTATGACAGGATGTCTATAGTTTTATAATTTACAGGATGGCATATAAATACAATTACACAAAATAATAACACGTTTATAAAATATATTTTTAAATTTTAAATAAATTTATGCGAATTTTAATTTTAGTAAAAAATTTAAATTTTATTAATTAGCAATTTGAATTCATACTGTTTATGATTTTTAATGTCGTAATGAAAAATACCCAAAAGTGGAACGCACACACACAGCATTATGAAGCAATTTCGTGAACATACAGAATTAATTCGTAAATTAAAATAATTTTTTAATTTTTCATTGCAATAGAACCTAAATATTGGCTATAGATTAATATACCACAATACATCCTTATTTTCTTATAATTTGTTGAAATAGTTAAATATATAGAATATATTTTAAATATAATATATAATGGATCGAAACTTGATGAATTCAAATTGTATTAATTTTATTATTATTTTAAAACACAATTAAATGCGACCGCACAATTTCACAATAATATCTCTAATTTAATTTAATATAATATAAAAGAAAAATTCAAAATTTAACTCAATAGGATAATACAGGGGATAAAATTAATAATTTTTAATTTTTATAAAAATTAAAATTCGTATTTGTAAAATTTAAAAATATATTTTACATAAAACGATATTATTTTGTGAATAAAAAATAAATAATAATTACTTTATAATATAAAATACAATTTTTTATTTAAATAAAAGATAATATTTTTTATATAATAATTTTAACATGTTATCAACTACACAAATATAACTACAGTATATAGTTAAATACAAAACCAAACTCTGATTTGTGATATACGCACGAATAGGCAGATGCTCTCAAAACTGAAATAGCCATGTTATCAATTTTTTCTGACACACAACCAAATCCGTTTTGCAATAGTTATGAAGGCAACCAAATAAAAAAAAAATACATAAACCGGGAAATTTTTTATTTTATTTTTTTATTTGTAAAAAGCTAGTCCTCGCCGCACAGACACGAAAAAAACAAACAAACAAACAAATTATCTCGAGCTAGTTTTTTATAATATGTTTTGGTATACAAACAAAAAACAAAAAAATTAAAACAACAAAAAAAATTCATTCACAAAATTAAAAAAAAAAAAAATTACATGTGGGCCACCTCGTCCGATCTTAAGTGCCTTCACAAAAAATGTTGATTTTTTACGAAAAAATATAAAAAAAATTATTTAAAAAAAAAATGGGCCCTAAATAGACTTCTCGCCCCACCAAAGCATTTGACTATTCGGGCGTAATCCAATGTTGTTTTTATAATTTTTAACAAAGAAAAAAAAAAAAAGTTTTATAAAAAATAAAAAAACGCGAATTAATGACGTAGAAGTAGCCAGATAAAATGCTCTTCTGAACTTTAAGATTATATAAAACAAAACAAACTCTAAATTATATTGTTATTGTAAGTCTTAATTATATATAAATTTGAGCGGCGTCCCAAGTGTATGTCTTTGAGCAATAACCAAAATTATTAATTTCTGACATCTAAATAAATATTTGAAATACAATAGAAATAGAAATTTATAAATCCGACCCCCTCTCTAAAATCAAATCGAATTAGTTACAATTTAATTAAAACAATAAAATAAAATTAAAATAAGACATACGTTTGGGGGCCGCTCAAAATAATAACTATAAAAAATGAATTCTTGATAAAAAAAAAAAATATGACAAGATTTTTAGTAAGTAGGAATTATAATTACGTACATAAGTAATATTAATGAACTCTAATACCAAGCTATTATTATGATTATTAATTATTCTTAATTATCAAATGAACAAACAAAAATATAAATGGATTTTTATTTTATTTGTATACTTTAATTTGAATTTTATTATTATATATCCACTATAAACTCAATTAAAATATATATAAATAAATATATATTCTGGGATAAACATTAAAAAATAATTATAAAATAATAAATCAGTTTCTAAATATCTGAAATAAGACTTTATTTACATGATAAAATTCAAACTACTTTATTTTTTGTATTAATTTTAATTTAGTTAAATAATTACTTTATATGTATTATAAGTTGAACAGAAAATACAATTAATTTATAAAAAAAAACACACTCAATAAATAAATAATATCAAATAACTATTTTTATTGTATATTATTTTATTTTTATTTAGTTAATTTTTTAAATGTTATTTTTTATGTTAATTTAATTTTTACTTTTTTGATTTAATTTGCAATATAAACGAAATATAATATATAATTTTTTACGTTATAAAACAAAATGTATTAAAAATGCAAAAAAAATAAAATAATAAAACAAGCAAGATAAAATAATTAAGATCAACAATTTTTCTTGTATTGAAGAATCGTCAATTAGAAATACATTTTTTTTTTTGTTTTTTCTTACATGCATATTAAAATAAAAGATTTATCTCTGTATGTATCAATTAAAAATATATCATAATTTAATCGTAAATGGGATAAAATATATAGTAATTAAAACAACAAAAAATAATAATAATATACTTTTTAGTTAATAAAATAAAATAACAAAAATAGAAATAAACCAAAAATCCACTATTGTAATGACACGTGATTAAATAAAGCTTTTGGCGATTTTTCAATGCGGTTACAAATTATAATAATTTCTATTTATACGTTTACTAATTTATATAATTTTTCGTTAACCTAATAATAAATAATTCATTCAATATATATAAAAAAAAAAATGTTGTGCAATAGATATGATAGACTGATGTTATTATTAAATAATTAATCTAATAAAATTGACATAGCCCGAAAACGTTTCATACTTTTATTCCCCCATAATGTAAATTAATACTATTATTTAATTTAATTTTTAATTATTATTAATTTAAAAAATTAAAAAATAATAATAATAGCGCATTCACAATCGAAATTAATCTAAAAATGGTCCAGATGTTTTATTATGCAAAACTCATTCAAAGGAAGAAAAAAAATATAAATATGTTTATATTTATAAATAGTACATAATATAAAAATAATTTTAAAATAAGTTATACTATAAATAAAAATAAAAACGTTGTGACAAGTAGAAAAGTTTTTTTTTAAATATTATTTATTTTGGTTTTTAAAAAAATAAGTTAAGTAAATATTAATTAATTAAAGGAAACTTGAAACCATACGCTACGAACGTGTGGAAATTTATGTGTGATTGCGCAGAAAAAAAAACAAATTTTATTATTATTATTATTATTAAAATATATAATTTCAAAAAAAAAAATATTCTAATTAATTAAATAATATTATAAACAAACAAACAAACTAAAAAAAATTGGATAATATACATTTTTTTCCGTTTTATTTTTGAACAAAAAATATAAAAACGTCTCAAACAAAACAAAAAAAAAAAAACAAAAACAAATTGATGGGGTTCTACTTTGATGATAATATAAATATATATATTTTTAATTTCTAGTTAAAATAATTTTTAAATGTAAATTTTATAAAAAAAAAAAAATACAAATTTATTGGAAATCAAAATCACGTTAGTAATTTTTGTTTCTTGAGTTAATAACGAAAATTAAAAAAAAAAAAAATCAAATAAAACTAATTTGTCTTAGTTGTGTTTCGAATAATTAATTTAAAAAAACTTTTGTATAAAAAGGTATTTTGAAATTAAGTAAAAAGATATTTTTGTATTAATATTTTCTAAACGTTGGTGTATAAAAAACTATGAATAGGAATAACCAAATTAAAAATCATAAAACAAAATCGATTTATAGAAAAATTTTAGATAAAACAAATATATAAATATTAAAGTGGACAAAATTAAATTATAATTTTTTTTAGTTTTCATATATTTGGGTTCCTTATAATTTTTATATAATATACTATATATGAAATTTAGGCTTTAGGTCAAAATTATTTATAATTTTTAAACTTTAGGTACTATAAAATTAAACTAAAAATCTGTAAATAAAATTAAAAAAAAAAAAAACATTTCTGTATTTATATCAAAACACAACTAATTCGACTTTGATTTATCTTTTTACAAAATTTTTTTAATATCTGTGTATATAATATATATATTCATATTATATACTTAATAATAATGTATATATATTGTATGCATATATATTTACTAACTAAGGATATAAAATATATAAAATAAAATTAATAAACAAAACTGCCCCATTTTTATATGAAAAAGAGAATATATATCCTAAACTTTATTTGACAAAAAAGAAATAATTTTATAAATTATTATTTATTAAAACAAAAACAAAAAAGAAAAAATACAAATTCTATAAATGAAAATTTTAAAAAAATGTATTAATATTTATTATTAAGTATTCTATTGATTATTAATAATTATAATATATTTCCGAGTATAAAGCAAAACAAAAAAATTAAACCTAAAAAATTATAAAATATAAGTACGAAACGAAACTCGGACGCTGTCCTAGAAGAATTTGTAATCATAAATTGATGTTTAAATAATAAAATATATAATTTAATAATAATATAAAAAAAGAAAAAAAATCAGTCGCAGCTAACTGTATGAAACGTACAAATAAAATATATATTAATTTTAATAAATGAATGAATATAAATAAGAATTAATTTAAAAGAAAACAAAATTATAATAATCAGCGACTTTATTATTATAAAAATAAATCTAATTTAATTTGAATATAGATATATAGTTTAAAAAGATATACAAAATTCAATTTTACATCAATTTTCACAAATTTTTATTGTTTTTTATAAAATTTTTTTATTAAATTTAATATAAAAAAAATTTATAGTGATATTTATTTATTAATAATTAAAAAAAAAAAATTATTATTTTTGAAAAGTTTTATAAAAATTTTTTATGAATTTTTGGTCGTTATATATTTAAAAAATTTAGTTTAAAACAATTATTTAGGTCATTTTTTAATTAATTAATTATTATAAAAAACAATAAAAATTTCACAAAAATTTTTGTAACTATTGAATTGCTAAAAAAAAAAAATAAATCTTTTTGACTTTATATTTACTATTTTTTATTATGTAATTGTTTTTATTCTTTTCTTTATTTACATAATTTTCTTGTGAAACATAATATTTTTTTTTCTAATAAATTAGAGGAAAAAAAAAATTAACGAACCTTAAAAAATATAAAAAACACAAGGAAACCGTAGTTTTCTATTTTATATAAGAAACTAAATTATCAATTATATTAATTTTATTAAATCGTAATTAAAAAAAAACAATTAAATTTATGTAATTATGCTTATTATTTTTATATCTGTATTTAAAACAAAGCGTGTCATTGTCCTTACATGTTATCATGTTAATTAGAAATTTCAAATGTTTGGTGTAAAATAATGAAAATAAAATTTATAAAATCAATAAATTTAATTCTCTCTACATAAACTAAATATAATTTATATAATTGAAACAAAAATTGAAAATAACAAATTTATTATATAAATAAGAGAACATTTTTTTTTTGTTGAGAGGCATAATTTTTAAATAAAATAATTTACTTATAAAATAAACAAAAAATACCTAAGTAAATTTAATAAAAAAAAATAATACACAAATAAAACCAAAAAATTATTTTTATTTTGTTACTAAATTAAATTTAAAAAAAAAAAATAATGTAATTCAAAAAAACGTTTCGGTTATAGTTTTATTTTGTTAAAAAAAAAATTTTTTTTTTTTTTTTGTTCAAACCATTTGTTGGAGCTTTATAGTTTTTTTTTCTATTTTTGGGAATTTGTTTATTTTTGAACACATTATGTATTTTGCTCCCATCGACGATACAAATTATGATAGTAATAATAGATATATACCTTTTGTTTCTATAATAAAAATAAAAAGAAACTTAATTAAATAAAAGAAGAAAAACATTTCAAAATCTATTTATAACAAAATAGAAAAAGATAAGAAAATTAATAAAAGCAACAACACACAGAAAAACAAAAAAAATAAAAAACTCAAATATTTTGGACAAAAATTTAAGAAAAAAACTAAAAATAAAAAAAAAATTAAACAATATGTTTTGTAAATTTATTTATTTATTTTTAACAAAAATTTTTAAAGAAAAAAGTTTATATTGTTTTACTTTTCTCTGAATAATAAAGTTTTTAAAATCGTAAGAAAATTTGGTCGTTTTATTTAATTTTTAGTTAAAGTTTTACTCATCGTTTGTATCGCTTCATAGTAAATTTGACTCGGACTGGTCCATATAAACCGTGCACGTAAACCGAACGAATCGGTAAAATTTTTGTTTTCTAGGTTGGTGCAACTCTCTTTGACATTCGTGTGACGTTTGAGCAGAAATGCGACCATTAGTGTGAGTTTGGCAGCCATTTGTTTATTTATATATATCAAGAGACCAAACATACCTCTGATCGACATTCGTTAACATAAAATACATTTAAAAGTTATTATAAAAAGAATAAACCATTACCTTAAATTTAAAAATAATGGAGAATGTTTCTCTGAAAACCCTTCCCCGATATCTCAAAATTGAACAAATTTTCAGCCGAGTTCAACAGAAGCGAAGCGCAAATTTAAGGAAACGCTTTTGAATGCTTTCGATCCTATCTGAATAGTTATGGTAAAAGAGCGACAAAATGACAGCAGCGTACTCAATATGGGATCTTACAAATGACATATATAAAATGCCCAGTTATTGATATAAATTATATCCGGTCTTTATTTAATTTTTAATTTTTTAATTACTGGCTATTATAGACCGTTTATGTTCATTTAGTTTTTAATTTAAATGTTTTTATTTAAAAAATTGCTGTCGCCGATATTTCGATGTTTCACATCATTTTCCAGGCGGTATATTTAGTTAACAAATTTTATTTTTTATTTTCCGCGATTCAAATTTTTCCCCAAAGGCTACCAATTTAATAATTTATTTGTTGTCCTTGACCCAATATTTATTTACGAAAGTTCAAAAAACAGCTGACCAAAGTTCAAAATAAAAACATTGTGACGTAATAATTTAAAAAACTACATAGATTTCTGAATGAAAATTTTGATTGTATTATGTGTGGTTTTTAATAATATCAATATAGACAGATTGTAATTTATTTGTGTCCACTTTATAATTTACTGGATTCTTTGCCAACCAGATATGGCATGCTTCCTTAAATAACCTTTTGTTTTTCTTTGGTTCATACTCCAAGGTGATTGCATTATCGATATCGAACTCGTGTTTCCTTTCGTTTACATGTTTTACAAGAGCTGATCTATACGTGGACGGTTGAGTATTTCTTTGCCTGTTAATATGTGCAACATCTCTTTTATGTTGAATCATTCGCTCATTTTTTGTTTTGCCCGTTTCGCCAACATAACATGCGTCACAGTTTTTACACATAACTTTATAGATTAGTGCATTTTTTTGGTCCGTCGGTATTTTATCTTTTAATTTAGTGTAGATATCAGACATTTTACTTATAATTTTGTTTGCGATCAATAGATTTCCCGAATCGTTTTTTAAAGTTTTGGTAATTTTTTCCGTTAAATGGGGTACGTATGGTAATATTCCATATTTAATTTGGTAGTTATTTTGTCTTCGTCTCTTCGAATATGTATAAAGTTTTCGTAATAAGATTTTTAATTAATTTTACTGGATAATTATTATTTATTAGAATGGTTTTTATTTTTTGTAGTACGTTATTTCTAAATTCCTTATCAGTGAGATATATCGATCTTTTAATAAATGAAAAGGCTACATTCCTTTTCATTTGGTACGGATGAACTCATAAGAATATATCCTTTTATACCATTCTGTTTTAATTTTGCCATTGATTCTATGTAATTTTGTGTCTAAAAACGGAAGTGAACAATTATTTTCTTTTTCAATAGTAAAATTTAGTTTGTTGTGAAAAGAGTTAAATGAGGTTTGTATCTTATCTACATTGTGGAATCAACCGTAGCTAAAATGATATCATCAACATATTTATATATAAAAGTCGGTTGATTTTGTAACAACGGGAGTTTCTCATTAAACAATTTTTCCAATACTACATATATCCGCTAAAATCGGGGATAATGGATTTCCCATAGCTAATCCGAATTTTTGTTTGTAAAAAATGTTATGATATTTAAAATAATTGTTATCACTTACACATATCTCTAAAAGTTTCATAAATTCATTATTTGTTAATTTACAATTATTTGAAATTTCATTCCACCTTTCTGATATCGCAGTTTTAGTAATCTGTAACGGTATATTTGTAAATAAGGATACTACGTCCAATGAAGCTAATATGTCATTTTCGTTTAATGTAACATCATTTATACATAGCGTCCTTAAACACAAATGAATTTTTTACATTAAATTTGCTTCCTTGCGTTAAGGGTTTTAAAATTTCACAACAAAATTTTGCTAAATTATATCCTGGGGAATTTATAGTCGAAACGATTGGCCTCAATGGTACATTAATTTTGTGTATTTTTGGAAGTCGGTAAATTCTGGGTGGTAAGGGATTGTTAATTTTTAAGTGTAATTTTTGCATATTATTGATCAAGTCTGAGCGAATGATTCAACATAAAAGAGATGTTGCACATATTAACAGGCAAAGAAATACTCAACCGTCCACGTATAGATCAGCTCTTGTAAAACATGTAAACGAAAGGAAACACGAGTTCGATATCGATAATGCAATCACCTTGGAGTATGAACCAAAGAAAAACAAAAGGTTATTTAAGAAAGAATGCCATATCTGGTTGGCAAAGAATCCAGTGAATTACAAAGTGGACACAAATAAATTACAATCTGTCTATATTGATATTATTAAAAACCACACATAATACAATCAAAATTTTCATTCAGAAATCTATGTAGTTTTTTAAATTATTACGTCACAATGTTTTTATTTTGAACTTTGGTCAGCTGTTTTTTGAACTTTCGTAAATAAATATTGGGTCAAGGACAACAAATAAATTATTAAATTGGTAGCCTTTGGGGAAAAATTTGAATCGCGGAAAATAAAAAATAAAATTTGTTAACTAAATATACCGCCTGGAAAATGATGTGAAACATCGAAATATCGGCGACAGCAATTTTTTAAATAAAAACATTTAAATTAAAACCTAAATGAACATAAACGGTCTATAATAGCAAAGCAACCTTGATTATACAAGCCATAATCTAAAAAACGAAGCTTTTATAAGGGAATTAGAAACGAGGAAAAAACCAAAATTTCCATAGTAAAACACATAAAACATATGGGAAATCATTTTTTTTCCTAAGACAAATTTGTAAATGAAAACATTGCAAATTCTTAATTATGATTTCTGAAATATTTTCATAAATGTTTGAATTTCAACATATATAAATATCGTTTAAGTAAATCGTTTTCATTTTCTTGTAATAATTGATTTATTTAAACCAAAATATAAAAAAAAGTTCATAACAACAGCATTCTGGTCAAATTAAATAGAAAAGCTTACTACAAATCGTGTGCATTAAGTCAATACACATTACATAGATGGCAGTAAAAATTTTGAAAAATCATATGAAAAATTGCGACCTGAGGAAATTTCAAGTTCAAAAATTGTAGGAAAAGCAAAACAAATTCTTAAAATATTAAGAACGTGTCATAATTTTGTGAATTAACCATTTTTTTCGTATTTTTCTGTATAAATCTGAGACATCTAACGTGCATTAGTAAAACTAAAGATAAATGTAGCAAGTATTATTTTAATTCGTCAGAGCCAACTTTGATGTATTTTTCAAAATGAAAGTTCGAAAAATATATTTTAGAAATAATTTAATTTTAATATTTCTGTAATTAATATTTACTTAATACCCATATACCCTTCCTGTATATTGCTGCTAAAGATATGTAGAACACTTTTGTGTACAAATTTTGTAACATTTTTGCTTTTTTCATTGAAAAACTTGAAGCTAAAAAACACCATTTTTACTATGGATTCCTATGAAAATCAGTGAAAAGTTATACCACTAAAAAAGCTTCTAAAAAATACGTCATAATGATTATGGCTCTATACTCTAGAAGGCTCTGATAATAGCCAGTAATTAAAAAATTAAAAAATGCCCAGTGTGTATGGATCTCTACATTTCAGGAATTGTCTTTTCAGAAAGCCTGACATACTGTTCGCCTTTGCAATTACGCTGTCAATATGAAAATTAAATAGCAAGTTAGGTGTGTACAGTACTCCTAAGTTTCGAATTACAGAAACCCGTTCGACCAGTACTCCGTCGAGTATATAATCGGTTAAGATGACATTCCTACTTTTTATTTATGTCATAGTTTTGCATTTGGAAATATTAAGACATAAGGAGCTAATACTATACACCATTCAGCAAAATTATTAATATCAATTTGAAATGATAAGGCATCAGAAATGTCCCTAATAGTTTCATAGATTCTTAAATCTTCTGCGTACATAAGAACTTCTGAATTAGACAGGCAACCAATCACGTCATTCGCAAAAAAATTAAAAAGGAGTGGTCCCAAGTGACTACCTTGGGGTAATATAGACGATGCTAAAAACTTTCTGGAAATGGAGTTGTTGATTTTAACAACTGCTTTCTACCAGTCAAATATGATCGTATCCATTGCACTGGTATTTGATTTAAATCTAATTGATAGAGTTTATTAATTAACAAATCGTGATCTACCTTATCAAAGGCCTTACTGAAATATGTATACAATACATCCATTTGTAAACCTAACTCAAGCGCCTCTGAAACATAATTATTAAAGATCTCAAAATTTGTAACCGTAGATCGACCTTTATAGAAACCATGTTGTTTTGTCGTTATAACATTTTTAATTATAAAAAATAATCGGGCATTAACTAAAAATAAAGAAATTCCACGATAATTTCGAACATCACTACGTGAACCAGACTTAAATATTGGAATAAACGATGATAATTTCAATACTTTGGGGAAAACCGATTAAAAATCTTTGCCAACGGAGCTGCAAGGACATAAGCGCAACTCACCATGAAACAAGAATGGATACCGTCATTTAAAGCTATTAAAACCTCCTGATATGTTAAAGTTAAGTTCGAGTTAATACTTTTCTTATCACAACTAATAATAACAATTATCACAACATAATAATGAACGTTTAATTGTAAGTATAAATAATACGCCTTCCATCACTCACTACGCTTTTTTAAATTATTTTCTGCTTTCGTATTAAACCCAGCATTGGAAATGGCAGGGAGCCATAGGGATGGCTGTGCAAATTTGAATGTGGCATCATGTTGTCTGCAATATGTTTTTTTTCAAGGATTTTACAAGCTGCATCTAACCGAGATAGCGTTATGGTGCCAATTTTTGAGAAAGTTTATCAACTTACAAATCCGTCTTTTACACAAAAAAAAATTGGATGTAGTTTTGGTGGTCCTTAACAAGAAGTAATGCTATTCTAAGTACTATCTTGGACAGGACTATGTCCTATACAAGAAAACAAATTGAAGATGTTTTAAGGGTCATTGACAGATAATACTTAATTACAACTTTGAAAACCAATTTGCAAAAACCAAAAAGGTGGCTTATAACTTGAAGAAATTCAAGCTAAATATCAAAAATGAAATTCTTAAAGACTGAACTTCCAATTCCATATAATCTCCTCTTATAATTCCTTAATTGCTCCTTTGATATATACCCATTAAGGAAATAAACTCCTAAGCAATTCCCTGCAACAATGGAAAACACACGATCTTCATTTAAGTGACAGGTTTAGTTTTGATGGCCATTAATTTATAATCGCAGAGGTGGGCTTCATCGGTTATTTATGCCAATTGAAGATTGGTAAACTAAGATAGACAAATGTAGCTGGCAATGGGTGCCTTTAGATCCACCAACTGTTGGCAACATGTCGAGTGTATTAAACATGTTGTTTTCTGAATGCAACGGTTTTATCGAAAATTTCATAGCAATGTATTGTATCGAATGTTACTGACGGGCTTCATTAATCGCATATGAACGCAAAACGAAACTTCATGATTTACAAAACTGTCAGTAAGCAAAAAATATTTCAATGTACGAGCATACTTGACAGGTAACCTTAGAGATGCCTATACTAATTTGAGTTACGCCGTGACCTGCCGTATCGTAAGGACTTCAAAGTACTATTAATGCACATAGAAATATTCGCAATATCCCAGTGAATAAGTTCTCTATTTAAAAAATTGCTACTTACTGCCTAATACAAAACACGTGGATTCAGTGAGAGGTAGGGTATCCAAATTACTCGAGTTTCAAAGTACCCGGGTAGTCGAGTACTAATTTTTTCAATACCCGGGGTTACCCGGGTACCCGGGTAATAAATAAAAAACATAAATATACATAAAATCTTTAAAAAAAATCATAGATCATGCTATTGTCTCCCTCTCTTTGGATTAATAAGTGGTACATACTACATTCTGAGTCCTATTTCTCTTCCATCTTAAAATGGTCCCATATGAATTATTTGTAAATATATGCATTAGAATATATAGATTAGATCAATTTTTTTAAAATCAAATCATTCAAATATTTGTTACATTTTTGTCGTAACCTAAAATTTTCGGAAATGCCTTACAAATATAAATTTGTAATTATTTTCTATTGTACTCATGACTACAAGGCAATCAAATTAAATCATTATACATACTTGATTAAATTTAGTTGAATCCAGTTAATTTATTTTACCATGTATTATTAAAACATGATTTTAAAAGCCTTCATGGATACGTGAAGAAGTTATGTTCTTGTATATTTAAAATATTTGCCACCATCTACTCGTAATTTTCTGAATTAAATAATAAAACAAACTAAAAATCTAAAAAATAACCAAAAGCCCAAAAACATTCCGTCAAAAACCAAATTTATCGGAATTTTAATTAATCTGGAAAATTGATAGAATGCATCAAATTCACATTTATCTTTCGACACAAACTAATATCCTTTTAGATTGATTTGTTTCCTCTCTATGAAAAAGCAATCGCAATTTCGGCGTCAATCGAACAAGAAAATCTCATTGATTTTTATGTTTGTGCATTATCCGTCAAAATATAAGAACCTTGCAAATTGCACGTATAAAATCTAAAAAATTTGTTTGCCAAGCAATGTTGAGATTAATTTAATGGGACTTCTAACAAACACAATAACTACAGTAAAGTTGTCAAACTGAAAATGTCAGCCAATTAGCCAAATGGCTAATAAACCTTTAAACATACTTTGTAAAAGGGCAATAAATCTACGGAAAATTTAAATCGAAAAAGTGCCCTCGAGCTAAAATATTTTGCTCTCAGAGCAACGTTTTTTCTGCAATCGAACAAAATAAAATTCAACCTTCCAAAATTTCCTTTGAATCAAGTTACCCGGGTAGTCGCTAAAATTACCCGGGTAATCGAGTACTCGAAAAAAGGCCAAAAAAGCCGAGTACCCGGGTACTCGATAATCGGTATAGGATACCCTAGTGAGAGGTTGGAGCCATTAATACGTTAAAAATTAACAATTGTCTTAAATTGCTGGGTTCTCAAAGCTTTCAACAAAATTTCTCAACGAGTTTTTCGAAATTGCGACAAAAATGCTTAAAAAAATTATTTTTCTTTTCTTTAGAAAGAACCTTTTTAATTATTACGAATTGTCTGTCGTACTTAAAAGGTTGTATGAGTATACCAGCAACAACAAGTTGCAATTTCGAAAAACTCGTAACTCGTAATGTTTACATAATCACAAAGGCCTATAGGCCTTTCGACATTCGGAAGACGGAGATTTAGAAAACAAATTATGTGCGTTCCATTATTATCTACCTACTTATTGTAATTTGCGTCTGCTCTTGAGATTACGTTATTACAATTTACAAGCTAAACTTTTAATTATAAATTTGTACCTCGGAAGCATACGACACCATGTCCAATTTTTTCCGAAAATGAACTCTACACCTGGTATTTAACTATGTTTAATTCTCTTTCTAATACAATATAACACTATGAAAATCTTAAAGCCATTACGAAGATACACATGTTTTAAATAACACCATGTGTTGGTTCCGTTAGGGGCAAAAGACACTATATGGACATAAGTTACCTATGCGATAGCCAAAGTTTTATATTATAGTTAAAAAAAGTAGTAAAATAGCGTTAATGTAGAAAAAAAAAATTGATGAAAAAATGTTGTTTCAGTTAAATACAACGAATTTTGTATTTGTGACGTTGTGTCCTATGCTTCCGAGGTACAGATTATTTTTCGATAAAATTATAATTTATCACAATAAATAAATAACTCATTATTATGTACCTAGTTATATTTTTATATTACATATTTCATTATTTTAATTGACAAAAAAAAAAAAATTAATAAGGGCGGCATCTTAAATTAAACTCTTAAAATATTCAGAATGGTATTAAATTACAAGTAGGTACCTACCTAACCTACACATTTTTTTTGATTATTACAGGAATCAACCTAAAAAGTGTAAAATTTTAATTTTAAACGTTTGCACTGCCCTCTTAGTTTTTAGAGCTTAAGTATTATATTCTTATTTCCCCTAAATGGCGTTTCGGTTTGATTGTATTTTTGACATACTTTGTCTATAGATGGTGTGATTAGTATGTCTACTTACCACCAGAGTATATGAACGTTGGGTCAATTAGTTTTGTTTACATTTTTTTTATATGTAGTTTGATCAAAAACAACTCTATTAAAATTGAAATATAATCAAAGAAAATTACAATGATACGAATTGAAAAATAAAATAATTGATTAACAAAAGAATAATTATTATATTTTTAACATAAAATAAATAGAAAAACCTTTGGTTTACAAGAATTTGATGTTTAAACATCGAACATTATTTGTGTTTTGTGAGGTTATGTCAGATGCTTTATGTTTGTTTTTGTTCAAGAATTTAAATTTTTCTTCAACATTTCTATTAGGAGCTCCTTGCTGATCATTGTTTTTTGTGAAATTTGTTATTCCAGGCAGCTTAAATGGTTCTTTTAACATAAAATTTACCATACAAAACTTAAATAATTTATGATTTTATATTTCGTTTTTCTAACAATTAAAACGGCGACCCGTTTATTTTATGTTAAAAATAAACAAATCCTTCTTTTGTTAACAAATATCATTTGATTATTATTCGCGTCGAGGTAAATTTCATTCATTTTTTTAATTTTTTGTTAGAGCTGTTTTGGGCCAAACTACATATAAAAAAAATGTAAACAAAAATTTTGACCCCGTAACGTCGCGACGCCGAGTGGAATAAAGGTTGAACTGATGTACTAAAACACAATCTTTAAATCGTGTAAAAAGAGTTTTTCTACTCATCACCAGGGGCAGCACTAAAACAAAAGAGAACTTTTCTGCTGAAATATTTCTGTGTTTTTTTTTTAGAAAATGGTAGTTAACTACAAAAGGTCAATTTTTCATAAAATTTTTATTTAGATTTTCCGGATAAATTAAGGAAAATATCGGAAAACTAAAATTTATTGACACTTTCGACAAATTGTCGAGTTATTTTTATTCATAAGTCAAACATTGTCAGGATCATAGTAATTTTATCCATAGATGAAATCTCACTTACATTACCATTAGTACAAATTGATATAGCCCATAAATTTAACTATTATTGATTCGATACATTAGATATTTTAAAAATTAATGTCTAAAGGAATATCTAACGCCTATTTGGCAAATTCAAAATTTTGTGGCGTTTTAATCTTTCCCTCGTTGTGGTAGTGAGAAGCTTACTGGCCAGATCATTTGGATGGATTTTCAATCTTGAGTGATACCTGGCACTGGAATCCCCAATTTCTTCCCGTATTATTAGGGCTTGTAGATCTCTGTGATGAATTATATCGTCTGATAAGAAACATGGTGCATCTAAGTACTATGATTCTTACAAATGTAGACTGGAACCGCTAAAGAATTTTCAAGTTCGTTTTGCTGGCCGTTCCTCATAGCTGCATACCGTATGTCCTGATAGATTTTATTACCATTTCATAAAGCAGTAGTTTGTTTTCAATCGATAATCTTGATTTTCTGCCTATCAGCCAATACATATTTGTCAGTTTCATTCTAGTCATTCAGTTTCATGTAAGTCGTTTGTCCAGGTGAATACCTAAATATTTTACTTCATTAGTTTGAGGTATATTCTTTAATTCTCCATTAATATGAAATAAATCAAAATTTTTTCATTATCAAAATAATAATTATTTATTATAGAATTTAAAATCTTCATTATTATTGAAAGAAAATTAATCTCATTATTCGGAAATTAATTTTATTGAAGAAAGTGTGGAAACTGTGAAAATGACAAGGCATACCAACAAGAAACAGGCGATGGTGTTAACACAGAAAGCAAACAAACTGGTAAATTATTACATACTAAATAAACTGTGCAATTTTGGAAATATAACGTCCCTTAAAGTAGATTACGTCGACCGAAATAAATCCTATTTTAGAAGCATTTCAGAAACACATTTTTACTGTAAAAAGCAAACGGCACAAAAAAACTCCGCGAGTGGTTAATTTTTCTGAATCTATCTATTTCTAGCAAATGCATTTATTGTTGTTTGTAAACTTTTTTCAAAACTCAAAACAAAATTTATAACAGGTTACAATGACTGGACAAATTTAAATAGAGGATCAAAAGAGCATGATTCATCACAAGATCATTTTTCATCTATGTGAATATCACAAAAAAGGTCGTCCTTAACAGGAAGAGTTGATTCGGATTTAGTTCTTCAAATTGATTCGCAACAAAAATATTGACGAGATCTTTTAAAAATGGTCGAAGCTACAGTTAAATTGCTAGCCGGTTTAGGTTTAGCATTTCGAGGACACAGAGAAGTATGTTCTAATAGGAAAGAAAATTGTATATCCTGTATTGAATATTTGGCAGGAATTTTTGAAAAATTATTTAGATAGGTACGGTAATATAGGAAGGGGCAATGTCAGTTATTTATCTCTTACTACTTGTGATGAATTTATAAATTTGATGGAAACTGAAGTGAAAAAGGAATTAATTTCGCAAGAAAATGCAGCTTTATATTTGTCTATTATTGTCGATTCTACTCTGGATATAACTCATATTGACCAATTCACCTTCATTTTGAGGTATATTAATAAAGAGGGAGATTTGAAAGAGAGATTTTTTGGATTTTTGCAAATTGAAAATCACGATGCTGCATATCTCGAAAAAGTAATATTGGAAAGTAATATTGCAGGCCAAACCTATGGCAATGCTGCTAATATGGCAGGTAAATACGCAGCGGACTACAGGCCAGAATAAAACAACATAGCGAAACCGCTCTTTATATTCCATGTACTAGCCATAGGTTAAATTTAATTGGAAATTATGCTGCAGAGGCATGTTCAACTGGCTTATGATATTTTGATTTTATACAAAATGTAAATGTGTATTTTTCTTCATATACCCGTAGATGGAACTCTTATTAATTGTTTTGTTGACAAAAGCTACATAGTGCAGAAGCAGTTTCAGAATTACGAGCTATTTACGGTGTAATAAAACCTGTTCTACTAAAAATTAGTTCTAGTTCAAATGAAAATAAAAAGCCTATGAGTAAACTGGAAGCCAAAAAACTAGGGATATGTTTTGTCGAATTCGAAACTGTTCTATTAATAGTTCTTTGGGAAAAATTTGCAAAGAATCAACTGCACAAGCAAGGCACTAAACTGGCTGATACCTATATCAATAGGCGTTGAGACCTGTAATCGTCATGCCAACGGGCATTTGAATCGCTCGAATACTTCTATACATTTCGCAGAAAATTCAATTTTATTGAAAATCAATTGAACTATAGCCCACAAATTCAGAGCCAGAAAAATCGAAAATCTGCAATTGTGCTCCGATTTCGATGGTTGATACCTCTATCAATAGGCGTTGAGACGTATAATCGTCCTACCAATGGTCATTTGAATCCCTCGAATATTTCTACACATTTCACAGAAAATTCAATTTTATTGAAAATCAACTGAACTATAGCCCACAAATTCAGAGCCAGAAAAATCGAAAATCTGCAATTGTGCTCCGATTTCGATGGTTGATACCTCTATCAATAGGCGTTGAGACGTGTAATCGTCATACCAACGGTCATTTGAATCGCTCGAATATTTTTACACATTTCACAGAAAATTCAATTTTATTGAAAATCAAACGAACTATAGCCCACAAATTCAGAGCCAGAAAAATCGAAAATCTGCAATTGTGCTCCGATTTCGATGGTTGATACCTCTATCAATAGGCGTTGAGACGTGTAATCGTCATACCAATGGTCATTTGAATCGCTCGAATATTTTTACACATTTCGCAGAAAATTCAATTTTATTGAAAATCAACTGAACTATAGCCAACAAATTCAGAGCCAGAAAAATCGAAAATCTGCAATTGTGCTCCGATTTCGATGGTTGATACCTCTATCAATAGGCGTTGAGACCTGTAAACGTCATACCAACGGTCATTTGAATCGCTCGAATATTTTTACACGTTTCGCAGAAAATTCAATTTTATTGAAAATCAACTGAACTATAGCCCACAAATTCAGAGCCAGAAAAATCGAAAATCTGCAATTGTGCTCCGATTTCGATGGTTGATACCTCTATCAATAGGCGTTGAGACCTATAAACGTTATGCCAACGGTCATTTGAATCGCTCGAATATTTTTACACGATTCGCAGAAAATTCAGTTTTATTGAAAATCAACTGAACTATAGCCCACAAATTCAGAGCCAGAAAAATCGAAAATCTGCAATTGTGCTCCGATTTCGATGGTTGATACCTCTATCAATAGACGTTGAGACCTCTAATCGTCATGCCAACGGTCATTTGAATCGCTCTAATATTTCTACACATTTCGGTTGATACCTCTATCAATAGGCATTGAAACCTGTAATCGGCATGACAACGGTCATTTGAATCGCTCGAATATTTTTACACGATTCGCAGAAAATTCAATTTTATTGAAAATCAACTGAACTATAGCCCACAAATTCAGAGCCAGAAAAATCGAAAATCTGCAATTGTGCTCCGATTTCGATGGTTGATACCTCTATCAATAGGCGTTGAAACCTGTAATCGGCATGCCAACGGTCATTTGAATCGCTCGAATATTTCTACACATTTCGCAGAAAATTCTATTTTATTGAAAATCAACTGAACTATAGGTATAGCCCACAAATTCAGAGCCAGAAAAATCGAAAATCTGTAATTGTGCTCCGATTTCGATGGTTGATACCTCTATCAATAGGCGTAGAGACCTGTAAACGTCATGCCAACGGTCATTTGAATCGCTCGAATATTTTTACACGATTCGCAGAAAATTCAATTTTATTGAAAATCAACTGAACTATAGCCCACAAATTCAGAGCCAGAAAAATCGAAAATCTGCAATTGTGCTCCGATTCCGATGGTTGATACCTCTATCAATAGGCGTTGAGACGTGTAATCGTCATGCCAACGGTCATTTGAATCGCTCGAATATTTCTACACATTTCACAGAAAATTCAATTTTATTGAAAATCAACTGAACTATAGCCCACAAATTCAGAGCCAGAAAAATCGAAAATCTGCAATTGTGCTCCGATTTCGATGGTTGATACCTCTATCAATAGGCGTTGAGACGTGTAATCGTCATACCAACGGTCATTTGAATCGCTCGAATATTTTTACACATTTCACAGAAAATTCAATTTTATTGAAAATCAAACGAACTATAGCCCACAAATTCAGAGCCAGAAAAATCGAAAATCTGCAATTGTGCTCCGATTTCGATGGTTGATACCTCTATCAATAGGCGTTGAGACGTGTAATCGTCATACCAACGGTCATTTGAATCGCTCGAATATTTTTACACATTTCGCAGAAAATTCAATTTTATTGAAAATCAACTGAACTATAGCCAACAAATTCAGAGCCAGAAAAATCGAAAATCTGCAATTGTGCTCCGATTTCGATGGTTGATACCTCTATCAATAGGCGTTGAGACCTGTAAACGTTATGCCAACGGTCATTTGAATCGCTCGAATATTTTTACACGATTCGCAGAAAATTCAGTTTTATTGAAAATCAACTGAACTATAGCCCACAAATTCAGAGCCAGAAAAATCGAAAATCTGCAATTGTGCTCCGATTTCGATGGTTGATACCTCTATCAATAGGCGTTGAGACGTGTAATCGTCATACCAACGGTCATTTGAATCGCTCGAATATTTTTACACATTTCGCAGAAAATTCAATTTTATTGAAAATCAACTGAACTATAGCCCACAAATTCAGAGCCAGAAAAATCGAAAATCTGCAATTGTGCTCCGATTTCGATGGTTGATACCTCTATCAATAGGCGTTGAGACCTATAAACGTTATGCCAACGGTCATTTGAATCGCTCGAATATTTTTACACGATTCGCAGAAAATTCAGTTTTATTGAAAATCAACTGAACTATAGCCCACAAATTCAGAGCCAGAAAAATCGAAAATCTGCAATTGTGCTCCGATTTCGATGGTTGATACCTCTATCAATAGGCGTTGAGACGTGTAATCGTCATACCAACGGTCATTTGAATCGCTCGAATATTTTTACACATTTCGCAGAAAATTCAATTTTATTGAAAATCAACTGAACTATAGCCCACAAATTCAGAGCCAGAAAAATCGAAAATCTGTAATTGTGCTCCGATTTCGATGGTTGATACCTCTATCAATAGGCATTGAAACCTGTAATCGGCATGACAACGGTCATTTGAATCGCTCGAATATTTTTACACGATTCGCAGAAAATTCAATTTTATTGAAAATCAACTGAACTATAGCCCACAAATTCAGAGCCAGAAAAATCGAAAATCTGCAATTGTGCTCCGATTTCGATGGTTGATACCTCTATCAATAGACGTTGAGACCTCTAATCGTCATGCCAACGGTCATTTGAATCGCTCTAATATTTCTACACATTTCGGTTGATACCTCTATCAATAGGCGTTGAAACCTGTAATCGGCATGCCAACGGTCATTTGAATCGCTCGAATATTTTTACACATTTCGCAGAAAATTCAATTTTATTGAAAATCAACTGAACTATAGCCCACAAATTCAGAGCCAGAAAAATCGAAAATCTGTAATTGTGCTCCGATTTCGATGGTTGATACCTCTATCAATAGGCATTGAAACCTGTAATCGGCATGACAACGGTCATTTGAATCGCTCGAATATTTTTACACGATTCGCAGAAAATTCAATTTTATTGAAAATCAACTGAACTCAAAGCCCACAAATTCAGAGCCAGAAAAATCGAAAATCTGCAATTGTGCTCCGATTTCGATGGTTGATACCTCTATCAATAGGCGTTGAGACGTGTAATCGTCATGCCAACGGTCATTTGAATCGCTCGAATATTTCTACACATTTCGGTTGATACCTCTATCAATAGGCGTTGAAACCTGTAATCGGCATGCCAACGGTCATTTGAATCGCTCGAATATTTTTACACGATTCGCAGAAAATTCAATTTTATTGAAAATCAACTGAACTATAGGTATAGCCCACAAATTCAGAGCCAGAAAAATCGAAAATCTGCAATTGTGCCCCGATTTCGATGGTTGATACCTCTATCAATAGGCGTAGAGACCTGTAAACGTCATGCCAACGGTCATTTGAATCGCTCGAATATTTCTACACATTTCGCAGAAAATTCTATTTTATTGAAAATCAACTGAACTATAGGTATAGCCCACAAATTCAGAGCCAGAAAAATCGAAAATCTGTAATTGTGCTCCGATTTCGATGGTTGATACCTCTATCAATAGGCGTAGAGACCTGTAAACGTCATGCCAACGGTCATTTGAATCGCTCGAATATTTTTACACGATTCGCAGAAAATTCAATTTTATTGAAAATCAACTGAACTATAGCCCACAAATTCAGAGCCAGAAAAATCGAAAATCTGCAATTGTGCTCCGATTCCGATGGTTGATACCTCTATCAATAGGCGTAGAGACCTGTAAACGTCATGCCAACGGTCATTTGAATCGCTCGAATATTTTTACACGATTCGCAGAAAATTCAATTTTATTGAAAATCCACTGAACTATAGCCAACAAATTCAGAGCCAGAAAAATCGAAAATCTGCAATTGTGCTCCGATTTCGATGGTTGATACCTCTATCAATAGGCGTTGAGACCTGTAAACGTCATGCCAACGGTCATTTGAATCGCTCGAATATTTTTACACGATTCGCAGAAAATTCAATTTTATTGAAAATCAAATGAACTATAGCCCACAAATTCAGAGCCAGAAAAATCGAAAATCTGCAATTGTGCTCCGATTTCGATGGTTGATACCTCTATCAATAGGCATTGAAACCTGTAATCGGCATGCCAACGGTCATTTGAATCGCTCGAATATTTCTACACATTTCGCAGAAAATTCAATTTTATTGAAAATCAACTGAACTATAGCCCACAAATTCAGAGCCAGAAAAATCGAAAATCTGCAATTGTACTCCGATTTCGATGGTTGATACCTCTATCAATAGGCGTAGAGACCTGTAAACGTCATGCCAACGGTCATTTGAATCGCTCGAATATTTTTACACGATTCGCAGAAAATTCAATTTTATTGAAAATCCACTGAACTATAGCCAACAAATTCAGAGCCAGAAAAATCGAAAATCTGCAATTGTGCTCCGATTTCGATGGTTGATACCTCTATCAATAGGCGTTGAGACCTGTAAACGTCATGCCAACGGTCATTTGAATCGCTCGAATATTTTTACACGATTCGCAGAAAATTCAATTTTATTGAAAATCAAATGAACTATAGCCCACAAATTCAGAGCCAGAAAAATCGAAAATCTGCAATTGTGCTCCGATTTCGATGGTTGATACCTCTATCAATAGCCGTTGAAACCTGTAATCGGCATGCCAACGGTCATTTGAATCGCTCGAATATTTCTACACATTTCGCAGAAAATTCAATTTTATTGAAAATCAACTGAACTATAGCCCACAAATTCAGAGCCAGAAAAATCGAAAATCTGCAATTCAGCTCCGATTTCGATGGTTGATACCTCTATCAATAGGCGTAGAGACCTGTAAACGTCATGCCAACGGTCATTTGAATCGCTCGAATATTTTTACACGATTCGCAGAAAATTCAATTTTATTGAAAATCCACTGAACTATAGCCAACAAATTCAGAGCCAGAAAAATCGAAAATCTGCAATTGTGCTCCGATTTCGATGGTTGATACCTCTATCAATAGGCGTTGAGACCTGTAAACGTCATGCCAACGGTCATTTAAATCGCTCGAATATTTTTACACGACTCGCAGAAAATTCAATTTTATTGAAAATCAAATGAACTATAGCCCACAAATTCAGAGCCAGAAAAATCGAAAATCTGTAATTGTGCTCCGATTTCGATGGTTGATACCTCTATCAATAGGCGTTGAGACCTGTAATCATCATGCCAACGGTCATTTGAATCGCTCGAATATTTCTACACATTTAATAGAAAATTCAATTTTATTGAAAATCAACTGAACTCAAAGCCCACAAATTCAGAGCCAGAAAAATCGAAAATCTGCAATTGTGCTCCGATTTCGATGGTTGATACCTCAATCAATAGGCGTTGAAACCTGTAATCATCATGCCAACGGTCATTTGAATCGCTCGAATATTTCTACACATTTCGTAGAAAATTCAATTTTATTGAAAATCAACTGAACTCAAAGCCCACAAATTCAGAGCCAGAAAAATCGAAAATCTGCAATTGTGCTCCGATTTCGATGGTTGATACCTCAATCAATAGGCGTTGAGACCTGTAATCATCATGCCAACGGTCATTTGAATCGCTCGAATATTTCTACACATTTCATAGAAAATTCAATTTTATTGAAAATCAACTGAACTCAAAGCCCACAAATTCAGAGCCAGAAAAATCGAAAATCTGTAATTGTGCTCCGATTTCGATGGTTGATACCTCTATCAATAGGCGTTGAAATCTGTAATCGCCATGCCAACGGTCATTTGAATCGCTGGAATATTTTTACACATTTCGCAGAAAATTCTATTTTATTGAAAATCAACTGAACTATAGCCCACAAATTCAGAGCCAGAAAAATCGAAAATCTGCAATTCAGCTCCGATTTCGATGGTTGATACCTCAATCAATAGGCGTTGAGACCTGTAATCATCATGCCAACGGTCATTTGAATCGCTCGAATATTTCTACACATTTCATAGAAAATTCAATTTTATTGAAAATCAACTGAACTCAAAGCTCACAAATTCAGAGCCAGAAAAATCGAAAATCTGCAATTGTGCTCCGATTTCGATGGTTGATACCTCTATCAATAGGCGTTGAGACCTGTAAACGTCATGCCAACTGTCATTTGAATCGCTCGAATATTTTTACACGATTCGCAGAAAATTCAATTTTATTGAAAATCAAATGAACTATAGCCCACAAATTCAGAGCCAGAAAAATCGAAAATCTGCAATTGTGCTCCGATTTCGATGGTTGATACCTCTATCAATAGCCGTTGAAACCTGTAATCGGCATGCCAACGGTCATTTGAATCGCTCGAATATTTCTACACATTTCGCAGAAAATTCAATTTTATTGAAAATCAACTGAACTATAGCCCACAAATTCAGAGCCAGAAAAATCGAAAATCTGCAATTCAGCTCCGATTTCGATGGTTGATACCTCTATCAATAGGCGTAGAGACCTGTAAACGTCATGCCAACGGTCATTTGAATCGCTCGAATATTTTTACACGATTCGCAGAAAATTCAATTTTATTGAAAATCCACTGAACTATAGCCAACAAATTCAGAGCCAGAAAAATCGAAAATCTGCAATTGTGCTCCGATTTCGATGGTTGATACCTCTATCAATAGGCGTTGAGACCTGTAAACGTCATGCCAACGGTCATTTAAATCGCTCGAATATTTTTACACGACTCGCAGAAAATTCAATTTTATTGAAAATCAAATGAACTATAGCCCACAAATTCAGAGCCAGAAAAATCGAAAATCTGTAATTGTGCTCCGATTTCGATGGTTGATACCTCTATCAATAGGCGTTGAGACCTGTAATCATCATGCCAACGGTCATTTGAATCGCTCGAATATTTCTACACATTTAATAGAAAATTCAATTTTATTGAAAATCAACTGAACTCAAAGCCCACAAATTCAGAGCCAGAAAAATCGAAAATCTGCAATTGTGCTCCGATTTCGATGGTTGATACCTCAATCAATAGGCGTTGAAACCTGTAATCATCATGCCAACGGTCATTTGAATCGCTCGAATATTTCTACACATTTAATAGAAAATTCAATTTTATTGAAAATCAACTGAACTCAAAGCCCACAAATTCAGAGCCAGAAAAATCGAAAATCTGCAATTGTGCTCCGATTTCGATGGTTGATACCTCAATCAATAGGCGTTGAGACCTGTAATCATCATGCCAACGGTCATTTGAATCGCTCGAATATTTCTACACATTTCATAGAAAATTCAATTTTATTGAAAATCAACTGAACTCAAAGCCCACAAATTCAGAGCCATAAAAATCGAAAATCTGTAATTGTGCTCCGATTTCGATGGTTGATACCTCTATCAATAGGCGTTGAAATCTGTAATCGCCATGCCAACGGTCATTTGAATCGCTGGAATATTTTTACACATTTCGCAGAAAATTCTATTTTATTGAAAATCAACTGAACTATAGCCCACAAATTCAGAGCCAGAAAAATCGAAAATCTGCAATTCAGCTCCGATTTCGATGGTTGATACCTCAATCAATAGGCGTTGAGACCTGTAATCATCATGCCAACGGTCATTTGAATCGCTCGAATATTTCTACACATTTCATAGAAAATTCAATTTTATTGAAAATCAACTGAACTCAAAGCCCACAAATTCAGAGCCAGAAAAATCGAAAATCTGCAATTGTGCTCCGATTTCGATGGTTGATACCTCTATCAATAGGCGTTGAAATCTGTAATCGCCATGCCAACGGTCATTTGAATCGCTGGAATATTTTTACACATTTCGCAGAAAATTCTATTTTATTGAAAATCAACTGAACTATAGCCCACAAATTCAGAGCCAGAAAAATCGAAAATCTGCAATTCAGCTCCGATTTCGATGGTTGATACCTCAATCAATAGGCGTTGAGACCTGTAATCATCATGCCAACGGTCATTTGAATCGCTCGAATATTTCTACACATTTCGCAGAAAATTCAATTTGATTGAAAATCAACTGAACTATAGCCCACAAATTCAGAGCCAGAAAAATCGAAAATCTGCAATTGTGCTCCGATTTCGATGGTTGATAGCTCTATCAATAGGCGTTGAGACCATGCCAACGGTCATTTGAATCGCTCGAATATTTCTACACATTTCGCAGAAAATTCAATTTTATTGAAAATCAACTGAACTCAAAGCCCACAAATTCAGAGCCAGAAAAATCGAAAATCTGTAATTGTGCTCCGATTTCGATGGTTGATACCTCTATCAATAGGCGTTGAAATCTGTAATCGTCATGCCAACGGTCATTTGAATCGTTGGAATATTTCTACACATTTCGCAGAAAATTCAATTTTATTGAAAATCAACTGAACTATAGCCCACAAATTCAGAGCCAGAAAAATCGAAAATCTGCAATTCAGCTCCGATTTCGATGGTTGATACCTCTATCAATAGGCGTTGAGACCTGTAATCATCATGCCAACGGTCATTTGAATCGCTCGAATATTTCTACACATTTCGCAGAAAATTCAATTTGATTGAAAATCAACTGAACTATAGCCCACAAATTCAGAGCCAGAAAAATCGAAAATCTGCAATTGTGCTCCGATTTCGATGGTTGATAGCTCTATCAATAGGCGTTGAAACCTGTAATCATCATGCCAATGGTCATTTGAATCGCTCGAATATTTCTACACATTTCGCAGGAAATTCAATTTGATTGAAAATCAACTGAACTCAAAGCCCACAAATTCAGAGCCAGAAAAATCGAAAATCTGCAATTGTGCTCCGATTTCGATGGTTGATAGCTCTATCAATAGGCGTTGAAACCTGTAATCATCATGCCAACGGTCATTTGAATCGCTCGAATATTTCTACACATTTCGCAGAAAATTCAATTTGATTGAAAATCAACTGAACTATAGCCCACAAATTCAGAGCCAGAAAAATCGAAAATCTGCAATTGTGCTCCGATTTCGATGGCTGATACCTCTATCAATAGGCGTTGAAATCTGTAATCGTCATGCCAACGGTCATTTGAATCGCTGGAATATTTCTACACATTTCGCAGAAAATTCAATTTGATTGAAAATCAACTGAACTATAGCCCACAAATTCAGAGCCAGAAAAATCGAAAATCTGCAATTGTGCTCCGATTTCGATGGTTGATAGCTCTATCAATAGGCGTTGAGACCTGTAATCATCATGCCAACGGTCATTTGAATCGCTCGAATATTTCTACACATTTCATAGAAAATTCAATTTTATTGAAAATCAACTGAACTCAAAGCCCACAAATTCAGAGCCAGAAAAATCGAAAATCTGTAATTGTGCTCCGATTTCGATGGTTGATACCTCTATCAATAGGCGTTGAAATCTGTAATCGTCATGCCAACGGTCATTTGAATCGCTGGAATATTTCTACACATTTCGCAGAAAATTCTATTTTATTGAAAATCAACTGAACTATAGCCCACAAATTCAGAGCCAGAAAAATCGAAAATCTGCAATTCAGCTCCGATTTCGATGGTTGATACCTCAATCAATAGGCGTTGAGACCTGTAATCATCATGCCAACGGTCATTTGAATCGCTCGAATATTTCTACACATTTCGCAGAAAATTCAATTTGATTGAAAATCAACTGAACTATAGCCCACAAATTCAGAGCCAGAAAAATCGAAAATCTGCAATTGTGCTCCGATTTCGATGGTTGATAGCTCTATCAATAGGCGTTGAGACCATGCCAACGGTCATTTGAATCGCTCGAATATTTCTACACATTTCGCAGAAAATTCAATTTTATTGAAAATCAACTGAACTCAAAGCCCACAAATTCAGAGCCAGAAAAATCGAAAATCTGTAATTGTGCTCCGATTTCGATGGTTGATACCTCTATCAATAGGCGTTGAAATCTGTAATCGTCATGCCAACGGTCATTTGAATCGTTGGAATATTTCTACACATTTCGCAGAAAATTCAATTTTATTGAAAATCAACTGAACTATAGCCCACAAATTCAGAGCCAGAAAAATCGAAAATCTGCAATTCAGCTCCGATTTCGATGGTTGATACCTCTATCAATAGGCGTTGAGACCTGTAATCATCATGCCAACGGCCATTTGAATCGCTCGAATATTTCTACACATTTCATAGAAAATTCAATTTTATTGAAAATCAACTGAACTCAAAGCCCACAAATTCAGAGCCAGAAAAATCGAAAATCTGCAATTCAGCTCCGATTTCGATGGTTGATACCTCTATCAATAGGCGTTGAGACCTGTAATCATCATGCCAACGGTCATTTGAATCGCTCGAATATTTCTACACATTTCATAGAAAATTCAATTTTATTGAAAATCAACTGAACTCAAAGCCCACAAATTCAGAGCCAGAAAAATCGAAAATCTGCAATTGTGCTCCGATTTCGATGGTTGATAGCTCTATCAATAGGCGTTGAAACCTGTAATCATCATGCCAATGGTCATTTGAATCGCTCGAATATTACTACACATTTCGCAGAAAATTCAATTTGATTGAAAATCAACTGAACTCAAAGCCCACAAATTCAGAGCCAGAAAAATCGAAAATCTGCAATTGTGCTCCGATTTCGATGGTTGATAGCTCTATCAATAGGCGTTGAAACCTGTAATCATCATGCCAACGGTCATTTGAATCGCTCGAATATTTCTACACATTTCGCAGAAAATTCAATTTGATTGAAAATCAACTGAACTATAGCCCACAAATTCAGAGCCAGAAAAATCGAAAATCTGCAATTGTGCTCCGATTTCGATGGCTGATACCTCTATCAATAGGCGTTGAAATCTGTAATCGTCATGCCAACGGTCATTTGAATCGCTGGAATATTTCTACACATTTCGCAGAAAATTCAATTTGATTGAAAATCAACTGAACTATAGCCCACAAATTCAGAGCCAGAAAAATCGAAAATCTGCAATTGTGCTCCGATTTCGATGGTTGATAGCTCTATCAATAGGCGTTGAGACCTGTAATCATCATGCCAACGGTCATTTGAATCGCTCGAATATTTCTACACATTTCATAGAAAATTCAATTTGATTGAAAATCAACTGAACTATAGCCCACAAATTCAGAGCCAGAAAAATCGATAATCTGCAATTGTGCTCCGATTTCGATGGTTGATACCTCTATCAATAGGCGTTGAGACCTGTAATCATCATGCCAACGGTCAATTGAATCGCTCGAATATTTCTACACATTTCGCAGAAAATTCAATTTGATTGAAAATCAACTGAACTATAGCCCACAAATTCAGAGCCAGAAAAATCGAAAATCTGCAATTCAGCTCCGATTTCGATGGTTGATACCTCTATCAATAGGCGTTGAGACCTGTAATCATCATGCCAACGGTCATTTGAATCGCTCGAATATTTCTACACATTTCGCAGAAAATTCAATTTTATTGAAAATCAACTGAACTATAGCCCACAAATTCAGAGCCAGAAAAATCGAAAATCTGCAATTGTGCTCCGATTTCGATGGTTGATACCTCTATCAATAGGCGTTCAAATCTGTAATCGTCATGCCAACGGTCATTTGAATCGCTGGAATATTTCTACACATTTCGCAGAAAATTCAATTTGATTGAAAATCAACTGAACTATAGCCCACAAATTCAGAGCCAGAAAAATCGAAAATCTGTAATTGTGCTCCGATTTCGATGGTTGATACCTCTATCAATAGGCGTTGAAACCTGTAATCGACATGCCAACGGTCATTTGAATCGCTCGAATATTTCTACACATTTCGCAGAAAATTCAATTTTATTGAAAATCAACTGAACTATAGCCCACAAATTCAGAGCCAGAAAAATCGAAAATCTGAATTGTGCTCCGATTTCGATGGTTGATACCTTTATCAATAGGCGTTGAGACCTGTAATCATCATGCCAACGGTCATTTGAATCGCTCGAATATTTCCACACATTTCGCAGAAAATTCAATTTTATTGAAAATCAACTGAACTCAAAGCCCACAAATTCAGAGCCAGAAAAATCGAAAATCTGTAATTGTGCTCCGATTTCGATGGTTGATACCTCTATCAATAGGCGTTGAGACCTGTAATCATCATGCCAACGGTCATTTGAATCGCTCGAATATTTCTACACATTTCGCAGAAAATTCAATTTTATTGAAAATCAACTGAACTCAAAGCCCACAAATTCAGAGCCAGAAAAATCGAAAATCTGTAATTGTGCTCCGATTTCGATGGTTGAAACCTCTATCAATAGGCGTTGAAACCTCTAATCGTCATGCCAACGGTCATTTGAATCGCTCGAATATTTCTACACATTTAGCAGAAAATTCAATTTTATTGAGAATCAACTGAACTATAGCCCACAAATTCAGAGCCAGAAAAATCGAAAATCTGCAATTGTGCTCCGATTTCGATGGTTGATACCTCTATCAATAGGCGTTGAGACCTGTAATCATCATGCCAACGGTCATTTGAATCGCTCGAATATTTCTACACATTTCGCAGAAAATTCAATTTTATTGAAAATCAACTGAACTCAAAGCCCACAAATTCAGAGCCAGAAAAATCGAAAATCTGTAATTGTGCTCCGATTTCGATGGTTGAAACCTCTATCAATAGGCGTTGAAACCTCTAATCGTCATGCCAACGGTCATTTGAATCGCTGGAATATTTTTACACGTTTCGCAGAAAATTCAATTTTATTGAAAATCAACTGAACTATAGCCCACAAATTCAGAGCCAGACAAATCGACAATCTGCAATTGTAAATATCATTAGTCACACGCATTTAAGTCAATTATCAATAATGTTTAAAGAAAACGATATTACCCAACAAATAAATTTTGAAAATATAATTGACAAATTTTCATCTTCGAAAAGTCGAAAACTTCCATTATAATTGAGATTAAATTTGTTTCTTAACTTTTTGCTTATTGAATAAATGAATTACTTTTTATAATTTATTGCTGTACAAAATTTGATTCACTTGTAATACAGCAACAATTTCAAAGGGCCCCAGAAGGTACGACCGCCGCGGGCCACTGAATTGCATGATCCGCTACTGGCTATGGAAATGGGATTCTAAAATAATTTTTAGGTAAAGTTCTGGAATATGGCCAAGTTGGATGGAACTTGGTTATTCCGTTATCGATTTTATTGAAACGGCTTTTATATGTCCTTTCGGTCTCTATTGATTCATCAGAATGCCGTTTGGCTTAAAAAATGCGCCCGCGACTTTCCAAAGACTCGTCGATACACTCAAGCATGGTTTACCGAGCTACATATTTTCATTTATTTAGACGATATTTTAGTCATATCTTCATCCTTCGAAAAGCATGTCGAGGATCTGAGACGGGTGTTCGAGAGACTTCAATTGTTCTTGCTAAGAGCCAATCGTCCCAAATGTTATTTTTTAAATCATCTGTAAAGTTTCTTGGCCATATCATCAGTAAGGAGGGCATACATACCGATCCTGAAAAGGTTTCTGACATTAGGAATACGTCTCGCCCTAGAACGGTGAAACATATCCGCTCTTTCATTCAAACGTGTAATTGGTATAGACATCACATACCTAATATGGCGGAGATTGCCAAACCACTGAATGTTCTAATTTGGAAAAATGTGAGATTTAAGTGGGACGAACCTGAACAAAACGCTTTTGATACACTTAAAGATTTAATAACGAAAGCTCCAATCTTATGACAGTCCGATCCAGACTTTCCGTATATCTTGCGCACTGATGCAAGTTGTTATGCACTGGGGGCTGTCTTCTCCAGGGAAACGGTTTCGATGAGCGTCCAATTGAGTACGCTAGTAGGTTATTGACTAGGGCAGAGAGAAATTATTATACCAGAGAGAGAGAGGGTCTCGCAGTTGTGTAGTCTCTTTCAAAATTCCGATTGTACCTCGATGGTTCCGAAGTTTTAGTTTGTACTGACAACCAACCATTGAAATGGCTTATGTCGCTTAATTCGATCTCCGTCTGGTAGGTTGGCCAGATGGGCCTTAGCAATTCAGGGGTATAATTTAAGGATAGATTACAGTCCCGGAAAGGTCAATTTAGTTGCGGATACTCTTTCTTGGCCTCCTCGTGCGGAGGTGAATCAAAGTGTGTTCGGTTTGTGCTCAATTCAGGTGGATATCCCCTCAATTTCTTCGTCAAATATTCGCGATAATCAACTTCTGGATCCTGATGTTGCGAAGATCATAGATTGCTTTGAGAGGCCAGATCACCCAGACCTTGCAAATTGGACAGGCAGGGGGTATCTGATGAATGGCGGCGTTTTATTTCGTTATGTTCCTGATAATGACCAAGAAGAAGCACAACAAGTCGTGCCTGCGGATAACCGAAAAGAGATATTGCAACAGTATCACGATGCTGCTACCGCCGGCCATTATGGCGTTGATAAAACCTACGAAAAAATTTCAAAAAAATATTGGTGGCCAGGTATGAGAAAATTTGTGGCCGAATACATCAAATCTTGCATCCATTGTCAAAAATATAAGGCATCAAATTTAAAACCAGCTGGCTTGCTTAAAATTCCAACCATGGCCCAACGATTCGAAATTTTATCAATTGATCTCTTTGGACCAGTGGTTGAAAGTAACTCCGGAAACACACAGGTGTTAAACGTAATTGATACTGCAACAAGATGGGTGGAGTTGTTCGCGTTACCCCAAGCCACCGCCGAGAACTGTGCCCGAAAATTAATAGACGAAGTTTTTCTTCGCTTCGGATTACCACGTCGAATAATTTCCGATAATGGTGTTCAATTCGTGAGCAATATTATGCAATATGTTGCCCATGTGTTTTCGATAACTCAAGTTTTGACACCATTTTATCACCCGCAAGCTAATCCGGTAGAACGAAGAAACCGTGAACTTAAAATGCAATTGGGAATCTTAGTTCAGAAAGATCAACGCACATGGGATGAGCATTTACATTCAATTCGCTTCGCCATTAATACAACTAGATCCGACGGAACTGGGTATAGTCCTGCATATTTGAATTTTGGTAGAGAACTTCGATGCATCGCTGACGTGACAAATGACTTACGCGAAGTGATTCAAGCAGATAATTTCATACCGCGGATTACTCCGTATTTATTAAAAATGGATCAAACTATGCAAATCGCCCGAAAGAACCATGAACATCAGCAGGATATTCGCAAAGTTCACGCCGATAAATCGCGAAGAAATGTTCAACAATTCAAAGTAAGAGATATGGTCTTAATAATGTTCTAAGTAATGCTGCGAAGTCAATTTCATCCAAATTAACTCCTCGTCGTGATGGGCCATATAAAATTAAGACCACCAAAAGTAATGTCACGTATGAGGTCGAAACATTGGAAGGTCGTCATGTAGGAACCTACCATATTCATATGATTACCCCCTTCCATGGGGATTCAGGAGATCGTCCCACATATCAAATCAACCCAAGGGGAAGGCCAAAACGAGTAATTACGAAACCAGTCCGGTTTCGTTCAGCGACACCACCAGCAGTATAATTTTCTTCAGCCATAATTTCATTAGTTGCTTCAGAAAAGGGGCAGACCTGTAACACCCTGTAATTTAATTTTAACAAACTAAAAAAAAATTAGGTTTGTCCCTTTCTATCATTTTTTTATGTATCTGAGTATCTCATTCTTTCTAAAAACAAAAAAAAAATGATTTAACGGAAAATTTGATGTAAAAGAGGAAAAAACCAAAAAAAATGAATTATCAAGTTAGTTGTATTTTGTAAAATCAATGAATCCACTCCTATGGATTTTTTCTTAATTTTTTTATATTGAATAAACAGTGTAAACGTTAACGATTTTATTTTCCTTGGCTTAAATCCCACATAACCCAATACAGTTTTATTTAAACAAAAATGTGGGTTAATAGAATATCCCAAGAAACGCTTAATGAAATTAAATAAAAAAAAAGTAGAATGGTTGTTTTCTAAATTATCGAGACTAACATTTAAATTTGCATGTTTAAATTTGGTAAATTTATTTCTTGATGAAATTACATTTGCTAGCTTAATCACAAGTAGCCCTGGATGTATGCGTTTGAATTGGTAAAATTTAGCAAATATTTCATTCGTGTGCCTAAATTGAATTTAAATGTGTCCTTCCTGGAACATTAGCATAAAAAAGCTTGTTCTTCAACAACAGCATTATTGCGTTCCTTACAGTTCGAGCAATATTCCACCAAATTTTCTGGTTATTTTTTTAGTTTTTCGTACAAGTAGGTGCCTACATCTTATTCAAAATTATTTAAACAAGCTAAATGCTTAATTCAACGTTGCACAAACTACTTAGAAATCTATAAAGAATACATTATTTAAAATAAAAATTGTTATTATAAATTAGAGTAAGTATCCTGCTTTAGATTCCAATCAAAACGCATTACATCAAAAATTTAGCTTTCACAAATGCTATTGACAGAGTGTATGTCATCGGAATTAATTTAGTAAACATTGTCTAATGAAACTTGAAAGCGGCAGAAATCAAACTACCCTAATTCATACCACTCCCATCCAATTTCATACAACGATTAATTTGAATGAAACTTACACTTCTGATTAAATAATATGAACCAATTTTATATATTCCATTTATCATCGTCATTAACAATTATACATAAAAATATTCGTCTAACTTGCTACGGTAAATGGAATGCAGCAAATATTTAAAAAAAAACGTTATTTGTTGGAACAGCGATAAACATATTCTTGCAAACACTGATAAACACGCTTTAAATAAACTTAAAAAAAATGTTATGGAGCGCCATCTTAAAATAAACTCTTAAAACATGTAGAATGGTGTCCAAGCTAAACTACTCATTTTTATGAGTAAATATCACAGAAATAAACCTCATAAAGTGTAAAAGTTTACCTACTTTACAACGTCTACACTGCCACCTTTGTTTTAATAGTATAAGTTTCACGGTTTTTTATTTCGCCTAAAAGTTGTTCTATATGTTAGTACTTTTTTTTTTCATAATTTTACTATTTGTACGTCGATTTCTTTCCGGCTTGTAGTCAAATACTAATTCGAATTTTGTTTTATTTTCCAAAGTAACAGAAACGTTTATATTTGTTCGGTAAATATGCCGAAGTGGAACCAATCATTTTGTACATACTTCGTTTTGTGCTCGTAAGTCGTAATTAATAAATTAAAGCTCGATTACCTCATTTACGATTGAATAGACAACGATTAAAATCGATAACGATCGTTACAAATTAATTATTTATCTCTTTAGTTGTTACCAAATTGTACCATTTCATTAGTCGCATAGGATTTTTTGCTCGATGCAGTTGGTAGCATGTTTATTGTTATAACTAATTAATTTATTTTTACAATTGAATTGATACAGATAAAAAATGTCGCATTAATTTTACCCTAAGAAGCGCATTTTTCAAATCATTCGTTGAACCGTTTATATGGGGCTGCAAAAATTCAACGAAAGATTTTATCTCAATATTTTTAGTATTTTTGTAAATTACTTTTACATACTTTTCTGGTGAAACTTTGATGTATAACACTTTGTTATTAAATTCAATGATGTTTTTATATCACAATACAAGAATAATATAAAGTCTCTAAAAGCGCTGGTAAGGCACCAACTGAGTTGTTCTTATTTTTATATTTTTCATTCTAAATTAATTCAAAGTTTTAACAATAAAACTTACGAATTGGGCACAATGGCAGAATGCCGCAACCAAGGAACACGTGGTGACGTCGTTAAACGTTACGTTAAACACACCTTTTCAAAAGGTGTATGTAGCAATCGCAGTACATTACACAAAAATACAAAAAGCGAAGGGTGGAATTTCTATAGCTGTGTTGTGATTGTGGGGGGGGGGGGGCTTTACAACCTTGCAATCTTTATTAGAGCAATTTGTGTCTGACTTAATTTACGAACTTATATTGATGTATGGCTTCTGCCCATTGGCGTTCCATAGTGTCTGGTATGATAAATTGAGTAAACCACATCTTTGTAGTGGATTTTAGATCAGCACAATACTGTTTAAGCTTACAATTACACCAGCTCAAAAGGTTTGGTTCTTTTAAATCTGTGTACTAAACTCGTGTTGCTTAGGAGCTGAATTGCCTCAATGTTCACATGTTGCCGGAGCCTTATTCTTCATGTCTCCGCGCTTTTTTCCTAAATTTCATTTACGATGAGGTTCATTTTAAGGCCCCTAAGGAGATCATTGTTTCTGACTTAAGTTACGAACTTATATTAATCTATGGCTTCGTCCCATTGGCGTTCCATAGTGTCTGGTAAATTGAGTAAACCACTTCATTGTAGTGAATTTTCGATCAGCACAACACTGTTTAAGCTAATAATTAGACCAGCTCGAAAGGTTCGGTTCTTTTCTGCGTACTAAATTCGTGTTGCTTGGGAGCCGAGTTGCTTCAATGTTTACATGTTGCCGGAGCTTTTCTTCATGTCTCCGCGCTTTTTTCCTAAATTTCATTTACGATGAGGTTCATTTTAAGGTCCCTAAGGAGGTCATTGTTCCTGATATACCAAAGTGCATCAACGATATTCTTTAATAGCATATTCTGAAAACTTTGGATGATATTTACGTTGCTCTGTTGGGTACAACCCCAAAGTTGAATACCATTAAGTTGAAACCGGTTTCAATATAGGCTTATAAAGTAGAAGCTTGTTGTATGGTGATACAGAAGAGTTCCTTCCCATCAGCCAATACATCTTTCTGAATTTAAGTCTTAGTTCTTCACTTTTCTTCTTGACATGAGCTTTCCGTCGCAGTTTAGCATCCAGGGTCATGCCGAGATACTAGCTATGGTGATAATCGGGATATGTTCGGATCACCTGCTTGTAAAGTTGATGTGAACGTATTTAGTTTCATTTAGTTTTATTCGCTATCTTTATGTTCATTTATAAATTTGAGTTATTGCTGATTGTAACTTTTGTGTTGGATCTTCGTTGCTTTTGCCAACAGCTAAGATCGCCGTGTCATCTGTAAAGTCGCCACTATGTTATTTTCTAATGCAGGAAGATCATAAGTGTACAGTAGGTATTATTATTATTATTACTTGAGGGCCATGTGGGGACTCAAGCCACCCCGCACTGCGACCTAAAAGATCTTTTGTGCATAAGCCCTACTTAATTATCCGTCCAGTCAATATTCAGGCTCTTAATGAACCTGATAATACTGCCTAACGGTACGTGATACATACTATCTGGGCTCATTGCTCTCCCTCCTAGATGTTTTAATTATCCGTCCAGCCAATATTCAGGCTCTTAATGAACCTGATAATACTGCCGACCGGTACGTGATACATACTATCTGGGCTCATTGCTCTCCCTCCTAGATGTAATAACATTTACTTCTGCTAGAAGAGCGGTAGCATTGGGACTCAAGGACTTCGAGAGGGCAGACCCACTCCCGTATATTCCTATCCGTGCCTCGTCTACCGTTTTGATTTTACTTTTGCGAGTTGCTGGGACATACTATCTGGGCTCATTGCTCTCCCTCCTAGATGTTTACTGTTGGAAGTACTTCTACACGTGATACATACTATCTGGGCTCATTGCTCTCCCTCCTAGATGTCTACTGTAGGAAATACTTTTACACGCGTTACATACTATCTGGGCTCATTGCTCTCCCTCCTAGATGTAATAACAGTAGGTATAAAACCGGCCCTAATACACTGCTCTGTGGAACTCCTGCGTTGATTTCTTTCAATTCCGAGAAGTTTTCATCTAACTTAATCCTGAAGAATCTACCTTTCAAGTAAGGTTCCAGTATGTTAGCAAATTGGATTGGTAGAAGATTTCTTAATTTATGGTTAAGTCCTACATGTCATACTCTATCAAACGCTTGTGCAACGTCTAGAAATATCGTTGAACAAACTTTTTTCTCTTCTAGTGCTTTCTCAATTATACTGATTATTCTGTGAACTTGATCAATTGTTGAGTGTTGGTTACGAAAATCGAGCTGATAATTTGGGGATCAAGTTTTTACTCTCGATTATCGGATTTAACCTTTTTACCAGTAGCTTCTCAAAGAGTTTGGAAATGATATTGGCAATAGCGAAATTGACCTGTAAGATGAGGTTATGTGTGGTGGTTTCCCAAGTTTTGGGATCATAATTACTTCTGCAATTTTCCACAAGCTTGGTACATATTTGATTCTAAATGCTGCATTTATAAGATTGGTGAGCTTCACTAGAGCTTTCCTTGGCAGTTATTTTAAGATTTGTACAGTAACAAGATCGTAGCCAGGAGCCTTTTTCATATTCATATTAGCTTTTATCTCACACACGATTTCATTTGGTGTTGTCGGTCTTCTTTTTCTTTTGATTCTTTTGGTTGCTTTCCAAAGAGAATAATCAGTACTGCTATCATTAGTTAATTTTCTTAAATAGTTGCAGATTGATTCATTTTTCAATTCTTTGTTCTCTCTTCTTAATTGTTGATTGAGATTGTTCAAATTAGTTTTATCTTGGGGGAGTTTTTGTAATCGCTCATCAAATGTATTGAGCCTACTTAAAATTAATTTATGTGTTTGATTTATATCGTCATTTTGACCAGTTTTTCCTGGATTTCCGTTACTCATCGTTAATTGAGCATACCTCATTTTACCCAATTGTCCACTAGGTAGATTCCGGTTATGTGGAATTATTTTGTGGAACGGAATTTTGTTCTAAACGAGATTTTCGCATTCCGGTTCAGTGAAATGGGAAAATAAATCCCGCTTTTGTGGAATGAAACGTCAAAATTTCTCGTCGTGGAATTTGACGGTGAAATAGAATTATTAGTGCCGTGGAATTTATCCTCAAGTTGTTTAGAGCAATGTGTAGACTTAGCTCGAAGGTAGATGATGATTTATATATTTTTGCACAGATTTTAAAGCACATAAAGCACATACGGAAAAGAAATTATAGTGGAGAAACGCCGCCGGTGAATGTAACAATAACATCACTACTTATGTACAATAAACGAATAAAAATATTTATTAGCAAAACATTTTATTTTCATTTAATATAATGTAACAAACAATTATTCTAAGATCTGTGGGTATGGAAGGAATTTTAGTCCGCCAACCCTTCATTGATTCTTCTTTCTTCATCGAAATGAAATTCTGTACGCTATTTATTATGCAACACGAAACTTTGATGAACGCCATCCTGTCAAAGAAAAACTCGTCTATTATTCTACAAAGCGCAAAATTATCGCTGCAAATGAAAAAATTTAAATAAAATGACAAATTATTTCCATTTTTGACATGTTTACTAGATTTAGAACTACTTAGTACTAAATATAAATCCCGCAAAGAGAACTAGAATAGAAATTTGTGGAGCGAAATTATTCAGCGAGAAAACGAAGTGTGAGAAAAATAAAAATTCCGTTCCAATCCAATTCATTTCACAAAACCGGAATCTACATACACGAGTAGTTTCCGACACTCTACGATTTACTTTGGGTAGGTTCATCTAAACTGCTTGCTGCCTGGATCATATTGGATTTTTACTTAGCAATAACTTAATTAGTAAAACTTAATTCTTATTTTTGATGTTTTGCAGCTCAATAGCAACGCTGCATCCTCTGTACTTAGCCGGATGGTTTATAGTAGGACTCGCATCACACGAAATAACGATAGGCAGTCTTGAATCAAAATTAACTAGAACATTGTTATTCGTTAATAATCTCTTCAGGCTTCGTAAGATTTTTGGCATTCGTTTGACCAATCCCAAATAACATTCTTACCTAATAATTTATATAGCGGGTATAAAATATTTAAACAGTTTGGGAGAAATTTTGAATAATAATTTATTAAACCCAAAAAACTTTTTAGCGTTGTAAGATCAGTGCCTTCTTCTGAAATAACATGACCTAAATACTCAACCTGATGCACAAAACATTTGCATTTATCTAGGTTTACTTTGATGTTATACATAATGAGGCGATCTAATACTGATTCCAACTTTTTTCGACACTCCTCTATTGTTTTCCCTGCCACACAAATGTCATCCAGATAAACACCAACACCTTCAATGCCCTGAACTACTTGGTTCATTACCTTTTGAAAAATCATAGGCGCTGAGCTTATACAATATCGCATTCGCAAAAATTGATACAGTCCTTTGCATGTATTCACAACCAAAACTTTCTGAGTATTTTGTAAAACAGCTAATTGCAAATAAGCTCCTCTTAAATCCAACATACAGAAATAAGTGTTCCCTACCAATATCATAATTAAATCATCTATTAAGGGCATTGAATATATGTATGTCGAGTTTCTTACCGGATTTACGGTTACCTTAAAATTTCCACAATCGAATCGAACTTTTTTTTTTTTAACCACAACTATTGGGGATGCCCACTCATTGTGCCTAACCGATTTAATTATACCTTCTTGTACCATTCGATCCAATTCTTCTCCTAATGATTTTTCAATTGACCAAGGAACTGCATACGGTTTAAAGAATTTGGGTGTCGCCTCCTCTTTGAGACAAATATCAGCAACAAATTACCTAATCGGCGTATTCGACTGCTTAAATGGTTTATCATATCTTTGCTGCAACTCGGTGATTAAATTATTTTCCCCATTGCACTTTAACGTGGTACTGTTGATATTAAAATCTATTTACCCATAATTTTTGAAATAGTTTCGCCATCCTGGAAACAAAATGTCAATCCAATCCCTTCCAAGCAGTGGTTTAAAATTCTTACATACATCGACTACTGTCAAACTGAACTTGAATTTATTCTCAACAACTACTGATATTTGCCCCAAAACTTTCACTTGTTGTCCCGTCACGACCTGCAAATTGGGATAACTTTTAGTTTCTAGCTTAAGATTGGAAAAATAGTGTAAATAATTAATATTACTAATAACTGAACATATGGCACCTATGTCTATTTTCATGCTAAGATTGCAATTATTAATTAATAAACTAATAGTCACGGCACCTTCATGTTCGGTTATAGAGTTTAACTCTCCTATCGACAAGTGCTGTAGGCGAGAGTCATCACTGCTACTACCTTCTGCTTCCTGTTGCTCTAGTTCTAGTTGATTAATATGTTTATTGTCTCCTGTTGTTCCCCCAAAGCAAAATGTATAAGCGTTCCTTTTTCCACAAGAACGAGCAAAATGACCCGTTTTTCCGCAAGCACAAAACACTGTAAATTAGTTCGTGAACATGTTGAATTTCGATCATGCTTTTGCTTCCATTTAAAACAACGCTGATTTGTTCCTAAAACAACCGATTGGCCATCATTGCTGATTTTCAGATATCCTAATATTTATAATGTTCCGCAGTAATATTCCTCGTCGGAGTAAAATGCGGTTTAATATTTAATATTAACTCTGGATACTTCTGTGCACCCGGTTTTTCTAGTGATAGAGCCGCCTGCACCCTTCTGTAACCATCAGGGCCGATCAAAGTTAGAAAAAGTTTAGTTTTCTTATCATCCTCTATTTTATTAATCTCGAACAATCTATCCATGCGGTCTATGTAAACGTCGAAATCATCACCCAATACATATTGTTCGATGTTACCAATTAAAGCCATAACTGGTTTGTTCACACCAATTACGATTTTACCACTAACGTTATGTTCACTTGCCCTGTCCTCAATGAAGACTTTAAATTTTTGTTCACTATTTTTCTCCAGTTTATGAGAGAACACATTTATTTCTTTATAATTATTTATTTCACCATTAACTGCTTAACAATAAATAAACGTTTCACTTAAATTCAGAACAATTACTTTTGGTTTTTTTTTATTTTTATTTTTTATTCTCGTCGCCAAATAGTACATAAGCAGCATATATGAACCGGCTATTGTAGAGGCTTAAATAAAATACATTAACTTCAACTGCTCGAATCCAGCTCTCAAAAACAACAGAGTATTTATTTACCTTTTCATCACGGTATCTATTATAAATATTTTGAACCAGTACTTTATAACATTAACTAAATACTAATACATCTTATTATACTACACAGAAATTATTCAATAAACATTAATAAAGCACGATTATATAAAATTTGGTATACATATCACATCAATATATCCCTGAGCGTATTATTATTATTAATGTTGTGGGGACATGTGGGCGTTTAGCCACCTCGCACTGCAACCTAAAAGATCTTATGTGCTTCCAAGCCCTGATTAATTATCCGTCCAGTCAATATTCAGGCTATTAATGAACTTGATAATACTGCCGACTGGTACGTGATCCATACTATCTGGGCTCATTGCTCTCCCTCCTTGATGTTTACTGTAGGAAGTACTTCTACTGAAATGACGGTAGCATTGATTCCCAAGGACGAGATGGCAATCCCGCTTCCGTATATTCCTGGCCCTGCCCCGATTTCCGTTTTGATTTTACTCTTACGAGTTGCTGGAAATGGACAGTCACCTGTAGGTCACCCAGCTTTACTACAGGAAAGCTAAATAAAACTGGAGGGTGGTGCCTGGTATCCAGAGTCCGCATATTTTGTACTGAATAACCTATCAGCCATTCTACTGGAAGGTTACGGAGCTGGTAGATTAATCTACTCAACTTTGGTCCCCCTCCAATAGACGCCAAACCACCAGACCTGAGCGTAAATAAATGCACTATTATTATCCCTACGGCAGTCGGTTGGTTAGAGTAGAATTTATATCGGATTTAGTCTGTTGGTTAGAATAGTATTTCTTCCGACCTTATAGCACTAATAACATATTGATAAATAATATTAATATATATACATATATGTTTAGAACTGTTCGCAATTTGATTGCCCAAGGTTAATAGGTGCGTTATAAAATTTAGAGATGGTTTTCTGTCTTTTAATTTTTTTCAAATACAGTATGAGTGTATTTCCAATTATGTACCTATATCACAGATAATAATAGACAGATGTACATCTTGTATGGGCCAAATTTACATTAGAAATTTCAATACCAAATTCTAATCTAACCCTTTTAGAGCAGGACGTATATATTGTAAACTTCGAGCATAAAGATATATAGAGAGAGTGTAAAATTTAAAATGTATGAAAAGAGAATACGAAAATCGTAAACGCACTTCTGTCAAAAAAAAAATTTTTTTTTTTTTGTTTTTCATGTTTTGTGTTGCATATTTAACATAGAAATAAAGTTAAAAATTTTCAATGAAATATATAATATGGTTAAATTAATTAAGTCTTGTGTGATAAATTGCTTCATTATGAAGCAAATTAATACAAGAAAAATCAATTATAAACCATGTTTAATTAACTTTTTTAGGTAATTGTCAAGTGTATATTTTTTCAAAATATTTTTAATCCCTGCGATCTTAATTTAATGCACACGAATGAAAATTAAAAATAATTGTGCAGTTTTAAAGTATACTTCAACCTTATTATGGCCACCCATTTCGATTAAAATCCGTTTGAGTTTTCTATCAAAAAAATTAAAACTAAACTGTTTGTTTACCAAAAATACAAATAAATTACAGTGGCCATTTTGTTTCTTTGATATTTATATAAAAACGTTCATAGCCGGCGAAACTATTTTTTGTTTGCGGGTTTTTTTTTCTGTAGTTAAAATGCGTGAAAATGTATGTATTACATTTTATTATTAAACTAAAGATTTTTTTTTGTTTCTTGTGACTAAATAGATTTTCTAAGGACAGAAATTTTAGAAAATACACAAATACTGTCAGAAATAAATTAACTCACCTTGTAATATTTCAAAATTTATGTACGACTATGGCAAAAAATAAAAATAAAAAAAAGAGAAATCCAAAAAAAAAAATGTGTTTTGACAGAAGTGCTCTTACGCTCAAAATATATTATCCTACCCGGTTGATTGTAAAATACAATTTTGTTTGAAGTTGGTTTATGTTTGCTTTGATATAATCAAAATAGCCATACGTAAAAAATGATAAAAAGAGACAGAAATGTACGTCCTGCTCTAAAAGGATTGGATTGGAATTATTGTATTGAAATTTCTAATGTAAATTTAGCCCATACAAGATGTACATCTGTCTATTCTTATCTGTACCTATATTGTAGTTACATTATACTAGACATAAACATTTAATATAATAATTAAACAGAAATGTTTGTTTGCGTGTAACGCTGAAAGGTTACTATGATTTTTTTTCGAATTTTTTTTTTGAATATTTTATTTGTATTTATGTTTGCAGTGTATCAAATTTTATATCTGAGCAGCCTAACTGATATAGGCGTTGACCTGTAACAACAAACTTCGAATAGAAAATGATCCGGGTTCGATGCTCACCCCAAAGTACTTAATGATTTTTTTTAATATTATTTTTATTCCATAACGGCATTTCATTGTTTCCATACGAATTGAAAAACATAAAATTTTGTATTGTAAAACAAGGAATATATTAGGCCCGATTCAATATAAATCTTCTATTTGTCTTTTCTTCTATTCTGCTATTAGTTCAACGAGAACTAGATCCTAGTTTCAAACAATCTAACCATTTTTGTAGATTTTTTGAAAATTATATCGAGTTTTCCTTGAAATACTAGAAGAATAGAAGAAAAAAAATAGAAGATTTGCATTGAATCGGCCCCAATTATGTATGTATCACAGATTGTCTTACTGTTTGACTCGGGAACGCTCGCTTTCCGGAACATTTGATTACATTTTATTGAACTGGGGAAAACTTTTTAGATAGTTGTTTGTACCAAATAGATTCATGCGATATGCTTCAAGGAGTCAGTTCTAGATTTTACAAGCAGCGGCTAACCGAGATAACGTTAATATACAACGTACAAATCTGTCTTTTACTTAAACAAAATTTAAATGCAATTTTGGAGGTCCCTAACAGGGAATTATATATAAATTGTACCCGTCCTAGGACGGGATGTACACCCTAGTTAATATATATTTAGCTAGGGACACTGTAGAACGCTTTGAAATAATAGAACAATTTAACAATGCAAAATAAAAGTGAAATTTAATATAGTTTGTGGCATAGTGGTAAAGCGCTGGACTAGAGCGAGGAGTTCGAGCATAGTTCCCTTTGCGATTGGATGTGTTTTTTTTTATTTTTTTCTTGAAAAAAATAAGGAAAAATAAAATAAATTTACGGATTAATATTATATACAATTTAATTATATTACCAGTGTACGAAGATTATTAAACAAAAAAAAAAAACAGTGTAGTGTTAACAAAAAAACAGGAGCCCGGTGTAATACTGGCGAAAACACTAGAGAAAATAAATCAGTGTAGTCACGCTGACGTTGACAATGTGGGTGCAATAAAGCAGATAAACGGCATTTTTACAATGTCGCCAAGTAAACCCAAAATGAAAAACTCGTGTAATGATGGGGACATAATAAATCCAAACATGTCACGAAGACAGTTCAAAATGCCTAACCTAATTACAGCGGAACAAAGAAATCTTAATAAGTGTAAAAGGTTACAAGTCGAGAATATAAACCTAAAAGAAAGAGTAACAAGGATGGAACAATTATTGAAAAGTCACGATCTCATGGAATTCAACATAAACAAGAATCGGTTCTCAAACATCATCGAGTTGCAAGAGAAACCATCAGAAATGGAAAAATGTGATGATAATTTTTATAAAATAGCCGTTAATAGAAATAAACCACCATCAGCACCAAGCGAAGAAAAAAGTGGAACCAACAGTAGCAACAACGAAATACAGATAAGGGAAAATATAATCTCAAAAAACCGCTTTGAAGAATTAGCACAAATGGAAGAGCTAGAAGAGCTAGAAGAGCAGGGCCGACAGAGCAACCCACAAAATACATTTGAAGCAATAAAAATGGCGATAAAGGAAAAAAATTCCGCCCCGATACAGAATATTAGAAGATCAACTAATGGTGAAAATACGACCAGTATAAACAAAAATTTAAATCCAGTAAGAAAAACGGTGAAACCACCTCCAATTCACATACATAAACAAACAATAAACAATACAGTGTCATTAATAAAAGGAATCGAAATCAATGATTTTGAAATAAAGCGGGTCAGTAGCGAGAAACATTCGGTATTAACGCGAAATCTGGACGAATATCATAAAGTTAAAAATATTTTAGACGAAGTAAACACAAAATATTTCTCTTACACACCTAAAGGTTTCAAACCCAAAACCATGGTACTAAAGGGCCTAAATGAAGAAGAAAATCTCAACGAAATAAAAGTGGAAGTTGAAAGAAACGGTGAAGTAAGCATCACAAATATATCACAATTGACTACAAAACGTGCTACGGAAGAAAAGAAAAAATTGCCATTATATATTGTTCAATTTGAGCAAAATACGGAGATGTCTAAAATACAAAATATAAAAACGATTAATTACCAAAGAATTGCTTGGGAGCCGCTAAAAAAGACAAATAAAATTATGCAATGCAAAAATTGCCAAAGGCTTGGTCATGCAGCAGCGAATTGTAGATTACGATATCGATGTGTCAAATGCGAAATACAACACAATCCAGGTGAATGTGCTATAATAAATCAAATAGAAAGTACCAAAATATTCTGCGTTAACTGTAATAAAAGCGGACACCCGGCGTCATATAAAGGCTGCCCGGAATACCTAAAAGCAATCGAAAAACTAAGAAGGAAAATACAAGAAAAGCGTGGAAATGTATCAACAGCAAAAACCGTACAACCAGCAAATAGACGTACAAATGCAACATACGCAGATGTAGTAAGAAACAGCACAGAAGAAGAGGCAGTGACAGTGCAAAAATTGTCTGCAAAAGTAGACAAAATGGCAACAATCATTAAACAACAAAGTGAGCAAATTGCGCAACTTCTCAAAACTATACAAGGGCTATGAATCAGCTCAAAATATTAGCAATTAATGTGAATTCAATCGTCAGTATACATAGACGCCTAAACCTACTGAAGTTCATGGAATGTCACAAACCAGACATAATGTTACTAAGCGAAACGAAGCTAGACTATCGGCATAAAATAGAATTCCAAAAATACAACATCATAAGACAAGATCGGCCAAAGCTAAAAAAGGGAGGTGGGACAGCCATTATTATTAACCACAAAATAAAATACGAAATTGTAAAAAATATCAAACTACAAAATTGCTGTGGTATAGAAACAACCATAATAAACGTTGCACTCAAAGATAAGTCACAATTATTCATAGTCTCAATATATTGCCCGAGTAACCAAAACACAGAAATGGAAAGAAATTTCGAAGCGGATTGGAACCAAATATTTGAAAGTTTGGATCTAATTTCTACAACCAACTATTTACTATATCATTGCGGGAGACATAAATGCAAAACACGAAAATTTGGGGAACACAACAGAAAACAAAAGAGGTACTATATTAAACCGATGGCTGACTAATACAGGATTTATTTACCGATCAAAAATGTATAAGCCTGATGCACCTACATATCCAACAGGAGGTAGCTATCTAGACCTCGCAATCACAGATTATAGGCTGAAAATTAGAACAAACGGACAAGGGGAAATACCATCGCATCGATATGAGAGTGACCATAAAGCCATTCAGATAATAAGTGAAGGTATCGAGCATGCAGAAGTGAGTTTACAGGAAACACAGAACACAAATCACCTCGCTATCACTAACTGGATATCGTGGTCAAACAAGTTGAAAAAGGCGTATTATCAACCACGTAGAAGCAATGCACAGCAAATGATAACACCAAACGATAGAAACTTATCAAATGAAGAAATAGAAACATCCTTTAGCACGTTAACAAATCTCATCAATGAAACAATAATAAAAACTGCTCCCAGGATTAGACGTAAAAACAACATGCAATACTACACTAACAAAACGAAGTTATATAGACACAAAAGTTATCTAATAACCCAAATAAAAAAATTAAAAAGGCAAGGTTCACCGATATCAAATCAGCAAATTAACACCTTAAAAATACAAATAAAAAGAACAAACGAACTTATCGAACAAAACATAAAGATACAAGTGCATCAATATTGGAAAAATAAAATCGAAGAAATCAAGCCAGGTAATAGTACATTGTGTCATTAGGATTAAAAGTGATACTTTGTTTGACGAGCAATTATATTTGCGTGCGAGGCGAAGCGCAGCGTAGCCGAGCAAAAGCAAAGATTGCGAGTCAAACAAAGTCACTTTTAATCCGAATAACACATACTATTTTTTCTCCAACGAAGAGTTCATGTCGTGTCGGTTGTATATTACTAATTATACGAGTAAGTACATATTATGTAATTAAAACTTCAAAATTGAAACTAATTTTGTTGAAATATTTTGTGAAACTAAGGAGGTCATGACTTTTGTTTGGAAAAAATAGTATGTGTTATTCGGATTAAAAGTGACTTTGTTTGACTCGAAATTTTTGGTTTTACTCGGCTACGCATACTACTTTTCTCATAGTATTAAAAGTACGTACTTTTACACCTAGGATTAAAAGTGTAGCTTAGCAACACACACATTTTTAAAATAGTAAGAAAAAGGCCAACTTTAATTCCCAAAAACAGTATTAAAACAAGAGGCTTTTAAGACGTTGGGAGAAAAAAGAATGTTTTCCCAAATAAACCAAATGAACAGGATTAAAAACTCTAAAAACATAAATCAGATTGAGGTTAACGAAACGGAGATAACGTGTATGGGAGACTTAAACATTGATTGGAATGCTATGCCAAAAGTGAATCGAAATTACAAGAGCTACAACACGCGTGAAAACCTTAACATTTTGGGCTACTACGTAGAGAAGCAGTCGAAAGGAAGGCCAAGCTCAATTAGCAGCCCGCATGAAAACATAGTCACTCAATATGCACAAACCTTGAAAGAACAACAAGCACACAACACCGCTAAATTTCAATTTTCCAAGCAAAATGTAGCTAATGAAGTGGATTCGACAACCCAAAATTATTTTATTTCACAAGAGGAACTGAAAGCGATCCTGCATTGCTCGAACAACAAGAAATCTTTCGGCGTTGACAAAATTCCAAGTATAATATTGAAGCACCTTCCAGATGAAATCATTGCAGAATTGTGCACAATATACAATAACCTACTAAACAATCGGTCCTTTCCTACTTCTTGAAAAATAGCAAGAATATTTCCAATATTAAAAAAAAATAAAGAGCCTACTAACGCGCAAAACTATAGGCCAATCAGTTTACTCTCAAATATTAGTAAGGTGTATGAAATAATCATCAATAACAAAATTCAAAACCACATTAATAACGCCGATTTGATGCCGGATAATCAATTTGGATTTCGTCACGGACATTCCACAACTCACGCTATTGCAAAATTATCATCAGATATCAATAATAATCTCACTAAAAACATATGCACAGGCGCTGTTTTAATTGATATGGAAAAAGCGTTTGAGTCAGTTTGGCTAGATGGGCTACTTTTTAAACTGCACAAATTAAAATTTGAACAGGACATACTACTGATTTTGGCAGACATGCTGTATGGACGTAGATTCGTAATCACCGATGGTGAGGAAACATCAAATCACATGTTTCGGGTTGGAAACGGATTACAGCAAGGAATGATAAATGCGCCGGTGTTATTTAATCTATATATAAAAAACCTAATCATAAATTCAAACTTGAACACGGCAGATTTAAAAACCATCGCCTACGCGGATGACCTGGTCTTATACTATGCCAACCACAAAATTGCCAACATAAGGGAAACACTACAGGTAGCAATTGAATTCGCCACCAATTACCTACATACATGGCATATACAAATTAACGAAAACAAATGTGAATCAATACTCTTCAGAAGACCGGTACAAGTAGCGACATACGACACAAAGAAAAATTGGAAAAAATTCAAAATCAAAGTGAATAACAGAGAATTAGAGCAACTTAAGGACTTCGAGAGGGCAGACCCATTCCCGTGTATTCCTTCCCGTGCCTCGTCTACTGTTTTGATTTAACTCTTGCGAGTTGCTGGTTACGAAGGTTACGGCGCCCCTTCCAATAGACGCCAAACCACCCAAGGTACAATAGTAATTAAAGGCGTTTAATCTCGAGTTATTCCTACTCGGCTAAAATCTAGCGGCTAACAAAAATATCAAATTGTCAAATGGTCATTGTAGCAGCGGCCGCTAGACAAATACATTTTATATAAATTGTTTCCGTCCTAGGACGGGTTGTACCACCTAGTATATTAATATCAATGAACATTTATTGTGGGTAAATTGTCTTAAATAAATAGGTGTAGATAAATAATGATCTTTCTTGATATTTGTAGTTCATGTAAAACTAATTTAAAAATAAAACCTTTATAGAAAAGAGTTTATGTCACAATTGCAAATAAATAAGTTAAAAATCCTTGTCACTTCTAGTGTTATGCAATTTATTTACTATGTAGTATTATAATGTTCGCACATACCTGTTGCGCCATTGATTACTCGTTCAATATAAAGTTGTCCAAACTCTGGTTAAAATTGTAATTTACACAATCAATTATTTAGTAATCATTATAATATCTCAAAACACCTTATAAATGTAATTTCTTCAATTAATATTACCATTTCTTTAAATTATAAGAATATCTTTTTATTATTATTATTATTGCGATATAATATAATTAATAATGAATATGTATTCTCGTACGTATACGTATTTATATATGTACATACTTACACTTATTGTGATTATAAACGAAAACAAAAAAAAATCTCAGATAACAAAATTATCTTTTTCTGCTCTGTTTTCTATTGCTTGTTGCACATTTTAGCTACACAATATTTTAAAACAGTTCTCCTTGGGTTTATGCAAGAGATGGAATTTTATCTCTTAATCTTTTAAATCGTTTTATCAGTAATTTTAATAAAAACAAAGTTGACTTCCCTAAATAAAATAAATAAATCTGATAAACCTCTTAAGTAATTTCCATTTAAAGAGACGCACTTACGTCAAACGAGGAATCGTTAATTTAGTAATTACAGTTAACTATAGCTTCATCGAATTCCGAAATCTCTTACAGTCATCTCGAGATTGAGACCCTTGTATTCGAGGTTAATTCTTTATCGAACTAGCATTTAATTTCTATTAATTTTGTGTGGTTTTATTTACTGTAATGAAATTTATAGCGATTTACTGTAAATACTGTAATGAATCATTCATCCATCCTTCTCACCCTGGGCAAGCCCGGTGATAATAGTACCAAAAGGATTCCGGAAATAAAAAATGAAGGTTATGCGTTGACTATAGGGAGCTCAATAAGCAAACAATAGGCGATTAATACCCTTTGCCAAACGTCACTGATATTCTGGACAAATTAGACAAAGCCGTTTATTTCACAAATATTGATTTAGCATCTGGATATTATCAAATTCAGGTTCATCCTAGGGATTGCGAAAACGGGATTCATAATTGAATCAGGGCATTTTGTATTTGTAAGAATGCCATTTGGGTTAAAAAAATACAATAAGTACGTTTCAGCGTATTATGAACAATGTCCTGGGAGAATTGTTAGGTAACAAAGTACTATGCCACTTAGACGACATGAAATTATAATATACAGTACTAGTCTACACTACTCCAAAAAATTAAAGGAACACTAATTTTTTTCAATTTTTTTAGTGTTTTTTGAAGAGCTGTATCTTAGTAAAATACGGTCGTACAGAGATGAAAAGAAAAGCATTTTAAAGCTTCAAATCTCTAATTTTGAGACTTCTGAGCGGAAAATTTTTGTGAGATACCGTTATCACGCAATCATAAGAAAGAGCGCGAAAAAAAAAAATTCGAATTTTTTTTTTTTTTTGTAAGGTGCCATGGGCTCGGGAATTTTTTTTAAAGTTAAACCAATGCATAAGTCGGTTAGCCTGTTAATTAGGCGTAAATTTAATTTCATTCTGGTCTCTCTATGTCAACTTTTTGCTGAGATATCTGACTTTGAATCAAAAAAGATCCTTTTGCCTTTGATCATCGATATCTCAGCAACCAATGACTGCACAGTAAACTTTAGGGCAGCCTTAAAAACTTCAGTAAATTTCCTACAAGACCCTTTAATGATTAGTAGAGAACAATTTTTTTTTTCACCCTCAATACTGATTTGCAAAAAGTACAAAAAAACGACTTTTTAGGTTGTCTTAATAAATCTACCGTTACTTTACCGTTATTGATGAAAAGACTAATGTTGCTAGGTCATTTTACAGTTTAATGTACTCCTAATACCCCTTGTATTATTTTCAAATTGATCCATCCAACTGTTTTTTCGGACAGATTGATCAAAGTTTTACAAAACAATTAAAGGAACAAGTATTCATCAAAATAAAAAAAACGACTTTTTTCTCATTTTGCGTTAGTTACTTGTTAACCCTTAACGATCGTACGATTTTTTTTGTAATACTCGCCGATAAGAGACGATAGAAAATTAAATAAAGTTCTGCAATATGAGCAATAATTATGGAACTTGGCCATTTCTCATCCGATTTTAGTGAAATTTGGTATGCACGATGGAAATGGGATTCTAAAATGATTTTTGGATAAAGTTCTGGAATATGGCCAACTAGGTTGGAACTTGGTCATTTCTTATCGGATTTTGATGAAATTCAGCATGTATGATGGAAATGGGATTCTAAAGTGATTTTTGGATAAAGTTCTGGAATATGGCCAACTAGGATGGAACTTGGCTATTGCTCATCCGATTTTAGTGAAATTTGGTATGCACGATGAAAATGGGATTCTAAACTGATTTTTGGATAAAGTTCTGGAAAATGGCCAACTAAGAAGGAACTTGGCAATTTCTTATCCGATTTTGATGAAATTTGGTATGCGCGATGGAAATGGGATTCTAAACTGATTTTTGGATTTAATTCTGGAAAATGGCCAACTAGGAAGGAACTTGCCCATTTCTTATCCGATTTTGATGAAATTTGGTATAAGCAATGGAAATGGGATTCTAAACTGACTTTTGGATAAAGTTCTGGAATATGGCCAACTAGGATGGAACTTGGCCATTTCTTAACCGATTTTGATGAAATTTAGCATGTACGATGGAAATGGGATTCTAAAATGATTTGTGGATGAAGTTCTGGTATATGGCCAACTAGGAAGGAAATTGGCCATTTCTTGTCCGATATTGATGAAATTCAGCACGTGCCTTAGAAATGGGATTTTAAACTTATTTTTGGATAAAGTTCCAGAATTTGGCCAATTGTCATGGAATTTGGAAGTTTTGTATCCTATTTTTATGAATTTCAGCATTCACGATGAAAATGAGATTCTTAAATTATTGATAAAATAAATCATTAAATACATGGAATAACGATTTTAGCTTTTCACTTTTACATGTCGAATTTTTTTTGTTCGGTTAAGGAATAGGCAAGCGCCTTCCAAATTAATCATATAAATTTAACCAAAACTAATTTTAGAGTTTTATTTCTATAGTACATGCTGAATTTGTTTAAAATCGGATAAAAAATGGCCAGGTTCCATCCTAATACGGCTTATTCCAGAATTTCATCTAAACATAATTTTAAAACCCAATTTTCATTACAAATGCTGAATTTCATCAAAATCTTATAGGAAATGGCCAAGTTCCTACCTAATTGGACATATTCCAGAACTTTAGCTAAAATTCATTATAGAATCCCATTTCCATCGCGAACACCAAATTTCATCAAAATCGGTTAAGAAACAGCCAAGTTCCATCCCAGTTGGCCATGTTCCAGAACTTTATCCAAAAATCAGTTTAGAATCCCATTTCCATCGTGCATACCAAATTTCATCAAAATCGGATAAGAAATGGCCAAATTCCAACCTAGTTGGCCATTTTCCAGAACTTTATCCAAAAATCATTTTAGAATCCCATTTCCATCGTGCATACCAAATTTCATCAAAATCGGTTAAGAAATGGCCAAGTTCCATCCTAGTTGGCCATATTCCAAAACTTTATCCAAAAATCATTTTAGAATCCCATTTCCATCGTGCATACCAAATTTCACTAAAATCGGATGAGAAATGGCCAAGTTCCATAATTATTGCTCATATTGCAGAACTTTATTTAATTTTCTATCGCCTCTTATCGGCGAGTATTACAAAAAAAATCGTACGATCGTTAAGGGTTAACAAGTAACTAACGCAAAATGAGAAAAAAGTCGTTTTTTTTATTTTGATGAATACTTGTTCCTTTAATTGTTTTGTAAAACTTTGATCAATCTGTCCGAAAAAACGGTTGGATGGATCAATTTGAAAATAATACAGGGCTATTAGGAGTACATTAAACTGTAAAATGACCTGGCAACATTAGTCTTTCCATCAATAACGGTAAAGTAACGGTAGATTTATTAAGACAACCTAAAAAGTCGTTTTTTTGTACTTTTTTCAAATCAGTATTGAGGGTGAAAAAAAAATTTATTCTCCACCAATCATTAAAGGGTCTTGTAGGAAATTTATTGAAGTTTTTAAGGCTGCGCTAAAGTTTACTATGCAATCATTGGTTGCTGAGATATCGATGATCAAAGGCAAAAGGATCTTTTTTGATTCAAAGTCAGATATCTCAGCAAAAAGTTGACATAGAGAGACCAGAATGAAATTAAATTTACGCCTAATTAACAGGCTAACCGACCTATGCATTGGTTTAACTTTAAAAAAATTTCCCGAGCCCATGGCACCTTACAAAAAAAAAAAAAAATTCGAATTTTTTTTCTTCGCGCTCTTTCTTATGATTGCGTGATAACGGTATCTCACAAAAATTTTCCGCTCAGAAGTCTCAAAATTAGAGATTTGAAGCTTTAAAATGCTTTTCTTTTCATCTCTGTACGACCGTATTTTACTAAGATACAGCTCTTCAAAAAACACTAAAAAAATTTAAAAAAATTAGTGTTCCTTTAATTTTTTGGAGTAGTGTATAAGAGATTATACTAGATATTCGAAAAGTATTTACCAAATTAAAAAAAGCTAATTTGAAATTACAAATGGATAAGACATAAGGACTGTATCGAAAAGAAAGTATCCACAAAAAAAAGCCATTTTAAGCCATAAAGCAGACTTCTAATTAGAAGATTTGATGTTTAAAACATTTGAGAAATTATTTTCTAAATACATAGCGAATTTTTAATTTGATGCCTTTACTTAGATTCTGCACAGTAGTTTTATTAATTTGTCTGGTTGCTTTGGACTAACTTTTTGAACTTTGTTAAATTTTGTGCTAGTTTACCATTATTTTTCAAGTAACGCTTCGAAATTGCACAATATCTTTCAATCGGTCAAAGTTCTGGTGAATTTGGCGGAGTTTACTGTTTTTCCACAAAAGTGATGCAGCGGATTTTTAACAGCTCCAAATTTACGGTTTTAACATACAATTTTTTTTTTTTCACTTAGTTTCGGAACTTTTTGTTTCTTATATGTCTTCAAGTCACACGCCTTATTTTACCCGCTAGATCATTCCTATGCTAGTACCACCCACATAAATCTCTGAGAGACATTGATTTGTTTTTGCGAATTTCACTCACAATTTTGGCTCTAATTTGGGATTGCTGGGACCTTGTTTTCGACCGTTTTTTCGGAAATCCTTCACCGTACCATGTTCTCCAGACTTATTATTTATTTTTCTCACTGCATTTTTACTTATATTTTCGCGCTTAGCTAAATTTCTTAACGAAACACCGTTTTCAATGCAAAATTTGTGCAAAATACGTTTACGCACTTCTTCTTTAATTCGTGGCATTATTACAACTGGGTAACAAATTATAAAAATCAAACGCAATATTTACCTACAAAAAGCTATTCTATCTAACGGCACTTTTCCGTTACAATAGAATTAGAGCAAGGCGAAGAAAACTAAATTTTTTTGTGGATACTTTCTTTTGGCTACACGAATTAAAAAAGGCTGAATTAAAAAAGGTGTTCATTAATGAAATAAAAAAGGCGAATTTTGTATGAAAAAGGAATACCATTTTTATTTCAGAAAAAAATGAATTAAAAAAGGTAACAGGTGTTCATACAAATTCATACAAAATCACCATTTTTAATTCAACCTTTTTTAATTCAGCCTTTTTTAATTCGTGTAGCCCTTTCTTTTCGATACAGTCCTTAGTACTAATAGTTTTTATCATTCACAGAAAATGTAAACGTACATTCTCAAAATTAAAGGCTAGGTTATCACAGCAACTACAGAAGAAAAATGTCGAGGACGACATCAATTTTAAGAGGGACGAGTTATGTATAGTACATACATGCGATACACGAGTGACACAACAACCAAGGGCAACCTCAACCTAAGGAAAAGTGCATCAACCAACATTTTGCAGTTATCATCAAATGCAACATTATAATTAAATCAAATTGCAAAAATTATAAAACTCATAAATGCATTATTTTGTTTATTGTTTTTCTTTATCGCAGAGTATATAAATACTCTGCTTACATTATATTGTCATTCTAATGTTAAACATAAAACTTGTAACAACTAATTAACTAAATACAAAACATTCAGTTGTGATTTAACTGAAACCTACGAATAAAAGTAAATGTATTATAATACTAATGCCCGATTTCAGAACAAAACAGCAAATCCTCAGTTAAATAATATCTCGTCTCTTTCGTCTTTTATGAAATTGCAACGTGTTTCAAAATTCAAAATCAATGCTATCCTGATTATATTTCTTTTTTACATAAGCATTGTAACTGGGGCATGCAAAAAGAGTTTGTTTTTGTTTCCGCACATCAGATGTCATTACCGTCGTGATAAAGGTTACAATAATGTTTAACGTTTAATTTTATGGCTACGAAGTTCGAACGCGTCGCTAAACGACTTATAAACATTTTAAAATATAAAAATTCTTTTGTGTTATTAAATTCACCATACTTTTCGATACAAAACACTAATGGCATTTGACATTCTAACCTGTACCAAGGGTGCTGCATTTAAAAACAGCGGCGAATATTGTTACTATAAGCATGCCCCATTAAATATTTATTTGAGCGATATTGAAAAACCAAATATTTAATTCTACCTTTAAAATGCTCATGTAATAAAGAAATGTAATCAATGCAACCTTGATTTTGAATTTTGAAACAAGTTGCAATTTCATAAAAGAAGAAAGAGACGAGATATTATTTAACTGAGGATTTGCTGTTTTGTTCTGAAATCGGGCATAAGTGTATTCGCACCACAAACTGCATACTAACATAACTAACTCCATAATTACAAACCCTAATAATGGTTTTTTGATAAACAATGTTTATCAAATGAAAAGTTTATTTGGTGAAAAAACCTTCTAAAAGTTTGTAACGATGCAACAAAATTGCATCGTTTAGAAGGGGTTACATTTATTGAAATAAATACCTATCTTTAAAATAAATACGATCGACTAATTTCGATTTATGAGTTTTGGCTTAAGTTGTGTTTTGGATTTAGCAAGTGAAGGTGCGCGATAAACACTCAAATGAGAAAGACGTGTTTTTGTCTTTCTCTGTAGTGGAAGAATTTTTAATTTAAATTTAATTTTAGTTTAATTTGATTTAATTTCGTCAATTTGTTTTTACTTTTCTTGTTAATTTATATTAATTGTTGTGCCTGTGAAATGATTAAAAATGAGATAAATATTTAAATTATTATGATAAAATGAATCCGAGTGAATGCTATATTTTTCTGAGAATAAATAATTAAATTCAATTAAACTATTAAGTGTTTTTGTTGTTATAAGTGTTTTCTTCTGAATTTGTGACACTTATGATTTGATTATTGACTATTAATTATTAAGGATTACTCACGTTCAAAATTTACATAACAGGTATCTCAGGTAATCTCACACCATATGCGTTTTTTGCATGTGGTAGTGAAAAATAATAATTATATTAAAATTATATATGTAGTACTTATAATGAAATGCTACGGTAAATACTTGTTATTGGGAATTTCATTATACGTAATGGTGTTCTAATTTTAAATAGGAAAGAGTAAAAAGTCAAATGAATAAAGCAGTAATTATTTATATATCCAGGACCACAGAATTTTCCCCTCTGGAATTAGTCGGAGAGCGACAGCAATAGATATTCCATCTTGCGGCAAGATCTTTGGCTCTGGTACAAAAATAATTAATGAACATAACGAAGTTTTAATGTTCTGTTTATTTCGAAAATTTGTCAAAACTACTCATTTGGCACGGAAACGTCTGATCTTAATGCTAGTCTCAACTTTCGTTTAAAAATGAGTAAGCGTTATCTTCAATCATTCACCAAGATTAAACCCAAGTGAATTTTTTTTAATTCTGGCTTTGTGTTGTGTCCCACACAATCCTTCTCACAAAAAAAAATGTTACTTATATCTCTGACATTAAATAGCTGTTTATAATTTGGGAGATAGCTGGCGTTTTCATAAAGTGTTTCCTCAAAGCTAATTTATGACATTTTATGTCGAAACATAATTAAATCCATTCCTTGAAGGAATGTGCCTATCGTTTTAGCAGACATGTCAGTTCAAACACTTCAAATATTCTGTTCTTAAAACAAGAGCTAATATTAATTTATGTAGATATAATTATTTAAAAACTTACATTGTATAATTTATATTTGCATGTTAACAGCTGTCGAATAGCAGATATAACAACGGGAGACTGCTGATTTCAACTCATTTAAATACGTTGTTGGGTCAGACAAATATAAACGTATAGTCTGCTCCAGCGCTGAGAAATCTTCACGATGGAGCAACAGAATGTTTGTATGGAATCCGGAATGCAGGGGTAAATTTTGAATCTTAGAACTCAATAATAATTTTCACCTTATCTAAAAAAACTGGACAACCAGTCACGACGACACTATGAGATTTCTCTGGAAAATCCAAGAGAATTCCAGTAACAGAAGATTTAAATCATTAGAGGCCGACAACCAAAAGCCAATAATGAGACCAACAACAAGAGAAAACAAAGGTTAAACAGTTAAATGGGCCTTTGTATAAACAACAAGCATCTGTGTCTAGTCTAATGTAGAGATGGACATAAGATTAATGAATGCGGAAGATTCAGCAAAATAAACTAGAGCGAGAGATCGCAAATTGCGATGCTACACATAAGTTATGCAGAAATTATTTAGTAGCGGAACATGAAACAAATGCATGTAAGCAGAGGAACCAATGTACCATTTGCAAGGCAGACAAGCAGCATGTGTTTAAAAGTTATGTAACAACACAATCAGGTCCAGTGATAATAACCACACCAATGTGATCATATTAACAACAAGCGAGGGGAATCGCATGCTCGTCAGAGCATTAATTGATCCAGACTTTCAAGCGTCATTATCACCACAACGGCAGCAAACCTTCTTAAGGCGAGGCAAAAACAAGTCGACACTAAAATATCAGGAATGGGAGGAAACGAAGCCGGGGTCTGTAATCATAAAGTCAAACTAACTTTATCGGTGAGGTTTCAAAGTTCCTTTCAGATTAAGGTTGAGGCAATGGTGTTTAAGAAATTAACCAACAAAGTTCCAGACGTCGCCCCTGATACCAACAAATAGACATATTTGCAGCATCTACAACTTGCAGATCCATAATACAATAAGTCCAGTAGCATCGATGTCATAATCGGAAAGTCCAGTAGCATTTATGTCATAATCGGATAGCAGCAAAACTGCTAATGCAAGAGACTTGGAGAGCTGATATACAGTGGTATGATAAGCTACCAGAAGCTATAGAGCAAAAATTGAAAAAATATAGGACCGAATTAGGGGAATTAACCAGAATAAAAGGACCACGATGGGTTAAAACAACGTCAGCGCAAAAAATGTAGTTACACAGATTTGCTGATGCTTCGCAACGAGCCTATGCAGCAATGGTTTATTTAAGATCCACGAATTCAATTGAACTAATTACAACAAGCTTGTTGGTAGCAAAAACCAGAGTTGTCCCAATAAAAGAAAACTGACTGTTTCAGGGCTGGGACAAAATGCAGCGCATCCAGGCTTTTAGTGTATATCAAGAACACCATGAACTACAAAGATGAAGAGATGTTCGCTTGGACGGACTCCACCATAGTTTTGGGCTAGATAAGAGCTGACGTTACAAAGTTAGAAACCTATGTAGCCAACCGAGTATCTCAGATTAGAGATAATTTACATTAGGTATAATGGAGTTACGTACCAACAGATAAAAGCCCAGCTGCTTTAGCAACAAGAGGATCAGCAGCTTCTACCATCACGCCACAAGACTCAATGTGGTGGACGGGACCAACCTTTTTGCAGGAAAATTTACACGAATGGCCATCAAAACCCTTATTCCACAGGTCCACAGGTATAATCTGACAACGACAAGCACAGTGCTGAAGATATCCTTTGCCTCTCAATATCCGCTGGAGACAAAGCAAACACACTACGTGAATTAATTGATAAAATTTCAAGCATTCATAAGTTGAAGTTGAAGTGCATATTTGTGTACTGCCAAAGGTTCACAAACCTTCATGTTCATAAACAACGGCCACAGCCGAAGGAAGTAACAATACCAGAACTGAAGCTCGCAGAAGCCCAGATAATTAGGATTGGACAACATCGGCACTTCCGTAAAGAACTTTAGGCATTGACGAAAGGGACAATAATGGATAAGAAATCCAAGTTATCGGCTCTAAATCCAGTCATCAGTAAGGATGGGATATTACGATTAGGAAGGCTCAATCAGCAAACGAATAATTGAAGATACGCATAAGACAACAACACTTCCTGGGGGCATACAAATAACATTGTCAAATGTTCGCAATAAATTGTGGATCATTAATAGCAGAAATCTGGCACGGTACATTATACAGAAATATGTTACATGTTTCAGATTTGAAAAAACAACGCACAACCAGCTAATGGGGGATCTACCGACCTGCAGAGTGACTCCTTCACGGCCGTTCAGTAAGGTAGGTATTGATTATGCCGGAGATAGGAAGATGTCAAACCACGTACAACGGATACATTGCGGTATTTGTGGCATGGCCGCCAAGGCCATACATGTGGGAGTAGTCTGCGGATTAACAACAGAAACATTTATAGCAGCCTACCGCAGATTCACATCACGCAGGGGTTTGTGTAAAGACATCTATTCGGACAATTGGACCAACTTTGTTGGTGCTGATCGAGTATTCAAACAACAGAGCAAGAAGATTACAACTCTAGAATCAGAAATTGTAAGGGTATTACAACAGGATGAAACAACCTGGCGCTTTATACCTCCCGCTGCACCACATTTTGGGGAAATATGGGAGGCAGGGGTAAAGTCACTGAAGACTCACATGAAGAAGGTCATAAGGGAAACCGCACATTCATTTGAAGAAGCAACAATAATGACGGCCCAAATAGAAGCATGTCTAAACTCTCGACCATTGTCGGTCTTGTACCTGCGTATTTTCTAATAGGCGGGCCAATTAATGCAGTTCCCGAGAGTAATGATAATATGTACTCACTAAAGACATGCTGGCATCTAGTATACCAAAGATTGTAGACGATTTTTGGAAAAGATGGTCAAGGGACTATCTGCAGCAGCTGCAACAACGCCCAAACTGGCGAAATCTTCAGCCCAATTTAGCTGCAGGAGATGTCGTTCTGATGAAGGAAGAAATATGTATTGGCACCTACGCGTTGGAAATTGGGGAGAATACAGTTGGTCCATACTGGCTCAGATGGCTTAAAATGCAACTAGAATATCTATAAACGACCAATCGCCAAACTTTGCAAATTACCAAATGAAGAAGATAATTCTTGGTCGCAACAAATAAGCAACACAAACGAAGCTCAAGATGCAAACCAACAACATCTAACAACAACACCTCAATCAGGTGGCAACCAGGAAGACCGGCAAAAGGGGGAAACAAGATTCATCTGGTATTGTTGGTCTTGATGAGCGTCTGCTGTCGTATTGGTAGCGCTAAGGAACCGATTGAGAACTTAAAACATCCCACTGGTATCTATCTTGAGGGAATCAGTAAGAAGGAGCTAGTTTCCATGAGATGGACTTTAAGTGTGATATAATCCGAATACATATTGGGAAGAAACAATTCAAGCAGACCGCCACATAAGTGGCCTTGCAATTATGTGTGGCAAAATGCATTCAACAGCTAGCGATTACACGAACGAAGCGGGAAATTGGTAACACAACAGGGCTAGTGTTAGGTGACATGTTCGGAATATTAACTCAGAGAGAAGCAAGCCAATATTCAAACTATAGAAACCAATGAATATCATCTATTACAGCTAATAAAGAATCAAACCTCAATAATTTATAACACTGTAAAAAATCTTCAAACATAGCCAAAATTCCACAATACAAGCAATTATTAATATTCAGAACGGGATACGCCTAGACAAAATCATAAATGACACGCGTATTACGGAACAACAGGTATTAACCATTTTGATAACATCCATTGAGCTAGCCGTCGCCATTGGAAATTTACGATGTTATAAACATCCTGCATCCACATTTATTGAGTCCATTACAACTTGAAGGACAGATATATAGCAGCCATCAGAGAACATAAGTATGAATACCAGTTTCCAAAACAATTCCTAGTCACGAATTGCGCAAGTTAGTCCACTTATTTAAAAGTATGACAACCAGGACACGAGTAACGAAAAGATATGTGATAATTGAGATTTCAATTCCCTTATCATACACCTGGTTTTACAACATATATTCAGTAGTAGCGGTTCCCAATATACTAGTACAGGGAAGCCATGCATATGTAGTACCAACAACTGAATTTATCGCCGTTGATATTCAAAATGAACATTTTACGCAATAAGAGAGATATCTAAATGCAACATTATCGATGATGACCATCTGTTATGCGATATATCAACAATACACACAACAGCCAGGTGAGGAACTGACTGTGAAATCGCGATATTACAACACAAGTCTAATTTACAAGGAATATGCGAAACAAAATATCAAAACGTTACATTAAATCTTTGGATAAAGCTATACGCATCAAATCAATGGGTATTCGTAATGATAAAAAAAACAACTGTCACAATCATGTGTGGATCAGCTACTTACCAGCAGCAATTATTCGGATCAGGAATACTCAAGTTAGCCTCGGGATGTATCTTAAGAGGCACCATACTTAAAGGGGATGCGCAAGTCCTGACCGCAGCAACAAATGCTGGAAGTGTGGCGAAAGTGAGCATAAGGCCGCGGTGTGCGAATCGCAACCAAAATGATATACATGCACTGGAAAACCTGGTGGTAACAACCATGTACAAGGATCAGGCAGCTGTGAGACCTTCCAAAGGTTCCTACGGCGAGCGAAGGGAGGTAATAGTCGCACATGAAGGTATTTCAAGGAAACTTGAACGGATGTAGAGCTGCGCAAGACCTATTGACGGAAACTGGTTCTCAGATCCTTCGGGAACTGCAGCAATATGGGTGGACGATAACCATAAAGTGCGCATCGATGCCTATGGCTCTGGAAATGGCTACGTCTAGATAAGAAGTCGAAATGTTACGTTCTTTAGGGTGTATCTTTCACTGAACGATACGATCTCGGAGTTTCAATCCAAATTGAATGAACTGGAGGCCTCTGCTCGTGATGTATCAGGAGAATTGGTGCTAGCCGGAGATTTCAATGCTCGTACATTAGAATGGGGCATGCCACACCAAGATTACTCGTTGAGAGTAGAAGACGATAGTGAAAATGAAGTCGGAGAAATTCCCACATTTACCGAGGGGGAGTTGGCATATGCGGTGACCAGCCTGAAAAATAATAAGGCACCTGGACATGACGGCATCCCAACGGAGGTGTTGAAAGTGGTTGCTGGTAGGTATCCGCAATTACTACTCAAATTGTACAATGGATGTTTAACAGCAGGAGTATTTCCTTCACGGTGGAAGATGGCCCTTCTGGTGCTGATAAACAAAGGAAAAGGTGGTGATCCCGACTCCCCGTCATCATACAGACCTCTGTGTATGCTGGGCACAATGGGGAAGTTGTCTGAAAAGCTATTAAAGCCTACGCAAGAAGATGCCATATCGGTTGCCGGTGGCATTGTCTCCGAGGCAACATGGTTTTCGGAAGGGACGATCAACTGTAAACGCAATAGAGGAAGTAATTAACGCAGTTAAAAGAACCGAAAGTGCTTGTCACGCAGCGAGGCCTTTGGTACTTCTAGCGACATTGGATGTGCGAAATGCTTTCAACTCGGCGAGATGGGAAGATATGATCGAGGTGCTATAACGATCTTTCGCTATCCCGAATTATCTTCTGCTAATGATTCGGGACTATTTGAGGAATCGAAGACTGGTATATGAGACGTATGACGGCAAAAAAGTGAAGGAAATTACTGCTGGAGTGGCCCAGGGCCCGATTCTTGATTCCGATCTATGGAACGATATGTATGACAGCCTGTTGCGACTAGAGATGCCTGACGAAGTATTCCTGGTTGGGTACGCAGACGATGTGGTTATTGTGATAACATCTAGAAGCGCAGTTTTGGCTCAGTACAGATTAAATCAAGTAATGATCAGGATAAACGATTGGATGGATAACACGGGCTACAGTTGGTCATCTCAAAAACTGAGATCGTCATGCTCACTAGACGGAGAATTCCAACTATTATTCCTATGAAGGTTGGAACAGCCGAACAGAAGAGGTAATGTCGAAAAGAATGACGAAATATCTGGGGATTACTTTAGATAACCGTCTAACTTACTGGGAGCATATCCGGAGAACTTGTGACCGTGCGCCAAAAATGACTGTATCGCTTAGCAGATTGATGGCAAACATAGAGGCCCCGCTTTAGCAAGCGAAGACTTATAATGTCAACGGTACAGTCAATCCTGTTGTATGGAGCTGAGATTTGGGCCGGTGCGATGGAGGTCAAAAAATACCGCACGAGGATGATATCGATTCAAAGACGCGGGCCACTAAGAATCGTATGCGCTTATCACACAGTGTCCGAAGCTGTAGCCTTAGTTGTCGCCGGAGTTATCCCGATAGATTTGCTGGCGCTGTAGCTGTCGGGAGATCTATCGGTTGAGCGCTGAATTTGGTAGAAAGGATTCTACGGTTAGAGCCTGCAGCATTACGCTTGTGGCATGGCAGGATCGATGGAATGGGTTGAATAATGGTCGATGGACGGCCCGATTGATTCGGGATCTTAGTTCCTGGATTAATCGTGGCCACTCGATTCGTGGAGAGCTCGATTTCTTCACATGCCAGTTTTTTACTGGGCATGGCTATTTTGGGGCCTATTTGCATAAGATGGGAAACCTGATGTAACCTCAATGTCGATATTGCCCAGAAGAGGTCGATGAGGTTTGTCATACATTCTTTTGGTGCTGTAGGTTCATTGAAGAAAGAAGACGGCTCGCTTTAGTATTGGACGGGGTCACACCTGACACCATTGTTGAAGCGATTCTGCGGTCTGATGTAACGTGGCGAGCTTTCGCAGACTACGTTGGGTCAGTACTGCGGTAGAAGCGAAGCGAGTCTGGGCTCTCCGTGACATGTAGGAGACTTTTTCGTGAGTATAAACCTCACACTGTCAAGTGAGATCAATCATCACTTGGCGTTGGCTTTTTGAAAGTTTTAACTCCTACAATAAAAATAAAAAAAAAGATCTATTTGTAACTAATGTTACAGTGATCCGTACTGGAACAGATTCTGATGAAATGGCAATTGTTTGTAATATTTTTTACTGGCGCAACATAAAGTGCTTGAAATATTTCAATTTGTTGGAACACAAATATATCTGCTTTTAGCTTACTACGTTTTCCAGAATCAATCCCATTTTGTCAGTTTTTTTCGTGACAATTTTGATTTGCAACCAAAAAAAATAATCGACTCGTTATTAAAAATGCAATCTTTCATTTTTCGAAGTTTTCCTGCCACTTAATGTTTTTTGACGATTTTATAATTCACTGCTGATTTATTTGCCAATAATTAATTAGTTGTTTTATGTAATTCGAAATTTGTATAAACATTTCTAATTTTAAAATGTCACAATTTGTTGGTTTGGTTAAACAGTAAATTTACATAAAAGAGGTTACGTAATTCGAAAGACGCCTGTAAATGAAAAAAAACTGATGATTAAAATTTTGATATGCATTTTTAACCTACCTTGAACTTCACAAATATAATTTTTGTTGAATTCTCAATTTTTTTTTAATCTTATTTCACAAAAGTTAGATGTTCACACATATTTAATGAACACAAAATAACAATGATACTTAAAGTATATTTACTAAACATTTGAATTCAGATTAATTAATTAGCCAATATCGGAAAATTGCAAACCCTTCTAAAATGCGAAGAATGCACATAATATTTCATTTTAAATCAAATTTAATTATTTAATAGAACTTTACTCTGTTAATGGTACAATTCAAATGTGAAAATTCGGTCTGTATCGTCTCAAAAGAGGTTAGGAATCAAAGTTGTTTTTATACAATTTTATTTGATTTCACATACATACACATAAGTATGTACAAATAAATGTAAATCGAACACCAATAAAATCTTTTCTACTGATGTGGCATTGACACGGACAATTTAAATTATTTCTCTGTTTTATGTGCATCGCTTAAACATATAATTCAAATAAAGTAATAAAAATTGGAATTATTGTACATAAAATCGTAATAAACCTAATATTAATTTAATTTAAGCCAAAAATTAGTTACAGATGAATAATGAGGGAACTTTAATTTTAAATAATAAATTAAAGACCACGAATTCAAATGGTACAAAATGATGGAATCTAACTATCAAACATATTTTTTTGCAGTATTTTTATTTGCTTACGAACCCTTAGGCTTCGGAACGTGATTCGTATGTACATATACATAATGCATACAATTCTAATATTTTTTTTAAAATTGCTTCTGATTCAAATTTGTATTTTAAATTACCATAAATTAGTGTATTAAGTATATACATATGTGATTGGTATTTGCAATGGAGTTTAAATGCCTGATTAAAAGATTAATATAAAAACTAAATAAAATTATTGGGTTCTTTTATAATGTCCTTACTTTACCATTTAAGTTCGTTTATTTTCACTTTGAAAACTATGTGACGATTTGATGATTATTTATTTGTCTGTAGACTTCGAACCATGTCACTTTGGCGATTTTCGTAAATGATAAAAGAAATCCCCCTCGGCAATATATCGCAGAAATATATTCCGTAATTATATATTTGTAGGCATTGAAACCAATTTTCTCAAAATCGAATTAGAAATATGTATTATACTTAAGTTTTTACTTAAGGGGCTAATAATAGAAGACTCAACCTGAAGTCTGGGTTACAATGGTACTTATATAAATATTATGGAATAGTCTACTATTTATTTGTATTTAAATAATTCTAGGTTTTACATAATTTTAATTAACCGCTTTCTTTTTACATTTGTTACGTTTTCTATAGTGAATGATTGTTGTTTCTTATTTTACTCAATTATGCTACTTGGAATTTGTTACGTCCAGCCCATATATTTATTAGCTTTTGTTGTTGAAGAAGTTTCTAAGTTTTGATTCTACTCAGATTATTTGGACACGACATTAAATATTGTTTTCGAAAATTTCTCTCCAGGTTCTGCGTGTGCTGTCATTTTTCTTTTGTTGTACAGTTTATAGTCGCATCAAATACTTAAATTCAATAGTCCCAAAATTATAACGTACATGTTCCAAAAGAAAAAAACTCAAAGCTAATTGATGTTTATTTCCCATAAAATACGTTAAGGCTAACTTCGCAATTATTTTAGTGCGTAATTCAATCATCATTGTTGTCTATTGTAGACCGACATCTCCTAGTGTAACTTTTAAAGTCTTTCCAAATGATTTTGAGAACGCGAACAATCTGCCGTCTAGTTGTTATTCTTTTTTCTCTAAGCTTTGTCCTCATAACTTTCCAGACGTTTTCGATCGGATTAACATTTGGACTCTGTGACGGCCAATCCAAAGTTTGATAGCCATTTTGCTCTTCACAAAAGACCCAAGGGCGACTCTGTTGTTTAGGATCATTAATCTTCTGTAGAATCCAATCTCTATTTCTAAATCCAAATAATTTTTCAGCGAATACAACTTTAAACTTACGTTCTTCTCCTTCTCTGAAGTTACTCTATCTAAACCTCTTTCAGGTAAGTCATTCACATTTCCACAATCTCTATACTGCTTAATTCACGTCTTCAAAAATTGTACGGAGATTTTGATGTAATTTATTATCTGCTTCACATTCCTGTTCAGCTCTTTTGGAAGGGTAACTAAGAACATCGCTTTAAAACGCTGTAATGTTTTGCAAATTTTGTTTATTAATTAATTAATGACACATTACATATTTTAATTTATTGTTTAATTAAAATTTATTTATTTTGTTTTTAATTTATAATTTGTTTGTAAAATGTATTTATTATTTAATTTATTTATTTAACACATTTATTTATTATTGTTCCACCACCATTTTTTGGCACACAATTTGTGTGGTTGGCGGCCAACGCAACAAGCGATGTGTTGTTGCTACAGAGATTGAGACGAGACTAAACATTTTAAAATACAAAAATTAATTTTATTGTGTGATATGTTCGTCGTCGTGTATTGTTTTGTTCGTTTGTGTTTTGTTCGTTTTTGGACAAGCCGGTCTGCACTTTCTCTGCGGTTCGTTTTTTAGATGTCACGTGACATCATGGACAGGTGGCACCCAATGTGCGGCGAGCTTGTGGTTGTACCAGAATAATTGTAGTAGTGCGTTAGGTGAACCGCTACAGGACTCCCCCACGAGTAAAATTTCCCCCTCTGTAACACCCCTATTCTCTTAGTCGTGTCACCTGTCACTTGATGTGACAATTAATTTTTGGTATTCCCTCAGTCGATTCAAGCGATACTGTCGTTTGAAGTGACAAACATCACATACGCCCTATTCTTTTAGTCATTCTACAAATGGTTTGTCACTTGAAACGACGGATTTTCACCACAAAGTGTTAAGTTTTTACTTTTCCCACTATAACGAAGTTATATTGGGTAAGTATTATAATCGCGAAAAAAATTTTGTTCCAGATTTTCACATTTCTCGACGAATTACCAGGACCCCGAACCATCGATCAGAAAAATGTCGTGTCCGTCCTTCTAGCCGCACATTTTTATTATTTTTGTTTTGCCTCCCATTCTCACAATTATTGATAGTTTTGGTCGAAATTTTGTTCAAAGATAGATTTCAGTAATAAGCAGTGTCTGTTAACTTTTAGATCCATTCGAGTGTAGAATAGAGGGGGTTACCGTGGAAGAGAAAACTGCCAAACAGATTGTCTCAAAAACGAATTGTGGTATGGCTACAAACCTTTTTGTGTCTATGCCTAGCCCTAGTGCACCCCCACCTAAAGCTAACCTAACCTAAGGGTAAAGAACTGCTAAAAGCTATTAGGAAATGCAGTTGTGAAGTCCTTTCAATTGGAAAACCAATCTACTGGCCAACTGAGCCAAACAAATTACCAAATCTGATTGATTACTTCATAATATAGAACATATCTGTTAATTACATATTGTACAAGTAGATGAAAGCCACAACTTAAACTCTGATCACCCACCGTTCCTTCTAACGTTAAGTGAAAAATCATTCAGAAACACATTTCTAGTAAATAATCACACTAATTGGGAATGTTTTAACATAAAAATTAACTTAATGGTTCCATTAGAGATCGAGGAGCAATTTGACAAAGAAGTTCACAAATTTTTAAACGATATACAGCAAACAGCTTGGGGAAGATACCCCTGAAATTAAAAAGAAATTCAAGGGAAACAACTCTCTATGGAAATTAGAGAACCCCTAGCAGAAAAAAAAGAGCGAGAAGAATATGGCAACAAACAAGGGCCCCCAAAAGACAAAACTAATTTGAACAATATCACTCAACAATTAAGAAGAGAGATCAAAGAATTGAAAGATAAATCAATCAGCAACTCTTTAAGAAAATTAACTAATGATAGCAGTACTGATTATTATCTTTGGAAAGCAATCAAAATACCAATAATACCGAATCATCCAATAAGAATAGCAGAGAAAATGGGCTAGGAATAATGAAGACAAATCTCGATAATTTGCAGAAAACCTCGACAAAATATTCCAGCCGCATGAAGACCAAACGTTGGAAGCCGAGATAATAACTGAACTCTTGCAAGGAATCCTACCGACAACGCCAAAACAAGTCATGCGTGAGATAAAAATAAATATGAATACGAAAGGCTGCTGTTTAAATTATAACAAAACGAATCATCATTCTGCATTCGACTTTATATTGTTTTGAAGAATGCAATTAAATTCACAGTCAAAATTCCAGATATATTTGAAAGATTAAAGTCACCAAGTACAAGAAGTAAATCGGATGAATTTGATCGAATCGACGCTTGCTGCTTAATAAACACTGTTTAAATGAGGTGGTATGTACGCTGTGTAGGTAAATGTATGTCATTTTGTTAATTTTAATCTTCACACAAATCCGCTGAAGTCTGGCCGCCCGATTTCTTAGAGCTTGTTTCAAGTTTGCAACCACATCTATAAACAACATAGTCATACCCAACATAGTTAGAACTGTAAATTCCCGGATTGAAATTACTTTCGCTCACTATGTAAATCAGGTAGTTTGTTTGAAGAACAAAACGGTAAAATTTGGGTTCTGATAACAGATTTAAGATTTAATACAACCCTCTAATTCGTTTACTTGTTGACTTTTCCGATGGTTTAGGTTTCGTTGTAGGCAATAAAGGTACAACATTAGTTCAGGTTAAGTGGCGCCTTTTCGTCACTAGCGAGTATAGCAAATCATTTTCAACGGTCGCGAAATATTTAAATACACCCGAGTGTCTCAATATCGGAACGATTGGGTGTGGTAAGCTACTAAACGATGCATTCGGATGTTGTTTGGTTCGTACACATGTAACATTTGGTAACGTTAGTCGTTGCGCTTAGTGAATCGTTAAGGCTTTTCTTATTGGTGGTATGGTAACGTAAGCTGGGTGATTAATAAACGCTTATCCTCTTTGGTGAAAATTAGATAATAAGTATTATATAGAATTGGTAGTGTTGCGATTTTTGGTGGTAATTTAAAGAACTATAGAGATTTTAGAGTTGGTATCTGGATAAAATTCTTTTTGTGCTAATTTAACATCAATAGGACATCTGTTTAGTAAGTAATATTCAAATGTGAAGGGATGTTTCGGTACGATTACGTGATTTGACTGGTTGACCCTGTGATCTGAAAAGAATTTTTTTTTCTGGGTAAGTTAAACTCTTTAATGCATATACCAGACAGCCCAAGTTTAGAATTTATTAAAGAAAATCGTTGGATAAAGTGTTGTTGAATGTTCGTATTAACTTGTTGTTAATTTTCAACAATAATTTGCTGTCACACAATTCGCGCACAATGAAAAATGGATGCGTAGAGGACGCGCACTAATTTGATAAATAAAAACACTCGCGAAGATTTATTTCATAAAATGTTTTTTTTATTGTTAAAGACTAAATTAATTAATAATTACACTTCACTGTGTATTAACAATATATTATAGTAAATATAAATTTAAGTTAATTTATTTTGCTAACCATGTAGCGATCCGAGTTGCCCGACATTTTTGTATAAAAATGTAAATAAATTTTGAAAGGCAAAAGTAGCGCGTGTTGACGCGAGTAGAATATAGAGCCGACTGTCTGTGTATAAAAAAGAAATACACAACGACAGTAAACGAAGTAAATTCAAGCGGATGAATAAACATGTGAAAATGAATTGTTTCGTTTTTATTTTGGGTTATTGGTTTTGGTGTGTTGGATAAAAACCGGAGCAGTGAATAAATAAATTTGCGTGCTCGTTGGTCGAGCAGTTGCGGTTGCGGTTGGTGTAAGGTACATGAGAGCGCTGATACGTTGTTATTGTAGTGGAACGCGAATGTAAGTATATTTTGAATGCGTGAGTTGAGTATATATTTAATGAATGAGTATATATTTTGAATGAGTGAGCCGCTACAGTGTATTGAGTTAAAAGGAGGTTATATTGGAAATAAAAACATCGCCAAAAAAGTTGCGTTTTGGGAAACTTTTCAGCTTACATAGTATTACAGTAAAATCTCGGTTTGAGACTAACTATGGGTGTAGGAATACAGTAGTGTCCATCACTGTACATCTACCGTGATGGGCACTACTGTATTTCAACGGGTTAGGATGGTGCACGAATGCATCCTAAATAAGGTGATACAAAAATGTATGCGATTTTTGAAAACATAATGGAATCTTTGTATTTAGTTACATGTTAATGGATTTCGAAATCGTCAAATTTACCCAAACATTCAAAAGATGTATTCAGCGATTTTCGGAACTAATGCTGATGGAAGCAGTGTGTGCAGCATGCCATTTGATAGGAGGGATAAGAGTCATGCCATCTCCAAAATATGCTGTTAATTTTAAATGTGGATTTATTAGGACCGGCAACTAAAAATCGGAAAAAATTTTATTCAAGTATAAAATGGAAGAATTGAGCAATAGATTACTAATTTGTCCAAAAATTTGCAAAAAAACATTGTATCATTAAACTTTGATGAACATCAAACAATTAAAATATGATTAAATCAAACATAAGCGAACACTGCACTTTTTGAAACGCACTAATTTTTTATTTAAATACTAGCATTACCAATACACTACTAAACGGTCTCCAGAGATACCGACTGAAAAATATTTTTGTATTAACATTAATATCACTCGAGGCTGATCGAAATTCTTAATATAACATGGACATATTTGTGTAGTTAATATAAAGATTTAAAGCTTAGAAAATCTAGGAACTTATGTAGATCCTATAACTTACTGATTTTGGTAATTTTTAAGAAAGATTTTAATGGCAATTACCATAACATCTGATTGTCGGTTCATATTTTTTGCTAAATTAAATTTGTTTGCGTAAACCGTTTTTCTTGAACAAATATTTTTTTTTGATTTAATTAAACCATCCACATTTTAGAAGGCTTGGATCAGCGGCGTAGGGAAGGGGGTTGCGGGGGGGTTAAACCCCCCCCCCCCCCCCTGAGTTTCACAAATTATAAAATCATTACATGGTTGTGTGTTGATCTACACAAAATAATTTATAATTCGAATAAGGAAAATGATCATTACCTGTTATAGGTAGAATACATGTAACCTATTTTTGATTCTTCACATAAAAGAAATGTAAATAAAGCGGCATAATATTAGCCGTGCCTCTTATAGATCTGTGTATTCCTTTTTGCTAGATTAAGTCGAAATTAGATTACCTAAACGAAGTTAATTAAAATATTTAAAAGACGGTCAGGTACACTGAGAAAAAAAAATACCGTAGCATTAACGAAGAGATTTTCGTTAATTTTTAACAGAAAAAAATCGTTAATGTTACAGAATTATTTTAATATAACGTAAACATCATTAATGATATTAAATAAAAAATATATAAATAACTAATATTCTTCAATATTACATATTTCAAATCGTTATTTATTAATTTGATAAATAACAAAATAAGCTTTGCATTGACAACTAGATTGTTCATTTAACGAAACCTTCTTTATTCCAGTTTTTTATATCTGAAGAATTTGAATAACATTTACAATATTAAGTGTAGAATTAAAAGGCAGGTAAATTTGTAATTAGTTTAAAAATATTTCGTAAATATAATTATTTTTTACTTTACTTAACCCAATAACAAATAAATTTTATAAAGAAACTAATTAAATATTCTTTATATTAAAGAACTTTTCATTAAATTTTGATATTTTATTTTTTAATTAAATAATACGAAATTTCTTAACAATTATAAAATGTAATTAAAATCATTTGTCGATAAATAAGAAACTGTTTGTTAAATGTATTATTTTACGGTAACATTATTAAATTATAATAATTTGCTTTATTCAACTTGAATAAACGGCAAATAAATTGAAGATGTTTAATGTTGCAATATTCCTAAATGTAAAACTGGAAACATTGAAATGCCAATATCATTCATATTATAACTTGGAAATCTCCGTATTCGATTTTATATAATATCAATTTTTGTAATTTTCGAGCAACTACAAATAACCGTAATAAGTGCTTAAAAAAACCAGAATTCGAAAACTGATATACGAATTTGACTGTCTCTTAGTTTTAGAAATGTTTTTCTTAAAAATGGGAATTTTAGGCTTGCACCTTTATGATTTATGACCCCAATTATATTTAAATTGTTGCAAAAATGCTTTTTTGACGGGCATTTATAAAATATGTTAGTAAAACAAAAACTACATTTTCCCTTGTGTTTTGTATTAAACTGATTTGTATTAATTTGAGGTAACCTTTTACCTCAGTACACGGGCGGCGTATTTGAAACATGTGCACAGGCGTATTTGATACATTGTCCGTGACTGTTTGTCGATACAAGCTTCTAATCGTCATATTGTTCCACATTATTACAAATATAGGGAGCTGCAATAGATTTAAAGTAAACCTGTAAGATAAGCAAGATATTACTCTATGCAGTATAACTACTCTACATTATACCAGTGAATTCCACTTTTATTTTTTACTATTTGCAGCATTAGCTAAAGCTGAAATTAAACTTAATTGGAATACAAATTTGAATTGGAGTTTATATAATAACGGTTACCATTTCAGTATAACATATCAATAGCATTATTATAAGGATCTTAGCCACTTCTACCCATCTTAATTCAATTTGAGTTTATTCCAATATATTAAAATAAATAATGAATGGAAAATTCATTAGTATAACATAAATCTCTTTACTGTTATGAAACATAATTAAAATCATTTATAGGTAACTACGATTTTTTTATTAATATTTAAATGTTACAATAACAATGTAATTTGAAATCAACAACTTTTAATCGATTTAAGAAAAATTCTTTATTTATCTATAAACGATTTTAACTATGTTACGTAACATTTAAGCAGTTTCGGTTATATTAAAGAATTTTTCTTTAAATGTACTCCTTTTCGTTCAATTTTGCGGCTTGGGAAAACGGTAATAAATAAATCTACAGAAAATTATTCTTGAATCGTTTTTAGATCAAAGTGGATGTTTAAGTTAAAATTAGTTAAAAATTAAATTTTAAAAGTTAATTATAGAAAACAAAAGTGATAATAAAAGTTTCAGTGTTAACAATAGGTATATTTGGAGGAATATAAATACATATTTAATACAAGTTTAAATCAAAAATATTTCGAAATTTGCAACACACATTTTATTTTATGCAATTTCGTCATATTCAATATATGCAACATTATTTATGTTGTTATATGGATTACACATGTCATCGAATCAAATTAAGTAACATTCTAAAACGATAACTTAGAAAACTTTTTGTGCAAATTAACTTTACAGGATAAACGAAATTACCAGGTCCACTTTAAGCATCCTATATTTTTAATCAGTTTTTAACAACATTTTATTATTATTGTTTTATTTTTTTTGCATTAAAATGATCTGTGTAGCTTAGTGATGAACATTTCAAAGCTGTACATTATAAATATTTCCATGGTTTTAAATACACATAACCAACTTATAAATGTGCGGATAATTCTTGCGATATATATCGTTCCAAATTCTTTCAAATTTTAGAAAGCATTTTAATAATTTTCATGTTAGGGAATTGAGTGGTAGAAAAAAATAAAAATTATAAATTCGCTGATAAAGAAGATTCTATTGCAAATAGTTTGTTGCACCTAGTAGTGAAATAATTAACAATATTTTAGCATCTGCGGTTAAATTTTCCATAAATTTAATTCAAAAAAATAATTTTACCACCAAAGTTGTGATCCAATTTTCAAAAACAGGTAAAGGATTATATTCTATACCTCCACTTTTAACAACAGTGAAACGTTTGATGTCCACTGTGAATCTTCCATTTCCTGGTAATTTTATTATATAAAATCAACTAAATTCAGCCAAGGTAAACGCATTACGTCACGTGTAGCCAAAAAGCATATTTATATGAATTTAGCGATTTTTAAATTAAATTTTTAAATAAATTAAGAATAAAAGTATTTTTTTGCAATAAACCTTATTTAATATTGATAATGATACTGATAGATTTATTGACAATGATAGATGATCTTTTGAACTTTTTAACACTTTTCCCTTTATGTTCGAAATATTTAAGAAAAAAATTCCTTCGAGATATCTGTACATATACGTTATACATATTCAAATTGGAAAATAATAAAAAAAAAAAATACTTTTACTATCCAAATAAAAACAATCCTGAAATTCCTTATAAATAATTCTCGGCTACCCGTGACGTACCAATTAACATACGCAATTATTGTATCTTTACTTTATTTACCTTGAAATAAAACTGCTATGTCTTGACGCTATAATTAATTGCAGCATAAAACAAATTATGATCATAATTTGACAATTTTCAGTACTATAATTAATTATTCTATTTTCGACCATTTTAAGGATTATACATTGAATTAAAAAGTAGGACAATTTATTTTGCAAAAACCATTACAAAATGGCGTAAATGTTCATTCCTCAACAATAAATTACATTTAATTCTCAAACTAGGCCATTTTATGGATGTTAACGTCAAGACGGAAAATTCAATGTATCCTTATAGTTTGACTATCGACTGTATTCGACTAAAAGTCGAATTATGATCATAAATTGGATTTTCTGTCTTGACGTTAACATCAAAAACTTAATGTATAATTTGATAATTAATTGTAATTATATTGATAAGGGATAAACATTTACGCTAATTTACCGTAATTTTTCCAAAATCTTTTGTTCTAATTTTTAAATTCATTGTAACATTCTAAAATATGGTCGTTAACAGGATAATTAATTATAGTCCTAAAAACTGTCAAATTATGATCATAATTTGTTTTATGCTCCTATTAATTGTAGCTTTAATATACATATAGCAATAGCATATGTATACTAAAATAGTTTGTTTTTGTTTGCTGTTTAGAAAACGAGATCACTCAACGTCATTGGAAATATGGTAATAATGGGCCAAAAACACTAACACAGCGTGAGCCCTATAAGGGGAATTCTATGCATAATAAACCAGTAATTATAAATCTTATGTTAAGAAGAGTTAACAGTACTATATACAGTAAGAGTATTACATAGTTTGTTTTTTCAGGCTATGCTAAATGATATTCTATATTGTACAATTCGTACTTTGGAGGACACCTTTATTTTAAAATCGGCACACGAAAACCAACCTATAACCGATGCAAATAGAACTATTCTAATAAATTGAATCATAAACTATTTTATTCAAAATGATTTTAAATGGATATTTATCACTGCAAGATAATTTCCAAAAAATTATGGAATCCTTCCAACAAAAGGTGAAATAAGAATTTTTACAAAAAGTGGGATGTTTTGAATCTAAATCATTTTTTTTTACTATATTGCAGGCCCTTTATTTTCAAAGCAGAAGGAATCAGAAACCCAAAGATCAGTTGTACGATAAATACAACAATTATACCGCAAAGTTCAGAAGCAATAATTTTTTACCAAATCCAGTAAGGTAGAAAAACAACAAAAATTCAGACGGTAAAGTAAAATTATACTAAACAAATATATTAATATTTATTTTACCTACAAAACTAAAGAAATATTTTACGAAATAATTTGACAACTACTGAATCTAAATTATTGAAATAATCAGCCCGATTATAGAATCCACGGGAGCGGATCAAATACGAATCGAAAACCACATTTAAAAAAAATAGAAAACATTACTTTTCAATTTAAGTAGCCTGGAAAACTTCTACTGATTTCCATCAAAACCAACACAAATATTTTAAACAAGCCCGAATGTGTGAGTTAATGCGCAGATACAAAACCAACGAAAATGTCTATATAAGCCGTAATAATTTAATATCAAGACGATTTTTTGTGACTACTGTTGCCAGAAATGGAATCTTGGGGGTCCCAAGTTGCCAAGCAAGACTGGTCAAAAATTTGCTTTTGAGAATAGGATATATGAATTTTCAGTAGTACTATTATTAGGTTAATGAAACAATTAACCATCTCCACTCCTTAACTATTTTTTTACCTACCCAACAATTCTTTAATTTACAAAATAGCTCCTAAATTCCTGATTAAAAAAACTTTCAAAATTCCTAATAGTATGGAACTTACATAGCGAAATATAACAAATTCAGTCTTACTTTAGAGTTGGTGTAAGAAATGTCGAAGAAATGAAGCTTAATCGAAAACCAATAAAATTCTGCCTTATGCAGCGTTAACAGTACTTTTGCTCAAAGTTATTATTTGTTAACTCTAGTTTTTAGCAGGAGGGGGGAGGGGAGGGGGTTATACCATTTAAAGTGGTTTGATTAGCATAGAGTTCAACGATAAATGCTACGATATTTGTTCCCAATGTTATACACGCCGCTTAAAGAGCTAATTAAAATTACCGTACCGCAGTCAGCACAAAAGACGCAATTGACTCAGAAATGACACATTTGAATATTTGCTTTCATAAATTAATGTATTATATTTAGTAATCATTTTTACTTCGGTCTAAAAAGACCAAAGTATTGAAATCCTGTCAAAAATGACGAAAAATTTGGTTGGTCCAAAACCACTTTTGGGGGTCAGGCTGCTGTGTATGCAGGGGGATAAACACAAGACTCGCTTCATGTGCCGTAACTGCATGCAACTTCAGCAAGTGCTCACACTGCCTCTTCGTGGCGGCCACTAGAAACTACTCTGTTAAAGGAGTAGGCTAAAGTGTGAGGGCTGTGGTCCTTCTACAGAAGGTTGGCGTTGGATTAACAGCCCAACCTGTAAAAATTTTTTGTTACGAAACCTCAACATGAGCCTCGGATATTTTTGGATTCACAACAACGACCTCGGACACGATATAAGGACAACGATTTTAAATTTGGAACATGGAACGTACTCAGCCTAAACCGCCCGGAGAGCCTCCATCAACTCTTCGAACAAGCATCTACGTATAAACTCGACCTCGTAGCGCTACAGGAAACAAGACTAATCGGCAATGACATCACCGATTATAGTCGCTTCGGACTAACTCTCTGTCATAGCAATAACATGGATAAACATGAATTGGGCGTTGGTTTCTTGATTAGCAATCGATGCCGTCAATTTGTGACTGACTTCATGCCTGTCAGTAATCGGATTTGTACACTCAGGTTTCATGGACGTCACTTTAACATCACATTTGTGAACATTCATGCCCCCACCGAGGAGAAGCCTGATCAAATCAAAGACGCTTTCTACGACCAGCTCGAAACCGTCCTGAGCAAAATTCCGCAACATGACATCAAAATTGTTTTGGGCGACTTCAATGCTCAAATTGGCAGTGCTGGCAGTACATATCGAAGCACTATCGGCCCAAACTCCTTGCACCATACATCAAACAACAACGGGATGCGCACCATCGAGCTAGCTTTATTGTACAACTTGGTGGTTGCCAGCACATACTTCCCACATAAGCGCATTCATAAAGCCACATGGAAATCAAACGACGGGACAACGGTCAACCAAATCGACCACATCCTCTTGTCCAAAAGACATTTTTCTAGCCTTAAAAACATCAAAACTAAACGTGGAGCTAACATTGATTCAGACCATTTCCTGGTAGTTGCTGAATTAAAATTTCGTCTATCAACCACATATAATCATCGCTTCCAGCGCATCACTCGTTGGAACACTGCGGCATTGAACGAGCAAGTTACCAGAACCACCTTCGGGATGACTATATCAGAAATCTTGGAAAATAAACCACTTCCTGACTCCGTTCAAGAACAGTGGGACATTATCAAAACGGCGGTAACCGATGCCTCAAAGTCCACCATAGGCCAAAATCCGTCAAGGCCTAAAAATCTCTGGATTGATGATGGTTGTATTGGTGCTATTCGGGAAAAAGATCGCGCACGACAACGAGATCTATCGCAAAGAACAAGGCAATCCCATAACGCCTACATGACTGCGAGGAGAATCGCTAATCGGCTATGTAGACGGAAGAAACGGGAATGGCATGAACAACAGGCACACAACATCCAAAATTCTAGCCTGAGAGATAGATATCGTTGCATAAGAGAATTAGCTACGGACTTTCATCCACGTAGCAGCGCTATTCGCAACAAATCAGGCGAGTTGGAAATGGACACCAAAACCGTCCTCGAAGTGTGGCGAAATTACTTCTCCTCGCTTTTAAATAAACAGGCACCACCTTCCGAGCAACAACCTCTCTTGCTTCAACGCGATATTAACGTCGAGATGACACCACCACCTCCTCCATCATATGATGAAGTACGGAACGTGATATCGCAGATGAAAAATTACAAGACACCTGGTGAGGATGGTATCTGCAACGAAATGCTCAAATATGGCGGTGATTATCTGTTCTGCCGCATGTTTGAGCTAATATCAACAATTTGGTCTAGAGAAGAAATCCCAGTAGAGTGGAAGACGGCTCTAATATGTCCACTTCATAAAAAGGGAGATCGATTAAACTGCAACAACTATCGCGGTATAGCTTTGCTGAACACGGGCTACAAGGTTTTGGCTAACGTAGTCGCAGCAAAGTTATCAACTTATAGCGAGAGGATCTTGGGTGATTATCAATGTGGTTTTCGGCCAAATAGATCAACGACCGATCAAACTTTCACGCTGAGGATTATGCTGGAGAAATGCTATGAAAAGGACATCCCTGTACACAGTCTATTTATAGATTTTCAACAGGCGTATGACAGCATTAAGAGGAACACGTTATGGAACGTATTGTCCTATCTGGGCATACCGTCAAAATTGGTTTCAATGTGCCAGCTTTTAATGGATGGCTCAATATGTAAGGTGCTAATAGAAGGCAAAATTTCGGATGCCTTCGAGATAACATCTGGAGTGCGGCAAGGAGACCCAATAGCTCAAACTCTATTCAATCTATCATTAGAGTATGTTATTCGTCAGCTTAATATAGCCCAGCGTAGCTGCCTGTATTATAAATCAACCCAGCTATTAGCATACGCTGACGATATTTGCATTCTGGGTCGCAACATCATCTCTCTGAAAGAGGTCCTCCTCCCGTTGGAATTAACAGCCCAACAAATAGGCCTTCAGATCAATGAAGCGAAGACCAAATACATGGTGACCGCGAGAAGGCAGACTTGTGGGGACTTCATTTCAGGAGATACTCAATATGAAAAGGTGAATGAGTTTAAATACCTAGGATCACTGATCACTGAGCAAAACTCCGTTTCTGTGGACATTTCATCGAGGATCGCAGCAGGCTACCGAGCATTTTACGCCAATATCAAAATTTTCAAGTCTCCTCATATATCGCGCAAAATAAAATTGGACATCTACAAGGCGCTGATAAGACCAGTTGTCACCTTTGGTTGCGAGTCTTGGACACTAACAGCGCAAAACATCCAGAAAATCGCTGTAACTGAGCGTAAGATGATAAGAAGAATTCTCGGTCCCATTAAAGAGGGAGCCACGTACAGAATGCGAATGAATCACGAGATCAGAAATGATCTCGATAAAGTCGACATCATAGGATTCATAAAATCGTCAAGGCTGAGATGGCTTGGGCACGTACTACGTTCACAAAATCGGACCACTAAACAGGCCTTGGAGTCGGCACCAACGAAAGTAGGACCTCGTGGGAGACCACCTACCCGATGGATGGACGACGTTGAGAGGGACCTGTACACACTCGGTCACCGTGCCTGGCGTTCTCTTGTGGCGGATCGGATTATTTGGAGGAGCATCGTTGAGGCGGCCAAATCCCTTCATGGGATGTAGCGCCAGCGGAAGAAGAAGAAAACCACTTTTGTCGACGTTTTGAAAGTCCCTGAGTCTGAAAATGCAAAAAAAAAAAATTGTCCGTCCGTCTGTCTGGATGTCTGTGTGTCTGGACCCATGGTATCTCGAGAACGGCTTGTCCGATTTTTGGATTTTTTTTTCGCCAATGTTCGTTATGGTCAAGGCGGAGATTTGAAAAGCTTTTGGATACTGTACGTCAAGGGGGTGGGGTACCTGCCATACGAATTGACCCAAAATACCTGCTTTTATAAATATTTACGATTTTTTTATATATGCTTATTTGATTATTGGATTGGGCATTGAATTGGGAATTGATTTGAAGGTTAAATTAGGGTTCAATTTGCGCGTTGAGTTGAAGTTGAGTTGAAGTTGAGTTGGAGTTGAGTTGGGGTTGGATTTGGATGTAGTGAATAGTTAACAAATTTTTTATATGATTGAACTTGCTTATTAAATCAACCGATTATTATGAAATTTGACATGTGTGTTGGAAATGGGATTCTAAAATGAGTTTTGGATGAGGTTCTGGAATATGGCCAAGTATGGTGGAACTAGTCTATTTCTCAACCGATTACATTAGAAATGGGATTCTAAAATGTTTTTTGGATGAAGTTCTGGGCTTTTAAAACGATTTCTGGATGAAGTTCTGGAATATGGCCAAGTATGGTGGAACTAGTCTATTTCTCAACCGATTATTATGAAATTTGGTTTGTGTGTTAGAAATGGGATTCTAAAATGAGTTTTGGAAGAGGTACTGGAATATAGCCAAGTATGATGGAACTTGCCCATTTCTCAACCGATTACGATGAAATTCGACATTTGTATTGGAAATGGGATTCTAAAATGTTTTTCGGATGAAGTTCTGGGATTTTAAAACGATTTCAGGATGAAGTTCTGGAATATGGCCAAGTATGATGGAACTTGTATATTTCTCAACCGATCACAATGAAATTTGATTTGTGTGTTAGAAATGGGATTCTAAAATGAGTTTTGTATCTGGTTCTGGAATATAGCTAAGTATGATGGAACTTGCCCATTTCTCAACCGATTATGATGAAATTCGACATGTGTATTGGAAATGGGAATCTGAAATGGGTTTTGGATGAAGTTCTAGAATATGGCCAAGTATGATGGAACTTGCCTATTTCTCAACCGATTATAATGAAATTCGACATGTGTAATACAAATCGAAGTTCAGGAATATGGCCAAGTACGATGGAACTTGACTATTTCTTAACCGATCATAATGAAATTTGATATGTGTCTGGAAATGGGAATATTTGATATGTGTGGAATATGGCCAAGTATAATGGAACTTGACTATGCCTTAACCGCGGGTATCATTAAATTAGACATGTGTGTTGGGAATGGAATTATAAAATAATTTTTTATAAAGCTCTGCAATATGGGCAAGTATGATGGAACTTGGCTATTTCTTAACCGATTATGATGAAATTTGATATGTGTATTGGAAATGGAATTCCAAAATGATTTTTGGATAAAGCTCTGGAATATGGCTAAGTAGGATGAAACTTGGTTATTCCTTACCCGTTTGTTATAAAATTTGACATGTGCGTTATAAATGGGATTCTAAAATGAGTTTTTGGATAAATTTCTGGAATATGGTCAGTTAAACGGTTAGAAGTATCAGTATAATTTGTTATACTACTTTCGGTATAAAGTTCTAGAATACGATTTTTCGGGTAAAATTGGATACCTGTACGTTGACCTGTTTGGTTGTTCTTATATAAGTAAATAAGTATATGTATGTTGGTTAAAATAGAAATCAATAATGTCAAAACTGTCACACCAACTTTATGAATGAAGATACCAAAGACCGAAGTTCTGATCACCTCGTGAGGTTTCAGCCCTTTATATTTTGATTTTTAAGTTTCATTAAAATAAGAGAAATCGGTTTGGAAACCTTTTAAATCTATAACTTCTAACTTAGCTGCAGAATTGGAATCATCTGGTGAACCTGAGGGTCAAAATATTCTTATTCTTCACACCTGTCAAGATTCATTCAAATAGAGAAGAAAATCGGTACTTCAAAATAATAAAAACAGAATAGCGGAAATATTGGATGAATGCTACACACAATCGCATGGACTCAAAATAATTGAAATAGGTTTTAAAAATCTGTACCCTGAAAGTTGGAATTTCTTACTACATTTTGACACATTTATCAAAAATATTGCTCTTATTATAGAGCTAAAGCTGCACAACAGCAGAAAAATATTTCTATTGGTAAGTTTTTATAAGTAAACTTGTAAAGTATAGAAACGATTTTAATGTCTATTTTTATATTTTTTTTCTTGCAGATGAGAAGATTATATCGCCTTTTGTCATTCATGGAGTTTTGATGATGTCAAATAAAATTAATAAATAAATTCAAATGGAAACAAATTAAATCGAAGATTTACAAAAAATTTTCATAATATTTGTGCCTACGGTTCAAGCATGTGACCAAATATTTGAAGATAAAAAACAAAATTTATTTTGAGCGAGGAGAGAATTAATTCCCTCTTAATGCTTTTTTGATTATAACAGGCCAACAATAGTTTCCGCTATAGATTCCATGTTTAAGATAATTCAAATTTTTAATATGAAATACCCAATTTAGTCCGAATCTGTTGGCTCTTATTAAGACTAAAATTAAATTAAAAAATTTCTGACTGATAATTAGTTGTTTTAAATAAAAAATGTAATTTAATTTAATAATTAATAGGCTAAGTGTAAAATATATATTCCGGGTGAGGAAAAAGTATGAAAACCACTAGAAATCTCACGGAGTTCGGTCAAAATAAATTACCTTGATTAAATCTTAGGTAATTTTCAACAAGTAATTCAATTGACATTTGCCCTTGAATGTACCTCGAACCTCATCTTCAAGGTCATTTTTGTAAAATGGAAACCCCTATTTTTGACATCTGATTCGAAAAGAATGGAAAATTTTACGTCCGAATATGTATTTCCCTTAAGCACCCATGAAAGAATATATTTTAGTTATAATGCTTATGATTTGTTATGAAAATGAAAATAAAATAAAAAATATAATTTCTTCATTTTTAAAATTTATATTTTTTTATTTTTGTTTAATTTTCATAGCAAATCAGAGAAGCATTATAACTAAAATATATTTATTAAAGTGACCTTGGGATGTCGTTAAAATACATATCCGGGGGTATAATGTTCCATTATGTTCGAATCGTATGCCAAAAATTAGGGTTTCCATTTTAAGAAATGACCTTGCTCTCAAAATGACCTTAAAGGTGAGGTTCAAGGTCACATCCAAGGTCACCATTGTATTCCTTGTTGAAAATTACATAAGTTCTAATCTAGGTATTTTTTTGTTTACCAAACTCAGCGAGATTTCTAGTGGATTCCGTACTTTTCCTCACTTCCTTTCCTCCTATATATATAATATTATGGTATATGATGACACAGGAAAAAAGGAAGTTTTTGACACACACTATGATATAATAATTGAGAATTAATTTGAACCTTTTCAAGAATTATATTTATGTCATTTTATTTTTAAGCAAATTGCTAAGTGAAAGTAAAAATAGTTATTTATAAGTTCACAAATTAAAATTCTAAAGTTTTATATAATATTATATTTTCGGAAAAATTTAGTTTGTTAGATCATTTTCACGAAAAATGAACCTCATTCTTTTTCTCTCGTTATTTTGAAATAAAAAGTGTGCTGTAATTAAATGATTAATATATGCAGGCTGTGTTACTGTCTTTTTTTAATTTTTAATTATATTTTGGCAAAAGTTCTAAAATTAAGGTTATGCTGAATTATTTTTTGTTTCTAATCCCTATTTGATTGATTAGTTTTAATTGAGAATAAATTGTATTATTATTTATTATACATACATACATAGCATATACACATAATTATATTTAATTTTAATTTTTATTAAATATGTTTTTTTTTTGTTGAATAATAAAAAAACAATGAATTTTATGCAAAATGTTTTAATTTATTCCTTCAACACCATTTTTTATATATAAAAATATCAAATAACATTAAATTCATAATCAAAATCACCAAAAGATAGAATAATGAAATAGGTATTAAAAACAAAGCACTGATAATTCATATACTGAATTATCAGTGCTTCGTGTTTACTACCTATTTCATTATTCTATCTTTTGGGGATTGATTATGAATTTAATATTATGAACAAATATTTGTTCAGGACCATTTCTATGAGTGATTATTAGTTCGTTAATAATAACGCTGCTTCGTTATTCTACATTTTTGGGATTGATTACGATATTAATATTATTAACGAATGTTTTTTGGACATCATTCCTGAAAGTGATTATTATTTCGTTATTAATACTACTACTTCGTTTTTCTACTTTTTGGGCATTTATTACGACTTACGACTCTAATATTATTAACCAAAGTTCATTCAGCATCATTTCTGACGGTAACTATTAGTTCGTTATTAATAGTACTATTTCATTATTCTACTTTTTGAGGATTTATTAATGTTTGCTACCCTACAATAAAGAAAATTCTTTAAATTTCTAACCTTAATATTATTTAAGATTTAATATTATTAACGAATAATTTTAATTAATATTTGTTAGATTAACAACGAAGTGTTATCCATAAGTATTAAATTTTATTATAGACACAAATATTCTGTTGATGGAATAATATTACTTTAATTAATTAGTTTTAAATATAACAAATATTTCGTAATTTAAATTTTTAATGGTTTATTAAATAATTGATGTTATCATAATGAAGAAATCGTCGGATCAATATTAATAGAAATTTCGTTGAAGTTATGCAGAAAATCGTTGCTGGCACACAATTTTTTTTTTCAGTGTGTCTACCGGTTGAACGCTTCTACCTATAATAACAAAATTAGCACAAAATATTTGTCAGATTTTTACTAGTACTGTTAACCTGGATAATCTCTTCAATTGGAGAGTTCCAAGAAGTTCAGGCGCCTTAAGAATTACCTACGAAACACAATCGGTGGGAAGCGACTAAATGGATTGGCATAATTAAATATTCACACAGATGTGGTTATATAAATAGACTGTGTCCTCGATGAATTGGCCTTAGTGTCACGAAGAATCAATATAAAACTATAAAAAACTAATAAAAAATTGAATTCAAATAAATAAATTCGAATGCATTATTTCCTTATAGAAATTATTTTTTTTAAACCCCCCCCCCCCCCCCCCTCGACGAATTTCTGGTTACGCCACTGGCTTGGGTGGTACTAATACTTCAGAAAAACTCAATATTCTCATCATTCTAAATTTGTTATATTGAATATAGGGCAAATATTTACCTTCAAAGCGCTATAAATTTAACAAAATTGCCAATGTCCAAACTCACAGACAACACAAAAAATCGCACACACAAATCAAAATTTAAATTATTTAATTTTATTCTCGCGCGTCTGCAATACATATTGCATTTGCATATTTAGAATATTCTGAGTTTCAAAAAAAATAATCAAAATATTGTTATTGGTATGTTGCATCGGTTCGTCAAAAACAATTCGTTCGAAACTTCTATTATAAAATTGACAAAAAGAAAAAACCAACCCAAACATTTTGGAATGTACTATTAAATTACATGGAATCATTATTTTTAATTTTACAATTTATATTTTTAATATTTGCGTGTTTTGCGGTTTTTTCTGTATTTCTTCTTTCGTTCAATCTCTTCACAATCAACTTCATTTCAAGTTGATCTTGATATTATGTGAACGGACGAATTCAAATGGCGTTTTTTTGTTTGACAAATTAAATCATTTGTATAGATTTTGTATGCGTTCGGTTTCTTATTTTGTAATTCAGATAAGAAGTTGCTTGCGCGCTTGTTAACAAAATATTAATTAAAGATGTAAGGTAATAATAATCTTATTTAATTGTTTGAATTCCAATTAAGATGCAAATAGCTAACAGGTTGGAATAATAAAAATATTCGGAAAAGCTTTAAGACATGATGCAGAAAATGAAAAGGATTTGGTTTGGTGAAAGTGAAACTTATAAATATATAGCAAACAGTAGCACACATAATTTGAACAACTAACTAGATGTCTAATCGATTAAGGAATAATCAAGTTATTATTTTCAGTTGCCTAACCATGTTATATATACCATAACCGAGCTGCGGTTTATCACACAGTTTTTACAAATTACATTGAAAACTCTTCTAAACGAATTAATAACCCAGCAGTCCGGCAGAGGTTGTTCGATATTTAGGTAGTTTTAGATAATTCTAAAGAGCTCTCTTTATTCTAAAGAGGTTTCATTTTGTTTCGGAAAGGTTTCACTGAATTTGCAAATAGTTCCGTTTAATTTGCAAAAGGTTGCACTTAATTTGCAAAAGGTTTCATTTAATCTGAAAAACCTATAAACAAAATTGTAAATAGTTAAACAATAAAAAATAAAAATAAAAAAAATATGGATTCTTAATAATAAAATGGATAGAAATAAAGACACTAAGAAGACGAATAAGTTATAAATATTAACCCTTGTGTCAACACGACATACCCGGGTGTGTTTTTGATTTTTTGTAACTGAATGATTTTTTTTTTCCAATAAAGTTAAATGACAATTTCATTATGTAATCGTTTCTATATTGAATGTTTAACCGTCTTTGATGCAAAACTCATGATTAAATTCATACACAGCAGTGGTTGGACGAGTGGTGAGATATCGTTTTATTCTCGTGTTGACACAAGAGTTAAATTGTATCATGTAAATAAATAAAGAAATTTTGTATACCTATGTATTGTATAAATTACCAAACATTGAATAAAAAAAAAACAACGAGCGAGGTCACCCTCAACTCGCTATAGATTTATGTGAAAACTTTTATGTATAAATATGTTTTAAATCATTATTAAGTCATTTCGATGATGCTGAGAAACCCCTACATAAACACGGCTGTTGTTCGCTTAGCATCATATTTTAACTAAATTACATTTTTGGTCCAAAAAGTCAATAAGTTATTCTATTTTGAATTTGGAGGACGAACCTTACTGACATTAGTTGAGCATGAGCAAAGTACAGTTCTGTTAAGTTAATCACCTAAACCTGATATGCACAAGATTTCATAGTGCTCGCTGAACAATGCAAAATCACATCGCTTTGTCACTGATCAGTTTAAAATAAATTAAATAGAGCGGTTCTATTTGGGCGCAATATTGACCGTAATATCATTGCAGTTGGGAAAAAAGAAGCGCGAAACCCCCATAACCAAACTTACATAATTAATGTATGTATATGTGCAATTTTCACAGCTTGCTATTTCCATTTAAGTTTTTTGAGTCACTTACACTACACAAATATAATTTGTGGTCTTTTTGCTCGTATGTAATTGTTATTTTTATAAACACTTGCTTCTGCGGCCATATATAGTATGTAGATATTTTCACAATAAAATAAATTAAAGTAGGCGGTTTTTTTATAATTTTTTTGTATTCGGCCAAAACCAACACAAATGTTTTATATAAGCCATATTATTGCCATACAGCTAATCCACACTAGGTCTCATGAGTCCGGTATCATTCATCGTTTTTTTCCTCTTTACCTATAAAACCGGTTTTGTTGCGGATTCATTTTTCAACCAAAATTTTTTTGGTTTCTATAGTCTCATCACACTCGCCGAAACAAAAATGAAATAAAAAAAATTTTCAAGAACATTTTTGACTTGTATTTTTTTGTTTCATATTGTGTTTCGACCAATGCCCTAGTAGACTTTGGTATACCTAGTAGGCATTGGTTTTCGACATACACATACATATAAATTTATTGAAGAATCCGGATTCATTTGAGACTGTGTGTGAATGCGACTGGTATTTTGATACCAGAAACCAGTATCAAATGAGACCCAGTGTGGATTGGCGGATCCAAACACAAAATAAAGCCTACTATTTCTGTAAGTATTAGCGTCATAATACAGTATAATCTTTACATACCTTGATTTTAAATTGTAGTTTGTATCAAAAACAGTATAAAATATCACTAACTAACACTTACAGAAAATAGTAGTTTTTGGATTTAATAATATGCGTGCGTCATGGAAATAATATGGCTTGTATAAAGACATTTGTGTTGGTTTTGATTCGGCTCACGATGTTTTTGAAATGCCGGATGATGTTGTATATTGCAAATGTATGCATAGATTTTGCGTTGATTTTACGTTTCTTTTATTTTTTGTTCTTGTCGATATTCACACCTACATGCAATATTTTTTGTTCGATACTTTTGTTTCCGTAACATGATTTCTATACAATTTTTTACTTACTCCTGCCGCTAAAGATGTTTTCAAATCAAAAAAAATAACCTTAATATTAAATAAAATTGGTGAACGTTGTGTTCTTTTTACAGTTCTTTTTGTTTGAATGCTGTTATGACCAGTGAAGTTTTCTCACATTAGTATGGGCTGTGCAATAGATAGCACAGCTTTGCCATCATTGACGCAGTTCTCAATTTGTGGCAATACGATTTACAACGTTAGTCCCGAAAAGTAACATCAGGATCGGATGTTAATCTAACCGGTGTGCAATTACCGTTGGTGGTAGCGGACGTGGTTGTTGGTCGTGCGCGCGAAAGTGGCGTAATTATTTTATGTCGCTAGCACTTATACGGTTACTACGATAGTATTACTACTGTAAGATCTGATATCTTAAGTAAAACGGCACTGATTTAAATAATAACACATCAATCGTAACGTTATAATAATTAACTTTATTTCTAGTATACAAATAAATTACGATTATGATCGCCATTAAATCTCAATAGGGAATTGAAGGGCAATGATAAAAAATGACAACTAACTTGATAGATTTAAGAGAATGAGAGAATAACATTTTATACAATAACAAAGGGAAATTAACTATAATTACAGTAGCAAATCACAAATGCATTTTAAGTATGCAACCAAAATATAATTGGAAATGAATGTATAGATTTATTATTTCTCCCCTCTTAATTGATGAACGTCCAGCGGATGCTTGAAATCGAACGGTTGAAATTTCTTTCCGTTCCGACCTTCTTGGTGAGGAAATTTCACTTTTTTGACCTGATTGGTTATCGTTTTGTGGTGGAATTGAACAAGTGGTACTAGGTCCAACAATAGGATTATGATTAACACCATCTGACGTTGATGAACTGCTTGGATTTTGACTATTAACCAAACAAGATCTTTTCGGACTCGACGTAGATTGTTGGTGACTACCCAGCGAAGATGATTGGTAAATATATGGAAAGACATCCGATTGATTTGGCAATGTGACTTCATTTGAATTGGGTGTTTGCTTAAAATTAGAAATTATTTTTTTATTAAGATACCTACAACGAAGCTGGTTTTGATGTCTCCTGCAGATTCCGGCTTCGGTCTCGACCAGAAACATCTGGCGTCCCAGTCTCTTTATGATTCGACCTTCAATCCATTTGGCACCTCTTGAGAAGTTTTTTGCAAATACGAATTGATTCGATTGAAACTGCGGCTTTCATGATCTTCACTAAGTTGATGTTGTGCGTTTGGTAGGAGAACGGACCGTAAATTTCGAGGTTGCCTCCCATGAAGTAGTTCAGCTGGTTATTTTTGCGATATTGGATCAGGGGTTGATCGATACGTTGATAAAAATTTCAGCAAAGCCAGTTGACTGTTTTTCTCCTCCGCCAATATTTTAGAAAATGACGTTTTGAATGTTCTAACAAAACGCTTAGCTTGACCGTTCGAAGCTGGGTGAAACGGTGCGGTCGTTAAATGGGTAATTGAGTTTACCTTGCAAAATTCCTCGAACTCGTTAGATACGAGCTGTGGTCCATTGTCCGATATAATGGTTTCAGGCAAACCTTCTAGCGAAAATATTTTTTGTAGAGCCAAAATTGTTGTTGTTGATGAGATATTAGACATTTCCACGGTATACGGGTACTTCGAGAAAGAATCAACACAAATTAGCCACATTTTGTTGAAAAATGGCCCAGCAAAGTCTATAATTATGTATTCCTGCCCAGGGCTTTTCAGCGACCGGCCAACTGGAAAAATTCTTCTTCGGATCACTGGAGGCAACTTTTAGCTATAGTTGTTCGATTTTTTTATCGATGTTTGGGAACCAGCAGTATCGTCGAGCAAGTTGTTTCATTCGTGCTACTCCCCAGTGTCCATCATGCAACATATGTAATACGGTTTTTTGGAGCGTATATGGTATGACAACTCTGGTGTAATCTGTGTGAAGTAAAATTATTTTGCTCTGTAACGAAAATGAAAATTTACGATCAAAATATGGTTGAAAATCAGTTTTCTCCTCTTTTGAGAGCGTTTCAGACCAACCGTTTTGAATAAAATAGGAAATTTCTGATAAAATTTGATCTTCTGATGTAAATTTTTCGATTATTTTTCCGTTTATGGGGAAATTTTTTTTCTTTTTTTTCTTTTTATTCATTACCAACTTTATTCATTTTATTTATCTACAATACATACATCATATATTTAATTGGTAAGATAAGTGCACTTTTAGTTCAAAAGAACATGCGTCAAGTGCACTGATTCATCATTCACAATCATTATTAAACATTAATTATAAAAAAAAAAATTTTAAATTTAAATAAATATTACATATGTACATACATTTTCTCTTTCTTTTTCCCTTTTCCTTCCCTTTTTTTCATTTCTTTTTTGCTTTATTTTATTTTAATTTTTTTAATATGGCTATTTCTTTAGTACCATTAATTTGTATATTATGTAAAAACATGACCCATCACTTTCATACTTGCAAAAAGGAAAGTACTTCAATATCTTTATTATGGTTTAACCACAGCCTTAGGCTTTTTGAGAAAACAGACAGATTGCGGCTATTACGAATATCCAATGGTAAATTATTAAATATAATAGGTGAGAACACATTGAAAAAACTCTTCCGGAAATCTGTTTTAAAAACTGGAACATTTTTTTTCATTGAAAATTTGAACGAAGGCTATAACTTGCATGGCTAACAGTATTCCCACTTATAACAAAAAATAGTCTTAACACCTTAAAGACAAACATGTGTCTTAACGGAAGAACGTCTAACTCTCGAAATATGGGCCAAGAAAGAGACCGCAGTTCTTTAAAGCACATTATACGAGCTATGTGTTTCTGTCGCACAAATAGTGGATTTAGAGTGGATTTGTACGCCCCTCCCCAGCACGATAGTCCATATTGTAAAATTGAGTCAACTAGGGCAAAATACACCATTTTCATTAGATAAAGCGGACAAAACAACCGAAGTACATACATTTCCCTAGACACCAGTAACAATCTAGACTTCAATCCTTCAATATGCGCCTTCCAATTTAGATTACTATCAATCAGGATGCCCAGATATCGAAGTTCATTAACCACTTCTACACGGAAGCAACCATTAGATACACAAGGTGGACATCGGTTACATCCAGAGACATGGTAACTTATTTCAAGTAGCTCTGGTACTCTATTTCTGAAGTGTTGTAACTTAGTTTTCTCGCTCAAAGCAAGTTATGAGCTTTTAACCATACGGACAATATAAATAAGTCATGCTCGATGCCTGAGACATTATCTTTTATGCTAGGGCCAGTGTATACAAATGAAAAATCATCTGCAAACGCAGTCGGAGAACCACAAAACTGCTGATTGAAAATTCCGTTAACATAGATTAGGAATAATAAAGGTCCCAATACAGAACCCTGCGGAACTCCTACATTGACTGACAAATCCTCACTCGTTTCCCCGTTTATTTGCACTATCTGAGTTCGACCAGTAAAATAGGGAAAAACCACTTATGGATTAAACCTCTAAAGCCACAACAATAAAGTTTTTTTAAAAGAGTTGAATGATCCACTCTATCAAATGCTTTTGTTAAATCTATAAACAAGGCGGATGCTTTTAGTCCCTGATCAATGTTCATGCCAATATGTTCCAAAAAAGACAAAGTAGCTTGTTCCCTATTCCTGTTTCTTCTAAATCCATATTGTCGAGGTGATAGAAAATTATTCTTATCTAAGAAGCTCAAAATCCTGACTTTCATAGCCTTTTCAAATATTTTGGAGAATACCGATAAAAGGGAGATATGTCGATAATTGTTTAGCTTTGATTTATCATTCTTTTTGTAAATTGGGATTACTACCGCTTTTTTTATTCCTTACTCCACGCTCAAGTTAACGATGAACGAAAGAATATCAACTAGAAAACAAGCCATTTTTTTTACAATACTATTAGACATACCATCAATTCCAGGAGATGATTTATTTTTAAGTGCTTGAATAATACTGTATAGTTCCCCTGGAGATATAAAGGAGAAGACAAAGCTGCTTGTAGAATTATAATGCTCCGTGATTATCCGGTGTTTCTCAGCTATAGACATATGGTCAGTAGTATCCATTGAGCCACCTACGTGTGTAAAATAATCATTGAACTCATTGGCAATGGCAACAGAATCAGAAATTGTATTTCCCTTTTGATCAATGATTTCTATTATTTCAGCTGGTTTTTGATGACAGTTTAATATTTCATTGATTGTTTGCCAGTTTTTTCGAGCATTTTTACCATTATTATTAAATTGTTGTTTATAAAACAATTTTTTGCTGGTATTTATTTGGAGATTTACTGTATCACATAGTTTCAGGCTATATGCTTTTAGTTTTTTATTATTAGTATGCTTTTTCGACAGAAAACAAATTTTATTCCTTTTGCGTATTAGCTTTAATAAATAATCAGACATCCAAGGCTTTAGCTTGCATGAGCGTTAAAAAGATTCATGAAATTATCAAAAGCCACCGACGCATTCAAGGAATTATAAACAATACCCCATCCCTCAAATAAAAGTAAGTCCTTTAACTGATGGTAGTCTACTCGGGTTGACTGAATCGCTCTTTTAGTGGTACGACATAGTGTAGGTTCAGATAATTTAATTTCAATTAAACAGTGATCAGTGATCTTCAAGTCTAAAACTGAACACGAAACTTGTTTGAAGAATCTTTGGTCTAATCTGTATAGAACATTATCAATAAGTGTTGCAGACGAATCCGTAATTCTGGTAGGCTCGAAAACCAAACTATCGAGACCATAATTTGACATTAAAACTACCAGATTATCTACAGTTGTACTATTTTCTAAGAAATCAATGTTGAAATCTCCCATTATGAAAAGATTTGTATGAGATAAATCATTCAATAGCCTGGAAAACTCATTAATGAAATCGGAAATATCGGTATAACTCAACTATATAAACATACAACACACACTAATTCTGAATGATTTCCTGATGATAGATTCGTAATCATCAAAATTATTATCAGGCCCCATAGGCAATCGTGAAAGTGCGTCCGTGTTAGCTTGTTGTGTAGTAGTTTTATATTTGATGGTATAAGTATATCGTTGAAGATGGATAGCTCATCTCTGGAGGCGATGTAAGGTCATGACGGGTAACTTTTTGTTCGGATTAAAAAGTGTCGTTATGCCTCCTTCTCTATTTGGCTATACGAACGTTGATTAGCATCGAGTGTTTTAGATACGAATGCAATTGGTTTCTCTAAGCCATTTGGATATAGATGAGAAATAACAGCACCAATTCCCATTGCTGAAGCGTCAGTAGCTAAAATTATAGGATACTTCTCATTGTAGTGAACTAAGCGCGTTGCGCTAATGATAGAGTTTTTTAACGTTTGAAACGATTCTTCCTGACGTTGGCATGACCCTCGATTGGCTCATAGGTAGAGCCTCTGATCTTACAATTCAAAATAAGCTGCTGTTATATCGGCAAATTCTGAAGCCGATATGGACCTACGGTATACAACTCTGGGGATGTACCAAGCAAACAAACGCCAAAATGATACAGACGTTTCAAAACAAGGTTCTTCGTAGCATCGTGAATGCACCGTGGTACACAAGAAATGAAGACCTTCACAGAGACCTACGGATGGAATACATCAAAGATGAAATAAAAATGCATGCCGCAAAGCACGAAATAAGGCTCCAGGAATATGGAAATCCCTATATTAGCCATATGATAGGAAACCCTGTCGTTGAAAGAAGACTCCAAAGAACGAGGCCACTTGACCTAGTGAACTTACCAAATTAAAATTAGTAAATAGGTTTAGATAATTATGGGACTAACCAGTGGGTTACACCTAAACAAAAGAGAATTTTACTAGGAATATAAAAATTTGTGTTTGAAAGAAAAATTGCTAGATGAGTGCAGTCTCAGTCGTAATAAATAAATTAAAAAAAAACAAATTAAATTAATTATACATATATGTATGCCTATAAAAATATATTGGAAACACTTTACACCACACTAAATAAATAATATGAATTGAATTTGCCCCAAAACGGGGCAGTTTTACCAATTGAAGTGGCACTTTCACCATAGTTACTATTTCGGCTATAAGATAATAAATTATTATTATATTATTCTAATAAATTTTTAAAGAAACCAACTTTTTAACAAAAAATTTAGAAAGACGTATATTTTATTCATTCAAAATATAACCATAAAAAAAGGTTATGTAAAAAATAAAAAATGTGTAAATATAATTCTGTTTCTTAAAAGGAACATATCAGGCAATTCTTATTATCGAATGTTGTATTTTGAAAAATCAACCGAAAAAATTTATTTTTCTGCCGATCGAGATGTTTCCGGAGGATGCTCGGGCATTGGCAGTTTCATTATGATATCACTCCATAGAACATAGGAAATATCTTCCTTTGTTGGCTTCAAAAACAATTGAGCTGAACCGTGCTTCTTCAAAAAACTTATAATATAATTGTTACTTGCTTTTGTTTCTTTAATTTGACCCACATAATATATTACGGATATTTCTACCTTAAACTTAACTAGTACAAACGTTCCTTTATCAATTATATCTGTGTATATGAGAAGCCTTTCTGCGGTCTGTTCATTTGATGTTCTTTCATATGAAAAGGTGCCAACTGATTTGTCAGATTCGGCATAAGAAATTCTGTCGGAATCTTCTTCGGGTGACGAAAACTCAACAATTTTTTTGTTTTTTTGGACAATAATTTTGCTTTAGCGTTTCTATTTTTTGCAGCGGTAATTTTATCGTTTTAGATTTTAAAACTTCTTCAATTTTGTTTTTTTCTGGTGTAGAAGTATAAATGCGCGATTTACCTGCTCTATTTGTTGGATTTTTTTTTTGTTATTCTTGAAATAGGACGAGCTTCTTCGGGAGTTTTAATATTCTGGATGCTTTTGATTTTTTATGGATATTAGGCATTTCGTCCTCTAAGCCGCCGCCTCATCTGAAAATTAAATATTTGAGAACGTAATTAATTTAAAAAAATGTATACTTATCTAAATAAATAATTCGCACCTACATTCAACAACAAAATCGTTATCAGTAAACATCATGCTGTTGTAAGGGCTAATTCTTGTCGGAAACCCCTTTAAAATATTTTACGTGGAGCATGCTTTCAGAAATAATAATTTTGTTAATCGAGCGAATTCGTATATGCTAATAACTTTTCCCCGATTATTGTCAAGTAATCGTTATAAGAAATTCTGTATAGCTTTTTAAATAGCTCAAAAATGGAAACATCTAGCGGTTGTTGAATGATAACATGATAATGCCCTTTTCTCGGCGGTATATAATCGATTCTGTGGCACAATGAGAAATATGGTTACATATTTTAATAAACATTGTTGTAAATTATCAAAAAATCGTTAATGGATGTTTTGTTAAATCCCCTAAGTCGTGCGATACTAGTTTTTCGGCCTCCCTAAAAAAAAAGGGAGAAATTCCTTTTAAGAAATCCAAACAACCAATCTTTTCCTGCATTTTTGTTTGCTTCCCAAGATGGTAGATGTGGAATTTGGTTAACAGCGAACTGGTAAGCAAAGGTCAAAGCAACTTTATTGCTTAATCCGTATTGGAGTTTGGAGCACATTTTTTTCATATAATTTTCAATTTCCTGCTCCTGGATTGTAGTAAACACTTGGCAAACAGTGTATTTGGAAGAGAATTTTTGATTAACATGGTCGTTTATCTCATTTCCCGACTCAGAATTAGAATCTAGTGCAGGGAGGATTGATCGGATAAAGTTTTTTAATTCTCGAGTTTAGAGTACTTCTTTTTATATTGTATTTATGAGAAGCGCTACCCGGTGTTTCAATTTTTTGCAAAACATCCGATATCGTGAATTTTAAGTTTTCCTCATTGATGGTGGCTCTATCAGTTTTTTATATAATTTCGCACCATATGTATTCGATATCTAGTGTAATAAAATATAAAACTTTTTTTAATATAAGGGGCACATTCGCCTTTACTATGGGGCACTAGTGTCGAAACTGCCCCATATCGTTTTGGCGAATGTGCCCCATTTTAAAAATATTATACTAAAACAAATAAAACAATTTATTTTCATGTTATTCTGATTATTTACCATATAAACACTTAAAACAACAATTATTTTGCTAATAACATTTACCCATTCAAAAAATAAAAATTCACTTATTAAAAAAGGTTATCTAGTACTAACTGATTGCACAAAAAATGGAAAAAACACAATTTTACGACTATCTTTTAAACATTTTGTTTGACGACTGACAAACTTCAGGGATGAGTTCGGAATAACAAAACGAATATTCAGTCCTTTTTTTAAAAATGTTTGAACGTTTGGAAAGTGATTTAAACCCTGTTGGCGAATGTGCCCCATAATCAAATGAAGAATTTACTAAAATCGAACTAAAACAATTTTAGTAAAATATAGTTTAAACTTTAAACTTTATAGGCATGAGACTAATAGGCTGTTTTCCAAACGAGACTTACTTGAATACTTACTTGAAGAACCTAACTTACTACATAAGAAATTACATTGAATAATTTAGGTTCCACAAATAAGTATTCGTTTGGAAAACAGCCTAAATTAATTACTGCCGTTTCTTGGTGATAAGGGGTGGCACCATTTTTGAATCGGCAAGAGGATGATACTGCTAAGCTAAGCGCATAATTGTTTTCGTATTATTTGTAGTGCCGATTTGACTAAAAAAGAGAAATTTCAGTGTATTTGGTACGACAATGTAGACTTATGCAAATATGACCACACAGTTGATGAAATACCATTTTATTGTTTACTCATAGTCATAAGGCACCAATTGTTTTACAAGATAGTATCTAATTCCTTTAGCACAAAGCACATCTTAATTTCATAGCTCAACGCTATAAGATTATAATCAATATTACATTTTTTTGTGTTATTTAAAATTTTACTTTCAATGGAAAATAAAGATGTAATCATAGTTGTGGTACGCTTAAGATACAAATCATTTACACTTTTAGCTATATACAATAAAATGTATCTTGCCGAGATAGTTGTGTAAAATTGAGCACTTATTATAAAATTCATAATTTATTGATTTTTCAATTATTCAAATAGCACCAATTATATAATTTTTTTTGTTTTTTGCCGATGGAACTGTAATTATTCAGTAGGGGCAATGTAACAAACATTCTTTACTGGTAAAACCGGTTCGATCATCACGTTTATGTGTTGCCCATAAATACTGAATTATGTATATGTGCACCTTATTCAAGTTTGTTATACAGTGAGGTGATAAGCAAAAGTACAGGTCAATTGTAGATTGAATTAGACATTCACTTTCTATTTCGCACATTTGTTTCTACTGTTTGCTCACTATTGACGATTAAAAAAATTCATTTTCTGATTGAATAACCATTTATGTCACATTTTTAATTTCCTTATGTTACGATTCTAAGTATTTCTTTAAGAAATTCTATTTTGCGACTAGGATTTACTTGAATGAATCCTAAATTTAGAAATAATTCTGTAATTTAAAATTGGCCATATTGCTAAAACGTATTGTTTGAAACCGGAAACATCGAAGACAATTTGTTTTTACAATTGCGAGTAGGTATTACATCCAATAAATACATAAAGGATCTTTATCTCTCTGGTGAATTCATAGCAAGGCCACAAAATATTATTGAATTGTGTAAAAGTGCAGGGTGTAGTTTTTATTTATCCACGCTTATATTATATTTGCTCATTGTATTACCATTAACCTGATGGTTGTTAAAATTCAATACAAAGAATTGTTCGCGATATTCAACACAACCATCACGCTCATTGTAGGTTTCAAAACTCCGGCGTTATTAATTAACGATTGAATGCTAGATCATTTCGATTGGTAATTCGAATAATTTCGTCTTTTATTCGTCCCAAAAAAGTACATACTCGGAAGAGCAATATCCGGGTACAAACGGCTTATTAATACTAAACCTACCACGACCGGTCAAATTTCGATTAGAATTTCTTATATAGTATGTATAGTATATATGTATATAAAAAAAAATGTAGCCAAATCAGGAGATCTAGGTGGTGGTAGAATTGGAGAATGCGTGGTTACGGAAACCCAACCAATTTATCTTCCAGGAAATTTAATGTATGTAATGATGATGTTTATGTGCAAAATATATAAAAAAATGAGTCTATCCGACTCCACGAATGACTTTTTTCCCACAAATATAGATCACCAAACCAATCATTAACATTTTACAAAGGTAAAAGATGTTAGGGGTATTCTTAAATTTGGAGGCTCCTTCACCAATATCACAATCGGTCATAACAAATGAAATCTTCTATTCTCGAGCCGCCAAAACAAAGACTAACAATTAATGTTAGATTATTTAGAACTGAAATGCGTTGAAAGCAATCAAAATCGCGTTCGCCATTTTTCATCTTCGACCTTTACCAATTAGATCCAGTTGTACATCTCTAGTATACTGTTGAAAATCCTTCAGAATTATCCGTTGAGAGAGTATCTACAAAATTATTCTACCAAAATTTGTACCGTTTTACCACAGATAAGAATAGACAGATGTGGATCTTGTATGGGCCATATTTACATTCTAAATTTCAATACCAAATTCCAATCCAATCCATTTAGAGCAGGACGTATCATAATAAGTGTGTTCGTTTGTGGTGAATTAACTGAATTATCTGAATTTACTGAATTAACTGAAGTGATTTGCCCGTTCGTTTGGTATGCTTCACTTCACTTAAAAATATTGAGCTACTGATTTATCTGAATAATAATTTTGCTTGTACATATAGATAATTCAGATAATTGTTTTTGTTGTTTTTTGACATTATCATTTGTTTTACGCATCGAAGAAGCCAGGATATTTAGAGAATTTTAAATTATTTTTCTGTTATAATGGATGACGATTTGATCGAATATGTGAATTTCGGAAATCACGAAGAATTTGCAAATGAGAAAATGTAATGTGACACACAAAAATAATTAATCCAAGAAAATGATTGAGTAACTTTAAATTTTAATTATTTTATAACGCAACCCAATTACTTTTTAACAATTTGACATTTTTCTGAATTGTAGCAAACGAACGACCAATTCACTTCAGTAGCTTAATTATGTGAATAATAACTCAATTATCGGAATAGTAACTCAATATCAATTCAGTTAATTCACCACAAACGAACGAGCTTAATATAAAATAATATTTTGTTTGAAGTTGGGTTATGTTTGCTTTGATATAATCAAAATAGCCATGCCATGTTTGCTTTGATATAATCAAAATAGCTATACGTAAAAAAAGATAAAAAGGGACAGAAATGTACGTCCTGCTCTAAAAGAATTGGATTGGAATTTGGTATTGAAATTTAGAATGTAAATATGGCTCATACAAGATCCACATCTGTCTATTCTTATCTGTGGTTTTACAATAAGGCCGATTGCTGAAAACTGGCTAAAATTCGTAAAATCACGTAATTGATCTGAAACTCTCTATTCGGTGGATTACGAATTTGTAGTCACACTTACAAAATTTCATCGCTTTCATGTTTCATCCCTTATTGAAAACTCCTATGCGTAAAATACAGTATATATACATATATACCGTATATATTACAATTAAGATGCATGTCATTTTCATGGTTTTTGGGTCACTGGTTACGAATTTCTAGTCACATTTTTATTTATTTTACACCCTTCATCCCTTATTTACAACTCTTATTCGTTAAATAACCTTAGCTTTTTGAAATTTTGATTTCTTTCTAGTTTTGTTCATTTAGTAAGGTCAAACCTTTTTTATTTTAAAATGTACATAAAAAATCGAGGAATAGCGGATTTTTACTTTATTTTATATGTAATTATTAACTGCAACCTCTTATGCACAAACACACTTTTTTTAATATAAACTTTAAAAACCATAAACAACCATTGTTCTCTTAATATTTATTGTTTAAAATACCATATTTTCTACTCACCTCCAGGGGTACGATTCTGGTTCGATGATATGATAATGAAAAAACAAAAATATCATCGGATTTTTTATTTGCTTTTATCATTGTATTTTATCATAGTAGATTTTACCATAATAAAAAGCGATTCTGGTTCGATGATAATTAAAAATTATATCATTATCATCCATGAAATACAAATAGCGATTCCGATTTGACGATGTATGATAAACTTATGTCAAAATTGGTGAAAAAAAATGAATATTTTTTCATTTTATTTTTGTCGCTTTATGGCCGATGATAAAAATTATTTTCTTCGCCTATTCGTGTTTTTAGTAGCGCGTGGTTAGATTAATCGATTAACAAATATACAATTTATACTACCTACAACATTGAAAAGGTAAAAATAATTTTCTAAGAAAATAATATTTAATAGTTTTACTGATTTATTAAAAATTAAAAATAATAATTAATGGAAAAGGAAGATTTAACTTTGAAATATGCTGGAAAATGGAGATTTTCATTCTAATTCATTTTGCATAAACATGGTGTTTCGTAAATAAATAAATAAACAATTTTAGAGTACGCTTAGTTATTAAAAAAAGGATTTATGGGTATATCCTCCGAAATCCTCATCCTCCAACAGGTCGCAAATAAACTATTTGCGCCTCAAAATCTGACTACTCGATTGATTTTAACATGAGTTTTTCAATTGAAATTTCTTTTTTTTTGTATTTTATTTGCGACCACAAATCACTTATAATAGATTACGCCTTCGTCGATTTCGTTTTCGTAGTTTACTGCGCATTACGTCAACTGAGAGTTGCTAGTAAGATATTGCAAAGGAAATGTATGAAAAATAAGGAATTTGTCTAATAAATGTATAATATATGGATGTATTATGGTTGAATATGGATGTATGATATTATGGTTGAATATTTCTTTCCTCTTACAAAATAGGATCCATGCTTTTAACAATCTCTTATTTTTTGGAAAAGAATGAAAACTATATAGACAATTATTTATATTGTTATTACAACAATTAAATACGGCGCACCACATTATTTATTTAATTTAATTTAATTTTTGGATTCAATTACATACAACAATATTGTGAAACAAAACTGTTCACTCTCATTTGACGTCACTATTTTATGCAGTTTATTTTATGATCCAAATAGGCAAAGTGCGCAAGGCGTAATCTATTATAAGTGATTTGTGATTTGCGACTGAGTAGTAAAAACATAGAAAAGCTACCACCGACTTTTTGACGATGCAAATAAAATCAAGTAGGTCCAGACAATTAATACTACTCAGTCGCAAAAGCAAATGAAACACAAAAAAAAAGAAATTTCAATTGAAAAACTCATGTTAAAATCAATCGAGTAGTCAGATTTTGAGGCGCAAATAGTTTATTTGCGACCTGTTGGAGGATATACCCCTAAATGAGTAAATGAACTTGACACAAATTGTGTTGTCTTGTACTACCTAATTTACTAAATATGTACATACTAACAAAAACATACGAACTATCGACTACTTATGTAGGTGTCAGGCAGTAGATTCAGATGAAATGACAATTGTTCGCGACATTTTTTATTAGTACAAAATAAAGTCACTCAAACTTTCCGATTCTGATAAAAAAAGATACGACATTTATAGCAATTTCTAACGGTTCTATTTTTATATATTGTTGCAATAAATTCCACTTTTCGTTTTATATGTAATTATTCTCAAATGGTTCTAATGCATTTTAGTGATTTAGACTGCAGTTAGCAATTCGAAGACGTATCAAACTTTTTGTAGCCCACCGGCTTCGAAAACTAAATAAAAAATCTAAATTTTAAGCTCTTGCACGACTCTTAAATGTGAAACTAATTCTGTTGAGAAAAAATATCCCGTGTAACTGTCAATAATATGTACAAAAAACATTCCAAAAATTTATAAATATTAGGTTAGGTTAGGCCACACTTAGGCCAGCAGTGGCTCATTGTGATACCACAGGATCCCATCTCCCCATTACTGTCGTTGAAACAAACCAGAGTCACTTGTCCGCGAGTTCCGAAAGGCTGTCCATACCATGCACACCCAAGTACTTATGCCTTTTGTATGATAGCGCCGGACGTGAGCATAGGAAGTGATCCAAAGTCTCCTCTTCCTCTTCGTCCATGCAACTTCTACAAAAGTCATTCGTCCGTATCCCCAGCCTTCTCGCATGTTCCCCAAAAAGGCAGTGACCTGTCATTATCCCTACGACCGATCCTATTTCTTGTCTTCCCAGGGATATTAATACCTTGGAGCGCCGCAAGTCCAGTCTCGGCCAAACCTGCTTTGCTACCCTGCACGTGAGAGTGTTGATCCACTTCTCATTTGTCAAGGCGATTGCCTTTTTACTAAGCACACATTTTAGCACTGCCATATGCCTCCCCAGACCTACCCTTTCCGGCTGCATCTGAAGAGTCGTACCATACCTAGCTAGTTCGTCCGCCCTGCAGTTCCCCTTGACGTCCGAGTGATGCGGGACCCAGATTATCTGGATGCTGAAATACTCGCTCATCTCGTTAAGAGATGATCGGCAATCCAGCGCCACTCGCGACTTTAGACAAACTGCCCACATAAATTGCGATATCCCTCACGGATACCACATTATGCTTCAACCATGTCTTCTCTGTAAAATCCAGGAAAACGATAAAATAAAATAGTTAATTTTGATATATTTATAGCTGATTTACCAACTATGAACCTATTACCAAATTTATATTTCTCGATGCAATTTACCAACGTTCTCTTTATGTTCTATTTTTAAATAGAAAATTAATCCATATTTTGCTTGCTAATAAATTTCTAAAATAATGGACATAACCTCAAAAAATACCAAATATTGGGCCAGATACACGATACTCTAGCAATTCGCAAATCGATAAATATGGCGGATTTGCTAATCGAAAATTTGCTTGCGTAAGCTACTCGATTATTTTATCAAAGTAAAATATATTTTTGTATTCAGCACAAACGATAAAGTGCGTTAAAGTATCTCATTTTCTGAAATTCAGAAACAAATTGGGTTGCTAAATTATAGTGTATAACATTTCTAGCAAATTCGCAAAAAATAACTGCTTATCTGCTTATCTGGGTATCGAGTATCTAGCCCATTACCTCATTTTTATTTCTATTTATCTTGGATGTTAACGGGACAACGGATTATTTAGTTAGAACAACATACGTTAAATAGTATTTCAAATTTTTTCAAGATAATTTTAATTAGCAATTGTACAATTTTATTGGACATGTTTTTACCGAAACGCCATAGTAAACAAACAATTTTGAACACGGCCTAGCGCCTCTTTCGAAAATGCATGTGAAGCTGATACACTAAAACAGGATCTATTATGTAATTAAATGCGATTGACGCGACATCTGGAACTTTCACATAAATATTTTTTTCGGTATAGTGCTAATTAGTAGACCAGGTCATTTAGTGTACCACAATTATACTGTTTGGCAACAAAATGCCAAATACTATTTAGCTACGATTTCAACTCTAATAACCGATAACAGATTGCGAAATTAGTTCATAAACCTTTCGCTAGTTGCGCTATTCTTGTACGAAAACCTTTTTTTATATGAAGTTTTGCTAAAAACAGATATCGATGGCTTAATTAATAACGGCCCTAACCCACACTTTTTTCAAAAACGACATTTCAATGCTAAAATGCAGAAAATAACATACCGCATCTTTCTGTGTTATTGTATTAGCTTGAATCACAATATATCACGGTCCACATTTAATTTTATTTAACTAATTATAACTGAGTTAATGACTAAATAATATTTCTTTGCGAGTTTTCCAAAAATTTTACGAATGTGGGTTAGGGCTTTTGTTAATTAAGCCATCGATATAATAAAATTGTGAAAAATTGAATAAAAAATACCACGAGATGAAGTTTAAAGTAGCTAGAGGGCTCCGCCCTCTAGCATGTTGATCTTAGATCTTTACATAGTATTAATGACATGCAGTCCTGGTATCGCGAAATTTTTCCATTGGTGACAGTTTCCATCCTAGTTCCATGAATAATTCATTTGACATTTTGATGTATTATACAAACGCAAACTGTATGCGTTCTGCTGCTTCCTGGTTGAACACAGTTTTTAGGACGTAGCAGAGAAAATTTAGAAAAACCAATTTTTTATTCAACTTGTAGCTCTCATAGCACTCCTTTAATGTGCACATCATTAGACGTTTCTGAACTTTAACTTTATCAATAGTTAACAATCGTTTTTCGCAAGCATTATACGACTAACATCATCATCGTTATAATATTCTAGCACTGAATGCCTGAGTTCATTACTGACCCGTTTTCCAACTTTGGGTGCTGGAAGGCTCAGTGGCCCATTCTTGTTTTGAATATTTTTAGCTGTCCGTACTATATATTGGGTTGTGTTGAATATTTCTGGATTTGTTGTATAGTTAGAGATTTCGGCAGGGTAGAGAGCATCTGTATTTTATCACAATTTTTCCCCAAACGTCGTTATAATGATTTTCCTTTGAGTGAGTCAAAAGAGGTTCTATTCCAGATACCAAAGATGTTGATGATGTCGGTAAGTGGTAGTTAAATTTAATAATTTTTTCTGCTCATGATATTGCCTGGATTATACATTACTTGGATATATAGGGGACATGCCAATGTCTGGTAATATCTTATTAAGTTTTTCACGAACGAGAGCACTTTTTATTTGGCATTCCTCACTTTCACACATACTCGAAATATTCTCGTCATTGACTGTTGATGATGTCTCCGGAGTAACAAGTTAATTTAATGAATTATTAACCGGTGATACCTCGTTTTCAACTTTTTGACGTTTCTTAGTCACCTGGAAATAACATGATACAAATCAATAAATCAATCAATAAATTTTCAGTTACATGAATCGAGCGCGGTAAGCGAATTTTAATATAATCATTAACACTTCTGAAATGTTTAGGACATTTCAACTCAGGAAACGGCTTACAACACTTTTTGTACCCAACCATTATTACACTTATTATTTGAAAAACTTTTGATGTTATTTAAATAAACAAATGATTTAAATAGAACTTCACAAGTTAAACTAACTGAAATATTAATTTAAACACTAATTTATACCAAAAAATGTTAACAAAAACCACTGGTTATATTTTATGTTGATTTACAGGCCAACCTACCCCTTCTTTTATAATTAAATTTTTAAATATGCGTCATTTTGTTCCAAAAGATTACGTTACGGTTTATATACCTGAATGTAATATTTTGGGACGCATTTTTAGGGTTGGAACTAACAAAATAAATAACTCATACCAAAAAAATTTTTTTTTTACTAATAGCTTTATGGGCTATCACTAAACTACGTTACGCCTTTGTTTGGCGAAGGAGTATTGATTGTCGTCACGTTTAGGCTGGGGCAGAGAGAATTTTATAAAAAATTGACGTCACATAATTATAAGAAGTTACTGTTAAGGGATATTACATATGACATAATACAATAATTTGCAGGAATATCATTAGAGGCGTATTACTTTAATATACCACTTACTGCATGTTCTTATATGATTACATCATTGCTCACATATTCAGTTTTGTGACGACTTGTGGTGAGGGAGTGAGAGAGACGGAGTTTAGAATGGCCCAAAATAACTTGACGTAGTTTATGAACGGACTGTTATAACAATTTGATTTTGTATTCCAAAAACGGGTAAATCGTCATACTTAAACGTATTTTGCACGAAAACGAAAAATTTTACTAGCGCTAGTTTTTAGTATGATCAATAGAATTAAAGGACATAAAATTTAAAAAAAAAAAAATTGCACGATCATTGAGAAAATTCAAAAATAAAATTTTGGCGGAAAATTTGAAAATGAAGAAATTAAAGAAATTATCATTTTTATATTTTTTGATTAATCCGTATTAACTTACCTTTAAAACGAGCCCTATATCATAAATATCGGATATTTATTTTTCCTTTTATAGCCATAAACACAACATTATGTTTATCATTTTTCTCAAAATTTGACACCCTGTATTTTAAACAACAACAAAAAAACATTTTCTACAAAATGTTTTTTTTAACTAGTACTACCAATTGAAAACATAAGAAATAAAAAAATTAAGCACGACTTCCGGTCCCATTTATACCAAATTTGGGATTTGACGTATTCTTCATCATATATGTACATATGTATATGGACGTATATACAGTAAAACCAAATAATCAGAAAAACATTTAAATATCTTTTGATGAAGAAATAAATTTTCTACCTATTTATAATGTTTTCATATATGTATTTATGTTTTCAATCTAGCTAACCAGGTTTATAAACGTATTTACATTGTACATTCAAAATGTAAAATTAAAAAAACAGATAACGTGTTCATCTATCAGCCAATCGTAAAATTAATAAATTTTAGCTGCTTATATCGGTCGATTCGATTTTTATATATAGAGAGAAGAGATAATAATAATTTTCAATACACGTATTTTGAAAAGGTAATAATCCTTAACCCTTTAATATCCAGTAAAACGATTTATTAACGATGTAATTAACCAACTTTCTCTTTATTTTATATTTTTCAATACAAAATATTGCTCAAATACCATATTTTTCTGGCTAATAAATTTCTAAAACAACGGACATAACCGCATTAAATACCAACAATTACCTCATTTTTATTTGTAATTTTCTTGGATGTGAAAGGGTCAACGGATTATTTAATTTAAATAAAATATATTAAATAGTATTTCAAATTTTTAATATAACCTTCAACGTTTCTTCAAAATAATTTTAATTAACAACATTGCGAGTTTTTTGGAATTGTTTTTACCGAAATTCCATATAAAAAAATGTAAACAAACAATTTTGTAACGGACTAGCGCCTCTTGCGAAAATGTGTGTGAAGCTGTTGTACTAAAACACGGTCTGTTTAGCACTTGTACTAAGCATCAACTTCGCCATCATTTACGCTAGGTGCGCTAGTGCAAATTACCTCATTTGTTATGGAAAAGATAATTCACACTAGCGACAATTGCGGTACTAAAATGAACAAATATCACGATCTATAGGCCGTTTTAATAATAAGTTTAGTTGATAAATCAGACAGCTATAAATATGTCAAAATTAGCTGTTTTCACTTATCGTTTCCCTGAATATTAAAAAGTTATTTATTATTACCTTTTCGAAATACATGTATGTATAGTACAGGTAAACCTCGCTTTACGAATGGGTTCGGTTCCTGGAAATGCTTCGTTAAGCGAGGATTCGTTAATCGAGGTATCCAATTATATGGTTTTATTTGAGAAATTGTTAGTTTGGTTCCTGTAGTGCAAATTTAGTAAAAAAAAAGTTTTCAGTACATAGAAAAATTCAATTTTATTTAGAATAAAATAAATAATAAAATTCGCAAACTAAAAAATTCAAAACATATCATAAAAAATAAAATAAATGCTTAATTTATTTTGTAAAAAAATTATCGATTTTAAGTTGTTTAGTAACAAAAATGAAAGAAAATCGGTTTTTTTAATTTTTTTTTGTTTTTTTTATTCGTTATTCCGAGGTTTGTATGCGTTAAGTGAGGATTTGTGTCAAAAATTGATATTCGTAGATCCGAGGTTTTGTTAAGCGAGGGTTCGTTAAGCGAGGTTTACCTGTACTTCATATTGAGTTCATAGTGACATTTTTTTATTCAATATATCTCAATTTTATTAACCCGGTCGGTCGTTGACGCTCGAAGAAGAAGGACGTGTTTTTGTCGTCTTCTTCGAGAAAATTTTAATTTAATTAATTTTTAGTTTATTTATTTTCTAAAGTAGTGTAAAGTGTTTAAATATATAATTTATATATAATTTATTTTAATTTAAGTTATTTAAGTAAAAGTGTGTGCATAAGAATAGTGAAAATTTAAATATGGATAGAATGCAATCCATCGGGATGCATTCAACAGGCATTGTTTTATATTTTTATTTTTATTTTCATATTTATAGCGAAACAAGTCAAATTTTGGCTTTCTCGCTTAATAATGCATGTCTTAAATTTGTGTAGTTGGTGCATAAAATTCGAATGGTCAAATACATTATCTCGTATTTAAATTTAATTAAAATCGAATAAATAAATTTACGCATTAAATTTCTGTTTCTGTACATGAATATACAAGTTTTCGGTTTCTCTCTTTCCTCTTACGAGATTATGTATGTGTTGTATTTTTTGTTTTATGTGGAAACGACACAAACACATATATTCTTTATTTATATACATAAAAAGAATATAATTTCTATTATATAATTTCTATCAAGACAACATTGGTTCTATAGTGTTCGATTGTTTATATTTGTTTCTGAATTGTATTCACAGTCGTGTATGTGTAGTGTACGAGGTTATTTTCGGAAATATGTACAGTAATATATAATATAGTGAAGCCTATTATATATGTATATAATATAGAGAAGGCATGTACCAAAACACACTATGTACACATCTGTACTTTCCCTGCTGCGCACGTGAAGGATTATATGAAAACGTTTGTTTTCTCTATGTGCGTTGGTGGTTTTAGTTTTGTACTGTAATACGATTTTATTATTTTTACTTGGCGTTGTTGTATTCTTTGTGTTTATAGTGCTCTTTATATACAATGAACTACACAACGCAAAATTTTCATGTATTCAATTCAAATAAGATTCTTATACTACGTATAATCGAGTAATTTTGAGTTGAATTGGAAATTTAATTAGAATTAAAAGTTTCTTGTGTTCGATTCTAATGGGATTTGTTTACTTTGTATTATCGAGTAAATTTGAGTTGAACCAGAAACTATCGTATGTAATACAGTGAGGTCTCGTTATAGTGAATACTGATTTAAGGAAATTGTAATTTCGCAAGGAAATTTTATTCGCCAAAGTGATAAGTGTTTATGTGAAAATATATGGTTAATAAGGAAATAAAATAATAAAACTTTGCAGATGTAAACACACAACTAAATTAAATTATTAAATAATTAAATACATTTCTCCGGTTCCTTTGGCTGCGCTGTTTCGAGATTTCACTGTTCATATAAAATTTTTTTTTTTTTTTTTTTTTTGTTTTTTTTTGTTTTTTTTTTTTTTTTTGTTTGTTTATTTAAGCATGATTATTTTTAATACGGGGTAGTTAATTTTACTGAACTGCACGGAATTCCTAAACTGAATTCATACTTTAGAAACTAATTAGTTCTTATAACTTTAATTTTGGGTACTGGTGATATTAATTGTAATTCATTCCAGAAAAGTCATCACAGATGAAACTTCTATACTTTAAGTGGCAGGTTCACGAAAATGGTTCATTTATAATAGTAGTTTTGAGTTAAACTGTAGTTTTTTGGATCGGATTGGTGAAATTGGGATTCCGGGAAGGACTGGCACCCTATTGATTTTGTTTATCAGTTATTTTTGTTAATATGTGAATAGTATCTAAAGGAGTTCCTTTTTTAGTTCACTGATTAATAAGTTAATTTTCAGAATATAACTCAGTTCCAGAATTAATCATTATTAGAGGGATTAAAATTAATCCTTTCTAATAAAGAAGCTAATTTCAAGTATAGATTATAGTTTCAGAATTAGTAATTATTAGGGATTAAATTAATCCCGTGTTTCAGAATTAAATTCCAGCTTAAATCAACCTTCCAGGATCAACAAGGAGTGAAGAAGCTGAAATTAAAAATTGTGTTAATTTTGTAAGCTGATGAAATTAATTAATTGTTAAAATTTGTAGGGGTGCCAACTAGAGGATTTTTTAAATTATTTATTGAATTATTTAAGTGGCCTAGGCTAGGATTGATGCGGATGTAATTTTAAGTATACTTAAATTAATAAAATCTTAGGTGTTTAGAGGGGTTTATTTTAAGTATTCTGATGAATAATTTAATTTGTTTCATAATTTAAGATTGCTCCAGAATTAATCATTCTTAAAGGGATTAAATTTAATCCTAATTTTCAGTAACAAAGGTATAGCCGGACTCAACGCTCCAGGAACAACAAGCAGTTAACAATCATGTAGTTTAGAAATTGTGTTGTCTTGTGTTGTCTTATTTACTAACTATCAACCGCCATGGTGTCTGGAACCGGGTTGAGTCTCTGTTACTAACATACCTTTCCTTTCCCTCGATTTTGTTATTCGTAAGAGGGTGTACGGTGGACCCGGCGTATCCGGGAAACTTGCCTTAGGCTTGGTCGTACACACTAAATCAATCAATCAATCAAAAATATATCTCAATTTTATTAACCCGTAAAGAGCGTCGTGCGGTCCGTGGGACCGCTCTACATTTAAAAATTTATTAATTTACTCCGTTTAATTTATTCATTTACTCCGTTTAACTTTTTTCTGAAATTTTTGGTATCTTTCTAATCGAAATTTTTAGCATGGTTCTAATTGAATAAAAAATAATTAATATAAAATTGCGGTCCGCTGGAACGCACCACTCTTTTCATGCAACTTTTTCCACGACGCACTTTACGGGTTAAAGCTGTTTTTAGCAAAACTCCATATAAAAAAAACCTAAACAAGCGTTCTTGTAAATAGACTAGCGAAACTAGTGAAAGGTTTATAAAATAATTTCACAATCTATAGTGAAATATTATTTGAGGTGAAAAGTGCAAATGTAAATTAAATTTAAATTACTTAAAATTTTTTTTTTATATCAGTGTTGTACTTTACGGAAATGGTTTAGGTACCTTATTTAGTGAGCCAGGTCTATAAATTGAGGCAAAACTAATCACAAAAACCATAAGAAATGTATCCAATGTACATTGGTACACTAATCGGCACTGTACGGTAATGTATTAAACTATGAATTTTCTTGAGTTTTGATTTTTTTTCGATTAGACCCCTGTACTAAGAGTTAAGGTTTCAAATATAAAATATTAAATTCAGTTCGGACAAAAAGTTAAAAGTTATAAGCAAACACAAGCAAATAAAATACACCCTGTACTATGCAGACTATATTCAAACTTGTTCGAAAAAAAAAAACTATAGACCATTTGGCCGATTGTACGACCACACGGCATTTACACGCCTTTCACGAAAATCACCTTGTTCTTTCTAAATCAAAAAAGTATTAGATGTAATCATCTGGATAATCTATATAGGTTCATAAAGTTCCTTTTCTGGTCTTGTACTGCGTTCAAAATTAAATCGGTTCTAAAGTTTAGTTCTGAATTGATTGAACTGCTGGTTGAGTAAAGTGTTCGATCAATCTTTAAGCAAGATCTCCCGGAGTTATTAATGGCCGGACCTCACCGAATACATTGTTATATACAACATAAAGAGGATTTGGATAGGTTTAGTTAGCATAAAAGAAATTGACCCGGTTACAGACACCTATAAGTATAGGCAATATAGTTATATTCTGAAATCATAATCATAATTAATTTAAAATTGACTTAACGCTAATAAATATAACCGAGATCAGCTGTTTGTTTCCATGATTTCCTCCATGCTGGCCTCTGTCGCTAATTATAACTACAATTTAGTTCAAATTCTAATATGTGTAGTGTTTCCGTAAAGTCTGCCATTAAGATTCTAGGAGTTTAGTCTGTAATGTGAGCATTACAGGACAAATGAATTATAATTAATGTTACCAGTAACCAAAAATTAAAATTATAAGGCACGAATACACCCTGTTACTAGATATAGTATGCACTATCATTAAAATTAAAAATTAAAAATACAGATTCATTCAAGAAATCCGGTTAATCAGCAGTTTCATATAGATCGAAGAGCTGGAAGTAAAATGCTGTTTACGAGTACGGCTCCAATCGAAATTCCACTGGCATCTCTAACAATAAACTTAATATAATTCCTGCATACCATGCTTTACTACTTAATTAGCATAACCCAATCCATAAAATTTGTTATTGTTCAATTTGATAGTTTCAGGCTTCTTGTTGACCCTGTAGAGATGATTCATGTTACTACCCATTCTGAAAATCAGGCTTAAATCTAATCCCTATAAACATGATTAATTCTGGAACTGTGTTATGTTCAGAAATGAATCACGTTATTTATCAGTGACAAGGATAACCCCTTTACATACTTCAACATTTATATTAATAATAATTTAATTATTTAATACTGAAACTCTTGATTAGTCTTCATCCCAACAATAATGATTAAATATAGCTACTGTATGTTGTATCCTGATAAATTGGCCCATTTATCAGCAAATCAAGAAAGCGACCCCTTCACATAATTTTAAACTAAATTAATTAATCTACATTAATGAACAGCATAACTAAAATCGCATACAATTAAATAGATCTTACAAAATTAGTGTTTATGAAATCGCATATGAAGACTTTCCCAGTTATAAGCTGAAAATCCAAAGAAGGACAACACAATTTCTAAACTACAACTTATTCACTATTTTTTGATCCTGCAATCAGGATTAATTTTAATCCCTAATTATTTAATGGGATTTAACTTATAAAATTTGTCAGTAATAAATATGAAAAAATAGTTGTCACAAGACAATACAATTTCTACGCTACATACAGCTGGAAGCTTGGAGTTTCAGGATGCTGAGCAAGAATTCACCCATAATTCTGAAATCCAAATCGTAATTAATTAATTATCACTACTTGTTACATTAAAATTAAACTAAAGAATTATTTAAACTCTGAAACCCTCCTGAAGCTCAGAGTTAACCTAACAATAAAATACAGTTTATATATCAGTTCGAATTAATTTAACTGCTGGTACATAAAAAATAATATTATATAGAGTAATTACTTTAAATTAATTCAATATTAATTATGTACGGCAACATCTGTAAAAATGATGAAAGTATTTTAAATTTAATATTCCAAATAAAGTTATAAAAATGCGATACAAATTCTTAAATAAGAATTAAACCAGTTTCTGAAGATAACAAACAGTCACCTGCTGCATGGGACCACGATGTATATGATTAAGGTAATTTTATTTTATTTTAATATTTTATTGCTATATAACCAGAATCAATAATATATAACACATTAAGGTACAACACGAAAATAACAACAAAAAATAATAACAATATTTATTAAATATAGATTTATATTGAATTTCAAGAGCATAATATATAAACAAATATGTTTCATCAATTTAATCAATCACCACCGATACCGATAGCGTTATAAATTTTACGAAAATTAATTTATGCAAATCGTTGGATTAAAACACATCAATTATAATATCGTTTTATGTAGCACGATTATCGTTTGGTCAATGCGGTAACAGGTTGACGTTTTTGATTAAAAATCTCAATTTCATTATTTAATTGTTTAAGTACTTATATTTCTTAAATATTGTTTAAATTTATATAACTTCTGATGACAAATTTTACTTATTAAATAAATTTGATCACTACATTATAACCTATTATTATTACAATATTATGCATTACAATTTAGTTTTTGCACAAAACGTAATAACGTAGCACACGAGAGTGCAGAAGCGTCCGTTGAAACTGGTAGCATTTTAAGGTAAATGAACTTGAAATGATTGAGAAAACATCTTCAAATTATTAAAAAAAACAAAATAATTTTCGCCTTACATACATACAGACATATAATATAGAATCTATATTAAATAATTATGTGAACATCCACAACAAATAAAAACTTGTGAATGCTAATGCCGAATCAACCAAAATTAGATGTTAAACACCCACTTATTTAAAACACAATTTTTTGAAAGAATTTAAAAAAAAATCAACATACTCATCAAAATTGTAATATGATACCGACGAAGCGACTGGCACACTGTCGATACAGCTAATTATCAAACAACATTTCGCTCATTTGGTGCAATAGTGACATAACTCAAAATGGTTATGGCCCCAAACAAGTGTTATTAGAAGTATTATAACACTATGTTCCTAACATATTCCCCATTACATTTTTAAATTAAGACCCCTATGTCATTTTAAAATTATTGTCCGAAAAGCATTACAATTCAATATTTTTAAAAGTGTTTCCTGAACAATAGTCATTTTTGAGTTGTGTCACTGTTGCAGCAAAGCAAATGAACAATTTGTCTTTTTTTTTTTTTTTGCCGCTGGCGCTACATCCCATGGAGGGATTTGGCCGCTTCATTTTTTTTGAAGTTTCATAATCATTTTTACAACGGATAATGAGTGATTAGTTCCTTGATCCCTACATTAAACCAGCCGTGATTTTTTCATCACACGCCGGAAATCGAACCCGGGGTCTCCGGGGCTTAAAGCAAGCATGCTAACAACTGTGCCACCGGGGCGGCAATTTGTCTTACATGGATGTAATTACAACCATTTTGTATTACTATCTTAGTATTCTAAGGTACTGTATATTTATTTTATACATATATCGTGTATAATATATAATTGTATGTACAACTTGTTGTTTTGATTTTTATTTAATTTAATAAAGTTTTTTAATAAAAAAGACAACGGAAGATGACTAACAAGTTAAATATTATTTGCGTTGTCCAAATACAAAGCAAATAATATTTAAATATAATTAGTAAATTTGTCTATAAAAGGTTGTTTAATTTAAACAAAAATATAAAGGGCGGAAACCTCACGAGGTGATCAGAACTTCGATCTTTGGTATCTTCAATAATGTCATAAAGTTTGTGTGACAATTTTGACAGTATTGATTTCTATTTTAACCAACATATACATATATACTTATACAACAGCAGCCAAACATGTCAAAAGCTTCAGTAACATGAGTACAGGCATCCAATTTAACACGAAAAATCGTATTCTAGAACTTTATACCGAACGTAGTATACAAAATTATACTAATATTTCTAACCGTTTAACTGACCATATTCCAGAACTTTATCAAAAACTCATTTTAGAATCCCATTTACAACTCAAATGTCAAATTTCATAATAATCGGGTAAGGAATAACCAAGTTCCATCCTACTTGGCCATATTCTAGAGCTTTACCCAAAAATCATTTTAGAATCCCATTTCCAATACACATATCAAATTTCATCATAATCGGTTAAGAAATAGCCAAGTTCCATCCTACTTGGCCATATTCCAGAGCTTTATCCAAAAATTATTTTAGAATTCCATTCCCAACACACATGTCAAATTTGATGATACCCGGTTAAGGCTAGCAGGTTCCATCCTACTTGGCCATATTCCACACATATGAAATATTCCCATTTCCATACACATATCAAATTTCATTATAATCGGTTAAGAAATAGCCAAGTTCTATCCTACTTGGCCATATTCCAGAACTTCATCCAAAAAAATCATTTTAGAATCCCATCTCCAATACAAATCGTCGCTGTAGAATTATCTTGTCGTAAGTCCAAAAGTATGATTTTAGGGAAATTAAGTTTAAAGTTAAAATACATGTTTAAGTATTTTATCACTAAAAATTTTCTACTTCAATAATATGATTCAAAAGCTATTTTTGTATAGATTCTGCTACATTTACAACATTTATGATACATTCAATAGTTTTTCAGGAAAAACAAGGACAAATTTCCAATTTGTCGTATAATTTTCAAACTTGTGAGATATTATAGACATACGATAAAATGTACGGACATACAACAATTTTTTTCTCGCAAATTGTAAAGTCAAGTATATTACAAATCGCTATGGATATCCGATAAAATTGTCTATAAATCATAAGACAATATGGAAAACAGATTATGGAAAAATGCTTCTTTCAGTCATATTCCATTTTAACTTGTTTAATTATAAAAAATATGAAAGTATATTTGGTACATTTATTTTATTTGTATCAACAATTCACAGTACATCACAGTAATTCATTTAATTTAAAACTATAAAAAAATATAAAACAAAAATAAATTCTATAATAAATTCAAAATAGAAATAAATCAATATCGCAGTTCGCTTAGAGTCCTCCTAAAAATAAGCTTTGTAAAATGCTGCGTCAATATCTGGCATATATTTTAGCATCGCCCTAATATCCTTTTCTTTTTCCTTTGCCAATTTTGGCTTCGATACACACCGGCAAACGTTGGGTAACTGATGAGGCTGATCGATTTTTTCTGTAATTTTTTTTTTATTTCGCCCTTTGGTTTCTTTGTATATGTAACAATTTGTTAATACAGCATCCGTGTGTTGTGTTTTGTATTGTATGTTGGTTAAATTTAATCGTGTGTATATTAGAGCTTTTACTGAATAGTATGGTGGAAATACGTAATTTTTAGAAGCTGCATCGAAATTGAAAAAATCTTTGTCTCTCATCTGATAAAGATCCAATTAAACGTTCGGGTAACTGAACGAATTGAGTTGACGTAAAAGAGAGACCGGACTATAAATATTTAAGTGCTTAATATGTCGCTCAATAACACTGTGTACAGCATCTATCTCTTGGATTGCTGAATGACCTGGTTCGGAAAACTTCTGCACAATGCTATCTACATTTGGATGCCTCGATAAAAAGTTTAAAAGTGCAATCGAAGTTAAACAATTTTTATTTTGGGGAATACAGGAATCACTCCAAAGTATAATATCTTTTACGTCTTTATTGTCTCTAACGACTCTCTCCAGTATGCTAAGCAATGCAGACGCAATGTCCTTCCCAGCCCGGCCTTTCATTAGTTTATGCCATATAAAACAATAAGTCTTCTTGTTTAATTGGCAGAAACCAGTAAGGTTATAAACGGAAAACTTGCGTTTATAATAAAAATTTGACGTATTGGCTTTCGGAAGGTTAAACACATTTTGCAAATCGTAGCTAATTATAGCTGTTGTCAAACATGTTGAATCCTTATCTCTACGTTTTTCTTCTCGCGCAGAAGCAATGGCTAATTTATGTCTTTCAAATTCAGTGTTTTCTTGTTTAGATGAACTCGCTTCGAATTCCGCACATTTGTCACACACATCTTTTTTAGGCCGAAAAAATGAATAGTTGAACTCCGTATTAAAAATGTTACAATAAATATTTCGCTTAACAGGCGACGATTGGCATTGTTCTAGATATAGGCGGTACATTTTGCTAATACTTAGGCTACTATCTAAATATTTTTTTGATGCGTTAGCCCTACAGTAATGAGAATCTACTGCAGGAAAGCTACGAATGTGATTGCGCACTTCTTCAATTTTACCTTCTGCAATTTTTCGCTTGACATGATTGCCATGTTGTGATGGTGATGCAACTCCAAAATTGGAATTTTCCCGGTTTTTTTTAAAAAAATAATAAATTCTTCTTTCACTGATATTTAGCGTTTTAAAGAAAAATGATTTACAAACTTGAAATTGGACAAAATCTTTCTCGAAATAGTACTCAAAGGTGCTCATTCTACGTGAAACTTCTTTCTTTGTTCGTTTCCTGGATATTGGTATTTGTTTGACAAATTTGCAGTAAAAATTGTTTTTTCAATTTGAATCGAGCGCCCAAAATGCAGCGTTTATATTTTTTTGTTCTGTCTCGCAAAAAATTGCTGGGCATTTATGTTTGCAATCGCATTTTCCGGCAACCGATTTCTCAGGGTGCCAATTTCCTTTAGGATCTTGGTATGCTTTTCCTTGTTCTCTAAGATTCTTTCGGATAGTAGATCTCCAAAGTTGCTGATGTACTTGTTTTTTCCTTGTGAGCTCCATTTTTAAATTATTAGGATCCACATTGCAAGAAACTTCTGAATTTTCTGTTATGTTATCGCTGGTTGATGGTTCATCAAACGAATTGCCTTTTCTTTGAGTGACTGACTGGTCGAGATGTGATTCACTTCGCCTGTTCTTTGAATTTGTTGTGTTGGTCTCTAACAGTTCGAAAGATTTAAAAAATCTTGTTTTGGTCATTTTTGATTTTTCTATAATTGAACATAACCCGTTATGTAGATGACAATGCATTTCATGAAACACTAAAATCATATTAGTAATATAATGATACTTACTTTTTCTAGGACGAGGTGAACTTAAGTCCTCATTGTTGGATGAATCAGTAGTTTTAAAATTAGGATCCATGTCAGAATCGTCGAAAACACTCTCATCATCGATGGAGGAACTGTCACTGTTTACCGTTACGTTATTATTTTCATTGTCTGATGACATTATTATATCATATAACCTTGAAAAAAAATTAAGCAAAATATTGTTAACTTCTTCCTAATATTTGAATTGTAATAACAGCATTTTAACAAACTAAATTATAATACCTTATAAGATTTGATGGAATATCCGCTACTGGAGAACTCATTTTCAAATTTTATGGAACCAAAACAAGAAATTTAAATATAAAAAACACGATCCTCATTACACAAATATTCGTAAAAGACTAAACGAAAAATTTGATTTTCCTTTATATATGATATATTATGGTCACGTGATATAGCGCAATCATTTGATTGGTTTATTATGTGACTTACGACAAAACTCAATTGAAAAAAAAACTGTGTGACGTACAACAAAAATTAAATTCGTTATAGGACATACAACATTTGGTAAATAATACTATTTGTGACTAACCACAAAAAAACGATTTTGATGGGACATACAACAATACAAAATAGCAATATTTGTTTGTGACTTGCGATAATAATTGGTGTTGAAAGGATATACAACACTTTGGAAATTATTTTGGCTTGTCAATTTTGTCGTAAGGTCTGAGATATGCAGATACGACAAAAAAAAGATGTTTGATGTATTATGGACTTACAACAAATAAATTCCCTGGAACACTAAAACTAAAGTAAATACGACAAATCCGGTTGGAGATTTAAAAAAAGCGGAAAAAATTAGGTATAGTGTCAAAAGAACTCAAATTCGTCATTTTGACGCTTACGACAAGATAATTCTACAGCGACGACATGTCGAATTTCATCATAATCGGTTGAGAAATGGGCAAATTCGATCCTACTTGGCCATATTCCAGAACTTCATTCAAAACTCATTTTAGAATCCCATTTCTAACAAATATGTCGAATTTCATTATAATCGGTTTAGAAATGTGCAGGTTCCATCATACTTGGCCATAATCCAGTACTTCATCCAAAACTCATTTAAGATTCCCATTTCCAATACACATGTCGAATATCATCATAATTGGGCCATATTCCAGGACTTCATCCAGAAATCACTTTGGAATCCCACCAACCAGAGTGTAAAGACATTCTTTAAGTGTGGTGATCTCCGTACGCCGTACATAAAATGATTTTACTGCTTGGCCACATGCAGATAGTCTGTGTGTTTGTCCCTTGACGCCCAGCTAAAAACTTTAGCGAAAACTGGGTTATTCGATGTTATTTTAGCTATATCATCAGCTGATAAAACTGGTTTTGCTACGTTTTCTACCTTAAGAATTTCTTCATAGATGTGCGTTGTTGACGAGTTAGGCAATGGAAGACGACTTAAAAAATCTGCATTACTCATTTTATTTCCAGCGCGATGAATTATCTGATAATCGTATGCCATCAGGAAAATTCTTCTTCTAAGCATTTGAGATGGCATTACAGTTGGAATCTGCTTATGTGGATTGAACAATCCCAATAGCAGTCGATGGTCAGTGATTATTTTAAAATGTCTTCTGTAGATAAAATAATGGAATTTTTTTACCCCTGGAATTACAGCTACCGCTTCCCTGTCAATTTGATTTAGCTGGAATTTAGAAACAATGCGGCTTTAAAGCTTTGTTCAAGGTAGATTTATAATCCTCGCCTTATGCTGCCTTTTTTTTTTTGAACCGGGACAATCGGAGGGGCCCAGTCAGAATATTCCACAGGAACCAAAATGCTCTGCTCGATTAAACGATTCAATTCAGCTTCGACTAATCCCTTTGTTGCCAATGGAATACGGCGTGGCGCAATGGTTGAATTTTTTCATCTATTTGTAGTGAAACGAGCTGACCTTTGTAACAACCCAATTCCTTAGAAAACAAATAAGAAAAATTGGATATTACAGTTTGGATAGGCGATACTCCGTTTTCATTGAGGTTGACGCCTTGTAAACTTATTCCCAATGGCGAAAACCAATTGCACCCCAAAACATTTGTGCGGATTCCATCTACGATTACGATGGGAAGATTACACATTTTGATGTCGTCGTATGATACGTCGACGCCAACTACACCTACGATTGGCATATGATTTCGTTGAAAATCGACCAGCTGTAATTCACACTTAGCAATATCTGGTTTTGAGGCTGGCCAAATATTGTTATAAGTTCGAGATGACATAATAGTATAGTTAGACCCTGAGTCGATTTCAAAATCGCAAGGCTGATTCTTTATTATAACTGCGGTTGTCTTTTTCAAATCAACCTGCGGCAATATTTGATTTACTCCAAATTCCGATTTCATTTTGCCTTGTTGTTTGTATGCATTGTTCGATGAGGTTGGTCTAACGGTTGATCGACAAACTCGTTGTATGTGACCTTTAATACCACATAAAGAGCACGTTGCATCTTTCAATGGACATGACGACCTTGCGTATGGTCCTACACATGCATTGCAACCATGCCGATTGTTTTGACGATTTTTAAAATTTTGTTGTTGCGGTGTTCTGTAAGATTGTCTTCCGCTAGAAAGCTGCGTTGCAATACCTCATCCCGTAATCCGCATACAATCCGATCTCGAAACGGTCTAGGTAATTCTCAAATTTGCAGTCAATTGAAAGTCGCCTAAGTTCAGCTACGTATGATGCAAAACACTCATCGGGTTGTTGATCCCGTTTGAAAAATTTGTAGAAAGCAGAGATTTACGATGGGTGAGCTTAGAAATGATCGGTTAATATTTGCTTTGTTTCTTTTAAGGTGATATCGCTTAGCTGTTTTGGTGACGCCAATGAGCACAAGATGTCATATAATTGTGGCCCACATACTGTTAGAAATATAGCACGTTAACGTTGCTCCCCTTGTACATCATTGGCTAACTCGTAAATCTCGAATCTTGCAAAATATGATGATCATTTATCCGGCTTCGATAAATAAAATGGCTCTAAACATCCCATAACAGATGGCATGATATTCCCGTGATTTTCTGCCTTTACCGTATTTTGTACTGATACAATATTTTAGTTTCAATTCTCGCTTCAGGTTTTGGCGGTATACAAAAATTAATTACTCACAAGTTCACTTCACAACGGTAAATTTATTTTTTACTCGCTAATAATACCGGGTGTCCCAAAAAAATGTATACACAGTTTGAATGATTATAAATTCAGTTTTTATTCACATATAATTAATATTTAAATTGCTAAAGAATCTACATGGAATGTATAATTTTTCTCCTACCGCAGTTGTTCAAAATTATTACCGTTGTGGTCAATACACTGCTGATAACCGTGGGCTATACAGATTTTTTAGATCGTTTGCAATAACTTTCCAGTACTCTTTCTTGGCTCGTGAAACTCGTTGATATTCTTTGTCTTCAGGAACGTTATCTAAACACTTTGAACAGTTCCATTCGTTTCAAACTTAGCTTTTATACGACTAATTGTAGTCGTATAGGTGGATCTGCCTGAAACTCTCTGCGATATTGTCCTTAAACTTTTGCTACATATTCATACCTTCAACAGCATTTAAAAATAAATTTCCTTTTTTTAAATGTTAAGCTTGGTCCACTCATTATTTCCAATTAATTATACCTTGAAAAGAAAGTAAAATCCCAAAGTTATGACCCCAGTGTATACATTTTTTTGGGACACTCTGTATTAATAATTTATATAGATTTGGTTACGTAATATTATTAATATTTTAATATTATTTATTAGGAATAAAAGAAAATCCTATCAACTGCGCCAATTTAATATTCTTCACGAAATAAAAATACTAACACTTTAGTTCCGAAGTAGATTAAGAAATTTATTTAAAAAGATTTATAATAGTTAATTGTTAAACCAATTGTTGCTCGATGAACAGACGCAAGAAGAATGAAATGTTACGTTAATGTTGTATCCTTGATTATTGATTATTATCGGTACATCGATACAGAACAAAGATGGATAAGAGTGTATTGCACGTAACGGCGTTATATTATTATTAATTATTAGTACTTTCGTACGCAACAACCGCCTTCTAATAATAATTGCATTTTTCAATCATTTTCAAACAGTTAGTTTATTAACATTTTTTACAATAAGACCAAAATAATTTAGGATTTTTATTTATTGAATTTTCTATTGAATTGTCGTATTGAGAGTAGGACAATCTTTGCTCTTTCGTTAGCCTAGCTCTTACTAAGGAAAACGTTCTGTAATATTCACAATCATTCAGTTTCTTGTGTTTTATTCTGAAATATTCCTTCACTCTAAGAAGGCTAATCAAATGCTTAGAATACCATGCAGGATAAGATTTATCGTGAAAATAGGAATGAGTAAGCGGAACCCTTTTGTTAATTATACCATTAATAAGTTTGTAGAAGAAATCTACCGCATGATTGGTATTAAGGCTATACAAATTATTTACTCAATCTACTCCGTTAATCTCAAAGTTAATAGTACTAAAATCACGGTTTCTAAAGTTAAAGCATTTTGGATTGCTTTCCTTAAAAATATGCACTTTTTTGTATCTGATCAAAATTTCAATTGGTGGATAGTGAGGGTCTACCCCATAATAAAATACAATAACAAGTAGTGATCAGAAAATTAAAATGTTACAATCAGAAATAATAAAAAAATGAGTAAAGTTTCAAAATTATTGCCCAGTTCGAAGTTTAGTTATTATATTTTCAGAAGTTCTTTTAACGATTTTAGAGTTTGCCGATTTCTTAGCCAACACAGTGTAATTTTGCAACCAGACAAACTGGATGAGTTTTTCTTTTTTCAATTGACTAGTTTTGTTTAGCAGATTTTGTTTAATGCTAGTTAAATTCGGTAACAAAAAAATCCAATTTGCCACTATGATTGTTGAATCCCAAGTCAGTTACAGCGATATACCGATTTAGTTCAATATTTTTCACCTTTACAGCGTCAATAATTTTTTGTTTAGATGACAAATTATCACACTCAATTATTATTGATTTAATTAAGTTTTTTCTTAAATTTTCCTTGTAAGGTACTCGAGTAATATTTTTGATTTTGTCGATAATAGACGGAATTTTTAGCTTATCTAACACCTGCGCTATTTTATTTTCTACAACTTCATAAGCCTCCTGATAAACCATATGGATAACCAAATTAGCTCTTCGATTAATATCTTCAAAATTCTCTAATTTTTGATGGATGGTTGAAATTTATTTTTTTAAAGTTATATTTTCTTTTAATGCATTAATTCTCTACAATTTTAGACAATTTAATAAAGATCGTAAATTTATCGTTTTTCAGATCCAAAGATTTGGAGAAGTCAATTTGAATTATTGTAATAATTTTTAATTCAGACGCAAAATCGTCCATTGATCTCTTTAAGTCTGCAAAATCTTCCCACTGAATCAATGTCAGGAATACAGGTAGAGAAGCTCCAGCAAATGTTATTTTTATTGATATCATCCAGTACAGAACCTGTTATGTCGACACATGATGCATGATAAGTTTTATTACAAGTAACACATTTAACACCTTTCTTATTTCAGTTAATTAAATAATTTAAGTAATAAATTATTTATTATGTTTTACTTTACTAATATTTTTATTATTTTGATTTACAGCAAATTTCAATGAATTACAGCAATCAACAACGTAAGTCAATGGTTTCCTGTTTATAATTGATTATTTTAAATATGTATCAACTGTTGGTGTAGGTTTAAAGCACAGGTAGTAACAAACAATGATTAAAATTGTTTCATATTACCATACGGTTATAAGTATTAGAATTTACATAAATTGACTTAATTTAAATACAGTTTGATTTTGATAGTTACTTATCACTTTAATTACAGTACTACACAGTTATTATCAAACAACCAAATATGTCAAAAAAACCTGCTATAAAGTTTTATGATACGTATTTTATTAATATGTAACTTGAATACTTTATGTGAGGATATATATAATTATTTATTTTTTTATTGAAATAGTTCCGTGTGCTCGGACACAACGTAAAACGAATGTAATTACAAAGTTAAATTAGTATACGGACAGATTGTAATCGCGAAACAAATTTTGTCCCAAATTTTCATTTTCTCGACGAATTAGGTTTCTAAATCTTTGTTTACATTATAGATAGCAAACACCATTCTTAGATTTTGCCATAATTAAACAATAATACGCGTTCGACTAGTTCGAGGGAAATGTAGTCTTAAAATGATGTAGATGAAGTTCTGGAATAAGTTAAATTAATCTGGAACTTGGCTATTTCTTAACCGATTATACCGAAATCCATTCTCTTAATAGAATTTTCCTTCACTTAACGGATTTTCCTTTAAACCTTCACCTAACAGAATTTTCCTCCAATTAGTAGAATTATCTTTAATTTACTTGAATTTTTCTTCACCTATTGGAATTTTTTTTCAGTTATCAGAATTTTCTTTCGCTTAATAGAATTTCACTTCACTTAAAAAAATTAAATTTAGAAGAATCTATTGGCATTTTTGGCGGTCAATTGATATCAGTAACAAAATGAATGATAAACAATTGATATCAGGTACAAAATGAGAGGAAATGTTAAATATTTAATAATTTGACCTTTTTAAACATTTCAGTGGTGTAGAAATATTTTTAAAATTAGAATAGTGGGTTTATAAACTCGCGTAATGTAATTCTCTACCTTTGTTGTTTTATTTGGTACTAACACCCCTATTATGATTGACGAGTCGATCAACAAACGGCACGGCTTTGTGTTGCTTTTTCGTTTTTCATTGACTCGTCAATCATAATAGAGGTTTTGGGATTTATCAATTTTAAATTCATTTATATTATTTTGAAAAGGTATCCAGAACTACGAACTAAAACAAAGAAGCAATTTATTAATAACGAAAATCCTTAACAACAGCTTTAAATTTAAGAATTAATGAAACCTACAACCAGTAAAAATGACTGATAATTTACTTAGAAAATTATATAAAAAGGAATAGAAATTATTCTCCATATCAGTAACGTGTTTGAAAAAATTAACAAAATAAAGTTAAAATATTATCAGTAAAATTGGTTATTAAAAATCTTTATATACCATGGCAGAATTGGACGAAAATTAAAAAAAAATTTGAGGGGCAGCTGTGCCACATTATGGTACCACAAAAAAACTCCAGATTGTTGTCGTTATATGGGTTAACCTATAGTTTCCACGGCGCAACACACAAATGTGAAGGTGTACGACGAGGGACAGTAACTGCGTTTGCAGTTTAAGAGCAGAGAAGAGAGATGACGGGAATTATTATGTTACAAAATTTTTCAAAAATCATAATCACGGATGCTGAAAGGTTGTCACTTTCAAAAGCTTTAAGCATTATTACTTAACTGCGGTTACATCAAATAATTTACCTTGCTAAATTTTACAAACAGCGGTGGCAACACTCCCGGAAGCTGTAGCTGGTTGTCTTCCATCAAAGCCAGCCCTAACGCAAATGATAAAACGGCAACAGAAGAAGCAAATGCTGGATAAGTAACCAACTTCACTTGATTTTGAAATTCCAGGGAGGTACCAGCAAATTGACGGAGTTAAATTCGTATTCGGAGATATAAATGAAGGAGAGGACCAAGTAATAATTTAGATGACCACCCAAAATTTAACCAGGCTGAGAGACGCTGTGGTACTTTTAAAGTTCTTCCTATGATATTTTTCCAGCTTTATACTATACATAAAGTCCAATAAAACTGTACATCCATTAATGTACGGACTAATGAGTGGTAAATCTGCAGCTCAGCACGAGAAGTGATTTTCTAATCTGTATGATATCGTCTTAGAACATGGGTTAATTTGGACCCTAAATTGGTGATAACGGATTTCGAAAAGGCCGCTATCAACAGCATCCGCACTGTTTTGAAAAATGTCACCGTTAAAGGGTGTCAGTTTAAAAGTTAGGCAAATTTCTGCGTTAAACTTCCTTGAACCCGAAGAGATTCCTGACTGGTTCAAGGAAATAAGTGCAAAAGTGAGTGAGGAATTCAATGATCTAATCGATTGGTTAGATGAATTTTATATTTCCGGAAAAAACAGCAGGGGTCTATTGTGTCCGCCGAGCCTCTGGAGCGATGTGAGTAAACCAAATTAGGAATACCACGGACACAAAATTATGCAGAATCGATATAAAAACACAGTAATTAGCCGACCGCATATTGGTTTGTTCAATTTATTAGATGAATTACAAAAGAACGCAAAAACGAGAAATGCAGAAATAGAAAAATTAGAAAAGGGAAATCCACCATCTGCCCAAAAATAAAAATACAAATAAAGCAAAAATATTAAATTGATTGTAAGCAAAAAAATAAGAATATAGCAAATTTAGCTTTTTAAAAGCTATTGCTGGGAATAGTTCCTTTTAGTATTTTATAAAATTATATTTAGTTATATTATTTTGTAAGATTTTATTATTAAATAATTTTTTGGCGTAGTTAATAGTTTAACATAAAAATTACTTAATAACAGTATTATGTTTATATTTATATCAGTACAACAGTATTATGTTTATATTTTTCATTTTCTTTCAAATATTTACCTGGGTATTTATACTCTGTTTTGATTAAATTACAATAAAGACATAAAAAAATAATGGGAAAAAGAATGTGGCTTATTACTAGCAAACTGTAAGATTGCTGCTTAGTGATTGTGCTTTTCAGCTTGAAAACATATTCATCGTTCGGAGCCGCGTTTCAACCTATTCAACTTGCCGATTATCTATCAAACATTAACGATTTAAATCATAATCGATTAAGAAATAGCCTAAGTTATATCCCAACTGGCTATATTCCAGAACATAGTGAAAAAATCATTTTAAAATGCCATTTCCACCCCACATGTCGACTTCAATCAGCCAAATTCCAGAAATTTGTCAAAAAAAAAATTAAAAACTATCTCGTTTTGTACCGCATCGCGTTTTGCAACATTTAATTTCGAAATATCGCGTTTTGTACCATGCCTAATGATGTTAAACAATGCTTACTTTTCTCGAAGGATTCCTCACCTCAAAAGGAAGGAATGTTTTTTCGTAGCAATTTCGTAAGGGGTTCAGCTAAGTCAGAAGAATTAGGTATGAAACGTTTGTAGTATAGCTGCAGAGCCCAAGAAATGATTTTATTTCTTTTAACGAATTTCGTCTCGGAAAATTTAAGATTACTGAAATATTTCTTGAATCGGGTTTAACGCCCTCGCCCGTGATTTTGTAGCCTAAATAAACTATTTCTTTCCTCAAAAATTGGGATTTTCTTGGTTGAAGCTTTAGGTTGAACTTACGGAAAGTTTGCATAACTTCAATTAATTTATTATTATGGTCATGTAGATCATACCCGTACACGACGACATCCTCCGTCCAGATACACTAAACACTTAACTCCATTTAGACCAGATAAAACAGCGTTCGTGATACGGTGGAAAGTCGCTGGTGCTCCCTTTAGCCCAAACAGCATTCTTGAAAATTAGTAGTGACCAAATTGCGTACTGGCCAGATCTAAAGTTTAAAAATAATTTGAATTACCTAGTTGATCAAGGATTTCAATTATGTTGGGAAGAGGAAATACATCGCCTATGGTAACATTGTTAAACTTTCTGAAGTCAACAACTATCCAGCGTTTTACAGTTTTATCATCAGATTTCTTGGGGTCCTGTAATAATAGTGAGTGCCAAGGGATGCGACTGGGTACGATCAAACCATCATTGCTTTTATTAACTTGTTCATTTATTTCCTCTTTTGCCGCTTGTGGCAAACGATATTGATTTATATATTGGTCTAGTCTTTTATATTAAAGGAATGTCATGGGCACCGAAATTCGAAATTGTTAATTTGTCTCCTGGTAAATGAAAAATGTCATTATATGTCTAATATTGATGTTCTTTCTTCATAATTTAAATCTTCAAGATTTAGAATTTGTTCAGGATGATGTAATCTTTGCTCTAGTTTATCTGCCCAAGAATTTGGATAACATTATTCGTAGTTTTCTAGTGTACTTACGAATATTTACCGGATGTTCATTAAGAATACTTATGTGAGATATTTTATTTGTATCAGTCAGGATAAATTTCATGAGAAGGGCAAAACTATTCACCGTCTTTATCAACGTTAACAGTAATATTGCATATTTGCTCTGCTCTTCCCCGAATGAAATGTTCATGATCATGATGTTGACAATTAGTTTTAAACAACGTTGCTCAAAGTCTATTTGACACTTATATAAATTCAAGAAATCACACCCTAAAGTTTCAGCAAATTTGAATGGAGTATTATCCAGGATAATATGGAATGAATGGTCTAAGGAAAAATTATTGATCAATAACTATTTTACCAGGGCTTAGGGCAAGCGTCTCGAATGTTTCTTCTCCAATTCCTTTAACAATCCATTTTTCTCGAGGATAACAATCAAAGTTATGATTAATATATTGTTTTTTCACTACACTAAACCTGTATCGATTAGCAAATATGCACTGGAAGTTTTTAAGAAATCAACGTTGAGTAACACAAAATTAGCTTTCAACGTCTTATTATCTGGTGAATTATAAACACTAGGAATACTTTTCATAGGCATAATAGAATCTTGTTGATGATTTTTGTGAATACCTTTATTTTTTGGATCAGAATTGAATACGTGGCTAGTACTATCAATAGTTTCATTTGTAGAACACGGAATTATGTTAGATTCTTTACCATCACTCGACCAACTGCGTTCAATCGTTCTTGCTCGAGTGGATTCAAAATTTTCCGGACTTCTATTTAGATTTGAGTTATGAAAAATTTTAGAAGTAAATAGTATTTGAAATATTAAAATTTGGCTCGACATTTGAACCCTCTGCATTTGAGGCAGACTGCCTTAATTCATCATTGTACTTCTTTTTGCGGCAATCTTTGATATTGATGACCTCGGTTTTTACAATAAGCGCACGTTATATTTATCTGACATATTGAATTTTGTGAACGATACTGTGGAGTTTCGAAAATATTTGAAGTTTTACGAGATATTGAGAAACAGTTATTTATCGAATAACCAAATTTTTGGCATAATTGGCATTTGACTATGTTAGAATTATGTGGAATCGTATTAAATTGAGGTAAACATTTTTCTTGATAAGCGCCCTCTCTTCTTCAACCAATTTTAAAATTGCGTCTTTAAGAGAAGTGAATCCGCACGATTTTACAATTATTTTGATAGGATCTTATAACCCAGTTTGGAATGAGCGAAGTGCAGTGGCATTATTCAGATGTTGAATATCTTTTGAAGCTTCTTTGCCTTCCTATGTAATACACACATCGTTAAGATAGGACAAAATATTTTCTACTCTAGTAGCAAAATTTCTTACACTTTCCGATTTTAATTGTTTGGCTGTAACCAATTCAATAAAACATCCTTTTTTAACATTGGCCAAGATTCATATTAGTTATATTTTATTAAATCATAAGCGCGCCCAGGAAATTTCGATTTAAGAATATTCAGAAATAATTCTTTGCCGGATTCCTGATCAAGTGGATCGTAAACTGTATCACAGCAAGCTATAAACTTATGCAAGTTTCATGTTGTCCCATTAAAATCAGGGATAGTCTTTATCATCGTATCTATATTTAATTTCATGTTTGTTTTCTTAAGCTGAATTTCGTCACTATTTAATATTGAACTACCTTGCAAATGATTTTCAGAACAATGTGAAACCTGTGCATATTGGACACTCAAAGGACTACAAAATTTGTCCAACAAAAGTTGTCTAAGTTATAGAAACATTCTTAAAAATTGAAAAATGATTTTATTATCGAATTCAAAAAAAACTTTCTTCTTTATTTGTTATAAAAGTATCATGTGGCATGTGGGGCATTTGCATTTAAATCTCACATTTGAATGTTGTCAAATCTCATGCTTTAAGAATTATATAGGTATAAATAACCAATTAAATAAATAAATTTAGAAATAATTTTTGAAACATATTTATTTTTCTTTTAAATCTGGGCGTGAACAGATTTGTGTTTTGCATTTTTTTTATAATATTTTGTGCTATTCAATTTTTTTTGTCATATGAACGTTAAATAAAAATACGTTTTACGTTATTTTTAAAATTATTAATTTGAAAATACAAAAGAATAATACACCATTTGAATGTAGACATTTCACCAATGTGAATAAGCGTCGATAAATTAAATTTATGTTTTTGAATTTCACAATTTATCTAAAATAAGTAAAGTAACGTTCATGACAAAAAAACTCGTTTTTTTTAAAAATGAAAGTCCAACATAATTTAAAAAAATACATTTTCATAAATTTCTGTATTATGATCAAATACTTAACTTATACCCATTAAAAATTATCTGTAAAATGCTAAGGAGACAAAAAAAATGCTTGGGGACAAAAACGTGTGAGATTTAAATGCAAATGCCCCACATAATCAAAACTAAATTAATTACCAAAAATAGGATAGTAGTGTTTAGTGTAGTATTGCACCTTACTGTATATCAAAAGAAACTCTAAAATCAAAGATATATGAAATTTTGGTTTGTAATTTTCGAGTTTTAAGAAATCTTTTAATAGATGGCTCCTTTAGTAGTCTTTAAAAACCTCGATCATGCCTTGCCAATAGGCTGAATGAGTGACGTCATTCTTGGCGATTGAAATCCAAGCGCAAAGTTAGTCAAATCTTCACGCTGGACAGTTGTCGGCAGTTAATAAAATTTGGCGTCTTTCTTTACGCATAGTGTCGTTAATTCCACGAACCTATTCTTCGAATGTGCAGCTGATCCATGCTGATTTATTTGACTTCCATATCATCGGTAAATCAGTGCCTTTTAATTTTTTAATGCCCTTAGTTTGTCAGATTTACCTATTAGTAATGGTTTCAATGTTTCCTCCATCGCACTACAACATAACAGCACAGTCAACCTTTCTTTCTATAGTTTCCCACTATAACACCTTTCATTTTTCAACACCATACTTTTATCAGGCACAGGGCTCAAGAATAAATCGAGCTAATCAGAATTTAACCAATCTTTCGGCTCCGAACCTTCAGCTAAAAATGCAAATGTTTCGAAAACTAGAAATGTCACTAGCACTCACTTCATTCGTCTCACCGCTTAGCGATTTGCTTCTGATGTCATACTGCTGCAGAAACTTTTCAAGCCTTTCATTAGATGCTTGAAATTCATGCAATCCATGTTTTTCGGCTATATTTTTGGCACACTGTTGTATTATACGGCCAGAAATTCTGGCATCATGGAAATGTGTATGTAATGCGTTTTGCGAAAACAGAGGACCAACATATAGAGTAAACGTACCAAGGAAAATTGTTTTATCGTCAAGAAATTCTGTCCAACATACAAGTTAAGGAGGTTGTCCAAAATAGAAAGGTAAATTCGATTTAAAAAAATATAAATCCATGTGTTTTTGAAGGGACTTTAAGAAATGTCCAAGTTAAAGAGATGTACAACTTTGGAAGTTTTACTGTATTTTGAAAGTTACTTGCATTCTCGGCAAACGAATCATCTTTGTTTTTATGCCTTTTACGACCACCCATACATAGCGCTTTGGATCTTTCCCTTATGATTTGTTGTCTTCTTATTTAGAGTATTTTGTTTAAGCTCATCCATTAAATTAATCTTAAAACGAATTTTAGAAAAAGAAGTTTGAGACCTTAGATTTAAATTAACAACAATTGTAATACATAACTTTAATTGATGTTGAACCATGTTACATAATATGTTGTAGAAGTTGGTACAATGTTTAATGACCTCAATATTGATAACTGGATACAGATGATTACTGGATTTCGATCAATGTGGTTTGATTTGATTACTGTATTATAATGATTACTAGATCTCGATTTGATATGATAACTGGATAATGATTATTACTGGATTTCAATTAATATGGTTTGATATGATAACTGGATAATATTGAATACTGATGGATTTCGATGACTGATAAATTATGATTTTGAATATCGACGAATGAAGATGTTGGAACCATCAATGAGTGGTGATTTTCAATATTGATGAATGATGAAGCATAGATTATTGATAACTGGAGTAAAGGTATATAGTTGATTTTTGATGCAAATTTCTAATATGTCATTAAAGTTTTTTAACCGATTTAGTTGTAAAATCTTTCTATAGCTGTAAAAGGTCGTTAAGCTCAATAGGGACCATTGCATTAATTATGTATAAAAACGATTACGACTATTTTTAATATGTAGCCCTTATGTTGCACTTGACAAACCGCGTTATGTTGGACTAAATTCACATTTTGAGGTTTTCGCAGGGCTCTAGAATAAGCCATGCTTTCCAATGGAACAAATTTAGCCGCTTCTGTAAACTATATGTCAATCACATCTATTCCGCTTCTAGTTGAGCTGGATACAATAGGTATGAGATGTGTAGGAACAATACGGAAGATTCGAATTCCCTAGAATAAAATTCCTAATATGGAAAATACACAAATCTGCATTGTTTCATGGAAAGACAACAAAATTGTAACACTTGCATCGACTTTCACAGGAGTTAATAAACCCGTTTTGATAGAAAGAAGAAACGTCGTGTTACCAATAATTGTCCCAATTAAGGACTATAATAAGCATGAAGAGAGTGTTGGTTTATGGATTTTTTTATTGGTCGTTAAAGCATTACTGACGTACGTTAGTAATAATATGTTTGAACTGGATTTTGATCAGAGGAATGATCAGAGTTTAAAGTCCAGTTTTTGTCTACTTAGGACAAAATTAATATTTTAGACAAAATTAAATTTTTAGGCAATATATATTTATACGTGTGAACATCTTTTAACAGTAATAAAGTTATACAAATAAAATAAGCTTCAAAACATTTCTAACATTCATTTACAATTTTCTTGCTACAATGACCTATTTTTAAATTCACTACCAATCAAAGTACTGAGCGCCATTTTGATATGAGCCGTAGGGCTCTTGCAAACAATTTTTGAAAGTTACCAAATCGATGAATTTTGCATGGAACAGGGACGTTGATGTCAATTATACAAAATAGCACGAATGCAAGAGATTGGCTCAATAGAGAGCAACGTCCAAATTTCATACGAAATTCGTCGATTTGTTAATTTTGAAAAATTTTCTGCAAGAGTCCTACGGCTCATATCAAATTGACGTGATCAAATTAAGTGATTGGAATTCTGCAATGTACATATACCCTTTACAACCTACATATTCACTATTTGCGATAATCTCTGAGATTCGTGCTATTTAGTATAATAGAGAAAAATGTATTGGTATTCCAAATTCGTCGATTTGTTAATTTTCAAAATTTTTTGCAAGAACCCTACGGCTCATAAGTGTAGCAAGATAATTGAAAATTGATGTTAGACATTTTTTGATGTGTATTTTATATGAATCAGTTTATTTTTTTTATTACACTGTTATTTACATACTATTTGTAGACAAATATAAGTCCAAAAACTAAATTTTGTCTAAAATTTCAATTTTGTCCAAAAACCTTACAATGTACGCTCGCATACATTTTTGTTCAAGTAAAGTGTCCAAAAACTTCACACCGGTAAAGTTTATTTCTTTGTTTTCAAATAAAATGTATATTTGTGTTTCAAAAACGGAAAGTACTAACAGTAAATATGTTTGACGAATGCATGACTATTTTCATTTTTAACAAATCTTTTAGTTCTGATTGCACCACCCCATTTTTGTTTTATTTGAACTAAACTTTATTCACCTATGTATATACATTATTAATCATTTACTACGGTAAAGGTAAATTTTTATTTGAACTAAACTTTATTCACCTATGTATATACATTATTAATCATTTACTACGGTAAAGGTAAATTTTTAGTGTTCGTTGCACATTTTTTTCCATTTTATACTCGATCAATTCTTATAACAACAAAGGATAAAGTTTCTAAACGTCAAATATTTACCTTTTTTATTTTGTTTACCCTCCATAAAAAAAGGTAAATGCATTTACCGAATTCAGCGGGTTTACTCGAGAATTCTTTCTCGGTTCTTTTCGAAACGAATACTTATTTCCGGAACCTAACTTATCATGCTACCTAGACAAATTTTCATACACAAAATCATAAGCAGTTTAGATTTTTTTGTAAGTATAAAAATAGGCAGAAAATAATTCACCTCGCCAGGACACTTATTTGAATAAGTAGGTTTCACAACCACAAATAAGTATTCGTTTCGAAAACACCCATAGTTTTGATTTATTAAATTAATAAAAGACTTAAGAATACGATTTGTAGATATGTTTTCGTTGAGTGTTGCTTTTATCGATTAAACTGAAAGTCGAAATGAAACATTTATTTTTTATTCATAAAACTTAGTTTAAAAATTATCAAGGGATTGTATAAAAAGTATCCCAGTTAAAATAAATTGTTCTGACTTGACGTAAAATTCCGCAAACTCAAAATCAATATTCGGCATACCGGATATACAATATACTCAAATATATAAAGGATTTATTCGGCCATTTCCAATTCATTTCTAATTTTTCGGATGAATCAATGTTTTTTTAGACTTTCCATTAGTCGGTGGCTCATTTCTACCAAACTCTTGTTTTATCGATTAAACAATTATAAATTTATCTTTCTTGCAATTTACGCGAGATTAGAAACTAAAGTGATTGCAAGATATACAGAAAATAAGATATAATATTGCGCATGCTGTTGCTATCCTTTTTTCACAATTTGACGTCACTTGAAGACAAAAATGCTGATATTTATATGGAGTTTCGTGATATTTTTATTAATTTTTTAAATAAATGGAAAATAAATGATTTTTTTTTTATTCTTGCCATTAATTGTTTTTCGACTTTATGTTAAAATTAAACATTTCAATTTTGATTTTAGCTATACACCGCAATACTTTCGTAATTAAATCGCGAAAAGGGGCATGTTTTAATATTCGTGTCTAGAGCAGACTGTTTGAGCACATTGCATAAAAAGTTTTGGAATTTATGAGTATAATTTTTTTGTTAAATGCAGAGAACGATTTGATTTTAATTATTTAATTCAAAAATTTGGGAGTGTTCGATTTTAAATATACTAAATTTAAATTTTTCCTATTGCAACAAAACTATCAATTGTACTTCTGATAAGAACACATATACATATGTAGAACACTAATCAGTGAATGGGTGTTTTGATTTAGTTGTAGCGAAAACCATAAGACAATAAATGAAATAAGCCAGAGATTTAATTTTAATTTACAGTTTTATTTAATTTTCTTTTTATCAAATTTATATTTTCTATTAACTGGGCGTTTAATAATTTGTGAACTGAATTTTTATTTAATATATTTATCCATTTATATTTAACGGTGAATATGGACATAATATTTGAATAGGTATGTGGATACCAATAATTTGAAGCCAAACGAAAATAGATGGCAAAAATTTGAGTAAATAACGTAAAAAAATTAAAATTTTAATAATTGGTACGTAAATGACCAAAAACATTTAATAATTTAATTGTTTTATGTTATCTATTCATAATTTTGTTTACCTTTTTTTCCATTTATCTTAGACATTATACACCTGAAAGAATTATTTCTCAAATATTTGGACCATAAAAAAAATATAAAGCATAAAAAGGGTCTCGGTAAACTATCATTATCAATTGTAAATACAGTTTCTTAAAAAAAATTACGATTATTCTTGATTTATTTAAAAAATTAATCAAAAAACCGCCAAACTTCATATAAATGTCTGCTTTTTGTCTTCACGTGACGTGATGCGCAAAGAAGGACGAAAATGAAACACGGGAATATACTACCTCTTTTTTCTGTATATCTTGAGTGATTGGACTAGTAGGTAAATGAAGACAATTATTCGTTAAGCGTTTACCTTTAATAAGCGTCACGTAATTTTTAAACTTATTTAATCGATTAAAAAACGAAACCATAAAATATTACCATTACGTTTTTGTAATTTAATAACAACAAACAAAAATACCAATATATCATAATAAGTGCTTATATTTTATATCAATTATATTTTGCATCAAAAAAAAAAATATTAAAATTAATAAATTGAACGAAACGTTTAAAATTAAATTAGCTCCTTCGAGTTCAATCCACAATAAATAATAATTGCCAGTATGTACGAGTATGTAAATCGAAAAAAAAAAATTAAATACAAAATATTAATAATTTTTATTGTTTCAATTTTTAAAAAAATATTTTTAAGTTATTTGTGTTAATTATAAATGACAATATTTCCATTGAATTAATTTGATTAAAAATTGTTTCTTTATTTAATGTAATCGCATGAAAGAATATGACTTGTTGCAACTTGCAATTATTGTTCAAGATTAATGTTTCTATTATACATTATTAATATTTTGTGCAGGCGTCCGTTCGTTATTGCTCGATGAATCCGAATTCAAAATTTAATGACAACGTTTTTATTACTATTGATTTTATTGGAGATTTATTGTGTGTTAATAAATCTATAAAAATGCGTTTCCACATTATACAAGATACCATAATTGCTATTTAAACCACAGACAAATTGCTAGTAAAACTCAGGAAATCATCAAAACTTTTATTTTGTTTTATTAATTATTTTCATATTAAAGATGTATGTATCTAGTTCATTTAAAGAAAAACACGTCTTATCTTAACTAAAAATTTCAGAAAGATAACCATATTGTAAAATTGTTTAATCGGTTTACATTAAACTATTTGGAAGATTCATCACATTATTTAAATTTGAATGCATACATATAGCAGAAATTATGATATTTAGGTTCCTATATAACTACAGACGTAATAAAATAGAATCATTAAATATTTTTGCATAAAACAGTAAATCACAATTATCGATTTTTTAATGCGAATAAATACAAAAATAAAAATTTAATGTAATTTATTAAAAATATGTGTCACCAAAATTAAATGACTTTTGAAATCAGTCCATATAAATTATAAATTAATTGAATTTCATTAAACCTTTAAAGTTTAGTGTACGATTTATTAAAACTGTTATATAATTGTATTTTCAACTGGAAATGACATTGAAAATAATTGTATGGTTTTTCAGTTTCGTTTTTCTTTTAAAAGAAGTTAATGGTAAAAAGTTAATTAATTGTTCAGAAACATAGAATGTTTGTTATTAACTAATTTAACTAAAAAATCACAGCAGCTTTTAGTAGTAGCTGCTAATTTTTATTTGAATTTTCCGGAGAAATGAAGAGACATATTGGAATACTGTAAATTAGGATGCAGTCGAATCCTCGAGTAAATCATTTACTACGCTAAATGTTGATTTTTAGTGTTCATGTATTTATTAAATTACGCATTTTTCTATTTTATAGTCATTCTATTCTTATAACAATAAATAATGAAGTATCTAATTAATCGTGAAACTTCTACCTCTCTATTCCGTTTACTCTCAATAAAAAAAGGTAAATGCATTTACTTGAGAATTCGGCTGCAGCCTTCGTCATATTTTTGAAACTGAACTGAATTGTCGAGTTATTTTCATTCATAACTCAATAGCGACAAAAAAACAAAGGGGCATTCTTATAGTGACAATATTCGCCGAAGTTTTTAAATGCAGCACCCTCGGTACAGGTTAGAATGTCAAATGGCATTAGTGTTTTATATCGAAACTATGGTGAATTTAATAACACAAAAGAATTTTTATATTTTAAAATGTTTATAAGTCGTTTATAGACGCGCTCGAACTTCGTAGCCATAAAATTAAACGTTAAACATTATTGCAACCTTTATCACGACTGTAATGACATCTGATGCGCGGAAACAAAAACAAACTCTTTTTGTATGCCCCATTAACTTGTTTCCAACAAAAAAAAAACATAATTATCCAACAAAACACAAGTTTACTAAGTTAAGGTAAGTGTAAATAAGTGTCCTAACTCTGAAGCTTGATTTACATATGCGACGTGCATCGTATGACAGGTGGAAATAAACATGACGATTTTTTGCCAACAATTAACATTTGCGACGGGTACCTCCACGCAAACCAATTAAATATTTTTTGTGGTGAAAAGATGTGTGGCAAAACATGCAAGAATTAAAAAGAACAAATTAAAAGTTTTGCTAATATTGGCTTTGAGCACCAATTAATCTCCCAAAACATGTATAAACAATTTTGCCGCCATGCTTTTTACTAAATTGTTATGTGGATGTGTAAACCGAGATGTGTGTGTCGAGTTCGATTTGAAGACGCTCGCCAATAAGTCGGCTTGTAAATATGGATCCACCACCAAGGCGCCGTCAGCACGGTTCAATGCTGAAACAGATGTTTTCGAAATATTTGCAACCGATGCGACCATGTGGTAAAAGTTGCGATCGGAGATTTTCAACTCGGAAGCCACATTGGCTTTCTTGCTGTCGGCTCTTTTTGCTTCTCTACCACAGGTTTTCTTGCAGGTAAATTTGACAATTCATCAGCTACGTATTCGCAAAATTTGAAATCGATTGAAGCATTGCATGGGGTCATTTTATCAAAAAGGAGTAATATGCACAAATTTGTTTATATGTTTACCGAAAAATATTATTCTACGGTTAATACACCTCGAAAATTCTAATAATTGTTCCCTATAGGTGTCTTTAAGATAAAATGAATAGATTACCGTGTAATGTTTAATTTAAATTTCTAAATTTACCTAAAATACTTTGCTGGCTGCAAATAATATCGTCAATATTTAAAAACAATTATATCTAGTGAGCTTTTAAATATAGCAAGATATTCCCGTTTCTATGACATTGACATTTCTGTGACATTTTATTGACATTTTATGACATTTTAATGATTGAAATTTCAACGACATGTTGATCGATACAATATTTGAGAATTGCTTTGATAAAATCGCCTTTAAAGGTATTTTTCTGAGGCCGTGCCCGAATATCGTGTTAATTATTCACACCGTACACGTACTAATTTTCGGCATAAAACACACTCATCCAAATTATTACAGTCGTTTCCTATGATACATTTTGACAGATCCATGTGAAATATTTTAGTAGTAGTAGTCCATGTGATTTGAATGAAATAAGCAACAGCAAAACAAGAGGTAGAACATATCGATAATTCAACGTAATTACAACATAATTAAATAAAAAATAAAAAAATGAATTAAAACATTTCCATGTGTTTCCGTGTAATAATTTTTTTATTAATATATTTTCAGTGAGTGATAGTGAAATCGAAAGGCTGATTAGAGCAAGAATCAACCATGCTGGCTTATTTAAGCAAAAATTTTATAAGCGCAATGAGGTTTGGCTGTAAGTATTAGTACCTATTACATAAATTGTATTAACACATTGATTACTATTAATTTTCCTTTTCAGAGAAATCCAATCAAAGTACAGCTGGATATACTTATTTAAGAAGTACAAAGTGAGTATTATAAAGTAATAAAAGTTAAATAGTGATATAAATTACTCCTACTATTTTAGGAATTATTATCACCGCCGACTGGTATTAGCAGAGAGGACGGGGAAGAAACCACCGACACCTGGAAGTGGTTTGATATTATGCACGACTTTGGACAAACGCAACTTAATTATAACATTCCAGGTTGCTCCACCAATAATAATAGAATAATTGATGATATAGATTACTCAGCTAATGAGAACGCCAAAACGCATCCAAGGCCAACCAGAAAAAAAGAAAAAATCTAAAATTGGCGGATATATTCGAGAAAGAAGCTAAACGGAACAAAAAAGAAGGACAGTGCATGATGCAGTTTTTCGATGCTTACGCTAAAGCAGAAAATATCCCGTTTAAATTGCCCGACTTTTCGGATTCAGATTAGATACTTCTTTATCAGTGTTTAAATTCATTTTTCGTTCTCTTCGTCTTCTTTAATCTTTTTTCTCTCTTTGCGGAAGGAAACAAAAAATATTATTTGTTTCCTTCTGCAAACAGAGATTAAAGACGAACGAAAAATGGATTTGAACACTGGTCTTTATACTTTATAATTTTAGTAACGTATTTATGATGATAATAATATACGAGAATATTATGTGATATTTGTGATAATACGAGAATAAATTGAATTATTTGTGGAATAATATAGTGGAAATGTAAAGGCTGAATTAAATAAACTATGTATTTCGGCTTTGCTCAGTTTATTATTAAACCTCAGCTGTGCTTGAGTCGTCCTTCTATTGGTTTTAAATGGCGTTAATCACCCCTATTATGGTTGTCGTGTCGATTAACAATCGACACGACTTTGCCTTGTCGTTTCGTTTTTAATTTGGCATTGCCTAAAGACGTCGAAACGACTCGGAAGTATTGCCACATTAATATAAAAATCAACCAAGTTACTGTGAATTTTTGTTGTTATCTTAGCAATCGTGAAGTATATTTTTAGAAAACTTCTGTCAAAGTGACAAAAATTATTGTTTACGTTTTTTATTTACATTTTAATAAAAATAAAAATCTACAAAATTTGATTGTTTTTAGTTATTTAATTATAAATATCGTGTAATTGTGTTAAATTACGTGATTTGTCTTTAATTTTTTCAACAGTGAAAATGGCGAAAAAAATTGCCATATAATATCCGATAAAATTGTTTACTATAAATTTTGAAAATAAAATAAATTTGTAATATTTTGATTTAAATAAATTATTATGTATTTAAATAAATAATTATTTTACTTAAAAGTTAGTGTAAATTGTGTTTTTATTGGATTATTTATTAAATATGGCCCACAGAATATCTTGTCGTGAACTAAAATGTAATCGACAGAAAAATGGCGTTTATCGACAAACGTCGTTTGATATCGACATTCATAATACCAATTTTTACCGTCGATAGGATATCGACACGACCACGACAATCATAATTGGGGTCATTATTCGAATTGGCTACAGCCTACATGTGTAACCACTATCACCTAGAAATATAATGTGAAGGCGGATAAACCTTCTGTTTAAATATTGGATATTATACAGCACGCGTGTGTCATGGACCGAACTAGGATATCCAATAAAAACATCAAGGAATTTATAATTTGGTTTTTGCTTTTGGGAATTTAATAACATGGGGCATAATTTTTTCGATAAAAAACAAACACCTACAAATTATATGGTGAAAATTGGTATTATGAATGTCGATTTTGAATCGCCGTTAGACGTGTAGTCGACATTTTCTGTCGATCATAATATTTTAGTTCGCGACTAGAAGGTTGTGATATATATTTCAACCAAATACGTAATAAAATGTAAGTTATACAAAAACGTTGTGCACTTTTATTGAATTTTAATTATATTAATGAAATTTAAATTTGTTACTTATTTGAAGCTATTTGTATTTTTTTAAAATTTAGGGTTAAAATAACAAAAAAGGAGCAAGTTGAGTGCTTAGTCGAGTTAATGCAGCAAAATCAGGACATTGCTCGGGGATATATAAAATCAGGCAGCGACTTTAAATTGAAGTTAAAAACAGATGGGAGCGGTTCACCGAAGAAATTAATAGTTTGGGGCCTCCTGTAAGAGACCCGACGGCTGGATTAAGGTTTGTAATAACACTCATTATACGTATGTATATTTTTTGGTAAAAATTTAACTTATTAATTCGTTGGAAGCTTTATTGATCCATCTGTGTAATTAGTTTCATAATTCTTTAGGTGTGGACTGATTTAAAATATAAAATTCGTCAAAAAATGAAGCATAACAAAGCGGAGATCAAAGCTACAGGGAGTGGCCCTAACAAAATGTTTATTTTTACTGCATTGGAAGAAAGCGTCATAGAACTGCTTAAAATCGAAGAAGCATTCAACCCACCTGGTCGTGAATTTGGAAAAGCTGCTCAAATAGTGGGTAGCAAGCTTTCACCTTTACAGCTACCCTCTAATTCAAATGTAGAGTTAGATACAGACCGGCCATCTGTAAGTGCCAACAACGTTGAATCTGATCATCCAATTGAAATAGACAGTGAAACCCAAATCGCACGGAATTCCACCACCCGGAAAAACTCTCAAACACCTGGATCTTTAAAAGCTATACCAGATTTACTACGAATTCGTCATGACTTCTTACAAAAACAGACGCAAGTATTTACTGAAACGTATTAGGAGATTACATCAACGGCTAAAAATTGTGAAAAGCATTTAAAAGACACCTTGTATTATATAAAAAAGAGTTATACTTAAAAAAAGAAAAATTTGAATTTTTAAAAAATATTGAGCAAGAGAAGTTGATGCTTTACAAAGAAGAATTAAAAAATAAACAAAAAGCAAGAAAGGAGAAATTAAGGCTAAAGGCAAAAATTTTGCAACTTCAATACCAACAACTTGAAGTTCAATAAATGGACATCCATTAAATTAAACGAATAGAATGCTGTGATTTTAGGAATCTATTAATGAATTTTTTATGTAAATGAAATCGGATAAATTTAATTTTTTATATGTACATAAGGTTTAAATATAGCAAAATAAAAATGAATTATACAAATAAATTTATTATTCGATTTAGAATCTCATTGGCTTCATTTCTCAATAGATCACTATGTTCTCCAAGTTCATCATTTAAATTTCCGTCATTGACAGTTTCATCTAGAGCTAGCTCTTCATTAAATGTCACTTTATACTGAATGCAAATATTATGGAGGGCTGCACAAACATTCGTAATTTGTGTTACTTTCTTCGGTGTATAATGCAACTGCCGAGCATTTAATAGACATCTAAATCTGCCCTTCAGAACCCCAATTGTCCGTTCAATTATGTTACGCCCTTTTGAATGCCCTATGTTGTAACGGCTCTGTGGCGTGTTTGCAGCTGGCGCCCGGCAAGGTGTCATTATGTATGGCTGTAGTGGATATCCCGCATCGGCTGTTAAAATAAAAATACTTGTACTGGTCAAAATTTATAATGAACTTTTGAATTTTTATAAATTACCCAATATTCGAGATTGATCCCCACCTTCATACAATCTATGTATGATGCCTTTTAAACCAGAAAGGTTCCATACTGTGGAATCGTGAAAGCTTCCCACGTATTTGCTATTTATATAGCGTATTACCATTTCATGGTCGCAAACCTGTTTAAATAATCAAATGATACATTAAATTTAAATAAAAATGCCTTAATTTATTGTACTTACAATCATTGCATTTAAGCTATGATAACCTTTTCGGTTAAAATATAGGTGCTGCAAGTCACGGTTTGCCTGTATAATGCTGATGTGCATTCTATCGATGCATCCAATTACTCCAGGTATCCCGCTTTTTGCATAAAAATATGTTTTCGCCTTCCTTTTTTCCAAGTCTGTATAGTCAAATCGGATCCACTTTGAGCAAATGTGATCTTCCAAAATATTAAGTATTTCGGTTAGCACTTTTGAAAAGTTTGGCTGGGCCAAACGGATATTATAATCATTGCCGGTGCCAGTTTGGTAGCCTCCTTCAGCGAAAAATCTTAAACTGGCTGATAATTTTAAAATATTTGGAATTGAGGAGAGCCGAGTCATTTTTCTAAATTTTAAATTTATTTCATCCAATAAATCACGGAAGGCATCTTTTGATAGCCGGAATATCTTTGTAAAGCTTAAAAAAAATTGATAACAAATAAAAATAAAAACTCGTAAAAAGAATAATATATAAAATAAAGTACTATGTGCTGTCTAATTCCAATGGATTAGACTGATCCCTTAATCTTTTTCTATTTTGCCTTAACTGAAGTTTCAAATATTCCTGCTCCTCTTCATCATCAAAAAAAAATTCACTTGAAATCATTTTATTTTATTTATTTTAATTTGTAGTTGATTCTTGTTTGTTTACATACAAATATATTGACACTTTAAAAGTTCAACAACAAAAAAAATCACAATTGATAATTTTACATGAAATATTCACAATATCGTAGTTTTATGTAAATAGGATACGGCAATACTAATATGTCGTTTCGTTTTTCTTGCATAATACCAAATCAGAAACGACACGACAACGTAGAGTCGTGTCGATTGCTAAACGACTCGACAATCAGAATAGGGGTGATTGTTTTGGTATTCAAAGTCGTATATAATCTTAATAGCAAATTACTAGCAGCTTTAGGAGAGGTGGGAGATATATAACATGAAATGCTATATGCCAAGGAGGTGGGATTGGGTAACAAATGATAATTAATGTTAATTCTAATTTTACATCCATTGCTTGTGTTTTATTATGTTGTATTTTCGAATGGTCCACAGCGATGCCCTGTCCAGCCTGAAACACTCAGTAAAGAATTATATTGGCCAATTCTCTTGTTGCTCACATAATATTGTGATATGTGAACAAACAGCACAAATTTTCAGAAAATAAATTTTTGAACATTGTGGAGCTCTCTGAATGGAGTAAATTAAATTCTTAAGGATTTTCAATGGTATACTAGAGATGTATAACTGGATGTAATTGTTAAAGGTCGAAGGTGAAAAATTGCGAATGCGACTTTGATTGCTATACTCAACATGTGTCAGTTCTAAATAATCTAACATTATTATGTCTATGATTTAGCGGTATTAGAGTAGAAGATTTATATTGTCGTGACCAATTGTGTGCCCCAAATAATGGAAAATGTTTGTAAAATATAAATGATGGTTTGGTGATATTTAACTGATGCTTACTGGGGAAAGTGTCGTTCGAGAATCGGATAGACCCAATTTTTTATAAACCGTTGAGATCTAACCAAAATTGGCGAAAATTTATTTTAAAGTTTTTGGTTTCTAGTTCTAATTTTTTATGTAATTTTTCTTACATAAATGATAATATAAAGTATTATGGTGACATATTATAACAAAACAAATAAGGTGTTGTTAATAAAATAATATACTAAAACTAAAATTATTTTGAACTATTTGGACAATAAAAAAAATCTTCGTCATGTAAGTTCCATCTTGTTCCATAAACCATTTTCAAAATGTTACAAGAATCGAATTTTAAACTTTAATCAAAAAAATGTTTAAATTCTAAAGGGTTTACAAAAACGTTTGACATTTCTTTATAAAATTCAACAAGAAAAATTATATTAGATCTGATGCTGGAGCTTGATTTTTTTTTTTTTAGTTTTTATTAGAAATTTTTATTTTTAATGTCAAAAATGAATATAGCACAATTCCTATGTACATATACATATGTATGTTAAACAGATTTTTTGATTTTTGTTATATGAGTACTTGAGAAAAATGTAGGATATAGGACACAAACAAAAAGAACCTGCAAGAAAAAAATAAAACTTATGTAAAAAATATTTACTCTAAAAATCATTAATTTATAAATAGAAGATTTTATTTATCTTACAGAACAATTAATTATAAAAATTTAGAAGAAAATAACAGAATTTATGGAATATAGAGCAAAATTAAAGTTAAATAACTCAGAAACTATGAGAGAAATTGACCCATAATTGAGCTTGGTAGAGACTATTATAAATTTCATTAATAAAGTTAGTTCTTATAAAATAATTTTCAAGAGAAAGTTAGTTCTTTCAGAATTACCTAATTATAAATTAAGTGAATAGTTGTGAAACAAAATATCTGAAATTTAAAACCCCAATAATATAATCATAACTTTTATAACTGTGTAAAGTAGTACATACTATATATAATTTCTAGCATTACGAGTTTCAAATTACGAGAAATTGCCACAAAACGCGATTGTGTGTAAGACATTACGAGTTCTCGTAATTGCGACTTGTTGTTGTTGTTTTACTCGTACAACTTTTTAAGTAAAACAGACAACTCGTTATGATTAAAAAGAATCCATGTTTGGATAGAATTCATGATAGTAGCTTGCTAGAATTTAAGTAAATTATATAATATTTTATTAGCTATTACTTTAAGATTCATTTCTTACTCTTGGCCTATTTCTGTAACGATCATGAACTCTTCTTGCTCCAGTCGCATTAAGACCTGTGCTTGCTGTTGGTATCCTAATAATAACAGGAGAATTTGTCCTGTTAATAAAAGGGCTTCTGTTTGCCGTTGGTGTTCTGATAACAGGTGAAGCGGCTTCGCTAGTAGGCAGGATTGTGGAAAATGTAGAGGCAGTTTCAACCGCTTCTATCACTAAATACGAACCGTTTGTGTTTCCAGATCATTTAACGACACTAACTGAAATGTAAAAAAAAGAAATAAAAATATTTTCTATGTTCACGGTATTTTTATATCTTACATATTCAGGAGCTGATGGAATTAGCATCCCGCTGGCAGACGTCTTAGGCTGTGGTGAACTGGGTCTTTGTGGTGGTGGGGTGGCCTAAAAAATTAAATGTTCAGGATATTTGTTCAATAAATTTGTCTTACATGCTTTTCATGGCTGCGTTGACTTTGGACTTTAAAAAATTTACGTTTTATTTTTAATAATTATCACATAAACATAATTTATTTTATAAGTTTCAACATATTTCTATAAAAAGTGACACTGTTAATCAAATAAAACTAAATTACAAAACTAAAGTTAGAAAACGAGTTTAAATTTTTAAAGTCCAAAGTCAACGAAGCCGGTATGAAAAGCACTTTACTCTTATATTAAAACAACTTTCAACATCTATGTGATTACTGATTAACAATGAGTGAATAGTTTCTCTTAATATTTCATTGGTGATGACGTGCAGTGTATGAGCGAGCAGTGATTAAAATATATTTTTTTTTGTTTCCTAATTTTTAATTGAACAGGAATATCTAGCTTTCGTAGTCCCAGAGAACCACCCCCCCCCCCCCTCCCCAACACGACTGTAAATTAGCCGGCTGAAAAATGCTGTCTGAGGTAACTACGAGGGAGTCTGCAGCAGGCTTCTAGTTCATTATTTTAATGTAGTCAGAGGACTGTTACAATATCATGCACGGTTTTAATAGCTTGATTATGACCACCAAATTTCCCTTGATTTGGAAACATTCTAAAATAATGCTTCAAAATGCAAAAATGTACTAATTTATAAGACGCTCGACCTACCAATTTGCTACCAGATCTATCCAAGGTATTGGTAAGAGTTTTGCAAATACAAATTGTTAAAAATGAGTTGAGAATTTTTCAGCTAATAATTCTTCCTTTAGGCAATCACATCAATAAACACAAAACAGGAATTTAAGTAAACAATTATTTATTTAACACGACAACTTTATTTGTTTTACATTAAATTTATTTTGATTGCCAGAGAATTTGTGTTCATTCAATGGTGGTTACAGTAATAATAAAAATAATAAAAAATACACACAGCAAAATGAACGCCCAGTTTCGAAATTATGCACTGACATGCCATCTGTGCTAATAAAAGGAAAATTCGAATGCAACTTTCGAAACTGCACTACCACTCACATGAATTCAGCTACAACTTTGACATTTGACAGATATCATCGTGAAGCTGTGTATACAAAAATATTCAAAGCTAAGTATTTATAGTTTACAATATATTACTTAAATAATTAATGAGATTTCATTTAATTTCAGATTATTCAACTTAATTAATGCCATGCAGTATGGATAATAATGATGAGGTAAGTGCGTAATAACGAATTACACTATTACTACGTTTCCATGATGGAGTTAACCAGGATTAACGTGGATTATCTCATCATGGAAACATGTCGAATTTAGGATTTTCTTAATCCAACTTAACTCAACGAAAGTAGTAGGGTAAGAAGGGATTCTATCTGTCAAAACGAAAAAAACAATTATACCGATACAAAATGGTGTTACGAGTATTCTTTCTCTCCGAAACACTTCTTAAATCATAAAAATCACAATAAATATTAAATTTAAAAATTTTCACCGAACAAATAAAATTTTCAGAAGTGACTTTTAATTGTTGTGAAATGTTAAATTACACTAGAAATTATAATTTCATGGAAACGATATGGATTAGCGCTGCCATGTTATTAACTCAACGAAACTCTTAATTTGGGTTAACTCTGTCATGGAAACGTAATATATTGTGTATGCGATTATATATTATAAATTTATTTCGTTTCAGCGAATGTTGACTGATGACGCGATGAATTGTTGTTGCATCGTGATTATGCCCCTTTTTGTATTTCAGGTGTTTACGATGGCGTAAACATGCCGGCGCCCTGTTAAGGAAGTATTCCTTAACATTTATTGATTGCGGGATAAGTTTGTCGGTAACTTGTTGCTCGAAGAATTTGTTAAGGTAAGGTGGGCCATATACTCGGGCCCCACTCGAGGTTAGATTTTTTGGAACATGGAAGGTTGGAAATGGTGTTACCTTTACATCAACATCGTTGATTGTGATTAATTTGGCTATTGACCCTTTGATTCTATTGCGTGCTGGTTGAATTTTAGCAACGCGAACAATGTCGTCTCCCGGATCAACGTCTAATACACTTTTTAATGGCAAATCGAGTGGTGGTGTTGTGTCATTCCTAATGTAGACTTTGTTGTATTTTGATCCGCGGCCTTTCTTGGTTGTAATTTGGACTGGACTCACAAATTTCACTCCGATATGGTTGACTATTCGAAAGAGTGATACACGTTCGGCAGGCAGATGACCCATCCTTGGAACTGATAGATGCGAAGAACCATGACATAAAGAACAATTATTAGTAATTTTTCGCGCTAAGGGACTGGATTTAACAATCCAGTAGGACAATTTTGAGAGATGGGCCAAGAGGGATGGTCCTGTATGGAGATGACGTTCGTGAAGAGACGTTAAAATCATGTAATTCAGCACATGATACGATGGCAAAACCACTAGATCCTTTTGTGCATAAAGGCAAGTTGCCACATTTAGTCGACCGCCGACTCTGATGACGCCGCCTTTGTCTAACAATGAACCTAATGATGACAACTTTCCCTTCAGAACTTTCTTCTTGCTAGGTGGTGCGGGTAAATTAACCTTGACGCGGAAGCAATCCTTGTCCGGATCCCAGTGTAATCCCAAAACCTTGTGATCCGATGCTTTGGATAATTCGATCAAAGTATCGTTTTCTTGCTCGTTTGGTAAAGATGCTGGAAACTGTGGTACATTTGATGCCCATTTATGAAGCGAGAATCCTCCAGATTTTGGAATAGTGATTGTTTGATTATCAAGAAGTTGCGCATCTTGAATGTTGTTACCGCCAGTCAGAGGATCGTCGAAATATGGATCAGTCATTAGAGCTCTGGATGTTTCGGCAAAACTCGACGCGTTTCCCAAACCTGGTTGATGCGCAACACGAGTGGCATGAAATGGACCTGAGGCTGTCCAAAGTGTTGCTGTAGAAATCTGAAAATATTTCATATTTAGATTGAGGTACTCGTGTATGAGTATGTTCATTTTTTAGAGCATCGTCGCGTTGCAGATGGCGTTCGATGAAATTAAATCGAGAAACTGCTTGATCCAGAGAATTTCCTGGCGGAGGTGAATTAGGTGTATACGGCAATTTGACGATGAATCTTCCATCCGGCGCCCCTTTATGCAATGCAGTGAATAGATTCTCACAGTGTTGCTGATCTGGTGTGTGTTTCCTGGCTAATGGTGCTTCCTCGAGCTCCGAAAATTTGCACAGGCTCTCATCCACATTGAATTGCATGTGAAGATTAATGTTCTTATTTTGGGTTGTTGCATTTCCTCCAGTAATTATCCAGCCAAGCGCAGTGTTTTGAGCTGTCAAATCATTTGGTCCTATCACACATCCCGGTCGCAGAAGTCGAAAACATTGAACTGCTCCCAAAATGATATCAACATCATTGTATGCAGAGTCTAGTGGATCGGAAAGCGTCAGCGATTGGATTTCTGGCCATTTTCTGGACAGTTTTGATGTAAGTCGTTTTAGAATTACGACTTGTACTTCCATAGCAAAATCGTCATACAACTGAGGAAATAGCTTTATCTCAATACATCCTCGTGACATGGCTTCCGACATAACGCCTTCCATTGGAATTTGAAGATTTTTCCTCTGGATTTGCAGACGTTTCGCACAAGCCTCACTCATAAGACAGCCAGTGGACCCCGAGTCTAACAGAATACGACAGAAATGATGATTACCATATTGATCTATTAGTCTATTACTCTTACCAATGCGGTCGGCAAGAAAGATGTCCTTACGTGAATTGAGTGGCATACCGTGGAATGAATACGTTGCGAATTATTACCAGATTGTGCTGCTTCGGATGTTGGTTTGTTTTCCACCGTGGGTTTAACTGACTGACCAGAACTAGGTAGTGGTTTATCCAACTCATAAGAATCGTGTAAGAGAGTGTGGTGCTTCCGCTGACAAATGAAACATCGATGTCGAGATGGGCAATTTTGAGAAGTATGACCCTGAAACATACAATTGTAACATATTCTAGTGGTTGCAACGAATTATTTCCTCTGAGTTATTGGCAAATCACGAAATTTCTCACATTCATGCAGCAAATGAGGTAAATGACACTTCAAACATGATAAATCAGACTTTGAATCATTAGACGAGGAAACTAATGATTTCTGATCGTTTGAGCTTGTATTTGTTACCGTGGCACTACTGTTTGCGTGGAACGATGAGGCCCTTGTAGATATGCGTCTTTGAGATGTATCACGATCAATGGACTCTAATGTTGTACAATACCTTTCCAGGAAGTGAATGAAATTATCGAATGTCAGGTATGGATCGTCAGCTGTTTTCTCTGCCCACTTTCGTTGAATTTTCTCGTCTAGTTTTGACAGCAAGATGTAGATCAGCCAGGGATCTCTAGTCTGAGCTTTTTCCCCCAATACCTTTAGGCCACGTACGACCTCCTCCGAAGTATCACAAACGTTTCTAATACAATTAGCAGACCCATTAGCAGCTGACGGAATCCGCATAAATTTCTCGATAAGCGATTTATAAACCTGGTCCGGTTTGTCAAAGCGCTTACATAGCTTTCTGTATGCTTCTTCATAATTTTCAGTAGTTAGCGGAATATGCATGATAATTTTGCTTGCTTTTCCTGTCAGAAGCCCATCCAAATATTGGAATTTGTGTATACCGGTTATAGCTGGATTGTTGTGAACAGCAGTGTCATACAGGTGCTTAAATGTGTGAAACTCGTCATAATTATTACCATCGAATGAAGGAATTTGTAGTCGCGGTAGCTTGATATTTTCTTCCTTAGGCGTTGCGCCAAAGCTTGCATCCTTCATGGTTTCTAGAATTTCCTTTTGGTAGTTTGAAAATGACGTCATTGTTTCATTTATTTGAACTTGAACTGCCTTTAGCATCGGATTGCAACCTGAAACGACCTTACGTAACATTCCTTTGACCTTGGTATAGCGAGACACGAACTCATCAATTTCCGTTAGGGTGTCGTCCTTGAATGTCATTTGTTCATCGTACTCCTTAAACTCGATGTATGCCTTTTCCAACAATTCGATATGCACATATAGGTTCCTCGACTGCAAATTCCTGAAGAGCCTGATCAGCAGCAATTTTCTCAATCCGCGTCAATGCTGCCTTTGCAAAACCACGTTTTCGTTTTAACTCCGGAAGCTCCATAATAAAATCACCTTATATTTAATTTCACTAAAACAGTTATGGCCCGAACAAAATTGTAGTAATTAGCCTCTAACAATTTATTTGTAATTGACCGAATTCAATTCAGTTGCACTTCCGTATATACACAAATTACCGATGACAATGTGCTTTGTGACAAAATTTGTGTGTCTTATTGTTGGCTCTAGTTGATATTAATTCGTAGTATTGTAGCGACAAAACTTGGTACCAAACTGCAAATGAGCTCGTAGCAGTTCAATCCCGTTATACTAGCGAATCGCTCGATGCTTTTAACAGTTTTTTACACGTGATCCAGTTTTGTCTCCCGGGTTTCGGCACCAATGTTAAAAATGAGTTGAGAATTTTTCAGCTAATAATTCTTCCTTTAGGCAATCACATCAATAAACACAAAACAGGAATTTAAGTAAACAATTATTTATTTAACACGACAACTTTATTTGTTTTACATTAAATTTATTTGGATTGCCAGAGAATTTGTGTTCATTCTTTTTGTATTTCAGGTGTTTACGATGGCGTAAACTCAAATAGTAGAATACTTGAATTCTAAAAGCCTTCTATCTGAATTTCAGTCAGCTTATAGATCTAACCACAGCACAGCAACTGCTTTGCTCCAAATCAGAAGTGATATTCGGAGGACAGTTGATAACAGAGAGGTTTGTATATACTTTGGTGTTGCTGGATTTTAGCAAGGCTTTCGATCGGATCGACCATCAGCTCTTGATTTATAAACTTAAAGAACATTTCAAGTTTCCTTCTACTGCGAGTCAATTTATTCATTGATACTTATCTAATCGATCACAAATTGCATATCAAGTTCTAATAACACCTATTCTGGTGTTCCCCAAGGTTCAATTTTGGGGCCATTTTTATTTATGATGTATACTGATGACCTGACGAAAGTAATTACACATTGTAAATATCATTTATTTGATGACGATGTTCAAATTTATAGATTTTGTAATCCAACGGGTCTTGAGGACAGTAAGATTCGAATTTGATTTAAATAAGAAATGAACGAATCTGATTCAATTCAAATAGGAATCCCATACTTCGGGGGCTAATAGCCCCCTTGGTATCCCGATGCGGTAATCGAACGAAGGGGTTTCATAGATTTGACAGTTTAAGTTTTGGTCTTAATGGTATCAGGGGCCGAATTCGGGTTTTATGACAAATGAGTATGACTAATGACTTTATTATTTTTTTAGACTAGGTAGTCAGTTCTCAGGCTCATAATATTTTCGATTCTGATATGACTAATGAGTTTTGACGTGCTATAAACTTTATAGCATGAGTTTTTTGGGTTATTGGGTTCTATTATACATGGGAAGTACAAAATATAATATTCAAACCGTTTTATACACAACACCTAATAAAATAAACTAAATAAAATTAAATGGATATCTTTATTTTAAGAATTCTTAGGCGCCGAATTTTTAACTAAAGGTAAAGTAGTATTAGATTTCTCAAATTTGATTCAATATTTATTATACGAATTTTGGGGGTTGGGTACGAAATCTCTCATTACAAAATTTCTTTTACAAAATCTCTACTACAAAAATTCTTAATTAAAAAATCTCCTAATTATAAAATCTCCTATTTACAAAATCTCCTAATAACAAAATTTCTTAATTACAAAATCTCGCATAAAATTTTCCCCGTAATATATGAAATCGTGTTTGTGTATGGGCGTGTGTGTGTGTTTGTGTGTATGTGTGAGTGTTGGGTGTATGTTTTTTTTTTTTTTTTGAAGGATCTGGGGAAAAAATGCATACCCCTGGATGCATCCAGAGAGTGTGGGACTCCTCAATTCAACTACCCACTAAAATATCCAAGACCCTCGCCACTGTATCGTTTGTCCTCCTGGCACCACCGTCAGATATTTCATCAGTAGGGGTATTTAGCTTACGCTATTACTCCTGTATGTTTCTACGGTTCGACTCGAGCACCCGTAGGCGCTTCATTACAATGGCGGCGAAGTCTCTAACCGCGCTCCAATTACCTTTCGACTCCAGCATGAGCTTAATGCTGGAAACACATGAGCAGAATTCTGCAAGCAGCAAAATTAGAATACACAAGTTTAAATGAATTGAAATACATGTATTCTGCTTGCCATGTAGAATTCTGCTTCATGTCTCTATTTCTAATTTTGCTGCGAATCAGTAGGCTACATTACGTAAAAGATAACAAATCTAGTACAATTTGTATATTTTTTATTTTTTCCAATCAATTTTTTTAATTTGTTGACAGAAAATAAGTTTTGTGCGACACGTGCCAAAATGGAGGATACAAATAAATTAATTTGTGACAAAATAATGAAAATTCATTTAAAAAAAATGTACATTAAAATTAAATATGTATCAAATAAATGCCACAAAAAAACATTCTGCTTATCAAAAACGATGCTCATGTAGTTCACCCGATTTTCTGCCGGCAGCGATGCTAGCAGAAATTCTGTTCATGTATTTCCAGCATAACACAGTTGTCCAGCTTACTTGCATTCGCAGCTTTTCAAACATTTCTTGCCTCTGATCGTCGAATCTGGGACAATGGAAAAATACGTACTCAAAGTATTCAGCCAACCCAAATAATAAGGGCATTAAGAGCTGTTTTAAATTTTAAATCTGCACAAATACGCTCGAAAGCATTCGTGGCCTGTAAGTAACTGGGTGAGATAAAAGTTGACCTCCTCGTGACAACGGTCCATCCCCATCGTTAAAATTGATATTAGCCGATGCGACCAACGGCCTTGTGTTGAGTGTATATGTGTATGTGTGTGTGACAGGAAAAATACTGCATGTGCGTGTTCACATATGTCGCTGCCATCCCAAAGCACAATTATTCAAAAGTAGGTTTTAGGAGATTTTGTAATTAGGAGATTTTATAATTTGGTAATTTTGTATTTAGGAGATTTTGTAGTTAGGAGACTTTGTATTCAGAAGATTTTTAAAAAAATAGGAGATTTTGTAGCTGAGATTAAGAAATGAGGGATTACGTACCGATCCCGAATTTTAGATCTTGTCTCTTAAAATTCAGCAGGAATTTAATAAGAGATTTAGGTGATCCATTTGAAGCAACCACGGACGCGGAATTCATAAGGCTGTTTAGATTTAATAAAGCAATTATCAGCTTCATTCAACCGCATATGCAAAGGCGTGTTCGAATTCACGCATTGAACTCTGCTTTAAGAATTCTATGCGCTCTTCGTTTTCTAGCAGTCGACTGCTATCAACGCCCAAGGGCAAGACGTCACGATGTGTTGATGAAGTTTGTCAAATACAAATTGAAAACAAATTGGTAAAAGATTTCGTGAAATCCAATTAGACTATCCACAAAAAACTATGTTTTTTGTTCCTCGCTAGCCTTCCGTTTTTGCTCTACTGACATTTCGCTTAAAAAAAAGGTTAATATTTTGTTTTTATTTATAATAATTCAAAAATCATAGTAGCAGTTAATTTTATCACAGAATAAAATATACTGAGTCTTTTTGACAGATATTATGAGTTTGTTTTTCTCAGTCATCATACGGGAATCGGTTTAATGATTTTATTATACCAGTTTGAATTTTTATACCAACTAAACTCATTGATGACTTTAGTCAGCGAACCGAGCCCGTATTGAAATTCGATCAAACAAAGTCACCGGTGACTTTCTAGTGAAATACCAAAGTCACCGGCGACTTTTTTCGGTGAATTTCAAGAATTAAAGGCGATGATTCATGTACACATTTTGTCTGGCAGACATAAATAATAATCACTCTGATTGGTCGAAAGTCGGCCATATTTTTTTATCTTACGACAAAAATTAAAAATTGGACATCTCAATTTTGTATAAGATATGTATATACATAATCTCGATACATAAATAAAGGTTTAGCGTTTTTCAAAAAAATAAAAATAAAAATTTAAAATACAATGAAAACTAAAGCAATTTTTTAATGTGTTGTCTTTGACAGCAATGAGAACAAAATAATATTCTAAAATATAGAGAAAAAACAATTCTAAAATAAAATATTTTGAAAAATTAATTCGCTAAGTGAGTGTATGGATTTATTAATGTCAAAAAATATCCATACGACAAAATTTTATTCATGTATCGCCTAAGTATGAATTTCATTTTTATGTAAAATTTGTACATGAATCATCGCCTTAAGGGCCCACCAACCTATCTTGATTGAAATAATACTAACCGTAATAATGGATGTAAATAATACGATCGCATGTAGTCATGGATACCATGATTTGATATAAAAATACCTACTCTAATATTTCTTACAATTTATATTCGGAAAACCTTTCTTCTAATAATTTTAAAAGAACTGAATCCTTTTGTCGAAACGGTTAACACATCAACCATGCACCTTTTCTCAGAAATAGGGTAACTTATACATCATTGTGTAAATCGTTTTTTCCCACCCGAATAGTTTTTAGGGACATCCAAATTTTTGACAACCACACAACAAATCTATGTAATCTGTTACTTGGCACGCTTAAATCCTCTTATATAAGCCTTGCCTTACAATCTCAATAATTATTTCATCAGTATTCGGTTCATGTTCGGAATGCTCAATTTTATAATGCTCCTTTATGGTTCTGTTGGTGTGCATCTACCGACAGTTGATTTATAGATCTCGTGGACCAAGCCATATTTAATGTTACTTCTAGAGGACAGCATTTAGTATCATGCAGTGTATAAATAGGTTAAAATGTACCTGACTATTTCCATTGAATAGTAGCTAAAGAACTAATGAGATTAAATTATCTGGCATCTGAGATCTTTATAATGTTCTACGAAGTGTGGAGGAGAAAAGTACCAGAAACCAGACTATCCTCCTTAACCTCGCGTAAAACCTTACTTTGGCTTTCGAAGATGATTTTCGGCGGATGATTAGTTTTTGTAATACGTTAGAAGAGAAGATAAACGTTTATTAAATATTAACCAAAAGAGCAAACTATTTAACGCTCAATTTCCAACAACTGAAGGGACGAGTTGCGTAAGAGTTGTTATTTATTATTGTTATAAAATTAATTAATAATTAACCCAAAAAAATTAAACTATTTAAAAACACAAATTAAAACTAGTGGCCTTTAATTTAATTGAAAACAGAAAATTTGATATAAAATAAATAAATGTTCAATTGTATTTTAAATTATATAAATATATCGATTGTGTTTTTTAATTACATAATTAAATCATAACAATTGAATAAAATTTGAAACGAATAAAAATAAAAAAAAAACATATTTTTATTTAAACCTTATTTTAAATTATTATAATAAATTTATTACACAAATTATTTGTATTACAAATGAAAAAATTGATTTTTATAAAAACAAAATATAATTATGAAATAATTAAATATAATTGCAATTTGTATAAAATATACTTTTAATTTTCAACCAAATGAAATTAATTTGTTTTAATGTACATATTATGTTTTTTTATTTAATACTTTTTCTGTATTTATAACTGTTTTGAAATTATCTAGATATAATTACGATAGTTCTAAATTTGGTTAAATACATATTATGTAATAATATTTTCTACATGAATGGTGTAGAAAATTTCTAAATTTATTTGTGAAAGTAAATCTGTGGTTATTACATTACTAATTAATTAACTCTTTAAATTATTTTTTATGAATGTTGGAAAGTTGTTTTTCCTACAGAAAATAAATTAAGCTTATGCTTAAGTTCTCAACTATCTAAATTTATGGAGTATTAATAATAATAAATTAACACATCTTTCATTGTACGACTTCCGGACGTAAATAAAATACGGGCACTTTTTTTTAATTAATTTAAATAATAAATTCTATAGCTTCCGTTCGATGTATTAAACCTATACTATTTTAATGGAATTGAATAATTTTAACAAATTGGGCATTAATTTTTCTTTTTCCTAAACTTGAAGTCCTTTTTCTAATAATTCACCAGTGTAGTTTATATAACTTACACAAAATCATTTAACTTTTTTTTTCAACTGTTGTACAATATTCTGGATCTCGTTCTGAATTTTCAAATTCGTTAACAAGTTAAGTTTTTCAAAGACATGGTCACGTTATATCTATCGGTAACTTCAATAAAGATTTGAATTTATCTGTCAATAAACACACTTACATACATATAGTAAACCAGACAAGTGAAAAATAAACCATAAATATTTTGTATATTGGAATGAGTTTACTTTCGATTTATCAAACAGGTAAGATACACACGGAACGACTTGTTCGTTACATCGTGGGGACGACTCACACCCTGGTGATGTCTCATAGCCGGGCTCGTTAGTGTGATGTTAAACAGAAAAATAATCTGATACTCCAGTATCGAAAGTTTTATCTGAGAAGGGAGAAAAACCCTAATTTCGGATGTCTTTGTAGTGGTAAGTGCCTAAGCATTTACCCCCCGGGTCAGTTAATTCGTATGCAACATTTCCCACTCGAGCGATGATTATAGCAGGAACAAACTTTGATGCCAATTTGGCCGAAAAATGGTTAGATGCATCACTCTGGACGAATGATCGTACATACACCTGTTACCCTATTACAAAATTCCGTGGATTTCCCCTTAAGTTGTAAACCCTTTCATGCTTCTCGTACGCAGCCTTAAGGTATTTCAAAACATTATCACGAATCAAGCTCAATCGAATAGCGGCCGATGAAATCACTAACTCATTCTCCAAATCCACATCCAGTAATTCACGTAAGGAGTAATCAGAGCCGTGGTTGATGTAGTGTCGCCCGAATGCAAAGTATTGTGGTAAATAACCCGTGCTAGTAAGTACTACATTTCTTAATGTGGCTGCTACTTCCGCTAAATGTGCATCCCAAATGGTGTGGTTGTCCGAAATATATGCCCGAATGGAAGCTAATGCAGATCGGTTGACGCGCTCGGACGCGTTACTCTGCGGCGCGTGATAAGGAGTGCGAGTATGTTTCACCCCATATTTAGACAACAGATTTGCAAAGAGGTTAGACTGAAACTGTTTCGCGTTGTCCGTGAATACTAACTGTGGAACGCCATATACATTAAAAACTTCGTCCTCTACATACGAACTTAGTTGGGCAGCTGACGCTTCGCGAAGTGGTTTCAACAAAACAAATTTTGAGTAATGGTCTAGAATAATAAGAATAAAACAATTACCACGTTTTGATCTTGGATTCGGAGCCAAAAAATCCAAATACAGTCGCTGAAATGGACGCCTTACTTCTATTTGATTCCCCATGTTGAACTGCAAGGAGTAGACTCCAGGCAAAGACACTCTTTGACGTCTCTTGCCATCCCTTTCCAATAGAATTGTCTTTGGAGCCTTTCTACGGTCTTAAAAATACCCATGTGAGCCGAAGAAGGTGGTAAATGCGCTTGTTTTACAAGCGAATCTGTAAGACTAAATGGCACAACCAATTTCCAAATTGAAAGGTCAGTATTCTGGTAACGCCAGCCATAACTTGGACAAATTAGAATTTTCACGTCCTTCACCATTACGTTACTGTTAGTGTTGCGCGATTCTTCAATTTGTTTAATTTTTTCAATATATTCGGTATCTAAGAACGCAGTGGAATTAAGATCGATCTGGAGAGGTAAAATGTTTCCGCCATTCGGATCAGGTGTTAACTCCTCACAGTAAATTCGTGAGAGTGCATTTGGAACTGTATTAAGAGTACCCTTCCGGTGTTCAATTTTGAAGTTGAAGCTTTGCAAATTTAAGCTCCATCTGGCCGGACGACCAGAGAGATCTGCTTGGTTCATCAACCATTTGAGGCTTACATGGTCAGTAATGATTGTGAATGCAAAACCCTTCACATAAGGATGACATTTTTTAACACAAAGAACCGCCGCATAACACTCTAACTCCGTAACGCTGTACATATTTCCTTTGCGCTGCATTAAGTTTATGGGAGTAGAATGCTATGGGATGTTCCTCGCCTTCATGATACTGAAACAATACCCCTCCAACCCCAGTAGAGGAAGCATCAACCTGTATAAAAAATGGCTTTGTATAAACTGGGTGAACTAAAATGGGAGCAGTTGTTAACATCTGTTTTAGCTCTACAAAAGCAGTTTGCGCCGCGTCATTCCAGACTAGTTTAGCTTTATTTTTAAGCAGATCCGTTAAAGGCGATGTAAGAGATGAAAATTGAGCTATGAAACGGCGGTACCAGCCGCTCATGCCCAGGAAACGACGCAATTGCTTTATGGTTTTAGGTACCGGATATGAACTGATCGCCTCAACCTTTTCGGGATCCACTCGAATACACCCCTCACCGATAATGTGACCCAGATATTTACGGCATGAGCCGGCACAAACTTTGAGGAGGATTGCACAACCCGAAGGGCATACCAGTGAATTGGTTTATAATTATATTAAAGAATCCCGATTGGTTCGTTCCTTCTGCTTTAAGTTTTCCGACGATTTATTACGACATACAACACAGTCTGGATGATAAACGTATAGTATATGTCGTTGTTCGTTTTCCACTCAATAAAAACACGTATTTGATTTTTTGTTGAATTAAACAATTACTCGAAATATAAATTTTATTTAAATCACTTTATAATTACTTGGATTGATTTTATACACTGGATATATTACAATATTAAGGTTTTTCTAAATTATTAATCACCACTTGATTTTCTAAAGTTAAAATTTACCACAATCGAGAATTAATTAATCGCATAAAATCGACAGTATTTTATAACGCTAGCAAAAAGAGTGTGTATGTAAAACCTAAAAATTCGAGACGATGAACATATTTTTACCCTCGCGATGAATTATTTATTTTATTATTCTTCGCGTGAATTAGTTCGATTTTTAGTGTTGACATGCGAGAGAATCGCCATGTCACATTGGTTATCCTATCTTCTACTAGATGGAGCACAGAACGCTATCAATTCAAACTTGAATTGAGGAAAACTAAGTAAGCGAGATGGAGCAACAGAGGAAAACGTAACTTGGGTATACAATTATATTTTCTGTTGTCCAGATTTTCGCTAGATGTCAGTACATAACGCAAAAGATATTTATGCGTTAAAACCTTTGTGTAGTGATGCATGAAGTTGATTTACACAAATCAATGAATAATTTATGTAAACAACTGCGTGAGTCCCTACAAACGTCATCTTGCCCACATCCAAAACAAAATACCCGTGTAATGGGAGTCCTACAAAATTTGAATGCGTGTCCAACTTGTTTACAATTAAAACACTGATTTTTAAATACTGTTGGACCCGATAATTTAGGATTACGAACAACGTTTAAACTACATATATCAGGATCATACTGTGTAGATGCCGAACTAGACGTTTCACCAGCTGAATCTATCTTAATCCTACCAGAATTTTCGTAATTTACGATTGGCAAAGGTGGCCGAGATTGACATAATTCTTGAATTTGTGGACTTGGTTTTAATGGGATTAGTCCTTCGGGATTATAATTCATCCGATTCCACAAATCTTCTAACATGTTGCATTCGTGCGCTAATTCCGATTTAAGTACAATATTTGAGTGGGGTAACAACAACTTAGTACAATTTAACGAGAAAAAGACACAAATATGCACATTCTCACGTAAAAAAAGTCGCAACGACTACCCATTTGTGGTAAAAAACCATATCCTTGTGGGTTGCGACTCAATTCGACTGCTTGGTGTTCAAATAAGTAATAAACTCAAATGGAATGAACACATTGTTGCATTGGCTAAATCAGCTTCAAAAAAACTCGGGTTCCTGAATCGATGCAGAAGGTTTTTCAAATCGCATCAAGTTCTCCAGATATATAAAACCTTCATCCGACCATGTATAGAGTATTGCTGTCAAGTTTGGGGAGGTGCGTCTGGTACCACCCTCCACTTATTGGACAGGGTTCAACGCCGCGCTATCAGAATAATACGGAATCCCAGACTTACTCAAGAACTAGACAGCTTACAGCATCGCAGAGATGTTGCAGAACTCTGCGTATACTACAGATGCTTACATGGTAAATGTTCTGCAGAACTATCGGAGAAAATACCACCATTCGTTACAACAACAAGAGTAACAAGAGGAACAACCAATGCACATAGGTTTACGGTGAAGCTCCCGAAACCTCGAACTGAAGAAATCAAGCGCGAATTTATATACCGAACATCAAAAAAGTGGAATTCGCTAATACATTTCAAATTTCCGAAGGAATATAAAATGAATAAATTTAAGGTAGCTATTAATCTTTACTTGCAGGATCGCGCATTGGGTGCGGAAGCTCTGACAGTTACAAGGAGCTAGGACCGTTAATAAGTCCGCTCTGCACCCAATTAAAAAATTTATAATAAAAAAAAAAAAAAAAAAAAAATTGACGAATGGAAAGAATATTTTTATTGGCAATTGCCAACTGTAAACCGGGACGCATGTTGTCCTTTAAAATCTCCAGGATTTCAGAATCTGGTATGGCTATTTTGGATTGCAAAGCAATCTTAACTAACTATATCATCATGAAAATCATTAAAGGTCTCCCTCGGGAATTTTTGCTTACGTGCTTCAATATCCCATTTTATATCCCGATCTGATCGGCAATGGCTGAATCGCTCTACCAATTCATGTTTGATCTGAGCTCAAGTCATTTCATACCCAAGTAACAATTTGATAGGTAAATTGTCCTAGACAGCAAAAACAAAGCTGTTACAACGTCGTGAAATCCGAAAAATTACACAAATTAGTTATAAATGTTAAATAGATATTCACTAAGTTTTTAAAACGTTGTGGCAGTGAAGCAAAATGCTAATTAGCTTAAGTAGGTATATAACACATTTCAGCAGGGATTTTGTTATACGCCATAAAGCAAAAAAGTCGGGAGAGAAGCAATTTTGCTGTTGTAGTAGCAATTTTGCAGTTGTAGGATTTTTTAAAGGCAAGAAAAAAATCGATTTTTTGAAAATCTCACAGTGGTGTTCTCCCTTAAAGATTTATAATTTAGTTTTATTTGATTAACAGTGTCACTTTTTATAGAAATATTTTGAAACTGTTATAAAATAAATTATTTTTAAGTGATAATTATTAAAAATAAAACGTAAATAATTAAAGTCCAAAGTCAACGCAGCCGGTATGAAGAGCACTTTATTCTTTAAAAATACTTGATCACCAATTTCAAATATTTTGTAAGATGTATTTTGATCATAGATGCGTTTTCCAATAAAACTAGGGTGCGATTATTGTAAGCATTTTGAGTTACGAGTTTTTCGAAATTACGATAAAACGAGATTATGTAAGACATTTCGAGTTGACGTAATTACAACTTGTTCTTGTTGTTTTACTCGTACAACCTTTTGAGTATGACAGACAACTCTTAATGGTTAAAATGATTATTTTTAAAGAAAATTTGTTAACATTATGCATTTAAATATATTTTTTAGATTTTTCAAGTAGTTTTTAAAGTCAAATATTGGAATATTTTGAATTATTATAAATTTTATTATTTCATAAAAAATGGTCATTCCATTTCGATAAGGCAGCGCCACCCGGTTAGTGTGGCGATTTAGTGAACAACTATTTTAAAAAAAACTGTTTGTTTCGTTGAACAAAGTTCATGAAAAAATTAAAATTATTAAAAAATTTAATTATTAATATAATTCATTATATGTAAGAACATAATAATATCATTTAATATTTTAGATTTGTTTTTTTAACGTTTAAGATATTATTTATTGGTTAAATAATCAGTTTTTTATAATTTTTATTCTGCAATATTAATTACGAGATAGATTTTTGTCTATTGTTAAAATTCATGTCGTGAAATAAATAATCAAAATTAATTAAATCATTATTTTACGGCTAACCGATCAAATGGACATCAGATCGAAAGATTAATTTCATTTATGGAAGATTATCCGGATTTTGCTAAGGACAATATCAAAGTTTCGAATGGGGCGGAATCATCAAGCCATTTATGGGATACTTTAACAGAAATCCTTAATAGTATTGGGCCTCCAAATAAAACATGGAAATTTTAGCGTAAAGTAAAAACATTTAGTATAGTAAGTGAGTGTATCCAATCCATGTAAATATCCAATAAAAAATTTTTATTTTAGGTATGGTATGATTTGAAAGAGGACACCCGGAAAAAATTACGGGAAGTAAAAAATTATGTTTGTGGTACTGGAGGGGTCCCAAAAAAGTGCCTATTTCACTAAACCATGAGCGAATTATTACTCTTCTCCATCTAAGAGAATCGGTGCATGGGCTAGGTGGTCTATGCTTTGAAGGAGCAATGTGTAGTCAAATCCCAGATGAAGAGTATATAATTTCTCTCAATGAAATAAACCCCTTGAAAAGTTTAACTAACACAATTTCACAACATCCATCTCCAAATATAAATGCATCAACATCCAGAATATCCGTCCAATCAATCGCGTCAAATAATAGAACCGTACACTACCCATCCATTATCACTACAATTATCACCAATAGTCCGAATCAACGTCATCCAATTTCAAATAAACTACCGTTTACAACCGGCACAAGTAACAAATATTACAACACCTATCCCTAAATGTACCATCATCATCAACCGGAATCCCTTTAAATGGATCAACCGAATCGAGTAATATAATCGTGCATCATCCTTCCATTAGTCTGCCCATCACAACTAATTAGAGGTCACAACACTCAGGTCCAAACTTACAATCAACAACAGTAACAACGGCAAATCAGCCAATCACGACAAATAATAGAATGACTAACCATCCATCCAATAAATCATCAACACGAAGAATTCTGCATAGAGCCAAGCCAATACACCTGATTTCATTTCCACAATGAAAAAATATACCGAATCAACAGAATCCAAATTAACTGAAATTTTGTCATCCGTAAATCAAAACATGGCTCCAAATGAAAAGAGATTAATAAAAAGAAACTGGAAATAAACCAAAAAAAAAAACTGAAACTACAAACTTTTAAATTTATATTACCAAAAAAAAAATGGAGGTGTGGCCAACACACGACTTTCTTTTACGAACAGCGAATTTTGAGAAACTTTTATAATTCAAATTTCCCGCAAACTTAATTAAGATTGTTTTTATTATTTCATGTTTTCTGTAAATTGTATATTTTTGAAATATTTGCAAAATAAATTTTCTGTTTTACGGAATCTGGGAGCTGGGAGCTGGGACCCCAAAATTTATGTAAAAAGTTTAAACATGAAGTTGCAGTTTGATTGCTTAAACCATTTGGAATACAAATTGACAGACATACAAATATACCAACAGACACCACTTCAAAACTCAATTTTTTGAACTCATTAGTACACACGTAAAAGAAATAAAAGGTGATATTTATGAATTTAAATTTTTTCTGTTAATTTTTTGGAATTTGTATTAGTGATTTTTTGTAAATCTTATACTTTTTAAAATATGTGCAAAACACATTTTCGGGCCCAAGAGAGTGGCCACTTCCGGTTGACCGATTTGGCAATTTAACATACATGTAGGCTAAATATTTTTATAACATACAGTACGTCACTGAAGTGTGCAAATTAATTATAATTAGCATAATTGGGCTAATACACACAATAATTAAAATGACAAATGCAAGAACTGCTGTAACTCCCTGTAAAAAAGTGTGGGGGGGGGGGGCAGGAGTTGCGAAATATTTTTGCAATTATAAAACGATATATATATACTTAAGTATTACAAACCCTAATAAGTCGTTAAAAAGTTAAGAAACATGAAAAAATGATCCACATTCAATTATGTAATATTTGCATTAAAAACCGGAAGTATGTCACTGTAGTGTGCAAATTAATTATAATTAGCATAATTAGGCTATATATACACATATATTTATGTGTTGGCAAAACAATATTTAATTTTTTTTTTATAAAATTTTTAAATTTTTTTTTAATTTTTTTTTTAATTTTTAATTTTAATTTTTTTTAATTTTTAATTTGTTTATTTTTATTTTTTTTTGATTTTTGGAAACATTTTGTATTAGTAATTTTTTGTAAACCTTATACTTTTTAAGATATTTGCAAAACAAATTTTCTGGCCCAAGGGAGTGGCCACTCCCGGTGGACCGATTTGAAGTAAAATTCACTGGGACCTCCCAATTTATCCAAAAAGCTTAAATCTGAAGTTTCAGTTCGATTGGTTAAGCCATCTGGGCTGTAGAGAGGACACAGACTGACAGACGGGCAGACGGACAGACGGACAGACAGACGGACAGACAGACTGACAGACAGACATCATTTCGAAACCCACTTTTTCGGACTCAGGGGACCTCAAAACAGATAAATCTTCAATAATCTCAAGGTCGAAAATTTTCATGATTACTATACTTTATTACTTTCTTTTACGTAAGTAAAATAAAGTATAGTAATCATGAAAATTTTCAACCTTGAGATTATTGAAGATTTATCTGTTTTGAGGTCCCCTGAGTCCGAAAAAGTGAGTTTCGAAATGATGTCTGTCTGTCCGTCTGTCAGTCTGTGTCCTCTCTACAGCCCAGATGGCTTAACCAATCCAGCTGAAACTTCAGATTTAAGCTTTTTTGATAAATTGGGAGGTCCCAGTGAATTTTGCTCCAAATCGGTCAACCGGAAGTAGCCACTCCCGTGGGGCAGAAAATTTGTTTTGCAAATATCTGAAAAAGTATAAGGTTTACAAAAAACTACTAAAATAAAATGTTTCCAAAAACTAAAAGTAAAAAAAAATAAACAAAAAAAAATTAAAAATTAAAAAAAAAAATTTAAAAATTAAAAAAAAAAAAAATTTAAAAAAAAAAAAATTTAAAAAAAAATTTAAAAAATTTTATAAAAAAAATAAAATTGATTTGTGGCCAACACATTTCTTCTACGAACAGGGAATTTTGAGACACCAATTACGCAAACTTCTTACAAATTTATTATTTTTTATTACTTTCTTTTACATAAGTAAAGCTTAAATCTAAAGTTTTTGTTAGATTGGTTAAGCCATCTGGGCTATAGAGAAGACACAGACAAACAGACGAGCAGACAAACGGACAGACTGACAGACAGACATCATTTCGAAACCCACTTTTTCGGACTCAAGGGGCCTCAAAACAGATATATCTTCATTAATCTCTTACATAATATTTCGGGTTCCAGGTCCCAGATTCCGTAAAACAGAAAATTTATTTTACAAATATTTCAAAAATATACAATTTACAGAAAACATGAAAAAATAAAAACAATCTTAATAAAGTTTGCAAGAAATTTGCATTATAAAAGTTTCTTAAAATTCGCTGTTCGTAAAAGAAAGTCGTGTGTTGGCCACACCTCCATTTTTTTACTTACGTAAAAGAAAGTAAAAATGGATGATTAGTGCGTTAATTTATACTAAATAGTATTTCATTAGACTACATACTGTGAAATTGCTTTAAGTGATAAAGTTTTTGTAATAATAGATACAAAATATAGTGTCATTATGGCTGCCGATTTATTAAATGAAAATTTTTCTACAAATATTGAGAATCTCAAAAAAGATATTGTTCGTTTAGAAATTGGATTAAATAAAGCGAAATCTGATTTGGAAATTTGTCTAAACTCTACTAAAAGTGAAATTATGTCTGAAGTTTTAAAATTAATAGACAATTTGCAAGCATTTCATTCTAAAATGAAACAGTTCGACGCCAAATTTGATGTTTTTAAACGTAAACAAGTATCTGGGACTATCGTCATATCAGGTATACCGTTAATCGCTAATGAATCTGTTGAAAACATATTTTCAAAAATCTCAAATGTGATCAATTTTGAAAAAGGAATTGAAGCTGTAGATTGCATATACTGGATGAAATCGCCGAAATTATTGGTTGGTGATGTCATATCTAAAAAACCAATACCAATTTATGTTCGTTTTATTTCGGAACGGTTAAAAATGATGTTTTTCAAGAATTATTTATCTTTCAAAAATTTATCCCTAAGTCAAATTGGATTAGAAATGAACACACGAATTTACTGTAATCAGTATCTAACGAAATATAATTATTCGACTCTGCAAGCTGCATTTAGGGCTAAGCGAACGGATAATAAAACATCCAGTGTTTTCACTAAAGGTGGATTGGTATATGTGCTATTCAAGAATAATAGCAAACCAGCTGTACTGAGAGGCATCGATGACCTTCATAATGCTATAAAGCAATATAATTCTGCAATTAATTTAAATACCGTAACTTCCATTGATGTAAACATGACTGAAATATTCAATAAAAATCAACTCATTCAGGAGAAATCATCAATAACAACTGCGAACATTGATGTTAATTCAAACATCGCCACAATTAACACTGGTGGAAGTAAACCCGCACCTGCAACATCTGTTAGAATTACGAGGAAAAAAAAGTAATGTTTTATATATTTCTTGTTTAATATTTTTTATTTTTTACAAATTCCTAAATCTAATTTAAAGTGCTAATTTCTTCATAAATTCTTTATTCTTGTCTAATTATTATTTTTTTTGCTAGAGTTAGAAATTTAGTTTAATGTTTATATTAATTAATTTACCGTTATTTTTACGCAGTATTTTCATGACCATTTTTTTCTTTTGTTTAAAATTGCTTACATACTTTTTTATTTTTTACTATAATTTATTTTGTTTTTATTATTATTATTTTAGATTTACAATGCATAATTTATTCAATTCATTTCACCGCATACACTTTTCCTCATCGTTTATTAAAATTCATGTGTCACTAATTTCATCTCATTGCAGTGGTTTTCTAATATTTAATTATAATGATGGATGATAGCTATATCAATAGTATAAGCTCTTTGGACATGAGGAACATTGTCTTGAAGTCGTCGCTCCCCAATAATGATTTTGCATTTAATTTTTGCCATCTAAATCCTGGTAGTCTGGTTGCTAACTTCGATGAATTTAAACTAATTATGAAAGATGTTCACTTTCATGCAATTGCTGTGTCTGAAACTTGGTTCAAAACCAAACAATCTTGTCAGTGCTATCAGCTTGATGGTTTTAAGTTACTTCGTAAAGACCGTGCGGGTCGGCGAGGTGGAGGTGTCGCTATTTATGTTAGTAATTCCCAAATTGATGTTATGTTCATAGAAATTGAAAATCAATATAATAAACTAGTTATAGGAGTGATTTATTGTCCACCCAAAATAGAATTTATCAATGATCTTGAAATTATCTTGGATGATATTATGTCTAAATTCAGTGAAGTAATAATTGTTGGGGACTTTAATTGTAATTGTCTTAGTACTAAACCAAAGGTCAAAAATTCAAATCATTAATGTCTTCTTTTGGTCTTAACTTAATTTCAAAAGAGGCCACTAATTTCATGGGCAAAGCTACGTTAATTGATTTAGCGTTTGCTAATTATCCTGGCAATTTTCGTACTTTCATGCAAATCTCTGTCCCTGGAATTACTACTACTCATGATATGATTTATGGTTCCTATGCATTTTATACTGGGAATTATAAGGTAAACACGCAATTTAATTTTGTGAGGAACTTTCGTAATATTGACAGAGATGCTTTATTTTTGGCTGTCAGCTCTTTAGACTGGAATAGTCTTTATTCGTTATGCGATGTAAATGGGCAATTATCAATTTTTAATGCTTTTGTATTGAATTTACTTAACACTTTTGCACCGCTTCGAAAGTACTTAGTAAAACCTCAATTAAATGAGGTTAACTTTGGTAATGACATTCTCAGGTACCGAAATATTCGCGATTTTCTTCACGAAAACTGGAAACGAAATAAAACTGAATTCAATCGGTTAGAATATAACAGAGCTAGAAATAAAGTAAATAACTTGATAAAGTCCACAAAGCGCCAATTTTTCAATGATCGTTTTAACAAAAACATCCCATGTAAATTATTCTGGAAAAATTTTAGGACTTACATTCATTCTCCTGGTGCTGACTCGAAATCCAATATAACTCCAGAAGAGTTTAATGAATATTTTATTAAATACGTTACAATATAGTTCTGAAAATGCTTTCTATTTTCGTAATGTTTCTAATGATGAAGTTTCCCTTCATTTTGATAGAATTAAATCCGGCACGGCTGGTGCTGGTGGCATACCACTTATTTTTATGAAACTCATAATGCCAATAGTTTTGCCCCATTTAACCTATCTAATAAATTCAGCACTTACTAAATCTGTCTTTCCAGATTCGTGAAAAATAGCCGTGGTTACACCTATTCCTAAAACACGTGTCCCAGTAACTGTGCACGATTTTTGGCCAATCAGCATTTTACCAGTGCTATCCAAACTATTTGAAAGAATTATTCAATACCAAATAAACGGTCATTTAACAAAGTATAACTTATTAAACAACTATCAATCTGGTTTTCGAGCGAATCATAGCACTACTACAGCACTTTTGAAAGTTGTGGATGACATTACTTCTAATATAGAAGATGGTAAATTTGGTATTCTAGTTCTTTTAGATTTTTCTAAGGCGTTTGATAAAGTTGACCATACAACCTTACTGATGAAGCTATGTAAAGAGTATAACTTTTCTAAATGCGCTTGTCAATTAGTCTTTTCTTATTTACATTTAAGACAACAATCAGTAAAATATTATGAAAATTGTAGTTCAAATATTCGTATTACATCTGGAGTTCCTCAAGGTTCGATTTTGGGGCCAATATTGTTCTCTCTTTACATAAACGAAATATGCAAAGTCGTTCAACAGACCAATAATACTTACTATCATCTTTATGCTGATGATTTGCAATTGTATTCGTTTGGAGATTTCGACTCGGTTGATAATGTAGTACATAATCTAAATATTACCTTAACCAAAGTACTTGATTGGTCAATCGTAAATGAACTCCAAATTAATCCCAGTAAATCTCAAGCTATTATCCTTTCGAATAAAAAGCAAGTAATTATACCGTCTATTCATCTGGTAATTGATAATCAAAGGATTGATTTCTATGACCAAGTCAAAAGCTTGGGTTTGTCTGTGCTCCAATATATTTGAACTGTTCCAAAAAATCCTTGAAACGTTTAAATGTTGCTTTCAATTCGTGTGCGAGGTACATATTTTTGAAACGTATTGGTGAACCTATTTCTGTTTTGTCGAAACAAATATTCAACATGACCTTAAATAAATATCTAGAACTATCAGCATTATGCTTCATGTTTAATTTGCTTCAGAAGCGAACTCCTAGTTATCTATATGAAAACCTTAACTTCAGTAGGTCGAGACGCACATTAAATTTGAATCTGCCTAAGTCATGTAAGTCTAAACCGAGACAACGATCTTTCTTTGTCCATGGAGTAAAACTATGGAATAATATTCATCCATGTGCCAAGGCTGCGTCTAGTTTGTACAACTTCAAAAAACTGTATGATGAAACCAGTAACATGAATTAATTCTTATTTTTATCTCTGTTTGTTATCCTGACCTTAATTATCCTATCTGACTTCCTATTTCCTATTTCCTCTTCATTTACATTAATTATGTGTTTAAATATTCAATATTATTATTAATTTTTATTTTTATTTTATTGTATTTTAATTTTAGTTTTTAATTATGTTAAGATTGTATTATACCACTTACTTATGTACTATAATTATGTATAACTGCGTTGCACATTATAAGATATTTTTTTAAATATTGTAAAAAGGCCTTGCCTTATTTGTGTAAAAATAAAAATAAATATCAAACCCAAATATCAAACTTCCGAAAAAAAAAAAAATTTTTATTATATTACATACAAATATTCTTTTTCTTATTGTGTTCTCCGTTGCCGAAGAATTTGTCTGCTGGAATGTGCTGAAACATTATTTTCTTCTTTTTCGCTTACTGTGTCGTCGAATTCTACAAGCTAGCCAAATTAAGCTTCTACCGAATCATAAGTTGTGCTTTTGAATGGAACTATCAACCAAGGCTCCAAAGGAAATCCAGCATCTCCTAGCAACCACCTTTCTCTTCTTCATGAATGCTCTGCATTTTTAATCTTTAAAAATTCGTCTTTGCGTGGCGCCGAAAATTGTACGTGGGTTCCATCAATAATTCCAATTACAGAAGGAAATCTGTGTTTTCGATATAACCCTTCTCTGTTTATTTGCAAAAAAAGAAATAAATCACCGCATATCGCATTGAACATGTCTTTGGATATTCTGAATGCGTTTCTAAATCTGAAAAATAATAACAAAACGTTGTTATTTAAATTTTTAAATTGAACACACATAAAATATTTCCATGAACTTACTGTATTTCCGACATGTCTAAAGCATTCATATTTTGACTAATTTCCCGCCTTTCCTGACTCATTAAATTTTCCTCATGCAATTCATGACTAAGCGTCGTAAAAATGAAGTTGGAATGCATTTAGTTACACAGAAGTCAATTAGATCAGGAACTTTCTTTTGATCCGTGGGCCAGTAAGTTGGGTGACCAGCAGATAAATAATCCAGAGGCTGCTCCTCTATAGCTTCGTAAAGTTGTTTGCCTTTTGGTGTAGACAATCTTGATCTCCATTGCACATGTTTAGCGTTGTAATCGCCACTCGCAAGGAATTTATTGCCCAGCCGGTTAAAATAATCGATAAATTGCTGCTTTTTAATTGCATGTTTTGGAGGGCAGTAAACGGCCGATATTACACATTTTCCAGACGATTCTCCTAGGCAAATATTAGTTGCTTGGATGTGCTTTTTTACATGCTTGCTGAAAAATCATTTCATGCTTTTCATGTGAAGCGTGTTTCTGATATTAGCATGATATCTATACTGTGCTAGATGAGAAAGGCTTGTAACTCAGCTTTATGCTGTGAAATACCGTTCGCATTCCAAATAGCTATTTTTAGAACAGTTATTTTGGTTTTTGACGATAATTTGCATTAGTGTGTTCATATTTTGCATCACCATGCCATTTCTTTCTCCATCATCATCATGAATCTTTGGATCGTTTCGGTTAGTTTGTTTACGGTTGCATGAATTGAGACTTCTTCTTCAAAATAAAATTAACTTTTGCTCTCGAAGCGGCATCTTTCAGAATGTTTGCATAGGAGATCCCAGATTGCGCAAAACTGCTGACATTTGTCCCCAAATTCCCGGTTTATTGAATAACTGAAGTTCTTAGCGTCAAAGTTCTTTGGTTGTAATTTGCCTTGAGCACTCTTTGCTCATATTGCAATTTTGGATTGATTTTGCACTTTAAATCTACGTACACTGGGCACCCTCTATAGTTTGCGGTGTGATTTTCGCCACAGTTACTGCAGCGTTTTACCGTAGGATCGTTTTTCATTTTGTACCACTGGTTTGAATCGTAAAGTTCACCACAGATAACACAAACATCGTGTAAGGGTAAGGTACAGTAAGCTTTGGTGTGGCCATATTCTTGACACTTGATGCACTGAACTGGTCCGGTCCTCTTCTTGGGTTCCTCAACCGTGATTTATGATAGAGTAAATATCTTAGGTTATATATATCGCGCCCTTTCTCTTTTCCCGCATTTGGCTCTAGTTCTAGTTATTAGCAGAAAGGGTTTCCAACAAAATACTGAATTAGTCTTAGGACTTTTTGTTTTACATTTTATAACTGTAAAATAACATGGACCATTTTCATTGTGATATGATTTTTTAATTCATATTACTGATATTGAATTAATAAATTTTTTGTCTTAAAAACTAGAATAAATTGAACTTTTAAAACTATTCATTTTTGTTTCTTACGTTATTTAATTGTTTAGGAAATTTTCACCATTTTTTTATTTTATTAAGAGTGAACCATTTTCACTGTGACTCACAGTATGTATATGTTCCGGGAAGCACTTTGAAAAGTTGGCAGCTCTAATCAGGACAAACATCTTCCAATATCATTTATTCAATTAAAATTACGCTAGTTCGAAGTGTTCTTAGTCTACCAATTCATGTAAGCAAATCATTAGCAAAACTTCTACTTTAAAACTCTACAAATATGTTTGAAAAATTTTGAATTTTTGATTTAAAAACCTTTGATTTATTTTACCTCACCACACTAAATTACCACGGTTTGTTTAATTAATTAGGTGATAATCAAAATAAATTAAAACCGATGTACTTAATATTGACCGTTTGACGTAGTAGAGTGAAATAATTGTCTCACAAATACTTTATAAATATTAAAAACGTTTAAGAGAAAAAAAAACTGCAATGTTTATTTTTAAATCTTTACATTTCCTCTCAGTTCATAATTAAATTAAAATAAATTTTACTTAAATAACTTTTTGTTTTTTTTTTAATTTGGTTTAATTTTTATAATATTATTTTGTGTACATTGAGTGACAGGGATCAAAACGAATAAACGGTACAATAAAAAACTGGCAAAAAAAAACTTGATATCGCATAATATAAAAACACAAGAAATGGCTAGACAAAAATGCAACGGAGTAAAACGACATGAATGTCAAAGTGTTGGTATTAACACATTGGCAAATTTATTTACTAATGCAAAATTTATTCTTCTTTATTCTCTTGAATATAAAAAAATAAAAAATATAAATCGCAATAAAAACCGCTCTCTCATTCTCGTTTCTCGTTTGCTAAATATAATAATTAGTGTGCAATTTTTTTTTTTTTTTTGTCATATATACGAATTATTTATTCGTATTGGAATTGCAAAATAAAAAATACGGAATAAATAAAATTATCAGTCAATTGTAATTTCTCAAGAGATGTATTCTTGTATTGCGGTGATAAAATGCTGAACGAATACAGAAAATATTGTAATACATAGAAATAAATAGCCATGGTGTTGCAAATATAATTTATTGGGGTAGGTCAACTATTATATTGTTTGCTTTTTGATAATGTTTTGCAAGTTAACGTTTAGTTTATAGCAAGCAAATAATGTGTGTACATAAAAGGAATGATAATGTTATTGTAACTTAATTTGAAAGTTACATTCAACGTCGTTTTTATTAACTACATATTTATCTATTGCTACCATGTCTAATTAGAAATTAAATTAGTTTATAATATAATGCACGATTAAACAGTGTTGTCTTGGACAATTATCGTCTTGGCATGTAATTTTTAATTAAATATGCGTCTTTTAAAATGAAACCGTTTACTACCAGTGTGTAAATTGTTTCAAACGAAATGATCAATTTAATTATTTTTGCTCTATCCTGGCATAGAGATTCATACTAAATTTCTCATTTCATTATAACTAAAGGGGAAAAACAAAACTTCTGATATTTCCAATGTTATCGTTGTGTTGTGTATTTTATAAAGCAATGATTTTAGAATGCATTGCAAATATAATACGTATATGCAATACACCGATAACATTTGAATGGAAAATTTTTATTTTTGTTTTTTCAAAAATGAGAAATCTATTATGATTTTCTATGATCCTGGTAAGCATTTTTCCTTTTGGCCGAGGATGGTTAGAATCAACAGAATTTTTTTTTATCGAAACAAAAATGTAAACCATACAACCAACACGAATAAAAATGACAACTAGACATGCATTATAGAGAAAACTTAATTTTGTTTTATTCAATGTGCTAAAAATTCAAAATTCTTAAAGTTGACATCTATAAATTCAACCCATTAATAATTTTTCACGTTTTAAATAAAAATGTATTTTTAAACTGCCCATATTTTAGACCGCTAGTTTAAAGAAAATATAAATAGTTGGCATTGAAAAAACAAAGTGGAATTGCAATTTTGTTGCCACCGTACATATTTTTAAACTTGGTTAACGCCCTCATGTTGCCATTTTATTAACAAGTCTAATCCAGAAATTTCAAGAATCAACATGCAGGCTGCAGAAGGATTTAGATATACCTTTCTTACATTTATCTGGTATAGTGTTAATACTGCGGAAACCCTCCGTCAAACCGAAAATCGCAACAAATGTAAATTTGATTATATCAAATTAACTGTTTTTTTTCTGTAATTCCAGTAGTTTGTTCTTCTCTTAGATAAACGCAAATTTAGAAGATTTTTATTTAAAATTTCTTCTTACATTATTTTTAGTTTTTTTTATGATTGTTGATAAAATAACTTACTTAAACTACCAGATCACGTAATTTTCTAGACAGGTTAGTTTTATTTTATGTTATGCCAATTATTGTCACCAATTTTTTATATTCTTTCTAATAATAGAACTTAGGCGTCATAAAATAAATTTTAGTTTGTAATATTTGTCAGTTTGGTGTTTATATGAGAACACAAAAAGATTTGTAAGCTTAAATCTTTTACGTAACTAATATAGACCAATTGTATTATAAACCCACAATCTATGTTATTTGGTTTCCCAGCACCTTTTGACGCTCCTTTTTGATTATTTGGAAACATTCCTCCAAGCCATAATCAGTAGAATTTTAACCTTAAAATTCCAAGTAAAGTTTTTATTTATTTTTTTTTATATATTTCATAAGTATATAAAAAAATGAAGTTATAGTTCATAGATTGACAATCACGGTTGTCGAAAAAAAAAATTTAAAATAGTAGTTGTGATTTTGACTGGCATCTGAATTAAGCCACTTACTTATAAATCTAAATTATTTAGAAAAAATTCAACATTTGGTTGGGAAAACCTTTTGCTTCAAAAGACAACACCTCATCGCCTGCCTATACTATTTGTAAGAGAGGTATTTTGGGCAGGCCTTGTATTCTTTAAAACTTCCTGAATTTGGGCCCATAAATATTCTCTGTTTGTCGGTTTCTTTATTGAGACTTCTCATTTAACATTTCCCCATAGATTCTTAGTTCTTTTTGGCGGTTCTAAATATGCCTTTCAAACTTTTAGACAATATTTTGGGTTTCTGACCGTATAATCATCTAAAGTTTGATCGAGTACTTCGATATATTTAAGGACATTCATAATTCCTTCGATTTTGACGATATGCCAACTTTTCTTATAAGTGAAACATCTCCAAATTATTACTGAAGCACTGCTATGATTAATTTTTTTTCGGCATACCGAGGGTTTAGCTCCTGGTTTGAAGGTCGTCATCGCCTCAAATTATTAAATTACAAAATGCCCTAGCTCTTTAGATGCTCTTTAGCAAAATCAATTCTTTTGGCTACGTTCCAGTTGTTTAATTGTGATTACCATTTCACTTTACACAATTTTTAGTTCACTGTAATAAGGGTTGTGGAGTTTGAACAATTGTACGAGATTTGGAATCTGGCCGCTTAAACATCCGGTGCAACGGCTAGTACTATTGAAATAACTGAAGAATATGGTATAATGTATTGGTTGCGATGGTTAATCCCGAGGTTTTTAATTTCTGAATCTCAAATCCGGAGTTGAAACTTGAAACCACTAATTGACTATAATGAAATATTTTAACAGAACTTTTTTGAATTGAAATTATTTGTTTCTTTAAAACCTTCATCCGTCCCTCGCGTCATTTTTGACCAAATCGAATATTATTTTTCAAATATCTTGTTAAATTAAACCTTTAAACATGTTTTCCTTTGTGACTTTAATTTATATGTATTAGTTATGATTTACTCAAAGAATTGGAATTTTCTGATTAACCGTTACCCTGCTACGAAATAAGTAACACTAAAGATCTTGTGGTCAAAAATGACCAATAGATGAATTTCACATTATTTGCTATTCCAATTTTCGTCTAATGGTAAACTAAAATCATTTTGTACATATACATAATACATAATATTTTCCAAAGATGTCATCGGCAACTGAAGAAGAATTAGGTGAGGGAGGGCACATCATTTTCACCTGATGATACATGTTCTGAAATTTCGGATTATGTGAACTTCATGTAGATTCTTGGGAAAGTAATACTTCTAAAACGGTTCAAAGTAATTTCAAGAGTCATGTCATGAGATTTGATGATTGTAGCACACGAGAAGTGGGTGGATATATTACCATAGCAGTTGGTTGGATTTCGTGCACGTTGCCCTTTTCGACAATATATACCGAATGGTATTATGTTTTAGGAATCGCCAAGTATGGGATTATGTTTTGGCTGCTCTGCGGTAGTGAAAGCTCTTACGTTTGAAACGTACAGCCGTACATAGGAAAGGAGACAGGTACAGCACCTGAGAGAAATCAGGGTTTACTTGTCATCTTTGGTTTGTCTATCACGCAGCTTATAAAAGAGAGAAACGTTACATTTGATAACTTGTTTACATCCTACGAACTGGGCAAATGCTACTAAAATGCCACATGACCATGATTAGAACAATTCGAAAGAAAAAAACATCAATAGCACCGATTATTTTAGAAATCAGAGACAAGCTTTTGTATTCCTCTACTTTCGCTTTTACTAAGGATACAATCTTACTATCATACATCCCAAAAACATTTCTGTACTTTTGAAGAGATACTTTTGAAGAGATACCGAAAAAAAACAATATTTTATTGAACTGCAATAAAACGAAAGGCGGTGTCAACATGGTCGATAAAACGATTGCTTGCTATACTTGTACATGTAAAACAAATAGATAGCCAGTAGGAGTGTTCACTAACATATTGGATCAGTAATAAATGCGCTCGTGCTATTCACTAGTGTTTGCCAGAATGGAGTAGAAATAAGTATTATAAAAGCCAACTATTTATTGTAACACTGGGTGAGTCGTTGATCAAGCCACGTTGGTCTAGAAGGGTTTATCTCTCACGGTCTACATATTGTCGCAATCTGTAGAAAATTTGACATCAAACGTTGCAAAATTTTCAACCCCGTCATAATCTACAGAATTAGCAGGAGCACAAAAAAGAGGCTGCTGCAGTTTCTGACAAAATTCGCACAACAGGCACATATGTAAGAAATTCATTTGCATAGCTCATACTAAGGATGTGTGCCATCAGTGTACGAAATAAAATATGAATTGTTCTTAATAAATAAACATTGAAATTGTTTTAAATTACTGTGTTATCTTTGGTTTTAATAATTAAATTTGGAAACAAAAATTTACATCGTATTGCTTAGCGTCAATTTGCTGTTGAATTTATTTTGGTCATTTTTGACCAAAGGAACTTTAGTGTTACTTTTTTTTAGGGACGGATGAAGGTTAAATAGATAAAGCTCCCAAACAATTATTTTGTAATTTAATCTTACTAGGTAAGCTGAGTTTTTAGTACCAAACCAAAACGGTTTGAGTTTAGGAAACCGATTTTCTTAATCTAAAAGAACCGCATTAAATTATTTTTTTTTGTTGTGATATTTATTACATCCAACTTTGTGCAACCATTTTCTTTTTCTATCAGATTTGTTGACCTAACACCACCTTTACAAACAATTTTTTATATTATTCGGAAATTGCCTTATATTCTTATCCATTTTGAACTGAAACAGTAAAAGTAAAACCAATTTACTGGCCGATGTCATTTTATATTATTTTTTTACATAATTTCACCTGCGATGTGGATTTAAAATACCTGATGAATGCCGATTCAAAAGTAAATTTGTTATAAATAACTTTCTTATCGCACAATAAACTGTTATAATTTTTATTCACGCTTTATTTAAAAAAAAAACTCGTTTCCACATTTTCAACACCCTACAAGGAAAAATAGTTTTCCGTACCTGATGCATTGCATTCAATAAAATTGAATACAAAACAAAAAACATGTGAACTACATGAGATTGTATTGGTAAAATTACTATAAGAGAGTAGTAGTTTCATTTGTTTTTTTTTCTTTTATTCCAATTTGATAGCAAGTTATTATATTGGCAATATTTATAAAAGAAAAATAATTTTTGCACTACACATACACATGTATTGAACGCATACTTGTTTATACACTTTATGAATATTGTGCATGTGTAAATAAAAATAAACCAAGAGAATTTATTTTAAAAAGCACGATTGCCTTTTTTTTTTTTTTTTGTGAATTTATAGTTTATTTCGGACTTGCATTCATGTTTGTTGATAAAAAAAATTAATCTTGTTCTCTTTCTAGTTTCGTAAAAGAGTAGAAAAGTGTTTTCATATGTGTTTTGAATTGTTCTTTGCATGTGTGTTGTTACTGACAAACAAAAAAGAATAATAATAATCATGAGTGGCATATTCAGTTAGAAACTGACATTCGTTGACAGTCGATTGTACATTGCATTCGTCGCAAGTTTGTCGAGTAGTAGTTTTGTGTTTTTCTGTTAAATACTATATTATATTTTTAAACCAAAACGTTTTTTTATTTGTAAATTTTCTGTTACAGTTTTGCGAAACGAAAAAAAAAATTTTTTTTTTCTGCCGAGTTTTTCAAATCGAAAATTTTTATTAAGTCTTTTATTTTGGTTTAATATATTAGGCTATAAATATCTATAGATTTGTGTTTGTAGTTGTTGCATATTTTATTAATGTTGTACGAAGTATAATTAAAATCGCGAAGTGCATATAATTTGCATTTTATTACGATTATAAGTGAATTCGATTTTTGTGTTTTTTTTTTTTTTTTTGTAATTTAAAATTCAGTGAAAATTAAGAAAAAATAAAAATATAAAGAGTGATAAATGATAAAATAAAACAAAAATTTCGCGCGTTTAATAAAAGTGAGATATTTTCGATTCTTCCTCCCCGGTGCACAATAAGGAGAAAATTATTTTTTTTTTCCGTTTGCGGGAATTGCATAGCAACAGTTTGTTTTTGTATTTTTTACTTAAGAAAATTTGAGTGCAACTCTTGACGAGGCAAAAAAGAAAGAAAAAATATTTAATTCAGTGTTTTATTTGTTTTGTGTGTGGGTACAATATTATTATTAAATTATATAAATAAAAGTAGAGTTTTAAAATACATAATAAATTTATCTCTCGCAAAATGCACTTTTAAATTCATTTTGAAGTATATAATATTTACATGCTAGTGGTTTTGTGTACATTGATAACAAAAAATATATATTTAAGCCATCATATGATAATTTTCATTGATAATAAAAATTCAGTTTTATATCAAGTGTATGTGTATGTGAATTTTATCCAAAGTTTGTATGTAAATATAAAATTAAATTTTTTTGTTTTGTGGAAAATATCAAATGCAGCTGACAAGTATTAAATTTTATTTATTTTCCAACGGCAATCACAACAATAAATAAATAAATAGAATTTTTTTTTTTTAAGAATAGTTTGTAATTTAGTAAAAAAAAAAAAGTAAATAATAATATTTTTTGATATTTTTGTGTTTTTAAATTTTTAATTAAAATTAAACGAATGGTTTCTGAGGATCGTTGGAACGACGTTATGTCCGATTCGGACATGCTCGATTCTAAAAATGATTTATGCGGCGGTGCATCCAGCTCAAGCAGCAGTTCTATAAATCCTAGGACACCGCCAAATTGTGCCCGTTGTCGCAATCATGGACTAAAAATCGGGCTCAAAGGCCATAAACGTTATTGCAAATATCGCTATTGCAATTGTGAAAAATGCCGTTTAACTGCTGAACGTCAACGTGTTATGGCACTTCAAACTGCGCTTCGTCGTGCTCAGGCTCAAGATGAGGCGCGGGCATTGCAAGCGGGTGAAATACCGCCGCCACCAAGCACAGTGACTTCAAGTCAAATACCAAATATTCAAACACCAAAAAGTCCGCAATCAGAAGATAATAATCCGACACCGGTCACAATACCGACTTCAGCTAGATCGCCTGATGGTTCGTGTGACTCGTCGTCGGTATCACCCTGCTCAACATCTGGAATTCCAATCTCGGCACCAATGTCACGGAAACTTGCACCAGCACATCCTAATATTGGAAATTCGTCATTAGGTAAGTTAAATTTTTCAAATTTGTTTTTTAAATGTTAAAATTACAATAAGTATTTCAAACCTTTGATTTCTTACGGTTCTATAAAAATACATTTAATCTGTCTTAAGATTTTGCCCTTTACTTTTGAACTTCTTATTTTTGTTGTTGAAATGTTACAGTATTTCTGCTGATAAATTCTAGAGAAAGTCGGAAAATGTTAAAAAGTAGTTTGCAATTTTTTTTTTTCTATACCTTAAAATCGTGGTGTAAGAAGGTACCGATATTAAAATGTCATTTCACGATCAAACCTTTCGTTACTTAAACTAAGAGTTATTATGTATATTCTTTATCAGCATTTTTATTAAAATTAAATCTCATACGATAAATATCGATATTTTGTCAGTTTATTGGAGCTACATATTAAGTATTTACTGGTAATTGGACAAATACTTGTTCTAAAAAAATTTAAAAATGCGCTTAACAAAACTAAGCCCATATCTTGGGATTTATTGAAATCGGGTTTGTCAGGTTATCGCTCGTCTCTGATTTGTGTGAAAAGCATTCGAAATCAGGGACCTTATTATGAAATGGATCACATTTCGTATTTTTTGCGGATGCGATTCACCTCGTATGTTTGTATTATGAAAAGCGATTATCGCATTTCTTTATTTTGACAAATACAAATTATTTTTTATTATTTTTAAATTATTTTGAACAAAATAAATTTAATATTTCTGAATAAAATACATTTTAATTGTATATTACATATAAACAGAAAAAAATTATTTATTAACACAATCATTTGGTAAATGCGATATCCGACATAGTCGCATTTGACAATTTCAATTTCGCAAAAATCCGCTATCGCATTTTATAATAAGGCCACCAAGAAGGAATTTTTTCATAATAGTAGGGCCCCAGAAGAAAGTTGTGATTTTTTTCAAAATGATATAAAACCAAATTCTTTATGAAAATTGGTTTATTTCATGAAATAATACTAAACTATTCAACGAGCGTGTCCCGATAGCTATTATTCATGAGCATATAGTTTCCGATACGAGCGATAGTAAGTGTCGTAGTTACCCGAATGAGTAATATCTATTACATGGGTGTTAAATACGATACTTTTGGGGTAGATTCTGATTAAGTGACAAATGACATTTTTTTGTGATTTTGTGATTAACTGCTATAAAATAAAAATATAATTTGTGGGTACTAAAAATCGATGTTACAAAAAATACTGTGAAATAATAACTTTTGTTCTGTATGTTGTTTAAATAAAATATGTATCAGTAAAAATTAACTTGGAAATAATTTCGTGCAATGCGAATTCTAAACTGTTTTAAACTACTACAAATGGACTATCTCATTTCATCAGAATAGCAAATTTTGAGTGACAATATTTTGTACTAATTAAAAAATGTTACGAGAAATTAACATTTCATCAGAATCTACCCCCTTTACCTATTTTTAAATATTTTTATTTAATATATCATCATTTCCTTTTATTTTACGCACACGGAAATTTATCGTACCCAGAATTTGTTTATTTTATTTAAGATAATATTTCAAATATGTACCTTCTTCAAAAAGTCGCCAGTAATTTTTTTGAAAATTTGGCAACAGAAGAACTTGACGGAATTAATTTTTCTTCTTCTTTTTTCAAAAATTATAACATTTTTCGCCGTCAAGTTCTTAAATACTATTTTTTTGATTTAAATCAACTTTTTGTATTAAATTAATCCTGCCGATTATTTTTAATTTGTAAGACTAGGTTAGGTTAGGTTTAGGTGGCGCTTCACTAGGAACAGGAATAGACACAAAAGGTCCCTAGCCATACCACAATTTAAAAATGTATCCTCCAACTCATTGAAACCATTTTAAGCTTGTTACGAAACGCTGGATACTCCTGACGTCAATCCTGTAAAGGTTCATCAGGTCATTGAAGAGGGGTGCCCCTAGAAACTTTAGCCTGCTTCGTACCAGACGAGGGCATATGCATAGAATATGAAGTGTTTGTTAGACTAAAGAAATATAAATTTTGCAGTAAAATTTGAAGCATTTTGTTGATAAAATAACAAAAAAAATTCAAATATCTACTTTAAATCACACAATGATTTGTTTTCAAGTACAACAAATAAAAACAAAATTGGCAGTTCAACTTATTAAAAAATATATAATAAATAAAGCAAACAAATTAATTAATTTTTATATTAATTTTTTGAACTTATTTATTTGTTTAATCTTCGACTATCTTGTGGGTTAAATTGTTTCTAAAATTTAGCTAGGATTTAAGAATACATACATTGATCTTAGGTGCTTCGGAAATCCATATCCACTTAAATAAAGCATTCAATTCCATAGTAAAATAAAAAGTGATTTAAATCGATCATATTATTTAAAACGTAAAGGAATTCCCACACTATGGTGGTATGGTATCAACCAGTGAGTAATGAATTCATTTCGTAAATACTAAATAACAATCACAACTAACTTAACAAATATTTCACTGGAGTAGAAAAAAAGCAATATTTTTTTCTAGCCGTAAACGCTGGTTGTGGAAGTATAAATATGATGCTATGTTTTGTATATTATTATTAATTAATCAATTTCTGATTAAACAACGTTCTTTCTGAGTAATGTTCGACCATTAAGCAGTTAGTTAAGAATCAAATTCGTAATACTCAATTTTACCCAACAATAAAATGTGGGCGAACATTTATTAATGGTTCAAATATTAAACTATCTTTTAATTTATTTAACAATTGTGAATTTAATTTTGGCAAAAATTAAAAAAATAAAATCCCCAATTCTACCTGGCCTGTAAAATTTGCATAGGACAAACTCTAACGTTAATTACAGGGAATGGAATTATAAAATGGAAGGGTTCCTTCTTCCTTCGAGTAAAAGTTCTAAGTAGCAATTTTCATGGAATAGAACCACCATTGATCCATTTGTCCATTTAAAAGGACTACTTAGTCTTTATCTTTGAGTAAAACGAACGATCATTTAAACAAAACCTCCTATAACAAATTTTATTTTAGAAGTAAGCCTTTTAGTAAATTTTTTACACCGAAATTATTGCCACCTGTATTGAAAATATTGAAGAAAGCTTGACAGTACTACAATATTACAACAAGGATGCACTTAATTCGGTATTGCAGTAACACCAGTGGCAATAATAGAAAACATCGATAACAAAGTACATGAATTGGTATGAATGTTCAAAATTATCTTAAATGAGCTTTGTTAGTTAGAATTCACACAATTAAAGTTTACGAGTTTTAATGAATCAGCACTTTTATTCGAACAAAAGGACTAATAATTCTATTTGAATTAATTCCTACCAATTTTAAAAATTGGATATTGGATTTTCCAGAATCAAATGGGATAGTCGAGGGAAGCCTGTAGTGGAACAGAACGGACTTGTTTTAACATAGAATTACACTGAATTTCGATGCTTCCGCGATCGCACTGGGTCGAAAACGTCCATGTACAGTTTTCAACGTGTTAAATCGCTTTGAAAAATCTAAAAAAAATTCATGAAGACTCTTGAACTTGAACCCTTCTAGAATGAGAATTCAAAATTATTTAAGTACAAAAGCTATTATATTTTTTACAATAAATCGGTATCGGAGCGAAAACAGTAGGAAAACGTGTCTTGGCCTAAATTTCAACAATTAAAAAATGGGCCACAGTAAAAAATTAATGCCATAGATTCTCATAACGGACACCCTTAATGTTCAAGAAAAACTAGGGTTTGATTGTTTCTAATAAAAAAAGTATAATTATTTGACCACTTGCAAATGCATAATTTCAACAGAAGAAAAATCGAGAATTTCCTCAATTAAGATCATTTTCACTGCAAAGATGTCATTAAGAAAAATAAAAAACATGCTTTTGACATTTTTTATATAAATTAGAACAAAGAATAGAGAATCAAAATGCTCAAATATCAATCGGCGTTAGTAGTGTCTAATTTGTGTGATAAATGCGAGTGATAAACTACTACATTTACATTTTTTATATGGTTTTTCGTAGTGACAAGTACACCTAAAGGTTTATATTATATGTATCTACGTATCAGCAAACAAGCAGGCTTTCTACAGAGAATTTTAACAGATTTTGAACTCATGAATTTGAACATAAACTTTCACACCGGTTGTACTGGGACGTTTTCGTTCGGTCGACGACTTTGTGCCGCTATATAACCGCCGGAGAGCAGGTATATGTCGCTTGCAGTACCGTACCTGTACTAAGTTTTCTTTTTAGATAGGGGACCCAGACCCTACCCCTTTTCCGTTTTTGGGAATTCCCAAGTGAAATTTTGCTTGGGACGAAATCGTCCCAGTGCGACTGCAGAGGGTTAACTTAAAATTTACATATTGAATTTAATAAAATGTATTTTAATGCAACTACACATAGCATTGCATTAAAATTTATTTTTAATAAAACGTAATTTTTTAAAGCATCTTGCTCAATCAAAAAATATAAATAATAATACCGTAGAGTGCCGATTATAATACCATGACACACTATATGGAAAATCTTCATATTTTGACATTTTTAAAAATCCAAATAGTAATCCAGGTACATTATTTGAATCGGTATATCTTGGTACTCTATTTGGTTTCTAATTTAAAATGCTGAACAAAAAATTGCGCAACATTTGAAAGGTGGGTCATAGTTAATTATTTTAACCAAAATTAAGTAAAGTAACAAAGCTATACCACAGGTACCTAATAATATATAACTGAAATACTCGTAGTTAATTTATTATTAAATAATTCAGATTAGTCACTAAAAACAATAAAACTAGTAAACAAGTAAATATTATAATGAAGTATACCTACCTATAGATACTAATGAAAAACAACATAATTGACCACAACAATTCAGACTAGTCACAGTATCTAAGAAAAAAAAATATAAAAAGCTTTAATTAATCTGATGCCTCGTCAGTTTCACAGTCTGATAAATCATTTTCTGATTTTCTTATAGCAATAAAATATCATTACGATCTTGCCTCGAAGCTCGAACAATTCTTCCCTTTCTAGCATTAGCTGGTATTACCTGGTCAGTAACAAGAACGGTTTGTAAAATGAACAGCGATATTGGTTGCAAAATGAGGACTTAGTTAAAAATTATCGGCAGCCAATAATATTGGTTAATGTTTGATTGTGTTCTAATGTGCATTTTTTTAGTTTTTCTTTTAACATTGCAAATAAGAGAGATAACATGGCATGAATAACAGGGTTAACATTCTACAAATAAGGGAAATGAGCTCAAATTAAATGTATTAAAATAGTGACTGCACTTTATTATGTTCTTGCGCACTCGTACTCAGAAAGAAACAACAAAATTCAAAATAAAATACAATAAACAATTTTTCATTAATATTCATAAAATATTGCTCTTTAAAGTTAAGGGACAACCCTTAAAATTTTACTTTAGGATTCTTAAAATTTTGAAAATTTACAAAATTAAATTTTTATTTCTGTAAAATTCTAGGCTGTAAAATTAAAGCATTCGAATCCGCTCAATTCTTGGAACTTAGAATTTTTATTGTATAACATTTTTAAAAATGTACTGAATCCTAAAAAATTGAATAAAATTATTTCTTTGTTAAAATTTTAGTTCTGAATTTTCTAAAAAATAACTAAAACTTCCAAATCTAAATATAAATTTTGTAAAATTTTAGAATTATTAAGTTATTTAAATTCAGGAAGTCATTTAGAGTCATACAATTATTATATATTTCAAACGTGTGCCAGTTCCTCGAAACTTAAGAATCTAATTTAATTTGAAAAGTCTAGTTAGTGTTCGTAATTTTATAAAATTTCCAAATATTATTCAGTTTTAAGAAGTTGTTAAAATTACAAACACTATATTTAGCAAATTCTGCAAAAAAATTTTGATTTCTCTGGAAATGTGTAGAGATGGTAGATAGGTCAAAATGATTAGTTTGGTAAAATTTAAGAGAAATTGACTAAGTAAATTTTAGAATTTGTAATTTTAGAATTTAAATTATTTCAATTTATATTGTAATATGAAATTAATCTTAACAACTGCCTATAAACTTCTAGACATGTGATAAGACTGACTTAAAAAGTTTAAGATTCCAGTTTATATCTTAGAATTCCCAAAATTAAATTTGCTATAAATAGTTTTTTCTTTACAGGTTTCTGAAATTTATGCCCCTATTCACAAAATGTAAATTCGCTCTATAACCGTAAAATTACCGGTTAGTACTAAAATGATATTCAGAAAATATAACTAGACTCTATAAACGTAAATTATGCTCTGTAAATTTACGGTGATAAATTTGTTGACGTAAAGCTACATATCTTGATTTTACGAGCCAATAACTCAGCCGAGTGGTTATTTTTCGACATGATTATTTCATAAAGTATTACTCTCCTAGCATCTATTTACTTGCAAGAATTCAAGAAGATTTAATTTGTAGTTTTTGATTTTCACTAAAAAGTTTTTCCATTAGAATTTGTGTTGTTGTGCAATCGATATTCGTATGCTTAATGTTGTCTGGCATTCTTTTGAAAGTAATTTTTTATTCATAATTTTGGTGAAGTAGAACTGTCAATGATTGCAGAATACAGTATCTGATAACCCAATCTCATATAGTACATATACTACTCATTTGAGAAAATGTTCAGATTCTTGAGATTTCCCTCATGATAACGGTTTGGAATTAGTGCCAAGGAACGACTTGGCACCGGCAATCCTTTACGTTCTACATGGAAGCCAAAATAAATACCTTGCATATGACGATAAGCTGAAGGTTTAAAGTGATCAACCCATTAATCGTAAGTGAGTGTGAAAGTTGATGCTACCGAATTAGTACTCAACATGGATGACGAAATATAAAACACAAATATGTATATACATATGCATTATTTTTCTTATTAGGCTCGGGTTTAATTCACGGAAATGGCCCCAACGAATCTCATTGCTTGGAAAATAGGTTACTGACCTATGTCTACCGGGTAAGTGCCTCAAAATATTCTCATTCATTTTGCTTCCTGCAAGTTTCAAGCAAGAATGATTTGTTATGATTTGGTGTTTAACATTTCGTTTCATCGAAGTATTTATTTACAGTGGCGAAATTCTTATAGTTTGTGAATAACAATTTTTATTAGCTATGTAAACAATTTCTGTAAAGTTACAGCTACAGAATTTTTTCATTTTGTGACGTTTAAATTTGATACAGAATTCTTTAAATTTTATATTAGAGGTGTGCTGGGTAAAACAAGTGGGTTCCACGAGACAAAGCAAATAATTATATTAAATAAAACTCAGTAAGGCAAACGTTTTTAATAAGTTTATGTCTGAAAGCTTCCAATTTTGTTTTCAGCAAGCTCTTCCTGTCACTGTAAATAATATATTACGGGAGGTTACACAGTATTCAGCTCAGCTCAGATTTCGATTATTTGTACCAAAAAATACGAAATAGTTTCATCTTTAAAGAGTCATTAGAAATTTGTAATTCTGTAATATTTTAGCAAGATTGAATTTAGTACAATTTAGCAACTAAAATTCTTAGAAAATTGTAGTTGAAATTAAGTATTCTTTCTTCTAAAATTCAATTATGTATTGTAAATTTTGAAGCGGCCGCAAATTATTAAGGCACTAAAATAAATTAAATTTGTAAAAAGTTAATTTTTCAAATCATTTCAGGCATTTCAAAATTTTAGAATTATTGAATTTATAAAACTTTTAATAAAAACTTATTTTGGATAAGAACATTCTCGCAGCTTTCAATTTCAGAACTAAAAATTTTGACTAAAATTTGGCAAATACTATGAAACTAATTAATTTCTAAATTCTGTAAGAATTTTGTTATTAAATATTATATATTTTGTTACATATTTATCTTTTAAATTTGAATTTCCGAATTCGGAAAAATTACCGGATACGGGATGGGTGGGTTTTCTACATCTACCTTCTAAGCCGCCAACCTACGGCCGGGATATATCCAACGTTGTTATCAGCAGATGATGATACCTTTAAAATCAAAGGAGACTTTAAGTTTGTAAATTTTGTAAAATTCTAGAATAATTAATTAAGTCATTAAAATTCAGTAAAGTCTTAGAATCTTAAGTTCCATAAATCCTAAATTTTAAAAATTAGTACACACTTCAAGCGACTGTTATATAAATTATTTAGTAATATTTAGTGTCTCCGCAAATCGTAAGTATGTTAAATTTTAATTTCCAGATTTAAAATTAACAGAAATTCAAAAATTTTAAAATGTTGGAATTTTTAGTTTGTTTAAATTTTACTCAGTTTTAAAAAGTTTTTAGAAATTTTTAATTCCGTAGCCAATATGGTTGAGTTTATTTAGCAATGTTCCTAAATTACTAAATTCTTAGAAGCTAAATTCTTAAGAAAACTTTCTCTAAATTTTCAAAATTCAATAAAATGTATTACTTTATTGTAAATTTGAGGCTGTTAATACTCGATTTATTAGCCACTAAAATTTAGGAACTTTGTAAAAATGTGAAGTTTTAAAATTTTAGAACCATTGGATGGAAATGTCCAAATCTATAAAATTCTAAAGTATGTAATTACTTATAATATATTCAACAAAATCTTAAAATTTATAATTCTAGAATTCATTTAGTTATATGCCGCAGATAATTGTATAGGATAAAATTTAAATTTTTTTAAAATTCAATAAATTTTTAGAATTTGGAAATTCAACATTCAAATTAAAAATCTGCAAAATCTCGGAGTTTTTAATTGCAAAATTACAAAATTCAGCAACATTTAATAAATATTTTTGAATTAACGAAGTTAAGCTGTTACAAATTTCAAAATTATATATGTATGTTAAATTCTAGAGACCCTAGTCACTAAAATTCAACTTCATCCTTCTAATTTTGAATTTTAGATTTCTAAAAAATTACAATTCTGTCTTTGAGATCTGTACTCCATCGAAGGGTCATTGGGCGTGTTTCAATTTACCAATTAATGTATTTTCATTCTGCTCTTTTCTGGATGTTTCTACATTTCGCATGGAAATATGATTAAAAGCGCTTCAATCTACCGTTTATAATTTTATCAAAAATTCTTGCTTTTCGATTTATTTCTACAGCTTTTTGGCAAAGCTTAAAATTTGAGAAATATTATTTTTGCAAAATAAAAACAATAGAAATTTAGTGACATTTCTCCATTAAACACATTTCTCGTGTAAACACACATAAGTATGTACATTGCACACATGTGTGTACAAACTCTTTTTCTTGGGTGATCTTATTTTTTCGACCATGTACCTGCAAATCTTTCATGATTTATTTGTGATTTTATAGATTATTTTTGCAATAAATTCATTTCCTTTGAGCAACTTCACCACGTCTCGCTCGACCTACAACTTCCAATTTTTCTGATGCAGAAATTGATTTCATTTTCTGTTTTGGTGGCATAATTGTAACTACATACTTACATATATTTTGATATGACTTGTTGTTTTGACAGCCGAATTATCTAAGTTTTTCATATTGCCAAATTCGAATAGTTAAATAGTTCAGTGTTTAAAAATAACCTCACGAACTTATACATCTATAAAAGATATTTTGATAGCGATGAAACAAAGCTATGATTTGTTATGAAAAAAAGGAAGAACACGAAACATTGTTAAAACCCTATTGCAGAAACCCTGTATAACTAGTAGTTGTTGCTGTTCAAGTTATATGTATATTACCAAAAAAATGTTTTGTTGAAATCCAAATAGTATTCCATGGCATACTATTTGGCACTTTTTTTTAACTAATACTATACCAGTGGTACACTATTTGAGGAGGTATTCTATTCGGCATTTTACGTACCGAGATTTACATTTTAAATATCACATCTAACTATGCTATTTGTTAATGCTGGTAAATAAATAAATAAATAAAAAGCAGAAATTATTAACTTTTACATCAATTTATATTACCAGTGTCCCGGTTTAGTAATATACTTTAAAGCATATTGCAATAGAACATTTAATGATTAGAAATAGTAGGTAAGGTATACACAGAACTGTAGGTAACTTTTTATTTTTTTCCAGAAATTTTTCTTCTTACCTAGAAACTTCTTCTTAGCCTTCTAAATCGGCAGATTTGATTTCTCTCACTGAATTCTACCTAGACTATGCTGGTTTAACCAATTTCACGTCTTAATGGAAAGGCTCTCTAGACTACAGATTTCAGCTTTAAAAAGATAAATTCAATTAGATTTAACATGTAACTAGTATATTATTTTATTATTTTTTGTTATCTTGAAGGGCGTTTTAATGTTATTTGTTAAAAGAAAAAAAAATTGTACAAAAATGAAAGAATTTGTAGAATAGAAGAAAAAGTTCTGGAAAAAACGAAAAAGTCCTATGAACGCCAGTAAAATTCGCTAAAATAAGCGGTCTAAAATTTGAATTTAATTTTAAACTACAATTCATTACAGTAACTGCTGTCCGATGTTTACTCCGATACTATGTTTACAGCTCTCAAATGAAAATATAAAAAATGTAATAACTCGTTACATATGTACTTTACCAAAAATATGCAAGCACTACTTTTTGATTTGAGCGATGGAAACTAGTTTAGCTGGAGTTGTCTTCACCTTACTGTGCCAGCTGACATTGCTTATACATACTTATATACATTAATATTTTTCTATATTTTATTGTTAACTCCTAGGTTCTTAGTTATATTAAGGTATTGTGTCGTAAATGATAATAAATAAATTATACAAACACATCAATGTTTATGTGAACAAAATTATTAGATAAAGTACGCAACGGGTGGAGCTAAACAAGCTAAGCGAATCTGTCTACTCTCGCTTAGCTTTGCTAAGCGAATTATTATTGTTATCTAAATGTTTCAGAAATTTCTTCATGTCAGAAATTTATTGAAGTCATTTTAATTTCCAAAACTTGTTTTCATCTATATAACCTTGGCCGAGGACAGCCTAGCTCGTGTATGTAAAGGTTTGACATTAACAGTAAACATCAAAAACGTCGCACTCTCTAAGAATCCCAAGGCTCTCCATGCACAGGAAAAACATATTAGCAAGATTTTATTAACAGAAAATTAAAAGACAAAATCTTATACTTAAAGTTATGGTATTTTTAATAAAATTTGACACTTCTAACCTATTTTGTTAAAGTACTTGCAAAAGCAATTGTTGCAATTGATTCTTAATTCTACTTCGTAATTCTACACTTATGTCGAGTCGAATTAAACTTTGAATCATTGATAACAAAAATGATTTGATTTTGAATTTAATGAATTTAGTTAGAAGTTATTTGTGTACCAAGAGCAAAAATAAAAGTTTGCACGAGATTTGAAATTTAAGCCGCTATTCGATTTAACATCAAATTGAGAGAAAAACTTTGTAAATAAATGAAGCAAAAATTATTCACAACATCTACGATTAAAGACCACTGATATGAAAAATTGCCGAAACTTTAATTTAAGTTGAATAATTTTTTTTTATCTAATTTGTTTTGTAGGTTTTATTTGTGCGGAAAATACTTTAAAGAACGTATTTTTAGGCCAAATGTGAGCCATTCTAAAAATTCGCAAGTTCTACATTTTAAATTACATATTCAATAATTATTTATCTCCAATTTATCAAATTGGAGTAGAAATAGAGGTGGAGTAGCCAGAATTGCAAAATAAATACACTCACTTGTAATATACAGTTGCATCGTTTCGAATCACATAACTATGTACATATTCAGTAAATCTGTTCTATTTAGGATTGAATTTAAACATTTTACCGTATTTACTAATAGATACATTCAGATACATCTACCTATTGTGTTGTATACACATAAATATAATGTAGAAATATTTCAAATAATGGCAATGAAATTAATGCGGTGCTTGACCGCTGTCTAACTAACTATATATTTGGGGATCGCTACATTTGTCCCAAAATAAAAATCCCGAAAAAACACTAAGTAAGATGCCGAAGACCCATTTACATTTTGAATGCTATTTAGCTTCTATACTTGTATTTGTGCTCAGAGGACAAATGCTAAGCGGCTTTGAAAAATGTTAAATAGAAACCAAAATATATTAATAGCCTCGCTTCTTGACGCATTCCGGATCAGATCAAAGTTTACATTATGTTCTTACATTACGTTCTTTGATTTATTTAAACCTTATTCGAATTATTTCTAATAATTTCGCGCAATTTATAATTATTTTCATATAAAATGTAGAGACTGTCTAAAATATTTAAGGTATAAAACGAATTAAAATAACCTTTTAAGAATGTATTGTATTAAAAAATTTGCTTTCCAGGATTTTTTTTCGGGATTTTTTCACCGGGATATCGTAGTCAACCCAAATATTTGGGGTATTTGTATTTGGTGAACAGAAGCATTCGGCATCTCATAAATTTAATACACAAACATTATATTCAACCCTAACCTTCATGGAATTTCTTCTATTTCCACTTCGTCTAAATACACTTACATACTTATATATTAATCAAACTCGTGTCTGTATAAACTATAAACAATTGTTAAGCTAATCTTCATAAATTTCAATATAATACCATGACAAATTCCAATAGTTTCGTACAAGAAAAGTAAAACAAAAAAAAGTTTGCAGGCAATTATCATAAAAATACAATCTTAAAAAAAAACGTGGATTATTTTGTTCGGTTTAATTCTTAGTTTGTCTCAATAAAATGTAAATCAAATAAAATAAAAAACGAGGTTGACTTAAGTAGTATATTATATTATAGTGAAGCGAAAAAAGTATTAAATTTTCTTCAGTTGTGGCCGTTTTATTTCGTTTTGAAGTTCAATCCTCATAAATTTCATTGATTCATTTGAAGAGGATTCATTTTAAGATTGCCAGTTAGGGCAGGAGGACACTGATTAAATTTTGCTGAAATATTGTCTGTTACAGTTTTCATGTGTTTTTACTAGGAACTACTTCAATAAATTCTTATTTGACTACACTTGTATCCATTTTTGATCAAAATACAAACCAAAAATAAAAAAAATCTCTTTTAGTTTTATAAAAAAATTTTTTTTTTCTGGTTTCGATGTAATCAAATAATGGAATGAAAAATTAGGATTGACATATTTCGCTTAAATATTTTCTAGTTTTGTGACAAACTATATAAAAAAAAGTGATGTATGTGGTGGTGTAAATTAAAAATGGGAAATTGTTTTGTGTTTGAACTTACTGAGAGACAAATAATTTGTTACATAACAAACAGAATATTGTCGTCATCATCATCACTCACAAAAAAAAGGAAATTTACCTTGCTGAATCTGTTGTACGTATTAATTAAAAAGTTGATTACAAAACTTCTGTTTTGATTGCTATGTCGACGACAAACGGCTTCAAATATTGTATTCACTATTATCTTATATTATGTGTAATTGTGCACCTATAGGTCATAATGAAATTAATTTTTTTTTTAATTTAATAATATGATTGAAACGTAAAACCTTTGCCATAGAGAATGGTATATAGTAAATGTCCTGGTTTGTACGGAAAATTTTCTATTAATTTTATTATTTAGAGATCAAACCTATGCTCTTCGTAAAGTTTATGCGACCCAGAACCATTTAACTATTTGTTCTAGAAGAAAATAAATTAATTTAATTTAATATTTTATAAATACATAAAAATAATGGTTTGTCTTGTAATAAAAGATTCCAAAATAAACAGAAAAAAGATCGTCTTCGGTATTGAAATAAAATAAGATATTTCGAAAGTCAACCGGTGATACTCACTATGAGAACTTTCACGAAAAACTATTAATATTTTATATTGAAGGAGTGTGTTAAATTTGCTGGTAAATAAATTGGCAATTGAAATCGGTAAGAGTAACATTTCGTCTATTCAAAAAAAAATTGCAACACCTCTACCGGACAGGCTGCTTATCTTAAAGATTTAACCTTCAAAAGAACAACTTTTCCAAGTTAACATCAATCAAAATTTAAATTTTCTTGCTAAATTTAGACCGACTAGCCGGTTCATTTTAGATAATACATTTTGCGACCTTTATACCAAATTTAAATAATTAATTGAACATTATTTTATTGTTATGGGGCTCATTAATTTGAGTTAACTTCAACATCGAGCCAATATTTTCTCGACAAACATTTAACATGGATATCGTTGTTTATAAAATTTGATATGAAATTTGAAAGCTTTTGTTCAAAGAGAATGCAATTTCGTTAAGCAATAATGTCTAAGCAAGCAACACAAATAAATTTGTTCAGAAAAAAGAAGAAAGTTAAAATTCGAAATACATCTTTCTGTATTTAAGTCATAGTTCTTCACTTTTCTTCTTGATGTGTGCTTTCCATCGTAGTTTAGCATCCAGGGTGTGCATCCATATGGTGATCGGAATATGTTCGGTGCATCTGTTTGTATAGTTGATGTGAACTGATTTAGTTTCATTTAGTTTTATTTGCCATCTTATTGTCCATTTATATATTTGAGTTATTACTGATTATAACTTCTGTGTTGACTCTTCGTTGATTCTCCAACAGCTAAGATCGCCGTGACATCTGCAAAATTCACCACTGCGTTGCTTTCTAATGCAGAAGCTCAAAATGGTTTCAATGAGTTGGAGGAACATTTTTAAATTGTGGTATGGCTACGGTTCTTTTTGTGCCTATGCCTGGTCCTGGTGGACCGCCACTCAAACCTAACCTAACCTAACCTAAGTGTTGCTCATTCTTTATTGGAACCGTCAAGTTATTTTTTTTTTCTAAGGATAGTTCTTCGAAGCTATTATTTACTAGAAATGGATTTCTTTTTTTCTGAATGATTTTTTACAGACTCAATACGTTTGATGAGCGATTACAGAAACTAGATTACAGACAAAATCGATGGATTCCTCATCGTGGAAACCCACCTTGCTAGACAGTCAATCATTAAATTTAAAAATTATCAAATATATCACACTATTTACCCTAAAACCATTGCTAAAAGAAGTAGTGCTATTATAATTAGAAATAGTATTCATCACTATGAAGAGTTACGGCCATAGTATTCACACGGGTTAAATTTGGTTTATTTTAGACCATGGTTTGAATCGTTTTAGACCAAACTTTTTCTGAAATTTCATATTAGCTATTCTCTTGGTTTAAAAAATGTACACCAAAATGTTTAAACCAATTGGCCGAAAAACTACGATAAACCACGCCGATTTTAAACCGCACTCCGGCGGGCGGTTTATGAACATTTTCGTTGGTTTAATCCATATTTTCATATTATTCACTCCTTTTTCAATCCAACCAGTGCAATCATGTTGTGGATTTTATCAAATTAAATTTATTTTTGATTGGATTTAAGTTTATCGTTTGATTTCGTCATTTTCGTATCCTTTTGCTGTACATATGGAGACAATGAGAGAAAAGAAATCTATCACTCTATTCTGTCATAATTCAGAAATGGATGTACTACGTAAAATTGACAACATTTTGATGTCCTCCACGTCATCATCAGAAGGAGAAATAGATGCACGACAAGTGCATCACGCGTCGACTTTCGCAAATACTTTCGGCTTCTTAAGGATGCTTTATGGCACATGCCTACCATTGTCCAGCATCGATCGCGGTCCGCGTCGTTATGTCATTCCCGCATTTCATTCATTTTTTCGGTAGTCCGAAAAAATATATTATCTGAGGTTATATTGGCATTTCTTGCGTATGACATATACCTAACTTGGATTATGGCGGGATTTCATCCGAAATCGGGTGACATCGACGTGGACGATTTGCCATTGCCAGCAATCTTGGCCAATCAAGAAGTCGTCGTGGAAGCAGCACAGCCAGAACCTATCGTAGCACCACCTCCTCCAATTGGACGTGTTCGGCCCCCAATTGCACAGACTCAAATTGTTGAAACATTCGCCCACCGTTTAGCTGCTGGTGCCCTCATCATTGATGCGTGCGAATGTCATGGATTGCAACAAACAAAAAAGGCAAAGAAATCAAATAAAATATATTTTTAATCAAAACATGTATTTTTGAATGAAAGACATTCGATTTTGAATTCAAAGTTTTCATTTCGCTTTATATGTTGGAGGTTTGTCTTCGTCGTCTGCTGCTGACTATGCTCATCAATGCTCGAATCAGAATTGTCATCTCTTGCGGTTTCATTACTGACGGATGTTCTATTTCGAATTAATGGACTGTAACACGGCACAATATGGACTTTCTTTTGTTTTTATTTTATTATTCATTACGATAATGGTCCTTGTTTCAAGTTGCAAGTTCTAACTTACAAAAATGCACACTAAAAGAACGAATTCAAAATTGCGTTATATAATACCAAGAAAATAAAACATAGAAAATGCAATGTTGTCAAATTTCAATAGCATTGCCAGATTTAAATTGTAGACTTAATGATTTTAACCAGCGTATGACAATCGGCGCTATTGTGATTGATGGACGTATCCTCCCTCATTGAATAAGTTGGCAGATCGTTTTTCAGTTTGTTGTTTTTGTTGAAGAGCAGCATGCAAATCCGCATTCACATTAACTTCCTATTCCAAATATTCAATTATGGCGTCGGCCAAATTTAGTGAGGTTTCAGCATTTGCAGAATTTCTATCATTTTGGCAATTTTGGTCTGGATAGTTGAGGAAGTATTTTACTGATATTCGTTCGATTGCAGTGAACTCACAAGGTTCGCAATGTCTGCGATTGATGAATGTAACAGAAACATAAACAACAAGTGAAAAACAAGTTAACAAGAAAAATCGATTAATTGTAAATACTGTGTTCTGCGGTAATATGGTCAGTGCCACATCCCACAACTGGGATTGCTTCCGTTTGTTCGCAAACACTAGTCGTTTGATTGCCAATTCCTTCTTTTTTACGTCTGCTCAGAGAGAGTGCCATTCGTTACGGCGACGATTCTCGGCAGCTATTAGGTCAGCGTTCGATTCATAATATTTGTCACTGCCGGACAGCTGCGAGACTTGCCCATCCATGTTACGCTTTCGTTGACTTTGCTGGTTTTGGGGGCAAAGTATTGAGTCAATGATGTCGAATCAAATCTTCGACTGACTGTCTTATTTGATGGAAATTCAAATGAAGTGAATTTGAAGTGCGGAGTTCGATTGACAGCGACAGTGCTGTGTTCTCCGCCAAATTCGGCGTCGCGCTGTTTGTTGGCCGAAGTCTAGCCAGCTTCACCTGAAGCAATGCCTCGCAGTCTTTCATGGCCTACGATAGATCAAAAGACACTTTCGGAAACTTCGCCGGTGGCAGCAGCCCCCCTCCAGTGGCCATTGTGCATGCCACTGAATACTGCGCTAACTTTTTAAATCCTTTTTGATGTTGTTTGTCTGCTCTTTCAACACACTTGCGTCTCGTTGCTGGACGCCGGGCGAAGCATTGAACACTCGAGCGATATTTTCCCAGCTTGCCAAACGGCCATGGGTGATTGTCTTGTTGCTGACCATGCATGCTGCTGATGTCACTCGAATCGCTTGAAGCGTGACTGTTTTGATGCACAATCAACAAATTGGCGTCTTATTCACTCAATTTTTGATTTTTCGATTCGCCCTTCCCTTTCGTCATTTCGTTGATTGTGTTGCTGTTGCGGTGCACAAAAGTTTTATTTTTCACTGATACAAACGAAAAACGTACAAATGAATAAATATATACTTATAATTTGATACAATTGAAAAAGAGTTTCAAACAAGATGCTTAAATTTATGTTTAACAAATTCGGTTCAAAGAAAATTAGCTTGATCAGGCAGTTAGATACCATATAATAAAAATATTTCACGAATCAGAGTACTTGCAATATTTTACTATACATTTAATCATACACTCTTAAAAATAAATCAGTAATTTTGTATTCAAAATCCAAGATGTCGCGAGATTATGAATTTGAAAAAAAATTCTTTTAAAAAACACTAAGACCGAAGCTGGTCGAAGCGACCAGACCTTTAAAAACTTAGCAATGAATAGGAACTTGGAATTATCTTACGCTGGGAGTAGGAGAGAGGGTCTTCCATCGGGTTGAAAAATATTTCACCGTTATTCGTAAGTTAGATAAGTAATGTTAGATAGAAAATCAGATTATTTTTGGAACTCACAGGAAATTCCGGTAAAATTTGATAAATATTTGCATATGTGTTGTGTAATTTTAACTTTCAGTGAACATTTAATTTTTTTTATATTTAGATATTTAATAATATTAATTTACAAGGGAAAGTGTTAAGATATTATTTAGATTTTTTTAGTTATTTACCCTAATTTTAATGGAAAAGTTACGGTGATTTAGTTTTATAAAATCCGAATATTTACCTTAATTTTATTCGAAATTGCAGTTTAAAAACAAAATGTAGGTTTTTAATTCTCGTAATATAAGTTAAATCTTAACCCCATCTATAGACAGTTTATTCTATCAATAAAATACTATAACAGTATTTTTAAGTAGTTCTCAGTCACAAACTTACATATAAAAGTCTTAATTCCCTGCAGAAAATTCTTGAACATATTACATTTGATTCTTGAACAATATTATTTCTTTAATAATATTTTGGCTAAAGTTTTAAGTAATTTAAATTGGATTCTAGCAGTGCAATTTTATGATTCTAGAGAGATGTTAATGGATTTTAAAACTTTTCGTAAATAACGCCACTAACGTTTTTCGCCTTCATTACAGTTAGCTGTGCAGGAACTTTAAATACGACAAAACTAAAGCTTCAATTTAATACGATCTTTCCAGAATTTTAGAAAAATTTGCAGGTCATTAGAAGTCGGTAGAAAACTACTTGAAGAAGACAACCAATTGAAATGCATATAACTATTTTGTCTTATTTGAAATTTTATCAAATTGCTAATTACATATAAGTTTTTGGAAGTATTTTTCATAACGTTTAAATTTTTACAAATTTTAGCCGGTTCTTTAGGTTTTATTAAATTTTGAAAATTTGACTAGTACCTTGATACATTTTGGAATTAACTTATATTAGACTATTGGTCAGCTCTCCCTTCTCTAGATTCAACGACTAATATACACGATTTTGAGCACAAATAATTCAATTTCGTTTTGTTTTGTTGTATTTGGTATAATTTTCCGTCGGTTAATTGTAAGTTTAATTTTTTTCTTTGGTAGTAATTTAAAATTCAGAATTCACACGTTAGCTACCCATTGAGAAACTGACAGTTGTTGCAAAGGTGTGCTGCACAAATTATAATATTTTTGTGTCACATTAAAAAGTAGCATTTTCAGATATTCGTAAGCCTTACTTATGTACATATAATAATTTCAATATTTAATTGTTTTTTTTTTGAAAACCCAAATTCTTGGTTCATTAATTAAAAAAAAAAAATCAATTTAAATATTTTTCAACGAAACTTACGTTTAACAGCTTACTCCATGACTCAAATTTAAAAGCACGTTTTTGCTGCAGCTCCAATTTATGATTTTTGAATGATAATGCCCAAATTGATTAATAAAGTTTGTACTACATTATTAGTTTTAAATAAAATTGTATAATAAGACCATATTTATTAATAGACTCGCAGGTAAAAATTATGTCAACCTCTCGATTTCCTGGAATGAAACTAAACCATATACGTATATACCCAAGTATACCAAGTATAAAAGAAGAAGTTATTAAAGATAAAGACAGTAAAACCAGAATATAAAAAGAAGAGAATGAGGAACTATGTATGTTTCTTTTAGCATAGATGAAATCATAAAATGTTACATTTTACCCATGTTTTGGTTTCTCTATTATTAATTAGTTTCATATTGTTTCAAATTTTGCAAGGGTTATAATTACTGATTGACGTTTTATTTACTGTGGCAACTATAGCAACACAAAATATATAACACATACATCTTTGGGTCGCCGCGCCGCGAATAAGTTGTTTTTTGTTTTGGATAAAGTATTCGCGTTCATAATAAATAAACGTGGGTAGCAATATTTCCCTCACACCAGGTTGACCATTGAATGAAACAATTTCGTTCAAACATATCAAACCAAAACAAAAATAAACTTTCACTTAAAATTAAAACGACATGCTAGTTTCATAATGATGTCTGCCGCAGCATACATATTTCATTGTTTTATGAGTCGACCTTCAATTTATCATGTTATTTTTAACATATTCTCGGTTTCTTCAAATAAAAGAGAAATGTTTTTCATAATTTAATCGATTTAGCTTAACACCGATGGTGTATTACATTTTTCTTATCATAAGAGCACGCAAGGTTCATATTATATTTATTACATGAGGATTGTTTTTAGTTTCGTTTCTTTCTATTCTTTTATGCATTAATATGTACAATATATACACTAAAAGCCGACTTTACTGAACAACATCTTTTGTAATATAATGTATATGCTCTTTATCAAATTTACCCAGAGAATTGAAATTACCCGAAAATAATTAATCAACAGTACATTTTTTTTAAAGTCATTCCTAAATTATATGCTTTACACCAAACACGATAAAGACATCTATTTTTACAGTCAAAGATTAACTGTAGGTCAGGCAATTAATTACTATATTATCTGTACATGTCTATATGGCTTGCAACTAGATTGCATTAATACATTTATTTAAAATATAAGCATTTCTTGCTACAATAAAATATCTTACTGTATATTATAGTCCTAGAATATTTTAAATCATCTTAATAAATAATGATGTACACTTTAACTGTATCCTGCATTACCTGCAATGTAGAATTTCAATATTGACAGTTTCATTTACATAGTGTAAAGAGATGGATGTTCTTATCAATTCTAAATTCTTTATAAAATATAATTTTGGTATTCCAAGTGTTTCGATTATTTAAGTTAACTATACTTTAAAACATTTAATATGCCCTTAATGTAAAATCAACCTAATCAAATGTTAGTTTGGCCAAATTCAAATATAAAACGCTTGGATTTGAATTCTTCGCTGAATTTAGCGAAACCAGAGTTTGGATATGTAGTCTTACAACCTCATTTGGCCTAATTATAAGGTTGGATTTTATAAGAAAATTGCGAAAGAGTTGGGTCCACCTAAAGTCCCATATTAGTTTGCATAGATATACATACGAATAATATAGGTCAACCTTTAGTAGTTACGTGTCAACATTTTCCTTCTAAAGTGCTTTACCCACTGAAACCCGAAAAGAAAAATCGGATTAATTTTTTCGATATAATTCTAAAATTATTGCTTTATTTTCGTTAAAATCTTCTGGTTCTTGACCGAATGTACCAGACAATCCTATTTTCAATTTTCAAAATTCAAAAAAACTTTAAATTGGCTGAGAAAATGAAAATTAAAGTTTTTCGGTTCTAAATAATTTATTCGGACGAAAAAAATTAAATTCTTATTTTCTCAACCAATTAAAAGCTTTTTTGAATTTTGTAAATTGAAAATAGGATTGTCTGGTACATTCGGTCAAAAACCGAAAATAAAGCAATAATTGTGGAATTATATGGAAAAAACTAAATCCGATTTTATTTTCGTTTTTCAGTGGGTAAAGGGCTTAACTATTTGAAAATCAAAATTAAGTATTTGGATTAAAATTTTAAAATTCGGCCTATTGGACAAAAAATGTCATTGTGAACAAGAAAAATAAAAATTATTATAGTCCTTGGCCGCCGCGGTCTCCAGTGTAGATTATTTACAATAAATATTTTGCTAATACATAAGTGGTGATTCTTGGTGATTACACGAATTACGGTTTAACCTTGGTAATTTTTTTTGACCAAAGTCCGAGAGATTTCTAGGGGTTTACATACTTTTTCCTCGCCCTATATATAAAAAGAACTTAAATTGTTACACTAAGATGAGTTTAAAAACTTTAAACGTGAAGACAAGAGTCCACAAGCCTAGTGGAATTAACGAAATTTTGACAATTCTTAACCAATTTTAAATACAAGTTGTATCATTTTCTTGCGACCTACAAATCCGTAGCAGACATTAAAACACTTTATATTATTTTGGGGTTGGAGTTGAAATTCCAGAACCGATTATTCCAGGCGTAAAATTCCAAACCCAAAATTCCAGGACCCAAAACTCAAAAACCCTAAAATTCCAACATTGAAAAATTCCAAATCTAAAATTCCAAAATCTAAATTTCCAAAAATCCACTCCAATCCACTTTCCCTATTTTTCAGGAAAATAAATTGGATGAGTTGCATGAGTAGAACTGTAAAGGCTAACACCTTCGGTAACTCTTACGGGTACGCGGGAGGTCGCTGTGCTCTCCGGGATCAGCAAACATGTCGCACTGCGTGCCGCACGTAGGAGCGGATTATATAGAATTTATTAATGACACGTATTAATGATACGTGGCCAACCCCTAATTTAACTTCGAATTGTAGAGGGTAATGGCTTCGATAGCTCTCACGGGCGAATTTTAGGTTTTGGAATTTTTTTTGGAATTGTGTTATGGAATTTAGAATTATGGATTTTGGAAAATTAAAATAAATGTTACTTAAATTTTTGAAATAATGGAAATGGATTTTTTTTTTTGGAATTTTGCCCCCATCCCATTATTTTGAAGTACATATTAGTCAAAAAAAAACTAAACAATGGAATGAATGGAACCAGAGTTCGAAAATATCTTCTCATCTATTCTTACTCTCAATCCGCACACAATGTTGGTTTTACTTCTTGTATATATTGGTTCTTTTTATGTGAGTAATACTAATTAGTTAGAAAATTCTAGTGTCTATATAGTCTTCTAACACATTGACTTATCAAATCTTTTAGAACCACTTTTTAAAAATCTCAAATCATCACTTAAACCATAAACTAAAATCTGAACTCAAGATTAAAAGGACATATAGTAAGTCAATTTATGTTATAAAAAACTATTGCGCATTTCTGTTTAATTTTATATTAATAAGTTTTAATTCCAATTTTTAAGGTAATATTAGAGAGAATAAAATTTCTTACTCTCTTTGGTATTACCATTGAGGAAGTATTTTAAATAGAGACAGATTTTGTATGACTAAAATATGCAAGGACAGATAATTTCTGTTTCGTTTGGAAATTTTAATTGTCTCTTTCTATACGCAACAGGACAAATTGCTCTAGTATTCAAATTCCTCTAGTAAAGTATAAAAGAAACAATATAGATTCATTTTTTATATACAAACACTTTATGTGTCATTGAAATCTGCCTTCTCATACCATGGGTTGTACATTGTACGTACTTGTAGTGCCAAAATCCAAAAAAAGAATTTTGTTTTTTTTATTTTGCTAATTATTTTATTCATAGTTTTTATTTATAGTTTGTTGTGTGTTTTAATTAGAAGTGTGTTTCAGAATTACAACTTTTCACACCCTTCTGCCAATGTTTTGAAGAAACACCATAGGATAAAATGAGATATTAGAAATTTATGTAATTTATACTTTCTTAAAGTTAAAATCGAAATTTTATTTCCTATCATTTTTCTTTCATGTAAAATCCCTCTCTATTCTCTTTCCTCAAAGGTATTATGTACCTTAAAAATTGGAAAAATGAAAATGTTATTACAGTTTAATAGAAAACTGAACAGAAAATTTGCAAAAGTTGATTAGAGAATAAGTCGATTTTCACGCTTTTAATTCTTAAACACAGAAATAGTAGTAAGCCGTTTATTTTGAAAGTGGCATAAGTAACTTTTTCAAAAAATCAAGTTAATGATAACAATAGATAAATAACAGTATAATCTTCTACTGGTAAATAATTTATTGTCAAAATAAAAAAATATGAATCCCTAATACAAGTGCGATAAATAAGAAATTACAAAATTCCGTATATTTTTGCATTAATTGTTTTTCAATTCTTTCATTATCTCGTTTCAACAAAATATGATCTTATGCCACTTTTAAAATAAACGGCTCAGTAGTACGTCTTAATACAAACAACAAAAATTATGGAGACACAAAATGACGTAGTTAAAAATTCGTGATCTCGGAATCTAGTACTATTTTTCTTATTTTTTGTTTTTGCAAAAATAAGTTTTTAGCCCTTTATGTTGATAACTATTTGTTCCTACGCATTGAAAACTCCGTAGGAACTAATAATTATCAACATAAAGAACTAAACATTTATTTTTTCATAAACAAAATATAAGAAAAGTTGTACTACGAATTTTTAACTCCGTCATGTTGTGTCTCGCTCGTCGATTTATTTCATGAGACGGGCATCAGTCAAAATTTAAAGGACAGCTCAGTCAAAATAGTTTTAGACTGTAATGCCTTTTCAGAAGGAAGTTCAATGAAAAAACTAAAATGGCATTCAAGTTAAAATTTTTTTGCCTGGAATTCTTTTTGGATTTGTGACTGAATTACCTTTTGAAAAAAAGATTCAGTCAAACATCTAAAAAGGTATTCCAGGAATAATTGTTCTCCAGGACATTTTACAGGTACATTTTGAATTTAATTCCGTCCGGTATTCCGTTTTAGTCATTTATAGGTATTTTGGACACGTCTGTTTTCTAAGAGAGGTTAATAGTATGCTGTCAAGGATCAAATGAAAAAAATTATTAGTTTTTGGGGACATGAATATCAATATATTAGAACTTCCTTTATCTCCAGATGATTACATATTTCTACTGGCCACAAACATTCACATGGTCTAAAATATTTAATAAATGTGCCAACGAGAATTTTAAATAATTCTTCGACGTGCATACATGACTTATTTTTTAGACATTCATTGAAATTTGATTTTAGTTTTATTTCGGATATTCATTGATTGCACATTACTGACCACTGTATGACATCTATTATGTTAGTACCATTGTTAATTTCTCCGAGTGATCTCCACGTTTCAACTAATTTAAAACGTTATGTTAAACTATGTTAAACAAGGAATGCTGGCTCGACGTATATTCCCAAACGAATGTATCCAAAGTTTATGACTGTTTCATTACACGCTTAAAACAATGCATTGATGGTAATACTTCAAGACGTTTAATGAGCGCTAAGGAAATTATCGTTAAGCCTTGGATTTCTTCTGATCTGCTAAAACAAATTAAATTGAAAAATTACTTAACTAAAAAATTATCTAAAAATTCTAGAAACTCTACATTGAAAATGCGGCTCAAAATTTTAATTAAGGCTCTTGAACGTGATATTTATTTTGCCAAAGCCAATTTCTATGAAAACAAATTTAGCTCCTCATCAGGTAATATTAAAGATAGCTGGAAAGTAGTCAATGAAATTTTGAACAATGAAAGCAAGAAAGAAACGATTGCGGAAATAATAATTGATGATAACTTTTATCAGTAACGGATCAACTTGAAATAGCAACGTTATTTAACAATCATTTCGTTAACTCGGTCCTTAATTTGAAAGAAACTAGTAAACCTGATGACCAATCAAGTTCTGCTCTTATTTATAATAATTCGGAATTAAAGTCTTGCGTTTTCTGGGAAACTGCTTCGTTTGAAATTCTAAACATCATATCTCAACTCAAACCGACTTGCACATCGGGCAATGATGATGTTAGTAATTTATTAGTTAAGAAAGTATTAATTTATATTGTAGATATTTTTTCAAACATTGTAAATTGCAGTTTTTCTTCCGGTATTTTTCCTTCCAGACTAACAGAAGCAGTTGTTATTCCAATATTCAAAAAAGGCGATAAAAAAATATTGTTAATTACAGACCAATTTCATTGCTTTCTGTACTTGGTAAAATTATCGAAAAGCTAGTCTATTTAAGAGTGTCTAAATTTTTACATAATAACCAGTACGGTTTTAGGAAATTTAAAAGTGCTGAAAACGCGTTGTTAGAATTTACAAATATTTCATACAGACGTCTGGATCAGAGAGAATCGGCTGGCTCTATTTTTGTAGATTTGACAAAACATTCGATATGGTAAATCATAATGTCATACTAAAAATACTTTCATATGCTGGTTTCCGTGGTGTTATTTTTCAGTGTAGTGGTTTCGTTCATATTTATCTGATCGGTCTCAGGTTGTTAAAATTAATGATGCTTGGAGTCAAGGTATAACCCTTAATGATGGCGTTCCACAAGGTTCTGTACTAGGTCCTTTGCTTTTTTTAATTTACTTAAATTCTATTTTTTATATTGACTTTAATTCTGAGTTTATAGCTTTTGCTGACGACCTAGTGTTTCTCTATAAGCACCCTATTCGTAGCACAAACAATCAACATATGAAATCAGATTTATGCCTTCTAAAGCAGTGGTGTCTTGCTCATTCTATGTTTTTGAGTACTAAAATAAGGGGTATGTTTTTCAAAATGAATGACGCTACTATTGTAGATCCGATCATTATGTATCATGATGTGAATTGTGTTCAAGCTGCTTGTATTGACGATTGTTTTAAAATTGAATTCGTTCAATCTTTCAACTATCTCGGCCTAACCATTGATAATTCGATGCATTGGAAAACCCACATTGATTCTCTTCATATTTATCTGGCATCAGTGATTAGGAAAATGTATACTCGTATATTACGACAAACAAGTGTGTCCGGTAGGCGTTTTAAGAACTATTTATTTTGCCCCTGTGGAGTCGAAGTTGTCGTATGGACTAGTGTGTTGGGGTGGTACTTACTATGCTAGGATTTATCCACTTATCATAATGCAAAACCATATTATAAGAATTATTCTTAATGCTCCACGTTTATCTGCTTCGTTGCCTTTTTTCAGTCTTTGGAGATTCTTCCTTTTAAGCATTTATTTGTGTTCAAAATTATGAAAGCTTTTTTCATTATTAATGTCAATCAATCAAATGTCTCTACTAGTTACAATTTGAGAAATGTTCAGTTTATTCGTCTTCAGAGATTTACAACGACCAATTTTCAAAATTCATTTTTAATTCTTGCTCCGAAAGTTTTTAATAACCTTCCGGTTGAATTGAGAGATTGTCGGAAACTATTTTTATTTAGTGACTCAAGTGTGAATGGTTTGATGCATTTTCAAGTATAGTTTAAATTTAATGTATTATTGCATTATTGTTTTGTATATTGTTTAATTTTTTAGTTTTATTCATTTACTAATCACCACTGGATTATGACGGTTCAAAGATTGTATTTTTATATAAATAAATAAATAATAATAATATCAGTCAAAAATATTTCAGTCGAAAAGCGAAAGGCGTTTCTTTCTGTCTGAAAATTTTCCTTACAAATATTATGACTAAAACAACGCTTGAAAAGAAACTTTAGTCCAAAAAACGGTGTTTCCATCAGAAAACAGTTTAACTGAAATGCCCTTTGTGTATTTGGACTGAACAACTTTCTTGAAACGTATTGTATTTTAGTTATACGTTTTTGGACTGGCAAGCTTTTGGTTGTTTTTTTTTTTTATGACTGGAATGCCTTCGTAGACCTGTACGTGTGCTTCGGGGCCGCAGCCAAAAAAAGAATGGAGTTTCAATCAAAAATTACAAGGTAACTCAGTGTCTAAATATTTTTAGTCTGAGATGCCTTTTCAGAAGGTAGTTCAATCAAAATACTAAAAAGGCATTCAAGTCAAAACTTTTTGGACTAGAATTCTTTTTAGATTTTTGATTGAATTGTTTTTGAAAAGGAGATTCAGTCAAACAATTTAATAGGATTCCAAGCAAAGTTGTTGTAAAAAGTGAAATTAATGTTATGGTTCGTCCAAGACTATGGGTATGTCTAAAACGGTTTTAAAGTATTCTAGAAAATGCAGATTTCCAGTCTAATATTAAAAATAAATCTCTATTTTCCAGAATATTTGAAAATTATATCTTCCTTTTCCAGAATTTCTAGAAATGGAAGCAAACCTACCTAACGATATTCCATTATATGTGAGGTAATATATTATACCGTCCGACAAAATTCAACTTTTGATTGAACACATGAGAAATTCCAATTAGGTCTGATAGAAGGCATACAAAAAATTAGCCGTGTATCCGTTTGTTTGTATCACGTCAAAAAAAGTTTTAAATTGAATTTTAGTTTTTCTCCCTGTTATGCACTCAATTGAATTTTCTAAAAGCAAATATTAATTTTTTATTATTAACCCGTAAAGAGCGTTGTGCGGTCCGTGGGACCGCTCTATTTTTCAAAAAATCAAATTATCCCCACTCCGTTTAATTTTTTTCTGAAATTTTTAGTATCTTTCTAATCGAAATTTTTAGCATTGTTCTAATTTAATAAAAAATAATTAATACAAAATTTTGGTCCGCTGGAACGCACCACTCTTTTCATGCAACATTTTCCACGACGCACTTTACGGGTTAAATAAATTAATGTATTTACATGTAAAAATGTCTGCTGAATCCGAAAATGCTAAAATTAAATCGATAAAAATAATTTAAAACTGCTAAATTTCAAATTCAAAAAAAAATACGGCACTTTCCATAATTTTAATAAATACAGTATTGGGTAAATTAATGCGAACAATAGCAATATTAGATAGCAGTATTTCAATAAAATCATAATGAATACCCTAATAAGTCAATTGTAAACTTAAAATAAATATTTTTTGTTTTGGGGCTGCTTCAGTTTTAATGCTGTTGGTCCATTATGTTCAGTCACTGGGATGATATAAAAATAACATATTAAACATATGTAACTTTTTTAAATAAAGTATAGATTAAAATTAAAAAATATTGTTATTTTGTTCGCATTAATTTACACAATACTGTATCTTTTATGATTTCGTATGCACCAGTTATAAGTCATCGGACATGTGTAAACACGTCTAATCTAACCTTGTGGTACACCTGCACTCTCAAAACCTGTTTTCCGTATACCGTTTATATATTTGTACTCTGTCTGTGCAGATTAAAGTAAGCAGTATGTATATATGAGTGACGCAGTTCGTATATACATTTGCAAAGCACGGTATCTATACAGATTATTTTCGTACTTAAATCATCACACAGTAAAAGCGGCGTGTTACAGTATTCAGGTATATGGTTCATACAATACTTTCGTAATACGAGCGTATTGAAGCGCATTAAGGCTACTGCGTAGTAAATTTGAAACTCCACATTCCGAGAAGTAACTACGACCTTAACAGACGAGTAAATTGCGGTTTTTAACGCTGTGCTGCCTTGCGAACTAAAAATAATCTTAAATAAAAATAAATCATGGAGTGTTTACATCGTAATAATTTTTGTTACTTCTGTGGTTTGTTCACACCTATAGATTACAAACGGAATATAACAAAAAGTGTTGTGATAGGATTTAAAAACTATTTCGTTATAGCTTATGTACCGAACTTGTGGTATGTGCCGGAGGTGCGACTATTGTTATCGTGGTTTGGTTGGATGGATACAAAAATCGGAGCGGCATCATTGTACATACTGAGCACGCGGTTGAGTGTTGCTATTTTTATTTGGCAACTCAGAATAGTATTTGCATACAAAATAAAAATCGCAAGACAGTTAAATACGCCGACTTGGAATCCGTAATTCCAGCGCGAGTTCGGTTCGAAGAATATCCACATGCTGCTTCAGAAGATACACCGGATGTGGAACAATCTGACATAGAGATACTTTCATCAATAGAGCCAGTGCCATCAACATTTCGAGCTACGACTGCCAGTGTGACCGAATATTGCCCAATATGTAGTGAACTAGGTTAGAAAGTACCGCATTTTGTGACGCAGTCAGATTTCAACGATTTGGTTTGTAAAGCCAAAGTGTCAAAGGGGAACGCTGAATTAATTGCACCGCGTTTGAAGCAGTGGAATTTAGTTGCTAGTGATTTTAAAGTAACGTCAGCTCGTAAACGCGCTAAAACTACTTCATTTAATCAATATTTTGTTTTACACAACACTTCTGGAAAGAGTTTAGGATACTGCAATGACATCGATACATTGTTCAGAGAAATCGGGCATCCCTATGTACCACAGGAATGGCGACTTTTCATCGATTCGTCGGTGAATAGTCTGAAGGCAGTATTACTTCATATTGAAAACAAATATCCATCCGTTCCTATCGTTTATGTCACAAATATGCACGAGTGGAAAATTTGCTGTGATTTAAGAGTAGTTGGATTGCTAACAGATGTTAAAAGGAATTTTCAAGACACCAAAGGTCGCAAAAAAGAGCTTTATTACACTGACTTCAAATGGGATCCACGCATAAATTTTCAGTTGGGTCAGGAATTTGGTTCGAGTTCTTGATTCTCGCAGCGAAACACTTTAAGTACTTACAAATAGTATTTCCAAAATTGAGCGCTGCAAAAATTGAAGCAGGTAATTGTTTTCCTAATTGCTTCATTTTTATTCGGGTGTATTCAATGGTCCACAAATAAAGAAATTGATTAACCCTCAGGGTACAGACTATAAAAAAGTCACGTTCGGTACTGACATGGGTTAGGCTAACCCGGCAACTTTGATTGGCTGTATCTTGGGCTGTAGTTGGCCAATTGAAACGTTTTTTTTAGTCGATAGTCCATTTTGTCACAAATACGAGGGTGCTAATAGATTTATCGAATAATTTGTTTCAAAGATACATTCAAAAGTTTAAACATTTTGAAAAATTTTTTTGTGAAAAATCACTTTTTTTTTTAAATTGCATAACTTTGTGGAAAAAAAGATATCGAAATTTTTCTTATTGCATTTTAAAAATAAAAAGTTGTTCTTTAAAATGGCTGAATCAGTTTTTTGATCCATTCCAAAAACTATATTTTTTTTTAACTTTTAAATCACCCGTTTTTTGGGATAGCGATAAAACGTTCCATGATTGATTTATCGTACCAAGGCACAACTGTAATATAAATAAATAACAAAATTGATTGTTGAATGAAAGTTTTATTGTTCAAAATATAAAAAAAACAAAATCAGACTGTATTTCCACATTCGCAGCATATTTTGGCTACATGGTCTCTGCACATAGCCTTATTACATTTGAGGCACTTGGATTACCTTAATACATTTGAATAATAAAAATATAAAAAATAGTAAATTCTACATACCAAAACACTTTACTCCAGCCAAAACTCCAAAAAAAAAATTTTTTTTTCTGTCTCCCGAAAATACGGATTTTGTAACGTTTAGTACTGACTGGGTGAGAAATACCCGAGGTCAATTTTCTAACTCGTACCACTCGAGCACCAAGCGCAGACTGAGGCTGCCACTCACGGCTTACACAGACACTACCACAAAGATTTTTTACCCCCCACTCCGGACACCCACCTTTCACTTCCTTTCAAATGGCGCGACTTTCAAAATTTGTCTGGGTTACGGTAACCCAGTCTGTACCCTGAGGGTTAATAATGTGAAGTTTCATAATTGTTGAGTTCGTTCGAAAGCGAGCATGGGATGGTTTTGTGGCTGTCGTCCGAAATTCTCTCGGCAGTACAAGAGCAGAAAATTACAAACAAATTGTTGCAGAAATGATTTCAGCATACCATGCGATGGATGTCAATATGTCACTAAAAATTCATTTTCTTCATGACCATTTGGATTTTTACTGCCGAATCTTGAAGATTTTAGCGACGAGCATGGTGAACGTTTCCACCAAGATTTAACAACAATTTAAACTCGTTTTAAAGGAAAAAACATTACAAACATGCTGGGCGAATAGTGTTGGTCGATTTGTCGTGACACGAATCCAGAAGAGTATAAACGAAAAACAAAAACACCAACATTTGTAACAAAAAATATTTAATAAACTTTGCAATACACCACAAAAAATTCATTTTTCAGATCCAAACGAATAAAAATGATTAAAATTATGGAAATTGTCGTATTTTTTTAGAATTTCAATATTTGGCTGTTTTAAATTATTTTTATCGATTTAATTTTATTTTTGGCATTTCTGAATTCAGCAGACATTTTTACATGGAAATACATTAATTTATTTAATAATGAAAAATTAATATTTGCTTTTAGAAAATTCAATTGAGTGCATAACAGGGAGAAAAACTAAAATTCAAACTTCTTTTGACGTGATACAAACAAACAGGGATACACGGGTATTTTTTTTTTTTGTATGCCTTCTATCAGACCTAATTGGAATTTCTCATATGTGCAATCAAAAGTTGAATTTTGTCGGACGGTGTTATATTTGGATGCCCTAATATTTCCACAGCCACTTAAAAAATATATCTTCTTTTGCAATAAATTTTCGATCAGGACATAATTTGGGAGCGCACAATGTAAAGGAAGCTACTTATTGAATTTGAAAATTTTTATTTTTATTATTTATTTACATTAATAAATGTTCGCAAACTCAAAGAAGTTACGCAGAAATTATCTACAATATTTCAACTCGAAAGGTAGTTCGAATCCAGGGTAAGGTTAAATTTTATCAATTTCGAAAGTTTCTGTGACTTTTCCGAAAAATTTCAGAGTTTTAAAAATTTCCTAAAGAAATCTACCGGAATTAAAAATCTGCAATTTTATTATGTAATAGCTACGTGTGTCTGGTCTCATCCACCACCATATTGTAGTATTTTGACGCTTAATTTCTACTTATTGTTATTAGTAAATAATTTTCGCAAAGCCAAAATACCTAGGGCCCCGACAAGATCACAAAAGGTAAAGGACCACGATTTCTGTACGCACACTACTTTCGAAATAGTAATAACTGGGCTTCGACACTCCAACGGATTACATTTCTTACATCTTCTATACGTATACGACCATTTTATTTTTTCTTAGTACGACTGAAATCAAATTTTAATAGGAATGTTGTCATTTTATTCCTCCTTTTGTCTTTGTTTAACGGTGTACTTTACTATATTTACCAAGAGAATTTTAATTAAGCGAAAATACTTAAATTATCAAAAGATCAATTTAATTGTCAAAGATCAACTTCAGGCCAGGCAAATAATTATTACATTATCTTGGTGTGTTTATACTCTTAGATATTGCATTATTACACGTATGAATTTGAATCTTGCATAATTTGACAATGAAAATTCCAAATTTTGATTTTGTATTCGTTTAATAAGTTTTAAAACTCTTTAGAATTTAAATAGATCTTTGCCATTTAAACTACTAGAATCCCCATGTTTACTCATTCTTTTACTTTACTCAAAGGCTAAATAGCCACAACCTGTTAAAATTGACTTAATTTTAGAATATTTTACTGTAGATAATTTAGAATAGTTGTATTTATAATATTTATACGCCCAACTTATTCAATTTCAGATTTAGAAGCTTGGCGAGTAGATTCAGGTGAGCAATTTTTGTTTTTATTCTTACGCAAATACTAGTCACAATTTTAATCTGTGTATACATAAATGGATTATTGGAAGATTATAATGTATATTTATAATAGGCACATAACCTATTACTAATTAAAAATTATTAGTATCATTGGCATAACCATAAGTATTATTATAAATTCGGATAATCCTAATTAAAATATTTCGGAAAATACCAAATAGTTAATGGAAAATAAATAAGTTATCCTCATATTTTGTGGGCGAGAAAATATCTGTGTATGTATTATGCTAAAATCAATAAATTAGAATATTATTTTGATGTCATAATATCACCTTTATTATAAAATATTGATAATTAAAATCAAATATAATGAATCCTATACGTCAATTATTTTGTGTGAAGGTTATTTGCACTTAAATTGCCCCTAATGTTTTCTTAATTCTCGGTTATTTTAGTGTTCAAATAACTTAATAAAATTTAATTTTAATCATAATGTTTTTGTGTACGCAATTCCGTGATGTTCGCATTTATTTCACTTATAATAAAAGATTTTTGTTGGTAATCATTATTTTGAGGCGACAGATAATTATTTTAATTAGTAAAACATTGTGATTAATTTAATGAATCCATTTTATAAAAACTATACAGTTCTACGTGACGCTATATTTTTAATTACTGATTGTGATTGGCTTTCATTGATTGTGCAAATTTAGGTTACATATTTAATTCACTGAAAAAAATCGATTTTTTGCATTGATTCGGAACAAAATTGATTATTAATTTTCATTTTGTAATTTAATGTGACGTGCAAAATCCATTTTTGATAAACTATTTAAAGTTTAAATTTAAAGTTATTGACTTACATATTTCAGTAATGCTACTCCTATAATTTATAATTATTAAGGTCAAGTAAGTAATCTGTTAAATATTCAAACTTTCGTGCATTCTTATTATTCATAATTACTAATTTCTCCTTCCCCGTTTGTAAAACATAACAAAAATACAGTTTTGCACTGATTCAAACCAATCCCAGAATGTTTCAAGTCAAGATACATATTATAATTCTTTAATCATCTCGTCATATGTAATCGCGTCTTAATGACTTTATAACGAAAATAATTTTTTTATGGAGAATGGGCAATTAATATAAATTTCAACATTATTGTGTTTTTATATTGATTAGGTTTTTTTTTTATAAAAATTGATTACTATAGGATCCGAATAATTTTCTGGATAAATGTTAGGAGCCCGTCTCTTCAAGCAAGAAAGTGTTTTGGTTTCCGATCACTGTGATTTGCCATAATGCTGGTTTTTGATCACTGTGAGGTTTGGAAATTAGAATGTAGGTTTTTTTAATACTTAGTAAAATTAGGATTGTATGGCTTGACATTTTTTCCTTTGATCTTTTGATTCCTATCACGATCACAACTGTAATGCAGTAGTTTATTAATTTATCTCTGTCGAAGTAATTACAAAAGAATTATACACAGATCTAGCATTTTTCTTTATTTGCGTTTAATTTTGCACAAAATAATCCTTGAACTCAACAGGGTCGTGTTGCCGGCTATTATTGTTCTCTATAAAATCAGCAAGGACAGATCTTCCATTTGGGTGTTTTACTCATTCAATAAATTATAAATTGGTTGGTTCCTTCTATCTACACTATAAAATATTATCAATGCAGTGAATTTTATTTCAAAATTAATTTCAATCTCTCCGAAAGTTACCTTTGGCTCAAGTTAGAGGAGACCACGGTCATTTTTGCTTACATTTCAGTTCAGAAACTCCTAAGCTTAGACGCCATTTATGACCACCTAAAAATAAAGTTATTGGTAATTAAAAGCAACAACATTTGCAGGAAGTAGTTTGCAAGGAAAAATGGTCATTGGGGTATTTATACGAGTATTTCCCAAGCTGCAAAAGCGTACATAACCGTTAGTTTTCTTTTGCATTCCATTTATCAACTTCAACAATTTTGAAATCGGTCAAGGAACGTCATCTGGATGTTTGTTTCAAAATATGATTTGTGTTTCCAATTTATATTTTTGATGCAATCCCATTAATATTGATCGTGTGAACTTTGCTATACATAAATTCAAAATTCTTGCGAAACAATGGTTAGATAAGACCTATTTAATTGGAATTTTAATTAATTCGGAATTATTAAAGCACTACAAATGTAAGCATTTCAAAGACAAAAGTGATAAAATATTTGCGATACAAATATTTTAAATTACATACATATATACATAATGTATTACCATTCATTTGATTATTTCCTTATTTTCCATTAGTAAAGCAATTTTTTGTACTGTCATGTGTGTTATACAAAATTTTGATATAACCTCAAATAACAAAGTTGATACAGAAAAACACTAAAAAGCTTTCAAAGAACTATACATTTTCTCTGCACAAGCAAAAATTAGATTAAATTTTACATCACCAGTAATGCAATGAAATTTTTCAAAAATAATCATACAATTATGTTTCTACCTATTTTATCCATATATTTATATTATGAATAGTTTATTATTAAATTATTACTGTATAAATATGTGTTTGAATTTCAGAAATAATTTTATCATAATTGATTTTTAATCAATAATTTAAAATCAAAACGAAAAATTACTAAAGTTTGTGGAAAATATTGATTTTGTTAGGTTATTGTTATATGTACTTTAAATCTAAACGTTATTATAATAAAAACAGTATGATATTTGCCCGTTTAAAAGTAGTGGATCAATTAGTTACCTTACAGGTAAATAGATATTTTTTTCCAATTAATCATTTTAATAGGGAGCTAGATGTTTTCAGGAATATAGGAGGTTTCTAATTAACTGGTGTTCCTACACTTGTTTAATAGTCACTATGCATTGCATAAAGTGAGAATTCTTATTCTAACCAGGGAGTGATGTGACTTCTTTTTATGATTTTGCTAGTTTTGAAAATGTTGAAATTCAAAAAATATATATCTATTTTTTCAATAAGGATTTTTCGAAAAGGACGGTTGGTCCATGTCCGTATTGGGGTTGGAAACCACTGGGATAAATAATCTTTCTCTTAAAATTGGGCTGAAATTAGATGGACATCTACTCAACGCAAACTGCAAGAAACTATCCTTTTGGCCAATGAACTATTTTAAGCTGGAGCTGGCATTCTACATAAGGACAAAGCTTTTTGGTGTTTGCCGCCAAATACACAAGTTCGGTATAGTCGTTTAGACCTTTGAATTTGGGTAGAGAACGCCATCTATCGCTTGCGTAATTTATTTCTTTGCATCTATGCCATCCAAAGAGAAGTCGACGAGTAATACCACTGACAGACTAGGGATTAGCTAAGCGAGATTAGTGATTTTTCGAGATTAGCTCAAGTGTGTTAAGTTTAAGGTTAGCTAAACGCATTTTATTTCGAGATTAGTGATAAAACACGATTAGTGAATTAATCTCTAAATATTTAGAAGTTTATCTTTGTTTAATGAGTATGTATAGTGGAAGTGCAAGTGGCGCCATTATATGTAAATGTTAAAATAAAATTGTAAATATAAGTTGCGCTATTTTAATATAGATGGAACTATTATCAACATTTTTAATTCTACAAAAAATTTGTGGTAGGTATAAATAACAGTTCGAAAATTTTAATTACTAATTAAAGTGTTTGAATTATAATTTATTTTTTAACGCCTGTGTTGTTTTTATTTTGATTTATTCAAACAAGTGATGATCTTTGTATTAATACCGATACCATAAACTCATGGCGCCACTTACTAAACCTTAGTCTGTCAGTGCAATTAGATTAGTGGTAGATTAGCTAAACGGGTTTAATGGTATAAGGTTAATCCAAGTTGTTAGGAGTTACTTACGATACTATTTATGATGCAACTGTCAAAACAACAATTTTATTTTGTTCTGGCTTTTAATTTAGCCTTCGTTTCTGGCCTGTTCTCTCCTTTAATTTGTCTCCTGAAGTTGTGCAAGGTAGCTTTTACAAAGCCACTTGGTAATTTGAAATGAATTCCTTGTGAAAACATGCAAAAAATCAAAAATAAAAAGTAACTTAGCCCTGCGTGCCTCTTTTCTAACATAACATCTTGCGTTCTTATTAAATAAACGCCAATTGCAGTCGACACTGAATTTGAGTTAGCAATAGATTCTTATTTTTTCCTTTGCTCTTATTTCAATTATAAACTTAATTTGTGTCAAAATCCACTTAACAAAGGCATTGAAGTTGATGTTTAGTGACAAAATTAACATTATCTTTCAGGATAATTCGATAACTTAAATCCAATGTTGGATAATGTGACAAATAACTATATTTTATATTCAAAACATATCAAAAAGATTTGTTGTTTTTCTTTCACTGAAAAATTTAATTTAAATAATTTTTATTAAAATTTACATAATAAAGCTAAAAGCTTAAGAAACATAATGCCAAGATAGTACATCTCGTCTAGTCAATTTCTTATGTATGTAGTATCAATTGATCAAAAGTAAAAAAAAAAATTAAAATTAGCGAAATAATACAAAATGTCAAAATCATGGAAAATGCGCATAGAAAATAATATCAAAGGTATGAGTTCAAGGATCATTAATATATTGCACCTTGAAAACAAAAGAGGTACTATGCCAAAAATGCCTATTTTGAGTTATAATGACATTTCAATTACTTGAAAGAAAGCGCTTCTAATGCAAAGACATGCGTTCTAATAGTTTGGATACTTTTGTAGGAGGTTCATTTTAGTTATTTGTTTAGATATTGATCATAGTGTTGCATCAAAACTTTAAACGATCGATATAACTTCTTGAAATCTGCACAGGACATGGCGGGCTTAATTCAACGGGTTAGTATTCCAGTAATCAACGCCATTAACTGGGTTACATTTATGTCAACCAGTAATTTGCATGAATGAGCATATTCATAAACTGCAAATAGTGTTATAGCATTGACACACTGCGATGGATTTGTCCGTAAAATGTCTAAAATATGATTCTGAACTTGGCGAAAACATCGGATATCGTTGTCGCTCCCATAATTAGACTTTCAGCCACTTTGACAACGAATCAATTACGAGCAAGAAAGTTCGTGCAGTAAAACTAAAAAAATACAAATTGTGTACACACGCTGATGTATGCGGTACCAGTTTCGATCCCTTCGCAGCCAGCTGACATCTGGAAAATAAGCTGGGTTTGCATTACGATACCGTTGACATGTCAAAAAAGTAGTAACAGCTTTCTCAATGTCCCTGTCACAATTTGGCCACCAGCATTAAGAACGAGTTAGCATTTTCATCCTTACTGCGTCTCGATGATTCTCACGTAGCAGTTGTAGCACGCGATTATGCATGCAAGCTAAAATGATATGCGGCTTCCCCACACAAGGCACCCATTCTCGTGTGTAAGTTCCAACTTTCTGGCATCACTCTTTTGATTAATTGATTAAAAGCTGACTTCCGTAAATTCGTTTATGTCGCATATGTGGACCGTTACAGAAATTATCCGCAAGTGGTTTGTCGGATAAGGCATCAGGTACAATCAGCCATTCTTCCGCACTTGATTATGTAGTTATTTACCGCTTAGCAGCGGTAATCGACACGCTTAATTTCATATCAAAAAAAGACACAACGGATTGGCGATCAGTCACTAAAATAAATTTTAAAACAGTAATTTATGCATATTTTTACTCATTATATGATTGCCAACGTCTCCTTGTCCAACTGCGAATAATTTTTCTCAGCAGGTGATAAACTCGCAAACATCATCGGTCTGTCAACCCCATCAGCTCTAGACGTTTCGGGCACGCGTGCTTTTTTAATAGCAGCAATTTTGCTAGTGCTGGGCCAGACCCGCAAATGGTTTGACCTAGGTACTCCATATTTCGTCTAAAAACATATTTATCATGGTTAATATGAACATTATAACTTATCAATCGACCCATAACATTTTTCACATTCACCCAGCATCCCTCTCGGTCCATGCCTGCTATCAAGAAATCATCAATGTAATATATCGCCACGCAAAGTTTCATAGGTAATTTGTTGAAATATGATTGGAGCACTCGAAATTTTTTAAGTAAGCTTTGTAAACTAGAATAAGTGGGTATTAAATAGCGCTAGGTAGTTATCTGCAATCAGGAACTATTGATAAGCGCTAGCCAAGTCCAAAACTGTAAAAACACTATATCGTAACAAAGCAGCCAACATATCGTCGATATCAGGTAGTTGGTAATGTTGAAAATTAACCTATTTATTCACCGAAGCCTTAGGTTTACACAGATACGCAGACTTTGGTCCTTTTTAAGAACCACGACAATCAGATTAGCCCATTCACTATGACGAGCCGGAAACCAAAATACCGGAATCCATCATCTTTTACAACTCGGCCTCCACCAATGGTTTTAGGACATTCGGAATAGAATATTGGTTTCAAAAAATTGGTTTAGTACCTTCCCTTAGTATATAGATGCCTTGAATTTCTTCATGGCAGTTTGCTGATCCGAGAATACCGAAGGAAACATCTCTTCAGTTCTATAACCGGTGATTTGCAATCGTTCATCATCTTTACACCAACAATGCCCTCGGCACACAGTACACGAAATTTATTTCGCCAGTTGGCTTCAATTTATCTACCCGACGATTGGCGCGAAACACAAAAATTTCCAACTCCATTTATTTTATTCCACAATGAACCTACCGCCAAGTACAATATCTCACCCGTAACAAAACCGTAATAGTAACCCTAGAAATTGTTTAACAAAAAGAGGCGAACTAAAAACAGTAATCGCCGCACGAGCATCAATCTCCATTTTGATTTACGCATTATTTACGAAAATGCAAACTAACTGCGAATGTGATGCTTCATCAGTAAAACCGTTATCAAAACCGTTAAAAAAAAATTAAAGACTACAAAAATTAGAAACCTTTTTTGGCCGCGTACACTTTTCTTTTGTTCGGATACATGTTTTTTAAGTCCCCTTTTGTTACACTTATCCACATTCAATTTTAAGCTGGACAACACTTGCCGTGTTCTTTTGAGAAAAAAAAATCTTCTTGAAAAAGAGGACATATTCTCTTTACTAGACACCTGTTCGCAACCACAGATACGAGTTAATCGTGTTATGGTTTTGTTTATATATGGCACTACCTTACTTATCTGGTTGCGAGTTTTGCCCATGGGAATACGAAATAATAACTCCACCTTGCTTTCCAGTTCGTTATGTGTGTAAGTATTCACCCAGTATTTGTTGTTTACAATGTTTGTTTGTAAAATGTAATTTATTGTTAGTAATTTGTGTAATTATTATATTGTGGTTTTACAAAATTAAATTAATTTTAAAACAATTCATTTTATGTTATTTAATTAAATCTGTACCGTGCGCGCACAAAATGAAAAAAAATTTCTTTTTTACAATCGGGAAGAGAATGTACTATAATGAACGAGAAACGTCAAGAAAATTACCTGGCTTAATAAACTTGTAATAAATTTCAGAAAATTATTCAGCCAAAAGAGCACAAATTTTTATAATTATTTTGCGATAGTTATATGTTATATCTATATAATATTTCATTTAAAATTGTTGAAATCATTTAATTTGGTCGATTTTTCGAAATTATCGAAAGTGCCTTACATTAGCTCTGCTTTAGGATTTTTCAATAAAACATCATGCGCACATTGATTATGTTGGAATAAAATTGTCACAATCGTAAAACGTACCACTAAATATGCGCGAACAGGTTTGCCATCGCTGGTTTGTAGGCCTATAATTCTACAAATTACTTCGGTCTAAAAAGACCTAAGTATTGAAATCCTGTCAAAAATGACGAAAAATTTGGTTGATCCAAAACCACTTTTCTCGACGTTTTGAAAGTTCCTGAGGCTGAAAAAGCAAAAAAAAAATGTCCGTCCGTCTGGACCCATGGTATCTCGAGAACGGCTTGTCCGATTTGGAATTTATTTTTCGCCAATCTGTTTTTATGGTCAAGGCGGAAATTTGAAAAGCTTTTGGCGACTGTACGTCAAGGGTGTGGGGTGCCTGCTATACGATTTGACCCAAAATACCTGGTTATATAAATATTTACGATTATTTTATACATATTCTGATTTGATTATTGAATTGGGCATTGAATTTGGAATTGATTTGAAGGTTGAGTTAGGGGTCAATTTGGGGGTTGAGTTGAAATTGAGTTGGGGTTGCATTATAATGTAGTGAGTAGTTAACAAATTTTTTATATGATGGAACTTGCCTATTTATTTATCAACCGATTATTTTGAAATTGCACATGTGTGTTGGAAATGGGATTCTAAAATAATTTTTGGATAAAGTTCTGGAATATGGTTAAGTATGATGGAACTTGCCCATTTCTCAACCGATTATGATAAAATTCGACATGTGTATTGGAAATGGGATTCTTACCCGTTATGTCCATAACCGGCTACCCGGGTAGCCATTTGGTTTTAAAATGCTCGTAAAATGTTTAGTTTTTGTAGTTTCTGGTTCTTGTTCCTTGACGTCCTAAAAATGACAAGTTTGAATCGATTTTTAAACAGAAGCTGGACACTAAATTTGTTCAAATTTTTTTTTTGTTTTAATATGTTTACCCTCTATAACCGGCTACTCGGCACGGTGTTCCTGAATGAACTTTAAAATTTTAAATCCGATTTTAACATACTCGAAAATTTCAAATTGGGTATTGTTTGGGGACCTTTCAAGAATCATTTAAAATCAAAATTAAAATAATCCGCTTAGCCGTTTTTAAAAAAAGTGCTTTTCTTTATTAAAAAAAAAACATTAGAAAACTTCAAAATATTAAAAAAAAAGAAACAATCTTATAATTTTATTTTATTTAATATAAATTTATTTAACATTACAGAAGAATAAACATTATGATTTAACATTATTTAATTGCCAAAAATTACTATCTGATGCATTAGTCATTGTGATGAGAAAATTTTAGGTAACGTTTATGTTTGTTGTAATATAAAACCAGTGAAAATTATTTTTTTGGATTTTCTTTTTGTCTTATTTAATTTAATTATAAATAACGTTTTATTTGATATAAATTTCATAAATAAATTCATAACTGTAATGCAAATAAATTCAATTAAAGTTGATTGAAAAGTATTTGTGATTCATATTTTTGATGCATAAGTATTTGTGATATGCAGAAAAATTTAAAAATAATAAGTAAATTAATTAAATTTAAAATTATTTTTGGCTAATTAAATAATAATTAAGTCATTTATAATTTGTGAACCATTGGAACATTTTTATTACACCTCCATCACGTCTCGGAAGTGTTTCGAGTACGGTTTTATAAGCACCCCATAATACATTTTTAGTCTTGCTAGATTGTGAATATCTTCCGGGTTCATTTAAACCCCAACAAGGGCAAATAAAAACTCTGCCTTGGCCTAGGCAACTAATTATGTTCAATATTTTTATTTAATTTTGAGGCAATGATACTTCTTTTGTATTGGAGCGTTATTGCGCTAAATAGCAAATTAAGGGCCGACTGAGTTTTCAACAACTGAGAAAACTACCTCATTCAATAAACTGAAATTAAACATTGACCTTGAAGTGTTGTGATTTATACAACCGCATAAAATTTTATTTCTTCCGAAAGAATACTACGCGAAGAGGTAACCATCCTATTTGATATTCTCTGCTAATGTAATATCACATTTTTTATCCTTATTTTCTAATTAATGGCAAAATACACTATTTGGGATATAACAGGGTTATCAGTTCAATTGGCAATCCAATATAATGAAGTTCACATTTTATTTTCTCACAGTAAATCAAATTCTGTTTGGCTAAGTGTTCTATAAACTACATCTCTTCAAAACCAATGTTCAATTTCGAATTATTGAATGATGTAGCTTTCCCATGTGTTGAAAAATTAGTTAACCCTCAATTTTCTATTCAGCACAATAACGCTCCAATACACAAGAAGTATCATTGCCTCGAAATTAAATAAAAATATTGAACATAATTAGTTGCCTAGGCCAAGGCAGAGTTTTTATTTGCCCTTGTTGGGGTTTAAATGAACCCGGAAGATATTCGCAATCTAGCAAGACTAAAAATGTATAATAGAGTGTTTAAAAACCGTGTGGGATAAGATTCCTTGCGATTTTATTAACACAATTTTGGGCCGCTTCTGAGACGCAATGGCGACGTAATAAAAATGTTCCAATGGTTCATCAATTATAAGTGACTTAGTCACTATTTAATTAGTCAAAAATAATTTTAAATTTAATTGATTTACTAATTATATTTAAATTCTTCTGCATATCACAAATACTTATGTATCAAAAATATGAATCACAAATACTTTTCAATCAAGTTTAATTGAATTTATTTGCATTACAGTTATGAATTTATTTATGAAATTTATATCAAATAAAACGTTATTTATAATTAAATTAAATAAGACAAAAAGAAAATCCAAAAAAATAATTTTCACTGGTTTTATATTACAACAAACATAAACGTTACCTAAAATTTTCTCATCACAATGACTAATGCATCAGATAGTAATTTTTGGCAATTAAATAATGTTAAATCATAATGTTTATTCTTCTGTAATGTTAAATAAATTTATATTAAATAAAATAAAATTATAAGATTGTTTCTTTTTTTTTAATATTTTGAAGTTTTCTAATGTTTTTTTTTTAATAAAGAAAAGCACTTTTTTTAAAAACGGCTAAGCGGATTATTTTAATTTTGATCTTAAATGATTCTTGAAAGGTCCCCAAACAATACCCAATTTGAAATTTTCGAGTATGTTAAAGTCGGATTTAAAGTTCATTCAGGAACACCGTGTCGGGTATCCAATATAAAACATGCTTATTGTACTGGTTGTTTAGTATATTAAAACACATTTTATACAATTTTATTGTTAAAAAAATTGTATTTCATCACAGACGGCAACATTCGATAAATAAAAAATAAATAAAATAAATTAAAATTTAAAAAAATTCAGTAAATAATGTAAAAATAATCATAATAATAATATAATTCACTTTAGTTGAGTTTCTAATTACATAGCGCATTTTAGGCATCTTGCAATCGTGTTTGTATGTTCAGCGTACACTGGCTATTTACAAGCACTACATGATTTTCGCGTAGCTTTTCGTTTCTTTGGATCTAACTCCAAACAAATGAAGCATTTCCCTGAGCTGGTATTGTACCTAAGTGGTTTGCCGAGAATGCATTCAATACCTGAACGCGAGTTGAAATGCCTATATATATATATATATATATATATATATATATATATATATATATATATATATATATATATATATATATATATATATATATATATATATATAAAATATATATATATATATATATATATATATATATATATATATATATATATATATTGGGGACTGCTGCTCGAGCATTAATGTATGGTAAAACTAATTGCAATGCCAAATCCCGTAAAAAAATTCGGCGTTTATGACGCACGCAACATCAATAATATTGTAAAAGAATGCAACAGGCCACCGTTGAGTTTTTCTTTTGGTTGTGTAATGGGTAACTAGCATATCCATATTGTCTACCCCACTTTTTGTACTATTATAGTAGTGAATTATTTCTGGTTTCTTCTTTTCACCGGTTATATTTTCTACGTAGTGCTGCGTTGACAACAATATCACACTTTTATTATTTTTAGGAACATTATAGCAAATTGTGATATTGTCGTCACTGAACCCAAATGCAGAAGAGTATGTAGGTTTTATGAGATCTTGATGGCACATCTCGTTCGGAACATATGGCTTTTTTTTTTTTTAATGTACCAACAATTGATAAATTCCAGCTCATCAATAGTCGCGCAAGAGGCAGTGCACACAAATCTCTAACAATCCTTTCATCTTGATTCTTTTCTCTTGCTGACGCTTGTTTACCCGTATAAATTTGTCCAGTTATGGGGTAGGAGTTGGATGCATCACAAACCTACCAAACTTTAATCCCGTATTTCGCGGGTTTGGATGGCATGTATTGTGTGAATCTGGTTCTTCCTATAAAATAGAGAAAGGATTAAAAATTACTTATATATGTACTTATAGTAATTACACAGTGATATCTTTCAATACATACCTCGGAACGAAAATAGCTGTTGATCCACAACAATAGATTCAGAGGGCGTATAATTGCTTCGAAGACTTGAGTTTAGTATTTCAAACAGTTGACTAATTGCCGCAGCTTTATCTGTTTCTAAGCGGTATTATCTTGTGTTCTTGTTGTCAAATGTCAAAAACCTTCATTGTCAAAAACTTTTGCGAGTTCTTTGTTTGACTGGTGATTTGGATTATTTTTGTTATGTTCTTCATAAGTTGCCTTAGCCTTCCTGTTTGTTTCTCGTATGACAATGTTAGACATCACGTTCGAAAATATACACCTAAACGTGTCTGCCATAGACAACATATTTGTTGATCGGTGAGGACCTCTATCTTGACATCTCAAAATGTTGTGTCTCAAGGTTTGTCTCTGCATAGGTTTTCGCCGCTAAATTGTGCCATCCTTTCCTTTTCAAATATCTTGGGACCTTACCTCACAGTTGAAATTATTCTCTTCTGTATGTTCATCAACACTAAAATCATTTTCCTCGCCCACTTCAATTCTGACTGAGCTGTCTTCACGTACATCTTCTACGTCCGAATCTCCATTATTTCTGTCCAGTGGTGCAGGTAGCCATTCATCTTCAGAACAATCGTCAACTTCAAAAACTTCGTCTTCAGCTTCCGATTCATCAAATAAACGTCTAAGATATGACTGCTGGTCCTCGTACGACAAACTAATTTTTTTTTCAATAATAAAATGCTATAAAATAATATAATACCATGGCCAAAAATTCAAACTTACTGTGTAAATTCAGCATTAGAAAGTTCTCTAATACGTTCCGCCGTTTTTCAATAGGAACGTAGTATACAAATATTTACAAACAAAAATGAAGTAATTAAGTTAGTTCGGTTTAAATTTCCACACTAAACTAATGTAATTTACTTGCCTACATATTTTTTTGCTGCCTATTCAATAATCTTATCTAAGTCGGGGAATCCCATTTTATCATTTGTTTTTGTTTTTTTTACAATACCGCAACAGAAAATTAAAGGAAACATGCAATAACGTAAATTTTATTCAAACGTTTCCATTATAAAAGGGAAAATGGGTCTATGGCTACTCGAGTAGCCGGTTATACAATAACGAAGATTTTTTTGGTTATGGACATAAGGGTTAAATGACTTTTGGATAAAGTTCTGGAATATGGCCAAGTATGATGGAACTTACCTATTTCTCAACCGATTTTGATGAAATTCGATAAAAGTATTGGAAATGGGATTCTAAAATGAGTTTTGGATGAAATTCTGGAATATATGGACATGTAAGATGGAACTTGGCGATTCCTTAACCGGGTATCATCAAATTTGACATGTGTGTTGGGAATGGAATTCTAATATGATTCTTGGTTAAAGTTCTGGAATATGGTCAGTTACACGGTTAGAAATATCAGTATAATTTTGTATACTACTTTCGGTATAAAGTTCTAGAATACGATTTGTCGTGTTATATTGGATGCCTGTACCCCTGTTACTGAAGCTTTTAACCTGTCTGTCTGTGGTTGTATAAGTAAATATATGTTGGTTAAAACAGAAATCAGTACTGTCAAAACTGTCACACCAAATTTATGACACAGGTGACAGGTGAATGCTATCCCCATTGAAAACACCAAAGACCGAAGTTCTGATCACCTCGTGAGGTTTCAGCATCGTACAACTCCTGATCAGTTTTACATAGGACGTTAAGCCTATGTAAAACTGAAGGACTTGTGCGACGTAATGTAATATTACCGTTTATTCCTTCAACAAATATTAATTTGATATTCTCTAATGAAAACATGCTTAAGTTTTAATACATATGTTATTCGCTAAGCAGTACAAAAAGTGAAGAAAAAATAGAAGCAAGATTTTTTTTTTTTTACCAGCTACTTAGATACATGAGTACACACTTGACTCGTACATATTTTCTTGTAGAAACAGAATAAGACAAATAAATGCAGATTATTGTTTAAGATTATCTTTATGTTGAGAACTGTCAATTGTAAGTAAAGTTTTTTTTTTATTTTGTATGTACATTGTACATTATCTTCTTATTTATTATGGTAACTAATTAAGTTTCTTTTTACCTTACCTATGGTTAATAATTACTTTGATTATAAATTCTTTGTATGAATTATTACGGTTTCGCATTAATATTTAATATAATCAATTACCGGTGTAGGTATGAAATTAATTTGAGTTATGGAATTTCTATATTTCTAGAGATTTATGTGTAAATTTTATAAAATTACTTCGGGTTTGTCGCAATTAAACAAAATGATGTAAATTACTAATGTATGTTTGTGTCATATTAATAGATAAATAATTTTTTGAGCAAAACCTATAACTTAAATTTTCTCAAGACACAGTAGAACGCATTATAAACTTTTCATCTGTATGTTGTTTAGAGTTACAAATGATACATAGTTGCGCATACATACGAATATATGCATAATTTAGATATGCAATGCTAATTATGCATTAAAATTGATTAAATTTTATTTTTATAACTCAATAAATGCATCAATCACGTTCTAATAGAATCATTAATTCTACATGTTTTCATGTTATTATTATTTCAATCTATCTGTTGAATGATCGCAAAGAATATCATTATATTACAACATAATTTTCGATTACAATATTGTACGTGCGATTGCAATTATATTTATGGTGTCTAAGAAAACCAAGTAAGACTATAAAATAGGTGTTGTGAACATGTAAATTTTGTTTATTTATTTACTTATGACCGATGCTTTCAGAATACGCCAAAATAGCAACCAAAATTCGAAAGGGGGTACCAAATCCCATAGTTAAATTACCTTGTGCCTATCACGTGCTACAAACAAAATCAGATTACTGTATTTTGGAATTAAATTACACAAAGCGTAAAATGTGTTTTGCACACACATCCAACACGGAAAAAAATGTAGAACCCACTTTAAATTGGTTTTATGTTATCTTGTTATAAATAATGTTCATTTGATGGGTCATTTATTCATTACCACAAAAAAAGTTACAAAAAAAATAAAAATAAATTGCAATTATGTGGTTTACTTGAGTTCTTTCAGTTAAATTTTTGTTATGATGAACATGTAGTTCGCTTACCTCTTTCTCCTCTCCGTGTTACTATTGTATATCTATATACAAATTTATATAAAGCATAATTTTTATGATGATAACCAAAATAAAACAAAAAAAAAAATACTCAAATGGTGAAAATTGATATTTATTGTGGTAAAACTTTCAACAAAATATTTATAATTGATTTTATTGTAAAAAAATAATAATTTTAAACGTAAAAGTTCTCGTATTAATAGGAGTACACGATGTTCTTAATGTGTTTTGATTTTTGAACCTGTTATTTAAAATAATGCTACAAATCAAGGCCACAGGTATCCAACGATGAACATTTATGAAACATTATTGATTGGATTTTTTTTATGTCTAAATCAATTAGAGTTCATCGATATAAGGTAGTTTATGAGTCCCTACATTTTAAATAAATTTTTTCATTGCTTAAGTTGACGCTTATCTGAGAAATGTTCAATCGTTTAAAATAATAAACGGTAATCTCTTCTGTTTTAAAAATTAACTAACCACTCAGGAACTGTTAAAGTAAATTGTGGTGAGGCTTTGTCTTATTTATGACTTCTTCAAGTCAAATGCTAAGAGCCACAGATTTACTTTCTACGGACACTTTGAACAGATTAAATTTAAGAATAAGATTGGTTGATCGGAAAAGTAAATCCATTTTAATATTTCCATCAAAGCTTAATGAAATTGCGTTTTGTAATGATGACATTTTTTGTAGTTTTAGCGACTTGAGAAAACAGTATCAATCCGAGAAACATCACTCCTTGAGCTATTAGGACGGGCCGCATAATGTGCTTTAATTTTATTTTGTGTACACTAATACTCTGCAATTCTTACGTATTTTGACTTTAACAAACCGATTTCATATAAAAACTGCTGCAGTTCTTGTAGCATTTTCAGCGCTTAAAAAGCTCTATCGAAGAATATTAATTTTGATCTTTTTTCGACAGAACAGACCAATTAGGTCGGTTCTTCTTAATCAGGAGGAGTGCGGTACAGGTTAGTTAGTGGTGCGAATACCAGTTTCTAGAATTAATTAGATCTATCGTACTTTATATCCACATTTTTGTTACTTTATTCAGATCGTAATTGTGATGTTTTTATATTATTAACTCTTTTTACGAGATGGAAATAAATATACACACGTTGTCTTTTACACCACTTAATTGAATTCCTTTGTTTATTCCTTTTTTCATGTTCTTCATGAACATAGCTACAATTCGTATAATGCTGCGTTTACATGTATTACTTACGGTATTCCGTCAATTCACAGAAAAAAAATTCACAGAAAACCAATTCACAGAAAATTTACAGAAAAAATAATAGTATTTCCCTGAAAATCGCGCAAATATCTGGTAAATGTAGATTTAATATTAAAATTAGAATTGAAATCTCCCTTTTCCAAAATATTTCAACACATAATTCTGGATAAGGAAGATAAAATCTTCATTTTCCAAGATTTCTGCGAATTGTTTTTCTGCGAATTGTCGTGGAATCATTACTTACGCATACATTACACCTCTCTTCTAAGATTATAATACAACTTAATTTTTAAGCGTTATGACAAAAAATAAATACAAATTATTGTAACTTATAAATTTAGTTTCCTTGGAGCCCTTCTCCTTCTTTTCTGACGATTAACTTTGGGTGCAGAAAATAATTCTGGAAAACCCAAAAATTCCTCGTCTGAACTTTCTAAAACTTCAGGCTTGTTATTATTTGTAACCATAATCATCGCTACAGTTACATCAACAGATCTCTTTAATTCAATTTCACCGTAACTGTTCGTATTCTCAGTGTCATTTCTTTCTTGAGCAATTATGGCTGAACTACCTTTAATTATTTGATTGGTGTGACGCTTAATGTTCCTTCCCGACTCCAGTTCGCACAAATACGTCCTTTTCCCTAAAACCTTTTTTATTTTAGCTGGCATACAACTCTTCTTATTTGTGTCCCTATAGTCCCTAACTACGACTGTGTCGTTGACTTCAAAACTAACCCTGCGTTTCCCCCTATAATGTTGTTGCTGTATCAACAAACTTCTGTCGATAGCCTTACTAACTTCTTGGGTAATTGCGCTGTTGTTAGTCTTGTTGTTGACTGGTTTTATTAGGTCGAACCTTGTTTTTATTGATCTATCGAACATAACTTTAGCAGGTGACTTTCCTGTCGAACAATGTTCCGCTATGCGATAATCAAGAAGGTTTCTTTGGATTATCACGTCTAAATCTAGACTATTCCATTTTTCAGTTTGAGCTTGATCTAATGTTGCACAAAGTGTTTTTTTAAACGTCTTTACTGCATTTTCTGCAGCCCCATTGGTAGCTGGGTGTCCTGGTGGACTAGAGATATACTCTATACCATTTAATTTCACAAATTTTGCGAAACTCGCCGACTGAAATTGTGTACCGCAGTCTGACACTATGGTATCGGGTAGTCCGAAACGTGCGAATGTTTCTCTGAGTTTTCTGCGTTCGAAATACTTCCACCCACTTTGAGAATGCGTCGTTCATTATAAAAAAATATTCACTTTTAACGGGACCTGCATAATCAATGTGGATCCGAGACCAAATTTTGTCTGAATTTGTCCAAGAAACTAGTTCCATTTTTGTGGGATCTGGTCGAATCTTAAGACAATACCTACAACCCTTAATCAAGTCCTCTAGATCTTTATCTATTCCTGGCCACCACATGTATGATCGAACTATTGACTTGCTCTTTACGATTCCTAAATGTGAAGCGTGGACGCTATTAAGCATCGTCTTCCGTAGTGATGTTGGAATAATAATCCTATGCTCCCACATGAGAATATTTGATTCTACTGTCAGTTCCATTTTACGATTCCGAAATGGTTTGAAGACATCATCTTTCAATTTTGAAAAATTACTGCTTTTAACAGCTTCGAGAACAACCGATAAATTTTTATCTTTTGATGTTTCTAAACTAACTAGTTCTACATCCTAAAATTTATATACGACTTTTCATTCGAAAAATTACTAGTAGGTAATGGTAACCGTGATAATGCATCAGCTATGTTATCCTTTCCTTTTACGTATTCTAATTTATAATCGAAAGCTGATAAATTGACTGCCCAGCGCTGAATTCGGCTTGCGGCCATCTGCGGAAATCCTTTAGTTTCACCAAACAACCCTAATAAAGGTTTGTGATAAGTTCTAATTACGAACTTCATGCCCATTAAATATTGGAAAAATTTGAAAACCGCAAAGTCACTGCGAGACTGATTTTTATTTTAATGAGCCAATATATTTATCAATTAAACAATTTTTTATTTGGTTTAGGGCTCTTTTTTATTTCTTTAAACTAATTAAAGCTTTAGCTTTCGAACCCTCTTCGGATTCATTTTCAAAAGCGTAATGAAAAATATAACAAAAAATTCTTTCTTTTATACATAAATCAACAAATAAAAAATAAAGCAATCACAAATTTTTATTAAAACCGACTTTTCATGGAAACGCACCGCTATGTAATTTTCGAAGAAAAAAAAAAAAAAAAAAAAAAAAAAAACTTTGCTAAGGCGCTTTCATGTAAAAATTTTATTTTTATTCAAATGTACAACCTTTTTTACATGAAAGCGCCTTAGCAAAGTTTTTTTTTTTTTTTTTTTTTGCTTCGAAAATTACATAGCGGTGCGTTTCCATGAAAAGTCGGTTTTAATAAAAATTTGTGATTGCTTTATTTTTTATTTGTTGATTTATGTATAAAAGAAAGAATTTTTTGTTATATTTTTCATTACGCTTTTGAAAATGAATCCGAAGAGGGTTCGAAAGCTAAAGCTTTAATTAGTTTAAAGAAATAAAAAAGAGCCCTAAACCAAATAAAAAATTGTTTAATTCACTGCGAGACGTTCTTTCTCTATAACTCTGTAATTTTGCTCAGCCTTTGATAATGTCCTACTACAAAACGCTATTGGCTTTTCTGTTCCATCACTAAAAATGTGTGAAATCACCCCTGATAGTTCGTGATTCGAAGCATCAGTTGTCACTACTATAGGTAAATGTGGTCTAAAATGGACCAATACTACGTCTCTAATTATTTCTGCTTTAATGTTGTCAAATTCCTTTTGACAATTTCTGTCCCATTTAAAACGAGTATCTTTTTTTAAAAGATTGTAAATGTTATGCATTTTCACCGAAATATTTGGTATAAACTTTGCGTAATAATTCACTAAACCGCTGAACGCTCTAACTTCTGTGACATTAGATGGTACCGGCGCATTGATAACTGCATCTATGCGTTCTGACGACTTTGATAAACCGTCTTTTGAAACTTTATGTCCCAGGTACTTTATCTCGTCTTTAAAAAAACTCGCACTTCTCAATCGTCAATTTTAAATTTTCCCAGTGCTCTTCCGTAGTCCTACCCGTCACGACAATATCGTCTAGAAAATTTACTACGCCGGGAATTCCCAACAATAATCTTTCTAACTCTTTCTGAAAAATTCCAGTAGCGGGTTTGATACCGTACGGCATTCGATTAACTTGAAAAACTCCACGATGTGTGCTCCAAGCTACTAATTTTCGAGACTTACTCTCTAATTCAAATTGATTGTATGCAGCTTCCATATCTAGTTTTTAAAACTGTTTACCGCCCTGTAACTTATTGAAAACCTCCTAAATTAGAGGTATAGGATGTTTGTCGTCGATCAAGGCATTATTTAATGTGACCTTATAATCGGCGCAGAGTCTAATACCACCTCCCTGTTTTAAAACAGGAACTAACGGTGTACCCCAGTCACTCGTTGGCACTGGTGTAATTACACCTAGATCCAAAAACCGATTTAATTCATTGTCGACACTTTCCTTAAAAGCATAGGGTATTTGTCTCGGTTTCCGAAAAATAGGTTTTTCATTTTCGTCTAGCCCTAACCTGATTTGATGATATTAATATTTGCCTAATTTACCGTCAAATAGTATTTGAAACTCGCTCAATAATTTTTTTAAATAATGACCCTTTGTCAGTCCGGATGTTATTTACTTGCGTGAAACCATTGTTATATTTTGACAAAAAATCTCTTCCCAATAAAGCTGGTGTTGACTTGCTAATTGCACTTGTCGACTTCACCACTAATAATGGAAATTCGGTGTTTTTCCCACCATATTTTACTCTCGGGCAAAATTCACCCATAACCTCAATTTCATGCCCTAGAGAATGCGGACAGCTTTACATTCGTTGGTTGCAAATTGAAATTTGAAAATTTTTGTTTATATTAATTAAAAGGTATCAGAGATACTCCTGTCCTGTACCGCTATCTAACATAAATCTAAAATTTTTATCATCGATTTCGATGTTTACATACATAGAATTACTATTACTAACAATTGTGTTTATGCTAAATACATGTGTCTCTGCTAAATTGTTTTCGCTATTCAGCTGTGTACGCTGAACATCTGCGTTGCTGACTTTTGACACATAATTAATATTTTTGTTTTTACATACCGTGGCTATTATATGTCCAGATTTGTTACACTTCCTACAGATTGCTGCTTTGTAACGACAATTATTGCTTGTGTGATTTTTGAATCCGCAGTGTACACACTTCGACTTCGCTGATGTATGCTGCGTTGGGTTGTCATTCATGCCAAATTTTGGTTGATTTAACCCACTTCTATTCGAAGAATAATTTTTGTTCACTACATTTACCGTGGTTGAATGTCCCTGGTATTTTAACACAATTTCCAATGCCTTTTGTAGTGTTAGTTTACTTTCGTCGTCTTCTTCACAAAGACGATCAAATGCTCTGAAAATGAATTTGTCGAGTAATTTGGATTCCAAATGTGCTCTGAACTTACAATTGCTGGCGAGTCGTTTTATTTTTGCAATAAATTCTGCTGCTGATTCGCTCTCCAGTCGTGTGGCTTCATAAAAGGGTTTCCTCTCCACCCATATTATGATTGGTTTGGTATAGAAATTTTTTAATATGGTACAAAGCTCTGTGTAACTTTTTTCAGTAGGTAAAGATGGCGTCACTAAATCGCGTACTAATTTGTACACTTTTGCACCAACAGAATTTAATAATAAAATTTTCTCTTTTACCTCATCTGTTGTGTTACAAGCGTTAAAAAAATTTTCTAATCGCTCTTGATACAGAATCCATTCGTCTGTTTCTGGTTGGAATTCCTCCGCGAATCACGTTACTTCAACCATGTTGCTTTTTTCGGCTTCGTTTACCACCATAATTATTTATATTGAATATTTATTCAAATATATATATACAATTATTTATAATCAATTTCACTTTTTATTTTACTTAAAATTTTTTATTTTATTTTAATTTCCTCGTCGCCAGTGTGATGTTTTTATATTATTAACTCTTTTTACGAGATGGAAATAAATATACACACGTTGTCTTTTACACCACTTAATTGAATTCCTTTGTTTATTCCTTTTTTCATGTTCTTCATGAACATAGCTACAATTCGTATAATGCTGCGTTTACATGTATTACTTACGCTTTCCTTACAGTATTGAATTACGTTTTCTGAATAAAGTAACAAATTGTGGGTATAAAGTGTGATGGTTATTTAATGTATTGAATGACTTGCACCACTGTAAATCATTCAATACATCAAATAACCATTTTAGTATCCGATTGCCATTATACAAGCTACATTTTATCAAAATCGATTAGGAAATTACCAAGTTCCTAATCGGCCATATTCCAGAACTTTATCTAAAAATCCCATTTCGATCTTACATGCTGAATTTCATTAAAATCGGATAAGAAATAGCCAAGTTCCTTCCTAATTTGCCAAATTCCAGAACTTCGTCTAAAACTCGTTTGAGAATCCCATTTCCATCGTACATGCTGAATTTCAACAAGATCGGATAAAAATTGGCCAAGTTCCATCCTAATTGGCCATATTTCAGAACTTCGTCTAAAAATTATTTGAGAATTTCATCAAAATCGGATAAGAAATGGTTAAGTTTCTTCCTAATTGGCCATATTTCAGAACTTTATCTAAAAATCATTTAAGAATCCCATTTCCATTATAAATGCTGAATTTCATCAAAATCGGATCTGAAATAGAATCCCAATAAAATATTTATAAAACAAAATCACAAATTCTCAGCTCCAGGGACACCTATCTATAATGGACATTTTTATTTGTCCCGTCGATGTCCATTGTAATAAGGTTTCTCTGTTTATACATATTTTAGTTCAAATAGGCAAATATTATATAAGTTTAACACAAACACACAAACATGAATTTTTTCAATGAGCATGAGCACGGTTTTCTGACGCATGATACACACTGGTTGATTTTTACCCGTACCTGTTTTTGCGACGCTCACTGTCAGTTAAAAATCAATCAATTTTGTAACTTTTTTAAAATAGTTTATTAGTTTATCGTAAATAATTTGTACAGCAAGTGCTTGAAATGGCCAGCTGTATTTTGAATGCATTTTAATAAACTTTTCTGAATTTTTATTGATAAATTTGGATTATCGAAATTCTCGTTTTGATCTTCTATAGTTACAATTTCAGATGCATAAACCAGCTGTTTCATTGTTCCCCGTACCCATTTTGTTTCAGCCCACGAATACGCAGATTCGCAAAATTCGTAAACTGTGATTCGTCTAATACTGGAAAAAGTTTTCGTCGTCCATTTGTCTTTCTAAAAGTAGGTTACAAAACTCTAGTCGTTTGTCAAAATAAGCGGGCATAAAAAGCTGGGTTATCTAATGATATGGGGGAAGATTATTATAATGAAGAGTTCTCCAAATTTTATATTTTGACATATTGAACCATAAACACAAACGTCTGCTACTGATTGAAGGTTCATTCCTATTCGCTTGTAGCACAGCATCATCGCTACCTACAAACAGCTAAAGATGGTATCGGGTTAGCATTCACCCGATGATTACCCACATTCCCAGTTTCACGCAATCTTTTAAATGTATTGGTACATGTTTCAGTAAAAAGTATTTACGAAAAAATAAGAAAATATCTTAACACTAGGTTTACGGACATTTCTGATATACCTATCTCTACGGTACGCGTCAATTTGACGCGTGTTAAAAAAATAAACATTTGGTAAAATAAGTAATTTATTTTTAAAGGAACTTTGTCATACAGGTGTATTGACATCAAAATCATCATAATAATAAAAAGACAACTCGCAAGATGATTAGTCAGTTCGGACAAAAACAAAAAAAAAATTTGGTATAAACTTTCCGTTTTATAAAGGGAATAGCGCAGCTAGTATCTCTATAAAAAGAGAACGGTATTATAGGCCCTTTTGTGAGGAGTAAAATATTTTAAATTAATTTTTTTTTTAATTTACGCATTTTTCCATAAGTACATATTCAATTTTATGTGCACGTTGTCCACAAACAATCTTACAATTTCTACAAGTGTACTTACTTCTATTTGCTGATGTATGAGGCTCTTGAAGGTCAATATTTTCCTCAATTTCATTTTCTTTCTTACCGGCAAGTTCTTCGGCTAATTGAAAAATGAAATCCTTTCTTGATATATTTGATCCGGTACATTCTTTGTACAGTATCCACGCATTTATGTGTGAGAAACCTTTTTGCTTTGATTTTGTTTGTTTTGATTTTGACGTGGATAAGTCTTTGTTTTTGTTTCGTTTTTTATCTCTGCTTTCTACACTACATACATTACTCTATACATAAGAACCTAAAATAATCCTGAAACAGCCACTGGAGACGTGAGATGACGAAGTATTTGCACTGCCTTACCATTGTGTCAAATTGACGCATCCCCGTAGAGATAGGTATACCACATATCAAACTTCGAAATTCAAAGGCGTAGAAGAAAATGAATGTTGTCAAATATTCGTCTCGCGAAATGCATAATTGTAAGTAAAAGTAGTAAGAGATAAATCTAACCGATTTCCAAATTTTTCTAAGTGAAATTGAAAATGCGTCAAATTGACGCGCTTCGTAAACCTAGTGTTAAAAAAACTACAAAATTGATTGACTTTTAATAGACGTTTTTATTTCTCATGTTATTTAGAAACGTAGATCAAGTCTTTCTATGAGATTTTTGTAGGTATTTGTATGAAGAAAAAGCAAAAATTAAAAATGAGTTATTATTTTCACATTTTAGGAGTGAAAAACTATGAAAAACGCAAAATTTTAGTGATATTTAAATAAAATTCAAAGTTTAAATATTAATATTTAAATAATGGAATGGGCTACCTAGGGTGTATGAATTAATTTTTAGACTTTTTTTATAAAAAATAAATGTTTATTAAAAGATAACGATACAGTATATTTTATCCAATATATTCGCCATCATTAGCTATGACTTCCTGCCACCTCCTGGGAAGTTTATGGATTGCTCGTTTGAAGAAGCCTTTAACTTTCCCAGCTATCCAGCCATCGATCCAATTTCGCACTTCTTCGGCGTTTCGAAAGCGTACGTCAGCCAGGCCTATTTGCATTGATCGAAACAAATGGTAGTCGGAAGGTGCAAGGTCTGGAGAATACGCAGGTTGTTCAAGCCGATCCCAACCGAGTCGCTCTACCTTGTTTTGAGCGGTTTTTGCACGATGTGGTCTGGCATTGTCATCATAAAACGAAACTTTATTGCTTTTGTTCGCTATTTCTGCCCGTTTTACGTCTAATGCACATGCCAAATTGTCCAGTTGGCGTCGGTAGCGATCACCTGTAACCGTTTCATTTGGATTTAACAGCTGATAATACACCACACCTTTCTGGTCCCACCAAATACTCAGCATAACCTTATCACAATGAATATCTCGTTTTGGCTGCGATGGTCCTGATTGGCCTGGATCGACGTAAGCTGCTTTACGTTTGGGGTTGTCGTAATAGGCACACTTTTCATCGCCAGTAACAATTCGATGCAAAAAACTCTGTTTTTTGTACTGAGCAAGATTTTTTTTGCCGCCCCGGTGGCATAGTGGTTAGCATACTTGCTTTACGCTCCGGAGGTCCCGGGTTCGATTCCCGGCGGGTGATGAAAAAGTCACGGCTGGTTAAGGGTAGGATCAGTGAATTAATCACTCATTATCCGTTAACAAAAATGATTACGAAACTTCAAAATGAAGCGGCCAAATCCCTCTATGGGATGTAGCGCCAGCGAAAAAAAAAGATTTTTTTGCATGCTTCAATTCGTGCTCTCAATTGATTTTCGGACAGTTGATGTGGGACCCATCTTCCTATCTTTCGAATCTTTCCCATTGCGTGCAAAGGATGAGAAATGGTTGATCGGTCAATGTTTAACTGCATTGCAAGTTCTTTTTGCGTTTGACATGCATTTGTATCTTCAAACTTTTTGGCTGACTTGGCCATTCTTTGTCTGTGAAGTCAAAATCACCACTTTGGAATCGATGAAACCAAAACAGCTTGCTCTCGATGGAGCTTGATTACCATAAGTATCAGAAAGCAATCGGTGAGCTTCAGCGGCAGTTTTCTTGGAATCAAAAAAGAAAAGAATCCCTCGAAAAAACAACTTATCACGATCCATTTTAAATCGATTACAAAAAAGTGACGTAATATGAAAAATAACACTTTCTGCTCTGAATTAGATTGACAATTGTAACAGCTACAAAATGCTATTGGAATTGCTTGTCAAACTATACGCAATCTCACGTAGCGACATCTAAATGTCGAGTCTAAGAATTAATTCACTCACCCAATTCTTACATAATACATTAAAATAAAGATAATTCTGATTCCTAAAAATAATATTATTGATGCTTGGCTTAGGCTACCTAACTTTGAAGTAATTAAGAAAAATATGCGTGAATGTACCATCCCAAACTAATTTTCTTTAACGCACTGCACCTCAGTAAGTATCCGTATCACCCCCGTATCAGGAACGATTTTTTGCTTGAAATTAATCAAGGAACCTTCCCTGAAAATATTTACGCTTAAGTACAAAACAACTTGTATAATTAAGAAAGATCTGTGAGAATAGTTAATACCATGTCATATGTTGGTTCATATTGATCTGAAATGTTTCGTTTTCTTTGCCACAACATTTGTGTGAGATGGGATTTTGAACCCAGGACATTTTACAAAATTAGTCCAATCACAAATAAAAATAAAATCTTTACTAAAAACAACAATTTATTAAAAAGCATAAAAAGTAAATTTGAATTTATAATTAGTTCACATTTAAGTTTAAGAGATTTCGATTTAAAAGCCACCAAAGAATGATTGAGTAAATCCAACGAATAATGAATTTGACATTTTGAACAAACTTCCTGGCCATTCCTCATAATTATAGACCATACCATATATCCAAATTGGCATTACGTTCACTTTATAAGCAACTTGTAACTTAGCTACTTATTTGAGTGGTCTAGCCTAGTCTATGACCTATTCAGCAAATTCGGACAATCGGTGTCGAGATTTGTTTAACCTGTCCTACTACCTACTACTCCTACTAATTGAATCTGCATATAATAATAATAATTATTTGCACCAGGCTATTAAAATAAATTTTATTGTGAACCTGAACTATTCTTATTGTAATTAACAGTAACCAAGCCAGTTAGATTTAACCTTTCCAATTAAAATAAAATATTTGAGAGTATTTGTGACAGAGTAGTTTATAACCGTGACTGAACGCTGATGGTATTTGTGACTACTGTTAAAATTAAGAAATAAGTATCACATGTCAATTCCTCTGAGAGTGCTTATCACAAATTAATTCAAAAATTAACAAAAATAAAAATAAATAATAAATAAATTGGTCTTAGCACAGCACAAATAAAATAAAATTAAATAAAAAGAAGAATTTGTTTCATATTTTTTAAATTTTCCGGTAAATTTCTACCTCTGGTATGGAATAAATACCGCGAGCGTTGATTAATCCACTCATCGTCATCGCCATAACCTTAACTCTGTATTCATTAAGTTTTGCTTCTATGACCATGCCTGGAAAATATTCTTCCGCGTACGTTCCAAATTTCCAATTACAAACGAATTGACTTTAATTGCCTCATTAGCGCTATCGGAATTATGGAGATTTAGTTCAGCTTCATTTTTCTTTGTGACTTCTAAATCCTTTCTTTTGTTAAATAGTTGTTTCTTTAATTTATTCTTTTTTTCCCTCAATTCTTTTCTTGCTGTTTTCTCGATTTCAGTTTTTGCCTTTTCTTTGTCTTTTTCCTCATTAGATTTTGTCCAAAGGCTACTGGTAGCAACTTTTAGTAACTTTTTCTTGGGTCGTTTAGTTCTTTCCTCAGACTCTGTAAGGTCTTGCGCCCAAAACGAGGACATTTTAAATGGAGTTTGGATTGTAGAAAACATATGGTTGCTCACTAGTTTCAACGGAGTAGAGATGACACCTATAACTGTATGACTAACATTTGAGCTATGGGGAGTACTTGCTTCCATTTCATTTTGGTGGTTTGTTGATATTGAAGCCGGGTTAAACGTAAAATCTATTTGGTTTTGGCCGTCTTAATCTGGATTACATGTATTCGTTACATTTTGGTGGTTTGTGGAATCCGGCTTAAAAGTAAAATCTATTTGATTTTGGCCCTCTGGCAATAACTGTTTATTTTAACTGTGTTTTAACTGTGCTTTATTTTAAGCCAATAATTAAAATGCTCTTGATATTTTTCCTCGCCATACCATTTACTTCGGCTTTCCGATGCAAGGAAAACTTCGTTTCACCGATTCATCTAAACGACTTTCAAAATGCTTCAGAAATTAGAATAGGTTTTCTATAGCCTGTTTTGTCTCGAGAGTTCCTGTTTGTTTTTTTTCAAATTGAATAGTTTATGGCGTCTTCGGAAAAAGGGCATAGGCCGTATGTCCTGAATCCTTTTTGAACAATATTTTTTTTTACTAGCTAAATTTAATGCATTTTCAAGTAACGGTGAAAAATCCGCGCGATTAATTTTAGCCCCACAGTTATCCATTGTCTGCAAAATTTGCGTTGAGTGACCTAGGAACGAGATTAATATTATTTGTTTGTCCCTACAAAATTGACTTAAAGGTAAAGTCAAATGTGACGAATGTCCGTCCACATAGAGTACTACCGACAATTCAATTTTTTTTCCAAAATCCATGGGTATAAACTATTTGTTATGTCCTCAAAAAGCGTAGCGAACGTCATCCAGCCACTCTCTGTATATCCTATGCCCCATTTTTTTGGATATTTGTTTATGATATCTGAAGGAATTCGCCTTTTATACGGATATATTACCATAGGAGATGGGAGCATTCCACTGGCGTTGACTGTTATTAGAACAGTATATGTAATTTTCTTTACAATCATTGCCTACGATTCTATTGATTTTTTTCGATCCCTTTTCAACAAGCACTTTTTTCACCTGTTGGCGTAAGAAAAAATGTACTTTCATTGCAGTTAAAGTCTCTTGAGGGTTCGTTTATTGTATTTCATTCTCCGAAAAATTCTCCTATTTCGCGAAACCAACTTCAGAGTTTTTCTTCTGTAACAATGGCCCGATATTTTTGTAAGGTCTCTGTAAAACGCTGCGATATCTCGGTGTGCCTTCTGAGAAATCCGTCAAACCATGCTCGACCTGGCCATCCATTGGTAAAATTATTTGATTTTTTTAAATTTTTTATTAGTGCCGTAACGCTATCAAGTAGTTGGTTTTTTGTTATTGGGAAACCTCCTTTACCCATTTGAATAATCCAATCAACCAAAATGTTTTCCTCTTCTAGGGATAAGACGGTTAGAGGTCCGGACTTACCTGATATTGGTCTCTTTCCATTATGTTTATATAATAAACTTGTTTTAGGTATTCCATATGTTTTGCTGGCTGCGTAAATGGTCATTCCATTCTCGATAGGTAATAGCTTGATGAACGGTTGCTTCAGAATATTTTTGTTGTTTACCTTTGGTCTTTGTTTTGCCCATCGTAATGTTGAACCAAATAAGATATAGTTTGTGACCTATTTAGATCAAATTCACTAAGCTGTTTAATAAATAAGAAGTCACAGCAGCAAAGATGAATCCTTTTTTAATTAAATGTTGCATAATTAATAAAATTGTATGTTTTAATGTTTTATAATTTATTAGATAATGAATAAATAAAAAGCTTGTAGATTATAATTCGGACCGAATTTGTTGGTATTTCGAACCGAACGAAAATGGTTAGTTGTGACCGCAAATGTTTATGTATATTTTAAGTTTAACAAGAGAATAAGCTTAGGTCGCAAATAGATATTTGTCAAGTTCAAGCTTTTCTGGATTTAAAGTCGTTAACATTTACTTTAAAATAATAAACCTCTCGGTCACAATTACCGACATATAAGAAACATGATTGCTTGTAATGCGGACCGAACTTAATTTAGGTTTTTTAGGTTTAAATTTAAATAAAATCAAATTTTTACTGTATTTCCAATTCACTCAATACACATACTTTTTAATTATAGATAAATTTTAACTTTAACTTGTACTTGCCGTTTTTTATACGGGAAACTGTTTTCAGTGACTTCTCACTTTGATTACTTGAAAAGTTATGAAATTACAACAAATCTTTTGACAGCTACATATTTTCATGATTTTTTCCCGCGTAAACTTCGCGTTTTGTTGCAATTGTTTTTAGAGGGACAGAGAAGTATGTATTACTATTTATGAGATAACAAATGAAAAAGAAAATTATCCAACAATCTAAAAAACGCGTTACAAATGAATTAGATCACAAATATCCACTAGGTCACCAATACCCCTCCCCCCCATTACTATAGTACGTTTCCTCTATTTTAAGAACAATTTGCAATTTGGGCCAACATTATGTTAAAATGCTAATACATAGGTCTAAGTTCATTAATATTTGGAAGATATTCGAATGCTTTACAATCCGAAGTACTAATCCATTAATTGCAAGAACCCAAATTATAGCCTACGAATTCACTAAATGTTCAGCGGTTCCCAAAAATTATTCTTCGTTTTCCATTATTTCGTCTAATGAAGAGCAATGGTTAAGAAAATTACTTAGCCGCGATCTCAAGTTCAATTCCTGCTGCAACCAAAATTATAATTCGACGAACAAAATGATTGTATGTTAAATCGTTCGCTTGGCTGATCTTCTACAACTTTCACCAAAACATTAAACTTATAAGTACGGTTCGACAGGTCTTAGTTGAGACGCAGTAAGGGTCGATTTCGACCTTTAAGCCATAGATTTTATCAAAATGTACAATACTTAAAACCTCTCGGAGATACAACAAATCGCATTTCCATAATTAAGTAGTTCGTGAGTATCGATTTTGGACGTAAAATAAAATTGTGATTTGCTATTTCCGTGTACCTACCAATTTTAAATTCTAATTTTACGACTTAAATCTTTGGTCAGGTATGGTTTAGTCGAACTAAGCAGCTATTTCTCCCTCCATCGGCACAACCTTACTCTATTCGATACACTTAATATTAACCGAAACACTGTTTTTCCAATAGACGTACATACGTAACAATTGCATACTCTCACATTGGTATTGGATGTAACAAATCCTAAAATCTGGTACTAACTTTGAAGGAGCTGCCTTATGAATGACTGTCCTGAGTTTAATGCCTTTCGAAAATTATTTTCAATTCATATACTGCAAATAAATTTCAATGAAACTTTCGACTAAGTTGCTCCAATAAATTTCATTCCACTTTTCCACCATTCATCAACATCTACCTACCTAGCGTATGCACCTGGTTCTTATAATAATAAAACACTGAGGCATGCTTCTTGTCCAAATAACTAACACATTCGATAACTTCAGTCTAAATTGCCTCCTTCCAAAGCTGTGAAGCGTTATTTGGTAAAATTGTTTTGGTTAAATAAGCAAATATTCACCGTTTAGGCTATAAAAATCACCTTTCAAGCGAGATTTTAAAATTTCTTCTAAATATGGGAAATAAATACATATAGTATCTCAATAAGACTATAGTGAGTTCGTGCACTTGGTCTTTAAGCCAAGGAAAAGTTGCTTTATGCTGAAATTCTGTATTTAATTAGAAATTTAGTCGTACAATTCAAACACAATGTCTTGTCATCCGCCCGAAAGGCGAAAATGGGGGAAAACTTGACATTTAGATGCAAAGAAATATTTTTCACTAATATCTCAGATAAAAACTGTTAGCTTGAAATATATCAATGTACACATATTTTATTTAAAATAATTTTATTTAAAATAATTTTATTTGTGAAAGTCGCCGCAATTAAATTAGAGCAAAAAGGAAAGATAAAAAAAAAATTCTTTATGTTTGGTACTTTTATTTTTATATTTGCGGGTTGAGTTGGAGTTGAGTTGAAGTTGTGTTAACATTGAGTGAGTTCAGTTCGTCATTTATTTATACGTTGAATTGAGGGTTGAGCTAGAGTTAGCTTGGGTTGATTTGAGTTGATTTGATGCACGCATGCAGTTTCAGACCATGTTGATTTGGGAGTTGAACTGGGTATTGAGTTTGGCATTGAGTTATAGGTTGAGTTGGGCTCGAGATGAAGATTGAGTTAAGATTGAATTGGAATTAAGTACGCATCCAGTTTTCGAACCGTGTTGATTTGGGAATTGAGGTGAGCGTTTAGTTTGAGGTTGTGTTGAGTTGCGAGGTAAATTGGGGTTGAGTTTCGTTAAGTAAAGGTGTTTTTGAAGATTTATTTGGTGTGAGATACGAGTTTAGTTGGAAGTTATAGTTTGAGTTGAATTTAAAAACTTATGTATTTTTCGAGCCATGATGATTTGACGATTGAGTTGGACGTTGAGTTTGGAGTTGAGTTTGGAGTTGAGTTGGGGCTGAACGCAGAGTCGAGTTGGGGATTGAGTTGAGGTTGATTCAGCCATTCAGTTGGGGATTTATTTGGGGGTACAATTGAGGTTTGAGTTGCAAGTTAGCTTGAGTTGTTCTGAGTTGAGTTCATGTAGTTGCACATAGTTACAGGTTGAGTTCAATTCAACTGTTTGAATTGGGGCTGAGTGAGGGGTCCATTTTAGAATTTATATTTTTCGATTAAGTTGAGTTCATGAGTAAATTTAGTTAAGGGGGTGAGATGAGCGTTGAAGTTACGGTTGAGTTGAAGGCTGAGTTTAGAGTTGGGTTAAGGGATTATTGGAGTTGACTAAACAGTGAGTTGAAGTTGTATTGGGCGGAATTAAGGGAATAAGGCTGTAGTTAGTTGTTGATTCGGGAATCGAGTGGGAGGTTTTGTTAAGTTGACTTGAGATGCGTTCACGTATGCATTTAATTTCCGAACCGAAGTTCTGATGGCCTCGTGAGGTTTCAGCCCTTTTTGTTTTTTAAAACAACATTATATCAATGATTTTTAACGCTTTTGTCTTTCATAAATATTTTAATTGAGTGCCGAAAAAATAATATTACTTTTAATGAAATTGTTAAAGGAGCTACGAGTAGTGAATTTATGAAAATTGGAATTTTAAAATATTTAATAGAATAAACAATGCCAGTATTTCCTTTTAACCTTCCAAAATGAAAATTTTCTTTACATTTTTAAATATAAATACATAAAAATAAAACAAAATATTCCAATCTCTATAAAACTTGAGTTCATTTTCTTAATTCCGCCAAAAATATACTTATGCACAGTACAGTATATGTATATAAAAATATTTCAAGCTACTCTATAAACGTACTATATAACAACAAAATTAGATGAAACCATGTTCCGAAACGAAAGAAATTTCGATGTTACATTTTTTCATCTTCGTTTTATTAATGAAAGAAAATGAAAACGTTTCTTGCATTTCTTACATTTCAGGTCAATATTGATAAGTAAATTGCTAGGTGAAAACATATTTTCGTTTAGTGTTAGTCTCTCGTTTTGTTGTTGCTGTTGTGTTTTTTTGATTTGAAAATTATTCTTTTGTATTTTAGTTTTTTCTCGCTTCTTGATACAAAAATTGAAACGTGCATTTTAACAAAATGTTCCATTCTTTCTTTGTATTTTCAGCATTTTTTTGTTTTGTTATTTTTACTAAAACGACGTTTAAACATTATACGCCATGAAAATTGTTGTATATCTTGTATTTGACAGTAAAACAATCCTGCCTTTAAATAATTCGTGATTATATTTATTACTGAACGAGCATAAAATGTAAATCATATTAATGTACTTACATACATAAGTACTTTTAGTTCACCTTTATGCAATACACATGTATTTAGTTAGCGCAAAAATTATTTCTTAATAAATTTCTCGAGTGCCTACGATGATATCTGTACGTATTCAGTGGTGTGATTTAAAAATATGTGAAAATTAAAATTAATTTAAAATGTTTAAGGCACGCAATATTTAAAAAAGAAACAATTTTTTTTTTGTAAACTACATAAATATATTTATTAAAATCAAGCAACATTGTATGTATGAAGAAAAAAAAATCTGACGTGGAACAGCACATGACTTTCCCCTTACTCTCGTTACAAAATCAGGAAAGTCAGGGAAATAAAATTTCAAGAATTAGTGAACTACAAACCAATACAATGAATCTCGCTTCAAACGTTGTCAGATATTTCGCAAACGTTTATTAGTGTTAAATAAGGCAGACGAGTAGACAGGTATCGAATTTTCATTAAAATACTTTCCCTACTACGTAATCGTAGTTACAATCAAATGAATCTTATAATTATAAACAGCTAGTTGTACATTTCAATACTGAAATATTTATATGAGGAAATATTTATCAAATTCCATAATTTATCATAAGCCATACTTCTGATTAATATCTTATAAAGCACGGTGGGATATTATTAAAGAAACGAAGACGAGCAGTATCGCAAGACTTATTTGTAAATTTGAAAATAATTGGCTTATTTGAGAAAACAGAAATTTAAATAAATTTTGAAAAATTATACTAATTATGTATGTTAAGACAATGTAGAAAAAGAATTTTACTATGCACAAGATTATTTGAGTTTCTATTTTATCAATTCTTATTTTTTAAAGTCACGCAAGCTAATTTATTCACATGCATCGAATTTTGTTCTGCCGTTTTTCCATACTGGTCCATCACACAATAATTATGGAGCAATGAAGTTCGTGACGTAGATCCTTGTGATTATAATATTTGGAGATGTTATTGTGTTTTTTTAATAACTAGATAACTGCTAATATTGTTTATTAATAAAGGCACTACTAATATTGATATACATACATAAAAAGTGCACAAAACAATTCTTGGGTGACTACTTATATTTTGTTGTGAATATATGTATGTTGAAAAAATAAAAGGGAATAAAGAATAATATAATAATGGGATATTCATAATCCACAAACATAACACTAAAAAAAATACAGGTATTCATTTCTTTTTGTCCAAATCGAATTTGAAAATTCTCTTGCAAGAAAAAACAAAACAGAAATCTACATTTTTAATCATAATTTTACAACCACCACAAGTATCTATTTAAATATTATATAAAACTCACTTACACACTAACACAAGTCAATATATATTTGTTTTATGGTATCTGTGATATAAGAGAACCACAAGGCTTGTATAAGACATTTGTGTTGGTTTTGAGTCCACCAAACAAAATTAAAATGTTAAACTTTTAATTTCCATCTAAAAAACAAAACAGAACATCACCAAAATTAATTGTACAATTCCAAGTTCAATAGTCTAAAAAATGATGAATCGAATTCTAAACTAAGCGTATTTCCTTGAAAAATTTACAACAACAATTGCATAGGATAAACCCTCGCAAGAATAACATTAACCCAAAAAATTATTGGGTTAAATTAAACCCAATTCTAATTTTTGGTTATGATACCTGCCACCAGGTCATATTACATATTAAATTTATATTTTATTTCGAAAAGTTGGCTTTTGCCAATTAAATCAAATTGGCTATTTTCTTGAGAAACACATAAACCCAAAATAGTTTGGATTCAATTTTGGTCAACAAAATACGCTATATAACTCATCACTCTCCGCCTCCTGTGAAATCAAATGATTTAACTTGCTAGTTTCAAAATTTGACGGCAATTTAGCCACTCGACCAATTGTAGTGATTGTCGGTGACTTGGATTTGTATGACACGTTTGGTAAGATGTTATCCGGAAGTTCTTTACAGCCCTGCTTGAGCCTTTCTATAGAAATTCACATAGATTTTCCATTCACTTTGAAATTGAAAAAAATTTTCAGCCGTTGGATAACTAGAAATGAACTGGTCGGTAGACGGCACATGACAATAAACACTTGCAAACAAGAATTTAGTTTCTGATTATTCAAAACTTTTTTTTTTTTTTGACAATGTCGCGACTTCGCGGAACCAACATCGGACTAATTTCTGATGATGACTTTAATTTCTGAAAATGATTTTTCATTTACTTGAGGAGTATGTCTATGGAACACAATGTTTATTGGTATCAAAATACTGGCCATAATACGCAATATACACCAATTCCTCTCGGAATAAAGTTCTTAAACCCAATATAGAATTGACAGTAGGATAGTTGACCAGTCTGTACTATTATGATTGTTGAATCATAAAAGTCACTTTAGATACACCGTATCTGGTAATCTAAATAGAGTAGACCGGAGACCGCAAAAGCTTCCTTTGTTGGGGGTTAGTTTTACTATCACTGCGGTAATATCTGATACTGGAATTGCTTCAACCCAAACGAGTGTATCGTTCAATCAATGCAAAAACGGTTGTCATTACCGGACCCTCGAACTGCTGAATAGAAACTTTTCTATTTCTTTTTTAGCTCTGAAGCACAGTTTTTAATTAAACCTGATCTAAGGCTGTCTCCGGTATAAAACGTCTATACAAATTAGCATTCCTAAAAATCTTTTAACGCTAAAGCTACTAACACGTCGTCTAAATATAAAAAGCAAACATTTAAAGGCAACAAAACCTTGTGCATACACCGTTTAAAACGTTGATAATATGCCTGTACCAAATCCAGCTTCGAAAAATATTTACGGCCTTCGAGTTGAAAGACGAAAGCTTGGAGATTACAGTAATGGATGTCGGCAAAGTCTCCACTCATAATTCATTTTTTAACCAAATGAAATCGACTGGCCCAAGAGCTGGGTCAAAATAAATATGCCCACGGCCATCATATTCTCGAAATGATTTTTGGCAATGCCCAGTTAAACTGAAACAACTGCAAACATACGACATTTCTCAGTAAATCTAAATTTTCTTTGATTGCTTTGATACGGAAAATTTGAGTACATTTTGCTGCGAATAGATTAAACTCTACCGGAATATTGACAGGTGTTCTCAAATCTGGAGGTATTACCGAAACGTCTGCACAGTATCTATCAAACATTTTTGCTTGGAATTAAACTCTATAATTACACCGCAAAAGAAAAAAAATAGAGTAAAGTTAACAAATCCGGGTGTTGATTTAACAAAGCCGTCGTTCATATACAATACAGCCGACAAATAATTCATTCATATTATACCTTGAAGTTAATTAAACATTAAAAAAATTACTCAACAATGTAACGTTAATATAATTTAATTTCTTTAAAATATATTATTCCCGGCAACGATTTCTTTTAACAATAAAGAATATTAATTATATTTGGATATACTGTAATAATATTTTTCTTTAATATAAAAAATATTAATTAACTAAGCTTTTGACATGTAAAAATTATTAATTACGTTAATTAATATTTTTAAAACGCCTAAATCATTTTCAAAAAAATGTATTATATTAAAGGCACATTTGTTAACTATCAGCTTTGTAGTTAAAGAATATTCGTTAACTCAAAACCCTTTAGGTTCTATATTGCGCCACACACCGAATTTTATCGGTACTAATAAGGTTAGTAACTTATGTTTCAATTGACAGCAATTTCTAAAATTCATTTTCAGTAAATACTGATCGGTGGCAGTTTTAAAATAATAGTAATTTTTTTTTTTTATAAAAATAATAAAAATTTCTGTTTTATTTGTACATATTATAAATAATAAATTATAAATATAATAAATGATTATAACAACTAAAATAAACAAAATGCTTGCAAATTTGAAATACAAAGTACAGTACAAATGGAATGTTCGTTTTATAATATTATATTATATTTTTATTTTAAAATTAAATTTTTCACTTAAAAAATAAAAATATATTTAATTCAATTTAAATTATTTAAGTAATATTTCTTTTTTAAAATTAATTGATGATTAATTGGTACTTCGAATTTAAATTCAATCACATAATATAATAATAAAAATTTAAAAAAAATTATTTGGTTAATTAAAAATATTTTAAAATATTAATTTACCAGGCTTTGATTTTGCAAATTTTCAAGTTTTTGGATAAGTAAACTAACAGATGGAAATGCATCGTCGAAAGGAGTATGAATTTTATACAAAATTTGTTGTATAAACTGCCAGACAGCTCCACTTTCCATAGGATATTTTAAATTAAATACCTGAAACAATTTGAAGGTACAATCTAAGGCAGCAAGGGCACTGACAAACTTGTATTTGATATTATCGTAAATAAAAAACTATACAAATTGAGCTATACAAATTATCACCAATGATGAATATCAATGGCTGTATTTGCTGTTTATCAAGTGCTTTTGTATTCAGTTAATTACTAATGTACCTGTCAACATCATTTGCGATGATAATAGTACCATAAAAGAATTTTGCGGGTCTTTTATGGTAATATTTAATAAGCCTCTTGAGACCTCTCAATTTTTTTTTTATTTGTAGGCTTTATTAAGGTGTGCAACAATAATAAAATTATGCAAGCTCTGGCATCTGAAACGAAAAATAATAATTCTATTGTAATTGATTTCTCAATTTTTTTTTCTTATACATACCTGAAGAGACATTTTTTTGTAATTTAAATCCTTTTAGCATTTGCTTAGATATGGGTTCTATGATCTTAGCATCCATTATAGGAAGAATGTTGTTGCAAAATCTATCAAATTTTATAAAAATATTATCAGGGTCAGGATACAAGTAATGAAAGTCTATGTCTACTAAACGAGGTCCATATCTTTGCGAATATGCTGGCCACTCTATTATGATGGATTCAACGTTTTTGTTTTATGGCAGATGCTGATCCATTTGGAGCGATATTCTGTGGTGGCTGCTCATTTTGACAGAATTTCGTTAATTTCTGTGTCATCCCTATTGGACTTTAGCTCTTCACATAGCAGCCGAATATCTTCGGATATTGAGTTTATTGTTGAAATTTAATTTTAATTTTAAAATGTTTCAAAACTGATATGCACTTAAATAATTCAAAATTGTTTCATTTTACAATGCTTACTATCAAAGGTAGCGCTAGGTGCTTCCTGTACACTGTTGCTATATCTTTTTGGCTTTGGAAGAAGGATCTTTAATTTTGACATTCTGTTATTATATCGATCATACAACTGACCTTTAGCTTTCATTATTTTCCTCCTTTGGAAAAAAGGATCTATTATGATCCGATAAACATAATTTCTGTTCTGATAATTTTAGAATACATTTTCGATGGTGCGTTTGTTGCAGCAAGCTTATTAAAGAAACCTATAAACAATTATTTTATAATTTTGCTATTCTAAAATAATGAAATATGTAGTAAATGTAATAATCTTACATTTTCAGAATGTTTTTTAGCATTCTCACATGTTGGCACGTACATTTTATTAGTCGAAGATTCCGATTTCTCCACACTATTGCTTCTTACACGCTGCAAAAATAGTATGTAATGAAATTTGGTTTTTTTTTTCTTCGAAAAGCAAAGTTTACCTGAGGGCCCTGCCATTCTCTCAATAAATGTATGATTTTGATACGTATTCTTAGAGGTTGACCAATTAAAAGTTCATCTGCTTCGTTTTTGTTCATGTATTTTAACTCTTCAAGATCAATTTCGTTATCTAATTTATAAAAAAAATTATTAGTAGGTAAACAGTTATACATACTTAATGTTATACTCTATAATATTTTACTTTGTAAGATTGCATATAGCTAGTTGTGGCAGTTTTCATGAGTTCAATATTTCCGAAATGTTATGGTTGCCGTATATTGTTGAATCAGAAGGCTCAATTTGTCTTGGGGGCTATGAAAGTAAACCGTTTTCAATACTACTGCTGGGTATTTCCTCCATACTGATAAGTTGAACCGAGGAATTTGATGTTGCTTTCTGATAACCATTAAGACTAGTTTCTACAAGAATAATTAGATCTACAAGAATAGTTAGAAGAAAATTATGTTGTAAACCCTAAAGCACTATTTATGGCCAAATTATCACCCAAAACTAAACCAAGTAAAAATTTTACTTGAAGATTACCTTTCGGTGTATTAATTTCGATTGGAATTTTCTCTAGCGATTTTAATTCTTCGGAAATTGGTTTAAAACAGCGATTAGTAGTACTAAATTGTTTAATGTCTTGGGCTTTTATGACAGCGGCTGTAAAATTATTTTGAATATTTGTGCTAAATTCTAGTGTAGGTAATGAATATTTAAGAGCCGTAATACTTTGCGTTTCTGCATGTGAGCCGAGTGGATTATTTATTTCTAAATCGTCAATATATAGAAAATATGGAATTATAATTTCATTTTCCCAAAACATTTGTTTTTTGGTCTGCCAAATTTCCCATTGAACGAAATGTTTAATATTACCTATTCCTGGTTTGTGGTTATCAATAAATTCTAAAGATTTTAGGAAGTTATTTTCTTTTTCAAAAAAATTTTTAAACTGAAATCTTAAAGGCTTTAATACACCCGAACATTATTTTCATCTAATATTATCTCACCACACTTATAATAATTTGTGATTTTACTGTTTATCGAAAACTGCTTAAATGGTGCCATAAATTCATTATCGTTTAAGTATGGCAACATACGATGTTCTGTGTTACAGTATTGAAATGGCATTTTGCAAGCCTGTATAAAAGTGTTTAGTTCTTAACTCTCGTTTCTAACGTTAAATTATCAAAAAAACAATCTAATTCCAATAAGATTGTATGTAATAAATTCGTATTGATGCTGTTCTGAATTGAAGGTACATCCTTCGTAGTAATATTGTTTTTTTGAGTTAATTCTAAAGTAAATTTTAAGAAATTTTCATAGATGGTTTTAATGGCAGATCTGTGATTAGTTGATTTACTTGAACTATTATCTGTTGCACAAGTTTGTGAAGGCGCCAAATTTTTCAATTCATATTCAGTTGAGCAAGATTCACCTAGATATTTCGATTTTTGTTCTGGTTTTTCATTACAAATTAAATGCATTTTATTTACATGCCTTTTAAAACTGTCATGCCTTTGAAATGATTGCCCACAAAACTCTGCAACACATACATATATAATTATCATTATCTTTAAAGTTGTGAAAATATCTATTTAAAATGATTTATAGGGTTTGGTAGGTTGTCAAAATTAATTTTACATGCAAAGCAAATCATTTTAAAGTACCTTTAATTATTGTTATACTGTAAGTATCAGAATAAATTGACGAATGAATAATTTTGTAAAATGTTAACGGTTTTGATTTCCTCCCTACAAAAAAAAATTTGAGTAATATTTAAAAAAATATCAAAATTTAAAATTTACATACCTGTTGTTGCTGCCAATCTAAAATTTTTTGTCTATTTTTAATAAGGATTCACCTTCCAGCATTACAGCGATATTTTCTTGTTTTAACAAAAGAAGAGATTTCTCGTCCAGCTTGTTACCTTGAATATAATTAACAATTTTACTTAATAGCGCACAATATTATAACCATCGTAAACGATGTATCATACTTTATAGGACAGGTTAAAATGTGAATTTCATAAATGCTAGCATTTATGAAATATACCTTTTTATGATCTGTTATTCCTCAAAACGAACACAACCTTAATATGTACATTACATATCAACTATATGAATATTTAATTTCATTAGAAAGAAAGAGTATGATGCACTATAACAATACTTCAATTTCTACATATCATATCGTCCATTTACCGTTACGTTTGTTTTCCTTTCTATTCGTACTAAATATTCTATTTGCTATTATATGTACGAGAATATAGCATGCAAGAGACGATATGTACGCTACATTTTATATGAAATGAATAAACAATATGAACCAAGAAATAAAAAGGACAAAAATCGGGAAACCGTAATTTTGATGCAAAAGCATCTACACATACACATACATTGTACTTGTGTATTAATGAACAGTTACAGTACAATTTCTACTGTATTTTAACCAGGGATTCGGAGCGAAATAAATATCGCTCCAGCTCCACTCTCACTCCGCTTTGATAGAAATTCGCTCCACTCTTGCTCCGCTCCGGGAAAAATTTGGCCGATTCGCTCCGCTCCGCCACTTCGCTCCGCCACTCCACTCCGCTCCGCCACTCCACTCCGCTCCGCCACTCCACTCCGCTCCGCCACTCCACTCCGTTCCTTCAATCCGCTCCGCTACAATGTCACTGGAGTTATTTATGAGAAAATTAATAGATACATATCGTTAGATTTCTGCTATTATTTTATATAAAATGAAGTAAATAATGATTGTTTTTATAAAACACCAAAGCTAGGCGTCTACATTAATGAATTAACTTTTAAGCTGTACCCACAGAAATTTATATGTAATAAATATTATTTTTACAATTTTAGGTTATGTAATATGTAATAGTTAAGGAAATATGTATAGGAAGTAAGGTATGTATATCTTTTGTTTTTGGAGAGCGAAAATATGTATATTAAATTTTTTAAACGCTCCCCGCTTATTTCCACTCCAACGACCAAAATCGGTCACTCCACTCTGCTCCTCGCTCCAACTCCGCTCCGCTCCGAATCCCTGATTTTCACACTAACGCTAGAATGATGTAAGTACATATTACACTTAGGCGTTTATAAGAATTTAGCGTGGTTTTAAGGAATTACATTAACCGACTATTTACAGTATTACATATTATCACTTTATTCAAGCTGCAACTTCACTGGTATTTATTTTTATATTAATCTATATTCTAAAAACATTCTAAAAAATCACTGCAAAATAATAAGTAAATACAAACCTTTGAATTTTTCAATAATGTCGTGTGATATGTTTGGGCCTTTTAATATTTTGGAAACATTTTCTAATGCATCCATTGCATATAAAAATAATGGATCAAAATTTAATAAACTGAAAAGAATTAAAATTTAATAGCAGGTTTTTTCACTTTCGTTTCTTCGTTAATAGCACACGCACTTTTCTCTCGGTGTACGTTTTCTTGAAAAGCTAAAAATACATACCGTCACTTGGTACGCCAATAAGTATTGTTTGAGTTGAAATTGCTCGTTGGTATCTACAAACTTGTTGGACTCAATCTTTGCATTGTTATAGCGGATTGTTTGCCCTCAATGAGAACCTTTTCGACAGATGCCTATAATTATTTGGTAGTAATGGTATATAGGTATTTCCAGATATTTGAATTGGGTCCCATTTGAAACGCGATATTTTAAAACAAAACAATTTGACAACACAGGATATTTCAAAACGCGATACTGAAGGCATCAGTGTTGCGGAAGTTTTCAGTATCTGGATTACTATATATTTGTAAGTACCATTTTTACTATGATAAAAATGATAATAATAAGTACCATTAATATTACTTATTATTATGCCAAAAAGAATTGCGATAGTTTTTTTTAGTTTTTTAGTTGTGTTAGTTCCTATGTATGACTCGTTATTTTAGATTAATGGCTTCCCACCGACTTTTAAGGATACATCAAGGGCATTCATTTTTATTTGGTTAGATTCTCTAGTAGTGCGCCTCTTTCCTACTTACCTCTCTTTAATATGGAGTGATCTGACCAGTGATTCTAATGATATTCACCCCAATTATGATTGTCGAGTCGATCGACAATCGACTCGACTCTGTGTTGCCTTTTCCTTTCCGTATTGTTTTTTCAAATGAAAAACGAAAACGGAATACTGAGTCGTGTCGATTGTCGATCGACTCGACAATCATAATAGTGGTGATTGTTGCTGTGTTTTACTAACATATTGGTGACAAAGACAACAAATAAACATAAAATGTTTTTTATCGTAATTTTGATTAAAATGCTTAGATTTGAAAGGTTCGTCATTTACGAGTCAATCGGAAGTAGGTACATATTTGCTTGATTTTCATGAAAATTTATTTTTTTAAATTAATTCGATATTTCAAATTTTTAATTTATAATTTGTAAATCATACTCAACGTTCAAATGAAACAGTCGCGAGAGTCGTATACATTTCTGTCTTCATTGGTCATCTAATTAAAACTAAGAGTACAAATGAGGCCGTGATTTGCAAAACTTGTTATATCCAAGACAACGGAAATTTCAAAAAATGCAAAAAATTTATAAATCTTTATATTTGTCTTACTTTTATGGAACAAATGTTTACATCGATAATGTTTCAATTCTTGATATGCCACACAAGAAAGTGAATTTCAATGAATATTATTTATTATCTGAAAATAGTAATTTAATTTGGACAAAACGAGTTTTGCAGAATAACTTTGGATATACAAAGCTTTGCAAGTTACCCCTTTGGATATGGAGAGTTTTGCAGAATGAAAAATAACATAAATATTGTATTTCATTCGATATTTAACTATTTTTATTGTAAAGGTTACCTAATACAAAAAAAATTAAAATTTTCATAATTCAAATAACAAATGAAAAATTAAAAAGTTTTAATTAAGTAACGAATTGTGAGACGTCTCATAATTTTAAATTCTTAACTCTTGTTTTCCTCCTCTTGTTCATCTGGAAGTATAACATCATTGTGGTCCAGCGTCGTTTGATAGAACTTCAAGTCATGAGCAGGGCATCAACGTCACTTAGTTTTTCTCGTTTTACCGGGACACCAATCTAAAGGAACTCTAAATTAATGTTAGAAAACTGTTTCTCTTTTTTTATTATAAATTTATAAGCCCAACATCAGATCTGTATTGAACTTTCCCTTTCACGCTTACGGATTTTGTTCCAGATTTTCTCAATATCAATCTTTTAACTGGGTTAAACTTCTTCACTGTTCCGTATTTTGAGAAAATCTCTTCATATCCATCTGGCTGGATTATGCAGTCGGGTTTTTTAATGATTTTTCTATTCTTCCAAATACCTGGTCTGGCGGTAAGAAGGAATGACCGACAATTGGAAATGTTATACTGATTTTGTTAACTTCTTTTGCCCGGTCAGTTTGAAGCCAATAACACAACATTCCCAATATACAGTAACATTTTTGTTTTGGCCCGGGGAACCATCACAAAACAGTTTAATTTCCTTTATCCCAGTCAGATCAGTATTGTTAAGGTGATAATAAATGATGACGCTATTTCGTTGGAACCTTTACTTCAGACATCGAAAAACTCATGAGTGAATTGCTCGTTTTTACCATTATTTGAGAATGAGTAAATTCAACGCACACATAAAAAATAAAATACGAACATCAAGAGTTTTTTGTTTCGCATTAGAGTAGTTTTTGTTTTTTCTTGAATATCCAAATTCTCTTTTCTGTTTTTTGTTTCAACTCACATTGAAAAAACTCAAATGAATTTTTTTTAGCTTGTGCAATGAAACTCTTTTGGTAGAAGCATTCATTTTTGAATGTGCATTAAAACACATGAGTTTTAAAACTCAACACAATAAAGAACGAAATGTGTGAAGTGAATGGGGATATTCATCAAATTTCAGTTTTCTTTATTCTTCTTTCGTTGAATTCACAAGCATTTAGTCCAAATGTGTGAAACGAAAATTCTTTTTGTTCTATATGACGATAGTTTTAAAATTTATGTGTATTTAATGAAATTTCGATGTATTAGTATTAAAAATGAACCGAATTTTTATTCTTTTTTTTGTTGTGCATGAGTAAGATCATTAGAAAAAACGTAAATTAATCCTTGTATTTATACCCAAAAAAGTATGCTCTAATACAGAATGGTCATGTGAATTACACCGAAAAGCGGACATACATTTTTTTTAAATTATATAAAAATGCAGTTATATTTTTTATAGTTCAATAAAAAATTTATTGTAAAAATTAATACACTGTTAAATTTTTGAATTATAAAATGAATAACAATTAATTTTGAAAACCTCTAACCAACTTATCGTAATCAATAAGCTGATGTAAGATAGTGCTGATGGCACTGCCGGCTTGGCTTATGTCCTGGATTTGTCTCGTTACAGAGGCTCTTGACAAAGGAATACTGTTAATCAGAATGTACTTGTTGTTTGCAGGTTCTCCCAAACAATTTAATATTTTCAGAAAAACATCCTTTATAAAAGCACCATCACATAGATACTGAAGGAGCAGGCTAATTTGCATTAATCGGAAGTAGTAATTTATAGCCAGAAATTAAATTACTACGTTCTGTTCCCTGGATTGCTTGAAAATCGCCGGGGAATGAGGTTATGATGGTAAATGAAGGGGATCGAGACCAAAACGTACAACTTAAAAATTATGTACTTCTTCAAATTGATTGTTATATCAAATCACGTTTTATAGGTTGTTACCGAATGGCAAATGAAGCAAAAATAAATTCAAAATGATATACGCAAAATTGCAGTGTAGCTAACAATAAAAAGTAAATCAAAAATTGAATTTATAACGGAACAGTGAAATGGAATTTATTGCTTTTTAATATTCGTATTAATAATAAAGAGCGGGAATCCGCTCTTCTATTGTTTACAATTATTACATATTATTTTCTCAAGAGCGTCTAGCCGCTTTAGAGCTTCTACGTGAGCATGTCTGCTCTAATATATACCCGACGGCTATAATAAACCACGAAGACACAACATCTGATTAGATGCGCGACACGACTGGGCGAATCCCTCAAGGGTATGTTTATCATCTGATCCGAAGAGACGTAGGAATGAAAGTCGTGTGATGTATATAAAAGATCGGTACGCGTGGAACATACCAACTCAGCGATAAAGTGGTCTACGTGCAATTCAAACCAAACTTTTATAAAATAAACCTCATATTTTGTACTTTCCACCCGGGTCAAGGGTAACAAAATATTTTGGCGAATAATTTGGTCAAAAAATAATTAGTAATTGAATTTTCTGTAAAAATTGGTAAAATACATCCAAATCTAGGATGTCAAGGGTTTTGAAACACCTAATACCAGATTTACTTATTCCTCGAACATTTAAAATCGAAAAGGCTACCCGGGTGGCCGGGTATACACACAAGGGTTAAAAAATGAATTTCACAATTTTTTAGGATCTTGATTTTAAATTCTCACGAATTTAGATTTTCATGGGAGTAAAATAAAGGTGATGAACAACAAATTTAATTATAAATGAGGTACATTTTATTTTGACGTGATAACGTTTGACACCGCATGTTCAGAAAATTGACCCGAAATTTAGCCCTTGGTTGTAAGCAATTACTCATCAACTATAAGCATTACATTTAATTTAATGATATGATTGCTTAGATTGGCCCTTCGGCTTTATGTGTCATGCATAATATTGTCGCAATGACGTCATCAGGCGGCAAAGAAACCCGCGCCGCGAACCTCTGATTTCAATCGATTTAAATGCTTGAACCAGTGTAGCGAGAGAATGGCTAATCCAATCGGAGATCGATCCGATGGTGTCAATTTTTGAGTCTTGAGTTTGTATCGTAATTGGCATACTGTTTGAAATTTTTGGTTGCACAAGGGGAAACGGTTACGCGAAAGGGTGGGAAAAAATCCTTAAGTGCAAGAAATGAAGGGGCAACTTATCGAGCAAAATTTTATTTCTATGTATCTTAACCGATTTTGATAAAATGCAGCATACACGATGGAAACCGGATTCTAAAATGGTTTTCAGATAAAGTTTTGGAATATGGCCAATTAAGAAGGAACTTATGGTAATTTCTTATTCGATTTTGATGAAATTTAGCATATACGATGGAAATGAGATTCTAAAATGATTTTTAGATAGTGTTCTGTTCAGTTTAAATTTTATTTACTTAGTGAATTTCGGTAATTCTTAGGAAATTTCTTATACATTTGAAATTTGACATAAAAAAATCAAATAAACAAATAACATCTGCGACTAAAGAAGTTTCACTTCTACTCTACCACGAGCTTGTGTGGATGAGGCTCACGATTTTTTTTTTATAAATTACTTAAATTAGATCAAATTATTTAATTTATGAAATGTTCCCTAAAACATTTTTTGATTTACCAAAGAAATACAAGCAATTTATACAATAATTTTAAAATTAAATTACTACACCCAACCATAGATGTAGGCTAACATAATACTAATTCCCTATAATACTTTATAGTTAAAGTAGGATAATACTTCTCCGAATTGATTACTCCGTGAAATTATTTACTTCATTTTGTAAATGATGTCGCTAAATCGAATATTTAAAACTGAATTATATCCGCTGCAAAATTATTAATTTCATATTAAACCCAACAAACTTCTTAAATATATTTTGACGACGGTTATGCATTTTAATTTCATTTTCACCAAATTCATTTTGCATTTATCGGCGGGGTTAATTTATTTAGAAAATGGATTGTTAGCCAAAATAAAATGGTTTACGTTTAAAAATGATTGAAAATTAATTATTTAATTAATTATTAATTTTTTTTTTGTTTGATTTACTTATAGACTAAATAAAATAAAAATTATTGAAATTAAATAATTTTGAAAATAAAAAAACACGTTTTTCTATTAAATATGTAGAATTTTATATAGTACATATCATTGAAAATCCGTTCTAAGTCATATTCATTCACCTTCGTCGTCACTAATTGTAATAACTTTGTCGGAATCGTTTTCTAACAAAATCATGTCACTATCATTGCTAACAGAATCTTATCGGCTATAAAACAGTAAGAGACTTATCAATGCTGGAAGCTTTAATTAATTGTTTAAGTGGCAATATGTTTGGAATTAGTAATTTAAATGTCGTTACAATTGTCGGTCTCTGAACAATATCATCATCAAGCAAGATATACAGAAAATAGGAATGAGGACGAAGGGCCGAGTTTCAAAGGGCCGAATGTCGAAGAGCTGAATGTCGAAGGGCCGAATGGGTCGAAGGGTCAAAGGGCCGAATGTTTAAGGGCCGAATGTCGAAGGGCCGAATGGGTCGCAGGGCCGAATAGGTCGAAGGGCCGAATGCCGAAGGGCCGAATGGGTTGAAGGGCGGGCCGAATTTTTTTGTTAATTGTTTTTTTGTTTTTAGAAATATAATTTTTTAAATTTCTTGTTTTAAGGAATATTTTGTAAATTTTTTTATCAAATATAAATAAATTTCTTATGAATTTATATATTTTATTATACTTAATCTTTGGATATTCTATCGACAAAAATATTGCATTCATTTTGGTTGTTTATAATTTGTGTTCCACATATCCAGCAGCGGTACATTTTGGTGAAGGAAAATTTTGTCATACGCCACTTGGGACATTCGGCCCTATGGGAGCCTTCTGTTAATAGTCGTATGAATATAGACAGGTTCATGGTACATTCATTTTGTTTTCCTTAGATATCTTAATCTTAGTATTCCTTTTGTTATTTTATACGAGCTCAGTACTTTTTTGTCGATAGAATATCCAAAGAAAGTATAATAAAATATAAATTCATAAGAAATTAATTTATATTTGATAAAAAAATTTACAAAATATTCCTTAAAACAAGAAATTTAAAAAATTATATTTCTAAAAACAAAAAAACAATTAACAAAAAAATTCGGCCCTTCGACCCATTCGACCCATTCGGCCCTTCGACCCATTCGGCCCTTCGACCTATTCGGCCGTTCGACCCATTCGGCCCTACGACCTATTCGGCCCTTCGACATTCGGCCCTTCGATATTCGGCCCTTCGACATTCGGCCCTTCGATATTCGGCCCTTCGACATTCGGCCCTTCGACATTCGGCCCTTCGACCCATTCGGCCCTTTGAAATTCGGCCCTTCGATATTCGGCCCTTCGACATTCGGCCCTTTGATATCATTCCCAGAAAATAGAGGTGGTATTCCCGTGTCTCATTTTCGTCTTTCCTTGCGCATCACGTCACGTGTAGACTAAAAAGCAGATATTTATATTAAGTTTGGCGGTTTATTGATTAATTGATTATTTACAATTGTATTTACAATTGATAATGATAGTTTCCCGAGACCCTTTTTATGCTTTATATTTGGAAAAAAGGGTAGACAAAATTATGAGTACATAACATAAAACAATTAAATTATTAAATGTTTTTGGTCATTTACGTACCAATTATTAAAATTTTTATTTTTTTACGTTATGTTCGTTTGGCTTGAAATTACTGGTATCCACGTACCTACTATTCAAATATTACAGACATGTCCATATTCAACGTTAAATATAAATTTAAAAATATATTAATTAAAAATCCAGTACACTTGTGTCACAGTCATTTGTGTTCTTATCAGAAGTATAATTGATAATTTTGTTGCAATAGGAATTATTCAAATTTAGTATATAAAATTGAACACTCCCAAATTTTTGAATTAAATAATTAAAATCTAAACGTTCTCTGAATTTAACAAAAAAATTATACTCATATATTCCGAAACTTGTTATGTAATGTGCTCAAACAGTCTGCTCTAGACACGAATATTAAAACATGCCTCATTGCCTGAAACTCCATATAAATATCAGCATTTTTGACTACACGTGAGTCAAATTGCGAAAAAACGATAGCAACAGCATGCGCAATATTATATCTTTATTTTCTGTATATCTTCATCATCAAGTATTTTGGTACAAGGAATAAAAGACAAAATTCGCCCGTAAATTTCACTTTATTACTATACTTGTTGAAGCGCTGAACAACAACGTGTTGCTTAAACAATCTCCATAACGGCATAATCCCTCCTAAAATAAAATTATGATCGGCTTGAATATCGCTACATTTTATAAGTACAAAATACATAATACATAATGGAACAAAAACAAAAGAATCCTTTTTTGGAAAATGTTTTTAACCATACAATACGTTCATCTTCAGCCTACCCTTCTTTCGGTAAAATTGGGCCATGGTTTTCAGATAAGCCTATCTAAGAAACCCGATTCACATACATTTGTTTTTGTAAAAGGTACATATTTAATGTGTGCAAAATATTTTTCGAACAATAAAGGAAGCATAAATTAAAAAAATGTAGATTCACAGAACCACACATTCAAAGAAAATACGCAAATTCGATGAATGAATTTTTGTATTCTTCACTTGAAGTTTTAAAAAATTTGTGTGTTTTATAACTCTTCTACCAAAAAAGTTTCATTGTGCAAGCTAAAAAAATTCATTTGAGTTTTGCAGATATCCAAAATCATTCATTTTTGAGTGTGCATTAAAACACATGAATTTTAAAACTCAATGAAATGAAGAACACAAAGAACTCTCTTCACAAACACATTTAGACTGAATGTGTGTTACGTGAGAAGAATAAAGAAAACTGAAATTGAGTGAATATTCACATTCACAAATTCAGCAAAATGTTTGTAGAGAGAATTTTTTATGTTCTTCATTTTATTGAGTTTTCAAATTCATGTGTTTAAATGCACACTCAAAAATGAATGATTTTCGATGTCTGCTTTACTTCTTTGATTTTCCAGCCATGAGTATATAACAATAGTTTCTTGATTCTCTAATACCAGATTTTTTGGAAATCGTAGGAGAGATTCATTACTGTGGATTACTCTTCAGCTTTTAGAAGAGAATAAAAAGGTTTAGCTATAACTTTATGTATGGATAACTTTGCCATGAACTGCACCTTTTCTGCTTCTTCTTTTTCTTGAATTTCGTGTCTTAGTCTGATGCATTCTGAACATGCGTCAGTGGCAGGACTTTTAAAACTTATATTAAAATTATAATTGAAAATGTTCCGGAAGTAGTTGTACCGGATTTTCATCTACTGTATCATTATAAGAAGTCCTTAATTTTTTTAGAGAACTTTCACATTCTAAATAGTACCGTTGGCTAGAATTTGGAGTGGAATGCGACTCTACAAAGTGTAAACGATTTATGGAATCCTTTGCGGCTTGTAGCTTATTCATTGTATTTTTTCGATCTCCTGCCCTCCCCCCCCCCCCCACCCCCTCCGCATTACAACTTGTTTATTAACATTTTGAAGACGGAACCGATATTTGTTCAAAATTATTTTTTACCTTTATTGGTTGGTATAAAATATTTAATGGAAATACTGCGGTTCCTTTTTTAAATGCCCCGGGTTTTTTTTGGAGGTTCACTAGATGTGTATCGTAAAATTAAATTTTCTTGATCTGTTTTGATTGACGATGAATAGAATGCCTCGCGGAAGCGGCGTATTTCTTGCATTGAGACTCTCTGACACTGCAAAGTTTTTCCCTTAGTCTTGTGAACGCAGTCAGGTTTCTGAGGGAGTTTTTTAGCCTTTTGTCTAAAAAATCAAGCCACACATTATATGAAGAAAATATTATTTAATTTCATCTTGTTGACTAATTAAAATGGAAGAAAAATTATTATTAATCATAATTAATTAATTAACCTTACCGATCAGCTTTTTCAATTGCACGTTTCTATCCAGCTCTTTTCACTTTCTTTTTTCTTGTTTTTCTCACTGAATGTGATTCTGCCACAATGGAATTATTCATTAAATAATTATAGGTAATTAATAAATTAAAGACACAAAAACATAAAAACTTTTACCTTCTATAACGGTTAAAATGAGTTTTGCTATGAAATAAGAGCAATTTAGGATATAACGTTTTGAAAAAAAAGATTGATGGATATAGAGAATTTTGCAAATCACGGCCTCAAATATCCATCGAATTTGCGGAAAACTAAAAGGTTACAAGTCTACAGTATGGTTTGGTGTATATACCTGGTATGAGTCTTCATTTAAATATGTACGATGCATGGGATATATCTTAACTGGATTGAGCTGGTAAACTACCTAATTTGTTTAATTCCACAAATATATTTTAAAATGGCGCATCACTGGCACATGGCTCATGACTGGGTAGTTTACCCTACGTGATAGAGTGGAACATATTTACTGAATTTTTCAAGTCATTTCTCTAACATAGTTGTGTTAATGGCTAGTTTAATGAGAAATTAAGAAAGAAATAATTTTAAGGCATTTCATCTTTTGGTTATACATAGCTTGCAGCAGAGATTTCTATAATGTACATAGTTAATGAAGAACAAAATAAACTGAGAGTGAGGTTTAAACTTGATTTGTTTAATTAAGTTTATAGAAAACTAATTGGAATTTCCAACCTTCTCTAGAGTAAAGTGAATTTGTGGCCTTAAAATGAAGCTTGCAATATTGTTTATTAGCTTATTTAATTGCAAAACAAAAACCATAAATTATTTTCTCCAGTGAAAACAGAAATTTGCGTAGTTTAGACAAGAGTAATTAATCAATCAAATCTGTACAGTATTTACAACACAGCCTTATCAACAAAACAGACAAATTAGCTCACACTTTATTCTCTATCTGACTACAGTGTCGTATTTAAATTTTATAGATTCTTTATAACTGCCTACATGCCAAATTCATTTTTCTATTGTACATACATAAATACATACTATACACATACAAACGCAAATATGTACATTTAATGTCTATAAAATTTAAATTTGATTCATGTTTTGAAACCATCTCGTGGCGACAACCATGGCATGTCATGTCATGACCGTTGCAATCAAGTGACAAAATATAATATTGTGCAACTTATTTTTGCATGAAAAGAAAATTGGTAGAATTCGGACATGAATTCACACTTAATCTAATGTGTATATTCCACATTTATTTTTTATTTTTAAATAAAATTTATCAGTTTTACAATAAAAACAATTTTTATAATTCTATATATTATATTTATATATATACAAAAATATTTGTGTGCATATATTAAATATTTATAATGCACAAGGAATTTAAAAAACGATCTTAGACAGAAACACGTGACTTTAAAATGAGCTTATGTATTTATTAAAATTCATTATAGAATTAATTTTTAGCAATTAAATTTTGTGTTTTTACATTATATACAAAAAATATATCTAGAATAGATTTTTTAATTAATTACTATTTTGGATATTTAATTATAAATTGTAATTATTCTATAATTTATCGCAAAACTGAATCGATTATTTTTTATTTTTTGTACTGTGATACAATGTAGTAAAGTACACATTAATTAAAATATAGAGAAGTGCATTAGAAATCAAGAGGTCAAAGTTAAAATGATAATTATTAAAATATATATTCTAGAACAGTAGTACAACTTGTTTCAGGATTTAAAGACGTTTGATTATATAATAATAATTTACATGCAACTGCGTCATATTTGCGGATCACGTTACACTCAAATACACGAAAATATTTTATAATCCATTGTGATATAATCGAACAAAGTAAAAAAACAACAACATTGAAATTACTAATAAAATTAAATAATTTTAGATTAAATCACAAAACTACAATGTAGTTTAACGGATGCGCTGAAACTGACCTATCCAAATATATTATTTGTTTAATGCATAACTAACCTATCATGATATAATTTTGTTTAATTTGCAGTATTCACAAAATAAGTGTACGCGCAATATTTTTTTAATTGTGATTAATTGATCACTTGTATATAAAAATATAATGCTTTGTATTGGAAGTGCGAAGCATTTTACATTTTTATATTTGTAAAAACTTTTGACCTGATTTTTTAACCTTATTATAGATTTTGATTTTTCTGTTGTTTTTTAGGAATGTAAAGTTTTTGTTCATTATAAATAAAGCATTGCTTAAACTATTCGTCAGTATTCTTTAATGTTACCAAAAATTGTAAACATAATTCATTTGTTAATTATTTAAAAATTCCTTTAAATTCTTTACAGTTGTTTTTAATGGAAGTGGTTTTATGGCAGAATGACATTTTGTTAACTGCAGAATTTTATAAATTTCGGTAGCCATGCAACCGAACTTAAATTCTATGATTCACTAGTTTCCTTCTGGATAATATTTAATTCTCAAGCTAAATTCCTTCAAGCAATTCACAAATTGATTATTCAGTTAACTTTTGTAAGTAGTGGCCTTTTGCGGTGTCGGCAGTGACAAATTAATTTGTTTGAATTTTGTCCGTTTGCTTCACAATTTTGATTTTATAAAGTCCAATAATTTGAATTTTTTAATTGAACAATTTCCTTAAAATTTTTGTTGTTGTATTTATTTGATCAAATTTGGAAATCATCCCAATGGGCTTCGCTTTGTGATACGAATAACTCGTTCATTCAATTATTGCAATTACATCTAATAGTAAATCAATTTATCACATCAATCGACCGAAATCTTACACAGAGAATTGAAAAAGCATTATTAATTTTTTTCATATTCCAAATTCATAATAGACTGCAAATACAAATGCATGTGTGTAACAGACTAACAGAATGGCATAAAATGTACATCATCACAGCAAGCACAACAATAAATAAGTAAATTGATACCATTTAAAAAAAAATAGTAGAATTACATTCCAATAAAAATTATTTTCTGTTTGAGTTTTTGTTCGGATTGATAAAATTGATATCAAACAAAATAATTTGAATTATTCTGATTTTCTAATATGTGTGTATACGACATGACAACAAAGTAAAAAACTGCAGTATTTACTGATAACGTACCATTTATTAAATAGATACAAATAAACATATAGAACACATTATGTAAACACATACTCATATGTATGAATATTCATAAACAGAAAGTATGTAGGTATATTACAAAAAAATATTTTAAAGTGGTCTAAATACTTCAGTATTAGTACACTACATTACAAAAACGTAGAGATGAGATTGTAAACCAATAATAAATACTCTAATTAAAAAAAAATCTTTGTAATATGAATTCCGAAATATGTACATATCGTAATTTACCATTTTACTAGACAATTTTTTCACTTTAGACTTTTCCAATTGAAATGAAAAATACAATAAAACAAAATAATGTACGAGTATGTAGGTACTTTAGAAATTTAACACTGGTCAAATTAAATTTATATTCGATTGGAAATCGCTTTAAATCCAATAATACTCCAATTGCGACATAATTATTATTATTACAAAATAGTAACACTATACATACTATGTACAAAACAATGTTTTCTGTAATAAATAAAATGTATATTGGTTAGATATTTGAAACTCAAATAAATTTTAAAATTATTTCACTATTACTTTGTTGAATTTCTTTACATATTGTATACACCTTCATACAAAGTTTGGGTGATTTAATATTTTGCATTATGTTATGCTAAACAAAACAATTAATTATTTAATTCACCTAAGATAACGTTTTCCAAGTCAATCTTAATAGGTTCAATAAATTTTTACTTTAGGATTAGTCCCATAAATTATTATAAGAAGCTTAACAAATCTGTTGTTTTGGATCAATTTAGAATTCAACTCAGAAACAAGTAGTCGCTTTTCCAAAATTATTCAATAGCCATAAATTAATGTAGTTTAATTACAAAGTTGTGGTTCTTCGCCAGTTCTTCTGAAATTCTTGTTATACCAATGAGAAATAACCTTGGCCTTTTTTTAAAATTTTAAATTCTATTTTATTTTATTTTAATCACTTATATCAAATTTTTTCATGCTTTTATTCTAATGACATAACTATTCACTTATCCCCATTCTACATTTTATTATTATAAATTTACCAGATCAAAGAATTATAATTAAACCGAATTGAAGTAAAAGAAAAATAGCAAAACTAATTCGATATTTCAGAATAAAGTAAAATTTTTAGTACATACATAAAATGAGATTTTGTACAATATTTTGCAGTCGAACCAACTAAAGAGGTTACCTACGGCTAAACTGAGTTTTCAGTCTGTAGCGAGCAAATAATATGTATAATAATTTTATTTAAACAATTTTATTTTTAGTAAATATTCTAATCTTCAATTAATTGTGTTCTGTTCGACATTGTTTTAAGTAATCTTTCGCAGGAACTTACTCATCTAGTGTAATGTAGAGTAAGAAGAGATAACTCTTTCATGGGTTGCAATGCAAAGGCACATCAGTCTCTGTGGAGCAGTTCGAATACTAACGACGTGGTAACCTTCTTTGTTTAATGACTTTAGCTTGAAATTAAGAAAGGCTGTAAGCCAACGTTTGTTAATTCTGTAAGGCCGGAGGTAATTGACAAAAGTTTGTGCTGTATGTCTTTCATTGATTTAATTCTAATCTGGAATGTAATATTCTCACTTCAGATCGCAAGGGTATCGGTTTTACCAGTAACAAGAAAATGCCACCTTGGAATTCTTTCTGTTTAAGTTCCTTACTTTTCGCTACCGAAGAAATACATTCGGTTGAAGACATTGAATTACAAGCAACTGCGCTGTCGAAAAACAATATCAACTTGTAAGGTGTTGTGTTATATTTTAGATGGATTTCATTTGTATCAAAAAGAATGTCTGTATGGATTTCAAGACGATTGTAAAATTTATGTGTAGTCCTGGGTTCCCATGAACTATTTCTATTTCTATGAGACGTTTTAGTTTATGGTTTCCTTTTGGATCGCAATCTTTTCTCTATTTTTAAATCGATGTGTTTTAATATTTCCATGTAGGAGAGTCATAGCGCAGTTTTAGATTTATTTTTAATTATGACGTTTATATATTTCGGTATGATCTACAGATCTTCCACAACACTTGACTTGGATGAGAACCAACAAATATATTAGTGTGGAGAACAATAGATACACATAATGTCCAATATCCAAAATATATTTCTGATGTATTTGGAAAATACTTCTTTGGATACAAAATTGCATTCAAAACTCAACACAAATTGGAATTGGAACTAAAACCAAAAATCAACCAATCATTAGATACTGGATAAATTGACTTATTCAGATTATCCAGATTTCTACATTGGGCAAACTGGAAGATCATTTGTTCAAAGATTTAAAGAACATATAGGTATCACTTATCAGTAAATGCACCCAGAATCGAGGTTTGCTATTCACATTAAATAAACTCAGCACCTTATAAAGCTAAAGCTGGTGGTCTTGATGGGGTTTTTCATATTGAATTGCAGCAAGGGTTTACCCTCATTCGGGAGCACGTGCTCTAAATCTTTCAGGTACGCATTACTGTTGGTACTGTTCCCCATTATTTTGTAAGGATCACTCCACTCAGTAACATGAAGTATGCTTATGGAGTTAGTAGAACCTGTGAAACTGCTCTACATGAGCTTTCTACAAAGAAGCTAAAGTAAAATAAAGTTGTTTGTGAGTACTTTCTTGGATATTGTAGGTGCCTACGACAGCACTTCTTTTTCTACAATAACTAATACCGGCATAATAAATTATTTTATCAGGCGTAGAATTATTGGTGAATTGCCTGTACCAGTTGTTTCTGCGGTCATATATTCTGTTGTATTTAGATTGAAATGCGTTAGGGTGTGAAATTCTTTTGGTTTCATTGTTGGCCATAGGCAAGTTCTTAACAATGATAAGTGGTTTATACCAGAAATTAGTATGTTTAACGATAGATTGTTACTTATCGGTGGTTTATCCATCAGGGAATTTCTAGGTTTCACTGTGACTTTTTTGAATATTTAGCTGATTTTCTCGTTTTCTTCTCAGATGGCTCTCGCAGATTTCGGTATTGGTTTTGGAACCTATCGCCCTTCGATGCATCGTGCATTATGGCTAAGTATTGCACAGTGTTTCAAGCTGAATTAATTGCTCTCACTCAAAGTGCGAGCGAGGCTAAGAATTTTGCTGTTAAACATAAAAATTTTATTGTGTGTACTGTTAGTAACTTTGTGCTCGAATCGCTTAAGAATCATTTGACCGTTTCTCTTAGATTGTAGGTACTTCATCAAAATTTTTGTTCAATTAATAAAGTTACGATTATATACTGTTATGTGGTATTGCTGATTCGTGGGACCAAACTCACTCACGTTTAAAGCTAATTGGTACTGAACCAGCGGTTAGTTTGGGGACGAAAGCAGTTAAAGTGTTTGTTATGATTTAAGACAAACGTTTATTGATGCTTCTAGATGTCGTGTGGCAAAATATTTTATTAGTTAGCCCAGCATAAGGCTAACAAAGTATGCTCTGCCTTTGAGAAAATCAGTGATGGGATCATGAAATCTGGTCAGAAATACCAGTCTTATATAAAATGTCACCGCTAGCGAAACTGACCGGAAAGAAACCCGCATCATAAAATTTGGTCGGTAAAATATTGAGCAAATTTCCCTTCAGTGTATATTTTTCTAGGCTGCTGTATATTTTGCTATGGAGTTGGCCGTTTTAAGCTATTACAAGTTAGGATGATGACTGTATGGCGAAATATGATATTAGTGGGCCCAGCATAAGGTTAACTATGTACGCTCTGCCTTTGATAAGATCAGAAATTGGGATCATGAAATCCGGTCGGAAATTCTGGTCGTTTATAAAATGTCACCTCTAGCAAAACCGATCGGAAAAGAAACCGTATCACAAAATCCGGTAGGTTAAATATTGAGCAAATTACTCTTAACTGCGAGTTCACGTAAATATTCTGCTGAAAAATTTTCAGTAGGATTGCATACGATTTAAAAATATTTTGTTCGGAAGACTACTTTGAATGGTTGCTTGCTGAAAATTTTTCCGCAGAATATTGTCGCGAACTCGCAGTCAGGAGTAGTAGTAAGCAATTTTATTCTAACTTAAATTACTACATCTTACTGAAATTTGAGGGTTCATCCATCGATGACTCCTTAGTTTTTATTTTTATTATTTGATCACGCTTTTGTTGTGCGCTAGATAAAGATTTATATCAACTGATTTTACACGACATTTATATCAACTGATTTTACGCTGATTATTGAATATCCGTAATGAAATTTTCTACTACATACTATGTCCCGTTGATCCATAGTTTTTGAATGAACTTTCAAAAGTGTTCTTTGTTCAAGGTGTACTTTGAAACTTTCCCAGTCCGTATATTTGTTGGTTAATACTGGATTATTCCCTTTTTGAATGATATACTCACTTAGACTTAGGACTATTGGAGAATGATCTGAGCTCATATCTTTTGGTTATAAAAAAATCGATCAGGTCAGGTATTTTTCCTGGGTCAGTTGGCCATTATGTTGGTTTTCCTGTTGAAATGGATTCACATCCATTTTCTTTAATGGCAATTAGTAATCCTTTTTCTTTAGTTGTAGTTAATCTAGAACCCCAGTGAGTATTCATCGCATTGAAGTCACCACCTATTATGAATCTTTTTCCCAGACGCTTAAAGAACTCTGAGTATTGTTTGTTTTTAATAGAATGTCTTGGTAGACAGTACAATCCTGCCGCAACAATAGGAAAGTTGTTGGTTTTTATATAAACCACTGTGGCCTGAATTTCGTCTTTTTCATACTTTGCTTCTTCAAAATGTTGGGTATTTTTCTTTATGATGACTACACTTCCTCCTCTGGCTGAATTATCTGGATAAATAGTGTAATATACGCTATAGCTTTTAAATGTTATGTAGGATTGCTTAGTAAAATGTGTTTCCGAAATAAGACACACATTTATATTCTCAATGTCAAGGAATACTTGTAGTTCCCAATGCTCTATCTTCCAATTTTTGTAGCCTCTCATCACATTTTCTTAATTTCATAAGAATATCTTGTAATATTTGACTGAAGTCTACATCTATCGATTTTTGCTGGGGTTTATTGACTACGCCTCTCGTTGCTTCGGCATAGGTTACACCTTCTGTTTTTAGTTGGAGGCCAAATGGTTGCCCATTGTCTTGTTTTGTCTGCCTCTCGTATCGATTTGCCTGACCAGGCATTTGAGTTTTATTCATCTTTTGGATTTTAATTTTCTGAATTTCCTTTGCAACAATGCATCCTCGATAATTAGCAGGATGACCTTCTCCACAATGTACACACTTTAAATGAACTTGTGGATTCTCGCATTCTCCAGTTAGGTGGTGTCCGGCATATTTAACACACCTTGGAAGTTTGCCACAATATTTTTGTGTGCTTCCATATGCTTGACACCTTTTGCATTGTGGAATTAGTTTAGACTTCTAAGTGGTTGAATTACCGCTTTGCAACGCAATAAACTAGTAATCTTATAAATGTTAGTTATATTTTCGTCACAGCTGAATACATGAAAAAACATGTCTAGCTTCTTTCTATTCCTCCAGCTAATTTTGTTCATTACGCTGATTATTTTAAATTGTTTTGATGATAATTCATCTGGACTACAAGTATGCTGTAAGTTCCTTGCCATGACTCTGATTGGCTTTTTTTGTTTATTTTCATACGTTTGAAAGATAAATGAGCCTTCGCTTAAAATTTTTACTACGTTTATGCATCTCTCTGCTCTTTATTTTGATTCATCAATTTAGTGATAAATGATTCTTCTAAAACACTCGCCTTAATTAATATCATGAAACTCGTGATAATTTTTAACATCTTCTACTATGATAGGTGGTGGGGAAGGTATTTTTTTATCTTTTTTAACGTTTGTCTCTACCTTTTGAGGCGGCGTATTTTCATCCAATGTTTGTGGTTTTTCCTAGACTTAGCACAAATCCATTCTGTTTCTTTAGCTAAGTCTTCCTCATCGGATTGATATTCAATTTGTTTATTAACATTAGAATTGGTGTTTTGGTTCTGCATCATTAGTGATTCAGTTTGACATGTACGATTGTTTAAATTAAATTTGGTATTCTATAGTTCTGCTTCATTGATGGCTTAGCTTGGGTTTCATGCTGCTTTAATTGCATCATTTCTTTTTTCGGTTCGTCAATTTGTTGTTCTAAATTGAGAATAAAAATACTTTGCTGATTTTTCTCATCAGTTACTTTTTGCTGTTATTTGTATAACATTCGCCGCTCCTGTTCTAAAGCACAAATTTCAAGAACAAATGCTTCACTATAATTATATGAGGTTATTATACCTGTTTGTTGAGGTGACGCTGTTGCGGCCATATTATTTTGGAATTGCTCTATGTCAAGATTTTCAGATGAGAAATTAAAAGTTTTCTCTGAAGATCTAGCAACCTTTTCTCGCCTTTGGAACGGGCTGCTTATTATTCCCATATTCTTGTTATTTTGTATATGCAAGGATCGGCTCTCCCTAGAATCCCTAGAGCCAGTCTCATGAGAGAGTGGATTGCCCAATGTTTCCATTGGTGTACCACCTGGGGTATTTCTTCCTTCTGTTTTGTTCATTGCATATTGAATATCTATAGCGTAATCCACTTGCCTCTAGTATTTAGCCGATTTAAAAAAAAAAAATGTTGCACGGGTGTTACCACGTGGAGGTATACTAGACACATTTGGTGGTCTCTACATAGTTGCAAGGTTGGAATATAGTCCACAAAAGTCATAACTATAGACGGTCAATGCCTACCCTATTGGGACGCACCCAACATCCAATTGTCTATAGGTTTTTGTCTAAATGACGTTCGTTAATATTTTAGAAGTACAATATTAAGTTATTCTATTAAATATTATTAAAAATTAATGAATGGTTTTTTAATGAATAAACCTTTTCAAATTAATTTTTATCATTAAGTAATTTTTCGGGTTTTTAAAACGAAAAATCGCTATCCGTCAACTAGCATGTACCGGCCGATTTTTGATGGAAATTTATCGCGCAAGCGGTGTTGATTAAAATGGTTTTTGTAAAACTGGTCGATTTCCGTCAAAACTCTATCGGTACTGGATTTCATGATACCGCTCCAGCTAACGGCCGGTTTAAGAACGCAAGGGACCCGGGCTTCCCCGAGGTTCGGCCCCTAGTGTTTCATTCTAGATCTATTGATGAAGGTCGTTTCCTTGGTTCAAAATTGTTCAGTTTGCTAAGGGTGTAGTAGGTATGCATTTTTGAATTAGGATAGAATCCCGGTTTGTAGCATGGTTCCACACTGGTATTGATATACGGAACTTTTGTGGATTCCAACCAATTTTAATAAATAAAGTGAGTTCTTTGTTTTTATGAAAGTGTATTTTTTGGTGCAATATCATTTTCGACTATTCGACTATAAAATTGTGCGCAGTGGTTATCTTCTCCAATTGCACTAGTCTACTGACACTAACCTAATCATCTCCTTATTCGACATTCCTGGCACAACGTAAGTCGATTATTCCTTTTAAATGGACACGTATCTTGGGATTACTCGAGAGTTTAGAGGTACATAACCATAGATGAATTAAAGTTTCTTCTGCAGTTGAGAAACACATTCCATAAATTGGGAACGTACATAACAATATGATTCGAGCGTTTTCTATATTATAAATTCTGATTTATTGTGTAGGACGTAGGAGATGTTTTCCAAAAGGTATACGCTGTAATTAATAGGTACGTTGTTAACTCAGCAGTAATTTGACGGGGCATATGCGTAACACGCTCTTCTATTCTCTCTCTCTATCGGTTTCAATTGTTCTCATTTTACCTCAAAATAATCTGGGAGTTGTAGAGTACAGCGAAAGACAAAGGCGCCGTCAAATTGCATAGTTAACTTATTTTTTACGAGTCCGAGAGTTTAAGCCAAGTTTCAATTAACACAACTATGTGTATTGTACATAATATATGTTATTTTATTTAATAAAACAAGGTATTTTACAGATTTTATTTTTGAATAGCAGTGCTTCCCACAAGAGAAAGTTCAATTTACTTAATTTTTAGTTGCGTTCTTGGTTAAATTTGGTAAAATATTTAAACCCCAGACATCTTTTAAAATTGTTGAATTGCCGTTGTTGTCTAAAGAGGTTATTAGCCTTTTTATAATTTTTATTAACGGAATATTATTGTTATTACTATTGGTATTAATGAAAGCGTTTTTGTTGAATTTTAGTTTTTTACTTATTGTGAAGTCTACTTTTCTTAGTTTGTAATCTGGTTTTAATTCAATCTTCAAATTTGCATTTGTAGTAATTGACAATATTGCCTTTACCAACTTGTTATTTTCTTCAATGTTTGTTACATTTTTTATTACATACCGAGTCGATTTTCCGCAAATCTAGCATGATCAAACATTTGAAAATTGGAAGTGATTTTCATAAATAAGTTGTATTATTAAAATAATTTTTGGGACAAAATCTGTGTAATTTTGTGCTATATGCATATTCACCAATACAACCATGAAATAAATCATGCTGCTTGTTGTACATACGATTGGGCATCATAAACTTGATTTTTTGTTTAAATATTCAGAATAATTCAGAATTGTACACGAATAGTTGTGATTCTAGAAATTCAAGGTGAATTCAAAATGTTCATTGAATATATAAAAATTTATATTTTTTAAATACATACGATTGTCAAAATTTGAGTTTTCAAATTCCAATATTTTTCAAAAGATCCAAACATTTAAAATTTCAGTAATTTAAGATTAAGTTTATTTTCACTGTGATTGATTTTTATTAGATAGGATGTTTCATTGAACAGTTTTAACAAATTTTAAGTTTGCACGATTAGCATTAAAAATAGTTTAATTTTTGAAAATTTAATTATGTTTCATTTAAGTTTTGGAAAATCCTTGGAGGTTTTGATAAAAATGTTTCAGAACCAGAATCGGTTTATCCGCGGTCAACATTATACCATAGACTAAAGTAATATTATAGAGACGTCTTAATACGAATAAAAAATGATCCAATTATGGGGGGCCAATAAATAATAATCTTTAGTGGAATTAACAAAAATTGACTTGTGCGTACTTTGTATACCAAAAGCAAAGTTCAATCATAAAATAAACAGAATGGGAAAAAATGTGTACGTTTTGTGTTACAACTATTTGTGTATGTATACCAATTTTGGGACTATTTTTTATTCGTTGAAAGATGTCTCTAGAATATTACTTTAGTCTATGATTATACCTTTTATTAGAGGTATAATGTTGACCACGAATAGAGTAAAATGAGTCTACCACATCGAAGGTCGCCCAGTGTGGCTGAATAATTTTTAATGTTATTCATGCGAAACCATAAACTTTAAGATCATAAAAATTTACTATATTGTATCAAATTAAAAACCGATTTTATGGATACAAATCATATTCGATTCATGTTATATAGACAACTAATTTTTAGTTCCTACCACAAACATTTTAATGAGTTTGAAGTTATGCCGAATTAGTGATGGTTAAAAATTAAGATAATTAGTTTTTAATATTTTTTACGACGTAGCTTCCCTAACAGATGCCATTCTTAGAACCTTATATTATACGAAAGAGTTGCATTATTATTGCAGTTTTGAGTCTATTCAAAATTTGAGAAACATACAGTAAAATAATATAATACATTAATGTAATTTTCATCCATTTGTCTTTCAGCAGTAGAAGTTCGCGGATTTTTTAAACAATCGAAAAATTGTTATTGTTTGTTATAAAAAAAAAATATAAATCAAATAAACGGATATTGAAAGATATTTGTAAACCATTAATATAATAATAAGGCAACAGATAGTGGAAAGCGATCATTTCAATTTTTTCGTTTTTATGTTTTACAAATTGTAATTGGAAACTCATTTTTCATCAATTTTATTTTATACCATGAGATTTATTATTGTGAATACGCCATATTATATGAACGTAGATTTTTTTGGTTTAAATAACCAAAATTTATTTGCGGATTTCCTATTCTCACACAATTTTCGTCAAAAAATATAAAAAAGAATATTTTTCTCCTAACGTCTTAAAAGCCTCTAGTTTTAATACTGTTTTTGGGTATTAAAGTTGGCCTTTTTCTTACTATTTTAAAAATGTGTGTGTTGCTAAGCTACACTTTTAATCCTAGGTGTAAAAGTAGGCACTTTTAATACTAGGAGAAAAATATTATAGTGAAAATCCAATAATATGTATAATGTATGTATATGAAATAATTATTTTATTTTTTTTATTTTTCGTTCATATCATGACCTCCTTAGTTTCACAAAATATTTCAACAAAATTAGTTTCAATTTTGAAAGTCATGACCTCCTTAGTTTTGCAAAATATTTCAACAAAATTAGTTTCAATTTTGAAGTTTTAATTACATAATTTGTACTTACTCGTATAATTAGTAATGTAAAACCGACAAGACATAAACTCTTCGTTGGAGAAAAAATAGTATGTGTTATTCGGATTAAAAGTGACTTTGTTTGACTCGCAATTATATTTGCTTTTGCTCGGCTACGCTGCGCTTCGCCTCGCATGCAAATATAATTGCTCGTCAAACAAAGTATCACTTTTAATCCTAATGACACAATGTACTATTATATTTGTTTTTTTTTTTATTTAACACAAAATTGATAAAATATAAATATTATTTTATTATAATTATTTTATTCCTATTATTATGATAAACCAAATATGTACATATATAGACAATAAAATAATACAAAAAATAAAACAAATTATTCAAAATTATTTTATTTGTTTGTTATCAGATTATCATCACTGTATGAAGCTTTTTGTAATTAATCCTACAAATTTATTATTTTTTGCTGTTGTATACTCTTTATTATGAAACGGCTATTATTAAAATAAATACTATTAATTTTTTTAAGATTTGTATTGTGTAAATGTTGTTTTGTTAATGAATATTATTGTATGTTAACTAGGAAAATTAAATGTTTTTAGTTTACACTCAATTTGTGTAACTAAAATTATACCATGCAAGAATTTCTTTTCTAGTACGTTTTTGGGGGTTCTTTTCAAATTAATAACACTGAATAATCACCTAACTGTGGATAATTCAGTTATTAGCTTAATGTTATGGATGAATAAATAAATTAATGGTGTTATTGAAAACGAATTGCTATTTTTTATAAAAGTGCTAATTTCATGGGTATTTAATAAATTTATTATTCGGTTGGAACATATACATACATATATCTATCTCAGACATGTTCTTTTTTGGATCAAATTATGGAGCGAAACAATCATATAATTTTAGCTATGAATATTAATTTAATTTAAAAAATTTTATCAAATTGTGGAACCTGTCATATTATGTTGTTTTCCTATAGGCATGTTATTTTTTAAGGCGGCATTTTATCAAAAATTATGGGTTCTAATTGCCAAAAAAACGAAAAAAACTTAGTAAAATTTCATCCGCTAAAATAAATTGCATTTGCGGTTTTTGATGAAAGGACTAATCATGACACAATCGGATTAAGACTTCAGTAAATTCCGCAAATAAGTATTAATGTAACTTTTATGTGAGAAGCACATTTATTGAATAAGCTTCATGGCCTCGCGCGTACTCGTACTCGTAAAAATCGCGATGTACTCGTACCTCAAAGATGACGTAATTCAACGTCTAAAATCGAATAATTTCAATCTATTATTAAGACAATTCTAATGTATAAATTAAACTTTAAGTATGTAAAACCAAAATATGAAACCACCAAATCCGAACATCGCGAAACGTAAGGGCCTATTAATTATACAAGCATTATGTATTGTTGCAACGCAGTTATGTTTATTGCTAACATAATCGAGTTTTCTCGAAATTGCGAATCTGTTAACTCAAAATATGAGAGATATTCATTCGACAACCAAAGGTAACCCCCGCAGGTGTAATTTGAATGGGGAATTTTTCAGAAATGATAATAAAATTGGTAAGGTCAATATTTTGGTTAACATCGGATCGATTTACCGCAAAGTTTAAATTAATCAGTTAACTTAATTTTGTGTTGATTTCCCTACCAATAATGTCTTCAGCAGCTCCGCAGCTGGGTTTAACTCATTTTACTTCTCATATTCAGTTTTAAGAAATCTGAAAACATTTACTACATTTGAAATTGTTTTATTTACGAATTACAATAACAGAAATAACATTAAATTTGGCGGGTACTTACATAGCTGAAGAACGTCCGTAAATGCCGGAGGAAAAATGCTTTTTATATGTTACTTTACTATATGTATAAAGGCCAAATAATCGTCGCGTAACATTTCAAATAAATTTAATATGGGAATTGCTTGGTCGAATTATACTAAGACCCAGTATGTGTCTGATGTAAGTTGTTGCATTAATACCTTTATTAGTGGGGTATACGTGAAGAATTAATAGATCTGCGTTTATTTCTATAAGATACAACGAATTCCTATACAAAATGTACAACAAATATTTTGGTAGTCCCCGTGTGGTAGTTGACGAAATAAAATGTCGGTTTTATTTTGTTCTTGAGTAAGCTTTATTTCGTGCAAGTAAATCATCTAGATCTTTCAATTTGTCGAAATCCATTAAAACATGTGAAATCCTATATTCAGCACTCTCTATAATATCATTTCGAAACTACTAACCCTACTCCAATCCTATGTGACGCTGCAATGAGTATTGTAATATAAAGTACACAGCTGTTCTTTCCCATTTTTTGAGTACATTCATTTCCAAAATAATGAATTCTTCGGAAATTCAATGAATTTGTTATTGAACTACTGCAAATATACCAAATTTTCATTCCATATTTGTCAAATTTAGATGAAATGTAGAGCTGGAAAGAAGTCTTTATTTTGGTACAATTTGTTACATCCGCATATGAATAGTAAGAAAATTTCAAAACTTTTTCGGACTGATCAATCTTCTGAAACCGTTAAATCGCAAATATTGGCATCTTTTGATTTTGTTTTTTAATGGCTGAAAACATTCCTCCAGAAATGATTTGATTTGTTATTTGGCCTATTATTTGGCATCTAATTAGAAAAAATTTGACCACTGATAGAGAAATCACAAACGGTTAAGGTTATCCAATAATTCTAAACTTTTCATTTAATCGATCCGATAATAACCGATTCCTACCAAAAATAAAATGTTTTTATTTATTTATTAAAATAATTAGAATCAGCAAGCAAATTGTCAGTTATTGTAAAGCTTCCATATTTCAATTTCACCTCCTCAGATAATCTCTGACTGCCGATTTTGTATATCTCGTTTTTCCAGCTACGAGTGTTCAGAATTCAATTTAGAAAGACACAATTGTAGGAAAACGCAATTACGTAAGTACGCGTTACGAGAGCTGAAAATGCCTTACATAATCGCGTTTTGTCGAAATTTTGAAAAAATTCTGTAAACTCGTTTAATACTTACATAATAATAAACACATCATAAGCTGTCCGAATTTTCGAATTTGGTGGTTTAACATTTTTCGAAATAAACTTTAATCTACCTGGTGACTTAATTTGTTATTTGATTCTTCGAGGTTTATAACCTTATTTGAATTTAGTTTGGATTAAATTAAGCGTTCCGTTGGGTTAGATTCTTGAAATTAGACATTTCAGATTTTTTAATTAACCTACAGATTTCGGGGTTTGATTAACGGGGTTTGATTAAGTTGCTTGCCATCAAAGTTATTCAAAATTACCAATATTTCCTAGATTATTCGACGTCCTCTAACTATTATTTTGCGAAAGATGTTCTTTTTGCTTATAGCATTTATTAAAAATCGTTATACATTGTTACTGATATTTTGATTTTTCAAGGTGAGAATTCTAATTTTATTCGAGATTTTTGGAATATTCGAAATTTCTTGAGAATATTGTGATTATTCTGTAATGCAGTAGATATTATTTAAAATTTTAAAGATTTTTCGATTATTCTATTTAATTTAGTTTAGAGTTGGATTCAGTGTATTGTTCAGTTTTGTGATCGTACAGAGACGAGTTTCTAAATTAAGATTTTTGAATTTATCTAGATTTTAAAATTTAAATAGTGTTGAGTGGCATATGACAGCAAAATTGAAACCATTATATTAAGAAATGTAAAATTATTCGGGCATTTCGAGATTATTCGATCCATGTCGAAATTTTTCGGGTTTCTCGATATCCCTCGAAATTTACAGGAGTTTGAGCTGCGTTTATAGTGTTGATGCTATATAGTGATAAGCTTGGAGCGTGTTGAGTTAAATAGATGATATTTTTCAAATTTTCTAGGGTTGCTTGTTACAGAAATTATTGCTAAAAACTTGCTGAGATTTGTGAGATTTTGAGATTAGACGTTCGGTAGTTTTTCGCTATTATTGTAAATTTTTCAAATTATGTGGGTGTTTTTGTTTTTACTTAAAATTATTCAGAGAAACAAAGCTGTTATTGGAACAAAAATTTTGAAAACCAATTCTTTTTCACCACTTGTCATTTTTTAAACCAATAGACTCAAATGAAGCTTATATGTATATGTATGTGCCCTAAACATTATTGCTACAAGAGGTGATCCAAACAACGTCATTTCCTTTTATATTATATTTTAATTTGCATGCTCAAATAAAATGGCGTTTTCTGCATTTTAACAGCGACTACATATAAGTTTTGCTTGTGCGATGAATGAAAGTAAAACGAACATTTAAGTTGCCTAAAAATTGATAGTTGTGTTAGAACTTTGTGAAACCCGTAAGGATAGAAATAAAAGAAGAATTATGGTTCGTTCATAAAGTTGGTGATGAAATTGAACAAATATTTTTGATTTGCTATTGAAAAATTTGGGGTTCGTAAAACATTCAGTGAATACCTCGCATTTATGGACCAGCCACCTCTTATTGGAGTATATAATCAAAATTCATAAAATGATAGATTAAATTTTCAATTTACCAGTAATATGTAAAAGAACTAAAATGTTGGACTTTTCCCATACCAAGTTTATATTCTTCATCGAGTCTAAGAGACTCATCGCATGATTTTCCGTTTGAAAATGGGCCATTTAGGCCTATATTCGGTACAAGTAAAAAATTGTTTGTGGGTGATTTTAGATGTTAAATAATAATTATTAGTATACATAAAGCTCAATAGTTAATAAAATTAAAATGAGTCTGCGAAACTCAACCCATGCTGATTAGGGTTAAGCAAGTTACGTCATATTGTTAAACAATTTGTTAAACAAACTAACGGTTGGTTATTTTTTAAGAACATATTAAATGCTAATTAGGATATAAAAATAAAATATAATTAAAATTTGTTTTTTCAAAGTATGTATTCAAATTAATTTGTAAATAAGTTAAATTTGCGAGACAAGAATTTTATTAGTAAATACTACTCAGATTGGATGGAGTGCATAAATATAAGTAAATGGTTTTACTAGCACAATCTGGGATAGGAAACGTATTTCTATGCATTCCTGCAGTTGGTTGAAATAAATAAAAATAAATACTTCCGTATGGCACAATTGTGCTATTAAAAGCATTTACTTATGTGCAGCAGGGTACTAAATCTAAAATTAGAGATTATTTTGAATGTGTATACACAATTACACATAAATAGGCGACACCAATTATTGTCCTCCGCCCTGTAATGTTTATGTAAATCTGATTAATCTTAAACTGCTGGCTTTTTAATTTGCAGCCGAACAAAAACCACCTGCTCTCTATTTTGTGAAATCTAAAAATTTGTCTCCTCTAGGAAAAACCAACCTAACTTTTTTTATTCATTATTTTTAGGAAAAAGTTTCAGATACTGTAAGGAAATCATAATTTATTTTATTTTGTATATTTATTCACATCCAATTTTGGTATAGTGACACACTCTGTTTTGAACATGAGCTCATTACAATAAAATGTGCGAGAGGTAGATTATAACTCACTTATTAAGAAAGGTATCCGACTCGTTACTAGTCATATTACAGGTTGCAAAAATGCAATGCCGGCAGTTTAGTGATAATCTAGAAATATTGTATAAATGAAATACAGGCAGTTTAAGTGTTAAGGTAAACTAAATTTTTAAACTTACTTTCTTAAAGTTCTACCGACTAATTGGTTAATTATAAAGTGTGTTAGTTGGTTTCCTTAAATGGAGTCATAAGCATTCCGCCACTGGACTGAACCTTATTCTAATATGTTTGTAACGTAGAAATGCGATGTGTGATCTATTAATCTGTATGCCATTCAACTAGTATAAACTAATCAAGCCGAATGAACCAGAGACGCTGTTGTTCCTGGATAAAATTATACGAATTAAAAACAAAATTTAAAATAAAATTTTCGCTAAAGGATCGGCCATAAAAGATAAAAACAGCATTTTGTAATTTCAAACATTTTTTGTTTTAATTCTTTGGTGGCTTTTATAAATTCGAACGATATTTTAATAATTTTATCATTGTAGAAGTTACAATTTTGTCAAAAAATTAAAATATCTGTTTAAAAATTCGGTTGAATATTTTGAATGTGGCAATACCTTAAGTTTCAGGTTTCCACTGTTTCCAGCCTTTTCAAAGCTCGATTGATAAAATAGAGTAAATCGACAATACAGCAAGTAGTTTACTTTATATCAATTGTATAATTTAGTTTTTTTAACTCAGATAAAATTTGTATTGTTATTGTTGTAAGGTAGGCAAGAGCAAATCAAACAAAATCAACCATAACCGCTCCTAATAGGTACTCAAAACAAATAAGTACCTCAATGATTTTGTTTCTGAAATAAATTACGGTGACATCAATTTTTAAATCAACATTTTATTTCGGGAGTGACTTCAATAATTTTAATTTTTGCCGATCAAATTTAGTTTTCGTTATATACATATTTAAAAAAAAATATTTCAAAATCGGATGACGTCAGAAATGATATAATTCAATTTTCATTTTTTGAGATTTTGGTAAAATAATTAAATGAGATTTTCGCTCTATAACGGGTTATAATGGCGTAATAATAACGAATTTTGTAAAACCGTTCAATCATTTTCTACTTTGTAAAATGTTGTTCTCTATCACTTCCTTCAAAAAAATACAGTCAGTTCCGGACGCCGTGTATTTTTAATTTTTTTTTTTTTGTACAAAACGTACGTTTGTATTGTACAAAATGGCTCTATGCATAGTGGTACATTTTTTGGAAGCAAATAACAATTTTCACATCTTTTTCAACACCTGCAGCTAAAGCAAAGTGAGTTATTCAAGTTAGGAGAGAGTTATTTTTTCTAAAATGCTTTTTCCCCGATATTAACCCTCCGAGAACACACAGGGTCAGTTTGACCCTTACCTCAAATTTGTTCCTAAATATCTTAAAAGTATTTTGGAAATTGACGGACCTGAGGCTCTCTAACTATAGTTTTGAGTACTAACTACTCGTTAAGGTACACGGTACACCTATTGTAAATCGCAGTTCATGCAGGGTCATTACATCGTCGGTTTACTCCGAAAAAACATTTTTTATTTGAGGTGATACAGGTTTTACACTTCAAATTGCAGCTTTAGTAAATTATATACACTCAAAGACAAAAGTCTACATACACTCGATATATCTAGTACATTTCGTAAACAACACTAGTTTTCCAAATTTTTTTTTTTTTTGTTAAACTATTTATTTTTCAATATATAATTAATTTTATAGTCACCAATTCTGATAATTTAAAAAAACCTCAAAAATTAGTGAGACGAAATCCTACATACAGAATTTAATTTTAATAATTAAAATTAAAAAAATTATATAATAAATACAAATAGATCATTTTTTAAATATCGGTTAGATTCTCCATCGGCGTCAATCCCTGCCTGTAGACAGCGAGCCATAGACAACACTAAATTCTGGTTATTGCGGGAGTAATCTCCGCCCAAGCTTTCATCAGCGCTTCCTTCACAGTTTCCTTTTTTTGATGTGGTATTTCCGTAATCTCTGTTCTACTTCGTCCCAAATATGCTCAATTGGGTTTAAATCTGGCGACTGGTGTAGTGAATGGAGCTGTATCGGTACATTATACAGTAATTCCTTTACTATAAAAGCTATATGTTTCGGATCGTTGTCTTGTTGAAAGATCCAAGACTATTCGACCCCTAATCTTTCAACAAATGGTTTCAAATTATCATTCAGTATGGTCAAGTACTAAAATCGGTCCATCGTTGTATCAATGAATACCAAATTTCTAACCCCAGCCGCCGCCATCGCACCCACCATGTTTTCGAATTTTTACACGATGTCGTGAATTTGGGATCACGAAACACGATACTTTTTCGCCATCTATTCGATCTCGAGAAAAATTCCGCCAACAAAAATAAGGCGGACAATTTTCCGATTGATTTATTGTTGAGGATTATGACAGGTCACTCGTTGTTTGCGTTAGTTCGATTGAAAAGTAATATATATTTTGATTTAAGAAATAGTTTGAAAAAGGTTAAAGTATTTAATTGAACTAAAACTAGTTACAAAATATTGTCGCGTACACTAACAAACGTAAAGTAAGTTAGCGTTTATGACGTTAAATGATTGCTTTTACAGAGAGAAAAAGTTGAGAAAGAAAGTTGAAGCGGGTCGAAAAGAACATATCGACTTTTTCTAAGACTCGCCGCGGATATCATGATAGGGAAAATGGGATTCTAAAATGATTTTTGGAAAAACTTATTGAATACGGTCAAGCAGGATGAAATTGGCTGTTCTTAAACAGATTATGATGAAATGTGACATATGCGGTGGAAATGGAATTCTAAAACGATTTTTAGGTGAAATTCTAGAATATGCGGAATTAGGATGGAACTTGTCTATTCTTTAACCGGCTATGATGAAATTTGACATGTGTGTTGTAAATGGGATTTTTAAATGATTAGGAAAATAATTTTTAAATGAAATTCTAGATTATAGTCAATTTGGATTTAGCTTAGCAATTTGTAACCGTTATCATCCATTTTGACGACACCAATATACACAAAGAAATATGACCCAAAATTATTTTTGGATGAGGTTGTGAGAAATATGCCAGTATTGCTTCTATAAAGTTTAATATTGAGCTTTTGTGAATGATGCAACTGTAATGTTGATTTAAAAACTTTTCTAGCCAACCATTCGATTTAAACTCTGGGTTTGTGTTTTGAATAATTGGTGTCAGAATTGAAACTACTAACGGTAGTGTAGAGTCTCGAAGTGTAGACTCTCGAGATTAGAAATATAAGGAACGATTAAGGAATAGCGAAGTTCTATCCTACTGGCCATATTCCAGAACTTCCACCAAACATCAGTTTAGAATCCCATTTCCATCGCATATGTTAAATTTCACTAAAATCCGTTAAGAAATATACAAGTTCCATCCCCTAATTGGCCATATTCCGGAATTTCGTCCAAAAATAATTTAGAATCCCTCTTCTGGTGTACTTATCGAATTTTAGCATAATCGGTTAAGAAATAGCCAAGTTCCATCCTAATAATTGAGGTAGTATTTTGAGAAAAATTTTGTATGACTAAAATATACAAGGGCAAATAATTTCTGATTCGTTTGGAAATTTTAGTTGCGAAGTAGCGAAAAGAATAAACAGAAGAATTTTGTATACTTGCGGAAGAAAGCGGAAGAACAATTATCGGCTACGGCTGCTATCAACAACTTGTCTTACATCTACTTTCTCCGTATACTTTGAAGAAAAACTAGAAAATGTCATGCTGCGTTTTGAAATATGCAAATGTATTCAGCTTATTCTTGATCATAAACCAACTGTACCAGAAGATGATCGACCACAATTACAAAAAACTACCAATTTGCTGTTACGCGAAGAATAAAAACTATAATGCAATGTCCGTCTTGCTTGCATCCGATGAGCGATGAACAACGTGCCTGTTTATTGCGCCGGTATTGAATAAATAAGGTATTTACTATCACAAGTCTTGTAATTGATAGAATATTTACGTCTGTGTAATAAAAATAAATTTCTCTTTAATTTGTTCACAAAAATGTTTGATTTTTTTGATTTCGAATCCACCTTCATCACCTAGCGAAATATGAAAAATCCTTTTTTAAAAGGAACGCTAAATACTTACCATTTTATTCCTCGAATCTACTACATTTCAGTAATATACAGGTCAAGCTTTAGCCAGAAATACTGAAAAATAAAAAAATATTTTCATGAATTTTTCGAATATGTTAATAATTCCACTGGTACTCTTGAATTATAATAATTGATTTGTCAATGTTTCAAATACATCTGACAATTTTTTCAAGCTGGTCGCACTTTCCAATTTAAAATGGTATAGACGATCAAAGAGTGTGTAGGGTCAGGGTTAAATATAGCAACCTAAATTGTGTCAACTTCACTGACCCACCAAAAAGTTTTGTATGATTTGTCATTGTGAATTAAAATACCTTTATTCCTTATTTCTTCCTTTATACCTATATACCTTTATTCATTGTTTTATGAATAAGGAATTTAACGTCAAACCACAAAAGCAGACCTTTCAATATTTATTTTACTAATTTAAGCCAAAAAACATTGGAGTGCCTGTCCCAAGCGCTACAGGCCAATACATCCTATTAGAGCAATGTTCCCATGCATATTAAGATAATCTGGCACTTTTAATTGGAAGAAAACCATCAAATATCATATTCATAAGCGATCTGTAATATAATCCAAAACATATCTTAGCATGATTAAATAAATAATATTTAAAACAATATTTTACAGAACTTATATGTACAGTTTGCCAAGCTTGCTTGTGAAGTTTTACTTAAAGAATAAACAATACGAAATTTACATACACACAATATTTTATGACGGTGCTCACTGATTCTTGTAACATACGCACGAGACATTTTTCAACCTTTTCATATTTTCGGTTTTTCAAATTATTTCTTTTAAGCTGCAACTAAAGTAAAATTAAACTACTTTGTTCTGAGCCATAGTAAGGTACCATGCTACTCATTTTTTTTTTTTCGTTTGAATTTAATACAAAGACTGAAAAACCATAGAGAAGAATGAAGGATGAATTCCCTCTTCTGGCAACGAGTACGCGGAGCTGAAAATTTAAATTAAGTTTGGGGCTCCAAATAAAAAGAGGAACGCTTATGGTGCTACTTATTGTCTGTCTTTGTAGAATTTTAGATTCCAGTATAAACTGACAAGATGTCTCACGCTGCGTGGGGCACAGTACTGCCACAGTGTGTTGTCTCACGGACAAATTCGTCCCACGAAGCGTGAGATAATTACTTCATACGGGGACGATTTCCCGCATTGTCGAAACCATCAAAAACCTCACACATTCGTATAATTTGTGCAATATTTCAGTGAAAGCGATTGGGCTTCTGGTCAATTTATTCTAGTCGGTCACTTGTGTTTATCATTGTGATGTGTTCATCGCCGTCACCGATCGTAATCAGATGCTAAAAGCCTGTTAAGCATCTCTTCCCTACCGGTACCTCCCGATAACCCTTAAAGTTTCTCAAAATGTTCTGTTCGTAAAAGAAAATCGTGTCTTGGCCACACCTCAATTTTTTACGGTTTCAGCTTTATCTAATACAACATTACTAAATAAAATAGATACATGTTACGACTTCGATAGATACATTTTACAGGTTAATCGGGATTTAATAATATTTTCACATAATCAGCCACATTATATTCCTTTATATTCGTGGTTTCGTCTATTGATACCACGTTTACGCCATAGGTACTTTAATAGTTTAATACTTATTTTCTAATATACTATTCTCTTTTAGTTTACACCACAAAATATTATTTTGGTAATATAATATGGATTATTATATTTGATTTGTTTTGCCAGACAATATACAACTTCATTATTTATTTGATGTGTTTGCGATTTTTAGAAGTCATTTATTTTGTTGTGCGCTGAAATTATTTTGATTCATATTTCCTTGATCTTATTTTATTCCTTTTACACGAAAAAGTTCGATAAAAAATGAACAAAAAAATGTCATTTCAGGGGCGGTTTTATAACATCCGGTATCAGTAGAAATTGACGGAAATCGTCCGGTTTTACAAAAACTGGTATCATGAATACCGTTTTCACGGTAAATTTCCATCAAAAATCGTCCGGTAGATATTTATTATGAACGTCATTTAATGCCAATTTTTTGTTTCGCTGGCCTACATCCCATAGAAGGATTTGGCCGCTTCATAGTGAAGTTCCGTAACCATTTTTACAAAGGATAATGAATGAGTGATTAATTCATTGATCCTTCAGCCGTGATTTTTTCATCACCCGCCGGGAATCGAACCCGGGACCACCGGGGTTTAATGCAAGCATGTTAACAACTGTGCCACCGGGACGGCAATTAACGTCGTTACCTCCTTATAATTTTATTGCGTTTTCACTGCAATATCTTAATATGGTTGTTATACTATCTAGAAGAAAATAATAAAATAAAGAATTGGTCCGATAATTTTGTTGCACTTTGACAAAATAACGACGTAACTGCGGATACAGTGCAGTGTCATATGAAGCCAAATATAATTTTAAGCATGAGTTTTTTTTAAATAAAGTAACTATGCGATTATTGGCTTTAATTTAGGAAAAAAAAACAGCGGTTCTGAAGAAGAAATTGCCTTCTCGCCGGGAATAGTGGATTCGGAATCCATCGATAACAGCAGTAGTAATGAAAACAATTAAAGGAATAGCAGTAGTTAATATGATCAGTAACTAAGCGAAACCTCTAAGAAGAAATTAATGCAGAAGTATGAACATCAACCTAGCGGAGAGGACGATTCTTCCTGATGATTTGCGATTTAATTGTTCAGTTAGTTTTTAATTTTAATAATGTGAGATGGCAACCTCAGGTATTACGTTTCTTCATTTTGGATTTCGATTATGTCCGATAAGTCAATTTTGGAGTCGATTATTTTTAGTGGCGCACTCACTTTTATTCTATCAAATGCTGATTTTAGTTTATTAATTCTTAATTTTGTTTAAGAAAATTTCCTTGGTGCACACGTCCAATGGTCTATCACCCCTCTAATTAGATTGGAAGAGACCGAAAAAGTTTATTTGAATAAGGTGAATGTTAAAAATTAAGTTTATGAAAATTGCGCCGAAAGATAAAATTGAAAGAACCTTTAAGAAAACAAACATTCTTCTCATTCGAAGGGCAACATTTAATTATGAATAATAATGATTCGTTATAAAATATTATTTAATATTCGTAGTTTATTGCAATTTTACAAAATTATATTTCTTTTTGTTCTAGGTAAGCACCAATATTTAGTGGATATTACAACAAGAGCCAGAATGTAAGTGTTCATTTATACATTATTTTAACTCGTCAATAACTATTGATTTGATTGACCGTTTTTTATTACACGTTTTTTTGTAGCATTTAGAGTAGAACTAATAGCTAAATTATTATTAAAAATCAAAATAGTAGAGTACGGGTAGGGAATGTAACCCCGGTATTATATATAAGGCAATATCGGGATCCGGGATTTTGGGATTGACAAAAAGACCGCAAAAGATTAGCTTAAATTAACAATTTTAACACAACAATAATGGCCAATGAGGATTAAATTTGTAACTGGTGATAACTAATAATTACGACTTACCTTTAGTTATCTATGAAATTGAGGTCATCACCAAAAATTGTTATTACTTGTTTGTTAGGCAATCTAAAAAAATAAAAACAAAATATTCACCCCCGATAGACTAATTCCCCATACTTCTTACAACCTGAAGATACCTCTGTGTTTAACATGTAATTTTTGTTTTGTCATATTTCTGTGTAGTACATACTTTTATAATAAACACACATGGAGAGGAAGAAATCTAATCGATAAATAAATAATGTATCTTTTTCAAGTTTGTAGAAGAAAAAAAAATGTTTAATAGGAAAACATAAAAATTTATAAATATTTTCAAAAAGTGACAATACTCTTAACATTTTTATAAATATGTACTGTAGATACTAACCTTACACATACATAAGAGTTGTTACACTAGAGCAAATTTTTTACATCTAACAGTTGATATCTCGTCGCATGTAGAACGACATAACATGCATATTAAAGTTTTCATTCTGATTCAATTTCATATTTATGCTAGTAGTAGAATTTTCATTCAAACTGAAAATATTAAAAAGCACAAGAGTTAATTGTAAGCAGAATAAAATAAAAAAATCGAAAATGGAATGCCTTGGTGTAGAGTGTAGAAATGAAAATATTGCAGGAGCGTAAAGATCAAAACAATGAAATGAGTCACACCCCATCTCAGTAAGCATTAATTTTAAATATTATAAAGTGGTGTTACAAAATATTATGAGTTGACCTAATTTTGTAGATTGGCAAATAAAAAATGAATCTCTACATTTTATTGTTTTCCACAATTCTCTCTCTAGATATATGTAAATCACATCTTCGGTTATAGAGTGATGGTAAAGAACTTGGCTTTATTAATTTGCGGCACCGAGTTTGATTTTCATCACAAATCTAACTATTTATTATAATTAAATATTGCATAAATAATTTCTTGATATGTCTCGTAAAATTTTAAAAACACCGGTTTTGGCCTTTAGTGGAAATGGTTCATTTAGTTTTTCTATTGTATATACAATAATTCTGTTAGTTTATATTTTAGGTCATTAAGATTCAATAAATTTTTACTGGAGGCATTTTTAAAAACGGGAAAATCTATTAGAAATTATTTATTTGCTACATTGACTTTACTACCTTGATTATATTTGTTAATTATTATTACGTGGTGATCTCGATTTTTATTTTTATAATAAATGATTCTTGTCATCGTATAAATTTTTTATTGCCGTTTTATATTTTAGATAAACATTTTCCGCCAGCTGGTGTTAGTTTTAGTCGTTTTAATTGAGATTGAAAGTCTTTGAAAACTCGATATACATAATCAAGAAAATGTAAAAAGACTTGGTTTATTCAATGAAGTATTATTTTAATGAATAGCCCAGGTGTGTCATTTTCTAAATTATGGGATGAAACTATTTCTGCGTATGTTTATAAAATTAAGATGGTAATCGGTCAATGATATAGTCAAATTTTAAATAATTTCTACAGTTTTAAAATTTAATTGTATTATTTGTATACGAAATTTATATTTTTGGTTTTATAAAAATTAATTTCAATCACGTCTTTGTACGGAAACCCATCTTCACGTATCATTATAATTATCCAACTGAAAAATTATTAAATTCATTTGTAAGCGGAATAACAGCAAATGATAGATTTGTAATGTTGTTGCAACAATATTTGCAAATTCTTCTTTCGTTTCGTACTAACAGAATTTATAATAAATACATTTCTAAGAATTGGTTGGCAATGTTTTCGAAAGTATAAATCATAATTATTTTGATACATTCTATTGATCTCGCAATATATGTAACTTTACGTAAAAGAAAGTGATTTATACGATTAGCGACTCAGCTGTTATATTGAACGATGTTTAGTTATTTTAATTAAAAGATTATTTCATGTTTAGGCTAGCAAATATAGGCTATTTTTAACTTTTGCTAAACAAATCAGTTCAGGGTTGACCTTGCAAATTAAAATTTTGGCTTGTAATGCTTGCCCTAACAAGTGCTAGTTGCGCGTGACAGAAAATAAATCGATTTTTCGTTATAAAATTTATTATAAATTTACAAAAGTATATAATGCTTCATATACTCATCTGCCATTCATCACAAATTGGCATATTTGCTTTTCCTGTTTCAATGCTACTATAAATAAATAATCATGGTACAGATAATAAGCTGTAAAAGATGAAATGGTCAATTGGAGTGAGTTCTGTCTAAGCGATATGTATCTACATGGATCTACTTATGAATACATACAAAACAGGGAAGAAATTTAGTCACATCTTAATATTGCTTGTTCCCCATGTGCTTCATCAGTCTCAATTCTCCACTTGTGTATCTTCCCACCTACTGACTTTTTTCTTCAAAACTCCATTTGGTTTATCGAGCAAAACTTTTTATTGATTTCATTCCAATTATCTTGGATCTTGGTTTCCCGACATATCGACATACAAAATTTAAATTTAGTACAATCATATTATATGTAATTATTTACGTGTACACATTATATCTACCTCTCGTCGCAATTGTTTAATGATTAAAATAGAACACAAACAAAAATCATTTGAAGTCACCAAAATAATAATTTTGAAAATTATTCGATATCGCTTCAAATTGAATCATTCAAAACTAATTGGTCACATAGAATATACATACGATGTTTCTAATTAAAAATTCAATGTCAAGATTTAATAGACGTATGCAATGCACCCATATTCCATCACATATTGTCTAGTCGTATTATTTCTGTCATATTTCAGTATAGTAAATGAAAAAGCAAACTCATCACTTCTAGAATATTTATATTCTCATAACTTCAAAGAATTAGAAAAGCAATTAACTAACTATTTGAAGTTACTGAGATATTATAAACTCGTAAGATTTTTTTTTTTTTTTTATAAAATTTGTCACATTTCTTGTCAACACCTGTCTCAAGTCATTCAATTAAAGATTAATTTGTGGTGTTTGTGCCAAATTTTTTGAAACCGAGTAGTTATGGTATCATAATATAATTCTAATAAGAAATATGTGTCTATTTTGAGCTAATGATTATAAAAGTGTTATTTTCACTGGAGTATCTATACAGAACATACAGTATGATACAGAACAAATTAAATCAATTTATACTGTAATAATTTAATTCAAGGTTTTTAAAAATCAAAACACGTTCTCATTATATTTACAAATTTATTCTACTAGCATTGAAAAAAATACATTGTGAACAAAAAAATATATATATCAAAACTACTTTATAATAAAAAAAATATTATTTTAATACAAACGTTATCGTGAATTTGATATGTATTTTAATTCATAAAAATTAAAAATCATAAATCTCTTCTTTGACTTTGAAATGGTCGGATACTTTAACAAAACATCCGTTATTTTATGTTTTTACTTTTCATCCATATATTTAGATAAGGCGAACTTAGAAGAGATATCTGGATTTATTTTTAAGACTGTGCGAGTTTTCACTCTTTATTCTCGAACAATTAAATACCATTTAAAATAATCTGAAAATGCATCGAATACAATTGAACTTGAATTTTGAATTTTGTGTATATAGCAAACTTTCGAGAAAAGAAACTTAAACACGAAAATCACCTGAAAGGTAATTTCAACATATCTTTACAATCGCGAAAGCAGCTTAACACTATGCAAATCACAGATTTCAATATTCCCCTTATATATACTTCCTAAATTTGGAATGCTCTCGAAAACCCAAAATAATTTTAAATATACATTTTTAAAGTGCAACACGATAAGCACCTATAGGACAGTATCGAACAATTTCGAAAAACCAAAACACTCTGTTGAATACAATTCAATGCTTTCTAACTGAATACCAAGCAGATATAGAAACTAATGTGTGTAGAGTACTCGACTAGCTGGGTAAATAGATCGACAACTCGAGTAAGTTGATTCAGTCAAATCTTGGAAAAAAAGAAATTCCAAAATATATAAATGCAAAACAATAAAATAAAAAGGTTCGCTCATGGTAGATTTTACAACCACCCATAAACCGAGAATAACTTAAAATATCAACAAAGTAAAGAGAAGTTAAGTCAATGCCGCATCCACTAACGCCCATATTTCGTTAATATCATAAACAGTGCATAAAAGTCGAGAAACCCACCCGCAAAATCATTTAGGTCCGTAAGTTTGAACGAATAATAATCAAAAGCCGAGGATTTATCCACCGATTACTATGACCAAACAGTGGTTAAATCCTCGGTTGTGGATTAATCATCGTTCAAACTTATGGACCTTAGTATCTAGTACTAAACTTAGTTCAATAAATAAATCCATCGATTTTGTATTCATATTGTAGTCAACAAAAATTTAATGGGACCTAAAACGAAGCGATAATTATGGTTAGGTGCTTCGGCAACCTTGCAGACACAAATCAATGGAATTGCATTGTTCGAATCGTTCCTATCAGTAAATTCTCTTAGGTTGTACCACAAATGTTGCAAGCTGTGTTTTGGTTAACTTAATTCGTTATATTAAATTAGAATAAACGAATATTTAAGTCCGCACCGATCGGGTTTCGAGCCGAGAGGCCGCCCGGCGCCCACTCCTAAAGATTTAGCTTTAACCAATATGCCATATTATTATTAATATTTTTAGTGATTTCTTAAATAAAGTTTAAATAAAACATTGGTTTGAGATTAATTTGAGATGTTTTTGTGCAATTTTGCTAAAAGAAAAACTTTTTCACGGTTTTTTGGTTACACTGATTTTAGGTAATTCCTTATTCGAGATAATACTTTTCCATAGACTAGCAAAAGCCATGATTTCGCTAATATAATTTAAGAATTATGATGATACTAGTAATTGCCCGTAAAACTGACGGAAGTTTCTGAAAACTCAATAATAGCTTGAAAAGTCAAATTTTTGTTTCTAGAAGAAAGCGAATTAAGACAATCAACAGAATCTGCACACATCTGACGCAATATAATGTTAAAGTTAAAATAACAGAAATTTCGCACGAAAAAAAAAATATTCAAAACTATTGAAAACTATATACTTTGAACCCAACTGAAAAACAAACTAAATATTTTTTTTTTTTTTTTTCAAAAATAAAAATCACAGCACACGCAGAAATTTTCATGCCATCCAAACAATGAAACAAAAATATGTACATACATTTATACAAGAAAAGCGCGACTACTGCGATAGTTTTTTGTATTTTGCGTTAAATCCATACAAACACACAGACGACGTAATTATATGTATATCGTCGGTTTGCGAGAACAGTGACACAACTAAAAATATCAAATTTTTCAGGAAATCGATTTGACATTTTTTTGGTATAAAATGCGGTCAATTACTAAATTATAATGCAATAAATGTAACATTTGTGTTATGTCACTGGTATATCAGTTTAAAGGATCTCTAAGTTTTCAGGGCGGCATTTAAAATATTTAATTATCTCTAATAAAATGAGGGTTAAAACAGACCTATTTCGAGTTGTGACATTATTCTTGAAAAATAATATAATATTTTTGCATAATTGTGTCACACATTTATAGAATTAAGTAACATATTCTATGTTTATAACACTTCCGGCAGGTCCATTAATGACTGAAAGTAAAAAAGTTAAAACTCTTGAGACGTTTGATTTTAAAATTTTATTACGTATTCCAAATTCAACATAGATTAAAATCGAAAACTTTAACATACAAAAAAAAAAATAAAATCAATCAAATTCAAAATAGGAACCTTATTTAAAGCTAAGAATTCAAAATATTAAATTATAAGTAGCAATTTGATTTAAGTACTACAAATTTTCAAAAAAACTAGAATATTATTTTGGTATATAATTTCCCTATACCAAATCAAGTCTTTTTGTTTTTTCTCGGATATTCCAGGTTTAGCGGAACGTTCTTTAACTCACAAGCTGCAGTTGAGCTTCTGTTTGTATTCCTAATAATTATTGCTTCACAGAATGCTTTATCGCTATACGATGTTTCATAAAATATAGATTGAGGAGAAGATTTTTCAAACTTTATAACTTTTATGTCTGACACTTTTACTACATTATTGCTAGTATCTTTCGTTAAATTAAATCTGATTCGGCCATTCAAATATTTTAAGTCGTAAAAATCCTGATATGCCATTTTCGTTACTTTGTATGGAACCCCCTTCTTCTTGGCTGTTCGTATACAACTAATGAATGAATCAGGCGTGTATAAAGGACCACTTCGCAATTGCTTTTTAATTTCAGATTCAATCGTTGCATGGACTGAATCACCCTCATTTTGGGTATGTCCTTTGACAAGATATTTATGTGTGATTGACTTGATGTTTAAATTTTGAACTGCATATAAGTATAAAGAAAACCTAAGTTTGTTTTTTTGTTGCCCAGTGCAGTTGTCCGAGTAGAAAATCACTTCTATTTCTTTATCAATAGCCAATTTCTCTCGAAGAAAACTTAAAACACACGTTCCCAGTTCATTCACACCTCGATTCCCTATATACCTTCATGCCAAACAAAGCAATCTGAAGATTTACGATGAATGTCGTAGATATTGAAGTTAAATAAGTTTAACTTTGACTTATAGAAAAAAAAGTGAAGCTTTACCTTTTGGACATTGAAACCCCGCTTGCAAATCGTATACAGCAAGAATAACGTTGGATATGTTCGCGAATTTTTGTTTGTCCGAATTATTTTCTTCGCGAGCTAAATCCTTTTCTTTCAGGTGAGTTTCATACTTCTCACGCATTGTTTCTTTTTCTTCAATTGGCGCATTTTCATAAGACACACAATATTCGCACTAATCATTTTTTGGTTTGTAACTGAATATCTTAAACTCCGTAGTAAAAATTTTATAAAATACGATATAGTTACAAAATGGTAATTTTTTGTTGCTTACACTGTTCTACATAATCTCTATGGAGGTCGGTTATGAATTTATTTCCTTCAATGTAATGTCTTGTGGATTCTGAATGTCTATAACGACTTTCCACTTTGGGAATATTGCTGATGAACTGTCGAATTTCGTCCTTAATTGCTTGATCAATACATATATGGTGACCGTGTTTTTCTCTTTAGTCTCCCTCCATAGTATCATTTATTAACGTTTTTTTTTTTGAACGGCTGTTCTAATGGGCCTATCGTTTATGTCTAAAATATTTTTGAAAAATACCTTACAAATACGTATTTTGTGACTTTTTAAGTTAAAATAAAAGGCATTATTTAATGATCTGTTACTTTCCGTTCTGGTATATCGATATATTAGGAGCACAGGTTCCATGCATGATCCTATAAAATATCGTTGCTTTTCCAAATCGGCCAAGCTCCAGAAAGTTGTAAATATCTGATTACGGTCTTCTTCCGTAATTTTTGTGAAACATCTCAGTTTACATTTTTCAGTGCAGGGTGGCTTCATTTGACGTGGCTGTACTACATATTTTTGTTTTCTTGTTGTTCTCGTAACTTCATTCCCAGAGTTTCTTAATCGTTTTGACACGGATGTCTTCCAATTAGCAATATTGCACGCTCTCTTTCTTCCTAGTGTTGCAGTACAAGGAATTTGTTTACTCGTCGAAGGTTCAACACCTGGATCTATTATTGGTTCTACTTCTTCCTCGGTATTACTTGAATGAATTTTATCTTTCGGTTTTTCACTAAAAACGGCACAACTCGAAATACAACGTTATTGTATAAATCTTCAATAATAAAAACTTGATGATTTTATTGAAATAATGACACAACATGAAATAAAACGTTAAATGATAAAAAAAAAACATCTAATTATCTCATCATCCTATTATCTCAAAATTGACCATTTTTGAGATGTGTCACTGTTCTCGCAAACCGACGATATGTTGAATTAAACAAAAAACTCAAAAACCTCGACAATTCGGCTAATATACAAAATTATCTCGATTTTTTTTTAAAATGTGGGCTAATCTCGAAAATGTTGATTAATCTGTCAAATACTTTCGAATAATTTAGAAAATTTTAATATTTTACTCTTGAAAGATATCAAACTTTCTAGGAAACCGAAATAATCTCTATACTTCTGAATAATTGAATTATCCCGAAATCTATATTTTCGAAACACGAAAATAAAGCCCCTTAACTCTGAGCAAATCAATAAAATAACCTAAATAACTCAAACAACCCTTAATATACACACTATCAATAAGATATACACATGGGTGATTTTTAGATTTTTACCCAGCGATATTTTGAAAGCTTATCTCGTAATAAAATTTATCAAATTCAATTATTTTTGTTTTAATCAATAGAAAATTTTCTGAAGAATATAAAACATTATTTTGTTGCGATTAAATAAATAGGTACAAAAATATTTATAGAAAATTAACGGAAAAAATCGTTCTTTTTGTTAAATGCTTACTTTTTTATTAAAATTTAATATTTTGACACTCTGTAGGGGAGCGATAAAAAGATAAAGAGTTGACCATCATATGGTTTTTCCATCCATTCCAAAAACTATATTTTTTTTGCAAATCAAAAATACCAGTTTTTTGAAAACAGCAAAATTTAAGTAAAATATAAAAGTGGGCTATTTTCCGTAAAAAAAAATTTGTTTGATACTAATAATGGACATTTTTTATAAATTATGTATATTAATTATAAATTGTTAAATTTTGAGTAATTTAAATAACTAAATTTTAAAAAATTTGGATTTTTAGTTTTTTAGGAAAAAATAATATTTTGAGATACATAAGTATCTAAACAATTTTTTTTATTACGAAAAAATATTACAAAAGTTATTGTGAGCATCCTAATACTTAATTATAACAATAAAACAATTAAATTTATGAAACTTATTGATCAAAGCTACACTCAATCCAAATCTTAGCGACGTGGTCTCTGCACATTGGCAGATCGCACTTCAAACATTTAAATTGAATTTTTCCATCTAAAGCAGTTGGGCAAAGATCACTCCGTTTTGATTTAGCAAATCTATTTTCTCCAATATAGTGGGGAAAGTCTTGATCTTCTACGATCTCCATAATGATTGATTGATTTTGAATGTATGACCAAGCATTTAGCAGGATCTCCCGGTAATTTTAAGAATTTTTGGCGCCGGGCACGTACACCTTTTTTACATTTACTTGGAATGATCAGATAGGATTATTAGTATAGGATTGAGGTCGACCCGTTTACAAACACCTTGACGTTCAATTGTTAGTAGTTACATTTTTTTCTAATAATTACTTTACTACATTTTTTCTAAAAACTGCTTTCCATCCTTGGCATCCTAAAGTCAATATTAATTATGTAGTTATCAATTACTTCTTACATATTTCACACCATCTTACTTCCTCTGGCCGTTTTTAATTGATTGATAATCTCAACCAACAATGACAACACATTTCTAATCTACTTTTATGTTTTATTAAAATTAAAATTAAAACTGCACTCTGAAGTAACATTTATTAGTTTGCTGAATCTGATTCCTGTGCACTTCTGAAAATCATAATCATCATTAATTTAAAATTGGCTTAAAGCTAATAAATATAATCAAAATCAGCTGCTTATTCACATGATTTTCTCCATACTGGTCCCTGCCTCTACTTAGAACTACAATTTAGTGCAAACTACTATAATAGATGTAGAGTTTCCGCAAGATCTGCCAATAAGATTCTAGAAATTTGATCTGTAACGGATGCCGTCCTGTAAAAGAATCACAGTTAATGTCAGCAATAACCAAAATTAAAATTAAAGACGCTAATTAGTTCCTAAGGTATGAAGTTCGCGGTGAAGTGCTTGTGAATTAAAAAGACAAGAATCCAGATAGCACAATTTCAACTACATATTCCCCCATATTTCTGAAAATCCAAATATTACATTAAAATTAAACTAAAGAATTATTTAACCCATTTGTACCCATTGTACTTATTCGGGTACACCATACAAAACAAGTATAATTGTGCCATCTGCACTAAATAGAACAAAGCACACAATGTTAGCCGATAATTCATGTTTCTTTTAACAATATAAAAAACAAAACACAACTGTGTAACAGATTACAGTTATAATATTTAGTTTTGCGTTTTGTATAAATTTGTATTGTTGTGTTAGCTCTAGTTTTTATTCATTTTTCATTGTGAAAAAAACAAAAATAAAATCCTACATATTACGATTTATTAATAAGGTATGTGTTTAGTTCATTATGCAATCATTTTTCAATTTCCAATATTATTTCTTGAAATATTAGCTTTTATATATTGGTGTACCTATTTGAGTACGCTGGGAACATTATGACGTTATATTTTTTTTTTTTTATTTAGAAATAAAATGAGTTTGAAATCTCCAACGATATTTTATGAATCATATAGCAACTTAGATGCTGCTATAGATGATATCGATGAGTCACAAAAAGATGTCGAAATTGTAATTATCCCACCAGATGTTAATTATCAAACAGACCAAGAGGATATTGACGAAAATGAGTTACAAGCCGGAAAATTTCCAAAGGATATTCCTGGTAATGTCGAAATATTTTGTCGAAATGATGAAGATTCTGAAGACGATATTCCATTAGCTACTTTAAGTACAGGGATTAAATCACCCAACAGAAAAACAAATAATATGCAGGTTCCACCAATATGGACACAAGAAAAAATTGCGATAAATATGAATCAAGGAAATGGATGGTTTGCTCGTCAACAAATTGTGCAAAATGAAATAGGAGCGATGAACCCTGTAGAAATTTTTGAAAAGTTCTTCGACCACGAGGTCATCGAATTAATTATTTCGGAAACACAACGATATGCTTATCAAAATAACCATCACAGTTTTGTACTGTCTGAAGCGGAAATAAAAGTATTCATCGGGATACTTTTATTCATCGGTTATCATCAAGTACCAAGAGAAAAATCTTATTGGAGTTTAGAAGATGATCTTGGTATCCCAATAGTGAGCAACAGCATGTCTCGTAATAGATATAATGAGATAAAAAAACACCTTCACCTGGCGAATAATGATACTATTGAACCTGGTGATAAAATGTATAAGCTTCGCCCTCTTATGAATCAATTGAACAAAAAATTCCTTCAATGGGGGGTATTCCATGAAAATCTTTCGATCGACGAAGCTATGGTCAAATACTATGGACATCACTCATCAAAACAATTTATTCGTGGAAAACCGGTGCGGTTTGGGTACAAAAACTGGATGATCTGCAGTTCTACTGGTTACTGCTATCATTTTGATACCTACTGCGGAGCTAACCAAAAAGGTAAATTTGATCCGACCGACAATTTACCTTTAGGATCAAAAGTTGTGTTGCAACTCCTTACAGTTGTCAAAGATCCACTAAGTCATAAAATCTATTTTGACAACTATTTCACGAGCCACTCTCTAATGAAATCTTTAAGAGATTTAGGATTTAGAGCAACCGGAACAGTGCGAAATAATCGAATAAAGAAATGCCCGTTCCCCTCACAGTCACAATTCAAAAAAGAAAATCGTGGGTATTTTACTTATCAGTATGATAAAGAAAATTGTATTTTACTTGTGAGATGGAAGGATACCAGTATTGTGACGATAATGACCAATCACGATGATTTTGAGCCGTTAGCAAAAGTGAAACGATGGTCTAAGGAGCGAAAGCAAAAAATTGATGTCCCACAACCTCGCGTCTTTGCCAACTATAACTCCGCTATGGGGGGTGTAGATCTTTTGGATCAAGGGGTCAATAATTATCGTATAAGAATACAGGGAAAGAAATGGTGGTGGCGTCTCTGGACGCATATGATCAATTTAGCGGTAGTAAATGCCTGGAAGCTGCATGTTTTGTCAAATGGTCAAGAAGATCTACTAAACTTTACTCGAAGTATTGCAAGACATTATTTAAAAGTTTACCAAAAATCAATTTATTCCACTAAGCCATCTGGAAGCCAACCGAGAAGCGTCACTCATAATGAAGGAGGTCATTATCCGAAAAAATTAGAGAAGCAATTGAGATGTCGGCAATGCCATATGAGAGCTAGGTGGTACTGCATTAAATGCAACATAACATTGTGCTTAGAACGGGATTGTTTTATCAATTTCCACACACAATAATGTTGATATTGTGTGAACATTTAAAAAAATCCTAAAGATACTGAAGTCATAAAAATGAAGTGAAGTTCCCATTGTACTCATTTGAGTACATGTTATTTTCTGCGATACTATGAAATAGATTGTTTTTGAATTAGCAACATTTTCTTTTCCTAATAAAAATACATTAGAAATCAACATTTTTTTAAATTTTTTTTATTCACAAATGGCCTTGGGAACAAATGGGTTAAACTCTGGAACCCCCTGTAGCTCGGAGACAGCCCAACAATTAGATATGATTTATTTATATCAGCCACATATTCTAATTATTTCCACCACATTTGTCCTTAACGCAACTTAAAACTACAGTTAAGCTCACACCACCATCCTAATTTCAATTCCGCAAACAACCACAACAGTAAAGCCTGCCAAACCCAGCAAAGTACCACTCAACAGCCAAAATTGCTAAGAGTATACATGATTAATTAAATTCACCATCTACTATCTCTGAAAATGTATCTCGAATTAATCGTTATTTGAAAGAGAAAAGATCCTTGGCACGCTAAAGTATGTCAATAAATCAGTTAGTGATGGACGCCCAAAAGTACTTCTTAGAAATTAAGTAATTTGGTAGTTACGCTTCGCTTGGTTGATCATAACAAACTTTGTTGCAAGTGATTGGCAGCAAAACTATTATAGTTTGTTTTAGGTGTTTGGTGGAATGCGGTTGTAAATGAAAAAGGGGATTCCCACTAGATAGAAATATGTGTGCTAGTACTACAGAACTACAGCGAGTGTACAGAATTGTAGTGTGAAATAGCATAAATGTTTCTGAAGCTGATGGCCATGTTTATAAATTCTCTAAACACAGATGACATTGTTTTCATACAATCCAAGTAAACCAAAGGGGGACAAGAAACGCCAAAGCAGCTGTTTGATTGTTCTGATCCCCCTCTATCAGGACTAAACCCTGCCCACACGGCAATCACCAGATGTCAGCTAGGTCTCAAAGCCATCAATCACGAACCAGTATACAAGTTAAATTAATTTATATTAAAAACCAAATAAATTTGAGGACATACAAAAATAAATTATATAGTATAGTATAATATAGTATAACAATATAAATAATAATAATAAAATAATTCGTTAATCTTGTGTTGATGTTTCCTATTTTGCGGATGCTACCTAACCTCCCTCAAATATATCTATTTCCGATTTTGAATATACTCGATCCCATTTTATTCCAAAGCTACCTGCTTGTTGCATTACTGGCACATCTATTGTATACACATCATTTCATAACAGTAATGATGTGGTCCTTATTTATAAATACTCATTAGCACACGCCACACAATTTATGCACGATTACAACATCTCCAAATCGGCCCGGTGGTATCGCATCCTTATCGGAGAGATTTGCTTTCGGTAACAGTACCCCATTTTATCCCAAAGCTACCGGTTTGTTGCATTACTGGTATATGTACACATAATTTCATAACAGCAATGATATGATGCTGAATCAACGGCACACAATTTTAATTTATCATACTCATAATTAACAATATTCATATACAATAATTAAAATAATTATTTTTAATAAAAAATAAAATTTTCAAGGAAAATGAAAAATAAATGCAACTATTCGACTTGAAAGCCCGAGCCTCGCGTGTGCATTCTTCCACGATCTCCTTATTTTCTAAAAATTCTTCAAAAATAAGTCTAAGGTTACATCGAAGTGTCGGTTTCGTAAGCCGCCGAAGCAAATAAAGTTTAATCAATTGCATACTTAATTTTATCAGAATATCATGTTTCAATTCAATGAATATAAAATGAAACAATTAACACTCGCTTGATCTAGCATACCGTAGAAAGTAAACGCATTAGCGAATTCGGTGATCTACGCATGACTGACACACGGCAACATACCAATTACATAATTATTATTTTTTATTATTAACAATATTTTTTGATAATTTTTAATTAAAACAAAAGCTAATTCATTTTTTTCAATGGAATATTTTTTGATCTGTAAATTCAAAAACATAAAATTAATTTAAAAATATGAAAATTATAAATGCAGATATAAGCAATATTATATAGAACGAAAAAAATTATAGCAAAATAAATTAATTAATTAATCGTCTAATATTAGGCCGTATTCTGGGATTTAAAATTTCATGTTATGTTACGTTATTTTTGTTTTTTCAATACAAATTCATATATAGGAAGCGGGGAAATAAAATAACATAACATAAATTTTATCGTTCCAGAATTGGGCCCAATATTACTATTTTATCTCTTTTCTCTATTTTTTGTTGTATATAGTTAAGCGATTTGGCAAGCGAGGCATTCACTGTTTTTATAAATTTCATTTTTTGATGTACACACAATTTTTCAATTCAATATTTTTATTTACTCATTACCTATGATAGGTCTGCGAGTAAGTAGCTCCCACCGACTCATTTATTGCATATATGTACATATATTAGTTGAAATAGACAACAATTATATAATTTTAACACAAACACAGAATATTTAACAAAAGTGAATTTTTCACGGAGCACGTTTTCCTGACGCAGAATACACACTGGGTGATTTTTACACATACCTGTTTTTGCGACGCTCACTGCTGGTCTTCTATAAGAGTACTGTAGCTGTCCTAAGGGGGGGGATGTTAGTGGACAGCTCAATCTTCCCTAATCCACTGGCCTGATGATAGTGGATAGCTCAATCTTCCCTAATCCACTGGCGCGTATTTAAAAAAAGGCCTGGGTGATATTAACCCAGGTGTGTGTATCTTAACGGCTAATAGTCTCATAAAATTTCGAAAACCTCAACGATAAGAAAATCTGGAAGAATTATTTACTAATTCAGGAAAATTATTAATCTCCATGTTAAACCTGAAATAAATCAACGCTACAATGTCGTAAATCTCCCAATACAGTTCCAATCATTAGAATATGTTTTCGAGAATTTTTAAGTTCCTCCAAAACGTTTTATTTATTTTATTTTCTTTTACAATTCGACCGAATAGCCACAACTTTCAAAACAGTTTTTTTGGTTTTTCTTTCAAACTCAAACATTTTCTTAAAAATGTTTCATTTGAAAAATCTCGAGAATTCTCGAAAATCTCGAAAAACTTCCTAATACAGAAAATCTCATAAAATTTAGAAAACTTCAAATAATAAAACTTCAATAACATTTTTGCTCTAAAGAGAAAAGAATTTCGGAGAAACTTTGAATCAGTATGACGAAAATGTTCTAAAATATTAAATTGACTTATGTATAATAAAAAATTGTTGGCATACACATTTACAACATAACATATCATGTTTTGCCAAATTCATACGAATTTTCCGTTAGATTAATATTTCCTTTAAAAAAAATTAATTTTGCAAAATCTAGTTTGTAATTAATCGTAAAATTATTTACCGTCTAAAATACGGCAGTGACCGTGTAGCAAATTTGAATGATGAGTGCAATTAAACAAATGACGTTAGAATTAAAAATAAAATAGTCCTAACTAATTTTTTTTATAATTTTTACCAATCGTTAACTTGATTTAGCAGAATTTAAGATGAAGTAGTATTGAGTTTGAGTCTAACGTTGCCCAAATTATTATCCCGAAAGTTTTTTATCCCGGTGGTTGAGATCTCGAGATTCGAGATTCAGAAAGAATAGCTTTAAACTTTTAATTTTATAATATGTTACATTCTCGTTTTACTTTTTTCTTTTTTAGTGTATTATGTATAAAACAATTGAATGTGGTTTGCAACCGGATTTATCTAAAATTTTATCGTTGTAGTGGTTTTTAATTTTACTATAACAAATGTCACCGTAAGCTTTCCCAAAATAGTCATCCAAAAACCGAATATTTCCTTAAGGAATTGTATCCATAGAGGGTTGGCTAATTATTGTACCGGTCATGTTCAACTACAAAACAATTCTGTTATTATGTGTACCGAATGAAATTTGTGATTTGTACATGAAGAATTAAAACTAAACGGCGATATATAATCATTATTTTTCTGTACTTGTTCTATTGCACATATTGTACAGTTTTTAAATAATCGTATTCATTCAAACTTTTTGTTCATTTTACGGCGAACATTCACCTTTTCATAATCCCATTTATTATGTATGGATGTGATCTTAAGCCGCATTGGCAAACTGCTTGCCAAACCATATGTTTTTTTGCCAAATTTTTCAACAGCTATGGTAGTAATTGCTCCGTCCAGTTCTTTACCTTTCTTTTTGATGTAATATTGGGGACCTGGAAGTGTCGAGAAATCCATTTTGACGTAGGTCTCGTCGTTCATTACGAAACAAGAATCTTTTCTTTCGTTCAACCATTTGTTGTGTTTCTTTGCTCGATCGATCCCTCTATTAAATAGTTCAACACTTCTTTTGGGGATTTTTGACTTCTTGTATGTCCGTAGATTATTTCTGGTTTTAGCTCGTTCCACAATCGATTTGGTTGTTTTGGTTTTTCTGGCCAAATCTCGCACAGACATCGAGGGATGTTTCGAAATGACTCTTACAATTTTCTGATCCAACATTTTATTTGGAGCACCTGATTTTTCTCCGGATCCGGGCTTGAGTGATACAGAAAGATTGATTTGACATTTTTTTTTACATTTGTTACCGTATTATTGGAAACACCGGCCAATTTACCAATTTTTTTATTGGTATACCGGGATGATCATTGCACAATCTAATTATTAAATCACATTTTTCTCCTTATGATGCGTCCATTTCGAAACAAATAAAACAAATGCCCAATTTGACGTTTATTCGTTTTTTTAAATTGTTTTAATACAAAATAACGGTACCAGTTTTTTTCTTTTGCGTAGTAACCTATGAGATAATATAAATTTGGGAATCACAAATTTCATTCGGTACACATAATATACGGTTTTGGTTTAAATTACTGAATATTTTAGTTTTTGTTCTCTTAATTGATTTGTGTCAATACCTTTCGCATAACGAAACCATCCTTTTAGTCCAGACTAAAGTAAAACTGAAACCAGCTATATAGCAATGGGGAAATTAATTATGGTTCAATTGTGTTTCTTCGTTACACGGTACGAAAAAAGAGTAAATGTATATGACAAAAAAAGGAAATAGTTGATCGAAGGATGAGATGGCCATATTGGAAATTGTTGAGAGCAATTACAATAATACCGCCCCGGTGGCACAGTTGTTAGCATGCTAGCTTTAAGCTCCGGAGGTCCCGGGTTCGATTCCCGGCGGGTGATGAAAAAATCACGGCTGGTTAATGTAAGGATCAATGAGCTAATCACTCATTATCCGTTGTACAAATGATCACGAAACTTCACTATGAAGCGGCCAAATCCCTCCATGGGATGTAGCGCCAGCGAAAAAAAAAAAAATTACAATAATTGGCGAAGGAAGGTAACATCAGAAATAACAAACCAAATATTGCGGAATCGGTCGATGTAAATTAAAAATTATAATCGTAAAATTTATTTTTATCTATACTTAGCTAATTCAGGCTTCCTTCTCAGTCGCTAGCATCAAATGGAACAAGCACATTTGTTGATTGAGTTTAGTGAAATTTGATATGTGGAATATTTTGTAGATCCTCCTATAAATTGTTCCTAAGGTTTTATATTTTACTTCTTCTTGGTATGAACTATTTGGCCATAAAGTTGTGCTTGGATCAGCATTTTAAAATACAACATAGCCCAACGGCAAGATTTGCCAATTCTGGTTTTACGTCAGACAGCCAATCAGCACCAAATAGAAAACATATACTTTTGTCGATATATTTTAGTGATATTTTATTTGTAAGATGTTAATACAATTCCATAAATAGTTCCTAATTTAAAATAGATTAATTCGCGTCCTAAAGATTTTTTTGGGTCATATTATTCGGGCTGGATTTCGATTTCCTAAATATTTAAATTGTGTTGAAATTATTATTTTTCTGATTCCTCTAAAGTTTTATATTACCCCTAATAAATTTAGCGATTCAAATGAATATTATCTAAAAACCAGGACGTCTGGTTTTTGTCATAGACAGCGGTTTCCGTTGACATATTCCGTACTGGCAAGTTTTTTCCTAAACAACCGAATAAGCAACTATTCCTATTGACATAATTTTAAGATACAAATTAAAAATTTAGTAAATTAAATAAATATAAATCAGTTAAGATTACAGATTTTTTACAGATTGATGAAATTTAAAATTTGGTAAAGGCCGGAGGAATTTTATATGTATCGTATATTCGTGTTCTTATTTAATGTCGTTACTGACTCAGTAAGATCTTCAAATGCATTTATTTCTTGTTAACGCTTTCATTATATCAGAATTTCCCTAGAACATTGTACTCCACATCAATATCTTGATGATACTTTATAGTATGTAGGAAGAATTAATAACCCAGAATTGAATGATACGGCATTCAATCGAGAAAATGTATGTATATAAATATAATTCAAATGTACTTCCCATTTATGAGAAAAGTAATTGTTACAAACATTCTCGAAAATAAATAATTTTTTACAACGGTGTTTATGAAAATAAAATATAAAAATCAAGGTAAATATTACCATACTGGTTTAATATACATATAAATATCGTACATGAGACGTAGACTTTGTGTTGTACACTCGTAAAAGTCAATTTTTTTATTTATTCATATTTTCCTACGTTACAAATCAAAATTAAAATTTGCATACGAAATTTTCTTATTATTAGCACCAACTATATTTTGGTTTTGTTTTTTATTTCGTATTAATATGTTAAAAGAAATTAAATAATTTATAATTTAATTAAAGGAGCCACAAATTACATTAAAATGCTTTTTTAACTTTTAATTAAGTTTTGTTTATTTTTTTCTCGTTTGGTCTAATTTCGTTTTAATATACCCAAAAGAAATTTCAACAAGACCAAATGAAACAGTTTTTCCCAACAAATATTTGCCAAATATCTACAAAAAAAAACCTCAAACAGATTCGATCTACGTTATAGAGCGGTTCAATTAAAAAGGAATAGCATACTGTAACAAACATGCAAAGCGGAAGGAAAATGTCATCAAAGCAGCGTAATTTTCGATTTCCATTTATTGATTTTTTCATTTTCATTCCACTTCTCACACAAATTATATTGCAATGTTAAGGATGCAAACACAAAAAATTAAATTTAGTTTAATCTTGAATAAGTACAGTGGATTAAAATATTGTTTATTAAATATATTATTGCACCTTGGTGAATAAACATCACTACTGTACATATTTTGTTTTAAATTAGTTTACTTTCCATAATAGTTTAACGAGTCACTATGACCGTACTATCCCAGATTTTTTTGTTTGTATTTGTTGGATAAATAAAATGTAATATAAGTCAAATTGTGTACAGATAAATTAAAATTATTTATATGGTTATCAATTAAAATGTTCTTGCAAACTGAGATTTGCTCGAATCCTTCTTGATCTCATATATCAATTGTATTGTAGTCACATTGTAAATAGTTACTTCAGGTTATGTTAAAGTTTGATTTGGATTATAATTTGACAATATTTGAAATTTGAAGTATTTATAGTATATTTTACGTAACTGTAAAGTTTAGTTTCCAGATTCAAGGTTAAATTCAAACTAAATTAGCTAATATTCAGTTTTATATTCAAATCTAATTTGAATTACCTTACATATTTGGTTATTTTAATTGAAGTTGGATGACTAATCAAAATAAATAATAGGTTAAAAATAATTATGATACAGCTTACGGAAAACCTGTTAGATAACTCATCTAATGGGTCTTGAATATATTTTTCATATCCCTGTATCTAGGCGAGAGAGTGGTGCTATTTACCAAACATGAATCTTTAAATCATAAGAGGTGGTGAAAGAATTTAAAGTTAAAAGTCTAAAAATTCGACTGATTCATTTGCTTTTTGCTCCTATGAAATTGTAATTTCTTTTAATCGCAAGGTTTTATTTCTAACGAGTGAGCAGCTAAATTAGTTCGATTGGTTGATTTGGATGTACGAACAAAACTACACGATGCTTGAAGTTTATGGAAAGCTGAGTGAGGTTCTCCGATATTTCTAAAAATCCAAATCGAAATCAACTACTTATCGCTAAATACTACAAACTTTACAACCCAAACCTAAACTGAAAATTTAAAGCTGATCCAGAAATGTATAATGGTTATATCAATATATGTATAATGTATATATATATACAGTGCTGGTAAAAAAAATTGGGCAGGCAAATTTATTGCAAATTGGAGTCTTTTTTTGCTAAAATTACAAAACTTTTGAAATCAGTTTGTTCATTGTTTCATTTTAAATACATGTATGACGTAACTTTTTGAAAAAAAAAAAAATTGACCTGAAATTCCCTGAAAAATTCCAAAATATTCAAAATACGTTGATTGGTGTTAAAGTAATGTAATAAATTAAACACTTATTTTTTTTTTGTTTTTTATTGATTTATAGAAATTCAATCTTTAATATTAATATTTTGTTGGACCGCCTTTTGCTTTTATTACACCGGTACAACCCCGCAACTGATGTGCAAAAAAATTGGTCAAGCAATTATTTTATGTTACGCCTACCGTTCTTGGCCGTCATTAGGGTGCAGATGTTTTATTGCCTGTAATTTATTTTTTGAGTATAAATAGTGCATATTTTGTAAAATTTGTGGGCAAAAATGTCTGCAGGACAAGGTCTTCAAATTCGGGTCAGTCCTGTAAAATGCGAGCTATATGGTCACCGTAGGTAAATATTTAAAATTTGCTAACAACATTTTTCTAAAGCTGATGGTGCTAATTTTATATTGATTTAAAAGGAACAGTATACATATTTTATTCATTATCAAAGTTGCCCGAAATGTACAACATTAGGAGAAAATTACGAATATAGGAAAGGCTTCCATATGAGTTATCCTAGAATAAATGTACATACTTTTAAGGGCGGATGAAAGTTTTCGCAATAGACTAGATAAATGCCACCATAAGGAAGATTCCCCAATGGGAAAGTTACCCATAAATATTGTCGATGATTTTCCAAAAATTGAATGCAGTACGTAGCATTTACATAATACAAACAAGTATACAAAAATAGGAAAATTTAACTGTACATTTACTTCTCCTTTGCGTCATTGTCTTGAACTAAGATGAAATTTACGGGTATTCCTATTTTTATCACACTGGTTTTTAAATGGTTCCGTAAACTTAGGATATTGCTCTAACACCAGATCTCCAACCCTATCTGCACATACATATTACACCCCATAACATGACGTTTCCTTTACGGCGTTTGATGGTAGATTGGTAGGGATAGTATTTGAAGTAGTTCGAAGTAACCAACATAGAAGGAAATTCGAAATAAAATTATATTTTTGTTTATTTAAGTCTAAAAATTGATACGTGTTTGCCTAGTCTGACTAAACACGGATTCAACTAATTTTTTCTTGAATAGCGGAGGCTTAGTTAGTTTAGAAGAGTCCGCATTTAGTGTGACTAGGCACACATCTTTACAGCTAATTAGTGAGGCCGGATTTAGCTTGGTTTATTAGTTTAAGCTAAATTGCTGCAGAAAATTGACCAAGGGATATTCAAATTTAGACCAATCCTAAAATCCTTTAAACTAATGGTTATATTGCTAACTTGAGAGTGAAGCTTTGAGGCAAAAAACTGCCTACTCTTCCTATTCCCGTAGACACTGTTGGCATCATTTGACATTTTGCCTATAAAATGTGTATTTACCTGTTCTGCATTTTCGTGCCTACGTAGTTGTAAATTCCTCTACACCTAGGATTATGCACTCCTGTCCTCTAACTCGTCGTTGGAAATTCCTATAAACTGAAAATTATATTTCTAACTAGTTTAGCAAAGCAATGAAACAAAAATGTTCATTTTTTAAAGAAAATTTTGACCAAATTTCAGCAAGCCCGATTTCACTCGCAATTGTAATGAATTCAATAAATGTGTCAATAACAAATCCACAAATGATTCTTAAAGGAAAACATTAATATTACTACAAATCATTGAAAAGCCAAGGATAAGCGCGTGTTTCCAATTAAGTAAGACTGGTAATTGAATAGTTGCCAAAATCTAAATATATTTAGTAATAAAACTACATTACATAGATGCACAATATTAAAATTTTATAAGATCATATCTTCTTCAGTATAGTACACTCCGTTTACAGCTCTAACCGTAAGAATTTCTATAATGAATCGTTAGTTATTGTTCATAAACGTTAAAAGCTTGGAGTTTTGCCAATTGCACTAAATATTTTGGTAGTATATAATAATATTCATAATTTTTTCTATATTTTGCAATAAGTAGTGTCTGCGTACATAAGTATATATTGTAGATTACGTGTAATAGAAATTATCATTTGAACTAATTTAACGTCAAATATGGGTAGCTTTACAATCAATTGTTCACTTAAATTTTTCCGCTCCAGTTTCCATTACAGTAACCAAAAACAAAACTTTTATCACAATAGTCAATTCGAGGAAATTTTTACTGTGCTTTTAACTTTATAATTTCATCATTAGTTGCTTGCAATGGCAGAAAATAGTAAGAAATTTACATTTTTAATCAACATAAAAAGCCATTTTTCTTGTTTACAAATATTATACTCAATAATAATTAGAACAACACGACCAAACCCAAACCAGCATTAAATTGCATGCTGTGTTTTTCGGTTGCCATAGTAAGTTGCATTGATAATCTTTGTTTATTTCCTTTTTCCATAACACCCTCAGCTCAGTCATTTAGAAAACTAAACTATATTGCACGTGCCATAACAAATCAATAATAAAACAAGTACATACACCTATGTACATATTATATAAATAAAAATCGAAATTATACGTTTAATATATAAAATACAGTTTGGTAACACATAATATTGTAATATATGTATAAATAAATAATCATTTACATGCCCAACATATAGTCAAATTCAATTATTGTACTGTATTTAGGTGAAGTCAATATTTTAAATGTACTTAACTAAACGAATGAAGACATACAGAAATATTCCATTTCTTCAATTGACAAATGTGCGCTGACACAAAATGAAAATAATGAATTTCCCAACCACCCTCAATTTTTTATTTCAAGTCCAAGGTTATAATACATTACACAGACAACAAATTTTCTGTTATACTTCTCATTTCATGAGTTTCCATTTAAAATAAATGCAATACAAATTTTCTCTTAAATTTATATTTTAACTCTCTCTGAAAATCACAGAATTTTTGTTCATAGATTTTCTATTTTTCTATCTGTCTACTATATAGTATATATACATAACTACTATGTACGAATGTATTTGTTCGGAAAAGCAAAGAATACAAACTTAATGTACTTCGCAAGAAATTTTTTCGTTGGTGTATCTGTGTATATAATGATACGCTTTATAAACATTAAGTTGCATGCACTCTCTGCTTGTCTCCAGTTTAACTGAGATAAAAATAGAATTTTATATTGCTTTGCACGTTCCAAAATTTGTTATTTTGTGAAACGACCGATATAAATTGTTTATGTATACCTTTTATATAATGTCATGAGAATTTTTTTTTGTAATCGCTCTGCCTATCAGTAAATGAAAAAGTATTGTACAACACAAATCAAAAAAAAAAAAAAGATTCTCACAACGTTTTGTACACGGTATACATTATACATATGATATGACCAATACCACACAACCGAAAATAAAAAATCGTTTGATTTTGTATGTGTATTGGTACGATTTTATCAAATCGTTTTTTATGACTTTCACTGACCTAACATAACTAAAATTGAATTAAATATTTGGTTAGGTTTAAAACAGCATGGTTATGTTTTATTTATTCAGTTTGGTAAATTTAAAATTGCCAATGATTTATGTTATGACACATGATGTCTATATTATTACACGACGTAATATTTATACGTTTCTTTCGATTTACGTATAATGATTTTGTACAAAAATTTGACAAGACAGCCAATTTGTCAAATGACTCAAGTTAATCAAATATTACAAATTATCTCGTGGTCCTCAAACCTTCCGAAAGTATTGTGCTTAAATTATTTTAAATTAATCGGAGTTTTGTGTAACTGACCAATTTGCAAGATTTTAAATACTGTCGCTTGTTTTTGAATTTCGTCATATTATCAGTTTGGTATTTTTAAGCGTGTTTTAAAAAATTTTAAATGATTTGATAGTAAGCTGATTGGACGATTTATTCCCGCCTTTATATTTACCAGAAGGTCAGACGCTCATTTCATACGTGACCTTCATCTTACCAACTGGCTTACTTTACCCCAGTTGCTTTTTTTTAGGTATTATTGCTATTCAGTCACCGTATTCCGATTTACCGAGTTTTTACTGAATCCGATTTTCGTTATTTAATATCTGTCGCAAAAAAAATCGGTTTTCGATATAAAACGGATGTCGAAATATAATTTCGATACACAAAAGAGAAATTTCGATATAAAAATGAGGTCGAAAATAGGTTTTGAATAAATTTAGCCTTATTTTTTAGCCATTTTCGCCCTACCAATCCATACGTAAGCTTCTTCCTTAAAGCGAAGTAGTGCTGATCGAGCTAAGACAAGTTTTCCATAGATGGTTAACTTAACATTTTTGAGCTAGCTAAAAGCGAAAAAGGCCCTATTTCGATACGGTTTCGTTGATAGGTTTGATATATTGCTAAGTGGAAAAATCAAAAATTTTAAAATAATATTCTTAAATTACCACAGTGATCAAAAAGTAGAAAGAGAAAAATTAAGATCGTGCGGCTTATCCAAACGAGTAGTTTTTTGTTCCGTAGGTTGGTAGCACTAACCGTAAAAGAAGCCGTGTGTTGACCAAACCTCAATTTTTATAAGGATTTTTAGTCATAATATTAGTATGGGAAATTGTATGACTGAATCTTCTTTCGTTGGAAGATGAATTACGTTGTAATCCGAAAAGTTCTGCAAGTTTATTAGTCTCAAAACCAATACTACTAACTTAGCATCAACCACGTATCTGCACGATGATGAGGAGTCAGCCTGGATTTTCTGTTACTATTATCGGTTTTCAAGAATGGTGTCTGTAAAGCGCTGTGGAAAATTATCGAGGAATTGCAATATTTATTTATTATCTAGCATTCCTTAGCTATTCGTTTCACTAGTGAATAAGATCATTTTCTGGCATAGTAAGCAACTCCGGGTCGTGTTGGAGTTAACCCCATAACTTGGAAAGTTTAGGTAGATGTTGTTTGTTCGAAAAAAAAATGTTTGCCTAGACTAGATTCATCCAACTTTTTTTACACCATTTTTTTACACGGTATTTATTTACACCCTGTTAAGGTTTTTATCTTGGTTTATTTAACAAGTGGTTGTACAGATGATACGGATTTACATCTTTTTAAGGATAAGGAACATAAAGGAGACATTACTCCTACTGTCGGTTTTATTTTGACACTTTCTATATCGAAAAGTATGTGTAAAAAAGTGCTGGAAGTATTTTGATTATATTGTACCTCGCACTATCAAAGACCAAACCAATATACCAGTTGAAAAATTCTATTTAGCAAGTTGCAAAACTAAGGCAAATAATATCCACCCCAGGAACCAACTTACAAACTAAGTAAATGCGGAAAATATCTATACTAAAATAATTTATAAAGCTAATATTACTAGGTTTAAGTGAAGATTAAGTACTTTTTACACTTTCTGCCGTAGGCACTTGGCGAAACACACTTAATACACACATTTTTAAAAATTTTTTAAAACCACTTGTTAAATATTTCGCAAAATTACAAAAGGTTTAAAAAATCACTCGATCGATTTCGGCTTATTAGGCCATCATCAGGAGTATCTACTAAACTGTAAAAATCAAAATGTTGTTATATATATATGTATGTATATAGTTGGAAAAAGCAAAAAATGCAACAAAAATATTTCTTAGAATCTTACGAAATCCGAAAAGCTATATTTCTTAACCAAAATATCCTCAACGAACAGAGAGAAATCCGTTTCTCACCAATTACCGACCCCGCATTGTTTTATTCACATACTCATTCCATTCCATAAAATTACTAATCCGTCGGGTTATAATTAAATAAAGAGGGGAAAAAAAATCAACATCTGGAATTTTGTTATTCGACCGTTGACTAATCAATAATCATATACCTGTGTTTAACTCACCCCCTTTTAATTATTAATGTTTATTGCTCTCACCAATTTTATTTTACCTGTTCAAAATAGACAAATAATATTCTACAAGTCATGTATTAATCAAACCATTCAATAAACGTCAAAATAAAAATGTATTTACAATATAGGGTGGTTCAATATTTTCGTAGGGGAAATTTGGTATTTTAGTACTAATGTAAAAATAACAACCAAAAAACATCTAGGCATTAGTACTTTTGGTTGTTATTTTGAATATTTTTTTATTTGGGCGGGTTACAAATTTTGTATCGATACACATTTTTTTTTGTATATGTATACTATCCGTGTGAGAAGCGTTGCAAAAATAGCAACGAACTATGCTGTCGAAACGTACACTAACTGTTAACAGAAAAAACTAAAAGATCGTGATGGGATTCTATACCGAGAGACCGAGAGGCAACTGACTAGGGAAACAACTAGAGTTAACGTACTCGGGGAAACAAATCGAAACAAAATAAAAATCGTGGTTTAACTTTAATTGTCTATAGCTATACTATAGCACCACAATATTTTTTAAAAAATAACCTGACTTTCCTAAAAAACAAACAATACAAAACGAGATAATTATAAAATATTAGTTGTCAAAATGTGGTTATCGGAAATAGACCGTCGCGTCGTAAACTAATTTACGAATTTTGTGGAAAAAATCCAAACAAGAAGAAAATTGAAAGTTCACCATTTCAAAGATGTTTGATTTAAAAATTAACTATTTATAGAACAATTAATCTTCCTGTCAACGTGACACACCTGGGTGTGTATTTGGATTTTCCAATGTAAAAATCAATGAAATGGAAATTTCCTGTCATACTGAGTTTTTCAGTAGTAGCCTAAAAATTCAAAATAAACAATTTACTGAAAAGACCCATATTACCAGGACAACCCTACATAGTATATGTATTTTAGGACATGGTTTTTCTTCATACATCGTACATACAACACGAACACACCCAGGTATGCAAGGTTATAAACTATGAAAATTACCTGTATTACCAGCGTTAAACTTTATATATAAAGGTTTAATTACTTGCGTTGTACTGTATACCGAAAAAGGAAAAATAACGGGGTTTTAATAGTTTACGAATACATTTTTTTTAGTAACAAACAGTTGTAAAAAATACATGAGCCGAATCATATGTGTCTAACGAAAATTTAATTTGTGTAATAATTATGGCAAGTGGAAGTAAACGAATTCTTAACACAAGGGAAGGAAACCTTAGAAAGCTTATTGATCAAGTGTCTTCTGATGAACATGAATCTGAACAAGAGTACACCGGTTCCGATGCAGAAGAAGACTTTATTGCTCCTAATAGTGCTGATGATTTTGACACAGAAAAAGAAGCAATCCAACGCGAAGCACATTCAGAGGATGATGATGATGATGACGATGACGATGAATATATGGAGGAAAATATTGATGAAAACCGTCCTACATCAGCTGCATCAATTCAACCATTTATTGCACGTGATGGAACGGAATGGGCAAGAGAACCGCCCTAATACCCATCGCGTTCTCTCGCATAACATAATGAAGCAGCGCGATGGCCCTCACAAGTCCACTAACAACCTTACGTTGCTACAGACATTTAAATTAATTTTTACGTCTCTGCATATCATCAATGGAACAATGAGCATCAGGTAAAAATAAAAATTGGATTTCGTTAAATCCACAAGAATTCGACGCATATTTTGGAATTCTTTTAACTACTGGTGTGTCAAGGTAGAATTATGAGCACACGAATGATATGTGGAAAACCTTTTCGAATCCATTGTGTCGAGCCAGCATGGGGATCGGCCGATTCGGTAGTATCACCCAATTCATAAGATTTGACGATGAAAATACTCGAGCAGAACGTATAAAAAACGATAAAGCCGCACCGATCAGAGATTTGCTGCAAATGCTAAACGCCAATCTTCAAAAATATTTTACACCATACGGAAGGGGTGACGGTCGACGAACACTTTTTCCTTATCGAGGGAGGAGTAAATTCACGCAGTACATACCCTCGAAGCCGGCCAAATATCGCATCAAATGCTGGTGGATATGCGATGCAAAAACAGCATATCCATTGCAAACTGATATATACACCGGCAAATAACCAAATGAACCGCGAGAAGTGAACCAAGGTGAAAGGGTGGTATCCCAGCTAGTGGAATTTTATAAGAATACTGGACGTACTATCACCATCGATAATTTGTTTACTTCCTTGCCATTAGCACAATGACTTATGCGATGGAACTTGGCGGTGGTCGGCACACTAAGGAAGAACAAAACATACATGCCTAAGGAGCTGCAACCATCGAAAGAGAGGAAGGTTTGGTCTACAGAATTTGAGTTTCATGATCACATTACGTTATGCTCGTATGTTCCGAAAACCAGAAAAGCTGTGATATTATTATCAACCCTTCACAATGATAAAGCTGTCAGTGGTGTTAAATGTAAGCCGGATATCATCCACTATTATAATTCGACAAAAGGGGCAGTTGACACCACCATAGATAAAATGCTAGAAAAGTATACTACTAAGCGTCAAACTAAACGGTGGCCCTTAGCTTTCTTTTTTAACATTTTGGATATCGCTGCGTTGGCTTCCCTTATTATATACACCATCAATAATCCAGAATTAACGAAAGCCACCTGTAAAAGAAGAAAAAATCTTCAAGAAAAGGCAAACCACTTACTATGCCATCCATAGAACAGCGTGCAGTAACACCAAATGTATATAGAAATTTTAACACCAGAAATGGTTTAGAGGCAATGGTCCAACGCAAAGTAGGAGTATCTTCTGATATAGATAGCTAGTATTTCAGGTGCAGTATATAAAGCATGTGTGATTTGTTCTCAGCCAGTGTGTGCAGAACATAGCCGCGATCTGACAACTTGCCAGTCTTGTCAATAATTTTTATATTTTTCCTACAAATGTTTAGAATTTTTATTTATTTATTTTTTAAATTGCGCTACCCAATTATAACAAGATGAAACTAAAAATTGAGCTACCGTATTTTCCTTAGATTTTTGAGAAAATAACTTGTACTTGTGATTAGTATTGGTGTGTATAATATACTAACGTGAATTTAGTTTGACGCAAAATATTTTAGTAAAGTGTTTTCAGCTGCGTTGTAATGTTGTGTTGTGAGTAAAAGATTTACGTTTGTAATTCATTTTTTTTTATTTTTTACGTTTAAAAAAATATATGGACACTTGATGTTGATACTAATAAATTGTGAGTGTGTTTGATTTTCAGATAAAACATAAAAGTCAATAAAATTATGTGGATTCATGTTTTTTCTTTACATCTTCAAAGGAGGACTACTTACTATACGCCATTTGCTTGATCTATACGTACTTAAAATAATTAAGAAAATTCTAGTTTCAATTTATTTGAACTTGTTAAATGTTTTTTGACTTATTTTAAATAAATACATAAGTTGTTTTAGATTTATTTACGATGTAAATAACTTAACAGTAGTGCCATACAATTAATTTGATGTTTGATTTAGTATGTGAAATAAACATTTAAATGATATACAAACGAATTCAAATGAATAATAATTTAATTTTAATAAACAAAATTGTACCTACCAGCCATTTCATACTAAAACATTATAATCCACTAAACGTCAAATTTGATTTATACATAGCAGTATAGCACTAAACCTACGCGACACCTATAGCAGTAAAATCGTCAATAAGATTTAATACACACCAGAGTATGCTCGTGTTAATGAGAAGTAGTTCGATACTCATGTTAACACGAAGGTTAAATTATTTGAGAATTCGGCTAGTGTGACAAAACGGGAATGGTAGAAAATATGCATTACAAAACAAAAAAGTTGTAGCTAAACTAAAGGCCTAAACGGTGGGCCGCACTGCTAAATCGTACAGTGAGTTAGATAGAGAGTATAAAGTTGCTCCAAAAGCCATAAAAAATATTTACAGGACATGAATATACAAAGTAAGTCTAACAAGGGAATAAGAGGCACCGCTAGCGATTGGACAACAAAAACTTAGCACAACGTGATGCATACGGATCTATTAATATTTAAAAGATTCAAATAATCTCGAGACGACGCGGAATTTTGGAGGATATTGAAATTGAAATCACCTGATACTAAGTCTATAAGGGATTTTTTTTAATTGGGCATATGACACTAGTTTTTGGATGGTTACAGACGATACCGAATATGGTTTTACGACCATTTATGAAAATATTAGGAGGAGATATCACCCTATGTTTCCGAATTACACTAAAGACTTTGAGTGCCAAAGCTGAAATAGGGATATTTGAGTTTAAAAGGGTCTCAGAGAAACAAAGTATATCGATTGAAGCACTATTAAAAATGTAACGAATCTCATGAATATTTAGGACCAGACTTTGTACGGTTAAGCTAGCAACATTTAACAATGACCTACCAACATAGATTTTAGATCTACACATATTTTCAGTGTTAAATTACTTAATTAAAGTAAAAATAAAAACTTAAGTGTGGGTGTGATTGATGGGCAATATTGCCAAATAAAAGTAAGGACCGCTTACTGCAATTTATGCCCCAAAAATCGCATAAATAGATCATCATTAACCCAATGCAGCGAAAATAACCTAACTAACGTATTGCCAATAATTTTGTTACCTTAGCAGATTGTTAGAGCAAATTATATTTTGAATTTGAATGCTTGATTTTACAAGATAGATCATTCTTAATCCGTTTAAACAAAAACTAATCTTTATTTATATTATGTGAGGTGTTTTTAAAAATCTATTGTTTGGATTTTATTTTCTTGTTTTTTTTTTGTATCTAAATATGTTTTTCAGATTTATTTAACCATGTTTTTGATATAACTACGTACATCTATACATACATAGAAAATACTAAAATATGTAGGTTATGAAATTTTCGATATTTTGATTCTTGTAAAGATTTAATAAAATTGCATATGATGCTCGGTTTTTCTTTATTTGTTCAAACCTCAAAACAGTAACAAAATATTTAATTTATTTCCGATTTTATTTTCTAGATTTTTAGCTATTAGTAGTTAGTACAATGAATATAGTTTCTTCATACTAAATACAATCTGCCACCTGAAATATATAATATAGTAGTTGTTAACAAACTGTTGTTATGTGTATGTATAAATTAAAATTCAAGTAAACACGACGAAGGCACCAAGATGTACCTTGTTTTTCAGAAAAATTGTAGTTTTTTGTAATATTCACATAATGACGAATATACATACATAATTGTATCTAATTATCATACTTATCATTCACAAACTTATTTGTTGCCGATAGCTGAAACCAAATATCATGGTTGCTAGGTGTTAACTTCACATCCTATAAGATGAGCGGACCTGAAAAGGAAACACAAAATTAATATTATATTATGTAAAAATTAATTATACTTATCTTGGTTGCATTTTTTATTTTAACATATCAAAATTTAATTGTCAAGATCACTCCCACTATATCTAAACAATTAGTTTAATTGTTTTCATTAACTTTTGCAGAACATATTTCATATTTGCATTAGTTGAACTAGTAGAGTAGCGATATCTCTGTAACTTAGTGACATCTATTGTTTTTTTATAATAGAAGTCGTAAAAATTCTATTAAAATATTGGCTGTTTAAAACCCGTCCTAACTTTTGATGTAAAAAGAAAAATTAATTTAATTCAATAAAAGCAATCAAGCGAACAAGATTAAATTATCGAAGAATTTTGGATAAGCGAAGGCGAATTTAAATACCAAAATAAGCAGCATCAAACAACACCCAATTATTTTGGCAAGAGGTGAAAACAGCTTTTTCATAGAAACACTATGGTTAATTTCTTTGGAAGCAGTTTAGAAGAATGCAATAATAAAAAATAATAAATTGATTAACTCCAATATAAAATAGAAGATTTGTGAAATTTTATTTTTTGCTTGTACAACTATCTTAAAAGTCACTAGACATATGTAGTTATGTCTGTTAAGCACATATGTATATAGTATACAAACTAAAATAGAAAACTGTGCAGCATTCTAAAAATTATTGTTCTTAAAAAAGCAACTACATAGATGTTTTCTTATTGATTATTCCCTCTTTCTGATCAGATACAAGTTGGCTGCAAAAACACCGGCCCTCTTATTTCGCTTTAGTATCAAACTGGTAGCTAAGACGGTTTGCCTTATCCGCTAAATACTTCTATATATTACCTCTATCATCAGACTGCAACCGTAATGTATATATAGTATGTATTTAGTTTGTAGACTTTTTTCATTGATTATTTATGTAAAAATATGTAAATATTTTTAAACCAGTTTCAATATTTACTAACTAGTTCATAAGTAACACTACGATATAAAAATGTATTTACTTTTGTAGAAACGATTGGTTATTCTTATTAATATTCATAATTAACAGATATTCTAACAATAAAATATACAATTATTTAAACAGTAATTACAATCAAAATTATTTCTCGAGAAGGTCATGCGAAGAGGTTAATATTAAAAGCAGTAAATTAGTAGAATTGTATACAGAAAGTTACAATAATGTTATGGCAATAATTTTCAATGGAAGCCATTAGAGCCACCAGTGGGCATTTTCGCATATTTAAAAGGCCACAGCCTAAAACTCATACAATTGGGGAGCCCAGAATTATATATGGATAAAATACACACAGAAGTCAAGACCAACACAGATTTTCTGGTAAAACTCAAATTTAAATATGATTGGCCGTTGCAAGGTTTTGAAATTCCCTTCGTTATAGTCACATTGAATGAAACTTCTGTATTATAATATCAATAAAGAAACTAGAAAATAAATTTTTTTTCAAAAGAGTGCATGGTTCTAAGCGTTCCTTTGGATACCTACTTATACATTTATAACAAATCCAAGAAGTCTAACATATTATATTTTTTTAAGTTAAGTATATTTGGAGTCAGGTTGGAGTATAAGACCCATTTTTCATAATATGTTTTCTGTTGCGTTTGGAAACAAATTTGTTTAATAGGCATTTTCGGAAATAGACCCTGAATAACTTAAGGCTAACTTTCGAATATTAAGCTTGGCTATTTACGACCAAATGAGACAACTCTTATTGTTCGCAGAAAATAAAATGAAAACATTTACATAAATGATTATTTGCGCACCACGTAGCGGTAAGTATTTTTTGTTTTTCAACGTAGAAATTTATTATTCGAAACGAATCCGAGGGCTATACTTCTACCGAGCAAAGCAAAATACCTACCCGCAGAAGTTGCTACCAAAAAATTCAAATTACCTGCCCGCGCGTTGCGCATAACATTTTCTCTCTACAGAGAGAGTCTACAAAATATCGAAATGTACTTTAATTTCTACCCTTTTTCAAAACACACAAATGAGTAACATAAATCCGAAAGATAAATCGCATTGGCATATTAATACTTTACTTGTTGCGTTCAGACACATCATGGAAAGTGGGTTGCATATTTTTTTTTTAAGGTAATAAATAATTTGTGTCGGAAAATATTTTTTTTTTAATTTTTAATTTTTATTTAATTTATTTATTTATATACATAAATTTACATAAAATTACATTTTCATACGCTCTATTTTGAGCATGGACTCTTTCACAATATATACAGTATGTGCAAGAAGTTGTCAAAATGTAAATAACACAAAAAAGTGATGCCAAAATTACATGAAGGCTGCACAACTCATGTTCTTCGCCTCTTAGATGAAATATTCCACTAATCCGATTATTGTCTTATTCAGCACTGCGAATCGATATCAGTGAAGACAAAACCCCCAAGGTTTAAGGAAAAATAAGGAACACGAAAAAAAAAATAAGAAAATTGTTACACAGTGCTGAGACCATCAGTGCTGAGGGTAGATTCTGATGAAGTGACAATTTTTCGTGACATTTTGTTTGTTAAAGCAGTTACGAATCCGTATTGCACGAAATTATTCCAAAATTAATATTTACTGGCACATATTTTATTTAAACAACACACAGGACAGAAGTCATCGAAATTAAAATCAATGACGATTTGTCAATCACATCCGACCACCTAAAGATCTTAGCTATACCGAGTTTTTCTTATCTGGTCAAGGTCTACAAGTCTGTCTTTGTTTCATGAAAATCGGATAAGTACTTTTCGAATTAATATTTGTTAACAGACATCAATAGCGGGGATATAAGGCATCTCTCTCGCTCTAGTGCTTTGCTTGAGTTGAGATGCCTAAAAATTCCGATTTTTCGCTGCCCTGTAACTTTTATCATTTCCTTTAAATTAACCTCTTTCATGGCCCGCAATAAACTCATTTCTTTTGAGAAGGTCTTTATATTTTACATATTATCGGATAATACGGAGGAAGAAACATTACACGGGTTTCACCGCAGGCTGCTTTGGTAACTTTCACCTGGATAGTTTTATGACAAAATCATACAGATATATATTAGCAAAAAATAATATCGTATGCCACATGTAAGTGCTACCCTGCATATTTTTTCAGGAGCTCACAAAAAATTGTATAATGGATTATGCCAGAACCTTCTATATTATAGAGTCAAATTCACACGTCATAATTTTTTAGAATTCTTAATGTTGCAATTGAAAATAATGAAAAGTCAGGTAGAGCTTGTCTAATTTGATCCTTATACCATCTACGAATGACTGGTACAAACTAGTCAACAATTTAGAAAAGTCAATGATTTAGCAAAAAAAAACGACAAGAGAAATCACTAGAAATAAGCCGTGGTCTATTCTTAATAAATAAATAAATTACGAACTTTTAAAGGAGTTAAGCCGAATTTTAATCTATTGTATATGTATTTAACTATTTTAATTCCAATAAACAAAATGGTTTATTAAAACAAAATTGTCCCACCACGCTTGTTCTCTGTGTGTATTACGACGGCTTTGATCCTACCAAACACATTTTGTATTTGATTTATGTTTTTTAAAGCCATTCCTAATACTCATTTATATAATATCGATTTAGTTAAATACATAATTGTATATTACTTACGAATAAAAATGATAATTTAAATGGGAATCTAATCGATTCATTGTATTGAAAAATTGTACCGAATTTATTTAAATTTTAATACAGTCGAACTTGGTTATAGCGAACCTCAAGGGACTAAAAATTTGGTTCGTTGTAAGGAAGAAACGTTATATCCAGAGATCAACTTACCTACATTTGTATGTATTTCTCGAAGTTTGGGATTTTATATAAGTTCCTTATAACAAGACTTTCGTTATATCCCGATTTTTTATATCCAAGTTTGACGAACATTTCTCGAGGCCAAACTCCCCATTTTTTGTAGCATTTTCATATTTCCTTGATAACTGTGATCGGATTTTTGTTAACAGTTTCTATAGAATATTCAAGACAAAGTGTTTTCAAACACGACGTAATTTAATTGTTCAAGACATCCTTCCATGTTTTCCATGTATGTTTTTACAGTAAGTGTAAAAAATTTCGTATACCCTTAAGAAAACACTCAAAATAAATGTATCAAATTTTAAACTAATAATAAAATCTGTTTGCTGCATTTTCAGTATTTTATTATTAAATGCGTTGTGTGTAGTTAGAAAATACTAAAACTATAGAAACCAGTTTTTACCAAATATTTAGCAATACAAGAAAAAGTCGACCCTTAACAAAAAATGTGCACTGAAGTTTTCGTTTAGGGTCGACTTCAAAACCTAATGTCGTTTTCGATTCGTCTTTACCCTTCTTTGACAGAGCAATCTCTATTACTCTATGAATCGAAAAATACAATCGGATTGCCCGATTTTATAATATTATGTTTGGGTGATGGGGTGTGTTTGATGTCTGTAAAACATATTGTTGATTGTAAAGAGTGTGCGTTAATTTTAAAGAATTTTCAAGAGGTGGCGTAATTATTTCTATATCGCAATGGGTAGTATCGTTGCTAATTTTATGTCAAAGCATACGATGTGGCATTTGTTTTCAGTATGTGTTATTTTGCCGAAGTGTCAAACTCTTCATTTTTTTCAGTGTGGGTTTTTCATATAACATTGGTGGCCAACCAAATTATTATTTTTGACAAATTTTGCCTCAAGATGGAATAACTATTGCGGTGGTACTCACATACATTTTCAAGTGATATATTCTGTAACCTCTGGATACATAAATAATTACAGCGTTGCGCAATTGACTTTTTTTCAAATCGAAGTTTTATTGCTGTAATTATTTTCAAAATTTGTCAAAAATACTAATTTGGCTTGACCACCAATGTGAACCACTCATAAATACTGAATTCTAATGAAATGACTAATTCTAGTGAAATAAAAATTATTTTCATAAATACAAAATTTTGGCATTTTTATATTAATTGGTACTGAAATGGTACATCGCTTTCTTTAATACACCACTCTGCGAACTTCTCTCTAATATCATAGCCCCCCGAAGCTAGAAATGAACATCTATTTCTCGTGCTTAAATTGGTTTCGGGGTGAGGTACAATTGTTGATGAATGCTCAAGATGTTCCACATTTGTTTTCACAAAATTAGAAGAATCACGCAGCTTAACACAATGTTGTTCATAGTACTGTGATAATTCACCTCTAATCTTTTGAAAAGAACTCTCCATTTACTTGAAAGAATGCCAAAAGCATTCTCCACAATTCTCCGTGTTCTTGACAGCCTGGAACACAAAAATGAACAAATTATTTTATACGTCGCTAATATTCAATTAATATGAATAAGTTACAATTACCTATAGTTGAAAATACGACGTATTTGAGATAAGTTTTTTCCAGGATATGGCGTGAGGAGAGATGGTTGAAACGAAAATGCTTCGTCTCCTATTATTACACATGGAACATTTTGGAGTGTCCCAGGCAAATATGCATCATTTGGAATATGTAGCCGCTCTGGATTATTCGGCCAAATTTGTCTAAATTCAGAGTTTTTCTGCAACGACAACCGCCATTAACACTGTTGAGAATCTCTTTTTGTAGTTGAAATTTAAACTTCCATATTTTGGTGCAAATCGTGTGAAATACGGATCCAACCATTGCATGGTGGTTTCGGTAGCGCAACTGGCTTTTAATATTTGTTGATAGCAACAATAGTTTGGTAGATACATCTTTCTACGGTTGACCTTCCCATTAAAAAACGTAGTGAAAGGTTAGTGAAGCTGGATCCTGTTGCTAAAAGTTTGAAAAAATAATTAAATTTTGATTGAATAGGTAACTTGAAAATGAAATACAATTTCAAATAAAGTAAGTAGCAATTTCTCTTGGGCCGTGATTGTGTCTTTTCGAAAAGATTTAATTGATGGTGTAATTTTATTAGAAATAAGGGAGTAAATAAAATCAAAATGGCTTTTCGACATTCGAAAATAATTATAATACTTTTCGGGATATTGTGAAATTAATTTCACTATTGTGTAGTATTCCCCCATTTGCTTCCGACGGCGTTTAATAGGATGAATCCAGTATCTGCGGTATTTATTATTTCGTCCATACAAATATAACGCGGTATATAAAGCTAAGTTAACTTTTATTGCATTTGAGAGCACCATGTTGTGTTTGTTTTTGCTTTGGAAGTTTAAATTGTAATGACAATAAAACTAAATGTCATTTTTTGAGCGGTGACGTCATTTGCGACGATTTCACGTTTTCATGGGGCATCGCCTTAAGCCTGATTTCCATTATGAAAGCTTGACCGACAGTATAAACAAAATGGGATACAAATATATTTTTTTATTTTTTGTTTTTGTTTGTTTTTATTTCATTTCGAACAAAATTACAAATTTGGATATATAATTAACAAATTGTTTAAAAAAATTAAAAATTGAAATGAAAAGAGAAGAATTCAGTGTCGCAAATCGACAGTTATTTATTCTTGTTTTTATAATACAAAAATATAGAAATATAAATAAAGATAAAAAATAAAAAAACATAAAATAATAAAAATATTAATAATACCAATACCGAGCAGTTATCAATATAAAATTTCTGTTATGTTTACTTGCTAAACATCGTAAAAAAAAAAAAAAAAAAATTCATTGGTTTTCTTTATGTGACAACACGAAACAAATTTGTGTTACCAGGCGTTTCAAAGAGCCAACCTTTAACTCTTGACAGAAAAGATTTAGAATGTAGCCTCCTAATCAAATCAGGTAGATTATTGAAAAATGTTGGTGATGCAACAAGTATGTGGCGGCGGAAGTGATCATTATAAAATCTAGGAATACTGTACAGAAATTGATGGTTTGCACGAAAGTTGTACCGCTCATCGAATCTTATTATCTTCCGACCGAAATTTAATAAAAAAAACTTTAACAATTTTCTATTTTCCGGGGTTTTCCAAATGTACATTGTAATGTACACTGGTAACCAAATATGTAGTGTAAAGTTAATCTAATAATTTAGTAAAATAATTATTTTATTCATAGTATTTTCCGAAAAAGGCGAGCTTTACTTTATATAGACGAAGACTGAAGTTTCCCGCTATTTCGGATTTGCAAAATTTAATTAAGTTTTGACAAACGGTATATTCGTGCATATTTTCCTTCATTTACTTGGCAATATCGGCGACTTTTCCAATGGATTCTTTCAAGAGAAGATTTCAAAGAAACTCAACTCCGTTGAATGATTCCTTTGTGTTAAAAAAAAAAAAACTTAAAGATTAGGAAATAATCAAATTATTGAATTGGCAATTTTTCGCTTTTTCGTAAGCGAAGTACTGCTCAACCAGGCCATGAGTCATCAACCGAAACAAGTGGTAGTCGGCAGTAGCAATGTCTGATGAATACATTGTTGGGGTAGGACATCCCATTGAAACGCCTTCAAAGTTTCCTTGACGACTTTTCCAACATGTGTGCTGAAAGATCAATTTGACTTACATTTGAAATACAAATAATATTTGCACTTTGAATGTCAATAACGAGATCATATAGAAAATGGACCTACAGTCTGATCCGATCGACCGCCAAAAAAATATCTTCCGCCCAGTGTTTAAATTTATTTTTTCGTTCCCTTCTTTAATCTTTTTTTTCTCTCTTTGTGAAAGGAAACAAAAAATATTTTTGTTTGTTTCTTTCCCCGGGAACGAAATCAAACAAAGTAAAATATTTCTCCTCATATAAAACACAAAGGATATGAGAGGAGAGATATTTTATTTTGTTGGATTTCGTTCCAGAGGAAAGAAATAAAACAAAATATTTTTTCTTTCCTTTCACAAAAAGAGAGTAAAGAAAGGAACGAAATTTGAATTTAAACACTGCGTTCCGCCACATGACGTTTGAATGTAAACTAACGTAGCTCTATTTAATATAAAAGCTAGACTAATGAAAGTCAACAAAATGAGCAGTGAAAAGAATGAGTTTCATTCATTAAAATAATACCTTACTGGTGATAAAACGAAAGAAAAGTCGATTACAGTGGTACAGTCCCCTGGCCAAATTATTAGACCCACATCAATTCTGTTGGGAAATGTTGACTTCTGGTGTCATAATACAAAGTTTAACTTTGTACTAAATAATATTTGTACTAAAAGTAGAAATACATTTTTTATCTAAATTAGAAATATTTAAAAAAATCATATTTCTAGCTGAGCTAGCTCGAAATATTGAGTGGATGCATGTTCAGTATTATTGACTCTACAATTCTTTCATTTGTCGTTTTGTGCTATCTAAGCTAGCAATAGCTCTCAGGGCATTATAAATTTAGATAATAATATTTAAAATGAGTATTTGGTTGGATATGTACTAATTAGTACTTATCGTATTTAGTAGACGAACAAAAGTATTTTTTAAGGGGAAAAATCATCAATTGTACTTTAAATGTAATTTTTATTTGTGTATTAAAAATTATAGGGGCTAAAATTAGTTGTTGTAATAAGTACTAATTTTATTCATATTAATCTACATTTATCAAATCCTAATCATCTTATTATCTAAAGTTATAATGCCCTAAGGGCTATTTCTAGCCTAGATAGCACAAAACGACAAATTAAAGAAATGTAGAGTCAATAATACTGAACATGCATCCACTCAATATTTTGAGCTCGCTCAGCTAGAAATATGATTTTTTTAAATATTTCTAATTTAGATAAAAAATATATTTCAAATATTGTTTAGCAAAGTTAAAATTTGTATTATGCATGCACCTTAACACATAATAGTTTCGTATGGCTAGACCATAGACAATCATAATAGATCTCTCATTTGACTAAAAACAGAAAATAAAAACAAAAATTTTCCATTCAAATGTTATCGATGTATTGCATATACGTATTATATTTGCAACGCATTCTAAAATCATTGCCTTATAAAATACACAACACAACGATACATTGGAATTATCAGAAGTTTTTGTTTTTTTCCTTTAGTTACTATGAAATGAGAAATCTAGTATGAATGTCTATGGCTAGACTATAAAAATGTTTAGTGAAATACATAAGTCACCAGGGGCCCTATTCTCGAATTCCACATCCATTTTCCACATGTGGACATCTGTCAAAATTCATAAAAATATCTGGAATAATGACATTTTTTTGGTACTAAGGGAACATTTCCGAATGGGTATAAGCAGGTGAAAAAAATTCCCCATATAGGATATTTGGTTGCATGTGTAATATACATACATTGATGAATTTTGACAGATGTCCACATGTGGAAAATGGATGTGGAATTCGAGAATAGGGCCCCAGAAGTCAACATTTTCCAACAGAATTGATGTGCATCTAATAATTTGACCAGGGACTGTATGTAGAATTATACCGAAAGGGTTAATGGAAACCAGGCTTTATTTTGAGTTTTGACAAATTGAACAACTTGATAGCATAGAAATCTAATTTTTTCTCAACGGATTGTTTTTTCTTTGTGAAATGAAAATGACATAAGTTGATGGTAAATTTCTCTATTACTAAGAGGCTACGTATTTATGTTAAGATTGACATTAAAACTAAGAATTTGTTTGTTTTGTTTCAAATATTCTGCATGTTTTGCAAAGAAACTAACAGTTTAATTAGGTAATTATTCAATTAATAAACGAAAGAAATAATCAAAAGTGTGTTTATTGTAAATGTGTGTGTTCGATTACAGTTGATTTTGAAATGTAATTAGTTCACTTCCTGTAAGAATGCATTAACATTGTAAAGTCGAATATGAATTATTGTATTTCGTTGCACCTTAAACGTTTAAATATTAAAGTATGTTCATGGATGTTATGTTAGTTTGTAGTATACATACCACTATAGGTATTATATATTTTTACCTCATCTATTTGGTCATACACAGAAGGACAAAATTACAAAAAATTTGTTTTTGTGTAGTGAGAAGAAAAAAAAGTAAAATAATGTTATGCCTGTAAATGACATATTGGGTTTTCACAAGAATTTTCATCGTGACAGTTTTAAGTCAAGAGTATAAAAATAAAATTAATACAGTTGAGTACAGAGTCGAACTCCAACAATAATTTATTTTTTACGCAATTTTAGCTTCGGAGATTTAATTGCAATGAATTTTTAAATTCTATTATTTACTGGAATTATAGGTTGTTCCATTCAGGTTTAACTGTATAATTAATATTCTATGAAGTTTTATTTTAATTAAAACTTTTGTTAATTCTATTAAAGCAAAATTATAATACAAAAATATGGAGTTATGCAATACATTGTGTGTGGCAATTTATTCTATACAGAAAAAGTATGGTAAATACAAAAATTATTTGTATTTTACAAATTTTGCTGGTTTGGTAGTATAAAAAGAAAATACAAAATCGAAATAATTAAACATTGTTTTCCTCTTCACATTCTTAATGAAAGGAAATTAAAAATAAAAATTATCAAAAAAAAAAAAAAAAAATACAAACAAAATAAAAATTATATTTTCCAATATAGCAAAAATACAATAAAATTTCTATCGGTTTATCACAACACAATAAGTATACGTACCTATAGATTTTCATGTAGCTTTTTATTAACTGAAAAACAATTTGTAATTTTATTGAGTCTGATGTGATATAAAATAGGTTTGATATGGTTTTATATCATATGTATGTATATAAAATAGAAAATACTAAATAAATAATAAATTGAATTAAAATATTTAAAAATGCATAACAAATTTAAATTAATTTGCAAGAATTCTGATAATCTTGTTTTCTATCTACAAAACAGATAACATTGATTGCATTAAAATGGTAAATATGTAACACTCTTAGCATTGATCAAATATACAAATATGTTTACACAAATAAATGCTTGTTCACATATGTATGTATATGAAAAAAATCGTGGGGGTATATAACGTTTGTTAGTTATCGAGCAGTGTAACTTTATTTCAATTATATTACCTTTAATTTTAAAGGTCGTCTAGTTATTGACATTTTGAATTGATCATTACATTAATGATTTATTGAAAAAAAGTGCTAATCAGCAAATTATATTCGTATAATTACTTTCATTTTCTATCGCATAACTTACAAGGAATTCTAGATTAATGTTCACTAATTATTAAATTAAAATTACTCATACAAGTAACTTATCACGTAAATAAGTTAAATAAAACAAAGGGAATCAAAAAAGGACCATTATTTTCATACATTGAATGACAGGAATCCACCACAAAAACCAATAATGGATTACAATTGTTTTCTATTTAAAATGGTCGTCTGCGAACATCGTTAATTTTTTTTTTTTAATTAATTTGGTTGTAAATACCACGAAAAACACGAAACAGTGAGTTAATTGTTTTTGTATCAATTGATTTATTTTGCTATTCAATTCTCTTTGTTAAAATTTATTAAAATTGAATCAATTTTGTAATGAACATAACATAACAGAAGTCTATTAAATTTGTAGATGTAATTCTCGTGAAATTCATATCAAAACTTCATCAAATCATTCTAAACCTTTTTGACGAAACATTAAAACAACTGAAATTTAATCATTTTGACAAAAATTCTTTATTTTCACTACCTATTCTTTGAATTAACTAAATATTTATTTAGTAAAAAAACCTGCTATTTCATCGTATGTGTTGCATTTTTCGTCAAATTCAGTAACATTTTTTTTTTGGGTAGGTGTTCATCGTATACTATATAATGGATCTGAATCAATGTCACCTGCATATTACGGATGGTTAAATTTTCTTACCTGCCATCAGGGGATACTTTTAATTTTCTTTCGGATTCACTGGGAACATTTTGTGAGCTTTGCAATTCGATGAATGTTTGCTTCTATCGTTTTGTATTAGACGGTACAGAAATAAAAAGGACAATAATAGTGTATTTGTAATATTTGTAATATTATTTTTGTTTTTTCTCCTGCATTTTAATAATAAAAAACGAATAATAATATAAAACGATCGCCATGGAACATCTGGAAGAGAGTCAGAAGTAACACTTTTACATATCTTGAACTCATCAGCATAGAATAAATGGGGGCATTTAAAAATATTAAATAAATCATTGGCAAAAACAATGAAGCAAGGGATCCAAAGTAGAACGAACCTAGAGGATTATTCATTGAATTTAACATGTACTGATCTGTTACCGAGACATTCCAAATTTGCGTCATTTATCAATGAAAATATCATGAGAAACCGACTTACTGACTCTTATCTACTTTTTCAAAACGACAACAAGACTGAAAATTACAAAAGGTTAGCCAAAACTGACCGCTTAACGTCAAAACCATGTTCTAATGCACTTGTAATATTTGCCACTACAAAAAATATTAAATTATAAACCAATTTCTCAAAAATGTTGCTAAATGCATTTAGTAGGGCGATGAGTCTATAATTTTCAATGTTGTTTTTATCGCCATTTTTAAAGATAGTTACAAGAAGCGCCAATTTCCACCTTGCGGGAAATAAACTAGAATTTGAAGATTTATTAAAATTAATTGTCAGTGGTTTAGCTGACTGTTTCCAAGTAGCACTGTTAGAAATGCGGCTTTGATCGTTTTCGAATGGTCCAAATCTCAGAAGTTGGATAATCGGACTTAGGGGCCAGAGAATAAGAAAAATTCCAACATTTCTTAGGGTTATATTTTAGATTATCTTCGATAAACTTTAAATAAGAGATGAGCCATTTTAATCGAAGGATCCAAATATCTCCTACAATACGTCAACTGCAAAAAAATATTCTTTAGACAAAAATTGTCGAGGACAATGGGGGTCGTCTATCTGTATTAAATCCCTTGACCTTCAGGTCAATTATCAAAATGATAAATTTGTTAAGGGATTGCACCACCTTGGCGCTCGGAAAAATAGGTATAAACATAAACAAATTTTTTTTGGACGCAGATATTAAGTATATAAAATAATGTTTATTTTACATAGTACTGAGTAATTGGAAATATTTGGTTGATACTGACTACGTTACGTTTAGCTATTACTTTTCTACTATTAGTCCACCATCACCAAGGATTTTCAAAAGAGAGTCCTACTTATTGGCTCATATCTCCGTCATTTTTTAATTTTTTTTATTCGTTATTATTTCAAATTATTCACAAAACTACTATGTAATTATGTATATGTGTGTAAAATAAGAATTATTTTATGCACTTACTCGTAACAGCTGCGTCAAAAAAAATTGTTTATGTGTATACCTATTTTTCCGAGCGCCAATGTGGTGTAACCCCTTAATAGGATGGAACCTGGGAGTACCATCTTTTTATTTTTTTTTGGTTTTTATGTTTTTATCTATGCAATCTTGTCTGGGGCGCAGGGGACACTCCCAACTTTTTCGGAGTTCTTTTTTACCGTTCTACTTTACGCAGTAGTATCCAAAATCGAGGACGTATAAACCCGGTTTGTTTAAACCGCCTGCACATTGTATTGCTTCATGCCAGCATATAGTGCTGACATAAAAGGTGAGTCGGCCAATGAATTCTACACTCTCAACAGGGGTCATAGTTGTGCTCATCTTAATCAACGAGCATAATCAGATGATGAAAAATCACTTTTGCATCCCGCCCCTACCGGGATTCGAACCCGGTACATCCCAATCCAAACGCCGCAGCTTTAACCACTGTGCCGTCACCAAACTTAGAGTACCCTCTTAATTTTCTGATTCTAATGGAAAATTTTTTATATCAGGCAGTTCTAGGAATAAATAACTCCAGAATTGCGTTTACAATGTGAAGCAAATAGATTTAGTCCAGTATTTGACGGGTTTTCGCTCAAAATTCTTACGGACAATACCGATTGACGTGAAATTTGAACAGTAATTAGGGATTTAGGGAATAGCTTAAGGAACAAAAGTTATATAGTACCGATGTGTGCTTTTACCCTAGGGGTGGATGTCACCCCTTTTCGAGGGTGAAAGTTAGTACTCTCAAAATAACCACAGAAATGGATAGAGGGATGAATTCTAAGCAAAAAATGTTCTATATAGTTTTTTCGATAAATCAATATTTTTCGAGTTATTCGCGATTAAAAATGTTGATTTTTTATTTAAAAATCTCTTGTTTTAGAGCGATTTTTCACGAATAACTCGAAAACCTTACGTTTTATCTAAAAATGTTTATCAGAAAAAATGGAGCTTATCAGCAGGGCCGGCTTTATCCACTAAGCAGATTATGCCTCGCATAGGGGCGCCGACCAATTAGGGGCGCTGACAATTATTCTCACGCTTTCTAAACAAATTCTTCTACTAAAAAAAAATTTTATTAGAAATTTTGAATTTCAACTCAACTCGATACTAGTTTCATCAAGTTTAAAATAACTCAACTCTTTTTCTATGTACTCCAACTCGTTTTCAGACTACATGAAAATATGACAATAGTAAGAGTTTCATTACACGTCGCGCGAGAGCAGTAAACACACCAAAAAATACAAAAAAACTCTCCTCTCAAAACGTCGAGATTGGTGGTTATAATACTAATAATTTTTCAAAATCCCAACCGAAATATAAATGAGGCAATCAAGGACTTAAATAAGTTAATACTGTACATTAAAAAATGTGAACGGATGAACATTTCAATCGTTTTCAAGAAACAGCAAAAGAATTAGCAACTCATTTAGAAATTAATCCTCAATTTAAAAATAATGCTCTGCGAAGACATAAAAAAAGGCTTTTTGATTATGACTGCTACGACGAAAATCCCACTGATCCACAATATAAATTTAAAATTTCGTTTATCTTTCCTATACTGGATACTGTACTAAATTCGTTAGATGAAAGATTTGAGGTCATTAATGCTCATATCAATAATTTTCAGTTTTTAACCGAGTTTGATTGAGTTTGTAAATCGAATGATGAGGAACTTAACCGTTAGATATGTTAACCGATGGTGATGACAAAGATTTTTTTGCGGTAACGAAAAGCGCGAACTATTTAAAGAATTAAAGATTTTAAAGGGCACAATGAAAAATGGTACTAATACTAATACTGAGATCCATTGTTTATACTATTACAACACATTTACTCGAATGCACTAGAAAAGTGCTTTTCAAACTTTTTAATACTGCGACCCCCGAAAACGAAAAAAAAAAATCCAGGGCTCCCAAAAATGTTATTCAGTAATAATGAATTTTGAGTTAAGCATTTTGGGCATTCTTGTTCAAGGATCTCAGATGTCTCGTATCCGTGTCCTGCCAATTTACAAAAAATTTTCTACCAACACAAAATATTCTTTCAGATTCATCTGATTTACAGGTAAAAAAAATCCTATACGCAAAAATTGTAGAAGATTCCCTACAAAACTCGGTATTAGAATGCTGGAATTTTACTAACCTGATATACAATTTAACCAAATTGAAATTGTTGCAGCCAAATTTGACAAGCTGCCATTTGAAATTTCAAATTAAATTAAAGTACAAGTAACTTTTTAAAATTAAACATATAATAAAAACGTACATTTTCAATATCCAATTTCGCAAATTTTCATACACCTAAGTTCCTATAGTTTTTAGTTTAAATTTAGTTCCTAAATTTCCAATAATTTACTTCGGATATCGACCTCGGATTTAAAAATGTTGTTACTTCATTAAAGGATTCAATTTTAAATATGTTTTTGTCCCGCAGATCAAGGTTTGTGATCTGAAATTTCTGTTCATGTTCATTGTAGAATAAGAACTTACCTATCAAAATCCCCGTGATTGTGGAATTGATATACACATACATATCTTACAAAAACCATTAACAGTTTTATTATAGATAATAAGGCGAGGTTTTAAAGCTCCCTGGCAACAGCTCCACGGGTTGCTAGAGAATATATTTGTGAATTTAACGATTATTTTACGGATTCTTTTAAGTCTTTCCAGTTTCCGTAGCAAGTGGTGAACGATCATATTCACAACTGAAAATAATCTAATAACTACTTGAGATCATTTATATATCAGGAAAGGTTGATTGGATTATCGAGTATAGCAATTGAAAAAGAATTGGTGACATTTTCGATTTAAGTCAAATGATTGATGAATTTGCTACTGTAAAGGCAAGAAAAGATAAATTTTTGTACCTGAATTATAAAAAGGGCGTCTAAGAAGAACTTGCATAGGGCGCAAAGTGTTCTAAAGCCGGCACTGCGTATCAGCTCATTGAAAGTGACTGTTTGTTCGCCCAAAACCGAATTCTAGCCTTACAACGTTAAATAACGGAAAAATTACGAATTTTTGGAGGAAAACTTGTTAAACCGGGTACGATGCAGTATCAATAACTGACTTTGTCTCGGCTAAAAAAAACGACGGAGGCGCTATTTTGTGCATCTAGCATAAATTTGAATAACTACATAATTGCTCCATTTTGTTTCAAGTGGTTATTATTTAAACTGCAAAATAATATAAATCAAGATGGCATCTATAAGATAATTTTTAGACAATAATATGGTTATTTACGTAATGCATTATTTTTAGTATGTATAAAAACACAAAATCAGTATAAGTTAATCACTAATCAGTAATTTTTTGATTAAATAAATCTTTGTATTTACATAAAAAATATAAATCTATATATGTACATAATTACAATTCAAATATTTTTTTACAATTAATTTTCCCCCGTTTTTCCAGAATATGACCCGGTTCTTTTCCAGAATACATTACTAGATAAAGCTGTAAATTCCCTCTTTTCCAAAATATATTTAAAGAACTTCTCTCAATTTTTTTTCCAGAATATGTCTCGGCTCTTTTCCAAAATACATTACTAGAAAGAGCAGTAAATTCCCCTTTTCCAAAATATTTCTAATGAATGTCCCTCTTTTCCCAGAATATATCCCCTTCTAGAATGCCTTCCTCTGTTCTATTTTATATAACTAGAAAAGGGCCCCTTTTCTAAGTCATTACGTATCTCGGAATAAGCCTCCTTTTCCACAATATTTCCCCATTCATTTGAATATTGAATTGTCGTGTTACTTCCTCGTCCGATGCATTTATGATAAACACACATTTTGGTGGCGGTCGCATTAAACGAAGAAATGAATTCGTTGGGCTCATAAACATGCACTTTTATGTTATTAACAAAGTATACTTTATACTCTTTTATAAATCAATATTTTTATGCATATGTCAAAAAATAGTTTATTTTTATGAAAATTTTTTGCTAAAATAGCAAGCCTGTTAAATCAGTCTATTTTGAGTCACGTGTACGAAATAAACCAATCAAAATAACATTACACTGATAATTTCCCTAGGGATGTTATCAGTGTAATGTTATTTTGATTGGTATATTTTGTACACGTGACTCGAAATTGACCGATTTAATAGGCTTGCTATTTTAGAAAAACATACTCGGCTACTAGATGAAAAGAATTTATAGTTTTATTTTACAATAAATACTGTTTCAAAATGACACTTTCATAGAACAATTTACAATCTAGCAGCCTTACTACTAGAATAAAATAAAATTGCAAAAAATTTTCTCGTCGAATACCCCTCGAGCATTGATAAATACCTCATAATTTTATTATATTTTCCTCAAGCACGTTGCTTTTAGGTAACAGCCCTCAGCCTTCGGCTTCGGGCTGTTACCAAGCAACGTGCTTTCGAAAAATATAATAAAATTATTTCGGGAAATTATCAATGCCCTTGGGATATTACTGCTGAAAATAGATGACTAAGGAACAATACGCCTACTAAGATTTTAAATTTATGACCATGCAAATGTACTAACCAAAATAATTTATTTTCCGTCATTTTATAAGTTGTATTAGCAGAAACCAAAAATGTTGTTCCAAAATTTTCCGGTTTTATAAATAGCGTCACCGGTCGATAACTGCATCGCTTCCGTTACACCTTTTAGAGTACTTGAAAAGACGTTTAAAATGAGCTATAAGTCGTTAGCATAAAAACTTACGGAGTTATGATACAACTAAAATGGTTGTCTCGTTTTCTCGGACAAAAAATCAGCAATGAAACAAATGGCTTACCCGAAAGAATAGAAATTAAACGTAATCCATTTACAATGTACTTTATTTTGGTACTAACAATAAGTTCTAGAAGTTTGGACGGTTTGGAATGCCTAGATTTGAAATAAAAGGTTGATTCAATTTTCAAATGATTTTTGAAATTTTTGAAAAAAATTTCCTTTTTGCACAATAACTGAAAAACTAACCAAGATATGTACAGTCATACAAATGTAGGCTTTTATTTCCGTAAATTTTGTTATTTTTTTATTTCTCTAGGATGAAAATTGAGATATAACCATTTTAATTTCGCATGTGAGTGCAAGGATCACCTTCCCCGAGTCCTTTAAGCTTGGTTCAGCGGATTTGTCCATTGAGCTCGTCAAGAAAATGGCAACTTGACGAAGTTAAAAACCGACTTAAAAATTTGTTATCTCGCTGGACACAAAATTTCAGACATACCAACATTGTTTTTTCTTTCGCCCATTTTCGTTTTAGGTTTTGCTCATTTCTGACATTTCTAAAAAAAAATCTACATTGTTATTCTGTTTACTTGTGCTTATTTTGATTTTTGTGCCGTTTCGTGAGTTTTATATTTTTTTTTTTTGTATTTTAGCGATTTTTTTTAGTAGCGTTGTTATTATCTTTTTGCCGGTATACTGTTGTTTCATTTTTACATTTTTTGCTGTTGTTTGTTTTTTGCGCTGCTTATTCACAAAAGTTATGCCAAAAAATGGCATTCCCGAAAGATTATGGAAATTCATAATTACCTGCCTACGTCACTCCGACGAAAAAAATTTCGTTTGTGACACATGCTGCAAAAGTTTCAAAAGTCAATATGATCTAACGTTTCATCGAAAAATTCACTTTGACAAACGTAAGCATGAATACCAACTATGCCGCCACAAATTTCTACATAAAGTTCTATTACGTATCCACTTCAAAGTACACCCGGGCGAAAAACCATATCAAATCTGTGACAATCGCAAAAGAGATAAGAAACGACTACAGCGAATGGAAATGATTAGGAACGGTATATCACTTCCGAAACCAAAGCTCATAAAGAAACAAGAAAAACTGGCTCTAAAACGAATGGAAGATTCAAATCTAAGAGTACCAAAGAGCCGAATTCCACATATATTTCCGCCAATGTTTCCTGCGCAATGTGATCAAAATATAGAAATGAATAATGTAATGCTTGCTTAATGATATTTCAATTTAATGTATTAATAACTATTAAAACTGTAAATTTAAAATATTTTAATTATCCATTTCCTATCAAAAACTTAAAACAAACCTCTAGCTCACTGTCGGAAACTTCATAAAATTGGGGAAGTTCAGGTTTGAATAACTAAACTGGAATGTTGATAATAAATTTGAACTGTTTGTAAAGATTGTTCAATGTGTAGTGTTCCATGATGAAGCGATAAGCCATAATATGTCGGTATAAAATTTATATCTTGTTTGACAGCTGTATACAATTCCATAAACAGAAAAAAATATATTTAAACTATTAGATAGAGCAAAAAAAAATTTTGGTAGGTATGCCTCAAATTTTGTGTCCAGCGAGATAACATATTTTTAACTCGGTTTTTCGGTGAAACAAGCTTTAAACTAAAAAATTGCAAAAACAAAGGTTTCAAGGAAGCTCTTCTCTCCAAACCTTGTAGCTCTTAAGATTCCTTGCAAAATTTGTTTAATGAGCGATTAGATATCTTAAAAATTAAGGAAATTAGGAATAATAAGGAAACCAGACGCGTTTTCCGGTGAAATTTTCGAATTGCTCTCAAACATGCATTTTTTAGATGAAAAATCAACATTTTTAATCGCGAATGTCTCGAAAAATATTGATTTTTCGAAAACACTTTATTAAACATGTTTTGCTTAAAATTCATCCCTTATCGATTTCTGCGGTTATTTTGAGTGTACTAATTTCCGCTCCGTTCAGAGGTGGCATCCACGATCCACTCCAAGGTAAAAACACACATCGGCACTGTATAAGTTTTGTTCCTTGGGCCATTCCTTACTTACTGTCCAAATGCCACGTCAACTGGTTTTGTCCGTAAGAATTCTGAGGTAATAATCTATTTTTACTGTCAAACACTGGACTAATAAGAAATAAAAGAAGAAGTTGAACTCGTGAAGTTTAAAAACAGAAAATAACAATACAATTATATTTGAGTATAGTTGATTAGTTAAGCTTTGTTTTGAGCAAAAATAAATTTTTAAACCTGGGGAATTTAGTTTAATTAGTCATTTAATATTTTACCTTTATATTTTAGGTCGAAAAATGGAATTTTAATTCAAATTTTATAAGAAATTATAATTTCGTTATTTACTCTAATAAACACAAAAAAAAAAAAATTTGGAATCAATTATCTGTTAATTCATAAATTTGCCTTCGAAGTTTACTCCAAATGTCGTTTTTATCCTTTTTGCAAAACTTTGGGATCATCTTGTACGCAATATACACCCTATATGAAAAAAATAAAATAACGGGGTATTTTAATTTTTGTAAATACATACTATACGTACTACGTACACCAAAAATTAAACAAATCAAAAATCATGATTTTCAAATTTCCAAAATGTTTGCTGTTTTAAAATGAAATTACTTTTATACAAATAATTAAAAAAGAGAATAAATATGTATGTATAAATATAAAATTTTTGATTATGAAAACTTTACTAACTCCATCTATATTGCTCTACAATGAAAATGTACTTCCTTTATCATCACTAGTGGAATATCAGTATATTATAACTATCTATAAAATCAGACATGGTCTAATGAAAAATAATATTGAGTTTTGTACAAATATGTCTGTAACGGACAAATTAACCCGTAGTTCTTTTCACTATCGTCTACCTAATTATACCTACCAAACCACTCAAAATAGTATGTTTTATAAAGGTCTCAGTTTGTTTAACGAGTTGATTGATACGCAGAGAGATGATAGGATTTCTCTTCTGAAATCATACCTAAAAAACTGCTAATTAAGAAATTTACTGATTGTTATTACAATTCTCATCAGTAACCCAGTTTTTTTTTATTCTTCTTCTTTTTGCTTGTTTTTTTTGGACTATGTATTTGCTTTGAAGTCTGATCATTGCTTGTTACGAAGAAAAGAAAACAATTAATAAATCTTAATTAATAATATTTGCCTGTATGTATAAAAAAATTTGTAAAGATTTTTTTTTTGGTAAATAAATTATAAAAAAAAAAAAATAAAAAAAAACGAAAATGTTCGAAATATTATTTAAAAACAAAAGAAGGTTATTAAAGTATTATTGATTAATTATAATCTACACTTAGGCGGATTCAGTGTTGCGTTCCTTCGTTCCTTCCTTCTTTCATTCATTCTGATTTTTTTTTGGCGATTCATGGTTACTGAAAAAAATCCAGAACGATTTTGCTTCCAGCTATAGATAAAAAATGTGACTCGTTTTCCTCATTTATTTATCAGAACACCAAATTTGCACATGGAGAAAAAACTAAAAACAATAATAAACAATTTGGTTGTTCGACACTAGATTTGAGTGTGGATTTTCTTTTCGTCTCTTTCATTTAAATATCATGCGATCTCTTTTTCGCCATGTTCGTTCAAGTTACCAAGTTGGCGAAAAAAATTCAGAAAGAAAAAAACGTCATTTTAACCAATGAAATTGATTTAAAACAATTTCAGAAGGAAGGAAGGAAGGAACACAACACTGAATCCGCTTTAAATCGTCCAACGAAAGTATTTTGATGACATCATTGCTGTCATCTTTTTTGACATTGATAATACTATGGTTGTCCTATACACATTTTTATTGATATTTACAACAGTAGGTTGTCCTGCTTGGAGTAATAATGAATTGTCAACTGGCGACAAGTAATCATTTATAACCAGGGTGCAATTATTCCCATATAACTTGTAACGGTTAATATAACTTTGAGTGGACAAATAAACACATCCAGCACTCAATCAAGTGATCAGCCGGTAATTTAGTGGATTTTATAATGTAAATATATCATTAAACATTCAAACCAAATTATACGACTACGTATTGCTAATACAGTGGTGTGCAATGAAATAGCACACTCTCAAATTTTTTTACAAATTCTTCATTAACTAAAAAACTATTTATCAATTTTCAATTATTTTTTTTTATTTGCATAGTATAAATATAAACTTACAATTAAATATCAAAAAATTATATTTAATTAATAAAAGGAATAAGAAAAAAATAATTAAACATTTTATTTTATAAATAGGCTGTTCAAAATAATAGCACATTCAATTTCAAAATTCATTTTCAGCCTTATTTGTGTATGATTAAACCTGATATGCGTTTTTATTGAATAGTATTGGTCTTGTGACCTTCTTTTCGAACCATTTCCCGGCATCGGTAGGAGCCTACCAGCTCATGGCATTTGTGAACCGTCATTTATTCCAAATTCGACAAATTTCCATACCAAAATTTCTGTTTATTCTTGTGTTTCTCATTGTTAATAGCTACTTTTACTCGATTCCAAAAATTTTCGATCGGATTCAGATCAGGCAACTGATCCGGCCGTTGTAATTTACTTAATTTATCCCGTCGTTTGTGCTCATTGAGGTATGATTGGCCGTTATATGCTGAAAATACCAGCCTACTGGGCACTTAAATTGTCCGAACTGCGATGCAATATTCTTCTATCACCTCTAACGAATTAAAAAAGTTTTTAAATCCTAATTATTCAGCGCATATAACTCCCAAACAGATGCTCGAAATAAATTAAAAGGCATGAGCCGTTCCTTTTTTATACAAACAAAATGTTGAAGTCAAGAAAGTAGAGAGAAGTACTATGAATTATCAAAATAAAAGTCAATCTGTTTGGTTCTGAAGGTCGACATTATGAACGATCTCAGCCCAATACAAGCTATCGCCCTAACATACGAAAAAGACGATTAAGCATGGTGGTTGTCCACCTTGAGCCGATGCCGGGAAATGGTTCGAAAAGAATTGCGACCAATACTATTCAATAAAAACGCATATTAGGTTTAATCATACACAAATAAGGCTGAAAATGAATTTTGAAATTGAATGTGCTATTATTTTGAACAGCCTATTTATATAATAAAATGTTTAATTATTTTTTTCTTATTCCTTTTATTAATTAAATATAATTTTTTGATATTTAATTGTAAGTTTATATTTATACTATGCAAATAAAAAAAAATAATTGAAAATTGATAAATAGTTTTTTAGTTAATGAAGAATTTGTAAAAAAATTTGAGAGTGTGCTATTTCATTGCACACCACTGTATATGTAGATTGATCATTTCTTTCTTGTTTTTTTAAGATAACTTACCAAAATAATTTGGTAATTCAATCAAACATATCGTAAAGTCATATCATCGGACAAATTTCAATACCAGTCCGTCGAGTGTAAACATTATCATCCAAATTGTGATGCTTTTGAAAGTACAAAAAGTTTTCTCTGAGTTGCTAAAGCTGAGTTGGAGCATTAAATTAATAATACTAAACTGAGCTATTGATATTGCATAAAACTTGTGAAATATTGCATAATATTTGTAAAATTTTGTAGTTCAACTGAAACGAGACTGAATTACACAACAAATTCAGAGTCAAACCAAAGTTAAAGAATAAATCAGTTGTTATGGATTGCAGCACTCGTTTGTTACAGCAAACATTTTTGACAGTTGCCAAACAAAATGAAACTGGCCTGTCTAAAATGACTTAAAAATATTACAGTTACATTTATCACAATAATTTTCGATTATCTCACTGTGTTATAGATATTACAATTCACAGTTTTATTCAAAGTTAGACCACAGCTGATCATTGATTGAAAGCTGTTTGTTTTAATTTTATTTTTACAAAAGTGATCAGGACGATTATAGAATACGCTGGAGTGAATGAAATACGGATCGAAAAGTTCATATACAGAAGAGTAAACAATTGTTGTAAATCAAAGTAGTATAGAAAACCATCATTGATTTCCTTGCAATTTAGTTTTTAGGACTCCCCGCACAAAACACAACGATTTTGAAGCATTTTTAAAGCAACTTTTTTTGTCGAATTGTAAGGAAATAAATAGGAATTTCTATGATACAATAATTCAAAACGATTGTTTTCCATTTTTTTATACGCATAGCTTTCACTCCCACGGATTCTATAATCGCGCTGAATATTAACCGTTACGCCGTTACCGTTAAAAATAAGATCACATTTTTCTCAGCAATATTCAAGTTTTCTCACTGAATTATAGGTTTTGGAATTCATAATTAATCAAAGTTTAAATTATTAGATCTCTGTAACATTAAATTATTAGAGCACTGTAACACACTCACCACGATATTCTTTGCATCAACTCCTATGGCGAGTCTCACTCACCATAACAATATCACAATTTACATTAATTTCAAAAATTAAATTATGGAGTTTGTGGTAGCCCTTTACCAAAAAAGCTTGGAAAAGGGTTAAACCATCAGAATTTTCAAGTTTTATTATGCAAACAACAATACAAAAAATTACGTTGAATGTCCCCTCATGTAAAATATTAATTCACTTGTAATGTAGAAGACTATCATTCATGGATCTTGTGACATATTCAACCATTTTAGATCATTGTATTGTTGCATCGACCCAAAATTTCATCAATTACTTTGCAATCATATTGATTAAAATATTTATATCCCACCCGTAACTTGATTTAAAATGAATGGTTTGTCTATTAAAAGACAATTGTGACCAATAGTTTTTCAAATGGTTGTGCTTATAAATATAAATAAGGAGATTACATGTACCATGTAATTCGAGATGCTTTTAAAATTCATTTAACATACAGAGCTATAAATTGATTATAATTCGATTTCTATTTATTACAAGCATAACAATTCAATACGCATGCACGATAGCATATGTTGACATATAAAATTAAGGTACAAACCTTTCCCATGAATATAATTCAAAATAAGTAATTAGGTTAGTTTAAAATTAAAATATGGTTTGTTGATATAAAAACAATCGTCAAATACAAGGTGGTCCTTTCTCAAATGTCAAAATATAATACTTTGTTGGTGACATTTAAATTGTTAATAAATTTTAAGGTATTGAATATATAGATTTCCTCCAAACATACTGTGTCAATATTGAAATGCAAATCGATCACAACACGTGATAGTGTCGAAATTGGTTTACGCTGTATTCAGATGCACTAAACTAAAATTGATACATTTCGTAAACATAAAAATCCATAACACGTGCATACAATTCTACAAAATCATTTAACCAAAATTTTCAATTTCATTTCAATTTTTCACACTCGTTCACCATTCATTCAGAAGAGGAAAATAAAAAATAAACAATTTTCACAATATTTTTATTGATTTTAATTTATTGTTTCTTTTTTTTTATTTTATTTTCATCCATCATTTTTGAATTGATTATTTTGCCTGCTACTTGTAAAAAAATATTTTTTTCAGATTTTCGCCACACATAGCAAAACAATAACACAACTAAACCGCACTAGAAAATTGCAAATTCCTATATTATGTTCCTACGCTAAAACATATACAGTGGCAAAAAAACTCTTTCGCAAGTAATGTACACACATACATAGTGTAGAATAATAGGGACAATTTTTATTTCAATTTCATAACAGAAAATTTTAATTTGATTTTTTAATATATCCACATGTGGAACAATGAGATAGGAAGAGAGAGTTTGATATACACAACAAATTACGAGTATATAATATATTACATACCCTGTTGTATAGTTTTTAAATACAAGGATGACTATAAGGATGTGTTATGCACAAGCTAAATAAAATAAAATATAAAATTGTGGCTCATCCAACTGTGAAGTAATTTGTTGAAAAATAAAATTCTGCTTGTCTGTAATTCGATATTTTCAGGTCATTTAAATATTTTTTTAAAACAAAATTAAGTAAAAGTAGGTAAGAGCAAAGCAGAAATTGGTACATTATATGGAACACAAATGAATTATGAATATGTCAAAAAGATTATCAGTTCCAAATTGAATATGTACACGATATTTGTTAAATTTTTTAACTGTGAAATTTATGGTAATTGAAATTACATTTAGGTAATGTTTTCCATTTGAATTGTCTGAAGATGTGCTTACGACTATTTAATTTTTCGTTATCTCATTGTTTGTTCGCACTTCACGACGATCGCAATAACTCAGTCGATTTTAATTTTTTTTTTTTTTCAACAAAGAAATTATTCTTGCATATGTAGAGCACACAATTTCGTTATGGAATTTATCCTTTAATATTGGTATTAAAGGAAAGTTGAACACAAAGGAAGAAACTCATTTAAATCTGGAATCCAGACTGAAATTTCAAAATTCTTCTCGGACTGTATATTAATTAGAGAACAAAATTTGACAAATATGTGAAAAATTAAGAATGCCAGAAAAATATTATAAACACTGCTAATAATGGTCCGTACTAAGCTCGTGACTCAAGTCAAGAATTTTTCAAATTTGGGGAACAATTTGAACTTTACCCAATTTTACTTATAAAGTTCTGAATATAATATTATACTCTACAGACAATCCAAATTCTATGTTTGGGAATAAAAACGGGATATTAAACGATTAAATTATTTTATCGATTTTTATTCTGAATTTAACATTTTGAGAGCTTATAGTACAATAAATTTGAACAATAAAATTTTATATCGAAATATTTAATGGTACATCCTTAAATAACCAGATGCAAATTGGTTTAAAAATAACCCGTGCAGCTTACATTTGACCTTTGTAATATACTATCGACACACTGGGATTTAATAACATTGGTTTGTGAATTTTTATAGTTCGGTCCTAATTTTAGCTTGGAGTACTTTAACGAGTTTAGCTAAACCGAATTTTTAAAACCGCTATCTCTAAAAGGTAGGTATCAACAGCGGCGGCTCCACCACAAAGGCGAACTAGGCGGCCACCTAAGGCGCTAACTTGCTTAGAGCGCTAAGAACTAAATTCTCGAATAAAAAATTTCCAGAACCTGATTTCCAAATAAAATAATTAACTCGCTATTTTTTTATTCAGATAAATGAAATTTAATACATACTGTCAAAAATGTTGTAAAAACCTTCTAAATATCAGGATTCTTAAATTTGACGAATTTCTAAGTTTATACCAACTTTAAAAATTTAGATCTATAAACTCCCATTTTCCATTTAAGGTACACTTCCCAAATTCGCAGTAATTTTATTAAATTCTAATATCCCCACAAAACAAACTTCTAAATTTTTCTAAATTTCCTAATTTCTTTTCTTTCCAAACTACGTTACAAAATTCGTTAATTTCAAAAATCAATAATTCCAAATAAATGATGAATTTGAATTTAACGATTTTATGAAATTTGTAAAATCCTAAATTAATTTTTCCACTATTACAATTTCCAAACCCTAGAATTCTTAAATTTAATAAAATTCTTATTTAAGCTTCTATGGGTTTTTGCTTTCTAAATTCCTGACACTTACTTAGAATGAATTATACAGTGAAGTTCAGAGTTAGTTCTAGAGAGGGGTTTCCAGTGAATTTTAGGCAGATTTCTAGGGTAGGTGAAATTAAAGAGTATTATTTTAGAGTGGATTTTAAGTAAAATTTTAGGCTTAATTTTAGGAAGAATTTTTAAGTAAATATAGGGTTAATTTATGATGAATTTGATAAAGGATTTGAATTGATTTTGGGGTGAATTTTAGAATGAATTTTAAGACTGGGTTGTATGGTGAAGTTTAAGGTGAGGTTTAATGTGAATTTTTAGTTCAGAAGACATTATATGGTAAATTTAGGAATGAATTTTATATTGAATTTAGATCAATTTGGGATGAATTCTACAGTGAATTTTACGATGACATTATAAGGTGAAGTTTATAATAATTGTAGGGCGCATTTTAAGATGAATTGTATGCCCCTATTATAGTAAAGGTTCAAAAAAAGGTTTAAAAAGTTCATCAAACGCAGTGTTTGTGTTTCAAAAGTTTCAAAACAAGTGAGTGACACCATTTTTAAATTTGTTATTGTATTTATGGTAATGTTTTAATTTAACTGAATGGTCGAAACTCACATTGAAGTAATGCCGATTTCCAAAATCCCATATTATAATTGGTTCTATTTATTTATTTATTTATTTATTTATTTTATTTATTTATTTACTTATTAAATTTTAACTTTTCAACACAAACTATTTTGAGCAAGAGCTCATTCATAATAGCTTATGTCAAAAGTGGTGGATTACAAAATAGTAAAAAAAACTGCACGTTCCAGGCCAGATAATATTAACGGAATTTGATCATATTCTGGCTCACCATCCCTGCAAAACTGCATAGTCATCTGGATGCTTGCATTCTTATTTCCGAAAAGAGGATTATTGTATATTTGGTGAATCGGGGTTGAAACCGGTTTTTCACATGTATTAGTCGTTAATATATTAAATATAAAGGCGCTCGCGTAGTTCAATACAAATAATAATATTTAAACGCTTTTATTGAATAAACATAGTAATTTATTATGGAAATAAACAAAAAAAAAGAAAACTTTCAGGTTATGAAAATAAAAAAAGCGGGTGGAAAGGAAAATTTCAAGCTATAGATGAGAACAGTTTAAATTGTTGATTTAAATAATCCTTAACGGCGACTACAAATGTCATAGAAAGTAATGTATTATTGACGAACACTGTGATTGAAGCTAAAATACGTAATCAGAGTATTGCAATGGAAGCAAATCAAACAAGTAGTTAAGCAGAAGAGACCCATTTAATCGGCAACTTTGATTTTAATGACCGTGGAACATGGCCAATTTTGAATGACAAACTGCCACAAATAATTATTTCTGCGAGGTAAAACAAATTGAAAATTATTCCTTTTCTGTTGACATGCAGAGGAGAAAATTTTCCAACTTTTATTATGTCCGAAAGTTGGTTAATATGGTGACCTAATTTTCAGAAAATGGTTGCAATATTCAATTTAAAAAGATCGCTTGTTTTACGTATTCTGTAAGTTATTCCCCATAAATGCGCTTCATTCAGCATTCAAAGAAAGCGGTTGCAATGATCTGAAAAATTTACCATCACTTGAAAGATTGATTGAATTCGCAAGAGTCCTTGATGAGCAAAATTTAGCCTTCCGAGGCAGTGGGATTGAAAAATTATATTCATCAAGAAATGGAAATTTCTTAAAATAAATATATACAATACCCTGGACGATTTGACCCTCTTATGAAAGAACACATACGAAAAATAACCAGAATGAATGAGAATGTTCATTATTCATGTTCATATCCAATCGTTATTTCGGGGAATCAATAAAAAAATAATTGGTAATGATCATGCTGCAAAATATTACTCGATTGTGTTAGACTGTACGCCAGACGCTGGCCACATTGAGCAAATGACAATAATCATTCGCTTTATGGATATGGAAAAATTAAAAAATAGCCATGTTGTGATTAGAGAACATTTTTTTGGATTTGCTCCTGTTAAATCATCGACAGGTGAATTATTGACACAAACTTTGTTAGAAGAAGTCTCTATCATTAGATATTTAGCTGATGTGTGGACAGGGATATGATAATGGAAGTATAACATGAATGGAATGGATAACGAGATTCAAAAACGGATATTGAAAATTAATCCAACAGCTTTCGTTGTACCATGTAATGCACATACATTAAACGTAGTAGTAAATAATGCTGCAAAGTGTTGCATAGATGCTGTTAATTTTTTCGATTTGGTGCACCACGTTTATGTATGTTTTTTAAGTTCAACACGACGATGGGAAGTTCTGCAACGGATTGTTAAAAGTTTCAACGTGAAACCACTCAGCAATACAAGATGGGAAAGTCGAATTGATGCCCTGTCTCCTCATCGGTTTTAGCTCAGAAATATTTACGATACCCTAATGGACATTTATAACGATACGTCTTACACTGGAACTTCAGGCAAGGTAACATGAACAAAGTCATAAGGTTTAGGTACATGTTTATAAATTTCAAATTTATAGTTCAACTAATAGCATGGTATAATATTTTGTTTGAAGTTTACGTCACCAACAAAATGTTTCAAGATAAAAATTTAAATATTAATTCTGCACTGCGACAGTTGAAGCATACTCGAACATTTTTATCAGATTTGAGAAGTGACGATAGTTTTGGTAACATTTTTGTTCATTGCGTCGATCTAGCCAGATCTAATGATTTTCCAACAGAATTTGAATCGGAACCTGTGCGTGTAAGAAGAGAAAAAAATCATTTTCATATAAATGTAATGACGATCCTGTTGATGATCCAAAACAAAAACTTAAAGTCGAATTTTATTTTGCTGCGTAATTGGTACGGCTATCATAGCTGTTGATGAAAGATTTCAGCAAATGTTACATCCGGTGTCTACATTCGGTATTCTATACAATTTACATAACTTGAAAGCTTGTAATGTAATTGAAGCAGCCTTATGTCACAATAATTTCAAAGATATAGATGGAAATGACTTGTTCGTTGAGCTCCAATCTCTTTGTAGACATTTCATAAATAATACAATGCCAGAGGATGTTCTAAAGTATATCTGCTTGAAGAAACTGTCGGGGTGCTTTCCGAATATTATCATTGTTACTGTATCGGTTGCTAGTGCAGAAAGGAGTTTTTAAAACTAAAAATTATAAAAAACTATCTAAGAACGACAATAACCCAGGATCGGCTCACTGGATTGGCAACTTTGTGAATTGAGGAAGAAATATCGAACAGTCTCGATATATCTAATTTAATAAAGGATTTCGCAAATTTGAACGCAAGAAAAGTTGATAAATAATAATTTGTTTTGTTTAATCGGTTTTGGCTTTTACTTTTTAGATTTTTAAGTCGATTTGTTCTTCCAAAAAAGGCGCCGTATTACAGCTTGCCTAGGGCGCTGGGCTTGTAGAAAAGCCTCGAGCCGCCGCTGGGTATAAATAATATTTTTAATTAAGTAACGGGGTCTTCGAAAGATTTTCCGTAGACAGCATCAATAAAGGATTACAATTTCCAAATTAAAACAACATATGTTTTTACAAAATCATTATTAGCTAATAACAGTTTCACATAGATTTATTCCACGACCAAAATTACACTGGGTTGATTCCAATTAGAACAATTATTGTATAGTATAATTAAACTCATTTAGGATCAAAAAATGAGCTCGCAATATACCATTCTATATGCGTCTAATTAAGCAAAGTCTAATTGTGAAAGTCGAAGTTGTTTTCACCCAAATAAGGCAACCAACCCCATTTTGAATTTTTCAAATAAAGTTCCAAATATTAATTTTATTTTATGGTATATCATGTATATAGTTTTCGCCCAATGCTCTTATTTATAAGCTAAATAATACCTTGCGACTTGTAACTCGATAAAACACAGCTATCTAGTCTAATCGAGTGAAGTTAAAAAAATTTCATGAAACTAAAAATGTTGGCTTATTATTTCTACATACGTACTATGTATTATCATAAGCGACTTCGCGAGCATATTGGTGGTTTAAATTATTCAAAGGTTTTAGTGACTTGTGCGTACTGTATTCCTAGTAGGAATACTTAAATCTAAGAAAGGTCCAAATGGCAACCAAACACGAATGAGGCGACATATTACAACTATTTTGAATATATTGGTGGTATAACCAAAATATAAACTGGGCACGTCTTATTTATTGTCAGGCTTGTGCCGCAAACCGAATTAAATGATTAAATGGAAATAACAGAAGAGTCGATCGCAGTAGCCTAGACAGGCAACAAGAAAAAAATTCGTTTAAAAATTTTCCAAAGGAAAAAATAATTTTTTCGTTTTGGAAAATGTTTAACTCTTTCGTAATCTTTAAAATTCGTGAGGCACCCTTGCTCATCCTTAATCTCAAATAATAAAAAGTGATAATGAAAACATAAAAAAAAATAATTTGAGATTATTTTGCGTGGCCATTGGCCAGTTTCGCGGTGGGGCCCGATTATTCGGGGGCCTCTCGAAAGTGAACGGGGCGATAGTGTACAAGATAGTTAGTGTAGCGATTAGTACTGGATTAGTACCCCGATATATGGGACTACCCAAAAAATAACGATAAAGATAATAAGTGTTACTAGTGCAGTGTAATCGGGAAAGTTTGGGGGACAACCGTGTCCATCCATAGAAACATTAGAAACTAACAGTGTATATAGACGTATTTATTTATTAAAGATAATTTTGGTTTTTGGTGTTCAATATTTTCACAAAAATATCTACTGTCATTTATTTTACATAAGCTACTATTATATAATTGTGAAATGCAAAAGGGGTGGTAAATTACTAAACCGCTTTCCCCCAGTGCGTAAAGTGCTAAAGCTAAAGCCCACTAGGCAAAACACATTATAAATATGGCAGAGACAAGTGACAATCACCCAGTGGGTGATATTATCAGCATTAACAAAAGTTTATAACATCCATGCAATCAACTATCAAAGGATGACATGGAAACCATTAAATAAATCCGGGGATACAATGCAATGCAAGAATTTCCAAAGGTATGGACATAAAGCAACGAATTGCAAACTTGATTTCAGATGTGTAAAATGTGCCGAACATCATGAGCCGGGGTGCTGTCAAACGAAGGACCAAGCCATGATGAATCGGCTAAAACAAAAAACTCAAGAAAGACGCCAACAGGCAGCGCCAGCACCAAGGTTATTCACATCAATACCGGTGAACAAGGAGAACGAATCATTTGCGGATAGATTGAGGGGAACGGGACCTATTCCAGCACAACAACACCAACAGCAGCAGCAAATAAATAATGGCGCCCAATATAATGACGCGACCATACAACAAATAACGACAATGGATGGTATGATCCGCACCATACAACAACAAAGCGAGCAAATTGCTCAAATACTCCATATCACCCCTCATTGTAAATAAATTCAAAATTATCGCACTAAATGCAAATTCGATCGTGAGAGTACAGTGGAGACTAAATTTATTAAAATTTTTGGAACCAGATTCACCAGATTGCCTGCTGGTGAACGAAACAAAATTAAATTATCGGCCCAAAATTGTATTCAAAAATTATGAAATGATACGGCGGGACCGGGTGAATGCCGAGCGGGTAGGTGGCACCGCAATATTAATTAGGAACGGCATAAAATATAAAATAATTGAGCCACAAGCAATTAGAAATCGGGTGGGCATCGAGATTGCCATCATCAGATTAAAAATTAAAAACACTTTAAACCATTTATTTTTGATATCCATTTATTGCACGGGCAACGCAAGGGAAATTTCGGACGAACGTTTTGTTGAAGAATGGAGCAAAATTTTCGAAATTCTAAATCTACAAAATTAATTATATAATTGTGGGAGATTTAAATGCCGGGCATACAAATTGGGGCAACGCAACAAACAAACCGAGAGGTAATCGATTGAACCGGTGATACACCAACCATGATACGATCTGGTAATTACTTAGATTTGGCCATAACTGACGAATGCATCAAAATGAATACAAACAACAGGGGAGATATACCAACACATCGGTACGATTGTGACCATAAGGCGATTGAGGTAGTGGTAAGAGAGGTAGGCGAATTCGAGACGGGCACAAATGAAATGAAAGCGAAACGCCTGTGAAAAGTGAAGCGAAAGTATGGACTGAGCGCATGGAGAAGGTGCACCGACAAGCAGTTGCGGAAGAATATGATGAGGATGACAGTGGATGTGTTCAAACACGAGCACTGTTGACACCGAACACAAGGAACCTATAGACGACGAAGAAATTAAAACATATATTGGAAAAATCACTAAATTACTTTTGGCCAACATTAAAAAGAACGAACCGAAACAAAGACGGCTGTACAAATACAAAAGTTTTTTAATCACCAAAATTAAAACATTTCGGCGAAACATGGAGCGAAATCAACGATATCACACTAATATGGCAAGTGGAGAAGTGCAGAGACAAATTCAAATTTGGAAAACAGAAATTAAACGGAAGGCGCAATTAATCGGGTGAATCACATGAAAGGCATAATGCCAGGAATCAAAATGTGGGCAGCCATCAAAAATATGACACAGACGGTGCATGATCAACGTACGGGCAATCGAAATAGACGAACAGGCGATCGCGGAATACGAACATTTAAATATACCGTGGAACGAGATGAGGTGCATCGATAATAAATTTCAAATTTTGGACGAGCAAACAAATTTAAACATAATTGGCCATCATATAGAGAAGCACACAAGACGAAATTTAACACTTGGCAAACCAGAACACGAACGTTATGTAAATGAAACGGTGGAGCTAGTCAAACGTAAACACCAGGAAGAACCATTCGATCATCGTGATACGTTCACGGCAACGAATCGAGCAGAGGCACCTGAACAACCAGCCGACGATCCAAACTATTTTATTACAATTGAATATTTCACAAACCTTTTGATAAAATCCAATAATAAAAAATCTTTCGGTCCCGATCTAATCCCAAATATAATTCTAAAACACTTACCAAATTCAATAATAATTGAAATTTGTATTATTTTTAATAATTTATTAACTAATTACTGTAGAAGCGGACAATTAAAACAAAAAATCGAAGAATTATGCAGCCAAGGAGAGCGCAACAGCCGGAATAGTGACATCGCCGCAACCGTAAGGAACATGCTTAGTATGCTACGAATACGATGACGATGAGATCGAAACAGCGTCCAACCAAATTGTAAAATTAAATGAGGTCAGATTTAATAACCACGGAAATTTAAAGAGCCAGCACAAGCAAGCAATTGGGGGCCGCTTCAACTCTTTAAGAGTGGATGCCCCAGTCGAGGCAGGTCACATAACTAAAGACTATCAACCAAAACCACCACCAATCGTTCTAAAGGAGTACTCAACTAACAGGGTTGGGGAGTTAAAAACAATATTGACCCAGTTTGAGGGAGCACTATTAAAGAGAACCGCAAACGGTGTTACAGTACACACGAAAAATTTAGACCAGCATAATCAAGTAGTGGATGAACTCAAAAAATTAAATTACCAAGCTTCTCGGTTACATTCGAGCCAAATACCAAAACCGTTGATATCCAGCAAATACATGGATGTTGCGAATACAAGTTGGGAGACCAAGAGGAAGGCTCCAGTTACGCAATATCGAAGATATCAAGCATTCGGTCATGCTGCCTCAAGCTGCTACATCAGGTACAACTGCGTGAAATATGGCAGCAACCATGAACCAGGGTAATGTCCAAGGAACACAGACCAGAATATCCCAGTTAAATGCCATCACTGCGGGCGAGCCACGTATTCAACTTCACAGAATGCCCAGAGAGAGTGAGATACATGGGTATGCAAAATAAAACTAATAAATTCAACAATTCAAAAAATTCGATGGGGCCCCGCGTGTTCTTCTTTCGACTCTAATTTTGTATGGCCGGGTGTTTCTTTTGTCGACTCATTAAAACTTAAAACTCGCTGGGGCAATATTTCGACCAATTAAACTAATTTCAATAATTTCGATTACAATACGGGTGGACAAAGTGTACCAGGACCAATTGATGGGAGTCACTCCCACGAATCAAGTAGTCCTCTGGGAGAGTTTTTCTCAAAGTCCCAGCAGCTGTCTGGAGTAGACTTCACCTCACTCACAGAAAATATAACGGAGTTCATGCGGCGACTAAACCAGGTGCGCGAGATAAATACACAGAAGAGTAGAAGAGTATGTACAAGATTATCAGTCTAAACTGCAACAGCCTAGTAAGTCTGGCGCGCCGCCATGAGCTCACAGTCTTGATCGACAAACACCAGCCACATATTGCCTGCCTCAACGAGACACGAATGCCAGCATCGCACAAATTTTACATGAAAAACTACAAAATTCACAGAACTAAATAATTGTGCGAGAGGACATAAACCACACAAGCCAAAAGCCTTTGTGGATAAAAACTTCACAGCCACATCGCTGATTATTGGAGAAGGCAGAGACGCATTTACAATTTTCGCAATATACTTTTGGAAAGTAACCAAAGCGGATTTGAACAAACTGCTTAACCACTCTCCTTCGTGGAGACTTCAACGCCAAACACCACTATTGGGACCCCACAACAGAAATTTCGAATGACAAACAACTAGATAGCTTTTGTGCGGAAAATAAAGCACAATTTACTTCCCAAGCGTCGGCACTCGCGGGGGGGGGGGGGGGGGGGAGGGGAATCGATCATCGACCTTGCAGTTGCAAAGAACTTAAGCATAGCAAATATTTGGACATTAAATGAATTCTGTTCGGGCCACCTACCAGTCAAATTTAAATTAGAGGGTAATTGTAACGTATACCAAAATATCAGTCACCGTGAAGTCCATGACTACGGTAAAGCAGGCTATGGGAAGGATTTAAGCACTAAATGCACTTCAAGTTAGATGAGTATGACAATAAACAAATTGAGTCCACCACGGAGATTGAATCCAGAGTCAAAATGTTTGTGCAGCTCATCAGGATGGCTGAAGGCAAAAATGTGCCCACCATTAATCCTGCTGCAAACTCCAGATAGCTTCCGCCAAACATCATAAACCGGAACACCACAAATATCCACGAAAATATAGAACAACACGTCCAGACAGTGTTTCGCAAGAAACTGAGCGATATTAGGCTCGACAAATCAAATTTATTCAGCTATATACAACGAGTAAAGCCAAACAGCGAAGGAAAAATTGTTCTGGAGGAAGAGGGAGTACAGACAATTGATCTAGTTGTAATATCTAATAGAATTGCAGACCACTATGGAGCTGTTTTTCAAGGCACTATACGCACCAGCGAAAATAATGACGAAAAGAAAAAATACGACCCAGTCGTAGAGTCGGCGGATGACTTCTAGAAACAACAAAGTTTTCCATACGATGTCGCCGAAATAAGCACCGACTATGATGAGGTGATGAAACTGACCGAGCGAATAAAAAATAGAAAGTCCCTGGGATCGACGGTGTCACCAACAGAGCCATACAAAATTTGCCTCTAGCAGGATTTAGACAGATGGTGCTAATCATTAATGCAATAGTAAAATTTGGATACTTCCCGGTAAGCTGGAAATCGGCGAAGGTGATTGCAATCCCAAAAAACACAAGGCCAATTAGTCTGCTGCGTGGACTCAGCAAAATTGCAGAAACGATCGTGGCACGCAGGCTGTTAGATGCCGTCCATCACTTGATACCGGAGGAACAGATTGGCTTCGTTCACAACAGGTCAACGACAACCGCCCTGATGAGGCTAATAAATCATATAAAATCGGCAAAAAGACTCCACAAAACAGCTACAGTCGTATTTTTTAATATGCAAAAGGCCTTTGATTCTGTCTGGCATGACGGACTGGTGCACAAGCTAATTGTGGGGCGAGTCTCCCCGGAATTGGTAACAGTTATAAAGTCATACCTAGATAATAGGCGATTCATCGTAGAATTAGAAAACTGCTACAAATCAACAACTAGAAGGGCGGCCGCAGGTGTTCCGTAAGGCTCCATGCTTGAGCCATTATTATACATTTTTTACATTCACGACATAATCTAAATAGCGGACTAGACGAAAACAATAAACTATTAGTCTATAAAATATACATCCGTCCTATAATAACATACGCTGCTCCGTCCTGGTATGATCTGACTAACAAAAAACAACAGGCTATTCTGCAAAAAATACAAAATAAAGCATTGAGGTTCGTCTTCATTAGCTGGCCACGTTCTCCTGACTTTAAGCAGTGTAGCACAAGACAACCTCATGACTCAGCTGGACTGTTGTATGTTGATGAGTTCTCTGCCGGTATTTCGGAAAGGAGAATATCCAACCTTCGGACAAACCCAAGCGAAATTTTAAATGATGCCCATCATTAATGAATAAAGAATTGATTAGATTTACTTTGCTAACAACAAAATTGGGGAGCATCCACGGTGGGGGACTTTTGTTTTTGGCTGCGAAACAAAATGTTGTTCTAGCGAACAAAAATTGTTGTCCGTCGTGTTGGAGATTCATACAGGCAGAGTTAGGAGGTGGAATGCTATCTTAACTATTAAATATTTTTTACCTTTATATTAGTATTAAGTTAGATTGCAAGTTAGAAAATAGAAAAAATAAAATAAGAAAAGGGGATTGATCCCACAACACAACAAACAATAACAATAAGCTTTTAATATTAAGGCTAATAAAGCCTCTGTCAATAAAATCACTCCTTTTAACAAAAAACCTAACGAGGTAAAAAAAGGAAAAAAACAAGATACGATTGATTGTATTACATCTTGTAAATATAATTGGTCAAATAAATCGTAGACAGTTTTACCCACAGGCGGTAAGGTTTATCTATCCAATTATATGTTGGTGCGATGTTTTACAACTTGAAGTACAGTGATGCAATTTATTATTTATTGGTGCACCATCAAACATTTTTATTTTAATTAACTAAAAACACTTCAGTTTTTTTTTGTGATTAATTTTTTATTTTATTAATTTATTGGCATGTACCTGTACACATAGTAACATATGAATAAAAAATGAATTACACAAAATTTAAAGGTGTTTTTAATTAATTAAAAGAATACAAATGTTTCATGGTGCACGAATAATAAATTGCATCACTGTATGTGTGCTTTTGCTAACAGGGTTGCACTTGACAAATTATATCAACAAGTTGATGAGTAAACACAATCGAGCAAAGCTTTCTGGATGTAGGGCAAGTTGTACAATACATTTCAGGCATGTTAAACTACCGAATTATATAACCGTTTTGTACTGCAGATTTTTTTATAGCCCCATACACGATACAACGTTTCTTGTATGGGCCGTTTTATACTTTTACATTTTCCACCGCTCTAAAATTTGAAATGCAATGATTAAACAAATTTATTTTATAATTTTTTCTCAAAAGCCAAATTTGCAATCGTAAAACTGGTTTAGATTAATTAAATTTATACATATAAGCATCGTGTTATATAGGTAGAAAGTATTGCATTAGTGAAATTTTATCCAAGCTAATGTATTAGATTATTTTTTAGCCATTAACATTAATATAGTTCGTGATATAATTTTAGATTAATGAAAATAATTTTTTTAACGTAAATTTTCTTTTCTTGTTTCGTTTCAGGTAAAAATTCCAGAATCATGTTGAAGCTTTTAACGTCTAGCTGTACTTGCTTAAATATAATAAACGTCTTGGATACAATATACAAGTAAATTCATTATGTAATCGCAAAGTGTTATCTTTTTAGAAGTTTACAAGTGGGCCAAAACACAAATTATCTTTCTTATCAGTGCATTCTGTTTATCACTGCAATTTAATATTATGTATATTTGTGTATTCAGTAAAACATGTGTTTTATTATAATCATCCTAAATTTAGTTAAACTAATTCATAGCATTTTGATTAATTTCTTTGTATAGAAAGTTCATCAACACCTTTTAGATAGTCATTATTTTTAATACTTATATTAAATAAAACATTGAAGTAATGGTTGCCGCCTGATAACATGTATTGTGTCACTCGCGTACATTTATTATTTACATACAAATAAAAATTATTTTTAGTTTAAATTACAAATATTTTTTTTTTTTGTAAGTAGTTACTGTAAATCAGTGTGAATTTAGAACATGCCTAGAGGAAAAATTGCGTTGCATTGATCAAATTTGCTTATCTGCAAGAGTAATAATTATAAGTATGTAGACCAATATTAACACTGTAAAATAATATTTACAAAATACTATATACTTAAGTGTGATAATGTAATGAGAAAATATATAATTATTTTATTATACATCAATAGTTAATTTAATTTAATAAATAATAACTATAAATCATTAGAGAACTTGTCTAATGATAATTTTACAACGTTTGTTTTACGAATTGGGAATCGTTGTATGATGATCATATTTTATAAGGTACATACATATATATGGTTATACTCTTTGTACGAAAAGTGAGAGCTGGTATTAAATTGGACAGACTTAGGTTGTCAAAATATTAACATGCCCAAGAGGCTTCGCATCTCGTATTATACATATATTTTTGTTTCTTGATTGTTTTTAAGTTAAAACTTCAGCAAATCATAAAATTTAACGTTTTTGGGCGTTTATTAAAATAAACTAAGAATATTTATAATGAGAATGAGAAGCAAGAGTTAACTTAAATAAATTGTGGCTAGGTCTAAACGTACATTCAAAAAACGTGTCAACTATGTATTCCATTCATATAACATTGTATTATGTATATTATGAACCTTGGATTTTACGTTTGAGATTAACATCGATAACAAAACATTTATTTGTAAACGGAAGTCGATTAAGGTCCTATTTTTGTTTAATGGATTTTGCCCGATATATCCTATCATGCATTTATTCATCTGATGTTCTTTCAAATACAAAATAAAACATTTGTAAAGGAATATTAGCAAAAGAGTAATAATTGGTATAACGTAGGCTCGACAGTACTGCAGGAAACCGATTTTTACATAAATCAAAAATATTTCATATTAATTAATTCATGCCAAAATCGTTAACTAAACATAACTTTTCTACAACCTGTTTATAATACAAGTTGCGATACATTCTCTGCATATAACGCATTCCGTTGTTTAATTGTTCTTAATTGCTTCGCCTTGCCATTAATGTGGTGCACAAAAGTATTTTTTCCACTACTAGCCGTAGAAGGCATCATTAATATGTGTTTTAGTAGCCTGAGAAACAAAATTTCTCGGCTAGTGGTTAGTAATATTGTATTATTGACCACTATTTAATAATGAAAAATGAACACTGTAATGCGATTAAATAAATAAGGCTATTATGACTATTCCCCATATTGATAAAGTATATTTTGATAAAAATAAAAAAATCCAAATAAAATTTACAACCACGTATAAAAATACTAAACGTATAAATTAGTGTAATAATATAAAGGCAAATATATTTTTAACCAAAAACGAACACACTTTATTAAATATTTATTATTACATAATAATACATGGCACTAAAAACTCATTTTGCCAATTTATTTATGTAAATAATTGTTTATAGTACAATTATAACAAGTTAAATTTACTCCTTATCTATCGGTATTTATTGATATTGGTACATGCATCTTATTGCTATTAACGACCAACGACCATTTGTTGATCTTCAATTTGAATATTTGAATTAGCTTCTTGAGATTTTGATGCACTTTGACTTTGAACCATGCGAGCTATATCTTTTTTTCCTGATATAGAATCTTCTATATATCCTTCGGCAATATTGGAAAATTTTCATCCACCACGTTGCTTAAGTTAAAGTAGATTACCCATACTCGCAGCTAATAAAGTAACAGAAGTTCTTCGAAAACTGTGCCCTGTATAAGAATGGGGATTTTCTAAATTTAGGTACCTTGCAATTTTTTATGGCATTTGCGATATAGTATTATGGCCTATATTTTGTCTAATAAGTTTGCCATTTTTTATACAAATGAAAACTTTTGGAATGTCCGGAATCGGTCTCAATTTTAAATATCTACGAACAATTTCCATCCAAAGTGCTTCAATAATAACAAACTTTCTTAATGTACCATTTTTAGTATTATAGGAATCGTAATAAGAAACGTTTCATCCTTGATTGTTTTGTCGACCACAAGCACATTGCAAAGTTCGTCAGTTCTGCAGGCACTAGCAACACCAGTTGCAAGAGCGGCCTGCAATGATAATGATTTGATTATTAAAGACGCTTTTGTTTTACAGCAATGTCTAATTAATTAGTATACAAATGATACACACCTTTGTTGCAATGCAACCTTCATCACGCGCTTCGTGAAAGAATATCCTCTTAAGTGAAAACCAATGATTTTGGTGGACGATAGTCAACATTTTTTCGTTTTAAAAATGCGACTAGTTTGTAAAATTTCGAAATATCAATATTTTCGTTTAGAGATATTGTTAATTTTAACATTGAATAATGGGACCATAAAGAGGAGGCTTTTTTATTAACTGAATACTCTTGAAAATATGCCAAAAATATATTTTCCGAAATTTTATTAACACTTTTATTATTACTCGAAATTTTAAATTTTTCATATGTTTTTATATAAATATCCCTTGATTTTTGGGGCATCAGCTGGTCTGTTATATTTTCGACTATCTCACATATTTCAGGTGGCGTGACACGTTTTTGTGAAAACAAAATTAAAACTTCAAATAACAAAACAAAATGCGTGTCATTTTAAATTTACGCTTACTACAATTCAGTAAAAAATTCGGGCTACTTCGACATAGTTAATATTATTAAAGAGCAAGTGTTTCCCTTATCAAATTAATTTTCTTATCAACAAAAACCTTAATGGTTGGTGTGCCTTCTACGACTAGTAGTGGAAAAAATAGTATATACACCACACCCGACGCTCCGCATCTCGGATTATAAAATCGCTCGGGCTATAATAGCATACTTCTCAACCTTGGTGTATAATATACTATTACTTCTTAGTTGCTAAAATTAATCGTATTGCGGTAATATAAAACGTAAGTTTCCATATTCACCCAATTTTAAATAATTTCACATACATTTTAATTTTTTAAATGAACTTTGAGGTTAATTTTTAAATTTACCGCCATTTGTATTCTTAGTACTATGTGCCATATGTTATTTGACGGGCGACAAGTAGAAACATTCCAGTTATTTATACGAACATTTATCATTTATCAAATTATAGTGATCATTTGAATAATCAAATGAAATGGGTTGTCTGCATTTGGCTCAGATTTTATTTTGGAATTGTCATGGTCATTGTCTTCTGCAAGGAGTTGTTCTGGGTTCGGGAAGTTCATAGTGCTTCTACTTTGCTTGTCAAAAGACGCTCAAACGCTGCTTTTGTTATTTTTCCTAAAACTAAAATTCATTTAGCAAAAAATTGTTTGCCCGATATTTGGATCTAAACAAAATACTCCTGATCATTGATTTTTTAAACATAGTTATGGTGGACTGATTTTTTGTTTATTTTTGGTAAAATTAAAAATTAAAAATAAATAATCATAAATTTATAACAAGTCTAACATAACGTAAATGTGTTCAATTGATTAATGGATGTTCCCACCATGGACGTTCTGCCATGTTCATAATTTTGATGCCATAATGGACTAAAAATAATTAGTTACAATAGTTTTTTAAAATTTTTTGAAGTTTTGTTAAAGTTTTCTAATAACCGATAGTAATTTTATTTTTTAATATGTTTCTGAAGATGGCCCGGAGAGGGGCCGAAATATAATAAATACACATAAAAGTGAAAGGAGTATTTTGTTTAGATCCAAATATCGGGCAAACAATTTTTTGCTAAATGAAAATAAAAATTGGATCGTATGCTATATGTTTTAAATAATATAAAACTAAAATTGACCGATACAACTTTTTGCCGTGAAGCAACCAGAAATTCCAAAGGCAAACAAGTCTTATTACTTTAATGGTTCCCACCAATTTTTTTCACTCCTCAAATAATTTTCAACTTTGTAGTGAATCAAGAAATAGAAACTGAAATTTTGTCCATTATATTATTTCTATCAGTATTTTTATATTGATCAACTAAATTCTTTATATTAAGCCAGTTAGTAGGTAGTAGGTCTTACAGTTCACCACAATTTAATTTTAAACTTTGCCCATTGGGGAGTATTAAGTAAATTTAGTGCGGCGATAGCAATTCATAAATTTGCGTCGGTGGTCATTCGCCCATATTTTTTTGTTCAAAGCGAATGAGGTATTTGTCAAAACGTTGGCTCATATTATGTTTTGCGAAAAAAAATCCAAATTCATGCCAACTTGCAGTTTGGCTTTTCAAGATTTTTCTCATCATAAGAAAGTAAGCTGTACTATTTTTCAGCTTTCTGGTTAGCGTTACTAAGTAAATAATGAATGCAAAATTGCCCGAAATGAGGTTAATTCGCTCAAGTTATTTATAGTCGGATTAGGACCTTTAAAATGATGATAGCGGAAATGTCTTGCCGTCTATTCCGATGAAAAGTTTGATCTTTCCCATTTTGTTGCTCCACTCTTAAAATAATCATATTATTAATACTAATAAAATTATTGCAATTATTACCTCCGATGTGCCTTATTCACCGCTTCTTCAATACAGTCTTCAAGCTCATTATCGAAGCCACTATCTTGCTATCAGGCAATTTTTTTAGTTGCAGTTTTTATTTTAAAATTTACTTAGATTACTTCCATTTTAGAATTCTCTAAACAGTTGAGTTTCGTAGCATATTGAGAAGATTACAAATTTTGACGTCTTTTGTTTAAAATTTGTAATTTTAGCTTATTTATTTAAAAACACGTAAAACCCAATAACATGCTGTCACATTAACCAGCCGTGATTTTTCATAACCCGCCGGAAATCGAACCCGGGACGTGTGTACACTATACTTTTTGGTAACTTTTCACGGTTTATAACCGTTGGTAGTAACTACACTAAACAAATATTTAAAAAAACAGTTATAGGCTATTGTAGCTTAGACTATAAGCTTTCAAACAAATATAATGTCTCTGGCATGGGCTCCAAAAAGCTGAATTGTTTAAGCACCTGAAAGTGGGGAATACTTTACGGATTCAGGCATGTCATAATAAACGGAACGGTAATTATTTGGCACAAAATGAGTCTTTATTTTTGCAAATACAAAAATTATATAATACTAATAATAATTAGTGACAAAAAATGAATTTACAGTGCGCAATTGTGGCAAAGTGCGTTCAAAAAAAAAAAGTTCCTAGATGGATTTTTTGTCCATTGGGTTGGCTAAAGTACATGTCTAACGTTCAAAAATCACTCAGAGAAGATTACATTTCCTTCTACCTGCTCTGGAATATTCGTCACAATGCTACCTTTGTTCGAGTAGTATCAACATTGTTACGGAAATGGTAAACAACGCGCTTCTTAAAAGTAATACAGAAAATCGAAAGCACAACCAATTCTTATCGGACAAAATGGAATCAATTTCTGAAAGTAAGTAAAACATAAAAATAAATTGTAATGTACTAATTTTGAAAGTATCAAATATCAAAAAAGTAGTGATTGTAGTTGATTTTTAATATACAATACGTTATTACCAAAAAGTTGTGTTGTTCTGTCGTGTTCGATTGTAAAACTTATCAGAGGTCATAGGTAAAGGTATTATCTTCCATATATGAACTTTTGCCCTTTTTCGGGAAGTTTCATAATTTTATCGGTGTAGAACTTCTGGGGTTTATCGGCGAAAAACTTGGCCAAGGGATTTTCACAGTGCTTTTTGAAGCTTATTTTAGACCATCAAGAGAGGTTTGCAGAGATCGAAACAAATGGTATTCAGAGGGTACAAGGTCCAGGCTATAGGGTGGATGTGTCAAAACTTCACAGCTGAACTCTCTCAATTTTTACCGAGTCATCAAAAATGGGTGTGGTCTGGCGTTGTCATGATCGAAGAGAACAAGCATTCTATTGATCAATTCTTACTGTTTTTTTTTTGTTTGCTTGTTGCAGCCTGGTTAATTGCTGACAGTAGAGATTAAAATCCATAGTTTGACCAGATTCTAGAACCTCATAATAGGCGATTCTCTTCTAATCCCACCATACACACAGCATAAGTTTATGGGGGGTCAATCCTGGCTTTGAAGTCGTTTGTGGTGATTCACCTTTTCTTTGACCATGTTTCTTTATTGTACTCATTTTTCATCGCCAGTAATGATTTGCTTCAAAAATGGGTTGATTTCGTTGCGTTTCAGTAGCAACTCGCTGATGGAAATTTGGTCAACCAATTTTTTCGTCGAAAATTCTTACGGCACCCAAACATCGAGATTTTTTGTGTATCCAGCCTTACGCAAATGGTTTAAACTGTTTTGTGATCGATATTTAATTCCTTAGCAATATCATAGCTGCTTAAGTGTCGATCTTCTTCGATTTTTAGAAGATGTCATCGACTTTTTCAGTGATTGGTCGACCAGAGCGAGATGTATTTTTGACATCGAAATTTCCAGACTTTTCCCAATTTCAAATCGTCATAAAGGCGTCACCTTTCATAAGTAGTATTTTGTTGATAAAAATGTGAATATGTTAATTTAGATTTGATTTAGACTTCAGATTCGTAATGAACGATCCAAACAAGCATGATTATGATATGCATCTGAATCGTGACGTGATATTTTGCAACTCTGAGTTCAGATTCGTAATCAGCGAGCCAAACAACCATGAAAATGATATGCAGATTGATTATAATCTCTAACATATAGGATGTTTCATGAATAGCGGTTGTCAATAGGAGATGAACGGGATTATATTTTGCAACTCTGACTTCAGATTCGTAATCAGCGACCCAAAAAAACCTTGGGTGTAGATTTTTAGATACTTTACTTGAGTTTTTCACGTTTCGCTAACTTTTTGGAAACTGCGGCACTGTGCGGCGTTTCGAACGATGCACAAGAATACATTGTTTTTTGTTTTCCTTCCAACTTCAAACAGGTATTAGTTTTTGTAAATTAATTTAATGTATAATTTGTTATTTTGAACAATTTTATATTTTATTATTAACCACCATCAAAACGCGATACTAAAAATATGACCGAAAGGCAACACTATGGAGCAACGTGTTGTCGTTTATAAATTTGAGACGAGACTGAATAAATTTTATTTTGTTTTAACTTTTGTTATTTGTGTGTTTTTGTTGTTTTCGTATTTTTGATTGGTCCCGACAGAAAACGTACAGTAAAAATAAGTACCGGATGATACCGGAGGCACCCAATGCGCGGCGAGCTCATGTTGGTGCCGGAGGAAAAATTATGAATGAATATTATAGTGGTTCATTGGGTGAACCGCCACAAGTCCGTAAAAAATAGCCAAAACAGCATCAAATTACATAAAGCATTTATTTTAGCCATGATAAAACTGAAAAACTATGAGAAACGCAAAAAATTGCTTTCATTTACCTTCGAAAATACCGACGTTGTGTGTACACTGACCCTTTTAGGGAACGGACATGACTTACACTGGCTGGCGTTTGTAAGTAAACTGCCAGACCCCGACGCCATTTCGGCCTTTAGTGCCTACTACTACCCAGAGTTTTTAGCGAAGGTAACCGAAACCCGCCCTCTATTCATGAGAGGGAAATTTGAGTTTCAAATTTCGACTGTTACTTCAAAGACCCAGTGGACATACGCAGGGTTAAAGCAAGCATGCTAATCACTGTGCCACCGGGCCGGCAATAAACTTATCTCGGGGCACTTTGCTTTCAAATTAGTCTACTTCTTGACCGATCTTGATGGATCGACACCTCAAACTCCTGTATCGGTTCATTATAACGGTGCGGCGCTCGGGAAGGAAGGGTAATGGTGCAGGCGACTCTTGAAATTAAAAATGTAATATTTATTTTTTGTAATATTTAGGAATAATCAGAATTTTGAATATTTAATTTCGAATTAAAGAAATTTGGTAACTTGAAAATTAGAGAATTTGTGTTTCTTGAATTTTGAAAACTAGAAAGGTGTTTTGAATTTAGAAACGTGTTTCCTATTAATTTAAGTAATTTTTTACAAATTTAGATTATGAAAGTTAGTGGTATAATATATAATAAGGATACTAAGAAAATTAAGGTTTAAAAATTTATGAAGCTTAAACAAATGGAGAATCCCATTTGAGTTAAAGGCTTAGAAAATTAGAAATTTGGAAAATATAATCATTCGAAATTTTCAGAAAACCGAAAATTTAAAAATTATAAATCTATAATTCAGAAGTTTTAAAATGTAAGGGATATTTTTAATTAATTATTTTTTAGTAGTTAATACTCGTATATACGGTCATTTTTAATTTTAAAAATTAGGAAAATTGAAACAAAAACTCAGATATTTTTGCAGTACATGCGGGTAGCAATCACAGTAATAAAGATATACATAGATAATAAAATTTGAAATCTTAGAAACATTGGAACTTAAGAATTCTACTTGTATATTTAGAAAACTATTTGAAAAGATAGAAAATCAAGGTAAAGATCTAAATCTACATACTCGTATTTATTTAATAATTAAGAAGCTTAAGTTTGAGAAAACTTGAAAGATACTAGGACGAAGAAGTTACTAAAGTATAATCTTAATTAGTAAATTGATAAATTCGTTAAATTAATAAAGTTCTTAGCAAATTTGGATAAAATTCGATATAGAATGAAATTACCTTTCTTAATATTAATCAATCGAAATCATTTTTAATACGGTGTGTATGACTTTCCATTATTTAACTTTGGAGGATGTAAACATCATGTAGTAAAATCAGTTATCAATTAACAACATAAAAAACAACAATGAAACATTTTGAATTGGAATTCCTGACGGATGATTACCAACCTCAGCTCAGAACTACTATAAAGTTAAATAATAACAGACCTTACTAAAATAGAGCAATGATCAAACCGAGAACCACAATTGACTAATAATTTGAACATTTGGAGCATTTCGGAATTTAATGACATTCACGGAAAAGATTTCAGCAAACGGATTTCTCCTCCTATTTCTACGTAAAATAAATTCCTGTGCTCAGTCTAACAGAGAATCATTTGGCTATTTATAAAATTATCAGGAATTATAAAAGCTTGATCAATCTTTTTGATGCGGAGTTAACTGAATTGCCGAGTAAAGAATGAACCAAAATGGTTTGCTCCTTCGAGCTGATGCATCACGAGCTATTTTATCATTATATCGAACTGGAGCCTCTCTAAATTGCTTTGTCTTCGAGTCATGTTTACTTTTTTCTGGATACGGTCACTATTTACCTGGTATCGAGGCCTATACTATCAGAGGGCATCGATATTTCAATATTAAATTTAAAATTACATATCGCCTTTAGGTAAGCAATGCAACAAGAACAAAAAAAATTACAATAAATATTTAATTTTAATTCAAATGTATCCGAGTAACTTACAAACTTTAATCGAATTACTTTTCGTGGTTTAAATCCAAATATATTTTAGGGAGGCTTTTAGGACTTAAAACATTTGACGAGTGATAATTGCGTTAATTTATGTGTGCGGTTATCCGACTTTTGTTTTTCACTTATCCTTTCTTTAATTTAATTATTAATTTTGTATTAACCATTATTAATTTAATTGTGAAAAGCCTACCTAGTACTTAAACAACGTCCTTCTATGGTTGGCCGTTTATGATTAAACAAGGAACATAAGTATGTATGTATATATTATGCAAAATTATATCGTTTTTTAATTTGCTAACTTTCACCTAACCATTTCAAATACATACATAACACCATAGAATCATAATTATGGCCTATGAAGCTCACATAAACAAATTAAAATTAATATTTCTGAACACTGTTAGACCATTAATTATTGATAACTTTTAGTTTTAATTAAAGGTATTGATATTTTTACGATAAACGTTATTTTTTGTTAGGAAAGTACGGTACTATTTCTTAAATTGCCTACCTGTACTTAAACATATTCTTTATATTTTAACTTATAATTTGAAATGATATAATTATAAATACTTAATCTAATAATTGTAGTTTACATTCAAGCTGTATACATAAACATAATATCTAAATATAGTTTATGTCAACAAAACGTTGTTGTTTGTCTGCATGTGACTGTAGGTGTAACAGATTTCGCATAGAAAGATAAACACAATTCTAAAATCTGTGCTGTAAATATTATACAGTATTTAGCAAAATTGGCTGTATAAGGATATTGTACTTAGAAAATGACTGTTTTTAATTAATCAAAACGATTTTTGTTTTGTTATTGCAAGTAGTAAGTGAGTAGTAAATTATTTTTATTTATCCGAATTTGTTAACGGCAATATTTACGAGCAGCACAAATATTTTTGTTAAAGACTGTACATACGAACATATTTACATATTTATATCACCAACAATTATTGTTTGTTTAAGTGCATTGAGATCATGAACACAAGAAATACTGATGGTGATAATGAAGATAAGAAATGAGTGCGAATGTGATTATATTATGTATATGTACGTAAATATTAAGTGTTATATAAATTGTGTGGTTTAATAATAATCTGACACATTAATAACTTGCCCCCGTGAACTATTTGTCACCATTCACCATATAAATTAATGTACAAATGAAGTTGTTTAAAACTAATTTTAAATCGTGCTCTCTATTCATACCGCGTCATTGATTGTTATTTCAATTGAAAATAAAAATATGTTGAAAGAAAATGAAAAATAATTTATCTCAATATAATATGTATTGTAATAATAAGGTATACAGTGGTATCAAGCCACGAAAAATTGAAAATAAAATTCTGTTGTTAATCAACGTTAAAGTCATCAATTACTTATTTAATTGTTAATACAATCTTAAGAAATATTTCTTTTTAAGTAAAAAAACTTATACTTTGGTTTTAAGGTTAGCGAAGGTGGTTAGTATAAATTTTGATTTATTTATCGATTTGATTTGTTTCGTGCGTCAAATGCATGTTCACTATATGTATGCAAAACTGGAATAACATTTCCATTTAAATATTTTTTTTATGTAAATATTATTTTATGTATACCATATATGAACATATGTATGTATATGACAGCGACAGAAAAATATAGGTGTGTATACCTGTTGTAAATTACACTTAGTTGAGCACGTGGTATACATAAATATTTATAAGTCGGGTTAGATATAATTTGTGCATAATATTATATTTAAGTGACAAACCAATTTAGATATCGATTTATTTATGTACTTTGATTGAAAGTTGTAATAAAAGAATGCAGAGACTTATATGACATAATTCTTATTACTTTTTGTTTTAAATAATTGTTTTAGAAGAAGTATAATTCAAGAATAGGTTGAACATCATTCAGCGGAATTCCGATTTATTTCAATTTGTATTTATTATACCAAAAAGATTTATTAATTTTGTACGATTTGATATAAAGTGTAAATGATTTAGTACTTCAGTATTTAAAGATTCCTGTATTGCTTGAAACGATTAATTTATGGTGTTTCTTCTTTTAATTGTTACATTTCGCGCCATGCGGTTGTTACTTAAAGAATGATTTCAGTATAAAAGATGTGTTCATCATTAAGTCATACACAATAAATCAGTTTCGCGATTAAAAAATTAATTCGCGCGGAAAGTTTAACTCGTCTAGTTTGATTTATGAAAATAAAACTTTTCTCAATTATCAAATTTAGTCACACGATAATTGGAGCACAAGTAAATTTACTACAAATTGAACAAATCTGGTTTGGCCAGAAGATTAGATAAAATAATTGAAACTCAGGAATATTTAGCAATCGGGCACCTTTCAAAAAGCCGCCTTTTAAGATTTATTTATTTTTTTTTTCCAAAGACGACGATTTCTTATTGTTGGACCACAAAAAAAGTTGCAACACTAAATTTCGAAGAAATAATTTTAAGAGAGTTTTAAAGTTCGTTAAAAATTCTATGTTAAATAAAATGGCATTATCCGAAAATTACGCATTTCGAAGCGACACAAGATACAAAATAATATTGTATCGTACAACAGCCAATTTTGCTTTACCGGTTTTCCGGTAAGCCATTATTACTAAAACCCGTAAACAAGTATTTATTCACAATAAAATTTTAATCCTTCCTTGAGTTTTTTTATTATCATTCAAATAAAAATAAAATTATTCAAATTGTGGTCCAATTAATATTTACCACAATATTTTAGCCTGCGCATTTATACACTTAAGGTGCTGTGTGATAGCTACAGGAGCTTTTGTCTGATAATTTTTAGATTTTTTCTGATCTCATTTTGAGAAATTTATTTTTGGGATTTACAGAAATTTGTTGCACGAGAATTTCATATTGAACAGCAATAATGTACATTAATATTATGTCGTTATGTTGATTGAATAAGCGACATATCAAATGTAATAACTTACACATTTATAAATATACCTACTAGCTGAAATATCTGGCATTACCTGGCTAAAAATGAAATATTTTTTTTAATTCTTAGGGAATTAACTTTATTAATGCAATCAAACAATATAATTGAATGAAATTTGTTTTTATTACACTGAGATAGGACATTCAAAGGCCTAAAACATATCAGCTTATAAAATTTTGTAAAATTTCTATTAACCAAAGTTTTTAATTTTGCACCGTCACCATTGAAAAGGAGCTGTGTCTCTATGCTGGAAACACATGAGCAGAATTTCTGCTAGCAGCTCTGCCGGCAGAAATTTAGGCGAACTACATGAGCGTGTTTTTTGATAAGCAGAATTTTTAGTACATACCTTAATCATATTTTGGTAACCATTTGGCATTTTAATTAGCCAATTAATTTTGATATGTGTGTTTTTACTAAGGTTTTTTCATATAAAAATGTCCCAAGCGCTGAATTTTACTTTGGAGTAGGCAGTCCAGTTAGAGAAAATAATTTTTTTGTACTGGAACATATAGATGTCTCTATTTTATTTCTAAATATTTTTCAGTCCGTTTTTTTCAATCTTGTTTTGAAAAACAAAAACATTATTACTTAATATAAAATTGTAAATCGCAGAATACGGCCTAACCTCTTCCATTTTTTAAATTTTAAGCAAAACTGTATAAATTTGTGAAATTATCAGCATTCAAGGGCTGCAATCTTTTTTTAAATTACTAGCAGCTACATTTCTAAGGGATGTTCTTGTCCTTCGTTGGAAATTACACACGCTTGGAGACAAACGCATATGAGTGGGAATCATTGAAATCCTGGAATGAAATAGGGATGTGGTATCGAAACGAAAGTATCGATACTTTACACATTACTAGTATCATAATAAAAGTAATCGATACCAATATTTGTTTCGTAATAAAAGTATCGATACTCTAAAGTATCGAGTACAATTTAAAAATACTTTCGATTTACATAGCCGGTTTCTAATGTACGTTTTTTAATTGTGAGGGGCCAAAAAAAGCATTTATGTAAATTTATTATAATGCAAAGTTTATATATTTTTATAGCTCATATTTATTTATTAAACAAAAGAAACAAAACAAATAAAAATTAATAATTTTATTTTTGAAAATGCCAATCTTCATAATTACAATCAGACAAAAGGAGCAGTTTGTCTGATGCTAAACAATCTTTCTGATGGTACGGATGTACCAGGTATTGGGCTAGATACTCGATACTCAGATGAGCAGATAAGCAGTTATTTTTTGCGAATTTGCTAGAAATGTTATACACGATAACTTAGCAATCCAATTTGTTTCTGAATTTCAGAAAATGAGATACTTTAACGCACTTTAACGTTTGTGCTGAATACAAAAATATATTTTACTTTGCTAAAATAATCGAGTAGTTTACGCAATCAAATTTTCGATTAGCAAATCCGCCATATTTGCAGAGTTGCGAATTGCTAGAGTATCGAGTATCTGGCCCATTATCAGGTACTTCTTGGCAACGCGGAACAAATGAGGGAACACGTTTTTCATTTCTCCCCACTGAATTATAGGGTCCGTATTTAGTGGGCAAACTGAATCCGCCAAATACAAACTCAGCTCATCTTTGTCTCCGTCTTTGGCAGAACGTCTTTTACGACGGCCGTGAGCTAATTTTTTGTGATAGCTCCAAAAATCGTATGAGATTGAGGGCTGTTCTGGCCGATCTCCTTCATCATTTGATTCAGACGACGATGATGTGATATCAGAGGCGTTCATTATTTTTCTGATCGATGCAATAGCACGGGCACCAGCTAAGGTATCTTTAAAATTAATATTTTTGAACCGGGAATCGAGAATCGTTGAAATAGCCATAATGTGGTTGTTCTCGATTTCAGCAAACCGATGGTTTAACTCCTCCACAACATATTCTTTTAATTTTTCGACGAATTGTTTTTCGTTGTCATTTCCTTTTATTGATTTTATTTGTTCCCTTAGACAATTGCTGGTAGGAATAATTTTGCTAGTAGTTACGTAGCCGTCACCGCATATATCTCTGGTCACGTATTCGAATGGATGTAAAATTAAAAGAAGTCTTTGAACTTGAATGAATTCGGCTGCTGTTAAAATTTCCGGTGCGTTTGTATTCTCCAGCAAGATCTCATTCACTATAGTGCGCAACTTGACAAAGCGCTCTAACATATAATAAGTGGAGTTCCATCGAGTTACGACGTTCAATATTAACTTCAGTGGCTCGTTCATCTCTTGCCTGGCTCTAAGTAAATCACTTTGAACTACGCTGTTCTTGAAAAATTTTACAATATCTCGAACCTTTAGAATTAAATTTTTAACATCGTCTTGGTTTGTTACATTTTGAACAACCAAATTAATTTTATGGGCAAAGCAAGCCAGATGTTTAAATGGATTCAAAAATAAGTTCACGGCACCCACTATATTACTGCCACTGTCCGTCACTATCGCTACAATGTTTTCTTTTTTTAAGCCAACATTTTCGCAACATTCCTTTAAATCATCTGCAATATTTACCGACGTGTGGCGATTATTTAGTGGTTTCGTCGAAAGATGTTTAGATTTTAATTCGTTCTTTTCAATAAAATGAATTGTGACTCTTAGAAAACATCGGGTGGACATCATGTCGGACCATATATCATATGTCAAAGCGTAAAATTCAATGTGACCATCGTTAAATTTCTTTTGATATTTTAATAATGTAACATCGTATATATCATCTAGTCGTCGTTTTAAAGTATCAACAGAAGGTATTTTGAAATTAGGTGATAAGATACTTATCAAGCGACGAAATCCCTTGCCGTTCGCTACTTCGAATGGACGGTTATCAGAACAAATAAAATATAATAAATGTTTAACAATCATTTCATGCTTCGCTCCACCCTCTGAAAAATAAACAAATGAATATCAGATCAAAAATAACTTGATGGAACAAAATTAGTGTGGTGTTGTATCATATATTGGTTACCTGAAAATAAGGTAATCCTTTGAAGTGATCCACCAATTGTTAACTGATTTAAGTTGTTTGGGCGTGTTGGGGTTTCTTTTGTTGGGGTGGTGGTAATCTCTCGGTTTCATTAGATTGATCACATGTTGAATCCGAACTTCCAACGCCCGAGGCTTCTTTGTTACTGTCATTAGTACCATTGTCACTTGGGAATAAGCGTTTTAAACTGCAAGTTCCGCTGCCGCTTGGTACAGTCTTTGCTTTTAAGCTGAACGCAGATTAATAAAAAGTTTCAAAATAATCTCAATTATAAAATTAAATTAATCATGTATCTACGTAGCAGTGGAGTGGTGCGTAATTGCCAGTAAATAAATAAAACACATGCATTCAAATAATAGCTAAAGATTCGTTACAATCGACAAAAATCAATATTGTATAACTTACCTGTCAGGATGGGACGTCAAATGTTTTTTAATATTTGAAATGTTGGCGCTTGTTTTAAAATTTTTAAAACATATTTTGCAAGACGCAATGTGTGCATCAATTTTTGTAAAATAATTCCATACATCGCTTCTTCCTCCTGGCGGTGGCATTTTATTTAACTTTTGTTACAACTTACAAGATGTTTTGGCAGTTACGAATAAGGTTAAATCAAACTTGCACCATGCAAAATGAACAAAGACTAATCCAATAATCCATGAATGCACAAAATTATTCTACTCCGATGAAGTTGAAGAGTAAATGTTATTGTTCCTATTTCCTTACGCATTATTCTGTGTTAATTTTCTCATAAGCATACAGTAGCGAGTTTAAATACGTATACCTAATTTGCAAGGTTTTGTTTTTATTAGGCTACAGAAATAGAACATCGTTTTCGGTTTAAAGTGTAAAATGATTAACCAAATAGTAAACCAGAAATTGCATGTATCGGCGTAACAGTATAGTTCACACGCCAGGTACATACGCACGACGTTTTAGTATGAAATGAAACAAACACATTTATAATTGCAGAATCATAGATGTTTTTGAATGAACCTACATTTTTTAATTTATGTACACACACGAAATAGTAATAACGATAATGAGATTGAGAATGAGAGGCAAAAAGAACATTTAAATTTAAACATTTTAATTTGTTGGTATTCGTGTTAGTAGTAAGGTGAGGGTAAAATTTATCATTTCAACTTAAGAGAATTGATGTACTCGTAGGAATATAAAAATGATGAATGAATGACTTCCCCGGAAAATAAAGAATCATAACATAAAGTAGTATGTACGATTTCTTATGAAAAAGTATCGATATTTCGAGTAAGAAAGTATCGATACCAGTTTGGTATCGTTACAAAAGTATCGAGTACAAAAGTACTTGGTATCGTAATCAAAGTACCGATACTTTTTACGGATTCCTAGAATGAAAATGTTGTGTTTTCTTTTAACGTAGCCACATACCTAGAATACCCTTTAAAAAGAATAGAGTCTGCCATCTGTTAGAAAAAGTTTTGCTTGCGGTGCTTCGTTGCCATTGTTAATTGGTAATTGAAGCTCGTGTTGAAGTAAATTTTATGTGAACATTGATCCTGCTCCAGTTGTTATATTGGCAGCTAGAATAGCCATGTCATTAGACCGTCAAAATTCAGGTAAAGTTCTAAGTTTGAAAAATTATTTCCCACAAGTTCTTCATTGTCTTTACCTTCGTGCTTTCCATTCTGGAAGAAATTGGAGTGAAAATACTCTCGATAAGGATTATAAAAATATTCCACTAAGTCGTGTCACTTCATTCGCCGTGATAATTGTCGTATTACTTAAGTTGTAAATTGGTATTCTCTTAGTCGATCGAAGTGACGTGTCTGAGAAAATGCAACAAAAAACAATGTTTGTTACTTACGATTGTCGCTGCAATCGACTAAGATAATAACAAAATTAGATTATCGGTACAAGTGGCAAGTGACGGAATAGGTGGATTAGATTTGCAGGTTATTACAACATTCCTTCTTCTTCTTCCGCTGGCGCTACATCCTATGAAGGGATTGGGCCGCCTCAACGATGCTTCTCCAAATAATCCGATCCGCCGCAAGAGAACGCCAGACACGGTGACCGAGTGTGTATAGGTCCCTCTCAATGTCGTCCATCCATCGGGTTGGGTGGTCTCCCACGAGGTCCTACTTTTGCTGGTGCCGACTCCAATGCCTGTTTAGTGGTCCGATTTTGTGAACGTAGTACGTGTCCAAGCCATCTCAGCCTTGACGATATTATGAATCCTATGATGTCGACTTTATCGAGATCATTTCTGATCTCGTGATTCATTCGCATTCTGTACGTGGCTCCCTTTTTAATGGGACAGAGAATTCTTCTTATCATCTTACGCTCAGTTACAGCGATTTTCTGGATGTTTTGCGGTGTTAGTGTCCAAGACTCGCAACCGAAGGTGACAACTGGTCTTATCAGCGCCTTGTCGATGTACAATTTTATTTTGCGCGATATATGAGGAGACTTGCAAATTTTGATATTCGCGTAAAATGCGCGGTAGCCTGCTGCGATCCTCGATGAAATGTCTACAGAAACGGAGTTTTGCTCAGTGATCAGTGATCCTAGGTATTTAAACTCATTCACCTTTTCATATTGAGTATCTCCTGAAATGAAGTCCCCACGAGTCTGCCTTCTCGCGGTCACCATGTATTTGGTCTTCGCTTCATTGATTTGAAGGAAGTACCGTTACTCTATTAGACCTCGATATTACGATACTATCATAAAATCATACCTTCAAACCATCATAACCATTATTTCATCATACCATTATAACATTTTACCTTGAAATCTTCATACCATCTTGCCATCATACCATCCTTCCTATCACCATACCGTCAAAACATAATACCATCATACTATTATAACATCAGTCACCGTTAAAAAAATAAGTTACATGGTGTGTACAGGAACCTCCGTTATGTATTAAACAGCTTTTGTGTAAAGTTTGGTCCAAATCGGTCAAGTAATGTGGATTTGTATGAAGATCCTTCATGTATACATATCAGTATATCATATACAAACACGCACACGAGCAACTTCATTTTTCGGCACCAGTTATTTAATTTTTGGTCTTGGTATAGTAATTAAAAAGAGAAAAATATATTGTGCACAGGGTGGTCGTAAAGTTTTGCAAAAACGGTGACAAACGACTTTTGGAGTAAAATTCGAAGGCAAATTTATGAACTAAACAGTTCAATCGATTTAAAAAAGTTGTGTATGAGAGTAAATATTGAAATTTTAAATTTTTATAAAATTTTAATCAAAATTCAATTTCTTTGACCCGAAATACAACGGTAAAGTGTAAAATGAGGTACTAAAGTAAATGCTCTTCTTCAATTATATTATACTCATAAATGGATATAGTAAAGTTTTTTGTTTTGCAAAAAGCAAAAAACTAAATCATTTTCACATTCAGGCCGTGAGTGAATATGTTAAAAATATTTGGTTAAAAATTTGGTGAAAATCAAATTATCGTAGTAAAATATGTTTATCTACCAAATTTAATATTGCTGTGTGAATTAGTTAAAAATTAAAATTGTGACAACTGAACAACAACATGAAGCGCATTTATAACAATCATTTTCTAGTTTGTTATCTATTTTATTATTTTATAAAGAACGTAATTTATAAAATGAAGCTGTTTTAAGAAGAAACAGAAAGAAACACGTCATGCTTATGTATCAACTGAACCAATATTAAAAAAACGAGGTTATGTTTTTTTAACTCGCTTGTCAAATTTTATATACGGTGCTTACCATGATGCATTTTTTATTTATTTTTTGTGGTGAGTTAATTTTTTAATTTTAACTTTTATGTCGAAATTTTAATTTTTAACTGGTTTTTAACTAATTCACTCACGGCCTAAATAATCATTATTGAACGTTATATTTCAAATTAAATTTATACATTGAACCATACAGTTGTATAGTATTTGTTTTAAATAAATTTTGTAATCCTTATTTTACATTCTAACCATTTCAATAATCTTGCAACATTAACCACTTAATGCGCATGCCCGTGTCTGACACGGGCGCTCCTTACTGGCAATTTTGCGCACGCTCGTGTGTCACACGGGCGACTTAATTAGTATGCTTGCGACGTTGTATGTCATAAACAATTTTTGTCGTACACTTACGCAAAATGATATTTAGAAGTACAGTGGTACCCCGGTACAAGACAAACTCAGTATACGACCTTTTTTGGTTGAGGAAATTTTGCTCGGTGTCGGTATACGACGTTTCGGTACACTACCATATTTTGATACGACTTAAAATTCGGTTATTTTTATTTTTTATCACAAAAACTTAATGCGTGCATGCGCAGAAATTATTTTTCAATTCCTTTTTGTTTTCATTTTCTTCACAAAAATGAAAAAATAAAAAATATGAAAAAAAATTTCATTATTAATTTATCATTATGTATTAACACATAACAGTATTCAAATTACAGTGTTACCCCGATGTACGACCTTAATTCGTTTCTGGTCGTATACCGAAGCAACCTTTGTCATAAAAAGCCATGTAAAAAAGAATTACATAATCCGTTCCGGTCGTATACCGAGTTTGGTCATAAGGGGTATCACTGTATTTTTGAATCCATTAACATAGCTATATTATACACTAAAAAATTTTAGCATAAGTTTAATAGAAATAGAAATATGTATTGTCAATCGTATTGACGATTGGAGCATCATGGATTCCACCTAGTGGACAATTTTTAAACTGAGCTACCTGATAATTTGACGTTCGATATTATTGTAAACAATTCCAATTTTGAACTGTAAACACAATTTTTACTTACCGGATTGCTAAATTTTCTTTCGTCGAGAGGCGCTTTCTCTACTTGTACAATCGTCAATAACAAAATTTTATAATATGTTGTATAGGAATAATATTATATATTTCTATAGACCCCCTTATATAAATTTAGTATAAGTGCACTATAAACATTGTTAATCTAAGCGCAAGTTACAGTTAGTACAATAATAGCCTAAATTTAGTTTATATGGTTAAATATTCATTTTATCCCAAATAAGTGTTAAATGTACTATTAATACGGTTACCTTATAAATTTTGGCTGCTTTAGTCCAGAAATTTTAGAATTCAATGTTGAATTTATTATTCAACATTGAATGATAAATGTGGTTAGATCTAAATAAAAAAAAAAACTTTTTCTAAAAAAAGCAAATTGAAATATTTTTATTTTCAAAAATTTACATAATTTTTCATATACAATTTTTCAATAGTGTAACAAAGTTCTTATACAAAAAAATTGATTCACAAAATTTCAAATATGCATCATATTTGTGTGTAAAAATTTTAATGTATGCATTTTGCCTGACCAAATATAATTTTTAATGATTACTCTAATCTGTAGTTGAAATTGGATCAACATAATCTCCGTTGTTCACACTATAACAAAATCTAGAGAGATTACTGATCTCTAGTCTGAACATAGCATAACAGAAGACTGTAATGTCTGTGTATTTTACTTATTTTCAAGCTTCAATTAATCAAACATACCTAAATACCGCGTTTTCATCGGTCAATCTAGATTAGCTTTTTTTCTCCGTTAACTGATGGTGGTAGTAACCTTGTTAGGTTAACAAACGATAACTTACAACGATTATAATCTGCAAATAAATTTGACGGATAACATTAATTACAAAACAAATAAAATTGGAAATGGGAATTTGTACCTTCGTCTCGATCAAACTCCGTGTACAGTATACTTCTACTGGAATTTTTAACAGCTGTAAAAATTACTGCTTGATATTTTGGCCACTTTTCCAATAATTTTTCCGTTTCTTTATATGAGAGGGAGAAGTCATACAGCTCCTTCAAAAACGTTGAATCATAATTTTATTAAGGCTTATCGCACAAAAGAAATGAAAATGTTAACTTACCAAAACTGGATAAAGAAAGAAAAAAGAATATTTCTCCCAGAAATTGCTGATTTTCGTTTCTTTTGAAGCCAATCTTCGATAGTTAAGGGTAGATTTTAATTTTAATTTCACTAATTCAACTTCGTCGGGTTAAGATGCTGTATTTAATACGTTTAAATCATTTTCAAGGATGTCGTTGTCATAGTTGTTTTTCATTGTTTTCGAGCAAATCAGTTTCCTCATCAAATGATTTCTGAATCTTTCCTTTTTTTGATCGGTCGTTTTTCAATTTGGTTTGGAAAAAACCATTACCTCTTTGATTTACCAATATTTCCTGTTTATAAAAATATTATTAAAATAATATTTAAGAGCCGTATAAAACTTTGTCTTACCATATCTAAACATGATAACAGCCATTTTGCAATTTCTGAGATCAAATGTACTCTTCGGTGGTAGGTAAAAAGCTAAGATTTTCTTCAACGAAAGATGCCAAAAATGATATAAGCTTACGTCGTTTAAACGTCTCAAAACTATTGAATACAGTAATCCCCCCTATAACACGGTAGATTCGTTCCGCGTTATAGGAAAACGCGTTGTACGAAAATGCTCGTACAACGCGCTCCTATGACCCCGTATAACGCGTTATGTACAAATGAGTCACGTTTAACTTTTCTCGTTAAAGGGGGTTTAAATCGAATATTAAGGAAAAACTATGTTATGAACAAAATATGTGAATTTTATTAAAATCAAAGTGGGAAATCCCCGCGTTATATGGGGGAAAACACGTGTTATATGAGGGACATGAAATCGTGTAATATGAAAACGCGTTATAAGAGTATCGTGTTATAGGGGGGATTACTGTAATTCGTGGCCACCGAATTTTCTAATTATAAATGATTTTACAGCCTAGAATGTCATTGTATATAGTTTAATAAATTTTTGTTAATGTCTATTTCTTGACGTGAAACGACAATGAAATGCAAACAACTATACCTACTTGGCTAACAATTTTGATCCAAATTAGTTAAGTGTTTGCTGTTGTTTTCTAATTTAGATTTGAATTTAATTTAACATGAGTTAGGTACAAACATAATTTGAATAAAGCTGCTTTGTAATTCATATAAAATTAAATTGGTTGATGCATTTTGAAAAACTGAATGATTTATTTTGATTTAATACAAAATACTATAATCAGATACATTTGAGTTACAGAAACTCAATAATCGCTGTAAGAATTATTGGCCTTAACTCGATTTTTGTACGTACTCGATAGACGTAATATCAATGTAAATGTAATTTACTAAAGCGATTCTTTCACGAACATAAACGATGGTTTACAATGTGAAGGAAGAAACCATAACAAAATTTTCTTCAGTACAAAGCATTTCTATAAAATTATTACTAGTTTAAGCTTATTTTAATTTAATTTACTTAAGTAACTTGCTGGAAAAACGTTCAATACACATTGTAGAAAAATTGGTCCTTTGTCGTACATTATGTTTCCCTACAGAAATTTTACATTTTAGTAAAGTCATATTATGCTACCCGGTATATGTACATAATCGTGTAAGGGCTCAAAAGTACTAAATTTGCACTAAATAAAACAGAATTTTCCACTATACACTTACCCGAAAGTATAAAATCTAAATATGTCAGATCCTCCGCGGTCGAATCAAACTTCCGCCTTGACAATCCCCTTTGTGTTATAAGTAAAAAACACACAAAATCCGAAATATGTACATATTTGTTGTTACAAGGGAAAACAAGAGAGAATAATCCTCTCTAGCATACCTTATTGGATCAACATTCCTCCAAGCCAGAGGATTATTTACCGTAAGATCAGTAACAAACGGCGGATTCAATTTTGTAAAAGATCGAAAATATTTAAATGACCATGATTTGCGAATTATACTCTACTATATGTACTTAATTATACTCTTGTAGCCGAATATACGCCTTGTAAACTGTTATAAGTTCGGAAGAATTAAAGCAGAACTTATACAACGTCTGAGATAACCAAGACAACTGGCTGAACTCTTACCAACCGCATATATGTATTTGTTTTTTTAAGAGAGGCCACTAGATAGATTCATAGCCAAAATGTGCACCCACGGAGGATTATAAGAATGGCAAAATTGCATTTAGCCAATATTTCAGTAAATAAAGTTAATAGGAACAAGAAAAAGTAGTAAAATAAGTGTGCTATTAAGTGGTTTATATATTATTAATTAATACAATGCCAGTCACCCATTAGTATGCATCACTCGCCAAGTTGCCACACCAAATCTGAAACAATTCGATATTTTAGGTTTTTCGGTAACTTCCTCAAACCATGAAAATAATTTAAAGAATACTAGTTTCAGAAGAAAGAGATTTTAAAAGTTGTCAAATTTTTTTTATAAATTAATTTTAGTAGCTGCCTTAACATTTTCGCCAAAAGAAATCTTAAAATTCCGAAAAATTAAGCCGATACTAAAATTCAAATCGCAGATATGATAAAATCAAATCACATAAACATCTGAACATTTTTTATTTTTTAAATTTATTGTAAAATCCAATAAATTATGATAAAATAAATCGATTATTCACTTCTTGGAGGCATTTTTAAGTTATTGATCAAACCATAAAATAAGCAAATCTTTTTTGTTTCCTTTTTGCTACTTTGCTACCTATAAATTTAGAAAATTATTTTACCTTAAACATAAACATACATAAATAATATAATTATACGAGTATTATATTTGGTTAATTTTGTCAACATAATTAGCAGAGTATTAAAATTATGATATAAACTTATGTTGATAAATTCAGAAATACAATAAATTAAACTAATTAATAAATTTAAAATATTTAAATAAACAACAATAGAATGTTTGTGCCTCAAGATATTTTGTACAATTTATTTTCTTTCTATAAGAACTCTTATAAGGAGATAGGGATGTGTATAAAGATAATAAAAAAGTGTTTAACCTTTGGGAAAAAAATAAATTAAGTAATGTTAAAAATTGAGAAATAATTAATGTAAAAACACAGCTTGCATATACATAACTTTATAAGGAATATGAACTAAGTACTCGTATGTATAAGCCCGCGTTTCTTTTATTAAATTAGTTTTTATTTAAAATGATGAAATTATAATAAAGGTATTCGGGTAATATATGCAGATAATGTCCATAATTGAGATGCTATTTTTTATTTTTTTCTTAACGTTTAAATGAACCGGAAAAATTATTGTGATCAAAGAAGAATGAATATTAAGCGAAGCGCCTTATTACAAAGAACATATTTTACATTGAATAAGCAATTACAATTACTCTATGTAGAGTTTAGAATTAGCATAGAAATTCGTATATATGAATGAGAATAAAGATGTTGTGTGTAAAATTCTTCCACTATTTGTTGGGTGTTATTGTGCCTTTGTTTTGTCTTCAAACCCATTTTTTTTCATTGTAAATTCAACAGACATTATACTAATTTTTAAATGCCAACTGATTCTTGTTCTTTAAACAGAGTAGTTTTCAGATGTAGTGTTAAAAAAATTCTGAATTGAAATTATGTAGATATGTTCATGGTGGTCGAGTGTGGCTACATCACGTTAAAGCAGAAATCATTAAACAGAAAAAAGCAATTATGTTATAATTAATGTAATGTTGTCGGTACGAGTACAGTTTGCTGGTGGCACAAATTTATTCATAATATAAACAGATGATGAATATTTTTACACCTGGTGTAAGCACAAAAATATTTTTTATGGTGTAAAAATTTCGTTAGATTGATTTCGGCTACAGTTAATAGATCTGAATGTCGCTCTTGCACAAGCCGAAAACCATTGTTCTAAGTCCATAAATACCCGACGACTCGTTACCCCTTATCATTTTGTTAAAATTAACCGAAATGTATTTTTTTTAATGTTGTCGATTTTAATCCGTTGTGAATTTTCTATGATAAATTCAATTTTTTTTTTCAACAACATAAATACACCAAACGCAATAGAACAAGAGATTATGTTTAGATAATGAGATAAATTATTATAAGAAAAATCAACATTTTGTAAGCAAAATGATAGAGGATCCGGTAAAGGAATCTTAAATTTTTTACCGGTAGCTGCTTAAAAAGTAAAAATTGTCAGTCTTAATTTGCTTAGTTTTTTACGGATTTTGTAATTAAGAAGTGCGTTATTTGGAATATTTTGCTGCAGAAGGCAGGTAAGTGGGTTACCAGTTTCGCTAATATGAATATACAGTGCTGGGAAAAAAAATTGGGCAAACATATTTTATTACAAATTGGAGTATTTTTTTGCTAAAATTACAAAACTTTTGAAAGCAATTGGCTTATTGTTTCATTGTAAATATGTACATGTTTGACCTAATTTTTTGAAAAAAAAATGTACCTGCAATTTAGGGGAAAAACTCGAAAAATGCCAAAATATTCAAAATACGTTGATTGGAGTTAGTAATGGAATAAATTAAACACTTATTTTTTAATATTTTTTTTGTTTTTTACTGATTTATAGAAATTCTATCTTTAATGTTAATATTTTGCTGGACTGCCATTTGCTTTTATTACAGCGATACACCTCTGATTCATTGAATTTGATATGTCGTAGAAGGTATGGATTCCCAAATCGTCATCAAAAAACTTTTTAAAGCTTGAATTGATCCTGGGCGCTTTCTTGTTACTTCTAGCTTCATTATAGACCAAATATTTTCTATGGGATTTAAGTCTGGACTGGACGGGGGTCAGCTCAACACATCGATATTTTTTTCTGCGAAGTATTTTTTTACCTTTAAATGAAGAGATAAGTAAAGGTGAAATAAAAGTTTTAAAAATTTAAGAACTAAATCTTCAAATTTTATTTGTAGCTGGTCTTTAGATAAGTTGAAATCAAATTGATGTTCCGCAATGTTAAATGATTTAGCTAAGCTATTAATAGAGTTGTTCTCTTCGTGGTTTGTGGAATGTTGTTTCAGATCCAAAAATCGATGAAAACGGAGTAGTGATGTGCGGTGAACCAATATGACCAGTAAGAACGTTTCCTGTATAAGCGGCATTAAAAAAAGGGCTCTTATACTAAAAATGGTGCAGATTTTCATGATGTACAGTGGCGAGCAAAAATGGACGAATAAACAGGGAATTCTTATATCAGTACTATGGTTTTGTAAAGGCAAATAAAGGTGAATTACAATACAGTAGTGCACATTCTTCCAATTTGCACGGATCTATTTTAGGGTATAATATAACTGTTAATTAGTACTTTTTAGATAAACCTTTATTCGCAATAACGGTTGCTACTCTTCTTGGCATACTTTCTACCAAATGCTCAATTATAGAGGATCTAATTTTCAACCATTCAGTGCTTATTCGGTCCCATAACTCATTGATAGTTTTTGGGGGTTATTCGTAATTTTGCAAGCGCCTTTCGAGAACTGCCTAATTTCTCTAGCGGATTAAATCCGGGTTTAGTGCTGACTGACTATTCATTCAACTATTATTACACGATTCTGGTGGTGATTTTGGGATCATCGTCTTGTTAAAAAATCCTTTCATCGATGACATCGGCACATTCACCAATAAAATCTGGCAAATTTTCTTTTAAAATGGTTAAATCCATTTCTTTGCTGATTATTCCAGGTATTTTTACTAAAGGACAAATGTTCCACCAATTAAAATAGCCCCAAACCATAAAACTTCTTCCACCATGTTTTACAGTTTCTTTGGCTTGGTGCTTCTGTAATTTATTGCCAGGTCTGTGCCAATAGGAAACGTTTATTGTAGTTTTACTTGAGCACTTAATTCGTTTCCAATCTTCCGCATTGCAAGTATAATGCTCTTTTGCAAACTTTAAATGGCTGTTACACTTTTGTAGTATAAAGCCGATTTTTTCTGTTTGACCCTGCTGACAAACTCAATTCTTGTTTTAAGTATCCGATGGGCTGTCTATTGATTTACAGTTTTGTTTATGGTTTTAGCTGCCTCTAACGGTGTTTTAATTCTTCTGGTGATGGCTTTGTCATTTAAATTACGTTCCATCAGGCGAGTGTCTCGGTTGAACAATAATTTACGCCGTCCTTTCTGGCCCTACGTATGCCCAATACCATTTGTTTGGCCAACTAATCGCACAGTCCTATGTTTAACATTACTCAATTTAGCAATTTTTCTTTAAGAGGTCTCTTTCGTATCAACGATTTGATAAAATTCTCTAGTTCGTGGGTATTTTTTTCATAACTAAAACTTAATAAAAAAACGACTTATTCTGTTCTTGGCGATTAAATAACGAATGAATAATATCTCGAAATAGCATAAAACAAAATAATACATAACTGTAAATTTGCATTTAAAATAAAAAGCGGTAATTTAATATTGGAACACGGAAAAAAATAAACTCAGCTAAGAAAACGGACTTTTAATTCAAGAAAATGTACTTTTTCTTGATTTAAAAGCTTATTTTCTTATTTCTATCGAGTTTTTCTTCATTTCAAGAAACACAATTCTTACATGAAGAAAAACTCAATAGAAATAAGAAAATTAGCTTTTAAATCAAGAAAAAGTACATTTTCTTGAATTAAAAGTCCGTTTTCTTAGCTGAGGACCAGTTTATTTTTTTCCGTGAATATAAATTAAAATACAGAAAGGTGCGCTTCTTTATTTGCGTTTATAAAACCGTAGTGCTGAAAAAAAGGAATCCTCTATTTATTTGTCTATTTTTGCTTGCCACTTTTAATATTATAGTCATAATCCCAATTGGTTTTCTTTAATAGAAACAAGAGTGTTTTTTTTAATACTTTCAATTCTATTGATGGGAATTGAATAGTAATGACTTCAGAAAGTTACCGCATATGGGATCTTCTTTTGCAATAACATTGATTTTAAAAATGTGACAAATGATTTAGTTTTGGAAGGAGTTGGTCTAACATTTTCGGAACATAAAAAATGCAGCAACCGTCCATTTATGTCAGAAATTACATTCGTTACTTTCAAAGGTACATTCCACCTTCTTCAGCAGTCAGTACTTCGAAATGTTGAAATTTTTGGCATTTAATTTAGCTGCATCAAATGCTTTTAGAAAATCTACAATCAACTTGAAAACTCTTGCTTACGCTATCAAACGTATAACTGGATGATTCTAAGAGGTTTATGAAGACTAACTCATTCTTCGTTCAACAATGCTCTAGAATTTCCCTTCTTCCCTGGACCTCAGAATTGACTTCATATTCCAAATGTTCCGATTAGAATATTCTATAGTGTTCCAGAATGGGCTAGAATATTCGAAAGGATGTTGTAGAATATTCCGGAACACGGAAAAAATAAACTGGTACTCAGTTAAGAAAACGAACTTTTAATTAAAGAAAATGTACCTTTTCTTCATTTAAAAGCTAATTTTCTTATTTCTGTCGAGTTTTTCTTCATTTCAAGAAACACAATTCTTACATGAAGAAAAACTCGATAGAAATAAGAAAATTAACTTTTAAATCAAGAAAAGGTACATTTTCTTGAATTAAAAGTCCGTTTTCTTAGCTGAGGACCAGTTTATTTTTTTCCGTGAATTTTCCAGAAAGTTCGAGAATGTGCAGGAATGCTTTAGAATGTTCTAGAATTTTTCAGAATATTTGAGAATATTTTAGAATTTTCTGAAAATTCGAAGGGATTTCCTGTTTCGGAACGTTTGAAAACGTTTTAAAATATTTGAGAAACCAGGAAAGCAAGTCTAGAATCTTTTGGAACATTCTCGGTTCGATAAAAAAATGATTTCTACTTTCTTGTAGAATGAATAGATTGATAGAAAACTTAACAGATGAACAACGAGAAGAAATTAGAGAGGATCGAGTGAAACAGTCAGCAAGCAGACAGGGAAACTACTGAAGAAACAAGATTACGAAATAAGTAGTGGAGTTACAACGAGTGAAGTTCGTGAAAAAGAACGATTGCAAGCGCATAAACGAAACACAAGCGTACTAAAAGTGCTAAGCTAAAGAATTATGGATTACACTTTGGCAGGTGAGGCAGTCCGTTATGCTTCCACTAAAGAGTACAACAAACACCAACACATTGTCATTGGCAAAATGGATCAAGTGTGTCAGTTCTACGGTGCCAAGAAATTTAGTACAGAAATATCATGAATATGTTGCATGAGTGGAAAAATTCGATTAGCACCATTGGAAGTGTATTCATCATAATTATTTCATTACTTGGCTGGAAAAACTCTGGAATCAACATATTTTCCACAAAATATAAGAGCTTGCTTTCAAAAGACATCATTTGGTGCTACTTCCATGAGCAGTGGAAACAATAAATTTAATCCTATGTTTTCGATTAAAGGACAAATCTATCATAAAGTGGGATCATATTATTACCTTTACAAAACGAATCTCATAAATTTTTGCAAGTGTATTTCATTAGTGGTGAACAAACGGAAGTCGATCAATGGTGGCCAAATATTAGTGGATTGAGACGGGAAATCATTGAGGTTCTGCAGAGGATTTTACATAAATACAATCAATTGGTTAGTTATTCAAAACAACACTGGATCGAATAGAATCCCATGAGTATAAAGTTATGATCCGAGCTGACGAAAGGCCAGTTGGAGAACACGTATGATATAGTTATTCAACGAAGAAGATAATGATTTACAACACTTCATTCTTACGATTCATTTCAATATCCGTTGATTTTTATAAGAAAGAGAAGACGGATACCATTACAATTAGAGAGAAGTGAACCCAAATACAGGTGTAGAAATAAATAGATAAGTAACTTTGAAAGAATTTCTACTTCTTCTCTCTCTTTCTCTCTCTTCTCTTGTAAATCACCACTATCAATGTAATTATAAAACTACCTATCTTGATTCCATTTTATTATTTAAATTTATCAGAACTATGTAAGTTACGTCAAAAATCGGACAACTTGATTTGTTTATATTAAGATTTTGACAGCTACCAAGATGAAAACCTGTAATATAATTTTAAACCATGAATGTTATAAGAAGTAACCGTCAATATAGTTTTGTATTATACGAGTTCCTTTGATATTGTTTTTACATCTCAACTCAACCACCGAACAGTAAACATAAAAATTGTTGTAAATTATATATACATATATTTATTTAATAATTGGTGTAGTAAGCACTTAGCTTATACAACACTAAACTTAGAAACAATTACAATAGTAAAAGAACATTAAAAAAAAAAAAAAAAAAAAAATTAACAAAATCAAATTATAAACAAATATTAATAAATATTAGTAAAATAAATCAAATTAAATTAATTAAATTTAAAAATAAAAATAAATATGAGCCGGATAAAGTCATGTTGCTAATAAATTTAAATGATTCTTGCTTAAATTTGGTGAAAGAGCATAAACTTCTGATGGTACTTGGCAATTCATTCCATTTCCTGAAGCAGTTAAGTAAAACTGAATCATTGAAAACGATTTTTCTATTAGTTGGAAACATCAACATATTTGTCCTTCGGGATTTGGAAAACTGAAGTTTAGCGTACAAATAATTTGTACGAAAGGCCAGGCTAGTTGTAAATCATAAGAAGTTTATATTTTTCCTAACTTGGGAACCAAGCGATCGTGAATTGCCCTAACAACAATAGTTTTAGTTCATAAGCAAGTATTCTAATAGAATAAGTTAATTAAGTATAAAATAAAGTTAAAACAAAATTAAATAAGAACCAAAGCTTTCTTTCACTAAATTAAATACAACTGTTATTGAGCATATGATGATTTGGTTTAGCTTTATAATATCTGTGATTAGAGGTATATTTTTTTTTAATTCACATTTGATAGGAGCTGGCGCGGGTAACTCCGGCTAGTTGGAAATAAAATATGTTTAATTTGAATCGAGACATCGAAATCGAACCCACAACCTCCGAATAATAAAGCACCACCTTGAAGTTATCCCAGACTTTAATCTCAGGAAAATTTGAAATTACCTCCGACAACACAAGCGTAAAAACCCACCCCAGACTTTTTTTTCTACACTATTAAAGTGTACGAACTTCAAAATCCAACCCAGACTTTCTAAGCGAGCGTAAAAATCCATCCCAGGATTTTTATTTATTAAAAAATTTGTTTCTCGTATAGTTAAAAATAAATCAAATAAAAATACAAAGAAAATATTTTCTGGTTAGCATTATCCCTACGTCATAGAATTTTCGCTACGTTAATAAATGTGTTATTGTGTTGCCTTCGCATAGTAAAAAATGAATAAAAAAAAACATAAAAACAATTCTTCTGATCGGAATTATGGTGGGCCTGGAAATTTGATATGTCGGTTAAGTGGGGACTTCCGTTGCCTACCACTTGGCTAATTCTGAACGCGGTTCGCTTATTGGAATTTTTGCTATATCAATAAAGGCGTTTCCTTCCCTTATTTAAACATTTTTTTGTTATTCAATTTTAACTATGGGTAACCAACACGTTTATTGATGTAGAATGAAACCGACATATCAAATTTCCAGGCCCACCAGAATCCTGATCAGAAGTATTTTTTTTTATTAACTTTTTACTCTGGGAAGGCAACACATTTATTGACGTAGCGAAAATTCTATGACGTAGGAATAATGCTGACCAGAAAGTTTTTTCTTTGTATTTTTATTTGATTTATTTTTAACTATACGAGAAACAAATTTTTTAATAAATAAAAATCCTGGGATGGATTTTTACGCTCGCTTAGAAAGTCTGGGTTGGATTTTGAAGTTCGTACACTTTAATAGTGTAGAAAAAAAAGTCTGGGGTGGGTTTTTACGCTTGTGTTGTTGGAGGTAATTCCAAATTTTCCAAGGTAATTTCAAACCAAGCGTTCCATCTGTTGAACCACCGAGAGCGACTAATTTATAGCTAAATTTCTGAAATGAGTATAAAAGTACAATTTCTAGAATATCATTTTTTTTACTGAAAACAGTCAATTTGATTAATTGTGGACGATCCATTGTAAATTCCTGCCAAACTAGGTTAGGTACAATTGTTGGAAACGTCTCCAGTATATAAGTTAGTCTTTGTTTTAGTTTTCAACTCAGTAAAAGGTCTTATTTCTAGAAATCGTCCGTTTAGGTAATAATTTCAGAAAACTGTAGGTTTCATTGGTTGAGATTCTGGCCAATGTAGAGTAAGCTCAAGTTCGGAACTTGGCCAAATACCTTTTAGAGTTATAAATATATTGTGTATAAATATAACCATTTTAGAAAACCTGAAGGTGACAAAATATTTTTATGTGGGATGTTAAGTTGACCATACTTTCTCTTTTGATGGGTAGTTTCCTTTTTTTGGCCGTGGCATCCTGAAAAATATTTGCTTTTCTTAATGCTTTGGAAGAGATAACCTCAGTGTCGTAATATTATGTTCAACATGACAAACAAGTTAAATATTGGTTAGTGGATTAGATTGATTAATGCCAACATTTAAAGGTACTGCCTCTCGAATTAAACTACAGATCGTCGTGCTACTCAACTCGATGTCATTTTTGTGCCCAGTAACTAATGATTGGTTACCTTTGTATACGTATTAAGAGTGAATTTAAGATAGCGAACATCAGCTATTATTTGCTTACTTATGGTATCTCAATTTAACTATCTTATTGGATCGTTTTATGATACAGAAAAATGAGCGTTTATTACTTTTGGTACAGATATGTTGATGACATACTATGTCTATGGAATGGAACTGATAGGCTATTAACCTCTTTTCTCACTTGGTTAAATTCTCAATATCCCACCATTAATTTTACGGTAGAAAAAGAAGAAAACAAATCTATTAACTTTCTAGATATAACAATAACCAGAATTAATTCTTCATTAGAGTTCAAAATTTATAGAAAACCCACGTATACAGACGCCATTATACCTAACTCGTCAAACCATCCCCATAATATTAAAATGTCAGCTTTCCACTCATTCTTAGATAGATTAATAAACATTCCTTTGACCATATCCAATTATAACAAAGAGCTTAATATAATTTTAGAAATAGCAGCGAATAACGGTTATGCAGCTAAGACTATATTAAAGCTATTAAACAGAAAACTGAAACATAAAGCTTTAGCTAACATTTATCCACCTGATAGCCCAATGCCGAAAAATTGGCGCCGCTTAGAGTACATAGGAAAAACTAGTCAACGGATTAGTAACATCGTGACACAATATACAGATATTAGCTTTGCTTTTTATAACAATAATACAATTAAGAAAATGATTTTTAACAATAAACCAAGAATTGATCGCCTTTCCAAGTCTGGCGTTTATAAGATCAATTGCAATGATTGTAGTTCCTCTTATATCGGACAGACTGGGCGCAATTTTGAAGTTAGAGTTAAAGAACATTTATCTGGTAGCCATGAATCATCCCTTTATAATCATTTAACGTTAGAAAATCACACATCCAGTTTAAACAATTTAGAAATATTACATGTACAACCAAAAAGCAGACGTTTAGACAACTTAGAATCTTACGAAATCCGAAAAGCTATATTTCTTAACCAAAATATCCTCAACGAACAGAGAGAAATCCGTTTCTCACCAATTACCGACCCCGCATTGTTTTATTCACTTACTCATTCCATACCATAAAATTACTATTACGTCGGGTTATAATAAAATAAAGAAGAGGTAGAAAAAAAAAAAAAAAAAAAAAAAAAAAAAAAAAAAAATCAACATCTGGAATTTTGTTATTCGACCGTTGACTAATCAATAATCATATACCTGTGTTTAACTCACCCCCTTTTAATTTTTAATTTTTAATGTTTATTGCTCTCACCAATTTTACCTGTGTTTAACTCACCCCCTTTTTTAATTTTTAATTTTTAATGTTTATTGCTGTCACCAATTTTATTGTTTACCACTCCCACATATTTTTATTGGTATATTTTGGTTTGATTTTTTGCTTTTTCCAACTATATATATATATCTAACTACATTTTTATTTTTACAGTTTAGTAGATACTTACTCCTGATGATGGCCTAATAAGCCGAAATCGATCGAGTGATTTTTTAAACCTTTTGTAATTTTGCGAAATATTTAACAAGTGTTTTTAAAATTTTTTAAAAATGTGTGTATTAAGTGTGTTTCGCCAAGTGCCTACGGCAGAAAGTATAAGAAGTAGAAAAATGAGCCACTTGTGTGGCTTTTTAGAAGAAGTTGATTTTCTTGAGTAGAAGTTTTTTCATTTTGATATTTTTTTTGGATATTTTCCAGCTTGTAGTTTATTACTTGTTGGGCATCCTTTTAGGAACCGGATGCAGAGAGTTGTTAGAGTTCTGTGGGATTATTTCGCTGTGTTTTTTTTTGGGCCGTATTTTCATAAGGTTTTTTCTATATAAAACTGTAAACTTCTTTTCGACATAGCCTATATCCCTTAAGAGGAGCATCAAATGAGACATTTTAATATTTTACTTCTTATGCATTGTCTATTGATAGATAATGTTTATCCTGTCATTGCTCTTGAATGCCTTGCTTAATGGTCTCCGCTTTTATGGAATGCCTTTCATCGTTTAATGATTTTTCAAGATATACCTTCTATTGCTCCAATTCCGCCCCGAAGGTGTTTTGGTTGTGTATTCCTGCAAAATTTGTCCTCAACTCCAAATTTGGTTCAGTTGTTAAGTTACCAGATGGTTCAGTCTTCTTGCTTCTGCAATCTTTCATTGTTATTCAAATTTATCGCATTTTGTAACTGAATTTGGTGATATTGATTGTTGTTTTTCCCAAGAAACATCTCGAAATTATCTATAAACAGAATTCTTGTTAGACACATTCAGTGATCTGATTTTCAATGACTGCAATTGGCTTTATCTTCCAAGAACCAATGCTAATGTGAAGCGATTATTTTTAATAAGTAGCAACATATTGGTCAACAAAACTATAAAGTTGAAAATACTGGTCGAGATATACATATGTATATCTATGGCTTTCCTCCAACATGCAATTTTTCTGTAATCAAAGCATTACTAAAACATTATTATCCTAATAGCATTTTAAAGTAAAATACGATTCCTGTAATTAAACACCAAATTGTTCATATTTTTTTGTAAAATTGATTAAGCAGATTATCGGGTTTGAACCTATCACAGTTTAATCTATAAGCATTTGACACAGGTGATAGATTTGCGTAAGAAACACCAACCTTTAAAAATTAAAAGCCAATAGAGTTAGATAAAGTTATATAGCAATTTATGTGGGCAAAGATATCAGAAAATATTCTACTACGTAAGATCAGGATTGCCTGTAATTACAATTTAAGAAATTTGCGTTGACCAAATATTAAAATCAACCAGTTATCTCATTACTTTTTTTAAGAGAATTTAAATGCAAATATATATTGCATTCGATTACTTTCGTTTAAAACCAGTTTTCATAAAGAAGAAATGTAAGATAAATGGTACATTTAAAATATACATTAAGTAATGCAATCACAAGTCTCTTATTTGCATTGTTAATATTTACTCAAAGTTGTAAAATGTACATTGCATATACAATAAATAAAACTACTTCGGTTCTTTAAATGCATACATTTTATATTTCTTAAATTCACTTTGACTTGCAACTTCTTCCTCTATTCTAAAAACAACAGTAGTTAAAAGATTTTTATTTATTTATTTATTGTTTTTTTTTTGGTAAGCGTCTAAAGTATTTATTTTATTTATCTCCGCAAACAATTGAGGTTCAAAAGTGCATGCTGAAGTATATAAAAACTCTATGACTTCTGAACTTGAACGTACAGTTTAGGATCGATTTTCTGTAAATTTATTTTTCATATAATTTTGTAGTTCTCGCTTATTGTGTGGCTATATCTATGTATATGCAAAACGTAAAAATTATTTGATTAACTTTAACTCAAAGAAAAATATTTCATGCGATGATTACCAATTGTACTATAGTACAATAATAATAAACATACACTTCACTTTCTCAATTCAACATTTTACTCATATAAATGTATATAATCATTATTGAGACTATATCATTACACAAAATAAAAATTAATGTAAATTCTTAAAGAATAATAATGATATACAAATTTAGAAGAAGAGTACAAAACACAATTACATTCTGATAATAATAAACAAAATGAAAATTATTGCGAACATGCGGTTTTGTTTAGTATTAACCATAAAATAAAAAAAACACTGTGTGTGCATAACACAGAACCGAAAACACGTTTTTTCTTCATACATACTGGAACACAACGTCGACTGACTTACTATTATATTACGTATTAAGAAGAAAAGCAACGATAAATTAAAAAGGAAAATAATTCACACAATTCCGATGATGTGATGATAAGTGCAGCGCAGAAAAAACAAAATAATAATGATAGTTGTAAGAACTTACGAACAATAGAATCATATAGGAGATCGAATGTATTATACGATATATGTTGTAAGTATGTACGGAAAAATTATATAAATTTTAATTTTTTTTTTTTTTTACAAATCAATGAGTTTTCTAGTGTACCAAAACATAATAAAAGAGTGAATAAAGATGATAGACTTGAATGATTTTTTTCTATTACATTTATTGTTTATTTATGTATTTATATTTATATATTGATCTTTTTTGTTCATATGGAATGGTAAATATTTATTTAATTTATATAATAGTTTTTTTTTCTGTTGGAAAAGCAAAAAACAAAAAAATTATAATTGGAAATTGAAAAATAAAAAATAAATCGATTTGATGTTTGATACACATAACCAACTATATGTTCACTTGCATAGAAGTATATTATATTAAAAGCTGTCAGTTTCCAATTTCCTAAACCGTCTGCTTAATTAACTTTCAATAAACTATATAAGTAAGATAAAAGATTACATAACTTATTTGTTACTAATTATCTTAATGTAATATGTGATAAAATACATTTTTTGGTTAAGCATGTTGGCTTCTACTTCCTTATACACACCAGAAATACTTTGCATGTCATTATTCACTTAACTACATATTTGACAAAAGGGCTAGACTCTTAAGAAATGCTAAACGAATACATTTACTTCCGTTTTAAGTTTACCATTCTGTTTTGTTACACTATATTCCACAGTAAAACTCATAATTAAAGTACAACGGTCAAAACTCGTTTTTATACGAATAAGGAAAATGCAAAAGATAATATCGTCTTAGAGATGTGTTATTTATTGGTCCACTTAGGATTGTTACTTCCTTCTTGCTTAGCTATTTAGCTTCTTTGTCTCCGCCACCTGAGCTTCTCTTCCAGATTGTACCACATTGCTATCCACAATTCCACAGTTATGCTTTCATCGAATTACGATTAATAATAAAAACAAGCAGTACAATGTGACCAATCATTTCCATTAATTAAAAACGTTTAATATTCAATGGATCTTATTTTATTAAGTGAACGTGTTGGTTTTTAATGTATCCAATAGCCTTAACGAAAAGAAGTGTGGGTCTTGACGGTATTCCATCCCTAGATCTAAAAAATTATCATTATTCAATGGCAAAACCATTGGCATAACTTGTTCATCTCTCAATAACGGTATTTTCACTTCAATTTGGGAAAGTCGTAATGGATCGGCTTGCATAAGAAAAAAACGACTTTCCTCAAACTAGAGACTGATTGCTTTTGTTTCCATTTTGTCTTTAAAGTTAGTAAAGTAAGTAAAGTAGTAAATTAAGTAGCGTAGTAAATTTCAATCGAACTACTCACAAAAGAAAATCTTCTTGACCTCTAATGAATAATAAGGATTCTTAAGATGATCTGATGATTTATCTTATAGACTTACAGTCATTGGCCTAAAACCTTGCGCACCTATTGAAACCACATAAATATTTGTTTTCAAAATCGATTACACTGTTTAAAATTCAAAAAAAATGTGCAATTTTTTGGCTAGAGTACTATATGATTGTTGCTTAGTTTCAATGGCAGCGGTTGCGGCAGATTTTTTTTTGTCGCTGATGTCATTTTCACCCATTTTTCAAAAACATAGAATTTGGTAATGTTATACAAAATTTCAATTTAACACCACTGTACGTAAAGCCCTAGACAGATGGTTATAAATCCGACTTAGTAATTTTCTGAAATTTGACATAGGTTAGATTTACAGTATTTATGCTTTATTTTGAGTTTATTGACTAAATTCGATGTAATTTAAGTGTATTAACCGTAATTTAAAACGAGTTTAGCTAAATTGGATTTAATAAATCGCAGTCTGTCAAGGTCAAGGGTATAAGATAAAAATTTTAAACTTACCTCAAAATATGACGAATTACCATGAAAATAAATCACAAAATAAACGAATTTTTACTGTCGAATGGTTCCCATTTACTGTCTACAAAATAATACTTTTAAATAACAACTAATTAATAAATGAGTATCTACCCCGATCGCTGTAAAAAATAACACACACAGACACGCTCAAGCGATCGGGCATTTAACCCACTTATAAACAAGAGCACGAAGATAAATTTCACGCAGCATGAAAAAAAGTAGAAGCAAACTTAAAGAAGAACCGAAAACAAAATTGTAATTGCATCTAAAACGTTGAAATGATGGAGTTCATGCAAATTTTTTGCCTTACGACTGTAAGTTTCTGGTCAATAATAAAAATTCGTTTTCTTAGTATTTTGTTTACTTGATAATTCGTCATATTTTGAGGTAAGTTTAAAATTTTTATCTTCCGCACAGCGGTGTTAAAGTGAATTTTTTATAACATTATCAAATTCTATGTTTTTGAAAAATGGGTGAAAATGACATCAGTGACAATGAAAAATCTGCCGCAACCGCTGCCATTGAAATTGGGCAACAATCCTGCACCAAAACTGTACATTTTTTTTTTAATTTTAAACAGTGTAATCGACTTTTAAAACAAATATTTATGTTGTTTCAATAGGTGCGCAAGTTTTTTGCCCAATGACTGTAATATATCTTAAAAACGGTTAAAGCTATGAAGCTCAAATAGTATTCTTTCCATAAATAAAATTTTTTTAACCGTATTTTGCATGAATCGTATATTAATCAATAGTAGCTAGTTATCGTTTTTTTTTGCAAATCATCTCAAAATTTTTGCATTTACAAATTGAGGTAATCTCGTCATTTAATTAATTAAATTATTTTCAATTCTAAATGTATAATAAAGAAGTCCAATATTTAATTTAATTTAAAAGATTATAAGGATGTCATTGCAGACTTTAAACACTTTTAATATCATGTCCATAAACATTAATCGAATTAGTAAATAAGATATAGCGATTGGAATTTTTGTTACATAAATTGCACTGTATTTTAACAAATACGTTGCTTTAACAAATTGATATTCCTAACACAAACATCTCAGGTTACATAACTCTTCAAAAAACTAGGGAAAATCGTGATGGTTGTGGAGTTTCAATTTTTGTTCGTTAAATTCTTGATTTTGTTCTGTAATTATCTTTGGGTTTATTGAAAAATGATTCGCGTGAAGTTTGCCCTAAACTTGTCCTAAAATTACAAAAACAAAAATTTAGGATAAACTTCACGCGACTGCACAAACGTGTGAAGTTTTTCCTAAAATTAAACATTTTTCCTATAAATTGAGTTTCCTAAGCATGTATTAGTAAGAATAATAAATCTCTCGTTATTATGAATTTGTACTTAAAAAAATATTTGTGTTTAATTGACTAAAAAACATCTAAATAAATTAGGTTTTAATTTAAATTGTCCAAAGAAACAATTTAACAAAATTAAAGTTCATTCGAAATTACACAATCTACATAACCCAAAGATCTTAACTAACAACTTATCCTCTCTATCGAAAAACAATAATAACGACTACATTAAACAGGTAGTATGCTATCCCCATATCTAAAATAAATTACAACTTTCAAAAATCTAGAAGATAAGTAACTAAGGACAGGGGTGTTGCTAACTGCACTACTGCACGTCTGGCTCAAAGATCGTATCCAAGTGGGTCTATATTTTTAATGGTAGTGGGTGACCCCGTCTTTAACAATATTACTTCTTTCAATAATCTAGAAGATAATTGACTTAGGACAGACGTGATGCGTCCCTACATATATGCAGGTTCGCATAAAATTAAATATTAAAAAATTTCTCAGTCTGGCCCAAAGATCATACCCAAGTGGATCTATATTTTTAATGGTAGTGGGTGACTCTTTTTTTCTAAAAAATATTACAACTTAGCAAAATCTAGAAGATAGGTGACTTAGGACAGACGTATGTTGCGTCCCTATATGTAAATTTGCATAAAATTCGATTTTAAAAAATTTCTCAGTCTGGCCCAAAGATCGTACCCAAGTGGACATATATTTTAAAGGGTAGTGGGTGACTCCCTCTTTCTAAAAAACTTTCCAACTTGCCAAAATCTAGAAGATAGCTGACTTAGGAATGACGTGTCACCTATCTTCTAGATTTTGGTAAGTTGTAATATTTTTTAGAAAGAGGGGGTCACCCACTACCCTTAAAAATATATGTCCACTTGGGTACGATCTTTGGGCCAGACTGAGAAATTTTTTAATATCTAATTTTATGCAAACTTACATATAGGGACGCAACATACGTCTGTCCTAAGTCACCTATCTTCTAGATTTTGCCAAGTTATAATATTTTTTAGAAAGAGGGGGTTACCCATTATCCTTAAAAATATATATCCACTTGGGTACGATTTTTGGGCCAGAATTAGAAATTTTTAAATTTCCAACTTTATGCGAACATGTACATATACATATATGTATAGCGACGCATCACGTCTGTCCTAAGCCACTTGTCTTCGAGACTTTTCAAAGAAGTAATGTTTTTTAGGTAAAGTCGTCCTCTACTAATAAAAATAAATGTCCACTTGGGTCCAATCTTTAGGCCAGGATTAGACATTTTTAAATATCCAACCTTTTGCGAACCTGCATATAGGGACGCATCACGTCTGTCCTAAGTCACTTATCTTTTAGATTTTTGAAAGAAGTAATAATTTTTAGATAGGGGAGGTCGCCTACAACTAATCAATATATATGCCCACTTGGGTACTATCTTTTGGGCCAGGATTAGAATATTAATATCCAACTTTATGAAAACTTATATATAGGGACGCAACACGTCTGTGCTAAGTGGCTTAACTTCTAGATTTTTGTAAGTTCTAATATTTTTTATAGAAGATTTCCAAGTAGCATTAAAAATATATATGCACTTGAGTACGATCTTTGAGTCTAAATGAGAATTTTGTTAATAGCCAACTTAATGCAGACTTACATATAGGAACGAATCACGTCTGTCCTAAGTCACTTACCTTCTAGATTTTTGAAAGCCGTAATGTTTTTTGGGTAAAGGAGGTCGCCCTCTGCTAATAAAAATAAATGTCCACTTGGGTACGATCTTTGGGCCAAAATGAGAAATTTGTTAATATCCAACTTTATGCAAACTTACATATAGGAACGAATCATGTTTGTCCTAAGTAAGTTCTTCTAGATATCTTCTAGATTTGTTATTATTTTCAAATTGGGGAGATTGCCCTTCATCCGTAGTGAAGTCTTTGTCATGTTTTTTGGCTAGAGGGACCTCCAACCGTCTGTAAAATATGTGTGCACTTAGTAACCATCTTGTGGGCTCACTTCTGTAATTTTTATATATCAAATTTCGAATGAACTTTGATTTTGCTAAATTCTTTAAGTAAAATAATTTTTTTACCTAAAAATTCTTAATAACGAGAGATTTATTATTCTCACTAATACATTCACAGGAAAATCATTTTTTAGGACTTAATGTTTAATTTTAGGACAAACTTCACACCCGTGAAAAATGATTTTTTTATTTTTGGAATCTCGTGTTATGATGCTTAACCCTTAACATACGCTCGCTGTGAGTACATAATTGGTTTACAAATAAAACCTCTCGTTCGTTAAGGGTTAAGATAAATGTTTTTCTATAGGCCAAGACATACTGACTTTCCTAAATTTTTGATTTATTCCCCCTCCCTTCTTCCCTGGTCTTCTCCCTTGATTTATGCTTTGCAAGTACATTTTGAATAATTATTACCTAAATTAAAACTTTACAAAAAAAAGTTGCGTCTGTTCAAAATGTATTTGACCAATGAATGGTTTGACCCTCACTTAAAAATAATGAATTTTAGAGCATTAATGGATGCTACCAAAGTCGCAATTGAAAAAGTAATAGAGCTCTGAGAGAGATCTTAGATTATACTACTTGAAATTATGTATTTCAAATGTAAGAGGACAATAACTTATTTTAAGGATTCTCCTTAGGTGGTTATATTTAGCGATGTTTGGTTTGCTTTAATTTTTTTTTTTGCCCCTGTTCCTGTCGACCTTGCCCATAGATAATCGCATTTTAATTTCCTTGTTTATAGTCTTTGTTAATTAGACGTCAGTCCTACAATCGGTGTTTCATTTAACATGTCTCATACTAAAAACATTTTAAAAATATTGTTTTGTTTGAGTTTAGCGAGCAATGATTAGAGATAGGCGTGATTTATAAGATCGTGTTTACTAACTCCTGGTAATTAACATATGTTTAATCAATTTAGTAGTGCTGTTGCCTGGCTCATGTCGTCTGTTTCATGTCGTCTTTATATCAGTTACTTTATTTACTTATATATTCTGTATTCATACTCGAATTCCTTCAATTAAATTATTTGGAGAAACAGCTTACTCTTATAAAAAATATAGATGATTATCACTATCATCAAAACCATTTTAGTATTATTAACTTAAATGTGATATGTTTAGGATTCCACATTTATTACATAGTTTAGATAATTAAATTAAATTTATTAATTTTTATGGACATGCATTGCAGTAAACATAAACAAGGCAAATAAATACTAAAAAGTTACAACACGGTTATGTGCCAAAAAAATACAAACATATTTTATGAATAATATTTCCCCCCAATGTTCCAGTTATTTCTTTTGATCTTACCGCCTTCAGTCGGATAAATAGGAAACAGCAATTGTTTGTTTCAATATCTGAGAACATAGAGGAACATTGTGTAGCTTAATGGAACACTTTCGAGTGAAAAAAACTATTTAAAATGAGACCACCCTTGAAAAGTTTACAGAATTAAACAAATGAACAAAATATTTCTTTCACATAACATATTTTCAAACGTGATTAGAGTACAGGGTTTCTTCCAAATAAGTGCAATTAAATTCGTTACAGGATGAAAGCTATAAACTGAACAAACAAAATTTGTTAAGCCACAAGTCACTGTGGATACGTTAAATTTCTCTTTTAGAACTCAAAATGGTTGCTCATAAATTTCCCAAATAAAAATGTTCCTATTACAAACTGATTAGTTTTTCAAATGCAGGTTCTCCAGTACATTGGAGAAAGGAATACAAATTAAATAAAAAGCAATTTTTGTGCAAAAACAAGATATTGAACTGTCAACATAAAATGCCCTGCTTCCACTGTATGTAAATTGTACACGGTACGGTGAACACTTTGTTACACTGCACACATGCTTGTGTGAAACACTTTCAATATTTATTTATTTAATTCTTAAACTCCTAGGGTGTGGTCACTCATTTAGCCGCTGCGCAATTTAAGCAACATAAAAAATCGAACAGCAGGCGGAATGAAAAAAGTGGGCTGTATTTGTATACGATCGGCAGCCTGACTGCAAGTTGATAAAATTTAACTACTTTTATAATTTCCTATGATTAAGAAAAATTAAGAGAAATCGTTATTTTAAATTAAATTGAAAATAAAAATTGGCATTGCATTTTTTGCGTCCTCTTCAATGCGACTGCGTAAACTGCACGCAGCCAAACTTTGTTTACTGCATTTTAATCCGCAAGAATGTACTGCTTTGGCTGCAAAACTAAATTTTTCAACAAGTTATAGTAGGACAAGAAGTACAGCGGCCGAATTTTTGACCACAACCCTATTCTTTACTTTTCCAGGATTTACAAAATTTCTATACACAGTGCAGTAAAAGGCAATTCGGGTGTTTTCTATTTTCGGAAATTCGGGAAGTTGCCGCATTCGGCTTCTTTTGAAATATTACATTATTAAGCGGACTGTATTTTTATTCTCAATTGACAAATGGATTTATGTAAAGATCACCCGTTTATGAAACCTTCAGAGTTTACTTAAGTTGTTCCCTAAAAAGTTTCCAGTTTAGCTGTTGCTATTAAATCTATGTTTTGGACAAGTAAACGTTTTATCAAGAAAATATCAAATCCTACAGAGGCAAGACACATACGATTTAAGATTGTATCTATTTGTCAGTATAAACCCGAATATAAGTATATTTGGTTTGAGGCTTAATTTTCAGATCGCCATAAATAAAGCAATTAGGGGGAAAATACCATACAGTGCGAAATTTAAATTTTACCTTTTTATCGACGAATGGTGAGTTTATATAAAAACCTTGTTTTTAAAATAAAAAAGAAATCCGATCAAAGTAAATCCAGTAGATTTTGTTTTACAAAAATCAAAATTGATTTATGTTATATTGTGTGCGGTAAATCTTACGGTAGAGCAAATTTAATAATGGTTTCATAAAACTACAACCAACATTGAAATATTATCGATTTTGTAAATTCGACTAATTCATATTTAGCTACCAGAAGAATATTCTATAGAAGAAAAAATTATGTAGTTTCTCGGATTTAGTCGAACAAAGCTTTAAGTATTTGGAGTATAGCATAATGTAAAAATTACAATATGCTTTATATGTACATATATTCGAAGATTAATTAATTAATTACCTTTTTAGGTCTTCAAAAAATAACAATAACATAACAAGAATATCCCCAAAAATGTTGTTAAAAGTCGAAAATTTTGTATTCTTGTTATTATTCTGCATTATGTACAAAAACGTATTATGCTCTTTATTTGGAAAACAAAACGTCGGGAAATTAAATAACGCATTGATGTGATACTTGTGCGTGATTTAACACTTTCCAAATTTATTTATTTTATTTTTATTTTTAATAGGATGATTTTGATTATTAAATATATTTGTTGCAATTGCCGACATAGTTTAATTATGAACAACATAAATTTTAATAATAAAGTAATTATAATATTTTATCGAGTTTTTATTTTATTTAAAAAAATCTTTTATTTTCTTGTTATGATTTTGTTAAACGTATCAATCAATTTTCAATTTAATTTCATTTTGGGGTTCTTTTGATATCACAAAAGATTTAAAGAGCTCGCCAATTATAAAAACTTTTTTTAACAAGTGTTATTATATTGTTTCATATTTAATGAAGATATTATTGGTATAAAGAAAGAAAAAAGGCGCAATCAAAGTTGTTAAAAACAATTTAATTGACTTATCGAAGTGTATGTATACATATGTTTTGTTTTGTTCTTTCGTCTATTTAATTTTAATTGGGCAATATTTGGTGTAGTACTGCAATAAAAAGTGGACAAACATGTAATTTAATTAAACCGGCTACCATAGTGTTTGTTGCAACGTGCCTTACGTGGTGTTGTTTTGATTTAGTTGGCAATTTACTTTATTGTAATGCTAGTAGGGTCTCGAAATAAATTAGTAAAAATATAAAAATAATTCTTAGTTTGGAATATGACATTCATTATCACCAAATAATTATTTTCAGATTCGTCAGCTTCTTTTAGGCTCGCGAACCGCTTGTTTGTAACACCTATGCTGCTCAATAAATCATTTATCTATGTCTATACTAATCATTTAGTAGAATCGCCTGCCACAAATGATTAATAGTTTTAATAATGTCTACATAAAAGGAAAATTGGTGAGAAATGAGTTTATTCATCAGTACACATTGAAGACAATAAATTGTAACCCAAACAAAAGCAACCACCACAGTTGCAATGTTTTTTTTTTTCATTATTTTTATCTTGATAACAATTAACGCAATAATAACACAACTGATAATTTAATTAAAACTATGTATAAGTATGTAGTTTAATAAAATATAAATTATAACATTTTTTTTATTTTCTTGTTTGTTGTGCCTCTTAAAACTATTTTTTAGTAGATTAACCTGATTTTTTATTTTCTAATGTAATACGCATATTATTATTACGAGTGATGTACTTAGTCTATTTACGCGTTTTTTATTGAACATTGATATATCTAATTAGATACAATTAGTTTCAGCAGTGTTTTTGATTCATCTCTGAGTCTGAATACTTCAGCGTATCTAATAAAAAGAAATTTATTTATTCTGTTAATTTACATAATTTGATAAAGATTTGAAATTTAAACTTTTATTGTTTTGCACATTTATAGATTTATTTACTCGCAAGCAACAGTTATTTATTAGTAGCAATTCATATGACTTTAATTTATTTATTTAGTTTTTGTATAAATTTTTTAATCTTTATGTATTTTAGCTCTAAATTGTACGGTTATTCATGTAATGCACATCAAGTATTTCAACTTGACTATTTCATTAAAAATAATTATTTCTTCTATCTGTCTCTCTCAAATAAATAAAATAATAATTTAAGATTTTTTCTATGTGTATCATTAAAACAATACGATTAATTTTAATAGTGCTGATTAAATAAGTAGCTCATCTGCTCAAATAATAAACCGACATTTTTGGGTATTTTTGTATAGAGTTATACAAAATTTCCGGAGCAGTCAAATGCCTCGAACGCATTTTCTGTTTGGTAAAAAAGTGACATTCCAAAATTGTATGGTTTGAAAAATGGATAACATAGAGCCTACATCCGAAACCTATAGGCAGTATGATTGAGCGAACTAGAAGTAACACAGAAAATTGGCGGGACAATTCATAGAAAAGTTACCCATAGAAGAGTTACCTGCAATTAGGCTTGCCACCCGTCCTCCTTTGTGGAGGAAGGACAGTCCTCCCTTTGAATGAAGTTTCCTCCATCCTCCCCGGAGACAAAAATGTCCTCCACATTAACAGTTAATTTTAAATGATTTTTATTATTAATTTTGGAAGGAGTTAAAAAATTCAATTGTTTTCGGAAGTTATGCTGATTATTTGCGCACATTACGGGACCTAAAATTGCGTCTAGATTTTCATAAAATAACTATGAAATATTATATTACCGAAACTTGAAGTAAATATGCTGATTGTACGTAGAGTTTGAAATTTGAATACTATCCAAGTTTATACTGAAATACTTTTGCAATATGAAATGTTCCGGCGATATAGAATAAACAAACGATTCCAGCGATACGAAATTCTAAAATTTGTTGGAACATTCTGTAATTGTAGAAAAGATGTAGATGCTAAAATTTTGTAAACCAGAATTAAAATTATAAAATTTGGAATTTACGCAGTAGAATTTTGATGGTATGAATACTTCTTTGATCAAAATTAATTACGAAAGTGAAATCTCGTTATAACGAAGAGAAAAGGACCGGAGACCAAGGCTGCGGAGTCGTGGAGTCGGACTTTTTTAGCGGAGTCGGAGTGAGTTTTATATTTAATATTTTTCTTTCTCTCTTAAAATGCATCTTACCCTTAGTTACAAAAAGACTTCCATTTTATAAAGAATGGCGATGCGTAATGTTTCACTTGGAAAAAACTCAAATATCCTCGCAACAGAAATAAAATCATGGTGTTCATTAGTGACTTTCCCAAATATAATTCCAACGCTTGCTAACTAGCGGCTAAAATATTTCGTATGTAGTTTTTTATGGCCAAACATGCTTTTGAATATTTCATTAAATGATTAATTTCGACTAAATTAATTTTAAAATTTGATATTTATTATTAATCGCAACATACTCAACTTTATTAATCATAAAAAAAAGTAGGGGGACATTCACTAATTTAGACAAGAAACTTGTATTTGTAAACATGATTTTACTTGTTTTTGCATGTAAAAAAAAAAGCAGTCAGCGCTGCCCAAGCGTGGAGACAAATAAACTAAAATCGATTTACTGGAACGACGAGTTACTGGGAATGGAAAGTCGCCTGTAGGTCACCTTACTACAGGAAGGCTAAATAAAACTGGAGGGTGCCTGTTATCCAAAGTTCGCATATTTTGACTGATTAACCTACCAGACATTCAACCATTTTTTGTCAAGGATTTCTCCTTTAGCGTCATACTTTAGCCTGTGCCACATGGCCGCAATGTGCCAAATGGCCTTTGTTACCAGCGGTTGCCTCGAGGAGGCAGCACATACATTTGCGAATAGTCACCAGGTTACAGGCCCTTACACAATTTTACCCGTCACGCAGCAGCCTAATACACGACCAGAACAACTCACGTGATGCGCACTCTATTATCAGATTACTTAGCTGGTAGATTAATCTATCCAAATTTGCCCCCCTCCCCCCTCCGCCAAACCACCATTGTAATAACAAAAAACCACAATCTTTTTGAATGTTTTGTTTTTGTGTATTAAAATTGAAATAAAATACATTTTAATCATTATTTATTATTTTATTTAGGATTACTACGTAAAATAAATGCGACCCATCAAAACAAAGTTTTTATAATATTTTTATCTAAATCACTGAAGGCTACGCAAAACTATTTAAAAAAAAATTTAAGATATGAAAAAGACTATACATCATTGAACAATTTCCGATTTCTGGATATTTATCGGATGTTCACGATCCTTTTACACTCACACTCATTAACACATAATTACGCAATTTAATTCGACAACAAAAATTACAACAATAGACTTAAATCACGTCCTAGTTGATAAAATGCATGTCCAGGAAAATCCTTTTCATTGAAGTAAAACGCTAAGCCGCCTACCTACATTAATCACATAATGCATTTATTTTTTATGTGTCAAAAATTATCAAAGAACTGATAATTTGGGTATGTACGGTTTTTTCAATTGAATGTCAACAAAATATTTACCACAATTTTCGGATACAGTCTAAATGTAGCTTTTATGTTATATGTGTAATGTAGGCTAGAACTGTGCTGTGTTACTGCTAACTATCGACCGTTTAGGTGTCTGTAACCTGGTCGATTCTATCCTTACTAACAAACCTTTCCAATCCTTTTTTACATGTAACTGGAGCTTGCGGTGGGCCCGGCTTTCTCCAGGAACTTGCTTAACGCTTGGTCGTGCACTCCAATCAATCAATGTTACTAACGGATTTAAGTTTTAATAAATATTTAAGTTTCCTAAAATTTTATGATTATTATAGAATGTGAAACATAAAGAAAGAAATTTTGACTGACACATTTTAATATGATCCAATATGGTATATTTTACTTCATCAGAGCCTACTTTGATGTATTTCAAAATGAAATTTGGATAAATATATTTAGGACTTATTTAAGGGTCCGGGTCATAATATTTTTTTTTTTTTTTTTTTTTTTTTTTCATTTTTTTTTATTACGACTGAGACTGCGTTCATCTAGCAATTTTTCTTTCAAATACAAATTTTTATATATCTAGTAAAATTCACGTTTGTTGGGGTGTAACCCACTGGTTAGCCCCATAATCAATTAAACCTATTTACTAATTTTAGTTTGGTAAGTTCACTAGGTCAAGTGGCCTCGTTCTTTGGAGTCTTCTTTCAACGACAGGGTTATCTATCATATGGCGAATATAGGGGTTTCCATGTTCCTGGAGCCTTATTTCGTGTTTTGCGGCATGCATTTTTATTTCCTCTTTGATGTATTCCATCCGTAGGTCCCTGTGAAGGTCTTCATTTCTTGCGTACCACGGAGCATTGACGATGCTACGAAGAACCTTGTTTTGAAACATCTGTATCATTTTGGCGTTTGTTTGCTTGGTACATCCCCAGAGTTGTATACCGTAGGTCCATATCGGCTTCAAAATTTGCCGATATAGCAGCAGCTTATTGTGAATTGTAAGCTCAGAGCCTCTACCTATGAGCCAATACATTTTTCTGAACTTTATGTTAAGTTCTTCTTTTTTCTTTTTGACATGCTCTCTTCACTTAAGCTTAGCATCGAGGGTCATGCCAAGGTATTTAGCTGTATTTGCATATGGCACGAGTCGCGAGTTAATTTCTATAGGTAGGTGGTAGGCCTTTTGATAAGTAAAGTTAATATGCGTGGATTTTGTCTCATTAAGTTTGATTCGCCAACGCTTTGTCCAGTTACAAACCGCATTGGTCATCCTCTGTAGTTTGCTCGTTGCATCAGCGACAATAGCCGTCTTCCAATGGGCAAAATTTGCTACTTGGAAGTACTTGCGAGTAGATACCCAATGGAACGAGAAATTGAGTAACACAAGTAAAACACAGCCTTCTGTTTAGTTGTTTTTTTGTCTTTTGTAAAGTTGTTTATTATAGTAATGGCGATATTTAAAATTAGATTCAAAATATGACAAAAAAAAATGGACATGTAATAAAAGGAAAGCATTGATATTTAGCGCATTGAGATTTAAACACATTTTTCTTAAAAATGTATCATCAACAACAAAATAATTTTGTATTAATTTTGACATTTTACATCATCAAAAAATAATAAAACTCGAACGTAATAAAAAACTCTCGAAAAATATCGAAATAGTTCTAAAAGCCATCTATTGGAATTTTCGCAACTAAAATCCACTAGCGCAAATTTTATGCGTAACTACTTCTGTTTTCTACACCATCGTATGAGCATGGGTAGTTGTGAGTAGATACAAGTACTTGCGAGTAGTTTGCTTTCGCCAATGGAAGACGCTTATTATTTCCAACTGCCATAATTGCTGTGTCATCTGCAAAGGTGGCTATGGTTCCTTCATTTGTGGTTGGTATGTCCCTTGTATATAGTAAATACAGGATTGGTCCTAAGACACTCCCCTGCGGGACACCGGCAGAGATTTTCTTTAGCTCAGAGTATTCATCCTCATATTTCACTCGAAAGTGTCTATTGGATAAATAAGATCTTAGTATGGCATAGAATTGTCTCGGTAGATCTCTATGCAGCTTGTATTCCAGACCACTGTGCCAGACTTTATCGAATGCTTGCGCGACGTTCAGGAATATGCTTGAGCATACTTTTTTACGTTCTAACGTTCTTTCAATTATGTTGGTGATTCTATGGACCTGTTCAATTGTAGAATGCTTTTCTCTGAATCCAAATTGATGTGGAGGAATTAGTTGTGGGTCCTCAATTATTGGTTTAAGTCTCTTTAGTAATAATTTTTCAAAGAGTTTTGACATGATTGGCAGCAGAGAAATTGGCCTGTGTGATTTTTTATCGTTAGGTGGTTTATCAGGTTTTGGTATTATGATTACTTCTGCTACTTTCCATTGATTCGGAACATATTTTAACCGAAAGCTCGCATTGATTATGTGTAGTAGCTTACGAAATCCTTTGTTAGGTAGAGCTTTGATAATTTGGCAAGTAATCAAATCATACCCTGGGGCTTTTTTAACATTCATGTTACTTTTCACTTCTTCTTTTAATTCTTTGAGAGTTACTGGCCGTATTTCAAACTCATCCAGCTTGTGAATAGATATTATATTTTCATTGGCAGTTTGTCTTGGTAGTGGTTGGAAGGTTTCCTGGAGATACTCCGCAAATAGATCAGCCTTCTCTTTGTGGCCTCTTGCCCAGGTTCCATCATCCTTTTTAAGTGGAGGCACTTGCATTTTGGGTCTTTTGAGTCCCTTCGTCGCCTTCCACAGTGAGTAATCAGAATGTTTTTCATCAGTTAGGCTAACTAGATATCTGTTGATTGATTCATTTTTAACTTCTTTAAGAAGGGATTTGAGGCTGTTACATAAATTGTTAAGAATTGTTTTGTTCTCCGGTGTTCGATTAATTTGCCAGGTTTTACGAGCTCATCGTTTTTCTCTTACCAACTCTCTAACTTCCATTGGGTAGGATATGTTAAGCGTCTTCTTATTTTGTAAAATGGGAGTGCTTGCCAATGCAGCATAGTGAATTATTTCATTGAGTTGCTCCAATTCGTCTTCCAACTGTCGAGAATTTCTTATCGGTACCTGGAGATTGATTTTGTCCTCCATTATTTCACGAAAGAGATCCCAGTTTGTTTTTGAATTTGTTAATCTGGGTGCACTTTCCCTTTGAATTACAGTTTCACTGACTGTCATGATAACCGGTGAGTGATCCGATACTAGAGAATTGCTGTTTTCAATGTGAATATAGTTCTGAGATATACCTCTTGCTACACTACATAAAAGTCGATTAGGTCCGGTATCTTAGCTTCGTCACTGGGCCAGTATGTTGGGGAACCACCAGAGTAAAATTCACATTTTGATGTCTGGGCTGCTTGAAACAATTCTTTACCCTTTGACGTCGTAAGTTTAGATCCCCAATAGGTGTTTTTTACATTAAAGTCTCCTCCAATAATAAAATCACGTCCTAATGATTTAAATAGTTTAATGTAGTCCTCCCTTTTCAAGTTATGCCGGGGAGGACAGTATATTGCGGAGACAGTAAGCTGTCTGTGTTTAATGTGAATCCTAACAGTGGTGACTTGCATTGTTTCTTCTTCGATTTCTGTTTCTACATGGTGTTTTATATTTTCTTTTATTAGTAATGCTGAACCACCTCTTGCTCTTTCTGCTGGATGAATGGAATGATATAAGTTATAACCCTGGATTTTAACAAACGAAGATTTAACAAAATGGCTTTCGGATATTAGAAAAATGTCGATTTTTTCTGTATTTAAAAATATTTCTATTTCTGGAATATGTTGCATAAGTCCATTCGCATTCCAGATTACTATTCTGAAAGTTGTGTTCTTACTTAACATTTTTTATCGGATTGCGTTGTGGGAGTTGCATTTTCTTCAGTTTATCAAATATCATGTTGTTCAGGTTACTTTGGTCATCTAGCCGCTTTGTAATAGCTTCGATGCTGTTCATAATGTTTTCCATAATTCGATTATTTTCAGAGCCCATATATTTGGTTGAACCCGAGCCTTTCACTACCTGAGCAAATGTTCTTCTTTGCCCTGCGTTGCTTGGTTGTGGATTTTGATCCATCTGATTTGATGGTTGAATCCTTCGAATTTCATGATTTTGCGATTGATTTCGTGATTTACAATTTATACACTTAGCTGGTACATCTCTCCCTATTGTACATGCTTGGGTAAAATGTTTACCTGAGCATTTTACACATCTCGGATCCAGGCTGCAATATTTTTGGGTGTGATTAAATCCCTGACATTTCTTGCATTGTGGTATGCGTGTAGTGGTTCTCCTCATAGGTTCAATTTTTACCTTCATGTGAAAAATTGCTTTTATACCATAAATATTTTGAACATTTTCTGAGTTATCAAATACTAGCATAAAAAGAGGGAGTCCCCTTTTATTGAAAGTTGGGTTTCCTTCTTGGTTTTCTATTCTCTCTTTTTTAATCATATTCACAGCATCTAGTATTTTAAGACCTTTATTTTTTAAGTCTTCCATTATTTCTTCGCTTGAGCAAGTGTGATGCAAACCTCTTGCCATAACTTTTATCGGACGAGCCTGTTTGTCCTCATAGGTAAACCACTGATACTTTTCAGCATTCAGCTTCATAGATAATGTTCTATAGGTTTCTGAGTCCAGAGTATTAATTTTCCAAACGTCATTGTTTAGCGCTGTTACCTTATATTCTTTGTCAGTAACCGATTTCATCAGTGACTGAATTATTGGGTAACTGGTTACTCCCACGATACTTATTGGTGGGGGGGGGGGGTTTCTTTCGGTTGCACCAGTTTTGGTGCAATGTTCTTGGTAGATTTACTACCTTTCGGTTGATTGGCCTCAGGTTGGACAACTTCCGGTTCGGTACTTGTAGTTCCACTAACATTTAGTTGTTCAACCTCAGGTGACGATTCAGCTTTTCTTTTCTTACCCTTCCTGGAATGTTTTTTTTTCTTCTTTAGGATCCAGTTCGTCTCCCTTTCTAATTCATCCTCATCAGTGAGATAGTTGACTTTCTTTGGTTCAATACTCTCTAATTCGCTTTGTTCTTTAGCATCCCGATTCATTTTTAGAAGTTCATTTTCTCGCTTTAGATACTCAATTTCTTCGCTTAGCTTGGCAAATGATTGCTCCATCTTCTGTAGCCTCTCAAAGAGATCCATATTTTCCTTTTCTAGGTCAACAGTTCTTTCACTGAATTCTACTGCTCGCATTGTAAAATTTCCGCTGGCATCACTTCTTTCATGGAGTGTTTGGCCCTCCTCAAAATCCATAGGGCCAGCCTTCGAAGAGGATGGATCCCCCCCGGATGTATTGTCCAGTCGACTGACTGGAGTACCACTTGGGGTAATAACTTTCTCGGACTTATGCATTGCATAGAGTCTTGCTGGTGATCGTGGCACTATCTTCCAAATGGATTTACAGAACTTATCACCTCTGAAGTATTGCGGTCATTGGATAACGACGACTGGGAGCCCGCTTGCTCACCCCTCAAAGTCGCCGGCACTGGGTATCCGTTTCCCTGCGCCGTAAGGTTTTCTCCATTAGAGTCCGCCATATTGGTTATTATATTCAGGGAACCACCCTTAGCTAGTTTTGGTCTACGAATGGTATTTTATTTCCCATTTACCCTCCGACAAGTCGGTTAGGGTTTCCCCCTATCCGCCACCTGGGGACGCGCCCGATGGGAGACTAGCAGCTCCACACGAGGGGTCATAATATTGTCTGAGAAAATGTTGTCTGAGAAAATTTCCACTGAAAAAATTATGCCTGAGAAAAGGCTGGTTGAGAAAAACTGCGCAGTAATTTTTTCAGTGAAAATTTTCTCAGACAACATTTTTTCAGAAAAACAGAAAGTTATAACCAGAAAAAATAACATTTGGAAATAATTTCTTAGCGGCTTTGGCATTGGCGTTTTCAAAGTCGGACAATATGAATTTGGGATTTAACTTTAATTGTTTTTGGTCGGCTCAAAATTACATATTTCTTGGAAGAGTTCATAATAACAATTTTCGGTTCCCGCTGTCATTAAGATTAAACAGTAAATGGCCGGGATTATTATATAATTATCATATCTTATCCTGGAAAAAATGAAAATAACTGTTTCATTAATCCGGAAACAACGCTAAATGTTCCATCAAAAATCCACAAATCAGAGTGCGAAAAAATGTTAAATTGGTCCGAACGTGCCAGTACATGATAATCCGACCACAAATATCTTATTTGCTATTGAAAAATTCTTGTCTTCAACTTTTTGTAATATGGGTGGTATTTCCAGTTTATCTAAATTGGTGACACATTATTGTCGCTGATTGTAATATTTTACAAGGCTTTCTAATAGATTGTGCTGCACTCTGTCTAACCGAGCTGTTTACTTCATTAACATCCTTTTCATATGCTGATGGTTCATGTGTATGTTCGTTTGCTGGAGATTTAACGATTATGTGTCAATTTGCTGTCTTTTCTGTACTTGAAATTCTAGCGGGGCAAGAATATGGCTTTTACTCTTTGTACAACGCCAACGATACACTTTAGTTCCATTAACTGAAGTCATCTTCTCAGAATGAAAGATATGTCCTCAAAATAGTAATTTTTTACCGTTTTTATTACATAGGAATTATTTGTCCGTCCATTTTTGTTCTTCTTCTCCTTCCGCTGGGAAAATAGTTGCTTCTTAATTTATTGTTTTGGAATTGTTGATTTTTGCATGCAACTTTGGGAATTAGAGGTTTTTGAAACCGACTATAATAGAATTATATAACCCCTTTAGACGATTTACTAATAATAAACCTTTTGGTCTTGTTGAACTGAAAGTGCCACTGGCCCGGTGGTTTAAAACATGCCGCAGTAGCTGTTTCCAGTTATTGACTGGGCACGAAGTGTCCGAACCGAGAGGTATAATTTAGCCATGTTCAGCGTAGATGTCAATCTATTCCTCCGGTTTGATAATGCGTTCCTTTGCCCTAACTTTTTTTTCCAGCTGGGCAAATACTCTGTCCGGTGGAATGAAAGGAAATATTATTTGCACTTCACTAATTTAGGCTGGTGCAACTTCTTTTAGCCAAAACGATAGCATTCCCATGACGGCTGAATTTTTGTTTTGGGCGCCACAACCATCACATATTGGCCGAACGACTGAAACTTCAACGAAACCAGAAGCAATTTCATTTGAACCTTTTGCATGTTCATTTTCGAGCCACACATAAAGGAATACATTTTCTTTATTAAGGCTGGATCTTGCCGAGCCTTGTACAACTCCAAAATTGTACAAATATAGTTGCCTTGAATAGTATGCTGCTTGGTTTGGAACTTTTGGGAGTACGATATTCTTCTGGCAGTCGAACGATATGATTAGCATTCCATTAACCTCCTTCCTTGCTAAGTGAAAAAAGCTCTTAACTCGCATGGTATGCACTGTTTTTTGTACCATTATATCGCTTTCTGCTTTGGGTTCGATTGCCGATTTTAGTTGCTCAATATACATTAAGCACGTTGAACATTTGTCTGACGACGGTGTTTTAAAACAAAGATTAAAATACCTGTTGAAAATCCAGCGAAAATAACTGAGTTTCACACGCAACTCGTTAGGATTCTCTGACATGTACATACGATACATTTTATTAATAGATAAATCGCCTGGTAGGTACTGACGACACCCATTTTTCGCTCGGCAATAATGTATTTCTAGTACTTTAAATTTCGCTATGAATGACTTAACCGCCACTTTTTTGTCATTGTATGTTGTACTACTGCGATCTCCTCCATGCGTTTCTACTGAGAGGGTTCGATTTTTAAAAACCTTTTACATACCACCGCAGCTCTGTACCTAGTTATATTTAAAATATTATTAAATGCTGATTGGCAAACCTGTACCATCGTTCCGTTAATCTGTTCGATTTTTGATTCTAACTTTTTTTAAGGAATTATGCATTTTAGAAACAGATTTTATAAAGGAATTAGTGGCTTTTGCAGGTAACCTCAGTTTTAAAGTGTTATTTTAAATGGATTATTTATGGTGTTAATAAGTAGAATAAGTGGCCATCTTTTGTTTGGTATCATTACTTTAATTTTTTTGTTTTTTGGAGTTAGGGTTTTTTGTATATAATAGACACCTTCATAGACACCTTATTTCAAAATGAAATTTGGATAAATATATTTAGGACTTATTTAATTTTAGTTGTTCAGCAATTAATATTTATTTAATACCAATATAGTCTTCTTGAATATTATTCAAGAAATGTAGAAAAGGGTTATAACATTCATGCTTTACTTGAAGCTAAAATACCATTTTTATTACTATAGTATCCTATGGATACTAGTGCCACTGAAAAACTTGTTAAAAAATGATGGCTCTATGCACGAAAATTGAAATGAATTGCCTAGAAAAATAAACAAACTAGCTTAAGTAAAAAGCTCGGAATAAAGATTTTTTGTATGGTTAAAAATTTACTAGCTGAAGATTTTCGAAAAATAATTCCAATGTTTCAATTCTTAATATTTCTTAACAAGTGCAACTTGTTTGTTTGCGAGTGAGTTGGTTTTACAACAAATTTTAAATGCATACATTATTTAAAATCTTTAGTTCGCACGCATATTGAAAGAATATTACATAGTATATTTATAAAAGATAGTCACGTGGCGTTTCAACTTAGAAATTTATCAATTGCAAATTAACATTGAAACAATGAAAAATTAATTAATTTACAAATTAAACCAAACAGAAATTTCCATGCCATTGAGTTTGTCTATAGATATAAAATTAATTGATTATAAAAAAAAAATTCAGATTTTATAAGAAAATTAATGTTATAATTTTATTATTTTGATCTTCTTTTGATTTTTGCAGGGTTTTCAAGTGCATACATTTGTATACATAGTTCAACTTTTCTTCTGTTCTTTATTTATGCTCGTAAAAGTTCAAATCGTGATACCATGCTCATTTTACAACTCTTATTAAATCTTTTTTTTTTTACAGAACCTTCATTTTTATTTTGTTGTATATTATTGTTATTATTTTATTTATAATTTTATTTTGTTTTTATCTCAATTGAATTGAATCAAATTGAAAAATATACCCACAGCGCAACATTGTAATTTTGTATCAGGTTTATTATGATTTTGTATAGTTGGTTCTTTTTTTTTTAATGTATTTTTGGATTAAAACTCTATATGTATATTAGTATACTACTAAAGGCGCTTTTTTATTTAATAGAAAATATGAAAAACAAGAAGAAAAAAAAATCAAAAATTAATATTCCACTGGAATTATAATGATGGCATACACATAAGGTCATAAAATAATCATATATTTATACATATTTTCGTATAATATAATTTTAAATATTTTGCATTGTAGAAATAATTTTTAATTGCCGGTCTTCAAAAATTGATTTTACTCATACTTATGAACATAAGCGATATTTTGCATAATAGTAATTTAGAGCAAACACTTCAAAATCAATCAAATTTATCGGGCAGATAAATTATCCCTTGGTTAGAAAAGTTATACATATACATAGTATATAGATAATTTTAAATGTTTGGAATAAAATCACGCTAAATGTATGAATTATGTATTTTTACGAATACCATGTAAAATGTATACACAAAACACAAATAACATGCAAATCAATGTAATCAATAAAAATGTGCCCATACGATGTTTTTCCCATCGTTGAATTTACATTGTCCCGCGGAATGTTTAAATTTTAAACAGACTTGCTTATTATTAAATTATGTTTATTACAAGATATACGTTTAGCGTATGATCGATGTGAAAATTATATCTTGATTAATATAATTAATGTAAATACCATGTATATAAAGCTAAATATTTGCCTTCTCTCAGAAGTAGCAATGTATTACTACTTCATTCCGTACGCTGCACTTTGCGCTTATTTCTTACCGTATTTTCCAGACCAGTTTATTTCCATATAAAATTACAATGTCATGAATAAGTCAAATTGTAATTGTTTTAAGCTGTTTATAGTCGATTTCACTGTGAAATGGTTTTCTGATTTTCAGTAAATTCTAGCTACATGTATACACAAAAGTGCGATACATTTGAAATGAAATCGACGATACACGTGCATTTTCCCATTTATAGTAAATGTATCAGTGAAAGTAATTATAACAATTAAATAACAAATGAAAGTAAATGTCGTGTATAATAATTATAGTTTTGTAAATATAATGTAATACTTCCAATATAAAACTTGATTTGTAATATACATAGGCTTACAGTTATAGTTTTTAAACAACGTTTATAATTTCAAAAAAAGTTTTATTTTTAGAATAAGTTTCAATTTTTCTACGTTCACATTTATTTTGGTAAAAAATATAATCTCAAACGTAACTTTATACACTCCATGTGCCAGATAGATACTCCTAGTTGATGTCACTTTAACCGTGCAATTAAAAAATGTGCACAAACGTAAATCTACGTGGCTCGTCTTAGGAAGTTGCCATGAAAATAGAAATGTAAATATACGGGTCAAGTATTAAGAAAAACATGCAAAAACAAATTTAAAATTACACTGAATTTTAGTTATCGTTACCATCATCTTTATTTAGTTTCTTCAAAGGAAATAAAATGAAATTATTGTCGATTAATAAAATTTGTAGATTAAATAATGTAATTTGAAAACTTTTGATGATTATGTCAGGAAAATGTGAAAAGAAAATCAATAAAATGTTGGGTGCTTAAATTTATTAACAGTGTATAATATATCGCTACTTTGGCAAAATAACGGCCCAACTAAAAAACAAATCGTTTTGACTGTTTTGCATAAAACCAAAACGGTTGCATTTTTATGTGTATTATTAGATTGTGTCGGAAACCCATGATATGTATATATTTTTTAGTACAAATTTTTGACATTTATTTATAAATTACCTCACAATTTTTTATTATGCTGTCCAAATAGTATAATAATTTTTGATTTATTTCCCGCCTCACATTTTTGTGACTTCCGAGAACTGGATAGTTGTTTGGCCACAAAATTTCATGGATGGTACATTTATTAAAACAAAATTACGCAAATTAAGTTAAATCTGTACCAAACCTCAATCACAGCTACTAAATCAAATGAATTTATTCCGTAACTGTCACAAATTATTATTGGCTATGATAATTTGGGTGTGTACAGTTTTTTTTTCAAATAAATGTCAAAAATTAGTATGTACTAAAAATTATTTATTACAGGGTTCGAGCACAGCCTTAATTCGTTTTGTTTTATTAAATTTATTATGCTAAAATAACACAACTCATAAATAAAGGGTTACTGTTTTGCTTAAATACAAACCAAAGGGTTAAAATTAAACCATTAAAACAACTTGCATTAAAGTTTTCAAATAAAATCATCAAACTAGTCCAGTTATTGACGGTAAAAATAGGTTATTACCTCTGAATTCTTACGGACAATACCGATTTTTTGAAATTTGGATGTGTGCTTTTACCCTGGGGGTGGATGCCACCCCTTCTAGGGGTGTAAATTGGTTACACTCAAAATAACCACAGAAATCGATAGAGGGATGAATTCTAAGCAAAAAATATCGTATGAAGTTTTTTCGATAAATCAATATTTTTCGAGTTATTCGGGATTGAAAATGTAGAGTTTTTATCTAAAAAATGAATGTTTGAGAGCAATCCGAAAATTTCACCGAAAACGGGATTGGTTTTTTAACGATAACTTCCTTAATTTTATCTAAATGTTCTAAAAACTATTTTATAGGGAATTTCAAGGGCTACAAGGCCTGTAAGGTTAAACTTATTTGAACCCTGCGTTTTTGAGATTTTTGAGCTTAAATGGTTCGGGGAAGGTTGCCCTCGCACTCAAATGCGAACCTAAAACGGTGATATCTCAATTAATTTTCATCGTATAGAAATAAAAAGATAACAAAATTTTCTGCAAGAAAAACCTTAATTTTTCTTCTTTCGCATTTTGTACGTATCTTTAGTTTTAGTGTTATTGTGAAACAAATAAATTTTTTTCAAAAATTTGAAAGATCATTTCAAAATTGAATCAAACTTCTTTTCAAATCTAGACATTCTAAACCATTCAAGCTTCTTCGAGATCACTATTTTATTCTTATCATTACTCTGTAAGTTTTTATGCTAACGACTTTTACGAAAGCTAATTTCCAAAAGTCTTTTCAAGTACTTGAAAAAACATTGACAAGTTTTATTTCAAAAATGTGTCGCTTTGCCGTTATTTAATGTTGAAAGGTTTGAATTCAGTTTTCGGCCAACAAACAGTCACTTTCAACGAGCCACAACTCGGTTCGTATTGCATCTAAAGAAATAAAAATAAACCAATCAATTTGTTATTTTATAAGCTTTATTTTGGTCCTGAAAGATTTTTTTGATGAAACGCAAGTTTTTCGAGTTATTCGTGGAAAATCGCTCTAAAACATTCATTTTTTAGATGAAAACTCAACATTTTCAATTGCGAATAACTCGAAAAATATTGATTTATCGAAAAAAATTCATACGATACTTTTTGCTTAGAATACATCCCTCTATCGATTTCTGTGAGTATTTTGAGTGACCTAATTCCACCTCCTAGAAGGGGTGGCATCCACCCCCAAGGTAAAAACACACATCGGCGCTATATAACTTTTGTTCATTACATGAAGCGATACAAGCAATACAATTTCTGTTATGTCTGCAAGGTTGAGGAACTGATCTCTAGGGCGATTAGCATTACAAACTCTTAAAGAAAAATTGAATTTTATAGAAATGTTATAAATTTTAATTTGATGTGCTCATGTTAGCACCACTTTGACATATCGCTACGCGTCCCAAAGAGTATTACATCTCAAAATAACGAATTGTTGGGAATTCTACTTTGAAACTTTGAATTCAACAAACTTCAAATTGTAATAATTTTTTTCAATAACTCGATGGTGCTGCGTATTCTGGAGTTGATACATTTTGATATTTCTTTTAGTTTAATATTTTAAATACAGAATATTTGGAAAAAAAACAAGAAAATAGTATATGTAGTATGTAACACTTTATTTGAAATTTTTCTGGACAAGTTCAGAGATGTGCAGAAACAAATCTGCTGATATTTTAGAAAAATTTAAAATACAACAAAGTTTTAGTTCAAAATAAAATTTATTTAAAATTCAATAGTTAAATTAAAATAATCACATTAATTCAAATATACTATACATATGTATTATCAAATATCACATTAATTCAATATTAATTAAAAATAAGTAATAGGTTATCACAAAATAGGAAACATTTAATTCAATCAGCCTTTAATCTTTAGATTCGCTTTCTAGATTGTAGTAAAAATCTTTATACTTTGATAATAATCAAATTTTTACGACATAGTACCTTGAGGCCTTCTAATTTCTTTGGCAATATTTTCATTGGTCTGTCATTTAGTTGTTTCGCTTCATATTTCAATAAGTTTTGAATTTTTGAAATTTGACTTATTTTATTCAATTTATCTGTATCGACGCGACGCGACGGTTCGATATACCTCATCCGTAACCAACTCTTTAAATTGAAATTGAAACGGGGTTTCTTTTCGCCCTGCGACTAAACTTATTTTGCGCCAATGAGGGACTTTCCCAAAATCGATTTTAGTTCATTTGTCCCCACGCTTGGGCAGCGCTGACTACTTTTTTTTTTTTACATGCAAAAACAAGTAAAATCATGTTTACAAATACAAGTTTCTTGTCTAAATTAGTGGATGTCCCCCTACATTTTTTTATGAGTAATAAAGATGAGTATGTTGAGATTAATAATAAATATCAAATTTTAAAATTAATTTAGTCAAAATTAATAATTTAATGAAACATTCAAGACACATTTTGACCATATAAAACTACGTACGAAACATTTTAGCCGCAAGTCAGCAAGATTATCCATTTTAGAATTATTGCCTACTAGTTTTTGAAGGTTTTTAATATTCATAAAATTTTACACCATTTGGGCAGGAGTATAAATAGGCCCATATTTTAAAATTCACTTCTTTCCCCCTTTCAATTGTGGAATGCATGCTGTCTGCTTCATTTTGGGTATGCCCAGTCACAAGAAAGTAGTATGTGATTATTGGGATTTCAAACTTTTGCACGTAGTATAGCAAAAGTGCCACAATAAGTTGATTTTTATTTTGTCCTGCGCAGTTATCGGAAAACAGTGCCATTGGTTTACCCGATTCAGCAGAATTCTTACAAAATTTATATAAGCATGTACCTATTTCATTTACACCCCGTTTGCTATCCGACTCATTCCACACGCAGCAATTGCCTTGGTTTGTCCCCAAATTGAACACTGTAAAATTGTATACCGCTAATTTAGAGAGGTAATAGAACGTGGATATATTACCAGCAGGGGTTTATAGAACAGCTTGTAAATCGAAAACAGCTGCAACACATAGCCCGTCTTTGGCTTTTTGTTTTTCCACCTTTTATTTTTCGGATAAGCTCTTTCTCCTCCAAATGATTTTTTAATTTATCGTTATATTTTTCGATGTTTTTGTCGTCATCTAACACATTTTAGCCTCTGCACATACCGCGCATTGATCCTTCTTAGGAGTGAGAACAGCTATATTAACGTTGGAGTTAAAAATTCTACGGTACATTAGGTAATTGCCATATAATTTGTTTTGGCTGGTTTTTGATTTTTCACCTTCAATATATTCGCGTGTGCTTCTAGCCCTTGTGTAATGGGATTCAATACGAGGAATTGAGTTTATGTGATAAATTATATTTTTTTTGATGGCCTTGTTAATCTTTTCGGGCTTTTGGTGTTTGCCACGTTTATCAATTTCGAATATGCCGTCCTTTGATTTCCGATGTAACGTACGGATCATCCGATTGGATATATCCAGTGTATTTAAAAAAAAGCTTGCATACACGAATTTTAACCCTGTTATTCTCGGAGTAATAAGCTCTGTTTTCAGTCCTTAGCTGTTTTTGTTTTTGCTCTGAGCACTTTCTTTCGATTAACTCTGTGTTTAGTTGTATAAAAACGCGCCTTGCGTTAATGTTTCCAATATTCCAAAAATTTTGGAATATGTGATCATGATTTTCGTCACTTATATTATTATTATTATTTATTTATTTATTTATTTATTTAGCTTTTGAAGCTATTTAGTTTTCAATATTTGCTTTACATAATTACATATAATAAATTTAACAATTAATATTTAACTAAGAAAATTTAATCTACATTTTCTTTTATAAATTTGACTAACAACCTCTTAAATACATTTATATTAGGGCAAACTTTAACATCACTTGGAATTTTATTAAATAAGTCAATTCCCTTATAAAACAAAGAATTTTGATTTTCAGTTCTCTTAAAAAATGGTAACAAAAATTGATCTCTATTTCTTAAATTATAATCAGTTTTATCTTTCACATAAGAAATAAAATTTGTTAAATAATTAGGAACCAAATTGTTTTTAACTCTATAAATAATTATTAATACATTGTATGCTATTCTTTAATTTACACTCATAAAACATAATGTTTCCAACATATTTCGAATACTTGTTGTTTTTGGGACATTTAGCAGGACTCGCATCGCTTTATTCTGAAGTTTTTGGAGGTACTCCTTATCTTCTCTACTGCATGTAAATAGCACTGATGGACAATACTCAAAATAAGGAGCAATTATTGCCTTATATATACTATTTTTGCTTAAATAGCTCAAATTTCTATGGCATCTCTTCAGTACACCAATCTTCTGATTTATTTTGCTTCCTATATAAGACACATGATCACTGAATTTCAACCTCTTATCAATTATTACCCCTAAATATTTGATAGTGTCTACCTGCTCAATGTTACTCTGATTAATTCTGATGTCACAATTATGATCTGCTTTACCAATAACCATACACTTTGTCTTGTTAACATTTAACTTTAATTTGTTTCCATTTAGCCATTTTTGTACTCGTTCCAAATCACCGTTAATATTATCAACAACTTCTTCAATGTTATTTCCACTATAATAAATCAAGGTGTCATCCGCAAATAAATTTATGTGAAAATTTTTAAGACTTTTTACTATATCATTGATATAAACTATAAATAGTATGGCACCCAAAACGGATCCTTGAGGAACACCAAGCTCATTAGTACATCTATCAGATGTTTCATGCACTACTTTCGTTCTTTGACTCCTATGACTCAAATAACTTTTAAACCAATTCCATTCGTTATTTGTAATTCCTATCTCTGTTAACTTTTTCAACAATATTGTTCGAGCAATTGTTTCGAATGCCCTTTGGAAATCCAAAAATACTATAATTGTATATTCACCCCTGTCTCTCGATTCCTTCCATTTACTCAATACTAAGTTTAATACAAATTCACATGAATATCCCTTACGATATCCCGATTGTTGCTCTATTAATATCCCTTCCACGTTTAAAAATTCGATTAGTTGTATCTTTACGACAGTTTCTAAGATTTTCTCACAGCAGTCCAGCATATTAATTGGTCTAAAATCCTCTGGATATTTTGCGTTTTTTATTTTTGGAATAGGAATAATATTCGCTTCTTTCATACATTTAGGGAATTGACCCGCCATTAAAGAAGTATTGAACATTGATAACAATTTTTCGCCAATAACATCCATAGCTTTCAAAATCATACTTGGCTTCAATCCGTGTACATCTCGCTTATCACACATTTTTGTGATTATATCCTTTAATTCTACTAATGTAATCTGGTTCAAAGCGAATTTCCTTTTCGCTGATGCCCTTATCTCGACTAAATCATCTAAATCATCTTGTACGCTTGGAATTTGTCCATTTAAGATCTTGATACTATCGACATAAAATTTGTTTAGAACATTTCCTTGTGGTTACAGTATTCATGGTTATCAACTATGATGCGATCTATGCTACTATCTCGTTTTCCTTTCATTATTTCCTTTAAAACGCTCCATACTCGTTGCGAATTATACGAAGCAGTTTCTATTTTTCTAATGAAATAGTTTCTCTTACTTTTTCTTATTGATGAAAGATACCGATTTCGTGTTGCTCTATATTCATTCCAATGTTCCTCATTTCCAGTTTGCTTTGCTAATTTATTCGCTGCAATCTTTTTTGATTTTAAAAGCCGCAGATTATAATTTTTGTGAAACCATTCATTTGACTTTGGTTTTATCTCTGCTTTCTTGTAAAATACATTTAGGGCCTTATAAATATTTTCATACATATTTTCGCATACTTCATCAATATCACCAGTCGTATCTCACTTTGAATCTTGTAACAGCTTATTGAATATATCTTGATTAAAATTAAATATCCCCTCAATATATTTTTTTGGTGTTCGGCTACTTTTACTAATTTCTATCAAATTTACTTGAATCGTCTCATGATCACTAATTTTCTCTTGCTCTAATGTGTCGATACGTATATTTGCAGTTGTTGTATTACCAATAACCCAATAAATTAAAGTATTCGTGTCTGCTGTTATTCTGGTACATTTCTCCATTAGTTGTTTCAGATTCAATCTTGTCATTAATCTATCCAACTTAAGTTTATTCGTCGTCTGACGTAGGTAGTCAATATTAAAATCACCGCATATTAAATTTAACTCCTCTGTAGAAATATTTTCTTCACTCCATTGATCGAAATAGTTGATGAATGATATTATACTTGAACTTGGGGATCGATACAACACCGTTAATGCTACATTTTTATTCAATTGATCTGATTTTCTTATCAAGACTTTACTAATCCATAAATAATTATTCTCAATCGAGCAATTTTTTACTTCAAAATTTAAATTTTTGGATATATGTATAAATCACTACACCGCCAGTAAACCGTGAATGTCACATCGAATACATGAGTATTGGAATATTGGAATATTGGAATTGCAACGAAAGATGCACTGATTACTGCTAGGCTTGATACTTTTAGCTTCGATTTGTATTCCTTTTTCATATTCGTATGATTGCCCGAAGTTCCGTTTTCGTTTTATAATGTTGTTTTTCCACAACTCTGGTTTTGCCACTCTTTTTCGCTTATTTATAGTAACATTATTAATATGATCGGTGTGCTGGCCGTCGAACGTCACATTATCTATTATTCATTATCATTACTAATATTAGTTATTGCACAGGTAGGTAATAATTATTGTTTAGGATAGTTACCTGATTACCTGATTCCACTAAAGTATTAGCTAAAGAAGAGCTGCTTTCACTTATATTGAAATTCCCGTTTGGTTTAAACAATCAAGGCATGTGCGGATCCGATCCAGCTTTTAAGTTTAGGGGGGGAGGGGGGGGGGTTCTTTGTAACTAATGTGTAACTATTATATACATACACAGAAATATCTTTTTTACAAAACCCGTAATTACCCCCTCTACCCCCCACCCTCTTGTATCCGCGCCTGAATCAAGGTTTATGATAATCAGTTCGTTTCTAAATTCATCACTATGGTAAGGTAGAGAGGATCTTGATAAATCGAGTAATTGTACGATAGGTGCGACTGTTCCATTCGCATTATTCACAACGGGCATTGTATTGAGCTATTAATACGTCAAAATAAATAAAGTTGTTTAGCTTGTTTAAAATTAAGTAATAAATACCTCTTCGATGTTATCGATTTCCATTATATTTAGGCCAGTTATTGCAGCAAATTCCATACCTTGCTGTTCAGCGTAATGGTTAGGAATCATATTATTACTTAGTTCTACAGGAAGGATGTGATGCATATTTGTCATTAGCTGTTTTGGATCAAATTCAATATAACCAGGTGTATATTCGTCGTCTAAATATTGTCTAAATAAAGAAAACGTTGAGCTACATTTTTCAATACAATTTCAATTTTTTATAACATACCATTATTCCGAGGCATAGCAAAGCAACCTTGATTATACAAGCCATAATCTAAAAACCGAAGCTTTTATAAAGCAATTAGAAACGAGGAAAAAAACCAAAATTTTCATAGTAAAACACATAAAACATATGGGAAATCACTTTTTTTCCTAAGACAAATTTGTAAATGAAAACGTTGCAAATTCTTAATTATGATTTCTGAAATATTTTCAGAAATGTTTGAATTTCAACATATATAAATCTCGTTTAAGTAAATCGTTTTCATTTTCTTGTAATAATTGGTTTATTTAAACCAAAATATAAAAAAAAGTTCATAACAACAGCGTTCTGGTCAAATTAAAAAAAAAAGCTTACTACAAATCGTGTGTATTAAGCCAATATATATAGATGGCAGTGGGCAGTAAACATTTTGAAAAACCGTACAAAAAATTGCCACTTGGGGAAATTTAAGTTCAAAAATTGTAGGAAAAGCAAAACAAATTCTAAAAATATTAACAACGTGCCATAATTTTGTGATTAAACAATTTTTTTCGTATTTTTCTGTATAAATCTGAGACATCTAACGTACACTAGTAAAACTAAAGATAAATGTAGCAAGTATTATTTTAATTCGTCAGAGCCAACTTTGATGTATTTTTCAAAATGAAAGTTCGAAAAATATATTTTAGAAATAATTTAATTTTAATATTTCTGCAATTAATATTTACTTAATACCAATAAACCCTTCCTGAATATTGTTGCTAAAGATATGTAGAACACTTTTGTATAAAAATTTTGTAACATTTTTGATTTTTTCAATGAAAAACTTGAAGCTAAAAAACACCATTTTTACTATGGATTCCTATGGAAATTAGTGAAAAGTTATACCACTAAAAAAGCTTCAAAAAAATACGTCATAATGATTATGGCTCTATACTCTAGAAGGCTCTGGGCATAGTCGTTAAATTAGAATTTTCTATGTGTTTTACTATGTTTTTCTATGTTGATTTAATAAAATTTACACTTAATTAAAAATATGTATTACTAATTAAATAATTCATAGTTTGTCTACAATTACCTGATTTAAAACTATATTTACAAATAACTTCCCTTGACTCGACATTTTTTCTTGAATTTATTCTTGATAAATTTAAAGAACAACGAAGAAACGTGTTTCACTTTTGAATAATTTACTTGATGTCACTTTTCCCGCGTATTTGTGTAAATATTCAAAATATTTAAGTAATAAAGTCACAACTTCTATTGTAACACTTTTGTTGAAATTATTTAGATTTATGGAGGAACTAATTTTATAGAATAAAGGGTTGCAAATGAGTTGTAACACTTTATAAGATAATTTAAACATTATGTGGAAAATAGATAATTGTTGGAAAGGAAACAAGGAAACAAGTAACCCTTACCTTGAAGCAGGCCGTCAAATTCGCCAAAGGATTATTGACACTATTTCACTGTAATTGTTTTAGCGAAATAACTAAAAGCTTTCTAAGAAACTTTCTAAATAAACACTTAGTTTGTTTTATTACGATTTCATATTTTATTTCAGATAATGCTTCTTGGTTTAGTTAGATTTTACATTTTATATGTTTTTACATTTAAGACCTTTCTCGTTGCAATTATATTAATTCTTTTAATAAGGAATTCGTTTCTTTAGGCAATGCAATTAGTTCGGACTTTAATGCGTTGCTTTTGCGGAGCTCTTTTAGGGCATCTTTTTGAATCTTCAAGCTCTCCTGGCTGTTTCTCGACAAATATGTCCTATATAAATTCCAGGCACGGCTCAATCTGTTTCTCGGTCGGCGGATTCTGGCATTTTCCCTTGAAGAGATAGTTGATTGTGATGCCTCTAGTACTGGCGGTATTATTTCTTCAAGTGAGAGGCAGTATTGGTGCTGTTGCCTAAATCGAATTTATATACATAATTAAATACGGCCAACAGGAAAATGATGTTTTAAGATAATTTATCTAACTATCTGACATGGCCCAGGTAATTGATTCATATCAACTAGCCACGGTTAACTTGAACTGTCGAAGTTTACCAAATGTGTAAAATGGCCTAAGGTACCAGGCGTACTCGGTGAACCAGCATCTACTATCGGAGCAATCCTAGGAGCTCACCAGTTCAGGGGCATCGCGAGCTGTCAACAAATTTGGGATAATGTTGATGATTATATGGTAATTTTTCAACCATCAGGCCAGTTGATTAAGGAAGTTTGAGATATCCACTAATATGCCCTCTTAGGCCAGCTAAAGTCGAGCAGTGAGCGTCGTAAATTCAGGTACGGGTAAAAATCATCCAGTGTGCCTCCTAAGTCCTACGTCAGAAAAACGTGCTCATTTAAAAATTTTTTTTTGTTAAATATTGTGTGTTTGTGTTAAACTTATATAATTTTTGTCTATTTGAACTAAAATATGTATATACAGAGAAACCTCACTACAACGGATATCGACCGGACCAAAAACGTTGTTCATTGAAGTGAGGTGTCCATTAAACTAAGGATTTGTGATTTTTTTTTTATAAAAATTTTATTGGGATACTATTTCTTATCCGATTTTAATGAAATTCAGCATTCCCAATGGAAATGGGATTCTTAAATGACTTTTAGAAGTTCTGGAATATGGCCAGTTAGGAAGATACTTGGCCATTCCTGATCCGATTGTGATGAAATTCTCATATGATTTTTAGATAAAGTTCTGGAGTATGGCCAATTAGAATGTAACTTGGCCATTTCTTATCCGATCTTGATGAAATTCAGCATGTGCGATGGAAATTGGATTCTCAAACGAATTTTAGACGAAGTTCTGGAATATGACCAATTTGGAAGGAACTTGGCTTTCTCTTATCCGATTTTGATGTATTTGGGCATATACATTAGAAATGGGATTCTCAAATGATTTTTAGACGAAGTTCTGGAATATGGCCAATTAGGATGTAACTGCGCCATTTCTTATCCGATTTTGATGAATTCACGATGGAAATGGGATTCTAAAATGATTTTTAGACGAAATTCTGGAATATGGCCAATTAGGATGAAATTTGGCCATTTTTTATCTGCTCTTGATGAAATTCAGTGTGTGCTATGGAAATGGGATTCTCAAATCATTTTTAGACGAAGTTCTAGAATATGGCCAATTTGGAAGGAACTTGGTCATTTCTTATCCGATTTTGATGAAATTTAGCAAGTAGAATGGAAATATAGGATTTCAAAATTGTTGTTAAATGAAGTTCTTTGATATGGTCAGTTAGGAAGGAACTTAATAACTTCTTAATCGAATGAATCGATTTGATGTATTTAATGACTTATTCTATAAATAATTGTAGTATATTCCAGAATTTTGTCTAAAAATCGTTAGAGAATACCATTTCCATTCTACATGCTGAATTTCTTCAAAATCGGATAAGAAATGGCGAAGTCTCATCCTAATTGGCCATATTCCAGAACTTCATCTGAAACTCATATGAGAATCCTATTTCCGTCGCACATGCTGAATTTCAAAAAGATCGGATAAGAAATGGTCAAGTTTGATCCGAATTGGCCATATTCCAGAACTTCGTTTAAAAATCATTTGAGAATCCCATTTCCATCTTAAATGTAAAATTACCACAAAATCGTATAAGAATAGGCCAAGTTCCTTCCAAATTGGCCATATTCCAGAACTTCGTTTAAGACTCGTTTGAGAATCTCATTTCCATCGCACATGCTGAATTTGTCAGTTTCATTAGAGAAAGAAAGTTTGTGGTCAAATTTGTCACAGATGTATATCACAATGCTGCCAACTTAGAAAAAAAAATATTTATGATGTGAGGTTTACCCGCGCGATTTAAATTGAAAACTGGCTTTACTATTTGGACACTGTAGTATAAGCATGTTATAAAATATACGAAAAAGTAAAAACACAACTATATTTTACTTTTTAAATATTAGTTTAGTATTTAAAGGGCACATGTCCTGGATATGAGCCCTTTCTAGAATAAATGATTTTTTTTTTGCAAGGTAGGTGCCGTTCCATTAACCATATGGTAATGTCGTCTTGTCATAAAACGTATATACGTGTCTGTGATACAAAACCGTCATAATACTAATTTTGACAAAAAGTGGATTTGAGTCCTTTCAAGAATAAACGATTCAATTAAATTTACGACCAATAAATTTATAATCGTTCGTAAAAGTGATCATGCGTGCCTTTATTCTGTCCTTTTGAATCGTTTTGTGAACAATTTATTCGTTTTGTGCTGTACTAAAATTTGTGTAATATTGTATCAATTGTATTATCTGCAAGCCCTAATTTTTTCTTATAAGTACATAATTCCTGAAACCATTGCCGTTACTTCGTTAAATGATGGTTTTTAGATTATTAATATACAGCAAATATTGTTGATCAACTAACAATTTTGTTTGTTTAAAAATGCTAAATTTTCATTTAGCGCGTCTCAAATTTCATTAATTTGTATGGTGAATATGTATGCCGGTGATCCGTAAATTTCTTTATTGGGGTTAAAATTAAAAAAAAAATAATCTAGGCGCTATTTTAATGTTATTGTATTATTCTCCAAGCATTATCTGTGAAATTTATTATGTTAAAATTATTTCAGTATTCGGATAGCAAATGAACTTATTTCAAATGTGGAAGAGAAAATTATTTCACTAATGTCAAATTTATCACAGAAAAATTATTCTCACAGACGCGTCCTAAGTTAATGTGAATTTTAAATTTAATTTTATGCATTACATACATAAGTACATAATTGCCACGATGGCTTGACGGATGTTGTGGTTGGACAACAGTGGCACCACCAGTCTCTCTCGAATTAAAAACTCTTCATTGATTTGCGCATTATTTAATTCATTTATTAATTCGTATTATTATTTTGTTTCCCTTTTATGTTTGATTAATTATTATATTAATAAGATGGCTACTGTAGAACACACTTGATGATCACCATGTTGTAATAATTTCGATGTTGCTTGGTCGACGGTCGATGAGAAAAGGGTAGAAATTTCACGTCATGTTGATTGACGTTTTATTAAATGTTGGTGACGCCAACACACACTTAGTATGAATTGATATTATTTTGTGATTATTTTGATTAGATGCGTCATATAATTTGTATGTAATGGAATTTTTATATAATTTTTTTTTTTTAATAAATGTATAATGAATACTTTATTATTATTATTAATGGAGGGCCATGTAGGCGTTCAAGCCACTTAGCTCCGCAACCTAAAAGACCTTTTGTGCTTTGACCGAGTATAATGAGTAGCTTAAAACAAATGTTTTGTTTTACGATTTCTATGTTGAACAATATTTTGAAGTGTGCTTATTATTTCAAAATGTCCTTGTGGAAAATAAAAATGGTTGTTTTGTAACCAGTCCTCTTGTCAGTTCTAAAGCTTCGTATAGAAGAATTTCGTATATCCAAATTTTTAATATTCTACATCCATTTATTTTGTTAGTTCTGTGGAGGTGTATCTCCATCAAATAGGTTTATATCCTGGTAATAATTGCCGTTTCAAAACTATCATAATCATAACTGTTCTGCTTGATAAACATTTAAGCATAAGTGTTAATTTTCTCACAACTTGAAAATTTTCCCTTACGCCAAGTAAGAACAACGGCGACGATATGTAGTTGTAATTGTTTGTACATATTTTATTGAATGTTGATTAAAGCATTTAAAAATGCAAATTTATATACAAGCAATTTAACCTTTGCAATGTCTAATAATCGTATGTACTTGCAAACTAAATCTTTTGATTGAAATTATTTTAAGAATTTATATTAAGTTGCTATAATTAATTGAGATTAAGTAGATTATCTTTATGTATACACAAGATTTACTGCATTATATTGTTTTAGGAAATTCGAATTAAAAACAAAGTCGAGAGAAAATTACTAATCAAAAATGATAGATGTATATTTAATTGTCGATTAGTGTTTGTTTGTACTCTGCATATTTTTGGTTAAAATGATTTAAGGATTCATTTGAAAAGAATAATTCTCTTTAAGTTATATAATCTTAATTATTAATTCTAATTTTTGTATCTCTTTGATGTATCATATTTTATATTCACAATTAGTTAAATTATTTTCAGTATCTGACTTCTGACTATTTTCAACCTGAGTTAAAATGCCGGTGTATTGAAATGTATAAGATAACATGTACACAAGTGCATGTAAAGAAATTTCTTATATGTATGTAGCTTGTTTATTTTTTTTTCTGTTCTAACAACAATATGACAAATTTAATTACATATTTCAGTCATTTTATTTTTAATTACATAGATTTTTTTTGTTGTGTATAAAAACCGTGCCAACTACATTTTGATAGATTCGGTGTCTATAATTTTAAAAATTTTCATACTGTACAATTTTTTTTTTTCATCGTACTTAAGATAATGGGCCGAATGTCAAAATGCCGAATGATCGAATTAAAAAAATATTTTTGGTCAAATATTGTAATATTCGACCAAATTAATTGTTTATAATTTAGATCAAATATTTTACGTATTCATTAAACCAACTTTGAACTTTCGGTCTTTAATACTATTTACCGCAATTTTTATTTACTTTTTAATGACAAGAAAACAACAGCAACCAAAACATTATGAAATGTTGTTATTTATATCACGAAAATTGTGAAAAATATACTTGATGGACACATGGTTATGGTTTTCTATTACCCTTTAAATTTATATTGATACGGTTAGTGTAAAATACATATAAAACAAACTATAAAATGCATATATAAATCCATATAACTACATGTTTTGATGAGCCATGTTAAAACGTTCACAAAATTAAAAAATTTAAACGATTAATTTAATTGAAATATTTGTAAAACAATGTTAATTCCAACTGTCTTTAGTTAATTTTTTGTGTAATTTTAAAATCAAAGTGATCCATTATATACTGCAAAGATAAAAATGATAAGACAGAGATTTTTTATTTTATAACTATAGACTAGAGGAAAAGCAAAAATAAATAAGTCATTGAAAACGTGCTGGAGTAACAAGTTAAGCGGATTATTCGATTAACTTTTATGTTATTTCGCATAACAAGCAATAACTGATAAAAAAAAATATTTTTTAATGTAAAATTGAAACTATAATAGAGGATTAAAATTTGTTGCTGGCGGGAGCCCAAAATTTCATTGTGTGATTAATTTCTCATAAATTTAACGCGTGTGTTAAGTTTTTAGAATATTTTTTAGATTTTTATTAAATCATTTTTTTTTTCTTTTTCTTTTTAGGTAAGAGCAAGATGATACCCACAATTACAAAGTTAAATAATAATAAACATATCTAAGCGTGAGTAACATTTAATTTATATAAATTAGTATTTGCTATATTAGAGCAACGGTTCGAATTTAGCTGGTCTCATACGCAGACTTTACTATGCCTTGCTTGATGGAATAATCTATGAATATTTTAATAATTTAAACGAAAGGTGTGGCTGAAATAGCCGATTAGCTTCCCGCCAATAATGCATTTCGAAGCATTGGTAATTCAGAAATCCAGAGAATCGGTCGAACTCAATATGTTTTCCTCTACTATTTATATATAAATAAAAGTGTTTAGCAAGTTTTTAGTAAAAAATTCACTTCCGTAAAAATTCAATCAAATTTCAAGTTCAAATTTTAAAAATCTTTCGGAATAAAGTTGCTTCTTGTTGAGACGGAGACACATGTGTATAAAGAATTTTTTTTCATCTTAAAAATATTTGTTTTCTCTAGATTAAAAAACATTTTCGGCCGTAAGTCCTTAGTTTTTCTTTGCAACTTACTTCAGTCGAAAATATTTTTTAATTTTATTAAAACAAATATTTTTTAATAAAAAAACCCTTTCTTTTCTTTAAAATATTACCTGCATGTGGTTTCAAGAAGGTCTTTGTAACTTCTCGACCAAATATTTGATAAACATATTCTCCCAGCTCGGGAGTATAATAATTTTTAAAAGATTATTACAACTACCCTAACTGATTGATCAGTGTCTTGTATAGCAAAATTTAATTCGTAACGCTGAGGTCTAACTATGCAATTCGATGACAATTGTGGACGGTCATCGTTTTGTATTAGAAGGTAAGAAGAAGAAGGAAAGCAATAACTATTGATTTCGTTTTTCTTCGTGTACTTTTCAATACAAAACAATGGCCATCGACAATAGTCGTCGAATTGCATAGTTAAGCCCCTGGTTTCATTCATGTTTCGTCATCAAATTAATAGGCTCATTTCCACTTTAAATTATGCGGTGTTGATCTAATTTAACGATCGAATTTAAATTAATCCAATGAGTAACTGTTACTGTAGCTGAACTAATTTCTTACAAGGGACTCGATGCTTCTAAACAATGTTTGCTTATCGAAGCTCAAAAACGAGACAAAATTACATTGACCATCGCCTCATAAACGATAAACCTTAATATAGACTTGGCTTTAGCGACCGATATAAGTCATATCGTATTTGCTATAGACTTAATACCTGTATCGTAAATGTCGTTTGTGCTTTACTTAAAGTATTGTTTATTTATGATATATTAGGTGTTAGGCCAGCACGTCAGCGTTTTGGATAATCATGGTTACGTCTTTAATAAAAATGATTGCTTGAACCCACATGAGAACACAGTCTTACTCCTGAATAAACTGTTGTCGATCGTGTTGAAGCTTTGTCTTCTTAATCGCCTTAAATGAGTTGCAGAAAATCCATTCAACTATTGTGGGTGTTGGTGACAATATTCGAAATTTTTCGAGTTACAGAAAACATCGAACTTGTTTGTTTTCATTGCTTTTAATCTTCTATTCATTTTAAAACGCCCCGATTTGACTAGACTGGTTGTAGTAAGCACATTGGGAAGAGTCAGTTCTTTATTTGGTTGTATCACATGGTAAAGGTTTACATTTTTTCTTATGTTTCATTTAAAAAATGTCAGAAGTATTTTGGATCAATTTTAATTTCACATTTTGACTTGTCTGTCATTTATCATTGTCGTATTGTTTGTCAAAATACTCCTAACGGTTCCTGTTACTTTATTCTTGCTATTTTTCAAGTTGAAAGTAGAGTCTTATACAAATCATAAATTAATGATCTTTTCAAATATTGTGAAATACTGAATTTCATAATAACTGTTACGAATTGATCCAAATTTTTCTAAACAGGAAATGCCGAACAGTAATTAGTTTATTTTTCTATATGTTTTGTAGCGTCTGTCACGTCGAATAAAAAATTGTATATCCAAATATCAAAAATATTTTTGTTTATGGCCACGGCGACCGAACATGTTTTGCATTTAAATGCATCAGTGATCAGTTTATTATTCTTTATTACTAACTTAATAATAAAATAATTTGTTTTAAATTACCATTACGAAGTTCGATGTGTTTCAGTGGTATTAGCCAGTTAATGATACAAATACTTCGACCGTGGTTGGATTTAGCGATCTTGCCGGCCTATTCTCATCGAATGAGCGAGATTTGCTGTCATGCGTGTTATGTGAAAGGTGTTCTCGACCGGCTGTTCAAATTAAAAAAAGATGTTCGTTTGTACCGAACTGTTTTCTGTCTTGTTGGTAATATCAGTTATTATTTTTATAATTTACTAGCTGAGGTACCCGGCGTTGCCCGGGGTTAATAAAATATTTTTGTTTAGAAAGATGGCATTAAAATATCTTTTTTTTTAAATTAACTTATATCGTTTTTCCAGTATTAATTTCATTTAGCCATTTATCTAAGCCCAGTCGTGTAATTTTAGAAAAATCATAATTTTAGGAAAATTATTGGTGGCACCTAGACCCTTTCGAAAATACTACGAAAACCTGCTAATTTTCGTGTGAAACCACTTCACAAAGTTTAAATCTGGTTTGCTGAATGTCATGGAAAAGTACAAAGAGCATACACACATGCATACAGATTTTCAGATTCAATTGGTGTACTTCAACAGGTGTTTTTATTTTAAATATATAGTCAGAAATACAGCAAGGCGCATTTGAATACAATTTACCAAGTGAATTTAATAAAATCAAGACAAAAATCGTAAATATTAGTGCGGGCATTATACGCACACAAATGAGATTTCTGCTTGGGATTTTGAGTTCGAGTTAGTGAATATAATTCGCTAACTCTATACCCTCTAGTTAAATTCTTAATGTATTTAGCGAGAGTTGAATTTTTGTAGTTCGGTCGTAGCTACCTGATGAGTAGACCTTACTTTTCTGTACGAAACCGAATTACCAACACAAAATCTCAAAGAGATTTCTCATTTTTGAGAGTTGATACACTTTGTATCGACTCTGCGGGAAAGAAAAGGGGGAGGGGATGAGTATTTTGTAATTTGCTGGTAGATATATTAGGAGTATGACTCCATTATTTTTCTGATTTGCCAAATCGAAAATAATGAGTATGTCATTACAAATCACAGTACACATATATAAGGTAATATATTGCGCAGGTTGCGCATTGACAACATTTGATACATGATACATTGTTAATTATTTTGAATTAAAGTCAGTAGAATTTTTCACACAATTTTAATTATATTCACTCAACACTCAAAATTATTACGCAAAACTCACAAACACGATTTGTTTGGTCACGATGTCCATATTAAAATATTTTTAACAAGGATGCGCAAGAAAGAACGAAAATGAAACATCGGAGTATATTACCTTTATTATGTGTACTGTGATTACAAATAGTATGTTGTTTATAAAAAGCCGAAAAGATTTTATATCGTTCTATCATACAACCATACCATTATAGCACAAGACCATCATTCTATCATACTATCATATCATAATACAGTTACATCATCCTGCCATCAAGCCATTAGACTGTCTTAACAACATACCACCGTACCATTACACCACCATACCATAATAATAGCATACAGCTAACCATCATACCATCACACAATTGTACCATGTTACCATCATACCTTCATACCATCAAAACCATCATACCATCATACAAATATACTATTAAACCATCATAACATCAAACCATCTCACCGTCATACCTTTATATCATCATACAATTATACCATCATACCAACACACCATCATTCCGTCATACCATCACCCCATTGTATCATGTTACCATCATACCCTCATTTCATCACACCATCCTTCCTTTATACCATCATACCAATATACCATCACCATCAAAATCACAATAACAATTGTACCATGTTGTTACCTTCATATCATCATATCTTTATACCATCAAACCATCAAAACCATCACACCACCATTCCATCATATACAAATATACTATTAAACCATCATCCAATCAAACCATATCACCATCATACCTTTATATCATCATACCATTATACCATTAAACCACCATACCATCATTCTCTCATACCATCACCCCATTGTATCATGCCTTCATTTTATCACACCATGCTTCCTTTATACCATCATACCAATATACCTTCACAATCACAATCTCAACCTCAATCACAATCACAATCAAACTCAAAATCAAAATCACCATCACCATCACCATCATCATTCTCAATTACGATCAACATCACCATTACCGTGCCATTACCATCACCGTTAAAAAATAATGGAAGACGTGTTGATTTTTTCTTCACTGTGCAGTGAATATGCAAAAATCAGCTCAATTCAAGATGAATTTGTAAATGACGTCTCACTGGAGAGCATTGGAAAGGGGCAACATTTTTGATCACTAACAACCCCATGTTTTTTCTCGACTGCTACTAAGGATTCGTGCAAAAAGAAGCTAAGGAAGCAATCGCCCGAGTCGATCAAGTAACATACTTTTCTTCTTATATATAGAAGAAGATAGATTAGACCATTATACCATCAAACCATCTCACTATCATACCCTTGTATCATTACACCATTATATCATCATACCATCATACTAACAAACCATCATTCCGTTATACCATCACACAATTGTATCATGTTGATATCACCACACCTTCATATCATCATACCATCCTACCTGCATACCATCATACTATCTTACCATTACACCATCACCATCATCATCACAAACACAATCATCATCAACATCATCAACCCCATCGTCATCAACATTACCATCAACACCACCATCACCATCACCGTTCAAAAATTAATGATACACGTGTCGATTTAATTTTAATTTTGCACAAAATATCCAAAAATTAGCTCAATCGGTGAAGTTTTAAAAATACCTCTTGTAAATGGCATCTCACAGGGGAGCATGAGGAATGGGTACACATTTTTGAAAACTAACCCTCCTATGTTTTTCTCGACTGCTAAAAAGTATTCGTGCAAAATTTGGAAACAATCGCTCGAGTGGACCGAGAGCTTTTGTGGAACATACATACAAAGATACATATACACCAGGGTTGCCACCTTTTAAAAATGTCTCACGAGGACACTACTTAAATATTGGTACACATATATTTCAAGTGAAATATATTTTTAAAGCTGGAAGTAAAGAAACCAATAAGCCGGCTAGTGTTTGATTAACTCCCTAAACTTGAGATTACAATAATTCTGAAAAAATTCAAAGAATTATGGACGACATTGGTATAAAAATTCGCTTTTAAAACATATGGATTCAACGATTTCAAGATTTGATACAGATAATTGTTTTTCCGAAATTACACTTTGTATTACTCGCGGTGAAAGCTGAAATTTTCTCTAGAGATAAACGTAAAGAATTGAACAATTCATGTATTGCTCTAAACATACCACCTGCGGTTTCATCAGCGTTTTCAAAAAAATCTACAAGTTAATTTTCAATTCCGTTCTCGAACGTGTAATATTGTAATACTATCGGAAAATATTTTCTATTGTTTTGATTCGAAGCACCTACTTTCAATAAAAATTTGTTAGAAATTATTTTATTTATAACGTCTACCATTTCTTGAGGAGCCGGCCACAATTCACCATTTCCAATTTTGATGTCGAAATGTTTAGATTTAATTAATTTTGGGCAGGATTGTTTGATACAATGCTAAATATGGACAAGTTCTGGTACTGTAGTTCTTCATCAATTGTATCTTTCATATGAAAGAATGTAGGACCTGTTACCTTAGTCGTATCATTTCTTTTTTTTGTCATGATATATTTTCAAGTAATCAGTAGGTGTGCTGGTAGTTACTTGAAATGATTATAGTCGTGAAAAGAAAAGAAGCCGTTTACTAACTTATATATTTTCTCAATTCCAGAATTATCGAAATTTTCTCAATTTTATTAAGTTCTAAATTTTGTAAATTATAATAATCGTATTTTATTTGTGAAATTAGAACAACAATGCCAGATATGATGTATCCAATTCTCCAATTCAACCAATTTCATTTTTCGAGTTGTTATGTTCCAGGGTTTTCATTCTTGCGTTTTTAGTTCTACTGGTTACTTTGGCTCTGTGAATTGGTTTTATTATTTTGGCTTTTTTTGATATTGACAGTTTAAAAAAACATTTACTACAAATAAATACAAGATAAAAAAAAATACATTTCACTACTTTCTTGCTACCAATCTTTGGAAAAAATCCAATTCCAAAAAAATATTCGCTCGCTATTTTATTTGATTAAAATTGAATTCTATAGTATCATTTCTAATCCCTTGGCAAATAATATATGATTAGTACCGAATTCCCAAATACCACAATGCCTAAAATGCCTTTTTAAAATTTAAACCGGTGCCGTGTAATAAATTTAAAGAAAATGAAGTCAATTGAATTGAATCGTACAGTTTTATTTATTAATTTTAAATTTGTGGCGTCTTAAAGTAATTGAAAGTAAAAAAAATTTACTTTATTTCCATTTAAATGTGAATCATTCGGTATTTAAGTTGTAAATTAATTGCTGCTATTGACGGCATTTCCTTTTAAAAGAAGCCAAAAAATTCTTGAAAAGGAAAATTTAATTTTAAAATGTTATGGTAAATGGAGACATAATTTTAAAATTATTCGGCAACCTTGCAGATACAGATCAAAGAATTGCTTATGGCACTACGTACATAAATGGTAAAAACAGTAAGTTTTTTAAGCATAACTCCCTTGTTCAGTGTAATTTTAATTCATTGTAAACTGTAGAGGATGGGGACTCCGCCCCAAACCCCTGATTTTCCAGAATATTTTAGAATTACAACTTCCTGTTTAAAAAATTACTTCTCTTCTTTTAAAAGGCGCTGAAGGCAATGGCGGCAATTTCTTTGAAGTTTAAATACTGGTCGCTTCACTTTAAATTAAAAATAAATTCAATTGGCGTTATTTGGAGCTTTTTCCATAGTAAATGGAACTTTATTACATGGAATCAATTTTTTATAAAATTTACTTTATTTCAAGTACATATGAACTGAAATTCATCGAAAATCTAAATAGAAATAGAAATAATTAATGGATTATAGGCTTCATAAAAATGGAAATAAAGCAAATTGGTTTTATTTTCTGCACCAGTCTAAACACTTAAACTGTATATTCAAAATTCCTAAAACCTCAAGTTTTCCTAAAAAATAGCTAAACTGCTAAATCACTTAATTCGAAATTCAATAATTCCTAAATATTAAATGGAAGTGGTTTACTAGATTTTTAATTGTCTTAATCTAACTTTTAATTCTAAATTCCTGAATACACAGTTAGGTTTCTAAATACCTGAGACTAATAATTTAGCATTCCTGCGTAAATTTATGAGAATTGCGCCAGGCTGCTTAAACAATTGCCCTTATTTTAAGATAGACACAAACAAATCTCTCTTAATTGGTGTTTGTGTTCGAATTATAATAATATTGTTGCCACTGCATTTTTTGACATTTGAATTTGTTTTACAAGTGCATAAGTCTTACACGAAAAAGCGTTTAAGAATAATAAAACGAAATCTTACAATGAGAAATGTAACATGATGTGATGACAAACAACAAAACTACAATGGTAATAATTTTCTTTTGTTGTGACTATCTCATTTTTAAGATAAACAAATATTTATTTCTCCGTCTTTTTTTGTTTTGCAAACACAATTTATCCGTGGGCGCGGATTATTGAAATAATATTGGATAATTGGTATATATTGTGTTTGATTTGTTTATAAAATTGTTAAGATTTTATAATTTATAAGGTGACTTGGCCCAAATTGAGAAAAAAGGAATTTTGTTTATAATGTTTTGCTTTTTATTCGGTATAATTAAAATTTTTTTTTTAGATATAGGTATACTTACTCGAATGGTATCTTATAATACCTTTTTATTGCATAAGGGTACGGTAAAGATGACTAGACCTTTTACTTTAAATTACATCATATTGGACCACCTTTAACCTATAACAATGAAAATTGCTATATAATTTAAATGCACATACGAGTATGTAACCGAGAAATATCTGCAATTAGCATATTCATTAAATCAGTTTTATTTCTTATCTACATTTGAATACAGCACAATTAATAAAGCTTAATTAATACCTTCTGCAATAAAATATAATACTTTACAAACAATCTTTGTTCGAAAATGATGGGAACTCACAGTAGTTATTAAAAGTATTAACACCTTTATTAAGTTAATAATGACTTAATATTTATATTCATTTTGTTTAATGTAGCATACAACTAAAAACAAGTGTTCATCTTATTCGTGTGTAAAGTATTTCGAAATAATTTTGAAATACTCAAACAAACTACTGTGTTGCATTCAATTGGCATTTCAAGTTTCAAATTCAAACTTAATTTAAATTTTTTTAACATACTTGTTAAATGTAATGAACTCGTAGATAGAAATATTTCATTGAAGTTTGATTGCAACATGATTCAAATATTAATAAGTTTGACTAAATCATAAAAGTTATTTTCGATATTTTATATTAGGGAATCTGCATATAAATCTTACATCGAATTGGTTTGTGCGTGTAATCAAACTTTCTTTTTATTATGTCAGTTGTAAGATATTTAAGGTTTTTGATTTATTTTAAAATTATAATTTACAGATTTAAAACCACAGTTTGTCACAAATACATAAAAAAATATCAGTGGTGCTTTTGGCACTTACTTATAAAAATATTTAATTAGAAACAATTCTATTTTTGGTTAGGAAACCCTTCTGCTTCAAAACTGCAATGCATCTCCTACCCGTACTATTTGTAAGTGAGGCACATTGGTCTGGCATCATATTCTTTCAATTCTCCTGAATTTATGCCTATTAGGATACCCTTTTTTCGGATTTCTTAGAAAGACTTTTCGTCACAATTCCCCAAAGATTCTCGGATTTTTCTTCTTGCGTTCTTAACACGTTAATCGCCATGTCAGTCGTATGTGTCTGACACTAAGAATTTCTCCATGGGCCATGTCAGTCATATATGTCTGGCATGCGGGATTTAGTACATAGAAGGCCACGTCAGTCACTGATATCCGACGGAAACGATAAATTTGCTTAATCTTTCAAAAGCTTAGCCTTCTTTGAGCAAAACCTGAAAATTGCTTAGCTTACTACGGAAAAATAAATAAAAATATTCTGGGATTTAAAATTCTATGTTATGTTATGATATTTTTGTTTTTTCAATACAATTTCAAATAGGAAGCGGGAAAATAAAATAACATAACATGGATTTTATGATGCCGGAATACGGGGCAATGTTACACTTGAAAAATTACATTTCAATAATTTTTATTTTGATAAAATAAATTACATTGACTTATTATGTTGCCCAAAACATTCTAAGCAATAAAAGGGGTTTTGTTTGCAGCCTGAGCAATAAGTTGAAACTTTTCTCCCCCTTCCTGCTTCTCGACCTTCTGCTACTTTTATTTGGGCATAACATCCAACGCACTTTTGCTTTTTTTCTTTTCAGAACTAAACATTGTTTTTAGCATATAAGTTGAAGTTTTTAGTTTTTCAGTTATGTCCGAACTTAATCTAAGCATATCAGTAACCAAGTTTTCACGAAATTGTCATATTGCTTTTCGTAATTATGTAGTATCTAAATTATGTAATAAACTTACTATGGCGCAGAGGAAAACTTTGTTGAAATTATTATGGCGATTAACGTGTTAATAAGATTTCGCCCTCGTCAAATTTACACTCATCACTCTAAACGAATAAATTCCAAAATGCTATAGGTTTTGCTAAATGATCTTTATCAAGAACAATTTTTTTTGTCTACGTTTTGGTTGCTTAATTGTGGTTTCGTTTTGCTTTTTTGCTCAGTGGCCTAATTAAAATACCACCTAGTATTTTTCTATAAAAAATAAGATAATGTGTAAACGTGATAAATAGTAAACTAATAGACCTCGAAAAACAATGTAATGTAATTTGAGTATAACAAATAAAAGTTTACCAGTTTACACATTATCTTATTTTTTATAGAATAAGCGTGCAGTATAGGTTTAACATTATTACACGTTTATAATTATTACACTTTTTAACCACCATTTCCCAAAAGCTTCTTCGGAAATAAGTGCTATATACTCTATGTTTTTCTCTAGATATATTCATTCGGATTCTTGTATAGACCTTGCAGCACATTTAGCTATTATTCCTACTTCAGATATGTAAATAACTCAGCGGTGCTACTTACATTTTTATGCAATAAAATAAAACGTTCGCCAATAAATGGGGTAAATAGTACCCCTATGAATGCCCGCCAATAAATTTTTTTTTTTATTTATATTACGACTGAGTCTTGTACCCATTTAGTAATTTACATTGCATAATGAAGTATTTAATTAGTCGGCACAATCACATTATTATCCCCCATTTCGTGTAACTCATCCACTGGATTTTCGCCACAGTAAGTCTACTGACCACCTGGTCGCTGTTTGCAGTCTTCTTGTTGGTGTGGTAGTCAGCATACAGCGTATGTCCAAATTTTCATGCTGGTGCAGACGTTGTAGGTGTTTTGTTGCATGATGCTTAATTTCATCCGCGACAAGCTCGATCTTTAGATCTCGATGGAGGTTGTCGTTTCGAATGTACCACGGTGCATTAACAATACATCGCAGAATTTTATTTTGAACTGTTTGTGTGATTTTAATATTTGTCCTCTTGGCACAACCCCAGAGTTGGCTACCGTACGTCCATACAGGTTTCAGAATTTGTTTGTATAACAGCAGTTTGTTATGGATCGCTCCTCTCTTCTTTTTTAAGTTGACTAGTGGATTCATTGATGTTTTTTGCTGTTGCAAGTATTGCCATGTCATCGGCAAATGTCGCCATTGTTGCTTCTGTAATTGGTATATCTCTAGTATATAGCAGATAAAGGATCGGCCCAAGAACACTGCCTTGTGGAACTCCTGCTGTTATTCTTTTAAATTGGGAGTATTCATTCTCATACTTTACTCGGAAGTGCCTCTCTGATATGTACCGCCAATAAATGTAGTAAATAGTACTCCCAGCACCGAAACAAATACTATTCTAGGAACAACATAATAAAGAAAGGCTTTTTTAAGGAAATGTTAAACCCTCAAATGGGTTTTAATAGCTAACTAGACTCGTTAGGGAGAACACAATACAAATTTACTTTACGTGAAATGCTTTAAAAATTAGAACGCATAATTGGAATTATGGTTTTCAAAAAAGGAGACTGATTCCAGGTTTCATAAATCCACTCGCTAAAACAAAAGCACAAAAACCTAGATGCAGTAAGCAATATCGAAATTCGTACTGCAAGGCTAATTGGTAAGTGACAAGGACAACTATTATGCAAATCATTTTTATTACTATCATCCTGTATACTTTTTCATATATTACAATGATTATAAAAAAAGCTAGCCGAATGCACCAGCTGCGCCGCATGTTTTTGTATTTTTATTCATCTCCTATAACTATAGGTTGAGATATTACAGTAGATAGATCGGTATTCTTATTTACCAGTTTATTCAAAAGATATTTAATGGAACAAACTTTTAAAATTTAAATGGATAATTCTCCTTTATAACGGTGCAAGTATTTCCAAAATAAGAGTGTACTTCAGTTTTGTTAACCGTTCCTACTTTAAAGATTGAGACAATTGACCATAAGACAAACAAAATTTAGTATTATCGTAAATAAAAGTACCTACATATATTCACCCAGTGAAACAAAATTCGTTCTTTTAATTTATAAATTCATTCCACAAAGAGTGAGTAGATATAATGTCAAAAGACCTATTCCTCCATTAACTCTTTCTATTCACTCGTTTACTTATGATTAATTTTCGTTGAAGAAATGAAACAAATTTAAAAATAAAAATACTCGGTCGGTGAGGTTGGCAAAATGCATTGTAATTTATAATACATAATGAAAATCAGATATACTTTAATTTGAGAATTATTTTGTTTTTATTGTCGACGTTACTCGTCTTTTAACGAGATGAAAAATATTCCCATTGATCTAATACTTTTCTGAATCACACTACGTCACAGATTTTTTGAAAATTTTTATCGAAGTTTTTATAAAAGCTGCGCGAAAATACGCAGCTTGTTTGGTCGAAAACCACCTTGGTAATCGTCTCCTCGAGACATTGCAGCTAGAGTTAATGAGGATTAGAATCACCTTACACTAGTTGAGTTTGATCTATTTGAAAGAGGTTTGTGTCTAAGCTAGTGAAAGAAGTTTAGCTAAAGCACCTGAATTAGTAATTACATAAATATATAATATTAAGTTGACTAAAACATCCTAATTAAAAATCTATTTTTGGTGGGGTAACCAGATGCAATCTTTAAATATGTTTTTCACAGAGACTTTCAAAAATTCACTAGATTCAAAGTTAAATTAAGTATTTTAAAAATCGTGATGGAATGATATCGATGTTATCGAGTTTCAATCAGGAACTTTACTTTGTTTATAAATCGGCCCCCAAAATAAGCGACAGTGCAAAATGGTTTGCAAATGTTATTGGTAAAAGGCGGCACAACTCATCTGTATCAATGTTTGACAAAGAGGAAGCAGCGTTTATTCATTACCTTTTTCTGCTATCTTTGACCTACATAGATCTCCTTTGAAAATCTTGAGGAGGCAAAAAAGAAAATTGTTTAACGAATTATGGTTCAAAACTGTAATTGAAGGTATCAATATAGGCTTAACAAATTTTCATGAGTTTATCCCATGTTTTCACTCCTAAAATATCAAAAAAATATATTTCTTAATTTTAAAAGTAATCACTAAATTTTTTAATTTCTAATATTTGTAAATGTCAATTTCAAAATTATCGATTTGACAAAGACTTAATTTATTGTATTCCGACATTTTAAAAATTTACAGTTTTAATTTAATTAGTAATTACCTAGTTTAATAAATCGAGATTTTTAAATAAAATTTTAATTAGGAACATAATTTATTAATTTATAAATTTTCGTCGTTTTTAATTTTTTATAATCCAAAATTCTCAAAAATTAAATCAATTCTCAAATTTTCTAAATTTTTAAAATTCAATGCATATTTTAAATTTTAATTTCAGCAATATTTTCTAAATTTTCAATTTTGTAATCCTTATTATTTAATTTTTTTTATGATAAAACAAGAAAATAAATAATTTAATTAAAAATTGTTTCTAGTAACAATGATTTTTATTTTTTTTACTAATGGTGAAAAATACGTGAAATCAAAAATTCAACATATGGGACCGGAAGTCATGTTTTGGGTGAATAGTCAACAAATGGGTGAATAGTCGCTTGCTTATTATTCCAATGAAAACCTGCGCTGAATTCTGCATTATAAATGAATAATTTTCTGAAAAGTCACATGAAATAAGTGCTTCTGTATGCTTCTGTATGCTTCAAATTATTTTTTTTTATTTTTTATGAAGCTAGATTTTTGAAGTGAAATGAAGTAATGAAGAATCAAATTTTCCAGCTTCTTTATGAAGTAATCCAAAAAATCCTCTAACGGTTTTAAGTACTTTTCCAAATTACACCTGTCAGTTGAAATCCACTGACTGAATGATAAATTAGCATCCTCGTAGTCCTTTTCCTGAAAAGCGTTTCTCAAATATTCTCGATTTTAGAAGATAACATGTCGGCTTAAGCTCTCTCCATTTGTATTAGTTTCAATTTTGGCTCCATAAATAATCAATTTCACATTTTGATGTATTGTACAAACACACACTGTATGCGTTCCACTGCTTCCTGGTTTTTAGGACGAAGCAAGCAAAATTTGGAAAATCCGATTTTTTTTTTTGACTCGTCGTCCTGATGGATAATCTTGTTGCCCTCGTAGCATTCTTTTAATGTACTCAGCATTAAACGTTTCTGAACTTTAACTTTTTCTATGGTTAAGCAATCGTTTTTCCCAGGCATTATCCGACTGACTTCATCATCGTTATAATAATCGATCACTGATTGCTTTAGTTCATCGCTGATTCGTTTCCCAGTTTTAGGTGCAGGAAGACCAAGTGGGCCGTCCGTTTTCTGAATATGTTTAGTTTTATGCACCAAGTATTGGGTTGTGTTGAACTCCTGTTGAATTTGTTGTATGGTTAGTGACTTCGGCAGTGCAGTCAGCAGCTGTATCTTATCATAGTTTTTCTCCAATTGTTTGAATTTGCTTTTCAGTTGCTCCATGAATTCGTCATATAAATTTGCCTTTATTGCGTTGTCCATTGATGGATTCACAAGGGGCTCGATTCCAGGAATCAAAGATGATGATGTTGCGCATAAGATTACTATACACTTTTCGTAAATTTTTACAACACTTTGAACCAACTAACGGCTTACAACAATTTTTATTCATTATGTAATTGATGTAATACAAATTCACTGTATGATAATCTAAAATTCGAATTATGTATAAGTCAATGTTACTTACTTTTACCCTTTAAAATTTGAACTGCCTAAATATTTATTTTGACACTTATTTATACCAAAAATTATGATTGGTTCCTCGTTTCCTCTTTTACCGACAAACAAATTTTGTGATGGAGATATTATTTAAGTAATTCACAATACCACCTATTTTAAGAGCTTGCAGGTACATTTTAAATAAATAAATTTTAGATTTTATGTACATACCTGCAAGTTCTTAAAATGGGCGGTATTGGTATAATGATGTTAAATGACAAAATAATTTTAATAGCGCCATCTGTTTCTACCTGCTATTTTTTAAATTTGCTCTAATTTTATGACGAAAATGAAATAAAGGAAAATGACGATATGTTTCAATGAGGCGTGCTTTGTTTAATAAACATATGGCTTGATTACTACATAGCACATAGGGCAGACATAATTTATGAAAATAGATGACAATAAAATAATTAATCCTCTATTTATCTTTCATTAAACAACATCGCCCATTTTAGAAGTGAAGAAGACCACTGAATTCCTAAATTTCATTACTGTACTTTGATTATGGTGTCGCCTTTATCAAGTTTTAATTTTAGGTAAAGTATTACCATAGACATTCATACTAGATTTCTCATTTAATAGTAACTAAAGGAAAAAAACAAAAACTTCTGATAATTCCAATGTATCGTTGTGTTGTGTATTTTATAAGGCAATGATTTTAGAATGCGTTGCAAATATAATACGTATATGCAATACACCGATAATATTTGAATGGAAAATTTTTGTTTTTATTTTCTGTTTTTAGTCAAATGAGAGATCTATTATGATTGTCTATGGTATTACTAATCATAATATTCTTAAACATTAAAATATACATAAATAACAAAAAACCGCGTGTAAACGACGATTGATTTTTTGAAAGCAGAGAAACGTAATGTAAGAAAGCAAGAAATCCAAAAATAATACACAATTTTTTATTTATGTGTTATAGAATTAAATGGCGAATAAAAAAAAAATCGGTTTTCCAGAAAATTGTGAAAACACATTTTGGCGGCCATTTTGAAAATTGAAAAACTTAAGGATGGTAATACATATTTTTAAAATATTTTCTTAATCCTTATTCTATGACCTTTAAAATGAGCCCTATTTTATATTTTTCGGATAAATACTTTTTTTTATATTTGCATAAATGCACTGCCATTTTCAACAAATTCACAAATTTTTGACCAACTGTATCTTTTGCCACAACAACAACAAACAAAATCGTGTTCTACAAAAATTTTTTTTTATCCAGTACTACACATTGAAAACATTAAAATCACAAAATTAAAACATGACTTCCAAAAATTTTTGATTTCACGTATTTTTCACCTAATACTGTACTTTAAGAAGATCGATTTCGGAATAATTCCTTATTCGATCCTTTTTTAACAAATATTCTCGGAATACTTTTGTCCTTTAAGAAGGACCGAGGAAGGAATTATTGCGAAATCGACCTTCTAAAGAGCATTATTTAAAAAAAAATGTTGCTATAAGGGAAGTGTTTACAATTAAATTACTTTAAAAATAACTATACATAGTTGTTTTATTATAAACTTAATTATTGATATAAATTTTATTAGGTCTTTATTTAATTTTTAATTTAAGTGTATTTATTAGTTTATCGTAAAAAAAAAAAATTGCTGTCGCCGATTTTTCGATAATTTTCGTAAATAAATATTGGGTCAAGGAAAACAAATTAATTATTAAATTGGTAGCCTTTGGGGAAAAATTTGAATCGCCGAAAATAAAACATAAAATTTGTAAACATAAATATAATATACCGCCTGGAAAATGATGTGAAACATCGAAATATCGGCGACAGCAATTTTTTTTTTTTTTTAAATAAATACATTTAAATTAAAAATTAAATAAAAGGTCTATAATTATTATAAACTTTTAAGTGATAAAATAAACATAAGAAAATAAACCGATGTGAAATTTCTAACAAAAAATAGCAAATAACAACAAATATGTATGGATTAGTAATTTATACACTTAAAATCCAATAAGAATTTTAATTATTTTATATTTTATTAGGATTATTCTCTAAGTTATGTTAAAGTGAGGGAAATAAACGCATTAAGGAAAAAAAGGAGTAAAGTATAGGGTGCCGCTTTGAACACAATTATGTTTATAAGAGAATTTTATACTATGCTTGCGTTGTTAAAATTAATAAGATTATTGTTCCCGTAGCAGAAATGATTAGTTGCCAACATGATGCATATACCATTGCAAAATTCTGTATTGTTGTTGATTGGTCATGGGCATCAATATTAGCCGTTCTACATGCCTTAAATATAATGACTATCCAACGCTATTCAGAATACACCTTCAGGTTTCTTTATCACAAACAGCAACCTACTTCAGTGATACCAATTTTTATTTGTTGTTCACATTTTATCAACATTATTGTAAAACAGATTGCTCAAAAAGGTGAAAAAATTAGTTTTTCCGATATATTGAACGCTTCGCCAAAACGCAAAAAACATTCTCAAGGAAAATTTAGAGAATTCTATTGTGAAGATGACATGAGTCAAGAAGAAATGTGGAACAAACACTATAAATTTGATCAGTCACCTAAACATATTGGCCATCGTGTGATTGAATGATATGCTTCGAAAAACATTTTTAAAGAAGTATTAGAAAGAGAAAAAAATGGGATGAAGAAGTAGCTGAAGATTCTATAAATGAATCATTTTAATATAAAATTCTTCGCTGTTTTAGAAAGGGATTTACATTCATAAGAAATAAAAAAGCAACCGAAGTTAGCAATACCTACGTATGCATTTGACTTGCTCAGCCTTATATTTTATTGTACAGCGGCAGATTCCGACATTCACAAAAAAATATTTGAATCTTCTTCATTCAAGTATTTAAAGTTTATAAACCAGTTAGAAAAGCATGATTTTAGACGAAATGCATATATCAAACGATCTGCTCTATTAAATCTCGAATAAATATTAGAGGCAACAACATTAGTTTAAATTCGGAATGCAATATATCCGACCTAATCAAGTATTATTTTTCAAGACCATGCAGCTTTCAATTAAATTGTCATAAAAACGAGAATTTATTTATTAAATATTTCTATTATTTACCGATCGAAAATTCATCTTTCGTTCAAGATGACTTTAAACGCATAAATAATAAAATATTGTTACCAAAATCAAAATGCTGTATGTGTGAAGAACAAATGACAGCAAATAAAGTTGTCATTCAAAATGAAGTTATGTTTGTTGATGTTCAGCCATTCGATATACAAATGAAGTATAACATTCAGCTTTGTGATATACAAAGTTCATTAGCAATTTTGGGCCAAAGAGTTTATTTAAAAGGTGTAATCAATTATATCTTTCCTTCGTCATTTGGTGCAAGTGGACATTATACTTGTTATGTTAAACGTCCGAATAATAAGTGGCACTTATATAACGATCTTTTAAAATCCGGCAGTGTAGCACAGTCTGACACCATTGTAAATCCATATACCTTAATTTACATAACACAGTAGGGAGTATTTTAAAATTGTTATTCTTATAGTTCCTCAACAATTTTCAAACGTTTCTGTTTTGACGTTAACAATTAACCCTAACCAATGGTCGCATTAAAGACAAACCATTCACACTAGTATTATATGTGGCGAACTCCATAACTCATAGTTCTGCAACAAAGTTAAAATGGAAGCATCAGTGAGAAAACGCAGCAACTGTTATGGAGATCACACATCAAATTATAGAGGCGGCCCAATTTAACTATAGATTGTAAAGAACAATTAACCCAATGCAGCGAGCAGAGTAATTATCGGTTGCTGATAAGCTTTTCAAATAAAGATAATGAATTTCTGAAATTTATGTATTTTCCACAAAATGCACAATACGTCAATTATATGAGATTAATTATTGCCACAGTTTCTTTACGCACAAATTGACACCAGAATTGCTTCGATACGATAAGGGATTCTCATGGTTGATTGTAATTCGCTATTTTGTATTTTGTTATTTTAATTAAAATTTATGTGGAGATTAATTAATTTAATTTAAATCTGTCATGGTCGGAAATAAATTAAACAACTTTATCCCCATTATATGAAGTTGGAGAGCTCAAAGATGTTTGATATTACCCTACGCCAGCTGACCGTATACACCGCTACTTATAGAGTTATCTCTTGTAATTCCTGTTTGGCACTTTATTGTTTCACCATTAAACATGCACGAAATCTGTCATGGTCGGAAATAAATTAATCAACTTTATCCCCATGATATGCAGTTGGGGAGATCAAAGATGTTTATTTACTCTTGGACCAGCTGGCCATAGAAATAAAACTAAAATGTGAAATAAAAAATTTAAAAAATCTTATTGGATTATTCGCCATTTTTTGTTAGAAACTTCACATCTGAAAATTCTTATTGGATCTGTATAGGGATGTGTATATTGTTTTTTGTTAGAAACTTCACAGGCTCGAGAAACTTCAAAATTTTTAATTTTCTAAATTTAGGAAGATTTAAATATTTGTTTTCATATATTTGTTTCTTAATATACAAATTCTATTATTTCTAAAATCCCTAATTTCTTATTTAAAATTTCAGGAAAATTCTAAATTTTTTACGTTTTCATAATCCCTAAATTTTCCAAATTTTTATGTTTCTTAATTTCAATATTTTTATTTAAAAATTTTGAATTTTTGAATTTAATAAGTTTATAACTAAATTACTAAATTTTTCAAAGTTGAGTATAGTTACTATGTATTAAGGTATTTAACTTTATTCCTTAACTCTAAATTTTCTATCCAATCTTCTTAACCATCAAATTTTCTAAATTTTTAACTTTACATATTTTTCAAATTTTTAAATAAAAATTTCGAAGTAGGTAAAATAAATTAAACGTTGTACCACCCTCAAAGACTTAACGGATTATTCCTTTGGAACTCTATAAATGTAAGTTATTTTGTGGCTATTTTCTTATTATTTTCATCATAAATTTACTGACATATTTTTTCCACTCTCATTGAATTCCTCAAAAAAAAAAACTGAGCCAGAACGGCTTGCGAAAACCAGGTAACACCGCTTTTATTTTACTATTTTGTAATAGTTGAATTCGCAGTGAAATTTAAAAATAAAAAGAGCTCATCCAGTTATTGTTTGAATAAAATTGAAATAGAAAAATTGCTGATTTGTGTTTTCCAGAAGTTTTGAGCTTACTCAATGTAAGCATAAAACATTTTTACTGCACTGCAAAAAAATATTTTCGCAATTTGAATTATTTTTATTTTCTAAAATGAAACCAATATCGAAACAATTTCTACAACGGTTATTTACTTATTCTAATTGCTACATGATTATATGTAGATAAAGATAGGGGTACTGTAAGAGGTACTCATCTCTTACTTAACCTCATTTTTCAGTAGGAAACGATTTGCAAGTATAGAATCAATTAAATACGTTCATTTAATAAAATAACAAATACAACTAATTTTGCATAGTTTGGTTATTTTACTTTTACTATACCTAAGTGAAGTACAGAAGTTTTTGAAGCTGGCCATTGCGTATTTTTGATTTTGTTACTTCGAACCAATTTTGTTCCACTCTGTGTAAAAACGCTGGTGCATTGTCCTGTTGAAAATCGATTTGTTTTGACGAAGTTGCTTATATAATAGTAAAATTGGGTTGGGTACAGTTGCCCGTATGACAAAATACCGTTTACAAAATCCCGTATACATAATACCGTATTACAAAATCCCGAATTCCAAAATCCCGTATTACAAAATCTCGTATTCTATCATGAAACATCGCGCGATTTTTAACCTAACCTAAGCCAATGTATCATGATAGTAGAATACGAGATATGTGGTCGCGTGTGTGTGTGTGCGTGTGTGTGTATATTTGCCTATTTATGTGTGGGTCATAAAAAGCAAAAAATTACAAGGGGCAGTAGCTTGGAACAGAAAAAACAGAAAGTTTACTCCAATAAAAAAAAAATCGATTTTTATAAAAGAACTAGCTGTAGTACCCGGCTTTGCCCGGGATAAAAAAATATGTTTTATTTTATTTTAGCAAAGTCATAAACTTCAAATTTTTCATCTGTACCTATCAAAGCAAATAAAATTAAATAATTGTAGTTTCAAAGTATAAAGAAATCGAACTCCTTGATGTAAATAAGCGATGACAACATTTTAGTAATAAAATATATTTAAATAAATAAGATTAAATAATGGTACCTAATTCAAGCCAAAGCTTTTGGACAATGTTTCGCGTTTTACCATCTTTGGCATAAGTAAATAGTTTTTTTAGATTGCCGAATTGGGAGCAAGCCACATATAATTAGTTATGAGAGAAGCATCCAGGCTCTAAATTTATTTCAGTTGCCTTCAGCGATTGTCCCTGTGCCTTATTGATGGTTATAGCAAACGCGATTCAAATAAGATGTAGTCGTTTGAACTTAATTGGAGTGTTCGAGGGCATCTAGATCCACAACCTTTCGAAAATACCACGAAAATCTGCTCATAAGTAAAAGATGGCAATAAAATATCAAAAAAATGTAACTCCATCGAAATTTTACAAACATTTTTGTTTGGAGGTACCTAGACCCAGCGGTCGGACCCCTTCGAAAATACTACGAAAACCTACTCATTTTGGTATAAAACCCTTATGCAAAAACTCAATTTGATTAGATGATCCGTGTGGAAACGAAAACACATACATATGTACATACAGATTTACAGATAATTAAGTTTTAAATTAAATAATATTGTTTTTTAAACTATTTATTAAAACAAATTATAAAATAGTTTCTTAAAATTCATACTACGAGATTTAGAAATACGGGACTATGAAATACGGGATTTTGTAATACGGGTTTCTTGTGATCTACGTGATTTTGTTCATTCTGGATTTTATAATACGGGCATTAGTACCGAACCCGCAAAATTTAGTCAAGAAAATAATAATTACAACAATTTGCGTTATTGAGGTTAAGTTTCTCAGCAAATGCCATTTTAACTTGAGTGTTGGCTTCACTTAATAAAGGTTTACGCTGCATTTTCTTTCGTTTCAGGAACGTAGTTGTTTTTAATGCTTATATACGAGGGCGGAGTGAGGAGTCTGGTAAAAATGAAACAAGGAATAATATAGTCACCTTTTAGCTCGATACACTTAGTTCAACGTTTTCCCAATTTTTCGATCCCTTCCGGATAATACGATTTCTCCAACCCTTCAAAATAGGCGTTTGTTGCATCATTAGAGCCAAATCTCTTTCCGCCGAGCCATTTCTTCAAGTTCGAAAACAGGAAATAGTCGCAGGGGGCTAAGTCTGGAGAATATGGTGGATGTGGAAGCAATTCGAAGCGTAATTCATGGATTTTGGCGGTGTGCGTTTTTGGTCGATTGTAATCAAACGCGGCACCCAACGCGCGGATAGCCTTTTCATATTCAAATTTTCTTGTAATATATTGCGCACACGTTCATCTGAGATGCCGACTATCGCAGCTATTTCGCGCACTTTCACTCTGCGGTCTTGCAATACCGTATAATGGATTTTGTCAACCATTTTTAGTGTGGTGAACGAAAATCAGTAAACCACTTGTAAATTATTTAAATCGATGGTGAAGAGTCCCCATAATATTTATCAAGCTTTGTTTTGGTTTGCATAATGGTTTTTCAACGCAAAAAATTAATGTTTAATTAACACACACAGGTTGCCTGTTTTCAATGGCTGTTAAAACTGAACTAAATGACAGATCTGTCTGAAAATTTTAATTTGGTATTGCCACATGATGGTATTGCGACATGACATCTGGGATTTGTGATTGTGGCACTCTCTATTGCAATTTTACCAGACTTCTCACTTTGCCCTCGTAAATCGTAATGATGATGTAATATTGGATGAATCTGCTAAGTGAGTTATGATTTTGCGTTTTGACCGATCAAATAATGCGTTTTTTTTCCTTTATATTTGATATACTCCATAGTTGAGGTTTTTTATAAATTTGGCGATCGCATCAAAGCATCGATTAAGTTTCGACGCAATTTTTCCATTGCATTAAGTCATTTCTGTGCAAGAAATCAATACGTTAGGATATCTCAAAATCTTGACGTGATAAAACAATTCTGTGACCAGATTCGGATTCAGCATCGAAAAATACGTCGGAAATGACTATTCTTGTTCCTGTTAACTGACCTTTGTTGACCCGTGTAATTAAAATAACTAAAGATTAAGGAACCCCTTAATTCTTGAATTTTCCTGTTTTCTTTCCAATTTTTCTTTCAAACCGAATATTCTCGATACTTCAATTAATTAGGTTTTGTTAAAGAATCGTTCCTACAAAGACAAAATATTTGTATAGTAAACACTATCAAATAAACTGATGATTTAAAATGAATGTATTTGATTGTCGGGATTGTTTATTCGATTATATTTTACGTTGACCTTCCTTTTAACCAAGGTAAATGCATTTACCAAATTTAAAGTTTCCACTTTTTACTCCGACTACACCGCCTTAATATTTTGTTTAATCAACTTTCAATGGCATATTAATTATTAACTGAGCAACAATTATAACTTTATTGGCCATGCCGATAAAACACTTGTTTTTTTTCGACATGCCTCGAAAAAGTATGGTTAATGTCAACGCAAAGCATGCCAGCCGATGCCATTTCCCTTCAGGAAATCAAATATGCATTGAGCAATCAAAAATAAAATAATTGAACAACGGGATGTCTTGGTCCCGATTCCTGGTCCTATGAGTTGCTAAAAACCGATCGATGTTTCGGTAACTATAACCATTTAAATATCACCTACTGAAGCAATACGAAACCTGATGTGAAAAATATTATTTGCTATCAGCTTCGGTTTCGCCATTGGTAGCTAAGAAAATAATTTATTGTGGAGTAATAAAGTTTCTGAGCCGTCTGATCCTTATCTTATTCATCAGAGAGGCGGCAATGAAAACTACATACCTAGCTAGATATACCAGTTTTTAGTTTTAACTTACCTGTTTTCATTATAATTATCCATACATTTAGGAGCATCTTAGCATGCCAGATGTTTGTTAGAATACTGTTGCGTAAAAAGTAAGCTTTAAGGGGTAGCCAGCGAATCAGTAAGAATCCTTACAGAATTTGACGAAAGTATTTCCTTATACAGAATATTTGACATATCAGCCACCGAATCCGTAATAACTGACAAATATGTACAGTTTTGAAATTGTAATGTGAATAGGAAAATTATTATTTTTAAGAAAAGTATATCGCATTCTTACTTAAAGTTGTTACTGACTCGTTGGTTCACCCAATATACTTCGAACAATAGAAGTTATTACGATAATTTAAGAGGATGAGTTTTTTATTATATATTGGTTCAGAATAAAACTTCGATAAAATAATTTAAAAAGATCTTTAATTTTAAGTTATTGTGGCCAATTTATTACAAAATTATTGGGCCGTAAATATGACCAAGCATTCTTGAAGCACTCGACCATTTTGAAATCGCCCTGTTTTTGGTGGTGTCGTTGTTTTTACATTTGTTATTAAAGTTTCGTTCCATTGCGTATCTTCTCACAAGTACCTGTAAGCAGCAAATTTGTCCCATTGGAATAGAACTAACATTTTTACTTACCGATTAAATTTCTACAATGTCTCGCTTTCAAGGCACTGTCCATCTGATTTTAGTTGTCATCTTCGGCGGTTTTGACACATAAGGTGCCTTCTAAAGGGGGGTATTGAATTGGTATTGGTTGTTGATGAAATTATTATTACAACCCATTTAGAACGACAATCGGTAAATTATTACAGATGTAATCTACAAAATTCTATTTATAAAACTAGTGCACAAATGATAAGAAAATATATTTTTTTTATAACAAATACTGCTCATCGAGCAAATGCTATCCTTAAATTATAAACTCCATAATTCTTTTTATAATAAAATATTTAAATAAGTACAACAAGAACGAGTCGTGTAATTTTAAATTATACATTTTTTTAAAATGTCTTTCTAATACATAAAAGTACACGATTTACAACAACATAAAGTAAAAAATTGATTAAAAGTGCATTGTCCTAATAAAAAAAAAATGTATTCTTTATTTATTTTTATCTTGAAATTTAATATTCGCTAATTAACGGCCAATGTACATTGTGAACAAGAAGATTTAAAAAATGTTCAGCTGAATTTCAATGTTAAATCGAACAATAAAGGATCATGCTAATTAAATATATAAATAATACAATGTTCTTGAGATAGTTTATTTTTAATAAATATACGCTATATTTACATTTTGTGTAACCATATCATCATCTATGTATACATATAATGTTTATGGTATAGGAAAGAGTTGATCAATTCAAGTAATGTTTATATTTTTTAAAGATAAAATATAAAACTATTAAAATCTCGATTAAAATAATATTCTAAAATAAAAACAACAAGAAAATCAAAATATAAATAGATTTTCGTTCCAACCTAAAAAAAAAAAAAAAAATCACAACAATCTTGAATGAGTAAATATCTGTTGTACATACAAATTCGATATGAAAATATGCACAATACAGAAGCAACAAAATGTACATGCATTTTACTTACTCAATTTATTCTCTTCTTGTCTTGAGAAAAACACATTGAAAATTTATATTTTCAATGAAGCTATAAATATGTGATATACGTACTCACTCTAGAAAAACAAACCAGTACAATGTCAAAATAATACATTTAAAATAAATAAAAAAAAAAAAAATTGCAATAAGATAAAAAAAACTTGTACATTGAGAAAATATTACTGTGTACATATTATAAATTCAGTGTGATTATGTGTGTATATTGTGAAAGAGAAAATTATATTTTATTGGTATAAATATAATATGATATAGTAGAACTTTCATTTGTGATTTTCACACAAAAAGGCGCTTATTGTTCCAAGGACATCTTCAAGTTCTCTAAATAGTACGTGTTTACAGATAATATAACAAGTAATTTTATCATCTATTAAAATAATTAGATTAACAGAAGGTAGGTAGTCACATGAGATTTTACATAAGACATAACGTTGGAAAATTTATTCCTATATATGTATGTAAATAAAATGGTTGTTTGGGTGGCGACCAGATGTTCATTTTTATATGACTAATAGATAACTATAATTTACTGCAAATTTAATTTAGAACATTTTGATGTTTTTACTTTTTCATCGGCAGTCCGACTACTGCTAAAATCACTTTCTCTGACTTAGCAGATCACAGCGCCTCAGGAGTTCGGTGATTTTCTTGTTTACTTAACCTTTCTCCAAAACCTATAATTGTTGAAAAATCTAATTGATAGCATCAAAAACCCACAATAATAAAATTGGATATTGCACACCATGTATATATGAGTTTATTTTGAAAGCGGGCCAAGTCCATTTTTCAAAAAATTTAAAATAAATTTAATGAAAACAATAGACATATTGTATAATAGTACGCCATTTTTTGTCGGTAACCAATTTATAGACAAAATAAAACTAATACTTCCGCAATAAATAACTCATGATTCATTATCTCGTTTTAACAAAATGTGCCCTTGCCATACTTTTAAAATTAACTGCTCGTGCATGAAAGTCTCATTTTGATCAAAATGCAAAAAAAGCAACCCTGCTTTCTTTAGGTATCAATTCAAAATTTCCAAATAGTAGGCTATTGTCTATGTCATTGATAAAGGAACTAATTCTTTAGCGGTATTTTATTGTTTCATATGTTGGATGGTACCCGAACAATTATAAATCCAAAATTTCCAAAACACCTGGAATTTCGTAGAAAATTTTGCATCATTCTCGAAAATTTCAGAATATTCGTGAAAATTCTGGAACATTTCGAAACATTCCAAAAAAATCTGAAACGTTCCAGTACACCTAGAACATTCTAGAAAATTCTGGAACCTTTTGGAACATTCTGAAACATTCTGAGATTTTCTAGAAAATCACCTGAAACATTCTAGAATATTTGAGAATATTATTGAAAATTCTGGAACATTCCGAAACTTACCAAAAAAATTCTGAAATTTTTTAAAATTTCTAGAAAATCCTAAGAAATTCTGGAACGTCCTGGAACTTTCTAGAAAATTTTGGAAATTCCAGAAAATTATATAAACTTCTTGAACATTCTGAAACGTTCTAGAGAATTCTAAAAAACCTTAAATTTGCTAGACAATTCTGGAACATTCTAGAAAATTTGAGAATATTCTTGAAAATTCTAAAATATTCTAAAAAATTCTGAAAAATTCCAATACCCCTGAAACTTTCTAGAATATTCAGAAACACCTGGAATTTTTTAAAAAATTTGAGAATATTCTTGAAAATTCTGAAACATTCCGAAACCTTCAAAATAAATCTGAAACGTTCCAGTACACCTGGAACTTTCTAGAAAATTCTGGAACCTTTCGGAACATTCTGAAACATTTTGTAATTTTCTAGAAAATCCTAAAAAATTCTGGAAAGTCCTGGTACACTCTAGAAAATTTTAGAAATTCCGGCAAAATCTAGAAAATTCTAGAACACTCTGAAACTTTCTAGAAATTCTGAAACACCTGGAATTTTATAGAAAATTTTGCAACATTCTAGAAAATTTGAGAATATGTATTCTTGAAAATTTTGGAATATTGTAAAACATTCTGAAAAAATCTGAAATGATCCAGTACACCTGCAATTTGCCAGACTTTTTTTTTAATATTCTGGAACTTTCTAAAAATAAATGAAACCTTTTGGAACATTCTGAATTTTTCTAGAAAATCCTAAGAAATTCTGGAACGTCCTGGTACATTCTAGAATATTTTGGAAATTCCGAAAAATTCTAGAAAATTCTGGAACATTCTGAAACTGGCTAAAAAATTCTAAAAAATTTTGAAATATTCTAAATTTTCTGGAAAATCCTAAGAATTTCTGGAAAATTCTAGAACATTTTGGAAATTACAAACATTCTGGCACATTCCGAAACATTCTAAAAAATCCTCGAACATTCCAATACACTTGGTACTTTCTAGAAAATTCTGAAACACCTGAAATTTTCTAGAAAGTTCCGGAAAATTCTAGAAAATTTGAGAATATTCTTGAAAATTCTGAAACATTCCATTACATCTGAAACTCTCCAAATTCTGAAACATCTTCAATTTTTTAGAAAATTTCAGAATATTCTTGAAAATTGGAGAATATTCTTAAAAATTCTGGAACATTCTGAAACATTCCAAAAAATCTGAAACTTCCAGCACACCTGGAACTTTCTGGAAAATTCTGGAACCTTTTGAAACATTCTGTAGTTTTCTAAAAAATCCTAAAAAAATTTGAAAAACCTGTACATTCTAGAAAATTTTGGAAATTCCGGTAAATTCTAGAAAATTCTATATTCTGAACTTTCTAGAAAATTCTGAAATACCAGAAATTTTCCAGAGGATTTTACAACATTCTAGAAAATTTGCGAATGGTTTAGGAAATTCTCGAACATTTCGATCTGAAACGTTCCACTATACCTGGTTCTTTCTAGACGTTTTTTAATAGTCTGGAACTTTCTAACAAATTCTGGAACCTTTTAGAACATTGTGAAATTGTATAGAAAATCCTAAGAAATTCTGAAACGTCCTGGTACATTCTAAAAAGTTTTGGAAATTACCGGAAAATTCTAGAAAATTCTGGAACATTCCGAAACTTTCTAAAAAATTCTGAAACTTTCTAAAATTTCTAGAAAATCCTAAGAAATTCTGGAACGTCCTGAAACATTCTAGAAAATTTTGGAAATTCCAGAAAATTCTAAAAACTTCTTGAACATTCTGCTACGTTCTAGAGAATTCTAGAGCACCTTAAATCTGCTAGACAATTCTGAAACATGCTAGAAAATTTGAGAATATTCTTGAAAATTCTAAAAATTTCTGAAAAATTCTAATACACCTGAAACTTTCTAGAATATTCAGAAACACCTGGAACATTCCGACCTGAAACCTTCAAAAACAATCTGAAACATTCCAGTACACCTGGAACTTTCTAGAAAATTCTGGAATCGTTTGGAACATTCTGAAATTTTCTAGAAAATCCTAAAAAATTCTGGAAAGTCCTGGTACATTCTAGAATATTTTGGGAATTCCGAAAAATTCTAGAAATTTCTGGAACATTCTGAAACTTTCTAGAAATTCTGAAACACCTGGAATTTTTTAGAAAATTTTGCAACATTCTAGAAAATTTAAGAATATTCTTGAAAATTTTGGAATATTGTAAAACATTCTGAAAAAATCTGAAATGATCCAGTACACCTGGAATTTGCCAGATATTTTTTTAATATTCTGGAACTTTCTAAAAATAAATGAAACCTTTTGGAACATTCTGAATTTTTCTAGAAAATCCTAAGAGATTCTGGAACGTCCAGGTACATTCTAGATTATTTTGGAAATTCCGAAAAATTCTAGAAAATTCTGGAACATTCTAAAACTGGCTAAAAATTCTGAAACACCTACAATGTTCTAGAAAATTCTGGAACATTATCAAACTTTCTAAAAAATTCTGAAATATTGTAAAATTTTCTGGACAATCCAAAGAATTTCTGGGACGTCCTGGAACATTCTAGAACGTTTTGGAAATTACAAAAATTCTGGCCCATTCCGAAACATTCTAAAAAATCCTGGAACATTCCAATACACTTGGTACTTTCTTGAAAATTCTGGAATATTTTGAAACTTTCTAGAAAATTCTGAAACACCTGAAATTTTCTAGAAGTTCTGAAAAATTCTAGAAACTCTTTAAATTCTGAAACATCTTCAATTTTCTAGAAAATTTCACAACATTCTAGAAAATTGGAGAATATTCTTAAAAATTCTGGAACATTCTGAAACATTCCAAAAAATCTGAAGCTTTCCAGCACACCTGGAACTTTCTAGAAAATTCTGGAACCTTTTGAAACATTCTGAAAATTTCTAAAAAATCCTAAAAAAATCTGAAAAAACCTGTACATTCTAGAAAATTTTGGAAATTCCGGCAAATTCTAGAAAATTCTATATTCTGAACTTTCTAGAAAATTCTGAAATACCAGAAATTTTCCAGAAGATTTTCCAACATTCTCGAAAATTTGCGAATGGTTTAGAAAATTCTCGAACATTTCGATCTGAAACGTTCTTTCTAGACATTTTTTAATAGTCTGGAACTTTCTAACAAGTTCTGGAACCTTTTAGAACATTCTGAAATTGTATAGAAAATCCTAAGAAATTCTGGAACGACCTGGTACATTCTAGAAAGTTTTGGAAATTCCGGAAAATTCTAGAAAATTCTGGAACATTCTCTGAAACTTGGTATAAATTCTGAAATACTTAACCCGAAATTATTTCTAAATTAATTATTACTGGCACATAAAAAACCCACACAACAAAAGTTACCGAAATTAAAATCAATGGTAATTTGCTTCAATTTGTCACATTATTTTTTATGTCTTTATGACATTATGAAAAAGTTACTTAATCAGAATCCATTTTTAGTACCCACAATTGAATTTATAGTAGTGAACATTTTAGTACAAAATCACCAAAAATGTCAATTGTCACATGATCAGAATCTACCCTCTTCCTTTAATAGAATAACAAATTCAGTTGTTTTATATTCTAAAGAAAGATATAGATAAGACCTCAATAAATTTAATTTGTAAATGCTTCATCAACCTTAAAGACACAGATCAAAGAGTTTTTAAGGTTTTTATGGCTTCTTCTAATAATACCAACAAATCTTAAAATATTTTCTTTGAAATGTAACAAATCTTTCAATGTAATTTTAATTCGTTTTATACCTTCAAGGATGGACTAACCTCAAACACCGCTTTTCGAGGATTTATAGAACGTCTTGCTTCAAATATTTTATTTTGTACGTGTTTCAATTATTTTTAGAGCATTTTTGCATTAGGTTTGGGCCCGTTTTTCATTTCTGTTTGGGGTACAATTTCGTAATGCAAAGACACCCCGATTTTTACTGTTGCTATCACTTATGGTGGAACCTAACTTTTTATATTTAATCAGTCAATTGAACATATAAGATGGTGAATTGAATCCGGCAATACCATTGATTGTGTTTGTGATTCATCAAATACGATGTTTGTAGTTTCATTAGGCAGAACTGTAATGAATTCATAAGAGTTTTCGTCCAAATATTGTACTTAATTCCTTTTCATTGCAGGCTTATATTAGTCGCATTTCTTGTCGCATGATCTGATCCGAATCGAATCCAATTATGTTTCAGGTAATGGAAGCATCTTAATTTTTGAACCAAAAAAACAAAAATTGGTTCGTTTTGTTATTGTAATCAATAAGCGCTTTGACAAATTTACAACAACAATTGCATTGAATTAACCCGCACTGGAATGAAATAAATCAACGAAAACTATGGATATATTTAAATATTTAGAATTATTTGTAATAATACCAGCCACTAGATGTATTTCATATAAAATTTATTTCGAATGGCTGGCTATCTTTCAAAATTAAATAAATCTAACTTGGTTGTTTCTTTGGAAAATCATAAAATTTAAAATAATTCAAATTAAAATTTACTCAAGAAAATACGCTTAAGATCACTTTTATCAAGAAATGCAGCTATTGTGTTTAGCTTTCGGTCAAAAATATGACTGAGCAAGCATGGTATAATTCGTTTCAGTGGTCCTGATGCGCCTTAGCAATGTAAAAGGTTTAAAATAAATGACTCGTGTTGGTCTCCACAACTCTTCAAGAAATCGTGGACATTGTTTGATCAGTATTTTGATATTTTTAATTGTTTCCCGATCAGCTAAATTTAGCATTTTTAATTTTTGGCTAGCTAAATTTTACGTCAAATTTTTATGGAAAGTTTATCTTAGCTCTAAGTAATAAAAATAAACGGCTATCGAAGGAATTGGTGGTAGTCAACGAACAATAAATGTCTTGTATCTAACCAAGTGGTGTATAGTGAACTACCGGTTTAAACCTGCACATAAAATACCACCTCCTGTAGTGCCATTCCTAAACCAACCAAATATTAGATTTTATCCATCAAACCCATGTTACCAATATCGAATTAATTACAGGGTGCAATAGTTGTCATTTTTCCGGTGATCAATCTATATTGAGATACTCAATATGGTACAATAAATTACCAAACGTTCACATTGAACCTTTTATCAAATTCTGAAAAGATTACAAAATCCTTAACCAAATGGCAACTTGACACGTCAAGGACATCTATAAATGTTGTTAAAAACTACTCAGTACCGCACTTTATTCCGTCTAATGCATCATTTTTTATTTTTAACTGTAATGGATCTAAAACGCTTGCCCCATGAAGACGTGTGTCGGTCCAAAATTGTAGCCCTACATTTTCAAAGAAAATGTAATTTTGCCTTTTATCGGTCGACATGCTGAAATTCGGCCGACTAAAATATTCAAATGTATTTCTTTAATGAAGATTTTAATAAATTTTTTGAAAATGTCGGTTTAAGTCGAACAGATATACATATTTTCATGGGAGAGGCCCTTAACTACCCGGAAATGGCAAACAAACCAAGAATGAATAAAAACAATTTAAATTCAAAAGGGATTTTTTGAAATTTTGGTAGTGGAGAACTAGGGATTGTCCAGTAAAATTGTCCGGCAAAATGTTGCAGCGAATACAGAAACACTGTGAAAAGTTCAGACCAAACTTAGAGCGAAGATCAGTTTAATATAATTTCTACTAATTTTTCGGATTAATCGTTCAACGTGTCGTTAAATTGACGGTACTGAGCATCAGAAAAGTAAACTGTTCAATACATATGTGATACTAAAATTTTAAATACCTAGAAAATACATCTCCAGACATAACACTCTAGAGGCTGATTTTATACACATTTTCTAATGATTTTTGGAAAATCGAATTTTCCGAGATTTCTAACGGGAAACTTGAGCTGCATTTTTTTCCTGCGATAGCTATTGACAAGTCACATCAATAAAATACATCTCCAGACATAACACTCTAGAGGCTGTTTTTATTTCAATTAACATTTTTTTTGGGTTTCTCGAGTTTTTCACAATTTTTCACGAGGAACTGTAGCCAGGTTTTGCCATATAGGAATATTAAGAAAGGTATTCAATGATAATCATGCATCCTTTCATTCCTTAGTAGTTTTTAGGTTAAGTACTACCGATTGATATCGACTTCATTTTTTATTTTCGGCTGGGATAACACAATCTGCATTACTGTTTTTTTTACTTTCGGCTGGAGTAATTCAATCTGCATTATCGACTTTTCACTTTCGGCTGGCATAACTTTCGGCTAACTTTAACAGTATTGATTTAATTAACAAATTAATTAATGTTGAAAAGTCAACACTTTAGAATAGTGAATAGTCAGGCACTGCTGCTTTTCTTGACTCTAGGGCCATCTATGAATTAACATTACGAGCTATTAAGATATTTAGTTCAGTCCGCGATTTAGTCGAGAAAATCCGCATGACACAGCATTCGAGTAAATTGACTACATTCGATAAATACATTTAATTAATGAAAACAAGGGCAAACGGCATACAAAAAGGTATAGATGTTTCTTGATTACAAGTTAGAAAAATGCGTATTTGAAAAACAATCGTTGTCGGCTTTTACCGAATTAAATCATCCTTAACCCTCGTTGTAATATTTAAAAATTAGTTTTAATTTAAATTATTGGCTCAATAAAATAAAAATAATAATTTGAAATATATTTTTAAATACTCGTATCTCGTAACAATTTATTCCTTGGTGTACATTACGTACTTGTTACATTGTATACTAATAATTACAGTTTTATATACATTATTTACAATATTTAAACAAAGCGAATTAATTAATAATTTTAATTCAGCCATTCGAATAGTGAAGTGATATTGTTACAAAACAAGCTTGACAAGATAATTTTATTATTATTTGTCTCTAAATTAATTATACAAATCTGATCACCTGTTATGGAAAAATATATATCCTTGACCCGAAAACGATTATCTAAACACAAATACTTCTGTACAAAATGCGTCCATATATATGTATATAAATTATTCTTACTATTTGTGATACGGAAAATGTATATGAGAAAATTTGCAATCTCTATCCAAACACAATCAAAACACCACTCCATCCAAAATGTAATAAAATCTGGTTACTAAGCAACCGTATATGTTATGTTATGTACATGATTTTCACGGTTCAACGCAATGTTTCTCATTTCTGGTCGTAAACTGTATTTTAAACTACCACAATTGAAATTTATATTATCACATTGCTAACGAACAACTGTGATGAGAAAATTGAGAATAAATTGGAAAATGCATTGGTAACGAACGGAAAAAAGAAGAAGAATTTTACCACACACATAGTGATATAAAAAAAATTGTGTGTTGTGATTTTATTTTGATTGTTTTTTTTGTGTTAGATAACACAAACTATTAGTATGTGTGTACATCTGCATATACGATAGAGAAAAACAAGCAAATTGCAATAATACTCTGTATGGGTGTGTGATGTTAGTGGTAGTGAAATAAGAAAAAAGAAAAATAATAAGAAACGAAATGGCACGTGTAGAGTACATTCCGGAAAATAATTTCCTGGTTTTTATAATTGTTTGCAAGCAATTAGAGAATACTTCAAACCATTACACATAGCTTAGTAATAATTTACGAAGTTCACTATTTTAGTATTGAGTCTTAAAGTGATAACGATTTATTATGTAATTTTCCGCACACACGCTAGTTACCATAGTTTAACCTTCACTATGCATCATGATAGTGTTTTATTAGTATGGTCAATGTGATAATATATTATACTTATGTGTGTATTATACATTACTCTAGTACATACATATACTACTCACAAGAATAGTTTATAAAATATATTTTTATAATTTAAATTTATATTCTATTATTTTTTTTATTATTGAATAGAAAATTTAATTAAACACTAAAAATAATACACAATTATATTATGATGTAAATATGTGTACATACATACATACAGAAAAAAAAACAATCACAGAAGTAATCATAACACAATAATAATGATAATGTAATCAATCGATATAATTTTCAGTTGGAAAATCGTATTAAAATTTCAAAATTCAATTAATTTTTTTTTTTTTTTGGGTACTACAAAATTTAAATTATGTATTTTTTAATTTTATACATTGATACACATCAAAAATTTTTATTTTTTTATTTTTGCGTGATAATAGTTTGTGTTTTTTGAAACTTAGCGCCTCCGGATATTTTTTAATTCTGTTTTTAGTGTTATTTATGCCATTATGTTTGTATTACATTTACAATACATTTACTGATTTGTTACAAATTTAATTTTCATTATGGATTTTTGTTCTGGTCTGAATCTAATTAATTAGTATTTAATTGGAAATTAAATCAATAGAAATTAGTAAGTTTTCTAGGTCAGGAAATAAAAACTGGATGAGCCATTGTGTACAATGTATACAGGAAATATAAATAATTTTTAAAATCGTTTTACAAAAATAGTGTTGTCTTTCAGGCGATTTAATAAAATTGATTTCACGTTGTTTGCCATAATTTTTTGTGGGAGATGGCGCGAAACGTATTCTCTTTCTTTACTTTGGAATGGAACTTATTCATTAGTACATTTTGTATCTATAATCTATATTTATCTTCGATTTGGCCACCAAATTTCAATATTGTTGCTTTCTAGCGGTATTTAGTTATTTTATTTTTTATCATTGTGGTAAGTTTGCAGTGAATCCCATTAAAAATAGACTTTACTATGGTAAAAAGAAAGTAATTCCTACAAACCCCAAGCTTTGATAAGATGTGAAAACGTCACAGAAAAAAATTATGTCGTTTTCGATTCGCTTTGTACACTTTTTCAAAAATCAATCCGTGAATCGATCAAGAAGATGGAATTACCCGATGTTTTATATGTGTCTGAATCTTGAAAAATATTATTGAATATAATATTTGAGTTGAGACTTGAGAACGACAAATCTTTGTGGCGGTTTTCTCTTCCAAAGCAATTCTTTCTATTCTTTTCTAGAAAGTTAACACTAACTGCTCTTTACTAAAATTTATCTTTGTACAAAATTTCGACCAAATATTTATGAGAAAGAGAAGAAAAATAATATTAACGAAAATATATAACTGAAAGGAAGGGAGGATGGAAAGCGGAAACAAATGTCTAAATCGATGTATTTGGGTCCCGGTAACCTAATTGGTCGAGAAATATGGAAATCTGGAACAAGATTCTCGATTACAATACTAACCCATTATATCTTCGTTTAAGTAAAAATTGTTCGATAACGAGTTGGACCTGGCAAAATTACCTTTGATTTGCTTTTAGTTTTAATTGTTAGCTATAACAACTGAAACGGATACAATAGAAAAAGATAAAATAGAGCCTAATAAAAAACGGCATAGAGAGATAATTTTTCTCGGTTATTAAAAAAAAAAACACATATTTGATTTGGGACATTTAAATTATCTCTGCATTATAACTTACGCCCCAACATGACTTTCATTATTTTTAACCTATATTTAGCATAGAAGATGAATAATGGTAGTGAAACCAATTAAAAGGAGCAAATTAGACATTAATGCTGAAATCATATCATAGATTGCATTTACAAGAGTCTCAAACTTCGAAACGAGAAGATCCTGTTTTTAATTTACGGCAGTGTCAAATCGGGCAATCTGGGTGCCCATGTTATATCGTCGAATGTCGTCATGACACGTCCACGAAACATTTCTTGCAAAAAGGACATTGTTTAACTGGCCTTGTCCCATGTGGTCCGTCCTTTTGAAAGTAAAGGCCTTCCACGCCAAGTTCGTCCACTCCCTGTGCCAAAAAGTCGTGCAGCACGTGTCGTGCACATTGTGTGCCAAAAAGTCTGAGTGCAAATACTCGAAAATTTATTTCATTAAAACAATTTAAACATTTCTGCTCGCTCTCTTGGCGTATGTCGCTTCATAACACTCGGGCTGAGAATTGCCAAGAAATACGAAAATGGCGCCACCGTTTTTGATTCACTTACTAATGACCATCGTATACGTTAAGGAATATGTCTGCAAAGTTGGAAGTCTGTCTTCCTATCGTATGTCTATTTTTACTGGGCAATTAAAAGAGTTTTCAAGAAAAACGCTCAATTACCCGTTGGTTGATGGACTATTTTAAGATCTCCAGCAGTTTGTAGTTATAACCGTATCTCGGCGCATATGATTTTATTATGATTTAATGTCTTATTATCAAGTAGCCTACTTAAAAATTACCTGGTTATTAATGGCCTGAAGCTAAAATATGCCTAGTTTAGAAGACGGTTCCTGTCAAAGTTTTAAGTCCCAAATATATAATGCCGCGTGCGTTTTTAGAGTTTAATTAGTTTTTATTAAAGAAAAACACGAGTTGTTTATTACGCGAAACACAAAATCAATTACCTCAATCTGATGGTATGATTTTTAATCTTTTTACATAACTGGAATAATATACATAAAGTAATTATACAAGTTAAATATAACATAAATATAATACAGGCTGCATCCTAATTGCGTTGGACCAATTCGGATACCTTAAATCATACATGGTAATCCTTAAATACCATCTGGTCCGGATGGTGCTGGTTGATCATTAATATTGCCATCTTCATTCTGCATTCTGTATTCCGATAAACCAACGTAATAGGGTCGTGATACATCTTAACTATTTCACCTTGTATTCTCCTTGGGACGACCATTAGCGACTCTCCATTCTTCAATTTAAATAAAATGTCATTAGTAGTAAAATATTTTGCCTACGTACATAGTTTAAGAAGCTCAAAAATCCGTTTAAGTTCTGGGTCTTCTTTTGTGATGCTTTAATTCGACTTATTACGGCATCGACAATGGATAGAACAACTGGTTGCCTAAAAAGCGCATCCACATAACTCATTCTGATACCTGGGCGATGCTCTAACTTAAAGCTAAACTCTTGCATTAAGGGGTTATACGCAGTTACAAATTTCAAAAAATCGATTTTTCTTATTGCATTTTCGGAATATATTTCAGTATATTCTCTGAAAATTTCAAATCGATCCGGCAAATACTCTTAGAGATACACGCAAGTTGAAAAAAAAATTTAACGATGTATAAACGTTTTGAAACTTTGAATGCGTTTTCCTCAAAACAGTGTTTTCAAATTCGGTGACCACGATTTCTCAAAAACGGCTCAACCGATCGGCTTGAAATTTTAACACAACTTTCTCAGATATATTTTTCAGGTATTGATCGAAGGAATAAGCTTCTCGATAAATATTTCTATTTTTTTAAACAATTTAACGAAAATCGGAATTTTTTTTCAGAGTTTTGGAATTTTTCGGAACCATTTTGTCAAAAATCAAAATTCCCCTTCGATTTACCTACCCAATAATAGAATATTTTGATTTTTTATTTCAAATAATCCAAACCGAAGATATCCTGCTCATCGCCAGACATCTTTTTTTGGAGGACCTCCAGGAGACCGTCTACAGAAGCAGTGTAAATTAATATTTTTAAAAGTCAATAAGTACACGCGCAGTTTTTTCAAAGCAGCTACAATTACCTCCAGCTCAGCTCATAACTGCTGTAGTTTTCCTAACTCATCGAAGTTTTGTTGCTGTTGAAAAACGTTAGGTGCATGCTGCCATCTTCGTCAGACCTTTACAGCAATATGGCGCCAAGTCCATACTTGCTAGCATCAGTATGCAGCTCAGTCTCGGCTTTTAATGAATAAATGTTCAACACTGGCTGATTTGCCAAAATAGATTTTAACTTTTGGATTGCCGCCTTTTGCTCTATCCCAAATTGAAATTCGACATCTTTCGTTACCATATCCATCAATGGGCTAGCTATAGTTGTGTAATTCTCCACAAATTTTCTAAAATAGCCTGGTAGACCTAGAAATTGCTGAATTTTCTTCACTGTATTTGGCTCGGGAAATTTACTAATTGAAATTGTTTTTGCATTATGCCTGTATTCCATGAGAAAAATTGACTGACAGTCAAAAAAATCGAAAAGAGAAAAATAATCTGATACTCCATATAAGAGACAAAGACAACGCTTTTTTTTATTTTTTATTTTATAGCAAAATAATTTTAAACAAAAATAAAAAACACGTTGGCTTTGTCTCTTATATGGGGTGTCAAATTATTTTTCTCTTTTCGTTTTTTTTGACTGTCAGTCAATTTTTTCCATGGAATATAGGCATTAGTGGTTTGATCTGTCCGCCTCCTATTTCGTATCCAAGATACTCGATTTTCTTGCATAAGAATTGAAGTTTACTCCACTTCATTTGCAATCCATGCAATTCGGCAACGTTCAGTACAATCTCCAATCTTTCCATGGCTTCTGTTATCGTTTTGAATGGTATCACCAAGTCATCTATGTAGATACACATTATTCCTTTCCGACAACATTCATCAAATATCCTGTTTATGAATCCCATAAATGCCGATGGCCTGTTGCACAAATCGAATGGTGCTCTCAGTTCTGAAGATCCAATGTGGAAAAATCCTTAGCCTCCCCCAACCTGTCTATTTGATCCTCAATAAGCGGCAATTGAAATCTATCTGGTACCATGATGCTGTACAGCCTTCGGTAGTCCACACAAAGACGTTTTGAACCATCGTTTTTGTTCACCAAAACTATCGGATTTGCATATTCAGATTGGCTGTGTCTAATCACCCCTTCATTCAGCCATTCATCTATGTGATGTTTAACGATCTCCGTTTCGAGTCTCGGTTTACAAGCAATTGGTTTCCCATCAGTCAGCTCAATATACATTTTTATATTTGGACTTGGCGCTTCTTCTCTGGATTGTAGTTTACTACCAATAATCGAATTCTATCGGCCACTTCACGATCATTAATATGGTATATGTTCAGCGAAAGTTCTCCATGCTCAATCACCATTGAAACGTTTTCCGGAATAAATTTTCTCATAGTAATTCCAGTCGGCGTTAACACTGTCGCCATTTGATTTCTCTTGATTTCTAAAATCTCTACCCAATAAAAAATCAACTGGCAATATTCCATCGGGAACTATGTGAATTGTGGTCTCATACTCTTCATCCTCTATTTTAAGCTTCGCATTAAACCTACCAACACGGTTGATACATCTGTGTACCCCGCTCCATAGATTATTGTGCACTCGCTAAAATCGTAAATGCCCCGTTCAATGAATTTTTTAATGGAAATTAAGCTACCGTCGCTTCCGGTATCAACTAGTGCCTGATTATCCTGATTATCTATGGCTGCACAAGATTTAGAACTTTGAGCTTTACTTCCACACTACGTTGAAATATGACAAAATGCTTGGCATTTGAAACATTTCGGGCCATCACTCCATCAGCTTTATTCGCGCAATCTTTTCCTAGATGCTCGGTTCCACTATACAGTTGTAACATTTTGGCGCATTGCTCTCAATTGACTTTATTGGTATGTTCTCGATTGGTCGATTGGTGCTTTTATCTTAATTGTTTGTTTGATTTCTTCATAAATTGCTAGCTTATTTCTGAAATCATTCATAGAAGTTGATCCATATAAAATCGCCTTATTATGTTCATAATCGGTTATGCCACTTATACAGTAATCGACTATCGAAGCATCTCCCAATTTTTGAAAGATTCTTCTTTCTTTTTCTTCCTCTCTGCCATTCGCCTATGAATCACAGCAGAATTCACTTTCTTTTTGAATTTATTGGCTAAATGTGTGCTCAGATTTTCCCAGGTATCGGTAATTGCCAAACGTATACTGTCTTTTCCTATTCCAGTTAACAGTCTTTTTGAGTATATAACTTTCTGTTCAGCATTTCATTTCATACAGACAGCAGCATCTTCGACATCCTAAATCCATTTCTCGATAGTATAATTATCCTCTCCACTAAATTTCGAAAGTGATTCTTCGACATCTCTAAAACTTAAGCCAGCATTAGGCACGATAGTGGATTTCAGTATCTCATTCTGTAATTTTAACAGTTCGATTTCTTTATTTTTCAGTGGCCATCTCCCGTGTTCGTATCTCCTCTAACCGGCTGTTATCTTCCTGTTGATTTTCGTTACCTTGGCTAGCATTACTCTCCCCACTTCTATTTGTCATCTCTCCGCTGCCAGCAGCCTTCATCATAGTGCTGCTTTTTGGTTGGTGCAATAGCATTCGATATTTGAATTCACCGGTTCATCATTCGCAACTCTTGTAAACATTTCCATTACCTTACGGACAAAAGAATCCTCAATTTCAGGTGAATTATCAAGATTATTTCTCTTTTTTCGGCCCATCTCAGTAACAATTACTTAATAATTTGTTATATAATAGCACACCATACTTTTACTACCGTGGCATGATAACCGATTTTTGTGGTCACAAATTTCAAAAATGGTTATACAATATGTGGTTCCAACAAGAAGGCGCTACATGCCACACATCCAGTGAAATAATGACATTACTAAAAATATAGTTAAATAACCGCATTATGTGATTTGACGCCCTGGATTATTTCCTTTGGGATTTCAAAGGTTTACGCCAAAAACCCCTTAGCAATCTAGGGCGACACAATACATTTAAGATTCTGAGCAAATTATACCCAAAATTTATTGAAAGTTCAGACCTATTATGGTATGTGATCAAAACCGTAGTGATCACTGGTCACTGTGTTTCACGTATAAAATTGAATAGAGCTAAATTAATGAAAATAAATTAAAACACATTTTTTTATGCATTGGCTTGCGATTTATTTACAAAAAACATTCTAAAGCTCTTATTTGGACACCGTTTACTTTAAGCAATTAAGGCGTCTCCTTTAATTTTCGATTGTATATTGTATAATTAATTTTTAATGTCGAATTATTCACATTATTCATACAGTTAATCGAGATACAAGGAAAATTATTTTGACTTTTTAGAACATTTGCACCTGTTGTCCCAATCATGTATTAATGAAGAAAATTTGCTGTGGCCAGTTTTCTTTGATGTCACAAAAACTCGAAAATCAGCAAGAGCGTTCAGCTCCGCCCACTGTTAGCAACTTATTGTGCAAAATCAATACGTTGGCAGTTGGAAACGGAAGTACCGCAAAAGAATACTTTAATTGACTTTGATTATGTATGGAAAAATCTGAGGTATTCAAAGCGTCCATTTTATATAATTTTCATAAAACATTTTTGCTCTTGTACAAATACTAACTAAAAATAACAAAATGTAAAGAAAACAGTTCAGTTCTACTAACACAGTGATTTAGAGCTAGACTCTAGAGCACGCCATATATTGCACTATTGTGTTCTTGTTTTAGAATGGCTTAAAACTAAAATTGTTCTTTGTGTTCTGCTTAGGAATTTCATCATTCGCCGGTCATTACGTGCGAAAGCAATAACACACAGCTTCACCAGAGGAAAGAAAAGAACCAAAATTGATTTTTGATTTTGCTAATTGGTCGAATGTAAAATGCAATAAGTGGGAAGCTGTCCTCAAAAATACCTCAATTTTTGTTTAGATCGATATGGCATCAAACAAAGTTGGAAGATCCTGACAATCCGCAGAAATAAGGGAGGGGTTTTTTGATGCTGTTAAAATCACAATAAATCAAAAATATTTCAATTTAATTAAAATGTGATATTTTTCCTAAAGTCATTGTTACTCATTATTACTACATAAACTTTAAAATATTCAGATAGATCAGTTCTCGAATCTCGTTATCTCATTGAACTCAAAATAAAAGCCGATGAGCTATCTTGAACTTGGTAAACTCGAAAAATTGACTAGCCGCGTTTAGCCAATCCCTAAGTCTGTCAATGCTCTGTTTAATTTGATTGTTTAATCCGAATTTGGATTCCAAATAACAACCAGCTGTAGCATTTTAATGGCTTTCCTTTATTTTTTGCCGATAATATACCACATACATATTATTAATCGAATTGGGGCCTGGGTGTTATCTGACGACGATAACGATGAAATCCCAAGGTTTTCTTTGTACATTTGTACCATTTGCCAAGTTGTTCTATTACTTGCTGTAATATTATCATTTATTATTTCATTTTACTTCATGATCCATCAATGAAATATTGCCACCTCCATTAAATATTACGGATTGCCAGACCAGAACTTAAGGAGACAATTTTAAATTTAACCCTCTAATCCTAATGCATGATTTTTTTCGAGCTGACAAATCCAAACTATGTTTGAATTATGTTGAAAAGGGCGAATTTTAAGTTAAAAATTAATTTTGAGGCCAACCCCTCAACTCACATGTCATAAATGAAAGTCCGTCTTTAGGCGGCCTTATGCAGTAAGAAAAAATAAAACAAATTATTGAAATATGTCATTTATTCACGAGACAAAATAAAACAATAATATTCTGGGATCAATCATACTTTTTTTTAATTTATTGTGGAATTCATAGAAACATGTTTTATTCGGTGAATTACCGAAACTAAGATTGCATTTCACATAAAATGCTTGTGTTTCAGAGTATTTTAGACATTTACATTGACATTTACTTGATCGGTCACGAAAAATGCACCAATGCCTACTTGATCTTAACAGACATTTATACTGGGAAGATATGCCCTCTTGGTTGGTTTTGGGGAAGCTGTTTGAGATGCATTCTGATGGTCACCCAAGATTTTTATCTCTGTTATCATTCTTTTCAAAGAGAGTGGTTCATCCACTTCAGTCCGAAATGTTAGAAGCATAATTTTTTCTTGGTTTAGGTTTAGTCTGTGGTATATAATGTAGGCACAATTGCTACGTCGATGAGGTGAAAAAATTACAGATCGGCCATTTACAGGTTTTCATGCGTATATGGTAGCGACCTAGCAATCCAACATTCGACACCCCCCATATGCCGGTTGTCTTTAATTATGTACGGCCAAACAATTTCATAATGTTGTTTTACATTTTTATCCCATTGGGTTGCCACAAAACTGACGAAATGTCGATTCCATAAGTATTCCCCACATACTCCTAAGAGTATCCTCGTTCAATTTTTTCATCACTCGACAGCTTACAATCCGGCACACGATTTGAACGGGCAGTTCCCAGGCTATATATTCCTCTGCTGTTTATGTATGTTAACAGGCCCATGGACGTGTAAAAATTATCGAAATAAAGGATATGGTTAACAAAGTTAGTTTATTCTTTGAAAGACGAACAACAACATTCGACGATGCCAAGATCAAGTGCGCCTATGGTAGTTTTATTATCCCAGCACCACAATAAATTTCGAATGCGTAAAAAAACCGCTGGTATCGCAAAGCGAGAAGAGCTTAACACTCCATTTGTGCAGCTCGTTCGGCTTATATTGACGCAGAATAGTTCCTGTCACCTCTTGCGCACATTTGCTCATCTACGCAAAGCCTAGGTAGCATTAACACTGAACCGAAGGTTTCATTAAAATGTGTTATAATTATAACCGCGGTCGAACCTTGATCATCCGGATTCCGAAAGTTATGTGCCTAATAAGATTGTCGTTTACCAAGTATCTGAAGCACTTATAAGGGGTTTTAAGTTTATGGCACTGCCAATGGCATTTAATAAAAGAAATTGTTTTTTAAAGTTGTTAATGCCGCCACAATTTAAAACACCACAATTTTCTGTGTATATGGCGACCGCACAATTCACTCTATGCGGTCGAATTTATTGTTACAAGCAAAAATAAATTGTTTACAAATTTGTTGTGGGAATTAAAATTCACCATTCCCCAAACCCACGTTAATTAATTTGATTACACTTCACAAACTTATTATCGATTATGAACGCGAAAAATGATTATTATTTAAGTAGTTTGTTTAACTATCACTTTATTTTTGTATAGCACACGATGTGTTATATTTACAAGAGCTTGAATAAGAGTGACATTTTTGTTATTTTTTATCTGCGTCCATATTTGAGATATTAAAATATGGACTGAATTTTCTTGCACTTGCGATGTACAAAAAAATTAAAATAAGCAAAAGTGTATTTGCTAATATATTGATTGCTGATACCGACAAAAGATGGTGGTATAGATTTTTAGTTGTTGTATTAAATTTATCCGAGAATTTATTTAATACAAAGTAGTGAGTACACCAAACCCAGTATTATATTAGTGCCAAAATATTCTGTAGACATCACTACTAAACTAAAAGAGCTGTTCAATTACAATTATATTTGAAAGTTGAAATGCGTTACATTTCAAATAATTGTAGCGATAAACGAATTAAATTAGCGATTTAAATGAGTGGGTCGCTACAAGTTCGTTCAACTTTGGTGGTAATTGTTTATCGCCTAGAAATATTATATCGTTGATATGTAACCTTAAGTTTTGTTTTTCCAAATTATAGATTTAAATTCACGTCTGCCGTTTTTTAAATTCATAACAGCTCCAGAAAATATAGATGCTGTGGAAATACTAGGTCTATTTATTTCTTCACCAATTCTGATGACCGGATTCGCTTCTACCAATCATTATCTTTTATTGAGGGCATCCGCAGACATAGGTTCACTATGAATAGGCTTAGAAAGCTCAGTCTCAGAAGGTACGTATGCCTCTCACTGATATCAGTCAGTTGTCTTGTTGTTAAATGGCTGAATGAATTTTCATCAATTAGCTTGTCGTCTTCAGCATAAACCAAAGTAGTGGTTTCGCTATCGGATGCTGGAAAAGTAATAAGTTCTTCGATTTCCTTATCAGTCATTTCTGAAATTTTGTAAGCTTGTCGAGAGGCCATAACATCTAAATACAATATCAAATAAAATCCAGCGGAGGGTTGTTATTTTTACAAGTACAAACAGATAATACAATATTTACTGCGTCCCTAAGTGAAGTGGATATTACCCCATATTTTCTGGGAATTAGGTCGTTTTAAATAAGACATAACCCCAGGAAAATAAATTGGCGATAATGTCCATGGGGATTAATTCGGGGTTCAATTTTGATATTCTTGACTCCAGACTACATAGTCTTTTTGATTTAATTTTCTTCGTTCAAAATTGTTCCTTTGCAGAATCTCTTTTCAAGCGCCGGTCGTTTCAGAAACAGATTTCCAAAATATGGTCTCAGTTCCTTGATATTTTCTAATTATTTTTTTGATAGCAGTGTGGCAGAAACTTCCAATTTATAAGAATTTCATCTTTTATTTTCGAGTTCCGTTTCATAGAGCAGTTTTTACTTAGAAAAACTATTTACTACATAATACTAGGTGATTTTAAAAGTTCGTGGAATGGAAATGAAAAAAAACAAGTTTTTGGTTCTGAAAATAACTTTCTTCGACCTTCAAAATGCTCCTTTACTGGAGCTATAAACTTGGAAACAGATGAAAGTCAAAAGGAGCCAAATCTGGAAACACCTGTGTGAGTTGGTGCATTGTCTTGTTGAAACATGAATTTTGTATGCTTTAAACCAGGTCTTGCCTCACGAACTTTTCATTCAATACATGCAAAAGATTTGAATAATACCCTCCGGTTATTGTTTTACTGGTTTGAAGGTAATCAATTAGGAAAATTCCTTTTGAATTCCAACCTTCTTTGCCGATTTTGACCACTTTAGCCGTTTCGGTGCAGATGTATCGTCTACTCTGCAGTTTGTTGTACCAATTTAGGATCATAGCAGTAAATCCTAGAATCATTCTTAGTTACAAATCGTGACTTGGAATCTGTTTTTTTCTTTTCGAAAACGATCCAAATATTATTGACAAAAGGCGGAAATGAAGATGTTTTTCGTCCGAATTTAACAAAAGTGACAAACCTAATTCATTCGTTAAAATATGAGACACCCTTTCAGTTGAGATGCCCATAGCCTCAACAATTTCAGAATTAGCGAGTCGTCTACGTTCCATAATCATATCATATCAAAACGCGGATCACGTTCAAGGCTTGTACGAATCCGTTGAAATTCGGAAGTACACTAAACTAACCATTGATTTTGCAGGAGCAGCATTAGCTAACACATTTACCATTTTATTATAAATTTCCATAGCCTTTAAAAAACTTTTTTCACAAAGATTTTAATGACAGTACGGTGCTCAATTTTTTCCATTTAAAAAAAAATATATCTGCTTTAATTACCTGTCTGAACAGAACTATTTGACAGATCGACTAGAAATTTCGTATGTGTTCATATCAAGAGTGATTGTATTGAATATAAATATAGATGTATTTCTACTAGTAAAACTAGGTGGCACTTCAAAAACTTTTCAAATCACCTAGTAAATCTTATAATATGCAATAATATTATTTTATCCCTTGGTGGAACGGGGCGCTGAGTAAGCTGAGGAAAAAATCTAGAAGGTTGTTCAATAAGGCTAAACGCACTGGGGAATGGGGCGAGTATAGGATGGCCTTAACGGAATACAATCTGGAATTAAGAAGATCCAAAAGGGCTACCTGGAGAAACTTCTGTGAGGGAATTATTGAATTACCCTCTGCAGCTCGTCTCCAGAAAGTCCTTGCTAGAGATCACTCAAATGGTTTGGGGCTTCTTCAGAAGCAAAACGGGATGTTCACTGAAAACCGGAAGGAAACCCTGGAGTTTCTATTAGGTACCCACTTTCCGGACTCAATAGTGGTAGGTACCCAGGAGGACCCGCATGACCCTTCAAGTGAGGTAGACTATTCACCCCACAGTAGGATCTGGAGCCTCTCTGGAAAAATGTTCACACCCAGCAAGGTGAGATGGGCTATTGGCTCTTTCAAACCGTTCAAATCTGCTGGAGGGGATGGTATCTTTCCGGCTTTACTTCAAAGAGGTATTGAGGAAATACTCCCCAGCTTGGTCCAGTTGTTTCGGGCAAGTTATGCTTTTAACTATATTCCGAAACTATGGAGGAAAGTAAATGTGGTCTTTATACCAAAGGGAGGGGGTCGTCTGGACACCCAGCCCAAGGCTTATCGGCCAATTAGCCTAACATCGTTTCTATTGAAGACGATGGAAAAAATCCTGGATAATCAAATAAGAAATGAAATCCTTGTAAATAACCCACTGCATCGGAACCAGTTTGCTTATCAAGCTGGCAAATCCACTGTGATGGCTCTTAGTGGTCTAGTCACGAAGATTGAAAGAGCGGTGGCTTTTAAGGAAATTGCCCTGTGTGCCTTTGTGGACATTGAGGGGGCATTTGACAATACCTCCTATGGTTCAATAGAGAGGGCAGCTATGGAGAAGGGGGTTCCGCCGTCTACAACTAGGTGGATCCGCTCCATGCTGAAATATCGCGATATTACAGCCACACTAGGTGGCGAGTCAGTAACCATCAGGGCCGTAAAGGGCTGTCCCCAAGGAGGTGTACTGTCTCCTCTTTTATGGTCATTGGTTATTGATAGACTGCTGGTCCTCCTGAATAGCCATGGGTTTGATGTCCAGGGCTATGCGGATGACGTGGCTATCGTGATTAGAGGCAGGTTTGATGATATCATCTCTGATCTCATGCAAAATGCACTCAACTTGATATGGCAGTGGTGTAACAACGAAGGACTTAGTGTCAATCCAAACAAAACTGTCATTGTCCCTTTTACGAGGAGGAGAAAGCTCTCGCTTGTAGCTCCCTCGTTAAACGGTACTATTGTTGCCTTTTCCAAAGAGGTTAAATATCTAGGGGTTATCCTGGATAATAAACTGAACTGGGAACAACATATACAAAAAATTCATAATAGAGCCACTAAGGCTTTTTGGGCCTGTCAGAGACTCTATGGACGTACTTGGGGACTACAACCAAAAATGATCTACTGGTCATTTCTAACAATTATTAGGCCTATGATCACTTACGCATCGTTAGTGTGGTGGCCTAAAACTCAACAAAGGACAGCGCAAACTTTATTGAATAAGGTTCAGCGTATGGCCTGCATTGGGGTTACGGGCTCAATGAAAACATGTCCGACCGCAGCAATGGAGACACTCCTAGGACTAACTCCATTGCATCTGCATGTAAAAAAGGATGCTGTTAATATGGCCCTTAAGATGCAGGCGGAGGGTAACATCAAACCAGGCAATATGGTGGGCCATCTGGAGATCCTTAAGGAGTTTCAGACAGATCCCACTATAGGAATGCCTTCCGACTGTATGCCAGCCAAACTGGATTTCCACAAATCCTTTTGTGTTAGATTACCTGACCGGGAGGAGTGGAGTACAGGGGGACCATCCTTTGAGCGAGGGTCATTGGTGTGGTATACAGATGGATCAAAAACGGAAGATGGGGCGGGGGTAGGAATACATGGGAGTGGAGTATCACTCTCGAAGTCCTTGGGTACCAATGCAACCGTCTTTCAAGCAGAAGTGCATGCTATAGAACTTTGAGCTAGGATAGGCATTTCTAAAGGCCTAAACGACGCAAAGGTTTATATCGTATCAGACAGCCAATCGGCCTTAAAGGCTCTTAGGTCTTTTACCATTGAGTCAAGGCTGGTATGGGATTGTCTGAAGTTTATTAAATCGCTGGCAAGCTCAAATAAGGTAACACTGGAATTGTGGGAAACGAGGCAGCTGATGTCCTCGCCCGCGAGGGATCTGCCTTTCCATTAATTGGACCAGAGCCCTTCTGCGGCGTCTCTAAGGGGCACCTTAGGGCAGCAGTTAAACGCTGGGAGGATGTGCAAAAGTCCTCTTACTGGCGCGGAATTCCAGGTTTGCGACAGGCGAAGGAATTTATTTCACCTTCGTCGGCCAGGGCCAAGGAATGTCTCGTACTTAGGAAACCTGAGTTGAGGCTGCTTACCGGCTTCCTCACAGGTCACATCCCCTTAAGGTATCACCTTAAGAAAATGGGCCTAAGTCCGACGGATAGATGTCGCTTCTGTGACATGGAAGCGGAATCAGCGGAACATGTTCTGTGCCATTGCCCAGCCATTTTCTGCAAAAGGTTACAACATCTAGGAGGGAGAGTAATGAGCCCGGATGGTATGCACCATATACCGGCCGGCAGTATTGTCAGGTTCATTAAGAGCCTGAATATTGACTGGACGGCTCATTAAGTAGGGTCCATGCACAAAAGATCTTTTAGGTCGCAGTGCGGGGTGGCTTGAACGCCCACATGGCCCTCAACTAATAATAATAATAATAATAATGCAATAATATATTTCATCCTCATTTTCACTTTGGAAATGGGAAACATTTTGAATAACTTCAAAATTTTTAAATAATTTAGATTCGCTCAGTTTAATAAAATCACTTGCATAAAATATTAATTATAATTTTTATCATTCATTTAAAAAAAAAATTGCAATAGTTTATTTGCTAGTGATTAAAAAAAGTACTATCAGTATCTTATCTCGTGACAAAAAAAACGCGATAAGCGATAATTGTGCATCGATAATGTTGTTCTGCTATCTAGTGCTCTGTAAAAGTTTTACATTTACAAATATTGAAAGTTACAATAATTAAAAAAAATAAAACGACATACAAAAAAATATTGATATCATATTTCCGTATTTCAATTCTTCAATTTGTTAATTTACGTTAGCTGTTTACGAATAAAGCCTCTCTGATCAGTTTTTACTACCGTATCCATATTAGTTAGATAATTCAGTGAAGACCGCTTACTTGGCCTAACTTTTATATCTCTTTTAGATCCGAAGATCCTTCAAAAAATGTTTTCATTTTTCTCAATGCTCTTTTAATTATAACTAAAGTTCAGGTTTAAAAGAGCATTGAGATATAATAAGAACACAAGACGGGTGATTTTAATTAAGGTGCGCCACTATATAGACTTCTGTTTGTATATACCGGAAAACAGTTTGCTTTTCTTTGCAATAAATTGGACTCAAACATTTTTGTAATGTGAACTTCATTTTTCTTTACTAAACACAAATATAATAAAGCAAATACTACAGTACAAATCATTGAACGTGTCCTCATTTGTATCAGTTTCTTGGTCAACTTCAGTTATTTATATGACACAAAATCTATTAAATTAATTTAATCATTGTCATCTTATAAAATAAAACCTGTGTCAATCAAATTTCTATTGCTTATTGAGTAAGATTCACCGCGGGCAGTGGCTATAAGTATAACCTTGTGTGCTGTTATGGAAAATTATCAAGAGTAATGTCGCTATTATGGCTCAAAAATGTTATTTTTCGTTACCCATATTTAGCCTTCTGGATTTGCGTCATTTGCTAATTATTTTTCTAGAAGAAGCAGATTTGCTGTTCTTGGGATTTTTTTTCATTTTGGGGCTCTTCAGTTCGAAAAATTGGATTTCAAAGTGATGTGTGTTGGTCTACCTGTTAGTCTATCTGTCTTTCGGTCGCTGTGTCAGTCTATCTGTCTATGTCCCCTCTATTGTCCAGATGGTTTGAGCAATCGAACTGAAACTTAATTTTTAAACTTTTTTTTCATAAATTCGATGATTCGGTGAATTTTAGTGAAAATCGACCAACCGTCATTGGCAGCTTCCGAAAACAATAAAAAATAAAAAAAAATAAAATAAAAGTTGTAAGAAATTTGCTTAATAAAAAACTTTCAAAATTCGTAAAAGAAAGTCGTGTGCTGGTTGACCATACCACCTCAAGTTTTTATGTTGGCCGAAACTTGCCGATGAATATAAATTTTCCTTTTAACTTTCTCATTCGCCAGATTTGAAGAAATTTTCTTGATGTGAATTTGTGTCGTCTTCCCTATTGCTGTATTACACAATTGTTCGATGATATTCCGGGACTCAAATGATTGTTGATGATGGTTGTAGAATCTTGTTTCTTATCTGCTTCGATGGGCCAAAGGCTAAAGTATTTTTTCTGTTCAGCATCATATCGCGTTTCAATGTTAAGCAATGAAGCCATTGTACTTTGTAGTGATTATAGGAATATTTGGATTCGTTAACTTAACACGTTTTCGTCATTATTTCAACTAACTGTATTCAAAATAGAGTTGTCTCAGCGAAATACATTTGTATTCGATAAACCAAAATGATCATACAGGTCATTTACCAATGTTCAATTTCAACAGCTTTGATTGTGTACAAACAAATGCTTTATACAAAAACTATTTATTCCTTTGTTTAAACATCCGATTAACTTTTCTTTCCATTATCTTGTACTACGAGTATGCTATAATTATCATATTGAATACTCTTTTTTAATTACATAGAAGTATGTTTAAAATTTGTATTGTGCTTGTTAATATTTGTTAGCGTTAACTATAAACAATACTTTTCTAAAATTTCAACACAAGAAACGTTCGTATGTACATACTATTTATTAAGTTAATAAACCGACCAACTTCAAATGAAATCGAGTGAATCGAATAATTTCCGTAGATTTTACACTATTTCAAATGATCTTAAGAGATTGTAGTCTTAAAATATTACTGTGCAATTTAATACATATGTGTCAGTTTTTTACAGAGAATCTGTATAGCACGCGATTTTAAGTGTTAACCAACTTATTTAATTTCAAACCGACAATATAATAAATTTATAAGTTTTATGTGAGATCAATATTTTTTCCACAATTTATAGTGTTGGCAATTTAAATCACAAAATACAACATAAAGAGTTGTAATATGAGAAGAGATGCAATAAAATAATATTAGCCAAATTTAATTCATAATATAAAAAGTGTTTTAGTGCAGGAGTTAAAAAAATTAAATTTATAATTAATAAACAGTGAAGGAAACGACTTTTAGAGTTTTTTTTTAGAAATGTTTTTACTTGCAAATCATTTTTTTTTTGACAGAGTTTACGATGTCTAGCATTATAAAGATCAAAAATATAGTTTTTCTACAAACAATATATACAAGTAAATAGTGTAATAACAACATATACAGCACATAATGCAAACATGAATAAAAAGTTAATTTGCTAGTTTTGTTTGTAGATATGTATATTGTATATGTGTTTACAGTAAAATTTTATGTATTGCAATTGTTGGTTACTTCAAGGAAATAAAAACTAAGTGTAATAAAAAATTATATTAATTTTCTAATTTCCTTTATACTTTTATTTTATTTATTTATTTTATTTTTTTTTTTGGGAACAAAACAGTAAAATTGAAACTAATTAAAAATTGTAGTAAAATTTGATAAATCATTAGAGAAATGATTGAGTTGGGGGGTAGTATTTATAGCCGTGAGTAAAAATTTATGAACGAAGAACGAACAATATACAAATATTTTAGTAGTTTTTGGCACAATATACTGATCTTTTAAGAGATACTTAGGTAGTTCTCAAGTAATATAAGGAATATGTACTATAAAAATATTATCATATGTTAGTTTTTATCAATTTAGAAAATCAAACTGTCTGGTTCTTATAATTTATTGCTGTAGCAGCAGCTGTGTGACCCGAGACTGAATCATTAAGTGATTATCTGCCTGTGTATAGTTTATTTTTGAACAACATACTTATTTAAATTTATGTTGTAGTCGCCTTGCAACTGCCAAATTCCACAATTTAATTTTTTCCCAATTTCAAGTTCATTCGCAATAAACACATAAACACCCGGTCGTATATCTTCCAATTAAATATTTGATTACGTCGCAAGTCACTAGTTTATTGGTTTTGGGATAAAATTGAAATGTATCAAATTAATTTTTCGTATCAAATGTAAAACCCTCGTAAAAAAATTACTTTGGAAAAAATTTATAAATCAATTGCTGAATTTTTTTTTGTATTAAATGATTTTGTTTGAAACACAATTGTCATATGAGCGCCAAATTTATGATTTATTTGTAATTTTAATAAATCAGAATTTTGGCTTTTCGAAATACATATTTAAGTTGTAGAAATTTGTCACGATTAGGTGTTATGTACATATGGGAAAGTAGTGTTACTAACTTTTCCTTCAAAGGAGATCAACGATGTAACTGGATATTTTATTAAACTAAGAATTCAATAAAACTTGCTACTCTATATTTAAAAAACGTTGTTCTAAATATATGGTACGACTAAATAAATATAAGTACTAAAAGTTATTTTTTATCTAAATTAGGTATATCTTCAGAAAAAATCTAACTTCTACATTTCTTTCATTAACCGTTTTGTTCCATTCGGGCTAGAAAAAGCTCTCAAGGCGTTACATAAATTTAGAATTAACTTAGTACATATTAAAACAACTAGCTTTTAGTTTAGCACTTTTAGTTTTTAGTACAGAAATAAAAGTTACATTCAAAGTACAACTGTTAAATGTGCAATAAAATAAACTAACTTTGGTTTGTGTACTAAATATTATAAGTACTAATTTGAAATACATGAATCTAAATTTATTAACGCAATGACAGTTTCTAGCCCAGCTAGCACGACAGGGGGGTTTATTTGTGAATTCGATTCGAACGTATTTGAGTTTTTGAAGTATTGGATTCTTATTTGAATTGAATCAGTTTCGTTCGTTTCTTATTTACATCAAATACTAATCTTATAGTTCGAAGAGTGAAACATGTTCGAATCGAATTCACAAATAGCCAGCGACGGTTCAAGGTACCGGCAATTCGGGCCGTTGCCCGGGGCGAAATCCTGGTTAGGGCGCCATCAAGATCAGTGATCGCAAATATTTGGCACGCGTGCCAAACGTGCCACGTTGAAAAATTTTTCCAGCACGCCAAAAATTTAGAGTACGCCCAAATATCGAAATGCTGAGAAATGGGAAACCATAATATCAATTTGGTCATACAAGCACCTTTGGAATGAATATCAAATATGGCCCGACAAATTCGGAAAGGTCGTAAGAAAATTATTAGGTGATAAAACACATGGTTCAATAAAATAAATCGTGGAATTTTAAATTTTGCGAGCTGTATGAGTCCAGTTGTCAAATTTTTTTTTTGTTATGTTGGTTACGCTAGTATATCTTGACGTAGGTATATTGGATCGGAAATTTGGTTTTTTTAACAGAAATCGCAAGGGCCATGTAAGGCGAATACGGAAATTGAAACATCATAATGGTGTAATTTTGACAAAAAATTTACGAACAAGCAGAGAATTGTGAGCAGGCGCATTATCGTGTTACAATAGCCATGAGTTATTTCCCCACAATCTGAGCGTTTTATTCGGTGAAGCCTGGTAAATAAAACTCTTGGTGATACACTAAGCCGTTGAAATCGAAGAAAACAGTGAGCAGCACTTTCACATTCGAACTTGACGAGCATGCTTCAATTTTGCTTCTTAAGGAAGCTTCCATTGGAACGCTTGAACCTTAGTTTCGACGTCATTTTCGTACACTACGGTACTACCATAAGTTATGACCCGTTTGAGCGAGTTCATTTAACAATTTCTGAACAACGCCTATTCGGCAATGCTTCTGGCCGAAATTCAGCAATTTCGGAGCCAATTTTGCGGTCACATGCACGTAGAAATTATAAAAGACAGAAATGTCTAACTTATTCTAGATTACCAGACGATGGAACACTCTAATTTCGACAATCAACATATTGTATCACTAATGCATTCGGTGAGTTAGGCGCCGAAAAAATCATCGACGAGTATCTAGAAATATTAAAGGAAATCTCAATTATTCTTGAACTGCTTATGCTGGCGCCACAATATCTGAGCAAAGAAAGGCAACACTAATAACAGCTGAAGAAACTGTTTACTACGGTATTTAAAAAGGTAAAGGAGATAAATACACTTCTTTCTCAAGAACTGTTTGTAAATTTGAAAAGTTGAAGGACGGCCTCAAAAGAACTGTTAAAACATATTTTGCCTACTTTTTCGGGTAACACGGGTTGGCGGGCATTTGGCTAAAAATAACTACCCGTTTCTCGGGTACTTAATTTTCAAGTATTTTACGAGCCAAATGATATATGTACCAACATCTTCAGCAACCATTTTCTTCACTTTTTCGACTAAGTCATCAGTTATTAGTGTGCTGGGACGTCTAATGCGCTCCTCATCTTGAACATATTGATGGCTCTCTTTGAAACGTTTTTTTTCACTGGTAAATGCTTGTTTTATTCTGACCAGACTCGCCAAAACATTTAGCATTTATAATATGTTCTACACTTCTTTTCATTCTTAAACAGCCAGCAATAAACCAAGCATCCAATATGCGGCTACAATATCAAAGGAGACAGTAACCCAAAAAATGTGAAAAAAATCCGCCTGTTTTAATTAAAGATCATATTTTCACCACCTAAAACTATTTATTGGTAGATAACAAATTGTTTTAAACCGAACAGTCACAGGAAACCATAGCAAATTGTGCGAGTTTACCGTATTCATGGGCTTATGTAGTTTTAGTTCAAGATTTGTTTCGTACCCCAAATTAAGAAGCACGTTTGTATTGACATTATTTGGAAAAAAGGAAAACCATTGAAAGTTGTCACTAGAGTGACTAGGTCAAAAACGACTTAACCAGAACGAAGTCTGACAAAGTTTGAAAAAGTAGAACATTTCGACGTATTTTAAGTCCCGAAATTTATTATGTATTTGAACACCAAAAAAAAAATCTAATAAAATTGGTTTGAAGTCGACGACCATGGTTAGAAAACCGATTTGTTGTGAAATCTCGTCTAGAACAGTTGTAAAGCCCGCTACATTGATTCATCATTTGAATGTGTTGCAACTAATTCATTTATCATCAAATGCGTTGATTAAGTCAGATATGAAATTTTATTGGAGTTGGTGCATAATCGTAGAATTTCCGTTTAGGGCCGGGATGTTTCCGAAATAAGAGATGGTCAGACATAAATACACACAATAAATCAAAAAAATTAAATTTGCCAATTCTAATATAAAACCGAATTTTCAACTCTCTGAAGAATTATTTAGGCCACATCAATTTGGGTCGGATTTCTTAAGTAAAATAAGAGCCAAATTCAAAAAATACTACGGAACATCACTAATGGTATTTTGGTTGGTACCATTAATCAAAAAAATGTTTCACCAATTTGTTTACAAAGACAGCCAATTCTCCAGCTCAAAATGGAACGAGGAACCATATTTGTGGAAGGATTTTAATAAAATTGTACATCTTGGGCCTTATAATTTGGGCTGGAGTTTGATTTCTTAAACAAAATATTTACGGTGTATGAAAATTATTATTTTTCGAATCCCTCCTTTGAGTTCAGGACAAAGTCTTTTCCCGGACGCCTGCAAATGTTTGAAAAATAAGAGCATGTCCGAGGAAATCGGGGTTGTCACTCTTTTCAAACTCTTGAAGTTTATTCATTCGTATAAAGACCGAACCTTCCTCTACTGAAACCTACTTAGCCATTTAGGTGGCGATGCCAGATCATCGCATAACAGAATTTAAGCGCACTAGCTGACAATAGCTAATTAACAGATTTTCCTTCAACATATCATTGTGAGTTTATATTTTCAGAGATGAATATTATGACAATAATTAGGAATAGAACAGCCAAAGACAATTGTCTCGGTTTAAGATTTTGAGCTCGATTCCAAGCTAATAAAATTCATCGCCCTTCTCCTTTAAAAATGTTGACTGATTCTTAATATTAAATTTACAACAAAAAATATTTTAGGGAATTAGTTTGGCACGCACAAAAAGCAGCAATAATTTAAAGAAATACTTTTATTGACACGCAAATAATCAACTACTTGCGAACACTGATCAAGATTCTGCGAAAATAATAAAATTGGGGCATATCTTCACTTTTCCTTAGTAATGAAAAATATTGGCTGATGAAAAAGAAAAATAGAAAAATATTTAACGGAAGGCGCATTGGCGGAAAAAATACAACATTATTTTAGTATGTACATGTTCATATTAATATTTTTACATATTTGCTATATTTCTTGTACTAATAATTGATAACTGACCTATCTTTTGTAAAAAATTACAAATTCAATCAAAAAACGAAATGTTATTCCTTTACTTTACAGTCACATTGTTTATACAATAAACATTTGTCTATATACTACCATAACATTGCATCACTACAAACAATTTAATTTAACACGTACCGAGCACATACATATATAGATTCCGGTTTGATGGGATTTTCGTGATATGAGATTTTATACTAAACGAAATTTTTGCATTCTAGTTCAGTGAAATGAGAATATAAATCTCCCCATATGTGAGATTAAAAGTCAAATTTTCTCGTCTAGGGATTTGAAGCTGAAATAAAATTAATACTTGATGAAATCTTCAGTGATTCGCATACAAGCGTACTAAAAAGGCATTAGTCAAAGGCATATACAATTGGTTTTAAATATTCGTAAATAAATAGTAAACATGTGTTTTTTTGGCGTTGATCAAGTAAAATCTACAGTTCATCAATAAAACTCTTTATTGGAATCTAACTAACTCGCGAAATTTGGCGTCGGGTTTAGTCAAAGGATAGGATAGGGTATTTCTTTCAGTCTGCCTCAAGACGATTTTATTGCTTTTAGGATTACCGCGCTTATATAATTTGATTATCGTAATCTAGTTGTGAGATTGAATTATTTTATTTTATTGTGATTATTAAAATGAAATATAAATCACGATCTGTGATTATCCCGATAATCTTTGGGTCTGTCAATCTGTGTTTGTTTACAACATATAAGAGCAATCGTTATTTAAAATATTTAATAAGAATTTAATTCAATTTACCTTTAAATCTATAATTTGTTTACCATCGATTTAATAAACGTTAAATGTAATTCAATATTACACAAACCACATCAAACTACAAATATAATTAAAGACAGATAATTTCCATTTTTGACATTTTAGTTGATTTAGAATTAGTACTAAAAAATTATCTCGCAAAGAGAACCAGAATACAAATTTGTGGAATGAAATTGTTCAATGGGAAATCGAAATTCGAGATAACGCAAAATCTCATACGAGTATTTACAATGCAAAAGCTTTTTACGAGCATTCACAATGCTCTGATAACCATCTAAATATTTTAAGTTTAGCATGCGCTTGAAAATTGTCACCAAAAATAGGAGAATAAAAATTAAATTGTCTCATTTATCCATCAAAAAAAAATGTTAACCGAGGCGCTAAAAACTATAGGGTAGCCCTGCAAATCGCCCCCCAGGCAAATAAGAGGAATGTAGAACCAGTAAAACGGAACAGTACGTTCATTCAATATTTTAAGTTAGCTTAGCCAGAAATAGCTTTTCTGATGATACCTAATTAAGTATATCTGACTTAGATAAATAATTTATTGCTACTTTTGGTATATATATTATTTAGTACAAAGCTAAAATTTGTATTTTAAACGCACCTAATATTTAGAACAACATATTTAAACGTAATAGTTTCTTACGGCTGCGCTATAAAAATGTTTAATTGAATACATATGTATAGGTCGCCTGGGTTCAACATGTATCAACAAGATTCGACATGTCTTAACAATTTATCGACAATCCTCGATGCAAAATTATTTTTTTACAACTTAATAAACTTCCTTTTTGAATAATTTCGGCTATATTTACATCTTCTTAAATGAAATAATTTTCTGCAAGGCTTAGATATTTATAAAAGTTCTAACTTAATTTCCAAGTGTGATAATTTGCTAAAGGATATAATATAACACTAAATTTTGTATAAGTAGGTACTAATGGGTCCTACCCGGGATTTCCCGGGAGCAAAATCCCGGGGAATTGATCAATTTTTATAATCCTGATTCCCGGGAATTTTGGTTAAAATCCTGGTATTTACGAGAAATCTCTTTTATTTACGAATATATCATAATTATTTAACACAAACTTCCCATTTTTTCGTCCGTGAGGCTGGAATTCTTCCAGCTGGTGAAAAGAAGGAATATGGTAAATAACAGTGAAAGTCGGCCATTTGCTTCGGTTAAGAAGTCATAAACTTATTTTTGGTTTTATTAATAAATTTAGAAATTTCGCCGTAATTAAGATGTCATATCATGTTTTGCCTTTACTATCCTTTTAGGTGAAAGTTTAAAAGCTTTATTCCCACTTTCCTTAGATACAACGCTAAATATTGATTGTATTTTCCTAACTTACATCAAAAGATTCTCCAATTACATCCGCTCTTAGGTCCTAACCTTCTTGAATCTGCTCATTAATTTATATGCTGAATTCTAAAGTGTTGAAATTGTAAATCAGTATAGTTTTTTTATCAAATTGAGACTGACAATTAAGCGCAATATAAAGCAGCCACTGAGAAAAACTATTGAGTGGAAACATGAATGGAACTCAACTTCCAAACTTAATAACGCCCAACTCAATCTTTAAACTAGCATACACATGTGTACAAATCTTTAATTATTTACTTATATAAACTGGTTGGTTTGGGTCAATTCGTAGAGCAGGTACCCGAACCTCTTGTAGTGCAGATTCCAAAAGCTTGTCAATTCTTCGCCTTGCCCTTAGAAATAGTTGGCGAACAAAATTCCAAACCGAACTAGCCGTTCTCGATATATCATGGGTACATACAGACAGAGTGGACGGATATTTTTGTTTGATTTTCCGGACTCAGGGCCATCGAGAAAAGTGGATTTGGGCCAACCAGTTGTTTCCTCATTTTTGATAGAATTTTAATATTTTAATCGGTGCGGATAATCTCTGGCCACAGAAGCAAATCCCACTATATACCTAGACATATAAGCCCCATAAGCTGCCAGACGTAAAGAGAGGAGTATGTTGGAACGGTTTGAAGCGATTAAAATAGATTTCCAATAATTTCCCACAAAATAATCGGCCTTAGACGATATGAATATAAATGTTGATTGTATTTGGGGCTTTACATATTGAAATTTCTATAGTAGAAGAAGATTATGATGATAACTAATTGCTAACTAATCACTTTGGATATGACAGAAGATTCTTACTACAACAAATTCTGTCAGACAGACAAACTTCATTGAATCCGCTAGGAAGATTGTGTTTATGATTAAACAAGTGTTAACAGTGTCAGCAAATTTTCAGGTTGATCCTATTCAGAATATATCAGGAAAGAGGGACCTACAAACATGAACTTCGAGCTTTACCATCTCGGTTATTTTGAAGAAGATTCAATTTGAAATGAGGAACTAATTTAGAAAAATTTTAATTAACAAAAGCAGGGAATTGGCGAAATATATACCTAGTAGTGGGTCCTGTTCTCGGATGTTTTTTAAATTCTGGGAGTCGGGATTAAGTTTCAGGCAATCCCAGGATTCTAAGTAAAAATTTATTGCGGTTGTAATCCGCACACTATTATAAAAAAGGCAAGCGCTTGCTCAACCAAAAAAACTAACACTAAATTTGTATATAGCTGTCACACAATATAATTTCGTATGTGACCGGGTTTTATTTTAAAACACAAAAGTTATTTATAAATTTATATTAGGGAATAAATCCCACCACCACGTATATTATTTAGGGTTTTTAATTTACTTGAGTTTACTTGTACACGCACAATTTATAATTATAATTTTCGCTGTTTTATAATTATAATTATAAAATCGCTACAGGACTCCCCTGAAAGTGATTCGCCCTCCCTAGGAGAAAACTGTGTGATTGGCAGAGATACGAACAATTTTATGCGGATTCCGAACTGATATTTGATCAGTTGAACATAGTAGGCCGAAAGCCGGTTTAGTCGGTCAATTGAAATGTTTTGATTTTTTCCATTAATTGACACGTTGAATTGTTTTCGAAGGCGACGAATTAAATGGATCTTCATAGGGAGGAGATAATCCCGTGCGAACCTTGTCTGTTCTAACGAACACGAAATCACAGGTAGCAAGTGATTTTGGTACAAAACGTTGTCGTGTTTGGACTGACGTGGTGATTTTGGAACAAGATTCTGCATGGTTTGTAGCAGTTGGTCGATGACTGTGTCGGTAGTTGGTAAAGGTGACATTTTGCGTAATGCCTTTCGTGTGTTTTGTGTATGACTTTCGTGAGTGCCTATTTGAGACAATGACGTATATGACATTTATTGTCGCTTATGAATGAATTTGGTTAAATGAATATTTGTGGTGATGTATGAAATCAAGCGATTGAATGAGTCAATCGCTACAAATTCATAAACTTTTCACAGACAATTTTTATTTCAATAAATTATAATAAATAATAACCAATATAAATTTCGATATAATTAACAAAAATGTTCAAAAAACAACATCTAATGGTTTGTCTAACATTGTTCAAAATTGTTTTTAAATCTTCAAGCATTTCAATGACTGTATCAGTTTTGATAGCAATTTCACCTAGCTGATCGTCTTTCATCGTCGCAGTTTTCGTCAGTGTTTTTCATCTTGTTCCTCTGAAGATCGAGTATAGATCGTCTCAATAGTAATGTTGGATTTTGATACGTTCTTATAAAGAATGTCACTAAATGCGAGTTGAATTCCTTGATTTAAGCATAGTAGATGAATTATGATTAATAATTCTCTGCCAAAGTTTTGCATCATGGACGCTTCATCTGTTGATACAGTTATAACCTCGTTTAAGCTGATATCGAAACTAATTAGCTTCCGCTCGAGTAGATTTGTAAAACGTCAGCCGTACCTTAATTGAAAACCCAACCAATGCACATAGCTTAGACAGAATTTCAGCAATAGACTGTGGTTTGTGTACTTTAATAGGGTAGATTGAATTTTAGAATGTTTTGATAAGTTTTAACACTTTAAAATGGTCTTAGAACCGGTAATGTATTAGAGAATATAGAAACTACTTATGCACATAATTAATTCAAACTAAAGTAGTAAATTTTGTAAAATTCAGATTTATTTTCTGGTAAATTCTGATTGTTGTTTTAACTGTTTAATTATTCTTGACTTTAAAATTTCGCGATTATTGTAGTGATCCCTCAAACTACGTTTAAAATAAATACAAATGTTTACTTTTTTAGTCCTACAGATTTGATAAAAAAAAAAATTTTAGATTATACAGATTATACGTATAGCACCTGCTATTAAAACTAATAATAATACATCTACAATGTATGAACTATCAGCCTAAATAAAAAATATCTAAGTTATCCGACTTAAACCACTTATCACCTTATCACCCACCCACATAAAAATAATTAAAGAAAATCAATAACACGCTTTGATGATTTATTTGGTAAGAATGATGTGTTTATACGTACGATTATTATACTCGTACCAATTTTCGGTAATTAATAACCATTTAATGACCAGCTTATCTTTTATTCTAATTTAAAAATTACACCCATATTTGCAAAGCCAAATTTATTATTACTTTAATTAATTAACCCAAGTAGTCACGCCATGGGATTAAATTAATTTAACCAAATTTCGATGCATGAAAACTTACTTCCTCCATGTGGAACCCTACATTTTTTACTTATGTTTCTGATTAAAGTTTTTTTTTTGCTTGTTTTATAACACGCGAAATTTCTTTTAATAAACTCGACCAGCAACAAACCTGAAAATGAATATACATAAATATATAAATTAACAACCAAAAGTTATTCTAAAAATTATTAAAACTATACAACTCATGCACGGGTTAGCCGGGAAGGTAAATAAACCCAACAAAATGTTTAATACATTGTTGTGTCAAAGCAAATTGGTATGAAATGTCATATAAATATTGATGATCGAAATTCAAAAACCTTTTAATTCAATCATAAAAAACACATAAATAAGAGTAAATTTTCAATGCTGGCGCTTTATTTGCACATAATTACGTATTTGTATAATATCTATATGTCCCAATAAAATCCGATAAATGTACTAATAAACCATAAAAGTTGAGGAGTAAAAAAATGTGTTTTTGATGAGTGCGCGGTGCGGTTGTTTTGAATAAAAAAAACGGTCGCAACTCGCAACCCTACTTTTTGTGCACAGATTTGATTTTTTTTTTATCGGTATCATTCAAAAAGTGATAGATTTTATACACAAAAAATAAAATTAACCGAGACTCATAAAAAAATAAATGATTTTAATGCTAATTTTTTGTTTTTGAGGTTTATGTTCCAGTATGTATGTATATTGTGTTTACATTTATGATGATTTTTTGACAGATTTGGTTTTTTTAATGGTTTTGGTGTGTCTCACATTTCACAAAAATTATTATTGTTAATATAAACAAACAAATTTGCAAATCATATGTATTTTGTATAATATGTAAATATATGTGATTTGTATTAGAATTGTGGTCAATTTAGAAGACGATATAACGATTTGAATTTGAGTTGGAATTTATGCATATATTAATGATTTTTTTGTAATCAACCGATAATATAGTTGGTAATTATATGGTACCATTCGCTAGCTCGTCGTTTTTTTAAATATTATATGGACAGCTGTTGTGCAGGCTGCAATAAGCCATTTGGTGCTACCGGCCGAACCATATCTTGTGGTGGTTTCTGCGGTTCCATCTTCCATTCTGAATGCTGTTCAATCAACACAGCATAATTTAATGGCAAAGAACTCAAACCTTATTTGGGTTTACAATCCGTGTAAAGACTTGATTGCAAACAAAGTATTTAATAAATTGGCAGTGGATCAACCAGTTATCGACCATGTTGCTGCTTTATCTCACTTGGTTGATTGTACCAAATCTAATGTAGAAAATCATCATCTAAAAATTTAAACAATAACAGTAATTCGACAAACTCGTTACCAGTAAATCATATTTTAAATATACAAAATCAACATCATACTGGAATTCCACATGAGCGATCAGTTGTAATTGGCACCGGTCATGCAGTTCCTTCACTTCAGGTGATTGTCGATTGAACCTCGTAAAACTCTTTTTATTACAAGACTACATAAAGACGTTTCTGAAGCTGAGGTGAAATCCTATCTGAAGGATAATTTCAATATTGAAGATGTCAACTGTCGGCGTATTTTATCTCGACGGACCACCGAAGGTGACCGAAATTTCTTTTCGTTTAAGATGTTCGTGTCCTGCTGGTTGTTTAATTAAGGAATTTATAAACTACAGCAGGGGTAATCTTAATAAAACAAATTTTCCTGTACTTAAACAAAATCGTTCAACAGTGTTAACAACAACAGGGCTAGCTTAATGATAAGACAAACTATTTGTTACAATGCGACGTCTCCTAGATTCTTCTTCTTCTTCCGCTGGCGCTACATCCCATGAAGGGATTTGGTCGCCTCAACGATGATCCTCCAAATAATTCGATCCGCCGCAGAGAACGCCAGATACGGTGACCGAGTGTGTATAGCCGTACGTGTACCCTCTCAACATCGTCCATACATAGGTAGGTTGTCTCCCACGAGGTCATACTTTCGTTGGTCCCGACTCCAAGGCCTGTTTAGTGGTCCAATCTTGTGAACGAAGTACGTGCCCAAGCCATCTCAGCCTTGAAGATTTTTTATGAATCCGATGATGTCGACTTTATCGAGATCATTTCTGATCTCGTGATTCATTCGCATTCTGTGCGTGGCTCCCTCTTTAATGGGACCGAGAATTCTTCTTATCATCTTACAAGATGATCAGTCTCCTAGATTATTTTACCGAAATGTTGGGCGAATGTCGTCGAAATCTATCGAATTCCTCAAGTTCGTCTACTCAACAAACTTCCAGTTCTATGCCATTACCGAGACTGGATTTCACAACGGCATATTTAATAATGAGTATTTTCCTAATGACTATATCGTCTATAGATGTGGTAGATCCATCCAGAATAGTATAAAACAAATGGGCGGTGGTGTGCTTTTTGCAGCTCACTCTTCTTTGACAAGTGAGCAAATTACTGTGTCTGGATGTAAATCTATTGAATTTTTATGTGTTAAAGTTTTCGTTTGTAAGAATATTTTTTTTTATAATATTATATATACCTCCTAGATCTTCTATTGATATTTATCTAAATCACATTGATTGTATAAACGAAGTTTGTAATTTGAGTGGCTATGTTGATAATGTAAGGTACTTGGTAATTTTAACTAAAGCGATGTTCATAGGTCGTTCGATCCTGAATCTCTTGATTTATTTTCGTCAGACGCTCGATCTGCCAATGATTCTCTTGTGTTGGATTCGTTCAGTTTTAACCTAAAACAAATCAACCGCTACTCAAATAGTAATGATTCATTTTTAGATTTAGTATTTGCGAATAACACGGAACATCTATATTAAAGTCGAAATTTGTACTATCGGTTTCAATGATAAATGCCGGATTTTTTCGACTGATGCCTATTATTACAATTTTAAGTCCTGTGACGTCTATGCGGTCTCTCCGATTATCTAAAAGGTATTAATTGGGGTGATTTATTTAATAACAATATTTTAGACGTAAATGTGGATACATTTAACAACTTATTGTTTGCAGCTTTTCAACATTTCGTACCTTACAGATATGTGACCTGCCGTCTTATGTTGATAGGGGTCATGATCTTGGTATTGACATTTTAGAAAAACGTCGTAAAATTGCCGCGGCTATATTTGTGGAGATTCTTTATGTGGACGAGTTAATTACTTAGAACTCACTTCTACCTGGTGCATTTATGTTTCCAAACGAAATCTACGCCAAAGTGAATTTTTATATGGCCCATGCCACAGGACTGAATATGGAAGTAATGAACCGATGGCTTCTGTCTAGAATATTTAATGAATATTATCTTTTTTTCGATTTTTCGAGGTCTAGAAAGATTTCTGTGTTGCAATTCGTAAGTGTGATTTTTAACAACAAATTTTATGGGCAAATGATGTTATAAACATATTAATGTTATTCGTGCGGGAGTTTATCCTATGCAATTGTTGTTGTAAATTTGGCAAGGAAATACGCATATTCTCGACTATAAGCGAATTTTGTTGAACAAAATTTAATTCGAATTATTTTTTGTTTATTTGTTTCCCAAGAAAATAGCCAATTTGATTTAATTGGCAAAAGCCAACTTTTCCAAATAAAATATAAATTTAATATGTAATATGACCTGGTGGCAGGTATCATAACCAAAAATTAGAATTCGGTTTAATTGACGACTGGTAAAGTTGAAAAAGCGCCTTAAGCGGACGATATTGAACTAACTAAACCATATAAACAAAAATGTGCTATATGAAGTTATATGGAAATAGAGTCCATTTCATTTTAATTTTTATTTATTAAAATTGTCATGATTGGAAAATCTAATGAATCCATTATGTTGTTTAACATGTGATTTTTATATATCTGATTAATTTGGACAGTTTTATCATTTTAAATAACAGAAATTTATTCTTGAAAATTGGAGAAATTTTATACTAATCTATTGTTACTAAAAACATAAATATTTCAAAAATATTGAATTTAACCATGTATTTATCATTCAAAACGTGGTAAATGTGGTATAATATAATTTCAAAAATATTTAGTGACTCAAACATATATTTTTAGTGAAATTATCAGGGGTACAAATTGAAAATGCGGGATTGATAACAGATGGCGTTACTAACGCTATACGCATCAGGCAGTACTGTGACTATGTTCATGTCAAAGCTACGTCTTATAGCTTTAATTTTCAGTATGTGTCAATTTGTCGCAGTGTCAAATTCATAGTTTTTTTGAGCTCTCAATATGTCGAGTTTCGTGCCAACAAAACAGCATTTGCGGGAAGTTTTAATTTACTTCTTTAATTTGAAGAAAAGTGCTGCTGAAGCACATCGATTGGTCTCCGAGACTTATCCGAGTCATGTTCCATCGGTTTCAACGTGCGAGAGATGGTTTGTGCGGTTTAGAAGTGGTGATTTTGACGTTGAGGACAAAGAGCAGCCGGGCCAAGTGAAAAAGTTTGAGAATGCTGAATTGGAGGCAATACTCAATGAAGACTCGTGTCAAACTCAACAAGAGCTCGCAGATTCATTGGGAGTGACACAACAAGCCATTTCCCATCGTATAAAAGCCCTCGGAATGATCCAAAAGCAAGGACATTGGGTGCCGTATGAGCTGAAGCCGAGAGACGTCGAGCGCCGTTTTTTTGCATATTTAATGATATATCTGGCATATTTAATGATAAAACTGTTCCAAATTAATCAAATATATAAAAATCACATGTTAAACAACATAATGGATTCATTAGATTTTCCAATCATGACAATTTTAATAAATAAAAATTAAAATGAAATAGACTCTATTTTACTTAGTTCAATATCGTCCGCCAGAGCACACCATACCAGTCGTCAATTTAACCCAATATTTTTTTGGGTTAATTTTATTCTTGCGAGGGTTTATCCTATGCAATTGTTGTTGTAAATTTGTCAAGGAAATACGCTATTAATTAACACTTTAACAATAAACAAAAAATTTTAACTCTAAGGCTGCGGCCAGAGTGCGCGCGATAAGCGATGCGAGGCGAGAAGCGATGCGATTTCGCGCGAGCCCGAAGCGGGTGCTGTCCAAAGTGGATGCGATAGAAGCGATTTATAAAGTTGGACAAATCTTTTTTAATATGAAAATATTTTGAATTTCTGTGCCTTGTATTTGGATTTTAATTATTAAATATTTTTCTATCATCATTATAGTAAGATTTGTTTTTAATTTACAAAATATTAACTTCAAATTCAAATATTTATTAATTTTTTATTTAATTATCTATTGCATATTAATAATATTACTGTTATTAATATTTATTATTATTAGTAAAACTTCTCTAAAACTTTTAAAATAACAAAAATTTAAAAAATAATGCACACAATTATAGAATAGTATGCAAATTTACATAAAATCGCGCGAGAACGAGCGACAAAACTCAACATGTTTAGTTTTATCGCTTCTCGCTTTGAAACTCGTATTCACTCGCACCTCGCACCGCTTTAACTGCGGACAGTTCTATTTAAATATATGTGTGCAGTTTTGTCGCAAGTGATCGCTTGCGATGCGAGAAGCGAGCACTTGCGACAAAACTGCACACATATATTTAAATAGAACTGTCCGCAGTTAAAGCGATGCGAGATGCTAGTGAATGCGAGTTTCAAAGCTAGAAACGATAAAACTGAACATGTTGAGTTTTGTCGCTCGTTCTCGCGCGATATTATATACATTTTGCATAGTGTTATATAAATGTGTGCATTAATTGTTTTTTTTTTATTATTTTGAAATTTTTAGAGAAGTTTTACTAATAATAATATTAATATGTAATAGATAATTAAATAAAAAATTAATAAATATTTGAATTTGAAGTTAATATTTTGTAAATTAAAAACAAATCTTTCTATAATGATGATAGAAAAATATTTAATAATTAAAATACAAATACAAGGCACAGAAATTCAAAATATTTTCATATTAAAAAAGTTTTATTCAACTTTATAAATCGCTTCTATCGCATCCACTTTGGACAGCACTCGCTTCAGGGCACGCGCGAAATCGCATCGCTTCTCGCCTCGCATCGCTTATCGCGTGCACTCTGGCCGCAGCCTAAGGGTTCTATCACATCCAGCGCGGCGCGTCGGCGGCAAATTTAAATACACGTTTTTTTGCTTATGTAGTGATAGGAAATCATAGCTTGTGTAAAAATATAAACTATCGTAAAACGCGATTTTGTTTTGCCGCTGGGTTTCACGGGCGGCAGATGAAATTTCATTTTATACCATTTACTTAGAATTGTAATTTTTCTATTAAAAATATAAAGTTTGTAAATTTGTTTATGAATAATAATTTTATTTTTGTTCAAGCTATGATTTACTATCACTAGATAAGCAAAAAACCTGTATTTAAATTTATTTAAATTTGCCGCCGACGCGCCGCGCTTGGTGTGATTCGCCTTTTAATATTATAAACGCAACTTGACATTTTTCGTACATCTAAGTGACCTTTGCATTGTTTAATTGTCACTATTGTAAATGAATAATTTTTTCATAATTGTGAATGAACATGGCTGCATCTAACATTAAAATGGACGATCAGGATTATTTAACTAAAATTAATGACGAAGCAGAGTTAATTGCTTTAAACTTACGTCCCAAAAAGTCTGCTGATGTGTATTTATGCTCGTATGATAAGTTTATGGAGTGAAAGAAAAAACAAAAAATTGACGAAAATTGCATTAGTGAATCGGTCATGTTGGTATACTTCAACAATCTTAAATGTAAGTGTATATCATTACGAGAATAATTTGGTATTTTGCAAATAATACATGTATATACATACATATGTACAATTATCTGATTATTATTATCTCTAAATTATTTGATTGATGAGTTAAATATTCCCCGCTGCATCCCCAATGCATTGATGGTAATATATCAAGACGTATAGTGAATGCTTAAGATATTATTTTTAAGCCTTGGATTTCACTGATCTGCTTAAATAAATTAAATTAAACAATCTTAAGTAATAAATTATTTATAATTCTAATAATTCTACTTTGAAAATGAGCTCAACATTTCCATTGAGGTTTGTGAAAGCCAAATACTACGAAAAAAAATTAACTGTACAACGTAATATTATAATTTTAAAGAAAACGTGATAAATTTGAAATAGTCACTTTATCTAACAACCATTTCGTTAACTCGGTTATTAATTTGAATGAAATTATTAAACCTGATTATCAATTAGGTCCTGATCCTGGGGAATCTTGTTTTTTCTTGGAAACTAATTCGTTTGAAATTATAAACATCATTTCTCAGATCAAACCGACTTGTTTATCTTCAATGATCAAGTTCTTTGTAAAGAAATTATCAATTTATTCTGTAGATATTTTTTCATCATTGTAAATTGCAGTTTTTCTTCCGGTATTTTACCTTCCAGACTAAAGGAAACCTGTATTTGGTAAAATGATTGAACAACTAATATTAATTTTTTACATAATATCCCCAGTATGGTTTTGGGAAAGTTTGAAATACTAAAAACACTTTATTAGAACTTACTAATTTTTAGATAGCGAGGATCGATTAGATCTATTTTTGTAAATTTAGACTTTTTATTTATTTATTTATTTATTTACATAAATTTTACATTAGAGACCACCCACCCCAATTAAATAACTATTTTGAGCAGGAGCTCATTTATAACAGATTATAGAACTAAGATGAGGTGCTTTAACAAACTATTAATAAAAAAAAGAAAACCACAGCCTCATAGCTCACGATCATTTACATCCCAGTCTTTCACATTCTCCCGTTAAAGTTGAATTGGTGTAACTTTGTTTCCGTGTGACATCACTTGCAAGACTCGTAGTTTATACATATCTTTAAATTCATGCGACTGGTCATCGTGGTTGAATCGTTTTTGCATTTTATTCGAAAAAATGTTCCAAAATAAGACTTTCAAGCACCACCAAAATTTTTATTTTTTAAAATTTTTTTTTTTCACGGAAGAAAATTTGTTCGCTCGCCTCACACGAAAGTTAAAGCCTACCTTGAAAATTTGACAAAAGCATTGGATTAAATCATAACTTCTTACTAAAAAAATTTTAATATGCTCATTTCTGAGATGGTATTTTGCAATGGTCTTGATTATGTTTATCTATCTATAGGAATAGTATTATCTATAAGCATTTTGTTCGTAGCACAAACATCTAATATATCAAATCGGATTTACGCCTTCTAAAAGAGTGGTGTTTTGCTCAATCGATGTTTTTGACCTCTAAACAGGTATATTTTTCAAATTAACGATGCTACTGTTATAGATCCGATCATTATTTATTATGATGTGAATTGTGATCAATCTGCTTGTATTGTGCCTGTTTTAAAATTTAATTCTTTCAATCTTTCGAATATCTAAGATTAACCATTGATATGCTTTAGAAAAACCACTTTGGTATACTGTTGGTAATTATCTGGCATCAGTGATTAGGAAAATGTATATCTAGTGACAAGTATGCCCGGAAGCTGTTTATAAAATAAAAATGTTTCTCTTGTAGAGCCGAAGTGGTCGTAAGGAGTAGTGCATTGGGGTGGTTCTTAGTACTACGCTAAAATGTATCCACTTATAAGACTTATTCTTAAAGCTCCGTGTTTATCTGCTTCGTGGCCTTTATTTCATCTTTAAAGCTTTTCCTTTTAACCATTTATTGTGTTGATAAATATACAATTTTTTCTCATTAAATGTCAATCAATCAATAGTTTGTACTAGTTATAGAGAAATGATCACTTTATTCGGCTTCAAAGATTTACAACGACCAATTGTCAAAATTCATTTCTAATTCTGGCACCTAAAGTATTCAATAACCTTTTGGTTCAATGGAACAATTGTCAGAAATATAATAAATTTCATCTGGCTTAAAAACATTTTTGTTTAGTGACTCAAGAGCGAACTCTTTCATGCATTTTCAAATGTTTCGTACCGACGGAATTCAGTTGCTTTGTCCAAAATAGTCGTTATATCCATTTCGTTTTAATTAGACGAGTGATTTTATAAGAAAAAAACTTTCAAATTTCAAGGACTAAATGGTTTAATCGTTATATACCAAATCGCTTTAAACCCGTAGTCTCTGTAAACCAAATTCACTATACAGGACATTCCTATTATGCTAATTACAAAAATCAAGATCGACGCAAAAGTCGTTTCAAGCTCTTTGTAGCATAATAACTATCAATATTTTTCCATTTGTCTGGTCACCGTAGTTTACTCATTGAAAATTTCGGCGCAAAACAACTTGAAATAACCTGTACAGATCTAAATATGGGGCCGTTATTTAATATCCTAAAAAATATTGGGTAATTACGGCAAAATTATTCCAAATAATTTACAAAATGTATTTACAACATGTATTGTCGTTTCCTTGTTAATGGTGGATGTGGAGAAGCTAAAAAAATACTGATATCTCGTGAACGAAATTCTAACTATGTATTGTAAAAAGCCCAAAGAAAGCATTCTGTATAATAACGGTGAACTAATTACTAATGATTTCGAAATTTCCAATGAGTTTGGTTAAAATTTGGCTCAGATAACTCGCCTGTTAATTACGATTTGCCTTATGATTATTTTCGACAGCTTTTTTCATGACTCCCGTATCAAATTATGAAACAGTAAGTCGACAATGTTGATCTTAGTAATTATATTTTAAAAGCTATTGCTAATTTTGTCAGCCCCGTTCTTTTCTTACCCATATTTTCAATCTTTCTTTCGAACAAGGAATAGTTCCTGAGAGACTGAAAACCGTCACTATTTGTTTTGTTTAAAAAAGGCAATCATAATGATAAAGGCAATTTTAGACATATTGCTCTGAAGCTAGTAATTTTGAAAATTCTTGAGAAGGCAGTGAAAAATCGAGCCATTTTGGATCTAGATCAGATTAATGTAATAAGTAACCATACCAACATGGATGCCGTCAAGGCATGAGTACCGAATCGACTTTGTTGGAATTTTGGAACACAATTCATAAAGGATTGAACATTGGTAAAGCGTGTGCTGGTTTATTTATTGATGTTGCTAAAAACTTTGATATTGTTGACCATAAAATTCTTCTGACTATTCTGTATGACGATGGTTTTAAGGGAGTTGCTAACAAGTGGTTCGCTTCTTACCTTGAAACCAGATCGGTTAGAGTTAAAATTGATAACACTCTAAGTGAGCCAAAAATTGTGGACGTTGGTGTTCCCCAAGGTTCAATATTAGGCCCTCTGCTATTTCTGATCTATACTAATTCGGTTTTTAAACTTAAATTACGTGGGCATTACACCGGATTTGCCGATGACTTAGCTTTGGCTTACACTGACAAATCTCCTAATGACATGAACTTAAAGTCCTATATGTATGGTTTGAGTAGCATTGCTTAATTCTAAGTTCTAATTATGATTATTGAATAGTCAACGCGTTTAAATATCTCGGGGTTCATTTGGACGGTAATCTCAATTGGTAAATTCATGCCTCTTTATGCCCTTCTTCTATGCTAAAAATTATCTAAAATGCACATTGTCTATATTGAAATATGGTTTATTTAAATAACCTTATCCGCGGACAATCATTACAAAAACCGGTAATGGACTACTTGATTATATGGTTTTGAAAATTCTAGTGAAAATCCAGTGAATTTCTAGTTAAACATCTCGAAAAATGAATTTTCTAGTTAAATTTAAAAATGGGTTTAGCCGATTTCCGCTGAAATTGAAATCAAACCTGGATTTTGACTATTTTCTAGATTTTTCATTATACTGAAATTCTAGTGATTATCTAGTACAAAAAATTTCTATAAAAATACTAGGTGGTCAGTTTTACTATCTAAAACGGTTTATCTAGTAAATTAAATGAAAAGCTCGCAAATTATATTACCAGATTTCCAGTAAAAACTAAAAGTTACTTGAATTTCTGTTGCATTTTTGCACCGTTTCATTTTTTAATGTAGTTACATGAAATCTAGTAAAACTCTAGTTAAATTAAATAAATTACGAGATAATTTCTATTAACATGTACAAGGAATTTCTAGTAAATTACTCAAATGCTAGTCAATTTTAACTTTTATTAGAATATTACTAGAATTTTATAAATCTAGCCGTTTGCTGTCGTCGTATGATAGTCAATAATATGTTAAATTTCGTGCTGTGGTTATATTGTAAGGATTTCGAGGGTGAATGTGTACACACGGGAATGAGACATAGAGAACAATTACAATGGCTTGGTTGTTTGCAAGCAAGAAAACGATAAGTTAAAATCTTCATTTTCAGGAGCAAGCTTGGAAGTTTCAAATTTTGAAGGAACCATCTAAAAAAGTTGATGTAACTTTAAAGCTGAATATCTTGTGCAGGACGATATGAAGAAGAAAAATCAATAAAACAGATTTAACGTTTGTTTCTTATTTGAAATTTATTTAGACGGCCTCTAGTATAAGCAAGACATATTCTAGTAAAAAATGATGACGTAGGATTAACTGGAATTCTGCTAAAGCATCTAGCTTTTTCCGGCTATTTTACTAGAACTTTAGTAGAATAAATGTAGGAAATCTAATAGTTTTGCAAGAAAATCTAGTATTCGATTTTACTTGAAATCTAATTAAAAAATAGTATATCTCATAATTTTACCAGAATTCCAGTCACAATATCAACTGTTTGTAATTCAAGTAAAATTACCAGATTTTATTACAACCAGAAATCTAGTATTTTTAATTTTACTTGATTCAACCAGATTGTCTAGTATGTTCACATCTAGTGAATTTTTATTTTCCGTGTAAACGGCCCAAATGACAGACGTTATTGGAAGCAACAGATACGTCCATGGAGAAAGTAGCTATAATGATTTTAATTTTATTTTTGACAGTTAATCAGCTCGTTTAAAATGCATATGATGTTCAAAACCAAATCGGCTAATCGTGAGTTCCAATATCCACTCCACTCCACCAAAAAATAAAATTCAACCCGAGATATCATTAGTTTCCTAAACTTCGGTGGGATTGCCAAATGCAATCAAAAATTCCGATCTGGGGTAAATTCTAGAGTACAAAAATTACGGTAGAGAAACAATTTCCACTACATCGGAGCTCTTAATAAGGTAAGGCCCTTAATCGCGAGAGTCGTGATTAAAGAAACATTATGTGATTTAATAGTGCTTGATTCGTTGGGGGCATAAAACTGTAAAGCTTAGTTATGCAACCTAAGTCAGGAAGAGTATTATATTTGCTTTGCACGCGGTCGGTGCTGAGAAAACGACATTTTAATTCTGTGGCCACAAGTAATAGTAGCTTAAGTCGACTTAAGATAAAAATTATTTTCAATATTCGACGTTTTCTATCTCTCCCCTTACTTCACTAAATTTGACGTAAAGTGGTAATAGCTTGTGGTCAAAAGCTATGGTCGCAAGCCGTAGTAGGTTGACATAAGTGAAAAATTAATTTAATATCAAATTTTTTCTAACTCTCTAGAAAAATTATCAAATTTGACTTAAACTACTATGACTTGTGGGCACAGAATTTATCTCGACATCCGCTCAATATAACTAACAAATATGCCTTTTTAAATGACTGCCAAAAATAAGAGAAAAATCACTACTTTTTGCGCGGACGTATCTGTTTGCTCACTTAATGAAAAACGTTTAGATCTTTTTACCTAAATATATTTAATTAATGACCGGCAGTTGGACATTCATAAAAAATTATTTTTACGTAAATGTGAATTTTCAAAATTTTTTAATCTTCTAGAATTTTTAGAATCTTAAAAAAATCCAGGTAAAAAATATTTTAAAATTCTGCCCTTGTATTGTAGTTTTATTTTTACCCTGAGAAAATATAGTGTATTGTAATGTACCCTGATTATGATGAAATAAAGGCATCGAAACGTTGGTATAAGTATAAAATAATTAGTTTTAAATAAATAAATTCTGTTAATAGTATTTTTGTTAATAAATTTAATATAAAATTCTAAAGTTGAAGAAATTTTGAAAATTAACACTATGAGTTCCAGATTTTCTAAAATTACCATAAAGTCTAAACATTTTATTAGTTACACAAATTTTAATAATAGTAATTTTCCAGTTGCTGTCAAATATCCTTCAAATTGTAACATTTTAAATTAAACAAACAATAAATTAATCCTTTGTCCGTATATTGTCTTTTTTGTCCGAGAGCTCAAAAATGTAAAAATTAGTACAAACACCAATCGTTCAATTAGTTTTCCTTTAGAAGTTGCGTAATATTTTTTTGAATATTTTTTATTTTAAATAAAAATTAAGTTCTCACTTTTAAAATTGCTAAGTTTTGTTTGTTTCATGAATTTTCCTGCTAATTTTCTGCAAATTACTTTGGAGCCTCGCCTATGTTTACGACAATCCTATAAAATCAATACACGGACGAAAGGTTAAAGAATCTTTAGTCTCACTTGAAAATCTCAAGCTGTATTCATAACATCGGAAACGAATACCATACTAATTAGTTACGAACTCTGCCAATCAAATCACTTCAAATGGTAAATGATATAAGCCCTTGCTACTTATTCCATACTCGGATTAAAAAAATTGTACAAAGCTATATTTTCAAATCCGAAGGACCATTCATTCATCAACATTTATCTCAATCTGAGAAGCGACTGACCATTCTAGCAATTGGCTTAAAGATTATATGAATTATTATAAAAATAATTGAATTTGGCTTGGGTTTATATGTAACTTAAAACTAATTTTAATTAAACTAATGTTTTGTGATTGTTCCAAATGGAAGATATGGAAGACCTATCCGGGTGGAAAAATTCAACTAGATTGTATGGGTCGCGTTATCCTGAAGACATTTTTTCCAAATAATCACCTATCACGGCTTTATGAATTGAAAGAATTCGCTTATCTTATTCCAATAAGAATATTAGTTTGAGTATTACTAAAAGGCAAATATTTTTTATCAGAAATTTGACATTGGTTAAATATGTGTTTTATTTTATTTATTAATTTATGCGTATGCATGTTTAATATATTTTTCCATTTGTTCACAACATTGTCGATTTATTAGATTGGCTTTTAGGCTTTTTTAAACCATTTTTTATCAGCTATATTATGTTTTAATTGACCAATATAATTGCATTCATGAAATGAAAAAAATAAAAATAAAATCCACATAAAATCCATCAACTTCAAACGAATGAAAACGATCAAAAAATAATGCATAATAAAAATTTGCTAATGGATTTATAAGTTATGTACACAAAAAAACTAAATCACCCTTTGATAATCTGCAACATTTACACAATATAAATAAATAAAAAAGTAACACGTGATAATTGATTTTGTTGCGGTATATCCGCAGGTTATCTAATTAAAATCTTAGCACCACACATGTAGGTGTAGGTATTGTAGGTACGTATGTATACAGCAGACATTTTACATATTCAATATGCATAAAATTGTTATCTAATTAATTTTCCATGCATATAAAAATTCTTTTGTCAATTTTTTTTGTTCATGGACTTCAACTTTGTATATAAATAAACTGTTTTACATAATAATTATATTTATGAACATAAATTAGCAATTCTTTACCCAACAAAATAATTATTTAATGTTGTTGTTTCGTTTAAAAATAAAAAAATGAAATTTGATTCGGTTGATCTTCAAAATTAAAATTTTTCTAAGCATAAATGGAGAATTGTAAATGATTAAGTGCAGCACTGCAACATTCGCATACCCAAGAGCAAAGACATAATAAAAACTATAATTTATAATTAAACACAGAGTCACAATAATAATTTTAATGGTCAGAAAAGTAATAGTTTTAATGACATTATTGAAACAGCTGCACTGATTCATTGAAACAAAAAATGTTTATTACTTCAGTTTTTTTTTTTTTTTTTGCATAAAATCTTTTTTTTTTTGGTCAATGTATTTGAACTTTTAAATAATAACATTAGTAAAATAAAAATCCATTATAATAAAAATCTTATTTAAATCAAAATACATAAAAATTTGTTTTATTTTCCTTTTTCTTTTGGTGAACAGAAAAGGAATAAAATAAACAAAGTTAATTTATTGTTTTAAAACGACATTTACAACTTGAATGGAATTTTCATGAAACTGCGACGATACCCGATTATTACAAAACTCAAACTAAAACCGCATTTAAAACAATAATTTTTAAAAAATTTAGTGAATTAGTTTTTATGATGGTTAACAAATAGTTTTATGGTAGTTAAATAGTTAATTGATTTTCTTCAAGACTTTTTTTTTTTTGTTCACTGATGTTTGTATATACATATATAGATCGTAAAGCGGCCGATACAGTTGAATGTATGCAATTGTTAAATTAAATTGTGTTAACAAGCGTTTCATGACTAAGGGACTGGGACAATAATAATCTTCTTAAAAAATATTTATTAATAGTTTCCAAAATTTAATGTGTTAATGCTAATCGTCTGTGTAATTGATAATTTTATGTGTTTAAAGTGATATTTTTGTTACATTGTATGATTTTAAAAAAATAAACTTACATTATTGTCGTCGTCGGTCTTTCTTTAAAAAAATTGAAAGAATTCATTTAAGACTGTAGCATAATGATTTTCATACTAAGACTCTAATGTGTAATTGACTCTAATTGCAATTGACCAATTACGATACATGTGTGAAAGATGAACATTACTTCCTAAATGAATTTTTCTTATAACGTCTTAGGTAGAAACATTTAAGGTTTAAACCTTGAAGCCTGAAATTCTATGTCGATTTCATGAATTTTTTTCTAGCAAACAATGAATTTTACAAAAAAAATTGTATACACTTATATTCATTAATCATTCAAGATTACAAAAAAAAATGTTTTTATTTTATTTTTTATCATAATAGTTGCGTTAAAACTGTGTTAATTAAAAAAGAAACAAAAATCGGCGTTGCGCTGATCTCAGAACTGGTGCATCCTGGAACACAAAAATAAAGTAGTATATTATTCTATTACTCATAAACTGTGGAAGTACCTAGGGATTTTTCGATATATACATTTTACAACGAATGGCGTATATTTTAAAAAAAATCTCGTTTTTTGGTAAAAAATTTGAGATTAAAACGATCTAAAAAATCGAATTTTGAAAATATCAAGAAAAGCACAGGTACTTCCAAAGAATCAAGTGTCCTGAACATTCTCTCCAAAATTCAAGTCATTTAGGTTTAAAAATGGCATTTAAAGTTTTACGCGTTTAAAGTTTTATGCTCTTTAAAATTTGTATATAAAAGATTAAAATCAGAAAATTATATTTTTTTAAATAAGTCGAATTTGGCTTCCAAACTAATTGCATCTATAACAAATTTTTTTTTTGATTTTTTGAAAGCTCCAGGATGGCCCTTATGGGTCCATATTTAACATTGGATAAGTAATTTTATAATAGAAAAGTTCTAATACTCGTATAAGTAGAACACCTAGTTTAAAGATTTATTTATTCAATAAAGTATAAACATGCTTTTTACTTGTGTACCGTTTGGATTTTGTATTTATTACGTTTGATTTTAATGTTAAAAAACTTATGGGAGTTACTTGTAAAATTTACTTACGGATTTGATTTTGCTCACTTTCTAATTCTCGCTCATTAATTTTGAGTTCTATTTATAAACTTTCTCGTTTTAAAGTTTTTTTATTCTACTTGTAAGTTCTATTTTCAAGTACCTAAAGGTAAAATTTGTTTTTATGTGAACTATAATGAATTAAAGGAATTATATCGCTCCTAATTGTGTTTTGGTTAACTTAATTCGTTCGGTTAGTGTAGCATCGACGAATATATTGGAGCGAACTGTGTATTAATTGAAAAATGTTTCGTCAACCTTGCAAGCACAGATACAATATATTTTACCGCTCCTATCGCTTCTGCTGATAGTTTTCCACAAATGTTTCAAATTGTGTATACATTTTTTTTTTTCAATTTTCAATTCTTTTATTTTACCTTTAAGCCTAGTATGCTGTTCAAGTGAAATGAAATTTTCACTGGTCTCCAAACAATTGGCTGATAAATCTGAGGTGAAAATTTAGTTTGACGAGTTTCGTAAATATTTTAGTGCGTATAACTTCATCTCTAACAACATATTTTATACAAAAAAAATCACTTTGATAGTTTATTATCCCCAAAACGCAAAAACAAATGAAATTGTCAAAATTTATCTTTACATTTATCGTCCGGGAAGATAAAAATGAAGTGAAAAATGTGTAGATATAAAATAGAGACATCTGTATTCGAATACGCAAACTCCCATTTCACTAGTTAAACTGCGTACTGCAAAGTGAAATTCAGCGGTGAAATTTTCATTTTCGTTTTCGCTTGCGTCAATTTTATATGAAAAATTTCATTTCACTTCAGCAGCGTGCCAGCCTTAACTCATAATAGTAAATTATTCAACGAGCATAGCTGTTATTCATGAAGATGAAGTTTACCGACACGAGGCGATAGTCGAGTGTCGTAAATCATAGAAGACGATACTTTGTCCACTTTGACGTTTCAATTTAATTATAATGAAAATGGCAAGAGACTATTATACAAAACTTCAAAAATAAAATAATTTGCTTGGTAGTAGTGAATAATAAATAAAGCAGAGACTACTAGATAAACTATCAGTGAATAATGGATATCATTATAATTGAAACGTATACTGATGCTGTGTCCTCAGGTCGATTTTTTTGACTAAATTTTCGACTTTTCATTTCAAACAACATTACACTATTCACCGCCAGGCGGCAAATGAAAAGTCTCCTCGTGAGGTTACATTTCAATTTAGTTGTCATTTATAGAAATAGTGCGTGGATTAATATGCGTTTTGCAAAATTCAAATTTACACAGTGTTTTGTAGAATATTAACGCTAATGAGTAATAAATCCAATTTGTTCACCATTATTATTGGTAAGTAATTATATTTAGCGCAATTTAAGCATGACCTAAATCTCTATCTATGGAAATATTGTACAAATTACAGAACCAGCCTCATGTTTCAAAACGTCTCTAAAATATGTATCTCACTCTGTCTTCATCTGGCCAAATGTATTAAAAATGAAAAAAAAATTAATTCAATAATCGAGTCGTAATTGTAAGCGTATGATATTGGTAAAGTAGTTTTTTACTCGATGTATCAAGCACCAAATAAGGTGAATGTCCATACCAAATTTATACAGACTAAATATCTGTCTTAATCTAAATATCTGTCAAAACCTAAAGCCATTTTAACTTCTATGGAGTCAGATTACGTGTAATTACTCTGACATTTACCTTCAGCAACCGAGAAGAAATTGCTGGGCCTGTCTTAAGAAAATATAGCAACAAGCACGATTTCTTCTCTCTCTAAAACTAGATCACCGCCTTTTCTTAAAAATTTTCTAGAAATGTCCCGTTTTGCAAATTTCAAAGGATGGTCTACTTTAAGCTTAAACTGAGCTACCATATATCTGATCTTAACTTTCAACTAATATTCGAACGCTTGATAAATCTCGTGGGCCCCATTAACTGTGTGCGGCTACGGGTGCTACGGGTACCTCTATTTAAGCCTCTGCATCAAACCAAATTAATTAACACCCAGTAAATTTAAATCGTATCGATAAAACATCTCTCCTTAATTTTTACTAACAGATCCTAGATATATTTTTCATGGTGTATTAGCCATTTTCGCCTCCTTCTTTCTTAGGTTAATACGAATTAATGTTGCTGCAACCACGATCCTCACTTTGCTTTCGCACGCTCTACTGGGAAATATAAGTCAGGTCGTTTGTAGCCAAAACAAGTATCGGGGAAACTTTTGGCTGAACAGAAGGACCGTCTTCAATTTGCTTTAGTAATGCTGAATATATAGTCTGTTTCGGCAATTTTATTAACTAAATTAACCTGCACGCAAGCTAAAACGAAAAGTATTTACACGAAATTTGAAACAGTGCCTGATTATTTCCGACAAATAATAATAACATTTGGTTGACATTCCAATAGTCGCCATATACCATGTTTCCATGATAGAGTTAACCTAGGTTCAACTCGATTTATGTGCATGGAAACTCATATTAGGGTAGAGTTTCGTTAAATCCAAATAAACTCACCGAATCTTGTTCGTTTGAGATAGATTCTATCTGTCAAAGATTTTTTAAAATTAAAAATAGCGCTTTGTATATTATTAATTAAATTTCCCCGAAATAATTGAAAAAATACACAAAAATGTCGTTGTCAACTTAATGACTATATTTCAGTGCGAAATAAAAATTTGGTTTTTGTTCAACATAAAATTTTATTTTTTTATTCTATCGAAATATTTTGCCATGTTTTCAACTCAACGAAACCTAAACCTGTTTGAACTCGGTACATGGAAACATGGTAATTAAGAATAATAGAAAGCAAGGGGCAGCTTGTCTTATTGACCCTTATGCCATCTATGAATGACTGGCATGAACTAGCAAACAATTTAGAAAAGTCAATGGTTTAGTCGAAAAAATCGACATGAGGCACACAGCATGAGTTGAGTATATTATCAGAGCCTTCTAGAGTATAGAGCCATAATCATTATGACGTATTTTTTAGAAGCTTTTTTAGTGGTATAACTTTTCACTGATTTCCATAGGAATCCATAGTAAAAATGGTGTTTTTTAGCTTCAAGTTTTGCAATGAAAAAAGTAAAAATGTTACAAAATTTTTATACAAAAGTGTTCTACATATCTTTAGCAGCAATATACAGGAAGGGTATATGGGTATTAAGTAAATATTAATTGCAGAAATATTAAAATTAAATTATTTCTAAAATATATTTTTCGAATTTTCATTTTGAAAAATACATCAAAGTTGGCTCTGACGAATTAAAATAATACTTGCTAAATTTATCTTTAGTTTTACTAGTGTACGTTAGATGTCTCAGATTTATACAGAAAAATACGAAAAAAATTGTTTAATCACAAAATTATGACACGTTCTTAATATTTTGAGAATTTGTTTTGCTTTTTCTACAATTTTTGAACTCAAATTTCCCCAGGTGGCAATTTTTCGTACGATTTTTCAAAATGTTTACTGCCCACTGCCATCTATGTATATTGACTTAATGCACACGATTTCTAGTAAGCTTTTCTTTTTAGTTTGACCAGAATGCTGTTGTTATGAACTTTTTTTTATATTTTGGTTTAAATAAATCAATTATTACAAGAAAATGAAAACGATTTACTTAAACGACATTTATATATGTTGAAATTCAAACATTTATGAAAATATTTCAGAAATCATAATTAAGAATTTGTAACGTTTTCATTGACAAATTTGTCTGAAGAAAAAAAGTGATTTCCCATATGTTTTATGTGTTTTACTATGGACAGTTTGGTTTTTTCCTCGTTTCTAATTCCCTTATAAAAGCTTCGTTTTTTAGATTATGGCTTGTATAATCAAGGTTGCTTTGATATTATCAAAGCAACCTTGATTATACAAGCCATAATCTAAAAAACGAAGCTTTTATAAGGGAATTAGAAACGAGGAAAAAATGAAAATTTCCATAGTAAAACACACAAAACATATGGGAAATCACTTTTTTTCCTAAGACAAATTTGTAAATGAAAACGTTGCAAATTCTTAATTATGATTTCTGAAATATTTTCATAAATCTTTAAATGTTAACATATATAAATCTCGTTTAAGTAAATCGTTTTCATTTTCTTGTAATAATTGATTTATTTAAACCAAAATATAAAAAAAAGTTCATAACAACAGCTTTCTGGTCAAATTAAAAAGAAAAGCTTACTACAAATCGTGTGCATTAAGTCGATATACATAGATGGCAGTGGGTAGTAACATTTTGAAAAATCGTACCAAACATTACCACCTAGGAAAATTTAAAGTTCAAAAATTGTAGGAAAACCAAAACAAATTCTCAAAATATTAAGAACGTGTCATAATTGTGTGATTAAATAAATTTTTTTGGTATTTCTCTGCCAGCAATTATAGACATCTAACGTACACTAGTAAAACTAAAAATCAATTTAGCAGGTATTATTTTAATTTGTCACATCCAACTTTGATTTATTTTTCAAAATGAAAGTTCGAAAAATATATTTTAGAAATAATTTAATTTTAATATTTCTGCAATTAATATTTACTTAATACCAATATACCCTTCTTGTATATTGCTGCTAAATATATGTAGAACACTTTTGTATAAAAATTTTGTAACATTTTCGCTTTTTTCATTGAAAAACTTGAAGCTAAAAAACACCATTTTTACTATGGATTCCTATGGAAATTAGTGAAAAGTTATACCACTAAAAAAGCTTCGAAAAAATACGTCATAATGATTATCTCTATACTCTAGAAGGCTCTGATATTATACGTTAGTTGTGTACAAAAAACCATTATTATGTTACAATATTTCTTTCTTTTGTAATTTAATTTTTGAAGTAGCACCCAAAAATGAATCTTGTTACGGGTATTGTAGTGGTACAAAAATTGACAAATTATCAATATTTGACAAATAAAGTTAAGAGGAGGTTCTCATGAAACTCGATCCTAAAATTCGATTTTTTTTTGTTATTTCATTTTTTGATAGTCTATTTTGTAGAATATATTCTTTAACACTAAACCTACCATGACCGGGTCATTTGAACTGTTTTAAAATTTCGATTAGAATTTCCTTTATTAAACTTAATTGCACCGCCTTTAAACTTTACGATTTTTCCAATAATATACGTACAATAAATTTTTGAATATTTATTTCTTTTTTTTATTAATTGGTTTCATTGTTATGATCTTTTTTTGATGGTTCGAGGATCTCTTAAATCTATGTATATGAATGTTTTCTGAAAATGTTAGATCATTCTAGATTAGATGGGTGCGATGGATACAGTTAGGTATTTGTTATATTGAGGTTAACGTTGAGAATACAGGCATAAGATACTGATAGCCGACGAAATTAAAACCGAATGATACCGACTATAGAGGTCGGATGAGATCTAAATAGTGAAATCTAACAATTTCCAACACTATTTCAAGAACGAAATTATTTGCTTAACTCAAATTAAAAACGGAGGTAGAGGGTGAATAACTCAGTAACTAAACAAATATTCTTCAAAAATACGATTGATATATTTTATTTGCATCATTACGAACAAATATTTCCTGTAAAAGCCCACCTCTATGTTAGATTTCACATCAGCAAGAGGCTATGGAGTATTGATGTATACCTTGCTTTTCAGACAGCTTCTGAAAGCTCAGACAAAAATTGTGGTGGTGGCAAATTAAGCGAATTGGATCGAATTACGTCTATGAAACATTTGACGCAAAATGGTCATTATTTGATCGGCTGGGTGGTATGAGGCACAATCCTGTTGAAAGTAAAGGCCTTCCACACCAAACTCGCCCACTTTGGTTGACAAACATGTTGAGCAATATAGCTCTGTAGCGATCACCATAACTGTAACAGCCCTGACTCCATTGTGTTCAAAAAGTACGGTCCAATGATTCGTTCCGAACAAGTTCTACACTAGATAGTCACTTTTTTGTCGAATTGAATTTCTCGTGAATAATTCCATGGTTTTCGGTTCCGCTTAGACAAAAGTGTACTTCCTCGCCTAGATTCATTTTCTGCCAAAAGATGCAGGTTTTATTTTAACGATGTTTACGACGTTATGCGTGTAATTTAATTGTTGTGGTACATCCAATGGCATCAAAGTGGTGCAACATTCTCTGTCTGCCCTATGCAATACATCTGTAACAAATTTCACCCCATACTTTTACACACCAATATTTTAATCGAAATGATCTTTGAGTGCAAACAATTTAAAACAAGTAATTTAAACATTTCTGATCATTCTTTTGGGGTATATCGCTCTATAAAAATTGTATGCAGATGCATACATAAAAATTTGTAAATTTCACAAAAAAATAAACCGGACTGAGAAATGTCAAAATATACAAGAATGGTGCTGATCTTTCACTTAATCATGGGCCCGCCTTATGTAAGGTCTGATATTGTAATAAATAATGTTGATCCAATTAATTTTAAACGGAAACTGGCGGGCTCTGCTCCACACTAACTAAACTCTGGTAAAATAAGTTCAAGGTGAAAAACATGAATGTTTCATTGTTAATTGTTTTTGGTGGGCGGACAACATAAACAATTTTCTTAAAATAACTGGGGGCATCTGCCCTAATTCGTTACGAGAATAATTTATTTTCGGTAATTAATGTAAATGCAATAAAAAAATAAAACATTGTTGTAGCGTTGGTTTTGTTTCGTTTATGTAAAAAAAGGATACATAGGCATACTCCGTAATCTGATCTGAAATCACTTATTGTAAATTTGTAAAGTAAAAAAAAGAAAATTTATTTCATATTTCTTGTAGTTTCTAATTCATAGACCTATAGACAATATGTGACAACTATCACCCATTCATAATACGAATAAAATTTTTTTATTCTACACGCATTTTTATTTGTAGAGGGGAGATAATAATTTATAAGAAAAATAATAAGGAGTTTTAGGGATCTAATAACTGAAATATTCAAATAACTTGAGATTTTACATAAACTTGTAGAATATCGCCATACAATAAAATGTAAGGAGCTGCGGAAAGTTAAAGGAACGTATTTTCCCTAACGATAGTTTTTTAATATATCAAAGACGTAATATGTTGATGTTTTCATAAAACTTTACAATAAGTACTATTGAATTTAGCTTTCAACTTTAATTATTACGACTTCATATTGAATGTTAGTGTTAAGTAAGAAACAAGTCTCCAATATTAAGTTTTGAAAATGGATGAAAAATCATCATTATAAAAATAAATATAGAAAATCGGCATTAGGCTGAAGATAACTGTGGTTTTCACTGACTGCGAAAGCGTTCAATTCTAGATTTATAAAGTTTAACAACAGTAGAAGAATTATTAATAATAACTTCATAATAACTTTAGGTATATATAGAATGACTTAGACCTGGCTCTTTTATAGAGTGGCCTTGGATTATTAAATACTTAGAACCGACAGTCATAATCGCCTATAAGACAGTCATTGAATAAACATTCGGTCTGAGTCATCTCCAGTACTCTAGGTGAACTTTAAAATACCCAAGTCCAGTAAATAAAAACGGCTTTTAACTGTTGTTTTTTTAAAGATAAAGTACCCTAGAATCTGGCCCACTATTAAAGAAGTATTACGCTTTGAGGTACCTAGAAGTAGAAAGTCACTTTGGGTAAAGACCCACAAGAGACGATGGGTCAAATGATTCGGGACCAATCGATTTTAACCGAGCACCATCTTTTGCTAACAAATCATTAATCTCATTACCTTTAATATCGCTTTGAGTAGCAACCCTACAATATTATTGTTACACTTTTAGAACTAAGGAGATGAATAAAGCATGTATGTATAGAGGGGGAGTGGAATTAATCCCACGGGCTTTATTTTGATTTTTTTTTAGGAATTAAGGTCTGCAGGCAATATTTCTTCTTTAAAATGGTATTAAAGTCGAAGGTTTCTAATGCTTGTTTATTTTGCTATTTAAATATTATTGAGCCACAATTTTATAAAATTAAAATTATTTAACGGTTTAGGGCTCTATACCTACTGTTTTTATTTGTTAAAAAATTAACGTGAGTTTTCCGACTCACTTCGAGTGTATTTTCAAAAGCGTTTATAAAAATTTTTTCCAATACAATTTTCCTTTTATAAATAAATCAAAAACAAAACCAAAAAATTGAAAGTTTTTTCCGTAGAAACCAAAATTCGTGTATCTAGACTAGAAAAATATTTTCCAACCGTGGCAAAAAAACTTGTAGTACATTTTTAAAAAAGTTTTCATTTTTGATTGTTGTCATTTTTCCTTAAAAAAAGCTTTTACAAAATATGAATAAAATTTGAAACATTTTACAAAAGTATAATGAATCAATTATGTATAAGTATAAGACAAACAACCAAATTTAAATAAATAAATCATAAGAATATATAAGCATATCTCCAACAATGTTTATTGAGTTATCACTGGATTTTATTTGTAACATTTCCAAAAACGATCTTTTCCTAAAATTTTCTTGCTGTTCCAAAATGTTAACGTTATCTAAAGTTATTTGATGATTTGTGTTTTTTAAACGTTGAGTGAGAGCACTATTTTGGTTTAAATCTCGATAAACTGCACTTTTATGTTGATACAACCGTTTTTTCAATAAATTGTTTCGTTTGGCCAGTTTACGTTACGTTACATTCGCATTGGATCCTTAAGTTTAGAAAACAAAGTTGTATTCAAATTCCATGCTGGTCTTCACACAATCTTAAAAGTATAATTTTTAAACAGGTGTTTAGTTTTTACAAAAAGATTTTTTATGTATAGGATAGATAAATAATTTTGGTTTCTATTATCGGCCATACCTACAATTTCTATAAAAAAAATTTTGTTTCCAAATAGTAACATCTACTAATTTATCAAGGTAATGATTTTGAGCTAAAATGTTTTTTAATAAAATAAAATTTTTATAATAGAATTTTGTATCTGAAAGTTTTATAATTTTTTAAGTAAGAATTTTGATTGTGTTAATTTTGTAAGAAAACGGGAGCCAAGAGTGAAAATTTAAGTATCTTCCAGAACATGTATCTTTATGATACCAATCCACAGAAATTTTGCCATTAGGGTCATGTATCAAAAGAGTATCCAAAAATGAATTTTTTTTATCAGATTCTTTTTCTATTGTGAATTTAATTCTCGGTTCTATCGAATTGAAAACATCCAACTTTGTCAACTGGGATAGCCGTTATAATATCATATACGTAACGATAATAGAATAATGGTTGAAAATCCAAAGAATTTAGTGCTAAATTTTCTGCATATTCTATCAATAAATTTGCCAAAATAGGACTAATAGGCGAATCATTGGTGAGCCAAAAATTTGTTTGTAAATTTTATTATCAAATGAGAATTCTGAATTATTTAATACGATATCTAAAGCTATTAAAAATTGGACTTTCATTAATTTTGTTTTTGAATTTTGCTTTATACTCCTGCAATTATTGCTTATAATATTAGTAACATGTTTGCAATCAACATTCGTAAATAATGACGATACGTCTAACGAAAATAAAAGGAAATTTTGAGGGATAGTAATATTACTAATTTTTTGTTTGAAATCTTCCAGTGATATTGGTAATTCTTATGATTTATTATCTAAATTTGGTTGTTTGTCTTATACTTATAATTGATTCATTATATTTTTGTATTTTTATAACGTTTTTATTAACTCGCTTTCTTGTATGCCTGTCCGGTACAAATTTTGAAATCGATTTTAAACCAACTTCCCGATGACCTAGAGACTTGAAATTTTGAACATAGCTCAGAACTCGACGACAATGCAATATTCAATAGTTTGCGATATATTTCGGCTCCAGGTGATGCTGTAAATTACGTTTTTCGAGATCGTTACAATAAACCGACGTCATATAATATGCTGATTTTTTATGCATACAAAATTATAGTAGAAAAAATTTAAAGTGTATTTCAATGAAGACCTGATAAAAATTAAATTAATTATTTGGCGACAGGTTCGATAGGTTGCGGAACAAAAGTTGGTTCTAAGTTTTTTATCCTCCAAGTAACAGAATACATAATCATAAAATATTCAAGTATCCGAATACATGAATACAAAATAACCGAGTACTAGAAAATACATCAGCACCCTTGTTGGTAACACTAAAAAAGCAGAAAATAAATTAAATAAAAAAAACTTTTAGAAAGCTAACTATGGTATTAAAAGAATTGTAGTTAACATCACTTGTCAGGGAGCATAATTTAAATTGTTATGAGCCATGTATCAAAACTTCGTTAGATGCGCTCCACTGTAACAATTTAATTTAAAATACTTACTGGGGTGCGAATATAAATCAATATTTCTCCTGTTGATCATTGATGATGATGATCACTGTTTTGCGATATATGTATGGGTTCAGTCAACGGTTTATCCCGGTTTGTTTTTTTTTTTTGCTTGGTTGAGAATAAGCGGGAGCATCAAAAGGTGGGGGAGATGTTTTTTTTGTTTGGATTAAAATTTTCAAGAATTGATCGTAAGATAATTTTTTTTTTTTTTTGTTTGGTCAGTCGAGTTATGAGTTCTATGTTGAAATAATCAACAAGTTTTTTTCCACAAAAATACTGTGGTGTAAAATATTAGTAAAAATTCCATTGTGTAAAGTTAAAAGCTTAATAACAAAATAATTGAACCATAATTATAAACAATCCTATTTGATAATGTTATAAATTGAAATTTTTCTTGGGATTATATTTAATTGTGTGGATATAATTTTTTTTAAGTACATACATATATAAAAAAATTTGTGTACTTTAAATAAAAGACAAAAAAAAAGATAAAAATAGTGAAGCAAAACCTACAGTGTTTTTATTTATATTTGAGTTGTTTTTGGTAATTTTCAATACCAAAGTTGATTTTCCTTGGAGGATTTATTAAAGCGTGTGTTACGCTATTACTGCAACACAAGTGATGTGCCAGTGAATCGTGGGATTTTTTTTTCCGGTGTCATTTTTACTTTAGAAACCTAGTACGAAGCATCGTTGACCACATATTGTTTTTATATCCTGGAGGAAGTACTGCGTTTGTTTTTTTTGTTTCTTACTTTTTGTATATAGAATCGCCGCGGGTCAACGTGTTTAATTATTACAATCCATCGAATACCGTATGTCAAGTTGTAAACGGGTAACAATTACGGGTTACCAACGGAAGATGTAACATACGAAAAAGAGGGTCAATCAGTATCACCAATAACAGTACATTTCAACTGTATTTAACACCCTATCCCCGTGGTGTTCGTTTGTTTGTCATCATTTTTTTTTTTCAATCTGCTATTGTACGAGAAAGTTCGAAAGAAAAGCAAAAAAAAAATTATCTGGTGGGAGCATCAGCGGATACAATCGTTCCACAGCCAGGACAACCAATTTCCAGTAACCGGATATGCGCAGCTAAGATTATTTTTTTTTATTATTTTTATTTTATAATTCATTTATTTTTTTTTATTATTTTCTTAAATTATTTGATTGGCAAAGTCCAATTACATAAATATTTGCAAAATTCTTGTAAGTTTTCGCCACAATATTTTTGTCTTCGCATCCTCGTTTGTTTTTTTTTTCAAAGATTTATGATTTTTCACTCCACCTTTTGGATTTCTTGTATCTATTTTGAGTTAATTTTAAGTATGAGTGAGTAAATTTAGCATAGGGGATGGGTCATTGAGATGTGGCTGAGAGAGATCGAATGTTATTTGTTTTGTTTATTTTCCGAATTATTTTTTTTGAGTGGTTTTGAAAACGGAATACCCACGACCAAATTATACCTCGAAAGACTGAGTTCAGGCTAAACCAAATTCCTCTGGTTTACAGGGGAAAGATTCCGTTTTGAATACTACTAACAAACAAGTAATGTGTTTTATGCTTACGTATGGGATAGTTTTTATATCCATACCGTAACACCACGTTTTACGTTTTAAATTTTCCAAATATTTTCATAGTTGCTGAAAACTTACAATCGTAAATTCTCAGAATTTTGTGTACTGTGAGGCAAGGAAAAATTATTTTCTTCTTTTTAGTTCATTTTAAAAACGTGATATATTAAAAAGTTTTTTTTATTTAATTTTTTGTTTTTTTGTCACGGTTGGAAAATATTTGTCTCGTCTAGACACACGAATTTTGGTTTCTATGGAAAAACTTTCAATTTTTGGGTTTTATTCTTGATTTATTTATAAAAGGAAAATTGTATTGGAAAAAATTTATATAAACGCTTTTCAAAATGAACTCGAAGTAAGTGCAGTCCGAAAGCTCAAGCTAATTTTTTAAAAACTAACGAAGTTGAATTAATTTCTTAAGAGATTCAACTTTGCGGAAGCAGATCGAAGTAATTAAATCACTTCTACTGAAAGTTGTACCAAAAATGTTTTACGTTGTGTTTTGATGGTTTAATCTATTTTCTTAGGATAGAACACATCAATATATTGGAGCGAAATGCAAATTTTATTGTCGAAAATCAAGATATAATTGTAAAATGTCCTGAAAACTGCAGATTTAATTTTAAAATTAGGAAGGAATTTTTTATTTTACATCAAGCGAAACACAGCAGAATGAAAAAATGCAACTGAAGAACAGAATAAATTTCAGAGAAATAAGTGTAATTGACAACAATAATTTTTAGACCATTAAATCTAATAAAAGTAGCCTTCTCGCAAGTTTTCTCAAAGGTTCTTTTATACATCATCAGAAGATGGCAGCAGGTAACACGTTAGTGGTTTCTCAGTTTTAGTATTCTCATTTATAAATATTGAACTTTAACAACTCTAGAAAAATCTCCAAACTTGAGAAATTTTCAGAATTTCTCGTTATGAAAACCTCATTGCATGAATTGTTTATTTTTACTAATTTCATTTACTTCACAATTATTATTAATTGTTATTTGCATATTGCTCAGAAAATATTTCATAGTTTTTATAACCTGTAAAAATCCCCAGTACCAATTGTTTTGAATAAAACTGGTAGAACACGAATATTTAAAGAGTTTCGCAAAATAAGAAGAAAGTTGAGGATAACAAATCTCAAAAACTACATTTTGCAGTTTTTATGAACATTTCTAGCACGACTTCTTTGATGTCAGTTTATATTTTAGTTTATAATATTTTACGATTTATTCAAGTTAATTGTCCAATTTTAATTAATTTAACGATTTCAATTTTTTTTATTATTTAACAAATATTACAACTGAATACAAATTCATTTAGTAATTTACCTATACTAAATGTTGTTAACTGTTTGAGAAGTATAAATCATCGGTTAGCTCCAGGTCGGTTACTTCATAAATTTATCTGTCCCAATTCTAAGGGTTTTGTTCTTCGAAACCGTTTTACGGAGTTTGAGTCGATCAGCATACGATGCAAATCCGCATTTTCATGTTGACTAAATCGATGTACGTGTTTCCTCGCATATTTCTTTATTTTTTCACTGTCGTACTCCATTTTTAGATTCTTATGAAGTACATAATATCATTCCTTATATACCATGGTGCGTAGACCATACTACGCAAGATTTTATTTTGAAAAGTTTAAATTACTTTTACGTTAGTTTTCTTGGCACAGCCCCGGAGTTGTATACCATACCTCCATACAGGTTTCAATATCTGCCGATATAAGAGCAGTTTATTATGTAATTATAGTTCAGAGTTCCTTCCTATAAGCCAATACATTCTTCTATATTACTTCGGTCTAAAAAGACCAAAGTATTGAAATCCTGTCAAAAATGACGAAAATTTGGTTGGTCCAAAACCACTTTTCTCGACGTTTTCAAAGTCCCTGAGTCTGAAAATGCAAAAAAAAAAAAATGTCCGTCCGTCTGTCTGGATGTCTGGATGTCTGTGTGTCTGGACCCATGGTATCTCGAGAACGGCTTGTCCGATTTTGAATTTTTTTTCGCCAATCTGTTTCTATGGTCAAGGCGGAGATTTGAAAAGCTTTTGGAGACTGTACGTCAAGAGGGTGGGGTACCTGCCATACGAATTGACCCAAAATACCTGGTTTTATAAATATTTACGATTTTTTTATGTATGCTGGTTTGATTATTATTGAATTGAGCATTGAATTGGGAATTGATTTGAAGGTTAAGTTAGGGGTAAATTTGAGGTTTGAGTTGAAGTTGAGTTGGAGTTGAGTTGGGGTTGCATTAGGATGTAGTGAGTAAGTAGTTAACAAATTTTTTATATGATGGAACTTGCGCTTGCCTATTTATCAACCGATTAGTATGAAATTTGACATGTGCGTCGGAAATGGGAATCTAAAATGATTTTTGGATAAAGTTCTGGAATATGGCAAAGTATGATAGAAGTTGCCTATTTTTCAACCGATTAAGATGAAATCCGATACGTGCGTTGGAAATGTGATTCTAAAATGATTTTTGGATGAAGTTTAGGAATATGGCCAAGTATTATGAAACTTGACTATTTCTCATCCCATGTGCGTTGAAGTTCTGGAAAATGGCCAAGTATGATGGAACTTGGCTATTTCCCAACCGATTTCGATGAAATTCGACTTATGTATTGGAAATGGGATTTTAAAATGTTTTTTGGATGAAGTTCTGGAATATGGCCAAGTATGATGGAACTTGCCCATTTCTCAACCGATTATGATGAAATTCTACATGTGTGTGAGAAATGGGATTCTGAAACTAATTTTGGATGAAGTTTAGGAATATGGCCAAGTATTATGGAACTTGACTATTTCTCATCACATGTGCGTTGAAAATGGGATTCTAAAATGTTTTTTGGATGAAGTTCTGGAATATAGCCTAGTAGGTGGCACTTGCCCATTTCTCAACCGATTTTGATGAAATTCGACATGTGTATTGGAAATGGGATTCTAAAATGAGCTTTGGATGAAATTCTGGAGTAGGATGTAGCTTGGCAATTCCTTAATGAGGTATCATCAAATTTGAGATGGGTGTTGGGAATGGAATATTCTAAAATAATTATTTTATAAAGCTCTGGAATTAGGTCAAGTAGGATGGAACTTAGTTATTCCTTACCCGATTATGATGAAATTTGACATGTGCGTTGTAAATGGGATTCTAAAATTATTCTTGGTTAAAGTTCTAGAATATGGTCAGTTTACGGTTAGAAATATCAGTATAATTTTGTATATACTATCATACTTTCGGTATAAAGTTCTAAAATACAATTTTTCGTGTTATATTGGATTCCTGTACCCCTGCTACTAAAATTGTTGACCTGTTTGGCTGTTGTTGTATGTATGTATAAGTAAATATATGTTAGTTAAAATAGAAATCAGTACTGTCAAAACTGTCACACCAACTTTATAACACAGGTGACAGGTGAATGCAATCCTCATTGAAAAAACCAAAGACCGAAGTTCTGATCACCTCGTGAGGTTTCAGCCCTTTATATTTTGATGTTTAAACTATTTTAAATTATTTAAGCAACAAAAAGGGCATGATGCATGAATTCGGCCATTATGGGAATGCTTTATTTTTGGTTGAAACAGGTGGTATTATTATCTGGTATCTTTTGAATCTACAGTACTATTTGAAGGACCATCAAATGTTAGGGACACTTAATCCATATTAGCAATTTGGCCATGCTCAAAGTGAAAAAATTCCGTCTAGCTGATATGATGAATCTATAGTATTTTATATTTTCTGTTCCATAGTGAATCGAATTTTTTTGGGCTAGACTGGTTTTCGTGCGCATAAATAGCCCGTGTCTCTTCATAAATCTGAAGCAAGACAAAGGTGATCCTGTGAAATAAGCAATGCCATTTACAGGCGCAAATTACTGCGCTTCCGATGTCCTAAACTACAACATTTTTTAATTTACCGCCATTCGTCTAGCCGAATGAAAGTTAATAAATGTTTTAACTTACAGGGCGCAGCCAGCACATAAACTAAAAAAATTAGTTGGACCATTCCAAAGGACAAGTTCAATCTTTCAAACGAATATTAATTTATGAATGTACAATGGTGTACAGCCCAATTTACCACTATCACGGCCAAAATCATCACCGGAAATTAAAAATTTTATTAAATTTCCCAACCAAATCGAAAAACTGATTAAACTGATTATTTATTAATTTAGAGTTATCTAACAACTTACTAAAATGAAACTCATACTATTTTCAAATATAGCTTTTGTTGAACTCAAATACTGTAAAACATAGAAAATTTTGAATCTAGAAATCTACTCTCGTTTATCACTTTTTGAGAACAAATAAACCTATTTTAACGCATTTGATCTCATTTAAAAAAAAATCTTTTCTACGTAAATGTTTTCATAAGGCCAACAGAAAAACTTTAGGTATATAGGACTCCTCGCACGACACTTTCCCATAAATCGTTTTTGAGAAAATCTATATTTGACAGTTTTTTATCACACTGCAACCCATTCTATTTTAGACTCGAATGAACCCAAAAGTTAACTAAATATGCTTATTACTAAAACCGATTGTAACACTTACCAATTATAAACTTAACTTCGTTACAGTGGAAAAAGTAAAAAGTGATTGGTTATAATGTGATATTTTGGTATTTATGTTATACCAAGGCCAGCCTCTTGATAAATAATAAGTTTATCGCACTACTAAAATACATTAAAATTGTTGCAATAATATGTTTTTAATTAAATTTTAATTAAAATGATTAAAGCGTATCGGTGACCAACCGCGTTACACCAGAATTAATCGCTAAAATCACAATAACTGGTTCGTAATTTCGTCGCTTCCAATTAAGAGTATTACATCTGCAAATCACTAATTTTTTGCAGAGGCCTTAAAATTGTTAATGCTAATTTCGACTTAATTTTTTTTTTAAATAAATTCCTTCCCAAAAAGTGTGGCAAGAATTTTATTTAAAAAAATTAGGTCAAATTTAACATTGAAAACTTGACACGCCCCTCCAAAAAAATTATTGATTTTCAGATGTAATACTCTTATTTGGAAGCGACGATTTTAACACTGTACTGTGAGTATATTTTATCGTCATTTACCAAAGATATTTTTTTTAGTATTCCGAGGTATTTCAACACACAAGTGGACGATTTTTATTTTTTAGTACAGTGTTCAGAATGACAAAATTGTTAATCTCATCAACTATTTTGGGTTAAGTTCGAAAATTGATTATGCTCATCAATCACAATTTCCTTTAATTGACTTAGTTTTGAGTCCGTTTGCCACATTCATTACAACATCATTAAAAACTTTATAATTTATACAAAATCGTTAGTTAAATTTCCGATGGTTTTTTGCTTGCATGAGTAGAGTATGTTTATATGTTTTATTTAACAGTCTCGTTTATAGCACCAAACTATATGCAAAATCAGCTACAACATAAAAGATGTTGTGGCTTGGATTTAGTATACAAAGAAATTTGAAGTCAATTAAAAAGATAAATCCAAGACTTTGAATACATTATTATTACTCTTAACATAACATAACATTGCAATTTGAGTGGAGTGATTCTTCACGTTTCATCAATTACACACACAAAAAATATACAATTATAGATACGCGATCTAAATAAGTACATAAAATAATTTTATACAAAATCGTACAATTTTATGCACTTATAATAATAATCGGGGTTTATGTGCGATGATTAATCCAAATTATACCAACAATAAAAAAAATTATTAATGAATATATAAATTGACACATTAGAAAATTTATATTATGGTTATCATCTACCATATTTAAAAAATAATCATATGTTTGTTAAAATTTTATCTATGAGTAGCTATATGCCTATGGATATTGATCCATACACATATTTGAAAATGAATTAATATTTGCCATGTTTTATAGAAATAATTAATTATTTATTATTAACAATATTATTTAACTTAATTTGACATGAAATATATATTGTTTGTAAATGCAAAATATAATTGAAATTTTATGTATTAAAACTTTACATTAATTAAATAAAATAAAAAATTGTAACTTAAATAAATTTTCCATATGCATGACGAATTGATGTACATTTTTTTTTATTTATATCAACTAAAATAAAATCAAATCAGAATTGTGATTAGGTACAATTCTTGTGAAATGATTGATGAATAAATGCTTTGGTTACATGCACAGTACTTAAATATAAAATCATTTGGTGGAAAATTACCTCCAATCAAACGAATTAAAAATCATGGCACAATCAAGACAATTAACTCGTACATGTATAAAGGTAACAAATAAAATTAGTATTATAGTACCTACTTTGCAATCATCATAAATAAGAAAATTAAAAATAATAAGAGAAAATTATAACCGTTAACCTAAATTATTTTGTTGTTTGTTATTTCGGGATTTCCATTAATTTTATAAAAATAATGCATTAAAAAAAAAAATTGATTTTTTATATGAAAGTATTTCATTTAGACATGAATAGTCAGCCTCCTTTTCCCTTAAATGCTATTATATTATTGGTGATAATAAACGATTTTATTTATTGTATTTTAAATATGACTATTCGTATAATTTAACTGTAAAATTTACCATTGTAATTAAAAAAAATTTAATTATTGTAGAAGAAACTTAATTCCGGAAAGAAACTGAAACAGTTAATTTTTATTTAGAGCAAATTGGCCATTAAATACCTGAATTCGCAAGAGATTCAAATAGAGTAATTAATGAAACATTATTACAGGGTTAAAATTATATCAAGAGTACAGCTAGGGCCAAGGCAGGGCAAATTACATGGTTTTCAGTAATTAAAATGATTTTATGGATTATAGCAAGCTCAGTAATTAAAATACAAATTACATTTACTTGGAAAGTGAGTAATTAAAATGTAAATTAGAAATTGTAATACATATTTTCAGTACGTGATTCAAATATATGTAATTCGTTACTAACCAGCATTGGCTAGGGTACACATAGAGTGGATCCGAAATGCATCATGCCCTTAAATCGGTCACACTTTTGAAACGGAAAACTGGATCGCGGGATGATAATTATTCGACTTCCTGGCCACTATCCTTTTCCCAATTCACATCGGCAAAACCAAATAAATGCAGATTTCAATTTCTACTTGTCCTCAACTACTGTCTCAAATGTTGGTATCTTATTTTCGATTGCTGCTTTTCTAGTTGGAATAACAATTTCATTTTATCTGTTCGTAAATAGGAATATAGTCTTTCAATTGCTTAGTAGTATGCGCTTAATATCGTACAAGACCTTCAACAATTATGGTATTAATTCCGATTTATTTAGGTCACCCAAATAAAAAATTGTTTGCATATTATATTCTAAATATATTGCATGAGTTTCGAAGAACCCGACCTGATGTATAGAAGGCAGTTGGTCTTTGAAAAAAATTAGTATGGTCGAAAGTACAAACCTTATAAAGCTTAAGCTTGTTTAGTATTTATTTGACAGCCATCAATAGTGAATCCTCTCAGTGAATTTGTAAACATGGAAAAAATTGTTCATCGTTATGTGCTACACCACTGTCATTTGAAAGGTTTCAGTCCGACCAATATCGAAGTCGAGCAAGATTCTACTCTGGGGAGTTTGCTCCTTCGTTTACAACACTAAAATATTGTGTGGCAGAGTTTAGACGACGCCGTACGAGCTGCCGGAAGAACATCGCAGTGGTCAACCAAATAAGGTGAAAAATGGTATTGGGTAACCGCCAACTGAAGGTATAGGATTATTTTCTCTTTCCAAACTTCATGGTGGTAAAAGATTTTCCAACAATAATGTGGAGTTTGAGCTTGATAGCTATTTTGAGGAACTCGACGGTTCTCGCTATAAACAGGGTAGCGAATGTATTGAAAATCGTTCGAGACCCAATACTAAAACTAGTTTTGTAATGATTAATTAAGCCACTGTTTTCGCTCTTTTACTATAATAAAATTGTTTATGTAGTAAAAAATATTTTTATGAGCTATTAATAACTAAATATATTAACAATTAATTTCTAGATTGGTTATAACATAATTAGATCAATAAATCTTTAGCGAAGTAAATATATTTTACTTTTTGTTAATTGATTTTAATGATCAGAAAGTAGAAACGTCTCCATGATATCATATAAGTATTGAATATCTACGTTTATTCTTTTATGTCTAATAAAAAAAAGAAATAACAACAAAAATATGAAAGACCCAATAATATTGTTGCATGTTTTGTTGCCAAGGATAAATAAATTATATTTTTGAAGGCTATTCGATTCTTAAACATACAAAACTGTTAATGACTCAGTAACAATTCGATAAGATTCAAAACCAAATTAAATATACATATTGTATTTCACACTGAAATATAAACTTATGTTAAGGGTTGAAAATTATACAGAAAAACTTTGGAACACCAAAAACTATATAACAACATGAAACTTCTTTTAAAAAAATAAAAACCTGAAGTGTTTTGAGAAAATTCTGTAATAAAATTGTTGTTGCTGCTGTTATTGCGATCAAAGTTGTTCTTCACTTCTTAAAAACATTTATTTTGATGTTTTACGATCAAAAGTGTTAAGTTTTCCTTGGTTAAATTGTAAAACATAAAACAAATTCACATATTATATAGAGTTTCTGGTAACGACCAACCAGCAAAAATATGTTTTACTTATAAAAAAAAAAATATTTATGACATTTTTCATGTAACTTGTGTATAGTTTTGAGTTTAGCATAACTCGTTTAACATTTTTTATTTAAATTTTATTAGAGCGATTATTCCAAAAAGAAATTTTTTGTCTCATACTATTTGTTTACTCGTACATACATATGTATATAAATATACCCCTGTACTTATATTTATAAATATATGTTTTCATATTATTTATGAATTAATAAAACTCGCGCAGAATTTAAATCTTTACGTAGGTATTGCGTCATCGGAAAATTTAATTTAGTTTTGACAATTTCGTAATTTTTTTAAGTTGATGCAATTACTGTCGCTGAGCCAACACTAAATTCAAACGTTCATTTAATTATTGGTTGATACATAAACTTTATAAAAATAGTTTTTGGCAAATTTTGTTTTTTTTTGTTGTTTACTATTATTTTTTACGTCGATATTCTGTAACGAGGGGGAAACGTTTTTTGGCAAATTAATTCGGCCCGTTTGATGACTAAATATTCTTTGGAATCCAGGAATGCATTTATGCATTATGAATTTCATTTAATGTGTTCCAATGTACGAAAGTGTTTCTCATTTATTAACCATTCATGTACTATGTTCTAGTTACAAAATATTACTCAAATTCACATGCATGACTACATAGTATTTGTGGTAGAAAAATATAATTCTGAAAAAAACAATATGTTTAAATATTTTGCCAATGCCCCGCAAGGGGTTGGTTTGATATATCATGCATTGAGAAGAAATAACAACAAAAATTATATAGTGGGAAAAGTAAAATGTTAATGACAAAATTCAATTATGTATTTTTGTAATTCATTACAAAAAGGATTTTTTAGTCACAAGTCTGACTTTAACCGTCAAAACCAAATTTATGAAGTGTTGCATATTTTGAAGCAAATGTTGGAGTTTAGCCCAGTACCGTTTCTAAAGTTTGGGTAAGTATTAGCTGATGAGCTAATACTTTAGAGGGTGTGCCAATACTTTACGGCTTGAGATCTGTTTGCATGTTAAAAAATTCCATTTTTACAGATTGGCAAACAAAATAAAATAATTTTTATTCAATACAAAAATTACAGATTTATTACTTCATTTAAACTAAAACATATTTAACTCCAAGATTAGAAACTAAAACATCCTCAGCAGGAACATCTTTTAACTCGACATCTTCACCGGATTCCTCATTTTCTGATATCTCAGTACATGATATCATCTTGTACAATTATGGGTAAACAATTTTCCGTTATCCAATTGTTAATTTCTTGATCCGAAAATGCTTCGTTAGGGGAAATTGTATGTAACAAATTCAATTAATGGGATGTCGTCTTCTGAGTCGTACTCATTAATTGCTGGCATTATTGGTTTCCAACACTTAGCGACTGTAGCTGGTTCGAGATTTTGCCAGGCATTAAAAAGAAAATTAACCGCATCTCTTAATTTAATATTTTTTAGCGCGGTCTCAAAATCGTGGTCCCCCGTTTTTACCAAATGGTTTAATAAATTTTTTTTATACGATAATTTCGTCAAATTAATTACATTTTGATCCATTGGCTGAATCAAAGCTGTACAGTTTGGCGGAAGGCACATTACATATATCAGTCCATCTAAGCTTCATAAATTCCCATCTTTGGGTGACAGGGAGCGTTATCTAATAATAGAAGTGACTTTTCTTCTAACTCCCTTTGTTTTAAAAATGATCGAACCTAAAATATTAATTTTTTGTTAATTAATGTTAAAAATTGATGGCTTAGTGAATATCGGCCCTAATCCACATTTCTAACATATTTAAGAAATGCAAAAAACCTTACGATATACCATACGCTTTTAGGGCCGAACAAAATTGAATGTGGAACGTGTTTTTTTGGTGTTTATGTTAAAACAGTCGCACAGAAAGATGCGATTTGTTCTACATTTTTGTACCAAAATGTCATTTTTGAAAAAAATGTGGGTTAGGGCCGATATTCACTAAGCCATCGATATGCACTAGTCAAATTTTCAAATTTCTTACCTCGGTGACAAAATATTTTTCGAACCATTCATTGAACAGCTCCAAAGTCATCCATGCATTTTTGTTTGCCCTATAAATAACCGGGTTTTCAATGAAATTTTTAAAAGATCGTGGCTGTTGTGCTTTGCCGATAACGAAGGGTTTCAATTTGTGGCTGCCCGTTGCATTTGTGCATGCTAAAAAAATAATTCGCTCCTTCGAGACTTTCCGACCTGGTGCAGATTTTTCTTCTACGTGAACCAGGTTTTATTTGGTAGAATTCTCCAAAATAAACCCGAAAGAAGTTAAATTCATATTTTGGATTTTTTCACGTAACTTTGCTTTAAAACTTTCCACACCATTGGGGTTATTCGATAATTTCTCGCCAGTAACTTTAAGTAGTCTGATTCCATGCCGTTTCCTAAAGCCTGCGAACCAACCGTTACTAGCTTGGAAATCACTGGAATTTTGTTCTTGTATCTTACCGTGTAACACTTTAGCTATTTTCTTCAAAATATCGGCGGATATTGGGATATGTCGATCTCGCTGAATCAAAAACCATTTAAACAATAACCGCTCCATCCTTGGAAATTCACTATGCTTAATAGATCTAATTTTTGACAAAGAATTAAATTGAGAATTGGCGTATTTTGTGATTTTACTTCCATTTTTTTTAATCCGCGATATTGTGGACTTGTTACATTTGTATTCAGCTGCTAAAACTACTAATGATACACCTTTATTTAATTTTTAAATGGTATCACACTTTTGTTTAAGAGTTAAACGCATTTTTAAAGTTATTTCAAATAACATTCCTAAATCGCACGAGTGACAGTTTAAATAAATTAAGAATAACTAGGTTACTGTCGTCTCCAACATCTGCAGCGCAAAGTAGCCTTCTGACCGATAGGGTAACTATAACAGGTATAATCAAAATTAGTACTCACAGATGTCACTACAAAATTCAGTAGATACATTTAGTACCAACAGAAGTCACTGCAAATTTAAATTTACATATAACTAAAATAAAAAACGATAAGTCAAAAAAATTATTAGGGACTCATAAAATGGATAATTTTATTTAACTTTGTTCTAACATAAGATTTATTATTTAGATTATAAGATTTACGATGGATGAAGTCGCAGTGACATCTGTTGGTATAAACAAATCTACTTAATTTGGTAGCGATATCTGTGGGTACTAATTTTTATTATACTTGCTATAGTTACCCTATCGGTCACAAGGCTACTTTGCGCTGCAGATGTTGGAGACAGTTAAAAGCCATTGCTGGAGGTTCATTATATTATATGGTCTAAGGAATAACCCATAAGTGGCAATTATCGAATTTAAATTTGACGCGGTTGCAATTATAAAGTTTTATAGTACAAAATTTAAGGATATCAATAAGGAATCGGCGGTACATTAAGACGAAAAAATATACCGATTCATAAAAACCTCGAATTTTTTTATTGAATGTAAAATTATTGAAAATAAAATATTTTAAAAATCAAATCTACAATTTCCAGTAATTTTAAACACATTCTTCTGATAAATAAGTGCGCACAAAATATTTTGATATTTTTAAATCATTTAAAATCACTTTTCTGCCCAACCAATTTTTTCTTGATACATTTCATAAAAAACGCAAAATGATAAAAAAAAATTTATAAAATTTCGAAACCATTCAATGTGTCGAGATTTTCTTGTTTCTAGAAAACGTGGCGTGGCTATCCTGGAAAGCAATTTCATATTCATTTTTTGATTAACCGTTTTCGTTTCGGATACTTGACAGAAATACATAATATTTTTCCGGTCATCGAATTATATGGTTTTTCTGGTCGTTTTCCATTTGTTACAGCTCAGAAGTCTTGGTTATCGTCTATCATCATGAAATTACCTGCATAATTTCTCTTTTACAATTATGTATATATTACAAATACATGACCGCATAGCTTGTTCTAAAATAAGCTATTTTTTGATTCACTAAAATCTTTCCTTAACTGTTAAACAAACTAGATAAAACAAATTTCACTATCAAAAATTAGATAACATTACTAAAATGTTCACTCTAATTGTGTAGAGTACATCAATTTACCAAAAATTATTAGTAGTCAAAGTTCCTGTAGATATGTTATAAAGATCTGGAATGCCCTTATCTTTAATCTCTCTTGCCGAGAATTGGTAATCTGAATTCTTCAATCATAAATGACATTGATGCTGATAAATCTGATGTAACTTCAATTTCAACTGTTTTGACGGATTTATTAACGACTTCAAATCCTTATCTTTCTCTTGAAATTGAGCCAGACGACCAACATCGATTCTGTGATAATTTATTTCAGAAGATTCCACTGGTCTAGATAAGTAATCAGCAACAACGTTATCGCGTCCTGAAATATGGCGTAAATCGGTGGTAAATTGAGCAATATATTCAAGGTGTCTGGTTTGCCGGGGACTCTATTGCCGTGACTAACGGTTTATGAAAAAAAAAAAAAGTGTCTTCTTTCGACATGATGTCGAAAGTGTTTGATCGCTACGTAAGTCGCAAGAACCTCCCTATCAAATGCGGCATATGGAGTTTCAGCGGGTTAAAGTTTTCTTGAAAAAAAAACTCAGAGGTTCCAAACTGTTAGTTTCTTGATTAAATTGTTCAAGAACGGCGCCAATAGCTACCTCTGAACTGTCTGTAGTTACACAGAGTCGAGCATTGTTTTTAGGATGTACTAGCATTGTGGTTGCTGCTAAACATCGTTTGGCTTCCTAGAAAGCTTTATTGCATTCCGTGGGTCATTGAAAATTCTTTTTTGAATGTTTTATTTTAGACATGTTTGCTAGATGGCCATACAACGGGGCTAGAATTTCAGCAATATTAGGCAAGAACCTGTTATAATAGTTTATCATGCCTAAAAATTTTTGTGTTTGCTTGATTGATTTTGGTGCTTGTAGTAAAATAATTTCTTTATCCCGGTCAGAAGTAGGAGAGATTCCATATTCTGAAATTTGATGGGATAGAAAATTAAGCGTTTCTTTACCAAATTCACACTTTGATATTTTTATTTTTATATCAAACTCGACCAGCCGTTTGAAAAGTAGATGCAAATGTTTTTCATGTTCTTCTTCAGATCTACTGAAAATCAAAATGTCGTCGATGTAAGGACATACGAAATCAAAATCCCTCAAAATATTATTGATAAATCTTTGAAATGTCTGGGATGCGTTTCGTAACCCAAATGGCATCCGTAGAAACTCGCAGAGTCCAAATGGAGTAGATATCGCCGTTTTATGTACATGTTCCGTTGCTACCGGTATATGATGGTACACACGCACTAAATCGACTTTAGAGAATATTTTGCAACCATAAATTTGTGAATTGAAATCGTGGATATGGGGTACCGGGTAGCGATCAGGAACAGTGCAAACATTGAGCTTACGATAATCGCCACATGGCCTCCAATCATTATTATCTTTTTTCTTTACCAGATGTGATGAAGATACATGCGATGATGACGGACGACATATACCCAAATCCAACATGTACAGAAACTCTGTTTTGGCAATTTTATATTTATCATCAAACAAGCGACGTGGCCTTTTACAAGGCAATTGTCCTTTTGTATGTATGTAGTGAACTACATCATGCTTCACGGGAACAGTATAATCTGGCGGTGTAAGCAAAGATGGATATTCCGATAATATTTTTGAAAATTTATCAGTTACCGTTACTGCTGATAACTTCAATGTCGGTGTATCCACATCTGCCATAACATTTAATTTTGTGTCTATATCGACTAAACGTTTTTGTTTTAGATCAATTAATAAATTAAATTTCATTAAGAAATCTGCTCCAATAATTGGGCGATTATCCGAAGCGATTGTGAAAACATGATTAAAAGATCGACGAAGTCCTAGATCAACTTGTAAAAGCTTAGTCCCGTATCGACTGGAAATACTAATCTCGTGATTTTACATTTTACGAATAAGCGGCGGTTTGAAAAGTCATTGTAGGCCGCATCCAGCGACCGTTCTCCTAGTTTTGTGAATCGACCGTTTCTTTGTTAAAATCACACGGCTTTTGACAGCGTCTTGCTCGACTTCCAAAACGATAATGATAGAAACACCTGGGATATTTCTGGACTTGGCCCGGGTCGCGATGACGACTTTGACTGCGTTAACGGTTTCGACTAGTTTGACGATGTTGACTTATATGGAGTGAATTAAAACGTTGATTGGACCGTTATCCGGACCTGTTTCCTGATGCAGAAACAGACATTCAAGCTTTTGAAGATCTCTTTGGAGCTGTTTGACTTTTGACTCAAGCGTTTTTGAGCAACTTGGTCCATTTTGAATGGCTGAAATGGACGCTGGGCGAGTAACTTCAAAAATTTTATAGGCGGTGGTTTGCATTTTTTCAATGTCATTTTCACTAGTGGCAACTAAAATAGTTTTTGTACTAGTGGGCAAACCATTCAGCCATACATCCTTAAGAAGTTCTTTATTAAGAGCTTTTGACGTACCAGCAATATTTTCCAATCGCCTGTAGTACTGCGAAAGCGTATTATCCCAAATTTCAACACCATCCAATAATCCAATAATGTCTTTAATATATTGGTATTTATTTTCTTTTGGTGATTTGTAAATCAAATGGTGAAATCAAATCTTGATTTTTTAATGAGATATTTTCCGGAAGCGCGGTCAATACGTAATGGTATTTGAGTTCATCACTTCTAGTTTGATTAATTATAAAAGTGGATTCCACCAATGCAAACCATGTTACAGGGCTTAAAGAACAATAGGCAGGCATTTTAATTTTAGTCGTTGAAACTGCATTTACGTTATGTTTTTCTTCGTTTTTGGCTTCTTTGCTAACCTTGTTCTCGTTGTTACTCATATTTTCAACAAAATAGCCCAATAACAAATTGAAACTGTATAAATGTAACACGATATCACCAAAAACCTACCACCAAAAACAATAACTTTATTTTATAACAATTGTTTATTAATGAATTACACGAATTAAACTTAAACTGTAATTGAATATTATTATAATTTACCAATAATCACTGTATGACTGAATTTTGCCATTCACTCAATTTTACACGACATACAACCACGACGACTATTTACCTTGCTACTGCTTTGTACTGACTGAGTATACAGAACCATAATATTTTACTTGACCGGTCGATCTGACCACGCACACATGTTAAATTTATTTGTGAGTAAATTAACTAAAACGGTTAATTGTTTAATTTACTACAGCCTGCAATACAAGCTCTTGGTCACCGCAGACATACAATCTCGAGTTCAAACCAGGGTCACTACTCGTACTATAGTTAAACATGTTCAACAATGACATACCATGGACTGTGACTCTCGCCAAATTTTCCCGCCCACTTATCTTTTTTTTTGGTTCAACTTACATTCAGATGATGCGAAAGTTAGTTAAACCTAAACAAAAATGACGAGGCGGATATATTTGGCGTATGTCACAGTTTATGGTGCGTCACTGTTGAACTTATTCCCCTATCCATTCAACCGATTCAGATATTTCAGCGCAATTCCAATCGATCAACCAAAACCAATAGAAATGTATATACATTATACAACCCGGATGTGTCACTTAATACCAACCTATTATGTTTAGTTATGTGTCATACGATATGTTTTCTATAAGGACTTTTAGAGACTACTAGCCGGTAAACCCGGTGTTACCCGGGAAAGTATTATTAAATATTTGTGGAATTACCAAAAAGGTTAACTTCCCGGATGAAAGCTTATGAATGATACAGATATTTCAGCCATTTTCTGAAAATTGATTTACTCATGTAAGCCAATTGTTTAGTAATCGTTATTTGTGGTCACAAATCATAATGGTTTAAGTATCAAATTCGCATCTTTTAGAAAACCGTTTTTGAATTATGAGTTTCGTATGACATTTTGTATTCTTGTTTTATAAACGAATATTACACGGTTATTTGTACTACAAAAAATATTACAAAAAATTGATATGATATGAAATCGAATATGGAGATTTCAAATTTGAATGCTAATTCTAATGGGAAGCGAGGAAATAACATAATATAGAGTGGACATATGTACCACATTATGTGTACCACATTTTGAATGAACGTACCTCATTGTCAACTGTACCACATTTTGTCACACAATTAAATCGAATGAACGAAATGTAACACTTTTCACTCATTAATTTTACATAGGATTTATATTTAATTCCTTAGCATTCTCATGTACTATACATAATATGTAATGCTAAAAATTGCGTTGGAGGAAATCTCTTTATGTGGTGGAATGGATTAAAAACTTATTTACTTTTTCTTAGTAATTAAGTTCTAATGGTTATATGTCCTATCTGAAATGGCATTAAGGTCCACACTGGAAAGGAAATAAGGTCCAAGATCGTAATTACCTTTTCTGAAAATGAACATTTATTTTTGAAATATTCTTCTGAAAAATTCTCTTCAGAATATTTTAAAATTCTATTTTCTGTTTCCTTAATAAAATTTTCAATCCGATTCAATATATTCATCGATTCTATTCTAACTAAAGGGATTAAGCCAATCAAAACTAACTTGGGAAATTTGTGGTATAGTACAACAATGAGTAACAGCAATACAAATGAATGACACAATTCCTACATCAGTGTCCGCAAGGTTGACGAAGTATTTATTAATTTAAAAATCCACAATCCGCTCAAATAAATTCATCTATTCTATAACACAACGGATTAAGACCACCGAAAAACCACTTGAAATATCCAAGGCTTTGGTGTGTTCTCCATTTTAATAAAAGACAAATTATTAAAAAAATAAAATTTTGAATTTTTGAAAAATGTTCTAATTTCTATGGATGTTGAAATTTCTACAAATCGCGGTAGTTTCCCTCCTCTAAGGCTTAAAATGAATTAAAAGAACATATTTTGTTTTGTTTTTTTAATTTCGGGGAAAAATTCAAAATATCTACAATTTCTTAACCACGTCGTATACTGATACCGCGTTGTAGAAGTACCGCGTTAAGGAATCGTCTTGTAGATGTAATGCGTTGTAGGATTGTCTCTTCTGCCCATATTACCGATAATGCACTGCTGCTGATTGTCAATAATAAAAATAATTAGCGTTTGTGGTTATATCTAATTCAAAAGTTTGAATACAAATATTTTAGATTTCTGCAGAAATTCGCCGGCTGTCGCTAATGCCAATGGTGGAAGGAGTTAAGCAGCTTTACCAACTGTTGAAGAGCTATTTTTATCGTTAAAAATAAGGCGAAAGTTAATTTTCAATTTTTCCGGTGATACCTCAGAATTAGGATTGACAGAGGCCGTAAAACGGCGAATGAAATTTCTGGCATAAGTGAAGTGCTAAAATTTCAATATTTATGGAAAAAATAAAATTAACTCTTTAACCCTATATTGCATCACCCCATATTTTATAAAAAAAAAATTATTTTTGGATTTGTTATGTAATCTTCAAAGTGAAGTTTATCGCCAGGAAAAATAAATATTTTTCTACACCGCCCATAAACTTGTTTTATTCTTTGATAATTGATGGACATTCCACGGTTATGCTTCCAATATTTTTTACTATGCGGTTCGATATTGAACGGGGTTTTTTCCTACACATGTTGACACTAAGGTCACTAACCTTGTGTCTTTCCATTGAACAACAGCTATATCGAAGTCATCCACACAAGCAACGAGTTCAACAGCTGAGCCTCGCGGTTGCGTTTTCCAATATGACTCATTTGGGAGTTTGCAATTTGGAAGACGATTTTTTCTTATTGTTCCCAAACTATGAATTCCACGTTTCGCTAACTCTGCCAATAAAGGGACCGAAGTAAAGTAGTTGGCGAAAATACTTTATAATTAGTTATTGACGGTATTACCCTGCACAAACGTATTACAACGTTTGAAGCAGACCCAAGATTAATATCCGTACACGGCCGATTGAAGTCATCGTTTTCCTGGCCGGTGTATATCTCTATATTGTATGCGAATACAAACAATTTAAAACCCCATTTATGCGGTTTGTTTGGCATATATTGTTTCAGATAGCACCTAGATTTGGTTGAACACATTTGTTCGTCCACTGCGAGGCATTCTTCTAAAGTTATTTTATTAAAATTTTGAACCAAGCCATTAAATATTGGACGTACATTTTGTGAAGTCGGTCGTAGCTGGTATCGGTTTTTGCTGCCATTGTTTCATTGTTGTTGAAATGGGGGTACTGCTTAATTTTTTCAAATTTATTCAACGGCATGGTTTCCTGTACCATTAAGATTCCAAGTTCCGGATGCCAATAGCGTCTGATATTCGGAATTTGGACAATTGAAGTCAACGAAATTCCCATATAATTGTTTATATATTTGGCCGTAAACAAAGCGTTTATGTTTGGATTTTTTTGACAAGCGTATAAATTGGTTTCAGAAACAATTCGTGATATTATTTCATTGTCCATAAATAAATTGAAATAGAAAGTGTGCTTAGCTGCATAAATTCGTCCGGTAAATAGGCAGATCCAAAAAATTGTACTTTATCTTCAGATACTTCAAAATGTTTGGTTTTCCAAATAGTTCTGGAATATTTTTCCTTAATTTGTCTTAATTCGGCAAGTGCACTGGCAGAATCTCTTAAAAGGGTTTCATTATCAAAAACCACTTCCATGTTGTCAATATCAAACGGCTCATCGTCATTTATTTCAGCACTTGGAGCTATTTCATCATCATCGAATGGGGATAATTCGTCAGTTTGCGGGCGCTCTGTGGCTCTCAGAATTTCTGCTTCATCGTAGTCATCATCCTCATATGCACAAGCAAACTCATCCTCGCTATCTGACCAATTAGCCATAATCTCTTCCAATTCCTCCATTGTTTTGTAACGTAACGTTGTCGAGAACTCATTTTTCTAAAAAAATAAATTACTACTAAATGCATAATTTATTATATTTGATACTATATCATATATGATATGGTACGTACAAATATATCTTTCTGCATGCTTGCTATGTCATATTTGATATGTATTTTAAAATGGCAATGTATTTTAAAGTGTGTATATTTACATACAATACCACATACAAACAATCACTTTTATATATATAGATACTCACACCAAACGCGAACCATGAGTTCGCGAATAATTCGCAAATACGATTCAAATTAAATGCGATCGACTTTGTATGTCAAAATGGATGGTATTTATTTTTCAAAAGCTTCAAACCCGGTTTTTTACATTATTCGTTTTAAAAATGTATGTCGCAATTTCCTGAAAAATGGTTACTCGCTATTCGCTAGTCGCGCTTGGTATGAACAGTCCCTGAACAGTAAATTAAATGGAAAAAGTAGTAAAATTGTGAAATTGGTATAAACGAATACAATTTTTAATTCACTTTCAAAATAAATCACTTTTTACACCAATGTTAAAAGGAAATTAATGAATTTTTTCGTTAATATTATAACAAACATTTTGTAGTTGTTGTGGTTTTTAGGAAACTTAAGAAAAACTTCACAAACGCTTCATTTCTAGGCTTACTATTCAGAAATTTAAAGCTTCTCTCCTGATAAATTTTGCAGTAGCACAGTTTAAACCTGAAATGTCATCTTGATTGAATCTGAACTTAATATTTTGGCATGACCTTGTTAACGGAAAAATAGCTTGGATAAAATACACAATGTAGGAATTTAAGTACACACTGCGGCTTGCGAGTATTTTGATTTTCTAAATACATATTATTTTACCAACAACAATACTGTTACTTGCACACTTGAATGTAATCTAATATTATGTTTTTTTTATCTTTTCAGGTAAATTACTCATTGAAATGAAGAATATGACCGTGTTTCGGTTAAGTAAGCTAGTTCGAATTTGAATAATATTTGGCCACGAATCTAATGATTGCTGATATATTATAATTTAGAGCTCGTTTACACTGCATATTAGATTTAATTGCTGCAAATATTAATCTATCTAATTTACAGGGTAAGTAATTAAATTCCCAAGCTTGCAACAATATTTTTTTTTTGGCATTTCCTTGAAAAATTCCAGTTATATAGTATGGTGCATACATCCATATCATCAATATTGAAAATACTTAAAAAAAAAACTAATAAAAACTAATTTTAAATTTTTACATTATATGTACCATCATTTTTAAGAAAAGCAGAAATAAAAAATATTTTTTAATACATCTCTCGCAAACATATCCCTCCAAAAAGACATAAAATTGTGTATCTCGCATGTATAAGCGAAAAAGTTTGATTTTAAAGCAAAACTTAACAGAAAAAAGAACTTTTTTTTATTCATTCTGTGTGTTATTCCAGAATACTCGTGGTTTTTATGATCCAAATGCACACAAAACCAGAAGAAGTTATATTATTTTTTATTCTATTTGGATGAAAGAATGGTTGAAAAATAATTTTAACGGTTTTTCGTTTTTAGTTCTGCTGGCAATTTCTTTTTTGATGAAATGATATATAGAGAAGTTTAAATTTATGTACATGAACATATATATATATATATATATATATATATATATATATATATATATATATATATATATATATATATATATATATATATATATATATATATATATGTATGTAAGCTGCTATATGTTTATTTGTACAGAGCTACGGTGCAATTTATATAATATTATTGAAAGAAAAAGTTATAAAAAAGTAAAAGGAAAAACTATATAAAAAGGCATTAAATTACAATTTTACACTGCGCTAAAAGAAAAATGCATTACTATTGTTAAACGAAAAACGAAAAAAATGAATGAGGTTTTCATTAAAAATACATTAAAAAAATAAAATTTATACAAGTATTTAAAGTTTAAAACAAAAAATATCTTAATCTAAAAGTCAAAAGCAGCAAACTGGGAGTATAAAGATTCGCATTGCCAATATTACCGTTTACAAGCATAGATCAAAAAGCGTGTCAAAATTTAATTTAATTTTAAAATATTTTTTTTTAACATCAAATCCCCAGTAGCATTGTTCATGATTTAATGAGATTTCGTTTATTATGTTATTTTTGAATTATGTATTATTATTTATTACTACAACTTCTTCTCCATTTAATATCAAACCAAAAACAACAAAGATTGTTATATTAGTTTTCACAAAAACATTGAAATTACATAAAACTAAACATTCAAATTTACAGAACACATCCCCATTCATCCATTCGCCAAACTAAAGAGAGACTAAAATACCGAGAACAATAAAATATAAAATGCAATATAATAAAAATGTCTGTCTGTCTGTCTATTTAGCTCTATCTAGCAAAAAAAAAAAAAAATAATAATAATAAAGGAAGAAAAAATTCACGGTCGTAAAGTTTCTTACAAAAAAGGAAAAACAAAAAATTAGTAGACGAGTTATATTTTTATAGCGTTTTATACCATGCATCCATCCAATACTATACATGACGTAGTACATATTTACTTTTCTAGCACAATTTGAACTGATATACTCGTAGTCTACATACAAATATTTATATGGCAAAAAAAAAAAAAATCCGTCAAAAATTATTGTTATTCTTTCTAAAATCGCAACAAAAATTTCTTATAAATAACACACAAAAATAACGAATCTTATATGTAGTATGTGCATGTACATAATATATGTAGGAACGATATAAGTTCAATTTAAGATCGTAAAATTTTCTTTTTAATAAAATTACTTTTGGATTGGATTATACATTTTTTGTTCTCGTATACATAAAAATATTGAGTTGCCGTTTTTTTTTTATCAAACTTCCTGATTACGTCGTTTAAGTATACTGCTTTATATTTATGTTTCTCAGAATCTTTTGTTTTTATTTGAATGTTGATTTGGTTTATGGGTTTCGTGATTCGTTATGTCAAAATAAAACAATTTTACACGAATCATAAATAAAGTTCTTCTCATATGTATTAGAGAGATTGGCACAATATCTCACAATTTAAGGGATCTGATGTAGCGGCTTCAAAAAATCGATTTATTTTGCTTAAATCGATAGCATATTATCCCTAGAATATGTCCCAAAGCGAAAATGACGAAATAACGGCTTTTAACAGTGTAGGTAAATTTATAATGGTAAACTTTCATCAACCTTTTTCCTTGTTGGGAAACTTTAAACGCGTTTTTCTCAAAACTATGTTTTTGAAATTGACGTGCAGGATAACTCAAAAAATTCTCTATAGATCAAAATAATCCTTTTTTTAAGGCGATTTAATCGCCTTGAACTCATGCCACAAATTTTGTACTAAAAAATTCGGGGTAGGGTACTTTTTTCCAGATTAAGTCAAAATTAGATTACCTAAGCGAAGTTAATTAAAATGTTTAAAAGACGGTCAGGTATCTATCGGTTGAACGCTTCTACCTATAATAACAAAATTAGCACAAAATATTTGCCAGATTTTTATTAGTTTAATTGGAGAGTTCCAGGACGTTCAGGCACCTTAAGAATTTCCTACAAAACATAATCGGTGGGAAGCGACTAAATGGATTGGCATCATTAAATATTCACAAAGATGTGGTTATATAAATAGACTATGTCCTCGATGAATTGGCCTTAGTGTTACGACAAATCAATATAAAACTATAAAAAACTAATAAACAATTGAATTCAAATAAATTCGAATTCATTATTTTTTGTTTAAGAACCCCCGCTCGACGAATATTTATTATTACCATCATGAAATGAGAGTACAGGGGTTGTTTACAAACGATTAAGTACTGGGTGATGGTACGAGAATACCTGACGAATGTGAGACCCAGACAAGTCCCTCTTAAAGTCGTCGAGACTTAGGATATCCAATACCGGTTCTCGAGTACCCGGGTACTCGGCTATTTTGGCCTTTTGTCGAGTAATCGATTACCCGGGTAATTTGAGCGACAACCCGGGTAACTTAATTCAAAGGAAATTTTGGAAGGGTGAATTTTATTTTGTTCGATTGAAGAAAAAACGTTGTTCCAAGAGCAAAATATTTTAGCTCGAGGACACTTTTTCGATTTAGACTTTTCCTAGATTTATTCCCCTTTTACATACATAAGTATGTTTAAAGGTTTATTAGCCATTTGGCTAATTGGCTAAGGTTTTCAGTTTGACAACTTTACTATGGTTATTGTGTTTGTTAGAAATGCCATTAAATTAATCTCAACATTGCTTGCTAAAAGAATTTTTTAGATTTTATATGTGCAATTTGCAAGGTTCTTATATTTTGACGGGCAAGGTTCTTATATTTTTTATGCACAAACATAAAAGATCAATGAGATTTTCTTGTTCGATTGACGCCGAAATTGCGATTGATTTTTCATAGAGAGGGCTCAAATCAATCTTAAACGACATTAGTTTGTGTCGAGTGATAAATGTGAATTTGTTGCGTTCTATCCATTTCCCAGATTAATTAAAATTGCGATAACTTTTGGTTTTGACGGAATGATTTTGGGCTTTTGGTTATCTTTTAAATTTTTAGTTTGTTTCATTATTTAATTTAGAAAATCACGAGTAGATGGTGACAAATATTTTGAATATACAAGAACATAAATTCTTCATGTATCCATGAAAGATTTTAAAATCATTTTTTAATAATACACGGTAAATAAAAATTAATTGGACTTAATTAAATTTAATCAAGTATAATGATTTAATTTAACTGGCTTGTAGTTAAATATTTGGATTGATTTGATTTTAAGAAAATTGATCTAATCTATATATTCTAATGTATGCCCTTCTATGATTGTTTTTAAAGATTTTATGTACATATGTATATTTATGTTACGATTATTACCCGGGTTATGATTATTTCCCCGGGTATATTGAGAAATCTAGTACTCGACTACCCGGGTACTTTGAAACTCGAGTAATTTGGATACCCTAGCACGAGGCTAGTGTGTTGGAGGCACAGTCTAGGTCGAAGGTGTCCTTGATGAAGCGCACGAATTCGGGTTAGCGATGACATCGATGTTGAAATCGCCGCAGAGCACAAGAGGGATATCGGAGTCCACACTGACATATGGCGGTACGTACTGACTCCGGGAGAATGCCTCATCTGCTCATATCAGATGAGGCATTCTTCCTTTTCAGTGCTCCCTATCATTGTAAATCGCCACTTTATAGGTCTAAATTTTATTTAAAATTTATGTGAAATGAAAATTAATTATTCTAATTTACAATAAATTATCTGCCACAGATTCTTTAGCATTGTTCTGATCAGATGAGGCATTTTCTCACTACAGTGCTTTCAAGTATTGTAAATCGCTAATTTGTAGCGTGTAATTATAATTAAAATGTATGTGGAAATTAATTATTTTAATTTAAAATAAATTATCTGCTACAAGTTCTTTACGCACAAATTGACACTAGAATGGCTCCGATCAGATGATGTATTATCTCATTACAGTGTTCTCATGCTTTGTAAATCACCATTTGTAGATTTTAATTTTAATTAAAATTTATGTGGAAATTAATTATTTTAATTAACAATAAGTTATCTGCTACACTTTCTTTATACGCACAAATTGACACCAGAATTACTCCGGTCAGATAAAGGATTCTCTTGGTTGATTGTAAATTGCTGTTTTGTAATTTGTAATTTTAAATAAAATTCATGTGGAGATTAATTATTTTAATTTAAAATAAATTCTTTACCATAGTATTATTAAGCACAAATTAATAACCGGATTGCTCCGCTCTGATGTGGCATTCTCTCGCATAGTGCCTTCAATCTCTGTAAATCGCTATTTTGTAGTTTGAATTTTTAATTAAAATTTATGTGGAGATTAATTAATTTAATTTAAAATTAATTAACTACCACTGGTTTTTTACGTAAAAATTGTCACTATCGTATCTCCGATTGGATGAGCCATTCTCTCGCTGCACTGGTTCAAGCATTTAAATCGGTCGAAATCAAAGTTTTGCGGCGCTTGTTTTTTGTCGCCTGACGACGTCATTGCGATAATATTATTCATGACACATAAAGCTGAAGGACCAACCTAAGTAATCGTATCTTCACGTATTATAGGAATAATTCCTATAAGATACAATTTCCTTTGTTTTATACGATTCTCTTTATTTTGGACGTAAAATCGTTAAAAATAAATTGATTCCTCTCCTTCAGAAAGTGTGTGGTGTCTAAAATAGGGACCACTACTATATAAAAAGCAATATTTACCACAAAATATAGCTGTTATAATTGCATAAATATTCTCTGAAACATGTTCATGTTATTTTCATTTCATGAATATAATTCGCTAAGTCAGTGCGTTCTGCTTGATACTTAAGGTATTAAGCGAGAATTGTATTTTTGTAGTTTAGTCTTAGCTACCTGATGAGTAGATCGAACTTTTCAGTACGAAACCAAACTACCACTTAGAGAACCCAAGGAGGGTTTTGAATTCTAATTTTTGAGACTCCGATACATTTGCATAGACTCTGGGGTAAAGGTTGGAAGGTAATGACTAATGATATTTCTACACTTATTTTTTTCAATAGATACATTATGATGAAGTGATTGGCATTTTTATGATTTTTACCAAATCGAAAATACTACGAATACTACTATTAATTAATATATTGTCTATAATAAAGCCGTAAAATCAATTTGTTATTTTTAACTAAATTTCCTATGATCAGCACCAATAACCATTGCAATCGCTGCAAAAATATACTGGAGAAAATACCAATTTTATGGCAATAAGTACTAACTTGAAATGCATATTTTCCTTTACTAAATAGGAAGCGCTTATTATTAAAACAGTTTTCGATTTCTATAAACAATACTACATTTTACAATTTTTATGATTACAACTTGTATTCACATCTCTTTAAATTAACTAGTTGTTTTAGTACAATGCTTTCCTATATTAGGTCACAATCCCGTGGGCTCCTATAAATTATTCAAAAGAAGAAATATTTCATCTAACGTAGATATGGCTACGAAGCCTTTAAGTAAGTAATATCATACAGCCATAATGACGCATTGAAGGTCGGTTGATGGACTAATAATTTGATATTGTCAAAGATTCTTAAATCGAAATAAATTTAGTGGTATATAATTTCTAATTTTCTAGAATTTAATTTAATTAGAATTTTTAAAATAGGTTAAGTTCGATATTTGCCTACAACTTCCATAATCTAATAAAATTATTTTGAATGTTGCACATCTATTATGTCACGGTTCAGTTTTATTACGTTAGCATTTTTTTTTTAGGTCGCCTCACTACGATATTTTGAGCTTCGATCAAATTGAGGGCTTCAATTTCTTTGAACATTTATATAAATCACTACGTTAAACTTAAGCTAGAAATTATGATGTTAGGGCTTTATATTTCTTAATACTGGTACATATTTAAAAATAATGTAGTTCAACAAACGCATTGTTAAAAATAGCAAATATATACATATTAGATGTTCCTTTGTATATACAATGAATCAAACTCATACACTTAAAAAGTAAGTTTATTTTTATATAATACCTACTTTCCCGGGCTTGTTCTGCAAATTCATTTATGAAATTGTACCGCCTACGCCTTTGAATATTGAATGCAAAATTAACAAATAAATACAGAGAAAGGCGGATATTCTTTCCAAATGTACTAGCTTTTGTTATGTATGAGTTTAATTTTGACTCACTGTATTTAAGAAAGCCAGAATGGGCATACATCTTTTCTTCTATTGTACAAATGAGGTATACCAATAACTAACTCGTTTCATTGATATATGGTTGATCACTACTTATTCTCTCAGTGGTTCATAAGTTTTATTATTTTAAGAGCAACATTGTCAATTTATTAACCTGCAGTCATGAAGTTATTGGTTGAAATTTTCAGTTTGAATAAATTTGTTATCCAATCGTTATTCAAGATTTAGATGTAACTAAGCAAACTCGTAAAAACACGATACTTAAGTCTCCAATTGAGTATATTTTACATGATATTAAGAAACCAACCACTCATTTAGTTACCAGTTTGTCTTAAAACGAGTAATATGTTTTTGTACAGTTGAGACGAGGAGTTCTTTGCAAATAATACTCGGGTCTAGCTTGTCACATTTTGTTTGTATATTGAAAAAAAAAGTTTGGAAGAAATACCAAAATTGTTCCTATATACGAGCAAAAAACATTATTCCAAATGTTACCGTATGCCACATCATATTGCGTATTTGTTATGTTTAAAATTGTTTATTATTGCAATCAGTGGTTGTACATTTAAATTATAAAAGCATATTATGCTAAAGCATATTTGCCTCATAAATCACCTGGTTTAGGCTTAATTAGTGATACAGTGGTGAATTGTAGAAAGCACGAACTGATCGCATTCTCAGTGAACAGCTTCCAACACGATTTTTTGTTAGATTTTTTGGAATAACTTTAGGATTTCTAAAATTTGTTGATCTGAAATAAGATAAAAGGAATCACAATCAATAAATTTATCACCTTCTGCAATCAAATTTGAAGAACTATTCCTAATTTGAAAGCAATTCTAGAACTGTATTTGGGTATTTACGTTCGAAGTCGATATTGATCTATAAATAAACTAAGAAATTGTAAAATTTCCATTTGGAAAACAAAATGAAATACCAAATTTCAGCGAAGTTTACAATTTCGCATTTTAAAAAACAACAAATTAATAAAAGAAAATTGTAAACTTATAAGTTGGTACCCATTAGATCCCGAATACAGAGGCCATTTCGCTAGTATTTTTGTTACTTTATTGCGGATAAACTTGGTAATTTCCATTTGGAATCCCTCATTGCTTTCCACATCTTTACTTAAGTTCTATTTAACCGATTAACTTCAAATTTCCAACCTTCAACGTACAACTGTCTATCGCCCCTACCACTTCTGTACCAAAATAATTTTTTTCACTGTTTTAAAAAAAGAAAAATGCATTTTTTCAGACAGCCGTTTTTTTGTGAAAAAAATTTTCCGTTTTCTCTTTGGTAGGGGCTGCCTAAAACGACATTTTAACTAATTAAGAATCTTTTTAATTTTGTTGCCGATGACGAGGGTTATCTTGTATGATCGTTATCGTGAAAATTAAATTTAAATTTTGTTGGATCGCCGAAATGGGTGTATAACTTTATGAAGCGGAATAATTTGGTCCGACGCGCTATGACTTCGGTTGGACACCATTTGCCCAATAATTGGAAAGTTTTGTCTTCTAAATTCAGAGAATATGTAGAGAAAAATAAGAAAAATATCGAGCTATGCCACATTGGCAATATAGACAAAGTGCCGATAAATTTTGACCTTCCGGCAAAATTTACCATCACAAATAAAGAAACGGTAGACGTTAAAACATCCACAACTGGCCATGAAAAATGTAATTTCACGGTGGTTCTTGCTGTGATGGCTGACGGTAAAAAATTACCGCCATACGTCATCTTGAAAAGAAAAACATTGCTTAAGGGGAATTTTCCTCTTGCGTAATCGTGCCAGCGAATGAAAAAGTTTGGATGGCCTCTACAGAAATGGAGCTTTGGAAAAATCATTACTCATCTTCGATTCCGCGTCGGAGCATAGACAGACAAAGTACGAAAGAAATGCGAAAAATGAACACAATTTGGGCAATGATTCCAGGTGGTATAATATCGAAGCTGCAACCCCTTGACATTGCAGTAAATAAATCCTTTAAGTCAAACCTGAAAGATTTGCGGGAACAGTGGATGGTCGAAGGGTACAAGGAGTACACCAAAAGTAGAGCAATGAAAATAGCTTCATATACAGAAATACTTCGTTGCATTTCCAAGGTATGGCAGAACGTTACCTGCTCAACAGTTACAAATGACTTTAAAAACACTAGAATATTTTTTTATCAGGAGGACAATGAAGAAATCGAAGAAGTTAGCAAACAAGTTGCGGATCAGAGGATTTGAAATCGAAAACATATTTTATATCCCTTAATAACCGTACCCTTGAAATAAAATCAATAAAATCTGGCGGTTGAAAATGGCAATAAACTTGTTTTCCAAGCCACGGCTTATATAGAGAATATAAATTTAATCTAATAAGACATTTGAACTTAACACAACTTTTAAGAAGCTGCATTCCTTTAAAAAGCCGCACCCTTGCTATATAAGCCCGTTTTAGACAAAAAAAATGTATTACTAACAAGCCGCAACTTATAATGGAAAAACAAGGTAGTATACTTATTACAATGACTCATTTACTCATTCGAATTTACGTTCTTCGCATCACGAATTTTAACGACTCCGTGAATAAAGTCCGTGGAAATAAATTACAAATCAATTTCGTGACGGTTCAACGCGAAATTAATTCATTTTTAACTAAGACGCGACGCGACGTCAATTTTTTTTTTAAAACCTGTACTAATTATGTTATTTTTAGTTATGAATTAAATTCGCTGCGAAATTAATTCTTCTTTAATTACGAATTAATTTTTAATTAAAACACATTTTTATTTGTTTTATTTATTTATTCTAATTTGACAATAAGGTAAAATCATTTCAATCATTGGAGTACTAGTTTTTTAGTACATTTCTATTCAGGCGTGAGCCTGGGTTACATAGTTCAAATTGATTTCCAGACGTTGCTTCCATTGCACTTTCTATGACGATATTTGTATTTTAACATTTTAATTTTTGTGGCGGAATAAATTCATATTTGAGCCGTTTATTTTGAAAGTGGGGCAAGTCCACATTTTGTTGAAACGAGAAAATGAAGGAATAGAAAAACAATAAATGCAAAAATATACGTGATTTTGAATTTTCTTATTTTTTGAACAAGTATTAGGGATTTTTATTTTTTTTTATTTTGACTATAAATTGTTCACCGTTAGTAAGATTATACATACTTTTATTTGTCTATTGTTATCATTAACTTAAATTTTTTGAAAAATGGACTTGCACCACTTTCAAAATTAACGGCTCATTTATTGGCGGAGTTAAATTCGGTGATTTAATTTATATTGAATATGCGGAACTAATTTTGCTATTCAAAAATTATGTTTAAACTTTAAATTAAGCATAAAATGATCAAATCAAACGTAATAACTCTCAAGTGGATTAAATTTAGATAATTTTCAATTTCTTAAACTGATAAATTAAAATTTAATTTAATAAGACGTGTGTTTAGTAAAATTGATAACTATTCTCTTAACTTATATAAATTATACTCGTTTCATTCGACTTATTTTTATTTTTAAAAAATTGCAGGGTTTCTTTATTTGAGAACTATTGTTTCTTGAAATTAGATAGATTTATATGAGAATGGGGAAAAGTAGGTGGGGGGGATCTTTTTTCTTTTCACAAATTACGGCCACTTAAATAAAATCGAAGGGATTTTCAAATATTGCAGTTAATAGTAGAAATGTTAGATTTTGCCTTTGACTCCTTAAATAAATTTTCCTTGCACTACCAGATAAAAAAAAATGGGGTATGAATTTTCATTGGGGCCAATTTCTTGGATATTTCAATAAGATAATGCAACGATCCTTATTACAAGTAGTTAAACATAGAGTTGAACATATTATTAGATTATGTCTGGGGAAGGTTAGCGAGAAAAGTTTCCGAGCAATGAAGACCGCTTGAAGATAAAGAATGCTAAAAGGGACCAAAATAGCTGGCTGAACAAGAATTTTTGATATTTTAATGTATGTATGTATTTTAAATAATTTTTAGCCACACTAGCTAGGCTATTAGACGGGAAAAAAGAGTTCCGTCTTCCACAACCACGTCAAGCAATATTTGCTATGTTTTATACAAATTTGGGTGACTGCATATGAGAACGTAAAAATGAATGGAATAAAATTTGAAAAATATTAGACAATAAGAAAAAGACTAGTAAAATAATAATAATTAATTAAGTTCCTCACAGCTTTTCAGAACTTGTGGCTCTAATGGGGGAACGCTGTAATTAGGAGATTGTGTTTGCTTTTGGTTTAACAATTTTTCATAATAAAAAAACAAAAAAAATAAAACAACTAACAAAAAAACATGCTAAAATCAATATTGACTACTTATACTTAGGTGTCTGGAGCCGAATTTTTATAATTATAACTATACCTTTCCTATCCTTCGATCTTCATCCGGGAGTCGAGCTTAGGCTCGGTCGTACATTCTGATCAATCAATCAATCAATCAATTTTTTGGCCAAACTAGCTAAGGTATAGGTTTATTTGTTTACAAAGTTAAAGATATTTGCAAGCGAGCAATAAATTATTTTTTTTAAATTAAGTACAATCATGAAATCCGGACGGTAAATTTTAGCGGTAGTAAACAATTCTATGTAAAATTTTCAAGAAATGGTAAAAGTTACTCAAGTTATTTTGTATGAAATTTTAAATAAATGAAAGTTTATCGACAAATTTTTATGCGACAAATATTTCATAACTATCAGAAATTTGCCGTTAAACCTTTATTTAAGTAATTGCGATTTGATACAAAATAACTTGGGTAACTTTGACCTTTTTTGAATGTATTCTAAATTGTTCATAGATTTATTTACTACAGGCTGATTTACATTCAATCTTTCCGTTCTTGTCCAAAACATAAAAGATGTACAATAAAAATTGCGTTTTAGTATGATTTCTTTGTATTAAAATCAAAAGGAATACATACTCAAAAAGTATTATTCAATTTACTGCCTGCAACACTCAACTTTTTTTGGTGAAAAAGAACGGAAAACCTTAAAGAGATGAACACCTACTGCAGGTAGATTCCGGTTGTGTGGAATTATTTTGTGGAACGGGATTTTGTTCTAAACAAAAATTTCGCATTCCGGTTAAGAGAATGGGAAGATAAACCCCACTTTTGTGGAATGAAACGTCAAAATTTCTCATCGTGGAATTTGACGGTGAAATACAACTAATAGTGCCGCGGAATCCAAAAAATTCTTAATTATAAAATAAATTGATCGTGTATCTGTTTAATTATTATTATTTTTTCTAATGAAATGGGAGCTAGTGTGAAAAATGTTTGCAAAAAGTTTCGTTAACTCAGAAGGGCCTCCTTTAAGATATTTAGCGCAAAATACGGGTCGGCGAATATAAATAATGATTTTTTAATTTTTTATTCATTATTTATATACTTAGCAGATTTCAGAACACAGGCGAGTGCTTATATTAGACTTAGAAAAAAGCGCAGCAATATTACACTAATAGTAATAATCGATATAAAAATAATAATATGTAACACATTAAAATAAAATTTTTATTTTCAATTAACATTAATTATGTACAACCGGTTTTATTTAACACTATCAATATTTAATCTTTCGCACCATTCGCATTCCCCGGATTCATTAATTTAAATTATAAGGTTGCTTATGTACGAGTAACATCTATTGCTTTACGCTGGCCATATATCGATTTGTATACACAAATATTCATGCTAATTAAATAATAAATGCGTGCATTTTAACAAATCACGACAAAAACATAAACATAATGACAGAAAAATATTCCACTTTTGACATATTTCCCCGTATTAGACCTAGTACTAAAATCTATATCTCGCAAGAGAACTAGAATACAAATTTGTGGAACGGAATTTTTCAGCGAGAAAACAAAATGTGGGAAAAATAAAAATTCCATTTCAAGCGTGTTCGATTGGACTGACTTAAATGAAGTAGTAGCTGTATCTTGAACAGAAGTGAAGACACTGTTCGATTGACAACTCTGCACTTCAGTTAAAAATTGAGTAACTGCTGAATTAACTGAAGAGACATTTTGCTCAGGTAGTTACTTCAGATGAGTTATTTGTTTTTCTTTTTTAGGATTTCTTTGTTTTCGTTAGTTTTTTTCTCGTTTTATGGATAAATTGAAGACATGAGTGGATGAATGTGACATTTAACGTTTTCATAATTTTACAGAAACGAACTTCAAATTTTTTACGATTCGTTTTAAAACACGTGTTCTTAGTACAGTTTAGTCTTCATTCGCTTTAAATTTCTCTAGTTTTGAGAAGATTTATTGGGACAGAATGCATATACGGACATAACAACTTTATTCATGTAAAAAACTCAAAATTAATAAAATGTTACACAAGTATCACCTTCATCCACTCATGTTTTCAATTATTTTATAATGATTTTTTTACATTTTTCGCTTTTTGGTGAAAGCAGGAAAATTATTTTTGATACAGTTCTTCTAAATAAAAGTCGCAATGAAATAAATTGTTTTATTTTTATTTTAACAATTATCTGAAGTGAAGAATACCAATTGAACAGTCTCTTCTCTTCAGTAACTCAATTAAGTGAAGAGTAATTCAATTAACTGAAGTGAAGAGTTGTACTCTTCAGTCCAATCGAATGCGCTTTTTAATCCAAATCATTTCACAAAACCGGAATCTACATACTGGTTTATCTTTTTTGTAAAAGTTGCTCTAAGTTTATAAAATCAAAGTAATGGAAAAAATTAAATTTTGAATATGCCCGTCCCATTTTTATATATGGGTAAAATGAATTTGCACTTCTCTTCGTGATTCTATTCTTTTGAAAAAGAATGAAAAGATTGAATGTAATTCAGCTTTACCGCTAAAACTTACCGTCCGAATTTCATGATTCCGACCCTGGTGTTTTGTATCGATAATTAGTTCAGTTTTAAACCACTTTTGAATACAAGAAACAAATTTAACGATAAGAATTTTTCTATAAATTGAAAGCCTTTCAATTTTTAACTGAATCGGTTTCATTATGGTTGCGTTGCAGTAGAACGTTATTGACAATGGAACGTAACTCTTTTCCATAAAACTAACGATTATTAAATCTTCCATATATTTGCGTATAACCAAATTCATTTTCATTTAAAGAAGACGGCTGCTTTAAACACATGATTCCATATTTTAAAATGTAAAGCAAAACTCAACGCTATTTAATTTCGGAAATCGAGATAAATTCAAAAACCTCGTCTCTGGAAAGTTATGTAACTCACTTCTAAGCACTAATAAATCAACTCGAAGCTAAGCTAAACCGGATAATATTGCAAATCTCGAACAATATTGAAAAATCTACAAAAATTTTAGTAATCATATCACGATCAGTGACAAACAGATCTCGAATAAACTAAAAAACAACGAAAATTCTTAGGAACTATCGAATATTTCTAGTAATTCTAAAGCATCGCGCAATTTAGAATTTTATAATAATCTCGTTATTTAAAAAAAACCGAATATTCTCGAAACTTTCAAATAAAGTTAGAATACAAGAATAATCTTAAAAAATTCTAATTTCTCAAACAAAGAAGAAAAAACAACTGGAAAATCGAATCATCTCGGCTAAAACCCTAATTAAGACAATTCCAATGTATAAAATTAAACTTTATTTAAAACTAATATCGATGCATGTTGCACACGCAGTTATGCTAATTGTCTCGAAACTTCTAACTCGAAATACAAAAGATATTTAATCTATACCCAAAGATAACCCTGTGAAATTGGAATGGGGCTTATTGAGCCAATTTACAATTCGGCTGTTTATCCGACTGACAGTCTGCCTACTAGGTAATCGACGATTGCTTGTCATAATAATAAATAAATTAACATTTGCAATTATTGCATCCTATTGAATTTATTTTCTGGATTTTTAATGTGTCAGGATGACATGTTTGCTGGTATTCTCAATTTTTTACCGACTTGCTGAAGTTAAAACTCGACAGTAATCATCTTTCGGTTAATATCGGATAGATTAACCGAAAACCAGTTTTGATAGGCTGAACGCTAAATAACTCTGCAAAAATTAAATCGCCTATTTATTTAAAGATTCTTAAAGTTTTACAGTCGTTGGCCAAAAAACTTGCGCACCTATTGAAACCACAAAAATATTTTTTTTTAAATGTCAATTACAGTATTAAATATAGAAAAAATATGCCCAGTTTTCTGGCTATGGCCCTATAAGATTGTTGCCCAGTTTCAATGACAGCGGTTTTATCAGATTTTTCTTTCTCGCTGTTGTCCTTTCCACTCATTTTTTTCGAAAACATAGAATTTGATAATCTTACACAAAATTTCACTTTAACACCACTGTACGTGAGATAAAAATTTTAAACATACCTCAAAATATGACGAAATATTACGTAAGCACGTAAGCAAAACACAAAAAAAAATGAATTTTGATTGCTCAAAATTCACACTTTAAAAAACACTTTTATTTCATACTGTACAGAAAATCAATGTTTACGTGATTGATTTCAGTCCGGAAAATGAATCATTGCGGTACAGAAAAAATTGTCCGGAAAACGAGCTATTACCGTACAGAAAAATATAAAGCCAAACAAAAAAAAATAACTAGGGTAACTTGATAATTTGAAAATCATTTGGATTGATTTTCTTTAAATTTCAAATTCATGCTTTTACTTTAAAATTTAATTTTAAATGAAAAAAACGAATTAATGTCATTTGTAGTATGAAATAAAACGTTGTACGTTACACGTACGTTAAATGATCGTTACAGAACTCGTTCAAAATTCCGGATAAACGTCGAACTCGTACTATGTAACAGCTCATTTACCGCCCTTGTGACGTAATAGTTATTTACGTGACAAGGGCGGTAAATGAGTTATTACAGTACGAGTTCGACGTTTATTGAACGAGTACTGTAACGATCATTTAACGTACGTGTAAGGTACAACGTTTTATTTCATACTACAAATGACATTAATTCGATTTTTTCATTTAAAATTAAATTTTAAAGTAAAAACATGAATTTGAAATTTAAAGAAAATCAATCCAAATGATTTTCAAATTATCAAGTTACCCTAGTTATTATTTTTTTTTTTTGTTTGGCTTTATATTTTTCTGTACGGTAATAACTCGTTATCCGGACACACTTTTGTTCTGTACCGTCATAATTCATTTCCCGGTTAGAAATTAATCACGTAATCATTGATTTTCGGTATAGTATGAAATAAATAACTATTAAATAACAACTAATAAAACGATAAACTTAACAAACGAGTCATAGCCTGCTCTATAAGGCGATCGGTTTAATGCATTTATAAACGAGCACGATGATGAATTGCACTTCGCATAAAAAAAGTAAAAGCAAAAATTGTAATTGTATTTAAAACGTTGAAATAATTGTAATCGCGCAAAGTTTTTGGCCAACGACTGTAAGTTTGTACTTAAGAATGGAAAATCGTTTTTTTTTTGTGTTTTTATTACGTGATAATTCGTATAAAATTTTTATCTTACGTACAGTGAGTGTTGTTTAAGTGAAATTTTGTATAAGGTTATCAAATTCGAATTTTTTGAAAAAATGAGCGAGAAGGACATCAGAGATAAAGGAAAATCTGCTGCAACCGCTTTATTGATTCAATTTATATATGTAAGTGAATTTTGAAATTTTGCGCAAGAAGATGTTCATTACTAACTTGATGCATGATTGGAAAAGGAGGCTTGAGGTCTAATCAAAATAAAATGAATCTAATTGTAGATCCTCTATAGTTGTAATTACTGATAGAAACTATCTGAATTTCAGAAACAGAATGTAAATTTAACGTATAATGTTTTCATTTTGTGGAAAATTTCGGAAAACTACTTTATACAAACCACCCATTTCAAAGTCTAACCTAAAAAAATGTATAACACATTTGGGACCCAAATACTCATAATTTCTCGCACAAAACACTATACTTATATAGTTGTAGTAGTAATAGTTTGCGATGTATTCATAAATTTTTTGAAAACATAAAACTGTTATTACTATAATTATCATTTTACTAAAGAAGTAATAAAAATTAGAATGAAACAAATAAAAAAAAATATTTTTTGTTATAGTTTTTCGGAAAAAAAAAACTTTTTTTTGTTATTGCATATATATAATATGTACAAACAAATACATATATAAAATTACAAGGAGCTATAAACAAGAAAATTAATGTTTGTATTGAAAACTTAAATTCTCATGTGCAAAAAATTAATATTTTTTTGTTTTTATATAGATAATTATTTTTTATTACAAAAATGCATTTTTAATGAATTTTGACGAAAGTTTATCTGTACTGTAACTATATATCTTCATATTAGTCTTAAGAGAATTTCATTTAATGTTATTTGTCTATATTGTTTAAATAGCTTTTAGCTATTTATATCCTTATAGCATAGTGCTCAATTTTATTACTTTACCATACACTTAATAACTCTTTTCATTGTTTGATGATAAATCACACATACATAAATGTACTCTGTATTATTTATAAACATATAACCTAAATTAACAGAAAAATTATTAGGCCAACCTGTCTAAATATAAATACTAGACGATATTATGCTATCTACTCTATGTATCTACTATGCAACCCAAACAAAAAAATCGATTTCTAAATGAAAAAGTACAAAACAAAAAAAAAATCCAGTAAAATTCATAAAAAAAAAGTAATAAAATTTTTTCTTTTATTAGCACAAATTAAATGACGTCATTTTGTTCAGACAGAAAATTAGAAAAAAGAAGCAAAACAGGAAAAAAAAGTCGTAAAATTGTTTACAGTCAAGCAGAAATTTATAATATAATTCACATGGAATAAAAAGATCATTTCTATATTGCAGCTAGCGCTATAGTTTTTGTTTTATGATGGAATGAGAATTTTCATAATTTTTTGTTGTTGTGCACTTGTTAGTGTATTCCAGTTAGAACATAATAATTTTTAATTTTTGAATAGTATCTAATAAAATTGACGGAAATTATATTAATTATCAATTTATATTATATGTAGTGTGCTAACTATAGTGTAAACTAAAAAATACTCGTTACGTAAGAACCAACCGGCAGGAGAAAGTATTGAAATAAATAATCGATTTATTTAAGTTCAATGTTTAGAATTTGGAAAAATGGTTTGTATAGTTTTCTCAAACTGTATATACAACTAGAAAAATTCCCAAACTCAATTTCTTATGGAATCTTGTATTTTGCCAAATGTTTTCGGACACCTGCCGCAGGATTAGGTATTCTTTGTATCTCCTAAAAATTTAAAATATTTTTAATAAGTCGTGTTCCATAAAACTGATTTTAATTATCCTGGAATTAACTTTTGTTTACCTAATTAGCAAAATTTTTGGGGTAAAATTTATTTTTGTGTTTTCAATATAGATTTAGCCAATAAAATATCAGCTCATACAATTTTATTTAACCTGTAATGCAGGTCTAAATAGAATTACAATTTGATTTTATTATGGACGGAAAATATTTAAATATCCAAAAATTTAAGAAATCAATTGATTTAAAAAATAATTTTCAATTATGTTTATTCAATACGGTTCGAGCCATAGAAATATTGAATTTATAACTAGTTTTAAATAATTAAATTCGGAATCATTATAGTATTATAAATTGGTGAATGTTGTGAATTAAAGACTTAACCATACGTGAGTTTAAATTTTCTCTGATATTTCACGCCAAATACGGAAATTATTGCGGTTTCATCCGGTGAGCGTTATAAATTTGGTATATTGGACTATATCACAGACACAAGTTGAGTGAGACTAACGACTAATCGAAAAGGAAAATAAATTCTCAAACAAGTATTGATTCATAAAGTTTAGGGGCTATTACTGGACTGAGCTTCTCATAACAGCACATCTCCACTTTAGATGATTTAATGGTTCTGGAATGGAAAGTTCCATCGATGTTTTAAATATGAGGGTCTTGCTGACTATTCGATTTATATAAGATAAACGTACTCAAATATTTATTCACTGTGAGGCCGTTTATTTTCAATGCAATCTCAATGCTACTCATTAAGAGGTTTATTCGCTAAAATTAAATGGATTTCTTGTTTAAATAACACTTTATCAATCGATTGACATGATCAATAAATTTTTTTTATTTATTTTTTTTTTTTATTATAAAGTATTTGATTAGTCGGCACAATCACATGATTATCCCCCATTTCGTGTAACTCATCCCTTGGATTTTCGCCACAGCAAGTCTACTGACCTCCTGGTCGCGATAAGTCCAATGGTTTTATTCTTTGCAGTCTTCTGGTTGGTGTGGTAGTCAGCATACAGCGTATGTCCAGATTGTCATGCTGGTGCAGACGTTGTAGGTGTTTTGTTGCATGATGCTTAATTTCATCCACGACAAGCTCGATCTTTAGATCTCGAAGGAGGTTGTCGTTTCGAATGTACCACGGTGCATTAACCATACATCGCAGGATTTTATTTTGAACTGTTTGTATGATTTTAATATTTGTCCTCTTGTCACAACCCCAGAGTTGGCTACCGTACGTCCATACAGGTTTAAGGATTTGTTTGTATAACAGCAGTTTGTTATGGATCGCTAGTTCAGATTGTCTCCCTAAGAGCCAATGCATCTTTCTAAATTTTATGTTTAGTTCTTCTCTCTTCTTTTTTATGTGTTCTTTCCATCTAAGTTTAGCATATAAAGTCATGCCAAGATACTTAGCAGTGTTCGCATGCGGTACCTACTACTATAGAGTTTATCATTATTGGTATATGATTAACTTTTAGATTGGTAAAGTTCACTTGGACTGATTTTGCTTCATTTAATTTAATTCGCCATTTCTCTGTCCATTTACATATCAGGTTAATAGCCTTCTGTAGTTTACTAGTGGATTCATTGATGTTTTTTGATGTTGCAAGTATTGCCGTGTCATCTGCAAAAGTCGCCATTGTTGCTTCTGTAATTGGTATATCTCTAGTATATAGGAGATAAAGGATTGGTCCAAGAACACTCCCTTGTGGAACTCCTGCTGTTATTCGTTTTAGCTGGGAGTATTCATTCTCATACTTTACTCGGAAGTGCCTCTCTGATATGTAGGATTTTAGAATTTGAAAAAATTGCTCCGGAAGATCTCGATGAAGTTTGAATTCTAACCCCTGGTGCCATACTTTGTCAAATGCTTGCGCTACATCAAGGAATATAGTTGAACATATTTGTTTGCTTTCTAGTGATTTCTCGATTACATCAGTAATTCGATGTACTTGTTCTATAGTAGAATGTTTTTCCCTAAATCGAAACTGATGTGAGGGGATAAGATTCCTTTCTTCGATATTGGTTTTAGTCTTTTAAGAAGAACCTTTTCAAATAGTTTCGATAATGTTGGTAGCAGAGAAATCGGCCTGTATGAAGCTTTATCGTTCGGAGGTTTGTTCGGCTTAAGTATCATAATTACTTCTGCAACTTTCCATTGTCTTGGTACATATCTTAGTCGAAATGCTGCATTAATTATATGCATTAGTTTCCTCAATGCTTTCTCCGGTAACACTTTTATTATCTGACCCGTTATAAGATCATATCCTGGAGCCTTATACGCATTCAGATTATTCTTGATTTCCCATTTTAGTTCTTTCAATGTTATTGGTGTAATTTTTATTTCATCCTGTTTATTTATCGGGGTAATATTTTCCTCTTCCGTTTGAGATGATTTGCAAACAAATCAGCTTTTTGTTTAGCATTTCGAGCCCAATTGTCTTTATCTTTAATTGGAGGAACCTGAAGCTTGGGTCTTTTAAGATTCTTAGTTGCTTTCCATAATGAGTAATCAGTATCTTTTTGCCCAGTTAGAGTGCTGATGTATTTATTAACTGATTGATTTTTAATATCTTTTATTAGATATTTTAATTTCTTACACAAGTGATTAAATACCCTCTTATTTTCCGGGTTTCGATGTTTTTGCCAATTCTTCCGTGCTTTTCTTTTGATTTTAAGTAGCTCCCTTACTTCCTCCGGATAGCTAGCATTGCGCTTCAATTCCTGATTGTTATTAGGAGTGCTTTCCCACGCAGCACTTTGGATATTATAGATGAGATTATCTAGTTCTTCTTCTAATTGGACTGATCCCTGAATTGGGTTCTGCAGATTAATTCTTTCTGTTAACCGTGTTTGGAAGAGATCCCAATTGGTTTTGAAGCTCGTTAATTTCGGGTTGCTCTGTTTCATAATAATTGTTTGGCTAAGTATCATAATAACTGGTGAATGATCTGATGATAGACTTTCACTGTTCTCTATATGGGTATAATTATCTGAAATTCCTCTTGTAATAAAGAAGTCTATAAGATCTGGAGTCTTACTGATATCCGAGGGCCAATAGGTTGGTGTACCGCCTGAGTGAAATTCACATTTTAGTTGTTTGCCTGCTGCGAAAAGTTCTTTTTCTTTAGTGGTCGTTAACCGTGATCCCCAATAGGTATTTTTTGCATTAAAGTCACCTCCAATTAAAAAGACACTTCCTAGTATTTTGAAAAGATTAGTATAATCTCCTTGTTTGAGATTGTATCTTGGGGGGCAGTAGATTGCTGAGATACTACAAGTTTTATTATTGTTCAATTGTATTTTGATTGTTGTGACTTGCATGGAAAGCTTCTCAATTTTAAATTCTTCGTTATGCTTTATATGATCTTTTATCAGAATAGCTGATCCACCTCTAGCTTTGTTCTCTGGATGTAATGCATGATAGCAATAATATCCTTTTATTTTACAGAATGAAGTTTTGGTGAAATGTGTTTCTGATATAAGACATATATCTATATTATACATGTTTAAAAATATATCTAGTTCTTGAATGTGATGCAATAGCCCATTTGCATTCCAGGTTACAATTCGTAATGTTTTATTGTTAATGTTTGTTTCTCTTTCAAGCTCATCTTCATCAGTGTGGTATTCTTCTTGTTCTCTGAGTACTTGAAATTGGTTGTTCATTAATACTGAGTTTCCTGCGTTGTTACTTCTATTTACTGTTTCCTTTAGCATAATGTTTTCTTTCTTTAGCACGACAACTTCATTGTTTAGCTGCGCGATTAACTTCTCCATTTGCTCAAATTTACTTATTAAATCCGCGTTGTTTATTGTATCAGTTTGTGCACTTTGCACGACTTCAGAAGTTTGATTGACTACTGATTGCTTCATAGGAGAGGTATTTTCCTTCTCCTTGTTAGATTCACTGAACAGTGTGGTGCTCCCTGATGGTAGAGTTGACGGTGGTGTTCTATGAAGTGCCGTACTTCTTCCACCAAAGGGCCATAAATTTATGTTTTGTTCCGTGCTTCCAGTAGTACTAGAAAAAGGGTCAGCCTGGTTGCCTACCGACAATTTCCCTTGCAATGTCGTGTTGCTCCCTCCAGAATCCGCGGAGCAGCCCGGTAGACCGGGGCGGGATTTAGAATCTAAGTTCTGACCCACCTGGAGTAAATTATTGTTTACACCCGACATTTCATCTTTTTGTTGACTATCTGCTATACTGTTTCTCTACTACGTAGGGATTGGATACCACAACCGTTCGATCTACAGCACATTGCTCAGGATGCGCCACGAGGAGGCTGTCAACAAGCACCCCATCAATAAAATGCGGCCAAGTTTTAAATAAAATTCAGAAAATACCGAGAAGGATAACTAAAATCGAGTGGAATGCCTATCGTCATACATATTTCGAGCTTTTCACTCGGAGTATATTTTCTACCTTAAAGCGGGTTTCTCATAGAAATAATTAACACAACATTTAAACGACATAAACGATCATAGAGTTTTTAGTATTATATTTTTGGGTTTTTGCTTGTATTCGATGAAAATTCCTTGCAGTAATGATATTTGATTAATATTGGCTCCAACTACTGTGATGCTAAATCGAAAAGCAAAACGATGTCGGAATAATGCAGTTAGACTGTAGTTTGACTAGGTTCTGACCATTTAGGAAGAACTCTAAATCCAAAATCATTCTATTGTAATAAATTTAAATACATAATACCTAATAGAGTAAAAAAATACTTGAAATTTAAATTACAGTAAAATCTAGTGGCAGTGGATTAATAAATCGCTAGGTTGATACTGGCTGACGGTTAAGTTGTAAAATGCAGTTTAACTTACTTTACTTGCTTTTAAAATTTTCAGAATCTAACAACTTCATTTTCATAAATTTTTGTTAGTTGTGCCGCTATGTCGTGAACTCTCAAAAACAATAAATTAGTACTTCCTATATAGGTACCATTTAGTCTTCCCTATCATAAAAAAATTTACCCAAAGATTTAATAACTCATCGAATTGTTGACCCGCGGATTTAACCAATATCTTCAATTTAGAACTAAACCCCGATTTAGCTGAATTGGAATTACTTGCAATATAATCGTTTAAGAAGCAGTCTTTCATATTTTGATCATTTAGTGCCTTAAATCTTTGCTTTTCAACTTATTCAACTTGTTATCAATTTGTTTTAAAATATTTCGCATCAACCATTCTTAAAGAAATTTTCCTCGCTTTCTTTATCTATGTTATCTAGACACATTGTAGATTTATAAATTTGTTCAAGTGCAAAATATACCGAAATTATTTTATTTCTGATAAATTTATAAATCTTGACACAGTCCTTAACACATTCTTATAACCTTCCTCATATTATAGTTTAGTTAAATTAAATTAGCCATAATTTGTAAATTTTTTTGGTGTAATTACAGGATAACCATTTCAACTTAAGGGAGAACACCACTGTGACCTACCATTTTCAAGTGCTTAGTTTGGTATTTTTTTTTGAGAAATGGGTTGGGTTTAGAGAAAAAAAAACTATTAGGCTATATTTGGCATATATTTAAGTAAACAAAAAAAAATTTTTATGTAAAAAAAATTCAAAATGGCGGCGCTAGAGTAGCTTTAGTAGAAGTGATTTTGCCTAGAGTCGCTCCGCTGCACGCAGTAGAAGTGTCTTAAATTTGTTCCTGGAACAAAAAATAAAATATTTTCATGAAATATATTAGTTTTAGCATCGAAGTACATGAGGAAATTAAAAAATTCGAAAAAATAAAAAATTGAGATAAGTTTGAAGAAAAAGTTTCAGTTTGCGACTATAATTTTCGTATAAAAAGTTGTATATCTTTTCTAATTTTTAATGAATCAAAAAAAAACTCATGTACTTCGATTTTAAATCTATTTAAGAAGCTACAGTTAAATTTTCAAGTCGATTGAACAAAAATTGATTGAGTTCTGCTGCGTGCAGATTTCCAAAACACGGTTTCGAGAAAAACGCGTTTAAAGTTTTTGGTATCAATAACTTCTCAATAAGAGCTCTAAGGAAAATGCTTGAAAACCTTCTAAAAAAAATTTTTTTTAGCTATAAACGAATTTGTATCATATTTTTGAGGGTCTAAAGGAATTTTTAAAGGCAAAAAAAAAAATCGATTTTTTGAAAATCTCACAGTGGTGTTCTCCCTTAAGAATTAAAATTGTCTGGTACATTATAATCGGTTAATAAATGAACTTATTATTTACATGCCGTGGGTCAATTTTCGAGTAAATCAATAACTAAGACAAAAGTCGCCTTCCATTCGTGTTTTAAACAAACATTAAGTTATTTTGGTATTTTCTTGATAATTACATATATAAATACACCCATCCCTCGATTTACGAAATCTCTTTTTGCGAGTTTTTGAAAAATTTACGAAAAATTCGGTTAACGAAATTTCGATTTACACCCATCATTCGCTTAAGGAATTAATTCGTTCTCAAAAAATTTCGTTAACTGAATTTTTCGTTTGCATTATTATGTTTTTTTAAATGTAATGTATTTCTCGAGTGGATGTCGAGAAATATCTTATATCCACCCTTAGCAAGTTAGAAAGTACCTCACTGTACTATGGCTACAAATTGCTTAAATTTGAGAAATGCTTTGACATGCAAATTTTGTCTTCCTCGACAGAATTAAATTAAAATTTAAAAAAGGATATATTTTTATAAATTTGTTAATTTTAGTTTAAAATTAATTGAAAGTCAATCAGGGACATCAAAAAGTTGCAATAAGCCTACAGATATGAGAAGGGTTTAATATATGAGAGGGGTTTTATCTGAGGAATATGTAAGTCATTATTCTTTTTTAAATCTATGTATATCTCGAACCAATCATAAGACTTAAATTGTTAATCCACGACTTTTATTTTATTTGTCAAAATTGGATTGTGATTATCGAATTATACGCTATGGAACCGAATTGTTAAATTCGCCATTAAATTGTTTAATTTCCTTAAGCTAAAATATAATAGAGAAGTTTTGTATTTATTGTTAGATACTATCTTATAATAACAATAAGATTGGACAATAAGTTGGCCATTGTTGGTATGGGGGAACACATGTAAAGTTTTCTCACGTGACACGGTCTAGAAATCTGAGGTTACGCTAAAATTGGGGCCTATTCAAGTAAAGAAACAAAGAACGGCGTCACAATTATAGAGCGCCAACAACGTCGATCAGCAACATTCCAATGACTAGTAGTAGTTGTAACGTTTACTCAGTGCCCAAATATTATTAGGGATTTAAATTTTTTGGTTGTTTTTGGTTTGGCAAAACTCTCTGTGGCTATGCTGTCAACTAGGTCAAAAAACCTGATTTCGAGAAAAACGGGTTTAACACCAATAGCAAATACAGGGAGCGCTTTCGAGGCATCGGCGTATGGCGACCTTTTCGAATTCTTCTGGTGCGAATTGAGTTTTGGGGACCAAGGTACACATTCTTAGGGTCAAAAACTATCCATTTAAACAAAACAAAAAATGTTTCAACATTGTGTAACTACCTTAATGCTATTCAATGAGCGTATAATGATAGTTATTATTTAAGAGGTTAAAGTTTGCGCCACAAACGAAAGCATTATTGTAGTTATCCAAATGAGTAATAAATCATTGTACAATGGTGACAGACACAAAGATTATCGCGATAATCTCAGACCATAATTTCAATTTCAATTTAAAAATTACCAAGTTATAAAACGTAGTAATCCTAAATGCATTAAAATCGTGTTGTGAAAGGCCGCCAAAAAATAATCTCGAATTCGCGATCTGCTAGTTTGTGTTTGACGGGCTATTATTCTCAAGTTGAATAGGATCCTTTTTATACTCCTTCAAGTATTTAAATATTTTTTTATTTAATATTTCCCTACTTTTGTATTTTACTAAAAAACTGCGCTTGTGAATATTTATTTAGGCACACGGAAATTTATTGTACCCGGGGAATTTGCTTACTTTATTTCAAAAGAAAAAAAAATCCAAAGCCTACTAAGATAATATTTCAAATAGCAAGGTTTTGCTACGGCAAAATTAATATTAAAGATTTTGTTTACGACTAACGTACAATACACTCAATATACATTTGTTTCTTCAATTATATTGATATCCATTATTCATTGCTACCAGTGATTAATCATTAATCACGGTTTTTCAGTTTTGAAATGTTATCTAGTAATCTCTTTTTTCATTATTCACTACTACCAAGTAAACAATTCATTTTATTCACAATCAGTTGATAACATACAGCGTTTCCAACCTTTTAAAGGCTAGAAAGTGCGCAATTTTCATGGATACATTTCAAGCGGTCAGTAATAGTAAAAAGGGGTTAGTAATTAGACGTAATCGGTCAGTAATGAAAGCATTACTAACCTGTGGGGGCGCTGCTATCGATTTATAGTAAAATTTATCATATAAAACAAGCAAGTGCAGCATATAACATAAGTGTTAATTTTTGCCAAAATAAACGATAATATTATAGAGATAGGTTTCTATTTATTTATGGTATGATGTTGCTTGTTTCATTAAATGCCTCTGATTGTGAATAAAATAGTATACAAACCTCGGCGAAAAGTACCATTCCCGTCTCGAAAATTAGTTCACCTCGAGGATACTCCTCTCGGTAAGCTAAAGTTCTCTCGAGAATAATGAGATACTTTCCGCCTCGGTATGTATAATCTACTATAAATTTCATTATCGAAAATCTCTTGCCATTTTCATTATAATTAAATTGTGACGTTAAAATGTCGACGAAAATTATTTTAGAATTATTTAAAGGAATTTATTGTAAAATACAATGTTATTTGTCGGTCGTGGACAAAGTATCATATTCTACTCGCATAGAATGGCTGTTATTCACTCAGATGATTAAAACTTCATCTTCATCAATTTTTCAATTTTTCTTGACGCTTAGTGATCCGGATCAGATCAAAGTTTACACTGAAAACAACAACAACAATTTAAATTTTTGTTGTTGTTTTCAATGTAAACTTTGATCTGATCCGGATCACCGTGCGTCAAGAAATGCGGCTATTATATCTTCACTTCTCGGTAATCTTCATCTTCATGAATAACAGCTATCATTATATGCACGTTGAATAATATACTATTGTTGTATTGGTATGGCGTGGCAACCCGTGAGTAATGTTATCATTCCGTGACTGCTAAATCAAGCAGAGAGTAATAGATTCATCGTGAATTTTGTTTTGTTTTCTCCACCACCAAAAGCATTCTTAATAATTGCATTACTAAACAGAAGCAGGGAAAAGAAATTCTTAATGGTAGTTTTAATGTTTAATGAACGAATTTGTCGCCTAAAAGAGTTATCCAAGACTGCAACCAATCGTTGATCGTGTGGAAATTAAATTTAAATATTTTTCTTGAAATTTTGCAAATATTTGCTGAATTTACCACTAACAAAAAGTAGAGGACGAAAGATTCGAACATTTTACAAAAACGACAAAAGCAGACACAATTTTTATAGAGGACGAGACGAGCGACCAAAATAGAGAAAAAATCTATAAAAGGGGAGGATGGTCAGCTTAAGTATAAGTCTTTCGAGTTGATTGAAATTGTGGATAAATTCATTACGAAACAACTATAGCGATTGAAATATATTTTTTTAAAGGTTTTTAGGATACCTCACATTTCTAGAGGGTGTCCCGTAAAACTTTCGCACTCTCGTAAATAAGGTCCACTCCACCCTAATAGACAGCGACGAATTGGTAAAAGAACGATGGTGATTTTCCTTCCAATTCAGTAAGTAACAAATATACAATTACATAACAATTTTGTTTTGAAATACATAGTTTGCCAATTTTAATCCAGAACTTTGAAACTCAGTTTTCTTGTGTAAACTAATCAAATCTATAAAAATGGGCTTCTTTAATTTAATTTAAAATATAATCTAGCAACTGACATCAATATCCTCTCCACCATAATTTTAAACAAATTCAACTTAATTTTTTTATATAATTGTTTGGTTGATAGACGGTTTATAATGTTATAATAAGGTTAACAAAGCTTAACCACAAATCTGCTATAGATAGTTATCTGATGTCAAATGCAATATTTTTTATAACACAACAAAACACGACCAGACAACATCCGCCAAACTGCCATTGCAATTTTATCGAAGCGTTTCATACAAATACAAATTAAACCACACAGAGAACTTCATAATATGCATATCATCGTTTAAATCAATAAATTTATGATGTATAGCAACATAAAACTATCGTGTCTAATAGACATTCACATGTTAAATAAATATAGGTAGTTACATATTTCACGTTTACCTATTACATACTTACTTTAATTTACCATTTTTTCATTTGTATACAACTAGCTATACAATATACATATCTGTCTTAAATTTGATTCATTAATGAAATTAGATAGTACCCCTCCAGAAATAGTAGAAAACTAACAACAAATAAAAAGACTAATATAATATTTTTAGTTTGGTTGTTTTTTGTGTACAATGGAAGGGCGTTTACAACATAATGAAAATGAATAAAACATTAAATACAATACTATATAAAAAGCAAAAAACTAAAAATACAAAAAATGGAAACAGTATTAAAAAACAGACAACACGGTGTTTTTTTCCAACTAGCTACTTCAAATTACAAATGTACAAACTATAACTTGTGTATATGCGATTTTTTTTTATCTACGTAGCTCCATTTGTGTATTTTACTCGTATTCATATATTATAATGCAATAATGTTTTTACAACTACTTATTACCATGTATGTTCTTTTCTTTCGGTTTACTATACTTATATTCGTATCACACAACAATGATATACGTGGGTAATTAAAAATTATACGGAAGTGTACACCTTTTTCATTTGTCTATTATTCCATTTAAAATTATTGTATGATGTTGAATGTGATTCTCAAGGCGCGACAAGAATATGACGGCGTTTGCAAAATTATTTGATTTGAATTGAATATTAAACATTTTTTTTTCTAAGAAAATTCAGTTTATTTATAATTAAAAATGGCAAACAATTTTAATTTGATTTTTTAATATTTTTCATGACTATAACGTTTACATTTTCAATAACCAATTTAAATTGATGCCTTTCATCATAAACCAGTAAATAATAGGCTATCAATCTATGTAGATAAAAATTATCTTCAAACGATCTATCATATTTGAAAAAATTGGATAATCAATTGTCTGATGCAACAAAATACATATGTACATTATGTACATATGTCTTTCTAACATTTATTTAATGTTCAGTTCAAATCTTGCCTCAAACTAGATTTCAAGCCAACCATCATGGTTGGATGTACAGTGATGATAAAAATGTTCCGGACAAATATTAATTTAGGAAACTATCTGTTATTTAACAATGACCCCGGCCATTTTTTACATTTTGTGTTGCGAAAGCGTTCTATATTTTTGGGCTAAATTATATAGATTAGAAAACAAAACATATACCAAAATCAATGAGCAAAATCTTTTGGACAAACAAATTCTGTGGTAAGAATAACAAGGCAAAACGTAAGAACTCGTTTTTCTGACTTTTTCAGGAAAACGTTTTTAAAATTAAGAGTTACTCGTATGAGTTTTTTGAATTCTTACTTTTTTAAATGATTATTACGGTTGTTTGTAGTTGCTGGATTATTACAAAAAATTGATATGATATGAATTCGAATATCGAGATTTCAAATTAGAAATAAAACTTAAAATGGAATAACTCGAGTTATTACTTTTGCCTTGTTACCACAGAATTTAATGTCTGTGAAGTTAGCACGAAAAGTTAGCATGAAAAACGCAATGGCAACACCAATGGTTTTCTTCTTTAATGTTCTACTTTTAGTACAAGACAGCACGAAAATGGTTTAAGAATTAGCTAAATAGGAAAGTTTTACATGATATAAAGGAGCAACAAAAAAAAAAAATACATTAAGACTGTGTCCGAAACCTGTGATAAATATTTTTTAGTACACATTTTTGACATTTCTTTGAAAAATATTCCCCTACATTCACAAATTTTTATTATGCTGTCCGAATAGTGTAATAATTTTTTGGTATATTTCCCCGCCACATATTTTTGTTACTTCATTTTAATTACAGTAATTTTCGAGAAATGGATAGTTGTTTGGACAAAAAATATCGCGAATGGTATATTTATTAAGGTTAACTACGTTAGTACGTCATTCACACTAGAAAATCAAATAATGAGAATTTATTCTGGAGCTGTCACAAATTATCATAGGAATAGACTATGATAATTTGGGTGTGTGCAGTTTTTTCAAATAAATGTCAAAAATTAGTACTAAAAAATATTTATCATTGGTTTCGGACACAGTCTAAGTCTAAATATTTGAAAAATAAAACAGAAAAATACTTTTCAATTTTGAAAAACATTTCATGTTAATTTGTCAACCTCAGTTGTTATTTCATTGTATAGGCCGACCATTTACCATGTTCCACGGCAAAATTCAGAAATTTCGTATGACCAGTTCAAAAGTTATAAACCATTTAGTATTATATTCTGTGAAATTATATTCTGGAAGAAAATTTTGAGAAATTCTATAAAAATATTTTGGAAAAGGGGAAATTTACTGCTCTTTCTAGTATTATATTCCTAGGTTATTATTATCGGGTCTTTTTAAATATCGTTTGAAAAAATAACAATTTAAATTGATACTAATTTAAGCTAAAATCTATTTCTTTTCGTTTTTCTTAGTTATTTAAATTTGAACGCTAAAATTTTTAATGGTTTAGTTCCAGGATTAATTTTTAATAAATTTTTCAGTACAGTAGTACCAGATTAAACTTTTTGATAATTTCGTGCTAACTTCCTACCGGTAGAATTTATTGTACATATGTATGTACTATATAGGCTCATTTAAATTAATTTCAGTTTATTTTAAGCTATCGACTTTATAACATCAATTTTTATAATTTTTCAAATATGGTTAAAGTTGGGAAACCACTTCTATAAGTATTCGGCCATTGATTATATACCACCGTGAAAAAATGTAAAATCCGTGAAATTGGCGACACCACGTTTGAGCGAAGCCAATATTGCAAAGAGGCGCGAATTTGCCTTAAAATACAAAAACTATTCCTTTGATTTCTGGAGAAAAGTTATATTTGTTGACGAAAGTAAGTTCAACATATTTATCAGCGACACGAAACAAAAACGAGTGTGGAGAAAACCGAACCAAGAATTGCAAACTAAAAATATTAATTCCACTATTAAACACGACTGTGGAAATATGATGGTGTGGGAAATCTCCAATTTATTGAAACAACAATGGATAGTACAGTCTATTTGAATATTTTAAAAGAAAATTTAATACCATCTGCTGAAAAAAACCGCTGTGAAACTGATTTCTACAGGGTTTTCCAATAAGAGGTTTCATTTTGATATTTTAAAAAACGAGTATTATTTAAGAGAAATCAATAAATGTTTGTTTCATTGTCAAGAGGAAGGTATGCTGTTAACATTTGAAAACGATATCAGTCAAATGGCCGCCACGGCTACGCTCGCAGCACCATATCATGAAATTTTCATGAAATTTTCCATGACCAATTCGCACATTTGCGGCTGTATGTACTCGATAACTTCACGAATTCCATCTTTAAGGTCTTGAATCGATTGTGGAGCATCAGCATAGATCTTATCTTTCACGTGGCCCCAAAGCAAAAAGTCTAAAGGTGTTAAATCATAAGATCTCGGTGGCCAATTTTGATCACCTCTTCGAGGAATAACACGGTCAGGAAACTTTTCTTGCAAAATTGCGATTGTTTCGTTGCTTGTGTGGCACGTAGCGCCGTCTTGCTGAAAATAAACGTAGTCCACATCAATATCTTCCAATTCCCGCCATAAAAAATCATTAATCATAGCTCGGTAGCGCAATCCAGGCCTCATTACTGAAGATGATTTTTCGATGAAAATCCGTATCATTTTGATGCATTTGAAGGACTCAATCAGCGAAGATACGACATTTATGGTGATCGACCGGCTTGAGTTCTTGTGTTAACTGAAGTTTAAAAGCCTTAAGACCTAAGTCTTTATGCAAAATACGGTGTAATGTCGTTTGTGGAATGTCTAATTCCAAAGATCGACGAGGAATTGACAAATCTGGGTTTTCTTCAACACTACGGGCTACAGCAGCAATATTCTCAGTTGTTCTTGAGCGACGCACGATTCTTCACATCACTAACTTGTCCCAACAGCTCAAATTTTTCCACCAGTTGAACTGTGACTGCAAAATTTTCACGATTTTTGTAGTGAATTTTAATAATTTCAATGCGTTGTCAAAGCGTGTATCGTACCATTTTTAGTAATGGCGTAGTTTTCACTTGTCAAATGTCAAAAGATGACAGCTTCAATATTGACAGCTGCCCAAGTAGCAGGCTATTCAAAATAAAACCTCTTATTGGAAAACCTTGTATTTCTCCCAAGATAATGATCCCAAGCATAAACCATGGTGCTTATATAATTGCACACATGTATTGGAAACTCCTCCACAACGCCCGGATCTAAAACCGATAGAGCATTTATGGAATCAGTTAGACAAACAAATCAGAGATAAATAGATAGGGTAACGAACAAAAATACTTTAAAATCAGCAATCGAATTCGAATGGGAAAATATATCATGCAGTTACAGGCGGTAATAGAAAGCAAGTGATTGCATACGAAATATTAATAGTCTTAACTCCAGACTTAATCAAAAACTATGGGTTAAATAAAGTTTTTGTAATTCTTTTTAATTAGAGTTGATGTCAAAGAAGGAAAGAATAATAAATTTATCCGTTTTCGTAAATTTAGACGAAGTTCTGGGGCCTTACCACCGACTCCGCCTGCGTTCGTTGTTATTCGCTTTTATTTTTTCGCCTCGCTTATTGACACCCAACCACAAACAACACAACGCTACAAGCGAACATTCGTTTACTCAAATTACAATATTATTTGTGAAAACGAATTTTAAAAACGCCAAATCACTTTGGTACTACGCATTTTTCTTCGCTTTGTTGTTCGCCATAAAATAAAATACACCGCGTAGATATCCCCGTTTATCATCGAATGGTAGCGCGTTCGATTCTTGTGATATCGAAATTATCTTTAATTAACGCCTAAAAGCGATCATATTTTCGCTTCGCGTTTTATGTAGTACAAAAATTGCAAAAGTGAATCAGCAACGAACGCTGGCGGAGTCGGTGGTAAGGCCCCTGGAATATAGCCTAGGAAGGAATTTGGCCATTTTCTATCCGATTTTGATGAAATTTAACATACACGATGGAAATGTGATTTTAAAATAATTTTTAGAAAAGTTCTGGATTATGGCCAATTAGGAAGGAACTTAGCCAATTCTCAATAGATAAACTTGAAATTTAGCATGTACGATGGGATTCTAAAATGATTTATAGACCAAGTCATTAAATACATCAAATGAACATTTAGTATCCCATTTCCATCGTACATGCTGAATTTAATCAAAATCGGATAAGAAATGGTCAAGTTCCTTCCTAATTGGCCAAATTCCAGAATTTCGTCTAAAAATTATTTGAGATGAGAATCCATTTGAAATGCGAAATTTCATCAAAATCGGATAAGAAATAGAATCCCAATAAATTTATAAAAAAATCTTGTTTTTATAAAAAAATAAATCATAAATCCTCAGTTTAACGGACACCCCACTATAACGGACACATTTCTTGGTCCCGTCGATGTCGGTTGTAGTGAGGTTTCCCTGTAACAAATTATCTTTCAAATAATTCATTAATGCCCGGTTTCACAAAAAAATAACCAATCGCTAGTTAAATAATATTTCCTCCCTTTCTTCTTTTATGAAATTGCATTTTGTTTCACAATAAAAATTCAATGCAAGTTGATTATTATATTTTTTTTACATATAAATATTTAGCATCCAGCTAATTATTTAGCTGAACGAAATTGGGGAGCTAAATATTTAGCTCTCCGGTTAAAATGTTCATGTAAAAAAGAAAAAAAAAATTAGCATGCGTTGAATTTGTATTATGAAATAAATCGCAATTTCATAAAAGAAGAAAGAGATGAAATAATATTTAACTGGAGATTACCTGATTTTTTGTGAAACCGGGCATAAGAGTGGAAAAGAATTCTTTGTACACATTTTGTACACTTACCATCAACCGGCATCATACCTGAAAGAGCGTATTTAGCAGCAGGAAATATTGCTACCAAAATTTTAGCCTAAATGACACAAGCCTCGTTAGATGTACATAATGAGAACAATATAAAAAACCCGGAAAAATTGATTTTTCAATCATTTTTATAAAAATATCTAATATTTTAATTGAAATAAAAGAATTTTGTTGTTTTTTTTTAAATTTTGATTTTCAAGAAAAGATTATTTTAAAAAAATCAATTCCAGAACCGAGAACGTTCAAATTCAAAAATTCCAATATTACATTTTTACCAAAAATTAGTTGCCCTACTGAGAACCCGTAATTAAAGTGTTTATCGACCAAATATGGGCTGTAAGAGGACTGACATAGTTATTTCCGTACCAAATGGCGGTAAATAATTTTTATATCAGGGTAAAAATTTGCAATCCGAGGTCAAGCCGAGTTACAAACGCGTTGCGAATAATCTTTTTTTCACTACTATCAAATAAAATTTAGAAGAAATTCTGTATATTTATACTATTGTCACAGATAAGAATAGACAGATGTGGATCTTGTATGGACCATATTTGCATTCTAAATTTCAATACCAAATTCCAATCCAATTCTTTTAGAGCAGGACGTACATTTCTGTCTCTTTTTATTTTTTTTTTACGTATGGCTATTTTGATTATATCAAAGCAAACATAAACCAACTTCAAACAACATTTTATTTTTAATATATACACCCTGCGCCATTGAAATGTTCGGTTTGAATTTTTAAAGTAAATTTTGGAAATACCACCGTTTGCTTCAAAAGTAGATAGCAAAAATGATAGGTTGTGATTATCAAAACAATTTTTACACTATTCCGAATATATTCAAATAAAAAGAACGGTAATCCGACATTTTAGACCTACATAACGTCGGATAAGGAATATTACCGCCCTACCTCGTAACAATTTGATAGGTAGGTCTCTACAGTGTTTTTAACAAAGTTTTTTCAATTGAAAAATAGTTTTTTGTTGACAATGGTAATTTTTATTCAAAATAAGAATTAACAGAAATAAAATAATTCATCTCAACCAAAATATTATGAGAGAAATTGAACTTTTTAAAATCAATGATTAATAACCCAGCCCTTGGCTGTTATGATGGCCTTAAACCCGATCAGCATTGAATTCTAAAGTTTGATTAAATAATATATTGTTATTTCTTCAAACCAGACTTTTTCTATAAGTTTTTTCCACTCTTTGGCACTTTTCAGCTTGTAATTTGTAATCTTCTTTCCCATGAAGGACCAAATATTTTCAACAATATTGAGGTCAGGACTATTTCCTGTCCAGGGTAACGACTCAATCACCAAGCTATTTTTAAATTCGGCTACCTAAACAAAATAGACATTAAAATTAAGCATTCTTACTTCACAAATAACATCAATAACTCACGGAGAGTAATCTTCCTGGAAGAGTGGAATACCGATTTATTGAGTTGGGTCCTCAATAGTCACGATTCAGGTTTCGATAATTTTTTTATATTTTTCTCCGTTTTCTGAACTATCCAGAAGGCATAGTGATCAAACTCCAAAGGCTGTTATGGCTCTCCAGGCCATAACATATGGTGAATTTTTCACTGTCGGCGAAATACATTCTGTTAAATACCGTTTGCCTTTTCGTCGCCGAACCCTTGTCCTTACATCGGGTCCAAAGATATTGAATTTGGATTTATCCGAGAATATGAACCAACGCCAGTCCCTGGGCATTCAGTTTTTTCATTCTATTGCGAATTTGAGGCTTGAAGCTGCCATTGTTGCTGTCAGTAATGATTTTCTCGCAGGTCGACAAGCATATAAACCAAGTTCCTTTTAATAAATAGTATGAACTGAAATAGTGTCGGTTGTTGCTATTAGAACTAAACTTCTCAGCTCCAAAGCCGTAGCAAACCTTTGCTTAAGATCTAAATATCTGAAATTCGATTTGTTGAAACAGAAGTTCTCCTCTTTGCATCAGAGCCAAATTATCGTTTGATTTTCGGAATAGTGTCTTAAAAACTTTCTAATTGCTGTTTGGCTACACTAAATTACTCTTGCAATTTGTGAATGTGTGTAATTTTTGCCTTTGCTTGCAAAATTTTGGCTTTTTCGTTAGCATTTAATTTAGAGCGACACTTTGTAAAATTAACTCTTTGACTACTTAATTGAAACCGAACGAATATTTCATCCTTAGTTTGGTTTTAAATACCTAATAAGGCGTGAAATATGCTGAAAAATAAAAAAACAAAAAAAAAATAGCGAATGAGGTAAAATCTATGAGAGAATTGCATGAAATAGTAAATAATCGAAATCGAACATTTCAATGGCGCAGGGTGTATGTACGTCCTGCTCAAATGGATTGGATTGGAATTTGGTATTGAAATTTAGAATGTAAATATGGGCCCATACAAGTTCCACATCTGTCTATTCTTATCTGTGCTATTGAATCATGAAATGAAACTGATTTAGTCAAGTAGTTTTTGATTTTTATATACGCTAGTGCGAATGCGGCTCGAGCCGATGGTATAGGTATGTGCCTTCAAATTTTGTTTTGTTTCGAAAAAAAGGAAATAATTATTATTATTATTATTGGCTTATTTTAATGAAAGAGCGTCAATTTTCGGCCAGTTTTTAGAGCAAAATCGCACATCCCATACAAAAAGACTAAAAATACTAGTTGGTGTATTTTTGATTTATTGCATTTTTCAATAGCCCCAGTTAACCTACTACTTATAATTTTCTTTACATTAACATTTTCAGTCAATACTTCATTGCAAGTATGTAACATTAATATTTCTTTTGTTAGGAAAATTAAAATTTACTGACATGCCAAGAGTTAAAAGAGGTATGCTTAGTAAATAGATAATTAGTTTCTTATAGGCATAGATAAAAATTTCTGTTGATAGGGTGTAAATAATTTTCCTTAAACTAAACATATTTATTAGAAGTATTTGAAAAAATCCCGTCTAATGGTAACTTGTTAGTTACTGAAACTGAACATGAAGAATTTTCATCTACCGATGATGAAAATATAACAAAGAACATCAAAAAAGAAAAAGAAACGAGGCAGATTGGGGGCAAAATAAATTGAAAAAGCGAAGAAAGGCCATAGAGTTACAAAAACTATGTCGATGTGGAAATTCAAGCCAAGTCTCTAAGGCCCGATTTTATGAACGAGGATAAATGATTAATCCTCTGATTTAGCGTAGTTTGCATTGTTTCATACAAGGCAAACAAATAACATTTAAAACAAATTGGGTTCCGAAGAGCGTCAGTGGGGCTATGTTGCAAGGTGTATTGAAGTTGTCGATAAAAAAATTACAAAAATTACGTCCAGCAGACCGAGTTCAAGAAATTCGTCAAGGATATACCATTTGATTTATTCATCAGAAAACGAAAGCATAGTGATATAATTCTGAATCAAAATGCAAATCTCTATGTTTTCTATAATAGAGTCTCATTACTTATGAGAGCAGACTACAAAAGTATATTTAGATAGTAATCTTAATGTCTCAAAAATGGTTTACCTCTTTAAAGAGTGGGCACGTACTGACAAAGTAAATATTGAGAAAGTAACAGAACGCCAGTATTGGGATGTGTTCAACAATGATGGCAATATTTCTTTCTCTGTACCAAACAAAAACCAATGTAACGAGTGTGCTTGTATGAAAATATATGGTATGTCTATTGCTGAGAAAGAAAAATCCAAACGAATTTACGACAAACAACTTCTAATGAAAAAAGAAGCCCGGAGATTAAAGGATCTTGAAAAAGCAACCGCAATTTATAATAAAAATATTGTAACTGCAACCTTCGATTACCAGAAAATTTTGCAATGTCCCGAACGGCTGAACGCCAAACTAGTATTTTTTATTATAAAAGAAACTGGGGGTCTATTATGAAATTTTCGACATCGCAAATATTTTCGGCAACGACGAAAATAGCTATTATGAATTATTCGGCAATATCGAAAATAAACTAAAAAAAAAATTTAAAAAAATTAATATTAATTTATTAATTAAGCGGAAAATTAACAAAAAAAATCCAAAATTAAAATATACGTTACGAACTGAATAACTGAAATTTTATTTCACAGGAAAAATTAAACAATGATATATCTGTGCTTTACGCTTCTAAGATTCCCTTAAGTTCTGATATAAAAAAGGATTTAATGTACCTATGCAACAACAAGTTTATTCCATCATATTACAAGAGATTTTATGAAAATCTGCCACACGAATAATGTAAACCAGTTGATTTATTTCAGTTTTAATTAATATTTTTCTTATCCAAACAAAGAATAAAAATTAATTGAAAATAAATAAACCAAATATTACTTTCCTTGAATTTATTAATTAAAAATAAAAATTGGGATGGCAAGCTAAATTAAAATTCCATAGGTACAGGAAAAATGTAACTCTTTCTTATTATACTATCCAAAATATTTCCTCGAAATGTCTTGTCAGAAGGAATTGATGATTATATTCCAAAGAGAGCCAAAGCATTTGCTAAAGAAGAGGTGGACAAATTTTACTGTGAAGCACCAGATGGCATATTTCTTATGATGAAAGTTGCTGTGATTTTGATGAACTGTATAATTTGAACTTTCAAGACATTGAGTTAAAAAAACAATGTGGCTATAGTCAACATTACACAAACAAAAGTCCTCGATCATTCGTAGTCACTGGTAATAATAATGTCAACATTAATTGGTCCGATATTATGATGAAACATATTAAATTGCGCCCAAATGTAACTATAGTTACAGCAATAGTATATGCGTACGACAAGTAGTAGACAAACACACTTTGTCAAATGTACCATTTAAAATAGCAAACTTTTTATATTTTGAAGATGCAATAAATTATACGGGGCACAGTTTTAGAAGGCCCCTGTGACTTTATTAGCTAATCAAGGAGCAGAAATTATAGCTTTGAGAAGACATGGCGGTTGGAAATCTCCTAATATAGCCGAGAAAATAATACGTTATTTCACTCTATAGTAATGTTGTAAATAGCGAAAATGACGTAGGTAAGTGTATACTTTCAGTTAATCCAAAATTTTCCAATTGTTCAAATTGTACTATTTCTATTGACGATTGGAGCATCACGAATTCCACAAAGTGGAATATTTTTAAACTGAGCTACCTGATAATTTGACGTTCGAAATTGTTGTAAATAACTCCATTTTTGATCTGTAAACACAATTTTTACTTACCGGATTGCTAATAACAGTAAATAATTCCAATTTTGGACTAAAAAAACAATTTTTAATTGCCGCAATGCTAAATTTTCTTTCGTCGCATTTGTGACAAATGTTATTTTATCAGGTGCATCATTTTAACTATTGTCCTCGAGAGGCGCTTTCTTTACTTTTACAATCGTCAATTAACATTAATAAATAATACCTGATGTATTTTTATGTGTAAATGAAAGCAAGAGAAAAAAATAAGAAAAGGAGCCTTTGTGTCGTCTACTAAAATCGTGTGGAAATATTCATTACACAACGATTTCTTAATATTGTCACACGATTTGTGAAAATCCAAACGTTTCAATTCCATATTTTGTTGCGAATAATTGTTTTTTCTATCATAGAAAAGATAGCGTGTGTAACTCGTGTGAAAATGAGTCATTGGAATATCGCTCAGGCTTACGTATTGCAATGACTCGTTTTCTTCACTTGTTATTTTCAGTTTCTTTACATTTTTCTATGAAATATTGTCGCCTACTTTTTGGAAACGAGATATCGATTTACTACTTGAGTAGTAAAAAAAAAAATTAACAGTTGTAATGAACGTCATTGTAAGGTGATTTCATAAGAATCAGTTGGTGTTAATAACTTGAGAATAATTGAAGGCAACTTGTTTTATGTATGTACAACCACACTTTTTTTTTTTTGTTTACACTAAATCGCTGGTGATGATGCAAAAGCGTGTATCTATACATTTTTGATATTTTTCAGGAAACAAGAAAAATGAGCGTATTTACATTACCAGTTAGTATATCATAGGTGACGATGCAAAAGTGTGTTTTTTAAACATTATTATAAATAATCACCAATCCCTGTTGGTTAAAGTAATAAAATACTCCTTTTATTGATTTTATCTCCATACTCTGGAAAAAAAAAATTTAATTTTAAAATATTCTGGAAAATGGAGATTTATTTTTAAAATTATTTTAATCTTAAAATTAAATCTCCATTTTCCAGAATATTTCAAAATTAAATCTTCCATTTTTAGAATTTTCTCTTCTTTTTAGAAGGCTCTTATATCTTTAATCAAATCTAACGAAATTCAATGATATTTATTATATTAACCGGTGATTATACATGATCGCCGCACTTATCACTTTAACCGTAACATGTGATAACTAAAATGAACTAACAAAATTGAATATTTGTTCTCGTCGTTTGAACGTGTTGCTGTCACATATTAAATCAATAAAACGTTTTGCGAAATTACATCTTCACCAGCGATAAGTAAATTTGTGTAGCTACACCTTCTGTGAAAAAATTCACATCGGTAAATATAGTCCATATTGGTAATTTAAAACCATAAAATTACCGATACCATAAAATAAATTTGCTTTAACGGACTGAATAATGTTTGAAACCAAAGAATAACAATTTGGATCAGAAAACGTTTTGATTATTTGCATTGGAAAATTACATCGATAGACAAATTAGTACGCAACAACAAAAATTGCGAAAAGTTGCCAGCCTTGAACAAAACATATTGTATGTATTCCATTTTTTTAGTCAGATATTATTTATAGATGAGCTTGAAACTGATATCTATATAACTGAAATCAAAAGGCAAAACAGCTTAAATCAAATTTGATAATTTTTGTAGAAAGGTAGAAAAAGTTGAATGTTAAATTCATTTTACACTTATGCCGACTAAAGCTACTATAGGGCTTGGGAGGCGTTACAACTTAAGTCAAATTTGGTGAAGTTAACGAAGATATAGAAAACGTTGAATGTTGAAAATAATTTTTATCTTAAGTGATAATTTTATTTTACAGATGTAATCCTAACAATAAAAATTCGGGATTAGCCGTATATATTAGAAACTCAACTCAATGAATTTAACTCTGAGTTGGTGAATAAATTGTATCATTTACTTTGTTGGGTTAATTTAAAAAAAAAATTATTTTAGGTGACATTAACATATTTAAGTTCAAATGCTAATCTGAGTGAACTGAAGTCATTATGGTTGCATATGTGGTTAAGAAGCCTGCCCTATATGTACCGGCTCGTGTTACTAAGTAGCACTTGTATTAATCGCACGGTTTCTTCCGAAATTCATTGAATAATGATTTAAATGTTAGTGTTACAGTTGTGGACTTCGATGTTACTGATCATGGTGGCCGATGACCTTAATTCTGCTTAAGTATATGTTTCGTTTTTGGATACTTTATGTTCTCGGGCAAATTTAGTCATTATAGAAGTAGTTATGATAGAGTTTCTAATAGTCTGGGGGACGTATTTGACTCTTCGAAGTAAAAGTTTCGTATTTGATTTAAATAAGAAACGAATGAATCTGATTTAATTCAAATAAGAATCTAATTCTTCGGAGACTTGAATATATTCGTATTTGAAAATAGCCCCTCTGATTAGAAAAGTTAGTTGGAATATTTTGGAACCACTTGTTTGTATTCGTAACCTTATAGTTTAACCTGCAGCATTTTTCCCGATAAATTAAAATGTGCAATAGTGTCTAATTGCCAACCTATTTTTCTTCTAAATTTTTAGGAAAAGTTATTAAATCGCGAATGTTAAAATGTAGGATCTTTAGAACACCGGAACACTGAAACCGCGCTATTAGATTTTTTCTCCAGAATTTATGACAGTTTGAAACAAGGTTTCTTAAATCAGTAGGTTTATTCGTTGATATTAAAAAAGCTTTTAGATTTAGTGGATCACGCAATTTTGTTATAGATAGTAATAGCTTGGCGATAATAGCTTTATCGTATACAGGTAAAATATATGATAATTTGGTTGAATAAATTGAACTATATGTATTTACCAAAAACAAGAAATTCGTTTAATTTTGCACAGAATGATGCTTAGTCCAAAACCTATAAATTAAAGAATTTTGGTATGAAACGCAATCCTTTTATTCTTCCGCTTAATATTTTTAGTCATTGTGTGATCTCCAATAGAAATGATTCTATAAAGTGTTTTTTTTTGTAGATCGGGTTAGTTGTATCATTGAATTATTGTGGATGCAAAATTGAAATTCAAGGGTCATATTCAAAGTAAGTGTAAGTAAGTCTGCGTAAGTACCGTCTCGAGCCCTCATTACTCTTGTTTAAAATTTCTAATATGTTACCTTACGATATTGCGTATAAAATTCTTAAAATATTTTATGTAAGAGGGGGCTACAATAAGATTTATTTAGGTAAAGTTTAATATCGTATTTCGTTTTGGGTGGTAGCTCCAAAGCTTTATAATTCACTCTCAGATAACGTCAAGGTCTCAAAAACAATAAATATTTTCTTGAAAGAGTTAAAAATATGGATTTTTGGTCAGAATGACATGGAGATGGAGAGTATTTTCCAGATTCCCTTTTTTGCTTGTAATTTCATTTCTGTAAGCATTTTAACTATCTGCATTTCGTTTGATGTTCACTTGTTTTATGTATTTCCTTATAACTTTTGCTTTTAAAGCTATTTCCTTCATCTTTTTTATATTTATTTAATAAAAAACGTTACATTTTAATAAAACACAATACACTCATCCCTCGCTTAACGGAAGGGTTTCGTTCCCAAAAAGTTGTCCGTAAATCGAAATTCCGCAAATCGAATTTTTTTTTTGATTTCTTCGTTTAAGTTATATGTATTATGTTTAATCATTAAAAACAATTAAAAAGCATGAAAGAATCCAAATAGAAACCATTTTATTTGCATACATACATACATATTCAATATTCATTATGTATTATATGTATATTAGGGCGGATTAAATTTTTAAGTGGTCTGGAGACTCCACTTTTCTGTAAATTCATTGTATTTGAAACAAAAATGTCCACTACACCATATGGCTACGATGAACATCGAGCCTGCATAATTTCATTTGAAGATTTTTTTTATATAGAGTGAGTTTTTTAAAATGCCAGGCTTTTATCTCGAGAACGGTGCTGGATAGGAGAAAATTACATTTAATGAAATTTGTTAAGGGTCGAGGGGGACATCGGATGGCGACCTTTAATTCAACCTTGACTACGACCTTCAAGGTTATTTGAAGGTTAAATTGAATTTGTTAAATATAAATCCCTATTTATGACCCCACATTCATAAAACACGCAAAATTATACGTTCAGATAGGCATTTTAGGTTCTTCCTTTGGATGACTTTCAGATGTTAGTTCAAGGACAAATTACTAAATAATTAAAAATGATCTGTAAATAATGAAATGGGGAATATACTAACACAATATTAACTTGGTACCTTTGGTCATGGTGCCAACAAATTTAAATTAAGTCATTCCCCATTAAAATTCATTATTTGCTGATTATTTCATATTATTTAGTAGTTTGTCCTTAAACTAACATCTGAAAGTCATTCAAAAGAAGAGAATAAACTTCCTATCTGAATGAAAAATTTTGTGCGCGTTCCGAATCAGAGGTCCAAAAATAAGGCTTTTCAATTTAAAACAATCAGTTTGACCATCAAATGACCTTGAAGGTCAAATTAAAGGTCACCATCTGATGTCCCCCTCGACCCTTAACAAATTTCATTAAATGTAATTTTCTCCTATCCAGCACCGTTCTCGAGATAAAAGCCTGACATTTTAAAAAACTCACTCTATATAAAAAAAATCTTCAAATGAAATTATGCAGGCTCGAAATTCATCGTAGCCATATGATGTAGTGGATATTTTTGCTTCAAATACAATGAATTTACAGAAACGTGGAGTCTCCAGACTAAAAATTGTTTCTCCATACAATTTAATCCGCTCTAATGTGTATATATAGACATTTAAACATTAAAGTAAAATTTATATAAAAATAATTCAACAATAAAAAATAAACTGTATTATGTTCTACATAATTCATATGTAATTCGAAAACATAAAAACTTTTCAAAAATTTAATAAAATGTACTCGTATCTCGTATGTACATTACGTAAATATCTATTTAAGTATCTATATGTTGCCACCTTTTTATAATGAAGACTCTAAAAATTCTGAAGAATCAGATTCTAACGTTATATCTAAATTTGAGACTTCAGCAACAGTATGACTTGCTGAAGTGGAAGCAACTGGTCGAAAAAATGAATATAAATTTGGTTGTTTTGCTGAGTTTATTCTTTCTGTATATGGTTGCTTGTAACAGTCTATAGATTCATTGATAGTATGATCTCTATCGCATATTATGTTTATCCCTTCTTCGAAGTGTGAAAGGGCATCGGACAACTCCTTCGTAGTAAACTGTTGAGGAATAGTGGTGATGACATCTTCATTTGCCTGCTCTTCATCTGGCCGATCTTGTTCCATTTGCAGTAAATCTTCATCGGACAGACTATTTCCATGGGCAATCAGCAATTCCATAACGTCGGATTCCTCAAAATCTTCAAAACCAAGTTGATTTCCAAGTTCCACTATGGTTTGTATGACTTCCGGGATACGTTCAACTTGGACATTTTCGTTGTTAACTGCCTCTGGCCAAATTTTGTTCCAAACGTGTTTCATTGTAGCTGGATTCATTTCTTCCAAGCTTCTCCAATGTTGTGCACTGCATCTCTGATGGTATAGGTTTCCAGAACTCTTTAATCGTTGCGCAATCTTGGCCTTCGGTGGCGCTAATTAACTGTTTAAAGGTTCTCCGCAAATAATACGCTTTGAATGTACTTATCGCACCTTGATCCATAGGCTGGATCAATGCCGTTGTATTTTTGGGCAAGAATTCAATCCTAATATCATCTGTAAATTTGGATAAGTTGCTAGGATGCCCAGGAGCGTTATCCAATAACAACAATGCCTTATTGCCAAGATTTTTCCTTCCAAATAGGATTTTACTGAGGGGCAAAAGAAATTTTTAAACCAATCCTCGAACAATGCTGAAGTCATCCAAGCTTTCTTGTTAGACCGCCAAATTACCGGCAACTGGGATTTATTACATCCTTTGAGTGCTCTTGGGTTTCTGATAAATATATTAACAGCGGTTTCAATTTGAAATCACCGGCGGCATTGCTCCCAAGAAGTAGAGTTAATCGCTCCTTCGCCACTTTGTATCCAGGTGCAGACTTTTCATCTTTCGAAATAAATGTTCTACCAGGCATCCGTTTCCAAAATAGGCCACTCTCATCTACGTTGAAAACTTGTTCCCGGACGTACCCTCCTTCCTCAATTATCGTTTTCAAAATGTTGGGATATTCACGAGCTGCCGCTATATCTGCACTAGCCGCTTCACCTTTTAGTTTAAGATTATGCAGATTATGGCGATTTTTAAACTTCTCAAACCAACCTTTGCTTGCTCCAAAAGATTCGTTTTCAGAAGTTTCACCGGCATTATTCTTCCTTAAATTTTCAAAAATACTTTTGGCTTTTTCTTGAATTATTATAATTGTGATCATAGGTATGTTGTGCTGGTTATTATCTTCGATCCATACACTTAAAAGATGTTCCGTCTTTTCCATAATGATACTCATATGGCAAGTCAATGCTGCTGCAAACAGTCCGCGGATCGGCTGATTGTGATTGAGTCTTAATTATTGCTTCATTATCACAAATTGTCCCTACTGTAGATGTCGCAAGACCTAATGTTTTCGAAATTTCACTGAGTTTCTCGCCTGCATCAAAACGGCGCAATACATCTAATTTCTTTTCTAAAGTAATTGATTTACGGCTTTTCTTATTTATCGCTCCTTTTTTAGAAATCATTCGTTTTAGTGGCATTATAAAAGGTAGCTAGATACAATTAAAAACTACCATCCAAACGGCAAACACACACTTGAAAATAAACTGACACGATTTACGGCAACAAAAGAAATACTGAGACTGATAATCAAGAGTTAAAACAAAATGAGTATCTATGTGATTTTTCTAAATTTGTGTAAATTAAAAATCTTTAAACATAGAGCCGCACTAAGAATCAAATAGGTCAATTCGAAATAAAAAGGATGAGAGAAACATAAATTAGGTATAATGCATCACTGTGTTTATTATATTGATTCTAACTGTAATTTTCTCAAATTTTTTTTAAATTTTTTTTCCGTAAAAAGAGAACTTGGTTTAATTATTTAATTCCGTTATAGCGAATTTCAGTATAAAGAGTTTCCGTTAAGCGAGGGATGAATGTACATTATTTTATACCGGTAAATTTAAAAATATTGGAACGCAGTAACCAGTGTTTTAACACCTCGTGCCGTTTTCTATAATTTGTGTAAAGCGAGCTTCAGATATTCAATATGCATTGCCTATAGTATTTAAGGAGATATAATAATTGGTTTTTGCAACATTGACAAATTATATTGGCAATAAATATGGAACATCTGATGCTCGCTTAAGTCCAAAAACAATTATTTTTTGGAGGCAAAGAAAACGATTTCACTCATTGTCAGCTTGTTGTCTATAAGCAAACACCAATTAACTTTCTAAATTTTTTTCCGTTAATGTAAGTTTTTATAATATTTTACAAACGGCAATCGATGTATATCTATATATTTCCTTCTCTTTCTTTTGATATACATAATTTGCATTTCTCGCCGACGACGTGGATAAATTTGTTAAATCACAAGGCGTAAAATTTGTATTGTAATAAATTAAATTTAAAAATTTTTGTATTCAGTTGCCAAAGCAAACCAATATATTCATATGATCATGCCTAGAAACATACAAAATTGAAATACATATTGAAAAAAAATGACATTTTCGTAAAATGTTTACACAAAAACCAAAAAATTACCGCATTAGTCAAAATAAAATCATAAGCGATCAACCATAAATAAAATGAACTGTGAAAATTAGAGGATTATAGAAAATATGACGATGCCACTTTTTTCATCTCTTTATCTAATAAAATAATATTTTCACAAATTAATTATCTAATTTGAAATAATTTATTTATTGATATGAAAAAATGCAGTTTTAGTTGTTGAATAAATCAAGCGAAATTTAGTAAAATTAAATATAATCATAAAATGTAGATATTTTCAATTATTGTCCAACATATAATAAATAACCAATGTACGGTTAAGGTTTCCGCAATGATAATCGTAAATTATTTATAACTGAAATAATATTGGCGTTTAATTGTTAAATATAAACCAACAATTTTTGCCTAATGATTATTTTAAATGGCTTGTCAAAAATATAATAAATTCCTTTTAATTTATATACATATCACTAATTATATCATTTTCATCAAATAAGCATGTCATGTTGAAATTAAATTTTTCATTTTACATTTTTAATTGAACAATCTGAAGTTTTTTACGTATGTTAAACACCTGGAATTGGTTAATATTTTGCAATATATACTGATATATTCGCGTTATAAGACACATATTTGAATATCATAGTATACAATCAGCTGGTTCATTATATTATTAAGTTTATCAGGGAATTTAGTTCCTCCTCAAAACCTGTACTTGCGGACCAAATAAAAAAAAACACGAATAATTTTTGTTTTATTCTTTATTGAATTGACGACAACAAACAAAACATGCATATCCAAAAGGGTTGTCTCAAAGTTATGAGAGATCTGTATCATGTGAAAAACATAAGAAATAAATGAGCGATTGCGATGAACATTTACGATATAACCAAAAGCAATTTAATACGTTATGGGCAAAACGCTTTTGGTATTTCTTGTGATTGGATGACATGATATTATTTATGTAAGAGTGTTTATTGAGTTAAAATTAAAGCCGATCACCGGTTATGTTTAAAATATATTAATGAAAGGTTTGAATGAATAAAGGGTAAACGGATTCTAAATATTTTAAATATAATTTGAAAGTAGGAAGCATTAGTTACCTTCCATTTTACTAGTACAATTTAAATTAATTTTTACAAATTTTGAAAGTTTTCCAATTAATTGAGGGTATGTCCAGCGTATTCTCATAAGAATGTATTGAAAACATGCAATTAAAAGTGGTGGTACTAGGGGAATCCGATAGACAGTTTTTGTCGTCTTATTACCATGATAGCGATGAATACATCTATCCGACCTCCAGTCGGAGAGCAGATTTAAGGGACTAATCTACCATTCATGTCCGCACTATAAGGTATAAGCTGACATGAATCTAAAATAATGTGCAGATGGTCTTCATAAAACGGACGAAGGATAGAACGTTAAAAGTTAACAACGAAAAGTTGGAAGTGCGTCAAACCTCGCAAGGGATTGCGTAAAAATAAATAAACAACAACGTAAGGTCACTATTTTTTAAATAAAATGTTTTACCGCTTGAGATAGTTTTAAATTTTCAATCTTCGCATGTTTAAATTTGATTTTACAGCTAGCTAAAAGGGTTAGGTACTATCCCTATATATATTTTCAGTATCCAGATGTTATTTCTTTCTCTAAAATTTATTTTTTGAAGGAAGAAGAGAAGGGGGAGCGGGTGGATTTTTAAGAGAAAATTCATTTAAAATAAAATTTTTAGCGAATGGATAGTTTTTAAAACTAAACGATTTTGGAGTATTGTATTTATAATACCCCATGTTGAACACACGCAAGAAGCAATACTTACCGTCAGACACTGTAAATGAAATTTCATCGTAAAATAAGAAGCAACACATTTCCACATCACAACATTTATTAAAATAAACAAAGCAGTGGTGTTTAAGTCAAATCAACAGCCGCGTGATTAATCCGTTGTCGACGCAATGACGTTCCAGTATACATGCAAGAATCCAAAAGTTATCAATTAATGTTAAATAGAAATTTGTCTCAATTAAATATCTTTAACTCACCTGTATATATGAACAGAGGGCCTTTCTGGCCGTTATTAAATTCTTGGTGGGTCCTAAAAAGTAAACAAAAACACAACATCAATAACAGAATAAAATTTTATTTGAAGTACCAATTTCCGATTCAATGTTATTAGCAAATTTGAAAGTTGTATTACTCTACCCACTTATCAATTTTACATACCTACACTCCGCGACACTTGATTACCCTCACTTGAAAATTTTCCATAAAACCTAAGATAATGCGCCTAATTATTTGAAAATTTTTCATCACCTTGGTTTCTATCTTATCTAACTTTCCAATGACTAATACGCTAACTTGCATGTAATGCGAAGTGGAAACTCGCCATTTCGATTCTTTTGCTCATTAAACTGCGACACTTGATTACCCTCATCTGTGAAATTAAGTAATAAACCCATTACGTTCTATTGTTTTGATATATTTTCCTTATTTAATATTCAGTGTGTCCTCTATTGTTTCTTACAACATCATAAATAAACCTTTTTCCTTAATTGTCAAACATAGTGAATCATCAGAAATATCTGAAGGTGTTGCATAATATTGGAATCTTGTTTTCAGTGTTTTAACTAAATAAATTAAATTTTACATTAAATTTAACTTTAGAAACGCTTTTGCGGAATTGTGAAGTTGTTTCCCGAAATATAATTCATTAATTATTTTTCTACAACATTAATTTTTAGTTTGGACCACCTACAGATCGCCGATCTTACTTGTCAAATTTTTTTAGGGAAAAAGGTCAATTCTATTAAGCAAAGACCTATAAAGATTTTGTATTAATTCTATCGGTACTTTCACGAAAGCATCATGAACAGCTGCCACATGGTCAAAAAATTTGTCTCGATAACCATCCCCAATGGTTTTCAATAATATTTAAATCCGGAGACAAAGCCGGCCAATTCAAAACTTCCACGTTATTGTCTTCAAACCACTGTTTAACTCGTGCAGCTGTGTGGATTGCTGTGTGATCTTGTTGGAAAATCCAGCGTTGGCCTTCAAACATTTCGTCAAAATTGATTTTTTGTACTTCTAAGAGCTCGATGTAGTTTGGCGAGTTTTGTCGCCCCCTCCAGGACAACCAAATCAATAGCACCATGAAAAGAAATTGCTGCCGACACCATGATGGAACCAACACTGGTGTGGCGGCGGGACAAGAATAGCTCCGATTTCTTTAAATCATGGGAGTAATGTCTAAAACTATATAGTCCATCTAAATTATACTATTTTTCGTCCGAAAAAATAATCTGGAATCATTCTTCCTTCCAATGCAGACGTCCACGGCAATATTCCAATCAAGCACTTCTATGTTGCCGGAGCAAACGTGGCTTTTTCGTAAGTTTTTGTTGCCGGAGATGTGAACACTTTCTCATTATCCTCTGAACAGTATGGACACTGGCTGAGACTCCAATTTTCTGCTTTATTTGTTTTGCAGATAGCATCAAATTCGAAGTTTCGCGCAAAATCTCTCTATGTTCCCGTTCATTTGTCGCCCTTGCTGTGCGATCTCTTCGATTGTTTCCGTAATTTTCTCGATCTTTGAGATAGTTATTGATGGTCCAAGAATTGCGACAAATTTTTTTTTGAATCTTTCCAATTTCTACCTTTGTTAGGATTTTCCTCGACCCATTTTCGCCACTACGAACTGCAGTTGGTAATAAACCTAATAAATTAATGATAAACTATTAACTGAATACAACTAAATTTATTTACACGCACCTTATGCCTTCGACGTTAAAAACAAAATGATGAGGGTAATCAAGTGTCGCAGTTTAAATAAGTAAAAAAATCGAAATGGCGATTTTCCACTTCGCATTGCCTACAAGTATGCGTATTAGCAAAGCAACCTTGATTATACAAGCCATAATCTAAAAAACGAAGCTTTTATAAGGGAACTAGCTGACCCGGCGAACTTCGTCCCGCCCCAAATTACTTCGTTTCGAGCAAATACTTTTGTCCTTCACGAAAATTAATTTTGATGATAGAAAAAATCAAACAGCTCAACTCTATTCTCAATAGATGATTGAGTTGAGTGGACATTCCATTCCATTTTCATCGAATTCAACACTAATGTATTGAAAAGTGAATGAAATGTCGATTCAAACTCAGGCGTCTTTCGAAAATTGAGTTGTGTTTTGGATTTTTTATCTCATTGTGAAAATGAATTGGAGTCAGTTGGAATTCAAAAGAATTCAATGTATTTTATTCGAGTGGAATTAAATCGAATGCAGACGCAAATCAATACAATGCATTGTGGTAAACAATATTTCTAGTTCTGTTCTCCGACGCATAAATGAACAACGATGATGGTTTGCCAACTCTCGAACACGCGACGTACAACTGACCATGAGAAAAACACGGAAATTCTAGATTTATTCCGCACACTTCCAACGATTGACCTTGCGATTTGTTAATCGTCATAGCAAACGCCAAACGAACGGGGAACTGAATGCGCTTGAAGTCGAACGGTGTGTCAGTTGGAATCATAGGAATTCTCGGAATTAGAACATCTTCTCCTTTGAATTTGCCCTTGATGATCGTCGCTTGAATCACGTTGTTCATCAGTTTCTTCACACTCAATCGCGTTCCGTTACACAATTTCGGATGGTTCGGATTGCGCAGCATGATTATTACAGATCCAACCTTGAGCATCAAGTTATGCGGTGGTCCGACTTTTCCGAAGGCTTTTCCAAAAATTTTCTTTTGTAAGAACCATCACCTGGCAATTTCAAACACAATCAAAAAAAGATTAAGCCCAATCGGTCATCAAAACATACAAAAAATTCAAAATTTCATTGAAAAAAAAAATTCAATTTTCTTCGGGGTTTTCCGGAAGTTTCCGAGTTTTCCACTCAGATTTTCCAATTTTTCTCTTCCACAAAACATCTGGTTTTTACCATCTGGTTGGCTACGCGCCAAATCCTATATACCAAAACATAATTTTTCGATTTTCCGACTTTTCCGAAGGATTTCCCAAAATTTTCTTTCGTAAGAACCATCTCCTGGCAATTTCAAACATAATAGAAAAAGATTGAGCCAAATCGGTTCAGCCGTTCTCAACTGATGTGCGCACATACTTTTTTGACACCATACGAGGGAAAAACCAAAATATTCATAGTAAAACACATAAAACATATGGGAAATCATTTTTTTTCCTAAGACAAATTTATAAATGAAAATGTTGCAAATTCTTAATTATGATTTCTGAAATATTTTCATAAATATTTGAATTTCAACATAAATAAATCTCGTTAAAGTAAATTTTGAAAAATCGTGCCAAAAATTACCACCTGGGGAAATTTCAAGTGCAAAAATTGTAGGAAAAGCAAAACAAATTCTCAAAATATTAACAGCGTGTCATAATTTTGTGATTAAACAATTTTTTTTCATATTTTTCTGTATAAATCTGAGACATCTAATGTACACTAGTAAAACTAAAGATAAATTTAGCAAGTATTATTTTAATTCGTCAGAGCCAACTTTAATGTATTTTTCAAAATGAAAGTTCCAAAAATATATTTTACAAATAATTTAATTTTAATATTTCTGCAATTATAAAAAGTAATTATAAAATTACAAAGATATGTAGAACACTTTTGTATAAACATTTTGTAACATTTTTGCTTTTTTCATTGTAAAACTTGAAGCTAAAAAACACCATTTTTACTATGGATTCCTATGGAAATCAGTGAAAAGTTATACCATAGACAATCATAATAGATCTCTCATTTGACTAAAAACACAAAATAAAAACAAAAAATTTTCATTCAAATATTATCGGTGTATTGCATATACGTATTATATTTGCAACGCATTCTAAAATCATTGCCTTATAAAATATACAACACAACGATACATTGGAATTATCAGAAGTTTTTGTTTTTTCTCTTTAGTTACTATGAAATGAGAAATCTAGTATGAATGTCTATGGTTATACCACTAAAAAAGCTTAAAAACGTCATAGAAGGCTTTGGTATTAGCAAAGCAACCTTGATTATACCAAAGCCTACTTAATAAATAAAGCCTCCATGATATCGATATTTTTTTCAAAGCTTTTTTTATGGTAACAAAAAATCCAAAAAAAAATGTTTATTTCATAGTTTTTGTATGGAGAGACATGACCTCAGTTTATTCAAAATATATTAATGAAAATTGACTCGGAATTAATTTTATTTTAATTCAATTGCATCTCTAAACTTCCGTTTCCACCTGACTTGGAGGATTTTTCCGTGAGCTTTTCCAATTTACGATAATAATGATAACAAAATAAGATATTTTTTATTTGAAAAAGCTTAAAAATAGAGTACATATATGTAAAAAAGGGACAGACATATAAAGGGAAATACATGACATTTACAATACTAAACATAACAAACAATATGGAAACACGGTTAATATACGGAAAATGAAGCAAACCTATAATATAAAGCATTTTATCAGATGCAGTAAATAAAAAGAAAACAAAAAGTATGAAAACAAATATTGTTGATTTAAAATTTTCAAAATATATATTTAATTGTTACATATTTATTTGTACATTAAAATATTTTTGTCAAATTATTATTATTGACGATTTCCAGCCAGGAATAATGAAATAAAATATCTTGTTTGTTATGTATCTGAAAAAGCTTAAAACTGAGTACACAAATATAAAAAAAGAGATAAACATATTATGAAAAATAAAATGGCGCCCGCACGGCATTTACAATAATAAAAGAACAAAATACATAGGAACAAGGTCAACACAAATAATGGAAAATATGTAAACACTAATGAAGTATGATGAGAAGTAGAAGATGACAAACAAAAGACAACAACAAATTATGAAAATAAAATTTTTATTTAAAATTTTTTTCAATTTAAAATTTTAAAATATGATACATAATTAACGATTAGGCATCGTTTTTTGTTGAATTAGTTATGATAACGATTTCCAGTTTTCCGTATTTTATATCTTCAAAGTACCTAAATAATGTTGGTTTTGCAACTAAAAATAAAATTAAGAATCAAAACAAAAACAGCTGTGTAGAGAAATTTTTTTTTGTACATATTTGAAGAAGATTATGTGCGTATTTTGGTGAATCACATTATATTATGAATCGATTAAATATTTCTTATGTGCCTTGGTAGAAAGAGAACAAATGCCTTATGCATGCCCATAATTATTTGTTAAACTGCCACAAATACCAAAGATGATCAGATTTTGGACACAAAAGGGTCACTTTCTCTACCAAGGTACAGATTTTATTTTCTTTAAGAAAAAGAAAACTAAATGTTGTTTTGCACTTTTTTTTCACTTAATTACACCATAAAACACAATAATCTTCTAAATATATCCAATATCCAGTTTGCATAAATCACAATTCAACAGAAAACGATGCCTAATCGTTTTTAAAATTATAAATTGAAAAAAATTTTAAATAAAAATTTTATTTTCATAATTTGTTGTTGTTTTTTTGTTTGTCATCTTCTCATCCTACTTCATTAATGTTTATTTGTAAATGCCGTGCGGGCGCCATTTTATTTTTCATAATATGTTTATCTCTTTTTTATATTTGTGTACTCATTTTTAAGCTTTTTCAGATACATAAAAAGATATTTTAATAATAATAATTTGACAAAAATATTTTAATGTACAAATAAATATGTAACAATTAAATATATATTTTGAAAATTTTAAATCAACAATATTTGTTTTCATACTTTTTGTTTTCTTTTTATTTACTGCATCTGATAAAATGCTTCATATTATAGGTTTGCTTCATTTTCCGTATATTAACCGTGTTTCCATATTGTTTGTTATGTTTAGTATTGTAAATGTCATGTATTTCCCTTTATATGTCTGTCTCTTTTTTACATATATGTACTCTATTTTTAAGCTTTTTCAAATAAAAAATATCTTATTTTGTTATCATTATTATCGTAAATTGGAAAAGCTCACGGAAAAATCCTCCAAGTCAGGTGGAAACGGAAGTTTAGAGATGCAATTGAATTAAAATAAAATTAATTCCGAGTCAATTTTCATTAATATATTTTGAATAAACTGAGGTCATGTCTCTCCATACAAAAACTATGAAATAAACATTTTTTTTTGGATTTTTTGTTACCATAAAAAAAGCTTCTTTTCATCATGGAGGCTTTATTTATTAAGTAGGTTTTGATTATACAAGCCATAATCTAAAAAACGAAGCTTTTATAAGGGAATTAGAAACGAGGAAAAAACCAAAATTTTCATAGTAAAACACATAAAACATATGGGAAATCACTTTTTTTCCGAAGACAAATTTGTGAATGAAAACGTTGCAAATTCTTAATTATGATTTCTGAAATATTTTCATAAATGTTTGAATTTCAACATATATAAATCTCGTTTAAGTAAATCGTTTTCATTTTCTTGTAATAATTGATTTATTTAAACCAAAATGTAAAGAAAAGTTCATAACAACAGCTTTCTGGTCAAATTAAAAAGAAAAGCTTAAATACTACAAATCGTGTGCATTAAGCCAATATACATAGATGGCAGTGGGCAGTAAACATTTTGAAAAACCGTACCAAAAATCGCCACTTGGGGAAATTTAAGTTCAAAAATTGTAGGAAAAGCAAAACAAATTCTCAAAATATTAGGAACGTGTCATAATTTTGTGATTAAACAATTTATTTCGTATTTTGCTGTATAAATCTGAGACATCTAACGTACACTAGTAAAACTAAAGTTAAATGTAGCAAGTATTATTTTAATTCGTCAGAGCCAACTTTGATGTATTTTTCAAAATGAAAGTTCGAAAAATATATTTTAGAAATAATTTAATTTTAATATTTCTGCCATTAATATTTACTTAATACCAATAAACCCTTCCTGTATATTGTTGCTAAAGATATGTAGAACACTTTTGAATAAAAATTTGTAACATTTTTGCTTTTTTCAATGAAAAACTTGAAGCTAAAAAACACCATTTTTACTATGGATTCCTATGGAAATTAGTGAAAAGTTATACCACTAAAAAAGCTTCTAAAAAATACGTCATAATGATTATGGCTCTATACTCTAGAAGGCTCTGGTATTAGTCGTTGGAAAGTTAGGTAAGATAGAAACCAAGCTGATGAAAAAATTTCAAATAATTAGGCGCATTAGCTTAGATTTTATGAAAAATTTTCAAGTGAGGGTAATCAAGTGTCGCGGAGTGTATAAGCAAATTTGAAATTTCAAATTGAATTAATTAAAGTACTCGTAACTTTTTGAAATTATGGAAAACCTACATTTCAATATTCAGTTTTATAAAATTTCATATTCCCAAGTTCCTAACTTTTACATTAAATTTACTTATCGTTTAAATTTCCCGGAACCTACTTCGGATGTATACCTCAATTTAGAATGGTTATTAACAACTTGTTTGATTCGGAGTTGTGAATTTCGAATTATTTAATTTGAAACAAAATTTTTCAAAATCACTTTATTACGTTGTCAATGTCATAAAGGCATAAAGTATCCCCAAATCATTACTGATGTACCGCCATGATTCGCTGTTTTTTTTTTTGGCATACCGAGGATTAAGCTCCTGGTTTGGAAGCCGTCTTACGAATAGTCTCCCATAACCTTCAACCTTGGTGAATTTACTCTCACCACTCCAAATTATTACATCCCAAAATCCCCTAGGTTTTACTAAGTGCTCTTTAGCAAAAACAATTATTTTGGCTACGTTCCGGTTGCTTAATTGTGTCTTATTTTTGCTTTTTTACTCTGTGGCCTAACTATAATATCATCAGTGTTTAGTTGCTTACTTTGTAACCGAAACATCTCTAAATTCCGGCTGCTAAATTGGTGAATTTTTTTTGCTAGCCCTAAACGCAGTTTCCTGTCTTTATGTAAATCATTTTTTGAAGCTGTTTAATCTCTATAAACCATACAAATAACTTCGTTCCAATTTTCATATTCAGTTAAATTTAAAAAATACATTAAATGTAATTAAAAGTTAATAATTTTAAAATTCTATGATTTATAATGTATGTCAAGTTAATTTTTCCGAAAATTATATAATTAGAGGATGAGAGGGTTATTGGATTGGATTGCAAATTGCAATTGGATTATTTTATTATGTAATTTACTTTCGGTACTAATTTATAAAATGTTTCTTTTTTTAAATTGATATTATATGTTGACACGTATACTTCATATAGACAAGGAAGGTTTCATGCTCCCCCCCCCCCCCACCCCTCCCGCTTTCTTGCTGTACGAAGCAACACCCGTTAAATTGGTATCAAAAAATATTATTTAACCTAAATAAAATATTTTGTTGCTTCTTTCCTTTAAATTCCCTGGAATACACCTACCGATTGGGATGGTGGCACATACATATAATAAGTACTCCAAACGTATAACGTTTCTTTAAAAAAATTTAACAAGTACGTACAGATATGTATATTGCATATCCTTCGAAATCAAATAACATCTATGTAATATATATATTTTCTTATCTTGCTTCCTTTGTATCCCATCTAGATATAATGTACATAACAGAATTTTATTTCTCATGCGCTTCGCTGTATTTTATATTTTGTTGTATTATTTCAACCCATTTTCTTAATTTTATGTAATGCTTAGCTTATATCTAAAACCGAAAAAAATCGTTTATATATATCTTTACAATTCCCATTAAAAACTGCAAAAGTAAAAAATGTTATGGAATCGAAATGTGTATAGCAAAAAAAAACTACTGCTACCAAACTAACTATGTACTTATGTATATAATGCAGTTAATGGATATGCGCACTGGATGGTATTTCGCCTTTTTTGGTATTGTTTATATAATAATGCATTATGTATAGAGTAAAAAATATACGACAAACTATGTTTTTCGGTTTATCCCAGTATTTTTATATAAATATATATATATTTTGCAAAGAAAGCAGATATTTCGATTGCATAATACAATATAAATATAGTTCCCTAAATATATACAGAATAATAAAAATATCTGTATTTTAACACTTAAGATTACAATCAGCAACGATCAAAAAAATAAACAGAATCATCAAAATTCCTATCGAGCGCCGCTATTAAAAATAAAACGACAAAAAAAAAAAAAATTTACAAAATAAATTCTTTGAAATGATGAATTTCATACCTACTTTGAAAAGCAACAAAACAAAAAAAAAATTGTTTAAATTCAAATTAAATTACAATAAAATATTTCCGCAGTGATTTTGTTGCTGCTTTTGTGTAAACAAACATAAACATATTTAAATGAACATTTTTTTTGTTGGTTTTTTAGGTGGGGATAATGTTATAACCAATGGCTTTGAAGCCCCGCCTTTTATTTTATGTTGTTGCTATTTTATATTATTATTTTTACAGTTTTTGTTTACTTCTCTCTATATAGTTTATAATATTCTTTTTTTTTGTGTAAGTATTCATGTATTTATGATTATGTTTTTTCTGTACATACTCGTATGCATTTGAAATATTTATTTATTACTAAGCTCTAATTATAAATTTCAGTTTAATGCTTAAAGCTTAATTGGTATAGAGATGGCTAAAGTAAAAAGTAAATTTAATTTGGTTTCCTAAATGATTTCAATTCGGGGAAATTTCTACGATTTTTTTATATTTATGTTTAGCCAGTTTTAGTGTTAGTAATAGGCGGAGTAATGTTTGTAATTTAATGGTATTTATCCACGATGCTTAAAACTTTCAATATTTATTGTAACATTTTTAATTATAAATAATTATCATTCTAAACGGGCGTAACTCTAATGTTTGGTTATAGATTAGTTTTGTATGCTTATTTTCCAGTTCGATTTATAAAAAAATCAGATGCACAATCAACAACAATATTTTTCTATTTTTTAATTTATTAGAACCCAGTACGAAAATTTAGAAACCTAAAATTATTGAGTTTTGTCTCAAACTTAACAAAAAAAAAAATTAATTGATCCAACAACAAAAGAGACTCAATTACGGTTTGCATTTATTGGTGAAATTGGGTCTGTAACAAAATGGAATTCTTATAGCGAAATACAGCACACCAAAACTCGGGTAGCGAAAGCATTATAATATTGAGATTATATAATTTAAAATATATGTACCATGCTCAAATCTATTAATTTCGGTTTTTTTTGTTTATACATTTTAGTGCATTTACATAAAAAGCACAACAATGGAAAAAAAGTTTTCTTTTTACAGCAAAATAATGTTAAAAAATATCCCAGTAAACCAAATAGAAATAACTATTACTACAATTGAAACTCAATTGCAATACGAAAATCTTAATTTTGATTAGTCTGAGAAAATGAGAACTGACTGGTCGAAAAAAATGTTGTTTTCCATTCACTTTATTCAAAGAACCGGAATTCGCACCATCTGTAATCTGTGAAGGTAAACTTCATTTTCTGTTATCACATAAACACGGTTCATTGAAAAACGCTAAACATTTTATTTTTTATTTTATTACCTAGTTACAAGCATCTGAATTCCGGTTCGATGACAAATTTCTCATATGGGTAAAAGCCATAATGTCAAGAAAACCCAGGAAATATTTTTCTATGAGAAGTGTTTTATGTAGATGATATAATATTAGTTATTACAATGTAGTACAATTATTGTGTTGGATCTTGGGTGTCAAACCTATCAAAAAGAGATTAATTGGCCCGAAAGGGACTAAATTATGTTGTTTCCGAGAAATATCACACAAGATTATAACAAATTTCACTATTATGTATACGAGTAGGTAAAAATGGGCCTAATATAAAATTTATATAAGTAACTTCATTGGTGAAAACTTGTAAAACCTAATAATAAAAGAAACATTGCAATTAACAATAATAATAAGTACTACCACAAGAGCCAAGAATACCATTGTCCAATTGCTGTCCCGCACCTTACTGTTTTTCACATAATAAGCGTGAAATATTATAATAAGTCGAAAATGCAAACAATGATCGAACAAGATTAATAATTCTTCTTCTTCATAATCAGTGTCGTTTATGTAAATATTATTTCTTAAGTTTTCTTTGACAATTAATGTTTTATAAAAATGATGAAAATCTTGTGGTATAAACTCTAGTAGATCAAGCAAATCATCTCTTTCGAGATAGGATTGCAGCAAACATTGCATAACAAGAGTGATTTATTGGCGCTGCGCTTGGCAACCATTCGGAAAACGTCGGAGTTGCTTTTATGGCTTGTTTGGTAGTTCACGGAACCATCTGTATTTTTGTTGTATCTAAATTGAAATTTTCATTAAAATCGTTTAATAACATTTTAAAATGATGTACATTTTACCTTAATAGTCTTATGTGATTCCACACGATTTTCTTCCCGCAATTAGTTTTATTGGGTTTTTTATAAACTATTTTTAAGAGCCCGGCAAAATCGAAAAAATCAGTATTTCGCATTTCAATAACATTGATTTTTTTTTTCGACCACATGTTCGCATTAGATTCCCCCAACCGTGGATGCGGTATCAAATTTAGCGTTTCCTTTTCTAAATATTGCATCATGCAACATACAATACTATTTCTGTTTTGGCCCGCGCAAGTGTCACTATAAATGACGATGTGGCGTTTTAAATTGTCTGCGGTTAAAAGGTACTTATATAAGCATGAGCTTATCTCGTTGGCTTCTCGACCACTCATGCCTTGGTGCCATACTAAACAATACGTGGAGTTGTCATCACAATTCCTAATTATTAGATTAAACGTCTACAAATTCCGTTTATAAAAAGCAATACTCGATCCCAAATGAGGAGTAGGACTGCACTGTTTTATTTTTGTTAGCTTTATCTAGCCTCTTATCCGCATATGCTAACTCAGAATCTTCTTGATGAATATCCCGCTTCATTTCAATTTTCAATTTATCGTTTTCGTTTGCCATTTTAATTTTCATGGCAAATTTATCGCATTTCTGACAAGTGTCAATCTGGGGATGTTTGAATTTTAAATTAAATGTTTTAAAAATTTGACAGTACTTGAAAATTGAAACTTTGGATTCCAGATAAGTTTTGTAAGTACATTTCGTACATTTTAGATAAATTTAGGCCTATTGACAAATAATTTTTGTTTGTATGGGCTCGCGAATAGTGTGACTCATACTTAAGAAAACTATTTATGTGGTTTTTAACATCTTTTTCTTGCTGGAACGTTATTGTTCGTATTTGTGACATTCCTCTATTATCGATGAATCTTGCACCTTGTTGTGCCTTTTTAATCACCATGTCGACTATACCTTTTTTTCATCAAGTACATCAACACCCTTTGCAAATGTTTATTTCTTCTAGCGTTTCATTGTCAATGACATAGTATTTTACATTTATGTTCCGCTCCTTTTTTGGATTTCCTAAATTTGTGGTACGACTTTTCTGTTCGACTTTTACACATTTAGTAAGAAAAGCGAGGCGGCCTGTATATTTTCTGAGTGCCCAATATTCTGAAAAACATTTTAATCGTAGTTCATCTGTGTTACTCGTTCGCGACATTTTCTTATACAATTTATTTAATTTTAATTAATTTATTTATTTACAATTTTGGACACCCTATTTTGTGCATAAGCTCATTCATAATAGAGTGTATGTATAAAGAAATTAATACCAAAGTAATAATTACACAAAAAAACTTCTTATTTTAATAAAATTATCAGCTAAGCCTTCAAACTCCATCCTTGGGTCGTTCATTCTCAGTATTCATAAAACTGGAGTTATTTTTACGTCACCATATTTTCTCGATTATTACGGTATTGCTGACCTCAAAGATAGCACGGGTGGGCTCAAAATTCGACTATATGGGAATTGTAGCCAATTTGCTTAAGGGGGTAACCTGGTGTAGCTTCAAAAAATCGATTTTTCTTTGTTTGCTTAAATCGATAGTATATTATCCCTAGAATATGTCCCCAAAGCGAAAATGACGAAATAACGTCTTTTAAAAGTACAGGTAAATTTACAATGATAAACTTTCCTCTACCTTTCTCCTTGTTCGGAAACTTTAAACGCGTTTTTCTCAAAACCATGTTTTTGAAACTGGCGTGCAGGATAACTCAAAAAATTCTCGATGGATCAAAATAATTCTTTTTTTAAATTAAAGGTGATTTGCTTTACGTTCTTATTTTTCTTTTTCGGGTTACTGCGTGAATAATTTCCATACAGGAATTTTCATCTGAATCGTTTGATGTACCATTTCTAAGTGGTACACATTCTAGATCTACAACTTGATTAAATGACTCATTCCAATCAGTCGAATCAATATTACCCATATGATTTCTTAATAATGTAGTGACTTCTATTTAATTCGGCGCTGTACTCTTTGTCCGAAAATGGTGAATTAATTTCGGTAGTGGAACTTCCCTAATCTTCAATTTGATGAATCGATTCATCCAAATTGTCTGCTCCATGCTCATCTGAATACTTCGTCAAGAATATGGGGTCTTCATCTGCCGAACTCTTTGGATCGACGCTGCTGTTTGAAACAAAGAGATCCGGTGATAATTCGTTATGGCTACTTACATAGATTTCTTATTGACTGATGCTCCTCTATAATGGAATTATTAGCAGTTATCAAAGGGTCAGTCCCGGAAACATAGCCGTCATTGATTTATTCATCAGAGCAATCGTTTTCCGATTTTATGTTACATAAATTATGTACGATGTTAAAATTGTCTGATTTAATATAAATGGTTTTCGGCTTTTTATAGACAACATACTATTTGTAATGACATACTCATTATTTTCGATTTGGCAAATCAGAAAAATAATGGAGTCATACTCCTAATATATCTACCAGCAAAAGTAGAAAATATTCATCCCCTCCCCCCTTTTCTTTCCCGCAGAGTCAATACAAAGTGTATCAACTCTCAAAAATGAGAAATCTCTTTGAGATTTTGTGTTGGTAATTCGGTTTCGTACAGAAAAGTAAGGTCTACTCATCAGGTAGCTACGACCGAAGAAAAGGGGGGAGGGGATGAATATTTTCTACTTTTGCTGGTAGATATATTAGGAGTATGACTCCATTATTTTTCTGATTTGCCAAATCGAAAATAATGAGTATGTCATTACAAATAGTATGTTGTCTATAAAAAGCCGAAAACAATTTATATAAATTATGTAGTACAGACTTGGAGGTTTTGGTTACACCAAAGAGTGCATTTTCACTACATATATTTATAACTTCAATTTCTGACTATATTAATTCACAATCACTCTTATTTGATCCTTGGAATAATAAATCAAAAGAAACAATATTGTCTCGGCTCATTTTGAAATTTATAAAAATAAAGTTAACTGATATCACAACAAACCCTGTACTACTTAAACTTTTTATTACGTTTTTATTACACTGGCATATAATACATACTAGCATCCACCAACTTTAACAAAGGAATGGAAAGACAATGATAATTTACAACACCTAACAAAGAAAATCTAACATACATGGCATTCCCCGAATAGGTAAAATTAAAAATATAACCATTATTTTTGTCTAATTTGTTGTCGTACCTTTCCTATTAGAAATGCTTAAGTAAAGTATTATAATGTATTTTTTCTACGATAGTGCAGTAACCTATGCTTTCGATGATGATTTTTGAATAAATTATATAAGAAAAGAAGCCTTTGCGTCGTATACTAAAATCGTGTGGAAATATTCTCATTACACAACGATTTCTTAATATTGCTACACGATTTGTGAAAACCCAAATGTTTTAATGGTTTAATAAATTTGTGTTTGTAATTTTTTATGTTTCTACTTATTTATAAATGTTACAGGGATATTGTATCGTAGAAAAAATAGCGTGTATAACTCGTGTGAAAATGAGTCATTGCAATACTCAAGTGATTGCAGCCCTCGCTATCGCTCAGGCTGCAAATTTCACTTTCGTACTGCAATGACTCGTTTTCTTCACTTGTTATACAATATACTATTAATGCTACTTAATCATAATTATATTTTATATCGATAACTTACAACGTGCGAAAAATTTTGTTTTTGAAAAACAAGGTATCTTCTGTTATTATTGCTGAAAACAATATATCTTTCCAAATTTTATTGTGGACCTATTTTAATAAATATCATTAATCTTGAATTTGGAGATAATGATCAAAACTGCTAAATGAATGATTTTCAGCGATTAAATGTTGAGCGTAATTAGATTTAATATGTGTGTTGGTACGCCTGTTATTTAATTCGTTCGTGTGTTCAGCGAATTTCAGAGAGAATGAGCGCCCGCAGTCTGCCCAACATAACATTTATCGCAATCATTACAAATTAATTTGTATACTCCGCTGTTAAACGTATTGTGTTATTTTGGTTTTAATTTGTTTTGTAATTTGTTAATGGTTTTATAGGCGATATTATAACCAAATTATGATCAAAATTCTTTGTAAAATATTGCTCGTGTTGTGGTTGTATTATAATGTAATCTATTGTGATGTATTGTTTATCATTGTCCAGATTGTTGTGTAAAGAAGATACATTTCGTTGGCTAATTTCTACATTTTTTGTTCAGATTGGTTATCATTTTTTCAGTGTACCCATTTTTGACAGCTATGTATATGATGGTGTTTAATTCAATTGTAATTTTGTGTTGAAACCGATGATAAGAACTGTTGTTTATTGTGTAATCGGTTTGAGTGGGTTTTCTATAAATGTTGAAGTGGTGTACCTGCGATTGACGTTGAAATTGTTATGTCCAGAAATATTGGTAGTTTCTATCTCCAATGTGAAGCTGATGTTATTGTGGATATTATTGATATAGTTTTGTAATGATTTCAGTTGCCGAGTAGACCCTTTGAATAAACTTATAAATTATGTTGTTTTTATATTTGTTTTGGTTTGTATGGACGTGCATTCTTTTGAAGTTATTCAAATAAATATTGGCTATAGTTCCAGATAAAGCATGTTAGAAATAATTTAGGCTCGTGATCGTTTCCAGTAATTTGACGATTTCATTGACTATCATTTGATCCATATTGGGTTCCACTAATATTATTTATAAATTTTATTATTTTTTCCATACATTTTTGGTACCCCTTATTTTTATAAAAAGCAGAACAACAAAAACATCAGTCTGAAAAAAAAAATTAACATATTTTGAGAGAAAATTTTGTTTTTACAATAAAAGAATGTCAAAAAATAACCCAGTAAACCAAATAACGCATGCTATAATATTTTACTATAATTGAAACTCATCTGCAATACGGGAATCGGAATTTTGATGAATATGAGAAGGGAGTAGTCGAAAAAAAATTAAATCATTTCACACTCCCATTTGCCATAGAACCGGGATTCGGGTGCAGTACATGCTTTTAAAATAAAAAAGTACAATTTTTAAGTGTTTTTTGCAAACAATGATCTATAACACTAAATCTATGCTTTAACGGGACTTAGAGTTCTACTAAAACCAATTTGTAGCAACAAGAGAGTAGTGTTAGAGTTGTGTGAACAACCTTACAGAGATCTACTCATATTCCTATCAAAGCACTACCGTAGATTTTTTGGTCGAAACAATTCATTCGTATGTGAACATATTTTATAGTTACGATTGCCTTCAATAATATCAAATTTTTGAAAAATCTTTGAGAATATTGAATGGCATTGATTGAAAATACACCGACTTAGTAAGGTTTGGCAAAACGTTTTTTTTATAAACTCATATTTGTTCATTCAACAACCGTAGATTAAAGGCTGAAACACACCAAGAGCAGCGCAACAAATCCCACATATTCCACTTGTGATAGATTTTCTTTTAATCGACATTTATCTATTAAAATTATCAAATATTTTAACGTTTTTATAAAAATTGCTTATAATTTTGCTTAGCAAATCAAGTTATATTTAAATTTGCTGCCGACGCGCTCCTGTTGGTGTGTTTTACGATTTAATATTTTAGCTAGATAAAAACTTTGATATAAGAGAGGTCAAATTTTTCAAATGTTTAAGTGTTTGGCACCAGGGCCGTGCTGAAATAATTTAGCGCCTGGAGCGATTGAGTAAAAAATGCGCCTTTTTTAATTAAAAACTAATATGTTTATTTTAGTATTTCAAAAATATTGCAAACGCATTTTTTTATTACTTCTAAAAAACCACTGGGTTAAATACATACTATATAAACCATTTATTTAAAAAAATTAAATCGGTAAAACAACTGAATTTAATGTTTATTTAAAATTCACTTTACGAACTTTAAGTTCGGCGAAATCTTTAACAAGTTCATTATAATCTAAAGATGAACAAATATCGTTTTCTATTGACATCATTGCTAATCCTACTAAGCGTTACATCATTGCTAATCCTACTAATTATTATTTGATGGCTTGTCGGTAGATGGCGCAGTTGACATTTTCTATAGTAAGGTATTCTCCTCAATAGGTAAATACTCAACTATTATTAAAAAGAAAAGCAGTAAATTCCCTTGTTGGTATTCCCATTATCTAATTTCTCTTATCAAAGCTAAGGTTAAAGCCCATTTTCGCTTTAAATCGTATGGTTCTCAGCATGATTACTCTATGTTTTCTAACTACAGAAAAAAAGTTAAACTTGAAATTAAAAGATGCTGGAATTGTTACATATTTCACATAGAGAATAGTATAAAACGTGAACCTAAGCTATTTTGGCTGTTCCAAAAATCATTTACAACTAAGGCTCAGTTCCCTAAGAACATGTTCCTTCATTCACAGGCTTCGAGCAATCCGACTGAATTATGTACTCTTTTTGCTAAGCATTTTCAATCAATTTATGTGAGTGACAGTAACGTATACAATAATACTTATAGCAAATTAAATACTCATGAAACTTTGATTTCTGAATCCGAGGTTTTAGCTGTATTGGGATCGCTTGATATTAATAAGGGTGCTGGTCCTGATCGCTTACCGAATTTATTTTTGAAGAATTTGAAGGACGTTATTGTTGTTCCGGTTACGTTACTTTATAACCTGTCTGTAAATCATTCTTACTTCCCGTCAAAATGGAAAGAATCATTTTTGGTGCCGATCCATAAGAATGGAGACTCAGCTAATATTGAAAACTATAGACCTATATTCATGTTGAATTCACTTGCCAAAGTATTTGAAAAATTGATTTACAACATTGTCTTTTATAAAATTAAAAGCCAAATCACTCCAATGCAACATGGTTTTTTCTCAAAACGTTCCACATTAAGCAATCTTACTGAGTTTTCCGACATTGCTTTCAAAGCAGTAGATGATAATGGCCAATTGGACTGTATATACACAGATTTTTCTAAAGCATTTGACAAGGTGTGCCATTCTATCTTACTACAGAAACTGGATTCCTTTAACATACCACCAATTTTGCTCAAATGGTTTCAATCGTATTTAATTAATAGAAATCAGACTGTTCTATTTAATGGTATACTTTCGGATTCTTTCGTAGCTCCGTCTGGAGTACCGCAGGGGTCAATCCTAGGTCCCTTGCTCTTCATTATATTTATAAATGATGTCTCAGAGGTAATCAAATCCAGTTTTTTACTGTACGCCGATGATTTAAAGATCTTCAAAATTATCAAAACAGCCTGTGACTTTGACGTTTTGCAAGCTGATTTAAACTCTGTTTATAACTGGTGCATCGCCAACCGACTACCGCTTAACTTAAGCAAATGTGTCTGTATGTCTTACTCCAGGAAAATTAATATAATCACCTATCCATTTAACATTGGTGGTACGACGTTGTCTAGAGTCGATACGGTAAAGGATTTAGGTGTCGTTTTTGACTCCAAATTGCGGTTTGATATGCACATAGATTTAATGTGCCGTAAATCTTGCAAGCTTTTAGGCTTTATTTTCAGGCGTGGCAGAGACTACAAGGATCCATCAAGCCTAGTGCTACTATTCACTTACATTATTAGAACAAACCTTGAATACCTATCACAGGTTTGGAATCCTTACTACAGCGATTATAGTAACCGAATTGAGAGTGTTCAAAGAAGATTTACGAAATTTCTATGTCGTAGGTACGTGCCTTCAACGCATCATATGTTTTATGAGATACGCTGCGGAAAGTTTAACCTTTTATCACTTCACAACAGGCGGGTTCTACTTGATGAATACCTATTATTTAAAATACTCAACAACCTTCTTGATACCACATTATTATCTAAAATTAATTTTTATGTACCGGCTTATATGACACGACATCAACAATTGTTTCAACCATCGCCAGTTAGAACAAATCTTGGTCTGTCAGCGCCAATAAATCGGTTGGAAGCTAACCACTTACTGTACTTCAGAGATTTGGATCTTTTTGGCACGTCCTTGTCACAGTTTAAATTAAATTGTAATATTGCCCTACGCGGTTACTTTGACAACTAGTTGTTTTTAATTTTTTTTTTTTTTTTCTTTTTTCGTTTTTTCGAGCTCCGTTTTTCAGTCCCATGGTATTGTGGTATGCCATTTTGCTAATATGTATTTCATTTCGCTTGTCAATTTAATTTATAATTTAATTGTTTTGCTGATTTATGTATTATTATTATCATTATTTTTCTAGTATTCGAATGAATTTTGTATTTATATTGTATATTGTGAGGCAGCATATAATTGGGTTTATCCTGTTTGCTGTCCAATTTGTCAAAATAAATAAATAAATAAAATAAATAAATAAATAAATAAGCGTTCCTGTCCTGTTGACGACCGTAAATAATTTTTAATAATTTTAAGTTTGGAGAAACTCCGTTCTCCAGTTGCCACCCCCACTGGCAATGTTAGCATGATTCGCAATGCAACAGATAAATTAGGGAAAACTGTTATCATTTGGGTTTGATGTAAGTGGTTTAGAACTTGTTTAGGTTCCATTTGACACGACATTAAAACCGAAAAACTAATGATTTCTGCACATAGTTCTGTTCCATCAATATCATACACATTTTTAAAATATCCGAGCGGTTTTTATTTTTTAAATCAAATATATTGTAAAGAAATTTATATGTTGTAGTATGCGATTTCATTTGTTCAAATCTGTCTGAAATTGAATTAATGGCTGTGTCGAGAATGACATTAAAGACATTAACTTTGAAATTATGTTGTGGGTCTAAGATAGGTTGATCTTCGGATTCATAATCGAAACTCCTTTTCTTTTTTCTAGGGCGAACAGTTGAAATTGCAGGAAACTGACATTCAATTTCAATGGCTTCACCAATTACTTTGGCTTCTTCGATTACTTTCAGGAAACATGAATCAGTTCGGTAACTTCTTAAAAAATCAAGCAGCTCTTCCAACGCGCTAAGACACGCTAACACATTCAATTTTGGATTTTGAATTAATTTCGAAACACTGTTGACTTTCGATAGTATATCGTACCACAAAACGAGGCTACAAATAAATTTAAATGATGAAATGCTTTTGGCTAAGGCTCCTGCTTCACATTTTGTGAGGCTGTCCCGATTAATATCTAAATGGATGCTTACTAGTGCATCGTATATTTGTTCAAGCTGAAATCTTAGCGGCTTTAAAGCAGAGATTCTGCTTTCCCACCCTGTTGGGCAAACTGGTTTTACAGTAAACTTTGTCACATTCTGTGTTAGTACGTCCCATCGGCTTGTTGAAGAGGAAAAAAATACATAAATTTGTTGTATGATACTAAAAGTGTTTGCTACTTCTCCTGAATTAGAAGCTGCATCATTGATAACTAAATTAAGAGAATGGCAGCCGCATGGTATAAATACAGCACGTGGATTTATTTGTAAGATGCAATTTTGTACTCCTGCACGTTTACCCTTCATATTGGCACCATTATCATAACCTTGTCCCCTTAAGTTTACAACATCAATTTTACTCTCACGCAATTCATCAAGAATTACTTTTGTTAACCCATCTCCGGATGTGTTGGTCACGGGAATAAAGCCGAGAAAATGTTCCTGAATCTCAAATTCATCACTGCCTTGCTCAACACATCTTACAATTAGTGTCATTTGCTCAACGTGGCTTTTATCGGGAGTGCAATCTACAATTATCGAATAGTATTTACTCTTCTTGACTTTATTAACTATGTGCAATTTGATTTTGTTGGAAATAAGTTTAATAAGTTCGTTTTGTATATTATTACTTAGATAATGGTATTTGGTGGCTTTTAAGGAAACACTTTGTAAATGATTTGCAGTCGTTTGATCAAATTTCGCCAGTAATTCGAATAATTTTAAAAAATTTCCATTATTTTGAACATATAACTTTTGACTTGTTCCCCGAATGGCTAACGACTGCGACGCAAGAAACTGCAATACAGAAATAATTCGTTTCAATATTTCTTGCCATTTAAGAACTTGCGCATTCAAAGCACGTTGTTGAGCAGCATCAATCGTATTATTGGTTTTTAAACGCGAATTAAACTCCTTCCATTCAATTGCATTTTCAAAATGTTGGCGAGATGACTCATGTGATTTCAAGTCCCGCGACAAATGTGACCAGTCAGAATGACCACTTGAGCCCCAGTTTGTGTATTTTTTGTTAAATAGTTTGCATGCAAAACAAAAAACCATATCTTGTTGCTTTGAATAAATTAACCATGGTCTTAAAACTTTTTCTCCATTAGGTAATTGTCTACTGTATAACGAAGGCGTAAACTGTCTGCCTTTACTTACAGGAAAATTGTATTTTACTATTTGCACTGGCCCTTTCTCAATTAAAATTTGTCTTACCTTATCGGTAATTTTCCCCATTCAGCAGGATCTGAAGAAATTTCATAAATATCATTGTTTTGAGTGCATACTAACGATTCTACTGCTATATGTACATCGTGAATGGTGTCTAAGGATTTCACGGTTTCATTGCAACTGTGTTGTTCTACGATGATGCTTTTATCTCTGGGTAAAATTGTTACGGATAAAATAAAATATATGGTAATGTTCTCCTTAACGACCATTATAGCATATGAAAAATTTATTTCATCAGTTTTACCTTGATTATTTGGTGTCTCATTTGTGTCTTCTTCTACTAATAATTGTGGATTTAGTTGAGATCTCGGTTTTTGCAAATAAGAAGTTAATGAATTTGCCTGCTTCTTGCGTTCATTTTCTTTCGCTTCTCTTTCTTTTTTATATCCCCAACCAGATTTTTTATTATTTTTTTTCTCCATATTTCTTTACCTAAATTGGATAAGGATAAAACATAATAAAAAGGTAAGTTTTATTTTTAAATTATCTGCATATTTTTGTACTTGCCATAATAAGTTACTAATAAGAATCAAATTGTTTCACAAACTTACACAAAAAATTTACTTTTCATAAATAAATTTCAATTCAATAAAAAACAATTGCACTTTTGCTGAAATATTTTTATATATGTACATGTAACAATTCACCAGCGCGTACGAAAAACACCTATGTACGTATTTAGGTACTAATAACAAAAATAATAGAACACCAATACGTTACATATACGTAGCACAATTACACCAATGCTAAAAATAATATTTCACAATTATTTAAAAAATAATTTAAAATCGAACTATCCTTTTAGAAAAACAATTGGTAAATAAAATAAAAAATGGTCGTTTCGGTACTTCTTATTCTTATTGCAATTGATGTTGTAAAACTTTTTATCCGGTTTATGAGGTTTTCAAACTTTTTATTCGGTTTACCGGATTATTAGTTATAACATTTACCAAAAGGCGAATAGACACTAGACAGTTAGACACATAAAATAAGCGCAAAATTTTATAAAAAGATAATATATTAGTGTTGCATAGATTTAAAAATAATGTAAAAATATTGTAAAGGAAAATAGAAAAAAAATAGAAATTGTTTTTATTATTTTTGTTTTAGTATTGCCTTTCAATTTATACGTTAATATTTTTTAAGTGTAAATAGATATAAATACATTAAGAAAATGCGCCCTAAAAAGATCGGCGCCTGGCGCATTCGCGCCTTTGCGCCATAGCACCGCACGGCCCTGTTTGGCACCTTATATAATAAAGTTGTGTACAACTTTAGATTTGCGATTTGTTAAAATGACCGACAATTTCCAGCAAAAATTCAGTTTTTTTTTGTACTGGAAAACCTAGAGAAAAAATAGAAATGAACCTAGCGAAAATTTTTAATGGAAAAACCTGCTGCATACCTCAATTCTATACATAATTAAGTAAGGATCTCCTAGATCCCGAATTTTGAATGATGATGGCTCCTAATGGTTCGTTTACCTAATAAAACAAGACAAAAATGGTTTATTAGTACCGCTAAATAACTAGATTTTTCAATATTAAAGATTTTAATTAAATTTTGGAAAATAATAGAAGTATTTTTTTAACCACACTCAGAAATAGGGTAATTATATTTTTTTACTGAGTTGTTTGTAAAATAAATCATTCTTACCTTATGGAAGTAAATTATCCTATCAAAGCAGTTTCGATTTTATATCTATTTGATTAGTCTTTTCCTAGTGATATTGGTGGTAACAGTATTAATAGACCTAACAACGCATGAAACTCCTGAGTAAATTCTGTTATAACAAAAAATTACAAAGCAATAAAAAAAAAGTATTGGTAAGACTAGAATAATTGAACGGCTGAGTGGAAAAACGTTAATATTCCAAAAAATGTTGTTTTCAGAAATAAAAAAGAACATTTTACTGCTTTAACTATAAGTTGTACTGTAAAAGTCATGCATAATATATAGGGATGTAAGTAATAAATTATATTTGAAAGAAATTTAGTACACATTATCAGTATATATGTATATTAAGGGGAGCTGGAATATTACTTTTTTTCCACTCAATTTCAGAATTTCGCAAGAAAGAATAAGCAACAGTTATTTTGAATAACTTTTTATCGTTTTCATTCACATACAAATTGATTCAATACCTAAACTAGGCCACTGAGTTCACTATAGGATCCTTTGTATTCTTTCGGAAAACAGTGTAGTACTTTTGCCATGTTCAGTATCTTTTTGTGATTTATAGCAATGCAGCCGTTCGACGAGAAAAACTACTTGATATCGACAGGGAGAACTAATTGATCCTACTTTTTTAATATATAAGTTCCATTCACCAAACCGTTGATAACCGTACAAGCTTTAACACCTCCATTCTCCATTGTGTACTGCAAATACTACTAATAAGTATTGATGCTAAATGTCTCACCAGATTTTTGTAGGTCGTAAGAGGTTTTTAAAGTAGCGAGACCACCATTTTTCGAACTTCAGTAATTATTGAATCGTTAGTTTTCTCTCAATTCAAATGGTGGATTGAAATAATAAAATCTACATTACTACTGAAACCCTCACCACATATTGTAGAAATCATTCCATAAATGTAAAAAATTAGTATATTTGAAAATAAAAAATGACCCGCTAGTTTATGCGTGGAGATTGAGTGAAAAAGGATAATATTATGTATTGGAATATTACCTTTTTTCCCCTCAATGGAAATTTTACGGTCACATTTATATATGAAAGGAGGTAGAATAGTTTTGTTTATACGTTCAATAGATGCGCTGCAGAAATCTGAGTACGATGAAACTTTTAACTCCTTTTGGCAAATTTTGGAATATTAACCTTTTTCCACTCAGCCGTTCAATTATTTTTACTTTAAATGAATCTGTCAATTTTATATATTTTTTGTTCTTAACTGAAAGTGCGATTATCCGTTTTTTCAATACTTTATCGAATTTTGCTCTGAATAGATTCGACTTGCCAGGATACCGTGTTGAAAAATCAATTTCAATCTGAAGTAAACAAAATGCTCATATAAATACCTAATTTTTGTCAAAATATTTCTTTCTTAACAAACAATATATTTTCCAAAATTTTGGAAAATCTATCATTGATTTTGAATTTTTTTCTGTGATTTGATTATCTAATAAAAGCGTGCGAATTTTAGAAATCATTCGATATAAGTCTTAATATTTTCTCAAAATCATTAGAAGAATTAGCGGCTTTCATATATTCAATTTGGTTTAAGGAATTATTATATAATTCATCATAATCGAATTCACAAGTCATAAATTGATTTTCTTCTGGGAACTCTGTTAAATCCAGTCGATTGTTGATAGCTTTTTTTAGTCTCAATGCATTTCTCTGAACTGTTTTAATCCGCGTGCCAAAAACTCATTTTTAGAAGCTTTTTTAGTGGTATAACTTTTCAGTATTCGCCATACGAATCCGTAGTAAAAATGGTGTTTTTTAGCTTCAAGTTTTTCAATGAAAAATTTAAAAATCTTAAAAAACCTTTATATAAAAGTTTTTTAAATATCTTTACCAATAACAAAGAAGAAGGCTATAATAGTATTAAATAAATATAATTTTCATAAATATTAATATTAAATTATGCCTAAATTATATATTTTTCGAACTTTCATTAAATACTATGTCAAAGTTGTCTCTGATGAAGTTAAATAGTACGTGCTAGATTTATCTTCAGTTTTGCTAGTGTACGGTCAGATGTCTTTAGTTGTTGACAGAAAAATACGACAAAAATTATTTAATCACAAAATTATCAGAAGTTTTCAATATTTTGTGAATTTGGTTTGCTTTTAAAACAATTTTTGAACTTAAAATTTGCCTACACGGTAAAAACAAATTCTAGTAAATTCACTAGAGTTGAGCATACTTGACAATCTAGTTGAATCTAGTAAAAAAACTTTACTGGATGTCTGATAATGACAAAATCAAGTAAATTTGACTAGAAATATCAATAAATTACGCGAACTTCTAGTAACTAAAACTATTGTAATTCATAACAAGAATTCTGGTTAAAATAACAGATAAACCATACTTTTAGAAGTTTTCTGGTAAAATTGAATGAAATTTTTTACTGAAATTTCAAGTGAAACTATGTGATTTCTAATAATTTTACCATTTCAACTAGTTAAGCAAAATAAATAGGAAATCACATAATATAAAACGGAATTCAGGTAGTAGGTGTTGCGACTAGATTTATCAGTGAAAGTACTAGATTCCATTGAGTTTTTCATAAAAAAGAGAATTTTTGTTTTAAAATTTGATATATACATATATTTATTCAAAAAATTCTTTGTACATATATCACATTTCAGCATTTCAGGTAAAAAAAAAGAAAAATAATAATAATAATAATATAAAATTCTTATCTAAGATTATACTTAAATATGTATGTACATAAGTCTATGTAGGTATGGATAAAAATATATTGTCATAAAAATTATCCTATAACATATATTTCATGATCTCTCAATCTCTCACTAAATCTATTTGGATATATATTCCATACATTGCATGCACTAGAAATTAACTTTGGTTTCTATGGTACAGTTCGGTGTACAATTTTGACACTCTTGCTGATGGTGTCACACCTTTTATTTTATAAAAATACACCTCCATAAAATTATAGAAGTGTAGGCATTTTTTCGGGTATTTCAATCCGAAAACGTAAAAAACTTTAAATAGACAGTCGAATGCCTCTTTGAAGCTTTTTTCTCCAATATTAAACGATTCCCCATCGATTATTAAATGGTAAATTCCATGGTGATTCATTGGTTCGCTTGCATAGCAGATTAGGTATGGTTGTGTTTGTTTTATTGTTGCAATCACCTCAATTGATGATTTTTGAAACTGAGAAATAAATATTAAATTATAATTTTATACTGAAATAACTATAACTACAATTGATATACTAATTACCTCAGCCCAAATACAAATGCCACTCATGCAAGTGACAGCAAACTCCCTGTTGGATGTATTTGACGAAATTTTTGAATTATGATTGCTTCCAGTTTTAAATTTTATTGAAGTCAAAGCCCTCAGAAAATCTTAGAATAGAAAAACGAATAATTTACGATATATATATAAATAGCTATATACACTAAATTTTTTACGAAATTTAAATTTTCCTACCATCCTCTATTATTTGAAAATGGCCGGCTTTTAATATATATTCCATACAATTATTTTCTATGGTGTTCTCGTGTTTGTTTAGTAACTTGAATTCGAGATCAATCTAGAGGAAACAGAACAAAGTGATACAAATATTAACATTTTCAGTATAATTATTTGGCATAATTTACAATTTCGCCCTTATAATCCACTAATTTTGGATAGTGCTTCAGGAGCTCGGTTGCTGACGCCGAGTTTGCCCTTAAAAGTTGTCTTTTACCGAATGATTTTTGAAACAGGTTCATAATAGTTTCCTTGTTTTCGTCTGTGGCGTCTATTTCATTGATATCTTCAGTGCTAGCCTGGGTTTCCTAGATAAGAAAAAATACACATAAGTATATATATTTATATATGGGTCATTTTTGAATGTTGGTGGATACGCCTCCTGCGACTCTTCTAAGAAGTTAAAAAAAATCCTGTAAATGTTTAGCTCTTAATATTAACATTAACCCGACCCCAAGGCGACGAAAGTTTTACATGGGAAACACATCGTCGGTTTGCGAGAAAAGTGACATATCTCAAAAATGGCCAACTTTGAGATAATAGGAAAAAAATCCTTTAAGTATAACAATCTTTTATCTGGCATAGTGTCACTTCTAAACTACCCATAGTTTTCAATAGATGTGACATTAAATTTGATGAATTCAACTATTTTATACCAAAAAAAAAAATTCAAATCGATTTCCTCATAAATATGATATTTTTAGTTGTGCCACTTTTCTCGCAAACCGACGATGTGTTTCCCATGTAAAACTTTCGTCGCCTTGGGGTCGGGTTAATGTTAATATTAAGAGCTAAAAACTTACAGGATTTTTTTTAACTTCTTAGAAGAGTCGTAGGAGGCATATCGACCAACATTCAAAAATGACTCTTATAAGGACCACCCTAATAATATATTGTATATATTTGTAATATAGTTACGTCGTCTTCTATAACGCATATATCATTTCTTTTTTGCAACATATTTTTTTTCGTGCCGATTGGCAATGTTTTGCGCATATTGCTCAGCCGAAATTCGATCCGTCCGTTTGCCTTTTTTTGGCAAATGGAACCTCTTGAGTTGAACCATAAACTCTAAAAAAAAAAAAAATTGATTTATATATGTATATTAATTTATATTATTGTTAAACTTTAATGGTATTACATAATCAGGAAGCCCTTCCATTGGGATACACTTTAATTGCGGGTAGCAGCGAACAATCGCCTTAGCACAGTTAATTTTATCAGCGGTTTGTGGATAGCTATTCAAAATGTTTAAAAATTAATTTGCATACATGAAGGTTCGAAACAAAACTAAAATAAACTAGGCTTACTTTCCACAGACAGACACCAGATCATCAACAATTATCCGTGTTATATTTAACAGGTCAGTATGGCCTACCTCCGTTTGGGTTTCCAATTTTTGGTAAAGTTGCTGATTTTTTGTGAATATTATGGATTTTAGATCCTTTTCCTAGAAATAAAATAAATACTGAATATTAAATTGTCCTATGTATATAAGTTTAAAAAATATTTCTTACTGAACTATAATATCCCGAAGCAGGAGGGCGCATGTGATCGATATATTCCATTGACACTTGGTTTCCTGATCCAGTCTCAGATATATTCGTGCTATACAATGGCTGTGGTGCTAGTAATAGTTGCAATACTTGTAATTTTTTTCGTGGTCCAATTTTTATTTGCATTTCTGCAAAATCTGCGTTAGTAAGGCTTACGAAGGCTTGTTCATCAATTTGCTGATCTAAATTTAACAAATAACAAGTATTATTAAAAAATGTTGTTAAAATATATATATGTAGGTATTTATTTACTTTCACTAAAAATTCAATCAAAATGGCACAAATTCTTTTTCGTTTTGTAAAAGAGCAAATTATACTGAACTAGATATATATTTGCATTAATACCATACTGAGTGTTCCATTTGAGCAGTCCCGTATCAATAAGCTCATAGTCGTATAAGTGGTAATATTAAATACCGATAAAATGGGAGAATTGTCCTTCATATTGTTGCTGAATTCTTTGTATAGATACCTAGCTTTCATTTTCGTTAATGTGTATTGGAAATAAGTAAGCTACTTTATTGTGGTATTGGGTTATTTATTGGGGATTAATGGTATTGTTTTATTGAAATATATTTGCTAGAGTTATTCTGAAATTTTGACCATATCGACAGTGTTTTAAAATTATTTATCGTTTTGGCATTTATAACTGAGGACTCACGGCAATCATCTATTTCAAATGCGTTTAATTCTTCAGAAAATTTTATTATGTTTAGAAAGTTTCCAAAAAATAAAATTTCGGTCTTTAATTGAACTATTTCTATAATACGAAAATACTTAGGATATAAAGATATTTCATCTGTTAACTGTATTATATAGTTATTTTTATAGTCAATTCCATTAATTTTTACGTAAAAAATTTTAGAAACATCTTCAATATTTGGGTACAAATCTATTAAGTTTTCTTTCGACAAGCATCTATCTACAGTTACAATTTTGAAAGATATTATTTCAACATCGAAATCAAAATAATACTGATTTGATATATTATTGCTTTGTAAAATAGCCTGCCGGTTTGCAATGCTTTTGGGCACATTAATAAAATTTTGACTTAACGCTACTTGTTTTTTGATTGCAAGATGCTTAGCTTCAAACCTCAAACAAGAATACTGAACAAGTGGACCTTTCTTTAATATACTATCTGGGTAATGCATAATGTGGTGATGTTTGTTAATAAAATTTGTATTTGGAAAAAGCAATTTAAACTGGTAATGATGTTGTTTAATATAACCATCTAACTCTGCTATCGCATGAATATTTAATATTGGAGCAAAACATATTTCTAATATTTTCAGAAGTAACGTAATAAGAACCATGTGCTCTTTTTCCAAGATTGCTTTTGATGATGAAATGAGAAATGGCAATGCTCTTAACAGAACCCATGTTTGCAACGCTTTCTGTTTAATTCCATTTCCGGAAGATGTGAGAATAGCTCGAGTAAAATTTGGACTAGGCTTATTTTTTGCTTCTGTGGGACCATACTTGAATAAATTAATTTTTTCATTTAAATATTCAACAGTGAAACACCCTTTTTCTATTATAAAATAATGAAGTACTAGTTTAATTGCCATGGGAACTATTCCTTCTAGTAAGTCATGCATAACGTCGAAGATCATGTTTTCTGCTGAATGAAAATGTTTAGAACTATTTAAGCAAGAATTTTCTTTTAGACCGAAATCTTTTGGAATATTTAACTTGTCCGATATATTTTTTAGGTGCTGATCATGTAAATACTTAGTTCTTAAAGGAAACTTTGCAATTTTTAAGCTTTTAAGCTGAGATTTATCAATCAAGCAACTTCTACAAAAATATGTGCAAGAAGGGCTCAAAAAGCCAAGAATCTCGTGAGCGGCTAACGTATCGCCGGTGAAGCCTACTAATGAGCCTCGAATTGTATACGATTCCTTTTCGGAAATTATTGTTTTGACTCCATTAAGCGATTCTAACAGATTAAGTTCATGCATAAATTCCCTTAAAATGGGTGCAAACCCGTATTTTTTTATGTCTATAGAATAAGCTATTGCCAGCACATATATGTTTTTCAATGACGAGTTCATGTATAATGGAAAATTTTGAATGCTATAATAAAACATTCCAAGTTTATGAGTACCTGATTTGGAGCCAATAGGGTTTGCTACTTCAATATCATCATAATATAAAACAATTCGCAGTGCTTTAGGATGCACCTTAAAGAGCTTGTGTGTTTTAAATGTTTTGGTACTCGTGAATGAAGAAACAGTATTTTCAGGTTCCCGTACTTCTTCTGCGGCAATTAATTTTCTTAAATTAGGATTTTTTATAATTTTATTTAATGTTTCCAGTAATGGAATGTATTGAAACGTTTCGCTAATATTTTTGTTGGTTTCTACTCCGTTCGAAAACCTAACTTCAATTCTAGATCCTAAACAATACTCTTTGGGCTTTACAATCTCAATTTCTTGATCCATTATCTTATACTGTTTATACAATGAATTAGAATTTTTAAAAATATTCTGAATATTGTTTATCTCGTTTTCAATACTTTTTCGATCAATTGGTGAAATATCTAAAGATTGCCTTAGAATATGATTAAGATAAACATTTATCTCTGTGTGTATTTCATCAAAACTTTTGAGAATGAAATTAAAAGTGGCATTTGTCATGTTAGAGTAACACCTAATTTGACCTATTCGGCAGTTTATATATTTTTGTAACGTGTTTATATTATGGTTTGGCTCATATGAACCAACATTTGTTAATTCATTTAACTTGTCAGCTTCTAGCGTACTTATACAAACAATTTCTGACATCTGAACAACAGAAGGTGGAGTATTATCATGTTTGATTTGACAATCAAAATGCTTATTTAATAAATGTCTTCGATAGATACGAAAAGAAGTAAAAGTTAAACCACACTCACTTTCGTTGCAAATAAAATCAAAAATACAATTAGACTTTTTAAATTTAAGTTTATGGTCGAATGAAAGATGGGGTTGCAAATTCGGAAATTGAATTAATTTTGAACACAAACAACATTTAAATTCGTTCATACTGTGATTATTGTTAGTACTGGTGGTTTAAATGAAAGCTAGGATTTCGTTAGTGATGAACATGAAGAAATTCATCTGAATCGAAAAAAATTTAAATTAATCTCAAAATTATTAAATTAAAAAATTATGTACATTCTATGTGTATCCTTTGTTTATGCGATTTTTTTAATGTATTAGTGGGAGTTGGCATTAATTTTAAGGGTACTTTTTGGTAAAAATACAACTTTATTGTAATGGTTACAAATTGATCATTCAAAATATTGTCCATCGCATCGCTAGCAACTACTTTTAATCTTAAGAGGCTATTCACAAACGGGCCATCCTTTGGTATCCTCATAAGGTTGGAAGCGCTGCTCACACAAGCCATGAATCATCGATTGGAATACCTTGAACCGTGCCTTTGATAATTCGGCAAAATAACACGTACTGGAACTAATGCCACTTCATGATGCTTTATCTACTAGTCACGCCATTTCTAGAAAATCCCTTAAAATTAATGCACACCCCTGATAATTTGACGAAAATGCAATCCTTAACAAAATTATTTGTACCTGCTAAATGTTTAGCACAACGTAAGACAAACCACTTTAGAAATTATATAAATAATAAACTTTTCGAACATATTAATTCTAATTTAATTAGCTTAGAGCTCTGCTTTACATTCCAATAAAAAAAAAATCAAATTTTAATTCTAGGAAAAATTGCACTTAATTTTGTTTTCAACAAAAGTATTTGTACACGCAAATTTATTCTGATAATTAATCGTGCAATATGGCAAACTTTAAAAATAAATTAGTGAATCAATTAAATTTAAAATTAATTTTGGCTAATTAAGTAATGATTTTGTCAGTTATGCTTTGTATTCTCATGATCAGATGTGGTAAATCATAATACATAACTATACAAATAATTTTGTAAACAACTGAATTAACTGTAATTTTGCCTAAAACACAAAATGTTTTTTGGGTAATTAATTCAATTAAATTATAATTAATATTTTCAAATAGTTCATTATTTATATAATTTTTAAAGTTGGTTGTGTTACGTTGCATTAAAAATTTAATAGGTAGGTGCAAATAAGTTTGTTAACTGAACGATTTCTACTTTTACACGATTTAATCACAAATGTAGCTTAAATAACTAATTTTATTACAGCAAAAATCTTTAACATTCGTAGAAATGTTCTATGCATTGAAAACAACAAAGTAAAATAATTGATTATACAATAATAAACACTTTGAAAGTACCGATTTTACAAAATGGCAAATAACCACAAGCCTTTTTCTAGGATTAAAAAAAAAGTTAAAAATTACAACACCAATTGCATACAAAAAGAGAATACGCAATTTTTTAAATTATACAGTGCAGTTGTTGTTGTAATATTTTTAATTTTTTTTTTTACCAAGAAATACGCTACATATTTCATCAAAATTATGCTTTTCCAAAAATTTATTTTCATCGATATTAATATGAAAAAAAAAAACACTGTGTATCGCCATTTTTTTTAGCGCGTCGTGTAAAAAGGATTTTTTGGTTACCGACGAAAAAACACTAAATTCACTAAACACATGCGATTTATTTTGTTAAATAATTATGCAAACTTACCAATTAATATTTGAATGATTTCGTCTGAAACCTCATTCTCCATTAATGTTGATTTAAATGCATCCATTTTTTAAATTCACTTTCCACACAATTTTTTTTTATTTTATCTGCTTCACTTGTTACTTTCACGTCCGACGGTTTTAATATTTAACAATAGACTGATCGACGAAGATGCACCAGATAAAACGATGTAAAAATGTGGTTAACGGTTAAAATTTTTACTGGAATTCAAGTAAAAATTATATTTATATCAAATTTACTAGAATTCAGGTGAAATATTCTGATTACTAGAAATCTGGTAACTATTTTGACCTGATTTCAGATAAATTAACTAGTAATCCGTTTTTTTCATAAAAAGGAATGGATCTAGTATTTTTCTAGTTACTTTATTACTATTTTATTACTGGACGTCCAGTATTATTTACAATTGAACTAAAATATTAATAGAAATTAGTAAAAATCTGGTTTTTATTATAATTTGACTTGAAATCTATTACAATCATTTTAAAATTTTACTGGATAGTTGATTTTTCCATATTTCTTACTAGAATTTTACTGAATTATAGTTAAAATTAGTAAAATCAGACAATCTAGTTGACATTTACTAGAATTTGTAATTACCGTGTATGTAGGTGGTAATTTTTGGTTCGATTTTACCAAGAATTTGTACTGCAATCTTCGTAATATGTATTGACTTTGTGACCACACGATTTGTAGTAACCTTTTATTTCAATTTGAGCACAATGCGGTTGTTTATAAATTTTGGTATAAATAAACCAATTACCTACTACAAGAAAATGTACACGATTTTTTTAACCAATGTTCATACAAACAATTATGAAAATATCGCAGGGATTATAATTAAGAATTTGAAGCGTTTTTATTTAAAAAATTTGTCTTAAGAAAAAAAGTGAGTTCTCTATTTATTTAATTCATTTAGTGAGTTCTCTAATCTATTTAATTCTAATAATAATAACCCATTCGGCCGTCTTTATCGGTAAAACATCATTATTTCGGGAAACTCAATATCTTTGTCAATATTTCATTTGTAAATGAGAAACGAAATAATTCTCATAAACCTTTCACAGTGGTTCAAAAAAGTACTCACTCAAATTAAAGATAAACTGTTCTCCTCTGAGTTCTGCTAACGTTGGTAGGACGCTTAAGGCATAAGATTGAGTTATCTTAATTAATTAACATTGATTGGTTGCTAGTATTCGTTTCGGGAAGTGTTTAAGAAAGAGTGCAATTCTCTTAATAATTCATCTCGCTTCCATTTAATAAGGTAAGTGCAGGACACGCTCTATGAACTAGAATTTAATACGTAAAATTTTACTTTGATTTATTTTTACGGCTAACATTAGATAACCGAAACCCACATTTATTACTTTGTTACTCAAGTAATTATTCTTATCTTGTTAACCTTGTCAACAGTCTCTTTATTTTCACAAAATATTTATTAACATGTTGCCTAATTGTTCTTTTATGTTATCGCGTATAGAAATTCTAATCTGTGTAACATCTTATGCCAAAAATAATATCAATTACAAAAATGAAATGATAAAATCAAAATACTTATCAACTCTCGTACGTTTGATTTTTTTATTTATAAATTTTTTTTTTTGTTAACATGAACTAGTTTTTTGTTTATGACACGATGTTACATAAATATTGAGACACAAATCTCAAGTGGCGTCAATATAAAAAAAAATTGTTTAGTCTTTCATTTTCATAAATGAACAAGTATTATTATTTAAAAATTAAAATTATATTTGAACGAGTACATAAACGCATTTAAAATAATATAATTAATTTTGATATTTAATTTCCTGTCACTAAAAAAAAAAACAAATGTAAGAAATATGTCTTCGTTTTTTAAAGTACCATATACCCATAAAAAATTTAAATCTTAAAATATCTTTCGATACATTGTTGCATATTAACGACTTCTCACTTAAATAAATGATGCGAGATCAATAAACCTTTTTTTTGTCACACATTTAATAATATCGTAGAGTGTTTTTTTATTTTTTATTTTAAAGCATAAGCATAAAATACATGGATTACAATAAATTAAAATAAATATTTACTTTTGTACTTCTATATATTCAGATATGTATATACATACAACATAAAACATAAATTTAATGGAGTTTTTTAATTATTACAAATTTAATATTTTAAACACGAATTTGTATGTAATTTAATTATCAGTTTTATTTTTTAGTTGGTTTTAATTGCAAAATTTATAGCTGCATTTTACTCTTTAAAGTTATACATGAGCACCAGAGTCGCTGAGTTTGACTCGCTTGGTACTCATTGCTAAGGGAATGGTTGAAAACTGACAAAATTGTAAGTCTTGTGAATATTGGTATCTATAAGAAATGTGATTTCAGTACTATTTCAATTTTGGTATTATCTTTCTACTGTCAGTGCTACTGTCAGTGCTGTCATATTTCGTCTCTTTTTATTTATCACATTAAAATAGAAACAAAAAAGACAAAAAATAAAGCGAGAGTACTTTCAGTGTTCACGTTACATGTATGCTGTATTAAAAATGTCATGACGACATCTTTGAGGCTAAATATTTCTGTGCGTCCGACTTTTCCCAATGTTATATAATTGCATACCATAAATTTTCAATGATCATCATTTCCAAAATACAAAAAAAAAACAAATTATGTCATATAGCAAAAATATTGTTACGAACTGGGCTACTGAGTTCGTTCGGATTTTGAAATTAAAAACACTTTGTATACTTTTTATTTTACTCTACTTTTATACACTTTGATATTTGCTTTGACTTTACTATTTAATTCTGTCCGCTTGCTACTAGTGGGGGCTATGACAACAGATTTCTTTCTTTATTTAACGATTTAAAATAAACCAAAAACGTTCTCTGCTTGCCAACGGTCGTGTTTATAACACTTAACCATCTAAGCTATTGCTATTCATAACGTGAGCTTGTTGTAGATGGCCAAAATCATCACAATATTTACCTCTATTTTTAATTTTATGTTTTACCAAACATTTGCGGTTCAGGTGGAGCTTGAACCCCATTCGTTTTTTTTTAGTACGGTTCGTTAAATATGAGACAAAATCCATTTTAAAGGAAGAACATCGCGCTTGAGTTGTTCCAGTTTCTTTACAATTAATAGCTGATTTACATTCAACGACATTCCACATCCGCAAAAAAGTTGAAACACAACATATGAAAAACAACAAAAACAAAAAAAGAAAAAATAATCATCTGCTTAAAAAAGTTAGTTGAAACCCGAGAAACAAACCCAAAAACCGTCGTCTGCTTTTTTTGCAGATGTCGAGATTCATATTTTTTCTGTAAAATCGACGATTCATGAATAAATAACTATATTAAGGTTACAAAAACAAGAAAACCAATCATTTGTATTGGATTATGACATTTTTGGTTTAAATTTATTTTTTAATGTGTAAAGAAAACGAATTTTTGATTTGACATCTGCATCTGCGAAAATCTTTGATTGTAAATCAGTCTTAAGGCATGGCCAATTTTGTCGAATACCTTACTAAAATCAGTAAACACTACTTCAACACTGTCACCGCCTTCTAATGCTAAAGTCAAAAAATTTGGAAACAAAACAAGATTATTCAGAGTTGATCATCCAGGGTAAAACCCATGCTGGTTTTCAGAAATGGAATTTTTTATTAAGAAAAAGATACGGTATTTGACCATCGATTCAAATAATTTAGGAATAGTCGATAAGATTGAAATACCTCGGTAATTTTCAATATCTGGTCTCCGTCCACTTTTGAAAATTGGCTTAATGAAACTGGATTTTCAAATTGAAGGAAATACTCCAATCGCCAAATTCAAATTGAAAAGGTACATCAGCGGTTGAACCAAACCATAAGCACACTCTTTTAACATAATAAGATGAATTTGGTCCGGGCCACTACTCATACTCACATTAACATTAAATAATGCCTGCAGAACGTCATCGGTGGCAAACTGAATTTGAATATTAGAATTATTATTAAAATCAAAGTTAAAATCATCATTCGAAGATGGGGCATACACATATTCAAAAAATGCTGCAAGCATGCCAGAGATTCTATGTGGATCACCAACAGTCACAAAATTGAGAAACATTTGCGAGGGAATACCTCTACAGCTCCATCTCGAATCAACACAGATGCAGAAAGATTTAGGATTTCATATATTCGATTCAATCTCAACAATATATGAATTATACAAGAAACGATTTAAAAGTTTAACTTGAGCTCTAAGAGCACTAAAACATTACCCCAATTCTCAAAAGTTAATTGGATAACTGCCTAGATCATCACAAGCAATGATTGTGCCATGTAATTCCACTGGTATGAACATTAAATCAAGGATATTGCTGTTCTGGTTCTCAATATTGTTAATCGGTCTTAGTCCAAGAGTACAGATAGAATCCATCACGTGACCTGAGATTAAATCACCATTTAATGGCAGAAAATCTTCATCAAGAGTAAGCCATTTTATTTTCGGCTGCTACAACTGCAAGTTGGTTTGAGAAACAAGCAGACAACTCTCCATACATATAAGCTGAGGTCCCACATGGAATATAAACACTTACTATCAACACCGCAGCTTACCCTTGGAAGCAAGTTTAACAGCTAAAATCTCCAACCCATTACTCTCCAGGACAATAATATCGACGCGTATGTCCTTCGGACCGCTATTAGAAGTCCGCCACCTCTCGCCAGCGATTCACTCACCGAATAACGATCACGTCTGAAGACTTGGTAGTTCGGGGGGAAATACTCTGCAGAATTGTGCGAACCAATCAGCCATGTTTCCGCGACACAAATGACATCATAGTCATTTTCCAACACCGATAAATACATTTCATGCGATTTTGAATGTATACCGCAAGAGTTGTGATAATGAATGGATAACGTGTCATTATGGTTAACTCGAGCAGAAATCGGCATTGCAGGTTGAGCGATCGGTGCCGACAGCGGCACTCTCACAACCTCTACAATTTCATCCAAACTACTTAATATGCTCGCCGTATTGACAAGCATTAGATGCCCATCTGCCACACCATCCGTCTAACTAATTAAAAATGTGTGATTCTCGTACAAAAAATAATTTTAAAAATGAAAAAGTTGATCATTAAATTGAAGAGTGAAGGTAAAAGTTTATCGTAAATTTGTCCAAAATCCTAATTGCTCGCGACCTCCGATTCAACACGTGATTCAGAACTTCCAAGAAACCAAATCCCTAGAGAAGGTTCCTGGGCCTGGATGCAAATGAAAGCTGAACAAACGTGAAATACAAATACGTCTAATAGAGAAGGAAATAAAACAGAATTCGAAGTTTACTGCTCCAACGATCGCTGCTAAAGTTTATCAAAGGGAAAAAATGGCGATAAATCGTTAGGCAATACGTATATTTTGCATAAACAGGGGTACAAGAAACTGTATTTGTCGAAAAAAATATTAAAAAGCGCTTGGAATATGCATTGAAATATACGAGTGAGCCCGAATAGTTCTGCGAAAACGGTTTTTTCTCAGATTAAATTAAATTCAACGTTTTTTGTTTAAATGGCCGAGTTATGGTATGGTGGAAACCCAATACTGAATTTGATGTGAACAAATTTGCGGTGGGAAGTTTTTTGCTGAAGGGATGTAGTATATTTGACCTTCATTAAAACCATAATGAATCGGTTTGTGTATTTGGATATTTAGAAGAAGAATTTATTAACGGGGGGCTATTATGAAATTTTTCGATTTCGTATTTTTACGATATCGAAAAAATTCGATCCGCCGCGGATTTACCCTATTATGAAACTTGGTTTATCGAATTTGTAATATTATGCATATAAATTAATAATAATAATTCTACATACATTTAAATATTATTTAAAATTAAATTTATCATTTACAAAAAATCTATTTACCACAAAAAACACAAAATACCATCAATCTCACAAAATTCGCCAACTAAATAGCAGTCGAATTTTGCCACGTGCGTTCGAAAAAATTCGCATCGGATTTCTTTTTTTATTTCATAATAGGGCGGATTTTTTCGATATCGTAAAAATACGAAATCGAAAAATTTCATAATAGGCGCCCGTGCTAAGAAACTGGCACATGGACAAGATTTTCCCTACCTACATGACAGTGACCCAAAGCATTCCTCAGGGCTGCTGAAGTAATGGTTATTGTACAATGTAAAGTCACCACTTCCTCATCCCTTCCAGCTATCAGATCTCAACCCCATTGAGAATTTATGATAGTACATATTTGGAGCGAAAGATCTGTGAACACCAAGTTAGCGGTGAGGAATAATTAAAACAGGTCATTAAGAAGGAATGTACCGAAATTAGCCCCGAAATATCTCGGAAGCTAGATTTCTCAATGAAAAGAACGTTGCAAAGTATCATTGTTACAATACCAAATATTAGACCTATTTATATCTAGCAAATTCCGTCATCAAAACTGACTTTTTTCTTGATTTGTAATTATTTTTTTATGTATGTTTCTTAACCCGAGTACTGTATGGACCATTTTTTGAGACAGCGTATATCTTGAAATAACTGAAAAACTACTGATCCAAATTGACTGTGGTTTCTTTTATATGATTCAGCCATTCTGGAGTCAAGTAAGGGTAAAATTGAAATTCCCAGGTTCTATTGCGGCATATTTTCCATGCAAAATTCATTTTTCATGAACCGACAAAAAATGCCAATAGCTACACGGATACAAAATAATAAAAAGTTTAATTTGTTCAATTTTGATTGCTGTTTTCAATGTAAAGTTTGATCTGATTCGGACCTCTATGGGACAACAAATGGGCTATGATTAACTGGCATCATTTTTGTGGATAAATATTTAGACATTCTAAGAACTAAAGACAAGACAAAGAAAACTTTCGTTACGGGACGAGAGCGATGTCGAACTATGCCAAAGTTGTTGGGAAAAGTTACGGATTAACGTTTCAATAGAACAACGTGAAAATCGTTTACAAATGTTGTCTACGCCACTAAAATTAAAAGTCAACCTAAAAGAAATATTATATTAATGTAAACGGAATGTCATTAATGTCTTGAAGATTTAAATTTACTTACCTTAAATTCACTTGAAATAACTCGATGAAATCAAATCAGCTGACTAGCATTCCCATCAGTTGATCGGTAATGGCATTAATGAAATTCCAGTTTACGATTTCTAAAATATAATAAGAAATGTAATTAGTTTTAATAATTTCAATTTTAGCTATTCAATTCACTTATCTGTCCAGAATATCCATACATAAATTTCGTTACAGCTGTAATACACGATTCTTATTGACAGCGACGATTTATATTTTCTGAAATAAATACATATAATTAATAAGTTGGATACGAAGGACATTTAATAGAATACTTATCTTTAAACACACTATTGCTTTATATCCACAGTATTATGTTGAGTTTTCTTATAATAATTACACTTTATAATTAAATTTATTACTTTAACCACAAAATTTAAAATAACAACAATAACAAATTAAATCAATGTAAAACGTCATGACAGATCAATTGCAATAAAGTTGGCAACAATTGGAAATAGTAGTTCATTGGCAAATTCACAATTGCACAAATTATTGCAGTTCTTCAATCACTACGTTGCTATAAATATTCAACCATTTTTATTATTATTAGAGTTCATTTTTCATTCGTACAAGACAGACGTAAATTAAATTGGTGTGAAGTAAAATTGTCGTCAAATTAAAATTTATAAAACTGAAAATTTAAAATAATAAAATTAAACAAGTTTGTTATTTCAAGTGTGAGAATTTAGTTTCTTTTTTGTTCCTGAAAATTAAAACCAGCGATACCGTGCCATACCGCACAAATGTTGTGAAACAGCTTTTCCTTAGCACGATCTAATGAAACCAAAGTACACGGTCTAATGAAGCCAAGTTCGTTTGATTATAGCGCTACAATTACCTGTTAGATGCTAGAGAAGAAAAAATATGCACTAAATATCGCCAATCCGATAACTAAAATGTAAAATTTTTAAAATGAATTTGCAAACCAATCAGTATGTGTTGTGTCGCCGAAAAAATTAAATTACCACGATATTTACCGGCCGCTTTTTATTGAGAATTCTGGTGAAAAAAGTAGTCAAAAGCAGTCAAAAATGGCTTGAACTAAGAGAATTTTAAACTACTGTCGAGAGAAGCTCATGTGGTCAATTTAAAATAAGAATTCTTGCAGTTCAATCTTTTATGGTTAGAAATAAGAATTCGACCTCACGATATACAACGCATTATAGTTCACAATCATACCCACTTGAGGTTGGGGGCCCGAGGGCACATCCCTTAATATTTTATAAAATTTTATTTTAGTTTAAACACGAATTACTAGATTTGCCAAATTCATTATTTCTGAAGCTTTAACAAAATCCATAATCAAAATCATTAGGTGCATTCAGATATCCCAATATGTTGGCATTAAAAATTTACATGTCAACGTGTTGATTTTAACCAACATTTTCAAACTTCAATAAAAGAAAAAATTTAAATTATCTTCCAGATTTTTGAAATTTCATTATTCTACTAGATAGTTCTGAAGTTTGTATTTTTACTCTACTGTGGAACTTTAGAACTATTACATTTTATTTCTGTATCGACTTTCAATTTAAAGTCGAACAATCTGATGCTAGGCGGAATTTAAAATCGAAATTCTATAATTGAGTTGTGTTCGGCAATACCGCAGCATACATATAAAGGTAATAGGTATATTGTGCTTACTTATGTCAAAAAACTACCAAAACAATAAATTTCAATATGAGTGAGATCGTTATAATTTTACTATATTACGTATTATGGATAATACTCGTAGTAGAAAATGTAAGCGGTAATTTGATGATATAGTAAAAAAAACTAGCGGTTGTGAAATTAAAATTTGTGTTGTGATTTTTACGTTATACAATTTTCGTTTCTGCTGTTGTCTATTATGCTAGTTTTAGCATGTTTAATACTAAAATACATCCGATATCGAAAAAATATTTGTTTTTTGTTTAGAAGAACATAATGATAATTCCATCAACGTTTTTATATAATTCCGACAATAAACAATTGGAAAATGAAATCCTGTTTTTGCTTCATTTTTTCAGTCGGTTTTTGAAGAAAACCTAATGATAAATGATTTGTCCATGTAAATGAACTACCATTATTGTATTGGCGGTATCATTATCTACAAATAATTCTGAGTTATTCATTTTATGGCAAATATAACAGCTAAATGCTTCAAACCGTCGTACTGAAACCACCTTTCGCTCGAACAACTCGAAAAAATGTTCAAGTACATCCTGGTTTAGGTGGTAGTTCAAAACATATGACACGCCATATTGAGATTTTAAATTTTCATACACCAACCTAAGTGCGTGGTTGGTCTTAATTATACCTAAAGTATGTTTTAATTGGTAAAGAAGGATTTCAAGACCTTATTAAAATATAACTTTTAAGAATGGCATCATATTTCGCTTCCCTTTGGCACATGTATGTTCAACATAACATCAGACATTTGCTGAACAATTTCAAATTGTGTTGACTCCGAAATTCCAGCTCCCTGTACTCGCTCCCGACTGTCTCTGTATGGTGCCCTTACATTAAGACAATCAAACTATATATAACATTGGTGAGATATGCTTACCTGTTTGAAAAATTTCAGCCAACGTTTAACTCTCCTAAACTCCCAGTACGAATAATTGCAGTTGAGATATTGTAAGAGAATAGATTGGTTACGGGTTTCAGGGCCTCTCTCGTTAAAATTTGCTACCGAAATTTTGTAAGCGGTACTAAGGTCGGATTTGTTATTACGTTTTTATTGATGACTTCTCCATCAATTTCGTTTCATTTAAGTGTTGTAATAGGCCCTGATTTAATTCCCTAAATCAGTGCTTCTCAAACTGTGGGCCGCGGCCCCCTAGGGAGCGGTGGAGCTGTTGCCAGGGAGCCTTAAACCTCGCCTTAATATCTCTAATAAACCGTTGAATTTCCTCGCACGCATATTTCTGAATCCGCCTATGACCAATGGCCGCTACGGTTTTCTGTGTTAATGGTTTTTGTATGATATCAAATGTGTACATGAATTCCACAATCACGATGATTTTGGTGGGCAGGTTCTTGTTCTATAATGAACATGAACAGGAATTTCAGATCGCAACCCTTGACGTGCGGGACAAAAAATCATGGTTAAAATTGAGGCCATTTATGAAGTAACAACACTTTTAAATCAGAGATCGATATCCGAAGTAATTTCTTGGAGCTAAATTTAAAGTAAAAGCTATTAATTTATGTAGGTCTATGAAAATTTGCGAAATTGGATATTCAAAATGTACTTATTTAGTATGTACATTAAAAAATTACTAGTACTTTAATTTAATTTGAAATTTCAAATGGCAGCTTGTCAAATTCGGCTTCAAAAATTTTAATTTGGTTAAATTGTATATCAGGTTAGTGTTGAGAATTCCAAATTGAAAATTCCAGGATTCTAATGCCGAGTTTTTTGTAGCGGATCCAATACCAATTTTTGGTAAAACGGTTGATTACAGAAATGTTGATAAATTTGTCGAAACTTTTACCTTGGTTTTACACATAAAAAGATCATATTCGTTATTGGTGTCATTCTAATTTTTAGAATGTATGAACAAGTAAAGCTTTAAGTGAAAAACGTATTTCATCCTATTGTCTGTCTAGTCTCGCATTTATTAAAAGTATCTGATTTCGAGAGTAGATGACACGAAACATCCTGCAACTCAATGCTATGATGATTTCTAAATATGAATATCGATAAAGCATCACAAAATTCGAATATAATTTGAAAAATATCAAAAATTTCGAAATAATCTCAAAAATGTAGAATTTTAAGGATAAGCATATAATATAAGCTGGTATAAGCATAAAATATGTATCTGCAAAAATTGTCAATTAGTTTTAAGCTTGATAATTAATTTAAATAAGTTTGGGTTTTACCTTAACTTTTAATGTTTGAGAAAGTTAATCAACAATCATCAAATGCTTTCAGTTTTAAAAGGTTTTCAAACCAAACCATTTTACTACGAAACTCGAAATTATAAAGGAAAATGGTATTTTCAGATAAATTTAGAAAATTTGTTTTCAATGAGCTTTAAGCTTGATAATTGATTTATACCTTTTGGGTTTGAACTTAATATTTTGAAGAATTTTCATAATTTAAGGTTTTTCTTAAAATGTTTTATGAGCAAAAATTATGTTTTGTAAAAAATGTCCAGCACTATTAGTGTTAAGAGCTTTCAATTAGAAAAGCTTCTTAAACCAAACCATATTACTCAGAAATTCGATTTTACATAGAGCAACGGAATTTAGGGATAATTTAATATATTTGTTCTCGATGTAAATTTTCAAGAGCTTTTAATCAAACCAAACCATTTCACTAGGAAACTTTCGTTTATCGAAGCTTTTTGAATCAAAGCATTTTGGAATTTTAGAATAAGAATACTTGTTACAATGAGCTTTGGGCTTGATAGATATAAATTAATATTGCTGCATTTCTTAAGGCATAGTGATCCGGATCAGATCAAAATTTATATGTGAAGCAAAAAAATTCATTTTGGATCACAAATGGTGATCTAAAAATTAGTTCAGCTATTAAAATGTAGTTCAATAATATTTTGTAAAGCGACAAAGAATAAGATGAATACAGTACGAGCATGAAGAGGAAGATTCAAAACAAAATGAGACAGAAAATTTAAATTTGATGTTTGTTTGTTTTACCCATTTGGGTGTCGTTTTATGAGACACGATCTGATTTGGGTCAGATCATACGTCAAGAAATGCGGCTACTACATGTATTTGGGTTTAAACTTAACATTTCTCAGACTTTTAATAATTTCAGGTTTTTGTTACACTGTTTTATGTACAAAAAATATGTATTTGCAAAAAGTTTCAAGATCTTTTAGTTTTAAGAGCTCTCACTGATCGAAACTTTTTAAACAATTTTCTCAAAATTACCCTTTGTAACGAAATTTTGGGATATACTATTTAGAATGTTTGTTTCCAATTAGCTTTAAGATTGATAATTAATTTATACTTATGGGTTTGAACTTGACATTTTTGAGGATTTTGTTAAAATGTTTTATTCTGTATTTGCAAAAAATGTCGAACTTTTAGTTTTAGGAGCTTTCACGATTCGAAGGTTTTTAGCCCAAATCATTTACTTTTTATCCTGAAATTCGATATAGTTTGAAAGAAGGTGGGATTTTGGAATAAATTTAGAATAAGCTTTAAGCTTGACAATTAATTCATACTTTTTGGGTTTGAACTTCGTAACATTTTTGAGCTTTTTAATAATTTCTGGCTTTTAATAAAATGTTTTATCAGCATAAATCATGTATTATGAAAAAGTTTGAGAAGCACTGCCCTAAATCACAGACAGTGGCTAATATTTATTTTTAATTGTATACCAAATCATGTAAAAAACAAAACATTGTTGATGAAAATCAAAAAACAAATATAAATTCTTCATTTTTAGAACTACACGAAATCCAAAGTTTTCAATGGATTTTATAATACCAAATAAAAACACTTTCGTCATTTTTTTGGTCAAACTTATACTAGATTGGCTGCTTCCAATTTCCAAAAACACTTCGTAGCATCGCAACCGGAACGTATTTCGCTGCTTTAGGGGTTCCATCCTTCTTCTTGTCGTACACGAGTTTCTCTTTCATCTTCATCTCATAACAGGAAAGTAAGCAGATTTTCTCAACAATTATCATACCTACTTATTTCGTTATATGTAATACGCATTGATTTTCTCCTATCGAATTAATGGTGTTTTGCATTTTCGAACATTTTTGCCTTAACCTCCTCTTGCAACCTAAAATATAATATAATATTTTACATACTACGGTTTATGTACCACTGTATAACTGGGGATGCTGAAATCTGATTCTGATTGTATACTGCAATCGATTTTATCGGCAGGGACTGGTTCTAATCTGATCTGGATCTAATTTGATCTGTAGAATCGACTTCAAAGTTATTTGATGTAGAATCACTAATATCGGTTTCGGTTGAATCGTTGATAAATTTAGCCGCTTTCGCATCATTTATAAAATAAAATATCACATATTGTTTCTCATTCCTTTATCTTTGTTTGTCGTTTCAGGTCACAATGCCGAAATTTTATTTGAATATTGCCAAAAATTATTGGAAAAATTTCGGTATCCATGGGAAATGATGCCTCTAATGTATGTAATATTAAAATATGCCGGTGCAGATTTAGATGAAGCGTCTAGAAGGATTGATGAAGGTAACTCTAACAAAAAATTATATTTCTTATTTTTTTTTTTGTTTGCTTAATTTATTTATTTAATAATTTTTATAGTTTTTAAAAATACAAATATTTTTTTATGACTTAAGTATATGTATAACTAAACATGTTTTCTTAACATTATGTTTTAAGAATTAACACAAATATTATTTGTTTAAATACCAACAAATTTATTACTCGTTAGGTCAATACGTTGTAAATGAATATTCACGCCTTCATAACTTGAACATGTATGATGGTGCAGAGTTGAGGGGGTCGACAAGACAATGCGGATGATAGATTTTCTAAAAAAAAAAAAAATACTATAAATATTAATTAAATATTACTACTTAAATTTTTGAAATTAAAAATAAATTAAATTAATTGTTTTAAAAGAAAAAGTAAATTAAATTGTTTTGTGAGAAACAGATATAAAAATAAATAATCCCCTCAACTACAACAACAAATAAAATAAAAACATAAAATAAATAATTTTTGTTATGTCAATTTTTGTTAAGTTCTTGTAAATATTTTTTTTTTTTCTAAATATAATTACCGTACTTTAAACAAATTAATGAAATAATTAATTGAAATTTAATGTAAATAAAATATTAAACATAAGTAATTATTTAAGTTGATATTATAAAATATTTTTTTTTTTTGATAATTTAGTTTTTCTTTATAAATGAAAACTCGCGTTTAAAATATTTACAAGATAAATACAAGATTTTTTTTTTTTTTGTAAATTGTTTAAATTAATTATATATAATTTAATTACACTAAAATTAAAAGTGTTTGTTTGCAATCAAACATAAACAAAAAATTCTTCAATCAACATAATTAATTATGATTTAAACAACAATCTTCAATCAACATACTATTATTATTAATTTTGGGCTTCAATCAACATATTGTCTCAACAATCAACATTCATCGCAACCATAATTTGATTCAAATTTTATGTGATTTTTTGGGACCTAATCATTTATATACACTTATACATCATCCTACTATATCAAGTGATCATTTAACTGGTGTGAAATCAAATATGGACGAAGATGAACGTGACCTGCAAATTTTATAAAATGAGTTACATTTTTTATTTAAATCGTTTGATTTGAAGTATTTAACAATGTTCCGACAGGTAAGATTATTAATTTATTTGCTAATTACTTATAATTAATTTTTATAAATAATGTTGTAAAATAGATTTATTATGTGATTAAGTAAGAATATTATTGTTAAGTTAATTAAGAAGTAGCATTTATGTGTAAGTTTAGTAATCTAATTAAATAAGACATTTGAAAAATAGTAAAGTTTTGACTTTTTGTCCAAATAGCTGCCGAAACCAGAATTTCACTGAAACGTTTTATTCACGGAATCGAGGTACAATTTTTTAAAAATTTGGACTTTTTGTTTGTGTAAGCATGTCACAGCTATTTTACGGTCTGTTTCTAGGGTTTGAAATTACTATAAGTAAACTATTACTAAGTCTTTTTATCTGTTTACCTTGATGAATTTTTCAATGTTGCGTTAACAAGTTTTTCAGATCACAAACGTCATTGAATGTAACTCGGCGAAAAATAGAGTAATAAAATGTCTACTTAATACTTGAAGTACAATCTGGGGCAGGCAGTACCATGAAATCCGGTAGCGGTGGAGTTTTGACGGAAATCGCCCGGTTTTACAAAAAGCGGTATCATGAACACAGCTTTCGCGGTAAATTTCTGTCAAAAGTCGTCCGGTATATTTTAGTTGACGGATAGCGGTTTTTCGGTTAAAAAACCAAAAATTTTCAGACCAAAAATTACTTAATAATAAAAACTATTTTGAAAATGTTTATTCATTAAAAATATTTCATTAATTTTTAATAACATTTATTAGAATAATTTAAGGGACAATTTAACTGAGTACCTATATAACAAAAATTTTCTGGCGACAAACATTTGGCATCAAAATTAATATATTAGCAACAAATATAATATTTTGGAACAGAAAAAATATTTTTTAGGAACAAAAAATAAAAATCGAGATAAACCATCAAATTTAATCGATACCAAAGATTTAATATTAGATTTGTGTCTGCCAGGTTGACGAAGCAATTTTAAAAATAAATCTCCATTTTTCAAAATATTTTAAAACTAATTTCAAGTTTTTAATTTTTAATTTATTTATCAATTTGTTGCCAATTTATTATTTGTGTGTCGCTCAAAATGTTTATTTCGATGTCCAAAAATAATTTTTGTGTTCCCTTCCAATAGTTCAAACAAATTATTAATGTTGCCAATTTATTATTTTTCGTTCCAAAAAAGTATTTTTTATGATGCCGAGAAATTTTTGTTGCTCATTAAATTGTGGTCATTTATTCTCTAACATTAATTGTCCGGCATACAGATTATTGCAAGTTATAATGTAATCAATACTTCTAAAATATTGACGAACTTCAGTTAGAAAAAACCTAATGGCCAATTTTATAAATGCTTTGGCAGGATAAACATGCAAAGAAAATTAAAAATGTAGGTAACCCGTAAACTAAATTTGTTTTGTCAATTAGGCACGGGGGAAACTATTATTAATCCTCATAATAATGCTTATGGACTATAGTCCCTGTTAAGGACCAGTTTAATACAAATATTCAAAAACTTTAACCCAAATCAGTTGTAAAAGAAACACCAGTTTGTTGTTTTTAATTAATATTTTTTACAACTCCATAGCAACATATGCAGCAACACTGAACGAACATTTGCTCAATATTTTTTCTTTTCCGGTCGGTTTTCATTAATTCATCTATATTCACATAATAAGAATTCGATAAAAGCGTAGACTATTTTATTCACTATGCAAACAGGTTTTTAAAGTTGGTCGATTGCTGGACACGGCTCCAATAAGGTTAGGTTATGTTAGAGAGGATGATATATAGCACACCTAGACCGGTAACGGACCGTTGTGTTGTGATTAGGGCATCCAATTTTGGGCAAAAATGTGATTCCGGAATTTTCGGATTTGAATGCTCTCGATTCCGGAATTCCGGAATCAATTCCGGAATTGATTTTTTTAAAATAATCTTCGATTAAAAATTAAAAATCAAAATTTTACAAGAAACAACTAATTTCTTTTATTTCATTATTTAATAATTAATTGATTGCAATTTTTCCTGTTTTTCTAGTTTTCCTCATTAAACCTAACGCACCGGTTATGTCATTTAGGCAGGCTAGAGTTTTAGTGGCGATATTTTCTGCTGCTAAATACGCTCTTTCAGGCTCGATGCTGAGTGATGGTAAATTTTCATAAACATTGTGATGAATAGCGCCTCGAGGGTACCTCAATCGTCCCAAAATTAAAATTCTTTACGAAATGAAAGGAAAAGCGTTGCTACATACGGCTGTTTGCTAAGCCTGAAAAATGAGCGAATTTGCCATAACAGAAACTCTAAAATTAACTAACAACATTGAATATTTTTTCACCTTTACACTTTTGCTGTCACAAATTTAATTTAAAAGTTTAGCAAACACTATTTTCTTATCAATAAATCAGTTTCAATGAATTTTGTAGATACACTTTTACGATAATATGTTTATTTTTTTCGTTTTTGAAGAACTAATCAAATCATATATCTTGTGTTGAAAGAACGTTCCCGTAATCAGCATTCTGGACCTAAGAAGTAAAATTATTGAATTGTTCAGTTAAATCATTGCCGTCGGAGCTTGAATTGCTCTCATCTAATTTATACCGGAATTGTAACGACGAGAAACTTTCTGAATTTGTTTGTTTGAGTCCGAATTGGAATGAAGACCTTTCCCATCAAATACATTGTGCTTAACCGGGCTATATACGGCGCTGCATAGTTATTACGTACAAAGTACCTTTTGGTGGTTTTGAAAACTAAGAAGCAATACAACACATATTTAAGAGGTGTATTTTAGGGATTTATAAAATTCATTTTCTATAGAGTGCATTTATTATTTGATTATCTAGTGCATTTATTGTTTTGTAATCCGTTTATTAGGTGTCATATGCTATAGTGAATGCAAAAGAAAAACACAGCAAACTTTCAAAAGTGACCAGTTTTGAACAGTTTTTTAAATTGACCACTTTTTGTCAGACCCTCGAATATTATCTAAAATATTTGTTACAATTGAAGAACAACTTTCTGTCAGACAAGACTTTGGACTGCTTTATTGCTTAAACTGACCACCTCCATTAAGTGATCAAAATTTCTACGACCCTTGAGGGGTCACTTTAGAGAATTTTCACTATTTTATAGTACGAAAAATACTATAATTACATAAAATTTAGTTGAAACTACTTAGATTAGTGTGAGAAATAGAAATCCGATAATTCCGGAATTAATGTTTTCAATTCCGGAATAATTGAAACTAAAATATGGGCCGGAATTCCGGAATACCGGAATTCCGGAATTGGATGCCCTAGTTGTGATACATTAGGATTAAAGAAGCGTGAAATATCCCATACTTTCCTGTTTCTGTGATTTGATAGGTTGTCCATTTTGTATTTACCCAAGAACTTATCCCTTCTGTCTTCTGTGTGCTAATCCCGGACATGAGCATAGTAAGTGAACTAGAGTCCCTTCCTCTGCCTCACCCAACAGAAGTCATTTGCTTCCAGACTCAGTCTTGTCGCATGTTCTTCAAAAAGACAATACCGAGTATCGCAACGACCGTTGGTAGCTCACTTCTACATAAAGAGATTACTCAGAGCAGCGATGGCGAATCTATGACACGCGGGCCACATACTGACCCGCGTGCTAGTTGTAACTGACCCGCGAAAATTTGAAGGTTAGTCATTTTATTATTGGTACAAATTTGTATAAAAAGTAATTTCCATTTTGTGAGGAATATAAAATTTAGTGATCACAAATTTTGGTTACTCGGGTGTAAAATGTGATGATTACAATTTTTGGTTACTCGGGCGATGTAGTACTAATTTTGTTTTAATTTTTGGCTGCACTGAATCAAATTGTCATTATGTCAAAAAGTCTTGTACCATTGATTAGCAATAATAATATTATTTTTTAAATCATAAAGTGCATTTAGAATGAATGAAAATAAATAATCCGAGTAACAAAAAGGTGGGCGGCCATTTAGCGATGATTGGATTTCAAAATATGGAGTAATTAGTAAAAATTTGAAGGCGCTCTGTACTTTGTGTGGTGAATCTGTGGTTTCCCGGGGTTATAATATTAAACGTCATTTTGAATCAAACCATTCTAATTTATGTTCAATGTCGGACAGTGAGAATAATGAATGTATCGCGAAAAAAGTAAAAGATCATGATACCCAAGCTGCTCAATTTAATATTATGTTTAAGCCAAAAAATCATATCACCGCAGAGCATCTTTTCGACGATTTTCCCAACAAAGACAAAATAGTGAACCGGATTAGAGAATTACCTTTAAGCAGAAATACTGTCAAAGTTCGAACACGAAAATGAGTAACGATATTACTAATCAATTATTATTTGATTTACAACATGCGGAAATGTTTTCAATTGCGTTGGCTGAAAGCACAGATATTACAATATCACAAGCGCGACTTGCTGTTATTAGCTTGGTACCAAACTGAAAATATAATGAAAGAAGAGCTGGTGAAATTAATGACAATTTGTGGACAAACAACAGGCCGAGACATTTTTAACTTATTCAAAGAAGATTTTACCAAAACGAAAATTAGTTTAACACAGATAGTATCTGTTACAACAGATGGTGCTCCAAATATTGTTGGCATACATAACGATTTCATTAAGTTTTTTTTTGAACGAAGAAATCCACCACCCATTGATTCAATTTCATTGAATTCTACACCAGGAAGCTCTTTGTGCAAAGGCAGGTTCAAATCTTTAGAAAGTGTCATTTCGACTGTGACGAAGATTATTAACTTCATTAGTGATCGTGCTTTATTTAAACCACCGTCAGTTTACTACATTATTATATGAAATTGAAGCACAACAAATCCGTTTATTCATAAATGAAAAGGAGCAAGATTATCCGCAGCTGATCAATTTAAAATGGCTAAACGACTTAATGTTTTACATTACACTTTAACGACTTTAACTTTACGTTACACTTTAACGAATTGAACCTCAAACTTCAAGGATCCGGACAGATTATTTTGACACTATTTCAACTTATAAAAACCTTTGAAATGAAATTAGAAATTTTTTCTCAAGACTTAAAATCCGAAAAAATAAAATATTTCGCTACCGTAGCGATACACTTAAAAAACACTTACAATTTTAAAGACAGGCCAAATAAAATCGAAGCATTAAATAAATATATTTTGATTGTGGAAAATTCTAAAAATCTTGTAACACAAAAATTTGCCCGATTTCGACATTTAGACGAAACTTTTAAATTTTTGATTTATCCGCATTCCATTAAATATGAAATGCTTCAACTATCCGAGTAAGAGTGGCTAAAAGTCGATAACCAGGAATTGGAATTAATTGAATTTCAACAAAGCTGCATCTGCACCCTGATTCTCTAAAAAATAAGATAATAGGTAAACGTGTAAACTCGTAGAAAGCAAAGCTCTCTTTTATAAGTTTGCAATTTTTCGATTTTATTTGAAGTAGTAATCAAATTGAAAAATTGGGAATTCTTTAGAGTAGGCCTCGCATTTTGCAAGTTTGCACATTTACCCATTATCTTATTTTTTAGAGAATCAGGGTGCTGGAGTTCGAAATTAAAAGATTTAAATGTTAAAATTGAAGAAAATTTAAATTATACCTAACACGCAAATCCCAGATAACGATACGAAAACCTAATAATTTTATTAATATGAAAACTCTGGCTAAAGCTCTTTTGACAATGTTTGGTTCCACATATACGTATGAACAATTATTTTCGACAATGAATTATGTTAAATCAACTGTAAGAAATCGTTTGGGGACTGATTTAAGCGCGGCGTGTGTTGGTTTAAAGACGTCTACGTTTATACCACGAATCGATCAGTTGTCATACGCGAAATTGCAACAGCTTTCGCATTGAAAATTAGATAAAAAATACTGAATTTGTTTTATTTATACCTACATATTCTCACTGATTTAAGAAATAAAAAATTATTTATTTTGTTTTTGTTAAACCTATATACATATTTTCTCTGAGAAAAATTGCAAATAATCCATAAATGTATAATAAGATTAATATGTGAACAATTTGTAACGACCCGCGGTGCAATGCTACGAAATAGGTTCGCCATCTCTGGATTAGTGTATTATAGCGCCCCAAGATGAGTGGTAACTCAAAATTACCCTTGACGCGATAGAAACTGATTGCAGCAACCTGATTGCCTTCTAAGGATACTACATTATGCTTCAACCAAGTCAAGACCTCAAATGCTACCACTTCAGCCGGGTACACACTGCAATAATCAGAGGGACGAACGGAGATAGTTACTTTCAATTTATGGCAGAATACTTCGGCTTTTAGCTTGCCGTCTAGCTGGGAGCCAACCGTTTAAATTATGTTTAAGTATTTTTACCTTACCGGCTTGGACAAAAAATATTTTTGGCTAATTAAACAAAAACACGATATCTACCAAAACCTAACTGTTGAGACCTGTTATGTAAAGTTTAAGTTAAGATTTTTTTAAACATTTTGAATTCTTATGCTTATAAATCTTATGCTTAATTCATCAGCTTATAAATCTTTCAAATTCTGGAACGAACGGTAGGTAAAACTGGAAAAGTGATTTTTTGCAGATTTACTGCTTGTTTAATTTCACAGATTTGTTTCTGATAAATTTCATCACATTTAAAAAAAAAATCTCTAAACAAAAAAAAAAGCTCTCAGAATTTGAAATGTAGGTAATTCGATTTAAAAAAATGGAGGTGTGGCCAACACACGACTTTCTTTTACGAAAAACTTTTATAATTCAAATTTCCCGCAAACTTAATTAAGATTGTTTTTATTATTTCATGTTTTCTGTAAATTGTATATTTTTGAAATATTTGCAAAATAAATTTTCTGTTTTACGGAATCTGGGAGCTGGGAACTGGGACCCCAAAATTTATGTAAAAAGTTTAAACATGAAGTTGCAGTTTGATTGCTTAAACCATTTGGACTACAAATTGACAGTCATATGTATATACCAACAGACACCACTTCAAAACTCAATTCTTTGAACTCATTAGTACACACGTAAAAGAAATAAAAGGTGATATTTATGAATTTAAATTTTTTGGAATTTGTATTAGTGATTTTTTGTAAATCTTATACTTTTTAAAATATGCGCAAAACACATTTTCGGGCCGAGAGTGGCCACTTCCGGTTGATCGATTTGGCAATTTAACATACATGTAGGCTAAATATTTTTATAACATACAGTACGTCACTGAAGTGTGCAAATTAATTATAATTAGCATAATTTTAGGCTATATATACACATATATTTATGTGTTGGCAAAACAATATTTAATTTTTTTTTTATAAAATTTTTAAATTTTTTTTAAATTTTTTTTTTTAATTTTTAATTTTAATTTCTTTTAATTTTTAATTTGTTTATTTTTATTTTTTTTTGATTTTTGGAAAAATTTTGTATTAGTAATTTTTTGTAAACCTTATACTTTTTAAGATATTTGCAAAACAAATTTTCTGGCCCAAGGGAGTGGCCACTTCCGGTGGACCGATTTGAAGTAAAATTCACTGGGACCTCCCAATTTATCCAAAAAGCTTAAATCTGAAGTTTCAGTTCGATTGGTTAAGCCATCTGGGCTGTAGAGAGGACACAGACTGACAGACGGACAGACAGACGGACTGACAGACAGACATCATTTCGAAACCCACTTTTTCGGACTCAGGGGACCTCAAAACAGATAAATCTTCAATAATCTCAAGGTCGAAAATTTTCATGATTACTATACTTTATTTTACTTACGTAAAAGAAAGTAATATATATTCGGGTATACGTCTTTTAGCAAAAAAATGAAGGTGTGGCCAACACACGACTTTCTTTTACGAACAGCGAATTTTAAGAAACTTTTATAATGCAAATTTCTTGGAAATTTTATTAAGATTGTTTTTATTTTTTCATGATTTCTGTAAATTGTATATTTTTGAAATATTTGTAAAAATAAATTTTCTGTTTCACGGAATCTGGGACCTGGAACCCCAAATATTATGTAAGAGATTAATGAAAATATATCTGTTTGAGGTCCTTTGAGTCCGAAAAAGTGGGTTTCGAAATGATGTCTGTCTGTCAGTCTGTCCGTTTGTCTGCTCGTCTGTCAGTCTGTGTCTTCTCTATAGCCCAGATGGCTTAACCAATCGAACAAAAACTTTAGATTTAAGCTTTACTTATGTAAAAGAAAGTAATACTCCTACAAAATAATAAATTTGTAAGAAGTTTGCGTAATTGGCTTCTCAAAATTCCCTGTTCGTAGAAGAAATGTGTTGGCCACACATCAATTTTATTTTTTTTATAAAATTTTTTAATTTTTTTTTTAAATTTTTTTTTTTTTTAAATTTTTAAATTTTTTTTTTCTATTTTTAATTTTTTTTTTTTTATTTTTTTTTTTACTTTTATTTTTTGGAAACATTTTGTTTTAGTAGTTTTTTGTAAACCTTATACTTTTTGAGATATTTGCAAAACAAATTTTCTGGCCCAAGGGAGTGGCCACTTCCGGTTGCCCGATTTGGACTAAAGTTCACTGGGGCCTTCCAATTGATCAAAAAAGCTTAAATCTGAAGTTTCAGTTCGATTGGTTAAGCCATCTGGGCTGTAGAGAGGACACAGACTGACAGACAGACGGACAGACAGACAGACAGACGGACAGACGGACAGACTGACAGACAGACATCATTTCGAAACCCACTTTTTCGGACTCAGGGGACCTCAAAACAGATAAATCTTCAATAATCTCAAGGTCGAAAATTTTCATGATTACTATACTTTATTTTACTTACGTAAAAGAAAGTAAAAACGTTTCGCAAATGAAAGTTTGATCAAATTACTTTTAGCAAAAAACACGTTTGGCAAACAAGTATGAATGGCAAATTCACCTATGTCAAGTAGTTGTTTGAGAAATTTCTTTTTGGAAAATTATTCTTCATGAATTATGAGGCATTTTGATCGCGCGATCAAAATGCCTCATAATTCCTGAAGAATAATTTGCCAAAAAGTAATTACATACTCTAAAATTTGAACAAAATTTCCGCGTGATGCGCATAAATTAATAAAAATATTTTTGCTTCAAAATGAAAATTTAAATTTTGGAAAATGAAGATTAATCTTCCGAAGCCGTTAGCCTCTACAATTCTAAGTTAAATTAGGGATCTCCATTGTCCAGAATATTTCAAAACTAATTTCAATTTTTTAATTTTTAATTTATTTATTTATAAATTTGTTGCCAGTTAATTATTTTTGTTGCCCAAACTGTTTATTTGTGCGATATAATTCCTTTAAAATAATTAATTAAAAAAAATTTGCCTTTATTTCAAAATTTAACTTACCTCATGAGAAAATGAGTAAAAAAGATAAGCCGTAAGTTAATTTTTGAAGTAGCCCCAAATATTTCATTCCAGTTTTTACCGTTAACTTTGAAAACAATAACAAAAAATAAGGAAACAAAATTAAAACTGTTAGTAAATAAAATTTTGAGTACTTTGGGAAATTCCAATCGGCACCAGAAAAATATCCAAGATACTCGAATTTGTATGCTTTAGGGCTTTATTTAAAATTTTTTTGCCTGCGTGACATGACAATAATGCAAGTTCGAATTACACAAAAATTGACTTTTATAATGTGGTGATAAATATCAAAGCATGGTATTGGTATCTTTAAAAATATGACTTTGATATGTTAACAAGATAGTGAAACGCAATTTTTCATAAATCATTCTTGGCTGTTCCCTTCGACAAAATCCCTTGCCTTTCCGAATAGGATTACCGTATACCAAAGTAGACCATAAATGAACTGTAAAGGAATGGTTTTAGTAGCAAATGAGAGTTTGTTTACTTTATTAACCTAACCTTCAGCTACATTTACACATCTGTTAGTTTTTTAACCAAATGAATGTATGCGGTAGCTATCGTTGACTATCGTTACATAAGGAATATAACCCCTTCATTCTCGAGATTCAATCGCCATAGCTTTGCCACTAGTTTAGCACAAATCTTAGTCGATATACCGCAATGAATACTTATTAAATTTAAAAATATGATTTCGTCTTTTGTCAGAACTAGCGAATTTTTGTGTGTTTTGAAAAATATTTCCAAAAATATCCTCTATTTGTGTTAAAAAAAATAATTTTGATTATAGAGGAAAATGTTTAACAGTGACACACCACAAACTGTGTCATACGCCAAATTTCTCCGCCCCCGTCATTTTGTTTTTTTGGTTCAACTTACTTTCGCATCGTCCGAAAATAAGTTGATCCAAAAAAACAAGTTACGTGTACAGAAAAATTTGACATGTGTCACAGTCTATGGTGTGTCACTGTTGAACATGTTCCCCTATATTTAGTTTGTAAGTTTCCCTATTTTATGGCAAACTCAAATCATTTTACTGTCGATAAGTTGTGGTGCTTAACTTCGATATTCGTTCGGGTCAGTGAACTATTACCAGCTAAGTGGGAGCTATTTTAAGTAAAATAAATTCAAAACAATTTGGTCGTGGTTATGATGAGATAAGTGTATTGATCATCTTGTTACATATTGTGAAGGTTGTGGAATTAAAGGACTAAAACTGTAAATAAAACAATCTTTTGATTACAACGGTCTAAATCAATTTATCGGTCTTTATACGCCTTCCTGACGTACACTTTTACGTTAATCGGGCTTTGATTAATTTGTTTACAAAATTTTACAGATAAGCCACTCGTTTGATCGATATCTAGTCTTGCAAATATTTTTCTAATTTTTCATCTGCGGAAGGCGATCGATCAGTCAATGTTGGTTAATATTTGGAAACGCTTAACTGAAATTACTTTATTAATTTAACATGAAAATCTCGTGGGGATTAAAATTAATATAATTTATCGGATTCACTCAATGAATTTCGATCACTTTTATACATAATGTAATTTGCTCGTATTGGCAAAGAAGAAGTGTGAGAATTACATGCAATTGCACACAAGTCTATTAGAAAAATCTCTTCTATATCACTAATACTGAAAAATAGTCTTTAGAGAAAAAGAGTCTTTATTAGTCCAGAAAAACTGAAAATAACTTTAATAATTAAAAGTTGCGAGTTGATTTGCATAAAATTTCTCTGTAGAAAAACATTTTTATTGTATTGTACTTTGAAATCATACATTAATTATACAAATTTGATAAATTAATTAGAATTGTATTGCTAACACTACAAATTAATATTTTTTCATAAAGTTATTATTAATTGTAATTCATTTGTATTTTAATTGAAATGACAACACATTGAAATTGTTTTGTGATTAAAATAAAAATCAAATGTAAATGTTTAAAAACCAAATAAAAACAAAGTTTAATTGCCAAATTAATTTGAGTAACACGTTTTGTTAATTAACTATTACGAGTATTAATTCATATTAAATCTAATGGTTCGCCACATGTGAAACGTAAAGTTAGTACATGTAGCAAAATTAGAATAATCAAACTATTTAGAGGTTTAATTGTGAATTGCTTATCAATTTATTATTAATTTAAATTTAAAAGTTGTGTCAAGTTCACCACACAATCAACTAATGCACATCTTGCAGAAACTAAATATGAATAAGTTATACTCGGCTAGTGAACTTCTTATGATTTTGGATATCGTCATGGAGGGGCTCAGGTGTTTTACTACGCCAGCCGAACAAGCTAACGGTATTCTCGGTGCCGCAATTAAGTATGCTTGTAAGAAATTCTATTACCATTTGTACCTGGAACGCTCGTAGCATTAAAAATAACAAACATGAAGTAATCCATTTTTTAAATAAATGTGATCGACCATTAATATCTGGCGGAGGTATTGCAATCATTATAAAAAATTCAATCAACCATACTCTACTTCTAATCCCGGTTTTTCAAAGTATCGAATGTATTTCGATTCTTTTAAGACTCCCGAGCAATACATTAAAGGTTAGTTATTGTTACGTTCCTAAATCTAACCATCAGAACTTTAGAGGTGATTTAAATAGATTTCACATATATAATTGGAGGTGATTTTAATAGTCGAGATTCGTTCTGGAATTGTATGAAATCTAATAGGGGCGCTCGAACCTTGTTTGATTTATTGAATTCTAGAACGAATTGCGTTCTACACTTTCCTGATGATTCTACATCCCACCAAAATGATAGAACCAGTAATACTCTTACAAATGATTTAGTTTCATTAAATTACATTGCAACAAAAAACGAGCTTAACTCGGACCAATTACCGGTTTTATGTTCGATTAATTCGACAATAGCACATTCACCTCCATCTAAACAGACCTTTAGTCTGTAGATGGAGGTGAATGTGCTATAGTAAATAGACAATGCCATTAACAATTTCACTTCATGCATCACTCACGTCGTAGATTTCCCAGTTCAAATTAATTTTGACCGATGAAATTCCATCTCTGATTAAATTTCGAAATATTGGACGAAGACAATGGATAAGAAAAAGGCATTCATACCTTAAAAATATAGTACAATTGTTAAATAAAGTTAACCGAGACAAAATATATCAAATCATTAATGCTAAGTGGCAAGATAAACTTAAACATTTAATCAAAGAATCTAAGCCGTATTGGCAGGCTATAAAATGTTTGAAACGTAAGTTTTCATCTATTCCACCTTTAAACAATCCGCTGGATGGCCTATGCAATTTCTGCGAATGTAATTGTAACAGAAGATATCAAAAAGAGTATTTCCGTAATTAATAGCTACAACGAGCCAGATTCTACGAATTTCTTTGTATCAATCCAAGAAATCAAAAGTGTAGTCCAGTCTAGTCGCCAATTTAAAGCTCCAGGTCCTGACCAAATACAAAACATCCTCTTAAAACACCTACCTGAATCTGGGTTTAGGTTTATGGCGAAACTATTTTCACGTTGTTTTGAACATTCATATTTTCCATCCTGCTGGAAAACCGCGAAGGTGTTTACCATTCCTAAGCATTAATACCTGAACAGTTTGGATTTCTATATCAACATTCTTCAGTCGACCAAGTTCGCCGCATAATAAAACATGCTCAAAAACAAAGAGTTCGAGGCAACTCAACGGGTATGGTGCTTCTTGATTTAGAAAAAGCGTTTGATTCTGTTTTATTCTGTCATAAATATAATTTTCCACTTGATATCGTTAAATTACTAAAACCATACTTTGAAAATAGGAAATTTTTTGTGCAAATTAGGAATTCTAAATCGGAGCTTATCAATATTGAATCTGGTGTTCCACAGAGATTTGTGATTAGTCCTAAAATCCAAGACTGTGAAATTGCGCTATTTGCTGACGACACTTCAATATACACATCTCACATGTACTCCCAGAATATTATAAATAGTTTGAATACATATTTAAACATTCTAATCGAATATTTTCATAAATGGGGCCTGCAATTAAATACAGATAAATCTCAAGCAGTTTTCTTTTCACAATGTAGGATGGTCTCTAAATTGCCTCAAACAAGCGTACTTATTGGTGGCAGATGAGTAGTATGGCAGAAGCAAGTACGGTATCTTGGCGTTCTCTTGGATTCCAAGACCACCTTCCAGAATCATTTAAATTTTATTGTAAAGAAAGTCACTAAATTGTTTTCTGTATTATGCCCTATATGTTAAACAGGAAAAGTTTCCTGTCTTTTGAAAATAAACTATTGTTATATAAATCTGTAGTTCTGAATGTAGTTTTGTATGGTTCCCCATTATGGTGGAATGTGGCCAAAGTTCATAAAAACAAAATTCAAATTATTCAAAATAAATTTTTAAAATTAATAATTAATATTACGCAACGTTATCGTACTACAAGACTACATAAGGAAACCAATATTAGCCTAATAAATGATCTTGTTTTCCAGAATTAGCACAAATATACAAATAAATTATCTTATCTAGTATTCATCTATCTTATCTAGTCTTCAATTATCTTTTCTAGTATTCTCACTAATTATCCAGAATTCATAATTTTTATTTATTTTCGTTTTAAAATTAAACTCCCCATGTTCCAGAATTTATAGTGACTTTAAAGCCCCATTTTCCAGAATTTATAATTTTGGTTTATTTTCGTTTTAAAATTAAATTCCCGTGTTCCAGAATTTATAGCAATTTTAAATCCCCATTTTCCAGAATTTATACTTTTTGTTTATTTTATTTTCGTTTTAAAATTAAAATTCCCCTTTTCCAGAATTTATAGCAATTTTAAATCCCCATTATCCAGAATTCATAATTTTTGTTTATTTTCGTTTTAAAATTAAAATCCCGATGTTCCAGAATTTATGGCGATTTTAAATCCCCATTATCCAGAATTTAAAATTTTTGTTTATTTTCGTTTTAAAATTAAAATTCCCCTTTTCCAGAACTTATAGCGAGGAAAATGTCCTGGAATCTCATTAAACACCTTAAATATCTAAAAAAAAAAATTAAAGTTGTTAATCTTTAAAAATTTGTAATTATAATTAGTAATTTGTCTTCCTACTATCTTAAGTTTTTCTCAATTGTTTAAATTCAGTAATAACTTTGAAATTCTTAAGTTAGATAAAATTATTTGAGTGTGCGAGAAATATTTCGCTTGCTACGTTTTTCTTCGTTTAATGTTACTGTAAGCGAATTTTTCTTAGTGGAATTAAACTCGGAAATTCGAATTCTGAGGTTTTACGGTTTATTCCGCGGCTTATTATTTTTATTCAATATTAAATTTCCCATATTCCAAAATTTCACACGAGTGTGAAAATTCAAGTCTGCAATGTATGTTTTCGTTCTAGTGTATTACCCAAAAAGGAAACTAGGAATAATTCTGGAATTAAACTCAGAAACTAATTTGTTTTATAAGTTTAATTCCACTTGTTTATGAATATTTTACGACTTTCATTCCACTTGTTTTGCGAATTAAATTTCATGCAAATTTTGCGAGTTTAATTACATTTATTACGAGATTCCTGCGACCTTATTTCGCGGAGCCCATTCAAATTGGTCTTTTTTTAGATTTTAGTATTACTGATCCACTGACCCAGAAAATTCTAGTTTTCGTAATACTTTGATACTAACTCGCAATACGAAAATTTTAGGTCATCTTTATGATATTCACCAATATTTTTTGGTTTATACCGACGAATTCCAATAAGTCACGATCCATGTTGACCAAATCCTTCTTAACAAAATTCTTTTATGATACAATTCACCTTTGAATTTTCGTGACAAGTTGTGCGATAAATTCTGGAAAAGGAAAATTTTAGGGAATTTTACGAAGCTAGTAAACAAAATTAATTTGACATATCAACCGCCGAGAGATCAATCCAGATATTTTTGTTGAAGCTTCTAACTTTTCCCGCCTATATAAACGATCAAATAAGAACTCAACCAGTTGAAAGCTTGATCTACCAATTCGAAGAACCAATTCGAAGTTTAAGCTTTCCGCTTTCGAAAGGTAATTTTTTGTGTTAAAAGCTTTCTTGTAAGCACCTTCAATGGAATTTAAATTGGATTGTAGTTGTATATATCTACGCTGACTAAATCGTTGAGACCCGAAATTGTCATACAAACGGCCATTTGGATCGGTCAAATATTTCTACAAGTTCCGTCGAATATTAAATTTTTTTGAAAATCAACTGAACTATAGCCCACAAATTCAGAGCCACAAAAATCGAAAATCTGCAAATGTGCTCCGATTTCGATGAATGATACCTCTATCAATAGGCGTTGAGACCTGTAATTGTGATACAAACGGCGATTTGGATTGGCTGAATATTGCTACACGTTTTGTGGACAATTCAGTTTTTTTTTTAAATCAACTGAACTATAGCCCACTAATTTAGAGCCACAAAATTCGAAAATCTGCAAATGTGATCCGATTTCGATGAATGATATCTCTATCAATAGGCGTTGAGACCTGCAATTGTCAAACAAACGGCCATTTGGCAGATTTTTTCGCCTCGTAATGCTGCATTTTCTAATAAAAATTGGTGCTCTTGCAAGTTTTGTTTAAGTTGATTCAACGGTTATCTCAATGCTTAATGGAAAAGTGTTAAAGAAACTTTGCTTACACGGGAATTCAGTTCAACTGTTTCAAACTTGGTAGAAAGTTTAATGATTATTCAGCTAGGATGAAGGTTTAGATAATTGGACCAGAAAAATTAATCTTTCCTTTCAAATCTCAATGTTTTGTAAAATCTCCAATAGATATCTTAAGCCCTAGTTGTTGAACAAAATTTATTTCACCGAACTGGTAGGCCGGTAGCTGTTTGTAATAGTTGCATACATGAAGGTTTCTTGTATCAAATTTCCACTTTCATTATATCTTAAAAGCTTGATAGAAAGTTCTTAGAGATACTTTATTAAATACAGGTAAAGTTTATTTCATAAACTTTCAACTTTTCGCTAGTTCGCCGAAATTATAAAGATGTCTTTCTCTCGAGAGCGTCATTGTAAAAGTTTGAAAAGTTTAACATTTTGTTTGAGGAAATTTTAATAGGTTGCTCTGGGTTGCTCTTAAAAATTAAGTATTCAGACAATCCAAATTTTGTTAAAAATCTTAAAATAATTTATATTAAAACGTTATGACGACTACGAAGCGCTTACGAACCTAACGAATTTTTTTCACTCAACTCTCACATTCTACCACATCAAGGTTATATGCACTCAGACGGTCAAGACCATATAATTTTAAGAAGACACCTTCAACCCGTAAATATTCATACCTCATTAATTTTAATATATTTTTGAACCAAAATTTTAATTAATTTATCGTATAAGAATTTCGTTTTTATTATAGGTAACGCAAATAAAAATTAATAAATTTTGTATAGCCCATTTCAGTAAAATATAATAAAATTATAAATAAATTATTAATTTAATAATAAAAAAAATTCATATTTATGCATAAATTATATTGAAATCAAAATGTGGTAATGAACTAAATAATCGTTAATATTATTTTTATTTTTTCGCGTAATTTATTGCAATTTTAATTCCCCCCGTCAATTGTGTGGTCTTAAAAATATTCAGCGCTTTATCTCCAAATCGAATACAACACACTAAAAATATTTTTTATTGCATTTACTTTATAATAAAAAAATATAAATATGTTGCGTCTATACTAACGTTTTGAATGATGTCGGTATTAATTCTCTGACAACTTAGAGCTGGAGTTTAAAATAAAATTCAGAAACCGTTTTTAATACTTATAAACAACGACGAGTATATCCAAGACTTTTCAGAAGTTCAAAGTAATAAAATTTGAATTTTGAGTGTATTATAAATTATGTATGTATGTACACAAAGTTTGTTTTGGTCTGGAATATGTACAAGTTTATTTTACACAAACATATTTCAAAAAAATAAAAAAGATTAAGAAACATAAAACCAAGTAGACAAAATATTTTGATGAATTTGATAGCGATCCATTTAAATATTAATCGTCAACTGTTGTTATATTTTTAATGTATTCCGAATGAATCAATTGAAGGTTATTATTGCAGCTGATTCCCTATAAATTACACTTTTTTATGTGCAACAAAACCGGTCGGATCTTTTGAATGCGGTTTTAGTAAGTACATGAAGGCCGGGGGAAAAAAACGTTGGTTCTTTTTGTAAATTTTCGGATAATAAAAATATTTTTTATTATAACAATTATTTTTGAAATGATTTAAGTGCAGCAATATCACATACATTCTTCGGCATCATTAGTGAAACCGAACAATAAATAAGTGTTTATATAAATTGCAGTATAGGTTCCAGATGAGGATATTATTGATGGTCAATCAAAAAAAGCAAAAAAAAATTAATAAACTTGTTTGATAAATTAGTGGCCAACGTAATTGAAGAACCAAAAATTATAATTTAACGTAATAAACTTTAATGTTTAATCTGTGTGGTTATTATGTGATATAAACGAAATTGGTTTTCAATTTCTTTATTAGCAGGATGTTTGGAATTTTTAAAAAATATGTTTTTTCTTTATATAAGTTCAGATTGGAAGCGAGGAAATTAAATAACATATACACACTTAACATGCATTTTATCGTTTCAGAATTAGACCCATTACTGCCTTCGATCGAATATTGATCAAAATGCGGAAAGTTACATAGTTTAAATATTATAACCCTCAATACACGAAATAGAAGTCGTAATAATATTTTAGATGGAATTGTTGGGGTATGTTTTAGCTGGAATTTGATTTGGAACAAAAAATTATTATCCTATTGGACCTGATGCTTTAACGATAAAATCCATGTTTTGCTATTGGACTATCCACGCGATCGTAAAAAAACACTCTTGTCATGACAACATTACCAGAGCTAATAGTTTTGTGGCTTTCCAAAGGGAAAGGGTGTCCTTTTAACCAGAAAGGCCGGTATTGTGTTCTGTTCCTCTGCCAGATTTTCCGCGGTTTTTCTTTATCTCTTACCAGAGAATTTTACTTCTATTGGATAGTTGATACGATTTTCTGTAATATGCGGTTATTCAGCAGCTCTAATTGGTCATCAAGTTGTGCCGAAGCACAGTGGGGGCGGTTGCCAAAAAGCTGGCGAAATTAAAAACCAACTTTTTAGTTAGGTTTTTGTTTTACGTTTAGTTGGTTTTAGTAATATCCTAAGGGCCTTAAAACACTCATAAGATGGTCGAACTACGCCTACTTGCTCTAGAAATTTAGTTGCAATATACCTTCGTTCAAGCTGCAGTCGTTGTGTTAAATTACTTAATAAAAGACATTAGTGCAAAAACATACGTAAAAATTTAAAAATACAACTAATTTTTTATCAAGCAAAAGGAATGAACTCCTGGAGGTCTGTAGAATAAAATAATACGTTTTAAAATAGGTGCACCTAGGTGCCCCTCGATTATGCATATTTAAAAATAAAAAATATTGGCCTTACTAAATGAACAAAACGAGAAACAAATCAAAACTTCCTAATATTTAGGTTAGTTGACGAATAAGGGTTGTTAATAAGGGATGAAGGGGTGAACTTTTGTAAATGTAACTAGAGGTTCGTAATCGGTGATCCAAAAACCATGAAAATGGCATGCATCTTGACTGTAATATGATATCTAAGGTATTTTGTGCAAAGGGGTTGTCAATAAGTGTAACTAGAGATTCTTGATCAGCGAGCTCAAAAACCCCACGAGTAGAGAATTTCAGAATTAGGGTCAGCTTTTTGGAAATCGGCCTCAATATGCGGAGCAGCGGAGGCACAACTGGTACTTGTAATTCAATTGTCTTAGACTAGGTTGTTTTATTATTTGTTAACCTAGGCAAATTTTCTTTTTTGATAATGGTATCATTTTGATAAAGGTAACAGGTGGGGTCAGAAATATTTCTTCGCTTTTCTCGAATAGTACTTAGTTTTCAGACATCCCTTTTGTTATAAAGAAATCTATCAAATGTAGAATCTTAATTGTAAACGCTGGCTTTTACTTTCAGAGAGAAATTCTCGGTTTGAAGCTCGTTCAACTGCAAACAGCTCCCTTACTGGATGGATGGCCTAGTTGCAGGGGTATCCTCGAATTCTAACGTATAAATCTTTTGTCAAATGAGATTCTTGAATTAGGCATATATTTATCTTTTCTTTATTTAGAAAAATGTCTAAATCTAGACTATGTTGCAGTAGCCCATTTGCATACTTCATTTTCATAGACTAGTACGAGTACCGGAAGTGATATCATTCACTGTTCCCTACTTATTTAACCGCTTATTTAAAGCGTCCGACTTCTTTCTTATTTTAATAGCCTTAAGAAATTTTTCAAGAATTTTGCTTTTGCTGTTTTTCTTATTACTCAATGCTTCCCGCTGTTGTACAATCTGTGAGTATGTTTTTCGTTGTTTTCGTATTTTACCATTGGGTTTTTGACAGTGTTCTATTACTGGGCATTCCACGATTTAGCGAGCATTACCGTTTTTTGTTTCTCAGATTTTGCAGTTCCCTTGTTACTTTGCATCCCTTATAGTTAGCGGGTTCCTGCTCGCTACAGTTTACGCCTCCAAACTGGGCATATTTTTTATCAAATTATAAGCTTGGGCCAGTCAATTCCTCGAACATTTCAAATATCTAGGCTCTTGTTTGCAATATTTCTGGGTTTCTGGATGTGATTAAATCCTTGACATTTCTTACACTGAGCTATTAAGCTAGTGGATTTTCTTAACGCTTCTATTGTAATTCTCTGGTTAAGAACTGCTTTAATATTGAAAATTTGTTGCCCTTTTTTCTTTGCTATTAAAACTAAGCATACACAATGGAAGCCCCCTTTTAATAATTTTGATGCCTTAGTGATCTAACGGTTTGTCCTTTTTTGAGAATATTTGCTGCATCCTCTAGTTTAAAGCCCTGGCGCTTAAGGTATTCATTCTATCACATTCTGTCTTTGTACAGGTTGGGTGAAGACCTTTGACCATCACTTTGATCGGGCGATCATTTTTGTCTTCGTATGGATCACAGCTGTGCAGTCAAGGCTCTATAAGTTTCAATATCTGTTGAATCGGATCATATGTTATTTTTTAGTGCTACAATTCAGTATTCTTTTGTAGTTAAATTGTACCGATTTCATTAAGGATTTAATAGTAGATATGCCAATAATGTTGATTGGTGGTGGTGCCTTAACATAATTTTGGTAGGTTGGTTTTCCTGATCGCGTATATTTTGCTGATTTTGATTTAATACACCTGATTTGGTAGTTCGATAATAAACTACAATTTCTAGAGCAGATTCCGCCTTGCTTCTTCCAAATGAGTTTTGACAGCTCATTACTTTTGAAGTATTGCGACCTAAAAGATCTTTTATGCTTGGTAGTTATACGTCCAGACAATATTCAGCCTCTTAATGAACCTGATAATACTGCCAGCCGGTACGCATACTATCTGGGCTCATTGCTCTCCCTCCTAGATGTTAATTGCCGTCAGCTTAGTCTTTTTATGTATAAATTAAATCGTATTCTAAAATCACAATACTAATTACATTGTAGCCATACGGGTTACGATTAATAGGTATGTCATAAGGCAACTAATTTTACATATTTGAAAATATTTTATTAAACTCTTTACTTATTGTTTTTAAATAAATATTAAAAACCTTGAATTTATAAGACTTTCTTTTTGTGATATTATTTTTTTTTTTTTTTTTTTTTTTTAAATAAAAAATAATATCACAAAAAGAAAGTCTTATATTCATTGTTTTTAATATTTATTTAAAAACAATAAGTAATTCATTGTGATATATGTAAGCCACAGCACCAGAAAAAATAAAATGGACACATACCATTTTTATAGTTCTTAAACTCTTTAATTTGACATTAGTTTAGCTTATAAAGTTTAAGTATACTCAACGTTATAAAATGAACTCTTTAATTAAGTAACCCTCCGACAAGGTTGACCGTTAGACAATTATCGAATTTCTGGACTACCATAATGAATACTATAAATATTAAAAACTTAAGCCTTTTACAAATAGGTGCTTTTGTGGCCGCATCTCCGTCTATTATTTCCCTGCTTCCTATTTGAATTTCTGTTGAAAAACAAAAATGACATTAAATGTTATTTTTGTTCAACATAAAATGTTAAAAGGCAAAATTGGCTCCGTCAATCGCGTATCTAGCTTTTAATCAAGTAAGAGCTACCCACAATATCTTAATTTTTACTAGTTAATAATTAGTTTTCTTATTTGAATTGAAACCAAATATGGTGAATTCAATGATTTTTTATGTTTCGATTTTTCTTATGCACCAATTGAACATTTTAGTTTTAATGCGTGTAACTCCGATTTTTAAATCAGGTGACCAAGCGGAATTAGACAATTACCGACCAGGGTCGATTTTACCGAAATTTAGTAAAATATTCGAAAAAATTATTTTACAAAGATTGGTAGTTCATCTTAACGACATCAAAATAATTCATCCGTACCAATATGGCTTTACGAGAAGAAGTAGTACTGCCTCGGCTACATTGCCATTAATTCATTAGAGAGTATAGTAGACATTACCGCTTACCTTTTTCTTGACATCAGGAAACCATTTGATTGTGTGAATCACTCAATCCTAATTCAAAAACTTCGTAGGTATGGTGTTGGTGGATATACAGTTCAGTTATTAGAAAACTATCTCATGAATACACAGAAAAAAAAAACGGAGTTCTCCTGACACCGAATCGGTGTCGAATAACATCATACCGATCGGATACAATTTTTTTTATCCTAAATTAGTAATTATTTTGATCGTAATTTACTTTTATCGGATAAACATTTTAACAATAAGAAACCACAAATCACTTTTTAAGGAAGCACGTTTATACACTCGACGGATAGAAAGAATCACGAGTGAAAGAGAAATGTTAAACACATTTTCGGATACTTGTTTTTAAGGATATGGGATAAAATAAAAAGATTTTTGCAGTGGAAACCACACCGATAAAAATTACTGTTTTACTTCAATTTTTAATGTTAATTAATTAATTCGTGTAATTTCTAATAAGCAAAATGCAACCGGTCTTGAGGACATTTTTAATGGGTTTTACAAATTAATACGTAGCGTAGAAGTATATTATCATAGTATTTACGAACAATCATTCAACGAAAATGACTGATAGAGAGGATTCTGTGGTTTTTATCCCATTGGTATTTAATTTTAATTTATATGATTTTAATATGTTCCGAAGATTATAAGAGAATTTAATCTTCTCATCAGACCGCGGCGACTAGCACTGGACTGATTGTACCACAATTTACATTTTATATATACAGAAGGACTGTGCAGGTTGTAATAGCGAATTTAACTAATTCAGCCAAATTCTCTTACAATTTTACTTTTTCACGACATTCACACCGCATTTTTCTGTCGGCAACGAAAACTCTAAACAGTGTGAATATTTACTCCGATAGAACTAAAATAATCTCTGGGAAGTACCTTTTAAAAAAATCCGCTGCTAGAAAATTTTGCGTTTACTCCAAACGGTGCAAAAGTATACTGTTCGATCCGTTTGGATATTTTAAAATTTGTATCCGATCTTGCGGAGTTAATTTGGTACTATTGGATAAAAAATAAAGTTTTTTTCGGATAATAATATCATTCACACTGCGATATTTTTTTGTGTGTAGACAACAATCCGTGAAAATTGATAACTTTAAGTCGAACAAATTAAGCATTTCTTGTGATGTTCCTCAAGGTTCAAATCTCGGGCCTACCTTATTTTTTATTTATATAAATGACATTGTTCATCTAAACCTGGAAGGTCGTATTCAATTGTTCTGTTATTAATCAAAATCTGTTGGTTTACTAGAAAGTGGTTTAGAGCATGACCATATAAAAATAAAGTATTGGCTTACCAGCAATTGTTCACAATTAAATTTTTCTAAAACTAATTTCCAAATTTATTATCTGAAACAGAAACCAATAAATATGTTGAATGAAATTTATTTTGATAGTTACATAATTAAACGAGTCGAATCGCCAAAATACTTGGGATTAGTAATTAATTCTCAATTGTCATCGATTGACCATATTAATAGCATAAAACGAAAAATAGCACCGTTCGTTAGAGGAATTAGGCGGGCTGGACGATTTTAATTTTACTAGATGATTAAATTTTATTAACGATTATTGTTCGCGAGTTGAAGGGGGCTTCTTTATACTCGCAGTTTTATTAAATAAAGAACACCCTATCTTCACAATTTTTATATTTTATTTATTTTTTATTATTGTAACTTACTTTACAATATCTCTTTCTATAATGAATTTTACATATTATTGAACGGCCTTTTATACAAAAAAAAAGTGTTATACAAGCTAATTATACCGCCATCTATGATTTTACATATTTAACTGTTATAATCAAGTTGGTATACTTGTTTTGCTATAATTATTTAAAATTCATTTTAAGATTGGTACTAGTGATCATAGCAAATAACCAAGTGTCAAAACGTGAAAAAATAAAACAAACAAAAATTACTTCTATGCTTGACCATCAAAGATGTTGATTTTCGTTATCGCTGGAAAGTTGTAAGTAATTATGTTCCAAACTATTCTTGTGGTTTTCTTATATTTTTAGGTGCTGCAGATGATAACAAACATTCTCCGCCCCGTGAACGATCAACATCGTTAACTATTATCCTGTGCTGGCAGCTTACATAGTTTGACAATGGGTCGCTTGAAAGTCGATTTTGATGTTTTTAGCGTTACGACTCGAACAATTCCCCGATCATCAGGATGTAACTGAATAATTTTGCCTAGCGCCCATTTGTAAGAGGGCAAATTATCCTCTTTTATCAAAACAACATCGCCGATGTTAAAATTTTCCTGTACTTATACAAATTGTGAACATATTCTGTGCTGAATTTTCTCCAAAACGACTGAACGCGTTGTTGCACAAATTGCCATCTTGTAAGTCTACCTGCAGGTATTTCTTCATTTATTTCTTCTTCTGGCAAGTAAAAATTCGAAGAGCCAATTAAAAAATGCGCTGGGGTTAAAACTTCAAACACGTCGTCATCTACAGTTGCATAAAGTGGCCTAGAATTCAAAATTGCCTCGATTTGACTCAATAAGGTAGTCATCTCTTCAAAAATTAAGTGAGTATTAGATGTACACCTGATAAGATGCGTCTTGATGCATTTGACGGCTGCCTCCCATAAGCCTCCAAAATGTGGTGAAGCAGGTGGATTTAAATGCCATTGTATCTCTGATTTAGACAAATATTCTGCAACGAGACAATTATGGTTATTACTAGAAATTGTTTCGTATACCTCATTCATCTGTCGTTTTGCTCCAATGAAATTCGAACCGTTATCGCTGTAAATATGAGCGGGTGCTCCTCTTCTCGAAACAAATCTTTTCAAAGCGGCAATAAAGGCATCAGTTGACAGGTCGCTCACAGCTTCTATATGGACAGCCTTTGTCGCCATACAGACAAATATGGCGATATAACCCTTTATCAATTTAGCGCCTCTCCCTCTTTTAGACGCTAGCTGGATTGGCCCCGCATAATCCACACCACATGATGTAAATGGCCTCGCTGATTTCAGTCTCGCTATCGGTAGATCTCCCATCAGCTGCTTGAAAGCCCTCGCATTGCTTTTGAAACATATGATGCACTTTTTAACAATATTTCGTATGATGCTTCTTCCTCCAACTATCCAGAATTGCTGCCTGGTTAAGTGGAACGTTAATGATGGACCCGGATGCAGATTTTGCTTGTGCATGTATTCTACAATAACGCGATTAAATACATGGCCCTTTGGTAAAATCATTGGATGCTTATAATCGTATGGATAATTCGAGTGCCTCAGCCTACCGCCAACCCTTAATATTCCATTTGCGTCGATAAATGGTGCCAATGAGACAATATCACTGCTTTTGCCAATTTCAACCTCCCGACGAAGGCAACTAATTTCGCTTGCAAACGATTCTTGTTGCACGTATTTAATGATGGCATTTCTGGCATTTTGAAGCTCCTCGACTGCTAGGAAACTTAAATTTCTCTCCCTCTTGGACAATCTCGCATTTTTAGAAATCTAGAAACGTAAGCCAAAATTCGAGTCATCTTGGTGTATGCTGACGTTTGTTGCATCAAATGACTTATTACGTCGTCTTGTTGATGTGTATTAAATCCAAATAGTTTTGCTTTTCGTTCTTCTACCAGATACTCTACCTCGTTGATATCTTCTTTATTTGGTGCATAAACAATATCAGGCTTTTGCAACCATTCTGGACCATTCCACCATTGAGCTAAATTCACCAATTTTGATGGAAGTACTCCTCTTGATGCGTAATCGGCTGGGTTCTGTTCTGATCGTACGTGATTCCAATAATTTCGCGGTATTTCATTAAGGATCTCTGAAGTACGATTTGCCACAAATGTTTTCCATCTAGCTGGATGGGATGATAGCCACATTAACACGATAGTGGAGTCTGTCCACGCATAACATTTAACAGGTCGTTTAATAGTCTCTTTCACCAGCATCAGAAGTTTGGTAACTAAGTATGCTCCACACAACTCTAGTCTAGGAAGAAAAATCTGCTTGATTGGCGCCACCTTGGTTTTGGATGCCATTAAACTCACGTTTACTACGCCATTCTCATCAATAGTTCTACAATATACCACTGCACCGTACGCCTTTTCGCTTGCATCCGAAAAACCGTGTATCTCAATTTGCTCGTTTTGCGGAATAACTCGTTTGATTTTTAAGTTTTCCAGTAGCTTTAACTCATCTCGGATTTTTTTGTAAATTTTGGAAATCTCGCCTGGTACTTCATCATCCCAGCCCAACTTCATTAGCCACAGATTTTGAAACACTATTTTCATCAGGATGATCGATGGAGACAACCAACCCAAAGGATCAAAAACTCTTGAGTATTCAGATATGATTTGACGCTTCGTGGTTCTTTTGTCATCATCCAAAACCAGTCTAAATGCAAAAGCGTCCTCAGTGGCGTTCCATTGAAGTCCTAATATTTTTGCTTCGATAGGGCTCTGAAATCTTGAAATCGGATCTATATCTTCGATCGCCATAATGTCAGATAGATTTGACTTCCACTTTCGTATATGAAATCCTCCTGTTCGCAATACATGAATAATCTCCTTTTGCAGATGTTGAGCTTCCTCCATCGTATCTGCTCCTGAGATGAAATTATCAACGTAAAAATCTTCCAGTATATGCGAAACGATGTTTGGATGGTCTTGCTGGTTATCGTAACCTACTTGCTGTAAGGTCCGTATCGCTAAAAATGATGAACTAGCTAAACCGAAAGTGACTCTGCTAAGCTTGTAATGCTTGAGTTCGTTTGATGGTTCACTTCTCCAAAGCATGCGTTGAAAATTCGTATCTGGCTCAGCAACTGCAACTTGGTTGTACATTTTCTCAATGTCGCCGATCAATGCTACCTTGTAATATCGAAATCTCATTAAAATAGACCATAGTGTGGGCTGAATTGTTGGCCCCACCACCATGGTTTCATTAAGAGAAACTCCAGTCGACGATTTCGCAGATCCGTCGAACACCACTCTTAACTTAGTGGTCTCGCTGGAGGCCTTGAATACACAATGATGCGGTAAATAAAAACATTTGGAATCTTCAAAGCTTTCGCCAGTTTTAATCGGCTGTAAATATCCCAAATCTAGATATTCGTTTACGATCTTAGTGTATTCTTCTCTGATCGAAGGATTTGCTTGCAACTTCCTTTCCAATGCTAGAAATCTCCGTTGAATTACCAAGCAGACCTGCTGTTTTTTTAAACGGAATCTCCACTATATATCTTCCTTCTTTGGTTCGCTTGTGTGTTAACCTGTAATGTTCCTCGCACTCAGCTTCCTCTGGGCTCAACATCTTGTGACTTGGAATTTCTTCTTGCTCGAAAAACCGTTTCAGGGTGGTATCAATGTCGACATCCAAATGAAGATTAAAAGTGCAAACATTGGTATGAACTGTCTCGCTTCTCTCGATGTTGCTACTGTCTGTTATCCCAGAAACAACCCAACCAAAAATTGTATTTTGAGTAATTAAAGCGCCATCCAGATCAGTGACTCGCCCATTCCTGATAACATGAAAGAATTTATCGGCTCCGATTAAAATATCAACTGGCCCAACTTTGTTATAATCAGGATCAGCTAGTTTCAAATTATTTAAAAAACTGCAATCTTGCAACTTGAAATCAAAACTAGGTAGCTTAGTGGGCAGTTGATTGATTATCAGGGCATCTATTATAATTTCATCTTCTGAATTGTGCAGTGAATGTACATTAACTGAAGCTGCTCCTCTGGTAGCTATTTTTCCTGATGTTAATCCAGATATTAAAATGTTTGCGCTTGATCTAGGGAGTTTCAATCGCTGCATGCATGCCTCTGTTATAAATGATGCCTGTGATCCGGAGTCGAGCAATACTCGACATTTTAGCAAATTCCCGAATCGATCCGCAACGTGAACCATCGCCGTTGGAAGTAATGATTGAAAACTCGGTAAAATAGCGTTGTGATTTTGGACCTTATTGATAACATTCACCTCAGAAATGTTTATTGCGTTGCCGTTTAAGGTTTCATTTGATTCTGTTGGCTGCACATCTTCTGGGTGTAAAGTCAAATGGTGCTTCCTATGGCATTTACCGCATCTGAATTTTGATCTGCATATACCTGCCTGGTGGGTTGGAGATAGACAGTTAAAACATAACTTTTTATCCGACACAAAACCCCTCCTCTCATGTATGCTTAACGAAAGGAACTGGTCACATTTGCTAAGATAGTGGTCTTTAGAGCAATTGACGCACATTAGTTCTATTGGAGCGGAATGAAGGCTTTTAACACGATTATTCGCTGGTTGTGCCAATTTATTTGAGTCGACCGTATCCAAAGAATCACTTCGTCTGTTCAAGAATCTGAAAAACCTTTCCAAAGAGGGAAAATCCTCCTCAGCAGTCTCAGTTGCCCAAGCTTGTTTAGTAACCCCGTCCAATTTATTCACCAAAATTTGGATTAGCCATAGATCTCTTCTCTCTGCTTCGGCACCTAATACCTTTAATCCTCTTAAAACTTCATCGGATAAATCAGACATCTGATGAAGGGCTTTCGCTGATAATTTGGAGATTGCTGGTTGATCTACAAATTGCTGAATCAGCGTAGAAATCACAAGCCTCTTTTTGTCATACCTCTGCTTTATTTTATCCCATGCCTCAATGTAATTTGCTTCAGTTACGGCAATATGCCGAACTAATGCGGCAGCTTCACCAGTTAAAAGACCTTTTAGATATTGAAATTTATGTACCGTCAATATTTTAGCATTACTGTCGATTGAGGCTTCAAAAAGATCTTTAAAAGAGGGAAATTCAGAATACTTTCCAGAAAAGGTAGGAATGTTAATTCTAGGAAGCCTAACTTCACTTTCTCTTTTATTTAAAACCGAAACTTCTTGCAGAAACGATTTTTGATTGGCCATTAGCTCATCCATAGGAGCATTATGAAAATGCTTAGATGTTTCAGCTCCCCGCTCCTTTCTCGCTCGCACCAACACTTGCTTAAGCTTAAAAAATAACGCTTCTAAAGAGTTTTGTTGCGCTTCATATTTATTCGACTCATCAATAAGCTTTTCCAGCTCACGGTACTCCTGCCATTCGTCCTCGAATAATTTAATATTAGTTTCGATCTCTTCCAATATCGTGTCTTGGCTGAATTTCGCGGCAGCTGTTTTAATATTCTCGCACCGAGTTTGAATGCGCTTAAGCGCTCTTGCGGTAGACATTGGGTTTTGATTAAACGTATTAAAATCAAAAATGGAAAGCAAATAGGCACAATTAAATTATTCAATCAGAAATATTTGCCTTTGACGCCAAATATGCCAAAATGACGCTAATATTTCCCAAAAAAAAAAAAAAAATTAAACTTTTGCCGGAAATCCAAAATCGCCGTGTAATATTTTTGGAGATTCGGCTCGAAGGACCAATGTTCGCGTAGTTGTAGGGGGCTTCTTTATACTCGCAGTTTTATTAAATAAAGAACACCCTATCTTCACAATTTTTATATTTTATTTATTTTTTATTATTGTAACTTACTTTACAATATCTCTTTCTATAATGAATTTTACATATTATTGAACGGCCTTTTATACAAAAAAAAAAAGTGTTATACAAGCTAATTATACCGCCATCTATGATTTTACATATTTAACTGTTATAATCAAGTTGGTATACTTGTTTTGCTATAATTATTTACAATTCATTTTAAGATTGGTACTAGTGATCATAGCAAATAACCAAGTGTCAAAACGTGAAAAAATAAAACAAACAAAAATTACTTCTATGCTTGACCATCAAAGATGTTGATTTTCGTTATCGCTGGAAAGTTGTAAGTAATTATGTTCCAAACTATTCTTGTGGTTTTCTTATATTTTTAGGTGCTGCAGATGATAACAAACAATTATGATAATAGTCAAAAGTGATGGTTCCTACAAATAATGCACACGTTTATTCAAGGTCATTGGGATAAAGCATCGGGACCTACACCACCGAAAGTATCTAAACATTCTAATTCATTTATAATTGCACCCAAGTATTCAGAACTATTAACAAATAAATTTAATTAGTTTTGAAAGGCCTAATTATCGGTTTGACAATTAGCTAACCGTATCATCAGACAGAAATATACTAAATTATCATCTAACTAAAAGATTGTTTTAAACACTGAAAACGGAGTTCTCCCTGGGGTCCCGACCATTTTTCCTAACTCTGTATACAGTATCATGTGTCTGTTGGTGTGCATGTTTTATTGAAAATCGCTTGAGATTATTTGACTTTATTGCTGTCGCTTTGGTCCGTAAAAAGGAGGTTCCTTTTGAAACTGTATCAGCTATTGACCACAGAGCTAATTGAGTGATTGTCACTACACTTTGATTTGCTTAATGTAAGTTCAAATGCTAAAAAATTTTTAATTCCCCAACTGAAATGAGAATCAAGACAAAGAACATTAACGATCAAAATTGGTTCGGGAATAGTTTTTTCTTGCCTGAAAATTGCTTGCCTCCCAAAAAAACGATCATCTGTCTCGATGTATTATGCCGACCTAACCCTTAATTTTTGGATTTTATTCCCTATAAACGGAAAAATGGATCAACACGACATATAAGATGTAAGATATGTAAGCGCAACATAAATAAATAGAATAATGATATAATATACAACAATGATATTTCTATAAGGTTTCTCAAGAGAAATCCACTGTAATTAATCAGCATTTGCCAAAAATAAATTATATATAGTGTTTTTCCATTAAAATTTCATAAATTCAAACACAGAGATTCTGCCCACATGGCGCATTTTTAAATAGAATTTATTTTCTGACAGAAATATCATAGTTTTGTGACAGAGCCCATAAAAAAATGAAACGTATTATAGAAAATAAAAATTTGACGAAAAAAGGCGTAAAACTTATAAATCTTGTATTTATAAATAATTTGGAGGCGCAACATTCATCAAAAAAGTGTTGGTAGAAATCTGCGAAAAAAAATATTCGACATCCGTTCTTAGAATTTTTCTAATTAAATATTGTTTTTGCCCTAAATGCTTATTATTTTATGTTTAAATTCAAATACGTTACTTAAAAAAAACCGGATATTTTGGAAACGGACCGGTCGCGAATTTAAGATTGATTCTTAGCCTGTCAACTGCTTAGAAACTAAGTTTACCATTGAATTGTTGTTTTGTTATCTGATTTAAATATTAAGGTCACTGAATATTGTGAAAAGCGTTCCCATTACATTGTTGTTCACGATTAATTAGGCATATCGTCATGTGAGTACTAAGTGTCCTACACGCTAGGACTAAAATTTATTCTCCAATCAAAACAAATTTTGATGTTTTGTTAACTACAGTTTAAAATTCTAACATTTTTGAATACATATATTACAAGAAAGATAAAATGAATTTTCTTTCTATTAAAATCGGACCACCAATTTTCACCAAAGTCAAAAAAATGGATATAAGACACTTTCACGTTAAAAAATTTAAAATAAAAATACAAAATAGAAAATCAAAATAAAGGCCCATCATTGCAATTTGATTTAATTTTTTTTTATAACCTAACCTATAATTCTAACTAATGCTACCGCTACTAATAATAAAGTGAGGTAATAATGATATTTACAATAATAATAATAATAATAAATTGCCAAAACCGCGAAACATCTGTCAGCTATCCTTTATGGTTTCCCTCTTTGTTATAGATGAACCTCTCAAACTCATCCTCCTCCAGTTCCCGAAAGTCCAAATAGTAATCTCTCTCCTCTTTTTCCATTTTTACGTTGATTTCTTTGTTTCCATGCTTTAGCGCCCTTTCTTTAGCTCTAATAAATATTCCATTCAGGTGGCTGATGCAATCCTATATTTCCATTAGTTCACACAGCTTTTTGTTTTTGGTTAACCTATATTTTCCTTCTTTGATGGCTTCCTTATCCCATTTTCCCACTAGATGTTTCAATATTTTCCTTTCGAATATGGTTATTTTTTTATACGCTGTTGGTGTTATAGTGACCCATACTGGGAATCCGTATGTGTACACCGGTCTTATAATTTGTTTGTAAATCATTTTCTTAGTTTTGATTGGTAACTCTAGTCTTTTACAAGTTGTCTTCACCATACTATAGGCTCCCCACGCTTTATTGATATTCCTGTTTATATGTTCGTTAAATTTCCAGCGATTATTCAAATTAAATCCCAGGTATTTAACGGTGTTGACTGCTTCGATTTTTTTCCCCGTTAATGGTAATGGATGCCTTTTTACTATCTTCCATCATGGTTTTTGGGCATCTACCGGATGGTGGCGTGATAACCATACACTCCGATTTCTTTTCATTGATTTGTAAACCCCACTCTTTATAAAATTCTTGTATGATTTCGATGTGCTTTTGTATTTTTTTTGTAGCTGCTTCCACCTTAATCGATGACGCTGTGATAATTGTATTATCCGCAAACATAATGACTTCCGCGCCGTTTTTAAACTTCATTGGTTGATCCGCCATATAAATATTAAATAAGTGGGGCCCCAATACTGTACAGAGAAGAAATTCGACTTTTCTTTGTTTATACTCACTTTTGCCTTCCTGTCGCTCAGGAAACTGATAAGTAGTCTAGCTATCCTCTTTTCCACTTTTGATTCTATTATTATTTTTAAAAATGAGTCTTTTTGACCACACTGAGTCAAATGCCTTCTCTATATCTAGGAAGCAGATCGCCACCGCCCTATGGTTGTTCAGGCTGTTCGAAACCTTGCCCGACAATGCTGCAGCCGCGTCTATTGTAGAGTGTCCCGGTTTAAACCCGAATTGATGGTCGGGTACCATTTGATTTTTCTGGTGAATTTCCTCGTAAAGCCTATCCTTAATTATTTTTTCCAGAGCCTTCCTCAAATTAGAAGTTAGGCTAATCGGTCTAAAGTCCTTGATGTCCTCTGCCATGCTCTTTTTGGGAATGTGAAGAATAATCGCCTCCACTTCTGGAAAGTATCCAATGTTTATGCAATTATTAATCAGTATTGTCAACTTCTCCAGCATTGCCCTTGGTAATTTTTTCAAAATGTAGTTGGATATTCCATTCGTACCGCTTGATTTGTTTGCGTTAACTGCCTTGACCAAACTAGTAGTATCCTCTATGTTTAGGAATATGTCTTCTCTTGGCTTCGATGCTATATTTGTATTGTCGAAATTTACCAGTGGCCTCCCTGCTTCCTTTGCTATATCTTGTGTTATATTTCTAATGCCTTCCATTTTTTCTGTCCCTAATTTTGGTGTTCTCTCCTCGTATAGTTGCTTGTAGTATTTCCCGAATTTTTCTGCCATTCTCTTGTCTCCACTTATCTTCTCGTGCCCCACTTAGATCGCTTGTGGTTGTAACCATCTCTTCCTGCCTGTTACTCTGTTGATTTCTTAGAATACGTTTTGTCCAGGAATAATTTTTTCAATTATGTTGTGAAATTTTTGGTTTAAATGATTACTAGCTGCTGTTTAATAATTGCGGTTAGGCAGTTAATTTGACTCCTCACCGTGTAGTAGTTGATGGATCTGGTTGATAAGTGTTGATTGTATAGACTGTTTAATTTTTTATTTTAATTTTCTCCTGATTTTGAACAATTGCTGAAGCTCCTCTGGAATGTCATTATATTTGTGATGTTTCCTCTCTTTAATAGGCACTGCTATTTCCGTGACTTCACTGATAATTGCGGCAAATTTGTCTATACATACATCAAGCTCTACTTCTCCTAGGTTCCTGTCCTCTGGGATGTTGAGTTCCTTACTTCTGGTCTCCATTATTCTTCCGAATGCTTCCCAGTCTGCTCTGTTGTAGTTTCTAAATCCTGTCGGGACCTTTTCCAAACACTCTAATTGTTTAGCTGGTCTAAAGGCCAACATCACCATTCGATGGTCCGAGAACGAGTCTTCGCATCTTATCGAGAATTATCGTGTACAAAACCCCCGCCAAAAAGGTTTGCTGACACTAAAAATTGATCCAATTTAGACCCCGACCTTGGGAATGTCGATCTCCCTGGTATTATATGCACCATGTCATGCTGCGCACTGTCTAATCATCCTGTAAGCGCCACTCCATTCTGGTTTTCGGTACCCTCCCATCTCCTACTCCTTGCATTGAAGTCTCCCTAATGACGCCACTAAGATGCTTCCAAATCTCAGTCCCGTTAACTCTACTGCAGTACTTTTGCTAACTAGATTCTCATTTGGTGTTCTACAATAATATTGCAGTTAAGTGACATAGTATTAATTTTCTCAATTTTATTTACTGGCACATTCCCATCAAAAATGTTATGAAAGCAACTTGCTTTTCCTCTCTATCTTCTAATTTTTTGTAGTTAACCATAAATTCATTTACTTTTTTTATTGTGTTTGTCAAGCTTGTTCCGAATAAATTACTTGACTCTTCCTGTAGAAACGACAACCCATCCATTTTGTTACTGGTTGGATAGACAACTGCCTCTTTTCTTTTGACTAAGTTATGCATTGATTCTCTTGCGAATTCTTTCGCCTCCATTTTTTTTATCGATCATCAGCTTGTTGTTTCTATTTTTATTTTTATTTTCTACTACTGCTGTATATGCCAGACACCCTTTATAGTTGGCTGGATGTCCCGTGTTCATACAGTACATAGTTTCCCTGTTGTTCGTTCTTTTTTCTGTGTTATCTTCTTGTGTGCTGGCCTTGCATTCCTCCTTTCCATGATCCACCTAGCATATACCGCAAATGAATTGTATGCAATTGCCTCTTTCGTGATCCTCATCGCATTTTAGGCATTTGAATCTATTCAGGCAATTCTAAGCAACATGTCCGTACCGTAAACAGTTCATGCATACAGATCATACAGATCTCATTTTGTTTTAAATGTTGCCATTCAATTACGTGGTTGAATAGACTTTTTATTTTTTGTATTTCAAAAATTGGCGTATTGCCCTCGACGGATACTACTTTATCATCCATTTCCCTCCCCTCTCTGGTCATCCTAGCTGTGCTGAATTTGCTTACTTTGGCTATAAGACCAAATTTTTCCTCAAATTCCTTCTGCAACTCCTCATTTTCGTATCCCTTATGGATGCCCTTGACCAAGTATACCCTTGGTTTCTCATGTTTTGAAGTGTATGTGTGTCCTCCCTCTTTATGATCTTTTATTTTGTTACAAATTATTTGATGGCTCTTCATGTCATTGCATTTAATCACCTTTTGTCTATTTGCCAGTATCTTAATTTGGAAACCCTTTATTTCCTCTTCTTTAAGCATTTTTGCTAATTTCATCGAATTGTTGAGTCCTTTTATTTTTATTATGTTTGCCCTAGTGCTCCCATGTTCTTGTTTTGATGTCCATTTGTTTTCTGTGCTAGACCCTTCGTGGGATCTTTTTCCTTTTTTCGCCTTTTTTTTGGTTGAGTCGATTAACGACCCTTTATTTCCTGATGCAAATTCTTCATGTGCATCCCTCCGCAGATGGTGATACTTGCATCCCGCTACAGCTTCTGCATCGATGGTTTCCTCCTAACTGTGCTGGTATTTTTAGCGCTTCTTCCATCTCATCTCTTGCTTCTGTTTCTGCGTCCCTTGTCTCGCCCGCTTCTAGTGGACTACAATTGTTGCCGTCTTCATTTGCGATAAAGATATTTTCTTTTGTAACGTCCATTTCATCTTCCGATTGTGTGGAGTAGTCGCTCAGACTCCTCATAAATCTTTTTACGTACTGGCTTACATCTGCGTTGCTGTCACTTAGCCGCTTTGTGCTCAGACTTTCTTTGTTCTCGTTCGTTTTCTTTGATTTGCCGTTTTCCGTTTGCGGCTCATTAGTGTTGTAGTTGTTTCTATCCTCATCTTGCAACTGGGCTTTATTTGACTCAGCTATCATGTTCTTTAAGTTGGTTAGTTCAGCCAATATTTTATTATTGGCTTTCTTGATCATGGTGTTTACAAATCTAATTGGTTTTTGATCCAGCGGCTGAGTTTTGCTGGTCTTGCTTGTTTTGGGCATTTTGGCTCCGCGCATCGTTTTTTGCCTTTTCGTTTTATTTTTCCAGGATCCTATTTCCCTTTCTTTAGTTGTCCTTCTAGTTAATCCGCTTCGCTAACCATGGTATTTAATTTTTCTTTTGTATTTTTGAACAATTTTTTTTTTTATTTTTCCGGAAAAAAAAACATCCGTCGACGTTAAAGTCTAAGTCTCTTCCCATAAGGAATTAGGAATTTCCATTCCATTTTTAATAGGCTTATGATAAAAACATGTAATCCGAATACGCATCCAAGATATTTTAAAATTAATTTTATTTTGGTCAGGGTTATGCCACATTTGTCTCCAGGAGCTGAGTAAAGTTTAGCCGATTATCTTTTAGAATATTCGGTAGGGCTATCTTCACTACAGATTGTTTTACAAATAGTTTTTTATGTTGCAAGTTGGTTACTTAAACTGTTAATGTTTCAACTCAAGCTCATGTTTTAAATTGATTAATGTTAATTTAGCAAGAAAAAACCTGTAAAACATACTGGAGAAACAAATAAAAAGTTTATACATACCTATGAGAAATGATAGGTATTATCTCGAGCAGCCATAAAATAAAATAATTTTATTAATGCTACCGGATTTAAAACGCATAAATATAAATAAAATAGATATTCTAATTACAACTGGTTTATTTACAAATAAGTATAATAAAAATATCTTTGAATTTTCCCGACATGTGGAAATAATCTGAATCACGAAACATATTCGAAAATATAGAACAATTAAATAGAGAAGTATAATAAAAAAAAAATCCGTTTTTTATCGCTGTACTGATTTCAAATACATATAATTTTATGTATATTAATTAAGCACAAATATGTGTTTGGTGCAAGGTTAGGTTAGGTAAACATGGTACACAAATTTAGCTGAATTATGCATACGAAAATTTTCCATATTTCTACGAATTTAAGAAACAAAATATCAAATCCAATGAAATTAAAGGTATATAATCAACGCCCTTTAATTACGCTTAAGTACTCCACTAATGAATTATACAAAAAAAAAAATACAATTCTTAGAAAAGTAACAATTCAATTGAATTTTAAAAAGTTGGGAAAACTTTTGTTTTACTATTTGTTCTTTTATTAATAATGTATTTTATCAATTAAATCATAAAAAACAAAACTCAGGTTAATTTGATTATAGGTGTAACTGTAGTTACACTTCGGTATATTAAATAATTATAGAAACGATATCTTGTGAGGGTACATACATAAAACTATTTCTTAATAATTTAATTTTTTTTATAAAAAATATTTACGAAAGGTAATATGAAATATTATATTCAATTAAGTTATTTTTATTTACCTATATTCGTAGTTTTTTTTTATATTTGATATTATTGAGCACGAGTAATGCATACCTACGTATGTATATAGCTGACTTACACATGTATACCTGCTATTATTAAGTGATGATAAATCACTTGAAGTTTTGAAATATGTATGTTCGTTTTAATTTTGATTAATTGTGTTCTTACAACCAATTCACATTATATATATACATATTTTGTATGGATTTTATACATTTGTTCGGCTTGAGTAAATCTTTCCTCTTGAAATGGATAAATAATGATGATTATGATTAATTTATATATATTTAAGTATCGCAATTGAATTGTACAAAGGCGGTTAAACAGTGTGTCAGAATACAGCTACTTAATATAAAAATATAATTAATAACGTTTTAATAACATTTATCGGTTTATTTATGTAATACCGTGATAATTATGTAATTGTGTCAATTATTTATAGTTTTCCCATTGTAACGCTTTTATAACAGGTAATTTTGTAGTCGCGAAAAAAAGATTGAGCCAGATTTTCGTGTTTTTGACGAATTAGATTATATCAAGATTACAAGACACTGATTTTTAAAATGTCGTGTATTTCCTTCCAGTCATACATTATTTTTGGCTTTCTTCCCATTGGCACAAATATTGATAGTTTTGATCGAAATTTTGCGCAAAGATTTGTTCTATTAATTAGTTTGTATTAGCTTTTGGTTACATTCAAAGCCAAAATAAAAGGGGTTGTGAGTCCATTTAGGTATACTCTCAAGAAGATGTGTAAACATGCGGCTGCGGTTACATATATGTACTTCAAGGGAAAAATAAATGTAGCTTTACATTTTTTTATTTCTCTTATTTTTTTACAGTTAAATTTATGCGACTGATCGCTTATCCAAATATTTTCCTACTGCCGAACTCTTTCTTTTCCATATACACCCTTTTCACAATCTATATCGTCAATACCCTCAACTACAACATTTCCAAAATTATGACAAATCATCTCAGACACATTTTATTTTATTTCATAAAATAAATATTGCATCCTATAAAAGATGACACCCCCGCTCATCAAAGCCAGAATGTCATAACAAGCAACAAAGAAAAAATAATCGGTGTGTTTACTTCATTGTGTCCGGGGTAAATTTTTTTAATCCGTCTATAGCTACAATAAGTATCGGTCGTTCCCGATACACTTTACTATTTCATATGGCCCTTTATATTTCTCTAATAACTTCCTAGAATCACCGTAAGCCGGTGGTTCACTTCGCAGCATAACAAGGCATCCTGGATCTAGAACATCTGGTTGTTTTCGATATTTATTAAATTGTCGTTGCTGAACCTCTCGGTTCTGCTTCAACAACTCGGCTACGTCCACGTCCTCCTTCTCGATTTGTAACTCCTTATTTACATCTTCCATCTCGCCGATCAACGGATTATCATTTGATGTCCTAAATGAGTGTTGAAAACAAATTCTGCTTGTGTCTTCTTTGTTACTTTGTTTACACTGCTATTTATGTCCATATGTACCTACTTCGTAAAGATTTTCATCCCAGTCTCCACATTCGATCCCAGTGCTGACCATTGCTAACTTTTCCGTTACTACACGATTGATCCTCTCCACCAGACCATTGGTACTGGGTTCGCAAACCCGGGTATCGAGTACCCGGTTACCCGGGTAATTTCATGATTTTTCAACTATTCAAAAACCGGGTATTTTCATAAAATTTCCCGGTTCCTCTTTTAACGCAAATTTAATAACATATATACGTCATACGTAAGATTTGTGCAATGTACTGAACTAAGGCTAATTAATAAAATATTTTGTTTTTTTATTTATTTTTCTTAACCCTTAAATGACATATGGGGTCCAGTGGATCCCAGACCTTTTTCAACCGTACATATTTAAATGTTTCCGCCGGAAATGTATCTCGTGTCCCCCCCTAGCTATAGTTGATATATTGCACTACCTGTTTACGTACTCAGCGCAAGCCATTGGCTTATTAAGCAGAATTTCTTTTATTTTCTGGAAAGCCATTACTTGTTCTTCGCCCCAACTGAATTTGATGTCTTCCTTCAGCAAGTTTGTAAGAGGCCTGGCCAATGTTGCGAAGCTTTTGGTAAATCGCCTGAAATAACTACATAGTCCCACGAAACTTCGAACATCTCGTACGAATAATGGCATATGAAAGAGCTCCACACTTGCCTACTTTCTTTTGCCTGGTGCAATGCCATTATTCGATATTTCGAATCCTAATTATTCGATTTTTTCTGTGCAAAAAATATGTATTTCTGCAAATTCAGAGTGAGGCCTGTGTCTTGAATTAATTTTAAAATTGTTTCCAAACGTTGGATTTCCTCGGCAACCGTAGTTGATGGAATTATGACATCATCCAAGTAGGCCATAGCTATATGGTGTATCGAAATCTCCATAATACACTGTTTATCAGTCTTTGAAACACCGCGGGGGCATTGCAAAGCCCGAATGGCATCCTTGTGAATTGATAATGTCCGTCCGGTGTCACAAAAGCTGTATTACATTTCGAATTTGAAGTTACCGGTACTGGATAATACCCACTCGTGACTAGTGAAATAAGTTTGCCCCTGTAGCCGATCCAATTGGTCATCAATTAGCGTCAGAGGGAAGTGATCCTTTACCGTTTTACTACTCAATCGTCTATAGTCTATACACATCCATCCATATGTCCTCTTTCTTTTTCTTCACTAATATGAGTGGATTGCATATGGTGATATACTATCTTCGATTATATCGGCTTCCTTTAGTTCCTCGATCAATCCCTTTACTTTGTTTCGTTCCATTTGGGCTAGTCTATAAGGCCGGTAATAAACTGGCACATCGTTTTGTAGCGCAATGGTCATTTCGGCTCGATTCGTCTTCTTGTGAAATATCAAAATCGATTGCTGCCCTATGTTGATTGAGTAATTCCATTAACTGGTCCGTTTCTTTGCCATCTAGCTCGTTATTCACTTGCTCCTTCATTATATCTTGGTACTCACCCTTGCATTTGTATGCTAGTTTTCCACTTGCCATACATACTGCCGCTCTTGCTACTGTTTGATTTTTGTTGATAATCATTTTGTCGTCTGTTATATTAAGAACAGGTACCTTCGCGTTTCCATCCCCATCCAATCTGATCAAATACCGTGGAATTATTTAACCCGTTGCCCGCATGCTTCCTTCTACACATAATTTTTCATCCTCAAGGTATGCGTTAACCTACATATACCCAATGTAATTATCCGGTATGACTGATACTTCCGTTGAAGCAATTGTATATTTATCCGGTGCTGAATGTATTATTAATCCACTCGAGTCACTGATGAATTGACATTTCTTAAACCATAATGTTGAAAACTATATTATATAACGTTTTAAATGTGGCAATTTTTCATTGCTTGGTATAATATTTAATTATAATAACGGACAAAAATTTGATTAATATTTTGAATATTTTCATCCAACGTTGTTTACCAAAAATGCAAGAAAGAGAGAGAGAGAGAGAGAGTAGCTCATAACCAAAAACAAAATAAAGCAAACTTAAAACTACTAAACGTATGGGACGTTTCACGTCAACCGGGCCACCTCCATGCCCAAAAATTTAAAGCATCCTAAAAATATCTTAAGTACAACGTGCCGATTGCCATGGATTGCCGGTTGATCATTATGGTGGCAAGAATCTATATAATCGTTGGTGCGTCTGTTAGTAATCGTGTAGCTTCCGAACGAATTGACCGATTGCGGTCACATTCACAGAATACATTTGTTTTGTCGAGACGATGGCTTAATCTATGCTAGGATCTGATAGGTGGCACTGTAGTCAAGTAAATTAACAAATTCTCTATTTATGGACCAAAATTACTCATATTCACAATATACATATGTATGTATGTACATATGTTGTTTACTGCCAAAAATCTAAATCACAAAATCTGGACCCGATAGATGGCGCTGTGGTCGAGTTATTAATAAATTGTAATTTATAAACTGATATGATTCATATTTACACGATATGTTCGCATGGTCAACAAAATTGTTTTGAAATGTGCTTCCGCCCGATAGGTGGCGCTATTTTTTTTTGGTAGAATTGAATTTTGACATATACACTCATTTCTGGTTGGATTCGATGTACATGTTTGGTCACATGCAGGTATTTTATAAGCTAGGAAGGGATACGATTGTTAACTTGATCGAGAGATACGAAAACTTCCTAAACTTTTTAACCGCTCTTCTAAATATTCACCATCACAAAATTGTGAACTATTTCACCACTCCTATAAAATTCCCCTTGTTGAGGGGAAAATTAATTTTTCACCAGTATAGAATTTCATTGTAATGATCTTGAGTGATGCAACAATTTTAGTTTTTCATTTTAGTTCTCAATTAGGGACGTAAGAAAATTCTAAGTTTTTTTACCACTCCAATAAAAATCACCTTGTTGATGTAAAATTTTTTCTTTTTAGGCAAATATAACCAGAATGCAACAATTTTTATTCTGTGACTATAATTAAGAAATGTATCGTTATGGCGCTGATGCTAATTTTACCGGTTTGCCACTTTCTTGTATATATTATTGAAAAAGTCTTATTATTATATTTAATTATAATAACGGACAAAAATTTGATTAATATTTTGAATATTTTCATCCAACGTTGTTTACCAAAAATGCAAGAAAGAGAGAGAGAGAGAGAGTAGCTCATAACCAAAAACAAAATAAAGCAAACTTAAAACTACTAAACGTATGGGACGTTTCACGTCAACCGGGCCACCTCCATGCCCAAAAATTTAAAGCATCCTAAAAATATCTTAAGTACAACGTGCCGATTGCCATGGATTGCCGGTTGATCATTATGGTGGCAAGAATCTATATAATCGTTGGTGCGTCTGTTAGTAATCGTGTAGCTTCCGAACGAATTGACCGATTGCGGTCACATTCACAGAATACATTTGTTTTGTCGAGACGATGGCTTAATCTATGCTAGGATCTGATAGGTGGCACTGTAGTCAAGTAAATTAACAAATTCTCTATTTATGGACCAAAATTACTCATATTCACAATATACATATGTATGTATGTACATATGTTGTTTACTGCCAAAAATCTAAATCACAAAATCTGGACCCGATAGATGGCGCTGTGGTCGAGTTATTAATAAATTGTAATTTATAAACTGATATGATTCATATTTACACGATATGTTCGCATGGTCAACAAAATTGTTTTGAAATGTGCTTCCGCCCGATAGGTGGCGCTATTTTTTTTTGGTAGAATTGAATTTTGACATATACACTCATTTCTGGTTGGATTCGATGTACATGTTTGGTCACATGCAGGTATTTTATAAGCTAGGAAGGGATACGATTGTTAACTTGATCGAGAGATACGAAAACTTCCTAAACTTTTTAACCGCTCTTCTAAATATTCACCATCACAAAATTGTGAACTATTTCACCACTCCTATAAAATTCCCCTTGTTGAGGGGAAAATTAATTTTTCACCAGTATAGAATTTCATTGTAATGATCTTGAGTGATGCAACAATTTTAGTTTTTCATTTTAGTTCTCAATTAGGGACGTAAGAAAATTCTAAGTTTTTTTACCACTCCAATAAAAATCACCTTGTTGATGTAAAATTTTTTCTTTTTAGGCAAATATAACCAGAATGCAACAATTTTTATTCTGTGACTATAATTAAGAAATGTATCGTTATGGCGCTGATGCTAATTTTACCGGTTTGCCACTTTCTTGTATATATTATTGAAAAAGTCTTGATCAAGAGAAGTATAATAGTCCTAAATTTTTCACTACGGTGAGGTGAAAAATAATATTTTCCAAGTTTTTGAAGCACGCCATAATTTTATTTCGAATACTTCACTTATAAAATTCATCATTATAGCGCTGCACATATCGTACAGACTCGCAGTGGGTGTCTAAGGGTGTGAAAAATATTCACCAAGGTGAATGCGGTTGTTTATTTTGTCTTTTTTGTTATGGAAGCCGTCAATAAAGGCTGATGTCAGATGCACTGGTTTAACCATTTCTGGGAGTCGCGTAAACTTGAAAATGTTATTGATCGAAAGGTCTTGATTAAGGGCGCAAAAAAATCATAAATTATATTATACTATATTTTAACTCTCCTACAAATATTTACCATAATGAGGTGAAAATCAAAAATGAGGTGTTGTTAAGGTCTTGGAAAAAGCACAATTTTAGTTCTGGCAATTTAGTTGTAAAATTTACCATTATGGCGACGTAAAAATAAACCGTTTATACTTTCATATATGATTTTAATTCGCAATTTCTGTAAAGAGAAGTAAAGTATAAAGATTACTTAGTGAAGAATAGAGCTTAACTCTATTATACCCAATAAGGAATATAAGTAATTTGGAATATCCCCGTTTTTGGCATTTCTCATATATGGGTTCTACTTTCTTCCCTTAAAATAGCACTCATAAATCTATTCCGTTTCTTTCGGAGCTGATATATTTGACATTGGTTCATTTTGTAAAATACTGAAGAGCATTGTTCTTTGTTTTTTTTTTCGCTGGCGCTACATCCCATAGAGGGATTTGGCCGCTTCATATTGAAGTTTCGTAATCATTTTTTTTAACGCATAATGAGTGATTAATTCATTGATCCTACATTAACCAGCCGTAATTTTTTCATCACCCGCCGAGAATCGAACCCGGGACTTCCGGGGCTTAAAGCAAGCATGGTAACAACTGTGCCACCGGGGCGGCGTTTTGTCCTTAAATCTGTTAAAAAATCCCAATGTTTATATTCATAATTTTTAGTAATGTAACTTTGGTCCTTTACAGAATACTATTCTGAATATCGGTTACACTGGAATCAAATGAATGATTTAGAGCCTCGGCTAACTCGTGCTTCTCGCTAATTAATTTAATGAAAGATAATTCCACTGTGTTAAAACAAATCATGGTTTTTTGTTTTCGATCAATTTGATGTTCATACAAATTTCAGTGATGTTTATAAAAATTTCTGGAATTTCTGTAATTATCCCAGCTTCCTTTGAATTTAGAATTTTCATGAGTCCGTATTTACGTAATTTATCGTGCTTCAACTACTTTAAGCTTTGATAGAACCTGAGAATCGTATTAAGAGAACCTGTAACTGTAAAATTAGCCATTTTAAGATATCGCGCAGGCTTGCGGAAGAAACTGTTTTAACGGTGTTAGAAAAGTCAAGCAATGTTAATTACACATATAAAAATTGCACAGTGTGGAAAACAATTATTTCTTGTAAAGATTTTGAAGAATAAACAGAAGATCAATTGGCTAACACAACTTTGAATAAAATCAATTTTGATTTCGTTTCGCATGGCTGCTATTTTGATAATCGTTTTGAACACAAAAGCGATTTGAAAAATAGTAGCATTTCTAAACGAAAACCAAATTGGTTTTGTTCAAAATTAAGTTAGCCATTGACCTTCTATTTAAGTTCGAGTAATTTGTCGTTAAACGCTAATTGTGGTTAAATGCTATATGCTAATTTTCAGATGTCGTAGAGGTTTGGAAGAGTGAAATTAAAAAAGTTTTAATCTACTAGCAATTGCTGTTGCATAGCTCCGGGGTAAAGATGCAAAGCGGCCATGGGTAAATCTCTAGTTTTAACATAATATATATATATTAGTACATACATACATATATTACGATAAGAGTTAAAATACATGACTTCACTTTTTTGACTTAGTCCAATCCATCGGCACTTAAGCGTATACACAAAATTTTTGCATTTTTCATCATTTGCTATTGATAAGATAAATCTCCTTCATTGATACACTATAGTTTGCAAATTTATTCCTAATACATATCCACATCAAGCTGAAACCAGATTTGTGGAGGCTACTAGCCCATCTTCAGTAGGATGTGAAGTCCTTAAAATATACTCGAGATAGCCCACGTCAGTGATCACTATATTGTGCATCTGGATCTCGGTTCTTTACTGATCTATTACTTCAATTATTGTTAGGTTTATCTCCAGTAGAGAGATGCTCCTTCTAGTAGTAATGATTAGACGCGTATTTTCAGCGAATTTTTTAGTAAGCGAAACTTTCCAAATTGCTTGTGTTCCATTGATGGCAAACATATATTTTTAATATACTTTTGCTCCAAACAATTCAGGAAGTCTGAAATTTAAGTATAAAGAATTAAGATTCTCAACGGTGCTGGTTAAGAGTCAAAATATGGTTCTTTAATATTCAAAAACATTCGGTAAAGCGGCATTTTCCTGATGTTTGATGAGGATGTTTGCGTTTACCTCCTGAAAGGGTCCTTACATAATAGCAACGATGAGCTTGTTCATTATTACATTTCATTACAAATTCGTAGAATTTGTACCATATTACATACCTGTGTACACTTCAAAATTATTCATTTCAAATGCAGTATCTAGACTTAATGATTTTATATTTCTAGCAATTCTATTCTAAAAAATATATTCGGCATAAGAATCGGCAATAAATCGTAGAATTTATTATTAAAAAGGTTGGAAGCAGTTAACGACAAATAACATTATAATGGCATGTCATGTATGTATATATTATGGATAAGAAAGAAGAAATAGATTATGTTTCCGATTTTATTTCATTAAAATATAACTGTTATTTGAAAAATTTGCCTTAATAATATTGCAGATTATGATTCGGTGATTCTGACCTTACCTTAAACATGTTTTTTTTTATTGGTCATATATTGCAAAAATTTCTGTTTTACATTTTTATAGTGATTTTAGGAATATTGATACTTTCACTCTATTTGAGAGTTGCAAAAGCTTACCATGGAATACTCGTATATTATTCACTATATTTTAGAATCCAGTAATACGATTCACATTCTAGCCCGATGGATACGTGGCATGTTTGATGAGTTCGTTCCCACTAAGATGATGTTTTTAAAAGCTTTATTCAAGCTTGTTTAAACTTTTTGGAACATATTAAATTCATAATTAGCCTACAAACAGAATAAATTAAATATTTAGTTTTCAACAATCTGTACTTTCCAATATGTCAGGTATTAATTTTTCAGAACTGGTATTAGTGCTTTTAAATCCAGAAATATTCATATTGCTGACTTAACTGATTCGTTTAAATCAACCAAAATCAAACTCTACAGCCGTTGATGGATTAAAAACTGAAAGTTATCAAAATGTTGTTGCCATACATAGATTGTTTTATACTTTAGAATGGAAGTAGTCTTTTTTTTATGGTTTCATCTATGCAATATTTTCTGGGGCTCAAGGCACTCTCAACTCTTTCGCAATTCATTTTACCATCCTACTTTACGCCGTATTAGCCAGATCGAGAACGTACGGCTACCCATAAACCCGTTTTTTGTTTAAACCACCTGCACATTGCATTGCTTCATGCCAGCCTTAGTGCTGACATGAAAGGTGAGTCGGCCCATGGGTTCTGCACTTTCAACAGGGGGTCCTAGTTATGTTCATCTTCATCAACGATCGTAATCAGATTATGTAAAATCCTTTTCTGTAGAAAATTGTTCAAACGCAAATTCTACACAACTTGTATGGAGTGAAATAAAATGCTTTCCAGTTATCAATCGGTAAAATGGTGACAAAAAGCATGCACTTCGGTACTACTCGATTTTACTAAAGCATTCGATCAAATTGAACATCAAGTATTAATAAGAAAGCTCAGCGATAAATTCTTATTTTCATTGTCTGCGTCCCGTTTAATCTTTTTTTACTTGACTGAATGCTGCCAAACAGTATTACTTGACTCAATATCATCAGTTCTAAATATGTGCAAACTAAGTTCTGGTATCACACAAGGCTCATGATAAACCATTGTAAATATCATCTTTTGCAAGGGACCTATACAAATAAAAAATAATGAAATATACAAATTTTGCAGAGTGGTATACCTAATTGTAAATATTTCGAAGGTAAACCAAGACATACATATTGGGGCCGTTCCACCATAGGGTATTAAACCTTGAGACGCTATGTCGGCGGGATTAAACTCTGTTGGAACATGTACCCATCTATCGGGTGGAGTAAGATCTTGTATCTGAGATAGCTCGAGCCTTGGTATAGTTACTCTTTTTAATGGTGAAACTTTAGATTTTCCAGAAAGCAATCTTACAGCATGGACATCATTTGGTCCTTCGAAGTACGGATTTTGTGTTTAAAATAATAAAAAAATCGAAACTCGTGTGCGATAAAGTTACACTCAATCAATTTACATCTTAAAATAAATTAACGGTATGAATATTGAAACGGAAAAAACTTTCCTAAAAAATCATATAGATAGGAGGTTTAAAAGGTCGTATAACATATTTTAAAAATGATCTATTAAGAAAAGGAGATCATAATATCAGCGTTGGAGACCTTCAATCAATTTTAAATCGATTAAAACCGTTGTACGATAAATACGATGACGCTTTTGCAAAATTATTAACAATTGCACCAGATGCAATATCTGAGGCAGACAGTAATAAATTTGAGGATAATTTTGGAGATCTCGAATACGGTCGCTTACGCATTTGCCATCGTAAGCATCACACGCTCCTGCATTATTATAGTTCAAATCATAGCCCATCATTCAAACAACCGGAACCATCGACAACATCATCTTCAAATGCGAAATCAAACACTCCTGCTGCACCTTAATTGCCGAAAGACACAAATAATCTTCATTCTGCAACGGATGTTTCTCAATCAAATAGAAATCAAGTAAGCAAGTGCTGCTCGCTATTGCGATAGTCGCTACTGTATACTAGTTCGCAGTCTAATCTAATCACCGAATCTTTGTGTCAAAAGATTAATTTGCCACGGGAAAATGTTTCGATATCAGTTAGTGGTATTAACCAGACAATAATCCAAATTAGACATGCAACAAGAATAACAGTGGAATCGAGATATAATGATTTTGAATTATCAATCAAATGTTTAGTTATTCATAAAATTACTGGTAATTTGCCACAGCATACAGTTGAGTTCGATGCATCAAAACTCCCAACAACAATTCAAATAGCAGATCCTGAATTCTTTTTGTCTCAAAAAATCGATTTGCTTATCGGCGCGGAATATTAAAAACAAACAAATAAAATTATTAAAAGAATTACCCGTGTTTCAAGAAACGACACTTGGGTGGATTATTATGGAAGCAATTCCAATTCAAGCAAATCATGTTTTTGCACCAGAATCAGCGCATTGCTCTGAAGAATGTAGCATCGATAAGCTTCACAATCAAATCAAGAAGTTTTGGTCAATGGAAAAAATTAATCAGCCAAATAATTTTTCTTTAGAAGAAAAGGCGTGCGAGGAGCATTACAAAAGAACAGTAAAACGAGATTCCAGCGGCCGATACTTTGTTTCGCTTCCAACAAAACGAAATTCATCTGATCTTGGTGAATCGAAACAAATAGCATACCGCCAATTAGTAAGTCTTGAACATTGGCCTAAAAGAATACCAGTAATTTTTCAATTGTATAATCAGTGCATGACCGAATATATTAATTTGGGTCATATGCAGCCGACAAATGAGTCGAATACAACAAATTCATATTTTATGCCTCATCATAACAAAGTTACGTGTCGTGTTTAACGGTTCCCAGAAAACAAGTTCAGGCCTATCTTTGAACGACATTTTAATGGTAGGTCCAACTATACAACAAGATCTTCTAGCAATTATGCTATACGCTTCCGGAAATATCGTATTGCCCTGACCGCCGACATTGCCAAAATGTATAGGCAATATGGTGGCGTGATCCCTCTACTAAGAAGCTCCAGATTTATCAATTGAACACGGGTGACGTATGGGACTGCTAGTGCCCCATTTCTCGCGATAAGAACCCTGCATCAATTGGCTAGCGATGAAATGGACAAATATCCAGTTGCTTCAAAAATTCTCACCACTGACTTCTACGTCGATGATCTTGTATCCGCCTAGAAGGACCAAATGTTGAAGGATTATTCTTCTTGAGCTGAATGTCTTACTCACAAAATAAAAATCACCGATGTTGCTTAAAATATTTGCAAAACTTTTTTATTACATTAAACAATTATTCCACTGTTTTTGAATTGATGTATAAGAAGAGACTACAAAATTATTAATTGTAAGAAACGAATTACATGCTCAAGTGATGGTTGAGAGAACTAAAATCTAAAGGTGGTGGTATAGGATTATCCAAATAGCACAGAGTGTACAATATATGTATATATTGAGCAAATGAAATTCGTATTGACTAACGATTTGATTTTATGATTTCAAATTATTTAAAAGTGCTTAATAATAAGTTATAGATTGCACAACCTCATTAATTATTTGTAAATGGTACTTAATTCATGCAGTGGATATGTCATTGGGTTGAAAAAGTAAGAGCATATCTCTTAATACACTGATAGATCTCTCTATAAATTTTCTAGGTTTCGGGATTCGGGTATGTGTTTCTACGTTTAAATTTTTAAATTATAAATAACCGGAATATATTTTAATAAATTAGAAAAATTAAAATACAAATCGAGCCCAAACCCTAAAAATTTCGAATAACAGTATGTACGAAATTATTGAATTCTTCTTTCTTTGTAATCAGTCTGCGAAATTCTATACCTCTCTCGCTATATTAAAAATTGTGGCACAATTGCGTAATTTCGGAAAAATTACTTGGAGAACTGTAATTCGAATAATCGGTAGAGATAAAGCAAGGGTCAAGGTTATTATTGTTATTAGCAGTATTTGTTATAAAATTATATATTAAGTCTTCCTTTCTTTTGTACTGATAAATTAAGTTGTCAGCAACTTAAAATATTAATGAAATAAATTTTTTAATGACGATTGTTAAAGGGGCTAGCAATAGTATGTAACTGCGTTAAAAATCTGACACTTTCAATACTACTAGTGTTGTGTGTCTAATTTAACTGAAACGTCTAATTAAAACCATTTTCAACATTCTAACAGTTATCTGATAGTCAGTTAGTGCATATATATTTTGACAGATAAACTTAAATACAAAGTTCAGTCAAAATTTTCATATTCGGTTCAATCCGGGAGGCTATAAACAATAACTATGTATAATTAGGTCTCCACAGATCAAGTTATTTGGATTCAGAAACATTCATACATGTGTACGTTTACAATCTTGACTTTTATATTACGGAACTACGTCTGGCTGGAAATAAGCAAAATGGGTTGTGTACAATAATTATAAGGCGCAAAGCCGCATTTCATTCATACTCACGCCGTTGAACCGAAAAAAAATGTCAATGAATTAGTTAGTGCTTAAAAGTAAGCACGTATTAAACCTCATTAGGCGACATCTAATTAGTACCGATTCAGTCAATAGTCGTTCATTATTTTTATCAATTGATTCATTCTTATTTCATTTTCCTTTAACATCACAGTGTATCATGTACCATCTTAACATATAATTCAAGTCCATAAATTTTAAATATTATCTCAAAAATATTTTTATAGTAATAAATCATTAATAAAATGTTTTTGGTGTGTATGTGTTTTGTGTAAAAGATAAAATATTATAATTGGAACACCTCCTTCCAGACATTCAGTAGCAGTTATATATTTCTTATAAACACATTCTTATGATGCTTTAAGGCATTTGATATTGTGGAGCGAGATACATAAGTCAAACCTAATTAATGTACAATTTATATTGAGAAAGAGAGAGTGAAATTATTTTCAATTTTAAGTTACTCGTATATTGAGAATTCAATCATTAAATTTGTGAAATAAAATCAAAACTAGCTATTAAAAAAAAAATCAATATTATGATTATAATTAAAGAGGAGTCTGCTTACATTTTATTCAGTCATCATACTCGTAAGTTCCTATTATATGATTGTGTGCTACAATGTTGTCTGTGCAAATGAATTATCTCAGAATTTTATTACTTTTGAAGCTATAAAAAGATCAAAAGTATACACTTTATGTGACGTTTTGTTTGGCTGCTTGTGATATGAATTTGAGGAAAGTGATTGAATAAAAAATTGGTCGATTGCTTTAATGCATTTTTGCCAATTTGATAACAACACATCCAGATCATTGCTGTTTTTATGGGAATTAATTTTGTTTTTGTCTTCAATTTTTTGATTACATATCTTGTGCGCAACAACTCTTAACCATAGAAAATGATGAAATTTTAACAGATTTCTGATGAATGTTTGTTTATGTATATGTAGTTGAATTTTGTTTAAAGTAAAAAAAAAATAATTTTGCTGATGTCTTAAGAATATCAAGCATCAATGTTATGTTTTTCCTTATAGCTGCATATAACATAACCATAGAAAAAATACATAATCTTTATACATATTTTTATGGGTAATAAAATAAATATAAATTGCATTCTTTTTATTTTTGGTTTTTGTTCTTTGGAGTTTTATTATTTATTCATAAGATTTGAATTATTTTAAATTATTTTGTGAATATACTACATATTATATAGTCTTTTGTTATGGAGAGAGTTGTTAAAAGAAATAAAAACTTTAAACTTTTTATTCCTTATCACACATAAATTTTCCGTTAATTTTTTTGTTTTTTTTGATATTAAATTTTCCTTATTAAACTTTTAATTCTATTGTAATTATAAAACTTTTTTGGATTATAAGTTAACATTTTTAAATTTACTATCATATAAAGTTTCCAAATTAAATTAAGAACAAAAAACTGCTCTGTACATATAAAAATAAACAAAAGTTATAAAAAATAGAATACGGAAAATACAAAATGGCGCTCTTAAAAGTTTGTAACACACGTAACAGGAAAAATTAATTAATTGAAATTCAAAATCTATATAGCCACACAAAGCTAGAAGCTTGAAGTATTTTTTGTATAAAAAGCTTTTTATTAGTAAATAATTTTTTTATTTATAATACAGCAAATTAAATAACTTAACACAAAAATAAAATTAATTAAAATTGCAATCCGCGTATGTCATTTTACGATTTAGTTGTCGTCGTCGTCTCGTACACATAAATGTGAATTAAAAGTTTAAAAGTATTATAATAATAAAAAAAAAAAATCTTACATTTTTTTATGATCCTTAAATCGTTTCTCGTCCATTTATATGTTTAATTTCCAAACCCTTTACGTTCAAATTTATGTTGGTTTTTTTTCTTCGTTTACTAATTTTTTGATTACAGGCATGTGTGTGCTTTGTAAATTATTATTATTATTCCATTTTATTATTTAATGGAACTTGTATGTTTAATTTTATTTATTCGTTTTAAAAACAAAATAATAATTTATAGGTACGATACTACAATTTTCTTGCTTTTAGCATAATAAAGGCCATCAAAGTTACATTTTACATTTATATTGGTGCTAGGAAAAATTATGAATGTTCAAAGTTTTATTTTATGGTGATTGGAGCATATTATTATTCGTCATTTTTAATTCGTTTGGAAATGAACTTAATTACATTCAATTAGTTTATAAAAGTGGCTCCTACTTGTAAACAGGATATTTTAAATGTTATTAATCTGAATATTAAAACTCACTAAAAATATTAAAAAGCCTATGCCACCAAATTAAATCTCGAAAGTTGAGAAAAAAAATGCTTAACACTAGTTTTTCAATCCATGAATATGGAAAAATTCTCCGAAACTAGGTGAAAATATAATCTTTGCAAACTCTTTAATTCTAATAACAGTTTAGAAGTTTTGTGGTAGCGGATAATAAAGAATTCGATTTCGAAGGCAGAATTTATTTGCGAAGACCTCCTTAGTAATCAGAAAAACAACCAGTGGTGGCTTGTGACTTAAATTAGCACGCTTTTTGTTATTATAAATTTTATAATAACTATGTAGCAAATTAGAATTTAAAATCAGATTAGGATTAGCCGAGTGATTTAAACTTTTCGGTTAATTAGTCCTCTATTAACCGATTCTTACACGAGTAAACGAAATAATTATGATCCGCAAGTATTATCAGCGTACTTAAACAGAATCCAAATGAAAACCCGCTAAAATTGCATGGTTCAGATCAACTTCAGTTTACTACACAATAACTCAAAATCTAATTATTATTAGAATTCGTGCCCATAGGCACTTTTAATCGGGATGATCTGAACTTCAAAATATGCAGCAATAATTGAAATTACTTTAGATTTTATAATATTAACATAGTTAATCGATGATAGCAGAGAATCAAATATCAAACCAAGATAGCTTCAACTCATTTATGATACTATTATTAAAGGTAATTTCATGTAACATAACTACTGGTTTCTGTCTCAAAGAGAAACTAATGAAATTTGTTTTTGAAACATTTAGCTTAAACTTATTACTACACTGAACCAAAAAAAATAGTGAATATGACGGAAAAGCCTACTTAAATGACGAGTTAGCGTACAATATAGGATCAACGAAAATAAGTGTGTGTTTCTAATGATTGATTCATCAATATAACGATTCATTTTTTAATTTGTTTATATGATGAATTTTCGTCAAAAATGTTTGTCAATGAGAATAATTTTTTTAAATTAATTTTCCATTAAAATAATAAATTAATTGGAAGTAAACAATTAATATGGATGTTTTCTACATCATACTTAGTACTAATTTTATAAAAATATTTTTGTATGAACCGCCAGTAGAGTGCCAAATAATGTATCATGGTATACTAAATGGAAATTTATGAAATTTATTTATTTTTTAAATTTGTTAATAGTATACCATGAAATATTATTTGGAAATTAGAGCCAAATAATATACCAGGGTGGTATACTAATTGGAAACCCATTTTTAGTCTTCCGGTATACGCTTTAATAAAGAATATCATGCAAAACAATGTATTTAGTTTATATTAAAACTATTTATTTCGATAATTCAATTCATTTGTACAAACAATAAAGAAAACAATAAGACGTTTCTGATGATGTGACATCCGGTATTTGAACGAGCTCAATGTTTTCGTCATCTGATGAAGAATCAGCTTCGTCAGATATATTGAGAACCAATTCGTGTTGATCGGTTGAACTTTCTTCATGACCTCTCCATTCTAACATTTGCTTCAATTTCGAATTTAATTTTTCAGTTGGAATAACGTTTCCCCGTTCCCCAATTCCACAACACTCAAAACTTTTTTTGATAATGTCGCTTGACAATGATTTTAACTCCTTATCAACGAACCCAACAATCGCTTGATACGATGGTCGTTTTCTATAGCCTTTATTTGTATATTGCTTTTCGCCACACTCAAGCCATTGGTTCCATTCATTACGTAACGCCAATTTAAATGAACGGTTTACTGCAACATCTAGAGGTTGTAAAAACGACGTAGATTTCGGGGGTATAAACACAACTTCAGTATTACATTGTTTCTTAAGGCTATTTACAACATCCTGTTTTTTGTGAACTCCATAGGAATCCATGAATAAAACGGATTTCGTGTTTGCCAAAAAATTTCCTCGTTTGGCGAAACAACTAAGTATCCATTCGTGCATAACCTTTGTATTCACACTACCACCATCAGAGACTGTAACACTAACTTGTTTTGGTAAAATCAATTTGGGAATATTTTTAAGGCCTTTAAATATGATAAGCGTTTTTATGGCCATTCCATCCGCTGCAATGCATAATATCGTTGTAAATCGGCTTTTCGTGTGCCCGGTAGTATAACCTTCAATATTTCGTTCGCCTTTGTAGTGTAATGTTCTGTCGCTGCACATGTCGAAGTAGCAGGGGGTCTCATCCATATTAAATATTTGAGGCGAATTTAGTCCCACTGTTTTTTGTCTACATTGTTGAAGATATTTGTTTATGATTTCAAATGACACCTTGTTGATCTCTAAACATTGTTGGCTTTGATGGGTAATCTTTCTCGATGAAATTTTATTTCTCTTGCACACACCCCGTATCCACTTATTACTACATTTAAATTCATTGGCGTTAACGTTTTGATCTTTAGCAATAGCTTTCGCTTTGATTTTAAACGAACCATAAGACACAGTAATTTTATTGTCTCTTTGAATTTTAAACCATTTTACAATTTCGCTTTCAATTGTGGGATAAAATGTTTTGCGACCTCCTCCCTTAATTCGATAGCAATTAGAGGTTAATTTCGCTAATTGGGTTTCATTCTTTAACCAGTTGCGAATTTGGCAACGTTGGTATCCAGACTCCCGACTGACTTTGCTCAATGATTCTCCGGTTTTTATTCTATTAACGATTTTTAATTTTTCACTGGTCGGTATTTTCTTTCTTCGAGCCATTGATCTAAAATAAATTATTTGTTGATGTAATGATATTTATGGGATATAATTAATCAAATTTATGAACTAAATACCTAATTCGTATTTCAGTATAATCTGAAAATTTTATGTCGATTATTTCCAGCAACAATCCAAATAACTATCTAGGTACCTACAATGTTTTTAATGGAATGATGTACCTACATAACCACACAAAAATGACTTAGGTAGTACACGATAAACTCGAATAATTTTTAGTAGCGACAGAGCTTAATTAATTAGGTAATTAACTACCAAATATTATTTTTATTATTTATTGTGCTCACTGTTCACACGAGAATTACACTGCCTATAATTATAATTTACAAATAACATGTGTGACTGAACTGAATTACCAATTCATCGAAAACGTGAATGTCGTAACGGTTTATACATACAAATTTCATTTTTCTCCTTTAGAATCCTAAAAAAAAATACGGTTTCTCTCAAAAGTCGATTTTTCTCTTTTTTACTTTTTGTTTTTCATAAAAATGTTTTTTCGTTATAATATACCATGGTATATTATTTGTAAATTAGAGCCAAATAATATACCAGTGGTATATTATTTAGGAGGGTACATTATTTGGCACTCTACGGTACTAAATTTGAAGCAATCGGGTATTGCAGATTAAATGTGTTAGAAATGTTGAAGCAAAATGTCTACTGCATCAATAAAAGTATTCATATTATATTTAACGCCGTCATAGTAAACCACTATATTTTTCGGCTCCAAAATCGTCTATGCTACAATTATTAGCGGTTCTATTGGTTTTTTACATTCAGCCTTATTAATTCCTCTTCGCAATCACCTTCATTTCTTCCTTCCATTATGAAGCTTTTTTGTGAATCACGGATCGAATGTTTAATTCTAATTTTTTTATTATTTTGAACTTCTACGATTTTTGTTGTGGGAATTAAAATACTGTGCAGTAAGAAAAATACGGCACAAGAGCGAACATCTAATTAAAAAAACCAATAGTTATTAATTTAAATTAAGTGTAATAAAATACCTTACTTTCAGTAATAAGCGCCATATTATTCAGTTCCATTAATAAATTTTTGCTCCCGCAGTCTTTTATTTTATCCTGGAAAATTGGCAGCATTTTTCTAGAAAATTCAATGAACTATATAATTAAGCTGTCCGCTGCAGGGTACAGATGATTAAAATCCATATTAACCTAAAAGAAATTGGAATGAAAGGTATAGATATTTAACTTATTCTAACATACACAACATGAACATCTTCACATAAAACAAATATTTGGATTGATATTATAAATTTTTTAATAAAAAAACCCGACGTTACTTTCTACATTTTGTCATTTTCAAACGTTTCCACAGAACATTCCGCCATTTTCAAAAGTATTTATACTTGCATGTAAATTTTACCCTTGGGAATGGCGAAATGCCAGGTTTTTTAAATGTAAAATTAAAATACAATTTAGGTCAGCTAAAATTCAAATACGAGTTTTTATAATAAATAAAAGCTTAAAAACCAATTCGAATTTTTAAATATGTACATACTTACTAATTTGAAGCCCATGGATTTTTATATTGTTTCCAATTATTGAAAATTTCAACCGTTGTGTAAGCTTTTATTATTTCTTGCAACCTATAATTTTGGGTAGCAGCCCAATGATGTTCCAGCTCTGCCCAAGAGCAGTTGTCAAGATTATGTTCTATATTTGGATCAGGTAATTGAGCGCAAAATTATTAACTAGCTTACCTAATTCGATAGAATGTTGTTTGCTTATTTCCGAGGCCTTAGATGAATAAGGGCGTTTTGGAAGAATACCATTATTTTTCAGCTGACGTTGAGCATTATAAAATATATCGTAGATTTTACCTTGTGGTTTTTGCCAGATTGCTTTGAATAATAATTTTCCTGTAATTTAATTCATACAAATAATAATTATGAATATTAAATATAATTTGTGTTGTTTTTAAAAGAACTTACTAAACTCTAATGGAAATAATAATGTAATGTGTTCTAATATAGCTTTGGCAAGATTTACCGTCATCCTGATATCTTTTTGAATCATAAATTTGATGACTAAATCAACCAGTACTAGTCTTGAGCCCTCATTTAACTTTTTCTTTGATAACAAAAGTTTACATATAGCACTTCCTTGCGCAAAATCATTTAAAATTTGATAGACGTTTATTTGGCCTTTAAAGTTATTACTGGGCCCTTCTTCATTGGTTTTTTCTTGCTCAAATTTGTCAATCGGGTCAATAGGGTTTCCTTTAAATATGATAAATAAATGGTTTAAATACTATGAATCTAGTAAATCTTTAACCTTTTCCTCTGCAACTTTTGATAAATTATTTGCTGTGCCGTTACTTGTATCTTGAATATTGGGGCTAATAAAAGTTTGGTTTGTCCTCTGCGAAGGGCCGAGCAAAATATCTCTGTAAACTAAACCACTGTCAATTATTTGATATTGAGGAGCTGGCAAAAGTTCGATTGCTTAGAAATTTTGATGATCTTGAATTGTTGTATCGTCTCAGTTGCAATTTTACTACCACCGAGTAAACATTTAAAATAATTTACTTATTACTTGTGTGAAAAGTTGAATCAGCAGTTTTAAATTTTTTTTTTTTTATTTTTAAAAAAAATTTTGTGATGTGAAAAGTAAGTGAAATCGTGATGTTCAATTCTCCGCCTCAAGTAAAAAAGGCTGGGCTAAATCAGCAGACAGAGATGTCCGCAAGCGATTTGCCACCGAACGTCACGACCTCAATTATTAATAAAATTGGAAATGTGCAGCATAGTCCAAAGCGACAACAAATTTTAAATGCTCAAAAAATTGCTTTACCAGGCAATTTAAATCAAAATGAACTAGAAATTAATTTAAATAACTTTGGTGTGTTGAACCATAAAGAAAATAAAAGTGCATCGTCGACAAATATTGACGATAATATAAACAATGGAAGTGCATTGACAACAAATGAAAAAAAAATGAACAGTGATGTAGGTCAGGGTTTAGTGCAAACGGGAATTGACCGGTATATTACTGTCCGATCAAAGCGAAGGAGAAGCCCTAGATCAGCGGCCAGTGCAAGCGCGAACAAATTCACTAAGTTAGCTTCCGTTGAATTAACACATGGCAATAGGTATTCTTGCTTGGTTGTTGAAGATCCGCCGCCCGAAAAAACTCCAAAAATTGAGAAGCCGCCACCAATCTATTTGAGGGAAGAATCAAATAGAGAACTTGCAAAAACCATCGAGTTTATTACGGAAGGTGCATTTTATATTTCCGTTATCAAAAGAGGAGATATAAAAGAAACAAAAATTCAACCGCTCAATATTGATGCTTACAAAGCGTTAATCAAGCATTTTGATCAAGTTGGTAAACATTACTACACGTACCAACTAAAGAGCCAAAAAGGATTAGTTGTAGTATTGAAAGGAATAGAGAGCTACGTAGATGCAAACGAAATTCAAGCTGCTCTCGCTGAGAAAGGTTTCCAATGTAAATCTATTACCAATATTATTAATCGGGAGAAGGCGCCGCAGCCATTGTTCCGCCTGGAATTAGAACCAGATAATAAAAAGGTCAAAGGCAAACATGCAATTTATGACCTAAAATATCTACTGCACAGAAGGGTTACCATCGAAGAACCCAGGAAAAGAAATGGGCCGGTACAGTGTGTTAAGTGCCAAGAATATGGACACACTAGAGCATATTGCACTTTGAACGATGTTTGTGTTATATGTGGTGAACTCCATAACGCAAAGGTTTGCAATAAAGCCAAAACGGAAGCATCAGTGAGAAAATGCAGCAACTGCAATGGAAATCACACAGCTAATTATAGAGGGTGCCCAATTTATCTTGAATTGAAAAGAAGAATCAATCCAAAGCAGCGAGCTGAACAACGAATGCTTAATCTCCATTCTTCAGCTAAAAAACAAGCACGCCCAGAAATTGTAAATTCAAACGCTCAAAATGGAAATCAGTACGCAACTGTCAACGGTAGTGTGCACCAAGGGGTTTCATACGCAAGTGTTCTTAAAGGTACGGCTCCTAAAGTGCAAGCAAGTGAAGAGGGAAACATCTCAAAAGCTCTAAACAAATTGACTAATATGATGCAAAGCCTCATGGCGATGATGGAGAGAACCATGGATCTAATGATGCAGAATATGAACACGCTGATGCAGATAGTCGTAAAAAGTCAAAAATGACCATCATCAAAATAGCTATATGGAATGCAAACGGCCTAGCACAACATAAAGCGGAGGTTCAAGCATTCCTCACTGAGCACAATATTGACATAATGTTAATATCCGAAACACGCTTCACCAAAAATAGCTATTTCAAAATTAATGGGTACTCTATTTATGACACCAAGCACCCAGATGGGAAAGCACATGGAGGCACAGCTGTATTGATTAAAAGAAGATTAAAGCACTATGAGCTGACGAAATATGAGAAAGAACATATACAATCAACGAGCATCTGTCTTCAGGAGTGGTCTGGAAACTGTGTCATATCGGCAGTGTACTGTCCTCCAAAACATGCTATAAAAAAACTCCAGTTCTTGGATTATTTCAGCCAGCTGGGTAATAAATTTCTTGCGGGAGGTGATTACAACGCCAAACATACTCATTGGGGCTCCAGATTAACATCGCCGAAAGGCAAACAACTTTATCAAGCTATAGAGGAACAGTCCCTGGATTATTTATCTGCCGGTAATCCAACTTACTGGCCGACGGATAAAAAGAAAATTCCTGATTTAATCGACTTTTGTGTAACTAAGGGCATTCCACGTACATCTGCTAAGGCCATCGATTGTTATGATCTGTCTTCTGATCACTCACCGGTAATAGTAACAGTGAGTACCGATGTCTTAAGGAACGAAACACCCAACCGTCTTACAAACAAGCAAACTAATTGGGGTCAATATAGGAGGCTAGTTGAACAAAATTGCCTACTTAATATTCCTCTGTCCACACCAGCTGATATTGATGCGGCGGCTGAAAATTTAAAAGACATCATGGCATTATCAGCTGAAAGGGCTACACCTATCATAAGTAGTTCCGAAAAAGTTAATAAGCTGTCACATAATATACAGGAACTAATCCAGGAAAAACGGAAAATTCGCCGGCTATGGCAGCAAACAAAATCACCGTTATTGAAATGGAAATTAAATCGAGCTATCAAGGCCTTAAGATTTGCTTTGCGGGAAGAAGAAAACCAGAGCGTCCAGAACTATTTAAGTGATCTCTCGGCAACCGAGAGGACAGATTACTCTTTGTGGAAGGCAACAAAACATTTAAAAAGGCCAACAAATTCGAATCCACCGATTAGACTACCAACTGGAAATTGGGCGAGAAGTGATGAAGAAAAAGCCAATGCTTTTGCTGATCATCTAACAACAGTATTCACACCACACGAAGAAGATAATAATTTCGTGCTACCCCAGCAAATGGGTGATGATTTATCCTACAAAACTATAAAGTATAATTGGAAGAAAGTTAAGAATACAATTAAAAATTGCATAAGCCCGAAAAAGGCACCAGGACATGATCTCATTACTGGAAAAATGATAAGGGAATTGCCAGACAAATGCATAAAACTAATAACATTCATATTCAACGCGATCATGCGAACCAGTTATATTCCTCAAAAATGGAAAATATCTTTGATCACAATGATACATAAGCCTGGAAAAAATGAAACGCAGATATCATCATATCGCCCAATAAGCATGCTGCCCACAATATCAAAGCTATTTGAAAAAATGTTACTAACAAAATTGAAACCAATATTAGAAGAACGGCGCATTATACCAGACCATCAATTTGGGTTCCGAAACCAACATGGTACCACAGAGCAAATTCACAGAATTGTAAACGCAATCAAAATCACCTTCGAGGAAAAGAAATATTGTTCTGCTGCTTTCTTGGACATAGCACAAGCATTTGATAAAGTTTGGCACGATGGGCTAATATACAAAATTAAAGAGCTTCTACCAAGAAATTTCACTCAATTTTGGGAAACTACCTTATTAAAAGGCAATACATTGTCAAACAAAATAGCGCAACTACTTGCTTAAATGATATTAATGCAGGTGTCCCGCAAGGCAGCGTTCTAGGGCCAATATTATACTTGTTGTACACAGCCGATTTACCTGTAACCAACAAAGCAACAATATCAACATTTGCCGATGATACGGCCATCCTGGTGTCACACAATAATCCCGAAATTGCCTCAAAGGAGTTACAGAATCATTTAAACAAAATCGCGGACTGGCTAAAGACATGGCGAATAAAAGTGAACGAAAACAAATCAACTCACATCACATTCACGCTGAACAAACGCACCTGCCCACCAGTGAAATTAAACAATAAAAATATTCCTCAACAAACGAAGGTCAAATACTTAGGTTTGCACCTGGATAGAAGGTTAACGTGGAAAACCCATATTGAAACTAAGCGCAACCAAATAAAAATGACATTTTCCAAAATGTATTGGCTGATGGGAAGGAAATCTCAGTTATCATTAGCCAATAAAGTTTTACTGTACAAAGCGATAATCAAACCCATATGGACATATGGTATTCAGTTATGGGGATCCACCAGCGCTTCAAACAGAGAGCTCCTGCAACGAACACAAGCGAAAATACTTCGAAGTATTACTAATGCTCCGTGGTACATTCGAAATAGTAATATACATGATGACCTTGGGATTAAAACCATTAAAGAAACAATTAAAGAATTCAGTTCTAAATATTATTCAAAACTAGAAGCGCATCCCAACGAATTGGCCAGGGATATATTAAAACAGCCACGATTTAGGCGACTGAAAAGAACAGATCCACTCGGACTGATGAACCTGTGAACCTGTGAACCTGTAAATTTATTAAATGTTGATGTTATACATAAGTATGTATGTATAAGTATAATCTAAATTAATTAAATTGTGAGCACTAACAATAAGTATTAACATTGGTTAAGACTTAAAATATGTAATAATTTTAGCTTAAGATTTGATTACTTCTTGTTAGTTTCTTATGTAGAAAGATTCAAGAATAAAGCCATTAGCAGCATTTAAAAAAAAAAAAAAAAAATTATTTGATATTGAGGAGCTGGCAAAAGTTCGATTGCTTAGAAATTTTGATGATCTTGAATTGATGTATCGTCTCCCATGTTGATTATGCTTACTTAAATTTAATGATTCCGTTGCTTTATAAATCAGGTAATGTCTTTAAATTTATTTAACTTATACAATAATTATTAAAATGTACTTATATATTCTAAATTTATTAGTTATATAATTGTATTCTTTTAACCTAATCATTAACTTCCCCTTTATAGTACGATCTAAATTTGCAGGAGGACATTTAAAATCAGTTATATTCATAAATAGATTTTCATAAATTATAATTTTATTTCAATTAATTTCAAAAGCATCAAAATGTGAACTATAAGAATCCACTAAAAGCTCAATAAACTAAAAATAAATTACCTTTTGGTTTTCTAAAATTAATATTTCATCTATTTCAAAGACACATAGCTCTGATTTAAAAGTTGAAACGATAAGGCCTCTTTTGTACAATATTCCTTTGTATTCCAAAGTATTTAGGGCAATTACTTTTTGGAGTTTGATGTGTAGTTTTTCGAATAATAAATTTGTTTTACTACTTTCAATAACCTGTTTATCGGTATAAACGATAGAGCTTCCTTCTGGCGACATTAATAAAAGTGAAGATTTGAATTGATATTTTTTAGCTAGAGTTAGTAAAATGTTTTTTCGTGAAGTAATAACATTAGCGTAAGCCTTAATTTCATTGTGTTTGGCTTCGAATCTAAAGGACCAGAAATATTTAGGTGGACCCGAAAATTCTATTATTGATGGACAATGGAGGAGAATATGAAGCTTGGGTTTAAGACTATCACCGAACAGTTCGATATACTTGCTATTATGCTCCCTAATTAGTTGACGAAGAAGTGAAATGTCAGCGCTTGTATAAATACATTTAAGAAGTAAATCGATGATTTTTTGAAGAATTAAATAAAATTGCCAAATTTGATCATCTTCCGGGATTAAATCACCTATCATTAACGGTAAGAAATGAATAAAAGTTTTCATTTCGCTGGCTGTCATTTTTAATTTACCCGCTGGCTGTTATTTTTAATAACTGAATAATTTTCAGTAACATGAAAATAATTTATTCTGTTTAACCACTTAACGCATAGCTCCGTGACATACACGGGCGGCGTTTACCATCAAAATTGTGTAGCTCCGTATACGTAACGGGCATAAAATATTCTGTTAATTTAACTATTACAGTTCTTATAAACTACGTCACACGCCTATGGGGGGGGGGGGGAAGATGGTTCGGTAGCGTGATGATCTGTGGCGATGGGGGCGGGGGGGGGGGAGTGAGGTGGGCGCGATTATAAAATGTGACCATTTAACGGTTTTTAGAAATTGAATACATTTTACTGTAATAAGTCATAAATATTTTCCGAAAATTTAAAGACTATAAAAGTATGTCGAAAAGGACTATTTGTAAATTTGTAACGTTGTTTTATAGAAGGGTATAAAGTTTTGCGATAATTTGTGACAGAAGGGCCAGGGGAGTTAAAAATGATCAAAAAATGCGTGACATAGTTTATTAAGGAGCACTTAAGTCACGTTTTATATTAGATTTATTCTAGAAATTTAGATTTGTATACGTTACGGTATTTTTTCACTTAGTTTGTTTATTTTAGTTTAATTACTATCAGCGAACACACGAACAAACTAACAGCAAACGAAATGAAAACAAAACGGGAAAGTAAAAAAAAAAAACGAAAATAAGCAATATAGAAACAAAACCTTATATTTTTTTCGATTATACTCGATTTTCCTTATTCTATTCTCTGTTCTCAGAGTATGTACATTAGGGCGGATTAAATTTTTAAGTGGTCTGGAGACTCCACTTTTCTGTAAATTCATTGTATTTGAAGCAAAAATGTCCACCACACCATATGGCTACGATGAATTTCGAGCCTGCATAATTTCATTTGAAGATTTTTTTTTATATAGAGTGAGTTTTTTAAAATGCCATGCTTTTATCTCGAGAACGGTGCTGAATAGGAGAAAATTACCTTTAATGAAATTGTTAAGGGTCGAGGGAACCTTGACTACGACCTTCAAGGTAATTTGAAGGTTAAATTGAATTTGTTAAATATAAATTCCTATTTTTGACCCCAGATTCATAAAAAACGCAAAATTTTACGTTCAGATAAGCATTTTACGTTCTTCCTTTGGATGACTTTCAGGTGTTAGTTCAAGGACAAATTACTAAATAACTAGAAATGATCTGCAAATAAGGAAATGGGGAATATACATATCACACAATATTAACTTGGTACCTTTGGTAATGGTGCCAACAAATTTAAATTAAGTCATTCCCCATTAAAATTCATTATTTGCTGATTATTTCATATTATTTAGTAGTTTGTCCTTGAACTAACATCTGAAAGTCATTCAAAAGAAGAGAATAAACTTCCTATCTGAACGTAAAATTTTGTGCTCTTTCCTAATCAGAGGTCCAAAAATAGGGATTTTCATTTAAAACAATCAATTTGACCATCAAATGACCTTGAAGGTCGTAGTCAAGGTCGAATTAAAGGTCACCATCTAATGTCCCCTCGACCCTTAACAAATTTCATTAAAAGTAATTTTCTCCTATCCAGCACCGTTCTCGAGATAATAGCCTGGCATTTTAAAAAACTCACTCTATATAAAAAAAAATCTTCAAATGAAATTATGCAGGCTCGAAATTCATCGTAGCCATATGGTGTAGTGGACATTTTTGCTTCAAATACAATGAATTTACAGAAAAGTGGAGTCTCTAGACTAAAAATTTTTTCTCCATACAATTTAATCCGCTCTAATGTACATACATATGGATTCTGAAGTATAAAAAGTGCTCCATACAGAAGCTGCAGTTTAAATGTTGTTTAAAAAACAGTATTTTGTTTGAAAAAGACAGCAATGGAAAGAAGATTTGAAAAGAAACGAAGTATTGGTGCAGGGACTGCAACATTGGACTCTGTGTTATGCCATGTTTTTGTATCATACAAAAACAAAATTTAAAAACAACATTTTTTTTAAATAAACTAATTAAAAACAACATAAATTATCATTTTCTGCAAAAAAAAAAAAAACTGTTTTTTTTTACCCTAAAACGATAAAAATATTATGCGTTAAGTGGCTAAAGGCGAATTTCGAGTTATTCCAGTTTCTTTAAAAAAAAATTTTCTACGTCATTGTTATAATTTTCAAAATTTCTCATGTATTTATCTTCTTGAGTTACCATGTAGTGTGTTATATGTTTGGGCGCCTGACAAAATCGACAAAAATGAGAGCTTGAGAAAGATTTACTAAAATCACAAATTGAATTAAACCCTAAAGTTATCTCCAAGCACAAGACCTAATATAAATCTTATATTTACGACACCATCAGGAGTTTGTAAAGAAATACCATTTTGCTCTAGTTCATTAACTTCGTCAATCAAATATCCTAAAGAAGGTTCATTACCAAACTGTTTCAGGTCTTGGGATTTAATGAAACCAGCAACGAAACAATGTTCAAGTTTAAAAACTGATTGATCTAATGGAAAATTATAATAAATTCCGCAAACTGACTGGCAATGCGTGCCTAGTGGATTGTTTATTTGAAAGTCAAAGTATAGAAAGAAAGGAATACAAATTTGGCCACTGTATTTGGATACATTTTGTTTCCATAATTTACCGTTGATAAAATTGGAAATTGATTCAGATCTATCACTTTCAATGTTTTTCATATTTTTTACCATATTGCTCAAAGTTTTGCCTCTCTCAAAATAATTTTTAAATTGAAACTTGAGTGATAAAAGCACGCCTTTGGTTATTTGTTCATCGTAAACCGCTTCTCCATTTTTTATCACAGTCCCTATTCTCTCGTCTATTACAAATTGAACTAAATCTTCTAAATAGTTATTCTGTTTTAACCAAGTATTAAAAAGATAGTCGGTTTTACAAAGTTCAAATGGATCGGACGTCTTGTCAATTTGGGCCAGTAAATCATTTCGTTTTGAAAATTGTTCAATTTTTTCAGAAATAATTGTCTTTAAATGTTTTGTGAAAGGAAATATAAACGTGAGAATAAGACTAAACTTTGCAGCTGCCTCAGGTATTGATGGAATTTGGAAAGCAAAGTCTGATTTCACAAATGATTTTTCAATGCCAGTTGAAGTTTCGTCTATATTTTGGTGGGATACCATAACCTCTAACTCTTTCGTATTAATATCACTTGAAGGTGCAGTTGCGTTCGCGTTCGTTTGTAAGTATATTCTATTTAGATGTTTTCTAAACGCGTGTACATTGTTAAACGATAGACGGCAATCACCTTCGCAATATTCATACTTACTATACAAGGAAAGTGAATGATAAATATTTAAATTAACTGAAAACTTATTTTTTTACATATAAAACATTTCATTTTATCAATCATTTGTAAATAAGATTAAAATTAACTTAATTTTAATTATTGAAATATGTATACATGCATATACAGTAAAAGTTGCTAATATAATAATAAAAACTATTTGTAAGTCTAAATTGATTGTCTCGCGGAAGCACTCTGCAAATGCCGTCGACATAAAATTAATATTTATGTGACTAAAACCAAAAATAAATATTAATACTTACATTTATTTTTTGCAAGATTTGTAGGTTGTTCTCAAATAAAACTTGAATAATAGGTATTCTGACCGTACTTGAACAGGGTATTTTTCAAAAAAATTTTGAATATGGTCCACTTTCATTCGTTGTAACGTGACTGCACCGATTTCACTGATTAATTTTATTATATTTCCACCTATTCCATAATTACTTAGCTTTGTCAAAAGAATTTGGTACACAATCAAACGCTTTCATTATATCCAAAAATAAACAAGAAGTAACGTTGTTTTATTCTAAATATTTTCGATCAAATTTATACCAGCTGACAGAGTGCTGCTGGATTTAGTAAAGCCAAATTGATCTTTATGTAATATTTTATTGAATTCAATATGTTCTAATAGGTTGTTATAAATTATGCGCTCAAAAACTTTACTAAGTGCATGGAGACCTGATATTAAACGGTAATTATTTGGATTTAGGAGATCTCCAGATTTGTAAATCGGTGTAACACGGGATTATTTTAAAAACTCAGGAAAAATACATTTTTGAATCTATAAGTTAAGTGTACGAGTCATTAGTGGGCATAAAACGGGCGCAATCTGTTTTTAAATATCTACAGTATGATTATCGATTTGATGCTGACGCCAGCTTTAAGCTATAGATTATGTTGATTACCTTATCTTGCCCCATTGCCGATAACGACAGAAAGTTAGATTACTTATTAGCCGGGTTGTGCTTATTTCTGGCACAAAATTTGGAAAACTGTTACCTATATCAGCTCCAACATTGACAAAATATTGATTAAATTCGTATACAATATTTTGTTAATATCGTTTTGCCATTCACTTTAATTTGAGGTATAGTCGATGACTTGAGGGCTTTTATAAAGCATTTCGTTAACTAACTGATACATTTTTTTAGCATTTGGGAGACTTGATTTAAATTGTAAACTGTAATAGGTTCTTTTAGATTTGTTTATTTGTTTCTTAAACTCTGTATTGAGTGTTTTGAAAGTATCGGGAAAATATCTATGATTTGGATATCATTTGGAGAGTTTATAAAATGTATCGCGAAATTCTATTTGTGTACAAAGTTTATCGGAAAACCATGGTCTTTTGTACGGCGTAGCTTTAATAGTTTTGGCGCATGTCATAGGGTTATTTAAAAAAGTTGAAAATAATTTTTTGGAAATATGAAATTTAAAATACAGAAAACGAATACTCAAAACCGTATCCCCATAATATATTGAACATTTACTACATAGTTAAATTTGATAAAATGTGATCTAAAAAACATTTTTGAGCTTGATGTTAATCGGTTTGCAAATAAACAATCAACTTCATTAATTCTGCTGTGATTATTTAGCTCTAGAGTGGATCTGTAATAGAACACTAGCCAAAAAAAATATTGTTGTTGTAATTAATATCAAGATTATAATTAATTTAAAATTTTAATATTTAGTTTCTTTTTTTAGTTTAAGTATACAACAACAATAAAAATAAAAAAGACAATTAATAAAAATGTAACAATAGTAATAACAATAATATTAATTTTTTTAGGTTTGTTTGAAGTATGATCGTATCATCGAAAAAGAATTAAAATAAACAAAAAAGAAATCAAAATCCAGAAAAATATAATTACCTAAAATAAATCGAAGTTTTTGCTATTACTGTACTATAATTGCGGGCTTCGCATCTTCTTTTATTTAGCAATAGATTTGATTATGACAAAACCAGCAATACAGTGAAATCTCGTTATAACGAAGCCAAAGGGACCGGAGAAATTTACAGTGAAATATGCAAGCGCCGGCTCCAGAACTTTGAGCGCCCTGCGCGAGTATTGTTATTTTTTTAATTGATAAAGAGATGAATTATGAAATTGGGACTTTGTTAAAAACATAAAAAATCAAATTTAGATCAAGTTGTATTCCCACATTTTATTGCAACTATGTACACGGAAAAAATTTATCGTACACATTTCCATAAATTATAGGAGCCCAGGCATTTGTGGCTTATTATTGGAACGCTTACTATATAATATTACGAAAATATTAAATGATGTGTATGGTACTGGTTACCATAAAAATAGTCAAATATCTTATAACAATATAGTAACAAAAAGAAGGAGTACATAATGTAAGGATGTTAAAGTATAGGGATTTGATTAGAATGAGGTTAGATAAATATGAGATTCATAGTACACACTATAATTTTATTTTGTTGCTTTTAATTAATAACTGAGGGATAATTGTACTACATGATAGATGTCCGGTGTACCGTCAGCAATGATGGAAAAATACTTTGAATTGTGAATACATGAAATTATTATTTTTCAGTGACTTTCAGCCATCAATCCAATAATTTCGTATACAATATTTTTTCCACAATAATGAAAAGATAACTCGTTTTTTAGGATTCGACGAACGTGTGCATGTCACGCTTGTGAAGTTTACCCTAAGTTAGAACTAAACCAACAAAAACAACAGAATATGTAAATTTATTAGTAAAAACAACACAGATGACATTTAGGCGAGCATTTATCAATAAATAAATTGAAAAATTTTATTTATTGTTTTAATTAAATTAAGTTTTGTTATATTAAAATCGAATTATTTTATTTAACCAAAAAAAAAATACCTACATAAAATGCATGTCTATATAATAAAATTAATTAGAAAAGTGTGTGTCTGTTAAATCAATTTAAAAGTTATGCTTGGTAAATTTACTATATAAGATTTTCTTAAGAAAATCTGTATTTTAAGATTTTCAATGTTTATCACCAACGCCACTATGATTTTTTGGTAGGCCTAATCTAAGACTGCAAGTATGCTTAACCATTTGAAATGCTAATGCCTTGCACTTGGTCAAATTGCCATATTGGTAAATTTACTATATAAGATTTTCTTAAGAAATTCTGTATCTTAAGATTTTTCATATTTATCACCAAATCCACTATGATATTTTAGTAGGTATTATCTAAGACTAAAAGCATGCTTAACAATTTGAAAAGCTAATGCCTTTCATTATCCAGAATATTTTGTTGAAATATTCTGAAAAATGGAGGTTTCCATTCTTATTCTACTATTAAATCTCCATTAACCAGAAACGAAAATTTAAATTCAATAATTAAGAAATTTTCGCCTAAATGTCATAAAATTTGTTTATTCACTAATCCATACACTTATATTGTTTTTGTTGGTTTAGTTCTAATTTAGGTCTAACTTCACTTGCATTGCCTGACGAGGTCAAATTTGGCAAGTAATTCAATGAGGCCTAAATAATTTCCGTTGTTCTTGGTATATAACCTATCAGAAGAACCGCGGAATACCATATTATTTTGCGCAAGATATAGAGCGATGCTCGTCAATCTATTGAAAATATTTTTCCGACGCTCTGTTTTCTTTTGAATTTTAAGTTATTCCGTTCGACCGATTGTTGATCCTGATTTCAGTCTTGATTCCAATTCTATCCATGTTTGGGAACATATTATATGATTTGGGTTATTTTCATGTGACTTAATCACTTTAGATATCTGGATTCAATTATTGTAACCAATATATACTAATCCCAATTTCGAATTCGTACAACCTCGATCAAAACATAAACAAAATGTGCGGTCAGCAGTATCAGAATATAATATCCGTCATCGCGGTATACATTCGTTATTAGCAAATACGCGGAAGAAATGATTGTTGGCGAAATGACGGTTTTTTGCAACTTGAGGATATCGTGTAAGTTGAACTTGCTTGGAACCTTGAATGACCAAGTAATCAGTAATTTTATTATTAAGGGTTTTAGGCCATCAAGCTGGATCTGAAAAATTTATTAAGTTTAAGTCTGCAGAATTGTCAACATTTAATTGGTCGGATATAGACGAAGAAATCAACTGATCTGCTATTGAAGGGATTTCAAAGGGGAAGGAACTTTTGACAAATTCCACAAACAACTATTAACCCTTAACGAACCAATGCCGCTATATAAGCGGCATGGCACTTTTACTTACTGGACCCAATGCCACGTATATGGCGACAATAAACATTTTATTATTTTTATTACTGTTATTGTTGCTATATTTACTAGTAACGCATTAAGTATTGTGCCATGTTCTTTCTGTGAATTTGTTTCTGCTTGTTATCTATGTTCCTCCGGACCGTTAAGGGTTAATACATACTACAGCCACATAATCTCCAGATTTTTGTTATTTGCTTTTCGAAAATATTAATATTGTCTGAAAAATCGTCATCTCAGTACTAGAGTACGCTAAACGACAATGTACAATATACTTAGTGCTAAAATCAGAAAAAACAAGGTGGAGTTAGCGTTAAACAGGATTTAGCGTAATTTAATAGAAGGTAGAAAGTGTTGAACATGGTGGATAGCGGAAAACACAAAACCAGTTTCCTCAGGAACGGCTAGGTTGATTAAAACGTGAACACGCGAAAATGAAAGAGGATGGTTTGAAACCCAAGAAACCATCAAAACCGATATCAGAACAAAACAGCAATTCGTCAATTAAATAATATTTCCTCTCTTTCTTCTTTTATGAAATTGCAATTTGTTTCATAATTCAAAATCAATGCTATCTGGATGATAATTCTTTTTTACATGAAAATTTTAAAGGGAGAATTAAATACATATTTGACTTTTCAATATCTCTCAAATAAAAATTTAATTCTCCCTTTAAAATGTTCATGTAAAAAAGATTTATCATCCAGATTGCATTGATTTTGAATTATGAAACAAATTGCAACTTCATAAAAGAAGAAAGAGAGGAAATATTATTTAACTGACGAATTGCTGTTTTGTTCTGAAATCGGGCATTAGTGTAGTACCGCTTCCAAATAATTTTCGTAAAATTTGTTAAATTTTGAAAATTTATCATTTTTTGAAAAAAATTTATATGAGCCCAACTCATCATAACAGAATGACATATGCATGTCTGACCAGCTTATTATATTCTCAATCCATCGAATAGACTGGGTACATTAGAACATCTCTGATATTTGTGTTATTTGGTTTAATGCTGTACTTTCGCCGTCATTTTAGCATTCAAAACTTTCTAATGGTTTATTAAATTAATTGAAATAAACGTTTTGATTAATTCCAAATTTGGTAAGTTTGGACAGTTTTGTAAAAAATTGTTGCATTATTAATTTTAAATTGAAATACGAATAAATGATTTTTTTTATTTCCTATTTGACGCTTTTTTGTGTAGCTACATCTTTTAACCATAGTAAATTTTTTTAACACTTTTCTACCACTTATTTCTTACACTTTTTTTAGTGTCAAACTACACTTTAAATTAACGTTAGAAACTTCACTCCGATTTAGATGAAGTGGCTAGTGGACGATGAAAGCGAATTTATGGTTGAAACTGGTGGTCGTTTAGCGGTACATTTGGCTTGTGTAAATTCGCCAGCATACAATTTGTCAAAATTTTGCTGTGCTATTTTAAGACCATTAACAAAAAAGAGTAAATGCAATATAAAAAATTCAATTATTTTTAAAGACGTGGTGGAGAAAATTAAAATTGAGAAAAATTAAATATTAGCATCCCTAGATGTATTGTCTCTTTTTACTAACCTACCATTAAAAACAGCCAAAATAACTAATTATGAAAGATGGCATGAAATTTAAGATGAATGTATGTTGACAAAAGATGAATTTTTGAAAATTTTGGAAGTAGTGTGAATGATAATAATTACTACTTTTTACACTTTCTGCCGTAGGCACTTGGCGAAACACACTTAATACACACAAAAATTTAAAAAAAAATGTGTGTGATAATAATTACTTCAAATATATAAGGACATTGTTTATAAGCAAAGATTTGGTTTGGCAATGGACAATTCCTTGTCATCAATATTGAAACATTTGGTGTTAAAGGAAATGTTTAATAAAAAATTGCCATTATTGTAACATTAACCGTCAATCATCTATACATATGTGGACGATATTATTTTAGCAACAACGGAAATAAATATTGAAATTATTAAGTTACAATTTAATACATTCCACAATAAATTAAAATTCACCGTTGAAAAAAAAGAATAATTCACTCCCATTTTTAGATTTAAAATAACACAGAAAGCAAAAAATAATCAAAACCGAATGGTATAAAAACGATGTAGCATCAGACACATTATTAAATTACATTTCCGTACACCCATTCCAAACGAAAAGGAATGTTGTACACTCATTTAGTAGAAGAGTTTTATATCTTACAGATAGTGAGTTTAGGCAAAGAACGTTATAAAAATTACTAACATATTAGTTCAAAATAAGTACCCCATCAAACTTATCAATAAACTAACTGATTACAAAAACATTATACATCTACAAAAATAAACAAGCAAATAATCTAGACACAAATAAATATAGAGCAATACTAATTACAACAACAATATTTGTTAACTGAAATTTAATTTCGGATGACATCAATGAATATAATATTTAAAACAATTTGAATTTCAACTTACAAAAAATGTTTAAATATCTTAGATAATGGCATGAACAGACATTATCTACACTTGGGCAAATTCATCAGTGAAACAAAGTTACTTTAAATACATACCACAATTGTCCGAAAAAATCAAGAAAACTCGAAAAGATAATTCAAATATGAGAGTAGTAAATTAAATAATTTATAATTCATCTGAAACACATACAAAGGTAAAAGATAAAATCCCAGTCTAATAGAAAAGTGGTCTGATATATAAAATTGTATCTAAAGACTGTGACACTTGCTATATAGGCGAAACAAGCAAAACGAGATCACAAAGAGTTGAGCAGCATAGGAAGTATGTAGTCCATAATAAAAATGAAGCCAATGTACATGATAACCATTACCGATCGGCCCTTGCCAAACATGTGGACGAAGGAAAACTTGATTTTGATTTTGATAATGCTATCACAATTGATTACGAGCAAAACAAAAATAAAAATTTATTCAAAGAAGCTTGTTACTTTTGGACATCAAGAAACCCGGTAAATTACAAAGTAGACAGTAAAAGGCTACAAGCAAATTATATAAACATCATAAAAAATGACGTTAAATGATGCGATGTCATAAAAAAATTCAAAAATATATTTGTAGTTCAGTTGAGTTCCGTACAATGTTTACTGGTGTCAGCTGTGCATAAAGTATCGTAAAAATTGAGTAGACTGGAGCAAAAACAGTTTTGACAGTTTATTATAAATTTTGACAGTTTATTATAAATATTTTAACGAATATTTTCCATTTTTAATCATTAGAGAAGATTGAAAATTGACGGAGGTATAGCATGATGAAACCACATGGCTGCGGAGGAATTTTTACGGTGCCATTTGTAGCGCCATGAAAAATGATCTGAAAAAGAAGGGCAAAACGTTGTGGTCAGTATATACCTGTGGTCACTTGATAAACCTAATACTATACTAATAAGCTGAGAATTGGAGAAGTGGCAGACATAAAATCGAAAAAATCGATATTTTCGGTAATTTTTTTTTGCTTCGCTGATCAAAAAAAAACCTCGTTATTTTGAGAAATTTTAAATATGTTTAAGTTCACCAAGTGGTCTTATATTATGTTACGAAAACGTGTGCAAAATTTTAGCCCGATAGTCTCTGAACAAACTTAGCACCGAAAAAATACCCTGCTGCTCTTTAGTTCGTATACCTGCGCTCGGCTCTCGGAGAAAAATGAAACGGAGTCTCAGAAATTGGCTCAATTTATAAGAGCTTTGAATTTTGGCCTAAGTCATTAAGTTTTTCCTATTCTGCACATATTAAAGTAACTTTTAAAATAAAAAAAAATCGATTTTTTGAGGGTTCTAAATGGTTGTCCCCACTTAAAGTTGAGTCGCTTATTCACCCATAAATTGTTGTTTTCCTTACTTCAAACATTTTAATGGGGCAAATTCTTGTTTTTTCTATAAAGTTTGTTATTGTTTTGAGAAGCCTAATGGTGTGAAATACCGAAAATTTGGCGAATATATAAAATAAATATAAATTTTATAAAAAATAAAATATTAGTCTATAATTAAACCGACAATATGTACATTAAAATAATAAAAAAGATTAGTCATACAAAATATTCTAAGTAATATTTAACGATGTGAAGTTAGCAGAAATTGAGTTTGACGTAAAATATCGAGAGACTTTTTATCATTTTAAAATACGTAAGAAGGTTTCTGGCCGATGTAGTCTTATTTATCTGACCAAATTAAGCAATCACCGAAAGCTTATATTTCAGTAACTACCAAGAAATGTAACTATAACAACACTGATCTGCAAGCTGTAAATTCTGAATTGTTAAAATTACGTTAAAAATAAAATTGTTAAATTTTTCGAGAATATCTTCCACCAGATTCAGTAAGACGAGTATCGTAATTTTACAAACAATGGTACAAACGCGACTTGGTATACCAAATACGGACGGCTACTTAAACTAATTAAAAAACTGATTTTAATGTTTTTTTAATTTTACTTTTTTGTATTTTTTTTTATTTTGAACATTTTGTATTTAGACTGCGGACTAATTCCCGGGTAAATCGGAGTAGTTTTTCTATAACTCTTATATTTCTTGAGATATTTGCAAAATAAATTTTCGGCTTTTTCACTCAAAATCACTGGGACCTCCAAATTTGTGATAAAAGCTCTATGATAGGAAGTTTCGGTTCAATTGGTTAAACGTTAAACCATCAGGGCTTTAGAAGGGCAGGGAGATATACAGCCACCATTTTCAAACCTAATCAACAGACTTAGTGAACAACGGATAAATCCCCAAAAAACACAAAGTCGAAAATGTTCATGAATAATAACGTAAAAGAAAGAAAAATGGTGAATTAAAAATGCTAATTTAAAATTTCTAAAAAGAAAGGATTTTCTAAAAAAAATATAAAATCCAAAATTTTATGAATTTCATCTTCAAAATAAATTAAAAAGGCAAAATATTATAATTTATTTTCATTTGCTCTTTCAATTTAATTAATTTTTAAAATTCTCTGTTGAATTCATGTAGCCACGCGGCGTAGTATACTACAACTAAATTGAACATTATTGTCAATTTGGTTGGTTATAGTTCAGCCACTAAAAATGGTGCTGATTTTTATCATTGCTATAAAGTTGAGGTTTTCTGCTTTCATATAAACGTATCTTTCTCTGTCAAGTTTTTCTGTTGAACATTAACCAAGAAAATTTGTATTGTGAACTCACGTAAGCCTATGCAATACTCCTGATTGCAATCCCATCGAAAATCTTTAGAGGGCATTGCCCGAAAAATTTATGAAAATAGACAGCAATATAATTCAACTAATGATTTGAAAAGTGCCACCCGTGAATGTTGGGCCAAAATTGATCCGGAAACTCTTAAAAATTTAAGAAATTCAATACCTACTCGAATTTTCGAAGTTATTCAAAAAGCTGGGGGCCACACCAATTACTAATTAAAATTATTACTAATATTATGATTGTTGAGTCAATCAACAGTTTTCAAAACGGTATTATGTAAAATACCTACGGCTCTGTGGACGACCCAGCCCACCCACAATTTTTTTAATCAATACCCTTGTTAATTTCGAAAAATTTCCCGAATGAAAACAATCATCAGATAATTTAAAATTTATTTCAGCTAATGAAAAAAAAAATAAAAGAAAGTACTGGATTGTTTTGATAAGACGATGGAAGCCCTGAATTATAATTAAGGTACCTGACCACCAGTAAGTTAGCTACTGTGTGGCTAATCGGAAAACTCAGTGGTGAACCAAATACTAGGTTGAAGTATCTTCCATTAAAATTAAATTCAGTATGAACAAGGGAAATTTTTAAAACCTCTACGAAAAAATTTAAATCCAAATTGGAATTACATTTTATATCATTCCATTATTTGTGTATAAGCGCTGTGGCTATTTCTATCACTATGTTATTATAATAAATTAACAAATCATTTCAAATGTTTCACCTTGAACTTTCATCGGCGGCAAATGTTCACTTCACTAATAAACCACAACTTTTTTTTAAATGAACACGAAATGAATGGAGCGAAATATTCAATGTGATCGCTAAGCACAGTGGTTAAACATCTTGATTTTGAGTTTTTATTGCTGCCTACATCTTGATACCGTTGGTATTACATTTTGTGTATTCTCTTGTGTTTCCTAAATTGTACGAAATCCTATACAGGTAAAGGTGCATTTTACGATCTGAATATTGTATAGCTTTATACAAGCTTTATACTTTAGGGGTCTTTAGCACTTCCATTTAAGATTGTTAAGCCCTCGTGAATTCTACGCAACAACTTTCATAGTTCAGATTTTTTTTTTTAATTTTGAGAAGATCGGAGTCGTACATACGCACATGTCAGGCGATTTTTATCATTTTTAATCCGCTTATTCCTAAAATCGTCTTTAAATCGTCACACAGCTTAAACTTTTTATAAAACTACGCCGCGCATTTAGTATCCCCTCTTTTTTCAGCAACGTGGTTCTTAGGCGCTATTTTAAATTTAGCTGCCACTTTTTATTACACACTAAATAGCAGTTATTTCCTTGCTTTGCTTCTTGTTGAACATCAAATTTCCCTCAGTTACTAGTCGATTTTAATAACAAAAGATTGTATCTGAATTTTGAAAAGTCTTTAGACCTATAGCGATTTTGACGGTTTAAATAAAGATATGGCTTAGAGGCCGCAATCGACCGAAACCGACATATGGGCCGCATGTTTATTGAGAGCTTTCGGATCGTATTTTTAATTTATTGGTGAACGTTTTAGGTGGTTAACCCAACGAATTATTCCAAATTAAATTTTGGAAGAGATGTAGGTAATATGTTATACATATTTTATTATATGTCGAAAAATACTCAAAGCCGGTTCAAGCTAAAACAAGCCCAGTTCCAAAATTTGAAACTCGTAAATTTTAATTTTTTTGATAATGTTGAGATTTGTGCTGAATGTGCTTAGAAAAAATGCTAAACAAATTAAAATCATTTTATAGTTTTCTACAAAAATCTATTAAATTTTTAATTTAATCAAGAGAACCGGAAACAATTTCTATAAGGAACGTTGCATTTAGTCTGACTACAACTAAAATATACTTGAATTGCTGTAAAAAAAACGTTATTCGGTTTTTCATTCATCATGAATGAACAAGTAATTGGAAAATAAAATGGAACATTAAAATTAATGTGCAGACTAAACAAACACAAAATTATATTATAGCAAAAATAAAATTCAAAATCAGATTAAAATTCAAAACGGAAAACTTTTCAATTTTTCCTGCCAATAAAAAAATCAACACAAAGAACTATGCACTAACCTAAAAAAAGTAGTGCTGATAAAATTCCAAATAATTTTCTATTATATCAGATATTTTCACACTTTGCACACAAGAGGTAATAAAATTCGATTGATTGTCTAAATGTTTTGAATAAATAAAATCTTTGAAATTTTATAGATTTGTCTTTTCAAACCAAAGAAAGTTTTGGTTTCGCAAAAAAATCAAAAAAAAAAAAAAAATCGATTTAATTTCAATCAAAAATGATTTTTATATTACTTAAGTGTTATGAATATTAACGAAAAGTCATAAAATATTTGAGTATTGTTCTGAATTCAGAAACACGTTGCTGTTGTTGTTAATGTAGTTGGCAAACACCATTATAGTATTATTTATGATAAGATACCAAAGTGGGAATACATAATAATACAATAAATTACATTTAAATAAAAAAAACTTAATATTTTAAAAATAACGATGTGCGAATAAAACGTTATATTTGATTGGATTTCGCGAATAAAATGATTTGCAGACGTCGTTTATTATTTTAATTTTTTGCAGTGCCAAGTTATGTGCGGAATTTCAATTATTTGAATACATATGCAGACGGTCCTTATATACATATATTGCAGCAACTTGACGGAAGTGATTTAACGTTCAACACATTAGTTTGTTGCTTATATACATATTTTTTAATTAAATTTGTTCTCATCATGTGCTTAATTTTTTTTTTTTTTTCACCGAGAATTTGTAGATTTTTAATTAATATCGCGCTGTTTGTTATTATAATGTAATTAAAAATGCATTAACAATCAAAATAAAACAATTTATATTCTTATGTACTAAAAAAATGTATTAAAAGTTATTTTTATGTTAAACTTAAAATTATATAGCTTTTTTTATGAAGACAACAGAAGAGATCTTAAGTGAAGGAATATCTACTTAATTTATGCTTTAAGATAAATATATTTTTTAAATACATTATTGGCGAAATAAATTGTTATTTACTCTATAAAAGACGGTATTTGCTGCTAAATTTTTCGCTTATTAAGAAAACACGGTGTGTTTTGGTTGGATAAATTGTGTAAGCTTGTGGCATAAAGAGGGCTTGTTTAAAAAATTATAATATCGACGGCTACCAGGCATTGCCGTGTATCTATGTTTTTTATAATTTTGCAGGAGGCGAGAAAATCCCATCGTCTACAATGAACTAACAAAATTGAATAATTGGTCAAGTTTGAAAGTTTTGTTGCCATAAATTTAATTATAAAAGGCAGCAAGCACTAATTTTCTTACCGATAACCCAATAAAACGATTTTGAAAAATTTTGTAGATACATACACGGTAATGCTTTGTAGCCGTCGATATGGAATTTACAGTTTTTTTTTAGAACTCTCAAATTACAATTTCTGGAATCATTAATTAATCTTAAACTAAGTTAACTTTATAGACGGGAATTCTTTGCCCGCACGATGACAAAATTTTTTCAGCAAAGAATGCCATCAGTGGCTCAATTATCCATTATACAAATTCGTCTGTACAGCGATTTTGGTCGCAAAATGAGGATTGATTTGAGGATTACCGGAATGCAATAGTATTGGTAAATTGTATTGGTGTTGAATGTGCATTTTTTCTTTCAGTTTTTCGTTTAATATGATGCAAATAAAAGAGATAAAATGACGCGAGTAATAGGGATAACATGATACAAATAAGAGGAAAGAGGAATAAGCTCAGAAGAGAACGACTGAGAGGAGGTATTAAGAGAGACTGAGACAGAACAACAAATTCCGAAGAAAAAAAAATTAAAAATATTACGAAGCGAGAAAGACTCAAAATAAAAAATATTAACCAAAAAAAACAAAAAACCTAAAAAACAAAACGATTTTGTTTATTTTGTTTAGTACATATTGTGTTGTGTTGCAACTCATGATGGTCGGTTGCTCCTATACGATGTTATGTCCGAGGTTGGAGAAATTGTATTCTAGCATATAAGCAGCAAATAAAAAAGCGAGCTGGTTTATTTTATTACTTTATTTTTTAAATTGGGTAACCTTTTTTTATATAGTTTAGAATAAAATGTCCGCACACTTCGACATAACATCGTAAAGGAACAACCCTCACGAGCTGCAAGGCAACACAATACTAAAAAAATAAACAAAATATTTTATTTTCTTACTTTCTGTTTTGGTTCCTTTGTTCAAAATTTAAAAATTAAAATGTTTAATTTTTTTTGTTTTCATTTTAGTTGCATTTTGTTTTTTTTTATTTGCGAGAAATTGTTTTGGTTACGTTTATTTATTTTGTTTTGGTTTTTATTAACGAATGAATTCCACTAGTAAGAGGAAAGGGAAAAATACCTCAAGGCGAGCGTAAGCACCAAAAATTTGAACCGATTCACCCGCTTGGCTTGTTTTTGATACTTACCCCATGAGAAAACGCATGAGAAAATACACTAATACAATACAAATATTTGACGGCACACAATAGCAAAATGTATATTATACACCGTGTACATATACAAAATTCTCAATCCTCAATCCTCATTTTGCGACCAAAATCCCTGATGTCTGAGTATTAAGTTTTTAAATTTTGTTCTTTCTCGAAAGTCCAGAATGAAATTCTATGTGAAGGTAATTATTAAAAACAATTATTAAATTATATTTAATTTAAATTTCTTCTGTTCATATTAATTCCCCAACATTTTTTTTTAAATTATTACAATTGCTTAAGAAATTATTGAATTTTATTTTCTTATCTTTGCATTAAATCATTTCTTAGTAATAAAAAGTTGTACCTTTTGCTTAAAAAAAATATAATAGCATTAATATTTTATCATGACGATAATCTTTTTTTTGTAAAAACTAAAAACTTATGGAATAAAAACTTTTATTATTGCATAATTCATATGAATTCAAATTTGTGTTTGGTAAGCAAATTTTATTATTAGCTTAGGTTTAATAATAATAAAAGCAAATTAGAAACTATTCATTATAAAGTTTTATCGTGATTTTGTTACTTTTGCAATCTAATTGTATTGAAAATACAATAATTGTATTGAAAATAATAAATTTAGAATTTTCTTTTTTGTCATCGGATTTAAGTAATGCTTTAAAAACGCAAAGTAAAATGATAATTTCGATAATGACAAAGAATTTTAATAACCAAGATTACAAAATTTTAACTCAAACCAAATCCGGCCTAAAAATGCACGGTGCAATATTAATAATTTTCAGGTATAACCACTGATTAGTATATAAGATTAGTTTTTTCAGTGCAAAAAAATGTCATTCTAAATTTCAAAACGTATTATTTTGTGATGGGTTAATTAAAGCGAGAAATATATATATATGCTTCCTTTTTTCGCATTCTTCAAAAAAATACAAAACAAAAAATAACAAAATAGTAGTAAAAAAAAAAATTCATGAATGAAACACAAAAAAGGTCATTAGTTTGGTAATTTTGTTTGTATATTTTTGTATATTTTCGAGTATGTATGATGCACGTGCAGACGATCAGTGATAATAATATATTATATATATACCTATTGTAATAAATACATACATACACATACATATTTTATATTTGAAATCTTCTTTAAAATAAACCAAATTTTGGAATAATATACATTTTTTTCTGAAAATAAGTTTGTTGATGATTTTTTTTTTTTTTTAACCTTCATCCGTCCCTCGCTTCATTTTGACCAAAATCGAATTTTTATTTTTGAAATATCTTATTAAATTACTGCGTTATCTTTCGTTTTAATAAATAAAATTAAAAATAAAAGTGAATTTTGTATTTGCTTAGCAGAAATTTACTGATGAATTTATTTTGGTAATTTTTGCACAAAGGAATTTTAGTGTTACTTTTTTAAGGGACGGATGAAGGTTAAGGTCATTCACCCTTTTGATTTGGATGTTACATAATATTTTTCTTGCTTTTGAAATGCTTTCTGATGCGTTTTCCTAGGTGCAACAAACAAATACAATAATAAAAGGATAATAAGTTTGATTAAAATTTGAATTGATAACAATTTGACTACCTAGGCATATCATTTTTAAGTAACATAATGTGCCTTAAAGCATTCTTTATTTGTTTCTTTGCTATTTGAAGAAATGAAAAGTTAGAATAATTTTTTGCAGTTTTCTGTTATGAATGGGTTTTTTCCGACTTGAGCAGAACGGATCATTTATATTGAATATGTTTAATTGTTGTGTAAAGGTTATTAATTTCGTGCCCATCACTTTGTCTAAACTTTGTATGTTTTTGTGAAAATGGCATATTTAGTGGCTCGAGACAAAAACGCGTTGATTTAAATTAAACTATATTGGCGCTAACCAATTATCGTGTTAATGGGGGGACAAAAGTGTAATAAAATTGCATAAAAATATATAAAAAAAAATTTATTATCAACTTTTTAATATTTTAAGCTTTCTTGATGCTTGTTTTGAAGCGAAACGAGTTTTAATTTTGGAAAATTCATTATTTACTGTGGACCATTTGCAGTTCTTTCTCATCAAAACAAGAATAAAAAAATGAACTAATTTTCGTATATGCTCGTAGCAATCATCATTTTGATTTGGTAGGAAAGTAGTGTATTCCTGCGCGATCATCATCAAACATTCATTTGTTAAAAATTTAATTACATTTGGAGAAGAACAATTTTTATGGTAATATTTTTCAAAGACCTCTACCAAAGATCGAGCTATGTTGGTAAATTCATCAGAAGGAGCACTCAGTGAACCAAAGTTGCTCTCATTCTTCTTAAAAAAAATTTCCGTCAAAAAAGTTTCCGAAATTTGTATTTCGTCATCTCTCTTCACCAACTTCTCCCGGCAGCTTTGGCAATTAATTTTTTTTAAAATACAGTAGCCTGTATAGTATACTAACGCATTTTGCTTTAAAACATGGATATCTTTCTTCTCAATGATATCATCAGGTGGTAAATTATTGGTACAAATACTGGTATACTCTTTAGACTTTAGACTCATTTCAAATTCCGTTTTAAAGCTATTCCAGTCCAAATCAATAGCTTGCGATTCGTCTGACAAGCAATTTTTAAATGGAGAATTTAAAGTAATTTTTCTCACTATGATGTTGGCAAAATGCACACCAATTTCATGACTAGATGGCATGTGAGAAGAAGAGGAAAAGAAGAGGAAAAGAAGAGGAGAAGAGGAAAAACGCACTAGCTACTTCAGGTAGCTGTAAATAATTTGTAGATGAGTACTTAATTCCTCTCCATCATTACGTGGTAAATGGGGTGAAAGAGGGGATCTTTTGGGTGAGACAAATGTAGTTACGAAATATAAAATTCGAATTTGATTTAAATGAGAAACGAACGAATCTGATTCAATTCAGATATGAACTTTGAAGATTCGAATGCGTTCGAATCGAATTCACAAATAATCCTCCGGATATTTCAAAAATGTTTTAAAGAAAACTTGAGTGTGCTTTCATTCACTAATATGTATTATTCATTTTCTTAAAAAAATTTAGAACGAAAACGGCAGTTGGATACTAGGAAACAACACGTCACCTGTATTGTTCCAAATTGCAAAATTACGTCAAGGAAATCGGATTTAAAATTTTTTTTATTACCAAAAGACAAAGAAAAAGCGCAAAAATGGATACGTTCTATCGGACTTTTGCCAAATGAAATTATTAATAAGAAAAATTTCGTGTGTCAAAGGCACTTTTTGAAGGAAAATGTTACATGGAAAAATCGTTTAACGAGAAATGCTGTGCCAATTCTACATATAGTTCAAAGGTCTAATATTGATGAAGAACATTTCTCATCTAATAATTTGGATAACTTCGATCTGGAACAGGACATTCCATCATTGGTTCAATCACAATCGCTAGTTTTGGAAACAATCGGTACCCAACCTGATCAAACTGACGAAGAAATACAATTTTTGAAATTTATTGATAAAATCAACTGTCTCCACTGTGAGACGCCGAAAGAAAATTCATATATTTGCCTAAAATGTGCTAAAAGTGTAAGAGCAACTCAATTATATAAGAAGAAATTGAAAAAAAGTCAACGAGACTATAATTTATTGAAAGCCTCCTACAAGAATCTCAAGCTTTGCTTAAGTAGAATTAAACTTAAACATAATAAATTTAAAAAAATTGATGATCACATTGATAATTTAAAAGTAAATGAAACCACGAAAAGTGTTTGTAAACTTCTTGTAAAAGAAGATTTTTACTATAATGAGAGCGACAAAGCATTTGCTCAGTCATTATTTTATAAATCGGCTTCAACGTACAAGTATTTGAGGGACCAATTGAATTTAAAATTACCATCTACCTCATCTATATATAAATGGTCTCCCATTAAATTTATTCCACCAGGAACAAATGAAGTTTTGTTAACTCAACTGGAGAAAGTATTCAAAAATATGACATCAAAATCAAAAATTTGTGTATTATCTTTTGACGAAATGTGCATAAAGAAAGACCTAACTGTAAATATATTTTTAGACCGCGTTGAAGGGTTTTGTGACGATGGCCGTGAAAGAAAAAATGAGTTGGCAACGTCAGTTTTGTTTTTTATGCTGCGCGGACTGGTGGATGACTGGAAATATGTTCTCAGCTATATTTTGATTAACAAATCTGCTGATCCTTTATATTTATCAAATTTAATAAAAGAAAATATAAAGATTTGCAACGATATGTTGAAATTACATGTTGTTATGGTAACGTGCGATCAAGCAGCTACTAACATCGCTACTTACAAAACACTTGGAGTGACTCCAGAAGCACCATATTTTTTTGTTAACGATACACAAATTCTGGCGCAGTTCGATCCTTCGCATCTAATTAAATCGGTTAGAAACGCCATTTTAAAAAATAAATTTCAACATTCGGATTTTGGAGTGGCCGATGTTAATGTTATTCGAAAAATATTCGAATTTGATACAAAACAAAATGTTAAACTGATGCCAAAACTTACCATCCACCATTTCGAACCAAATACGTTTCAGAAAATGAATGTCAGTTTGGCAGGTCAAATATTGAGCAGTACAGTAGCCAGTGCAATTAGGACAACATTGAAAGTTAAACCGGAAACGTTTGGTGAATTTCTGAACAATGCTATAACAACCGCTCAAATGGTGCAAAGATTTAATGATCTGTTCGATTGTTTAAATTGCCGACATTTCAAATCTTCAGCTCCTTATGAACGACCACTCAAGATTGGTAATAATGTCTACACATTTCTTGAAGACAGCTTAGCATTCTTAGATAAAGTAACCATTCTTTCAAAGAACGAAAATTATTTTAAGTTTCTCAGAGGTCTTAAAATCAGCATAAAAGCTAACATTTTACTAGCTGATATTTTGAAGGAAAAGTTCGACGTTGAATACATATTAACAGGGCGAACCAACCAAGATTGTTTGGAAATTTTTTTTTCAATTCTTCGTGGGAAAGGTGGATTTAATTACATGCCATCTAGTCATGAAATTGGTGTGCATTTTGCCAACATCATAGTGAGAAAAATTACTTTAAATTCTCCATTTAAAAATTGCTTGTCAGACGAATCGCAAGCTATTGATTTGGACTGGAATAGCTTTAAAACGGAATTTGAAATGAGTCTAAAGTCTAAAGAGTATACCAGTATTTGTACCAATAATTTACCACCTGATGATATCATTGAGAAGAAAGATATCCATGTTTTAAAGCAAAATGCGTTAGTATACTATACAGGCTACTGTATTTTAAAAAAAATTAATTGCCAAAGCTGCCGGGAGAAGTTGGTGAAGAGAGATGACGAAATACAAATTTCGGAAACTTTTTTGACGGAAATTTTTTTTAAGAAGAATGAGAGCAACTTTGGTTCACTGAGTGCTCCTTCTGATGAATTTACCAACATAGCTCGATCTTTGGTAGAGGTCTTTGAAAAATATTACCATAAAAATTGTTCTTCTCCAAATGTAATTAAATTTTTAACAAATGAATGTTTGATGATGATCGCGCAGGAATACACTACTTTCCTACCAAATCAAAATGATGATTGCTACGAGCATATACGAAAATTAGTTCATTTTTTTATTCTTGTTTTGATGAGAAAGAACTGCAAATGGTCCACAGTAAATAATGAATTTTCCAAAATTAAAACTCGTTTCGCTTCAAAACAAGCATCAAGAAAGCTTAAAATATTAAAAAGTTGATAATAAATTTTTTTTTATATATTTTTATGCAATTTTATTACACTTTTGTCCCTCCATTAACACGATAATTGGTTAGCGCCAATATAGTTTAATTTAAATCAACGCGTTTTTGTCTCGAGCCACTAAATATGCCATTTTCACAAAAACATACAAAGTTTAGACAAAGTGATGGGCACAAAATTAATAACCTTTACACAACAATTAAACATATTCAATATAAATGATCCGTTCTGCTCAAGTCGGAAAAAACCCATTCATAACAGAAAACTGCAAAAAATTATTCTAACTTTTCATTTCTTCAAATAGCAAAGAAACAAATAAAGAATGCTTTAAGGCACATTATGTTACTTAAAAATGATATGCCTAGGTAGTCAAATTGTTATCAATTCAAATTTTAATCAAACTTATTATCCTTTTATTATTGTATTTGTTTGTTGCACCTAGGAAAACGCATCAGAAAGCATTTCAAAAGCAAGAAAAATATTATGTAACATCCAAATCAAAAGGGTGAATGACCTTAACCTTCATCCGTCCCTTAAAAAAGTAACACTAAAATTCCTTTGTGCAAAAATTACCAAAATAAATTCATCAGTAAATTTCTGCTAAGCAAATACAAAATTCACTTCTATTTTTAATTTTATTTATTAAAACGAAAGATAACGCAGTAATTTAATAAGATATTTCAAAAATAAAAATTCGATTTTGGTCAAAATGAAGCGAGGGACGGATGAAGGTTAAAAAAAAAAAAAATCATCAACAAACTTATTTTCAGAAAAAAATGTATATTATTCCAAAATTTGGTTTAGTTTAAAGAAGATTTCAAATATAAAATACGTATGTGTATGTATGTATTTATTACAATAAGTATATATATTATTATCACTGATCGTCTGCACGTGCATCATACATACTCGAAAATATACAAAAATATACAAACAAAATTACCAAACTAATGACCTTTTTTGTGTTTCATTCATGAATTTTTTTTTTTACTACTATTTTGTTATTTTTTGTTTTGTATTTTTTTGAAGAATGCGAAAAAAGGAAGCATATATATATATTTCTCGCTTTAATTAACCCATCACAAAATAATACGTTTTGAAATTTAGAATGACATTTTTTTGCACTGAAAAAACTAATCTTATATACTAATCAGTGGTATAACTTCAAAAATAACATCAAAACAAAAATTAAAAATTGCTAATTTTTCCGTTATAATTCCTAAAGGGCGCATAATAGATGGTTCACAGTTATAGAAGCATCAAGTGACATTTCATTTGACCAAGGAATTGAAATTGGGATTGGAATTCAATTTTGGTCAAAAGAAATAACCAACCAGTAAGCGTGATTTTTTTAAAAGTTGGCAGTGTTTGTGTGTTTTTTTAGTAAATATTAATCATTGTTTAGCACATTGTTTAGCAAATACTATGATCGAAAACCGTGAATTGACATCGGCAAATAGGAAAAAGGCCTTAGCATGTAGTTGAACAGTATTCTTACTTTATAAATACGGAAATAGAAGTGACAAACACAGTAACTACAAAATGGAATTGGAACTGCAATCCCAACTCAGAAGGAATTCGATGAATTTCCAATTTGCATTCATTATAAATTAGCAAATGAAATGTCACTTAACATGAATTTGTTTTTATTTACTTGGACAATGTAATCAATCAATATTTGGCAAAATGAGAATCTTACTTTTGTCGAATAATATTGTTTTATTCTAATTGCTGTTATCGACCGTTGATAGAATCAATTCCATTTTAATAGGTCGGGTTTTCGGTCCTATACATAACTAAATACATATAGAGTATATTTTTTTATGTAATCTGTGTTATGAGCGATCTCGGCGGTGGGTTATATGTAGTTATTACTATATAGCCGTCTTTACCACCAATGATTTTTTATGTATTTTTGTAGTTAAATAAAATAAACGATCGCACAAATATTTGTATACAAAATATACTATGCAATGCAAATACACTGCGCGAAACAGTGTTATATGGGACAAGTTTTTCTTTTATTTATTTTTTAATAAACAACCTCTTATTTTATTTTCATTTGCATCAGAATATTTGCCAATACAGAGGGCATACAGATTTTAGTTCGGTTGGTTTTCATTGTGCCTACTTCGTTATTTATAGCAGTTTATTATCATTGGTCGAAGGAAATAATTATATGGGATTAAACTTAAAATGTACTTTCATATCATTAGTTTTTAAATAATTATGCTCACATCCAACACAATTTAACTTTTTTTAATTTTACATGCCACATATCCAACATATTATCTCATTGAAGCACTGTGATATTGGCAGGTATATCAGCCTTATCTAAATTTATAAAATTGTCACTTATATCGGAGGCGGATGTCAAACAAGTATTCGTTGGTTCCAGGTACCTCTGAAATGCCAATAGGGACACAATTTATTTCCTCCTCAATAAGCTCCGCAGCATCAATTGGAAGTTTTAAAGATTTGTCTGAATCTTCCTCGCAATTGGCACAATTAGAAAATTGAGTTAGAATTTTGATGGTGGTTAGCTTTGCTATAATTATGATTAAATTCATAGACTGAAGGGTTCTTGTAATATCCATTAGCCGCCCTAATTTGAGAAAACAAGTTTTCGCTAGGATCCTGATTTAATCTTGCAGTTAGTAAATATTCAATTTCAGAATTTTCTGACTTAATTTGCAGCGCTAATTCGTTAATCCCATTAATTATTTGAATTAATCAATCAAAACAGTAGACCGTTGTTTTTTTACGACTTCAATTTTTGATATGTAATCAACCGTATACTTTTAAAATTCCGCTATTTCTTTATCTAACATAAAAGCACTCGTGAATTTATTTTTGCTAAATGTAATTTTGAATTTAAGCCATCGAAGATTTTATCGATTTTTTCGATAAACTTAAAAGTAACAATAGCGACTGATATATCGTGATTACCGAATTTTCCCGAGTTGAACAGCAGTTTTAATTTCAGCTGCTACACTTCTGCTTAACACATGTACAGTTAGCTTAATCCTCATTTTCTCAAACGTGTTAGGAATTTTTTGGGCAACAGTTGGCTACAGAATCCTTTTCTAAATTGTATAATTCTTTTACGACGTTCCAACTGATTATTCCATCAGGGCATTTTAAATCGGACTTCATTAGGATATTCCAAACTGATTTTATTAGATGTGGCGGATCGTAAATACTAATTATTTATTGATCGCCACATTGTAAAATTAGTCTAGTTACTGTCATGCCACACATTGTAAATGCTTTGCGATTACTGGAACCCGGGTCACATGTTACAGCTCTTACTGTGACACCTCGATACCTTTATCCAAATTTTCCATTATTAATAAATAAAGTTGGTCTGATGTTATGGATTCATTGGATACAAACTAAGTAAGGACAAATTTCCAGTTCGAAATAATATTTCTAATCATAAAACAACAAATAATTTTTCCAATCTTGTCTTGTACTCCCTCTCTCGGTACCAAAATCCACAGAATATATTTAATACTTGAGAAAATATTTAGATTAAATCCGGGACTTAAATGTTTAATAAGTTGCCACCTATTAAACTACTAATGATGTTTTCGACGCGACGGTAGATTTAAATTTAGATTTTCTCGTAAAGATTTATAAGTATTAGACGCTTTATAATAAATAATTTGAGCCAGGAGCTTTTGGTCGGTAGGCCATTTCTCGTTTTTCGATCTGTAATTTGTTAACATTTTACAGAAGGTTTTGGAATTTTCGTGAATGGTCAACTGATCAATAATTTTGTGCATTTGCTCTTTGACATATTTCGTTTTTTCTACGTGTATGAGTGATACCTTATGTCTAAATCTATTTATTCATTGTGTATAATCATTACGATTTCGTTTTAAAATTTTAATTTACATATCGTCACTTGAATAATTAATTCTTGTAAGTGTTGCATGCAAGATTTGTGGTTTATTGATGATTAAGAAGCACCATTCCTTAATCTATGTACAAAAAATTTTCCGTGGGACTATGAAGCAATTCTGGGGGTTAAAATTCAAACTAAAATTTCATTGTATATTGTAAGTGGTAATTACCTCTATCATGAAATATCGTACAGCATATAAGGTATTTCATATTTCATAATACACAGCGGTACCCACCTCTGGGTTACAAATGTTATACTGACTGTACCATTCATGTCGAGAGTTATGATCCTCTATGTATGTGTGGTGCGTCAAAAATCTGCATGGACAGTGGATGACGGTGGTAATGAGGATTGTTTTGTTTTTTTTGGGGAGTTAATAAATTACAACGAAATCGAATGGATGATTGAATAAAATCTATCCCACAGTAAAATCTATTGTTAAAAATTTTAAATAATAAAATTCATTTTTGTTCGTGAAAAAGAAAACGTTTAAAGTTAAAAATAAAAATAAGTTAAGTTCAGTTTATGAGAGATATTGTTTTTTTTTATTGCGGTAATCGATTGTTATGATGATAATTAGTGCAGAAGAATAATTGTTAGAATCAATCGAGAAAAGTCGAGACGTTTCTTTGTGGACTTATTAAGTATCGTGATTGGCCTTGCTAAATTCAGTTAGACGTTAACTAGAATTTGCCAATTTTGTGAGTGTATCAGTTATGCACCTATATGCAATTTAATAGTAAAATATTGTATCTGTTATGTTGAGTTTTAACGCAAACGTTTGGTGTCAGACAAACTATTAAGAATTCTGCATTATATAGTAATTATCGTTAATTAAGTTATACAATTAGACTATAAGTGAAATTGTACGATAATGACATTATTTACGTTGAGACAGTTATGATCGTCAGATCATAAAAACGCTATTCCAGATCTACTTTGAATAAGCGTAGTTAATAATTATTTATTTAAAACATAATAATGATAAGTTTATCTTCACTCTAATACATAAGTGAATTTTTATAAATAAAACGGTTGAACTAAAACTTCAAAAATTAAAATAAAATAAAAAAATATAATGTGAATTGGTTAAGTGAAAAAAAAAACTGTTACAAATTACCATATTCACGTACCGTTTAGTTTGAAGTAATGGACAAATGTACAATGAATAAAGTCATAAAAATTACATCTAATAAAAATAAACGTTCATGATAATATCTATTTAAAATTTAAGTGAAATATTTAAAAAAATTTAAAACTACTACAATAATAATATAATCATTAATAACGAACTAAATTACAGTGAACTATTCATACTAAATGGTGAACCGAAAAATGCATTACATTAACCCGTTGAATAGTTAATTACTCATTTAATCATCGAAAATATTCAATAAGAAACATTGAATGTATAATATTAAATCAAATATGTGCTATTCATCATGTTATATTAACACATATGCACAATTCATGTTGTAACAACGATTATATAATGCAACATTCCATATAACATAATATTATTATGCCGATGCAACAATCAACATTCAACATACAACATTCCAGTACCATCACAAGATAAGAGTTTTGTTATTTGTTCTTTATTTATATTATATTTCAATTTATTATTATTATTATTTATATACATTTATTATATATTTATCATTATTATTATTATTACTTCTTTAATTTCCTAATTTTAAGTAGCTGAGGTATCTAATAAGTTTAGCTAGGGTTTTAGTTTTAATTTAATAATTTGCATATACGTTCATATCTTATTCATAATTTCGCGTTATAAACATTGGAATTTTAAACATAATTTGAAATTAAATACATAATGATTTTGTTTTTGCGAATTGAAACGTCATTGAATTTTCTTTATACTAGTGAAAAAAATAATATAATGAGATAATAATCCAAGCGTAGTGGGACCGAGGTGAGTGATGCCATGACAGGTTTGTTTGATTCCGTTTTCTTTGTGTTAAGGTTCTAATTGGTTGATGATGATTCTTTATTTATTTTCCCATTTATTTAATGTCTCCAACATTTAATTTGCGGTCTTTCAAGATTGAGTTCATCCTTTGAAAAGCCCACCCCATTACTCCTGAGCTAAAGCCGCGCTAAAATGACCGCTCAAAGGCAATGAACCAATATAATTTATTTTCTGATGACGAAGAGTTTTTCTACGATTCTACCATGAGAGTTTTTGACGAATTTGGTAGAGACGGTTTCAAACGGCATAACTTCGTTACAGTGGCGTCCAATTTATAATCAGCACCATTGTAACTTCGTTATGGAATTTCGTTACAGTGGCGCCCAAACATACAGCGGTAAAAATTGTTGTTTTTGTTAAATTTATTTTATTTTCTATTCTTCTGTAAGCTATAATAGTTGATGGAATCACAATCGCAGTATTTCCACGTGTACTAGTGTTGATTTTAATGTTTGCCATGTGGTTCAATCGGATTATAGTTGTCAATAATTGTTCTGTAGGTTTTTATAAGTTCGTTCTATTTCTACTAATATCCTGGACGTGTTGTTTAATTACTTCGGATTCGCAACTGCTTCTAATTTCTTTGAAATTGTAGACTGAGTTGTTTGTGTAAGTCCGAATTAGTCAAAATTGACGCGTTTAGCAGTTCCACTTGATGTGCAAGAGATTTGAAACCCAGTAACCTTGAATGAAATTATTAAACCAATATTTTGTTTAGACGTTCCCGCACTGAGTTCTGTTAACAATAATTTAACGTGATTTCAGTGTAAGTCAAGAGCATAAAACAAAATTAATTCAAAAATTCAATTTAGATTACTTTCGCAAACACATCCATTATTTTTGTGAGTTGTTTGTAAGTTACAAGTACTTGTTCTATTCTCCTGTGTAAAAGAGGATTTTGTTTCGCAATTGGTTCCAGTCTATGGGCAGTGATTCAATTGTCTGGTAAATAAATCCGTATCGTTCACCTATCCTATGTAATCCTGATTCATCACCGCCAAAAGGAGGGAAAACTTGTCATTGTCATTGCTTACCTTGGTCTCATTATTATTATATATATACATTGTTATTGTGCATAAATTATCATTCGGCAAGGTTATTATTTTTTTTTATTATTCATTATTAATTACGAATTCAAATTCAATCCATTACAAGATTAATAGTTATCAATAATATTGAAATCATTCGTTGCATCAACGTATACATCAACGTATACATTTAATATATTAATTTACACGTTAACTGTCATATAAAAACAAAACATAAGAAAGATGGAGTTTCCTCTAATGAAACCCGAAAATTTAGAAACCGATGAATTTAATTTAGAATGTGAAGTGCGCCAAATCACGGGCGAACATTCCGAATGCAGCCGTATCTTAAATGAGTCTTTAGTAACAGAGCAAGATAATCCTGGTTTAGCTCCTCGGAAGTTGCATGCTTTGGCCACTTCATTGCCTCAGGCTGAGTTATCCATTTGTATACTGAAACTACAAAATTTGCAAACTAGCCTCGTAAATAACATGAAATCAGCGTCTACGGAACATGTAGATTTAAATATTATTAATTCCAGGTTGCTTCATATTTTAGGTCGAACTAATCGTGTTGCTGCGATACCCTCAGTGGAAGCTACCGCTACTAAATTATCTCAGTTGACAATAAATTTACTGGGTGTCTGTGAGAAAGTTAGGAAGGAATCACAATCCTTGGATGAATCAATTAACGAAGTGGTAACCATAAAAATTGACCCATCGGAAGTCATAGATTCCCTAATGCTCATTAATCCAGTAAACAATGTACCTCCGAACCCGACTGTATCGTCTACACCTAAATCTGAATCAGCACGTGCCTTAGCTATGGATAATAACACGGTAAATAGAAATATTATACCCGCATCAACTGCACAGAGTTTGATATCTCATACTACAACGTCGTCCGTGTCTCACAATCATATCACGTCAAATCCCAAAACAGTGTATACAAATATTAACTATCCAACGCCTGGTCAATATCCGTTTAATTATCCTAATCATATGTCACATAATACTCTTCCGTATTACATGCCACCTTATCAAAATATTAATTTGCAAAATCTGTCTACACCTAATATTATTCCACCACAACCATACAATATTTCCGCGACTGATTTCCCAAATCTTCCGGCAACCGGTGCGGCAAATCGTAATGCTCCAGTTAATACACATAGTCAGATAAATTACAATGCTCCAAATTCAATTCATACGTATACCAATTTTACACCATCTGGGTCACACCCTACGAGTTCAGCCAATATGGGCTTGACGCAAAGTTCCGGAGTTCAGCCAACAAAAATGGACAAATGGAAGCTATCTTTTAATGGTATGGATGTTGCTGTGGAGAAATTCATTTTTCAAATAGAGCATCTTGCCAAAACTAATGGTATTTCTCCGGCGCAGCTTGTTAATGGTATGCATTTATTTTTAAAAGGTATGGCTTGGGATCATTATTGGGTAATGTTGCAACAAAATGCGAATTGCACATGGCAAGATCTAAAAGAATCTCTGTTATACCGCTTCAAAGTCCGACGGTCGGATGTCGAGATTCGGCAAAGTATCGACAATCGTAAACAAAAATTTAGTGAAAGTTTTATTGAGTTCTATTATTCAATCCATGAATTAGCTCAGCCACTCAATCACCCTCTCACTGATAGTGAAATTTTAGAAATACTTAAAAAGAACATGCGCCGTGAACTAAAACTTCATTTAGCTGGCAGGTTTATAAATACGGTTTCTGAATTGATAAGTGTCTGTACAAACGTCGAAGATGTGTGGAGAAATACCAATTACATTCCCGTGCAACCACGGTTTAAGCCACATCACTCTAGTGAAATAAACGCGGTTTCGTATGAAACGGTAAACTCGGCTGATGTGTTAAACAACAACGAAGAAGCAGTTCATCAAAATAGTTCTGCGGTTCAAAGCCCGAGGTCATATCTCCAGGCTCAAAATCCTTCACATAACACATCAGTAACTTGTTGGAATTGTCAGAGGAAGAGCCATTTCTGGTGGCAGTGTGACATTCCGTTAAAAGTTTTCTGTTTCGGCTGTGGACGAAATGAGGTTTTGTTACCACACTGTCCCACTTGTAACCGAGAGGGAAACTTGCGACAGGGAATGGGACGGCCGGGGTTCCACCATTCCCAAACCACGAGATGGAAACCCAATTTAAACTCAATTTCGGAACTCCCAAATTCACAGAAGATGTAGTATACCAATCCATGATAAACACAAATAACAGAATTATTAACGGCATAAAAAAAAATACTCCAACCTCAAATTCCAATCACAAATTTAGATCCATTATATATTTTCGAGAACGTCGCAAATTACGAGCACAGATTTCTGAATCTGTTTATGATTCCTCCGATTCTCCGTTCGATAACAGGCCGTATGCAGTAGTTTCCTTAAATGATGTTCCTATAAGGGGACTACTGGATAGTGGTGCTAATATTAGTGCTTTGGGTAAGGGTGCAGAGGACTTCATTCGGAAACACAAATTAAAGCTAATTAAGATGACAGGAACTGTTCAAACTGCGAATGGATCCAAACAAAAGATTTTAGGGTATGTCGATGTTAACATTACGTATAACAATAAAACCGAGAAACTAAAACTAAGCGTAGTACCATCCCTTCAACAAAAGATGTATTTGGGTTGCGATTTTTGGGAGATATTTAATTTAAGACCTACTATAATCTCTGACTTGAATACATTATTCTCTAGCCCCTTAACAAATCCCGGCATAAATCCTAAAAATCGTGTTACTGATAATTCCACTCCCAGTGACCCCGATTTTCCTGCACCCGAGGGTAAACATCACCGTTTAACTGATTTGCAACGTCATCAACTTGAAAGCATCATTAAAACATTACCTGATTTCCAAAGATTAGGGCTTGGACGGACCACTTTACTCTGTCATGTCATTGACACCGGAGATGCAGTTCCGATTAAAACCAGATATCATTCTGTATCGCCTGCGATACAGAAAGAAATTTATGCTGAAATCGATCGGATGCTGCAACTCGATGTCATTGAAGAAAGTTCCAGCCCATGGTGCTCACCTATGACACATGTCCGAAAGAAAAATGGGAAGGTGCGATTATGCCTCGATGCGAGGAAACTCAACGGCGTCACCAAGAAAGATGCATTTCCAATACCATTAGTAGATGGGTTGTTAGGTCGGCTCGATAAGACCGAGTACATTTCGAAACTAGATCTCAAAGATGCCTTTTGGCAAATTGCGTTACATCCAGATTCGAAAGAGAAGACGGCGTTCGCCATTCCAGGACGACCGTTGTACCAATTTAAGGTAATGCCATTCGGGCTCTGTAATGCTCCGCAATCGTTATGTCGGCTAATGAGTAAAGTTATTCCTCACCACCTGCAAGACAAGGTTTTTGTCTATCTGGACGATCTGTTACTAGCGACAGCTACGTTTGATGAGCACCTTTCGATATTGGAAGATGTTGCTGAGCGCCTCTCAAGGGCGGGACTGACCATCAATGTGGAAAAATGTCAATTTCTACTTCGAGAGACAGAATATCTTGGTCACGTGGTAGGTGTGGGAGGTCTACGAGCAGATCCGGATAAAGTAAGGGGCATTACAGAGTTCCCAAGGCCAAAAACAGTTCGACAGGTGCGACGGTTCCTTGGTATGGCGGGCTGGTATCGTCGCTTCGTTAGAGGGTATGCTGAATTGTCGGCTCCTCTAACTGAACTCCTTAAGAAAGGAAAACGCTTTAATTGGTCAGATGCTTCTCAAAACGCTTTCGATAAAATTAAATCCTGTTTGATTACATCACCTGTTTTGATTCCACCCGACTTTTCAAAAAAATTTTACATTCAATGTGACGCCAGCTCAACTGGTATTGGAGCAGTACTTTTCCAAAGGGACGCGGAAGGGCAAGACCATCCCATATCATTTATGTCGCGAAAACTAAATGGGGCCCAGCGCAACTATACAGTTACTGAGCTGGAATGTCTGGCAGCAGTTTTAGCGATTCAGAAGTATCGTGCATATGTGGAGGGTCTGCCCTTCACTGTTATCACTGACCATGCCAGTTTGACCTGGCTCATGTCTCTTAAAGATGCTCATGGTCGATTGGCTCGCTGGAGTTTGTTGCTCCAGGGATTCAATTTTGATTTCGAATATCGGAAAGGAAGTCAAAATGCAGTGCCTGATGCTCTGTCAAGAGCTTATATGGACTCTCTTTCAACTTCCACAGAATCTTTCGGAATTGATCTAAATTCACCTCATTTTCATTCTACCGATTACCTTTCTCTTTTGGAAGATATCCAAACGGCATCGAACCAATCCAATCTTCGTGTTATTGATGGAAAAATTTACATTAACACTAAACCTAAACCGTCGTTTGATCCTGATCTTGATCTTCCGTCATGGAAATTGATTATCCCGCAAGATTTACGATCGTCACTTCTGTCGAAGATTCATTCATCTCCTACCGGAGGTCATCCAGGGATACAAAAATCTATTGAACTCACACAACGTTATTTCTATTGGCCAAATTTAACTCAAGATGTTAGAACTTTTGTAAGAGAGTGCCAGGAATGTAAGATGAATAAAGCAGCAAATTATTGCACACGTCCACTTCTGTCATCACTTCCTGTTACCACAAGGCCCTGGCAAAGAATATACCTTGATTTTCTGGGTCCTTACCCAAGAACACGGGCTGGAAATACCTGCATCTTGATATTATTAGATCATTTCTCCAAATTTGTAATTACCAGGCCACTGCGTAAAGCAACTTCAACAGACGTGGTGAAATTCTTGGAAAGTCAGGTGTTTTTAATGTATGGGGTTCCGGAGGTAATTGTGACCGACAACGGCCGCCAATTCGAGTCCAACAAAGTAAGAGAACTCTGTGAAAAATATGGAGTTAAGCACATATTCACACCTAAATATTCCCCACAGTCAAATGCTAGCGAGAGAGTGAATAGGACACTATTGGCAGCTCTGCGAGCGTATATCAAGCAAGATCAGAAAGTATGGGATGTTCATCTTAACGCCGTAACATTCGCATTGAGGAATACCACGCATGAGGCTACTAGATATTCACCTCATTTTGTAGTTTTCGGACAACATCCCATTTTGCATGGTTCTATGTATCCTCTGTTTAATCGCTTACAAGCCATTAGTGGAAATCATCTTTCATTAGAAAACAAACCCCATGACCTTTCTGTTATATTTTCAAAAATTCAAATGAACCTGAAGCAAGCTACTAAAAATAGTCATAGATATGCCAATTTGCGAATTAATCCAAAAAAATTACCCAACGTTACTGTCGGACAAGAAATATATGTTCGGAACTTCGTTCAGAGTAAAGCAGCGGACCAATTTGCGGCAAAACTAGCACCAAAATATATTAAGGGCAAAGTAGTTCGGTTGATGGGAAACGTATCCTGTGAAGTGGTAGATGAATCCAATAAATCGTTAGGAATATATCATTTGAAGGACCTAAAAACTTAATCGAAGTTAAAAGTTTCAGCAAAAATGTTTTCTAGTTTAAAGGCCCGGCTTGTGAAACTCTTCTCAGGGCGAGGTCGTCCCCACGAGTGTAACACAGCGGTACCCACCTCTGGGTTACAAATGTTATACTGACTGTACCATTCATGTCGAGAGTTATGATCCTCTATGTATGTGTGGTGCGTCAAAAATCTGCATGGACAGTGGATGACGGTGGTAATGAGGATTGTTTTGTTTTTTTTGGGGAGTTAATAAATTACAACGAAATCGAATGGATGATTGAATAAAATCTATCCCACAGTAAAATCTATTGTTAAAAATTTTAAATAATAAAATTCATTTTTGTTCGTGAAAAAGAAAACGTTTAAAGTTAAAAATAAAAATAAGTTAAGTTCAGTTTATGAGAGATATTGTTTTTTTTTATTGCGGTAATCGATTGTTATGATGATAATTAGTGCAGAAGAATAATTGTTAGAATCAATCGAGAAAAGTCGAGACGTTTCTTTGTGGACTTATTAAGTATCGTGATTGGCCTTGCTAAATTCAGTTAGACGTTAACTAGAATTTGCCAATTTTGTGAGTGTATCAGTTATGCACCTATATGCAATTTAATAGTAAAATATTGTATCTGTTATGTTGAGTTTTAACGCAAACGTTTGGTGTCAGACAAACTATTAAGAATTCTGCATTATATAGTAATTATCGTTAATTAAGTTATACAATTAGACTATAAGTGAAATTGTACGATAATGACATTATTTACGTTGAGACAGTTATGATCGTAAGATCATAAAAACGCTATTCCAGATCTACTTTGAATAAGCGTAGTTAATAATTATTTATTTAAAACATAATAATGATAAGTTTATCTTCACTCTAATACATAAGTGAATTTTTATAAATAAAACGGTTGAACTAAAACTTCAAAAATTAAAATAAAATAAAAAAATATAATGTGAATTGGTTAAGTGAAAAAAAAAACTGTTACAAATTACCATATTCACGTACCGTTTAGTTTGAAGTAATGGACAAATGTACAATGAATAAAGTCATAAAAATTACATCTAATAAAAATAAACGTTCATGATAATATCTATTTAAAATTTAAGTGAAATATTTAAAAAAATTTAAAACTACTACAATAATAATATAATCATTAATAACGAACTAAATTACAGTGAACTATTCATACTAAATGGTGAACCGAAAAATGCATTACATTAACCCGTTGAATAGTTAATTACTCATTTAATCATCGAAAATATTCAATAAGAAACATTGAATGTATAATATTAAATCAAATATGTGCTATTCATCATGTTATATTAACACATATGCACAATTCATGTTGTAACAACGATTATATAATGCAACATTCCATATAACATAATATTATTATGCCGATGCAACAATCAACATTCAACATACAACATTCCAGTACCATCACAAGATAAGAGTTTTGTTATTTGTTCTTTATTTATATTATATTTCAATTTATTATTATTATTATTTATATACATTTATTATATATTTATCATTATTATTATTATTACTTCTTTAATTTCCTAATTTTAAGTAGCTGAGGTATCTAATAAGTTTAGCTAGGGTTTTAGTTTTAATTTAATAATTTGCATATACGTTCATATCTTATTCATAATTTCGCGTTATAAACATTGGAATTTTAAACATAATTTGAAATTAAATACATAATGATTTTGTTTTTGCAAATTGAAACGTCATTGAATTTTCTTTATACTAGTGAAAAAAATAATATAATGAGATAATAATCCAAGCGTAGTGGGACCGAGGTGAGTGATGCCATGACAGGTTTGTTTGATTCCGTTTTCTTTGTGTTAAGGTTCTAATTGGTTGATGATGATTCTTTATTTATTTTCCCATTTATTTAATGTCTCCAACATTTAATTTGCGGTCTTTCAAGATTGAGTTCATCCTTTGAAAAGCCCACCCCATTACTCCTGAGCTAAAGCCGCGCTAAAATGACCGCTCAAAGGCAATGAACCAATATAATTTATTTTCTGATGACGAAGAGTTTTTCTACGATTCTACCATGAGAGTTTTTGACGAATTTGGTAGAGACGGTTTCAAACGGCATAACTTCGTTACAGTGGCGTCCAATTTATAATCAGCACCATTGTAACTTCGTTATGGAATTTCGTTACACTCTTTTGTAAAAATTAAATAATTGTATGCCGCTCATTGCAATAATTTTTGAAAATTTTTCTGAAACCTTAGAACTTTGAAAAATTATATGTACTTTATAAATCAAAATTTTATGGTTCTTGTATACAATAGAAAAATAATAAAAACTTGTACTACAGGATTACAATTATTTGTTATTCAAGATAGAATTTTCTGAAATTAAATATTGTACACCATTCAAATGAAACATTGTATACGACATTGATCTACGCAATAATTGAATTGAAATATTACAGGTACATGGTCCTGTTTGAACTCCAATTTCGATATGACAATATGCACATTCTGAGTCATTATTTTACAAACATTTGGTCATCATAGTGTAGAAGCCGATAGCAAAATTTCATTTGATAAGCTTTATCCGTTTTTAAGTTAATGCGTTTTCTATTAAAATTGTAAGGGAGTAAATGTATCTCAAAACTATAGTTTTGCATATACAATAATTCATTATTCAAGTGACGATGACGATATATTAGTATTAGTGTCCGCAAGGCATTTTGTGTTTGGTTAGGTATAATATATATATATATATAAATTTTGTATTTGTCCAGTGACATTTGTCCAGGATTTAAGTCCGGACTAGTAGCAGGCCACAGCAATACTGGTATATACATATAGTGATTGAAAAAAATCTTGGTGCATTTAACAGCATGAATAGGTGCATTATCCTGCTGAAATGTCCAACTTTCACTTTACATTTCCTCTCCAAAATTTATTAAAGCGTCGTGTAATAACTGAACATACATACTTCCCCGCATTGATTTTATAGGAAACAAAACAAATTGGGGTTTTGCTCTGATATAAGAAACCACCCCATGTCATAAGTGACCCTGCTTGAAATTTGCGGGAATGACGCGTTTGAAGTTACTCACGAATATCTCGTAAATAATTCTGGCATCCATTTGGTCCATCAAAATTAAATATTTTTTCATCCGAAAATGTATTGATCGCCACTCTTCATTCCAAAACTTAAATTTCTTAGCAAATTCCGTTCTCGCCAATTTATGGTGTAAAAGAAGTTTAGGTTTACGCACTCGCTTCTGATATTTCAGATTAATATTCTCTTTTAAAATCTGTTGTATCCTTCGTTTAAAGACGTCCAGAGTTCCAGACACAAGTAACGCTTTATTTGGGATGGACTGATGCTTTTCCTGACTGCAAGACGCCTTATTTCCCTTTTACCTCTTGCGACAACTTTAGACTCTGGTCCTGTCCTTTTTACTGTGCCGTATGTTTGGGGATTTTTTTAAAAGTTGTTGATGGTATTTTAATTTCTATGTAGTTTTGTGGCTATCTGACGAATGGTAACGCCAGATTTCCTATAGCCTACGATCCTTAATTTTTTCTTTTGTTTTTAGTTAGAAGAAAAATAATAACAATAGGAGCAATATCAAAATTAACAATAAAAAGCTTTTATAATCAAAAACCGAACTTGTCCCATATAGTTATTTCCTTTAACTGACGGTTGTTAAAAACATTAAATTTAAATCAACATAACGGTATTGCGAGAAAGGGACTATCGAAAATTGTAACTTCAGTTTGTTGAGTAAGCATTGACAAATTGTTCCATACAACGTAAAATAAAATCAGCGAAATGCTTTTGAAGACAACAGCACAAATTGCTTTGTCCCATTTAGCTATTTCGCATAGTGTATGCTACTACAATATATGGATACAAACATAATTTTTATTTTAAATACGTTATAAACTTTAAATTTTTTTTGTATAACCGTCAAAAATACAAAATTTCCAAAATTCAAATAATTTATTCGTAACATTTTTCATTAGGGCAACATTAATAAAACTTCAAATCCTAAACTAAACTGAATTTAAATTTATGCATCTTCCTCTAACAAGAAAGTTAGGCTGTAATTAGATTAATACTGGATTTTCTGTAATTTTGCACATGTTAAGCTCGAGTTAGTTTACTGAATTACCCCTGAATTACTGAATTACTGAAAGACTCCCCAAAAATTGAATAGGACTAAATATTTTTAAAAATAGTTATTTTTCAGAAGCTTCAGTGCGAGTTCGCGACAATATTCTGCTGAAAAATTTTCAGCAGGATTGCATGTGATTTAAAAATATTTTATTCGGAAGGGGAAATTTGTTTACATAATAGACTACATTGATTGGTTGCCTGCTGAAAATTTTTCAGCAGAATATTGTCGCGAACTCGCACTCACACTTTGCCAAATTTTTTGTGTTTTTATCTTTGCCCCATAGGAAATTTAAGTAAATTTTATTTATTTATTGACGGTAAAATTTGTTTTTATACATCTTAATATTTATCTACTTTTTGGAACAATAAACATAAAATTGCATTGAACAAAAATTGTTTGCTTTACAACAAGCTAAGCATAAAATACCAATGCAATATTTTTGTGAATTAACAATAAAATTATATTAGTTATATTTAATTTTTCTTGCGATCCCATTTTGTAATTTTTTATTAATTTTTTGAAACTTATTGTTCGTGAAGCAAATTAAGCCTTAAGCGTCTAAAAATAGAGAAAGATTCAGGTGCACCATTACATTTTTTGAAGAATTTTCAACTTCTAATTTTCGATGTAATAAGAAAATTTGAAAATTTTAGAACTGGATAGCGATTCCGACTGCATTTTGGGTTAATTTCTTAAGCATTATTTTTAGCCTAAATGTAGGAAGTGAAACTATATATAAAATATTATTAATTGGGTGCCTATCATTTATAATGTAATAAAAAAAATTATTTTGTTATAATTTTAACAAATTATTTTATGACCGTTGTTTGAATATACATATATGTATATGTACACTTGACCTCCAATTTACAAAACAAATTCGGTCAAAAGATGCCATCGTTTAGTGAAAACGTCTTAAGCTGAAACCAACATTTCGTGAATATTGTATAATTCGTTCTAATTGTTCGTAAATCAATATTGAAAAATTATCAATACTGTAAAATTTTGGTTCATATAAGATTAATCATTTATTCGTTTCTGTGGGTGTTCTTCATATAAAAATTTTACTTACAATTTGTGAAATCATTCATAACGAAGTTATGGGATATGACCAATTAAAAAGAAACTTGGCCATTTCTTATCCCGATTTTGATTAAATTCAGCGTGTACGATGGAAATGGGATTCTTAAATGATTTTTGGGCGAAGTTATGGGATATGGCCAATTAGGAAGGAATTTCTTCTCCAATTTTGATTAAGTTAAGCATTTACCATGGAAATGGGATTCTCACATAATTTTTTAACGAAGTTATGGCATATGGCCAATTAGGAAGGAATTTGGCCATTTCTTATCCAATTTTGATGAAATTGATGTTCAATGGAAATAAAATTCTTAAATGGTTTTTAGATAAAGTTCTGTAATATGGCTAATTAGGAAGAAACTTGACAATTTTTTAACCGATTTTGCTGAAATTAAGCATTTTCAATGGAAATGGGATTCTTAAATGATTTTTGGACGAAGTTCTAGAATATGACCAATGCGGAAGGAACTTGGACATTTTTTATCCGATCTTGCTGAAATTAAACATTTCCAATGGAAATGGGATTCGTAAAGGAATTTTTGGGCGAAGTTCTGGAATATGGCCAGTTAGAAAGGAATTTGGCCATTTCTTATCCGATTTTCATGAAATTAAGCATTTACGACGTAAATGGGATTCTTAACAGGTTTTAAGATAAAGTTCTATAAATTATATAAATTGGCTAGATAAATCCTAATTTTTAAGTTTAATTTTAAATTTTGGAATTAGTGCCGTTAGCCGTATTCTGTCTTGTCGTCGAGGATGAAATAAATTGATTATTTTCGTAAATATTTACGAGACACTGTGGTTTCGTTTGACATTTCGGAAGCTAGATAAAAATTAGAATAATAAATAATAATTTCTATTACAAATGACATGTGGATAAAAATAATTTTACAATAGGTTCATAGAAATGTTGCGGTTAACTCCATCTATTTGTGTAAATTTCATAGAGAAAATAAAAGCTTCAGGTTCCATTGCTATTACAGATGATATTATAATATATTAGATAATTGAAAAATAATTGCAATTGCAACGCAGATCATACAGTAATGGCTTGATCTGCGCTATTTCATAATATTCCATTTATTTGCAGTTTCAAATAATAATTGTCCCATTATAGTCCCGGTTCAGTTATTTTTAGTTAGAAATAATTTTAGTATGTACTTAAGTAAGTGTGAATCTTAATATAATATATCTTAATGGGGTCGATTCTGAGTTCAACAATTTTATGTTATGTTATTTTCGATTTTGCATTTCAAATATAGGAAGTGGGGAAATAAAATAATATAACAATAATTTTATCGTTCCACAAAATAAAACAAAATATTTTATTTTATAAAATTTTTAACTACGGGTTATTTTATACCTTGTGTATTTAATTATCAAACATAAGGTGCTATTCCACTAGAAAAATTGAATAATAGTAAAAAAAAAGGAAAAGCCAAATAAGTACGAAACTCTATGTGATAGGACAAAGGCAAGGTCTTTTTTTATACCAAAATTTTGACAGGACACAAAAACATAACCAATAATTATTAATAAAAATTAAATATTACTATTAAATCGGTTAGTTTTACATCTCAAAATTATCTAAAAAAATAAATATTTTTAATACACATACCAAAATTATATTTTTAATTTATATTTTCCGTAAAAGTTAAAAAAGTCTCTACCAAAAAAAACGTCATGTGTTTTTTTATTTCTACTTGTTTATAGCAAAATTTTAAGGAGAAACTTTGAAAAATATAACCATAAAATTATTAGTGGGCGAAAAATATTTCTCATCATATACTATAAACTGTGACTGCTATAAAATGTTCTCAATTTTATACGTTTTATTGCAGTCACACTACTGCAGAGACGAATATTTCATAACTGAGAAGGGTTTTTGTTTCAATCGCCCATCCAGCAAATTTATATTTTTATCTTCCTTTAATTTTACTACCATTCAATTCAGTCAAGTGGAATAGCACCTTTACTTGGATTATTTATATACAGGATGGGCCAATGAAATGTGCACTTATTTATTCAACGTGTTTTTCTAAATAAATATTGAACATATTACCCAACGATTACAATGCACAAAACAGCTCAATACTAGAGCAACTTCCTACCTGCGGTTTATGATTATACGCGGCCAAATTTTTTTTAATATCGTCGTAATCGTCACAAAAAAAACAAAATATGATAATGTAACCCCCACTAATATACACCTCTCTGCGTGGAATCGCGTAAGAAATTCTCCACTTATATCCATTGCGATGGGCCTTTATAGCAAAGCTTTCCAACTAATCCAATAGAGCTTCTATGATACGAATATTTACAACTCTTTTACGTTTTTTTTTAATAGGCGACCATAAATAAGTAAAAAATTAAAAAATTGTATACTAAGCTTTTCAAATTACAATTTTTCATCGCACACTTTTGTTAAAACACCCTGTATTTTTTATTTACAATTTTTGCACTATATTTATAGCACGAGTTACTACCTTGATATTGTCAAAATTCTTTAACTTAATGCTCTTTAATAAAACTCTAAATCCAAAGAAAAACGAAAACAAAAATTTTTAATTTTTTCACAATAATTTCCAAATTTTGCTTTATATTCAAAATTCTAATTTGTTCAAACATGTTTTTCTGACCGAAAAAATTAAAATTCAATTTTCTAAACCAATTAAACATTTTTCTGAAATTAGTTCTTTATGGTAAATTCGAATAAGTTTCAGAAGTTTTTATGGCCAAGTTCCTTCTAATTGGCCATATTCCAGAAATTCGTCCAAAATTAATTTAAGAATAACATTTCCATTAGAAATGCTTAATTTTATCAAAATCGGATAAGAAATGGCCAAGTTCCTTTCTAATTGGCCATATCCCATAACTTCGCCCAAAAATCATTTAAGAATCCCATTCCATCGTACACGCTGAATTTCATTAAAATCGGATAAGAAATGGCCAAAGTTTCTTCCTAATTGGTCATATCCCATAACTTCGTTATGAATGATTTCACAAATTGTAAGTAAAATTTTTATATGAAGAACACCCACAAAGACGAATAAATGATCAAAATGCTATTAAGGGAATTAAATCTTATTAAAGATTAAGGGAATTTACGTTATGAACCAAAATTTTACAATATTGATAAATTCTTTTGAATGAAAATGTATGTATGTATTATACAAGTAACAAAAAAAAAGAAATTACCTACATACATACTTACATAAATACATCACAATATCTCAAATATGTACGGCGAACCCCTATATTAGGTTAAGTCCGCTATGTGCGATAAAATCTCATTAACTTAGGGTTTTCCTATTAAATTATTAATAACTTTCATACATTTACGAACAATTAGAACGAAATATACAATATTCACGAAATGTTGGTTTCAGTTTAAGACAATTTCACTAAACGATGGGATCTTTTGACCGAATTTGTTTTGTAAATTGGAGGTCAACTGTACATGTACATAGCTATTATGTACATGTACATACATATTCAAACAACGGTCATAAAATAATTTGTTAAAATTACAACAAGAGAATTTTTTTATTACATTTTCAGTGATAGCACCAAATTAATAATATTTTATATACCTATAGTTTCACTGCCTACATTTAGGCTAAAAATAATGCTTTAAGGAACTAACCTAAAATGCAGTCGGAATCGCTATCCTGGTTAATCAAACTTTAATTACAAAAATTCTGAAGAATTGTTGATTTTTAATATTAAACCCTAACTATTGTGTAAAGGTAAAGGGATTTTTTTTTTATTTGTATAAAATCCGCTGAGAAATTTGCATTTCAAATTATAAAAAGGCTTAATCAGCAGAATTTATAAAGCAAATAAATTGGTCAAAAGGTTTTTTCCTTTAATCGTTGTATTTTATCTGCATCGACTAAAAACCTTTTTTTTTCTTTTACAATACAGATTTTTGTCTAGTTCAGTGGTGGAGGTCCACACGAAAACGCTACATTTAATATATTGTTTAGAAAATAAGTCGTGCATGCAGATCGGTTGTAATTACTTAATTCTATCGAAAACTCGACTGATGTTGCAACAAAACGCGTCAAATTTGGAAATAGGTCGCTATCCCAAGTAACAATTTATGTCCAAAATTTGGTCATACTGACCAGTTTTTGTGGGCTAAACAGCATTGCTATAATTGCTAAAAGTCAAAATTACGTCAAAATGACTGACAAAAATGGGTCACGTTGACAAAAGTGGGGAATAATTTTAGCTTTCTCAAATGCTAAATTTTTGGGCTATAATTCTGTGTGCTGATCTAAATTGCTATAAAATATAATAGTCATTTACATAGCTAAATAGGTTTTATAGCTAATTTGATATATTCATGGCAAAATAGCATTTATCGAAAATTAGTCATTTGAAAGGCAAAATAATTATTTTGCATAATAGAGTTTCATGTTGCCATTTAATAAAAGAAGCATTTTAGAATTTTACATGGCTAAGAATCTAAAATGAGCATATGGATATAAAAAAATTAAATTGTTTTGAAGAATAACTAAATAACTTTTGTAAAAGCATATTTTTATAAAATTGTTTTTTTTGTTTTTGTATTGACATTTTACAATATTTTTAACATCGTATATATGAGCCGTTTATTTTGAAAGTGGGGCAAGTCCACATTTTGTTAAAATGATAAAATGAAGGAATAGAGAAACAGTAAATGCAAAAATATACGGGATTTTGAATTTTCTTATTTTTTGAACAAGTATTAGGGATTATTTTTTTTTAATTTTGACTATAAATTGTTCACCGTTAGAAAGATTATACTTTTATTGTCTATTGTTATCATTAACTTAAATTTTTTGAAAAGTGGACTTGCACCACTTTCAAAATTAACGGCTCATATGTATTTATTTGAACTGCGGCATTATGCGTTATGAAATAATAAATATAGTATCTCCTAATAAATAAGCGCATATGTCGACCCAAAATTAGTTGGGAACTAGAAAATATATTTTTTGAACCAATTCCAAAATATGGAATAATTAAAGATAGTTTGTAAATGCAATCGATAGGGAATTGAAAGATAAGACTGAAAATGTATTTATTTTCTATGTACGTCAGAGAAAAACGAAGAAAATTAAGAAAATAAATAATGCAAAAATCGGGTAAGATGACAGTCATGACATAATTGCGGAAAAAGATGGCAGCCAAGACATAATAGCATTAGCAGAAGCAATAATGTCAATATGACATAATATTCACGTGATATGCTAAATATTCATTCTACAGCTAATTATTTATCCTGGAGGCAAAAATGCAATAAAAAAATGATATTTAGTCACAAGATTTACCAAATACCATTTATATCAAATTAATCGAAGAGAAAGCAAAACAGCTTTTCCGTGTGACTAACGGTTAAAAAGTTAAATATTTAACTGTGGCAAAAATAATAAAATGTATCACATATTTTATCCGATTTGCTGTGCGAATTGCAACTTGTTAAAAAGTTAAAATTATGACGTCCGCTTTTTTACTTTTGGAAATAAAATTGAATAGCTAATTAATAAATAACTTAGAATATCGAAAACGAATATTTTGGCTTAAATACTAATTTCAAAATTCTACAGTACCAAGAAAAGTGAAATTATCGAATGATAATTATTATCATTACTAAAAATCTTTAATGATTACTTAAGACAAGAGTACTATTTGGGAGGCCAAAACAAGACTCTAAAATTTAAGGTACTTAAATACTTAAAGGTATGAGGTTAGGGATGCTCATCGAATTTTTTGTGGTGAATATAATGTCAAAAATTTATCTTTTTAACTTTTTATGCGGTATTTTTTTCGTTTCGCACACAGTCTAAATGGCTATTCACACCACAAAATTGTCATTAAACAAATAATTTTTCAAAATGGCCATGGCATAATAGCTGTATCAGAGGCAATAATGTCATTATGAGAAAATGGTTGCGTATAGGATGCTAACTATAGTTATTCTATAGTTAATTAGCTTAATTTTGTCACGAAATTTGCCGAATAGCATTTATACTTTTCCGTATGACTAAATACCTTGCAAAATACAACTTGTTCACGCTAAGCAATGTCCGCCAATATTATTATGCCTAAGTATATGTGATGATAGTAGACCGAAATATTGTACTACCACGAACAAGTCCGAAACAGTATTTTTTTGATAGTTGGTCAACAATCGATATCAAAAATTATGTTCTCTAAATAGCTAATTTGCTAAAATAACCAAATAACTTCTATATCAATGATACATAGTCATTTTTACTTCTTAGCTGCCACGAAAGCTGCTGTTATGACTAACGTTTTACTGTGGTCACTATTGTGCTATTTTATTTTCTGGCTAATTTACCCGCATAAACGCAAATTAGCAACTTTATAGCATAATAACTTTTATGATGACTTATTTGCTATAAAGCCAAATTGCTGTTGTACTGACAATTGTGCTATATATTTTTGTTGGTAAATTGTGCGTACAAATGCTTTTTAGTCATATTAGAAAGTTAGCTATATTTTTGGTCAAAAACCCGTTTTTCTGACATATGAATAATGCTAAATATAGCTACTAACTATTAAGTCAAAGAAACTGGTCACTGTGACCAGAAAAGTGACAAAATTTAGTTGTAGAAGCTAAAAAGAAATTTCATTGTTACTTTGGATGATATCGAGGAATTGCACGGAAACGTAACAATTTTACTGGCTAAAATTGCTGCTGGAACGTCACAACAAATCGTAACATTTAATACACACAAACAGGCCCTGCAATCATAAAGGAAAATGTAAATTTAAATGTCAAACTTTCAGTATTATGGCCCTTATACAACAAAGGGAATTTCTCTAGAAGAATAAAGGTAACGTTCCACAAGATCAAAAACACAACAGCATCGACAAGAATCCGACTTGTGTGTGCAAATAATTCTTTCAGGCTAAAAATGTCGCCAAAATATTCGCCAACTAAATACCAATGCAAAGACGTTGTATGTACAATGGAGAAACACCCAAACACAGCGCCAAGCGTGAACAAGTTTTTATGTTTTTGAAGTCTATTCCTGCAAAAGAGATCCACTACTACATACAGAAATCGGATTGCTGTTATTTATCAAGTGAGTTGAGTATAGCAAAACTACGAAACATTTATAATGATTCTGTTGATGAAATATAGGTACTCAGTAAAGAAAATATTTTTCTGGAAAATATTTAATACTTTGAATATTGAGTTTCTCATCCAGCATCTGATGTTTGTGAAACTTGATCAATACTAAATGACAAAATAAAATCAGTGAAAGATGAAATGAAGAAAGAAGAATACAGAACTCAGCACAGGATACATAAATTAAAAGCGAACACATTTTAGAAATTACTTAACAAATAGTACCTAAATCACTAACATTGTGCTTTGACCTGCAACAGGTATAGCCGTTACCTAAATATCCGATAGGGGAAACTGCAAGGGATACAAGCTGGACGTGGATCAGTGTGTGTACGTCCAGCTTGCTCAATCATCTAGAGAATACTGAATTTGAAGAGGTAGAAACGTTGAGATTGTTTTGCGATAGCTGTGGGGTTCAAAACAAAAATCAATATTTACTTCACAACTTGGTGTATTGGCTCCTACACAAAGAACTATCATCACTGTAAAAAATGGATCTATATTTCCCAGTTAGAGAACATAGGTTTTTACCGGTCGAACGCGCCTTTGCCGCATCGAAAAAGGCTTGAGAAAAGTGGCCATTATTACAGAAAAAGATCACTATTATGAAATTTATTCCAAACATGGCAATGTAAAAACTTTGGGAAATGATTAGCATTTTTTGACGTCGAGACATTAGATCACTCCTGAAATTGAACAGTTTCAAGCTGATCACCTTGAGGAAATTTGTGATTGTTGCGAAGGAGATTGTGCTCTTAGAATTTAAGCTTTTATAATAAAAAAGAAAATATCTCTGAAATTTATTTTCTTATTCGTATCAAAAAGTGACATTTAGGTAACATTTCGGTAAAAAAGTAACATTTGTACAATGGTCCCACCAAAACGCTACATTACCAATTAGTTGCACCGAAACGTAACATTTTTTTAAAATAATTCTCATGACTTTATGCTAAGCAAAAATATTCAAACTATGATTGACCCAATCTATGCTTACATAGTACAAGATTTTGTTTTTCCTTTGTGGAATAGAGCTTCCTTTAGACATTAATGATCCACACAAATTTTCTCAAATTGTGAAAAATCAATTATGATTGAAATGAAACGTTTTGGTGAGGACCTCCACAGTTGTATTATAAATAAAGGATATTTTAAAATAAAAATCTATTTCTGGAATTTAAATGTCCCGATTCTGACTTCGACAATTTTATATTTCATCGAATATAAATTTTATTATTCCAGAATCGGGCTCAATTTAGAATACATACAAAATAAGAAAAAAATTGGCCAAGTTTATAAATTTAAAATCAAACATGACATAGTAGTTATACTATTTGGGAAGCATAATTAAAAATTGGAAAGTTTTTCAAATAAATATCAAAATGGTGTTCTGCCAAAACCGAGCAAGAGTATAAGCAATAGGAGGCTACTGAAAGGATTATTTTTGTAGCTGATCTGTCCGCCGAGTAAGGTTAGCCTATTAAAGCAACAAAATATTTTTATAACATTTTACAGATAAACAACCGATTTAAAAGTTGTTAGTCCATATACATGACGTCGTCGATTATGTTACAGACAACCATATACATATAATTGACATATTTAAGAACTCAAATTAGTTCGAGTCTATATAATATTTGACCACTAAATATAATTAAATCGGGGAGGGGAAAAAACATAAATTTTAAATATATTTTATTAGTCAAAGTAACAGACATCAACCATAAAAAATTGTAAATATGAAATATCAATTAAATCTAAAATCCATTCTATTTGATCATGTTCCGCGCTCGCAATTTTTGTATTTTTAATGTTTCAACTTTAGTTCTCGTTGTTGTGTGTTTATTTATTTTTATTTAGTTTTATAGTTTTTAGGTCTTATATACCTAAGTATATATGGATGTATATACACAATATATTTTTTAATCCATAAAAGATAAAAGTTTTTTTTTTATATTCTTAATACCATTATTATTATTGTTATTATTTATATTTTTTTTGTAGAAGTATGAATAAAGGTAAAATATATGTAAGCAATGTAATAAAAGTGTAGTTTCAACATAATTTATGTGCGTAATATAAAAAATAAAAATAAAAATTCTCTCTCCCTCGAATCGTATTTGTACTACCACTCAAGAAGGCAAAGAGCTAATTTTTGAATGGATTTTCGAAGTATATGCTGCTGTCAAGGATATTTTACTTCTTTTTTTTTTTAAATAGAGATTGGCAATTTTAAAAGATTAATGTTGAGACAAAGACATTAAAACATGTACTATGTACTCTAATCAAATGTTGATTGAAAAATAAATATTGCAAATATGTAGGTACTTTGTAAGATAATGTACTTTTGGGTTACATATATTTGAACTATCACGTTGTTTGGCGCAACTTCTTAATATTTTAAGAGAGTTATTAAACGTGATTGATTGAATATTGTTTCGGTATAGTTGCAAAATATACTATATACCGTGCATTGTTAATAATAGCAAAAATTTATTTTACGTAATCAGGTTTGTCGTTTTTTCATTATTTTATTAAAGTCTTTTTGCTATTAAAATTATTTTGCAGACCGGGACAAATCATAGTTTAGTTTAAGTGAGACACATGCTTAGATGGCTATTTTTGTTTGCGTAACGTTAGCTGCATTTCTTACCGTTTGGTCTGATCCGGATCAGATCATGTTTCAGGAAACGACAAAGAATTGCAAAGAGCTACTCGGATCAAAATTTTGATTCAAAAACAAAAATTTCATCAATTTTTGTTGTTACTTTCAATGTAAACTTTGATCTGACCCGGATCATTATGCGTCAAGAAATGCGGCTGTTGTACAATTTATTTCATTTGTTTGTTCATTAAAATATGTCGATACATTAAAATGATTTTTTGTTTTGTTATTTATCTTACGTTACACCCCTATTATGATTGACGAGTCGATCGATAATCGACAGGACTGTGTTGCCCTTCGTTTTTCGTATTGTTAATATCAAAAGAGAGTCGTGTCGATTGTTCATCGACTCATTATCATAATAGCCCTGCACCCTGATTCTCTAAAAAGTAAGATAATGGGTAAACGTGTAAACTCGTAGAAAGCGAAGCTTTTCTTTTATTAGTTTGAAATTTTACAATTTTAATTGAAGTAGTAATCAAATTGAAAAATTGCGAATTCATTAAAGTAGGCTTCTGTTTCCGCAAGTTTACACGTTTACCCATTGGGCCAGATACTCGATACTCTAGCAATTCGCAAATCGGAAAATATGGCGGATTTGCGAATCGTAAATTTATTTGCGTAATATGATCAATAAATATTTCCACAAATATTTACGTACATACTTTAAAACGCATACTTTAAAACGCTCGCAAAATCTCTACGATTTGCTTGCTTGCTAAGCAAGAAAAAATATCGTGTATACCATTTTTTGGTTTGATAAATTATCGTGTATAACATTTCTAGCAAATTCGCAAAAAATAAATGCTTATCTGCTTATCTGAGTATCGAGTATCTAGCCCATTAACTTATTTTTTAGAGAATCAGGGTGCTGTTAACTTATTTTTATTTTCTAAACCACTGTGTTTCGACGATATCTTCCGTTGAAATTAATTAATAAAATTTTTTAGGCCAGAAATCAAATTTATAAACTAGAAAAACTAATTAATTTAAGGTAATACTGTTTTATCATAATTATTTAACAAAATATGTAAACTTCTTGTACATTTAGTAAATTTGGATATTTTTATGTGTTAAAACAATGTGTGCTCAACAAAAATAATACGGTGATCTTATTGGCGGAAAAAAAATAGAGATTAACACGGATGTGAAATTTCATTCTAATAATTTCAAAATTTTAACGAATGACTGTATTGATTTTGGATGGCCATCCAAAGAACGTTGTTGCCAGGAAAATCGACAAAAAAAAACATGTCGGCAAATAATTCACAAAATGCTCGCGGAAATCAAAATTTAGTCGTTGGAAATAATCTTCAACTTTTTGTTTCAATCCCATACGAAAAAATTGTATACGAAAAAGTTGTTGATATACCTTTTAATAGTTTACATTTATACATATTTACATAATTGAAAGATATTGTTCCCTTAGAGTTGCAATCTAATTTAGCTTATCAGATGAAGTGTTTTTGTGGAAGAAACAATTTTTATTGAATCACATAGCGTGAATCACATCTCAAACCATTTACGACAAACTGGCCTATATCTATGTATGTTGGATCTATGTATAGGATGTGACAATTTAGGAAAATAAGGAGAACTACTGAAAGGTTTTTTTTGGAAAGTATACTTAAATATAAAAAAAAATTAAAATTCTCAAAATTTGCTAAATATAGGTTAACGTGAAGTTTATGACAAATGACAAAATATGTGTATGTGTTAGTAAAAGTGTAGCGCCACACAAAAAAACCTTACAACAGTTAGATGTATCAATGCAGACTGTAACAAAAAAGTTACATTAAATTTTTGTGTTGAAAGTTACCAGATCTGCGTTTACCATTATGTTTAAAATGAAAATTTATAGATATTTATTTCTGGCGAAATATTTGTATGTAATTGTATTTATGTAACTATTTGAATTTATGAACTTTGCAAGTTTAGGCAGTTGTTGGACGGCCAATGACAGAGCATCGTAGGATGGCTCCCGAACTCTGAGTATGCTATCGTGTTGTTTATACATTACTTGATTATTTGTGCTAATCGAAATATTGGCGCGACCTGTCAGACAGTGATTTCTCGATTTTACAAAATTTCATTACTAAAAAAAGTGTAGGCAGTTGTTTGACGGCCAATGACAGGGCATCGTAGAGATGGCTCCCGAACTCTGAGTATGCCATCGTGTTGTGAAACACTCCTTATTCATTAAATTTAATTTCTAATAAGCCAATTTCCGTGGTCCTTCAACTTTTAAGGTTAATTTATAATAAGTAAGTCGCGTTTACATAATATTACATTACAAACAATAAGCGCATAATTATAAATATTTGTCAAGACCATTTAAAGTTGTAAAATCTTAAAACAAGCATATTCATCAACATAACATTTTTCCATAATTTCCGCAATTCTTTAAAATTGTATTTCCGCGTTAAAAATGTTATGTTCGGCGATGATATGTTTCCGCTTTGCTTGTACATAAGTTTTTCCAGATATATAATGGAAATTCTTACAGGTAAGTGAGATTACATAGATAGTGTTTTAAGTTAATGGTTTAGCGTATGGTGTTCAAAGAAACTTGATGATATTAAGTTTAAGTTAAGAAATAACAATAATAAAATGAAAATAATCGTGTCGTCTGTAGTTAACTAGTTTAGTTTCTTATCGATATAAATTAATGTCACCGGGTTAATTCGGTTTTCGGAGCTCGTTTCCATGATTGATTCTGCTAGGGCATCATGCATTTCCCATAATCCGTTTTTCCTTTTGACATACCCAATATAATGTCCTACACCTCCATGAGTTTGTGCATGATGGTAGTGTACCTACAATACCAATAAGTATTAATTTATTAGACCCAAAAACTAATTCCGATTGAATTTCGTTAATTTTAATGTTATATCTAGTATTTGCGTTAATTGGTTGAACATCGACTATTTCTAATCCATTGCTTGTTTGAAGTTGCAGCTCTTCCGAGTTTTTAATCTCAGATTTACATTTTTTGCAATGTGATGCGTAAAATTTAAAAGATAATTGTAAACTTTTAAGATCATTTTCTTTAAAATTTACATAATCAATAGGAATGTAATAATTACCCTTTTTTTGCGATATTAAACAATGTGGATACTTATAATCTAATTGAATCTTTCGAGTTCAAAAATATTCGATATATTTGGATATATTGCAAACACTGTTAAGTTGAATGTTGCCCGTCGTGTGTGTTACGTTAAAACATTTTAAAATTAAGTCTGTTCGCTTAATATATGTTGAATGATCGGCCCCGCATCTTAAAAACAGTTTGATAAATCTGAAATAGTCAGAGTCATTTTCATTTAGTTTGATATTCAAATGCTCATAATCTCTAAATACATTACATATGATTTGCGACAAAGAATCAAAGCCGCAAGTAGAGAAGATATTAATTGTATCATTGCTTTTATTTTGGTAGGAAAACCCATTCGATAAAAGTAATTTGTTGGTTGACAGTTCTACACAGGCCACAACTTCTTTCGATTTTTTGAATATTGGGTTTTTAGAATACCTTTGTGCGACCCGTGCGTTTACCGATGTGTTTTGGTGAATTAAATAACCGTATTTTTTTATTCCAATTTTATGAGTTTCTAGGGTCTTCCGGATGATCTTCAGATTCGGAGATTTTTAAAAATGCTCTCTTTTGGGACTTTGGCGTAGCTTTAAGAGCATCAGAAACAGCTATCGAATTTACAAGAAGGCCAGTCTTCCGTTTTAATAACGTGACAAATCGGTTAATTCTTAGGTATTTCTTTTCTACGTATAAATTTTAACGTGGCTGAACCACAACTCAACATTGGAGTTGGACATGCGACATTTTGTAAAATCGAGAAATCACTGTCTGACAGGTCGCGCCAATGTTTCGATTAGCACAAATAATCATGTGAAGTATAGACAAAACGATGGCATACTCAGAGTTCGGGAGCCATCTCTACGATGCCCTGTCATTGGCCGTCAATCAACTGCCTACACTTTTTTTAGGTAGTGTAATTTTGTAAAATCGAGAAATTACTGTCTGACTCGCTATCGCTCAGGCTGCAAATTTCACTTTCTTATTTCAATGACCCGTTTTCTTCACTTGTTATACAATATACTAATTTCGAGTAATTTTGCTCGTTTCATTTTGTTGCAACAAGCAAAATCAAAATATCAAATTTCAACTAAATCTAGTTGTTCAACTTGGAAATTTTTTTTGGTTTACTTGCAAGAAATCTTTGATTTTTCTTGAAATTTCGAAATTGTTCGGAATTTGTTTCGATTTGAATTTTTATTAGTTTGGATTTATTGAAATCACTGAATAATTTAAATAATATATTTAAACTAAAAATAAATATACCATCTCTTAATAAAATGTATATTAATGTTATAAAAATGTTATTAACAATGTTACCTATCTAGAATGATGGTGATTAAGATAATCGAGGTTTAGATGTAATTTTTATGTTCCAATTTTAAGAGATAATGCAAATATTGCTATTGAACATTAACCAAATAAGCGATATTTGTTCAGAAGTCAAGTTTTGAAGGCATTTCGTGTTTTTGAAAAAGGTTCGAGTTCGTAAAAGCCATCAAAATATTAAATTTCAAAATTTCACGCATCGAATTTCGGCCGACAAAATAATGTTAAAAAGGATTTTCTTTAAAGCAAATTATGTAATTTTAACAAACTTTTTAAAGTTATGTTGCGGCTTTCAAAATAATTTTTTTTTTTTTCGTTGTAGAAATAACATATTTATTAAAAATTGGAAGTGACGGTTTAAAAATTGGGTCGAACGTTTTGCGTTTGGCAATGCGTTAAGCCAAGAAAATAATAATATTTTTTAATTTCTCAAACCCCGACTTAATCGATGCTACTCTCAAAAAAACGTTTATTGGTCTTACAGTTTTATTTGTTTGATAAAAAAACAGTAAATGTTTAGGATTTTGCCGTGCTATAATTGGCATTTAGAAAATAATTGGTTTATTTATAATTATCAATTATTCAAATTAAGATAATTTAAACTCAAATATTGTCAATTTTCTGGATTAGATAAGTTAGGTTGGGTTGTAGTTCCCCTACAATTAACAAAAATAATTCATTCGAAAATTCGTTAGTGCGAAGTCCTTAAAATGGATCCTTTAGAAATAAGCAACAAATTAGAAGAAAAACTTTAAAATTAAGGCCAAAACAAAAGGCAAAAGTAAGGCAATTGAGTTATTTAAAGAGAAAATCACCGAAACAAGAGTACACCTTGCCGGCCACTACTACACATTTTTGATTTAAATTAATAAGAAATAATATAAAATAACTCAAATTATTAATTAAAAAATCAAATTAATTAATTAAAACAATAATTTAACAAATATAATTGAAAAATATCATTTAAGTCAAAATGCGTTGCTCGGAATGGCTGAAATAAAAAATTCTCATTTTAAATATAAACATGTTCATAAATGGAAACTCTGTTTCTATTAAAACGTCTCAGGACGTTGGACCGTATTCCGGAATTCAAACGGCCGAGATGATTAAAAACAAGAGTGCCCACTCTCACACAAAATTTTTAACTTCATACTTAACGAATTTCTCTGACAGTTGCCGATCAGCCCCTGAACTAATACTGGAAAAGCGCGAGAATCTACAGCTGCTGCTCATCCTTTCTTATGCTGATGACATCTTCCTCATCATCCACAATCTCACTATTGAGCCCGTTCTTAAGGAATTAATTGAATCCCTGGGATGTGCTGGCTTAGAGATCAATAACCACAAATGTATCACTCACATCAGAGATCCACATTCGTATTCCGTGACATTCTCTAGTGCAATTCTAGCTGGTATAAGTTTTATCCGCGTCGATTTAATGCGATACTTGAGCACTCACCTCATCTTAGGTTTAACTCGGTCTTATACCATCCGAAATCGGTGTCGTCAGGCAATCGGTATCGCTCGCAAGACGCGATTTTTTATTAAAAAACAGAAAGTGCCTTTCATGATAATTATTAAAATGTACAACACAACAATTGTACCCATGATTATTTATGATCGGAAAACGGCCGCAGTCACTCATGCAAATCGTCGCCGATTGAGGCAGCATGAGCTATTTTTTCTAAAAATGCTAGCCAAATTCAACACAAATAAACCCACAAAACCCGCTTTCATCTGGGATGACTCGCTTAATCAGGACTTACAATATAATAGGACCAGCAATCAATGGGCAAATCTTCTGTCTCATCGAAGTAAACTGAAGAACTTTATACTCTTCACGAATCCGATTCCAATGACCTATTCGAAATGCAAGACGGATAAGATAACCAAAACATAATTTTGATAAAATATACTCAGCAACCTTTACTTCATTTGCATTCCCTAGTCATGATGTTAAGATACAAATAAATAAAGTACTATAGTATGAACCTGCATCCTTTTTCATTTTCCTTTTATTTACTCGGAGACAGTATTTCACACTTACATCATAAAGTTTAATGCAATCCCAAAAACAGTTTGTTCAATGAACAGCCTTCACCAAAATCGGCAAACTGAATCATTCGTTAAGTATTTGTGGTCTCAACTGAAATTGCCTCAATTCACCTACTAAGCGATTCATTCAGCCATATCACTGCCACATCATCACACCGACCTGGTAGGTCCTATTAATTTCATCAAACCGGAATTCTGGAACTGGGACTGCGATCATATAATGCCTCGATTGGGGCTTATCCCCCTGGCAACTCATTTCAAAGCCATACCTAAAATTAAAAAAGAAACGAAAAAGGAGAAAAAGGTAAAAAGGAAGGAAGAAAGTAGAAAGTAAAAAAGGAAGAGAAAGAATTTGTTTGGTCTCAAATATTTAATACATTCTTAGGTTACCTTAAATGAATTTTATCTGCAGTAAATATCTAATTATTATTGTATATGATATAATACCATATTTACTTGTCTAGATTAAGACTTGATAAGTAGTTTAGAGCGAGAAGCAACAGCGGTTACAGTCGTCTGAGTTGCCAAAGTTCGGAAGCGGATTAAGTTAAGGTTAATCAAACAGCTTATATGTTAAGGCTACAGAAATTATCAAGTTCTGAATCAGTCAGGCTAGGAAGCAGCATAGAATCTAATGATTAGTTTTCAATATTTAATTAGTATGTCTCTTTAAACTTCATATTCTATTTTAATACTTTTTTACACCTTAAGTAATCAAGTGATAGGAAGAGGAAACAATAACTCTTGATAGCTGGATCAACTCTTAATTTCCAGAAATAAATCCAGAAAAATTAAGTAGTAAATGAAGAAGGAATTGTAGATACAAACTCAATTTGTTGTACTACGATGTAAATTTATATTTTGTTTCAGAATTTTATTGAATTTTTAAAATTTTTAGTTTGGTTTATAATAATAGTTAGTAACATTTAACTATCGACTACTTATTAGGTATCTGAAACCGGTTCGAATATTTAATACTAATAAACCTTTCCAATCCCTCGGTTTTGTTATGGGTTACGCTTAAGCTTGGTCGTATCAATATTATTTTTGATTTTTCAACGCAAATTGAGGAGGCTGGGAAATAACATAAAATAACTTTAATACGGAGCATTGCCTCGTTTAAAGTGTAATAAAATTCCTTTTATGTTATTTTTTCTCCACTCCCTGTTTAAATTTGTCCTGAAAAAACAAAAATAACATAAAATTTTAAATCCGAATAAGGCGTAATATTTCTCTGTTTTTTTTTTTTCAATTTTATGCAAATAGATTATCAGTTCTTGAATAAGCAACCTTTTCTTCAAATTAAGGCCAACTAAACTTCAATGGGCTGCTCTCATCCTTCGTTGGAAATTTCCAACGCCTTAAACGCATGTTAGTGGGAAAACCTCGTAATGAAGGCGCAATTTTTTTTTACCTAGCCATATACGAAGAAGGATATCGTCGTGTCCAAATAAGAGTATTACATCTGCAAACCGCTAATGTTTTGCAGAGACCTTAAAGTTTTTAGTGCTAATTTCGACTTAATTTTTTTTTAAATGAAGTCCTTCCGAAAAGTGTGGCAAGAATTTTATTAAAAAAAAATTAAGCCAAATTTAACATTAAAAACTTGACATGGCCCCTCCAAAATATTAATTATTTGTAGATGTAATACTCCTATTTGTACACGACGATATAGTACTGCGTAATGCTCCGTTGTCAGTCTTAATTGCTAATTGATTTGTATTAAGTTGACATATTGAAATATGTATTTAACTGTATTGATGATATATTCAAAAATTGAATGTGAGTCTGTGAGACAGGTTTTTCGTTAGATGAGACCCTCATGTTTCAGGTAATTGAGTTTTTTGTGTATACAAATATTTCCCTCAAGTTCAACATTGTCTTTACCTACTTGCTCTACACTGTGGAAGAAGTTGGCGTAAAACACTATCGATGAGGCGTAGATTTGCAGATGAACTCATATGTTGTTATCGAAATTAGTTTAACATGCTTCCAAAGGCAGATTTTTCGAATGATACCGTTAACAACAATAATCATACATTCCGTCATAGAAAAATCGTACCTTTATACCATAACTCCATCAGACTATCATGCCATCATACCACCATACCAGAATACAGTAATACCATCACATCACAATAACATTATACAATAACAACATCATGTATGCTGCCAACAAACCGCCATACTATTATACCATGTTACCTCGTTATCAAATCAGATTCCACACATACCAATTATACCCAAAAATTTACTATTTCAGTTCAAACGCTTACAGTTCTTCTTGAAAATGGCGTTCGCGATGACAGTAAACAAATCACAGGGACAAACTACGAAGGCGACCGGGTTGCACCTAGGATCGCCTTGCTTTTCTCATGGGCAGCTCTATGTCGCCTCCTCGCGCGTCTATTCGGTGCATTACCTCCACGTAATGGCCGAAAACATTACATTTTACGGTAAATCAAACTTATCTTTTAATTTGTCTAAGTTTCGCAAGCGAATTATAAATTTAATAAAAATTACATTTAAATCTATTCACAAAGTGGGATTGGATAATCGAGAATTTTCGAGACTAGTGAAGATTGTATATTGTTTACTTTAGTCAGTATTTATTGGCCGGGTATTTCGGTTAGAAACAATACAATCTTTCTTATAACATTTAAACACGATGCAGGACTTGGCAAACTATTAATCAACTCTAAAAATATGTATATCAAATTCAATCTAACTCAAAAAGTGACCGCGTCAGCAAGATACCCTAATTCTAAATTGAATCGCCGGAATCACATTATACTACAAATATATTGACACTATCATAAAAACAACTATAAATAGTTTTCTATCTGATATAGAGTCCCTCAATTTATTGAAACCACTAGTTATGTGGCTCAAGGGTTGACAATCGCACAAATGTTCAAATTTATGCTCCCAATGAAAAATGGAAAAAATTCTTTACCAAGAAGCAGTAACGTATATAGATTAAAACAAATTTACTGGGAAATTAAGGTAAATTTACAAAAACAATTCGCCCAAGTCTGTGAATCCCCACATACGAAGTAATATTTACGCGGGAAATACCGCCAAATATATGAAAAATCACATTTTTTTCTAAGGCAAATTTTGAATGAAAATGTTTTGAATTCTTAATGCCATATACATAATCATAAATATTTGTGAACTATAATCCTGATCGTGCTCAAGAGATAATGCTTGTTTCCAGCTAATTTTGCACAACTGAATGCTGGATAATAAGTCGACTTGCTGTCTGTCTTCGTACTATGTGGGTAGTACCGATGAGAAAGATAACTTAATTGAAGGGGAATGGTGGAGGTTTGTTGAAGAACAATATCGGTTAAAACCTGCTCTGCGAACAGCCGTCATTTAAATATAGGAAACAGTTGGAAAATAATGCGAATTCAGATATTGCTTCATTATCGTGGCAAAATAAAGCGGTGTTTTGAAACTGAAAATACTAATTTTAAATCAATATTTGTTAATTTCAAATAAAACTAATAAAATAAGAAATGGTGTCACATATGTATAAATTTCAGGATAAAATAATTTAAAATCCAAAACCAAAGCAAAATAAATTGAATATTATACATTAGTTAAATTAATTGTATATTCATTAATTTTAAAAGACAAGACAAAGAGTTCAAAAGTTAAACCTGATACAAATTGAAATATACGAAACACCTTTGTTGTGAATTTTCAGTTTTGAAAAGCAAGCTATGCACAGGATGAGAAAAAAAATGGAAACTCCCATAAATCTCGCGGAGTTCGGTAAAAAAAAAATTACCAAGGTCAAATCTATCATTTTTTATTTTTTATTTTCATAGCAAATCATAAGCATTATAACTAAAATATATTCCTTCAAGTGAACTTCGGAGGTCATAGAAAATATTTATTTATTCGGATGTAAAATTTATTACTCTTTTCGAATCCGATGTTAAAAATCGGGGTTTCCATTTTTAAAAAATCACCTTGACCTAAAAATGACCTTGAAGATGAGGTTCAAGGTCACATGAAAAATCACCATTGAATTCCTTGTTGACAATAATCCTTGTTCCCTAAGATTTAACCATGGCAATTTTTTTTTACCGAACTCCGCGGGATTTCTAGGGGTTTCCATACTTTTTCCTCACCCTGTATATCTCTTGTGCTCCAAAGTAATTTAGTATTTTATTAAGTGATGTCTATTTTTCTCGCTAGATGTCAGCTTATGTGAATCAAAACGCTTCTACTCTTTGTGCTACACACAGTGTATAATAAACTACAACTCTCATAAATCGTAGGTGAAACTCGCAGAATATGTAACTCTGTTTCTACTAATTTTGCATTTTTCATACCAAACGAAATACGAGAAAATTGTGATTCGATTACTGTTTCTAAAATATCATAAAAAGTAATGTGAAGGGAAAAAATTTGGAAAGTAAATTAGTGCTTGCTTAGAGTGAAATAGTTTTTATTGTCTCATAAAAAAATTGTTTGTTTACCGAGCCATAATTATGGTGAAACGTCGATTTTAAAATAAACGGGCAAAAACAAAAGAGAAACGAAAATTAATTTCCTCTTAAAAACATATGAAAATACATTTTCTTAATGAGATATATTTGAACTACACAATCTAAAACTCGTGAAATAAAAATGTTTAATTCTTTCGTTATTAATTAATTAAATTTATCAAAAAATGTGGTATTTTAACAAATACCATTGAGTTTTCGCTAAAATAATAAAATAAATTAGGTCTATCCGACTCCTCCCAAAAAGCGCTTTTCCGAAAAAGCGTTCGCAAAGTAGTTTCGTATAGAACATATGGAACAATTGTTGGAATTTGGAAGGTGTTTTAACGTTAGAAATTTTATTCGACATTTTGGTATTTCAAATTCAAATTTTGTAAACAGGTATGATGGTTTGTCATATTTATCATCAACATACAAACTATTAACGACGTACAAAAATTTCGAAATTGATCTTCTAAGTATATAGTATTGGCAAAAGTTCGGTGATGTTGTTGTTGTTTCCAACATTGGCGTGAAAAATCCAAATATCTCGATCGGAAAGCCGTTCGATACAAACATGAGGTCGATCGGCAATCAATTATTCTCGGGGTTGACTTATAGACCTACGAGTAAATTATTGGTTCCAGCCTTTGTTTACATTTTGTTGACCTGATCCTACACTCAGTTTTCTTCCACATAATTCTTCTCATCCGTCCCCTAAGGAACTTATTGAACTCTTAAAGTGAAGTTAGGATAAAATCACTCTCGTTTATATTTGGTTATGGTGCCAACGTACGTCATACTCTTCATAGCACTAATGTTAATAAAAGGAGCTAGAAATATTTCATGAAGGTTATGGGCCAACTTTTATCAATTCTTTGCGGATGGAAGTTATTAATTTAAGTCTGTGTTATTTGTTTGTTTGTGACTTAATTTTAAATTTGAGGGTGACAAATGATGTTTTCACCTCTGACCACAGATGCATCTCTTTTCGAACCTGTTTCCCTAATTTAGCCTTCTACGGATATTCGCTCAGTTACGGATATTGAATACAAGCTTCCACACTGACAGACGCAGTCTCGACAGCTTTTGAAAATTTATATCGACTTTTTATTAGACAAAATATTGGGGATAGACTCTTTTGGTGCTCTGTTCTTAAAAAAACAAAGGAAATATTCTACGCAACGTGTAATTGATACCTTGAATCTCGCTGTTACAAATAAAAATTGTGTTTTTTGTACAGACAGCTTATCTGTGCTAAATTCGCTGGACAATCCCTTGACTAGTTAATGCCCATTGTGGCATTGAGGGTAACGACATTCCTGATTCTTTAGCAAAACCTTAGGCAGGGTTAAAACGGGTCGATCCTGAAACAGTTGCTTCCTTGTATCCTTTCTTGTGAATTAAAACAGCAGTGGCTTGCCACTTATAGCCACATTGCGAAACCTTTTATTATTGCACCTAACTTGAGGGCCCTTAAGTTTGCTTTATCTCTCGCCAGTTGGGAGTCTTGATCGCGAGGTTTACTGGTCATGACCATTTTAAAGTACACTTCCAGCGCCATGCTTTATGCGAGAATTGTCTCGAAGACGGTGATAACTGCATTAACTTCGTATGCAGCTGTCTAGGTCTGTTGATCAAGATCAGTTGTCTTTCTTGCCTTGCATTAAACTACTTTAGTTTATTAAGGCTGCAGTTCGAGTGCGGAAGCTCGGGTAGTTCCAACCAATTTGAAACAAGTATTACTCCATAGGCTTGAGATGGGTGACTACTCAGCCAGTTGATTCACAAGGCAATGGTGCCTAAAATCACTAAAGTTTTTGCACAAACTTTTAGGTTAGCTTAAAGTTCAATAAATTTAAGTTTGTGCAATAGGATTTTAGTAATAAGTTTTATTTATTAAATAATATTTTATTAGTTTGTATTTAATTATTTGATGAAATTACAATAAAAATACAATTGCCGTTGATTTTTAATACACATGATTTCGGTTCGATAAGTGGACCAACCAAGTTGGTCCGTTCCACCATAAACTTGAATGTATCAGTTTGGATGAGTAAACACCTCTGGATGCTAAGTCTGCCGGGTTGCTATCTGAGGGCATATATCTCCAGTGTTTTCTTGGTAGAAAATCCAAAATATTTCCCGTGCGATTGCTCACGAACTGTTTCCATTTACTGGGATGAGTATTTAACCACGCCAAAACTACCATGAAGTCAGTCCTTGCAAATAAATTGTCCCTTGATACGTTACACTCGACTGCTATGCTGTTGATGAGTTTCGCAAGAAGTTGAGCTGCGCATAATTCTAGCCTAGGAATAGATATAGGCTTTAGAGGTACAACCTTCGTTTTGGATGTCACTAGCGATATTTTGACTTCATTGTTGGGATAATGAATTCGGCAATAAACCACTGCACCATATGCATTTTGACTAGCGTCTGAAAACCCGCGTGATATTCTACAATAGCTTGTTGTGTTTGCTGGTCGATGAATCTAGGAATTTCAATTTTTGCAAAATGATGTAGTTCTCGACGTAATTTCATCCATTGACTGCTAATATCTTCAGGAAGCTCATCGTCCTACTCGAGTTTTCTTAGCCACAGTTGCTGAAATAGCATTTTACAAACGACGATAGCTGGAGAGATCTACCCAAGTGGATCAAACACACGTAGTTTGTTTCCTTTGTGATGGTTCTTGAACCTTAAATGTAAACTTGTGTGATGAAGGCACCCATTGTCACACGGCATTTCTTGTATTGGTTGATCTTTCTCAGAAATCTCTGGAATATTCGACACCCATTTAAGAAGCGGAAAACCACCTGGTGCTAATGTTGTAGAGATTTTAGCTTTGATGCTTTGCAATTCACCAGTGGTTCGAGCTCCAGTAAGCAAATCATCCACATCGAAATGGTTTTGAATAATTGTTTTAAGTGAAACACAATAAGTGTGCCATAAGTTACCGTAAGAAGTTGAAAATGCTTTAGGCTCTCTTCTTCATTTTCTCGCCATAAAATGCGTTGGTAGTCGACATTGCAGGAATCAATTAAAATCTGACGATACATTTTTTTATGTCAGCTGTTAGGACGTACTTATAAGCTCTGAATTGAAGCTATCAGATTTTAATTTAATGATGTTCCAAAACTTGTTCTGCAGGATCCATCGAACACCACCCTCAGTTTTGTCGTCAAACTTTCGCGTCTTATAACGGCGTGATGAGGTAGATAGTAGTTATTTGCTTGATTGTTAACCTAATCTGAAACTATCTCTCTCATATGTCCCAAGTCCACATATTCTCGCATTAACGTCGCACATATTCTCGAATAAATGTAGTCGACCTTGAACGAAGCATTTCTCTTCAATTTTCGTTCGACTGCATAAAATTTGTTTCTAGCTATATCGTATGAATTCCCGAGCCGAGCATCTTTAACTTTAAAAGGAAGACGAACAATAAATCTGCCGTCTTGGTTTCGCTTCAAGGAAATGTTTCCTTGAAATGTGTTTCTGCTGGATGTTCCTCTTCTTGTGACTGTTGATTCGGTGATATCTCGGTATCGAAGCTAGGATCAGCAAGATTAAAAGATTTTAAATGTGCTAAATTTATTTCGCCGGCCTTTGTTGATGGAATGATTCGTTAATTCTAGAGCACACTACAAGAGTTATTACGCCTTTAGTAATTAAATTGTTCGTCGCTAGACCGTTTATGGCAATACGCGCAGTTTTCCTTTTCAACAGCAACTTGTTCGACAGTTTCTCATCCACGAATGCTGCTTGTGACCCGGAGTCTAACATCGTTTTGCAATAGTGCCAATTTCCTAATTCATCCTTTACCTTCAATAACGCCGTTGGTAAGATAGGCACCGATAAATTCGTAGTTGCCAGTTCAGCAGTTAAAGATTTGATTTTTACATGAGCATTAGTAGCAGCTTGTGATTGATGCAAGCAAATGGTAACGATCCAAACATCTCGTGTCTCAGCTTCCTCTACCAGTGATTTGAGTCCTCTTACAACTTCGTCAGCTTTATCTGCTAACCGGTCTTACGAGTTTAGGTAAACCATTTGAGTCCGGTTGCTCCAAGAAGTGTTGAATTAGCGCACTGCAAATCTGGTCTCTCGCATTGTATCGTTCTACGATCTTCCCCCTTGCTTGAGGTCAAAGGCTGGTCCCTTTAATAGGCTTTAGTGGGTTTTTTATATGCGATATTATTAAAATCGGCCAACGGTGGAATGTCCCTGCTACACGATAATAAATCTACTTCGCCTTTTTGCCTAAAATCAATCGTTACCTGCGGTGCCTTTCATACATACAAACGGATATGAACTAATCTGTTAAAGGTAGCAATGAAAGAAGAGTTTGAATGTTTAGAAGATTCTCGGATCCATTGTGATTTAAGTCCTCCAACTTAACCTCATTCTATCTGATTAGTCAAGTCAGATTAACACAGGATTCCAACCGAATGTTTGCCAACATGTAGACGTTATTTCATCAGATCGCTGGCATATTTAACTCAAAAACATGGTGTCCGAATGAATAATGATCTTATGCTTTTAGCTTCTCTATTTAGAAAAATGTTTGGCTTTCAAATTAAAAGAAATCACTAAGGTGATTGATTACAAAATGTAAAGTAGAAAACAAATTTAAGAATTGTAAATGCTACCTGATACAATATAAAATTTCATTTACATACTTGTTTAGCAAAAAAATATTCATTCTATCAATTATTAAGTAATTGAATTTAAGCGTCTACAAGCAGGTCAATACTAGGCATACGGTGAGCTTAAAATACCATAATAGCAATGAATATGCGGAATAGTTAAGACGTAACGTAAAATGTCTTAATGAAATATTTACACTGTTTCGACGACCACCTCAATATACATAAATCAAAATTGTGGCAATTCTATATGCACTCTGAAGTGATCTCTCATACATACCGAATATGCTTGGGAAGACTCAATAAATAACATGTTTTGACATAAATTTTTTACGATCTAAGTTCGTTTTTACTATACGTACATATTTTAAGTATCACGGTCAATTGTTTGTGTGGTATATTTGAAGGTAATAGAATACGACAAATAGTTTCTTTGGCTTTTATACAGATTAGATTATTGCGACGTTTTAAGACATGTTATTAAGTTTATGATTATAGTTGTGTGGGCGATCTAGCCAGTGTGTTCAGTATATACTTATGTGGGTTACTAAAATTGGTTCAATAATTCGATCTACATATATTATTGTGTGAAATGTGGATAATTTCATTTTATTTCTGTTAAATTATTTTAATAAGTTTAGAATCTACAATTACCGGAAAATCATAAACCGCAGCCCAACGAAAAATAATACCAGCGCATCACTTCCGAACAGGACAAATTATGTTGATTGAAGATTTTTTTTTTAAGTTACATTAATATAGAATAATTTTACATTTATTTATATATAATTTAAATATTAGAAACAAAATAAAAAAAAACATTAATTGAAATATTTATTTTATATCTCTTTTGTCCATAGCAAAAATAGTTGTTAGCGAAGCAGTAGAAAATATATTATATGGAGCACATTCACCGTATCACCATTATAGTTATTACACAGCAGTAGCGACAGGTGGTCCATCGTCACTGCTACCGTATCCACTTCCATATTTGACTGGAGCAAATATATTAACATCACATTTACACTCGAATTTATCATTTAAACCTCCTTCACCGGAGCCATTGAGTAGACCACGACCTACAAGCAGTTTAGCAAAAGCATCAACGTAGCGAAAAATGTATTTGCTAAAATTTATTAGTTTTAAAATGTAAGTAAAGACACACACACACACACAAACACAAACAAACACTATATAAAGTAGTCATAGCTAAATGAAAACTACTAAGCTTATATAAAAAATAAAAAAAATGTTAAATTAAATTAATAGAATTTCTTAATTTAAAAGAAAAGCAAAAAAAGAAGAACAACTGTATAAGAAATGCAAAAAAAAAAAAAAATTAATTAATTTTATCTTGTTTCCATTGTTGATTTTATTTTATTATTATTATTTTTTTTGTTAATTTTATTTTTTTTAATTTTATTTAAGATAAGAATTTAATGCTCTTGATTCATTTTGAGAACAAGAACGGAGAACAGAACGAATTTTTACGATAGTTTATATTATATAGTTTTACTTGTTTCATAATATTATTTAATGATATAAATGATGATCCTTATATTATATATTATATTATATATATTTTTTTGTTTTATTTTATTTAAAAAGAAAAAAAAACATCTTAAGAAGAAGAAAAAAAAAATGATGAAGAAAATATTTAAATTTAAATCGTATTGTATTCTTATGTTTTTGTTAAAAAGGATTTGAAAAAAGGAAAAAAAAAAAGAAAAATCATAAAATAAAATTTCACGTCAAATAAATATTTTTTGTTGTTTTTGTTTTTATTTTTATTATTTTTTTGTTTGTTTTATTATTTTAATTAATTTTTTTTTTTTCTGTTCTCTGTAAAGAAAACGGAAGAAATGAAAAAGAAACACTTACATACCTGCTCCTTAGTTCGTGAAATTGAACAAATTTGATGCTTTTCTTGTTTTATGTATGTATGTATTTATATACACAACATTTTTCGTACATTTCTGTTTTATTTATTTTTTAATTAAAGATTTTTATTTCCCTTATTTTATTTTATTGATTTAATTTTTAATCGGTTTTGATTTAAAGTGGAATAATTTTGAGATTCACATAATATTAAAATTTCAGATACTGTAAGGTAAGTTTAAAATATTTGGCATAAATTTTGTTATCTAATATCAAAATGTATAAATTATATTGTAATTATTATGCAACGTGTAAATATAATTATTCACACTAAATTAAATTTTATCATACGAATAATTACCCCTATTTATTGGTGTGATAGATAAAAAATTTATTGTTTACAAACTTTTTAGGTTTGTTTTTGTTAGCTACATGAATAAATTTGTGTGATAATTAATTAATTTACATCCAAATATAAACACAATTTTTTTTTCTATTCTACAAAAAAATCAATAAGTCAACACAAGAGTTGAAAACTTTAATATTTTAATTAGTTTTGAAATGATTTGTAAATACCGTGATTAACTACGAATTCGTAGTAAATTTTTGAACCAGATGCGTAAAGTGGTAACCATAGATAACTTATAAAAACTTATAAACTTAAATTAAGAAAAATTAAGAATCCGGTAAATAGCATTTATGTGTATTCGCCCATGGAAAACTTAAATTAACTTAAAAATTTAAACGAAGCTTCGTCAAATTTTATCTGTCACTTAAAAAAACTTATGAATGCGAAATTTTCCGTGCAAACTTAAAAAAAATTAAAGCAAGAAGTCAAAAATAATTGTCTTCCTCTATTCAAAAGTGAAAATTCTAAATTTATGTTTTAAATTTCATATTCTCACTGAAGTCTTTTAATTTATTTTAAATTTGGAAAGATTTGTGAAACCTAACATAAAAAAATGATTGAAACGCAAATTGATTTGATCGTACTAAACACTAAAATACTATTTCTCAGACACCATTTTCTGAAAGATACACGAAATTCTCATGCAATACCCCTAAAAATACTAATTACGCTAAAATAAAAATTATAAATAAAAAAATCAATGTCAGTTACTTAAAGAAGTTTTAATTTGTCTATGGTTGAGATGTCAAAATAATTTAAAAAAATTGAATTCGTTAAAATTCTTAATTTTTTTTAAGTTTATAATTTCTCACTGGTTGGCTCTTTAGATTATTTACAATAGATGCACAGTAAGGAAAGTGAAATGTTAAATAGGCTTACTACTAAAATGAAAAATTGTTGAGCTTAAAGCTTAAACTATTAAAAACCAAAATCCAACCTGAATACTTTAACTAGCACGTTTGCATTTTATTGTTTGTCCAGATTTATATTTAAATATTTAAATTAAATCTTGCTGTTTGTTTTTTAAATATGGGTGTGAAGTTTTTCCCAAAAATCCCATTTTTTATGTGTTAGTTTCACACTGTTAAATTGAATTCAAATTGGAAAAAATCTGGATTCCTATTGAAAAATTTAGTACTAAGGCTGCGTACCAATAGTCGGGTAAATCATTTAGTACAGTAAATTTCAATTTTAGTACATATTTACCTCAATTGACCTTTTTCCTCATCTGTCAAATACAGTAACATTTCAAACGTCAAACGAGCGCGTAGGACAATATAAAGTGAAAAGTGTATTAATTTGAAGTAAAAAAGTATTAAATTAGCGAGTTTTACTAATTTTGTAGGTTTTTAGTTTGTTAATTAATTAAAACAATTATAATTATAACATTTTATATCATAACAAATAAAATATTTTAATAGATAAGTGTTATATTTTGTGAGAATGCCACTAACGTGTAGTGTATTTCAGTACCAAATGAGAGCAGATAAAGACATGATGAATTTAATTAACGAAGGAGACGGTATTCTGGCGGATCGCGGAGTTTTAATTGAAAGGGCAATTAAGAATAAAAATGTTAGATTAGTTATGCCAGCGTTCAAAAACAGCAAATCCCAACTAGAACCGATCACAATAGTTTTCAATTTGAACCCACCAATTTTAGGAGACAATAAATAAAAGACAATATGTACATTAAAAATAAGATTATTTAATATAAAACTAAAATTGTATAAAATCACATAATAAATAATAATCAGTTAATTCATAATCAGAAATAAATTTGTATAAAATATGTATGTAGCTAATTCTCATAGAATAGTTTTTATTGCCTAGGTACGTAGAGAGATCACCGTCTTTTAAACTGTATGGGCACTTGACTTCAACCGCCATAATTCTGCAGCAGCTGCAGCTCCAAATGTCATCCAGATAATTAAACCCGTTGGTAAAATTTGTAATCTATTATGTGCTACTTTGGATAGTGTTTTTAACGATTTTAGAGCCTCTTTTTCCAGTCTGCGTCCATAAGATATCGCTAATAAAATCGGATGGGTAACATATGGTTTTTAGAAGACCTTAGATACCACCAGATACTGGAATATTTCGAAAAACGTTACATTTGTTGGTAGACTTTTTTCATCAAACTTCATCAAGTAAGGGTCACTCGTGAATCCTGAAATTTTCTCCACGTATCGTTGTCTCTCAGGTCCCGAAAGGCTTATAGTATATTTAGATAATACCGAGATCCTCCTGTTATCATCCATTTCTACAAATTCACAAAAAAATATTCAAAACATATAAATTTGTTATAAGAACATAACCTAACACTTTTAAAAAAACACTCTTTTCTACTTACTTTTCAAGAAATTTTTATAAATTTCTATTAATTTTTAATTCTAATAAAGTTAAGAATTAAATTAGAATTTAAAATAAAATAAAAACAACACTAATTAATTAAAAAACACAAAAAATTACACAGCTCAAAATTATACATTGTCCTACACGTTCACAAAACACCAAATTTTATCTGTCAAAAATTTTGGAGGAAAAAGGTCAATTGGCGTACCAATTCTCTAGATGTAAAAATGGTTTGATGGACACAAATTATGGTTCGGAGGGTTAAAATCGCTGGCTTTTAGGTACAAAATGAAACGTCAAATATTTTTTAATATTTTTCTTTTGTAAAATAAAAATGAAATTTATTTTATTACCATTGAGTACGTATATTATTATAATAAAAAACACGGAAATTTTAACAAAAATCACTGAAACGTCAAAAAGTTAACAACAACGTCATTAGTTTTTTTTCTCATTTTTAACCCAACTTTTTAGTACAGTATTTCAATTTACCCTGTACACTGCTAAAAAGTAGGTAAAAGAGCAATTTACCCGACTATTGGTACGCAGCCTAAAAATGTAATTTTATTACAAAATCGACAAGATATTCGAATAAAAATTATTTCTGGCAGGGAATATTATTTAGGGTCGGCGTGCAAAAAAATTTAGTCAGCTAATTTATTAACTAAATAAATGGTCCTTTAGTATTAATACCAAAATTGTGATTAGAAGATTAAAATTTGAAAGAAATTTATTTCGGGGGATAGCGAAACCGCAATTTGAATTTTAAAACTTGAAGCACATTTGTCTCTCTGGTTAGGGGAAATCTTTTTAGGTCTATGGATAGGGAATTAATTCAGCTATTTCGTGAACTATCACAACTTGAGTCCAAATCTCTGGCAATGGCCGGTAATGGCCCTTCATCAAATTTCTGCATAACCGCAATTTGAAATTTGAATTTGGTTAAGTAATAACTTCTTAGCTCTATAGATAATGAATTTAATCAGCTATTACGTGAACTATAACAACTTGAGCCTAAATCTCTGGCAATGGCCGTTAATGGCCCTAAATTGCCCGAAATAGCTGATTAAATTTCCCATAACCAGAGAAATAAATGTGCTACGAATTTTAAACTTCAAATTGCGGTTTTGGAAGAATTTGATGACCATTAACGGTCATTGCCAGAGATTTGGACTCAAGTGATACTTCACGAAATAGCTGAATTAATTCCCTTTCCATAGGGCTAATAAGTTATTACCTAGCCAGAGAAATCAATGTGCTACGAATTTCAAACTTCAAATTGCGGTTTTGCAGGAATTGGATTTAGGGCCAATAACGACATTTTGGCGACAAATTTAAATTTGTTTACTGATATTACACGGAATACCTGAACAAATTTGCAACCTAATAATAAACTAATTGTTTGCTAACATTTTTTTTTGGTGCTGTTTTTCCACTAGTAGCCGCGGCTTGTTAGTAAAAAAAAGTTTTTTTTCTTAAATTACGGGCTTAATAAAGGCTTTATTTTTTAATTATAGGAACTGAATTAAATAAAAATAAAATATGAGTTCTTTAAACTTATATTAAAAATAAATAAAAAAATATAAAAATAGGTTTACAACTTCATTATCTAAAGTCATTTGTACCTTAAAATAAATTAATACCTACTTAGGTATTTTTTAAACCTTATTAATCGTCGTCGGTAAATTCTCTAAATCCATTACTGAGGATATCAATATCGTCGTCGGTAAATATACATTCTTCGTCCGATGTGTCATGGTCATCACTTGATTCATCTGTATCACTATCACTTAAATCAACGTTGTTATTACTTTCGTAAAAATGTATTCCTGTTTTGGTAAATCCGTTTTTTATTGTGGATATTGGGACATTCTTCCAAGCTTCCGATATCCACCCAACAATTTGCTCATAAGAGGCCCGTTTCATCGCACCTCTGTTTGTGAAGTTTTTATCTCCGTCAATCATCCACTTCTCCCATAAAATTTTTAGTTTACTTTTAAAAGATTTGTGTACAGCTATATCCAACGGTTGAAGTTTACTCGTAAGACCACCTGGAATCATCGAAACAACTGTGTCCATTTTTTGTAACCTCAATTTAACGGATTCAGTTTTGTGACCCGGTGCTGCATCTAAAATGAGAAGCGATTTTTTCTTAAAGAATGAGCTTGGCCGTCTGTTCCAAACTAAGGAAATCCAAAGCTCCATTTCCGTTGATGACATCCATCCCTTTTCATTTGCGGACACAATTACATCCCTGGGAAAGTTACCTTTGGGTATTGTTTTCCGCTTAAAAATTATGTATGGGGGTAATTTTTTACCGTCCGTTGTTATGGCTAATGCAACCGTAAAATTAGACTTTTCAGATACAGTAAATTTGCTGGGTAAATCGAAGCTTACTCGAACTTTGTCCATATTTCCTATGTGATGAAGTTCGATCCCCAACATATTTTTTTCAACGTAGTTTCTAAACTCGAGAACCTTTTCTTTCCAATCTGCTGGTAAATGTTGCCCTGCCGATGTGACTGCCCGGCGTACAAAATTGTTGCGCTTCATAAAATTGTAAACCCATTTTGGTGATCCTTTATAGGTTAATTTCATTTTTACTGCTTCTTCGCGTGCTTTAAATAAAATTTGTCGTCCAGTAACTTGTCGGCCTTCAACTCGTAAGGACAAAACTCAATCTTTAAGAACACTTTCTAATAACGGCCACTTAGCTCGGCGATTCCTTTTTTTAGTTTTTCTCGACGTGTTTGTGACGCCGCATGAAAAATGATTTCGATTCATCGATCCCAAAATGAGCCGCTGTCTTCCGGTTTTACCATTCGACTGTGCAAATTAACAGGCTTCCAGTTTAAATTCAACCGTATAACTTTTTCTTTTTGCCTCCATTTTAGGCGTATCACAAACAATTTCAAAAATTCTATTTACTAAAGAAAAAGATTGTGTATTAAATATTGATTCAATAACAAATTTTTAGGTAATACAAAAATATTACAATAATGCAGTTAATTTACTAATGCACTATATACAACACTTTATAAAAACACCCAGTACCTACATAAATATACCGTCCATTTGAAATCGAAAATAAAATACCTATACGAAAAAAAATTTCAAATTGTTGCCATACGAAACATATTTCGAATTCGAATAAATTCCAAATACAAATGTAGATATAACTTCACTTCGGTATAAATACATAATGCGGGTATGGGTAAATTACACATTTCTATAATTTTCTCATTTTTAATAATGCGGCTTAATAAAGGATGCGGCTTATTGGAGTTTACAAAAAATAATTTTTAAAAATAAAAGTCAGAGAAGCCGCGGCTTATTAGAAGGGTGCGGCATCTAGCGGAAAAACAGGGTAATTTATTTTTTCTATTGTAATAATAGTATGTATTATGGAAATAGAATTCTTATTGGAACAAATTTATAATTTGTACTAAAACAGTTTGACGTTTATTTAATGGTTCGGAACTTTGGTTTTAAATTTAAGGCCTATTTTATTTGTCAAATTCAAAATTGGTATTCATTCCTGCTAAAAAATACTATTGGATTTTTGGAAACCAAGTACACAGTGGGTATTCACGAATACCAAAATGGTATAGGATACAAGCAATTTTTTTGCAAATTGTCAAATAAAATAGGCCTATAATACATTTATATAAACATTTTGAATTCTTAACAGTTTACAATAAGCACCAACACATGCGAAATTCCAAGAGAATCCAACAGAATTTTGTTTATTCCAATATGATTTGTATACATATATCTGGGAAAAAAATGGGAAAAACTTCACACCCATTTTTTAAATCCAAATTTGTTTTTCTGTCCCATGGTTTTCAACCGAAATCTATGAATTGAGTAAATTAATCAACGTTCTCGGTTGCAAATAATAAATCGGCTGGTGGAATTATCGTGTTAGTGCATTCAGTGAATGGAATAGCATAAAACTGGTATCCAAAATTAGGCTCGTCTCGAGCATTTTCGTATTTGATTATTTCATAATTTCGTAAATTTGACGACTTTTCTGAGTGGTTTAAAAGGTTTCCTCTAGGAAGGATATTCATTTTCGTAAATTCTTCAGCGTCTACGGTTATTGCTTGATTTAAAATCCTTTTCCTTGTACTTCTGATTTTTTGAGTAAATTAAATTACGAAGAGGAGAAATTGTTAAGAGTTTGCAATTCAGTTTCGATCTGCGAGCATTGTAAAAAATAAATTATCTTTCAGTCCATCTCATCAGGCTATAGCATTGTTCACAAGTATGTAGTTGCTTATTGGCGTGCCAATACAATTATTTCTTTAAAAATTGTTTTTTTGCGTGCCAAACTAATTCCGTAAAATATTTTTTTTTTTATAATATGTGAGTTAACGTTTCTGCTCTTATCGCATTTCGCTGGTCTGGTATTTTGTTTAGAACTTCTGGTTCAACGCTTCTTCAATAAATCGATATGCAAATTCAAATGAATAAATTTCTTTCATGTTAGAGGAGTGACAATTACGAGTGGCGAAAGTTACGAAAACTCAACGGAAGGACAGAAAAATAATAATTTCCATACAATTTTAATATTTTGATTAAAAAATCAAACTGCAGCCCAAATGATATGGCTAATTTTTGATTTATGGTATCGACCGTTACTTCGACGAAGTTACTTCGATACGAGTATTGTTCCAAAATATTTTTGCCGAAAAAATCCATCAGGCCATGTAATAATAGGTTTTATATTTGGAGCTATTTTTAATAACAACAAAATATTCCAGACATTAAATTTCACTAAAATCCATCAACAAATCCACCTAGTTCGGACATAGATTGGTTGGTCATGTAAAAAAATATTGTTGAAATAATTGATGGTACCGTAACATCATTAGAGGTGTTCCGCAATATTTCTTGAATTTGGCTCTTATTTTAGTTAAGAAATCTGACCCCAAATGATATAACCCCAGAAATTCTTCAGACCGTGAATATTTCGATTTTATATTAGGAACTACTTACAGAATCGGCTTAATAACGTAGATATAAAATTTCACTTAAATTTATTGACAAGCGTGCGTAAGTATTCCATTTGGCGCTGGAAGTGTAGAAAATATTTAATAAAATATTTCAAGATTGGACAAAAATTTCGCTCCTGTAGTTTAGACCAAAAAAGTAACGGGGTTCAAGTTCCATCTGTACAGCAAATATTTGGTAAAACATAAGTACAAAAATTAAAAAAAAAATAAACATAAATACATACAGTGCTGGTAAAAAAAAATTGGGCAAACAAATTTATTGCAAATTGGAGTCTTTTTTTGCTAAAATTACAAAACTTTTGAAACCAATTTGTTTATTGTTTCATTTTAAATACATGTATGACGTAATTTTTTGAAAAAAAAATTGACCTGCAATTTAGGGGCAAAACCCCGAAAAATGCCAAAATATTCAAAATACGTTGATTGGTGTTAAAGTAATGTAATAAATTAAACACTTATTTTTTATTTTTTTGTTTGTTTTTTATTGATTTATAGAAGTTCAATCTTTCATATTAATATTTTGTTGGACCGCCTTTTGCTTTTATTACAGCGATACACCTCCGATTCATTGAATTTGATAAAATTTTCAAAGTCGCATGAGATATGGATTTCCAAATAGTCATCAACAAACATTTTAAAGCTTCAATCGATTCTGGGCGCTTCCTTGCTACTTCTAGCTTCATTATAGACCAAATATTTTCAATTGGATTTAAGTCTGGACTATACGGGGGCCAGCTCAACACATCGATACTTTTTTACCTTTAAATGAAGAGATAAGAAAAAAAAACAAGTTTTTAACAAATTATTTATGTTTATCTGAAAGCCAATTTGTCTATCTACAATTCAAAATTAATAACTCACAATTTTAGCGGTATGGCACGGAGCGTTGTCCTGTTGAAAAATAAATTTGGAAGTCTCGCCAAAAAGCTTTAACACAGAAGGCTCAAATTCGTTCTGAAGGACCTGCAGATATACAGCTGCTGTAACGCTGGAACTAAGGAAGTACAATCGACCGGTTTCATTTCCAGAAAAGCATCCCCCAGACATTCGTTGCTAAGTCTCTCGCCCGGTTTTCTCCTTACGAGAATTCTTCCATCTCCAACATGCAGCTTGAATTTTGATTCATCGGAGATAATCACATCATTCCACATCTCTGGAGTCCAAGAAACATGCTCCTGGGCCTATAGCAAACGTTTTTTTTTTCACTAGTAATGTGAACTCAGGCTTCTGTACTGGTTTAAGTGCTCTCAAACCAGCTTTAACAAGTCTTTTTCTCACTAAGCCGGCTGAAATTTTACAAATTTTACAAAATATGCACTATTCATCCTCAAAAAATTAATTACAGGCAATAAAACATCTGCACCCTAATGACGGCCAAGAACGGTAGGCGTAAAATATAATAATTGCTTGACCAATTTTTGTTGGGGTTGTACCGGGTAATAAAAGCAAAAGGCGGTCCAACAAAATATTAATATGAAAGATTGAACTTCTATAAATCAATAAAAAACAAAAAAATAAAAAAATAAAAAATAAGTGTTTAATTTATTACATTACTTTACCAATCAACGTATTTTGCATCAACGTAAATTGCAGGTTAATTTTTCTTTTTCAAAAAATTACGTCATACATGTATTTAAAATGAAACAATAAACAAATTGGTTTCAAAAGTTTTGTAATTTTAGCAAAAAAAAGACTCCAATTTGCAATAAAGGACCCTATAGGATAAGCATAGTAAATTGGGCCCAAAACAACGTATTTTCTATTTTCCCCATAGATAAGCTTGGGCCCAGTTGCATGAAATGGAATACATCATTTTTCGATATTTCTAAATATTTTTTGCAACTCCCTCCCACTTGTTTACAGGGTGTTACAGCAGTTTTATGCATTTGTCATTTTTATAATTTTTATATTTTTCTAAATTCAATAAATTGCTTTGTTTTGAATAAAAAAATATTCCAGACAGTAATTATGGTGTATGTTAGCCTAATTATGCGAATTATAATTAATTTGCACACTACAGTGACGCACTTCCGGTTTTGAATGCAAATATTACATAATTGAATATACATCATTTTTCGATATTTCTAAATATTTTTTGCGACTTTTTAGGATTGGTGGTTCTTTAGTATATTGTTTTATAATTGCAAAAATATTTCGCAACTCCCTCCCACTTGTTTACAGGGTGTTACAGCAGTTTTATGCATTTGTCATTTTTATAATTTTTATATTTTTCTAAATTCAATAAATTGCTTTGTTTTGAATAAAAAAATATTCCAAACAGTAATTATGGTGTATGTTAGCCTAATTATGCGAATTATAATTAATTTGCACACTACAGTGACGTACAGTCCTGTACTAAATGATAACCGCACCTCTAATTTAAGATTTATTTCATTTCAAATAAATTCATTTAAAATTGTTCCTATATATGCAAAAATAATACTCTTCAGTTTACCAATGCGTGCACAAATACAAATCATTATTTTCTGCGGGATCATGGACAATTGGAGAACCCCCATTTAGTATGGTTATAAAAGATAGCCGCTTAAGTATTATAGCCGTTAAATATTATTCCGATTTTTGTTATTTTTTAAATATGGGTGGAAAAGGTAGTTTGAACGAGTTTGATAAATTGACGTTATTAAGAAAAGTAATATGAGTATCCGTTAATAGCAGAAAATATTAGTTGGAGTGAGAAGGTAGTGCTAAATTATTTAAAAAATTCGCAATTATACGGTTCGCATAAAAGTGCAGGCCGCCGGCCAGTGGAACTTATTGATAGAGAAAAACGGTTAATTTTACGAAACGTCTCTAATTTTATTGGCACCGTGCAACAAATTGCGTTAAAAGCTTGAGATAATACAAAGATTTGTAATGTGAGGAAAGTATTAAGAGAGTCAGATAATATACAAATCAAAAAATTACAAAGAAAACCACAACTGTTATCAAATCATAAAGATGCCAAATTGCGTTTCGCGAAGGAACATATGTCGTGGAAGAAAAAGTGGCAGCGCGTTATTTTTAGTGACGAAAAAAATTGAATATGGATAGCCTTGATTAATGGCAATATTATTTTCACGACCTTTGAAAAGAACTTCTTGTGCTATCGAGGCGTCAACGAGGTGGAGGATCTCTGATTGTTTGGGGTGCAATTGGCTATGGAGGAAGAATGGATGTGAAGTTTATGTCCGGTCGTCTTAACAGCAACCGGTATAAATCCATGCTATCCCGAAACATTACCAGTTGTTGATGCACAAAATGGCGACTCAAACTTTATTTTCCAGCAGGATAATGCAGCCGTACACACCGCCGGGATAGTAAATTATTGGTTTACGGAGGCTCAGATACCAGTTTTGAAACAGCCAGCAAGGTCACTCGACATTAACAGCATCGAAAACATATGGGGTGTACTCAGCAGAGTTGTATATGCTGAAGGAACACAATACAGCAGCGTTCATGAACTAAAGTCATCAGTACAACGCGAATTGGCTAATATTTCAAATTAATATGCCAAAACTTGTACAAAAGTATGCCAAATCGAATTTTCGAAATAATTAAAAACGATGGCCGAAACACAAAATATTAATTGGAATAAAAAATCATTTTTATAACTGTGCTTTTTATATTTATTTCCTATTAAAAACAATAAAATATTGTGTGCGGCTATCTTTTATTACCATACTAAATGAGGGTTACCCATAAATTTTCCATGACGCCGCAGAGAATAAAGTTGGTAAAGTGAAAAGTATTATTTTTGCAAAGGAAGAATTTTAAAAGAATTTATTTGAAATTAAATAAATCTTAAATTAGGAGTGCGGCTATCATTTAGTACTTGACTGTATAATTAATTTGCACACTACCAAGCCAAACAGAAGTGCGATCATTATTAATAAAAAATCTAAAAATTGTATTCAATTGGTATTTCATTTATTATCGTTTTTATTTTACCGGAGAATTTTTGGATAAGCGCAGAAATAACCTTATTCCAAAATAAGCAGCATAAAAAATTCACATTATTTTGGAAGGAGCAAAACAAACTTATCCATAGAAACATTCCTTACTAAACTATTGTAACTTTAGAACAAGTTATGTAGAGACTCAATCTGAATCGGAGTCTGAGATTTGACAACCAGAATTCATAGCATTTATAATATTATCTGCTAGATCTTTGCGGTGCTTTGATAATACATGTGGGTTGTGTCTTGCGTAGCCCAAATACCATATCACTGAAGTTATATGACTGCATGTACCGACAACTCTGCTCCCAGTTTTGCACTTACAGTAATATCCTAAAATTGATTCGGCTCCACTACCATTAGGAAAGAATTCTAACCATAACTGATGAATCCGAGTTGACGAAAAACGAATTCAATTTTGCGTCTTATCAAATTCTTCATTTCGTTATGTATAAAGATCTTGTAACTAGAATCTGCCTTCATGTGTTCATAAGTATATCATTTTCCTTGGTCTAACTGATACATACCTAAAGTGATATTTTTAATTTCTTCTTCTGATAAACATGGAAAGTCTTGAATCTGATTAGTAGCCTCCTCCCAACAAATTCGTTTGTTTTCAAGGCCTAGCTCTTCAATCTTCTTTTGAAGAGAATTGTCATCATTCATTTTGCTCATTGCCTTCTATGCATAACGTGCATGATTTTCGTTTTCTATAAACATAGGAGGACTGTATGCATTCAGTAAGGCACAAGGAATTTTAGTTAAAGATGACAGCTTGGGGAAATAAGTGACTTCAATAGTTGAAGCAAAGAACTTGTATTTTTTGATTCTGCTGTTCACACTTTCCACTATCCATCGATTCATAGTCACAGCTCTGGACTCATTAGCATCTTTTGTGCAAAACTGCTTTTGTCCCTTGGTTAGTAAATGAGGCATTATTGGATTAAGTTTTAGCAATTTCAACTTTTCTATGACATCTCTGAACCCACGATCGAGAAGTAAAACATCATTCTCTAAGAAATATTTTTTAAATCCATAAGGGGTAGAAATCAAGTATTCTAAAATTTTTGAATCGCTATTGTCGTTGTTTGCAAAAACAAACCTTCAACCTCAAGAATGTATCCGTCAGGGAAAACCAAAATCATGGGCTTCAATAAGTTTCTGTATGTATGATTGGAATACGTCAATAATTGTAACTCCTGATCACATGACTTTTGAACATATAGATAAGTACCATCAATGATAACTACAATAGAATTTTCATCTGCACCCAGAAGTTTATGAGCCATTTTAGTTTGATGTTTCATTGCATCTTCTCGTGATAGATGATTATAACCTAAATGAAGATGGACAAAATGCTCATCCAAAGCTTTTCGAACAGATTCAAAGATTGCAGACACTCTTGCTTGACCATCTACATACATTGAATAAATATGCCAAAAATTCCTGTGACAAGTTTACTAGGAATATTCCAAACGCATTTCTCGTAAATCTGTTGCAACTATTTCTGATGTGTGGCTTTACAAAAGCATGAAGGCAATCGAAATTTTTTTGTGAAATCCCAGTGAATTTCTGATAATTATATGGAGTTATTGGAGAGCCGTTGTCGAAATCGATTTTAGAGTATGAGTTGGCCTTACTAAAGTAAACGGCATTGAAAAATTCTTCAATATCTTCAGCGGACAATTATTATTATTATTATTATTAGTTGAGGGCCATGTGGGCGTTCAAGCCACCCCGCACTGCGACCTAAAAGATCTTTTGTGCATGGACCCTACTTAATGAGCCGTCCAGTCAATATTCAGGCTCTTAATGAACCTGACAATACTGCCGGCCGGTATATGGTGCATACCATCCGGGCTCATTACTCTCCCTCCTAGGTGTTGTAACCTTTTGCAGAAAATGGCTGGGCAATGGCACAGAACATGTTCCGCTGATTCCGCTTCCATGTCACAGAAGCGACATCTATCCGTCGAACTTAGGCCCATTTTCTTTAGGTGATACCTTAAGGGGATGTGACCTGTGAGGAAGCCGGTAAGCAGCCTCAACTCAGGTTTCCTAAGTACGAGACATTCCTTGGCCCTGGCCGACGAAGGTGAAATAAATTCCTTCGCCTGTCGCAAACCTGGAATTCCGCGCCAGTAAGAGAACTTTTGCACATCCTCCCAGCGTTTAACTGCTGCCCTATGGTGCCCCTTAGAGACGCCGCAGAAGGGCTCTGGTCCAATTAATGGAAAGGCAGATCCCTCGCGGGCGAGGACATCAGCTGCCTCGTTTCCCACAATTCCAGTGTGGCCTGGCACCCAAACAAGTGTTACCTTATTTGAGCTTGCCAGCAATTTAATAACCTTCAGACAATCCCATACCAGCCTTGACTCAATGGTAAAAGACCTAAGAGCCTTTAAGGCCGATTGGCTGTCTGATACTATATAAACCTTTGCGTCGTTTAGGCCTTTAGAAATGCCTATCCTAGCACAAAGTTCTATAGCATGCACTCCTGCTTGAAAGACGGTTGCATTGGTACCCAAGGACTTCGAGAGTGATACTCCACTCCCATGTATTCCTACCCCCGCCCCATCTTCCGTTTTTGATCCATCTGTAAACCACACCAATGACCCTCGCTCAAAGGATGGTCCCCCTGTACTTCACTCCTCCCGGTTAGGTAATCTAACACAAAATGGTTTGTGGAAATCCAGTTTGGCTGGCATACAGTCGGAAAGCATTCCTATAGTGGGGTCTGTCTGAAACTCCTTAAGGATCTCCAGATGGCCCACCATATTGCCTGGTTTGATGTTACCCTCCGCCTGCATCTTAAGGGCCATAGTAGCAGTATCCTTTTTTACATGCAGATGCAATGGAGTTAGTCCTAGGAGTGTCTCCATTGCTGCGGTCGGTCATGTTTTCATTGAGCCCGTAACCCCAATGCAGGCCATACGCTGAACCTTATTCAATAAAGTTTGCGCTGTCCTTTGTTGAGTTTTAGGCCACCACACTAGCGATGCGTAAGTGATCATATGCCTAATAATTGTTAGAAATGACCAGTAGATCATTTTTGGTTGTAGTCCCCAAATACGTCCATAGAGTCTCTGACAGGCCCAAAAAGCCTTTGTGGCTCTATTTTGAATTTTTTGTATATGTTGTTCCCAGTTCAGTTTATGATCCAGGATAACCCCTATATATTTAACCTCTTTGGAAAAGGCAACAATAGTACCGTTTAACGAGGGAGCTACAAGCGAGAGCTTTCTCCTCCTCGTAAAAGGGACAATGACAGTTTTGTTTGGATTGACACTAAGTCCTTCCTTGTCACACCACTGCCATATCAAGTTGAGTGCATTTTGCATGAGATCAGAGATGATCTCATCAAACCTGCCTCTAATCACGATAGCCACGTCATCCGCATAGCCCTGGACATCAAACCCATGGCTATTCAGGAGGATCAGCAGTCTATCATTAACCAATGACCATAAAAGAGGAGATAGTACACCTCCTTGGGGACAGCCCTTTACGGCCCTGATGGTTACTGACTCGCCACCTAATGTGGCTGTAATATGTTCAGCGGACAATACTATTGTTTCTTTAGTTGCAACTAATGATTCTAAAGTCTTCTTATTAAACAAGCCATTTTTGTCAAAATGTGAGCGACAGCATCTATTGCTCATTGGAATAACAATTTTCTTTCTTTTCCACATATCGATTCTCTGTGTACCAGAGCAGCTAGGAAGATTGACTATAATTCCATTTCTTGGAACAGAAGAAACTTTGCTTGACGTTACAGAAGCTTGACTACTGAGAAATTCAGATGTAAATTCAGATTGAGATTCAGTACTTGTGTTTTCTAATGTCGAAAATGAAGTTGTACTATTCATGGTTGAAGCCTGGAAATCAATCTCTGAAGATGTAGTGCAACAAGAACTATCAGGAGTTATATCCATTTCATAATTATGCAAATTATTGTCCACAGTATTACCCTCAGCTGTATTACCAGGCAGTAAGTGATATCTTTTGAACTTTAATCTTGAATGACACTTCAAACAGGCATAACTATTTGGATTATATGACTTTCCTACGCTTTTTGAGTATGTAGTAACATTTATCCATAAAGAAGGTGCTCCTAAAGTGCAAACTCCTCGCCATTTCAATATGCGTGACTTACATATGCGACAGAGAATATGAGATCGTTCAACTACAATAAACAATTTTATGAGATTACATGCAAAATAAATATAAAAAGTACATTTTACCTTCTGGACCCATTAGTGTTAAGTCAAACAGTTCTAATGATGATGAACACACAAGTTAACGAATTGTAAAAGTATTAAAGATTATGTTACACACAAGTTATATTACTCAAAACAAGACTTGAAATACGATTTATACAACAGTAGTTATACAACAAGAGGTTCGAAAATAATCTAATATACAGTTAAGAGGACGAGATGTGTTTCCTAGGTAACACATCGAGCCCGCAACTGTATATTCAGATGATTTTCGAAGCTAGAGTTGTATACGTTAAGACTATACAACGAATCAACCAAATATATTACACAACCAAATAAAAACTGCACCAAATAAACTCATTTTTGCGAAATGTCAAAAATATTAATTGTTTGTTTATATTCATGGATGATATGATTATAACATAATATGATTTACTTGTTTGTGGCCGAAACACCACTAGTTGTGTTAAATTGAACTATCTGATTGGTCTATTTTCCAATGAGTTGTATAGTCTGTTATATATGTGATTGTTATATAAACATAAAAGTTATGAACCAAATTGTACTGATTGAGATTGAGAGTAATGTGTAATGTGTATCTGACATCTCTTGCATAAAAATAATTTTTTTAGTCCAATTGTATGCGAACAAAGAAGGGGCTGCTAGAGAATTTTTAGTATGTTGTTCTACGATTCTTATATAACATATATGTGAAAAATCAAAATTGTATCTCAATGCGAACATATGTAAAATGCCATTGTTCTATGCTTTCCTATGCTTACACATGTAAAAATTGGTCTAGTAAAAATTCAGTTTCTGGAAAACGAAGAAAAGGCTGCCGCTCATATTTTGCAGACAGGTTTCGAAAGATGTGATTAAACATATATTTCAATTTCAAGGCTCTATCTTCATGCGAAAGTACAAAAACGAGGGGCCCAATTTTCACTACATATCACATAGGGGCCTTTATTACCCAATTTTTTTTTACCAGCACTGTATATAGATAATTTTATTCATACGTATGTGATTAAATCCCCATTATAGTAAGACGCGGCTTGTGGTGGTATGAGAAGTAGGTCGTGTCGTTTATGCTCTTGAGTTGGGAAAGATGCCTGGTGAACATGTGATCTATGGCGGATCCACCAAGTGTTTCAAGATCTTCTTTCATAAATTCGATGAACCATTCGTTATTCTTACCAAGACGTGCATCTAAATTGGAGTCTCGGGTTAACAATATTGGTATCTCGTGAAATTTCTGTTGTTTGATAATTTCAAAAGCGTTAGCTGCTTTGGTTGTGTATGCCATCAGAAATTGCAGTAGAAATAACTTCAAGTCATCGGAGCTGGTTCCGGGAGAGACGTATACAGACACCAGTAAACTTGTGATATCGTTGATTTTAAGTTCGGCAACGCGTATGTCTCCTGTACTGCAGGCGGTTCTCGTACGATGACATTGAAAATTTGACCTGCGAAGCTCGTGTTTGATGGCATTTGTAAGGGCATCGTTTCTCTCGAAATAGCTACGCCGCCCACCCTGATATCTTTTCTTTTCTGTTGACTGATCAAATTGTAGTTGAGAGGAATGGCAACATTTGCATCGTCCATCCAAGTTTATGATACAGCTAGTAAATTTCCTCTTTGAATAATATCATCAACTTCAAGATCGCGAACATGAGTTGCTATTTTTGGAGTGTGATTTTGAAAGCGATGGTAAAATTTCAAATCGTTCTTAGCGCTAGTAAGATATAAACCTTCCAGACAAGTTGTGCGTGACATGGCAATATATACAAGTTGCTGATCTTGACTCTTGTCGTAATGGAATATTACTTCGGGGAACGTGCCTCCTTGTGACTTGTGTATGGTGAGAGCGGTCGCCAGCACGAGCGGAAATTGTCTGCGTTTACACTTGACTGTATTAGTTATTGATATCGAGGCGCTTTTCTCGTAGATTGGAGTCCAATCTTTATGCAATACATGATGTCTACCCAGCACTTCAGATCGCACCTTGAGCCTAAGCTGAACTCCGATATTAGCATTATCTTTGAAATGTATCCAGAGACGCCTTCTTTGAAGCTGGTCGTGAATGTGGCGTTGTATTTGTCTACATCGGCATTACTGTGAAATAGTCTCACCGCCACCGGTACATTCTCTGCGCACCACTCAGTCGATCTGAACCGAGTCATTATCAATCTTTAAAATAAAATAATATTATATTAAATAAATAAAAATTAAAATAAAAGAAATAAGCAAACCTAGCTTCCTCATCGTGCAGTTCGTCGTAATTACCGATCTTAGTGAGAATCGATGAGAAACCGACGTCACTCTGTCGCATGACCTAGGTGAGCTGATAGAAGTTCAGCGACTGCCATAACACAGCACCCAGACGTTGTTCACGGGAGGGAGTTGTCGCAGGTCGCCGGAAAATATTATGCTGATGCCGCTGAATGGATCATCAAAATTTCCGGTAATATCTTGAAGTCGGTGGTTGTTGGTGTGAAACATGTCGCTGTTTATCATGCTGACTTCGTCAATGATCACCGCTACAAGGTTGCCAAATACGTTTCTGTATTCTTGCAAAGTTTCTCTACCTAATCCATCGCTACCGCTAACTCTTTTAGATCGTGTTTGATGAAATGCTGAGTAAGCAGTAGTACCCTCTATGGCGACAGCTCCTTGCCCGTTGATGCGCCAGATGTGTATGCGTTACGCATATTATTGTGTTTATTGGTAAATCTGTTATAAGTTTCCATGAGCAAACGTAACGAAAATGTGTTACCGCAACCGGCAGGTCCGGTGAAGAAGATTTGCAGTGGTACTTTTTCGGGCATGTGCATTTGACTTCGTTCATAGGCCAGTATTGTATGTTGAATCGACAGCGGTTTTGTGTCTTCTTATAGCTCGTGAATGTGTGCTTATGGACTTACAAGGCATAGGTATTTGGCAAATCTTGTGCAGACACAGAGCAGAGGGTTTCAATTAATTTTAAGGTTTGCGGCATATTCTCGCTCACCGTTTCGCGGGGGTAATTTGCTAACCATAATATAATGTGTGCATGTGGGCTGCCATGCTGTTGTAATTTGATCCGCTTGAAGTAATCCACGATATAATGCTCGCCAAACGGACTGTTATTAACATAAGAGAGTATACGCATGAGTTTAGTTAAGCATAGCTCGCTGTATCCCGGTTAATTCTCTTAAAGGATCTATTACGCTAGCTTGCTCAACAACGGCTCCTCTTGTGTAATTGTTCATTTTGTGTAGAATCTTGAGAAGCATGGGCCAACGAATCTCGTTGGCGCTTAACATCAAAAACATCGTTGGCTTACCAAGTTGACGGATAATGGCAAAGATATCTTTCTTTCTCTTCAGCCAGTATTGTGCCGAATTCGGTATAAACTTTAAGAAAGACAAGTTCTTTTCTACCGAATGTTCGATGAAATTTTTGTCTTCTATCGGGGCTCGTGTGATTTGGTTTGTTGAAGCGTATTATTTAAAAGTGGCGTGCAAACCGTCGCTCACTCTCAACCGCATAATTTTCATCGCCATATAAAGTAAATGCTTCTTCAATCTCGCCGTCTTGACTCACTCATGGCCATTATATATGGTGTCACTGATACACCGGATTTAAAATTTCATGCGTGACCCAAGTACATATATGTTCGGAAACGATGGCTCTTCAGCTTGATGGTCGTAGATAATGGACAGAGGCTGGCGATTTTGACCTGGTGCAATTTCGAGGCATTTGTCCTCGTTCCATAGCAAGGTTTCATTATAAGCCAGCAGGAGTTCTACTTCGTCTTGAGTTTCTATCGTTTCTATGTATAGGTCCGGATTTGCCACCGGTGAAGACGAAATTATTGTTGACGGTTTTGAATCTGGCAATGATGATGTGAATGGTTGACGGTGATTATTAATACCTATGCAGGTAGGTATTTAGTGATGATAGAGCTAGTGGTGGTTGTGGATCTGGGGTTAACGGTGTAAACAACTGAGGCACGTTAGTAACTTGTATGACAGTACTTGATGAAGGTACAGTTGTCAGTGGCATCCAATTTTGGTCGGCATTCTTAATGTTGTAGCGTTTGTATAACGGTGTGCCGATAAGATACTTCAACCAGGCTTTCACGGTACCCATCTTAATGAAACCACTTAAGTACGAAGACTTATGAATTATTCGCTTTTTAATGCTTGCGTTGAAAGCATAATCATTGTCAAGTTGGCGCGATAGGCTGCTAACCATGTTGTTCACATCGACGGGGACATTGATCACTTATTCAACTATGGCACAACTACCACTTTGGAACCTTAGGCGACGAATTTGCATGAATGGCAGCCTGGGCGATATAAGGCGCCCGGTGACTAAATCTAGTTGTGGTAAGTTTGTAGGGAATTCTGGATATGTGAAACCGTTTGATCTGGATAGCGGCTGTATCTTATTCTTCCGTATTTCATAGGTACACGTTTTACAAACTTTCAAAGTTGTAACATGCTCCAGCGGGAACTCATCTCGCAGTAGTGGTACCGAACTCTCGGAACGATGCATAAATCACGTAACCAAATTTATTGCCAACAAAATTCTGTTCGAACAACCGGGTCGCCCGTTTGTACATTTCATTTCGCTGTAGCTGTACTAGTGGTGAAAATAGCGGTGCTTCTAATAAAGTGGCATTGGGCGTTAATGATTAATATTCTTGCTGAGCCACTGGCGTGTGATTCTTCTTTTGAACACAATAATTCCGTTAATATTCTGCATTTGTTTTCCGCCGACCTTTTTCTTTTACATTCATGGTAGTTTGTGTAGACGTCAACCTATAATAAAGAACAATTTTTTGAAATTTTGATATTTCAATTTAGACCAGATATTTCAGCGTATGTATAAATTTACCGGTCTATATGTAAGTAATGAATAAAATAGTATGTAAATCATTTTTAAGAGATTGTTTTAGTTGCTCAGAATCAGCGATCACCAAGTTTCGGATGCTGTCTCGATCTAATTAAACTCCAAGCTTGAAGCTTCAAGTCACGAAAAGCTGTTGTACTAAAAAATGTTAAAGAGATCGAATTTTTATAAACCATTTCTGTAAGATAGGATAGCCCGATTTTTAAAAAACTTCGTTACAAGAGGTCGACTTGTCTGTGGTTTACCTTTTTCTACAGCTTGATTTTTTCGAGTTTTCCTTTTCAAGAAGATTAATAAAAGTTTTAGGATGATTACGGTGTATATGGCGTTTTAAATTTGCAGCTCTACTGGGCGCACTGCCACTTTCACTGGCGAATGCGCTAATTTTAGCACCACAGATATCCACGAGTGTGAAGTTTGTCCCAAAAAAAATACCATGTACGTATACAAATCCAATAAGAATTTTCAACACCAAACAAGTGTTAGTAATTAGTGCACTGAAAAATTTAATTTGTAAAAAGAGATAACTATACAATATTGAAAAGAGATAAAATGAATAAAACGGATTTTCAAATTGGATTCATATCAGTTTTTTATATTATTTAAACGTGAAGTTTTCCGAAAAAATATTTACGAATGGTGATGTGCGAAGAAAAGTAAAAAATGTGGTAGGAACAACAAAAATTTGGTATATGAAGTTATATGAAAATATTGTCTATTTAATTTTAATTTTTATTTGTTAAAATATAATTAATCAATTTGTAGATTAAAGTGTGATTCTCATATATTTGATTCATTTTAAAGAACTTTATCGTTTTAAATGTAATATTTTTAAAACATTTATGTTTTTTGTAAGACTATGTAGCTAAATATCATATCTCTGCTATTTTTAACAACAAATATTTGGCATTTAAAATGATAAAATATTACCAAACGAATCAAACAAACAAAAATAACACTTTAAGCTACATATTGGATTAATTAGATGTTCCATTCATTAAAACTTTATTAAATTATAATTAAAACGACAATGGGCCCGATTCTGCCTTCCAAAATTTTATGTTATGTTATGTTATTTTTGTTTTTTCAATACAAATTCATATAGGAAGCGGGGAAATAAAATAACATAACATGAATTTTATCGTTCCAGAATCGGGCCCAATATTTCCGTATAATTTAATACATATGTATAACAAATTTTTGTTGTATCCCATATAATTTCTTATAAGAATTTTGAGAGAAACTTTCAAAAACAAAAATTGTGGAAAAGCTACAAAATTAATAAATTTAATTAGCTATGTAAATAAAAGTAAATCTAATGTTTCCTGTTTCATGAATAGGGATTGTCAATAGGGGATGAAGGAGGTTTAATTTTACAACTCTGACTTTAGATTCGTGGTCAGCGACCCAGAAAACCCCTGGATGCAGATTTTGAGATAATTTACTTAAGTTTTTTACTTTTGGCCAGCTTTTTTGAAATTGGCCACACTGTGCAACGTTCAAAAAATTATTAATCATTTTTATCCTCTCCGTTTGGAAATGGATTATGGCTCATTTGATTCAGGACACATTAGGCTAGCAACCGATGTGAAGTTAGCCCAGACTTTCATCCCAGAAAAAATTATCATCAGGCAACACTACAATTTCAACGTTATCCCAGCCCAATATTATTTCATACGATATAATTTACTCTAGCCCAGAAAATAATTTTTGTTTTATTTTATAACATATTTTATTAAAGAAAATCGTATAAATTTAAATCATGGGTTATTCGGGAAATTATAGAAGAAAATACTAAATTTTAAAGAAAACGGCCTCATGGTTAGAAAAGTACGATAATTTGACCCTGGGATGTTTACAAATGGAAGCGATTTGGCCCTGGTATGACCGGGATGTTTCTTATCCGGAAACCATCGATAAGCCATTCGATTCGGCATTGCATTATCTAACTCCATAAATAATATCAAGTTGATTTGCATGTTGAGACTGGCGCTATAATTATTTAACTTAGCATGACACTGAAATTTCATACAAATGGAAGTGATTTGGCCCTGGGATGACCGAGATGTTTCTTATCCGGAAACCATCGATAAGCCATTCGATTCGGCATTGCATTATCTAACTCCATAAATAATATCAAGTTGATTTGCATGTTGAGATTGGCGCTATAATTGTTTAAGTTAGCATGACACTGAAATTTCATACAAATGGAAGTGATTTGGCCCTGGGATGACCGGGATGTTTCTTATCCGGAAACCATCGATAGGCCATTCGATTCAGCATTGTATTATCTAACTCCATAAATAATATCAAGTTGATTTGCATGTTGAGATTGGCGCTATAATTATTTAAGTTAGCATAACACTGAAATTTCATACAAATGGAAGTGATTTGGCCCTGGGTTGACCGGGATGTTTCTTATCCGGAAACCATCGACAGGGCATTCGATTTGGCATTGCATTATCTAACTCCATAAATAATATCAAGTTGATTTGCATGTTGAGACTGGCGCTATAATTATTTAAGTTAGCATAACACTGAAATTTCATACAAATGGAAGTGATTTGGCCCTGGGATGACCGGGATGTTTCTTATCCGGAAACCATCGATAGGCAATTCGATTCGGCATTGCATTATCTAACTCCATAAATAATATCAAGTTGATTTGCATGTTGAGATTGGCGCTATAATTGTTTAAGTTAGCATACACTGAAATTTCATACAAATGGAAGTGATTTGGCCCTGGGTTGACCGGGATGTTTCTTATCCGGAAACCATCGATAAGCCATTCGATTCGGCATTGCATTATCTAACTCCATAAATAATATCAAGTTGATTTGCATGTTGAGATTGGCGCTATAATTGTTTAAGTTAGCATGACACTGAAATTTCATACAAATGGAAGTGATTTGGCCCTGGGATGACCGGGATGTTTCTTATCCGGAAACCATCGACAGGGCATTCGATTTGGCATTGCATTATCTAACTCCATAAATAATATCAAGTTGATTTGCATGTTGAGACTGGCGCTATAATTATTTAAGTTAGCATAACACTGAAATTTCATACAAATGGAAGTGATTTGGCCCTGGGTTGACCGGGATGTTTCTTATCCGGAAACCATCGACAGGGCATTCGATTTGGCATTGCATTATCTAACTCCATAAATAATATCAAGTTGATTTGCATGTTGAGACTGGCGCTATAATTATTTAAGTTAGCATAACACTGAAATTTCATACAAATGGAAGTGATTTGGCACTGGGATGACCGGGATGTTTCTTATCCGGAAACCATCGATAGGCCATTCGATTCGGCATTGCATTATCTAACTCCATAAATAATATCAAGTTGATTTGCATGTTGAGACTGGCGCTATAATTATTTAAGTTAGCATAACACTGAAATTTCATACAAATGGAAGTGATTTGGCCCTGGGATGACCGGGATGTTTCTTATCCGGAAACCATCGATAGGCAATTCGATTCGGCATTGCATTATCTAACTCCATAAATAATATCAAGTTGATTTGCATGTTGAGACTGGCGCTATAATTATTTAAGTTAGCATAACACTGAAATTTCATACAAATGGAAGTGATTTGGCCCTGGGATGACCGGGCTGTTTCTTATCCGGAAACCATCGATAGGCAATTCGATTCGGCATTGCATTATCTAACTCCATAAATAATATCAAGTTGATTTGCATGTTGAGATTGGCGCTATAATTGTTTAAGTTAGCATGACACTGAAATTTCATACAAATGGAAGTGATTTGGCCCTGGGATGACCGGGATGTTTCTTATCCGGAAACCATCGATAGGCAATTCGATTCTCCATTGCATTATCTAACTCCATAAATAATATCAAGTTGATTTGCATGTTGAGACTGGCGCTATAATTATTTAAGTTAGCATAACACTGAAATTTCATACAAATGGAAGTGATTTGGCCCTGGGATGACCGGGATGTTTCTTATCCGGAAACCATCGATAGGCAATTCGATTCCGCATTGCATTATCTAACTCCATAAATAATATCAAGTTGATTTGCATGTTGAGATTGGCGCTATAATTATTTAAGTTAGCATACACTGAAATTTCATACAAATGGAAGCGATTTGGCACTGTGATGACCGGGATGTTTCTTATCCGGAAACCATCGATAGGCCATTCGATTCGGCATTGCATTATCTAACTCCATAAATAATATCAAGTTGATTTGCATGTTGAGATTGGCGCTATAATTATTTAAGTTAGCATACACTGAAATTTCATACAAATGGAAGTGATTTGGCCCTGGGATGACCGGGATGTTCCTTATCCGGAAACCATCGATAGGCCATTCGATTCGGCATTGCATTATCTAACTCCATAAATAATATCAAGTTGATTTGCATGTTGAGATTGGCGCTATAATTATTTAAGTTAGCATCACACTGAAATTTCATACGAATGGAAGTGATTTGGCACTGGGATGACCGGGATGTTTCTTATCCGGAAACCATCGATAGGCCATTCGATTCGGCATTGCATTATCTAACTCCATAAATAATATCAAGTTGATTTGCATGTTGAGACTGGCGCTATAATTATTTAAGTTAGCATAACACTGAAATTTCATACAAATGGAAGTGATTTGGCCCTGGGATGACCGGGATGTTTCTTATCCGGAAACCATCGATAGGCAATTCGATTCGGCATTGCATTATCTAACTCCATAAATAATATCAAGTTGATTTGCATGTTGAGATTGGCGCTATAATTATTTAAGTTAGCATCACACTGAAATTTCATACGAATGGAAGTGATTTGGCACTGGGATGAACGGGATGTTTCTTATCCGGAAACCATCGATAGGCAATTCGATTCCGCATTGCATTATCTAACTCCATAAATAATATCAAGTTGATTTGCATGTTGAGACTGGCGCTATAATTATTTAAGTTAGCATACACTGAAATTTCATACAAATGGAAGTGATTTGGCCCTGGGATGACCGGGATGTTTCTTATCCGGAAACCATCGATAGGCAATTCGATTCGGCATTGCATTATCTAACTCCATAAATAATATCAAGTTGATTTGCATGTTGAGATTGGCGCTATAATTGTTTAAGTTAGCATGACACTGAAATTTCATACAAATGGAAGTGATTTGGCCCTGGGATGACCGGGATGTTTCTTATCCGGAAACCATCGATAGGCAATTCGATTCGGCATTGCATTATCTAACTCCATAAATAATATCAAGTTGATTTGCATGTTGAGACTGGCGCTATAATTATTTAAGTTAGCATAACACTGAAATTTCATACAAATGGAAGTGATTTGGCCCTGGGATGACCGGGATGTTTCTTATCCGGAAACCATCGATAGGCAATTCGATTCGGCATTGCATTATCTAACTCCATAAATAATATCAAGTTGATTTGCATGTTGAGATTGGCGCTATAATTGTTTAAGTTAGCATGACACTGAAATTTCATACAAATGGAAGTGATTTGGCCCTGGGATGACCGGGATGTTTCTTATCCGGAAACCATCGAAAGGCCATTCGATTCAGCATTGTATTATCTAACTCCATAAATAATATCAAGTTGATTTGCATGTTGAGATTGGCGCTATAATTGTTTAAGTTAGCATGACACTGAAATTTCATACAAATGGAAGTGATTTGGCCCTGGGATGACCGGGATGTTTCTTATCCGGAAACCATCGACAGGGCATTCGATTTGGCATTGCATTATCTAACTCCATAAATAATATCAAGTTGATTTGCATGTTGAGACTGGCGCTATAATTATTTAAGTTAGCATAACACTGAAATTTCATACAAATGGAAGTGATTTGGCCCTGGGTTGACCGGGATGTTTCTTATCCGGAAACCATCGATAAGCCATTCGATTCGGCATTGCATTATCTAACTCCATAAATAATATCAAGTTGATTTGCATGTTGAGACTGGCGCTATAATTATTTAAGTTAGCATAACACTGAAATTTCATACAAATGGAAGTGATTTGGCCCTGGGTTGACCGGGATGTTTCTTATCCGGAAACCATCGATAAGCCATTCGATTCGGCATTGCATTATCTAACTCCATAAATAATATCAAGTTGATTTGCATGTTGAGATTGGCGCTATAATTGTTTAAGTTAGCATGACACTGAAATTTCATACAAATGGAAGTGATTTGGCCCTGGGATGACCGGGATGTTTCTTATCCGGAAACCATCGAAAGGCCATTCGATTCAGCATTGTATTATCTAACTCCATAAATAATATCAAGTTGATTTGCATGTTGAGATTGGCGCTATAATTGTTTAAGTTAGCATGACACTGAAATTTCATACAAATGGAAGTGATTTGGCCCTGGGATGACCGGGATGTTTCTTATCCGGAAACCATCGACAGGGCATTCGATTTGGCATTGCATTATCTAACTCCATAAATAATATCAAGTTGATTTGCATGTTGAGACTGGCGCTATAATTATTTAAGTTAGCATAACACTGAAATTTCATACAAATGGAAGTGATTTGGCCCTGGGTTGACCGGGATGTTTCTTATCCGGAAACCATCGACAGGGCATTCGATTTGGCATTGCATTATCTAACTCCATAAATAATATCAAGTTGATTTGCATGTTGAGACTGGCGCTATAATTATTTAAGTTAGCATAACACTGAAATTTCATACAAATGGAAGTGATTTGGCCCTGGGATGACCGGGATGTTTCTTATCCGGAAACCATCGATAGGCAATTCGATTCGGCATTGCATTATCTAACTCCATAAATAATATCAAGTTGATTTGCATGTTGAGATTGGCGCTATAATTATTTAAGTTAGCATAACACTGAAATTTCATACAAATGGAAGTGATTTGGCCCTGGGATGACCGGGATGTTTCTTATCCGGAAACCATCGATAGGCAATTCGATTCGGCATTGCATTATCTAACTCCATAAATAATATCAAGTTGATTTGCATGTTGAGATTGGCGCTATAATTGTTTAAGTTAGCATAACACTGAAATTTCATACAAATGGAAGTGATTTGGCCCTGGGATGACCGGGATGTTTCTTATCCGGAAACCATCGATAGGCAATTCGATTCGGCATTGCATTATCTAACTCCATAAATAATATCAAGTTGATTTGCATGTTGAGATTGGCGCTATAATTGTTTAAGTTAGCATACACTGAAATTTCATACAAATGGAAGTGATTTGGCCCTGGGTTGACCGGGATGTTTCTTATCCGGAAACCATCGATAAGCCATTCGATTCGGCATTGCATTATATAACTCCATAAATAATATCAAGTTGATTTGCATGTTGAGATTGGCGCTATAATTGTTTAAGTTAGCATGACACTGAAATTTCATACAAATGGAAGTGATTTGGCCCTGGGATGACCGGGATGTTTCTTATCCGGAAACCATCGAAAGGCCATTCGATTCAGCATTGTATTATCTAACTCCATAAATAATATCAAGTTGATTTGCATGTTGAGATTGGCGCTATAATTGTTTAAGTTAGCATGACACTGAAATTTCATACAAATGGAAGTGATTTGGCCCTGGGATGACCGGGATGTTTCTTATCCGGAAACCATCGACAGGGCATTCGATTTGGCATTGCATTATCTAACTCCATAAATAATATCAAGTTGATTTGCATGTTGAGACTGGCGCTATAATTATTTAAGTTAGCATAACACTGAAATTTCATACAAATGGAAGTGATTTGGCCCTGGGTTGACCGGGATGTTTCTTATCCGGAAACCATCGACAGGGCATTCGATTTGGCATTGCATTATCTAACTCCATAAATAATATCAAGTTGATTTGCATGTTGAGACTGGCGCTATAATTATTTAAGTTAGCATAACACTGAAATTTCATACAAATGGAAGTGATTTGGCCCTGGGATGACCGGGATGTTTCTTATCCGGAAACCATCGATAGGCAATTCGATTCGGCATTGCATTATCTAACTCCATAAATAATATCAAGTTGATTTGCATGTTGAGACTGGCGCTATAATTATTTAAGTTAGCATAACACTGAAATTTCATACAAATGGAAGTGATTTGGCCCTGGGATGACCGGGATGTTTCTTATCCGGAAACCATCGATAGGCAATTCGATTCGGCATTGCATTATCTAACTCCATAAATAATATCAAGTTGATTTTCATGTTGAGATTGGCGCTATAATTGTTTAAGTTAGCATCACACTGAAATTTCATACGAATGGAAGTGATTTGGCACTGGGATGACCGGGATGTTTCTTATCCGGAAACCATCGATAGGCCATTCGATTCGGCATTGCATTATCTAACTCCATAAATAATATCAAGTTGATTTGCATGTTGAGACTGGCGCTATAATTATTTAAGTTAGCATAACACTGAAATTTCATACAAATGGAAGTGATTTGGCCCTGGGTTGACCGGGATGTTTCTTATCCGGAAACCATCGACAGGGCATTCGATTTGGCATTGCATTATCTAACTCCATAAATAATATCAAGTTGATTTGCATGTTGAGACTGGCGCTATAATTATTTAAGTTAGCATAACACTGAAATTTCATACAAATGGAAGTGATTTGGCCCTGGGATGACCGGGATGTTTCTTATCCGGAAACCATCGATAGGCAATTCGATTCGGCATTGCATTATCTAACTCCATAAATAATATCAAGTTGATTTGCATGTTGAGATTGGCGCTATAATTATTTAAGTTAGCATACACTGAAATTTCATACAAATGGAAGTGATTTGGCCCTGGGATGACCGGGATGTTCCTTATCCGGAAACCATCGATAGGCCATTCGATTCGGCATTGCATTATCTAACTCCATAAATAATATCAAGTTGATTTGCATGTTGAGATTGGCGCTATAATTATTTAAGTTAGCATCACACTGAAATTTCATACGAATGGAAGTGATTTGGCACTGGGATGACCGGGATGTTTCTTATCCGGAAACCATCGATAGGCCATTCGATTCGGCATTGCATTATCTAACTCCATAAATAATATCAAGTTGATTTGCATGTTGAGACTGGCGCTATAATTATTTAAGTTAGCATAACACTGAAATTTCATACAAATGGAAGTGATTTGGCCCTGGGATGACCGGGATGTTTCTTATCCGGAAACCATCGATAGGCAATTCGATTCGGCATTGCATTATCTAACTCCATAAATAATATCAAGTTGATTTGCATGTTGAGATTGGCGTTATAATTATTTAAGTTAGCATCACACTGAAATTTCATACGAATGGAAGTGATTTGGCACTGGGATGACCGGGATGTTTCTTATCCGGAAACCATCGATAGGCAATTCGATTCCGCATTGCATTATCTAACTCCATAAATAATATCAAGTTGATTTGCATGTTGAGATTGGCGCTATAATTGTTTAAGTTAGCATGACACTGAAATTTCATACAAATGGAAGTGATTTGGCCCTGGGATGACCGGGATGTTTCTTATCCGGAAACCATCAATAGGCAATTCGATTCGGCATTGCATTATCTAACTCCATAAATAATATCAAGTTGATTTGCATGTTGAGATTGGCGCTATAATTGTTTAAGTTAGCATACACTGAAATTTCATACAAATGGAAGTGATTTGGCCCTGGGTTGACCGGGATGTTTCTTATCCGGAAACCATCGACAGGGCATTCGATTTGGCATTGCATTGAGAAAAGAAAAAATTGTTTGGATATTTTCGTATTTCCAAATTATCCTAGTGGTTATAACGTGAAATCTACTTAAATTCAAAAACCATTTTGTTTGCAAATTAAGTGTGTTATTTGTTATTAAATTACAAACGAAATATTTTTACAATGCCGTTTTCTAAATTCAAATTGGATAAATCGAATTATTCGACAATCCAAGACGCAGTAATTCAACTTACTCCAGATTTAGACAATATCGAGTGGCCTATCGATGGTTTCCGGATAAGAAACATCCCGGTCATCCCAGGGCCAAATCACTTCCATTTGTATGAAATTTCAGTGTATGCTAACTTAAATAATTATAGCGCCAATTTCAACATGCAAATCAACTTGATATTATTTATGGAGTTAGATAATGCAATGCCGAATCAAATGGCCTATCGATGGTTTCCGGATAAGAAACATCCCGGTCATCCCAGGGCCAAATCACTTCCATTTGAATGAAATTTCAGTGTTATGCTAACTTAAATAATTATAGCGCCAATCTCAACATGCAAACCAACTTGATATTATTTATGCAGTTAGATAATGCAATGCCGAATCGAATGGCCTATCGATGGTTTCCGGATAAGAAACATCCCGGTCATCCCAGCGCCAAATCACTTCCATTTGTATGAAATTTCAGTGTCATGCTAACTTAAATAATTATAGCGCCAATCTCAACATGCAAATCAACTTGATATTATTTATGGAGTTAGATAATGCAATGCCGAATCGAATGGCCTATCGATGGTTTCCGGATAAGAAACATACCGGTCATCCCAGGGCCAAATCACTTCCATTTGTATGAAATTTCAGTGTTATGCTAACTTAAATAATTATAGCGCCAGTCTCAACATGCAAATTAACTTGATATTATTTATGGAGTTAGATAATGCAATGCCAAATCGAATGGCCTGTCGATGGTTTCCGGATAAGAAACATCCCGGTCAACCAAGGGCCAAATCACTTCCATTTGTATGAAATTTCAGTGTATGCTAACTTACATAATTATAGCGCCAATCTCAACATGCAAACCAACTTGTTATTATTTATAGAGTTAGATAATGCAATGCCAAAACAAATGGCCTATCGATGGTTTCCGGATAAGAAACATCCCGGTCATCCCAGGGCCAAATCACTTCCATTTGTATGAAATTTCAGTGTTATGCTAACTTAAATAATTATAGCGCCAGTCTCAACCTGCAAATCAAATGGCCTGTCGATGGTTTCCGGATAAGAAACAACCCGGTCATCCCAGGGCCAAATCACTTCCATTTGTATGAAATTTCAGTGTTATGCTAACTTAAATAATTATAGCGCCAATCTCAACATGCAAACCAACTTGTTATTATTTATGGAGTTAGATAATGCAATGCCAAATCAAATGGCCTATCGATGGTTTCCGGATAAGAAACATCCCGGTCATCCCAGGGCCAAATCACTTCCATTTGTATGAAATTTCAGTGTTATGCTAACTTAAATAATTATAGCGCCAGTCTCAACCTGCAAATCAACTTGATATTATTTATTGAGTTAGATAATACAATGCTGAATCGAATGGCCTATCGATGGTTTTCGGATAAGAAACATCCCGGTCATCCCAGTGCCAAATCACTTCCATTTGTATGAAATTTCGTGATGCTAACTTAAATAATTATAGCGCCAATCTCAACATGCAAACCAACTTGATATTATTTATGGAGTGAGATAATGCAATGCCGAATCGAATTGCCTATCGATGGTTTCCGGATAAGGAACATCCCGGTCATCCCAGAGCCAAATCACTTCCATTAGTATGAAATTTCAGTGTGATGCTAACTTAAATAATTATAGCGCCAATCTCAACATGCAAACCAACATGATATTATTTATGGAGTTAGATAATGCAATGTCAAATCGAATGGCCTATCGATGGTTTCCGGATAAGAAACATCCCGGTCATCCCAGGGCCAAATCACTTCCATTTGTATGAAATTTCAGTGTATGCTAACTTAAATAATTATAGCGCCAATCTCAACATGCAAATCAACTTGATATTATTTATGGAGTTAGATAATGCAATGCCGAATCGAATGGCCTATCGATGGTTTCCGGATAAGGAACATCCCGGTCATCCCAGGGCCAAATCACTTCCATTTGTATGAAATTTCAGTGTATGCTAACTTAAATAATTATAGCGCCAATCTCAACATGCAAATCAACTTGATATTATTTATGGAGTTAGATAATGCAATGCCGAATCGAATGGCCTATCGATGGTTTCCGGATAAGAAACATCCCGGTCATCCCAGTGCCAAATCACTTCCATTCGTATGAAATTTCAGTGTGATGCTAACTTAAATAATTATAGCGCCAATCTCAACATGCAAACCAACATGATATTATTTATGGAGTTAGATAATGCAATGTCAAATCGAATGGCCTATCGATGGTTTCCGGATAAGAAACATCCCGGTCATCCCAGGGCCAAATCACTTCCATTTGTATGAAATTTCAGTGTATGCTAACTTAAATAATTATAGCGCCAATCTCAACATGCAAATCAACTTGATATTATTTATGGAGTTAGATAATGCAATGCCGAATCAAATGGCCTATCGATGGTTTCCGGATAAGGAACATCCCGGTCATCCCAGGGCCAAATCGCTTCCATTTGTAAACATCCCAGGGTCAAATTATCGTACTTTTCTAACCATGAGGCCGTTTTCTTTAAAATTTAGTATTTTCTTCTATAATTTCCCGAATCACCCATGATTTAAATTTATACGATTTTCTTTAATAAAATATGTTATTAAATAAAACAAAAATTATTTTCTGGGCTAGAGTAAATTATATCGTATGAAATAATGTTGGGCTGGGATAACGTTGAAATTGTAGTGTTGCCTGATGATAATATTTTTCTGGGATGAAATTCTGGGCTAACTTCACATACATGGCTAGCATATGTACGTATGGACATTACCCGACAAACTCTAGGATATCTGATATTGACCGATTCGTATACCACTCGAAACAAATAAAACCGATACGACGTTCAAAAAATTTTATTTCATTTGCATAGCCAATTAAATTTATTAATTTTGTAGCTTTTCCTCAATTTTTGTTTCTGAAAATTTCACTCAAAATTCTTATTAGAAATTATATTAACATTGTATATACTAACACATGCTTATTTTTGTTATTTGGGACAAACTTCACAGCCGTAGATATCCCCGTTTTCATCTTGGTCTGCTTTTACTTGGCACATGAAATAATTCCCAGTATCCGTTTCCGTAATTAAAAATGTTCATATACAGCTGATTTTATTCTCGGCGACTACTCCATTATAATTATAGTGTTGTTAGCTGCTCGTTAATAATTACTTTACTGATAATACGGGATAATTTTTTTTTTTTTTTTTAATCAACTAAATAACCGATGGTAACTAAGGGATTTTCTTTTCCTATAAAATGCCACCACTTACGTGAACTAAATATTATTGATTTACCACATGGGTAGTGAAAAACGAAATGTTTAATGAATTTTTTGTTTTAATTTAAAAAAAAAATTATCAAATGTCGTAACGTCGGTTTGATTTTTAAAGATTATTAAAATAATAAAACAAAAACTCTCTCTTTCATTATTTCTTTTACCGTCTCGCTTCGTCTACCTTGCGTTAGGTTTTCCAACTTTTTTATTCAATATAGTGACATCTATTATTATTTAAACCAATTAAATGCAAACTCTACAATTCGGCTATACCTGACTCTTCAATCGACTCTGATTGCTTATCCCAAGTACAAGGCTTCATATTAAAAGCCGCAAAAATACCATGAAAGGGTTTGTTCGACAAGCGTTGTCCAGGAACATCTTCAACTATATATCATTTGCCTAACAATTTACGAGTAGCAATGTAAGGTCCCTTGAATCTGGGTAAAAGCTTATGATTAATTCCAGGCTAGTTTACAACGTTTCGTATAAAGACATAATCACCGACTTCATACTTATATGCGCCTATATGTTTGTTGTCGAAATAAAGTTTATTTTTCTCTTGGTTCGTTCGCGTACATTTTGCAATACCGTCTCTTATTTCGTTTAGATTTCTACTCGTATTCTCATTCTGAGAATTAATAAATTGCTTCAGAACATCATTTGACTTAATTTGATTCACGCCAAAAAGTGCAATCGAAGGTGTAGTTCCTATAGTTTGGTTCTGCCTATTGTTTATTACAAATTCCGTATGGTTAAGGACAGTGTCCCAACTTTTATTAGGGTCAGAATCAACAATTTTCGAAAGTACCGGTTTTAATGTACGATTAATTCGTTCGACCTGACCGTTTGATTGAGGAGAACTCGTGGCGGTCAACACAATCATGCTGAGTGTTCACCTCATTTACAAACGTCTTGAAATTATGTGAGATGAAACACGCACCCCGATCTGATTCTATCCGTAAAGGAACGCTGAACTGATTAAAGTAAGATTTTAAATGCTTGACAACTTCGGTTGTATTCGTCGTCTTTGTCGGGTACAGTTTCGTAAATTTACTAAAACCGTCAACTACCGCAAAAATATACCTGTAACCTCGCCTGGTAATTTCTAATGGACCTTCATGATCCACAAGGATCGTGTGAAGGGCCTGTCATATCTATCGTATATATGGAGAAAACCCTCTCTATGCGCATTCGGTTCGTAAATGATACATTTCATATAATTTTTTATAAATTCGTTAATTCTTTCCACCATATTCGTGAACCAATAATTACGTCTAATCATTTCGACGGTTTTATTAATACCTACGTGTCCGATATTATGGTGTTGTCTTATTATTTCATCGACAAAACCCTGAGGCACCAAGAACAATAGCCTGTTCTTGTATTTTCTATATACCAGATTTTCTCTCAGCTCATAAAATTTATTCTCTCTGTTTTCGTTTTGGTAATCGTAAATTATTTTGGTGGCGTTGTCCGTCAACTGAAAATGCGCCAGATTTTTTGAAAGGTTGCATTCCAACATTAATTAATTTGGTGCACGACTAAGCGCATCGACATATCGCATTCTGTTATTACCACGATGCACGATCTCGTAATCATAGTTTTCTAATAACAGAGCCCATCGCTTGATTCGATTATTCGTATCTTTCTTTTCCAACGTCAATTTTAATGAATTACAATCAGTTACTAATTTGATATGAATTCCATGTACGTATACATGAAAACGTTGCAGTGCATACATGATAGCAAGCGTTTCTAATTCGTAGGAGTGATAACGTGCTTCCGTTTCGGTCGTTCGTTTGCTATAAAATAAAACAGGATGGAGATATCCATCTGCTTGACGCTGTAGTAAAATAGCATCAAAAACTATTTGGCTAGCGTCCGTATGTAATTCGGTAGCTGCGTTAGGATTATATAAACTCAGAATTGGTGAGGATGTTAATTTAGACTTTAACAATTGAAATGCGTCTGCCTCAACCTTATCAAATTTATAATCAGCATTTTTTTTTTAACAAATCGTATAAGGGTTTAGCTAATATCGAATAATTTTGTATAAATCGTCTAAAGAAGCTCGTTAAACCAATAAAACGGTGCAGTTCATGAACATTCTTAGATAATGAGTAATTTTGAATTGCATCTAGATGTCGCGACGTCGGGCGAATTTCATCTTGACCAATTTCGTATCGTAAGTAATCGATTTTGTCTCGAAGAAAACTACATTTAGCAGGTTGAATCTTTAAACAATTCGCATACAATATGTCAAACACCGTTGTGAGTATTTCAAAATGCTTTTCTATTGTGTCCGTAGCCACCAGGATATCGTCAATGTAAATTATTACGTCACCTGATTCGATTAATTGTCTAAAAATTATTGCTACAAACCGCTGAAACACTGAAGGCGCATTACTTAATCCAAAGGGCATTTTTAGATATTCATACTGCCCGTCCGGCGTAACAAACGCAGTATATTTCACAGAGTCTTCGTTTATCGGTATGTGGTGAAATCCACTTCGAAGGTCTATTAGTGAAAACACTTTCTTTCCTCGCAGTTTTTCTATGCAGTCGTCCATTAATGGTAAAGGAAATCTTTCCTTTATTGTTATTTTATTAAGTTTGCGATAATCGATGCACATACGCTGAGAACCGTTCCTTTTCTTTACCAGTATGATTCTACTAGCAAAATCGCTTTTACTTGGTCGTATTATGCCACGATCAAGTAAATCGTCAATCATTTCGCGCACTAATTTACGTTCATGCATTGAAAGTCGTTTCGGAACTGAGTGGATGGTCTTATCACTATTAAGAACAATTTTAAGTTCGTATTTGGTTCCCGGTGTTGTTTTAATCGGTCGATTCTCAAAATCATTTAACAATATATTGAATCTATCTTGAACTAAATATTCTTTCGTTTTATCGTCATATAATGGACCTATTCTATAGTCATGATTCGATTCTAATTCTAAGACATCGTCTGAAAAATACTCAATATTTAAGATCTCGTCAAATAAATTGCATCGCAATGTCTGTTCCACTTTTTCACTCGGGCAAACGCTTATCGAACCACCACCCAAATTAGTTAATATGTTACAACTTACCATTGGACTTCTAATAAATTCGCGACCGATCAAGCAATCATAGCCCATTGTTTCGTCTGGTACAATACATATAAAACTTAATGTTAAAATTATTGAAATTAATTTTACAATTCAACTCCAATATTCCGCAAATTTGTATTTTTGAATTATTCACTCCAGTGAATTGATTTCCGTCGTTCCTTTCAATTATTATTCCCTCAGGAACAATTCCTCGCTTCATGATATTAATTGTGCTTCCCGTATCGATGATCGCTTTGACTTGGTATGATGTATTATTTGGAAATTGGATTATCATATCCACCGAAAATTCGTCATGTTTAATAAGATTCATTTTTTGAATGACTTGTTGACAATTTGTAGGGCCACCTTTTGGATGTACTTTATTGCAACTGGTACATCTTTCTCGTCGTTGAGGCTTTGGGCATTGTGTCGAAAAGTGCCCGATTTCCCCACAATTAAAACAGCGTTTTGAATCGTATTGATTAAATCGTTTCGGATTATTATTCACTTTTGCTGTAGACGTATTCGCCGTTGCTATCGAGTTAATATTTTCTTTCGTTGGTGAATCCTTAGTATAATGGCTAGTTTGCAGTTTATTTCTCGTTCGCACTGGCTGCATACTATTATACCATTCGATACGATCTTTTAATTAGTGAATTCGACAAATTCACTTCGTTTATTCCCAGAATTATATATTTAATCACGGCATCCTTTGAGATATTAACTTTGTCACTAATCGTAATCATCTCGTAATAGTATTCCAATAAATCTTGGTCTTTACGTCTTATAGAGTTTCTTAATTGGTCATGTATTTCCACTTCACTAATGTTTGTTTTGAAATTCTCCAAAAATTTATTTTTAAAATTCTCGAAATCATAATACTTATCTTGGAATGTCATAAACCACATTCTTGCAGTGTATGATAATTTTGATGGAATCGATAACATTAATAATATATCGTCGATTTTATAGATTTCTTTTAACGATTCGATTTGATTAATCCATTGTACCGATGACAAGGACTTTGCGTTACCTGGCTCGAATTCAGGTGTAATATCGATCACTTCTTTGGTAGATAATACCGATCTTTGAGGTTTTTTTTTTCTCAATCAACAACTTTCGTTCTAACTCTAGTAATTCACGTTCTTTCGTAATTAAATTCCTTTCTCGATCAATTAATTCTCGCTCTCGTTCCAAATCCGCATAGCCGCAAGTAAAATTCAACACTTTACTTGTATTAGATGAAAGTTCGTCCACCTCACTTTTAGATCCATAACCATTGTGTATATTCAATTGTGACATTTCGTTTTCCAAATTATCGTTCTGTGCCAGTCGTTTTAGTAACACCTTTTTATTTCCGCTCGTTGAAAGCTTCTTACTTGTCAATAAGGCCCGCAATTCGTGTACGCTTAATTCATCCATCTTTTCGTCCGCTGAATTCACGTGCTTTTTTCCACAAATTATTATTTTTCGATTATTTTAAATAAAACTGATATCCCGCAACTATATTCGTCAACACTTTATCGCATCCAAATCTCCTTCGTATCCCACTTCTGAAGATGTCGTAGCGTCGGTTTGATTTTTAAAGATTATTAAAATAATAAAACAAACACTCTCTCTTTCATTAAGCGTATTTCCTTGAAAAATTTACAACAACAATTGCATAGGATAAACCCTCGCAAGAATAACATTAACCCAAACAAATATTGGGTTAAATTAAACCCAATTCTAATTTTTGGTTATGATACCTGCCACCAGGTCATATCACATATTAAATTTATATTTTATTTCGAATAGTTGGCTTTTGCCAATTAAATCAAATTGGCTATTTTCTTGGGAAACAAATAAATCCAAAATAGTTTGGATTCAATTTTGGTCAACAAAATACGCTAATTATTTCTTCTACCGTAGCGCTTCGTCTACCTTGCGTTAGGTTTTCCAACTTTTTATATAGTGACATCTATTATCAGTTAAAACAATTAAATGCAAACTCTACACAAACATTTTTCTTTTTCATTTCCCTGTGTAAACTTTATTATGCCCATCAGTGTATGAATGATTTTATACTTTTCTTTTATTAGTACCTTTACCCCGGTTTGATTCAACAGACATTTGTATGTAGGTAAGAGTTGTAAAATGAAACGTGTTTTATATTTTTATTTTATATCGATATTTTTTTACTAATTTAAATGATTCAAAATACATGTTAGTCAGTCTGAATTTTATGATATAGTGATTTTGTGGCGTAAACTTGATAATTGTGTATGATTGTTGCGGGACAAAACCGCGAACAAGAATTTGATTCAACACAAGTCGCTAGTTACACAATTTAATTTTACCTTCAAATATATTCTTAAGTAGGGTAGGTTAAGACACCATATTTCAGATATTAATAAAACAGTATACATGTTACCAAATTGAAATATTGAAAGATTTGTTTTGCAACTCTCCCAACCAACCCATTTACATAATAAAATTGTGAATTTACGAGTATGATATACATATTCGAAAATAATTTTTAAAAGTTTACTTTTTATTATAAAAACAAATTTTTAATAATGCTATTAAAATGTAAATTAACCCATGTATTACTCATACATCTCAAGCACAACGTGTTAGGTAACTCAAGTGTGTTCTTATGTATGTACATATTCATATATTATTTAACCATAATTCTTCATTTTTTAATAGTATGTATAAGAAGTAATTAATTTATAATCACATCTGAGACCTCCACGATACTAAGTTTTGTTTTATTAATTTACCTACTCTTGTACTTAACGCGGATATATTTGTATTTGTATAATGTATATAAATGCATTCGTAATAAAAATAAAATTTACTATTTTTCATTAATATTATACGAAATGAATTTAATAACTTTAACTATCTATGCATACATCGTATATTAAAATATTACTTTGCTTTTAAATTAAAATTTTAATAGAATTAAAAATAATATATAATATAAAAACTAACTATTTTATATAATAAAAAAAAAAATTAAAATGGAAAAATATTAATTTTTATTTTTTATTACCTAAAGAATAAAATATTATATTCACAAAAATCATTAAGATTAAAATAATACAAAAAAAAACTGACACAAATAAAAATAATGATTTTGTTTTGCATTGCACGACAACTAGAATAATAAAAAATTAAATGCAAATATCTATTTTATTATTATTATTTTTAAATAATATTAAATAAATTTATCTATTTGTTTTCATATAAAAAACAGCTTTCCTTTGTCTTTTTGAAATGTACCTTGTTTTGACTAATTATTATCAATTATCATTAATCTCAGAATAATTTATAGCTCAATTCATTATATTTTATATTCGATTTGTTAATATTCTACGGGGTGGCAAAATTAATTCTGTAATTGTGTAACGATCACGCAAATTGGCGCCAAATATTATATGACGAACTAACTATGAGGAATCCTTTAATTACCTACAGTACTATTGTATCTCTATTTACTAAAATAAATCTTATTACTAAAATTTGGTTGAACCTAAATTCCTAACAGTACTGAATTGGTTTCGTTGAATTCACGGCACATCTTGGACATCGCTGCATTAACTTATTAAAAGGGCAAGTTCGTGTGTATAAACATAATATAGTGGTGCTAATAGTCATTGATATATCCAGATTACTTGGTTTCAGGATGTAACTAATTTATATCACGATTATGATCGCCGTGACTCGAAAAGTTACGAATCTCGCGTGAGTTGCATTTTAATATTATGGTTCTCGCTTTTATCCTTTTATTTAGTTGATGAAGGTTGTGCCCTGAAAGTAATTTACTTGTTTTAACCCTGGTGTCGGAAACAACATTTTTTGCTCGTGTAAACAAACGTTAAAAAGCTTACTTTTAATAGAGTTTGTAGTTTTTTCTACAAGCTTTTTCTATGACTTTTGTAAAAAGTAGGCTGTTGCATTTTTATTTTTTTCACGCAAACATTTAACTTTTACCGTGTCTCCTATATGCTATACTTATTTTGATGCTCGCTAATAAGGTGGTAAACAAAGAAAACTAATAAAAACTTATAAACTTAAAATAAGAAAAATTAAGTATCCGGTAAATGGCAATTATTTGTATTCGCCGATGGAAAACTTAACTTAACTTAAAAATATCAAAGAAGCTTCGTCAAATTTTATCTGTCGCTTAAAATACTTAAGAAAGCGAAATTTTTCGTTTAAACTTTAAAAAATGTAAAACCAGGGCCCTATTGCACCAACTACTTATCACTTATTACTTATCAACTTTATTATATTATTTGTTAGTTTTTTGGTGTGAAAACATCTTTAGCAGCAGGAGTAAGTAAAAAATTGTATAGAAATCGGGTTACGGAAACAAAAATGCCGAACAAAACATATTGCTGGTATGTGTGAATAAAACGTAAAATCAATGCAAAATCTACGCATATACACATGCAACATATAACATCATCCGGCATTTCAAAACCATCGTGACTCATCGTGAGCCGAATACAAAAAAAAATGGAAAAAATAACCGCCTACTTTAATTTATTTTGTTGTGAAAATATCTGCTATATATGACCGCAGCAGCAAGTGTTTTTGAAAATGAAAATTACATACGAGTCAAAGGACCACAAATTATGCTTGTGTAGTATAATAGTTATTTACGTCACAAGGGCGATAAATGAGTTGTTACAGTACGAGTTCGATGTTTATTTGAGAATTTTGAACGATAACTGTAACGATCATTTAACGTTCGTTTAACCTGATTTTGCTTTGTTCAGTGAGTTTGCCGTGACCATTTACTACTATGGAGGTTTAAGTGATTAACTTAACAAAACTTTACTTGGTTCATGCTCAATTAATCTCAGTAAAGTTCGTCCTCCAAATTCAAAATAGAATTATAACTTACTGACTTTTATAAAAAACACGTACCTTAGTTTAAATACTGAGCAAACAACATCCGTCTTTATGGGGGGGTTTCTGAGCGCTAACGAAATGGCTTGAAATGATTCAATTCATATTTATACAAAAAAGTTTTCACATAAATCTTTTGCGAGTTGAGGGTGAACTCGCTCGTTGTTTTTTGTAAATAATAAGTGATAAGTGTTTCACATAAGAATGTCTATAACTTATCAAATGACAAATTATCCAATTTGTATGATAAGTTGTAATGATCCATGAGTAGAATGGAACTTGGCTATTTATCAACCGATTAGAGTGAAACTCGACAGGTACAATGAAAATGGGATTCCAAAATAATTTATAGGTGAAGGTCTGGAATATGGCCAAGTTCCTTCCTAATTGGCCATATTCCGGAACTTTGTCAAAAAATCACCTTAGAATCCGAATCTATCCAAGTCAAATTTTATCATAATCGTGTATCACAATCATAGTTTTATAATAATAATAATTGAACAAAAGTTCTCATCTTACAATAACAGTGGAAAAAAAGTTTTTAACAGACCTCCGTCATGCCACTACAATTTGTAGCTCTTATCAATTTATTTGAGTAGTGAAATTTTTGTTATTGATATTTTGGATAATTATCATTACAGTAGTTGATTATTGATAAATTAAAACTGTTGGTGCAAGGTGCAACAGAACTACGAAAAACTTATCAAAAACCTCAAACTTATCGCTTAATTTTGTGCAATTTAATTTTGATAAGTGAATGCTTATCACTTATTATAACTCAATAAAATACTTATTAAATTTCAATTTGGTACCACAGAAAATTATCAAAAATTATGATAAGTTGATAAGTAATAAGTGATAAGTAGTTGGTACAATAGGGCCCAGATATAAAAATTCAGCTTTCTAATATTGAACCTGATATTAAAAGAAGCCGCCCCGGTGGCACAGTTGTTAGCATGCTTGCTTTAAGCTCCGGAGGTCCCGGGTTCGATTCCCGGCTAGTGATGAAAAAATCACGGCTGGTTAATGTAAGGATCAATGAATTAATCACTCATTATCCATTGAACAAATGATTACGTAACTTCATAATGAAGCGGCCAAATCCCTCTATGGGATGTAGCGCCAGCGAAAAAAAAAAAATTAAAAGAATTAGTAGCTCAAAGAGCCAAAAACATCAGAATCATTAGGAACCTAATTTATTTTCTTATTTTCATGTTTTATTATATCTACCATTATATTTCAGAAAAATATGCTTTTTATTTTGTTTGTAAGAGTTATATTACATGTACGTAGATGATATACAATTTGAAAAATATTTACAAGCTATATTCCTCCTGTTCCTCCAGTAATTTTATTTCTACGAAGTGTTCCTCGGTCCGAAAAGTTTGAGAAACGCTGATCTATACTACATAAAATAAAGTTAATCCAAAAATATATTAATACAAACGCCTTAAATTAAATATTTAATTTAAAACATTTAGTTCATTAAATTAAATTCATTTATCACGTGATATCTAAAAAATTAAGAATTTCAAATTATATTACTTTAAAACTAAATAAAATTTTTAAATTCTTGCTATTCTAGAGCAATAATGAGCATCATAGCCTGTCTATTGCGGCCCTTTGAGTACTGAAACCATCGCTTAATTATATTAATTGTATTTTCAACTCTAGCTATTGCAAATTTCTCCATGGCGCTTTCTGAAATTATAAAATACATTTAAAATGGTAAAATTAAAAAATTTTAGGGGTCAATTTTTATTGATGATTGACAATTTGTATATAACTAAGTACCTTTGATAATATTCATAATAGTGTATGACTTTACAGGTATATTGATATTATGGCCAAACCAAAATTGATATTATGCATACCGCCTCGTTTGCGACTACCGCTCTTAAGCACCCTCGAACGTATTTATCTACTGAAGCATCGGTTAACAGATTAAAGGTGTCATCATGCTAATTGAAAATAAAGATATTAAAACATTAAAACGTTTCAACAACCATATATAACCATAACGTGATTTCTTTCTTACCAACGCTTTTTGATATTCCACTGATTTTAGTTGTTCGTCAAGCTCTTTAAAATCTTCTACTGTTAAGCGGGGGATATCAAGTATTAATGAGTTTGATTTGTTTAGAAATTTGGTATTAGCTTAGCCTCGTGTCTCAAAACTGTTACCTCTTTTAAAAAAGCTTTCAGTAAAATATGATTTTGGTGGCCAATATTGTTTTCTTGACATGTGGCATCGGTTTGAGTTCCGTTATCACATGTCGTTTGAATTTTCCTGATTTCTAACTTAAGGTTCTTCTCAGAGTTACAGCAATATTGTGGTATTATATGTGTGAAGGCAATTTAGCAGGATTCGTTTTATTTAAATAAATAAACTTTGTGAGTGAGTTTTTGTGTACTAGCTGTTGGTTTCATGGTATTGTCTATTTTTAAAAACTTTAATCTAATTCGTCGTCGGTAATACGTTGAGATTATTGGGTATCTAAAATAGAAATAAAGGTAAATATAAAAATAATTAATTAAAAACGAATTTTAGTTGCCACACAGCTCCATTTGAGTATATTCTGTCATTTTGTTCAACTGTCAGAAAAATAATATTTGGAATTTATAAATGTTGTACTGGTAGTATATAAAATTTGAGTCGGTTATCAGTTTACCAATTTTGTTTTTGATATCAACCATTTTATACGTTAGTTCAGTGGTGTATTCCTCTGTCTGTATCCTAGTAGAGTATGGATAAACTAGAAGATGGTAACGGATAATCGAAATAGTTTTCAAGACTTAACAATGTGTGTCCTTTAATGTAACCAATATCTTGATTGATTTCGTCTATTTTAAGAATATTGTCATCCAGTATGCTATAGTTATTCGGATACGAATTTGAGAAAGTAAATATTTGGTTAAATGTCGGCTCAGCCTGAATTGCCAAGAAATGTTGCTTCATTTTTTTCAAACTGAATTAAGTTCTCGAATTTAAACGCACTATATATATCGTGGTGTCCAAAAGCTTTTACATCGTGTGATAAATCTAATAAGTTATGCTTATTTTAGGACATACATATTCTCTTTTCTGTATAATTCCTCAAATTTTTCTACAAATTATTTTACTAATTCTGATGCACATATAATATTCCTATGCCAGTCTTTTGGATGACATAAAATGCGTATGGCACATACCAAGAGTAAAAAATGTGCGCAATATTTCTCATTCAAAACATTTATGAATACTGCTATGCCTGTGTAACATAGAAACAAACGAAATTCTGTGGCCTTCCAGTAATCAATTTCAGCTAAAGATCTTTGTTTACGTACAAATTCGATTGGCATACATTTACTAATTGGTTTTAAACGTTCATTTATAACATTTATTGCTTTTTTTTTGACGAAACAATTTTTTGTTTCGTTGTCTAGCTAGTGTTACTAGCATCTGTCGCATAACTCCTAGTAGAACGCAATGCATATAATCAATTGGAAACCGGAAAACATACTTTATGTTGAAAATATGTTCCCTTTTTTTCGCATTTGGTACAACTGAAGTAACCAGAATGATTTTTGACACCTAAAATACATAACCCAGCCAGAAAAATGAATTTTAACTTTGTTTAATATGTTTTAATTTGTTAACTTACGATCGTGCTGGAGCATCGCATACGATTGGTCTATTTTTTTGTCGCCGAATATTATGAGATTGTTCTCCAAATCTTTAAACTCGGTAACAAACTGTTTCAAAAATGATTCGGCTCAATGTGGTTTTTTGTATCCCTGGAATAACCCAATTAAAAAAACCTCTTTAAAACGAACGATATTTACCAAAATTGGCCATAGTTGGATGGTTGAACTCTCTGTAAATGGAATGCCATCGATGCCAATATCGATATGCACAACATTTTTATCAAACAATGGGAATAAAGTCTATTGTTCATTAGCAGCATTTCAGAGGATGTCGAAGATTTTCCCGTCCTTTTCAAAGTCCTCATGTTCTTTGGGACATTGAGGTTATATTTTCTTAAAATTTTCAGCAATAAATTTCTGGCAGCATCTGAAATGTTAAATTTAATGCTCCATTCTGCAACATCAGTAGCAATAATTCCTGTAACAAAACTATTTGTCTTGTTTGGATCTTTGCAATTTGAATTATCCGAAAAACATTCACTTTCATTTGAGCGTGATCTATCACTAAGATTTCCTTCCTGCTACTTCAGTTTGATTATCGAATCCATATCTGGCAAATATTCTAATTGTAGTGAGCAAAACGAGATATTATCCATAAGGGATGAGTTTGTGTGGATAATCCCGAGTGGATAATATTTCTTTGCTCACGACTGGCACACAACGTTTTATCCAATTTTGTTGAAATAAATGTAAATAATCGTAAATTAATAAGAAATAGTTCCATTTTGTGTTTTCGCACTGTAGCATTGAATTTTGAAATACATTTTATCATAGTGACCGTTCTTCAAATTTATGTGACGTCTTTCTTTGACGTAAATTACAAAATCTACGAATAATTTTCCAATGACTACTCACCATTTTGTCATACAAAATATAACTCACGTTGCCCCTAGCAGCGTGGGTTATACAATGGGCCCGATTCTGGAACGATAAAATTCATGTTATGTTATTTTATTTCCCCGCTACCTATATGAATTTGTATTGAAAAAACAAAAATAAAATAACACTAAAAAATAACCCTGTGCAATTGCACAATTTTATTATTTATGTGAAACATTTTTGCTAAATAAAATTAAACGCGTTCTATTTTATTAGAGTTCGAAGTCTTTTTTTCGTCGGGGCAACCTGTAGTGAAGTATTCCTTTTCAGAAATTGTTTGTATTTATTATGGCAAAAATATTTCACATAAATAATAAAATTGTGCAATTGCACAGGGGTCCCCTAGTAACCAAATATTTTACTTTAAATTAAACATTCCGCTTTATAGTTATTACAGTAATTACACAATAAAATACGTGGTACGCGTTTATATTGCGCCTAAATGTATGCGAATACTACAACAAATTATTTAAAAACTTTTCTAGTAACTATATTCATAATAAAGCGTCATCATTCCCCTCTAAAAATCAGTATGTATCATTTCGTTGAAGTGTAAACAACACTTTTGTTTTAATTTGGAGCAGAGTGCAGCTGATGGACATCGAATGCTCGGTGAAGCATATGGGGAACATGCTCTATCAATAATAATATATGAGTGCTGGTTTTATCAATTTTAAAAGTGACGATTTTGACACCTCTGTTGGAGGTGTTATTGAACGAAGATCCATGCCAAACTCAAAAGCAGCTTGCTGAACTTTTGGGAGTGACTCAACCAGCGATTGTATACCACCTCAAGGTGATTGCAAACCGTCTCAATACTTGTTAAACTCGACTAAAAACTTTCAATCTCGTGCAAAAGATGAATTTTGCTTTTCAAAATTGTTTCCTCTTGGGACCTCTCTCTAAAAAGGATATTAACTGTGTTCCATAGACCTGAGCACTTGTGCGCCGCTAATCATACTAAATCGATTGGATACATGTTTTTACATGCGTTTTATTAAAATTTGCGTTCCATTGGCTATCTACTCACAAGTACCAGCAAGTAGGAAATTTGTCTCATGGGAACACAGCTATTAATGAATTTACACTATTGCTAATCGTAATTTTATTTACTGTTATTCTGGAAACACCAAATACTGTGAATTCGTCTATTAGGTTCTCCTACCTTCAAATCTCATATTGGGGATTTATTTCAGAAAGCTTCATTGATAGGTTTTTCAATATCATGGATAAATCTCAAAAAGTCTAGAAAATTTTCTCCAAGAATACACATCATGCGAGTAACATCAAAGAGATTCGAAAGTATCGAATAATCTATGATAGAAACCAAGCAACCAAAGTCCTTCAAATTCGCGAGATCTCGTAAGATCACAAATATTCTAAAAAAATGTCATCTTTGCAACTTAAAATCCTCCAAACTTATCTAAACTGTGTGGTACTCAACGATAAGCAAATCTTCGAAAGCTTAGTAATAATTTCGTTAGAATATCTCGAAAATATCGAAAACACGAATACTTCCGAAGCGCTCGAATAATCTTAGAGTTCTAGAGTGATCACGATATTCTTAAAAATCGAATATCCCCGAAAACATGGGATAAACGTAGATTCCTAAAATAATCTTAAAACATTTGAATGCTATGCAAAACAAAAGTAAAATTATTTTATTCTAAAATGTTGATAATTTCAAATATAGGTGACAAGCCACCTAACGCTATACAAACCCAGATATTATCTAGATTATTCCAAACATCTCAAAATCTCCAATTTTTTAACCTTCTTTCAATTTTGCCGCCTCAACGATGTTCCTCCAAATAGTTAGATCCGCCGCAAGAGAACGCCGCCGACACGGTGGCCGAGTGTGTTTAAGTCCCTTTCAACGTCGTCCGATGGATGGACTCCAACTTTCGTTGGTACCGAACCAAGATCTGTTTAGTGGTTCGCTTTTGTGAATTAAGCCCGTGCCAAAGCCATTTTAGTCTTGGCGGTTTTATGAATCCGATAATGACGACTTTCTCATTCATTCGCATTCTGCGCGTGTCTCCCTCTTTAATGGGACCGAGAATTATTCTTATTATCTTACGCTCAGTTACAGACATTTTTTCAATGTTTTGTGCTGTCAAATACTCGTAGCCATATATGTGATATCTGGTTTAGTTTTATTATGCGCGATATATGAGGAGACTTGAATAATCTGTTATTGGCGTAAAATGCAGGCTACCGCTGCAATCCTCGATAAAATGTCCATAGAAACGGAGTTTTGCTTAGTGACCAGTGATCTTAGCTGACATAAGGTTTTCACGCGTCTGCGTTCTAGCGCTGACCATGTATTTAGTCTTCGCTTCATTGATCTGAAGGCCATGAGATACTCCAAAGATAGGTTGAATAGAGTTTTAGCTAGTTGGTCTGCTTGCGGCACTCCAGATGTTATGTTGAAGGCATCCGAAATTTTTTATTCTGTTGGAACTTTGCGTATTGAGCCATCCATTAAAATCTTGCTCATTGAAAACAATTTTGACGGTATGTCCAGGTAGGACCATCCGTACCGTAACGTACCAAGACTAATGATCTTGAAAGTCTATATGAATAGACTATAACATAAGGATGTCCTTTTCATAGCATTTCCCAGCATCGTATGATGGCGGAGGTGGTGGTGTCGTCTCGACGTTAATATCGCATTGCAGCAAAAGAGGTTGTTGCTCGGAAGGTGGTACCTGTCTGTTTAGAAGTGACGAGGAAATTTTCCGCAACACTTCGAGGACGGTTTTAGTATCCACTTTTAATTCACTGGCTTCGTTATCGAGATCTCTCAATCTAGAATTTTGGATCTTGCATACCTCCGTCTGCATAGCCGATTGCAGATTTTCCTCGAAGTCATGTAGGCGTTATAGGATTGTCTTATTTTATGCGATAGATTTCATTGTCGTGCGAATTTAGGCTTACTCATTGTTTAGGCTTATATTTCAATCCAAACTAAATGGAGTGATATCTAAATAATACTCGTTGGGTGTTATACCAAACAAACTTCTAGTAAATTTAAAAATTACATAAATTCTTGAAAATCCCGTTGTTCTTGTAAGTTCGTTCGTTTTCTTGGGTTTGATTATATAAGGGTTACGAGTTTGAAGAATTTCGGTTAAACTTAAACTACCTACCACAGTAATGTCTTCAGCAGCTATGTGGCGGGGTCTAAGCAAGCCATTTCATATTTTCAAATAATTTGCTTGTATTCAGTGATACTGGAAAAAGAAGAAAATTCTCCTAGAACCTAATTTCGGAATGATGAGCGATAAAATTCATTGTATGGACAGAAATGTGTACCGGCGTATCCTTCATGACTTCTAATTGTCCATTTGAATAAGCTATTCTCGCGCTCGGTAACACCACATGTGACAAAAAAATTGTATATTTTATGCTATTGAGTCGGCCGGCCACTAATTCGCCCATATCCTCTAATTCACCCCCATACTTCATACAACTGATTCGACCAGTTTTTTGAACGATTTGGGCAAAATTTTGATTGAACCTATTGTTTTCGGTCGGTATAAATGGAATTTTTGGTAGAGATCAGACTGAAATACTTTTGTGTCTGAGAAAACGATGCCGAAATCCTTGTCTTGTCTCTATTAGTTTCTGCAAAGGCCAACCTCAATAATTTGACTATTTATTTAAATAAAATAATTTTTTTGATTTTTAGCTTAATTTTAATTTCTATTAATTTTTATAGGTTTATTACGCCATTTTCAAGCGTGTAATTTATAGCCTTGGGACTGACAAAAATCCGTAGAAATGTTCGGTTTTTTATTAAAAATAAAAATTAAACTGGAGTCTTGACTTATCTGCCAAACGATGAACATAGCCAGAGCCTTCTAGAGTATAGAGCCATAATCATTGTGACGTATTTCTTAGAAGCTTTTTTAGTGGTATAACTTTCCACTAATTTCTATAGGAATCCATAGTAAAAATGGTGTTTTTTAGCTTCAAGTTTTTCAATGAAAAAAGCAAAAATGTTACAAAATTTTTATACAAAAGTGTTCTACATACCTATAGCAGCAATATACAGGAAGGGTTTATTGGTGTTAAGTAAATATTAATTGCAGAAATATTAAAATTAAATTAGTTCTAAAATATATTTTTCGAACTTTCATTTTGAAAAATATGTACATCAAAGTTGGCTCTGACGAATTAAAATAATACTTGCTACAATTTTTGAACTTAAAATTTCCCCAGGTGGCAATTTTTGGTACGATTTTTCAAAATTTGTCCTGCCATCACTGCCATCTATATGTTTTTTTATTTGACCAGAATGCTGTTGCTATGAACTTTTTTTGATGTGAAAACATCTTGAGCGGCAGGAGTAAGTAAAAAATTGTATTGAAATCGGGTTACGGAAATAAAAGTGCCGAACAAAAAGTATTGTAGCTGTAGGGATGTGTGAATATCGACAAGAACAAAAAATAAATAAAACGTAAAAACAATGCAAGATCTATCGAATACAAAAAAAAAAAATCTAAAAAAGAACCGTCTACTTTGATTTATTTTGTTGTGAAAATATCTGCTAAATATGGCAGCAGCAGCAAGTGTTTTTGAAAATGAAAATTACTTACGAGCAAAAGGACCACAAATTATGCTTGTGTACTGTGTAAAACAATTAAATGGAAATACCGAGCTGTGAAAATTGCACATATATGTACATTGAATTTTAAAATTGTTTAATCGGTATGCTTTCTTATTAGTATTGCTCATGCTGTTGGTGAGTTTGATTATGGGGGGTTTCGTGCTACTGTCTTTCCAATTGCAATGATTTTACAGCCAACATTGCGCCCAAATAGAACCGCTCTATTTAATTTATTTTAAACTGATCAGTGATAAAGCGATGCGATTTTACTTTGTTCAGCGAGTTTGCTGAAAATATCTGCTATATATGGCCGCAGCAGCAAGTGTTTTTGAAAATGAAAATTACATACGAGTCAAAGGACCACAAATTATGCTTGTGTAGTATAATAGTTATTTACGTCACAAGGGCGATAAATGAGTTGTTACAGCACGAGTTCGATGTTTATTTGAGAATTTTGAACGATAACTGTAACGATCATTTAACGTTCGTTTAACCAAATTTTGCTTTGTTCAATGAGTTTGCCGTGACCATTTACTACTATGGAGGTTTAAGTGATTAACTTAACAAAACTTTACTTGGTTCATGATCAATTAATGTCAGTGAGGTTCGTCCTCCAAATTCAAAATAGGATAACTTATTGACTTTTTGAACCAAACATGTAACTTAGTATAAAAATTCTTAGCGAACAACATCAGTATTTATGGAGGGTTTTCTGAGCCTTATCGATATGGCTTGAAATGATTTAATAAATATTTATACAAAAAAGTTTTCACATAAATCTTTTGCGAGTTGAGGCCGTGAACTCGCTGGTTGTTTTTTTATATTTTGGTTTAAATAAATCAATTATTACAAGAAAATGAAAACGATTTACTTAAACAACATTTATATATGTTGAAATTCAAACATTTATGAAAATATTTCAGAAATCATAATTAAGAATTTGTAACGTTTTCATTGACAAATTTGTCTTAAGAAAAAAAGTGATTTCCCATATGTTTTATGTGTTTTACTATGGAAATTTTGATTTTTTCGTCGTTTCTAATTCCCTTAAAAAAGCTTCGTTTTTTAGATTATGGCTTGTATAATCAAGGTTGCTTTGACATAGCTCATCGCAATGTCATTGCAATTTTAATTTTAATTTTATTTAATTTACTGTCATGTCTCATAAAGTTTTACGAGTGTTTACTGTTTATGATTTTTAATATTTTACAGTGGTTTAGTGTTCTTCTGTGGTTTTTGGTCAACAGTGGAATTTATTAATTGATTCTAGAAATAGTTATGTATAGTATATTGCGTGTTATTTATGTGTCCTAATTTGTTCATTTGAATCAAATTAACTGTTAACGCTGTGACCGCAGTTCTAATTTTGTGTTTCTTTTTATCATTTTTCGTTTTGTTTATATACATTATACATACTATACACGTCCTCACAGTTCTCTGTATTCATTCCCAAATTCCCATTTATTTCGGTAATAAAATAAAATTTAACTCCTGTTTCTACCGTCTGAGTCAAATTGGCCTGTTGCGAAGAAAATTTAAAAAAATTGAAAACGAAATGTAAATTACCTTATGTTACATGATGTCCATGCTAAGCGTTTAATTAAAAAAAAATAGTTTTGGTGGAATATTTTAACAGTTCCGAAACTTTGGGCTTTTTGAATATGTTTCATTAACTTTAGTAATGGAGGGTTAATCATTAATTGCTGTTGGGACAGGCTTCGTTTCGTTTTCTTTTTAGTGTTCTAGGTTGAAAGATCAATAAAATGCAACTCGGATTCTCTATTAAGATTCATCGCAGTCTACTGTTTCAGCGCTCATCCTCCCTCGGTTTTGTTTTATTGTTTTCTTTTTCATTTGAATGTCTCTATTTTGTCCGTCATGGTGAAGCTATTCTTTCTCGAGTTTTGCAACATTCGCCGGTTGATAACAAATTTCGCAGCCGTAGAACGCCATATAGCTTCCATCAAACCAACGATTTTGCTTCTCATGGCGATCAATATTGTGGACTGTGGTGATTCTTCAGCCATCAGTATCAAATGATACTCCTTAATCCATCAATTCATTCGCTACTGAGGTCGGATCATTTATATCCGCAATGGTATCCCTTAATCTACCCCTATTTTAGGCCAAAGTTCGAAAGATGATTTCAACTACTGTTGGGTTGAAGTCCGGATATACTCCCTCTTCATTTATTGTCTGTACCGAAGTCAAAATATTCCGAACAACGCTGGTTACATATTACATTTCGATGATATGCCTTCTTAGTATCTTGCGATTCAATGGAGGGTCCCGCCTTGTATACTACTGGCTCGAACGATGACGCCAATATATTTGTTTGAATGCTCTGTTTCACCAACAAATCGTCATCTTCTTTTATATTTAGTGCTCTCGCATTCCGCCGCTCACAAATCTGAATTGCCTCGTTAGCAGTTTTGTCCGTTTTACTGTTGTATTGAATTGGCGGGAGAGAGTTTAAATAACTATGCAATAAAGGCACATACCTTTTTAAGCCATCGTTTCATATAATTAATTTTAAAAAAGTCATGCTGATTGTTATCAGCAATATAATTTTCTGATTAATGGCATCCTGAGCAGTATTCAGCATTCATTTTTATTAATTCAGATTCAGACGCGCCTAGAAAAAATATGAATGTGGTAAACAATAACTTCACACATCAAAAACCACATTATACTGGCATGCCACTGATTTCGATTCCCCCATTTCTGCTTTAGCTGAATGCAACTTTTGCTTTTACGGCATGGCTCACTAAAAATAAAGTATTGTAAATTATTATAATAAAAATGATCGTAATCGAAAAATTTTAAGCAGGCAAGCTGCAATTTGCTTGCATTTTTCTCTCTGCCCGGCAAGACCAAATGTATTTCCAGTGGCAACTTGGTTTGTTCAAATTATCCAATGTAATAGCCCGATTATACGATTTTTCGATGGAAGCGAACGATCAATTGTAACGGGCTGAAGTACATTTGTACCCGTTGTACATAAAGATATCAATGGACTCGAAAACTACTGTCATCTTTCCTCCAGCTCAGTTCGGAGAGGTACATTATTAGTCGTGGGTGTTTTGTTTTAAATTGCTCCATTGCTTGTATGATGACTTATGTAGTAACGTACTAAATGGGACTGCAATCCCTCACCACTACTTACCCTATCATAGTTCACACAATTGAAATTGATTAAGCGCTCATTTTCTCATAAACGAATAATAATAATAATAATTAACGAAATAACGGAATGCGTGGCTTGATTTCTTAGGTATTTAAATGTACTTATAATTCATTATAAAATTGAAATCTGTACAAAATAACAATACATAATTGGTGATATACAACAAAAATTCAAATAAAATTTAATTTAGATTTTTACTGATAATTGATGTTATACTGTACAAGAAAGCAAAAATTAAGTACGCGTACTGTACTATCCCTTAACTTTAACCTAGTACTTAAAATTATTAATTACAAAATTCAATAAAAAAAAATTTTACCTTAATTAGTTAATTATTACACAAAAATATATGGCTTGAATGGTCTATATAATCTACGTTTTATTGAGGTACACTGGTGATAATTCCCCATATGTTGCAACACATCCGTATATGATGATCGTTCTCGCCGCAGATATACTGTGATTGTACGACGATTATAGAACTAAACATGCACAATGGTACTGATGATGGTACTGTGACTGTATATAACCAAATATAACATATTATGCTTGGTATCATACCAAAATTACCAGTGGATAATATGTTCCGATATCGGTTTTATAACCTTTTGAATTAGAAATTTATTATTTATTAGCTGTATTATTCTTAGTATTATTATTTTGAGATCGATTATAGATTATTAAATTCGCATTTTATTTAGGCATTTTATGATTATGAAGTTTAAGTATTATTATTAATAGCATAATTACAGTAATTCCAAAATTTTGTTGTTTGTCTTTCATTTTATTTTTTTATTTTTTTGTAGTGGTCGAAACGTGTTATATTTCATGTCCTTGCACGCCGAATTTGACCATCATTGCCACAAAACTGCCTGTATTACAGTTACACTCACTATCTATCATAAACGACTATTTTCATAATATCGAATATGTAACACATCAAATTTACTTAAATTATATACATATTTACTTTAAACAAATATTTTATTGGTATAGGGCTCTTTATTTTTATTTTTATTTTTTAATACTTGAGCTTTCAATCCCACTTCGGGATCATTTTCAAAAGCATAATGAAAAATTATTTTTTTTTTTTTTTTTTTTATATATATTTATTGAGTTCAGTTTTAACAAGAGATTTGTACAGATAAACTATCTTTGAGTTCAACAGTAACCTATGGGGTTTTATGATTGAAATTACATTATATTTTTAGTGGTTATTTTAGTGTAAAATTAAGCTTAGCGGTAGTAGCAGATTCTGCCATTTAAGAAGCATTACAAATGTTTCTGAAAATTGATTTTTTTTTTTTTTTTTTCTATATACAACTTAAAACTAGAAAATGATGAACTTAAAACTAATCAAATACAAAACAAGCATGGTTTAACCTTGCTAGGTTAAGCTAAACGTGAGCCAGCAAACTCAAACAGATAAACGTTTCCAATTAATCAGTACCCGTGGGCAATACTAAGCATTAGTTCGTTTGATGAGGACAGTAGTTTATTAAGTACATTAGACAGCAGCTGTTCGTTAAACTCACCTAGTGTCAGAGTATCAGCCTTTTTGTGTAGAGCAGAGCAGGGCTCATGCCTAAAATCAGGTGGACGGGGCCAAGAGTCAAATGCGAATCTGAGTGGCTTGTTTTGAATTCTTTGAATAACCATTTTTTGACCTTTGTTGCTCAAATCATACCAAGTCGGTGCAGCGTACATTATTATTGGTCTTATATATAGCTTATAAATTAAAAGTTTATTGGAATGGTCGAGAACACTATTGCTACAGAGAAGCGGGTACAGTTTCTGAAAGGCCATCGCGGCCCGTCTGCGTACTTCGTTTATATGCGCGCCAAAACTAAGGTTTTTGTCGAAGGTAACACCAAGGTATCTAGCCTTGTCCACAATTTCGACTACCTGATCATTTATCGTTACCGGAATTGCATCTTTGAACTTGTTGCGGTGCTTATACGTAGGTCTAATAACCAGTACTTGAGTTTTGGACGCATTTATGGCAATGTTCCATTTGCAAAAATATTCTGTCAAAGAGTCGAGATACTTTTGTATTCTGATCGAGCATTGGTAAGCGCTGTAATTTGAACAAAAAACGGTGGTGTCGTCGGCGTACACCTAGACCCACGTGTCCTTAGAAGTAGGAATTGGAATGTCGCTTGTAAATATTACGTATAGCAGTGGACCCAGTACAGAGCCCTGAGGGACACCAGCAGATATTTTTTTAGTCTCAGAGATGAAGCTATTGCTAATACTGACATAAAATTTCCGATTTTGTAAGTAAGCTCTAATCAGAGCGATCAGTACCGGGCAAACTCCTCCTCGGATTAATTTTGATAGTAAGCCAATGTGCCACACTGAGTCAAAAGCCTTTCTTATGTCCAGCAAGGCAATTGTAGTTGTTTTACGACGACTTTTAGCCTTCTTTATTTGGTTTGTCAATCTCATAAGAGCTTCCGTGGATGATCTGTGAGGAACGAACCCAAACTGAAATTCAGGAATCAGGTGTCGACAGGAGTCCCAAAGCCTACAGTAAATGATCCTCTCCGCAATTTTACTGAGTCCGCTGAGCAGACTGATCGGCCTAGTATGTTCTGGTCTACAAGGCTTCCCGGGTTTGGGTATGAATATTATTTTAGACAGCTTCCAACTGTCAGGGAAGTGTGCAAAACTAAACATAGCATTAATTATGATTGCTAATTGAACAAACCCAGACTTTGGAAGATTTTTTATGGCCCGATTAGAAATAATATCTACACCCGATGTTTTTTTGTTTTTTAACCTACTAACATAGCTGGCTATCTCGTCCGAATTGGTTTCAATCCCTGCTAAACTTTCTCTACTAAATGGAGTAGGATATGAGGAGACGTGTTTCGCAACCTTCTCCACAATATCAGGTCTGGCAATGTGGTCCGCTCCGCTGAATACTGATTCATAGTGTCCGCCATTTTGTTCGCCACAACTGAAGGGTCAATGACGGGACCATCCTGGTCCTCAAGGATTAGAGTTCTGTTTCCTGCAGGCATGATACCTTTTATGCTCTTGTATAAGTTTGACTTATCAGGCTGTATAAAAGCTAGTTTTTTGTTAATATTGTTCCGCCAAGACTGCCGAATCGCGTCATGAATGTTCCTCATGATGCGGTTGACCAGAGTGGAGATAAAAATGAAGGGGGCCTTCCTGTGCCTATTTCTAACGTAATTCCTTAGTTTAATTAATCTAACAATATTGTCTGGCAGAGCGTTTTCGCTTGTGACACAATTAGGTACAAATTTATTAAATGCATTCGTGATGATACTAGAGAAGCTTGACACTCTTTGGTCGATGTCCTCGGTTGACAGTATCTCACACTCATTTGACGGAGCAATTTTATAGTGTACAAAGTGCCTAAAGCCATCCCAATCCGCATTTTTTATGTCAGGGACCTTCATCCTATCCGTTTGATGGAAAATATTAAATTTCTCGGGAATGTCAAACACAATCGGCAGATGGTCTGAGCAGAATTCGTGTAGTACCTCCATATTGTCTTCCACATGAATATTTTTGGATATAGCGATATCCAGTACTGCGTCGCCTCGAGTGCTCTCGGAGGGGAAAAGAATACGGATGTCGTTTGCTTCGCAGTACTCAAAGAGCCTCTTCCCGTTTGTATTTGAACCAAAGCAGTTCCAAAGAGGATGTTTGGCGTTGAAGTCCCCGCAGAGCACCACTTTGTCTGCAAGTCTGAGAAGCCTAGCAATGTCAGCCGATACTATTTTTCGAAAGTATACGGCCGCCAGCAGGAATGAATTTTCTCCCGTCCCAATGTGTACCGTGGTCGCAGTAAAATTTTCGTTAATCAAAGCTTTTGGTTTTGAGTGTAATATGTCCTTCCGAACCAAAACTGCCGTGCCCCCGGAGCCTCGTGGCTTTGAGTCGGTTCTATATATCGAGTAATTTGCTACTTTTAGACTATGGCAGGCCGACAGTCTAGTTTCGTTGAGACAAGCAAAATGGGGATTATGAACTTTTAAAAGTAACCTCAGCTCCTGACGACGCGTGAGGTTAACCAAACTGTTGCAATTTAGGGCTAAGACTTTCACTTTAAAAATTGGCAAACGAAGCTCAGATACATAGCCTTACGATCGGCAATGTCCTGAACTAAATTTAATTTTGAGAGAAAGCCTGATACTTGACCAGTTAGTGTAAAAAAGCTAACTCCGAAAAGCTGCTGAGAGAGACCTAAAAACTCGCCGAGTCCGCCTGTTACGTTACCCGAGCCATCGTTCGGCTGAGAGAATCCAGTTGGATTATTAGAATTGAAATCAGACTGAATGTTACTTCTGAAATGATCAGAGAATATAACCCCTGGTTTGACAAAATTTGATTTGAAGGAATTGCCTTCAGCACGTTTATCTGTTTTTAAATTTGCTTTTAAGTTTCTGCTCTTGGTTAGCTTACCCAGATACCGCATCCTCTCCTGACATCCGGAAAAACTTGCGACGTGTACTCCTGCGCAGTTCGCACATTTAACTGGGATTATTTCCGCTGAAGGTGTGCTGTTGCTTGCTTCATCTTCTTTGTTGATAGGGCAGCTGCCAGGAACATGTGTACCGGCGCACTTCACGCATCGGAACCCCATGTTGCAGGCTGATGCCACATGTCCAAACGCCTGACACTTTCGACATTGTGTCACCGGCTGCTTTCGCTTGGTTTCCCAAATAATTTTGTATCCGCAGCATCCTCCAAATACTGTGATGTCCGAATTTTTAGTGTTGTGTTTGAATGATACCGTGAAGCATGGGAGTTTGACCTGCTTTTCCGTACCGTTGTTGTCCCTGATTTTTTTTACTGTGGGGTACACATTAATGACATTAAGCCCTTTGCTCAAGAGGTCATTTTTTATGTCTTCAGTGGCCGTCTCTTGGTGAATACCCTTAAGTATCATTACTTTAGGCCGGTTGCTTTTATAATTGTATGTATAGAAGCGTTGGTCAGCTTCCTTCAGCTTCTCCACAATACTTTTATGGTCCTCGGTTGTTGTAGTGTATACGACAGTGCTATCTGGGTAAATTCTAAGAAGAGTTTCTTTGTGTTGGTTTGTAATGCCTTTTAGCTGCTGGATATTGTTGCTGTCGAACCCTTTTAGGATGATAGGTGGTGGTTTGCTTTGCCTAGAGACATTTTGCGCTGACTGAGTAATTTCCGCCGGCACATCTGTGTGTAGTTGTTGAAATTTACCACCCATTCCGGTGTTTGGTAGGTTGTACGTAAGATCCACATCTTCGTCCATGTCTGAACCCGAGCCTGATGAGTAATCGTTGGGATCAATTAATTTTTTGACGGTCTGCCGGACGTCGTCAGATACCTGGTTTTTGCAGTTACTGCGCTGGCGCTTTATGTCGACTGCCTTTATATCATCAATCGAACTGCCTCCAGCTCGTTTTTTGTTGCCCTCCTCGATGTTAGTGGGTGCAGGTGTTTTAGGGAGACCCGTAACTTGTGAGTTGATTGAAGAAGACGTTGATAGTTCTAGCTTGCTCATAATGTTGTCTGTGAATATCTGAATAGACTTGTTAAGTAGTTTGCTGACATGTTTGTTTATGTAGCTGAGCATTCTTTCGTCAATTGGTGGCGAGCCACCAATTTTTTTTTTAGGCATTCTTGCCTTATGTAGTGGTCTACACGAATTATTATTTTTTTGCTTTAAGCCACTGACAATTATTAATGTCTTTGGTGCACTGTTTTAACACTAATGTTGTTCACTTTGATCCGTGGGATTTGGATTATATACTTTTTCCTTTTTTTCTGTTTTTAATGTTCTTTTATATTATCATATTATTACTATTTTTAGTCGGAATATTCCGCTCCGAGAGCGTTGAATATTTACGTTTATCGTATTTTTTGGATTTTTAATAGTTTAGCTTTTTATTTTTTCGGAAAAGAAAAAACATTCGCGCGTCGACGTTGAAGTCTAAGGCTACTCGTTGAAAAATTATTTCCAAAATAGGTTCCTTTTATATGGAAAATTTAGAAATCTCAGTATTAAACTCTTTGGACTTTCAACCGTTATTCTACTTTAGATATGTGGACGACATAATTACTGCGGTACCGATAAATAAAATCGATTATTTTTTAGAAGCGTTTAACTCGGCAAATAATAGAATCAAATTCACTTTAGAAAAAGAAGTAGATAACAAAATTGCATTCTTGGACATTTTGTTAATTCACGAACCAAATGGCAAAATTTCTTGTGATTGGTATCATAAAGATACCTGGTCAGGCCGATATATAAATTTTCATTCTTCGCTTCCCACCACTTACAAAATTAACACTATACAAATTATAAAGCTTTCCGATACAAAATTTCACAAACAAAATTTAAAAATTCTAAAAGACACTTTAGTGCTCAACCAATATCCCGAAAAATTAATAAAAAAGGTATTTTGGAAAACAAGAAATTTTCAGAGAAATACTATATCTAGACCACAAAATGAAATTACAAACTTTTTGGCTATTCCTTATATAAAAAATCTTTATGAGAAAATAAAACGTTTGTTCAAGAATTATAATTTCAAAATTGTGGGATGTGCAGCTACAAGCCTAAATGGAAATATTTTTTCCAAAATTAAAGACAAGGTACCTTTAAGAAAACAATCAAATGTGGTTTACCAAGTCCGTTGTAGTTGCAACGCCACGTATACTGGACAGACAAAACAATTTTTGGAAAAAATGATTTATCAACACCGATATGACACCAACAAAGATCTAAATTCAAATATTAGTGCACTTACACGGCATCTGAAAAATTCCAATCATTTAATCAATTTAGATAACGTCAAAATTCTCGATAAACAAACCAATTTTAGGAAAAGATCGATTTTGGAAATGTTACATATTAAATCAAGTAAAAATTCGATTAACATTGTAGAAGATTATCTTATATTGGCAACTCGTATGATTTATTTATATAAGTTTTTTGTCTCACCTCATTTTATTTTTATTCAATTGTACAACCTTTCTACATGAAAAACGTTTTAGCCAGGAAAAGAAAATTATTTTTCGAAAAATTGTCTAGGCTGTGCGTTTCCATGAAAAATTGGTTTTTGTAACAAACGATTGATTGTTTTATGTAAAAAATTTATATAAAAGGAACCTTTTTTGGAAATAATTTTTCATTATGCTTTTGAAAATGATCCCGAAGTGGGATTGAAAGCTCAAGTACTAAAAAATAAAAATAAAAATAAAGAGCCCTATACCAATAAAATATTTGTTTAAATTAAAAGATTTGGCTCAATATAAATAAAAATAATTAATACATATTTACTGTTCATATAAGTAGTATAGTTAAAAATATAACATCAATTATAACTTTAAAACTCTGGTGTCACACACGACACACCCAAATTTTTAACCGTCTATATACTTTTTTTTTGTTTTTGTTCACAATTTTGTATATTATTAAATTATCGCATGGGCCACCATTTCGATTCCCAACTTTATTAAAGCTAATCAATTGCTTTTTCAAAAGAAACAATATTGTTATTTAAGAAGTCAAGATACACTCGTTATTCCATTGAATAATTATCAAGAAACTCGACTCGTCTCATTTAAATAATTTTCACGCTTTTTATTTGGTTTTACTTTAGATTAAAGTAGTACTTGATACCCGGTTTTATTTCATAGCACATCACTCACCAACTGACCAACTAAATTTTTTCTTGTTTCTCTTATCTTGCATTACCTATTACGAGAGATAAAAAAAAATTGGGGAAATCAATTGTGTACAAATTTTTTATTGATACCGTCCAAGAGAAAATGCATAAATCCATTATCGGTATGGTCAAACAATAAGAGCGGTACTCGATATGATCAAGATTATTTTATAGTAAGTTAGTTACAGCGGGCACAAAAGTTGTAACAAAAAATATGTTACAAATAATCATATTTCTAACCAGCTTTTACGAGTTTTTCTCCAGCAGGGTCTTTCAGAGTCTTTTAGTTTTCCCAAAATATTCGACTAGTGCCCGATTTCAGAACAAAACAGCAATTCGTCAGTTAAATAAAATTTCCTCTCTTTCTTCTTTTATGAAATTGCAATTTGTTCATAATTCAAAATCAATGCTATCTGGATCATAATTCTTTTTTACATGAACATTTTAAAGGCAGAATTTAATTTTTATTTGAGCGATATTAAAAAGTCAAATATTTAATTCTCCCTTTAAAATGATCATGTAAAAAAGAATTATGATCCAGATAGCATTGATTTTGAATTATGAACAAATTGCAATTTCACAAAAGAAGAAAGAGAGGAAATTTTATTTAACTGACGAATTGCTGTTTTGTTCGAAATCGGGCATAGGTCGCATAAAGAAATTTTAAAGATTTTTTTGTCATCGTTATCCATTTTGACAAAAAAAGTGTAATATATGTTATTTACAAGAAATTATTTAGTAAAATAATAGTAAATGTATCTGTAGTTCTCTAAACTACAATTATTTAATTTGCATCAGATTAATGTAATACACAAATCAAAATAAAATATCTGTAATTAATTTATTTGTATTCAACGACACTAGCAACATTTGGATTAACCACACATTAAATTACCTAAAGAATATTTTCTTCAAACTTAGAGATGGCACTGAAATCAATTTACCTACCGTCAATTAGAAGCGTAAATACATTTATACCGTTCGATGTTGAAAGGCCGAATGTCGGAAGGCCGAATGTTGAAAGGCCGAATGGGTCGGAAGGCCGAATGTCGAAAGGCTGAATTTCGAATGACCGAATCTGTCGAAAAGCCTAATGGGTTGAAAGGCGAATGTGTCCAAAGGCCGAATGTCGAAAGTCCGAATGGTGGTAGATTATGTGGTAGAACATTTGTGGTAGAACTATCAGTAGAAGCGATATGAGCGATACGATTCCTTTGATCTGTATCTGCAAGGTTGACGAAACATTTACAAAGCATTAAATCTGGGGCCCTACTATTGTTTTCGACCATCGAACGTCTGCCAAAAATATTAGTACTATTGCTTTCGATCGTCAACAATATTTTAGTACTATTTATTTATCGTATTACCAGCGCAAAATTTAAAATTTAGTACTATTATTTTGTTAAATGTTAAAAGTTTGAATTGTGGTAAATTTTTAATTTTTTTCTGCTTGATTGAAAATACAAATAAATAATTTAACATAACCTCAAAAATTAAAATTTACTGTATATATGTTACGGCTAATGTGCATAGAGCGGCGAATATGCACATTCGCCGGTAAATGTGCATATTCACTTGCTACTTTGGGTAATGTGAGTTCAACCTACATTTACCTACTAAATTTGGATAATGTACACATTTGCCACTTAACGCTGGTAAATATGAATAAATTATTTATTGTAGATTATTTATGCTTGTTTACTTTCTGCTTAAGAAAGAATAAGGATGGAACTTCGCTATTTCCTTATCGATTATGATGAAATTTGACATGAGCGATGGAAATGGGATTCTAAAACGATTTTTGGAAAAAGTTCTGGAATATGGCCACATAGGAAAGAACTCGTTTATTTCTTAACCGATTATGATGAAATTCGATAAGTACTATGGAAATGGAATTCTTAAATGATATTTTAAGAAGTTCTGGAATATGGCCACATAGGAACAAACTCGGTTATTTCTTAACCGATTATGATGAAATTCGATAAGTACGATGGAAATGTGATTCTAAAATGATATTTGGAAGAAGTTCTGGAATATGGCCAATTAATATGGAACTACGCTGTTTCTTAACCGATTCTATATAATCCGATCATATGTGCGGCACGCAGTTCGACATGCTTGCTGATCCCGGCTCCTACGTCCCCTGAAGTTTAAATCTAGAGCCTCTGGGAGGGCTAAGCGGGGGAAGCGCAGAGACCTCCCGCATGCCCGTGAGAGTTACCGAAGCCGTTAGCCTCTAATATTCTAAGTTAAATTAGTGGTTGATGATAAAAATACTGTTTATCTGTGTTAATTAAACCGCGTGCGCGTAATGAAATTCAATAAATTATTATTAAATTTCATAATAATCGGTTAAAAAACAGCAAAGTTTCATATTAATTGGCCATATTCCAGAACTTCTTCCAAATATCATTTTAGAATCCCATTTCCATCGTACTTGTCGAATTTCATCATAATCGGTTAAGAAATAGCCAATTTCCATTTAAAAAATCCCATATTCTTTCTAATTTAATAATGGTATACTGGCATAAATTTAGTGTACAAATTTCCATTTCTATAGGAAAATTACATTCACCAATGACCTATGGGAAATGTGCACATTCACCGAAAAATGTACGAAATATGAGTATTTTGTTCAACTTATACGCACATTTACCACTCACTTTGGGAAATATGCACATTTACCGGTGAATGTGTACATTCTTCTATTTTGCCGTAACATATGTACATATATACAAAATCAAATTATTAAAATTAAAAATTTTAATTAAAATAACTAAAATTATAAAAAATAAACAAATAATGAACAAATAAGTACTTACACAAAAAATAAAATTATCAATTAATTCGTTCGATGAAAGTCGAAAATGAAGGATGAAGAAAAATACATCGTAAATTTTCGAACGCTGTCTATAAATTTCGATCACATCGAAAGCAATAGTACCAATTTAATAAAACGAACCCAAAACGAAGGCGATCGAAAACAATAGTAAGGCCCCTGCTCTTCTATCTAGAAAATAGTAATACAGAAACTGAAAATGCCGAAAAAAAATCCAGAGGCAGAAATATTCAGGAAAACAAAAATCCAGAAAACTAAAATCCAGAAACGCAATTATCAAAGTTCGGACCAAATGAAAATTAAAATTTATAAAATGTCTATCGAATTTTACTTTTTCCGTAAAGTTCTTAATATTTTCGATAATGGAAATTGCTTTGTCAACCTATCAGACTTATCGTATCCTTCTACGGATAGTTCTACCACAAATGTTTCAAGTTATATTGCAGTTAGCTTAATTCGTTGGGTTAGTAATTTAGGATGGCACCAACGAATGTATTGGAGCGAATTGCGGATTTAGTGCTTCGTAAATGCTTCGTCAACCTTGCAGACACAGGTCAAAGGAATTGTATCGCTCATATCGCTTCTACTGATAGATGTACCACAAATGTTTCAAGTAATGTGTTCATTCTTTAAATATTCGATGGAATAACACTTATATAATTTCGATGAATCCGAATTAAAACACAAGTAATTTAAACTAATTCAAACACAATAATTAGGTACAGTATACTTTGTGGACTGTATTAACTTTATTTTAATATATTCATTTTTAGATTTAAATCAAAAATTCTCTTTTTATTTCTACTTGTGTTTACAATCAGTGTTGGAATTGAAGTAACAAAAATATGAAAATAAGTGATCTCAACGGTAAAATGAATTGTTCATCCGCATCAAAATAAGTTTTATTGTTTTATGGTAACTCTTATAATTAGTGCGTTTACCAATTACGTCAACATAATGTCAAAAGTCTAAAAATGCCTATAAAATTGAATTTTTTTCATTTATTTTAAACAAAATATTTTTTCTGGATTTGTTTCTGGATTGCTTTTCCAGTAATTTATAGATTTTTTTTTCGGGATTTTTTTTCTGGATTTTTACTTTTCAACTATTCTATTTTAAAATTATTGGATTTTTTCTCTAGCAAACGCAGTGATCCCCATTTCAATAAATTAAGTGAACGAAAATTTCATGAAAATTCGGTATTTTGAAATTCGGCCTTTCGACACATTCGGCCTTTCGACACATTCGGCCTTTCGACACATTCGGCCTTTCGACACATTGGGCCTTTCGACACATTTGGCCTTTCAGCACATTCGGTCTTTCGACATATTCAACCTTTCGACACATTCGGCCTTTCGACACATTCGGCCTTCCGACCCTATTCCATTTATACAAATTAATATTAATTATTGCAGTTTCCTTAACATCTTTCCTTGTTACGATGAATTAACTTATATTTTAATTGGAAAGTAAATTTAATTTTGAAAAAACAACAATTTAGAATCATAACAGATGCTTAGTTGACTTTGTTGACCCTAGGCCCATCTTTGAATGCGCGAAGAGAGCTGAGATTTAGTCCGAAAATCGACATCGCACAACATAAATCGCATGCACATGGGCAAAATTATTTTGTTAATTTTAATGATTCTGATTTCGTTTGAAATATGTATGTATTTTTACGCTAGGTAACTCCAGGATAAATTTTTGTTAATGTAATGCAGTCCCTTTCAGCAAATGTTATAATTAGGATAAATTACAAAATGAAACTACATACATTTATAAATTGCATTAACTTGAAAATGCAACTCTTCAACAATTCCTGTTTAGAATTTTTATCCATTTCGGTTTATGGGTTTTTTCAAGACTAATCTTATAAATTGATGCTTTTACGACATATTTTTTTTCTTCTTTCCTATTTTAATTTTATTACTTTTATTTGGAGCGTATAAAATGAAATAAAATTTATTATAATTTTTGCTGTTGTTGTTAAGTTTAATTTTTTTATTATTCTTTATTTTTTTGTTTTTTTTTTTTGTTGCTTCTTTTAATTTTTAAATGCAGTTTCTTTTTTTAGAATTAGTATAAATTTTTTACGACTTTTTTGGTCTTCTTTATAATACAAATACATAATAATATCATCCAAGCTATGAGTATATAGCTACATATCAAATAAAAAAAGAGCAAAAATAATGCCATTTATGCATTTGAATCTCGATATGCTCCTTCTTGTGTGCTGCAAATTAATACCATATTTTTCTTGAACGTCTGTATACGATATATTCATTAAATTAATTTCCAATAATAAAATAACGTTGTTTGCGGTTTATGGGTCCAAGGGAAAAAAATGAATATTCTTGACTTTTCTTATATGTAAAGTACGTTGGTAAGGTAAGTGCGCTTTTAATTGTATAAACTTATATGATGACTTGTATAATAATACACTATTCCTAATACTCGGTTGTGCGCTACACTAAAAAACACACCAATATTAACCCCTTAAGGACCGGGCCCGAGATATCTCGGGACATACTATATAAAAAGAAAGAGGAGAGAGTCTCGCTTGTTATTGTAAACCTTGTAATGTTGCGTTCACCATGCTTCCAGGTTTACCATACAGAATTAAATTATTGATTATTTTAATTTTTCCATGTATTAATTTCTTATACATACATATATTATATTTCTTCCAAAAATTCAGTCATTAAGGGGTTAATTCTAGAATTCGTATTGCATCTTATATATAAATAAAATTCATTTATATGGATTTCTCTATAAATTAAAATTTTATTATCTCAATAAAGAAGCAAAACTCACGAAATGCTGCTTTATAGTAGACAGATTTTATAACCAACTGATTAATGATAAAAACAATAAAATAACACCATAAAAAATTATTAAAATTAATAATAATTATAAAATAAATTATTTGTTAGGAAATGGTTATGCAATTAACCTTTTGACAGTTGATCATTTGAATATTTATACGGCTTTGTACATTACATTCAAAGTACAAATAATTTACGTTATATTATAAAAGTTTATGGTGGTCGGTGAAGGTAACAGCAATTAAAATAGAAAATGGTTGTTTGGTTTAAAAACATAAACCATAATATAGATATAAAATCATAAAACCTTTATTGTCATCGTTATGTATTTTTTATTTTATTTTTTTTCAGATAGGGTCAAACTAATGCAAATATAAACATTTCTGGTTTTTTGTCATTAAAATCCACTAATCCGTACATGTTTCCAATTCTGTACAGATACACCATACATTATTCCATGGCACATAACTTTAATTGACACATCAAAAAAAAAAAAAAAAAAAAATCTAAATTCGTTCCAAATATACTACTTATCCAAATTTCTCATGCTTGGTAAATCATTATATGCGCTTACTCATAAAAAACTACATAATTTAACATATTTTATTACATAGCTTCCCCAATCTGAACCAGTACGTAATGTATTTACAACCAAACAACAGAAACCAAATGAATTTGTACAAGAAAATTGAATTCAATGATTTTTATGTTTTTCTTTTTATTCAAGAAAACAAAACAAAATAAATAAATTTATGCTAATTTGTAAAAGTACATAATAGAACATAAAGACTATATGTACATACAATAATTTATTTAAATTATAAGCAAAAAATAATAAAAAGATCTCACTTTTCTCGAATTATGTATTCATGAGATTTTATGATTCCAGTAACTATTGTTAGTTTTAGAAACCCCTTTTCGTTTATTCGTCATGTTTGTATAGTATGTACGGATATGTTCAATTATGTATGTTTGAACATAATTATTGTAAGGAGTTTATTACTTTTTATGATTCCCATTTTATGGTCCCAACAAAGGTCTATGTATTATTTTTGGTCGCATTAGAGTTAACCAAACGGAATGTTTGAAGTTGTCGATTTTTGTAACCTAAATCATTTTTGGTCACATCAATTTTTTTTGTTTTGTTTATAGCAGTTTGAAATATTTTTTTGAATGAACTATTTTACGACCAAATAACCATAAATCATATTTCAATTCTTTTGCAACTTTAATAACCATCGTTAATTAGATTATCGGATTTGGTTTAGTAAAAACTATAAACATTATTGTTTAATATTTTTCGTTTAATAAAAAATCGGTCGAGACTCAAACATAGAAATTAATTTTCGATAAGCTTCGACACATAATTTAATTAAATTTTAAACACAAATCACTTACTATAGATTACGACATCCTTTGATTCTATACTTTGTATTTTATTGCGCATTACATCACAAGCACTTGTACGCAAATATTTGTGTATGCTGGATAAATATGGAAACTTATCATCCGTTTTATTGATCTAGATTAATTTTTAGGGCTCATCCCGAGCATTTTTGTCCCAGGTGTACTTAGCGTGATCAATCGAGAAATTTTGTTTGAGATGGCACGTTAAAAACATGCAACATAAGTATAGAACATAAAAAATCGACATCTTCGGTTTTTTAAAAGTATTTTTCATAGGAGTAAATCATGATATAAATATAGGGTGTTTGGTGCATCTTTTGCCAAATTGAATTGGCCGAAAGCTGGGTCATTTGCTTTCTTTTAAGACCTAATAACGATCACTTTCAGTTTGTTTTACTGCAATGTAAAGTTGACTTTTAGTTTTTTACCTTGACTGGAGTGTTTTCACCTACTGGAGTCTTCGGGGCTTAAGAGATAGCAAATGATCTCTTCTTTCGGCCAATTCAATTTGGCAAACGATGCACCAAACATCCTGTATGACGAGGTATGTTTGGCAGCTGAAAGCACGTGGAGCGTGGCGTTACTTTGAGTTAATTTGGATTTTTTCTTGCGAATTGGTTTTGATTTAAAAGTTTATTTTTAGGTTTTGGAAATGGAAATAATATCCAATGGATGTACAGTGTACACGATAGAAGAAACACAAATCTCAACCAATTAGAGTCAAAATTACGAAATATATATATATATATAACTAGAAATGACGTCACTAAAAGGAAACATGGCGACAAGTCGATTGATTGGAACATGCCACTATAAATATTTATATCATGGGAATTAAATTAAATGATCGCAGTATTTTCATGAGTGTGAAGTTTACAACAAAAAAATAACACGTATACGTATACAATTTCAATTGGATTTTTTTTTATTCGTAAGTGTGAGTGATTTACACTGTTTTAAAACTATTGTTTTGTAAAATAGACATATACAAGTGTATGTTATCATGTTTTAATATTATATTTATCTGTTTCGTTGTAATATTACGGCATATGTGAAGTTGTAACAAAAACATATGAGCGAAAAATTACATTGAGTTAAATACTTGTTATTTTAAATTCAATAAATGAAATATTTTACATTAAATATGATAGTTTCTACTACAACAAGAGATGAAAGGGAGGGACACATTTTGTATATTATAATTTTTTTGTTACGTCATATCGCTTTTACTTGGTTGAGTAATTTATTGTTCAAATCAATAACATGAATTTCATAGGGATTGCAGCAAGATGCCACTAATGGGGAACAATAACCTTAAGTTCCCCAAATCTAATGGTGTATACCCCATTTCTCAACGGTGGGGAGAAATACGAAATTTTAATTTTTTTGTTACGTCATATATCGCTTTTGCTCGATTGAGTTATTTATTGTTCACCTCAATAACAAGTACCGAACGTCCGAACCCCTCCTTGTTAGAGATACCCAAAAAAATATCACGACCCAAGTACCGTAATATTAGAGATACCCTAAAAAAATGCATTGCGACCCAAGGAGCGTACCCCCCCCCCCCCCCCACCCTGGTTAGGGATACCAAAAACATATCACGACCCAAGTGCCGTACCCGCCCCCAGTTAGAGATACTCTAAAAAAAAATTAGATTCACGACATTTAAGGCTATTGTTCTCCACTAGTGGCATCTTGCGACAATTCCTGTGATATTCATGTTATTGAGTTGAACAATAAATTACTCAACCAAGCAAAAGCGATATGACGTAACAAAAAAACTTAAATTTGGTATTTCTCCCCACCGTTGAGTAATGACACATACACACCATATGATTTACTTCACTTTAAACTATTACTGCCAATCGTTCTCGAAAATATATTATTATTGTTAAAAAAATGTAAATCCTATTTTTTGATATTTTTTTGTTATCAACTTCACACTTTAATATTTCCCTCAAAATTCTTATTGGAATTTTAATTACAGTATACTTTCTAATACACGCTTATATTTTGTAATTTGTTATAAACTTGACACCCATGTATTTTTTTTTTCTTTTACAAAATATGTATTGTATAAAGTGATGATAACGGTGAGGTATAAGGGAGCACCACCGTGATTGATCAATGATCGCTTTTGGAGCGTTCTGTCGTACAACAGGGTAGGAGTAAATTATAATGTTCGCATTTCTTACGAATTATGGTATAAAGTTATGACCACAGCGAGGTATAAGTAAGAGAGCATCACCGTGATTGATTATTGCTCTTGGAGTGCTCAGTCGTCCAACATGGGAGTAAATTACAATATTTGCATTGTCTTCGCTCTTTTTTACGAAATAAGGTATCAACCCTGTTGGACGATAGAGGGCTCACCTCACCGTGATCATCACTGTGTACCTTAATGCGTAAAAAAAGAATGAAAAAAATGCTAACATTGTAATTTGCTCCTATTTTAATTAAATTTAAAAAGTCAAAGATTTCTGTTTTTAACACTTAGGCCCGATTGTATGAACGAGGATAAATGATTAATCGTCTGATTTAGCGTAGTTTGCATTGTATGAACGATGCTAAATCAGAAAATTAATCGATGATTAATTTTTTACCATCCGTTTTATCCTCTCTTTTTGGTGACTGAATCAGAGACTAAAAAAATTTGTTTTTATTTTTCGACATTTCAAATGTGGTGTACCTATCATACAAACGAGACATTTTTATAAATGAACGTAATTATTAAAAATGGACTCAACAAGGAAGAAAATGTCAAATTCGAAAATTGAAATTTTATTTTCCTCTAAATAAGCAAAAAAAAATTTAATAAACATCAACAAAGTAAACGTCATAAAAAAAGTATTGCCAGTCATACAAAAAACTGGTATAAAACTTTAATAAAAGAGAGGATAGATTTTTATTTAGCATCGTTCATACAATCGACGAAAAATAAAATCCTTGATCAGTGTTACCACTTTGATACAATTGTATCAAATTTGGTACATTTTTCCGCCTCAAGAATTTCGGTACGTACCTTTTAACTTTGGTACATTTCTTTGAATACTTCTACTTAATTTGTGTTATTTAATTACATATACAAGAAGCTCGTTTTTTTAACACGGTTTACCATATAAACTTATGCATTCACTACCAAAATTGATCCAAACTGTTTCGCCTATAGTTCAATAAAAGCGCAACAAATAAAATGTGGTCGCACGAAATCCATAGAATACGTAAACACAATAATTTGGCCGTATACTGCAGAAAAAATTAGCAAAATTCTTCAACAAAAATTTTCTCTTATAGATGAAACTACCGATCTAACGACAGAAAAATGCCTGGCAATAATTTGCAGATATTTCGATCCAACATCTCAAAAAACTATTGATAATTTTTTCGGCTTGATAAAATTAAAAAAATCTACCGCGACAGAAATTTTTGATTTATTGAAAGTACATTTTCAGAAATTTAACACTTTATCGACCGGGGTGTTTTGCTATGAACATGTGGCCTGTTACCGGCGTCATTTTTATAAAATGGGAAAAACATTGATCTTTTCTTCAAATTCTTGTGTATTTTGAAGTAATTTAGATATTGAAATGAAAATTTAAGAACATATTAAGGAGGTTTTGATTATAATTTATGCATTATTTATTGATTCAATATTATTAGAATCACATATAATTAAAAATTATTATATTCAAATTCTAAGTAAAATTATACCATAAGAAATCATATCACACCCAAAATAATAACTTAAATTTACAAAAAAAAATTCCACATCAATTTATTATAATAAAAATAAAAGATAACAAAAATAATATGTTCTGAACCATTTAAAATATATCACTAATAAAACATGAAGGAATCAAAAATTCACGCGACGTTTTATCAACAACTGAACTAAATAGCTTCAATTTTCACAAAATACGAAATTATGTGAAGATAACGGTTATTAAATACGACGCTGCATATTTCCTAGAACATCGCATTTGCAGTTTTTAGCGAGAGTCAAAGTGCTTTACATGATTACATATCGCAATATGATTATTTCATATATGACACCAATTGGCGTTCCCGGTCGATAACGTTAGTTTTTGTTAGGACGCCAATTGGCGTGCCCGGTCGTTTAAGTGTTAATATAAATTTTGAAAATTTAATAGGCGTCGCCAGTGATAACGTGTCAGTTATGGCAGGTAATTTTAACGGTGTTTATGCAAAAATTAAAGAAGTACAAAAAATGTTTTCTTTTTGGCTGTACATGCCACTCCATTTCTCTTTGCGTAATCGCCGTGTTAAAACATTTTCCCGAGGCTATCGAAAGAAACATTAGAAACGTTTATAATTACTTTTCACACAGTCGCAAACGACTAAACGAATATTCTGCATTTCAAGCGGATTTCAATATTCAAAATCACAAAATTTTAAAATTTTGCAAAACTCGTTGGCTTTCACTTGAGATTTTAAGAATTTTAGAGCAATGGGAGGCCCTATTTTATTTTGTATTGCTTCAAAGTAAAGGATAAAACTGATTCTGCCCACGATATCCTCGAATTCCTTACGAACGGCGAATTTAAATTATATTTGCTATTTTTATCATTTATTTTAAAAATTGTGAACGATGTTAACAAAATTTTTCAGTCTGAAAAAGCCGAAATGCAAAACGTTTATTAAACAATCAAACGCGTTTATTTGGAAATTTTAAAAAATTTCATCGTTTTGGACAACAATAATCTAAAAGTTGATGTTAGAGATACTAACAAACATCTCCCAATTATGTACCTAAATGTATTTTATTCATTTGAGGAAACATTTTTAGCAGAAAACAAATTTAAAATCGCGAGCTTTGCTGAAATAAAAAAACGTTTTCAACTTAATGACAGCAAATTGGGAATTCTAAAATTTTGAAATGTAGCTGGAATTGTAGCCGGAACTATGCCAACAATTCGACCTTTGTTAAACAATTATCCTTTTAAAAAAACGAATGTCTCAATTGAAACACTAAATGAACAGTGGCGAAGCTTAATTGGAAATAAAAATTTGTTGACACACATGAATTCTGATGACGCTGTTCAAAATTGGATCTAAGTTAAAAATTTAAAAAATAATTTAGAATTTCCTATTTGTACAGAATTAGCCGACTACATCCTAACACTGCTGTCGTTGCAGCACAGCAGTGCAGCAGCGGAAAAGGCCTTCACATTAAATTTAATAAAAAATAAGAAAACAGATCATTTGATAATAATATTTACTATTAGTAATGTGATGTTTACTAGAACATTAGTTAAAGTAAATATGGATACAGATATATACCGGAAGAAGATTTGGGAAAATTTGCTGCGAAATTTAAATTTAAAGACGCTGCTTTTGAGCAATATTAAGTTTCATTTGTTGTATGTTTCAACTGATGAATCAAAACTGATTATATTTGTGATATGTACTACGAAAATAATTGTGATTTTTGCAAATAAAAACCTTGAAATGATTTTATATTTTTGCTTTCTTATGATTTTATTTTTGGTACTTTATTTTCAAAAAAATGTATCAAATTTGCTACTAATTTCAAGTTTCCAAGTGGTAACACTGCCTTGAGTAGTGATTAATCATTACTCTCGGATTTTTTTTCATTTAGCGGTGTTCAACAATCGGCCCTGTATTTCGCCCGCGGAATAAGTAAATTTTAATCTCTAGCATTTTTTTCGTAGATTGCTTATTTTTTCCGAGATATTTGTGTATCAGGTTAAAAAAATCACCCGGTATAACTCCTAATAGCAAATTACTATGTGAGGCTTTACAAATATCACGCCATTAGAGTGGCGCAGATAACTGACATGTAAGAAATGATAATATTAACGTTTATTCTGATTTTGTATTTTAATATTTTGTATTTTCGAATAGTCGTCCACAGCGATGGTCCACACTGAAGCACTCAGTAAAAAATTATATCGGCCAATTCTCACGTTGCTCACATAATATTGTGATGTGAACAAACGGCACAAATTTTCAGAAAATAAATTTTTGAACATTGTGGATGCTCTCTGAATGGAGTAAATTAAATTCTTAAGGATTTTCAACGGTATACTAGAGATAGCTGGATATAATATTGTTAAAGGTCGAAGATGAAAAATGGCAAATCCGGCTTTGATTGCTGCTCAACACGTGTGAGTTCTAAATAAACTAACATTATTTGTGAGTCTGTAATTTGGCGGTATGAGAGTAGAAGATTTATATTGTTGTGACCAATTGTGATATTGGGGAAGGGGTCTCCAAATTTAAGAAAAGACCCGACATATTGTGCCTGCGGAAAATAACGCCTGCCAAGAATAACGGAATATATTTATAAAATATAAATGGTTTGTTTGGTGATCTTTACCGGATGCTTTCTGGGAAAGTGTTGTCTGACTTTTACTAACACATGCGGCACCTCCTGCGACTGTTGGCTATGCTTGGGAAATGTGTTGTATTTGAAGTTGAAGTTCCTGAACGACATGGGCTCCATTGCCGGGCTAAAATCTGCCCTAAGTACGAAGTTATAATTTTTTTTTAAATTCTAGATGTGGCAATTGTCGCTGTTGGTTTCGTTTGTTATATATCCAACACGAATTTCATATTGCTATGTCCAGTATGTGAAAAATAACTTTCATGTACCATCGTACTGAATGCCTTGGACAAGCATGATACGAAATCATTTGATCCGTCCTATCGATTCCCGACATATTAGCGTTGTAGTCTACCACTATTTTTGGCTTTATAATTCCTTTATTTCTTTTTGTTGTAAGATTAATAAGCTCGGTTTTGTGTTTGGTAGAAATCATCAAAACGTCTCGCTTGTCTTTCCATTTTAACACCATAACGTTCTTGCGGCTTCACCATGAAATTTGTCCTAGCTTTAATTTGCTTTCTATAACTTGAGGGGGATTGCGTTTCCTGTTCGAACGTAATGTGCCACATATATTAGTTTGATCATTCACCAAGTGCTCTGCCAGGTCAATACTGCAGTAGTAATTATCCATAACGTATCATCTTTAGCCAAATATTCCTGCATTAATTCAACAAAAACGCAAAATGAATGCCCTTTCTCGTTAGACACCGTACCTCTTCCGGTATAAGAAATCAAATTTATTAAAAAACCTTCGGGATTACATAATTCATAAAAATTGATTCCGTACTGGTGCCTTTTATTCGTTATATACTGCCGGAAAGTCTTCCTCGCCATAAGAGGAGAGCTTCATCTAATGAAAGGTTTTGAGGTGGGCTATACAATTTTTTTATGTTAGCCAGAACGTAATTTGTGACATTTTGTATTTTGTACAATCAATTAGTTTTGACGTCGTGTTGCTCGTCTTAGAAACACATACACATAAGGATATTTTTAATCCTTATTCGACTCATTGTCTGGCTGAACACATTTTGAACATAAATCCCAGTTTTGGCCCAATAGTATTTTAGGCTTCATTTTTTATTTAGAGGCATTAGAGATATAAGACAAGCATTTGTTAAAATTCGCTACCGGTTACATCTTTACATCGACGAAGATTTAAATTTGCTAATAATGGCTTATGCACAATAACGAATTTAGTACGTGCATTAGTCCAAGTAACTATTTTCTTGAGCAAAACATCGTCAAATATTTTCCTGAAATATTATACTGGTTCGGCGGTTGGTGTTAGATCTATGGATATCAATTCTGTAAAACCTATGCTATTTGTTTCAGGCTCAACATCAGTCCACTCATCATTGTTATTTTCAGCAACATTTTCTTGAACTGGTACCTCTTGCAACTCAATTTCTACTGAGCATTCAGATGACATGCTGTCAGTGTCATAGATGCGAAAGCTGCTGCCCGAATCTTCAAAGTCTATTTCACTGTTGCTGGAGTCCAATTCAGATTCGTCAGATTTACGCGCATACTGCACGCTTTCCTAAACTTTCCATTATGCAAAAATTCCTTTAAAATCAAGAACCTATTTTAACAGTACAACAAAATAGGTAAATCTGTAATTAACTTGAAACCCACCCAAATCAGAAAATCGAAGAATAAAATAATAAAATTACTACCTTACAACTTTATATACACCCTGCGCCATTGAAATGTTCGATTTCGATTATTTACTATTTCATGCAATTCTCTCATAGATTTTACCTCATTTGCTATTTTTTTTTGTGTTTTTTTATTTTTCAGCATATTTCACGCCTTATTAGGTATTAAAAACCAAACTAAAGATGAAATATTCATTCGGTTTCAATTAAGTAGTCAAAGAGTTAATTTTACAAAGTGTCGCTCTAAATTAAATGCTAACGAAAAAGCCAAAATTTTGCAAGCAAAAGCAAAGCGTACACAAATTCACACATTGCAAGAGTAATTTAGTGTAGCCAAACAGCAATTAGAAAGTTTTTAAGGCACTATTCCGAAAATCAAACGATAATTTGGCTCTGATGCAAAGAGGAGAACTTCTGTTTCAACAAATCGAATTTCAGATATTTAGATCTTAAGCAAAGGTTTGCTACGGCTTTGGTGCTGAGAAGTTAGCTTCTAATAGCAACAACCGACACTATTTCAGTTCATACTATTAAAAGGAACTTGGTTTATATACTTGTCGACCTGCGAGAAAATCATTACTGACAGCAAAAATGGCAGTGCAAGCCTCAAATTCGCAATAGAATGAAAAAACTGAATGCCCAGGGACTGGCGTTGGTTCATATTCTCGGATAAATCCAAATTCAATATCTTTGGACCCGATGTAAGGACAAGGGTTCGGCGACGAAAAGGCAAACGGTATTTAACAGAATGGGTTTCGCCGACAGTGAAAAATTCACCATATGTTATGGCCTGGACAGCCACAACAGCCTTTGGAGTTTGATCACTATGCCTTCTGGATAGTTCAGAAAACGGACGAAAATATAAAAAAATTATCGAAACCTGAATCGTGACTATTGAGGACCCGGCTCAATACATCGGTATTCCACTCTTCCAGGACGATTACTCTCCGTGAGTTATTGATGTTATTTGTGAAGTAAGAATGCTTAATTTTAATGTCTATTTTGTTTAGGTAGCCGAATTTAAAAATAGCTTGGTGATTGAGTCGTTACCCTGGACAGGAAATAGTCCTGACCTCAATATTGTTGAAAATATTTGGTCCTTCATGGGAAAGAAGATTACAAATTACAAGCTGAAAAGTGCCAAAGAGCGGAAAAAACTTATAGAAAAAGTCTGGTTTGAAGAAATAACAATATATTATTTAATCAAACTTTAGAATTCAATGCTGATCGGGTTTAAGGCCATCATAAAAGCCAAGGGCTAGGTTATTACTCATTGATTTTAAAAAGTTCAATTTCTCTCAAAATATTTTGGTTGAGATGAATTATTTTATTTCTGTTAATTCTTATTTTGAATAAAAATTACCATTGTCAACAAAAAACTATTTTTCAATTGAAAAAATTTTGTTAAAAACACTGTAAAGACCTACCAAATTGTTACGAGGTAGGGCGGTAATATTCCTTATCCGACGTTATGTAGGTCTAAAATGTCGGATTACCGTTCTTTTTATTTGAATATATTCGGGATAGTGTAAAAATTGTTTGGATAATCAGAATCTATCATTTTTGCTACCTAATTTTGAAGCAAACGGTGGTATTTCCAAAATTTACTTTAAAAATTCAAACCGAACATTTCAATGGCGCAGGGTGTACTATACTAATTAAACAATGAAGATTTGAACTGTTTGTGATTTTTATCAGAAATCTTGTTTTTCGAAATATTCTTATTAATTGTGTGGGGGTTTAAGCTTCCAAAGGAGAAATGAAGAGAATAAAATATGGATCTAGCGACCCCGCAAGATTCTGCACGTACTGCAGTAAAAGTACGAATTAGAATAAATGAAATACATTTTCGACTGTATTCTTGGCCCTAATACGCGATTGAATTATTTCACTTTTTAAAAATTTGGTGTAAAACTGTTATTTACAAGAGAGCTATTTTTAGCTTAGATAGCACAAAACGTCAAATGAAAGAAATGTAGAGTCAATAATACTGAACATGCATCCACTCAATATTTTGAGCTAACTCAGCTAGAAATATTTTTTTTAAAGATATTTCTAATTTAGATAAAAAAATGTATTTCTACTTTTAGTACAAATATTATTTAGTACAAAGTAAAACTATGTATGTATTTTGAATGCTCCTGTAAACATAATAGTTTCGAATGGATAGGCTATAAAATTGTATAGTGAAATACATAAGTCGCAAGAAGTCAACATTTCCCAACAGAATTGATGTGCGTCTAATAATTTGGCCAGGGACTGTATAGTATTATCTTACACGCAGGGCCGTCGCTAAATTTGTTGGTGCCACAGACAGAATATTTTTCTGCTCCTCACTTTGATGAGAATTCTAAAAAGTAATGATTTTTGGACAAAAATAGCACTTATTGCGTTTCCCTCCGAAATTTCCCTTTTCCAGAATTTACATCTCAAGCAAAAGTGGATTATGTCTAAAATGGATTTTGTCAGGTCAGGATTCATTTTTTGAAAATGGTTCGTAATATAATGGATTTCGTGCGTAATTATAATGTAATAAAACAGAAAACTAAGTGTGATAAATCAATAACACAATATCACCAATAAAAAATGTTTAATAGCTTAGGTATAGCACATTTTCTTGTGAATTGGAGAATGCAGGAATATCATATTTTGGGGCTTGAAAGCTCCATACAAATCTTTATTATTGTTTCGCTCAGGATACAAGTGATTTGAATGTTAAATTCTGAAGGGTGATCTTAAGGGAGAACACCACTGTGACCTACGATTTTCAAGTGCTTAGTTTGGTATTTTTTTTTGAGAAATGGGTTGGGTTTAGAGAAATAAAAATTTTTAGGCTATATTTGGCATATATTTAAGTAAACAAAAAAAAATTTTATGTAAAAAAAAATACAAAATGGCAGCGCTAGAGTAGCTTTAGTAGAAGTGATTTTGCCTAGAGTCGCTCCGCTGCACGCAGTAGAAGTGTCTTAAATTTGTTCCTGGAACAAAAAATAAAATATTTTCATGAAATATATTAGTTTTAGCATCGAAGTACATGAGGAAATTAAAAAATTCGAAAAAATAAAAAATTGAGACAAGTTTGAAGAAAAAGTTTCATTTTTCGACTATAATTTTCGTATAAAAAGTTGTATATCTTTTTTAATTTTTAATGAATCAAAAAAAACTCATGTACTTCGATTTTAAATCTATTTAAGAAGCTACAGTTAAATTTTCAAGTCGATTGAACAAAAATTGATTGAGTTCTGCTGCGTGCAGATTTCCAAAACACGGTTTCGAGAAAAACGCGTTTAAAGTTTTTGGTATCAATAACTTCTCAATAAGAGCTCTTAGGAAAATGCTTCAAAACCTTCTAAAAAAATTTTTTTTTAGCTATAAACGAATTTGTATCATATTTTTGAGGGTCTAAAGGATTTTTTAAAGGCAAAAAAAAAAAATCGATTTTTTGAAAATCTCACAGTGGTGTTCTCCCTTAATGTGAAATTTATTTTTATTTGAAATTGAAATAACGATCGTTTTGGATATTACTCCGTTATCAAATTTCTAACAAACACTCAACAATTATTACGATAATGTAATTAAAATACAGGTATAAACTTTTATGTACTTATAAATTAGTGTCAAAATGATTTTTTCAAGTAGTTCAATTTTTCAAGTTGTTTGTGAAGCGATATTGATTTAAACAAAACAAAAAGGCAACAATTTCAGATTATTTTAATAAGTGATAGTGTAATAATGAGTAGCTTCAAAAAGTATTGTAAGCCGTTTCCTCAGTCAAACTGTTCGAAAAATTTAAGAAATGTTAATGATAGTGATAAAATTCTTGGAAAAATATTCAAAACCTCTAGATGAATTTTGGTAAAATCTCTAAATTAAGCTGGAAAATCTGATTCCTCATTGCTACATTTCACTACAACAATCTAGCTTAAAAAAGAAGTTATGTCTAAAGTCTACGAAAGTACTTCTTTTTTGTGACTTTGCAGAAAATCTTGCATTCGTAATGCAAAATGTAGCACAAGGGTTTCATTGGAACAACAAACAAAAGATTATTCATCCGTTTGTAACGATAAGTGTTTAAAAGCTATAAAGCCCCTGATTTATCTAAAATTTATTATATACAGATTACTGACGGTGCATTACAAAAAAAATAAAAAATTATGAATATGTATATCTACGCGATTGTGAGTGGCATTTTCACGCAACAGCTCATAGAACGAGATCGTGCGAGATGGAGTAGGAGGTATTATCAAAAGAATGACGTCCAGAGTTAGTCTCACCAACGAATACGGTGGTATCATAACCAATGCGGAAGAATTATTCAAATGGGCACAAAGCTTGAAGACTGACATGATTTTTTAATTTTTTTTAGATGCTAAATATAAATCCAAATACATCCAGCAAACTAGTAGATTCGAGATATTAAAATTAATAAAGGGAACTCGCAATTTTCACGCGGTCATTCCTTCAAAGGAAGGCTACTTAAATTTAAAAAAATATCCAAATCATGAAGAAGAATTTTGTAATAAAATATTTTTTTATCAATAATTTTTGTTTTAAATTTCATTTTGAGGTACAAAAAATTTGTAGATTGTCATACTTAAAGGCCCTACACACGATCCAATTTGGTCGGACGGTTGATCCAATTTGGTTGGAAATTGGTACGTGTGTATGCATGTTGGTTGAAAAAAATTTGTCGGATGTGTTGGATGAAAATTTCCATCCGACTAGCCAACCAACCAACCAAATTGGATCGTGTGTAGTATTATCGGTTGACAATTTTCTAATCTATAGTGAAATTTCATAGATAGCTAGAAAAAAAAAATAAATAATGTTGTTATTTCTTGACGTAGTGTTTTGTTTTTCAAACAAACGTCAAAATCGGACCGACTAAATTGGATCGTCTGTACTCAAGATATACCAACCGATTGGATCGTGTGTAGGCAACTCCAATTTGGTTGGACCGACATACCAATTTGGTTGGACCGACCAAATTGGATCGTGTGTAGGCCTTTTAACGTATTTTGCAAGAAAACAAAACAAGATGTTGCGCTAAATTTTTCGTACATATGTATGTCTAAAAGAACTAAATAAGGAAAAATATCAAAAAAAAAAAAAAAGATGAACATTGGAAAAAATTCAAAATAACGTTTCGGCGTCCATTTTGAAAAAGCAAAAATTAAAGATGGTACCATTTTTATAACTATTTTATAATCCCTATTCATTTTTCTATAAAGTGAGTCTAATTTTATAATTTTCGGATAATTAGTTTTTTTTTTCTATACCAATAAATACAACACTAAATGTTGACAATTTGACACCCTAACAAAAAACCTTGTTGCATAATTTGTTTGTTTTACTCAGCGTTACATGTTATTTTGCCATGAAATGTTGTTTTGCTCAGCGTTGTCATATTCAAAACATAAAAAGTTTAAAATTCAAATATGACTCCCGGTCGCCCATTGAAGGATTTGGCATTTCATGTATTTTGATCCAAATAAAAATCTGTAAATAATTCTTGAATAAATACACCCAGACATTTAACCCCTAATGCATCATTTTTCTTTTTAATTGAAATATTTTTTTTCTTATAAAGATGTATAGTTAAAATAACATCTCGTTGAAAATTCCTATTCCTTCATTCTCGAGTAAAACAACAACAAAAAATGAATTTGTTGTTGTATTTACTCGGGAACAGATATGCTACATTATGCATTAAAGGGTTAAATAAATCATAATATTGCCATCAGTTGGGATTAATTCGCTCTGTCTGTGATTATAGATTTATGCTGGAAACACATGAGCAGAATTTCTGCTAGCATCGCTGCCGGCAGAAATTCGGGTGAACTACATGAGCGTCGTTTTTGATAAGCAGAATTTTTTTTGTGGCGTTTATCTGATACATATTTAATTTTAATGTACAATTTTTTTAAATGAATGATGCATTATTTTGTCACAAATTATTTAATTTTTATCCTCCAATTTGGCACTTGCCACACAAAACTTATTTTCAGTCAACAAATTAAAAAAATTGATTGAAAAAAATAAAAAATATACATATTATACTAGATTTGTTATCTTTTACGTAACATAGCCTACTGATTCGCAGCAAAATTAGAAATAGAGACATGAAGCAGAATTCTACCTGGCAAGCAGAATAGTCCCAATAATTCACAGTCCCCTTATCATTAAATGCACAATACTATAAAGAGTGGGACTTAATTAAGCAAACGATCAAAAGGTGGTGCGATTTCAAGCAGAATTGCTTAAATGGTTTTATGGAAATAATCGGTTGCTCGCCCTCAAAGAGCATTTCCGGTTTCGTGAACGTGTCAAATAGAAATTCGGCGATTTCATATGGCCGTCCCGCTTTCATATCACCAATCTTTGTTTGTGCGGTTATCTGTTCATCAATCCTCCATAGTCTACTGCCGATCTGAAAGAAAACATTCGCCAACATATTTATTAAAAACATTGGGTCTATCCGACTCTCGGACGACACTTTTCCGAGAAAGCATCCGTTACAGATCACCGAACCAACCATATTTATATTTTACAAACATTTTCAGACTCACAAATAATGTTAAATTATTTAGAACTGACACGTGTTGAGCTTTAATAATTAGATCTAGTTATTCATATCTAGTATACCGTTAAAAGTCCTTAAGAATTGAATTTTCTTCATTCCGAGAGCATCAACAATGTTCAGAAATGTATTTTCTGAAAATTTGTGCCATTTGTTCAGATTACGATATTATGTGACCAACGTAAGAAGTGGCCGATATAATTCTTTACTCAGTGTTTCAGTCTGGACGGGGCATCGCTGTGGACCATTCGAAAATACAAAATAATAAAACACAAACAATACAAAATCAGATTTAACGTTAATTATGTTTCTCATATAGCATTTCATTTTATGTATCTCCCAGCTCTCCTAAACCTGCGCCATCCTAATGACGTGATATTGTTTTAAAGCATCCCATAGTATTTTGCTATTCGGAGTTATATACGACTTTGAATATAAAGATAATTTATTACTCAGAAATAATTAAAAACCTTCAAAGGCAATTTTGTTAAAGCAATTCTCAAATAATGTATCGATCAACATATATGTATTCTTGAAATTGCAATTATTAAAATGTCAATAAACCCTCACAGAAATGACAATGGGCTAGAAATATTATTGACGATATTATTTGCCACCAGCAAAGCATTTTAGGTAAATTTACAAATTTAAATTCCATATTACACAGTAATTTATTCATGTAATCTTAAAGACACCAAGGGAAAAATTGTTGGAATTTGCAAGGTGTATTAACTGAAGGCACATATTTCTTCGGAAACTTCAACATTACCTCGGTAAACAGATAAACAAATTTATATTACTCCTGTTTGTCAAAACGGCCCTCACGCATTGGTTCAATCGACTTCAAATTTTGTGAACAAGTAGATGATGAATTGTCAAAATTATCATCAACATAACAAAAAAATCGACGGTCTCGTTTTAGAGCAGTCTATTTGGCAGTTTTCACTTCCACTGCAACCTCTTATATTCTATACTGGAATAGACCTGAAAGTTAACATAAACTGCTTATTACTAAAATCTATCTTTGTATAAAATTTCGACCAAAACTATCAATATTTGTGAGAATAGGAGGCAAAACAAAAATAATAAAAATGTGCAACTGGAAGGACGGACACCACATTTTTCTGATCGATGTTTCGGGGTCGTGGTAATGGTAACCTAATTCGCCGAGAAATGTGAAAATCTGTAACAAAATTTTTTTCGCGATTACAATACTTACCCAATGTAACTTCGTTATAGTGGGAAAAGTAAAAATTTAATAATATATGTAATTGTTGTTAATTTTATTTGGGATGTCCGAATACTTTTACGCCATTTGTATTATATTCACTCTGCCATGTGAGACATTGTCGAAGAAGAAAAATTTGGAAAAAGTGTATTTGATAAATATTTTTTTTTCTACCAAAGGGTTATTGTTTTTTGTAATTTTCTAAATTAATAATAATTATTTTGCAAAAAGCGTCCGTCAATAACTTCTGATTTTTTTCCTGTATATTTTCATGTAACAGTACCCTAAATTAGTTGCCTGATTTAGCCGCAATGGTACCAAAAATTTTTAACTTTTTTTCAATTTTCATCTACTTTGAAATTATGTAGCGATAAAACTACAAAGAAAATTTGGAAATACTGCTGTCAATTTTTAATTAAAACTCTAAATAACTTTTTAAAATACATGTTTTGGAGATAGACTTACTAGTTTTTATGCTATGGTACCACAAAAAGTGCCAATTTTTGTGTTTTGCTTAATATTTTTTTTTTTAAATAACTGAAGCTTTCGGACTCACTTCGAGTTCATTTTGAGAAACGATTTAAAATTTTTTCAATATAATTTTACTTTATTAACAAATCAAAAACAAAATCACAAAAAAATGAAACTTTTTGCGTTAAAACCAAAATCCCTGAGTCTAGACTAGAAAAATGTTTTTTCAGTCCGTGACAGAAAAACTTGTGGTAAATTTTACGAAAAAATCATTTACAAAATTTGAATAAAATTTGAAACATTTAACAAAAAATATATATGAATTAGTTATTTAAAATATTTAAATTATGCGTATAAGACAAAAAACCAAGTTTAGATAAATAAATCATAATAATTATCAATATAAGCATAATCTCCAACATGTTGTGCTAAATTGTGAACACTCATGATTTATTACGAATTGCATGGCAATGTGATAGTTTAAATGTCAATTTTCCCATCAGTAGATTTCCGATACATTTCCAAAAACGATCTTTTCATAAAATGTTTTCGCTTTTCCAAAATTTTAACATTATCTAAAGTTATTTGATGATTTGTTTTTTAAATGTTGATTGTTGAGTGAGAGCACTAATTTGGTTTACATTTCGATAAACAGCCCTAAATTTTAAATAATTAAGGAGTTTTATATTTACATTTATCAACTTCCATATTTGCTGTCATTTATCTCGTTTGATGAAAACAACGACAGTGCGAAAAAAACAGGATTTAAACCTCGGTTTAACTGTTAAAAATATATTTCAATAAGATTTAAAAAAAAAAAATTTAAACGAAATCTTGAAATTCAAAAAAAGGAATTTTGTAGAACTTTATGTAAATAAACGACTCCCATGGATTGAGGTTTTCTGACTAGGAACTCTAGAGGCCTATTCCATGTGCTAGCCACACCTTTGTCATCGTTATTTACAATGGTCGACATTGGCTCTTTCAGAGTTGAGTGCGATTTCAAAAAAACATTTTGTAAAACTTTTATTAAATGAACGATTTATATGGATTAAGGTTTTTAAACTAGATACTCTAGAGCCCTATTCCATGTGCTAGCCAAACCTTTGTCATCATTGTTGGCAATGGCCGATTTTGGCCCGTGAGTGTTGACTACGATTTCAAAAAAAAATAATTTTGTAGAATTTTTATGAAACGGACAGTTTCCTTTTTTCAGAATATTTTTAAAGAATTTGTCCATAAATAAACGTTATTTTAGAGGCTATTTTAGCGTAGATTCAAGCCAGTTTTTTAGCCAAGGCAAATGAGTGATAAATTGCGCATCGCCTCCAAATAAATATATGAGAAAACCCAGATTATTGTGACAATAGTTTTAATTTTCTGTTTCTTATCTGAGTTTATTATTGAGGTAAGTATTGGGTCCATCTATCATATGCGAAGCATAAAGAATCTCTGGAACAATTACATTTTCCGAGGATTATTAAATCGGTTTCTAATCTTTACAAAATTGGTTTCTGATTACTTAATTTCGAACGGTTTGATTTTAATAGTGTCCAATACTTTGAAAGTGGAAACAGCAATCCGCCGCGACTTAAATTTTAAATCTATTTTTTGTTACCCCTCGTAGTAACTACTCATAGATATCTCGATATTTTCATCTGCCAAATTCATATTTTCGCAGTATTCGAGTATTTTTGGAAGTCGACCGGTGATGATAAATCATATTCGTCTGGTCTGAAATTAACAAAAATATTTTAAGCGACATTGCTCTTATTAGCGTTTAGAGCTTAAAAATAATCATAATTAGATTTTTAGTGCCCGGTTTCACAAAAAAACAGGCAATCTCCAGTTAAATAATATTTCATCTCTTTCTTCTTTTATGAAATTCCGATTTATTTCATAATACAAATTCAACGCATGCTAATTTTTTTTTCTTTTTTATATGAAAATTTTAGCCGGAGAGCTAAATATTTAGCTGCCCAATTTCATCCAGCTAAATAATTAGCTGGAGGCTAAATATTTCTATGTAAAAAAGATAAAATCAACTTGCATTGGATTTTTTATTGTGAAACAAAACGCAATTTCATAAAAGAAGAAAGGAAGGAAATATTATTTAACTAGAGATTGGTTATTTTTTTGTGAAACCGGGCATTAGACATCCTATTTTATACGATTATAAGAGTGTTGCAAAGTTACAGTATTTCAATCGCGAATGAATTTATAAGCCGCAGGATAAGTATGTATGTATAAAGAAAAAGTGCCGAAATTATTAAACTATAGGTTTTTCAGATTGAACAAAACCATTTCCAAATTGAACGAAACTTCTTACAAATTAACAGAAAACTTTTTTAAATGAATTGAAACTTTTTTCATTTGAAATGAAACTATTTACGAATGGAATGAAACCTTATATAATTGATAGCCTTCAAAGTTCTCGAAGTCTAGTTAAAAGGTTTTATCCGAACACAAAGTAGATACATCTGTTTTCTTTTATTTATTGAATTTTTTAAATATATTTGTTGAACATTTAATTAACATTTAAATTTAAATTTTAGGTATGTTTTGTTTATTTATTTTTTTAATACATGTGTTTTAATGTTTAATTAACATATCAATTTATGATATACGGTTTATTTAATTCACAGACAGCGCGCTTGTCACGACAAAAAACTGGTAGAGATTGAATGTGACTGGCTAAAAACATTCTGGTCCAGTCTTATACAATATAATTAGTTTAACAAAAATTGGTACTGTCTATTCAAAATTTACTATGTACATGAGCATTCAGGGGAAAAGTTGAGGTAACTCAATTAACGACAAAGTATAATATACCTACTATATAACAAGCGTCAGATTTCGTTTTTTAAAATGAACTATTTGGGTTTATTTGATAACTAAAGCTTTAATTAGTAAAAAGCAAAATTAATGAGCCCATTTGGCCATTAAAAACAGTTTTATAATAAATAAATTTCAAGTTGAATATTCCAAATATAATTTTTTTACATTATACTTACTTATCTTTATTTTGAACTACGAGTTGATCATCAAGTTTTCCATTTCACGGTCCATAACCAGTTGGCTACTTCAAATATGGGACGGTGTTTAACTAATTTTCATTCAACATTATTTTTCTTTCACTCAACACTCAAGGGTCAATATAGGTGATTGCCAACAATGATGACAAAGGTTTGGCTAGCATATGAAATAGGTCTCTAGAGTACCTAGTTAAAAAGCCCTAATCCATACGAATCGTTTGTTTAATAAAAGTTCTACAAAATTATTTTCTTTGAAATCACACTTTAACTTCAAAATGCGTTTATGAACAATTAAAAAACAAATTTCGATTTGCTTTAATTAATTAAAAACTTGATTTTTTAAAATAATTTTCTAAATACTACTCAATTGTTTGACATAACACTGAATTTTCCAATAAGAATTTGTTTTAGCAGTATAATACTAATACATTGATAAATCTCTAGAATGTTTGGAAAACTTCACACTCGTTGTATATTGAAGTTTTTTATAATAAAATTCGAAAAATGTATTTAGTAAAAAAAAATTGCAAACGCTTATAAGATAAATTTAAAATATATACCATTAAGTTAATAACAAGTAAATGATGTTAAGTTTATGTAAGTAACTTGCCATGATGAAGGTTTTCCATGCAATTTTAAACCACATACATAAACGTCATTAAAACCACAATAATCGCAGTTAAAATGTATACAAAATATTGATCAGTTTCCAAGTGTTTTCATGTTTTTGACTCACTCAAAACTTTTATAATTAAATTTATACAAAATGCGATATTTTAACAATAGATTATGTTTAGAACATTTCCCCAAGTAATAATGTTACCAAAATAATATTATTCTTGCATTTTGCAGCTCTATCAGTTGACAACAACCTAACACCGAAACGAAAGGCTAAAAACTTTCTCACAAAACATCAGAATATCCATATGTTCATTCAAATCCAGAAAATTTGTAACATTAAAAAAAAAATTTCACAATTTCCCATTTAATTTTCTTCTCCTACCGTCTCTAATCTCTAATAATGAAATATTCTTATAACAACATACTATATACGTACATACATATGTATATAAAATATTGTTGTTTTTGTATTTTGGGATAATTTTAAGTTTTTCTCTATATGTACATGAGAAATAGTTCTGTTTAACAAATAAACTTAAGAACCAGAACAACAGCAAACCCCAACAAAATTAAATGCTGCTTTGTTGCAGTAACCCTATACAAATAATAAGAAGTAATAAAAATAACAACAGAACAACGAATTTTTCTATTTAAGAAATTGAAGGTATAAGTTAATAACTAAATTGTTGAAAAAGTTTTTTTTTTTTTAGTTTTTTAGAAAATTATATTTAGTTAGAGAGAAATATTATTATTCATTTGGGACGTTCGAATATCCGGAAAATGTTTTGAAAAGAAAATTGTGTGAACCAAAAATAAAAATAGTTTTTGATACCAAACTTTCTTAATATTATAATTTTTTTTTTTTTTGTTAATTTTAAGTTTTGTTGATTATTGTAGTTATTTCATCAATATAAAACCAGAACATAACACAAAAACTGTTTAAAATGGAAAATGTGTGGTTACTACTGCTGGTGTTTTTCTGTTTGGTTGGTTTTCCGTATATTTCGTATATTACGAGTATATGTAGGATCGTAAAAACTAATTGCATTTAGTTGCTTTCAATTAACTTTGTTTTTTTTTTGTAACTCTTGTCATTGTTTTTATGTTTTCGACATATTTTCTTTTAGAACTAATTATGAAATTTAAAAATATAATTTTCAAGGAAACTAATTACTCATTATATTTTCCCGTTAAGATAAACCAAAACAGCTAGATGTAAAAAAAAAAACTATCCTTTAAACTACCGGGTCGTAATTTCAACCAAATGTTTTTCAGCACACACTCTTTCACGTTTTTATTTGATAAAGTAAACATACATTGTTTTGTTTGTATTGGATTTGAAATTTGTAGAATTCTTCAACTATGTTTGGATTAAACTTTTCTAATTTTTTTTTTAAATAAAATATCCAAATCGTGATTATGCAAAAAATGAAAGCAGCATGCGTTGCTGAAACACCGAACTGATACAAAATGTCTGACATAATAAAATAAATATCGAAAGAAAATGAAAATTCGATTTCTTACATACTTCTTCAACTTAATTATATTTAGTGTTTGCAATTTCTCGAAGTTTTTAATTTTCCGAGAAATTGAGAATCCAATTTGAAATTCATCAAGAATTCTCGACAAATCTCGAAGAACGTTCCTTAGTATTAAAATCCATAGAAAAAAAGAAAAAAAATATTCACAATGAATCTCAAGTTACGTACTTACAATAATTGCATCACGTTTATTAATTCATTTGAAATATACAGTTCTTATTGTAATTAAAGAAAATAAGCTTTCAAAAAGCTAATTGCGTGAACCGATTTGGCAGGGTGGCAATTCCTTTTTTTTTCAAAACCACATCAGAGGTTATTGAGAAATTCCTTTCGTTTTCGGCTGAGGTTGGTTTAACACCCCTAGGGCGTGGTTTAGTTTGGCAAGATTATTGCTCATTTGGCCCGTCGACTCATAGAGATTAATTCTCTCAGGAGGAATCTGTAGCCTTGACAAGCGCTGTTATTGTTGTTAGGTTAATATATTTGTTGGGATTTTTGAATCAAGACTTGACTGTTCTGTTCTAGAAATGTTATATCATCCGATATAAGCTGTTCCTTCAGTCACAATTGTTAGATTTGAACCGTTTTATTTATTTATTTATTAAAACTACAGTAAAGTACAATCGGTAATTAAGAAATAATAATGCAATACAAAAATATTAATAATACATTAATGGTACAAAAAATATTAATTATTAATAGAAAAAAATTTAAATAACTCATTTCTAAACGAATTTCTTGACATGTTAAAATCAAAAATTTCAAAAGCAGAGTTAAAAATTCGCGACATTCTCAAGACTGGTTCAGAAGGTGCGTAGTTTGTATTAACAGAATCACTATGTGTGTCGTCACCGCAAACAACGCGTAGGAGTGTAAAATTTGAAACGCGTAGCTGATACTACGTCTGTTCGGTGGTTTAATCGTTGTAATTTTTATAAATTACAGCGATCTTTATAAGGCAGAAGAACATAGTTATTCACTCTGTCAGAAGGTAAGCCACGAAGAGTATATAGTTCTAATTGCTTCTGAACGCTTTCAATTCTATCTGAATGACACTTACAAAATGGTGACCAGAACTAAGAAGGGAATTCAAGAATAGGCCGAACAAAGGACACTTATAAAGATTTTCGTGTGAGCGGGTCACAAAAGTCTTTACAATTATGCTTAATGAAGCCTATATGTTTTGTAAAGGAAAAATAAGAAGAAAAACGTCAGACTTAAACAACTCTGTCAACCACCATATTATAAAGAACATACTGCTGAAGAATAAGTAATCGCTTTCTAAAAAAGATAACGTTAGATTTGGCTACATACAACAATAATTTGTTGTTAAACTACCAACTGCAAAACGTGTTCAAGTTACTTTGTAACTTTAAACAATCAGAAATTGAAGAAATCAGAGCGAATTCAAAACACTCCACAACATCATTAATAAATAATGAGAACAGAAGTGGACCAATGTGACTATCTTTCGGTACTCCAGAAGTTACACGAAATAAATGAGAAGCAGAATCAGTAATCTCAACGAATTGTGACTGGCTAATCAGATAAGATTCCAACCATTTGATAGGGAGGAACTCACAATTTAGTTTCTCTAGCTTATAGATAAGAATTGAATGGTCAATTTTATCAAAAGCTTTTGAAAAGTCAGTGTAAAGTACATCTACTTGTTGCCGGCCATGTTGTGCAGGCAAAATATAAGAGATTTCACATGTAAAAACAAAAATGTCTGCACCATGGCTTCGAAATGTTTGAAAATAACAGAAAGAATAGCAACTCCTTAATAGTTAGATAGATGTGAAATTAAACATCTTTTGCCAGATTTAAAATCGGATGAATGGGGGATATTTTCCAGGGATCAGGAGAAATCCCAGTCCGAAGGCTTTCATTAAAGATATTTTAATGCGGATGGGTGGAATGACATCATGACCAGCCCCCTTATTTACATCAAGAAGAGACAAGTAGTCATAAACCTCCGTTTCACTGAATTTTAATAAATTATAATCAGCACGATTACAAGCAAGTGGGGACGTGTTATGTGATGGAAATGATATCGCGGATGGTTCGTACACGGACTCAAAATATTTGGCGAACAGATTGCAGATATCAGGGGGCTGACTTGCCAATGAATTCTGATAAATCATCTGTGAAGGAAACCCAACTGCTTTCCTTTTACCATTGAAGAAATTCCAGAATTTTCTTGGATTGGACGTCAAATCATCTTCAATCTGCAAAATGTAAACCAATTTTAAATTCTTTTCGAGCTGCATCGAATCTAGAATAAAACCCAGCACCATGTAGCCTATATAATGAATGAAACAGTAGTTTCCTATAGTACCTGCCAACATCAATCTTGAGTAGTTCGTTAAGCAAAGAAACAGATGCGTAAGCTTCTCTCACGCCTAAGGAACTCCCAATTAGAGTTGCCAAAAAAATCGTTTAAAGAAATGTAGTCAGCATGTCTAAAATCAAAATGAGAAGAACTAACAAGGGAAAAATTATAGTACAGGCATACCTCGTTTAGCGCTCATATTGCGTTCCTGAAAATTGAGCGCTAACAGAAACAGCGTTAAAAGAGGTGCTGCTTACACTAAAATATGGGGTTACGTTCCTAACCAATTTTTTTTGGTACTTATGTATATTTGGTACTTATTTATATTTCATTTAAAAATTAAAAAATAAATTAGAATTTAGTATAACAAAACAATTTCAATAAAAACCAAAAAATTTAAAACATAACACAAAATAAAGGCGTAAATTCATATTTAACTATTTTTTTTTAAAAATGTGTCTAAGCTTGTTTCCTTAAATAGTTATCTTTTTTCTTTTAAAAGTTCCATGTAGGGTGATAAAATGTTCATTACTCGTTACTCCTCGTTTTATAGCGCAGGACCTTTCAAAACTGGGATCATTTTCACTTAAATCTTGTAAGGCATTTTAGATTATCCCTAGATTATGTTCCAAACATTTTTCCATTAAAATATTTTTATCTTGTTTCATATGAAATTAAACAAATAAAACATTTTAAAAAATATTTTAAAGTTAAAATAATTTTTTTTTTCATAAAATCAGAAGAGCGCTATAACGAAACAGCGCTAAAAGAGGTAGCGTTAATCGAGGTATGCCTGTATTGCATTTTTCATGAAAACAATTTATCATTATTGGAGTATGGTAGCCACTTCCACATCTAGTAAAATCCTCACATGAAGAAATATCCGAATACATCAGATGAAAATACTAAATCTAATAGTTTTCCTCGACTGTTGCTTATCTGGTTCAATTGCTTGGTTGCTATACTAGCAAAATAATCGGTGATGGCCAATGCTTTTCATCGTTAGAATAGGGCGTGAGAACACCAACAACGTCAAACCAAACAATGTCTCGAACATTAAATTCACCAATGATCATGAGTTGTTCATCAATATGCACTGCAGACATTACTGAATTGAAAAAATCAATAAATTCAAGATATACTTCTAAAGTTGATCCACAGAGCACATATACAGGGACCACGAAGATAAAAGAAATATGGGCTTTAATACGTACAGCCATAATGTCGTATACCGGATGGCACGTTATAACCTCACTCGAAAGTGAATTTTTCACGGCGATTAACACACGTCTGTCTTTTCTATAGACCACGTAATCTGATGAAAAGTATTCTTCAGAATTGAAATTTTTTGTAAGCCTTGTTTCACAAATAACTATGATATCATAATCGTTGTCTAAGACGCCCAACAGAAACAATTTAGATTTCTATCGAATACTGGATGCATTATGGTAATAAATAGAGGATATTGTAGTTTGTTTTGAACATATGGGCCGAATCATCCTCTTATTTAAAACAACATCCCTTAAACTCTGAGTCTCCGTTTCTACAGTTGGGTTGCAAAATTTGACGTTTGAGGCAACTGCTTTCCGAAAATTTTGATTCTTAAATGGTCTAATATATACGCCAGTCGGCTAGGTTTCCGAACTTAAAGCCTTGTCCTGGAGATCTTCGTTTATTCCCAACTTAACACATAAGTATTTCAGATCCTGAAGTTTTTTCGTTTTGGGAATCAATTCACCAACATGGTAGAAACTTGTTTTCAAATACTTATTTTTTTATCGTTAGAAATATTAACAATCAACAACATTAGAACCCCGTACTGCTTGTTGATTGCTTAACTTCGACTGGGTATTAGCTTCGGATGTTTCCCCATTATTCGGGGGCTGCTAAGGCAAATGTTATCCGGTTTGCTAGATGATGCCTCTGATGAACCAATATTTGGGGGCTTAGTTGTTTATTCTTCTTGAGTCGTAGTGCCCCAAAGGTCATTAACCGCTTTCACTTTGCCCCTTGTTAATCGTTTTTTTTGGCGATATGTCGGATTCATTCTGCTATCAAAAACCACCTTATCTGTAGTTTCAAGTTTTTTAAATATTAAGCTAATATTCTTCTTGTTCGTATCAATCTCCTTCTACAAGCACTTCACCATATCCTACTGCGCAATATTAATTTGCTTATGATTGGGAATGTTCCATTTAGAATTTGGTGAAAACATTTTTAAGAAAATTTTGTTCTTAATCAGGTCTCTATAATCATGGCAGAACCACATTATGTTGGCGCATTTCAGCGTGACATTAAATGACGTTCGATTCAAGCTATTTGGATTTTGTTAAACTTGGTTAGCGATACCAAATTCTGGTTTCTTCTCTTCTCAATTTCTAATTTAATAGCAATGAGTAAGTTATTACTCAAGTTTGTTCAATTTTCCTCTAAAGCTCGAAAAAGTAATTGTTCGGCTTCATCTTCAACAACAATCATCGTTAAGAAGCTAAAAAGAAAAGACAATTTAAAATTAATTACAACATCAAAATATCATAGATTATAACTTAACTTTGAAAAGATTGCATCCACGATTACTCAGCGCTTCTACTGCCTTTTTGATTGGGCTAAGATCATTCACTAACTGCTTTAACTTTTCAAAGTATTCCTCCTTCCATAGATTTCTTACATTTAAGTCATGCAAATCTTTAACTATTGATGGTTTAATTCTTAAAAATTTCAGAATCATCTTCCCTATTAATTCCACCTAGTAGAGCAGTCTAAAACTAAATTGAGTTCCTTTTTTCTGCTTCTTATACGTATTTCTGAAGTACTTTGTTCTTAATTGGCAGTCTTCTAAACACTGTTATAATTTCTGTAACTTTTTTAATTATTCTGGGATTAGTGAAATATTGCTTACTGTCTCAGTCTCCGAATTACTGTCTACCTCTGAATCTGAATCAAGATAATCCGATAACTCATCGTCAGATTAATCATTCTCGTTCAAACAATCTGACGCCAAATCATTACTGTCGGTACAATTTTTTGGGAATGCTAAATGCAGCGCATGATTATAGGGTAGCATAGTTGATAAATAAGCCCCGAAATACGACCAAATTTTGCCATTACGGAAGCTGCGTCTGTTGCAACGCACAACGCTTCATATTTTAAAGATAATCCAAATTCATGTAGATGACATTCAACTATTTCCACAATTTTTTCTGCAGGACAATAACCGGGTATTCTGATTAGTCCCAGATTCTCGCATTAGCTTCTGTTGTACATCGTTCATAAATTTCCGATTTTTTTTACTTGTCCACATATGTATTACCTAAACCTTTCATTTTCGTGTTTTAATTTCGTAAGTTTGTCAATTGAATTTTTTTTGTTTCTTGTGGAATGAATGAACTAATTTCATTGCAGTGTTCGAAGATGTAGGTAGAGAAAATCCTAATCATGGTATTCCTTTACGAATTACTCTACAATAGTTAATATCGAAATTCCATTTCAACAAGCCAACTCTGAAACTAAAGCGTCTAATGATGTCTTAGTTGATACAAAATTCAGCATCGACATTTGTTTGCTTTAGCCGATTTTGACAAAAATCCAACACTGAGGTTGGTTCATTGATTATTATTCAACAGACAGTATAATTATTAAAATACACTAAAAGGCAGAAATCCAAATCTTTAATTCTATTAATTGTATTCATTAACTTTTCACAATAAAAAATTTTTATACGTACATTTATAATTACGAAATTGATATAATTATACTTCAAGAACCCTCTCTAAACGAATATCTATGCTTTATTAAAATTGATTATTTGTGTTCGATATCTAAGTTTCGCCTAAATTCACCTAAGAGCAATTTATACGGTTCGGGGAACTACAAATTTTTTTGTTTTTTAATTAATTGAATTTACTACACTTTATTAATTCAATATATTCATTCATAATTCAAAATATTAATTTTATTGTTAGATTTCGATGGTTGATACCTGTATCAATAGGCGTTGAAACCTACAATCGTCATGCCAATAGTCATTTGGATCGCTGGTAGATTTCTACACATTTTGCAGAAAATTCAATTTTATTGAAAATCAACTGAACTATAGCCCACAAATTCAGAGCCAGAATAATCGGAAATCTGCAATTGTGCTCCGATTTCGACCTCTTTCAATAGGTGTTGAGACCTGTAATCTTCATGCCAACGGCCAGTTGGATCGCTCGAAGATTTCTACACATTTGGCAGAAAATTCAATTTTATTGAAAATCAACTGAACTGTAGCCCACAAATTCAGGGCCAGAAAAATCGAAAATCTGCAATTGTGCTCCGATTTCGACCTCTTTCAATAGGTGTGAGACCTGTAATCGTCATGAAAACGGTCATTTGGATCGCTCGAATATTTCTACACATTTCGTAGAAAATTCAATATAATTGAAAATCAACTGAACTATAGCCCACAAATTCAGAGCCAGAAAAATCGAAAATCTGCAATTGTGCTTCGATTTCGATGGTTGATACCTGTATCAATAGGCGTTGAAACCTACAATCGTCATGCCAATAGTCATTTGGATCGCTCGCAGATTTCTACACATTTTGCAGAAAATTCAATTTTATTGCAGTGGCGTAACTACAAATTTCGGGCCCCCCCGCAAAAATTTTCTTGGGCCCCTACAAATTTTCTTGTACCTATGAACAAATAAAGTTTTAATTCAAAACTTATTTTTTCTTATTGTCCAGCCTCGCATTAATTAAAAGTGTCTGATTTCAAGGGTCCGATACATCACGTGATTCAGTTCAATGGTCTCAAACAAATCGAAATTTCTCGCAATCAACTCAATACTAGGACGATTCCTTTATGTATCGATAAAGCATCACAAATTTCGAGTATAATTTGAAGAATATCAAAAATCTCAAAAATGTTGAATCAAAGTATCTTGAATATTTTAGAAGGTTCTCAAATATCGAATTATCCTTAAGGCTGTATGGTACTCAAAAAAAATTCTGTTTTGGTATCGATATTTAAATGTCCAAAAATGGGTCTAAACTGTGTCTATAATAAAGAAAAATATCGTTTTGGTTTTTTGTTTTATTTTGATGTAAAATAAATATAAATGTAAGTCGACTTTGCTTATTTCCCTTTTTTCCAAAATAAAATTATATGCTATTTCGGTCATTTATTTTCGTTGTTCCTATGGCAACTCAGTATGTTAAAAAATATAATTTGTCCACGACTAACGTATAATATGCTCATTATACGTTTGTTTCATCACTTATAATGATATTCATTATTCACTGCTAGTTACTTTCTTTTACGTAAGTAAAAATGGAGGTGTGGCCAACACACGACTTTCTTTTACGAACAGCGAATTTTGAAAAACTTTTATAACTCAAATTTCCCGCAAACTTAATTAAGATTGTTTTTATTATTTCATGTTTTCTGTAAATTGTATATTTTTGAAATATTTGCAAAATAAATTTTCTGTTTTACGGAATCTGGGAGCTGGGAGCTGGGACCCCAAAATTTATGTAGAAAGTTTAAACATGAAGTTGCAGTTTGATTGCTTAAACCATTTGGACTACAAATTGACAGACATATGTGTATACCAACAGACACCACTTCAAAACTCAATTTTTTGAACTCATTAGTACACACGTAAAAGAAATAAAAGGTGATATTTATGAATTTAAATTTTTCTTTTAATTTTTTGGAATTTGTATTAGTGATTTTTTGTAAATCTTATACTTTTTAAAATATGTGCAAAACACATTTCCGGCCCAAGAGAGTGGCCACTTCCGGTTGACCGATTTGGCAGTGTAACATACATGTAGGCTAAATATTTTTATAACGTACAGTACGTCACTGAAGTGTGCAAATTAATTATAATTAGCATAATTGGGCTAATACACACAATAATTAAAATGACAAATGCAAGAACTGCTGTAACTCCCTGTAAAAAAGTGTGGGGGGGGGGGGCAGGCGTTGCGAAATATTTTTGCAATTATAAAACGATATACATACTAAAGGACCATAAACCCTAATAAGTCGTTAAAAAAGTTAAGAAACATGAAAAAATAATCCACATTCAATTATGTAATATTTGCATTAAAAACCGGAAGTATGTCACTGTAGTGTGCAAATTAATTATAATTAGCATAATTAGGCTATATATACACATATATTTATGTGTTGGCAAAACAATATTTAATTTTTTTTTTATAAAATTTTTAAATTTTTTTAAATTTTTTTTTTTTTAATTTTTAATTTGTTTATTTTTATTTTTTTTTGATTTTTGGAAACATTTTGTATTAGTAATTTTTTGTAAACCTTATACTTTTTAAGATATTTGCAAAACAAATTTTCTGGTCCAAGGGAGTGGCCACTTCCGGTGGACCGATTTGAAGTAAAATTCACTGGGACCTCCCAATTTATCCAAAAAGCTTAAATCTGAAGTTTCAGTTCGATTGGTTAAGCCATCTGGGCTGTAGAGAGGACACAGACTGACAGACGGACAGACAGACGGACAGACAGACGGACAGACAGACTGACAGACAGACATCATTTCGAAACCCACTTTTTCGGACTCAGGGGACCTCAAAACAGATAAATCTTCAATAATCTCGCGGTCGAAAATTTTCATGATTACTATACTTTATTTTACTTACGTAAAAGAAAGTAAAATAAAGTATAGTAATCATGAAAATTTTCGACCTTGAGATTATTGAAGATTTATCTGTTTTGCGGTCCCCTGAGTCCGAAAAAGTGGGTTTCGAAATGATGTCTGTCTGTCAGTCTGTCTGTCCGTCTGTCTGTCCGTCTGTCCGTCAGTCCGTCTGTCCGTCTGTCAGTCTGTGTCCTCTCTACAGCCCAGATGGCTTAACCAATCGAACTGAAACTTCAGATTTAAGCTTTTTGGATAAATTGGGAGGTCCCAGTGAATTTTACTTCAAATCGGTCCACCGGAAGTGGCCACTCCCTTGGACCAGAAAATTTGTTTTGCAAATATCTTAAAAAGTATAAGGTTTACAAAAAATTACTAATACAAAATGTTTCCAAAAATCAAAAAAAAAAGAAAAATAAACAAATTAAAAATTAAAAAAAATTAAAATTAAAAATTAAAAAAAAAATTTAAAAAAAATTTAAAAATTTTATAAAAAAAAAATGAAATATTGTTTTGCCAACACATAAATATATGTGTATATATAGCCTAATTATGCTAATTATAATTAATTTGCACACTACAGTGACATACTTCCGGTTTTTATTGCAAATATTACATAATTGAATGTGGATCATTTTTCATGTTTCTTAACTTTATTAACGACTTATTAGGGTTTGTAATACTTAAGTATATATATCGTTTTATAATTGCAAAAATATTTCGCAACTCCTGCCCCCCCCCCCCCCCCCCCCACACTTTTTTACAAGGAGTTACAGCAGTTCTTGCATTTGTCATTTTAATTATTGTGTGTATTAGCCCAATTATGCTAATTATAATTAATTTGCACACTTCAGTGACGTACTGTATGTTATAAAAATATTTAGCCTACATGTATGTTAAATTGCCAAATCGGTCAACCGGAAGTGGCCACTCTCTTGGGCCCGAAAATGTGTTTTGCACATATTTTAAAAAGTATAAGATTTACAAAAAATCACTAATACAAATTCCAAAAAATTAAAAGAAAAAATTTAAATTCATAAATATCACCTTTTATTTCTTTTTGTGTGTACTAATGAGTTCAAAAAATTGAGTTTTGAAGTGGTGTCTGTTGGTATATATGTCTGTCAACTTGTAGTCCAAATGGTTTAACCAATCAAACTGCAACTTCATGTTTTAACTTTTTACATAAATTTTGGGGTCCCAGCTCCCAGCTCCCAGATTCCGTAAAACAGAAAATTTATTTTGCAAATATTTCAAAAATATACAATTTACAGAAAACATGAAATAATAAAAACAATCTTAATTAAGTTTGCGGGAAATTTGAATTATAAAAGTTTCTCAAAATTCGCTGTTCGTAAAAGAAAGTCGTGTGTTGGCCACACCTCCATTTTTATCTAGTAGTCTCTTCTTTCATTATTCAATACTTCCAAGTAAATTATTTGATTTTTGAAATGTTACCTATGTAGTAGTCTCTTGCCATTTTCATTATTATTAAACTGTGACGTTAAAATGTTGACGAAAAATATTTGAAGAGTATTTATAGGATTTGATTATAAAACATAATGATATTTGTCGATCGAGGACAAAGTATCGTATTCTACTTGCATATAATGGCTGTTATTCACTCAGATGATTTACGACACTCGCCTATCGGCTCGTGTCGGCAAACGTCATCTTCGTGAATAACAACTATCATTATATGCTCGTTGAATAATATACTATTATTATAAAACGATAAGATCCTGGACATTCACCATTTTTTGGAGTTAGCCATCTCGTAGAGTAAAAGGAAATCAAAAATTAGCCGAGATCATACCCCTTTTTGACAAAAAAAAAATATATTTATCGATACTGAATTTTTTCGTATCGATAAATATATCGATATTCTTACTATTTTGATTATATCTTTCTTATTTTATTATTAATCTTTATAATCATGAATTAATCCCTCAAAAATATCTTTCTGCATAGGTCAATGTAAAATATATACATGGTTTAGCGAGAAAAACTTAAGAAAATTGAATTTTCCGTAAGCGCCATTATCCAAAATTTCGTCAACTTTGAATTTTTATTACGGATAAACTATAAATAATTTTGAAATAATCCTGTATTAATCCCTCAAAAATACCTTACGCTTTGTCAATAAAAAAAAAATATGTGAATTGATAAATATTTGTAGCCACAAATTGATTTTTACGATACCCTTATTTTGGCAAAATGAGTACCATACAGCCTTAAGTATGTAAAACCAAAAGAAATCCTATACAATCACCTCCATGTAAAATTAAATAACCTAGACAATCTTGAATAATTTCGAATAACCTAAGAAAAGCTAAGCGCAGAACATTGCCATACACAATTCGAATAAATTGGAAAATCTTTAAAAATTTCGCATAATCCTATAATAATGTCGAAAATTTTTAGAGCTCTACAATAAACCGCGGAACAATCTCGATTACAACAGAAAAAATCGATTAATCTCTATATTACCTCGATTGGTCTCGAATAATTTCAATAATACCGAAAAATTTAGATATTAATTAATAGTTTTGGAGAGCTTGTAAAAATTTATAAAACCCACGCAAATTTCGAAAACTTCCGAAAATTCTTGTAAATATTGAATTATTTGTCAAGTAATTTAATATTACTAAGGCTACTAAGCAAAATGCTATACTAAGGCTAATCTCGCACCAATCACGCATCCCATTTCCATGCTATGCTCCAATAATCTCGAGAAAATTTTAAAAATTATCAAAAGATGAAATCCTAGACAAGGGTATATGAAACAGGAGAATTTAAATTAAATTTTTATTTACCGTTTACCGGTAATAAAAAAGATTCGGCAAACGAGAAACTACATCAATCACATTTAATCTTTTACAAATCAATTCAACCTTTTCAAATCAAAACTTGATTAGTAAAAGGTTGAATTTGAAGTGCAATAGAGGTAAATTTGGAGTGCAAGACGTATTTTACAAATAAATCAACCCAGCAAACACTAAAATCTTTATCGTTTGATGTCAAAATCTTTGATTTCAAACAAGTTTGGCAAATTTTCTTCTAAATCTAAATACATATCTGTCATAACAAAAAGCCATTTTAATTTCTATTACGTGTAATTACTCATACATTCATCTTCAGCAACAGAGAAGAAATTGTTGGGCTTCTTTTAAGAAAATATTTAATAGAAACAGAAACGATGTTTTCTTTCTCTAAAAACTAGACTATGGTCTTATGATAAAAAATTTCCTAGAAGTTTCCCGTTTTGCAAATTAGAAAGAAATCTGAGAAATTTGAATTAATCTGAGCTACCATCTCTCTGATCTTGACTTTGAACTAATAATCGAACGCCTAATAACCCTCGTGGGCCCTTTCAGCTGTGGGCCCCCCCGCGGCTGCGGGTGCTGCGGGTACATAGTTACGCCACTGTTTTATTGAAAATCAACTGAACTATAGCCCACAAATTCAGAGCCAGAAAAATCGAAAATCTGCAATTGTGCTCCGATTTCGACCTCTTTCAATAGGTGTTGAAACCTGTAATCCTTATGCCAACGGCCACTTGGATCGATCGAAGATTTTTACACATTTGGCAGAAAATTCAATTTTATTCAGAGCCAGAAAAATCGAAAATCTGCAATTGTGCTTCGATTTCGATGGTTGATACCTGTATCCAGGGCCTTTCAGAGCTAGCAGGGGGCCTGGGCCAAATTATTAAAATGGCTCCCCATAAAAATAAAATAAAACAATCTTAAGTTTATATCACATGAATTCATTTTAGTATTTATTAGAATTTATTAGAAATTATTAGATTGGAGCTTTTCTCGCTTTATTATTAGAAAATTCTCTAATGATTTGCTCAAAATTAATTTTTCTTGCCATGTCGTGGTTAATGTTTAACATTGCCAATCCATTTAATCGTTGTTCTGCCATTGTTGAGCGATGAAAATTTTTTATTCTTTTAAGAACACTGAAACTTCTCTCGGCTGAAGACACAGATGCAGGAATACTTAAAAATATTCTTAAGACAATGATAAGATTCGGAAATAAACCAGCTAAGTTTTACTGAGAATATTTTCTAATAAATTTGTTGGTGTCGGATCTGCATTGAAATTAGCTGCATACATTTTTTTAAGGAATTTTACCTCATCTAGTATCTCGTTTGATAACTCACTCGTGTATTTTGAATGCAAACGGTTTACTGCAGCTTCAATTTTTTCATCAGTTAAATTTGGAAATGACCAAAGAAAACCGAAAAGATTGCAGATATTTTGTAAAGATAGAAATTGTCTTTGTAAGCCAGCTATTACGGAATTAACTATTACGTTAAACACATTTATCCTGTAGTATTTTTCAGCATCCGATTGTGTCCGTATCATTCTAATAATGACAAAATCACATGTAACTCCATATTCACGTGCTTTAGCTTTTGCTTTCGCAAATATTTCATTCCACATTCCGCTTAAATTGCGAAATCTCATTACTAGACTTTCAATATTATTTTGCTCAATATCAAGTGTAGCATTTTGAGCTTCAATTACCAAATTTGTCTGATGCAAATCTGTCAAAATTTCGAGCCATATGATAGAAAGCAAAACACATTCAAATTTATTTAAATATTTCTCAATTGAGTGTAATTCAACGATTGCGTGTGGTGGTAAATTAAAGGAATGCATTTCATGTAAAGCATCTCGAATAGATAATAGATTTTTGGCTATTGGTTTTACTGCATCTATTCTAGCAGACCATCTAGTTTTGGAAATCGAATGAAGAGACATACGGATATGTTTCTTTAAAACCTCCCATCTCCGCGGACTACTGCTAAAAAAATTATACATTTGTTTTATAACTCCAAAAAATTGTACAGCTTCTTTACACGATTCAGCTAAATCAACTCCAACAAGATTTAATGTGTGGTTCCCACAGCTGGAAAAAATACAATTAGGATTACGCTTCGTAAGAATGGCTTGCACACCGTTTAGCTTGCCAGCCAAATTTGCACCATTATCATATGCTCGAGCAATACATAAATTATAATTTAATTCCATATCCGACAAAATTTCAAGAATTCTGGCAGCAATTTCTTCTCCGGTTTTTCCAGAGAATGAATCGAAGCAAATAAAACGGTCTTCAATGTCAAATTTTAAATTGTCACACATCTTGTTTTTGTTATAAAGACAAAATACTATCGAAGATCAAGTGCAAATGAGAAATCTATAGTAACAAAAAATTCGGGGGCCCCTAAAAATCGGGGGCCCGTGCCGTATGGCCCGGCTGGCCCACCCTCTGATTGGCCCTGCCTGTATCAATAGGAGTTGAAACCTACAATCGTCATGCCAATAGTCATTTGGATCGCTGGCAGATTTCTACACATTTTGCAGAAAATTCAATTTTATTGAAAATCAACTGAACTATAGCCCACAAATTCAGAGCCAGAAAAATCGAAAATCTGCAATTGTGCTCCGATTTCGACCTCTTTCAATAGGTGTGAGACCTATAATCGTCAAGAAAACGGTCATTTGGATCGCTCGAATATTTCTACACATTTCGCAGAAAATTCAATTTTATTGAAAATCAACTGAACTATAGCCCACAAATTCAGAGCCAGAAAAATCGAAAATCTGCAATTGTGCTCCGATTTCGACCTCTTTCAATAGGTGTTGAGACCTGTAATCCTTATGCCAACGGCCAGTTGGATCGCTCGAAGATTTCTACACATTTCGCAGAAAATTCAATTTTATTGAAAATCAACTGAGCTATAGCCCACAAATTCAGAGCCAGAAAAATCGAAAATCTTCAATTGTGCTTCGATTTCGATGGTTGATACCTGTATCAATAGGCGTTGAAACCTACAATCGTCATGCCAATAGTCATTTGGATCGCTCGCAGATTTCTACACATTTTGCAGAAAATTCAATTTTATTGAAAATCAACTGAACTATAGCCCACAAATTCAGAGCCAGAAAAATCGAAAATCTGCAATTGTGCTCCGATTTCGACCTCTTTCAATAGGTGTGAGACCTGTAATCGTCATGAAAACGGTCATTTGGATCGCTCGAATATTTCTACACATTTCGTAGAAAATTCAATATAATTGAAAATCAACTGAACTATAGCCCACAAATTCAGAGCCAGAAAAATCGAAAATCTGCAATTGTGCTTCGATTTCGATGGTTGATACCTGTATCAATAGGCGTTGAAACCTACAATCGTCATGCCAATAGTCATTTGGATCGCTCGCAGATTTCTACACATTTTGCAGAAAATTCAATTTTATTGAAAATCAACTGAACTATAGCCCACAATTTCAGAGCCAGAAAAATCGAAAATCTGCAATTGTGCTCCGATTTCGACCTCTTTCAATAGGTGTGAGACCTGTAATCGTCATGAAAATGGTCATTTGGATCGCTCGAATATTTCTACACATTTCGTAGAAAATTCAATATAATTGAAAATCAACTGAACTATAGCCCACAAATTCAGAGCCAGAAAAATCGAAAATCTGCAATTGTGCTCCGATTTCAATGGTTGATACCTGTATCAATAGGCGTTGAAACCTACAATCGTCATGCCAACAGTCATTTGGATCGCTCGAAGATTTCTACACATTTGGCAGAAAATTCAATTTTATTGAAAATCAACTGAACTGTAGCCCACAAATTCAGGGCCAGAAAAATCGAAAATCTGCAATTGTGCATTTCGATGGTTGATACCTGTATCAATAGGCGTTGAAACCTACAATCGTCATGCCAATAGTCATTTGGATCGCTGGCAGATTTCTACACATTTTGCAGAAAATTCAATTTTATTGATAATCAACTGAACTATAGCCCACAAATTCAGAGCCAGAAAAATCGAAAATCTGCAATTGTGCTCCGATTTCGACCTCTTTCAATAGGTGTGAGACCTGTAATCGCCATGAAAACGGTCATTTGGATCGCTCGAATATTTCTACACATTTCGTAGAAAATTCAATATAATTGAAAATCAACTGAACTATAGCCCACAAATTCAGAGCCAGAAAAATCGAAAATCGGATAAATTTCCCGATAGTGAATCATTAAAGGAACTTCCCGATAGTGGTGTCCAAATTACAAGCCCGGCTCGAGGGGTGATCGAGGTGTTCGGCCGTGCAGAGCCCAAAACTTGCAGGGGCGCAAAATTGTATTTTACACTCTAATGGAGCTTGCTAAATATTGAATATAAAACATGGAAAATGTTTATCATCCTGTATTGTATTCTAATGCCACCATGCCACTACTATATACACATAATACATATATTTCGGTAAAATCAATTGTTTAATGTGTGGAGGTTTATGAAATTCATGGATAGTTTATGAAATTTAATGAATATTATATTCTAAACTGCTGACCGTGCATTTTGTTTCTGTTGTTTATGTTTTGTTCGAGGTAATACGAATTCGAAATCAAGTTTAGCAAATGTAGGCTACAATAATTGGATCCACATATACCTACTTAAAGCGATTAAGTTACTTGAAACTAGCCCAAATCATATGATATGTTATATGAAACGTGGGTAGAAACGGAATTAAGACTGAAATTAGGATCAAAAATCAATCGAGCGGAATAACTTATAATTCAAAAGGAAACAGAGCGCTGGAAAAATGTTTTCAATAGATTGATGAGAAGAATAACGGAAAATATTTAAGCCTTATTGAATTACTTGCCAAATTTGACCCCATCATGTAGGAACACGTTCGTCGAATCCTAATAAAACGAGTTATCTGTTCATTATTGTGAAAAAAATATTTTAAACGAAATAATTGAATTGATGGCTGAAAAATAATAATTTTATGTATTGAAAATGCAAAGTATTTTCCATCATTGCTGAATGTACTCCGGATATCAGTCATATAGAGCAATTATCTCTGACTATAAGGTTTGTTGATTTATCAAATGATAAAGTCGAGATAAGTATGTGAAAGATTTTAAGGTTTTACTGCGTCATCTGAAAAAATACGATTTTAAGTTTGTTAAAAAAAAAATTAAATCGAATTGAAGTAGCAGTGGAAATTTTGAATCAAAGATAATTTTTATTTAAAATCCATTGACATTTTTCATGACCTGTGGATGCCACAACTTAAACCTGGTGTTGTACGATGCAGCTAAATCGTCTTTAAAGTCCTTGTCATTATTTGGAATATTGGGAAGGCTTTATTCATTGTTCGCCGCGTCTGTTAACCGTTGGCAAATATTTAACCGATCATGTTAAATCATTGACATTAAAAAGACTTAGCGACACATGTAGGGAACCAAAATGTCTAGCGTTAAGGCTGTTCGTTACCAAATTGGATATGTTCACGATGCACTTGTCAAACTTGGTGAGAAGGAAGAGAAGCATGATACAGAAATAGCACACGAAGCGTTCAGTTAAGCTCGTCAATTAAAGAACTTTAATTTTCTTGTATCGTTGATAATTTGTTATGACGTTTTGTTTCAAATAAATATTGTCAGTAAATCTATGCAGGGTCAAAATATCGTGTCAGCAAAACCGCGGATTTAATCAAAGGATGTATTCATTTATTCAAAGAATCCAAACAAACCGGTTTGGAGTAAGCTATTTTAGTGGCCAAAGAACTTGCTAGACTCCTTGATGCTGAAACTGACTTTCAATCAACAAAACGAATAACACAGCATTCACAATGCAAAAACTTTTTACTTTTGACTTACAGGTTTGTATGAATTTCCAACATAACGAGCAAAAATTTTTATTCGTCAAGTTGGAAATTCATACATACCTGTAAGTAAAAAGTAAAAAGTTTTTGCATTGTGAATGCTCTGTAAGATATGTAAAACGACAATTTAATTATGAGTCTAGAGATGAGCCCATTTTAACGCCTAAAAAACAATTTGAAATAGAATTTTTCATCATATTGCTTGATACCGTAATAATGTTGCTTCAAGAAAGATTTGAACTAATTAACCAGCATGCCGAAAACTGAGGATTCCTCTACGACCTAAAAAATCTGCCAAAACGAGAAGAACTTGAAAAGCACTGTAACGATCTTCAGTTGATTTTAACAGTTGGTGAGACTTCCGATATTGAATGGGGTATTTAATGTGATGAACTCATCAGTATTAAAAAAATGTTAACTTCTTGATGATTCGTCCTCAATCAATATTCTTAATATCATTAGAAAAAATAAACTTGAAGATTAAATCCTAATGTATGGGTTAGTTTAAGAATATTATTAACTACACCTAGCCAGTGCTGAAAGAAGCTTTTCAAAATTAAAATTAATTAAAACATATTTGAGGTCAACTATGTCGCAAGAAAAGTTGAGTTCATTAGCAATTATTTCAATTGAAAATGATTAGCCCAAAGTATCGATTTCTCCGAAGTAGACACTCCTATAAAAAGTTCCCGATTTGATACTTTTTAGAGGAGTGTCACAACTACAGACACAAATATTTTTTTACTGATTCGGTTTTTTGGTTCATTCCCCATCTAGCAAATAGTTTTTTCTCCCTTTAATTTTTCTATTCAGTAAAATATTCCCATGGAATAGCACCATTTCTCTGTATAGTAAGAATATACTCGATTTCTTTGCCCACTTAGGCCCGATTTTATGACCGACGATAAATAATTAAAAATCCGAGAGTAAACATTAATCTCCAACCGAGGATTTTTTTTTCGTCGATTCTATGAACGACGATTAATAATAATTAATGCTCGGTTTTATAGCAGTTTTACAGCAGTTTTTTGTATGAGGGGCAACACTTTTGTTTGACGTTTATGTTTACTAACATTTTTGTTATTTGATGACAGAACAATGAAAATAATAATTCAAATCTTATAATCAGTTTATAATAATCAGGTCTTTATATAAGATTTTTTTTATATACATACATTTATAGTTGGTTTTGTCTTTATAATGTTGAATTTTGGCCTTTAGATATTCTTGTTTTAATCTTTCCGTTTTGATAATTTCGTTCATCATTATATTTTTTAAATTTTCTATGTAGGGGATTTTAAAATATTAAAGCGGATTCGCTGGTGATACGCTTAAATTGATGCTGTTGAATGCTGCGTTGGAATAACACGCCGTTTCATTATTTGTGTTCAAATTTCTCTCATTTTGCTCATTTGCGGCATTGACAATAAGATCGTATTCTACGTCGAGATATTCTTCAACACAATCATCCTTCTAAAAATTTAATAAATATTAAAATAATGATATTTAATTTAAATTAATATATTTCCTTACTTCAAATAATGCGTCAGATGATTCAATATTGCTCAAAGGGCGAATCGAAGCTTCCACGAAAGAAAAGAGCGGGATTATTCTCACTTGGCCTGGGATTATAAGGGCCATCACCAGTCTTGACCTTTTCGGCGTTTTCCTTTGCTAATGTTTTGCGGAGTTCACCCAATTTATTTTTAAAAAACATTTCTCAATTGGGCTTCTGTTTTACTTTTTATATTTAAAGAATTAATGCATTTCCATGTTTCATTTTTTTTATTATTAGTTACTACATTTTTGTGTTTTTCCATTTCTTCTGAATTAATTTTTCTTCTTTTAAAATACATTTTGTAATTGCAGAAAACTATCTGAATTGTTTTTATAAACAGAAAATAAACTAAATATTATTTGGCCAACAACACAGACAAAAGTATTGAAATTGAAACGTTAAAACATAAAAATGAACAACAACTTTTGTATCCACTGATTTAGACACAAGAAACAGAAGATTAAACAGAGGATAAAAAAAATCCGAAGATTAATTTTCTTGTTTATCGTCGTTCATAAAATGCAAACGACGATTAATTCGAGCATTTCCGTTTACAATTCGCGTTAAGTAGCGTTGTGCATCTATACCCAACACAACTGACAACTTTACCTTTTTCCGTAACGTATTTGTGTCCCAAGTTACGCTTTTTGGTTGTTTTGTATCTTTCTCTGTTATGAGAAGTTGAACATTCTAATGAATTTTGTTCACTTAGATTGCCATCAAATTAATAGTTGAACTAGATTCATCGGAGGTTTCATTATTATTTCCTTAATCCCTTGGCATATAATTAGAATCATGAGATTTGCTCATATACCACATTCATTTTGTCGATGTCAATATTGTTTAAACAATTACTAAAAGAGGTAGTTGTTTATTGTACCACAATCGGAGGCGTTCCTGGCTGTTGTAAAGCAATCGGAGTTGATTGATTTCCCACAGATTGCAAATTTAGAATTAATATCCATTTGAATCACTTGTTTACTAGAACAAGGCAACATTGTATCTAGAATAATAATTTATTAATTAATAATTATGGCTTTTTTTATAGATTATTTATTAAATTAACATATTAAAACATAAATTTTAATACAATAAAGATTTTTGAGATATTTCGACCTTTCATCATCGGCCAGTGGGTGCTAATTCTCTAAAAAATAAGATAATGTGTAAACGGGTATACTTGTGAAAAGCAAAGCTTACTTTTATGAGTTTGGAATTTTTTAATATTATTTTAGTAGTAAGTCAAATCGAGAAATTGCAAACTCATAAAAGTAAGCTTTGCTTTTCACAAGTTTACCCGTTTACACATTATCTTATTTTTAAGAGAATCAGGGTACGTACGTTATCTAAACATAAATTTAAAAAAAACGATATTATAATTATCTTATATCACAAAATAAACTACACACCTACATACATTAAAAATAGTACATATTTGTCATTTTGATCTAACACTAGAAGTACCTACCGGTTGCATTAATTGTTGGCAAGACTTTCTCTTTAAATATTATTTGATATACTACATAGTATATAGAATCGCGTTACAACGTACACGCGATATAACAAACTCCCACTTTATAACGTACGAATTCACAAAATCGTGCAGTTACAGACAAATATTCATTAAATTCTCTTTCGATGATCGTCGTTGAAATATAACGTACGGTGAAGAGAAGAAACAGAAATTATTCTATAATCGCACAATACTTGATTTGAATGAGATTGAAAACTTTTAGTCCGACTACTGATAGATAATTTCAATAAATTATTCAGTTATGTAGTGCGTGTCTGTTAAAATAAGGTGTAATAAAGCAATTTTTTTTTCGCTGACGCTACATCCCTTAGGGGGATTTTGCCGCTTCATGATAAAGTATCGTAATCATTTTTTTTTTTAATGGATAATGCGTGATTAATTCATTGATCCTACATTAACCAGCCGTGGGAATCGAGCCCGGGACCTCCGTAGTTTAAATCAACCATACTAATAACTGTGCCACCGGGGTTGACGATTAAAAATTAAGTTAAATTGGTAAAGTTATTTTTTATATAGTAACAAACATTGAAACTAGCATTAAATTAAACTATTTCAATAATTTCAGTGAAATGCCAAACGTAGTAAATAAATCTAAAAGTAATGCCATTTCTATTGAGAGGATTTATCGGTAAAAACCGTAGCTCCACCGAAAATTCGTCTTTTGTAAGATAGCGAATGATTCCGCCAATACGGGAAGGAAAATTCGCAACTTGAAGGTAAGCGATGGGTGGTTTGATCGCTTTAAATAGAGACAATCTGTTTCTTTTAAAATGGTAATAGGTGAAAAAACATCGGCCGACGTTAGCTTGCTTTCAAACTGGATTGAAGAAAAACTTCTTGGATTCCGAAGAAAATTCAAAGATGAGGATATCTTTAACTGTGACGAAACAGGATTCTTTTTTATGCTAATGCCAAATCGAACAATGTGCCTAAAAACGATGAGTGTGCGGGCGGAAAACTAAGCAATAAACGCATCACAGTCCCCTTAGGAGCAAACTTAAATGGAACTGAAAAATTACCAATATTGGTTATTAGTTCTAAGCCCCGGTGTTTTAAAAATATTAGAACCTTGCCAGTATTTTATAAAGCAAATAAATATGCCTGGATGAATGGAGCCGAATGGGAAGCTTACATCAGAAAACATGACCAAACAATTTACATTCCAAAATCGAAAATTTTGCTTTTTCGCTAAATATTTAAATTTACCGGTAAATGATAATCATTTGCACATTACTCATTAAGGTTTTTCACGTTAACAATAAAATGTAAAATCCGTTAACACAACTTAATACAGTTAAGAATCAGAGACAGTTAGATTTTCTGTTAAATAATAATCGAACAATCGCTCATTAAGCCTTTTCACGTAAAAAATAAAAAGTTAAAAGCGTTAAGCCGTATAGCTAATTTTTAAAAGAATATGATTTTGTACAAAAATTCAAAAATGTCTTTGCTCAATATAAGATACTTTACATTTTCACCACAAATTTACGCTGAAACCTTTTACACTCTTCAGTTTCACAAAATCGTAAACCGTTATAACTCCACTAATTTTAATTTAGTTTCACATTGGTATATCAAATCTGTCATTTAAATATTTTTTTTAAAAAAAAATTTATCCGAAACCAGTTTCAGTTTTGAAAAAATAGGGGATTAGGGTGTTTAGGACAAACATGTTTGATACGATCTCACGCAATATATACAAAATATTATGAAAAAACGATTTTTCCGATTTTCTTGAAAAAATCACAGGAAGCGGACACCAAAGTGGCCTTTATGCAATATGAGAAGAGAATAAAAAAATCTTATATCGTTTCATAAGAAGAAGTCAGAGAAGGGCGGATATTTCTTAAAAATGCATTAAATTTTCGTAGTATTTGAGTTTGACTTTGACTCACTATGTATTATGAAATATCATGGTCATGGAACAAGATTTTAACGCATAATTTAGTAATCTTCTTACAATATTATTCCATCACGTTTTCAAGCAAGCATCCTTTTCTGCTGTATTTTAAACAAAAAATCTTACAATTAGTGGAAAGCATCATTTTCTATTTAGAAAAATCCACTAAAATTATCCAGGTATCCCAAAATTGCATAGATACGTTAAGGGTTAAATAAAAATGTTGTTTTTAGAACGTATCCCGATGTGTCGGAAAATACTTGGTAACAAAGCCAACATGTTACGATTTGAATGCGCCAAATAACTGTTAAGGTCGCTACAACGATATACTTGTAATAACTAGTATATTATGGGTCGATATCACAGAACATTTTTTTTTTATTAAATTTATAGCATACTACAAAGAAATAATTAAAGCACAAAATTAAAATCACGATAACTTGTTTATTTCCAAACGACCGCGACATTTCATAATTAACACGCTGCGTGGTAGAGCATATGATAACTAAAGTAAAAGACCCAATTAATAAACATTAACTTTTTATGGAGGATATAGAGGGCGTTACATTTTTAACAAAACAAAATTCTTTAAGCATTTGTTAAACAGCAAACCAATATCAATAAACTCTTAAAATTTTCTTAATCACAGTGCATAAAGCAATAGATTTTCGAGAAGACTCTTCTTGTCAACGGCATACTTTAAAATTAAAATACTACTTTTTATGTATTGTAATAAAATGTTTTATGTTGCCAATAAACTACTTTATATTTTTAAAGTCGGCAATGGGATTAAATAATTTTAGAGTTCTTATCAATTTAATATCCTAAAATCGGTGAGTTGTTATCAATTGAATTCACTATAGAGAAATATGTGTGTGGATTAGTGATGATCGCACGTCCTGGTAATGTTTTTTATTCATTTGTTTTGAGTAGCATACAAATATTGTCGGCTTATTAATAGATTAACATTTTTTTATTATCAGCAATCGATGATAATTTTAGCGGTTTCATATTTATATTTTTATTGGAACAGCACAATTAAGTCGGAATTTTAAATTTTTTTTTTTTGTATGTTCTCCGATGTCTTTGTCTTTGGATTTTGTACACCCTCTTATAATAATTGTGTACTACTTATATATATCTATGTATATACGTACGTACTTATAGTATAGTGATTGCACATATTCGCGCCTTAATTTTTATTTGTCTATACATACTATATATCGTCGTTTTGGATAAAAGCATTATTTTATTATATGATACATACACCGTATATATTTTCTGCGCTTTTTTTAATTTTAAATCACTTTATAGACGAGCAGAATTGTTGCTTGTTATAATATGAAATGAGAAAAATACTCGTATATAATAACAAAAAAAAAGAACTTTTATTTTCAGTTTTTACGACTAATGTCGTAAAATAACAAAAAAAAAATTTGAGATTGTGTTTCATAATAAAAGAATTGTGTATATCTGCGCCTTTACCTTTACGATAATAATAATGTATTGTAATATTATAAAGATACAATTTAAAGATAGATTTTGGGTTCTCAATTAAATCTATCGCTGTACAAAACCTATAAAACCTTCTTGGGTCTCTAGAAGAATTAGAAACATGAAATAGGAATAGCAAAAAACAAAAAATTTGGGTTTTTGAGTTTATTGTTTATTTTTTTGTCTTATAAGAGGCTATTTCTGGAGATGTGCGAGTAATAAGTGTCTAATAGATTCAATAGTGGTCTATTCCACTTTTGGGGTTTTTGAGATAAACCAAAATAACATTTAATTCCCAATTTATTTTGTAACCCCTTATTTTTTTATATTCAATACGTTGTTCCGACATTTTCTTTTATAGACTAAGAGATGGTGACTAGGGTTTGCAAACTGGGTTTACCCAGTCTCAAAAACCCGGGTTTTTATCAAATGTGATGAACCCGAGAACCCGGGTTTTTTACTTAAAACCCGGATTTATTTTTCAAAATAAATTCTGTTTAAAATACATACATTATAAAGATCTTAATCATCTTAAAGAACTCTTACAAATTAACTTAGGTCTATTGAAGTATTAGGACGGGAGGATTCCACTTTTTCTTTAAGAAAATTTGGATTTAAATATGGAAAAAAACTGCTAGATGCGCTCAAACTAATAATTATGGAACGTAAAAATGTCAGTTTAACGTGTTGAAAAATTATCTGTCTAGTTGGAAGTTTGGAACAAACACGCAGTTCCGTAAAGAATAAAATCAGATGCATTATAGTACGGAGGAAATTTTTTTAAAAGATTATTTAATGTTAAACATCAGCAACCGCCGATGCTTTATAACAAATGTATGTTGCGATGTCTCTGTCAAACTATCAATGGCCGAGGAATTGAATTAGGCCTCTTTGCACCAATTAAAACAAACCCTTCAAAGTTCTAATTTATTTAAATAGAGTGCGCTATGTTCGCGTTTTAGGTGAAAGGGCCAACAACTTAGATACCCTATATAGAGTTTTACTATCAAAATCGCCAACTTCGACTGAGGCAGAACTTGTATTCTTAATTACAGGTAATATTTCTGATAAAACCATAACGCACTTAGGTGATAATGCAATACACGCTATAGTATTTTTAAAACAATTTTTACGATTAAAATTTTGCATCAAGGACTTATTTAATTTAAACAAATTTAACATATTTTTTTAATTTACTTAACGATTGAACTGTTACTGTTGGTACTTCATGAATAAAATTGGATTTCTGACTTCTTATTTTAAATATTTTTGTCATTTTAATGAAGTTATACAAAACCGGGGTTAATCCGGGTACCCGGGTTTAAGTATTTTCCAAACCCGAAAACCCGGGTTTTAAAATTTCCGGGATTTTGCAAACCCTAATGGTGACAGGTGACGTTCTCTCATTTTGCACCACATGTCTTTTTAAGGGTTGATAATTAACCCTATAAGATATGAAAGATAGAAAGGTTTTTGGCCGCTGCAGGCTTTCCGAAAATAAGGAAAATCGCTTGTCTTTTTGTGAAGAATTTTAGTTTTTTTCCGTGATATTACACTGCCTGCCTTTGTAACAAAAGGTAGTACAAATAAATTGAGCGGCCGAAAGGTCTCAAAGGGTTACGTAAAAATGAGAAAAATTACAGCCTATTTCCGTGTTTTTAAATTACATGCCGATGTAAAGAAATAAAGTTTTAATCACAAAAACACCCTAGCAAAATTGGCATCCGCCCCTTCGTATGACGAAGGGTGGAAAATGTTAAGAAAACTCTGTAAACATTCAGTATAGGTTTTCCGTGATTTCAAACATTTCACCCTTGGTCATACGAGGGGCGCATGCCAATTATCCCATAGAGTGTTTTTGTGATTAAAACTTATTTCGTTACATCGGCATGCAATTTGAAAACACGGAAATAGCCTGTAATTTTTCTCATTTTTACATAACCGTTTGAGCTCTTTCGGCCGCTCAATTTGTTTGTACTACCTTATGTTACAAAGAAAGGCAATGTAATATCACGGAAAAACACTAAAATTCTCAGCGGCCAAGAACCCTTCTATCTTTCATATTTTAGAGTCAATTATCAACCCTTAAAAAGGCATGCGGTGCAAAATGGGAGAACGTCACCTGTCACCATCTCCTAATCTATTAGATAATTTAATGCTTAAAATAGTGTTTGTCGGTTATTTAAGCTTATATTTTAAAAATAATTTTTGAATAGAACAGTTTTGAAAATTAAATAATGGCATAGGTCAATTTTGAAACTTTTGAGCGTAAGTTAAGAAATTGACTGTTTGGAATAGAATTTCGTATACAAACCTCAAAGGTTTGTTCTTATAAGTATTATGTATGGAGTTTGCAGAATTCGGTTATTTGTACATAAAGCCCCACTTTTAGACAGCAGTAAGTAGATCAACTTACTGTTGTCTGAAAGTGGGATTTTATGTTTTGATTATCAATATTAGTATTAGAATTTTCAGGAATTATCTCTGCTTCTGTTCGTGTATAACAAAAAGTAAACCAGTAATTTTTCTTTTCAAAGTTTTATTTCTGCAGGTAGATACATTTAATGGTTGCAGTGATTTGTCTTGAAATAAAAAATAAAAAATAAAAAAAAAATAATTACAAACTTAAAGCATCACATAAGTTTCAGCACTCATCACAAATTAGTGCAATTCAATTGCTATAACATATAACTAAAGAAATAATAATTGAAGCTTAAATTCATTCTTTTCATTCATTTTCATTTAATTTTAGATTGATTTGTTGATCATTGTTATCTATAATTTCCTTATAAAATTCCAAATTCTTAATTGATTCCCATTCGTTTACATAATGCTTTTTTAGAAGATTGTCAACATCTCGAAGTTTGGCTTCGTTTACTTGAATACCATTAGGCAATACCAATTAATGGTCTCATTGTAGCGAGATTCTCTCCCTTCTTAATGTTATTTTTTGGAACACCAATATACGCTTTATAAAATGGTTACTCGCGTACATGTACGGCAGTATTGTCATTATTTTGGGATCCATTCATTTCTTCCCATACAATTCTTCCCGAACAATTCTTCCCAACATAATTCTTCCCAACATAATTCTTCCCGAACGCAATTCTTTCCGAACACAATTCATCCCAACACAATTCTTCTCAAACAATTTTCCCAAACCCCCAAACTTCTCAATTTTGGTGCTACTTGCGATGGGATTATTGTTGATGTTGTTGCAACAATTTGGTGCGAGGAGTCAAAGGAACGCTTTCCTCGTTCTTTCATTACGTACACAAAGTTTAGTGCTTCTACAAATGCAGCGTCCGCCGAATGGTTGTGTTGACTTATTTTTTTACAATGCCAGCATCATTCGTATGAAGTCTAGCACTGCATTTCTTTTTTTCAAAATCGATGCACTTCCAGATAGTTTTACAACTATAACTTTTGTCTTTATAAAATATATATCGTTCGTTTAATAAACGTTTTCTCCCTTTCTCGCTGATAGAGTATTCCATTTTTTACAATTCAAACAACTAGTTTTATTAAATTATTAATTTGGTTTGAAATATTTTTTGGGAAGAATTGATTTCTTGATATATGCCTATTATCTAACAATTTTGCCCAAACAAAATTCTTCGAAAGAAAGGAATCGGAGTAATACATTCTGGTTTTAGTAAAAATCGCGGCCCCCAAACACAATTCATCGAAAGAATGGAATCGGAGTAATACATTCTGGTTTTATTAAAAATCGCCGCGATTTTTAATAAAACCAGAATGTATTACTCCGATTCCATTCTTTCGATGAATTGTGTTTGGGGAAAATTGTTTTGAGAAGAATTGTGTTCGGGAAGAATTGTGTTGGGAAGAATTATGTTGGGAAGAATTGTTTGGGAACAATTGTTTGGGAAGAATTGAATGTAAATCATTATTTTTGGTTACAATAAATCTCTTGCTTGCATTAAATTTGAATTTCCAATTCGATGGGGTTTAATTATTCTTGATATTTCCGATTTAAAATCAAGAGCAGCACACTCACTGCTTCCCAAATTAATAGTTGTACCTAGGATCCCGGTATATATCTATATAATCGTTTGCATCAATTATTGTTTGTTTTGCTCTTACTTTTTTTTCTATTTGGGTAAAAACTCTATCGGGAGGAATGTATGAATGCCCAGGGACAGGGAAATCAATTCTATTGATATTATAGTTGCAGGTGCGACTTTTAATAAAAAGTATTCACACATACCAATCATGGTAGAGTTTTGGTTCTGTCCTCCGCAACCGTCTGGCACCAAGCGAATAGTCTTTATATTCGTTAGATCCAAATTGTATAACCTATTATAGACTGAAGACGATATCTCATTTGATCCTTTTGCGTGAGTGTTTTCAGTCCAATAATGTAGGAATACATTATTTTTATTGAGTGCAGAATGACCATTGCCGACCACCATACCAAACATATAAATATATAGTTAACGGCTATGATACGTATGTTGATCAGGAATTTTCGGCAAGCCCAAGCACATATTTTTTTGACAATCGAAGAATATTGTCATTAGACCTTCGCTTGCCTCGTTTAAGAAGGCAAAAAAGCTTTACTTTTAAGCTTGTGTATTCTTAGTTTGATCATTATGCTTTGTTTTGCCTGGTTAGTTGCTTCTAATTTTAGCTGCTCCTTAAATTGAAGACATGTAGAGCACATGTCCGTTGCAGGTGTTCGGAATCCCAAATTAAAATTGGAAATAGCTTGATTTTATTAGGTTGTCTGGGATTTGATTGTGATAATTTCGCCACATTTTATTAATGGATAAGTCACCAGGTAAATATTGCCGCTTCGAAATCTTGCTTCTGCAATAATGAACTTCAATCGTGTTTTCTTTTTTAATGTACTCAATAATACCTTGTTTGTTCTTTATATTCTTATGGCTGCTTCTGTCGCCACATCTGCGCTCCATTGGCATTTCGTCTGTTTCCTGGAACTTCTTGCAAATGTTTCGCACTCGGCCCTTTGTCAAAGTATAAATTACAGTTGTATAAATTGTAATATGCGTAGAAATGTTTGCCGACATATCTTTACAAACGATTTGGATCGTGTTTAACCATTATAATTTACCAAAATTCCTTTACGGGTGCCTTGCTTTGGATTCCGATCAGTTCTAAGCAGTTGCCATATAGAACAGTATTTAATGAACGCATTTTGCGCCTGCTTTGAATTACTAGTTTGATAAAATCTATTTGAAAATTGCAACGCGTTATGTATTTTTATTTGTGTGAATTTAAAAGAACTGATAATCTTATGTCGGCAACAAGGCATCTCGGTCAACGATTTTCTTTTGTACCTAAGACGAGTTATACAAATATACTCGTGCTATTTAATAACTATACTAAATTTAACTAAAATAGTATATAAATCATCAGTCACATACCTTTCTATTTTCGCAATTGACCGTTTTCTACAAAATATTTTAGTTTGTCTTTTACGTGGATCATTAGTAACTAAAGATGGTTCATTCGAGTCCATATTCTACAAAATATTCTCCATTAATTAAATATACTTAAAGATAAAGTGTTTATAATTATGTATTTGATAAATAACTTGCATTTACTAGAAACTTGAGCCACAAATCAACCACTTTGTCACGAATATCGAGTCTAAATGAATTTCTAAAAGAATAATTTTGACATAAAATAAATTTCGCCCCAAAAATTTGGAATAGACGTGTTTTGATTTTTATCAACATGAAACGCAATGGAATAGGTTTTTGTTTGATTGTGAATGTGCAGCGGAATAGATTTATTTTATGTATATGTATAGATTATAGAATAGATCATTTTTGAAAAAAACTCATATATTTTAGTCAATTCAGGAACAGACAATTTGTGTTACATTTTCGTTTAAATGGATTTTTAAGTTTACAAAATGTGGAATAGATCGTTTTTGAATCTAATCGTCACGTAAATATAATAATAATAAAAACAAAAATTTTTAATTTTTCATGTGAAAATTGAGATAGTATGATTAAAGCAAGAATAACATACGGGTAGACCTCGTTTAACGAACTCTCGAATAAAGAATCCTCGACTTAACGAACATCCAAAATTGGTGAAAAACCTCAATTACAAACTTTTTTTGTTGTCAAAAATCAAAATCAAATCAAAAGAAACCTCAACTAACGAACGGACACAATATGTTTGTTAAACGAGGTTTACCTGTATTTGTAAATTTTAGAATATTTGCTCGTAGTACACGATATTAAAAAACGCCCTAAAAGGCAAGCGCTCATGGAGGTTTGCGGCTCGAAATGTCAAATTTCAAATATTACATTGGCGAATCGGTTAAATTTAAACTATTGTTTTCGGGGAAAATATAAATTTAATTTCTTTAAAAATAGCCAAAAAGTAATTAAATCAAATTGATCATTGTGCGACCTTGATGTTCCGAAATGTGCTGGTAAACAGTATAAATTGTAAGTGCTTAGCAGTTAGAGGAAGAGGAGCACTATGTTGTTCAATGTACAATACTGGTTAATTTTCATGTAATCTTATTTCTAAATTTAAACTTTGTATTATATAAAATTTATTTTTGGCCATAAACGTAGATACTTTAGACATTACTGTAAAATTTGAAAAAACGTAATGGAGAAAATTTTGTTTATAATTAATTTCCCCCTGAAGATGACGGAATATACCGTCGAAACGTAGGGGTATATTCAAAGTAAAAATAAGTTAAAAAACAAATAACTCGTTTTAATAAATTAAAATAAAAACTTAATAAAAGAAAACCCTTTAATTTATGTATATTTGATTTAATTTATTTTTGAACTATTAAAATATTCGTATCATTAGTTGCTAAAATGTAAACGATTACGAACTGCCGATTACTTTGTAACGAATTAAAAAAACGAGTATTTGCTAAAAAAGTACCGAGTACTCGTGATTACTCAAAGTACCGAAACTCCAGATCTCTAGCTGTTCCCTATTACGCTTAATTACAGGAATGCATCGAGAGCGTTATACGAGGTATTACTGTATTTACATATCGATTGTAAATTTTACCTCCACATAGGTTCCTTTTATTTTTGGAACTACTTTTTGACGACGTTCTGTAGTATGTTTTCTATAAATATAATATTATTATAATTTCTGCGATTACAATAAACAGTTATTAAAATAACGCACAGTATTTTCATTGGGAAATATTTGTTTAACTTGAAAATTAAATTTCTCAAAGTCGTTATGAGTAATTTTTTTTAATGCTACTAGAAAACCATTTGATTTATATCCGACTTCAATAATACTTCCTTTGGCAGATTTTTTTTTTAATTCTTCAACAACATTTGTTTTTAAATTTACAATTCAAAAACTACTGGGTGGCGCCGCTTCCAATGTTATATTCGAAGAAGACTTGTTTACCCAATCTTGAACATTTGACAGACTGCCAATAGTGGTTGCCCTCAGATCAATTACTATAGCAGTATAGCTTTATCCTAAATTGAAAAGAAAACATATCTTTAGGATATCAAAATTACTTTATAAAAATTAAACGTATAGCAACATATAATATCCATTTATGCAACCAGGAAATGCCTCATTTTGTGTAACAAGTGGGATATGCGAAACGAGCAAAGCGAGATGCGCAAAATCAGACAAATTATACAAAATGAATTTTCTTAACATACAAGCATACAAGATTTTTTTTTTTTTTGTTACAAAATATTAAATTCTTGAATTTTGATAAAAAAATCTTTGAATCGTAAAGTTCCAAATTAATTTCAATTTTGTTAAGTAAATCAAGAGGCACGAATTTAAATAAAATATTCTTCATTTCCTCGCTATACCTTTACAACTTCAAATTGGTACTAAACAATTTCAAAATGGGACTAAACAATTTGAAAATTTGCCTTTGGTCGTGGGCATGAAATGTATGATTTATTAGGTTGGTCCTGAGGCTACATGCTTCATGCATAAGCCGCACCGCGAACCTCTGATTTCGGTCGATTTATTTATAGATTAAGAAGGAACTTGGCCATTTCTTATCCGATTTAATGAAATTCAGCATGTACGATGGAAATGGGATTCTAAAAGGATTTTCAGACACAGTTCTGAAATAGGGCTAATTAGGAAGGAACTTGACGATTTCTTAACTTATGAAGATGAAATTCGACATGCACTTTGGAAATGGGATTCTACAATGATTTCTGCATATAGTTCTGGGATTCTATAGTGCGTTTGAGATGAAGTTCTGGAATATGGTCAACTAGGAAGGAACTTGGTGATTTCGTATTCGATTATGATGAAATTCAGCATGTACGATGGAAATGAGATTCTAAACAGAGTTTTATATATGTACAATTATGGAATATGGCCAATAAGGATAAAACTTGACAATTTCTTAACCGATTAAAATAAAATTTACGAAGCATGATGGAAGTGGGATTTTAAAATGAGTTTTAGATGAAGTTCTGGAATATGGCCAGTTAGAAAGGGCTTAGTTCTCGGTTTAGAAATAGTACGTAGGTAAATTAAATTGTGGAAGCTGTCTTTTTTTTGTTTTTATTGCATAAGACACAGAAACAAGAGGTCAAATTTTTCAAAAATCAGCGAACATGTTTCTGTGTTTCTGGTTGTAAAAACTAATTATCTAAAAATATAATTTGTAACCACACTAATGTTTTAAATACCTGGCCTCCTTTATCCTATGCAATAATAACCACAATAAAAAAATTTTCTTAACCAATTTTTTTTACAGGCTACATATTGAACACATACAAATCATTAAATTAAATGGTGACTTCCAGAAATTTGTGGTTTCACGTTTTTTTTCACCACATATTTAAAATATATTTTTTGCGGAGAATTTCAACTAAGACTTTTCAAACAAATTGAAGTTGAACTAAAATGAATCCAATTGTGGTATAAATAAAAAGCGAAAAGTTAGCTTAACAACAGCTCCTACTGAAGGAATAGCCAAGAAATTCTATGTTATAATATAAGTTTTACTCCATAACCCCAGGAATAATAAATAAATTGAATATTAAAGTTCTCCAAAATGTGCCATTTAGTTACGGTTATCGTTAATGAACTATACATTTTCACATTATGAGTACCTTCAGTTTGAAACCATTTGAAATCCAAACTCTTTTCAGCAGTTATGTTCATATTATTACAAAAGGTATAAAAAAATGTACGGCAAAAATCTAATAAACTTAGATAACAGGTATAATCTTATTAATGTTTAAACATATGAAAAACTAATTTATTAAACTTAAAAAGTTTTAAATTACAAATTATTTTTTAAAAAATAGTGTTATAAATAGTTTGTCAAAGAATAATTAAAGCTAGCAAAAATATGTGTCTTGTCTTTAAATTGTTACTTAAGATCGTTCTTGAGAAGACGTTGGCTTTTTAAGATTAAAGACTTTTTAAGTATTCTGAACGCAGTGCACTGTTTGTTTACCAGTTTTCCAAGAATTTGGTAAAAACTCGGCTCTGTTAAGGTTCTTTTACTTTTAAGTGATTCACAATCACATGTTGTTCTTGTTAAACAATACTTTGATTATGGGGATGGAGTATTTCAAACTGAGTGTCATATCTCATCAATGTATCCCAGGATGTGTCAATTTTTGTTAACTGAATTTTTATGGCAGAAACTGGAAGTTCGGGAACCAGATGAAATGTGGTTTTAAACTATAATACTACCTGCCATATATAAGTAGCTTGACAAACAAAGGGTTTACAGTGAGAACTTATAATCTCCCAAAATGGTTATTGGTTAATTAGTCACCAAGATCATGTGTTTTGACACTACTGAAACTTTCTGGTTACGTGAAACAGAAATAGGTGCGATATTTGTTTACAGCAACCATTCATGAAGAATGATATTATTCGAGTTATTACTGAGATAGATCCGCAATTATTTCAATTATATCTGGGCTATCGGAAATTTTGTTTTGATAAAATAATAAAGTACCTACTATAAAAGTTCAAGAGGTACATTAAGTACATTATTAAATTCGTCATAGTAGATCTACCACGGACAAATCCATGTTGTTCGTCAATTATAAATGACTTCAATCCGAAATACATGTGGTCACAGACAATTGATTCGAATAATTACCCGACGAAAGTGATCCATTGAATAATATTGACAAAGGAAAAGCCAACTCATAACTAAGTTTTTTAGAAAGCTTGAAGGAACACCATCTGAACCACAGCCATCCTTAAACTAACGGAGTGATTCAATAATATCCTCTGGAGTGATACAAGGTATATCTGAGGTGGTAATTATACTATCATATGTTGTATATACAAATGTTCCTTTATCAGTATTGTCGAGTCTATAAGTATTTTGGAACCGCTTCTTCAGGTATCGAAAAATGTTGGCCTTGCAATTTATTTTTGATTTTCTGGAATAAAGAGAAGTCATTGGGTGACAAATCAGGACTATACGGCCCAATAATTCGATGTTTTGCCGGATGACTACTATTTGGTTTCGGGCTCGTACGCCTAGATCCAAGATTCGTCACCTCTCACGATGTTATAGACATGTTTTGAAGCATCGCGATCATATTTTTGAGCATTTCTTTCGACCAATTGACACGAAACTTTTTTTGAGCGTTTGTCAAATTATGTGGGATTCAACACGAACAAATCTTTCTGACGGCCAAATGGTCTTGCAATATTGAATGTATGCTGGTTCCACTAATGCCCAAGGATGCCTCAATCTCACGATAAGTCGCATGACAATCTTACAGTATCCGATCATGCACAGCATCAATGTTTTTCGGAACAACTACCGATTTTGGACGACCTTCACGAAATTCATCACGAAAACTATACGATCGGACGACGCTATACGTGCGTGTCAAATTATGTGGAATTCAACACGAACAAATCTTTCTGAGAGCCAAATGTTCTTGCAATATTGAATGTATGCTGGTTCCACTAATGCCCAAGGATGCCTCAATCTCACGATAAGTCACATGACGATCTTACAGTATCAGTTCATGCACAGCATCAATGTTTTTCGGAACAACTACCAATTTTGGACGACCTTCACGAAATTCGTCACGAAAACTATACGATCAGACGACACTACGTGCGACACAGCGCATGCAGCGCACTGATATACCACGCGGCAGTGATGTTAACTGGCTACAGAGATCTGTTTAACGCTTTTAGACTTCTTCCTTTGAGGCAACAAAGTCATCGAAAATTGGATCTCCTGAATATGTGCCGCCAAGCAATGCCACGGCGGACATTTGAACGGTGTTATATTGGGTGGATATCTCACACACCACTTGGTTTATTTACATTTAGAAATCAAGCATCCTTATTGAAAGATCCTTCAGATACGATGTCATTGTAAATAAAAATCGTTTTCTCTATACATATGCGTACCTAGATATGTATGTATATTTTTTTGTTATTCATAACTGCCTCAGCACTATTTCATTGTACTCTTCTGTACTAAGAGCAGAAATGTACACCAATTAAACTACTTTATTTTAAAGGTGCCCTTTAAACTTTTCTTTCTTTGACAGTCTAATGACGTTTGATAACAACAACAATACCGAACACAAAATAGAATAAACCAGAATAAAAATAATTTCTAGACAAAATTTTTAATTTATTTGAAGTTAATATTTCCGAAAATTGTAAGAGAATTTAATCCAGTTTCGAAATGATGAGCTTATAATTATGAAAAAATACATCCTTCTCATCAGGCCACGGCGACTGGACTGATACAGAATGTACTGTGCATGTTGTATTAGCGAATTATAATAATACAACTAAATTTCCTTATAATTTTTTCTTCGTCACATTCACTTAGGTCTATCCCAGTCTAAGCAAATTTTTTAATAAATGTCTAACCAAACTTAATATTTTAGTCTAATTTTGATTTAATTATTTTAATCCATGCAACTACCAAATATGTAACCGGTCCTAAAGATCATTTTAATGTGATTAACACGTACAAGTTTATAAGACCCCATAGATAAATAGGCGTTATATTTAGCATTTTTTAATTTTTTTGAAGTTAAATTAAGTAAAAAATGCTATACCCCGTCTATTTATGGGTTGTCTAATTGATTATTCGTGTAAACAATACTATTATCGGTTGCATATTTGGTATAATAATAATTAATTCAAAATTAGAGTAAAATATTAAGTTTCCATGTAAAATGACTTCGATGATGTAAATTTGAATTTTTTTATTGTATTTCATAATGTTCTCTGTTGTCTTTGGTGGCTCTCTTTCTAATTTGCAAATTTAAATTCAAATGTCATTCTTGATATTATAAAAACTAAATCTATAATATAATTTTTTAAACGCTCTAACGATATTTGAACCCACACTATTGATCATTCAAATACCGACAAAATATTACTGCTTCGATAAGCATAATTTTAAGCATATTTTAACTAAATTGGGCAGCGTTATCTTAATAGTACCTAATGTATACAACAAAAAAAAAACAATCAACAGATTAAGTCATGTACCAAATATTCATTCGAGTTTTGATGTTATCATATATACGTAGACATCATAAAAACAAGAAATATTGTATTTATGACAAATCAAAAATGTTAATTAGTTTTACATAATATTTGAAAAATTTTAATTACTGCAAATGGTGCCCCATTGGAAATACAACAATAATTGAAAGAATTTTCATTAAGTATTTTATATTTGTGACTTTTATTTTTATTTTCAAATCAATTTGATTCTTTTGACATCAATAGTAATATTGTTTTTGTAAATGGAGTGAATATTTTCATATTTTTGCAAATCGGAAAAGAAAACGATATCCATTAAATTTTTAGATAAATACCGTTATGGACGTGCATGATGCACATTTATGTATGCAAATGTGAGGACCAAAATCTTCCTAAACTAAAAATTAAAACAGTTTTATAGAAATAAAATCAAAAGTATCTTTTATCCGTATCAGATCTAAATATTTATTTATCTCTACCGCAATGTTTATTTTCATGCCATGACTTTCCTCTTTAATTTTTGTAAAATATAAAGGTTTTGTTGTTGTTACATACCCGATATTATGTATGTATTTAGTAATAATCATGTAGAATGTAGAAAAATTGTCATATTGAGATAAAAATAAAATCATAAAGCAATGTTTATAGATATGTGCAGAGAGCATAGCTCCAATATATGGTGAAACATCAAAATAAATATTTCATAGCATAAAGAAAACAACAACGATTTTTAAAATTCGGCAAAAAATGTTGATAGTTATTAATACTTTACTTATATTATAAAAAAAAAAATAGATATATTTCCATTTTCATCATCGTAATCATAACCAATGTACGACAAATATAATGTGTATTGGAATGAAAATTGTAAATAAGCTTAGTATTTTTCAAATATTACTATTTTGATAGAGTATGACACATTATGGTTTTAGGATATTTTTCTGTTGCATATTGTAAATGATTTATGATTTATATTTTACCACAAACCCAAAATTAAATTGAAACAAAAAAGATTAGGTTTTAAGAATGTCGAAGGGATATTAAATTGTAAATCAGTTTTGCTTAATTATAGAACTGAAATTATTTCATTACTTGGTAATATTGGCGGTATCCACCTACATTCTAATATAGGCATCGTTACTTTAAATGCAGTAAAACAAAAGGTTGTTTGGATTTGTAACATTTGATACACTATTTTCCATTGTAAAAATAAACAGCGATGTAATTAAGCGATGCCGCAAATCATTATAATTACCTATAATATTTCCGATTATTTTTTGATTAGTTTATCGTTCTAGTTTGAGGGTTGATTTTTCGCCGTGTTTCTTTTCTTTTGTTCTTCCCAACCACTCGCTACCATCGCCCAAATTAGAAAAGAAAGTCTTTTTTTTCCATCATGCCCATCCCATTTTTTTGACGTTTCGCGTTTTTTTTTTCTCTTTTTCCGTTGACGACATCTATGTTTACGCACGGACATTAAGTCCGAAAAACGAACTCACTTCTTCGAGAAATAAAAATATAGAAAAATAATATGTCGCCTCCATTCCCAGACAGATGTCGCTATTCTTACATCGAACAAGCTAACAATATGTTAGGCTTTCCGAAAAGGCAATTCCGGGAATTAAGAGATCCATACACACTGCGTACTTTATATATAGCATTTGTTAGGTCCCATATTGAATACGCTGCTGTTATTTGGTCGCTCTTTTATCATAACTATTCGGATAGGATCGAAAGCCTTCAAAAGCGTCGTTTTCTTAAATATGCGCTTTGCTTCTTGCCTCGTGACTGCCGTGGCCCGGATAACATATTGCCACCGTACAATGGGAGATGCCAGTTATTAGCTCTTGAATCGCTTCGGCGATTGCTATGTTCGCGCGTGACGTGATCCTGGGACACATTGCATTTTTCGATTAGATGTGTGTTTTATCACAGAGAAGAATATCAGAGGCTTCATACAGAACAAGAAGATGTAAAAAATCTAAAGCGCCAATTTTCTTTTAAACTATATATTTTATAAGCTGTTACTGGAACCAAAGATGATCTAATAACAAGATTGGAAAACACGAACAATATAGTTGGTACACCCACTTTTTGATTATAAATCCAAATTTGGAAAAGACACCTAGCGGACGATATATAATTGCTCTAAACCTCAGAAACAAACCATTATAAATACATTGATACGGTGTCGAATTATCGAACTAATTTTCTTATGTATAGTAATAAAATAATATTTCGGTGAAAATTCTATTTCTTTCATTCTCGAGTAAATACAACAACAAATTAAGTTTTTATTGTTGTTTTACTCGAGAAAGAAAGAATACACAGTTTCAGCGAGATTATTTTAACCATACATATGGTATGTATTGATATACATACAATAAAACTAAAAAATTTATTTACGAACGATGCAATGGTGTGACGATGAAAGAAAATGAAACAACTTTGTTTTCTATGGATTTGTTATGAAATGTATGTACATACATAAATTAAAAATTGAAAATACATTTCTTAAGGATAAATACATTTATTGAAATAAGAAGTTCATTTAAACGGGTACAATTATGTCTATGTACATATTGTAAAAATTACGAATGATAATACCTACCTTTTGTTTTTTTTTTTTTTTTCAAATCATCTACATAATATAATAATAATTTTAAGGTCAACAAAATTTAAAAGGACAAAATAGATGTTGGTTGTGTAGATAAATACGAGTATAAAAAATAATTTTGATGGTTTATTTTTTACTATGAAGAGAAAACACCATAAATCATCCATAACAAAATTTTGTGAATTTTTTTAGTATGTAGATGAAAATGCAGAAAATGCAAAACACAAAACCCATGAAATAATTACATGATCGTAGGAAAATAAATAAAAACAGGAACAAAATTAGTTTAATTTTTCAACAATATATGTATTTCAAATTTACGTATGTACTCGAATATGGAAGAGGAAAAGCCACATGGAAGCATATTTAGGAATTAAAAAATTCATACTTCCATTAGGCGTAAAAACCTCTTCCAAAACGATGACGTATGTTTAAAGGTACCAATAGTGAAATAATTATTTAGTTATAATATGTAATACAAATTGTAATGATTAATGATATTTATACATTCTAAAAGCGAAAAATGTATTTTTCACAAAATTTAATTTTTTTTAGCTTTACTGTTATTTCAGATACATGAAAAATAAAATAATAAATTCAGTAAATTTTTAAAAATTTTTAAACTGTATATACATAATTATAAAATTAAACTATATAATATGCAATAAAGTTTTGTCTTCATTAATCCAAATTAAGCCATAGACACAGTAATTACTCTTTCAAAATTCTCAGTCTTCGGTTGTGTTTGCCAACAGGGACATTTTGATTTGTATTTGAATATATTTTTTTACTGTTGTTGGTGCGCGCTTCTTCGTTTTAATTTTCTCTAACAGCCATATGCAGTTTTTTCGAATTAATACAAGAATTAAAAATTTAAGTGCATTTTGCTTGTGCTCCTTACAGGTTCCTGTGAACCATGTGGAATATTTTCCGTCTGCGGTGGTTGCATCTACACATTTATCATAAATGGTTGGTAAAATATCTTTATTATGAACGTGTCGTGCAAAATATTTTGCAAAAATTGTTACGTGAATTAAAGAGATTTTCAAAAAAAGTCTGTTGGGTTTCTTAAATAAATTTCTTTATAAATTCATTTCATTTATTCTTTATAAATTTTAATACATAAATTCTTATGGTACATTGTTTTGAGCATCTGCTCATTTACAACAATGTACCAAAGGAGTTGTTTAACATGATAATAAAAATTACTGCAAATTTCGACATGATCGCATAGCTCATCTCTTCCCATCTCATAGCTCATTTCTCCCGAAGAATTTAAATAATTTCTGAATTTTGATAGATATTCGGATGGTAATGATAAATTTTCGTCTTGCTTGACCATACATTCCAAACAACTTTCGCAATTCGATTTTTTCGTTATTTTATAGATTGCATATCCCAAAAAATACCGCAAAGATGCTATTTAATTAAAATCCGAATCGTCAAATTCCACTACGTCATTATTTGGTGTCGATTGTATTTGATTGTTTGAATTTTCATTTTCTTCTATTTGATTTGAAAAATTATATTCATTTGGCTCTAAAATATATGTACAGTTGTCAGGCTCATAATTAAAAGTTGATGCGTAGAAAATTACTGGATATTATTTTAGCGACAATAAAATTAAAATCATAAACTGAAGGATTAAAATTATATCCACCTTTCGACCGAATTTGCGAAAATAAGTTTTCTTCTGCATCCGTTTGTAATTTCGATGTTAATATGTAAGTTATGTCGGGGTCTTGTTCAAATACTGCACTGGCCAATTGTAAAACAGCTATAATTGTTTGAATAAGACCATCTATGCAAAAAACCTTATTTTTACTTTGAACCTTTAAATTTCTCAAATAGTTGCACATGTCTCTTAAAATGGTATAAGGTGCATTGCCACAAACTAAAGACAGTCCTGCATTTGCTTTGTTCGAGCAGAATTAGCCTTTGCTATTTAAAGCATCGAACAATTTGTTGAAATTTTCTAAAATTATAGCTGTGGCAGAAGCATGTTGTTTGCCTTTTTCTGTTTTAAACTTGTTTAAATGATTCAACCTTTTTATACCATTTGTGCAGCTACGGCTCAGAACTTGAGTCACCAAATTTACCCTCATTCTCTCAAATGTATCGGGGTATTATGTCTTGATGTTAATTTGGAGCAAACTCTGGTCATGGATTGACCGTCAATCTGATATAACTCCTTTATTACACTCCATGTAGCCAATTCTTCTGGCGTAATTATATCATATAATAAAAAAAATTCGGGGTAGGCTGTGTCTTCTACACGGCCGTAGGTGTTTTCCGTAATAACGTTTAAAAGAGGTGCGAGAAATGGCACGATGTATGGGTTTGTTAAAATAAATTTTTTTATTATTAGCATCATGAAATGAGAGTACAGTGATTGTTTGCAAACGATAAAGTACTGGGCGATAGTATGAGAAGTACGATATGAAGCGCAGGGTCTCAGCGGAGATGTGCCTGATGAATGTGAGTTCCAGACAAGTGCTTCCCAAAGTCACCGAGGCTAGTGTGGTGGACACGCAGTCTAGGTCAAATATATATCAGAATCCACACTATTATGACCTATCAGATCAGGCATTCCCCCTTTATAGTGTTCTCTAGCATTGTAAATCGCCACTTTGTAGATCTAAATTTTAATTAAAATTTATTTGAAAATTAATTATTTTAATTTACAATAAATTATCTGCCACAGTTTCTTTTCTCACAAATTAGCACTAGAGTTGCTCCGATCAGATAAGGCATGAGAGGTTCTCTCGCTACGGTGATCTCAAGCATTGTAAATCGCTATTTTGTAGTTTGTAATTTTAATTAAAATTTATGTGGAAATTAATTATTTTAATAAACAATAAGTTATCTGCCACAGTTTCTTTACGCACAAATTGTCACCAAAATTACTCCGGTCAGATAAGTGATTCTCATGGTTGGTTGTAAATCGCTGTTTTGTACTTTGTAAGCTTAATTAAAATTAATGTGGAGATTAATTATTTTAATTTAAAATAAATTATCTACCACATTATTATTAAGCACAAATTAATAACCGAATTGCTCCGATCTGATGAGGCATTCTCTTGCTATAGTGCCCTCAATCTCTATAAATCCCTATTTTGTAGTTTGAATTTTTAATTAAAATTTATGTGGAGATTAATTAATTTAATTTAAAATTAATTAGCTACCACTGCTTTTTTACGCAAAAATTGACACCATCGGATCTCCGATCGGATGAGCCGTTCTCTTGCTACACTGGTTCAAGCATTTAAAACGGCCGAAATCAGAGGTTCGCGGCGCGGCTGTGCCGCCCAATGACGTCATTGCGATAATATTATGCGTGACACATAAAGCCAAAGGACCAATCTAAGCAATCATATCTTTAAATTAAAGGTAGTGCTTATAGTCGATGAGTAATTGCCCACGACCAAGGGCTAAACTACAATCGCTATTTTCAAGTTTGAATTTTTAATTAAAATTTATGGGATGATTAATTAATTTAATTTAAAATAAATTAACCACCACTGGATTTTTACGCAAAAATTGGCACCATCTGATCTCCGATCGGATGGGCCATTCTCTCGCTACACTGGTTCAAGCATTCAAATCAATCGAAATCAGAGGTTCGCGGCGCGGGTTCCTCTGTCGCCGGATGACGTCATTGCAATAATATTATGCGTGACACATAAAGCCGAAGGACCAATCGCAGCAATCATATCTTTAAATTAAAGGTAATGCTTATAGTTGATGAGTAATTGCCCCCGACCAAGGGCTAAATTTCGGGTCAGTTTTCTGAACATGCGGTGTAAAACGTTATCACGTCAAAATGTATTCCGTATAGATTTAAATAAGTGTGGTGTGTCAGACAGGGGGTCGTAATGATATCCCGCATTTCAAAATCCCGCTCAAGAAAAAAATTCCGCTTTTTAAAATCCCGCTTTTCAAAATCCCGCTTTCAAAATCCCGATTCTGCAAAAATTAAAATCCCGCTTTTCAGAAAATCCCGGTTTTGATTTTTGTTTTACTTTGGGATCACTACATTTGCCTGAAAAAAAAACGGAAATTTTAAAATCCCGAATAGTTGCAAAGTAAAAATCCAGAAAAATAAAATCCGAAAAAAAAATCTACAAATTACCGGAAAAGCAATCCAGAAAAAAATCCAGAAAAATCTGTGTCTGCAAGGTTGACGAAGCATTTACGAAGCATTAAATCCATAAGTCGCTCGAATACATCCGTCGATACCATACTAACCCAACGAATGAAGCTAACCATAAAATAACTTGAAACATTTGTGGTAGAACTATCAGGAGAAGCGATATGAGCGATACGATTCCTTTGATCTGTGTCTGAAAGGTTGACGATGCAATTTCCATTATCATAAATATTAAGAACTCTACGTAAAACCTCAAATTTGATAGACATTTTATAAATTTTATTTATAATTTGGGCCGCATTTTGATAATTATGTTTCTGGATTTTTATTTTTCTGAATTTTTTTGTTTCAGGATTTTTTTTCTGGATTTTTTTTTCGGGATTTTCAATATCTACATATATTATTTTTTTCTAGATAAGGTAGCCAACCCTTTTACTTTATAAAATTTTCCTTCACCAGAAAGTGCGGCTCGAATTAAAAAAAATACGTCTTTCAAATTTCGAAAGCAAGATTTTGAAAAGCGGGAGTTTGAAAAGCGGAATTTTAAAAAGCGCGGGTTTTCAAAATTGGGATTTTGATTTCGGGATTTTGAAAAGCGGGCGGTGCCTTAATCACAAGCAACTCCTCTAACTATTATACATACATATGTACCTAGTTTGTGTAATACTTCAATATTTTTTAAAATTAGTTCTTTTAGCTTAGTTCCAAATATAGGACCTTCAGTTGCGACATAGCTTATGACAAATTTATCCGTGCTAAATAAGCCTCTTGACATAAATAAACAAATATATTTTGCAATGTTTGGTTCTTTTTCATCATTACCAAAATTAACTAAACCGACAATTTGATTACTCACTCTATTGTATTTGAGATCAGCCTGAATTTTAATTTCATCGAATAATAGGACATGGTGTTTTAATCTATTAGACATACACTTAACTTTTATTCCAAATTGTTCTATTGAGGCTGCGGTCGAATTCTCGGGTAAATCATTTACTGCGGTAAATTTAGATTTTTAATGTTCGTTTTCTGGTAAATTACGCATTTTTTTCTATTTTTTACTCGTTAACAATAAAGAATAAAGTATCTAAACGTAAAAGATTTACCTTTTTTTATTTCCTTTACTCTCCAGCAAAAAAAGGTAAATGCATTTACCGAATTTTGCGGATTTACTCGAGAATTCGACCGCAGCCTATGTATGTATTTCTGAAATATTGGTAAGTCGAGTGAGAGTGTGAGACCGATACTCTATGCTTTGCGCCAAACGCCGTTGATTTATAGTATATTTCGAATTTTGCAAGTTTGGGTTTTTGTGTCAGAATCTTTTTAATTTAAAATGCCTCAAAATTTGAAATTTGGTGGACATTGAACCAAGCTAAAAGAACTAATTTTAAACAATATTGAAGTATTACACAAACTATAGGTATAATAGTTAGAGGAGTTGTTTGTGATCAAGGCACCAACAATAGAAGCGTGTACAAATTGCTAGGAGTAAAAAAATAAAATTTTTTTTATTAAGAAATAATTATTTAAGAAATCCAACAGACTTTTTTTGGAAATCTCTGTAATTCACGTAACAATTTTTGCAAAATATTTTGCACGACACGTTCATAATAAAGATATTTTACCAACCATTTATGATAAATGTGTAGATGCAACCACCGCAGACGGAAAATATTCCACATGGTTCACAGGAACCTGTAAGGAGCACAAGCAAAATGCACTTAAATTTTTAATTCTTGTATTAATTCGAAAAAACTGCATATGGCTGTTAGAGAAAATTAAAACGAAGAAGCGCGCACCAACAACAGTAAAAAAATATATTCAAATACAAATCAAAATGTCCCTGTTGGCAAACACAACCGAAGACTGAGAATTTTGAAAGAGTAATTACTGTGTCTATGGCTTAATTTGGATTAATGAAGACAAAACTTTATTGCATATTATATAGTTTAATTTTATAATTATGTATATACAGTTTAAAAATTTTTAAAAATTTACTGAATTTATTATTTTATTTTTCATGTATCTGAAATAACAGTAAAGCTAAAAAAAATTAAATTTTGTGAAAAATACATTTTTCGCTTTTAGAATGTATAAATATCATTAATCATTACAATTTGTATTACATATTATAACTAAATAATTATTTCACTATTGGTACCTTTAAACATACGTCATCGTTTTGGAAGAGGTTTTTACGCCTAATGGAAGTATGAATTTTTTAATTCCTAAATATGCTTCCATGTGGCTTTTCCTCTTCCATATTCGAGTACATACGTAAATTTGAAATACATATATTGTTGAAAAATTAAACTAATTTTGTTCCTGTTTTTATTTATTTTCCTACGATCATGTAATTATTTCATGGGTTTTGTGTTTTGCATTTTCTGCATTTTCATCTACATACTAAAAAAATTCACAAAATTTTGTTATGGATGATTTATGGTGTTTTCTCTTCATAGTAAAAAATAAACCATCAAAATTATTTTTTATACTCGTATTTATCTACACAACCAACATCTATTTTGTCCTTTTAAATTTTGTTGACCTTAAAATTATTATTATATTATGTAGATGATTTGAAAAAAAAAAAAAAAACAAAAGGTAGGTATTATCATTCGTAATTTTTACAATATGTACATAGACATAATTGTACCCGTTTAAATGAACTTCTTATTTCAATAAATGTATTTATCCTTAAGAAATGTATTTTCAATTTTTAATTTATGTATGTACATACATTTCATAACAAATCCATAGAAAACAAAGTTGTTTCATTTTCTTTCATCGTCACACCATTGCATCGTTCGTAAATAAATTTTTTAGTTTTATTGTATGTATATCAATACATACCATATGTATGGTTAAAATAATCTCGCTGAAACTGTGTATTCTTTCTTTCTCGAGTAAAACAACAATAAAAACTTAATTTGTTGTTGTATTTACTCGAGAATGAAAGAAATAGAATTTTCACCGAAATATTATTTTATTACTATACATAAGAAAATTAGTTCGATAATTCGACACCGTATCAATGTATTTATAATGGTTTGTTTCTGAGGTTTAGAGCAATTATATATCGTCCGCTAGGTGTCTTTTCCAAATTTGGATTTATAATCAAAAAGTGGGTGTACCAACTATATTGTTCGTGTTTTCCAATCTTGTTATTAGATCATCTTTGCTGGAACCCAGCTATTTTTTTTTTTAGTTGAAAGTAATGCCATCTATTTTTATCTAGCAAAACCAACACAATCAAGCTATTTAACCCTCAGGGTACAGACTATAAAAAAGTCACGTTCAGTACTGACATGGGTTAGCCTAACCCGGCAACTTTGATTGGCTGTATCTTGGGCTGTAGTTGGCCAATTGAAACGTTTTTTTTTTAATCGATAGTCCATTTTGTCACAAATACGAGGGTGCTAATAGATTTATCGAATAATTTGTTTAAACAAAGATACATTCAAAAGTTTAAACATTTTGAAAATTTTTTTTGTGAAAAATCACTTTTTTTTTTAAATTGCATAACTTTGTGAAAAAAAAAGATATCGAAATTTTTCTTGTTGCATTTTAAAGCTAAAAATTTGTTCTTTAAAATGGCCGAATCAGTTTTTTGATCCATTCCAAACACTATATTTTTTTTAAACTTTGAAATCACCCGTTTTTTAGGATAGCGATAAAACGTTCCATGATTGATTTATCGTAACAAGGCACAACTGTAATATAAATAAATAACAAAATTGATTGTTGAATGAAAGTTTTATTGTTCAAAATATAAAAAAAAACAAAATCAGACTGTATTTCCACATTCGCAGCATATTTTGGCTACATGGTCTCTGCACATAGCCTTATTACATTTGAGGCACTTATAAAATGTTTTGCGTTCGAGAGAACTCGGACACAAGTTGCAGCGCTTTTGTTTAGCCATTTTGTTATCAACAAATTCATGTCTTATCTCCATGTCCTCTGGTAAATCTTTCGCCTTCAAAAAATCTTCAATCATACCGCGCAGTTTTATTCGCAACGTAGGGGTAGCTAGTCTAGCAGCTAGCGCAGGTTTAACAAGTTGCATCGCAAGTTCCATTCCATAACCAAATTTTTGGTTAAAATGAACACACGTTTATAATGAACAAAATTATTTGTCCTATGACAATAATGCGAATTCTACTGTACATAAGCATAGAGCATAATTTTGAGGGTAGGATACACAATAATAAATTTTTAATTAATAATAAATATTTAATTAATAATAAAAATATAAAAAATAGTAAATTGTACAAACCAAAACACTTTACTCCAGCCAAAACTCCAAAAAAAAAAAAATTCTGTCTCCCGAAAATACGGATTTTGTAACGTTTAGTACTGACTGGGTGAGAAATACCCGAGATCAACTTTCTAACTCGTACCACTCGAGCACCAAGCGCAGACTGAGGCTGCCACTCACGGCTTACACAGACACTACCACAAGGATTTTTTACCCCCCACTCCGGACCCCCACCTTCCACTTCCTTTTAAATGGCGCGACTTTCAAAATCTGTCTGGGTTACGGTAACCCAGTCAGTACCCTGAGGGTTAAGACTGCAACAAAATGTTCCATCGTATCTTTGAGTATATATATATAGAGGAATCACCCCAATTGTAATACTACCTCAATAGATAGCGTTACTTGTATGATTTACAAATTTTTTCTAATTTTTTGTGCATAATATAAATATATAATAGGTTGCAATGTATCGAAGTATACAGTAAGATTTGTGGTTGAAAATGAATATAATTTAAACTTTTCCTCTTTCCGCTCGTATCGTAGATGTATAATACAAATACAACAAAAACAACAATAAATCGATTTAAAAACTAAAATGTAGAATAATTTTTTTTCCTATTTTCTTCGTTTTGAATGTTTTGATCGTACAGAACAGTGTGAATGTGTGAGTGATATTTGTTTTGTGTTGATGTTGTACAAAAAGATTGTGTGGGTCATTTGGTTTTTGATTTTTAAATCTGTTGAAATTTAATTTTGAAACTATGTATGAACTTAAATACATTTTAAGATTTCTGGAATAAAAAATCAAATGAACGTTCTTGTAGGGATATTTTTACCTCTGCGGTTCTAGTTATAAGTATGTAAAAGTATTTTTGTTTATTAACACGAATACGAAGGATGTTTAAATATTTGTATAAATGGAAGTTTTCTATCGTTTTTCAATTTCCTAAGTAGTGATAAAAAACGGAATGTGTGGATTAAAGATTCAGGCAACAAATTATTGAAAATAACCACAGAAAAGTTGAACACTCCCATAAAATTTTGCGAAAATCATTTCTACGACAACGATATTCGTATTTTAGGATCAAAAAAAATTATAAATAAAAATGTGTATCCTGTTTCGTTCGATAAAGAATATGAAGGTTTATCAATTGTTCCAAATATATATTTTAGAAAGACATTCAAAAGAAAAGCTACTCATATCACCGAAGAAAAATTGATTTTGCCAGAAGTTCAATGTTTTTCTGTTATAGATAATATATCCCTCACTATTTCGCCATTCCTTGAAGACTATCATTTATCACTGGAAGGAAATCGATCACCTGCCGGTCCAAATTTAAGAGGAAATGTTCAAACCGTATAACTAATATTTGTTTATCTAATTTTCATGATAATGATGAAAGAACTGAAGATCAATTTCCTGTCATGCCTTATATTAGAAGAAAAAAATCCAATATAAAAAATTCTACGAAAGTTCCTAGATTTATATTTAATTCACCAAAACAGAAGAAATTAGATTTCTTATGCTCAGATAATTTAGTTAAAGAAACAATTAATGAAATGTTTAGTCTAAAAAGTGATCCGGTAAGAAAATTTATTTTGTCTCAGTTGCATCATAAAGCTAATGCTCATTGGCAAAATGTCGAACGAGATTTATATTTAAATGTTTACTATAAATCTCCATCCCATTATAATTATATATGTTAGAATTAGAAGTTTCATTGCCTGCGGTGTCAACCATTCAAAAATGGCACTCAAATGAAAAGTGTCGCAAATATGTAGCAGACCAAGAGAGAGTGCACTTCTTTCAAAAATGGATAAAAAATGTGTGTTGTTATTAGACGAAATAACAATCAAACCGGAATTAGAATTTAATACTTCTGAAGATATAATAATAGGTTTTGCACTCCAAATTCAACCTTTTACAAAACATATTCATCATTTTCCAAATCAAATTCGCTTTTATCTAAATCAAATTCATCATTATTCAAAAAATATTCATCCTTTTCCAAATCAAATTCACCTTTTGCCAAAAAATAATCATCCTTTTCCAAATCAAATTCATCCTTTTTCAAATCAAATTCACCTTTATTCAAAACATATTCATCCTTTTCCGAATCAAATTCAACCGTAGAGCAACAGAATTTATTTAATTTAATAACTTTAATGTATTTAAATTCTAGATACAAAATAACAAGTATAATAAAATAAATATACCGAGGTTTATGCCCCTTGGCTTATTTATTTTATTTAGGCATCTTAAAATTCGCCCTATAATTATTATAAACTTCGCCTTAGATGTCTCCATCAAGTTCATCATAAATTTACCGCAAATTAACTTTAAAATTCCTCCTAAAATTACGACAAATTAATTTTAAAATTCACTCTTAAATTCAACACACAAGTCAGTCTAAAATTAACCCTAAAATTCAATAATTCACTCTAAAATATGCCCTTATTTTAGAGTGAATCACTGGAAACCTGTCTCTAAAATTAACCCTGAACTTCACTCTAAAATTCACCCCAAGTGTCAGAAATTTGGAAAGCAAAAACCCTTAGAAGCTTAAATAGGAATTTTATCAAATATAAGAATTCTGTATGTAGTTTGGAAATTTTAATAGTGAAAAAATTATTTTAGGATTTTATAAATTTTTATTTAATTAAAATTCATCATTTATTTGGAATTTGGAATTATTGATTTAAGAAATTAACGAATTTTGCAACGTAGTTTTGAAAGAAAAAAAATTAAGAAATATAGGGAAATGGGAGTTTAAAGATTTAAATCTTTAACAATTCGTAAAATTTAAGAAGCCTGACATTAAAGAGTTTTACAACATTTTTGAAATTTAGAAGTTGTATTAGGAATTAGTTAATTTAGACATTTAATACATACATTAAGCTTAAGATTTTCGAAATTTAGAAAATTAAGAAATTCCATAGGTATTTGTAAATTTTAGGAATATGGAAATTTTAATAATTTAGAAATACAAAAATAAAGTGTATGTATACGGTTCTTTGGTATAAAAGGAAATATTTAGGAACCAACAGTTGCTCATTTCACGAGAAACTGCGATGGACCCTTCCATTCAGTCGCGGGTTAAGGAAAAACGGAGTTCCAGGCAAGTTTAGTTCCTCCACCGCCTACCGGTATAAATAATTAAGTTTTTCCTGGTTCACCATTGAATCGAGAAAAACATTTTATACGCCGCAGACCAATATCAAAAACTTGGAATAGCAAAAAATTTCAATAATTCCAAAATAATCTCAAAAATATTGGTCACAAAGCATCTCAAAAATTCTAAGTACGAATTATCAGTGAATGACAGGAGTTCAATCCGATGTTTTTAATTTCAATGTGATATTTCCATAAATATAAAACTTGAATTTGGCAGTTTGAATTTGATTTGGAAAAGGATGAATATGTTTTGAATAAAGGTGAATTTGATTTGAAAAAGGATGAATTTGATTTGGAAAAGGATGATTATTTTTTGGCAAAAGGTGAATTTGATTTGGAAAAGGTTGACTATTTTTTGGAAAAAGGTGAATTTGCTTTGGAGAAGGACGATTATTTTTTGGATAAAGTTGAATTTGATTTGGAAAAGGATGAATATGTTTTGTGAAAGGTTGAATTTGGAGTGCAAAACCTAATATATATATATGAATTTTTAGATCATGGTCATTTAGGTCGAAAAAATATCATTGCAACTCATGGTTTGATTAATCACCCCTATTATGATTGTCGAGTCGATCGACAATCGACACGCCTCTGTGTTGCCTTTTCCTTTTTCGTATTGTTTTTATCAAATGAAAAAAAGAAAACGCAATACAGAGTCGTGTCGATTGTTGATCGACTCGACATTCATAATAGGGGTGATTATTTTACGTGGTTTGAACAGTAATTGGAAACAAACTTTGGGAATTTATATCGGTAATGTCAAAGGTGATGAGTTGCATCAAATTTTCACTTACTGTATTTCTGAAGCAACACGAATCGGATTTGATATATGTGTTGTGAATTGTAACCAAGGCAGTAACAAAATAAGTGCCTATAAACTGTTAGGAGCTTCGGAGCCAAAGCCTTATTTTTTCTTAAATGAAAAAAAAATCTTTTTTATGATCCGCCACATTTTTTATGAAAAATCAGTCGGCCCTTAATTTGCTATTTAGCGCAATAACGCTCCAATACAAAAGAAGTAACATTGCCTCAAAATTATATAAAAATATTGAACATAATTAGTTGCCTAGGCCAAGGCAGAGTTTTATTTGCCCTTGTTGGGGTTTAAATGAACCCGGAAGATATTCGCAATCTAGCAAGACTAAAAATGTATTATGGGGTGTTTATAAAACCATGTGGGATAAGATTCCCTGCGATTTTACATAATTTTTGGGCCACTTCCGAGACGTGTTGGAGGCGTAATAAAAATGTTCCAATGGTTCACAAATTATAAATGACTTAATTATTATTTAATTAGTCAAAAATAATTTTAAATTTAATTAATTTACTAATTATTTTTAAATTTTTCTGCATATCACAAATACTTATGCATCAAAAATATGAATCACAAATGCTTTTCAATCAAGTTTAATTGAATTTATTTGCATTACATTATGAATTTATTTATGAAATTTATATCAAATAAAACGTTATTTATAATTAAATTAAATAAGACAAAAAGAAAATCCAAAAAAATAATTTTCACTGGTTTTATATTACAACAAACATAAACGTTACCTAAAATTTTCTCATCACAATGACTAATGCATCAGATAGTAGTTTTTGTCAATTAAATAATGTTAAATCATAATGTTTATTCTTTTGTAATGTTAAATAAATTTATATTAAATAAAATAAAATTATAAGATTGTTTAATTTTTTTTAATATTTTGAAGTTTTCTAATGTTTTTTTTTTAATAAAGAAAAGCACTTTTTTTAAAAACGGCTAAGCGGATTATGTTAATTTTGATCTTAAATGATTCTTGAAAGGTCCCCAAACAATACCCAATTTGAAATTTTTGAGTATGTTAAAGTCGAATTTAAAGTTCATTCAGGAACACCGTGTAATGCTATTAATTTATTGGAACAAACCTCATCTACACCACTTTCAGAAACTGATGCAAACGAACACATTGATGAAGAGCTTGATTTAGAAACTGTGGAAGCTGCAATGCTCGATGATGAAGAAAATGACATAAAAGAATCCTTCAAATCAGTAATGAAAATACAATAATAAAATGTATTTCATTAAAAAATTGTGCAAATGCATAAGTAGCTGGTTTTTTGGCACACAAATTTATTCTTAAAAATAGAGACGCAAAATTTCAAGAAAAAAACAGCAAAACTAATAAAACGTGTTTACCATTCAAATTATACGGAACAACAACTACCTTGCAGAAGTTTGACTACACCATCAATGTTTGTAAAAGATTTAAAGGAAATTGTCTCAATATTTGATAAATTTTTCAAAAATATTAAAAGGAAACTGATTGTATTGACAAAAATGGCTTCCGTAATATTTTAAAAGCAAAATTTCTTCTTCCATTGTGAATCTCACAAAGATGAAATAATGAAATAAATCAATAAATAATCATGTGAATTAATCAAGTTTTAAATAAATTTATTTGAAATATTTTGAAAAAGAATAATTTTTTTTAAAATTACCTATAATATACACAAAACATTTCTTTAATAGGTGCTAAAGTTTACTTGTTAGCTGTCTTCTAAAATGTCATTCTAACCATTTAAATTTGCGCCGTCAGCACGAATTAAATCTAAATCCAGCAACAACTGTGTGGTTTTACCTAACAAGTGATTTTGATTAATCTTCAACTCGAGCTGGGATTCAAGTATACCCTGTATTTTTTTGTTACTAAACCAATTTTAGTCTGATATGTTAAGCACTGATTGTATTCATTATTATTTCTATATTTCACAGAAAATAAATTTCACTTGTTGTCATCTATAAGCAATTATTAAGGCTCTACGCACAAATCCCAAGATTAAAAAATATCAAAATAAACTGCAGACACTTTGTTTTATTCGTCTGATGACTAATGAAACATTTTATTGTAACGGAAAACCAAAAAGTTTATTTAAAAAATGAGAAACGACAATAATATTGCTTATGTTTGGATGAGTATGTATAGGTATAAATATTAAACAAATTACACTAAAAAACAAGGTATACATAAATGTATTGTGAAAATGAAAAAAAAAATAAAATTTAAAAAACAAACGAAAAAATGGATTTGTGTATCATTCAAGGTTATTTCTTCGTTTCATTATTATTATTTATTCTACTTGTAAACATGCCGATTGTCGCGCTCTCATCTTGCAGCGAGGTAGTATTACAACTTTTTTTTCGGTTTGGTGATTGCTCTATATATATATACTCAAAGATCGTATCAAACATATATTTTTTGTTATCTTTTCTAAACAACTTTTCGGTATTTAAAATCGAAAAATTTTTTCAAGTGAATTTAAAATTATTTAATTATGTGATATTCACCTATGTAAAATCATAATATACAAACTTGTTATTAGGAAATTAATCATTTGCAATTATTGAAATCAAACACTGTTTGTTGCTTTCTTTTCTCGCGTTACTGCGTTAATTAAAGCTTAAAGTTATAAAAACGGAATAGGCTTTTTATTTTTACTTAAATTACTTTCGATCCATTAAGTAGTGAAATTGGTGTGAACAATAATACAAATTATATAACCAAACAAACAGAAATTAATGAATATTTCGACCTTGGCTCTGATTCATCAAATAACTTCACTCTAGAAGATATTTCAAATTGACCTGAGCCACCCATACCTAACTTTGAAATTTATAATGATCCACTATCTTTTTCAATCCATTTAGAAAATAAATAAAAATTCTAAAAGTTTTTGTAAAATGTTGACAAACATACGACGACTTAAAACACAGAAATAAAATATTATTATCGATCATCAAATGCATACAGATATGCGAGAAAATTTACAATTTAATTTTCATTTGGTTTTATGAAAATATTTTACATAAAATAAAAGACCAAGTTTCTGAAAGAACCGACGATTCAAAAGAAGCTATTTTAATGTTGGGCGAAATTTATATAAAAAGTGATTTGGTTTACAATACTTACTTCGATCAAATGATTTTGTAGATTTTGGAAATCAGTGAGAAAATATTATAGGAAAATTGATATCTTGTTTTATGGTAAGAGGAGTTTTTTCTAACTGGAAATATGTTTTAAGTTCTTTCGTTTCTCATAATAGCCTTTTGGGTGATAAATTGTATTTAATTGTCCAGGAAAATATCGACAAATTCTTGGAATTAGGATTAAAAGTGTACGCTACATACAAATGTTTTTAAATGTTGGGACTGTCTATCGAACGTCCCATATTTAATCATAAAATCAAGAAATTGTAGACATTTTTGATGCACCTCATTTTCCTAATTCGTTTGAAAAAATTCGGGTTAAATTAGTAACACAAATTTTCAGCAGGAGTGTTGCTGCAGGGATTAAAGTAGCTGTTCAACATACAAAAATTCATCGGGGAAATATCATTGTAGCGATTTTAAAACTTATACATTTATTGAAAAATTTAATAAGTTACTTGACTATCTAAATTCAAAAACAAAATTTAACAACCTACAAAATTCCTACAAAATTGATAGTGAAATAGTTAAATTTATGATTTTCATGATAGATTATAATTAAAGTACACTTGTAAATAAAAAAAACTGTTTACTATTTTAAGAGTTAACTTTTAACTTTGAATGGCATTAGGGAAGTCGCTAAAATAATAATACAATACCGGAGTCGCTAAAATAATAATTATTATTTATTAACTTATAGGTTCAATCAAGACGCATTTGAAAATATTTTTTCTTAAATCAAGAGCAGCCAACGGAAACAACTGAAATCCATCCATATATCAATTTAATAATAACGCAGTTGAAATAACCACAATAAAAGTTCAAAGCAAATATTCCAGCATTTCAAATTGTAAACAGGACATTTATTTATGTTTGCTGCATTTAACAAGTGACATCGGAATTGATGTAGAACTTTTGAATTCTGAAGCTGTTGAATAAGAGTCACCATCTTCATCAGTTTTTTTAATTGTGATGTTCCGCTTGAAAAAATTCCATGCAATATTTGATATAAGATTTATTTGCTTGTAAAATAATCCAAAAAATTAAAAGTTTGCGATGCAAAAATCATTTGGAATCCCTTTCTAAATATGGTGAAGTTTGATGTCGGAAAGTTTAAAACACCAACTGCCAATTTTTTAACTATTTGTGAAGAGCAAAGTGGATGACGTCGTAACAAGAAATTTTATTATTGAAAACTCATTAATACACTGCGCCAATTAAAAAACGGAACAGAAATTTTCTTCGAAAAAATACCCAGATTTGAACGCTTATATCTTGGTGAAATAACACCTTTCAAAAGAAAATTTTTGTTTCTAGTTGAAGAAAATTTTGTTTTCTTTTCGATACTGGAAACAGTTTTATTTTGTTATTTTATGACTTTTTTGAGTAAAACAAAAGGTGTCTAAAAAAAAATTTGCTGCTGTTTGTAACTGTAAACGAACTTGCTCGATATTTCATTCAAAAATCCAGATCGGCCATTTTATCAAGAATTTAGAAACCTGGCAAATTGATACTAGGAAAATTTCTGTGCGTCAACTCTTTGTCTAGTTATTGAAGTTTTAGTGTGTTAAAGTTCTCGTGTTAAAGTGACTTAACATTTTATCGTAGAGTGCTAAGTTTACAAGAAAAAAAATTTACTTCTACGCTTTTTGATACGTTTTCTCTCAAAAATCAATTACTCGACAAGGAGTGGCCGCACAGAAATTTTCCTAGTATCATTTTGCAAGGTTTCTAAATTCTCTATAAAATGGCCCATCTGGATTTTTGAATAAAATATCGAGCAAGTTCGTTTACAGTTTCAAACAGCAGCAAATTTTTTTTTTAGACACCTTTTGTTTTACTCAAAAAAGTCATAAAATAACAAAGTAAAACTGTTTCCAGTATCGAAAAGAAAACAAAATTTTCTTCAACTAGAAACAAAAATTTTCTTTTGAAAGGTGTGATTTCACCAAGATACAAGCGTGCAAATCTGGGTATTTTTACGAAGAAAATAACATTAGAGCGAGAATACATTCGGGCACGATAAAGCAATTTCTTTAATTTTATGTGACAAGAAATTTTGTTAACATCAGCATAATTAAATTTTTTTTGTAAACCAATTTTGGAACTATTTTTTTATTTAGCCACAATCGAAATGAATTAGGTACCTATACAATACATTTTAGTAGTACAGCCGAAAGCCCTACTTAAATTTCGCAAATACCTAATATTTGTTGTGCCGTGTAGATTTTCATGTTATTCTAAACTAATCAAATTTAAATATAAAACAATAATTATTCATCCAGATTATTCATCGAGTTTTTAAGATAATTTGATATTGTTTCACAGACAATAAATCCTATATAATTTGGCCTGCAACAAATTATTAAATGTTTAGCCTATGCCTTCGATGAATTTAGCTCTCAAAATATTTGGGGAAAAGAGGACTATAGTCAGTGATGTTACACGTAGGGAAAATTCCCTACTTGTAGGGAAATTCTCGCTTGAATTACGTGTGTAGGGAAAAAAAGACAGATTTTTAATAATTAAGCAAAATGTATGGAACTGTAGGGAATTTCTAAAATATTTTAAATTATTTTGAAAAAATGTTTGATTATCGAATTTTTTCGTTACTTTCTCTAAACAAATTGTTCGAACATCGTTTTTTTTCGAAATGATATGGTTAATAGGGCAGTCTTGTTAATTTACTATATAATAGATCATGTTGCCGTTATTTTTTGTGGGTTAGTTTTTTCTTGTGATTTTAACTTTTGATTTTGAGAACGAAGTAAGTGATTTCCCCAATGATTTCCCATTAAAAACATCGATCGTCGATGAAAAATCGACATATACAATGTTTTAGCTTTATTTAGTTTTAATATGGTTTACTATAAATTAATAAATAAGCCATTTACATAAATATTCATTAAAATTTAATCATTTTTAAAGTTTTTACTAATTCTTTTAGTGTTAAAGTAAAAAAATTATCGCTCTCACGCCCGATTTTGTTAATTTTATCCTTACGGTTGTCGATTAAATGGCTACAGAGTACGATTTGAATCTTTGAATTTATATATTTAGTAAGAAAAAGTGTAGGGAAAACCGTAGGGAATTTGTAAGTGGGACGTAGGGAAAAGTAGGGAAATTTCTCTTTGCCTGTAGGGATTTCAATTTTAGAAGTGTAACATCACTGACTATAGTGAAAGGATAACCTAAAAATTATGGGCTTAGGCCATAGAGAAATTTAGCTTCAACTTAGGTTTTAAAGTAAACGAAATTGTTGGTGCAACATTTTTTGATTTTGATTGACATTAAAAACTAACTTGATTTAAACTTTTCAATTACTAGGGCGCTATTACCTACACAATTCATTAATAAAATGCGTAAACCATTTTTTTTTATTTTCCTTAATTTAATTAAGAATGAAAAATAAACGTAAAATACGTTCATTATTCTCATCTCTAAACCAATTCAATTTTTATAAACAGTACCTTATTCAACAAGCATATAATGATAGCTGTTATTCACGAAGATGAAGTTTGCCGACACGAGCCGATAGGCGAGTGTCGTAAATCATCTGAGTGAATAACAGCCATTATATGCGAGTAGAATACGATACTTTGTCCACGAACCACGACCGACAAATATCATTGTGTTTTATAATCAAATCCTCTAAATATTCCTTAAATAATTTTCGTCGACATTTTGACGTCACAGTTGAATAATAATTTTTTTTTTTTTTGTTAAAATAAATTTTATTTATTTATTAATGTTATTACAATCTAGTCTCCTGGACTAATGAGCAATTTGTTTCTGACTTAATTTACTAACTTAATATTAATCTATGGCTTCTTCCCATTGGCGTTCCATAGAGTCTGGTAAATTGAATTAAACCACATCTTTGTAGTGGGCTTTACACAGCACAATGCTGTTTAAGCTAACAATTACACCAACTCAAAAGGTTTGGTTCTTTTAAGTCTACGTATTAAATTCGTGTTGCTTAGAAGCTGAGTTGCCTCAATGTTCACATGATGCCGGAGCCTCTCTTCATGTCTCCGCGCTTTCTCCTGAATTTCATTTACGATGAGGTTCACTTTAAGGTCCCTATGGAGATCATTGTTCCTGACATACCAAGGTGCATCAACGATGTTCCTTAATACCATATTCTGAAATCTTTGGATGATATTTACGTTGCTCTGTTTGGTACAACCCCAAAGTTGAATACCATACGTCCAAACGGGTTTCAATATTTCCTTATAAAGTAGCAGCTTGTTGTATGTTGATAAAGAAGAGTTCCTTCCCATCAGCCAATACATCTTTCTGTATTTAATTCTTAGTTCTTCACTTTTCTTCTTGACATGTGCTTTCCATCGCAGTTTAGCATCCAGGGTCATGCCGAGATACTTAGCTGTGTTCGCATACGGTACTATTTCTTGATTTATGGTAATCGGGATATGTTCGAATCGCCTGTTTGTAAAGTTGATGTGAACTGATTTAGTTTCATTTAGTTTTATTCGCCATCTTTTTGTCCATTTATAAATTTTAGTTATTGCTGTTTGTAACTTTTGTGTTGACTCTTCGTTGCTTGTGCCAACAGCTAAGATCGCCGTGTCATCTGCAAAAGTCGCCACTGTATTGTTTTCTAATGCAGGAAGATCATAAGTGTATATTAGGTATAAAACCGGCCCTAATACACTGCCCTGTGGAACTCCTGCGTTGATTTCTTTCAATTCAGAGAAAGTGTCATCTAACTTAATCCTGAAGAATCTATCTTTTAAGTAAGATTCCAGTATATTAGCAAATTGGATTGGTAGAAGATTTCTTAATTTATGGTTAAGTCCTTCATGCCACACTCTATCAAATGCTTGGGCAACGTCTAGAAATATTGCTGAACAGATTTTTTTCTCCTCTAGTGCTTTCTCAATTATACTGGTTATTCGGTGAACTTGATCAATTGTTGAGTGTTGGTTACGAAAACCGAACTGATGATTTGGGATTAAGTTTTTACTCTCGATTATCGGATTTAACCTTTTTACCAGAAGCTTCTCAAAGAGTTTGGACATGACTGGCAATAGCGAAATTGGCCTATAAGATGAGGTTATGTGTGGTGGTTTCCCAGGTTTTGGGATCATGATTACTTCTGCAATTTTCCACAAGCTTGGTACATATTTGATTCTAAATGCTTTCCTTGGCAGTTCTTTTAAGATTTCTGCAGTAATAAGATTGTAGCCAGGAGCTTTTTTCATATTCATATTAGTTTTTATCTCACACGCGCCTTCTTTTGGTGTTGTCGGTAGGATTTCTTTACTTTCTTGCACAGCTTGTTCAGATATTATCTCGGCTTCTAATGTTTCATCTTGATGTGGCTGGAATATTTTTTCAAGATGTTCAGCAAATTCTCGAGCTTTGTCTTCATTATTCCTAGCCCATTTATCACCTGCTACTCTTATTGGAGGGTTCTGTATTATTGGTATTTTAATTCTTTTGGTTGCTTTCCAAAGAGAATAATCAGTACTGCTATCATTAGTTAATTTTCTTAAATAGTTGCTGACTGATTCATTTTTCAATTCTTTGATCTCTCTTCTTAAATGTTGAGTGAGATTGTTCAAATTAGTTTTATCTTGAGGGGCCCTTGTTTGTTGCCATACTCTTCTCGCTCTTCTTTTTTCTGCTAGGAGTTCCCTAATTTCCAAAGGGTAGTTGTTTCCCTTGATTTTCTTTTTAACCTCAGGGGTATTTTCCCAAGCTGATTGCTGTATATCGTCTACAAATTTGTGAACTTCTTTGTCTAATTGCTCCTCGGTCTTTAATGGAACCATTAAGTTAATTTTTTCTTCTAGCGATAGTCTAAAGCATTCCCAATTAGTGTGATTATTTACTAGAAAAGGGTTCCTGTCTTTCTGAATAATTTTTTCACTTAACGTTAAAAGTATCGGTGAATGATCAGAGTTTAGGTTGTGGCTTTCATCTACTTGTATATAATTTACAGATATCTTCTTTATTATAAAGAAATCAATCAGATCTGGTACTTTATTTGGATCAGTAGACCAGTAAGTTGGTTTTCCAGTTGAGAGAGCTTCACAACTGCATTTCCTAATGGCTTTTAGGAGTTCTTTACCCTTAGTTGTTGTTAATCTGGAGCCCCAGTGGACATTTTTGGCATTAAAGTCTCCTCAAGTATAAACCGTTTTCCTAATTTACTGAGGAACTCGAGATAATCCTTTTCTTTCAACGAGTGCTTCGGTGGGCAGTACACACCAGCAATACAAATAGAACCATTTTTGGTTTTGACGTTAACAGCAGTTGCTTGTATTTCTTCTGTTTCATATTTTAACTCTTCATAGTGGTGGATACTATTTCTGATTATAACCGCACTACCTCCTTTAGCAGTGTTTTCCGGATGAATGGTATGATATATATGATAATTTTTAAATTTAATGATTGTTTGTCTAGTGAAATGTGTTCCCGTGATGAGACATACATCGATTTTTTCTGTGTCCAGGACCACTTGCAATTCTTGTTGATGTTGCATAAGTCCATTGGCATTCCAACATAAGATTCTAAGATCACCTGCCATTTTTCTGTTTAGGGATGGCTCCCTTAGTGCTGTATTCTAATTTCTGTAATCGCTCATCAAATGTATTGAGCCTGCTTAAAATTAATTTAAGTGTTTGACTTATTTCGTCATTTTGACCAGTTTTCCCTGGATTTCCGTTACTCATCGTAACTTGAGCATAAGTCATTTTACCCAATTGTCCATGAGTAGTTCCCAACTCTCTACGATTTACTTCGGGTTGGGTCATCTTAACTGCCTGCTGCCTGAATAATCTTGGATTTTTAGCAATCACATTCCTATTTTTGATGTTTTGCAGTTCAATGGCAACGCTGCATCCTCTATAGTTAGCCGGATGGTTTTCTCCACAGTGAATACATTTAGGCTGAACATTTCTATCTTTTACACAATCTTTGGTATGATGTTTACCTAAACATTTGACACACCTGGGTTCCCTGCTGCAATATTTTTGTGTATGTCCATAGGCGTGACATTGTTTACATTGTGGTATAAGTTTAGACCGTCTTAGAGGCTGAATAACTACTTTGCACCCTAAGATGTACTTAATTTGATAAATTTTTTCGATATCTTCATCATTATCGAAGGTCAACATAAACATGTTGAGAGGTACTTTGCCTCTCCGTTTTAGCTTAATTGATGCTTCAGTAGCCTTAAATCCTTTTGCTTTCAGATCATCAATTATTTTTTCTGGTTTACACGTAGAGTGTAGATTTTTAGCCATAACCCTTATTGGCCTGGTTTGTTTATCTTCAAACGTGTGCCAAGCATGGTTTTCTTCATTTAACATACTTGTCATTTTTCTGTAAGTTTCACCATCTTCCAAGTTTATTTTGATGGTGTTTCCATTCATCACCTTTGCATTAAACTTATCAGTTGTAGTAATTTTCTTTAATTTCTCATAGAGTAGATCGTAGTCTTTGACTTCATCTATTACTATTGGTGGTGGTGGAGGTATTTTTTTTTGATGGTTTCTGGATAATATTAGGAACATCATCCTTTAATTGAGGTGGGGAGGGCGTATTATTCAATTTTCTTTTTTTTCTTCTAACTCCTTTAACTCTTATCCACTCAGTTTCTCGAGCTAGTTCGTCTTCATCCGTATGGTACTCTTGTTCAATTGTAGTCTGGCTAGGAGTAGGTTAGATTGCCTCCTTTGGCTTAAGAGCTTTAACTTCGTTTTCAAGCGTTTTCATACGCTCCTGCATCAATGCAATTGTATCATTCAATTGCTTGTTAATATTGTTGGCTTCAACTAGTGCATTATTAGCTCTACACAATTCATTGTGAAGCTTTTCTTCGTTTGTAGAACGAATGTTCTTGCTACTGGCCCCAATGGAAGGACTACGGCCTCTTATCGGAGAATACGATACTTTATTACTCTTCTCGAAGGGATGTATAATAATATTTTCTGATTCGCTCAGTTGAGCTTGTTTATTCACCAACATATCTAGTGATTGGTTAAAATATTTGTAGTTTAGCAATGGCTGGTCTCCCCCAGAATCACGAGACCGACCTCCGAAGAGGGTGGATTTACCTGATTAACAGGTGTACCACCTGGGGTATTATTTTCCATATTCGTTCCGCTCATTGCTCATTTATAGTGTACTGCACTCGCATCTAGTATTTAGCCGACGTATTCACATCGTTGCCCGGGTGTTACCACTTGGAGGTATACTAGACACATTTGGTGGTTTCTACATAGTTGCAGCGTTGGAATATAGACCACGAGATACATGGCTATAGACGGTCAACCCCTACCCTATTGAGACGCACCCAACACCCGTTGAATAATAATGAAAATGGCAAGAGACTACTAGATACAATTTCAAAAATTAAATAATTTACTTGGAAATATTGAATAATGAAAGAAAAGACTACTAGATAAACTAGCAGTGAATAATGGATATCATTATAAGTGATGAAACAAACGTATAATGCGCATATTATACGTTAGTCGTGGACAAAATCCTTTTTTATTTTGTTTTTTCGTAGCGTGCAGATTACCCGAGTAACCACGTGTCATAAAAAAGCGACAAAAATTTCACATAAAATGGTGATTGGTGGCAAAAAATGGGACAAAAATTTGTCACAATATGGATGAAAAATGGTGGATGGGGTTGACGCCGATTGTCACGCGTAAACGAACATTTTGTAAATCAAATTTGTCGGTTTTTGGTGGAATATTTTTGAAATATTTGTTGAAAATTTATTCACAAATTCGACAGATTTTTTATGGTAATAAAGTCAAATATTTCTCGATATTTTCTGAATAATTGGTGGTTTAACTGTGGAACTAATTAAGAACTATTTGTTGAAATTATAACCACGTCCACAAATTCGATATTTTTTTTTATAATATTACTTAATTATCAACAATTTTGTGGATATTTGTTGGTTTATTGATGCAATTATGCGTAAGAAAATTTTTTATAACCCTACTTAAATAATTTTGTAAAAAATACTCCATTGTATGGTTTATTTGATATTTTTATTATTATTTATTTTACAAAAGAAATCTACCAAAAATGTAGAAATATCAAAATCCCCTCGTACTTCAACCCGAGCCAAACTTTCCTCGAGTTTTCTATGTGGTAGTTTGGTTTCGTACAGATAAGCTTGCACAAACAAAAATTTCGGTCTACTCATCAGTTACGCAGGTAGCTACGACCAAACACAAACTACAAAAATAAAATTCCAATTTCATACATTAAGTATGAGGCAAGAACGTAGTGACTTAGCGAATTATAAATTCACCAAATCAAAAATGATCAAAATCTTTTTTTTTTGGGGAGTAAAATGAACATATATTTTGTCACAAAATACCCGCATAAATCTGTTCCAAATTGTCAACTTTTTTTGTGGCAAAATGGAACTTACATTTTGTGACAAATTGGTGACTAAAAATTTTCTTTTTTTTGGGTGATAAAATCAACATTCGTTTTGTCACAAAGTACACGTATAAATAAGTTCCAAATTGTCAACTTATTTTGTGACAAAAAGGAACTTACATTTTCTGACAAATTGGTGACTAAATTTTCTTTTTTTTGGGTGATAAAATCAACATTCGTTTTGTCACAAAGTACCCGCATAAATAAGTTCCAAATTGTCAACTTAATTTGTGACAAAAAGGAACTTACATTTTGTGACAAATTGGTGACTAAATTTTTTTTTTTTTGGGTGATAAAATCAACATTCGTTTTGTCACAAAGTACCCGCATAAATAAGTTCCAAATTGTCAACTTATTTTGTGACATAAAGGAACTTACATTTTGTGACAAATTGGTGACTAAATTTTCTTTTTTTTGGGTGGTAAAATCAACATTCGTTTTGTCACAAAGTACCCGCATAAATAAGTTCCAAATTGTCAACTTAATTTGTGGCAAAATGGAACTTACATTTTGTGACAAATTGGTGACTAAATTTTCTTTTTTTTGGGTGGTAAAATCAACATTCGTTTTGTCACAAAATACCCGCATAAATAATTTCCAAATTGTCAACTTAATTTGTGACAAAAAGGAACTACATTTTGTGACAAATTGGTGACTAAATTTTCTGTTTTTTCGTGAGGTAAATTCAACGTACATTTTGTCACAAAATACTCACATAAATATGTTCCAAATTGTCAACTTTTTTTGTGACAAAAAGAAACTTACATTTTGTGACAAATTGGTCTAAAATTTAGTGATCACCATTTTTGGTTACTCGGGTATTATACTTACAAGTGCAGATACAATTAATAAACACAAATAAGCATTTGTATTTTGAATTTTTATTTTCATTTTATATATATACGTATATTGTTTTTCCTACACATATGTATTCAATAAAGACAATGTATGATGCATTTTTCGTTATATACTACCTACGTACTTATTTTGTTACAAACAAAAAAATGGCGAAAACAGCATACTCAATCAAGAAAAATTTAAATATTAATACAAACAGTTTAGTTAGTAAAGCGTGTTTTACACATATCGAACAAAATTTTTGCTCGATGCCCAACAATTTTTGTTAAAAACTTAGAGCTACGCGCAATAGAAAAAAATTTCATGTGATAAAAAGAGAAAAGTATAAAACAAAAATGTCGGACATACTATAATTTTTTGGCGGTATAAAATAGACGATGTTACATTTTTGACGAATAGGGCGATGATTCTGCTTTAATTATCAAAATTACTACTTTTTCCCTAAAATTGAAACTTTTCGAACGTAAATTTTAGTTTTAAATTAAAATTTTTAAAAAATAAAATTAAAGTGCTATAAAAATTTCACAAATCGCCATTTTGATTGTTTTGTTTCCTTAAAATATACTCGGGTCGAGTATATGTTATAGTTCAATTTTTGCTGTTTATAGTAACAAATGTGAAAAATAAGAAAAAAACGCCTAACAAAATTTTGTTCGACATCGAGCAAAATTTTGTTTGTTAATGTTTTATCCCTCTCTGGCAAAAGAAAATCATAGCTGCGTTTTTTATTCGCTCCCGATAGCTGCTATGCGGAGCAGTCAATTTTCTACACCCAAATTTAAATTTGACGTGCTATTTGTTGGTAAATTACATTTATTTAACGTCAAAATATAATTTTTAATTCAATTCATAAGTGAAAACGTGAAATAAAAAATATTTAGCTCTACCTATTTATATGGAGCCGCTATCCGAAGCTATTTTCATATGACGGCTCTCGATAGCAGCTCCGGATAGCGAATAAAAAAACGCACTATATGATATACTATCTTTTTATTTTTTGCTAGGCATCGAACAAAAATTTTGTTCGCTGCGTGTAAATCACGCTTAAAGCTTCACACAATTATTTAGCAAAGAAACTTGGTCACCCCAAGCGTTAGTTTGTTTTTAGTCACAAAATTTTCGTAAAAATCAGTGGAGTTTGAAATTTCTTGAATGTCTTAGGCTTGAACCATCTGTATATATTAATTTGTGGTTTTACATAACTACATTTTTGGCCAAATTGAGTTATTGATGCTATTCGATAGCTAATAACAAGCTTTATCATTAGAATTTAAAAAAATAATTAAAACTAAATTGAGAAACACGTAATAAGAAAAACGGTTTCCATTTTTTTTTTTGCAAAATACACTAATTTCAAAACTTTAACATCAATTTTCTGAAAACGCATGTTCTGTGGTTATATAAAACATATTTAGTACGGCAGTCTATACATATACAATATGTTAAGAACTCTTTGCCAATTACTTTTTCTTTTAACTGCCTTACAAATTATAGCCAAAAGATAAACGCACAATATTCGAAGCATTTAGTAACCATAAAATGAAGAAATTGAAGGTCAGTACAATTTTCTTTTTTTTACTGATAAATTACACAGCTAACTCTATTTTTCATACTCAGGTGAAAAATCATTGCCAATGCATTTATAATATAATATGGAAAATGTTACTACATAGATGAATTGGGAATTTTATTCACATTACAATCATTCAGAAAAAATAAAAAAAACAACAAACAAAGAAATAAAAGTAGACAAAAACAATTTATTTAGCTGTTCAGTTATAGATGTCTGGTCATTATGGGTTCCAGGTTGAAGATAATATTTGTATCACATCAAATTGGCGCATTTATCAGCCAATTTAGAAAAACCGCAAACTGTGATTTAGATAAGTCATCTGATATACTTATCTGTGGTTTTATACTGTTCATCTAAATAAATAAATACATAAATCTGTTTCAAAATGTTTGACACATTCCTGAAAATGTTACCTCAAATATAAAACTAATTCAGCCCTCAGCCCCAAAGCAGTCGTCCTTTGTTTTTACTGCGTCATTATTAAAAAAAAAAAACAGTTTCTATTATTTGAATTTTATTTAAAACTAATGTGTTAAAATGATCAAGCTTATAAAAAAAAAACAATAATAAATAAAAATTTGCTTATATGTACACATGAATTAACTGTTAGCAGAAAATAACAACAGAATTAATACAATATTTTTAATCCTCTTATTTTTTCAATATTCATAAATGTATGTTCAGTACTGGGCTAGTAAAACGATGCATACAAATCACGCAAAAACAATTTCTTCGTGCCTGGGAATTGAACAGTTAATATACAACATTTATAACATAGAAATAAATAATAATAAACCACTGTATAGTTAAATCGATACGTTAAAAATTTATTTTAATTAAAAATTAAACAAACTGGAAAATAAATAATAATAATTTTATTTTATGTTACATACTCTTATACAAGTACATATACAAATTTTAATGGGCTTAGAAAACTGTTAAAATAACAATAATATTTTCCTTTAATTTTTATTCTAAATAATAAAATAACAAGAGAATTTTATGCACTCATTACATTTTTTTTTGCTTTTCTAACAGCTCCGAACCTAATTGTACTCATATGTATGTATACATACATATTGTAGAGATCAACAAAAACAAATTGAAACAATCTTATTTAAAGTTTTAAATTATTGCTATACACAAATATAAGTACTTATGTAAATAAATAAATAATAAAAACAAACGATTTATGTGACATTAAATCCAAACAAAATATACATCATCAACAATAACAACAACAGCAACAGAAATACAATAAAAACATCAACAACATTGTTGCTATATTTTAAAATCAATTAACAAATCAATTATACATTTATTTTGAACAATGTAAGTGAGTATTTAGAGTAGATTTATTTTATAATTGGGTTTTGAATATTTATAGTTTTGTACACACTTGTATGTTATATGTACTGGAGAAAAACATAATACATACCAATTGTATATCTGCATGATAAAAATAAGTTTGATGGAAAATAAAATTGTTTGCCTATATTGATATGATAACAAATTTTTAAGTGTTGATGATTATTGAAAAAAATCTAATTTAGAATTTTATTTTCAAGTGGTTCAATTTAAATGATCAAAATAAATTATAATTGAATTAAAAATTATTATTAATGAGATTTCAAATAGTGGACCGGCCGTGCATACATTGTAACTCTCAATAATAATGACGAAATTGTTTGAATCTATGAAATCTTCTGTTTAGTTACTGATATAAGTTTTGTTAGATTAGTACACATACTATACGCCGCGCCGTTACGATATTTATATTTTATTAAATATACAAGGTTACTCATTGTGTTAAAGGGTCAAAGATTAAGTTCGGTAATAAATTATTTCTGGCATCTCATAGCAGAAAATAATTTTATTATTATCAGTTTTTAATTTGAATATATTTTAAACTTTCCAGATGCTACAATTAAATGAGCAACCAGATCAGATTTAAATTTCTTGAATGGTACTTTATTGTATTCTCACTATATACCCGAAAAAATCATTGAAATAGTTTCACAACGAAGCTAGTAAAGTTTCATTACTTGGAGAATACAATGCTTACATAAAAATATCAATATCAACGACAATGGATTAACACATTTTGTTTTTGATCTGACAACAATGTTGTATTGCCACTAGATTGTTGCTTTGCCGAGTTGTATTTTTACCGTTGCTACATAGGAGGCTAATGCCTAGTTACTTAAATATAAGTTATTAAGAGGACATAATTTGATGCTGACGTGAAAAATATCGAGCTAGATAATCAATCATTTTTTTTTAAACGTGTTGGGAAACTAAACTATTGGCAAAAAGAAAATGTTCGATAATAAGCACACCGCTTGGTTCGAGGGGGTTTTTGTACACATCCAAACTGAAATCTAGTCTTGTTTTCATAAAAGAAGAGAAATAGGAAATATTATTTAACGGGCCGTTGGTTCTTTATTTGTGCAACTGAGCATAAGACAATTGCAAGAAAATCTTTGCTAGCACGAAAGTCGCCCAGTAGTTTGTTGAAATGATCATAACAATAGAAGGGGATCATAATTAAACCATGCGGAAGCTTTTACCTTGCTGTTTTACTCCTAAATAAACTAAACATTAATTATTGATTAGCTACTCGTCATATGTTAATATAATATTCGCGTAATTTTTTTATTGGTTCCAAAATTTTGATTGAATTTACAGTTTAACTATTATCCTTACTAAGGTCACCTTAAATTGAAGGTTCAAGTTTTCTTTAATGGTAAAAAATCGGTATTTGGATATAGAGAGAGAACAGGATGCAAAATCATTTTTTTTATATTTGACTACGATTGGTGATGTGACGAACACAATTATGACCCCCTATTGGAGGAGGTATCACAATCCTTTAATTAAGTGAATATGTGAATCTATCTTTATTGGATGGCATTGGCATCCATTATGGAAATAAAGACAGGTTTCCCGCCTCAGCCAAGATCAGCTGTGCACCCTCCCATGGCTTAATAGTGGCCCGGTCAGCGCAGGTCACTAATAGCCATCCAGGCCGAAGCTGACTGCCAAGGAACTTTGGTTTAAGCTCCTTGGCCTCCTGCTCCAGCACCTTATCTAAGATGCCCTCCTGGACAGCCTTAAGCTGCTCTTCAGTAAAGACAACCTCAGGAAAACAGAAGGGCAGGATCCCAGTGATCTCCAAATCCGCAGCCTGCCTGAAGGTATCCGAAACCAGCGAGACAGATTCCTCCCCTCTGGCCTTCTTTTGTGCCGGTGGAGTACCATCATCCGAGTGGATCCTCTTCGATGGTGTGGCCTCAGTGAGAGCAACTCCAGAAGCTTAGTCTCGCTTCCGGGCGTTTTGCCCCCAGCTAAGAAGCCTCTTGTACCGCTTTTTCGCGACTCCACACATTTTCATGTGAGGAGCCACGACAGGCTTGTTAATAGTGTTGGCATTACCCTTCTGGTTCTCCCCGATGTCTAAATTCTCCACTGCTTTCACAGAGGAGACCCCATCACTTACGAGTGCCGAACCCTCATCTCCTGAGGTGTCCATGTAGGAGTTGAGAACTAGGTGCTCAAGCACCGTACGGAGCTCCCCATCCGATGGTTCACCCAACGGGAGTTTCACAGCGGAAAAAGGGCCGAGGTCCTCGAAATCCACCATGGAACTATCCCTGGTGTGTGACGCTTTAGGAGCGTCACCATTCTTATTTTTATTTTTTTCCATGACATTTTATTCCCATGAGTAGCTGGGAAATGAAAGTCACCTGTGGGACACCCAGCTACACCACAGGAAGGCTAAATAAAACTGGTTAACCTATCTATCAGTCATTCATCCATTGGCATATGCTGTTCCACCTTAGATTAGAGTTTTTTGTCAAGGATTTCTCCTTTAGCGCCGTACTTTAGCCTGAGCCAAATGGAACAAATATACTAGAAGACATCAGTTACCAGCGACTGCCACGAGGAGGCAGTACGTACACTTGCGAATTGTAGCAAGGTTAGCCCTAACACAATCGGACTCATCACACCAGCTGCCTGAAACATGACCAGAACAGCTCACGTGATGCGCTCTCTACTAAAGCTTACGGTGCTGATAGATTTTTCCAATCAACTTTGGTCCGCCCTCGAAGAGGTGCCAAATCGCCAGCCCAGTGTGTTATAGGCATCGTCAGATATGAATGTGGCGTCACTCGCTGTATCTATCAGAGCTTGTATACAGATTGATCATTTACTTCAATAGTCTTTGTCGATTGTGTAGTGGTAAATACCTGGAATTGTACGAATTCAACTTTAGCTTTTGACGTACCCTTATCTGATAAATATTCGAATTGATTGCATCTAACACATTTTGGACCATCAGCTTTTCTTGAACAAAATTTGGACTTATGCGCCTCTTCACCGCAATTAAAACATTTTAGATGACCTCCTCGTTTAATGCGATTTGAAGTATTAGTTGTTACCCGTTCTGCATTGTCTAACTTATAATTCTCATATAATTGTAATTTGGATTTAAATTGTTTAATATTCTTCGCTCCATACAGTCAAACCTTATTTTCTTTGGTCGATTATTCCGTCGATAATATGTTCAATAATCGATAACTTATCTAATTGAACTAATGAACCTAAGTTTCGTCTTTTCGACGTTTTCTGGCTTCTAATTGCTTAATAATTTTTCTGCTGTAAGGTTCGATATGAAATTCATCTATCAAGAACTGTTTCAATTGTTCACAGTTATATACACATATCTGACCTTGACCTTAACGCCAATTTTGCCGATCTCTCTAGTGATTTCCGTCCATATACAATAAATCGTCATCGGACCATCGTACTCGTCGTCCTATTCTTTCAGTATCCGCTATCCATGATTTTATAGCATATGAGCCACTGCCACTGAATTTATTTAACATGATTTAACATTCTGCACGTAACTGTTCGATTTTACGTTCTTTCTTTAATAGTTCTTCTGTATTTGAGACTTCTGGCGTTTGATTTTTCTCGGCTAATAGTAATATGCGTTCTTCTACTAGAATAAGTTCTACTTTACAGGCTATCATATTAAAATGATTAATTGATGATCGTAAAATCTAGCCAGAAAATAAATTAACTGTAAGGTTTAAAAAATTTCTTTATTTGTTTTCAGCAAACTATTCTGCATTTCTTTAATTACTGCTGAAATTTATTTGCATTGCATGTATCATTCAAAGTTGTGCTATTTTGCGCTTTTTATCTTTTCCGCTTTTTTTTGATTGCCCATATTAAATGGTTTCACACGAGACTTGACACAAAATTTATAAAACGGCAGTTTGGCTAAACCGATATTTTTTTTTTTTTTTGTCGGTAATAGACAATTATACCACAAATCTATTTGCTTGCTATTTGTAAATTTGCTAACCACACTACACTTTTCATTTAGACAAAACAATTTTTCTTACTCTTTTTTAATGTTCTCCAATAATAGATTCCTCGTAGTGTATTGTTGGAACTGGTTGAGCCCCCAATTTGTATGTTTCCAGTTAAATATTCACGCCTATCGTCTATCGCAATACCAAAAAAACACGAGATCAATGTTTTACAAAATATTTTTTTATTTAAATTTTATTGCGACCGTCTTGTACGAAATCCAAAATGCAAGAGATGGATTTATCACAAAAAAACAATTAACGTACATCATCAAAATTTTACTACAGTAAACCAAATATTTATTGTCTTCATCATTTGGTTGAAGATGTTTTGTGGAATTGCATTGATATACAGTTGAAAATTTTGAGACGAATTTCGACGCAAGCTTTGCATCGAGACGCATGCGATTTAACCATACATCTTATTCTGATGTAAGACATACATACATCAAACGTTTATTTCATACAGTTACTACTAGTAGACGCATTTTCGACGCAATTTAAGTTTTATTTTGATGTAAGGTAGGCAATAAAAATAAATGTGTTTCAAATTACTACGATATTTGTTGCAAAGCTTGTAACAAAAATAAACGCGCTGAAAACAAAATGTTGACAAGTCATAGCTACATATAGGTAATATTCCGAATTTCGGAATCAATTCAATATTAGTTTAAATGACAGATTTTAATAACGTGGTTTACATATGTGGTAAGAGAAGTAAATCAGGGAGCAATATTTAGTTTTCAATTGCGAGTACAAAGTTTTGATGTAGATTATTATATTTCTATAACTCTAATTGTTTCATTAAAAGTAATGGAAAGCTTACGACGTATCAGCACTCAAACCATAGTATTGGCCGAAATATGTGATTACTTTATATCTGAGTGCGAATGGTTTAAATCATTAGCCGCGTTCAGTACAGCGCAGCTATGCAATATTTCCTCGCTGCTCATTATGTACAGCAAAAATTAGTATACATACTTTTCTTTGCAGCAAATATATTTCATCCAAATATTTTTAAACGTGTATTTATAGCCGTTACTGCAACTACAACTATTGTTATAGTAACAGTTTTCTTATTTATAAACCTCACTTTGTTGTATAATGTAACAACACTTATAGTGGTCAAAATTCATCACTATAATAAACATTGCTACAAACCGACCAAACGGCGCAGTGGTTAAAGGTACGTAGAATCCATATAGGGGCAGGATGCAAAAGGGATTTTTCATCATCTGTAAACAAAATAAATTCGAAATTCGTATCGAATTTTTGGCATGATTTATTAAGTTTGTTCTTATGTTAAGAGAATACTTTATCAATTTGAAATATTTTAAAAGTCTACAGAATTTTAAAAATTAAAAGAATCTAAATTTTAAAAATTGAAAGGATTTAAAAAAATTTAAGGCTAATGAATTTAACGAATCTAAAGAATTTAAATAATGAATATAGCAAAAGGTTTAAAAATTCTAAACAATATAAAATAATTAATATCTTATAGAGAATTTAGAATAATTGACCAATTCATTGACTTTAACAAACTTTAATAACAAACTTGTATAGTATGTACTATATAAATGAATTTGGGGAAATTTGAAGTATTTAAAGAATCTCAATAATTTTTATAATATAAAGAATTTATAAATATTAAACAATTTAAAATACATATTTAGGAATTTTAAGAATTGTTAAATTAAAAGGAGTAAAATTAAAAGAGTTTAAAAAACTTCAATAATTTCGAAAATTTTAAAATTTAATTATTTTATAGTTTTAGATAAATTAAACATTTATTGAATTAAAGAAACTTTGTACACAATTTTAAGAATTTGAAATATGAATTCTTAAAAATGTTTGCGAATATAAGAAAAATTCAAAGAATTTTAAAGAATCAAAGGATTAAAAAATTTAGAAATTTAAAGAATTTAAATAAATGAAAAAATTTAGTGAATTTTTTGAATTCCTTAAATTCTTCAAATTCAAAGAGTTTACAGAACTTAAAATAATTTATTAAACGATCCTAAAAAATTAAAAGGATTTAAATAAATTAAATTGATCTAAAGACTTTAAAGAAATCGAAAGAATTTAATGAAATGAAACAATTTAAAAAATTTAATGAATTTAGAAAATGGAAGACATTTATGCAATATAATCAGTGTAAAGATTGTACAAAATTTAGAGAATTTAAAAAAAACAAACCATCTAAAAAATTTGAAGCATTTAAAAATATTAAAAAAGTTAAGAATTTAAAAAATTTAAACAATTTAAAGGACTTAAAACAGTAAAAAAACTGAATTTAAGGAATAAAAAAAGATAAATTCTTCTCTTTAAATTATTTAATTTTTTAAAGTTTCTTTACATTTTTAAATTCTGCAATTATTAAATTTTTCTTTCTAGAAAAAATTTTATAAAGTATGACATCGGGTAAAATTTGAAAAATTTAAAGAAACTTAAGAATTTTCAGATAAAGAATTTAAAAGTTGAAAGAAATTAAAGATTGTTAAAATTTAGAGAATTTAAAAAAATTAAATTTGAAAAGATTTAGAAAAATTAGAGAAATTAAATAATTTAATAACTTATAAATTTCAAAGAATTTTAAGATAAGTATTTAAAGAATTTAGAAAGCTAGAGATGAGTTTTGAAATTTAAAGAATCTAACAAATTTGGAGATGGAAAAATAAATTATCATGATTTTAAAAATTCAAAGAATTTAAAAATTTATAGAATTTATAGAAATGAAAATATCTAAAAAATTTGAAAAATTTTTATAATTGAAAATATTTAAAAGTGATTTATAGAGTTCAAAGAATTTTAAAGATTTCAAAAATAAAAGAATTTAAAATATTTAATGAAGTTAAATAATTAAAGAATTTAAAATTTTTTAAAAATTATAAATAATTTAAAGAGACAAATAACAAGAGTTTAAAGAAGTAAAGGTTTTAAAACTATTAAAGATTTTAAAGAAATTTGAAAATTTAAAGAGTCTAAAGCGAATAATTTAAAAAACTTAAAGATTATTTAAATTCTGTAAATTAGAACAATTTTGAAAATTTAGATTGTTTAAATGCTGCCAATTATTTAAATTCAATAAATTCTTCTCTATAAATTTTTTTAATTTCTTCATGATATTTAAATGCTTTACTAAATGGGAGAAGAATTTAAAAGATTTTAGAATTCAACGATAAGAATTTAAAGTACTTATGGCGTTTGAACATTTTCCTTTTTATTATAAAAGGCAAAAGGCAGGTTTGTTTTTTACATTTGAGTGTATTTGTTATATGAAACCACTACATATATAAATATAAATTTGTTATTGTTCACTATTATTTAATATATTTATTTGTACTAACCAGGTTACTGGTTTACTGGATTTACCGCATAAAACACATTACTTAATTAGCGGTAACTTTTATAGAAATTGTTCAACATTTTCTGTAAACAAAAAAACTATTCCATCAGATCATGCCATTTATTAATTACTTACTGGTGTATAGTACTCCATTTTCCTTAGAGAGAGAGAGATAATTTTTGATTATTTAAAAAAATCTTGGAAACTATTAAACAGAGATATGTATATACTTTGGTCGCAAATATTTAGAATTGATTAATGATCTGGTAGGAATGCTTGTTTTTTCTGAAGCTATACTAAAAGAATAATTGCCGCCCTAAATAGATATACAAAAAAGTCAGAATAGCTGCCTATAGAATTGAAATGTATGTTTACCGGGTGCAAATAGCCCTTTAATGCCGATTTTTTTTCTCGGCATATTGTTGAATGCAAGAATAAGTCGAGTAATTTTGTTACAAATGTCAAACAAATTTAAATTACTCTAATATTACTATGGGGCTAATTCCGGATTTCCAGTCAATCTCATCAGGCTATAGCGACTGAATTGCTAATTGCACTTTTCATTACTTTCTTTATATAGAAATGTAGTTAAGTATTAGCGAATTATTCGCAATACATATTAAATTCTTAATAAGTTCAATTTTTAATTGTCTGGTTATGTACCAGAAGAACCTTAATTTCAAACAGAAATTGGATTTATGCGTTAAATAAAATAAAATTGAAATTATTAAGAATTTAATATGTAATGCATATAGCAAAGGCTGCTTTCTATATAGAAAGTAATGAAATGTATACCCGAGTAACCACGTGTCACAAAAAAGCGACAAAAATTTCACATAAAATGGTGATTGGTGGAAAAAAATGTGACAAAAAATTGTCACAATTTGGATGAAAAATGGTTGATGAGGTTGACGTCGATTGTCACGCATAAACGAACATTTTGTAATTCAAATTTGTCGGTTTTTGGCGGAATATTTTTGAAATATTTGTTGAAAATTTAGTCACAAATTCGACAGTTTTTTTATGGTAATAAAGTCAAATATTTCTCGATATTATGTGAATAATTGGTGGTTTAACTGTGGAACTAATTATGAACTATTTGTTGAAATTATAACCACAAATTCGAAAGTTTTTTTATAATATCACTTAATTATCAACAATTTTGTGGATATTTCTTGATGGTTTATTTGATATTTTTATTTATTTTAAAAAAAATATCTACCAAAAATGAAGAAATATCAAAATCCCCCACGTACTTTAACCCGAGCCGAGAGTCAATACAAAATGTCTCGACTCTAAAAATGAAAACTTTCCTTGAGTATCCATGTGGTGGTTTGGTTTCGTACAGATAAGCTCGCACAAACAAAAAATTCGGTCTACTCATCAGGTAATCAGGTAGCTCCGACCAAACACAAACTACAAAAATAAAATTCCAACTTCAAACATTAAGTATGAGGCAAGAACTTAGTGACTTAGCGAATTAAAAATTCACCAAATCAAAAATGATCAAAATCTTTTTTTTTTTTCTGTGGAGTAAAATGAACATATATTTTGTCACAAAATACCCGCATAAATATGTTCCAAATTGTCAACTTATTATGTGACAAAAAGGAACTTACATTTTGTGACAAATTGGTGACTAAAAATTTTTTTTTTTGGTTGGAAAAATCAACATACATTTTGTCACAAAATACCCGCATAAATATGTTCTAAATTGTCAACTTTTTTTGTGACAAAAAGGAACTTTCATTTTGTGACAAATTGGTGACTAAAATTTTTTTTTTTTTGGGTGGTAAATTCAACGTACATTTTGTCACAAAATATCCGCATAAATATGTTCCAAATTGTTAACTTTTTTTGTGACAAAAAGGAACTTATATTTTGTGACAAATTGGTGACTAAAATTTTTTTTTTTTTGGGTGGTAAATTCAACGTACATTTTGTCACAAGATACCCGCATAAAAACGTTCCAAATTGTCAACTTTTTTGTGACAAGAAGGAACTTACATTTTGTGACAAATTGGTCTAAAATTTTGTGATCACCATTTTTGGTTACTCGGGTAATTAGCAATTCAGTCGCTAAAGCCTGATAAGATTGACTGGAAAATAATTAAAATTTCGTAATTCTCATTCAGATCGAAACGGAACCTGCAAAATTCCTGATAATTTCGCTCTTCGTATATTTTTATTTTCAATTAAAGTATTTACGATACTCAAAGTAACTTAATTTGATGTAATTGCACCTTAATTAAAAATGGTGCTGGTTGCCTCTGCATTCGATACTAATAGTGTCACCATTTTATTTGATGCAAAACTTGCAACGAAATTGTTTTTCTGATCTAATTAGTAATTAAATTTTAATCGAAACCATGGCTGCATTTAAATTTCGTTTCCGAAGCAAATAATATTTAAACTGATTTCAAAGCAAGGCTTGTAGCCAAGTGATGTAAATTTACGACGGATCAATTTGCAATGCTAATAGCAGCGCATATCACAAAAATTTTCAACTTTGTACCCAATCCTACATATATATATTATATATATAATATATATATGTATATCGCACACTGCATGCAATAAAACCATAACAACCACTTATCGTGTTATTGCATGATTGCATTTTCATATACATAGTTAACCCTTTGCGCTCCAAGTTTTTTTTACCATAGGGCTGCTACCAACCCCATAATAATATATTAAAGAAAAAATCTTACAAATATTTATTTAAATTAATTATAAGATTAAAGATAAGACTAATAGAACAGTGAGTGAGACTCACCATTGGAGTGGAGTTAAGAGATCCCAGTACATTCCATTTTAACTCATTTTTTAAAATGGGTCCTCATGCGGATTCTTATCACTTCCCAATAATATGAAAAAACTTTTTTTATTTTTTGTTCCCGTTATTAAAACGATAACTTCACTTATAGTTTTCATGGTTGTAACAAATTGTATTCTTAATATCGTCTTTTCACTTACTTATATGTAGTTTTAATAGGTGGAAAATATTTTTGACAATGCAGCTGTATAAGTCTATCGCTGTTTATGCGAGAAATATTTTTAGGTTTTGATAAGTATAAGTACTACTTACAAAATATTTCAGCTGGGAAATTTTTGAAAGTAGACATCGTATGTCTTGTTGCACTTTTATTGCTTGAATTAAAGTAAAACTATCGTTTCTTCAAAAAAAATATTTTAAAATTTCTTAAAAAAATTATTAATTAAACGTTTATATAAAAAATAACATGTTCACCGACATTGCTGAAAATGATTTAGAAGGAAACGGCTCAGATAGATAAGCAGTTCTAAATTAGTTATTTGATAGAAATACAAGGCAAATAAGTATAATTCATTTATATTGGCAATCCCAGTTGCTTGAACTTCTAGTATGATGAAGGATGACATTTGTAGGTAATACTGACACAATTAGTAACGTGAATATTTTTTTTTTTTGTTAATCCATCTGACTTCAATGTAATTGGAGCAATAGTAGCACGTTGGAGGTGAGGGGCTAAAATATTACATAATTATGCTTTAGCTTTTATTTCTCAAAATATTCAGAGTTCTCCGTTGTTCTCCAACGTAGCTTCAACCACAGGTATCGGCGTCATTAAGTCAAGTTTTATTTGTTAATTATGATGAAAGCTAATAGCATTTATTTTGCATTCTCAGATCCATGCAGTGCTAAGACACGGATTCTGAGTACGCACCATCAGATGTAAACTCTTCTGATTCTTTTAAATCTGCATTTTCGTGACAAAATAAAGTGAAAACCAGAAAAGGGAAAGAAACCTGAATAGTTGCCAATTCCAATTATCGTAAGGTTTTATGATTAAAAATTGACTACAAAAATTATGTTGAAAATTGTATTGCAATACTGCGATATGTAGAGTACAATAGTAAAAAAAAAATTAATTTTTCTTATAAAAACTACAACCCGACTTACAATTTAAGAATTTAAAATTTTCCCAGTCCAAAAAGCTCTAACTAGTACTTAAAATATTGTTTTAAACTAAGTTTTTTAGATTTTTGAAATGACTTCCTAAATTGCCACGAAGAATGAACCATTTTCAGTAAAGAATAACCCTAATTAAACCTGTCTCCAAAAAGATTTAGTCGAAAAACCTAAAATGTGTTTTCCTGAAAATTGACAATTTTGACTTATCGTTTTATTGCGATATATATTTTGAGGTGGTTTTACGTATAATATCTTACACTTCGTCATTAGCTTTATTTAAATCATTATACCATTATCGGAATTTAGGCTTTTGAACATATTGGCAGAAGGAGGAACCATATTAGTATTGTCTCGAAATTTTTCGATCGGTGTAAACTCAAAATCCGGAATTTTGGGATTTGTTTCGTTAATTATCCCATAAAAATTATATTATTTTCACTTACATTGTAAGTTTTTTAAATTAATATTGTGTACTTTACACAATAAGCGTGGTTGAATAAATAAAATTTAATTTCAATATTAGTGCAGTAATTATTTATAATGTTTACTCATCAAACAGTAATAATCAGTTTACATCGTTATCCATGTTTACTATGATAAAATAATAATGCTTTAAGGTATATTTTGTTTTTTGGAATTAAAACAAAACTGAAATTTAAATTTCCATTTAAATGGAATGTTTTTCTGAAATTTCGTACCCAACCCGAAAAAACAAATTAAAAGTAATAAGAGCGCACATCATATTTATTCGCATCACAATATTTTAGAATTGATTTAATTTACTTTATATCTTAGTGGATTCATGGAATTGCCCACACACCCCCGCTTTTCCAAAAAAAGAAATTTCAGGATTTGTAAAGAAACAAAAAATTTAAAAAATACTATTAATTAGTTACTGTTTACCATTAGTTACCACCGTACACCCCCGTCTTTACATCAACTTAGAAGGATTGGCCAGGGTGGTTAAGCTATGATTGAGATCTACCGTTTAGAGACCCTTTGGTGGCCAATAGTTAGTAGTATGGCCCACGCTTAGCACAATACAATTATTTATAATAAAATCACTAAAAACTTAGATTCAATCTGGAAATGTGGAACGCTTTAAATAGCAGATAAATGAAGTTCCCAGAGAACTTCCTTCAATCTTAGTTAGTCCCTAAATACCTGATTACACACCACTAAACAAAACTACATAAAAATAACACCTGCTGTGTATGGTTTATAAATTGCTGATCAATTTATAAAATAATAAGTTATATTAAAAATTATTTCAATAATTAACTTATTTATTAAAACATTAATATAAATATCAGTATAAAGAAATTGTACTATATACTAAATAAATAATATGTCACAGTGTAATCTGTCTAACATGCTGCAACTTAAACATTCACGGATTCGTAAAAATTGGCAAACTTATACAAAGGTTAAAAAAATTCATTTATGAAGTTCCAAATAATTGATGACCAAATAAATATGAAAAATTGTAAAAATTTTATTATTATTGAAAAATATTATTGGAGCTAAAGAAAATCGGTTAACTTAGACAGCCTAATGGATCCAAAATTTAACACAAACTGCTAACTAGAACAACTATAAACTATTTTTGTGCAAAATTTCCAAAACTCAAAATAAAAAGTCAAAATAAAAAAATGTATGACTGGAAGGACAAACACATTTTTTCGAGCTACATGGACTGTAAAAAACCATAATTAATTCAGTCTAAAGAACTATTATATTACAAAATATGTAAACCATATTTTAAAATTAAACCATTTCCTATGTTTAATAAAACGGGGTTGACAGCATTTATCTAAAACCTAGGCGCCAAGGCTTGAACGATTTTTTTTAAATACAAATGTTACTGCACATTTTGAACGCTCAATTTTTGAACTATTTCAAATACACTCCCGAGCAACTGAGCAGCTGGATCGATTTTCGAAAAACAACCTTCTTTTGACAGCCTAGTATTTTATCTTTTCAAGGATACCTTTATCATTAAAATCCATACAGTACTTTTCAAATTAAAGCAGTCTTAGCAAAATGCGATGTTTCGGTGAAAACAATTGGCGTGATGCAATCTCCTGTATAATGCCACGTTGACCGATATTTGTCGTCACTTATGAGTCAGACGTTGACCTGAACAAATCTCTACCAGTTTAATTCATTGTTTCCTTAAAATCATGGATACCACTCCAGAAAAATCCGCACAAGTTGTTGCTTTATTGCAAGAAGGACGCAATCAACAAGCAGTCGCTCGTCAGCTTAACATGAGCCAGTCTGCTGTTTCAAGAGTATTCAGAAGATTTCAGGAAACTGGTACAATCGAAGACCACAAACCAGCCGGTTTCGGTGTACATCAGCGAGGGACGATCGATTTATCGTCCTAACTTCACTGCGAAATCGCCATCTCACGGGCGTCGATGTGCAGCAGGAGCTAAGACAAGTTCGAGATGTAGCTGTTAGTCAATGAACAGTAAGAAGACGCTAAAAGGAAGCCAACCTCACTCCAATATGGCCCGCTAGAGGCCCAAAATTAAAAACACGCCACCGCAAACAGCGACTCGAATTTGTTCGCGAACACATCAATTGGAACATCGAGCAAAGCACGTCCGTTCTATTTACTGACGAGTGCAGAATATGTCGCCATGGTAGTGATATGAGAGACCGGGTCTACCGGCGTCCAGGAGAGCGATTTTCGCAGTGCTGTTTTGCTGAAACAGTCTCATACGGCGGCGGTTCGTGTATGGTGTGGCTGGCATATCGTTTGAGGGAAAAACAGATCTTGTTTTCGTACCTAGTGGAGGCCGTGAAGGAGGTCTGACCGCTGAACGATATATCGAGGCCATTCTCTTGGATCATGTAGTGCCCTATGCAGGATATATAGGGGAAGATTTCATATTGATGCATGACAATGCCCGGTGTCACACAGCTCGAACCACTCGACAGTTCTTGGATGAGATCGGACTCGAGACGATGAGGTGGCCAGCACTCCGTCCAGACATGAATCCAATTGAGCATTTATGGGACGAACTAAACCGGAGGGTCCAAGCTAGAAATCCGATACCATCTAACATCAGTGACCTGAAAATTGCGTTAGAGGAGGAGGAGTGGGGTGCGATCCCCCAAGGATTTGTCAAAACCTTAATAAGGGGGGCCATACTTATTATTAACCAATAAAATTATTTTTGTTTTGCTTGAGTTTCTTGTTGTGGTTTAATTTTAAACACCCCAATTATTTTTTGCTTAATCATCAATTTTGGTTGCGTTTTCATTCAAAATTCATTACAAAAAAAAGTACTAAACCAATTTTCATAAAAATAGTGTCATTTTAAAGCAAAAATATCAGGCTTTCAAAAAAATAATGTCTTATGAAAATCGGTTTGACCGTTCTAACAAAAATCGCCCTTATGTGAGCGCTTAAGGTTTTAGTCGATTCAGTTGCTCGGGAGTGTAGATCGTTAGATTGGTTTTTTGATTCTAGAAGTGGACCAAGTTCCTTTCCACAATCGACGGTGAGATATTTCTACAAAATTCCATCGTCTTTAGTAAGTGGCCACCTCAATAACTTTGCCATACGTTTTGCACATTTTCATAAATGAAGCTAAACCAAACCGGTTATTTGGTATTTTAAACATTTTCAAGTTCTATGTATTCGCGGAGGCTAGTATAAACGAAAATTCCTAAAACAAAGCACAAATTTTATTATAAGAAAGTCGGAAAGATTACCGGGGTATCCATAGACATAAGGGTTAAATCGAAAATCCCTCTATTTTATTTTAGCAATACAGTTATTTTGAGATTTGAATCTCATATGATACATCGAATCTAAGTATAAATGATTTTCCGAATTTTCCTGCGAAAATCCTAGGAAGCGGCCACCAAAATGTCCTTTATACTAAGTTGTCATAAGATCTTAACTATTCAAAAAATATTTCACTTTTGGAAAAAGTAGGGGATTAGGGTATTTAGGACAACAATGTTTACCATATTTTTTGAATAGTTAAGACCTTATGACAACTTAGCATAAAGGGCATTTTGGTGGCCGCTTCCTTTGATTTTCTCAAGAAAATTCGGAAAATCATTTATACATAATATTCGATAAAACTTTCAAATGCATATTAAACACGGGTACCTCAGTTTTAAAAAATGATCTTATTTTATTCAGGCATATAGCTAACAAGACATAGAAAAAATCTAAATGTGTTCTGTTAGAGTAATTAAACTTCAGCATGATTTTTATTATTTCAATATAAATTAAATAAATTCATAATAACGAAACTTTTACACCAACACATATAAAAAAACTTAGGCCATACTTAGGATAACTTAGGACAACTTAAGGTCACTTAGGACAAATTTCACGTACCTACGTGAAATTTTCGGAAAACTATTTGAATTATTATGACAAATAAGTTAATGTTTTTCCTAATAGCTGAAATTAATTTAAGACAAAGACAGATTGACAAACTGACAGACACTATTTCGAAACCCACTTTTTTGAATTCAGAGGAGCTCAAAACATTAAAATCTCCAAAAATCTCAAGGTCGAAAATTTTCATGACTACTACACTTTACTTATGCAAAGTACATTCTGTATAACTATACCTAAAGAATGTAAATTGTGGTACTGTCAGTCCAGTTGCCGCGGCCTAATGAGAAGATTAATTTTTCTAAAATCATAAGATCAACAGTTCGAAACTGGATTAAATTCTCTTACATTTTTCGGGAATATTAACTTCAAATAAATCAGAAATTATATTACTTATGTAAAAGAAAGTAAAATACAAACTTTTAAAACGTTGTTCAAAGAAGTTATTTTTGAAGTGAAACTTCTACGTTTGCGAGTCAGAAATAACTCGAGGCGTGAAAGTGAAATTTTAAAAATTAAAAATGAAGATTATGTTGTCACTATCGAATTTTAAAATTTCCTTTTCAGGGGCCCTATTCCCAAATTCCACATCTATTTTCCACATGTGGAAATCTGTCAAAATTCACAAAAACGTTCGGAAATTTTATTTCATGTATTCTTGAATTCCGTACTAGTGGAATTTTTTCGGTACTAAGGGAATATTTCGGAATGGTTATAACTTATTCGCCTTTTCGCACAGAGTATTTGACATCTGGTGAACGGTTTTACAACTTAGCCACCGGTAAATAAATGTATAATGAGACATGTTTTTTTGTGAATTTGTTTCAAAATAATCGTTTTTGCAATTAAAAAATTAAATTCATTTAGAAGGGTAACTATTTTATCAATAATATTTCAATTTAAAAATAAATGCGGTAAATAAATAACCGGTTATCACCTTTGGCTCGTAAAAATCGTAGCGCCTCTTGCGGTACTTTAAAGGCGAATAAGTATGTGGGAAAAATTTCCCATGTACGAAAAAGTCAATAATTTCGTAGATTTTAGATTTACTTTTTGTCAATAAAACGTTCGCAAAATTTTTATTTCGTGAATAAAAGATTTCGAAATTTTTTTTATATCAAAATTCATGATAACATAAAAAGAATTCTTAAAAATTGGACTGACATATAGCAACAGAAACATTGCAAACATTAAACATATTTAGTTGACTTTGTGGACAATTATACTGCTTTGGTAAAATTACAAAATTGCGTTGTATAAAATAAACCAAAACATGAATTATCAAAAGTAAATTCAACGCACTGAGTGAATGGTATTTGGTTGCATGTGGGTGGTATTTGGTGACTGAATATGGTATTAGGTTGCATGTGGAATATACATAGGGAAAAATGCCAAGGGAACTATTAAGGGATTTTTGACAGATGCATACATGTGGAAAATAGATGTTGAATTCGAGAATAGGGCCGCAGGACGGCAAAAAATATTAAATTCGACTTAGGATAATATTCTTTGCCAGCCAAATTTAATTTTGTTATTTCAGAAATTAATATTTGTTGATACGAGTATCTAACTGGGATAAAGCCGTGTTTTCCATGAGAACTGCACTAGAACTCGATAAACTTTAAACTCCTTTTATTCTATGTAAACCGAAAAAAAAAACTTCAGAAAGCGCGAATATGTAGTGCATTTAAGATAAATACATATTTTAAGTTTAAAAATGTTCCCTCCAAGTTATTTTATCAATATTTTCTTACTTCTTGCTGACGTCATTACACGCGACTACACTCGATAAATTTTCGGGTTTATCAAGTGTAACTAAAAAATAGGCTATTTTTGATGTAACAGCTTAAAATGTGAATTTATGTTAACTGCACTACACATTCGCCTTTTATCGATTTTTTTTTTTTCGGTTTACATAGAATTAGAAGCAATTTAAAGTTTATCGAGTTCTAGTGCAGTTCTCATGAAAAACACGGCAAATGTAATGTATGGTAATGAGAGGTTAGCAGACGCACAATTTGAAAAAATTAGATATACATAAGTACTGAGTATGACAGACTTTCAGTCCACAAATTAAACTATCATGGGAAACATGTAAAGAAACTTACTCGTATAAGGAGAACTTTTGAAATGTTCACAATCCAACTGCTTATTTCTCAAGTCACTTTTCGTACCAATCTCATACCATTTTATTACCCTGCCAGTGCTCTAGCAACAAATGTGTTTTTATTTTCTCAATTCCTGAATTGTTGTCACTAGTCTCATGATGATTTTCTGTTAGAACAATCAATTGTGAGTACTCTGAAAATTTTTCATAATTTTGTCAATGGCATGGTCAAATATGGCCGCAAAGCGTCGTGAGTAATATTTAATTTGATTTTCGCAGTTCAACTGGGTATTTGATCAAGTCTTGTGTTGTTGGCATTCATCTCATGACGATTTTCTCTTAGACCTAGAAATTGCCAGGACTATTGAATTTTTTTGTTTTATCAATTCAACGAATAAAGCGAGTTGAGAAAAATTGACTCACAGTCAAAAAGGAACGGGAAGAGAACAATCATCTGATGCCCCATATAAAAGACAAAGACAACGTTTTTTTTATTTTTTATTTTATATAGCAAAATAACTTTGCTCTAAAATAAAAAACCAAACAAAAACGTTGCCTTTTTCTTATATGGGGCGCTCTTTTAGTTTTTTTTACTATGAGTTAATTTGTTTAATGGAATACGGGCTTTATTAATTAACACAATACTTTATTTAATACTTAAGATTTTTTCTTAATTTGTCCTTTTAATTTTGCGGAATAGCACTTACTATGTAGAATAATTAACTATTTTTGTTACTTTTTTCGTTTTATTTCTCGGATAAGCACTTAGTATACAACTTCAGCGCATAATTTAAGAATACTTTCTTTATATACCGGGTGACAATAAAATGATTAAATTCCAAATATTTCCAAAGAATTTGAACGAAATTATTTGAAAAATTTTATAGACTTATGTATAACACGTTTATTTCATAGAAAAATTATAAATTTTGGAAATAGCCTCCATGAGCATCAATGCATAATTTTAAATGTTTATGTACTAAAATTATCAGCAGCAGTTCGAAACATTGCTGCAGGCATTTTATTCAGACCTTCACAAGACAGCACGTAATGAGTTCAAATTTGTATAAGCGCAGGCTTTAGTCTCTCGAATATTTCATCCCAAACCGGAAGCTGTTTTTGACCAAATATGTCCATTTATTTATAATTTAAAGAAATTGATTTAGTAAATACATCTAAGATTTCAAAGATAAAAATTTAACAATAAAAGCAAAACAAAAAAAAATTTATTCAATTAAATACAAATTTAAAATAATAAATTTTATAAAATTTATCTAGGCTATAAAAAGCTCTTAAAATTTTATTTGAAGTTGTCATATTTTAAATTAAACATTTTAAAAGTTTAAGAAGTAAATCTTCAATTTTTTCTTGTAGGTGAGTTTCGATAAGTTGAAATCAAATTGATATTCCGCAACGTTAAATGATTTGGCCAATCTATTAATAGAGTTGTTCTCCTCGTAATTTGTGGAATGGTGTTCCAAAAATCGATGAAAAGGGAGTCTCCTACCTGGAACATGAATTAAGATATTTTCAGTGATGTATGGTGAATCAATATGGTCCAGAAGAACATTTCCTATAAATATATTCCTATATATCCTGGTAACCTTCGCATATTGTCTTATATTGAGATAGGCATGCCTCATTTTCATGATAAGGTAGATCATAGTCGTAATATCAGTAGGTTTTCTTTAATAGAAACAACAGGTATTGTTGCCGCATGCTCTATTGGGATCTTACATAAGCGAAAAACAGTGTAAAATGTGGATTTCTCGTGGAATTCTCTTATATTCAAAATTAGGGGTTTCAAAAACCCGGGTTTTCAGATTGGAAAAATCCTAAAGCCCGAGTACTCGGGTAAAACCCTGGTTTTTGCAAACCCTAGTCAACATAGTGCCCTAATATAACCGCTCTATTTAATTTACTTCAAACTGATCAGTGACAAAGCGACGCTATTTTGCTTTGTTCAGTGAGTTTGCCGTGACCATTCACTACAGTCTAAATATGGAAGCTTGAACAAGATTCCTGTGTATGAGTAATGGTATAATTTAAAGTGAACAGGCAGGTTTTGGTGATTAACTTCACAGAACTTTGCTCATGCTCAATTAATCCGATACATAGAATAACATATTGACTTTATCAACCAAAAATGTAACTTAATTTAAATACTGAGCAAACTATAGCCGTCTATCTGCAGAAGTTTCTCAGCCTCATCGAAATGGCTTGAAGTGATTGAATAGAAATTTATACATAAATGTTTTCACATAAATCTTTTGCGAGGTGAGCAGAGGAGAGATTAGTGGACATTTTTTGTATTGCGTGCGGCTCTAAGTTTCATGGAAAAATTTTACAAGGCAAACAATTTTCTTCTTCTACCTAAATCGGAAGGAAAATTTCAAACATTGTGCGCTCAATTGCATGTTTACAGAAATTAACAACACGCAAATAAAATTAATTAATTATTTTACTCAACAAATTCTTTTAAGATCGTTGTTCGAGTTGTAATATTAAATACCAATATTAAGGGCAGTTTTAAAATAAATACCTACATGATGCCGTGTAGCAAAGTAAACGGAAATAAATTCAAGTGGCTTTAATTCCATTTACTACGGACATAAAGTCATTTGGTTTTATTTTTTTTTCAAATGGAAATAAAACCAATTAACTTTTTTCCAATTTAAAGTGAAGCGTTCAGTTTTTAGGTTCAAATTAATTGCTGCCATTGATTGCGGCATCTTTTAAAGAAAAAGAAGAAATTCTGTCTGGAAAAGAAAGATTTAATTTTAAAATATTCTGGCGAACGGAGATTTAATTTTAAAATTAGAATGAAAATGCTTAGAATACTATCTTCGTCAACGTTGCTTCTTCTGATAGTACATTAATGTTAAAAAGAGTAAATTTTTTTTAAACGTAAAATTTGTTTCAATGTAATTTTAATTCTTTAAAACTCCCCTTTTACAGAATATTTTAAAATTAAATCTTCAGTCAATGGCAACAATTAATTTGAAACTTAAGTACCTGAAAACTGGAAAAAACCATTGACTTTATTTTCGTTGACTTCACTTCTGTGCATCGTTTATGAATTGAAACTAACACCACATTATTTGTGAAATTTCGAATGAACCTAATCTAATGACAGTCTTGAATTGGTTTTTTGGCTGTTTTCTTATTAGGTAACAATTAGATTTACATATATGCAAAGTAAGCAGGTAGAGATGCGATAAAGACCAGTTATGGTCTGTATGTTTTTGTTCGTTATAATTTTTTTACTTTATTAAAACGTAATGTAATTTATAGTTTATGGTTAACAGGCGCTTGGTATTTTAATTTTAACCATCACCTAATGGTTGAAAAGTAATATTACAAAATGCATAAGCAAATAATCTACTTAAGTAATCGAGAAAATCATAAAACTAAAAAATAAATGCCGCCTTAATTAATTTCTTATTACTGCAAACTGTTTTAAAACATTCTTTCAGAAAATACTCGTACATAATTGAAAAATAAAAAAATAAAATAAAATGCAAGAATTTTAAAATTAATCAATAAAATGCATAAGGCATGAAACTATTTTTTATTTTTCCATTCCAACACTGCAATATATTAAAAAAAACATTATAAAGCAAAATACTAATAAAATATTTTACGATTAAATTATATATTAAAAAAATTTCCTTGAAAAACTAAACTGAATAAAATAAAAATTATATATTTGTCAAACTTCAATCATTAGTTTGTTCATTTTTGTATAAAAATTATAACAAAAAAAAAATAAAAAAATAAAAAATAAATTTTCCTTAAACTTATTATTTGTTTCTTTTACTTTTTGGACACAAAAAGCATAAAAAAAATGTATAATAAATAATAAAATATCATTTTCTTAAGATTTTTTTTTTTTTTTTAAATTATATTTTATTATTTTATTTTAAGTTTTATGCGTTAATGCAAATTTTATGATAAAAAACTTTAAAATAATAAAATAAAAATTTATGTTTTATACGATTTTTATGATTTATCGGAAAATAAAATTGTTGAAGTGTAAGAAAAAATGTGCAAACGAAAAATGATGTATAAACTATCGAAAAAGAAAAATGGTTCAGTAAATTTAATGACAGATAAATATAATATACTGTACATGAAGCGTATACAGGCAGGCAGGATATTATCCACCGACACAATACACAGATATGCATACTATATTATACGTCAAACCTAAACATAGCTCACAATAAAATTATATACTTGAAACTTGAATATTCTCTGTTACAAAAATTTGTACACTCTTACCCATTCCACAAAACATATAAATGACAATATAAAAAAAAGAAAAAGAAAAATTAAATCTTGTCATTTAAAAAATAATTTTTTTTTATTAGTTTTTATTGAAATTTGTGACTAATGATGATGATGATGATGATATAAAAACAAACCGCAAATTGTCATGACATAATTTTTAATCACATCACAATGGGGTTGTTTATTGAAAAATCATGGCAGAATTATGGTCTGGTTTAATGTTGGTTGCAGGAATGATATTATAATTTAAATTGGTGGGGTAGATTTTGTTAGAGTGGCTACAGATTGTTGATTTATTGGTAATCAAAATTGTTCACATAATTCAGTATGAACATAAAATTCAAGAATGAATTCTGTTTTAATTTTAGTTCCTAAATTTCACAAAATCCATTTTTAATATATTGTTACGTTTTTGCCTTATCACTGGAATGCGAATAAAACACGACACTTCAATTTATCACAAATGATTTTATTTCTTGATTATGCAAATTTTCCAACACAATTTATTAACAAAAATTCACTTGTTATACTTTTTACGCAATTCCACTGTTCACTTATAACTTTTATTTCGCACTAAAACACTTTTTAATTTCCTTTTTAATCTTCACTTATTGCTTATCAAAAATTTAATGTTCTAATTCGAATTCGTTCACTCCTTATGTATACTGAAACAAAAACTTCTCGAAATTTCATGATTAATGATTTCACGGTAAAAATAGTATAGACACATTAGAACAGTTTTATCATGGAAAATTCCATAGTAGAACTTTCCGCTATCAACTAACTTATTCTACTCTATCATAGGTGTCGGCGTAACATTACGCCCCACCTAAGCCTGTTCGTCTCAAACAGGACACAAATCACCTTCTCTGTATAGGGCCAGCCTCTCTAGAATGAACCACTTTTGGTTTATCTCGATGTCCCCTCTGTATCCGATAAACCACATCGTTCAGTGTAAGGTGCTTCGGTGATAATTCCTTCTTTCGTTACGGGTTGTGAAGCCATACTAATTGCCCTTCCTAGAAAGCTTGGTTATTTGCTCATATGTTATATCGAGATGATGTGATATTCTAAACTTTAAATCTCCAGGTAATCAATGATTATATCCAAATATGGTTTTGGCGGGTGTCATTCCGGTCGTGTCATGTATTGCTGATCGATACGCCAACATGAACATTGGTAAATGTCGATCCCGCAGTTGCGTTGGGATTTCTCCACGACCTTTGCTAGATTTTCCTCCAACGAGCCATTGAATCTTTCTACCATACCGTCACACCTGGCATATTTCTTGAAATACCACCGATTCAAAAATCCTTCCTTGATCAGTATGAATCTCCATCGACACTCCAAATTTGCTAATCCAGTTATTGACTACGGCATTAGCTATTGTTGTTGTCTCTTGATTGGGTATGGAGTACACCTCCGGCCATTTACTGAAATAATCCACTATGACTAACGAATATTTATTGCAGCTCCCGGTGGTGAGAAATGGCCCCGCTTTGTCCATTGAAATTCTCTCGAATGGTGCTCCGATGTTATATTGTTTCATGGTTCCACGATTTTAACGTGCTTATCCTTTCACTGCCCCACATCGGTCACATTTTTGGCACCATTCTATCTCCGACTATCTACATCCTGCCCAGTAGAATCGCTGACGTATTTTAGCAAATGTTTTATTAATTCCTAGGTGGCCCCCACTTACTTCTCCGTGATACTCTTTCAAGATTTCCGCAATCCGACTCTTCGGTAGCACCAGCAAAAATTGTTTCACTTTGCCATTTGTGCTTTCCCATGCCATCTTTCCTGTTCCTGCTATTCAATGATAACCGACAAATCCTTGTCATTTAATTGCTCTTTCCAGATCATTTCGTCATTCCACTCCTGTTCAGGCCGCACTTACATAAGCCTAACGTCTATAATGCCTTCCTTTGCTTCAACGTGCCTACAATATTTGCATTCTACTGGACATGGTCGTCTTGATAATGCATTTCCGCGTGCGCTTCCGTTTCGATGTTCGATCTGGAAATTGTAGCTTTAAATAAGTTCGATCCAGCGTGCTACCTGTCCCCCTGGATTCTTGAATTGCAACAGCCACCGTAAAGCGCCGTGATCCGTCCGTAAATAAAATGTTTGGCCATAAAGGTACTTATGAACGCATTCCACTATATCCAACTATTCTTTCCGAGTCACGCAATAATTACGCTTCGGTTTTGATATGTTTTGGAGTAGTACGCAATAAATCATCATAGGGTATGCGAGGATTGGCGCGCCGTATAACCGTCTCCTTAGTTCCACGAATGCTTCTTCCTGGACATCCTTCCATTCAAATGCCTTGTTCTTCCTGGTTAACTCATGTAAACCCTTTGCGATGTTGGCGAATCCCGGCACGAAGCGTCCATAGTAGGTGCACAATTCCAGAAAGCTTTGTAATTCGTGTAAATTTTTAGGTCTTGGCCAAGTTCTTTACCGCTGCGATCTTTCCTTCGTTGGTGTGAATTCCATTGGTCGTTACCAGATGACCCAAATATTTTACTTCCATTCTGAACAGCTTACACTTCTTTGGGCTTAATTTTAATCCGGCAGCCTGTATCCGATCGAAAACCTCTGTCAAGTTACTTAGATGCTCGCCCATAATGATGATGTCGTCCAAATATATTAGGCACATCTTCCAATGTAATCCCTTTAGCATGCGTTCCAATAATCGTTCAAAAGTTGCAGGGGCAATATTCCGAGCGACATAACATTAAATTACCAAAGCCCATTACCCACACTGAACGCCATTTTCTCGGATCTTCCTCATGAACTTCCACCTGCTAATAGCCGCTCTGTAGATCTAATGTTGAAAATATTCTAGCACCTGTTAACGTGTCATCGATCCTTAGCAGTTAGTAGCTATCTTTTTTCGTAACAGCATTGAGTTTTCGGTTATCAACGCAAAACTGCATGGTATCTTTCTTCTTTTTTACCAACACTTCTGGTGAGCTCCATGGGCTGTTAGGTGGTTCGATAACACCTGCCGCCTGCCTATCTCTTACCATCCGGTTGACTTTTTCTTATTTTGCTAATGGTAACCTCCTGGGTGGTTGACGAATTGGCATCTCTGTTCCTGTATCAATTCGGTGCTTTAACATTGAGGTCCTTCCGTTTATATCCGATGTACTGCAGAATATGGACATGTGCCGTTTTAGTAGTTGATGTGCAGAATTTTTTTGTGCCTCGGTAAGATCTTCGGTCCATTTTTCCATAAGTTGTTCTACCATTTCTTTCTGCCCTTGTATGTCGGCTTTTTCAATCGGACTTTTCTGTTTACATTTTATTATCGCTCGATTGCTGATGAAAATTTCCATTTTCTGTAGCGGCTTTTCAGTTCCATGCGATAGATTTACCGATTTTATGCTGATAATGTGAGCAAAATAGAAAATTTTAATAAAATCACAACCCTTCAATTTATTAACAAAAATTCACAAAATCACTTATTATACTTTTTGCACAATTCCATTGTTCACTTATAACTTTTATTTCACACTAAAACACTTTTTAAATCACTTTTAAATTTCCTTTTTAATCTTCACTTATCGCTTACCAAAAACTTAATGTTCTAATTCGAATTGGTTCGCTCCTTGTATACTCAAACCAAAACTTCTCGAAATGTCATGATTATTTCGTTAATAATAGTCTAGACACATTTAGGACAGTTTTTCATGGAAAATTCCGTTGCAGTACAGTGAATCAAATTTAAAAATTCTACATTTATGACGGTTCTACATTATTGGCGGTACAATATTTTTTTCTAATTTAACACAGTTACAACGAACTTTACGAAAGGCTCGCAATATGATTAAATTGCTTCAGGATGAGTCATGTGCACTACTAACGAAAATTTATTTTACAATATCCGCAACTGAACACTGGTGAAGTGTAATTATGAAGGTTAGGTGCTAAGCCATTCCAATAATAGCACCAAAAACATTCAACTTTGGACAATTTCGTAAACAGCAGCCTTAAATAGTAGAACCATTAAACCAATAGACTAAATTTATCCCTTTAATAATTGAATTTGTAGTTTATTATTTTTGTTTATTTATGTGTAGATTATGATGTTTTTATTAATAAAGCCAATTTTTCATATTTTTATGTTCCAAAATTAAATTCTTTACGTTAACGCTTAGCTAGCCACCAAAAATCTTCTGTTTTATTGAACTTCTTCGCTTTGGAACGGATTAAGCAATTCTGTTGTAAATTGAGCCAGTTCACTACGTTAATTTCACGATATATTGGATTCAGTGGAACGAATTAACATCTTAAAGCTGGGTTCTCTGTATTTGGTTTTATAATTTTTGTTAAATATTTATCAATTGTTATCGTATCGAGGCACCTTAATAATTTAATTGGAAATTTCAACGAAGAACAAGAAATTTCCGATAAATTTGTATTAAATGTTTAATTTTGGCTGTTTTTTTAACTGGGTTACAATTAACTTTTTTATTGGCTGGATAATTTAGATTAAAACTGGATTTCTCCAGCCAAAACTGACTGTATATTGAACTAGAAGAAAGATCCCGTAATACGGGCGTAAATATTAATTCTTTTAATTTTCCATAAGAATTAATTTGGTCATTTTGACTTAATATTTATGAACTAAAATTCACTTGAATTGAATAATATTATTCGATAATTTGCGTCCTCAATATGTTTAGAATTAATGGTTAAAAAATCGTAGAAGAAAATCTCTACATTTTCAGGTAGGATGAGCAAAGAAAACCACCATTTTTCACTACTTATCCGATCAAACAATAAAATTTTTCTGTTTACAGGAAAAAACATTTAAAACAAATCAGGAATGCCTTGATTTTTGTACCGGCCCTTCACATGACAATCGCCGTATGTAGTATAGTAATATTTAAATAGTAACACAGTCTGTGGCTACTAAATCAAAATGAGAGTAATAAATCTAATCGTGAGTTACACCGAAGACAGCCCAATCCAATCAAATTTATTTCACATTGTAAATTCTATAAACACTTAGTACACTGCACAATTTCGTGTGTTTTTTTTAGCTGAATTTTATGTCGTTTTAGATTCGTCTTCTACCCCTCTTCGAAAAAGCAATCTGAAACAGCAAAAATTTCTCTGCGAATCGAACAATACAATCGAGTTGCCCGTTTTTACGTATGTGAGCGTATGTTTGACAAATTTTGACATTGTTTGAAAATATTTTTGAGCTAACGGTAATAATTTGAAAAAATGAACGTTAACATAAATTTAAATCAATATCGAGTTGTAATTGACGACACTGGATGTGTAACGTCGAGGAGCAGTAATGAACTGTGGCCCTATTCTAGCTATTCCCTGGGAATTGGAAATTGAACTATTTTGACAGTATTCTAGCAGTTAGGAATTATTTTTTCCAAAAGTGTATTCTGGCGATTGGGAATTTTTGAATGTTGGGAAAAATAATTCCATTTTTTTGGGGAATTAGATGAAACTGGTTGTTTTGTGTGTTTTAATTATTTTATTTACAACGTAGAATCGGTAAATTTTTGATTTTATATGTATAAAATAAAATTGTTCAATAATGGCGGCTGTAAAATTTGAATTAGTGTTTTTCCCATTGGAAATTATTCCCAATTATGCCAGAATACACTTTTGGGAATTGGGGAATAAAAAATTAGGAATTTTTGAAGTTTGAAAATACAGCAACATTTTTCCAATTCCCAATTCCCAGGGAATAGCCAGAATAGGGCCACTGGTGGTATTAGAAAATTTATAGTGTAAGTAAAATAATAAATTTAAAAAAATTACAATTTAAATCAATTAAAACTATTAATTTTGAATTGCAGCAAATCAACAAGTTTGTGTGGAGTTATCCAAAATAGCAGAGTATTATAATTTAGTAACACTTCAATCAACACTTTCAATCATTTAGTAACATTTCAATCAACATATTAAAATGATTAAATATTTGATTATTACTAATAATTTTCTGCATTTGTGTTCCTCGTAGATGATAACCCCAGCTTCAAGTGGTATGATGAAGAAACCAGGTTGAAGCTAGACCTATACTCAGAGTATTTATGTCAAGTAGGTCCTTTGAAGATTTTTAAATTAAAGAAGCATTTATGACAGTTCCTAGCCGATAAACTAGACGAGAGGTTTGGTGTACGTGTCAACGGGGGCCAAGTGGAATCGCGTTATAAAACCGTTATGAAAAGAAGAAACAAAACAATAGATAATTATGGTACCAGCGGCAAATCGAAGCAGAGTTTGGCGATGAAATTGAACGCATCATCGCGATAGATGATTGTATCCTTCACGGACCACACCTTTTGGTGGCAAAAAAGGAAAACTTCACAAGAAAAGCTTGTTGAACAGTTTTTTGAGCTCCGAAAGCAGCGAGAAGCAGAGAAGGATGAAATGCGAAGAAAGCGGAACGAAGAAAAGGACAGATCAAAAAAAGAAAGGCACGAAGAAAAGTTATTACTTATCAAACAATAATTAAATACACAAAAAAAATAATTATTTATTCGTTAAATTGTAAATTAAAATAATTTAAAAAATGTAAATAAAAATTCTAAAATGTTTCTGTAATTCTGTTTCTTTTTAAAACTCGCAAGAGCTTTAAAACAGAGTCGGAAACGGTATCTGTATCGAAAGTTCTAGCTGGTGAGAATTGAGGTTGCGAAGTTTCTTCAAGTGACAGATCTTCAACATTATCCCATAAATCCATCTCGTGGATGCAGAGATTATGTATAATACATTACAGCCCAATGCGAATTTACACATCTTTTCGACGGAAAAGAAATCTAGTCGCGTTAATTGTTTAAACCTTTGTTTCAGTAATCCAAAGGCGTTTTCAATTTTTACGCGTGTCTGGCAGTGCTTTTTATTATATTTTTTTGTTGTTTTATCAAATTTCCATAATCTCTGTAGGAAATCATTAAATACTCCCTTATAGAATATGCTGCATCGCCTAATAGGTGGTATTGGTCACCACATATCGATAGAATTTCTTCTGATATGAAAGATAATTTAAAAATCCTCGAATCATGGATTTTGCTGAGTGACCCAAAATATACGTCTATAAATTTTTTGTCGGCATCGCATATACCCTGCATCGTTATAGATATTAATCCGTGACGTTTTACATATTGAGCGAATTTTGTGTGCTGGTTTTCTAATATATACATAACACCCATCAATACAGCCAATGGTATTCGGAATACCTCCTATGTATCTGGATGTAAAAAAACATAAACTATAAAATTTATTGTTACCAATTATTACTTTTGCTTAAATACCTGGGCAAAGCCTTCAGCTGTTTGTTTTTTCTCATCTTCTGTTTTAGGAAATTTTCGTATAAAAATTCAACAAAATTGGCTAGGTGTTTATGAGCCGTCGATATTGAAATATTAAATAGGTTTGCCACTTCACGGTAAGTTTCTTTGTTACCAGCAAGCCTGAAAATACATTTATTTATTGCAAATACAACAAAAAACCTGTATTTGATTTGTATTACCATAAGAACGCCAAACACTGTATATTGGCTGGAATTTCCGGTCTCCCTCCATGTGACGATTTGAAAAATGTTGAGTTTTTAATCTGTTCTATTAGTTTGTCTGCCGTGTTTCTGGAAACTCGGAAGTTTCGGCGAAACTGTAACAATAAAAGTATTAGTAGTTTTATACAAAGACAATGTTTCTAAACTTACTTCAATTTTCGAATATTGAGATTGAGAAACATCTGATAAACATTTTTTTATTCTACACCTTTTGACTCGAGTAAACAATATTTTTTTGTAATTCAAAAAATTCTTCTTGGTCTGAAGAGGCCAAAATGCAAATTCAGGATATCATCATCCATTGATGATTATTATTCAATACAATACACAATTTATTTACAATTTATTATTGAAGTGAAACTTCTTTAGTATCGGGGTGATTTTTAAAATCGATGAAACAAAACAAAAATTACAAGCAAAAAATGAAGAAGCGATATGAAACGAAAAAAGCGACAGTATTTCTTTTATTTTTGAAGTAATTTTTTTAGGCAGGGTATGATTCGAAAAAAACAAAAGAATATTGAAACGAAATTGAATGAATTTGTTTGAAAGCAATACAAAAACAACATCTACGAACAGTCGAATCAATGCCTCCTAGATTTATAGTATATTGAGGTATTGATTGCAATTTACAAGTATATTATATAAAACAAGTATACAAATTGTGTTTGTAAATAATTTGCTTGTACACAAATATCTCAAATTTAATGATTTGTACTAATTAGATGTCTCCGGTTATTATATTAAATAACTTATTGTAAATTTACAATAAATAGAGAAGTGAAGTTTATAAAACTTAAATTTGTATAAATATTTAAAGGATCATACAATGAGAGTTGGCAAATTAAGAATAAATTTAATACTTTTAAACTAAATACAAAATGTATTTCTTTTTCTCGGGCAATTCAAAAATGAAACAATTGGTTTATGCTAGCTACAAAATGAGACATGGAAATTATACTCTGCAACAGTTCCAAATGGCATGAGAAAACTGCACCTATGCATCAATCGCTGGTTGCATTACTTTAGGTAAATTATTTAGTATTCTGAATTTCTCTTGAAGAAAATGTTTGTCTTAAGCAAAATTCACTTTAAAATATAAACCGAACAATACACCATCACAATTTCGCTTACGTTCTCAAGCTAAAATGTCACTTTAAGATCAGTATTAGTAAATAATATTGCTTTTGTTATCGTGCCTCTATAATAGGTAGATTTTGTATCGAGTTGTGATAATCCTGTTTTACCAGATCATGGTGTAACAGAGATTGAGAAAAATAACTATGCAATTATCTAATTTTGATGTATCTACTCTGACTTTGTATAATACTCCTATAACACTATAAGGATCAATTGACTATTTCTTCAATTCTTGCTGCGGAAAAGCTACACATTTTACTGTATATGCCAGCCGGCCCATTGAACGATAAATTGTAGTAATTACAATTTTACAGCTTAAAAAGTTTCACTTCTGTCGCGCGTAGAGACTACACACATTGTATTTTTAATATAATACACAATTTATTTATTTTATACAATTCTGTGGCAATACGACATAAGGGAATAACTCTAAAATTCACATTTTTCAGGAAAACGTTTTTAAAATTAAGAGTCGTTTAAAATCGTATGAGTTTTTTGAATTCTTGCGTTTTTAAAGGATTATTACGGTTGTTTGTAGTTGCTGGATTAATACAAAAAATTGATATAATCTGAATTCGAATATGGAGATTTCGAATTTGAAATAATACGTAAAAGGGTATAACTCGAGTTATTCCCTTATGTCATATTGCCACAGAATTTATTATTACACAAAACGTTTCAACAAAACACAACTGATATATTTATATATTTTTATTGATTAGTTGAAGATGATTATTCTTTAATAACCACAAAACGTTTTCACAATAAAAAACTGACGTTTTAAATAAATTCAAATACAGTTTTTCTGTAAATGACAACGAAATGACAGTATTAAGTTGTGGTATTAGTAAAAGAGGGGTAAATCTGCCAAAAAATCGAGATTTGTAATCGAGCAAAAATGTTGCTCGATCGACCCTGTTAAAGTTAGCCGAAAGTTTCCAGCCGAAAGTAAAAAGTCGATAATGTAGATTACCTTATTAACATTCCAGCCGAAAATAAAAAATCTTGTGGTTAACAGACGAAAGTAAATAGGATACACTTGTAAGAAACAATTTTGTAAATAGTCTTACGTGGAAAACTTCGTTTAATCTAATCGCGGAAAACATTTGAAAATCAGAAAAATCCACAAAATTGAAATAAAATCAACCTGTAGAGTGTATATCTGAAGTTGAATCGTTTTTATTGGATTTGTCAATAGCCATCGCAGGAAAAAAATTCAGTTCAAGTTTCCCGTCAGAAATCGCGGAAAATTGGAAAAACGTTCCAGCCGAAACTAAAAAATAAATGTCAGCCTCTAGAGTGTTATGTCTGGAGATGTATTTTATTGGTGTGACTTGTCAATAGCTATCGCAGGGAAAAAATTCAGTTCAAGTTTCCCGTCAGAAATCGCGGAAAATTGGAAAAACGTTCAAGCCGAAACTAAAAAATAAATGTCAGCCTCTAGAGTGTTATGTCTGGAGATGTATTTTATTGGTGTGACTTGTCAATAGCTATCGCAGGGAAAAAATTCAGTTCAAATTTCCCGTCAGAAATCGCGGAAAATTGGAAAAACGTTCTAGCCGAAAGTAAAAAATAAATGTCAGCCTCTAGAGTGTTATGTCTGGAGATGCATTTGATTGATGTGACTTGTCAATAGCTATCGCAGGGAAAAAATTCAGTTCAAGTTTCCTGTCAGAAATCGCGGAAAATTCGATTTTCCAAAAATCATTAGAAAATGTATATAAAATCAGCCTCTAGAGTGTTATGTCTGGAGATGTATTTTATTGGTGTGACTTGTCAATAGCTATCGCAGAGAAAAAATTCAGTTCAAGTTTCCCGTCAGAAATCGCGGAAAATTCGATTTTCCAAAAATCATTAGAAAATTTATATAAAATCAGCCTCTAGAGTGTTATGTCTGGAGATGTATTTTATTGGTGTGACTTGTCAATAGCTATCACAGGGAAAAAATTCAGTTCAAATTTCCCGTCAGAAATCGCGGAAAATTGGAAAAACGTTCCAGCCGAAAGTAAAAAATAAATGTCAGCCTCTAGAGTGTTATGTCTGGAGATGCATTTGATTGATGTGACTTGTCAATAGCTATCGCAGGGAAAAAATGCAGTTCAAGTTTCCCGTCAGAAATCGCGGAAAATTCGATTTTCCAAAAATCATTAGAAAATGTATATAAAATCAGCCTATAGAGTGTTATGTCTGGAGATATATTTTATTGATGTGACTTGTCAATAGCTATCGCAGGGAAAAAATTCAGTTCAAATTTCCCGTCAGAAATCGCGGAAAATTGGAAAAACGTTCCAGCCGAAACTAAAAAATAAATGTCAGCCTCTAGAGTGTTATGTCTGGAGATGTATTTTATTGGTGTGACTTGTCAATAGCTATCGCAGAGAAAAAATTCAGTTCAAGTTTCCCGTCAGAAATCGCGGAAAATTCGATTTTCCAAAAATCATTAGAAAATTTATATAAAATCAGCCTCTAGAGTGTTATGTCTGGAGATGTATTTTATTGGTGTGACTTGTCAATAGCTATCACAGGGAAAAAATTCAGTTCAAATTTCCCGTCAGAAATCGCGGAAAATTGGAAAAACGTTCCAGCCGAAAGTAAAAAATAAATGTCAGCCTCTAGAGTGTTATGTCTGGAGATGCATTTGATTGATGTGACTTGTCAATAGCTATCGCAGGGAAAAAATTCAGTTCAAATTTCCCGTCAGAAATCGCGGAAAATTCGATTTTCCAAAAATCATTAGAAAATGTATATAAAATCAGCCTATAGAGTGTTATGTCTGGAGATATATTTTATTGATGTGACTTGTCAATAGCTATCGCAGGGAAAAAATTCAGTTCAAATTTCCCGTCAGAAATCGCGGAAAATTGGAAAAACGTTCCAGCCGAAACTAAAAAATAAATGTCAGCCTCTAGAGTGTTATGTCTGGAGATGTATTTTATTGGTGTGACTTGTCAATAGCTATCGCAGGGAAAAAATTCAGTTCAAGTTTCCCGTCAGAAATCGCGGAAAATTCGATTTTCCAAAAATTATTAGAAAATTTATATAAAATCAGCCTCTAGAGTGTTATGTCTGGAGATGTATTTTATTGGTGTGACTTGTCAATAGCTATCACAGGGAAAAAATTCAGTTCAAATTTCCCGTCAGAAATCGCGGAAAATTGGAAAAACGTTCTAGCCGAAAGTAAAAAATAAATGTCAGCCTCTAGAGTGTTATGTCTGGAGATGCATTTGATTGATGTGACTTGTCAATAGCTATCGCAGGGAAAAAATTCAGTTCAAGTTTCCTGTCAGAAATCGCGGAAAACTCGATTTTCCAAAAATCATTAGAAAATGTATATAAAATCAGCCTCTAGAGTGTTATGTCTGGAGATGTATTTTATTGGTGTGACTTGTCAATAGCTATCGCAGAGAAAAAATTCAGTTCAAGTTTCCCGTCAGAAATCGCGGAAAATTCGATTTTCCAAAAATCATTAGAAAATTTATATAAAATCAGCCTCTAGAGTGTTATGTCTGGAGATGTATTTTATTGGTGTGACTTGTCAATAGCTATCACAGGGAAAAAATTCAGTTCAAATTTCCCGTCAGAAATCGCGGAAAATTGGAAAAACGTTCCAGCCGAAAGTAAAAAATAAATGTCAGCCTCTAGAGTGTTATGTCTGGAGATGCATTTGATTGATGTGACTTGTCAATAGCTATCGCAGGGAAAAAATTCAGTTCAAGTTTCCCGTCAGAAATCGCGGAAAATTCGATTTTCCAAAAATCATTAGAAAATGTATATAAAATCAGCCTATAGAGTGTTATGTCTGGAGATATATTTTATTGATGTGACTTGTCAATAGCTATCGCAGGGAAAAAATTCAGTTCAAATTTCCCGTCAGAAATCGCGGAAAATTGGAAAAACGTTCCAGCCGAAAGTAAAAAATAAATGTCAGCCTCTAGAGTGTTATGTCTGGAGATGTATTTTATTGGTGTGACTTGTCAATAGCTATCGCAGGGAAAAAATTCAGTTCAAGTTTCCCGTCAGAAATCGCGGAAAATTCGATTTTCCAAAAATTATTAGAAAATTTATATAAAATCAGCCTCTAGAGTGTTATGTCTGGAGATGTATTTTATTGGTGTGACTTGTCAATAGCTATCACAGGGAAAAAATTCAGTTCAAATTTCCCGTCAGAAATCGCGGAAAATTGGAAAAACGTTCCAGCCGAAAGTAAAAAATAAATGTCAGCCTCTAGAGTGTTATGTCTGGAGATGCATTTGATTGATGTGACTTGTCAATAGCTATCGCAGGGAAAAAATTCAGTTCAAGTTTCCCGTCAGAAATCGCGGAAAATTCGATTTTCCAAAAATCATTAGAAAATTTATATAAAATCAGCCTCTAGAGTGTTATGTCTGGAGATGCATTTTATTGGTGTGACTTGTCAATAGCTATCGCAGAGAAAAAATTCAGTTCAAGTTTCCGGTCAGAAATCGCGGAAAATTCGATTTTCCAAAAATCATTAGAAAATTTATATAAAATCAGCCTCTAGAGTGTTATGTCTGGAGATGTATTTTATTGGTGTGACTTGTCAATAGCTATCACAGGGAAAAAATTCAGTTCAAATTTCCCGTCAGAAATCGCGGAAAATTGGAAAAACGTTCCAGCCGAAAGTAAAAAATAAATGTCAGCCTCTAGAGTGTTATGTCTGGAGATGCATTTGATTGATGTGACTTGTCAATAGCTATCGCAGGGAAAAAATTCAGTTCAAGTTTCCCGTCAGAAATCGCGGAAAATTCGATTTTCCAAAAATCATTAGAAAATGTATATAAAATCAGCCTCTAGAGTGTTATGTCTGGAGATATATTTTATTGATGTGACTTGTCAATAGCTATCGCAGGGAAAATATTCAGTTCAAATTTCCCGTCAGAAATCGCGGAAAATTGGAAAAACGTTCCAGCCGAAACTAAAAAATAAATGTCAGCCTCTAGAGTGTTATGTCTGGAGATGTATTTTATTGGTGTGACTTGTCAATAGCTATCGCAGGGAAAAAATTCAGTTCAAGTTTCCCGTCAGAAATCGCGGAAAATTCGATTTTCCAAAAATCATTAGAAAATTTATATAAAATCAGCCTCTAGAGTGTTATGTCTGGAGATGTATTTTATTGGTGTGACTTGTCAATAGCTATCGTAGAGAAAAAATTCAGTTCAAGTTTCCCGTCAGAAATCGCGGAAAATTCGATTTTCCAAAAATCATTAGAAAATTTATATAAAATCAGCCTCTAGAGTGTTATGTCTGGAGATGTATTTTATTGATGTGACTTGTCAATAGCTATCGCTGGGAAAAAATTCAGTTCAAGTTTCCCGTCAGAAATCGCGGAAAATTGGAAAAACGTTCCAGCCGAAAGTAAAAAATAAATGTCAGCCTCTAGAGTGTTATGTCTGGAGATGCATTTGATTGATGTGACTTGTCAATAGCTATCGCAGGGAAAAAATTCAGTTCAAGTTTCCCGTCAGAAATCGCGGAAAATTCGATTTTCCAAAAATCATTAGAAAATTTATATAAAATCAGCCTCTAGAGTGTTATGTCTGGAGATGTATTTTATTGGTGTGACTTGTCAATAGCTATCGCAGAGAAAAAGTTCAGTTCAAGTTTCCCGTCAGAAATCGCGGAAAATTCGATTTTCCAAAAATCATTAGAAAATTTATATAAAATCAGCCTCTAGAGTGTTATGTCTGGAGATGTATTTTATTGGTGTGACTTGTCAATAGCTATCACAGGGAAAAAATTCAGTTCAAATTTCCCGTCAGAAATCGCGGAAAATTGGAAAAACGTTCCAGCCGAAAGTAAAAAATAAATGTCAGCCTCTAGAGTGTTATGTCTGGAGATGCATTTGATTGATGTGACTTGTCAATAGCTATCGCAGGGAAAACATTCAGTTCAAGTTTCCCGTCAGAAATCGCGGAAAATTCGATTTTCCAAAAATCATTAGAAAATGTATATAAAATCAGCCTCTAGAGTGTTATGTCTGGAGATATATTTTATTGATGTGACTTGTCAATAGCTATCGCAGGGAAAAAATTCAGTTCAAATTTCCCGTCAGAAATCGCGGAAAATTGGAAAAACGTTCCAGCCGAAAGTAAAAAATAAATGTCAGCCTCTAGAGTGTTATGTCTGGAGATGTATTTTATTGATGTGACTTATAATAAAATAATCGTAAAATTTTTATAAAAACAGGATTCTGGTCAAATTGAAATAAAAGCTTAAGTAAAAAAATATTGAATTTTCCGAGAATTCCCAATGGAAACTTAAACTGAACGATAGCTATTGACAAGTCACATCAATGAAATACATCTCCAGACATAACACTCTAGAGGCTAATTTTATATAAATTTTCTAATGATTTTTGGAAAATCGAATTTTCCGCGATTTCTGACGGGAAACTTGAACTGAATTTTTTCCCTGCGATAGCTATTGACAAGTCACATCAATGAAATACATCTCCAGGCATAACACTCTAGACGCTGACATTTATTTTTTACTTTCGGCTGGAACGTTTTTCCAATTTTCCGCGATTTCTGACGGGAAACTTGAACTGAATTTTTTCCCTGCGATAGCTATTGACAAGTCACATCAATAAAATATATCTCCAGACATAACACTCTAGAGGCTGATTTTATATACATTTTCTAATGATTTTTGGAAAATCGAATTTTCCGCGATTTCTGACGGGAAACTTGAACTGAATTTTTTCCCTGCGATAGCTATTGACAAGTCACATCAATGAAATACATCTCCAGACATAACACTCTAGAGGCTAATTTTATATAAATTTTCTAATGATTTTTGGAAAATCGAATTTTCCGCGATTTCTCACGGGAAACTTGAACTGAATTTTTTCCCTGCGATAGCTATTGACAAGTCACATCAATAAAATATATCTCCAGACATAACACTCTAGAGGCTGATTTTATATACATTTTCTAATGATTTTTGGAAAATCGAATTTTCCGCGATTTCTGACGGGAAACTTGAACTGAATTTTTTCCCTGCGATAGCTATTGACAAGTCACATCAATAAAATACATCTCCAGACATAACACTCTAGAGGCTAATTTTATATAAATTTTCTAATGATTTTTGGAAAATCGAATTTTCCGCGATTTCTCACGGGAAACTTGAACTGAATTTTTTCCCTGCGATAGCTATTGACAAGTCACATCAATGAAATACATCTCCAGACATAACACTCTAGAGGCTAATTTTATATAAATTTTCTAATGATTTTTGGAAAATCGAATTTTCCGCGATTTCTCACGGGAAACTTGAACTGAATTTTTTCCCTGCGATAGCTATTGACAAGCCACATCAATGAAATACATCTCCAGACATAACACTCTAGAGGCTAATTTTATATAAATTTTCTAATGATTTTTGGAAAATCGAATTTTCCGCGATTTCTCACGGGAAACTTGAACTGAATTTTTTCCCTGCGATAGCTATTGACAAGCCACATCAATGAAATACATCTCCAGGCATAACACTCTAGAGGCTGACATTTATTTTTTACTTTCGGCTGGAACGTTTTTCCAATTTTCCGCGATTTCTGACGGGAAACTTGAACTGAATTTTTTCCCTGCGATAGCTATTGACAAGTCACATCAATAAAATATATCTCCAGACATAACACTCTAGAGGCTGATTTTATATAAATTTTCTAATGATTTTTGGAAAATCGAATTTTCCGCGATTTCTGACGGGAAACTTGAACTGAATTTTTTCCCTGCGATAGCTATTGACAAGTCACATCAATGAAATACATCTCCAGACATAACACTCTAGAGGCTAATTTTATATAAATTTTCTAATGATTTTTGGAAAATCGAATTTTCCGCGATTTCTGACGGGAAACTTGAACTGAATTTTTTCCCTGCGATAGCTATTGACAAGTCACATCAATGAAATACATCTCCAGGCATAACACTCTAGACGCTGACATTTATTTTTTACTTTCGGCTGGAACGTTTTTCCAATTTTCCGCGATTTCTGACGGGAAACTTGAACTGAATTTTTTCCCTGCGATAGCTATTGACAAGTCACATCAATAAAATATATCTCCAGACATAACACTCTAGAGGCTGATTTTATATAAATTTTCTAATGATTTTTGGAAAATCGAATTTTCCGCGATTTCTGACGGGAAACTTGAACTGAATTTTTTCCCTGCGATAGCTATTGACAAGTCAAATCAATAAAATACATCTCCAGACATAACACTCTAGAGGCTGACATTTATTTTTTACTTTCGGCTGGAACGTTTTTCCAATTTTCCGCGATTTCTGACGGGAAACTTGAACTGAATTTTTTCCCTGCGATAGCTATTGACAAGTCACATCAATAAAATATATCTCCAGACATAACACTCTAGAGGCTGATTTTATATAAATTTTCTAATGATTTTTGGAAAATCGAATTTTCCGCGATTTCTGACGGGAAACTTGAACTGAATTTTTTCCCTGCGATAGCTATTGACAAGTCAAATCAATAAAATACATCTCCAGACATAACACTCTAGAGGCTGACATTTATTTTTTACTTTCGGCTGGAACGTTTTTCCAATTTTCCGCGATTTCTGACGGGAAACTTGAACTGAATTTTTTCCCTGCGATAGCTATTGACAAGTCACATCAATAAAATATATCTCCAGACATAACACTCTAGAGGCTGATTTTATATAAATTTTCTAATGATTTTTGGAAAATCGAATTTTCCGCGATTTCTGACGGGAAACTTGAACTGAATTTTTTCCCTGCGATAGCTATTGACAAGTCAAATCAATAAAATACATCTCCAGACATAACACTCTAGAGGCTGACATTTATTTTTTACTTTCGGCTGGAACGTTTTTCCAATTTTCCGCGATTTCTGACGGGAAACTTGAACTGAATTTTTTCCCTGCGATAGCTATTGACAAGTCACATCAATAAAATACATCTCCAGACATAACACTCTAGACGCTGACATTTATTTTTTACTTTCGGCTGGAACGTTTTTCCAATTTTCCGCGATTTCTGACGGGAAACTTGAACTGAATTTTTTCCCTGCGATAGCTATTGACAAGTCACATCAATAAAATATATCTCCAGACATAACACTCTAGAGGCTGATTTTATATAAATTTTCTAATGATTTTTGGAAAATCGAATTTTCCGCGATTTCTGACGGGAAACTTGAACTGAATTTTTTCCCTGCGATAGCTATTGACAAGTCACATCAATAAAATACATCTCCAGACATAACAGTCTAGAGGCTGATTTTATATAAATTTTCTAATGATTTTTGGAAAATCGAATTTTCCGCGATTTCTGACGGGAAATTTGAACTGAATTTTTTCCCTGCGATAGCTATTGACAAGTTACATCAATAAAATACATCTCCAGACGTAACATTCTAGAGGCGGTTTTTATTCCAATTAAAATATTTTTTTGGGTTTCTCGAATTTTCCAAAATTTTCCACGAGGAACTGTAGCCAGGTTTTGCCATATAAGAATAATAACAAAGGTGTTCAATGATAATCACACGTCCTTACATTCCTTAGTAGGTTTTATGCTAAACATTACCGATCGATATTAACTTAATTTTTTATTTTCGGCTGGGATAACACAATCTGCAATACCGACTATTTTTTACTTTCGGCTGGGATAACGCAATCTGCATTACCGTTTTTTACTTTCGGCTGGAAACTTTCGGCTGGAATAATACAATCTGCATTATCGACTTTACACTTTCGGCTGGCAATTTTCGGCTAACTTTAACAGTATGCTCGATCGATTGCTTTTTGTTGACAAATCGAACGGCTTGACAGTACCAAATTCACTCTTTTGACCACGGATTGCATTTTTTGGGAGAATCGAAAACGACATTAGTTTAGGCAAAAGATATTTTGACGTGTGAACAAGTTTGTTTTTTCTTAGCGATTTTACTAAAATTTATTATAAGGTTTTCCTAAATTTGTTAATGTATTTAGTGAAATATGACTATTTGAGTTTGAGTAAAATAATATTTCTATATACATGCTATTTTAGCATGTATAGTATATAAAAGGCTTTAAGTTATGTAGAGAAAACAAACCAAATGGGAAACTTATTCAGAAATTGCAAGAAAGACTACAAGGTTTTCCAAATTATTCACTTTTATCACAGAAAATGAAGATCATTTTATAAGAGCCACTCCACCCCGAAAGAGAATTAAAGATTTTGAAATTTTAACCAATTAATTGAAAATAAATTACAAATAGAAAATCAAATTCATACCCCAATCGAGCCAGAATTTCAATTAGCCTTGACATTAGTGTGAGTACACAATTTATATCAGTTTGTATCAATTTAAAATTAATTTAATCCATTTAAATAAGATTGGTGTATCCTATTGTGCGCGAAATAATTTTACTAACCTGTTAAGTAATAAAGCACGAATTGAGTAGAATTTATCGGACATCACCCTTCGAATAGGAATGGGACAAATAATGGATGGTGTTTATAGTAATAGTGGGATACCGAATGTCGCCACCCCACTCTGGCTCTCTCTACTATAATTATAAAAAGTTAAATAGTGTAGTAGTACTGGATGTGGATATATAGTATGCACGACAGCAATTACATTTTTTCAGCCGTAGATGTTCGATTATATGGGAGTCAGAGCGACGTTGGCATTTTCAAGAATAATGCATTTGGTGATAAAATTTTGATTTTTGGTGATTAAACTTAAATATTACTAAAACGAGGAAATTGCACAAACAGATATTGATTTTCCCTGTTTTTTAATTGGAGATTTTGCACTGACAAAAAATGTAACCAGGCCTTAGCATAATGTGCAAAATACATCTGTGTTTTATTTCATACAATGTATTCTAATTTCGACGCATGTGATATTCAGCACTCTATTTCCACCATTAGAGTTGGTGAGCAAATTTTGAGAGACTGACTACAGAATATTGAATATTCTATTAATCATTACCATATGTCTCTCTCTTAAATTCAGCTTTTGCATACATACAAAACTATTTACGACGTACATATTTAGAATTAACGATACAGTTTTATTGTGGGTGTTTTTTTTACTTGCCGTATTGAATCTGAATATTTTCATTGCAACAACAAACACTAAACAAAATTTATTCGAACAAAACTATTTGTAAAAATTTGAATCATTTAATCTATTAAAGAAATAAGACTAATATTATTATTTCACATATTACGTGTACATATTCTTGAAATATACATTTGTTGTATTACTCGAATGTATCGCTCTTATAAGAAGAATACATAAAATTGTATTTAAAATACATAAAAATTATCTACAGATTTTTTAATTTAAATTTTTTTGATGAAACAACAAAATGAAAATCAATAAAAGTCCTAATAAATTATACAAAAATCTTTCAAATTTTTTTTTTTTTTTTTTTTGGTTTTTGTAAATCGGGAGAATTATGATTATTAACGTTATGATGGCCATATAGATGATGATAATAATACTGACTGCACACGAAAAATACAATAATAACATCATTAAATTCAACACAACAAAAAATTTATTTATTTTTTTTCATATTTTATGAGTTCGAAGAAAATCTTTTATTTTTATTTTGTTTCTGGTTGATCTTTACAGATATGATTTACAATTTACCTTAAAAAAGTATTACTCTTATATGTATCTTTGTTTTTTTTCGCGTTTATTGAACGCGAATTTATGGTTCTTCCTACCTGTTGTAAACGATAATTTTCTGTGTGCTAATAAAATATACGAATTCTGATCTTTAGTATGTTTTTGAAATTATGAAAATAAATTGCAAATTAGTAATAACAACCATTCGATTCCAGGTCCACCCCTGGTTGTTTTGATTATACGTAACTCGGGCTTCACGGTAATTATTAGGGTTCGGGTTAAGATTTTCAAAATTATGAATATTTACTTTTCCCACTATATCGAAGTTATATTGGCTAAGTATTGTAATCGCGAAAAAAAATTTATTCCAGATTTTCACATTTTTCGACGAATTAGGTTACCAGAAACATTGATTAGAAAAAAGTCGTGTCCGTCCTTCCAGTCACACATCCAGTCCATTATTATTTTTGTTTGCTTCCCATTCTCACAAATATTGATAGTTTTGGTCGAAATTTTGTAAAAAGATAGATTTTAGTAATAAGCAGATTGTGTTAAATTTTAGCTCTATTCGAGTGTAAAATAGAGATGTTGCAGTGCAAGAGAAAATTCCCAAATAGATTTTCTCAAAAACAGGACCGACGATTTTTTTGTTATATTAATGATAAATTTGACTTCATCATCTTTCTGTTTACAAATAATTATGGATTTTTTTTTTTTTTTATATACATAGTTTATCTTTATTGAATTTTACTTTGTACATAATATGTAAATGTTTATTTGAGTAACCAATAGTTTTATATAACATTACTTGCTTTGAAATATTTGTTTTGATAGTTTTACATGAGTGAGTTCCATTGCTGGACACTGAGTCTATTCTTAGAAAGAACCCAAAAATTTTAAATTTTAGCTGAATTTTCAGCTACATCCTATAAATTTACACATATTAAAGTTAAGATGTAAATTATTTACTAAATTTACATATAAAGGCCCAATTATCTAAAATTATCAACTGATTTGTGTAAATTTACATATATATATATATATATATATATATATATATATATATATATATATATATATATATATATATATATATATATATATATATATATATATATATATATATATATATATATATATATATATATATATATATATATATATAGCATATATCCATGCTTAATTGCTTAATTTTACAGAATTTCGTTGCAAAATTTAGAACAAATTTACACCTTTGACGTAAATTTTATAAGTATTTTAAGAAAATTATTAAAGTTGTTTAATATGTCTTTATTTAAACTCATTATTAAATTCAATCACATTAATTAGCCAAACTTTCAAAATTAAGGTAGGCTACCATATTCAAATCACTATTTTAAATAAAAAAAATTGAGGTGTGGCCAACACACGACTTTCATTTACGAACAACGAATTTTGAGAACTTTTATAATGCAAATCCCTTGCAAACATTGTTTTTATTTTTTCATGTTTTCTGTAAATTGTATATTTTTGAAATATTTGCAAAATAAATTTTCTGTTTTACGGAATCTGGGAACTGGGACCCCAAAATTTATGTAAAAAGTTTAAACATGAAGTTGCAGTTTGATTGGATAAACCATCTGGACTACAAACTGACAGACATATATACCAACAGACACCACTTCGAAGCCCAATTTTTCGGACTCATTATTACATATGTACGTAAAAGAAATAAAAGGTGATATTTCTGAATTTAAATTTTTTCTTTTAATTTTTTGGAATTTGTATTTGTGATTTTTTGTAAACCTTATACTTTATAAGATATGTGCAAAACACATTTTCTGGCCCAAGGGAGTGGCCACTTCCAATAAAATCGTGCATTTTATTATTAACGTGCGCTACAGAATACAACTTTCAGACTTCATATCACAAACCGATTGTAATTCGATACGAAAAACTATTTAAATGAACAACTATAATTCCAGAATATTTCAAATTTATAAATTATTTATTAATTAGTTGATATTAATCTTGTAAAAAAGAAAATTATGTATTTTGTAAAATATTATAGATTTCTATAGAATTTTGTAGAATATTATATCATAGAATTATATAGAATTTTCAATAATATTTGTAATCTATAAAATTAATAAAAAAAGACAAACAATTACTGAAATATAACACATTTTAACAGTTTTTGATGGGCGAAATAAGTATAGATTTAGAACGTATTTTTCTAAAATTAACTCACCTATAAGTGCAACCCATGGTGTGCTTGTTGGACACGCGCTAATAATTTCCTCCAAAGTTGTTCCAAACTGAAAAAGAAAAGCTTTAAATATTTTTGCTTTATGAACACATTAGTGCGAACGTACCTCAAATGTTTTAAAGATATAATTATGAGTAGTAGGATTACGCGAATTTAAAAAAAAATTTATTTTAATTCTTTTTACACTTTATTACAAATTTAAGTGTTACACGTTTTTAATCTAACTTACAACTAACTCAATTTTTATTTTTATTCTTAACATTTTAATTAATGCTACGTTAACACAATGTATTTATCTCTAATTTCCTAACCGCTCGTGTAACTGAGTACCAGGCACGTTGTTAATCATCAGCATTTTGTATGCGTTGATTTAGGTCTTTCAACTTATGATTTTTAGATGACGTTTGCATTTATAACGTAGGAACGTCATATTGGAATGTGTCTTATCTATCTTGCTAATATAACTCCTCGCTGGGGTGAAAAAGGGCGTCCTCGGTCTTTGGGTTGATTCCATATTTCTTTAATAACTCCGAAGGTGGCGTGGTATGTTCGGTGTTTGACTTCTCCCGTGGTGGACCCTTTGAATTTTTTATTGTTACTGTTGCTTACTTTACGTCTAACGATGCTGATATAGATTACTAATATTAAAATGCACATTGATGATATGGATGTTCCTCCTGATAATGTCCAAATCCAGGTTTGTTGGTTTTCTTGCTTTAGGTACACATGTTCTAGTTGCTTTCTATTCTGTATGTTGTCGTGGTTTATTTCTTCAAAATTCAGGGTTGATATTAGTTTCCGGGTTGCTTCAACGTTGTGTAGTGCTCCCTGCATTACTTGCATTTCGCTTTTTATTTCGTATGATTGAAACCTTTTATTGTTGAATGTTATCGAGCAATTGAAGAAATCTATTAAGAAATTTCCTGTCAATTCTCGGTTACTTGGTCCGCAATTTGAATATAGCATTTCGTTCTTGGCGTTGTTTATTAGAATTTTGTCTTCGGAAATGTACTGGACCGTTGTTTCTGACTCTTTTGTGACATTGCATTGACTTCTAGTTCCCATTACCAATGGCTTAATGCAGCTATCCTGGAATTCTTTTATTTGGGAATGTTTTTGAACGATGCTATTATGTCTCAGTGTAGTGAATAGTTTGTTTTTGGATTTAACGAGATGTTGCGTGTAGTCCTCTATGATTGTTTTGTTGATAACTAGAGGTCTAATCCTAATTATTGTCGATTCTTCATCCTCTAGTTTGGGTACTTCAAGTATATACAATAAGGTTTCTTTGTTTATTGCGATTTTTGGAGTCACATATTGGAGTGCCTCGTCTGGTAAGGTAATATTGACTCCTTGGTTGGTTAAGAGGTCTTTAATCGTGATTAGTTCCTTTATTATCAGGATTCTATTGCTTGGGAGTTTCAATTTTGTCCTGAATATTGCATCTTGGATGTCTTCTAATATTGTGTTGGTTGTATCGATGTTTATGATCATTGCTATCATCTCTATTTCTGTCAAGATTACTTTGTTTGCTATGTTGGTGTTTTTCATTGCATTATTTACGGTACTTGTTATTAATTCGATTCTTTTGTTGATTTGTTCGTTTATCTTGACTTGCTGGTTATTTGCGTTGATTAGTTCGTTCATCGAACCATTGATTGCACGTAGGTCTTCAGCATCTGGATTCCCCGCCAGCCATTTCCATGCTGAGCCTAAGGTATCCCAACGTTTGTGCCTTGTACTTGAGCTTGGTTTTATTTGGTGGAAGTTGTTGATTAATTTTATATATTTTTGTTCTATTATATTGTATAATTCTAGTTTGTCATTTAATTTATTGGTAGTAATTTTGCCAATTGATTCTATTTCTAAATTAGTTAAGTTTATGGGGTGTATAATTTTTATGACCCCTGTTTGAATTTTACATGTTTTTACTTTAATCAATAAAATTGGATCTTCTTGTAGATCTCTGATTTCTAGCTTTTGACATTTATAAACTTGTAGAATTACCATTAATATCATTAATTTCTTTAAAAATTACATCATAAAAAAAAATAAACAAAACAGAAAATTTGAAATAATTTTTCTCTTTTTTTTTTTATTTTAATGATTTTAGAAAATTATTGGGGTACGACTAAACTTAATTTAAATTTACAAAAAAAATTTTTACAATATTATTTACTACTTAATATCTATTCCTATTTATTTTTTATTCTGTTTAAAGTGTTATTAAAATTCTTATGTCTAAAAGTAAAATTGTATCTTTGAAGTCGTCATTAAAATTGTGCTAAAATTTTGCCTGGAATGATAAAAAAAATTTGGTTTTAATTAATCTTTTTTCAATCTTTTTATTTTATTTTTATTCCGTTTTATGTTTCTATATGTACGGAATGTTTTATGTTCGATATTTTGAATTTTGGTCTCTATTCCCCTTGGTTGGGCTTTTGCTCTTGTGTTTGGTTTAATGAATACAACTTGACCCTCCGTAAGATTGGGTGGTTCTTCTTTTGTATCATTATATGTTTGCATTCTCATAGCAGCTTTTTCTAAATTGTTGTTTACTGCTCGGAATATCTCGTTTGCTCGTGCTTGAATTTCTGTTGGGTCAATGAAGTTATTCTGATTGAATATTACTTCATTTGGCGTGAAGCCAGTCGCTGAGTGCACGGTGTTTTTATAGAGAGCAACTGACAGTTCGATGGCAGTTGAAGTGTTTGGGCTTGCTGCTTTCTGCTTATTCGTGTTGAATATCTCGATCACCGTAGCGGGGGTCTTTTCGACCTGCCCGTTGGATTCCGATGGTGATGCGTATTCTATTTTAATTTTTAAATTATTTAGAAATTCTTTCGCACTTGGGTTGATTGGAATGTGGTTTCGTGGTCACAAACAATGCTGTTTGGTATTCCGAAAAGAGTGAAGTACTTGTTAAGAGCGTTGATTACATCCGTTATATTTTTTGTTTCCATTGGCATCATTTGCAAATGCTTTGAGAAGGAGTCAATAATTGATAGGAAATTGTTCCTATTTATATTGAAGATGTCCATATGTAACCTTTCTTACGGCTTCTTTGTGATTGGCCGTGGGGAAATTTTGATGTTGTAAGGCTTGCGGTCATATTTATGCTTGTTGCAAGTATTGCATGCATTGATGTGAGTTCTTATTTTGTTTCCCATTCGAGGGAAGAAGTATGCTCGCCTTAATTGATTTTCGACCTCGTTGGTGCCTCTATGTGCACGTTCGTGTTCTTTTGTTATTATAATGTTCTGTCTGTCCTCATTTGTAACATCTTCAACTATTTTTGTTACTAGCACAAAGTGACCATTTTGACAGAAGTTTCGTCTGATGTTTCGTTCAGAAGTGGTCATCTGATGTATTCGCTGAGTGTATTGTTTCGATGTCATCGGATGAACGTGAGTGATTTGTTTCGGTAGATTCACGTGAAGTGTTATTGCCCGCGAACTCATTTGAGTTTATTTCCCTTGCGTTGTCTATTGTGGGCATCCTGCTTAGAGCATCCGCTACCACGTTTGTTTTACCTTCTTAGGATTTTGGAGTTTTTCTCCGAAGATTTGATGAACGGTTTATGGTCAGTTACTAGAGTGAATTTGCTACCGTAAAGGTATGGTTGGAATTTCTTCACTGCCCATATTATGGCTAACGCTTCTTTTTCGTTAGTGGCATATTTCGTTTCGGTTGTATTGAGTGTTCTTGAAGCGAACGCAATGGGTCTTTCGATGCTGTTTTGGATTTGGGATAGAACTGCGCCCAATGCAAAATTTGAAGCATCTGTAGTTAGGATAAAAGGTCTCGTGAAATCTGGATAGGTCAAGATTTGGTCTGTCGCTATCGTTCTTTTTAGTGTTTCGAAAGCCTTTACGTATTCTGGATCATTTAAGTTCAATATAGTTTCTTTTTTTAGATATTTGGTCATATTTTTTGCTATTTTGGAATAGTCTTTAATAAACCTGCGGTAATATCCGGAGAGTCCCAAGAATTGTTTTATTTCATTTTGATTTTTTGGCAATGGCCAATCCAAAACTTTTTTTACTTTGTCTTTATTGGGTTTCACTCCTTCTTGGGTGATGATGTGCCCCAAGAATTCCATCTCTCTCTTCAAGAATTCGCACTTATCAAGTTGAATCTTGAGATTGTATTCTGAGAGTCTTTTAAATACCGTTTCTAAATTGTTTAAGTGTTTTTTTTAGGTTTTCACCAACTATGACTATGTCATCTAGATAAACATGACAAATTGTGCCTATCAACCCGTGTAGCACGTGGTTCATTGCACGTTGGAAGGTAGCTGGGCCGTTTTTCAGGCCAAATGGCATTCTACAAAATTCGAAGTGTCCCTTTTCCGTAGAAAAGGCAGTTTTTGCTTTCGAATTCTCGTCCATCTATACGGTATAGGGTACTTATCGTCAATTGTTTTCTCGTTTAACTTTCGATAATCAATTACTACCCTTACTTTGCGTATCCCAGAAGCGTCTGCTTTCTTGGGAACGACCCAAATTGGTGCGGAATACGGACTACTTGAGTGTCGAATAATGCCGCTGTTTAACATGTCTTGGACTTGTTCTTCCACATCATTTTTGAAGTGATGTGGGTATCGGTAGGTTCGTGTATATACGGGTGTTTCATCCCGTGTAAGGATTTTGTGTTTTATTATTGTCGTTGCTGATAATTTTTCGTTTGTTTTCAGCAGAATTGATTGATTTTTGTATATTTTATCAATGAGGGCATTTTTCTCGTTCTCATTGAGGTGCGTTGTTCGAATTACGTTTATTATGTCGTCTTTACTGATCGAATCATTATTAAAAATTGGGATTGGTTTTAAAGTTTCAAAATTGTTTACTTCTAATTTCAGTCTTGGGAGTTTTTTTGGGGGTTCTGGTTCGTTCGTAAGTATTTTTACTATAGTTTTACCTTTATTTGCTTTATATACACCTGCGGTTGAACTATAATTTCTTTATTTAGAGCTTCGTATTGGGGGACGAACCATTCGCCTTCTTTGTCTGTCTCGAATAATACTACGTGATTATACACATTGCCAGTGGGATAGTAACGCAGAAATTTAAATTTAATGTTATTTAGAAGAATCTCATTATTCTTGTAATCAATTTTGGAGAATGTTTAGATTGTTGAAAATTTGTAGGTTGGTTATTTGGTTTTTGATAAGAATTCGACTGATTGAACCTTTGTTGGTTTATTTGATTCGTTTTCTTTGAGTTGTTTGCAATTGATTCGTTGCAGCTAAATTTGCAGAGGAATGCATAAGCTTCCTCTACATTTCGTGGTTTTGCTGCTTGCGCAAAACCAAAATATGGTTTACTTACTCCGGACAGGAATGCTGCCAGTGCGTCTTCTTCTATAAATGTACTGATCGCTTGCCAGGATTGATTGCAAATTTCCTGTTGTCTTGCTATAGCGATTTTATACTCTGGACGATTTGTTTCATCTTAGTATAGAAGTTATGAATCGAAATGTTTTCATTTTGTTTTTTTGTATAGTTGGGACTTATAGTATGTCAATTATTGTTTATCTCCCAGGGTATCGAGAAGTATTTGCTTCACTTCTTGGAACGTTTCTGGGTCTCCTGCTAGGCATAAAATATCCCTAGCTTTACCTTCTATTTTGTTTTTTCTAGCTTGAACATACATTGTAAATTAAGCTTGTGGGACTAAATGTTCGAAGAGTCTTAACGTCTCTTCTGCTGTCTTCAACCAGGCCGTAACCTGTTTTCTGTTCCCGTCGAACGAAGGCATCGACTTAATGGGATCAGGAATGCGGAATATATCAGCAATCGGTCGATCCGGTCTGATTTCTTCCTTGTTTTGAGGTTTTGGTTCCTCGATTTTTTGACCGAGGTATCTGAGTACTTCATCCTGTTCATTTTGCTTCTGAACTAGGTTACCCAATTGGCCGGAAATTGCATCCAATTTCGCGGTTATTTGTTCCAAGTTTTCCATTTCTTGGTTTGTTTCTTCTATTGAGCTATATTTCTATTTAATATAAAGCGCTCAATATTTTTCTTTCTTTCAGTGTGACTTTTTCCTTTACAAAAAATCTTGTCACAATTATGTGCACTGATTTAAGAGTTTTTAACTGTGTTTTCGCGTCTATCTAGTAGTGCGCGATGGTAGACTATTCCCGTGGAATTTCCCAAATTTCGTGTCTATCTCGTAGTGCACGTTCAAATTTATCTTAAAGGTCCGAAGAAGTTAGGTAAAAAGATATATAAAGTTCTTACCTGGTTTGTAGTCGTGGATGTAACGGTTCTCAAAGCGGGTTTGGTGTTGATGTGGTGGAACCTCTAGTCTTCTGGACGATTATAAAATCTATAGCCCGAGATATCACGTGAACTTTCAAACAATTTTTTTTTTTTTTTTTTTAAATCACTGTGTTGAATGTCCGTAATGGATTCACTTTAAAATAAATTTTTATTTGCTTATTTTTCTACACTGTTACACACACTTTCACTTCACTTTGCCGTACGGCTGCGCCAATTATGAGTAGTAGGATTACGCGAATTTAAAAAAAAAAATTATTTTAATTGTTTTTTCACTTTATTACAAATTTAAGTGTTACACGTTTTTAATCTAACTTACAACTAACTCAATTCTTATTTTAATTCTTAACATTTTAATTAATGCTACGTTAACACAATGTATTTATCTCTAATTTCCTAACCGCTCGTGTAACTGAGTACCAGGCACGTTGTTAATGATCAGCATTTTATTTTATAGGTCTTTCAACTTATGATTTTTAGATGACGTTTGCATTTATAACGTGGGAACGTCATATTGGAATGTGTCTTATCTATCTTGCTAATATAACTATATAGAATGAATCTTCATTGAAATACAGGAAACAATATTTTATTAGATTAGAGTTGCAAGAATTATTCGTATTACTGCCTATGACACACGTGTTGATATTTTTTTGTTTGCTTTCAGATCAAAATCGTTTGACTATTTCCTGTTTTTGTTCAAATTCAGTTTTAATTTTGATTGGATCTATGGCCATTAATTGCTCGAAGTGTTGAAAAGCGAATTACTTTTCAAATAAAAAGGGATATGGTTCTTGAATCTGCTGAGCGTCAGGTATGGAACTGCGATCATTAAGGAAACTCCTCTATACTGCAAAGCAGTCTTTCATAAACTATTTAAATGTTTCGCGCTCTTCCGCTGATATCTTATTTTATTTAAGCATGTCTTGTAAATACTCTTGTTTGGATTCAATGCTGTTACAGGTTTCTCCAGATCCAATATTTGGTGGTTGCCAGTTAACACAAGTGTTCTTTAGAACATTGGCTGTTTTTCGCTGCTTTGCTGGTATATTTGCAATCGGCTCTTCACGAACACGGTTACGAGGCCGATTAAGAAATGAATTTCTATTTTTCATGATAGTTATTAAGGCCACTGGTATTGTGGTAATAACTATTTGGTCATTACCTTTTAAATAAAATGAATTTGGGTATATGGATTCCACTCTAAGGGCAACAGTTCTAATAATGGACATTGGAATGTAAAATGAAATCTGTTGCATCTCATCGATGAGTATGTTGGCTATACAGTTCATTCTTTTTCCAAGATAGATTTTGGTTTTAAACATTGTTGTAATGTCTGAAGGAAATTTATTCCATGGAATTATAAAATTAGAGAAAAGCATTACAAACACTGAATTCGAGGATGCTGTTGATAGTCATAGCTGTACTGGACATGCGTAGGGTATCAGTGTTCTCATATTCTGGAGATTTTGGTGGAGGAAATATGATTTCTCTGTGTTCGGTTTCTATGCCCTAAGTACTTCTTGATTATTGTGTGGAGTGATTATAAATTCATTAATTTCGAGAGGCTGAGTATGTGGTTTATCCGCAGAAAATGTTTCATTAAAAAAACTTGCAGAAATATTAAGCTGTTGTATCCAAATTTGGTGATTTTCGAGAAGCATATATACATTTTTTTCTTCAATGTAATGCGCCAATACTTCATCATCGCATACTTCCGAACCAACTGTTTCAATTACAATTTTGGACCCTTGTATCCCAACATCGTGAGCTGGAATAGAAAAACCAGATTAATATAATTTTATTTTATCAATTGTGATTGGTGAAGTAACTAAAGCTTTAGTCCTATGAAAGATTTTACATAGCGAAAAGGTTTTAGTTCAGTCCCTATCTACTCTGATACAACAGAATTATAATTTAAAATTACCTTTTTGTAAGAGTTTATGAATTAGAGGTAAAGTTAGAAAAGTTTTCTTGATCATTCTAGCACTGCTCCATACTTTCACTGCGTATTTCTTGTCCACTTGTGCCATATTATATTTATTTTCTTTACATACGAAGTTATGTTTAACTGATTGCCATATGGCTTGCAAAATTACTGATTAGATCGTTATAGTGGCTTGAATATTGTTTTATAAAAAATCCGAATCACTAAGTTTAAGTTGATTTAGTTATCTTATTAATTTTTTTCAAAAACCATTCTCTAAACATGCTTATTATAATTATAATGAATAATTAAATAAATTATTTAGATGTACGTTATATATTTAATTTTTTTTGTAAATTACACGAATTAATTGAAAAAAAAATCATTCACGAAAGAGCATTCGCAAATCATAATTGTTCAGTGATGTCCGTGTGAAATAGCACCAACTACAAAAGAATTCAGTAGAACTGAAATTTTCAACAAATCCACCAATCTGATGACTACCTAAATTGTCGCTTGTCATTGCAAATAAAGAACTATGCATGTTTTTAATTATTTGATCAAAAGAATCAAAATAATCCACTCCTTTTTCTAAGATAATAAGGTCCTCTATTAAAGGTTGAAAAAATTCCAAAGTATTTAACAAACTTCTCTTTACATAATAATACTAATTGTATGTTTTGAATTTGCGTTCGATATTTTACGTTTAGATTTCCTATTATCATATATACCCCAACTTAAGGGGTTGCAAGTTTCAAAGGCATCTTGAAAAAGGATAATCTCTAGTTTTTGGGGATAAAATGAAAAGAATATATTTTTTTTTGTACGCAGAACCATCATTGTAATCAAAAAATACATCTTCTTTTTCATTTTTGCCTTCTTTAATTAGTTTTGAAAATTAAGAGTCTGGCATTAACGTTTTAATAGTTTCTAAAATTGGCGTGTAGTGAAAAAAAAAACACTCATTATGATGATTATCAAAACCTAAAGCTACTTTTATGGAATTAACAAACCCCATTTTATTTCTTATGTTACTTTCCCGTTTAAATTTAGAACCAAATTTTTTTATTTCATCAAGCAAACAATTAAATGAGAGATCGTTTTTATATTTTGTCAGAATGCCTATATTTTTCAAAAAACAATTTTGATTTGAGTTAGCTACATCTATTATTCCATAAAGTTCATTATATAAAAATTGTAGAGCAGAATCTGACGCTCTAAAAGAAAATTTTAATTTTGTAAACAACGTTTCGAAAGAATTTTCACGTTTTGTGCTAATAAAAGAAGTGGTGTTCTCAGGTAAATTTGGCTCAATAGGGTAATTTTCTAAACTTTGAGTTTCTAACACTTTCAGAGTATTTTTATTTTGGACACTCAAATTGCCTAAATTAGCATAATGCTTTCGAGAAATATGATATCTGAATGATGACCCATTTGAGGAAATTCTAGAACAACTATCGACACTGCACGATATTTTACTATTTAAATTTATCTGCTTTGCTACATGCGAAGTGATATTTTTTAAAAATTTCGATGTGAAATTGCAATTACTACACTTGCATGGACTAATATTCACAACAGTATTTAAGGTTTTTAGTGAGGAATGGCTCCTAAAACAATGTACTTGAAAATTTTTATATGTAATTGTCAAATTATTTTTCGCAATGTGGCTCTAAGCAAATGTATTGCATATTTTTTCTCCTAGATGTTCATACAAATGCCTATTATATTTTTTAATTACGCTGGTCTTAAAATCAGAATTTAAGCACTTAAACATTATAATAATACTTAACTGAATAGGATTATATTAATGTTAATTATATTTTTAATTTTAATTTTTAAATTTTATTACATAAAACACTTAATCACCTTATAACGCAATGCATCTTTACAAAGAAACACGAGATTAACGCAAAAGAAAAAAAATAGAACGGTTTACATCTATAAACAAATCATTTTTGCGTCAGCTCAGGAGAGTACATTTATGACTTTATCTGTCAAATTTACACATTAAAAAGTGTGTTACACAAATGGTTTAAATTTACGATTTTAAGTTTAACTTTTACATACTCGTTGGTATTTGTTTAATCTTTAGATACGAATAGTACATAAAATGGGGTAATTTTACTATTTTTACTATATTTATTTTCTTATACACAGATATCGGTTTATTTGTAAGCATACCGGTTGTATATTTACACTACACCAAAAATTGCCATTAATATCATGGTAATTTTACGCAATTCCATCTTCATTTTTTAGAGTGTACTTGTACACTGTAAAATACTCAGATGTTGAAAAGTGTGTTAAAACACATTAATACAAATTTAATTTGTAATATTTACATAAATTTATTATCACTTAAAATATGTAGGTGTGCCTAAATTCAATAAACCACAAATTACCTTCAGTACTTTGTCAATATAAGGTAAAACAGAAAAATGAATTTTATCCGACAATATTCTAAAAATCTAAAAAATTTGATACGCGCTATTCGCCTCTCTCTCTCTACATGCACTCTAGCGGTAGCAATTCTAGTATTTCTAATAACTTTTTCTTTCGTCATCTTATGGAACATAAAGGCTGACCTGATCATTTCTATCCCTACGATCAAGAATCCTTTGTCAACCATCACTGCGTCTCCTTACACTAGTTTATTCAATAAATCGGTTCCATTGAATATGCCTTTGTCTGATGCTCTACCGGACATTGGCTTACTAATAAAATTGATCATCGCAGAAGGTAAAACTCCAACCAATATTTTTACCGTATGGTAACCTTTGTTGTGCGACTATATGCAAGTTCGGCAAGTCAAGCAGCAGTTACTTTAGTAAAAGTGGCAGTTTTAACTTCTGTGCAATGCAGAACAGTCATTGTATTGGAAAATTCATGAAAAAGCATCTTAAATTATCTTCTCGTGTCTGCCGTTGAATTGTTTTTTATCGGTTATTTGAAACAAAATCGAAACCTCCACAAAGCTTAAATTCGATTTGAACCGAAACATTGTTAGAAGAATTCGATTCTTTAGGCTCTTTAGAGATTTATCGACAAATTTTATGATTTCTGCACATTGCCTCCTTTTATTCAGAAGTGCAAATGATGGTGTGCCTGTCATAGAATTAGTACCTCATCGTTGTGCTCATTACTAAAACAATACATAATTAGTCAGGTTAAATTAAGCAACTATATTTTATGATTTACACACCAATAGATCTGGTCTTTTACTATTCTTGGTATATCGGCTGCGTTTCGAAGTTGTACTAATGCATGATACAGGTAAGTTTAAACTTGGGAATGCAGAATTATAAGTTTAGTTTTTATCATCTTTCCCGTCCGCTCTTGAGGAACTAACAACTCGGCATTTTTAAAGAAACGAATACAGATTAAAAATCTTTTTGGGAATATTTACCGATTTTTAAAGCAGCTGACCATTTGTTTAGTTCCTTTTTAGAATCCTGCACGTGTTTAGAAATAACATGCATATCCACAATGATGCCGACCTTTCGTTTTCTATTAGTTTGCTCCATAATATGAAAATATTTAGTGCTTTTATGTTTTAAAATACACTTTACAAAACAATAATTATTATTTTTTAGTACCTGTATTTCAGTATCTGTATAATAATATCGTCTGTCAATAAATGCCTACTTTCACGTAAGTAGTTCGATATTGTACTAAGTGATAATTTAAAAACACTTACAGAATCGTAATCATGTTGGTAAATCCTCCATTTTAATTTTATTTAGTTTTCCTAACATATTCTTTACCATACGAATTGTAACCGTTTTGGAATAGTGGAATTCCTTATAGTGCCAAACAACGTTATATCGTTGTTTAACTTTTTTGAATTAAAAATTATCAGTTCGAAACTCATTTATTTATTTATTATCACCAATTTAATATTATATACTGGTTACATTTACTTATGTGAAGTTATCCCAGAATTTCATCCCAGTAAATGAAAAAACTTGAATCAGGCAACCCTAGAAAATTTAAAGCCATATTTAATATTACGTGAAGTTAGCCCAGCCCAGGATTTAATTAAAATTAGGCTAAATACCGAAATTACATGTTATCCAATAAAATAAAATAAAATCCACATACAAAATTAATACAATTTAAACCTTCACAGATATTTTTTATTATTGGCAAGATTTTATCTAGTACCTAAAAATTTATGGATGTTACAGCAATTGGTTTATTTTGCCGCAAATAACAATGTCTCGGATTAGTGATACTGATAAGCATTTTTGAGAAAGGGATACCATTAGCTTAATTTATAAAACAATTCATGAAAATCGTATATTGTTCCAATTGCCCGAAATACAGCCATGGGCTGAGAAGTTTTATTCATTTTTAAATGTCGATCAGATATTCGTCTGGTTTTTCAAAACTAAAAATCTCTCGTATTAGTGATCAACACGGAGAAAAACTATGTTTATACCTGTGCATTTGATGCATTTACTTGCTTGTACTAAATTTATCTGCATTTGAAGGGCTAGAGGTATAAAATGATTTTAGATTAGATGGCTTAAATCGAAATTGCAGCTCTAATATAACGACAGTGTCAAACTTTTTGTTTAAATCTTTGGATTTTTATAGTGCTCAAAGTGTTCAGGAATGTGAAGCATGCAATAGCATAGTTATTGATTTATTAAATTATGTACCTTTGGACCATTTCAAGTTAGAAAAGTTAGGTTTACTAAATCTTTCTAACGGCTTAGAAGAAAATGTCGGAAGAGCGTGCACGAATTGCGACAATGAGTCAGCTTCCCGGAACGCATTCTTGAGCGATTCGCTATTTTTATATGTTGAACCTATGCTTAACCCCAAAACACCTATCGCAGTCACAAATATTGCTGTTAATATTAAAATTTTTAATAAAAACTACAAAATAAATTCAATCGTGAACTTTATTCCAAACAGTTCCCACTATGTGAGTTATTGCTATCGAAACGGATTCTGGGAAGTATATGATGACTTAAATCAGATAGTCGTCCAAAAGAGATCATCTAATATATGTAAGGCAATTCCACATAATATGCTTGTTTATGAAATTTGTGAAAATTAGAAACGATCTGTATAATTTTTTAAATAGTACCTATTATAAATATTGAATTAACTAAAATGAAATTATTTGCAGTAAAAAAAAAAAAATTAAAAAATTTCAAAAAACACAAAAAAATTACAAACAAAATCTTCCGTGATTACAGCCTTGATGAGGCGGAATGGCTTAAAATAGCAATGAATGAATTGGCCGAGAACGGGCATTAGTGGAGCTACCAAACTAATGGTAATCAAAAAGTTTCATTTAAAATTTATTTTGAAAATTTTAAATTAAATTTCGACGAACCAGTAGAAAATTTCAACTGAACTATAAAAATGAATGAAACTTCTCAGCCCGTGGGTACATTTCGAGCACTTTAAACAATACGATTTTCATCAATTGTTTTTTAAATTAAGCTAATGGTATCCAGTACTATCGCTTGGAAAACTTTAAACGGAGTATGTTCCCAATTTTCAGGGAAGTATTTCTAGTCAGAAGGAAGTACATACGAAATACAGTAGTTAATGAGTAGACCTTAGACATATGTAAATAATTGTTGGTGTTTTGTGTTAAAAAAAAGAATCACGATCCAGTAAATTACACTAAAATTGTTTTTAGTTTTTGAGTCAAATTTGAATATTAAAAGAAAACTGTTTTATTTATTGGTTTAGAGCTCTTTATCTATTTTACTTTTAAAGTGTTAAGCTCTGTAGGCTGCTCAAGCTAACTAGTTTTTTAATCTGAGGACAACTTTCCCCAAAATCACAGAAATTTTCGGATTACCGTTTTGAGATTTTTAAGTGATCAACGAAAACGTAAGCGAAATTTTTAATTTTTAGCTGTTTTTACCAAAATTGTACGTGGTAAATGGAAATTGAACCCTTTTCATTTTCAATATCGAAATTTTGGCAGATATGCCAATGCAGACATGTCAAATATGTTTGTCATTTTCACAAAGCTAATTTTTGAGAATTGGGAGATATTTTGGTGTAATTTAAAACAAAATGTCATTGCGGACAATATCAAAGTAGGTACCTAGGATGAACAGTAGGGTGGAACGAAAATGATAATTTTTTTTTTTTTTTTTTTATTTAATTTGTAATAGTGCAGGGTAGTTGGGTATTGACCGTATTATAACTCCAGTAAAATAGCAAATTTTTAAAAATATTTCTTGAGGTGCACACACATAAGAACCATCTTTTTGAATTTTTTTTATTGCAACTTCCCTATAAATTCAATTTTATACACAAAATTTCAGAATTTTACACATTAGTTTGATTAAAAGTTTTATATTCCGATTTAGTGGAAAAACTTGGCATCAAATTTCGAGATTCAAGTCTGGCACGAATGAAACCATCTCGCGAATCAATACCGCAAACAGCGGCGGCAGCCTCTGTCACCAATTTTACACATCTCTCTACCGCTTGAGTGTGGCACGGGAACCGATCGAAATCTATGCTAGCGATTGGCTGGCCTTTTTGGATCATATTTTGTAATTCGCTATTGGTTATGTGGCTCATTAAAGGAGGATCTGTAATTTCAGCCCAGCTAATCATCTCAAAATATTCCTTGGCTTCAAAGTTTATTTTTGGTACTTGAAATTTACGGATGTTTCCTTCTGTCCGTTGAGATCTCGCTTTTACTATTCTTCGAACTCCTAGTTCTCGGATATGTTCTCGATTATCCGATATCCTACACAATAGAATATTTTCCGGATGGGCAAAGTATCCGTTTCGTTGAATTACAGGATCAATAATTTTTCGTAAATCCGCGCTAAGATATCGACTATATTGAATACTTTTCCATAAATGCTTAGCACCATCTTTACAAGACGATTGCATTTTAATTGAGAACCACATCGGCGCGTAAACTTTTAAGATATACGTTACTAATATTATTAATTCGTTTGACGGTGCTTCACTTCCAATGTATAGTCGAAGAATCCGATTAGCCGTGGTAAGCCACCTTGCGTGAGCAATTTTTCCGGGATTTTTATTAGCCAAATCGATTGAACACTGACCAGATTCAATCGCCTGACAAATTTGCAATAAATATTTTTGATCCGTGCTCAAGTCATTCGCATCCACTAAAAGTAAATTACCATTTATCGGTTTGTATTGAGATACTGGAATATTTGTGCAGCCCTCTAATTGTTTCCCAATAGGCCCCGAAAAGCTTTTAGGTCCTGTAGTTGATCCATCGATATGCTGGAAAAGGTGCCGAAATGGTAGTTCGTTGGCGTGTAACTGACATACAAACCATTGTAGTGGACGATTCCATTTCATTTCAAGTCTTCTAATGACTCCTCCGTTTTGGCCTGTATTTATGACTGTTCCATCACAACCAATTGCACTTAAGTAAGAAGAATTGATTGAATGTTCATCAAAAAATTCAAAAATATTTTCACTAATTGCAGCAGCTGAACCAGACCGAGGAGAAATATGACTTATATATTTAGATCCCGGTTCTTGCACCAATACATAATGCTCTTCGATTACATTTTTCCGATAGTTCTTATTTCCAATACGTTCTTGTACAAGTGTTTTGTCTTTCCGGCCGTCAAAATATAATCCTCTGATCTTACTGGATTCATGGTTCGCTAGCATCTGTAGATTGGACCTTACTTTTATTCGTTCCCGCCTTACCTTCATTCGATCTATTACTTTGTTTTTATCATCTGCTGTAATTAACCCCACATCTTCAAGAACAGCACTAGCAATTGCAGCAGCAGCTCTGTCTGATACACCGGTACGGTCACAAGCCGTCGCTAAGTTGGACAATGGTGTTCGCATTTGTGAAAAAGCAGTTATTTTCTGTTGGGGTTTTTGCATATCAAATGATGAGTCTGAATCAACTGCTTCTATTTCTACACTTGTTTCTGACTCTGAAGTAACACCTGTTTGAGAAGTAGTGATATTTGGTAAATTTTCCTCAGCAACTCTAGATAACCTCAGTTGTTCTTCTAATTTCCTCTTCATTCTTTTATTGATTTGTTTAGATTTTTTTATATCCATAGAACTTATAACCATTTTCCGCTCTGATCTCATGTCTAAAAGAAAGGCACGCTCTTCAATTGGAATTTTTCTTTCTTTTGAGCAAGAACACATATTAAAATCTTTGCACTTGCATGCCGAAATATCAAACAGTTTTTTCGCACTTTCTTTAAATGTTTCTAATTTTGATTGATAGCATTCACTACCACCTTTTGTTTTAAATGATTTAAGCATATTTCTATACTTACAATGGTAACTACGAATCATTTGTATAATTCTGTTATGTGACACAATAGGAATAGAAGCCTTGAACCAAATATCTTCAATTTTATTGGCAACAATTTCACCGATTTCACTTAAAGTAGGTTCTTTACTTGAACTAGTTGGTTTTAAGCCTTGTCTAACACAAAGATAAAATTTCATCATTCCTTCGTATGTAGGTAAAACCACGCCACTCAATTCTAGAGGTGTTCCAAATATAACACACTTAACTCTTTGCCTTGTCTTTATTTTGCTTGATTTTTTCTCCATTTTGTTTAATTTGTAATCACACAAAAAGGGATATGTATATGAAATACTAGAAGTTAATATTTAATTATCATTCGTAATACAACTAGTGCTCAATTATTATCGATAATTTTTTACGAGTTAAAACCGCGCTGAAAATTCAACGAGTGCGCAGCACGAGTTGAATTATCTGCGTCGGTTTCAACGAGTAAAAAATTATAGATCATTAATTGCAGCACGTGTTGTATTTAGTAAGAGAATACAACTTTACCGTCAGCGATTGAATCACAATTCATCCATTTGTGTCATGTTGTATGCAAATTATTTGACAAGCTTTTGTTTGCACGGCTTTTCCTTTGATGTGTATATAAAAAATTCAATCATAATAAGAAAAATTGAAATACAATTACAAATTAGAGATAATTGTTTAGGATTTTCTTGTTGCTATGGTGAAAATTGTAAAACTATCGCGTTGCCATGGTGAAAATTGTAAAACTACCGCTATAATAACGTGTTGTTGTTTGTATTTTGCATGGCAATCTAAATACTATTGCTGTAATAATCGCTTTTTCGTAAAATTTCCCATGGCATATTTTGTGAAAGTTGTATTCTAACTAAAATAATACACAGCGCTGCGCAGAAGACATGTCCTACCGATTATAACGGGCAAACACAAACTAAAAGAATTTCACTCAACTATAAATAATGAACTGTGTTGCGTAATGCGCATGCGTTACTACTTGCGCTTGTTGATAAATATAACGGACATAACAAAATAGAAAAATAAATATATGTTTTAAAGCAGGATTTCATAGGCGGCGTCATAAAACTTATAGTAGCACATTGAAAATAAAAATTTTAGTTTAAAGCATAAAGATCCCAATGGCGGCGGCTCAAAAGTTAAGTTAATAGCAAATTGCTTTTTTAACATTTTCTTAGAATTACAATACGCAACTTTTCCGCACTATTACGATTCATTTAGAACTAACAAAAATTTTCGTTCCACCCTAATTGAACAGGTCAAAAATGACTAAATATTGCAACAGGCTGTAATGACCCTGCGGTTTTTAGAAAAAAAATTTAGGGAAATTAGATTTTCCAAAGAAAAATTTGTTTTTTACTTTCATAACCATTCTAGCACCCTGAGGATTTTGAGCATTCAAAAGGAACTATTGACGATTGTAGCATCATGGATTCCACCTAATGGAAATTTTTTAAACTGAGCCACCTGTACAGGGATTTTGGTCGCAAAATGAGGATTGAGGATTGAGAATTTTGTATATGTACACGGTGTATAATATACATTTTACTATTGTGTGCCGTCAAATATTTGTATTGTATTAGTGTATTTTCTCATGCGTTTTCTCATGGGGTAAGGATCAAAAACAAGCGAAGCGGGTGAATCGGTTCAAATTTTTGGTGCTTACGCTCGCCTTGAGTTATTTTTCCCTTTCTTCTTACTAGTGGAATTCATTCGTTAATAAAAAACCAAAAACAAAATACATAAACGTAACAAAAACAATTTCTCGCAAATAAAAAAAAACAAAAAGCAACATAAAATAAATGAATGATTTTTAATTTATGTATTCTTCGTCGCCTCCATTCGTAATATTTTTAATTTTTAAATTTTGAACAAAGGAACCAAAACAGAAAGTAAGAAAATAAAATGATTTTGTTTAGTTTTTAAGTATTGTGTTACCTTGCAGCTCGTGAGGGTTGTTCCTTTACGATGTTATGTGGAAGTGTGGGGACATTTTATTCTAAACAAAGAAAAATTGTATATAAAAAAAGGTTACGCAAGTTAAAAAGGAAAATAATAAAATAAACCATCTTGCTTTTTTATTTGCTGTGTATATGCTAGAATAAAATTTCTCCAACCGCGGACATAACATCGTATAGGAGCAACCGACCATCATGAGTTGCAACACAGACACAATACTAAACAAAATAAACAAAATCTTTGTTTTCTAGCTTTTTTGTTTTTATTTTTGGTTAATATTTTTTATTTTGAGTCTCTCTCGCTTCGTAATATTTTTAATTTTTTTTTCTTCGGAATTTGTTATTCTGTCTCAGTCTCTCTTAATACATCCTCTCAATCGTTCTCTTCTGAGCTTATTCCTCTTATTTGTATCATGTTCATGTTATCCCTATTACTCTACTCGCGTCATTTTATCTCTTTTATTTGCATCATATTAAACGAAAAACTGAAAGAAAAAATTCACATTCAACACCAATACAATTTACCAATACTATTGCCTTCCGGTAATCCTCAAATCAAAACCTCATTTTGCGACCAAAATCACTGTCCTGATAATTTGACGTTCGAAATTATTGTAAACAATTCCAATTTTGAAATGTAAACACAATTTTTAATTACCGGATTGCGAAATTTTCTTTCGTCGCATTTGTGACAAATGTCATTTTATCAGGTGCATCAATTTAACTTTTTTCCTCGAGAGGCGCTTTCTCTACTTTTACAATGGTCAATAGGTGGCACGTTTGTGTATGGATTTTAGAATTCATATATGGATTTGAGATGTTGATTCTTCAATTAGTTCCTAATATACAATTTATTAATTCCGGCTCTAGAAAATTCATTTAGCCATATCATGTGGGGTCGGATTTCTTAATTAAACCATGGCTCCAGGATATTTTAGAGTTGAAACTTTAAATCAAAAATGATATCACATATTTATTTGTATATACTTAGCTGAATACACACATTTATCGCTGTATTTTAGTGAGCATTTATTCCGGAGATGTTAAGCGATTCTATATACATACATAGTTCCTAATATGAAGTCCTGAAGTTCGAATTCAATTTTGTTGAAATTATTAATTGTCTGGTCCCTCCTGAATTTTATATATTCGCTAATAAATTTAGGGATTTGAATGAATATTGTCTAAAAACTAGGACAATGTCAGAGATTTTCCTGGATGCCAACAGAAGTATAAAACCCACAACATGTCCTGAGAAACCAGGACATCTGGTCACCCTATTCCTACCTAGATCCTACCTAGTGAAGAATTTCAAAATAAAACTGAATGACAATTTCTGCTGTCAGCAATTAACCTTGCCCATAGACAAGAACGATGCGTGGTAGTCTAGATTTTATTCAAATGTCAAAAAAATATTTGAGAATATTGATGTTAAGGAGTATTGGACGAATGAAATTTCCCATATTACACTGCATAAATCCAGACTTGTATACAACTTTCTTCGTCTAGTAATTTTTATATTCATGAAGTTCTAACTAAATATTTAGCCAAAGTTGGTTGATAAAAGTTTTTTGTTAAAACCAGGTAATCTCTGTTACGTATGTGTTTATCTGGTGCTCCATTCAGAATGTCTTGATGTTTTTATTAGTTGTAAAAAACTCGGAATTATCTTTTTACACATTTTACCAACAAACCTTTAGATTCTAAAAAAAGTTTTGTGAAGTTTAAGTAATTTAGTATCCAAATTTGAGAAATTTGAATTGATATTGTCTGCTAAAATCACTGAGACATTACTGCAAGAGAATTGTTTTATAGGTTTTTGCCGGAGAATGACAGAAACCATTATAAATATTGAATAAAAGTATTATTAGAATAGCAGTTATAAGAATAGAGGAGTACAAAATGAAATATTGGAGTACAGAAGTAAGCTCTAGGCGAAAGTAGTACAAGTACTCCGATCGTACTCACTTCGACAGCACTGACACAACATACCATTGGTATCCCCTTCTCAAAAATGCGTATCACTAATCCGAGACATTTTTATTTGCGGCAAAATAAACCAATTGTTGTAAGGTAACATCCATAAATTTTTAGGTACTAGGTAAAATCTTGCAAATATTAAAAAATATCAGTGAAGGTTTAAATTGTATTAATTTTGTATGTGGATTTTATTTTATTTTATTGGATAACATATAATTTTGGTATTTAGCCTAATTTTAATTAAACTCTGGGCTGGGCTAACTTCACGTAATATTAAATATGGCTTTAACCCTCACCTTGTCGGCAATTAAAAATCCTTAATCTTCAGTTCAAATACTCAGGTATATAAATGTAAATTGTGTGAATTTCGTATGGGAATCCTTTTAACACAAGCAAAAATTAAAAAGTAAAATGTTTTCAATATTCACCAGATTCTCGTATGAGGAACGGCGAAAAATATTTTCAAAAGATAGTGGAGAATTTAGCTTCAAACTAGGAAGATGATCAGTTTAGATTTCTGTCGGTCAACCATCGGTTTACCATGGATAAAGATGGAACCAAACGGAGGAAAACTCCTGCAAACTTACAAGGGTCAATGGCGCATGACATAATATGCGAGCCATATTTTATTGGGCCCAATCCTAACATCAAGATTTTGGACGATGTGGACACATTTTGCACTTTGTTTGGCGCATCGATGCAGGACATAATTTGTAGACATACAAATAAGAAGGCTGAAAATGAATTTATCAAATAAAATGCGGTAAATCCGAATAAAAAACAAATAATCTGGACGCAAGATCAAATTATATAGCAGTTCGGCAACTTCCGTCTGTCGTTTCTAAAGTTTAACACGTTTTATTCAGATTTCGATGCCACCATGCAATTCATAATAAAATCCGATAAGCCAGTACATATTACGAAGAAAAGCAATTACAGATCAAATAAAAGCATAACTATCAATGAGCAGCTGTTCCCCTCTAGAGGTCGAAATAAGTTCACGCAATATATACCTTCGAATCCAGAGAAGTACGGTATTAAAAAATGGTGGACTTGCGATTCCGATATAGGGTACTCCTTGATCGGCAAAATGCCCCCTACTGAATAAACAAATATACATAACAGAATCTCTTATTGCATCTACACATTTCGGCATTCACACATACATACTCTCTACTTTAGTCAAAAATTCAATAATTATTTGCAGGCTTTACAGATAACAATTAAACTAGTTGACTATTTAATAAAACTTATAAGAAATTTCATACAAAATATATGGAACACTAAATTATATACCCAGGTATATACTGTGAAGATGGTCGAAAAACTGTAAAATTTTCAAAAAAATGTACTTAAATATACATAATTTTTCGTAATAACTGATTTTTTATAAATTTCATGCACATTGAGTCACTGAGTCGGAGCTGATTTAAAATTAGTTAGAAAGCCGCAGAGAAATTCAATTGTCAAAATCACGATATTTACCCGGGTATATACCGACAAGGTGAAGGTTAAATGTTCTAGGGTTGCCTGATTCAAGTTTTTTCATTTACTGCGATTAAATCCTGGGATAACTTCACATACGTGTCACATTTATCAAAATTTAATAAAATTATATACATACAATAATTCAAATACAAACAAATATAAAATATTAAATTTACCAATAATCTAAAAGATCGACATCAATTTCTTAAATGCATCTCTAGGCAGATTAAAGTCAAAAGCCGACCGTACTTTATTAAAAGAGCCTGATGAGTGATAAATCGGCTCACATTTACCGTAGTTTTGCCTGCAAAGTGGAAGTTTGATTTGGAAATCTTACGCAGCACACGTAAAGGAGTTTATATATCGAACAAACACAATATTTCTGAACAATCGATTTTTGATACTAGTAAGTCTCGAACAAAGTTTGAGCTAATTTCTATCCTACGAATAAAAAGAGGCTCAATATTTATTAATTTACATCTACCTTGATACGCTGGAAGTATGAAAAATTGATGTTTTTGGGAAATAGGGTTATGGAGTGACGTAACTTTAGGTGAGTTGGTGAGAAGTTGAGTGTCCGTTTTTTTTTTGTTTCATGCCATAGTGTGATTGACAAGTGCCAGGATACAACCCCCACGGCTAATATACCTCTCCGTTCGAGCTAGCGGCAAAACTATGGCGTATCCTGGAATCGCACGATTTCCCAAAAACATCAATTTTTATTTTCTCGTTAACGTTATCCTCATAAAGGGATAGCGTTACAGAAATGGCGCCCAAGGAATTACGGGACTAAGTTTATATTATCGAATTTTAGGTCAATCATTGAAGCGGTTGCCGATGAAGTGCACAGTCAATTTCGCTGTTATAGTTTGACATTGTCTTGAGCATTTTATCTTGATCATCTGCAGTTAACTATGATTGGTTTTTGTTTCGAATGTTTGAACAGAATTTATTTTAATGTCATTTGTCCCAATAAACTTATTATTATTATTTCTTTATTTTTCAAACTTTCATTTATTATTATTTAGTTCTTAGTGCACATATATGAGTTTTAGTTCACAGGTTTGTTTCCTAACATGTGGTCAATTCCATTTCACAGCTACTTCCATACAAGTTTTTCTTGTATTTGACAAGGGCATCAGATGAAAGTGTAGTGCACATATATGAGTTTTAGTTCACAGGTTTGTTTCCTAACATGTGGTCAATTCCATTTCACAGCTACTTCCATACAAGTTTTTCTTGTATTTGACAAGGGCATCAGATGAAAGTGTAGTGCACATATATGAGTTTTAGTTCACAGGTTTGTTTCCTAACATGTGGTCAATTCCATTTCACAGCTACTTCCATACAAGTTTTTCTTGTATTTGACAAGGGCATCAGATGAAATGTTGATTGTTCTACTGTGGAATCATTCTTTGAAGCTTAACCCGTGCTGTATTATATCTTATCTTGTGTTTTAACGGAATACTTTCCCGTAAGGTTGACTATTTATTCCAGATTAAAACACAATTCGTAATATTATTTATCATATATTATAATAGTCACTCAACTCGCTCAAGGTGTTTCACTCCATGGTCTATTTATTATATTATACATATTTAAAGCACATTAAAATTATATTTGTATGTTTATTTATTTTTTTTTATTTAATTTATTATTATATTATATTATATTTAATTTCTAATTTATATTTATATATATATATATATATATATATATTAGGGTGGAGTGAAAAATTTTTTTTTTTACAATTTTGGTATGGGGGCCCTTCAGAAAGTTACTTTATAGTGTCGTTAATGACTGGTTAAAATTTTTTTAAAATACATTAAAATTTAGCGGTGGTATTTTTCAATTGAAATTTTTCTTTTTAGCCGAATTAAACTAGACTTTCATTATACAAAAATCCCTCAAGTACATGATTCTTTAGAAACCGATAGAATACCGTTTATTAATTGAAATTACTAACGTCTCGAAAGCCACTCTCTGTGATAAACGCCCACTATCCACTTTTAGGAAGAAGAAACGACATTTTGGCCAATCACTTTTTACGTTCTTTTACGTAAGTAAAATAAAGTATAGTAATCATGAAAATGCTGGACCTTGACGTTATTGGTAATTTATCGATTTTGAGGTCCGGTGAGTCCGAAAAATTAGGTTTCGAAGTGGTTTTTGTCGCTCTTAAATAAGTAAATATAATTGAATTTTAAAAATATTTTAACCAGGTGGTTTTGGCACTGAAATGTAACTTTTGGGGGGCCCCCCAAATTTTTGTTTTTTTTCACTCCACCCTAATATATATATATATATATATATATACATTTTTGTCAGTACGTTACTATTTTTCTAGGTGATATTACTATTATCTAATATTTAACGAATATAATTGACTTTTCGCCTACATAAATTTTGGAATTTCCCTTAGTGGTTTTACATAGATTCAGCGTAGGTATATTGATTTCTCGTGACAAATTTCTCATTAGAGTATTAATCTATAAGAATTTTTTTTTGTGTTGTTCATCATGGATATAAATAACCTGCAACCTGATGAATTTGGGGTAGAATGCCTGGCTCGTGATTTTAAAGGAACTCCTGTGAATAAATTTAGCAATTTGAAAGCAGCATTAGCAAACGAAGAGGAAAATTCAATTTTAAAACCATATAAGGCACATACAGTAGCACGCTCAGCACCTCAACGTGAACTACAGCGCTGCAGGGATTTGATTTTAAAATTGTGCATCGTAAAGGTACACAAAATGTGGTCCCAGACGCTCTTTCGCGTGCCTCTATGGACGAGATAACAAATGATTCCAATCCATTACATATAAACCTTGAGTCTCCAGCCTTTGACGCAGATGATTACCAGCAACTCATTCGTAAAGTACTAAATAACCCATAAGGATAGTGATAGTGACATTCCTTTATGGAAATTATATATTCCAAAGGATCTAATCGAGCAATTGGTTAAGTTAGCACACGACCCACCCTCAGCTTCACACTTATGGACAGCTAAAACATTGAACCGTTTGCAACGATTCTATTATTGGCCAACGATGTCTAAAAATGTTCGAGATTATGTTGCTAACTGCCAAACGTGTAAACAATCCAAGTCTTCAAATTCTACAACACAACCACCAATGGGCAAACAAACAACTGCCGTACGACCAATGCAGCATCTGTGTATGGATTTTCTAGGCTCATATCCTACATATTGGTTCATTGTGTTAGATCTTTATACGAAATACATATTCCTCAAGCCGATGAAGAAAGCAGTGGCTTCCTCTGTGTGCAACTACTTGGAAAAAGAAATATTTTCAATATATTCAGTTCCAGAAACGATAACATCTGACAACGGCTCTCAATTTATTTCGCATGCCCTCAATGCTTTATTAACTAAATTATTAACCAATCGATCCATCCTTGCTGCCATACGCGTATACATTAAGGATGACCACCGTAAATGGGATACACACATCCATGAGATCAGTTCAGCATTGAGGAACGTAACACATAGTGCAACGAAATACTCACCACATTATCTAATATTTGGGCAACACCTTATAGGACACGGCAGTGAGTATCACCTATTAAGGGAATTAAATCTCGTTGATAATATGGACATTGCAGTACAAAGTAAATCCAATAGACTAAGTGTGGCTCAGCACAACGTTTTAGCTCATTTGGAAGCAGCATATAATAAAAGCGCTCATACATACAACCTACGGAGTCGTCCACGAGAATTTCAAATCGGACAAATGGTATTCGCTCGCAATTTCACCTTGAGTGACGCCATACAGCATTATTCGGCCAAATTGGCTCCAAAATTTTTAAAAGCCACCGTTGTGCGTAAAGTCGGAAATGTCGGAAATCTATCGGTATCTACCATGTTAAAGACATTCGGACTTCGGACAAAATGTATGATGCAAAACCAATCAATGCCAACATATGTATCTTTTCGCATATTATTCAGATTAAACATATTTTGTTTTGTTATTTTTCTTTGGCCGGCTTTTGAGACACTCAGTGGTCGATGAGTACGTCCCCACGACTGTAACGTCCGTTCCATTTTACTTGCATCGCAATGAGATTCGGTCACTGTGGTTGAACTGTATTGTCTATTTATGTTTCATTGATCAAAATATATTTTTTTTATTTATCTAAAAGTTACATTGAATGAAATTGTTTTAAAGTATTACACATACACCGGCTCAATCGAACACAATATTTCTGAACAATCGATTTTTGATACTAGTAAGTCTCGAACAAAGTTTGTGCTAATTTCTATCCTACGAATAAAAAGAGGCTCAATATTTATTAATTTACATCTACCTTGATACGCTGGAAGTAGGAAAGCTGGTACGCTTGTATCTCTAGGTAGCCTTCGTAGAGCGTACATTAAAAAGCGCTTTTGTACTCTCTCTATACGATCTGAGTATTTAAAATAATACGGACTCCACATGGCAACACCATATTCCAACAATGAATGAACAAACGAAACGTATAAACACGTAGAGATCCTGAAAATCTTTGGAAAACCTTTTAACAAACCCAAGCATAGAATTCGCTTTAGAAATACAACCTTTAATAAGCTAGATTCGGAGAATAAGTTCGAATTTAAAAAGTTATTCCTAAATCCTTAAACATATTGACACTTTCAATAATACAACCGTCAAAAAAGTAAACATAACTAGCGGGTAAGCGTAATCGGGTAAAACCCACTGTTTTGCATTTAGAGATGTTTAGCATTAATTTATGAGATGTACACCAAGCTTTAAAGTTTCTCAGGCCAGATTGAAAGTTAATTGCGTCATTGGCGCAAGAAATAGTTTTGAAAATTTTTATGTCGTCCGCATAGATTAAAATGTCGGAGTGACTCAGACAATTTACCACATCATTTATAAAAAGAATAAAGAGCATGGGACCCAAATGACTACCCTAACATTTATACTTGAGTTTTTAGGTGCCTAATAGCATTATTTTCAATAAATAATAGACCCTAGTCATTAATGTATCTTTTCAAATTAATTTTTTATTATCTTTTTCTCAAAATTCCAAAAATTAATTTTTGACTCGGCACTGAAAGAGTTAATTTTGTAAACAATTAATTATCTAAGCTTCGGAATGCTCTACCTACAATTTGTATATTGTAATTTTTGTAAATGTATGCTTTATATATTATTGCATTTACATCTTTTCGAATACATTATTCGTTGTCGGAAAAAGAAGCTTTTGTATTCTTAATGTAATTCCATTTAAGCTAAAATGCCAACTGTGAAAAAACCCAACCTTACAAAAACGTATTTATAATCAAACGATAAAATTAACAAAATGAGGCACAATCCTAAATTTGATTTTAACAACAAAAACCGGGCATACGTAATGTTAGTTCAGTAATTTGAATAATCAAGGGCGAAAGATATTTTCTAGATCTTTTCTTCTTAATTACACTAACTTTTTCTGCAATTTTGCATCGTCAACTTCCATAGGGAACCCGATCCATATTGGATAAAAACCATACATTTTCTCAGAACCAAAGAAAAATTCAATTTATTCCACTAATGTGGCATAACAGCATTTTCAATCAAATCTAAAATGCAGATGGTTTTGGCCCATTAAAAAACTAAAATCGAATAAACAATCAAAAACTAAAACAAAATTTTATAAAAACAAAATAATTGTTTTACATCATTAAATACGTTGTTTGTAAATACAGATAGGTATCCTACTACAGGTTTTCAACTAGATTATATTTATCGATACTGATATAAATAACTAAAACCTAAACAAAAGGCAAAAATATTTCAAACCCTCAATGACGATAAAAATCGCATATCTAATTTTATTATATCTGATAAACAAACGTGGCTTGAGGTGTGACACTAATTGAAAAACATAACATCGTATCAATCATCTTTTTAGCGAAATTATATAGATATTTGCCTGATCAAATCCCAATAACCGAAAAGCGTCCAAATACCTTTTTACGTTACGCCAAACAAATTTCTAATATCATGGTAGCGTGCTTAAAACACACAATGCCGTCCAGTATAGCGGTAACAAAAAAAAAAAAAAACATAATAATTGTCTATATATATTTATCTGCCATATCAGTATCCGGAATGGTTTGGTATAATTATATTGTTGGCCCCAAAATCACTTGTTCATTTTATTATATACATAATTAAATTTTTTTTTATTTTTTATTTTTTTATTAAACACGGTTACATGTTTTTGATTTTTAATTTTTTTAATTAGGCTCCTAACATACATTTTTCGTTTCGAAATTTTCTTGGTTGTACATATGCTTTTGCGTCATGAGACGATGATCATTTTCATAATTGATGGTTCACCTGGGCTAAAGAACAAGGAAACAATAACGATATTGACATGATGTTAAATTTTTATCAACTAGTGTTATTTGAAGAGATCCGATTGATCAAATTACGTATTAATAATAACTATCTAGATGTTGTTTAACAATATCAGTACAACGGAACTGACTGGCATGAGAGGATGACAAAAATAAAGTGTCACCTGGTTTTTGTTTTTTTTCAAACACAAATTATTACTTCACGAAAAATTTCTTATCAGCGTTTTGCCTTCAATTGAGAATTTGTTCAATTTTATGTAAAATAAAATAATTATTGTCTTTAAATTAACCAACATAATTGTTATAAAACGATAAACTAATGATTGCACCCGTTATGTATGTATGTTATTTGAGTTATGTACTCATAAATGTTTATTATACGTTATCTATCACGATTGTCCATTTAAACAATTAAAGGCCTGAGATACATATGTAAGTATGTTTAATAAAATATGGTAGATGTGGAAGATAATTTATTTCGTTGGTTTTGTTTGTCCTTTTTTAATATAAAAACGGTTTCAAGTCGCAGAAAATTGTTTGATAATTACACCATACTTGAATGAGGAAAGAACCAACATATTTTATTTTGTTTTTTTACTTATAAATAATTTTTTATCAAACGTGGTATAAGTTAATTTTGCACGCAAACCTTAAGTGTTAACTAGTTTAACGCCTTTAAGGTAGTTTAGTTTAATAAATTTAGAAAATTGAAAATAGCGGTTTTGGTGTAAAAATGCTGTTAAATTTGTTGTTCAATTATTTATTGTAAGTGATAACGTTTATTGATTGGGATAATAATAGGCTATCAAGTTGGTTCAGTGCTCCTCCTGTTCCTCGAAATTATTTAATTACTCGTTAACTGTTTAAATCACTTCTTATCAATTTATGCCAAAAATTTCCCTGAATTTGGAGAACAGATATAGCAAATATATCTTTTAGTACTAAACCTAACTCTAATTTCTGAAGTAAACAATATTATTTTTAATATTATTATTTAAAGAAATCGACTTACAATTCAAATAAGGTTTCAAAGAATAAAATGTCACAGTGATAGAAACAAAACAAAAAACCAATGATGGCAGTACAAGTTCTCCCGATTGTCAGATTTATGACGGTCAGTTAAATATACACCTATATTTTTATTATTTTTATACATACATACATATTAACTACATATGGATTTGTCAGAAGCCAAAACGACTTAACTCCAATTTTTGGAAAAAGAAAAAATCGTTTTATTAGCTTTATTTATTCGTTTTATAAGCTAATAAAACGAGATTAAAAAATGTTCAAAAATTGGAGTTAAGTCGCTTGGCTTCAGACAAGTAAATATGTATAAGGATTTTAATATTTGTGGGAATTTGAGTTTAATCCATACAAGGACAAGATTAATTTTATATTATTTCGATGATAGGGTAAATTGTTCTACATAATTGACGATTGTAAAAGTTGAGAAAGCGCCGCTCGAGGAAAAAAGTTTAATTGGTGCACCTGATAAAATGACATTTGTCACAAATACGACAAAAGAAAATTTAGCAGTGGGGTAATTAAAAATTGTTTTCTAGGTGGAATCCGTGATGTTCCAATTGTCAATAGAGACATAAAAAAAATGACACATATTTGGCCAATTTTAAGTTACATATTTAAATTTACAGATGATTGTACATGATATACATAGACTAGTTGTAGATTTAGATGTGCCAGATAGGGCTACATCGTGAACTTTACCCGCCCGTGTCCTAATGAAAAATGTGCCACCTTCCCCTTCCACCATAAAACAAAACAAAGAAACCACAACTTAAGACGGGTGCATAAATGCCACAAACGGATTAAAATGAATGGCAAGCACGAGCAAGTTAAAATATTGAATCACGACAGACTAAGTCTAAACAAATCTGAGAGTACTTTCTGATTACGGTTTCGAATAAGAAACTTACTTATATGTCCTGGATAGCACCTCTCCCTCACAAAATTTACAAGTTCAACATATAACATTTACAGTAAAGTTAAAAATATTCACTAAAATCGTAGGAGAGAGATTTCACTTTTTCTATTAAGTAGACTATTAAGTAGAAAGGTAATTTATAATATATCAATGTTCGGTGGGATATTTATGGTTATAACTCAATTTTTTATTTATTGGACACAAATTAATGCTAATTCCTAACAATTAAACTTTTACACTTAGCAACATTTTATAATCTGGGTTCTGGTATATCTAAATAATTATTGGCATCTACCTCATACTTTCACCTTACAAAATAATTTTGTTACGTAAAGGTCACTGCACGAACCGAATGACTTGAATCTAAGGTTATTTTTCAACAGAACAAAGTTAGTCACTAATTGATGTTGGCTCAAAAAATCATATACATATTTCCTAATAATATTCATTGTGTCTTGTTTAAAGTGAGATTTTTGAATATTTGGTTCATTTGCAATAGTTTTCTCATTTTAATTGCCAGACACTGTGCTGAAATGCAGAAATTTATGTTTAACAGTACAATCGAAATGGAATGACTGCACAGTTATTGCAAGTATGCAGTCGAAGTTGCATCAACTTTTGCGGTGTTAAAACATAAAAGATGCAAAAACTTTGTTATTGTTGTATCCGTCAATTTGATTTACGAATATCGAATTGCGAGTTTTTTGCTGTAGTACAAAACTGAAAAATATGTGCAATTGTCTGAATTTTTGAATGTAACCAGATTCATTATTGCTAAAGATGCTAAACAGAAATTCAACATATAAACTGTGACTTGACTGAAATTACTCTGAAAGGAATCTGAGTTGGAGTACGGTCAACTTATCGGGTTGGTTGAGTTAGCTTGTATATTGAGTTAAACATGTAACTTTAATTTATTTAAACTGACAGATTTTTTTCTTATTGTCAAAAGGCAAACAGTTTTTACATGCACATCTTCGAAGTGTTTATTAAATTATCTTAACAACGTGAAGTTTAAACTGTCAATCCAGTTCAACCAAAAAATCCCATGTAGCCAACACAAAATTTCAGCTAGTATACTTTCAGTCAAAACTTAGTCAATCATTTTTGGGCTTATCATGTATCTTTATTATGGATCTCGGTCGTTACTTTCATTACGTATATTGCATTACGGAATATGACACTACATATAAGGAATGTTTCAGTATGGTATAAGGTACCATTCGTGTGCGCCACACAAATGCTTAGTCATTTTTGTTCGGGAAAGTGTTTCGACTTCAACAAAATAAAAACAAAAATATACATGCCGCAGTGTAACATACGCCATTCTGAAATATGTTTTAATGGAGCATGCCTTAGTATAACGTTATGCCGTATATGTATGTCATAAATAAGTCACTATTTAAATAATGGACAACAACTATTACTTTAAACGTCTTTTTTATGTTATTGTGTTCGTCGTCCGCTTGGTCACTTTGCCCAACATTGAATACATTTTGAATAAAAACTGCGTTATTTGAAAAGGAGGTGCGTTTATCTAAAATTTATTATATTACTTACTGATGGTGCAGTAAAATATTATAAGAAAAACGACGAGCTTGTATCCGAGACACGACGTAGATGTACAATTGAGAAAACTTTATTTGTACAGTTTAAATGAAATCAAAATTTAGAAATTACAAATTAAAAAAAAAACGTTAATTGTCTAATGCTGCCATCTTTATACATTAGGCTGGATCAGCCTAAACGTTGATTACCCGTTGTACATAATTTTAATTATTTTATTGTTAATATACAATATTAAATTTTATATTTCTCAATTCGTTATGCCACAGTGAAATGCCGTTTTAAAATAAAAAAAAATTGGATCTTTCCGGTTCCTCGGACAGCACTTTTCCCACAAAGCGTCCGTTAAATATCACATTTTACAAACGTTTTATATATTTAAACATCTTGCGATGTAAAACGAAACTTTTTCACACAATTTAAAAATAAATTTCAATTATTAAAAAACTAAGTTTTAAATTTTATACTTTCTTAAAATGTGAAATATTTTTTATTAATTATAAAAATTACAAATAACGACTAGTTTCGAGCGTCTATGCTCATCATCAGGTTATTTAAAACTCTCCCCAAAGAGTTTTAAATAACCTGATGATGAGCATAGACGCTCGAAACTAGTCGTTATTTGTAATTTTTATAATTAATAAAAAAAAATATTTCACATTTTAAGAAAGTATAAATTTAAAACTTAGTTTTTTAATAATTGAAATTTATTTTTAAACGTTTTATGTTATTTTGGGCAGGCATTTTCTTAAATTTGGAAACCTTTTCCCCAATATCAATTTGTCACGATAATATAAATCTTCTCTCATGCCGCCAAATTACAGATCAAAAATAATCTTACAATTAGATAACTTAGAACTGACACGTGTTTTCATCTTCGACATTCAACAATTAGATCCAGTTATACAACTCTAGTATATTGTTGAAAATCCTTAAGAATTTAAATTACTTCGCCTAGAGAGCATCCACAATGTTCAAAATTTCTGTTCTGAAAATTTGCGCCGTTTTACAATGTTAAGTGGACCATTCGAAAATATAAAGTAATAAAACACAATTAATACAAAATCAAATTTAACGTAAATTATCTGTTGTCACCGAGTCCCACCTCCTCGTCATATACCATTTCATTTTATATATCTCTCAGCGCCTTTCTTCAAAACTTGCTCCACCCCAATGGCGTCGCATAATAATTTGCTATTAAGGTTTATATACGACCGTATACCAAGAGAATTTATTACTCAGAAATAATACCTTTGAACGCGATTTTAATAAAGCAATTATTCACAAATAATACGACGATAACGAAACATTGAAAAATTGCTTTAGTTTTCATAGTAAACCATTGGATTAATATATCGTTGAAATTTCAATCTTTAAAATATCACAAAAAGTCAGTCACCAAAATGTCCCTGAGATAGTTTACACCACGAAATATTTGGTGGGCTGACCTAAATGGTGACCTGTTTTAGTCCATTTACCGACCATTTACATCACAAGAAATATATGTAGGTCTTATTTGGGGCATAATGAACACCATTTGGTAAATATGTAATACTAAAATTATTTTGTTTTTGTTTTTTGATTAATTTCTTGTATTGAAATTGTTCAATTGTCAAAAGTGAAGTGGTGCTGCTGCGTAAATTTGTAAAAATATAATGGACCAAAAAATAAAAAAAAATTGTTTTTACAATAAGTATGATGTAAACGATTCGACCTAAATGGTTATCGTATTTTTCAATATGTATAGAGAACTCAAAATGGATCTGGCGGCAGGAAATTAAAGTTTGATGGAGACAAATCGACAAAAAATAGTTTTTTATTTATTTATTAAACACAAAAATTTGTATATAAAGTTTAGCTCTGTTGAATTAATAATTATTTAATAGTATTATTTGTGGAATTTGCATTAGGTTCTGCACACAAATCACGAATACATATCTCCAAATGCCCAATCAATTTATTATTTTCAATTCTAGATGTCACTTACACGTACTTTTCAAGTTCTCAATACATATATTGAAAAATACGATAACCATTTAGGTCGAAGCGTTTAAATCATACTTTTATAGTTTACCTATTGTAGGTCAGGTCAGGCTCACTGTTACAGAAATGGGAATATCGTGCTATTAATAAACGATTACTATAGATATACTTTATTTTTAATTATTGACGAATCAAGTAACGTGTTAAATGAAATTATTTTGGCCCGCACGACCTGACACCCTTCGATTTCTATGTCTACAAAAAAAATGCTAAGGAATTAGTTTATGCAACAGAGGTGTCCACACGAAAAGTTTTAACGGAACGAATTACAGCCGTATTTGAAACAATTAAAACAAAAATGCGACTTCGGACAACAACAGTTGAGATAAGGAAAAGGTGTCGTGCATGCATTTGGAGCAGAGGAGAACAGTTTGAACAAAAAATATAACTCATGTTTAATTAAAGCATAACTAATTGATTGATTTATTTAAGTGTGCGACCAAGCCTAGACCTGTCTCCCGGATGACGCCGGGCCCACCGTACAACTATTACATATAACACATAAGGAGGGATAGGAAATGAATGTTAGTTAGGATGGAATCGACCCGGTTACAGACACCTTTGTAGTCGATATCTAGCTACGTTAGTAAACAATTACAATTTAACTACGCCAATTCAACTTAACTACGTGATAGGATATTTGTTTCTCTGGAAGCCTTGGCCGGTTAATCAGGATCGCTATTCTATTCTATTCAGGACTTAATATTTATTATTTTTTAAAAGAGATATTGAAACATTAAATCATGTTCAAGCGAATCATTCCATGTGAAGCAGGGGCATCCAAGATTCTTTTTGCCGGCAGAGTACCTCAGTGCGGTACTTAGGATGTGAGATGGTCCTCGGCGATGTATGTGTCCCCAATATTTGATTCCCTGAATTTTGATCCGTTTGGTAATTGTTCTTCCTTTCAATACTTCTCTGAGTTTTTGTGAATTTGGTTTATGTGTACTGAACTCGGTCAGTTTCTTCAAGAAGAATAGCTCATGTTGCCTCAGTCGGCGATGATTTGCGGATACCCACCTACATACATACATACCTAGACCTACATATTCCCATACATATACATATCTCCACCCCTACGTACATTCATACACACACACACATATATGTACTCATACATATACATACACTTACCTATATACACCCACACCTATATATATATATATAATATACATACTCTTAAAGGTTACTTAAGTTTAAATTTAAACTCCGAACTGGGTACACTTTAGCAATAGGTACAGCCCATTCTATTTTCCCCCCTCGCCCATCGCTTCAGATTAATTGCCTCTAAAGCTAGTTCGGACATTTCTTGTCCATTCTCTAATAATTAATTTACACTTTATTTACACAAATGTGTTTTTAAATAATCAAGGACCTCATCAATTTCGCACTCATTACCGTTTTATGTGCAACTACACAGCCAAGTTTAATGGGTAGTTATATTTATATTTAATGTGGGGTTGTGAGCATTTCCTAATCGCTCACAAATTATTAAATTAAATTAAAATTAAATAAATCATTGTTTTGTCCCCGTAACACTGCTAACCTGACATTTCGTTTAAAGTGCTCCTTTTCTCCGTGCATTCTCTCTTCATATACCATGGTGGTGAATAGGATTGTTGGGTTGTGTCTCTGCTTTGTTCACCACTCACAACCACACTTGGTTGTGCCAGTCTTTGGTCCGCACCGGGTATTTGACTTCCCCGGTACCTGCCATATCTGCCAAGCTTCGGGGACCAGCAAACCCCCAAAGCCTATGCAAGGCCACGCCCGCTCCAAGTCGACCCATCCGGTGACCTCTCATCCCCATCAGGGTCCTGGCTTCCCGCGCTAACCCTTGTGGGACTTTCCTTCGGTGAAAGTATCCCACTCCATTGCGAAGCCACCGGCCCCTTGCATTTCCGGCACATGTACACACAGTTTCGCAACCGCGATGATATGGCCCTGATCAACGGCATCCAATTTTCAATCCATCCTACACTCACAATTAAAAATAACACTACACCACCTATACACTAATTAAATAAATTTAAATTTACAAAATTTTCCACTTATACAAAACTGGCTTTAATTAGGCATTTTCGGAAATAGACCAAAGTAACTTCAGAGTAAGTTTTAATTTTTATTATGTTGGTAACAAAGTTACTCAAGTTACCTTTCACATACAAAAAAGTAAGAAAGAATTTCGAGGGTGTTTGTTTCATGAAGTTACTTTTTCATTGCTGAAGTTATCTACTTTAATCGTTCGTAAATAGATGGGTAACTTTAATGTTTGAAACTTACTATGAAGTTACCTTGGTCTATTTCCGAAAATGCCTATTATAGACCAAAAGAAATTTTTTTTTAAAATACGTTATATTTAATTACTTTTTGCCAATATTTCGGTGTTGTATACCATTATCAAGGCTCTTTCTAAAAATGCAAATATGTAATATACAGCATGTAGATAACAAAATTACAAAGATTAAAAACATAGAAAATTAAATGCTTATGAAAAACCTAAACAAACTATATGCTTACAATATTTCTCCTGATTCTAAAGCATGGTTTCCACGATGGCGAGGCGAAAAATTTAGGCAAACTAAAATGAGGAAGGAATAAAAAAAATAACATGAGAGTGAGTGAAACAGCAACAAATCGCTACACCGAATTTTTATTCATTTATTTTTGACGTTTTGCGATTTCATCACCTATAACTTTGTTTGTGTTTGGATTGATATACATTTGGAGACATTTCATAATTTAACTTACATTTTTTAACTTTATTAACATCCATTACTGGATTAATGCTTTCCAAATTAACGGTTCTATTTTGAAAGTTATTTTATTCCGAAAATTTTCTTCAAATTGACATATGAATTCCGAAAATCAGTGGCTAATCCGAAAAAAGATGATCAATTTCATCTTTTTTTCGGATTAGACGTCCAATTTCGGAGTGCTGAATTAAAATATTAAAAACTAGACGTCCCAATTTTTCTGTCAAAATGGTATTTTGTCTCTATTGTACTATTAGTGAATTTTTACTTTCTCTTTTTAGTTTGACTAATTTTTTCGCCTCGCCATCGTGGAAACCATGCTTTAAACTTCCTCGTTACAAAATATTTGGTTGAATGAAAATTTATTCAAAAAAAAATAAATAAAAATATAGTGATTGTTATTGTTTTGGTTGTCCTTGACCTTACATAAATTTTTACAAAAATACTATAAACAGCTGTTCAGAAAATATAAACATAAACACTATACGTAATAGCTTTTAACTACTTTGATTACTGCGAAAGTTATTATTTTTTGAAGACACTGAAATTTTTTTATTTTGAATAATTTTTGATTATGTTAATATAGTTACTATGTAATTTATTTGTATCCACTTTGTAGTTAATCGGACCCTTTGCCAACCATATATGACATACTTCTTTAAACAGTCTTTTGCCTTTTTTCTTTTCAAAATCTAAAGTTACCGCGTTCCCAAAGTCAAGGCCGATCTAAACTGAGTCTGTTGTGAAACGTGTTGTCTTGTTAGGTTTTAATGACATCCTTTTTATGTTGATCCAATCTTTGGGGTTTTTGTTTTGCTCGTTTCGCCAATATAACAAGACTCACAATTTTTGCACAGTACTTTATAAATGTACCCATCTTTCATTTCTTTTGGAATTCTGTCTTTAGTTTTCGAATATGTGTCTGAAGATTTATTAATAATTTTGTTTGCTATCGTTAAATTATCCCTATTACTTTTCAACGTTTTGCTAATTTTTTCACTTAAATTTGGTACATACGGATAGTTCCAAATTTTGAATCAGTTCTAATTTTTATTTCTCTTTATTTTGGTATGTAAATAACGTTTTACAAACTAAATTGTTAATTAATTTTTTCGGATAATTGTTAATTTTCAATTTATGTGTAATTTTGTTTATAATCGTTTGCCGAAATTGTGAATCTTTTAAATATAATGTTCTTTTTATAAATGAGTGTGCCACATTCTTTTTCATATTATATGGATGATTTGAAAGAAAGTTTAAAATTGTATCTGAAGCTACATTATGTCTTTTTTGTACCATTCTGTTTTAATTTTGTTCCCACTTCTATATAATTTTAAATCTAAAAATGTTAACGAATTGTTGTTTTCTTTTTCTATTGTGAATTTTAGTTTTTCATGAAACGAATTAAATAAAAATTGTATTTTCTCTATATTAGATTCAGCCGTTGAGGGAATTATGTCATCTACATACTTAAATATAAATGATGGCTGTAAATCCAATAGAGGCAATTTTTGTTTAAATAATTTTTCTAGCACTATGTCTGCCAAAATCGGTGAAAGAGGATTTTCCATTGTAGCCCGAATTTTTGTTTATAAAAAACACCTTGGTACCTAAAGTAATTGTTTTCAATTGTGCATATGTCTAACACTTTAAAAAATTGATTTTTTGTTAATTTGCAATCCGTACAAATTTCATTCCATCTTTCAGAAATAGCATTTTTCGAAATTTCTAACGGCACGTTAGTGAACAATGAAACAACATCTAATGACACTAACATTCATTTTCACCAACTGTAATATTATCAATTAAATCTTTGAATACAAAAGAATTTTTTATGTTAAATTTGCTTACACCAGAATTTCACAACAAAATTTTTATAACAAATAAGCCGGTGAATTAATGGTTGAAACAATTGGCCGAAAAGGAACATTAATTTTGTGAATTTTTGGTAAACCATAAATTCGTGGTGTAATCTGATTACTGATTAAATTTTTATTTTTTAATTCATCAATAATTTTGTTACATTTTAGATTAATTTTGTGTGTAGGGTCGGTCTGTATAATTTCGTATGTGTCCGAATCATTCAGTAAGTCAGTCATTTTTGTTCGTAAATGTTTTTGTAAATCAAAACTGTTTTTACCTTTGTCTGATTTTGTAACAATAATTTGGTCATGGTCTTTCAAAAACTTATTCGTAATTTTTTGGCTTTAAGTATAACTAAATCATTTTTTGAAATTTTTTGATTTTTTTGAAAATATTGCGTTTTAAAGAAACATTTCTTTTGGTCCATAATTAAAGCCATTTTTGAATAATTATAAATACAGACCAAATATTTTCACTCATAATACAACTAGTGCTCAATTATTATCGATAATTTTTTACTAGTTAAAACCGCGCTGAAAATTCAACGAGTTGTATTTAGTAAGAGATTACAACTTTCCAATCAGCTATTGAATCACGATTCATCCATTTGTGTTATGTTGTATGCAAATTAATTGACAAGCTTTTGTTTGCATGGCTTTTCCTTTCGTGAGTGTATACAAAATTAAATCATAACAAAAAAAATTGAAATACAATTACAAATCTAGAGATAATTGTTTAGCATTTTCATGTTGCTATGGTAAAATTCGTAAAATTATCGCGTTGCTATGCGGTGAAAATCGTAATATTACCGCTGTAATAACGTGTTGTTGTACGTATTTTGCATGGCAATCTAAATACTATTGCTGTAATAATCACTTTTTCATAAAATTCTCCATGGCATATTTTGTGAAAGTTGTATTCTCACTAGTTATACAACAAGAGGTTCGAAAATAATCGAATATACAGTTTATAGTAGGACGAGTGTGTTGCCTAGGAAACACAACGACACCGCAGGTGGAGTTGTGTTTCTTAGGTAACACATCGAGTCCGCAACTGTATATTCAGATGATTTTCGAAGCTCGAGTTTTATATGTTAAGACTATACAACGAATCAACCATGTGAAATATCAAAAATATTAATTGTTTGTTTATATTCATGGAAGATATGATTTATTTGTTTGCGGCCGAAACACTACTTAGCAACGCAAATAACCGATATTATACAGCGTAACTAAGGAAAATTCAACTATCTGATTGGTTTATTTTCCAATGAGTTGTTTAGTCAATATAATAAAATTTTCCACTGAAAATCCGTGTTTAATTAAAGCATATAAAAAAAGAATTTTCTTGAGCCTGACAACTTGTATCTCTTATTTTGACCACATTATAAATGATTCCTCCCACATGTAGCATACCGTTGGAAAGGATATAAACTAGACAACATTAATCACGCCGATTATAGAATCCGCGGGAGCGGATCAATCGCGGGTCGAAAACTGTATATAAAAACATAGGAAACAATTGGTGTAAATCACAGTGTCCCGGAAAACTTCTATTGATTTACATGCAATTTAGATATTTTGATTTCCCGTACAAACGCAATAGTTTTATTGCGTTTCTGAAACAATTTTTTTTTAACGAATTGTAAAAATATCCAAAGGAATTTCAATGAAACTATGTTATAAAATTATTGTTTTCAATTTTTTTCATATTTAGTTTTCAATCCACGATTGATTCGCTCCCGCTGATTCTATGTATAATCGACGTGAATTATTTTATCGTTCCAGAATCGGGCCCAATATGGTTACAGGTTTGAGTCATTTTTGAATAATTTTAATACTGCAAAATAACATTTTCCTCAAAAGTTCGATTTTACGGTTTGCCGTCTTGCATGGAGCATTATAATGTTATAAATAAATAAATTTAAGCACAGCCCATATAAATGTGTAAACAAGCCGGATCATAAGTTGCATATGGAGCAGATACCAACAAATTCCTCAGTCACCGTATTCACCGGACTTGGCCCCCTGCGACTTTTTCTTGTTCTAAAAACTGAAAAGACCCATGAAAGGATGTAGTTTTACCACGATTGAGGAGATAAAGACCGCATCGCTGGAAGAGCTCAAGGCCATAACAAAAAGAGCATATCAGAACAGATTCGAGGATTAAAAAAAACACAGCCACAAGTGTATTATATCTGATGGGGATTACTTTGAAGGGACAAAATAGATATTGATGAATAAATAAATATTTTTCGAGAAAAATAAAAACTCACCTTTTTTTAACAAACCAAGTATATGGGTAATACAGGTAATTTAAAAAAAATTTGGTTTCCATTGTAGGTAATTAATTAACTTTATTTTGTAAAAGTATAAGTATAAAAAAACATTTTGTAGTGATAAAGATTCGGAAATAATTTTCAAATTACTGAACAAATAGCTTCTTATGCGACAACGGTTATGACAGTGTGAGACTACCAGAACTTTCAATCGTTTTTGTTATTTTTGCAAGAATCCATCAAAAACCCATCGAATCCATCGTTTTTGTTATTTTTTACAAGCGGCTTGTAAAAAATAACAAAAACGATAGATTCGATGGCTTTTTGATGGATTTTGACAAAATTGATTTCGTCAATAGTGGATTTTATCATAAATGGATTTTGAAAAGGATTAATTTTGTCAAAAGGTGATTATGTCGAAAATGTATTTTGTCAAGATGGATTTTGTGAAAGAGGATAATGACGTAATGGATTTCGTGGGTAACTCAACTATACCCTACATACGTTAATTATTATTATTTATTTTATTTCTATTTATATAGTTACAACAGTTTTGGGATGTATACCCTATTTAGAGCATAGAGGCTCATTCACAATAGAGTATACAAAAACTAAACAATTTTTACATTAAAAACTGTTTATATATATATATATATATATATATATATATATATATATATATATATATATATATATATATGTACATATATGCTAACAAGATTAAAGGGAATACCATTTCCCATCGGTCAACTCCATTGAACTGCCCATTCCATTAAACTGCCCAATTTTTGATGAAGCTTCCACTTGGAAGAGGGCCTGTTTTTATGTTGTCCTTTTATTACATGATCCGATCTTAAGAGCAATAATATCAAGAGAGTTTGGCTCGCTTTGCAAACACAACTACTCATACATAATTTAATTTTAATTATAAATAATTAATAAAAAAATACTAACTAAACTAAAGAATAAATAAAATTAAAAAAAAAAAAATATTTTTAAACAAAATAAAACCTAAATTCGACTTTCTGAATCGATAGTCAAACCCAACAATACATTTGTACATTTTAAGTGGAAAATGTTAGACCAAATGATTTTGTATTAAATCAAAAAATTTCACAATAGGCTTGCCACCTTTTTAAACTTGGAAAACAAGACACCATACCTTTGTATTCACCTTTTTGTTTTCAAAATATACTAAAAGTTGGATGTTAATATCATGCAGTTTGATCCTTTCACTCTTTTTACAAGTTTAAGGATTGAAAAAACTAAGTAAACGTACCAGCTGCAATCGAACAAATGCTGAGGATACCGTGAAGCAACTATTAGTTAGGCTCATTATTTGGTGGAGTCCCGTTTCTCTACAGACACAGCGATTTCTCTAATAAGCAAAATGAGAAATTGTCTCCAGTCGCTTTATCACAATTAGGCATCTTTGTAGAAAGAAAAAATATAGAACTTCTTCTCTGTTGCTTAATGGTTGTGAATGTCTGAATAATTACATATGATATGCTTCATTTGTCGCAATATACGTAAATTCCAATTGGGATTTTATACAATCGGGATTTGCCATTTTTCTAAACTTTTAAACGTACTCGAAATTTGTTTGGGGTAGAGCATTTGGGAAAAATTAAAAATTGAAATAATTGTTGTGGTCTATTGACGTAAAAAAATTCATCTAGATAAAAAAAAACCCTGTGCTCAAAAGGTCAACCAGCTTAAGTCGACTTAAGCTGTTCTACTTTTTTTAATATTCAACGTTTTCTATCTCCCCTCTGACCTCACTAAATTTGATTTAAATAATAATGCCTTGTGGCCAAAGGTTTTGGCCGTAAGCCGCAGCAACTTTAATCGGCATAAGTGAAAAAATGAATATATTTAACTTTTCCTACCTCTCAAAACTGAACTGAGCTCAATTTCTACTATGAAGAGTTCAGCATTTTTTCATGAACCACTTGCCTTTGTTTATTGTATTGTTAAGTTGTAACCAAACGTTAGAAGTCAGTGTATTACAAATATGTTGATATTATAATATATTTCAATATTTTCGCTTAAATGTTGTAATTTATGTATTTTATATACCAAATCAGACACATTCTTACATAAACGCTTGTTATTTTAGGAAAGTACAGGGCCAACTTCTTATCCGTGGGGAAAAAATATCACAGTGAAAGATATAGTTTGTGTGAATCTGTTATATTTCAATTGACAAAGGTATTCGAAAACCCGGATGTGAGTTTTATTTCGACAATTTTTTTGTCTCTTCCTCACTTCAATACAAGTTAGCGACGACGCACGAAGAGAAATATCAAGGCTTGTGGTATCGCACAACAAAACCACAAGCAGCTTTTCGTCATTGTTTAATTTAAACTATCTAACTTTTAAATAACGTTGTTTAACTGCTTCACAAGAAAACATTAAAAAATATGTTATAATGACCTAAGGACCAGAAATAAGAGAATTCTATGTAATTCCAGGAAAATAAAAAATGATGATTGAAATTCGAAAATCGTTGTTTTTAAAAGGTCCTGTTCTCGTTTTTCGTATTACCCGTTTACTTATCGGTCCGAAGGGGTTAATGATATTGAAAATGTACAAAAATAAAACAGAAATTAAAGAAGCACTTTAAACCCAATTAATAAGCAAATCACGTCGTTTAATTACATGTATTAATTTAAAAGTTGATTGATGTATTTATATACATATTGTATACAATTTGTATACAACACCAACTATCCCACTACATACAATTAAATAGTTTATAAAATAAATTATAAAAACTGGTTGTTGGAAAAATGTCTCTGAAATATAATATTTCATATTTACAAAATTTAATCTGTTTAATTAACTTAAGAAAAAAATCCAATTAAATTAGTTTATAATGTCTCAAGTTATGTATTAATTACTTTTGTTTTATAGGAGTAAATACTTTGGAATAATTTAGTAAATGTACGTAAGTAACTACATAATAATCACCTGGCTGAGTCAAGAGGCCCTTAAATCACTGATTTCTATATAATATTATCAGGTAGTTTGTAAAATAAATATTTGAATTTACAGTATATTATTATACATTATTGTTATATTATGTAGTTATGTATATAAAACGAAGCTCAATTAATATTTTATCAAGATTCTGATTCATGATTTAATAACAAATTTAGATGTACCGTTTGGTTTATTATGTGATAAAAATATGCAAATATAAATATATTCAATTAGTTAGTAAGCATATAAGCACGATAAACTTAAGTGTATGATAAGAAACTTGAATAATTATAATCTAGATTATAAAGATCTTGTTGCGTGTGGCAAACGAGTATGTACATAATATTTATCGAGTTATTAATTCCCCACAACTCTTATTTTGAGTCATAATAGTGTGAATAAATATGTTAGCCGACCTTCAATATTTTTATGTTCATTTTGTATAATATGCTTTTAATTTATACAAATTCCTATCAGAATATTAAGTGAAACTAAGTTTCCTTATCTTAATTGAAGTTTTTGGATCAATACCTTAGGGCTAAATTTTAATAGAATTATAAAACTGGATGGGGATCTAGAATATTGTCAAAGAAGAACGTTGTAAATCCGAGGAGACGAGAAGTATATTTATTAATTTGGAATCAATTTAAACATAAAAATACATTTTCACAACTGTTACACAGAAGGCTATTATATATTGAAACAAATTAACATTTTGGAACATCTTGGGAATGTACTAGTGATCTCTTCATTTCAAATAAAATAATCCATTTTTATCCTTCCTATATATTTGAGTGAAACGAATTTGAGTGAAAGTTAACCAATTTTGTAAATGAAATCGCCGTTTCAATTTATTTGAAACATGTTATATTTATAAACCATAATTAAATTTTATTAATTGCATGCAAAAATTCATTTTAAGTAAATTTAGGGTGTTGGGTGCGTCTGAATAGGGTAGGGGTTAACCGCTTATAGCAATATCCCGTAGTCTATGTTCCAATGCTGCTACTTATACATAGATGTGCCACTGTTTACATTGTGGTATAAGCTTAGATCTTTTTAGACGCTGCATAACCACTTACTACTAGATGAACTTAATTTGATAAATTTTTCGATATTTTCCTCAGTATCTAAGGTCAATATAAATGTTGAGAGATACTTTACCTCGCTGTTTTAGCTTAATTGATACTTCAGTTGACTTAAACCATTTGTTTTCTAATCATCAATTAGTTTTTTTGGTTTACACGAAGAGTGTAGGATTATAGTCATAACACTTTTTGGTCTGGTTTGATTATGTTCAAACGTGTGCCAAACACAATTATTTTAATTTATCATTTTTGTCAGAATGAAAAAATCATTCAGAAAAAAGGAAACCCACTTCTAGTAAATAATCACACTAATTGAGAATACTAGAAAACTAGACTATCCTTAGAAGTAAAAATTAACTTAATGGTTCCATTAAAGAACGAGGAACAATTAGACAAAGAAGTTTTCAAATATGTAATTGATATACAGAAATCAGCTTGGGAAAATACCCATGAAATTAAAAATAAAATCAAGGGAAACAACTACACTTTGGAAATTAGCGAACTCCTAGCAGAAAAAAGAAGAGCGAGTAAAATATGACAGAAAACAAGGTCCCTCAAGATAAAACTAATTTGAACAATTCACTCAACAATTAAGAAGAGAGATTACAGAATTGAAAGATGAATCAATCAGCAACTGTCTAAGAAAATTAACTTAGATAGCAGTACTGATTAAGCAGTTCTCTTTGGAAAGCAACCAAAGGAATTAAAAGACCAATAATGTAGATTCCTCCAATAAGAGTAGCTGGTGAAAAATGGCTAGGAGTAATGAAGACGCTCGAATGCTCGAAGATTTGCTGAACACCTCGAAAAAATATTCCAGCTACATGTCGACCAAACACAAACTGAACAAGCTATACCGACAACACCAAGAAAAGTCATGCGTGAGATAAAAACTAATATGAATACGAAAATAGCTCCTGGTTATGATCTTATTACTGCAGAAATCTTAAAAGAACTGCCAAGCTCTGTTAAAGCTCACAAACCTTATAAATGTATTTAGAATCAAATGTGTGGGTGCTTGTGGAAAATTGCGGAAGTAATTATGGTCCTAAAACTTGGGAAACCACCACACGAAACTACGTCATATAGGATAATTTCTCTATTGCCAGTCATGTTAAATCTCTTTGAGAAAATACTGGTAAAATGATTAAATCCGAGAATCGAGAGAAAAAGTTTGATACCAAGTCATCAGTTCGGTTTTCGTAAATAACATGCAACCAATTACCAAGTACCCAGAATAACCAATATAATTCAGAAAGTACTACAGGAGAAGAAAGTCTGTTTAACGATATTTTTAGAAGTTGCACAAAAGTTTGATATAAAATGTTTCATGAATGACGTAACCTTTAGTTAAGGAAACTTCTAGCAATGCAATTTGCTAACATTTGGAATCTTACTTGTAAGATACATTCTTAAGACTTAATTTAGATGATACCTACCCTGAATTGAAAGATATCAACACAGGAGTACCACAGGGCAGTGTATTAGCGCCGGTTTTACACCTACTGTAAACTTATATGATCTCACCTTAGACGTAGGAGAGCGCAACGAAGAATCAACATATTAATCAGCTATTACTCAAATACATAAATGGACAAAATGATGGCGAATACAACTAAATGAAACTAAATCAGTTCATATCAACTTTACAAACAGACAAGAAAAGTGAAAAGCTACGACTTAACTAAATACAGAAACATGCTTCTGCTTTATAAAGAAATATTGAAACCGATTTAGACTTATTATATTCAGCTTGGGGATTGTACCAAACAGAGCAAGGTAGAATCATCCAAAGATTTCAGAATATGGTATTAAGGAACATCGTTGATGCACCTTGGTATGTCAGAAACAATGACCTTGGGCCATAGGGCCCTTAAAGTGAATTTCATTTTCAATAAAATTCAGGAAAATACACGGAGACACGAAGAACGGCTCTAGCAACATGTGGACATTGAGGCAACTCAGCTCTTAAATACCATGAATTTAGTATGCGGGCTTAAAAGAACCAAACCTTTTGAGCTGGTGTAATTCTTAGGGTAAACAATATTGTGCTGATCTAAAATCTACTACAAAGACGTGATTTACTTCAACTTACCACACTATAGAACGCCAACGAGAAAAAGCCATTGATTAATATAAGTTTGTAAATTAAGTCTATTACTAATCTACTAACTCTTAATCAAATTGCGACTCAGACAATCAAATGAGACTAGATTGTAATTACATAAAATAAATAAATAAAATTTATTTAAATTAAAAAAAAAAAGAAAGTAAATTTAAGATTAGATCTATGAAAAAATGATAACAATTATTAGCGAAATTTTTGTGCATGGGAAAAAGTTCTATATAATCCCGAACATAGGATTAATTATACTTTGGTGTTGACAAGAAAGTTGTTAAAAACCAAATGTCGTGTCACTGTTCGTCCTTCTAGTCGTATGTTTTTGTTATCTTTGATTTCCTCCCATTTTCGCAAATAAAGATATAGGTCGAGATTTTATTAATAAGCAGTTTGTGTTAACTTTTAAGTCCATTCAAGTCTAGAATAGAAGGGGTTGCAGAGCAATGGAAAACTGTCAAACAGATTTTCTCAAAAACGGACTAACGATTTTAATGTTAAAGATAAATGTGGCAACCCATCAATATGTATCTATCTGTTTGCAAATCATAAATTCAATTAAAGCATTTCGTAGGGGTCATTTTAACAAAAAACAGTACAAAAAAAAAATTTGTTAAGCTGTTTTCCGAGGTATAAAACTTTTAGAATAAATATTTTTGTACGGTTAATAAACCTTGCAAATCGAAGAATTGCTCCATAGGTGCCTTTAAGGCCAAATAAATAAGTCATAGTATAATATGAAATTTAAAATTGTAAATCAACCTGCAATACTTTGGTGATGGCAAAAAATATAATAAATGATCACCTGTCAATTTCAGTCGGTGCCATCAGTTGAAAAGGCTAAGTCGGTTTTAAATATTACCAATTTACCAGCTTCATTGAACATAAAATTAAGTAAAATCCCAAAAAGTTTTGGGCTTTCGTCAATGCTAAACGAGGTGTCAAAGGGTTTATGTACATTGTACAGTCGTTACCATATAAAAAGTTACGGCACGGAGTTTCATGTAATCAATAATTTTATATAATTGAAATGTGATGCACTCGAACTATTAAAAAGCAGTTATAAAATTTCCGGCCAAATTATGTATTACCAAATTAGACAAAAATGTAAATAAATGAATATTTTATCCAAAATCTTTTATCTTGAATTTATTAATCCGGCAACAAAATCGTTATCACGACACAGTGTCACCGCTTCTGACAAATTTGTCGCAATAAATGGCGTTTGTTCCGACAAGCTAGTGGATCACAATTTCTCACTATTTTAGCCCACACATGCTCAATAGGGTTTAGGTCGGGGCTGTTGGGCGGCCACTCCAAGAGTTCAATTCCGGGGTGATCAGAGAACAAATTCATTGGATACGCAGAGTTATCCTGCATGAATTCGAACAGCCCATTTGGATAAAAAAATTCTTGCGCTCGGTATAACATCAGTTAATCGAGAATTGTTGCTATTCAATCTGTCAGTTATTTGACATAATTCGTCAATACCTCCTTCACCATATACTCCACAACTAATTCGATCACTTTTTTGAACCTTTTGCACAAAGTTTTGGTTAAACCATGAGTTTTTGAGTACGACTGAAATACTTTTTCGTTTGAGAATTAGACTTTGCTGAAATCTTTATTTTGAACCTGTCCTTATCGATCAGATTTACTTTCACTACCGGTCTGTGATGAGATATACCAGGTTTTCCAGATCCTACTAACGGTTTTATTACTAATTTTGCACATTACATAATCCATTTTCATCGTATAAATCGTATTTTATCATAAACGGTTAAGAAACAACTAAGTTCCTTTCTAACTAGCCATATTCTAGAACTTAATCTTAAAAATCATTTAAGAATACATTTCCATCGTCCATGCTCCATTTCATCTTGATCTTTAAGAAATACCAAAGTTAGCTCCTAATCGGCTTGAATTCGACTTCAACATTTGATGAACAGTCGGAAATAAGAGACAGGCCAATCCCCAATTAGTCTCTTAAACCAAGGTTTTTCTGTAATATAGTATTCCTATGCGGTTATTGAGTTACAAAATATAAAATAAATAAATCAAAACCCTGAAATTTCCCAGCCACTCTATTGATACATAAAAATTGTTTCGTACAGCAGTACAAGTATCAAGTATCAATGTAATTGATACAACCGAATATTATTTAATAAACATTTATCAGCATTATACTTATGCACATATGAGGAAAATATGCCTTCGGATGGATTAACCGTTAATTCTTTTTTAAATACAGCATGGTATCGCAGAGCAAGTGCTACAAAAACATTATTATTATAAGGAAATCAAGAAACCCTTTTCATTATGTCATTTGATGCAGCACATAACCAATTAACAAAACATGAAGCCATCATAATCTGGAACACAATTTTAAGTAGATTTAATTCCACACAAGTGAGTCTTTGCGAATCGTTGATATTGATATGCTGAGTGTTGTGCAACTTTATCATCCGGTAAAGATTCCTTCGTACAATTTCTAGAGTAAATTTATTGATGAAGGAGAGATGATGTTACTTGGTCAAATTTGGTGAAGTTACAGGATAGGAGACTTTTTTATGCGGTCCCTCTTCACCGCATAAAATTAGGTTTGACTGTATGTTGGTAAACTAGTTTTTTAAATTTTCTTTTGTTTATATATTAAATTTGATTATAGGATCAAATTTAATGTGGATTTCGATTGGGCAAAGATAACCAATTTACTGTAAAAAAAATATGATTATAATCATTTTGCGCGTACGATTGGGCAGAAATAATCATTTATTTTTTGATTATAATCAATTTTGACAAATCTTGATTTTTTGAAAGATTTACCAAATACCAACAAAAAAGAAATGTCTAGGAGTTCGTTATTAATTAATAAATAAGTTGTGTTATTAAAATAATTCTTGTGAAAAAATCTGTCTAATTTTGTGCATAATCAAACTAAAGATTTACTGATGATTAACATAACCCCACAAAAACTATTCACATATATTCACCAATACAACCATGAAATAAATCATGCAGCTTGTGCGTACGATTGGGCATCATAAACTTAATTATTTTTGACAAGCCCAATCGAACTCGATAATATTTAATATTGTTTACAATATGAAAAGACAAAATTCCTATGGAGTTCCAACCGAATTTGGTTTCTAAATTAAAATGTTCTTGTGGTAAAGAATATGTTGAACAAACTAAACGATGTTTAAAAAAGAGAGTTTAACAACATATTCATAACTCAACTTTTCATTTTAAACCTTCGCATAGCGAAAAATAAGAAAGTTATAAGTCATTTTGTAAATTTATGTGTTTATGAAAGTTTTGATTTATTGTACTCTAATATCTAATTATGAGATTTGATCTAATAAATAAAATTTTTTTTTGAGTGATTAGACTAGTCGACTTGTTAACTCCACCTGCGTTTTGTTAACGTAGTGATATGCTATACATATTGGTGTATTTGTTCTGTTTTGTTTATGGTATTTTCTCGTATTTTAACAAAAAAACGATTATCACTATTTCAAAGTAATACATTTTCCTCATTCGGTAATATGCCACGGTGTAATACTTTGGTGTCAGCTAAAATAATTCATTATGGAGAATACAAATATCGAGAATGGGCTGCTTTTTATAAATGAGTATTGTGAAAAGAATCCGGTTATCTGATAAATACATTCACGAATTAGTAATAGGCATCATTTCGCTTGACATGGGATTGCACAATTTCCGATTTATATATACAACGTAAAGGTGATTCGGCCAATTTCAGAATGCGTACATCTCATGTTTTGTTCACGACAAAAACTGTTTTCAAACAAATGTCAAGATGCATAAAAGAATTATAATCATAATTTGTCAGTTTTAAGTACTGTTAGATAATTAATAATGTTAACGATCATATTTAACATTTTACCACAGAGAATTATCCTATAATTTTTTTGTGATTTTACCACAGAAAATGATATTCCGTAAATATAATTGTCTGTGATTTTTCGTTGCATTTTGTTGTTAACGTCGACAAAAAATGCATGGTTTTTATTTATGTAGACTGTCCGAAACCTAAGATAAATACTATGTATTGACGCTATTATTAATTGTAGTACTAAAAGTGAAATTAACGTATGAGGAATAAAATATGGACAAACAAAAAAAAGTAAAAAAAAAATTATTTACTAATCAAATGATTTTAATCCATCATTTATTTAAAACTTTAATTCTTAGATAAAATTTACAGAAAAATTTGCGCTCCATATCGATTCGCTTTCCTGATCCTTTCTGGCACTCTTTTCATTGCCGCCTGCGTTCCTGATGTATCAATCTTCTTGAAATCTCTTTTTATCTTTCTAATCAGACATTCAACATTTTTGGCACGATATCCATTGCTGTATACCATTCTCTTCAGATTTGCCCAAAAAGTTTCAATGGGCCTTAGTTGTGGAACATTTGGTGGGTTATAGTCTTTAGGTATAAATTCGATTCTGCGTTGACGTAAATCAGATAACGTTGCGTTGGCATAATGTGAGGATGCCAAATCAGGCCAAAAAATCGTTTTATCATTTTTATGATAATTATTTATAAATTTCTGAAGCACAGGTAAACATTTGTTTGTGTATGTTTGCGCATTAACCGCCAAACCACTTTTGAAAAATACTGGGTCACTGACACCTCGTTCGCTAATAGCCACCTACAACATAACTTTACCTGGAAACTTGGTCTTATGAATAAACTTCTTCTTTTCTGGTGCATTGTGATCGGGAGACTCGTAGTAGTATTTTGGCTGCCATTGATTACCTTCAACAGTGAAATAACTTTCATCATCCATCACACATTTATAAGCTGAAGAAGCAGCGAAATATGTTTGGGAAAGCATTCTTAATCTAGATTTGATTGTAGCTAATTGTTTGTCTGTAGTTGCTGGTGCCGATTTTTTGGGTTTGCGTTGAATATTCATACTTTGTAAATATTTCTTGATAGTTTTTGGGGTAACTTGATATTTTTTATCCAGTTTTCTGTACGATTTTGCAGTTCGACCCACTGTTTCACCTTTCAATTTCATTCGAACTTTGCTACCTTGTAGTTGACATTTTTTACCAGAGTCGGGTTTTCTTTCCACAGGTTCATTATTCTCAAACAGTTTAATTGTTTTGTAGATAAAGAATTTTTTGAATCCAAGATCCTTGAAGTAGTGAAAAATCTCGTTCTTTTTTTTGTCTGGATTTTCCTGACAAAATTTATAAATTAATTTACGACGATCTACTTGTAACAACGACATTTTTGTAACTAATCGTAAAATGACGCAGTTGTAATGTATTTTTTATAAAATATACGGGAACCACCTTATTTAAAAACAAGCAAATTTTTATTTTTGGTTGTACAATACAAATACAAATACATTTTACATTTGTCCATATTTCATTCCTCATACGTTATTTATGATCATAAATTGAATTTCCAGTCTTGACGTTAATATTTAAATAAATTTAACGAATTAACCCTTTAATGCATAGTGTAGCATATCTGCATCATGTTATTTTAATTTGAACTGCATCTACATTTGAACATATTTTTTGTGTTTTGTTTCGAATATCTGTTGTTCATTTGTTTTTCTATCTCGTTTCACACAATTTTTTGTTTTTTTCTGCGTTTTGAAAATAAAATCGCCATTTAGAATTAGTTAGTCGATGTTTTTCATATAGTTAGTAGTAAACATACATTTACATATGTAATTTTTTTTAAATAAGAATATTGTTTTTGAATATTTATTTTAATTTTGAATGAATTGCCTTATTATTAAGAAGCGTTATAAATGAAAAAATATTTAAATTTTTTACCACAAATCCATAATGATGCAAATAGGCATAATGTCATAAAATCAATTTTCCGGGAAAACTAGCTGCTTCCAACCATTTTTACTTTGAAATCCTTTTCAACCAAACACATCTTTATAAGAAAAAAAGCATTTCAATTAAAAAGAAAAAATCATGCATTAAAGGGTTAATTAATTTTTTATGAAATTTGTTTACACAGGAATGGAGGTGTGTGAATGTGACGAAGCTAAATTTGTAAGAGATTTGTAAAAGGCTGTATTAGTAAATACAACCTGCACAGTACATCGTGGTATGTACAATCAGTCCAGTCGCCGCGGCCTGGTGAGAAAATTGATTTTTTCATAATCATAAGCTAATCATTCCGAAACTGGATTAAATTCTCTTACAATTTTCGGAAAAATTCAATTTTAATAAATTTAAAAAAAAAATATTGAAAACCTGTCCTATCTATAGGGTAGGATGTTGAAAAATTGTTCGTAAATACTAATATATACATACTTCCACGCGTTTTTCTGTAAACCACATTAAAATGATCTTACAATCGGTTTTTTTTCGCTGGCGCGGCGCTACATCTCATAGAGGGATTGGGCCGCTTCATAATGAAGTTTCGTAATCAATTTTTTGACAGATAATCAGTGTATATTTCATTGACCTACATTAAACCCAGGACCTCCATAGTTGGAGCCACCGGGCCACTGTGCCACCGGGCGGTGCAATCGCTTGCATATTAGAAATTACGCGAATTAATTAATTAATTCAAATTAACGTAAAAACAAAAAATTATTAATTGTTAAATATGATAAAAGTCAATTCATGGCTGATAATGAAATAAAGTGTTTATATAATGTTCAAACCAAAAATACTGGCCTCGCGTTGCTTTTAAAATATGTCTTAAATGTATTTTGGACTTCTTTGGCCTTACTAGCGAATTACGGATGCTGGTTGTGTCTTTCAATTCAAGTAAATACGAGATTTATATTAATTGGGGTCCTAAATACTATCCATTTAGAACTTAATATTTCATATGAATTTTCCACAATAGAACGGGCATGGCTTAAGCGGTAACTAAAAATACACTCTTCAGTTGATACATTTTAGTTGCTTTACGGTTTCATTATATTTTGATGGAGCTCAAACGTGTCGTGGGAAACAAACACGTACACATTGCTGGGAATTTTGTATGTTGCTTAAATGAGGTGGCAAAGAAATAAGAAAGAAAATAATATCTGTTGTATGGTTATATCTGAATCTGATACATATAACATAAGTACTAGCTGATTAAAATAAAATGTTTTTCCAAACGAGCTATTCCGTTACTGTGTCTACTCTACAGCTACCACAATATCACACATTACAAAACTATAATTGTGATCAGTTTACAGTTACCGCCTTTAAAATAATGAAATTGGTTTTCTTTCTTTTACAAAATTTATATTTGTTTGATATAAAATTCAGTCTTATAGAAATATAATAATAATATTCTAATATTGTCTATAAAAAATTGCATTTTTTTTATTTTTACTACCATATTTTTCTTTTTCTATCCTACTAAGCATTTCCATTTACAATCATCATATGGCTGTATCCTTTTATTTATTATATTATCAGGAATAGTGCTAAATGATAGACAAAAAGATTAAATGTAAGTTGGCTATTATTTTAGGTAAATTTAGCTAAAGTCTTTTCGAAATTGACCATATACATAAACACAATGGACTTTTTCCCTCAACCATCAGACGATGTTAAGTGTGAAGAAGTAATGAGTGTGCAGAACAAACGTTACTTTTAAAATAATGTTGGATGGTCTAAAAAGTTTCCGCTGACTACAAATTATAGTTACATGTTTCATTAAAGCTACATATTTCATTAAAGTTACATATTTCATTTGTGCAGCCTTCAACTGCTTAAAAAAAATTGTGCAAATTATGGTGATGGTACCGTCTCAGAAAGAACATCCCGTAAATGATTCGCTCGATTTCATTCTGGACGTTTCGATGTCGAAGTTTCACCCTACTTGGTTTTTCAGCATATGCACATAATTTTTATATATTTATTAAATTTGATTCTTATACATTTTTCATGAAATGATGCAAAATCGAGTCTTATTTTGTAAAAAAAAAAATGCCTTACAAGTTTTAGTGACAAAGGCTTTAAGCGGAAAATTTTCTTCTATAGACATAGACTTTTCGCTTGTACGGAAAAAATTGTATAGTTTGTTTTGTTTTCGACTTTGTACATTAAAGAAAAAATCCTGTTTGTAAACAACAAAACGGTTTTGAAAATGGAGTAGAATTGACTCCGAAAGCTCAAGTAAAAATAAAAAAAAACAAAATTGAGCCCAAACCCAATAAAAAATAATTTAATTGCATACAATTATTGGCTCAATAATTATATTAAACAAAAATAATCGGAGGTAGACTTTGGTCTTTTGATAAAATACATATTTTTGGTAATACATATAACCAATTTATTAAAAAAAATTATTATTAATATTAATATATAATATATATTTAGCTAAGGACACTGTAGAACGCTTTGAAATAATATTAACAGTTTAACAATGTAAATTAAAACTGGAATTTAATATAGTTTGTGGCATAGTGGCACTGGACTAGAGCGACAATAGTATATTGTGTAACGTGTAGGAAAAACGATATATTCCCGGACGAGTATGGAAGTTGCTGGGACGAGGCGTCAGCCGAGTTCCAGCAACCATAAGAGTCCGGGAATTATAGTTTTTCCACGAGTTGCACATACGATTTTTTCTCTAATCGGCAGTATATCAGATTATCCATTTTATTCATTATATTCTTTAAAATACGCAAAATTTTCCAATTTATATTTTCAATAGATTTCACTATCAAAGTTTCCTTAGAATTATAACAATCGCGTGCGATTATACATTATATCATGTATTTCTTAAAAACAGATGATAATCAGTACTAGAAAGTATTCTCTGCCTAGGCAAGGAATACTTTCCAGTACTGTTTTTAGTAAGTTGCCTAGCAACGATGTAGTGTCGTGGAATACTTCATTTTGCTGACAGATAACAAACCAGAAAACTGACGTATTTTATCCGATTTGAGAAAAAGGTCTTTTGTTCGATTCCCATCCGATTTTTTATTTTTTTTTACTTTTATTATTATTTTTTACTATTCATGTAATAACCAAATATTTTACTTTAAATTAAACATTCCGCTTTATAGTTATTACACTAATTATACATACAATAAAATACGTGGTACGCGTTTATAGTGCCCTAAATGTATGCGAACACTACAACAAAATATTTAAAAACTTTTATATTATGAGTTGTAGTAAGCTATGAAAATGTTTCTGTAAAATTCTTTTTTCCTGTCATAAACTTCATAGCATGCTATGTTTGAAATAACATAACAATGAAAATTAAATAAATTTTATTATGGTAAATGTGGCTTAGTAGTAACATATTGGACTAAAGCGGTAAGGTCTTTGCTCAAGGCATTTCAGTTTTGTATTTCCAATTTATGTTTTTTTGACACGATAAGATAACGTCATACACCACATATTCAGAAAATTGACACGAAATTTTGCCTTTTTACACCAAAGGTGTAACGGTCACTATTTATGTCTTATGTAAATTTTCCCAAACGTTTTCCGCGTCTTAGGAAAACCGGCCAAAAATACTAAGTATATTTTTGAGTAACTGTGGATGTAAACTAACAGAAAACTATCATCATTTGAAAAGTTATAGAGACTAAGGGTGTTTAGTATAGCAAAATCATATTACGGTCACTGTTTATGTCTTATGTAAATTTTCCCAAACGTTTTCCGCGTCTTAGGAAAACCGGCCAAAAATACTAAGTATATTTTTGAGTAACTGTGGATGTAAACTAACAGAAAACTATCATCATTTGAAAAGTTATAGAGACTAAGGGTGTTTAGTATAGCAAAATCATATTACGGTCACTGTTTATGTCTTTTGTAAATTTTCCCAAACGTTTTCCGCGACTTAGAAAAACCGGCCAAAATTACTAAGTATATTTTTGAGTAACTGTGGATGTAAACTAACAGAAAACCATCATCATTTGAAAAGTTATAGAGACTAAGGGTGTTTAGTATAGCAAAATCATATTACGGTCACTGTTTATGTCTTTTGTAAATTTTCCCAAACGTTTTCCGCGACTTAGAAAAACCGGCCAAAAATACTAAGTATATTTTTGAGTAACTGTGGATGTAAACTAACAGAAAACCATCATCATTTGAAAAGTTATAGAGACTAAGGGTGTTTAGTATAGCAAAATCATATTACGGTCACTGTTTATGTCTTATGTAAATTTTCCCAAACGTTTTCCGCGTCTTAGGAAAACCGGCCAAAAATACTAAGTATATTTTTGAGTAACTGTGGATGTAATCTAACAGAAAACCATCATCATTTGAAAAGTTATAGAGACTAAGGGTGTTTAGTATAGCAAAATCATATTACGGTCACTGTTTATGTCTTATGTAAATTTTCCCAAACGTTTTCCGCGACTTAGAAAAACCGGCCAAAAATACTAAGTATATTTTGAGTAACTGTGGGAACGGTTTTGAAGTAACTGTTTAAATTTGTTCTCCCGTAAAAGAAGAAATACCGGAAATATGACTATTGATAATGTCATGATCAGAGACAGATGTCAAAACATTATCAACTGAATAAACGGATTTGAAAAACGTTATAAATAATTCGCAAACACAATTTAGATCATGAGCTTCCTTATCCTCATAACTCATGGGTATTGGATAACCAACAGATTTGAGTTTATATAATGCCAAAAGCACGATGGATTTGACTTGATACCAGATTCAATTTCTAACAAGTAATTACCATACATAAATTGATCCAAAGCCTTAAACTCATACGAATGTGAGAATACAATGTATAATCAGCAGATGCGTTCGTCCTTTTATACCGCTTGTGTACCTTGGTTTTACGGTTATATAAATTAACAAGTTTTTTGTTGAACCACTTTTCACGATACGAATTGTGTTTGTTGACAGTTTTTTTAATAAATAAATCCATCCCCGGATACAAAATTTTGTAAAACCGGTTACTCATATTTTTGATATTCTTCTCATTATAAAGGAAATCCCAGGAAATATTTTCAAGATATCCATTTAGAGAGATATAATCACCATATAATCATCAGAACATTGAAAACTTAATTTAATAACCAACGGTGTATGATGAATCACAGATAAGAATATTCTTATCTATGGATGAATGCTTGATGAGCGAGCCAGGTCTTCACAAGGTTGCACAGATGTATGTAAACTTTCGTCAGTAAAAACCAGATCCAGAAGTGATTAAAGTTGAGTTTCACTTAAACCACATACACATTGGTTATCTCCAATCCAACTGACATATAAGTGGAGTCGGCCCATTATTTCTGCATCCCGAAAGGAGGATTGATGGTGTTTTTCTATTAATAAAACCAAATTTAGTATTTTAAGCGGAGTTATCTAAGAATCGGAAAACTACATAAACGGAAATAGTCTTGTTATACTAAATACTCTCACTGTGTATACATAACTTTCAAAATGATTGCTTAAAATTATACTTAGCAGTTTGGGCTTAGGCCATACTTATTTATAAACTGTTTAATTCGAATCGGGTTTTCTTCTTTATATAATACTGATTATCGTTTAATCCGAATTAAGTAAATTATAATCACGAACACATGCAAAGCTATTTAAATTTAGGAAAAACTTCACACATTTGTGCAAACACGTGAAGTTTTTCCTAAAAGATCCTATTTTTTTTTTTTTTTTTTAGGAGAGTTTAGGATAAACTTCACGCGAATTAGTAGGCAAGAATTGACAAAGAGAAAGAACGATTTTTTCGAAATCCGGATATTCTATCTATATAGAATTTTAATATCACAATAACGAAAAGAAAAAAGGAATTTTAACGTATTTAACAATAATATACATATATCGCACATGATAAAGAAAAGTGACACAACTCAAAATTTCGAATTTTTCAGGAGAGCAAAAGCCAAAAATGATTATTTCGATTTTACTACGCACTAATCTCTAAGGAAGATCAGAAAATTGAGCCGTCTCTACCTTTGTAAAATAAATATGAAAATGTCGATATGTCAGGTTATGAAATCGATCATTGCGCATCTTTTTGGCGAATTATCTGAAAAACTCAATTTTTTGAGTTGTGTCACTTTTCTATGTCATGTGCGATATTATAAATTAAATTTTGAAACAACTTTTAATAAACAATACAATAAATTGAATTTTAATTCATTGAGTTTAATTAATTTAAAGATAATTTATATTAAATTAAAATAATTAATATCAACATCTTATGAACTTTATCACGCAAAACAGCTACGGCCAAGTAAAGTAGACCACACAGCCCACCCCGAATTTTTGTTGTGAAGAAACGCACAGCTCCCGCGGTTTGTCGGTCTGTAAGGTTTTTTGTGTGATGACCCAACACATGTATGAAAAATCTTCCTTAAAAACCCTTACTCTTTGGTTTAAGGTCTATTTAAGGTACAATAGTAATTAAAGGCATTTAATCTCGAGTTATTCCTACTCGGCTAAAAACTAGCGGCTAAAAAAATATCAAATTGTCAAATGGTGATTGTATATAAATTGTTTCCGTCCTAGGACGGGCTGTACTCCCTAGTTATTTAAATATTGTCGTAGGTTCGAATAACATTTTTATTCATTATAAGATCAACTTCTAAAAAAAAAAAAATGAAAATATAAAATTGGAATTGGTAGGACCAATAATTCAATTTAAAAAGCAAAAACAACTTAAAAAACAGAAAACTAAAAATTGAAACTTACATATTGTAATGAGCATGAATTATTGAATTATTTACAACGGACATTTTTTTGGTAGGGGAGAGTCTCCAATTGTGGGCACCCCTATATAACTTTTGACAGAATGCAAATATGGCTGATCTGACTAGTGTATTTTGACAGTACGCAGTTTTCTAGCTAATATCGAAGTGAATGGACGAGCTTGTTCATTTGCTGCGATCACATTAAAAAAAAGTCAGGTGGTTGTGATTTCCGGTTGTGGGCACTTAAATGTAACCGATTGTAGGCATCCTCTTCCGCTGTCCTCTTCCTCTTCCGCTGTAGGCGTCCTCTTCCGCTGTCTCCCCTCCCCCCTTAAAGAAGATTAAAAAAAGACGGCAACCCGTCGGCCAAACGCTTTATAAAACCATCATCTGATGATGATATCGACTTTGCATCATCCGTTTGAAGCCTCTGCCATCGAACTTGACTGAAGTTAAATAATTTTTTAAAAAGCCTTTTTTTATTATGTTTGCCACTGAAGGCCTTTAAAATTAATAAACCTCGAAATTCTTTCAAATTAGGCGCGTTTTCCTTAAACTATTCCCATTTTCAGCGAATTTTCGAAGGATGCCCATAACCGGTTACGATTTTTTTTTTTTTTGCCAAAAAATATGACTTCAAAATTGGTCGTAAAATTTGCCTAGTTGACGGAATCAATGTAGTTACTTTAGCAAACAGTTAGCTAATACCTCTAGCTTTCCATTGATATTCATATCTCCGCATAATATGGACTCAAAGGAAAATTATGGGTCAAAAACAAAACTGTGCCTACAACCGGAGACTCTCCCTTATAGAATTTTTCACATTTTTTTTTCAAATTCTTTTAAATAATTCAGACATGATCAAAAATGATCTAATAGTTTTACATAAAAATTTTTTTTTTTTAAAAGATGTGTAAAAAAAGATTAAAAATTAAAGAGGTGAAAAATTCTATATGTATAAAAAAAAAATTTAACAGAGTAGAAGTTTCAGACCTGATGAAGGATGCAATATCCGAAACCGGTAGCGAAAACTAAATAATTATAATTTATAATTATTAAATTTAAATATATCACAATAAGAATGTCTACTTAAAAAAATTTTGTATTGTGCTTTTTTTTTGTTTAATTAATGTGTGTAAATAAATGGTTATAAATAATAATAATAATAAAACATTTTTTTTAAAAATAAAAGTAATAAAAAAAAAAAAAAAATAATTTAAATATTGTCGTAGTTTCGAGTAACGTTGAGCAAAGTTGCTGCCAATGGGTTCGGTCTAAACTTTAATCTCTCTTGCTTGTTCGTGAGATAATTCGCAACATAAATTTAGATATCAAAACCCATATATTGTACTGGTTGTTTAAAATATCTCATGTCCGGTTGAATAGCTTTGGTCCTAATGAAATCGTTGTTTTATTGGTTGACCAAATTGAAGGTACCGTACAAGTAGTGTCAATAATTAATCGAATCGGTTTTCTCGAATCCAAGTTATTCCGGTATATAAAAAATAAAATTCACGGTTTGCTTTGTTTTTTGGTCACTTGTTTATTCACTGTATAAAAAATATGGTCACTTTATTTTATTTTTTGAATATTTTTCTACAATTTTCTATTCACAAAAAAGTTTCTAGAATATAAAGGTCTTTGGTGTCTTCAATCGGGATAGCATTCACCAGTGTCATAAAGTGGGTGTGATAGTTTTGACAGTATTGATTTCTATTTTAACCAACATATATTTACTTATACAACACCAGCTAAACAAGTCAAAAGCTTCAGTAACGTTGGTACAGGCATCAAATTTAACACGAAAAATCGTATTCTAGAACTTTATACCGAAAGTAGTATAAAAAATTATACTGATATTTCTAACCGTGTAACTGGCCATATTCCAGAACTTTATACAAACATCATTTTAGAATTACATTTCCAACACACATGTCGAATTTCATCATAATCGGGTGAGAAATAGGCAAGTTTCATCATACTTACATCATACCAGAACTTCATCCTAAAACATTTTAGAATCCCATTTCCAACACACAAAATATACAGGGCTGAAACCTCACAAGGTGATCAGAACTTCGGTCTTTGGTTTTTTCAATGTGGATTGCATTCACCTGTCACCTGTGTCATAAAGTTGGTGTGACAGTTTTGACAGTACTGATTTCTATTTTAACTAACATATATTTACTTATACATACAACAACAGCCAAACAGGTCAAAAGCTTTAGTAGCAGGGGTACAGGCACCCAATATAACACGAAAAATCGTATTTTAGAACTTTATACCGAAAGTAGTATACAAAATTATACTGATTTTTCTAACCGTATAACTGGCAATATTCTAGAACTTTAACCGACAATCATTTTAGAATCCCATTTACAACTTAAATGTCAAATTTCATCAAAATCGGGTAAGGAATAACCAAGTACCATCCTACTTGGCCATATTCCAGAACTTCATCCAAAAAACATGTTAGAATCCCATTTCCAACACACATGTCGAATTTCATAAAAATCGGTTGAGAAATGGGCAAGTGCCACCTACTTGGCCATATTCCAGAACTTCATCCAAAATGCTTTTTAGAATCCCATTTTCAACGCACATGTCGAATTTCATTATAATCGGTTGAGAAATGGGCAAGTTCCATTATACTTGGCTATATTCCAGAACTTCATCCAAAAACATTTTAGAATCCCATTTCCAATGCACATGTCGAATTTCATCGTAATCGGTTAAGAATTAGCCAAGTTCCATCATATTTGGCCATATTCCAGAACTTCATCCAAAACAATTTTAGAATCCCATTTTCACCGCACATGTGATGAGAAATAGTCAAGTTCCATCATACTTGGCCATATTCCTAAACTTCATCCAAAAATCATTTTAGAATCACATTTCCAACGCACGTATCGAATTTCATCTTAATCGGTTGAAAAATAGGCAACTTTCATCATACTTGGCCATATTCCAGAACTTTATCCAAAAATCATTTTAGATTTCCATTTCCGACAGACATGTCAAATTTCATAATAATCGGTTGATAAATAGGCAAGCACAAGTTCCATCATAGAAAAAATTTGTTAACTACATCCTAATGCAACCCCAACTCAACTCTAACTCAACTTCAAATCAACCCTCAAATTTACCCCTAACTCAACCTTCAAATCAATTCCCAATTCAATGCCCAATTCAATAATAATCAAACCAGCATACATAAAAAAATCGTAAATATTTATAAAAGCAGGTATTTTGGGTCAATTCGTATGGCAGGTACCCCACCCCCTCGACGTACAGTCTCCAAAAGCTTTTCAAATCTCCGCCTTGACCATAGAAACAGATTGGCGAAAAAAAATTCAAAATCGGACAAGCCGTTCTCGAGATACCATGGGCCCAGACATGCAGACATCCAGACATCCAGATATCCAGACGTCCAGACATCCAGACAGACGGACGGACATTTATTTTTTTTTTGTATTTTCAGACTCAGGGACTTTCAAAACGTCGAGAAAAGTGGTTTTGGACCAACCAAATTTCTCGTCATTTTTGACAGGATTTCAATACTTTGGTCTTTTTAGACCGAAGTAATTCCATTTCCAACACACATGACACATAATCGGTTAAGGAATAGCAAAATTCCATCCTACTTGGCAATATTCCACACATATCAAATATTCCCATTTCCATACGCATATCAAATTTCATTATAATCGGTTAAGGAAAAGCCAAGTTCCATCCTACCTGGCCGTATTCCAGAGCATCATTCAAAAATTATTTTAGAATTCCATTTCCAACACACATGTCAAGTTTCATCATAATCGATTAAGAAATAGCCAAGTTCCATCATACTAGGCAATATTCTAGAGCTTCACCCAAACTTTAAAAATCACATTTCCAACGCACATGCCGAATTTCATCATAATCGATTAAAAAATAGGCAAGTTTCATCATACTTGGCCATATTTCAGAACTTCATCCAAAAATCATTTTAGAATCCCATTTCCAACGCAGATTTCGAATTTCACCATAATCGGTTGAGAAATAGGCAAGTTCCATCATACTTGGCCATATTTCGGAACTTCATCCAAAAAACTTTTTACAATTCAATTTTCAACGCACATGTGATGAGAAATAGTCAACTTCCATCATATTTGACCAATATTTATCGTACCATCGTAAATATTTATAAAATCAGGTATTTTGGGTCAATTCGTATGGCAGGTACCCCACCGCCTCCAAAAGCTTTTCAAATCTCCGCCTTGACCATAGAAACAGATTGGCGAAAAAAAATTCAAAATCGGACGAGCCGTTCTCGAGATACCACTGGTACAGACATCCAGACAGACGGACGGACATTTTTTTTTTTTTTTTGCTTTTTCAGACTCAGGGACTTTCAAAACGTCGAGAAAAGTGATTTTGGACCAACCAAATTTTTCATCATTTTTGACAGGATTTCAATACTTTGGTCTTTTTAGACCGAAGTAATTAAATTTCATAATAATCGATTGAAAAATAGGCAAGTTCTACCATACTTGGCATATTCCATAACTTTATCCCAAAATCATTTTAGTTTCCCTTTTCCATTACAAATGTCGAATCTCAGCATAATCGGTTGAGAAATAGCCAAGTTCCATCATACTTGGCCATATTCCAGAACTTCATCCAAAAGTCATTTTAGATTCCCATTTCCAACACATATGTCAAATTTTATAATAATTGTGTGATAAATGGGCAAGTTCCATCATATAAACAATTTGTTAACTACTCACTACATCCTAATTCAACCCCAACTCAACTCCAACTCAACTTCAACTCAACCCGCAAATTGATCACTAACTTAACCTTCAAATCAATTACAAATTCAATGCCCAATTCAATAATCAAACCAGCATATTATATAAAAATATCGTAAATATTTATAAAACCATGTATTTTCGGGCCAATTGGTATGGCAAGTACCCCACCTTCTTGACGTACAGTCTCCAAAAGCTTTTCAAATCTCCGCCTTGACCATAGTAACAGATTGGCGAAAAAAAATCCAAATCGGAAAAGCCGTTCTCGAAATAGCATGGGTTCAAACATCCTGACGTCCAGACAGACGGACGGACATTTTTTTTTTTTTTTTAGCTTTTTCAGACTCAGGGACTTCTTTCAAAACGTCGAGAAAAGTGGTTTTGGACCAACCAAATTTTACGTCATTTTTAACAGGATTTCAATACTTTGGTCTTTTTAGACCGAAGTAATTGACCGTAGCGACGTTGCAAAAACGAATATACGAAAACACTGTAATCACATGATCGTGAAAAACAGAATACAACAGAAAAAGGTGTTTTCTTAAAATCGATTTTTTTTTTACTAAAATTAAAAGTTATAAAGTATCACAGAGACAAAGCGTAATATCTAGACGAATCAATCATGACGAACAGTTGGGAGTTTAGTCAATAGAATAAAACTGAATACATCGTACACACTTGTTGAAAGAACAGAAAACCGATTCACTTAAATGACTGTATACCATACAACTCACAATACCCAAAAACAGAATCAGATGACCGTAATTATCTTAGTGACAAACACAACCAGATTCATACAATGCATTTTAAAAAGAACATTAATCAATGAATGATACAAACAACCCGATCAATCGCGAAAAGTCAACTTAATACATATACGTGAAACTTCTTGTCTCTAAATCAGATGATTATACATATTTTGAAGATAAGCACAATCAGATTGTTTATTGAGGCTATCGGACTTCGTGATACTGTCGAAAATATTTGCATGATTAGTATTTAAAATGTGGGTTGAATGGACACTGGTAAGGACAGAACTCGTCTTATTCAACAGGGCAATTTTTTGGCGTTCCTTTTATGCTATACAGCTGCTGTGTTTGTGCGATATACACTTAAAATCTTTATATTACCTTTTGTTTTCCGATTGGTCTGGAATTGGTTAGGCAATCAGGAAAATTATTTTTCTGTTTAAATGACTTCATTTTTGAAACTGTCTCGGGTAAATTCCAACACAGATTAATGAAGGGCTTCGAAGATGTGATACAGAACTTATGCGTGACGTGCGGTGGTGATCGACGGATAAACAATCCCCATTATGATTCAGAAGTTCAAGGTTCGAATCTGGGCATGCACCATTAACTTTATTGTAAATTGTGTATATGTACATTTATGAATATTCCAGTACCACCAACACTCGTAAAGAGGGTGGAAGATGCATGCCCGAGAATTCGCCATTTAGATGTATTTGTATCCACCGATCCGTATTGGGCAAGCATTTTGGAGAATGGCCATTTCCTTAAAAATAGATCGATAATGTACCAAATGTAACTAATACTCCTGAGCAGAAAATGAAAAAATTATATAACTGTAACTTTAGAGCAATTGTTTACGGGGAAAAAATACAGACTACTACCAATTATTATTCATAAACTGTAAGAATTTTGTCAAATGTTGCCCATGCCAGCAGCCATGGCGCGGAGCTAAGTGATATTTTGTGAAGTTGAATATTTCATCATCTTTCAGTTATGTAGATGTTATTGGAAGTTGCCGCTATCTCAAAAAAATAATTCGGGAAATAGGTATAGCGCCTAGTTATGTATTCCGAAAAGTGCTTGCAATCAGTATATTACATTTTGTGAATAACTTAGTCCTAACAATAAATTTCTCGCTTATGCTGAATTTACATTTTGTGAATAGGACATACAAATAAAAAATAATGAAATTACCAAAAAGTACAATAAGAAAAAAAACTGCTTGAAACGTGGGCTAAAAAGGATAAAATTATTGTTTCCAGAAATCGGTGCGGTGGTAAAATAAAATTCTTCAAAAATCATCGATGAAGTTTCAATGATATCTTATTAAAATTTACAGGTAAAACTATCATATTTCATACGGATAGAACGGAAACTTCAGCAGACTTGCCGGGGGCAGGGAAAGTATCGAGCTATACGAACAACTTTCACTGCAACTGATCGATAAAGGCAAAGTAATCCAGAGATTTTCAAGTCAATATAAGGTAATTGTATCCAGCACCGACTTTAAAAAAAATTAGTTTCATCCTTTCGTCTGTTCTTTAAAAAAATTTATTAATGATAACTTCAAACAAAACATTCAATTAAGTCCGTGTCCGAAACCGATGATAAATATTTTTTTAGTGTACATTTACGACATTTATTTGAAAAATATTCCCATACAATCAAAATGTTCTATTATGCGGTTCAAATAGTGTAATAATTATTTGACATACTTCCTCGCCTCACATATTTGTTGTTTGATTTTAATTATGGTAATTTCTGAGAAATGGGTAGATTTCTGTTTAATAGTAATCTGTAATCAATTTATTTAAAGTACAGCTACATACCTTTTACATTCTGTTTATCAGGAGAAAATTGCACATTATCTATTTTCTTGGTAATCCAACAAAAAATTCAACAATTTTCCAACCTCAACTTACAAAGAAAATTCAATTATCAAAATTAATGAATATACATATATAGAACCTATATTGTAATTACATCTTATTTATTCTAATAATCGTTTTATTAATTATATAATATCTTAAAATAATTTAAAACAACATCAGGCATATGGATTTACAATAAAAACGGATTTACAACATAACAGTAACACGAGATTTTCAATGAAACGCAATTATTGCACCTCTTAAATATGATTAACAAGATGGGTTAATTATTGAACGAATATTTATTATACCGCTTCTTTACAAAAATATCTTACAATAAATCAAAGATTTTTATAAATCAAATAACAATAATTTATGCCAATTATAAAAAAATATAATAAAACCAATTCTTTAATTTTGCAAACATGTTTTTGAGCTGAAATTGCAGATGATACATCCATTAGACATATAAAAACTTTCTATTGTTAACATTTTTACTATATACCCACTCGTACCTCTCTCTTGTAAATGTGGATATTTCTTTAAGATGTTCGTTTTTATTTATTTTTTTATCATTACCCATTTTTATTTTTTATTTAAGTATTATGTACTCATGTATGTACGTATTTGTATTTCTTTCGTCTTAATTGTTCAAATTTTATATCCAATCATAAATCAAATTCAAAAGAAAAATTTTGATTGAATAATAAATTTTAAGAAATCGGTAAATGTAGAAAAAATAATCTGTAAGTACAACTAAGACATAGATTTTATGACATCAATACATTTATGTTCATAAATGTGTGTGTACGGTTATATGAATTAGCAATATTCATTGTTTAATTATTTTATTAACCATAAAACATAATTTTATTGGTTAAGCTGCCACTCTTGGATGTAGAATGGAATAAAAACCAACAACTCATTTATACATTTATAATTTTTCATTTTATTTATTTCTTAAGATTTCAATAAAAATAGGTTTTGATTCAATTATTTATAATAGTAACAAACACAATAGATAGACCTCACTTTGTATTGATAGATATCATTACGCATTAGCCTGGATATCATTACGTTGCCAATTTAGTGCACTAGACAAAAAAGGAATCTAAACTAGTGGGCGTGTTTTTTTTAATGTCGGAGAAATAAGAGAGGATAAATAGGTACTACATATATCGCAGAAATCCGATAAATATTTTCTCTGAAAACAAATAATGACAGTTTTCTTAGTGTCGTTTTATTTAGATAATAATTTTATCTAAATGCACAACATTCGTCATGTTTGAATTTAACCAAAACATACTGATGTCAAACAACAATCCGAATTTTTTTTTTAGAGATAAAGGATTGTATTTGTATTCGAAAATTAACCGAGCGTCAAAAAAAATAAGAGAGAATAGTACATTGTGTCATTAGGATTAAAAGTGATACTTTGTTTGACGAGCAATTATATTTGCATGCGAGGCGAAGCGCAGCGTAGCCGAGCAAAAGCAAATATAATTGCGAGTCAACCAAAGTCACTTTTAATCCGAATAACACATACTATTTTTTCTCCAACGAAGAGTTTATGCCTTGTCGGTTTTACATTACTAATTATACAAGTAAGTACAAATTATGTAATTAATAACTTCAAAATTGAAACTAATTTTGTTGAAATATTTTGTAAAACTAAGGAGGTCATGACTTTCAAAATTGAAACTAATTTTGTTGAAATATTTTGTGAAACTAAGGAGGTCATGATATGAACGAAAAATAAAAAAAATAAAATAATTATTTCATATACATACATTATCCATATTATTGGATTTTCACTATAATATTTTTCTCCTAGTATTAAAAGTGCCTACTTTTACACCTAGGATTAAAAGTGTAGCTTAGCAACACACACATTTTTAAAATAGTAAGAAAAAGGCCAACTTTAATACCCAAAAACAGTATTAAAACTAGAGGCTTTTAAGACGTTGGGAGAAAAATAAATTTTGTCTCGGATACTAAAAAAAAACCCTTATTTTACAGTTAAATTATTTTTCTGGTTACTTCGGCATCAAAAAAAACGACATGCCCAGTATATCATATACAGACGTATAAATTCAAAACTTATAGCTTTGGATGGTATTAAGCATGGCTAAAAATAAAGCTCTATTAAGTCATATGACCATAATGGGTAATAGTTTTACTTTATTTGTAATAATCATCTGAATACGAAAATATAAAAGGCAAACATTAGTGATAGTCATCGTAGAGTGCTTTTTCGCGGCACCGTTATTATTCATGCATAAAATTCGTATAAATTTGTTTCCAACAACCGAAGAGGAATGGCTAGGAATCGCTGACGATTACAACGGAATATGGCTATTTCCAGTTGCTTAGGTGCTCTAGATGGCAAGCACATTGCATTTCGACCATCCAAAAACAAGCCCCACTCTTTTATAATTAGAAATGGATTCACAGTATTGTACTTTTGGCCTTGCGGATGCCAACGCGAATTTTATTTTTATTGATGTTGGGTGAAATGGCAGTATTAACGATGTGGTGTCTTACAGAGATCAACATTTATGTACGTCCTAAAGCAGCCAGAGAAATATTTACCACCAAACGCGTTTATTGGAGATTAAAGGTTATTACTGGCATATCTGTTTATTGTAGAAAATGTCAAAAAATCTTGACAAAAATTTATTTATTCAGATTTATTTTCTCAGCGGTGTACCACGCAGAAAAATACAGTCACCGGTTATTGGACCATCAGTATAGCGGTGGTACACTGGCCGTTAGTATTATTATAAGGAGTTACATACCAGTAGTATGCTAGATTCTGTAAATAATATTAAGCGTGATATACCGGTGGACACTGCTCGCTTGTTGTATTATTTAGTGTGGTGCACTGGCGAATGGGAGTGCTTTTCATTACGGTTACGGCATACCTGGGGTATGCCGTAACCGTATTCGGGGAACCTGTTAATTGTTCCATTTCTAAAATTTAACCTTGTAGTTAATTGTTTATGGGTGGTATGAGATTTTCTTCGAGCAGTGCAGCGGGGCATAAGGCTTCACGCATTGAGTGTGGACGACCAGGGATGGCTCAAAAAAAATTGTAATCCTTGCGCCCTAGGCAAACTTTTTTGTTGCGCCTTCCCTACCCAAGCAAAAAATAGGTTGATATTAAAAATATTCTTAAGGTGATAAAAATATTTGGAGAAATATCGGACAATTTGTTTCGTTCAATGCGCGTTGAAATAGAGCTCAACATAAATCCACTGCTTCGATGTCTTTAGAGCCTTCATGAGTTATACACTCTCAAGCTTAGTACACGATGCATACAGGTGCTATATTGTTACTTGTTGTAGGCTTTGAATATCAAAAATGAATCCAAAAACTGACTCGAGATTTTGTATTCTGCTCAAACCTATCATTAACGGAGTTAATAGCAGTATCAAGGACTGCAAAGAAAAAATGCACTTTAAATCTTTGCTGGGGGTTCTGAATGAAATTATCTTGTCCTTCATATGAAAATGTTTTTTTAGAAGCATCTACTAAGATACTGCTAAATCTAATATCGCTCCTTAAGTTCTCTAAAACAATTTCGTATTCTATAATTGTTGGATACCAGAATGAATATTTAAGTATTTTTCTTGGAGCATTTTTTCGTTACACGAGAAGTTTTTGGGTGTTTTTTCGTGTGGTTACACCGTGTAACCGTGAAGTGACGTTGCGATTATACGCAAAATGAAATGTGTAAATTACACTCAAAAAGAATTTGTGATTTTACTTGTCTATGCATGTGTACATTTGCTTTATTTTTAAATAGACAGACCTTATATTGAACTAATAAAAAAATATCGTAAATTACGAATATTATATAAATAGGTTTTAAATTTTACTTGATACAAAAAATAAAAAAAAGTATACAGGCCGCATTTTAGGCGCCCTCAAAAGTACTGCTCCCTAGGCGGCCGCCTAGTTCGCCTATATGGTAGAGCCGCCCCTGTGGACGACTTCAACTCTTCCATTGATATAGCAATGATGTCCGAACATTTCATAATGGGAAATTCTTTACAAACCTTGGACTCCGACATATTTGTATCAGATTCCAACAAAAATTGATTTTTAAATTATTGACTATTGACGTATAAAATTCTGTACTAAAAAAACAGCAAAAATTTCCCAGAATTTTTCCCTATATTTATCGTGATCTCGATCAGCAATCTAATAGAAAAACACAGCTGAAAACAAAACAAACGAATTGTGGAGAGAAAATTTGGTATAGATAATAATGAAAAAAAAGTAATATTCTCCTCTGAATGATAGATTTATCTACATTTTTTTTCTTTGTTACTGTTATGTCGTTTTCGATTGACCAAAAAAACTAAACTCAGTGCAAAAAAAACTAAACTCGAACATTTTTTACTATGGCGAGTTTAGTTTTTTCTTGCACTGAGTTTAGTTTTTTTTTTGATCAATCGAAAACGACATTAGTGTATTCTGGTTAAATGAAAGTATTTTTATTTATTTTCTTTTTTATTTTCGCCTAACACTTTCAACTATAAGTTATTAAATGTAAGAGGGTGTCTGTGTGCCTCATCACTAAGTCATGCTCGTAATACATTAGTGTTGGTTTTGCTCAAACCTAAAACACATTTAAAAAGTGGAAAACCCTGAAACAAAATCGAAAACATAAACATATAACATATTTTTGTCTTCATCACTCTATAGTCATATTTTCAAAAAAAAAAAAAAAAGATGTATTGATTTTCTAGTGCTTTTCTATTTATTAATGGGTAACAAATCGTTCGGCAGAAAAAAATTTTGAGGACAAAATGCAACACAAATATCGCCACTCCAAAATTAGTTTAGAGGCAAAGAGGTAAGAAACGAGGAAGATGCATCATTTAACACGCCTGAATAGACTGATTTATCAATAGAAGCTTTCGTTAAAGAATAATATATTCGTGAAGTAAATGAACATTTTTTTGTTTTTCCGATAATAGTTTGTTTTTCAACCTGAACCTGAACCCAGTTTCGCCGATTCGCATCTCTGAAATAAAATAACTACATTTGTACATTTTTAAATTAAAAATTTCGAGCTTCTAGATTCCAAATTTTTCGAATCGATTCTAGGTGAAGTTAAAATAAATTAAAGTCGTCTTTGTGGTAATAAACCATTAATTTAAAATAGTGTTCCTATTGTTAATGCAACGGAACTGGATTCCAGCAAAAGAGGTAAGTTCGGTGTCCAGTACCAAAATTAAAAAAGTTTGAATGCTGCAGCGAAAAGTTAAGATGCTAGTGGAAAATCAGAATAATCAACACGAATTGGGGCTCAATTTTTCAGATGGAATTAAATTTCATTAAAATGTTTTTAAACTATTTTATTTAAATTCAAACCTCTGTTTGGGTCGAATATTGCGATCAATTTTTAACCGACTTCGAACGAACCGATTCCTTTCAAACTTACTTGTTTTCGATAACAATGCCCGTTTTTAATAATTTCAAAACGGCAAAAACTAAATTATATTAATCAAAATCTTTTTTTTTTTTTTGGGGATATATTTTATCACAAAATATCCGCATAAATATGTTCCAAATTGTCAACTTTTATGTATGGTGGCAAAAAGGAACTTACATTTTGTGACAAATTGGTGACTAAAATTTTTTTCTTTTGGGTGGTAAATTCAACGTAAATTTTTTCACAAAATACCCGCATAAATTTGTTCCAAATTGTCAACTTTTTTTGTGACAGAAAAGAACTTACATTTTGTGACAAATTGGTCTAAAATTTTGTGATCACAAATTTGGTTACTCGGGCTATCTCAAACAAAAACATCACTTTTCGATACAATCGAATACAAAATTATTGTTTTCCATTTTTTTTTATATGTATGTATGTATGTAGTTTTCGATCCGCGATTGATCCGCTCCCGCGGATTCTATAATCGACCTGATTATCATTTTATATTTTGTATGTGAAAGAATCTTCGGCATTTTATATAAAAGTTTTGACTATATACGAGTCTAATTAATGGAAAAATGCAAACAATCCGTTGCCACTCATTTGACATAGTAATAAATCAGAGGTTATACACTCAACGGTTCCGGGTTCGAATTGAATTATAAACGTGTTCGTTGAATTGATTGGATGAAATGAAGGTCTTATTTAAATTGTACCCCCTTTACAAAAGTATACTAAGTACACTACTTTGGATAAAAAATTGATTACAAATTACCTAAAGACTGAAAAGTACAAAATAAAAATATCATTTTTTTTTTAACGATTTTATTGAAAATGGAGTAAAAATTAAAAAAATAAATTTGTTTGGACATGAAATTTTGAATCAATCAATATTTACAACTTTCAATTTTTATTTTTTACAATTAACAAAGAAACCGCCCCGGTGGCACAGTTGTTAGAATGCTTGCTTTAAGCTCCGGAGGTCCCGGGTTCGATTCCCGGCGGGTGATGAAAAAATCACGGCTGGTTTAATGTAAGGATCAATGAACTAATCACTCATTATCTGTTATAAAACTGATTACGAAACTTCAAAAAATGAAGCGGCCAAATCCCTCCATGGGATGTAGCGCCAGCGAAAAAAAAAAAAAAAAAAAAAAAAAAACTTGTTAAGTTAATGGCAGATGTTATGTTGTTCTTCTGAAAATTCATTTATAATGTTTGTATCATCATTTTCATTTTTAGTGGAAAATGGTGAAGTAAAATTGTTGTTCAAATTTGCTCATTTTCAAGAAAAGAGTTTAACTTAAAAAATTTTATTTCTTCATTTTTTTTTTATCAATTAAAAGCAGTTTGAGAAAATTTAATGGTTTACCCAATTTGTTGCACCTTGCACCATCCTGGTACATTTTTTGGATTACGTGTCCGTGGTATACTAAAAGTAATAAAATTTTTCGAAAAATACCCTGCTTTTAAACGCAAGTAGCAAATTAAAATTAAATATTTTTATATGAATAAAACTGGGTCATTTCGAACTGGGTCTTCTTGATCGCGAGGATATCACCAATACGATAATTGTGAGATTTCTTCATTTCCGATTGTAGGATCGCTCATAATCATTCTGAGCTTTAGTAATATTAACACGAGCCACTTCGCGTTGCTGCTGTCGATATTCCATAAAATCTCCCAGACCACTTTATCAATTCGATGATTGCTAAGTCTTCTGGGCTTCTCATGTGAATAACAAAAATTACATAGCTGAAACGGTGTATTTTCAATGCTGGGCTGATACGAATTATTCAAACATCGTTGCAAGCGTCCAACATGTTTATCTCGTTTATTGCCTGACATTTTGGGTAAGGGAGCTACGATTGTGCGATTGTACCGCTCCACTTGGCCATTTTCCCTATGCCTACCACATTTGTTGTATAGTGAGTTATGCTTTTAGCCAAACAATAATTCTGAAATTCGGCTGATGTAAATGACTTTCCTTTATCAGAAATTACGTATGTTGGATTACCAAACACTATTTTTTTTATTTCAATTTTTCATAACAGTTTGGGATGTTGTTGACCAGGAAAACCTCGAAAACGCATCTACTTTAACCGAAATAAACCTATAATTATTTTTTCTATTATCCAAATTAACTAAATGATCCATGTGATATTTCTCAAGTGGTCGTTTTCCTTTTGGTATTTGATGGAATCCATATTTCTTCCTAGTTTTCCTGTTATTCAGTATACATACAACTCACCAGTTAATGCATTTTTTAATTTTCTTCTCCATTTTATTGAAATAAAACTGCCTTCTCACCAACCGATTGCCTTCTGAATTCTAAAACGACTCATATCATGATAACATCTTACAACTTGTTTACACATAGTTTTAGGTACCACCAGCACATCACTCCCGTCAACTTCTGTTTATAAACATAAACAGCTTTTAACTTCTCAATAACTCTATCAACATTCAACAACATAATGGAGTTGAGAATAACCACTTAACGTGACGGTCGATGTTCTAGCTCATCCTACTGAAGAAGTATATAATTTGAATTGTCAGCTTACAAACGGTAAATATCCAACAAATACATCCTACATTTTTTCAGCGCCTTTGCGATAGGTAGGACCACCTCTAATTGGTAGCTGCTGCAGTTTGCTTCGAGACAATTGGTTTTCCTGCTACAATAGTACCTATACAGGATCGAATTTTTTATCATCAGATTCTTCAACAATACAGCACCCTACCCAAACTTGCGCACATCCGTGTGTAATTCAGTTTTTAAAATGTGACTATTTATTTTCAACACTGGTTGCCCTGTAAATAATTCTTCAAAATTCGTATTTCCCAAATGGTGTAATGAACAACGTCCCTTAAATTATCAATTGTTCTTTAATATTTAGAACCTTTTACTATTAGGCAATTTAATTTATGATAGTCGATACAGAAACTTTTCAATCCATCTGTTTTGCCTAAACCACGGGAGATGTGAAATCCAAAAGCTGCATAATAAATGGTATCATTCAGCCATTACACGTTGATAAATTGGTCGTTCATCTGATAAAAAAGGTTCATTGTATGTGGTTGGTAGTTATGAACTGCACTCGACAGTTCCTGCTTCACACTGTGATCCTCAATATGACCCAAATCTAATGGACATTGTTCTTCAATTGGTAAACACATTAATTATTCGGCATCATCTACTTGATACCGCTCGACGAGAATGTCGTGACTGTTTGTGATACGAAGTCAGTTCCCAGCAAAAATCCGACTGGTAATAAGTGCATCCACTCCGCCTGAAAACATCCCAAAGTCGTTGGATTTGTTGATGCCGCTCCGTAAATTAACTGCGTAAGTCAGAAACAGTATCTATAGTATGGCTACATTCAATCGTCCATCGATCAACACTTCGTGTTTAAATCTTGTTGCATTGCTTGCTTGTCTTCTGCTACTGATAACGTTTTTTTATCGCAGTTTGGCGTGATGTGCTAAACTTATTGCACTTAAAGCATTTGAAATCTTTGGTACAAGTAATACTTTTACGGGCAGGATCACTTGCACTTCATTTAAAATAATTACTACTACCTCTTCTGTATTTACCATTTTGACTTGAATGTTATTTTTTGTCAATATATTGTAGAAACGATCGTTGTTCTGCTTCGAGTTATTAGAACTCGAGCTCACTTGTTGCTTGATGGACCAAAAAGAATAAATTTGTTGAATTCAGAATCTGACTGTCTCATTTCGTAAAAATAATTCAAGTGTACTTTTACAATTGAGCCGTTTTCTATTTCTCATTTTAAGTATAAATAGTAGGTAGTATTAGTAGTTATCTAGGATCATCCCACAAATCAATAAAGCCAATTTTTTAAAACTTTTTTTCGCAGTACCCAACAGTAGATGTTTACTAAAAATTGAAAGTCTTAGACAACAGAGTGATTTTCCATATATTTTATATGAAAAGTTTGGTGTTCCCCTTTTTATTCCTTTAAAAGAGGTTCGGTTTGTACATTATGTCTTTGTAAAATCAAGGTTGCTTTAAAACTTAAAGTTTATAGTATGCTGCTTCTTGTTGTCTTGAGACGATTAATTTTGTGACCTGGTTTGCAACCTTTTCTGACCTAGTCACGTGCTCTTCTCCTTGCACAACACTCGGAGGCTCCAGAAAGAGCTGCTGCAAAGTCTGCTAATTTCCAAATTAGTGGATGCTTAGCGATGATGTTGGCAATTTGTCTATCGCCGGTTCAACTTCTAAATATTCCATTTCAAAAAAATTTGATGATTAAGCAAACGTCATTTTTTATTTTTTGTGGGAATTTTCGTTTAACTTGAACTGTGTACAAATATTTAAAGTTATAATCATCTATAAGGTTCAATGAATATAGTATTAATCTGCTACACTCCATGTAACTACACAACACTTGTAATAAAATTGGATTGGAAAGTTTTAAAATTGGTCTTTGGTTCTAAATAATGTATGAGTATACATATACATATATATATATATATATATATATAGCTAAATCAGTAGACATATAGGTAAATATTTTTAATATATAAAAGTAAAACAAAATTAACCATACAAGTACGTACACATATGTAATTATAAATAATTAAAATAATTTGAAAATACATAAATATCTTGGTGGAACTAAACACATATTATGCAGCTTGCCCTATGGGTTATCACCGCAATTATAAGTACTTATATAATATGTATTAATAATTGTTGATACATTATTGATTTTTAAGGAATGGATAAAATAAATAAAAATGCCAAAAGCGAATATACGTATTATTATACAAGTACTACTCATAATATTCATTAAATGATTTGCTCTTACCCATGTCGGGTTTGTTAAAGTAATTATGGGATAAAGATGAGATTAAGATATTGAACTTATATTTCAAACATCTTTGTGTAGCTAATTGGTAATAAACAGGGCTTTGCTATTCTTTAACCCGTAAAGTGCGTCGTGGAAAAAGTTGCATGGAAAGAGTGGTGTGTTCCAACGGACCCCAATTTTATATTAATTAATTTGGTTCAATTAAAACGATACTAAACAATTCGATCAGAAAGATAATTTTTGTTTTTTGAAAAGTAGAGCGGTCCCAGGGACCCCACAATAAATATTCTATAAGAAACTTTAGCACTTTGTGCTGTTAACAAAAACAGTTTTTTTTAAGTTTTTAAATTTAATTATTATAGATTTCGTTATAAAAAGCTTTTAATACATGTGTAGTTAAATTTTGAATTTGTTAAATTTCACCAACGATATTTTATTAAAGTGCAAGGCGTAAGGTACAAGGTTTAAAATACATCTTTATTTTGAAGTATAAAATTAAAGTAGCCAACACCCAGTTGGCTACTTTAAATTCAGGCCGGTCTTTAACTACTTCTCGCCTTTTACTGGGACTGGAATTAAATTTTGAATTTTTGATACTTTCGACCGATACGATGTTTGTTAGTTGAAGGTGGTTGGTAATGCATCATCTCTTAACTTCCAGTGACTTGAGGAATTGTTAAAGCGTCTTCTACGATAAATTGATTTTTTTTTATTTAAACATCTTTCATTTTTTTAAACACATATCTTACCATTATCTCGTATAATGACTTCTTTTTTTATTCTAAACTCTAGTTGAAAATGGTGAGCAGACACTCTGTCATTTTAACCAACAGAGGAATTCCCATTTTCCTATAGGTAGGTGCTTCCTTCAATCCGCTGGTGCTACTTCCCATAGATACTTCCTACCAGATCCAGTAAGCGATTATATTAAGGTCCTTCCAACGTCATCCATCCATTGGGTAGGTCTGTCGTAGGTCCTCTTTCACGAAATCCAAATTCACGAAAGTTGCTAGTATGTCGCGTCTTCCATTTTGACTCCACAAAAATGGCATTTTCAAATATATTAGTATGTAATAATAAATTTAATTTTTCTTTTATTAATTTAAAAATAATTATTTTCGATAATTTTCTAAATTTTAAATGTTTTCAAGTATGTATTTTTAAATTTTAGTAAGTATTAAAAGTTTTAAAAATTAAAAAACAAAAACTGATGAATTTTTAATTTTTTTTTTAACTACGTAGATATGTAAATATAAGTATAAGAAAAAATCAGGGTAATAAATTTAGATTTTAGTCAGTATAGTCTGATGAGATGAATGAAAAATGATGTTTTTCACAATGCTCGGACATCAAAACTGAATTGCAGACATTTAACCAGGTCTGGCTTGATATTTTGCGAAATTAATGCAGGATTTATGATTTTATTTGTTTCAACAATTTTTCAATAATAAAGAATTACGCAAAGAGTTTAACATTATAAGTCATCTTAAAGCTTATTTTATGCTCTTTCTTATCACATAATCTATTTGCCATCTAAATTGTAGTTTTGTCTATTTTTAAACCTTTGAAGTTAAGATGTCAAAACAAGAATTTCGCCAAATTTACTTGTATGAATTTAAACTCGGCCGCACTGCAGCACAAACGGCTCGAAACATCAATGAAGTTTGGGGCCAAGGAAGTGTTAACGAATGCACAATACAACGTTGGTTTCAAAAATTTCGTCGTGGTGAACTCAGTCTTGAAGATGAGAAAGGTCGCGGACGTCCCTCTGCCATTGACGACGATGAATTGAAGGCTTTGGTGGAAGCAAACCCACGCACGACTGTTCGAGAGCTTGCAGGGGACCTAGGCGTAAGTATTGGATTAATTTCGGAACATTTGAGCTGAATTGGAAAGTCGAAGAAGCTCGACAAATGGGTGCCACACGAATTGAACGAAAACCAAAAAAATCGCCGTTATGAAGTTTGCTCTTCACTTCTTTTGCGCAACAAAAACGAACCATTTCTCGATCGCATTGTGATGTGCGATGAAAAGTGGATTCTATACGACAACCGACGACGTTCAGCGCAGTGGCTGGAACGTGGCAAAGCTCCTAAACATTTCTCCAAACCTGAGCTGCATCAAAAAAAGACTAAGGTGACTGTTTGGTGGTCGTCAGCCGGAATTATTCACAACAGCTTCTTGAATCCTGGCGAAAATATCACAGCAGATAAATATTGTCAACAAATTGACAAAATGCACAAAGAACTAAAACAGGCCCAATTCTTCTGCACGATAATGCTCGACCACATGTTGCACAACCGACGCTGCAGAAGTTGAACCAACTTGGCTACGAAGCTCTGCCTCATCCACCATACTCACCAGACCTCTCGCCAACCGACTACCACTATTTCAAGCATCTCGACCACTTCTTACAAGGAAAAGTATTCAACGACCAAACAGCCGCAAAAAATGCCTTCGAAGAATTCATCGCTTCCAGAACTTCAGAATTCTATGCAACTGGAATTAATAAACTTGTATCTTGTTGGCAACAATGTGTAGATTCTAATGGTTCTTATTTCGATTAATAAAATTTATTCTAAACTGAGATATGTCGTTTTAAATAAAATGGTTGAAAACCTGCATTAATTTCTGAACAACCTAATATATTGTCGAGGTAGGCGAGTCGATGCGGATTCATTTTCGGTTAATAGGAATTATTTTCAATATAAACATTTTTGCACCGTTCGCACCCGTACCAAGCCGGACCTGCTTTTAACAATTTATTCTCTTCGTAAGTATGTAGAATCAAATTAGTATTTTTTTTAACCCAGATTCAATTCTTTGTTCTTAAAAATAAAAAAAATAGTTGGCCGCCTAAATTGGTTTGTTAATTGAACCGATGTTTGTTTCAACTTTCAAAAAGAGTTGCTTCAATTCTTGTTTTTACATGTGTTTGCTTTATGTTGTTAAATTAATTTCTCGAGTAAATTAAAATTGCTGGGTTGACCTGGTGGTGATTGACATCTATTACTTTACAACGTCTCTGCAGATCATCGTATATCTCTCAAACACCATTCGGGCGGTTGATAAAGGCACGGTAATGCCATATAGTTTTTCCAATAGCCGGTGTCGATGGAGGATCAAATTGAATAATTCCTTTTAAAAATAAAATTTCCTCTGAAATATAAATAACTTGTTGTACATCTTTTATTTTTATTGCAAAAATCGTTGAATTTGCAGATTGAACGTCTATGAGTGCTAATCCATTGATGGTATGTATGTTAGATCCAATGGCTTTTTCATTGCAAATTTCACACTTTGCGTCTGGTAAATTTATTATATCTTCAATTGGTTCTAAATGTTTTTGATTAATTTTGAAAACGTCTACCGGAACAAAATAATACGGTTTTCGTCTTCTTCCATTGTCTTTTGAACATACAAACTCAATTTCAATAGTTCGCGGGATGAAATGCATTATTATATCGCCCACATTGCAACTAACATCAAATGTAGCTCTGTATCCATCTTTGCTCAACATTTGCTTCCATGGACAATTTAAGTACAAATCTGTACGCATTGTATAACTCTTTGCTGCGCCATATATAATTAAATTTGAAATAAATTTATAAAATTCGTTCGAAGAATTTTTGAACAGCTGATTAAAATATTCGGTATTCACACCTAAACTGTAATAAATTTGGGCCATTGCATCGAAAGCACATGTATTTATTACCGTGAGATGAACTCCACTTTCTGATGTGTGAGAATGGCCATTTTGTAGATTATCAAGTATGATATTTTTTAGAATATTTTCTATATTAGATTCCTGTGTTTTGTTTTTTTTAAATAATCGTTTTGGTTTAGAGAACTCCAAAACATTAGGACCTACACGTTTTGGAGTTGTTAAAATCTTACTGAGTAGGTACGTTCCGTTTTTTTTCGTTCTGTAGGTCAATCTGTGTTTTGTTTTCAATATTATTGATGGTTTCCACCTCTAACTTATTCTTTTTAAAGAATAAGTATTAGACGAGTACCGTGCTATAACTCTTTGTCCTATATGTGTAGGAGTTCTGGTGGTCTTGCTCCGTTTGTTCCACATTTCCTCATTACGAAGGTCGACAGGATCCAGTTCGACATTTTCAATTGATTGCTTCCTTGTTTTCCATAATTATCGGTATTTATTATTTTATGGGTTCGAGTTTCACTTGTTTCCTCTTTATTTACTATCTTCAAGCGTCTTGTTGCTTTACGTTTCGGTCGACTTTGTAAAACTTCGATTGATTTGAATAATGATAATGTTTTATACTCCATTATATCCAAAAATCTCCCTATTTTTAGATGCTGCTGGTTAATGTACTGGTTTTTAACGGAATGGGTTTTAACTGAAACTGAAGTGTAATACTAATACATTGATAAATCTCTGGAATGTCTGGAAAACTTCACACTCGTTGAATATTTAGATTCTAATTAGTGTTTAAAATCTTGCGGAGTATTTGGTTATTATTGTTGCCTTGAAGAATGAATTAGTACTTAATTAATCTCTTTTAACTTTAAATATTGCTGCATAAGTGAAAAATTAATGCTACTTCACAAATTAACTAACAAAAGAAATAACTAATTTAAAAAATTGTTTACGTGTTTAGCATTGCTCGCTCTCTCGTTCATTTTACATTTTTAAACTCTTTTTCTAAAGTTTTTTTTATTATAATACTTCCAAATTTTGAAGTAAAGGTCAAATTTGCTTTTAAATGAATAATGTTAAAGGAATTATTATATCGCTCGTATCGCTTCTACTGATTTTTAGCCTAGTTCCACTTTCACCATAAATGTTTCAAGTTATGGTTTGGTTAGCTTAATTCGTTGGTTTAATATAGAATTAATGAATTGCGAATTTGTGTTAAATTGGAAAACGCAATTATTCTTGCTTTCTTCGTAATGCCTCAATTTTATTTTTCATTCGATGAACATTTCTGATTCGTGTATACATACTTATATTCTTACAATCGAACAATCTAAATCTACTATTTAAAAGACAATTGAAAAAGCGCAAGCTCTATTCTCGAAAAGAGTCAGAAATTAATTAAATTCACAGCAGCATTTCCTCCAACACAAAAATTGGCTTGGTTTACTAAACTGAGTAGTACTCCTACTAAAAGAAGTAGTAATAAAAAAAAATTCAAATGTTCAAACTCCCTTCTTTAATTAAGTTTTTAAATTACAATACAGAACATCAATCTTTCTCTTGAATCTTTCTTATTATAAAATAAAGATCATTGGTTTGATAAATTGTGAAACAAATTTTGAATACATAATTACATCTGTGGCGTTCACTGATCACAAATCACAATGACAGGAAAACTGACATTTCCGAAATAAATAAAATGTACAAAATTATGCAGAGCTTTTTTATTCCCTTAACCATTCGGCGCGACATCTAGTTGTCAGCATTCCAAATTTCTAAATCAAAATGCGAAAACTGATGGTTCCTAAAATTTACCCAATGCAAGTAAGAGCTGCAAAACAAACAGAGAGTGGGTGTAAATGAAACTTTTCCCAAGGAATAAAAATCAATAATCATCTAACCTATGCAGGACGCACATCATTCCTGGCGTTCATAATTGTAGCTGACATCCTAAATACAGATCTACCAGCGGTTAGACTGGCACAACTGATGTAAATCCAGTCGCATATTGTGAACGATTAGAAAAAAATATATTAAATAAAAAGAGAAACGTTAATTAAAAATAAAGAATAATTACAAACATAAACATTAACATACGTCGTATTTATTTGTGCCCGATTGAACTAAAAATGAATTAAACATTTTTTATGGCGCGTACCACAACACTAACCCGGTCATACGCCCTTTAAAATCATTATTTTCTAAATAAGTAACATACTACGCATTATACGCTCGAAATTTTAAAATTCACAATTATAACGAATTTGTATAATCGGATATTTTCTTTTAAATTATCCCGATAATTGAATGTTCTTGCAAACTCCATTTACCTCTATGTAACTATTTTAAATTTTTTATCATCTCATCAAATTTTATAAATTAGTCGGCGCCATAATTATTAATATAATGTAGGTATATTTATTTTTGTTCTAAATTAATGGTTAAATCTTTCATTCATTGCTATATAAATCTATTAAAATCAAAGTTAACAAAAAGGAAAAATCAAAAGAAATTAATGTCTTCCGCATTCAATCAATTTATTTCAGTTACAAAGAAACGAAAATCGAATTGGGATTAAATTTTTTTATTATTTTTTTAATTTATAAATAAATACAAAATTGCATCTCAAATATAATTTTGGTTGTCTTACATAACTTTCAGTATAGCAAATATACACAGTAAAACAACAATTATGTATTGTTATTTTGCTTATAATTAAATTTAAAAAAAAAACGATTACCAATTTTCTTGTAAGAGAAATTTAATAATTGTAATCGTGTTACGAGTAAATTTCCTAATTATGCCTAATGGGTATATTTATCAGTAGAACTTTGATTTGTAAATAAATACCTACATACATACATTGTATGCAATGTGAAAACCAGCATTTTTAGTTTAACATTTCGATGATTGTTGCTTTAAACATCCAACGCCTCCTTTTCTTTGCCATAAGATACACTTGTCATTATTTGTATTTTAATAAATTATAAATAATTATTTTATTAATATAACTTCTTGTAGGGAAATTATTTTTAATACATCATCTGTTTACCAACTACAAAATTATTTTATTACATCTCTAAAAGGAAGTTAATAAATATAAGATTATTTGTTTTATTTTAATAGTGATATGTCATACTACATACGAGACAAAATCATCCACCACTGAAACATTGATAAATATTATAGGGGATCATAGACATAAAGAAAAGTCTTAATTATAGAATTGTACGATACATGAATTAATTCGGAGGTGTATACTCGTACATATACAGGGTGACTGACACGAAGTGTTACCAAAACGAAACGAAACAGAATTTTTATTTTTTGATGAATTTTATTGAATCAAAGTAAAAAATGTTCACAAATATCTAAATCTTCGAATTGCAATAGCAGTTTTCAATTTGGCCACCCTTAGCCGCGATTATAGCCTTCAAACGGCCGACAAAGCTATAGCATGCAGCACGAAAGTGGCTCTGCGGTATTTTGGCCCATTCCCGGCGAAGCGGTTGCTTGAGATGATCGATACTTTGGTATTTTTTTGTCCCAACCTTGCTCTTCAAAATACCCCAAACCGAGAAATCTAGCGGATTTGCATCCGGTGAATTTGGTGGCCATTGGGCAGTGGAAATGAACCGCGGGGACGTTGTTTCTCAGCCAATCTTGATTGACGCGCGCTTTATGACTTGGCGCCGAGTCCTGTTAAAATGTCCAGGCTATGCGGCCGAAATGTTTTTGTGCCCAAGGCTTCAACGCTCCCTGCAACATATGATCCCGATAAATTTGAGCATTTATCTCGATGCCACGGTCCAAAAAAACGAGCAGTGAACGGCTTTCGACCGTTACGGCGGCCCAAACCATCACCATTGGCGGCGCTTGGTTTCGAGTGGCAATCCGTTGGTCCAAATTTTCAGTAGAACGGCCGGGCAAGTAAATCCGATCATTTTGATTGTTCACATATTGCTCAATAACGAACGGTGACCCATCGGAGAAAACGAAATTCGGAAAATCGCCACTTTCGTGAACAATCACACTATTACGCTTGAATTCCATTGCGGATAACTTTTTTTCTGAATATTTCCCACTAAAATGCTTTTGTACGCTTGTAAACAATGAAATGCACTGTCATTAGTGTAAATTTGAGCGCTCTGTCATCACTGGTTTGACAGCAATGACAGTCTGAAGTTGGTAACACTTCGTGTCAGTCACCCAGTAGTATAAAGTTTTTGTAATGAAAACATAAAATGCTTAATTTAAAAATTGGTTATTATAAAATTCATTGTACAACAATTCACATAAACCCACAAAGAGAAAATTAAGTTTATGCAATTTTATTTTAATTATACTAACGAAATTAATAAATTTAATTTATTGATTTCAAAATATGATCAACTTAAAGGTTTTATTTAAAGATATAACTAAAAATATTTTATGTAACGTTAGTAGTTATAGGTCTTATGGTAAAACATTAAATCTGTCCCATTAAACAAAGCTTGTTTTAAAATTGGTTTTGTAATTGCGACTTTTATATAAAGGAGGCTTTAGTTAAATACAACAATCAAATATAAAGGGCTGAAACCTCACGAGGCGATCAGAACTTCGGTCTTTGGTGTTTTCAATGGGGATAGCATTCACCTGTCATCTATATCATAAAGTTGGTGTGACGAATTTTTAGATACCCAATCCGACTTGGCCATATTCCAGAATTTCATTTAAAACTCATTTAAGAATTCCATTTCCAATACTCATATCGAATTTCATTATAATCGGTTGAGAAATGGGCAAGTTCCATCATACTTGGCCTTATTCCAGAACTTCATCCAAAACTCATTTTAGAATCCATTTTCCATCACACATGTCGAATTTAATCATAAGCGGTTGAGAAATAGCCAAGTTTCATTATACTTGGACATATTCCAGAATGTCATCCAAACAACATTTTAGAATCTCATTTCCAACACACATATCAAATTTCATAATAATAGGTAGAGAAATAGGCAAGTTCCATCATACTTGGCCATATTCCAGAACTTTATCCAAAAACATGGTAGAATCCCATTTCTAATACACATGTCGAATTTCATCATAATCGGTTGAGAAATGGTCAAATTCTATCATACCATATAAACAATTTGTTAACTACTCACTACATCGTAATGCAACCCCAACTCAACTACAACTCAACTTCAACTCAACGCACAAATCGACCCCTAACTTAACCTTCGAATCAATTCCAAATTCAATGCCAAATTCAATAATCAAACCAGCATATAAACCAGATATTTTGGGTCAATTCGTATGGCAGGTACCCCACTCTCTTACAGTCTCCAAAAGCTTTTCAAATCTCCGCCTTGACCATAGAAACAGATTGGCGAAATTTTTTTTGCTTTTTCAGACTCAGGGACTTTCAAAACGTCGAGAAAAGTGATTTTGGACCAACCAAATTTTTCGTCATTTTTGACAGGATTTTAATACTTTGGTCTTTTTAGACCGAAGTAATATTTTTCATTGATTTTTTTAGCCGAGGTTTAAACTCCCGACGGTTCGATTTAGAGCAAATAGCTTATAGTAATGGGTTGGTATCGTTATCCAAAATAAAAAAATCCCAAAAAACCAAGTTTTTTAAAAATAACAAATATTTCAAATATTATTTTAATTCGTTTTCCTTTAGAGGATAGGGGCTACCACCCCTAAACCGCCGCCCTGACGATTTTTGGAAATTCTAATATTCATAGTGATTGAACCATTTTTGAAAAATTTGTATTTTGTAATAATAATTCACATACTAAAATAGAGAACTCCTCAAAGCCGCTTAGCATTGGACCGTTTGCGCAAGGATGACAGGAAAATGTCAGAAAAATTTCAAAAATATTAGCATTTATAAAAATATTTACGTTTGTATTTCATATATTGTACTAAAATAAAAAACTCCTCAAAGCCGCTTAGCATTGGTCCTTCCCGCACAAGGATGACATGAAAGTATGTAGATTCCTTTTGTTTTCATATTTTAGTTATCCACAATTTATTGAGGTCTTTCCTTTCGATGGGGCAGCTTACTTTGTATTATTCGGTATTTGTTTTAGGATTTTTCCGTTCGGGGCTATGATGGGTATCCCAATAGTAATAGCACAGAATAATAAACAACCAGAACCGACATTACGTGGACCAAGAAATTTTTGCTCTTACCTTATATTTTACATGTTAATTGTGAATTTTCAGCCACTGAACGATAATTTAACACTGAAAATCTTACCTTCTATAAACCAAGGTCAAAAAAATGAGTCCACACGGTGTGCTGGAAATCAATTTTAATGAAAAGTTCTGTCACTAAAGAAAATCATAGTGAACCTAGTTGAAGGGAGTGTCCTGAGCTCGGAACAGTTGAAATTAAAATCATTGGAAGTGCCGTTTTTTTTTGGCGGCAATTTTAAAATTTGAATAAATCTCACAATATGAATGCTTATTTTATACGTCGTTTTTCATTTAGAAGTTTGAGATTTGTCTGTATTATCAATTAATATGATCTTAAAAAATATGATCCAAAAAAAACAGTAAAAATTCCTCCCCCCCCCCCTCCCCCCAAACTACAAAAATACAGTTACCAACTTTTACGTTTAATACTAGGTAAGAACGTAATAATTTAGCGAATCATATTGACCAAATCTAAAATACTATTAAAAATAATAGCGGTATTTTGTTGAGAAAAATTTAAACAATTTTAGTTTTGATTTAAATTTTGTCCTACTCTTTTTCCTATATCCGAGTAATACCATTTAAATAAAAAAACATTTTTTTTGGCTTTATTTAATTCATGCGGCGCTTTATATCCAATGCAATTGTTGTTGTAAATTTGTCTACAACATACACTTATTATATAAATAAATAAAGCCGAAAAAATCATATTTGCTGCGTTCCATTTTCGCTGGTAAAGTACTCACAAGTACTAAAAAGTAGATAGTAAATGGAACGCAAAAATAAAAAGTCAAAGCCAGCAAACTGCTCATATACAAAAGCAAGAGTAGTTGAAAGCAGTGGGAAGTACTTGTGAGTACTTTGCTATCGAAAATGGAACGCAGCAATTATGTAATTGATAATTGATAATTCAGACAAATGTCAAACTGCTAAAGGCGAGACCAGACGATGTGAAAATCGACAAATGTTGGTGATATATATACATTACATATGTAGTATGACATGTCGTGTGGGCAGTTTTCATATCACCAATGTGACATTTGGTACATTGGTATATACGTTCGCTAAATAGACCGTAAATAAATACACATCAAAGGAGACCACCAATATTGGTTGACATACTGGTAATGCGGTCCAGACGGTGTGACATGTTTTGTTTTAGTTCTATTAATGTTAACATATGATTAGGTATATGAAATTATAATTAAGCAGACTAATTGAATTGTTTCTTTACGGCAATGAAGTTTAATCTTGTTTTGTAACTTTGAAAACTGTTTTCAAATGCAATTGCAGGTTTACATGTCTGTCGAGATATGAAAGCTATTCCTCTATATTTATTTAATTTAAGCTGGTTATTTTGTCATTTAGGTAAGTTCCAGTAGGAAAACATGCTAAAAGGTACATTCTTATTCCTGTATTTGTCCACAACGTATGAACAAACAATTAAATTCAAATTATGAACAGAAACATAATTTTAAAATTTATAATGCACTATTTCAAACTTTTGTAAATATCTAGTTTGGCACACATCCGCTTAAATTTACGAAACCAACATTGGACGTATCGTGTGTAGGGTACATATGCCTCATACATAAACAGTGTGTTTGTTTTTCCACACCAAATGATCCAACGTTGGTCGATCGATGTTTGTCGATTTCCACACCGTCTGGTCCGGCCTTAAATGTTTTATTTTTTATTTTTTCGCTGGCGCTACATACCATAGAGTTCTCATTTTTTGAAAGGGTAAATCTTAAAAACCCTTAGGGAAATTACGGGGGGGGGGGGGGGGTGAATTTTTATTGTTTTTTTTTTGGATCATATTTTTTAAGATCATATTAATTGATAATACAGACAAATCTCAAACTTCTAAATGAAAAACGACGTATAAAATAAGCATTCATATTGTGAGATTTATTCAAATTTTAAAATTGCCGCCAAAAAAAACGGCACTTCCAATGATTTTAATTTCAACTGTTCCGAGCTCAGGACACTCCCTTCAACTAGGTTCACTATGATTTTCTTTTGTGACAGAACTTTTCATTAAAATTGGTTTCCAGCACACCGTGTCCATTTTTCTCCATATAAAAACCGCGTTATGTCGCTTCTGGGTATTCTGTGGTAATAGCTTATAGTACTATAAGAGAATATTTTGCTGAAAAATTTGGACTTATAGATTTTTATTCAACGAAACTTTTTTTTATTTTAACGAAGACAAAATATGGTTTTGTTTACATTTTAAAAATATTTTATATTTTCGGAAAAAATTATCGATCTGAAGATTATTTATTATTGGGTGAAGTGAATAAAAACAGTAAAAATTTTATTTGAATTTTTACTTTTCCCACTATAACGAAGTTATATTGGGTAAGTATTGTAATCGCGGAAAAAATTTTGTTCCAGATTTTCACATTTCTCGACGAATTAGGTTACCAGGACCCCGAAACACCGATCAGGAAAATGTCGTGTCCGTCCTTCCGTCCGTCCGTCCTTTCGTCCTTCCAGTCGCCTCGCACATCTTTATTATTTTTGTTTTGACTCCCATTCTCACAAATATTGATAGGCTTGGTCGAAATTTTGTACAAAGATAGATTTTAGTAATAAGCAGTTTGTGATAACCATTAAACCATTAAAATGGATAAAATGAACCTAAACCATTCGATTATAAAATAGAGGGGGTTACAGTGGAAGAGAAAACTGCCAAACAGATTTTCTCAAAAACGAGACCGACGATTTTTTTCTTATGTTAATGATAAATTTGACAATTCATCATCTACTGGTTCACAAAATTTGAAGTTGATTGAAGCATTGCGTGGGGGTCATTTTGACAAAAGGAATAATATAAATTTGTTTATCTGTTTATCGAGCTAATGTCGAACTTTCCAAAGAAATATATTTTACAGTTAATACATCTTGCAAATTCCAACAATTGTTCCGTAGGTGTCTTTAAGATAAAATGAATAGATTACCATGTAATATGGAATTTAAATTTCTAAGTTTACCTAAAATACTTTGCTGGTGGCAAATAATATCATCAACATTTAACCCTTGTGTCAACATGACATACCCGGGTGTGTTTTTGAATTATTGTAACGGAATGAAGTTTTTTCATAATAAAGTTAAATGATAGTTTTCAAAATGATATCGTTTCTATATTTAATGTTTATCTGTTTTTGATGCAAAACACTTGATTAAATTCATACACACCAAGGGTTTATCGTGTTGGTGAGAAGTCGTTTTATTCTCGTGTTGACACAAAGGTTAAAATAATTATATCTAGTGAGCTTTTAAATATAGCAAGATATTCCCGTTTCTATGGCACTGGCATTTCTGACATTGACATTTCTGTGACGTTTTATTGACATTTTATGACATTTTAATCTAATAATGCACAATCAAAAACTTTTCACGATTTTTTATTAAAATTTAACCAATTTTAATGATTAAAATATCAACGACATGTTGATTGATACATTATTTGTGAATTTGTGTATAAAATCGCCTTTAAAGGTATTATTACCGAATAATAAATTCCCTTGGTATTCAAAGACGTATATAACTTCTAATAGAAAATTACTATGAGAGGCTTTAAAATAATTTCACGCAACTATGGTGGCGCAGGTTTAGGAGAGCTGGAAGATATTATGTGTACCGAATGAAATTTGTGATTCCCAAATTTATATTATCTCATAGGTTACTACGCAAAAGAAAAAAACTGGTACCGTTATTTTGTAGAAAAACAATTTAAAAAAACGAATAAACGTCAAATTGGGCATTTGTTTTATTTGTTTCGAAATGGACGCATCATAAGGAGAAAAATGTGATTTAATAATGAGATTGTGCAATGATCATCCCGAGTATACCAATAAAAAAATTGGTAAATTGGCCGTTGTTTCCAATAATACGGTAACAAATGTAAAAAAAAATGTCAAATCAATCTTTCTGTATCACGCAAGCCCGGATCCGGAGAAAAATCAGGTGCCCCAAATAAAATGTTGGATCAGAAAATTATAAGAGTCATTTCGAAACATCCCTCGATGTCTGTGCGAGATTTTGCCAGAAAAACCAAAACAACCAAATCGATTGTGGAACGAGCTAAAACCAGAAATAATCTACGGGCATACAAGAAGTCAAAAATCCCCAAAAGAAGTGTTGAACTATTTAATAGAGGGATCGATCGAGCAAAGAAATACAACAAATGGTTGAACGAAAGAAAAGATTCTTGTTTCGTAATGAACGACGAGACCTACGTCAAAATGGATTTCTCGACACTTCCAGGTCCCCAATATTACATCAAAAAGAAAGGTAAAGAACTGGACGGAACAATTACTACCATATCTGTTGAAAAATTTGGCAAAAAAACATATGGTTTGGCAAGCAGTTTGCCAATGCGGCTTAAGATTACATCCATACATAATAAATGGGATTATGAAAAGGTGAATGTTCGCCGTAAAATGAACAAAAAGTTTGAATGAATACGATTATTTAAAAACTGTACAATATGTGCAATAGAACAAGTACAGAAAAATAATGATTATATATTGCCGTTTAGTTTTAATTCTTCATGTACAAATCACAAATTTCATTCGGTACACATAATATATAAAACGAAATGCTATATGACAAGGAGATGGGATTTGGTAACAAATGATAATTAACGTTAATTCTGATTTTGTATTGTTTGTGTTTTATAATTTTGTATTTTCGACTGGTCCACAGCGATGCTCCGTTCAGACTGAAGCACTGCGTAAAGAATTATATCGGCCAATTCTCACGTTGCTCACATAATATTGTAAATATAATAAATAATAAATTTTTGAACATTGTAGACTCTCTGAATGGAGTAAATTAAATTCTTAAGGACTTTCAACGGTACACTAGAGATGTATAACTGATCTAATTATTAAAGGTCGAAGATGAAAAATAGCGAATACGACTTTGATTGCTGCTCAACACGTGTCAGTTCTAAATAATCTAGCATTATTTTTGATTGTGAGTGTGTGATTTGGCGGTATGAGAGTAGAAATTTTAAATTGCCGTGATCAATTGTGATATTGGGAAAGATGTCTCCAAAATTGAGAAAAGCCGTGACATATTATGAAAGCCTAAAATAATGCCTGCCCAAAATTACGGAAAATGTTTGTAAAATATAAATGGTTGGTTTTGTGATATTTAACGGATGCTTTCTGGGAAAAGTGTCGTCCGAGAGTCGGATAGACCCAATTTTTTGTTAAACTATCGGGTGGTGTATGTCAGCAATATTCATTCGTTGGATAAGAAAACATTTCGACGTTAATTTAATAAAAAGGCCTAAGCAACAAAACGTAAATTGTGAACGAGAAACAAAATGCTGTATAGAGTATATTCACAACAAAACAGGATCAGCAAATATGTTTTGAAATTATTTAACGTCATAAAGAAACATTTTGAAAAGCTACTTTTACTTAAACTAATCCCAAATTCCCAATTAAGATTTAAAAAGAAAATATTTATTTTCAAATTTTTTAGATTCTTTGAGTTTAGTCACTTGCATTGGAAAAAATGTATCGAAACCACACATTTGTGCCGTTTGTCCTACAGAAAAACGGTAAAAACAACGGAACCAATTTATTTATTTTTTTCTGTTTAGAGTTATCGAAAGAGAACAGAGTAGAGAATTTCAGAATTTGTGTCGCTTGAGCCCTTTGATCGAATTAGCGTCGATTTAAAAGTCACGGTAATGCTTGTCACAAGTAAAAAATTTGATTACATTTTTTAATAAACGTTCCTTTTTGCAAAATGCATGTGTAGTGCGCTTTATAAAATTAAAATTATTATGTGGAGAACGTAACCTCAAATTTATAGAAATTGGCACATATAAAAAAAAACGCAATGAAAATAACATAAATACAACATAAACAAAACAGCTGAACAAATCAGATAAAATATAATTTTTCACATCAGTCTGCTTAAACAGTTGTCGAAAAAAGTAACAACCCAAATTATTTCGTTAATCTGTTGACCAAATTTTCTGCGCTAAAGACAAATAACCGGTAATCACGACGCTTAAGGTCATCCCAAAATTTCTTTTAACAGAAATCCTAGTGCATAGCTTTACTATGAAATCAATACATAACCTAATTTAGAGAGGCGGTAGAAATGCAGATTTTTCATACACGCAAACGAAAAATATTTTTTATTTATTTTCCCATTAACTCATCAAATATTCTTTATCTAATTTTCCACATTTCCCAAACTACCATGAGCAAACACTTTTATTCGCTGTTTACATGGAGAAAAAGTAATGTGAAATTGTGCATTCAAGCGAAAATATTATATGAGCTAGCTTTGTTTTGTGATTTAATATACAATAAACAAAGTAATGTTTTAACTTATTGTTCCAATAAAACATTCTATTTTTTTGGATTATTTTGCTAAATCTTGGATCGATCAAATTCATTCTTGGATGAATAATTCAAAACTTTCGATACGAGGCAACCAAAAGGTTGCAAATAAACTGAAATTTATTTTCCAAAAGAAATTGAAAAAGTTCCAAATGGCCTTACCAATTGTACTGAGCAACCAAAATATACCGCAGCATCCGAAATGCACTTTATTTTTATTCTTAATACCAACATATGGATTTGTCAGAAGCCAAACGACTTAACTACAATTATTGAACAAAAATTTGGTTTCGTTTTATTAGCTTTATTCGTTTTATAAGCTAATAAAACGACATAAAAATTTTCAAAAATTGAAGAAAAGTCGTTTGGCTTCTGACACGCCCATTGCCCATATCACTTATTCTATGATATATTAAGAAACTCAACTCCGCTTTGCAAATTTCAAGTAAATACCGAACACGATAATATTTAAAAAAAAAACGAATAAACGAATAAGATCATGTAACTCAGTACTATGCTTAATTCAACTCTAAGCTAAACTCGAGCAATATAGAAAAGAGCGTATAATCTCGAAAACTAATAAAATCTCGAACGATTTCTATTATATAATACACAACACCAACAAATCTCAAATAAATTTGAACACCTCGTAAATTCCATAAATTATCGAAAATTTAGATTTATGCTTAGTTCTATAACATTACGCTGCTACAGCATTTTGCCAATTTAGAGGAATATTGAGAAACTCGAATTGAGTCGAACGATCTCGGGAATATCGAATAATCTCGCATCATCTTATAATTCTAGAATAATGTCGATATTCTAAAAAAAAATACTCTTGAAAATATCGAATAAACTTAGAATCGTGTAGAATAATTTTCAAAAATCTCAATGATAACAAAAAATATTATGTATGTCTTCTTAAAATCGAATCGAATTATCTCGAAAATAATGAATAATGATGCTAATTTTGAATAAAATCTATATGAATCCAAAAAAATTGTATTTCGGGAAGCTTCTGACAGTTAGATCATAACTACGCTTTATTCAATCCAAGCAAAACTCGAGTAACATCGAAAATCTTGAATAATTTCGCAAAATCTATAAAATCTCTAATAAATGATACAATACAATAATGTATATGGAGGATTCCGCGTAAAATGAAACCCAAACAATATTTTTAGAAACAGCTTCAAAAATTTGAAGCTACCTTTTCCCGAGCCCTTATCATTAAAAATCAATTGTTAAAAGAAATTAAACACAATAAAATTCCTTTGTGGAAAGATTTCCCAAATTACGATTGCTTCACTTTTAATCAAAGTGAAATGGAGATTTTTGTGGCAAAATCAAAACCAATTCCAGTTACTATCCTTTAATTGAAAATTTTTATTTGTTAACCTCTTTTTAGGACCTTGTTAAAGTTAGCAGAAAGTTATAAAATGTCGGCAATGCAGATAGTGTCTTGGCTATCTCAGCCGAAAGTTAACATCCGTCATATTTCAGCCAAAACATATTTCATTGTATTGTATTTATACAAATTTTTACAATTTGAATTTGGCTTCTCTGATGAAACTTATAGTATAATTCCTGTGATATGCAGTGACAACCCAAACTGGGCCTATTTTCAGCCGTAAAATCACTTGATAAAAATACCAGTTTGTACGTTGTTTTGTTAATTTTTCATTTTATACTATAAAATATGTTTCGACTGAAATATGTCGCCTAGCAACTTTCGGCTGAGATAGCCAAGACACTATCTGCATTATCGATATTTTTACTTTCGGCTGAAAACTTTCGGCTAACTTTAATAGAATCTTTTTAGGTATTGTCAAAAATGACGACAAATGTTAAAATCAAAAATGTACCTGAAGTTACCTAATTTGTATTTAAAAGCCTTGAAATATACAAATTAATTAACTTTTTTTTTCCTGATGACATCAGAGCCTTCTAGAGTATAGAGCCTTTCTCATACATGATAATTTTTTAAAAGCTTATTTTAGAGGTATAACTTTCACATGAAAAACAAAAACCTTATGACACGTTTATACAAGGGTTTACTAAATATCTTTAACAACAACATACAAGAAGGCAATATTGGTTTTAAATAAATATTAATTGCAGAAACATTAAAATTAAAAATTATCTAAACTAAATTTTTCGAACTTTCATTTTGAAAAGTACATCAATGTTGGCTCTGATCAAGTAAAATAATACTTACTAAATTTAGCTTTGTTTTTACTAAACCTTTACAACTTCAAATTGGGACAAAACAATTTCAAAATGGACGAAACAATTTCAAAATTTCAACTGTAAGCATTACCTTTAATTTAAATGTATGATTTCTTAGGTTGGTCCTTAGGCTTTATGCCTCATGCATAATATAATCGCAATGAAATCATCAGGCGGCGAGGTAAGCCGAGCCGCGAACCTCTGATTTCACTCGATTTAAATGCTTGAACAACTGTAGCGAGAGGATGCCTCATCCGATCCGAGCAGTTCTGAAGTAAATTTTTTCCTAAAGAAGCAGTGGTGGTTAATTTATTTTAAATTAAAATAACTAACTTCCACATTAATTTTAGTTTAAATTAAATCTACAAAATAGCGATTTACGATGCATAAGAGCACTGCATCGAGAGAACTATATATATAGATTAGGATGGAACTCGGCCATTTCTTATCCGATTTTGATGAAATTCAGCATATACGATGGAAATGGGATTCTAAAACGATTTTTAGATAAAGTTCTGGAATATGGCCAATTAGAGAGGAACTTTGCCATTTTTTAACATATGAAGATGAAATTGGACATACCCTTTGGAAATGGGATTCTACAATTATTTCTGCATATAGTTCTGGAAAATGGCCAATTAGGAAGGAACTTGGTGATTTCTTAACCGATTGTGATGAAATTCGGGATGCATGATGAAAATGGGATTCTATAGTGAATTTTAGATGAAGTTATGGAATATGGTCAACTAGGAAGGAACTTGGTGGTTTCTTAACTGATTATGATGAAATTCAGGATGTATGATGGAAATGAGATTCTAAAAGGAGTTTTAGATAAAGTTATGGAATATGGGCAGTAAGGATAGAACTTGACCGTTTCTTAACCGATTATAATAAAATTCACGAAGTAGGTATGATGGAAATGGGATTCTAAAATGAGTTTTAGATGATGTTCTGGAATATGGCCAATGAGAAAGAATTTGGTCATTTCTAACCCGATTATGATGATATGTAGTTCTAAAATAATTTTTACATGAAGATCTGGAGTAAATCCAATTAGGAAGTACTTGGTTGTTTTTTTACCGATTTGAAGTCATATTTATCGAGTTTCATCATAATCAGTTTAGAAATAACCGAGTTTCCACATAATACCATAAAACCATATTCCACAACTTTTTCTAATATCATTTCATAGTGCTATTTTCATAGTACACATCGGGTTTCATCATAATCGGTTAATAAACAGCCAAGTTCCTTCCTAACTGACCATATTCCATAACTTTATCTAGAACTCTTTTTAGCATCTCATTTCCCTCGTATATGCTGAATTTCATGAACGTCGGATATGAAATGACCTAGTTCCTTCCTATTTAACCATATTCCAGAACTTGATTTAAAACTCACTATATAATCCCATTTCCAAAGTGTATGTCGAATTTCATCTTCATAAGTTCAGAAATGGTCAAGTTCCTTCCTAATTGGCCATATTCCATTACTTTATCTGAAAATCATTTTAGTATGCTGTTTCCATAGTCGATGCTGAATTTCATCAAAATCGGATAAGAAATGGCTAACTTTCTTCCTAAATGGCTATATTCCAGAACTTTATATAAAAGACGTTTTAGAATCCTATTTCCATCGTATATGCTGAATTTCATTAAAATCGAATAAGAAATGGCCAAGTTCCTTTCTAGTTGGCCATATTCCAGAACTTTATCTAAAAATCGTTTAGAATCCCCACTGCGAACCTCTGATTTCGCTCGATTTAAATGCTTAAACGGCTGTAGCGAGAGAATGCCTCATCCGATTCGAGCAATTCTGAAGTCAATTTTTTCGTAAATTAGCAGTTGTGACTAATTTATTTTAAATTAAAATAATTAGTTTCCACATCAATTTTAATTTTAATTAAATCTACAAAATAGAGATTCACAATGCTTGGGAGCACTGTAGCGAGAGAACTATATATAGATCGGCTTGTACTGCCGCCTAATGACGCCATTGCGATAATATTATGTGTGAGATATGAAGCCTAAGGACCAATATAAAAATCGTACATTTAAATTACAGTTAATGCTTACAGTTGATGAGTAATTGCCCACGACCAAAGGCAAATTTTGAAATTGTTTAGTCCCATTTTCAAATTGTTTAGTCCCAATTTGAATTTATTTAGTCCGAATTTGAAGTTGTAAAGGTGTAGTGTATGTCAGATGTCTATAGTTGTTTACAGAAAAAGAAAATTATTTATTCACAAAATTAGCACACATCCTTAATAGTTTGTGAATTTGTTTTGCTTTTCCTGCAATTTTTGAACTTGAAATTTTTTCAGCTATTAATTATTGGTTTGATTTTACCGAACCACACGGTTTGTAGCAAGCTTTTATTTTGATTTTGCTATGAAAATTTAGTTGTTATAAAATGTGGTATAAATAAGCCGATTACTTCAAGAAAATGAAAACTATTTTCTTAACCGACGTTCATATATACATATGTTGAAATCCGAATACTTATTAAAATATCTCAGAGATCATAATTCAGCATTTGTAGCGTTTTCATTAGAAAATTTGTCTTAGGTAAAAAAATTGAAAATATAATTTATATGAAAAGTTTGGTATTTTCCTCGTTTCTAAGTCCTTTATAGAAGCTTCGCTTTAGACTATGGCTTTGTATAATCTAGGTTACGTTACTAACATACATATTTTTATCCTACTAAACAAAATGTTGGCAAAGCTAAAGCTTTTCAGTCATTGATTTATTAACAAGTACATATCTAACTGAATAGTTACTAATTTCTAATCCATTTTAAATAGTCATAGAAAAATGATGAAATATGAGTAGATGTCAAACTATGATTGTACGGTCTCGATGACTAACAACATTTTGTATAAAAAAATACCATTTATTATGAGAGCATCGATGATTATAAGTTGGCAATATTTATAAATAATGTATGAGGGAGGCATCAACCTTATTTACTGGCCAGACACTTTTAGAAATAAAATTTTTTTTGGGTTACATTAAAAAAATGAAAAATTTTAAAGTTTAGAAATGTCCCGATGGCTAATATCGAATTCCTCGTATACATATATACATATATGGGGGTGGTTGTTGTCCACCTACTTTAAAACCATTGTATATACAACAGAAAATGATTTTGCGAGTCATGTTGAGGAAGAAAAGAACAGACTCATCTTGGCCTTTATTCAAGTCAACTAATATCCTGCCATTGCAACATTTGTACGTTTATAAGGTCTTAAAAATATTTTTCAAGCGTAGTGGGCAGCATATAATAAGAGTTGATGCTCGATACAACTTCCGTGCTAACCGTCAAGTTTTGTATAGTATTCCCAGGTTTAGTAATGATCATTTCCGCCGCTACATTCTTGTTGCATCACCTACCATCTTTAATAGATTACCAGATAGGATTAGGAGGCTAATTCATTCCAAGTCGTTTTTGTCCAGTGTGAAAGATTGGCTCTTTGAAACGCCTGACGTCACAAATCTGTTTCGTGTTATTACATAATTAGCGTTATTTATGAAATTTTGATAGCCGATCAGTATAATGTTAAACATTTTGTTTTTTGTAATTTTAATGTGTCTTTAGAAGAATTCGAAACTGTCGATTTTCGACAAAGAATTCTTCTATTTTCACTCCAATTAAGAAATAAATAAATAATAATATAATCAAATAATACTCCACCCAAACTAATCTCGAATATGTTTAAAATATCAAAAACCCCGCAATTTTTGTAATTCTGTTATTATGACGCAACTCAACGGGAATAATTCCTTGTAGTATTCGTAATGATTTAATTCCGATTCACTTGTTCATTTAACGTATCCATGTATGAATTGAAGTAAAAAATAATTTCGTATTATGAAACACAATACTTATTAATACGTGGATTAATTGGCCTATACAATTATTTATTAAACTAAATCGATTGGAATAATTTTCTTACAATGAAAATTATTTTCTATTAATTAAATTACAATGTTTTGATATTCTAATTTTTATGATTTTTCACCAAACCGCCAAATAACCAAAAATACAATATTTTGTATGATGACGCAAAGAAGAATCGGATTGATATCAAAGGGCCGAATGTCGAAGGGCCGAAATGGGTCGAAGGGCCGAATGGGTCGAAGGGCCGAATTTTTAATATTCACTAATTTATATCACTAAATCACAATGAAATTATTTTATTCGTCTAAATAGAATTTTCCTTCACTCTAACGAATATAAAATGGTCTGAAAAAAAAATAATAATCGGCCCCATATTTCTAAAAACAAAAAAATTCGGCCCTTCGACCCATTCGGCCCTTTGAAATTCGGCCCTTCGTACCCATTCCGAAGAATCGACAAGAAGTAATTATTTTATTTTTGTTTGGTTTTTATTTCGTTATGTCATAATCGTTGTTAAGTTGGCATGCCTGCAGTAAAGGTGCGTTCTTTTGTTATTTTAATGGGTTCGCGTGCGAACTACTGTGGTGGTGAGTAAATGTGAAAATCGACTGAATGAATGAAAGAATTATGAATAAATGAGCGTGCCGCAACATCCTATTAAGACATTTCCGATGTGTAAATTTAAACTTTATTTTAAAAAATTATATAAAACCACTAAATTCAAAAATTGGGACTCATGGTGGTCAATTTTGTAATCAATGTATGAATGTCGAGAATTTTATGGAAATTTGGCAAAACGCTATTAGGTAAGATATTTCCTGTTTCCATAATCTTACATAATCGCGTTTCTTGGAATAACGACTTAATGAATTGTGGGTTCTCGAAACTCGTAACCCGAAATACAAGAGATACGTAATCGACATCTATAGATGTATTATGTACAGTAACTTTGTATATAACTTGCTGTTAATCTAAAGTGCAGGGCGTTTCAGTAAAACTCGGTTACTATTGGAAATCTATTAACCAAAACGTTTAGATGTATCGGTTAATCTTAACCAGTTTTTCTATGCTAAGGATTGTATGTAAGTGAGCTATTTGAAATGTTGAAATAGCTTGATTGTACAAATATTTTATACTAGAGCGGGACCCCGGAATCTTTGGTGGTTTTTGAAAAAAATTTAAATGCTCCCTATTAGGATATAAAATAAAATAAAACAAAAATTTGTTTTTCCCAAATAAAGGCGGGTTTTGAGTTGCATTCGTTCGTTCGTTCGTTCTTTCGTTCTGAATTTTTTTTTAATCAATCGTATTTCTTGAAAATGACGTTATTTTCCGTTCGTGTTCCTTTGATTGGATTAAAAAAAAATTCAGAACGAAATAACGAACGAACGACTGCAACTCAAAACCCGCCTTTAATTTGTGACTTGTTTGTGAGTAAGTTGAAATTGTTAAAAAATTTAATTTGATTTATTGAATTCGTAAAAATTTAAATCAGCAGCCGCCACTAAATGTCCCTTATAGAATTATGTATAAGTTAGGCATGGTTTCCACGATAGCGAGGCGAAAAAATTAGTCAAACTCATTCTCATGTTATTTTTTTTATTCCTTCCTCTTTTTAGTTTGACTAATTTTTTCGCCTCGCCATCGTGGAAACTAGGGCTAACGTCCCGGGAATTCCCGGGACAGAATTCCCGGGAATTTAAGAAATTAAAGGTATTCCCGTTTCCCGGGAATGTTGCGAAAATTTCCCGGGAATACAAAATCCAATTTCAAGACTTCTCTATGTCACTTTTTAACTTCATAGAAAATTAATCAGAAAGTCGTCCGTGATGGGTGCAACGCTATAAAAAATAAAAACACCTTATAGAGTTAGAGAGAGTGTAAAGAATTGAACATTATTGGAAACTGAAAATTTACGAAATGTGGGATAAACGAATATTGCGCAATTGTGCCGTAGCTGGGAACAAAATGTGTTTACCGTTGAATAAATCTTCAGATACCTTCAGATAGCCAAAGCTGTGGAGACTTCAGATTTATTGTTGACAAATTTAAAAGAACAGGCAAGTATTATTGACTGCAGACGTTTAAAATTCCAAAAGAAAAATTGGCCATTAGGAAAATTGAAGCTATTGCCTCGTTAATAAAATTCGTCCAAGATCCAGAGCTGCGGACAAAGAAAATTATGGATGATGCATTTAGGATGAGCCCATATACAAAAATAGCCTATATATGGTAGAACCATTTGAAGCAAACAAAGAAATAGAATTCAGTCAAAAGTAGAGCTGGAGGTACATGGTCTATCTGTAGAATTAAACTAAACTATCGCATTGGGTTTGTACCCAAAATCCTGGCACAAGGAACAATAACGTACTAAGTTTAAGCCAAAAAAACGGAAAAACAACCAAATTTAAAAATTACGACGGATGGGTTTCTATCGAGAATTATATCGTCATTGGGCGCATTCAGCTTCGCAGTATGTTGAGTAAAATCAATGCTGATAGTTTACAAATTATTGTAATGTGGAGCCGCCGTGGTTTCGATAACTAAAGTGTTAACGCTGATAGTTTAAGTTTTACGCGCTATAAAGAACGGAATCCACCGATTGAGTGAATTAATCAGTACATAACATTTTTTTTAAATTATTTTAAATCTTACTTAGCTTGTTTTCTTTTCCACTTCTCGACCTAAATTTTTACCCTTAACAGACAAAAGGCCTCGCTTAGAATACATAATTGGTAAAAAAATTAAAGTTCTCGTTCGTTATAGGCTAAAATTGTTTGAATTTTAATATTTTATTAGGTATTCGATAAAAACTTGTCTTGTCCCGAATCCCGGGAATTCCCGGGAATCAGAAAATCACAATCCCGTTTCCCGGGAATGTAAAAGGTCCGGGAATGGGCAAGCCCTAGTGGAAACCATGTTTTATTTGATTTAGAAATAGTTTCTTTTGCTGTGTGGCCTGACACCGATTTTTTCGAATAAATGTTTGACTTTTTATTTCAATACTACATTGTGCTACTAACCACCAGGTGCCTAACGAAAAGTATCCTCGCGAGGTTGCTTTTCAATTTAGTTGTCAATAATTCGACCCAATTAGTTTGAAATGAATGCGATTAGATTCAATTATTTTGAAAATATAAAAATAATTTATGATTGTTTAAATAATAATTTTATTTAAAATGAGTAAACGGCAATATTTCGCTTGATGTAAGTAACTACATTTAAAAAACTAACTAACTAAATGTAATTGTATATTAGCTGTGTTGTTTTATAAGTCTCGATAGATCTCAATAGATGCATCCAGATGTTCTCTATTTTTGTGGTTAAACTGCAATTGATTCAGTTTATTTTAATCAAGAATAACTTTTTATTCAACATTTTATCGTTTTTAACTCATTTCCTTAAATTACACAACCTATTAATTGTACATGGAAATCTTGCTTTTTATCCAGATATGCTATCGAGACTACAGATTTTCCCTTTCATGAATAAAGAAACACATTAAAAATTTTAGCAATATTTTAGCATGGAAGCATACCAAAGTCAATTTTTAGTACACCTATCATACAATAGGAAACTAGTAGCTGATTTACATTTAATCTTTTGCTCTATTTGAAAAGACAGAAGATGTCCGATAAAAGTATTCATTTTTTTATTATTTCCTTCCATTATGAAGAAGCATATTTAAAATGTGTTATTTAATACCATTTACCGCAATCCACAAGTTTTTTTTAGCTAAAAAGAATGGAAAAATCGAAAAATGAACCTGTTTATTATTTTTCGTAAAAGTTGCTCAAAATTTAAAAAATCATAGTAACATTTTGAAAGAAAAAAAAATTCAGTATGTCCGTCTCATTTTTATGTATGGATAAAATGTATTCGCACTTTTCCTCATGCATTTATGCTTTTGGAATAACAAAATGTAATGAAAACAACATGACGTGGCGTTGTCAAAATAAACACAATTCTGTGCTGCGAATGCCAGTATTTTTAAGTGGATGATAGAAGTAGTTACAATTTCCCATTTTTTTTTTTGCAAATATCTAAATAGATCTATCGAGACTTATAAAAAAACACAGCAATTGAGTACATCAAGTCAGAAATCCCATTTTAGAAAAACCAAATTTTCTATATATTTTTCGCACCATTGGAATTGTGCATTTTTGTGCATGTAATTAGAAAACTTGTGCGTAACGTACTTTAGGAAACAGGATGGGTTTCCCACGTGATTATCACACCAGAAATCCCATATATGTATACCGTTTACCTAATAAAACATATTTTGAGGTTTACGATGATTGTGCAAATTTGTGCGTTACTAAACTTACCTTACCGCCCCGGTGGCACAGTTGTTAGCATGCTTGCTTTAAGCCCCGGAGGTCCCGGGTTCGATTCCCGGCGGGTGATGAAAAAATCGCGGCTGGTTAATGTTGGATCAATGAATTAATCACTCATCATTATGCGTTAAAAAAATGATTACGAAACTTCAAATGAAGCGGCCAAATCTCTCTATGGGATGTAGCGCCAGCGAAAAAAAAAAAAAAAAAACTTACCTTAGAAATAGTTTATATTGGCCAGAATCGGCCATAAACATCCACAATTGATCAAAAACGCGTTTTTTCAATGGGGTTATATGGGTGATTTCTAGAAATCCCACATTTTATTAACATTTGAATTCAAACAATCTTGAATTTAAATCTTGAAATATTATTATCAGTTCGCTTGTTCTAATTTATTTCGTTGTGTTCAGCTTACATCTGGGCGAGTAACGAATTGCGATATGTTAATACAGTCTCTTCATCAGTATGCTGAATCTTATGTTATGAATTCGGTGAGTTTCTTCCAAACCTACACCGTCATTTAAACAAATATTGTGCATGATACAACATGCCAATACCGTTTTTATAGAATTTTGTATTTTTAATTCTAAGCTTTTTAGAAAAATTGATCGCCACCTTGTTTTCATTCGTCCAAAAGTATTCTCTATAATGATTCGGGCTCGACTATGCAACAAATTAAAGTGTCTTTCTTGAGAGGTCAGTGCACGATCTTGACGAATAGATGTTATTATAGGCACAGGTGTCAAAGTGCAGTTATATCCACTATCCCATAGCAAATAGTAACCAGGTGGAGGAAAATTACCCGATCGATATACATATATTACTATTGCTGACGATCGTGCACTGACCCTGGATATCTACCAACAATATTTATAACCTTCCCATGGCTGTCACATATGGCCATTATGTTTAGGCTATAATCCAACTTTCGATTTTGTACTGGTCTTGCAAGTTCGTGGGTTCGATAATTTTTACATGGCACCCATCAATAGGACCGACAGTTTTCGAAAATATATTTGTATTTACTCTCGAGTTAAAATAATGGTTAAGGTCTTCGAGCTCGCTAAATGCTGGAAGCTTTATAATATTTTTTGAAATGCCGAGGAATAGAGCCAACATATTGTGAATTATTGTCCGGACCGAATAGCGCGAAATATCAAAAGAAACGTCCGTCACCCTGTAACTGGCCTCACACGCAAACCAATACAGGAATAAGCTCAATTTGAATTTCATGCAGTATACCAGATTTTGTTGTTCAAATGCTAATACCATTCTGTGAAGTGATTACGCAGATACGCGAATATGTTGTTTAATAAAACGATCATCATTGGTTAATATTTTTCAGTAAATTTCAGAATTATAGTGTTTCACGAATGTTCTTTCTGGCTGAAATAAAAGATTATACGTAATTAATAATGTATTGATATCAATAGTTTAGAATTTGTTTACCTGCCATCTTTTACGTAATGTATTTCTCTTCTTTCTAATTTTTTCATAGCTTATTATTACATTACAAAATAGTGATATAACCATATTGTCTTCAATCTCAATATATTAATAGTTTATTTCGATTTGTGTGAGTTTTTTTTTTATATAACATTTGACGTTTGAAAAGAAAACAAACCAATTTAGAATCATCAATTTTGTAAGGCACAGCTTGAACTGTTGTTACTACTGCCATCTGTTAATAGTTAATGAATGATGTTAACTAACCAACAATTCAGAAAAGTCAAAAATTTAGTCGATAAAATCGGTGTCAGGCACACAGCATTTGTTAGAAAATATTTAGAGTTCGCAATACCGGTAAATTGATTTACCGGCAATTCGTTTTCTTTATTTGGAAGGCTTATCAAAAAAGAAATGGATCTAACTTTGGGCGAGTCTATAGCATTTTAAGAAACTGTTCGTTTTTGGGTCGGTGAATTTAAATGCAGTGGCACAAGTGTTTTTGATGATGAATCCAAAAAATGTGACAACACCAGAAATTAATCAAAAACAACCACTTCACAGTAAGAAGGAGATTATATTAAATAGAAATATTGCCAAAAAGTTGCGTTTTATTCTCAAGACAGGAAACTTTTCAGCCCAAGTTGTACCAACCTTTTAAAAATTGCTTAGGTGTGTGTGATATTTACTGATTGTATAAATTGACAAATATGCACATATTTACTTATATAATTAAAAATTTATTATGAATAAACTTCAACTTACATTATATATGATATAAGTATGTTTAAATACTAGGAATGTATTAATTAATAAATTTACCTTAAATAGCTTTGTGTTGACATTTAAATAATACATATAATTGATTTACCAAAACGAAATAAATATTTCAACAAAAGAAACCTAATTATTCTTTTGATATTTGTATTTCCTTAAATTGATGGAAAAAATTCGTATGTCCAAAGAAACAAAAACTATTTTTCCAATAATTTCATATTTTATCGAAAATCATAAAAATTGTCTAACTATTTTATATTTTTATCGGATCAATCGAAATAATACTACGTAAATATTTTATTAATAAAACAATTCCTAGTGAAGAGCACAAATATGTACACTATTAGCTTATTCATAAGACTTCAAACAGTCTAAGAAGTTATATACTTATTGTTATTAGTATGTACGAGTATGTACCGTTTGTGTTGTATACAAAAAAAAATCTATTTTATTTGAACAAAATTAAATCATTGAATAAAAAAATATTATGCATTATCTTTGATGATATCTTAAAATAAAATATTTTTCCAAGTAATTTATCTTTTCAACAAAATCAATTTGTTTTTATGCAAAAAGAATCGTAAAAGCACAATAATAAGAAATTTGATATTTTTCGGTATTTTGCTTATTGGATTCTGTTATTAAAATAAATACTATCAAATGAATTTTAATCTATAAATAATTTTTAGTTTAAATAATTAATTAAATTCCAAATTGATAAGCGTATTTAGTTTATAATAATTGAATACATACAAAATATATATGTACATCAAATAAAATATTTTTTGTCCTCAATTAAATAATGAATACGTATGTCCTGACCTTATTAGTTTAATTAGTAATTAACAATATCGTAGTTTTTTTTGTTTCTGTATGTACTATATATGTATGTATGTATAATATATACTTGTTTGCGCTAAAACTAAAAAAACATTATTTATAACAAAGTTGCTACGAATCAATTAAAATAATATACAAACACACAATAAACTATAGATAGCTTATCACTGGAAAATATTTGTAATCTGTTTAATTATTATACACTATAAGATTATGAATTATAAGATCACACACCCACCTATTTAAATCCGTACTACATAATGAAAGATTATGGCACAGTGATAATAGAATGACATTGAAAAGATGTTTGCGTTAGAATTAAATTATCTTACTTTGATTGTGCAAACAATATTTACATTATTCGAGTTCAAGGTTAGGTTAGATTTGGAGAGCAGTTAATAAAATTACGTCATTTGTACTTGTTAATATTGATAGCGTAATAATTTTAACGTAGTTTAATTTTGAAATTCAGATATTCTAAGATTTAAGTTAAGAATTATAAGAGTTGAAGAACTACCGAAAAACAAATCACTGAATTTTGTTGAGTAAACATTTTCATCATACTTACTACAAAAAAAAAAATTACGGTAGTAATCTCATAAATGAGATGAACGGAATGACGTATCTATTTCGTTGAAATATACAATTTTACATTACTAATGTAGATTACAAATAATTACAAAGGGAAATTTTTATTGCATGTCATTGTGGTAGTGGCATTTTTAACTTATATTAAATAAATAAGGGCAATTTTTAATTTTTGTGTTTGTATTATTTATGCGCCATTTGTTAGACGCTTCATTGTAGACATGAATTTGGCTTAGGTCATGATGATGTCTTCCGTGGAGCGACTTTTGAGACCAATCTAACATCTTATCCTGTTCAGTAATGTTTTTTATCTGCGCTTTAACTATTGCGTTATGTAGTGGTGGTATGCTTTGTTTAGTGTAAAAATATTCCCGAGGCTTGTGTATGATTTTGTGGTGCAGGTTGGAAATGTCTATTAGGCCTCTCCTATCTATTTCCTTAGGCAGGGTCAGCCTTTCTATTCCAGATTGTGGGTGATGTTTTTTGTGCTTTATGAGTGTGGTACTTTTTAATCTTTCTAATGCTTGAATATCAGTTTGTGTTCAGCGTATAATACCAAATGTATACATTTGAATTGGGATTACGTTTATGTTTATTGCTATAAATGTATTTTGTGGGTTTAAGTATGTTTTGAATATATGTATGGCTGTTTTTGTATTTGTGTATTATTTGTGTTTTGGTGTTTGTGTGATTGAATGAAGCCAAAATATGTGTAAGTATCTTTCTCTTGGTATGATTCAATTATCGAACCATCCTCAAGTTAGATACCCCAAACTCCTATCGCCCTCAGTGGTAGCTGTGTTCTCTGCTACTACTTGTTAAAACCAAACTGTATTTTAATGTTATTGGAAAATGAATATACTATTTGTGTTAGTGACTGAATATTTGTTTTTGTTGATGCGTACATTTTAATATCATCCATATAAATACATACATCAAGTCAAAGTGTGAAATTGTATTACTTTTGTGTTGTGTTTAAATTTGTATCCGTAATTGCTTTGTTTAGAATGTCTGAGAGTTGATTTAGAGAAAGGCAAAACCTGAGAAGGCTCAAAGAGTCTACCTGAAATATGCCTCTTCTAACATCTATTTGATTTGTTGTACTTTTGTAATTATTGAATGACAGGTGTAGGATCGTTCTTCAATGCCTCACGGCATACCGTAGAAAAAATCATATCAGGATCAATTTTGTACAAGTACAAAGCCTTTACCAACCATGAAAGAGGGATAGAGTCAAAAGCATTTTGGTAATCTATAAGCGTTGTAAAAAGATTACGTTCCTTAGCGCTTTTAAGTACCACTGAGTCAATGATCTCTATACCCTTGTGACTCTGGCCAACATCTCTTTTGTTGCTCCGCCAATATATTATGACTAGAAATTACCCGTCAAAACTCACGGAAGCTTCTGAAAATTCAATATAGCCTGAAAAGTGAAATGTTTGTTTCTAGAAGGATAAGAAATAAAACAATTTGCGGTACGGTTATAATTTAGTATTGCGCCTTAGTATGAGGAATTGTTGATCAGCACTCTAAGGTTCTCATGATTTGGTTTTCTAAGGAACTCACGTTAGAGCTACATAAAGCTGGCCATAAGCAAAAATAGATTCCGGCAAAAACAACCCCACATTATCGAACGATTGTGCCTGAGCCTTGTTAATCATCATTGCAAAAGCCAAAATGATAGAAAATTGTCGTCGCTTCATTCGAAATCCTAAGCTGCTCTCGCTTGGAGAAATATTCTTAAATTCGCAATGAAATACCGTTATAAAATAAAAAATAAAAAAAAATGCTAAACGTCCTTGGTGAGGATCGAAATTGAATATCGCAAAATAATTTGCTGTACCAGCCTAAATGTAGATTACAGTTTTACAAAACATATAATCATTGTTTTACAATACAAAATTTTATGTTTTCCAATTCGTATTGAAACAATGAAATGGTTAAGGGAAATAAATATTAAAATAAAATACTTTTCCTGAGCATCGAAACTGAAATATTTTTGATGTGAAAACATCTTTAGCGGCAGGAGTAAATAAAAAATTGTATAGAAATCGGGTTACGGAAACAAAAGTGCCGATTGCCGAACAAAAAATATTGCTGGTATGTGTGAATATCGACAAGAACAAAAAATAAATAAAACGTAAAATCAATGCAAAATCTACGCATACACATGCAATGTAACAACATCATCCGGCATTTCAAAAACATCGTGAGCCGAATACAAAAAAAAAATCTAAAAACAACCGCCTACTTTAATTTATTTTGTTGTGAACATATTTGCTATACATATATGGCCGCAGCAGCAAGTGTTTTTGAAAATGAAAACGAGCAAATGGACCACAAATTATGCGGAAATGGAAATAGCGACCTGTGAAAATTGCACATATACATTGATACATAATAAAATAATAATTTTAAAATTGTTTAATTGTTTCTTATTAGTATTGCTCAAGCTCATGCTGTTGGTTATGGGGGGTTTCGCACTACTGTCTTTCCAATTGCAATGATTTTACGGTCAACATTGCGCCTAAATAGAACCGCTCTGTTTAATCTATTTTTAACTGATCAGTGATAAAGCGATGCGATTTTGCTTTGTTCAGCGAGTTTGCCGTGACCATTTACTACTATGGAATCTTGAACAAGATTGCTGTGTATGAGTAATGGTATATTTTAAATTGTACATGACAGGTTTAGGTGATTAACTTGACAGAACTGTACTTTGCTCATGTTCAATTAATGTCAGTAAGGTTCGTCCTCCAAATTAAAAATAAAACTTACTGACTTTTTGAACCAAAAATGTAACTTAGTTTAAATACTGAGCGAACAACATCCGTCTTTATGGAGGGGTTCCTGAGCCTTATCGAAATGGCTTGAAATGAGTCAGAGATATTTATACAAAAAAGTTTTCAAATACATTTTTTGCGAGTTGAGGGTGAACTCGCTCGTTGTTTTTTTATTCGAGGTTTCTTGCTAACAGGTCAACACCTATATCACTTAGACTACTCAGGTGTAAACTTAAAGCATATTAATTGGAAATATAAGAAAATAAGAAAATAAAAAGCGTGACGCTGCGCACTGTGAATTATATGTATAATAACTAAGTAGTAAGCAAAAGCCTGTGCAAACAGGCGCACGAACAAAACGTAAAAAATTAAAAGATAAAGCCACATCAAATTTGGTAAATTTAATTAATAACGTGTATATAATTTATTAGCAACTTAGAAAACGATAATGTAGCAATATTTAATCAATTTTTTGCATGTAAATAAGGCGCGGACAAATGTACATTCATTAAAAAAGTGAAATATTTCATTACAATCATTTTTAAAACATATGCATCACTGGTCTAAAAAATCGATTTCGGATTCGTTGTTTTGGTTAACCCACCAACCATCACGCTCGTATTCGTCCAAGATTTCTTGCAAATGTTCATCGTCTTCGTCATCAAATACCCCCGCTTGAACTTGATCTGCTCATTGCGAGTGCCTTCAAATCCATAAATTAGGCATCCTTGATAGGAGGAGTCACATATATTTTTATCTCTACATCGCAAGATTTTTTAACCCTTGAATATCCAACATATAGTTGGCCATGTGCAAAGACTGGCTTGAATAAATAAATTCAGACTTTGTCCAAAGTTTGCCCCTGTGTCTTATGAATTTTCATGGCAAATGCTGGTTTGATAGGAAACTGTCTTCTTTTAAATTCAAACGGCATATCGGCTTTGTTTATTAGGTCGATTCTTGGGATCAGCACCGTTTGACCAATTCCAGATTCGGTTAGGACATCAGCTTTCAATTTATTCCTCTTCATATCTCTAATAATCAGCCGGGTTCTATTACAAAGCCCACGGTTTGTGTTGAGATCCTCAGGAGCGTGACGATAGTCCCTTTTTTCAAAATTAGTCGGTGCGCAGGCATTCCAGACAAACGAATGGTGTTTAATAATTTCACTGTATAATTGTTTCTCGTAACCTCACCACAACCGAGTCATCGCTCAAATAGACTTAGCTCTCCAAATCGAGCATACTAATGATTTCATCATTTAATTTGCTGACGTTTTTAGAGCAAAGTATAACTCGTTTCGAAGTGGGTCCATCGTATAGAAATTAACGTTAAGTGTAATCACTTTCCACTCGTATCTACAAATACCGTCACGTATTCCCTTACGATAAAAAATATAATGACTCGAGTAATGAGACTCGAAGTTAAAATTCGCAAAATCAACGAAATAATGGAAATCAGATACTTTCTAATGGAAATAAGATACTATCGCTAGTAGTAAACATACAACTTGAACAAAGCAGTAGAAGCTTTGTATAATCAAGTTATACATTTCGTCCTTGTTCGGTATTCTGAAAGGCTTTCAAAGATTTTCCGAGAAGAATTCATTTTTTACTGATGATCAAGAGCGGGAATATAAATATTGCCAATTTGAATTGTATTGTGCATATAAACTGAGATCAAACTTATTCTACTACGAGATTAGGGCCAGCCATTGATGTGATCTTGCAAAGGTTGGTAGAAAAGTTGAGTCTAAGGTATATAAAAGGGAGCAATCTGACGAATAAATCAAGAATATTTTATTTGAACTGTATACACATAATCCACCTGCTCCATGTTTACACATCACCTATTTACTTTTCGTTTTTTTTTTGTGTTAGGATTTTACAATCTTATATAGAAATTTACTCAGAATGTCACTGAAACAAATTTTTGCCATTTCTTCTTGGCATACTGGAGAGCCTCAACTATTCCCGCTACCAATGCGCGTGTAATTTTTACCACAAATAAAATATGTACCTTAAAATTCTAACTATTAAATTTTGTGGACATACCCTCATCTTTCGGTTACACGCTCCTTTATAAATTTATCGACTTCTTCCTTTCGCTTTTTTAAAACATTATGAATTTTAAAAGGTTTTTGAAAATCACTTTTTCAATCCGAAAATTAGTTAAAATCTGAATTAAAAAGATATTCCGTTTTCAAACAATATTCGCCTGTTTGTTTCATTTTGGATCATTCACCGTTTTTAATTTAGCCTTTTTTATTTCATCAAGAATATACTAATTTTAATAAACAAAAGTTAAATTAAATGCTTATAATCAAGCACCAACAGTGTATGAAGCAGAGTTTAAATTGCTCGTTCTTTGATCGCTCTTTACAAAAATGTTCGCTTCTAGAAAGAAGGAGCGTAAGAGTTAAAAATATCGCTCCATATCAACACGCCACCACGATTGATAAAAAATTATTAGCTAGCGATATTTTTTCTAACATACGAATTGATTTTTGAATGCAGATTTTACATTTCAAATTGAACGTTTAGGAAATTATTTGTATGTCCAATTAGGATGGAACTTATCTAGTTATTAACAAATTTTAGTGAAACTGATATCCGCGATGGAAATGGTATTCCAAATTGATTTATGGATGAAGTTCAGGAATATGGCCAAGTATGTTGGAAGTTGCCTATTTCTCAACTGATTTTGTAGAATTTCGACATGTGCGTTGGAAATGGGATTCCAAAATAACTTTTAGATACAGTTCTGGAATATGGCCAAGTATGATGGAACTTGGATATTCCTTAACCGATTACATATAACGAAATTCAACATGTGCGTTGGAAATGGGGTTTTCAAAATGATTTTTATGTGAAGTTCTGGAATATGGAAAAGTAACATGGAACTTACCTATTTCTCACCCAATTGTGACGAAATTTGGCATGTGCGTTGGAAATGGGCTTCTAAAATGATGTTTTGGATAAAGCTCTGGAGTATGACCAAGTCATATGGAACTTGGCTATTCCTTAACCGATTATGATGAAATTTGACATGTGCCTTGGAAATGTGATTCTAATACGATTTTTAGATATAGTTCTGGGATATAGCCAAGTATGATGGAACTTGGTTACTCCTTACCCAGTTATGACGAAATTAGACATGTGCATTGGAAATTGAATTCTAAAACGATTTTTAGACGAAGTTCTGGAATGTGACCAAGTAGAAGAGAACTTGGGTATTTCTCAACCTTTTATGATGAAACTTGGCATGTGCGTTGAAAATGGGACTCTAAAATGATTTTTGGATAAAGCTCTGGAATATGGCCAAGTAAGGTAAAACTTGGCTATTCTTTAACCGATTATGATGAAATTTGACATGCGTTGTAAAGGTTATTGTAAAATGATTTTTAGGTAAAGTTCTGGAATATGGCCAATTATGACGAAACTCAACATGTTCGTTGGAAATGGGATTCTAAAATGATTTTTAGATGAAGTTTTGGAATATGGCCAAGTAGGAATGAACTTGCCTATTTCACAACCGATTATGATGAAATTTGACATGTGCGTTGGAAATGGGATTCTAAAATGCGTTTTGAAAAAAGCTCTGCAATATGGCCAAGTAGGATGGAACTTGGTTATTACTTAACCGATTATGATCAAATTTGAAAAAATCATTTTAGAATCCCATTTCCAGCGCCCATGTCAAATTTGATGATAATCGGTTAAGGAGTAGCCAAGTTGCATCCTACATAATCATTTAGAATCCCATTTCCAACGCACATGTCCAATTTTACTAAACTCGGTTAGGGAATAGCTAAGGTCCATCCTGATTAGCCATATTCCGGAACTTCATCCAAAAATCATTTTAGAATCCCATTTGCATCGCGCATTTGAAATTTCGTTAAATTCGGTGTAATACCCAATATCCCATTTCCATTATACATGTCCAATTTCACTAAAATTTGTTAAGAAATAGCCAAGTTTCGTCCTACTTGACCATATTCCCGTCCTTTATCCTAAAATCATTTTAGAAGCCCACTTCCATCGCGCATGTCAAATTTCATTAAAATCGGTTAAGGAATAGCCAAGTTCCATCATAGTTGGCCAAAGTTTATCTGTTCGCTAACAAACCAATCGAGGAATTTTTGAAGGTTTTGTACGTAACTGTTTGCCGTAATAGCATGAACAAGAGCAATATAATATTAATGATGTTTTTATTCATCAGGGCAGAGCGAATTTGTTTTTTTCAATACAGCTCAATAACAAATAGTAAAAATATGATATACAAACGCAATAGGGGAAAAGCAAGAGCCTTATAATAAAAATAATGCTCCTGTTCTTCAGAGCGATATTTTTTTTAATATCGTTCCTTATGAAGAGTTTATTAATATTTTTTATCATCGCTCTTGAAAAAAAGGAAGAGCGAAAAGCCATCCCGTTTTAAACTCTGGTATAAAGTACAAAATTGTCGTTTTGTATTTTTCAAAAGCTGCCATTTTTAAAAATACACTCTCATGTTATTATCAATTAATTGAAATAATTGATTATTTTAGGTTTATCATACATACTTATATTACTTGGGATTCCTGTATAAATATTTGACATTCGAGTTTTTATCGCCGACCTGTCCTGTAGCTTGCGTCAAACATTCGAAGTTAAAAATCCTCCCGTATGACGATTTCATTTAATACGTTAGGTATAAAAACAATAAATTATCTTTATTAAATAACATCTTAACCGAGTCGTGAAACGTTATGGCAATGTTGCTTGTTATGTAAAGGACTATTGAAATTATTTTACTCAACCATAAAATACCAGTAATAAGGTTTTATTTGAAAATGCTACCATAACGTAATTTGTAGCTGTGAGTGACCATTTGGATACATTTTATGGTTTTCTGAGCAACGTAATAACATTGACGAATATTTCTTGGAAGATATTTTGCAAATAATTCTTAATTCAAAATTTAAATTAGGAAGCTGAATTAATTATTTGGATTTTTGTGTAAATAACGACATATTACAAAAACTTTGCAATTTGAATTTGATAAATATTATTGAATTATGTAAATTTACTTTTATTTTTATTTTTAATTTTCTATTTTTATTTTCTCATGTATATATTTTTAAAATTGAAAAACTTTCTTATTGTGACAATTTTTTGTATTTTTTATTTTTTGAAAACTACAGTGGCTGGCCATATTAGTATGAATGTTGATTTTTTTGGAATTTTTTTTTAGAAATTTGTAATGATACATTATAAAAACTCAAAATATTTAATTTATGTAAATATATTATTTAAATATAGTGTATTACAACAGAATTATTGGATTCTGGATTTTCTATATTGTTTAATTGTCCTTAGTCAAATTTTAATGTTTGGCCTTTGGTTTAAAGGTGCCTTTGGTTTTTAAGAGCTTCCACACGTCCGGGCATGCTTTTTACAAACTCGCTAGCGGCTTCAGCGATATCCTGGTCATGGTTCCATACCGGAATAAGCCGGTGAATAAGATAAGTCTTTTTTGTTCAGAGTTCTTAGGCCATCTTCCTCCTGAGAACAAACCAAAGGTTCTCAATGGGGTTCATGTCCGGGTAATTTCCCGGCTACGGAAAAACCTGAAACATGTCAAACATGAAAGTGTTATGTTGCCATACATGAAATGAAACACAATTGCATTTTTTTTTTAATCGTAGATGGCGTTTTAAGGACCGATAAATCCAAAAATTAAATATAATTGAAACATTCATACTAATATGGCCAGGCACTGTAGTTTCGGTTATTCGTCCTTCCTCAGTACCTTATTTTATTTTTCAAACTAATTCTTATTCGACCAAAACCATGATTTATAGCAATCATTTTATATTTTACATAACAAAAAAACTTGTAATTATTTCGTCAACTGTATAATAACAAATCATATATTTTGTTGTTTGTGGTGTTGACTTTGTCATGTAGCATCAATGGATTGTTTTTATTTTTATATAACATAATATCTCGATTTCTTCAAGTCTGTCCATGTATTTTCGTTTTGATAACTTACATATTATTTTCTGTGATCATTTGCTGGGCGTAATTCGATTTTAAATTATCTAATTCGCGCACGTTTTGTATTTTATTTGTGTGTTCGGTAAACCGGTTATTGAAAGATCGTCCGGTTTGCCCGATATAAAATTTCGGGCAATAATTAAATGTAAATGCCACTGTCAATTTCTATGTTTTGTTGTGGTTTTATTTTTTGTTGTAATTTTTGATTTGTTTTGTATGTGATTTTATTGTTGACGTTTTTTAAAATCTTATTATGTGGCTGGATTTTTGTTGTATTTTAGGGTGATGTATTTTATGGTTTCATTTTGAACTGCAGCATGCATTGTGGCTAAATGTTGTTATGATGTTTGTTTTTTATTTTCGACAATGGGCGGTTTCAGGTCCACCAACTGTTGGCAACATGTTGAGTGAAATAAACATTCTGTTTCCTGAATGCAACCGAATTATCGAAAATTTCATGGCAATTTAATAGATCGAATGTCATTTTTCCATCAGTAAATTTTCAAGGCCATCATGTTGTGATACCTGAAAGTGCCCAATGTTTTGTATTATAGTGTTTCTCATTTATCCATTCCTTGTGGCTATGTGTATTAAAATGTTGAATTTTTCGTTGTAGTCATCTTTACTCATTGGAATGTTGATCAGTCTATTTAACATATGATTGAATGCGGCATATTTGTGTTATGTTTGTGTGGGATGATATGATGTGTTATGGATTGTATGATCCGTATATATGTTGCCTCTCTATAAATTTTCAAGTTGTGTGTGCTGTTGTTATTACTTATTTTTAAATTTAAGAAATGAATGGAAAATAGATTATCAGCCAAGGGTCATAATATATTTGCATGTCCAAAGCGAAAATTATAAATTTAAATTTAAAACATTTGGCGAACACATTGAAATTTATCGTGCAGGGTTCGAGATATCGAAACTATTGCTGCATGTTCTTAGAAAAGATCCAAGTAAGGTTGCTAGACTAGCGTTGATCCTGGCTAGAATCGTATGTTTTCATTTTTGATTTATCCACCTCTTTTGGAACGCTCTCTTATGAATGAGCTTATACTCAATATAGAGTGAACCAAAAACTACATAAATGCAAGTTAATAAGTCAACAATATCTACGACGTAACTCAAGGATGGCTTTTATTGAATTAATTACTAAAGTTGCAGCCAGCCTCGGCCTTTATAAAACAACAACAATTGCACGCCTTTGGCTTGAAAATATAACCCTAAATTTATTTTAATTAAAACAAAAAAATATTTACAAATTTAAGTTAAAATTAATTCATTTACACTTTACGAACTAAAACCACTTACATAATTCTAATGATCCTGTGTAAATGTTTGGCATTTGAGGTTTTTTATCCGACCTCTCCTGCATTCTGCGTTAAGCACTTGAAGTAAAAACAAGGTCATTTACCCACATAGGATTCATGTGTAACACAATTCTTAATAAATTTCACATAATCAATGTTTTTATAAATGTTATAAGGTTTATGTGTTTGTCGTATATAAAACGTTATTTAATTCAGTTTAACTAGAACTGGTAAATATTTTTTCCATTTTTGTTCAAATAAATTTAGAATTAAATATCCAAGCAACAGATGTTAAGATAAAATTATTATTGGACCATCTGATCAAATTTAACCTTCAAAATAGGCTCTTTTTGAGCCAATACAAGCATGTCAACGGTTAGTCCATTTCAACTGTTTGCATACAAATCCGGCCGTTTACACGGAATTGCTTCACCGTAGGCGCCTCAAAACGGTCAAGCAGTACGCTTTATTGACCGTTTAATGCTCCGGAACGAATTCATGGTGAATCACACCACGGTAATCGAAGAAAACGATGAGCATTACCTTGATTTTCGACCAACTTTCACGTGTTTTTTCGGTTTTGCCTCATTTTTGGCGCGCCATTTGCTAGATTGTTGGGCAGTTTCGACATAATATTAATAAACCCACATCTCGTCACCAGTAATAATTCGTTTGGCAAGCATCTCTTTTGCGAACTCTACTCGAAGTTCTTTTTGCAAAAAATGCAGGTATTTCGGCATTAGTTGAGCGGCAATGCGTTTCATACCTAAAATGTCAACCAAAATGTGTTGAGTCGACTCATAAGAGTTTTGAGAGCCTTTTCATACCTCTCTAATGCCAACACTACGATTTTCGAGCACAATTTTCTTCAATTTTTTGATGTTATCGTCGTTAACAGAGGTAACAAGGTATTAAACTTGACATCTACAAAACATTTGGTTTCAATTAACCTTTTTTAACTGATGATTGTTTTTTCTCCTTTAGTTCTTACTGTCTTTTTATAGTTGTATTAGAATTTTTTGCAGATAACATTGGTATCCAATCAAAATTTCTTGTAGTGTCGGCGCAATGTACGATTTGCTACAATTTTGACTGACACTGAGACAAAATATTCTGATTTTGATGACGGTTATGATTGTGGCCTCTATTGTACAATTTTTTATAAAAGTTGGTATACCTACAATAGGCAAGTTAAATCTCAAAAATTATTTTTATCTTGAAAAACGTATTAGTGCGAATATAGTATTTTCTCGAAATCGCGATAAGGAATCGAATGATATTATTCAGTTTGTTGAAAAACTTTTAACTTAAGATATTTTGAAAACTGTTTTGGGATATCAAGTAAACTACGGCACAATAGAAAAGAATATGCTTAATTCGTTTCTTCAGTTTCTATTTAGATGTAAAAATGGGACAGTCTTATAAAAAAAAATGTTCATGTGTATAATTATTAGTATTTTAAACGTGCCTTGACAATTATTATTCAACCTCCCTCTTTCAACAAAAAAAAAAAAAATCAGCCTTGTGTGTTTATAATTCGTGTTTGAAAATTATTAAAATATGTGAGGGGGATATAATTAAAATATCATGCACTCTGAATTACGTTAAATTCGATGTATGCTTGCGTTGATAAAAATTGTAAATTAAAAATGGAAGTAATCTAGATTGGCAAAATAAACAAAACAAAAAATAATGTTGTGTGTTAGATTAGAGGCCAAAGACAAGATAATCACAAAAAAAGCGACATAAAAATCTCGTGTTTTTCAGTTTTTTTTTTTGTTTAATTTTTCCATCTTTATTCCATTTCGATACACATAAAACATGCCACAATTAATAATTCAACAAATCTCGGTTAAAATAAATTTGTATACAAAATGTAAAATTATCTTAACTTGGGCGAGTGCAACAAAACTGCCTTAAGAAAATTAGTTTACACTGGTATTAAAACGAAAGACAAACCAACATTGAATAAATTTCTTGTAATATGTAATTCCTATGCCGAGTAATAATTATACAATTTAACTGCTACCGAGGTTTTCAATTTATTTAATTAACTTTTTTGTTTGTAAATATTGATGTGTACATTTGTACGTAAACAAATTATATATTTGTACATACATATATGAGAATCTTCAACAATTTTTAATTAAACTTACATATTTCAATATAATCATAAATTAAAATTATTTTTTTTTATCAAACACTATTCGAATCTGTAATTTATTTTCTTGTACATTTTGCTAGACTTGAATGACGGGACGGTTGTAAGATTTGTAATTTGTCTTTGTTTTGCTTTAATGCCTAGTTACTTTAATAACACGAATGTCATCATCCTCGCTCTTTTTATGTTTTACTTGAAAGTTATTAAATTAATATTAGAGATACCAAATCAATATGTAAATCAAAAGGTATATAAGACATTTGGAATGCAACATTGTTGCACACAAATAATAAATTTAGTAATGAAATAAGGGTGTGTGCTCTGCAATTATTATTTTGCTACAGTCTTACTTTCAAGTTAATTTTATTTCAAGTCGTGTGACCATTTTTTAAATTCATTTCTTTCGAAATTTAGTTATTTTAATAGTTGTTAAACACGAAGATTGTTAGAGAGCTCAAAAATAAGATGTTGGTCTTAATTTGAAAGACGTGGTGTTTAAGAGCTCACCAATATGTGATTTTTAATTGAAGGGTTGCGCGTTGTATCTGGGATTTCTTTACATTTTGCCCTAACCTATTTGTTTTTTTACGAGCCTGTTCGTTGATATTTTTTCAACACAGATTAACACTGCGGTTATCGAAGCAACAGCGACAACAACGAAAATTATATTTGATATAATTTTATTTATTTCAATAAATTTGAGTAATTTATTTCAAATAAAGTATGACATATGTACTATATAGTTATGCAGATCTCAAAATGTTTGACTTTTGTTCAAGTCTTTATTTGCTGAAAAGCAAAGATTTTGGACTTGTAATATTTAAAAGTATTATGTGAAAATTCAAAAGAATCAAACTATCCAAAAAAGTGTAAAGCCTTGAGCATAATTTAGTGAACAGCTAACAATCTGCAAAAAAAGATTACTAGAAAAAATTATAAACAATGGGGCATGCTTATAGTAAGAATATTTTCCGCTGTTTTTAAATGCAGCACCCTCGGTACAGGTTAGAATGTCAAATGTCATCAGTGTTTTGTATCGAAACTGTATGGTGAATTTAATAACACAAAAGAATTTTTATATTTTAAAATGTTTATAAGTCGTTTATCGACGCGTTCGAACATCGTAGCCATAAAATTAAACGTTAAACATTATTGTAACCTTTATCATGACGGTAATGACATCTGATGTGCGAAAATAAAAACAAACACATTTTGCATGCCCCATTTCAAAGCACTTTCAATTCAACGCCATTCTAATTTTTTCGTTTTTTAAATTACATCAAACGAATTTTTGAACTTTTTTGTAACTTGGAATAATATTTATTTGGGCCTTTTGAGTCCTAGAGCATACAAAATTCAGCTTTGGATTTAACCGATTAATCGGCAGATTTTCTTGAAATTATCCGATTAATCAAGATTAATATACTCATTTCCTAATATGTACTGAATACTGATACATTTTGATTCGGAAAAATTTTCAAAACCGGTCCGGAATTTTTATAATTTATGTGATTTTCTCATTTTTAACCTGCTTTCGCCTAAGCCATTTCTAAAGTCATCAAGTTGATCTACGGCGGCATATTGCCAAAAATTTAAAGTTATTAAGAATAAACGAAGTTATTGGCACAGAAACCAATAATTGCGGAAGTTTTGCGAATTCCGAACTTAGTGATAAAGAGCTACCCAATATTGATAAAAATATCCAAAATCATTTGCAATCTAAAGCAAGGGTTGGCAGATAGCGAAATCCCAGAATATCTCAACTATGAGATTTATAAGAAAATTTTTTGCTAAAATAGCAAGCCTGTTAAATCAGTCTATTTTGAGTCACGTGTACGAAATAAACCAATCAAAATAACATTACACTGATAATTTCCCTAGGGATGTTATCAGCAGTAATATCCCAAGAGCATTGATAATTTCCTGAAATAATTTTATTATATTTTTCGAAAGCACGTTGCTTGGTAACAGCCCGAAGCCGAAGGCTGAGGGCTGTTACCTAAAAGCAACGTGCTTGAGGAAAATATAATAAAATTATTTCGGGAAATTATCAATGCTCGAGGGGTATTCGACGAGAAAATTTTTTGCAATTTTATTTTATTCTAGTAGTAAGGCTGCTAGATTGTAAATTGTTCTATGAAAGTGTCATTTTGAAACAGTATTTATTGTAAAATAAAACTATAAATTCTTTTCATCTAGTAGCCGGAGTATGTTTTTCTAAAATAGCAAGCCTATTAAATCGGTCAATTTCGAGTCACGTGTACAAAATAAACCAATCAAAATAACATTACACTGATAACTTCCCTAGGGAAATTATCAGTGTAATGTTATTTTGATTGGTTTATTTCGTACACGTGACTCGAAATTGACCTATTTAATAGGCTTGCTATTTTAGAAAAACATACTCTGGCTACTAGATGAAAAGAATTTATAGTTTTATTTTACAATAAATACTGTTTCAAAATGACACTTTCATAGAACAATTTACAATTTAGCAGCCTTACTAACTAGAATAAAATAAAATTGCAAAAAATTTTCTCGTCGAATACCCCTCGAGCATTGATAAATACCTCATAATTTTATTATATTTTCCTCAAGCACGTTGCTTTTAGGTAACAGCCTTCAGCCTACGGCTTCGGGCTGTTACCAAGCAACGTGCTTTCTAAAAATATAATAAAATTATTTCGGGAAATTATCAATGCTCTTGGGATATTACTGCTGACAATTTGTTATGGTTCACATAATTTTAAATCTTTTAACGATTGTCTTGAGACAAAAAAAAGTATAACACACAAAAAGCTACCACCCCAACTCTCGTAAACATATCCTTTTTCATGCCAAATAATAGTCAATTTGGAATATTCCTAAACTAAACCTTAGAGAGTTTTGTAACTTTTCTCGATACTTTGCTTTGATACAGCTATTTTCGTAAGAAGTGACTAAGAAAATAACCAGAACCACAAAACTCGTGACTATAGTGGCTATATAGGGTGTAAAGGGTATACTTGGCGGAATTCAAATCACTCAGTGCCATTTTGATATGAGCCGTAGAGCTCTTGCAAAAAATCTAGAAAAATAACAAATCATCGAATTTTGCACATCATCGGCATGCATGATAATCCCTGAGAATTGCGCTATTTAATATAATAGAGAACAACGTCCTTGTTTTCCAAACGCTGTTCAACGACCAAATTCTTTGCAAGAGCCCTACGGCTCATATCAAAATGATACTGAGTGATTTGAATTGCGCAACGTATACCCTTTACAACCTTTATATAATCACTATAAGAGCCAATCCGTGAAATTCGTGTTATTTGGTATAAAAGAGAACTACGCCCTTGTTCCAAGCGGAATTCGTCGATTTGTCAATTTTCTAATTTTTTTGCAAGAGCCCTACATATCAAATTCGGCTCATATCAAAATGGAACTGAGTGATTTGAATTACGCAATGTATACCCTTTGCAACCTATATAATTACTATATGAGCTCTCTGAGATTCGAGCTATTTATTGTATAAAAAATAAACGTCCTTGTTCGAAGCGAAATTCGTCGATTTGTTAATTTTCTAAATTTGTTTGCAAGAGTCCTACGGCTCATACTAAAATTTCAAAATGGCGCTAAAACTTTGTTCAGACTATGTTAGTAATTTAGTCGAGTAGTGAGTATTTTAGTAACTAAATGTGTCTGAACAGCCATATTTTAGTCGAGTAGACTAGTAAATGATTTAGTCGAGCCGATCCATTTTATTCTATTTTTTTTAGTCGAGTAAGCCCCCCACCACTCTTCAAAGCAAAACAAACTAAAAATAAAACAAAACAAGTGCGAACTGCGAATATGTTAATTTAGTCGAGTTCATTAGTTGCCGCAAGGATGTCGTCTCATTGGAGCGAAGAAACAACGAAATATAGAGAACATGGGTGCCTATTTACTTTGTTGCGTATTCGCTTCATTTTGAAACACTGCTCACTCACTTGTAACTTGTACTCGACTGTTGTGCGAACGTTTTTTGATCAGTTCATCGATTTTAGTTACTAAAATACTCGCTACTCGACTAAATTACTAACGTAGTCTGAATAAGGCTTAAGTTCTTGATTTGTGTTAGAAATTATTTGAGGCTTATTTCATTAAACTTTATTTTTGTCAAATACACTGTTAAAAGATGAACACACGCATAAATAGCTGTCCAAAAAAAGTGTCCAACAATTTCACACCGGTAAGTAAAACAAGGTATTTCGGTAACGATGTCCTTCATTGAGGGTAACCGTCAGGGCCGGCGTGGTAGCGGTGCGAACGGTGCAAATGCACAGGGCCTCGCGCTTCAAGAAGGTCTCGCGCAAATGTTCCGAATTTTTTTTTTTTAATTTATTTATTTTCTATATTATTAAAAATACAAACTAAAAACTACACAAAATAATTTATGAAGGAAAATTTAAAAAAAAACTGAGAAATTAATATGTATTACGTATAATTCGCTAATACTTAACTACGTCATGGTTATAGTAATCAATAATGTAATTAATAATTCAGTCGCTATAGCGTGATCCGTGATGAGATTGGCTGGAAAATAATTAAATTTTTCGTGTTTCTCATTCAGATCGAAACTGAACTTGTAATTCTTAATAATTTCGCTCTGTCAAAACTATATATCTACAATTTTCAAAAATATTAAATGCTTGGACTGAGCTTGGAAATACCGTAATTGACAATAAAATTAAACACGAAGTTTTGTCAATATGTAAATAACCAGTTGGCTTCTTATGAGTTCCTTGTAAGCATTACGATTTGGTCCGATTTGTTAGGTAAAGTTGGTTTCGTCAGTAAAATATTGCAATTGCATAGCTCGACCATGCAAATAGATTTGGCAATAAAACATCTGAAAGGATTGTTATAATTTTTTGAAAAATATAGAGAATCCGGTTCCACTCTCTTTGGCTACATTAGAATTAAATAATGACCAAATATTTCAAATCGAACGACATAAGAAAATTCGACAATTATTTGATTAGATGAAGCTGGCGATAATGCCATAAATGATGCCAAAGAAAATTTTAAAACCGAATATTTTTTTGAGAATTGTCGATTATGCCATTATTCTGCATTTAAAAAGTGATTCGAATCATATGAAAAGCACAATTATGTATTTGGATTTTTATATAATGTAGAGAAATTTAAAAGTATCAAAGAATTAAACATTTCTATTAATTGCAAAAGTTTACATGCTGTACTCGATGGAGACTTTCCTCCCAATGATTTAATTCAGGAATTGTTGTTTTTTAGAAATACATATTGTCCCAGAAAAATCTACTTTCAAAGATCATTATTTTCCCTGAGCTAAATCTTTGAAATAAATTTGTTGCAATTTTACTTAAATATGTGTCTAAGTACTTTTAATTTAAAATATTTAATGTATATCTGATTTTTAAAAATATTAATGTCTCAGCCCTCGCAAATCGTCGTGCACACGGCCTCGCAAAATATCAAGCCGGGCCTGGTAACCGTAGTGAAATCTATGCTTGAGTTTTAAACAAAACAAATTTGTCGCTTTGACTCTTAATAGGCAATTAGAAGTTGTAAAAGCGAGTAGAAAATTACTTGTTTAGCAGTTGTTCTGAATTCACGAAATAAAGGTTGCTAAATATTTGCTGATTACAGAAAATGCAAAAGAAGTAATTTTTAAGAAGTTGATCACATTCGACCCAGTTTTTATCGTCGTATAACTGAAGTAAACTATTATAATAAAATCTTTGATGAAGATGTTTTGCAACCTTTATGAAATTTCATTTACTCCAAAAAAATAGAAGTTGCCGAAATATTTATTTAATGCATGGTTTCCAACCGAATCGAAGCCTAAGCCCGCTCGGTTTAGTGAGTCTATTTTTGTGAGTCCGAACATGAAACAAATCAAAATTTGGATTCGAGTAATTATATTTTTTTAGAAATTGAAAAAATAAAAATAATCAATAAAGCGAAATGATAAATACATAATTCTAACATATAATAATTCTAACGCCTTAATAAATTAAATTAAAGAAAATTAGTTATGAAATATTTTATTTCTTCGCTTAAACGAGAAGCGATAATTTTATATGCAAAGTTATTATATAAAATGTACAACTTATGTGCTTATCATAGTGTTACAAAGTGATATATGCAAATGGAAAAGTTTTTGGTCGAATCGGCTTCTAGCTCACCAACTTAAATAAAAAATGATTATTTTACTTATAACGTTAGAATTTTTGATTTGGAATAATAAACCTTAACTAAAATTTAAAGAAACTCAAATTTTTAGTATTGGTAGTAAATTTGACACATTGGTATTTGAAATTTAAAATTGAATTAAAGAAACTTTTAAAATAAAAATCTCAAAATGTAATTTTTCAAAATGGAATGTTCAGTTGTTTTCGTGTTTTGAATAAAAGTTCTTATAGGAAACGGAAAAATAATAGACCGTATTCTAAGATTTAAAATTTTATGTTATGTTATGTTATTTTTGTTTTTTCAATACAAATTGAAATAGGAAGCGGGGAAATAAAATAACATAACATGGATTTTATTATGCCGGAATACGGGGCATTAGGCCCGATTCTGCCTTCCAAAATTTAATGTTATACATATTATGTTATTTTTGTTTTTTCAATACAAATTCATATAGGAAGCGGGGAAATAAAATAACATAACATGAGCAAAAGTCCTCTTACTGGCGCGGAATTCCAGGTTTGCGACAGGCGAAGGAATTTATTTCACCTTCGTCGGCCAGGGCCAAGGAATGTCTTGTATTTAGGAAACCTGAGTTGAGGCTGCTTACCGGCTTCCTCACAGGTCACATCCCCTTAAGGTATCACCTTAAGAAAATGGGCCAAGGTTCGACGGATAGATGTCGCTTCTGCAAACGGAACTGGAAGCGGAATCAGCGGAACATGTTCTGTGCCATTGCCCAGCCATTTTCTGCGAAAGGTTACAGCATCTAGGAGGGAGAGTAATGAGCCCGGATAGTATGCATCATATACCGGCCGGCAGTATTATCAGGTTCATTAAGAGCCTGAATATTGACTGGACGGCTCATTAAGTAGGGTCCATGCACAAAAGATCTTTTAGGTCGCAATGCGGGGTGGCTTGAACGCCCACATGGCCCTCAACTAATAATAATAATAATAACATAACATAAAGTTTATCGTCCCAGAATCGGGCCCAATATCACATGAATTTTATGATTCCCGAATAGGGCCCAATTCAACAAATTAGTAGGTATCTAATTTAATAAATTTTCAAATGTTTACACCGTCTTACAAACGAAATTGGATTATTTAAATTTACAAATGAAATTTTTATTTCTACTTTATTTATCAAAATTAGAACACTATTGATAGTTTGCCTTGATAACTATTTAGGGTTGGTAAGGTTATTCCAAAAATCAAAGTACTGAAACAATCTACGTCTCAAAAATTTCTACAAAATATTCAAATAAAATTGTTTTAGGCAGCGCACAGTGTGGCAAAACAGGTATATTGTGGACAAACGATTGCCAAGCTTTCAATTTTGTAGTAAAAAATCGTAAAAAATATGGAAGGTACCTTGTTAAATGCCTAATAGAATCATAAAAAAGAAACACTGAAAAACCGAAGAAATTTATGTTCAATAAACAGACAAAATAATATAATATTAATAGAAAACATCGAGTTTTTTAATATATGTTTTCAGTAATCGTTTATTATCGAAATAAAGTTAAATAATTTGAAAAAAATATAACGCAGATGGAGACGAGAAAAAAATAAAACCTTAAAATGTACAAAAAAAGATCTTAAACTAAAACAGATGTTCTTCTTCTGGCTCTGAATCCTGGTGTTCCAATAATAGCATACCCTCTGGTGATAGCTTTGAATCCTTTTAAGGTCGCAATATTCTTAATTTTAGTTATTTCAGGATCTGTAGACATAAGTAAATGATGCATGATATCTGTGCAATTTTCAATTTGCGATGCTTTCCTTGTGTTGAACTGTCTAATTCTTTTAAAGTCTTTATTGCCTGCTTCTAGAGCTTCCTCGGAAAGCTGTCCAATTGGAGCCATAGCAGAACGAATTATACTTGATCCATGTAATAAAACTTTATGTATGCTCGCTGGCATGTAGTACTAATTATAAAGCTCAGCATATAGTTTATCAGTTTCCTTAGTGTACCCTTCAAATCGATCACAGTGGATTTCTCGTCTACATGCCATCACGTGCAGGATATTTGAAAATCTACTAATCAAAGATTCATCAACACCTGTTGCTAAACTGGTTATGTCTGGAAATTTAAAAAATCGACTTGCTGTATTTTGGTCGTTAGATGTTCCGGAACCTTGTTTTACAACATCTACTATTAGTTGAAGCACTCTATTAGATTATCTAGAATTTTTTGCTTTTGTTTCTGTTTTATTTCTTTATATTCTTTGGTTACACGGCTTTATTTTATGGAAAGATAATAGGAAGAATACACTCCATAAACCTAATCCAACAATGCAGAGTTGATAATCTAAATTGATATGCATCTTCATCACATTCTTTAAAATCATGAGCAGTTAAATTGTTCATAGTCTTCGGTGTTGCTTTACAGATATTGCAAGTAGCAGCAGATTTTTTGTTGCCACACTTTTCCGGCTCTTTGAAGCCTGATCTAAAAAAAAATGTTTCCTAATTCTTTGGAGTGTCCCTAGTAAGAATCCAATGATCTAAAAAAAAATGTTTCCTAATTCTTTGGAGTGTCCCTAGTAAGAATCCAGTAGCGAAAATATATGCAGCAATTTCAGATTGTCAGACTGTGCGCCGGCGCGGCAGCAAAACGAAAATTTTAAAGTACAAATGTAGAAAATCAAATAGCTGACTTACAAAATTCTCAAAAAACTACTGAAAAATATTCAAATTAACAGTTTTAGAAGGCGACGGCAAGTTTTTTAGGTTATTTTAATTGATTTAATACTTTAGATTAGAGGTTGAGGGCTACCGCCCAAACCCCTGATTTTGCAGAATTTTTACACATCAAATTTCTCAAAAAAACAATTTTGTTCACAAAAAATGTGTTGTAAAATTCATATATGTACATATGTATGTAGGTACATTATATACCTACACACATTATGTACTAAAATAGAAGATTTCTCAAAGCGGCTTAGCATTGGACAACTCTTATAAATTCAGATATTTTGTGTTTCAATATTATTTTGTTTGGCTTCGTGCATTTATTTTTTCGCGATCATTACATGATAAATAGTATGGTAAAATGAAAATCTCAGCAGAAAGAGTTACAGTAGTAGAAATAAGATCATGGAAAATCTACTTCACTGAGTCACTAAAAAACTCTTTTAATCAAAAATTACTGGGAATGAACTTTATGCAGAAATAAACCAAACAGCCCAAGATTTCGTATTAAAGTTAAAAACCTGTGTGAATAAATTGAAACATATGACAATAATTGAAAAACAGAATAAAATATCATGATTTTCGCAAAACATAACTAGTTGCAGCTGGGATAATTACAAAAAATCCAAATATTCTTCACAAATTTCACAACAGAAAAATGAAATGGAAATATGTATCAGTATTAATCACAATACAGAAAACTACTAAACCGACGGCACCAGAAGAATTATGCTCAATCAATATGTTTCCATCGTATGGAGCTTTCTTTAATAAAACGTGTAATTAAAAAATTACATTAAAAAAAATAATACACTAGTAATGCACTCGAATTTTTTAACAAATGGGTTGTTTGAAGATCGTAACTATTTCATAGAAATAATTGCTAAATGGAAGAAAAGACTAGAGTTTCAATACAGGGTTTACCGATTTAAAGGTAAATCGTACTAAACCGATTTAAAGGTAAATCGTTATCGGTGCATCAACTTTCTAAAATACCGGTTTTTCTTTAAATATTAGAATTTAAATTTATTGAAATTTTGAATATAGTCGTTGTTTTTTGAAATATTGGGTTTATCGGTACTAGCCAAGTACAGTTTCGATCTGAGTGAGAATAACGTAAAATTTAATTTTTTACCAGCCAATCTCATCAGGCTATAGCGACTGCAATGATAATTGCACTTTTGATTATTTCCTATTTATAGAAAACAACCGTGTATTTAAGTATTAGCGAATTAAACGCAAACACGCATATTGCACTGTACTTGCAAAAATTTTTGATAATTTTCTCCCTCCATATATAAAAAATACTCGTTGTTATTCCATAATTTTTATAATTAAACAGAAATGTTTGCGTGTAACGCTCAAAGGTTAATATGATTTTTTCGAACTTTTTTTTAAATTTTTTTTTGAATATTTGTATGTTTGTAGTGTCGCAAATTTTGTATCTGAGCAGCCTAAGTGATATAGGTGTTGACCTGTAACAACAAACTTCGAACAGAAAATGTTTCTGGTTCGATGCTCACCAAAGTGCCTAATAATTTTTTTTAATAATATTTGTATTCCATAACGGCATTTCATTGTTTCAATACGAATTGAAAAACATAAAATTTTGTATTGTAAAACAAGGAATATATTATGTATATACCACAGATTGTCTCACTGATTGACTCCGGAACGCTCGCTTTTTCCGTTTGATTACATTTTTTTGAATTGGGGAAAATTTTTTCTTCAAACGATGCGTAACTACAAAAATACGATAGTTGTTTGTGCCAAATAGATTCATGCGATATACTTCAAGGAGTCAGTTCTAGATTTTAAAAGCTGCGCCTTACCGAGATAATGTTAAGATACAACTTACAAATCTGTCTTTTACCTAAAACAAAAATTGAAAATAATTTTGGAGGTCCCTAACAGGTAATTATAAATTGTACCCGTCCTAGGACGGCCTGCACCCCTTAGTGTTTTTATAACAACAAAAACTCATTTAACGTAAAAATCTGTCATTTTAACTCTAGAAATAATTTATATTACTGTTAAGACAGAAAACAAGAGAAACTTAATTACAAATTAAAGTGAATGTTGCATTTAAAAATTAATTTTTTATTTGTTCAAACCAAATTCGTCCAATAAAGCAGAAAATATTATGTGGTATTCAATAAAACCAGCAAGAACACCATTTAAAAGGCATCTACTTAGGTTAGGTTAGGTTTGGGTAGCGGTCCACCAGGACCAGGCATAGACACAAAAAGGTCCGTAGCCATACCACAAATTAAAAATTTGTCCTCCAACTCATTGAAACCACTTTGAGCTTGCTATGAAGCGCTGGATACTCCTGACGTCCTTCTCGCTGAGCTCCGCCAGGTCGTTGAAAAGGTGTGCCCCTAGAAAATTCAGTCTGTTTTGTGCCAGACGAGGACAGGTGCAAAGAAGATGAAGTACTGTCTCTTCCTCCTCTTCGTCTTCGCAACTACGACAGTAGTCATGTGAGAAGAAACCAAGTCTACTTGCATGTCTGCCTATGAGACAGTGCCCCGTAATCACTCCAACAACCACACTGATCTGACTCCGCTGAAGTGAGATCAGCTGTTTGGATCTCGCCAAGTTCAACTTTGGCCAGATTTGCCGAGTTATTACGCATGAGGTACTATTTGACCATCTGTCATTCGTCAACTTACTGGCTTCCTCCTGAAGCAGCAGTTTACATACCGCAAGAGGAATTTCAATATCCTTTTTGCTGTTTGAAATGTGGTCCGTTGTACCACGTCGAGCCAGTTCATCGGCTTTCATGTTCCCCGTACTAACGAAATGTCCTGGCACCCATATGATATGGATGTTGAACTGATCTGTCATCTCGTTAAGAGATGAGAGACAGCTCTGGACTACTTTCGACGTGAGAAGGTGTGATTGAAGCGCTTTAATGGCTGCCTGACTGTCCGTATATATGCGAATATCACTAGTCGATATTACATTATACCTCAACCAGTCCGCGACTTCCTTTATCGCAGTTACCTCAGCTTGAAAAATGCTGCAGTAGTCAGGGAGACGAAAGGAGAGGTTTAACATGAGTTCCTCGCAGAACACCCCAGCCCCTACTCCTCTATCCCGTTTTGAACCATCAGTGAAGAAGTTCAAAACTCCTGGTTCCAAAACTGTATCCATCATCCAGTCCTCTCTAGATGGTATAATAGTCCGGAACTTTCTATCAAAAGATAGTGACGGGACAGTATAGTCGGTGGTCTTGGGAAGCCCTTTGTTACAAAGTATAGATGAGTGCCCTGTGTTATTACAGGTCCACATTAAGGTGGATTTCAGTCGTATGGCAGTGCTAGCTGCCCACTGTTTTCCCATAATATCTAGAGGAGTTAGAAATAGCAGAGTCTCCAGTGCCTGAGTGGATGTGCTCCTCATTGCACCACTGATCCACAGAGAGATTGTTCTCTGAACTTTTGTCAACAACTTTAGGTTGACAGTTTTGTCCAGAGCAGGCCACCAAACTGTTACCCCATACAGAAGAATGGGTCTAACTACTGCTGTGTATAGCCAAAGGACCATGTGGGGATCCAGCCCCCAACCTTTCCCAATTGCATTTTTGCAGGAGTATAGCGCTACCGTAGCTTTCTTTACCCTTTCCGTAATATTCGGTTTCCAGTTTAATTTACTGTCTAAGACGAGACCCAAGAACTTTGCTTCACCTGTAAAAGCCAAGTTGAAACCATTTAAAGTAGGAGGATCGACATGAGGAATTTTATATTTCCTAGAGAAGAGAACCAATTCGGTTTTCTGTGGGTTCACACTTAGCCCACAACCATTGGTCCATAATGAAAGAATGCCCAGAGCATTTTGAATAAGCTCGCTAAGTGTCCCGGGATATTTTCCCCGAACGCCAATAGCGACATCATCCGCATAGGCAACCACCTTGAAGCCAGTATCCTCCAGCCTCAGCAACAGATCATTTATGACCAAGTTCCAGAGAAGGGGGGACAGTACGCCACCCTGCGGCGTGCCTCTGCTTGCAAATCTTCTGGCGGAGGATTTCCCCAGACTGGCATTTATGATTCTGCCTCTTAGCATCTGATCTATCCAGTCCTTAAGAGAATCCTCCACTCCTAGATTCGAAAGTGCCCGAGTTATAGCCCCTGTTAGCACGTTGTTAAAGGCTCCCTCAATGTCCAAAAAGGTTACCATCGCGTAGTCTCCATATTCGAAAGATTTTTCAATGAAATATGTGAGAGAATGAAGAGCAGTTTCTACAGATCTCCCCTTGCAATAGGCATGTTGAGATTTGGACAGCTTTTCCGGCACAATCGTGCCTCTAATATGAGCTTCTATTTGTCTTTCCAGTATTTTAAACAGGAAAGAAGACAAGCTGATTGGTCTAAGGTCTTTGGGACTGCAATGTGAGCATTTTCCCGCCTTAGGTATGAAGACAACCTTCACTTCCGTCCATTTACTGGGAATGTGACATAGTTCTAGGCTGCCTCTAAAAATTACCTCTAACCAGGGAATGGTTAGATCCGTAGTTTTTTGTATATCCGCAGGGATAATACCATCAGGCCCTGGTGACTTGTATGGTTTAAAACTGCTTATAGCCCACAGAATCTTTCTTCTGCTAATAATTTGACCTACGAGGCTGCTTGCCCTTTTACCTACTGATAAAGTAGGTGCAGATTCGGAACAACCAGGAAAGTGAGTCTCCAATAGTAGTTCCAGCGATTCCATACTATTTGTGGTCCATGCTCCATCCGGCCTTTGAAGGAAGCTTGGGATGGATGGACTAGTAGATAGTACTTTGCGAAGCCTGGACATCTCTGAAGACTCCTGAATTTTACCACAGTATAGTCTCCAAGATCTGTTCTTTGCGCTTCTTAGCTGATATTTGTAAATTTTGGGGACTTCCTTATAGGAGTCCCAGTCTACAGCGGCTTTTGTTTTCCTTGCTGTTTTGAAGAGTCTCTTGCACCGTTGACGTATTTGTTGAATCTCCTTTGACCACCAAGGTGGCCGAGATTTGCCCCTAGGCCTACTAAGAGGACAAGAGCCTAGTACCGCTTTATTAAAAGCGCTGGACAGTTCGTCCACTAAGCCATCGAGTTCTACCGTAGTTTTTGGAGGTTCAGGCACCTGCACTGGTAGTGAATTTCCCAGAATAGTTCTGAAAATATCCCAGTCGGTTTTCCTCCTGTTCCTGTAGAGAGGGCTGTTCGGAAAGACCAAGCTCATTTCAAATTGAAGATAACAGTGATCAGAAAAAGAGTGGTCTTCCGACACTTTCCAATTTAATAGACTAGTCGTCAAGAAGTTTGAGACGAGTGTAATATCCAATACCTCCTGTCTATTTCTAGTTATAAAAGTCGGCTTATTGCCTATGTTACATATATGAAGGTTAGTACTTAGAATGTAATCAAGGAGTAAATCACCTCGTTCATTTGTGTCCGTACTTCCCCAGATTGTGTGATGAGAATTTACATCACTCCCCAGGATGACTCCAACCTTGCGCTTCTGAGCCTCCAAAATTGCCTCACCCAGAATGACTGGTGGAATGTTCACTGCATCATAAGCTAGGAAGGCTGATATTATCCAGAGGCTTCGTTTATTGACCTCAATGCTGACCGCTGCCACATCTTCATTGCTGAAATTCGATAGCAGAAAACAATTTATATTATTTTTAACGAGAATGCACGACCGAACCCTACCTTCTTGTTCCGTGTGCATTAATCTATAACAGGGTGTCTTGAGTCCAAGTACCCGGTCACCAGCAACCCAAGGTTCTTGGATCAAGACAATATCCGTCCCTTCCTTTCCAATTTTTAAAAGTAGAGCAGCTGATGCTGCCTTTGAGTGGTGTAGGTTAATCTGCAAGAACGTCACCATTCTTAGACTTCCTTCCCTACCAATGTATCATCAGAGTCCTCCCCTGATGATGTGAAGTCCTCTGAGATTCTTCTTAATGACTCCAAGGACATTGTCAACTCCGTATCTGTAGAGATGGTTTCCACCAGGCTGTTCCCCTCTTGGAGGAGCCCAGATGAGCTTCCTGCAGCTTCTTCAGATTCCGGAGCATCCGGCTTGTCCGCATCCTTCTTGTAGATTTTGAGTGTGACTGCACTGAAACCATAGCTTACCATACCATTTGTTTTTTCCAGCGCAGTCAGTGACTCTCTGTTTAGAATTATGACGGCCGACCTGTAGTCGGCCCGTGGCTCCTCGAGCTTAGCAACTTTCCAGTTGTGCGTTGGCAAATCTGGGTTGCCAACCTGCAACAACTGGAGTATCACCTTTGGATCGCTAGGCTCCGAAGGAATCCACACCCTGGCTCTTGGCCTACAGGGGATTTCTTCTCTAGCTTTAACAGCAAGGCTGGCTCCGGGCCATACCTCGCCTAGTCTTTCCACTGCCTTCTTGTAGAGCAGAAGAGATCTCTGATCCACACATGCAGTCAGTTTCACCTGGTTCCTGTGCCAACCCGCATCCCGACAAGTCGGAGCAGGTCCTGGGTTTTCTGCAAGGATATCCAGGTAAATGGTGGTTAAGGCCCTTTCCACCTTTCTCCAATTGGCGGGCGTGATACTGCCATCCTCGTGGGATTGGTCAACAACTGCCACTACCAGCTGATCCTTGAGTACCTCGTTAAAAGGCCTCATTTCGGTAGCATGGAGCTTAGTTCGTTTTGCGATCTTAGGACTTTCCTCCTGAGATCTGTTCCTTTTAATCTTTAAGCCAGCTGAAGGACCTTCCGACATCTGTTCGGTGACTTTTTTCGCCCAAACAAGCGTAGCTTTGTCTTTCTCCGACCTGTCTTCTGGAGGGATCTTATTTATCTTCTCCAGTGCCCTCCACGCCTTTCTCCTAGTATTATATGTTGGTTTTGAGGAACCAGCTTCATTGGTGCTTTGGTTCCGAATTATACTTCTTTGCTCAGGCCTGGTGACCCGAGTGGAGGGACCAGCCTTATCTAAGCTTTTGTCCCGTTGTTTATTGGCAGGTTTAGAGATAGGCCTAAAGACCCGAGTCTCCTTCTCTACCTCTTCCGGTTTTGTAAGAGAACCGGACTCTTTTGTTTGTTTTGTTTTTTGGTCTCCCATATTTGGTCCCACGAGTAGCGGAGAAAAGAGTGTCCATCTGTGCAGAGATCCGCAATACACAGATAAGGCTACTTAATCCGGAGGGCGCCAGGTATCCGGATCCTTAAATAGAGGCATCTACTTAAATATTGTTCTAAAATTCTAGAGCACATTTTATCCGTTTTCGTTACGAACTTCTGTAAATTTGAAATTACCAGAAAATTACCAGTACCTAAATCGTTTTTTTTTTTTGTAATAGTTCCTAAATTTGCGATCCCTAGAAAAGACATATAGAACGTTTACATCGTATATGTCCATTGCCAGGAGTTTGCACAATTAGCCAACTTCCAAATATCCATAAAAACAAATGTTCTCTCTTCTTTTACTCCAATTTCTTATACCAATATGTACGATCTAGCTCGAATCCGTTCAACATAGCATATTTCAAAACGAAATATTTCAAAATGGAATATGAAAATATGACATATGGTACTCTATGGCATATTTTAAAATGGCATATTTAAAAACTACATATGGTACACTACGGCATAAGGTACACTACGGCATATTTCAAAACGGCATACGGTACACTTTGGCATATGGTTCACTATGGCATAAGGTACACGACGGCATATTTCAATATGGCAAACTTGGCTATTTCTTAGCCGAGTATGATGAAATTTGGCAAGTGGAATGAAAATGGAATACTAAACCGGATTTTAGACGAAGTTCTGTAATATGGCCAATTAAGGTGGAACTTACCTATTAATTAACCAAATAAGATGAAATTCAACATATACGTTAGAAATGATCTTCTAAAAAGATTTTTAGATGAATTTCTAGAAAATGGCCAATCATGATGGAACTTGGGTGTTTCTTAAACGATTATGATGAAATTCGACAAGTGTGATGGAAATGGGATCCTAAAATGAGTTTTAGTAGAAGTTCTGGAACATGGTTAATTTTGATAGAATTTACCTATTTATTGGCCGATTATGATGAAATTCGGAAGGAGTGATGGAAATGGGATTATTAAATGGTTTCTAGATAAAGTTTGAGATATGGCAATTTTTATGCAACTTGGCTATTTCATAACTGATTATCGTGAAATTCGGCAAATATGTTGGAAATAGGATTCTAAAATGAGTTTTCTGTAAAGTTTTTCAATATGGCCACTTCCGATTATGATCAAACTCAACAGTGCGATGAAAATGGGATTCTAAAATGGTTTTAATCATCAATTTATAAAGTTACCCTATACTTACTGCCCTTCACTTAATGGAATTAAATTTATTCTCCCAACGGGAATAAAAATATTGGTAATAAAGATATAATCGGGAAGTGCTTATTAATATCTATAATTTTTCATTTTTATTTAAATCTAATTTCTAAAATAAAAATATATATATTGACCCTTCCGGTTTATTCTTTTGAACTAATTCTATACCAACATCAAAATTTAGCAACGTAATTGGATAATAGCTCATTTATTCAAGGATTTTTTATTATTTTAGTAATGACTTTTTTCGAATCACTAGTATGAACTCGTTTATAAGACGAAAATAGGGTTCTAAAATGGTTTTTATATAAAACCACAGAGAATTTTCTTCTTAATTCTCTGTGATGAAACTCTAGAATGTTGTCAATTTGGATGAAACTTGGCTTTTTTTTAACCGATTATTATGAAATTCGACAAATGCGATAGAAATGAGATCTTAAAATAATTTGTAGATGAAGTTCTGGAATAAGATTAATTAGATTTTTTAACCGATTATGCTGAAATACATTCTCTTAATAGAATTTTCCTTTACTTAACGGATTTTCCTTTAAACCTTTACCTAACAGAAGTATCCTTTAATTAGTAGAATTATCCTTTATTTACTTAAATGTTCCTTCACCTTTCGGATTATTATGAAATTCGACAAGTGCGATGGAAATGGGATCTTAAAATGATTTGTAGATGAAGTTCTGGAATAAGTTAAATTAATCTGCAACGTGCCTATTTCTTAACTGATTATTTTGAAAATCGTTCTCTTAATAGAATTTTCTTTCACTTAACGCATTTTCCTTTAAATCTTCACTTAACAGAATTTGCCTTCAATTAGTAGACTTATCCTTTATTTACTTAAATTGTCCTTCACCTATTAGAATTTTTCTTCAATTATCAAAATTTTCTGTCGCTTCATAGAATTTCCCCTCACTTAATAACTCTTAAGGGAAATCTTATACATTTATTTAAGTTAGTCGATGTTATTTTTCTTCAATTTATTTTCCTTAGAATAGAGAAAAAAATGTACGGGAAATTGTTATGCAAGATTTTGTATTGCAATATTTTATAATTAGTCCAGTCATCTTAGGCCAAATTAGTTGAAAATCTCGGAAATCGAGATACCCAGTATATTATTACGTGAAAACTTGTATTTTGGCATCCTAAAACTATTCTTAAAATTCGAAAATAATTGGATGGCCGCAAGTTTTAAAATCAGGGGGTCAAAGGTCACAAAAATCGATTTTTTCAACTTTTTTTGCAAATATCTCGGTTTCTATGGGTTTTACGCTAATTGTATTCATTATCAATATTGTAGAGAATTAAATTCTCTACAACTTTTCTATTCAACATTTTTTCATACCTCGAATTGTTTTCGAGATAGAGGGCGGAGAGCGCGCGGTCAAAGAATCATGTGAGGTCAACTGATAGTCCCGATCAAAAACTTGTAATATTAAGGTTATAAATTATTGTTAAATATATAATTATCATTATTTATCAGCTTTTTTATTAAATTCAATCTTTTTTTCGGTTACTTAGCTATTATTAATTATGTTTCAATTTATGTAATAGCACTTACCTGGTCATGTAATTAAGAAATTGTTGAGGAATACTTAAATTATATTTTAATTCTAATCTAATTTATGCTAATGATTTTCTAAATAAATAAAGAAGAAAAGAAAGAAATTTTTAATTAATGTTTTTATTAAAAGTGTCATTCGATACATATATTATTGTCAAAACGAGTAAAAAAGTATAAAAATTCTGAGAACAACAAGTTCTAATTTCAATCCTCTTCTTCTTCTTCCTCATCATCTTCTTCTTCTTCTTCATCATCGTCGTCATCGTCCCGCTGCTGCAGAATTTCAAGTCCCGCTTCATTATCGTCTTCAACGACATTTGTCTCCAAGTCCTTCATGATTTCTGGGTCAAAGGTTGTATCATCATTAATATCGGACTGATATGGTACAGCATTGAGACAAGCTTGTCCATTACACTGTCCGCAAGCTAAAGAGCACTGTAACCCTGCTTTCCTGCATCCACATCTTGAGCCACAGCCACTCTTGCAGTTACAGAAAATTGTATTGAGTAATTCATCTGGTGCAGGTGGTAAAATAGTCATGATAGGTTCCAGAAATTCGTTATGCATTGTCCAACCCCATTCCTGAGGTTCTAAATCATGCCCTAACCAAGTTTGAATTTGAAAATAAACGCGATTGAAATGTTGGTGAGCTGCTCCACTCGTTGGTGGAATATTCGATAACTGCACAGGTTTATTCGATTTGGTTGACTTGACGTATAATGCATAACGGAGATGATCGATACTATTCACCGATTTTGGAGCATTATAAACCGCTAATAAGGTGTGCATTCCACTCTCAAATAATCTCTGAATCGGACAGTTTTGTTCTTCAAATGCTGCAGCAAGCTCATCCAAATTAGGCAGTTTCTCAAATGTTCTTAAAAACGTTTTTTTCCCTTTTTTAAAAAGCGTAGAAGTTGTGTCACAGCCACTTATGCGTGCAGAAACAAAATGTGTTGTTTGGAACGAGGATATTTATCAAAAGTTTTGGTGGAATATATTTCAGTTTTTACATTTGCTTTGCCAACTTTTTTAAAGAAAATTTCTTGTTCATGAGATAATGTACGCCCAATTAGAATCACAAGTAAATCTATATCTTCACCTATTATAACTGCTGTTTTGTCATGTTTTGATTCTTCAATAGCTGTCTCGATGATCAGGACATCCGCATCATCTCTGGCCTGTTTTGTAGTGATATCAACAGCTTGTAGTTTTTGAATAGTTAAGCATCGTAATTAGCTTCTCTTTATTACTGCAAATTGATAGGAATTTTTCTTGACTAATTGGTACAACCATTGTTTCATCGAAACAAACTTCGTACCTATGTTTTTGAAAGTGCATCCGTTTTTCTCTGCTGCTCCATTGCTTTAATGTTTTTACTATAATCTGAATATCCATCAAAAACAACAATTGTTTTCGATTGATAATGTGTTTGTAAGTACTTTACGTATTTATCGAAGATAATTGAATTGTATCTTCTCTACTCCATACAACTCGATGTAAAAGAAATCCGCCATCAATAATTATCGTAACATTATTCTCATCGAGATGAAAGTTAATAGGTGACATATTGTCATACAATGACGATTTTGTATCAATTCATATTGGAGATATTCTTCAAGGCTACTTTCAAATTGCTTGCTCACTGTTATTCTTTGAAATAGTAATAATGGATCAACTGAGACTTTACAATCATTAATTTTGACAGATTTATTAACAATGGAAAGCGGTAATACCTTATCAGAGCGTTTCAATTTTATTTCGTGAAATTGTAAGCCAGTGATTTTACTTATAGATTCTAATCCGATTTGATGACAGATTTGTGTTTGACGAGATTTGTGACAGTTAATTTGCTCATTTCCAACCATTCCAGAACTTAATGATATTAACTGTGTCGTATTTGGAAAAGGTTCATGAAGTTTAAACCATTCAACTAGCGCCTTTACGTCTTTATTATCTTTGTTCACTCTTGAGTCTTTAGAATCAACGTGTTGTTCTGTCGAGTCCAAGGAAATGTTACAGAACTTTTCCATTTCTTCACATATAGTATTTGTAGCAAACATAGTATAGACCAACTTACACAAAACACTTTCTTTTGTACTTCGACCACGAGATACTCCTCCTTCTGTTTTCATTGATTTCATAAGACTTTGTTCAATAACCATATCTGTCCATGTACCAGAATTGAATTTTTCTGTTCGTTTCACAGTGAAAAATCCATTTTTAAAATTCTGAAAAGTTTGTTCATCCATTGTATCTTCCTACTTCGCCATGTCTTGCAGATATAAGTGTGCTGATTTAGCGTACAAGAAGTGACCACTGGCATGAAAATATGGCAGCATTCTGCGCACTGTGTCAAGATGTTCTTCGAAAAGTCCAAGTCTTTCAGCGCGAACAAAATCAAGTGCTATTGAAACCATTTCGAAATATTGTACCCATAACTGTGCTGTTGGACCTCGAGCTTCTAATCCATCCAGTTTGTTTATAAAAGTCCTAAGAAAATGAGTTGAGCTACTTATACACCCTTCTGTTTTCGTAAGAAACATCTCGAGATGTTGTTTGCTGTATTAACTCATCCAAAGTACCATCCTCAGTATTTATATCTTCAAAAATTATCATTGATAATGTAAGTCGTAATAATGTATGACCTCTAATGCTTCTTGAGTAAGCGTGACCACTGAGCAATTTGTCAACAGAATTCTTTGCATATATTTCACCGAGAGCTTCCTTGAGTCCGCTTCCATCCATTATGTACCCTATGCTTCCAAGAAAGGACATAAGCATATGAAATCCTCCTAATTTTACAACTATGTTACATAATGGTGAGTTAACATCTGACGCAGCTACCATTTCACGTGCTTTAGAGTAGAGAGGTTGGTCAAAACTAATCACACATGTTTTTTGTCCATGTGACTTAGCAATATCGAGAACGCAATGTAAAGTTGTGTAAATAGTGTCTACGTGACTGGCAGGATTATCAATAAAAGGAAGAAACATAACTTGAGATGTTGAAAATTTTTTGTTGTTTTTAGTGAGCTGTTCAAGATAGCCATTCCACCCTGGCAACGACGTAATATCTCTCCACTTACCATATAACCACAAAAAATCAATTCCGTTAATTTTTTTTCCTGTTAATGCTTCATTATCATATACATTTTCGACTTGATCTTTACTGTATCCAGGCACAACTGGTTTTTCATAAACTTTAAGAGATACATGTGATATGGCTGCTAACTCTTTCGCACTTGGTTTGGTTGTGCATTTTAGTATCCGCTCTTCGTACAGAACAGCACTTTTCGGAGTTACTATCTTAATTATTCCCATAACATGAAGAGTATTGTTACCATCAAGAGTGTGGACATTTATATCGGCATTGTCTCCAACATATTGTACAAGTGCACCAGACTCTGATGATAAAATACGAGGCTGTGGATGATAAACTGCTGAAATTTCATACTGTACAGTATTACTGTAAGAAGCTGCAAATCCCAAACTTGATAGAATATCCAATAGTCTTTTAGATCCATACCTTCTGTGAAGAAACACAGAAAGGCTTAGTAGAAGCTGTGATGAAAAAGAACGCTCCCGTATGGCAGCCATTATTGCATGGCTTATTGCAGTACATTTTGTTTTTAAATGATCAACTTTCCCTTTCCTGTTTTTTAAGATGACTTCTTCTAAGAAATGCAGTAATGTTTTAGGAATCTCTTGATTAACATCATCCAACATTTGACTGGGGGGAGGTGGATAAGACTTCGTTTCAACTATAGATGATCGGATATCTTCTCTGATAATTGCTGCTGCAGCTTCTACAATTCTTAGCCTTTCTGCTTCGGGATCTAATTTTTTACTTTCATACCAAGCTTTAGAGAGAATATGAGCGTGTGCATCAAGGAAAGAAATTATTGTGAAAGCTCCTACTTTCTACGTTATTATAATATCGGTTAAGTAGTTCTGTTGTAGTTTCGTAATGATAGTTTTATCATCTGGTACATACCCTGTCACGACATCTTTAAGCTCTTTGAGCGTAAATTGTGAATCGTTATTATTTTCAATGTAATTGAAAATCTCTAACATTGCTTCTGTAATTTCATTATTTTGACGAGGTTTTTGCTGAGGCGACGATGATGAAACTTTATTTGAGAAGTTTGTAAAGCAAATTGCGTGATATCTTGCTTCAGCAGCAATCAAATCATGCGGAAGAATGATACGATTTTTCACCAATTCTCCGAAATCATCACCACGTTCTTCTGCTCTTTTGATAATCTTGGTTTTAAACTCAAGGGTACTCACTTTTTTTATCTTGCGTCTATATTTTTCTTTTTTCTTCTTTTCTGCAGCCTCATCAGCAACTTCACCACAAAACAAGCATTGCTTCTTAAAATCAAACACTTCATTTCGTCTTTTATAAGGTACAGATGGTGAAAGTGTAGTTTCTTCGTCTTCTAGGCGCCGTTTTACTGCTTGAATACAATGTTTATTATCATAGTATAATTATTTCGGCACTTTTCATGCACTTTCACAGAGGTTACGGATTTTAAATAGTCAATGTGACCGTCATTTCGTTCAATACTTGAAGTTCTCAAAGTTTTCATGCCACGCACTACTTCAACAAATTCACTTTCAGAAGAATCTGACTTATTACACATAAAACACAACTCAGCCATAGCTCTTAAAATTTTACGTCCGTAGTTACCAAGTGTTAGATATTCAAATTCAGTTAAGGTTCATTCAAATTCAGTTAATTCGTCTTCCGTAGTTACCAAGTGTTAGATATTCAAATTCAGTTAAGGTTCATTCAAATTCAGTTAATTCGTCTTCCTTTTTCTTTGAGTTTTATTTTGTATAAATTTGTTTTACAATGAGTAACTGATTTAATAAAAATATAACATACAAAGATAAGTTCAATGCATTTGCGATAGAGGTCAGCAGTTGCTAATGTGAATGTATTCTAACACCAAGATAGGAATTAAAACTAACGAATAACGGAGGTTATAAAACTGGTCCCTTGAAAAAGAAGACGGTCGTATAGTAACTATACTATACAAATGAACATCTGTTCATTAGTAACCGAAAAAAAGATTGAATTTAATAAAAAAGTTAATAAATAATGATAATTATATATTTAACAATAATTTATAACCTTAATATTACAAGTTTTTGATCGGGACTATCAGTTGACCTCACATGATTCTTTGACCGCGCGCTCTCCGCCCTCTATCTCGAAAACAATTCGAGGTATGAAAAAATGTTGAATACAAAAGTTGTAGAGAATTTAATTCTCTACAATATTGATAATGAATACAATTAGCGAAAACCCATAGAAACCGAGATATTTGCAAAAAAAGTAGAAAAAATCGATTTTTGTGACCTTTGACCCCTGATTTTAAAACTTGCGGCCATCCAATTATTTTCGAATTTTAAGAATAGTTTTAGGATGCCAAAATACAAGTTTTCACGTAATAATATACTGGGTATCTCGATTTCCGAGGTGAACCCCCTATAATGACTGGACTAAATTGCAAAATTTTGTAATGCAATATTCTGTAATGCAAGATTATATACCCAACCCAGTTTTTCTATATCCCTTATTTTAAGTTAATTTTTCACATAAGCAGGCATTTATGTATGTACATTAAGATGGTTTAGATTCAATTAAAAAAGAACAAATTTTATCATTAATTTGCATACACACATTTTATTTAAAATTATAATTATTATATATATAAATTATTTTATTTGGAAATAATTGTTCACCAGATCTCATTTTGTCGATTCGGTTTTTAATAAATATTTGTTCTTTGCCTAATTCATCTCTTAGCTTATAAAGTCCAACATGCAATTTTCCAACAACAACTTGCAGCCTCCTAAGCCAAGCCTCTAAAGTCTAAATTGTTTTGAGTTTGTGGAAAGTTATTCTCAAAAGAGTCAGCAATAGACCAAAATTTGGGACTATATCGTGGCGGTTTATTATTTTAACCAGCACGATCCGAAATATAGTTTGTATTTATCTATGATGCAATAATTTTTCCATCTTCATCCAAAACATCCTCTAATTTAGATAAATAATAACAAATTTCATCAGGTGGAACGAAGGCTAGGGCAGCCAGCATTTGAATCTAATACTAAAATCTACTTCGTTACCATATCTGGAAGCCAATTTTTCTTTCTGCACTTTTCGCCACATAAATTGGGTAAAATGAAATAAACAACCCTTAAAAATTACACCCGGCAGGAAATTTTTTAGTGCAGAAACTGAAACTAGTTCGAAATCTGAAATAATTCTTGTAGGAAGTAATATAATGGGATGAGAACAAGCAATTTGGAATAGCTCATAAAAAACCTCATAATATGAAATTTTACTTGGCTATCGCCTCGTGGGACAGACTTATGCCTTGTGGATAATAAGTATCTCGTTTTGCTCGCTAGTAGCATAAATAACTATTATCCATATATAAAAGTAAACAAGTTTTTGGAGACAAGATTTTGGAGAAAAGATTTTAGAAACAGTCTTTTGTAAACAATCTTTTGAAAAACAGTAATACGTGGTCAACCCTTTGCCGTTACGTACCATATGTCGTTTTAAAATATGCCGTTTCTAAATATGCCATAGTGCACCATATGCCGTAGTGTACCATATGCCGTTTTGGAATATGCCATTTTTCATATTCCGTAATGAAATATGCCGTATCGACCGGGACACGATCTAGCTACAGAAGTATAAGTAAAATTAAATTTTATTGAAATTTACAGATTTGGTACAAAAGAATGTAATGTTTTGCAAAAATTATCGAATACATTTTTAATATATGTGATAGGTAATCCGTAATATTAATATTGCCCTAATTTGCGAAACTTTTATCAATTTGTATAAATCGATGACTGCAAACAAAAGGTTATAGGTTTGATTATAATAAAATTCATATTATTTAAAATAGTTAAACAAAAATCAATTTTATTTTCATGTTAATGAGTTTATTAAATGTGTGTAAGGTGTAATTTAATTTCCATATTCCCCATATTGGTATCTGATTGCATTCTTGAGAACTCTTTACATGTTCCAGCAAACATAATAATATGCAGCATATAATTATTAATAATTAAACTAAAAGTATTATCTTGTTATTTTTGTTTATTAGCCTATAATAGATCCATCAGTACTATCTTTTAATGCAACATGATTAACAATCCTGATTAGCATATAAAATTACAACTAAATTTTATTAAAAAAAATAAACAGACATTTTATCTTATGTTCGAAATATTAATTTTTAGTTTAATTATAGCAAAACTGTACCAAGTACGTACATTATACAATACATTTACAAGTATTTAATAAATCGTTCAACGTTAAATAAAATTAAAACACCAACAATGAAAAAAAGACAATCCGCCATTATGATAAATTAGCTCATTTTATATTTCTATCAATCAAAAATTACATATGTAATTAAAATATTTAAAAAATTATATTTGCGTGTTTTTAACAATTTTCCCCCATAAATAATATTTCAATAATAATTTTAATCAACTGCTGCTTTGATTGTATTCGTCATGCAATTTCAGAGATTGAATATTTATTGTGTAAATAGTTACACTTTTGTTGGCGTTTTACATTATGTTGTTTTTTTAAAAGATAATTGTTATGTCAAAATTACGTATAATACCTATGTAAACATATTTTGACATAATAAAATGGCAGCAGATATTATTAAATAGGACTATATAGTTTTAATAGCTTTATACGTATGAATAAATTTAGGGTTGGCTTTATTTTAAGACTTTCCTTTCATAAAAATTTAATGCTTTGTTATTATTCACCACATTTTTAGTTATTTTATGAATATACCTGTATTTTTTCTATGTACCAGTAAAGACAATATACCATCTTTTCAATATTTAAATTTTAATTCATAGACCTTGACAAATGAATTTATTGCATATTACTTTTTCGTTCGTGTTAACAATATTATGTTTAATTAAGAATTACCTACGATTTTCTTTAAACGTTAAAACGCGGATACAAATTATGTGTATAAAATAATTATTATTACTCGTGCGAAGCGAGCGGATATAAGCAATTAGTAAAACAAATGTACGATAAGAAACGTCAACTAAGGCTGCGGTCGAATTCTCGGGTAAATCATTTACTGCGGTAAATTTACATTTTTAATGTTGGTTTTCTGTTAAATTACGCATTTTTTTTCTATTTTTTACTCGTTCAATTCTTATAACAATAAAGAATAAAGTATCTAAACGTAAAAGATTTACCTTTTTTTATTTCCCTTACTCTCCAGCAAAAAAAGGTAAATGCATTTACCGAATTTTGCGGATTTACCCGAGAATTCGACCGCAGCCTAAGAAAGACATTTGCATGTTGATGTTCAGAGGAACGGGAAAGGGAATAGGTACTGTACTGGCCAAAATGGTAAGAATTTTGCTGGTGTGAAGTTTATGACAAAAAAAAAACCTGACAACAATAGTTTAACAAATTAAGTTATTAATGAATAATTATATGCAAATATTATAAACGACACAAGAAGACAATTACCTTGGTACTATTTGAATAACTTATCATAAATAACTCACGATTTTAATTTTAATATTCATTTTTACAGCAATCCAAAACCCCGAACAATGTTTATGCCATCATTTAACTTCTACTTAGAGGATTGTTTGTGCTAAACGAAATATCTGCGCGACCCGTCCAACATTGATTTTTCAATTTTACAAAATTTTACTACTCATGAGTAGGTACACCTAAAGTGTAAGTGGCGATTAAATTTGGCAGAGTTTCGTGAATCGGGACGTTAGCAGTCTAGTATATGGGTGAATAATGATACTATGTACGTTCAACGATGCTAAAATTTCATTCTCACTAATGTTAATATTTTGTATTAACTCTTTAAATATAACAAGAAATTTTATATTGTATTTGCTTGTGCCTGTCAATGGTTTAAGAATATTACAACAAAATTTTGATAAAAAATATGCCGGTGAGTTTATAGTAGAAACAGTTGAAAGGGATGAATTTTACAAAGATAATTCAGTTTGATTGATGATTGATTAGATTTTGATTTTTTAATTCGTCGATAATTTTTAAACACTTTAAATTAATTTTGTGTGTCGGGTCGGAACATTATTAACAATTTTGAATGGGTCATTTAGTAAGTCAGTTGTCTTCTGTTGGTAAACCTTTCTGCTAAGCAAAACTGTTTTATTGCCTTTGCAAGATTTAGTTACAATAATTTGGTCATGATCCTTTAGAAACTTTTTTGTAATATTTTTAGTTTTTATAAGTACTATGATCTGTTATTTATGTTATTTTTTCGTTTGCTTCATTGTTAACATCCATTGAAAGGATATTTTCCACTTCAGCTAACATGTCCATAATCGGGACGTTTTTCCGTACTATCGAAAAACTAAATTATGACCCAAAACTCCAAACCATGTTAACACTCTTCTGGAATAGTCGCATTCGCCAAATTCACAACATTATTTTTTTTTTTTTTCAAAAGTAAAATCTAATTTGTTGTTTATATAAATTATAAATTTTTGTAAATTACTATTATTTACTTAATTTATTTTATATTATTTTGATTAGACTGAGATATTGGCATAAAATAAAAAGTTAATTTTATTATTAAGTTGGTCTATAAAAAAGCCATAAGTGTTTTAAAAAATTTATTATATAGGACTACGTATTTGAGAAAACTTTATTTGTACAATTTAAGTGAAACCAAAATTTAGAAATTACAAATTTAAAAAAACCGGTAATTGTCTAATGCTGCCATCTTTATGCATTAGGCTGTATCAGCTTAAACGTTGATTACCCGTTGTACATAATTTTTATTATTTTGTATATTTATTGATTATAATACCATACGTACCGAAGTGCCTTGTCAAAGGCTATCGCAGGAAAAAAATTCAGTTCAAATTTCCCGTGAGAAATCTCGGAAAATTCAATGTTTTTGCTTCCGGCTGGAACGTCTTTCAAATTTTCCGAGATTTTCCACGAGAAACTTAAGCTGATTTTTTTTCCTGCGATAGCTATTGGCAAGTCACATCAATAAAATACATCTCTAGACATAACACTCTAGAGGCTAATTTTATACAAATTCTCTAATGATTTTTGGAAAATCGTATTTTCCGAGATTTCTCACGGGAAACTTGAACTGATTTGTTTTCCTGCGATGGCTATTGACAAATGCAATAAACACAATTCAACTTGAGATATATACTCTAGAGGTTGATTTCATTCCAATTTTGTGAATTCTTTTGATTTTCAAATGTTTTCCGCGATTAGGTTATACAAAGTTTTCCACGTAAGACTTTTAACAAAATTGTTTATTAAGAGCCATGTATCCTATTTACTTTCGGCTGAAAACCACAATTTTTTTTACTTTTGGCTGGAATGTTAATAAGGTAATCTGCATTATCGACTTTTTACTTTCGGCTAGAAACTTTCAGCTAACTTTAACAGGGTCAAGGGAACCTTACTGTCAAATTCAAAACATTATAAAAACCATTCTAAGTTGCCGTACTCTGTGAGACAATATTGAAACCATTTTTTTTATCGGCAAACAAGCACTATTTGGGCGTTAATAAAACCACCAGTTAATTTGCGACATAAATGTAAGTTCATCCCGTAAAAAACAGAGGTGCAACCATTATAATCTAATTTACAATGGATTAGTGGTACTTTTTATGAGGAATAATTACCAATTTGTTTTATCAAAAAAGTGGGGTAGAAGTGGTGATATATCCAAAAAGGCGTTTTTTGAGGTTAAATTAAGGGATGGTTTTAACACCTATAAAAGGCTTGGTGGCCGATAAAACAAAGGTTTCGTACAGAGTACTAAAACCTAGAACAGTTTTTATAATTTTTTGAATTTGACAATTCAAAAGGTTTCCTTGTTAGATTACTTAGAACTGACACGTGTTTTCATCTTCGACCTTTAACAATTATACATCTCTAGTATACTGTTGAAAATCCTTAAGAATTGAAATTACTACGTCTAGAGAGTATCAACAATGTTTAAAATTTCTTCTCTGAAAATTTGGGCCGTTTCACAATTTTATGTGAGAAACGTCAGAATTAACCGATATGCTTCTTCACTCAGTGCTTGGCATCACTGTGGACCATTCGAGAATACAAAATAATAAAACACAAATAATACCAAATCATAATTAAGGTTAATTATCATTTATCACCGAATCCCACTTCCTCGTCACTCAGAAATAATACCTTTAAACGCGATTTTAATAAAACAATTCACAAAAATGTATCGATCAATATATCGTTGTAATTTCAATCATTAAAACGTCACAGAAATGTCAATGTCACAGAAATGGGAATGTCTGGCTATTAAAAGCTTACAAGATATAATTTTTTTTTTAAATATTGACGATTCAAATGACGTATTAAATCAAATAAAGTGCTTTTCATAAAGCTGCGTTGACTTTGGACTTTAAAAATGTAAAGTCGTTTTCTAACTTTAAAGATTTGTAATTTAGTTGTATTTGGTTAACAGTGTCACTTTTTATAGAAATATTTTGAAACTGTTATAAAATAAATTATTTTTAAGTGATAATTACTAAAAATACAACGTAAATTTTTTAAAGTCCAAAGTCAACGCAGCTGGTATAAAAAGCACTTTAGTTTCCGGTCACTTGGAAACTTTAAAGTGCCTTAACTCGCAAACCTAAACATATAATATAATATCAAAAAATATACCTACGCAATATTTTACATAATGAGAATACAATTTTTTTGAACTTTTTTATTTTTATTTTATAGTTTTAAATCAATATGGCGTGCGACTCTCCCTATGTTTTTTGTATTTTTTGTTTCTATTTTAATGTGTTAAATAAAAAGAGAGAAAATATTTTTATTTAATATAGCATTTTACATGACATTTCAGCGCAACAAATTCAACGCAACATTTAACATAATATTATCTAAAGCAGCGTGTAACATGAACCCAAAACTAGTAGCCTAAATGTTTTACCAAACATAAAAATAAATAAAACGTAAAATCAATGCAAAATCTACGCATACACATGCAATATACAACATCGTCCAGCATTTCAAAATTATCGTGAGCCGAATACAAAAGAAATAAAAAAAACCGCCTACTTTAATTTATTTTGTTGTGAAAATATCAGCTAAAGCCGCAGCAGCAAGTGTTTTGAAAATGAAAATTACATACGAGAAAAAGGACCACAAATTATGCTTGTAGTGTAAAAAATTAAATGGAAATAGCGAGCTGTGAAAATTGGACTTATACATTTTTTTTTAATATGTTATTGTTAGATGCCTTAGATACATTTTATTATTATTTATTATTTATTTGTGTTACAATAAACTAATTATATTATTTTTTTTTACTTCATAATTACTTAATAATAATATAAATTTTATATAAAAAAAAAAAAAAATATAAAAATAGAAATTTAATATAAAAATTATAAAAAGAGGAACAGACCGGCTAATGGATTTAATGTCCTGTTAAAGCCACATGTTCCCCCTTAAATACAAAATATAAATTTAAAATTGTTAATTTGTATCAACTACTTCTATATACATAGGTGTTACGATTTTTAGCTTATAAATATTTCACAGATAACTTTCGACGTTCGATTTCAAATATGATTTGGTACATAATATGTAAAATATGTACATTGGTAATATGTAGAAATATAATATGTAGAATATGTACATTGGTACATAATATATATAGAATAATATAATAATATATATAATATATAGAATAATAATTTTAAAATCGGTATGCTTTCTTATTTAGAGCCCGGAAGTTTATGCATTAAAAACATGCGAAATATGCATTTAAATATGCATCAAAAATATGTATTAAAATTCAAGTTCTTAATAATTCAGTAAATAATAATTTTTTATTTGCTGTTTCATTTTAACAAATAGAAATATCGGCATTATTGTTAGGTGTTGCAACGAACATTAAAATTCATTCTCAAATTGTCGAACGTAAATGATTGCCGCCGCTCAACAAAGACTTGTATTTGGAAAAACTCCTTTCCACCTCAACAGAAGTTAAAGGAGCGTATTTATAAAATTTAGTAAGATCTGAAGGTATGTTCAGAGTAGTAAATCATTTTGAATCTGTGGATTTTGAAGTAATTGTTTAGCCTCTAAAATGCAATGGCCTCAGTCTCATTCAAATTATTGGAAAATTCACTATTTTTTCTAAATGACGGCAATAATATACGGCAGCGTCCAACCATGCTCCCGACCGTGAGTACAGGATCAGATGGTAATGGTACGTTTTCAGCAATCTCACGGAAAATTTGTACTCCTGACAGAGCTTTCAAAAATACCCGTTTTAAATACCCATTTTCGTAAAGTTGATTCGAGCAGTAGTTTTGTCCGTTTAGGTTCGAAAAATTTCCGAAATGTGGGATTCTTTAATTTCCAAAACGTCTGCCAATATGAGTGATTCACATAGTTTAAAACTAAATCCCGATTTTCGTTTACTTGAATCTATTATCAATTCTTGTCTTTTGTTATTTTTTCCAAACGCTTTTCGTGTAATTTTGTTTTTATATTATGTTGCTCGACTTAAATATTTACTATCTGATCCAATTTTTTTATCGCACAATGTGCAAAATAAAATCTTTCTATCAGTTTTTAAAATATAACCACCAATTTCTTTCACAAATTTACTTAAACGGCAAGCTATGGTCTGTTTTTATTTTGGCATTTTAAAAAATAAATTTCGAGTGATTATCCGATAACTAAATATCGTAGTTATATTATTAATTGTTTAAATTTCAAACTATAATTTTTAATTAGCGCACATCTCACAAAGGCTTTTGTCTAACAAATCAAATTGAAATAAAATTGTACCATTAAAAATTATACCATTTAAGGACTGTATCGAAAAGAAAGTAGCCACAAAAAAAGCAATTTTAAACACTAAAAACCAATTTCAAGTATGTATTATAAAATGATGTTTTATCATAAAGCAGACTTCTAATTAGCAGATTTTATGTTTAAAACATTTGAGAAATTATTTTCTAAATACATTGCGAATTTTTAATTTGATGTTTTAACTTAGATTCTGCACAGTAGATTTATTAATTTGTCTGGTTGCTTTGGACTAACTTTTTGATCTTTGTTAAATTTTCTGCTAGTTTACCTTTACTTTTCAAGTAACGCTTCGAAATTGCCCAATAACTTTCAATTGGTCAAAGTTCTGGTGAATTTGGCGGAGTTTATTGTTTTTCCACAAAAGTGATGCAGTGGATATTTAACAGCTCCAAATTTATTAATGGGCAGTTGCACGGTTTTAACATGCAATTTTTTGTTTTCACTTCGTTTCGGAACTTTATGTTTCTTATATGTCTTCAAGTCACGCCTTATTTTACCCGCTGGATCATTTCTATGCTAGTACCATCCTCATAAATCTCTGACATACATTGATTTGTTTTTGCGAATTTCACTCACAATTTTGGCTCTAATTTGGGATTGCTGGGACCTTGTTTTCGACCGTTTTTTCGTAAATCCTTTACCGTACCATGTTCCCCAGACTTATTAATTATTTTTCTCACTGCATTTTTACTTATATTTTCGCGCTTAGCTAAATTTCTAAACGAAACACCGTTTTAAATGCAAAATTGTGCAAAATAAATTTAAGCACTTCTTCTTTAATTCGTGACAATATTACAACTGGATAACAAATTGTAAAAATCACACGTAATATTTACCTACAAAAAGCTATTCTATCTAACGGCACTCTTCCGTTACAATGGAATTAGAGCAAGGCGAAGAAAACTAAATTTTTTTGTGGATACTTTCTTTTCGATTCAGTCCTTAATAACAGCAAATTTGTACAAAGAGCCACAGACATGGAATTCGTGTGGAAATCACGAACGTTTTTTCACGAATTCCATGTCTGTGGCTCTTTGTACAAATTTACAAAAATTATGTAAAATAAAAAAAAATGGGCCGAATATGCAAAAATATGCACTTAAAACAATAAATATGTATTTAGGGTACAGATATGCATTTATTTGCAAAAACACATCGATGCCAAAATAATTAATTTTAGATAATTCAAGGTTGTACGTTAGAGAAAATCGAAAAAAATGATCCACTACAAATATGTACTTATACATGAACTTCCGGGCTCTACTTATTAATATTGCTATTTCTGTTGGTGTGTTTGGTTATGGGAGATTTCGCTACTGTCTTTCCAATTGCAATGATTTTACGGTCAACATTGCGCCCAAATAGAACCGCTCTATTTCATTTATTTTAAACTGATCAGTGAGAAAGCGATGCGATTTTGCTTTGTTCAACGAGTTTGCCGTGACCATCTATATTACTATGGAACCTTGAACAAGATGTGTATGAGAAATGGTATATTTTAACGCGTACATGGCAGGTTTAAGTGATTAACTTAACAGGACTGTACTTTGCTCGTGCTCTACGTCAATAAAGTTCGTCCTCCCAATCCAAAATAGAATAACTTATTGACTTTTTGAACCAAAAATGTAACTTAGTTTAAATACTGTGCGAACAACATATGTCTTTATGGAGGGGTTTCTGAGCCGTATCGAAATGGCTTGAAATGATTCAATAGATATTTATACAAAAAGTTTTCACATAATTCTTTTGCGAGTTGAGTGTGAACTCGCTCGTTGTTTTTTGTTGTGTAGCCAAAACCAACAAAAATATGTATACATACAATTTTGTTTAAACATTTTTATTGGTTTTGGTGTTAAATTTCCCTTTTACTAATATACAATTACACACACACATATTTTGTCAATTGTCATAAACTTCACGTTAACAGAAAAATATAAACAATATTAGATTATGAAACATTATTTTGGATCTAAGCTGAAATAAGTATGCGCAATTAAAACCGTCTGTCAAATTTTAATATCGCCAAATTTCAAAAATTATCTAGTTTTTGCTACTAACAACTACATATAGTTTTCTTACAAATTAATTCAATTGTTTCCAATGTGTGAATTGTGAAATAAAATTGATTCAAACGCACTATTTGCTTGCTTTCTAGTTACAATGAAGTGATCACATGTGATTTAAGTACCAACATCTATAAGATGATCATTTCTCATTTCTTCGACAGGTTATAAATTAGTTTTTGAAGAAAATAGAAATTTAAGTTTATAAGTAGAATAAAACATTCATTATTTTGTGTAGCGCTAAATAGTGTGTTTAATATGAAATACAAAATGGCAAAAAATTATTCCATGCATATTTTTAATTAATTAATTTTACAACAAATTTACATTCGGTATTAGGTTAAATAAAATTAATGAAAATGTAAATAAATTATTAAATTGATGTAAAATTATTCGTTCTCATAATATAGGTTAGTTTTCATTAATGTTCTGTAAAATTAAAATTCATTAACCGTGAACTTATATTTTTATTGGTTTACATGAAAATCAATTTAAAAGCACATCTGAAAACTGAAACCACAAAATTGCAGGAGAGAATGACTTATTTTGTTACCTGATATAGTATAAAGAAAAAAAAAAATTCTTTTGCAAATTTATCAAATTATATAAGATTCTCAATTAATTGCGGGGCGAATGGTTTATTATAAGTGATTGAGATTGAGATTTGATGCTTGCACATAAACACATTTTATATTATACCCTTTACTAATGCTTTTCCATTTTTTGTTTTTTTCGTTTTAGGTTTTTACACGTGGATTTAACTAGTTTTGGGTGTATGCTGTGTGGATCAATTATAATAAAATCGCTGCAATATTTTAAAACTCAACCATCAGTTTACGAAACATTAATAGACATTTTTTCAACTTTTTAATTGTAATAACAAGTTATTTTATATATTTAAATAAAAAAAAAAATTATATATTTTAAAATTATAAATAATATATTAAATTTATAAGTCCGCAACACTAAACATGTTGTAATATCAATAAATGGTTTGGAAAACTATTCGGCAAATTCGATGCCGTCTGAATGAAAAATTTAACCTTACGGAAATATAAATGATTGAAATTCGGAAATCACAATTTCTAAAATTAAAATTAAGTTTCTTGAATTAGTTTAAGTACAGCATAATGTTAACCAAATTAAAATGCATTAACGTACACTAGAAAACGAATCAAAACATTCATACTCTTACTAGGTTGTTTTAAATTTTAAAATCGAACATAGTACATATTATACATTATTTCAAGAAATTGGAAAAATTTCATTAACATTGTTTTCGAAAAGCCTTCTTTAGAATTTGTGCAGAATATAAAAATAAATAAAACGAAATAGTGGGTTATAAGGTATGTAAATGCTATTAGTACAAGCAGATAATTGAATGATTTTTAGTTTAACTATGAAAAGTGTCGCCTTGCATATATCTGATAAAATTGTACACTTAAATAGCGGCAAAGGCAGGGTTTTATCAGATCCTTCCAGTTTATTGAATGAAAAATGTCCAAAAAAATCAATTTTTTATTTTTATTTATAATGTTTATTAGAACATATTTAATTGTTACATATCTGTGGTTTTTTGAGAAACTATGATAGTTAACTGCATTTTTTCGATTTTGAGTTATGAATGAAAATTTCTCGACAATTGGCTAAAGTTTCAAAAATAAATTTCAGTTTTCCAATATTTTTCTTCGTTTCTCCAGAAAATCTAAATAAAAATGAGTAATTGCCCTCTCTATTGAACCATAGGAGGTATTGTCAAAAGCCCCCTCAATGTCCACAAAGGCACACAGGGCAATTTCCTTAAAAGCCACCGCTCTTTCAATCTTCGTGACTAGACCACTAAGAGCCATCACAGTGGATTTGCCAGCTTGATAAGCAAACTGGTTCCGATGCAGTGGGTTATTTACAAGAATTTCATTTCTTATTTGATTATCCAGGATTTTTTCCATCGTCTTCAATAGAAACGATGTGAGGCTAATTGGCCGATAAGCCTTGGGCTGGGTGTCCAGACGACCCCCTCCCTTTGGTATAAAGACCACATTTACTTTCCTCCATAGTTTCGTTCCTTCATAGTTAAAAGCATAACTTGACCGAAACAACTGGACCAAGCTGGGGAGTATTTCTTCAATACCTTTTTGAAGTAAAGCCGGAAAGATACCATCCCCTCCAGCAGATTTTAACGGTTTGAATGAGCCAATAGCCCATCTCACCTTGCTGGGTGTGAACATTTTTCCAGAGAGGCTTCAGATCCTACTGTGGGGTGAATAGGCTACCTCACTTGAAGGGTCATGCGGGTCCTCCTGGGTACCTACCACTATTGAGTCCGGAAAGTGGGTACCTAATGGTAACTCCAGGGTTTCCTTCCGGTTTTCAGTGAACTTTCCGTTTTGCTTCTGAAGAAGCCCCAAACCATTTGAGTGATCCCTAGAAAGGACTTTCTGGAGACGAGCTGCAGAGGGTAATTCAATGATTCCCTCACAGAAGTTTCTTCAGGTAGCCCTTTTGGATCTGCTTAATTCCAGATTATATTCCGTTAAGGCCATCCTATACTCGCCCCATTCCCCGGTGCGTTTAGCCTTATTGAACAACCTTCTCGATTTTTTCCTCAGCTTGCTCAGCGCCCCGTTCCACCAAGGGACCAACTTAATGGACTCTCTTCGCTTAACTGGGCAGCTGTTTTCGTAAGCCGAGTGTATAGAATTATGCAGCTGGTTTGAACAGAATTCCAAGCCCTCTGGAGACTCTATGTTCCCCATTACCGAGGGCATTTCTGATTCGACTGAAACTCTATAAGAGTCCCAATCGGTCAGTTTTGAAATTCTAATCTCCTGCCGCTGCATGGCCTTGGCCGCCAAATCGAATCTGATGTGCAAGTGATCCGATATGGAGGCCTCTTCAGACACATGGCAATTTTTAACAAAATGACTAAAATGCGGACTAGCGAGGGTCAAATCCAGGACCTCCTGCCTAATCGCATTTATGAAAGTAGGTATCCTTTCCCTATTAACAATATCTACATTATTAGTAATTATATACTCAAAAAGGTACTCACCCCTATTATTGATGTTCGTGCTACCCCACACCGTGTGGTGCGCTTTTGCATCGCATCCTATTAGGTAAGCCAGCCCATTGCGCTGGCAATGAGCTATGAGCCGCCTAACATCGAGAGGAGGTATCATTTCCGAGTCTCCAGGAAAGTAGGCGGAGGCCATTATAGCCTCCTGTTTCCCTCTTTCACCCAGAACCTCCACCATTACCGCCACTAAGTCCCTGGAGATGAACTCTGAAATGGGAATAAAATTAATTTGCGAGCTGGCCAAAATGGCCGCCCTTGGACTCTCAGTTCCGTTACAATAAATCAACTTACCCATTTGTTTTGGTATACCTTTAATTTGGTTACCTATTACCCATGGCTCCTGTATTAGAGCCATGCCAATTTTCTGGCAGATAAACCTACGACAAAGGACGTCCGAAGACGCCTTTGCATGATGCAGGTTTATCTGTAGGCAGGTTATGTGTGTCATCACTCCAGCGACGTCTGCTGAAGGCCTGGGGATTAGCCTCCTTGCTCGCACCGCCATTGCCAGATGGAGAATCGGTGTCCTCCATATTACTGCTGCTGTCTACAGCTGACTGAGAGCCACCAGGCCTCACCAGCGGCTTGCGCGAGGTGACCCCTCGCGGGGCCATTCCCCGTACAACCGCTGACGCCTTCCTCTCTCTTTCCCTCCCTCTCCACGCCTGTCTCCTGGAAAGGGCCTCCACACCAGTGGTTTTAACCACAGGTGAGGCCACGATAGCCGCCACAGGTGCGGCCACGATCGCCTTCACAGGTGCAGCCACGATAGCCTCCACAGGCTTGGCCACTTGGGGCCCGCCCCTGGAACCTGGCTTTCCACCACCCTGGCCCCCCTTGGGGTGCAGTTGGACAATCCCAAACTTAAAATTGATTTTAAAATCAATTTGTTTGAGCTTCTCAACCGAAGAGTGGCCCATGGAGAAGGTGCAAAAAGCTGAAGTGCCTTTCGCCTCTCTCCTGACCACTCTCCAGTCGATCGCCTGCATGCCCTCGTTTTGGCTTCTGATAAAACCCAGAAGCTTATCCGTGGGCAATTCGGCACTGTTTGGGAAGGTACCAAACACGATCCTAGCTCGAGGCAGGTTTCCCGCCTCAGCTACAATCAGCTCTGCACCATCCCATGGCTTAATAGCGCCTATGGTCTCCCTAAGCCACTGTACAGTGGCCCGGTCGGCACAGGTCACTACCAGCCAACCAAGCCGAAGCTGACTGCCAAGGAACTTAGGTTTAAGCTCCTTGGCCTCCTGCTCCAGCACCTTTTCCAAGATTCCCTCCTGGACAGCTTTAAGCTGCTCTCCAGTGAGGGAAACCTTAGGAAAGCCAGAGGGCAAGATCTCGATGATCTCTGATTCCGCAGCCTGCCTGAAGGTAACCCCAGACCGGACCGCAGAACCCGAGGCCACCAGGACCTGTTCTTCCCCCCTGGCCTTTTTTTGTGCCGGTGAAGTAAAGTCATCCGAGCGGTTCCTCTTTGGCGGTTGGGCCATCGTAGGAGCGCTAGTCTCCTTCCGTGACCGCACCGCCAGAAGCCTTGTCTCACTACCGGGCGCTTTGCCCTCAACCAGAAGCATCCTGTACCGCTTTCTCGCAGCCCCACACATTTTCACATGAGGAGCCGCGGCAGGTTTGTTGATGTCAACCTGACCCTTCCGACACTCTCCGACGTCCGCACTTTCCCCTGTTTTCACAGAGGAGATCCCCCCACCTACGGGGGCCAGTCCCTCATCTCCTGAGGTTTCCATATCGGAATTGGGAACTAAGTTCTCAAGCTCCGAACGGATTTCCCCATCCGATGGGCCACCCATTGAAGATTCCACAGAGGAAAGAGGACCGCAGTCCTCGAAAGCCACCGCAGAATCCTTGCTGGTCCGTGACGCTTTAGGAGCGTTACCATCCTTGTCATTTTTATTTTTGTTAGGCATTTTATTCCCACAAGTATTTGGGAAATGAAGGTCATCTGTGGGACACCCAGCTACCACAGGAAGGCTAAATAAAACTGGAGGGCGCCTGGTATCCAGAGTCCGCATATTTGGGACTGATTAACCTATCAGTCATTCATCCATCGGCATATGCTGTTCCACCTTAGATTAGGGTTTTTTGTTAAGGTTTTCTCCTTTAGCGCCGTACTTTGGCCTGAGTCAACTAGAACAACTGTAATAGAAGACATCAGTTACCGACGATTGCCACGTGGAGGCAGTACGTACACTTGCGAATTGTGGCAAGGTTACCCCTACCACAATCGTACTCATCCCGCCAGCTGCCTGAAACATGACCAGAACAGCTCACGTGATAAGCACCCTACTGAAGGTTACGGAGCTGATCTAATCAGCTGATCCCCCCACCAGCAGGCGCCAAATCGTCAAAAAGTTTCAAAAATAAATTTCAGTTTTCCAATATTTTTCTTCGTTTCTCCGGAAAATCTAAATAAAAATGAGTAATTACTACTAAAACCAACTGTGAATTTTTATTTCAAATGCGTTTTCTGAAAAATTTACATTTTGCAGTTAACTATTTATTTATTTATTTACATTTATTAACGATCTAAGCACATAGGCTTTTTTACAAATTATACAAACACGTATATTAATACAAATTATATAAAATAAAAATAATATGTTCGAACAATTACGCGGTATGATAATGTGACCAGTTCTGGTTGATGAGGTAAACTCAATCTTATCAAAAAGGTATTTTGGTTCACGAAATTTGATCAATTTGAAAATAAATAAAACCATCCTAAAAATTAGATAGTTTATCAAGGACTGATTATGTCCAAGAACAGATTTGGCGAAACCTGAGACATGATCATAACGATTAAGATTGTAAACATATCTGATAGCATTACTAAATGAAACTTGTAAAGTATGCTTAGGCGTGGCATCGCAGTTTGAATAAATTACTTCGCAATAATTTATGTGGGGAAAAATAAGAGATTTAACTAAATAGATTTTAAATTCAGTGGAACATATCCGCTTATGAAGTACACACATACTTTAGATACATGATTATTCCAGGATAAATTACTTCGGTCTAAAACGACCAAAGTATTGAAATCCTGTCAAAAATGACGAAAAATTTGGTTGGTCCAAAACCACTTTTCTCGACGTTTTGAAAGTCCTTGAGTCTGAAAATGCAAAAAAAAAAAAATGTCCGTCCGTCTGTCTGGATGTCTGGACCCATGGTATCTCGAGAACGGCTTGTCTGATTTGGATTTTTTTTCGCCAATATATTTCTATGGTCAAGGCGGAGATTTTAAAAGCTTTTGGAGATTGTACGTTAAGGGGGTGGGGTACCTGCCATACGAATTGACCCAAAATACCTGGTTTTACAAATATTTACGATTTTTTATATATGCTTATTTGTTATTGGATTGGGCATTGAATTGGGAATTGATTTGAAGGTTAAATTAGGGGTCAATTTGCGCGTTGAGTTGGAGTTGAGTTGGGGTTGGGTTTGGATGTAGTGAATAGTTAACACATTTTTTATATGATGGAACTTCCCTATTTATCAACCGATTATTATGAAATTTGACATGTGTGTAGGAAAATGGAATTCTAAAATGAGTCTTGGATGAAGTTCTAGAATATGGCCAAGAATGATGGAACTTGACTATTTTTCACCACATGTGCGTTGAAAATGGGATTCTAAAACTGTTTTGGATAAAGTTCTGCAACATGGCCAAGTATGATGGAACTTGTCTATTTTTAAACCGATTATTATGAAATTTGATATGTGTGTGTGTGTGTGAAATCGGATTCTAAAATGAGTTTTGGATGAAGTTCTGGAATATGGCCAAGCAGGATGGAACTTGCCCATTTCTCAACCGATTACGATGAAATTCGACATTTGTATTGGAAATGGGATTCTAAAATGTTTTTTAGATGAAGTTCTGGGATTTTAAAATGATCTCTAGATGAAGTTCTGGAATATGGCCAAGTATGATGGAACTTGTCTATTTCTCAACCGATTATTTTGAAATTTAGTATGTGTGTTAGAAATGGGATTCTAAAATGAGTTTTGGATGAACTTCTGGAATATGGCCAAGTAGGATGGAACTTGCTCATTTCTCAACCGATTACGTTGAAATTCGACATTTGTATTGGAAATGGGATTCTAAAATGGTTTTTGGGTGAAGTTCTGGGATTTTAGAACGATTTCTGGATGAAGTTCTGGAATAAGGCCAAGTATGATGGAACTTGTCTATTTCTCAGCCGATTATTATGAAATTTAGTATGTGTGTTAGAAATGGGATTCTAAAATGAGTTTTGGATGAAGTTCTGGAATTTTTTTTTTTTTTTACTTTATTAAGAAATTTTACAATATTTACTAAAAAGTTACATTTTTTTAGTTGCACTAATTCTATTTGAATTATTTTGCAACGTAATTTATTGAATTATATTATTGCAAGCTGTAGATCATGAAGTTTCTCACACAGATAACAGGACTTTATTAAAAAAATTAAAAAATAAAAAAAAAATTCGAAACTATCTCATACTTTGTACGGTTTTTGGTTCTTTAAGAACTCCAGAAGGCTTTTTTTAAAGCTTATGACATTATTTGAATATTTAATCTCTCTTGGCAGTGAGTTAAACTGCGACAAACTACTACTTAAGATATTTAAATTTTTATCTGTATTTGGTGCTATCAAGTAATGTGAAATACGTCTAGTATGACGATTTCTTATTTGTTGAAAATCCAAATCGTGCATTATTAAATTATTGGTCAGTTTATGTATCAATATTAATTTTTCAATTTCAATTAGCAAATTCAAACTTTTAAAATTTTGAAATAGTAACAAATTAGGATATTTAAAAGGTAAATGACACATGTACTTTAATGCTCGTTTCTGTAAAATAAATAAATCATCAAGTTTATATGTAACACAGTTACTCCAGATTGGTAGGACGTATAATATTCGTGACAAAATAAATGAGTTATATATGGCAAGTAAACATTTAAAAGGCACAAAGTTGTGAACCCTTTTAATAACAAATATATAAGGAGATATAGAAGACTTTACTTTATCAATATGTTTTTTCCAGCTTAGCAAATTATCGATGACCACACCAAGATAAGTATACTCAGTTACATGCTCAATTGGTTGATTATCGTAAGACAATGTGAAACGCGCCTTCTCCTCAGATTTAATAGTTTTGTTTCCAAAAAGTAAAAGTTTAGTTTTTCCGGCATTTAATATTAACAGGTTAAGGTCAAACCATTTTTTAATTTTGATAAGATCGTTTTCCATTTCAGAGTGCATGCTACCAAGACTTTCATTTTCGTAGCATATTACCGCATCATCTGCATAGAGAATAATATTACCAACTAGATCTATTTTCGTGATGTCATTAATAAAAATATTGAACAAAGTTGGCCCTAGAATTGAGCCTTGCGGAACACCTTTAGTAATTTTCATAATTTCACTTACTGTGTGTCCTAATTGTACTACTTGTTCTCTATTTGTTAAATAACCTGCGAAAAAGTCTAATTGATCTTGAGAAAGAGCTAACTTTTCCAATTTCATTAACAGTAGCTCGTGGTCTACAGTATCGAATGCCTTTTTAATATCAATGAAAATACATCCAGCGTAACATTTTCTAATAAAAGCTCCATTCACAATATTTACAAGTCCCAACACCGCAGCAGTAGTACTTGAATTTTTCCTAAATCCAAACTGTGAATCTGAGATAATCCTATTTACATACCGACAACAAAATATTTAATCTGTCCAGTACTGCACTTTCTAATATTTTCGATGACGCATTTAATATTGATATTGGCCTGTTATTGTTTATCGTAAATAATTTCCAGATTTTGGTATCGGAATAACCTTGCCAAATTTCAAGGAATTTGGAAATTTACTATTAATAATTGCATTATTAATATATTTTGCGTAAACACTTCCAAGATTTCCAGAAAACTTTGTAATAAATTTCGCCGAGACTCCATCGATTCCTGTAGAAGCACTTAGGTTTAGGTTCTGCATATGCTGTTTAACCTCTACTTCATGGACACGAGTAAACTGTAAAGGAACAGTAATGGCATACCTGATGTAGTCGAAATCAATAATATTTGGTTTGGGTAGCACCTGTGTAATACTCTCGCCAATAGTGATGAAAAATGTATTAAAAATATTACTAAGTTTCAACTCATCCGATACAACATCAGTCCCAATAATCAGACTAGGCTTCACTGCATAATTGACATCTCGGTTATAAAGAACTCGTTTTACATTTTTCCAAAGAATTCTGGATCTGCGCAATTCCCAAATTCTCTACAATTGTATAATTTCTTAAGCTTAATATTTTTATTAGCAGCCAGCTTATATTGTTCAACTAAATAATAGTTATTTGGAGATTTTTTCATCATCCGCCGGTATCTTTCTCTTTTATCTATAAGATCCAGAAGCTCCTTATTCACCCAGTCTTTCCTTTTTCTCTTTCTATTTATCAAGATAGTTTTCGTGTTACTTCTGACTAAAAGGGACAAATTTCTGATTACTTCATCAAAATCTGATTCATTCTAAATTAAATCCCATATTGGGGATTCAGAAATTGTGTTATAATCAGTTACCGTTTTCACAAGTAATGACGGAGAAGATTTATTGCCAATATTCATTGAAAGAACAATGCTCCTATGGTCAGATAAATATTTCTCTACAAGATGAAAATCAAACCCATAGCTCAAATCCGAAATTACGTGATCTATTATAGTGTGAGTTGTGTTTGTCACTCGAGTCGAAAATTCTGTATCAATTTTATTTAAAAATGAAAAACCATTTGTATTCACAGTTTCGACATATATATGTAATATGGCCAAGTAGGATGGAACTTGCCCATTTCTCAACCGATTACTTTGAAATTCGACAAGAGTGTTGGAAATGGGATTCTAACATGTTTTTTGGATGAAGTTCTTGAATATGACCAAGTAAGATGGAACTTGGCTATTTTTCAACCGATTATGTTGAAATTCGACATGTGTAATGGAAATGGAATTCTAAAATGATTTTTGGACGAAGTTCAGGAATATGGCCAATTATGATGGAACTTGGCTATTTCTTAACCGATTTTAATGAAATTTGATATGTGTATGGACTAGGGAATATTTGATATGTGTGGAATATTGCCAATTAGGAGGCTATGCCTTAACCGCGGGTATCATTAAATTGGCCATGTGTGTTGGGAATGGAATTCTAAAATAATTTTTTATAAAGCTCTGGAATATGGCCAAGTAGGATGAAACTTGGCTATTTCTTAACCTATTATGATGAAATTGGATATGTGTGTTGGAAGATTCTAAAATGAGTTTTTGGATAAATTTCTGGAATATGGTCAGTTAAACGGTTAGAAGTATCAGTATAATTTGTTATACTACTTTCGGTATAAAGTTCTAGAATACGATTTTTTGTTTTAAATTGGATGCTTGTACCCATGTTCCTGAAGCTTTTGACCTGTTTGGCTGTTGTTGTATGTATAAGTAAATATATGTTGGTTAAAATAGAAATCAATAATGTGAAAACTGTCACACTAACTTTATGACATTATTGAAGATGCCAAAGACCGAAGTTCTGATCCCCTCGTGAGGTTTCAGCCCTTTATATTTTTCATTAATTGTTATCCTAACACCTAAATTATTAACGCTTTCTGAAAAGGGTATTGGGTTATGATCAATGTAAACCTTAGGTGGGTTTGATATAGTGTGTTTTGATAAAATTAATGTTTTACACTTAGATATATTTAAAGAAAAACCATTTTTGGCAGACCAACCGTGAATATTATCTAAATCTTCATTTAATTTTTTGAAAATTGACTCAATATGGTTAATTTTTTCAATAATATAAATCTGGCAGTGATCAGCATAAAAATGAAATTTACAAAATTTTATATAATTCGCCAGGTCATTGAGATATAGACTAAACAGGAGAGGTCCCAAAATACTACTCTGAGGAACACCAGAAACCACAGCCCTATAATCAGATAATGAGACATTAAGTTTTACTCGTTGTTTGCTTCCTGATAAAAATGATGTCATAAGTCTTAACGTAGTTGATGAAAATTAATACTATAACATAAATTTTTGAATAAGTAAAACATGATCCAGGCAGTGAAAAGCCAGAATAGCAAATCGTTTTTTTTTTTAATCTAAGGACTGGGCAAGATTATCAATTACATTAACCAAAGCAGTCGCAGTGCTGGAATGTTTTCGAAATCCTGATTGATGCACATTAATAAAATTATTGCGATTAACAAATATCTGTATTTGGTCTTTTAAAATTGTTTCAAAAACTTTGGATATTATAAGAGTAACGGATCAAAATCCGTTATAGGCCAATCCCTTAAGTCATTACCGCTTTGGACATTCTTTATTTTTGCCAAGGGTGTAACCTGGGCAGCTTTCCAAGCACTAAGAAAAACATATTTAGTAATGCAGTCATTTATTATTATTTTTATTGGAGTTATTACCATTGGTAAAAGAAGTTTAATTAAAGCAGGGCGCAATTGATCGTCCCCCATTGCATTAGAACTAATTGTATAAATGGCTTTACTGGTATCATCGTCATAAACAACGTTCAATTGCAAGAAATTTTCCTTACTGTTATAACATGAAAAAAAACTTATATCAGGCATAGGTAAAGATACCGAATTCTTAAGAATAGTTGTAAAATGGAGATTTATGTCGTCAGCTGAAAATATAAAATTTACATCGCTTTTCTTACTTCCAATTCCAATATCATTCAGCGAATTCCATAGTCGTTTTATTGTCATCTTAGGTGCGCCGAAATAATAATCAATTTTAGCTTTACGTCATAGATAACTATACCAGATATCTATCTTGTATGGCCAAAATTTACATAAGTAAATTCAAGCTATGAAAATTAATCTAACCTGACGAGAAATAGACCGATGCACAATTTCATCCTTTTTTTTTTATTTTACGCACGACTACTACACGAATTTGCTTACACATTCATAAGCGTGTTCGATTGGACTGAATTAACTGAAGTAGTAGCTGTATCTGAAGTAACAGAAGTGAAGAGACTGTTCGATTGCCAACTCTTCACTTCAGTTAAATTTTGAGCAACTGAATTAACTGAAGAGATATTTTGCTTATGTAGTTACTTCGGATGAGTTATTTGTTTTTCTTTTTTGAATTTTTTTGTTTTCGTTTGTTTTTACTCTCGTGTGTTGATTTGAGGGACTGTTTGGTTGGGAATTTGCGACCTAAAAAAATAATTTTTAATAATAAATTAAAAGAAATTAATGAAAAAATAACATTTTGAAACATTTTTTCTAAACACAAGCCAAACTGAAATAAATGGTTTTATTTTTATTTTGACATTTATCTGAAGTGAAGAATACCAATCGAACAATTTCTTCTCTTCAGTAACTCAATTAAGTGAAGAATAACTCAATTAACTGAAGTGAAGGGTTCTACTCTTCAGTCCAATCGAATACGCTTCATATTAGAGAAACAAGTAATTATGAATGCAATTATAGGCGCATTTTATTTGCTCAAATTCATGGGCACTTACAACTTTGTTTTGGTTTTTATTTTTATTTTTTTTAAATCATATAGCTAGTCGTGCGTAAAATAAAAAAAAAAAGGATGAAATTGTGCATCGGTCTATTTCTCGCCAGGCTAGATTAATTTTCATAGCTTGAATTTACTTATGTAAATTTTGGCCATACAAGATAGATATCTGGTATAGTTCTGGTATCTGTGTTTACGTATTAAACAAGTTATTTTGTTGCAAGTAAAACCGTAGCGGCTTAGTGAAATTGGGATTGGAGACAATATATTATTATTATATTTGGCAATGCATCTCTCACGAGCCTTGATAGCATTGACTACTGCCATGTTTAATAATAATAATAGGTAGAATAATAAGTAATAATTCTTTCTATTTTCATAAACTTTGGGAATCGACTTTCATCAATCTACTAGTTTATATTCTTCGCTAATAGAAGTGAAATAGTAGTTTTTAGTTCGTTTAGAAGATTTACACTGATATTGACATATCATACCATTGATAATCAAGATTATCGACAATGTTTTGAATTTTATTTTCATTTGTGAGTCATCATAATGTCTGAAAAACAGATGTAACTCTTTGTGGCGGCTCATAATATTTAAAATTTTTTGAGAAACCCTTCAAAATATTGACACCTACTACAGAAAAAAATTGACAAACTGATTAACTACAACCAATGGTTTTCTGATGACAATATCCTGAATTTTTAAGAAAATTAAGTCCATTTTTGAGCTCGTGGAGTTACTAAAAATTTGACGAATAAACTTGGACGTGTTAATGTGTTGCATTTTCACTAAATTTGCTGATAAAGTATAATTTCTTAAAGAAAATAACACGAGATTGGAAAGCTGTTTTTACTTTTTTAAACGAACTCAAAAAACAAGTTATTATTTGGATATGTTTTGTATAATTTATAGAATTTATCCCTTGAGCGCGCTACTTTTTTAGTTCCATTTTCCATTAAACCAAGGTTTTTTGTAGGAATTTGTTTTGATGGTGACGATAGTGCGTTTAGCAAAAGTTCCGATGAATTTTGTCAAACGTTCATAAAAGCCTCAAAGTTATTGTGTAGATTACTATTCTCCAGAGGGATTTAATTATTTTGTTATTATCAGCTAGAATTTTGGTGAACGTTACGTTTTGGCTTTTTTTTACATAACAAATTTGGTTGACCACTATGATCATTATCTCCTTAAAGAACATGGAATGATTTTTCGAAGTTGGATAAGTCAATAATTATAAAGGATAATACCCTGGATAATAGTTTCATTTAATAGAAATTTCATTTTTTGGGTTGAGACCAGACCGTTCATTTGTAATAAAGACCTAAAATTGTATATATGAGAATCTGAATCACTTAATAAGTTTAGGTTAGCATCTCCTACTAGGATAACATTTTGACATCTGGCAGTTATTTGTCCTATCTAAAATTATCTGCATAAGTATGCAGAGTTTAACCATGCATATTAAAGTATTATTCAATGATTTGGAATAAATGACGATAATTTCATTTCTCTACGATATTTCTTGGTGGATGGATTGAAATCCTAAAGAAGCTTGTATAAATATAGAAATGAGAAATTAATGAAAAAATAGTTGTTGAATTTCATTGATGAAATACAAGGTATCAATTTAAGAAGTTTTTATGTTACTTCACGACCATAAATCCAACCGATTTACCTTGGAACTTCAGCTCAAACGACACATTTCGAAAATGCTAAAAATTATGAAATAGACCTAGTTACAGAGGATATAGGCCCACAACAGTAAAATTAAAAAAAAAATCTCTATAATCAAATCAAACCACAAACATGGAAATATTAAAAACACTGCAGAAGGAACCTATGGAAATTTCAAAAATGGTATTGCAAAAACAGATTCAAACAATAAAATTATTAAAGCAGTTTGGAACATAAAAGAAAAAATTAAAACAGTAGTCAAAGAGTGGGTCCGAAATACGAATTTAAATCTGCATTATTTAAAATATGCATTTTTTAATTAAATTAAATTTCATTATAATCATTAAATTAATTAAAATTGGATAATTGGACAACTCTAAATTAATAAATGGATAATTTTGACATCAAATAGTTCCATGGACTTGACATCAAATAATTTGTTAAAAATGCACATGAAAATTACGCATTTTCTATTTCGGGCGCACCCAAAGCATAGACATTCATAATAGATCTCTCATTTGACGAAAAACAGAAAATAAAAACAAAAATTTTCCATTCAAATATTATCGATGTATTGCATATACGTATTATATTTGCAACGCATTCTAAAATCATTGCCTTATAAAATACACAACACAACGATACATTGGAATTATCAGAAGTTTTTGTTTTTTTCCTTTAGTTACTATGAAATGAGAAATCTAGTATGAATGTCTATGCCCAAAGTAAAACCCAAATACATATATGTACGTGATTTGTTTATTATGACCAAACATAAATAAATTTGCCACGAAATTTGAAAAGATAAATTCGACTTTAATTATATTCGCCGATATCCACGACTACAACATAAATCTGCACGGTCATTTATTGAGGTTTAAAGATACCGACAGGGACCATTTAGTCGTATTCACGAATTACTCCGATCAAAAAATCTTGTCGTTTTGCAGTTTGTTAGAAACCTTTAATCAGAATTCTTAATGTGGTTGCGAGTTTTAATATTGCTGGGACGGCATTTTTATTTTAGGTCGATTGCGCCATACCGATAAAAAATCTTCAGAAATATCAATATGGTTGCGAGTTTTAAAATTGGTGGTATCACATTTTTAGTTTGGGTCTGACCAAAATGAGCTTTAGCTTCGTTAAGAAAATAAAACTTTTGACATTGTACAGTTTAGTGAACCTGTCAAAAGTTTAATAATATAGTGACAGAATAAAAAGACTGCGAGTGGTTGTTGTATTATCTCTTCTGTTTGGTGTAACAAGAACATTTGACGTTTCACGTGGGGGGGTTTTCTTTGAACATAAATCTTAATGAACAAGTATAAGAAACAGTTAATTCGCCCTCTTCCTAAAGATATTTTTAAGAATTTGTACCACTTTTCCAGAATATGTTCTCCTTTTCCAGAATATTTTTGAAGCCTTTTCCATAAATATAAATCATTTTACAAGCTATTGTAGCAAACTATATATGCGGTTCAATAGGAATTATGCACACAATGAGGGACTTTCCCAATATCGATTTTAGTTCATTTGTCCCTACGCTTGGGCAGCGCTGACTACCTTTTTTTTTTTTTATATGCAAAAACACGTAAAATCATGTTTACAAATACAAGTTTCTTGTCTAAATTAGTGGATGTCCCCCTACTTTTTTTTTATGATTAATAAAGATGAGTATGTTGCGATTAATAATAAATATCAAATTTTAAAATTAATTTAGTCGAAATTAATATTTTAATGAAAAATTCAAACACATGTTTGACCATATAAAACTACATACGAAATATTTTAGCCGCCAGTCAGCAAGCGTTGCAATTATATTTGGGAAAATCACTAATTGAAATAAAAAACAATCACTCAAAAATATTCACATTATTTTATTAATATGATCAAAAGACAATCAATTCATTGCTTTTTATATTTTTTTTATAATTTTTTCCGTCACCAATAATAAAATTGCACTCTTACCATATGATGCTACCTCGCTGAGAGTCCAAACCAAAAAGAAATTATTTTGTTAGTTTCTTTCTATCGATATAAGAACTGATCGTTTTTTCAATTGATCGATATAAATAAAAAGTAATAGATTAATCAATAATTGTATGAAAGTTGGGGTCAGCTCGGTAGCATCATCACACCTCCCTACCTTAAGATAAAAGATTACCCTTTTAAAATTAAAATACTAAATAAAGGTAAGAAGTGCATTTTTATTCTTATTAATTAAATAATATTAGTAATTAATATTTTACAATTTTTTTTTTTAAATAATTTCAATTAACAATTTAATTTTTTTTTTGTAATTTTACAGGTATTTAATTTCTTATTTATAAGTTGGATATAACATACATATATGTAATTCAATTATTACTTAATTATTTGATTAAATATTTTTTTATTGAAAGCAAATTATGTACTGTAATTAACTAAAATAAATATTATCTTACTCTAACATTCAATTTATAATCCATTTATTATTGTGGATGAACATGATTTCATTTAATGTATTTCATTTTATTTATTTTTTAACTCTCATAATTATTGCTATAAATATATGTATATTTTATTTATTTTTTTTTTAAGTTGGTTGGAAAAGTTTGGACAATTCGTGATGTAATTATTTAAACAATTTTATTCTATTGTTGTGTACTGTTTTTAATGATTTACCTACTCGGATAGTAGTGTTTTCTTTAGACGGTTTTTCCACGACAGGATATGGCCCTAACCAGATAAAAGAAAGCTCTCCCTTTTTACCCTTCGATTGATCTTTAAGGAAAACTAAATCTCCTATATTTAGATTCAAATTTTTTGTAGTTCTATCATACAGTTCCTTCGATTTTTCCTTATATTGCAAAATATTTTGCCTTGCGATTTGATGAGATTGCTGTAACCTATACTTAAGTTCTGAAAGGTAGTTATCGTATGTATAAATAGGATCTACAGAATTTTGCAAAGAATTAGGAATCGAAGGTTTTATGCCGAATACTAGTTCAAACGGCATCATTTTCGTGGTAGAATGTGGGGTGGTATTGTAAGTGAACATGCTATAAGGTAGCCACTGATCCCATTGGAGAGGATCGTTTTGCGAAAAATTTCGAAGATATTCGCCCAATGTTTTATGTGACCTTTCTAAGGCTCCATTCGTTTCCGGATGGTACGCTGTCGTATGTAATTTTTTTATTTTGAGTAATTTACAAATGTCTACAAACATTTGACTCATGAAATTTGATCCCTGATCAGTCAATATGGATTGAGGAATTCCGAAGATACATATAAACTGTTCCACAAAAACCCGGGCAACTTCGTTTGTTTGTTTTAAGAAGATTTTTTCGAAAGGTTTGTTGGAAGTTGTTGTGATCTTCATTGGGATTTTTGTCTTTTTCGAATGTTTATTCTTTTGACATTGTTCACATTTCTTTATATAATTTTCGATGCGTTGGTACATTTTAGGAAATTTATAAAAGTTTTTAAGACGTAAGTAAGTGCGTTGTATTCCTTGATGCCCTCCACAAGGTGAGTTGTGAAATTCTTGAATAATATTCGTTATTTCGTCATCTTTTGTTATCTCAGTTATATTAGAATTGTGTGCTGACAAGAACGTCGAGGGTGGTTGAGGTAATTCTTGACCGGACGATGTTGGTTCCAAATTTTGGGAGTTGGTTGCAATTGATGTGTCCCGTTTGGAAGAAGCTTGAGAACGAGTTAAAATGTCAACGTCGAAGTTATTAATTGTATCGGGGATGATAATGCGGCTAAGTGATTTCGCATTGGTGTTAGAATTTCCCGGTTTATATAAAATTTTGTAATCATACTCTTAAAAACAAATTCGCCAACGAATTAATCTGGAGCATGGATCGGTTTTAGTAAGCCACATCAACGGTCTATGATCTGTGTAAATAGTAAATGGTCGACCATAGAGATAAGGTCGATAATGTTCTACTCCCCACACAATTGCCAACAATTCCTTCTCTACTGTTGCGTAATTTTTCTCGGCTTTGTTAAGACTCCGACTACAGTAAGCAACAGGACGATCCAGATTGTCTACTTTTTGCGATAAAACTGCACCAATAGCAGTATCACTGGCATCACAGATAATAAGGATATCTTGGTTGAAATCAGGATAAATTAAAACTGGCGATTTTGTCAGTGCTTCTTTTAAAATATGAAAAGATTCATCACAGAAAGCACTCCAGACAAACTTGACATCTTTTTTCAAGAGGTCAGTTAAGGGCTTTGCTAATTTTGAAAAATTTTCAATGAATCGCCTATAATAACCCACGAGGCCCAAAAATGATTTGATTTCTTTGGTATTAGTTGGAGTAGGATAATTTTGAATACAATGAACTTTTCCTGGATCCGGTTTAATACCCTCTGCTGTGACGATATGGCCCAAATAAGCAATTTCCTTATAAAGGAAATGGCATTTCCGTGGATTAAGTTTCAAATTCGCTTTACGAAAAGTTGCAAAAATATTTCTTAATTTAAAGTTGTGGTCTGTTAAATTTACGCCATGCACAACTACATCGTCCAAATAAAGGAAACACTGAATTCCATTCAGACCACTGAGAACATTATTCATCAACCTTTGGAATGTCGAGGGAGCTCCCTTTAACCCAAAAGGCATTCTTTTGAACTGATAATGTCCGGTGGATGTACTGAATGCAGCCTTCTCCCTATCTGAAGGATGCAGAGGCACCTGGTGATAACCATTAGCCAAATCGAGCGTGGTAAAATAAACAGCCTTTCCCAATTGATCCAATATTTCCGTAATATTGGGCAAAGGGAAAACATCAGAAATTGTAATTTCATTCAATTTTCGTAGATCGACCACAACCCGCCATTTCTTTTCGCCATTGATAGATTTTTTTGGCACGCACAGTAAAGGAAAATTCCAGGGGCTGCGGCTGTTCTCAATTATGTCGTCTTCTAACATCTTAGCAACTTGCTTGTTCACCTCCTCTTTGGTAGATTGTGGAAGTCTATAAGGTTTAACGTGAATGGGGGCAGAATTATTAATAAGCGGAATCTTATGTTCAATTTCGCTAGTAGTAGTGAGTTTATCTCCTTCTAAATAAAAGATATTGTTATATTCACGACATATGTTGATAATGGAAGATTTTTCTTCAATATTTAGCGTTTCAGTATCAATTTCTGATTCAAGTTTCGCAAGACGGTTGATTATATGATTTGACCAGGTGTTTAAATTATATACTTCGTAATTATTTATCGAATCAGTTTCAAGCTTAATATTCGGTACAATAACTTCATTTTCAGTGGTATTAACAATTGTAACAACAGAAGAATTGTTAATAATTTGTGTGACAGTATTGCCAATAAATACACCCGGCTCAATTTCTTGTGATAAGCATATTTGGTCACTCGCATTTTCGAGTTCAGAATATAATTGAACTATTCTGTGCGATCGTGGTGGAATTACAATACTAGGAGCTGCTGAACACATTTTTAATGTATGTAGTGAATCACCAACTGTTAATAAAATATATTTGGAATGATAGTCAATATTTGATTTGAATTTGTGTAAAAAGTCATTCCCTATGATTCCATCGCATGAAAGATGAAACGAATCACTAACAATTTGGAATGAATGGGATTCGTTGATGGAATCAGACAATTTTATTATTACTGGGCAACGCGCAAGTGTTTCCATTAATGTAGTTGAGATACCTTTGAGTTTGCATTTATCACTCTCGTAACAAAAAACATCACCTCTCAAACAATGTTTTTTTACCAAACTAATATCAGCACCGGTATCCACCAGAAATGTTAAGGTTCCACAAGATGAAACATCAATGTCTAAATTGACATACAGTTTATGAGGAATATCACTTATGGATGTTACCGTGGCGATACGAACATGGCAAAGATTCCCTTCAAAAACTAATGGTTTATCAATCTCAGAAGAGGTAGGAAAATCCTTAAGATTTTTTTGAATTGGATAAACTAAATAAAGAACGCTTTGTTGTTTCCAAAGTGTTAGTAGTTTTTGAATGGTTATTGGGATAAGAAATTGATTTGGAATTTGTTTGCTTAAGTTGTTGAGTTTTTTTTTGAATTAGTGAACGCTCTCTAGGTTCTGGACTCGAGTTGGAGTGTTCCGAGAATTCTCGAGACCAGTTGAGTTTCCCGATTTACTTTGTTCGGAGTTTACAAGATTGTTTTGACTTGTTGGATTTTTCCGTTCGTCGGCCTTCTTCTTTGCGAAACAGTCCCGAATGTGATGGCCGCTTTTCTTACAATAAGCACATACACATTTGTAATTGTTCACCGATCTAAAATTTGATGTTTGGGGAGAAATTTTATTAAAATCGGTGGAACTGTTTGGTATTCTTTTGAAACAGACGTTCGCCGAATGATTGGCTTTCCCGCAAATTTGACAGCTAAGAGTTGGTTTTAGCGCTGAAAAGGGTTGATTCCTTTTCTTTGAATTTTTTAAAGTTGATTCTTCTTCACATGCCTTATTTATTGCATCGTTCAGAGAAGTGAATCGACAAGCTTTAATTATAATTTTGATGGGATTGAGTAATCCTTCCTGAAAAGCTTTTAGAGCAGTTTTGGCGTTAAATTTGGTAATGAATTCTTTAGCATCTTCCCCTTGTTCTAAAATTGACGATTCGTCTAATTGTGAGAGTAATGTTTCGGTTCTATTGCCATAATCCCTGACACTTTCAGTTTTATTTTGTTCAATAGTAACTAATTCAACTTGTAACAGTTCAGGAGATTTCAGCATACCAAATTGTTTTATGAACTCTTTTTTCAAAGTTTCCCACGTCTTGTATTTGTCAAATTTAATAACGTCATAAGCCTTTCCAGATACCCTAGCTTTAAGAAGTTCAATAAATTTCGATTCTTCAGTTTCTAATTTTAAAGGTTTGTGAATTATCTCACAACAAGCTAAAAATCGATGTAGTTCCGATGGATTGCCCTTGAACTCGGGTATTATTTTTAAGGCAAGTTCGTAATTTAACGCGCCCATTTTAGTTTTTATTTATATTTTCGGATCGTTTTTGTGATATTAGCTAAAGCTTTCTTGTAATTTAAACCCAAGTTACGTTTCCGTAAATTATAAGTTCGTGCCATGCTCCACATTATACACAATAATACGAATATCGAAATTAGGTATTTAATACAACACACTCTCCACGGATATATTGGAAAATCTATGGGATTTTAGAAATAATGTCGAAACTTATCTACCAAATTTTTTTTTTGTAATCTTTTATTGTTACCATAAAATATTTTTTTTCTCCCAACGTCTTAGAAGCCTCAAGTTTTAATACTGTTTTTGGGTATTAAAGTTGGCCTTTTTCTTACTATTTTAAAAATGTGTGTGTTGCTAAGCTACACTTTTAATCCTACATAGGGGTAAAAGTACGTACTTTTAATACTAGGAGAAAAATATTATGCGTAGCCGAGCAAAAGCAAAGATTGCGAGTCAAACAAAGTTACTTTTAATCCGAATAACACATACTATTTTTTCTCCAACGAAGAGTTCATGTCGTGTCGGTTGTATATTACTAATTATACGAGTAAGTACAAATTATGTAATTAAAACTTCAAAATTGAAACTAATTTTGTTGAAATATTTTGTGAAACTAAGGAGGTCATGACTTTTGTTTGGTTGGAATATTGCATTGTATTTGACGCGTACAATAGTCAAGCCGCATACTACAAAAAAAATTCAGTAACTTTTATGGTAATTTCGCAACAGAAGAACTTGACGAACATAAAATATTCTCATATAATTTGTAAATTTTTTCCCCTCCATACCAACTTAAAAAACATATTTTTTTTTCTCGTATGAAAAAAAAGAATTGAGGGGAAAAATATTACCGAAAAGTTGAGAAAAGTTTATGTCCGTCAAGTTCGTCTGTTGCGAAATTACCAAAAAAGTTACTGAATTTTTTTTGTAGTATGCGGCTTGACTATTGTACGCGTCAAATACAATACAATATTCCAACCAAACAAAAGTCATGACCTCCTTAGTTTCACAAAATATTTCAACAAAAGGCATTTTCGATTGGAGTGAATTAACTAAATTAGAATTGAGTTGCTATTTAGATAATTCAGTTGCTATTTAGATAATTGAGCTACTGAAGTGAATTGGGTGTTCGATTGGTTCCATTCACTTCAGATAAATGTCAAAAAAAGTCATTCAAGATTTGATTTTTGTTAATTATAATTTGAATAAAAATAGAAATTAAATATATTAAAAATTATTAAGAATATATACAATCTATCTATAATTATATCGAATTTTACAGACTTATTTATTTAATTCAAAACGAAAAATTTCATGCGCAAACATCTTTTAAACAAAATAAAACAAAAATCGCCTAACTGAATTAACTACACGAGCAAAATACATATTCAGATAACTCAGTTGCTTAATTTTTAACTGAAGTGAAGAGGTGTGAATCGAACACTCAATTCACTTCACTTGATTCAGTTAATTCAGCTAACTCTGTCAATTCACGCCAAACGAAAGTGCCTAAAATTAGTTTCAATTTTGAAGTTTTAATTATGTACATAATTAGTACTTACTCGTATAATTAGTAATATACAACCGACACGACATGATCTCTTCGTTGGAGAAAAAATAGTATGTGTTATTCGGATTAAAATTAGCTTTGTTTGACTCGCAATCTTTGCTTTTGCTCGGCTACGCTGCGCTTCGCCTCGCATGCAAATATAATTGCTCGTCAAACAAAGTATCACTTTTAATCCTAATGACACAATGTACTATTTTTTGAAGTTGTTTTTGTTTTTTTTTTTTTTTTTAATTTTAGTTTTACGAATTTGCTCACCAGAATAATAAATAAATTATAAAAAGAATACCTGTTACAACGTTATTCAGGAACGTTTGTTAGTAGGTACTCCTATGGTGAGTTGTCTTCTTCCGGTTGTGATGAAAATTGTGTTGGTGGAAACTGTTACTGGTTAAATAGCATGCTTGATGCTTGTAGTGCAGGTGATATTGTAGTTGACTGTTTTTTTTCCCGACGCTGATTGTTGTCGTCTTCTTGGTTACCACATATACTTAAATTAGGTGTTCCTTATGAATCTTTCTGATGAAAATAATTATATGTCCATGCAAATGATGACAGCTTGTAGCTTGTGCGTACGCAACGATTGTGACTTATGATCAGATGAATGTTAATTATAATTTATATTTTCACACAATTAATCGAATTCGGCTTTCCCATAGGGTCATTAAATATGGTATGATTTTTTTTATGACCATTATTGGTTGGTATTTGTATATATTGACTCAATGAAATAATTTTATGAGCCAATTATTCTCAGCATTATGATATTAGTGCATATTGTATGAGGGAAAAAACAGAAAACAAAATAATTTAATGAATTAAATATATATTTTTTTTTGTAATTTTAAATGTGAAATTTAAGTGATTATAATAATTGTGTGCATTTAAAAAATGTGCGTTTTTATGACACTTGTTACAAGTAAAATTTCATATTTACACATTAAGTAAATGAACTTGAAACTTCAAAATCCTTGTCTGGTTCTGAGTTTAATTTTTTTTTTTTTTTTTTTTTTATGATATAGTTCACTACTAACAATTACGGTAATCCCTCCGCTGCCACCAAATTTGTAGCAACCTATATATGCGGTTCAATAGGAATTATGCACACAATTGAAATAAAAAACAATCACTCAAAAATATTCACATTATTTTATTAATATGATCAAAAGACAATCAATTCATTGCTTGTCACCAATAATAAAATTGCACTCTTACCATATGATGCTACCTCGCTGAGAGTCCAAACCAAAAAGAAATTATTTTGTTAGTTTCTTTCTATCGATATAAGAACTGATCATTTTTTCAATTGATCGATATAAATAAAAAGTAATAGATTAATCAATAATAATTGTATGAAAGTTGGGGTCAGTTCGGTAGCATCATCACACTATTTCAGCATAAATTCAAACCAGTTTTGGAGGATGATCATGTGAGTAATAAATTGTGCATTGCTTCTTTTATTTTAACTCATTTTTCAACTAATTAGCTATGTAATTCAAAATAATGTCAATAAAACCCTTCAATGTTATGAATATTTTGATGCTTTCACGAGAAATGGCTACTTTGTATTTATCGAAATTTATGGTATCGAAAAAAATTTCATGATTGATATTTTCTATGGAATCGGAATAGTCGGTATTATCGATCTATTCGATTTCGAACAAAAGTCCATGTCACATCAACGATTTTTCTTTTAATTTCATTGTTCTCTTAAGTCATGGAAATAAGGAAAAGTTTACCGCGCTGAAAGTATTTAGGATTAATAGCTGTTGAATGTCAGACCCAAAAAAAATATGAATAAAGCAAGAGAAGCAGCCCTAGATTTACCTGTATGGTAACATTGTTGCAGCATGAGGCCCCGAGGCGCTGGAGACTCCTCAGTAATCATTTTCATTATTTTTCATAAACATTGTTTATCCTCAAATCAGCACAAGTTTGTGCCAACAATTTTAAAGAAATATCGGTATCAGCAAAAGTATCGAAGTGATCTGCTTAAGCGTGTCGTTTAAGCAATTGAATTACTGGCAGACAGTATGGACTTGAGTTTCGAGCACCTGGTGAAAATTTTGGATAGTATAAAGGCGGGAAATTTTTTGGTATTTGTGAATTAAAGCCAAAATTCATATCATCTGATACAACACATAACCTGTTGTCAAAAGATGGTGCTAGTGTGAAAATTAACAAATTCGACACAGCTTTAATGACTGAGAGTTGTGGGACTTTATAATTCGTTCACGATACACATATGGAGCTACATATAAAAAACATACTCCGATGCTACATTAAAAATATATTTCGTTTATTTTAGAAATATTAATAAGTTATCACTGGTATTAGCCTAAGAATGAAAGAAAATTGCCTTGCTCTCATAATTTAGTAATACTGATGACCTTTTTGCTTTCTTTAGGTAACGTTTTATTAGTAATATTATTTAATAAAGAAAACACTTTACAATATTTACAATACCACAAAAGGTGCATAGACAAACAAGAATAAACATTAAAATAAATTAGTTCGATCAGTTTAAGGAATCATAATATAGGTAATTTTGATTTACGGCAAAATGGTTATTGCACCAAATACATACTCGCAGATGAAAGTAAGTTGTCGGAGGTACAAACTAAGAGTCCAAATTTTGCATTGTTTCTCAAGAAAATTTGGTTTCTTGACCATACTCTTCACAATGTGCTTTGTACTGATACAATCAAAAATTGAAACTTGTGCAAAACGATTGAGCAAATTATTAATAAACACAATTTTTTAATTAGAATTTAGGCAAGGTATACTTTATTTTTGGTATACATTTTACACAAAATTTACGTAAAGTTCGCCACATTTTTGTTGATAAATAAATTAAATGCACATAATCATTTTAGTTATTTTCCATTCATTCACCGATTTAAAAGGAGTTCAATAAAAAATTATGCTTTTGTATATTTCATCTGAAATTATCTGCCAATATTTTATTAACCTTTTAAAAACCTCTTTTATTGATATTTAATTACAAAATTGGAATAAAAATATGAAATTAAATATTGGACGATGTTTTTTAAATGCGAAACTATTAAATTCGAGATTATAATGTTTTTTTAACTGCTAACAAAAATACAAAAATATATTTTCTTAATCGCCCAGAAAGTAGGCGTTTTCAGTACGAGGTTTCCGTTTGAAAATAGTACGTTACTGGTCCTTCCTGTAAAAACTAGGACAGGCTAATTTACAAATTTCGAATATTAAATAAGTATTTATTAAAAAAATATTAAATAAGAATATTAAATAAGCATCCACTATATTTATTCGTATGTCGATTAACAAACGTTCCTTACCTACAAAGGAGGCCAGCTACACTATTAGTGTATTACGGTATATTCGAAGCTGATAACTAAACACCAAATCAAAATTGATATTGCAAACATGTTTCTAGTAATTTTATTTTAATAAAAATGGTTGTGGAAATTTAAAAATTTGTCATTAAAATTTTTAAAGAAAAATATATAAAAATCTAAATTTATTTTTTCCTATTAAACTTAAGATAATCACTAAAAATACTAACTTATCATTTTTAGTAATCTTAATTAAAATTATTACGATTATTAAAATAAAATCAAAGGAAATTTTGCTTATAATTAAAACATTAAAATAAAATAAAAATTGTCTTGTATGCATTTCAAAGAATTCGGTTAAATTACAATTAAAATAACTTTTTTTGTTTTATTTTTCAACAGATTTAAAGTATTTAAGATCGACTTGATGATTGTCTAAATTATTATTTTAATCTTAATATGTCGCATTTATGATTTTACCATGATATTTAATTGTTGCGGAATACTTTAAAAATGATTCAGGCAATTTTATTTTATTTTACTTATTCATTCCTTCGTGATATTGAACAAACCGGAGGAGATAGTTTAACCGGTTTTAACGATCAATTGTTATAAAAAAAAACGATTAATTTAAGTTCCTTGCAAAATATTTACAATTTACTTGTTAATTTAAAGTTAAGAAATGCATTATAAATTTAATTTTGCTACGGCTACAAACGTACCAAAGAACTAGCAAAAAGCCATTTTGGGCATAACTTTGCAGCTTAAACCAATACAATTATGTCGATACTTATAATATTCTAACATAAATAAATTAACGAAACAAAAAATTGAATAACTATTAATTAAATGGTGCTTAAAATTGGTGCGAAATTTTTGAAATTTTTTACTTTATTTTATAAATATATAAAATGTAGTATTTTAAATAAATTAAAAACGTCCAAATATATTTGGGTCCGTCTTAAAATCAAAATTTTATTAGTTATAAGCTAAAAAAAAAAAAAAAAAATTAAGTTTAAATTGGAAACGAAAAGAAAATTAAATTTATATTTTTGTACTATTAAATTTTATTTTAAGTTTAATTTAATTTCCGTCCAAGAAAAAAACTATATGTGTAATTCTAATAATTGGAAATTTATAAATTTCTGTCGATAAAATTTATAACAATTTCATAACTGCAAATATCACAGCTTTATATCTTATTAAATCATTGTATAAATAAAAATTCTGTATTCGAATTTAAATATTATCAAAAATAGTTTCAATGAGCTTTTAATTAAAAATTTAAATTTATTTTCATGTCGTGGAAAGTCGTTTAATTTTGTAATTTGATTGTCTATTATGTAGGTGTTAAGCAATCAGTCACAACAGAATCCACTGTAACGTTATCGAATAGAAATAAACTGACATCTCTGTTTTTTTGGAAAGCTTTAATCTGTTCGATTATTTACTTCACTCGGCACCTGTATATAAATTAACAATAAATGTCTTCATATGCATTAATGGATTATAGCGCTGTGCAAGACGAACTACCTAAGTACCAGTGTTCGCGGTATTGCAAAATATCTTTGGTAGATTTATTATCGATTTCGAAAATATTGTAGGAAATCCAAATACGAATAAGGCAGAATGAAACTTTACGTATATTTCTTTAGTAACAACATATTAAACGAAATTCGAAGTATTTGCCTTTGTCTCCGAAACACAGCCTCAAACCATTCGCGACTTTTAAACTCTACCGATTCGCTGATTAACTCTTCAATTAGCTGAATTTAGAATTGAAAATATAAAAGGCTGAACCTCCCAAGGTGATCAAAACTTAGGTTATGCAAATTAACTCAACTCCCAAATCAACCCCTAACTGAACTTTTTAACTCAATCATCAACTCAACCTCCACCTCAATTTAAAACTCAACCTCCAATTCAGCAGTCACCAAATCAACCGATAACCCAAACCTTAACTCAATCACCAATTCAACCCCAAATCCACTTTTAAATCAACTCTTAACCTAACTGCCAAATCAACCCCAAAATAATTCTCCAACGGAAACCCTCAGTCAACCCCAACGCAAGCTAACTTAACCCAAGCTGAATTTCAACTTAACTTAGCTCGAACTAAATATCAACCCTCTACTCAACTTCACACTCAACGGCTAGGTAGGTAGGTAGGTTTGGGTGGCGGTCGTCCACCAGGACCAGGCATAGACACAAAAAGGTCCGTAGCCATACCACAAATTAAAAATTTTTCCTCCAACTCATTGAAACCACTTTGAGCTTGCTATGAAGCACTGGATACTCCTGACGTCCTTCTCGCTGAGCTCCGCCAGGTCGTTGAAAAGGGGTGCCCCTAGAAAATTCAGTCTGTTTCGTGCCAGACGAGGACAGGTGCAAAGAAGATGAAGTACTGTCTCTTCCTCCTCTTCGTCCTCGCAACTACGACAGTAGTCGTGTGAGAAGAAACCAAGTCTACTCGCATGTCTGCCTAAGAGACAGTGCCCCGTAATCACTCGCCAAGTTCAACTTTGGCCAGATCTGTCGAGTTATTACGCATGAGGTACTATTTGACCATCTGTCATTCGTTAACTTACTGGCTTCCTCCTGAAGCAGCAGTTTACATACCGCAAGAGGCATTTCAATATCCTTTTTGCTGTTTGAAATGTGGTCCGTTGGACCACGTCGAGCCAGTTCATCGGCTTTAATGTTCCCCGTACTAACGAAATGTCCTGGCACCCATATGATATGGATGTTGAACTGATCTGTTATCTCGTTAAGAGATGAGAGACAGTTCTGGACTACTTTCGACGTGAGAAGGTGTGACTGAAGCGCTTTAATGGCTGCCTGACTGTCCGTATATATGCGAATATCACAAGTCGTTATTACATTATACCTCAACCAGTCCACGACTTCCTTTATCGCAGTTACCTCAGCTTGAAAAATGCTGCAGTAGTCAGGAAGACGAAAGGAGAGGTTTAACATAAGTTCCTCGCAGAACACCCCATTCCCTACTCCTCTAACCCGTTTTGAACCATCAGTGAAGAAGTTCAAAACTCCTGGTTCCAAAACTGCATCCATCATCCAGTCCTCTCTAGATGGGATAATAGTCCGGAACTTTCTATCAAAAGATAGTGACGGGACAGTATAGTCGGTGCCCTTTGTTACAAAGTATAGATGAGTGCAATGTATTATTGCAGGTCCACATTAACGTGGATTTCAGTCGTATGGCAGTGCTAGCTGTCCACTGTTTTCCCAAGATATCTAGAGGAGTTAGAGATAGCAGAGTCTCCAGTGCCTGAGTGGATGTGCTCCTCATTGCACCACTGATTCACAGAGAGATTGTTCTCTGAACTTTTGTCAACAACTTTAGGTTGACAGTTTTGTCCAGAGCAGGCCACCAGACTGTTACCCCATACAAAAGAATGGGTCTAACTACTCTGTGTATAGCCAAAGGACCATGTGGGGCTCCAGCCCCCAACCTTTCCTAATTGCATTTTTGCAAGAGTATAGCGCTATCGTAGCTTTCTTTACCCTTTCCATAATATTCGGTTTCCAGTTTAATTTACTGTCCAAGACGAGACCCAAGAACTTTGCTTCACCTGTAAAAGCCAAGTTAAAACCATTTAAAGTAGGAGGATCGACATGAGGAATTTTATATTTCCTAGAGAAGAGAACCCATTCGGTTTTCTGTTGGTTCACATTTAGCCCACAACCATTGGTCCATAATAAAAAAATGTCCAGAGCACTTTGAATAAGCTCGCTAAGTGTCCCGGGATATTTTCCACGAACCCCAATAGCGATGTCATCCGCATAGGCAACCACCGTGTAGCCACTATCCTCCAGCCTCAGCAACAGATCATTTATGACCAAGTTCCAGAGAAGGGGGGACAGTACACCACCCTGCGGCGTACCTCTGCTTGCAAATCTTCTGGCGAAGGATTTCCCCAGACTGGAATTTATGATCCTGCCTCTTAGCATCTGATCTATCCAGTCCTTAATAGAATCATCCACTCCTAGATTCGAAAGTGCCCGAGTTATAGCCCCTGTTAGCACGTTATTATAGGCTCCCTCAATGTCCAAAAAGGTTACCATCGCGTAGTCTCCATATTCGAAAGATTTTTCAATAAAATATGTGAGAGAATGAAGAGCAGTTTCTACAGATCTCCCCTTGCAATAGGCATGTTGAGATTTGGACAGCTTTTCCGGCACCAATGGCTAACTAAATCCCGAAATCAACTTGATTCGAAAGCCAAAGAGTCTATCAAACTGCGCGGTTTTTTTTAATTTTTAATAAAGCACAGATGGCGTTGCGAATTTGGCTAGGTCTTGTCACATTTAAGAAATGTCATTTATGCCATTTATAAAAACCATTGCATCTTACTCATTATAACCACTGTTCAAATTGTTGAATTATTTCTTTGAAAATGCTGCTGGTGAAGCTGTAACTGAATTGAATAATATTGATCTGGAGGACATGTGGTTTCAACAGGATGGCCTATACTTCTGCAAATGAAACAATTGAATTATTGAAAGAAACATTTAATGATCTACTAAAGACCATGTGATTTGACACTATTCGACTATTTTATTTGCAGTTAAAAGTCAAGTCGATTCCTGAATTAAAGGGAAAATTATTCGTAACCACAATAATTATGCCAACATGACATTGAAAATTTTTACAAAATAGTCGACAAAGTGCAAGAGGTGATCATTTGGCAGATATTGTTTTTCGTATATAAATAAACGGCATAACTGATGCTTTAATTATCCATGAAAATTTTTTTAAAATCAAAGCAAATTGTGGGTTTTATTAAAGAATAAACAAACCGTGCAATTTGTAAGATCCTTGACCCCAAATTAATCCCCAACCGAACCCCTTAGTCAAATCCAACTGAACTTTAATTCAAACCCTGTTTCACACTAACTCAACCCCAACTCAACCTTCAACTCAACCCTCAACTCAACCGCAAACTTTCATTCAACTCAAACCCTAAATCAATACGGTTCGAAATCTACGCATGCGTACATAAACTCAAATTACTCTAAACTTCACGTCAACCCCAAATAAATTCCCAACTAAACCTCAACTCAACCCTACTCGACAACAACTCAACCCTCAATTAAACGCCCAACTCAATCCTCAAATTAATACGGTTCGAAAAACCACATGCGTACATGAGCTCAACTCAGAACAAGTCAAGCTAACTTCAAACTTAAATCTCAACTCAACCTCCAAATAAACCTCCAACTGAACGGCAGAATAAACCCAAAATCAAGCTCAATTCAACCCTAATGGACCCCAACTTAATGACAATCTCAACCTTCAACTCAACTCCAAACTCAACGCCCTACTCAATCCCCAAATTAACTTGGTCCGATCGTCCGAAAAAGTGCATGCACACGTGAACTCAACTCAAGCTAACCTCTAACAATCTAACTCAACCCACAGCACTCCGCAAATAAATCCACAACTGAACCATTCACTATACCTCAACTCAACCCCAACTGAATTCCCAACTCTTACTCAACCCTCAACTCATCATCAAACTCAATCTCTTAACCAACACTTCTGAAGACTGTATGTGACTATGAACTCAACTCAATCATAACTCAACCTCCAATTCAACCATTCCGAAAAAGATCATACGATCATACAATCCACAACTCTCCCCAATTACATCCACAACTGATTCCTTCACTAAACCTCAACTCAACCCAACTGAAAACAACTCAAGCTAGCTTCCAACTCATCCTTCAACACAACCCCAATAAATGCCTTTAAATCAACCCGAAAAATCAATCAACTCCCAAATCAATCAACTCCCAAATCAATTATATATGGGGCGTTCTCTGTCAAATCGGCCACTCCTGCACATTTCATTTTTTGAGATAAATAAACTTTTTTGGGCTTAAAATTTTGCTTAGAATGTCTACTTTTTAATGCCGTATGCCGTTTTTATGGCGTCCTTGAATTTTCAAAATGGCGAACCATATCTGCTAAGCAAGTCTTTAATTTTTAATAAAATTAATATAAAAACGTAATTTTAACTCTGTTAATTTACTCAAAAAAATTTTTTGGTGTCATAGATTACACATTTTTGATTATTTTTTTACAATTCCACGATGGCGGATCCAAGATGGCCACCAAAATTGGCAAATTTTTCGACGTTCATAAAGATCGTTAGAAACATGTCCTAGACTGGTAGCTGATCACGAATTTAAGGTCAGAATTTTAATATTCAAGATGGCGGCACCATCTTGGTCGACTATGGCCGAAAGAAGGCTAATTTTTTGACGGTTATAGAAATCAATAAAAACTCGGTGTAGGGGGTTTAAGGGTTCGGTGATCATTAATTTAGGATCAGAATTTTAAAATTTAAGAAGGCGGACCCAAGATGGCCGACATAAAAGGTCAATTTTTCAACGTTTATGAAAATCGCTAAAAACATGATCAAGGGGTCGCTGATCACGAATCTGAGGTCAAAATTCAAGTTATGTACCTTTATTAAATCTAAATAAATTTTACAGTTTCAAATTAATGTTTGGCTAGAGCCTTCATTTCGCTGAGGTTATTTTATGGGTGCTCCGTATAGCTTTTCTCATGGTGCCCCAGTTTTGAAACCCTTGAGAGTCGCAAATGTGGATTTATACATATCGTTAATAATGAGTTCTTCTTTTTACGAAATTTCACTATAGCGTAATGTCGAAAATAAATAATAGTCTATATTTAAGAAAATAACAAAATTTGCTATGGTTTATTTTTGACATTACGCTATAGCAAAATTTCATAAAATTAAGTCGCGCAATGTGGGGGATGACTGTTACTCCTTACAGCTGAAATGTTATTTTAAGCCTTGCAGTATAATTCGTTTGAAATTTGTTAGCTTAACAGTATACTATACTGACTCCGTTTTTTTAACTTTGCATAAATAGAAAACAATCAAATTTTAATTTAAAATTGAATATGTGATAAAAGCCTCTCCCGAATTTATTAGTTTTAATTAAGACATTTAGATGTCGACTGAAAATTATAATCTTAGTTTATTGATATTGAATCAAAAAGGAAATTAGAAATTAATTTATTTATTATGCAAGATTTTTTTTTTTATTCATTCATACGAATTTGTAGGTACTTTACACTCATACATGATAAATAATTTTCCCATATATATGTAATTAAATAACAAATTATTTTATTATTATTAAATAATGAAAATGTAAAAAATTATAATCAAAGCAAAAGTGAGAAATGGCATAATTTTATTCAAATTTAAAAAAAATTAAAAAAAAAATTATTATACAAGAACAAAACAAAAAATAATTTTACTTATATTGAATATTTAAATTGTAATTTTAAAAATTTAGAAAAATTACACAAAACAATTTAAAAACTAAAATAAAAAAATTGAAAAAAATAAATTATTTTTGTTTCATTTATAGTACCTACATCAAAGGATTTGCTTAAAGAAGCGCTGGCAGGTGATAATCACGGTAATTATAGTTTTTTGGGGATACAATTTTTGTGTACAATTAGAAGCACAATTTATTTTATTTTGATAAATTTTTTGTTTGTTTAACACAGTAAGTAAATATAATAGTGTTAATAGCAAAAATAGCAAAAAATCAAATCTTATATTTTTATTAGATAACCTTAATCAATACAATTTTTAGTGCCAAAATATTACATTATATATACCTTCTTACAACTATATTGACAATAAATATAGCTAAAATATATGTCCGGAGCTTAAAGCAAGCATGCTAACCACCGTGCCACCAGGGTGAATATTAACAAGAACTATAGCACATTGCACAAAAACTATCGAATTTAATTTGAATCATTTTTTTAAAACGGTTCTCAAAACGTAGGAACCATTTAGATCTAAATTATTTAATTAACAAAATTCATAATATTTGATTTTAAATTCACTTAATTCGAATAATTGCTATCGTGATCTAGAGAAGACAAGAAAACAGGCCTAACATAATTTTGCACAAAATGACATTCTGTCAAACTCAATGGTTTATTATTTGTTTGATTTATGAAAATGTAAAAATCAAAGGTTTATACATAACTAAATCTAGGCACTTGAGTGATACGATCACCTATAAGGTGTTTCGTTCTTTTAAGCTTGCTTTAAGATTGAAAATAAATCGACCATACTAATTCAATAGGTCGAGGTAAGATTAAAGTTGGGTAATATTTGTAGATGCTTGTGCTCATATAATAGCTTCGACTTTATGAGCGTTGGAACGAATTCCGTTTCCTGAATGAGTATGTCCTAAATATGTAATCCATATGATTATGATCGTTTTATCGTTTTAGGACCTTCTACCGTAGGTATAAATTCTTCTCGCATTCTTCTTTTGTCCGGGCTCCAAAATGATATCATCTAAGTATCAAGCCACATCTAACCCTAACAAGACTTCATTCATTACAAATTGAAATATGAAAGGATTCTTTTTGACTCCGATAGGTAAACATGTGTATCTATAAAAAAGTATCGTCAACACGGAGAATTACTCCAAGTCCTGTTGTAATATGTGGATTAACTGCTACTTTACAATCTATACAAATGCGGAAGTCACCCCTGATTTTGGAATCGATACAATTGAACTTGCCCATTTGCATTGCTTCACTAGTTTCAAAATCTTTGCTTTACAGACTCTATCAAGTTCGACCTCAGCCTTACTCGCAATTTATTTATTGATTTATTTTTCTTAACCATACATAAAAAAAAATATACAAATATAATTTGTTTTTTATAAACTTTTACAAAAAATGTGGCTAAGAAGATTGGATAATCTTTGTAAAAAAGGCAGTTTCGATTAACCGAAGTGTTAAAAATTAAATTTAATATAAAAGAAAAAATTTAAATTAAAATAAAAAATAGTAAAGCGCTAGTTATATAGACGAAAACGAAACGGACCGAAACGAAAGACGGAGAAGACATGGTTATATAGACGAATTGACGAATTCGTTTTTTGACGTTTGGAAATTTGGTTATACGTATTTTATTTCAAGAATTTACTGTCGTGGAATTATAAAATTATTCAAATAAAATAAGTTTTGAAAAAAATGGACACCGACTTTTATTTATATGAGTATTATTACTAATAAAAAAAATAACAAATAATAAATTTTAAGGGTTAGTAAAAAAAACAGAACCGATAGTGAATTACCGGAAGAACGAAACGAAAGCAAATTGAATTGAATCAATTTCACCGTCCGTCTTCGTTTCGTTTCATCTATATAATTGGTATCATATCCCTGTTGTACGACTGAGTGCTCCAAGAGCGATCAATGATCAATCACGGTGATGCTCCCTTATACCTCACCGTGATCATCATATGTCCCCATAATTCGTAAAAAAAGAACGAATAAAATGCGAACATTGTAAATTTACTCATGAAAAACAAATTTAAAAAGCCGAAGATTTCCATTTTGTTTGCTTTATACATCTATTTCATGTTTTTAACGTGCTATCTCAAACAAAATTTCTCGATTGCTCACGCAAAGTACAACTGGGATGCTTTCATGTATTCAATTCATTCGTTCCGTTTCGTTTTCGTCTATATAACCAGCGCTTAAGATTATAACATACCAAAAATATTATTATAATAATAAAACCAAAAGTAACTTACATAGTAGCTATAATTAGCATTGACACACTGCGATTTAATAAATCGGATTTAACGAATTTTTCGAGTTTAGCCGTAGTGTGTCAACCCTAATTTTTGGTTAATCGAGTTTTATTTCATAGAGTACCTGAACCAGTTTAGCTAAATCGGATTTATTAAAACGCAGTCTGGCAACGAACGATATTAAGAAAAGAAAAATTAAGTCACATAAAACAAAACTTATTTAGCAAACGTAAACCCCACATCTTTAGTTTCAAATAACCAAATTTTGACCAAACGCAAAATCGCCCTTATATGCGGCGGTAATCGATTAATAAAAGTGGGCGCAGAAACTGTATAATATTTACGAAATAATTCAGACGAAAATGGCGGTACAGAGTAGACATTTCTATAATTATTTCGAACTGGATATGTGGAAACAATTCGCGGCAACCGATAACTATTTCGCAAAAAAAAAAACAATCATACAACTTTAAAAATATATGGGTGTTGTACATGATAAACTAATTTAATAGGTATGATTGACAGCTGTTTCAAATTCGTCTTTTCTTGCGCAACTCGTCATTCGGTGCGATAAAATCACAAGGCTTCGTTGTTTTCACAAAAACTATCACCGCAAAACAATTCGATTTGTTTTTGTTTGCTATGAACTAGTGATTATAAAAAAAAGTATAGCAAGAAAAAAGCACCGAATGACAGAATTTTTTTAGTGAAAGAGATAGCAATACATGCGCTTGATCATACCTACTTTAATTGGTTTATCATGGGTGTTGTACCTAAAGGCAAAATTTGACAGGCATTGAAAATAGGCCAAGAAAGATCGTATCGACGCTTGGAAAACATAACCCGAATAATTTACTTTTGTAAAATTATCACCGGTTCAATTGTATCAAAATATACTCCACCGCAACATGGTAAACCATAACTGATGCAGGAGTCCACGCAAGTAAAATAAAAATTGAGTAAAACATTGAATGGACAAAATTTACGTATCAATTAAATTGCACATAATGCACATAATGCAGAATTAACTTGATTTTGGACAGTTTGGACATATGATTTCTAGTTCAAATTTGCATCAACGTTCAATCCTAAATATTTAAATAAATGAACATTTTCAATTTTAATGCAAAGATGCTGCAACAATTACGTAAGTCACAATTACGTACATGATAAAAAATCTCGGGGATGAAACTTTGATTAGGATCACCAATCAATTTGAAGAACATTACCTCAGTGTTTTCATTTAAGAGCATACGGATTGATTATCAAACCATTTGAGAAAAATTTTCATGTCAGAATTTATTTGGTTAGTTAGTTCATTAGCAGTCAAATCAAAATAACTTAATGCAATATCATCGGTAAAACTTAAATTTATGTAAATTAAAAGCAAGGTAGAACACAGAAAAGAACCCTGGGAAACATTTTTCATGTTCAATATTAAATGGAATGCTTTGCGATTTAAAACCAATAGACTATAGTTTACGCAGAAGCAGATTAAGATCCACCATATCAAAGGCTCTCTTTATATCGATGAACATGAAGACAGCACCAACACACTTCTTCTCATTAAGATTAACATGAATTCCATTTAAGAAATTAATTAAGGTAGATTCAGTACTTTTGCCAGATCTAAAGCCGTGTTGATGACGATAAAGAAACTCAAATTTGTGAAGAAACTTCTCAATACGGGATTTCATTGATTTTTCAATGATCTTCAATATTGTGGGTTGCAGTGTAATGGGTCGATAATTCTGCTGGCTAAGAAAAAAAATCACATCTGCCTTTTTTTAGTTTTGAGAAATTTCAATTTTTCTATTTTTGTTTGCCATGCAGTTATATAAATAACGTGATTTTATGGCATTTGATGAACGATATTTGACTTTTAAAAAAACCCGAAATATAGGTATTTGTTTGAAAAATTCAAATATGCCCTTATCGCATTTTTCGACTTTTGGCGCTTATGACTTTTTTTTTCTTAGCACGGCAGAATTGTCCTTAATAATGATATCTCCCTTTTTACACAAATGGATAACAATTGCAGATTTTAATACATTAGGGATAAAATCATTTACAAAACATTGGTTAATAAATTGTACTAAAACTGGTGCAATTGCTAGAGCCACTAATTTTAGCATATTCGAGCTAATACCAAGAATGTCAAGTGCATTACTTGTTTTAAGCAGAGATGGAAACCGGGTTTGAACCAAACCAGAAAAACCACTAACCGAAGAAGTTATGGTGAACCAAAACCAAACCAAAAACCAAACCATTTTTATAATCAAAATTTTAAACCAAACCATTTTCTCAAACAAAAACCAAAACCGAACCAAAAACCGACGAAAACATAAATTATATTTTCGAGTTTTAATAAAAATATCTTTTACTATTTATTTTCAAATAGTTAATTATGTCTAAAATATGTAATTCATAATAATAATATAGAACCATTGCTGGCCCGTACCGTGGTAACTATAGGACCCCAACTCTTCGAATGGTGCTAAGCAACCAGAACATGCCAAATCATTCTCTACGCGTAGGAGCCGACAAAATTTATAGAATCAGTAAATTCGACTTAAATTTGTCATTTTAAACTGATTTCAAAATTTCATAAAAGGTATTGAATTTAATTTATACGTTTTTATTCCCCGAACCAAAACCAAACCCAATTTGCTTTGAACCAAAGCCGAACCAAAACCACAACTTGAAAATTTTGGAAACCAAAACCAGAACCAAAAACTTAATTTAAATTTGAACCTAAACCGAACCTGTTTCAAATATTCTTTGGTTTCCATCTCTGGTTTTAAGTCCTTTAATAATACTAATAATCTTTGATTCCTCGCGACTGGATTAATAAAAAACGTTTCCAACATTTCAGTAGAGTAAGTACAATCATTAGAACTCGTATTTTGGGCAGAAGAGTAAGATCTCAAATCGTTAACGATTTTAGAGAAATAAATACCAAAATCGTTAGCAATTGATTCAGAGTCAGACAGTATATCTGAGTTAATAGACAAAATTCTTTTGATATTAGTTCTATTTAAATTCCTGCACAAAATATCATGAACAACCAACCGACCAGGCATTCTTGCAATCTTTACCACATTCATTAAATTTCTTACTAAAATAGTTTTCTTTATCAGAAACTAAAGAATCATTGATTTTGCTACACAATTTGAGATAGTATTTATCCAGTTTTTTATTCGCCGGGTGTTTTTTAAATTTAAGTTGATTTTTTCCCTTTTATTCATTAAAAGAACCGACTTGTTTGAAATTCACGGTTTAAGCTTTATGTTTGAATTATGCCTAATTATATTTTTGGAACATGAATCAGCTACTTTTTTAAGCATTGAAACCATATTGGTTAAAATTGTAGTGGGGTTACTTAGTCGTAGTACGCTAGAAAAATCAAGTGACAAGATTAATGATTCGAATTTAATAATAACAAATTTGCTGCACACCAATTAATTTTGGTTTAAATATTTACCAAGCACCTCTATATCAATTTTCACCAAAGCATGGTCAGTGATGTGCAAATTATGCAATGATACATCAAAAGTAGTACATACAACTATTAACACGGACAAAACAGTGATCAATGCAAGTAGCAGTGTTACCTAGTATTTCTTGTGGCAGAATTAATATGTGACAAAATCCCATTTGACGACAACATAAACAACTGGAAGCTGGAAAACGTACAAATAAAGGTTTAAATTGGAATAAATTGTAGTCGATACACACAAACAAAAATATAATTATAATTATTTAATGAAACAGATTTTAAAATATCCGCAGAATTTAAAGAAATAGTTTCATAAACACATTGCAAATTTGAATCATAAAAAGTACAAACACCGCCCGCTCTAAAATTATTGTTACCACAATCTATTCATTCATAATTAGGAAGATTATAATAATTTAACTCATGATCATATCCAAATTTCCGAAAGAAAAATAATAGATGAGTATTAATCAAACGAACTCAAATTTACAACTACCTAGTTTATCAAAATTTTCACTCAAGCTATGAATGTTTTGATGGACAACAGAGAAACTAAAGATGTTGGTTACAGAATTATTACAATGATAAGTGTGAGAATTTACTAAATGGGCTCATTAAAAAAATCATCGTTAGAATAATTAAATATTTCTACTTAAATTCCAATTGAGTTGGACTGGTGCAGCGGTTGTCCACAGTTTTACACGAGTTTTCACTTTTGTACGAAAATTTCGATGAACAAAACTACTTATGAAAACTCCTGTTGGCCAAGTATCTGGGGTCAGGGCTTGTTCCCGGAATTCTTCGAATATTCCCACTATATAACAGATATATTCCAGATCTTCAATTTTTGTATTTTTCGGAATTAATGTAACCACTTTGCAATAATTTGTTCGTTCCCAAACAAGCTTTAACCTTACCTGCTATATCATCTTCAGGCGTACTAGGGTTCTTGAGATATGAAGCCAAATCTTTGGCAATTTAAATCTGTATATCAGATACAATAAATGAAAATCTATTTTGGCCAACAACACTACCTACTTACAGTTTGTTCTAATTGTTTTATCAAATAATTCTTTCCAATTCGGTATTAACATATCTATTAGTCAGGGTTTTATCGGCATGTGCTTGTAATGCACACTGGCATCAAGACTGCCAATTATTTTGATTAATTGTCCTGTTACCGTAGAAAAAAGATTATTACAATTTCTTAATTCCAAGTTTCTAAAATTACAATAACACTTATCTCTGCCTATGATTGTAGTGTAGACTCACGTACTGACTTCCATCTTCATTATTTGATCTTCAATAATTAATTGAATTACTCCTTACAGATACGTTATTTATAATTGATGCTTGTCCCAGCTTATTTCTTAAGAAACAATGCAATTTTCTCGCTGGACAGCCTACTTTTGGATGATTGTATAATCCACATCTCTCGCATAATTTATGATGTATGCTACATATATTCGAGTATCTTTTTCAGGCATCTCCATATTTATTTTTATTTATTTATTTATTTATTATATATGACATTTTTGTTTTTTTGTTTTAATTATATAAATAAAATAAAAGTGACATTTGTTTAAGTTTTAATTTAAATTTTAATGTTATCTTTGATGAATATATTCAATAAATTTAGAAAATTATCGTACTTCAATTCTCGTAATTCACCTAAAGTATAGAAATTATTTAATAAATTATACAGCTTAACTCCATTATACGCTAATGACCTTTGTGAAAAAGATTTACTGTACAGCGGTAATCGAAAATGAGTATTTCTCGTATTATAGCTGTGATGTGAACTTCTCTATTAGTACAAAGCATTGAATCTAAATAACTTGGAAGGTTTCCGTTTTCAAGGCGAAACAACAGTTTTAGAACATTAAAGTTAATCCTCTGATTTATGGACTTCCACCTCAACACTCCAAGCATTTCTTTTATATGGGTTCTACTTTCTGCCCTTAAAATAGCTCGCATAAATTTATTTTGTATCTTTTGAAGACGATATATTTGTGATTGGTTCATTATGAAAAATACTGATGAACAATAGTCAATATCCGGGGCGACAATTGATTCGTAGAATATAATTTTTGTCTCGAGTGGCAAATTGTCCTTAATTCTATTAAAAAGTCCCAATTTTTTATTCATTTTTTTAGCAATATAGTCCAAATGATCGTTGAAATTTAAATTTTCATCAATAACAACACCCAGGTATTTATACTGTTTCACACGTTCTATGATTTGGTTATCTACTTTTATGTTTTCATCACATTCTATTTTGGTCCTTATTGACATTACCATGTACTTTGTTTTTGAAATATTAAGTGATAGTTTGTGGAACATCAACCATTTCCTTAAATTCTCTAAATCTTCGTTTACTTTTTGTACAGCTTCTACAAGGGTTGGTGCTGAAGTTGTAATGAGCGTATCATCTGCGTATCATCTCCATATTTAAAGCTGTGATACAGCACGTTTCAAAGTTTATGTCATTTGTGTTTAAAAGGGCACGTTGAATTGCTTCTTTCCAAATCTCCACTATAAATTGGCCTATTAGGGCAACATCTTAGAAAGCGCCAAAGTTACACGTTTGTGCTAATTCTTTTAACCGAACTATAAAATTAGCAATTGATTCTCCATACATTTGAGTAGCCCTGGAATGCAATTTTGGTTGAAATTTGACAAATTTGTACCAGATCATTAAACTGCTTTGAACTAAGTAAATCTGACATGGTTAGATTTTGGCTCCACCTAGGATATTAATGAACAGAGGAACTATTTTATCATCATCTACATTATTTACGATGGAAAATTGTTCTACACATTCTGTATATGAGTCGTAATCGTTTCCATAGACTCGCTTTTAATTGTATGCTCCTTTTTACTACCCATGCAATCAGCTGATTGCTGTCCTGGACGTCCAATTTTTTATTCTAAATCGACCTTTAAATTTTTTTTTTTTTACTTTGTGCTACCTTATTTATTGGTTTCCTCATGGAACCGCTGCTCAGACAAACCATTTGTTTACGCTTCGGATTATCGGTTATCCATTTTTCATCACCCGTCACGATGCGTTCAAACAACATTTTCTTCTGTATCTTTAAACTAATATGGCACCCAATTTCCTTGCTTAAGATTATGAATCATTCCAATGACGTCTGGAAATTTTCCTTCTTCCGTTTGACTCAGGTCTTCATCGAGTAAAGCTTCCACTTCCTCGTTTTCAAACTTATTCGGCTTACCTGGACGTTTCTTATTTTTCGTATCAAAATCACCTCTTTTAGCATCGAAACCAATCTTTAACTTTCAGCAGACATATTCAAATTCGGTAAAATAACACATACTGAAATAAAACCACCAATCATTATGTTCTCCTTACTTTTGAAAAAAATACCAAACGTCGCAGTATACTTTGGAAAGAAAGAACACAAAACTACTGAAAAAATTTACAATAAAATAATTTCCAATTCCAAATTCCCCGGGAAAACCAGAATAGAGCCTCTAGGAAGTTGTATTAAATAGAACATGTACACCGTCGGCTTGATTTAATTAAATTGTTTATAAAACGCGTTGCTTTTGCCATATTACATAACTTATTTTGGTAGCATGCATCACGGCTAAGAAAGTAAGAAGGGAGTAGGTAGTTAATTCCGTTACCTTGATCTAAGCAGAAAAAATATTTATCGAATTGTTGGAAAGTTTACAAAATTAGCCTTGAAATTCAATAAGTAGTGTTCGGAAACATTTAGTAAGTACTGTCCGGAAATATTTTTCCAGTGTACACCAACAAGGGTTAATCAAATTTTTTTTGGGGTTGAAATTGAAAAAAAAGTGAATTTGAATTGAAAATTTAATTTGGTAATAAATATTAAATTTTTTTGAAACTAGTTTTAATTTAATTGGAAAAATGTTAATTTCATTTGAAAATGTGTTAATCATATTCAAATATGTAATTGTGAATTTGGTTTAGCTAGGTAACTGCCCATTCACAATGAGGAAACTTTTTACTTACAGGTTTATATGAAATTCCAACATAACCAGCAAAAATTGTTGTTCAAGTTGGAAATTCATACAAACCTGTAAGTAAAAGATTTTGCATTGTGATGCTCTGTAATTTGGCTTGAAACAGGTATGCAAACGCTGCAAAATAAAAAGTTTAAGAACTGCTGGTAAAAAAGTTAATAAATGCCGACATTTAGGCGCATGTAATCAATTTAATTTAATATTTTCAATTGGAATTAAATAAACTTGATGATTTAGAATTAAATGGTATACTAAAATGTTGAAGCTCTGCTTCCAGTTCCAGTGCCTTCTTCAAAAGAAAATAAACTCGGAAATGGAGCCGAAATAAAGCGCAACGCAATATAAATTTAAAATTGAAATAAATTTAATTGACAATCTATTAACAATGTATAAACTATCTATGTACTTATAAATAACTATATCAAACTATCTAATAAAAGCAATTATAAACACTGCAAACAATCACAAATGATTCTTCTCTGCAATGCATAACAATCCCAGTTTAATATTTGCTCTAATCTTCAAACTCTCGTCTCGTACAACATCCGCATGTTTATTTAGCACACGAACTTTCAAATCAACCATTTTTAACGCTTCTTCTATGGTAAGTTCAAGATACACATTTAAGCCGACATTCAAAATAATTTTATCCAAACTTGGACACTTAGCCTGCATAAAAAAATTTCCACCGATATTCATTTGGGTTTTAAGTGGTTCCTGTTTAAATTGTTCTTTGAATGTTTCGAGCATATTTTTCAGCTGAATATATTCTAGTAATTCACTATTTATGTGATCAAGTTGGGTTTCTATGTGTTTCAAATCATCTCGCGTGCTATGAATGAAATTTTCAACATTTCCACTAAATTGTTCCATGTTTGTGAGGTTAGAGGTGTATTGATAAGATTCCTGTGTAAAAAATTCAAATTTTTAATGTTTGGATAATTATTGAACAATATATAGCACACTTTAACCTTAATTAACCTAAATTAAATTATTTATTTTGTGTGTAAACTTTTAACTGACCATCAACCGGTGCTTTAACCAAATGATCAAAACAAACACAATTTTATGACATTTCAAATGACAGATTTACTAAAATACTCAGTACAAAATATGTCTGTTATGGTTAGCAGCCTTAATAAATAGTTTCAATAATCATTTATAGATGGAAATATCAACAGCTAAGTAATATTTCATTTAAATTAATTATGCGACAAAATATTATACCGAGCGCTGCATAAACTATAATTTTTTAAATCTAAACTAAATTAGAATTAGGAAAGAGCCCTAATAATTATTAAGACACTTACCCAATTCAAAAGTTTAATATATCGGTTTGTAGATGGTTCCCTAATTAATTAAAAGAATATGTATTTGCTTTATTTAATTATGCGACAAAATATCGCAACGACCAGATACATAAACTCTAATGGGTTGAATCCTGAATAAACTAGAATTGGGAACGTTCCTTAATATTTATGAATTATACTGATATATAGATGGCAGTATAATTAGTTAAAAGTAGTTTCAAGTATTAGATTGGGGAAAAAGTATTGAAAGATTTTTTGTTATTTTTTAATTACCTAAATTTTTGTTTTATTCAAAATGAATTTTATTACTACTCTGTTCATATTGGTCATTATTATCTAAGACCTTTTACCATTTATCGGGAAGTTTCATAACTCCATCGGTGTAGAACTTATGTGGTTTATCGGCGAAAAACTTGGCCAAGTGATTTTCATAGTTCGTCTTTGAAACCAAATTTAGCCCGTCAAGACAGAGTTTTGCAGAGATCGAAACAAATTGTAGTCAAGTGGATGGTGGATGGATGGGTTGTAGGTGGATGTATCAAAACTTACAAGCCAAACTCTCTCAATTTTTGCCGGGTCATCAAACATGTATGTGGTCTGACGTTATCATGACGGAAGACAATACCCTTTCTACTGATCAATTCTGGCCGGATTATTTAAGTTGTTTGCCTCAATCTGGACATCTCGTTAATTGCTGTCAGTAGAGATTACAATCAATCGTTGACGTGGTTTCAGATTCTCATGATGTACGTTGTCTTTCTAATCCCACCATACACACAATATAACTATATGGGGTATCAATCCTGGCTTTGAAGTCGCTTGTGGCGGTTCAGCTTTCTTTGACCATTATTTTTATCGAACGACATTCTCGTATTTTTATGGCATGCAGACATCGAGCTTCTTTGTGTGTCCAGCCTTACGCAAGTGGTTTAAAACTGTTTTGTGATCGATATTTTAATTCCTTAGCAATGCCATGCCTGATTATGTGTCGGTTTTCTTCGGCTTTTTGTAGGATTTCATCGAATTTTTCAGTGATTGGTCGACAAAAGTGAGGTGCATCTTTTACATCGATATAGTGTTGCCCAATATATGACACCAAACATAATCTAGTGATAAAAAGTCTCAATACTTCTTGCAACATAATAATAACTAAATCTAAGTGAAAATGCACCACAATAATTGTGGATTAAGGTGGGCCACAAAAATTAAGATTCATTCATAAATGCGTGAGCTGAGCAATTGTTATTGCAATATTTGCTGAGTTCCATTTAACTTTGCAAAGTACTCACAAGTAGTAAGTGACTTCCTTTTTTAAGTTGTGGCATCGTTGATTATATTGATATGTTCTGTACTGCTTCATGTAGGTCTAAAATCAGCTTGCTCATTTTTAAAATGTTGATCAATTGTTGGCGAGATTCGTAACAAAAAGATTATTCTTAATACTTCAGGTAGGTACCTCGCCAGTTCTTGCATTCTCGTATGTCCATTTCTTTCGTTACGGACCTATCACATCGAAATTCTACCTTTATTCTACACCCCATCTATTTGTCGTGCTAGAGATGTGTTGTCATTGAGTAGTACCAGCGGGAATATTATCAGTGCCAAGGGTTTAATGTTCTTTGGATGGTACCGGGGCTGTATAGCCGAAATGGTCGTGTCCACTTTATGGTCGGGATAAGCGGTATTGTAGTCGCGCATATGTCACTGCTATGAAGTCGAGCGCACTTATGATTGGCGATGATACCAAAAAATCCACTGCGTAGCGTGATGCTGCTCCGTTGCGTGGTGACGATTAGTAAGCTCCGTTGCTTTGATTATCAAGCAAACGGCTATGCGTTATATATATAAAAACTTGTGGCTTACGTAGATGCCGCTAAACGTTTATATGTGAACGCGTATTTCACCAATTTTCCCAACATGAATAATCACAGGCACGGTATTTTATTATTGACAAAACTTTATTTATATTAACATTGATTTCAAATATATTGTTTTAATAAAAGTAATTAATTTAAAATTACAAAAGTTATTTTGTAATGTAGTTAATTGCAAAAAATGTGTTTGCCTAAAAATGGCGTTTATTTTTATTCGATCTTCTCTGTCGAGAGTTTACAATGCTAATCTTTTATATCTTGTTTTTATAAAAGTGAATAGGAAAATAGTACTAAAATAAAATTACCCTATGAAGTAGTTTTCTGTATTTTGACATTTTACCCTTTGAGCAACCGAATTCGGAATTCGGTACGCTACAGTTCTTAAGCTAAAATAATAAATAAAATTGTAAATTTATTAAATTTATCATGGAAATCACGGCGGCTGTAAGCAATAAAAATTTTTATAAGTGGTATGTTTGCTTATTTCCCGATAAATCATCTTACACATTAATGTATGCTGTAGTGTCCGCATTTCTTTTCATTTTCCTTGCTTACTTTTATAGCGTTCTGAAACCGTGCTGGTTTCGTTGTTTGGTAGTTGAGTTGCGGCACTTCTTTAAACTTACTCTTTGTCAGGGTTTGTCAATCTATCGCTGTGAAACTTCCTCCGGTTTAAATGTAATGTTAGTAGTTCATGGTCACTGTGCATACCGGCCCCTCTCACTGCTCGGACAACTCGTAAGGACGAAAGGAGTTCCTTGTTAACCCGCAGTGAGTTGATTTGGTTTTTGAGTCTGAATCTGGTGATGTCCAAGTGCCTTTGTGCATATTTTTGTGTGGGAATTCACTACCACCTATGAATAGCTGATTTGTGTCAGAAGTCGATTAGCCTTTTCCATTGTTATTTAGCCAAGAATATATCGATTACAACTGTTCCACTGGAGTGTGTTCATAAACTTTACATTGTAAGCATATTGTAACAATGACAGCCGGAAAGGCAGCATTTATCAGGGTAGAGACGATTAGAATGTTAGTTTATGAACGTTTTGTGGTTACAATATTGTTACAATGTAGAGTTTATGAATACACTACAGAAGTTTCATTAGATAATTTTTGTATCACTTTGGGTACTAGAAGTTGCGGCTTGTAGATTATTGCCGAATTCATTATTTTAATCGATCCAGTATTGATTGATTGATTACTAGTCCCACCATAACGAAGATATAATGGGTAAGTATTACTCAGATATTTCAAATTTTCACGTTTCTCGACGAATTAGGATACCAGGTCATCGATTTTGGTCGCAAAATTGAGGATTGAGTTGGAGGAAGAAAAGCGTTTAACTAGAGTCTGAATTAAATTAGACGGGGAATTCCAAAAAAAAAAATGACATTCCAAAGCAGTGTTGGGAGTAAGTATGTATATCCGTAATTAGTTTAAGTTATGTTGCATATGTATATTGACAAATTTTTTATTTCGCAGAAAATTAATCAAGACACCGAAATTAAATATATCAGTTAAAAATTCCACACAAAAGTGGCTGAATATTTAAAAAAAAATAAGGTTAGTATTTGTTCTAAAGCCGATTTAAAAAAATCCGTAAGATAATTGATTCTGATTACAGAAAATGGTGCAACCGCAAACAGGAATTGCAACAGACAGCGGGAAATTACTATCCACACAGTGGGAGTTATTTGATGAGCTCTGTATACACATGATTGATGGGGAAGTGATTGAGATTCCCGATAACAAATTATCTATCTCATCGAGTAGCTTCCACTGAGTAGGGGGTGTTTCCCCGTCACAAATCTGTTCAGATTCAGAAGACACAGATGAGTGTCCACCAAAAAAAAAAAAATCTCAAAAATAGAGATGTTAGAGATGCTACACAAAAATTTCAGTAACATAAACAAAGTTAGCCGAATTCGCAACGAAACAAATGTTCCGAATGGAAATTTTCCTGCCTTGGAATAAACCGAAGACTAAATTCGCGACCTTAGAGTAACACTGTATTAACTACACTTGAGGTAGTTTCGAGAAAATAGGAAAGCAAATTTCACAATGTCACAATTAATTACCATATTTACACATTTTAACGAAATAAACGACTACACCAATACCTCGATTTGCGACGTTTCGAGTTGCGACGTTTCGAATTGCGACGGTACATTTGTTACTACCAAATTCCATTTTTGCGTCGCTTAAATTATTTGTTGCATCGCTATTTAAATGTTTTTTTTCTGGAAATATGTCAAGGTTATTTAATTATGTTGCAATTTTATTTACAAGACGCATTTTTATGGAACGAATTACCGTCGCAAAGTGAGGTATGGGTGTACTTTATTTATTTTATATTATCTTTTAATTAAGATAAATACAGATAACATTTAAAACGTTTCTTTGGAGATATCAGGAGCTCAAAATTTAGTTACAATTTTGTAACTGAACTGAGAGGCCTAAAACTGAAGAACAACAAAATTGTATGTGGTACATACCAGATTGTTTTACAGTTTATTAATAATCCAGACTATTGGAGAAGATGCAACCTTGTTACGTTGAAAATAAATAGAATTCAAATAAAACTAAGTTAGAAAATTGCTGTTAAAAAATATAATTTTATTAAATAATTCATAACATAACTTTAATAAACCTAAAACATTTACTTGGTACATACAAAAAAAATTTAAGTTAATTAATTCGGTATAAAAATTATAGGAACTTAGTTATTCAGCTTATTTCATTTAGCTATCACATACTTCAACTTACGATCCTCATGGTAATATTTTGGGATTTGTTTTCGTTTTTTGTACTCGTGTAGTATTTTTTTTGGTAGTTGTTGTTGCTTTTCTGTTTAGCCTCTTTATTGGTTTCCGAACAGGATTTGCTTTAATGTTAGATTCACCATTAGATGAGCACTGCGTATGGGATTCCTTAACCACCCCAGATTGATTAAGATTTGCAAATGACTCTCCATTTAATTTTAAAATGACTTTATAATATTGTATGTCCGCTGGTGTCATATAGACGAACATTTTCTGTAGGTGTTTCCTTTTTATTTCCGACAATTCACCTACTTTTAGCATTATTTCTGGTTCGGTAGATTTTGTAGCGATCACTTTTTTACTTCTCTCTGTTCGTCTTATATTACTATCTATTAAGTTCGACTCATTATAATCTAACGAATATTGTATTTCGTACATCTGCTGGGAAAATCTCAGAATCCTTAATTTCGAAAATGGAACAGTGGAAAAATCAAACCACATTTTTGAATATAAGCTGTAGTCCTTGAAATCGCTACTAGCCATTTGCATTACAACTGGAGGATTTTTTCGATTAACCGTTTTCAATATTTGGATCAAACCCATTGGTGAGAAGTATTCGTTAACCGCAAGCACTTTCTCAATATCACTATGAATTTTGTCAACTTCCTGAATCGCCCCATGACCCGCTATTGAATATTTCATGCTTACTGAATTTAAATAAGGATGCTTCTTCAATATATTTAGAATTGCAGTTGCCATTATTGAATTTTTATTCTGCGGTACGCATGAATCACTCCAAGTAATCAAATCATGAATTTCTGGATAATCTTCTAAGACTCTGTTCAAAATTTTAATAAACGCCGAAGCTATATCATTGCCGCTTCTCCCTGAGCTGTATTCAGTCCATATACAACAATATGTTTTTTTTTGAGTCGACAGATAAGCCGTTAAATTGTAGATGTTCAATTTTGAGTAATAGAACATTGGACCTATTTCAGCTCTTGGACAATTTAAAACGTTTTGTAGATCGAAACATAAGATAGGGAATGATCCTTCTTTTTGTCCATGGTTTTTTGTTCTCGCATTTCACTTTTTAATTTTAGGTGTTTTTCTTTTTCCAAAGCAAGTTCATCCGTCAACATACCTTGTTCTTCAACATGTGATTCAACACGAGGGAAAGAATTGATGTGTTGCATGACGATTTTGATTCTTTCATCCGATATTTTATTAGTACTTGTTCGCCCTCGCATGTTTTGATGTGCTGCCCCGGTGCTGTCGCATTTGTTTTTATGTGCGGTATAGATAGGTGACTGCGAGATATCATACGTTCCAAGATAAAATTGTTTGCATACTGTTTGACGGATACCCGCTACGTCTATAAAATATGAAAAACTAAAATTTCGGCGAGATGGCCCTTTTTTGGTTTTTCTTGCTGTTAAATGGCGCTCTGTGGTCTTTAATATAAAGTCATGTTTACGTTGGATATCCAAGGCGTAAAATGCAATAAATTGGGCCTGCCGCTCTACCTTCATTACCTTCCTTTCACAACAGTAAGCGCATTCTTTCAAGCAATTTTTCTTATTTTGTAGAGCTTTCTTGGGTACAACTTTACCACGTACACTTAAATACTCCTCACCTGCTTGGCACAGAGATTTTCTAATGGAACTCTTCCATAACGAAGGATTTCGAACCCTTTTACGAGACTTAACTGCTTTAGGTGATGGTTCTGTATTATCATGCGCCAATTCTCGCAGTTCAGTTGGTAAGACTATAATATCTTCTAGAACCTCTCGATCACATTGCTGTTTTAAATGTTCGTCTTCATAAACATTAATTATTTCGACATTCGCAGGTACCTAATCATTCATATAATTTATTTACTTATTAAATTACTAAAGCCGCATTAATTTTGGTAATAAAAATACATACCACCTGAAACGTTAATGTTTCGTCCAAAATAAGTTCTTCACCCAAGATGATCTCGTTGTTTCCGTTTATGTAAACGAGTTGCTCGTGAAGTTCAATCAATTCAGACATATTCAATTTTGAAACTAATTTTTCACAAAAAATGATGTTATATCCTTTTCATTTAAACTCTCCTCTCAACTTAATTATATTGCTGGTATATTTTGGATAAAATATACAAAACGAAGCTTCCCGCGGATGATGTTATTTTATCGTTAACACTATATCACAATTAAATAAACACTGAACGGTAAGTTTAACAATATATTAGGCATAAAATAAAAATATATATTATAAATAAAATATGGTTTTTAATATAAATAATAATACCTTACCTGTAGAAATTAAATAAACACTAAACTATCCGGGTTGTAACTTAAATCGTTATAATCTACTTTGTTGTGGTAAATCAAATATTTAGGGAATTACCGAAATGTACCTACCAAAAATCAACAGCACAATAGTTCTATCTCCTACAAACGTTTTGATTTTAAAGAATAACTAAGTTTTATCTACCAAAACAAAAAATAACAAAAACATAAAATTACACAGTTCTAAGTACCTAAAATGAATTTTTGGGGAATAACACGCTTCTAAGTGGTACATACACGTTTGTTTACGAAAAGTTTAAAAAGAATCAACAAAAAATGTGTTACTTACAGCTATTTGTTTTTGGCTACCTCGGAAACGAAAAGAGATAGACATAAACTGTTAGTGGGAATCGAAAGAGCTCAACTTGTTTAGTACTATTTCATATCTAAGTCAATTTCGCAAAAATCGTTAGTTACAACTGTGTTACTCTAACGTCGCGAATTAATAAACCAAAGCCTTCATTAATAAAGACATTAAAAAGAATTATGTGTTCAATGTAATTGTTAAATAAATAAATTTTTGTTTTATAATTCACTTTTTAATAATTTATTTTAAATTGTTTTATAATAATACCACAGAGAAATATATACAGAGAAGTAAAGTTCATACTACTCTCATGTATATGAATGATATTACTTACAATTTTCGTACTGTAGCCAGAAGTAACACCCGAGAACGAGAGGTTTATATCGTTTACTTTATAATGTTTCCTCTTTCTACTTTCATACAATAAAAATGCAATCGTGCTTACGGTTGTATGATCGTATTTTCTAAATACATAAATAAAATACATTTGTTCTACTTTATCTCATGTTTTCATGTATAGCTATAACCATTTCAAACATTTCTTTTTAAAATACAAGAACAATTTTATATTTGTTAATTGTTGCTGTTGGTACATTTAACATTTTCATAAATTTTGGGGTATTTAATACAATAATATTTTAATTTAGACAATCACAAAACCATTTCAACAAGTTTATTTACAAAATAATTATTATCCAAACAAAAGGTAAATTCATTATTTGTAATAGATTGATAATAAATTAATATATTATACATATCAATGTTTTAATTTATGTGAAGAAATGTACCAACTTTCTTCTCGATTTTTGTATGATTCCCATTTAATAACAGTGTGTGTGTGCTTCGTTCACAAGGGTACGTTTGTTTTATGATATCTGTTTTATACCGCAAGTCCGCAAGGCTTGAAGAAGATAGACATTTTGTGTACATACACTGTTTTAGTAGGGATTTTCCATTCATAATGATTCATTATGTACCTGTATGATGTAACAAAAATCATTTCCCATACATTTTTGAAATCAACATTTGTATTTTATTTTGGAATCTATCTTTTATTTTTGTTTATGTGTACATATTTAGAAAATTTGTTTGTATTTTAGCATTGCTTAAACGTACATTCATCTAGCCATATATGTACATTTATGTGACCTTGGAAAAAGAAATATTTCTGGTTTTTAATTTTTATTTCTATTTTGACGAATTTATTAATGATGATGAGATTGGCTCTCAAAAACCAAGGGACGTCGAGAAGTAACCTTCTTACTTTTGTTTTTAAAACAATTAAGGATCTTTAATTTTGATGGCCAATCTAGAGGAACGGTTTCTGTTTGCAGTTACATAATCAATTTAATAATTTTCCTTGTATTTTTGAGTAAAATTGATTTTTTTTAAAGAGGTGTTTTTTAAGGATTCGGGTTTTTAATTTATTTAGAATAATAATTCTGGGCTCAAAAGGTAAACCATCTTAAATCGAATTAAGCTGTTTTATCTTTTAAACCCTCGTCAGGCGGCATAGGTACAATTATACCTTTTCGCGATTTTTAAATTGCGGTAACTTTTTTTGTATAAGCCATAGAGTATGGAACTTTTGTAAGATTTATCCATTTTTAGTCTAGATCATAAAAAAATGCATAAAGGGAGGAATGCTTTCAGGAAGGAATACATACAGAGAGTCTGTTAACGTTGTAAAATTATGCCGTCGGACGAGGGTTAAATATTCGACATTTTTTATCTCTCATCTAATACCCTTGACAGACTGCGATTTATTAAATCGGATTTAGCGAAACTCGTTTTAAATTACGGTTAATACCCTTAAACTGTTATTGTTTTTATAATATTTGTCAAACTAATACACTCTGATTACATCTTTTTTGTCACTAAACTCGAAATAGAGCATAAATACCGTAAATCTAACTACGGCAAATTACGAAAATTCACTAAATCGGATTTATTAAACCACAGTCTGTCTAGGGCTTTACCTCGCCAAATTTGATTTAAATGGTAAAGACTTGTGGCTAAAGGCTTTGGTCGCAAGCCTTAGCAACTGTAGTCGGCATAAGTGAAAAATGAATATAGCATACAACTTTTTCTAACTCTCTAGAAAAATTATGAAATTTGAAATAAGCTGTTTTACCTTTTGACCACAGAATTTATGAGACTTTTTTTCACTTCAAATTGAACCTTTAGCAAATTATTTGTAGGTATGTATGTCTAATTAAGATGAAACTTATCTATTTTTTCACTAATGTTATGATAATTCAATTTGACATCCGCCTTGGAAATAAATGATTTTTGGTAAAGTTCTGGAATATCGCCAATTAGGATAGAACTTGGCTATTCTTTAACCGATTATAAAGAAATTTGACATGTGCGTTGGAAGTGTATGATGGAACTTGCCTATTTCTCAACCGATTACGATGAAATTTGATAAGAACTCTGGAAATGAAATTCTAAAATATAAAGGGCTGAAACCTCACAAGTTGATCAGAACTTCGGTCTTTGGTTTTTTCAATGAGGATTGCACTCACCTGTCACCTGTGTCATAAAGTTGGTGTGACAGTTTTGACAGCACCGATTTCTATTTTAACTAACATATATTTACTTATACATACAACAACAGCCAAACAGGTCAAAAGCTTTAGTAGCAGGGGTACAGGCATCCAATATAACACGAAAACTCGTATTTTAGAACTTTAACCAAAAATCATTTAAGAATCCCATTTACAACGCACATGTCAAATTTCATCATAGTCGGGTAAGGAATAACCAAGTACCATCCTACTTGGCCATATTCCAGAATTTCATCCAAAACTCATTTTAGAATCCCATTTCCAATACACAAATCGAACATCAAAATCGGTTGCGAAATGTGCTAGTTTCATCATACTTAGCCATATTCCAGAACTTCATCCAAAATTTGTGTCAGAATCCCATTTCTGACACAGATGTCAAATTTCATCATAATCGGTTGAGAAATGGGCAAGTTCCATCATACTTGGCCATACTCCAGAACTTCATCCAAAACTCGTTTCAGAATCATTTCCAACACACATGTCAAATTTCATAATAATCGGTTGAGAAATGGGCAAATGCCACCTACTTGGCCATATTTCAGAACTTCATCCAAACAACATTTTAGAATCCCATTTCCAACACACATGTCGAATTTCATCAAAATCGGTTGAGAAATGGGCCACCTACTTGGCCATATTCCAGAACTTCATCCAAAATTCATTTTGGAATCCCATTTTCAACGCATATGTCGAATTTCATTATAATCGGTTGAGAAATGGGCAAGTTCCATTATACTTGGCCATATTCCGGAACTTCCTCCAAAACAATTTTAGAATCCCATTTTCAACGCACATGTCAAATTTCATAATAATCGGTTGATAAATAGGCAAGCGCAAGTTCCATCATATAAAAAATTTGTTAACTACTCACTACATCCTAATGCAACCCTAACTCAACTCCAACTCAACTTCAAGTTAACCCTCAAATTTACCCTTAACTCAACCTTCAAATCAATTTCCAATTCAATGCCCAATTCAATAATAATCAAACCAGCATATATAAAAAAATCGTAAATATTTATAAAACCAGGTATTTTGGGTCAATTCGTATGGCAGGTACCCCACCCTCTTGACGTACAGTCTCCAAAAGCTTTTCAAATTTCCGCCTTGACCATAGAAACAGATTGGCGAAAACAAATTCAAAATCGGACAAACCGTTCTCGAGATACCATGGGTCCAGACACACAGACATCCAGACAGACGGAGGACATTTTTTTTTTGCATTTTCAGGCTTAAGGACTTTCAAAACGTCGAGAAAAGTGGTTTTGGACCAACCAAATTTTTCGTCATTTGTGACAGGATTTCAATACTTTGGGCTTTTTAGACCGAAGTAAATGAATTTTAGATGAATTTCTGGAATATGGCCAAGTATGATGGAACTTGTATATTTCTCAGCCGATTATGATAAAATTTGATAAATGTAGTGGATAAACTTGTTTCTTTTGAGGTCGTAAGCATGTACTCGAATATTCCAGTTTATGAAGCGATACAAATAACATCAAATTTATTACGAAACAGCAATGTTGGAACAAAAACCGTAGATGAGGTTACTAATTTATTAAATGTCATCACAAAACAAAATTACTTCGAACATGACAGTGAATATTATTTACAGCCAGAAGGTTTGCCAATGGGAAGCTCTCTTTCAGGTACTTTAGGTAATATATACTTAAACCACATTGAGAAGGAATACATTTTAAACACGAAGAACAAACTTCTAAATAATATAATTTACTGGCACAGATATGTTGATGATATCTTAATGCTATTCAGAGGTTTCGTCAGGCAATTGGATCATTTACACCGATATATTAACAACATTCACACAAACATAAAATTCACGCTGGAAGTAGAGTCAGAGAAATCGTTAAATTTTGTAGATTTAACCAACCAAAACATAGACCATAGACACGCATTCAAAATATTCGGAAAAGAAACTCAAACGGATCACACTATTCACAACACATCACATCACTCGTTTCAACATAAAATCGCAGCTTATCGTCATATGCTTCATCGTCTCAACCATATCCCGATGACTGCCAGTGATTATGAAGATGAATACAATACGATACAATATATCGCCAACAATAATGGATACCAGGAAAATATAATCTACAATTTAAATGCCAAACGATATTTTTAAATCTAATTATGCACAACACTTAACAGACGAGAAACACTCATACACTGATTTAATCATATTACACAGGCTGCAAAAGAATGGACCGGTACGAAGAGTTGGAAATTTATAAACATCGCAACAACACACTGATTTTAAACGAAAACCTAAATACAAAAACAAATAGATTGTACGATAGTGTAACAGAAATGAATTATTAGAACAACAACCGGGAAAAGCAACAAAATACAACAAACAACAAAAACAATTTTTAGTAGTTTGCAAAAAATTGACAAAGAGCGAAGCTCGAAACTAGGTAGTATTTTGGAAATAAAACACATAAAATAATAACACAATAAAAAAATTAAACTATTTAAATTATTAAATAAAATATAAAATTAAATTATAAATGTAGTGGAATGGAAATGGGATTCTAAAATGATTTTTAGTTGGAGTTCTGGAATTTAGCCAAGAATGATGGAACTTGCCTATTTCTCAAACGATTATGGTGAACCTAAATAGTAGAACTTGAGTTTGAGGAATGGAATTCCCGGGAATTTAAGAAATTAAAATTATTCCCGTTTCCCGGGAATATTGTGAATATTTCCCGGGAATGCAAAATCCAATTTCAAAACTGCTCAATAAGCTGCATTGAGGCACATAGACGAAATTCTGTTATATGGCCAAATAGGAAGGAGCTTGGCTATTGCTTAACCGATTATGATGACATTTAAGATTTGCGATGGAAATGAGATTCTAAAATAATATTTCTAATTTAATTGTAGAATACTGGAACGTTAGTAGTTTCAATTCTGCGGCACGTGTCCGACACACACACAATTTTTTTTAATCATGGCCAAACTTACCGTTGGGACAGCAATTACTCAGAAAACGCAAGCCAAAGTTTATAGCGAAGGATTGGCGAGAAAAAAAATTTTCTCAACAGCTGCATGTTTGACAGAGACCTCAACAGACAACATTATAGAAGCCATATTGGTAAATTTCCCATAACCTCATCCAAAAATAATTGTGAGGTCAAGGGAAACGTCAAAATTCATCATAATCGGTTACAAATTGCTAAGTTATATTCTTGATAATATTACAGAATTTCATCTAAAAATCATTTTAGAATTTTATTTTCACCGAAAATGTCAAATTTCATTATAATTTGTTAAGAAATAGCCAAGTTCCTACTTGGCCATATTCTAGAACTTTATCCAAAAAATTGTATAGTCCCCATTTCTATCGCATATGTCAAATTCCACTAAAATCCGTTTGAAAATAGGTAAGTTCCATTGTAATTGGCCATATTCCAGAATTTCACCTAAGAATTACTTTAGAATCTCATTTCCAACGCACATGTCAAATTTCTTCATAATCGGTTAAAGAATAGCCAAGTTCCATCCTAGTTGGCCATACATACATCCTAATTGGCCATATATACATACAGTCAAACTTGGATATAAAAAATCGGGATATAACGAAAGCCTTGTTATAAGGAACTTAACATATATAAAATCCTAAACTTCGATAAATACGTCGAACTTATTTATAACGGCTACATGAATTAAAAAAGGCTGAATTAAAAAAAATTAATTAAAAATGGTGATTTTTGTATGAATTTGTATGAACACCTGTTACCTTTTTTAATTCATTTTTTCTGAAATAAAAAAAGTATTCCTTTTTCATACAATATTGGCTTTTTTTATTTGATTAAAATGAAGACTTTTTTTAATTCGGCCTTTTTTAATTCGATACCCCATTTATAACGAACCTCAATGCACTAAAAATTTTGTTCGTTATAAGGAAGAAACGTTATATCAAGAGATCAATTTACCTACATTTGTATGTACATATTTCTCGAAGTTTGGGATTTTATATTAGTTCCTTATAACAAGACTTTCGTTATTATCACGATTCTGTATATCCAAGCTTATATACAAATGTAGGTGGGGCATTTGCATTTAAATCTCACATGTTTATGTCCCCAAGCATTTTTCTTGTCCCCTTAGCATTTTACAGATAATTTTTAACGGGTATAAGTTAAGTATTTGATCATAATACAGACATTTATGAAAATGTATTTTTTTAAATTATTTTGGGCTTTTATTTTTAAAAAACGAGTTTTTTGTCATGAACGTTACTTTATTTATTTTAGATAAACTGTGAAATTCAAAAACATAAATTTAATTTATCGATGTTTATTTACTTTGGTGATATGTCTACTTTCAAATGGTATATTAATCTTTTGTATTTTCAAATTAGTAATTTTAAAAATAACGTAAAACGTATTTTTAGGTAACGTTCATCCCCAGAAAAATTAAAATAGCACAAAATGTTATAAAAAAAATGCAAAACACAATTCTGCTAACGCCCAGATTTAAAAGAAAAATAAATAAGTTTCAAAAATTATATTTTACATTTTTTTTTTAATTGGTTTATTATATAGTACATATAATTCATAAAGCATGAGATTTGACAACATTCAAATGTGAGATTTAAATGCAAATGACCCAGGTAAATTGATCTCTTGGATAACGTTTCTTCCTTAAAACGAACAAAATTGTTAGTCCCTTGAGGTTCGCTATAACCTAGTTCGACTTATAACTTGCTAAAGGTTCAATTTGAAATGTAAAAGGTTCAATTAGAAGTGAAAAATTTTCAATTCTTCTTTAAATGTTCAATCTTCTCGACGTCCCTTTGTAGAAATTTTCTACAAAATTGAATTTTGAAAACCAATCTCATCATCATTAATAAATTCGTCAAAATAGAAATAAAAATTAAAAACCAGAAATATTTCTTTTTCCAAGGTCACATAAATGTACATATATGGCTAGATGAATGTACGTTTAAGCAATGCTAAAATACAAACAAATTTTCTAAATATGTACACATAAACAAAAATAAAAGATAGATTCCAAAATAAAATACAAATGTTGATTTCAAAAATGTATGGGAAATGATTTTTGTTACATCATACAGGTACATAATGAATCATTATGAATGGAAAATCCCTACTAAAACAGTGTATGTACACAAAATGTCTATCTTCTTCAAGCCTTGCGGTATAAAACAGATATCATAAAACAAACGTACCCTTGTGAACGAAGCACACACACACTGTTATTAAATGGGAATCATCAAAACCAACGATAGTAAAAAGCCATGAAGTACAATACATAGACAAAAAATAGTAGTCAGAGTTTTTTTTCGTTTTCTCTTTCGTATCCATAAACCATAAGTAAAGTAGATGTTCAATCATTATGTTTTTAGTTAGTACGAACAATTCTTTCATCGTGAACGTGTCGGATGGTAATTTATTTTATTCATACAATATTATTATATAACTTTTATTAATATGTTTTAATTAAATTTTATATTAAAATTTTGAAATTATAAAAAACAATATTTATACACATAGGTAATATATATAAGTACATATATGAATTAAAAAATTACAAAACTTTAATAAAATTTATTTGATTCCATGTGCTTTGCATTTTTGGCGAATAATTCCAGTAGAACATATATTTTGGATTGAAGTTCGAATAAATCGGATAGTTATTTGGGTTATTACTAATACTTAGTGTTTTTGTAAGATTTAATTACAATTTTTAGTGTAAATAGTGTTTTTGAGGTTAGATATACCTAGAAATATACAGTCGTTTTGTGTAATTTGTTCTGTGATACTTACAAATTATAAACTATAGATTATTATTGTGATATTATGCCACGACATTGTTCGGTACCGAAATGTACTTCAAACTATAGTTATATGCCAAATTCGTCGACCGTACCCACATTTTCATTTCCGCAAAATGAAAATTTAAAATTACAGTGGGTGAAAGCTATACGTCGAGAAAATTTTGAGCCAACAACATTTTCTGGAGTTTGTGCAAATCATTTCAAAGACACTGATTTTTCTGTAAAGCTAAATCATGTATATAAACGTCCGAGATTACTGAGTGGCGTAGTTCCTTCGGTTTTTTCTGATTTCCCTGAATATTTACGAGTACCGCAAATTCCAGTAAGAACAGACCCACAACGAAGAAGGGAAAAATATTTAGCTACAGTTGAAGCACATTTTGATGAATTTTTGACATCAGATCGTATTCGAGACTTCAACGATTTTACTAGTAAAATAAAAGATAAGATACAATTATCCGGTTATAATATATTTGAGAATACCAACAAAATTGTATTTTATATAGCAAAAGATTCAAATGAATTCGGATGTGTTTTTGCTCAACGAATTTCGGTTGATTGTAAACTTGTAGTTAAAGTTTTAGTAAATGACAGTGAAGTTCCGCCCGAGACTCTTGATGGCCTTTTGCCTAAAAACTTAGTTTTATCTCGTTAGTCTCAAATAGAAAATATCCTAGCTAGATTTCGGAATTGTGAAGAACTTCCAATTATTGGAAATAGGGATTATTTAGTTAACCGAGCGATTTTTTATTTAAAACAAATATGGGAAATAAATGATGATTATACAGATAGTGGAAAGCTTGGTATAATTGTTGATCAACTAGACTTGCTTATAAAAAAACAGCCAAGATATACGTCTGAAACGCTGATTATGTCATTTTTGATATTTGCTCATTCTTCTGCAACATATGAAATACTTCGAAAGTTTTTAACGTTGCCCGGCAAGAGACATTTACAAAATATCTCATCACGTTTGCATATATCACCCGACTGTAAAAATGACAACGACGATAATTATTTAATTCATGTTTCTAAATCAATTCCGGATCGCGAAAGATATGTAGCTTTGCTAATTGATGAAATTTACATCGAACAGGGACTACAATATAAAGCCAATAATATTGTAGGCACCGCTTGCAATAATTCAAAGGAATGCGCAAAAACAATATTGGCATTTATGATAAAATCCGTTTTCGGAAAATTTAAGGAAATTGTTCGATTATTTCCCGTAATAAGACCGACGGGTGAGGACCTTTATAATATGACTAAGGAAGTCATAATGTTGGTACAAAAACTCAATTTTAAAGTTATTGTAATTATTACAGACAATAACAGTATTAACAAAAATATGTTTAGCCTTTTTAATGTGTCGCAAAACTTTATTACAAACCCGGACTTTCCTAATTTAAAGATATTTTTTCAATATGATACTGTTCATTTATTTAAAAACATTCGCAACAATTGGATAAATTTAAAAAATGTAGATAAAACATTTGTCTACCCAGATTTTAACGATTTTCAAATTAAATATGCGCGTTTTTCTCATTTTGAAACGTTATACAAATCAACTGAGAATGTTTATTTATTTATTTATTTATTTATTTATTTAGAAAAAAAAGGATAAAGCATAGCTTTTCTATCCATACAATATAATTTTAAAAATATACATATATATGTTACAAAAATTTAAAAAAAAAAAATAAAACAAAATTAAAATTTTATGTTATGTTCTACTATCCAAACCGTTTAAATTAAGTTTTAAAACTTTATATCCAAATAATTTAGAAAGACAAAATGTATCTTTGGTAGACAACCTATTCCACGAAACAACAATTGCTGCTCTTCAGCAATACGAACACATGTACGAGACTGCCGGCTTCTGTACTATAATAAGAAAATGGTGGGATATAGTTAATACTAAGGGATTATTTAAAGGAATTCGAAAACAAAATGAATCTGCTAAACCTATTGTATCTACTTCTGATAACAACGTTAAATTTTTAGAAAAGTTTAAATTGTGGTTAGAAACATGGAGCTCGAGCGAGAATAATAACGGCACACTCACAAAATCTACCTCCGATGCTCTATTGTTCACTACAACAAGCCTTCTGGATTTGATTAAATTTGCCTTAGATGAATGTGAAATGAGCTATGTACTACTAGGAAAATTTCAAACAGACGATTTAGAAGGGAGATTCCGTTTATACAGATCACTGGCGGGTTGTAACTACAAAGTGTCATATACTGAAGTTGTGGAATGTGAAAAAAAGATAAGAGTTCACAATATATTCACTCACAACACAAAAGACTATAGGAAACTAGTGCAATTACCCAACGAAAATTCATTGTGCGAGCCAATAAATTTAAACAATTTACAAACAATTCTAGAAGATGATTTTTATTTACAAAATGTGACAATTGATGAATCAGCTAACTTATATGCATGTGGCTATGCGGCGCATAAATCAGCGCGAAGAATAAAGTGTAAATCATGTCACAAACTATTTCTAAAAGGAAAGGGTAGCAACACTGATTGCAACTATTTTAATAATTTGCAACGAGGTGGATTATCTGTCGCAGCGGACGAAGTAAACTACATAATTTTCCATATGTGCTCTATTTTACAGGAAATCTTAAGGAAAAAAGAATTTCAAAATATGTTCTTCAAATCTAAAAACCAAAAAGGCATTTTGATAAATATGACATTAGCTAGTTTACCAAAAAAGTAATGCTACAGATATAGATTTTTATTATAAATGCCATTGTGGACGGTCTAGTTACGAAATTTACTTTGATATTGCAAAATGTTTTGCGAATATAGTATTAAATAATTATACAAAACGTGTCAATGATTTGCAAGAAGCTTCAAAAACCCTAATTAATAACAAAAAATTGTCAACACTTATATAATATTGGACTTTAATTATATTTTACTTTATGTACTACCACTTGAAAATGAAATTTACCGTGATGATCGACCAAAGTTAAACGATATGATGACACCGAAATGATCGGCGTTTTTGGGCCACCACAACACACATTATTAATCAACCATATAAAACTGAAATGTAGACTGTATTTATTTTTGTTCAAATATTTATTTTTATATATTTTAATTATTATTATTTGATTTATTGAATTTTTAATTCTTATTTTCTATTTATTTGTTATTGAAATTTTAATTGTTGATGTACCTTGTTATTGTTTTTGTAATATAATTTTGTTTATAATTATTTTGTGATATATGTGTTTATTATGTTTTTGACAAAAAAAATATGTACGTTTTTATGCCCAATGAAACAATATTTATTTATTTTTGGCTTCCTTGAATTGATTCATATGGCTTTTCCTAAAAAATCCTAAATCCTCATCCTTTTTTGTTAATTACCTAATTTCATTTTATACCGCTCTTTCTAAAATTCAAATATGGAATCTCAAATCAAAAATTAATAATTTTACATCTTTCAATATTTGCAATAATAAACCTATAAATATGTACTTGAATTAATTTCTACGAGATTGAATCATGTTATTTCTACATAGTTAATAAAGCCACATTGCAAAGTTAACCCACACATAATCGTTCCATTTACTAAACTTGTTAGTTACGACGCGAAGCACCAGACTCAAGATTTGATACCTCAATAGAAAGGCATCAGAATGAAATTCGTTTACCGAGTCTATAAACCTAAATTCAATTATATTTCACCTAAATTATGTAAATTGTATTTAGTTACCGATTTATCATTCATCCATTATCCAATCGTAAATCCGATAAAAATATTAAAACATTATCCTTAGCGCAATTCTTTTTAACGCACAATTTCCTAAAACTATATAAAATGTATGACTACTATTCGTTTTGTATGTGTGAGTGAGAAAATACACTTCATGGCTTTTTACTATCGTTGGTTTTGGAATCATACAAAAATCGAGAAGAAAGTTGGTACATTTCTTCACATAAATTAAAACATTGATATGTATAATATATTAATTTATTATCAATCTATTACAAATAATGAATTTACCTTTTGTTTGGATAATAATTATTTTGTAAATAAACTTGTTGAAATGGTTTTGTGATTGTCTAAATTAAAATATTATTGTATTAAATACCCCAAAATTTATGAAAATGTTAAATGTACCAACAGCAACAATTAACAAATATAAAATTGTTCTTGTATTTTAAAAAGAAATGTTTGAAATGGTTATAGCTATACATGAAAACATGAGATAAAGTAGAACAAATGTATTTTATTTATGTATTTAGAAAATACGATCATACAACCGTAAGCACGATTGCATTTTTATTGTATGAAAGTAGAAAGAGGAAACATTATAAAGTAAACGATATAAACCTCTCGTTCTCGGGTGTTACTTCTGGCTACAGTACGAAAATTGTAAGTAATATCATTCATATACATGAGAGTAGTATGAACTTTACTTCTCTGTATATATTTCTCTGTGATAATACACTTAATTTCTTTATTTCTTTTATTATTTACGTTCCTTTGGTATTCGCTGCTGTTCTTATAATAATGGTTCTTCACTCATTTTCCTCTTCACGTTATTCTTACAATACCAACCACCGACAAAGTGGTGGCAGCACAAATCAAGAGTGAAGATAGAAATGATTACATTTGAATTTAAAATAAACGTTAACTATTACAACTCGGCCGATCTGACAATTGATCGACTCGATCAAGAAAAGAAAAAAATATTAATACAAACTTGAATATATAAATAAATGGAAAAGAACCATCGATTAACATAAAATTATTTAAACAATTTATATCACCACCCCCGAATCGCCCCACTCTTAGCTGGCTCGCCACGCCCACCAGTCCACATTCTCAAGTGCAAAGCCTCAATCACTCCATCATACGGGAGCTGAGTCAGCTGACAGTTTTTAATGTCACGAATGACATACCGATCATTCGGGGGTATTTTATGAACAACTACTTCGGGAGTACTTTATGGAATAAGTTTTTTATTGACTTTTCTAATAACCACAAAATCACCCTCACCAAAACACTTAGCGGATCTATTTTTTTGACAAATGATGTCGTAAATTTGCTTGCTGGGAAGCCTCAATAGCAATTGAAGCCTTATTGCGTGATAATTCCAAATCGCGATCCACGTGACTATCGAGTTATTCATATACTAAATTCAACACGAGTCAAAATTTTAGTCCAGTTCGAATGTTGTACCGGTTCGCTTAATTAGCTTAACATGGATTTCAAAACACGATTGACACGTTCAACTTGACCATTGGCTTGCGGTGATGCAACAGCAACTTTCACATGATCAATATTTCGGTCTAATAAAAAGATATTGAAGTCTAATGTTGTGAAACAAGTACCCCGATCGCTTGTAATGCATCTAGGACGACTGTAATATTCAAAATATTTACATAAGCCTGCACACACTTCTTTTGAACTGGTAGAATTTAATGGATACAATTTTACATATTTAGTGAATGCATCCATCCACCACAACTAAAATATGCTTTCGCTTCGGTATTAATGACGGAAGGGGACCAAAATGATCAATATGTACAGTATCAAACGGTACAGGTCTTTTAGGAATATTGTGCAAATTTCACTCATTAATACGAGTCGGAGTGGAACACATAATACACCGAATACAATTACGAATGAACTTTTCAACTTTTTCCTTAATTTCGGGAAACCAATAATGTATTTTAAGCTGATCAACGCACTTTGCCACTCCCAAATGACCAATTTTTTCATGAATCAGACGAATGACGTTGTCCTCCATCTCCTTGGGCACGTATATCAATAATCTACCAGAAACGTTTCTTCTATAAACCAATCCGTCACTCAAATCAAATAATTTGGATGATTGAGAAAAGCCTAAACAAGATTGAACCTGCTTGGCGTTCGTATGAATTAGATAATAAGGGAATGCCTCAATATGGCCGTTGCTTGTTCGAATGCCATCGTGATTTACCAAATATCCTAAATACTCAACCTCAGTAAAACAGAATTTGCATTTTGATAATTTCAATTCCATTCGAAATTCACTAATTCTTCGCAAAACTTTTTGTAACAAATCAAAATGTTCCGGAATCGTCCTAGTTGCTATCTGAATATCATCCATATAAACAATGATGAGTCCGGATTCAATAAACTATCTTAAAATATCGGAAATAAACCGTTGAAAACTACTGGGACCATTTTTAAGTCCAAGCGGCATGTCAAGATATTCAAATTGACCCTGTGGTGTTACGAACGATGTATAACAAATTGAATCTACTGCCATTTTGACATGGTGAAAACCACTGCACAAATCAAGCACTGTGAAGTATTTTTTTTCCTTCCAAGTACTCTAAGCAGTTCTCAATAAGTGGAAGTGGGTAATTGGTTTATTTAATACCCGATAGTCGCGACACACATCCGTGTCCCACCACATTTTTTTACGAGCACGATAGGTGATGCGTATGGCGAGTCACTTGGAAGTATTGTGTTTCTTTTCAATGGATCATTAATGATTTGGGTAACTTCATTTTTCTCGCGAAATGACAGTCGTCTTTGAATGACAGACACCAGCAATACATCATCTGAAATAATCAAAAGAGACATCGTTTTCACGATTCGATCAAATTTGACAATAATCGGGACTTTCCCGTGAATAAACAATTTGGTGTTACTTAATGCACGATAGTTTGAGTAAATTTGCTTTGGGCTACACAAATCATCCAGAACAATAGAGCGATGGATGTAGCTAACCAGATTACCCGTATCAAGTAATGAATAAAACTTATTAAATTCTGTACTTGTTAAATTCTGTGTGTTCTCCGCCACTGTGTGGGAAAGCGACACTTACCAATTGTACGGCAGCTAAAGCAGCATTAATCTCATGTTGTTCTGGATTATTGTTGCCAGCATCAATTCAGCAATAGCTGCAACTCTATTTATCTTGGTTGGGCAATCCTTAATAATGTGCCCGTTTAACCTACACTTGAAACAAGGCCCTGCTTTGCGTTTGGCTTTGTTGCAGTCTTTAGTCACGTGTCCATATGCAGAACAATTGTAGCATCGCACCGATCTATGGTTATTTGACGAGACTCTTGTTACGGAAGTAGATGGATGTGGAAGAAGAGCTTTTAATTGTTCTATTGTAGTAGCGGTATACAACACAGAAACAGCAACACTATTTTTCCGAAGTCCTCTGATCACAAAATTAATCAAGTCAGTGCATCCACTTGCGCCAGACCGCAGGAATCTCCTGCATGGAAATAACATATCGACGCAATGATTCACCTATTTTCAATTTTCGGGCCCCGAGCAACTGATAAATTTCTTGACGAGTCTGAACACGATCGAATTCTTTCAACAATTTCTCTTTCAAGTCCATCCAAGATTTAACTTTCACAGTTTGTAAAGACATTTTTGTAGTCCCATCCAATAACCACAATTCAATGGTGCCACAACGCACTCGTAATCATCAATCCACTTTTTAATACAATAAGTGTCCTCGCCAATAAACTTCGCGATGACATGTTCAATATCTGAAAATTCATACCGTTTCGGTTGCATTTCTAACCCCTCACGCAACTCTCGTTGCAACATCATTTTTTGATGACGCTTCTCCACTCGCGCTAACTCTTTATCCAGTTCAGCGTCCTCATCAATTGTCACAAGTATTTGTTCACTTAATAATGGCAAACACCCACTGTTTTGCTCTGAAAGGACAGAAATGTCCTCATCACTCTTCTGACTACCTTTTCCATTAACGCGATGGTCACCGTCTGAATATTCTGTTGGCACCATGTGCTCAGGCAACAAAGTTCGCAGTTGCGGCACAGTACCTGTCGATGAAAAGGCAATACTACGCTCACCCAGAGCCTCAATCAACTGTTGTCGCGTAAAATTTTTAAAATCACTCATTTCATTGCTCAAATAATAAAATTACAAAATTAACAAATACAACTTTAATTGGATTATCCAAAACGGCGCCACGAAAAAAATATTCATTAAAATAATGTCCACTAGAAATTGTTGGTTATCACGCCACATCTGAATTCACTTTTTAATAATTTATTTTAAATTGTTTTATAATAATACACTTAATTTCTTTATTCCTTTATTATGTACGTTCCTTTCATCTTCGCTGCCGTTCTTATACAATAATGGTTCTTCACCCATTCTCCTCTTCACGTTATTCTTACAATACCAACCACCGACAAAGTGGTGGCAGCTGGCAGCACAAATCAAAAATGAAGATAGAAATGATTACATTTGAATTGGAAAATGAACGTTAACTATTACAGTTTATTATTTTTTTTATAGAATTTTTAATGTTATTTTACATTCGTGACTTCGTGAGCATAATTGATTCCGAAATTGTACTGCGTCTACAAAGTCTCTCGAACTGTTTGCGTACCTCAAATGCTGCTGCAATGGGCGCAAAGTTCGGTAAAATCATTTGCCGCCAAGGAGATGTTATGCATCAAACAGCATGCGCATACCAACTGAATGCATCTTTTTACCTCCAACTCCAATAGTTTGAGAAAAGTTGACCGCCATCTGGTTTTCATCATGCCAAAAGTCTGCTAGATGGTGATAAGAGCTTTCAAATGTGCATGATTGAAGCGAATTTGGGCTTCGGTTAAGTTCCCTTCTTTGTATGGAGTTAAGATTGTTAGTGGATTTATGCTACATTTGTATCCCGAATCATCCCCAACAGGGAAAAGCCTTCTGGTGGAAAACTATACCTATTCTATATAAACGGGGCTATTGATTAATGTTAATAATCTTATAGTTTGCATCGCAAACATCTTGAAGTTGGATTGAATAATTCAATTTTCTGTTAATATATTGGTCTTTCTGATTGGGAGGACACTAAATTTTGACATGCCACCCAGATTTATTAAAAATTTGAGAACGAGCTTTGGCTGCAAATTTATTTCCCATGTCATCCAATGCTGCCAAAGGAGGTGGTTTCTGCACAATAGCATTTGATATTCTTTCAAAAATATTTAGATATTTATGAATTACATTTTTGATTGTGTTTTTGGGCATTATCATTATCTTCGAAACTACCCGGTAGCTATAGTGCTGCCACATCCCAGCCAAAATAAAAAAACAATTAACTCTATCTCAATGCTCCAACCATGAATTGTATCCGGAATTAATTCCACTATTTTTCTAAAAGATTGTGGAATCATTCGAATGTTGGCCGCCGTTTCATCATAATCTCCTTTTAATATTTTTACTATAACTGGTGGCTTATAATCGATGCAATTTCTAATTTTCAGCTAAAAAACAAAAACAAAATATTAATTATGAACATTCTAACACTAACCCAAACAATGATATATGTACACTCTGTGGTTCACAAAATTCCAGCAAAACCATTTCTTGTAATGATAAGTACTTTTTAGAAGCTTAACAGATTCACCACACATTATTATTATTAATGTTATGTTACTTTTGATTTCAAAATCTCCTGGATTCTAAATTGCTCCATTTTGATAACAAAAGTATGCACAAACTGTTTGACATTTGGTTTTGTACCTATAAATCAGTAAATTTCATCCTTCAATCTATTTTTGACAATTTAATTTACACATTTTACACTTTCTGCCGTAGGCACTTGGCGAAACACACTTAATACACACATTTTTAAATTTTTTTTAGAAACACTTGTTAAATATTTCGCAAAATTACAAAAGGTTTAAAAAATCACTCGATCGATTTCGGCTTGTTAGGCCATCATCAGGAGTAGTTTAGTAGATACTCCTGATGATGGCCAAACAAGCCGAAATCGATCGAGTGATTTTTTAAACCTTTTGTAATTTTGCGAAATATTTAACAAGTGTTTTTAAAAAAATTTTAAAAATGTGTGTATTTAATTTACTAGAGAATACTAAACGAGTATCATCCTAGACATTCAAAAGATGCTAAATCGTTCTCTACGCTGAGGAGCCACCATCGCCGATAAGTGTACTATTTGGATCTTTTTTTATTTTTATTTTATTAGGCTTGGCTCCTACATAAAAAGGAGCCACATTGCCAAAAAATACAATTTACAAACAATTTACATTAATAACTCATATTGTCTCTACTAGTACAATTTAGTATATTAAAAGAACTGGATTACTCCCTACACATATTCTGTCGGCTCTTCATTACTTTGTATTAAATCGTTATCCCACTCATCCTAATAAATTCTTACAATTCCGCCCTCATTCATTAAATCACTTAGGTTTCTTGCACTCCGAAGGATGTTGAACTGAGATCTGTATTGCCTGTATCTAGGACAAGCCAATATGAGATGTTCAACATCCTCCACACTTCCACACAACTCACAATCTTTGTCCTCGCTCAAATGATGTTTCCACAAGCATTCCTTCCAATTTCCGTGGTTCAGCCTGATTCTCTCAACCGTTCGCAACATTCGCATATCTCCTTTGAGCTCCTTGTAGAAAGGAGTACCACGGATCGCTCTGTACTTCATTCCTTTCGTTAAACTTTTCTCGTTAAATTCATGCTCCCATTTTCTCCACAGATTCATCTGAAACATTCGAAGTACGTCTCTTGCATCATTTCTTTCGTACTCCTGAACCACGTCATTCAATGTACCCTTTCTAGCTAACATATCAGCTCTTTCATTCCCTTCGACCTGTCTATGTGATGGTATCCATTTTATGGTCACATCACGTTGACAGCTGCGAACGCATTCAAAAATCAAATCAACATGCACATTGCCTTCCCATCCACCTCCACATTTAAGCAAGCATAAACCACTCTGGGAATCGGAAAATATTACTATTTTTCTTTCCCCTTCATTCAGAGCCAGTTTAATTCCTTCAAACATTCCAATCAGTTCAGCTTTCATTATACAGATGCTTTTGTCCACTTTAAAATACTTTTCTACATTCTTACTAGGCATAAAGACACCAACACCTACTCCATTCTCATTCACACTAGCATCTGTATAAACGATGTCTTCTTGCACATACCGCTGACTGATTTTCTCAAACATAATTTTGGCGATAACTTCATTCATTCCCTTATTATATTCCTCCATATTCAAACACACAGTAAGATTATTAGGAACGGGTTGCGGACCAGCATTGCCTATACTCAAAAACATATTCATATTTTTTTGTGCAATGCTAGTTCTATATGTTGGTTTGTACACCACCCTACTTTGTAATCTTACTCTCTTTCATTCCAAAACTCATTTTTCTTAGTTATCATTCTCACTGCCTCTCTCACTGTGATCCACTCTCTCTTGTAATCAAGAGGTGAATCACCCATTTCAGACCACAGACTGTGTATTGGGGTTGAATTAATCTCACTCTGGTGCATGCATTCTCTATACTTTCATTAATTGGCTAAAAGCCCCTTTTGAACCATTCCCATACACATTAATACCATATCCAATTTTGGAGGATATAACGGGGTGAGCGCCCCCTTTAGGTTTACTCACCCGGTTAACCACATTTATACGTTCCTTGCTGTTATCAGCCAAAATTGTCATATGTTTCCCATGATTCATACGTCTGTCAATCCAAATACCCAAATACCTGTACGCATTTACTCGTTCAATTCTATAGCTATCCACACTGATGTTAACATTTGCAGCATTCGTTCTAAAACTCATATAAGCACACTTACTAGGATTCACTCTCAAATTCAACATTTTAAGATTGTCCATTAAATCATCTACTCCCTTCTGCGCTTATTGAGCCGCCACATCAATACTTTTTCCTTTTCCAATCACTACAAAATCGTCTGCAAATTGCAGAACGATTTGATTGTCTGTATTCATTGATGCGGTGTATCTCGCTAGTATATAGGTTGAACAGAGCTGGTGATATTTTACTTCCTTGCGGAAGTCCAATATTAGCAACTCCCTCCAACCAATAACAACTTCCATTTAAAACCATTTTTCTTTCACTCATAAAATCTTTTATGCACATACATACTTTCCGTGAAAATCCAAAATTCAAAAAAATTTGTTGTAATTTCCAAGGAACCACATAATCGTATGCTCTTTCAATGTCCAAGACATGACCCCACACAAACTTTTCCACACACTCGATTGCAGAGTGATTCTTTCGAAATCCATATGTTGTTGATGGCAACAAATTATTTTCATTCACAAAAACTTCCATTGGTTCTTTCATCATTCCATTTAAAATTTTTATAAACACATTCAACATACATATGCCTCGATAATTTGTTGCCACATTTGGATCTCCATCCCGTTTAGGGAACCACTCTGCTCTCTTTCCATTTACCCGGTATTTTGGAACCCATCCACACTTTGTTGAGTATCTCAAGCAAATTATATTTTGCTGAGTCACTCAACAACCGAACCATTTTATAATTTACGCGGTTAGTCCCTGGAGTGGTAGATTTTGATGTATCTAATACTCTCAGGAACTCTCTCCATTCATACTTACAATCCATTTTTTCATTTTTGTTCATTCTCTCAACTTCATTTATAACATTCAAGTCATTGCTTATATTCAATACCATTCTTATAAATTCTACTATTTGGATCAGTGTACTATTTGGAGAGAGTATCAGCGATAGAGCATAATTACAAAAATCATCGATATTTAGTTCTCAGCTTTAACATAATATTGTAATGGTATTACTGTCATTTTACTCAGACGTGCTTGCTCTCTCAATTGATCGAGTCTTAAGCTTATCTGAAATCCATAGAGACCTGTACATGGATTTTGGTCGCAAAATGAGGATTGAGGATTGAGAATTTTGTATATGTACACGGTGTATAATATACATTTTGCTATTGTGTCCCGTCAAATATTTGTATTGTATTAGTATATTTTCTCATGCGTTTTCTCATGGGGTAAGTATCAAAAACAAGCCAAGCGGGTGAATCGGTTCAAATTTTTGGTGCTTACGCTCGCCTTGAGTTATTTTTCCCTTTCTTCTTATTAGTGGAATTCATTCGTTAATAAAAAACCATAAAAAAATACATAAACGTAACCAAAACAATTTCTCGCAAATAAAAAAAACAAAAAGCAACATAAATGAATGATTTTTAATTTATGTATTCTTCGTCGGCTCGATTAGTAATATTTTTAATTTTTAAATTTTTAACAAAGGAACCAAAACAGAAAGTAAGAAAATAAAATGATTTTGTTTATTTTTTTAGTATTGTGTTGCCTTGCAGCTCGTGAGGGTTGTTTCATTACGATGTTATGTCAAAGTGTGCGGACATTTTATTCTAAACAAAAAAAAATTGTATATAAAAAAAGGTTACGCAAGTTAAAAAGGAAAGTAATAAAATAAACCATCTTGCTTTTTTATTTGCTGTGTATATGCTAGAATAAAATTTCTCCAACCTCGGACATAACATCGCATAGGAGCAACCGACCATCATGAGTTGCAACTTGCAACACAATACTAAACAAAATAAACAAAATCGTTTTGTTTTCTAGCTTTTTTGTTTTTTTTTGGGTTAATATTTTTTATTTTGAGTCTCTCTCGCACACCAATAATTACTAAAGATACATGTTAAACCCAAAAGTGATTGACTGAGTTATGACTGAAAGTGATCTGACTGAAACTTTGGGTTGGTGGTTACATGGGATTTTTTTATTTGATCTGAATTGACATTTTAAATGTCACTTTGTTCTAAAATTATATTTAAATTATTAGAAAATTATTTAAAATAATTTAAAAATCACTTCGAAAATGTATAAAACCTTTTGCCTGTTTGAAAAAATCGGTCAGTTCAACTAAATTAAAGTTTACATGTTTAACTCAATATACAAACTGACCCAACCAACCAAATTTAAGTTGACGGAACTCAGACTACTTTCAGATAACTTTCAGCCAAGTCGCCGTTTACATGTTGAATTTAACTCAGACGTTTTCAGTCAGATCACTTCGGTTTAACATGTTTACATGTATCTTTAGTAATAATTTACAAATACTATTGCCTTCCGGTAATCCTCAAATCAATCCTCATTTCGCGACCAAAATCGCTGTCCTGGTGTACTTCATAAGATATTTCTTAATATTTAGAAAGATATATTCGCAGCGAAAAATCTTGATCAGTGCCTGACCGATTCCGAAGAAGACGTTCTTGGTAGTCACCGATATTTATTAATGCAATCAACCCCAGGTGAACGACTATATTCGATACCGTTTCGATAAGTTCGATAAGCTGATCTGAGAACCACCTATTTTTTGTAAATTACATTGGCCCTGTACAAAGAGGTAACAAAAATCGGTATCCAAGCAATGTTGTGAGGTTCATTAAAAACGGTATTTAGGGTATCTGAGAACCAATTAAATCTTACAGAATGTCGTGGGCCGAGTAAAAAAGAGTAATCAACAATAATAAGCAGACGTTGCCAAAGTGCAGTGGATGGTGGGGCACCATTTAACGACGCTAAAAAAATATGCGCCTGAGAACCACTTAAAAATAATTTCATTAGATTGATAGAAATTACCTATTAGAAAAAAACAAGACACATTATTGTAAGCGATTCAGACATTCAAAAAATTGAGTGTTGACAATTCACCCTTACGCCGACCCTACACAGTCCTTTAGCTTCGGATAGCGCTTTGTGTTACCTCCTTGCACAGGGCAATGTTATTTACCATATAAAAGGTATAAGCACAGTGGTATAAACATTTAATTATTACATGTAATGCTCAGTGGTATAAGTATAATAGATGAAGAAGTCAGAGGGAAGGTTATGTTTGAAATCATTATCATTTCTCAATGTCAATTGTCAAGATAAACTTAAAAATCTTGAATAATATAATTTTCGCGGTAACATTACTCTACCCGTTATTATAACTTCGTTACAGTGGAAAGAATAAAATGCTTTGTGTACAATAATCTCACTTTAATTGTATACCAAGGGATATGATGTAATTTTTTAATATTTAACAAGGGAAAGGAAGCAAAAGTTGTCCTTTCTAATAAATAAAAGTGCAAACCATAATTTTTGCTTAGTTGTTATAATCGAGTTAAAGGCGACGTACATTTCAATTGTATCATGTTTAAATTAAAATATTTGAATTTCTACACAAAACTGTTTGAAATATTTTCGATAATTCAAGTTCGTCGTACTACCAAAATGAAATTACTTCAGTGCATCATTTATAATTTAATATTTGTAATAACATTGACAACAATTACCACGATTTATTTTAATTTTTTACTTTTGAATGGTAAACAAGTGAGCACATTGATAAATTTTGGCCAAAATGGAAGTCTTATTGTAACATACATCGTAATATTCCTAAATATTTTATTTAATAAACCGAATAAGAAATTATTGAGGGTTTTACAGTTAAAAATTAATAAATTTGAAATTTTAATGCATGTCCATGGGGGTAATAACCATCGCAATGAAATCCATTTAAATGTATTGAAATCATTTCTATTAATTTTATTGTTAAATTTGCTAAATGAAATTGTTTTAATGATTTATAATTGGAGTGAGCAATCGATTATTGGTTATAAAGTTTTAATTATCCCAGCTGCTATATTAAAACTGGTTAATTTTCATTATTTATTTCATTTGATTTTAATTTATGAAATATTTAAATTTTATAATAATCGCCTCCAGAGGACAATACATTTAATTGCCGACAAAGCCGATATACGTGAATTGAAATTGTTGCGTACCGAACTATGGTCGATCGTTGACCACTTCAATAGTTACTTTGGGTTTACGCAATTTATTTACATTTCCCGGATAATTATACAGTCGACATTTTTGTTATTTTGGATAATATTTTATGTTAAACTTGAAAATTATCCTCAAACAATGCTCAATTTGTTTGGATTACTGGTTAACACCTTCGATGTTTATTTATTATTTTACTATTGTGCTTGCATTGAATTATTGGTAAGTAATGAATTCTATTCAAATTTAAATATTTTTTTTTTCTGATAACTGTATCTGAAAAAATATAGGACAAATCGACGATTGGCCTTAAAAATAGTTTTCATTTAACCGTTATTAGATTATTATAATGGGTTCCATTGATATCGACGTTGTTGCAAACTCTGGATTCACAGCACAGTAGCAAAACTTACTAAAATACTGATAACCTTCGAAATGTCTGCCGATTAAATTTCGTTGGCGGATTGGACTGGGTAGGGCTCTTTTAAATGACCAAGTTAATTGGACTGCTCGTCAGATCTTAATTAACTTTTATTTTTTAACCCACATTTAAACTTAACCCCTTAAGGACCGAATTTGAAACAAAAAAATATTATCATCAATCAATAATTTAATTCTGTATGGTAAACCTGGAAGCATAGTGAAACACATAACGCAACATTATCAGGTTTACAATAATAACGGGACGCATCTCCTCTTTCTTTTTAAATAGTATGTCCCGAGATATTTCGGGCCTGGTCCTTAAGGGGTTAAAAATTTAAGTGCATGCTATACAATTTAATAATTTTGGAGGCAGCACAGTGGGATTAAGTGGCTTATGCTTTCGGAGTTTCCGAAAGATGGTAGCTCTTACGGTTTATGAAAATTTGACATTTAAACATGATCTATTGATTACACTACCCTGCAAAATTTTAAAAATTTGGTGCCACTTGACAATGAATAGTTGTTTCTGAAGTAATTTTTTACGCTGAATCCAAATCTGGGCTCAGAATTGCTCTATCACGTCAGGTTTATGAGATATTCTAACCTAAAAGTGCAAAAAACACTGTTTTTTGACATATTTGAGGTTATCTAGCACCACGATTTTTTTTTTCCTTCAAAAGTTCATATGTGGGATCTTATACACTACTCCAAAAAATTAAAGGATCACTAATTTTTTTCAATTTTTTTAGTGTTTTTTGAAGAGCTGTATCTTTGTAAAATACGGTCGTTCAGGGATGAAAAGAAAACCATTTTAAAGCCACGCAATCATAAGAAAGAGCGCGAGAAAAAAAAAATTCGAATTTTTTTTTTTTGTAAAGATCCATGGGCTCGGGAAATTTTTTTTAAGTTAAACCAATGCATAGGTGGGTTAGCCTGTTAATTAGGCGTAAATTTAATTTCACTCTGGTCTCTCTATGTCAACTTTTTGCAAAGATATCTGACTTTGAATCAAAAAAGATCCTTTTGCCTTTGATCATCGATATCTCAGCAACCAATGATTGCACAGTAAACTTTAGGGCAGCATTAAAAACTTCAGTAAATTTCCTACAAGACCCTTTAATGATTAGTTGAGAACAACAAATTTTTTTTCACCCTCAATACTGATTTGAAAAAAGTACAAAAAAACGACTTTTTAGGTTGTCTTAGTAAATCTACCGTTACTTTACAAATCTTGATGAAAAGACTAATGTTGCCAGGTCATTTTACAGTTTAATGTACTCCTAATAGCCCTGTATTATTTTCAAATTGATCCATCCAACCGTTTTTTCGGACACATTGATCAAAGTTTTACAAAACAATTAAAGGAACAAGTGATCATCAAAATAAAACAACGACCTTTTTCACATTTTGCGTTAGTTACTTGTTAACCCTTAACGATCGTACGATTTTTTTTGTAATACTCGCCGGTAAGAGGCGATAGAAAATTAAATAAAGTTCTGGAATATGGCCAACTAGGATGGAACTTGGCCGTTTCTTATCCGATTTTGATGAAATTCAGCATGTACGATGAAAATGGGATTCTAAAATGATTTGTGGATAAAGTTCTGGAATATGGCCAACTAGGATGGAACTTGGCCATTTTTAAACCGATTTTGATGAAATTTGGTATGCGCAGTGGAAAGGGGATTCTAAAATGATTTTTGGATAAAGTTCTGGAATATCGCCAAATAGGATGGAACTTGGCCGTTTCTTATCCGATTTTGATGAAATTCAGCATGTACGATGAAATTGGGATTCTTAAGTGATTTTTGAATAAATTTCTGGAATATGGCCAACTAGGATGGAACTTGGCCATTTTTTACTAGATTTTGATGAAATTTGGTATGCGCGATGGAAATAGGATTCTAAAATGATTTTTGGATAAAGTTCTGAAATATGGCCAACTGAGATGGAACTTGGAAATTTCTTATCCGATGTCAGTGAAATTTGGTGTTCGCGATGACAATGGGATTATAAAGTGATTTGTGGATAAAGTTCTGGAATATGGCCAACTAGGATGGATCGTGGCTATTAATGAACCGATTTTAGTGAAATTTGGTATGCGCGATGGAAATGGGATTCTAAAATGAATTTTAGCTAAAGTTCTGGAATATGGCCAATTAGGTAGGAACTTGGTCATTTCTTATAAGATTTTGATGAAATTCAGCATGTGCAATGAAAAATGGGTTTTAAAATTATGTTTAGATGAAATTCTGGAATAAGCCGTATTAGGATGGAACTTGGCCATTTTTTATTAGATTTTAAACAAATTCAGCATGTACTATAGAAATAAAACTCTAAAATTATTTTTGGGTTAAATTTATATGGTTAAGTTGGAAGGCGCTTACCTATTCCTTAAACACATAAAAGAAATTGGACATGTGCTTTAAAAGTGAAAAACTAAAATGGTTATTCCTTGTAATAAATGATTTATTTTATCAATAATTTAAGAAATTTCATTTTCATCGTGAATGCTGAAATTCATAAAAATAGGATACAAAATTTCCAAGTCCCATAACAATTGGCCAAATTCTGGAATTTTATCCGAAAATCAGTTCAGAATCCCATTTCTAAGTTGGCCATTTTCCAGAATTTCAACCACGAATCATTTTAGAATCCCATTTCCATCGTACATGCCGAATTTCATACAAATCGGATAAGAAATGGCCAAGTTCCTTCATAGTTGGCCATATTCCAGAACTTTATCCAAAAATCAATTTAGAATCCCATTTCCATCGTACATGCCGAATTTCATCAAAATCGGATAAGAAATGGCCAAGTTCCATCTTAGTTGGCCATATTCCAGAACTTTATCCAAAAATCATTTTAGAATCCCATTTCCATCGTACATGCCGAATTTCATCAAAATTAGATAAAAAATGGCCAAGTTCCTTCCTAGTTGGTCATATTCCAGAACTTTATCCAAAAATCATTTAAGAATCCCATTTCCATCGTACATGCCGAATTTCATCAAAATCGGAGAAGAAATGGCCAAGTTCCTTCCTAGTAGGCCATTTTCCAGAACTTTATCCACGAATCAATTTAGAATTCCATTTCAATAACGCATACCAAATTTCACTAAAATCGGATGAGAAATGGCCAAGTTCCGTAATAATTGGTCATATTGCAGAACTTTATTTAATTTTCTGTCGTCTCTTATGGGCGAGTATTGCAAAAAAATCTTACGATCATTAAGGGTTAACAAATAACTAACGGAAAATTGAAAAAAGTCGTTGTTTTATTTTGATGATCACTTGTTCCTTTAATTGTTTTGTAAAACTTTGATCAATCTGTCCGAAAAAACGGTTGGATGGATCAATTTGAAAATAATACAGGACTATTAGGAGTACATTAAACTGTAAAATGACCTGGCAACATTAGTCTTTTCATCAAGATTTGTAAAGTAACGGTAGATTTACTAAGCCAACCTAAAAAGTCGTTTTTTTGTACTTTTTTCAAATCAGTATTGAGGGTGAAAAAAAAATTTGTTCTCAACCAATAATTAAAGGGTCTTGTAGGAAATTTACTGAAGTTTTTAATGCTGCCCTAAAGTTTACTGTGCAATCATTGGTTGCTGAGATATCGATGATCAAAGGCAAAAGGATCTTTTTTGATTCAAAGTCAGATATCTTTGCAAAAAGTTGACATAGAGAGACCAGAGTGAAATTAAATGTACGCCTAATTAACAGGCTAACCGACCTATGCATTGGTTTAACTTAAAAAAAATTTCCCGAGCCCATGGATCGTTACCAAAAAAAAAAAAAAATTCGAATTTTTTTTTCTCGCACTCTTTCTTATGATTGCGTGATAACGGTATCTCACAAAAATTTTCCGCTCAAAAATCTCAAAACTAGAGATTTGTGGCTTTAAAATGGTTTTCCTTTCATCTCTGAACGACCGTATTTTACAAAGATACAGCTCTTCAAAAAACACTAAAAATATTGAAAAAAATTAGTGGTCCTTTAATTTTTTGGAATAGTATAGTACAAGTCTTCTTCTTTCAAATGCCTTTGAGTTTGCTCAAATATTTTTTTTTTCGCCGAGATATCGCATTTTCAAAATTGCATGTTCGTGAATTTGTCGGTATACTGTATAAAACACTACCTTTTATACCTACGGTATTATATGCACTTTTAGGTTAGAATATCTCATAAGACTGACGTGATAGAGCAATTCTGAGCCCAGATTCGGATTCAGCGTAAAAAATTACTTCGGAAACAACTATTCATGGCCAAGTGGCACTAAATTTTTAAAATTTTGCAGTGTAGTATTTTTATACAGAAAAATTCACGAATATGCAAATTTGAAAATGCGATATCTCGGCGAAAAAAAATGATATTTGAACAAATTCCACGGCATTTGAAAGAGGAAGACAATAAGATCCCATACATGGCTTTTATAAAAAAGTAAAACCTGCATTGCTACATAACCTCAAATATGTCAAAAAACAGTGTTTTTTGCACTTTTAGGTTAGAATATCTCAAAAACCTGACGTGATAGAGCAATTCTGAGCCCGGATTCGGATCCTGCGTGAAAAATTACTTGGGAAACAACTATTCATTGTCCAGGGACAAAATTTTGCAGGGTACTGTTATTTAGAGGTTACCAGAAGACACTAGGCTCATAGATCATGTTTAAATATCAAATTTTCTTTAACCGTAAGAGCTACCATCTTTCGTAAAACTCCGAAAGCATAAGCAACTTTCACATTATCCCACTACGTGTCACTAAATATATGTCAAAAATTGTATGACATTTTTATGTGTGCATTTTGTAAACATAAACAAAAATATTTTCGTGCTATAAAAGTGACTATACAACTCATTGGAAAATAAACCAATCAGATAGTTGAAGTTTCCTTAGTTACGTTGTATAATATCGGTTATTTGCGTTGCTAAGTAGTGTTTCGCGAAACACAACTAGTGGTGTTTCGGCCGCAAACAAATAAATCATATCTTCCATGAATATAAACAAACAATTAATATTTTTGATATTTGACATGGTTGATTCGTTATATAGTCTTAACATATACAACTCGAGCTTCGAAAATCATCTGAATATACAGTTGCGGACTCGATGTGTTACCTAAGAAACACAACTCCACCTGCGGTGTCGTTGTGTTTCCTAAGCAACACATCTCGTCCTATCAACTGTATATTCGATTATTTTCGAACCTCTTGTTGTATAACTAGTGATTATTATTAATACGAGATAACTAAATTGATTTTGGATGTCCTCTTTTGAAAAGCGTTAGAATATTTCTTGATTGTGTAGTGACATCTAGTGGCAAACGCTCTGTACTTTTTCTTTGTTCATGCTGCCACTTTCGGAAAATATAATCTATTATATCAAGCTGTAAGCGTAATATGTTGCGAATAGTAGTAGCTCAAACTATTGACGATTGGAGCATCACAGTTTCCACTCTTAGTGGACAATTATTAAACTGAGCTAGCTGATAATTTAACGTTCGAAATTGTTGTAAACAATTCCAATTTTGAACTGTAAACATAATTTTTACTTACCAGATTGCTAATATGTAACAGTAAATAATTACAAATTTGGATTATAAAACAATTTTTAATTACCGGATTGAATTTTATTTCGTCGCATTTGTTAGAAGTGTCATTTTGTCAGTATCATTTTACCTTTTTTCCTCGAGAGGCGCTTTCTCTACTTTTATAATCGTCATTTGGACACCAAATGATTTTTTGTTGTTGCTATCAAAATAAGTAAATGAAATCAATTCGAATGCTTTTACTTTTTTATTTAAGATGGCGTCAAATAAGTCAATAAGTAAGAAATAAGTTCGGTTTTCAAAAACTACCCTAATCTAAAAATATCTTAGAAAGAGAAAAACTCGATTCGAACAACTCGGTTCATTCAACATAGGTTAGGTTAGGTTTGGGTGGCGGTCTACTAGGACCAGGCATAGACACAAAAAGGTTCGTAGCCATACCACAATTTAATAATTTTCCTCCAACTCATTGAAACCACTTTGAGCTTGCTATGAGGCGCTGGATACTCCTGACGTCCATCCTGCTGAGCTCCGTCATGTCGTTGAAAAGGGGTGCCCCTAGAAAATTCAGTCTGTTTCGTGCCAGACGAGGACAGGTGCAAACAAGATGAAGTACTGTCTCTTCCTCCTCTTCGTCCTCGCAACTACGACAGTAGTCATGTGAGAAGAAACCAAGTCTACTCGCATGTCTGCCTATGAGACAGTGCCCCGTAATCACTCCAACAACCACACTGATCTGACTCCGGTGAAGTGAGATCAGCTGTTTGGATCTCGCCAAGTCCAACTTTGGCCAGACCTACCGAGTTATTACGTATGAGGTACTATTTGACCATCTGTCATTCGTCAACTTACTAGCTTCCTCCTGAAGCAGCAGTTTGCATACCGCAAGAGGCATTTCTGTATCCTTTTTGCTGTTTGAGATGTGGTCCGTTGTACCACGTCGAGCCAATTCATAGGCTTTTATATTCCTTGTGCTAATGAGATGTCCTGTCCTGTTACCCATATAATGTGAATGTTGAACTGATCTGCCATCTCGTTATGAGATGAGAGACAGTTCCGGACTACTTTCGACGTGAGGAGGTGTGATTGAAGCGCCTTAATGGCAGCCTAACTGTCCGTATATATGCGAATATCACAAGTCGATATTACATTATACCTCAAGCAGTCCACGACTTCCTGTATCGCAGTTACTTAAGCTTGAAACATGCTACAGTAGTCAGGGAGATAGAAGGACAGGATTAACATAAGTTCCTCGCTGAACACCCCAGCCCCGACTTTTCCATCCCGTTTTGAACCATCAGTGAAGAATTTTAAAACTGCTGGTTCCAAAACTGCATCCATCATCCAGTCATCTCTGGATGGGATAATAGTCCGGAACTTTCTATCAAAAGATAGTGGCGGGACAGTATAGTCGATGGTCTTGGGAAGCCCTTTGTTACAAAGTATAGATGAGTGCCCTGTATTATTGCAGGTCCACATTAACGTGGATTTCAGTCGTACGGCAGTGCAAGCTGCCCACTGTTTTCCCAAGACATCTAGAGGAGTCAGAAATACCAGAGTCTCCCGTGCCTTAGTGGATGTGCTCCTCAGTGCACCACTGATCTACAGAGAGATTACTCTCTGAAGTTTTGTCAACAACTTTCGGTTGACAGTTTTGTCCAGAGCAGGTCACCAGACTGTTACCACATACAGAAGAATGAGTCTAACTACGGCTGTGTATAGCCAAAGGACCATGTGGGGCTCCAGCCCCCATAGCATTTTTGCAAGAGTATAGCGCTACCGTAGCTTTCTTTACTCTTTCCATAATATTAGGTTTCCAGTTTAATTTATTGTCCAAAACAAGACCCAAAAACTTTGCTTCATCTATAAAAGCCAAGTTGAACCCATTTAAAGTGGGAAGATCAATATAAGGAAGCTTATATTTAATGGAGAAGAGAATTGGTTATTCGGTTTTGTGTGGGTTCACATTCAACCCACAACCATTGGTCCATAATGAAAGAATGCCCAGAGCATTTTGAATAAGCTCACTAAGTGTGCCGGGATATTTTCCACGGACACCAATAGCGACGTCATCCGCATAGGCAACCACCATGAAGTCACTATCCTCCAGTCTCAGCAACAGATCATATATGACTAAGTTCCAAAGCAGGGGGGACAGTACGCCACTCTGCACCATACCTCTGCTTGCAAATCTCCTGGCGGAGGATTTCCCCAGACTGGCATTTATGATCCTGCCTCTTAGCATTTGATCTAGTCCTTGATCGAGTCCTTGAGAGAATCATCCACCCCTAGATTCGAAAGTGCCCGAGTTATAGCCCCTGCAAGCACGTTGTTAAAGGCTCCCTCAATGTCCAAAAAGGTTACCATCGCGTAGTCTCCATATTGGATAGATTTTTCAATAAAATATGTAAGAGAATGAAGAGCAGATTCTACAGATGCATGTTGAGATTTAGACAGCTTTGCCGGCACAATCGTGCCTCTAATATGAGCTTAAATTTGTCTCTCCAGTATTTTGAATAGGAAAAAAGACAAGCTAATCGGTCTAAGGTCTTTGGGACTGCAGTGTGAGAGTTTTCCCGCCTTAGGTATGAAAATAACATTCACTTCCGTCCATTTACTAGGAATGTGACATAGTTCTAGGATGCCTTACTTTAAAAATTACCTCTAACCAGGAAATGGCTAGATCCGTAGTTTTTTGTATATCCGCAGGGATAATACCATCAGGTCCAGGCGTCTTATATGGTTTAAAGCTGCTTATCGCCCACAGAATCTTTCTTCTGCTAATAATTTCGCCTACGAGGCTACTTGCCCTATTACCTGCTGATATAATAGGTGCAGATTCGGAACAACCAGGAAAGTGAGTCTCCAATAGTAGTTCTAGCGATTCCGCACTATTTGTGGTATATGCTCCTTCCGGCCTTTGAAGAAAGCTTGGGATGGAAGGGCTAGTGGATAGTACTTTACGCAGCCTGGACATCTGTGATAGAATCCTGAATTTTGCCACAGTATAGTCTCCAAGATCTGTTCTTTGCACTTCTTAATTGATATTTGTAAATTTTGAGGACTTCCTTATAGGAGCCCCAGTCTACAGCGGCTCCTATTTTCCTTGCTGTTTTAAAGAGTCTTTTGCATCGTTGACGTGTTTGTTGAATCTCCTGGGACCATCAAGGTGGCCGAGATTTACCCATAGGCCCACTAAGACGCCAAGAGCCCAGTACCGCTTCGTTAAAAGCGCTGGACAGTTCGTCCACTAAGCCATCGTGTTCCACCGTAGTTGTTGGAGGTTTAGGCACCGGCACTGCTAGTGAATTACCCAGAATAGTTCTGAAGATATCCCAGTCGATTTTCCTCCTGTTCCTGTAGAAAGGGCTGTTTGGAGAAACCAAGTCCATTTCAAATTGAAGATAACAGTGATCAGAAAATGAGTGGTCTTCCGACACTTTCCAATTTAATAGACTAGTCGTCAAAAAGTTTGAGACAAGTGTAATATCTAATACCTCCTGTCTATTTCTAGTTATAAAAGTCGGCTTATTTTACATATATGAAGGTTAGTACTTAGAATGTAATCAAGGAGTAACTCATCTCGTTCATTTATGTCCGTACTTCCCCAGATTGTGTGATGAAAATTGGCATCACTCCTCAGGATGACTCCAACCTTGCGCTTTTGAGCCTCCAAAATTGCCTTACCTAGAATGACTGGTGGAATGTTCACTTCATCGTAAGTTAGGTAGGCTGATATTAGCCAGAGGTTCTCTTTATCGACCTCAATGCTGACCGCTGCCACATCTTCATTGCTGAAATTTGATAGCAGAATACAATTTATATTATTTGTAACGAGAATGCACGACCGAACCCTACCTTCTTTTTTCGTCGGCATTAATCTATAACAGGGTGTCTTGAGTCCAAGTACCCGGTCATTAGCGACCCAAGGTTCTTGGATCAAGACAATATCCGTCCCTTCCCTTCGAATTTTTAAAAGGAGAGCAGCTGATGCTGCCTTTGAGTGGTGTCATCATTCTTAGACCTTCCTCTCTACCACTGTATCATCAAAGTCTTCCCCTGATGTGAAGTCCTCTGAGATCCTCCTTAATGACTCCAAGGACATTGTCATCTCCATATCAGTGGAGATAGTTTCCGCCTGGCTGTTCCCTTCTTCAGGGCGCCCAGATGAGCTTTCAGCAGCTTCCTCAGACCTTGTAGCCTCCGGCTTGTCTGCGCCCTTCTTGTAGATTTTGAGTGTAATTGCACTGAAACCATAGTTTACGATACCATTGGTTTTTTCCAGTGCAGTCAGTGACTCTCTGTTTAAAATTATGACGGCTGACCTGTAGTCGGCCCTTGGCTCCTCGAGCTTAGCAACTTTCCAGTTGTGCGTTGGCAAATCTGAGTTACCAACCTGCAGCAACTGGATTATCACCTTTGGATCGCTAGGCTCCGAAGGGATCCACACCCTGGCTTCAAACCTTAAAATATTAAAATTTTTAAATTTGCTTTTCTTTAATTTGTTATTTCTTTTTTCTTTTTTGTTATTATTGTTATTATTATTATTATTTTTTTTTCTAGAAATAAGAATACAATCTTTTTATATAGTTGTACATATTAGTGAGGCATGTAATTGGGTGTTTACCTGTTTGCTGCCCTATAGATAAAAATAAATAAAACACGATTAAGTCGATTTTATGGTTGTCATTCATTCATCAATTCGTTCAGCGATTTTTTTCAGCCACCTATTGTACAATACCATTTTTTTCTAGAAAAAATTCGTCTTATACAAGATCACTGAACCTGATGCAATGATGCATAAAGGCCACCATGAAATGAAACCGACTTTATTATTATAGACCTTTTTCCCTAAAAAAAAATGACAAGTAAGATCGGCGATCCGTAGGTGGTCCGAACTAAAAATTAATGTTGTAGAAAAATAATTAATGAATTATATTTCGGGAAACAACTTCACAATTCCCCAAAAGCATTTCTAAAGTTAAATTTAATGTAAAATTTAATTTAATTGGTTAAAACACTGAAAACAAGATTTCAATATTATGCAACACCTAAAGATATTTCTAACGATTCACTATGTTTGACAATTAAGGAAAAAGGTCTATTGAAAATAAAATTTTGTCTACGTTGCTGAGACTGAAAATTATGAATGATTTTTGAACATGCGGAAAACGAGTTTTTTGCAATTTGCGCCACTTTCAATAATTTTAGATTTACCAACAAAATTCGACACATGCAAACAAAAATACACATCGCACGACTATTTCGGATTTTTTGCTACAAGGCATACCTAAACAGAACGGGAAACGAATGTGTCTTTCGTAGAAATTTTATTTTGTTACCATTCATCGTGTGCATTGAATCACTCAGTTATGTTTCTGGTGGTTGTGTCAGTTCACTATCCAAACATATATTTCTGGATCCGGGCATTTCGCTAAAATACTCGTCTGGAACAACTAAAATGGCTGTTATTATTACGAAAGTTCTTAGACCACATTTAAAGGATTTGGTTTTACAAAAAATTCAAGGAAATTAGTTTAATATAATTTTAATTTTTTTTTGTTCCCTTATCAACTTTGAAAATCTGGCATCCCTGCTGGGCACAATTGTTGTAAAATTCTCAAAGTTTAGATGAAAGAAAGTAATAAAAAACAAACAGTTTAGTAGAGTTTCAGTATTAAAAAAAAATTCACATTTTTAATTTTATAACTCATCCATTATAAAATTTATTCAGCGTATTTGAGTAAAAATGCTTCATTAAAACAACACAAACACTATTCTTCATAACGCGTAGTCAGTACACAAAAATTTTGTTTTCAATTCAGTTTAACATGTTAAAATATAGGTGGCAGCATGAATACGTTAAAAGAAGACAAAAATATACTTCAACAATTTAAAAAAAATCCGTGTCCATTCAATCATTAGAAATTAAATAAACCTTCTAGTCACTAAACAAACCAAACGTATTCAGCAATATATCAGCAGTGGTTTAGTATGTTTAACAATAGGTGGTGGTGCCGTGTGGCTAAAGAATTTTAATAATAAAAACTACATATTGAGGATGTAATTTGCCGTGTTCCATTTAACGTGACAAAGTATAAATAAATATACTCAATATAGATGGGGAAAAATGGAATGGACCAAATTAGCTGCGAAAATTAAATTTAATTTAAGAAATGTGGCAAGGCTGTGGGTGAGTTTTCCAGTAAATTCGCTTAATATGGTGGTAAACGAAATAAAAAAGGTAAATGTTTCATGTTTAGATACTTTATGTTTTTTATTCTTTATTGTTATAAGAATTGGACGAGCATAATAAAATAGAAAAAATGCTTAATTTAACAAAAAATGAACACTAAAAATCAACATTTACTTTACCGTAGTAAATGATTTACTCGAGAATTCGACCGCAGCCTAACCCTAAGTGGAAAATTATTTATTAATTTGAAAAAGAAATTCCCATTTCTAATAAATTATATTAATTATACTATTTGTTAACGATGCCGTCATAAATTTAAAAAGCGAACTATTACACATATTAATTAATAGCAAGAGTAGCTGCGTGCGTAGTCAGAAGTACTTGTAAGTACTTTGCAACTTTAAATAGTACGCGGCAAGTATATCCTTAGTTGTATGCAGCAATTGCGGATTGTTCGAATTATTTACAACTTTAATTTGAATGTGGCTTTACGTACATCCAAATTTCCAGTTAGAAGTGAACTCGGATGTAATTTGGAGTCGATAAATCCTGGTCGTTTAAAACCAAGAAACAGTCGCTTTAGGCTGATATTTTGGTTTTAAATTTGGTTTTCGTAGAATTTAAAAAATGTCTTAGGAGCGGGAGTGGGGAAAAATTTAACATTTAAGAGCACAAACGGGGTTTTCACTGATATTTCAAGAACTATAAACTTCTGAAAAAAAACGGATTTCATTTGGATGAAAGAGGAGAAACTAGGTTGGTTACGTAAATGACCTATATTGTTCTTCTGAATAATCGAAATATGTAAACCTCTGAAAATACGTGTGTAAATAATGTTTCAACATTTAAAAGATTAGAATTTTTCTGTACAAAATTCAGAGTTATCCAATTATTTTCTTAGATTTTTTCATCTACTAATTTTCTATGTAATCAACCAATATTAAAGTTGTGTAAAGGGTTATCAATTTTATTTAGAATCTTGGGGTTTGGAGTATTCAAAGCAAACTTTAACTAGATAATTATTGTTAATGGATTCTTATTGTTGAAGCCAAATTTGACAAGCTGGTATTTAAAATTTACAATTAGTAAATATTCTTGAGTTCCTAGCTTTTACTTTAAATTTAGCTTCAAAATTACCGGTAATTTACATTGGATATCCTGATTTAAAAATGTTGTTACTTCATAATATACCGAACCAGATGTATTTTAATTTTATAAAACAAAATAATTGGGAAACAACATCCCCCCCCCCCCCAAGGCCCCCCGGCCATGGCTCACAGTTGGTAAAACACTAAGTAGTAATCAAAACAGGAAAATGCAATTAAAAAAAAATTTCAAACGTTTTTTTCTGTTTGTTATGCCATACTTACTCTGTGCCAGTTCCATTCAGGATGCTCATCCGCAATAGAGTGTATACCAATAAAGTTGAGTGGCATACTAAAAAAGAAACATATGTTAGTCAGAAGCACAGCTCAACCGAATAATTTAATAAGCTTTCTTGCTTCGAAACACCTCTTGTTAATTATAGGGTTGCACAACATTCAACCATTTTATTATTTTTGAAATTTGTCCAAAAGTAACAACTTCTCTCTTGTATGGCTTGTTTTAAATAGCATTTATATGAAAAATTATTGGATGGCCTGAAGTTTGGGACGTTTTGATAATAGAAGTGAGTACATTTATATATATCATTTGTTTATTCAGTGAACAGTTATTCCATGTTTAAAATTAGTGAAATTAAAGAAAACATTAGGCACATTTTAAAATTCTATTTCAAAAAAGGGAAGACAACAATACAGGCTGCTAGTTTATGGTGATGATGCCATATCGGACAGAACCGCTCGTGAATGGTTCACTCGATTTCGTTCTGAAAATTGCGATGTCAAAGATGCCCTCGCTCTGGCCGACCAATCACTGAGAAAGTTGATGAAATGATGAAACCTAGAGCAAGACAGGCATTTAAGCAGTAAGAGTTTCCATATGCGACTTACTGTTGAAAGGATAATTATGAAAGCGAACCATTTTTGAAAAGTATAATTACACTACAATAATATGTAAACAAGTTTTTGGTAAAACTAAAAGCTTGGTGAGACCACACAAACGGGGCTAGGAAAGGTGATGCTTTGTGTTTGGTGGGATTGGAAGGGAATCGTCTATCATGAAATGCTACAACCAGATCAAACAATTGATTCTGCTCTCTATTGTTAACAAAACGCGGATTACAGCATGCAATTAAAATGAAGCAGCCAGAATTGATTAACAGAAAACTAGTTGTGTTTGTGTCCCATCATGACAACGACAGATTACACACATCTTTAATGATTCGGCAAAAATTGGTTGGCAAGTTTGTGGAGTCCTGATCTTGCACCGCGTTTCGTTCACTGCAGAACTCTCTTGATGGTTAAAAATTGACTTCGGAGGAGATCGCGAAAATTACTTAGTTCAGTTTTTCACCCAAAAATCACAAAAATTTTACAGTGATGGGATAATGGTTTTACCAGAAAAACGGCAACAACGGCATTTACTCGCTCGGCTTCAGTAACTCAACTAAACAATTAATTCAATTATCTGAAGTGAAGTGTTGTACTCAATTTAATCAAATACAACTTGAATGCACCTCATTAATTTCCACCGCCTGTTTTTAAAGTTATTAATAAACAAGATTTAAGCAATAACTATAAGATAGGCGCAGTATACACTACAGTAACTGTATGTTACTGATCAACGAATTTTTAAGAACTTTTCGTTCTGTTCATCTGTAACTTGCACAAACTTTTCACAGTACAACAGTAATACTTGTCAATTGTGCTACGGATTCGAGGGCCGTTAATGATCCGCCCATGGCCCACTGTGAATGAATTGTTTTCAGAAATATCGCTAGATATGAAAAATTCTCTAAAATAGATCTTAGTAAGGCGTACTTACCGCTGGCACTTATTCTATCTAAACTGTAAAGTATTTTTAACCTTTAACGATAATGTTGAGAATTAACGCCAAAAAGAAAAACATGTACTGACCATAGTATTCGGCAGTGTCGATAAGTCTCGTCAAATAAGCTTAACAAATCCCCAAAATGCCTTCTGAGAACCGTATTAGCTCTTACTAACGAAATGAAAATCTTCATAATTTTTTGTTATTGTAAACCCATATTTGGAATAAGACTTTGAACGAAATTTAATATTTTCAAGATACATAATTAACTAAAATGCTGCTTAATCAGTGATGTGATCTTCTCGACGGAATATGGCTAATACTAATGATTTCATTATTTTCGTATTCAGAAATACCAAAGTATTTACGGATCAAATTGAATTACACTGATTCGTATCGTATTCAGAAATATAGACCCTGATGTGCTCTGCCTACTTTATCTTTTTCTGAACGGTTATTCACATTTCTTTCCGTATGGGTATATCTTACGGAATAATTCACCAAAAATAACACCGAATCCCCAAGTTGAGCATCGACAAGAAGAGGAAGTGAGGCTTTCTTGCATGATTATTTACACATTTCAGAGATGGGATTCCTTGCGCTTACCGAATATATTAATATAGTTACATGTTTTTATTCTTTTCAATATAATACACCTTCTATATTAACCGAGTACAAAACTTAAGCACAAAATAACTACCCTTTCCAGTTTTATCTAACAAATCCATATTTTATCATTTTAGGAACGCAGAAACAAACAAATTATTATTGAAATTGGTGTACTGACGAGCAATGAATTAGTTCGGTTGGAGGTGACACAATTTTTGCTACAAATCTTGCATGAGAAAATCGAATTTTCGATTGCCGGATTTTTTAAACTGAACCATGAATTTTTGGTATCGGTAAGTTTTATTATTAAAAATATTTTAAATGTACCTACATATGTATACCTTTTTCAATTTCAGATCCACAGGATGGTATTTACATATATATTCGTTATTTATCAATTTTTAAGTGATGGCTCTGAAATATAAATTCCTAAGTTCGCGTTTTCAATTTGTAGTTTTTTTATTGTAGAAACTTTGTAGTTCACATAATAATTAATTGAATGATGTACGAGTATCTATGCAACTAATATTCCAAACATATCCCTGTAATTTATTCTGTAACATATCAGAAATAATTTTTTTAAATCGATATTTCAAATTGGTTTAAAATTAATATATACACGTATATGTAGGTATTTTAAATACAGATATTATAATACATTAAAATTAATAGAATAAAGCAAATTATATTTTTAATCAATTTTTATTTATTGCATTTTTTATCAAGGGTGGTTTATCAAGCACAGCAAAATCTCATGCTGAGTTTATATTTATTAATATTATTTTTGGTATAAATACCAGCAATAAATATGTTTACCAAAAAAAAAATGTTTCTACTGCTGGGATATTTAATTGCGTTTTTTAGGATATTTTTTGTAATACAATATTTAAATTAAAATACAATAATACCCATGTAAACAAATTTTAATAAATGGATTTAAATATAATTTCAAAATTTATCTGATTAGGCGGATCTATGCAGCAAAAATTCTCATTAGTAGTAAAATTACAACCTATGTATATCTTTGCATTTGCTACCCTTCCATTTTAATTTACTTTAAAAAAGCAAGAAGTGACTACGTTAGCAGCGTACGAAACTTTTATGCATGTTGTACACCGATTACTCTGAAATGGTCAAATTTATTTGAAGGATTCTTGTTTTATTTAAAAACAGTCATTCCTCCGGTTGCCCCGTGTTAATTTCATTTATAGATGTGATGACCAAGTTGGTGATAAATCAATTTGTGCAAATCAAAATAGTGTAGGGGTTTTGAATATCAGTTAAGAGGTCATGGCGTTATGTGCTTTTGGTCACCTTTTTGTACGTATAAACGATAACGCCACAGTTACGTTTATTTGACAAATTTTATTTTACAAATATTAGTTATTATTATGTATTATAATTTTTAGAAATAAAAAGGTATCAATAACCACGGTAGTAACGCACTACTTTTACAATATTTAAATTTATTATTTATGCTAATTTTTTATGATGTTTTACAATCATGCTGTGTTTTTGTCGCGAGCAAAAAAAATAAGTTAATTTATTGAAAGCAAAGACCCGACTCACTCACAAAGAAATGTATTGATACGAAATTTGGAGCGCATGAATAAATGTTCTTACTAATGAAGTTTGATTTTGCTAAGGTAGGCAACTAGGGAGATTACTACCAAGATTACTAGGTAGATAATCGAGTGGTTGCGGTTGCGTTTGAGAATGGATGATAAGAATAAGTTAACGCTAATATATGTACATATATGGTTTTAATGAGTGAAACGCTAACATATGTTACTGAAAATCGTAGTGGTGAACGAATGCATGAATTAGAATACTAATTGGTGTGTGAATTTATTAACCGATTTGTACCAAACTTTATACAAATATTATTTAAGATATTGAGTTTGATGTTATGATGGTTTGATGGAATAATAGTGTGAGGATATGATGGAACGCTGGCAGGATGAGATGATAGTATGATGGAATGATGGTATGATAGTATGAAGCACGGTCAATTGAAAATTTGATGGTATACGTGTTGTTTTTCATCAAAATCAGAAAAGTATTGACTAAGTTCCTTCCTAATTGGCCATATTCGAGAAGTTTATCCAAAAATCATTTTAGAATCCCATTTCCATCGTACATGCTGAATTTCATCAACATCGGATAAGAAATGGCCAAGTTCCGTCCTAATTGGCCAAATACCAGAACTTTATCTAAAAACCATTTTAGAATCCCATTTCCATCGTACATGCTGAATTTCATCAAAATCGGATAAGAAATGGCCAAATTCCTTCCTAATTTGCCATATTCAAGAACTTTATCTAAAAATAATTTTAGAATCACATTTCCATTCCGCATATCAAATTTCACTAAAATGGGTTAAGGAATAGCCAAGTTCCATCTTAGTTGCCCATATTCCAGAATTTTATCCTAAAATAATTTTACAATCCCATTTCCATTGTACATGCTGAATTTCATCAAAATCGGATAAGAAATGGCCAAGTTCCTTCCTAACTGGCCATATTCCAGAACTTTATCTAAAAATAATTTTAGAATCACATTTCCATTCCGCATACTAAATTTCACTAAAATAGGTTCAGGAATATCCAAGTTCCTTCCTAGTTGGCCATATTCCATAACTTCACCCAAAAATCATTTTAGAATCCCATTTCCATTGTACATGCTGAATTTCATCAAAATCGGATAAGAAATGGCTAAGTTCCTTCCTAGTTGGCCATTTTCCAGAACTTCATCCAAAAATCATGTTAGAATCCTATTTCCATCACGCATACCAAATTTCATTAAAATCGGTTAAGCCAAGTTCCATAATAATTGGTCATATTGCAGAACATTTTTTTAAATTTTCTGTCGTTTCTTCCTCCGGTGCTTCCCCCGCCTCCGCAAGCGATGCGTCGCAGTCCTCACTCAACGTAACAAATTCTTTGATCCATTATCTATCGAGTGGTGTAATTAAATTTTGGATGTAGATGATAGATATTTGGCTGCAGCATAAAATCGCATACCCATTATTTTGTTATCATCACTTTTTTGAATTACCCCCCCCATATATATGAAAATAAAAACGTATTCACGTCAAAAAGCTTAATTCAAAAGCCGAAATAGTATAACATTTTATTCTTGAAAAGGGAGACATGAATACTATCGAACATCGAAAAAAGTGATGTTAGAACATCTCAGCACTGGTATGTGTGAATATCGATAAGAACAAAAACTAAATAAAACGTAAAATCAATGCAAAATCTACACATACTCAGGCAATTTACATCATCCGGCATTTCAATTGACGACTGGTAAAGTTGAAAAAGCGCCTTAAGCGGACGATATTGAACTAAGTAAACCATGTAAACAAAAATGTGCTATGTATATGAAGTTATATGGAAATAGAGTCTATTTCATTTTAATTTTTATTTATTAAAATTGTCATGATTGGAAAATCTAATGAATCCATTATGTTGTTTAACATGTGATTTTTATATATTTGATTAATTTGGACAGTTTTATCATTTTAAATAACAAAAATTTATTCTTGAAAATTGGAGAAATTTCATACTAATCTAATGTTACTAAAAACATAAATATTTTAAAAATATTGAATTTAATCATGTATTTATCATTCAAAACGTGGTAAATGTGGTATAATATAGTTTCAAAAATATTTAGTGACTCAAACATATATTTATAGTGAAATTAAAATTAATTTTCTGCAATTTTCTGTACAGTTTTCTGGCATTTTTAATGATAAAATTGTTCCAAATTAATCAAATATATAAAAATCACATGTTAAACAACATAATGGATTCATTAGATTTTCCAATCATGACAATTTTAATAAAAAAAAATTAAAATGAAATAGACTCTATTTCCATATAACTTCATATAGCATATTTTTGTTTACATGGTTTACTTAGTTCAATATCGTCCGCCAGAGCACACCATACCAGTCGTCAATAACATCGTGAGCCGAATACAAAAAAAAAATCTAAAAAAAACCGCCTACTTTAATTTATTTTGTTGTGAAAATATTTGCTATATATGGCCACAGCAGCAAGTATTTTTGAAAATGAAAATTACATACGAGTAAAAGTACCACAAATTATGCTTGTGAAGTGTAAATAACTATTACGTTACAAGGGCGGTAAATGAGTTGTTACAATATGAGTTCGATGTTTATTTGAGAATTTTGAACGAGTACTGTAACGATCATTTTATGGACGTGTAACCTGATTTTGCTTTGTTCAGTGAGTTTGCCGTGACCGTTTACTACTATGGAGGTTTAGGTGATTAACTTAAGAGAACTGTACTTTACTCATGCTACTTTTTACTTACTTTTTACATTTACTCAGTAAGGTTCGTCCTCCAAATTCAAAATAGAATTATAACATACTGACTTTTTGAACCAAAAATGTAACTTAGTTTAAATACTGAGCGAACAACATCCGTCTTTATGGGGGAGTTTCTGAGCCTTAACGAAATGGCTTGAAATGATTCAATAGTTATACAAAAAAGTTTTCACATAAATCTTTTCCGAGTTGAGGGTGAACTCGCTTATTGTTTTTTTTTTTGTTTAAGGCATAAACCACACAGAAATAAGAGTTTTCCTTGAGTTTTTGATTTAGTGAATATAATTCGCTATGTCGGTACGTTCTTGCCTCATACTTAATGTATGAAGTGAGCATTGTATTTTGTATTTTATAGTTTGGTCGTAGCTACCTGATGAGTAGATCGACCTTTTTGTACGTGCGAACTTTTCAGTACGAAACCAAATTACCATCTAGAAAACTCAAGGAGGGTTCTCATTTTTTCTTCAGGGTCGATACACTTTGTACGACTCTTGGGTTAAAGTGCGGGGGATTTTGATATTTCTACTTTTTTGGTAGATATATTATAAATGATTGGCCTCTTCATTTTTTCTGATTAACAAGTCGAACAATATTGTGAATGCCATTATAGTTAATATATTTTGTCTATAAAAAGCCGAAAGAATCTTATTGATTTTAATAAACTGACAAATTTATCTTTCTGATAATGTGATATGAAGGTTCGATGGTATGGTGGTAAAATTGATATGATTTTTCGGTTTTGTTTATAGACAAATATATTATTTTTAATTGCATTCCAATATTTACGACTTGGTGAGCCAGTGAAATAAAGATGCCATCTACTCATAACATAGGTATATACTCTAACAAAAAAGTAGAAATATCACCTCCCCCATACACCCTTTAGTAAAACCAAGAACTTTACTTAAGTTTTTTTCCTTGGTAGTCTGGTTTTATACTGAATAGTTCAGTCTACTCATCAGGTAGCTACAACCTATGACCCAACTACAAAAATACAATTCGAACTTTATACGTTAAGTATAAGTGAGACCGTACTGATGAAGCGAATTATTATATTCACCAAAAATAAAAACTTAAGGAAACTCTCTTTGTGTTTATTAAAGCCCACACATATTTTATAAATTTTGAAAAATTTGTCTGTTTTTAACAATATGATTTTTCGACTTTGTTTATAGACAAGTATATATAGCATTCCAATATTTTCGACTTGGTGAGCCAGTGAAATAAAGAAGCCACCAACTCATACTTGTTTATATTTATCTAAGTAGAAAGAAAATTAATTGAAAATTAATTTAACTCCCAAATCAATCCCTAACTAACCCTCTTGTGTCAATATTCAGCTCAATCACCAACTCAATTTACAACTCAACCTCCAACTCAATCACAACACAAATTTAAACGCAAACACCAAATTAACCGCCAACCCAACCCTCAACTAAATTATCAAATCAACCCCAAATAACTTTCAAATCAATCCTTAACCTAACCCCAAATTAACCCTTACATCCTAACAATAAACATTCCATCATACCATTGTTCCATTATACCATCATACAATTGTCTACCATAGTATCACCGAACCCCATGACACCATTTACTGTACGTTTATAGCTGGTATACCTTCTCATCAATTCACCATACCTTCATACCACCATATTATCGTAAAATTATACCATCGTACCATCATATAATCTTACCATCATACTATCAGGCCATGGTATCATCTTACCTTCAACAGTCTTAATAATATATCGTCATACCATCGTACGCGTAACGTCATACTTTCTTACCATCATTCTACACCTTTATATCATCTTACCGTCGAACCATCATAACATCATACCATTATAACATCGTGCCATAATACCATCATACAATCACCGTCATACCATCAAAGCATCATACCATCATACAAGATACATGATACATCATACCATCATCACCATCACCATCACCATCATTGTCAGTTTCACCATCACCATCAACATCACCGTTAAAAGAATTATTATCCAAAAATAAACTCAATTAGTGAAGTTTTAGAACTTCCTTGTTCCTTCATAGTATCTTTAAACCTGATTATCATCATGGCTATAGATATCCAGACAGATGGACGGACATTTTTTTTTTGTTGGTTTTTCAGACTCAGAGACTTTCAAAACGTCGAGAAAAGTGGTTTTGGACCAACCAAATTTTGGTTATTTTTGACAGAATTTCAATACTTTGGTTTTTTTAGACCGAAGTAGAAGTAAATGTAATTTAGTTAAAAATTTATTTAATTTTTTCCTGTCAACGGATCGGCTAAAAGCTATTTTTTTTTTATTTTTTATAATTTGGTGTTTAGAATAGTTAATTTATGAAACGCAGCTATAATATAAAAAATCATTTGGTACGCATTATTATACTCCCTTTAATTTATTGAACGGTTCACCATATTTTTAACAAATAATCTATTAACTGACTAATAATACTTTTGTTTTTAGATTGTTAGCTGTTAGCATTTAATCGTCGTTCGTTAAAGCACGAAAAACGTGTAGACTTCTAATATTATTCCCACTGTTATCTTTTCTTAAACTTCCAGTTAATATATCGACATCATTTGCTCGATTCAGAACTGGCACTGCTGGTGAATTGTCCATGATCAAAGGAATTAGTTTATCACCTAAACTTTCCAAAATAGCAGCTAACGTTTTAATCTTTTCAATATTTGATATGACGCTGCGCTCCCTCTCAACATTTGAATCACTTAACCCAAATAAATCACTTTCCGTTGATGATGGAATTATAGCATTAATTTTTTGAGCTGCCTGATATAAAAATTGTAATTTTATTATTAATGAGACACTACGGTTTATTATACAATATTTACTTACTTGCTCAACTTTCTCGGGTCTAAATTTTTCGATAACATTTATTTTGTCCACTATACAAACAGTACAATTAAAAATATTAAAATAAATTAAAATTAATAATAAAATATTCAATTTTGAATACATAGTTTGTTTTGTAAATTATAAATTATTATTTTGTGATATTTACAGTTTCAGCAATATAATTATAATGAACGGTAGAGAATTATATTTTTTTATTCTTGGTTTTAGTTTTTCCAATTTTAAATATTTAATTTGGTTTTGTCATTATTATGGAATTATGTACAATCAAAAAATAATTTGATAGCATGCAATTTTCAACATAAAAGGGAAATAATTAAATAAATAAATATGGGTTTGCATTTTGATTAGTATTATGTACTATGTATAAATCTATATGTCGTATGTACGAGTACATTTATTAGTTAATAGTTTAAAAAAACGAATTTAGTTATATTAACTAATATTTTGTGTATTAATGCATAATATTTTATTTAAATTGCACTTGGGGATTGCACGACTTTATAAAATTATTATTGTTATTGGATTTAGTACAGTTTGTTCAACTTTTTCTCCATAATACTCATACACATTTTATTAAAAATTTCGTGGTTTTTCGAGTTGGACTTAACTTACAAGATGTTTTCTAGCAAGCATTTTTCTGGCGGCACAATCTCAATACATAGGCAATGTTGAGAAATCAAAAATTTTCGACCACTACGTTATTGTACAAAATTCATTGGCCGACTTTTCTTCCCCGGTAGTCACAGTCTTTCGTAAGTATGATATTGTGAGTATTCCAAAGGATAGAATTTAACCTATAATTTCAAATTGATTTAAATGCAAACAAATTAAAGAGAGTTTGAGAGGCTTTGAGTTTCAAATCAATTAGACCATTTTATTTTTATATAAAACTATTTAAAAAATTAGTTCTATGCGACTCTGACACTTTTCCACAAAGCATCCGTTATACATCATCAGACCAACCATTTACATTTTACAAAAAATTTCTGTTACTTAGAGTAGAGGCAGACCTAAAATATTCCCTAAAATTATAAAAAACATTTTTTTGGGATTTTTCTTTCTACATATTGAAATTTTTTTTGGAGTAGCGATACCAACCCAATTTTAAAATTAAATAAATTAGCTTTAAATTTACTCGAGTAATATATCGTTATACTTGCAGAATATAAATCTTTTTCCAGAATATGAATCTATCTCTAAAGTAAATATTTTTCAGAAAATTTTTAGATAAGCTGTAAAATTTATTAAGAATATTTCGATAGGTTCAATAAACACCAATAATTTTTAATTTTAGTTTATATGATTCGAAAACTAAAAAATCATTTTCAAAATAATTTACAGAGAAAATTTTACGGAAATCCAAAGCCTCTCGCACAAAAATCAACACACCGCCATCGGTTCTATTTTCCAGAGTTATTGTGGAGAATTACTATGACAATATTAAGCAGGCGCATGAAGATATTATCAATCATCAGCAAGCAAACCTCAACTCAATAGAAATCCGATTACCAAATATAGAAATTTCACATTTCCCACTTTGAAATGAAAAGGTTTCGCGGATACATTCGATATACTGGTACATACAAACCAAGTGCTTACGGACCCTCACAGGATCAACTACTTTAAAAGCCATTTAGGGGGTCCAGCTGCATCGCTACAATAAAAGAGTTCTGGCAGCGGCATATTTCTACCAACTGATTAATCCACCAAATATTGTGTGATGACAGACCGCGGAAGGAATTAGAATAATTTACGACACCTCAAGTGAAGCCATTCATAACATGACTAATATTCTGACTGGTGAAGGAAAATTTGATGCTCTACTAATACATGTACTTCAGAAGAAATTTGACAGCGCATCTATCAATGCCTATGGGAAAACTTTAGATGACCCAAAAAAGATTCAATATTTAAATCAGATTTTGTTGTTTTGAAAAAACAATTCCAATTACTAGAAGCAATACGAAGTAAATCTAACCGACATCCCTTACTAACCGGTCGGATAACCACAAAAAGACATAACAACCCTAGCGGAAATAACAAACAGATGCGTCAATTGCAAGAAGGATGCAAATTATTTTTGGAGATGTCAGCGATAGATTGCAATAAAACATGTATTGAACATGAAATTATTATTTGTCTAAGGTATGTTTGACAGAAGGAAATTCTTTGTAAATGTCACCCAAGTGAACGCCAGCAAAAAAATTCACCGACTATACCCGACCACGCAACGTGTCATATCAGTTGTGGAAACACACATTGTAGATAGTACAACAACAGCAGCTCAGGTTATTCTAAGCACAGCATTAGTAAGAGCTCTAACCAATGAAAGTCACCCACAACTGTCTAGAGTGCTTATTGCTCCATGTTCTCAAGCATCCCTCATAACTCATGATGCAACGAAAAAACTAAATATACAGAGCACAAAAACGCATATAAAATTTAAAAAAGTGGAAGGAGTTAAAGCTGGAGCGACGGATCACATTTGATATTGAGCCCAGATTCTCGTCAAAATTCAAAGTACAAGTAAGCGCACTAATAGTACATCAACTAGTGGGGATCTGCCAGATTCATGTCATCTGCCTCAATAGACTTAGTGAGTGGTGCGACCAAAACACATAACACTTAAACATCAACAAGAGCAAAATTATGTCTTTCAAAGTGCAAATAATAAGAATTGTGCATCCTTGAAAACAGGCGCCTTTTTCTGGATGATGCTTTTATCGTAAACGTCCTACTTGGCTACATCGATTTAGTTTTTGTATTGGAAAACGTATCAATAAATCGTCACCTCAGTACTTAAGTGTTACAAACGACAAAAACTTGAAATTGAGATAATTGAATCTAAAGTTTAATCGGCTACAAACGTAAGCCTTTACGCTATTTGACAAAATAAAATTAAGTTTCCTGAAATATGCTAACTGTTTTATCTAAAATTAGAAGGAATTTTTAATCAAACCCACAGTTTTATTTTAAAACGAAATTTAAAATTTCGAAAATTGCATATGTAACACAAAATGTTTTTTTTTGTTTTTTATTTGTATTATATGTATCAGTATTTTAGTTTTTTACGTATACTTGAAAACAGAATTATTATTTTTGGTATGAACTTAATTTTAGATTTTTAGATAATAAAATAATTTTATTTGGTTTTTAGCTTAATATTTTATTTTTTTATTAATTATTTAATAAAAACCCGACGTTTCGACGGTACATTCCGTCATTCCCAGGGGCAAAATTTTTGCTTACTTTTACTTCAGTAAAAATTGTGCCGCTGAGGATGACGGAATGTACCGTTGAAACGTCGGGTTTTTATTAAATAATTAATTAAAAAATAAAATATTAAGCTAAAAACCAAATAATTTTTTTGTATTATAACAAAACAAAAGCTTAAAAAGTGAATTAAATTAATTTTAGATCTTTAATGAATCAATAATGTCAGAGAAATATTAATAAAAATTCTTATTTGAAGTAGTATAAATTAATGTACATTTTATTCGTTATAAAATAATATAAAATTCAACAAAAAAAATAAAAACTGTGAAACTGTTTCATTCGACAATATTGTATGTTTGTATCACACAAGTCCTGATTCTAAATTTAAAATTTACGTTTTATCCGCAGACAAATCGTATGTTTGTATCATTCAAGTTCTGAATTTAAGTTTTGCGTTTATGAATTTGTTGCATATAGATTGTACGTTTGTATCACACAAGTCCCGTTTTTTTTGCGGTAATACCTTTGTCGCATATAGATTGTACGTTTGAACCATTCAAGTTTTGAATTTATTTTTTACCATTAATGTCTTATTCGCAAATAGATGGTATGTTTGTATCATTCAAGCCCTGGATTTACCTTTAGCGCTTAAATCTTATTCGCATACACGTTGTATGTTTGTATCATTCAAAACTTAATATTTCTTTTGCGTTTAAACCTGTTTTTAATATTGATTGTTTCGTATGTAACACTTAAGTATTGTTTTAATTTTATCTAAAAGTTGTTAGTAAATTATGACATTCCAATATGATTAGTTTATGTAACAGACAAGTATTTTGTTTTCATTAACAACTAAGCGTATGTAACACTTGTCACACTGATATCTTTGAATTGGAATGAGATAAGCAAATTTTGAAAAGAGCAATCGAAAGCTCTCGTTTTTTTAAACAAGATGGCACTACTAACTCAAAAATGATAAAAATGCGTTTATAACATTTAAGTACTGAGGTGACGAAATGTTCCAAGCAGGAGATTGCTTAATCACCGATTTTAGACGCTAGAATATTAGTCCACCTATTATGGTGATAACCCGAGATCTAAGAGCATTCGAGGTAATCCGAGGTCTAAAAGCACTCGATACAAATGCAGAGCAACGTGATTGTTGGCTAAATTATATCGTGGTAAATAAAATGGGTTGATGAAACTAGAATGCTATGGGCTTGGGAGTCGATATCACTACAATATCCAACCATAAATGAATTTTTTGAGTTCCTAAATAGATGATGTGATACATTAAAGTCACTATCATCTTATTCAAATAGAAAACCAGTATCACAAGTAAGGCCCTTAGTTACCGAATCAACACAACCAACTTCAAAAACAGTTTCATGGGAGTGTCCACTATGCATTGGACAGAAGCACCTATTACATGAGTGTGGAGAATTTCGAAAGCTAGCAGTAACCAAGCGGAAGAAGTGAGTTGGTTTCATAAGGGCCATACCGTGTAAAATTGTAGCGGAAAAGCTAGATACCATATGTGTAGGCGTACGCGCAACACTTTACTACATTAGGAGTTAGATCGAGCCGCTAATAAAATTGAAACGCACATTATTAAGGAAGAATTGAGCAAGGACCAACCAAGCAATAGCAATTTACAGACGGAACAATCATAGTGCTTGCAAACACACAATTCGTTTGGAGCTCATACAATTTTGCCCACCGCTATCGTCAGAGTAAAGGACTCCACTGGTAAATGGCAATAAACAATTTTGCAAAGTTTCGCTAGATTCTGCGTCTAAAGCCACGTTCATATCAAAATCGTGTGTTCAGAGATTGGGATTGAACGAACCAATGGTCATGTGATGGTGCGTGGGTTGGTAGAAGCTGATTTATAAACTGCTAGAGGTTTAGTTTGTAACGCGTGTCCTAAGTTTAATAAATAAAAAACCAACCAAAAACCGAAAAAATGTATGTTCGTTATAAAACGTATAAACTAATTTATTAGACAAAATCAATTATTTTGTAAATAATTACAGGATATCAATAGAAAAAAATATAAAGGGCTGAAACCTCACGAGGTGATCAGAACTTCGGTCTTTGGTATTTTCAATGGGGATAGCATTCACCTGTCACCTGTGTGATAAAGTTGGTATGACAGTTTTGACAGTATTGATTTCTATTTTAACCAACATATGTTTGCTTATACAACAAAAGCCAAACAGGTTAAAAGATTCAGTAACATGAGTACAGGCATCCAATTTAACACGAAAATCGTATTCCAGAACTTTATACCGAAAGTAGCATTAACAACGCGCATGTTAAATTTCATAATAATCGGGTAAGGAATAACCAAGTTTCATCCTGCTTGGCCATATTCCAGAGCTTTACCTAAAAATCATTTTAGAATCCCATTTTCAATACACATGTCGAATTTCATTATAATCGATTGAGAAATGGGCAAGTACCATCATACTTGGCCATATTCCTGAACCTCAATAAAAACTCACTTTACAATCCCTACACATGTCGAATTTCATCATAATCAGATGAGAAATAGTCAAGTTCCATCAAACTTGACCATATTCCAGAACGTCATCCAAACAACATTTTAGAATCCCATTTCCAATATACATGTCGAATTTCAACGTAATCGCTTGAGAAATGGGCAAGTTTCATCATACTTGGCCATATTGCAGAACTTCATCCAAAACAATTTTAGAATCCAATTTTCAACGCACATGTGATGATAAATAGTCAAGTTCCATCAAACTTGACCATATTCCAGAACGTCATCCAAACAACATTTTAGAATCCCATTTCCAACGCACATGTCGAATTTCATCTTAATCGGTTGAAAAATAGGCAACTTCCATCATACTTGGCCATATTCCAGAACTTCATTCAAAACTCCTTTTAGAATCCCATTTCTAACACACATGTCGAATTTCATAATATTCAGTTGATAAATAGGCAAGTTTCAGCGCTAGCATATAAAAAATTTGTTAACTACATACTCACTACATCCTAATCCAACCCCAACTCAACTCGCAAATTGACTCCTAACTTAACCTTCAAATCAATTCCCAATTCAATGCCCAATATTATATAAAAAAATCGTAAATATTTATAAAACCAGGTATTTTGAGTCAATTCGTATGGCAGGTACCCCACCCTCTTGACGTACAGCCTCCAAAAGCTTGTAACGATGCGATCGTGCACGCTTTAGGTATATGGATTACTATTAGGGCGCGTGATTTTTTTTTGTGAAGTGACCCTAATGGTGGTTGGTTTGATTCTTGGCTGAACCGGTCAATCTAGCGGTTTTTTTTATTTGGTTGGTGGGGGTATTTACTGCAGATGGCGATTGAGTGGTGTCAAATGAATACCGGGAAAAAAGAGACAAACCTATATTTTTTTTTATTTAGAAAACAGAAAATTATGAAAAAAAGAAAAAAACTTTCTTTTTGGATGGAGATTTGGTGACGGTAAACGAAAAAAAAAGAACCATAAGGAAACCAACACCTCAAAAAAATATTGAGAAGCAGAGATTGGTGAGGAAATTAGACGAAATATAAATAAAAAAAAAAGATAATCGTGTAAGGTTTGATTGATCAAAGTTGGATATCATTGGTCAAATTAGCCAATATTTATAGTTGACAGACAATTGAGTTGACATTTTGTGAAGTTGTATTTTTTTTGGTTTATTTTTATTTTTTTGATCCCACTTGCGTCGTGTAATCATAAAACAAATAAAACTCGAATAGTGCTTAGTGTAAATATTTTGGTTTTTGTGCAGTTTTCACGATCCAGGTGGATTCGCAGTCCCCCCCCCCCCCCCCCCCCCCCCCCCCCCCCCCCCCCCAAGACTGAGCAAAGCTGGCAAATCGCTGCAGCTGTAGAGTCCGCTGGATATCTGCTAACATTGCGGTTCGATCCACAAGCTAGCATTCGGTCGAAACGTGTTGTTACAAGCTTTTCAAATCTCCGCCTTGACCATAGAAGCAGATTGGAGAACAAAAATTCAAAATCGGACAAGCCGTTCTCCGGTTCTCGAGATACCACTGGTACAGACATCCAGACCTCCAGACAGACGGACGGACATTGTTTTTTTTTGCATTTTCAGACTCAGGGACTTTCAAAACGTCGAGAAAAGTGGTTTTGGACAAACCAATTTTTTCGTCATTTTTGACAGGATTTCAATACTTTGGTCTTTTTAGACCGAAGTAATTTATATTAACAATAAAATCAATTAAGGAAAAAATATGTATAGTTATGTTTGGAAATCCCAAATTAAGTATGTAATTTGTTGCATCCTTTAAATAATAAGACTGCAATTGCTTGGGAGTTGAAACAACATTTGACGGTAAATCATTTAAAATTAAATCAACAGTTAGGAGAAATAAAAAATCAAGCGGTGGAGATCCAAAAACTAACTGAGCAGCTAACATCTTTTGCAGCAGTAGTCAAAAACAAACTAAGTTAGTTTTGTTACAACCGAAACAACCACAAGAAAATAAGAAAACTAGAGAAGATGTAACAATGAACATTGACCCTAAAAGTATACCACTAATGGGATGTCGAAATATTTTCAACGGTGGAATCATCTTACAATGTGATTCTAATGATGCCAAGGAGAAACTGAAGACACTTGTTACAGAGAAAATGGGAGCTGAATATGAAGTGAAACTACCAACGGAACGAAACGCAAGAGTGAAAATACTTGGAATGTCAGAGAAATTAGAAACTAATGAAATTGTGTCCGCGCTAAAACAGCAAAACCCTTTCCTGATAAACAGTGAAATTAAGGTAGTGACTACTTATTGTAGAAGAAAATCTCATAAGATAGATACAATTATTGAAGTGGAATCTGAAAACTTCAAAAAAATTATTCAAGCTGAGAAGTTAAATATACATTTTGACAGATGTCACGTAGTGGAGACAATAGGGATATCAAGATGTTATAATTATAATGGTTATGGCCGTCATAGTAATAAATGTACCGGTAGACTTTTGTCCAAAGTGTAGTGGTGATCATCTATTAAAGGAGTTTAAAAGTCAGGAGCCAAAGTGTTGCAATTGCATTGAAGTAAATACCAAACTGAACATGAACTTTGCTACTAATCACTCGGCTTGGGATAGTTCTTGTACGGTGTATCAACTACCGGTGTATGCTGTACGCTTACATTCGGAGCTTACCCTCAAATTTCTTGGAATTGCAGCAAATGTTTAAAGAATATGAACCAGCGGTAGTGTTTCTCAGCGAAACACGAACAACAGGAGATATGTATATGACTCAGAATTTTATATTGAAAATTACCAATGCGTACGGTGCGATTCGGATAGTCGCCATACAGGAGGAGTTTTATATACATAAATAACAATATAAGTTTCAAAATAATATCTAAGTGCGAAAGTAACTGCGCTTGGTTTTTAGCGATTCAGATTATAAAAGGATATCATACAACTGGAATCTTTGGTGTAGTTTATAGATCATTCCAAACGACAAACGCAATATTTTTAAATAATTTAGAGGAGTGGTTTGAAAATGTTATCAATCAGAATAAACTCAATATTATATTTGGAGACTTTAATATTGATCTCAAAAACAACGATTTCTACAATTTTAAATTAAATCAGCTAATTAAGATTATAGATTGACACAAATAGTCCAGGAATACACCAGAGTCACGCAAACCAGCAAAAGTTTGTTAGATCTATTAATAACCCATTCAGCTACCGTTCAGCGTGAAGTTATAAAAGAACAACAAATAAGCGATCATTATATGATAAGTGCAAATTTAAGCAGTAAACAATCAGAGTCATTAGATGAATGCAGAATGAAATAAATTATATCATGGAAAAATTACTATGAGGATAAGCTTAACTTCATTTTAAATCACCGGTTCCGGAATTAACTGAAACAAAAATTAGTCAAAATAGAAATACAATACCTTGGTTCTCAGAAAATTTGAAATTATTGAAGCAAGAAAAAACTCGTAGTTATAGTGTTATGAAAATTATGAATTCAGATGAAACTTGGGAAAGTTACAGGAAAGTTAGAAATTTGTATAAAACAATCGTTGGGAAAGGAACAATTTGAATACTTCAGAAACAAGTTCATTGAAAACCAATACAACCCAAAGAAACTGTGGAAAACGCTTAAATCCATCTACAAGTCTAAAAATACGACACACTGGTGTATTCAATTTAACAACAAAACACTCACCGATAAACAAGAGTTAGCAGAAGCGATAAATAAAGCATTTGTGTCCAGCGTGATAGATATTCACCAGAACATCCCTGAGATAAAGGATTGGAACTTTTCGAAGAATGATAATAATTTTGAAAAACTCAGCTTTCAAGAAATAACTCGCCAGGAGATATCAAAAATATTAAGTAAATTAAAGTCTCAATGTGGAGTTGATGGCATAAAGAGAACGGTCATGCTGGATGCGATGAAGAACTACTTATTCTCGGAATATTTTGCAGATTTAGTTAATCGAAGTCTAAAGGAAGGAGTAATATCGACTTCATGGAAAATATCAACAGTTGTTCCAATTCCAAAAACTACAAAACCAACCACATCTGAAGATCTGCGCCCCATAAATATGCTCCCAATTTATGAAGCTGTACTGGAACGAGTAGTTAAAAAACAGTTGGTTGATCATATTGCTAATAACAATATATTAGTGGATCAACAATCTGGTTTTAGAGAATTGCATTCCTGTGAAACAGTATTAAATCTTATGTTGGACATATGGAAAACTCAAATAGACGAAAATAAAGTAGTGATAGCAGTTTTTTTAGATTTCAAACGAGCTTTTGAAACTATAGATAGGAAAATCTTATTCCAAAAATTATGCAAGAACGGTATAGAAGGAAAAAGAGCTTGAATGACAGAAACATACAAAAGTCGATAATTTTACATCATCGTTGATAGAAAACAATCTCGGAGTACCACAAGGTTCAACACTTGGACCATTTTTATTTATCTTGCATATAAATGGCATAGTAGATGTTATAAAGAACTGTCAAATTAATATGTTTGCGGACGACACATTAATTACTATTTCGGCACCAACTCATCAAGAAGCAGTACAAAAAGTAAACGAAGACCTTGAGAATTTACGGGGATGTTTGATGTTTCATAAATTGTCAATAAACATTTCGAAAACGAAGTATATGTTCTTGTCAATCAAAACCAAGTACGAGGGTATCTCAGATATTGTAATTGCGAACCAAATCATTGAACGAGTTAAAAAATGCAAATATCTCAGTATCGTCATTGATGAAAACTTAAGTTTTAACCAGCATTTGGATTACTTAGCCAAAAAGATGAATAAAAAATTTGGACTTTTCAACAGAATTAATGACAAGCTACCAATGGTCCCAATGGAGACCAAAATAATATTTTATAAATCAATTGTAGCTCCCCATGTAAATTATTGCTTATCTGTCCTATTTATCATGAATCAAACACAATTAACACGACTGCAAAAAATACAGAATCGATTTATGAGAAGCATTTTAAACGCGGATAATAGAATACATATTAAAGACATGCTAGAAAAACTAAGCTGGAAATCAATCAGCCAGAGAATACACTTTAATGTGCTAAAACTGTTTTATTTACTCGAAAAGGGGGATCTTCCAAAATATTTCGATAGTTTGCTGTCTTCCAACAGAAAAGTCCATTATAATACCAGGAATAGGTACTCATTTTAGATTACCAAGGTACGGTAAATCATTTTCTCAACGATCGCTAGGGTATAATGGTGTGAAGTTATATAATTCTTTCAGCAACTATTGCAATCTTAATGGCCTTCAAGAGCTAGAGTACGGCCAGTTTATTCAACTATTACACATATTCATCAAAGAAGAAATTAATATTTAGTTATAGTAAGATATACAAATGTATTTAATTAATTAATTAATTTACATAAAAATAGGTTTTAAAAAAATGGCAATAATGATAAATAAATAAATAAATACATTTGGTTTCCATTACACAGTGATCATCTCGAGTTGCAATTAGATAATACGTAATGGAAATGAGGAAATAAACATTCACATTCCCAAAAGATCAAACACGTATACAGAACGAATTAAGAGAGAGAGAGAGAGATTGCCAAAACCAAATTAACAAAATCGCATTGCCTAATTGCCTATTGAATGTAAATAAACTTTATATGTATGTATATGTGCTTGGAAAGTTATAATTTATATTTATAATATAATGGAAGTAAATCAGGGCATTGGAACCCAAAAATATAAATAAAATCAAATTAAAAAAAAGCTAAGATGTATCAAAATTTCAAATTTCAACTAGAATTTAGTCCGCACAATAAAGATCATCCCTAATGTAAAAATTCTAAAAAATACCAAAAACACAAGAGGAATACCCTTAAATTGTCAACAGAAAAATCCCAAAAATAGTCCCGAAAACAAATTTAATTGCCAGAACACTCCATTAGATTGTTATTAAATACGACCAGGACCAACTACAATTTGATAACAATTGCTACATAATTTGTTGTCATCCTTGCGCGGAGAGCACCAATGCTAAGCGACTTTATGGAGTCCTCTATTTAAGTATATGATATGAATAATTATTTCTTTTAATATTGGAATTTTAATAAATCGTAAAAGCGGGGTTGGATGTTTGGGGTCTCTGCCCCATCCTCCAATGTATAATATGAATAAAATAACTTTAAAATTTTGCATATTTAAAAAACTTGATTTTTGGGATCTTTTTTATGCTATAACAAAAGGAAACTACATAATTTCATGTCATCTTTGCGCAAAGAGTTTTCTATTTTAGTACGTGAATAATTATTAAAAAACATAAATTTTTCCAAAATTCTCCAGTTTCTATTAATGTTAGAATTTCAAGAATTCGTCGAATGGTTTTCGCAACATGACTTTAAGGTAAATTCTAGTAAATCAAATTTTATAATTTATAAAACGCAAAGTTGTGCTAATCATAATTTACCTTTCGTGGTTTACGGTAGCGGGACTATTCGGGAAGTTGAAAAAAAATTAAGGAAAGATGAAATTAAGATTGAAAGAATTTCGTTTTTTAGAGCTTTTGTTAAAGAAAAACTTTTTAAAGAATACTTTGAAGAATATACTCGTAATTTATCACATTTTATGCTAATTACGTGTATGTATATCGTACAATGTAAAATATGTATTAGATATTATAGTTACATAAGTTTAAATTATTGTAATGACATGAATTAGTACATTAATTTTGTAATTTTTGGAAAATAAATAATAATTGACCGTTTTTCTATTATTAAAGTGGATATTTGCACAAAGAGGAGTTCATTTATCATGCATACGAAACCTGCTAAAATCCACAATTTATTATTACGTACTTCATTATAAATTACACAGGTGTTAAAACAACCACCATTAATACCTATTTTAATTAGCAATAATAGCTGATTAATCAATAATTCAACGATGTATTCTATACAAATATTACTTACCTGTGTATATAAATCAAGCAAATAGCAAAATAAATTTTAATCAGGCAGTTTACCTTTACCAAGTTAGTGTGATCGAAAAACAAAGAAAATAAAAACCGCGAATTAGTGCAAATTAGTGAAGATGTTGGAGAATTTGGAAATCCCGCACAGGAAAATTTCAGGCTACAACAATGTTGAGACACTCAACTTTATTGAAGAAATTTTACAAGGATCTACAGAAGTCATTGGGGCCAATGTTTTTAATCGCAATTATAAATACAACGTACGGACTTATATCACAATTGCTTTAACACACATTTTTATGTTTTCGTACATTTTCATAATATTTGCGGATGTACCGCTTATTCAAAAACTAGAAGGAGTTCCACCTATTCTTATTTGTTACCAAGTGAGTATGCAAAGTTTGGAGACTGGTTTACTACATTAAGAAACTATTAACACTTGTTTCTTTTTTTAACAGGGGTGCCATAAATTTTACACTTTCATATTAAATTCTAATTATTTTTATAAATTATTCAGTCAAATACATGGATTACATATCCGGTACGTGAATGAACGAGCAATTGAACCAAAACTCAAAAAATTATTGGCCCAATGTATTTTCATACTCGAGTTAAATCTTATTTGCTATATTGTTGTCGTTTTGGCATATATTGCTTTTCCGTTAATCATGTGGTTTGTCAATAACGAGTTAACCACTATTTTTCCAATTCAACTTCCATTTATTGATTGGCATCAACCACTCGGATACACAATTAATACAATTTATCAAATGGTGCTTTTGGTGTTGGGAATTGTTGGTATGCTTACGGCAGACTTAGCATTTATGTATACAGTTTTCCAATCCATTGCATATTTTGAAATTTTTAATTATCGTCTCGATCGATTGAATAAGCTGATGGACAGTAATCCGGGTAATATACGTATAATTGAAGCAACATTACTTGAAAGTTTTGCAGCACATCAGGATTATATTGAATATAACAAACAGATGAATAAATACTTCGCTCAGCTTTGTTTAATGCAACTGGTGACAAGCGAAATCATTTTAATATTCTCGGTACTCTTAACATTATGGAATAAATGGATTATTGGATTTTTTATGACAGTAGCCGCTTTAATTCAAATTACTGAATATTGTATTTTAGGAATAATTATCAAATTTCAAGTAAGCACATACATACATATAATATATTGCATAATCAAATAAGAGATATTTAATATAATCGTAAATATTTCATTTATTCCAGAATAATAAAGCTTTAACAATTATTTATAACATGAAATGGTACAAATTACCTCTCCGCCTACAAAAGCTTGTGATTTTAATGACTTTACGTACTTAAAATTCAGATGGGTTGAATATTGGCTCCGTTGGTAAGCTAAATGTAGCGACATGCAGGCAAGTAAGTAAAACTCCGTAGCTGAACCTGAAAAAGTTATTGTTTAGTTGCAAATGCATGTGTAAGTGAATTGACCGTGTAAACTTTCCATAATTTTTTTCTACGGAAATTCAGTTTTTATTTGTTAATTGTGTTTTCAATTTTTCCTCGATGTACAACGGATTTAAAATTATTGAAACACAAAACAGTTTCGGAAAATAAAAAAAATTATTCGCTGGCATAGAAAAGCTATTATTTCCAAAATTATTTTGGTCTTTCTTTAATTTTTTTCATAAATGTACAATTGTACATTTTCCATAAGTTTACTTTAGTGTATACACAAAACACAGTAAAACAGCTGTTAAACGCTATTTTTTTCTTTTAATCTAAAACCGAAAACGGCTCTTTTTTGACAACCTTTAGTTTACTTTCAGTTATCTTCATTCAGCAGTATTATTTACATTTGATAAATTCATACTACACAGGTAAAATTCTTTTAATAATCGGAAAATTGTTTAGTTTTCCGGCAGTTATCGGGTTAGGCCCATTCAAGTCACTTCATACACATGTGTTTGTAATGAGTATGAATAAACATTAATCTTGCGATTTGTAACGTATTCTAGGTGCTAAAAACAACTTATTCATACTTATTGTAATAAAAAATAATTAATAAGGATTGGAAGAAAAACAACGGCATCAAGCTGAACGAACAAAACTCATCATAAAAATTAATCATTAATTAATATAGAAACTTACAATAAATCTTAAATGCTTAAAATACAACGTATTGAATTTAGGAAAATAAGGTGCATCCGAAATGCAAAATGAGTATTTAGTGAAGACGTATTTCAAAAACTAGTTGCGATGTTATTTTTATGTGAATTTTTAGCATTATCTTGTTTGATATCAATTTATATTTAAGTTGGTATTCTGGTCTAGAGACATACATTTTGGGAGTTTCTTTTGAGCTCGATAAAAAAACAAAAAATATTTTTACCATTCATTACTTTTACAACATACCTATTTACTGATATTTTAAAAATATACAAAAAAAAATTTTCAAAAAAAAATGAAAATTAAATGAGTTAAGCTGGTAATTTGGGAGTAAAAAGGGGTATGCTGATTGACATGATTGTAACCCTTCTCGTGTCAACGACACGAGAAATTAAATTAAAAAAAAGATTCTTAAGTAGAAAGACTGTCTGAAAACAATGCATTTTTCGACTCTTTTTTTATAATTTTTTTTTTTTTTTTTGAAAATAGCAAAAAAAATATTTTTCATACAAAAGTGGTAGGGACGATAGACAGTTATACATTGAACGTTGGTTCAAAATTGGAAGTAAATCGGTTAAATAGAACTTGAGATATCATGTCAACCAGCATACCCTTTCTTTTACCACCTAGCTAAGCTGCTAATATAACTCATTTAATTTTCATTTTTCTTTCATTTTTTTTTTATATTTTCAAAATATCAATAAATATGTTGTAAAAGTATGAATGGTAAATTTTTTTTTTTTATCGAACTCGAAACGTCCAAAATATGTGCCTTAATTAATCGTATTTATATATTTATTATTGTAATGACATTTAATCCATAAACTCTAATTCTAATACTTCTTTCTATCAACATTAATTATAAAGCCAACACTAATGTACTACAAGCCTGATTCCGTGATGAAGCACACAGTTATCCTCATACTTTAATCGCTTATACTTGAAAGTGTTGGTGCAAAATTCTTTTGTTTTGTTGTATCTACAATTTGTTTGTTTATTCTCAATCCGATCACTAATACTTTCATGTACATATAAGCGAAAAATAAATTTATAATATTAGTGACAGTCAGGCTTGTATGTAGTACATTAATGTTGGTTTTGATTAAATAATTTTTTTTTTAAATAAAATTGTATAGTGCAAGTTAGTGGCGTAAGGTAAATAGCCTCTTATTATATTATCTCTAACGGTAAAATGTTGTATACATTTGCACATATGGAATTGCTTAAATATACATTAAGGGTCAGTTTGATAGTTCGCACGGTGCGGTGCAGTGTACATTTTTTTCTTTATTTCGCTAATAGAAAATAAATCAAAGGAGACTAGGGAATCAGTATGCACTGCATCGCACCGTGCGAATTATCAAACAGACCCTAAACTTGATTTCCTAATAAAATTTGTAAAAAAATAATTAAAATCAGAAAAGTTAGCTGTCAAAACATTGTAGTGTAATCAGCTGAGTATATTGCGCCTTAATGTAATAAAAAAAAAAATTGTTTGTAGCTTAGACCATAGAATAGAATGGACCGTAATCAATGGATTTTAACTGTCTCCAACATCTGCAGCGCAAAGTAGCCTTTTGACCGATAGGGTAACTATAGCAAGAATAATCAAAATTAGTATCCACAGATGTCGCTACTAAATTAAGTAGATTTATTTATTAAAAACCCTGATGTCACTGCAACTTCATCCATCGGAAATCTTATAAATCTAAATAATAAGTCTTATGTTAGAACAAAGTTAACTAAAATTATCCATTTTCTGGGTCAATAAAATAATTTTTTTGAATAATTATCGTTTTTTATTTCATTTATGTATAAATGATATCTGTTGGTACTAAATGTATCTGCTGAATTTTGTAGTGACCTCTATGGGTACTATTATTATTATTATTATTACTGTAGGGTATGGGCATAGACATTCATACTAGATTTCTCATTTCATAGTAACTAAAGGAAAAAAACAAAAACTTCTGATAATTCCAATGTATCGTTGTGCTGTGTATTTTATAAGGCAATGATTTTAGAATGCGTTGCAAATATAATACGTATATGCAATACATCGATAATATTTGAATGGAAAATTTTTGTTTTTATTTTGTGTTTTTAGTCAAATGAGAGATCTATTATGATTGTCTATGGTATGGGTACTATTATTATTATTATTGTGTTATCTATTACTGGCTTTACACCGTAGATAGTATAATAGCAAAAATAAAATATAATATTTTGATTTGATAGCTATCAAATTTTAATACCTGTTATATTTTATTGTAGAAGGAAAATTTTGACAGTGGATTATTGATAAATTAGTCTAGAAACGTTTTTGTGTATTTTGAAATTATTCTTTGTCATTATTTTGTTATAATTTTCTGTTTTTTATGAATATTTTATGCGGTGTAAACCCGACTACAGTAGATAGTAAAATAGAATTATACTATTTTGCTATTATACTATCTACGGTGTAAAGCTGGTGGGTACTAATTTTGATTATACTTCCTATAGTTACCCTTTCGGTCACAAGGTTACTTTGCGCGGCAGATGTTGGAGACAAGCTACTTTACAATTTTATATGGAAACGTCACTTCGCTAGCGGCCCATTCTATTGTATGATCTAAGGTTTGTAGTAAAATAAAAATAATTCGGCAGCATTAACAAAACAGGTGTTCAAATGATGTTTAGTTAAAATAATAAAAAAGTAACATCTCTAAAAAAAACAGACACTTAAAGGATCGTTTATGACCTTAAGATCTTAATTATATTTAAATTAGTTTATTAGTTTATAAAAAACAAGGAATTAGGTATCTAGGGACATAATTTTAAGACATGAATTTCATTATTCATTTCTGCGGAAAGCAGTAAAATAAAATTATTCTGATTAAAAAAATTATTCTGTGTATTTTAATAATTTCTTAATACATATTTGCTGTGTTTTTTATAAGTATCGATAGATCTATTCAGATATTTGCCAAAAAAAATGGGAAATTGTAGCTATTTCTATCATGCCCTTAAAAATTCTGGCACTCGCCGCACTAAGAATTGTGTTTATTTTGACAATACGTTATTGTTGTTTTCGTTATATTTTGATATTCCAAAAGTATTCGCGATTTGCAACAAAGTAGCTGACATCTGATGAACACAATATGAACAAAATTTTACCATAGAACAAGGGGGATCAGAACTGTCAAACATTTGAATTTGACAATACTCGTCCCCTTTACTTACATAGAAACCATCGTTAACTACATTTGATGAAAATCGCCAATAAATACATGAGAAAAAGTATGCATACATTTTATCCATCTATATATATAAAGAGAAGTGTACATTTTGATTGTCACTCCATAACTCGAGAACGGCTGAACCGATTGCCATAACATTTTTAGGGAAGGTGCAGGGAGGAGTGATGATGGTTAGTTGATTTTGAAATCCAAAATCGGTCCAATCATTCTCGAGTTATGATTTTTTTCCTGAAATGAACTCGCTCTTTGTAAAACAACAACAACAAATACCAAAGCAACCTTGATTATACAAGCCATAATCTAAAAAACGAAGCTTTTATAAGGGAATTAGAAACGACGAAAAAATCAAAATTTCCATAGTAAAACACACAAAACATATGGGAAATCACTTTTTTCCCTAAGACAAATTTGTAAATGAAAACGTTGCAAATTCTTAATTATGATTTCTGAAATATTTTCATAAATGTTTGAATTTCAACATATATGAATATCGTTTAAGTAAATCGTTTTCATTTTCTTGTAATAATTGATTTATTTAAACCAAATATAAAAAAAAGTTCATAACAACAGCTTTCTGGTCAAATTAAAAAGAAAAGCTTACTACAAATCGTGTGCATTAAGCCAATATACATAGATGGCAGTGGGCATTAAACATTTTGAAAACCGTACAAAAAATCGCCACTTGGGGAAATTTCAGTTCAAAAGTTGTAGGAAAAGCAAAACAAATTCGCAAAATATTTAAGAACGTGTCATAATTTTGTGATTAAACAATCTTTTTCGTATTTTTCTGTATAAATCTGAGACATCTAACGTACACTAGTAAAACTAAAGATAAATTTAGCAAGTATTATTTTAATTCGTCAGAGCCAACTTTGATGTATTTTTCAAAATGAAAGTTCACAAAATATATTTTAGAAATAATTTAATTTTAATATTTCTGCAATTAATATTTACTAAATACCAATATACCCTTCTTGTATATTGCTGCTAAATATATGTAGAACACTTTTGTATAAAAATTTTGTAACATTTTTGCTTTTTTCATTGAAAAACTTGAAGCTAAAAAAACACCATTTTTAGATGTATGTGAAGTTGGCCCAAAATTCATCCCAAAAAAATGCAGTGGTAACACTAAACTAAAAATTTTCTTCATATTTAGGTGTCAGCCCAGAAAAACATGTATCATGATACAATTTTATAATGTCAGCCCAAAAAAGTTACTATCACGATAGCAAAATTTCTCCCAACAGAATCTCAGCCAAAATAATATGAAAAATTTATCCAGTCGTATTTAATAGGAGTTTTGCAATTTAACTGAGTATTTTCTCAAGTAATGTATTGTTGCCACCAATCTCTTGATGATTTTTTATTAGGCCTATGAATTGTGAGTACTCTGGATAATTTTCAGAATTTTGTCATGGGGATAGCATGGTCAAATATGGCCGTAAAACCTCGTGAGTCGCATTTGATTGGATTTTCGCATTTCAACTGAGTATTTTCTCAAGTAATGTATTGTTGCCACCAATCCCTTGATGATTTTTTATTAGGCCTATCAATTGTGAGTACTCTGGATAATTTTCAAAATTTTGTCATGGGGATAGCATGGTCAAATATGGCCGTAAAACCTCGTGAGTCGCATTTGATTGGATTTTCGCAATTCAACTGAGTATTTTCTCAAGTAATGTATTGTTGCCACCAATCTCTTGATGATTTTTTATTAGGCCTATGAATTGTGAGTACTCTGGATAATTTTCAGAATTTTGTCATGGGGATAGCATGGTCAAATATGGCCGTAAAACCTCGTGAGTCGCATTTGATTGGATTTTCGCATTTCAACTGAGTATTTTCTCAAGTAATGTATTGTTGCCACCAATCTCTTGATGATTTTTTATTAGGCCTATCAATTGTGAGTACTCTGGATAATTTTCAGAATTTTGTCATGGGGATAGCATGGTCAAATATGGCCGTAAAATCTCGTGAGTCGCATTTGATTGGATTTTCGCAATTCAACTGAGTATTAAGTAATGTATTGTTGCCACCAATCTCTTGATGATTTTTTATTAGGCCTATAAATTGTGAGTACTCTGGATAATTTTCAGAATTTTGTCATGGGGATAGCATGGTCAAATATGGCCGTAAAACCTCGTGAGTCGCATTTGATTGGATTTTCGCATTTCAACTGAGTATTTTCTCAAGTAATGTATTGTTGCCACCAATCTCTTGATGATTTTTTATTAGGCCTATCAATTGTGAGTACTCTGGATAATTTTCAGAATTTTGTCATGGGGATAGCATGGTCAAATATGGCCGCAAAACCTCGTGAGTCGCATTTGATTGGATTTTCGCAATTCAACTGAGTATTTTCTCAAGTAATGTATTGTTGCCACCAATCTCTTGATGATTTTTTATTAGGCCTATGAATTGTGAGTACTCTGGATAATTTTCAGAATTTTATCATGGGGATAGCATGGTCAAATATGGCCGCAAAACCTCGTGAGTCGCTTTTGATTGGATTTTCGCAATTCAACTGAGCATTTTCTCAAGTAATGTATTGTTGCCACCAATCTCTTGATGACTTTTTATTAGGCCTATCAATTGTGAGTACTCTGGATAATTTTCAAAATTTTGTCATGGGGATAGCATGGTCAAATATGGCCGTAAAACCTCGTGAGTCGCATTTGATTGGATTTTCGCAATTCAACTGAGTATTTTCTCAAGTAATGTATTGTTGCCACCAATCTCTTGATGATTTTTTATTAGGCCTATCAATTGTGAGTACTCTGGATAATTTTCAAAATTTTGTCATGGGGATAGCATGGTCAAATATGGCCGCAAAACCTAGTGAGTCGCATTTGATTGGATTTTCGCAATTCAACTGAGCATTTTCTCAAGTAATGTATTGTTGCCACCAATCTCTTGATGATTTTTTATTAGGCCTATCAATTGTGAGTACTCTGGATAATTTTCAGAATTTTGTCATGGGGATAGCATGGTCAAATATGGCCGTAAAACCTTGTGAGTCGCATTTGATTGGATTTTTGCATTTCAACTGAGTATTTTCTCAAGTAATGTATTGTTGCCACCAATCTCTTGATGATTTTTTATTAGGCCTATGAATTGTGAGTACTCTGGATAATTTTCAAAATTTTGTCATGAGGATAGCATTGTCAAATATGCCCGCAAAACCTCGTGAGTCGCATTTGATTGGATTTTCGCAATTCAACTGAGTATTTTCTCAAGTAATGTATTGTTGCCACCAATCTCTTGATGATTTTTTATTAGGCCTATCAATTGTGAGTACTCTGGATAATTTTCAAAATTTTGTCATGGGGATAGCATGGTCAAATATGGCCGTAAAACCTCGTGAGTCGCATTTGATTGGATTTTCGCATTTCAACTGAGTATTTTCTCAAGTAATGTATTGTTGCCACCAATCTCTTGATGATTTTTTATTAGGCCTATCAATTGTGAGTACTCTGGATAATTTTCAGAATTTTGTCATGGGGATAGCATGGTCAAATATGGCCGCAAAACCTCGTGAGTCGCATTTGATTGGATTTTCGCAATTCAACTGAGTATTTTCTCAAGTAATGTATTGTTGCCACCAATCTCTTGATGATTTTTTATTAGGCCTATGAATTGTGAGTACTCTGGATAATTTTCAGAATTTTATCATGGGGATAGCATGGTCAAATATGGCCGCAAAACCTCGTGAGTCGCTTTTGATTGGATTTTCGCAATTCAACTGAGCATTTTCTCAAGTAATGTATTGTTGCCACCAATCTCTTGATGACTTTTTATTAGGCCTATCAATTGTGAGTACTCTGGATAATTTTCAAAATTTTGTCATGGGGATAGCATGGTCAAATATGGCCGTAAAACCTCGTGAGTCGCATTTGATTGGATTTTCGCAATTCAACTGAGTATTTTCTCAAGTAATGTATTGTTGCCACCAATCTCTTGATGATTTTTTATTAGGCCTATCAATTGTGAGTACTCTGGATAATTTTCAAAATTTTGTCATGGGGATAGCATGGTCAAATATGGCCGCAAAACCTAGTGAGTCGCATTTGATTGGATTTTCGCAATTCAACTGAGCATTTTCTCAAGTAATGTATTGTTGCCACCAATCTCTTGATGATTTTTTATTAGGCCTATGAATTGTGAGTACTCTGGATAATTTTCAAAATTTTGTCATGGGGATAGCATGGTCAAATATGGCCGCAAAACCTAGTGAGTCGCATTTGATTGGATTTTCGCAATTCAACTGAGCATTTTCTCAAGTAATGTATTGTTGCCACCAATCTCTTGATGATTTTTTATTAGGCCTATCAATTGTGAGTACTCTGGATAATTTTCAGAATTTTGTCATGGGGATAGCATGGTCAAATATGGCCGTAAAACCTCGTGAGTCGCATTTGATTGGATTTTTGCATTTCAACTGAGTATTTTCTCAAGTAATGTATTGTTGCCACCAATCTCTTGATGATTTTTTATTAGGCCTATGAATTGTGAGTACTCTGGATAATTTTCAAAATTTTGTCATGAGGATAGCATTGTCAAATATGCCCGCAAAACCTCGTGAGTCGCATTTGATTGGATTTTCGCATTTCAACTGAGTATTTTCTCAAGTAATGTATTGTTGCCACCAATCTCTTGATGATTTTTTATTAGGCCTATCAATTGTGAGTACTCTGGATAATTTTCAAAATTTTGTCATGGGGATAGCATGGTCAAATATGGCCGTAAAACCTCGTGAGTCGCATTTGATTGGATTTTCGCAATTCAACTGAGCATTTTCTCAAGTAATGTATTGTTGCCACCAATCTCTTGATGATTTTTTATTAGGCCTATCAATTGTGAGTACTCTGGATAATTTTCAAAATTTTGTCATGAGGATAGCATTGTCAAATATGCCCGCAAAACCTCGTGAGTCGCATTTGATTGGATTTTCGCATTTCAACTGAGTATTTTCTCAAGTAATGTATTGTTGCCACCAATCTCTTGATGATTTCTTATTAGGCCTATCAATTGTGAGTACTCTGGATAATTTACAGAATTTTGTCATGGGGATAGCATGGTCAAATATGGCCGTAAAACCTCGTGAGTCGGATTTGATTGGATTTTCGCAATTCAACTGAGTACTTTCTCAAGTACTGTTTGTTGGCACCAATCTCCAACCAGCATATCCTGATAGAACCATTTGAAGGCTAAACGCTCTATTTCAATGCGTCTCACGCGTTTTTTTATTATTATGTTAATTAAAATATCTTTTGTTTCAATACCTTTGATTTAAAGTTTTTTTACCTTAAAGTTATTTTTTCAGTTGAAGTCGTAAATTATAATAATTTAATAAATTAATTAGTTCAGTGGTTCAATTCGCAACCAAGGTTAATTTTAGATTATTTACCTAACGTTTCATTTAACAAACGTAACAAACGATCGAATTTCAATACTCATCAAAGTACAACGGTTTTTATATCCTTGCAAGAGATTTGTTTTCTTTCTTCATACACGCTTCCATAAATAAAATAAATTTTGTAGTGTTCAGAAAAAATATTTTGTGTGTTATTTGTTTTTATGTTACGTCAAATAAAGTTTGTCAGTTATACCAAACGGCGATATATCTTGCGTAACAACTATTACAAGTGACATTTGTACATACATAAGATAATAGGTTTATTTTATATTTTGGCGTAATATTTGTCGATAAATTGTTGATTGAATTGTTCGTGAATTATTCTTAATAGTTAATACATATTTGTTTTATTTTTAAAAAATATTTTTTTCTCTGGAACTTATTCGCACTGTAAAAGTATTTAAATAAACTGAAAATTAATATTCATTTTAATCGCGCTAAACTTGTGTTCTATTGCTCTAAACTAAAATGAATAGTAAGCGTGTAAGTCACAAATCGTTTAAAACGAGGCAAAATACATATAAATTAAATGAGTCTACATTATTTAATGCTCTAAGTACACTGTATGAAGGAGTTTTAACAAATGTTAAAATTCCGCGTCGTAATTGTGAATTGCTGGAAAGAATATGCGCCGTTTTACAAATTAAAAATAACGATGTAAATCGGAAAAAAATTTATAATTTATGGAACATGAAAATAAAGTCCAAGTTTGTCGATACATATAGTGTCAGTGAATTACCTAACTTACAACAAGCAACATTAAATGAATCGGGAAGTAAACCCGCAAATGATTTAGTATGTCTTACTTTAGATGAAACTTATTACGATTTAAATAACCAGATGGTTTCTAATATAAAATCATTCTGCGACAGGTCAGCTCAAACAATGCCTGAAACTTTAAATGATTTAGAAGACGGCTTGCATCTTCCAATTTCCACTGGCGTTTCTTATTCTGCTGAACTTTCCGAAATAATAAATATATCTACGAACAAAGAAAACACACCCCAATATTGTGCGATCTCAAAGCCACTGAAAATCGATTCAAATTTTAAAATTTTAGGAAAGAAAACTCCTAGTCGAAATTATAACGAACTAAATGAAGTTCTTGAGATACCCGAACAAACATGGAAAAGAATGTTTGATGAATCTGTTCGAAAATTTGACAAATCAATGTACACCCTTATATTTTCAGAAATGTTGACAAATATGACAGGGTGTTTAATCAATATCAAAGATTCAACCGTTAATAAAAATTCTATTTCGCTTCGAGCATATTGTGGACATGGATACAAAAAAGCGGGTTTAAAATGCCGAAAATATTTACTGTCAAATAAAGGTCAGTTATTACCCAATAAATTTACTGTTCAATTTTCTGTAAATAAAATAATTCATCCTTTCATGAAATGTAAATCTATTACGAAGTTGCTAAGATCCAATTTAAAAAAAAAATTACTCGAAACTTCGGTGGAGCAATTAACAGAATCACTATTCAAACAAGAAGACGCTGATTTTGTACAAAAGACAAATACGGTCCGAAAATGTAAAAGCGTAGATGTACTAAGAAAAATCAAGTCTATTGCTTTGAAGGAACAAGATAACGATGCAGATGATATAAAAGATATTTATGAAGAAATAAAGCTACAAAAAACAGCACGCTGTACTCAATATATCCAGCGATTATCGATTTCTCCGTTTTATGTGGTAGCTTTCAGCAAAATGCAATTGGACATTCTAAAGTTGGCAAAACGGCAAATGGAAGGAAAAGAACTTGTGGTTTATATGGATGCTACTGGTGGTCTTATACGTTCTCCAAACAAGGAATCTCCAACTGTATATTATTACACACTTATTATTCCGCTGAAACAAAATTCTAATGATCCTTCTGATCCGTTTCCCATTCTTAATTTTGTTAGCGCAAGTCATACATTTGAGGCGATTTTGACGGTCCTAAACATTTTTAAAATTTTCATTACTGAAGAGTCAAGAACTTGGCCTTTGTTTAATGTGGTAGTAACTGACTTTAGTTACCCCCAAATCAGCGGTGCTTTAAAAAGTTTCAATGGTTTGAACATTGTTCAATATCTCAAAATTTGTTATGAAAATATCACAAACTACACTAATGATAAATTTTCTCAGTACGTCAAGGTTCATCTTTGTTGTGCTCATTTAATGAAAAATATGATGCGAGATGTAAATGATCATTTTCGGGCAACAACACACCCAAACAAATTTGTAAAGGAGATTGTGTCAACTTTCTTTATTATTCGAGATTATAGTCAAATGAAAACTATATTTGCTCACTTTGTAATTCTTTTGAAATCAAAATTTACCAGTCAAAACACCGTCAATGCATTTAATACAATTATGAAAGCTTCCTTACAATCTGTGATTTTTGATTCAGAGATATCTGATGATTCTAGTACTACGTATAATAATCAAGAATTATTTTCTAAGACCATTTTCGAACAAAGTCCATTTTTCCAGGACTTTAATGAAATTTGCAATAAATTTATACCCGACGAATCATTAATGAAATCTCCAATAAATACCTTTTACAATCCTCAATTTTTAGAAAGGTTCATTAAAAAATACGTCACTTATTTACCGATGTGGTCACAATTAATTATCGAAACCGACAGACTCAGTAACAGTCATGTCGAAAATTATTTTGCCATCCTTAAAAGACGATGTCGCGAAGCATCACATTTAGGAAAGCTTCCAACAAAATGCTTACGAGTATTAAAAGAAATACATCAAAGAAATTTATATATTTTTGACAGATATAAATCAAAAATTCCGAAAAGAAGTTTAAAAAAGCTTTCATTAAAATCAAACATTAAAGGAATAACTTTGTTAGAAAGCTTAAAAAGGAAAGAAATATGGAAACCGAAAAAAAATAGCTCGCGGATACAATCAAATTTTGATTTAAAAAATATACACGAATTTAGTAAAAAAACGGATGATGAACAATTGGAAATATCGACCAAATTGTTAATGAAATCTGACTCCAAATTAACAACTTCAACAAAAATTAAAACTATCGAAACTCAACAACAACCAATAGCATTTTTACGAAATGGATCATTGAAAGAAAGTTCAATTTATAAAAATACCTGCGCATTTGATTCATTTGCCCAATGTGTTTGTAATGTTAGAGTCACCAATGAAAATATTTATATTAACGAACAGTTTCCATTCCACAAGTTAATAAATGCTATGTGTACTGAACAGAATTTTAATCGAATTGAAGAATTACGCCATGATTCGTTATATGATATCAAAAAGATTTTAAGATATGATTTTGGACTTTTGACAAATTGTGAGTCAAATGTCACTCTTGTGTCAGACTATGTTTTAAAGAAGCAACCCAGCCTCACAGCAGAATTTTATTGCTCGATTTGCACAAAAGAAATAAAAGAGAAAAAACCATATTTACAAATAAACATGCAACTATTGGAAGAAACAGGTATGACCAATTTAGAAAATTGTGTAATTGCGTTTCCGTCAAAGCCGTGTTGCAATCAAACAGTTACTGCTAAAACAATCGAGCTAAATTCGTTCATTGTAATCAATACGGAATATTTAAACTGTCACAACCAACCGATGGTTTCAATTAAAGACATTCCATCAACCATTTTATTGAATGGAATAACATTTTTGTTGAATTCCCTAGTTCATTACAATGAAACAGCAAAACATTATACGGCCTATTGCAAAAAAGCGAACTTCTGGGGTCTGTATGATGATTTAAAGACAAATACCATTAGAATCCGAAGCGAAGCGCATAAAGTGAAACCTCACTTAATTATTTATACAATGAAATAGGTGTTCTTTAAGTAAACAAATCACATTAAATTTTTTTGGAAATATTGAATATAAACACTTTTATTAGCATAATTTGTGTTTTTCGTTAATTTATCAAAATTGCTTTTTATTTATAATTTAACTACAAAAGAAAAATAAAAAAAAAACAAAAAAAAAACCAAAAAAAAACAAAAAAAAAACCAAAAATACACAAAAAAAACAAAAAATAAGAAAAACAAAATAAAAAAAACATTATCATTAATATGCCTCAAGTGGCTTGCGTGCTCCATTTCAAAATTCTGAAAATTATCTAGAATACTACACAATTGATAGGCCTAATAAAAAATCATCAAGAGATTGGTGGCAACAATACATTACTTGAGAAAATACTCAGTTGAATTGCGAAAATCCAATCAAATGCGACTCACGAGGTTTTACGGCCATATTTGACCATGCTATCCCCATGACAAAATTTTGAAAATTATCCAGAGTACTCACAATTGATAGGCCTAATAAAAAATCATCAAGAGATTGGTGGCAACAATACATTACTTGAGAAAATACTCAATTGAATTGCGAAAATCCAATCAAATGCGACTCACGAGGTTTTGCGGGCATATTTGACAATGCTATCCTCATGACAAAATTTTGAAAATTATCCAGAGTACTCACAATTCATAGGCCTAATAAAAAATCATCAAGAGATTGGTGGCAACAATACATTACTTGAGAAAATACTCAGTTGAAATGCAAAAATCCAATCAAATGCGACTCACAAGGTTTTACGGCCATATTTGACCATGCTATCCCCATGACAAAATTCTGAAAATTATCCAGAGTACTCACAATTGATAGGCCTAATAAAAAATCATCAAGAGATTAATGGCAACAATACATTACTTGAGAAAATACTCAGTTGACATGCGAAAATCCAATCAAATGCGACTCACGAGGTTTTACGGCCATATTTGACCATGCTATCCCCATGACAAAATTTTGAAAATTATCCAGAGTACTCACAATTCATAGGCCTAATAAAAAATCATCAAGAGATTGGTGGCAACAATACATTACTTGAGAAAATACTCAGTTGAAATGCAAAAATCCAATCAAATGCGACTCACGAGGTTTTACGGCCATATTTGACCATGCTATCCCCATGACAAAATTCTGAAAATTATCCAGAGTACTCACAATTGATAGGCCTAATAAAAAATCATCAAGAGATTGGTGGCAACAATACATTACTTGAGAAAATACTCAGTTGAATTGCGAAAATCCAATCAAATGCAACTCACGAGGTTTTGCGGCCATATTTGACCATGCTATCCCCATGACAAAATTCTGAAAATTATCCAGAGTACTCACAATTGATAGGCCTAATAAAAAATCATCAAGAGATTGGTGGCAACAATACATTACTTGAGAAAATACTCAGTTGAAATGCAAAAATCCAATCAAATGCGACTCACGAGGTTTTACGGCCATATTTGACCATGCTATCCCCATGACAAAATTCTGAAAATTATCCAGAGTACTCACAATTGATAGGCCTAATAAAAAATCATCAAGAGATTGGTGGCAACAATACATTACTTGAGAAAATACTCAGTTGAATTGCGAAAATCCAATCAAATGCGACTCACGAGGTTTTACGGCCATATTTGACCATGCTATCCCCATGACAAAATTTTGAAAATTATCCAGAGTACTCACAATTCATAGGCCTAATAAAAAATCATCAAGAGATTGGTGGCAACAATACATTACTTGAGAAAATACTCAGTTGAATTGCGAAAATCCAATCAAATGCGACTCACGAGGTTTTGCGGGCATATTTGACAATGCTATCCTCATGACAAAATTTTGAAAATTATCCAGAGTACTCACAATTCATAGGCCTAATAAAAAATCATCAAGAGATTGGTGGCAACAATACATTACTTGAGAAAATACTCAGTTGAAATGCGAAAATCCAATCAAATGCGACTCACAAGGTTTTACGGCCATATTTGACCATGCTATCCCCATGACAAAATTCTGAAAATTATCCAGAGTACTCACAATTGATAGGCCTAATAAAAAATCATCAAGAGATTGGTGGCAACAATACATTACTTGAGAAAATACTCAGTTGAAATGCGAAAATCCAATCAAATGCGACTCACGAGGTTTTACGGCCATATTTGACCATGCTATCCCCATGACAAAATTCTGAAAATTATCCAGAGTACTCACAATTTATAGGCCTAATAAAAAATCATCAAGAGATTGGTGGCAACAATACATTACTTGAGAAAATGCTCAGTTGAATTGCGAAAATCCAATCAAAAGCGACTCACTAGGTTTTGCGGCCATATTTGACCATGCTATCCCCATGACAAAATTCTGAAAATTATCCAGAGTACTCACAATTCATAGGCCTAATAAAAAATCATCAAGAGATTGGTGGCAACAATACATTACTTAATACTCAGTTGAATTGCGAAAATCCAATCAAATGCGACTCACGAGATTTTACGGCCATATTTGACCATGCTATCCCCATGACAAAATTTTGAAAATTATTCAGAGTACTCACAATTGATAGGCCTAATAAAAAATCATCAAGAGATTGGTGGCAACAATACATTACTTGAGAAAATACTCAGTTGAATTGCGAAAATCCAATCAAATGCGACTCACGAGGTTTTGCGGCCATATTTGACCATGCTATCCCCATGACAAAATTCTGAAAATTATCCAGAGTACTCACAATTGATAGGCCTAATAAAAAATCATCAAGAGATTGGTGGCAACAATACATTACTTGAGAAAATACTCAGTTGAAATGCGAAAATCCAATCAAATGCGACTCACTAGGTTTTGCGGCCATATTTGACCATGCTATCCCCATGACAAAATTTTGAAAATTATCCAGAGTACTCACAATTGATAGGCCTAATAAAAAATCATCAAGAGATTGGTGGCAACAATACATTACTTGAGAAAATACTCAGTTGAATTGCGAAAATCCAATCAAATGCGACTCACGAGGTTTTACGGCCATATTTGACCATGCTATCCCCATGACAAAATTTTGAAAATTATCCAGAGTACTCACAATTGATAGGCCTAATAAAAAATCATCAAGAGATTGGTGGCAACAATACATTACTTGAGAAAATACTCAGTTGAAATGCGAAAATCCAATCAAATGCGACTCACGAGGTTTTACGGCCATATTTGACCATGCTATCCCCATGACAAAATTCTGAAAATTATCCAGAGTACTCACAATTTATAGGCCTAATAAAAAATCATCAAGAGATTGGTGGCAACAATACATTACTTGAGAAAATGCTCAGTTGAATTGCGAAAATCCAATCAAAAGCGACTCACTAGGTTTTGCGGCCATATTTGACCATGCTATCCCCATGACAAAATTCTGAAAATTATCCAGAGTACTCACAATTCATAGGCCTAATAAAAAATCATCAAGAGATTGGTGGCAACAATACATTACTTAATACTCAGTTGAATTGCGAAAATCCAATCAAATGCGACTCACGAGATTTTACGGCCATATTTGACCATGCTATCCCCATGACAAAATTTTGAAAATTATTCAGAGTACTCACAATTGATAGGCCTAATAAAAAATCATCAAGAGATTGGTGGCAACAATACATTACTTGAGAAAATGCTCAGTTGAATTGCGAAAATCCAATCAAATGCGACTCACTAGGTTTTGCGGCCATATTTGACCATGCTATCCCCATGACAAAATTTTGAAAATTATCCAGAGTACTCACAATTGATAGGCCTAATAAAAAATCATCAAGAGATTGGTGGCAACAATACATTACTTGAGAAAATACTCAGTTGAATTGCGAAAATCCAATCAAATGCGACTCACGAGGTTTTACGGCCATATTTGACCATGCTATCCCCATGACAAAATTTTGAAAATTATCCAGAGTACTCACAATTGATAGGCCTAATAAAAAGTCATCAAGAGATTGGTGGCAACAATACATTACTTGAGAAAATACTCAGTTGAATTGCGAAAATCCAATCAAATGCGACTCACGAGGTTTTGCGGCCATATTTGACCATGCTATCCCCATGACAAAATTCTGAAAATTATCCAGAGTACTCACAATTGATAGGCCTAATAAAAAATCATCAAGAGATTGGTGGCAACAATACATTACTTGAGAAAATACTCAGTTGAAATGCGAAAATCCAATCAAATGCGACTCACGAGGTTTTGCGGCCATATTTGACCATGCTATCCCCATGACAAAATTCTGAAAATTATCCAGAGTACTCACAATTTATAGGCCTAATAAAAAATCATCAAGAGATTGGTGGCAACAATACATTACTTGAGAAAATGCTCAGTTGAATTGCGAAAATCCAATCAAAAGCGACTCACTAGGTTTTGCGGCCATATTTGACCATGCTATCCCCATGACAAAATTCTGAAAATTATCCAGAGTACTCACAATTCATAGGCCTAATAAAAAATCATCAAGAGATTGGTGGCAACAATACATTACTTAATACTCAGTTGAATTGCGAAAATCCAATCAAATGCGACTCACGAGATTTTACGGCCATATTTGACCATGCTATCCCCATGACAAAATTTTGAAAATTATTCAGAGTACTCACAATTGATAGGCCTAATAAAAAATCATCAAGAGATTGGTGGCAACAATACATTACTTGAGAAAATACTCAGTTGAATTGCGAAAATCCAATCAAATGCGACTCACGAGGTTTTGCGGCCATATTTGACCATGCTATCCCCATGACAAAATTCTGAAAATTATCCAGAGTACTCACAATTCATAGGCCTAATAAAAAATCATCAAGAGATTGGTGGCAACAATACATTACTTGAGAAAATACTCAGTTGAAATGCAAAAATCCAATCAAATGCGACTCACGAGGTTTTACGGCCATATTTGACCATGCTATCCCCATGACAAAATTCTGAAAATTATCCAGAGTACTCACAATTGATAGGCCTAATAAAAAATCATCAAGAGATTGGTGGCAACAATACATTACTTGAGAAAATACTCAGTTGAATTGCGAAAATCCAATCAAATGCGACTCACGAGGTTTTACGGCCATATTTGACCATGCTATCCCCATGACAAAATTTTGAAAATTATCCAGAGTACTCACAATTGATAGGCCTAATAAAAAATCATCAAGAGATTGGTGGCAACAATACATTACTTGAGAAAATACTCAATTGAATTGCGAAAATCCAATCAAATGCGACTCACGAGGTTTTGCGGGCATATTTGACAATGCTATCCTCATGACAAAATTTTGAAAATTATCCAGAGTACTCACAATTCATAGGCCTAATAAAAAATCATCAAGAGATTGGTGGCAACAATACATTACTTGAGAAAATACTCAGTTGAAATGCAAAAATCCAATCAAATGCGACTCACAAGGTTTTACGGCCATATTTGACCATGCTATCCCCATGACAAAATTCTGAAAATTATCCAGAGTACTCACAATTGATAGGCCTAATAAAAAATCATCAAGAGATTAATGGCAACAATACATTACTTGAGAAAATACTCAGTTGAAATGCGAAAATCCAATCAAATGCGACTCACGAGGTTTTACGGCCATATTTGACCATGCTATCCCCATGACAAAATTTTGAAAATTATCCAGAGTACTCACAATTCATAGGCCTAATAAAAAATCATCAAGAGATTGGTGGCAACAATACATTACTTGAGAAAATACTCAGTTGAAATGCAAAAATCCAATCAAATGCGACTCACGAGGTTTTACGGCCATATTTGACCATGCTATCCCCATGACAAAATTCTGAAAATTATCCAGAGTACTCACAATTGATAGGCCTAATAAAAAATCATCAAGAGATTGGTGGCAACAATACATTACTTGAGAAAATACTCAGTTGAATTGCGAAAATCCAATCAAATGCAACTCACGAGGTTTTGCGGCCATATTTGACCATGCTATCCCCATGGCAAAATTCTGAAAATTATCCAGAGTACTCACAATTGATAGGCCTAATAAAAAATCATCAAGAGATTAGTGGCAGCAATACATTACTTGAGAAAATACTCAGTTGAATTGCGAAAATCCAATCAAATGCGACTCACGAGGTTTTGCGGCCATATTTGACCATGCTATCCCCATGACAAAATTCTGAAAATTATCCAGAGTACTCACAATTGATAGGCCTAATAAAAAATCATCAAGAGATTGGTGGCAGCAATACATTACTTGAGAAAATGCTCAGTTGAATTGCGAAAATCCAATCAAATGCGACTCACGAGGTTTTACGGCCTTATTTGACCATGCTATCCCCATGACAAAATTTTGAAAATTATCCAGAGTACTCACAATTGATAGGCCTAATAAAAAATCATCAAGAGATTGGTGGCAACAATACATTACTTGAGAAAATGCTCAGTTGAATTGCGAAAATCCAATCAAATGCGACTCACGAGGTTTTGCGGCCATATTTGACCATGCTATCCCCATGACAAAATTCTGAAAATTATCCAGAGTACTCACAATTGATAGGCCTAATAAAAAATCATCAAGAGATTGGTGGCAACAATACATTACTTGAGAAAATACTCAGTTGAATTGCGAAAATCCAATCAAATGCAACTCACGAGGTTTTGCGGCCATATTTGACCATGCTATCCCCATGACAAAATTCTGAAAATTATCCAGAGTACTCACAATTGATAGGCCTAATAAAAAATCATCAAGAGATTGGTGGCAGCAATACATTACTTGAGAAAATACTCAGTTGAATTGCGAAAATCCAATCAAATGCGACTCACGAGGTTTTGCGGCCATATTTGACCATGCTATCCCCATGACAAAATTCTGAAAATTATCCAGAGTACTCACAATTGATAGGCCTAATAAAAAATCATCAAGAGATTGGTGGCAGCAATACATTACTTGAGAAAATGCTCAGTTGAATTGCGAAAATCCAATCAAATGCGACTCACGAGGTTTTACGGCCATATTTGACCATGCTATCCCCATGACAAAATTCTGAAAATTATCCAGAGTACTCACAATTGATAGGCCTAATAAAAAATCATCAAGAGATTGGTGGCAACAATACAGTACTTGAGAAAATACTCAGTTATCTGTCGTGATAAATTTTTCTATCACGATAGACATTTTTCTGGTCTGACATTATAAATAGTATTAGCCCCGATTCTTCTTTGTCAAAATTGTATGTTATGTTATTTTTGTTTTTTCTACACAAATTCTAATAGGAAGGGCGGAAATAAAATAACTTAATGTGGATTTTATGGTGCAAGAATATAGAGCATTTTGTTAAATATGTTTACCTATTTGCAGTTTTCGTTCGCCAATATTAAATATTGCTATATAATATTACTCAACTAATATATAGTAGAGAAAATAAATTATTTATTATAGAAATCTATCGTGTCATTACAGTGTAAATTATTTTTCTGATGATAGTTTACTTTGCATCAAAAGATTTGAAGTGGTGTTGCCAACGTTATCTATCATAATTTTTTGGGATAGAATTTTGGGCCAAATTCACAAAGGTCATTTTTAGTATAGATTCCTATGGAAATTAGTGAAAAGTTATACCACTAAAAAAGCTTCGAAAAAATACATCATAATGATTATGGCTCTATACTCTAGAAGGCTCTGCAAATACCCGTAAACTCGAAAAATTGCAAATATCTCGAAAACGGTGCGTCTGAGCGAAAAAATACCATCATGCAAGCTGTACAAAATAATGTCGGTGGACTTTGGGCCAGCAAGGCGGACCGGGCTCAGCTAGTATATGTATAAAAATGAGAAGGGCATACGAAAATTTTTTTTTCTTTTAAAATGTTACTATGATCTTATAAATTTTGAGCAACTTTTACGAGAAATGATAAACAGGTTCATTTTTTCGATTTTCGATTATTTTCGCCAACAAAACTTGTGGATTGCGGTAAATAGTTTTAAATAACACATTTTGAATAGGCCTCTTCATAATCCAAGGAAACAATAAAAAATGTATCCTTTTATCGTACATCTTCTGTCTTTTGAAATATAGCAAATGATTAAATGGAAATCAGCTACCATAGATTGTGTTTTAGTACAACTGCTTCGCATACATTTTCGCAAGAGGCGCTAGTCCGTGTACAAAATTGTTTGTTTAAATTTTTTTTTATATGGAGTTTCGGTAGAAACATGTCCAATTAAATCACAAAATTCTTAATTAAAATTATCTTGAAGAAACGTTGATGGTTATTATAAAACTTTGAAATACTATTTAACATATTTTATTTAAATTTAATAATCCGTTGACCCTTTAACATCTAAGAAAATTACAAATAAAAATGAGACAATTTCAGGTATTTAATGAGGTTATGTCCGTTATTTTGGAAACTTATTAGCTAGCAAAATATGGGATTTGAAAAACATTTTGTATTTAAAAATATAAAATAAACAGAATGTTGGTTAATTGCATCGAACAATATAAATTCAATAATAAGTTTTGTTGATTAATAAGCTATAAATATGTCAAAATTAACTGTTTAAACTTATCGTTTTCCTGGATATTAAAGGGTTATGGATTACATATTAGCTTTTCAAAATACATGTATTAATCTATTGTTAATTATTATTATTACTTTAAACTTCATATCGTGGCATTTTTTATTCAATTTATTTCAATTTTATTATAGCTGTTTTTAGCGAAACTCCATATAAAAAAAACCAACGAGCTTGTATCCGAGACACGACCTATTAACGTAGGACTACGTAAAATTAAGAAAACTTTATTTATACAGTTCATGTGAAACCCCAATTTAGAAATTATAAATTTAAAAAATATTGTTAATTGTCTAATGCTGCCATCTTTATGCATTAGGCTGTATCAGCCTAAACGTTGATTTCTCGTTGTACAACACTTTTATTAATTTATATATTTATTGTTTACACAATACTAAATTTTAAATTTGCTTATTCGTTATGCCACAATGAAATGACGTTTTAAAATTAAATTAAAAAATTGGGTCTATCCGACTTCTCTAAAAACATTTTTCCCACAAAGCATCCGTTAAAGATCAATAAACCAACCATTTATATTTTACAAACATTTTATGTTATTTTGGGCAGAATTTTTTTTAAATTTAGAGACCTCTTCCCCAATATCACATTGGTCACATTAAATATAAATCTTCTAATCGCATTCAGCCAAATCACAGACTCATAAATAATCTTACAAGGGAACCTTTTGTACTGTCAAATTCAAAAAATTATAAAAAATATGCTAAGTTGTAATACTCTGTGAGACAATAACGAAACCATTGTTTTTTATCGGCAACCAAGCTCGTCTTAGGCGATAAAACTACCCCTTAATTTGCGACAAAAAGATAATTTCATCCTCTAAAAAAATAGAGGTGCAACCCTTGTATAATAATTTTCTATGGATTAGTTGTACTTTTTATGAGAAATAATTACCAAATTGTTTCATCAAAAAAAGTGGAATAGAAGTAGAGATATATCGAAAAAAGCGTTTTTTGAGGTTAAATTAAAGGGTGATTTTAGCACTTAAAAAGGGCTTGATTGCCGATAAAAAAAAGGTTTGGGTAATGTCTCACAGAGTACTACAACTTAGAATAGCTTTTATAATTTTTGGAATTTGGCACTTCAAAAGGTTCCCTTGTTAGAGTACTCAGAACTGACATGTATTGCCATCTTCGACCTTTAACAATTAGATTCAGTTATATTATATTATATCTTTTATATTATATCTCTTAGAATACTGTTGAAAATTATTAAGAATTAAATTACTTTGTCTAGAAAGCATCCACAAGGTTCAACATTTCTTTTCTGAAAATGTGTGCCGTCTCACAATATTTTGTGAGCAAAGAAGGACCATTAGAGAATACAAAATAATATCAGATACAATATCAGAATGAACGTTAATTATCTTTTGTCACCGAATCCTACCTCCTCGTCACATACCATTTCATTTTATATATCTCCTAGCGCCTTTCTCCAAAATTTGCTATTACGGTTAATATACGACCTTAGGCACTTTAGTTTGGCGTGAATTAAAAGAGTTAGCTGAATCAAGTAAAGTGAATTTAGTGTTCGATTCTCAACTCTTCGATTCAGTTAAAAATTAAGCAACTGAGTTATCTGAATATGTAATTTGCTCGTGAAGTTAATTTAGTTAGTTGATTTTTGTTGTATTTATTCTTTATTGACATTTGTTTTATTTTATTTAAAAATTGTTTGCGCACGAAATTTTTCGTTTTGAATTAAACAAATTAATCTGTAAAATTTGACATGACTATAGATAGATTGTTTATATTCTTAAAAATGTTTAATATATTTAATTTTTATTTTTATTCAAACTATAATTAACAAAAACCAAATTTTAAATGAGTATTTTTGACATTTATCTGAAGTTAATGGAAATAAACGAACACCCAATTCACTTCAGCAGCTCAATTATCTAAATAGCAACTGAATTATCTAAATAGTAACTCAACTCTATTTCAGTTAATTTATGCCAATCGAAAATCCCTCTTATACCAAGAGAATTTATTGCTCAGAAATAATACCTTTAAACGCGATTTTAATAAAGCAATTCACAAATAATGTATCTATCAATATATCGTTGAAATTTCAATCATTAAAATGTTACAAAAAGTCAATAAAACGTCACAGAAATGTCAATCTTACACAAATAGGAATGTCTTGCTATTAGTAAAAGCTTACTAGATCAAATTTATTTTTAAATATTGACGATTCAAATAACGTATTAAATTAAATTAGTTTCCGGTCACTTGGAAACTTTGAAGTCTCAAAACTCGCAAAACTAAACATTTTTCGGCTTAATCTTTGCGACTATTGACGATTGGAGGGTCTCGATTTTTATGTATCCGCTTCATTTTTTCTATTTTCCGGTTGCGTCGCAATTTGTATGTATCCGGTCTACTTTTTCTATCTTCCGTAAGAGGCGCTTTTCTTACTTTTACAATCGTCAATACAATTTTCTAGGATTGCATAGGTTATACAGCATATAAATTCAAAAATTAACGCAATATTTTGCATAATGAAAATAAAATTTTTTTGAACTTTTTTATTTTTATTTTATAGCTTTAAATCAATATGGTGTGCGGCCAAAAACAAAGAGTTTTGTTGATAAATCAGCTATAAATATATCAAAATTAGCAGTTTTAATTTGTCGTTTTCCTAGAAATTAAAGGGTTTTGAATTATTAACTTTCCAAAATACATGTATTAATCTATTGTTAATTATTATAATACTTTAAACTTCATATCGAGGTATTTTTTATTCAATTTATTTCAATTTTATTATAGCTGTTTTTAGCAAAACTCTATATAAAAAAAACGTAAACAAACAAATTTGTACACTGACTAGCGAAACCAGCGAAAGTCGTTTGAACTAATTTCACAATCCTTTTAGTACAACTGCTTCGCATACATTTTCACAAGAGGCGCTAGTCCGTGTACAAAATTGTTTGTTTACATTTTTTTTATATGGAGTTTCGGTAAAAACATGTACAATTAAATCGCAAAATTCTTAATTAAAATTATCTTGAAGAAACGTTGATGGCTGTAATAAAACTTTGAAATACTATTTAACATGTTTTATTTAAATTAAATAATCCGTTGACCCTTTAACATCCAAGAAAATTGCAAATAAAAATGAGGTCATTTTTGGTATTTTATGAGGTTATGTCCGTTGTTTTAGAAATTTATTAGTCAGCAAAATATGAGATTTGAGCAATACTGTGTATTTAAAAATAGAAAATAAAGAGAAAGTTGGTTAATTCCATTGAAAAATATAAATGTAACAATAAGATTTGTTGATAAATCAGCTATAAATATATCAAAATTAGCTGTTTTAATTTATCGTTTTCCGGGATATTAAAGGGTTAAGGATTATTAACTTTTCAAAATACATGTACATATTAATCTATTGTAAATTATTATTATTACTTTAAACTTCACGTCGTGGCATTTTTTATTCAATTTATCTCAATTTTATTATAGCTGTTTTTAGAAAACTCTACATAAAAAAAAACGTAAACAAACGTTTTTGTACACGGACTAGCGAAACTAGTGAAAGATTTATGAACTAATTTCATAATCTATTGTACTAAATGAAAATGGCAGCTGTACTAAAAATTAACTATGGTATGTTTCCATGCTAAAATACAATATTTTAATATGTGTCTGTACTCATGAAAGGGAAAAGCTGTAGTCTCGATAGAATATCTGTATAAAAAGTAAGATTTTCATGTACAATTAATAAGCTGTGTTATTTAAGGAAAACAATTAAAAACGATAAAATGTAGAACCACAAAAATAGAGAAAGTCTGGAGTAAATTTATAGAGATTTATCGAGACTTATAAAAAAACAAAGCTATTGTGATTTTTTTAAAAATTTATGTTTTTGAAATGGACGAGAGTACTTATTACGGAAAGAAGCACTAAGATTTTTTATGTCCGAAAATTATTTAATATGCTTCCCGAAGCATAAAATGCGTTAATCAGAACCAAAATACTTAACAGATGAAGAATAATAGGTCAAGTTGAAATTGGTTCCACTACAATACAAGATGATACTTTTTCATCTAGTAATGACAAACCGTTAAGTGCCTTCGCAACTAAGAAAGACCAAAAAAATCATTTATTTTCGTGGAAAAAAGTGAATCCAGAATAAAGCGCGTTCGAAGCTCCAATTAAATCATTTCACAACGCATGCACTGTCAAACTTATCTCGAAATTGAAAAATTTAATTATTCAACTTTTTATGTTGACCAAACGATTCTGTTCAGAATATCCACAAATTTACTCTCACCTTTAGATGTAAAAACTTTTATTGAGCTTCTGCTCTTACAAAACATATATCTGGTTCGTCCAGGGGGAGTTTTCGAGACTGAGCTGTTAATATATGGAGTAATGATTAAATATTTTGGTCACCATCCGCATCCATCCAAAAACTTTATTAGGGGAAAACATGTAAGATTTGGCTACAAAGATAGGATGTTATGTAGTTCATCTAAGTACTACGATTCAATTGACACGTATTTTGGGAGAAACAACAAAAACAAATATAATTCTACAGAAACTTTTGGGGAAAAATTGTTTTTTTCTTTTTTAGAAAAGTTAGCGTTTCCCGAGAGATAATTGTTTTACCACTTTAAACTCATAAGACTTCTGAAAGAGAAAAGGATCAGAGCATCAGGTACAATTAGGGAAAATCATCTAAAACAATGTCCAATCGAACACAACAAAAAATTAAAGAAAGCTCAAAGAGGATATTTCGATTATCGGTTTGCTACGAATAATGAAATTTCAATCGTGAAATGGGTAGATAATAGCCTTTGTATAATGGTATCAAATTACGATACAATTGAGCCGCTTGCAAAAGTAAGAAGATGGTCGAGAATAAAAAAAAGCTGTTGTCGATATTCTACAACCGCTCGTTTTTAAAAATTATAATTGGGAATGGGTGATGTTGACCTAAACGTTCAAAATGTTAACACTTATCGTATTGATATAAGAGGGAAGAAATGGTGGTGGGTTTTATTTACCCCCCATATGATAGACCTTTGCATGACAAACTCCTGGAAAGTCTCTTTTGTCGTTTCAGAAGTAAAAATGGGACAGCTTGAATTTACAAGGTACGTGGCACGATCATAGCTAATAACTATACGAAATAGAACTTCCAGAAAGCCTCTAATACCTACTAGTGTTATCCAAGATAATTCTGACCACTACCCAAAAAAAATAGAAAAACAATGATGTGCAATTTGTCATGCCAGAATTCGACGGTGTTGCAAAAAATGCAGTAAAAAGCTTTGCATCGAACGGGATTGCTTCGAAATATGTATACCATATACGGTGACACTCATTTCTGCCCATGGTACTCACTTAAGTACTTAGCTTTATTTTTGTTCTAAATATAAAAACCAAAGAATGAATTATAATTTTAGTTAATTTTATTGTATTTGAAATGAATTTGAATAAAAAAAAAGTTGTGAAAGTTTTAGTTTTGATTTGGGCGTTAATGGATTAATGAGTTTATGTGCGTTTTAAAAAATTTGCATGTAAATGCGATTTCGAAAGCGCCCATGGATAAAATAATGTAATTTTCTACTATTACTACATAATATAAAGGGTGAAAATCATATTGCAACATTTGACTTTATGCTTGTGGATGAGCGTGATTTTTTGCGTGAACACGATATCGATTTAATTTTTATAGAAGAAAAATTAATTAAATATTTAAATAGAAATTAAAATTTTGTAGCTTGCATTTGTTTGGATGCCAAACAAGAAAAACTATTTTAATTAAAATAAATTATGGTGTGTTTCGAAATTGTGTGTGGGGTGTATACGAGCCCCAGTCGTGAGTTGTAGTTTAACTATTGTGACGGTAAGATAATTTGTGTCATGAATATTCGACGGGTCAAAAAACTCTTCAGTGGCCCTACGAATCTGGATGGCAGTCCGGAAGGAGGTATAACTGCAATGATGTTGCAAAATTTCAGCGCGGCCGTTACGCCTTTGAAGAGGAAAGCACTGTTGAAGAACTTGCATATTGCATCAAGTGCAGCCGAGCCATGTGCGGAGCGGAGAGCACAAACTCCTATTTTGCAACGATTATATGCGGCAATTAATTAAATTTTGTACGAATTTATAATAAAAGAAACCCTTAAAATACAATTTTTGGTTAATTTTTCAATCTCCCCTTTCTCAGGATTTGGATTTTCGTCATTTTCAAGAGCCCAAATAAATATACTTTTTTAACTGAATACAGTGACAATAGTCAGATGTCTCCCCTTTAAAACACTTGAGCGCTTGAGGTTTTAAGAGCGGTTGGGCGATTGAAAAGTTACAAATGTTTATAAAAACAATGAGCTTTTTACTGTTTTTTTCCGGTTTCAGTCTTCGAAATGGATTTTCATTACCTAAATATAAATAAAATCGGATGTCCCGTACCTTATGAAAAAAGATGTTTTCTTAAAACGAAGAAAACCATGTATGAGAAAGTCTGTTTAACAGTACAGGACCGGCTTTATAATCACGAAAAGCTTGGGTACATTCGAATTCCAGTCATGCGTTTGAAATTAAAAAAATAAAATCTTTAGTTGGAGGGTTAATAATTATTCACATACTAAAATAAAGAACCCCCAAAACCAATTGGCATTGAATGCTTTGAGCAAGGATATCCGGAAATTGTAAAAATTTTATAAACATATTTATACATACTAATATTTAAGTTTGTATTTATCGTACTAAAATAAAAAAATCCGCAAAGCTGTTTAGAATTGGTCCTCGGTAAGCAAGGATGACAAGAGAACGCCCGGTTCCCATTTTATGTACATTGTTATCTATGGGAGCACTTCGAAACCTTAACTATACGGCGAAGCAGAATACGAGATGTCATTTGTAAGAGATATGCAGCGAACACCACAAAGCAAATGATGGAAAATTTACCAACCAAAAAAGTTACTCCGACTAGGTGTTTTGAAAACTGCGATAAAGATTTTGCAGGTCAGATACAAATAGCGGCGAAAAAGGGTCGAGGAAGCACCAATTCAACAAAAAGCTGCATTTGTATATTTGTCTGCCTAGTCAAAGTGTATCTCCTCATTTTGGTGGGCTTTAGGAGGCTGCTGTTAAGTTTGTCAAAGGTGATTTATTTAAAAATTTAACCCAATCTTCGAAGAGATGACTACTTTGCTTTGCCAGATCAGAAACATCTTGAATTCACGACCTTTATTCACATCCTAAACAGATGACGACCTTGAAGTATTAACTCTAACACATTTTTTGATTGGCATGTCTGCTGTGGGAGCGCCCCGAAATCTTGCATTACAAAATCTTGCAAGTACAAAATCTAGCATTTTTTAAAAATCATGCAAATCAAAATCTTGCCAACCCAACATCTTGCAGTTACAAAATCTTGCAAGTACAATATCTTGCAAGTACAAAATCTTGCAAATACAAAATCTTGCAAATACAATATCTTGCATTTAAAAAATTTTGCAGTTTTAGTATCTGTACCTGTCTTTAGTATCTAACATAATATTTATTGCGTATTCATAAAAGTTTAATATAATTAAAAAATAAAAATAAAAAAAATTGTGCAGATAGCGATCCGGATAACTATGCGTCAAGAAGTACGGCTAATATTAGAATTAGAATGGAAATCTCCATTTTTCAAAATATTTCAACAAAATATTCTGGATAAAAAGATTTAATCCTTTCAAACGCCATTTAAAATTGCCTTTCTTCCAAAAATAAAATACGTAGCACAATTATGTACTGCTATGATATGACATTGCTCATAAAACTGTAGTGTGAACATAAATACATAAGAGAACGATCGCACAAGAGAAATGAGACAAAAATTAAAAATTACGGTTCGTCGAAGCGATGAAAGTTGATGTACAATATTATTGTACAAGGCGTTCGAGAGGGTTAATCTTCATTTTCCAGAATTTAAATTTTCGTTTCTGATTAATGAAGATTTAATATTAAAATTAAAATGGAAATCTCCATTTTCCAGAATATCTCAACATAATATTCTGGTTACGAATATTTAATCTGGGTTGGGATGTTGAAACATCACTTTCGATTCGAGTTCTTCTCATGTTTCAAGAATAAAATTGTACTCTATTTCGCTTTTTGATTACGCTTTTTTTATTGCGATCTATTTTTGTTGCGTACTTTTCTTTTCCTTCAAATCGATAAAGTATCACTAACCAAAAATTTTAGTGATAAATTATCATGAGTATAAGTAAAAATAGAATGTTCTTTTGTTCGAGCAAGATAGCAAGAAAAACAGCGAAATTGAAAAATGAAATGGAGTACAATTTTATTCTTGAAACATGAAACATAAAATCTATCGAATTCGAATCGAAAGTGATGTTACAACATCCCACCCCTGACATTTGATTTTTGATATCTCAAGCAAAATTCTACTGTATAATTATCATTATACAGTAGAATTTTGTCAATGCGATTTGTTATCTTGCATAACAATTTCCCGTACATTTATAGAATCGCGCGCGCGATTCTATAAATGTACGGGAAATTGTTTTGCAAGATTTTGTAATGCAAGATTTTGTAATACAAGATTTTGTAATGCAAGATTTTGTAATGCAAAATTTTGAAATGCAAGATTTTGTACTTGCAAGATTTTTTAATGCAAGATTTTGTAATGCAAGATTTTGTAATGCAACATTTTGTCATGCAAGATTAATGGGCTAACCCGTCTGCTGTATCAATACCAGAACAACATATAAGATTTCCCACAAAATTGTCTTTCTAGATGGCAGGCTATTCAGAGTCGAATTCAAACTTTTTGGAAAAGATATTACCGAGAATATTTAAACAACACCCTGGTTATGAATTTTATTATTTATAAACAATTTCACAATTGGCGTTTGAACTGATTTAGAAAACTGGTATTTACTAAGAATTGTAACTATAACTGTACTGGGTATCGGTGCTGTAATTATACCTATTATTGCACATTTGGAAATCGACAAAATTTACAAATAGACCGCATTTAGTTTTGTTATTACTATATAAAACCGTGTTCATATAATTGTGTTTAAGTGTTTTGAATTTAAATTCGATAAATAATTTTTTTAATATTTGTGTATAACGATGAACATAGGTACAATTAAATCCAATAAAGGTGGCAACAAGCTGTTATGTGACGGATACATGTTCCATCTGGAAAAAATATGGTGATGTATTTTATTGGTCATGCGACTAAAAAAAAAAATATCAGACTTGAGTTATTACTGTAATTAATAACTATGTTCACGAAATTAAGAAACAGTTGAGAACCCATTCGCATGATCCAAATGCGTATGACTCAGAAGTTTTAAAAACTAATAATGAAATATAGTCGTTAGCAGCTTCAAGTGCACGCCTGCCGTCAACCCTAATAGCAACTGCCCGATCACATTGCCAAGAGAATTGTCGTGTACATTTAAATAGTCCATTAGCCCATAAGCAAATGATAAATAGAACACGCAAAAAAAAATCAGCCAACAGAACCAAATTGTGTCGCAGATATTGAAGTTCCCGAAAAACTTAAAATGGTGGATGATCAAATTTTGTACTCTCGGGAAAAAAAATTAAATAATGGCAACCTTAATATTATACTGGGTACCATAAATAACATACAGCTCTTCAACAAATGCAAACTATGGCTAATCTACGGAACATTCAAAGTAGTCCCAAATTTTACGAGACAACTGTTTTCAATACATAGGAAAATCGAAGAGGAAATTATCCTCTGGTGTATTGCCTTATGACCAATACGTCAATTACGAGGTATAATGAATTGTTTCTGGAGCTTTGCCGTATCGCATTTGAAAACGACATAATACTAAATCCGCAATATATAATATCGGATTTCAAAACAGCAAGTGTTGCCTCAATTTCAACATTTTCCCCCTCGATTATACTAAAAGGTTGTTTATTCCATTTCGGTTAAATTATTTGGCAACGAGTCCAACACGAACGCTTAGCGTCAAAACATGGTAACGACCAAGGTTAATTCATTTATTAATTTATATAAAAACTTCTATGTTTTAATTATTTTCTTAAGCCTTAGTCCGAGTTCGCGACATTATCCTGCAGAAAAATTTTCAGCAAGATTGCATGCGATTTAAATAGTATAGCTGTTATTCACGAAGATGAAGTTTGCCGACACGAGCCGATAGGCGAGTGTCGTAAATCATCTGAGTGAATAACAGCCATTATATGCGAGTAGATTAAGATACTTTGTCCACGACCGACAAATATCATTATGTTTTATAATCAAATCCGTTAAATACTCTTCAAATAATTTTCGTCGACATTTTAACGTCACAGTTTAATAATAATGAAAATGGCAAGAGACTACTAGATACAATTTCAAAAATCAAATAATTTACTTGGAAGTATTGAATAATGAATGGAGATACTACTAGATAAACTAGCAGTGAATAATGGATATCATTATAAGTGATGAAACAAACGTATAATGAACATATTAACACACAAAATATTTATTCGGAAGGGGAAATTTGTTTACGAAATAGACTACTTTGATTGGCTGCTTGCTGAAAATTTTTCCGTAGAATATTGTCGCGAACTCGGACTTAAGCTTACAAATTAGAATGTTAAAAGCTTGGCTTTCGTTCATCCAGAAAATATCAAAGAATATAATATAATGCGCAACATTAGGCCTGATTCTGCCTTCCAAAATTTTATGTTATGTTATGTTATTTTTGTTTTTTCAATACAAATTCATATAGGAAGCGGGGAAATAAAATAACATAACATGAATTTTATCGTCCCAGAATCGGGCCCATTATCTAATCATTTTATATTTTAGGTTGAACCAGTAAAAGGTCGGGCTATACTGAAAATAAATACAGAACCATTGTACTCACGCGTTTTTTGTTCTGTATCAGATTTAGTACAAGAAAATCTACCAAGAACATAAAACAGTGTGAAAGCTTGGCACAGACGTAAAAACGTGCTAGCTGGCAAAAGCCATATTGGCCTATACAGCCTAATATCTAATGTCGAAATCGATTGATTTTTTCCCCTCATTCGAGTACACTCGACAGAGTACCCTATTTTTTAACCGTCAATCGAATGAAAATATTATTTGCACTATTGTTTGCATGTGTACGTGTGTTGTGTCAAAATAAACATAACAATAATAATAATAATAAAAATTTAATAAAACTGAATATTTTGACAAATTAATTATTATATATCAATTTTTTATTCTTTTATAATGAACTAATTATGAACCAAATTCAAAATGCCGCCTAAAATCAAAAATTCCACGACAAATCACAAAATGACATAAATCAAAATGCCGCCTAAAATCAAAATGTCATTACGGCAAGTCGAAATGTCATAAATCGTCATAAATCAAAATGTCATTGTCATATTTGTTGGTGTGTGTAAAAAGAGGGGTTACTCGACCAAAAAAGCTAGAGTAGCAAAAATTGCACTAGTGCAAAACTAGTACAAAAAATTTTTACCCTTAACGCATTTTTTTTCTTCAATGAGACAGTTTGACAGCCAATCGAGTACTCTTTTTACACTTCGAGTGCAAATTTTCCTTCAATCGAATTCGACATAAGTATCCTAGGGCAGGAACAAAAAATTATTAAAACAAACACAGAACAAATTATTGCTGGACAACATAAAATTTTAAAAAATAGGTACTTACGAAAAGAAGCACGATTGAAAAAAATTCTTCTTCAAAGGGACGAACGCTTGGCATTACATTTTTTAAAAGGAATCGCAATAAATATTAAATAATATTAAATCCAAGGAATTTAATTATAGAAAATAAATCAAACATACCCACTGCATCAAAGGTCATATTGAGACTATGGCAGCGTTCGTAAAAAATGCTAAATTCCTGCAATATCGCATGGAAATGCGATACGAGTGTAATATGAGTTGAGCTTACTCACATCCTAATGGAACCATTGAAATAAAAAAACAAAAAAAATTAATTATAATAATTATGCCTATTTATTTAATTTAACATTTCTGGTTATTTATTTGCTACGTACGCGTAGTACGTATTATTTGAGCCTGGGATGGATCCGTACCAGGCCAAAATGTCTAGCTGGTTCATTTGAATAATTAGTATCTGGTCATTATCGGTTTCTTTATTGCAAGGGTTTGCACCAGGTGCAACTTTTTCTTAGTATTCCTCATCTTCAAACGTTGGTGAAAACTGCATAAACGTTATAGTGTTGATGTCAATATCGGCGAAGGTACAGTTTTTGGATACCTGCTGAACATCTAGATATTCTGGGATATCTGTAAGACAATATTTCTTCGGTTGGGATCGATATTTAAGGGGTTGTCGTCGTAGCATGGGGGGCCATTGATCATCGGCATAATGCTCTGGTGGTGGAGCAGCAAATCGTCGAGGATCTTGCAGTTGACGAATTTTATATTGAACTGGCGATGCTTCTTCTCTGAAACATGTTGTTCGTTGCGGTTGTGATTTATATCTTGGTTCACACATTTTTTAAATACATACTAACTAAAATTTAAAATTTCTGTAAATAATCTAAACTGGTACCCAGAGTTTTAAATAACTGAATGAATTGGAAAGAAAATATTAAAATTATGTTTTACCGATTTTCAAAGGCTACTAAAATTTATTTGCTTTAACTAATTTAAGGGTGAGTAAGTTTTCCCAGAAATATTTTTTAAAGTGCATAAATGTTAATACATACTAGCAATTCTATGTGTAGCGTAAAATGACAAACTAGTCTCAAAACAGAATTTTGTTGGTTATAGTTTAAGCCTAATCGTATAAAATCAGTAATGAACCCATATCGTACTTCAGTTAAATTTATGTCAACTAATTAAGAATTTAAAGAACTTCCCGTATTTAAAATGTTACTATTTGTATTCAAATTCATGTAGTGTGGAGTCACCGTGGTTTCCATAACTAAAGTGTTTAAGTTTTTCTGTGAAATGATCATCTTCTGGAAACCACACAAATTTAATAAAATGAACGTTTTCGACCACTAAATGGTCAACTTCAGATTTCATTTAGAACTGTTGTAAATGAAATCTGAAGATGACCACTTAGTGGTCGAAAACGTTCATTTTAATAAAACAGATTTTATTAAGAAATAAAGTTTGTCTTTTAATTTTAATTTTTTTTTAAATTGAATTTGTGTGGTTTCGAGAAGGTGATCATTTCAGGGAAAAACTGAAACACTTTACTATTTATATTATTTGTATTTATTAATATTTCTTTATCTAAAAATCATTTTAGAATCCCATTTCCAACGTACATGTCAAATTTCATCATAATCGGTTAAGAAACAGCCAAGTTCCAACCAAATTGGCCATAGTCCAAAACTTTATCTAAAAATCAGTTCAGAATTATGATTTTCATCATAATCGGTTCTGAAATAGGCAGGTTCTAGAACTTCATCCAAAAATAATTTTAGAATCCCATGTCCTTTGCACGACAGCGATTTTGGTCGCAAAATGAGGATTGATTTGAGGATTACCGGAAGGCAATAGTATTGGTAAATTTTATTGGTGCCGAATATGCGTTTTTTTAGTTTTTCATTTAACATGATGCAAATAAGACAGGTAACATGACACAAATAAAAGGGATAACATGATACAGAGAAGATAAATAAGCTGAGAAGAGAACGATCCAGAGAATATATTGAATTATTGACTACACGGAAAAAAATAAACTGGTCCTCAGCTAAGAAAACGGACTTTTCATTTAAGAAAATGTACTTTTTCTTGATTTAAAAGCTAATTTTCTTATTTCTTTCGAGTTTTTTTTTATTTCAAGAAACACATTTCTTATATGAAGAAAAATTCGATAGAAATTTGAAAATTAGCTTTTAAATCAAGAAAAAGTACATTTTCTTGAATTAAAAGTCCGTTTTCTTAGCTGAGGACCAGTTTATTTTTTCCGTGTACACTTTATTTTGTTCTTATATACTCCCACACATAACTTGGAAAGAAACAACAATATTCAAAATAAAAATAACAATTTAGACATATTACGAATGTGACCGACCAAGAATGCATAAATTAAAAACCATTCATTTATATTGCTTTTTGTTTTTGGTTTTTATTTGTTCTTATTGACGATCACGAGAAATTTTTCTTAAGAGGATGGTCGAGATAATGTAGTAAAATGGTGGCTACGCTTTATTTTGTTCTTATATACTCGCACATATAACAAAACAACAAATTCCAAAATTAAAAAAAAAGTTAAAAATATTACGAATGTAGCCGACGTAAAATGTTTAGTGTATTTAACAAAAATAAAGTTATTCAAAAAAATAAGCCTCAAATAATTTCTAAAAAATCAAGAGCCGTACGGCTATCATATCAAAATGGTGCTGAGTGACTTGAATTCCGCAATGTATACCCTTTACAACCTATATAGTCACTATATGAACAAACCTCTGAGATCCGTGCTATATTTGGTACAATAAAGAACTACGTCCTTGTTCCAAGCGAAATTCGAATTATTAATTTTCAAGTTTGCTTAAAAGATGTACACGCGCATAAATATATGTATGTCCATAAACTTAATTTATCTAAAATCTTAATTTTGCCCAAAAACTTCACAATATGCGCAACAGATTTGTGTCCAAAAAAGTTGCCCAAAAACTTCACACCGGTAAGTTTAACCAATTCTTGAATCGATCGTTTCAGTACCATCAAATTCGTTTCAGCCGCCGCTTCCCATACTCCCCTAAAGTATGGTGCTGCAGGAGGCGATAAATGCCAATATATGCTTCTTTCAGCGCAGAATAATCGAATATTTTTATAATTGCCGATCATCTTGACCTTTGTAAATATAGCCTACGTCTGGCCTCAATTGCTGTGCTTGAGGAAGGGTACCATATCAGTTATTTTGACGTATTTACTCGGTACCTCGCACACTTGATACAACTTGGTGATTCCCGTTTTATCAGATAACTGCCACCAATCCAATAATGATTTTTGAGAAGGGAGGAAAGTAAGGATGGTTGGAGTTCTAAGCAAACTTTGTGGTGATGATTTACTATCAATTTGCTAAGGATATGAGAATGATGTAAAATCATTTTCAAGTCGTCCTCCAACTCGTAATATGTCTTCTGAGTCATCAATTAATGGCGTCAATGTTGATAACGCTGATTTACCTTAGATGCGCTGTTTCTGGAGCAGTTCAGTAATTTCCGAAGAAAAACTGAATTGTTGTGCAGCTTTGATTGAGAGTAAGTATATTTTCTTAATGTGGATTTTTGACAATTCTGAATAAATCTCATGCGAAAGGCAATAACACGTTTCACCTGTGACCGGAATATGCAAGAATACTCTGTTAAATTCTGTTAGTGGTATCCAGCAAAATCTGTCAATACATTTTATCGACAGTGGCACACAAATAATGTTATGCAGTCAAAACCTCATAATTATTAATGTTAATTCCTCTTGGATTGTAGAACTCACGAGTAACTTGATTTAATGAGAGTCCAAATGATATTTGAATCGGTTTTAATCACAAAGTGATACGGTTAATAAAAATGCTCGCATGCCATATCGATTTGTTTGGCTGGAATTTTCTTCATGTGGTATAGAGTTAGGTATTCAGCCATTAAGGAATGATATTTTTCTCTAGTTTCCTTTCAACGGCCAGCAATCTGAAAGCTGCAGATCGTACCGAATTCCTTAGTTGCCATTGAACCTCGTTTAATGTTGATCTTGTAATGCATGGTCCAATAGGATAAATCCTTCTTCACAGTTTGTTTATAAAATTAATCGTATTGCTTTTCTGAGGATGAAAACGGAGACCATGTTATAAATTCTTTCAATTGCCAGTACATTTGAAAAATGTTTACACAAGATTATGCAGTGAATAAAGAGAGTTTGATGGTTCGAATTTTGTATCTGATGGGTTGTAACTAGCGTATATTGGCGAGATGCAAAACAAATAAATGTTATCTAATAGATCCCGCAAAAATGTTGTACTTTCGCCCCAACCTGATTTTTTTTGTTTGCTATTGAACTGAACCATAAAATATCGATTAGCAATACATCTAAAATAATGATAACCTGATTGATGGTGCGCTTTATTGTTTTTTTTTTTGGTGGATGTTGATTTTGGACTAACTGATTTGTTATCAGTCGATTGCCAATCTTCTGCCGATGCGCATATAAAAATTTATCAGATAGCAATTAGTGTATTATTTAAATAAGTTGTTGTGTTTTGTGGACAAAGTAAAATTAAAAATCCAGCAGTCCTTTAATAACCGGATCTTTAATAATCAATTGATCGGAATAGATTATAAGTTGGTTGGATCAGGTGACACAATTCTGCATACGAGATTTAACGGGACACCACAAAAAAAATACCCATTGGGAATTAATGAGAAATAATTAGCGTTCCTGGTGGATTATTTGGATCATTCGCGTAAGTAGATTTTATAAAACATTAAGGAAACAGCGCGTGCCTGAAGGCTTAAATTATCAAGATTTAGTCGTAACGGTAGACTAATCTAGTGTTTTCTATAATATCTAGTGATAGATCATTCGAGATAGTGCGGTAAATTCGGACCAAGCATTTTCATGTTATATCAAACAACACAGCGTAGAACCAAGTTGCGGATTTCAGAAGAGTGCAACCCTTTAATCCATCAGGGTTAATTTTTTGTATTGCAAGAATACCTAAGTTAAAGTGCCCCGATCGGCACGGATTAGCACAGTCGGGAAGAACATTGGTTCATTTTTAGTGATTTCACTTTAGTTGTAGTGTACTTTTAATTTCTATCGCTTATTTTTTTAGTTGGTGGTGGGAAATTAGTGATTACTGATTAATATTAGTTTTTAATAATTTAGTTTATAGTGAAGTGACCGTTATCTACACCTAAAAAAAAAAAAAAAAAAAAAAAAAAAATTGAAATTCAAAAATTATATGTTTTAACGGTACATAAAGAAAAAAAAAATCAAATTGTGGAAAAGTGTTATGGTGGTGGTTATTTGGAAATTGATACCTAAAAACAGTTTATTATAGTTTTACAACTGCAATAAGGTCATCCACGAGCGCTCCTGGAAGGACATCATTAACAGCGGTGAGTTTTTTTTTAATATAATATATTTGCTTGGGGAAAGCCTGCTCGTATATTAAAATACATATACATACGTACATATGTGTCGGGTTATACATACCTATTTTCCACAATTCGGGTTTAAAACGTATAACATTTATTTGGTAGATTATGTAGAGAAGGTCGTATAGTTTCTAATTATTTTCTATTTATGTATATATTAAAAATTCCTATTAAGTTTAAATAAAAAGTGTTAAATTTAAATATGGTCTTCTAAGTGATTATTTACGTGGGGAAGTGGAAAGTGTTGAGGCAAGGGCGTTGAAGGTGATTAAGTTTATTTGTTTTTTTTTGCACATGATCGTTATTTGTAAGTTGTAATGCTGCTGGTCGCTAAATAGTTTGAACCCTACCTACACTGAGCTCTCAGGATTAAAGATTTCAGCAGGCATGTGCACCATAGCACCAAGGAGCGTTACAGGGTCACCTACTAAGAACCACCCGAAAGTTGTATCTCGGGTGATGACTAATATGTTAGGAATTTTGAAAGTGCCAGGCAGTCACGTGCCAAAAATCGTACCTGATCAACTGGACTTCGGGTATTGAAAGTTTAATCAGCTAGTTGCAAATTTTCTGACTGAGGTAGGTGTGGCTTAATAAATGATTGGCACTGTTGAAAGTGTCGCTAGGATGTGTACATCAAATATACCGTTATTGACTGAATTTAAAATTTGTTTGTTTCTGAAGTGTGCATGGTTTATTCTTGTAATGTTTGAGTCTTTGAGGAATCAACTAGTTTACCTTGAATACTTGAATGGTTTTAGCCATTGAAACCAGTGGCTGTACCGATTCATTCGATGGTACATTAGATTCTGACAAATGAAGTGATGATTAATATTTTCCCGTACAGTAATTGCAAAAAATTTGAACTGCCTTATTGTACTGATTGCCTTAATACTAAGCAACAAAAGTAACTATTAAGTTTGAAGACAAACGCTTATCGATCTGGAATGCTCAGTGACTTAAATTTTTGACATGTGTATAATGGATTAAGACCTTCACAATATTCGTATTTCGGTATCCGCTTAACGAGTGACTCGCTCTTTCTGCTAATAATAGTCCGGTCAATCTAGACCAAAAAATGAGAGTGAAGGTGCATAAAGTCCCAACAAGCTGAAAATCAGTAAAATTGTTCAAAACATCATTGTAAATATAATTTAAAAGTTCCCCATCATTCCCGTGTATGGAAAAAATTTTATTCGAGGTCAAAGGTCAAAAAAATGAGTTTTTCGCGATTTTCAGCAAAACAGTAAGTTTTATCATAAAAGTACCCCAAACAAAAATTGTAGATCATAAAATTATCTATAAAAAACGTATCAATACTTTTTTTCCTACGAGCCACCGTTTCTGAGATAAAACGATTCAAAAAGTTGTAAAAATCATCATAATATGCATGAGTACGCCACGTATATACATCTCTAGAGTTGTTATATATGTATGTTGAAATATTTTTCTATCGGTCATTGTAACTTATACTTAAAATATAAAATATACATAAGTTATAACTATAAGAATATAATATAATAAATGAAATACCGTTAGTCTTGAGCGTCGCTCTGTAGTGAAAACACGTGTTTATCCTAAAAACACAGATCGCGTAAAACACAGAAGTCTGCTATTTACGATTGTTTTCAAAAGGTAAATATTGATATCAACAACACTACCCAAGTAAGTATAACAAATCTTAACTCAGTTGTGAGTTCCATCAATTTTGGTAAGTTATATAAGAACTTGTTTGTATATAGGGAAATTAGTAAATAGCAAAATATTCATCATTTTTTTTTTGTCGGCCATATTTATTTTAATAAGAAATAAACATTTGATGTGCACAGTGCGTATTATGATATAATTTTAGTTATATCGTTAATATTTTTATGGTTTTAAATCAAGAGTGTAAGTAATAAGTTATATTAATTAAATAATTGTTATAAAAGTAATATTGTATAATATAAAATATTTAATAAAAGGTTTAAATATTTTTTTTTATAAATTTTAGGCTGCTCTCTGATGTTCCTAAAGTTCCAAATCTACACCGATATTCTCATGTCAATCAAAAACGACGTAAGATAAACGGAATTTTTAGCTTTAGGTTGTAGCTGATTTTTTCTTAATATGTACATAATAAATAAATAAAAATAAAACAGAAATCTAATGTAGGTATAGTGAAAATAATATCTCAGCGAAATTCTGACAGCTCTCGCGCATCAAAACCAATGGCGTAAACACAGCGATGTATTTAGGCTAATTTGTTTCCAATTTGAGGTTAGAATTTGTCTATTTTGAATTATGTTTTTCCTCAAATTCATTCACAATAATTAATGTAATTTTAATTTAGATAATACACTAGCACTAGAACTTTTGATAACATTTAAGATAATTTTAATGTCATTAGCTTGCCTCGAACAAATTGAAATTTAAAATCGAGTTTTTTTATTGTTTTGCTTTAACACATTCTTCTCTGAATCTTTAATTTATTTTAACTCCTTCCATGTTGGCTGCGCACAACGATGAAAAAATGAGTTTCGCTGAGATATTATTTTCACTATACAATGTTATTTTTCATTGAAAAGACTTACTAATGTTCAATGGGAGATTTTGACAGTTCCCAACAAGCCCAAGAGCAATTTTGCCCAACAAACATGGTATTGAGTTCCATCCAGTTCCAGCTTCTCGCGACAAGTTTCATAGCGTTTATTATAATAAAATGGAACTCCAGTGGAGCTTATTCTGAACTAAGCTCGGATTGAGTACTGGAAATTTTAGGTAAAAGGTTGAGGTAAAAATACTTGGGTAATTCGACATACATCATTGACGGAGGATACTTACTACACCGCGTTGTGTGGGATAGCGAAGAAACATTCAACGTTATCTTAGATAAATACGTTCATTATGACGTCGACATTTTGGTTCCAGAGTTACTGTCGTATTTGATGGCTATGATAATTGCACGAGAAATATCAAAGCTACAGAACAACGTCGTCGAACTTTAGCAACATCTTCATCTTCTGATATTTTATTTGATGAACTTATGACAGTTCCAACCAGTCAACAGAAATTTCTTACAAATACTCACAACAAGTCTCGGTTCATTTCAATGTTGAAAGAAAAGTTTACTGCTGAAAATATATTGGTAAAACAAGCTAATAATGATGCTGATGTATTGATTATTGAAACAGCAATAGAGCAATTCAATTTGACAAATACAACTATTGTTTTTGGTGAAGATGTAGACTTACTCGTATTACTCACTGCTCGAACGCCAACTGAAAAAACTATTTTCTTCTTAAAACCGGGAAAAGCTCAACATCAATCGGATATATATTCATCAACAAGTTTATCTACTTTTGTAAAGTGTCAAAATCATGTACTATTTTTACACACAATAACTGGCTGTGATACGACATCTGCATTTTACAGGAGGGGTAAAACAGCAGTTTTCAAAATGTTTGAAAAACAAGATTTAGTTCAATGTGCTGTAGTTTTTAAAAAGAGTAATTCAACTCAACAAGAAGTTACCACCAACGGCGTCCGCTTTCTTCTTTCTATGTACGGAGCTCCTAATAAAACTACCTGTTTAGATAAGCATCGATATGCATGTTTCGTTAAAAGTACTAAAAATAAAAAACAAGTTCAATTAGCTTGTCTTCCTCCAACCTCAGTTGCTGCTCATCAACATCTTTTTCGGGTATATTACCAAGTTCAAGTGTGGCTTGGTTATCAGCTAGACCCCACAGACTGGGGTTGGAAGTTGGTCAACAATATATTAGAGCCAGTTCAAACTTTACTCCCACCTGCGCCGGAAAAACTGCTGAACACAATTTTTTGCAACTGCAAAAAGGGATGCAATGCTAAATGTGGTTGCAAAAAAGTCAGACTGTTTTGTTCTCTGGCATGCACAAATTGTCAAGGCCAGTCGTGCTCTAATGTTGAATCACCAACAGTGAAGGATTCGTTTGATTCCAACGAACGGACATGCGATACATCGCTATTGACGCAATTTATTTGCATCCAAAATGAAGATGAAGAAGAAGCAGGAGAAGAAGAAGAAGAAGAAGAAGGTGATGATCAAAAAGAAGAACAAGAAATTGAAAGTTACGAATCAGGCGAATGAACTTCACTAGTTTTTTTAATTTACATCGCTTTTATCTTTTCCAATCTTTGAAAATTTCCGTTATTTTGCAATAGTTTCAAATTAAACAGGATCACAACTGACCCGTGGAGTAGGCCTACTGGAGAAACCACGTTAAAAAAACGCGCTAAGTACACTACCTCATAGGTGGCGTGGAAACCTGTGCATATTATGACGATAACAACTTTTACAACTTTTTGAATCGTTTTATCTCAGAAACGGTGGCTCGTAGGAAAAAAAGTATTGATACATTTTTTATAGATAATTTTATGATCTACAATTTTTGTTTGGGGTACTTTTATGATAAAACTTACCATTTTGCTGAAAATCGCGAAAAACTCATTTTTTTGACCTTTGACCTCGAATAAAAATTTTTCCATACACGGGAATGATGGGGAACTTTTAAATTATATTTATAATTATATTTTGAACAATTTTACTGATTTTCAGCTTGTTGGGATTTTATGCACCTTCGAATGTCTAAATTGACCGGACTATAAAAGCGATTTATTTCATGCAGATGTACTTTCACTATTTTTCATAGTGCCACACTGTTCTTCAATGAATTTCAAACACGATTCAAATGAAAGGTTCCTTCCATGAAACATTTTTTGAGCCCACGACTGTCGAGTATTTTCATCATCATCATGGGTTTTCTCCCTTAAGCCTCAGTTCCCAATGCACGCAAGCATCTAACGACCTCATCAATTGTGTTGTACAATGAATGAAGATTGAAATGAGTTGATTTTGAAACTTGCGCAATATTTATAAATATATGTACAGTCAGAAACATTCAGATGTATACGGCTCATATTTAGAGGGAAATTTAAAGATAAAGTTAAAAACCAAACAGAAGATATCATATTTAAAATTTTATTTTTTATTAATAATGTTATCACAATAATATATTTACTTCATATTTATGTATTTTTAAAATAAAAAAAGTAAGAAAAAAAAAAAAGTGTTTCGTTGATTTTAATTTGCCGTATACATCTGAATGTTTCTGACTGTATATTTTTCGTAACAACTTGTTCCTTCTTATCATGGCGGGTCGACATTTCTACGCCTCTTCATATTTATTGCGGATTGAAGATTCGAATAAATCCTTCAATGGAAATTCATCGTTGTGTTTGTAAATACTTTAAGAAACATGGATTGGTGCGCTGCAACTTGGGTTACTAGTATGTCGAAATTGCGCATTCATATCAACTATATTAATGGTGTGCTTATTCTTTTGCCTTTTAAATGTTACCTTGGCACCGACAAATCGAAATTCAATATCAATAATCTTAGAAATTTGCTCTATGGTTTCATTCGAGGTTTCAAGCCATACTGTGACGTTTTCGCTATTGGTTTATCGATGGCACGTGCAAGACATTTCTTCTATTCTTCATTCATTTTAACCACTAGGTTTCGGCTTTTCACTAACAATCTTAAACGGATTGCACTAATGACGTTCTTAAAATTCCCGTTTTGTATCGACATGCTATAATGGGAATGTTAATTTGCTAGCTTCAGCCACAAATGAGCCCTTAATTAAATGCACCAAAACGATTTTAGAAATAATATCGTACTCAGAATAAATTTATACTTCTGAGGCTGCGGACCAATAGCCGGGTAAATTGTTCATTTTGTTCATTTATCTACTTTTTACAGTGTATGTGGTAAATTGAAATATTGTACTAAAAAGTTGGGTAAGATATGAGAAAAAAAAATGAATGACGTTATTGTTAACTTTTGACGTTTCAGTGATTTTTGTTAAAATTTCCATGTTTCATATGTACTCACAGGTAATAAAATAAATTTTATTTTTATTTTAGGAAAGCACAATAATAAAAAATATTTAACGTTTCTTTTTGTACCGAATAGCCAGCGATTTCAACCCTCCAAACCATAATTTGAGCCCATCAAACCATTTTTACTTGGCACGCCAATATACGCTTTATGGCGATAAGCAAAAGTAGATGTCACTACCGCTGTGAATGTGGATTAAGCTTTCAAATTATTAAAAATCATTCGTCGAAAAAGCTTGTGAATTAAACTTTTGATAAATAAAATTATAAGAAAACCATTAATTAATTTGGCCATAAAATGTTACACGCCTATTTCTTAGAAAAAAGTTTTGTTTTGACATTTAATCCACATTCACATTACTAGTGTCACCATTTTAGTTAGATAAATTAATAAAGCGTATAGATCGTGATATTTGTTCATTTTAGTACCGCAATTGTCGCTAGTGTGAATTATCTTTTCCATAACAAATGAGATAATTTACACTAGCGCACCTAGCGTAAATGATGGCATAGTTGATGTTTAGTACAAGTGCTAAACATGATCTATTGAGGTAAATATGTACTAAAATTGAAATTTAGTGTACTAAATGATTTACACGACTATTGGTCCGCACTGCGGACTCTGCAGCCCCAAAATAAATTTGTACTTAGTACAAATTTATAAATATAAAAATTTGCCCAATTATAAATATGTATGTATATTACGATTCGACTATTGTGGATATCGAATGGAAGATGTTTGGGGTAGTGCGTGGTATTCCCCAAATAATTAATTTTATTTTATTTTTGTGTTAAATAAAAATGCACAATAACGATTCTATTTTTAAGGTGTTATTTATTGTTTGATACTTTATTTATACACAATGGGTCCCTTTGTATTACGTAGTAACGTGGAACTATTTATAAAGGCTCCTACTGGGCCTTTTATTGGATTTTTAACGCTTTTCTAATTTTCTAACGTTCGCGCTGAAGGCGCCCGTATGCCGATAGACTTCAGGTTTTTTAACACGCAGTCTACACTAAAAGTTAGTTTTTTTTTATCTTTTTAGTAACTTTAATGACCAATGTACCAATTTTGTTTTTTTTGGTTTTGCTCCAAAGAAATATACACAGAATATAATGCCAAGAAACAAATTTAAATGAAAATATTTTTACGAAACGCCAAAAATGCGCTAAGAAGAAAAACAAAATCAAAATAAAGCAAGAGCAAAAAAACCAAAATTGGTACATTGGTCATTAAAGTTACTAAAAAGATAAAAAAAAACTAACTTTTAGTGTAGACTGCGTGCTAAAAAACCTGAAGTCTATCGGCATACGGGCGCCTTGATTGTATTTTCCAATTGAATTGAAAACAATAATTTTACATGGTATTGTTTTAACCGGAATTTTGTTTTTCCGTTTTTAAGACGTGCTGCGTTTAGGGAAAAGACACTCTTCCTTATTTATTGAGAGTTTGTTGATTTTCCACATGAATTTAGCAATTCTATTTCTGTGTGCCTACCAAATAAATTATAATACCCTATAAAGGACATCATGACACTTTTCCATAGTAAACTTGCGGTCAATGATATTGGCAGATTTACCGATAATGCAGTATTATTTAATACGGGAAAACATAGTACGGGATAACTTCTAAAGATGTCAGCTTTAACAATTTTTAATTTTTGGTAAATAAATCAAAAATAAAATTAATTTTTTTTATAATTCATGTCTAGTTGTAAGTTTTATTCGTGTTTTTTGCTTTTGTTTATATTTTTGTTTCGATACAACAAAAAAAAAATTTAAAAAAAACTACTAGTGCCATCTTAAGATTTAATCTATCTATCGCCGTTTTTTGACCGTTAATGTCCTTTATAGGGTATTATAATTTATTTGGTGCCTACCAAATAAATTATAATACCCTATAAAGGATATAATGACACTTTTCCATAGTAAACTTGCGGTCAATGATATTGGCAGATTTATCGATAATGCAGTATTATTTAATACGTGAAAACATAATTCGGGATAACTTCTAAAGATGTCAGCTTTAACAATTTTTAATTTTTGGTAAATACATCAAAAATAAAATTAATTTTTTTTATAATTCATGTCTAGTTGTAAGTTTTATTCGTGTTTTTTGCTTTTGTTTATATTTTTGTTTCGATACAACAAAAAAAAAAATTTTTTAAAAACTACTAGTGCCATCTTAAGGCCAGTTTACACCTCTCGTGAACATGAACGTGAACAAAACATTTTTTGTTGATAAATCTGAAATTACTTGATTTTTTTCACTAAAACTGGTTGGAATAAACTTGAAATAAAATTACGTATCGAATAATTATGAAAACAATGAATAAAATGTCATTATAACAATATTTTTTTCAATTCCCCGATGATTTCATTTTGTTCACAGACATTTCATCGGGGAATTGAAAAAAATATTGTTATAATGACATTTTATTCATTATTTTCATAATTATTCGATACGTAATTTTATTTCAAGTTTATTCCAACCAGTTTTAGTGAAAAAAATCAAGTAATTTCAGGTTTATCAACAAAAAATGTTTTGTTCACGTTCATGTTCACGAGAGGTGTAAACTGAGCTTTAAGATTTAATCTATCTATCGCCGTTTTTTGACCGTTAATGTCCTTTATAGGGTATTATAATTTATTTGGTGCCTACCAAATAAATTATAATACCCTATAAAGGATATAATGACACTTTTCCATAGTAAACTTGCGGTCAATGATATTGGCAGATTTATCGATAATGCAGTATTATTTAATACGTGAAAACATAATTCGGGATAACTTCTAAAGATGTCAGCTTTAACAATTTTTAATTTTTGGTAAATACATCAAAAATAAAATTAATTTTTTTTATAATTCATGTCTAGTTGTAAGTTTTATTCGTGTTTTTTGCTTTTGTTTATATTTTTGTTTCGATACAACAAAAAAAAATTTTTTTTTAAAACTACTAGTGCCATCTTAAGATTTAATCTATCTATCGCCATTTTTTGACCGTTAATGTCCTTTATAGGGTATTATAATTTATTTGGTGCCTACCAAATAAATTATAATACCCTATAAAGGATATAATGACACTTTTCCATAGTAAACTTGCGGTCAATGATATTGGCAGATTTATCGATAATGCAGTATTATTTAATACGTGAAAACATAATTCGGGATAACTTCTAAAGATGTCAGCTTTAACAATTTTTAATTTTTGGTAAATACATCAAAAATAAAATTAATTTTTTTTATAATTCATGTCTAGTTGTAAGTTTTATTCGTGTTTTTTGCTTTTGTTTATATTTTTGTTTCGATACAACAAAAAAAATTTTTTTTTAAAAACTACTAGTGCCATCTTAAGATTTAATCTATCTATCGCCGTTTTTTGACAGCGAAGCCCTTTATAGGTACATATTATAATTTATTTGGTGCCTACTTTACCCTGCTGTCAAACGAACGTCAAACACTTTATCAATTTTGTAGTTAATTTTGTGTGTTTGCGACTTGCGTTTGGTCCACCACAATACTCCCCTTCCAGTGAATTTCACCAGAAATTTACGTTGTACGTGTCGTTAGTGTCGGTGTGGTGTTGGTGTGTAGTGTCTTGTTAGTTATTACGAAATCTCGCTATTGCTTTTACCGTTCTTCCCGTTCTCGTGTGTGTTGTGTTATAGTGGTTGGTTCGAGGGCAGTGGCCACCTCGTCACTATAATGGGTAATGCGGACTGCTCGGTATGTGTGCAATACCGACCGCACTACTATTCGAATACACACTTAGACTATTAATGTATTTTGAATGCTTATTTTTTATATTTTTATTCAATTAAATTATATAGTTTATTTTATTGTTAATTTATTTTCAATTTATCGTTACAATTATTTTTGTGGCCTAACTAGTCGGGACACGACATTCGTTGCGGCCGTAAGCGATAATTCTGTCTATTATATTTTTTGTTCACCTTTTTTTATATTGGGAAATTTGTTCTCAGCGCCTAATACGATTCGACCGATGCGTCTTTGATTTTTATTCACCACATCCCGCGAAACGAGCGCACGCTGAGTCTGCCACAAAACGGCAGATGTCGCCATACCCCACCATGGTGAAAACCTTTGACTACTGTTGTCGCTTAATGTTATGTCGTCTCGCTCATTTACGCGACTGTCACAACATTAAGCGACTACATGCTAATTTGGACATATTTAATTATTAAATGCGTACACGTATAAATAAATAAAACGCGGTTGCTCTTTGTTACTTTATTACTCAATACTATTTATTGACGTCGGTGATATGTGTGCCAATCACCACACACCCCCTTCCCAGTGAACTCGCTCTGAACGATATTAGCGAACCGCGCTGAAATCCTCGTTTGCCTGCCTGTTCTGGTTGTTGCTGTGGGTGGTGTGGTAGAGGTTGTACTAGAGTTTTTGAGACACGGCTTCCTCATGCTGACTTGTTGATGCGGCTTGCTGTTCTCCGAAGGTTTCTCTCGAAGATCAAACCTAATTCGTGTTTGGCCTACTCTCGTTGCTGCCTGTTCCGGTATTGATGCTTCGGCTTCGCCTGACTGTGTCTCGTCCGGTGCATCCGGCTGCTTTGCTGTGGCTGTTGGTACTGCTTGCGAATTTTGCTGCTCATCCAGTAAGTAGCAAGGCTTTAATCGATCTATCGAAATCTTGTTATGCTTTCCCCTCATACTGATCAGGAAAGCTTTTTCCTCTCTTTCCAGTACTTCGTAGGGACCTTCATACGGTGGCTGTAGTGATTTTCTGCATAGATCGACCCTGACGAAAACGTGTGTACACGTACCCAGTTCCGATGATACAAAAATTTTAGGGTTTGCGTGCCTTGATGGTGGTGCTGGCCGGACTTTCTCGAAATGGGCGCGTAGCTCTTTTGCAAATTCGGACTGGTGTGCGTGGCTGATTATTTTTTCCTCGATCAACTGGCTCGGTACTCTGATGCTTTCCCCGTACACTAGTTCTGCCGCTGATGCCTTGAGATCTTCTCGGTACGCCGTCCGTAGACCGAGCAAGATCATCGGTAGTGTCCGTGTCCACTCCGCTCCGTTTTGACACATAATGGCTGCCTTTAGCGTCCTGTGCCATCTTTCTAGCAAACCGTTGCTTTTTGGGTTGTACGCCGTGGTTCTTTTACGCTCGAAGCCCAACGTCTTAGCGAACTCCGCGAACAACTCGGACTCAAATTGTGAGCCTTGATCGGTTACTATAGACGTTGGGACTCCGAAACGTGCGATCCAATGTGTGAGTACCGCTCGAGCAACGGTTTCCGCTCGAATGTCCGGCACAGGAACTGCTTCAGCCCACCGTGTAAACCGATCGATTATTGTTACACAATACCTTTGACCTTCCGAGATTGGCAGGGGTCCTATCATATCCATGTGCACTTCGTGGAATCTAGCGCTAACCGGTTTATACTCGCCTAGCGGGCTTTTGGTGTGCCTGTTTATTTTTGCCTTTTGGCATGGTAAACAGCACTGCACCATCTTCCGTACATCTCGTTTAATACCCGGCCAGACATACTGATCTGTCATCAGCTTTACTGTTGCTGCGGCGCCCGGATGCGCTAAATTGTGCGCTGCATCAAACACTCGTTTCCTATATTCCCGCGGAATAAACGGTCTCACCTTACCTGTTGACCTGTCACATGTAATTGTTTTCCTCTGGTTGAATGCAATGGGTACTTCTGTGAACAATAACTCGGTGATTGATGACCTAAGTTCCTTTAGTTCTTCGTCCTGTCTTTGAGCGTCGGCTATCTCACCGAAATTTACCGCTTCTGGTAACTCTACGCTCTCCAACCTTGACAGTGCGTCGGCCACCACGTTCTCCGGTCCCGATACGTGCCTCACGTCTGTCGTATACTGGCCTACGAAATCTAGATACCGAAATTGACGTGGGGACGCCTTTGCTGGATCCTGTTTAAACGCAAACGTTAGTGGTTTGTGGTCCGTATAAATCGTGAAAACCCTTCCTTCAACCATATGTCTAAATTTCTTCACCGCTGCGTACATGGCCAAAAGCTCTCTATCATACGCGCTGTATTTTTGTTGCGCCTGGGACAACTTTGCCGAAAAAAATTGCAATGGTTTCCATCCGTCTCGATTATTTGTTTCCCACTGTTGAATTACTGCTCCCATCGCATTATCCGATGCATCCACCATGATCGACAGTTTAGCTTCCGCTGCGGGGTGAACCAAAAGTACCGCCTCACTCATTTGCCTCTTTGTTTCAAAAAATGCTCGTTCGGCTTCGACTGACCATACGATTTCCCGCGTATCATTTTTCTTGCTGCCGCGGAGGTATTCGTTCAAAATGGCCTGTGTTTGGCTCGCTTTTGGTATAAAAATTCTGTAAAAATTCACGATCCCCAAAAATCGCCTTAAATGGTTCACTGTCCTAGGTAGTGGAATCTTGCTTATCTCCTCGACCCTTTCCGGAATTGGCCTAATACCCTCTTTTGATACCTCGTGGCCTAAAAAATTTATTTTTTGTTTGGCAAAATGGCATTTGCTGGTATTGATTATTAAACCGGCTTCGTTTAGTTTTACGAATACCGTCCTCAAGTGTTGTATATGTTCTTCCATTGAACGTGATGCGATGAGTACGTCGTCTAAATAAACAAAACAGCAACTCATTCCCTGAAGTATGGAGTGCATAAACCTTTGGAAAGAACTACCTGCGTTTCGCAACCCAAAGGTCATACGCGTAAACTCGTATAGACCGAATGGGGTAGTAATGGCTGTCTTGGCAATATCATCGGGCTCTATTGGGATTTGATGATATGCCCTCACGAGATCTAACGTTGAAAAAATGGTTGCGCCTGACAATTGTTGGGTGAAATCTGTAATGAAAGGAATGGGGTACCGATCTGGGATGGTCACGTTATTTAACGCCCGATAGTCCCCGCACGGTCGCCATTCGCCGTTCTTCTTTTGTACTAGGTGCAGTGGGCTGGCCCAGGGACTATCGGAGCGTCTACAGATCCCTTGATCCACCATACTCTGAAACTCCCTTTTTGCGATTTCCATCTTCTCTGCACTTAGTCTGCGTGGTCGAGCAAACACCGGAGGCCCTCGTGTCTCAATATGGTGCGTGACTGGATGCATTGGCGGTTTGTTTGCTGTCAGCTTATCAGCGATCATTGGCCTGAAATGCTGCAAAAGCTCGACGATTCTTCCGTCGACTCCCGTATCATCAATCAACCGTATCGCTGGCGCTACTTCCGAGGTTCTCGTTGCCACCGAGAAGAGCGTGGTCATTGGATCAATAAGCTTTCCGTGCTGGATATCCACTATCAACCCTGTTCGTTTGAGGAAATCCGCGCCTATTATCGGCGTGGTAACATCGGCTACGATGAACGACCATTGAAAAAGCCTCCTAAGGCCTAAATCCATGTTTATTGTTCGTCTACCGTACGTGTTAATTTTTGCACCATTCGCCGCGAAAAGATAGAAATCGTTAAATGTTGATTTTTCCAGGGTTGATGGTCCGGGCACGATACATCGGCACCTGTGTCGATTAAATAGTTAGTGTTTGATGTTTTGTCATATATTTTAAGGCGACTGCTGGACAGTTCACTTTGGCACGTCGCCGTCTGCCGCGGTGAACCTAGTTTTTTGCCTTGAATTGCTCCCATTCCGGACATGTAGGACTGCAATTTCGTGCGGACTCCTTGAACCGCCGGTGGTAAAAACATAAACGTGGTGTTTCGTCGTTGTTGTCACTCTCGCTTCGGCCGGGTGTTGGGCTTCTCGGCGGCCCTCGATTGGCAGACTTGCTGCGCGATCGCTGCTTCGCGAAACTGCGGTCCTTTTCTCGTGCCTCCAGCTGATCTAACCGCTTGATGAGTGCTTCCATCCGGTTCAGCATGTTCCCATCGAATTGGCTTGCAGCGCTTGCTACTGGAGTGGCGACAGCCATAACGTGCGACTGCGCCATGGTTTCCAAAATTCGGTCCGCTATCTCCGCCAACTGTGCTGCGGAAAGCGATTCTGCTGACGGCGCTAAAATCTCCTGAGCTCTTGCAGGCAACCTTTTAAGCCATATGGTCTTTACTATGTCGTCGTTGACTGCAGACCCACCGGTAGCTTTCAATTGCCGGAGCAATTGAGATGGCTTCAAATCCCCCAACTCAATGCCCCGCAAAAGTCGGTGCATCTGAGTCTGACGAGACTCGCCCAAACGATCTAATATGGCTTTCTTCAAATCCGTGTATGGTGTGGACGATACTGGTGCCGTGATAATGTCACTCACTTCGTTGCTAACCTTTTCATTAAGAGCGCACAAGAGATGGTGGTACTTCGTCGTTTCGCTGGTAATACGACTGAGCCCGAACTGGGCCTCGACCATATGGAACCACAATCTCGGGTCCTGTGAAGTTAACGGCACTATTCGTATTGCGATGGCGGCCATAGATGCTGCGGGTGTGGTGGCGATGCCTTGCGCCGTGGAATATTCGGTAGTCGGCTGTGGAGTCGAACTCTCTGATGTGGACGATGTTTCGACTCTGGCCGCTTGCTCTGCCATTCTCTGAAAAGTGGCTTGAATCATGGCTTCCAAAGCCCGTGACTGTTCCGCATTAAAATTCCCGGTTTCGGCTGCCGATAATGCTTGATCGCCACTGGAAGGCGTTGGGGCGCTTGATCCTGACGCTGTAGGGTTAACCATTTGTTACAGGCACTGTTCACTTACACTACACTTTGGTTTGGGGAAAGCGAAACGTGATGTGATTCGATCGCGTGATCAAATACGCGTAAAAATGCAATAAATAAACAAACAACACCGCTGAATTTCTATATTTTATTTAAGCCAAATCAGTTAATTTTAATTTTTACATGGTGGAGTAAATCGACAAACAAAAAATAGTTATTTTAATATACTTAGTTCGGAAAACAAAAAAAATTTCCGAAACTCGAGCTTTAAGCGTCTCCAAGTTGTGTAACTACGGTGTCAACGGACACCACTACCGTTCTGCAACGAACACAACGGACACTCGCCCGCGCGATGTGCCGAAGAAAAATCAAAGACGCTCCTTTTTTTTTAAAATTTTTCCGTTAATGAACATTCATACCAAACGCGGTATTTTGGATATAATGGTGAACAAAAAATAAATTTGAGAAAATATGCGCTTACCCGTTACAAATTTCTTAAGATCAATTCAAATGTGTCCTTAGACCTCTCGAGGCGAAAGTGCCTTACGTATGGACTGCTCACGGTTAGCCCAATCGCTGGTTACTATTAGCGCTGCAAAACCGCCGTCTGGCGTTAACTATACCACCGTGGCGCCTGGGATGCCTACGGTATTATTGTTTTCCTGAGGGTTGTCGTCCACGTTGTTCACGAGCGGTTACGCGGACCGCTTGAATACCGCTCGGATGTTTCTTCTTTCAGTCCAAGCTCTACACCACTATTTGCTCTTTGCAATGGCTGAGCAAAGGATGTATTTGCCGCTGAATATTGTGATCGGCCAACACGGGTTAACAATGTGGGGCCCGATCACGTCGGGGTCACCAATTTTATAGTGGTTGGTTCGAGGGCAGTGGCCACCTCGTCACTATAATGGGTAATGCGGACTGCTCGGTATGTGTGCAATACCGACCGCACTACTATTCGAATACACACTTAGACTATTAATATATTTTGAATGCTTATTTTTTATATTTTTATTCAATTAAATTATATAGTTTATGTTATTGTTAATTTATTTTCAATTTATCGTTACAATTATTTTTGTGGCCTAACTAGTCGGGACACGACATTCGTTGCGGCCGTAAGCGATAATTCTGTCTATTATATTTTTTGTTCACCTTTTTTTATATTGGGAAATTTGTTCTCAGCGCCTAATACGATTCGACCGATGCGTCTTTGATTTTTATTCACCACATCCCGCGAAACGAGCGCACGCTGAGTCTGCCACAAAACGGCAGATGTCGCCATACCCCACCATGGTGAAAACCTTTGACTACTGTTGTCGCTTAATGTTATGTCGTCTCGCTCATTTACGCGACTGTCACAACATTAAGCGACTACATGCTAATTTGGACATATTTAATTATTAAATGCGTACACGTATAAATAAATAAAACGCGGTTGCTCTTTGTTACTTTATTACTCAATACTATTTATTGACGTCGGTGATATGTTTGCCAATCACCACAGTGTTTTGTGCTGTATTGAGATCGAAAGAAACGTTTTGCGTCGGTACCTGTTTTTGTGTTGTGATTGTCGTGTTGTCCCGCTGCGTGCTTTTGTGCTTAGTGTTTTGAGTGCTTTTTGCTTGCGTGTTTGTTGTTTGCTCAAATTGTGTGTTCTCTTGATGGCATGGTTTCAATCTATCAATCGATACTTTGGTGTTTTTACCTTATATTGCTATTGTAAATGCCTCTATCACTTCATGTGGTCCGGTGTAGGGTGGTTCTAAACTTTTCCCCACCGCGTCTGTTCTTAGAAAGACCTGTGTGGTGTTACATAAATCTTTGGCTATGAAAATTTTTTCGTTGCTCTGTCTCGATGCTGGTGTTGGCGTAATTTCTGCGAAATGATTTTGAAGATTTTTTACGAATTCGTTCTGAATAATTTTGTTGCCTGAAGTTTGACCGAAAAATTGACCAGGAATTCTGATTGTGCAGCCGTAGACTATCTCTGCTGGTATCGTTTTTAGCTCTTCGCTGTACGTCGTTCTTAATCCCAGCATGACCGATGGTAGTAGTTCTGCCCTGTCCATCCTTTTATTGTAGCACAAAATGGCGGCTTTGATAATGCGGTGCTACCTTTATTCTAGCATGCCGTTGCATTTGGGATTGTAGCTTGTTGTTCTCCGGTGCTGGAATCTAAGTAAGGCTGACAGCTCTTCGAAAAGCTGCGATTCAAATTGTGCGCCTTGGTCGGTTACTATGAACTGCGGTACTCAAAATCTGGCTATCCAGTTAGCATACACTGCGAATGCGACTGTGGCAGCAGTTATATCCGGTACTGGAATTGCTTCAGCCCAACGTGAGTAGCGATCAATTAACGTCACGCAGTATCGGTTGATTCCGGAAATCGGAAGAGGACCAATGATATCAAGATGAATTTCTGCGAAACGTTGCGATACAACTTTAAATGCGCCGAGAGGTGATTTGGTTGTTTTGAAATTTTAGATCTTTGGCATGGTATACAGTTTTGAGCCATTGTTTTTGAATCTTTGGAAATTGAGGGCCAAATAACATTTTTTGTTAAAAGTTTTACTGAAGCTTTTACGCCCGGGTGTGAAAGATTATGTAAAGTTTCAAAAACAGTTTTTCGAAAATTAATTGGAATGAACGGTTTTGGTATACCTGTTGATACGTCACAACAAATTGATTTATTTGTGTTGAATGTGAGGGGTATTTGCTGGAGTTGCAGAGATGTAGTTGAGTTATTACTAAGTAGTTCTCGGTGTTCGTTGTCATTGGTCTGGGCATCTGCTATTGCCGCATAATCAATACTTTCAGGGATAGAAATTTGATTAATGCGTGAGAGGGTATCTGCGACGACATTATTTATGCCGGAGACATGTTGTATATCGGTAGTAAATTGGCCGACTTCATCGGATGTCGAAATTGACGAGGAGATGCTTTTTCCGGATTTTGTTGGAATGCGTATATTAAAGGCTTATGGTCAGTGAACAATATGAATTGGCGACCTTCCAACAAGTGTTTGAAGTGCTTAATGCCAGAGTAAGCTGCAACTCTCTGTCATAAGCATTGTACCATTTCTGCGTTTCGTTAAGTCGTACGGAGAAAAAGCTGAGCGGTTTCCAAATACCGTCGGTGTACTGCTGTACCACAGCCCCAAGCGCTGTATCTGAGGCATTCACCATGATCGCGAGTCGGGCGGATAACGATGGGTGTGTTAGCAATGTTGCCTCGCACAATTTCCTTTTGCAGTTCTCGAAAGCTTGTTCGACCTCTGCTGTCCATTCCACCTTCTTCTTGCTGTTTTTCGTGTATCCTTTAAGTATGTCATTCAGTGCCATCTGGTCGGCTGCAGCTCCCGGAATGAAACGTCTGTAGAAGTTGATGTTGCCCAAGAACTTCTTGATGCCATCAACTGTTTCTGGTCGTTTGAATTCCCTGATGATTTGTACGCGGTCTTGGTTTGGCAACATTCCTTGTCCAGTGACCGTGTGCCCTAAAAATGCAATTTCCTCTGCTGCGAACACGCTTTTATCCGAATTTATCACAAGCCCGTGTTCTGACAGTTTTTAAAAAATAATTTTTAGATGTTCTAGGTGTTGTTCGAAAGATTTTGAAGCGATTAGAATGTCATCCAAATAAATAAAACAGAATTTTAAACCGAGAAGTACCGAATGCATAAGCCGTTGAAAAGTTTGCGCCGCGTTTCTTAATCCAAACGTCATTTTTGTAAACTCGAAAAGGCCGAAAGGTGTGGTTATTGCTGTTCTGGGAATGTCTTCTGGTTCGACTGGAATTTGGTGGTACGCCTGGACAAGGTCTAATGTTGTGAATACTTTGCAGCCTTCTAGTTGATACGAGAAAACCTGCAAATGTGGAATCGGGTACCGGTCTGGAATTGTTACTCTGTTTAGGGCACGGGGGGGCACGGTAATCGCCACACGGTCTCCACGTTCCGTTCTTTTTTCCACGGGATGCAGTGGGCTGGCCCACGGACTGCTACTTGGTTGACAAATTCCTTGCGCTAACATGCTCTCGAACTCTTCCCGTGCTAGCTTCAGCTTATCTGGAGCTAGTCGCCTCGTTTTGCAAGAGATTGGTGGTCCCTACGTTTCTAGCCAGTGTGTGACGGAATGCTTAATCCGTGCCGTGCTGAGTCCGCTATTGGTAATCTCTGGATACTTTTTCAATAATTCTGAAATTTCTGGCTTTATTGCTGATTTATTCAGAATTGACAAAGTGGGGTTGTTAACATTTGTGATGGCGCCCTTATTGAAGCAGTTAGTTAATGGATCTATGATCCTTTGTCCTTTAATATCAACTAAGAGGCCCGTGGGTCACAGGAAATCTGCTCCTATCATTGGCATTGACACGTCTGCGATAATAAAATCCCAACGGAATTCCCGTTGGAGCCCCGATGTCTAGCTTCATCGCCTTTGTGCCGTATGCCTGCACTGGGGTGCCGTTTGCTGCGTATAAGTTACTCGTGGACACTGGATGCTGTGCCTCTAAAAAATCCGCGGGAATGACGGACACGTCTGCTCCAGTATCTATTAAAAATTTTAATTTGGAATACCTTTCAAAAATTATTAGTCGGCTGGTTGCGGGCCCATCAATGCCTGCCGCTAGCTTTTGATGGGGGTCTAAAAATTTGTTGGTTTCTCGGGTGTTTTATCATTGTAGTATACTTACACCCGGAAACACATTTCAAACTTCTTGTTTATTGATTGTCGCGATGCTGATCTCGATGCTTTTCTCCCATGGCTGGCTCCTCTGGTCTCCCTTCGAGAGCGCGAGTCCTTTATGGTCGTGCATAGCTCGGCTATTACCCTTGTCAATTTCTCCAACCTCCTGTCTATCTCGTCCTGCTCTTTAACCTGAGTGTTGCCAAAACTCCCTCCGGTTACGCTTGATGTCGAGTTTGTCAACACATTGATATGACTCTGCGTCATTGTTTCTAGTATGCTATCCGCTCGATTGGATAATGATGCCAGTGGGATGTCCTTCTCGAACGTGGTAAGAATCATTTGAATCTGCGGAGGCAGTCTCTTCATCCACAGTTGCCTTAGGGTATTCTCGTCGAATGTTCCGCCTGCGTTCATCTTCATTGTGTCCAATAATTGCGACGGCTTTTGGTCGCCTAGTGTGAGTCTGTGCAACAAATTATTTAATTTCGTTTTTTCTGACTCCCCTAGTATCCTTAGTACTTCGTCTTTGAAGACCGAATAAGGTAGAGGTCCCTTATCGCGTAGTATTAGTCCGCGAATGTATCATGATGTCTGGCGTCTAATGCCGCGAGGGCGTGCGCATATCTAGTTTGTTCGCTGCGTACGCTTGCTAGCTGGAACGATTGCTCCAGTATGTTAAACTATACACTCGGGTTTTGTCCATAAAGCGGTTGTGGTGGTTTGAACGCGACATGCGCTATGTTTCTTACATTTGCTGCTTCGTTATTCGGCTGGCTACTCCACTGTGATGCACTAGCGGTGCTGTGTTCGTCCGGTCGGTCGCTGTTGAATCTGTGCGTCTACGTATGCTTGTAATTGTTCCGTCGTCATTGTCACTGTTGGTTCGTTGTTTGTCTCACTGGTTCCCATCGCTGGTAGGGAAGCACTGCCCGGTGGAAAACTCATTTCACAAATTCACTTATCTGAAACGCGAAACGATTGCCCGAAAATTGAGTATAACGCACGGTTGCAAAACGAATTTTTTTTGTTTAAAAACAAAAATATAACGAATTGCCAAAATTACAAAGTAGAATTTACAAAGTGGATGACGAACGATTTTCAGCAAGGCAAAGCGACACACAGAAATATTGTCGAAAAAAATATTTTCTTGGCAAATTTTAGTATATTTAACTTAAAAATGAATTTGAAAAAAAAAGGAAAATATTTTGTTACTTTTCCGTAAAATGCAGCACGTCTTTTACAATTATTTTTGGTTGTAAGTATGGCTGCCTTCGGATTGCGGTGGTCGGCTGCTCACTGAAGTCGTCTAGTCACACCTTGTGATTTGCTCACTCTTATACCGTAAGGTTACCTCGGCGGGGCTCTTATTCGAATAATAGTAATATTGGTTGTGCGGGATTCTTTCCGGGGAGCTTACCACGGGTGGGGGCTCTTGCCGGAAAGAATGGGTTTATTGGTTTTTGCTTACCCTGTTTCCTGATCCGCCAAGCTTTGCTTCGCTTGTCCGGTTTTGGTTGAATTTCTTTCTGTTTCAATGGTTCTTTCTCCTGGTTTTCGAACGCTTTGGGATGCTTCTCCAGCCGTATTACTGTTGGAGGATGTTCCTGTGGCTGTAGTGGTTGTACTGCTTGCTCTTTTGTTATAATAGCACATATAAATAGGCATAATATAAAAATATCTTAGATAAGAAATATTGTTTAATATAAATATAAAATTGTTCCCAGGAAGATTTAATAAAATAACTTGATCCATCTGTAAACATAAAAATAGTTAAAATATATTATCTATTTAAAAATAATATTTTACAAAACAATAACGTCAATAATTTCAATAACAAAATAAATGATGATCATTTATATCTTAAAAAGAAAATAAAGAAATAATAGATAACGCGAGTAACGCAATTATAGTATATAAGAATAAAGGGAAAGAAAGAAAATAAGTAGATATAGCGCGAGTAAAATTATAAGATAGTATATAAGAGAAATAAAAATGTAACTCGTGTTAGATTAAAACATGAACTTAACTTTGTAACACCAAAATTACAAAAATAATAAAACGGTGAATTTATAAATAAAAATTAATAAAATTGTGAACAATTATTTTAAAAACCACAGCATAACACTTTGAGCTGGTTGCGAGTTTTTTTGGATTGTTTTCACCAATCCCGTCGGCTTCTGCCGACCTGGGTCCTTCCCGATCACGTCGAGGTCACCATTTTATTTGGGGTAGTGCGTGGTATTCTCCAAATAATTAATTTTATTTTATTTTTGTGTTAAATAAAAATGCACAATAACGATTCTATTTTTAAGGTGTTATTTATTGTTTGATACTTTATTTATACACAATGCGTCCCTTTGTATTACGTAGTAACGTGGAACTATTTAGAAAGGCTCCTACTGGGCCTTTTATTGGATTTTTAACGCTTTTCTAATTTTCTAACGTGCGTATTTTCCAATTGAATTGAGAACAATAATTTTACATGGTATTGTTTTAACCGGAATTTTGTTTTTCCGTTTTAAGACGTGCTGCGTTTAGGGAAAAAACACTTCCTTATTTATTGAGAGTTTGTTGATTTTCCACATGAATTTAGCAATTCTATTTCTGTGTGCCTACCAAATAAATTATAATACCCTATAAAGGACATCATGACACTTTTCCATAGTAAACTTGCGGTCAATGATATTGGCAGATTTACCGATAATGCAGTATTATTTAATACGGGAAAACATAGTACGGGATAACTTCTAAAGATGTCAGCTTTAACAATTTTTAATTTTTGGTTAATAAATCAAAAATAAAATTAATTTTTTTTATAATTCATGTCTAGTTGTAAGTTTTATTCGTGTTTTTTGCTTTTGTTTATATTTTTGTTTCGATACAACAAAAAAAAAATTTAAAAAAAACTACTACTTAGTGCCATCTTAAGATTTAATCTATCTATCGCCGTTTTTTGACCGTTAATGTCCTTTATAGGGTATTATAATTTATTTGGTGCCTACAAATTATAATACCCTATAAAGGACATAACACTATACTTTTCCATAGTAAACTTGCGGTCAATGATATTGGCAGATTTATCGATAATGCAGTATTATTTAATACGTGAAAACATAGTTCGGGATAGCTTCTAAAGATGTCAGCTTTAACAATTTTTAATTTTTGGTAAATAAATCAAAAATAAAATTAATTTTTTTTATAATTCATGTCTAGTTGTAAGTTTTATTCGTGTATTTTGCTTTTGTTTATATTTTTGTTTCGATACAACAAAAAAAATATTTAAAAAAAACTACTAGTGCCAGGGCATAGGTATTATAATTTATTTGGTGCCTACCAAATAAAGCCTGAATTCCATTGTGAAAAATTGACTGAGCTGACTTCAAGTTGGAAAAAGACAAAAAAAAAAATAACCCATCAGAGTGACAAAGACAAAGTGTTTTGTTATTGTTTTTATTATAGCAAAATTTGATGGACACATAATGACAGCAAACAAAAACATAACCAAAAATTATTAAACAAAATTAGGTATTAGTGTTAATTCGATTATTTTCACGTTTCAAAATAATCTAAAAAATCAATTATTATTTTTACTCATATCAGAATTATTTTTTTCGAACATTATCCGTCATAAAATAGAAAATTAAGAAAATCTTTCCCATAACAATGCCACACTATTATTTTATGTGTTTTGACAGCAAACAACAACATAACCTAGAATTAATTAACAAATTAAGTAGTATGTTTTAATTCAATTATTTCAAGTCTCAAAATTATCTAAAAAATTAATTATTATTATTACTCATATCAGAATTATTTTTTTCCAATATTTTCTGTCTTAAAATACAAAATTAAAAAAATCTTTCCCATAAAAGTGCCGCGCTATTAAAATTATCAGTTTATTGGTGTTTTGACAGCAAACAAAAACATAACCAACAATTAACCAACAAATTAAGTTTTATGTGTTAATTCAATTATTTTACGTCTCAAAATTATCTAAAAAATTAATTATTATTAATACTCATATCAAAATTGTTTTTTTCGAAGATTTTCCGTCATAAAACAACAAATTAAAAAAAAAAGTCGCCATGCTATTAAAATTATTAGTGTGTGCGAGAAATATTTTTCATCGTACACAATATTTATGCAGATGTGTTAGTTGAAATGATCTCGGTTTGATACTTTTCAACCATAATTATGGCGATCCACTAATACAGACACACATTTTTTGTTAATAAAATTTTGACTGACTTCGTTTTGTGTTTCATTTACACAACTACCGATTATATATTTTTATCTCACTTTATTTTGACTGACAAACTATTTTTCACAATGGAATTCAGGCTTAAATTATAATACCTATAAAGGACATAACTATACTTTTCCATAGTAAACTTGCGGTCAATGATATAGGCAGATTTATCGATAATGCAGTATTATTTAATACGTGAAAACATAGTACGGGATAACTTCTAAAGATGTCAGCTTTAACAATTTTTAATTTTTGGTAAATAAAATAAAAATTAAATTAATTTTTTTTATAATTCATGTCTAGTTGTAAGTTTTATTCGTGTATTTTGCTTTTGTTTATATTTTTGTTTTGATACAACAAAAAAAAAATTTAAAAAAAACTACTAGTGCCATCTTTAGATTTATGCGTGATTTACACGTTCCAACAATGTTTTTCCAACTTTTTTTTGTTGGAGACTTAGAGCTACACGCAATAGAAAAAATGTTCATGCGATAAAAAGAGAAAAGTATAAAACAAAAATGTCGGGCATGCTATAATTTTTTGGCGGTATAAAATCGACGATGTAATATTTTGGACGAAAGGCCGATTATTCTTCTTTATTTATCAAAATTACGACTTTTTTTTGGCTAAAATGAAAATTTTTCAAACCAATGTATAAAATCGACAATGTAATTTTTGACGAATTCCTCTTTATTTATCAAAATTACCACTTTTTTGCTAGAATGATAAACTTTGCGAACGTAAATTTTAATTATGAATTACAATTTTTAAAAAATAATCGGGTCGAGTATATTTTATAGTCAAACAACTTTTTTTTTGGAAACAAAGTTAAAAATAAAAAAAAAACTCCAACAATTTGTTTGTTTATATATTTGTTCTTGTCTTTCAAATGAAATTCTCGATATATGTACTAATCTCTTCATTTTTTGTTGGCCAACATTGTTGGAACGTGTAAATCACGCTTTAATCTATCTATCGCCGTTTTTTGACAGCGAAGACCTTTATAGGTATTATAATTTATTTCGTGCCTACCAAATAAATACGCTTTATTAATTTATGTAACTAAACTGGTGACACTAGCAATGTGAATGTGGGTTAAATGTCAAAACAAAACTTTTTTCTAAGAAATAGGCGTGTAACATTTTATGGCCAAATTAATTAATGGTTCTATTATAATTTTATTTATCAAAAGTTTAATTCACAAGCTTTTTCGGCGTATAATTTTTAATAATTTGAGAGCTTAATCCACATTCACAGCGGTAGTGACATCTACTTTTGCTTAACGCAATAAAGCGTATTATAATCAAATAAATTATAATACCTATAAAGGACATAACTATACATTTCCATAGTAAACTTGCGGTCAATGATATAGGCAGATTTATCGATTATGCAGTATTATTTAATACGTGAAAACATAGTACGGGATAACTTCTAAAGATGTCAGCTTTAACAATTTTTAATTTTTGGTAAATAAATCAAAAATTAAATTAATTTATTTTATAATTCATGTCTAGTTGTAAGTTATATTCGTGTTTTTTGCTTTTGTTTACATTTTTGTTTCGATACAACAAAAAAAAATACTACTAGTGCCATCTTTACATTTAATCCATCTGACGCCGTTTTTAGACAAGAATGTCCTTTATAGGTTACTATAATTTATTTCATTATAATACCTATAAAGGTCTTCGCTGTCAAAAAACGGCGATAGATGGATTAAATCTTAAGATGGCACTAGTAGTTTTTTTTAAATTTTTTTTTTTGTTGTATCGAAACAAAAATATAAACAAAAGCAAAATACACGAATAAAACTTACAACTAGACATGAATTATAAAAAAAATTAATTTAATTTTTGATTTATTAACCAAAAATTAAAAATTGTTAAAGCTGACATCTTTAGAAGTTATCCCGTACTATGTTTTCACGTATTAAATCAAATAAATTATAATACCCTATAAAGGACATTAACGGTCAAAAAACGGCGATAGATAGATTAAATCTTAAGATGGCACTAGTAGTTTTTTTAAAATTTTTTTTTTGTTGTATCGAAATAAAAATATAAACAAAAGCAAAAAACACGAATAATACTTACAACTAGACATGAATTATAAAAAAAATTAATTTTATTTTTGATTTATTTACCAAAAATTAAAAATTGTTAAAGCTGACATCTTTAGAAGTTATCCCGTACTATGTTTTCCCGTATTAAATAATACTGCATTATCGGTAAATCTGCCAATATCATTGACCGCAAGTTTACTATGGAAAAGTATCATGATGTCCTTTATAGGGTATTATAATTTATTTGGCAAGTTTACTATGGAAAAGTATGTATTGTTATGTCCTTTATAGGTATTATAATTTATTTGGTGCCTACTTTACCCTGCTGTCAAACGAACGTCCACATTATCAATTTTGTAGTTCTAGATTCTAGTTAGTAGTTAATTTTGTGTGTTTGCGACTTGCGTTTGGTCCACCGCAGATAACGATAAGTTGAGATGACATAATTAGAGATGTAGGTAGAACCTACAAAAAATGTTTGTATGGACTTATGCCGGGAGAATAAAATAAGTCTAATATCAAAAATCCTCAGGTAATATTTTTCCTATTTTTCATTTTTAATTTTATAATGCAACAAATGCACCACATACAAACACCAAAAAATAATCGAGAACCGTTACATCAAAATAAGACGCACACAACTCTTGTGGGCCAGGTGGGTCGTTGGTGAAATGAATACCTGATACCATGATAGTGGGGTGACGCAGAATTACGAAACGAAACAATTTTGATTTAATTTATTACTGAAAGTAATCAATTTAATATCTCAATTTTTTATTTGTTCAAGCCCGGGATTGAACCGGTCCCGACATAATGCCTGGCCGGCAATTATCGATTTCTCATTTCAAGAGGTGATAACACAGACAGTTAACCTTAATATCTCTCATGTTCTGAGGTTACAAATTGCAGTAACGTTTCAGTTCCGATGTTTATATCGGCGAAGGTGGTGTTTGTGGATACTTGTTGAACATTTTGATATCCTGGATCATTTTTAGGAGTTCTCCTTTGTGGGCGATTTTTAAGTGGTTGTTGTCGCTTTAGTTTTGATGGTCGACACGGCTGATCATCGGATGATGTTCGTTGCCGTTGTGCTGGATAATCAGGTTGTAAATCATCGTCATACTCTGGTGGAGGAGGAGCGAAACATCGTGGATCTTGCTGTCGACGAATTCTAGATCGAACTGGCCCTAGTTGTTGGGCTCTCAAACATTGAGTTCGTTGCGGTTGTGCTCCATATCTTGGTTCATACATTTTTTAATACACATTAATTAAAATTTTAAATTTCTGTAAATACATATCCTAAACTGATTTCCAGACATTTAAATAATTGACTGAACTAAACGGTTTTCCATAGACTACTAAATCATTTTTGGTTTAATTTACCCGCCATCTACACTATGAAAAATCGCTGATATTTTCAAGAGGTTATTTCGTGATAGAAAGGGGAGTCATTTGCCATCTCTTGTCTCAATAACACATTTTTGGCCCTACGGATTTCTTTTCATTAACTCTTAAAATATTTGAAATCTATAATAAAAACTTAAAACTCAACTTAACATTGCAATAAAAAAAACTAAGAATGATCGTGATTTTCGCACTTTTTTATTAAGTTCTCTAGACTATCCCCTGTCCAACACTGGGAAATATGCCATAAAAACCATTTGAAATACTTTACTAAATCACAGAATTTGTGTATCGGGATTCGGGACACATCAGCCTGATATTCGAAATTCGCGATATAAACTGGTTTTGGCTTAAATTACATACATACATACAAAAAGGGAGGTTCATTTGTTATCTCCTAAGCCCCAATAACTCATTTCTGGCCCAAATAATGATCACTTTTAGGTTTTTTTTTATTGCAATGGAAAGTTGAGTTTTAAGTTTTTTTGTACCTTAGGAGATACAATTGGGCAACGATAACACTAACAAAATGTGCCCCAAACATTGATGCAACTTTATACTGGTCAGCTACTAAGCACGTCTATTTTCCAAGTACATTGCAGTTCGTTTGATTTGACTATTTGAATTACAACTTCTTTGATGACACTCCGATTTTTTTTGGAAATTATTGAAACAATTCATAAATTTGTTGTCAAAGAAAGCAAACTTTGAGTTGCGAATTTTCACCGCTATAAGTTTTTATAGTGTCTATTCTGATTCTGACTGCTGGTATAATCAGTATTTGCTATTTGGAAATTTTCGTGCCAAAAGAAAGAAACTCTTCTTTTGTTACTTAAAATAAATCTGCTTTATTCAGATGTTAATTTATCTAAGAATGTAGATGGATTAGACTAAACTATTTCACTTGAAACTCTCCCATAATCAAGTTGAGCTAGTTTGATTTTTATGTTTTTGATGGTTAACTTGGGTATTGAGTGATAATAATTTATGATCTTATAAGCCTTCATTGGCAATGTACTTAACACGAAACCTGTAACGAATATCTACAATATCTGTATTCGCGTGAATTTTGCCCTAAATTTGTCCTAAAAAAACAAATGTACATAGTGAAATTTGTCTTAAATCTTTAATAAAAATGGTCTGTTTGACACTTTATTATTTCACCATTATATACCTATGGTACGAAATCTGTTATGGTTGGAATTAAATTAATCATCTTTATCCCCATGATATGAAGTTGGGGAGCTCAAAGATGTTTGATATTATCATACGCCAGATAACCGTATACTCCGCTACTTAGATTTATCTCTTGTAATTGCTGTTTGACACTTCTTGGTTTCATCATTATAAATGCACGAAATCTGTCATGGTCGGAATTAAATTATTCAAGTTTAAATCCATATTTACATATGTTGTTTGCGTATTATTTCACTTTAAATGATTTTTAAAAAATTAAATACACAAATTTTACTTTTATATTTATTAATTTTTATATTTTATAAGTTTGCTCCTTATAGTGAAATTGTTTACCATCGATTTTTCCACTATATCCAAAAAATCGACGTTCAATTAGGAAAATTTTTCCGCTTACTTATGAATTCAAAATAAAATCATAAATTTTGTTAGTTGTTGTATTGATTTTAGAGTTTAGCATGAACGGGTTGTTTTTATTTTTGTAAATTGCTATTTCCTCCATCCGATCCAATAAGTCACCTTTCCTCAAACGATGCAAAACTTCCAAATTTGTGTTGATGTCCTGGTAATTGTGCTGAGTATCATTTATGTGTTGAGCGAAATTTGATTCTGTCCTAATTTTGCCAATTTCCCTTGTATGTTCCCTAAACCGTTGTCCAAATGATCTTCCAGTTTGTCCTAAATAAAATGAAGGGCAATCTGAACATTTTAGTTTACACACCTCGGTGTCCAAAATTGAATCATTCTTAGATTTTATTTTTTGTTCCAAGGAATTTTGTGTTTTATAAGCAATGTTTACTAAAATATTTATTATACTCTATGCTGACATATTTCGGTTGAACTTCTTCATCAAAAAGCAAAGTAGTTGACTGTCTGTATTCCATTTTGTTACGACAAATTTCATTCATCAAGTCAATTTTTGTTGATTTGTAACCGTTTTCACTCGCGATGAATTTGATTGTATTCAGCTCATCGTTGTAATCTATTTCTGACATACTGATGCTATTTAGCCTGTGAATCATATGGTTGTATGCTGAAATCTTGTGTTGGTATGGATGGTTTGACTTCTCATGGATTGTGTGGCTGGTTTTCTAAAAATTTTGAATTTATGCTGATAATCAGAATTAGTTATATTTAAATCCAAGAAATTTAAATTTTTATTATTTTCAATTTCTAATGTAAATTTAATGTTTTGGTGTAATTGGTTTAAATAATTTAAAAATTGATTTAGTTGTCTGATTGTACCCGTAAATAGAATCAGGATATCATCTACGTATCTGTGCCAGCAAACGATATCTTTGTAGAATATATTTATGTTGTTCATAATAAATTTATTTTCGAAATAATTTAAATAAATGTTAGCCAATGTGCCGGATAGTGGACTGCCCATCGGAAGACCATCGGTTTGTTTGTAAAATCTATCTTCGTGTTTAAAATAATTTTGATTTGTGATTTCTTCTAATAGTTGGATTATTTCATCTACGACGTGTGTTCCTATATCTCGATTGGTTAATCAATTCCTTGTAATCTCCAATGTTTCTCTTACGGGTATATTCGAGTACATGTTAGTGACGTCGAACGATGCTAATTTTCCATTATTTGGTATGTTGATACCTTCTATTTTACTGACTAGCTCGAGGTTATTTTTCAACGAATGGTCATTTTCTAATTTAATGTTTTTGTTCATCCAATCATTAATAAACTTGGCAATTTTGTAAGACGGAGCCGAAGTAAAGTTAACTATAGGTCTTATTGGTACTTTAGGTTTGTGTATTTTAGGTAATCCTCTCAACACCGGTGCTTTTGGATTTATCATCTTGTTTTGCCTCATCTCTCTGCTGTTCAGTAAATATTTTGATTTATTAATCACATTTGTTATCGATATATTAAACTGTTTTGTCGGGTCCTCGTTTAAGATTTGTATACTATTGTTCATTATAAATTCGTCGATTTTAGTGATTTATATATCTTTGTTCATAATGACAATAGTGTTTCCTTTATCCGCCTTTGTAATTATCGCATTGCTGTCCATTACTTTCTGCTTTATGCTTCTTAGTATTTTGCTTTCGTTGGCGGTTTGGTTCTGCCCTATTTCATGAAAATCACTCATTTTGTCCACTATCATTGTTCTTATATCCGATTAATGTTCAATGCTTGTTTTCATGATGGAGTTTTCGTTATTCAAAACGTGTCGGTTTCTGGCTTTTACATCGTTATGCGGAGTTACATTATACTTTAACCCTTTTGACAGTATATCCGTTTCATTGCTGTCAAATTGGATGTTGGTTTTATTTTCAATTCGATGATAAAACGTGTGTGTTGACGTTGTGACTTCTGGATTTGGCGACATTCTCTTCTTTTGTTGTTTCAGTATTTTTAATTTTTTAAAAATTGTATCTCTTTTGGATTTTAACCTTCGTTCTACAACTTTGTTGGTATATTCTAAATATTCCAAATATAAAATGTAATGGCAATTTTTCGCAATTTGGAGATGTAAATTGTATACTTCCATTGTTAGCTTGTTGATTTTCGTATACAATAATTTTATCTCATTTGCAAGCCACAATATTTCCGCTCTACTCTTAGTCATTATGGCGGCTTTGGATTTGCTCATGATTTTAATATTAATATACTTGGGAATAACGTTCAATTTGCGACATGATTTGTTGAAATACAGGTTTAAAACGTTACATTTTAGTTTATATAAAGTGTTTAAGTAACTCTATACACAAGAAATTGGTTCATTCAAGTTTAATTCCATATTTACATATGTTGTTTGCGTATTATTTCACTTTAAATGATTTTTTTAAAATTAAAAACACAAATTTTACTTTTATATTTATTAATTTTTAAATTTTATAAGTTTGCTCCTGTGTAACGACACCGCAAGATTCCGTTTGGCGCACCTTATTGTAACAATCATGTGTGCGCCAGTTTAACGTCATCCTGCGATATCGCTAACAGACATAGAGTAAGCGGTCTGGTGCGGTCTATCTAGCTGGCTAAGCTCAGGGATGGCGTGGGGGTGTCCAGACATTACTCTATGCTTGAATAACCGCAAGGAATCAAAAAAGAAAAGATAATCACATGGTCAACTACCCTGTTTACAGGAACAGGAAAATTGAAAAATAAAAGAAATCTGAGGCTAAAGTGACCCTAAATATGAGAACCCTACCCTAACACTCATCTTGACCCACTATTTAACACCTACTCACTCATTTTCCCAATCATAACATACTCAAACTCACAAACTACCATAAGACAGATCAAAGCGAATAACTAAACAAAGCGGTAAATTAAAATCACATAAGGCGTGACTAGAGGACGGGAGAGCTGAAAGAATTGTATATAACAGAAAAAAAATATAATATATAATAAAACAACAATAGCAAATACTCGCGGCGCGCGGCAGTCAGCCAAGGTCGGCTTACAAAAGAATAAAAAAAAAAATCTTAATCTATTATTGATGGTTTACAAAAAAAATAAATTTTCAAATCAAAAAAAAATAAAACAAAAAATCTGTAAACTTGAAATTATCATAAATTACAACCAAAGAAAATTACGTTACATCATACAAAAAAAAAAATCTTATAATGAAAAAACCCTTGATTCTAGCTTCTTTGAAGAGAGAAGAAAGAAAACTTTTACCTTGTTGACCCGTCCGGCCACAACGCCACCCGTCGCAGGATCCCCCTCTAGCACCGACTTCGACCCCGTAATGCTGACAGGGTCAGCATGCCAAATTTCCAAATACAATGTTTCCACTCGTAACCAGATAAAATGACTTTATGGAGTTTATCTATGTCACCGTCCGTTAGATAAAACTGTAACTTTAGTTTATTTTTTTTTTTAGATACGGACCTTCACTCAACACTGGATTTATTAAAAAAAAATGCTCCCATGTGAATTTTAGGGCGAACAATAATCCAAATAATGATAAAGCCAATTTTGTTTTGTTTATCAGTAATATATTATATTTAATTTATTTATAATAATTGTTTGTTTTGTTCTTAATTTATTACTTAGATGTTTGAGTATTTATTTTGAATTTTTATGTTTTACATATCCATATTCACAAAATATAATTCAACCAAACTTAATCACAATTAACTATTTTTATTTTAAAAATTCTTTTTTTTTTTTCCACTCAACATGAGTCTTAATCTATTTTTATTCGAAATTTATTTATAATAATTGTTTGTTTTGTTCTTAATTTTATTAATTAAATGTTGAGTATTTATTTTTGGATTTTTATGTTTTACATATCCATATTCGAAAAAAAAATCATTTAACCAAACTTAATCACAAATTAATAATTTTTTAATTTTAAACATTTTTTTTTCACTCAACATGAGACTTAATCTATATTTATTCTTGTCTTTATTCGACAAAACTCCAAACTTGACTGTCCACCAAAAAATTTTTCTCGCAAAAAAAAATTTTCAATTTTTAATTTTATCTCGCGATGAGATAACATTCAAAAAAATTGTCACCATACGCGACCACGAACCGCAAACTCTCTCGTTCACTCGTAGTCACGCCTTTTGTCCACCACCACACCAACAGCAAACCGCATGCAAACAACATTTACCAAAAACAAACAATACCCATCCAGAATTTTCCATCCAAGCCATCCAATCACAAGAGGAAAAAAACACACAAAACAATCGTACGATAATTATAAAACCAAACTCTCGCTCAATCAACACAGCCAAACCAAGAAGAAATTATTGCACCACGCTTTCACTCAATCATTCAAAACCACATTCAAAAATATCACTCACTCAAAACATTAATAATCTTAATTATTGGATAGCCGGCATTAAGGCGCACACACCATCAACCACTGGAAGTGAGCAGCGCTGTCTACACCTATCCACTCGCACCAGACCAATGCGCGACCGCATTGACGTTACGCACATAACAGGTGCCGTAACACCTGATAGTGAAATTGTTTAGTTTATTTATTTTGATTTTTCAAAATCGATTTCGGTATATACTTATACCATCGTCAGTTGACTACTCCTTAAACTTTATTGAATAACGATTTTTCTCCGCTTTTATACCCAAAAAATCGACATTTCAGGGTTTTCTTTGTTCAATTTGGAAAATTTTGGAAATTATGGAATTATTCAACTTTATCCCCATGATATGAAGTTGAGGAGCTCAAAGATGTTTGATATTATCCTACGCCAGCTGACCGTATACTCCGCTACTTTTTATTATCTGATTTATCTCTTGTAATTGCTGTTTGATACTTCTTGGTTTCATCATTATAAATGCACGAAATTTGTCACGGGCGGAATTAAATTATTCAACTTTATCCCCATGATATGAAGCTGGGGAGCTCATCGAGTTTAATATTATCATACGCCAGCCAGCCATATACTCCGCTACTTAGATTTATCTCTTGTAATTGCTGTTTGACACTTTATTATTTCACCATTATATGCCTATGTTTGAAATCTGTCACGGGCGGAATTAAATTATTATTCGCCATTTTTTTGTTAGAAACTTCACATCTGAAAATTCTTATTGGATTTGTATATGTATGTGTTTATTGTTTTTTATTAGAAACTTCACAGGCTCATAAACACATTTTTTAAACTTTAATAGTTTTATTTTAAGCAACCCATTCCATTGAATAAAATTTAAAATATGGCACTGTTCTATTTTATCAGTATTCCTTTTTCCCACTGCTTTGTTTTCACTTGACGTTTGTTATTTCTGCTCTATACCTTTTAGCTCTATGATCAAAACAGAAAATGTTGACGTAACTTAAGCCTGAATTCCATTGTGAAAAATTGACTGAGCTGACTTCAAGTTGGAAAAAGACAAAAAAAAAATAATCCATCAGAGTGACAAAGACAAAGTGTTTTGTTATTGTTTTTATTATAGCAAAATTTGATGGACACATAATGACAGCAAACAAAAACATAACCAAAAATTATTAAACAAAATTAGGTATTAGTGTTAATTCGATTATTTTCACGTTTCAAAATAATCTAAAAAATCAATTATTATTTTTACTCATATCAGAATTATTTTTTTCGAACATTATCAAAGCAACCTTGATTATACAAGCCATAATCTAAAAAACGAAGCTTTTTTAAGGGAATTAGAAACGACGAAAAAATCAAAATTTCCATAGTAAAACACATAAAACATATGGGAAATCACTTTTTCTCTTAAGACAAATTTGTCAATAAAAACGTTACAAATTATTAATTATGATTTCTGAAATATTTTCATAAATGTTTGAATTTCAACATATATAAATGTCGTTTAAGTAAATCGTTTTCATTTTCTTGTAATAATTGATTTATTTAAACCAAAATATAAAAAAAGTTCATAACAACAGCATTCTGGTCAAATAAAAATGAAAAGCTTACTACAAATTGTGTGCATTAAGGCAATATACATTACATAGATGGCAGTGATGGCAGTACAAATTTTTTAAAAATCGTACCAAAAATTGCCACCTGGGGAAATTTTAAATTCAAAAATTGAAGGATAAGCAAAACAAATTCTCAAAATATTAAGAACGTGTGATAATTTTGTGATTAAACATTTTTTTTCGTATTTTTCTGTCTAAATCTGAGACATCTAACGTACACTAGTAAAACTAAAGATAAATGTAGCAAGTATTATTTTAATTCGTCAGATCCAACTTTGATGTATTTTTTCAAAATGAAAGTTCGAAAAATATATTTTAGAAAAATTTAATTTTAATATTTCTGCAATTAATATTTACTTAATACCAATAAACCCTGCATGTATATTGCTGCTAAAGGTATGTAGAACACTTTTGTATAAAAATCTTGTAACATTTTTGCTTTTTTCAATGAAAAACTTGAAGCTAAAAAACACCATTTTTACTATGGATTTCTATGGAAATTAGTGAAAAGTTATACCACTAAAAAAGCTTCTAAAAAATACGTCATAATGATTATGGCTCTATACTCTAGAAGGCTCTGACATTATCCGTCATAAAATAGAAAATTAAGAAAATCTTTCCCATAACAATGCCACACTATTATTTTATGTGTTTTGACAGCAAACAACAACATAACCTAGAATTAATTAACAAATTAAGTAGTATGTTTTAATTCAATTATATTAAGTCTCAAAATTATCTAAAAAATTAATTATTATTATTACTCATATCAGAATTATTTTTTTCCAATATTTTCTGTCTTAAAATACAAAATTAATAAAATCTTTCCCATAAAAGTGCCGCGCTATTGAAATTATCAGTTTAAGAGCGCTACACACGATCCAACTTGTTGGACCGACGGTCGGCCCAACCAAATTGGATGTCGTCTACAGACGAGCCAATTTACCATCTGATTTTTTGATTTTTGTTTAGGCAAAATCGAATTTTTCCAATTATTTCACAGCCTACTTAAAGTTGTTACGCATAAGAGAACATGTCATAAATATTCCTTTTCTCTTTTTTATATTATAAAAAAAAAATCAAAAATACATTTTTCTCCTTTCTTTTCTGTTGTTTACCCTATGAAATTCATAACAAATCATGGAATATCGTCCGACAACAATATACACTATCCAACTTGGTTGGTTGGTTGGTCGGTTGGATGGAATTTCCATCCAACGCATCCAACTTAATTTTATCGGACCGACATGCATACACACGATCCAATTTTACATCCAATTCAACCAAATCGGGCCAACCAACCAACCAAATTGGATCGTGTGTAGCGCTCTTTATTGGTGTTTTGACAGCAAACAAAAACATAACCAACAATTAACTAACAAATTAAGTTTTATGTGTTAATTCAATTATTTTACGTCTCAAAATTATCTAAAAAATTAATTATTATTAATATTCATATCAGAATTGTTTTTTTCGATGATTTTCCCGTCATAAAACAACAAATTAAAATAAAAAATCGCCATGCTGTTAAAATTATTAGTGTGTGCGAGAAATGTTTTTCATCGTACACAATTTTTATGCAGATGTGTTAGTTGAAATGATCTCGAGTTGATACTTTTCAACCATAATTATGGCGATCCACTAATACAGACACACATTTTTTGTAGATAAAATTTTGACTGACTTCGTTTTGTGTTTCATTCCCACAACTACCGATTATATATTTTTATCTCACTTTATTTTGATTGACAAACTATTTTTCACAATGGAATTCAGGCTTTACCATCAAAAAATAGAAATAAGAGATGACATTTAGGCGATTTTGAATATAAGTTAGGCGAATTTAAAAATAAAATTGTGTTGAAAAATTAAAAACGATATCGGTATCGCCATCTAACACTTCACCGTTGAAGCTACGGTGGTAGTACTATAAGTCTTTATACTATGCTGTACGTCAAGAGGGTGGGGTGCCTGCCATTCGAATTGACCCAAAATACCTGATTTTATAAATATTTACGATTTTTTTAATTATATGCTGGTTTGATTATTGAATTGGGCATTGATTAAGTTAGGGGTCAATTTGCGGGTTGAGTCGAAGTTGAGTTAGGGTTGGATTAGGATCTAGCGAGTAGTTAACAAATTGTTTATATGATCAAACTACCCTATTTATCAACCGATTATTATGAAATTTGACAGGTGCGTTGGAAATGGGCATCTAAAATGATTTTTGGATAAAGTACTGGAATATGGCCAAGTATGATGGAAGTTGCCTATTTTTCAACCGATTTAGATGATATTTGATACGTGCGTTGGAAATGGGATTCTAAAATGATTTTTGGATGGAGTTCTGGAATATAGCATAGTATAAACACATTATACTATGATATAGCCAAGTTTGAAGAAACATGATTATTTCTCATCACATGTGCGTTGAAAATGGGATTCTAAAATTGTTTTGGATGAAGTTTTGCAATATAGCAAAGTATGATGGAACTTGTCCATTTCTCAACCGATTATGAGGAAATTCAACATGTTTATTGGAAATGGGATTCTAAAATGAGTTTTGGATGAAATTCTGGAATATGGCTAAGTAGGATGGAACTTGGCTATTCCTTAACCGGGTATCAGCAATTTGACATGTGTGTTGGGAATGGAATTGTTGGATAAAGCTCTGGAATATGGCCAAGTAGGATATGTAACTTGGTTATTCTTTACCAGATTATTATGAAATTTCATATGTGCATTGAAAATGGAATTTTAAAATGATTTTCGGTTAAAGTTGTGGAATATGGTCAGTTACACGGTTAGAAATATCAATATAATTCCGTATACTACTTTCGGTATGAAGTTCTAGAATACGAGTTTTCGTGTTATATTGAATGTCTGTCCCCTGTTACTGAAGGTTTTGATCTGTTTGGCTGTTGTTGAAGGTATAAGTAAATATATATTGGTTAAAATAGACATCGGTACTGTCAAAACTGTCACACCAACTTTATGACACAGGTGACAGGTGAATGTTATCCCCATTGAAAACACCAAAGACCGAAGTTCTGATCACCTCGTGAGGTTTCAGCCCTTTATATTTTACAGATGTAGTGCAGGTAGCGTGTTACTTAAGGGTGAGACAATTTTTTCCAATGGGTGTATTTTACACAAATCAAGCTGTCAAAAAAGCTAACGTAGTTTGACCAAAAATCTGAGTCAACGATTAATGCTATCTTGTTAAGTCATAGTTTCATCATCTTTGCTTATTAATTTATGGTTTTGTATCCTCTTACATGCTTCCGTCTTTTTTTACTGATATGCCAGCTATACTTTACATTCGAAGCTACCACTTTACACGTCATATTTTTATAACAATAGAAATTATCGAGAAATTATCGATAAAGAGTCCTTAAACAATCCTGTACATAATTTTAATCAAATTTTCAAAATATAGGGTGAGCCATAATTAAATTGAAAATCACGATAGATACCTTCCTTTTATTGGCATCATTACAATTCGTTTTAATTCGTTATAAAAAATTATGTCCCGTAAATCCTGGCCACCTCCAGCATTGATGCAAACTTCAGTGTTTCGGTCAAAATATTGGCAGTTTCTTGACGAATGTTGGCGATCAGAACGGAAAAACCAATTATTTTCACAAGACGATTTTTATTTCGTAAAACAATTCAAGCATTTCTGCTAGCTCTTATAAATTATGCAAATAAATTGTACTCGTCTGAACTTCACAAAAAATCAAACCGGGCTGAGAAATGTACAAATAACGAACATTAAGCCACCGTCCATGGCCCATCCTATAGTTTATATTTGATTATCGCTAATAATTTTTAAATACAGTAAAATCCACGGACTGACTATAATAAAACCTATGTACCTACATACATTCATTCAATTCAATGTTTTATTTTTATTTATTTTTTTATCAAAATTCAGTGTATCCAAGTTTACGTGTGCGAAATACAGACAATACAGAAAACTAAAAATGTTTGTGCCAATTAAATTAAATTTGGAACACTTACTACAATTGGATATTGTGAATGTTATAATACACACTTGGGATTAATTTACATAAATTGGAATGGTGGAATGAACAAATAAACGTACAATTTTTTTCACTGCGTTCTTATAATAATTCAATCAACCCTCTATTTACGTACATTTGTTTTTTTTTTATTGTTTTCAGTTGTTTTGTAAACTGTATCTCGGCTGAACGTTCCCTTAAGAAATCAATTGAATTTTATTTTTTTGCTAAGACAAAAACTATAAATTCGTTTTCCATGTTCTGATAAATACATAAAAAAAATTATTTTTAAATTTCATTTTATACGAGTATTGTTTCCAGAAGAACAAATACTTTTCGTTTTAATAAAATTTAAAAGCAATACAATATGGTGTTATTACGATTTTTCCTTCTTTCTGCTCATGTAACAGCTTCTTCCATTTTTTCTTTTATTATATAGTAAAATAAAAATATACGATTTGATTTAATGTATTATTTTCAACTAGGTTAGGCGAAAAATATATTTTAAGGCTATTTGTCGTTTAATTTTGAAATATGAATTTTAACGATATGTAACAGTAAATCATTATTCCTCCTTATCATAACACTGATATACGCAAAAACTATGTAGTATAATACGACCAGATGGATAAAGAAAGAGTTGGTCAAGAAGGTTACGGCTGTTATTTATATGTACATATATGTGTTGTTTAGCAAATTTACGGTAGGACTGTAATGAACGGTTTGTTAGTTAATCTACTGAAAATTATTTGAAGCAGATGATCTGGATGATGGTCTCGGTAATTGGCTGTGTTTTAATTTGCTGTTAAGTTAGCAGAACCATTTTCTATATCGAATACTTCGTTTCGAGTACCGTCGATGTAAGTAAACCTTTCTAGCTTTATTAGGGATTCCAAAATCAAATCGTCAGATGTAATATAGGCAAATTTCTAACCATGCATTGTATTTCATCGTAGTAGTACCAATACAGTTCATTTCAACAATTTAAATTTAAATTAATAAATTATTTACCTGTATTGAGTCCACAATTGGTATTTCAATTCCCTTAATGGTGGAGTGGCCAGGAGACCACAAAAGGGTAACTTTGTTTGCTTCACCCAGTTCTAATAAATTGCAGTAGCAGCTCCAGATCAATTTCGAGTTGAACACTGGAGCTCTTAAAGCTAGCAAAGCTGCTTGGCTGTCCGAGATTATAAAGATCTCGGTCTTCCTATATTTCTTTTTCAGACATTGAAGCACACATACCTCAATAGCAAGGGTTTCTGCCTGAAAAACTGTGGGGGAGCTGCCCAGCGGTATGCATAGTTCCCGGTCAGGCCCAACTATCCATGCACCGGTACCCCCGTCCGACTTTGACCCATCCGTATACCATACAGAAGCATGGCGGGGGAGGGAGGAGATAATATTCTCTACCAGTGCCTTATCCGGCAACCTGATGTTAAAATTCCTCCGACAATCGATTGTCTTTACCATCAAATCTGATAGTTGGATCAATTCCTCCTTGAGATTGAATTTATGTAGGATATTGTTGTTTTCTGGCATCATGGTTTTTATTTTTTCAGTGATTTTCAGGCTCAGACCTCTTGAACCTGCTACTTTTTTAATGTGTAGGTGCAGTGGTGAGAGCCCCAGTATTCTCTCAAGGGCAGCTGTTGGACAAGTCCTCATTGCTCCAGTTGCCCCTACACAAATTAATCTCTGGATCTTGTCCAGTATTTTTTTGCACCAGTCTGCTCCGTCTTAGGCCACCACACAAACGCCGCATAAGAGACCATAGGTCTTATAATGGCCCGGTAGAGCCAAACCAACATTTGTGGGCTCAGTTCCCACGTTTTGCCAATCATTCTTTGGCAGGTAAAAAAGGCCTTATTGGCCTTGCTTGTTATATGCTTTAAGTGGGGATTCCATGTCAGTTTCTGATCAAATACGACACCCAGATATTTAACCTCCTTTGACAGTTGGAGAGTTACCCCCCCCCCCCCCCCCCAAAGCTATCGGCGGGAGGGCAGTTTTTCACCGGAAAGTAAAGAGAGTGCAGCTGACCTTATTAGGATTTACCGTAAGGCCCACCTCCGTGCACCAATCAGTTACTACCTCTAGGGCTTGTTTCATTCTTTCCCCTACTGTATCTGCGAATCTGCCCTTAACCATCAAGACTAGGTCGTCCGCATAGGTAATGTTTGAGAAGTCTAGATCTCTCAGTCTTGTGAGTAATTGATCCATCACAATAAACCACAACAAGGGAGAGAGGACGCCTCCCTGGGGACAGCCCCTGGTGGCCGCTATAGTAATGGTTTTGTCTCCAAAGGAGGCCGTAATCCTTCTGGTTTTTAGCATGTTCATTATCCACCTCACGGTGGAGGGGTGTATGCCCCTTGCTAGTGATTGTTCCTGCATCACCTCGAAACTAGTATTACCAAAAGCTCCCTGGATGTCAATGAAGGAGCATAGTAATAATTCCCTATTTCTGAGCGTGTCCTCGATTTCCGATGTCAGTTCGTGAAGAGCTGTTTCTGTAGATTTCCCTGCTTGGTAGGCGTGCTGCCTAGAGTCCACAGGGTGACTTTGGAGGGTATTGGATCTAATACAAAGTCCCAGAATTTTCTCCATGGTTTTCAGTAGAAAAGATGTGAGACTAATAGTGATCTCACGGCAAGTTTATGTGTCCAATAATATTGTTCCAATTTTTTGTTGGATGGATACGACGTATTCACTTGCAAAATTGTTACTTTATTCTTCAAATAAAACAATTTATAGCACTATATAATAATTTTGGTTTTATTAACTTGGATAATTTCACTTCAAAAGCTAACAATGTAATAATCATAATTTTACAATATTCCAGATCTTACTTTGTAGAAAAGGTACAATATATCACTAATTAATTCTATCCTATTTTAACGGCTTTATTTAAATATATACCGGCTATAATTAAAGAATATATACTAATTATATCAAACTATTGCTATAATTTAGCCCCTAAATGGTCAATATTGCAAACATTTGTACAGCGCCCAAATGGTATTTGGCGGTCGATACATTTTTAAGAATGGAATTTATGATCGTGCTATAAATCTATAATTTAAATTGCTGCTAAACTCATTGCAATATTTTGACATTTTAAGAATTTATATAAATAAAGTGCCGGACAGATTAATATCTACAAGCTAAGTTTCTTGTTTACATAAAATATATTCTAAATATTATAAATAATTTTTCTATTTCAGCTTCTTGCTAGTCTTGGAACATTCCGCCGGCCTTGAATCTCCTGATTCAATGTTTTGAATGGGTAATCGGCATAACTTATGAATCGGTCTCTTCAGAATATTGGATGCTGCTTTCACTGTTACAACACGTACTTTACCATCAGCTCCAGGATGTGTTCCTATTATTTTACCAAGTTTCCAAGATATTGAAGAGTAATCATCTGCAACTAATACCACATCACCAATTGCCATATTTGCTGTTTTATGGTACCATCGATCACGGCGTTGTAAGCTGGTCAAGTAATCGCGCTGCCAACATTTTTGAAAGTGTTGTTTTAATTTGGTTACAAGTTCCCAACGAGCTAAAGGTGATGGTTTGTCATCTGATATATCTGGTTCCGGAATTTCCACCATTCTTCTACCAATTAAAAAATGTCCAGGGGTTAAAATATTCAACTCATCTTCACCAAATGCACATATGGGTCTAGAATTCATCACGGCCTCAATTTGACATAATAAAGTGGTAAATTCTTAGAAGGTAAGTATAGCGTCACCTACAGTCTTTTTTAAATGTGCCTTCATGCTTTTTACGGCTGATTCCCATAGACCACCCATATGGGGGCTTGAAGCGGGATTGTAACACCATTGGATCTCGTTCTTGCTTAACTCGTTCATAATGTAGTTTTCACTATCTTTAAGCCATTTATACCACTGCCTTAACTGGTTATTCGCGCCTACGAAATTCGACCCATTGTCACTGTAGATTCTTCGGCACATTCCTCTTTTAGCAATGAATCTTCTTAAAACGCTTAAGAAACATTTTGATGACATATCACTGGCCAATTCAATATGAACAGCTTTAGTACTGAGGCACACAAATATGCAAACGTACATTTTTGTTGGAACCTGGCCGCGGCGTCTTACATATTGAACCCTAAATGGTCCACAGTAGTCAACTCCAGCATTAACAAATGGATTCGTGTATCTTACTCGATCTGGTGGTAAGTCGCCCATCAATTGCAGTTCTAGCTTCGGCTTATACTTTATGCACCTAATACATTTATGTATCAGCGACCGTGCAATATCTCTTGCCCTTATAATCCAGTAACGTTGACGCGCGAGACTTACTAGCAATCCACACCCGGCATGCAACCATTTTAAGTGTAAATCCAGTAATATAGCCTTGGAAATCGGCTCGCCATATGGTAAAACAGCAGGATGTTTGGTATTAAAATTTACTTCGGCGTTGCTTATTCGTCCTCCTACTCGGATAACTCCATGTTCATCAATAAATGGATTCAAAGTTCGTAATACGCTCTTCTTGGGAACTTCTTGGTTATCGATTAAGCATTTAATTTCCACTGCGAAATATTGGAATTGTACGTGCCTTACAATAGTTTCCTCAGCACGCAACAATTCTTCTGAACTTAGTATTTTCGACTTTTCTGCTTCGATTTGCACATTACTTGAACTATCAACCATCTTTCGGTACTCTGCCTTTCTCTTAAGCTGTTTAATGTACCGCAACACAAAGGCGAGCACCCTCTTCATTTTTTCGAATGAGCTGTACTTGATACAAAATTCGCTGACAAAATTGTTTGTGTTGTTTACCATTACATCGACACACTTGGATTTTTGTTCAACTTCTGTTTGGTATGACTGCTTTTGCTCTGGCCACCATTTTCTTCCAAGTGTAACCAGTCTGGACCTTTCCACCATATATAATTTGGATTCAAAATTTCATTAACTGGTATCCCCCTTGAAGCAGAGTCTGCTGCATTTTGCTTTGAAGGGACATGTCGCCAGGATTCTCGTGGAAATTGGTCAATTATGCTGGAAACTCTGTTGGCTACGAAAGCGTTCCATTTCCTAGGATGCGATGACAACCAGTCTAATACAATTTTGCTGTCATTCCATAATACTACTCTGTTGATTTTGACATCTACCCAGGAATCCTTTACAGTGTTTACCAGTTCCGTCAACAAGACCGCGCCCAATAACTCAAGTCTAGGTAGGCTTAGCTGTCGAATAGGCGATACTCAGGTTTTTCCTGCAATTAGATTAATAATGTTATTTGTTTTAGCATATACTACCGCGCTGTATGCCAATTCACTGGCGTCGGAAAAGCCATGTAGTTCGATTTCCTTGTCAAATTTAAGCCACCTAGGGATACTCAATTTCTCGACTTCCTTCAATTCTTTGCGTAGCGCACTCCATTTTCTGCATACATCGTCTGGCAGCTGGTCATCCCATTTTAAATTTTTTAACCATAAACTTTGGAAAAGAATTTTAACTCGTATCGTCAGTGGCGACAACCATCCTAATGGATCAAATATTTTGCTTGCTTCCGAGAGCAGTGTTCGCTTGCTGTGGTTGACTCGATCTTCTAAGCAAACGGAGAAACAAAATGCATCTAAATTTGGGTTCCATTTTAGACCCAATACTTTGATTGTTCCATCTTCGGTTATGGATATCTCAGGACTGCTATTTTGATCAGCGAGTTGCTCCCGTGTTAGGGCGCTATTGGTAGCCCACTTTCGCAAGTTGAAGCCATATTCGGCAAGTATATTAACAATATCCACTCTTAGTTGCGTTAATTGAATCTCATCATTGGCTCCGGTCATTAAATCATCAACATACATATCTTTCTGAATTGCAGCGGCCGCTGCAGGATATTCCTTTTGGTGATCTTGTGCCATCTGCATCAAACATCTTGTGGCTATAAATGAAGCAGGAGCTGTACCGTACGTTAGAGTGTTCAGTGCGTACTGTCGAATTGGTTCATTAGGATCTTTTCTCCACAGTATCTTCTGTAAATTCGCCTCGTCTTGGTTGATCCACACTTGTCGGTACATCTTTTCAACATCACCAGATATGACATATCGGTGTCTTCGGAATCGTATCAAAATATCCATTAGCGGTGATTGGATGATCGGACCTATCATTAATAAATTGTTGAGTGAAGTGCCATTTACGTCCTTTGATGAGGCATCGAAAACTACCCTCAACTTCGTGGTGGTGCTAGTTTCTTTCAGAACACCATGATGTGGTAAAAAATACTCGCTTTTGTTGATTACTTTATTTATTTGTCGCATATGGCCTAACTGCTCGTATTCTTTCATGAAGTTTACATACTGCTTCTGGAACTCTGGATTTCGCCTGAATCGATTCTCCATTGATTTAAGTCGCTGCTCCGCCAAGACATAGTTAGATCCTAAGTTGGATAGGTTTCCTCTTGTTGGCAACTTAACTAGGAATCTACCGTCTTTGTTACTTTCAGTTGATGTTTTGAACCATTCTTCACAATACTTCTCCTCTTCTGTGAGCTCATTGGTTGTTGGAAGATTCTCAACTTCCCAAAATCTTCGTAAAGCGTTGTCTACCTCCACTGTAACATTGAAATTTACAGCTTCATTGCGATTCTCGGTTTCACTAATATGCCCACCAATCACGCAGCCAAACTTAGTCTCTTGGGCAGACAAAAGAGGGGACAATTTTAACTGCTTGCTTTCTATCACCGAGAAAAATACCTCAACATCCAATAAAAGGTCAATATGACCATTTTCATTAAATTTAGGATCGGCTAGGCACAGCGATTTTAATTTGTTTAAATCTGCACAGCTTATTCTTGACGAGGTCTGTAATGTTGTAATTTTCGGAACCACGTAAGCTTGAACTCTAATTTTAAATTCTTCTTTTGATCGCGATACGATCTCCAATTCAGCGATCCCTTTCGTTCGTCCCAAATTCGATTGTCCCAAACCACTAACCATTACATTTCCATTCGCCGTCTTTAACCCCAATTTCTGCACACAAGCGCTAGTGATAAATGTAACTTGCGACGCAGGATCCAGTAGAGCACGGCACACCTTGAATATGCCATTGGAGTCCTTCACGCGTACCAATGCAGTCGGTAAAATTGCTTGCATAGAATACAGCATACCAGTTTGGTAACAGGTAGCTCCCGGCTCACTTGTTGAAGGCTTAGATTCTTGTTTTTCATCCTGCGTCACATGCGATGAAACGTTATTGGCAGTACCTCTTTTGACGTCCTCATGTAACAAACTATGATGCTTTCTCTGACACAATTTGCACCTCTTTCTTGCACGGCAATCATATGCATTGTGTCCCTTATGGAGGCAATTGTAACATCGCTTATCGGCTGTTATTATTCCTTTTCTTCCGGCGAGTGACATCTTCATAAATTCGCTGCATTCATACAGCAAATGCGTATCGTTCTTGCATACGGGGCAACTCCATGTTGTTTCGGTTGAGGATTTCGCTTCAGTCACTAATGCCCTTGTGTGTGCAGGTTTAATTTTCGTATACGATGACATGGATTCCAGTGCGTCGCATCTTTTATTTAAGAAATCAAAGAACTCCTTGGTAGTCGGATATTCTACTGAAGTAGATTCTTGTGCCCATAACATTTTTGTTTCTTGGTCTAGTTTTTTGATTAATATGTATATTAACCAGCTATCTCGAGTTTCAGCCCGGGCATCTAACGCTTTTAGCCCGCGAAGTACTTCATCCGACGTATCACGCAATTTTCTGATGCTTGAGCTATTTACCTGGTTTATGGAAGGCTGATCCATGAATGTACGGATGAACGCATTAACAATATACTTCTTTCGATCATAACGCTCAACTAACTTGGAAAATGCTTCATAGTAATTGGCTTCGGTCACGCTGAAGTATCTGATCAACTGAGCGGCTTCCCCAGTTAACAAACTTTTCAGATACTGAAATTTCTGAACTGCTGGATAATCTTTACTATGAATGGACGTATCGTAAAGATCATAAAAACTAGGCCATTCAGTATATTCCCCGGAGAATGTAGGAATTGACAATTTCTTCAATTTTATCTCGGCTGATTGAGGCTGGGTCACATTCAATACAGATTCCTCAAATCTTCCAGCACTTTGCTCATTTGAATTTGACTTTCTTATCCAATTATTCAGTTTTCCAGCCACTAAATAATATTTGGCTTCAAATTCATCCATTTGTGTCTCGCAATCGGAATCCACGATAAACATTTTTTCTTCTACCTCCATAAATTGGGTTCTTAAACCTTGAACCGTATCCAAACGAACTTTCAGTTCATCAACCGATATTTCCTCAAACTTATCAGCGTTTGCACCAATAAAAGTTTCCATTCTTGTTAAGCTACCTTTAATGCCAGCGCGAACCTTTTTGAGCGCTAATAACTCGGCCATGATATTAATTTAACACCGTTGTTATTTACACTTTAATTAATTACTTCTATTATTAATACTTTAAGTAATATTGAGTTTATATGCACTTTTTATTTTAGGCACGTTCACTAATAAATTTCTGCACTTCTGGAATGTTCTGGATAATTTCACACTAATTTTTCGCAATTAATAACCCGTTACTTATTAAATACTATCGAAGTTCCTGTATAATCACACGTGGTTTACTTACGGTGTGGTTTGGATTTGAACTCCTTGACGATATGGCGTGGCTTGGATGTTACGGCTTTATTTAGTTGGATATGCTCAATATCCGGCTCGAAGGACCATTTGATCTCACGGCAAGTTTATGTGTCCAATAATATTGTTCCAATTTTTTGTTGGATGGATACGACGTATTCACTTGCAAAATTGTTACTTTATTCTTCAAATAAAACAATTTATAGCACTATATAATAATTTTGGTTTTATTAACTTGGATAATTTCACTTCAAAAGCTAACAATGTAATAATCATAATTTTACAATATTCCAGATCTTACTTTGTAGAAAAGGTACAATATATCACTAATTAATTCTATCCTATTTTAACGGCTTTATTTAAATATGTACCGGCTATAATTAAAGAATATATACTAATAATATCAAATTATTGCTATAATTTAGCCCCTAAATGGTCAATATTGCAAACATTTGTACAGCGCCCAAATGGTATTTGGCGGTCGATACATTTTTAAGAATGGAATTTATGATCGTGCTATAAATCTATAATTTAAATTGCTGCTAAACTCATTGCAATATTTTGACATTTTAAGAATTTATATAAATAAAGTGCCGGACAGATTAATATCTACAAGCTAAGTTTCTTGTTTACATAAAATATATTCTAAATATTATAAATAATTTTTCTATTTCAGCTTCTTGCTAGTCTTGGAACAAATAGGTCTGTACGACCTAATTTTCTCTGAAGATCTGTTTCCCACTTTTGGGATAAAAATCACCCGAACTTCTCTCCAGCGTTTTGGAAATTATTCCAAGCTGTGACTGGCTCTGAAGAGTAAAGTAAGATAAGGCAGCAAAATCTGCAGGCCCTGCTGTAGAAAGGCGGGATATATGCAGTCCCTCCCGGTGATTTGTAAGGTCCAAAGGATTTGACTGCCCAGCTTATCCTTTCCGGCGTAAACAACTGTCTCGAGAACTTCTGAGCCCTCCTTGGAACCCGATACGGATGTACATTACTTGCGTAGGATTCCTCTTGATCCCTCAGAATAATACATTCTGGAAAGTGACCTTTCACTAGACATTCCAGAGTCTCTTCCCTGGTTATGGTTGTCCCTCTATCTGGTTTCCTTACAGACCCCAAGGGATTCCTGTGCTCCAAAGGAGTGCCTTCTGTAGTCGACACGCCGTGGGTAGCTTGTCTATTTTTTCACAGAAGTCTCTCCAGCTTAATCTTTTGCTCTGCCTGAGGGCTTTGTTATATTGGGTAAGGGAGAACTGATGGTAGTCCAATCGTTCGTCCTCTTAGCCTTATTAAAAAGTTTATGGACATTTCGTCTCATGTTTTCCAAGTTTTGGTTCCACCAAGGAACATCCCTTGTGCCTCTGATATGCACAAGTGGTGAGCTTGAGTGGTAGGCATTGATTATTGCCTCTGTAACTTATTCGCTACTCTGTCGATATATTCGACAGAGTTTATCAAGGTCTGCAGACCAGTTAGGTTATCTAAAAGTATATCGTTATAGACTGACCAGTTGGTGCGTTTGGGTATCCTTACCACCAACTCTTGTCTCGAAGGGATATTGATATCAAACCTGATGTACATATGATCTGAGAGGGAAGCTTTCTTGGACACATGCCAGTCGAGAATTGCACTGGAGGTACCTATGTCAGACAGGGTAAGATCCAGTACCTCCCTCCTAACTGCATTCACAAAGGTCGCATCACTCCTTTTATTATTTACTACTAAGTTGTTACTAAGACAGAATTCAAAAAGTTGCTCACCTCTTAAATTGGTGTCGCTGCTTCCCCAGACTGCATGGTGTGCATTAGCGTCGCAACCAATGATAAATTTTTGGTGATGAATCATGCAATAATTCACGAAGCTCTGTATCAATGCTGGTGGGGGGTCATTCTCATCCCCTGGAAAATATGCGGAAGCGATGTTAATCACCCTCCTGCCACCTTTAGGTAAGGTCATTTCAATTGAAACAGCCGTGATATCCCTAGAAATAAATTGGTTAATTGAGAAGATATTGTGCCTTGAGCGACAGAGAATTGCTGTCCCCGGCCTATCTGCAGCCGTGTCGTAGACTAGCTTACCTGTATTGGCCGCAAAACCTTTTATCTTCCCGTTGTTGGTCCAAGGCTCCTGTATGAGCGCTATGTCCCAGTCATTGATCATGAAAAGACGATTTAGGTTGTTTGTCGCCGACTTCGATCGATGCAGATTAATCTGCACGAACCTTAGTTTTGCTTATGTTGTTGTTTTATTCTTGTGTACTATACTGTATCACGGCTCCATACTGTCCTTCCTAGGCTCCGAAGAGCCTGGTATCTCTATAGGTTGTTGAAGTGCCACCCTACCTCTAGGAGTCAGCCCATGGCTTTTACCCCTCCTTTTCTGGCCCGGTTTGATCGGTTTCTCTGTTCCCTGGGTGACAGGATTCCTGTCCCCTCCGCCCCAGTGACCCCACCACCGCGGCCAGAGTTCCCAGCCAAAGCTGACCTTGACGAGCCGGGCAGATTCGGCTCCGCCGCCCTTCCCCTGGCTGCATCCCCCACTCCCTCCTTATTTGGGCGGAAGTGAACAGAGCCAAACATCCAATTTACTCTGTAGTTTGATCCTTTGAGTGTCTCCGCCGTTCTGTGTGAGACCGACATCGTGACTTGAAGGAGGTCGCCTTCTTGCTCCTTCCTCGAAATGATTCTCCAGTCTGCGTCTCTTAGGTCCTTATTTTGGACCGCCAGACGACGAAATATTTTCTCATTTGTTTCCTTACTACCACGTGCCAGGTAAACAAACATAATTTTTTGGGCGAGGCAACTCCTCCTCCGCAACTGTCTTCAGGGATGCTCCGTCCCATGGTTTGAGTGAGGGCAAAGTGACCCTAAGCCACTCTGCCGTGTCTTCATCGGCACAATTCACCGTGAGCCAACCGTTTCTGGTGCGACATCCCAGGAAGTTGGGGCTGATACCGTCTAGCGGCAGCTCCGCCACTGTGTCCATGATAGCATCTTGTATGGCCAGGATCTTTGCAATGCCCAGTTTAACCTCTGGGAAGCCTTGGTCGGTAATCTCTACCTTGATGGCCTTCACCGCACTACTGTAGGTGGTGGCCGTATCGGCCCTGTTCTCGGGGCAACTCTCCTTATTGTCGCCTTCTGTGACATCTTTAGGGTCGGCTTCCGGTGCCTTCGGTAAAGGACTGGAAGCTTTACCTCTCTTCGGTGCCATCCCAAGTGAGGTAGCGTCGTCATCCGACCTGTTCCTTTTAATTGCCGGGACAATTCTGTCCCTGATCTTTTCCTTGCATTGCTGCAAGGCAGCGTCGCGGGGGACCCCTGACCTAATTAGATGGGACAGACGTCTTCTCGCGGCCCCACTGAGGCGTGACCTCCTCTTAACCTCGAGCTCCAATTCCTCAAGGTCTTTTTCTATTTCGGCCGTTGTCGACATGGATAGGGTATCCATTTCAGGCATTAGAATGCCATGGGTTGGAGAGCCCTCCACTGCATCCGTGCTGAGTTTTATAATTTGAGTTTTGATCTCAGAAGCAGGGCCTGACTGGTCCTTGACATCTTCTGAGATTGGTGCGTTTGAAGGAGCACCGCCCTTATTGTTTGTTTTTGTTAATAATGAATTCATGTGTTATTTGATTTGTTTGAGGAATGAAAGGCCCACCACGGCAGCGCCTCTTACCGAGGTAAGGCTGATTGAAACCGGAGGTCGCCTGGTATCCGGAGTTCCGTGCTCGCGACCAACTAACCCATGATCATTCATCCTTCGGCGTACGTGTCTCACCTTAGATTTGTTTTTTTTTTCAAGTGTAATGTCATCCTTTAGCGTCGTAATTTAGCCTGTTGTTCGGTAAAACGAGCCAACAGTTACCGGAGGCCACCACGAGAAGGTAGTACATACACTTGCGAATCCCGCTCAGGTTACCAAGACTGCCTAAAACATGACCAGAACAGCCTGCTGGGGCTCACTCTAAAGGAAGGTTACGGAGCTGGTGAACAGCTTTATTCCCCCTTTCCTAAAGACGCCGGACCACCTCCGACTGAAATACTTTTTGGTTTGAGAATAAAACGTTGCTGAAATCTTTATTTAGATGAATCTCCGCAAACGCCAACCTCAATAACTTGTGCTCATCGGTCAGTTTTACTTTTACTGCTGGTCTTTGATGAGGTATACATTTTTTTCCAGATCCTCCTAACGGTTTTATTACGAATTTCGTAATTTTGCGCTACGTCTGTTGCTGTGCTGTATGGGTGTTGCTGAATTACATGAACGAGTTTAATGCTATTTTGGTCGTAATGAGATAATTTTTGAACAGCCAAGGATTGAGCCGCCTCTCAATTGAATTTGCGTGGTCATGTCTATTTATCCAACGGCATAGAGTAGTTTTCTTTATTTTTATCAATTACAGTTGAAAGTCAAAATAATAAAAAACTTACCGTTTTATTAAAAATGGGGCCGTTTTCTTCACTTTGATGAAGATCAATTATGGCGACACAAAGCTCTTTGGATTATATTTATATAATTTTCCCGCAGCATTTTGGTAGACGAATAGAAAATAGTATTTGTAACAGTACAGTTACATTTTATTAGAAATATTCAGTATTAAAGTATAATAAACTACGGTCAGAAAAGAAAAAATTCCATTTTCAGATTTTCAAGTAACTCTTTTATGGAAACGATAGAACAATTGATAAGGATTAGGATTTATATTCGACTTCAGTTTTGTTTGCTTTTATTTAAACAGATGAATTAACCATTCGGTTTATAAATTAATGTATCCAGGGGCATCATATGCATTACCTTGTGGCATGTTTAATCATTAAAAAGTGTAATGCGTAGGCTGTATGCTAGTAAGGAAAATTCTTATTTATTTTAGTAATTATAAAATTAATTAAATGTTGCTAACATAGATATGATTACATTAAAAGCGAAACACATATTATTTTGTTTATAGTAGTACAACGTTTATACTCTATAAATTTGCAATCGTGTTTGTCAACAAAATTGAAAAATTATCGATTCGTGCATCTACATAAATGTAATTTTCATGTACACATACATTTTTTATCGGTTAGAATCTTTTTATTTATTTCGATCAATCGATCTAAAAGATAATAAATTAAATACACCAAACGAAACTAACCTGTAATAAATCTTTAACTTGTAGTGCCTATCTTGTGGAATAAGTAACATATAGTTAGCCCAATATTTATTTTATTTTTAAATGTATCAGTTCAACACACACACACGCAAAATCATGGTGGCAATTTTAAGTGCTAAATCTTACAACTTTCAAGAACAAAAAATGTTTTAAAATTGTAACAAAATATGTTCATAAAATGTTTTTAAATGCAACAACAATAAAAAATAAAATAAAATACAAGGGAAACACTATACATGAAAGATGGAAGAAATATGTACATATATCAATTCTGTGTTTTCAGTTTACACAAGTTCCTTTTTTATGTACTTTTATTTTGGGATGAAATCTTTTCCAGAGATTTAAAAAAATAAAATTTGTCGGCAACTACACAGTTCAATTTAAAATAGATGTTATGTTCGATATTTCTGTATACGTTCGGTTTGGTACATATTCTTGTTGAACTTTGTTGTTGCTACGAAAATTAAATAAGCATTAGAAGTATAAAAAATTAATTAAATTTACCATATTCTTTTACTTTCAAAATGAAATGATTTCCCAAACAATTTCTTTAGTTTTCATAGGTTTTTTGAAGGTTTAAGTGGAAACATAATATTATGTTGATTGATTTCGACGTACGGCCTAGCTTAAGTAATCCCATATTATTAGATCAGGGCCCTATTGCACCAACTACTTATCACTTATTACTTATCAAGTTATCCTAAGTTAGTTTTTTTGATAATGATAAGTGATAAGCATTGCACATCAGAATGCCTATAACTTATCAAATGACAAATTATAAATTTGTATGATAAGTTGTAATGATCCATGAGTATGATCCATGAAACTCGACAGGTACAATGGAATTGGGATTCCAAATCGATTTATAGGTGTTGGTCTGGAATATAGTCAAGTTTCATGATGATTGGTTATATCCCAGAACTTATTCTAAAAATCATTTAAGAATTTCCTTTCCATCGTGCATGTTTAGTTTCATCAAAACCGGATAAGTAATGGCCAAATTCCTTCCTAATTGGCCATATACCTGAACTTAATCTAAAAATCATTTAAAATCCCATTTCCATCGTGCATGCTCAATTTCATCAAAATCGGATAAGAAATGGCCAAGTTCCTTCCTAAATTGGCCATATACCAGAACTTCCTCTAAAAATTATTTAAGAATCCCATTTCCATCGTACATACTCAATTTCATCAACATCGGATAGGAAATGGCCAAGTTCCTTCCTAATTGGCCATATTCCAGAACTTTATCTAAAACCCATTTTAGAAACCGATTTCCACTGCCCACGTCAAATTTAATCATAATCGGTCAAGAAACAGGTAACTTCCACTTTAATTGGCCACTCTCCAGAACTTTATCCAAAAATCATCTTAGAATCCCATTTCCATCGCCCATGTCATATTTTATCATAATCGTGTATCACAATCGTAGTTTTTAACAGACTTCCGTCATGCCACTACAATTTGTAGCTCTTTTCAATTTATTTGAGTAGTGAAATTTTTCTTATTGATATTTTGTATAATTATCATTAAATGTGGTCGATTATTGATAAGTTAAAACTTTTAGTGTAACAGAACTACGAAAAATTTATCAAAAACCTCAAATTTATCGCTTATCAAAATATTATTTATCATTTATCATTTCGCGAATTGGTGCAACTTAATTTTGATAAGTGAGTGCTTATGACTTATTATAACTCAATAAAATACTTATCAAATTTAAATTTGGTCCAACAGAAAATTATCAAAAATTATGATAAGTTGATAAGTAATAAGTGATAAGTAGTTGGTGCAATAGGGCCCAGATTCCATCAAACACCCTTATTACTTATAACAAAACCGAAGGATAGGAAAGGTCTATTAGCATTAAAGCCGTTAACGGCCAGTAATTTTTTTGTTAGCAATATATATGATAAAATATTTAGCACAAGACGACACGATTTCTAAACTACATATCCGTTGGATACTTGAAAGTACTGGAAAAACCAATCCACAGGTATTTCTGAAAATTGAAATCGAGATTAATCAATCATCATCATCATTATATTAATTGACAAACATGAATTTTATCCTTTCTTTTACGCAGAAACTATCCAACCAATTTTCATAAAAATTGCACTATTCGAAAGGTATTCTTTTGTAGGTGTACACAATCTGTGTCTTAAATAAATCGGATATCAGTACAGGGAAATGAGGATTGATTTTAAGATTACCGGAAGGCAATAGTATTGGTAAATTGTATTGGTGTCGAATGTGCATTTTTTCTTTCAGATTTTCGTTTAATATGATGCAAATAAGAGAGATAAAATGACGCGAGTAATAGGGATAACATGATACAAATAAGAGAAATAAGCTCAGAACAGAACGATTTAGAGCTTTTAGAGGATGTTATTAAATGAGGAGACTGAGATAGAACAACAAATTCCGAAATAAAAAAACAAATATTACAAAGCGAGAGAGACTCAACATAAAAAATATTAACCAAAAAAAAAACACAAAAAAGTTAGAAACAAAACGATTTTGTTTATTTTGTTTAGTGTTGCGTAGGCCGTTCATTTTCTTGAAAACTGTCGATAATAGATATCGAACTATCGATAAATATCGCCTGGAGTGTGTTCATAAACTCTACATTGTAACAATATTGTGTAACCACAAAGCGTTCATAAAATTACATTCTAATTGTTTAGCCTGCTAAATGCTGCCTTTCTGGCTGTCATTGTTACAATATCGTTACAATGTAAATTATATGAACACACACACTCCAGACCAAACTATCGATAACAAAAATAATCGACCTCAAAACTATCGATAACTGAAATATCGATAAATACATATCGATGTGCTCTTTCTGGGCAAAACGGCTAGTTTTAAAATTGAAACAGCAAAATCTGACATTTTTTCAATTAAAATAGTCAAATTATTGTAAATTTATTATTTTGATAATTAAATTGAGTTATTTAATTGTTAAAGCCTTGGGTTGACCCAACCCAGTCAAAATGCCTGGTCAGAAATTATCGGTTTCACTTCTTTAACATCCCTCATTTTCTGGGAAATTTTGAGGAGCTCTCTGTTGCTGCCGATATTTAACGGGTTTCATGAGATGTGTCAGCCCAACAAATTATATGTATCATGACACGTTGCACATGACACATTGCACGTGAAATTGAACAACTGTTACGCGATTTGAATAATGCTTCCATTACACGAGAAGGCGCAGCTTCTTAAACATTATACAAAGTCTCAACGCAAGAACAGCTCTAAAATTATTTGAAAATGGGCTTAAGGAATCGCTACAAGTCATAATAAAAGCCTGCCGGTTTACAAAACTCAAAGATGCAATTTCTAAGGCACACTAGAAGAAGCAACACTAAAATTATCAAATCCTTGAATTACAACATTGGAATGATCCAATCGAGCAAAGATTAAAATTATTGAAATACAGCGTTGAAACTAGTCACTTAAATCAAGAGGAACGTAATTATCTGATGAAGGTTTGTAGATCATATAATGCTATTTTATTACTACAGGGTGATAAACTAAGTGGCACCGATACAGTTTCACATGAAATTCGTTTAATTCCCAATGCTTGCACGGTCATATTTTGAAAGCTATCTCTAATTTCGTCAGTCCAGTCCTGACTCATATATTCAATCTGTCCTTCGATCAGGTATTTGTACCTGCAAGACTAAAATCGCCAACCATTATTATTTTTATTTTTAAAAGGCGATCGAACTATTAAAGAAAATTACAGACCAATTTTTTAGGTTTTTTTCCGACCAAGGCCCTTTTGGGCACGCGACGAAGAAAACCCCTGAGTAAACAGGATAAATCGTCCTTCTTTTTGCGGGAGTCCATTCCTATCTTCTTAGGTTTATCATTATCAGAGGTGTGGTGGGCTGGTAGTGTGGACCGGGTAGAATAGCGAATACAATGACCTATTAAGGTTGCGGTATGGGCCTCTTCGGAGGCCCCATATTGTCTATATACCAACAAAATATAAAGTCCCTGGCTCATACCAATTCTAAAGTATGTACTGTTTAACATTTTTTGGTATTTTTTAGTATAAAAAATTGCGCCACTGTGAGCGGGCCACTCCTATGATTGAACACTCTAAAATTGCAAGTATTCCCTAACACCTTTTTCTTTCAGTTTTATTCATAAGAACATCTCAGATTTTATTTATTTAGAATCTTAGGTGATCTTTATGTAAGCTTTACTATATTATAATTATTTCATTTCAGCAAAATTGAATATTTAAAAATCTTTTCGAAAATATAAAAACTCAATTTAGTAAGTGTTTTAATTATATATTAACCAGACTTATAGTGTTAATTTATATCTTTTTTGTGAAATTGAATTCTGAAACAATATAGTGAAGTGTTTAGTGATAAATATTTATAAACTTTTTAAATATTTTAAAATATATATAGTGAATATAAAAATATATTACTATAAAAATGGCAGATTTAGGAAATGTGATCGATGCAGCTGCAGCTGAGGCTGCAAATGTAGTAGTTGCTGTTCCTCAACCAGCACCAATTGTGCCACAACCACCTACGACTCAGCCAAAGACAGTCACAAAGTCGGCTCCAGTAAATTACTCCTCTGGGGGCTTCACTGGGGAGGGCATTATAGTGACTGAAGATACAGTTCAAAATGCAGAAGACCTGCAAAATGTCTTCTCCATATTGCAGACAAAGATCTTGGCTAATCCGGACTTCTACACCAGGGGTCCTTTACCTATACAACCAATACACATGCGCGCAATATGGCAATTATCTACACTTCAAGCAGATGCCCTTAACAATCGTTTGGGTAACTATCGGGAGCGTGCTGACCGTTGGTTCAATCAGGATCACAATCCATTACGTCATCAAGTGTCATGGCAACCTGCTCAAATAATAGAAGTGTTATCACCTACACTTTATGATAACTATATGGATCCCAGTCAATCATTGTCAGGTGTTAAAACTGCTGTTGCCATATTGGAATTCTTTCCAACTGCGCACCAAGAATTTGTGCGTTCAGTAAGTTTAGCTGGTGCCGATAAACCTCTACATAGATATGATATGAGTGGATGGTTTTCATTGGCTTTCTTAGTCTACACAGCAGTTGCTGACTATAATTTAGCTGCTAGAGCTGTAGGCATTGAGGGATATGATAATAATTTTGTAACAGCCATTGGCATGGCTCAGGCTGACTTGGCGCAGTTTAAAAATTTCCTATCAGCTGGCCATATTATGCTACCATCTTCTGCTTTCACAGATGCAGAAGTAAGGTGTCTCCAGACCATTTGTAATGGGCCTGGCAGATTGCAGTCCAGAGAGGAAGGAGCTAGGCGGTATAGACATATCACTTGGTCGTTCCCCTTTGTCTATGAAGCTATACATTTATATTCTGTAGAGCTTAGAGCAATAATTCCATTTGTTGACTTAGTACCAAATGCAGGTTACATCTTAAATGTTATACATAAAATGGCAACATTGCTTCATTGTGAGGGAGATTTAGTAGCAAGATTCAACCGTGCAAGTACATTAGTTAACGGTCGCATCGTTGAAACAGATCGCATTGCACATCCAGTACTGGCTGCAGATATCCCAGAAATAAAGGAAGTACCAGTAATCAGGTATGTGGATATGCACGGGGTGGATATGGTAGAGCCCATAGTCCAAGCTATTACACCTAGATTACAACCTCAGGCAGACGCTGAAGATATACAACAAATGATTTTACGACAAAGAGCTGCTCAACCAGGGCGAGCTCAGGCACCAGCCGCCCCTAGAGAAAACCCTCGCTGGGTACCACGGATCAGAATTGCAGATCCAGGGCCTGCACACCGGGAAGCTTACTTGGATCAAATTAGGGAACCAGAAGACATACACGCTCGTAGTGCCTATGCCCTACAAAACTGCAGGGGTTCAGAGCGCCGTTGTCAGTTATTTAGGAGAGCTTTTGATAATGCTTACTTCCAAAATGCTCCTGGCGGTTCAGTAGCTCAACAAGAACAAAGAGTACTTAATAATAGGCTCAATTCCAGATACATTCCTTCAACCTTAGAAATGACAGCTGTTAGATTACCTACTCCATATTTTAATACTTGGTTTCCAGATATTATGATGAGAACTCAACCTCGTTATTATTATAAAAAAAAAAAAAAAAAATTCATTCTGATTGTGACTTTTGAGTCGAAAAGGTGTTTTCTAGATAAAATTAGTGAAAAGTGTAGCCATCTTTTTTTTTTCAGAATTATAAAGTAAAGTTATAAATTTAATAATATAAAACTAAGTAAAGTACATTACACATCAAATTAAATCAGGTGAGTCCAAATTAGATTGTATTTTAGATAAGAAAAACACTATTTCAGGCGTTAATACGCCTATTTCTAAGGCAGACGGGTTTTCCCGCGTGCCTAATTTTTTGCCATGTGTTCCGAAAAGTAGAACGCTAGATGATTTATTATCTTTCTCTGACTCCTCACTAGAGGATAAGGGTGATAAAAGACAAAGAATGTCTAAAAATTCAAGAAAAAGGAAAACGCAAAATAAAAATTACGAAGCAAAAAATAAAGATAGGTTAAGTTCAAAAATAGTTTCTAACCCCAAATTAGTGAAAGTGTCGGAGAATATTCCAGAAATGAGCAGTTCTGACGAGTGTTTGTCAAGTAATGAAGAAATATCGGTAAATGCTAAACATACAAGTGCCTCGACTTCACATTTGAGTAATCAAATGCCAAAAAGTGAAAAAAACGTGTCATCCAGTACAAACAGAGGAGGAAATATGGAGAAGAATGTCCCAAAAAACTATAAAAATACAAACAATTTAAGGACAGATATTTACAATATTTCATCAATGGACAACAACACAAATTTGAGCAGTAATAATATGGAAAAGGGGACCACTATGGGTGGATTAGACAAAAGTATAAAGAACATGTATAGTATTCAGGATAAAGGCCCTTTTAAGGTGATTGTTATCAAAGATAAAATAAATTTATTACATTTAGGGAAATCAATTAAAGCTAATGGGTTTAAAAATATTCTAACGGTGGAGCAACAAAGCAAGGATATGGCCAGAATTATCTTCAGGAACTACAAAGATGCTAACGAATGCATTAAATCGGACCAATTCAGGAATTTCGATTTGTACAACGCTTTTATACCGGATGCATTTATAAAAACAGTTGGAGTAATCAGAGATATACCTTTAGATCTATCAATAGAGGAAATTACAAACAATATTAAGTCGAACCTAGATATCATCAAAATTGAGAGGATGACAAGTTGGGACCAAGCAACACAAGAAAAAAGAGATATGGAGCTGGTTAAAATCACATTCTTAGCTGACATAATTCCAAACAATGTGACGATGTACGACAATATATTGATAAGGGTAAATCATTTTATTCCGAGCCCAATGTATTGCAAAAATTGCCAAAATTACGGTCATACAATAAGCAGATGTAAATCGAAGGAAATGAAACCATGTGAATTATGCGCGAAGAGAGAAGAACAACATCTATGCGATAATAGAGAGAGATGCAAATTTTGCGGATTAGGTCATAGAACGAACAACAAAATCTGTGCAGAAAAAAGAAGACAAAGGAATATCACAGAATGTATGACTATAAGCAAAATTTCATTTAGAGAAGCCAAGGAGAAACTGTTTGGGCCGCCACAGAAAAAATTCCAATTTTCAGATTTCAATTCATCATTGGATGAAAATGGAATAGAAGAAAGGAAAAAGCTAAGTAAAAATTTGATGCTCACGGAATCGAAACTGAATGATTTATCTAAAATGGTTGAGGAACTAAGGAAAGAGATCAAGAAGAAGGATGGATTAATATCAAAAATAATTGGAAAAGTTAATCACGCAATGGTCAACAAAGATAATCCAGCATTTCTTGATCTGATACTCATGGATCTAGAACAAGCCAAAATGGAATCTAAACAATAGATAACAACTTGTAATATATTATATTAATTTAAAATAATGATATTTGAATTTCATATATTAAATGGTAATGGGTAGAATAAAAATTATGTATATAAATATTAGGAGCCTTAAAAGCAATAAAGACATTTTAGAGCAATATATTACAAATAATAATATAAATATTATTATTTTGACAGAAACGTGGACGAAAAATAATGAAGTTATTTCTTTCAAAAATTACAATCTAATTACAAAAAACAGATCAGATGGTTACGGGGGTATTGGATTCCTAGTGGATAAAAAATATTCCTTTAAAATTGTAAATTTGAATTATTTATATAATAAAATCGAAGTGCTAAAAATTAATATAAAACACAAAAATTTAGATTTCAACTGTATAGCTTTCTACAACAATAATAACAACGAAAAGGAAATCATAGTGACGGAATTTAGTAATATAATAAAAGAAATCATAAATGGAAAAGTGATAATAGCAGGAGATATAAATGCACACAACGTATTATGGGACAGCAATAGTAGGACGGAAAGATTAGGAGCAAAAATAGCAGAAGTAATAACAGAGAGTCAATGGACTATATTAAACAACGGCAATCCCACAAGACAGGATACTTTCAGGCATAGAACATCTGCCCCTGATATAATGTTGTGCAATAATAATATCAGAAACCATTTAAACTGGATAGCAACTATGGATAATATAGGAAGTGATCATTTTCCGTCTCTTATATATTATAACACCAATACAATAGTATACAAACAAGTAACAAATTGGAATAAAATCATAAGTGAATATAATAGCGCTAAAAACCATGAAAATTACAACATTGAAACCATGCTAGAAAAAATTATCGACCAAAACACATCCATTATTAGGTGTAACAACAAATTTAAACCAAATCCATGGTGGAATGAAAAGCTTCAGATGTTTTGGAATATAAAGAAAGCAAAACAAACAATATATAACCAAAATAGAACACTTTATACGGCAATGGAGCTGAGGAAAGCTATACAGAAATTGAAGCAACAGGTAAAAAAAGAGAAAAAAAAGAGTTGGATAATATTTTTAGAAGGCATTAACAATAAAACAACTAATAAAGACATCTGGGATGAAATAAATAAAATAAAGAATAAAAAACATAATAAATTCAACATAATGGACGATAATAATAACGCTAATAAATTTCTCAAAGACAATTTTCCACAAATAGTAGAAATCGAATCTCCTCCTTTTGTAGTGGGAAAACAAACAAGAAACGAGACGGAATTTAAGATAAAAGAGCTAGAGGAAATTATAAATAAAGCGAAAAATTCAGCCCCAGGAAGTAATAAAATTAGCTATAGACTAATTAAAGAAATAATGAAGCAAAACAGTTCTTTCATAACATCATTACTAGATTACTTCAACGGAATATGGAATTCAAATAACTATCCAAAAAATTGGAAAATAACGAAAGTAGTTGCTATTTTAAAACATAATAAAAATGAAAGAGAAATTAGTAATTACAGACCGATATGTCTTCTGCCGGTTTTTTCTAAAATCTTTAATAAATTGATATTAATAAGAATTAACAAACATCTAGAAGATAATAATATATTGAATAAAAATAACTTCGGTTTTAGGAAGAATACCAGTATAATGGATTACATGACAGAACTTATGAGGCATATTCAAGTAGAAAAATCAAAAAATAAAAAATTAATATTATTGAATTCAGACATAAAGAAGGCGTTTGATAACGTTGATAAACGTATTCTAATCAATATAATGGAGGAAATGAAGTTCGACAACAATGTTATAAACTGGATATATTTTTTCCTGACCAATAGAGAAGTTACCATTAGCACAGCTGGACAAGAAATCACTAATACAACAAACTCGGGTATCCCACAAGGCAGTTGCTTAAGTCCGACATTATTTAATATTTATACTAATTGTATACACGAACTTAACAACGAAATGGTAATTGTGCAGCAGTTTGCTGATGACATTTGCATGGTTATAAGCGGAGAGGACGAGGGAAAATTAGAAGATAATATGAAATCAGCATTATTAAATCTGAAAGGTAAACTTGCAAATCTAAAATTAAATATCAACACAGAGAAAACTCACTATCTAAGACTGTTTAAAAATAAAAACAATAAAAAGAAAATGGAATTCAAAATCAACAACAATATAATTAAAGAGGAAATGGAAACGAAAATTTTAGGTATCACTTTTTCAAACAGGCTATCTCTAGTGAAACATTTTAAGAACATGAAGGAGAACATACAAAAAACAATTAACATATTGAAAATATTTACTCATAAGGAAGGAGGAACACATCCAGAACTATTGTTGAACATTCACAAATCAATAATAAAAGCAAAAATGGAATACGCCTATATTATCACAGAAGAGGATAATAAAACAATAAATAAAATTTGCCAAAACACTAAAAACATATGTTTAAGAATTTGCTTAGGTCTTTTGAAATCCACCCCAATCCCAGCTTTATTAGCGGAGGCAATCGAAATTCCAGTTGAGTTGGAAAACAAAATAATTACATTAAACTATATAGCAAAAAACTTATTCAATGGGACAAAAATTGGGAATGACATATTAACATTAAACTCATTATACAAATTCAATAAACTATATGTCAAATATCCAATATTGGAGAAAATAAAAATAATACATAAGAAAACCACATCACCTAATAATCTTAGAGTAATTCCTGAATTTAATACCCAATTCAAAAAAGACGACCACAACATAGATACAATTAAAATCATGATCCAAAGGGAATTGGAGGAATTTGAGGAATATTCGAGAGTTTTTACTGACGGAACATTGAAAGAAGGTACAGGAGGCATAGGTATATATGTAGAGGATAAGGATATAAAAATCTCCATTAAGTTAATAAATAGTACTGACATTAAAACAATAGAAACCATTGCAATAAAAATAGCAATCACTGTATCCTTAACTAATAAAAATAACAACATAATTATATTATCGGACTCACAAAGCGCCTGCAAATCCATTAGAACGTCAATTATACGAGACACTAAAAATCATTTTGAAAATCAAATAATTGACACAGTAGGATTTAATAAGAACAAAAACATAATAATTAAGTGGATCCCGGGTCATGTGGGAAATGTAGGTAATACGATAGCAGATAATTTAGCGAAAATTGCCCTGATAAATCCTACCCATACTTTAGACAATGAATTTACGCTGAAAGATATAAAGAAAAATATCAAAAAGAAAATGAATAAAGAATGGAAGATTATTTATAACAAAATGACAGAAACCAGAGGCAACTTCTATAAGCAGTATAATATGGAACCACCAGAAAAATTATGGTTTAAAAACATGAACTTTAAATATAAAGATATCAGAACTATAAATAGATTGAGAGTAAACCATGCTCACAACAAAAAATTTAAAAATATGATTGGGATTGAAAACAATCCAAATTGTGATCAATGTGGGGAAATAGAAGATAACGCACACATAATAAATGCCTGTAGTAAATATAATAATAGTAGGATAAATTATCCAACGCTTATTAACAAACCACTGCAGTTAATAATAAAAGAGCAGAATACAGTAGAATATAAAGAGATTATCAATTTTTTGAAGGATATTAACTATAAGCTATAAAAATAAGATAAGAAAGAAATAGTGTTTTTCGAATCTGACTACATTTTTATTGGGACTCCTAATAATGTATAGTATGATAGAGAAAGCATCTTTTCAGAAGAATTTATTCTGCAATCAGATGATTACTAATCATACTAAAAATACTAATTTTATCATTATACGTTACTAACAAGGGGGTTTAATACACTAACTTAGAATAAGGTGAAGGGTACTATAAGATTAAAAAAAAAAAAAAAAAAATGTGAATTGTCAATTATAAGAAAATAATACATATCCTCGGTGGTGGGGGGTAATTTTAAAATCAATTAAAAATTATTTTGGGAAAAGATAGATTAATGAAACAAACATTTCTCACTATAGAAGTAGAATCTTTCTATCTGTCATTTTGACAGTTAAAGCTTTAGTATTGTTAAAGAAAATTTTTATAAAACTGTATTAACAAGTAAATTTAAAAAAAAAAAAAATTGTTTTTGGTTATACATGAAATTGTAAAAAGGAATGTAAATAATAATTTAAGTTTAAAAGTATAAAACATTGAAGTAAAGAAATCATAAGAATCAAAATAGTACAAGTAAAATTAACAAACATAACTTTGCTTTCTTTAGAGATAAAGAAAGACAAAGCACATACTCACATTTCCACTGCTACAGCCCTTCGGAGAAGAAGGTTCTGGAAGCTAATAGTGGAACAGGACAAGCAGGTCATTTGGCTGACATCACAGCTGACCACAACAAATCGAAAAACAAACAAACAAACAAACAAACAAACAATTATAAAAATTTATTAAATGATTATTATGTACTCCTAAGCAATCGCTCCTACGCAGCAATGGATCCATTAGGCTTAGCCTATGCACTGTTAATTAGTATGGGTATATCTACAGGTTTCCAGCGATATAACATTACCGGTAACATATTACATGATTATTTAAGGGGCCAATTACCACAAAGTAAAGCATACTACGTATGTTCAGATTTAATTAAAGAGTCACCGGGTTTAAATGCCTACTTGGTGGACATGGCCACTAGTTTGACCCAACAACTAAGTCCCATGGTTACTCGTAATATTGGTTTGCACATCCCGCATTGGAATTTGGGAGAACGGGGTATCAATGCAGCTGCCAATTTAGACTACGGGTACATGTGGGGTAATGAAATTCCATATTTATGGCAGCCCCTTATATTAGCTTCAATATATCGCAGCTGGGAAAGTACATGGAATCTCTTTAGGCATGGAACCCAGTATACTACCATGGGATCAATGCGAGTAGATCATCTAACTGGAAATCAAGGCTGGGCAGTTACTAGTGGGGATCCCTCTTATATTGAACGTACGAAGACTAAACTATCATTTCATTATATTCCTTCTGGTGCCTGTGCCTTATCAGCTATGGCTCAGTTTCAAAATGCAGATGTACCAGTATTGCTACATGCCAGACCACAACAGCAAGACAATGTTCCATGGAATCCTGTAATCGGAGGTGAATGGGGACCGAGGTGGCTAGAGAACACTCGGTTTGTTCGGGCTGGAAGTCTAGTAACTTTTCATTATGCTTCAGAGTACATCATAGCACCGTACATTCCTCGGGCTTTAATGAATGAATATTTATGGCAGAATCTACGCAATTGTAAGCCGTTAGCTCCCATTGCTATTGGCATGGTCCAACCAGAATATGAAGTGGCCGGTGCAACCACCAATACTGCAGAGAAGTTTGCAACTAAAATCAATCAGAGCCGTGTTAAAAAACAAAAGTTAAGTACTTCAGAAGAGCGGGGAAACGCAGCTGGAGGTCCATCCACCGGACCTTATCATTAGAGGTTTCCAGCAGAATGTCTCATGATCAATTGTCGACTAGCCGTATACCAACACCTAAGGCTGGAGGATCATGGGAGGTGGACATTCTAACCAAATACCATGTCGACACTATGAAATATCATATTTACCGGGGGCCTTATGTACCTATTTTTCTATTTTACCCAAGAAAAACATTGTTTTATAATACGCGTAAAATAGAAAAATATTTTAAATGGGGCTACATTCCACCTATATTATTTAATGAATGGGCCGACGTTAATGGAGGCTCTTATCAACATAATGGGTCACAAGCTTTAATGCCATTATGGGAAGAGAGGAAGAATTACATTGATGTGATTAAGATAAGGAAAAACAATTATCATGACTTTATTAGTAAAAACAATAAGAAAATCTCAACTAAAGCAGTTCTAATTAAGCTTGTTAAGTGTCCAATCCATTCTGCTTTACATGCCAAAGTAATCATCAAAGGGAAAAGTGATTCGTATAATAGGATTAATTTTGAAGTATTGAACGATATTTTCCCATACGGTTGTAAGCAGGATAAGAAATGTACTCAACTGGATGTAGCAACAACAGTATTTAACATATGCCAAGCAGGATTAGTAAACACAGCAAATGAGGCTTTTAAAATAATACCTGTATGATCTTATAATTCTATATGTACTAGTTTACTCATTCAAGCGGGTGGTAATAAGGATAGTCAGTTCATGTTTTCACTACTAACAACAGACAAAGCTTGTTGTCTGGAACCAAAGACATACGCCAAATACACCAAGGCAGTAACTACAGCCGTTCGTCGAAATAATACCTGGTTTAATGGATGCAAACTAACCCTAAAACAAACATGTCTTTTAGCATACTGGGAAATGAGCATCGGCAGAGGAGTTTATGTTAGTGACTGGGAAGAGGAGAAACGCAAACGTATTGACAATTGCATTAACATGAAACCGTTCGGAGAAGAGTGTCCAGTATCAGAAAACACCAATTTGGCTTTTGTTCGTGAATTGAAAATACACTTGAAAACTATATTTAAAGAACTTTTCTCAGCCCCTGTCATATGGGAGCCATGGGATGAGTTCATAAAAAGACGACAGGAGTGGCTATCAGGAGGTAGTTCTGGTGGTTATTCTGTAGAAATAGATGGTGTGTATATTAGATTAAATAAGAGGGCCACTAGTGAATTCTTGAACACAGACACAGTAATATCTTGGTTGGACTCTCTACCCGAAATATTTGCTTATGGTAGTGAGAAATATGAACCTGGGAAGAATAGACCCATCTAAGGAACTTCTCTTAAAGACTATATGATTGGATCATATATAATAGACCCCTTAGAACGTATACTTCACCGAATAGAAGGAGTTGAAGCAGGATTAAGATCGGTCGATGAAATTAGGTATCTGATTAGACGCTTGGAAAGTACTAAAAATGAGTCGATGGAAGGAATCATGCTGGACTATACTGATTTTAATTACCAGCACTCACTTGCAGCCCAAGCAGCTGTATTTGAAGTCTTGCTAGACAAATTAGTATCTAGTAATGTTCACGCAGATGTAATAAAAGCATGTGACTAGTATGCCAAAGCTTCCTATAATCAGTATTGTGAGTTCCCAGGGGATGAACATTCATATCAAACTAAAACAGGGCTCTTTCCCGGACAGAAGGGAACCAATATTATCAATACTATACTAAATGTAGCTTATTATAGATATGCCTTAGCATATTTAAAGGAATTAGATATAGAACCAGATCTAATCAAATCTGTCCATCAGGGAGACGACATATGGATAGAGAGCTACTATGGTAGAGTCCACAGTATGATGCTTTACCACTGTATGAAAGAGACTGGTTTACAATTTAACGATAGTAAACAGATATTTGCTATGCATCAAGGAGAATCCCTGAGAATGGCTTATGGAGAAGGAGAATGTCAAGGCTTTGCTGCTAGGGCTGTAGCTCCGCTCATTATACATTCTATACAAGGAGCACCTATCATAGATCCACGCTCTAAAACAATGAGCATGAATTATTCCATACAACTCCTATACAGGCGAGGTATCAGTGAACAGATGTGCCAAATCCTTTGGAAATCTCTAATCCCATACTATTCTAGAATCAAGTTAGAATCGGGGCAAATGTGTCACATACCAACAGCAGTAATGAAAGCACCTATTATTAAGAACAGCATGGGGCTAAATCCACCAGGGAAATATTCCACTTGCAACATTAACTTACCACCTCTACCTGGATTCAGATTGTTCAGTCCAACCCTAACCCATAGAACACCATCTAATATGGCTAGAGACTGGTTAATTGAACTATCAGCAGAGTCCCAGCAAAATTTCAACTATAAGAGGGTTAAAAAGATGATGCATAGTGTAAATGTATTGGATTCAGCAACTCCAGGAGACAGGTATGCATCCCTAGGCCATTACTGTAATATCATGAAAAAATGGAACGCTAACTTTGAAGGTACAGAACCAAAAAATGGAGTCCTTACATTTATTGGATTTAATTGAAATCCAAAGTTCAGATACTACAGTAGTCCAATGGATTGCCACTATTTTTGCCAACAAAGACACTAAGAACGAGCGTTTTTGGAATAGCAATATACATAATATTGGCAGAGCTGTGTGTTTGTGCCCTTTCCAGAGTTTTGATACAGCCTGAGCAGCTTTTGACGCTCCAGATCTAGAAATACTAATGTTATGCATCCTACTAGGCCGGGACTCAGACATAAAGAGCCTAGCCTTAATGCAATTCAGACAGCCACGAAGGTGTTTGAAAACTAAACACATGCTTTCTATAGCCAAAGGAATGAGCAATTATCACCCTGAATTCGGCTGTTTTCTATCTCCATCAGTCAGCACGCTGGGCCATGAGTACGCTTTATCCAATACCATACAAAATTACTTATTACAAGGCACAGTACAGGACAATTTTGAGGAGGACTTATCAAATGAATTATTTAAAACATATTCAACTATAATTTTAGATGGAAGGCTACTTGCTATATGCAATATATGAATTGAATTTTTTAGAGAAGTAATACCAGGTATTTAAAATTTAATATCGTTTTATTATCAAACGTTTCTTATTTTTTTAATTTTTAATTTTTTATATCTTCCCAGTAAAGCCTATTGTAGCTGGAATTCATCATTAGAATATGCCACAATTTTTAATATGGAATTAACTTTCTCTTTATTTTGTTTAAAAAATGTTGTTAGAAATAGTAAAACTAATATTGTTAGCTTATAAAAATATATATATATATATATTATAATAAATGTGTTAATGAATTGCTAGTAATTAGTGTGTTTTATTGCGTAGACAGGACTAGATACGGACCTTACGGGACCCTCTACTTAGTTTCCGCCAGAGAGACGGACAGAACGCCTCTCCAATTGCCCTCCAGCCAGTCATTTTGAAAGTTCTAGAGAAAGCAGTTAAAAACAGAGTGACTATTTTTTAAATCATTTCAACATACAACAACATGGTTTCCGTCAAGGTATTGTAACGAAATCCCTAAAGATTCCATTAACAGATCATGGAAGCAGAGGTTTGGTGCGGTATGTGTAGCTGGCTAGAGCTCGCGGTGCGGCGTGGGGTTTATCAAACTTGCTCACTTGCTTGTATAACCGCATGAGTGATGAGAAAAGGACGAGAGAAATTAACATAATTTTTGCCACGTCCTTAGTGGCTAATGAAAATGATAAACAGGGTGTGTTCGTTCGGGAATAACAGTTTCAACCCCCGACGATCTCTCCGTCATGACTGCCTATAGGGCCCCATTATCGTCGGGCCGCCTACGGGAATTTGTTACCCCATTAGTGTTGGTTTTACGGTCTTGAGTTCGGTTGACAGAGTTGGCATCTACCCCGCTTATCCAATTTGATTTTTTTGGGCCCAGGCTACATTCTACATAGAACGATGAATTTTGTGCAAACTTTTCAAAAATAATTTGCGTTTTTCTAATTGTAATGGAGGATTTTCGGTCCATAATAAAATTATTCTGCTATTTGAAATTTTTTTTGTAATGGTAAGTGAAGATGACCATTCAGTAGTTTTTTTTTCAAGTAGCTCTAGTTCCAAAGGGTAGCTCGTAAACCAATTACATATCTCATTATCCCATCAGAAATTACAACCCAAATAAATCATTAACTTCATTATAGTCGGTGTTTGAAGCATGTTTCACGTCCTTATATTTTAGTTATTGTTTTTTTATAAATAAATTTGGCTGTTCCACTATATCGTCGATGAAAATAACGAATAATTGAAAACTTTCTAGGGGTGTTTTAACAGAATTATAAAACTCTGTAAGATTTGATGACGAACGGAAAATGTTTTCGGTAACTGCACATTTGAATGCGTGTTCTCTCCATACCGAGCCATCTTTACTCACTAAATCACCATCTGGCTCATCGGTGTCGTCGTTATTTTAATCAAGCTCCTGTTCCTCATCTGACCCATCGACAGGGTCCTCCTCTTCACTGCCTAACTCGGCTGACATAGCGCGTAGCCGATTTTGCTGACATTCCTAATCTACAATTATCTAAATAAATACTTGTTAATTATTTACTAACGTGGGTCAAAATGACCTAGACACTTTCTAAAATAACTAACCACTTCCTTCAGAAATCAAAACCACACTCAAAATTATCTCGCTATGATAAGTAAAGATTGAGGTTAGATATCAAGTAACATTTTCATCGCAATGGGTCAAATTGACCCAGACGTTAGTTACCGAGGGTTAAAAATACATAAGCTTCAAAATATTGAGAGGTTAGTTCACCAATCGCGTTTCGTCACTAATCTTGAAATAAAAAGCGAGTAGCTAATCTTGAACTTGAGGCACTAGAGCTAATCTCCAAAAACTCACTAATCGTGCTTAGCTAATCCCTAGTCTGTCAGTGGTATTAGAAATAAAATCGTGTAGAATAAATAAAAATTCTAAATTTCTTTAAATCAACTATGTAGTATGAGTATGAGTAACAATGGATTACCAAAAACAATATGAATAAAATTAACAATACAAATGATATAAATTTATATTCAATTATTCATTTTTAAACAATAGGATTAAAAATAATAAATTAAAAAACATAACCTGATTTGTTATTCTATATTATGTTCATATTGTATATTAATTTGTCGTATGTATTTATATCAAACTCAAATTGAATCGAAATCTGTTGATTATTTGAATTAACAAAAAAAAATTACATTGAACCATCATTATTAAATTGCATACGAATTGTATTATTCATTGTAGTTCAAACCCTTTCGGAGTCTTAATCAAGTCGATGACGCTCCCTTATTTTCTTATTCTAAAAATATTATTATAATTTTTCAATGACTTAAACATTTTAAATAATTTGTTTTGATTAGTTTTTGTTTTTTATTATGGTTTAATTTATTATTAAATTTACTTATGCTAAAAAAATAAAAGAAATATGTGCTTTATATGAGCACCTTTGAGGTGTGAGATCATAAATTCATTTTTAATTCTTACTTCAAGTAAATTAGAGTAAAGAATTCATGAAAAATTGCGAACTCCAGATTTTTGTCGATTTGTTTTTAGTCTTTGATGAAACTATTTTCGAAGTGGAGTCTGTTTGACCAGTTTATAATTTGGAACTGATTTAAAAATTATAGCTAGTACCAAAGTACCTAATGATAAAAATGTAAGAAACACAATTTCTCAAATAAGGAGTACCTAGTACATAAAAAATATACCATGCTAATTTTTATAATTAATTAAATGAAAAATTATATAAAAACTCTCAACCTATAAAATTTGATTTAATAAAACTATAAAGATTTAATTGACGACCAGTAATAGTAATCTTTACAGATACTAAGTAAGTCTGATTATTTCATATATTATTGGCTGCTCTTGGAATATTTGTCAGTGACTGAGATATAGATTTTACACCATAAAATCCCTCCAGAGTGGCCATTTGGTGGGTAGTAACGGGTAATCGTAGAGCAGTGCTTCTCAAACTGTGGGCCGCGGCCCCCTAGGGAGCCGTGGAGCTGTTGCCAGGAAGCCTTAAATCCTCGCCTTAATATTTCTAATAAACTGCACAATTTGCTCGCACACCAATTTCTGAATCTGCCTAATATCAATGACCGCTACCGGTTTTCTGTGTTTATGGTTTTTGTAAGATATCTGATGTATATATGAATTCCAGAATCACGAGGATTTTGGTAGGCAATTTCTTATTTTATAATGATCATGAACAGGAATTTCAGATCAAAAACCTTGATTTTTTTTTTCGCTGGCGCTACGTCCCATAGAGGGATTTGACCGCTTCATGATGAAGTTTCGTAATCATTATTTGGATGATTAATTCATTGATCCTACATTAACCAGCCGTAATTTTTTCATCACCCGCCGGGAATCGAACCCGGGACCTCCGGAGCTTAAAGCAAGCATGCTAACTACTGTGCCACCGGGGCGGCAAACCTTGAGGCCTTTAATGAAGTAACAACCTTTTTAAATTAGAAGTCGATATCCGATGTTTTTCTCGGAAATTTAGGAGCTAAATTTAAAGTAAAAACTATAGGAACTAGGTCTATGAAAAATTGCGAAATTGGATATTGAGAATGTACTTATTTAGTATGTAAAATTACTCGTACTTTAATTTAATTTTCGGCCATATGACAGTTTTGCATAAAATTGCACTAACAACAAAGTTTTGTTTGAGATTTAAAACAACCATATAAAAAATTTAAATTAAATTTGAAGACATTAATAAAAAAAACAACGAGCGAGTTCACCCTCAACTCGCAAAGATTTATGTGAAAACTTTTTTGTATAAATATCTATTGAATCATTTGAAGCCATTTCGATAAGGCTCAGAAACCCCTCCTTAAAGACGGATGTTGTTCGCATTTAACACGTTCACGACCGAAGTGCTCAGGCTCGGGGCAGCCGTAAACCACATGATAAATTTGTACGAAATGAGCAATACTAATAAGAAAGCGTACCGATTAAACTTTTAAAATTATTATTCTATTTATGTTAATGTATCAATGGGTAAGTGCAATTTTCACAGCCCGCTATTTCCATTTAATTTGTTTACACTACACAAGCATAATTTGTCGCTCATATGTAATTTCCATTTTCAAAAACACTTGCTGCTGCGGCCATATATAGCAGATATTTTATTATTTTCATAACAAAATTAATTAAAGTAGGCGGTTTTTTTTTTGTATTCGGCTCACGATGTTTTTGAAATGCCGGATGCCGGATGATGTTATATTGCATGTGTATGCGTAGATTTTGCATTGATTTTACGTTTTATTTATTTTTTGTTCTTGTCGATATTCACACATACTTGCAATATTTTTTGTTCGGCACTTTTGCTTCCGTAACCCGATTTCTATACAATTTTTTACTTACTCCTGCCGCTAAAGATGTTTTCAAATCAATAATGAGGTCGGTCAATTTTCTAGAAATTAAGAGTTGCACATTGGGACAAGAGAAGCTATTCAGGATCGCAGTACACATATATAAGGTAATATATTGCGCAGGATGTCAAAAAATTACAACAACAACAATGGCGGAGATCGTGACTGAAAGTTTATGAAATATTTAATCAATGATACCTTGTTAATTATTTTGAATTAAAGTCAGTAGAATTTTCCACAAAATTTTAATTATATTCACTCAACACACAAAATTATTACGCAAAACTAACAAACACGATTTGTTTGGTACTATGTCCGCCATATTACATTTTTTTTTTATATAGATGCGCAAGAAAGAACGAAAATGAAACATCGGAGTATATTACCTTATTATGTGTACTGTGATTCAGGATCATCAGGAGCTGAAAATATAAAAATGTAATTATTGAAAAATATTTTCTATTTGTACTTAGCTAATTGTATTGTAGTTAATAGCATACAGCTGATTGTTGAATTTTCTTCCTTTTCCATTAATTTCTGAAACTGAATTAATTATAAATTAAAATAATTAAAATATTGTAAAGAAAATTAAAATGCTACCAAAACTTACCATTTATCATTAGAATATGATAGCTGATTATTGTTTTTATCATGATAGAATTAATATAGATAAACCCACCATGAAACGTTCAAAAAATGAACTAAATGGTGACTTGAAATAATTATCTTTATATCCTTGATTTTGCATAATAATGCAATTACATACAGACAATATACACATACAACCAGAAATAACACAAACAAGAAAAATGAACAAATCTAAGGTCACCACAATTCGTATAGTAGCGACTAGAGCCCTGCGCGGATAAAAATTCTCATATCCGCATCCGCACTCATCCGCATCCGCAAAATGAAAACAAGTGTGGGAACTTTCAAAATTTACTTTTAATTTTTTCACTTATGCGTGTGTGTACAATATTATATAGAAGGAAAGGATTTGTGTTTTGCAATCGGCGTAATTCTACACACACATATCGACCTATCCAAGTAAGAATATGATAAATGAAAAATACTGTTTTTTCAGGAGATCAGTATAAACGGATCACTTTTTGTTCTACGATTTTTCTTTATATTATAAACATAAGCATTTGGAATAAAACTGTGCATGTCTTATAAACACAAATTCAAAGTATTTCATTAAAAATAATCAAAGATCAAACTCTCACTCGTAATACAACTAGTGCTCAATTATTATCGATAATTTTTTACGAGTTAAAACCGCGCTGAAAATTTAACGAGTGCGCAGCACGAGTTGAATTATCTGCGTCGGTTTTAACGAGTAAAAAATTATCGATCATTAATTACAGCACGTGTCGTATTTAGTAAGAGAATACAACTTTCCCGTCAGCAATTGAATCACGATTCATCCATTTGTGTAATGTTGTATGCAGATTATTTGACAAGCTTTTGTTTGTATGGCTTTTCCTTTGGTGAGAGTATAAAAAATTAAATCATATTAAAAAAAATTGAAATACAATTACAAATCTAGAGATAATTGTTTAGCATTTTCATGTTGCTATGGTAAAATTCGTAAAATTATCGCGTTGATATGGTGAAAATCGTAATATTACCGCTGTAATAACGTGTTGTTGTACGTATTTTGCATGGCAATCACTATTGCTGTAATAATCACTTTTTCGTAAAATTTAGTCCGGTAATTTTTGAATGCCTAGTTCGTTGGGATCTAGACAACTGATCTAATTAAAAAACACTGAACTACTATCATCTACTGAGAACAAACTCGTCATAAATAAAATTTCAAATTTTGGATATAGAATTGCTTACTCTGAATTTTATACAGAAAAACTCAATTTTTTTTTAATGTTTCAAGTATTTCCAGAATTTTCATATTTCGATAATTCAGAAGAATTAAATCGAAATTTGGTCTTAAATGCCTAAGAAAAAACCATTTAACGCTAAAATTAAAAACGAAGCAAATTCAGGTCGGGTATCCAGAATAGTCAGCACAAATATGTTTAGCTTTAAACTTAATTAGTAATTTCTTTATCTCTTCTGATCCACTCATATATTTAGCAAAAATATTTCGTACCGGAGTGTTTACAGAAGCATCCAATATTTTTAATAGTTCCTTGTGCCGAATCTTTCCAAGTTTTAGAAAATGTTTAATAGTTTTTTGGAATTCTACAATTTTTGCGTAAAATAATTTTTTAATCCTACAAATCGGATAAAGCTGAAGGAATATTTTGGGTTGATAGAACATTTATTTAAATTGCAGAATATGGATATGGATTACAATTGATAAGCTGCGCGGAACATCTGAGATCCTTGAACAAGAATGCCCAAAATGCTTAGCTGTAAATTCATTATTATGTATTGAATAAAACTTTTGGGGGCCCTGGATTTTCTTTTTCCGATTTCGGGGGCCGCATATAATAGTTAAGTATTTGTGCTTTTCAAGGTGGACGTTTGTTACCACCGAGAAATGCAAACCACTAGGACATTTGTTGCATTTAAATTAGTAAACGAAATTGTGTTTTATTATCGTCGATTTTTTAATAAAGACAAATGGGATAACTAACGCCAATCTGTAAAAAAAACATCGCCCTAGCATGCAAATAATTTAATTCTGTTTTAAAGACCGAACGCGGAAAATGGCCTGTTACGAAAGTAATTACTATCCAAAAACTATGTAAGACGAATTAACGAAATGTATAAAGCCAAAAAAGAATCGATTATCGATTATCTGTCTCGATTTTTATCGAGTTACTTCACTAGAGCTCATTGAGTTTCATGCGGCTCACTTGGTTTTTGTCCATTAACGATCGTCCATCCGTTATCAAGATATAAATAAAAATTTGAACAACGAAGAAAATTTTAGTGTTTCCTATTTTCACCATTTCAGTGGGGATTTCCACAAAAAAATATGTTTTCTAGAGAACACATCAAGCCGTGGGTAATGGTTATTGTTTCATTAAAATCTCACTATTGGTTGCCGAGATAAATATAATGAGAAATGCGCAAAAAAATCGTCCAAAAGCACGCTCAGTTTTGAGGCGATCGCTGGTATCAGGCTCAGCCGTAATTTACCAGAACCATTAATATATTTTCTGAATCTCTCTATTCTTTCCTCTGTCTAATTTAATATCATCCTTCTAACTTCAAAAGACGTAGTAGTCTTTCGTCAAAAATCCTTAAAAAACTATTTGCAGTGGACAAAAATAGTGTACAAACCACGGTTGATCAGTTCAACATCCATTACGATCACAGATCAGTTCAACATCCATTATGGGTGCCAGTGCCAGGACATTTCGTTAGTACGGGGAATATTAAAGCCGATGAACTGGCTCGACGTGGTACAACGGACCACATTTCAAACAGCAAAAAGAATATTGAAATGCCTCTTGCGGTATGTAAACTGCTGATTCAGGAGGAAGCCAGTAAGTTGACGAATGACAGATGGTCAAATAGTACCTCACGCGTAATAACTCGGCAGATCTGGCCAAAGTTGAACTTGGCGAGATCCAAACAGCTGATCTCACATCAGCGGAGTCAGATTAGTGTGGTTGTTGGAGTGATCACGGGGCACTGTCTCATAGGCAGACATGCGATTAGACTTGGTTTCTTCTCACATGACTACTGTTGTAGTTGCGAGGACGACGAGAGGAAGAGACAGTACTTCATCTTCTTTGCACCTGTCCTCGTCTGGCACGAAACAGACTGAATTTTCTAGGGGCACCCCTTTTCAACGACCTGGCGGAACTCAGCGGGAAGGACGTCAGGAGTATCCAGCGCTTCATAACAAGCTCAAAGTGGTTTCAATGAGTTGGAGGAAAAATTTTTAATTTGTGGTATGGCTACAGACCTTTTTGTGTCTATGCCTGGTCCTGGTGGACCGCCACCCAAACCTAACCCTAACCTAACCCTCGCTTATGCATAGCAGATTTTTCAATCTTGGTATAGCATATACATAATATTATAAATACATACTATTCTTACTTTAGTCTAAACTGACTTAGGCTTTGAAATCCTGTCAGAAATGGCGAAATATTCTCGACGTTTTGGAATTCTCCGAGTCCGAAAAAAAATATCATCCATTTGTCTGTCTGTACCCATGGTATCTCGAGAACTGGTTCTTTTCCGCCAATCTGATTCTAGGGTCAATGCGGTGAATTGGCTTTTGGAAGATGTACGTCAAAAGAATAGGGTTTCGAATGATACTAATAGACCTAAAATCACTTGATGATATAACCCCGTGTTAACGTACGTCCCGTTAACGCACGTTAACGGAAGGCCAACCCAATATACCATAAATAGGTTTTTTTATTACGACTGAGACTGCGCTCATCTAGCAATTTTTCTTTCAAATACAAATTTTCATATTTCTAGTAAAATTCTCTTTTGTTGGGGTGTAAACCACACACGGTTAGTCCCATAATTAATTAAACCTATTTACTAATTTTATTTTGGTAAGTTCACTAGGTCAAGTGGCCTCGATCTTTGGAGTCTTCTTCAACGACAGAGTTATCAACCATGTGGCGAATATAGGGGTTTCCATGTTCCTGGAGCCTTATTTCTTGCTTTGCGGCATGCATTTTTATTTCATCTTTGATGTATTCCATCCGTAGGTCCCTGTAAAGGTTTTCATTTCTTGTGTACCACGGAGCATTGAAGATACTACGAAGAACCTTGTTTTGAAACGTCTGTACCCATAAATAGTGATGCTAAAACGGTGAGCAGAGTGGTGATTATTGGGTGAGGTCGAACGCCAATGTGTGAAATCGTTTGAGTGAGCTGCTACAATGTTTGTTTGTTTCTGGGGCAAAGCATTCCAAGTTATTTCGCAGTTCGCTTTTTACGTTCTTTGTTATATTGTACAGTAGCTAAATCGATGAGTCCAAACGCCGCAGCTTTAAACACTGTGTCGTTTGGTCGATAACAAAATATTCAAATACAATATAAAAACAAAAAATCGTTTGCTGCAATAGCACTGAAATCTGCCTTAGGAGAATTATTTTTTGAAGATGCAATTTTGACCAGTACCAATAATTCGCAAATGAAAATTGTTTCATTTCAATTCATTAAAGAATCGCATCCATGTTTGTTTAATTTGTAAAAAATTAATCAAAACTATTAGATATTCAAATGTTTATGGAATGATTTAGCAATATTGGCGTGGTGTGAAATTTAAGACGAATTGACAAAAAACTTTACAACAGCCAACATTACACATTGTGTAATTTTATTGTTTTTTTATACTGAGGTAAAGGTTTATTATGTTTACGAATTTACGAGTAATATCAAAGCAACCTTGATTATACAAGCCATAATCTAAAAAACGAAGCTTTTTTAAGGGAATTAGACCAGAGCCTTCTAGAGTATAGAGCCATAATCATTATGACGTATATTTTAGAAGCTTTTTTAGTGGTATAACTTTTCACTGATTTCCATAGGAATCCATAGTAAAAATGGTGTTTTTTAGCTTCAAATTTTTCAATGAAAAAACCAAAAATGTTACAAAATTTTTATACAAAAGTGTTCTACATATCTTTAGCAGCAATATACAAGAAGGGTATATTGGTATTAAGTAAATATTAATTGCAGAAATATTAAAATTAAATTATTTATAAAATATATTTTTCGAACTTTCATTTTGAAAAATACATCAAAGTTAGCTCTGAAGAATTTAAATAATACTTGCTAAATTTATTTTTAGTTTTACTAGTGTACGTTAGATGTCTCAGATTTATGCAGAAAAATACCAAAAAAAGTTGTTTAATCACAAAATTATGGCACGTTCTTAATATTTTGAGAATTTGTTTTGCTTTTCCTACAATTTTTGAACTTGAAATTTCCCCAGGGTGGCAATTTTTGGTACGATTTATCAAATTTTTTACTGCCATCACTGCCATCTATGTAATGTATATTGACTTAATGCACACGATTTGTAGTAAGCTTTTCTTATTAATTTGACCAGAATGCTGTTGTTATGAACTTTTTTTTATATTTTGGTTTAAATCAATCAATTATTACAAGAAAATGAAAACGATTTACTTAAACGACATTTATATATCGCCCGCTTCGTGGCAATAACCCCTAACTGCAATTTTTGCATAATTGAGATTTTGACGTAGAAATACGGGAATATAGAGTACTTACCCATACATGTAAGTTTAATATACAGAAACAGAAAACACAAAAAAAATTGATAGATAAAACTATTACGTCTATAAAGGCAGCCCATATAAATAAGAAACAGTTTTTCTCGTTTCCTGAAAAATTCAATTTTTGCAGATAGGAGTTATTGTCACGAAGCGGGCGATATGTTGAAATTCAAACATTTATGAAAATCTTTCAGAAATCATAATTAAGAATTTGTAACGTTTTCATTGACAAATTTGTCTTAAGAAAAAAAGTGATTTCCCATATGTTTTATATGTTTTACTATGGAAATTTTGATTTTTTCGTCGTTTCTAATTCCCTTAAAAAAGCTTCGTTTTTTAGATTATGGCTTGTATAATCAAGGTTGCTTTGATTAGACACGACGAAAAAATCAAAATTTCCATAGTAAAACACATAAAACATATGGGAAATCACTTTTTTTCTTAAGACAAATTTGTCAATGAAAACGTTACAAATTCTTAATTATGATTTCTGAAAGATTTTCATAAATGTTTGAATTTCAACATATATAAATGTCGTTTAAGTAAATCGTTTTCATTTTCTTGTAATAATTGATTTATTTAAACCAAAATATAAAAAAAAGTTCATAACAACAGCATTCTGGTCAAATAAAAAAGAAAAGCTTACTACAAATTGTGTGCATTAAGTCAATATACATTACATAGATGGCAGTGATGGCAGTACAAATTTTTGAAAAATCTTATCAAAAATTGCCACCTGGGGAAATTTTAAGTTCAAAAATTGTAGGAAAAGCAAAACAAATTCTCAACATATTAAGAACGTGTGATAATTTTGAGATTAAACAATTTTTTTCGTATTTTTCTGTATAAATCTGAGACATCTAACGTACACTAGTAAAACTAAAGATAAATTTAGCAAGTATTATTTTAATTCGTCAGAGCCAACTTTGATGTATTTTTCAAAATGAAAGTTCGAAAAAAATATTTTAGAAATAATTTAATTTTAATATTTCTGCAATTAATATTTACTTAATACCAATATACCCTTGTTGTATATTGCTGCTAAAGATATGTAGAACACTTTTGTATAAACATTTTGAAACATTTTTTCTTTTTTCATTGAAAAACTTGAAGCTAAAAAACACAATTTTTACTATGGATTCCTATGGAAATCAGTAAAAAGTTATACCACTAAAAAAGCTTCTAAAAAATACGTCATAATGATTATGGCTCTATACTCTAGTAGGCTCTGATATTTGTCCCAAATGGTATGATATTTTTGCACGACCATCCTCAATTGTCATTTACTATATGGTCGTACTCGAAATACTAATTACCCAAAATCGATTTGTACCTACATACTATTTACATCATAATGTACATTGTGTAGTACATACATGCAAAGATAAAACTTTAAATAGATATTATGTATGTATGTAGAGTAGATATGTGCACTGCACAAAGTACGTATTATTAGAATTAGTATTTTATATAAAAAAAATGTTTATAGTCAAATTAGTAGAGCAAAAATGTAGTATTATGTAGTTATAAAATATTGTGTTGACAAAACGTGCCATAAAATTAATTAAATCGTTAAACAGATATTTGTACAAATGGCATTTTACAGCAAAAAACAGGAAACCGAAACAACAAAAATTGGAAAAATTAAAATATCACGTTTGTAATTTGGTAGATTCTCTGATTAGAATTTAAAGTAAGAATGATGTGAAAATATTTTATGTGGGATACACTTAGCGAAATTAAATTAGAGTCAAAGCATTCTCTAATAGAACTTTTGCATTAGGTTAAAAGAAATTAAACAAAATCCGTTTTATTTATTCCCAACAATACAAAATAGAAATCATAATTTTTTGATTAAAAAACTGCCAACAGAATTAATTTCGTTACTTCAAATGTTATAAAAATATGTGAAATTAAACACAATTTAAGGATCATTAGAATTATGGAAAATTAAACTGGTTTTAACTTTTAAATTTTGTATGCCCACGTTAGTTCTTAATCACCGCGAATAATTTATCTAGCGGGCTTAAAACTAATTTCCGGAGAACCTCTTCGAATTTCAATCCAAGCTTCTCTAAGGCGACTTTTTAGTTCAGTTGTTGAACTAAATTGCTTCCCATTCCAATAAACTTCACGAGTTCGTGCTAAAAGCTGGTGGACAATCCATATTTATCTCAATAATCCGTCCAAAAAACTTTTTTTTATTTCTTTTGACTTTTGGAATTGGTTTTAACTTTCACGTCAGCGGACGTTTTTTTTTTTCTGAAAATTAATTTCTTAAATTTTTTTTTTACTAAATTAAAATTTACGCAAATGCTCGAGCCACCCACGCAGATATCATCCCGAAAATGAACTTAAAAGGTGATGTCAGATGAAAATGTCGTTATAAATTAATTTACTCACAGTTTTGGTGAAGTTTGCGAGTCACGAGCCAAACCAAAAGATACTGAGGCTCATTACAAGCAAAGATTTAAGTGAGGCTGGGAACTGGCGATAGTTCTAGATAAAAGAGTTGTGTTTTATTTTTGTTAAGTTATTTAGCTCTTTTGGTACACACGTACACTCTTATTATGAATGATCTGATGCTCAAAATAGAGTGTGCCGAAAACTATGTAATTTAAAAAGTGCACAATAAATAAAATTAATTAAATAATTCACTAAAATTACTTTTTTGAATCGCTGCGTTATCCTGTTGACATATGCAATTGGCAACCATGAGATATTCCGCGTACTCAATTAGGTTGATTCCAACAAATAATTCTAGTCTTATCAACAATTTGTTTCATCTCGCAAACTCACTCCAAACTCATCCAGGCAAAAGGAAATTGTTTTGGTTCAAGCAAACTCCATCCCAAACTATCAGCATCCACCAAGCTTCCTGCTTAAATGACTTTCCGTATCTTTCCGGAGGCTATACCAGTAATATTGTGAACCATTTAGGCCATCTAATTTAAATTATTTGTCATCACTGAAGAGCACAATTGTTAATTTCCCAGTCTAAGTCATTAATAAACAATAATAAACGCGAAAGTGGTAAAATGTTAAATTTTTTAAACAATGGAAAGCTAGAATCATATCGAGTTTTCTAAATCTTATGGAGTATAAATCTTAAGGAGTACTTTTGTGCAATTTTGAATGAATATTGTATTTTTGTAAATACAGCCCAGCAACAAATTCCATAGCTGATCTTATTTTGAACATAGCAGAATATACTGATTTGAGCATACTTTTTGGTCATTCACATAGATTAGTTGTCTGTTACAAAAAACCAAATATTTTCTTAAATTTTCAATATGTAATTTCCAATTGAGTCTACTATCTACATTTACACCTAGATATTTAAATTATTCAACTAATTTGTTAGAAAACTTTACAAAAAAGTGCTGCTGTTTGTGTTATATTGTACAAATTTGCGCAGCAGATGTGTGATACATGATATTACAATCAGGCCATTTAGGCTGCTTCTCATTTGAAATATTAAAAATCGTAGCCTTGATTTTTTTCGCTCAAGGACGTAAAATAAGTATCTAGCTACTTTCTTAATCAGTACTTCTTTGCAGATCATCGCCGAGACTTGGCTGTAAGAATTACCATTATAGTTTACAGCCATGTCATCAGCAAAGGCAACTGTGAAATTTGAAGACAGCTGCATTTTAAAAATAGAATTAATGTAAATCAAAAACAGAAGCGGCCCAATTGCTGATCAATTTTCGATATACAACCAAACTTCCATATCGCGAACTTCTATTACTCGAATTTCTCATTAAATCGAATTTATTTTTTGGCAGGAGGATTAAATATAAATTATTCTTAACTTCTACATTTCGAATTTTCCACAAATCGAACAAAAATGTTTGGAAATGGTGATTCGATTTATGGAAGTTTTACCGTATATGTAATAGGTAATAAAAATATGGTCGATAATTTTCTATGTTAGATTTATTAAATTAAGAATAAAGTTATTACAACAGCAGTTTTCAGAAATTTTGGGAAACCCCACTCTCGATCCTTATATTAAAAATAAATTGGAAGGATGGATGGAAGTCGTGGTGTGACGTAAAACTTAAACTGCTGTCTAAAGAATATTTCAAATTAACAAACTGACCCACCTACGTCATACGTGACACAGCCTACATTTCCTGAATATGGTTTTATGAAATTCATCAGATATTTTTAATTTTTAATCAATATAACCATTGACTAATCTGTGGCAATATAACATAACCACTTAAGTCGAGATAAGTGGTTTTGTTGAACTCTATTCCAACCGGCAGTATTTGCCGTTATTTCTTTCCTCTCAATTTTTCATCAAAATCGGACTATTTTTGATCAAATTATGAGCGAAAAACAAAACCACTTATGTCTCTTTCTGGTGTGTAGACCCAATGATAATTTAATAATTTCCATCCTTTTTTCACAAATTAATTTTAAATTTAATTTTGCTCTCCTGCAAAGTAGCTAAAAAATAGATAAGTGGTTTTGTTGAATTGCCACAGGAGAAGATAAAGGTGGCTGTAAAACATGTAAAAAAATGATTCCTAAATTTATTGAATAATCAAATCTTTGTAAACACGAAAAAAAATAATAAATAGGAAATTTGGCGCGTAGAAATTTTCCGCGGTAATAACTTACATCGAGCTTACAGTAAGCCATACCTTGGATCTTCAAATAAACTGAATTCCAAGAAAAAATGTTAAGTCGCTGTAGCAGAATAAATTAAAAAGAAAATACAATTACATATTAAATTGCATTGTTACATTGCCGCCAAATTAACCGTTGATGTATTATGGTTAAATCATACGCCTATAGTCCCGTCAAATTGGCAGGTTTGATAACCAATTGCTGCCGAAAACTCACCTCGATTCCATGAATTTTGCAGTAGACTAACGAATTTCGAACGCTAACTATTATTTGGAACAGCAATTAGTGATTTTCCCAAATATAATTGCAACGCTTGCTGACTGGCGGCTAAAATATTTCGTATGTAGTTTTATATGGTCAAACATGTGTTTGAATTTTTCATTAAATTATTAATTTCGACTAAATTAATTTTGAAATTTGATATTTATTATTAATCGCAACATACTCATCTTTATTAATCATAAAAAAAAAGTAGGGGGACATCCACTAATTTAGACAAGAAACTTGTATTTGTAAACATGATTTTACGTGTTTTTGCATGTAAAAAAAAAAAAAAGGTAGGCAGCGCTGCCCAAGCGTGGGGACAAATGAACTAAAATCGATATTGGGAAAGTCCCTCATTCCCGATGAATTGACTGACCTGATAAATATCCCTTTGGAAGTTAAAAAATTATGTTTTTTTTGTTTTATTTTCTAGAATAATTTTTTGTTACAAATTATCTTTTGTTTTTAAATTTAAAAGCCTCAAGTCCGATTTAAACGTGCCAATATTTTTTCCAACAATATTTTTGCCGACACTTAGAGCTACACGCAATATAAAAAATGTGCACTCACGCGATAAAAAGAGAAAAGTATCGGCACGGTTATAATTTTTAGTGGTACAAAATCGATGATATCATTTTTGATAAATACGGCGACATTGCGTTCACAAACTACATTATTTTTTTGTTGAGGCTAATTCAATTTCGCTCAGTGTATACAACATTCTTGATTTTTAACATGTAAATTCTAAATCAGTTTCGTTTCGGAATTATATTTTGTATGTAAATATCGTTATTTATTTTTAAATGGATTCTTATTTCGATATACTTTACCATGTGACTGATAAGGTTAAATCAGATAAGCATTTATTTGTTTGCTTAAACGTGATTTAGCAAAATTGTTATTCAAAGAATTTCAAATATATTTTTATTGGCCTTTGAAGGTTGTATTTTAGGATGGGTAGTGACATAAGTACATTTAATTTTGAAACAACCTGGGTAACCTTATCAGATTTATTCGAATATCACTTAAAAATGTAACTATTTTACATTAAAATTATTTTGAGTGTACTAACTTCCTCCCCAAGAAGGGGTAGAATGCAACCCCAGAGTACCATTGAGTCAAGGCTGGGGTGCTAGCACCCCCAGGGTAAAAACAAACATCGGCACTATACAACTTTTTTCCTTGATCCATTCCTTATTTATTGCTCAAATTTCACGTCAATCGGTCTTGTGCGTAAGAAGTCTGAGCAATGACTGGACTATTAGTAATATGTAAATTAAAATTATCGCAACATAATTTTCCTTTTATTTTCAGATCACAAAACAACAAAATATTGATAACTAATAAATGCAGATATCCGCGGATAATATTCCATGTAAGTCGGTGTAGGAAATCGCATCAGGATTTCCAAATACCAAGAAAAAACAGCATTTTCAGTTGAATTCGGTCATTACGAATTTATACGAATGCCTTTTGGCTTTAAAAACGCACCTAGTACCTTTCTACGGATAATGGACAATTTTTTAGGCGAACTACAAGGGATAAAACTGTTTATGTTATATGGATGACATAATCATATTCTCTACAAGCCTACAAGAACATATTGAAAGCCTTGGTAAAGTTTTCAAAAAAACTAGAAAGAGCTAAGCTAAAAATTCAGTTAGATAAATCAGAATTTTTACATAGGGAAGTAGCCTTTTTAGGACATGTGATTACACCGGAAGGAGTTAAACCTAATCCCGATAAAATCGAAGCAATAAATAAATTTTCATTACCTCAAACCGATAAACAAATTAAATGTTTTTTAGGACTTTTAGGAAATTACAGAAAATGTATACCAAAATTTGCAACACTAACAAAGTCTATGACTAAGTTCTTAAGAAAAGGAGAAAAAATTGACATAAAAAATCAGGAATACATAGATAGCTTTGAAAAAGCAAAACAAATTTTAACACAAGAACCTATATTGGAATACCCAGATTTTACACAAGAATTTACATTAACCACGGATGCAAGTAACTATACAATAGGTGCAGTTCTATCACAATGTCCCAAAGAAAAAGACTTACCAGTTGCTATGCAAGCAGAACTTTATCACAAACGGAGCAAAACTTTTCTACAATAGAGAAAGAGCTCTTAGCCACCGTTTGGGCAACCAAACACTTCCGACCATATCTTTTCGGTCGAAAATTTCTAATCCTCACGGATCATTAACCTTTAACCTAGTTATTTTCTTTAATACTTCTAATAACTGTTTCCATACAATTCATAGAAAATTGAATTTTTTGAAAATAACCTTACTATCAGCCAATTCGGGGCCAGAAAAATCCAAAATCTGCAATTGTGATCCGATTGCGGTTCTTGATGCCCCTAATGATACGTCTCGGAACTGTAATTGTTGTGCCAACGCGCATTTAGATTGCTTGGTTATTTCCAGAGATTTCAAAGAAAATTCGATTTTTTGAAAATCACCTTACTGATCAGCGAATTCAGGGCGATTCAAATCCAAAATCTGCAATTGGGCTCCGATTGCGGTTCTTAATACTTCTAATGACTGTTTCCATACATTTCATAGAAAATTGAATTTTTTGATAATCACCTTACTATAGATCAGCCAATTCGGGGCCAGAAAAATCCAAAATCTGCAATTGTGCTCCGATTGCGGTTCTTGATGCCTGTAATGATAGGTCTTGGAACCTGTAATTGTTATGCCAACGCGCATTTAGATTGCTTGATTATTTCCAGAGATTTCAAGGAAAATTCGATTTCTTGAAAATCACCTTACTGATCAGCGGATTCAGGGCGATTCAAATCCAAAATCTGCAATTGGGCTCCGATTGCGGTTCTTAAAAGAATCAAACTCCAAATTAGTGAGATGGAGATTAAAATTAGAAGAATTCTATTACAGAATTCAATATAAAAAAGGAATGTTGAATTCTAATGCTGACGCATTATCAAGAATTGAAATCAATCGTTCTTCAATATCTGAATCATCTTCTGAAGATACACGAAGCATGTTATCTACCAAATCAATACCCATTCCTGAAACAAGAAAGTGTAAATACCTTTAGACATCAATTAATCATTTATATAAAACCAGACGTAACAAAATATTGTACTATGAAAGAGGAAATATTATTCAAGGACAAGAAAAGAATAACGATGTACATATCAAAAACTGGCTTACAAAATCAAATAGGACTAAAAAGGAACCTAGTGTGTGTATATACATCAGATGAAGGCTTGGAAATGATCAAAACCATTTTTAATAAAATAATAAACACTAAGGGTAGAGTAACAGAACCCAAAATAAACTTAGTCAGATCAAAAATATTCTTGGAATACTTAAAGACTAAGGAAGAACAAAGAAAAAAAAAAAAGAAATACATTTAGGGAATGAATACCGAGGAGTACTCGAAAACTATGAACAGATCAAAAGAACCTTCTATTTTCCATATATGAAGGAGGAGATAAATGAATACATAAAAAAATGTGACCCCTGTCAAATAATAAAATACGACAGAAATTCACCCAATATCCAATTTCAAGAAACCGAAACACCAAAATCCCTACTTCAAATAATACACGCAGATGTACATATATCACCTAAACGGTACAGCATTTCTAACAATAATAGACAAATTTTCCAAATTTGGCGCAGCATATAGACAGACTTATACGAGTAACAGGTGAAAAAAATGAAGGAAGGACTTAAAAGATTCTTTGCTTCACATGCCATACCTGGAAAATTGATTAGGCAAGAAATTCAAGATATGTTGAGAAATGAGTATAATTGAGTATAATTCAACTGGGAATTCCCCGGTTGAACGATTTCATTCCCCTATACATGAATTATGTGGAATAATAGCATTAAATAATCCTGATGAAACTATCAAAAGTGTCATGTCTACTGCAATTATTGCATATAATAATACAATACACAGAACAACTAAAATGACCCCATTCCAACTCCTAAACGGACATTATCTTAAAAACAACCCAGAATCCGGAACAGAACTATAGAATATGCTCAATATCATAAAGACGAGTATGAAAAAATATACGCAAATATACACGAAAAATGCCTATATGAAAAAAGACAATTAATAAATAAAATAAATTCTAAACGCAAACCTAGAATCACAATACCAATCCGTACAATCATATTCAGAAAACATATTAGACGAGGAAAATTAAACTCCTTATTTAGAAAAGAAATAGTAACGGATAACACCAAATTCCCAGTAGTAATAACAAATAGAGGCAAAGTACACTGGAATAAAATAAAGAATTTATTTCAGGTTCCACTTCATAATGAGCCAGGAATTAAATATAATACCAATTAAAGATAATAAAGGCATAATACCCGTAAACGTAGGACAAGTATTCATTCAAGAAAACAGTAACAAACTAATACACATTATCCCATTAACTCAATATCAAGATATAATAACCCATTCAGACAACTTAATTGGGCGGTGCTCAGATGTATTTAGCGGCGGCAGATTACACCTTTGCTGGCCAGTTTCCGATCTTAGACTAAGCCCTGTTGTGGGGTAGGATGAGTAGGAGCAGCCCGCCACCTGACCTTTTCAGCAAATTTTAATAAATGTACACATTCCTGCAAATTGTTAAAGTTTTTTAGAAACAGTATTCTAAAGTGAGGTTTGACAGTTTTACATTTAATTTCGTGAGTTGTTTCTGTGATTCAACAAATATTTAAAAAAATACATTATTTTATTCGTGTGTGTGTGTGTATTTTTTCAATAAACTATTCTTTGGGACATTTCAAGCGGCAAGGTAAACCGTGGAAATAATAATTTAAAATTTGTATAACCTAATTTTTTATATTTTTTTTTTTTTTAGGTATGTTATCCATCTAAAAAGGAGAAAGTGTTTTTTACAGTTGGATTAGCTAAAGAATTTCCATACATCATAAAAGCGAATGATAATACGAAAGTAAAATGTACGAAATGTGAAGGAATATTTTCTGTAACATCCGGCAGGTATGATATCAATCATCATCTGATTTCCGAAAAATATAAATCTTCAGTCGCTGCCGCAGCTTCATCGAACAATTTAAATATTTTTTTCAAAAGAGCCGAGTTTAGCGGTTGGGATAGATTTCATAATCCGCCACGCATGAAAAAGAAGACGGATCCAACAATCCACAAGACCTTCACTGGCTGCCTGTGAGAAACTACTATTTTACATGACTAGCTTGCCATCAAGCTCTGCTCGTCATCCTATAAGATGTTCAGTATGAACGCGGTTAATTTACTCATCGTTATTTTAGTATTTCTGGTAATAAACCCTAATAGCGGTAAGCTCAGAATAAAGTGAAACACATATTTTATTTTACAAATATTTTTTAAAACCAATCAATTTATTATTTTGCTTTTCTTTAATTTATAGTTATGATTTCATTTTCAAAAATGCATCTCCACATTTATATTTTAAAAGTTATGCTTTTCAAAATTACATTTTTTTTTTATTTTAAATATACAAAACAAATTTGATTAACTATTAATCATTTCGTCCAAATCAGCCATCCCCCATTGACTTTAATAGATTCTAATATGTGCTTTGTCAACTTATTTACCAGGAATTTATAAAATTTTTGTGACCATCGCATCATCAATAAAAGAATACTAATAACTAGTTAGTCGAAATATTTTATGAATTTTGAACTACAAAATTGCATTAAACTCTCACAGTCTCACACTGTTGTCACTGAAGTTGCAACAATATGTTTTGCAAAGCACATTAACGTAACGTGCAAAGTTAAGAGTTGTACATGTCAAGTATTTTTAAACAATAATGTTTTTCCCATTATAAATTTATAATTATTATTATTTTTTTTTTAATCTGGCACTAATTATAATTGGCAGTGAAGAGAAATAATTAAGTCCCGTTTCATTTATTTTTACGTAGCACAAAAATATGTATAAACTCGTACATATGTACACAAAACTAAAAGAAAGAAATTTTAAATTTAAATTAAACAAAAAAAAAACTTTTCCGTTTCATAATTACATATTTTTATTTTTTCGTATTTAAATTTTTATTTTTAATGAAAGACTTTGTTTGTTATCCTTAATTAAATATAAGCGTAAAACAAATGTTTATTTCTGCAATCGTCGTTTTTCTTGTTTCGTTTTTTATACTTACTTTTAATTAAAGATTATATAACGTGTTTTCGTTCCAACGAAAATTACTGTATTGCAATTGTAACACAAATTCATCTAAAATATATTACGGCTTAGATTTTAAGATTTTAGTCAGATGGGGTATGTTTTATTCATAAAAAATAATTGTTCATGTTGCTCTATTCGTGCAGTGCTTATTTTTCGAGATATTTGAGTGTATCATGTTAAAAAAATCAACAAGTATACCGCCATTGCAATATGAGTTGGCTAAAAGATTCTGATCAATTACAAAATCAAGTATTGTCTATCTTTAATACAACCTATATACCGACATTGCGATATGAATTGGCCACAAGATCCTTAAGAATTATCCTAAAAATTATGATTCAAATAAAATGTTACTGGGGTATTCGTATTCGGTATTTTGTTACGATAATTTTGAAAAAATTTGGTTTATAATTTTATGAAGATTTCTTCTCGTTTTGCAATTCAAACTTATTACTCTGATTTATTCCTATTTATATAGAATCAACCATGTACTTGTAGAATTAACGAATTTTAAATTTACCCTTAGCAACTTTTAAGAATTTCAATTTTAGTCGGTGAGTGATATTATACTAGAAGGTCGATTAGGAAAACTCATTGTGTGTGGATGCGCAATTTTTTCCTCTGACTTTAAAAAATAAATTAAAATAGTTCTCGTGTTTATTTGCTTTTAAAATTGTTTTGTTTTAATTTCAAATAGCGGAAGGTAAAAGTAATAATGATATAGTGCGTTGAAATTATAAATTCAGTGAATTAAATGATTAAAAAATAATAATTTAATAAAAATGATGATGGAAATACAGCAGATTCATCAACTCCATTCTGCTATCGACAGCTTGTGAAATTTGCTTAATATAATCCTTATTGTCGCCGTTTGTAAGTATATGTGGAATGGTAGGTAAGTAGGCAATCAGCTGTGATTTGAGGTTGTTTTCTATATTAGAAACCAGACAAGCTGATTTTTATTATTATGTGAGTACAATAAATTAAGGTAGTTTTCAGTTGGGGACAAGGTTTGTGTTTGGAATTCGGTGAAATTAAATTATAAAATAATAAAAAAAAGGGAAGTAAATCAACGTCTGTTTCTGAATAGGTTGAGGTTAGGTATTTGATGTCCTGGATGGCGATGGCTAAATGTCATTTTTTACGGTGGTGTTAAATAAATGATGTAAAAGAATTACTATGTCAGTGCGGATTAAAATAGTCTTTGAAATAATTATGGTGTCTAGTGATATGTTTTCTAACCAGAAGTGCATTGTAATTTTTCAATTCACTGAATTAAATTATAATAAAAACAGAAAATAATAAATAAAAAGATAATAAGGTAAGCGAGTGACAGCAGATGCAAAAACTACATTTTGCATTACCAATGGTTTGTCAAATGCTTATTTTGCACCATATACAAAATTAAAAGATTGAGCGTATCTACATTTTTGAAAAACTACGTAATTCGGTGACAAAATTGCTTTTCAGTTTTTGTTTTTTGTACAAATTATATACCATATGCTGTTATGTTTTCTGCCATAGTATCGTGCGTTTCAATGTCTGGTTTCAGATTTTAGTTTTTATTGTTGTTCTTCACGATATTAGCAAGGAAATGATCCCTTACCATACAAAAAAAAAACTTATCGTTCGCATGGAAAATCCAGGTTTTCTACCAGTTTAGTGGCGCTAAGAAGGAATGTTGCCTGTAACGGCGGAAACAACATCGAAGCCAAACAAAATATGTCAACAAAAAGTATCTACGCAATTTTGGTTGTTTTCGAAAAAATAAGTTCAGGAGGGGCTTTTCTGAATTCGAGCGTGTGGAGTTCATGTTTGGTTCGAATGGGAAACGAGCGAATCAGATTCAATTCTGATTCAATTTAAATAGGAATGTTTTACTTACGTGTTCGTATCGTGTTCAGGAACCCCCCCCCTGGTTTTGTCGGCATATCGATACTTATAATTTTAAACCGGCATATATATATATATATATATATATATATATATATATATATATATATATATATATATATACCTATATATATATATATATATATATATATCTCTATAATGAGCCGTTTATTTTGAAAGTAGGGCAATTCCATATTTTGTCCTTCTTTCTTCAATTTCACCATCAACAAACGCAAATCCGTACACAACAACTTTCGTTTATCTGGCATTTCCAAAAACTACTTATTGCAGGAAGATCAAGCTTTTCAAATCTACGCCGCGTACAGACAGACGGACGGGCATTTTTTTTTTTTTGCTTTTTCAGACTCAGGAACTTTCGAAACGTCGAGAAAAGTGGTTTTGGGCCAACTAAATTTTTCGTCGTTTTGGCCGGATTTCAATACTATGGTCTTTTTAGACCAAAGTAATAATTCTAGTCGAAATAAGGTTGAACTCCATAAAATCGTATTGGCGGTGGTTTATAAGCCGCCCGGGAAGCAATTCTGTGATGATGATGATTTAGGAGACATTTTTCCCAATTATTCTCTGGATTATACCGATATCATTTTATGTGGTGCATCACGGAAACCATAGTATAAACACATATTATAGTACTACCACAGTAGCTTCACCGGTGAAGTGTTAGATGGCGATACCGATATCGTTTTTAATTTTTCAACAAATTTTTATTTTCGCCTAACCTATAGTCAAAATCGCCTAAATGTCATCTATTATTTCTAATCTTTGATTGTAGTTGTGTCGAAATTTTCTGTTTTCGTTTAACCAACGCAAAAACCATATTTCTTTCCTTTGTTCGCGGATTATTCTAAAAAAAAAAACAAGAATAAAACTGTAATATTTTTATCAATGAACAAAACAAATACATCCATAATGAATGAATGAAAAATAAAAATGTTTTCACAGCCATTATTTTGTTGTAAAAAAAAACCGGTTTTAATATTAATTTTGGTTAAAAATTTTTATTCATCAAATTCGGTTTCTCTGTTTCGTTTTGTTAACAGAATGAATGCCATTTATTGATTTTGCACGTTAAACTAAAATTGCTTTTAAATGATGGCTGTTAACATGCTAAAAGAAACTTTTGGAAGAAACAAAAAAATCGGTTCATCGAAATACAGTATGTACATGGTGCATTTGCATTTAAATCTCACATGTTTTTGTCCCCAAGCATTTTTTTAATGAATTCGATTTTTTTCGAAATATGACACAGATAATTATTCAAGAGTATAAGTTTACTTATTGATCACAATACAGAAATTTATGAAAATGTATTTTTTTAAATTATTTTGGACTTTTATCATCATGAATATTTAAAAAAAAAAAATTAATTTTGCGACATTTTCACCGCGCAATTAGGTAAATCATTTCAATTATGAATTAATTCCGCGACATCAAATTTATTAAAATATTTATTAAAAATTTATTCATTTTTAATTAAGTATTAAATCCACTGCCTTTCGTGAAGGTATAATTTGTAAAATTAATTAACACCTCAGTCCGGGCGAATTTCGCAAATAATGGCAAACACTTTTTCATAAAATCGGTATAATTCTTAAACCACCGAATCAAATAAACAGTATTGGTAATATAAACACCATCTCTTGATGTAAAAAAAAATAAATTTAAGCCCGTTTATATATATTTTGTGAAAAAAACTTCTTCTTCAAAATCCATATAACGAAACACGCGTTTTCGCGTTTCTGTAATGAGTTAACTTCGCAGATTAATACGAATTTATTCCTTGAGAACTTAATTCATTTTCAAAACGAATTAAATGCGATATTAAATCTACAAAATATAAATGACTAAATTTCAAAAATATTTTAAAATTTTTCGGAATTCCACAAATAGTTGCAATATGCATCAACAACGAATATGGCCAATTATGAAGAAACTCGGTTATATCTAAACCGATTATGATGAAATTGGACAAGTACGACAAAATCGGTAAAGAAACAACGAAGTTCTCTCCTAATTGTCCTTATTTCAGAAATTCATTTTAAAAATCATTTTAGAACCCCATTTTTTCATAATCCGTTAAGAAACGGCCAAGCCCTTCCTAATTGACCATACATATCTCCTGCACGGCTTTAATAGATTGATTATGACTTCCACATTTCCTTTTATTTGGAAACATTCTAAAATAATACCTATTCCAAAAAAAGCACAAATGTACTAATTTATCAGACTTTCGCCCTATTAGTTTGCTGCCTGGGCTATCCAAGGTATTTGAAAGAGTCTTGCAAACACAAATAGTTGAATACCTGAATTCTAAAAGCCTTCTATCTGAATTCCAGTCAACTTATAGATCTAACCACAGCACAACAACTGCTTTACTCCAAATCAGCGATGATATTCGGAGGGCAGTTGATAGCAGGGAGGTTTGTACTTTAGTGTTGCTAGATTTCAGCAAGGCTTTCGATCGGATTGATCATCAACTTCTGATTTATAAACTCAAAGAACATTTCAAGTTTTCTTCCGCTTCGAGTCTAATAACACTTATTCTGCTGTTCCCCAAGGTTCAATTTTAGGATCTTTTTTATTTATGATGTTATATTAATGACTTGACGAAAGTGATTACACATTGTAAATATCATTTATTTGCTGACGATGTTCAAATTTATAGATTCTGTAATCCTACGGGTATTGTGAACAGTATTAATAAAGTCAATTTTGGATATAGGCCTGATTGTGGAATGGTCCGTGAAAAATCGTCTAGGTATTAATAGTGAGAAGACTCAATCTATTTTAATATCGTCCCACGTTCGATGCGTCGACGATCTACCGAATATTTCTATCAACGGAGCCAGCATTAATTTCTCTGATACTGTTAGGAATCTTTTTTTTTTATTTTTTTATTTTTTTTTATTTTTAACAATTTTTTTAATTGGGTGCAGAGCGGACTTATTAACGGTCCTAGCTCCTTGTAATTGTCAGAGCTTCTGCACCCAATGCGCGATCCTGCAAGTAAAGATTAATAGCTACCTTAAATTTATTCATTTTATATTCCTTCGGAAATTTGAAATGTGTTAGCGAATTCCACTTTTTTGATGTTCGGTATATAAATTCGCGCTTGATTTCTTCAGTTCGAGGTTTCGGGAGCTTCACCGTAAACCTATGTGCATTGGTTGTTCCTCTTATTACTCTTGTTGTTGTAACGAATGGTGGTATTTTCTCCGATAGTTCTGCAGAACATTTACCATATAAGCATCTGTAGAAGACGCAGAGTTCTGCAACATCTCTGCGATGCTGTAAGCTGTCTAGTTCTTGAGTAAGTCTGGGATTCCGTATTATTCTGATAGCGCGGCGTTGAACCCTGTCCAATAAGTGGAGGGTGGTACCAGACGCACCTCCCCAAACTTGACAGCAATACTCTATACATGGTCGGATGAAGGTTTTATATATCTGGAGAACTTGATGCGATTTGAAAAACCTTCTGCATCGATTCAGGAACCCGAGTTTTTTTGAAGCTGATTTAGCCAATGCAACAATGTGTTCATTCCATTTGAGTTTGTTACTTATTTGAACACCAAGCAGTCGAATTGAGTCGCAACCCATAAGGATATGGTTTTTTACCACAAATGGGTAGTCGTTGCGACTTTTTTTACGTGAGAATGTGCATATTTGTGTCTTTTTTTCGTTAAATTGTTGTTACCCCACTCAAATATTGTACTTAAATCGGAATTAAGAGAAGTTACGACTTCTGACCGTTTATTATTTAGATCTGTAATGCTAGGCTCCGCCTCGAATGAAATAGAAGAATGCAATGTGGCATCATCCGCAAAGCTATGGATAGGGTTTACAGTGCTATCCAGCAAATCGTTGATGTATAGCAAAAACAGGGTCGGTGACAAAGGTGACCCCTGAGGGACTCCGGCATTTGGGGAGTGCGTCGATGATGATCTCCCATTAAGCATGACGCTGATTTTTCGGTCATTGAGATAGCTTTTAATCCACCTGGTGGTCATCGAGTCCAGCCCGTATGCCACAAGTTTTCAAATAAGATTCTCATGCCATACCTTATCAAAAGCCTTGGATATATCCAAGGCGATTGCAAAGGCCTCTCCGTGGTGTTCTAGGGCGAGATTCCATTTGTTCGTGACATACGTCAGGAGATCGGTCGTGGATCGGCTTTCACGAAAGCCGTATTGTCTATCTGAAATTAGTTTGCTAATTTCAAGATATTTAACTATATGTTGATTGACGCATTTCTCAAAGACCTTAGCGACGGCTGACACAATTGATATTGGCCGGTAGCTTGAAGGGTCAGTTTTGTCACAACCCCGTTTCAGCACGGGTTGCACCATTGCATTCTTCCAGGCGTTCGGGTAGTGACCTTGCTTATATGAAAGTAGGAAAATTTTAGATAATATTGGAGCCAAGTCACTGGCAAACTCCTTCAATATTCGAACTGGAATTCCATCAGGTCCGGTGGCCTTGTTTGCATTCATTAACTTCAGATTAGTAAAGACAATTTCCTCCGAGATGACGACGGGGCTCATTTTAGAACCACAATATGGAATTAATGGAGGTCTAATTCCATCTGGGACAACTAATGTCGAGTTCGATTTGAAGACGCTCGCCAATAAGTCAGCTTGTAAATATGGATCCACCACCAAGGCGCCGTCAGCACGTTTCAATGCTGAAACAGATGTTTTCGAAATATTTGCAACCGATGCGACCATGTGGTAAAAGTTGCGATCGGAGATTTTCAACTCAGAAGCCACATTGGCTTTCTTGCTGTCGGCTCTTTTTGCTTCTCTACCACAGGTTTTTTTGCAGGTGTTCCATATCGTTTTGTATTCCTCATAAGAAATTTCGTTGCGTTAATATTTTTTGTGTGCCGCTTTATTTTGTTTGGCAGCTTTGGCGGCTTCTTTTGAAAATATTTTAAAATTTTGATTGGGATCGGAAAATGATGAGGGTATAAATTTATTCATTCCATGTAAGACCGTGTCAGTAAAACTGGAAACGGCGTCGTCGATGTTGTTGTTATGTAGTTAATGGCGTTCCCGAGGGAAATGTTGAAAAAATGACCGTAAACCATCAAAATCAGCTTTCTTAAAATGCCAAAGACGCCTTGGCTGCTGTCTAGATTCTAGTGGTGTTTCGACAGATATTTTTGTGGTTATTAAGTTATGGTCAGAATTTCCAATTCCAGTTTCGACATGGGCCTCCATGGAATGAGGGATTGATGTCAGACAGAGATCCAGAATATGAACTCCTCTAGAAATTTGGCATTCAAATGTGGACTCACTAACAATCTGTGTGAGGTCATGCGAAACGGCAAGCCATTCCGCATGGCGCCCAGCGACATTTGTATCTTTGTGATTCAACCATTGTTTATGGTGGGCATTAAAGTCACCGACCATAATTAATTCGCATTCGGGATGTTGATTGCGAATATCGTCACATTTGTCTGATAAGCCCTCGAAAAAGCTAATCGTTTCTGAATCCGTCTGATTAGGAGATCTGTACAAGCTAATTAAAAAAATGAGTTTATTAGGAAGAGAAATTTTAAGCACAATAGTTTGAGCGGTCTTTGAAAATATTTCGTACTTTTTGTGTCTTGAGTACGGTATGTGGTTTTTAACGAAGATGCACACTCCACGTTGCAACTCAAAAGCTTGTTCGAACTGGTAGCGCTTGAAGTAGAATTCGTTTTCGTAGATGTTCGACGATACTTTTGTTTCCGTTAGAACTAATATGTCGGGTTTACGTGATTCGAGATGTTGATGTGCGCAATTTTTGTTAGTCACGAGACCTCTGACATTGGTATAATGGATGTTAAGGCTATTAATTGTGTCTTTACGAGGATTATGCCTCGCCCCGCGATCCGAAGAGACATGTTTCGGGGATTTTCTTTTATTATTATTCATATCAAAAATAAATCATTTTTGTACGGAAAAATGTTGAAAAACCGACCCAACAAAAAATATAAAATAAAATAATAAAATTTCAAAAAATAAATTATATTAAAAAATGAACGCGGGCAAAATTATATATGAACTAAAATAATTATTAAAATAAAAATAAAAAGTTTTTACGGATGCTGGGTATTAACCCAACGATCCAACCATTTTAGTCGCCTCCTACGACAAGCAGTGGATGCTGTGGTGGCATTCTAAGGATATCATCATGATCGTTCGGTGCACTTTACGAATCATGAGAGTGCCCCCCGACCACAGGGGAATCTTGGTTTAACTTTTGATCGAACTCTATGTTGGAACTCGCACATCGAATGAGTTAAATGCTTTTCTAATGAACTCAGGCTTAGATTGGTGAAATCTTTTGTACTTCCTCATTTTCTTTATGGTGATGTGGTCTTTTTTGATCTGCAAAAGATATACTCCTCCGAGTTACAAATGCTCTTTAATAGTTGTGTCAGGTATGTCTTCAGACTTAGAAAATATGACCATATCTCTTGTTATTCCAACTTGCTATTCGGTTGCTCTCTTCGTGAATTATATACTTTTCGAGTGTGCTTATTTATTTACAAGCTTTTAAGACACCAACAACCGAACTATATTTTTGACAAGTTGATAAAATCTTCTGATCCCATACAAATGTTGAAGCGAGTCAGAATGTAAATTGATGAATTCGTCTTTCTTTGTTAGAGGGATAAGCATTTGGTATAATTTGGACATTAATATTAGAAGATCTAGTTCGCCGGCCATTTTTAGAAATAAATACTTTCAACGTTTTAATTTTACTCTTTAACAGTTTACTTGTAGGCACTTCATTATACATATATCTTAATACTCTAGTCAGAAGTTTTTTCTTATTGGGTTCATGGTCATGTTAATTAGTGGTGATGGTAATTAGTTAAGTAATTGGGTGGCAGTCTAGCATTAAAAAATATTTTTTTTGTATTCCTGGAAAAAGTTTTTGAGTAAACTTACTTCATTTATATATAAATAAATAAATAAAAATAAATAAATAAACGTAGATATTTTAGACATTACTGTAAAATTTGAAAAAACGTAATGAGAAAAATTTTGTTTATAATTAATTTCTCCAAAATAAAAATAAGTTAAAAAACAAATAAATCGTTTTAATAAATTAAAATAAACACTTAATAAAAAAAACCCTTAACTTTATTTGTTATTCTTGCATGGCGTACAAAAGCTTTTGTTAAAACGTGCTAAAGATTATTATTATTATTATTATAAAATAAGTATTTTTGCGAATTTGTTTTCATCTTTTCCTTGTCGAATTTGTCTGACAAACGCATAATAATTAATTAACTATAATTATTTTTTTAGATCAAAACCATTGATGTTTGCATTAAGTAACTCTCTGCATTATTTAAATACGCATTTACTTACTATTTTAGTGACAGTAAAATTATTTTTATTTATTATTCTATCGATATCATCGAACTTTACAATGACACCATCGATCCATTTTTGCATATTTTATTTTCTCGTAAATTCAGATTTGGCACAAACAAAATCTAACTTTTACTTAAGGCGGTAGTTTACTTAACAAAAGCATTTGGGATATACATAAATTAATGTCATCGATTTATTACATTATTTCTTGGATTTCTGTTTTTGTTAATTTTCCAAACTTTATGGGTATATATTTCCTACGTTTGAATTCAAATAAACAATTTTTCAATAGAAATTTGATGAATTGTAAAATTAGCTGAATTGGAAATATACAAAAAAACAAAAAACTTTTTCGGATCGGATTTCGTATTCTATCTACCCTCCACAACATCAAAAACATAAAATTAACTAAAAGTAGGAGTGTTATTTATTGACATTCAACATTTTTTCCAAATCAAATCGATTTATTATTTTTATTTTGGCTCTCAAATTTATTTCATTTTTATTTTAATAGGGACAGAAAAGATTATGGTATGAGCCGCGCCGATTCATTATCATTGCTATTATGTTTGATTATCGAATTTCGTCATAATTGCATCCTACATTACATTATTTTTGTAGTATAATAAAATATAAAAACCAATTGTTTGATAATAATTGCCAAAATAACAAAAATAAAAGCAAACACCTACATGAGCCGCATGTATCCTTCTACAATAGATTTCCCTCATTGATTCGAGAGTAAATAATAGCATGGTTTTGTTCTATTTTGATTTCAGTATACATAAACATAAACCCACACACATACAATGAAAGAACGAATACAATATATGCATAATATAATATCGCCTTAGAGAATAATAAAATTACATTATTTTATGTGCACAATAAACGTATATGCGGCTGGCTGCGTATGTAATACATAAATTTTATATTGAATTAAGCATTTTAATATTATTTTTTTGTTTAAGTTGCTTTAAAATTTATATTAAGACCCACATAAATTAAGATCTTGATATTAAACAACGAAATATAACCAAATTCAGTTTGTACACGAGAAAATCAAAATATGTATACGTTTGTTGATTGTTTTTTTGTGTTATCGTTTTAAATGTTTTAATCTTTCATCGCACATATAATACAAATTACAATATTTTTTCGAGTGTTTCTAAATATACGAATTTTAAATAGAGCACGAATTTATCGTTTACCCTCATTACAATAAAGGCAAGGCTCCATGATACGACAAAACGTACGATTCGAATCGGTTTTTCGTGATCCTGGCTACATGGACGAAAATATCGTTTCGAAATTCTACGCGTACGCGACCAAATGAGGTGTGACTTTTGTGGCTATGTATACCACGAAAAAACAAATCGTCGTACTTTTTATCGTATTTTTTAAATTTTTTTTCTCGAAGTTGCCATATCGTACGACGAAAAGGAAAAATTACTTGTTTCAATTAAAATAAAATAATTTGCTACGAACTGTAGTTTGAAAAATAAAATTTACATGTTCCGTTAAAATTTTTAATTAACCACAATTTAAAAGATATAACAATAGAAGTAAAAATTGTAAAAACGTTCTAACAAAATCGTTCGTGTTAGCTTTTATGGAGCCTTGCCTTAAGTTATACAATTTTTTAAGCCACTGTACGATTTTGATAGCCATGGAATTCCAACACAACAACCATTGCATGTCTTATTGGCGATTTCCATCAAATGTACTCGGCGTTGGTTTCTATGTAAGCAGTCCCCTCTGCTAGTATTGTCGCGAGTATTGTCAAATTCTAATGTTTGACAATTCTGATCCCCCTTGTTCTATGGATCAATTTTATTCATCATTGACTGAGAGTTCGCGACAATATTCTGCGGACAAATTTTCAGTAAGCAATCAATCAAAGTAGTCTATTTCGTAAGCAAATTACCCCTTCCGAATAAAATATTTTTAAATTGCATGCAATCCTGCTGAAAAATTTTCCGCAGAATATTGTCGCGAACTCGGACTGAAGTGTACATACCGGGTGATTTTTTTAACCTGATACACTCATATATCTCGGAAAATAAGCACTCTACGAAAAAAATGGTAGAGATCAAAATTTAATTATTCCGCGGGGGAAATACATTAGTGTTAAAATTAGAACCCCTCCCCCCTCCTTGTAGGTGGGGCGGGGGTAACTTTGAAACTAAGATAGGAACCCCTATTTTTTATTACAGATTCGGATTTTTCGGCTAAAAATACGTAGGATTTGACTGAAACATTTTTGTCGATTTTTGATAGATGGCGCTGAAATTGACGATATTCAATTTTTTACGATTTCTCCTACTGAGAACCTAACGCAAACGATTTTGCAATAAAAATACCATGGTTTCGTTGTAAATACACGAAGTTACTCTTAAACAATTTTAAGGGAAAAGGGTGCTTTATTTACATAAGTCCCCTCGACTCATCATCTTTCAATTAAATTAAGTACTCAAAATGATGGCCTTCGACTTCAATGCACTTATTAATCCGCATTTCAAATGACTGTACATAACTGAAAAGTGTGTCTGTTTGAATTTCAGCACAAGTATTTCTGATTCGCACGAAGCCTAATAAGCCTCGTTTAATAAAAATAAAAAAAATTATAAATCCTGTATTTAATTGCTCAAATAAAATTCAATTGCTATGAATTTTACGCATAATTCCCCTGTGTCGTCAAGTGTTTGTTGACATATCATTTCCTAAGTTTTGATGTATTGGAAGAATCTTCATAGGAATAGGCGGCTGAAAAAATGCCGGTGTTTGTGGGCATTGCAAATACACATAAGGAATGAACACTTCCCGTTCAAAACTATTCATAATTCTTCTTTGTTCTTCCTTAAATTCTTTTGTAATGAATTCCGTGTGGATAAAATGTCTCTGCTGTTTTGGCGAAGAGAACAAAGTGGTGAGGTATAACCACATGACTTAGAGGAAGATTAGCGCTGCATTAGCTGTAAAATTCTATCTTGATGTTTCGAATGTTATTTTTATTTGATTTGGGTCTTTCCCCGGAACTTAATTGTAAAATAATAATAAATTAATATATGTACTTACGTTCAGCACACACGCTAATTTAAACATTTCCTTTATTCCCGTATCCCTCCATTTCATTCCCCAGTTTGTTCTTATCAGTTTCCCGGAAACTTCAGGGATTTATTTCTTTTTTCTCAGGAATTAAATTATTTAGTTCAATTATGTGGCAAATGTGTTAAACGATTATTAATACTTTTATATTTACACAACAATAAATACAAATGAATTAGGATATTTCTTAATCGATAATATAAAGTTTTGGATCAAGGTCAATTGAAAAAAGAATATAAATCATATAAGGGAAATTCTATTAGGTTTTACCAAGTTTTTAAGGGAAATAACGTTAAAGATAAATTAATAACAAAACAGCCGCAAACTTTGGTAAATGAGAGTCCCCATTTGATTCTATCAGGGTTACAATTTTTTTTTAAAGTTGTCATTATTCTTTACTGCTTTATGCTCAAGCTTGTTTAGCTTAAGTCCTAGTTTCCACAGACAATTTCGTTGTATTTTTTACAACGGGAAATATTATATTTATGTATCTGTATTATAATTGTAATCAGAGGTTGAATAACCCTACGATTTCGTTACGTTATTTCAAAAGTTATCCCAAAATCAATTTATATCGTTATAACGTTATAACTTTATTAAAAAATATTATTGTTATGTTATATAACGTTATTAACGAAATTATAAAGTTATAGTAACGTTATAATAGCGTTATAATAACGCTACAATAACCTTAAATATCATTATTATAACGTTATAATAGCATTAAAAAAAAGAGTTTGGTAACAGGTAAAAATTTGTTAATGAAATAGAAATATTTTGTAAGCTTTTTTGATAATTTAATAAGATTTATTAAAATTAATTTATTTTATAAAACATGATTTTACAAAATTTTAATTCGAAAATCGATAAATTTATTTCATTACAGTGTATATAATAATTACTAGTTACACGTTTTAGTTTTAATTAAAATATAAAAAGCATTACTGAATCCATTCGCTGCTTTCCATGCAGCTTTTTAAAACCTTTGAGTAGCAGGCGCTTAAAGCAAATTTGTAAAATCTTGATTTAACCGAATTAACAATATATTTTCTAAATTTTCGGCTAACAGTTTTTCTCTATGGGAACTCAAAATAAATTTCAAGGAACTAAAACATTGTTCCACTGAGACCTATGTTGCTGGAACCCCGAAAACAATTTGTGCTATTTCAAACAGTTCAGGATACAATAATTTTTTAGATTTCCAATAATCTAATATGGATGATTTTCGAGAAAGAGCCGGTACATTATCGAGGGCCTCGAGTATGGATATAATGCTTATTTTTGTCGCTCAATCGCAGAAGGTATGTATGCCAAAATTTCCCTCAAATGGGTTTCAAATTCCTCATCGGAACTTGTCGAGCTGTTTAAATTTGGTGTGTTTTGCGAAAGCTCCTCAATCTCAAAATCTCTCTCTTGTCCTGTTATCACTTGAATGTTGGTCCATATTTCCTTTAAATGTGCTTTGGCTTCTGTTCTGTCTGTGGTTGTCAATACGGCCTGGAAACGTGGATCTAAGAAAATTGCCGATTTCATAATTATATTATTAAGAATATATGGCTCTCTCGAATTTAAATTTTTCAAGAGAATTTTAGCAAACTCGCTGCTAAACTTAGCTGTTGCAAGCTTACACTTAATCCACTCTTTGTAGACGTCTGTAAGCACGAGCTGTTCAGCCTGAAATAAAGTTGTATTACGTGCTGCTGGGGTTAAATCATCTCTAATTTCTTCCGCTTTTTCCCAATTATTAGGCTGTATTTTAACACCCAAGTTCATTGCTATATTATTATATTCAGTCTGATTTTTTAAAATGATGTTAAGCATGTGAAATGTGGATGACCAACGGGTAACACAATCCAATGAGGGAATTAATAACTTTTGTTGTTTTACTAGTAGTATCCCCGATGGAGTGCGCAACTTTTTTACAAATGCGCGAATATAACACAGTGGTTTATCTTCCCCCTTCAAGCTATCTGTGATTGCTAGTTGTAGCGTATGCGAAGCACAACGAACAGTAAAAATCTTATAATTTGGATGTAAGTTGATTAGAGAGTTTACTGTATCGTCTAAAATTTCATCCTCGATGTCTATCGACATTTCAATTTCCTCGTCTTCTGAATTTTCGCTGTTTAATGAACCAACACCAGTATCATCACCTGCTTCGACGTTACTTAAATTTTCAATTCCTAATTTTTCATCTAAAGTTTTAATTGCCTTTACCATGTTAGCCCCATTATCGCTGGTAATCGTATAAATATTTCGTAGCTCCATTCCATATTTTTTCAGTACATTTTGAATTTCGCTAGCTATATAATCGCCTGTATGCTTTTCTTTAAGTTGTAACATAGCCAGTCTCCTAATAACAATTTTTCCTTCTTCAATAAACTGTACATTAATACCCAATACACTACGCTTAAGTCGCGTCGCAGAGTCAATTTTGATGTAAAACTGTGGCAACTTCTTCCATGTGTAGCTTAATATTGGTAGTCGTTATTGAAAATTTGTCTTTACAGTTTGCGTTTGTTGCATCGATAATGGGATTTAGAATTTTTCGAAATCCTGAATCATTGATAATCGAAAAAGCTCTTCCATTTCTAGTTATTAGCTCCAAACAGGCATTTTTAATTTTGCTTTTACTTAAATTAACATTTGGAATGCAACGTTTCTCGGCCACGATAAAACTTCGTAGCGAAGAATTTGATAGACTTTTTGAAATAGTTTTTGACTGGTTACCCTTACCCATACTCGTCATGGTTTCTTGATATTCGTCTTTGTGATAAATTTGAAGGTGTTTTAATAAATTTGCAGCATGATTGCCTTTAATTTCCCGATTGCATAACTTGCATTTATTATTATTATCAGCAGTTGAATATTTAAAATAGTTCCGACAAAATGTTCGTTTGCGGTCGCGGCATGATCCATGAACTGTATTAAAGTATAAAAAATAAACTACAAATCTAGAATTTTTAGAGCAAAGCTACATAATGCGATAAATATTTTCGAGGGTAATAAGCTAATAAGAATAACCAAACTTTAGATATGTATTAGCGAAACATTTTTTATACATACATATACATATGATCTTTCACGCCAACAAAATGTTTTGGAGTAGATGAAGAATTAGAATGTAGTAAAGGAATTGAAACGATACAAAAATTAACGCGGAAAATACACTGCGCCAATTAAAAAACGGAACAGAAATTTTATTCGAAAAAATACCCAGATTTGAACGCTTGTATTTTGGTAAAATAACAACCTTTCAAAAAACATTTTTGTTTCTAGTTGAAGTAAATTTTGTTTTCTTTTCGATACTGGAAACCGTTTTATTTTATTTTGTTCTTTTATGACTTTTTTGAGTAAAACAAAAGGTGTCTAAAAAAAAAAAAATTTGCTGCTGTTTGAAACTGTAAACGAACTTGCTCGATATTTCATTCAAAAATTCAAATCGGCCATTTTATAGAGAATTTAGAAACCTTGCAAAATGATACTAGGAAAATTTCTCTAAAATTGCAATAACTCGACAAGGAGTGGCCGCACAGAAATTTTCCTAGTATCATTTTGCAAGGTTTCTAAATTCTCTACAAAATGGCCGATTTGAATTTTTGAATGAAATATCGAGCAAGTTCCTTTACAGTTTCAAACAGCAGCAAATTTGTTTTTTTAGACACCTTTTGTTTTACTCAAAAAAGTCATAAAAAAAACAACGAGCGAGTTCACCCTCAACTCGCAAAAGATTTATGTGAAAACTTTTTTGTATAACTATTGAATCATTTCGAGCCATTTCGTTAAGGCTCAGAAACCCCTCCATAAAGACGGATGTAGTTGGCTCAGTATTTAAACTATGTTACATTTTTGGTTTAGAAAGTCAGTAAGTTATAATTCTATTTTGAATTTGGAGGACGAACCTTACTGACAATAATTAAGCATGAGCAAAGTACAGTTCACACAGTACAGTAAAAAATTGTTAATTAATTTTCGAAACCACGATTCGTTTGAAAAAACGTTCGGGCGTGTTTTACATTAATAGGTGGTGTTATACGCCGCCCCGGTGGCACAGTTGGTGGCATGCTTGCTTCAAGCTCCGGAGGTCCCGGGTTCGATCCCCGGCGGGTGATGAAAAAATCACGGCTGGTTAATGTAAGGATCAATGAAGTAATCACTCATTATCCGTTGTAAAAATGATTACGAAACTTCACTAAGAAGCGGCCAAGTCCCTCTATGGGATGTAGCGCCAGCGAAAAAAAAAAAAAGTACAGTTCTGTTAAGTTAATCACCTAAACCTCCATAGTAGTAAATGGTCACGGCAAACTCACTGAACAAAGCAAAATCAGGTTACACGTACATTAAATGATCGTTACAGTACTCGTTCAAAATTCTCAAATAAACATCGAACTCGTAGTGTAACATCTCATTTACCACTCTTGTGACGTAAATAACTATTACACTTCACAAGCATAAAGGTGGATTTACATATCCGACGATTTTTCTGCGCCGAACATCATGTGACACATTCAACCAATTAGAAACAACTGCTTCGACATGAACAAAATTTATCTTTTCGGCGCGACGACACAGATGCATACATACATTTTTTTTAGCATCCTCTGTTTTTTTTTCGTTTTTCGATTTGTACTATTCCTACAAGTAGTTTGTGTTTTTATTTATAAATTATTGGTCAAAATATTGTTTAGGTATGTTTTTGTGAAAAAGCTGCGCCGAAAATTCGTCGAATATGTAAATCATCGATAATACAGCGTTCGGCGAATTTCCTGTGGCAGGCAGCCGCGCCAAAAAATCGTCGGATATCTAAATCCACCTTAATGTGGTCCTTTTACTCGTATGTAATTTTCATTTTCAAAAACACTTGCTGCTGCGGCCATATATAGCAGATATTTTGACAACAAAATAAATTAAAGTAGGCGGTTTTTTTAATTTTTTTTTGTTGTATTCGGCTCACGATGTTTTTGAAATGCCGGATGATGTATATTGCATGAGTATGCGTAGATTTTGCATTGATTTTACGTTTTTTTTTATTTTTTGTTCTTATTGATATCCACACATACCACCAATATTTTTTGTTCGGCATTTTTGTTTCCGTAACCCGACTTCTATACAATTTTTTACTTACTCCTGCCGCTAAAGATGTTTTCACATCAAAAACAAAATAAAATAAAACGGTTTCCAGTATCGAAAAGAAAACAAAATTTCCTTCAACTAGAAACAAAATTTTTTTTTGAACGGTGTTATTTTACCAAAATACAAGCGTTCAAATCTGGGTATTTTTTCGAAGAAAATTTCTGTTCCGTTTTTTAATTGGCGCAGTGTATTTATACAATACAAGATTGAATTTTGCTTTTAAAAAATATAACGAAACTTTTGTTACCTTTGTATTTCAACAAACACTTTATACAGATATGTACTATATTCAAATTATTTATATGCTGTAACGATTTTAGTTTACTTATTTTGTACACCTAACCTCTCGAATTATATAAACTTTAACAAATGAAAAGAAAAACTAATAAATGACAGTTAAACACTAAACAATAAGACTGAAAGAGATACAGTATAGAAAGACTAAAAGAGATATTGACGATTGGAGCATACCACCTAGCGGGGGAAAAAAAACCGAGGCGGCTATGTAGTTTTGACGTTTATCAATTTTGTAATTAGAACTCTATATAAAAGTGTAAAGTTACTTCGAATATATATATTGTGTTTCTTTATTAAAAGTGTCATATTTTTTATTGTGTTTAAATTAAATATTATATTTAAAGTGTTAGCTACAAATATAAGTACAAGTTTGAAGGTTTAGCTACTTATTTAGTAGTCAAATTTGAAGAAAGAAGTAGTATTTTTTTTTTGCTTCATTTGTAAATCAAAACATAATTTAACATGTCGAACCAGTCACTTAGCGAACCGAATGTGCCTCTAGATCATTTTGATCAAAACGATAATACTGAAGAATCACTACCAAACATTTCAAGTGAGTACATTTATCTAAAATTATTAAAGTGAAATTTACGAATTTTTTTATTTTCAATACAGCCGCTACTGACGACGATTCGAATGACGACGATTCGATAGAGCCGCAAAAGAAACGCATTAAAGGCATTGGTTATTGTGGTGTACCCCAATGTTCCAGTTACCGACATCCGGACGTACCATTGTTTAAAATACCTCAACGAATTAGAGATAATCCAAAGGAATTAAAGAAATGGTCGTCAATACTAAGGATGGGGAAAAAATTTCCGAGCCAGTTTCGTATTTGCTGCAAACATTTTGACCCAAAATCAATTTTAACAGCTGCTTCAAAGCATGTCAAGGTCAACCCTATCCTAATTAAAGGTGCATTTCCGTGTCGAAACCTTCCGATACTACCAACAATCAGGAAAACGCGAGAATATGGAAGAAGCGAGCGGCTTGCTAAACGCACTCAGGTTATCGAATGTAGCAGGTAATTACATTGCAATTCACCTATATTTGTTAAAAAACTAAAATTTCTGTTCCTAAACAGCTCAAAATTCATTGAAATGGATAACGAAGGGCAGGATTCAGCCTTAGAAGTTTTAGAAGGACCGCCAGTTAAAGAAATTGTCTCCATTGGTGTGCAGTGTGATCAGGAAAAGTCGAACAAAGGTACGCAAGCCAACGGTAAGATGTACATAAGTATTGTGTCATTATGGGATACCGATAAGAAAATTAACACAATGACTGGAATTCCTAGTATGGCCATTTTGAACGTATTGGTAGACATTTTCAAGGATGTAAGGCCAGTTGAAAAATGTCTAACTTCTGTCAAAGATCGAATTTGTTTGACAATGCACAAATTAAAGTCAAACTGTTCTTTTGCCCAGTTTGCAATTTGGTTTCAAGTAAGCGACCGAACCGCAAAATTGTACTTTGCGGATACGATCCAACTGTTGGCTAAAGTCACTAAGGGCTTGATTCATTGGCAAACGCGAGAAGAAAATGAGAGAAGTTTACCAAAATGCTTTGAGCGGTTTCCAAACGTTCGCACTATTCTCGATTGCACCGAAATTAAGACGGCAACCTTTAATTGTTTGGCATGTAGAGTATGCACTTACTCTCATTATAAGGGGACACACACCTTGAAATTTTTAATTGGCGTTTCTCCTTCTGGATCGATAAACTATGTTAGCAGAGTTGCAACAGGAAGATCATCGGACAAGGCGATTTTTAATTGTACCGATTTGATCGGAAAGCTTCAGCGCGGAGATGCTGTGATGGTCGATAAGGGATTTTTAATAGGAGACGAATTGGCTAGTGCGGGCATAGAAATGATACGACCAGGATTTTTGTTCGAAAAATTCTCCAAGAGAGATGTGGAAAATAATACTAGAATTGCTTCAGCACGCGTCCATGTTGAACGCCGAATTTCTCGACTGAAACAATTCAGAATTTTATCAGACAAAATTTCTGTTTCGGTCATACCTTATATTGATGACATTGTTGGAGTGTTGTGTGGTATATCCAATATATCACCGCCGATACTATCAGATGCAAGATTTTGAACGAATTATAATATTTTAGAAATTAAAAAATATTTTATTTCGGTTTATAAAATTTATTTAAGAAAAAACTTTGTAAACATTAATTAAAAAACAAGAATATATAATTAACACTAAAAATTCATTTTTTATCACATTTATAAATATTAGTCTTATAAAATAATTCAAAAAATTACATGTAAAATGTAAAAAACATGTATCACATAAAATAAAATATTAAAATTCATCAAAAAATCTTTTAACTCAAAAATACAAGAATATAGTATTAAAACAAAAAATTCATTTTATATCACATTTATAAATTCAGTCTTATCAATTAAAATAAAATAATACAAAAAATTATATGCAAAATGTAAAAAATAAAATAAAATATAAATAATCCAAATTCATAAAAAAAATCTTTCAATATACGTCATAAGTCATATGTATGTATAGTGAAAATAATATCTCAGCGAAATTCTGACAGCTCTCGCGCATCAAAACAAATGGCGTAAACACAGCGATGTATTTAGGCTAAATTGTTTACATTTTGAGGTTAGAATTTATCTATTTTGAATTATGTTTTTCCTCAAATTTATTCACAATAATTAATGTAATTTTAATTTAGATAATACACTAGCACTAGAACTTTTGACAACATTTAAGATAATTTTAATTTCATTAGCTTACCTCGAACAAATTGAAATTTAAAATCGAGTTTTTTTATTGTTTTGCTTTAACATGAAAACTGACATTTTTTTCTAAATATGCCCAGTTCGTACCTTAAATGGGTATAACGTTACATATCCAGTGGTGTTGTTAATATTTTTTATATTTTTTAATTTCACATATTATTTTAGAATTTACCTATAAAATAATGAGAATTTTTAATATTTTCCAATATAAATTAGATTATGAAATGGAATCAAATTTCACATATCTTTATTTATAATTTTTTTTTTGTTTTTAAAACTATTATTCAGGCGACCCTTCTCTGAATTTTTAATTTATTTTAACTACTTCACTGTTGGCTGCGCACAACGATGAAAAAATGAGTTTCGCTGAGATATTATTTTCACTATACATACTTTATCACTTAAATAAATAAGGCATCACATTTAGAAAATAAATATCACAGAGTTTGTGAATATAAGTCTCAATGAAGCTTGAGTCTTTCGGCACTTCAATTTTTTCGTAAGAATTATTTTTTGACGAAAAAATAATTAAATCACATGAATTTAAATTTGTGATGGCCAATCCTAACTGGATTTGGCCATAATAAGGGTGTCGCTTATGTAATTTATAACTCGTGTCACAATATAAATATTTTAAATGTGGGATTAATGACCGAGCTTCCATTTTTCTTCCTTCCAGCTTCCACTGGTCTCCATCGTACGAAATGGCATCAGGGCTATATGCCAGAAATGGCAGGTCAGGAGAAATGATCAATCCCATTTCAAAAATTAATTGATGTTTTGATAGAACTTCTTTTGCGAGTTTTTCAGCGTACTGACCATATCTTGTTGCCTCGTTGCCCTTGAATGATCCGTCGTAAATAGATGTAAGCGTTTTTTGCCAATTTGGGTTCGTATTGGAGCTACATATATGTATACAACGCATACGAAATGCTCCCAGTGATCCGGAGTTTACGCTCTACCAGCCAAGAAGCACTGGTCTGTGTTCTAGTGGAACTGCAAATTTAAACGGCCTCCGTAACTGTTTTTTGAATTGGCGTTAAAAATGTGTCCATATATGGAACATATCTTAACAAGCCATCATGTTGAAATAAATTTCTCAAAAATTCATCATCTGGGATAATTGCAGATTGCTGAGGTACTATTGGTCGTCTGATACCAGCAAGAAGTTTCCGTAATTCACAATTACGAGCCACTGCAAAATATAGATAGAAATTTAATATATAATACATAATTTACATTTGCTGATTTTACTTTGGAGGATTTTCAGCGTATACTCCTGCACCTTGTCTTCAGCGACTTCGTCGTTTTTTATAAAAACCTTCTTAGGACAGTGGCATATGTCAACGGCACCGACCGAACTATACTTTTTAGAAAACAATCGCTTTCCACTTTTGCCCCATTTCTGCTTTGTATCGGTGCAGCTAATCCTTTGAAGACATGGGTTTCTCATCCAATAACAAATTATTTAATTAGAAATTGAATGTTGCATGTGTTTTAATAAATAAAAATTTATAATATAATACAATATTTTGCATACCTGTAAATATGAATCAGGCAGGCTGCAATATGCTTACATTTGCGCCCTTCTCCTGCTTTGCATGTGCAAATGCATATCCAGCGGCTAAATTCATCCAAAATATTATTTAGTTTAATTTCGTGTGGCACTGCTAGCATCGATGAGGCTTGCACAACATAGCCGATGATTTGATATTGGGACAGTGGGGGTGGGGTGCCAATTGCATATACCCAGCCAGCATTAACAATTTCTTCTCCTTCACGGATTGATCTATTGCATCCTCCAAAATAGCTGATTATTTGCATAAATGAAATAATAATTTCCTCGGATAAAATGGTTGAACCGTCCTCGTCCATCGCGCATAATATTTGCAGAGCTAAAAAATAATTGTAATGGACCATAAATTAAATGATATAAATTCTAAAAACAACTGGAGTTACACTTGTATTTCAGTAATATGTAAACAAAAACATACAGTTTGGTTATGTTTACATACAAATTCACCAATAAATGATTGAAATTATTTACATAATTTATAACAAATATATTTTTGTTTAATAAACTATGAAAAACTATGTACATTTTTGGCAACACTTTTTATATTTTCAGTATAATAAAACCACCTGATCATTAATCCACTTATTCGACTAGGATTTATCGCTGTCAAAGTACTACATAGCCGGCTCAACTTTTTTTTCCCCGCTAGAGGCGTCTATCTTACTTTTACAATCGTCAATATTATTAGGTTACTTTGAAAGTTTTAAGGTTATCGGTTTTGTTACGTTATAACATAACATAAATAATTTCGTTACGTTATTTAAAAGAAATAAACAAAATAGCGTTATTATAACGTTATTTTGATAACGTTATATAACGTTATCTATCCCTGATTGTAATTGTATTAAACCTCAAAACTTATAAATACATATACATACAAACGAAATACCGACACAATCGCAAAAATAAAAAAAATTCCCTTTGTAAAATTTACAACGAAATGTTCGGTGGAAACCAGGACTAACTCTTAGAAAAGTGTTATTACCTCTCTTAGTACAGAATACAGATTTTAATTCAATTTCATGTTCCGAATTGTTGGTTTTTAATAAATTATTTAAGTAAACAAAATAATAACCATTTTAGCATTGTTTAATGCAATATTTTTGACAGAAAAATTCGCGCTTGCTTCAAATGCTTGATTTATCTCCTTATAAAGTCTCTTCCTCTCCATCATTGCACTCTTTACAGCTAGATTTTCCTGGATCAATTGGACGGTTCTTTCTGATATCTGTGGGTTATGTACCCTTCGCCCTCAAGCCAATGATCCTTTTAACAAAATGCTACAGTTTACTTCAAATTTGATAGCGTAATGAACCGAAAATAAACTCTTAGCAACATATAATTGTATGTTTGACTGTTCCACATTATTGATTATCATAGAGCATCATTTATCGAATTAATTTTATTTATTCAACGAATTAGGAACAAACGAGTTCTCGTTTGGATACGGTATAATAATGTTGTGATGTTTCATTACTTTTTTTAGATTTTACTGTTTTGTATTAAAATCTGCACACATATAAAATGTATGTACATTCAAAATCGAATATGTATTTGGATCAAACCGTTTAATTTGGTGCCCCAGATTTTTCTTTGATTTCTGATGTCCTTTCTTCTTTCTACCCATTTTTTTCGAAACTGCACAAATTTCTCTTTAACACCACTGTACGTGAGATAAACATTTTAAACATCAATTTTCAATTAATCATCCGTTTTATAAACAGAAAATCATACTTACCAGTATAGATGAACAAATGTTATTCTATAAATTAATTAATAGTGTAAAATAAAAGTACTATTTACCCAAAAAAGAAATTGTTCGACACCTAAATTTTAAAAAATCTTTAGTTTAGAAATTCAACTTCCAATTTACATTATTATTGTTAGAAAAATTTTGTCAATATTTAATTGCTAATTTAATACTCCAGGTTATTTAAACAATTTATAAACATTTCGTGTTGTTGTAAAATAAAAACGATATAAAATTTGTAACTTGATCTTAATCGATTAACAGAAAATCAACCAACCAAACTAAATACTCAGTCATGTATAAAAATTATATTTTTTGGAAGTCATTTCAATTCAACCACAACGTGATTTGCGTTTGTGTCCACAGACGTAGAAAACAACAAAATACTTGAAAATACAGACATTGAATAATTTTATAATATTTCTTGATGTCTTTAATCTACCTTTAAAATGCTTTCTTTTTTTTATTTTTTGTGTTCTGGCTTAATTTCATTTGATGTTTTACTTTTATTTTCATAAAATATTTGTATTATTTGAAATGGGCAATAATAAAACCGATAAATACTTTATAAAATTTAAATTTATTCTGGTTTGATTAACCACAAGTACTCATGTAAAGATTAAAGAATTTATTGTAGAATAATTTTAATAGCCAGAAACCACACAAATTCTCTTACTAATATGAGTAGGTATAGGTACCTATTTGAAAGTTAAGAAATATTGACATTTTAATTCAGTAATGAGTAACTAAGAAATTATACGATAGGAATTATAAATGTTTTTTGTCTCATTTCCTCAAAATCATAGTTTCAATTTCATAAAAATGTCAATTTTTGAGCAGAGTTTTGTGGTTATTTTTTGGAGGTTCATTGCTGAAATAATTAGTGTACTATCCCAGTCATATAATCGGTTATACTTTCCAAAGTCGACGCCAAATGAAATTCAGCGAAAATTTTTCAAAAACAAATTTTTTTTCAACTAAATGCGCATTTTTTTTTAATTAGAATTTTTAAAAACTAAAAATAAAACATAAAAAACCCCTTTTTGTTCAAATTGTGTGTTTTCCAAATTACCACACATTTTTTGTAACTATTGTATGAAAATTAGTACCAAAATAATAATGCAACAATTTTTATTTTATTTTATTTTTAGGGAAAAACATGAAATCTCTATTTTCCAGATATTTATTTGTTTAGCGCATCATTTTCCATAAAAACAAAATTACAAATAAGCGCTTACACTTGATACACTGACACTGGACCATTTTCCATAAAAACTAAAAATTACTCTTCTTCTTCTTCTTCCGCTGGCGCTACATCCCATGAAGGGATTTGGCCGGCTTAACGATGCTCCTCCAAATAATTCGATCCGCCACAAGAGAACGCCAGACACGGTGACCGAGTGTGTTTAGAGGTCCCTTTCAACGTCGTCCATCCATCGGGTAGGTGGTCTCCCACGAGGCCCTACTTTCGTTGGTGCCGACTCCAAGGCCTGTTTGGTGGTCCGATTTTGTGAACGAAGTACGTGCCCAAGCCATCTTAGCCTTGACGATTTTATGAATCCAATGATGTCAACTTTATCGAGATCATTTCTGATCTCGTGATTCATTCGAATTCTGTACGTGGCTCCTTCTTTAATGGGACCGAGAATTCTTCTTATGATCTTACGCTCAGTTACAGCGATTTTCTGGATGTTTTGTGCTGTCAGCGTCCAAGACTCACAACCAAAGGTGATAACTGGTCTTATCAGCGCCTTGTAGATGTCCAATTTTATTTTGCGCGATATATGAGGAGACTTGAAAATTTTTATATTGGCGTTAAAAATTACTCTGGATATCAAAAAAAAAATGAGTGTGCTTTAGACCACACGACTGAAGCAAAACTTCTTTAGCTCCATCTATATGTATATGTATATACATATGTATAATATGTACATGTACATATATACATATACATATATTAATTTTCTACAAATATTTAAATTTATTATGGGTTTTCATTATTCATTTGCAGTTCTAATTTATCTTGTAGAAAGTTTACCAAGAGTTGTCCATCGTTGGACGCGAAATTAACATTGAAATCTTCTGCTAAAATTAATGGGAATGTATGATAGTTTTCTCCTAATTCTTCAGAGCCTACTCGACCGTAAATCATAAGTTTTTTATATAAAAACCTTATAATATTATTAACTGTGTTATTGGGCGAAATGTAAGCAACTACCATTATGATGTTTGGTCCATCGTCCAAAACACAGTGAGCAGCACATATATCACCAATTGATGATTGACCAATATCGATTTCACGAATATGTCGTAATAAAATGTCCATTTTCGAAGTTACTATATTCGAGACATCATTTGATTTCTGATAAATTGCCACTCCTGCTGATTTAACATTTTTACGCTTAAATTTCGCAATACAATCAAAATTCGGGATGTCAACATTTTCATCATCATTTGACCAGGTTTCTGATAGAAACAAAATATTGCTTGAATCAATTACGGGATCGCTCAAGTCCGACACGTGTTTTCTGAAACTTTGGCAATTGAAAGCAACCATGGACAACTTTTTTCTGTCATTCATGAAATCAATAATCGTTCTTCCTATTGTTGACAATGTATTCAACGATAATCGGCGAAATTCATCTTGTAAAGATATGATTGATGTATCATTTTTTCGACCATGATAAAATCTATTATCATTGTCTTTTGGCACTATGTACAGTCCTTCAATACTGGTAACTCGTGATAGAGCAACATATAGTAATGGTAGAGAATGAGTCCTTTGATATTCATAAACAACTTCATTGAATGTCCCACCTTGGGATTTATGAATTGTCATGGCACATCCTGATACTAAAGGAAAATGATTTCGTTTTGCGTTTATTGTTTTGTTATTATTCATGGAAATGGTAGATGTTCTGCGTTCCATTGGGACGGCAAGTTTATCAATATTAAGTGTCGCAACGTAACCGGAAGCTTTTCGTCGAAGTTTTTCACCAACTTTTCGTGAATTCTCAAAAATTAACCATACTCGTGTAATTTCATTTGCTTCGTTTTGTTCTATATGTACTAATTTACCAACTGCACCGTTTGCCAATCCATCTGATACATCAATGTTTGTGGTGATAATGTACGATTTGTATACAGAACGAGAACAATTTCGTACGGTAAACCGCCAGTATCGATAACTAACATTTTGTGTAATTTCTGTTTGACAAAAGCTTCCTGTTCAGTACTTTGACATCCAAAAAATAATTCTATTGCTATTGATACTATTTTATTATCTGCACGTTGCAGTATCGTATTATTGTATTCATTGACGGAATTATTAGTAAGAAAGAGACGAATTCCATGTGGACATGATTGATCAGCATGTTCCTTTGTAAAGAATCGCGATTCAATAATTGCTAATTCGTCATCTGTTAATATCGTGCCATTACCGATTTTCGTGAGTAATGATGAAAATATTGCATTACTTTGTCGCATGACTTCTGTCAATTGGTAAAATTTAAATCCTCGCCATAGTACTGGTCCTACCATACGCTGTTTTGGCTGTTTATATATCGGTGTGGCGCGAACAGGCGGCAGTTGCCGTAAATCACCAATGAAAATCATGTCTAATCCACCGAAATTCGTTTCAAAATTCCCTGTTATTTGGTTTACTCTAGCATCAATTTGAGCTAATAATTCTGCACCAATCATGCTCACTTCATCTATGATCAAGACTTTTACATATCTGAACAGTGTACGATATTGATTTGCCGTCTCAGTTGATAAAGGAAGAAGTTTTGATAGCGATATTTTCAACGCAGTGTGTACGGTCGATCCGTCGATAGCAACTGCAGCCTTGCCAGTGGATGCACATGTGATGTATGCATTGCAATATGCATCATTATCTGAATATCTATTGTATATTTCCATTACAAGTTTTATGGTGAAAGTTTTTCCACATCCAGCAGGTCCAGTAAAAAATATTTGTAGTGGTGATGTATTAGAAGACATGACGTGGTCAATGACATGAAGAAGGAATTCTTTTTGTTTTTCATTTGTAGATCTCATTAGTTGACAGAATTGATCTAGTTCCATAATATTTTCTTTCTTCTTCGCAATAACACCTAACTTACTCAATGTTGCTAAGTGAAGATCCATATTAACGTCTGCATTTGGATTACGATACACTTGTTGGAAAGGATTGGGCTCTGGAAAGCGATTCGCAACATCTTGAATTTCAGTTTCATCATCGTATGGATTCCCGTCTTCACGGCACAATTGTCGACAGATTTCAATCGTTTTCTCGATGTCTAAATTTGATTCAAATTCTTTTCTTCTTTCCAAAATTAGTGCTTCATTTTCATAGTAGATATTGATAAATTTCATTTCAGCTAAAATTTCAGCATCTTCATTTCTAAATGAAATGTGTAACGTAACCATTTCTCGTCTATATTCATTGTAATCTTGTGCAATATCATAATTTCGAAATCGAATAACTTTGGGCACTATTCTCTCAGCGTAAACACCACTTATTTTTTTTTGATAATATTTAGAAACGAATTGTGCTAGAGTAAGTCAAGACTAACAGTAGTTAGTCAATTCATCGGGTCGTCGTTGATATTTATCAAACCAATTTTTCTTCCAAATATCTGTGGAATTTTCATCAAGTTCACTCAATTCTTTTTGGCTCTTTCGAATCCTTTGTCGTTCAATTGGCCACACGGTATTTATATAAATGACAATAACTGAGCTCTTTGACATTGGCTCTCTGAGCAGATACCAAGCGGCCTCTTGACTACTCATCTCTACACTATTCAAAATATCTACACTCATTTTTCTCGTAATATCCACTATATCGAACTCGGGATGTTCATTCATTACTTCTATAATCTTCCGTTGTAAGTTACTAACACCTCGATTAGTTTTGTTTACATACTCAACAACGTAGGCAGCATAGGAATACTCCTCAGTGATAATTTGGAAATCCATGTTCGACCTCAGAATATTGAAAACAAAGGGGTTGAATGGATTATGCCATTTTTCTGTGGGACTGCGGTTATAAAATATTTTTGGTCTCGTCATTCCAACACGAAGTATATTGCGGTATTCATCGTCCGATTGAATATTATTTTTTGCGTAAAAGTCATCAATATTATTGTAATCTGTACTTTCTCAATTGGATCTGATTTCAGTATATCTCTTAGCATATCGTTGAAAATGTTCGTCTGTTTTTTGCATCGGTGTAAGATTCATTGTTTTGCGACATGGCATAAACGGTACTTCAAATCTGCATTTTTGTTGTTTATTAGCAACAATCTTCTTATAGCATGCGAATGTGTGTTTATGAGTTTGTAATTTGATATTTCCTGATGCTTGAGATGCTGAAACTGCTACTAAACTGTCGATTAAATGTATTACTTCACTGTTATTTTCATCAATCATATTATCTGGAGCATTTTCAAGCCACAGTAATATATGTGCATGGGGACTTCCGCGATGCTGGAATTCAATACGTTTAAAGTATTCAGCAACTCTGTAGCGAACGAAAGGACTACATACTTTGGATTGTAATATTGTGAGCAATACATTAACCAATTTATTGAAGTAGATGACGCAAGTCACAGCATCTTCATTGACAAGTGTGCTTTTTTCTATGAAACTTAGTTCTGACGCAACACGCTCTGAAATGTCCGCACCATTGTTCGCCAATTTATACAACAACTGTATCAGATTCGTCCATCCTATTTCATTGGCGCTAAGTGTCATGAAAGCTGTTGGTCTGCCTTTCTGTCGAATCATCGCGAAAGGATCTTTTTTTCTTTGTGCCCAATACCAAGTTGAATTTGATATTGAACGTAGGAAAGCATGATTCGATTCAATACAATTGTTGATGTACTCTTCTGATTGGATTTGTTCTCTTGTTATGTTGGTATTAGGACCAATATGCTTAAATGCCACAGTCAAACAGTCTCGAATCTGCAGCCTCATAATCTTCACAGCGATATACAATAAATGGTACGGAGTAATTGCTCGACGGTCAGTACGACGCAATTCACTGGAAGCTATCATGAATGGTGTAGCTCTAATGTCTTCTTTAAATGTTCTAAATTGTCCCAAATAAATAGTTGGAAATGACAATTCTTCCGCGTGTTCATCAAATAATAAAGTACGAGAAATATTGTATTCTCCAGTTGCGATTCTTAAATATTTTTCGTCGTTCCACAGAAGAGTATGTTGCTGAGCTGTAAGACTCTCCTCGATGGGAATATCTTCACTGACTTCATCTATGTTACCTATTTGTTGAGTTTCTTCAACATCACTGAGGAATCCACGATTAATTGTGATATTATAGTGAGTATAAAGAGGCGTGTTTACCAAATATTGTAACCATGTCTTAATATTTTTCTTATTAATTAATCCTTGTAAATAGCTTGACTTGTGAATTCGTTTCCTTTTGATATGAACGAAGATGCATTGATCATCGCTGATATCTCTTGGAAGTTGATTCACCATTGTATCCACAGATATTGGCACATTGATAATCTGACCGTATATACCAAATTTCCCATGAACATGCCGTAGTCTTCGTATCTGCATAAATGGGAGACGAGGAGAAATTAATCTTTCCGAAACTAAGTCAAGTTTCGGTAAATGTGCAGGAATTTTTGGATATTTCAATCCATTGTACGTTGACAATATTGGAATATTTTGTTTGTCAAGAGCAACTTTACAAGCCGAACAAATCATTGCATCGTTAATGTTGACGTTGATATTCTGGAAAGTATAAAATTTATGTTTGTTAATTTCTTCATAGTGATAAAGTATGTGCATACCCCGATATTATTTCAAAAAAATATTATTTCTTAGCATTATTTTTTCTTACCATTATTTTCTTCAACAGATCTTCATAATTGTTAGATGCCTTTTTTAAGTCATTTTTAAACCATAATCTATTGCAGACTGTACATGAATAACCAAATGGATTTTTCCGGAATTTTCGGTCAAAATTTTCATGAGCCTTTTTATGTTTTGTAATATTGTCGTACTTCAAAGTCAAAGTTGAATCACGGAATTCTGATTGTCCTTCATTATTTCCCGACGGATTATTACTATGAACAGAGAAAGATGTATGTATATTTAAACATAAAATATGACCCTAAAATTTTTTTTTTTATCAACAACACAACATATATAATTGCAATAATAATTACGATTCGATGTTGATATCATTTCTTCTCTCACGATATTCTCGTGTACGTTCTGATGTTTCAATTTGTTGCTGTGGTTGTGAATTCCCTCTTCTAGTTAGCTCTGCGGATATGCTGTTTACTGTTGATGGACCAGCCCTTTGATTTACTTGTGATGATGATGTGCTGACTATAGCATCTACATTTTGATCACTTTGCTGCTTCAACAGTATTTTCTTTGCTCTAAGTCAAAAAATGCAAATAAGAGAGTCTTCAATGGCATAAGTTTTATAAATAAAAATAAATTAATATTTACAATTTTTTTCTCTCCCGGTATTCTCGCATGCGTTGAGCTGCAGTTTTCGCCTGTTTTTTTGATGACTCACTAACACCTTTTTTTTCTCTCTCCATCGCCGTGTTGCCTCTGCAGATTTTGCTCTTTTTTCTATTGTCATTATTTCAGAGGGTCCAGGGACTTGATTTTCTTCTGATGGACCAGCATTTCGAATATCTTCTGTAGCAATTTCAACTATTGCATCTGATTCCTCTTGTTGCTTACTTTGTTGTTTATGCAGTGCTTTTCGTGCTGTGAATTCTCGATCACGTTCTGCTGAAGTTTTTGGCGCTTTATTCAACCTATAATTTCATCATTTTAGTTTGGAAAATTTAGTAAATTATTATTAGAGTCATGAATGATTATAAAACTAATAAAATAATTAATTTACCTAACTCCAATAATTTGTCTCGGTTTTTGTACATGATCTATAGTAGGATTATTATCATCAACTTCCATTTGATTATTGTCATGTTCAATCACGATGTCACCAATTATTTGTAATGGTGAACCTATACAATTAATAAAATTATTTTATTATTTGCGTACTAGTTAAATTTTATGTTTACGCTGCATATGACGCTACGACGCCAGCAACTAGTATGAGATACGCACTTACCTTCGTGATTCATTATCAGTTGATTGGGTCTCACTAGGTTTAAAATCTTGCCTTTAATATGTTGTCACACCCTTTTTATGCACAATTATGTATTAAATAATGTATTAAAACAAAATAACGTCAATAATGTATTAAATAATCACAATAATGTATTAAAACAAAAACAAAAAAAAACAATTTTTGTTTGTCCATTTTTTATACAAATTTAATCAGGTTGCTTTTTTAAGAAATTATTAAAATAAAAAGGTAAATTAAATAGTTTGATTATACAGCTTTTCCTTGACACATTTTATTTCTCCACTTAGTTAAGGTCAATAGTTGGTGAAGCGGTATGCCATTAGTAGTTGCGAAAACCACCACCAACATCCTAGAATGGCAAGTCTCGACATCAAAAAATGTATTAAGAATATTCTCAGGCACATTACTAAAATCAGTAATATCATGCCTGTTCAACAGCTGCCTTCGAGCTTCACATTTATTTTTAAATATATTTTGCGACATTTTCTTTGGCAAACAAAACAACAATAACAAAAATTGTATAAATAAAAAACAATAACAAATCATTCCGTTTGACAGTCTTAATAGAACAAAGCAAATAAATTTTCGCCGATTGTCAAAAGAGCGTTAACGTGAAGTTTATGACAAATGACATAATATGTGATTGTATTAGTAAAAGTGTAACGCTATACAAAAAAACCTTACAACAGTTTCAACGCATAGTTAAAATAACTGAGGGTTTGAAAACCATTGACAAGCAACCGTACAGATAGTTACGCAGATCTGGGTATGCCAACATATTGTATTTACCTTTGGGGATGTTGTGGGTCATATGAAATGTTTGCACGACCCGTCAAACGGTTTTTATGAATTTTTCAAACTGCTCTACTAAAAAAATTGTGGTGGCGTGCGTTTAACGGCAATTAACAGGTAATCGCAGAGATGGCTACGCGTATCTGAGAATGCCATCGTATTGTATGTACCTTTAGGGATGTTTTGGGTCATATGAAATATTTGCGCGACCCGTCAAACGGTTTTTATGAATTTTTCAAAATTTGTCTACTAAAAAAAAAAGTGAATGTGTGCGTTTGGCGGCCATTGACACGCAATCGTAGAGATGGCTACGCGTATCTGAGTATGCCATCGTATTGAATGTACCTTTAGGGGTGTTTTGGGTCATATGAAATATTTGCGCGACCCGTCAAACGGTTTTTATGAATTTTTCAAAATTTGTCTACTAAAAAAAAAAGTGAATGTGTGCGTTTGGCGGCCATTGACACGCAATCGTAGAGATGGCTACGCGTATCTGAGTATGCCATCGTATTGAATGTACCTTTAGGGGTGTTTTGGGTCATATGAAATATTTGCGCGACCCGTCAAACGGTTTTTATGAATTTTTCAAAATTTCTCTAGTAAAAAAACATGTTATAAAAAAAAATCAAAATAAATTTAAAATAAAATTTTCAGCATTAGTATATGTATAAAGATTTTTTTCGCTTGTTTTGTTTTAATACTTTGTTAAACTTCGTGTTGTTCACCTCGTGCTGTGTTTAGAGTATTATTATCGTGTTTTTTTTTCTATTGTACCCAGCGTTGCCATATCGACAGTTTTTCCTGTAAATCACAGTTTTTAGCTGAGTTGGACAGTTTTCCAGTTTTTCTATTAAAAATACAGTTTTTTTCTTTTCCATTCAGTATTTTACATACGTTTTATTTTCTTCTGTGATTATATGAAATTTTATTCATTGGTTTCATTTTTATACAATTTTGATACAAATAAAACTTCTGATAGACGGAAATTCATTACTGCGGAATCTCTTAAAGCCGCAAAATTGCATACCAGCAAGCATCTCACATAGAAAAATCATACAATTATGCCCTTTGTCGCGGTAATTCACGAAACAGGGACATAATGGTTGTTATCTCTCGACGTAACATTTCTTTTAAGAACTCCAAGAAATGGAAATTTTGACAATTTCCCGTCATATTTTAATAAAATCGAAATAATATGTTTTAAAGTGCCAACTAGAAGAAAACGGGAATCGGAATTATCATTCTTAAGCAGGTGTTAAGATTGCGAACATAAGAAATGTTTAGGAAGGTAAATGTCATTTTTCCCGTAAAATTTTGAAAACAGCAATTGGACAAGATAGAACTCACATTACGAAATGTTGATATATGAAAAGGTAATGAAGCCCTCTGTCAAACAGAACATTCGATTTCTTACTTCATATATGTGTTAATTATCTTTAATTTAAAATTTGTGTAAATATTTCATTTGAAAACTTTAAATTGTTTATGCACATAAACGCATCGTATATCTGTGGCAATAATACATAGTGGGATAGCCCCATAAGTCGAGTTATGCCTTTCAAATTCAAAATCTTCGTAATCTTATCAATTTTTTGTAATAACAGCAAACAACCGTAATAAGTGTTTACACAAACTAAAATTTTAGAAACTCATACGATTTTGAATAACTCTTAATTTTTAAAATGTTTTCCGGCAAAATGCGAATTTTAAACTTATGCTATTACGTATTGTTGACACAGTTATGCATTTATGTGTAACGAATTTAGTTTTTATTAATTTTTATTTATTTTGTTTATTATTTAATCGTCGGTGCTACATCTATTATATAGTAATAGAACTATAATGTAATATATTTTTTGTATGAGTGGTAACACTTTTTTTGGATTAGTGCAGATGTTCGCCGTGAGTAGAGTAGAGTAGAGGAGAGAGTAATTTTTTGAAGAACAAGAAGTGGATGGAATGTAAAAAGTCGTCGTGAGAATAAAGAATAAGATTTTATAAAGTTATCCGACATTATCTTGTTTATTTGAAACCATCGGTAAAAATTTATCGATTACAAATCAGAAGTGGGATTGTGAACATCATCGCGTAATAGTTAATTAAAAAATTATCGTCGAGAAATAATTATTTAAGAAAAAATATTAAAAGTTTTCATCGGAAGTATTCACCGCTAATTGGGCACGTGTAAACATTTTATAAAATTTATCAAAAATAGAATATCTGAAGAAAAGATAACCTTCGAAAGCAAAAGCTAAAATGGATCATCAGTATTATATGCCAAATTTCCAACAGAACTTTAATCTTCGATATTTTCCGGAATGTAACAGCCAAATTAATTACGACACTTCAACACCGCAGTACCATCCAGTTAATATAAATAATGGAAATGTTCCTTATTGTGCGCCAACTTTAGCGAACAATATGGATCACCAAAATATGAATCGTATGGTTAATGATCAGCAACACAGTCGAGCTCCTTCAATCAGAGTCGATGCAGCCAACACGAACAATAGTAGTAATATTTTCAGTTTTCCATCGCGCGATTTTTCGGAAATGTTAACAGACTTTAATCCGTCGGATTCGGAGTGTATTACTGCTCGTAGATGGATTAATATAATAGAAAATCTTAGAGATGTTTATAAATTAAATGATTTAATTATTTTATATGCTGCTATACGTAAGCTAAAGGGTGTCGCAAATTTATGGTACCAGTGTGTGGCTAATAATATCCGTGACTGGGGACAATTTAGATGTGATTTTATTAATGAATTTGACAGAAGTCGTGATATAGCCGATGTGCATTTTGCATTGGCAAATCGAAAAAAAAAATATCGGAATCTTTTACAGAGTATGTGTATAACGTTAGGAAAATTGCCAGTGAAATTGATCTGGACGATCAAACTATTATTAAGTACGTAATCTCAGGATTAAGTGATAGTGATGATAAAATTAAACAAGCTTTAGCTATTCAAAACATTCAATCGGTCTCGGAACTGTTAAATAGATTAAAAACCTATGAAAATATATTAGGTACTAAAAAACTAAATAAAGAATATTCGAATAAAGAAAATTTTAAAAATAATCGGGTTCGTCATTGTTATATATGTAGTTCTGAAAATCATATTGCTCGTGACTGTAAAAAAAAAATAATATATTGTTCATCATGTAAACGTGAAGGTCATTACGAAATATCATGTCCTTTTAAGCGTAATACTAAAGAACCGCGAAAAGAAGAAAAACCACCAAATATGATAAGAATGGTGTCATGTGAAAATGAGTATATTAAGAAAGTTGTGATAGAAGGTCATGAGGTTCGTGCTTTTTTTGACTTAGGGTCGGATTGTGTTACCATGACAGAGTCTTTATGTAAATCTTTGAATTTAAAATATTCGCAGCATTTACAACATTTACGAGGATTTGGGAATGGATATTCCACTACAATTGGAATTGTTCAAGTGAAACTTGAAATAGATTCAGTGGAAATTATTGTTGATATATTAATAGTGCCTAATAGCTAGTGATCAACAAGAACAATTAATGATTGGACGTAGTGCGTTGGATCAGGATGGCATCGTTGTTGTAAAAGGAAATAATACTTTGAAAATTATTAAGACCGACAAGAATGGAAAATTGATTATTAACAACGTAAATGGTAAATTGAGTGTAGATATTAAAAATAATGACATTAGCAGTGAAAATAGTGAAAATAGTTTCTTCGTTGAAAATGAAAAAGAAGTATTAAATATTAATGTTGACTTTAATGATCTTAATGAGAATTTTGGATTTAGCGATAAGTTTGTAAATAGTTTGGATAAATTAGATTTCTGTGGAAAAAGAAAACAAGAATTACAACAAGTTCTAATGATTACGAAGAATAATTACGAAAATATTAATGTTGAATTAATGGAGAAATGCATTGGTCAAAATACCGACGGAAATATTAGAAATCAATTGGTTGATTTAATAGCGGAATTTAGAGACTGTTTTGCTTTAAATATGAACGAAATTGGAAAAACTAATAAGGCATCAATTAAAATCAAATTAAATGATTTTGAACCTGTATCTTATCATCCATATAGATTGTCACCGGCGCAACGAGAAAATGTAAAGTATCATATCAATGAATTATTACAGTATAAGGTATAATAAAAAAATCGGAGTCTGATTATGCCTCACCTATTGTAGTTGTAAAGAAAAAGGATGGAGAAGATCGTATTTGTGTAGATTTTCGGCAACTAAATAAGAAAACGATAAAAGATCGATATCCAATTCCGCACATCGAAGACTGTTTACAAAAATTAGAAGGAGCTAAATATTATACTGTAGTTGATCTGGCGAGTGGGTATTACCAAATACCTGTTGATGAAGATAGCAAGAAATATACGTCGTTCGTCACTCCCGATGGACAATACCAATTTGAGCGAATGCCGTTTGGGCTTGCCAATGCCCCGGCCGTTTTTCAACGTTTTGCTAGTAAACTGGCTTCAGAAGTTAGTGAGAATATAGTTTCTTATATTGACGATATGATTCTACCTAGTGGCACTATAGAAGAATATATCTGTTGAGAAGATTTTTAAATAAATTAAGGGAATATGGAGTTACATTAAAATTATCAAAGTGCAGATTTATGGTTGAAAAAGTGGATTTCCTTGGACATGAAATCAATAGTAATGGAATTAGACCAGGCATGGATAAAATTAAATGTGTAAATAACTTTCCTACACCTACTAATGTGCACCAAATTCGACAATTTATTGGCCTAGCCTCGTATTTTAGAAAATTTGTTCGTAATTTCTCAGTATTAGCGGAGCCGATAACTAGATTGACGAGAGAAAATGTCAAGTTTGAGTGGACTAATGAACAATCTGATGTGTTTACAGAATTGAAGAATAAATTATGCCAACGGGATATTTTAGTTCTTTTTAATAAGAATAAATCACACGAAGTACATACGGATGCAAGTGCTATTGGTTTGGGGGGAATTTTATTACAATTGGAGGATGATAATGAATTTCATCCAGTGTCGTATTACAGCCGTCAAACAACTGACTTGGAGAGGAAGTTTCATAGTTTTGAGCTGGAAACTCTAGCTGTGGTAGAGTCGTTGGACAGATTTCGACCATTTATATTGGGTGAAAGGTTCACAGTCGTAACAGATTGTAATTCATTAAAAACTGCGTCATCAAAACGTGATATTATTCCACGTATAGGAAGATGGTGGCTCAGATTACAAGAGTATGAGTTTGAGATAAAACATAAAAGTGGAAGTCAAATGTGTCATGTAGACGCTTTATCGCGAAATCTAGTTGATCCACCAAGAAATATGGAACCTGTTACGTTAGATGTTATGCACATTGAAAGTGTAGATCAATCATGGGTACAAATGTTACAAGACAATGACCTTGATATAAAGGAAATTAAATCAAATATGGCCAATCCTGCGAATAGGGAATTTTAAATTAAAGATGGCCGATTGTATCGACGAGTGAACGGTGAAATGTTATTTGTAGTTCCAAAGGGTGTTCGGGGTAGGGTAATCCGGTCATGTCACGACGAAATGGGTCATTTCAGTATAGATAAAACTCTAGCTGCTTTACGGGAAGTTTATTGGTGGCCTCGAATACGACAATTCGTAAAAAAGTATATTGAATGTTTATTTCATAAGGAAAATCGTGATAAAAATAAAATCACTTTGCATCCCATCGAGAAAATCCCCACTCCATGCCATACATGGCATTTGGATCACTTAGGACCGTTTGTCAGAAGTCAGAAAGGAAACTGTTATATACTTGTAATTGTTGACGCGTATACAAAATATGTATATCCCAGAGCTGTTAGGAATACGAAATCGCAGTTCGTCATCAAAGCTGTCAACGAGTTAGCATTACATTTCGGTATGCCAAGTTATGTGGCCAACGCGTATAATCTCCGACCGTGGAACGACCTTGGTTGACCGAAGGTTTGAATCGTTTTGCAAGGATCATAATATACTCCATATTAAGAATGCAACGGCTACCCCACGGGCTAATGGACAGGTGGAGAGGTATAATAGGACCATACTTCATGCTCTACGTACAATGTCAGATGACAAAACTGATAAATGGGATGAGAATTTGCCGGCAATACAGTGGGCTATGAATAGTCTCCCACATTCAGTTACGCAAATATCGCCGCAACAATTAATATTTGGGTTCTCGCCCAAACCAATTTCTACGGATAAATTAAAATTGATTCTGGTTGATGAGCGTCTTGATAATACACAATTTGATACCGAATTAAGAGGAAATCTACGAGGAGAAGCATCGGAAAGAATTAAAATAAATCAAGCCAAACAAAGGGAAAGGTTCAACATAAAGTTTAAAGCACCAGATAAGTATAACATTGGAGATAAAGTAGTTGTTTTTAGGGAACCTCCTGCTACAGGCGAAAGCCGTAAATTAGTAAGACGTTTCAGAGGACCATACACCGTAACACAAGTGTTATATGCCGATAGGTATAGAGTTGAAGAGAATTGCTCAGTGGACGGTAGAAGACGCTTCAAGGGAACCGTTCCAGCTGATCATATGCGTTTAGTTACATCACCGGAGTATGAATTCGGAGAAACATCGCCGGAGTTAGAAGAAGATGATTGAGGCCAATCATGAAGTCAGAATAGCCGAATGTAACGAATTTAGTTTTTATTAATTTTTATTTATTTTGTTTATTATTTAATCGTCGGTGCTACATCTATTATATAGTAATAGAACTATAATGTAATATATTTTTTGTATGAGTGGTAACACTCTTTTTGGATTAGTGCAGATGTTCGCCGTGAGTAGAGTAGAGTAGAGGAGAGAGTAATTTTTTGAAGAACAAGAAGTGGATGGAATGTAAAAAGTCGTCGTGAGAATAAAGAATAAGATTTTATAAAGTTATCCGACATTATCTTGTTTATTTGAAACCATCGGTAAAAATTTATCGATTACATATGTATCACCATTTTTTCCATGACATTATCTTAAAACGGGAAAAATCCTTAAAAAACGTGATTTTCCGGTCCATTAAGTTTAGGTAGGCAGTTTTCTTTTACAAAATCCCATATAGTCAGTTTTTTTGCTCAAAATTCAGGATTTTTTTTTGTAAAATGGCAGTTTTCTGTTAAAAACAATATGGCAACCCTGATTGTACCTTAAAAGTTTTTTTTAAAACTATATACCGACTTTCGCTTTCATTTGGACATCCTTTAAAACTACATACATATTTTGATTGATTTATTATCGCTTTATTGACCATTGCTTTCATTTGTATATTCTATTATATCGGTTCTAGTTATTGTTTAAAGATTATCTGTTTGCAGTTAGTAATTGTAATTTAAAGTGTAATTTTAAATACAAGATGTCGAAAAAGAATGCGAAGTATAATTACAAAAAGAAAAAAAATTATATTACCGCACTATCACTGTCAAATGCCCTACAAGAGTTGAACTTTAAATGTGAAATTTTGACTAGGCCTGACGGGTTGTTTATGAAAAACTTGTGCGAAAAATTAGGTATAAAAAATTCAGAACAAAATCGTATTAAACTTTGTTTAATTTGGCGGAAAACATTTAAATCATCGGAAAATGTTCCAAAAAAAGAAAATTGTGTTGTTGGTAATCTGAATAATATATCTACAACATCTATGATAAACTCAGAATCTGAAAATCCTCGAAATCAAACGAAATATTAATTGTTGTTCCCCATCAGGAAGAATTAGTTACACTCGATTTGAAAATCGATAATCACAATTTTATTGAAATTGAAGGATACCCGGAACTCTTCACACAAGAAATTTGTTCCAATAACAAGAAATCGAATGGACCATTAAAATGGATTTTTCATTTAGAAATATCTCTAAATTCTTCAAATGACTTAAATTCCAAAGAGGCGATAAGACAAGCGATTTCGAATGGATTGATTAATTCAGAAAATTCGTGTGTAGTCTCTTTCGATACAATTCGACGTCGAAATAAATTTCAAAAGAACATTATTGTTTACGGCCGATGTAAATATTCTACGCATCTTCAACGTTATAAATTTGTTATTGATCCTCAAAATGAAATGAACGTTTTTGTAACTGGAGAGCAATGTATGATCCATGAAGGCAATAAATTATTTCAACAGGTTCGGGGAAAAAGGCGCACTCTTCTCAAAGAAAAACTACGACATTGCACTGCTCATAATGTCAGTTTAGATATGAGGACAAATTCGAATTTAAATTTAATTAAGAGTGGTAATACAATGCAGTTGACAACTAATGATGTTTTGAGAAAAATCAGGTCAGAGGTATTAAAAAAGGATGATTTGATTCAAGATTGCGATGTTTACGATATGTTTCACCAATGGGATAAAGAACAGTTGAAGATCGAAAACAAGTATATACACTCTGTTTCTTTACCTTTGGTTGTTACATTATTACGAAGATCCCAACTAGAGCTGATTGTAAAATATGCGCCATTAATTATGTATTTAGACGCAACGGGTAGTGTAATAAGAAAACCAAAATGTTTTGAACGACAATTGCCCCAGTTGCTGAACTGATATCAAGCAAACACGACTACTTTAATCCAATTTCTAATTAAATTCAAATCAGAAATGGCGCAGATTCCGAAATTGAATTACCCATTAATATATGTGGTAGATTGGACTTGGGCGTATATTCAAGCCATTCTCCATACGTTCAATAAAATGAGTGTATTAGATTACATGCAATACATAAATAATTGTATGGATAACACTAAATGTCCAACCAAAAGTACGGTGTCGATATTTATTTGCTGCACTCATTTTGTGAATATTATAGCGGACAGATTAAAAAGAAAATTCCTCAAGCTAGAACAAGCCTAAAAAATTTTATTTTAGATATATTTTGTCTTATATTAAATTGCGACACACTAGATCAGACATATGCTTTGTTTGAAGTATACTGTATTATATGTACAAATCAATATAGCACTGAAGCTGTAAAGCAATCATTTAGTCAATTTACTTCTTTTGCGCAGAATATTTACGCCCAAGAAAATAGTACTAAAACCGATGAAGTTGATTTTCAAGAACTTGAAGCTAGTAACCATACATTTGAAAATGAAAAAGCTCATTACTCAAAAAGTCCGTTCTATAAAAAATTCCTCAATTTATATCAAAATACACAAATTGAAAAACAACACGAGCGACCAGATTTGACCGAAAATATTTTCTTTTGCCCGGAATTTGTTCTGTTTACAATGCAGCGGTATTTTGCTTACCTTCCACTTTGGAGTACATGCTTCTCCAAATATTTGAAATTAGAAGGCCACATGTCCAACTCTAATGCGGAGTTGTGGTTTAATCATGTGAAAAATATTTACACTGAAAAGAAATACATGAGAATTGGGAGGTTCGTAGCTTTAATGAAACGGAAATCCGAGCTTCTGGTAAACTCTATAGCTGTTACCGATGCATTGAGGCCAACGCCAAAATCTCGAAAATATTTAGAGTTACATAGTTCGGACGAAGAGCCAGACGACCTAAAAAATTCAGAAAATTGGAATAAAAAATTACGTGTGTATGAGTCCCCAAAACATTTCGGCAAACGCGTTTTAAAAAGATATTCCGCAAAAGCATTATTTAACTCATTATCTACCACTGAGGCTGACATTTGCACTGATTCGCTGATGACCAAACCACTATTAACAAATGGATTCTCTTTTTCAAATGAAAGTAATGTGAAAATTAATATTTATTCGACCTGCGGATTCGATTCATTAATACAAATAATTACTACGGTTTTAGCAGATTATGGGTATTTAACTTCTAAAGTTAACGGAATTGACACAGAATTCTTTAATTTCTTAGAGCACTTTATAAAATATGGAGCGGTTCGTTCTACATATATTAAACGAACTCAGTTGATTTTAAAGTGTTTTACTATAACAAATTTTTCTACAAACATCGAGCAAAGCTGTGTTTGCAATATCTCAAAGTTTATCGAATATTTTTTATCCCGTTCTATTCAATTAAACTATAATTGCCCAAAATTCTTAAAACCACACGAAAGAGACAGTTTTTATATCCCAATTGACTACGTTAATTTCAAAGATAGAGATCTTAAAACAATTAAAGATTCGTTTAAATTTTACGGTTCAAACTGCACTAATTGTAAATCGCCAATCGAAAATCCTGATAAACTACAATTTAAGACTCGCAATGGGTTTGCTGTAGTAGATGTTCAACCACTGCTTCCCAATACAAAATACCATATCAAAATAAACGAGATTCAATCAGAGCTGAATTTTGGGTCCACTAAGCTAGTATTAGTTGGTATTATTCACTATCAACATGCACAAAGTCGTGGTTTGTCAGGGCATTATACTGGCTTCATAAAAAGAAAAACCAGATCGTGGGAAATCCATGATGATTTATCCGAATCCATTATGGATACTAACTCGGAAACTAATGGCCGCCAAACGCACACATTTACCTTTTTTTGAGTAGAGAAATTTTGAAAAATTCATAAAAACCGTTTGACGGGTCGCGTAAATATTTCATATGACCCAAAACATCCCTAAAGGTACATACAATACGAAGGCATACTCAGATACGCGTAGCCATCTCTGCGATTACCTGTTAATTGCCGTCAAACGCACATCATCACATTTTTTAGTAGAGCAGTTTGAAAAATTCATAAAAACCGTTTGACGAGTCGCGCAAATGTTTCGTATGACCCAAAACATCCCTTAAGGTAAATACAATACGATGGCCTACTCAGATACACGTAGCCATCTCTGCGATTGCCTGTTAATTGCCGTCAAACGCACATCATCACATTTTTTTAGTAGAGCAGTTTGAAAAATTCATAAAAACCGTTTGACGGGTCGCGCAAATATTTTGTATGACCCAAAACATCCCTAAAGGTACATACAATACGATGGCATACTCAGATACGTGTAGCCATCTCTGCGATTGCCTGTTAATTGCCGTCAAACGCACATCAATACATTTTTTAGTAGAGCAGTTTGAAAAATTCATAAAACCCGTTTGACGGGTCGCGCAAATATTTCGTATGACCCAAAACATCCCTAAAGGTACATACAATACGATGGCATACTCAGATACGCGTAGCCATCTCCGCGATTGCCTGTTAATTGCCGTCAAATGCACATCATCACATTTTTTTAGTAGAGCAGTTTGAAAAATTCATAAAAACCGTTTGACGGGTCGCGCAAATATTTCGTATGACCCAAAACATCCCTAAAGGTACATACAATACGATGGCATACTCAGATAGGTGTAGCCTTTTCTACGGTTGCCTGTAAATGGCCATCAAACGTTCACTTTCACCTTTTTTTTAAGTATGTAGAGCAATTTTGAAAATTTCATTCACATGCACTGTGAAGGCATACACTGGTCTGCGTTACCATTTACCAAAATGGTTTTAGTTTTTGTAATTTGTTTTATTCGGCTTTTGTTAAGTTTTACATTTACTACCACTAACGCGTTTTTATATTTTGTCAAAATTTTTTGTCATAAACTTCACACTAGTCAAAAGAGCGATTTTAAATTCGGTATAGGTTTTGCAGGTTAATTCACTATTTTGCAAATGATCTTCAATTTTTTGTAGTTCACGCACAATTTTCTCCAACTCATCGTCAATATTTTCCAAAGTATATTCATATTTTTTCTAGGTAACTTTAATTAAATGTAGAATAAATTCAAATATTTTTAAAATATTTCAAATTTGTTGATTTTTACAATTCAAAAAAATTGTTTGCAAATCAAATTCAATGCTCGTAAATATATGTATGTACTCGTAATTAAATAATTTCTGCATTTCGAATGCAAACGTTATTATATTTTATCATTGCGGTTGGTACATTAAACGATTTTAAATAGAAATTCATAAGTTAGTAAGTGTTATATCGATCTATCAGTGGGTGTTAACTATATAGTGTTTCATTTTTTTAATATACATAAAGTGTTTTTAAAAATGAAAAATTCATCAGAAAATGAAAGTCGCAGCAGTGATTCGCAAGTTTCAGAGCAACATGGGGCTCCTGTAGCTCTTTAATCGAGACAAAGGCAGCACCAATGTTACAAAAGGACCAGTTTAGAGTCCAAAAAATTATTAATAAAATTTTACAATAAGGGAAAATCAATTGTTGGATTAGCATAAATATAAATAAAAATACCGCTAATAATTATTGAAGTACCTATAATTGAATTATACAAAAATATTTGAAAGATGGTGAGGAAATAATTCTTAAAAAAATATGGTTTCAAAAGATTCTATAAAATTACAGATGATATTTCAAATAAAACAGAGCAAATTGTAGAGGAAAATTCAACAATAATTCTAAAAAATATCAAAGAATTGCGAGAATCGGCTAACATATAGCTAAGCATTAGCAATTCAAAATGGCCTATAAAAGCTCAGGATAACATTAAAACTGGTGCAACTTGAGGTGAATCGTCTAAATGATGAACGAACTATAAATCTTCGAAAAATATATGCATTGCATTTTTCTCAAAATGCGCCGCAAGATCGACAAAAGATAATATTTGTTGATGAAAGTGGGTTTAACTACATCAAAGACGGTCAAAAGCTGGATCAAAAATGAACACAAGGGCCCACCTAAGATTGCCAGCAGTTAGAGGCAGAAATGTGTCGCTGATTTCCGCAATGAATTGCCAGGGAATTGTGCATACAAATATAATATCGTATTCTAATGTCAACAGTGCAATTTTTGCTCAATTTATTACGGAACTTTTTGCCAAGTTGGACGATATCAACATCGAAAACGCATGAATAGTACTCGATAATGCTGCTATTCATAAAACAGTTACTATTCGGAACCGATTTGCAAACACCACACACACATTGTTTTTTTGTCGCCATATTCGCTATTGGCAAGTCTCACTATTGGCTCGAGCTGGGGAAAATCAGACATTGATTGAAATTATTAATGCGCCTGTTCTGACGATTACATCATCAGACTGTAATAATTATTACATTAACATGACAATGCAATTACCACTAACTGCTTCCGGACAACCACATATACACATAATATATATTTTTTTTTAATTTCTTTATATTTTATTGTATAATATTGTATTAAATATATTGAATTTAAAAATATGTAATTGAAAAAAAATAAACTAATATATATTTGAATATATAAATATATTTCTGACAACTAGTTGGGTAAATTTAATTTACCCAAAATTTCTTTTTTTAAATTATTACGTTATTGTAGTGAATGAACGATATGCTCCGGATAAACTGATCAAATATCCTGTTTTCAAGAAATCAATACTTGTTGTATTCTTAAACTAGGGCTGCATTCGAAATGCAGAAATTATCTAATTATGAGTATAATAACGAGAATTGAATTTGATTTGCAAAAAATTGATTTGGTATTGTAAAAATCAAAAAAACTTGAAATAAATATAATAAAACCAATTTCCAACCAGTATAAAATATTAAGATTATCAAACGAAATAGAAATAAACATACGAACATATTTTTCTAATTATTTCTCAACCACTATAAATTATCTAGATTAATAAACAAAATAAAAAACATATTTTTCTTATCCTTTTTTTTAACAAAAAATTAAAACAAAATAAAACCAATCCGCAGCCACTATAAAATATTTAGATTATTAAACAAATAAATAAATAAAAGAAACATATTTTTCTAATCATTTTCTCAACCACTACAAATTATTTAGATTATTAAATAGAAAGAAACAAATGACATATTTTTCTAATCATTTTTCCTAAAATATTAAAATGAAATAAAATATTTAAATAAGACATATTTTTTCAATCATCTTTTTTTTTTAAACAAAATAAAAACGAACATTAAACCACTATAAAATATTTAGATTAATAAACAAAATAAAAACAAACATATGTTCCTAATCATTCTTTTTAACATAAAATTAAAACAAACAAAACCAATGTCCAACCGTTATAAAATATTTCGATTGACAAAAAACAAATTTTTCTAACTCCTTTTTATTAAAGCAAAAACGTAAAATAAACAAAAACCAAACAATATAAATACACCATGAAAAATCAGAAATCAGTTCAGTTGGAAATCAAGAGAGTTTTAATTAAGGAGTTGTAAGTTAAATCTGTTGTAAGTTAAGATCAGTTTATAACAACCGCTTGTGGTTTAAATGCATGAAAAGGGGAAAATATTTCCAATATCTGAATCTAAAATCAAGCGACGCTTATGTGCACGATTATTCTGTGCCTTTAATTTCTCTTCCACTATACGTCTCTAATTTGATTTGTAGTCGAAAATATTTTTTTTGTATATTTACTTTGTGTATATTCTATTTCTCCTCGAGTATGTCTTGTTTGTATTTTTGAATGTATGGAGCGTCTGTGTAGTGTGTTAGCGGCTTGTTTCATTTGTTATTATTTATGCGCGTGGATATAAATAATACCAAAATATCGATTTTGGGTGGTGTTGTATGTGTACGCCATCCGAAATTTGACGTTCGGTTTTTTTTTCTTTCTATGGATTAGTAATTTTGGGAGGGGGAATTTTTTCTTGATACGTGTCGCGATTTATTAAAATAGTCAGTCTAGTTGTGGATTTTGAATAAGACAAGCTCGTTTTAATGTAAACGGAGAAGTCTATTATTATTTTTTTTTTGGAATTGTGAAACTAAAGTCAAGTTTTGAGTAAAAATTCTGTTTTTTTTCATTTTACAAAAAAAAATTTTTTTGTGATAAAATTTATAATAAAAAAAAATGTCGTGTTGGACATTTATAGTAAATTGATATTATATAAGTTTTTTTTTTTTGATTTGAAAACAAAATGTGTCTAGTTTTTTATGATTAAACTCATTATTGTTATAAAAATTTATAAGTATAAAGAATTTTTATTGGTTTTATTAACTGGTTTCTCCAAGAGTTTGCGGTTTCGAAAATTGTTGTTTCCTGTGGTAAAAAGAAAAAAAAACGGATGTGTCGAGCAATACAAAAAAAAAAGAAACTTAAAAGTAAAAAAAAACAATAAAATAATAATCAGAAAGTGAAAACCAATTTTCCGGTGCTATAAGCATAAAGTTAGATTGCTTTTGTTTCATTATTATATTTTTTTTACATATATCTCGATTTAATTTTTTTACAGATTTCGGGTGGCGTCTCATGCGACACAACCCAAAATATCGATTCACATCACGTGTTTTTGTCTTCTCGAACTACCTGGTTCTGGTGGTTTGAGTAATATCATTTTTGGTTTGGTTTCTACATTTAGTTTTATTCAAGTGCAGTGTTAATAGTGTAATGTCTTGTTAATTCCTTTTCGTTGTGATCACGTGAGGTATGGGGGCGACCCCATGTTGACCTAGGGCCATGACGAATGTGTACCGGAGTGTTGCTTTGCCCGGAATGGGGGTGTCACTCTAGGGGACTTCGACCAGGTCTGTCGGAAGGGCGTCCTTCCTTCTTTCCCATGGCGTCCGTGCCGCCGCGACCGGGAGACGGCATCCCGGGAGGCGGCCCGGCGAATAAGGGGGCCCTTTCGGCAGACAGGGTGGAGGTCGCCGGAGTGACATCGACATCCTTGGTGGAAGTGCACCAAAATTTATTATTATCTACCACTGTGGTCGTGGCAAAGGTAGGTTAATTGCTCTTGTTCCGTTCAGTTTAGCTCTATGCGGTTATTCTAGCATAGAAATATGTCTGGTAAACCCCACGCCTAGCGACGAGTTGTAGCCAGCACTATACCGCAACCAGACCGCTATTTCCCTTTTGGGGGATTGTGTTACAAGTTGGTAAATGAGATCAGTTCGCTGTAGTCAGTTCAGTTCAGTTAAAATTATATGTCAAAAAGGTTGAAATAAAAAAAAAAGTTAAAAGTTTAATACAAGTTACTCAAAGTTGAAATTAAAATCAAAATTGTTTTTATCAAAAATTGTTTATAAGAAATTAAGAATTGAAAAGAAAATTAAAAATAATAATTCGATTATAACAATTGAAAATCGAAAATTCAAAAGTATTATAAATTATCCAAAGTTGAAATTAAACATAAAAAAATTTAAACAAAACATTGTAACGAACGCACTAAATTTGGCACTGTAAAATGTATGTGATCCATTTGATTTATTTCTTTAACTACTTACTATTCGTTCATAAATTTCATAATCATCAATTTCATATTTAACAAAATTATATTGTATAAACCAAAAAATTTCAGACTAACCTACTTCTTACCTATTTAGATTTACCTACCTACCTGTAATTTTTTCTTTATAATGCATTAACAAGATAGATCAGAATGTTTTTTTTTGCTTTCCAATGGACAAATGATTGTATTGGTGACGATTTTTTTTTGGAACGATTGGAAATAGGGGAAAAAGCGCGGGAATATGAACATAGCGAGGTGACAAGAAAGAATCGGGCGGATGAAAATGACATTGAAGTCGAGAATTGGGTACAATTAACATCAGACCCAAAAGTAATTACTGAGTATTTTTTTTTTTTAATTATTTAAAAAGTTAAACCTAAAGAAAATGATAATAAAAAAAAAAAAACTGATTGTAAATATGTATGTGTATAAGAAATGTATTGAGACAAAATAAAAAGTTTGAAGAAAATTAAATGAATGTAAGAACATTTCACAATTAATGTACATAGTTAATTAGTTTTTAGTGATTAATATTGTAATGCTAATAAATGAAACATAATTTAATAAACTTATTTGGACAATAATTGTTTTGAACGGTATGGTGTAAAATACTGTTGTGAGCAAAAGAATCTATAGTGTTAATGGTTTTTTTTTGTTGTGAATCAAAGAAATAAAAAAAAATTATACCTAATCAAAATTAGTTCAAATAAAAAAAAAAATAAAATTTTCAAAGAAATAAATGAAATTATTGTTACTGACTATCAATTTGTCTGATTAAGACCATGTTGCAAGAGTTAAATGCACCCTATGAAATGTTAATGCTTACGTCAGCTTGGTTTATGGCTGTTTAAAACAAATACTGTGGTACCTACATTTTTTTTTTTTTGTTGTTTTCAACTTAACTCGGCGAAGTTGACAAAAATATTCAACACCAAAAGACAACCAAGATAGTCTCTAAGCTGTTGTTGTGGACAATAGGAAAGGCGCTTTATCAATATTGAGCAGGAACATACAATTTTCACAGAGTGAACATTTGTCAGCTAACCCAACAACCGCTAAGCAACCAGTGGTAATAGACAAGGTCAAAGAGATAACGTGGTGTACCATCATCATTGATTGGGCGATCATCATCAACTTTATTGCAGGGTCATTATCAGCTTTATTCATCATTGCTATTGTTAAGTATTGGAATGCAAGTTTTTTTTTTATTTTTAATTATTTCGTTTCTAATAATTTTCCATAAACAAAGTGTAGCAAATATTTTGGTAAATATTTTTGGGTTGTTTCAAGTTCGGTTCCCAAATTATTATTTTTTTTTATTTTTTCGGATTCACATGTTTCGTTACGAGGATTTTTTCTTGTCTTGAGTTGATACGTGAGTGAAATATGTGCTAAATAAGTCGGAAATTAGTGAGGGATAGTGATGTGCAGTGGGTGTGTTTAGTGCTTTTCATTATGAATTCTCTGGAGATCGCAAACGATTTTTTTTTAGTTTTGTTTTTGCACACTTTAAAATGGAACTTTTTGTAACATGGCTGCTGATAGCGGTGGATAAAAGGACCTCCCTATCCGACGGAGAGATACCCGGTAATAGTGTGCGACCACCGTTTCAGCCGTTGACCAAGCCATGAGGTTACAAATGGCGCCGAAACAGGGACCGTTAAGGTCTTAAGTTATGCAATGAAGTAAATTTACAATTGTTTGGTTATAAATAGCTGGTGGCCCTAAAAAGGCATCCAGGTAGCTTCACTACCCAACGGGAACAGGTAGATTTTGTTTTATACCGCTTAGTAAACACGCGGTTAATCTATCTTTTGTTAGTTTGCCCTTCAGGTTTTAAACGAGCACATTTTTACGTGACTTGTCCGTTATGTCCTTATGTTTTTTGATTTATTTTAAACTCAGTTCTTGATTTTAATACCGGTTCACAAAACACGCCAAACTTTAACTATATTTGTTGTCATGATTGACGTTCTTCATATATACTCCACAATTGATTGTTCATGATAATCATTGAATTCCTTGTGGTGTAATTTGAAAGTTCCTAATGACATTTTAATCTAGTATCAATTATTCATTCTTTTATTTTTTGATCATTTCTAATTTATATTATTTTTTTTTCAGTCCGGTTAATTAATAAGTTATTAGCGATTGATAAGGGGTTTAATGTTGAGGTCAATTGATGGTTCGGAGATTCCGAATTCCTTGTCTCACTTAAACTACCTTCCTCAATAATAATTTATTTTCAATAGCCTGGTTTTGTTTCATTATAGTTATTGTTTTAAAATCAAAATTTCATTTATTAAACAACGTAAGATTACTATACTTGATTTCGATGCGGGTTAAAGATTTCATATTTTATCTACGTATTTGAATTTCGAGATTGATGGTTTTCATACTTGCTCCCCAATTGATTTGTCATGATTTGACTACCTTGTGGTGCGGTATGAGGACTCCTCTTGGAATTTAAACATAGAATCATTTTTTTTGGTAATCATAATTTTAAGTAAAATTTCACTATATTACGTTTATATTTTTTTCAGGCAGTTATTTAATAGCCTGGTCTCAATTTTTTTTCTTCCGTGTCAAATCGAGTTAGTAAATTTTTTTGTTTCTATGAGCATATACATATGGAAGAGCACATCCATCAATGAGTTGTTAAATTTATTTTTAAAGTCTTCAAACATCATAACAACTATTGAAAATATAGCATAACACTGTGTTATCATTTGTCCCTCAACTACTTATGAAAATTCATATTAATTAATTGATTGTAATTTATTTAATTCTATTTATTTAACTATATATATAAATCGAATAATTTTTCATTTTGTCCAGGATCGTGACCAATACTTTCTGTTTACTCTGATCAATATTGGTAATTTTAGTAAACAAGTAGTAAAGATTTTTTTTGTAGTGGTAATCAAATTCCAATTGAAATATATTTCCTAATTTTATCATAATATTTATTGGTTTATTTTAATTATTATTAGTATTATTTTATATTTATTAATTTATTTTTACTTGTGCCTAAATTATTAATTTATTAGTTCATTATTTAATAATTATTCTAAATTAATTTGTAAAAATAAAACACGTTGTTCAAAATAGGTCACTTCTAGTTTTTGCCAAACATTTCGTGAGTTCGTTACATATTTTCATTTTTATTTATCGTGGCAGTAATCGCGTGAGGTGATATTTCAGTAAACAAGATTTTTTTTTTTTCTTAAACTATACGATAATGGACCTCGAAATCTTTTACGGTAGTCTAAATGCTGAAGAAGTGGAGGTGGAGTACCAAGTTCGAGGTATAACTAGTGCAACTGTTGGAGTCGAAAAAAAATTCCAAGAAATAATTCAAAAGGAAAATCAAAACGCAAACCTAAAACCGAAGATCTCCCATATAAAGGAGAAACCAGAGGAGGAATTAAATCTTATTAGCCAGAAGACAACGGATTTGGACAACTTCTTAGATCAAACGGAAGATAGCCCAATAATCGAGAAAAAGAAACTTCTCATTCGTATTTTGCACTGGAGAGATAGAGCGCAACGTTTATTTAGTTCGTTTCCGGATTTGAACGGAAATGTTGTTATATTAAATTCACTTGAAAGATTATCCAGATTTGTCAGTCGGGATATAAAAAGAGTTGAAACTTTAAACGAACCACCGAAAAAAAGTGGGCGATCTAAAACAACCAAATCTCTAGAGACGACTGATACTGAACGCGAAGAAACACGTGTTGGTGCGGAAAATCAGCATCCTGAAACAGAGGTCGAAAACACGTTACATAAACGTTTTTCCAAACAATTAGACGATATGTGCACACAGATTAGAGGTGAGTTAGCAGCCTTAAAAAAGGACAGTTCTGAAAATCGTAAAGCGAAGAATCAAACAAGGGTTTCAGGAAAACATGATGTGCCAGGTGACAGCGACAGCGATTCGGAAAGCAGTTTCAAGGGGTACCAACAAAATCCTAATACTTCACGTTCCCTTAGCTCGAGGTATAGAAGACGCCCCGATCCAACAAGATGGAAATTATCATTTTCTGGTCGTGGTGGTAAAAGAGGAGAGGAAAATGTGCAAGATTTTATTACAAGGCTAGAGGAGCATGCTTACCAAGATGACATACCAAGGCACGAGTTGGTCACATTAATGAGGAATTTTGTATCGGATAAAGCGGACAAGTGGTACTACAACTATATCCGGAAAAACAGACATTCCACTTGGACACAAATGAAGGAGGCGTTACTGGAACGATTTAGCAGTAGTGAAGGAGACCGAGAAACTAGAAAGTACATTCGATGTCGTACACAATATCCCAAGGAAACCTTCTATGATTTCTTAACAGAAATTGAAAGTGCAAATGGTCGATTGATAAATCCACTCCCGGATGATGAGATATTGGAACTGCTTCTAGATAATATGAATCCCGCATTAAAGAGTGCCACGCAACATTTGCCAATCAACAACATCGCTTCATTAAGTAAGATTTGCGATAACTTTGAAAATTTATGGAATACTTCAGGTTTTGATCCACGTCGTCTTATTGAGACTCGCTCACGACGTCCTTCAGCAATTGCGCAACTCTCGGAGCAGCAAAATTTACCAACTAATTTTCCAAATAAACTTGCTAAAGACAAAGAAGGAGGTGAAGGGGAGTTCGATCTAAAGGAAACATCGTCGCAAGAGATCGGTGCGATTAACCGGCAAAATTTTGTAGTTTGCTGGAATTGCAAGGATATTGGCCACAAATTCTCCACATGTCAGATGAATAAAACTCACAATTTCTGCGAAGGGTGTGGTTTAGCGAACATTAATTTAAACGATTGCTTAAGGTGCAAAAAGAGACGGCTTCAGGGAAATTGGAAACCGAATGCGGCCTACACTGGGGAACCAAGTTCGGTAAAGATTCCGAGCCCCAGATCAACCAAGGAGAGTTAGACGAGTATCTAGCATTAACCAATAGCACAACTAAATCCAATAATATAACCAACGTCGTACCTACACCAAAACAACATCAGCTAAATCGCGTAAAGCATTATTGGAAATCACTAAAATCGTTTAAACATTTATGTGTTATATCTACCATTTCAGAATTTTTACCCAACGACCCACGGCCATATGCAAAGATTGTTATACTCGATAAAGTAAAATATGGATTACTTGACAGCGGTGCGAGTGTGAGCATATTAGGCAAGGGAAGCGAGGAATTTTTATCAAATCTAGGATCTCCGATAAGGAAATTAAACACGTACGTGCAAACCGCAGACGGAACCGCCAATGCTGTCACTGGATATGTTGAACTACCGGTAACTTATATGGGTAAAACGGAAACTATAAAATTCTGTGTTGTGCCCTCGTTGGAAACCGAAATTTATTTAGGAGTAGATTTTTGGAAAATTTTTAATGTTGCTCCGGATATCATAAGCGAAGTCAAAATTCTTCCTGAGAGCACTGGGAGCTGTACCAATAACCATAAATTAAGCCCGGAAAATGATATTAAACTTCAAGAAATTATAAGGAGTTTCCCTTCTTTCGGAGAGCGAGGACTTGGAAGAACCCATCTTGTGATGCACCATGTAGACGTGGGAACAGCTGACCCTATCAAGCAAAGACACTATCCAGTATCGCCTGTGAAACAGGATTTGATCTACCAGGAGATCGATCGGATGATCAAACTTGGCGTGATTGAGGAGAGCAAAAGCTCATGGAGTTCTCCTGTGGTTTTAGTAACGAAGGCAAATGGGAAATCAAGATTGTGTTTGGACTCAAGGAAAATAAACGCGGTAACCAAAAAAGATGCCTATCCGCTCCCATTCATAGATGGATTGCTAGGAAGATTACAGGAAACCAAATATATCAGCAGCATCGACCTCAAGGACGCGTTCTGGCAGATACCTCTCTCCGAGAGCGCGAAAGAGATTACGGCCTTTACGGTTCCAGGTCGTCCTCTCTATCAGTTCTGCGTCATGCCGTTTGGGTTGTGTAATGCACCCCAAACCATGTGCAGACTGATGGATCGAGTGATACCGAACGAGCTCCGAGATAGGGTATTCGTCTATTTGGACGACCTCTTGATAATCTCAGCCGGTATCGACGAGCACCTGGAAATCTTAAAGGCCGTGGCACGTTTATTGTCCAATGCAGGGTTGACAATAAACGTAGAGAAAAGTCATTTCGTGCTCAAGGAGACAAGGTATCTGGGTTTTCTCGTTGGTGAACGTGGACTAAGAGCAGACCCATCTAAGATTGATGCTATTACTAATTTTCCAGCTCCAAAATCTGTCAAACAAACGAGACGACTGTTGGGAATGGCCGGATGGTACAGACGGTTTATATGTAATTACGCTGAAATTACGGCCCCGATTACCAATCTACTCAAGAAAGGAGTAAAATTTAAATGGTCCGATGAAGCGGAAGCGGCTTTCACGAAACTGAAGTGGTTACTAACGAATGCACCTGTATTACACAATCCAGACTTTACGAAGACCTTTTTCATCAGATGTGACGCCAGCACACAAGGCATCGGAAGTGTTTTATTTCAGAAAGACAGCGAGGACAATGAAAAACCAATAGCGATTATGTCACAAAAATTAAATTCTGCTCAGCGCAACTATACAGTAACGGAATTGGAATGCCTAGCAGCCATAGTGAGCGTGAAAAAATTCCGACCGTATATCGATGGCTACAGATTCACAATAATAACGGATCACGCAAGCTTGAAATGGCTTATGTCGCAGAAAGAATTGTGTGGTCGTTTAGCAAGATGGAGTTTGAAACTGCAGGGTTTCGACTTTAACATCATACACCAGAAAGGGCGAGAAAATATCGTTCCAGATGCGTTGTCCCGGATATATTGCGATTCAGTGTTAGAAATTACGCAGGATTTAAAAATACACGACGAAAATGTGTTTGATAATTGGAAGACGCAAGACACATCTTTTATTAATCTATTTTCAGAGTTGCAACAGAATCCTCAATCATATCCAAATCTTCGGATAATGAAGAATCAAATTTTTATTCGAATTGAGCCAAAATCGAACGTTCAACTAACAGATGTACCGTGCTGGAAATTGTGGGTTCCAAGTGAATTTCGAGAGAAGTTGATAAGCAACGAACACAATGTACCAAATGGAGCACATGGAGGAACACGCAAAACTCTGGATCGGGTGAGGCGATTATATTATTGGCCCAAAATGGCTATAGAGGTGTACCAATATGTAACAAAGTGTGAAATTTGTAAGCAAACCAAAGCCACCAACCAATGCTTACGTCCACCTCTAGGGAAACAGACGATAACCGAAAGACCATGGCAAAAAATCTACATAGATTTGTTGGGACCTTACCCCAGAACTGCAACTGGTAAAACAACAATATTAATCGTCATGGACCATTTAACAAAATTTGTTTATCTAAAATCGCTAGCAAAGGCTTCTGCGACTAAAATTGTAGAGTTCCTGCGGAATGAGTTATTTCCGTTATTTAGCGTGTCTGAGACCATCCATTCCGACAATGGCCCGCAGTTCATTGGGAAGGAGTTCACCGTATTACTGAATGAGTATGGAATTAATCACATTAAAACGGCCTATTATTCACCACAGAGCAACGCCTCCGAAAGGGTTAACCGGTCCATCGTTGCCGCTTTACGAGCGTACGTCAGTAAAAAACATTCAGCATGGGACAAATTTCTACCAGAGATTGGAAGCGCATTGAGAAATTCGATACATCAGTCAACTAACTATTCACCACATTTTCTAGTCTTTGGGTATCACAAAATTCTACACGCCAAAGATTACAAGCTCCTTCGCGATATTGAGGTATTGGACGAGAATAGTTTGGACTGGATGACAATTCCTGACAGACTAGCAATCGTGCATAGTGATGTCAAAGATAACCTTATCAAAGCATATAACAAATATTCGAAACAATATAACTTACGTACCAGAAGCCGAATTCTGGAAATCGGCCAGAAAGTTTTTGTTAAGCAACATCCACTAAGTGATGCGAGTAAACAGTTTACTTCTAAATTCGCATTTCAATATCGAACCGCTTTCGTTAAGGAAAAACTTGGCGGACTTTATTATCGTCTAATAGATGAAAATCAAAAAGACTTGGGAACTTTCCACCTAATGGACATTAAAACCTAAAGTACCTTGCAATAATCGAATGTTCTTAAAATTTAGTGTGAATTTCTTTTCAGCTTCAAATTCCTTTATTTAATTAAATCGTAATTCGAATCTGCCCTGTAACGAACGCACTAAATTTGGCACTGTAAAATGTATGTGATCCATTTGATTTATTTCTTTAACTACTTACTATTCGTTCATAAATTTCATAATCATCAATTTCATATTTAACAAAATTATATTGTATAAACCAAAAAATTTCAGACTAACCTACTTCTTACCTATTTAGATTTACCTACCTACCTGTAATTTTTTCTTTATAATGCATTAACAAGATAGATCAGAATGTTTTTTTTTGCTTTCCAATGGACAAATGATTGTATTGGTGACGATTTTTTTTTGGAACGATTGGAAATAGGGGAAAAAGCGCGGGAATATGAACATAGCGAGGTGACAAGAAAGAATCGGGCGGATGAAAATGACATTGAAGTCGAGAATTGGGTACAATTAACATCAGACCCAAAAGTAATTACTGAGTATTTTTTTTTTTTAATTATTTAAAAAGTTAAACCTAAAGAAAATGATAATAAAAAAAAAAAAACTGATTGTAAATATGTATGTGTATAAGAAATGTATTGAGACAAAATAAAAAGTTTGAAGAAAATTAAATGAATGTAAGAACATTTCACAATTAATGTACATAGTTAATTAGTTTTTAGTGATTAATATTGTAATGCTAATAAATGAAACATAATTTAATAAACTTATTTGGACAATAATTGTTTTGAACGGTATGGTGTAAAATACTGTTGTGAGCAAAAGAATCTATAGTGTTAATGGTTTTTTTTTGTTGTGAATCAAAGAAATAAAAAAAAATTATACCTAATCAAAATTAGTTCAAATAAAAAAAAAAATAAAATTTTCAAAGAAATAAATGAAATTATTGTTACTGACTATCAATTTGTCTGATTAAGACCATGTTGCAAGAGTTAAATGCACCCTATGAAATGTTAATGCTTACGTCAGCTTGGTTTATGGCTGTTTAAAACAAATACTGTGGTACCTACATTTTTTTTTTTTTGTTGTTTTCAACTTAACTCGGCGAAGTTGACAAAAATATTCAACACCAAAAGACAACCAAGATAGTCTCTAAGCTGTTGTTGTGGACAATAGGAAAGGCGCTTTATCAATATTGAGCAGGAACATACAATTTTCACAGAGTGAACATTTGTCAGCTAACCCAACAACCGCTAAGCAACCAGTGGTAATAGACAAGGTCAAAGAGATAACGTGGTGTACCATCATCATTGATTGGGCGATCATCATCAACTTTATTGCAGGGTCATTATCAGCTTTATTCATCATTGCTATTGTTAAGTATTGGAATGCAAGTTTTTTTTTTATTTTTAATTATTTCGTTTCTAATAATTTTCCATAAACAAAGTGTAGCAAATATTTTGGTAAATATTTTTGGGTTGTTTCAAGTTCGGTTCCCAAATTATTATTTTTTTTTATTTTTTCGGATTCACATGTTTCGTTACGAGGATTTTTTCTTGTCTTGAGTTGATACGTGAGTGAAATATGTGCTAAATAAGTCGGAAATTAGTGAGGGATAGTGATGTGCAGTGGGTGTGTTTAGTGCTTTTCATTATGAATTCTCTGGAGATCGCAAACGATTTTTTTTTAGTTTTGTTTTTGCACACTTTAAAATGGAACTTTTTGTAACATGGCTGCTGATAGCGGTGGATAAAAGGACCTCCCTATCCGACGGAGAGATACCCGGTAATAGTGTGCGACCACCGTTTCAGCCGTTGACCAAGCCATGAGGTTACAACATTTAAACTAAACAAACTTATTTCATATTCAACATTTTCATTCTTAAAATAAAACAGTATCGAACGTTCCACCGGACGGTGCTTTTTGGTGAAGGTGGACAACCGAGATCGCGTCACTCTTACGGAGGTTATTAAGAAGCATATACTACCGGGGAGCACCATTATCTCCGATTGTTAGGCGGCATACAACAATTTGGAAAACGAGGGATACAAATATCTAAGAGTTAACCACTCTATATCCTTCGTAAACGAAGATAACGGTGCTCATACGAACACCATTGAATGTATTTGGAGGCACGTAAAGGCCTCATTGCCCGAGTACAATAGGAAGTCAGACTTCACTGATTAGTTGGTTGAATATTATGTTTCGCAAACTTGTCGTTTCACGACAAAAATGCATTTTTAACGCTTTCTTCGAAATTGTCCGGCCGATACATTTTAATTTTGACTAAAATTTTATTTCTAATGCTAGTGTGATTTTTTTTGTGTTTTAATTGTGAATCTTTATATTATATTATATTTAGAGATAAGTATTTTTTTTTATATTTATATATTTACTATATTGGAATTTTATTTACATATTTATTTTTCTATGGAAACGGAGAAGTGCCTGAAAGAGAAAGAGAACGGTCAAAGAGTATGACAAGACTCGACCGTTGAATCAGATAAATTTTTTTTGGTGGTAAAAAAAAATGTTTAGATAAGTGTAATATCGTATGTATAATACGTTTGGTATAATTTTACTTAAAATATGAAAGTGTTCGTTATATTTTTTATAATTTAATTTGTGTGCTATCAAATCCTGTGGCAATAAGACATAGTAGCTTATGTCGACTTAAGATAAAATTAAATTTTCAATTTTCAACGTTTTCTATCTCTTCTGTAACTCCATCAAATTGACTTAAGTCATCACGTATTGTAACTACATCCTTTGGTCACAAGGCTAGCGCACTTAAGTCAACTTTGGTCAAGTTACAGGACAGATATAAAATGGTGAATATTGATACCTCAATTTTTGTTTTTAAGTTTACGTAAGCTACTATGTCTTATTGCCATAGAATTAGTTTATTAATAAAATAATATTACTGTGTATTGTTTAGAGAAAAATATATACACTATTTAGCTATTTGTGCAAATATATAAATTACATAATTTATAATTTTGTTAATTAAAAAAATTGGATTAAAAACGATAATTCGATCAATCAAAACAAATATTGAAAGTACTTGTGTGTAATAAAATAACAAGACAAGATGGCTACCACCACATACAATCGCTTCGATTTTTTTTTATTTAATTTTATTTTCCGCTTCCTGTAGGTATATAGATTTGTTATACATTATTTATTTTTACAAAAAAAAAATGTGGAAAAAACGATATGTAATTCTAATTATATTATTACACACATAATATCATCGTATACATTAGAACGAGAAAACCAATATCAAGGCAATTACGACTGTAGTGTAACTGAAACCAACGGCGTTCAAAGTAATTTATCCTCAGAAGAGAATATTCCATTGAGGATTAGTGTTGGAGTGTTTTTGTGGCAGCAGTCCTGCCAATCGAGCGGGTCAGGGTCGGTTCAAGAGGGGGAACCTGCATCAAATGGCGATTGCAGAACAGGCCTGTCGACCAGGAAAAGGTATCGGGTTTTTTTATAACAAAAACAAAACAACGGGAAACGAAAAGTAAATAACAACTCCTATGTCGCCGATTATAAATAACAACTCCTATGCCGCCGGGAGTGCTGATGTAGTTAATTAAAAAAATTGAATTACTGCATACAGAACATCTCGCGAACTCGAAAAATTTTGTTTAGGAAAACGAACCTTACATAACGTTTACAGCTTTAGCGTCATGTAGTCCGCTATTGGATAATTAACAGAACCTAAAAAAAAATCGTGGAATAATCAAATATGGTATTAATGTATAATATTAACCCATTTGATCCCACTGTACCTATATGGGTACAGAAATATCACTAACTTTACGACGCCCCTACTGCGGTATTTAATGTCAAATTTCGATTTGTTTTTTTACCGTTACATACGATTTTTAGTTTGTTTACCATATTTTTAAAAAAATTCTATTTCGAGAAAGGATTTTGAGTGTTATAAAATAATTGAAGTACAAATATTTTACAAAATTTGTTATTGGCGTGGGATCAATGGGTTAATATCGTATTTGATTATTCCACGATTTTTTTTAGGTTCTGTTAATTATCCAAAAGCGGTATTTTTGTTTCTCAATTTTTTTTATTATTCAGGTTGGCTATAAATGTTTTTTTTCGGGTACTATTTAAATCCAATTCACTTCAATAGTCATCGTTAATTTTGAATTAGTTTTTTTCCCTCTTTATAAAGTTATCAATCACATTTTTGTTTTCCTTTCTATCAAGTTCACAGTTAATTTTTTTGTTTTTTTGCATTATTTGAGGTGTTACCATTATGATTCTGGGTATTTCCTTTACGTTTTGGTCCGTTACGCCATTAGGGAGTAATTCCTCGGGTGATGATTTTATGATTGTGAGATAGGGTTCTGTGAAGGGTTTGTTACTCCATAACCTACCCCGTGAAAGACTGTCACGGGAGCCGGCACGACATATGTGTTATTCGTTTTGAGATGGTGGATTCCGAACCGTGGGGTCGTCGCAGAGTCTGTTGTAAAGGCGTCCTTCCATCTGCTTTCGGCATCGGTGACAGTCGCGGCAGAAAATGCACCTTGTTGTGTAATATTGTAACACAAACTACTTGTTGTATAGTATTTAAATAAAAACACAGACTACTGACCTATAAAATTATAAAGTAAACAACTCATATTTCAAAATGCATTCTTTAACGGAATTCCCAAACAATAATAAATAAAAATAAAAAACAAATACATACGTAGACGTACATATTATGATAAAATTCACAATTTGTAAAAATAAGCAAATATAGTGCAAACATTTAGGGGAATTTAATAAAATCAATTACATTTTTTAATAAAAATAATATATGATGTAACCCAAAGTAAGTAAATGACATACATATGTGTAATATATATTGACCTAAAATAAGTAGAATATTGGGTAATGCAATTAAAACAAAAATATCAAATACAATATAATGACCAAAATAAATTTATGATCTAGTTCTCGGAATATTGAAAATCAGCAATTATATTTGTATAGGTGTTGTTGTTGGAAACACACAATATTTTAGTATATAAGATCGAAAAGTTGTAACAAGAATATATACATTCATTACTCGTCATTCATTATTCATTATTCGTAATTGGAGACACTGTTACCTCCTCAGAAAATAAAAGTAATTTAAATAAAAAAGTAAGAAAAATAACAAAATTTTATCACTACTCGAGAATTTGGAAGCTGATTATTAACAACACCAACAAATTGGTAAGTATAAACTAACGTGGAACTACTAACAATCGTGGTCGAGATTTCTTTAGACCAACTAATTGAGAGAAAATCGGCGTAATTGCTGTAATAATCGATTAGTTGAGAAGGAGAAATTTCTTAGCTTAAGATTATTCAACTAACGTAAAATATCTCCTGTGAGTCGGTTCTCTATAACTAACCATAGAAACCACTCACCATCTATAACTATAAATCACAGATAGACATCGAGTCAATAGCTTAGTTTAGAAAAATTAGATTAAATCGAATATAACCATCAATAAATCTACAATATTTATCTGTAGACTAGAAACATAATTTAACTTAACACCAAACATCAAACAATCTTAAACAAAAGACAATATTAGGTAGCACATACATAGACAATATATTTAGATATTACCATGAACACACATTTAAATAATATAATATTGACGCAGTAGACATTAAAAGACAATTACAATATTTTCACGTACAATTACAAAATTTGCACATATACAATCCATATATACAATATTACCGTTGTAGACAGGATAAATAATTACCATAGATATAAACGTATATATACATTACAATTACAATATTTACACATTACAAATACAATATTGGCGCTGTAGCATACGCACCTATTGCAAATTAGTTAGGGTAGTTCATGGTAAACGGTACCATAAGCAAAACAATAGTAGTAACAGGAAAAAAGGATGCCATCTAACTGCATTTAGATTCACATGAATAAAGAAACAGATCCAGGGTTGATATTTGGCAAATCATCAAGAACACCACGATCTCCAACACCAGCGGAAAAAATTATACAAACTCAAAACACAACTAACAACAACGCACCGACAGAGGTAAAAAAGAAAGTAACAGTACCAAAACCAATCATTATCAAACAAGAACCAGTAACCGAATTAATAGAGGTAGAGGCAATAGAACAAACAGACAAGGAGCAAAGCATCAAGATGAATCTACAACAAGTACAACAACAAATCGTGGCATGCGTGCAGGAATTCAATGGTGGAAATACGAACAAGAGATTAGACGAATTGAACAGGTTCATAGATTCAGCAGATATGGTCTACGGCATGTTAGGGACTGTTGAAGAAAAGGCGAATTTTGATAAATTAATAAAGTTCAGGTTAACAGGTGATGCATACACCAGGATAAGCACCAGGCAGATCAAAGATTATACACAACTGAAAGAAGTGTTACAGGGGATGTACATGGAGGTACGCACACTGGAAGAATTGGAGAAAGAACTCCACGAGGTTAAACAAAAATACAACGAGTCATTAAGAGATTACGGGTATAGGTTAAGTGAAGCTCTGGAAAGGTACAAGAGGGGTTATAGGACAAAATTTGGAGTAACAAAAATAGATGAGACATACCTGAAATACCTAGATACAAGTGCGGCACAAGTGTTCAAAAGAGGGCTGAGCAACAGTTTACTAAAGGAGAAAGTTATAATCAGTCGAGCAAAATGCGTTAATGAAATTCTAGAAGAAACCGAGGAGATAGAAAAGTTATTAGCGGCAATGACAAGCACAAAAAGCACGGAGCAAGTAACCAGCATTCCAGTACAATCATATAGCAGAAATCAACAACATTTAAGCCAAGTCATATGCAACTATTGTTACAGACCGAATCATACGTGGGACGTATGCAGAACTAGAGTATATGAGGAAAGAAGAAGACAAGAATACCGACAGATGACACAAAGTAAGACACAATACCACCAGCAAGCACAACAACAACCAAGAATGTACCTACCAAAAACACAAGATATGAACAGATATATGCCAAGACAAAATAGAAGTTTTCAACAACCCATGAATCACAGAGAAGAAAATCACCAGAGTATGATGCAGAACCATGAGAAACCATACAGTAGCTACAGACAAACCATGAATCAAAATTACGTCACAAACAGACCAACAAAGTTTTGTTCGCATTGCAAGACAACAATAGGGCATACTTTTGAGGAATGTAGAAATAAATTAAGAACAAATCAAAATTACACTCAGCCAGGGAAAGAGTCAGCAGGAGGTAATATAGAGAATTTATTTGAAAACATGAAAATCAGCACAATGATCACACGGCCACCAGACAAGTACCAAGCAGATTGTAGACAAGGGCAGACGCACCTCCAGGAAAACTCCAACGGATCCAACCAGCTGTAGGAGAGCCGCCGCAGTTGGATCCCACAAACAAAAATAGACTTCAAACAAATCAAAACGGACACGATTATGCACTCTCCATGGGTACCATTCCTGAAATGTACCTCAAAACAATAACAACCCCAAATATCCAAATGTTAGAGAAAACCTACGAGAGAAATTTATCGAACACAGATGTTTATATAGATTTGACAAAAGTAACCTCTAACACAGAAACAGGAAATCAGCAAGAAAAAGCCGTCACCAGACTGACGCAGAATACAGACAGAGAAAATAACGAAACACAAACCGTCTTCAACAAGGCGCCAGAGCAAACTGGAACCAAACCACGATTAATTTTAGAAGCACAGAGACAAGACTCTCAAATAATGAGCCACGACGCTCCACGTTTAGTTTTAGAAACACAGAGACAAGACTCTCGAATAATGAGCCACGACGCTCCACGAATAGTTTTAGAATCACAGAGACAAGACTCTCGAAGAATGAGCCACGATGCTCCACGATTAGTTTTAGAAACACAGAGACAAGACTCTCGAAGAATGAGCCACGACGCTCCACGTTTAGTTTTAGAAACACAGAGACAAGACTCTCAAATAATGAGTCACGACGCTCCACGTTTAGTTTTAGAAGCACAGAGACAAGACTCTCAAATAATGAGCCACGACGCTCCGCGATTAGTTTTAGAAACACAGAGACAAGACTCTCAAACAATAGCAAAAGAGCAGTTAACGAATAAACAAATAAGCCATGACGCTTCGCAATTTAGTTTAGAAATACAGAGACCAGACTCTCGACCAGTAAAAGGTAGACAAACAGAAAGCAAAACTACATTAGCCACACAATCAAGCACAGACATGTTGTATCAGACTCAAATACAAAGACTAGATAAAAGAAGTTTTTCAGATAGCTCAACACAGGATTACTACCAATGCGACACAGGCATGTTAGGAAATTTATTTGACGAGACACAAACTAGAAAAATCAATTTAGTATCAAAGTACAGTAGTAGTAGGGACATGATATCACCACAAAATTTTAAAATAGATAATAGTGACGTACCGACTACAGGTATAGGGTAAACAAAAAAGACTAAGCGACACCAACAAAAACTAAAAACAATAAAAACACTTTTTCCCTCATGTATAAATCACTACTAACAAACATGAGAGAACAAGAAAACCAAATTCGGCAAAAAATCAAAATTCAAATTCTACTAACCAAAACAAATTAAAAATTTCAAACCAAATTTCAAAGCAAATTAAAATTTCAAATTCTAAAAAAAAAAAAAAAAGAAAAAAATAAGAACATAGTAGTTAATATGTAACCTTTAAATTAATATTTGTATTAATATTTGTTAATCTAAACTAAAAGACAAATATTGTAAAATTAATTCTCACTCACATTTTATTTTAGAAAATTAGGATAACATATGTACGTATATCCATAAATAAGAAAACTAAATGAACAGATTCAAAGTAGTAAGAAATAGAATTAAGACAATATAAAAAAAACACACAAAAACTTAAATGCAATATGAATTAATTAAACTAAGTAAATAAAAACAGAGTTTTTCCAAATTCAAATAAATCAGAGTAAAAAGATAATTTTTTTAGAATTAAGATAAAATGAAAAAATAGGAAATGGGAATTTATAAAAAAAAAAAAAAAAAAAAAAAAACAAGTATGTAATTAGCTAGAATCATACTAACTTAGAATAAGAATACTAAATAATTTAAACTTGAACTGACAACGAAAAGACTATGCATCAGAGCCTAATATAACAAAGATAGGTGAATCTCAAACAAGTATTGAGATGAATAATTCTGCAAGTCACAAAGCAACAGAGGACGATGTACAACAAACAGGCAACAACAAAATAGAGTCAAGGAAGCGGAGTAGGAAAATGAAACAAACACTAGTGAGAAATTCAACAATAGGAGTAACCAAAGGTGAATCACAACCATGATCATTAGGGAAGACCAATTAGCTGAAAATCAATATTAATAAATGAATAAGCAGCAGTAAATAATAATAATAACACTAATGATAACACCAACAATGTTACGGTGGTAATAGATAAATAAATAATAATATGATAATAACACCAATGATAACACCAAAGATAACGCGACCAATAACATAAATAAAAGCCAGTGATAATAATTAAAATCATAAAAACATAATAATGAACATAATAGAGAACACTGTAAACATATCAAGAAATGACAGAACGCGAAACAGTCACACAAGAAACAAAAGCAAAAACCACGGTAAATAAAATGAAGAAGATATAACAACAGCTAGCAACATAAAGTTAAAAAAAAAAAAAAAAAACAAAGAAAAACTAGTGAAAATTCAACCAGAGACACGGAAACCAAGGCTCTACAACCCAGAAAAATTGTGACATACATACGATAATGACATCCACGTGAGAAGACATCATAGTACAACAAAAAACATCTTTATAAGTTCAAGTAAAAATTAAAACATAATATACTAACATAGAATAAGTAAAACATATTTCATAGAGTGAAATTTTCCTTCTGAAAATTTCACTACCCGAAAGAGGAAGGTGTTGTGTAATATTGTAACACAAACTACTTGTTGTATAGTATTTAAATAAAAACACAGACTACTGACCTATAAAATTATAAAGTAAACAACTCATATTTCAAAATGCATTCTTTAACGGAATTCCCAAACAATAATAAATAAAAATAAAAAACAAATACATACGTAGACGTACATATTATGATAAAATTCACAATTTGTAAAAATAAGCAAATATAGTGCAAACATTTAGGGGAATTTAATAAAATCAATTACATTTTTTAATAAAAATAATATATGATGTAACCCAAAGTAAGTAAATGACATACATATGTGTAATATATATTGACCTAAAATAAGTAGAATATTGGGTAATGCAATTAAAACAAAAATATCAAATACAATATAATGACCAAAATAAATTTATGATCTAGTTTTCGGAATATTGAAAATCAGCAATTATATTTGTATAGGTGTTGTTGTTGGAAACACACAATATTTTAGTATATAAGATCGAAAAGTTGTAACAAGAATATATACATTCATTACTCGTCATTCATTATTCATTATTCGTAATTGGAGACACTGTTACCTCCTCAGAAAATAAAAGTAATTTAAATAAAAAAGTAAGAAAAATAACAAAATTTTATCACTACTCGAGAATTTGGAAGCTGATTATTAACAACACCAACAAATTGGTAAGTATAAACTAACGTGGAACTACTAACAATCGTGGTCGAGATTTCTTTAGACCAACTAATTGAGAGAAAATCGGCGTAATTGCTGTAATAATCGATTAGTTGAGAAGGAGAAATTTCTTAGCTTAAGATTATTCAACTAACGTAAAATATCTCCTGTGAGTCGGTTCTCTATAACTAACCATAGAAACCACTCACCATCTATAACTATAAATCACAGATAGACATCGAGTCAATAGCTTAGTTTAGAAAAATTAGATTAAATCGAATATAACCATCAATAAATCTACAATATTTATCTGTAGACTAGAAACATAATTTAACTTAACACCAAACATCAAACAATCTTAAACAAAAGACAATATTAGGTAGCACATACATAGACAATATATTTAGATATTACCATGAACACACATTTAAATAATATAATATTGACGCAGTAGACATTTCACATACAATTACAATATTTCACATTACAAATACAATAACCTGGATTGAAGGTGTCATCACGAACGATTGCACCCTGATTAATATTTGCTTTAGCTAATGGAGATGTGGCAAAGACTGTTCAATTTTTATTTTTCCTTTGTGTCGTTTATACAAGCATGTGATCAAGTCTGGAAACTCCCACAACACATTATGAGCTCTAGCCAGCTAATCAGACCTCTAATCTCATGATTTTATTAACGGAATTTGCTATTTCGTTAAATTGGTGCAGAATTGTAAACTAATGCATCAAACGAAATTTGCGGTTTCGTTACACTATCAAAATTCGACAGTTTAGAATTAAAAATTGCAATCAATGACATTTAAATTAATCAACTGTATTTAAACTAATTTTAAAGTAAAGTTCTAAAACATCCGAATAAAGAATTGTATAACATAACAATGCAATATTATAATACATACAGTTTTTAGGTTTAAAAAGGGATGTCGATAATGTGTAAAAAACTTAACTTAATTTGTGTACTTTTGTTAGTTAGAAAATAATTTTAGGACCAACCTCGTATTTTGACATTATAAAATAAGTGAATTCCCGTATTTTTGATATTACATTCCACTTTGAACGAACGTCTTTTTTGTGTTGTGTCTATATTTGTCTTTATGTTACATAAATGTATTCATAAATTTTCAAATTAAGTGATTTAACACGTTCGACAATCATCTGTTGTTTTGGTGTTAAAAAAAAACTTACGAGTTAAAATAAAATTCCACTAATATGGGTGATGACTGGGCTCCCAGTCAAACTACTTGACACAAGTGTGTGTTAGATACTTCTAGAAACATACCTACATCATCGCACATTGATATTTCCACAATATCAAACCGCTAAAGTTCAAGACACCGAAGTAACAAACGCAGCACTATTGATCTTACTATGTTTGCAAAGTCAAAAGATCCAAGGGATGATTTGGCATAGTGGAGTGAATGTCAATTCCACAATGGGCAATTTAACAAGTCTTGTCGGAGTTTTAATAGTAGTCACTCTTCCAGGTACTGTTCACAAAAACTTTTCATTGGAATAACTGTCAACGGTGAGAAATGCAAGAAAGAGTGGTTGGTGGTGGTGAATACAATCACCATCAACAGGATCAGTTTACTGTTTTGTTTGTTGCTGCCAAAAATTATTCATAGTTTGTTACAATAGAAGGTTTCAATGATTGGTGAAATACTGTTGTAGTTGATAAACATGAAAAAAGCACTACACATCGAGATTCTATGAAGCGGTGATTAGTACAAATGTTGAAAAACCAAATTCAGGAAGAGTATGATTACTGGGAACATGTCTTGAGACGTGTCGTAGCTGTTATTCGTACGTTAGTGGAACGTGGCTTGGCTTTTCGAGGAACAGAAGAAAAATTTGGATCTTTGCATAATGGAAATTTTTTAGGGCTGCTTGAACTAATTTGTCAGTTTCATCCATTTTTAGCATTCCACATTTCAAAATACGGATATTTTGGCAAAAGAATTCCTTCATGTGTGTCGAAAACTATTTGTGAGGAACTAACTCAATTTATGGCTTAAAAGGAACACGCCGTCATTGTTGACGAAATAAACTGATCCGGTTATATCAGTATGTCAGTTGATTTAACATCAGATGTGGTACTTATTGACCAGTTAAGTATTACACTTAGGTACTTAAAAGACGGGCACCCTATAGAACGATTTTTAACGTGTCTGGAAATGAAAAGCCATACGGGCGAGGAAATGGCGAAACAGGAGTTATAGTATTTGAGGGAAATTTGTAAATTAAGCTTTACAAAATGTAGGGTCAATCTTACGGCAATGCTGCTAACATGACCAGGCGTTATAAGGGGATGGAAGAAAAAATCCTAGAAGCAAACAAGTTTGCTATATGTACATGTGCCCTGGGCAGCCCATTCATTGAATCTAGTAGACCGAAGCGCTGTTTATTGCTGCCAAGATTCAATGCACTTCTTCGCTATAGTGCGGTTGCTCTATACCTTTTGTTTGCTCTCAACTATCCGGTGGGGGATCCTTAAATTGTTTATTAGTAATGAAAGCATCTTAAAATATCTTTCCAATACCAGATGGGAGGCACATGCTATGGCGACAGCTGCAATTTTGGAATATTCGTAAATATAGTATAAGCGTTAGTGTATATTGCTGAAAACCAATCACAGAAGGGAGACACTAAAGCCGTAGTAGGGACAAGGGAAAAATGAATTTAATATTGATCTTTTTGTACCATTCTAGAAACATTTTCTAATTTCACTTAAGCGATTATTCCTTGCGACCACGGGATTATTCGGCTTTCGGATATTGGGGAGTATCAATTATCAGTTCAGTCATTTTGTTTTGGAAGTGCAATAGGTTCAGTAATACTTTCTTGTTGCCTTTATTAGATTTAGTTAGACATACGTAGGTCCAGGTTATCTTCTAAAGTTTTATTTGCCACATTTTGAGCATTCACAAGAATTTTGTCGGTTTTAGGAAAAAATTGATTTTTCTTTAAAAATTGTGTTGCCGTATTCATTATTTGGGCTCTTTTTCATCCACAAAATTTCGGTCTACGAAAGATAAAATATATTCTAGATCAGCTAAAATTTCTCTACAATTAGAATTTTCTTTTCTTCAGGTATATTCAGTAGTTATACAACAAGAGGTTCGAGAATAATCGAATATACAGTTGATAGGACGAGATGTGTTGCTTAGGAAACACAACGACACCGCAGGTGGAGTTGTGTTTCTTAGGTAACACATCGAGTCCGCAACTGTATATTCACATGATTTTCGAAGCTCGAGTTGTATAGTTAAGACTATACAACGAAACACCACTAGTTGTGTTTCGCGAAACACAACTTAGCAACGCAAATAACCAATGTTATACAGCGTAACTAAGTAAAATTCAACTATCTGATTGGTCTATTTTCCAATGAGTTCTATAGTCATTCGTATTTGTTAAATTTATTACTTTACATTTTTCATATAATATAAATTCAATTTGATTTTGTTTTTGTTCTAAATTAATAAATTTTTTATCTAACATGTCTTTTTTTGTTTTTGGTATAATTTCCGAATGTTTGTAGTAGCTCAACCTAGAAAAACCTTACCTCATATTTTTTCTTTTGTTGAGCACAATTATAAATTTACTAATTCTAACATCTTCTTGAGCCAGTAGCTTTTTGTCGAATTATGTTATCGCGGTACGGATGATTTTGTTTCTCGAACTATTCAAAACATTTTCCTTAATGTATTTGTTATACAATTTGGCAAAATATCTTCTTTTTTGTCATTCCCTACTGTGCATCATTTTGATATCAATTTATCTTATAATTTATCATTTACAAATTACTACAAATCTAAGTTTTCTTAACGAATGCACGTTTCACTACGATCGGCAAAACTTGTTTGGGTAAAGTTAAAAATTTTATTCGGGTATATAATTTCGATGTTAATTGGGCGGTATTCAGCTTTATTTTGGTTGACACTAGTAAATATAGGCATTTTTTCGGGTGCAGGTTATCACCACAGTGATTCAACCATTTTAGTAGCTTAATGTGACAACCAATGGTTATTATTGAATCATGTTATACATAGAACAAAATTCATAGGTCAACGTTCTTGTTAGTCTACAATGTCAAAATCAATGTATTCCATCGACATACTAACGTTTTAAAATTCTTAAAATTAATTAAAAAATATTAGATTTAATTAATTTCCTTCGAAAGCAATTTTCTCTTTGATCGTTACCAATAAATTATTTGATTATACTTGTTATAGTCACTGAGTATCAAGATGAACTTTGAAAATTACTACACATTTAATTTTATATACAGTTAGGAAAATAATATATTTTGTAATTTTCTATGTAGCTTTGCTACTAGCTGTTATATACACGAGTACCATACATTGTATATGTTTCATCGAAACTAAAACTAATTCGTTCAATTATTTATTTCTCAAGATATGAAATGAAGCAATCAATAATTTGCTCATCTAATGTCATTCCACTTTTCCACAAGGAAGGATACAACATTAATTGTGTTGGTAATTTTTTCACAATGTTCTAATGACTTTTTTTTTAAAGAATATAAGTATTTGTTTATGTACTAAACAAGTTTTCTTTTGGAAATGGAAACTTAGATGTGGAAGAATGAAATTGATGTGTATAATTAAACAAAAAAACGGGATAAAGTAGCTATCTTGTTGTTCCGTTCATTAATTATCTGTTATTTCTTGAAGTTGGTGATGTGGTCTTATACTGAACTGCAGAATTTCTAAATTTTGTTAAAATTGTTGTCATGTTAATATTTGTAATGCGCCACAAAGCACTAGTTATCTCTCCAAATTAATACCCGAATTTGTGTTTTGGTTGTTACAAGGAAAACAAAAAAAATTATTGCTAATTGATAAAAATAGAAGTCAAAACAAATTGCTGTCGATTTATTAACTTTTATCACTTTAGGAAATTTGTTTAAATTTTTCGTCTCTACATCGCCAAATGTTTTAATCCAAATGCTCCCTGTTCAATGTCGTTCTTAGAACTACGAAATAATCTTACACTAAAACTACGTGCCAACTAATTTTAATCATAAACCAAAAACAGTCATTTTTATTTCAAAATTACCAATGAAGTTGAATACGAGCCTAATATTATTGATAATTCAGGGAATATTTATGCGGAAATCTCCTCCAGATTTTTTTTATTGCTTTAAAAATTCATTTAATATCTGAAGAAAATATTTCTAAAGTTTTAAGCCCAATAGAAAGTCTTAAAGGTCTCTAGGAAACCAATGTAGTGATGCAAAGTGATCGAAACTTCAATCGAGTTTTTCTCGAAACGTTTTTTTTCCGCGCCGTAAAATGTAACTCAAAAACTAATGAACCAATCAATTTGAAATTTTGTACAGGTATTCTTTAACTTATCGGCCTTTGCAAAAATTCGTATAAATTGTTATAATAAATATTATTGTTAACAATTTGTTTATGAAAAACGGTGTTTTTTTTTTTTAGTTTGAAGCCACTAAGTCAATATTTCAAATTTTACGGCACAGAATCAAACATTTTAGAATCGTTTCATCAAACTGGAGAAATCCATCGCCGAAATGAATGTAAAATTAGATAAACTTTTACAAAAAACTTCCAAATAAACTGAAGTGGAAATATTGAACCCATAAAAAACGCGAGCAGTCTGTTAGATAGTTATGTGTAAACGTCTTAAAGGGTTTGGGAAGTGAATAGAATAATTGTATTTGTAAGAGTTAGGTCATTTTAGAATAAGAGTCAACATATTTACTTATCATCTCTCCTATTGTTAACAAAAAAAGAAAACAATATTACAATGACTATAGATAGCTACTTAACTAATTTTTACAGCTACGTAAATGGTCGTATACTATTCCTTTTGTATGTTTCGGGTCATTTTAAACTCATTTTTGAGAAGCAATTTTTCTGTTTATTTACCCTTTGCGGAACTCCAAAAGCTTGCTTACCTGTGGATCGAAACTGTTTCAATAAAAAGCAAATCCAGAATAATTATTATAATATGTTAATTAAGAATATTTCTTTACAAACCCTATATAAAAATCTGCCATTATGATGACACATTTGATTTTACTAGCGCATTTGAATCGAAATTCGGTTTACAAATCGAAATTTTATTATTTAATATAATCTTAAAAATAAAAAAATAAGTATTTGCAGCGATATACCTATACTGTTAGCCTATGTTTTAGAATTTAATTGTTTACGTGCCGTTTTTTATCCACTTATTAAAGTCATTTATTTACATTTTAGTATAATTAATATTAACAATTAACTTTATACGCTGATTAAGTTAATTAATACTACCATTGTTCATATGACCACTCTTTTTATTGTGTTAAACTACTTTTAGCCATTGTCTAAGCTTTAACCGTATGTTACATACGCGCACTACGATATTAGATGTAATTAGTTTTTTTTATTAAATTTAGAATTTGTATTTACTTATTAACTTGAATCACTTTAATGAATATTGTTTATCTTTTCGAATATAGTCACTAGTAGAATATAGTGTTAGTTAGTAATACAGTGTTTAATTTTTTTTTGTCAAGAAATTGAGTACACCTCAATTATTATATCTCGCACTCAATAATCAATCTTCAAATATTAGTTTTACACCATTATTCACATTTTTAGAGGATAAATATCAATTATGCAACCATGTGCCAAAATTATCCAATTTTTTTTTTTTTTTAATTTGATCCATTCACTTCGAATTTCCAAACTCTAGTTCTCTCGTTCGATTTTTTTTCCAGTTACCCCCATAAAAATCCAAGATTCCTTGTTTTTGTCTTTGTTACGTAAAATGTCCAAACAATTAATATTTGAGATACACAAAATTAATGTAACGGCACAAATTAATGAGCAACCAACAAAAATTTATTGGCATCATAAAATTAATTTTTTGGAAGGGAACACAAAAAAATATTTATCGAAATAAATATTTTAAGAGACCAAAATAATAAATTAGCAACAAATTTATAAATAAATTAACAATTGAAATTGAGTTTTAACATATCCTGAAAAATGGTGATTTATTTTTAAAATTGCTTCGTCAACCTTCAACAGATCAAATATTAAATAATTTGTATCGATTAAATTTGATGCCAAATGTTTGTCGCCACAGTATTTAATTATGTCCTTCAAAAATATTTGTTTGTATTATCATAAGTTGTTGCAAAATATTATTTGTGGGTGGTGCCAATTTATTATTTTTAATGCGAATGTTTGTCGCCAAATTTGTTTTCTTGTATGCTCGATTAAATTGTTCCATAAATAAATCACAATTTGAATCAGAAATAGTTTAAGCATCTTCAATAATATTAAGGTACATTTGCAAAATAATCTTTTAATAAATAATTGATAAAAAATATGAAATCTAATTTAAATTTATTTTTATTATCCCCCCAAAAATGTACCTACGAAAATAATAAAATAAAATGTTTTTTTTTTTGTTGTGATTTAAATAAATCATGTAAATATAAATATCAGCGACCATATGACGACGCATGATTACACAAATATTTTATCAACAAATATGTATATTTTAATAAAAAAAATAAATAAATATTGTAACATTGTAACAATAATAATAAAGTAATTTTTTTTTTTTATAAAACTACAAATTTAATTTAATTTTATTTTTGTTTATTTATTTATTTTTTTGTCCATCCACAAGTATAATAAAAATAAATTAAATTAATATTTTGTTGTTGTTGTTAGATATTTTGTATAAAAACATTTTATAAATTTTCATGATTTTGAGTTATGTTATTTTATTTTGTTTATGGAAATTTATTTTTTTTATCTCAGGATGTTATCATTCCACTATTTGTATATAAGTACATTGTACATACATGTTTGTACATTGGATTCATTGAATTTATGAAATAAAATACAATAATGTACATCTGACTTTGTCGATGTTGTTATTATATGTAATGCGGAATATTTTATTAATTTAATTAAAAGTTATTGTGGATAATCATTATGTGACGTCTGATAATTCAAGGCAACAGAGTAGGAATCCTAAAACATTGCTAAAACCAAAACAGCCAGCATAACTCTTAACTACCGTTTTGATGTTAATGATGCTAAAATTGCATCAATTATTGCTGATATTGAAAAATTAAAAAGGTTAACACCGTATTCATCTCATCATGATTCTAACAATGATAACTTGTCATCGTCGTTATCATCTTCATTACTTTTATCTTCATTGTCATCCAACCGGACGAAAAAACAAAAAAAAGGAGAATAGTAGATTAATTAAAGATAAATTACCTGTTGTCACAAATGGTACTGGGCCATCTGCAAATACTCGGTCTAAAGACATATTTATCGATAATACCGTTGCCATTGATGCGAATATTATTTTGCCAAAGTTTGTAGCTGATACATCGACGCAGTCTAAACACGACAAAAACAATAATAATAATATGGTATACTAACACATCAATGATGTTATAATTGACACAGCTACAAAGAGTACTACATCTATTGGAGCCATCCCACCTAGAAACTCGATCTTCGTGTCTCGTTTACAATCAACCGTTACTGACAGTGAATTCAAAAATTCTATCAAAAATAATCTGCGTATTGTGGACGCCAATTGTATACGTTTTGATAAAAATGCTGATTATGTCTCATATAAGGTTGGTGCTCCTCTTGAGTACTTTGAATCTTCTTATTAAGGAATATAATTTCAACCCGAAGGCACCAAATTCGGGACTTGAGGTGTATACTATTTTCACACAGTATTTGTTTAATATTTCATCATCAACCAACATGGATGACAACGTGCTGATTTTGGGGGACTTCAATCTACCTAAGGTCAAATGGGTATATGATGTGGAGGTAAACTATGCCATACTATGCAACGTTACATCAATTGTCGAAACCTTATGTATTTGGAGATCAGGTTGAACCAATCGGAACTCTTACTGTCTAATTAAATTATAAATAATTTTGTGTCTTGATTCTATGATTTTAAACGAGCAGATTTTGATGGTCTGATTTAATATAACACATCAAGTTACTGGAATGCGCGGCTCTCTTCTAATGTTTAATGGTATTGACAGGTTCGTTCCAATCTCTGTTATGAAGAATAATCGTAATAATCCTCCGTGGTTTAATAAACGTTTGATTAATTTAGTTAATCGAAAGAAGAAATTATATCGGAAATGGAAAAGATCCAACAATGCATCTTTTAAATTGGCCTTTTCGTCTTTGTCAAAGGAATTTGATGGCATGCACAAAATAGTTTATAAGAACAATTATATATCAATAAGGTTCAAGACGATTTGAAATTAAATCCCAAATCGTTTTGGAACTTAGTTCAGACTAGGAGGAAAACATGTGGTCTTCCGTCGACAATGTCTTACAATAATGTTACTGGCAGGATATAGCCGTTTAAAGTTTAAAGTTTAAAGTTTAAAGTTTAAAGTTTAAAGTTTAAAGTTTAAAGTTTAAAGTTTAAAGTTTAAAGTTTAAAGTTTAAAGTTTAAAGTTTAAAGTTTAAAGTTTAAAGTTTAAAGTTTAAAGTTTAAAGTTTAAAGTTTAAAGTTTAAAGTTTAAAGTTTAAAGTTTAAAGTTTAAAGTTTAAAGTTTAAAGTTTAAAGTTTAAAGTTTAAAGTTTAAAGTTTAAAGTTTAAAGTTTAAAGTTTAAAGTTTAAAGTTTAAAGTTTAAAGTTTAAAGTTTAAAGTTTAAAGTTTAAAGTTTAAAGTTTAAAGTTTAAAGTTTAAAGTTTAAAGTTTAAAGTTTAAAGTTTAAAGTTTAAAGTTTAAAGTTTAAAGTTTAAAGTTTAAAGTTTAAAGTTTAAAGTTTAAAGTTTAAAGTTTAAAGTTTAAAGTTTAAAGTTTAAAGTTTCAAGTTTCAAGTTTCAAGTTTCAAGTTTCAAGTTTAAAGTTTAAAGTTTAAAGTTTAAAGTTTAAAGTTTAAAGTTTAAAGTTTAAAGTTTAAAGTTTAAAGTTTAAAGTTTAAAGTTTAAAGTTTAAAGTTTAAAGTTTAAAGTTTAATGTTTAATGTTTAAAGTTTAAAGTTTAAAGTTTAAAGTTTAAAGTTTAAAGTTTAAAGTTTAAAGTTTAAAGTTTAAAGTTTAAAGTTTAAAGTTTAAAGTTTAAAGTTTTAAGTTTTAAGTTTTAAGTTTTAAGTTTTAAGTTTTAAGTTTTAAGTTTTAAGTTTTAAGTTTTAAGTTTTAAGTTTTAAGTTTTAAGTTTTAAGTTTTAAGTTTTAAGTTTTAAGTTTTAAGTTTTAAGTTTTAAGTTTTAAGTTTTAAGTTTTAAGTTTTAAGTTTTAAGTTTTAAGTTTTAAGTTTTAAGTTTTAAGTTTTAAGTTTTAAGTTTTAAGTTTTAAGTTTTAAGTTTTAAGTTTTAAGTTTTAAGTTTTAAGTTTTAAGTTTTAAGTTTTAAGTTTTAAGTTTTAAGTTTTAAGTTTTAAGTTTTAAGTTTTAAGTTTTAAGTTTTAAGTTTTAAGTTTTAAGTTTTAAGTTTTAAGTTTTAAGTTTTAAGTTTTAAGTTTTAAGTTTTAAGTTTTAAGTTTTAAGTTTTAAGTTTTAAGTTTTAAGTTTTAAGTTTTAAGTTTTAAGTTTTAAGTTTTAAGTTTTAAGTTTTAAGTTTTAAGTTTTAAGTTTTAAGTTTTAAGTTTTAAGTTTTAAGTTTTAAGTTTTAAGTTTTAAGTTTTAAGTTTTAAGTTTTAAGTTTTAAGTTTTAAGTTTTAAGTTTTAAGTTTTAAGTTTTAAGTTTTAAGTTTTAAGTTTTAAGTTTTAAGTTTTAAGTTTTAAGTTTTAAGTTTTAAGTTTTAAGTTTTAAGTTTTAAGTTTTAAGTTTTAAGTTTTAAGTTTTAAGTTTTAAGTTTTAAGTTTTAAGTTTTAAGTTTTAAGTTTTAAGTTTTAAGTTTTAAGTTTTAAGTTTTAAGTTTTAAGTTTTAAGTTTTAAGTTTTAAGTTTTAAGTTTTAAGTTTTAAGTTTTAAGTTTTAAGTTTTAAGTTTTACGTTTTACGTTTTAACTTTTAAGTTTTAAGTTTTACGTTTGAAGTTTGAAGTTTTAAGCTTTAAGTTTTAAGTTTTAAGTTTTAAGATTTTAACTTATTTGGTTCTTTCTTCCAAAACACTTATCGACTCGACAATGTGGATAAAGGAACATTTACTATTTTTTTTTTTTTTTTATTATTTTTTTAATTGGGTGCAGAGTGGACTTATTAACGGTCCTAGCTCCTTGTATCTGTCAGAGCGTCTGCACCCAATGCGCGATCCTGCAAGTAAAGATTAATAGCTACCTTAAATTTATTCATTTTATATTCCTTCGGAAATTTGAAGTGTATTAGCGAATTCCACTTTTTTGATGTTCGGTATAAAAATTCGCGCTTGATATCTTCAGTTCGAGGTTTTGGGAGCTTCACCGTAAACCTATGTGCATTGGTTATTCCTCTTGTTACTCTTGTTGTTGTAACGAATGGTGGTATTTTCTCCGATAGTTCTGCAGAACATTTACCATGTAAGCATCTGTAGAAGACGCAGAGTTCTGCAACATCTCTGCGATGCTGTAAGCTGTTTAGTTTGAATTTTTGAATTTTTATTAATATTTATTATTTACAAATTATACAATTAAACTCTTTACAATATCAATTTCCCAATGGATTTATTGTCCTTTGAAGGGTAATTGATATTGTAATTCACATTTTAAAACATATACAAAATTATAAATTTTTTACATAATTCAATACAATCATTACAAAAATTTAAGAAATATAATTATTTATAAGATTTCCATAATAAATTTGTAGCTGTTTCTTAAATTGAGGAACACTCATTGAAGCTTTAAGTGATTCTGGCAACTTATTGTAATTTGAACGGCCCGAAAACCTTATCGATTTGCACCCAAATTCGTTACTGATAGATCCACATGATATGCTATTAATAAATCGGGTGTCATAATTATGATTACAGTTATTAAATTTAAGATTAGAGAGCGCTGAAGAAACATTTAACATCTTGTACATGTATAGTGAAACTTGGTACTCATACAATGCACCAATTGGTAAAATACCCTTGGACTCGGTTTCATATAAAACTAATGATGGGAAACGTGAAGACAGCTTTAAAACAGCTTTTAAACTTTTGTTTTGCATGATTTGTCAAGATTTCAATCTGCTTCGACTTGCAGTTCCGTACACAATTCTAGAGTGAATAAATGTAAAATACACCAATCTCAGTACATAGCTCGGCACACAAAAGGAAAGTTTCCTTAACAATCCTACTAACGGAGCCATTTTACTACAGATGGTTTTAGTGTGTTCAGCCCAAGACATATGCGTGTCAAAAGTTACTCCTAAGTACTTGAAAAACTCAACTCTATCAACTACAATGTTATTTATAGTAAAATAAGACAAATTGATAGGACATTTATGTGGGGAATGAAAAATCATAAATTTCGTTTTATGTAAATTTATAGAGATCACATTAGATTTGAAATATTCCAGTAGAATGTCCATATCATGCTTCATACTATTATGTATTGTCAAAGGGTCCTTTGTTTAATAAAATACTACAGTATCATCTGCGAAAATTCGAATTTGCCCATTTAAAGGTAATAGCGAGATATCATTAATAAATATCAGAAACAGCAACGGACCTAGCACACTGCCTTGAGGCACTCCACAATCCACATTTAAGACATCACTGGTGGATCCGTTGATCATGACGTATTGTTGACGATTAGTCAAATAACTATTAATTAACCTATTGGCTACTCCACGAAATCCATAACAGCACAATTTATCTAAAAGCAATTGGTGATCAACCGTATCAAAAGCTTTCTTTAGAACAAGAAAGAGAGCTCCAACATATTCTTTTCGATCAAAGACATTGTAGATCATGTTAGCCATTTCGACAAGTGCCAACTCAGTACCCAAACCTTCCCTAAAACCATACTGATGTGCATAATAAAAGTTTGAACTGTTAAGGAAACTCCTAAACCGTGAGTTCAGTATTTTCTCAATGATTTTGTCAAATACAGACGAAGTCGAAATAGGTCTGTAGTTAGAAACAAGATCCTTATCGCCATCTTTAAATACTGGCACAACTTTGGCAATTTTTAGAGCATTAGGATATTCACCAGTTTCAAGGATTGTGTTAGTTAATTTCGCTATAAGTTCCGAAAAGAATGTGACATTATGCTTCAAAACCAAGTTACGAACGTTATCTGGCCCACCACCTTTACCACTATCTAGAAGACAAATAATATTACAAATTTCCGCAGGGTTAGTGGGGGTTAGAAATATTGAATCTGGATTAAGGCACAATGTTCCAAATTTATGAATATTCCTGTCACTTCTTATTGATTCACCCAGTGATTTACCTATGTGAACAAAATAATCATTGAATTTATTGACAATATCAGAGGTATTATTATATTTAGATCATTAACTACAATAGTTTGGATCTCAGATTTATGATTATTTCTATTTAGAAACAGATTTATATTTTTCCATAAATTTTTCTGACTCACATTAGCAAATGTATTTTCATAAAACTGTTTTTTTGCATAGTACTTCTCAGACTTGATTTTCCGATTAAGAGCACTAAGTAGATCATGAATATCCACGTTACGTGAGTCTAACTTATGTTTCTTTAACATGTTATTACGTTTTCCCATCAGTTTCCACAAGTTGTATGTCATCCAAGGACATGAATTAGTCTTCAAATTAGCCACAACACTCCTAATCATAGTGAATTTGTCAATTAACTGATTATACTTATCAATAATTAGTTTAAAAGTCCCGTTCGGATCAGCAATATCAAAATTCGTAGCCTCAAGAAAATCAACAAAAAAAGAGTCAACTTTTTCAAAGTCAATAATCTTTTTTTCCAATTTATGCCTGTAAAATTTATCCTTGAAGTAAAGAGACGAAAAAATAAAATTGTGATCACTAATATCCGAAAAAATAGTGGAATTTTTAACGGTGCTAATATTATTAAAGCTACAAACAACATGATCAAGGATATTGTTACTAATTGACCTAGTAACAAACGTATTCGTAACAATCATTCCCAAACTCATCAAACTATTTTTGTAGTCAGAAACATTAACAGAACTTTTATTTACAGGTATATTAACTGATAATTCTTGAGTAAGTCTGGGATTCCGTATTATTCTGATAGCGCGGCGTTGAACCCTGTCTAATAAGTGGAGGGCAGAGATGGGCGACGTAGATTATGTCATGTAATCTACGCGGTTGTCGACGCGTAATCTATTACGTAGATTACCTCGCGATTTTTTGCGTTTTTGGCGTCGACAACGTCGACAACCTACGAAATGATTAATTTCCTCATTTATTTAGCCGGCCTGATCATACTGCTGTCTGTTAATAAATAAGTCATTGTCTAATTATCCTAGGGATCAAAAAAAGGTTAAATTTTGATAATAAATCACATAAATTACTCATTGGTACATGAACTGACTAAGTGACCATAATACATAGTTATTTTTCATTCGATTATATACAACAATATAGAGTGAATTATGCACAATTACTAAAATACTTATATATTACATCAACAATTTGACATAATTCAAATTTGTACACTCTATTTTTAAAATAAAAATATTGGGAATAAATTGAAAAAATCTATTCAGCTAGTGACATCTACCTAAAAATAGAAGAAGAAGCGGCTAGTAAATATTTCGACTGCAGGCATAAAAAAATTGTCGACGTTGTCTATGAATAGTCGACGTTGTTGACGAGTTGTCGACGTTGTCTACGAGTTGTCGACGTTGTCGACGGATTCGCGTCAAAATTAGTAATCGCCCATTTCTGGTGGAGGGTGGTACCAGACGCACCTCCCCAAATTTGACAGCAATATTCTATAAATGGTCGGATGAAGGTTTTATATATCTGGAGAACTTGATGCGATTTAAAAAACCTTCTGCATCGACATATTTGTGTCTTTTTTTCGTTAAATTATATAATAGTATGATAGTATAATTACCACCTCAGGTATACTGTGTATCATCATATTATTCAATGGATCACTTTCGTCGGGTATTTTTCAAACTGTCTGGAAATAATCTCATATCGAATTATAGGAACGATGTCTCTAATTATAGGGGAATTTCTATACTGTCAGCTATTCCTAAATTAATCAAATCAATAGATCAATAATTTGACAGCTAAAATATGTCAGATTTTTTGAATGTTAAGGAAAACAAACAGCAGTTTATATGAAACTATCTTAAAATGTTTGAAAATAACTTAATTTTAATAAAAATAACCACAAAAAAAACTCAAACGGTACAAGATTGGGCGTAAACTTACCGACATAGAGTATGTTTTAAAGTGGGAGTTGATGTCGATTTAACAGCAAAAGTTATATCCACGGTGAATTGGCCAAATGACTTGTATATTAGACCTTTCGATAATACAAATTTTCTTCAGCGTCAATCGCACCGTATGCAGCAATTGCACCTGAATCCGCCAGCGGCCACTACGCAACAAACTGGGTCGGAATCCGGCAAGTAAGCTCTGATCGTTCTAGCTTCACCTCAATTTATTACCACAATGCCTATACCATCCGAGGTAAAGCCAAGTATTTTCACCTAGGCGTTCTGGACAACGATTATGATATCATAATAATCTGTGAGACCTGGCTTACTGTCAATATGTATTCTGGTGAATGTTTCCCACCAGACTATGTCGTTCACACGAACGGCAGATATGATTTTGACACCAGGCTTAAAGGGGACGGGTAAAGTTTCTATTCCTAATGAGTTGGTTGTCTGTCATCCTAGTCTCGACGTCATTGCTGTTCGTGTTAAAGTGGCCAGTTCCCAAATCGAACTTAGTTTATTTTGAAAGGATAATCAATTTCATCGACTCAGTTGTGATGCCATCAGTACGTCCTAGTGATCAACTTGTAATTGTGGGCGACTTTAATCTGCCCGATATAACTTGGCTTGATGTTGACGGTGTATTTACATCGCTTTCCACTGACGAAAGGGCATTATAATAATTTGTTTAACATGTTTCGGCTGCACTGTAAAAAGATAAAAATTACCGTTGCATAGCTGAAATATTCGAAAGACCAAATTTATCGATGTGATCAATTCGAAAAGGGAAATAATGGACGAAATTAACATTATAGCTTGGAAACACATAAAAATGGGGCAATTTTTTAACTCACAGAAGTTGAATGCTAGCCGACAATAAAATGTAGCCGATGTTTGGATGGAATAGCTTTCTTCGATTTTGTTTTACTCTAAAATTTTAAAAACAAGAAAGATGAAAAACAAATTTAAATAATACAATTTGTCCAGTTCTATAAATTCATCAACACAAAACTTATAAATAAACCAAAAATATATGTATGTACAATTAACATAAATACAATTTCGGCACGTTTAACAAGCATTTGTCAAAGAATAAACAATTTTTGAAATACATATTTTTACTTGTACACAAGATCGGGAATGGTTAAACCTTTAAACTCATATTTTGGTTATAATCATTATTTTCCTTCTAAGTTTAGTTTATTCAGAAATATGATTGATAAATATTAATAACAATCGTTTATAATAAATAAGGCAGGTGTTTTCTTTATATACTAATCCAATAAGCTTTATTTATTTTTAGGGAACAAAAAAAACTTTCTTAATCGTACCAGAAGAAGATATAAAAATTTATCAAATTCTTCATCATGTCTGCTCTTTCAATATCGTTTTCTGGTTTTCATTCTTATATTCATTTATTTATTCATCATTTTACACATTTGTGTATATATGTATACGTATAATATTCATACATAAATTTTAATGACAATGACAGATGACTCCTTATACATTTACGTGTCACTTATTTGTACGTGTTTTCTGTGTCTCCTGTTCCTTTAATGACTATGTGTATAATATTGTATAATTCATGACAATCTCATGAGGTACTATTTTATTTAAACACATACTATCAAATAACTTAATCTATGGTATAAATAAACCACATTTACCCCGAAAAAGTAACAAAATATTGTCGAAAGCTAATATTGTATTTGTTAATAACAAACGCGTTGTTAACATTTATTCAATTTATTTTGGAAAATGTTGATAAAAGAATACTGAACGTTCACCAATAACTTGTTAGTAACATTTTGATAACAACATAGTTTGATCTAAGTCGGAAAATTGATGTTACTTTTTCATTAACATGGAACAAAATGTTATTAACGAAAGCTAGTAGCAGAACGTTATTGTCATATCGACAAATGAATTAAGATGTCCATGAGAAATTCAAATGTTTTTCAACCAAGTTTCCGTTCATATGGATAAAGGACTTAAAATAGCCCAAAACGGGCTGGTACGTAAATTGCGTTCCTTTAAAAAAAAAATCATTTTGCTCTTACAGTCAAAATTTCAGAGTTTTAATAATGTTGATGTTTTCAGTTTAGTAACATAGCTGTAACCTGTAACACAGGATATTGCAATGACGTGTTAATAAAATTTAAAGGAGTCTTGGCCAATACATTTTTTTTTTGTATAATTTGGTAAAAATTGGATTGATTTTTATTTTGATCTCACTACTCTTCAGGTTTCTGTATTGTTGCATAGCTTAAATGCTATTTTCGAGTAAGGCATGCACAAAAAGCTAGTGACTATTGATGATTATCGCGATGAGCACCACCACACATGGTAATATACCGCTTGTTTGATGCAAATAAGGTTAGATGCCGCGTTTATCGATTGAGATTTTTTTTGAAGTAAAAACATCTTTAGCGAGGATAAGTAAAAAAATTCATATTAAAAATGGAACGGAAATTCCGGTAAGAATGAAACGAAAATCACATACGACCATAAATTATGTATGTAAGTGACTCAGAAAAATGAAGTGGAAATATGCACCATATAAAGTAGGGATATTTTCAAAAATAAGGATTACTTTTGGGTTTAAGTAAAGTTATATTGTTAAGAAAATAAAAAGCTCGGATAAGTCAATAATTCATATTTGAATTTTTACTTGCTTTAAGAAGTTAACGTCACAAATTGTTTATTTCAATTACAGAAGTCTACGTACAGATCAAATTTTTTCAAATTTATAAATCTTTTATACAAAAATAACGGCACTTTAATGTTTTGTAGGCCCACCTTTCGATCTTAATAAATCTTGAATACGTTTCGGCATCGAAGACACTAGGTTTTTAGTAACTTCTGGATGTATGTGAAGTTAACCCGAAATTCAGCCCGAAATATTTTTTTTAGGATTGTGTCTCGGGTAAATTTAATATAAGTTTCGCGCTGGTCCGAAATTTTCCTAATATAAGCACATTTTTTAGTTTCATCCCAAAAACAATTAAAATAATCAAAAATGAGCTTGATAATTCACCTAAATCTTAAAAGCATGGAATTTAAAATTGTTTGATAAGAAGTTATTCCCAACCAAAAAACAATTTGTATAGCTATATGTATAATTTTGTATCAAAATAAAATTAATATGGAATAAAAGTGGCTACAGGGATTTCCAAACATATGTGCTGATGCCAAAAGGTAGTTTTGTCTATCCTGAGTGCAACCTATATACCGCCATTGCAATATGAGTTGACGATTCATATAAAATTGTACTGAGATACGTATGGCAATATTTGCTTACATGGTTGTAGCCATTCTGATTTCCAAACATTTGTGCTGATGCCAGAAGGTAGTTTTGCCTATCCTGAGTGTAAGCTACATATATACCGCCATTGCAAAACTGGTACTTTTTAGACCACATAGTATATTCATTTTTATAATTTTTCGATTCACTTCACATTAAGTCAATCATTTCGATCACTAAAGCTATAAAAGTAGAAAAGACATGTTAACACAATAGCGCGGAAACAAAATATCTATTCCCAGATCTTTACTTGCCACTTGATGAACTAAGAGACAATATATTTGCTGCGTCTTTGATGGCTTAGAGCAAACATGTGTTCGGCAAATATTTGCCGCCGTGCGTACAACCGGTCCAGAGCTTTGCCAAATATGTATAACAAACCGAGTAAATATTTCCTAAACAAATTTGGTTAAATTTTTTCAAGGTGTGTAGTACGTGTAGAAACGAATAGTTTTATAAAAAATAAAAATTAATCGTAAACCATTTATTGAATTTCAATTAACAAAAAATAAATAGATTACAATAAAAAAAATAATTATTGGTTATTGCTTTTGATGTAAATAATGAAATGAGGGTCAATTTCTTGTGCGTTAATGTTACGAATTAATGCCACGTAACTGTTTAGGTCATCGTATTTCTCCCATTTTTCATTTCTTCTTCCGTAAGTTATAAAGTGGCCAGTTCCAATTTGCTTGTGGCTTATTACGGAAACGAATTCAAACGAAATGCTCTTTAGTTTCATAGTTGGCTGGATTTGTCCTAAAGTCATTTTATTGTGCTCTTTGGTTGTGCGTTCGGTGTAGATGCATATAATGTCTTGATATACCACTGACCCAACTTTCATTTTGCGTGGGCAATTTTCACAATCTTTAACTGGAATCTCCTGAAAGCATAATTTGTGCTTTGGTAAACTTAAACCCCGAAATTTTTTCATATTGAGTAGAATTAGGAATCTATTTTCTAGGCAAATAGCCTCACATTTGTCGCATTTTAATGTAATTATAACACTGGGGATATTTTTTAAAACTACCTACAATGCTACTGTAGCAATCGTCATTTATCCCATAAATCTCTATCAAAACTTCTTTAGATATAGATCATTTAGATTATCATTTACTAATAATTGATGTTTTTTTTTATCGGCGTTTTCTAAGTCTTGATCTATTAGTGTATCCCTGGTAGTTGAAAGGTTGGCATAACCTAGGGCTAGTGCTTGCAGAAGTGAGTCAATACAACAATAATTTTGTAATAGCTGCGTGTTTTGGTTGCATTCTTAATCAACGTTAGAGCACCTTGATTATTTGTAAATAATTTTTTTGTATTCTCGGCTGAAGCCTTTTTGGTATTTCCATTGCAATTAGTGTTGCGCTTAAGATTTTGGAAGTTTTTGTAAGCAATCCAATTGTACTAACCGTAAGTTCCCTAGCAGGTAGCAGATTAAGTTTGTTCATGGTTTTTAAACTAAAATTGGTAAGTTTATGCTTTGGAGTCAAATTATTCACGTTTTTTCCCTTTCGCTGATTCCTCATTTTGAACATCGTACAAAGTTAAACCAGCTGCTGCTTCTAAATTTTTTTTTTTTTTTTGTATATGGTTTTATTTCTTCCGTTAATTTCTCTAACAAACCGACCCACTTTTGTTAGAACTTTTCCAATATTTGTAGAATTTCTCATTCTTCGTTTAACCCATTTGTTCCCACACCATTAATAAGTTGTGTAAAATATTTGTACTTTAAATATTTTTTAACACCCAAAATCCTTTCACGAAATGAATTTTTTTTTTAAATATGTTAAATAAACTAAAAACCATATATAACGGTAAAATACAAATTGAAATTTGACATAATATACCGCAGTAGTGGCGTCGTAAAGTTAGTGATTTTTCTGTACCCATACAGGTACAGTGGGATCAAATGGGTTAATAACCACAATATAATTTTCAATGTGACTGTTGCTGTGCCTTTCACCATTTTTTAAAATGCCGCTTCATAGAGGTAAGTATGTAAAATAATTTTTTAGACTAAGTTCTAAAAATTCTTTATTAAAAAAACTATTTAGACCCCCAGTTTCAGTGCCTTTGTCCTTTAATGCGCTGTCGCTTATGCTTTTAAAATCGGCTTCTTAAATAAAGCGTTTTTTGAGCCGGTTTCCCTTTTTCCCGTATTAGATTTTCAGCAAAATTATTTTGGCTATTAACTCCAATGCATTTTTTATTTTTACGTTAATTATTGATATAAATTTTATTCGGTCTTTATTTAATTTTTAATTTTTTAATTACTGGCTATAATTATATTAAATAAAGGTCTACTGTTTGTTTAGTTTTTAATTTTAAATGTATTTAATTCAAAAATTGCTGTCGCCGATATTTCGATCTTTCACATCATTTTTCAGGCGGTATATTTAGTTTACAAATTTTATTTTTTATTTTTTATTTTCCGCGATTCAAATTTTTCCCCAAAGGCTACCAATTTAATAATTTATTTGTTGTCCTTGACCCAATATTTATTTACGAAAATTCAAAAACAGCTGACTTTCGTTAATGTGCTTAGATTTTAATTAAATTGAGAAATGAAACCATACTTCGTTGATGGTCATATAATTTTGCATCATGAAAAATGAACCAAATACTTCTTGCACAATGTTTTGTGTTGAGACAGTTATAAAATGTTTTTTTATGTCTTGCGCCATGGTATGTGACAAATGAGAACAGCACAGGTATAATTTTACGATACTTGTTTTCGATTTCTGGGTATCAACGTTTATAGCCCAATTGTGAGGTATTTCCAAATATTCAATAATACTCATTTGATTGAATGCGTCCATTACGGAATTAATTTCTGCAAATGAAAAATCTGTAACCGCGGCCATACGTCTCTCAGTAAAATTTTATATGAATCGTACTTTCTTGGATAATTCCTAAAGACATTGTAGCCAACTCATATTGCAATAACGCTATATAGGTTGCACTCAGGGTAGATAAAACTACCTTTTGGCATCAGCACATATGTTTGGAAACCCCTGTAGCCACTATTATTCCATATTAATTTTATTTTGATACAAAATTATACATATAGCTATACAAATTGTTTTTTGGTTGGGAATAACTTCTTACCAAACAATTTTAAATTCCATGTATAATTATTTTAATTTTTTTCGGGATGAAACTAAAAAATGTGTTTATATTGGGAAGATTTCGGGCCAGCCCGAAAATTATATTAAATTTAGCCGAGACACAATCCTAAAAAATATTTCAGGCTAACTTCACATACATAACTTCTGGTGGAAGTTTGTTCCATTCTTCAAGTAACATCTTTTTTAAATCTGCCTTGTTCCTTATTTTACGTTTCCGAACTCTTCGACCAAATTCATCCCATAAATTCTCGATTGGTTTCATACACGGAGATTAGGGTGGTGACTACAATTGCCTTGGAACGTTATAAAGCAATCATTATTTTACAACGAGGGCCGTTACAGGTTTTTTTTCTAAGAATACGGCTGTGAAACCCATTTTCTCTCAGAACTTTCCGAACTAATCCCGCGTGACGTACTTATTTCTTTAGAAATGCCGAGATGCTTCCGCGCTGCTGACAGGCATCGGAATCTAGCCTTGAGTACACCAATGCATCGTTCTACTGCATTCCTGGTTTGTGAATAAGCAGAGTTGAATCGCGATTCTGGTGTGTTTTCACTTGCAGCCCGATATGTTTGACGTAGTTTGACGCTTTGACAGTTTACACAAGAATAGTACTAAAATATTATATTTTATGTTGGTAATACTTGATATATAGTATGTAGTACATTTTTGTTGTTGATCGAAATGAATAGTACGAAAATTTTCGACGGTCGTTCAAATAGGGACGATAACAAACGAAGGCGATATAGCAGGACAATACAGTGTTGCCATATTGTAAGTTTAAACTTAATTTGCAAGTTTTTTTCTAGCTAAAAAGTTTTTAAGTTTTTTTCAAAAAAATTAAGTTTTTTTTTATTGAATTCAAAATAATCAGTTTTTATAGAATTATTTTAAAAAACATAATAATAAATCAGTTTTTACATAGAAAAAATATATTTTTTGAACTGTTATACGATTTAGAAATGATATGGTAATTACAACGGAAGAAGCCCCGTGGCGGCGACAAAATCGACGCTACACGATAACCATTTTTCCAAATAATAAAATTAGAGAAAATAAACCACTGTCAAAATTATTCAAATCAATTCGTTTCAATTCTTAAACTCCAACATTGTCCACAAGCACAAGCACTCTGGTCAAAGTATTTGACGTTTCGACATTAGTCAAAAACATTTCCAAATTTGCCTGACAGAGACTTGAGCGACATCTGTTGTACGATATCGGAACTGGTAGGCGTGATGAATTTTGATGCGGACGATAGAGCAATCGTACTGTCCAAGAAAAACAATTCCCTCTATATAAGGAAAAAATAATTGGAAAAGAAAAAAGGTCGTTAGATAGAATCAGTGAACAACAGACGTAACACGAAGAACGTTATCAAAAATACAAATAATAATCTCATACGGCATTTATAACGTTGGTAATTATTTATTAATATGTATACAATAAACATACAATAAATATAAATATAAAATTAAATGTGTTCCGTGTCAATTAATGATAACGAACGACTGAGCCTCGTAGACTAGGTCTACATAGTGAGGCAAATCATATTGCTAGGAGCTTATTAGCCGCATCTAGCAATAGCCCATCCAACCTGCAAATGCGTTAAATATACATAGCACAAGTCCCATATTGAAAGTAATTGGAAATATGCAAAGTTTATCGGGCCACAATAAACAAGTAGCTAAGACGGAAATCCAACTTATTGCATTCTGTGCAGAATATACCATTCCGTTCCTTGCGATGAATCGTATGATCCCGATGCTGCAATCAGCTATTCCAGATGATACAATTGCACGGCATCTCAAATGTGCTCGCACTAAAACTACTACGTGTATTCTTAAAAATGTCATCGGTAGCTGAACACAAGAATTAATTAATCTAATAAAGATGCATCCTTCCTCAATTTGTATTGATGAGTCGACGGATATTGCAACTGTCAAGCTCTTGAGCAAAGTTGTTCGAACAGAATATTTAAGGCGAATTCGAAGCTTTTTCTTTGTTCTAATAAAAGTATAAATTTGAAAAGAAAAAATTGTTGAGCTATTTTTAGCAAGAGGCATCGATTATAAAACAGTTTTGGTTGGATTTGCAGCTGATGGTGCTAACGTTATGAAAGGGGTTAACTATTCCGTGGCAACACTTTCTAAAAACGAGTGTCCGGACTTAATTATATTTAAATACGTCTGCCACTTATTCGCACTTTGTGCCAATTATGCTTGCGCGGCTACAGCTAGGGCAATTTATAATTTCATTCAGAATAGTTCGAAATGCATACACCTATTTGCAAACCTTCAAATTATTTTGAATTACAAACTGAAAAAATGCTCCATCCGGCTCAAACTAGGTAGTTGTCGCTGGAAGCGACGGTCAGTCAGATACTAAGCCGATTAGATGTATTAAAATTATTTTTCGTTCATCAAAAAGAAATATGAGTCTACGAATGAAATCATTGAAAATATCTTAGACCCTTTATTTGAGTTGTACCTAACGTTAAAGTTTGTTTTAAATGATTTAAATAAACTCAATCGACAGCGAGTCGCCACAGGTGCACCGTTTCTGGAGTATTTTATAAAAGATCAATTTGTCGAAGAAGTGGTTTACAGAAAGATATGTTTAGATAATGCAGAAATGCTTAAAGATATAAATGAAATGTACCTTGGTGCAACAATACGAATTTCAAGAAAAGTGCCAACAATTTTTGATTGAAATTTGAAACCAGCTCTTAAAGAGGTTCGACTTTTAAAACAAACACTTGGTCGTTCTCGTTATTAATTCGATAGCACCAAGTAGTGCTATAAATCGGGAAAATAGTACGATTCTGAATTTGTGCAAGATGTTTCCAAATTTGGTAGCTTCAAATGAGTACCAAGATATGTATAGATGAGGAATGGCATGAAGTACGGAGGATAGATTTCCATAATTATTTACTGAGTGAGCATGACGACATAGAAACATTTTGGGCTGTTGAAAATGAGTTGAGTATTTTTCACCTAATAATTTTCCTTTGGCAATCGCATCAATAAACACAATTTATTTATTTATTTATTTATTTATTTATTTATTGTACTTTAACAATAATTTAGTATTAAAAGGAAAAGCACAGATGGAAACAGGAATTTAATAAATTAACAATTATTTATTTAACACGACAACTTAATTTATTGCAAGAGAATTTGTGTTCATTCAATGGTGGTTACAGTGATAATAAAAATAATAAAAATACACACAGCAAAATGAACGTCCAGTTTCGAAATTATGCACTGACGTGCCATCTGTGCTAATAAAGGGAAAATACAAAATTCGAATGCAACTTTCGAAACTGCACTACCATTCACATGAATTCAGCTACAACTTTGATATTTGACACTTTGACAGGTATCATCGTGAAGCTGTGTATAGTATACAAAAATATTTAAAGCTAAGTATTTATAGTTTACAATATAAACTTAAATAATTAATGAGATTTCATTTAATTTCAGATTATTTATGATAACTTAATTAATGCCATGCAGTATGGATAATAATGATGAGGTAAGTGCGTAAGAACGAATTACACTATGTGTATGCGATTATATAATATACATTTATTTCGTTTCAGCGAATGTTGACTGATGACGCGATGAATTGTTGTTACATCGTGGTTATGCCCCTTTTTGTATTTCAGGTGTTTACGATGGCGTAAACATGGGCTAATATATTTGTAATAATTCATGGTGATGGGACTACAACTTTTACAAAATTTCTAGCTCACAATAACACTTCTAACCATTCCCTTTACAACCGCGAATGTAGAAAGAATATTTTCTCAAATTAATCTTAATAAAAAGAAAGTAAGAAATAAAATAGATGAAACCACTTTAAGTGGTGTTCTGTTATCGAAAGATTTAAAAAAATTTAAGTGCAACATCTTACATCAGAAAAATAGCTCGAATTTTGACAATCTTTTTTAATTTTGTTTTTTTGTGATATTATTTAACTGGAATATTATTCTGAAGACTGATTTCTTTCTTTCTTCCTTTCTTATTTATTTATTTTTTATTAACTTAAATTTTGAGACACCCATATTGAGCAGTAGCTCATTTACAATAAGGTGTCATTGTACAAAAAGGAGTAAACATCAAATTTCTTCAAATAAGCCTATATGTCACAGCCAGCAGCGATACCATTACATTAAGCAATATGTGGTTTCTGTTGTCTCTCTAACCTTGTAAAATGGCGGCGAGTGAATTATCGGCCACATCTAGTAAAAATCTGCTAATTTACACTTTCTTGAAAACATCCTTTCGGTCGAGATACATAACATTGCTTATTTTAATTTGATTTGAAAACATATGGAATTAATTTATCCTTTTTTGAGAAAATTAAGCAAAACACGTCTGCCTGACTCGAAAGTCAAAGCCTAGTTTTTTCCCTTGAAATCAAGTTTTTTTTGGTCACAATTAAGTTTTTTTTTTGGATCGGTCTGGCAACACTTGCAGGAGCAGCCATCGAAATCAATATTTAGGCCCCTGCACACGATTTACCCTCACTTCTTAGCATAACAATAACAGTTAGCTTTCTGATATCTTGCGAAAATTCTTGACGTGTTCCCACTTTTGGCGGTATTTTTAATTAATTTTGCACAAATTAAATGCTTAAAATTTTATTGTTCATCTTTTAACCCTAATCGGTTCCTTGTATGCGCGCACATACAATTTTGATTTTTAAACTTGAATAAAATAAAGACGGCGCGTCGGAATAAACTGGTTTTCTGTAAAGTAGATTTATTTTGGTTATATAATCGAAAAATCCAGTCACTAGATGTCGTCCATGTTTGGTATTGCCTGAGCAGCTTTAGTTACGAATCGGTTCCATTGGATGCGCGCACATACACATACATCTGCCGCTCGCGTATGTGTGTATGTCGACATATGTTATACGCGCTATTTTTCGTTCCATTGGCATCAGTTTTTCGTAGAGCACACACGAGTAAACATTATTTACTGCGTCATTCGTATTTGGTTGTGTTTATTATTATTTTTTGCTTGTTTTGTGCCATACTTGTTGTGTTTCGTTCTATTTTTTTGGTAAAAAAAAAGTAGGGAACCCATTACAGGACGTAATCGCATTACCGGCATCTCAACAATGCCGTATATATAATATCTACATACCTATACCATTAGGCACCAACCTACAATAAATAAGTATAAACAAAACTTTTATATTACGTAATAATTGGTCTTGCATGTATAACTAGGTATTTTATATACATTCAAACAAAAACATTTTCATTCATTCATTCAAAGCAAAAGCATCTATAATTCCAAGACGAATTATAGTTTGTTATTGAATGAAAACGACCACTGAAGGTAGTATTGGTAACTAAATGACGACGGCAACGTTGTATATTATTTGACATTTATTTTCATACAAACACATATTTATTTTTTATTTTTACACTCTTGACAAAAATATTGTATTAGTTCAAATTCATTTTTGAATTTAATAAAAAAATAAGTAAGATAATATAATTTTAAAAGATATCTTGATGTCGAAAATCGAATTGTGCCTCAATACTTATATATTTAACGTGTAGTAAAGCATTGAAATATGTACGATTATTCGTATTTTTTAAAACAATGAAATGTGGCATTTTTTGGTCTACGAGTGTAATAAAAATAGGTTATAAATCTTTTTCCTGTCAAACAAACTACACACACAGTGCATTATCGAAAACATCTGTACGAAAAACATATGACATGGACATCTTGTTTTCTGGTGTACAATTAATTAAATTATTCCATTAAAACTAAATAAATTTAATTATTTATTACACTGACATGCTTAGGTAAACCGCTAAGCGAATCATTTTCATCAAACATTTATCTCGAATCTCGAAATATTTATCTCGACTAACGAATGACGAACAAATATTTAACGTATTTTGTTTAGAAATTTACAACAAAAATTGCACTAGGCAGAAAAATTAAGTAATTCAAAACATAATTTGAATTATTTAATTCAAGCTCGAACAAATAAAATACTATTTATTTTAACAGAAAAACAGAAGAATTAACAACATAAAACCTATAAATTAAATCGAAAAAATAATTCTCAACTTATATTCTAGAGAAAAAAAAAATATCCAAATGTTCGTATATTACAAATTTTTCTCAACAAAATATTTAATATACTGATTGTTGTTGTTATTTATTTTGTTGTTCCAAGAAACATACACATAAATAGGTTTTGTTTTATTCGATATTATTATACGGCGTTGCCGTGATGTAAATTGTTGTTGTTTCTAATGATTTTTTGTTTATTAATACCAACACAAATTATATTAGTGTTGGTTAATTTTATTATTGAAAGTCTATATGTACACAACCAACACTATCACCAGTAGTCACTTTGTACCTTTAAATTTTGAATAGTTCGTCTTGGAATTATATGTAGATGTTTTTGATTCAAAGGCAAACAAATTTTTTCAACATAGCATGTATTTTATTATGTACTTTTAAGGTTTTTGTTTTTTACGTGAATGTATTGCGAAAGAAATCTTTTAGCGTCTATAACTTTGGAATCCGACCACCTAAAGATCTTAGCCGTACCACTTTTTTCTTATCTGATCAAGGTCTATAAGTCTGTCTTTGTTTCATGAAAATCGGATAAGAACTTTTCGACTTAATACTTGTTAACAGACATCAATAGCGGGGATATAAGGCATTTTTCTCGCTCTAGCGCTTCGCTTGAGTTGAGATGCCTAAAACCCACAAATGTACTTTTTCACGATTTTTTGCATATTTCTCAAAAATGGCGATGTTTGGTTTTGCATTTTTTTTATATTTTTTTGAGTAAATCTCCATAAATAGTATTAATTTTGATAGAGAACATTCCAATAAAGATAAAAAGTCATAAAACATATACATACATGGTTTTTTTGGAGGCCCTTTTTTACAGGTGAAAAGACAGGTGTGTATGCGCGCGCATACACAGGAACCGATTCGTCGTAGTTTTCGGGGGACCGATGAGGGTTAATCAGTTCCTATGTTAAAATAATTACAAGAAAACAAAAAATCTCTAACTAAGAGTGCCGTTCGATTTAAAAATGTCACAGTGTGCAAACAGTGTATGCACATTTTTTTGTGTATCAAAAATGATTAATTTCTAAATAGGTATATAATACAATGGAAAGTCTTTCATGATAATTTTTGAATAAAGTTTGTAATTTTAAATGAAAAAACATAACTTAAAAGAATAAGTTTTAATGATCTCGCATTGGTTTAATTAAAAATTCAGTTTTTTAAACTGTACGTGGACTTTATTGTTCCACTGTATATTTGAAACAAAAAAAAAATACACGCATACTTTTAAATATTAATATTTTAAAACTTAGCGTGCTGTAAAACTCGTGCATTAATACATAATAAAATAATAATTTTGATATTAATTGGCAGGTCTTGTTTAGTACTGCTAAACATAAAAACTATAAAATTGTTAAGCAAATCGTAGGGAGACGCGGCACCATCTTTCCAGCCGCTAAGATCTTACGGTCAACATGTAGCACCCTTGTCTAATAGAACCGCTCTAATTCATTTAGTTCAAACTGATCAATAGGGATAAAGCAACGCCGCTTTGCTTTGATCAACGGGATTGACTTGACCGTTGACAACAATCTAATGATGGAATCTTCGACAAGGTCGCCATGAATGAGTAATGAAATATTTAGTTCAAATAGGGTAATTGTAAATTATTATTTACTGATATTTGGTTCATAAAATATAATGGAGGTAAAATTTAAAACTGCATTTTTTTTACATACACAAAACTGTATTACACAAATAATATATTTTTAGCTGCTTGATTCATGATTCAAGCATAGATAACATTAAAAATATGATCTGGTCGGAGTAGAAGAACACTTCGTGAGTAGTAGTACTTCGTTCTTTCTTGTAAGCCATTTTCTGCTAAAAAGATCAATTGCTTACTCATTAATAGTTAATCTATAGAAGCAAAGAGAATAAAACTTATAATACATATGTATAACATAGTTTTGTTAATTATTCTTTTCAGATAAATATAAAAAAGCGATGGAAAGATCTAATAGAGGTGAACAAGAAGTAAATGGAGAAAAAGGTTTTTTGTACGCTCTGGTATCTGGCCAACACTGAAACATTTCGTGAAATATCAAACCTGTTTGATATTAGTGTGAGTTCTGCTCATAGGTTGCTTGTGTGTGTTACGCTCTGGTTAGTGCGTTGTACACTTATGTATGTACATACATATAATAAACAAAAGGAGGAATAGAACAAGAAGGCATAGAAAAGAGGTTTGATCAAATAAAAGTGTTTCCTTATGTGCGGAATGATCATTTCAGATCCTTAAACCAAAGGAGAATTCTTTAGATTATTATAATCGAAAAAAATATTATAGTATTTTGCTGCAAACTGTCGTTGTGGCAGTGCGTACATTTTACGACACCCATTTCAGGGAGCCAGGGAGCATACATGTTAGTCGCACGTTAAGAAAAACTTAACTATACAAGAGGTGCAAACACGAAAACCTTGATCATCGAGCCATACATGAAGATTCAGCATATCTTTGTCTCAGTTGGCTAATACCACCATTTCGGGACATGGGTAAGTTTCTGATTCTCAGGAATTTTTTAACACTATAATGTTCAATTTAGTGAGGTGGGGAGAACGGAAGGATGGGGGAGGGAGGGTAATAGAGAATCCGCCAAATTTTTATTTTAAACAAAATAATTAAGTTTATAAAACGTACAACACCTACAGCGCAGCAATTACGTTCCATAAATAAATTAATTATTGGAAGCATTACAAAATTCGTCTGTATTAACATTCTAAAAATACAAATGTTTATATCATCCCACAAATTTTCTTTGCTTTTTGGCTTCTTTCATTTATTATCGCTTTTTCTTGTGGATGTGGTAGGCAGTTAGCTGTGTGATGCGCCCATTAATATTAAAAATATTTTGGCACTTCTACCCTATTCGCTTATGCACATACTTTGAACATTCCGTATATTGAAAAATGAATATAATTATTCTATTAAAAATATAGACATTAGTAGACAATGAAAGAACGATATACTGTACATAAATTATACTTCTTGTTATTTATTATCGACATAGTATTATATGAGTATGTAGATACATCCATTAAACAAAATTCAAAAGTTATGCAAAATAGAGCGACGACGACGATGTAGATATAACTATGTACATTCTTTGTATGGGAAATGAAAAAGAAATAATAACGACATATAAATTGGAAATTTTATAGCTTAACGTGGGCTTTTACTACATATACTATTTCGAAATAAAAACTATTCGGCATTTAAATTTGTATTTGGTATGGAATGCCATTCTTTTTGTCGTATTTCCCCTTTAAAGTCGTTCCACAAATATTTGAGATACGTTTTTATTTTATTTTTGACAAAAGGTGCATATTTGTTTGCGAAATATTTTAAAGAAATATTTGCATCAAAATCGAACTTGATTCTGAAAAACAAATTTTAAGTTATGCCTTACCTTAGTTTGAAAAAGCCACATTGATCGGTAGAACGATTTTTTTTGAAAAAAAAATATATTTCAAGTGTGAAAAAATGTTGAAAGTAAGCAAATTACATTAAAACAAAAATTTCTGTAACACGAACTATAACTTAACTTATATAACGATAACTTTTAATGTCCTACGTCTTCCTTTGTATAAATTAAACATCTGAGTACTAGAATAATGGTCTCATTCAAAAATAAGAAATATTATCATATATTATTTGTAAACAAAATAAATAATAATTATTTTATTGATAAATTAAGAATACTAATTTGAATTTTGATGTTATTAACTTTTCTTTGAATAATAAGCGTAATTTATAAATTGAAGCTTATTATTTTCACGTAGTTGTTGAAAGTCAATATAATTATGTATAAGAATTTATTCTTTGTCTAACATTAAAATATCAAATGAAATTAAATATGTATATAAAATTAATAATCAGAATTAGTTAACCTTTCAAAGAATATCGAAAAAATAAAACTTTTTATTTATCTTTCCCATCACGACCGTAATATTCGCGCTACACCCTACCCTACCCAAAAACTTATGAGGGTAAATTGATAGAAATGCAACGAAAATGTGAAAGGAGAAATGATATTGTTGACATTATAAAAATAATTAAAAAACAAAGAAGGCTTTGTTCAAGAGACGGCGGCCAGATTTTACTTAGAGTATGTTTTATATGCCTTGTAAGTTTTGAAGCATTTATTTAAACTACGAGAGGTGCGAATCTCTTTTACAACCATCATTAGAGAACTTAGGAATTTCTTATGTCGTCGTACTCGTAAGCCATATTACGTGCAGTTCGTGTGATTTTGGTATCATTCGATGTGTAAAGGCTTCTTCTTTCTTCTTGTACGCTTCTGACGTAGAACTACGTCTTTTGTGTTTTCATTATACATACTCGTATATGGGGGTAAAACAAAATTTCAATGTGATGATGCGCGTCACGGAAATGACAAATTTACGAGATTTATTTGATTAAAGCAATATCTGGATAAATACATATTAATGTAATGTTTTAAAAACTGTAAAAATCAAACCAAGTTAAATAAAAATTTGTGGATTGAAAAAAAAATTAAAACAAGAAATTATTAATATGTGTTATAATTTCAATTTTAATTAAATACTTGATCAAACATGCCTCACGCCATATTAATTTAAAGCTAAAAAAAAAGTTCAAAAAATGTTTATTTTCATTATGTAAAGTATTGCGTACATTTTTTGAATTTATATTCTATATAACCTATGCAATACTAGGAAAAAGTGTAGTGTAAAGTTCAGGACGAAAAATGTTTAGGTTTGCGAGTTATGGGACTTCAAAGTTTCCAAGTGACTGGAAACTAATTTGATTTAATACTTCTTTTGGATCGTCAATATTTAAAAATAAATTATATTTAGGGATCACTGCACACATGTATATACACGGGAAATTGATTATGAACCGTACAAATCATTATAAATTTCACAGTACAGAAATATAACGTGGGAAATTCCCGCTTTATATGAGAGAAAACACGTGTTATACTAGGGACATGAAATCGCGTAATATGAAAACGCGTTATAAGAGTACCGTGTTATAGGGGGGATTACTGTATATAAACTTAGATAAATGTTTTTAAATCTATGCTCAATTGTACAGTTTGAAAGAGTTTTAATCGAGAGTTTAATAGAGCAATCACAATCCTACAACTTTTTACTACAGGTTTGTATGATTTTCCAACATGACGAACAAATATTTTTGTTCATTATGTTGGGAAATTCATAAAAACCTGTAAATAAAAAGTTTTTGAATCGTGAATGAGTTACATCCGTTACTACTTACACCATCCAATAAAATATGAGCAAGATGAGTACATAATAGCCAATTATGCCATCATAACAAAGTTATCAATCTTGCAAAATACACATATTAATTATTAATGTAATTTAATTTTTTTGACACCATTGATTATTTATTCGAAACGATTAACAGAAATAGTAAGATAAACAAAATAAACATAACTATTAAAATCCATAAATTTATATGTTTAAGACTAAGTTGAAAAACAAAGATTGTATAAGTACAGTATTTTCCTAAGTAGGTTTACATTAAAAGTTACATTTTTAACGATGTAATTATATGTATGTATATGTATGTATTAAAATTTCTAAAAGATCCAGCTTTAGAAAAAATAGTGTGATAATTTGTTGATGACTGACCATTGGATGCTAGCTAAATATGATAGCGTATGTTCTTTATATTTTTCAGATATTCCTTGAATTGGGCTGAAAATAGATATATTTTGGCTTGTTCTAAAGATGCAGTTCCTAATAAAATATCTGAAAATGTAAAACGAAAAAAATGTTATGTTGTTTTCAAATTAAACAATAAATTATAAACTTAAATTTTCAGTTAGAACAGGAAGATTTAAATCCACAAATCGCGATGAGAATGTATTCCTTCACATCTTTTAATCTAGAAAGCGCGACTGGGAATTATCCATTCACATCTTTTAATTTAAGCATTGCGATATCATTGCATCCGCACACATCTTTGGCCAGAAATTGAAATTAATTTTCTTATTCACCCGCATTCAAATGTTTTTATCCCGAAATTGTAACTGAAATGCATTTTTAGCGACTCACTCTTTTAATAATTTATAATTTAATAATTAAAATCGTTTATCGCCACAATTATTTGAAATGCAACGCATTTCAACTTACAAAATATAATTATGAATGCATTTCTCTTTTCACTCGCTTCAATGCGAATGCATACCCACACCATCTATTGTCGTATCCAAAAATCATTCATTCCGCAAAATACGATTTGTTTTTGCTGAAACAGAAAAATCAAGTGTATTGCTTTGGTAAATCTACAAAAAAATACAACAACAATTGCATTAAATAAATCCAAAAAAGATTGAGCTAAATCCAATTATTTTTTGAATTTACTTAAATCAAATCCGATTTTTTCGAAACAAGAAATTGCTTCATTTTAAATCCAAACCTAAATCTAATCCTTTTTTACCAAAGCAATACACTTATCATGTCTAGTACCGTAGACAGACACAGAGTTAATCGCGATTTTCAGCTGTCACTTTTGGCAAAAATCGAATTGTGGAAACAATAATCCGGTTTAGGTGAAAATTGTGTAATGACAGACGACTGCCATTACACAAGCTTCACAAAAAACTGGATTATTTCGTTTCCACAACGCGATTTTTGATAATCGGGGTACATGAAAATCGCGATTAACTTTGTGTCTGTCTACCGTATAAGTATTTCTACCTCTTCACATTTTGTCATTTTGACACACGCTATTTTGTTCTATACAAAATAGACACTCTCGATTTCTTTTTGAATAGCGACGCACGCTCGCTTAATAATAATTTTCAATTTTTCAAGACGTCATCGTCCATTTTTAAAATATTAAAAACAAATTTTATTTCGGTGCTAAAAAAGAAACAAGTTATCTGTGAATAAGATAATTATTAAATCTAAATTAACGCGCGTATTGGTGGTGGATCTTAATGTTGGTGCATTTGTAAAAATTAAAATATTGTAAACCTGAATTTTGTGAATATAAACCACTACACGTTTTGCGTGGCGTAGAAAAATTTAATTTGTTGGGAGATTCATTGAACGATCAGCAATTGGAGCACGCCGCAATCCCATATCCCATACATTCTTCCACATCTGAGCAGCACAATCAAGGTTATGTTTAATTGATAACAGCATTTGGCTTTTATGTATAATAGTAAACTATTTTAGGAAAGCTTCATTCAATTGGAAGAAATTCAGGAGCACGGAAAAGTGTCTTTTAATAGATGAAAACTCCGAACATGTTTCTCAAGGAGTTAGTTCTGGTAATAGTTGCCCAAGCACGGAAGTACCTGTTGTTCCTATTAACGAAAGGCATACATATCATCTGCCTCCGAATTTATTCCTAAAACAAAATATTTTAAATTAGAAACGCGTTTATTGGTAAAAAATAAACAAATTCAATAAAATTTACCAATTTTATTTATTTCATGCACTAAATTGTTCTTTCATAGCCATTTTCCGATTGTATAGTAGCTAAACAATTCAACAAAAGTTTGTTTATGTTTAAAAGTTTGACGTTTCACTAAATTTGTTTTTTATTTGGATTTATTTTACAGATGTGTACTTAAAATTTCAAGGAAAAATAGTAAGAAATAATTTAAAATTTTCCGAAAATAAGTAGTGCAATATTTGAATAGTTTAAATAATGCTTCAATTAGTTAGTCAGTCTCAAAACATTTGTATGTTAATTGAGTTTATCGCAAGTTTAATGTAAAAAAAAATATTTTCGGATCCAGTACGGCTCTTTTTCGGAATTAGCTTTTTAGAGTGTGAGGCATATATAAAATGAGCGGTCCAACTAGAAAAAAAAAAAAAAAAAATGTACCATTCGTTTTTGCTGTTTACTATGATAAATATTTTGCATGTCCCCTCCATGTATACTTCTCAGTGGTTTATACCGTTAGTTTTTACAAATGTCAAAAAATAAAAATTGTTTAAAGAAGGAAAATATTTCTTTTTATCGCTGATCGACTAAAGTCTGAAATACCGATCGCGTTGATTTTTTTTGAGTAAAAGTTGGTTGTTTGGATAAAAGTTCTTAATCGATTTTTATTATTAGGTATAATGGAGGATTGTTTGAAAATTATTAGTGTTTTTAAGATTAGAAGAAATTCGGCAGTGAGGCAACATAAATTATAAAAAATTAGAAAAAGAAGGTAGTTTCTTAATAAGTTTTTTGACTAATAGTCTTTCTTAATCTAGTCCTATAATATAAAATAATACATACATAAATGTACCAAATCAATTTCAGATTAATCATTAAAAATTGAATTGCAGGTGTGGGAAAGCTGATCGATACCTTTGCTCAAGCGCGTCAAATATAGCAAACAATTTCTTAAAGTACACTATCGTGTACCTAATGTAGGAAAAGATTTGCTTACGAAATTAAGCGACAAGCGATTTTATGTAACGTTCTTCGTAGGATTTACAACCGAAACCAAACAAAAGCAAGCTTCTGTGAAAATACAAACAAACTCGAATATTATTTTCTTGTAGTCAAAACAAGGTTTAACGAGCATGTAAAAGAAATTGGGAAAAGTAATATTAAATTAAATTATGCATACCATATAACCAGGGAACAATACAAATATACCAGTTAAAGCCACAACATAGAAATTCTGCATAGAATACGGAAAGGGTAAAACTTGGACAGGTTAGAAGAAGTTGAAATATACTATCACAGACCTAACCCCTTATTACCCAATGACAAAGTACTTTATAACGGCATTTACGAAATGTATATAAGTAGTCCAAATTGAAGAAAAAGAGAAAACAAATTGTTTATACTTCAGAATATTTGTAAGAGTTGACAATGAGCCAGGGGCTCGAAACTATAGGCCTTAAGAGATTTTAAAATAATTATCACTACGGGAAAATAATATTCGTGTTTGTTTGTATTTGCTTTTTAAAAATATGCTCTTTTAACCTCGAAGGGCACCTCCATCATCCCAAAATAAAGTCCTTCTCGAAACGTTGAGAAAACAATCTTACGTGCCGTGCCGCTGGTCACGAGGCAAAACCGTGTGTCTACGTTTTTATACTTTTTCTTTCCTTTTTTGAACAATTGATCAAATTATATATTTTTTTGTTGAAACAACTTAACCGCAATGAGCATTCTGGAATAAAAGACAAGAATATTGAATTCATCAAATCATTACCGTCCGAGCTTGAATTGCTCTCACCAAATTTATAACTGGCATTGGACCACGCTATATTCGGGGATGTATAGTTATTATGTTCTAAGTACCTTTTGGCAGTTAGAAATTAAGAAACAGATATTTGACAGATGTATGAGCGCAAAAGAGAAACAATCTAAAACTTCCAAAAGTAGCCTTCTCCCTATTTTGACCAGCTTCCTAAATTGACCACTTTTTGTCTGTGACTTTAAAGAAGTTTCCCTGTATATAGCGTTTTTAAGTACAAGAAACCCTATAATTACATAACATTATGTGAAATAACCTAAATTAGTGTGAAAAATAGAAATTTATTATTTGTGGAATTAGTATTTTCAATTCCGGAATAAACGAAACCAAAATATGAGCCGGTATTCCGGAATTTGATGCCTAATAGAACCAAGAAACAAATAAATAATAATGACGCACAACACAATGTCGCTGCTCAGATGGTTATAGATGGAGAGCTGTTAGACAATTTTGAGTAGGTATTTGAGGCAGCATGAAAATTTGTGTGACGCTTCTTTAGCAATGTCTAAACACAAAATCAAAGACCTGGCTGAAGGGTAGCGGGGCATTGTCAACCTTTGATTTTTTTAAGTTGCGAATTTTTTTTTGCAAAAAATGTATTTGAGGCATTCTGAAATTTTAATACCTTTTAGTTTAGTATTTAATAAAATATAAAATAAAAAAGCCAGATCATTTATTTAGTCGGGTCTAAAATTTTGCCAGGCGGCTTTAAAGTTGAATTTTGTAGATTTCTAAAAAATATATTTGCGGCAAGCTAAGACTTAGACAGATAAATATAATATACCTAAAAAAACATAACTTCAAAAAGACAGGTCATTTTGGTGGGGCTCTCTACCTGCCAGGTGGTCGGGAATGTACTGAGTTCTTAAGCGCTTTTGTCGTAATTCTACTTTGTAGTTTTCTGTTTCGCTTATTCTATTACATTTAGTTATCATCAACACTACTTTCTTGAACCTATTATTTAGCATTATTTTTTTCATTATATAAGCAGAAAAAATCATAATTTTTACCTTTGAAATAGATTTTTCGAACCTATCAGCAGATTCGTTACATTCAGAAATAAACATTTCACGTAATTTTGCATCTACTTCTTCAATATTTATCAAACAATCTTGTTCTGCATTTAAAGCTGCTTTTCCACTCGAAATATTGAAAAGTCGTTGCTGGTCGATGCTAGTATCGAATGGATTCATAAATTTGGAAAATGCATTGACAAATAATTGAATTTGTTTAGTGTCTTTGTTTAAATTATATTTTTCCAAATCAGCTATAACATGTTGCCGTTTCCGTAGATAAGTAGCCTCATATGTATATGATACAACAGTTGATCGAATCTCGTGGCTCTTACAACAGCGCTGCCGAGCAGAAATGGAGTTAATAAAATGTACTGCACCTGTTAATCTTCTTTCAGCATCTGCATTGATTGTCTGTTCTAGAGTCAGATCAATTGGCTGTCTATAGAATGACTTGTCCGTTCTTTGGATTCCAAAATAACTACTTTCCATGGACTCTTGTAATCGTGGATCAGTTTGTTCTTGTAACTTAAAAAGAGCAAAGGTTGACAATGCCCCGCTACCCTTCAGCCAGGTCTCTGATTTTGTATTTAGACATTGCTAAAGAAGCCATTTACTTTCCCGATTTGTTTGGTTTTTTGCAGTTTCAGCCCTTCCACATTTTGTGGAATATGGACCAGCCGGTGTATCATGCTGTCAAAAGCTGCTCGCTTTTGTTGAACAGGATGATACGTCTCATTGGTAATATATCTGTCCGTTGCGTTATTTCTGCGATATATGCTGAAGCGAAATTTATGTTCTTCTTTTTTGACCATAATGTCCAAGAATGGTAACTGGTTGTTATCTTCGCTTTCCATAGTAAACTTTATCGATGGAGATTGACAGTTGCGGAATTTTAGAAGTCGACGTGTTTGGTTCTTCCCAATAACAGCAAACTTATCATCTACAAATCTGTAAAAGATTTTTGGAAAACATCTGTGAATCTGTATTTTCTCTTCAAGGTTACCCATGAACAAACTTGCCATAAAAGGGGATAAGAAGTTTCCCATTGATGTTCCAAATGATTGTTTGTGTGCTTTCTCCCTGAATTGAAAATAAATAGCTTTCTTTCATACATGTTCGTGTTAACTCGCAATATAAATCTAAACAGTCTTCATCTAAATGTTGATATTCCAGCCACTCCGATAGAACATACACAGCATTTTCACAATAAAAAACAAATTTTTTTTTTTTAATTTTCTTCGCCAATTTGGCAAAATCGAAATTATTTTCGAATGTAAAGTTGCAGGTCAGGATATTGTGAACATATACACATAAAGCGCTAAATGAGACGATTTCAATACGGACATTGATATTCATGTAAACCTTTTGTTACTACATTGTGCTACCTCGTAAATACTTTTAAAATCTGATGATGGAAGTGTTTCCGAAAATATATACATTTTTAACCCTCAATCCATGAAGGTATTTTAGGCACCTTAATTCCATGAACCAAGGTCGTTTTAGTCTTTGCGCTCAAATTAAACAACGTCTATAACTTTTGTAATTATAATTTAAAAGTTTTGTAATAATTTAGAAATTTTTATGGGTTTTCGTTTGAGTAGATTTATCATATATAAAGATGAGATTATATGAAATAATAGCATTTCGTTAAAAGAATTGCACAATGTCAATATTATATTTTTTAAATCCATAACTATATTGTGCGGGGGACTATGTATTACACTATTTTACGGTTCAACTTTAATACATTTATCAATGTCGTCCCCTATTAGGAGGTACTTTATGAAAACACATAAAGTTTTCGTTTTTATCTAACAATCTAAGTGTGAATTTATGATATAAGATTGAAACATATTTTTTGTATACCACACTCGTTATTGCATAATACCGTTTTTTTTTCTTCTTTAGATAAATGTAATAATAATCGAGGGGATGGTTTTTTGTAGGAAAATTACACAATTAATTATTAGAAAATTCTGCATTAATACAACCTTGGTGAGAGAAGCACCACAAACCAATCTATTCAACGAATTTAAGATTATGTTTGTTTTTTGGTTGAATTTATTTTGTCGTAGAAATCAAAGGGTCGTTTTTCTTTTATGTGGTTAAATGACTTTGTAATATTTATATCATTTAAGCCTCTTATGTACTTCATTAAATTAAAAAATATGCCCTTGGACATCGTTTGCTTTTTTAGGTTACTTAACAAAAAATATGTGCATAAATGTATGTACATAGCAAATACATACATAAATACGTATTGGATCAAACGAAAATTATCTAACGTACGTTCGGATTTGTAATTCTTTTAATAAAACTACAATAGTTAACCAATAAGAGATAAACTATTTCTTTTTTCTTTTTTTTAAATAGATTTTATTTATTTATTTTATGTAATTACAATCTAGTCTCCTGCACTCATAAGCAATTTGATTCTGACTTAATTTACTAACTTATATTAATCTATGGCTTCTTCCTATTAGCGTTCCATAGTGTCTGGTAAGTTGAAGTAAACCACATCTTTGTAGTGGATAGCACAATGCTGTTTACCTAACAATTACACCTGCTCAAAAGGATTGGTTCTTTTAAGTCTGCGAACTAAATTCGTGTTGGTTAGGAGCTGAGTTGCCTCAATGTTCACATGTTGCTGGAGTCTTTCTACATGTCTCCCCGCTTTTCCATGAATTTCATTAAAAATGAGGTCCACTTTACGGTCCCTGTTTTCCTGACATACCAAGGTGCATCAACGATGTTCATTAATATCATATTCTAAAATCTTTGGATAATACTAACGTTGCTCTGTTTGGTACAACCCCAAAGCTGAATACCAAAAGTTAAAATCGGTTTCAATATTTGCTTATAAAGTAGAAGCTTGTTGTCTGTTGTTGAAAAAAGCGAGTATATCTTTCTATTTTTAAATCTTAATTTTTCACTTTTCTTTTTGGCGTGTGCTTTTCATCGTAGTTTAGCATACCTCGTTCATGTCATCGATAAATCTGGTTCCAGTACCAATCAAAGCCCAGCACATATTTTGGAAATATCAGACTACAAGAAGACTACAACAATGGCAAAACCACCAAGAATTAGGAACCATTCATTTTATTTCCAAAATGTAAATAAAATGTCTTCAAAAGCAGCTCAATTTCGCAATTTTGTGTTAAAAACGCTTTTCCCGGTTTATAATCATCTGTGAAACTTCATTTCACAAAGGAATCCTGAGTTCTGAATTCTTTCCTAGCCAATATGTGGTTTATAGATACGACCGTTCACCGCTAACTGGTGCTAAAAAATCTGGCGGAGGGGTACTCATTGCGGTTGATGCATCATTATCGAATGAGTTAGTTGAAATATCTAACCTGTCCATCGAGCAATTGTGTGTTAAGATCGCAATCAACAAAAAGTCAATTTTTATCTACGTTGCATATGTTCCGCCTGGCTCACCGATATCATCTTACATCGCCTGCTGCGACACAATAATGGAAATAAACAATGCTGCTAATTCAACTGACACCATCTTGATCACGGGGGATTTTAATTTTCCAACTATTAGCTGGTCATATGACGAAGAAATGGAAGAAATTTTATCATTAAACGTGAGTTCTGAAATTGAGTGTCTGTTTATCGATACTGTTTTCGATATAAATCTTAGCCAAATTTGCGAGGCACAGAATGGTCTTGACCGAATTCTAGATCTGGTTTTTACAAATGAACGGAATTTATTTAAAGTAAATGTATCAACTCACCATTCGTTATTAATGATATTAACCACAAAGCCCTAGAAATAATTTTTGAAAGCAAGGGTAGCAATATTATTGATAACCATCAGAACAGAGAGCCGTATTACAACTTTAGAAAAGCCGACAGAATAAACCTTCATCTTTATTTTGAGCAGATTAACTGGAACAATGAACTAATCAGTAGCAACATAGATGTTAACGTGGAGAAATTCTACAAAATTATATCTGAGGGCATTGCACTATTTGTTCCTACTACTGCTGCGGCCAAATCGAACAAATAGCCACCATGGTACGACGATAAACTTATCAATCTTAAGACTAAGAAAAACAAAGCTTACAAAGCAAATCTCAAAATCAGTTCGGAAGAAAGGTATTTTTCCATTATGACCGAATTGAGTGGTCTAAAAGGAAGCGTAGTGCGCAAGAAGGGTTTTTAACAACAATAATGGATCATACGATAAATACGGCTCAAGCACCCTCACCATCGCCGTCAACTTAGTTGCCTAAAATCAACATTCCTCCATTCTCAGGCGATTACGTTGAATGGCAGTCATTCTACGATTTGTACTACACCACGATTCATGAAAAAGATCATCTCACAAGCTCGCAGAAGTTTCAGTACCTAAAAAGTCTTTTGCGTGGCGAAGCAACATCACTATTGCGGCATTTCAGAATTTCTGAGGCGAACTATGTCGAAGCTTTGCAGAAACTGATCCAGAGATACGACAGAAAGCGGCATATAGTTAACGCGCTTATTAAAACTTTTCTGGAGCAGCCTCATATCAATCATGTCAGCACGGCATCTACTCGCAAGCTATGGGATACTTCAGACGAGGTCGTTAGAGGTCTTAATGCTCTCGGGTCTATTGCGGAGCATCGGGATCTTTGGTTGATCCACATATTAGCAAATAAATTAGATTCTAAAAGCTTCTAAGTCTAAAAGCTTATGGGCCCAGCATTCAGCCGAAAAGGACTTAATGCGCTAAGTTTAAGGAGCTGGATGTTAATAAGCGATGGGAATTAATATGCAAGGAAAGGCGTTGTTTTAATTGTTTTAATATCAACCATGGAACATACAATTGTAAATCGCGGGGTCGCTGTCGACACGGCAACAAAGACCGGTTGACGGAGAAGAGTTGAAGGTATGTGGTTTTGCAATTTGCAATTCGAAAAATTTCAGACATGCTCCCATCATATGGCTTGGACATATCACAGTGGAACGAATTGGAGAATGTGTCACTTGCCGACCCTAAATTTAATCAGCGCAGCACAATTGACTTATTGCTTGGAACCGAAATTTATTATCAAATTACCCAATGTGACAAAATTAAATTGGGAGATCGTCTTGCAGCCGAGAAAACGTCATTGGGTTGAATCGTTGCAGGTAGAAGTTATGAGCAAGAGAGTATCAACCAATCAGTATGCTTGAGTGTAACAATGGACGTTGACGATAGCCTAAGAAAATTCTGGGAAATTGAGTCTAAAGCAACAGCACCACCTCTTACAGAAGAAGATCAAAATGTGAAGCACTATTCGCGGCCACAAGTGTAGTGATGGCAAATTCATAATATAACTGCCATTTCGAGAACCTGAAGAACAATTAGCATCGGCGTATCATATAGCAACACAAGCCAGAGAACGATTACCAATCGAAGCAGCAGCAATCTTAAATGATAAGTATGTTAACGATCTCATTACCAGGGTAATACCGAAGCTGAATTGAGTGCTTTGAAAGAGAAAACAGCAGCCATTCTAAACACCGCGTGTGTTAATTTGCGCAAATTCCCTACAAATTGCAATCAACTAACAAAACGATTGGTAATCAATGCAGATACCATAAAAACAATAGCGAAAATCCAGCAATGACAAAGCTGCTGGATATTTTTCGTTTCAGGTAAAGCTAGAAGAACGATGACAGTATACAAAGCGATCATTGTCATCCGAGGCTAGTAAAACCGTTGCGAAATACTCCAGCTTTTTCAAGATGAAATTTTCAAGATTACAATACTCAACCTTAGCGTCATTGATCAAGCATCCTATACTACTACCTTGGAAATCTGAAATTACAACCGCTGCTCTACAAGACATACATCACTAATTTTATCACGCCGGATTAGCTTCATGGTGAATTTCTTGCATCAGCAATTCTTTGTGATTCGTGCGAAAGACGCAATTCATTAGGTAGTCCGTAAATGTGTAAAATGTTCCAAGCAGAGACCATTAAGGCAGCAACAACTAATGGGCGATTTACCTCTAGCGAGAGTTGAATACGTGCACCCTTTCCACAAAGTAGGCTTGGATTACGCTGGGCCATTTAAGGTACAAATCACGCAAAGAAGAGGGCAGATTCCAGTAAAAACGTATGTCTGTATATTCGTCTGTCTAAGCATAAAAGCGGTCCACACCCGACATTGGATGTGTCAGCAATCTTATACAACGGAAAATTTTCTAGGTGCATTGTCTCGATTCACTGATCTGCATGGACTATGTAGTGGTATTTTAGTGACAATGGCACAAATTTTATCGGCGCCAATAAACAATTAATTGAGCTGTTCAATTTCTTGAAAACGAACACTAATAAAGTCTCTTTTTCTCTTCTAGAAAAAGCATAAACTGGCATTTTATTCCTGCAGGCTCTCCTACTATGGGAGGCATTTGGAAAGCAGCTGTGAATTCTGGTTTTTCTCGCCACAAAGCAATGAATGCACAATGGCTGAGGTGGCGAAGCAATAATGGCAATTTCACCTCAGTGGCAAGGACAGCACAATCCAAGCGTTTCTTCAACGAATTTCAATGCACCGCAATGGTCGCACACAACCTCCATTGGGCCAGTTCGAACGAAAAGATGCGAGCTGTAGTCAATTGTGCAATCGTATTGAAACGCTACTCGATTCAAATCAACGCTTGAAGTATTTCTTATGCCAACTGAGCCGTTTGACGTATTTTGTCTCTTTGTTCTTGTGTTTGTGGAGCACGAAATTGGGCCATACTAACGCGACGCTCTTCTCGTGCGACTTCTTGTTCATCTGCAGTGGATTGATCCGCAATATCCTGAAGACTAATTGCATTACGGCTTCGTTGTGAAAGATTAGGGGTGGGATGTTGTAACATCACTTCGATATTTATCGAAAATGATATTCGTGTCGAAAAAGATGAAAGTACCGTTGTACCATTTTCGATGCCTAAACAATATTTTCATTCGGCAGCACTTTTTCGAAAATAAAATTTCAGCCCTATTTTTGATAGGTCAAAAAATTGGAATTTGTTTGATCGAATTATCTGAAACGTCATTTAAATAATACATAAGATTTATCTTATTGTTTAATATAATTACATATTCCATTAATAATATTTGTATCTAATATCACACTATAGAAATAGCAATTATATTTTCATTTTTAAATGGAGAGTCTTGCGCTCGTTGGGCTCGCAAAATAAATCCAACATTAATTACTGTTCAGAGAGCCGTTTTTTACGCGATCGCTATAATATTTTAGATCTTTCTTCTGAAAAGTAAGTTGCACTTATAAATAATATAATCATGGCTTACACTATAATATGGTTATTTCATTTTAGATTTTTGGAATCTTTGCGAGTGTCGAAAGATATTTTTAAATATATACTAACCGAAATAAGGCTCTATGTTTCTACCGGAAAACGTGTAACCAAAATATTATTAGAAGTTAAACTAGCCGCCGTCTTAAATTTTTACGCAACAGGATCATATCAACGCACAATTAAGGATATTATGTTTCATAATATGGATAAATCAATGTTGTCCAGATCCATAACGGAAATAAAATAAAATCTTAAAAAACAGTATTACGACAAACAAATGAATGATTCTCTTAACGATAGCAAAAAAATGTGGGCACTCATTAAGAAATTAATTTATAAAATACAGACAAAATTGATGAAAATCGCATTACTCTAAGAGACAGTACTTCGATGCTGACTGATGAGCCATTTTCTGTTGGTAATTTATTTAATAATTATTTTGTTAATGTATGTGACACATTAAACTTAAATTTCCCAAACAAGGAAGAATTTGTTAAATATTTACCCTCCCTTACTCTAAAACCATTTGAGTCCTCCTTGATAAAAAGTAGCGAAATTCGGGAAATTATCGAAAGTCTGAATATGGGTTCAGCTAGGGGAAATGACGACATCCCTACTAAATTTTTTAAGTATTTTGCTGAGGAAGTTGGATCTATTTTAGCGAAATTAATAAATCAATCGATAAGCATTGGTATATTTCCAGATGTACTTAAATTGGCCAAAGTGACACCTATTTACAAAAGTGGAGAAAAAGTTGAACCAATGAATTATAGACCAATATCGGTGCTTTCTGTCGCATCGAAAATATTTGAGAAAGCTTTATACTCCAGACTTTTCAAATACCTCTCTTTCAATAATATAATTCATGTGAATCAATTTGGATTTACACCTTTGTCTAATACTCAAGCGGCTGCATCACAATTGATATCCACTATACAAGAAGGCTTAGACAATAAACTATTTGTTATAACTGTTTTCCTGGATCTGCGCAAAGCTTTTGATTGTGTGGACCACGAAATCTTATTAAGAAAATTAACTTCGTTACATTTACCAGGAAACTATATTAATTTACTAAACTCCTATTTTAATAATAGGAATCAATTAGTTTCAATTGATGGAATAAATTCAAATATTCTAAGAATTAAAAAAGGTGTACCACAAGGATCAATTTTGGGACCATTATTATTTAATATATACGTTAATGACTTATTATATTTGAATATTTGTGGGAAAATGCAGCTTTATGCTGATGATTGTGCGATAGTTTATTGTAACGAAAGTTTTAATGGAATCATTCAAGATATTAATAATGATCTGGATCGTATTAATAATTGGTTGAAAGCTAATTACCTACAAGTTAATATAGATAAATCAAATTATATTTTCTTTGAACGGAAAAATGCGAGAAAGCCGGTTGGGCTTGTTATCAAAATGGATGATAATCTTCTAAAGCAAGTTCATTCCTATAAATATTTGGGCCTTCTAATCGACAGCAAGTTGAACTGGAGTGGCCATATAGATAATGTTAAAAGTAGTGTTTCTTCATATTTGTTCGCTCTCAGAAGGAGCAGGCAATATTTATCTTTCAAAACTGCATTAGCTTTTTATTATGCATACATTCACTCTAGGTTTCTTTATTTGAATTCCGTTTGGAATAGTGCAAGCAAACATAAATTGAACGAACTTCTCGTACTTCAAAATAAGTCTTTCAAAATAATATACCAGCTTCCTACACTTTATCCAACCAAATATCTTTATGCAGTTGATAGATTACCATTTACATGCATATGTGACCTTGAACTGATCGTATTAATTTTTAAAATCCAGAGAAATTTAATAAAGTTCAACTCCGGGCTTACTTTAGTTCAAGACACTCATCAATACGATACCAGAAGTAAAATGAATTGCTATATAAAGAAATATAAAACAAACCACGGTGGAAATGACATCTTGGTTAAAGGTTTAAATTTGTTTAATGATTTACCGCAATACATTAAAGATGAAACCAATATCGGTATTTTTAAAAAACTGGTAAAATACAATTTATTTCAAAGGTTCATGAACAGTTAATGTCGTTTTCCTTAGTTTTGATCGTTTAGTCAGCCAAATTTAAATTTTAATTTAAATGTAAATTATAAATATTTTTTAAAAAAATTGTTTTAGTTGATTATTTTTTGAAATATGTACTCCACTCATTAAGATACTAAACCATATTTATTATTTAATTCTCTTCTCTAAAAATTGATTGTATCATAATAAAGCTATTTTAAATGAAAAAAGGGTATTATAAACCAAATTGTAATATAAGAATTTAATAGATTATAAATAAAATCTGTACACAAGTTTCTAACTTTTTCAGATTTAAATAAATAAAAAAAAAAAAATAAAAAAAAAAAAAAAAAAAATAACGCAACTGTTGGAAAACACAATATGCAGAGTAACATTTCCAGATGATCGTGCAAAGTGTCTTTATAAACAACGGTTCTTCGAGAAAACGAGCCACCCAGGTGTAATAGGATGCATTGACGGCACCCATATCAATATTCTCGCACCGCGCGAGAACGAGCATATTTTTTTGTAGACCGGCGTGGAAACCATTCCATGAACGGACAGTAACCATTCCATGAACGGAATTAAACATATACAATTTTTGTTAATAACTAATGGTATATAGCTAGCTATTTATGTTAATAATTCTCATGATTTTAGATTTGCATGATTCTGCCATTTGGGAAATGTCCCAAAACAAAAGCAGCTTGACGGCAGCATTCGAGAATGGCGAAAGAAATACTTAGCTGCTCGGTGATTCGGGTTTTCCATTGCAGCCGTACTTGATGACAACCTATCGAAACCCAAATGGTACCCAATCACGATATAATTTATTAAGTGCAAAAGCCAGAAATCCAATTGAACGCTGCATTTGGGTTCTAAAGAATACCTATCGCTGCTTATTATTAGAAAGAGTACTTAGGTACGAACCAGTAAAAGTGGTTAAAATCGTAAATGTTTGCGCAGCATTATATAAATTTTGCGTTCAAAATAAACTAGAAATGGTTGAATTACCACGGCCAGAAGAGGGTGGAGATATGATCTATGAAGGCAAGTTCGAGTATGAAAATATTGAAGATTTTCAAAGTGCTGCGGCAATCCGCGATAGCCTTTTAAATTGTTTTTAGAAATAAAAAAATTTTATAAACATTTCAAATTATAATAAACTTAAAATCACATACATATTACATATGTATTAAAATTCAATATACATACGAAAATAAATAAATGTTTTTCATTTCATTTCACCTATACATACATATGTACATATTTACAAATTGATTCGATTGGATTCAAATTGTAGGCGAGCTTCTTCTACCTTTAAACGTTTATTATTTATAACATTAGCTTCCTTCATCAATGCAATCACCGAATTTTCGAAACTTTCCCGTTTGCTTCCCTGCTCCTTCCGCTGAGTTCGAGGGGCTACTGTGGCTGTGGCTTAGGTTGAGTCTGTGGCTGAGATTGAGGCTATGGCTGAGGTTGAGGCTTCGGCTGAGACTGTGGTTGTGGCCGTAACGTCAACAGCTGGTTCCACTATCCGTTCGGTCACTATTTCTTCCTCTGTAGGCATACCAACGTTTGGCCCATTATGGCCAAGCGATCTTCTGGTCACCCCTATAGCACATTCCGTAAGGCCGGATAGTGTGACTATACCCGCTCTTCAAACGGTGTTAAAAACACTGATTTCGAGCCGCCTCTCGTTGGATTTCTCAAAATTTTTTTTATTTTACTTTTTAAATCGGCCCATACCTAAGAAATATAATTAAATAAATGTTGCCTTCTAGGTAGCTCACCATCACTTCAAATTGTTTATTGTTGGTTATTTTTTTAAGCCTATAATAGAAAATGTAAAACAATTTTTATAAAAAAATAAAACGCACAAGTAACATAATAAAATTAATTTAATAATTGTTTAAATAACAATGTGTATTTACAAATGAATATTTTGCACTATTTACATTTTTAATTTTTCCAAATTGTTTATGTTATTTTTTTACTCTTATAAATATCTATCCACACATCACAGTAGTATCACTTAGATTTGAACTGAGTGATGAAATTTCGAAGTTTTCGCTCGTCGAAAACTATACAATGTACCGAATAATCGAAAAGTATGATATTTTATCGAATTTCGAAATTTGCGAAGTTACAATATCCCACCCTAGATCTTCTGGCTCGCAGCATTGTAAATAACAATAGAAGATTAATCACACGATTCAAAATTACATAATCAAGCAATAATCAATGCGCGCACAATCACAAAAGTGATAGCCTGACAAAGTGAACATCTTCGAAGGCAACTTACCGTTTGAAAATCACAATTGAAAATAGAATTCCACAGAATTACGAACGAATCCGCCTGGAAAATCAAACACGCAGTCCAAAATTATCGATTGGTACGACAATCGATCCACGGGCGCATAATGCCAAACTACATACCTTTCACAATGTGCAATTCATCAAAGTGAATTCCCCTCTTTTAAATCACTTTTCATGAATTTTAGAAAAAATCGTTTTAAGAGGATTAATTGAATCGAATTCAAATGTAATAACCGTCGAATTGAATGAAAATTGGGAAAACTCGAAAAAAAAAAGACAAATAATACATGGTTGGTCTTTTTCTGTAAACAAACAATTTAGTTTATATTTTTTAAAATAGTGGTTGTGTGTTAAATTAAAAATTAACAATAAAAAAAATCATCGAATCAGTCAATCCGTTCTCGAGATATCATCAAAAAAAGCCGTTCCATACAAAATGTTGAGAAAATGAATTTTCTTCATACATTTTTTTCGTGAATTTTCCCGACTTTTTCATAGTTATACTGTTATTCGGGGCGGAGACAAATCCAACAAATCAAAGATCATAAAAATCGGTCCAGACATTCTTGAGTTATAAATGGTCTAACTAACCCGATTTTGTTTTATATTTTAAAACACAAAACACCAAAAACAACTTTCAATATAAAAATAACTGTCAATCGAAAAATATCCGCCTGCTTTTTGATAGCACAACTTTTTTCGCTATCGAAAAGATGGCGAAAAAGTATCGTGTTTGGTGATTCCAAATTTACGATATCGTGTAAAAATTGTGTTGCGGCGGAAATCATGATAGGGCCTCAGGCATTTTAAAAAAAATTCCAAAATTGGAATATTCCCGCGGATCGTTGCTTACCCAAAAAAAACAGTTTGTTTTAATCGAAAATGAATGATAAAATATTATTCAATACAATGTGTTCAGGATCATCAGGAGCTGAAAATAAAATATAAAAATTAATTATTGAAAAATATTTTCTATTTTGTACTTAGCTTGTATTGTAGATTAGTTTATAGTAGGATTATAAATTAAATTAATTGAATTATTTGTAAACAAAATTAAAATGCTACCAAAACTTACCATTTGTCATTAGAGTATGACAGCTGATTATTGTTTTTATTTTTCATCGATAAAAAGTCAATCTAGGTTATCGACAATATTATATAAATTCTGCGTTCTGATTGCACTGCCATCTATGGTTGAACTCCTATAACTTGTTTGGCTAAAAAACTTTTAACTTATTCAGCAATAAATTTCTAATTATAATTTTCGAAATACAAATGGTGAATTCGGCTTTAAAAGTATTTGGCGCACTTTAATTAATTGAAGTAAAATTTATATTAGCTCATTAACTTTAATTTTGACAAGAGAGCTGTAAACATCTATAAAATTTGCATTGGAGATTAAAATTATAAATTAAATAAAAATATATTGGATTACGGTTTATAACGTTGAAACAAAATATCTGTTTTATCAAATTATTTTGGAGAACACATCCGTAAACAATGAATCGAGGTTATTACTGCCCGTAATAACAATCAACATTTTATCAAAGGCTTATAATATTTCTTCAAAAATATGTATGTGATGTAGGTATTGCTGTTTGGCACGAATATAAAACAGCATAAACTGTATAAGTTTTGTTAACTTTTCTAGTTAAGTTTATTTTTCAACAAAACATTAATCTTTTCAAATTTATTTATTGTTAAATAAAACCCATAAGCTTATAAGAAACATATAAATGACAACCAAGCAGAATCGCAACAAAAACAATCAGAAAATAAAACAACTCGATATCTTTTCAGTTTTTACTTTAAAACATAAAAAAATTGTTGTCATTTTTGTTTTGGCACAAATATTGATTCCGAGCGAAATCCAAAAAGAAATAAAAGTTCAATTAAATACTAAACATATCTACAATACTCGGTACGATTATGTTCATCCGTATAATTTAACGAGAAAAAAAGTTGAATTTCTTCTGGTATTATTATCTACATCTTTATGAATCGTTACCATCTGTCTTCGTTTATGCCAGAAACTGATGTTGAAATGATAATAAAAAGTATAAGATACGTATCCTCATAAAACTTTGTTTATGTGGTAAGTTATAAATATTGCTAATTTTTTATTTTATTTTGGTTATATGTATTTTGCCCATACCCGTTCTATGATTTATTATAATAATCATAAGACACATAATTATGAATTATAATTGACATTTTATAACATTTTGCTTATGTGTACATTAAAATTAAATATAAAAGTCGAATGTAGAGAATTGCTTGGTTCGAGTTCGACTCTCTTTCTCAACTCTATGTCCGCTGACCAGAAATAGTAATTAATTACACAATATACATCGGTAGATATAAAAACGACGAAATTTCGTTCCATCATCATGTTCCCGTGCAGTCACCCAAATTTGTACTACCCATAGCAAATGTTGTTTGACGTTGTTGTTGCATCTCTTCTTTCTTATCTACTCGCCCCTAGGGTGGTTAATTAATTTAACATGCACAAGAAATTAGGGAGGTTGCGGAAACAACTCCTTTTCAAGTGATTGTGATTTAGAAGATCAGTGGTTGATTAATTTATCAGATTCGGTTAGGACGCCTACTCACTAAAACCACCTCCTGTATCCTTTCTCCCCGGAACGATCGCTAGGTATTACTTCGAAAGGGAAGGAGTCCGTACTAACTCTACGAGTAACCGTGCTTGGCGACGATGGCGCTCAAACCGTAGCAACTCCTTAATCGTTGTTGTTGCAAAATTTGCTACAGCATTTCATGCTTCTGGGGACGCTAGCATCACTTCAACTATGTTCTCTGGGGTAATATCAGATTGATCGAGGAGTCCAGCAAGCACTTCTCTATTTCTCTAGAACCGTGCGCTTACAAAAAACACGTGTTCAGCATCTTCTGCGGAATTTCTACAGGATGGGCAATACGGTGAATCATCATGCCCAAAACGATTAAGGTGTTCGGGATCGATAGAAACCAGGAATATACCTGAAAAAGAAGGGAAAACAAAGAAACACAAATCTTGGAAACAAATACTTATCTGAGGTCATATGTTCCAACTCCAATCGCATCGATGAATCCGCAGAATGATACACATTCTAAAAGTAGATTGGAATAATAGAAATAGTTTAAAAATATGTTATATTATTAGTTTACTCGCCTATTTAATGTGCGCCATCTAAGTATCAGCACATGCACTATGCAAGCCAATCTTCTGTCGATTGGCGTCAATATTTTATTAGAATTAATTGCAATCAGCCATCCGAACAAGCAACAACTAAAAACTAAATAAAATGGCAAATCATCATTAAAATTGCAAGTCATATTTGAAAGTTACAATCTGTGAGTTGAATCGATAATATGAAAATAAAGTGTTTATAAGCTAAATTAGTGCTGTGTTTGTATTTATCATATTTGTGACAATTTAATAACCACGTTGCATTTTCGCGAGTCATTTATCTTATGGTGCCTAATTGCACGTAAACGAGTCAGCCCACCTTTTCTACGAGTGCAGGAGCCTACATAAGGTATGATCGAAAGCATCCGTGACCTGTTAAGAGCTGTGTTAGGTAAACGCCAATCTAGCCATGCTTACGGTTTATCCACTGGCCTATTTCAGGAATTAGACGTCGAGTCCAGTGACCCTTCTCCGAACGGTTCCAATGCTGTTGCCAATCAAAAAGAATATCCCCCCTGTACGTTCTTGTGTTGTCCGCTCGCACCATTGGTCTATCCGGTGTTCTTTCATGGCTATTATTGTATGGCTTTTTCCGTTCCGCTGCCAGCAGATCAATTAAGCACATTCCCGCAATGACGCAGGCTGCTTCGTCCGAAAGAGTTCTGAACGCACTAATCACTCTAAGTGCGCAGCTGCGATATACGGAGTTAGAACTGCGACGATAGGATGGCACCTGCAGCGCTTGAGCCCATATAGGGGACGCATATAGCATTATAGATGTTACGACACCGACTAATAATCTTCGTCATCCTTGGCTTGGCCCGCCGACATTCCGCATTATACGAGAGAGAGCCTTGATAGCACTGGCTGATTTCTCACTGACGTACTTTATGTGCTCCTTGAATGACAACCTTGCATCGATTTGTAGCCCTAGGTACCTTATCGAGGGTTACGAGAAAATCGTATGAGCTCCGATTCTAATGGAAATTGTCTCCAGAACCAACCAACTGAGTCAAGCCATTGTTGGATTATATCCACCGTATCACTACAAATTTCCCAGCTCTCATTTGTACTTTGAAATTGCTACGAGGGCGATATCATCGGCAAACCCAACTACCGTCGCCTCCTCGGGGACCTGGAGTGTGAACACATCATCATACATAATATTCCAAATCATTGGGCCGAGTACAGATCCCTGGGGGACCTCGCATGTAACTGTATACTCCTTGCACCCTTCATTCGTGCGGTTTTTAAAATACCTTGAGATTACCCGCTTGATGTAACAAGGCACATTCCTGATATTAGGGGCATTCATAATGTTCCCATTTTGCTGTGTTAAACGCATTTTTAATATCTAGCGTAACAATAACGCAGTATTTTTTTTCGGCCTCCTTTCCATCTGCTGCCGCTGATGGCGTCTTCTGCCAGCCTGGTAACGAGCTGAATAGCCATATTGGTTATGGGCAAGGTCTCCAGATGATACGATAGCTTCTTCTAACCGATTACCGAGCAGCCTTTCAAGTAATTTCCCCGCTCCATCTAATAGACAGATTGGGCGAAATGACGAAGGATCTTCCGAGTGTACTTTACCCTTTGGGATCATCATATTGGGATATTAGCATCTGATTCTTCCAGATATCTGGGAATGTTCCTTCTCTTTAGCAGGAGTTATACACCTCCAGGAACTCGTCGGATTTTTATAGAATCGCAACCTTTAAGGCAACATTTGGTATATAGTCCGGTCCTGTTTCCCTTTTGGGAATTCTCCTAGAGGCGGACAATAGTTCATCAATCGTGAATAGCGGAACTTCGTCCACTTCAATGGCACTCGAGTGAATAGTCACTGGTTTACGAGTAAACAAGGAAGATACTATATTATCCATCAGAATAGGACATGTTGGTGCTGCACCTCTTGCAAGTTTAAGCTTGGACATTACCATCTTGTAGGGCCTACCCCATGGGTCATCCTCAACCTCATCACAGAGGCACTTATAGCAACGTCGCTTGCTTTGTTTAATGGCCACTTTAAGCGCACCCGTGCTTCCCTGTATATTTGTTATAAGCTGAAAGAGGAGCTGGTGTTTCTACCCGGCTGGGAAACGCGCCTAGCACGATTTCACTTTCGTGCGTTTGTCTTCCATCCCGCAATTTGTATACTAATACTTGGGTATATTCCATGGAGTTCATACAGGATGGCCTGGTGGTCACTGTCCGTGTAAAAGCCGCAAACCTCCCAAGTTATTTCTCTACTCCAGAGAGATTCGCAAACGTTAGGTCTATAATAGAACTAGCGTTACCCCTGCTGAATGTATATGCGGAGCCGGTGTTGCACAGGACAACATTCAGAACTGAAAAAGCCTCCAGGAGGGCTTGACCTCTTCTATTTGTTTGAGCCCTACCCCACTTCGTAGCCCACGCGTTGAAGTCTCCCGAAATTACTGTGGGACTATGATCTCTTACATCCAGAACCAAGCAATCTAAGAAGTGGATGAATTGCTCGATTGGCTCATTTGGAGGGGCATAACAACTGAAGATATGTATTCCATTAATTTTTGCTCGAACATATCCGCAGAAACTTTGCTGGCTTTCTTGATTGACCAAGCCAGAGCATGCCCAGATTGCTGCCTTGCCACTATGATCACTCACCCATGCAGCATCATTCTTTTGTACTGTTCACATAGTATTGCGACGTTTGGCTTCATTTCATGAATAGTCTGCCATAGGAGGTCCTGGGCAGCCTCACAGTGATTTAAGTTTAGCTGAAGTAGCTTCACCAGCTACGGTTGTGTCCTATCACCAACCACCGTGCTGGGCAATTGCCACTACCGGTGATGTGAGTACCGATAGATTCTCCATTTCCTGTACGGCAGAATGCACATTGCGGTTCCCGTTCACAATCTTTTGCCTTGTGGCCTCTGCAGCACCTAAAGCAAAGGATAGATAGGTCGACTGGGCTCTTGCATGTGGCCGCTCTGTGACCTGGCCTCCAGCATTTAAAGCATCTCACTGGGCTAACTACTTCACGTATACGGCACCTAACCCAGCCTATACGGATTCTGCCAACATCAGCCATTTTACGAGCTATAGCCGTTGGTATTTTGACAACCGCTATCTGCGTACCTTTGTGCGCAGGTCTAAGACTAGTCACGATATTCTCATCGAAGATATTTTCGTCATGCAAGTCCATAGTTATTGCGTTAAAGACCTCTCAATTTGTTGTTACCTCGTCAATATCCCGCATCTCCAGTGTAATCTCATCGAGATCGGCAAGAGTCGCAACCTCTAGTTTACCGTCAAGGTACGACTCAAACGATTCTGGGAACTGGAAGCTGTTGGTACGGAGAATGTATGGAACGAAGAGGAACATAAATGCGAGCTACATTCTAAATCTACAACGAAACGAGATGACTCTGGAAGGCTTATTGTCAAACTCCCATTTAAGATCGTTATGCCAAACCTGGGTAATACGTACATAGCAGCCAAACATAGATTATTGGCTAAGAAGCGTAAAATGACAAAAAATCCAGTTTTCGGAGAACTTTATGGCGAGTTTATGAAAGAATACGAATCATTAGGACATATGACCAAATTATCAGCTGCAGAATTAGAACGCAAGAGCATGAGGAAATGTGCTCACCACAACATGCTATTTACTCCATCACGGCATTTGGAAACATAACAGCGAAACAACGAAATTAAGAGTTGTGTTCGATGGGGTCATATCTATTTTCGAATAGAGTGTCACTCAACGACAAGTTATTGGTCGGTCCTACGGTTCAACCCACATTGTGGACAGTATTGCTGCGGTTCAGAAAGTTTCCGATTGCATTATGCGCTGACAGGCAAGTCTTAATCGATCCCAGCCAATGCAAATATCAACGAATTCTTTGGAGAAGTTCCAAGGACAAACCAATAGATTCGTACGAATTGAAAACAGTGACTTATGGTACGTCAGCAGCATCATTTTCATCTGCACGAGCATTATGTACAGTGGCTGAAGAGAACGAAGAAAAATTTCCTACAGACGCTAAGGTAATTAAGCAAAATTTCTACGTTAACGACCTCCTCACTGGTGCCAAAGATGAAATCGAAGCTGCAAACTTAAAAGCCAAGTTAGTGTCAGTATTGGAAAATTATGAATTTCCATTACGAAAATGGAAATCAAATATACAGCACTTAGGGGATCACTCACAATCCATTTTATTTTCGGATCAACAGAATGTAACACAAGTTTTGGGCTTGATTTGAGATCCAACCAGTGACCATTTTTACTTTAATGTGAATACTCCAACGGAAAACGTTTGTACGAAAAGAACCATCCTATCCATAATTGCACGAATATATGATCCATTTGGGTTGGTTGTCGCCTTTCATAATCAAAACCAAATTAATGATGCAATATTTATGGCTAGCTAAAGTATCTTGGGACGAGGAAGTACCAGAAGAATTGCAGAAGCGATGAAGTGATATTAAGTCTGAATTCGCAAGCATTAAGCAAATCAAAATACCAAGATATATTGGTCCAATTGTAAGCAATATTGAGATACATGGGTTTAGTGATGCTAGTGAGTTTGGTGACGCTGCTTGTATCATCTGCTGATCATAACCAATCTGGTTACCAGCAAGAGTAAATTCGCTCCAATCCAGTCCGTAAGTCTTCCTCGACTTGAGCTATGCGGCCCACATTTGTTGGCGAGGCTTGTACTAATGTATGTCAAGCATTCGAATTTACAACAATTCCAATCTACTTCTGGACTGTCTCAACCGCGATTTTATCGTGGTTACAATCAGATCCACCAAAGAGATGAAAGGTTTATGTCGCAAACCGCAACGCCGAAATTCACAAGTTTTCGGATTTAGCAACTCAAGGCATCAAACCAATTATGTTTATATCAAATGAATTATGGTGGAAAGGGCCCAAATGGCTTTATATGCACGATGAGCCATGGCCGAAGGTATCCGAAGTTATGGAGACTAAAGAAGAGCAACGTGTAAACGTAATTAGTTTACAAGCAAATACTAATGAAGATGTTGGCGTACTTGATGAAATGATCGACAAGACAGAAAAGTGGATGAAGTTAGTAAAAATTGTATCTACCATACTACGGTACATTTCTAATTTGCGCAACCCTCAAGCTAAAAAATCTGGATTCCTGATAAAAGAAGTGACACAAATAATAAAATTGTGCAAAACATTGAGAATTAAGATAATGAAAATGTATCTCTAACACAAACTTTAGTGCAAACGGGAATTGAACGTTATGTTACGGTGATGTCAAAAAGAAAAAGAAACCCAAAATCTCCAGAGGAAGCAGCTTAAAACCTAAAGAGCGTAAAGCTAAATCAATCCGGAATAATATCTGGTAACCGATTCGAAGTTCTACAAGTGGAAGGTGATAACAAGGATGAGCAGGAAGAGCCTAAAGAGAGACCTCCTCCAATCTACTTAAGAGAGGCGCCATCAAAACTGTTACTGACAAGGATTGACACAGGATTCAAGCCAAAAACAACGACGGTTACAGAAAAATTGTAGCCGTTCTTGAAAAAAATAGAAATATTTTTACACATACTGTCTAAAGAGCGCAAAAGGAATCGAGTCCACTGTGCAGCCAGAGGAAATAAGCGAAGAGCTGTCAAAAATGAACTTTAAAGTGAAGCATGTAATAAACATTATAAATCGTGACAGAAAATCTCAACCAATGTTTAAAGTTGAGTTGGAACCCGAAGTAACAAAAACTAAGGGTAACGTAAATCGGTTTTACAATGTACCAACTGTCAGGAATGGACATTTGCGAAACTAATGCAAAATCCCGGCTGTTTGCGTAATATGTGGTCTGAAAACAATTGTGGGAATGTATGTATGTAAAATGAAAAATTAGATCACATATCTACTGGCCACCCAACTTATTGGCCAACTGAGAGACGAAAAATTTTCGATTTACTGGACTTTTTTGTGTAACAAAGGGTGAAGCTAGACCTCTTATTATGACCGAAACCTGTTATAATCTATCTTCTGATCATTCACCGATATTAATAATACTGAACATGCAAGTTCTAAAACTACCACCACCTAGATTCCTGACGAATCAACATACTAATTGGACCCAATTCAAGTCTACGTTAAACAAAAAATGTTCTTTAAATAGCCCGCTAAAAACAAAACATGAAATTGATGCAGCAGTACAAAGCCTAACGGCTTTATTAAAACAAGCTGCAGCGGATGCGACACCATGTAGCTCAGTTCACTTAAAGTTGGACAAACCGTCTCAGAATATTCAGAAGCTGTTAATGATAAAACGCTCAAGCCGCAGGCAATGGCAACTACACAGATCGCCTACACTTACATCAAATTTAAATAAAGCGACCATAAACCTGAAAATGGTCTTATTAAAAGAACGTGATGAAAGGGTTCAACATTATCTCAGTGAACTCACAGCGACCGAAGCAACAGATTATTCTCTGTGGAAAGCCACACGTAAGCTGAAACGACCAACACTTTCATGTCCTCCGATTCGTCTCCCTGACGGAAACTGGGCAAGAAGTGATGCAGATAAAGCTCAACATCTTAGTAAGGTATGTATTTATACCCAACGAACAGATTGGAAGCCCTGAATTTATACCTGATGATGCAGAAGCTGAGAAAATTCAGAAAATTAAATACAAGCGACGCCAAGTACAAAAAAAAATCGAGGAAAACATTGATCCAAGAAAAGCACCAGGGCATGATCTGATAAGTGGCAAAATACTAAAAAATCTTCCGGAAAAATGTATCAAATTAATAACATACATTTTCAACGCTATAATGAGAATAGGCTACTTTCCTGAAACCTGGAAAATCTCGCAAATCATAATGATTCCAAAACATGGTAAAGATGAAACAAAAGTAAACTCATACCGTCCAATCAGTTTACTACCGACTTTCTCTAAGCTATGCGAAAAAATGCTACTGCAAAAACTTAAACCATTTCTGCACGAGAAAAAACTTATTCCTGATCATCAATTCGGATTTAGAGAAGAACACGGAACCTTAGAACAAGTTCATAGAGTCGTCTCTGAAATCAGGAACGCCCTAGAACAAAAAAGAACTGCTCAGCAGCGTTTTTAGACATTGCGCAAGCTTTCGATAAAGTATGGCTTAAAGGACTTGTACACAAAGTTAGAAGACAGTTACCAAAAATTTTTTCTAACATCATTAAAAATCATCTGCTTGATCGAAAGTTTTTCGTGACATACATATAATAGCGCATCTACCAATTTATACGAAATCCTCGCTGGAGTTCCACAAGGCAGTGTGCTAGGGCCACTATTATATTTGATCTATACAGCAGATCTACCAACATCAAAATACGTAAAAGCTTCAACGTTTGCAGATGATACAGCAATCATGTCTACGCATCAAAATCCCAAGATAGCATAAAGAAATCTACAAGATCATTTAGACGAAATACAAAAATGGTTAACTAAATGGAGAATTGAGGTCAACGAGCGTAAATCGGCGCACATTACATTCACACTCCGCAAACTTACCTGTCCGCCTGTGAGACTAAACAATATCATTCTACCACAACACCAAAACGTTAAAAATGTCGGCCTACATTTAGATAGAAGGCTTACATGGAAAAAGCATATCGAAGCTAAACGTCAACAAATCAAGTTAAGGTGTATTAAAATGAACTGGTTAATAGGGAAACATTCCAACTTAAGCCTAGACTGTAAGGTTTTACTATATAAAATGGTATTTAAACCTATCTGAACGTATGATAATCAATTTGGGAGCCTTTTTGTGCTTTCAGCATAATAAAATTGCAACGAATGCAGTCAAGGATACTGAGAATAATGATAAATGCACCCTGGTATATACGTAACACAAACATACATCGGGACCTACATATCGAAACAGTAGCCGACACAATCAAGTGGTACAGTAAAAAGTAGCAGTTGAAATTAGAACAGCATCCCAATGTTTTAGCCAGGGAAATTTTAAAAAGGCCCAGATACCGGCGTCTTAAAAAAAAGATCCTTTATAGATCTAGCTATCTAATTTAAAGTAATTACAAAGTGCAAGTTAGTATTAAGAACTAACATAGGTTAAATCTTAATCAAAAGTTTGTATTAGTTTGTAAGCTTTGATTACATCTTGTGAGTTTCCTATATAGAAAAGATTCAAGAATAAAGCCTTATACCGTAGACAGACATAGCGTTAACCGCGATTTTCAGTTGTCATTTTTGTTAAAAATCGCGTTGTGGAAACGAAATAATCCGGTTTAGGTGAAAATCTGGATTATTTCGTTTTCACAACGCAATTTTTGACAATCGGGATAAATGAAAATCGCGATTAACTTTGTGTCTGTCTACCGTATTAGGCAATTTAAAAAAAAAAAAATGAATCTTCTTTAAGGTACTTCAGATGTATTCATCTTTTTTAAGACATACTACATATGTGTTTTAATTGCAATATTTAAATAAGTAACTTTTTAATTTTTGTACAAACATACTCAAACAATAATCCGTGCAGCGATTATTGTGCAGACGTTTTTAACTATCGCAGAAATATTAGCTTGGATTGTCATTAAAATCTTTTGTAATTTCAGTTTATTACTTCTTAATTAAAATAAAACAAAAAGTAATTTCATTTTGAATTTTAGGTTCACCGATTATACTAGAATAAAACCTTACAAAAACTCAGGATTACCTTAAATTCAATTTATTTCATAAATTTTCAGATTATGAACGGAAGAATAAGAAAGATATTAACGGCATATACATACATATAATATCCCCATCATTTTATTATTTTATCCATCCATAAAAATTAAAGATAATAAAAACGTTAAACACCAAAAAGAAAAAGGGGAAAACGAAGAAAACATAATAATAAATATTTCAGTAATCTGATGTGATGGTTTATTGAATGAATGGATTTTTCGTCTCTCGTATAGTTTTTAGTTGCTATTGCTGTTGCCATGATGTTGATGATTAAATAAGAGGAATGAAATATAAAACAAAATTATTTCTATTATGTATATACCCTTGAGATAATAATCGTGAGTTTATTTTACAACAACAGTACAGGCCTTTTTCAATATACAATTTTTGTTTTCGTCTGTATTTTGGGAAAAAAAATTGAATTGGATTAATTGGATTTATGATATTTGGACTCGGGATATTTTTTCTGGCACACAAAAATGTAATTATAAATTTGTATAAGGAAAAAATTTAGTTTTATTAAGCGAAGCCTTATTATAATATTAGTTTTGCTTATTATCTATCGATTAAGTTGGCACTTTGCTAATTTCGGGTTCGGGCTCAAAAATGTAACAACTTACATACTAATTAAACTTAAAAAAGCGTGAATCCGTTGTTACGCTAATATTAATACACGCAAAATTATTCGTATTTATTGGTTTTCGCATGGTAATGAATTTCTTACTATATTTTACTAAATTTGTTTTAGTTCTATTTTAGTAAATTCTTCATTGAAGTATATAGATCAATGAAAATTTTACTAAAATATCCTAAACAAGAAAACTTTGCTACTCAATTAATGACATTTAGGGGTAATGTGTTTCACAGTATTATTAAAGTGCATAATGTATTTTTACCAAATATTCGTATTTAATATCGTTTAATAAATAATCTAGTTAATTCCTCACTACCAGGACCCATTTATAAGAAAGCATAATAGTAAAATCGTTGATCAGTCCTATCGCTATGGGTATCAAAATTCGAACAAAACGCACGACGATTTCAAATATGTGTAGTGTTACTTTGGGAATTTTATAGCAACAATGCCGTGTATTTTCATTCCGTTTCAATTTCATCCCCATTATTTGGCATTATGGCATCACATAGAGCATTGTCATGGGGGCTAAGAAATCTCACAAGAATCAGAATACTTTCTCAAATGAGTAGTTATATGAGTTCAGATGTTCAAAAGTCTGAAGAAAAAAGTTATTTTGATAAGAATTACAGACCCTATCAAGGATACGTATATTGATTCATTAAGAACACAAAGAAATCGTAATTGAAAATTGTTTAGTGAAAATCTCAAAAACTACAAATAAAATCATTTTAATTTCTTGCAAGTAAATAGATGCTATCGAGAGTAGTACTTCCTGAAAAAATTAATGTTGAAAAATTGTTACTCTGCCGAGTTATGGGTCAATAAAATCAAGATATGTAGCTTTACGTCAACAAATTTGTCACTGCAAACTTACAGAGCATAATTTTCATTTATAGAGTCTAGGTACATTTCATAAATACCAATTTAGTATCTACTAATCGGAAATTTTACGGTTATAGGGCGAATTTACATTTTGTGAATAGGGGCCTAAATTTCTTCAATATAAGTTCATTTAACTGTAAGTTTGTAACAGACACACGGCACTTAGAAGAAAATAATAAATAATAACTGCACCTTTTGATTATTTTAAAAAAAAATCGATATGAAATCGATACTGATCTATCTATTTGTTAAAATAAATTCAATCATAGATCAATATAAGTCAGTCACCAGTTAAATTTTTTTTGCATTTATTCGTTTTTGTATTGTAAATTTAATTGTTAGTACACATAATATAGTTTACCATCGACTCGCAAATCTCTTTGAATTTATTCTTTCGATTTAGTAAATTCAATTGTAGATAGTTTACCGTTGGACCAACGGAACACTTACAATTGAATTTACAATACAAAAACGAATAAATGCAAGAGATTTCGGCTGGTGTCTGACTTATATTGTATCTAGTTATGATTGAATTTATTTTAACAAATAGATAGGTCAGTATTGATTACCTCCTTCGTGAAGAATAGACGCAAAATCGATATGCGCTTAATAAAATTAAATTAAAATAATCAAAAGGTGCGGTATTTATTCTTTTTAATTATGTATTTATAACTGAAGAAAAGATGATTTATGTGAATGAAAACAAAAATATTGAGCTCAGTGCACCGAACTCATCGTCGACCAACAATATAAATTCTGATAGTGACCTAGGTCAGGGTAATATACAACAATTAGTGTAAAAGGGGTTGGATGGGTGTTTTTCTGTTCATACCAAGCGAAAATGAAGCTTAAGCAAACAACAGAACAGAAGCAAAGCGACAAGAATGGAACAAAGGCGGACCAAATACCTCTCAGTAAGAGGTGCTCCAGGTAAAAGTAGCAGCTCCAGAAGCTACAGCAGCTAATATTAAGAACGAGAGCCGCCGTCAATTTAATTAAGAGAGGCCTTAAATAATAAACTTGTGGAAAAATCAAGTCGTTAGCCGATTTAAAATTGCATATTACCTTTCTCAAAAGGGATAACTTAAACGAAGTGAAGACACAGCCATTCAGATTAATGGGTTCAGAGCCTTGGCTAATCATGTTAATATAAGAGGAATTGAGAACTATAGATGTAAGCGAGATGCAGTCTGCTCTTAGTGAAAAAAGCTTTCATGCCAAATCTCTTACGAATATTCTAACCAACGAATAAAAACTCAACCTGTTCTTCGCCTGGAACTAGAGTCAGATGCGGGAAAAGAGAAATGGCAAGTTTGTGTTATATGTGGTAAATTTTACGATTGCGACAGTGCAAAATGGTGAAAATCGATCCTACAGTAAAACGCTGTAGTAACTGTGGTGAAAATCACCCCGTAAATTACAGAGGTTGCCCCGTATACTTGGATTTAAAGAGTTGATTAAAAATTGCGATATAAGCAAAGAGTGGTCAAGAAAAAATTACAACCAAAGAACTTGGACGCCAAGAACTTCAATTGTTTAACAAACTGGAAATTTGGGGACAAATGCCAGCAGTTTAGCGCAACCTGGGTTCTCTTCCTGGAATGTGCCGCTCAGAAAGCAAAAGTTAATTTTATTGAAGAAGCAGTATCAATTCATGCAACTGTAAACAAACTAACCGAAACGATAAAAAGTGCCATGATGTTGATGGAGAAACAAATGAACATGATGACGCAAAATATCAACATACTAATCCATATTATCGTCAAAAACCAACAATGATTGTCCTAAAAATATCTATTTGGAATGCGAATTGGCTTTCGCAGTACAAATCTGAGTTACAAGCCTTTCTTATCGCACACAATATAGTTGCCAATCCAGTATCAGAAACACACTTCACGAATAAAACCATTTTTAAAATTAAGGGATATTCATTCAGTACACGACTCCTAACACCCGGACGGAAAAGCACACGATGGCACTACCATCTTAATCAAAAAGAGAAAGCATTAGGAAGACAGCAAGTATGAAAAAGAGAACATCAAAACAACTAATATTTGCCTAGAAGAATGGTTTGAAAAATGTGTAATATCGACCGTTTATTGCCCTCCAAAACATGCAATTAAAAAGCAACAATTAATCGACTTAACCAGCTGGCCAATAAATTCCTTGTGGGTAGCGATTACAAATCTAAACATGTGCAATAGGGATCGATATGGCTGTCTCTGGATTATTTATCTGCTGGTCAGCTAACTTACTCTCCCACGGATCAACAGAAAGTTCCTGATTTAATTGACTTCTCTGTAACTAAAGGCGTTCTACGTACGTATGTGAAAACAACCGATTGACATGATCTATCTAAAGATTACTCACCGCTAATAATAACAGTGAGTAACGACGCCCTAAAGGCATTGCCCCATGCACAAATGGCAAGCCGGTATTTCAAACCGTCAAATCCAATTATTGAGAAAATTCTTTGTCTTTCAATATGAAAATTATTAAAAAAATAGTTTGAATCTGTAAGTTCAACCTTATTTGTGAACAAATTTATTAAAATTAATTTAATTTCATTCAAAAACTCCAATTTTATATTTTAACGGATGGATTTTTGCTTGACGGCCGGCAAAACATAAAATTAGGGCTTTTTGAATGACATTAAATTAATTTTAATAAAATAGTATCAATTGGTAATTATTAAAACATAATTAAATAACTAATCATTAATATAACAAAAATTATAACTAATAATTAATAATCAATAATTATTAATAAATAATTAACAATTAATAATTAATAATTAACTATTAAATTAATAATTAATTTCACAATTCATAATGAACAACTAATAATAATAATTTATAAAGAAATATTTAGCAATATTTACACTTATTATCTTTAATAATGTCTGGTCTGGTGTTAGAACAACTATTATGGGTATTTCTTTTACATATTTTGCACGAATTGTGTTCCTCTGCTAGATCAACTGGTGAAAAACATATGATACAATTGAAGGATTCATTAATAGATCTCTCCAAAATATTTTTTTTCAGATTTATGCGGTATGTAGACATAGCTTTATAATATTCATCTATTTTGGTAGAATGTACGTCATTAATAATGGTATTATTGGATAAATTGTCTACAGCGTAGCATACTAAAGGCCCACAGTTGAAAGAATCCTGTTGTATCGGTAAGCTATAATTTGCGCGAGATTGAAATGTTGACTTTGCTTCTCCCCAAAATTCTTCCATTCCATTATAAAAAAGTATAGCTGCCTTGCATAATTTGTGGTTAAGGACGCCTGGATTTACAGTTATTTTATCTAAGATGTTCAATGTATCTATATTGAATAACGCTCTACATTTAGTATTGCTTACTAAGGGTAGTGAACCCCATGACAACTTTCTGAAAATTTGCACATATATTGTTAATACAATACACTAACGAAAAAACATTACGAGATCGATGGCTTGTTCGAATAATTTACAGTTATTTTATCTAAGATGTTCAATGTATATTGAATAACGCTCTACATTTAGTATTGCTTACTAAGGGTAGTGAACCCCATGACAACTTTCTGAAAATTTGCACATATATTGTTAATACAATACACTAACGAAAAAACATTACGAGATCGATGGCTTATTCGGATAATTTACAGTTATTTTATCTAAGATGTTCAATGTATATTGAATAACGCTCTACATTTAGTATTGCTTACTAAGGGTAGTGAACCCCATGACAACTTTCTGAAAATTTGCACATATATTGTTAATACAATACACTAACGAAAAAACATTACGAGATCGATGGCTTGTTCGAATAATTTACAGTTATTTTATCTAAGATGTTCAATGTATATTGAATAACGCTCTACATTTAGTATTGCTTACTAAGGGTAGTGAACCCCATGACAACTTTCTGAAAATTTGCACATATATTGTTAATACAATACACTAACGAAAAAACATTACGAGATCGATGGCTTGTTCGAATAATTTACAGTTATTTTATCTAAGATGTTCAATGTATATTGAATAACGCTCTACATTTAGTATTGCTTACTAAGGGTAGTGAACCCCATGACAATTTTCTGAAAATTTGCACATATATTGTTAATACAATACACTAACGAAAAAACATTACGAGATCGATGGCTTGTTCGAATAATTTACAGTTATTTTATCTAAGATGTTCAATGTATATTGAATAACGCTCTACATTTAGTATTGCTTACTAAGGGTAGTGAACCCCATGACAACTTTCTGAAAATTTGCACATATATTGTTAATACAATACACTAACGAAAAAACATTACGAGATCGATGGCTTATTCGGATAATTTACAGTTATTTTATCTAAGATGTTCAATGTATATTGAATAACGCTCTACATTTAGTATTGCTTACTAAGGGTAGTGAACCCCATGACAACTTTCTGAAAATTTGCACATATATTGTTAATACAATACACTAACGAAAAAACATTACGAGATCGATGGCTTGTTCGAATAATTTACAGTTATTTTATCTAAGATGTTCAATGTATATTGAATAACGCTCTACATTTAGTATTGCTTACTAAGGGTAGTGAACCCCATGACAACTTTCTGAAAATTTGCACATATATTGTTAATACAATACACTAACGAAAAAACATTACGAGATCGATGGCTTATTCGGATAATTTACAGTTATTTTATCTAAGATGTTCAATGTATATTGAATAACGCTCTACATTTAGTATTGCTTACTAAGGGTAGTGAACCCCATGACAACTTTCTGAAAATTTGCACATATATTGTTAATACAATACACTAACGAAAAAACATTACGAGATCGATGGCTTGTTCGAATAATTTACAGTTATTTTATCTAAGATGTTCAATGTATATTGAATAACGCTCTACATTTAGTATTGCTTACTAAGGGTAGTGAACCCCATGACAACTTTCTGAAAATTTGCACATATATTGTTAATACAATACACTAACGAAAAAACATTACGAGATCGATGGCTTATTCGGATAATTTACAGTTATTTTTTCTAAGATGTTCAATGTATATTGAATAACGCTCTACATTTAGTATTGCTTACTAAGGGTAGTGAACCCCATGACAACTTTCTGAAAATTTGCACATATATTGTTAATACAATACACTAACGAAAAAACATTACGAGATCGATGGCTTGTTCGAATAATTTACAGTTATTTTATCTAAGATGTTCAATGTATATTGAATAACGCTCTACATTTAGTATTGCTTACTAAGGGTAGTGAACCCCATGACAACTTTCTGAAAATTTGCACATATATTGTTAATACAATACACTAACGAAAAAACATTACGAGATCGATGGCTTATTCGGATAATTTACAGTTATTTTATCTAAGATGTTCAATGTATATTGAATAACGCTCTACATTTAGTATTGCTTACTAAGGGTAGTGAACCCCATGACAACTTTCTGAAAATTTGCACATATATTGTTAATACAATACACTAACGAAAAAACATTACGAGATCGATGGCTTGTTCGAATAATTTACAGTTATTTTATCTAAGATGTTCAATGTATATTGAATAACGCTCTACATTTAGTATTGCTTACTAAGGGTAGTGAACCCCATGACAACTTTCTGAAAATTTGCACATATATTGTTAATACAATACACTAACGAAAAAACATTACGAGATCGATGGCTTGTTCGAATAATTTACAGTTATTTTATCTAAGATGTTCAATGTATATTGAATAACGCTCTACATTTAGTATTGCTTACTAAGGGTAGTGAACCCCATGACAACTTTCTGAAAATTTGCACATATATTGTTAATACAATACACTAACGAAAAAACATTACGAGATCGATGGCTTGTTCGAATAATTTACAGTTATTTTATCTAAGATGTTCAATGTATATTGAATAACGCTCTACATTTAGTATTGCTTACTAAGGGTAGTGAACCCCATGACAACTTTCTGAAAATTTGCACATATATTGTTAATACAATACACTAACGAAAAAACATTACGAGATCGATGGCTTGTTCGAATAATTTACAGTTATTTTATCTAAGATGTTCAATGTATATTGAATAACGCTCTACATTTAGTATTGCTTACTAAGGGTAGTGAACACACTAAATTTAGAATTGCTTGCCACTACATGGGTCAGTAATTATTTTTAAACACACTTATAATTTTATATATCAACCTTACTTTAGTCTCTTTTCCATTTTGAACACAACACACCATTCAGTTTTATTTAACCAAAAGTGTGGGTTAATTGAATATCCCAAGAAGCGCTTAATGAAATTAAATAAAGGAAAGTAGAATGATTGTTTTCTAAATTATCGAAACTAACATTTAAATTTGCAAGTTTAAATTTGATAAATTTTTTTTTTTGAAACTACATTCGCTAGCTTAATCACAAGTACCCCTGGATGTATGCGTTTGAATAGCTAGTGCAGCTAGTAAAATTTAGTAAATTCTTCATTCGCGTGTTTTCGCATTCCTGAATTTTAATTTGGTTCAGGTTCGATTTCACAGAAATAAGTAAAAATATCTTTAAGCCCTGATAGTAAATAGTTGTTTCGTTTTAAATAGAAATGATGTCAAAACTCAATTTAACCTGCCTCATTTAATCATAAGCATAACAGTTAAAAAAAAAATTTTAAACGTTTTTGTTGTAAACATAAAACTGTTGTATGCCTTAAAACGTACTTAACTATGTATTTAAAAAAAGAAGTTAATATGTGAACTGGAAAAGATTAATTTGGATATGTGCTATGTGCCCTTTTTTCTTCATTGTGGAGATCTTATTTTACCTTTTATATCACAAGATTTTTTGCACATATCATTTTAGGAGATAAATATAACTGGAATTGTGTTTACGTTTTTTTATTTTGTTTAAAACTTTTTGGCACGTAACTTCATATTTTCTTCTTGTTATCATCACACAAAATAAACGGCAAAAAAAAAAAAATGTTTTTTTGATCACGTTTTTTTATTCATGTCTTCTCAAATACAACATACATTCAATTTATTTCCAGTTTGGGTTTTTTATTTATTCTTTCAAATATATTAAAGTGTAGTTTAACTTATTGTGTTCTATTATTTTGTTAACCCTTTGTTTCCCGAATTATACTTTAGGTATGTGTCACAAGCAAATCTGTGGGGGTTGGGATGTCGAAATATTACATTTATTCGCTTCAATAGAAATTTTTGAATGGGGAAAAATCAAATAGAACGTTGGTTAGCTTTATACAATTTTATCCATTTGACAGTAGAATTTCAATATCTACTTACTAAATTTAAATATTCCAACCTAAGATAAAAAAAATTCAATATCACATGAAATAATTCAGAAAATAAACTTCTTACTGGTCAACGTCTTAGTTATTGCAAAAATAAAACTTTAAAGTTCGAACAACAATAGATTGGCTTCTTTTTTATGCAGCCGGAGATAACAATGTGTTATGTATGTAATATGTATGTATGTGCGAGCAAATTTCCCTGAAATACTCTTACATAATTCGTCATTTGACAGGTTTTAACCATAGTCTAATTTTCCTTAAATGACCATTATATTTTGGTATACCTTATACATTTTATGTAACCCGTTTAATAAACATTTTTTTTTATATTTATTGGTACTTCATATGATTTAGTTTTTAATTACATAGGTAAAAAAAATAAAAAAAATGTTGTCCTGAGTTCAGCTACCAGAAAGCTTTACAACAGATATCCTTGAATTTGAGAGAAAAATAGAGTTATTTAACACTTTACTAATTTTGTTTTATATTTATACAATACTCTTGACCACTTAACCTAATCCTAACTCTAAAATAAAATATTTTTATAACAAATTAAACAAAGTTGTTTACTTGCAAAATTACATAGCTAAGATGATTAACAGTGAATTATCTATGAAACTTAGTTTGTAAAAGTATTTATTATTGATATCTATAGCATAGTCGTCTATTCACTTCATATTTGAAACTTGGTGTAAAACTTTGAGTATTAACTTAACTTAAGATATGTATTTTGCGTAACTTGCAATTTTTTCTTATTTGTAAAAGCGGCATTCCACCAAATAGGTACACCATACAACATGACACTTAGAGCCATTGTTTTGTAAAGCAAAAGCTTATTATTAAGATTAAATTTACCTTTTTTGTTTAATAAGTATAGGATAATATATTCTAAGGAGCTTTTTACATTTTTCAACCGTATTATTAATGTGTAATTTCATAGTGACTTTTGAATTTAGATAAATTCCAAGATATTTAACATTCGATTTCCAGTTCAAATTAGTTCCCAAAAAATTTATGGTTGTTTGTGGAATTTTATCTGCAGATCTACATCTTGTGACGTAAATAGCTTCACATTTCAGCGTGTTTATTTTAAGTTTCCAATCATTGAAAAACGCTAATAGCAAATCTAAATAATTATTTATTCGAGCAATTATTGGATCAGAAAATTCGTCTGATGTGTATATTGCTGCGTCATCAGCATATAAAGCTAATTGGCATGTATCAATTTTTGGAATATCGTTGATAAATATATTAAACAATAATGGCCTTAAAACTCCACTTTGCGGAACACCAGCAAGAATATCATAATAAACAGAATTGGCCCCGGATACAGTAACATAAAATTGCCGATTGCTGAGGTATGATTTGACTATTTTTGTTAAATAAAATGGAAATTTTAGAGTGATCATTTTAGATAGTAGACCATCTATCCAGACTGTGTCAAAAGCGTGTTCAAGATCAAGCAGTACCATTCCAGTTGACTTCCGTTGCGACAAGTTGTGTTTCACATGAGATAAAATTCTATGTACCTGGTGTATCGTAGAGTGCTGTTCACGAAATCCAAATTGCTCTTCAATAAGAATACGATGATCATCAATGGAACTTTTTAGCCGTAGTTTAATTAGAATTTCAAATATTTTACCCAAACAAAGTAATAGACTGATTGGGTGGTAACTAGACGCTAAATATGGTATGTAGTTTATTCAGGTTAATTATTGGAAGTATTTTGGCAACTTTCCATGAACAAGGAAAATAACTAAACTTTAAACAGGCATTAAACATTTTTGTGAGGATATCTATACCTTGAGACGGTATATTTTTAATCAATATATTGACCATTAAGTCTGGTCCTGGATTTAATTGGTGGAGTGAGTTTTAAGACTTCTGTCAGTTGATGTTCAGTGACAAATTGGATTGCATCATTCTCAACTGGTATAGTGTAATGTGGTTCTTGATGTGACACTTGATTGTATCCAATATATGAGTTACCAATATATGGTATTGGTGCATAAAAATCCAGTTGCCAATATGGGATATGATGGTGTTGTAATGCTGTCCCGGGATATCGACTGAGTCTTATAAAACACGAGGTATTAAATTTACAATTTTAGATGACTACACAATGGCGGTGTAGCGTTTTATATTTCCGTTCACAATAATGGTTATAAATTTTATAATTCTATTTTATTTCTAAAAACCATCACCACTTACACGATTAATAAAAAGTAAAAATTTTAAATAGGAAAATTATATTTGTTTGGTTATTCACCAGCGCAAAATTTAATTCTTTCTAAAATTAAATTTAAATTGAATCTAAAAAGATTTCTCAATATGGCGACTGACGCGGATTCCAAACTATTGTATTATCCACAAATTAATTTTGTAAAAAGCACTGGGTGATGTTACACTAGCGAGTTTATATATGCGAATGTATTTTTGAAGACTGTACTACCGAAAAATGACGTTTGATATTTTGGGATTTAAATACTAGAGACACGAGACATGCGTAAGAGTTTACGTATATAGAGTTGATTTATCAGGAAATGAAATAGACGATTTTGAATGTTTGTAGTGATAAACGAATTTCATGAAACGATTTAAATGAGTGAATCGCTACATGACTCCCCCGCAAGTGAAATCCCTCCATATAAAAAAAATATTTATTCGGCTGAAATACGGACAGTTTTAGGTATACGATGAACTGATTTTTGATCAGTTGAACAAAGAATGCCGTAAGCCGGTTTGAGCCGGTCGATTGAAATGGTTTGGTTTTTACCATTAATCAACACGGTGAATTGTTTGCGAAGGCGTCGAATGACTTTAAATGGACCTTCATATGGAGGAGATAATCCGGTACGAACCTTGTCTGTTCTTACGAACACAAAATCCCAATTATCGAGCGACTTCGGAATAAAAACGTCGTCTTGTTTGGACTGACGAGTGGATTTTGGTACAAGGTTTTTCATTGTTTCGCGTAATTGGTCGATGACTGTATCGGTAGTTGGAATTGGTGAAAAAGGATTTTCGACGAAGAACTCTCCAGGCAGTTTAATGGTTTGCCCATAGACTAATTCTGCCGGTGAGCACTTTAGATCTTCTTTCACTGTTGCTCGAATTCCAAGTAAAATTATTGGTATTTCCGAGCTCCAATGAGTTGTGTTGCTTCTGGCCATTAGCGCGGCTTTGAGTTGCCGGTGGAAACGTTCGACCATGCCATTGGCTTGTGGGTGGTAAGCCGTTGTACGTATTCGGTTTGAGCCAAGGAGTTTCGTTAACTCGGTAAAAAGCTTGGACTCAAATTGCGTTCCCTGATCAGTAGTGATGTTTAGGGGTACGCCGAATCGAGATGCGTAATTGTTGACGAATGTCTGACATATTGGTCATGCAGTACGCTTCGGGCCAACGAGTGAAGCGATCGACACAAGTAAGTAAATATGTGTATCCATTAGACGGAGGAAGTGGACCAACTATATCTAAATGGATATGTTCAAATCGACCAGATGGAATTTCAAATTTGCCATGGGGTGATTTTGTATGACGTTGTACTTTTGCGCGTTGGCAAGATAAACAAGACTGAGCCCAATTGCCTACGTCTTTGTTTATGCTGGGCCAAAAGTAACGAGCGGCGATCAATTTTCGAGTTGCTCGGACACCAGGATGCGAAATATTGTGCAGTGTGTCGAAAATGACTCGACGTAATGATTCTGCAATGTATGGGCGATTGTACCCGGTAGATGTTTCGCATACGATTTCAAGGCCAGGTAGCTTAAAAAGTTCTAGTTTCAGTGATGAACTATTGTGACATTCGGAACCAGAAAATAAATTCTGAAGTTCTAGGTCAACTTTTTGAGTGTTTGCAATTTTTATCAAGCCGAAATTTGTTTCGACTGCGGCCGTTTCGTTGTCGGTAGTGCGGGATAATGTATCCGCGACAACGTTGTCATGTCCGGAAACATGTTGAATGTCTGAAGTAAATTGAGTTATATAATCCAAGTGGCGTGATTGCCTTGGATTACGTTCAGTTTTTGACTGAATTGCTCGTGTCAGAGGTTTGTGGTCGGTGTAGATTGTAAAATCTCGACCTTCAACAAAATATCTGAAGTGTTTGACTGCCAGATAGATTGCGAGTAATTCCCTGTCGAATGCGGAATATTTCTTTTCGGCATCCGAGAGTTTTTTCGAAAAGAATCCCAGGGGCTCCCAACACTCATTATGGTACTGTTGCAGTACTGCACCGACGGCAGTATTTGATGCGTCAGTAGTCAAACTGAACTTTGAGTCGCTCAGCGGGTGTGCCAGAAGTGTTATCTGTTCCAATTCAGTTTTCAACGACGTGAATGCTTGATGGCATTCGTCGGGCCAAAAGAAGTTCTTGGCGGTCTTGGGCTTTTTAAGTAAAGTAGCCAAGTGAGTGTGAATTGGGGCGAGTGTTTGTGCGAGTTTCGCTATAAAACGATGGTAGTAATTTACCATACCGACAAATCGCTGAATGCTTTTGATTGACGTAGGAGCTGGGAATTCTCTGATTGCGTTAAACCGTGTTTAAACGCCGATAATCCCCACATGGTCTCCAATCTTGATCTTTCTTTTTGACCATGTGCAAGGGGCATGAAACGGGAGATGCCGATGGCCGACCAATCCCTAATTCTACCATGTGCTGAAATTTCGTGAATGCAGCTTTATGGCGGATTGGATCTAGCCTTCGTGGTCTTGACACGGGCAGATGGCCTGCGGTGACAAGCATGCGTGAAGGTACGTTTTAGTCCGATATCCACCTGCATCAAATTTGTCCCGTAAGTGTGGATATGTGTACCATTGGCGGCCGAAAGAACTAGATCGGGGTTTCGTTTGTGAACTGAATACAGGTTTTTGAAATTTGTGACTGGAATAACCGAAAGGTCAGCGCCAGTGTCGATTAAATACGTAAATTTATTGAGTTTGTCATATAAATGTAGACGAGTCGAGAGTGAGTTGATCGATGTTGCAGTTGAAATATGGGTTTGCGAAGTGGTATTCTGCAACCGTTGATTTATTAGTTTTTTTGAAGATGTATCGACATCCATGCTGGTCGTTGTATTTGGTTTTCGCCAATTGCATGGTTGAATGCACTTTTTAGCAGCTTTTCTGAATTTGTTGTGGAACCAACATAAACCTCGATAGTTGTTGCTGTTGGAACGAGAGCGCGATGAGGATCGTCCTCGTGAAAGGTCTCTACATAAACCGTCTATTCTGTTTTCAAGCTGAGCCAATCGATGTGCGATTGAGCCAGCATTTGAAGGAGAACGTTGGCCTCTACTTTGGTTCTGAAATATTTGCACTCTACCTCTCGACTGCCTATTTGAATTTTGATTGATTTGTTGTGTTTTTACTTGAGTCTCGTGTACCTGGCGATTGGGTTGTCCGATGTTCATGATATCAAACATGCGGTCTGCCGTTTTGGATAACTCGTCGATCGGAGTGGATTCTTGTTGTGCCGCAAGTGCGACCTTGATTAGCTCGGGCATTTTGCGAATCCAAATGGATTTTATGAATTGCTCGCTTACTAACTTGTTTGTGCCCGCGAGTGTGCGTATCTGCCGCAACGCCTCCGATGGACGATGATCGCCCAGGTCTTGCTCTGATAGGATCGTCTCCAGCTTTCGTTCGTCCGAAGGTTCTAGACGCGCCAATAACGTTTCTTTCAACACATTATATTGGTTATCTTGAGGCGGTCTCTGGAGTATCTGATATCACTGTGAACGTGTCAGGGGAAATAGTACCCAATATGTAACCGTACTTCGACTTTTGTGAGGTGATCCCACGTAGCTCAAACTGGATTTCAGCTAATTGAAACCAGCTAGTTGGTTGATTATGCCAAAATGGAGGTAGGTTCAATTTAGTTTGACCTGCTAGCTCCATTGGTTCGTCGTAAATATCACCCGTGATTTTTGTTTCAAGCGGGGTTGGCGGTTGGTTCAACGTTTGTGAGGCCGTGGGTTTCTGGTTTTCACCTGAAGTATCGGTTTTTGGTGGCATACTTGTTTCTCGAAAATAAAAATTCTGATATTGCAAAAATAATATATAATAATGTCGGGATGGTTACCGTGTAGTTAAAAAAAATGATAATCGAAAATTTAGTATAAATCGGATTTGTGCTAATGTTTGACGAGACGAGAGGTTCTCTACTCGTCAAATGTGTAATTTGGAGAAAAACAAAATCGGAAATGCGAAAAACGATGAAGTGAATGTGAATGTTGGAAGTAATAGTAAATAAATCAAGGAATGTGTGGATAACCCAAAACAAAACCGAAATGAGATGAAAATTGAATAACGAAAGTGGTGGTGGAAATTTCACAGTTTAAATATATAAAAAAAATAATAATAATAATTTACGTTAAATGCAACCAAGTCACAGAAAAGAAAAATTAATAATCAATCAATGAACAATTAGTTAATGAATTTAATTTTAACGACTTTGGTTGCTGCAAAAAAAAAAATAAAAATAAAAATATTTTTGATCAAAAACTTGCGATTCCTTTGTATTTATTTAGTTGCACCACGTGTGTAGGTGATTTGACCCTCTTGTTATTGAACAAAATAATATTTCCTTGTTTGTGTAGGTGTATTTTATTGCACCTCTTTGTTTATGTAATGTAACTTATTTGTTACCGTTGTATTAACTCGCCTTCCGTAAAATTATGTACAAATATTTTAAATTGTCACTTAATTTTCCGATGAATAATGTGTCCTTGTAAATTTTACTGTTGATGGTAAATGTTGATCATGTGTTTTGTTGTTTGACTATATTTTATGTCTTGGATTTTTATTCCGATATTTTTGTGAATAATCCCAATGTTGTTACAAAATAAACTGAAATATCCCGTTATTTTGCTGACTCCATATGTTCCTGTTGTAAACTTGTATCTTGTTGTGTTTTTTTTTTACGTATATACAGTTGCTCACAAAATTGAGCGTACACCCTTAAAAAAAATATATTTTCTTAAATAATAAGTACAAAAACAACAATATAATTAGTTTTTTGAATATATTTCGAAATACTACATATCTCTAAACTTAATTTCTAAAAAATAATAATAAACCAATTAAAACAATTCATAATAATTAAAAGAAAACAAAAATCACAATATTTCAGTTTCACAAAATTGAGCGTACACTTAACAGTTTCTGAGAAGTTCTTAGTATTAATATTTTGTGTGGCCACCTTTAGCGTTTATGACTGCCTGTAACCGACGTGGCATGGATTCCACCAGTTTTTTAGTATAAGATGCCTCTATATTTTCCCATTCACGCCTTATTCTCTTTTTTAGCTCTGTTTTATTGGACGGATTGCTTTTTGCAACTCGTATTTTTAATTCCCGCCACAAATTCTCAATCGGATTTAAATCCGGTGATTGAGGTGGAGTTTTAAGTTGATGGCGAACGTTGTATAGCATCCATTCCTTCACTAAATATGAAGAATGTTTGGGGTCGTTATCTTGTTGATAATAATAATCAGCAGACAAACCTAATTTTTCTGCAGTTGGTCGCACATTTCTTTTCAAAATTTCTAAATAACCTGTTTTATTTAAAGTTGTATCTATAAATTCCATATTTCCTACCCCACTAGCAGCCATAGAACCCCATAACATAACTGATCCTCCTCCATGTTTTACTGTTGGAACTAAGTTATTCATTTTCAAAGCTTCATTTGGCTTTCTCCAAGCAGTTTTCCTTCCGTCTGAGCCAAATAAATTTACTTTGGTTTCATCTATGAATATTACCTTATCCCAGAAACTTTGAGGCTTCGTGATATATCTTTTAGCAAACTCAAGACGTTTCTGTATATTTATGGTTGACAATAATGGTTTTTTGCGAGCAATTCGATCGTTCAAATTGTTCTTGCGCAAAACACTGACATTTTCAATGTAAGTTTTGGAACACTAGCTTTCGGATTTTTTTTCATTTCACGTACAATAAATCGCTCGTCATGTTCACTCAAAATACTTTTTCTGCCTCTACCTTTTTTGTTTTTTAGGGTTCCCTCATATTTCCATTTGTTTATAATTTTCTGCACTGTAGAATGACGTCGGCCGATAATTTCTCCTATTTCACGCAACGATTTTCCCTCACTGCACAGTTTAATGACCAATTTTCGAGTACATTGATCGACTTCTCTTCTTTTGCTTTCCATTTTTATAATTTTTAATTTTACTCAAATTACCGTAATTCACTCTTAATTAAAATTTTAACAAATAAATTTCAAAAGTATCCTTACTACGTAAGACTTGCTATACGAATAACATTTTTGAGAAACTACGTAAATTGAATGGAAAATTTCTAGTTCTCAATGAGCGTACGCTCAACTTTGTGACATTGAAATGTTGTGATTTTTATTTTCTCTCTATTTATTAGGAGTTGTTGTATATATTTTATTATTGTTTTTTAGAAATTTAGTTTATTGATACGTAATATGTCGAAATACATAAAGAAATAAAATTAATTGTTGTTTTTGTACTTATTATTTAAAAAAATATGATTTTTTTAAGGGTGTACGCTCAATTTTGTGAGCAACTGTATATGAATCCAATTAGGGATTTTCCCAAATAGAATTGCAACGCTTGCTGACTGGCGGCTAAAATATTTCGTATGTAGTTTTATATGGCCAAACATGTGTTTGAATATTTCATAAATGATTAATTTCGACTAAATTAATTTTAAAATTTGATATTTATTATTAATCGCAACATATTGAATTTTATTAATCATAAAAAAAAAGTAGGCGGACATCCACTAATTTAGACAAGAAACTTGTATTTGTAAACATGATTTTACTTATTTTTGCATGTAAAAAAAAAAAAATGTAATCAGCGCTGCCCAAGCGTGGGGACAAATGAACTAAAATCGATTTTGGGAAAATACCTAATTGTATGATAATGCCATGAATCGTGTGCACATGAAAAAACAAAATTTTATCCGAGTCACTATGTGTATTTTCAAATTAGGTAAGGAGTTATAATAAAAATGATCACTTACCTAGCGGCCGGTGCACTTTTAGTATTGCACCGAGCCAAATCAGATAAATCGCCTTGAATTATTTGTTTTTTACTCGCCGTAAACACGGCCGTCGTTGGTCACCAATAATGTGGTTCTTGATGTGACACTTGATTGTATCCAATATATGAGTTACCAATATATGGTATTGGTGCATAAAAATCCAGTTGCCAATATGGGATATGATGGTGTTGTAATGCTGTCCCGGGATATCGACTGAGTCTTATAAAACACGAGGTATTAAATTTACAATTTTAGATGACTACACAATGGCGGTGTAGCGTTTTATATTTCCGTTCACAATAATGGTTATAAATTTTATAATTCTATTTTATTTCTAAAAACCATCACTTACACGATTAATAAAAAGTAAAAATTTTAAATAGGAAAATTATATTTGTTTGGTTATTCACCAGCGCAAAATTTAATTCTTTCTAAAATTAAATTTAAATTGAATCTAAAAAGATTTCTCAATATGGCGACTGACACGGATTCCAAACTATTGTATTATCCACAAATTAATTTTGTAAAAAGCACTGGGTGATGTTACACTAGCGAGTTTATATATGCGAATGTATTTTTGAAGACTGTACTACCGAAAAATGACGTTTGATATTTTGGGATTTAAATACTAGAGACACGAGACATGCGTAAGAGTTTACGTATATAGAGTTGATTTATCAGGAAATGAAATAGACGATTTTGAATGTTTGTAGTGATAAACGAATTTCATGAAACGATTTAAATGAGTGAATCGCTACAAGTGTTTAGCATATCAATGTAAATTAGAAGCGTGCACCGCAAAAAATGTTTGTGCTAATTTTTCCACCGTTTTCAATATTTAGGTATAAACTAGGGTGGTCGCTTTATCTACAGAATCTATGGATGAGAATTCATTATCAATCACCTATCTCTATTAGGTTATTGGAGAGAATATGTTGATAATTTAACCAGTCAGTAACTCTATAATTAAATATTTTATTACAATACGTTCAATCGTCGTACCGACAATACATAGTACTGGGAAATGATCTGAATTTAGCTGTTCGATTGTTTCAACTTTTCTAACCAAAATAAGCTTGCGAACAATATATAAGTCCAGAACACTTGGACTACCTCTAGCACTGTAATGAGTAGGTTTTTCGGGAGCTAAAATTGAACACAGACCATTTTCAATTACTGTATCATAAAGTGTTTTACCACCTTTGTTACTTCGAAGACAATTCCAGTGAGTGTGCCGTGGCAACTTGTTGAAAATCGAAAACGGGCTGTGAATACGCTACGATTTGAACATTTTGTTTCACTAGTTCTGCTGTATTGAGTAATTGACCGAACTAAAAATCTCTCGGATTGAGGCTATCAGGTTTTGAGATTGGCCTACTAACACCTTACTCCTGACAAAAAATAATCAGAATCGTTCCGAGCCAACTTGTTGAAAATCGAAAACGGGCTGTGAATACGCTACGATTTGAACATTTTGTTACACTCGTTCTGCTGTATTGAGTAATTGACCGAACTAAAAATCTCTCGGATTGAGGCTATCAGGTTTTGAGATTGGCCCACTAACACCTTACTCCTGACAAAAAATAATCAGAATCGTTCCGAGCCACCTTGTTGAAAATCGAAAAAGACCTGTGAATACGCTACGGTTTGAACATTTTGTTTCACTCGTTCTGCTGTATCGAGTAATTGAAACTAAAAATCTCTCGGATTGAGGCTATCAGGTTTTGAGATTGGTATACTAACACCTTACTCTTGACAAAAAATAATCAGAATCGTTCCGTGGCAACTTGTTGAAAATCGAAAACGGGATGTGAATACGCTACGGTTTTAACATTTTGTTTCACTTTTTCTGCTACATAACTAAAACTTGTTTAGTTTTATGATGATCGGTCTGTTTCAAGTATTCCAAATATTGCCCGGATTGAAAAATTCTTAGCATTTCCATATTGAAAATCAGTTTTTTATCCGTTATACATATTTGCTTTTTCGTTGTTTATATGTTTAAAACAATTCTTCATCTGGTATGCCGATTGGAATTTGAAAATCATCTTACTGTAAGAACCTATTGAGTACTTGTTCTACGCAATTAAACAATTTTCGAGAAACACATGGTTAATTATAATTTAATGTTTTGTTTTATTGTTTGCAATTGTCCTGAATTGCAAACCCAAGAATTTTCGTTTAACTTTTAAGACTTTTAAACTAAATGTACAATTGTGTTTATTTTACAAATAATTATCACGAAATTTCGTGTACACGAGGGATCTCGTATCGTAATCGTAAGTTGTGTTTATTGTTGTGACTTGTGTAATGTGTAAATAAACGATAAAGAGAGAAAAAATATTTTCGGCGTTAGTATATAAAGAAATTTTTTATCATTTTTATTTTAATGCGTTTTCATTCTTCGTGCTGTTCACATGGTGTTTTTTGAGATTTCATTTTGTAATATGTAATTGTTTGTGCTCTTTAAAAAGTTTTTTTCTAAAACTAATGACCCCCATTTTACCAGGACTTGCTTTAAAATTTCATATATTTATTTGGATTGTTTTATATCGACTTTGGCGTTCTTTTGGTTACTCTATTTTCCGTTCCTTGTTTTGTTGTTACTTACATACAGCCACAGAACGATTTTGATTATTTCTTGTCAGGAGTAAGGTGTTACATAGTATGCCAATCTCAAAATTCTCTAATATTAATCCGGGAGATGTTGATTTCGGTCACTACAGGTTAGCATATTACGCTACACTAAGGCGTTAGCATAATACGCTATACCTATACTAAGAAAAATAACATACAAATAAAAAAACAAAATATTTTATGTCCTGATGGTGCTACATATTTTCTTCAACATTTACACTTTTAATGGATAGCTGCACTTTAGTTTCGGGCTTAAAGGCCCTTTTATATTCAATCTTTTTCGCTCTTTTTCAAAAGAATAGAATCACGAAGAAAAGTGCAAATACATTTTACCCATATATAAAAATGGGACGGGCATATTCAAAATTTCATTTTTTCCTTTCAAAATGTCACTTGGATTTTATATCTATTGAGCAACTTTTACGAAAAAAGATAAACCAGTTCATCTTTTTTAGGGTTTTCCGTTATTTTTCACCAAAAAAAGTTGAGTGGTGCAGTAAATAGTATTGAATAATACTTTTTAAGTATTCCTTCTGATTTTAATACAAGGAAATCATACTAAAACGCATTTTTTTACTGTAAATCTTTTATCTTTAGGAAAAGAACGGAAAGATTGAATGTAAATCAGTCTTAAGCTCAGTATGCAGCTCGAGCTAAGATAAATTTTGCATACAAATTTGACGTAAAATTTAGCTAGCTAAATAAAATAATTTTTTTTTAGTTGACAATTTCGCTGAGCAAAAATGCACCTTTGCGTGAAAAATTTGAAAAAATATCAGTTGTTTCATTCAAATCTAGATTGCGCCACTATAAATTCTCCAAATATTTTAGCCGCAATTAATCTCACAAGGACAATAATTTGAAGATAAATTTTGACGGTTTTGAATTTTGATTTATTTTATAATCGAAGTAGCCACAAACTTAAATTAATTTATTTTTATATACAGAAGAGAGAAGTCAAAATGGCCGCCCAACATTACGAGGTCGAGTATTTAGAGGCTTATTTCGACAGAAACTTCATTCAAAAACAAACGAACAAAAGTCAAACAAAATCAACAAAATTTATCTCTACACAAATTTTTAGCTTGACTATTTATCTGTAATTAAATGGAGACTTGTGGAGACTGCGCTAAAATTTATCTTAGCTCGAGCTGCGTACTGGGCTTAACTTCACAGACTTAAGTGGTAGCTATACAAAACTTAAAAAAACTTAAAAACTTAACTTAAGAAAACTTAAGAGTGCGAAAGACAAGATTTCCGTATTTCCGCCTATGGAAAACTTAACTTAACTTATGAAAGTTAACGAAACTTCGTTAAATTATATCTTTCATTTAAGAAAACTTAAGCATGCGGTTTTTTCCATCCAAACTTAAAAATTTTTAATAAACAAACGTCAAAAGCAAATTTGTTTACAATTTGTTGTAAACCATGGAGAATTTTGAATATATGTAGATAAAGTTATAGCTATTTAGGCAAACATTTCTGTTTAATCGTAAGTGTAAATTAATAAATAATAATTATTTGAAGAATTTATCGTAATAAATAACTAATAGCGGTGCATGTAATATACGTTTATTAACATTTGTTATATTCAATTTTTAGATGGAAAATAATGTCCTAGACACTTTAATAGAAGCCGTTCGACGCCACAGTTGTATCTACGAAAAAACAAATAAAAATTTTAAGAATACTGCGGATAAAGCGAAAGCTTGGAATGATGTAGCCGAAGCGACAGAATTATTAACTAGTTATTATGGTAAAAATTACAAATTGCAAGATTTTTGATTTTCCTTTATTTACAGTGGAAGAATGTCGCCGTAAATGGTTGATGCTTCGGGAGCGATTCAATAAAGAAACCAAAAAAAGAAATTAATCAACCGGCAGCCCAGCTATCGAAATCGAAGATTGGCCATACTTTGACAGTATGTCTTTCTTAAAAGATGTTATTCAACCAAGAAAATATGTTCGTTAGTTTTAAATATGTAAATGCCAATATATAATTAAAATTATGTTTTTAGAAAGAGGAAAAACGTGTTTCCAAATATCCCTCAAAAAGCAGAATTTGATTTCTCCGAGGTTGACTTGGATCCAACTAGTAATTCAATAATTAGTGAAACTTCTTTAAACAAAATTAAGAAAATAGAGAAAGATGCTGGTTACGACGAAGCATGTGAAGCAGTAAAAACAGCGGCAGAATCAACAGGGAGCACGTGCATCAATGAAAACTTTATTAAGACCATTTTAGGGTTATTAGAGCCGTTAACGGAGAGTGATCAGAATTACGCAATAGCACAAATGCTACAATTTGTGGTGGATTTACGCCAAGACAAATTGCGGTCAACGCCATAAAGCAATCACCTCTCTTGTGATAATATCAAGCAATATGATAGTGACAAAGGTACCTATATACGATAAAAAATTGCAATATTATTCTTATTTTTTATATTTTTATTATTAAAATTATATGTATTATTATTGAAACAAAATAAAATTACTGATTTGTAAATGTACACATTTTTAGGTGGTTCTCACGTCATCCACTGCCTTGGTTGTTCATAAATGAACAAAGTTGGTTTCTCATTTCTAGAGCTGCTCTACCACCCAAAACATGTACATTTTGAGAAGGGTCTATAGACCCCAAAGATTGCCTTATTTCGCTGCGCCACTGTCCTTCATGAATTAGATGGTCGGAATCTTCCCAATCCACAAAATTTGATGACACGTAGATGTGTGAGCTTTCTTTATTGAGCCGGAGAAAATTATGCAAAGCGACACACCCAAGCACAACTTTTTCTGCGTTCTGAGGTAGCATATGTAGAGTGGTCAATGAAATTCTCCATCTGCTCACAAGTATGCCAAAAGAATTTTCAATTACCCTGCGCGCTCGAGATAGCCTTTTATTGAAAATTTCTTTGTTGTTTAATAAACCGATATGAGGTTACGGTTTCATTAAATTTTTGGTCAGGGTGAATGCTGCATCGCCAACGAAGAAATGTGATATTTCCGTATTCGTTCCTGGTAAACATGTTGCTGGCGGTATATCTAATTTATTGTTGCAATTTTTTTTGCCAAACTCGCTAATATTAAAGATACCTATGGGCAAACATTTTTAATATTATTGTATATTTTAACATATACATATATTTAACTAATTGAAAAGTTACCTCCATCACTTTGGGATCTGTAAGCTCCAACGTCAATATTGGTAAATGTATAACGAGCGTTGCAGGCAGCCATTAATACTATACTAAAATATTTTATATAATTAAAAAATTGGCTGCCTGTTCTAGGTGGGCATTGTATGGCGATATGTTTACCGTCGATGGCTCCCAAACAGTTGGGCATGTCCCACATCTCCCAAAAGTTGTTTGCAATTTCCCTGTAATCTAAAACGTTAGGTTCACACACATACAACGGACCTAAAACCGACCATATCGCTTCACATGTCTGCAATATAATTGAACGAACGGTTTCTTTCTCAATTTTCCAGCTCCAAGCCAGGCTTTGTATAGAATCACCTTGGGATAGGTATCTGAAAATAACGCTACCCTGCAAAATTTTGCCCCTGGACAATGAATAGTTATTTCCGAAGTAATTTTTCACGCTGAATCCGAATATGGAAAAGAGAAAAGAGATGGAAAAGAGAATTGCTCTATCACGTCAGGTTTATGAGCTATTCTAACTAAAAGTGCAAAAAACACTGTTTTTTGACATATTTGAGGTTATCTAGGTTATCTAGGTTCTCTAGTTTTTTGTTCTACAAAAATCCATGTATGGGATCTTATAGTACAAGTCTTCTTCTTTCAAATGCTCTTGAGTTTGCTCAAATATCTTTTTTTTTCGCCGAGATATCGCCTTTTCAAATTTGCATATTCGTGAATTTTTCTGTATAAAAACACAACCTTGCAAAATTTTAAAAATTGGTGCCACTTGACAATGAATAGTTGGTTCCGAAGTAATTTGTTACACTGAATCCGAATCAGGCCTCAGAATTGCTCTATCACGTCAGGTTTATGAGATATTCTAACCTAAATGTGCATATATACCGTAGGTATAAAAGGTAGTCTTATTATACCGTATACCGAGAAATTCACGAACATGCAAATTTGAAAATGCGATATCTCGGCGAAAAACAAAGATATTTGAGCAAACTCAACAGCATTTGAAAGAAGAAGACTTGTACTATAAGATCCCGTACTTGGATTTTTGAAGAAAAAAAAAATGGTTGTGCTAGATAACCTTAAATATGTCAAAAAACAGTGTCTTTTGCACTTTTAGGTTAGAATATCTCATGAACCTGACGTGAAAGAGAAATTCTGAGCCCATATTCGGATTCAGCGTGAAAAATTACTTCGGAAACAACTATTCATTGTCCAGGGGCACCAAATTTTTAAAATTTTGCAGGGTAGTGTAATTTATATCAATACAAGTTACACACACATTACATACCCAACTTACAGTAAAGTCAATGCCAAACGGCATTCTGTATTTATTTCGGACCTTTCCCGAAGTTTCCATTTCTGTCCTTACCAGCAGCATACAAAACATATTTTTTGTCATTCTTGTGTGAATGAAAAATTGCCCTGGATCTACCTTTTTCATTTTTAGGAACGTGACTTTATAGTAACCGTGGATATTTCGGGTTCTATTAATTTCCCGTACGCTACATGACCGTTTGCGACTCCTTTTTTCTTTCAATTCCTTTAATGTTTTTAAACTGGAAAGGAGGGTACTAAGACTGTCAAGTTGAGCCAACTGCCTTTCTGCATTCATGTTTCATTATAGGTACAAAAACACTAAAACTACAAATTACAAAATAAATTACTAACTATGATTAAGAAATCTACCCCTATAGGAAATGACTAATCTAAACTAAACTAAATATATTCGTTAAAACTATTTTCTAAACTCTTACCTAAACTTTCTCTACACACTATATTCTACATATATATTAATATTTATTAAAGACTACAAATATTAAAATAAACTACAAGAATAAACTAAATGAAAAAAACTATAACACTAAATTTATCTTATTAAGTTAAAATTCAAAACACTATCACTATTCACTATATTTTACAATCTAGTTGAAAATATTCTCAAAATCTAATGAAACACAAACTCAATTCAAAATAATCAAATATGAACACAAAAATTACTGACATTCACATTAAAGAGTCTTACGGAAAATATGGCTTGTCAAAAAAACTTATAAAACAAGAGCTTCGTTTAAATTCTTAATTTTTTTTATGTTTTCAAGTTTTCTATAGCTGACGCTTTAAAAGTTAATTTCACAGATCTAATTTAACGAAGCTTCGGTAAATTTCTTAAATGACGTTATGTTTTCGCTGGGTGAGAATACAGAAATGCTACCTATCGCATTTTTCAGTTTTGTTAATTCCTAATTTTTAAGTTTATAATTTTTCGTTGGTCGCCACTTAAATCTATAAACTAGTCAGTATCACAATCACAACACAAGTAGTAGGGAATTCAAGAATACTTGATTTAAAATTTATTGTGAATTTAGAGTATTTGGGGTTATTTAATTCGACAATTAAATTTAATCGACTAGGTACTAATTAAAAATGTAGATTAATCAAGCATTCATTCAATTTTAATCGGCTTTGACGTTTAATTGGCTTTTACGTTGGCAAAGGAGATGTTGTGGTAATAAATATTAGGTCGAAAAGCCACATGCTTCTATCGTTATTTTACCAAAAACTACAAAGCTTCTATATTCCCACTTACAGGCCGGGCCCAACATTAAAAAAATGTTGATCCAAATGTAATCTTCTTAATATTTTGATCAATAATACAAAGATTTTGTATATGTTAAATTATATCTTAAAATTTGACACATCTACACCCATAAATTGTCGCATTTACGCCATTTTATTTTAGCATACAAATTTATTCTACATCTGAATATAAATTCCAATTTATAGTATGTAGCTGTGTAAAAAAAAGTTTTTCTTTTATAAATTGATGGGAAAATATGTGTTTCCAAAAAATACTGCTATAAATGAAATATGATGAATAATCACATTGAATTCGTTTGATTAAGATTATAATAAGCCTATGAATACCAAATATGTACATACTATTTTGAATACTACAACAACAAAAATCTGGAGAAACGTACTTCAAATTTTTTGAAATGTCACAACATGAAGATTTTCAAACTACATCTAGTATATCGTTTCAGAAAGAAAAAGATGTTTGTATTATTAAAGTTGTAAATATTTATATGGTGTACATACATTTTATTTTCAATATCCATTTATATTTCAAAAAATTACAGTTTTTATGATTATAAGAAGCAAAATATGTACATAATAATAAAACACACAACATATATTTCAGCATGTGTATGTAGATATCCTCTGTATAACATGTCTGAAGTAAACACAACATTTCATCATTTTCGTTTTCAATAAATAATCATGCAATGTATTATGTATGTGTATGTACAGTATATCTGTGTACAGTATATCTTACTTATGCTTGCATACATGAACGAAGTAGTAAATTTCTTTAGATATTTTTGAAATTATATTTGTATTTTAATTAAATCTTCCTAGATATTTCTAAAATATGATTATCTTCCTACAATGCTAAATAAAATATTTTCAATAATACAAAAATAAAGTAAATTAAAATTAACTAACTTCAAATATTGTGTTGCGTTTAAATTTTAAAAATAATAGGCTTGACCGTTCTATTCGTAATATTGTAAGAATTGGTTTTCTTACATCTATGAATCATTCTAGAAAACAATACATACAAAAAAACTAAAAATACCTAATTGAAATCGAAAGTAAAATTGGAAGTCCCCTCCGTTACTAACACCCGGCTGAAATTTACCCAACACATTTAAAAATTAAAAATAAATATAATTTATTAATTGCAACCAACTTCATACTTCATGTGGTCTAACCTCAATCTTCTTGTGTCAAGTTGAACATTTTTTTAGTTGTGTTTTGCACTTGGAAGGATATAGTCGCGCTGTTTTAAATACTATCTGGGTAAATTTCACCCGTGTTAGTAACCGTGGTATAATTTTTTAGTAAAATTTGGGTGGATTAAACCCGCGTTAGTAGTTTAATTACAGTGATTTCTTTAAATACCAACCCAATTATAAAATGGATGTTTACGAACGGGAGCAAAATCGATTACGCGCGATATTAGCTGAATTAGATAGCGAGGAGGAATGTGTGGATGGGCTAAATTGCAGTAGTGAGGTAGATGATCAAGAGACATTTAGCGAGCACGATTCAGAGATATAGCAAGAAGATGATGATGCAGAATACGATGGATGTTGATCATAATTTCATAGGTAAAGATCGAAGTAAATGGAAAAAACACCTTATAAAGCAACAAGGCCAAATGTTGAAAATATTTTTAGACCAACATCAACGCTAACGGAATTTTCAAAATTTGTAAAAATCCCCTCTTAAGAGCTTCGAATTATTTTTTAACTTCACGAATGAAATAGTCACATTATATACACCAACATTTAGTGACTTTTTCAGTATGCTTTATTGTCAACCGAAAATCCTCCAGTAAAATATAAAAGCCGAAAACTCTTTTTGAAAGAACTAGCACATAGTTTAATGCAGCCGCATATCGATATACGAAGTCTTATTCCAGGCTTAAGCGAAACTCTAAGATTTTATAGTAAAAACTTTGCGAAATGCCAGATGGTCGGGCCACCACCAATAAACTTCAAAGTTGACAAACCTAGTCGATGAAAATTTGCCCAGCAAAAAAGGATCGTAAAACAAAATCAGTGTGCTTCAAGTGCAATCAATTTTTCTGTGGTAGTCACTCAATTCCGATGTGCACAGTGTGCGCAAATATTGAAATTGAACCGGAGAATAATTAGTTGCTTTCCAATCGACCAACCGCAAGCACCCGCTAGTGAACCGCTAGTAGAATGGTTTTTGTCTTCGCTAAATTATCTATAGAAATTTAGCGAAGATAAAAACCATTCTACTAGCGGTTCACTAGCGGGTGCTTGCGGTTGGTCGATTGGAAAGCAACTATTAGTAGTCGAAATTGAACGGTAAATAATGTAAAAAACTATTCTAAACCGAAAAAGTCGTAGCAGTCGTTGTCTAAATTATTGGTATTAGTGTACTAAACTTCCAACCTAAAGGAAACGTTTAGGAAAGAACTCCTCTTATTCTAAAAATATTAGTACTAATACGTTTATGTTTTTCTTTCATTCTTATGAATAGGCCTATTTTCACGTGTATTTTTTCAGCACCTAGATGTGTTGCCACAACAACAGTGCTGATTTTCACGTGTATTTTTGCATTACATTGTTTGTCGATGTATGTGTAAAATGATTTTTATTTTCCTGTAGAGTGAAGAGTAGTGTAGAGTGAAATGAGAATATATTTGTATGTGTTAGTGTGTAACAACGCGATAGACAAAAATAAATTTTGTCGAACATGTGCATCACAAATTTCCCCTTTTCATAATTAGTTTGTAGGCAAAAGTGTAAAAGAGGAGGAAAAAAAGTGACGAAAATATACACGTGAAAATAGGACCAATAGCCGCAAGAGGCGAAGCACATGCAAGTACATCAAATAAACTAATTTATTACTTGAAACTAAATTGGTTTATGTCGAGGGCCGGATTGATATTCGGCATAACAGCATAATTGCTAAATCATCACCGCATAACGCTAGCGGCGCAACTAATACAAGAAAGTATTAAGAGAAATCAACATTTCGATAACCACCGCAAAACGCTATTGGCGCAACCAATACAAAAAATATTGCTGATACCAAAGTTAAACTTCAATCAACATTTTACAAATTAATTAATTAAAATTAGTCTAGTTCACAAAAATATTATATTGTACAGGTGAGTCAACACTAAAATTTGATTATTCATTTTATGGTTTCAATTAAATAGTCATTGTTCAATTAAGTAAAAAATGAGTGTTCACGATAAAATCGAGTCGTGTAAAAGGTCGGTAAGCGCATACAAAGGTTATATCACCAGATACAAAATATGGTAGATGATATCACAAAACTTCAAATCAATTTTAAATAGAGTGCAATCGTTGTACGATAAATTTGTTATTGCTCAATCAAATTTAGAGGACATACATAGATCCTACCACTATCGAAACCTCCGACATTGATCGTTCCGATTTTGAAGCTAACTGTAGATCTATTGAATCGTCCATTAGAAATTTTCTAGAAACGCTTAATAAAAAAAAAATTGATGAACAGCCAATCGCACAGTCGCTTCATCATCCGCTTTCGCTCCCGCTTCCAGATATTCCGCTTCCTACATTTGACGGTAGTTTCACATCGTGAATTGAATTTAGAGAAAGTTACATACAGAGAGTTCATGTAGAAAAACGATTAAGTGCAATATTAAAATTTACTTGCCTTCAAAATTGCATAAAGGGAGGAACCGCTTATCATTTCATACAATCCATTCCTAACACGGAAGAGAATTACAAACAGGTTTGGGAATCTCTTTTGAATCATTACGAGAATGAGCCACGAATTAAATATTTAGCCATAAAAAATTTATATCATTTAAAGCCTGTTCGTAAGGAAAATTGTCCTACCGCTCTTCGAGAATTTATTGAAAGCTTCTGGAAACAATATAATGCATTAAAATCATTAAAAATTCCAATCGAAAATTGGGACTTAATTCTAACTTTCCATATTTCCGAATTAGTTGATCAAGTATCTCGCCAGCAAATTGAAACCAAAAAGCCAAAAGATAGAATCCCGTCTACAAAAGAATTCATGGACATTTTATCTGAAAGGGCACGTATTCTCGAAGCGATATCACCTTACAAGGACAATAATAAATCAAAATCGTTTCAAAATATTAATCCAAAAAATGTACAATCATACGTAGCAACTGAACTTACGAATCAAATTAGTTGTAAGTTCTGTAAGAAAGAGCATTCCTTATTTAAATGCCAAAATTTCCTAGATAAGTCGATATTGGATAGAAATAAGTGGGTTCAAACAAATAAACTATGCCACAATTGCATAGGTACGCATTACATCAGTAAATGCCAATCTACATCTCGATGGTATCACTGTAAAGGGAAACATCATACCATGTTACATATAAATTATTCTAATGTTTCATCATACCATGTTACATATAAATTATTCGAATTCTAATTTGAATCAATTAACCCCATCAGCATCTAATCACAATCAAGTCAGTAATTATGAACAAAGTTTTTATATAAATTCAGGTAACACTAAGAGTACTGCATCTACAAATTTATTACCAAATTACTCAGTTCAAATGCAACCTCTCGTATTAGAATCCCAACAAATCATACCCGATAGTTCTGGTTCTAATTCAAACACAATAAACTTTTGTAATTTTGCCACACATAAACAAATTCTATTATCCACTGTGATAATATGGGTAGAAAGCCCAACTGGGGTAAAATATCAGTGTCGTGCGTTACTCGACAGCGGCTCACAATGCAATTTCATTACTGAAGAGTTCGTTCAAACTGTAGGAATTAATAAAAAACCAATAAGCACTTCCATCTTAGGTATCAATCAAAAAACCATGGAAATTAAACATAAAGTAAATTTAACTATTGGATCAAGAATAAACAATTACAAAATAAATTTAGAATTTCTTGTCTTCAAAAATGCATTGAGTACATTACCATTACAAAAGGTCAATTTCGATATTTCCAAAATACCAACATCAATCGAATTAGCGGATCCAACATTTTATATTCCACAAAAGGTAGATATGTTATTAGGAGCCGAAATATACTTCAATATAATGAACAACGAAAAAATCAATTTAAGTCAAGAACTTCCACCGTTCTTAAATTCCGTTTTTGGATACATAATTGGCGGTCCAATATATAAAAATACCTAATCCCAGCAATTATCAATGTTCTGCTGTGATGTAGATCAAATTCGTAAAGAAATTCAATAGTTTGCTAAAATTGAAGACGTGAAAGTTAAAAATAATTTTTCCATTGAGGAAAAGTCGTGTGAGTTACACTATGTTGACAATGTCAAACGTGACAGTAGTGGTAGATATAGTGCTGCTCTACCTAAAAAACAAAATATTAAGTCTCTTGCTAATAACCGAAACAACGCATTAAAACTATTTTACTTATTAGAAAAAAAATTAGATGGAAATCCCCATCTTAAAGATGATTATGTACAATTTATGGAAGAATACATAAAATTGAATCAAATGGAATTAGTCAACAAGGAACCTAATCCCAATTTATGCTATTTTTTACGCATCATCCTGTTTATAAAAGGAGTTCAACCACAACCAAAATGTGAGCTGTATTCGAAATCAACATCTGGTCTGTCTCTAAACGACACTCTTATGACAGGACCAACCATTCAAAATGATTTACTATCCGTTATCAATCGTTTCCGTAAATTCCGTATAGCTATGACCGCTGACATTACAAAAATGTATCGTCAGATTAATATTCATCCAAACGACAGATTTTTACAACTTATATTCTGGCGTAAATCTAGTAACGATCCTCTGTATATATATAAATTAAACACGGTCACATACGGTACAACGAGCGCACCATTTCTCGTCAGCAGTGGCACTATTCTGGTTTTCCCGGGGAATTGTGAATTGGGAATTGATTTATTGTCAGTTTTTTAATAAAAATAATTTTTTAATTAATAATTTAAAAAAAAATTTGGCTGGGAATTATTTTTTCCCAAAACATGAAAAAAATACATCGCTCAGTATGCTTTGGAAAAAAGAAAACCAAAATACATTAAAAACTGACAATAAATTAATTCACAATTCGCAATTCCCCGGGAAAACCAGAATAGTGCCAGACGCTAAAGCAGTTAGCATCCGATGAATATTCCCAATATCCAAATGCATGTGCAATTCTTTTAGAACGATCTAGTTTGACGATCTAGTTTCTGGCGTATACACCGCCAAAGAAGCTGCTTCTATAAAAGAAGAATTAATTAAATTATTAATTAATTATAGTTCCCTCAAACATAGAAAATAATACCAATCATATCGTTCACATTTTAGGTATTAATTGGGATTCTGAAAATGATGTCATCAACATATCTCTAATTAAATTTGATACACAATCTACAATTAAAAAGCGTACTGTATTATCTGAAATTGTTAAGTTATACGACCCTCTAGGTTTTTGCGCTGCAGTTATATTTTCTGCCAAACGCTTTATGCAGCAATTGTGGGCAATTCCAAATTTAGATTGGGACGATGAAATACCCGAACCACTCAAATCTTATGAGTTCAAATCGAGTGAGTTCTCAACTGAAATAAATACATTACAGACTATTCAAGTTCCCAGATGTATCATACAACTTCATGTATTTGGTGATGCGTCGGAAAAGGGCTACGGATGCTGTATTTATATGCTTACTATTAGTCAAAACAAGCAATAAAATTGCAATCTTCTTTGTGCGAAATCAAAGGTTGCACCGCTGAAAGGTCTAACTATACCAAGATTGGAGTTATGTGCCTCACTACTATTGGCACAATTATACGAAAGGGTTGTAACCGCATTAAAAATTAAATTCACGCGAATTATTCTATGGACAGATTCAGAAATTACTCTCCATCGAATTAATTCTCCTCCCGCTAAATATGCAACCTTCGTAGCTAACCGCGTATCCCAAATACGGGAAATCATACCTCCAGAAGTATGGGCTCATGTCCCTTCCGAAAAAAATCCCGCTGACTTGATATCCCGTGGATTAATGCCTTCGCAATTAAAAGATTGTAAGTTATGGTGGCATGGACCTCAATTTTTAGTTAATCAGGAATAATGACCTGAAATAAAAAAATATGGTTCAAATTATAAAGATCCAGACGATAGTAAGACAGATTAGTTAGATCAAGATCTCACAACTCAAGCATTTCCATCCGCAATTCGCCGATTTGTCTCTAGGCGTGGGCGCTGTTCTAATGTATATTATGACAATGCAACAAATATTATTGGAGCAAAATCAGAATTAATCAAACTTCAAGAATTATTTACTTCAGAAACTCACAAAATGGAAATTTTACGATATTGTCACGAGGAGGGCATTCGCTGGCATACCATTCCACCTCGCTCCCCATATTTTGGAGGGTTTTGGGAAGCTGCGGTCAAAAGCGCAAAACACCATTTAAAAAGGGTCTTAGGTAACAAAATCTGTTCATATGAAGAACTTACTACACTTTCTACGCAGATAGAGGCCCCTCAGTGCTATATCAAATGATCCTTCAGATCTATCCCTACTAACGCCAGGTCATTTTTTTGTCGGTCATCCTATAAATTTAATACCTGAATCATCTCTATCACATTTAGATTTCAATCGTTTATCTCGTTATCAACGGCTTCAATCCATGTAGCAACAATTTTGGAAGCGTTGGTCAACTGAGTGTCTCTGCGAATTGCAACAACGACGGACGAACCAAATAAAAATGTCGTAGTGGGATCGCTAGTCCTATTGAAAGAAGATAATATCCCGCCAACTAAATGGATTATAGGACGCATAATTACAGCGCATCCGGACGATAAAGGTTTTGTGCGAGTTGTTTCAGTCAAAACAAAATCAGGTATATTTACTAGGGCTATTACTAAAATATGTATTCTGTCTATTGAAATCAGAGATAGCTCATAATCCTGTCGATCAATTCAAATGTCAAATATTTTAATCCCTTTATGTATTTATGTTAACTCTCTTAATATTAAAACGAATGAACAATGAATGTTTATTGAAACTTTATAATGATTCTGGGTGTTGACAAGCTTATTTCTTTATTAATGTAAATAATTTATAAATGATTATTATTAGTTATTTTGAAACACTGATATTTTAAGGTGGCCCGGATATATAAATTATTGGTATTAGTGTACTAAACTATCAACGTATCAACCTACAGGAAACGTTTAGAAAAGAACTCCTCTTATTCTAAAAATATTAGTACTAATACCAAGAAGCCAGACCATCATTTATTGTTTAACGTTTATGTTTTTTTTTTCATTCTTATGAATAGCCGCAAAAGGCGAACCACATTCAAGTACATCAAATAAACTAATTTATTATTTGAAACTAAATTAGTTTATGTGTTTACGTTATATACCATTAATAATGCACCTTTATAACTAAAAGTGTGAGTTCCACAAGCATCAACATTTAAAACCGCTAACCGCACTATAGTTAACCGCTAAACCTCAACGAACGAAACCGCATATTCCGCGAAAGAAATATAAGTATTGATGGTATGATATCAAAGGGCCGAATGTCGAAGGGCCGAATGGGTCGAAGGGCCGAATGTCGAATGGTCGAATGAGTCGAAGGGCCGAATTTTTTTGTTTATTTGTTTTTTGTTTTTAGAAATATCAATTTTTAAATTTCTTGTTTTAAGGAATATTTTGTGAAGTTTTTTATCAAATATGTATAAATAAATTTCTTATGAATTTATGTATTTTATTATGTTTAATCTTTGGGTATTCTACCGACAAAAAAGTACTGTGCTTGTATATAATAACAAAACGAATAATAAAATGAAGATATCTAAGAAAAACAAAATGAATGCACCATGCACCTATCTATATACATACGCCTATTATCAGAAGGCTGCTATAGGGCCGAATGTCTCAGGTGGCGTGTGACAAAATTTGCCTTAACCAAAATGTACCACTGCTGGATACGTGGAACACAAATTATAAACAACCACAATTAATGCAATAGTTTTGTCGATATAATATCCAAAGATTAAACATATTAAAATACATAAATTCATAAGACATTTATTTATACACTCCGTCTCACTTGTTTAAGAACGCTTATTTTTTATAAACATCAGATTGTTTCTCCAATACTATGTATAATTAAACAAATTCTAATTGTTATATCGGAAGAGGGCTCTATTAAGAAAATATCCCATACAGTAGTTTTCAGGTAATTTAGAGAATCGCTACTTTTTTTTAAATAAAACGGAGTACACCTTTAAAAATTGCATAATCATTTGTCTTACTTGTTTAAGAACAACTGAAATATCTCGTTTCTAAGGCTAAAAAATAAAAATAAAAGAGTGTAGGGTATCAGTTCGTGATTAAACCTTGACGTGTGCGCAACTATGCCTAAAGGAAAGTTCTTGAATATAGAAGAAAAAGCACAAATTCGAGCTTTTCAGGAGGACTGCCATAGTATCCGGGAAATTGCTGCTAAAATTGGAAGAAGTTCAACCGTTGTGCATAATTACCTAAGTAACATCCAAAGCTATGGAAACAGCAGTAAAGGACGTGTGAGCATGGCTACAACAATCCAAGATCGACGGGCCATTCTTAGAGAAGCTTCAAACTCTACCCTGTCGATTAGCAAAATAAGGGATAAAACCGGTGTTACGGCCAGTAGAGCAACCGTCCATCGTATAATACAGCGTTCCCCACATTTAACATTTCAAAAAATTGAGAAAAAACCACCGTTGAATGAAGTACGCAGGAACTAGCGTCTTTGCTTTGCAAGGCAACACATTAGATGGGACAGAGAGTGGCATAAGGTTGTCTATTCCGATGAAAAAAAATTTAATTTGGACGGCCAGATGGATACAACTATTATTTTCATGACCTAAGAAAAAAGTAAATTATTTTTAGCAAAAGGCATAGTATAGGGGTGGTGTAATGGTGTGGGGATCAGTGTCTTTTTTTGGAATAATTGATTTAGATTTTCAGACAGTAAAAATGACAGCAAATACCTATAAAACCGTTTTGCAACGAGCTTTTCCAAAATATACCGAATATTTTAATGGACAGCGTTGGATTTTCCAGCAGGATAATGCCCCGATTCATACTGCCACGATAATCAAAGCGTGGATTCCGGAGCAAAATGTAGAACTATTACCTTGGCCGCCTTATTCACCCGACTTAAACATAATGGAAAACGTTTGGGGATGGCTATGACGGAAAGTTTACGAAGGAAGAAGACAGTTCGAGAATAAGGACGAATTAATTGAAGCGATAAAATCAGCCTGGGCCGAAATTTTCCTTCGCTATTTGGGGTCACTTTATAATTCAATACACAATAGACTTCTTGAAGTTATTTGAACACCAGGGTGGAAATACTCATTACTAATTGATTAAATAATAATTGAAATTAAATAAAATTTACAAACACAAAAAAAAAAAAGGTAAGAAAACTGTATTTTACAGCTGTTCTTAAACAAGTGAGACAAATAAATATGCAATTTTTAAAGGTGCACTCCGTTTTATTTAAAAAAGTAGCGGTTCTCTAAAGTACCTGAAAATTACTGTATGGGGTATTTTCTTAATAGAGCCCTCTTCCGATATAACAATTAGAATTTGTTTAATTATACATAGTATTGGAGAAACAATCTGATGTTTAAAAAAAAATAAGCGTTCTTAAACAAGTGAGACGGAGTGTACATAGTTGATAAAAACATTTACAGAATATTCCTTAAAACAACAAATCTAAAAATTATATTTCTAAAAACAAAAAGAAAAATACAAAAAAATTCGGCCCTTCGACCCATTCGGCCCTTCGACCCATTCGGTCCTTCGACATTCGGCCCTTTGAAATTCGGCCCTTCGTCCCCATTCCGTATTGATTTCAAAGCATATATTGATTTCAAGGCGTACTTTACGACTGAAACATGCTGTATTGCACTGCATAAACTCCCGACTTCCATAAATCTTTTTTGTTTAGGAAGGTTAAGTGACTGCAGAAATTGTCTTTTATTCTTATTTTGAAATTCAGGGTTTCAGCTAATTCAAATTTATCTCGATATATATATTTTTTTAATTTCACATGGTGTAAGTACATATAAGACAAAAGCTTTCTTCAGAAATTTTTAAGCACAGATAAAAATGGCGTCAACTAATTTCATAGAAAATTCAGTTTTTACAGAAAATTACCAGGGTTTTCGCGGAAATCAGTACTTTTAAATCTAATATCTTCATTTTACGTGCATGTTATAGTAATCCGATTGAAATGATTCCTACCTCTAAAAATAAGTTTTGAAACCTGTAATAGTTGATCTTACATATTATAAACGATTATAAAAGAATATTAATATTAAATTGTTTTCTTGTATTTTTAGTTAGCAAGTCGTAAATGCCACCCCGGTGGCACAGTTGTTAGCATGCTTGCTTTAGGTCCCGGGTTCAATTCCCGGCGGGTGATGGAAACATTACGGCTGGTTAATGTGGGATCAATGAATTAGTCACTCATTATCCGTTAAAAAAATGATTACGAAACTTCAATATGAAGCGGCCAAATTCCTGTATGGGATGTAGCGCCAGCGAAAAAAAAAAGTCGTAAATGTGGAGTACTGTTGGTGTTGACAAATAGCCAGTAAGCCGTTTGTATTTCTAACAATTCTCGAATGCTTAGCTATTCTATTTCTGTGCTAGCCATGAACGACCGGTCTACTGGCTGCGTCGTTACACTTTCCACCAAACTTCTCATGCTTTTATGCTTCGCACTGTATGTTTTCTCCATCTCTTTAGAAGGTTCCGCATTGGCGTCAATAGCTAATTTTTGTTGTTGGCTTATTCAGTTATTCACTATCACCAAGCAAAAATTCGTCGTTAAATTCTTCGTTTTTTATTTTCAAAATCGAAAAATTAAAAATGGTTTGGTAGTCAAGTTAATTATTTTAGAGTCAGCGTCACACTCCTTCGCCATTGGCATTTGGATAAAATTGTGAAATTTACAGGCAAGAATATGTTTTTTTTGACGGTGCTATAAACGGTTGATGTGCTAATACCGACTGAATCGGGTGTTACCTCAACGATATCAATAACTTATCTTTGCCACAAAGAGGAAGTCCTGAAATATCAGTATGGTATAATTCACCTGTTATGCCAACAATATAAAAAATAGGCTTGCTGAATCGGTAACCTCCGCGAATTTCATCATCGGAATAAAATTCCAGTGGACTGTTATATGTTTTGTACACTTTGGGTCGGCGAATACCAAACAACAAAGTCAGATCTCTAGTTCCCATGATGTCGGAATCCGGCGAAGATTATATTTCCACTTCCAAATTAGTTTTAGTTCTGAACAATGTGGTAGTAATTACTACCATTTTTAAAAAATTAGTAGATGGTAATAGTAATCTTTAAATTTTATCACACAAATATAATTTCATTTATGATTTGAATCGAAAGTAAATAACTAAAATTTTAGTAAATAAAAATGTAAATGTCAAACAAAAGTGTGGCCACTTTATAAAAAACTGCTATCAAATCAAGCATTATTATTATTATTATTTATACTCTTCGTAAAATCTATCGTTCATAAAATCGGACGATAATGTCAAAATTGAAATGATACAACTTGAAATGATACAAAATTGAAATGATACAAAAAAACTTGGCAACAATTATGACCACTCTATATACGTATGTGGCTCTGCTAGTAGATGTATGTAGTTTCCGAAGTCCGGTAAATATAGTTTCTCGGACGAATTCGGGAAATTACCGGTAAAATTTTCGTTTTCCCCAATTGAAAAACTAATTTTCTTCAATCACTACATGATACTCCATATTTCTGAAATTGCCGGAATATGGAAATTCATTGATAAAAATATCACCAATATTTCCTCTGGCGTGTTTTTGTAACTAATTTAATACCTATATTTTATTCACAGAACCAAAAACATCAAAATTCTAAACAAATGCTGATATGTCTAATTTAGTGGCATCAAATTAATTGTGGTGGCATCAGATGAAGAAATTAAAGTTAGCCCACTAAAAGCTAATATTGGCCCACACAAACGGACTCTATTGTTTACTACATTTAATATTAGAGACAGACATTTTTTATTTTTACTAGTTTTGAACGTAAGTATTATTTGCTGTTACATGGAAATGTATGAAGCAAAGCGAGCTATTTTATAATAAAAACTCATTTAATCTAAATACCGTATGTACTTATGTAAATTTTCTTGCCTCAATATTTTTATATTAAAAAAGTTGTACATTCTTTTATATGAGAGAAATAAAATCTGGAAAGCTTATGTGTTTATTGATTTGGAAAATGCGCCTCTTTTTTGCAGAACATACTATACATCTATAATATGTTTATCCATAACGGAGAAAAATTATTTTTACCATCATTTTCCAGCATGTTATTGTACACACCATAAATGTATTCGTAGATCGTGTAATTTTGTGTTTAACGAATACTAATGCTTATTATAAAGCAACTTTAAGGAAATAAATTATAAAAAAAGTTATAAGCACAAAAAAAAAATAAATTTTATGTAGTTTCTCTGTAGATGAAAACTTAAAAACAAAACAAAAAAGTCATAATTGTATAGCAAATATACGTACAAACACAAATGTACGAGTTTTTCCAGCATAAATTGTAAAATCACATTTCCAGCTCCAAATCCAAATATACATGTATGTTATGTATACACAATAGACTACACATACAAATATTTTTTTTGCAACATAAAATTAGTTTAAAGTTAATTTTAATGTTTTAAGTTATTTATTTGCTTCATCGTTGTTTTTTATTGTATGATTATTTTATGACTCTTTTTTGTTTATTATCATTCAAGTACTTTTATTTTAATATGACATAAATTATACATATAAGTATGCAAGTATGGGTGTAATGCGCGCTTTCATATTTATGTAGCATCTTCATACTCAAATTTGCAAATGCTTCTATACCCATTTTTCATCGTTATACAAACGAAGTAGCAGCATAACACAGTTGTGGAAGGCGATGAAATTTTATCATTTTTATGTATCCTCACGCCCACCATAAAAATTATGTTATGCTTCCAATATTTCTTTACTAAATTACGAATGAAGATGTGTATTGAATTTTTGTTTTATGATTTTGTACTGTAAGGGGCCATAAATGTGTTACATTAAAAGAAAATGATTTATAAAGATGTTTTCGGCAGAATATTTGTAAGTTACTACCTAGTTTGATATTCCGTATGTACATATATTTATTTTTACATACTACTAGTTTGTATCAAAAATTATATTCGGGCTGAAGCCTTTAACAGTTTTATTAAAAAAAAGAAATTAGAATTATAATTTTATTGATGAGTTTTATTCTAAAACTTACACCTTCATCTAATCATTTGCCAACTCGCATAGTTCCGTGTCCAAATAAATCTTTCTCATCATTGATCCTGTTAAAAGTTGTTTCTTATGTGACCATTTTAACATAATAATTGACAAGATCTTGTTCTAAAGCCTCTAATTAAAAACACTCTTTTCTCGGAGTCGGCTTACTCTTGAATCCATACTTTCAAACCCACTTTTCTTAAACGGTTCGAGTGACTTTTATCTCTTTCCTCATAAACTCACACAACATACTCCCTTCGTGTCAGAGGCATAGGGTAACTTACTATGAAAATTTTGTCCTCGAGTTACATGGTGTAATAAATTCAAATTCCACCAAAAACTGTTCAAAACGGGCTTCACTTAGTTGTACAAAATCGTGTATTGTAATGTGTACGAATAAAAGTATTTAGGAGGGCATTCTTTTCATATGGTTTCTCTAATGGCCAAGTTTGATTTTTTTTTTTTAAATATTTTTCTGCGTGTCAGCAGTTGTACTAGGTAGCAATTTTGTACACTGATCTCTTTTGCTATATTCCTTGCATCTACGTGGTGTTATTTTGAAAAAATTGGCCCAGATATAAAAAAAATGCTCTAGACCAAATCTTTTTTTGTTCTATTGACGCATGAACAAATTGGTTTTTATCTAGATCAAATTTTAGAAATCTTGATTTTTAGAAGATTTGGTTTACTAAAAACATTAATTTAATAATGTCAGCCAATACAAAACACCAAAAGATTAAACAAAATAATAATTGTATACGTAAAGTTTCACTAATACGACCCCAAAATTAGGTCAATTTTTATTCGTGTGCTTTTGAAATGATCAAATCTAGTTATTTCATGAAAAGTCATTTGGTTTGCTATTCTATATTATTCTGGGGTCTCATTTAAAACGCGATTCGGTAGGAAACGAGATATGTCACATAACGTGATTTTTCAAATCGCTATACATATTTCGTAATTTTTTAAATTTGTTTTGACAAATTTCTGGATTTTGGCCGATTGAGATGAATTTTGTTTATTTCTTAACCGATTATGAAGAAATTCGTCATATGCGGTTTAAATGGCATTTTAAAATGATTTTTTTGGCTATGTTCTGGAATATGTCAGATGTAGTAGGATATAACTTGGCCATTTCTTAACCGATTAAGAAGAAATCCGACAAGTATTTTGGAAAAGGGCTCCTAAAATAAGCTTGTTAACTTAAAATTGTAAACTTACAAAAAATAAAAGTGATTTTTTGAAATTTTGAGTAATTTTACACCTTACATTCAAAATTGAATAAAGTTCAGAATCAAACTTCATTCTTTTATAGAAATTTATAAAATTTCCGACAATTTTCGTATATATTTGCCTACATTATTTATTACAACGAAGATGGAAAAGCTCAACATTAGAAATTCACGATTGTTTTTATTTCTAAAACAATGCTCAGGTATTAAATAAATTTTAGCTTCTGTTGTTGCTTTTTTTAAGTAATCATAAAACTGGAAAGCGGTTACTAACCGAAAATATAAGTGCAATAGAACATCTGCTGTACTGTAGTTCGGTAAAAAAACAACAAAAATTAAAATTAAAAGCTGGATTAGATTTCCCAACATAAATCTTCATAAACAAAATAATCCGTAAAGAAGGGAATAAAAACAATTATTACAAACATAAAATGAAAAGTCGGCGAATTCTAATTATTAGGCGAATTAGTTAATTATTATAGAATTATTAGAATAATAATTATTAAGCGAATTAGTTAATTACGTTGCTAATTGTTGATATTCGTAGAAAATTTGTTTCAACTATTAGCAAATAATTTTATTTAATAAAATATAAGTAGATTTAATTAAAATTAGATTTACATAGAAATTGATTTTCATAAGAAGAATAAATTTAATTTTTTTAAGTGGCGGGGGAAATTCTGTTATGTCAAAGAAAAGGATTGGGTACTAAATCTTATTTTACAAAATCGTACTTTTCAAAATCTCACATTTTGACAAATTATACTTCCTTGAAAAATGGAGATTTTCATGGAGAAAACGAAGGGCCGCCGTTTTTTGGTGGATGAAGGAGAATTTTAATTTAAAGTTAAGTTTGTGCGAAATGAGGCAGCTGATGGCCTCGCCCGTGACCGTGAGGGTTCTGCTTCTCCATTCATTGGACCGGAGCCCTTTTGCGGCGTCACTAAGGGACGCCTTAGGGCAACGGTAAAACGCTGGGAGGAGGTGCAAAAGTCCTCCTATTGGCGCAGAATTCCAGGTTTGCGACAGGCGAAGAAATTTATTTCAGCTTCGTCAGTCAGGGTCAGGGTTAAGGAGTGTCTTGTACTCAGGAAACCTGAGTTGAGGCTGCTTTTATTGGCTTCTTCACAGGTCACATCCCCTTAAGTAATCACCTTAAGAAAATGGGCCTAAGTACGACAGATGGATGCCGCTTCTGCGACCTGGAAGCGGAATCAGCGGAACATGTTCTGTGCTGTTGCCCAGCTATTTTTCGCCAAAGACTACATCTAGGAGGGAGAGTAATGAGCCCAGATAGTGTGTATCATATACCGGCCGGCAGTATTGTTAGGTTCATTAAAACTGGAAATCCAAAAAATGGGAGTGGAGTTGTCCTACCATGAGTAGGGATCGACGATCATGTTTCGGAAAAATCAAACTATTCGATTCCCATCCACTTTTTAACGTTTCAACATGCCAAGAAAAGTTTCTGCTACAGAATCGTTACCATTACATTAATGACAACAACGATAATCATAAGTCATTAACTTTTCCGGGCCATTGTAATATCAGTTATGTATTTAATTGTTGTTTTTATAATTTTTATGTATTACTCTCACATGTTTTTTTTATATTTTAGGGTTTGCACTAATTCTATTCTCAATCTGAACTCATCACAAAAATGCTTATCTTCAACTAAAGATGCTACGATTAAGAACCGGAATGGTACTTGTCTAATTTTTGAATTTTTGAATACTCGTAGTCTATTCTGCCATATTGACAAATTGAGAATATTTGTCTATATCAAAGATTTCGATGTGTTTGGTGTCGTGGAAACATGGCTTACTAGTAATCACAATAATGAATCTGTTGCGCTGAACGGTTACGACATCTTGAGATTTGACAGAACTCATAAGAGGGGTGGGGTGCTTGTATTTACTATAAGAAGTGTTTCAAAGTTAAAGTCGTTCATTCGTCTATGTATGGTAAAACTGAAATTCTGATAGCTGAAATGATATTACCATCTATGACTAGATTGATTGTGATTTGCTACAATCCGTCAACTCCTACGCAACCCGATTTAGACGATTTTCAAGAGTTTCTATCATCGCACATTTTAAACTATAATTATTTCATAATTAGATGCGACATAAATTGTAACATGATTGTGCAATTTAATAAGTTCTTTAATCTTTTAAAAGCGAACAATTTAATATCGGTTCCATTATCACCTACCCATGATCGTACTTGGCTCGATTAATTTATTGTCTCTGAATCGGATTACTCTACGATATTTTCGTCTAATCAATATACGTTACCTGATATTTCCGATCATGATTTACTGGCGATCTCTTATAAAGCTAAATCAAAGCGCATTAAAATGGATTACAGACTTATCTACGACTATAGTCAGTTGGATGCTGAAATTATTATGAATTTTTTTTCTAACGTTGACTGGAGTTTTTTGCACTCGTCCAATAATGTCGATTTTACCTTCCAGTGTTTTTATGATTGCCTATATTATTTTCATAATAATTGTGTCCCAACGAAAAAAATAGTTAATAGCCAATCTGTTGCTCCATGGTTTGATAATAGTATTGCTAAAAGTATGCTAGCGAGGGATAATGCTTACATTAAGTATAGAAGAACAGCTGATGTCAAGGACTTAGTAATATATCGTAATGAACGCAATAGGGTAACTAGCTCGATAAGAATCTCAAAACAAAAATACTTTTTTGGAAATATTAAATTAACCATGAAACGAATTTGGAATAACTGCAATCATATTGGATTAGGGGCTGGTAAAGCTAATTCTTTGACCGATTTAGACCCTTCAATCATCAATTCTTATTTCTGCAAGGTACCCATTTTGTCGGTTGTTATTCCCTTACCTGAGTTTAGTGCACAAGTAATCACACATCTTTCTCATTCAGCTGCTTAAGCGAATTTGATATTTCCAAAGCTGTTTATCTTCTTATGTCGAATTCATTAGGTCACGATAAAATCAACTTAAAATTTTTTAAAAATATTTAACCGTATGTTATATCACCTTTGACCTACCTGATTAATACCTGTATCATGCGTTCTAAATTTCCAGTTATTTTGAAAATGAATATAGTGATACGGTTATTAAAAAGAAGGGCATTAATTCTTTGGATATTCTTAGACCGATTAGTTTAGTTTCGATTCTATCAAAAAATTTTGAAATCATTCTTCGTGACCAAATCAACCAGCATTTAACTTAATTTAATTATCTAAATCAGTTTCAATCCGGATTTCGGAATAACCTTAGAACAACAACGACCCTTCTTCATGTTGTCGATGATCTGGCTTGTCACATTGACAAGATAAACTTATTTGTTTTTCTTATACTTTTGGATTACTCAAGCATTTGATTAAAGAGTCCAAGAGACCATGTTTTGTTATTACAGAAGTTAATATTTTTCTTTAATTTTGATAATACAGCACTGAAACTTATGTTTAATTATTTAACAGACAGATATCAAAAAGTCATCATAAATGGAAAAGAATCGGAACCTGCGCGTATAATGTCGTATAAATTTTATAAATCACTTACCTCACGTAATAAAATATTTCAAATACCATTTGTGTGCTGATGATTGTCAAATCTATCTTGGTGGTACTAGTGAAAATATTTTGGAAACCTCCAATAAAATCAATCTGGATCTATCATACATACTATTGGTCCAATTCTAATGGAATCTCACTAAACATCGCAAAAACACAAGTATTTTTTCATTTCTAAAAGGAACTTCCCAGTGATTCCTGAAATTTTTATCAATAGTATGAAAATTAATTTTACGAATCATGTTAACAATTTAGGAATTTATATAAATAACAGGTTCACTTGGGATTCACAAGTTGTTAATGTATGTGGCAAGATTAATTCCACTTTGTATGGTTTGAAGCTCCACAAAAAGATTTGCCCTAAAAATGTTCGAATTCTGCTGGTACGATCAATAGTAATTCTCCACGTACTTTATTGCGAATTCCTTTTATTAAGTTGTGATTCTGCCTCAAGTGGTTTGCTGCAAGTTACTTTGAACAACATCGTGAGATACGTTAATGGACCTAGAAGATTTGATCACGTATCAGCTAATTTTAAAAAATGTTTCGGCTACACTATGGTTCAATTCTTTTATTACAGAGCATTATTGCTTTTATATAAAGATACAATTAAAATTGGTTCCAGTTGAAATGGTAGAATAATACTGCCTGCAACCGTACAAATATTTACAATAATTCACCTCTGTTTAATATATTTACTATTGGGAATGAGATTCCGATTGAGATTAGAAGGGCGAATCCTTTTGCTAAATTTCAAAATTTTATTCAAAATAAATTTTAATTTTGGTTTATTTTTAATTTTTGTATATAATATTTTGAAAATTATATTGTATGGATAGAAAAACTATGCTTTATCCTTTTTTTCTATTAAATAAATAAACCCCAGACACTGTGGAAAAAAAGGCCAAGTAATGTCACAAAACTTAAAACGATCATAAAAGTCGATGATGTCATCAGAGAATTGCTTAAATAAAATTTAAAAAAAATTCCACAATGTTCAAGATATGCAAAACAACAGCCAAATTGGTAAAACGGTATGGCAAAGTCAGTGCAAGAGTGGTACCAAGAATGCTCACAAATTGGATAAAAAACATTTCGTGTTCATTGTAGAAAGGAGTTTTTTGAGCTATTTGGTGACAATTCGGCAGATAACTTCCAAAGAATTGTTACTGGAGATCAAAGTTGGGTTCATCAGAATGATGCAGAATCTAAGCAGGAGCCCATGGAGTATTGATGTTCGATAAGAATATATTGAAAAAAAATAAAGAAAAACAAATCTGTTAAAGGAAGGTTTAAAGGAAAATCAACAAACAAAAAGAGAATTTAAAGAAATTATGCCTCCAGAACTTTTCTAATATGATTTTTTACCATATGTATTTTAAGAATTAAGGGGAGAACCTCCTCCTGACAACTGGTTTTTCAATAATTTTTTACAAAAAATTGAGAGCATTTATTGCAATGAAACAAATTGCATAATAATATTGACGTGTAAATGAATGAATACAAAATTTTTTTTTTATGAATGAAAAAAAAACAAAATGACTCGAGGCAGGCTACTAAAGTTTGCGCCGTGGAACGCCCAGGTCCTTGTAGTTAACTAAAATCAACGAAACAAAATTTTTTTATTAAAATAATTCATTCCGCTTTGCATGAACCTAAAAGTTGCAAAAAAAAATAAAATTGAAAACTAGAGGACTAAAAGAAAAAAAACACGTGTTTCTTTATAAACAATTCGTTAAAACCATTATTTGTTTAAATAATTTATACGAAATATTAGGTTTGTGCAAAGACCGATAAGCTAAAGAATATGTGTACAAAATTTCAAGTTCATTGGTCCATTACTTTTTGAGTTACATTCCACGGCGCGCAAAAAAACACATTTCAAGAAAAACTCGATTAAAGTTTTCGTTCTTGCAGAGAACGCATTACTTCATATCACTTCGGTGACTTTATAGGAGTATGGCATGTGGGCACATACGACTTATTTAAATTCCAGTTCACGAAAAAAAAATAAAAAATAAATAAATGCACGGAATTGTTATGTTTCACTTAAATTTTATTTATCAAAAAAAAAATAAAAACTTTTCCGAATTTTACAATCGGATTTTATTTTAAACAAATTCGTAAATTATTTATATTTTTAATATTTATTTAAAATTATATTTTATTATTATTATTAATTTTCTTTTTACAAATTTTGTAAAACAAAAAGAAAATACATATACATATTTTTTTAACACCTCTTTCGGATAGAAAGATCGAAACGTTAATGAATAATATGAAACTTTTTGTACAAGGAACAAAATCAAAAAATTGTTGTTGTATCTGTCATGCTATTCTATTAGTATCTACTATTAACCGCATACACACGCGAAACAGGGACGACTATATACAATGGGCGCATCCAGCACATAGATTTCTTACTAAAAAAAGTAGATATCACACATCTGATGTGCTGGATGCAAAATATCTCACTAAAAAAATGTAGATATTCTCACTATTTAGTGAGGCAAAAAAAATTAAACTACATTTGAGTAGATATTTCTTGGTTTGTATCTTCGCTTTTTTTTGACATTTCTTATGCAAAATTTTGTTATATGTACATTAGAGCGGATTAAATTGTATGGAGAAAATTTTTTTATTCTGGAGACTCCACTTTTCTGTAAATTCATTGTATTTGAAGCAAAAATGACCACTACACCATATGGCTACGATGAATACCGAGCCTGCATAATTTCATTTGAAGATTTTTTTTTATATAGAGTGAGTTTTTTAAAATGCCAGGTTTTTACCTCGAGAACGGCGCTGGATAGGAGAAAATTACTTTTATTGAAATTTGTTAAGGATCGAGGGGACATCGGATGGTGACCTTTAATTTGACCTTAACTACGACCTTCAAGGTCATTTGATGGTCAAATTGATTGTTTTAAATGAAAAGCCCTATTTTTGGACCTCTGATTCGGAATGGGCACAAAATTTTACATTCAGATGGGAACTTTATTTTCTTCTTTTGAATGACTTTCAGATGTTAGTTCAAGGACAAACTACTAAATAATAAGAAATAATCAGCAAATAATGAATTTTAATGGGAAATGACTTAACCCGAATCAGCCCACAAAGGGGGAGCTTGTTGCCATATGGCAACGCTGGGCTGACCTCGAGTTAAAAAAATAAGGGAAAAATGATATTTTATTCTTATAAACATTTATTCATATTGCATTGTAATTCAGTCTCTATATTTTATAATCATATTAGTTACTTATATATTAGGGCAATGGTAGGATTCAAAGCATTTTACGCAAAGACCCACACCGCATTTTTTGCACATAGTCCGACCTATGGTCTTACAATTAGTTCCAGCACAACGTTTTTTTTTTGTCAACAGGACATACATAATGGTCCATACGATCGAAGCGAATACCGCCTAAATCAGCTAAACGTTTCCTGTTTCCGATGTACTTTGGCAGTTCGCCAAAATGCTTGCAGTAGTATAAGGCCACAGCTCTTCGGAAGTTGAGGTGACGAATTTCTGGGTTGGATATCCTGTGAAGCAACCATGCGTTTTGCACAGCTACATCAATTAGCCATATAAAAATGGAGCTCCACCACTTTTTGCCTTTTATTCCAATACGATAAGACTTACATTTTGGTCCATACGATCTACCCCACACATGTATTTATTGTACTCAGATATGACACAAGGACGTGGTACTTTGATCTTTTTTTTATGAATTTTTGAATATCGCAACGCTCTGGAAATTGGGTTAACATCAAATATGGTCGATGCAATTGACACGACTGAGTTGTCTACCCATTTCGTTAATCGAATGTTCAAACCATTCACTTTTTTGCTAATGATGAAACCACGCTCCTTTTTCTTGAGTTGTTTTTTTAGTGGCAGCGGACAGTTCTTAGGAATTCTATTTTCGCGAATAGTACCAGTAGCATCATACCCTTTACTTTTCAAAAATGCCAATACAGGAAAGCCAGTAAATAAATTATCGAAATATAAAGAAAATGGTAGCACTCGAACATCCGGAGGAAATTCATTTAACATGTTGAGCAAGGGTGATATGCATTTTCCGAAGTTTTGTTCGTAATACGTATTAGAGCGCGGATTTCGTCCCTGGTAAATCTCAAAATTTTTAAGATATCCTGTTGGGGTACATAGTGACCAAACCTTAAAACCAAACCTCAGCGGCTTACCCTTTATGAACTGCTTGCATCCATGTTTTCCGAAATACGAAATCATACTCTCGTCATATGATAGATTTTGTTCTGGATGAAAATGTTTCAAAAAATTAGCTTTAAGCCGATCAGTCACCGGTCGTAGCTTCCATATTTTGTCAGTTTTATTTATTTGCGTACTATCTTCAAAATGAAGAAATTGCGAAATTTGCTTGAACTGATTTTTCCGCATTGAATTATAAATTAATTCGTTTCGTAGATCTGGTTCTGCTGACCAGTACGATGCCATATTTGACTGTGAAGCGTAACCACTTATGAGCAAAATTCCAATATAAACTTTGAGCTCCTCTACAGAAATACCTGGTGCTGGTTTTTGCAGAAATGTTACATAAATATCACATTGTTTACTATTGTGGTTGAGTAAATCATAATCCATAAATTTCTCGAATTGTTCATGAGGAGTTATATTTCGACAATCCTCATAATTTTGTTCCGGAAATATTGGCATCATAGCAGTTGAGATATCATCACACCACACCAATTTTGAGGGCATTTTAAAATTTGATAGTGTCGATGTTACCGTAGGTAAACTTGATGTACAATTTGATATTTCCATTGCAATCGGCAAAGTAGTAGATGCTCTGTCATCTTCGAAATTTTCTTCAATATCTGACTCATCGTTTTTTTTTTATATAAAATTTCACATTCACTTTTTAACTGAGCCGGGCAGACATTATCAGGTAACCCGTAATAGTCGTCTGGACCATCATCCTCCCCACTAATACCTTCTTCATTATCCGGGGGTTCTAAAACAATTGCGGTTGGCAGATTTTCGTCGTCTTCATCAGACAATAAATCTTCCAAATAATCGAGCGTCTCTTTCAAACTCAATTTTCTAGAAAATGAAGTAAATTAAACACATAAATTTTTCAACTAGAGGTCAGTCCCGCGTTGCCATATAGCAACATGGAAAGAAAACACAAAATTTTCCACCTAAAACTATTATCTAATTTGTGAGGTTATACATCATTGTAATGTATAAAGAATGGCGAATAATTATAATGTGGATTATTTCCAAAACTAATTAGATTAAAAATAATAACGATATAATTACTTTTTCATGTAGTCCATTTTTGTAGTTTTTGAGCGATTTATTTTCCCGCCGTCTCCACTATGAAATTTTACTGAAATTTGCTTTCATGAAATCAATTTTATCAATGTATGTGTGTGTATACTATACAAAAATGCAAACTTTCGGAAAACTTTTAGGCTGAAATTTCTCAAAAAAATTTCATGAAATCTGTATGTAGATTTGTTGTTGTGTTTTATTTTTTGTTTACATTTCTTTTAATTTGGTGAATTTAGCAGAAATTTTTCATGAAAGCAAAATGCCCAGTGATGAAATTTCATCGACAGAAATTTATTAATACATTGAAAGAAACACATACAATCATAAAAACCATGAAATAAAATTTCAGTAAAATTTCATAGTGGAGACGGCGGGTTTACAAGCTAAATTTGAAGTCTCTAATCTCTCACGTAAAACTAGCTACTGTACTGACATAAAAACTGCACGAAAAGAAAGAATAAACCTTAAACAAAGTAAAACAAACGCACTTTCAATGTTTTAGTAAATTGTATATACGTGACGTCTCTTGACTTGAAGTGATATTGACGTTGCCAAATGTCAACGCGGGGCTGATTCGGGTTAATTTAAATTTGTTGGCACCATGACCAAAGGTACCAAGTTAATATTGTGTTAGTATATTCCCCATTTCATTATTAGCATATCATTTCTAATTATTTAATAATTTGTCCTTGCACTAACACCTGAAAGTCATCCAAAGGAAGAACCTAAAATGGATATCTGAATGTAAAATTTTGCGTTTTTTATGAATCTGTGGTCAAAAATAGGGATTTATATTTAACAAATTCAATGTAACCTTCAAATAACCTTGAAGGTCGTAGTGAAGGTTGAATTGAACGTCGCCATCCGATGTCCCCCTCGACCCTTAACAAATTTCATTATAAGTAATTTTCTCCTATCCAGCACCGTTCTCGAGATAAAAACCTATATAAAAAAAAATCTTCAAATGAAATTATGCAGGCTCGGTATTCATCGTAGCCATATGGTGTAGTGGACATTTTTGCTTCAAATACAATGAATTTACAGAAAAGTGGAGTCTCCAGACCACTTAAAAATTGAATCCGCCCTAATGTACATGTACTACATACATATTCAAAAAGCAACGGCACATTATGCACGTTATTGGAAATCTCTTAAAACATTTTTAATTAAATTGAAATTAAAAATTATAAAATAAAATATAAAACAACTTTGACAGAAAACTGGCCAAGGTAGGGCCCGTTGGGAGTATTACGAGGAGTTTAATTTAATCTTCCGAGAAGATCGAACGGTGAACTTACCCAATAACATGGACGCAAGTACTCCAGAGCCAACTACACCTGAAACATGTTCTTCACCAGATTTAGGCCATATGGAGCTAAGCGGCTTAAATTCAGCAAGTGGTGGGAGGATGGGGGAGCTCTGAAAATTTCGACAGGAGCAAATACGGGTCGAAGAAGACAAATCAAAGGCGATATTGCAATTGGTCGAGGCTGTAAAAGAAAATAATAATCTGCAGAAGGAAAATAATAACCTGCAAAAAGAGAGGAACGAAATTTTAAAAACTCTGTTGGCGGCAACCAGTGGCGGATTAAGGTCGGTTGGGGCCCCGGGCGCAGAAGAAAAAATTAGGCCCCTTAAAAAAATAGAGAGAGGCAGAAAAATAAAAATACAGGTACGTATTTAAGCATCTTGGGTGTTGATTCTCTGAAAAATAAGGTCGCACGTGACAAATAATAGTGACACAACTCAAAATTTAAAATTTTTCAGGAGAGCAAAAGAAAAAATGCTAATTTCGATTTTAACTACTATCATGATATTGCCCATGGGCGTCAAAAAAAGGAGATCAGAAAATCAAGCCGTCGCTCGCTTTGTAAAATAAATATGAAGACGTCACAATGTCAGGTTATGAAATCGAAGAAAGCTTTGCTTTTTACAAGTTTCCACATTTACACGTTATCTTTAGAGAATCAGGGCACAGTTAGGAAATTCCTCATTTTGTGTAACGAGTGGGATATTTGCGAAACGAGTGAAGCGAAGCGCCCCCGTACAGCTAGTTTTATTACAAACAGTAAATTATTGAATTTTGAGAAAGTCTTTGGATGGTTAAATTCTAAATGAATTTTAAAATTTTTTGGAGATCCAGTAGGCACAAACTGGTATTGAAATGAATATTTGCTCACTAGCTAGCTATGAAATATTCCCCATTTCCTAACTAGTTATGAAAAATCAAGATATATAGAAACAGGTAATATATTGCGCATATGTCAAAAAATTACAACAACAACAATGGCTGACACGGGTGTCTTGTTTTCGATTTTATCCTACAATAAAATATTGTGTTTGTTTAAAAATAAAAATAGCTTTTATAAATGATTTTTTTTAAATTAATTAATTAATTAAGAAATAGTTTTATTTAATTTTCCTTTTTTTTCTGTTACTTTCTAAGTAAAATTAAGACTGTTTATTCGAAAATGTATCCGGGGAATCTAAAAAAGGATATTTTATCCTAGTCTATATCCTTCGATTCATTATTTGCATTACACCCAAACACTGCACAACGCATTTTTATTCAATTTGTATAATTTATTTTACGAAAAACATTATTTAATTAGTGTTTAATTAAACAATTTTATTAAATAAACTTAGAAATACAAATTTTTGGGCACCCAAAAGCGCCATATTGGAAATTTTTGACAGATGCGCGAAATCGAATGAAAATGAAACCGACTTGTATATTACATATGAAAAATATTCCGTTTCACAACCTACTTCGATTTTAAAAAGTCGTATTTTTGTAACAAAACTGAAAAATAGTAGCAATTAAGTGCTTTTCATACCGGCTGCGTTGACTTCGGACTTCAAAAAATTTACGTTTTATTTTTAATAATTATCACTTTTGTTTTATAACAGTTTGAAAATATTTCTATAAAAAGTGACACTGTTCATCAAATAAAACAAAATTACAAAACTTTAAAGTTACAAAACGACTTTACATTTTTAAAGTCCAAAGTCAACGCAGCCGGTATGAAAATCACTTTATATTTGCATGCGGGGCGAAACGCAGCGTAGCCGAGCAAGTACAAAGAATGTGTTTCAAAAAACAAAGCCACTTTTAATCCGAATAACCCACGTACTATTTTTTCTCCATCGAAGAAAATACATTGCGCACCCTAATAATTATAAGTATAAATTACACGCATTTAAAATTACTTCGGTCTAAAAAGACCAAAGTATTGAAATCCTGTCAAAAATGACGAAAAATTTGGTTGGTCCAAAACCACTTTCGACGTTTTGAAAGTCCCTGAGTCTGAAAATGCAAAAAAAAAGAAAATGTCCGTCCGTCTGTCTGTGTGTCTGTGTGTCTGTGTGTCTGGACCCATGGTATCTCGAGAACGGCTTGTCCGATTTGGATTTTTTTTACGCCAATCTGTTTCTATGGTCAAGGCGGAGATTTGAAAAGCTTTTGGAGACTGTATGTCAAAGGGGTGGGGTACCTGCCATACGAATTGACCCAAAATACCTGCTTTTATAAGTATTTACGATTTTTTTATACATGCTTATTTGATTATTGAATTGGGCATTGAATTGGGAATTGATTTGAAGGTTAAATTAGGGGTCAATTTGCGCGTTGAGTTGAAGTTGAGTTGGAGTTGAGTTGGAGTTGAGTTGGGGTTGGATTTGGATGTAGTGAATAGTTAACAAACTATTTATATGATGGAACTTGCCTATTTATCAACCGATTATTATGAAATTCAATGTGTATGTTACAAATGGGATTCCAAAATGAGTTTTGGATGAAGTTCTAGAATATGGCCAAGTAGGATGGAACTTGCCCATTTCTCACCCGATTACGATGAAATTCGACATTTGTATTTGAAATGGGATTCTAAAATGTTTTTTGGATGAAGTTCTGGAATTTTAAAACGATTTCTGGATGAAGTTCTGGAATATGGCCAAGTATGATGGAACTTGTCTATTTCTCAACCGATTATTATGAAATTTAATTTGTATGTTAGAAATGGGATTCTAAAATGAGTTTTGGATGAAGTTCTGGAATATGGCCAAGTATGTTGGAACTTGGCTATTTCTCAACCGATTATGATGAAATTCGACATGTGTAATGGAAATGGGATTCTAAAATTAGTTTTGTATCAGGTTCTGGAATATGGCTAAATATGATGGAACTTGCCCATTTCTCAACCGATTATGATAAAATTCGACATGTGTATTCAAATTGGGAATCTGAAATGAGTTTTGGACGAAGTTCAGGAATATGGCCAAGTATGATGGAACTTTGCTATTTCTTAACCGATGATGATGAAATTTGATATGTGTGTTGGAAATGGGATTATAAAATGATTTTTGGATAAAGCTTTGGAATATGGCTTTGTAGGATGGAACTTAGTTATTCCTTATCCGTTTGTTATGAAATTTGGCATGCAATTTGTAAATGGGATTCTAAAATAAGTTTTTGGATAAGTTCCTGGAACTTAGAAGTATCAGTATAGTTTGTTATACTATTTTCGGTATAAAGTTCTAGAATACGATTTTTCGTTTTAAATTGGATGCCTGTACCCATGTTATTGAAGCTTTTGACCTGTTTGTCTGTTGTTGTATAAGTAAATATAATTTGGTTAAAATAGAAATCAATAATCTCAAAACTGTCACACCAACTTTATGACATTATTGAAGATACCAAAGACCGAAGTTCTGATCACCTCGTGAGGTTTCAGCCCTTTATATTTTCTAGATTGAAAATTTGATGAAATATCTAGCTAAGAAGGAGGTCTTAACTTTTTTTCGTTTGAGCATTTTACCAAGTTATGACGTGTCAAATACTTTTAATATTGAAAACAGTATTAAAGAACATACATCTTTAAACATTTATGTATATTAAATTATTAACCCATTTTTATTTTCTTCTTCACACAATATAAACACGAAAATTACTTTAGATACTTAGCCATTAGAAAAACTGGAAAATTGGAGTTTTGCGGGGCCCCCCAGAAGTCGGGGCCCCGGGCGAGCGCCCGGTGCGCCCGCCGTTAAATCCGCCAGTGGCGGCAACATTAAATTAATTAATTGCTGTATAATCTTACATAAATAAATAAATAAAAGACTTGAATTAATTTAAAATAAAGAAGCGAAAAAGTTTTTTTTATTATTCGGTACATTTCTTTCAGGTATGTGAATCATCAGCTTCATCATCGGCTTCATTATCAGAAATCCTTGTATCTGAAAGATCTTCTCCGATATTGCCATCTTCAAGCAAAATAAAATTATGCATTATGCACGCCGCAATTACACTTTTAACCGCGATATTAGGGTTATTTACGTCCATATATTTTAGACACCTAAATTTCCCTTTCAATTGGGCGTATGCTCTCTCTATTACTGATCGTACAGAACAAAGTTTTGTATTATAGATGGATTTCTGTTTTGTCAGATGCCCATTATCCTTGACATACAATCGAGTGGAATCCCTTTCGGTTGTAAAAATCGATTGGATTATGTTATGGCTGTTTGACAGGTATATGGCACCCATCTATGGCACCAACTATTCCCGGAATACGACATTTGGACTCAAAAATCTGAAAAACACAATGCTTAATTTTCTAAATACAGTAGCTTGTATTTATATGCAAACACTTACATCGGAAATTTATTTTTGCCCCCCAGAGTTTGGTAACTTGATGTAGTCTCGCTTTAGTTTCCTGATTGCTTCTATTGTTTCCATAAAAATATAATGGCCAGTGCTGGGGGGCATTCCAAACCGGTCGCTTACGGATAAGAACGACTCCTGCTTACTGAGGATCCAAATCGTTAATAGAAGTTTTTTTTGAAGGAAATACATGTTTACAACTGGGTTGTGCTGAATTTGTGACCACACAAAGTAATTTCTAAAAATTAACATGAAAGACTGATTTTATTTATGTACATATATTAAATGAATTAACAAACCTCGAAACACGTTCTGGACATTCGAAAATGAGCCCTAAACTTGTCCAAGCTATATTTTGGAATTGTGACTTCAAAATAATCATTGTTTCAGACTGGAGGTATACTTGATCTAAATTTTTCCTTTTCGAAATAATTAGAAACAAGTGATACCGTCGGCACTAGCAGCTTAAATAGCAAGTCGTTTCTATCTGGTACGTCTTCTAGCACAACAATTTTGATAATTTTATCCATTTTCCACAAATAATAGTATTTATTGAATTATTAAATAAATTTGTAAATCTTTATTGGACGCCAAACGAGAGCTATCCTTTGTTGTTGATTTTGACAGATAATCTAAGACACAAACCAAAACTAATATGTAGATTTTACATCCAGCACATTTGGTAGTCTACAATTGAGACTATTCTACATTTGAGAATACATATCTCAAAAGTAGATATCTGTGTGCTGGATACGCCCAATGATAATCATTTGTTTAGACATAATGAAACGAAAATGCCGGATGCACTACGTAGGTCAAAATGCTAAAATTAAAAGCAAAAAGCTAAAGGCAAAAAATATTGTTGCACAATATTTTCCGTAGATGTCATTAGTAATAATTTTTAAAAAGAATTGTAATTGAAAATGTAATTATTTACCGAAGATGACGAATTTTAATTAAATGACTTGTGAATAATATGAAAATGTAATACGTTGAAAATGAATATCATTATCCGAAAATAACGTATATTGGAATGAACATTAAAATACATAATGTGGTATTGAACAACCATAATTAATATATTTATAAGAAACGAATTTCCTAGGCTAATAACTGTAAGGAAAATCTTCTGTACCAAAAATTTAATAAAACCATAAGGTTGTTGTTGTTGCGGTTTGAAATACTTATGTATTCCAAATCTCGCAAAATAAAATATTGCACATTTCTATTCTACAGTGAAAACCAGTGTAGTAGAAATGTGTGTAAAAGAAAAATAAACAAGAATAAACAAACTTTCATGTGGTATTGACTACGTATGTACCACACACATTATTGTAAAGGAAATGCTATTCTACAGTGGAAATCCCAGAGTAGTAGCAATTCAAAATGAAATTGTACGTTGAAATTGTTTGCTTATAATATTGTAGTGAGGGTTCAAATATTTCGGCTGAATATTTAGAATCGGTCGCTGCAACTTCCTAGGGATCTTTAGGACTTTCTGTTGGGCTTGAAACTTTGGAAATACACATATATTCGTAAGATACTAAATGAATTTTTAAAATAAAAAAAAAATAGAAATGCAAAAAAATTAATATCTGGAGGAGGTTCCCCCCTTAAGTTTAGTTTTAACTTGTATTTTGGGGTTTCTGTTTCACTTTACAGCCTACTAGTTTTAGGTATAATATTCACGGTACGAACAAAAATATAGCTTGCCCCACAAACAAAAATAAAACACATCTGGCCAAAATGGTGAATTATTGTGAAAACACTTTCTATTGTTTAAGCAAAATTGTTAAATAAATCTATAATATTTATAATTTGAATTATTTGCGAAAATAACATCAAAAATGTTAAATCAAATATATTTTAGAAAACTTCCAGCATTTTTAGTCCACCAAAAATATGTAGTCTAATTACTGTCCACATTCCAAAATGTTATCAAAAATAATTTTATTGCATTTGCGTACTCGTCACGTTTTCAAATATCGCATTTTGTACCATATTGCGGTTTGAAACATCGCGTTTCGAAATATCGCATTTTGTATCATGTCGCGTTTTGAAGTATCGCGTTTCGAGCGGATCCTATTATTCTGGTGTATAAATTCGACCGTCCTTCCTAATTTTGCGCTTCACAGAAGCAAAATTCCTGTCACAATCATTAAAAGAATGACATCTAATTGATTTAAAATTTTGTAAGAAACTAGAGCAAGGAAGAATCGGATTACTGTGTGATTTCTGTTCTGGCCCGGGCAACCAACTTAAAAAATGAACAATTTTTCAACCGCCTTTGGAACATTTTTTTCGATGTAAACTTTTATAAAACAACAAACTTTACTTGAAAACGTGGCTTGGCCTATAGTAAGATTATGAACATAAAATGAAAAAATCCATAATTTTCGCATGTATGTTAAAAGTGTCTTGAACATGAATTTCTTGACAATGGTAAAGTTTGTATCTAATGCATTTGTGCTAGTTGTTGCGCCTCTTCGATCTCGTCTACTCGTTTATAATATTATAAATATGTACAATAATAATAAATTGCAAACTTTTAATTTTTCCATATATTTGTTACGTTCCGTTTTGACCGCTGATCACAGGTTATGTTATGAAAATCGTGTTTACACAGAAGATTAACAAGGTTGCAAAAATAAATTACACCATAATTATGTACTAACGATTAAATATACTGAAAACTCTGGTTTAAGGAAGCCATAAACGAAGAACAAAATTTTATATTCTTTGAAATATAGTGACCATTAATGCTTTTTACTTCTCCTACTAATGAGCTTTTAGTTTAAAACCCAGCAAGTCACATCCACATGTCTAAGGGGGAAAATTGAAAATATACAGTTCAATTTCCTCTTTCCTTGTTCTACATTTTTCGTTTTCTTTTGAATTGAGATAAATTACCATTTTCCTTCTTAATTCAAAATATAAAAAATCTGTTTTTCCCTTGTTTCTGCAAAACAAAAACGAAAACGGAAAAGTCTTTAAAACAAGAAAATTAAACTTCTTCTCGCTTCGTTTTATTTTTTTAGGAGGCAAAATAATATTGGACGGACAGCAATATTACATGAATAAATGGAAAACGTTATGTGTAACTAACGAGACTTTATAATATACTCGTAATCATAAATAAAGGAATAAGATGAAGAAGAACGTAAAAAAAAAACTTATGCAATTTCATATTCTGTACTTGAACAACATCATTGTTGATCACCGTATTCGTCATCATTGTTGTCTTCAAATATACGCTATTATTATTCATGTCTAGTACATTTACTATATAAATAAATATGTAAGTCACATAAAAATAAAAATGGGAAGTATTCCAATCTTGAATGCAGATTTTTTTTTTTTTTTTTTTGTAGTATTCTTACATTTTCGTATTCTTTTGAAATGTAAATTATTATTTTTTTTATATCAAATACGGAAAAGCAAATAAAAATAAAAATCGATTGTAAATACATAATGTAATATACAATTGGTATATTCTTTTCGTTTTCTGTAATTTTAGAATTTTGATCACAAATCAAAATTAAATTTTCCAACAAAGTTGCTTGTTTTTTGTATGCGGAATAATATTTCATTGCTTTGTGTTATCGATTTCGATTTAAGATGTCAGGTAAATTTAGGTGTAAACGATAAATTGGAATCAGAAAATGGGAAAATGGTACAAAAGTTTTATTTTTAAGGGGTATCGCGAGGGTTTATTACTTTGATTTGATGTTGCTTGTACTATATTTATTATCTTTATTTTAAAGAATATTATTTTTAAATTATTCTTCTATTTAATTTTGTTTTGAAATTTTTTATATTCATATTCTTAATCTTTAAGAATAAAATTTTGTAACGATTTTGATTTCAGCATCATAAGCTTTGAAAATAATTTGGTCGTTTTATTTCTACTAACTTAAACATTAATAAATCAAATTAATCAATTTACAAAATAATAAAAGTATTTTAATTACTCAGTGTAATATAATTTACCCAGCTCTGCACATGGATGAGTATGTGGCGGATCAAACGCAAACACACAAATTTAATTCAAAATTAACAATGTGTTTGACGTCCGTTTGACAGCGAGGTAGAGTATGCACACAGAAATAGATATGCTAAATTCACGTGGAAAAATCAACGAACTCTCCATAATTAAGGAAGAGTATTTTTTCCCTAAAACGCAGCACGTCTTAAAACGGAAAAACAATAGTTAGTAAAAAGAAAATTATTGTACACAAAACAAATCGAATTACAAATTCAATCCGAGCGGACGTTAAAATAACAAACACGCTAAATAGGCAACCGCCTAGTAATAATTAAGACAAGACGACCCACTGGGAGCCGTCTGAAATAAATGTATACCACAATAGATGTATAAACCTGTATATAAAATAAAAGCTGTATAAACCTGTGTATCAACTAAAAACGGATACGAAATAAAAATTATATATAAAATAATAAAACAGTGCTATTGTACAAAATTATTTATCTCAGTGTTAAATTACATTAATTATTTGAGAGTGGACACCACCACCACTCCAAAAATACTTCAATGATAGTTATCTGACAAGGGAACCTTTTGAACCGTCAAATTCAAAAAAATTTAGAAACTATTCGCCTTTAAAGCGCCGCAAGAGGCGCTACGATTTTTACGAGCCAAAGGTGATAACCGGTTATTTATTTACCGCATTTATTTTTAAATTGAAATATTATTGATAAATTAATTACCTTTCTATCTGACATTTTTCCAAAATATCATCTCTGATACAAAATGGTTCATCGAGAGAAACTCTGTCTGAATTTTTGCACGTGCGTTAGTTCACCGTTAGGACGAAGATGTCTCCTAAGAGTTAATTAACGTTGGTGCGGGAATTCGGCTTAAGTTTCTCAAGATGAACATTTTAGTATCAGAGATGAGATTTTGAAAAAAATTTAGATACGTTAATTCACAGTTAGGACGACGATATTGGAAATCACTTTTTTTCCTTAGACAAATTTGTAAATGAAAACGTTGCAAATTCTTAGTTATGATTTTTGAAATATTTTCATAAATGTTTGAATTTCAACGTATATAAATCTCGTTTAAGTAAATCGTTTTTATTTTCTAGTAATAATTGATTTATTTAAACCAACAGTTACACGGTGAATATATTATAATTTTAAAACTACGAAATTCCAGCGTTACGAAATTCTAAAATTTGTTAGAACATTCTGTAATTCTAGAAAAGCTGTAGATGATAAAATTTTGTAAACCAGAATTAAAATTTTAAAATTTAGAATTTACGCAGTAGAATTTTGAAAGTATGAATAGTTCTTTTATCAAAATTAATTAAGAAAATGAAATCTCGTTATAACGAAGACAAAGGGGCCGGAAACCAGGGCTGCGGGGTCGGAGTCGAGGAGTCGGACTCTTTTAGCAAAATCGGAGTGGGAGTTGGATAAATACTGACCGACTCTGATTCCACATTTTATATTTTCCTTTCTCTCCGGTATACGTTAACCTTACCTTGGTTACAAAAAGACTCCAATCAGTATATTGAACCTCGGCCAATTTGATAAATAATGGCGATTCGTCAAATTTCACTTATAGGAAAAACTCATAATATCTTCGCAACACAAAAAAATCATCGTTACCACATAGAAAAATCTTTCTGCTTGATAACGAGATGTTATTGGCTAGAAATTATTTCGACTCCAAGGTTAGAGTATTATTAAGAGATGATTAGCAAAATAGATGCAAACCGGCGCTATGTAATTTGGCAATTGTTTAAAATGATTTTTAGGTATTACTGAAAAGCCCACAGTCACCAAGAAAATCCAGTTGAAGAACTAGAAGAAAAACATGAATTCGAAAAATTTCTAGATGACCATAGAAACCGAAACGATTTCGAATTACAAAAATTATGGACTAAATTTTTTGATGGCTTAGAGAAAGTGGTAAAAATCAACAGAAATTTCTGTTATGTTTAAATTATTTTCTAATGATGAAAAACCGAGCGATTAAACATGAACAGTAATTACATGTAACAGTTGGAATCGTCGTCGGAGTCGGATAGTGAATTTTTAATGCGTCGAAGTCGAAGAACTATTTCACCGGCTCCGCAGCCCTGCCGGAAACATTAATTCGCTATATTGTATAATTTCGTTGCAATATATTTATGAAAATGTAAAATGTTCTTAGTTTACCTCCTTATAAATCATTTGGTTGGTCATAGTACTGTTCCATACCAAAATTTGCATTTTAGCGAATGAAAATTTCGTTATAGTAAAAATTTCGTTAAACTGATCTCCAAATTAAACAAAATATTTTTTGTTGGATGTCCTCCACTGAACTTTTTAAATGGTGGTAAGCCTACACACAGCAGTAAACAACACGACAATCACAATACAAAAAACGGGCACCGACACAAAAAGTTTCTTTCGATACTCAACGCGCACAAGAACAGACAGAACGGTAAAAACACCAGCGAGATTTCGAGATACTTAACAAAACAACTATATACCAACACCACACCGACACTTACGACACGTACAGCGTAAATTCCGTGTGAAATTCACTGGAAGGGGAGTGTTGTGGTGGATCAAACACAAACAGACAAATTAGCTGTAAAATTAATAATGTATTTGACGTTCGTTTGACAGCAAGATAAAGTAGGCACACAGAAATAAATCTACTAAATTCATTATGGAAAAGCCAATGAGCTTTCCATAATTAAGAAAGAGGTGTTTTTCCCTAAAACGTAGCAAGTCTTAGAGGATAAACAAAATTCCCGTTAAAACACTAATATTTTCGAAAGGAAATTATTGTTTTAATTCGATTGCAACATTCCATCAAAGCACACGTATAGAAATACTAAACGCGCAAGATACAATTAGGCAACCGCCTAGGAAAATATAAAACCATAAGACGACCGATTACTTAGGCGTCTTCTACAAAATAAAACTTATACATCGGTATAACTGTGTAAACATGTACATATAAATAAAAATCATAAACCAAATAAAGTTATATATTAAAATAAACGAATTGGGTATCGAGTACATTATGTAACACATACGAAAAACTTAAAATTATTATTTTGGACCACACACACACACACTCCGGTCCCCAAATACTTACCAGTTTTATTCTGAACAAATTAAATTATCTCGTGTTCTTTCTTGTTTTGATGTTGTTATTTACTACGTTTCCATGATGGAGTTAACCGGAATTAACGTGGATTATATCATCATGGAAACGTGTCGAGTTTAGGATTTTTGTTAAATTTCTTAATCCAACTTAACTCAACGAAAGTGGTAGGGTTAGAATAGATTCTGTCTGTCAAAACAGAAAATACAATTATGTATACCAATTCAAAATGAAATGGTTGAATGAATTTTCTCTCCGTAATACTTTATAAATTATAAAAATCACAATAAATATTAAATTTAAAAATTTCCACCAACAAATAAAATTTTCAGAAGTGACTTTTAATTGTTGTGATATGTTAAATTACACTAGAATTTACAATTGCATGGAAACGACATGGATTAGCGCCGCCATGTTATTAACTCAACGAAACTCTCAATTCGGGATAACTCTGTCATGGAAACGTAGTAATTGTTAGAAACGTCATTTAGTCGGTAAAACTAAAAATGAAAAGGGCACGTTTAGCAGATAGTGGGAATGGTATAATTGGTGTATATTCCTGCTCTTAGTACAGTGTACAAATCATAGAGTGCTGAAAGCTGGGATATTGTACACCTAAAAAAATATGGATATCCACTAGTTAATAATGAAAAATGAACTCTAGACGTCATGCGATTAAATGCGTAATAATGAAAATTGAACACTAGATGTAATGCGATTTTATTACAATAACACGTTTATTATTACACCAACTTTTTCATATGTTTTTATATAAATATCCCTCAATTTTTGGGGCAGCAGCTGGTCTGTTATATTTTCGACTATCTCACATATTTCAGGTGGCGTGCCAATTAAATCATCATTCTCCATTTTTTTTTTGTAGTTGAATGCCAATTTGACTCAACAAAATTAAAACTTCAAATAACAAAACAAAATGCAGTGTCTTTTAAAATTTACGCTTACTACAATTCAGTAAAAAATTCGGGCTACTTCGACATAGTTAATATTATTAAAGAGCAAGTGTTTCCCTTATCAAATTAATTTTCTTATCAACAAAAAGTGTGAAGTAGTGGAAAAAATAGTATATACACCAATGCTTGAGAAGTGCTATTATAGCCCTCGCTTACTACAACCCTATGCGCTCCGCATCTCGGGTTATAAACTCGATCAGGCTATAATAGCATACTTCTCAACCTTGGTGTATAATATACTATTTTTCACTGATTTTTGGTACTACGTCCAATAATCCATGAAATTAGAGCTGTAAAAAAGCTTTGCAATAAAAATCTGAAAAAATATAATAGTAAAAAATTATTGAAATAAGCTTAAGACGGCGACCAAGCAAATATATGTATAAATAAAATTGGGAATTTGATAAAGTAAATGAAATATATACCTATGTAAAACTCTAATTACTTTATTACTAACCAGTAACATTAGCTGTAAGCTAACACCACGAAAATTCAAATCGGTAGTGTATAACCGTATAACGAGTTAGTCTGGCATACCAACTACCAAAATATTTACTTAAATTCTTTCAAAAAATTCTTTAATTTTAAATACTTGAAACATTGATTAGTTATCAAGCAAACTTAAGAAAAATTTAATTGCATTGACTCTTAATTTACTTAGATTTTGGTATGTGCACTCTATTTTGAGCCTTCACCACGTCCACAACCAAGTACATATATCAAAAATGGTTGATACCATTAGAAATTTAAAACTGAAATAAATTTTGAGCTACATCTGTGGCAATCGGCACTAGGAATTTTTTCTCTGGATAATCTCTCTTGGATCCGATAGATCTTTATTTCCCAATAGTTTGTTTGTGAGTTTGTGTTTATAAGTTCGTTAATTATAATTAATATATATATATTTAGCTAGCGAGGCTGTAGAACGCTTTGAAAAAATAAAACAATTTAACAATGCAAATAAAACAAAAGTTTTTATATTGGTTTGTGGCGTAATGGTAACGCATTGGACTAGAGCGGCAAATGTCTTCGGTTCGATCCTCATCTAATATTTTTTTTAATTTTTATTATTATTTTTGATGTGAAAACATTTTTAGCGGCAGGAGTAAGTACAAAATTGTGTAGAAATCATGTTACGGAAAAAAAAGTGCCGAACAAAAAATATTGCATTTATGTGTGAATATCGACAAGAACAAAAAATAAATAAAACGTAAAATCAACGCAAAATCTACGCATACACATACAATATACAACATCACATCATCCGGCATTTCAAAAACATCGTGACCCGAATACAAAAAAAATCTAAAAAAACCGCCTAACTTAATTTATTTTGTTGTGCAAATTTCTGCTATATATGGCCGCAGCAGCAAGTGTTTTTGAAAATGAAAATTACATACGAGCAAAAGGACCACAAATTATGCTTGTGTAGTGTAAGTGACACAAAATTATTAAATGGAAATAGCGAGCTGTGAAAATTGCACATATACATTGATACTAGGCTTGCGTCCCGGGATTTCCCGGGACGGATTTTCCGGGAATTTAAGAAATTAAGAGTATTCCCGCTTCCCGGGAATGTTGTGAATATTTCCCGGGAATGCAAAATTCAATTTTAAGGCTGTTCTATGCCGTTTATTAACTTCATGAAATTAATTAGCAAGTCATAGGTGGAAAGTGTAACACTATGAAAAATTAAGACACATTATTGAGTTATAGTGTAATGAACTGAGTATTATGTTAGATGGCCACATTCACTGTTGTACGTTAGAGAGTACGCCGGAATGTTTCCTTAATAAAAACGGCACTCAATGAACTGCGAAATGTGGGTTTAACGAATATTCAGCAATGCTGTTCAGCTACAAAATGTTCTTAAACCCTTAATTTGCTCAGATGCGTAAGGTAATCAAGACATTGGTATACCCAATGCTAAAGCGACTTTGGCATTATTGTTTAGAAATTTAAAATATCATGAAACTATTATTGATCACAGTCGTTAAAATTTCTAAAAGAAAACTAAGCCATTAGAAGAAATATAGGTGTTGGCCTCGTTAATAAAATTACTCCAAGAGCAAGAATTGGAGACATTGAAAATTATAGAAGATGCATTTGGGACGAGCTAAAACTCCGAAATAGCCTAGAAAATAATTCTAAGTCTTTATCTACATGATTAAACCAAATTATCGCACTATGTGCTTAACCAAAACACAAGGAAAAGCTAGGTGATAAATTTAAGCCAGAAATGGAAAAATAACCAATTTAAAAAACGACCCACTATATCAAGCCAACATCCACCGAAATTGGGATTAATTTTCCATTAGCGGGTGCGTTTCTAATGAAAATTAAATCTTCATTGGACGCACTCAGTTCCTTGGCAATCAATCTTGGTAAAATCAACGCTGATAGTTTAAATTTTTTTTTCCGCCGGCAGATTTTTCATGGTAGGACCACGGAATACGCCAATTGAATGATTAAATCAGTATATCAAATTTATTTCAATTAAAATTTAGAATTGTTTGAATTTTAATATAATATTTCATGTATACATAATGAGGCATTGGCGTGTCCCGAATCCCGGGAATTCCCGGGAACCAGAAAATCATAATCCCGTTTCCCGGGAATGTAAAAGGTCCGGGAACGGGCAAGCTCTAATTGATACATCATAAAATAATTTTAAGATTGTTTAATCGGTATGTTTTCTTATTAGTATTGCTCATGCTGTTGTGAGCTTGGTTATGCGGTGTTTTGCGCTACTGTCTGCAATTGCCATATTTCTTGTCTTTGCAGTTATTGTCTTTGCAATTGCTCTTACTACTATGGAACCTTGAACAAGATTGCTGTGTATGAGTAATTATGAATTTTAAAGCGTTCAGGGCAGGTTTAGATGATTAATTTAACAGAATGTACTTTGCTGAAGCTCACCAGGACATGGTTATACTGAAATATAGTCGGTTATAAACTTCAATTTTCAAATAAACCAATTAATGATGATGAGGTTCGTCCTCCAAATCCAAAATACAATAACTTATTTACTTTTTAAGCCAAAATTGTACCGTAATTTAAATACTGAGCGAACATCAGCCGCCTATCTGCATTTGTTTCTCAGGCCCATCGAAGAGAGAAATGATATAATAGTTGAAAGTTTTCACATAATTTTTTTGCGAGGTGAGCGTGAACTCGCCCATTGTTTTTTTTTAGTATTCATGTAATGACCAAATATTTTACTTTAAATTAAACATTCAGCATTATAGTTATTACAGTAATTACACAAGAAAATACGTGGTCCGCGTTTATGATGCCCCTAAACACTGCAACAAATTATTTAAAAACTTTCATATATTATAAGTTGTAGTAAGCCATGAGAATTTTTCGTTAAAACAATTTTTTCCGTTCATAAACTTCAAAGCATGCTTTGTTTGAAACAATATAAGAATGAAAATTTAATAAATTTCCTTAGGTTGATATGGCTTAGTAGAAGTGTTTTGGACTAGAGCGGCTAAAATCCAGGGTTCGATTGTGGTCAAGGCATTTTAGTTTTATTTTTCAATTTATATTTTTTTGACGTGATAACGTCCTGCACCGCACGTTCAGAAAATTGACAAGAAAGTTTTCCCTTGGTCGTGGGCAATTACTAATGAACTGTAAGCATTACCTTTAATTTAAATGTATGATTTCTTAGGTTGGTCCTTTGGCTTCATGCCTCACACATAATATTATCGAATGATTTCGCGCGATTTAAATCCTTCAACAACTGTAGTGGCTCATCCGATCCGGGCAATTCTGAAGTCAATTTTTGCATAAAGAAACAGTGGTGGTTAATTTATTTTAAATTAAAATAATTAATCTCAACATGTTATAAACGTTATCACGCAAAACACTACGGCCGTGTTCATGACACCAGACACAGCCCACCCCGATTTTTTTATTTTTTTTTCTGTCTGGAAGGTTTTTTGTGTGATGCCCCAACGCATGCAAAATCGTCCTTAAAAGCTCTTACTCTTTGGTTTAAGGTTTATTTAAAGTATAATAATCATTAAAAGGTTTTAGTCTCGAGCTATTCCTACTTGGCTAAAAAATAACGGCTAAAAAAACCCAAATGGTCAAATGGTGATTGTGACAGCGGCCGTTTATATAAATTGTATCCGTCCTAGGATGGGCTGCACCCCCTAGTTTAGAAATAATGTATTTAGAGAAATATATTTTCAGAAAACAAATATTCAATTGACATGAAAATCAAAGCAACTCGGTTCTCTCAGAAATTTTAAAGAATATTTTTGTTGCAAAACCAATTTTCTACTTTTCACCATATTCGTACATACAATTAAAATATTGTTGTATACGCATATAATGCTTTTGGTTCATTTTGATAGTATAGTTCTTGTATAGACAGACATTTGTGTTGGTTTTGATAATACAGTATGGGTGGTTTGCACGTGTATGTGATGGTGGACACGCTCGGCGTACACCCATAATTCTAGTACCGACCGAGGCAATGGACGCTTGCCGGTGGTACTAGGTTTTACTATTCACTGATAAGATTCACAATAAAGTTGTACACATGTATTTATATTATTATACTGTTTATTTATTATTTGATAATTTAATCCGCACTGTAATATAGCAGCGAGTATGATACTCTTGGCTTTGATGGCCTTCGATACTTATTTTTATTAATTACGTTACAATTGTTATTTATGGGCGAGAGCTAAATTTCGTTAGAGGCAACAAGTTATTGTTTTTTCTATTCACCAACTTTTCTTATGTGCGCCGTTTTGTTTTGGCGGAGCCTATGCGATTTGCCCGAGTGTCTTTGGTGAATTCACCACGCCGTGCGAACGAGTGCCGGGAAACGTTTGATCTACTATAACCTAGGTGTCACTCCGGTGAATTTAGTTATTTGTGCCGGTGTACGGAATGTCACGACATCTTGTTCTGTCTTGACAATTACTTGTCAGTCGTTTCAAGTGTCGTGACACTCCGCGACCGCCGCAAAAGTGATTTACTGATTTGCTTATGGATTTGGAAAAATGAATAGGGTGGTTAGTCAATACCTCGTAATTCTTGCTTTATAAACCTTGTTTATTATTATCTTTGATTACAGGTTGGTTGGTACCACCATACAGCCCCTTGCCAGTGAATTTACCTATGAACGATACGATATTCGCGTAGCGTGCTGGCGTTTTTGTTTGCCTCCCGAATCTCGTTGTTGATGATGTTGGTGTGGTGTCGGTTGCGCTCTGTGTTTTTAGGCAAGACTTCTTGCTGCTGGCGTTGAGGTGGTTCGGTTTGCTGTTTTGCGTTTCCTGTTCTTGGAGGTTGGATCTTACTGTTGGTTGGCGTGTTCCCGGTTCGTCCTGTGCCGCTGGTGGTTTGATTGTTTCTATGGGCTTTGCTGGTATCTCCGACGTGTCTTGTTCGTCTATCAGATAACACGGTTTTAGCCTGTCTATCGAGATCCTGCATGGTTTGTCGCGCACGCTGATTAGGAAAGCTTTTTCCTTTTTCTCTATCACTTGGAACGGCCCTTCGTACGGTGGTTGTAATGCTCTCTTGCAGAGGTCGGTTCTGATAAATACGTGAGAGCAGGTGTTTAATGCCGTTGCTACGAATATTTTAGGGTTCGCATGTCGGGATGGAGGCGCCGGTCGGACTTGTTCGAAGTGTTCGAGTAGCTCTTTTGCGAACTCTGATTGGTGTTTGTGTCCTTCTTTTTGCTCGATCAGCTGGCTCGGTATGCGGATGTTTCCGCCGTAAACTAACTCGGCCGCGGATGTTTTGAACTCCTCTCGGTACGCTGTTCGTAGCCCGAGTAGGATTAGCGGCAGTGTTCGTGTCCACGATTCCCCGCCTTTGCACATGATGGCCGCCTTCAGTGTCCTGTGCCATCTTTCTAAGAAACCGTTGATTGCGTGACGCAATACCTGTGTCCCTCAGACGGTGGGAGTGGGCCTAGTATGTCCTAATGAATCTCGTCGAAACGATTGCTCACTGGTGTGAATTGGCCCAGCGGGCTTTTGGTGTGCCTGTTTACCTTGGCTCTCTGGCAACGTATACAGCATTGCACCATCTTTCTGATGTCCCTTTTCATTCCTGGCCACACGTATTGGTCGATCATTAATTTGATCGAAGCTGCAGCACCCGGATGCGCGAGGTTATGTGTTGTCTCGAACACCTTCTTTCGCCAATCGAGTAGAATAAACGGCCTTGTCCTGCCCGTTGATTTGTCGCAGAATATTTCCTTCCCCGTGTTGAATGCGATGGGGACTTTGACGAATACCAGATCTGTGGCTGATGTCATTAGCTCTTTAAGTTCGTTGTCTTGTTTCTGTGCTTCTGCGATTTCTTCGTAGTTGACTGACTCCGGTAACTCTATGCTTTCTCTATGGGAGTCCTGCGATTGCAGTGGTACTATACGCACTGCTATGGCGGACATCGCCGCGGCGGGCGTATTTGTTGTTTGCGATGTTGTCGTCGCGTCGCGTGTTTCTGGCGCAACGGTTGTTCGCCGTGGTGGCATGGATTCGATGGATAACGAGGTGTTTCCCCGCGTTGAACCTTCGATCAACCTCTGTGCGGCTGCTTGTATCAGTCTTTTCAGGTCCGTCTTCTGCGTGGTAATCGCGTTCGTCGACTCCGGCGAATCGAGCGATCGGTCTTCGTGCGACGACGTAGCATCGTTCACAGGTCGTTGGAATGCATTGCTCCCTTGTGGCTGTTGCACTGGCACTTCACTAATTTCAACCGACGATGGGTGTATGTGGTTGTAACAAATATGACAATAAACAACGAAACTACTGAATTAAAATTCAAGATGAGTAATTTGTGCTGACAATGTAATTTTTATTTTCAAAAAAAAATTGATAAATGTCAAAACAGATGAAATGTCGTGAAAAAAAAATTTTTCCCTGGAAAACTTCGGAATCACTTAAATATCTCTAACGTATGATGTGAGCAACAAAAAACTTCCCAAACGTTTGACAACAAAAAAAAATTTTTACGAGCCCCGCTTCACTTTTGTGTTCGGAGTTATGTGGGGCGACGGCGTATGGACACCACTAAAGAATTTACTATGTCCCAACACTCAATCGCATGACGCGGCGAACTCAACCGCATGCACTTTAAAAAAGTAAGGGTATACCGACAATTGTACCGCGGAAAAAAATGTGGTGAACAAAAAAAAACGATAGCTTTGCTTACCCGTTTTACAAATTTTTTCTGGCCCGAATTCCGCTCCTTATGGTGCTGTTGATGGTGTGTTTCCGATCAACCCTAGTGAGGAGCGGCTGGTTTCGTCCTGGTTGTCCTCCGTTACTGTTTCTTCTTTATTTTTTTGGTTTTCTTTGACTGCCTTTTCGTGGGCACCTTTTTACTGCTCCCGTATTGTCGCGGCCGTATACACGGTGAGCAACTGTGTGGTGTTAGTATTCCACGTGGGGTTTTGTTGCTGCGCGGCCTGTGCCGCTTCTGTTTCCGTGATTCGGCACGATAATATCGTGGTGCCGATCACGTCGGGGTCACCACTTTATGGGTGGTTTGCACGTGTATGTGATGGTGGACACGCTCGGCGTACACCCATAATTCTAGTACCGGCCGAGGCAATGGACGCTTCCCGGTGGTACTAGTTTTTACTACATACAAGTAAAATGTTGTTGTATACGCATATAATGCTTTTGGTTCATTTTTATAGTATAGTTCTTGTATAGACAGACATTTGTGTTGGTTTTGATAATACAGAAACAATTTTGTTTGTCCGTATGAACGAGCATTTGTTTATAGTTTGTGTAACCCCACAATTGAAATGCAATTCGAAATTTACCCGAATCACAAACTAAATTTGGCATGCCTGCTAAACAAATATGTAAATTCAAACTCATGCATAATCATCATTTGTCATTTTTAACAATTTTTCTATATAGCTATGTAATTTCGATTTGTCGTTTTCCATAAGAAAATATAAAATGACAATTTTATGTGAAATATTTTATTATGTTCCAGCTGTTAAAATAAATTCGACAGAGAAATGTTATTAAAAAATAAAATAAAACCACACAATATCGGAATAAAACTTCGGGGATTATAATTAACTCTTGGGTGTACACACGCACAAACATTTGTAATAAATAATTTTTTTTTATTTTTTTTATGAATTAAAATTTAATTTCATGTGGGAACAAATAAAAGCAACAGCACACAACATTGAAACATATAAATGTATGTCTGTTATTAAATTCTACATACTCGTTTAATTTTTTATTTTTTATATAAATTGCACGCATCTAAAATTACACGACTTACCACAAATTCAAAAGAATGATAAAGCGAAGAGGGAAAAACATGTAAATCTTAAACTAATTGAAATCAGTCTAGTAGATTAGTTGAGGCAATTACGTGGTGAAAAAATTGTTATTCATTGTTATGTTAAATGCAACATTTTTTTGTGAAGGTAGTTTATGAATATAAGAAATTTATTGGGGTTATAGCGCGATATAAATAAATTTTTTATCCATTTTTAGTAGTAATATTTACTTGTTAGGGTTCTGCTTTATGCAATTCGAGGTCAAAAACACTTTCGATATATATATATAAAAAGCGAACAGTTTTCTACGTACTTACACCAATTACTGATATAGATTACATTTATTTTTATTATTATTCAATATACAAGAAAAAGTAATATTCTTTCAAAATAAACTGGCTGTAACCCTCAAAATTCATTGAGGTATTTTAGGCAGCTTAATTCCATGAACCAGGGTCGTTTTCATCTTTGCGCTATAAAATCAACAATTATCAATAAATATTTCATGGATTATCTTTAGGCATACTTATTCTAGAAACAATAGTTTTTTCGCCCGGGAAAAATTACCTAGATGGCACTAGAGGCCCATGTGCCCACGAAATTACAAAAAGTAGTTTTGGCCAGGATGAAAACGACCCTGGTTCATGGATTGAGGGTTAATGATCTTACCGAGCTCCAATATTTTTTAAATTCTAGTTTTCCGGTTTTCCCACCGTAATTAAATTTTTTGTTGATAGATTTGAAGTGGATTTGAATTCTAGGTTAAATAGCATAGCAGCTTTTTCCCGTAACTCGTTTCAATCTATTACAGTGCCAGCCATGCCCAGTTTGTTGTTTTTGCAACAGATGATTTTAATTGATTATTCAAAATTCAATGTAATTTGAGTATTTAAATATTTCTCCAAATCACTGATAAATTAAATTCATTTAGTTCTAAAACTGACAATAGGGCATTGCTATGGAGAATTCTTTTGTATAAGCTACTTTTCTAAACCTTGAATAACACCAGTTAAAATTATTCATTCTGGGTTTGGTAATTCGTTTATTGTTCTACCAAAAGTATGCTTGGCTACTGGAGATGCAGGAGAATGGTAAACACGAACACACGAGAAAACATAATTTACTTTCAATTTCACGTGATAAAATTTAATATTTTTTTCTACAATTTACTTCCAGTATTTTTGGGGTTTTGAGACCCGGCTTCCTATTGCTAATTTGTTGGTGCAGCTTGCTGTTCTTGGATGGTTGCTCTTGAAGATCAAACCTAATTCGTGGTTGGCCTACTCTCGTTCCTGCCTGTGCCGGTGTTTGTGCTTCCGCCTCGCCTGCCTGTGTCTCGTTCGGTGCATTCTTCTGCTTTGCTTTGGCTATTAGTAATAACTGCGAATTTTGCTGCTCCTCCAGTTCGTAACAAGGCTTTAAGCGATCTATCGAAATATTACTAGGCCTTCCTCTAAAACTGATCAGGAAAGCTTTTCCTCTCTTTTCAGCATTTCGAACGGGCATGCATATGGTGGTTACAGTGCTTTTCTGCAGAGGTCAGTTCTGACGAAAACGTGGGTGCAACCCCAGCTCTGATGATACGAAATTTTTTGGGTTTGCGTACCTTGATGGTGGTGCTGGTCGGACTTTTGCAAAGTGAGCGCGGAGCTTCTTCGCAAACTCGGACCGGTGCGCGTGGCTGGTTTTCTTTTCCTCGATTAACTGACTCGCTAAGCAAGGTCATCGGAAGGTCAGCAACTATACGACCGGTAAATCGGCACCTGTTTCGATTAGATCATTGATGTTGGATGTCTTGTCATATAGTTTTAGACGACTGCTGGACAGTTCACATTGGCACGTCGCCGTCTGCCGCGGTAAACCTAATATTTTGACTTAAATTGTTCCCATTCCGGACATGTGGGACTGCAATTGCGAGAAGACTCCTTGAAACGTCGGTGGTAGAAACACAGACGTGGTGTTTCGTTGATATTGTTAGTCTCGCTTCGACTCGGTGTTTGGCTTCTCGGCGGCTTCGGTTGGCAGACTTGCTGCGCGATCGCTGCTTCGTGTACGTGCCGTCCTTTTTTCGTGCCTCCAGCTGATCTAACCGCTTGATGAGTGCTTCCATCCGGTTCAGCATGTTTCTTTCGAACGGGCAGCCATGACATGCGATCCCGCCACTGTCTCCATAATGCGGTCAGCGATTTCCGCCAACTGTGCTGCGGAAAGTGACTCGGCCGACGGCGCCAGAATATCCTGCGCTCTTGCTGGCAACCTTTAAAAGCCAGATAGTTTTTACTATGTCATCGTTGACTGCAGATCCACCGGTGGCTTTCAATTGCCGGAGCAATTAAAATGGCTACACGTCCCCTGACTCACCCAACCGATCCAATATGGCTTTTTTTAAATCTGTATATGGTGAGGACGATATTGGTGCCGTGATGATATCACTCACTCACTTCGTTGCTAACTTTTTCATTTAGCGCGCACAGAAGATGATGGTACTTCGTGATCTGGCTGGAAATAAGGTTGAGAGCGAACTGTGCCTCGACCATATGGAACCACAATCTCGGATCCTGAGAAGTTAGCGGCATGATCCGCACTGCGATGGTGGCCATTGATGCTGCGGGCATGTTAACAGTGCTTGGCGCCGTATAATATTCGGTGGACGGCTGTGGGGGCGAACGCTCTGATGTGGACGATGACAGATAACGATGGCGCTTGATCCTGAGGCTATGGGCGCAGACATTTGTTACCTGCGCTTTTCACATGTACTACACTGCGGCTTAAGAAAGCGAAATGTGATTCGTTTCAATCGTGTGATCAAAAAAAATCGCAATAACAATTTAAACAAAGAAACAACACGATATAATTTGTATACATTTTATTTTATGTTTTATTTAATCAAAGTTTGTTAATATTAATTTAAATTTCAACCTGGTGGATAAAATAGATATTTTTATCTAATTAATTTGGAAAAAGCACTTCCAACCCTCAAGCATTTAATAACCAAACAAATAATAATACGGCAGGTGAAACGACGGTGTCGGCGGGCACCACTATCAATTAGTAACGCACTCAACGAGCGCGCACCCGCGCGATGCAACGAATAAAATCAAATACACTTTCTGAAAAGTTGGCGTCAATGCACGTACCGTACGAGGTATTTTGAATAGTGTAGTGAACAAAATAAAAAACAAGAATTTTCGCTCACCCGTTACAAATATTCCTTGAATGATCCCGAATTGGCCTCCGTCCTCTCGAGGCTGCTGTACTGTGCCCCAGAGGTGGAATGAAACCTGTTAGACTTAATGCTGCTATACTGTGGTGCTGCCCAATTCCGCCGTCTGGTGTTAGCTACACTAACGTACGATTTCCGTTCACTAACGGTTAAGCAGACCGCGGGTACTGCTCGAACGTTTTTTAAATTTTTTTTAAATTTGCACCGATCCAAGCTATGTATCAACAATTGAAGTTCTCAACCTAGGAAGTTTCTTTTAAGCGTTTTAGATCGGCTGTCTTCCAGGCATTTGGCTAAGGTTAAGCACTGAAATCTACATAATCTTGTGATTTAATAGTAGATTTTCTTTACAATAGTGTATTTCATTTTCTTAATTAAGTATTTACTTTATGTTTTTGTAGTTTATTTTATATTTTTTTTTCTTATAGTTTATTATTGTTATATTTTTGGTTTTCTTTTTTTCTTATTATTAATATTATGTATTTCTTTATGTATGATGAAAAATGTACTAATTTTTTATATTGAGGCGACACGTAATTGGACTTGTTCTGTGTGTTGCCCTTTCTTGGAATGAATAAAAATAAAAATAAAAATAAAAATAAAATTGCTTTGCGAACGGATGAGAATACAATGTATTCGCCGCTGTGGTTTGTGATCGGCCGGTACATATTAATACTGCGGGCCCAATTACGTTGGGGTCACCACTTTTATGGTTAAAGGTGTACGTAGGGGGATTTAAATCTATCCTTGCACCTATAACGTGTAATGCCGGACGAGGAAAGTGTGCATTGCCATCCGCAATCCTCATTATCGCCATTTGTACACACACAATATTTAATAAATAACACGTAAACTTATTGTAGTTAAGTTAATTGAATTATATTTTATTTATTATAAATTCTTTTCTTATTGTTCTTCTATATCTTTATTTTGTTCACCTTATTTTCTTTTTCTCGCGGAGTATTAGTATTTCAGCGCCTCATGCGATTCGACCGATGTGTCTGTAACAAATGAATTGTACCAAGCTTCAAATTGCAACAGTTCAGTTCCGGGAAACTCTCGAATGGAAGCCAGAGGATCTGGGGGTCTGAGCTCCAAACAACGGTATACCGAACCCCCAACACATCCATGACAACAGTGGCAACGAACACGGATCCAGAATTATATTCCCGCCAATAGCTTTAAAATCAAATTCATATTTAACATAAATAAATTGTTCGATTCGCCAACAAAGGTTACACCAACTAGTAATTCTCGTTTGCAAAGGTCCGTCAAAAATTTTAACTTCCGAAGAAACCTCAAAAAACTTGTTGCAGAAAGTATTATTTCATCTCCAATTGATAATCTTCCCTACGCAAATATTTTGATTAATGGTATTCCGTACAGAGGACTCTTAGACAGCGGGGCAAATATAAGTGTGTTGTCTGTGTGAACTGTGTGACACAAAAGTAATATTTAGGAATCGATTTTTGGAACCTTTTTGGGTTGGCTTCAAAAATGGTGAATGCAATTGAAACGACGATTAACGATACTTTACCGGATAAACAACACAAACTTCTACCTGAACAACGACGGCTGCTTAACGAGATTATAGCACAATTTCCTTCATGCGAACGGTTAGGTATTGGTAGGACACATCTTATGCAACATAAAATTGATGTTGGTAACGCAGTTCCAATTAAACAAAGGCACTATCCCATCTCTCCAGCAATCCAGGAAGTCCTGTATAAAGAGCTGGGCAGGATGATATCGTTAGGAGTAGTCAAGGAAAGTGAAAGCGCCTGGTCATCCCCAGTAACAATCGTTAGGAAGGCAAATGGAAAGGTACGACTGTGTCTCGACGCTCGGAGGGTTAAATCGGTCTCTGTCAAGGACGCTTATCCCTTGCCGTTGATTGATGGCCTTTTAAGTCGGTTGGATAAAACGAGATACAAAAGCACCATCGACTAGAAGGATGCCTTTTGGCAAATTCCGTTGGAATCCGGTTCAAGGGATAAGACGGCTTTTACGGTACCGGGCAATGCACCCAAACTTTGTGTAAGCTGATGAATAAGGTCATCCCTCATCATTTGCATGATCGGGTTTTTGTATATCTCGACGACCTGCTACATAGTGGTTGCTCCTACATTATTGAAGAGCATGTGTCACTATTGTCTGAGGTAGCTAGATTTCTCAAAGTAGATAATCTAACTATCAATGTAGAAAAAAGCAAATTTATGCTGCGAGAGTCAAAATACTTAGGTTATGTGATTGGAGAGGGATGCCTTAGGGTGGATCCTGATAAAGTGCGAGCTATAGCTGAATACTCAGTACCAAAGACAACCAAACAAATTCGAGAATTTTTTTGGGGTTGACTGGGTGGTTGCGCCGATTCATCTCAAATTATTCCAGCCTTACAGCGCCGATTACCGATCTTCTTAAGTAGGGAACCAAAAACATTGGGAATGATATGGCTCAGGAAGCGTTTCTGAAACTTAAGTCAGCTCTTATTACAGCACCCGTATTAGCAAATCCAGATTTTTCCAAAAGATTCTATATTCAATGTGATGCAAGTACCACAGGAGTAGGCGGCGTTTTGTTTCAGAAGTCTGAAGATGATGGAGAACACCCGATTGCTTTCGTATTACAAAAGCTCAATAAAGCCCAGCACAATTACTCTATTACAGAGTTGGAGTGCCTTGCCGCAGTCATGAGTGTGCAGAAGTTTCCGCCGTACATCGAGGGCAATACATTCACCTTGATTACGGACCACTTTAGCCTACAATGGCTCATGAACCAAAAGGATCTTTCTGGGAGACTAGCCCGTTGGAGCCTTAAATTACAGGCATTTGATTTTATCATTGAGTATAGGAAAGGAATCCACAATGTCGTTCCCGATAGTCTATCAAGGTGCCTGGAAACTATCAATGTATGTTAACTTCAACGCAAAGCCCGCTTCATATTAATTAAAATTCGCATGCCAATACGTAAAACGATCGAATGTCGATTTCTCCAATAATAATTTATCGTGGAAACTTGTTGTACCAGCCTGTTTAACTGCTGATTTGACCAAAAATGCGCATAACCCACCTTCTTCAGCGCACCAAGGAACTGCTAAAACTTTGAACCTCCTTCAAAGATATTTTCACTGGGTGGGTATACCTAAACAAGTAAAACGGTATATCAGCGATTATGACATTTGTAAAGCGACAAAAGCAATTAACTATTCAACGAGACCGGAAATGGTAGATTTTGTGGAGGTTTTCCGTCCCTTTCAGTTCTTGTATATGGATTTTTTAGGACCTTATCCACGTACAAGAAATGGCTTTACGCATATTTTTATTGTGCTAGATAAATATTCGAGATTTCCAATAATTGAAGCAGTACGCAGTGCTACAGCTGTAAAGGTTGTTCAAAGCTTATCCCGGATATTCCACACATTCGGAGTACCAGAAATTATTTTGTCTGATAACGGAAGGCAATTCGAATCGATTGTCTTAGATACGTTCCTAAAGCAGCATGGTGTTATCCATCGCTTTACTGCAAAATAAAGCCCTCAAGCTAATACGTCAGAACGAGTCAACAGGTCACTATTATCAGCGATAAGGGCCTATGTAAGTGATGATCATCGATGTTGGGATGAACATTTGGACGAAATAGGCGGAGCATTGCAAAATACAATTCATTCGTCCACAGGATTTCCGCCGCATTATTTAATCTATGGTAGTTACAAAATTACCCATGGTTCCTCATACAATTTATTACGCAAGATACAATGTTTGGGAGAGCCAGAAGCTCGAATCTCTTCTTCAAATCAATTAACGATAGCACAACATATGGTTCTCGAACATTTAAAATCTGTTAATGACAAAAATGCCAACAGGTATAACTTGATAGCACGACCTTACCAATTTGAACCCGGCCAAAAGGTCTTTATATACGTAATTTCACGTGAAGCGATGCAACTAAACAATATTCAGCTAAATTAGCACCTAAATTTATAATTATAAAAGGCGTAATAACGAGACGAGTTGGCAAGGTGGCATACGAGATCACCTCGGTGAGTGGGAAAATATTAGGTATATATATATGTACGATGCCAAAGATATACGCTAATAGGTGCGTACCAAACTTATTTTTGGATTGTCGTTATAAAATGTATTTATATGATTGGTGTTGGCAAAATTAAATCCCTTGTTGGAATTTATTGAACTATTTTATTTTTTTGGGTTAAAATAAATGTGAAATTCTTTTGGTAAACTATGCATTATAACCCTTAAGTTAATAAAACCAGGTGCATGTTTTAACTACAGGTAGAAGGGAGCGTTGCATGTATTTTAGTAAGCCCGGCTAAAGGAGACTCTCTCAAGGTGTAGGACAGCTTCACGATTTGTAACAAATGAATGTAATCAAGCTTTAATTTGGTGTTTGATGACGTTACGCCACTGAGCATCGATAATCTGTGTAGAGTAAGCGGGTATAATTGATCTGTATGCGTTTGAGTGATATACATACATCCATAATTTTCATATACTCGTATCATATCCAAAGCAATTATAAGTTTAAAATTAATACAGTATGTCTTCGTAAAATGCTGAATTTTGTTTGTTTTATTATTCTACACTAAATTATGATCAGTGTCAGTGGCTAACTTAAATTCGTGCTTTTATTTAAAATGGTTTTCTATCTAGTTCAGTAAATGTGCTCAGTGAAATAAATATGTGGTAAAAGAAAAAGTAGATTCCGGATGATATGGACGTACAACGCTGGGCGAGCAATAATATTTTAGCAAAGGGTGGGAATAACAATGTAACCCAAAGGCGAATGTAACAGCAATCGTCTAGGTTACATCTACATAATGGTGATATCAAATTTGTGAAATTAATATGAAAAGCCATAGGTTATACAGTTTGGTGTATTTTTTGTTCTGTTCCTCAATTTAAAATTCTTATTACAGTTAGGTTCGGGTTTTTTCTCTTCATTGTTCTGTGATACATAACCTTAAGATTCAACATTATAATACAGTTCAAGCAGCACTATCTAGCTCTACGCAGTTTTGATGACAAAACCCACGCCCATTTCTCACTGAAGTCATAGCCTGGCAATTGTGCTACGTCATCAAACATAGCTGCTAGAGAATTCTGTTAACGGCCATTAATTTAGAATCTGGTTGCTTTTATAGCCCACCCTTAAATAAACTAGGCCGTTACATGTCTTTGATTTTATTCCCCACAACTCGCGAACCGAGCGCACGCTGAATCCGCCACTTAAAGGTAAGTATCGCTGCGCCTCATAATGCTGAAAACTTTTAATATTGTTGTCGTTCAATGTTATGTTGTATGCTTAAGCGACTACTTGCTACATTGAAAGTAATTAATAAAACGCGGCGTAAAAAATATAAGTAAAACGCGGTTGTTGTTTTCAATTACTTCTCACAACAAATCTACTCCGCGTATTGTAACTAATTCACTAACACGTAATTGTGACAATACTAATTGGTACTGGATTGGTAATAAATAATTTCAGAAAGGTTTCAGAATTGTTTTAGCTCTTTTGGCGTTCTTAGAATTATTTTTGTTTTAAACCAATCCCACTCTATAAATCGTTTTGGCATATATGTAAATAGCAACAAAATGACCCATCTAAATGAGTATATGTAAATCAAAATATACTTCTAATAAAATTTCTCGGTCGCATTTTCCAAGTAGTAATTAAATCAGCAGCTAATTAAAAATTTCCGTTGAATAAGTTCCAATTTTTGTTTCGTAATGATTTTAAGTGTGACGAATTACGTTATTAAGATAATTTTGAAAGATTACTATTAAACTAAATTGTTGCTTAAATTATATTTCGGGTATATTTTTTTGATCGCTACAGTCAAACATTTATGCTGCCTATCGCCAATAAATGAAAATACAAAATTTCATTAAGTTTGTTCAATGAAATTTTTACAACCCAATACAAATTTACACCGAATTAATTTAAACTGATCATTTGCCAAATTACAACAAACTTTATTTTTTTTTACTATTTTGAGTTGCTAATTTTTTACGAATACAAAATTTATTTTTTTTCGAAGTTGTTGCTAGTTGGTTGTTTAACGATATTTGGTTCGTCTGTGGATTGAATATTTTACAGTTTTTTAAATAAGTGAATTATAGTGAACAAGTCATCTTGAATGGATAAACATTTATAATTTATAATAGTGTTATGTAGTTGGGACTTTTAATTAATGTAAATAAAAATAAAAGTTCTAATCGAATTCAAGTTCTTTAGTTACGAAATTTAGTGTACTATTGTTTTCGAGAAATAAACTTATTAGAGACAAAAGTGTGTATTGGGAATGGTTCAAAATTAAGTTGATACGAAAAAAAATCGGTGAGTATTTTTCTAGAAGTTCTTAAAATCGATTACATTCCTAAATATTTTTGGTTGGTTATACAAGCTTTCGAATTTTTATTGCATCACTAATCATCTACACGTGCACAGACGAAAGTAAATTTAACATTGAATTGGAAACTTTTCAAAATTATTTAGAAAATCAATTTCAAGTGCATTTGTTTGTAAGGTCTTGGCATCGAAAATAAAATTAATTTTAAATATCTTTATGAAACGAAGGATTTTAAACGAAAATTTTTGTGTTTCACTGTAATACTGTACCTACTGTTCATTTACCGCAATAAAAAAGTAAAATTAGTTTTCTTTGTATACGTTGTCGAAAACTAAATAATTTTTTCAAAAAAAATTGTCGACCCAATGGCTGTAATACCGACTTTTTTTTTGTTGGCACACAAATGCATGTAAATGTAGCGATACTTTACTTATAAATTTATAATTATTGTGCTTACTTCCATAACTTATTTGTTCGATAACATTTATTTGCAATAAATAAAAAAAATTAAACAAAATTCAATTACCATTTGCATGGTATGTATTTTATGTTCGATCGTGATTTACGAATCTAATAAGTTTAACAAACTCACGTGTCACACATCTACTTAACTAAATGATGCAATTTTAGTACTCGTAATAAACTTAACTTTGAACGAGTGTATAAATAAAATATTATTTGTTTGTGCAATTATTCTATTTATAATTAACTATAAATTATAAAATTGCAACTTATTTGCTTCTTTATAAATCACGATATAACTTATGTACATATTAGTTAGTTTACATAAAAACTTAGTTAGAAGAACTCGGAAACATATTTCAGGGCCATATTCTAATAATCGTTCCCAGTAGTTTAATTTTTATAATTTGGTGAAATTCATATGCCTTAAGCTCTGAAAAGCTGTATTATGTTAAAACAAGTGTATTGTTAGGTTAGCTTAAAAGTATGAAATGTGTCTAATAGTTTCAAATTTATTTTTGTTTTATAACGTGCACCTTTAACGACTCGTTTAGAATAAGAACAATGTAATTTGGTTGAATAACCTACAACTGGTTAAGATCTGGTTGGTTCAAAATTAATCGGCTTCAATTTCTTCTTCACAAAATTTGTATTCTAAACAAAACAAAAAATGAAAGCGGAGTGTCAATAGAACAGTTTGAAGTAAGGTCGCATCAGATTTTATGAAGCATTTTATGGACGTTGAGATGACAGAGAGGTATGATTAAAGCACGTTAAACCCACCGCGTTCAACTTTTTTGCAAAAGAAATTAATTCTTTTTTCTTAGGCCGGTGTTTATTACGATATTTCCCTTTTTCACCAAATAATGTAAGAACGTTTTTAAAATAGGGAAAGCCGCATGTTCATATTTTCATTTAACGATAGTTTAAAAAAAATGTTAATTAATTGTTGTTATAAGTTCCGCTCGTATGTCATGCAACAGTCACTCGCCCCCAAAAAACACAGTTTTGTTGCATTTTTTGCGATTCACAACATAACCAAGCAGTATCGTTTGTCTTTGATGTGAACCCAATTCGTTTTCGCGTATTTGGAATATTACCCGTTGCAGTTGCACAATCAACTAAATTTTTCTTTATGAAATTTCAAGTTCATACTTTTTCTAATTAATAAAATTTAATTATCATTTTTTTTTACAAGAATTAACTGATTAATCAAAAATTAAAATAAAACAATTTTGTAATTAAAAATTACTTAGACAGGAACGGAGTTGTTGAGAAAAATTGTAAGGAAATTTGGCTGTATGTATAATTCGCTAATACAACCTGTGCATAATCGAAACCAACTAAAATGTCTATACATACAGTACTAGGGCATCCAATTCCGAAATTTCGGAATACCGGCCCATATATTTTGGTTTTGGTTTTCCGGATTTTAACGAATTTCTTTTTTTCACACTAATTTAAGTAATTTCAACATAATTTTATGTAATTATAGTCTTTCTTGTACTAAAAAAAAAACTATCAGGGAAACAGTCACTGTTCAAGGGACCCAGAAATGCTGGTCAATCTATGGAGGTGCTTAGTTTAAGGAATAAAACAATCTAATAATTTGAAATTTCATAATCAAGCTACAAAGGAAAATTTTCTTGTAATGTAACAAAAAATTATAAATAATATTTCAGAGAGTGACAAAAAGTGATTAATTTAGAGAGATGGTCAAAATAGGGAGGTCGCTACTTTTGGAAGTTCTAGACTATTTCCCTTTTGCGTTCACTTTTCTCGCCTCTGAAAATTACTTGACGCATTTACATATTTCGTTTTATCCGTCTCCAAAGTACACCTGGCATATACGAGGTGTGTTGTTTCTTAGTTCTTAAACTGAAAATGGTACTTAGTACATAGCAACTATAAAGTTTGGTTTCGGACTCAAACAAATTCAAAAACTTTGTCGTCGTCCAATTCCAGTTATTAATTTGATGAGAGCAATTCAAGCCCGAACGGCGATATATAATTGATTAATTGAGTAATATTGTCCCTTGGCCCAGAATGCTCATAGCGGGAACGTTGTTTCAAAACGATGCAAAATTGTATCTTCAAAATCGTTTTATTGATTAGCGATTTATTAGCGAAAATTAGTGATCGCTAGTATTTTTTAATTAAATTTGCGACCGCGAAACGTTCAAAATTGAAAAAATCTTTAATTTTGTTAGTTCATTTGAATGTTTCTACTACGACAAATTTGCTCGATTTTCCAGTTTCCTGAAAAATATCAAAAACCTAGATACACTTTTTTGCATCATCACCTGTACGCTGTACGGTAAGATTGCTTTTCTCTGCGTTTAAAAGAGGATTTTAATTTTGGGACGATGGAAGTGTCCTTCGAGGTAAAAGAGCATATTTAGCAACGGGAAATATCGCCAGAAAAATTCTAGCCTAAATGATGCGTCACGTTTAATGAGAAAAACCTGAAAAATAGGAAACACTTGTTTCAATCATGTATGGTACTAAAGGTACTAAAACGCCGTAGCAATTAAATCTATGTTTAAAATGTTTTCGATTTTTTTTTTCCATATTCATTTTATAAGGAGTGAGAATGAAAATAATTCTCTTGTAAAATTGTGGAATTTACAAAGTTTAAAGAATTTGAATGAATGAAATTTGTTCAGGAAGCGAATAATCCAAAGCTGATGACCTGAAATAAATAAATATTCATGTTTATATTAGGTTGTTCAGAAATTAATGCAGGTTTTCAACCATAACGATATATCTCAGTTTAGAATAAATTTTATCAATCGAAATAAGAACCATTAGAATCTACACATTGTTGCCAACAAGATACAAGTTTATTAATTCCAGTTGCATAGAATTCTGAAGTTCTGGAAGCGACGAATTCTTCGAAGGCATTTTTTGCGGCTGTTTGGTCGTTGAATACTTTTTCTTGTAAGAAGTGCTGAGATGCTTGAAAAAGTGGTAGTCGTTTGGCGAGAGGTCTGGTGAGTATGGTGGATGAGGCAGAGCTTCGTAGCCAAGTTGGTTCCACTTCTGCAGCGTCGGTTGTGCAACATGTGGTCGAGCATTATCGTGCCGAAGAATTGGGCCCTTCCTATTGACTAATGCTGGACGCAGACGTTTTAGTTCTTTGTGCAGTTTATCAATTTGTTGACAACATTTCTCTGCTGTGATATTTTCGCGAGGATTCAAGAAGCTGTAGTGGATAATTCCGGCTGACGACCACCAAACAGTCACCATAGTCTTTTTATAATGCAGCTCAGGTTTGGAGAAGTGTTTAGGGGCTTTGCCACGGTCCAACCACTGCGCCGAACGTCGTCGGTTGCCGTATAGAATCCACTTTTCATCGCACGTCACAATGCGATCGAGCAATGGTTTGTTTTTGTTGCGCAAAACAAGTGAAGAGCAAACTTCATAACGGCGATTTTTTTGGTTTTCGTTCAATTCGTGTGGCACCCATTTGTCGAGCTTCTTCGACTTTCCAATTCGGCACAAATGTTCCGAAATTAATCCAATACTTTCGCCTAGGTCCCCTGCTAGCTCTCGAACAGTCGTGCGTGGGTTTGCTTCCACCAAAGGCTTCAATTCATCGTCGTCAATGGCAGAGGGACGTCCGCGACCTTTCTCATCTTCAAGACTGAGTTCACCACAACGAAATTTTTGAAACCAACGTTGTATTGTGCATTCGTTAACACTTCCTTGGCTTCAAACTGCATTGATGTTTCGAGCCGTTTGTGCTGCACTGCGGCCGAGTTTAAATTCATACAAGTAAATTTGGCGAAATTCTTGTTTTGACATCTTAACTTCAAAGGTCTAAAAATAGACAAAGCTATGATATAATTTAGATTACAAATAGATTATGTGATATGAAAGAGCATAAAATAAGCTTTAAAATGACTTATAATGTTAAATTCTTTGCGTAATTCTTTATTATTGAAAAATTGTTGAAACAAATAAAATTATAAAACCTGCATTAATTGCTGAACAACCTAATATTTAAAACATATATTCAAAACTCATGTAACTTAGCTTTAAATTCGATGGTTCATGTATAGGTAGCTTGTTGTCATTATTATAACCTAAAAACTAATTAAGAATATTATTGTAATTTATAATTTAAATTAATGCATGTCAAGTTAACTTTATTTACCTTGGTTGTTAACATTTTGGTTAGAAAATTTATATCTTTTAATTCACTTGGAATTTACGTTATTTTTGTAAATTCAAGATTAACCTTGTTTGTTTACATTAAATTTCTGACAGTTAAAATTATTAAACGTTTTACATGTATGTAGCTGCTTTTAACTTGTACGTAATGCCATCTATTATCGGTTATATACACTATCTCTTTTTAGCATTACTTAGGCAAGTACATGTAACTCGATTCGAATAGCCCTCTATCATAATACATTTGTACTAGATTAAATTGTAAATTGTCAAAAACAAAATAAAAATAAAATTAAGAAAGCAGTCGGCATCACATCATCAAACTGGGCAGAAACATCCATCTTGGACAAAATAATTGTTGCGATCTAATTATTAACTAATAAAGTTTGTAAAATCAAATTGAAATAAATACCGTGTTTTATTATCGCGGGTATAAAACGTAATTAGTGTCGAAAATTCAAGTCGTGTTCGCATCTTTATTTTGAGAAAAGTGGTGTCGCAATCTACAATTGTTTCAATTGGCGATTGGAAAAGTACAAAATGCGATACCTATCGGAAATAAAATAAAGTTTTTCACCCAGTACCTTGTCCATAAGAAATACATATAAAATGTATCTATCGGAAATAAAACTAACTATCGTACCCACTGTCTAAAATCACGTCTCCAATCGTCAATTGTATTCAAAATTTATAGAATTTATCGATTTTATAAAATTTACAGAGTTCAACGAATTTATAGTATTTAAGAAAATTGGGAAATTTTAGCAAAAAAAAATATAAAACCAATTTAACTTAGCCGAATGTCAGTTAAAAAAATTTATAGGGAAGAATCTCCGGTTGTGGACTCCCCTGCATAACTCTGTGGCAATATAACATAACCACTTAAGTCGAGATAAGTGGTTTTGTTGAACTCTATTCCAACCGGCAGTATTTGCCGTTATTTCTTTCCTCTCAATTTTTCATCAAAATCGGACTATTTTTGACCAAATTATGAGTGAAAAACAAAACCACTTATGTCTCTTTCTGGTGTGTAGACCCAACGATGATTTAATAATTTCCCATCCTTTTTTCACAAATTAATTTTAAATTTAATTTTGCTCTCCTGCAAAGTAGCTAAAAAATAGATAAGTGGTTTTGTTGAATTTATTTATTTATTTATTTATTTTTTTATTATAATACAATCTGTGGATTTTTTAAAATCCAGTGTCGACTGATAACAATTTAATATATTTACAACATTAATACATATTTAAAGGAAAAAAGAAAAACTAACATTAATAAAACAGAAAATTACAAGATAAATGTAATATATGTACATAATTACATGCTACACTTGAAAATGCAACAAATCATTCACACTCGAGGACTTGAACAAAAACGATTTCAGTCCTAGCTTAAATATATTGAATTTATGAGTGCCTTTTAAATCATCTGGTAGGCTATTGAAAATTTTTGGAGCCAATATTTGAAACGAGTTTTGGTAGTTTGTTGTTGTAAATTTTTCTAGCCGTATGTACTGCTTATTTCTCAAGTTGTACTTGACTGTAACATGAGACTGAGTGTCCTTAATAGAAAAAAATGATTTCATTACTTTGTACACAAATAGATGTCTAATGGGGAAAATTTCCAAAAACTCAAATAAAGGCCACGAAGCCGATAGCCTTGTTGAATTGAGCATAATCCGAATAACATGTTTCTGAGCAATAACAAGTGGGTAAATTCTAGTATTATAAGTTCCTCCCCAGCATATTAAACCATAGGACAATCTTGATTCAACTAGCGCAAAATAAATAATTCTTAGGACTGCTAAAGGACAGGCTGAACGTAAAATATAAAATTTTCGAATTACAGCATACAAATAAATACGCAACGAATCAATATGAGGCAGCCAACGCATGGAAGCATCCATAGTCAGGCCAAGGTACTTGAATTTTGATACGAATTCAATATTAAAACAACCCGCGCAACAAGTTATGTTATCACACTTTATATCATGGTAAATGATATCTGGTTGAACAACAATTTCATTATTAAGTTTAAAAAACATACCCTTAGTTTTTGTGCTCAGAAACATGGTATGAGCAAGACACCATTTTCTAAGACTACATAGGTCAGAGTTCATAGACTGAATGTTCGTACTTTCCAAACGATTATTATACAGAAACAGTAGATCATCCGCAAAAGCTATCAACTTTGCAGAAAGCTTCAAATAAAAACAGAACTTTTGATAGAATGCAAATATGGCTGATCTGACTGTTATCGTACTTGTATTTTGACAGTACGCAGTTTTCTAGCTTCTATTTCGAAGTGAATGGACGAGCTTGTTCATTTGCTGCGATCACATTAAAAAATAGTCTGTAAAAATCAACGCAATTTTCATTTTCCAATGTTTTAAAAGTGCGATAAATCAAAGTGAATAATCTCAAACAGGTGAGTGTTATCGATATGTCTACAGTATTTTCGTTGTGATGCCACATGAATTTATATCAAAATCATGACACATCACATTTTTTTTTGGTTACTACGAGAATGGTCGTAATTTCCGCTTGTGGTTACTTAAATGTAACAGGTTGTAGGCACCCTATTTTTTTCATTTAAAGCGTCCGTCCCACTTCCCCTCAAAGAAGAGGAAAAAAAGAAGGCAACCCGTCGGCCAAACGCTTTAAAAAAAAAGAACTCTCCATCATCTGTTGATGATATCGACCTTGCATCATCTGTTTGAAGCCTCTGACATCGAAATTGACTGAAGTTGAATAATTTTTTAAAAAGCCTTTTTTTTGTTATGTTTTTTTTTTTTTTTTTTTTTTTTTTTATAAATTTTTTTAATTGGGTGCAGAGCGGACTTATTAACGGTCCTAGCTCCTTGTAACTGTCAGAGCTTCTGCACCCAATGCGCGATCCTGCAAGTAAAGATTAATAGCTACCTTAAATTTATTCATTTTATATTCCTTCGGAAATTTGAAATGTATTAGCGAATTCCACTTTTTTGATGTTCATATACCATTATATACCATAAATTCGCGCTTGATTTCTTCAGTTCGAGGTTTCGGGAGCTTCACCGTAAACCTATGTGCATTGGTTGTTCCTCTTGTTACTCATTGTTTACCACTGAATGCCTTTAAAATTAATAACCTCGAAATTCTTTCAAATTAGGTGCGTTTTCCTTAAACTATTCCCATTTTCAGCGAATTTTCGTAGGGTGTCCATAACCGGTTACGATTTTTTTTTGCCAAAAAAGATGACTTCTCAAAATTGGTCGTAAAATGTTTCTAGTTGACGGAATCAATGTAGTTACTTTAGCAAACAGTTAGCTGATGCCTCTAGCTTTCCATTGATATTCATATCTCCGCATAATATGGACTCAAAGAAAAATTATGGGTCAAAAACAAAACTGTGCTCATGATGTTGTTTTGTAGGTCTTGGATGGTGGCTGGACTATCAACGTACACTTTAATTTTCAAAAATCCTCATAAAAAGTAATCTAATGGCGTTAAATCGCATGATCTTGCTGGCCAATTCAGATTTCCGCGACGCGAAATTCAGCGATTTTCGAATTGCAATTCGTCAATTAGCTTGATCTTTTATGTTAATTGGATCTGGTATGCGTGTAAATTAAAGTTTATGTTCATAATTTGCAACAAACTATTCCTTGAAATGCCTAATTCAAGTGATCGACGCGTTATTGATTGTTTCGGATTATCTCTCACACTTTACCTCAGAACAGCGATATTATCCGGTGTGCGAACTGGTTTTGGCCTGCCAGGCTTTGGTGCATCCACCACAGAAGCCGTAGTGCCGAATTTACACACAAAACGATCGATGGTTGTTTCATTTGGGCAGTTATGGCGTCCAAATATTCACATTTTATAGGACACATTTTCAAACGTGTTTTTTATTTTTTCACCATTTTTGTAGTGCTTTTAAATAACTTTAACATGGTTTCAATCGAATACGACTCCATAGTGATAAGCATGGCGTCTTTGGAATTTTTTTTTCCTGCGTCTCATTTGGACAACCCTGGAAACCCTTTAGAATGTAAAATTGTGATACAATCAGTCCAGTACCTCATTAATCATTGCTCGATAAGAGGATTGATTTTTTCATAATCATAGGCTCAACAATTCAAAACTGGATTAAATTCTCTTAAAATTTTCAGAAAAATTATCACTTTATAATTAAAAAATAATAAAATTGATGTCAATTCGGTCCACATTTTAAGTCTGAATTATTAATCGAATTAAAATACGTTTAAAGCCACTTACACATTGTGCGAGCGAACACTGACTTTCACTCGATTTGTACTATGAAGCAAACTCGTTCGAACGTTAGTTTTCCCAAGCGACTTGCTGTGTATATTTTTTTATCGATACATTTAGTAAAAATAATATTCACCTGTGCATTGAATTGATTGATCCTACTAGCGAACTTTGTGGCCAACATCGAATTTGCAGGACACTGCGGATTGTCTTTCCGTTTGTTTGATGTGTACGAAACTCAGAATCGGTAATGAACGAACGACACACATTCACTGTTTGCCGTTCATTCATCGTTCGTTCGATCAATGAGTGCACGGGTTAAATCAAATTTCGTGGCTCGGTACGGTATTACCTATATGTACAGCGACAATTTTCAAACTTCACAAAAATTGATGGACCTGATGGTTTATCGTCGTGTATACTTAAAATTATTTTAAATATACATGACGGTAAACTAGCAGGGGAAAGCACCCTTTCTAAATGCTTGAAAAATTACTCATATGTATTGTTCTAATTCATAAAAAGGGTTGTAGCTCGGATATTTCAAGCTATCGTGATATATCAATTTTATCTTCAATACCTAAATCTTTGAATTAATATTAACAAATCATCTATAATTTCATAAAAAGAATCATATCTCACCTTTCCAGAATGGGTTCACTAGAGGAAAGTCTACAACAACCAATCTCTGCAGTTCACTAAGTTCGTCATTGATTCCAACCAGTCAAAAACCTAGGTTGAAGCAATTTATTTTGATTTTGCCATTTAGATTCAATGGAACTTATAATTATTATAAATAAACTTTTTCTTAGTTTTTATTTTATTGCGCTTTGGACTGATATTTCTATTTCATTTATTTTGGTATTTTTGGTGCAGTCTGAATTAGGGTCTTTAAAGTCTTACTCCAAACCATTTTTCTTTTATGTGTTGACACTTCTGACCTGTTGCCCGGCTTTTTTCCTTAACGGTTCGACTGCGGCTTTGGTTTGCTGGGACTAACGTAGTATCGTAATTTTAAGGATATAGGAGAGGACTAAATTTACGAGAAGTTATTTTAGTTCACACACCCGATCAGTTACTTTTTTGTGTGGGGATTGATATACCAGGAAGAGTCAATTATTTTACCAGTTTTGGAAATTTCTACCCCTTGATCCTTATATTTAGCAATTTTGGAACTATTCTTTTGTAACCAGATTAACTGTAAACCAAACAAGTTGTTTGGTTGAAGTATGGTGAGAGGTCGACTTAATTCCGAGTTCAACTGGGTGCCTAGACACCGCATTGTGTTGACGTGGCAGAATGAGATCCCTGCCAGAACTGTACCGGCGGTGTGCTCTGATGAGTACTGTAAATTTTTGTGGATTAATTTCTAATCCGGCAATTTTCATGTTCTTCATTACCTAATTCCTTGAGAATGGGTTCAATAGTATTGATGTTACATGATCTGAGGACGATGTCATCGGCATAAGCAAGAATTAGTGGTAATTGTAGGTTCTCTCGTTGTTTCAATTTTAGTTCTGAAAACTGACCCGAAACCGTCATTAATACGTCGTTGAGTATGAAATTGAATAACCGAGGGGAGACTGGACACTCTTGCTTCACTCCTTTATTTTTATTGATTGTTTTTGTGGGTTCAACCACTTAATTGCAGAGCGCTTCCAGAAGCATGTTTTAATTATGCGGTTTATTAAGTAATGAGGTGCATATTGTTGTAAACATTCAGCGATCACATTTAGGTTTACGGGATCGAATGCATTTGCTACGTCAAAGGAGAGGACACTCAGTCGATTGCTAGCCCGCCATTCCTCGTCAAGTACGTGACGCATTATAGACATGTGGTCTTCTGTGGATCTATTAGCCATAGAAGCAGCTTGATATGAAGGTGGTAATTTCAATTATTCTTTTAGCTTATTTAGTATGATAATATTTTCGAATACAATTTGTACCCGACAATGCAAAGTCGACTCTAGGGCAGGCTCGAAACTTATCCAAGCTGTTTCCACTATTTTGTGTATTGCTTCAATCACCATCTCTGGCGCGCTTTTTAGTAACTCGATTGGGATCCCGTCTATGCCAGGAGCGGTTCCTGACCGAATTTGGTTAATGGTGAACTTGATGTCATCAGTGGTGGGTGGAGGCCCCAGTGGGAAATAATCGTTCTCTTGTATTAGATGTGGCCAAATACCCTCTGATTTTACTAATTCGTTAAGCGAGGCGGAAATTGGAATGTAGTGCTTATTCGATGTGCTGTTGTCTCTTTTAAATTGTTTAAAAAATGAGTACGTTTTAGGCAGGCGATCAGATGGGTGGTGGCGTGAGAGGTTCTGGAAAAAGCTCTGACATTCTTGAGCATTGTGACTTGAGACAGCATTATTGAAGTTTAGCCAACTGTTCTTCAAGTTTGTTTGAGCGATCAGGTCTTTGGGATGAAATTTTTTATCATGTAGCACGCTGTTGTTTTGAATGAATATATAACTGGGCCAATTGGGCTACCAGCTCTAAAGCGATTCCATTCTCATTGGAAGAGTCATCGATCAAATTGGATTCAAAGTTTTTTCCTGCCGAGTGACTGGATCCAATATGGTCATTGAAATTCTCGAGTAAAACTAGATCGCACGATTTAGGGGTGCGGTTTATTATAGAGTGTAATGTTGAGATTGTTTTCGCAGCTAGCCGACGGTTGTACTGTGTTGTTGTGACGATACATACACTGAGATTAAGTGGATCTCTCCGAGAGTTGGAATTTTTCCAGCGAGAGAATGATGGCTCCAAAGTAATTTTTGATTTTTGTGACTTGTATCAGTATACTTTTGTTGATTAATATAGCTACTCCCCTCTTTCTAGTGTGCGAATCATTGGCGAGGTACCAGACGTATTTTCCGGTTGAACATGCCCCTGTGCCCATGTGTGTTTCATCAACTGAGCAAATATCAATTTTATTTTGATTTAAAATTTGGTCCATTGCCTCACGCTTCTGTGTGTTGTTGATTCCACGTGCATTCCAGGTGCCAAAGCAGAAGGAAGGGGAAATCTTGAGAGGTGCAGGTTGAGGCGGCAGTGGTTCCTTCCTGGGCGGCTATGGGCAGCCCTTTTTGATGTGGCATAAGGCTGTAATAGTGCATCCGGGTGTACACCAGAGGATGGAACGAGCGAAATCGAGCGTTTCGAAAAATGATGTAAAATATTTTGTGTTTGTTCGTTTTTGAAAAAAAAAAAAAAAAAATTGTTCGCTTTTGCTTGTTTTCATATTTTTTTCGTTTTCGTTTGTTCGTTTCGTTTGCTTGTTTGGTTTAGTAGGCTTGCGAGCTGCAGTTTGATTGTATTCGCTCGCAAATTTTCGAAACAACTCGAGTGAAATACAAAAAATCTAAATTTAATTTTGGTTAGTTCTAGGGTATGGCCAATTAGGAAGGAACTTGGTTATTTCTTAACCTAACCGAATTTGATAATTCAACGGATTTTAGAGAAATTTGACATGTGCGTTGGAAATGGGATTCTAAAATAATTTTTAAATGAAGTTCTGGAATATGGCCAGGTAGGATTGAACTAGGCTTACTAAAATCGGGTAAGAAACAGACAAGTTCCATCCTATTTGGTCATATCACAGAATTTAATCTGAAAATAATTTTAGAATCCCATTTTCAACGCACTTGTCAATTTTCACTTAAATCGGTTAAGAAATAGTCAAGTTTCATCCTACTTGGCCATATTATAGAACTTCATTTTAGAATCCCATTTCCATCGTATATATAGAATTTCATCATAATAAGTCACGAAGTGACCAAGTTCCTTTCTACTTCGCCGTATTCCAAAAATTAATTTTGTTTTTTTAACTTACAGCGGTAACAACAATAAAATTTGTCTGGTAAATTCGAATTGTTTCCATTAAATCGGGGGAAATCGTGTTTTTATTCTAATGAAAAATAATACAAAAATGTGCAAGAATGTATGATGTTTATATAAAAACTATTTTTATTGCACCTTTTACCTTCATCAACACAAACTAAAAAACAAAATACATCATATATGGTATAACCATAGACATTCATACTAGATTTCTCATTTAATAGTTACTAAAGGAAAAAAACAAAAACTTCTGATAATTCCAATGTATCGTTGTGTTGTGTATTTTATAAGGCAATGATTTTAGAATGCGTTGCAAATATAATACGTATATGCAATACACCGATAATATTTTGTAACAAAATCCCCCAAAAGGGATTTTGTTAAACAGAACATAGCAATAGAGGTCTGGTTGCGGTATTGCACTGGCTGAAGCTCGCCGCTAGGCGTGGGGGTTACCAGACATATTACTATGCTTGAAAACCGCATAGAGATAAAACGAAGGGGACAAGAAAATTATTCTACTGTGCCACGACCACAGTGGTAGATAATCATAAAATGGGTTTGCGTTCAGCAAGGACGCCGGTGCCACTCCGGCGACCCTGCTCAAGGCCTAGGTCAGCATAAGGCCGCCCATCCTCACGCGATCACACAAAACTATTTAGTTACACATCACTTAAACTAACTTGCAAATGATAAAAAGAAACAACCTGTAATTACGGATGAAAAACCCAAATCGGAAAAAAAAAAAAAATGAAGTGAAAAGAAATTTAAAAGAAAAATGAACCGTTATCAAAAATTACAAAAAAAAAACGTGGTGCGAATCGTTTTTTTTGGGGTACGTCGTACGTGACGCCACCCGAAACCTGAAACCCGTAAAAATATTTATATATATATATAAGAAAAAAAATATAATAATGAAACAAAAGAGTCAAATCTGGCTCACAAAACTTTTTTAAAAATAAAAAAAAACCCACGCGGTGTTTGAAATTGTTTTATATTTTTTTTTCAAACACCTTACCTGAATAGATAAACTGGGCCCGTCCGACCAACAAAACAGCTACCAGCGCCGACGCAGGATCCCTCGCACGAACCCCACTCCGATTGGCGGAGTTGCTGCCACAAACCCAAATATTTTCAAACAAATAAGCTACCAATTTAGCAAATGACACGATCCGGAGGAAAAATAATAACACCGTGTGCCAATCTGAGCGACTCGTCATGAGATGGAAACACCAACAACCGTAGCACAACCAAAAAAACAATATGTGGTGTTAAAGCGTTTCCTTTTTTTTTCAACCTTTATTTTCTTCACTGGGTTTTATTATAGATTCCTTTTCGGATTTTGTTGTGTTTTTTTTTTTTTTATTTAATCACATAAGAAAACTGTTTTTTTTTTTTTAGATTTATTCGAGGAGATACAAAAGTCGAACCCACATGTCCGTTAACTTCAAAATAAAAGATGCACAAACTTCCCCATATACATATAAATATAGTTTTATTGTATAAACATAACAAGGCCACAAGGCCGAAACTTAATCATAATTTATTATTATTGTTTGTGTGTTTTTTTATTCTTTCTGTTGATGATTATCAATTTTTTTTTCCAAATTTTTACAACAAAAAAATTCATCAACAAAAATTTTTATATTTATTTTTATTAATTTCACAAAAACTATTCAAAACTGAATTAGAATTTAAAAAAAACTGGCCATATTTTTCATATACATACAGACTTTATCAAAGTCCAAACTTGACTCTCTCGATCGCAAAACTAAAACTAGACTCCCTAAAAAAACGTACGACGCGTACCAAAAAAAAAATAATTTTTTTCCCCCACCCAAAAGAAATTTTAATCATATATAAAAAAAAAAAAAAACCGACCGATAAATTTCGGGTGGCGTACATACATACAACCGCACCCAAAAATCGACTCGCACACACCAATACTATTTAATTTAATCACTGGAACATTCCATTTACATGGAAAATCCACGCGCTAACCAAAACAAAACAGATGAAGCAACACACCAACCACTACACGTCATTACACACCATCAAACAAAAAATGATAAAACGAATCGAGTAACCGACCAAAATACGGAGAAGTATAAAATGCTAAATGGTACACTCTACCAAAAAAAAAAAAATATTTTCTATTACAAATTAAGCCAAAGAAAGAATGACGTGTAGTGGAAGAGATTTTATGCAGCGCAGTGGATAAACATGCAACCTTGTTGGGATTTTCAACCGTAATTACAGATTTAAATTAAACAGATCATAACAACCACAAGCGGTTGTTACAGCGTGGGGACGACTCACACCCGAGAAAAGATCTCAAAGCCAGGCATGAAAGTAAGAGGGAAGGAGAAAAAAAAATTTCACTAATAATTTGTCACAATCGTATATCCTTGGCATGATAAACTCCCAAAGGTTTTCCATCAAGATTTCTGATATTATAAGAGACTGTTCCGATTTTATCAGTGATAAAAGCAGGAATAAACTTAGCAGCTAACTTTGCAGAAAATCTATCAGGAGCACTACTTTGTGCGAAGGATCGGACAAACACAGGTTGATCAGGCAGGAAATTCCTAGTTTTACTACGCAAATTATATCGAACCGCTGATTTCTCATGTGCAACTTTCAGGTAATGAGTTATTTGATCACGAATAAGATTCAATCTATTAGATTTGGACAACACATGTATTTCGTTATCATCCTGAGGAGATAAAAGTTTACGTAAAGCATAATCTGAACCGTTTAATGACATGTGTTGACCGAAGACCAAATAGTGAGGAGAAAAATTCGTGACGTCGTGTTTAACATTTCGCAATGCTGCAGTGATTTCAGAAAGATGGCAATCCCATTCATTATGTGCATGATCATCAAGATAAGACCGAATACTAGACAGTAACGTCCGATTAACTCTCTCAGAAGCGTTGCTTTGAGGAGAGTAAATAGGAGTACGTATATGATCAACATTATATTTTTTGCAAGAGATCTTTAAATAAGTTAGATATGAATTGTTTACCATTATCAGAAGTAATCACTGCAGGCACAGAGAAAAGTAAAAACACCTCATTTTCCAAAAAGCTACACAGAGAAGAGGCGGAAGCTTCACGCAATGGTTTGACTAGAACAAACTTTGAATAATGATCCAACACTATAGCGATACAGGTATTACCTCGTTTGGAGCGAGGATAAGGTCCAAGGAAATCAACGAACAATTTTTCAAAAGGTCTGGTAGACTCAGTTTGAGAACCCATCAAAGGTTGAGTGCTAAAATTTACAGGCTTATTCATCTTGCATTGTAAACAATTAGAGATGAAAAGTTTGATTTGTTTAGTCATACCAAACCAGAAAAATTGCCGTTGAAGTCGTTCTACAGTTTTTTTAATACCCATATGAGCAGAAGTAGGAGAAGAATGAGCCAGTTCAATTAAGTTTGCAGTCAAGGACAACGGAACTACTAACTTCCATTCAGACAAATCAGTGGACGTATAACGAGAAGCGTAGGAAGGTAAGATCAAGAGTTTATTATCACGGATTTTGAAGTTATGATTACAATCTTTTAATTGTTGTACTCGATTGATCTGTTGTACATATTCATCGTCCTGAAAAGCTGAAGAGTTAAGATCAATATGTAGAACCGAATTGTCACTTGAAGAATTTAAACTGGACACATTTTCTTGTATCACAGGAGAATTACAAGGTAAGGAGGAATCATCATTCAAAGTAGTTTCAACAGGAGGAAAAGGTTGATCATTACTTACATCGTCTGTGGGCTCACTATAAAAAGCTCTGGAGAGGGCATCAGGTACAACATTCACCGTTCCTTTACGATATCCGATATCAAATTTGTACGCTTGCAGTTTTAAACTCCAGCGGGCGAGTCTACCAGATAGATCTTTTTGGGACATCAACCAGCGGAGACTAGCGTGATCGGTATAAATCGTGAACGAGTATCCCTCGATATAGGGCCGAAACTTTTGGACGCTAAGTACTGCTGCGTAGCACTCCAACTCAGTTACAGAATAATTCCTCTGAGCGGCATTAAGTTTGTGCGAAAAGAATTCAATGGGGTGTTCAGCGCCATCAGGATCAAGCTGAAAAAGTACACTACCCACGCCAACAGCACTTGCGTCGCATTGGATAAAGAAAGGGCGCCCATAGTCAGGATTAGCTAAAACAGGAGCAGACGATAAAGATACTTTAAGAGATTGGAAGGATTCCTCAGCGTGAAGATTCCATTTAGACTTAGATTTTTTCCCTGTCAGATCGGTTAGTGGAGCAGCTAAAGACGCGAAGTTTTTAATAAAACGCCTATACCACCCACATAAACCCAAGAAACTACGTATTTGTTTAGTTGTTTTTGGTCGAGGAAATTCTCTAATTGCCTTACATTTTTCTGGGTTGGTGCGAAGGCAACCATCACCCACTAAATAACCCAGGTATTTAACCTCCTTCAAAACAAACTGACTCTTTTCTAAATTTATGGTTAAACCAGCCTTTACTAGCAACGAAGCCACAACTTCCAAAAGTTCCAAGTGTTCATCAAAAGTGGACGAAGTAACCAATAAATCATCAAGGTAGACGAATACTTTGTCGTGCAGTTGATAAGGAATCACCCGATGCATAAGGCGACACAGGGTTTGGGGAGCGTTGCACAACCCAAAGGGCATGACCTTGAAGTGGTACAAGGGACGACCAGGGACAGTAAACGCCGTCTTATCTCGGGATTGCGGGTCAAGAGGGATCTGCCAAAAGGCATCTTTTAGATCAATAGTTGATATATAGCGAGTTTGATCCAAACGACCCAACAATCTGTTGATAAGTGGAAGCGGATACGCATCCCTGACCGTCACCTTGTTCACCTCACGGGCATCCAAACACAAGCGTACTTGGCCATTAGCCTTATGCACCATGGTGACAGGAGAACACCATGAACTGTGGCTTTCTTCAATCACATCCAGTGATAACATCCTATTTAGCTCATCGTACATTAGTTTTTGCTTAGCAGGAGAAACAGAGTAAAAACGTTGCTTAACAGGCTTGGATTCACCAACATCAATCTCATGAGAGATTAATGTAGTTCGTCCAAGACCCATTTTAGCACTTGACGGAAATTTTTTAACTATTGTAGAGAGCTTTAAGTTATCATCTGGAGAGAGAGAATGGAATTTAGGAGAACAAGATATTTCTGCGGAGTCCGATAATTCACTCAACGCAGGTAATTGCAAAGTAATGCCGAATTTATTCCAAAAGTCAATCCCTAAATAAAGAGATTGCTTTAGAGAAGGTACTAAAAAAAATCGCATGTAATGAGATTGGGAGTTAAAGCTAACCTGAACATTTATATACCCAATGACGTTCTGAGATTGACCACTCGCAGTCTGAATAGAAGTAGGAAAATTATGAATATGAAGATTATTGTCCGCCAACAACTTTTCAGAACCACAACCCAACACACTTACACTCGCTCCACTATCTAATAGACCTCGGTATGGAACATCATTGACAAGAATATCAGCATAAGGCCGTTTATCGCTTGTCTCAGAACCGAGTACTGAAGAAACAACAAAGGATCGCAAAATCCGACGTTGCTCCCAGTATTTTTTTGAGCGAAGTAACTGAGCTGAGATGAGTTTCCCAAAAGTGTTGGGGAGAGACGGAACGGAATCAGAAAAATTAGAACTATTGTTAAATGAAGAAGTTGAAGGAATGGAGTGTTCCAATTTGGAAAAGGAATTTACTCGACATTCAGGTGGAGAAACAGGCAAGCAAGAGTCCGATACCATTAGGTCGGAACCAGCTGAACCAGATCCAGAAGAGATTGCGGAGTCAAAGGACTCAACGCGAACTTTCACTGGTTCGACTGATTCTTTCCATCTGGCATCAGTCTCTTCCGAAACTCTGGGTCGGTATTGCTGACTGCATCTACTTTGGTAATTATTGTTGGGGTTGAGATGGTCTGTGGTTCCTGGTTCCCCGATCTCCATGAACCACTGGTCTGGTTTCCCGCACAACGAACACAATTTGTTGAGATGGTGCCTTTGAGACCACAACGATAGCAAAAGGCACCCAAGTGAGGACGAGGACAGTCTTGAAAACCATGCCCTATATCAGAACAATTATAGCAAATGTAATTACGGCCAGATCTAGAGGTATTGGTTACATTAGTTGAAGGAGAAATAGAGGAGGGTTTAAAAGACTTAGAGTTTGTCATAGTCGTTCCCATTGGAGCACGATAAGAATGACTTGGACTAATCGCAGAAATATGTTGCACAGATTCGGACGTCGGAACAAAAACACCAGATGGAACGCGATATGCGGTTCCTGACGTATCTGCGGATGGAACTGATGGATTAGAAATAGAAACGACTGGTTCTGAATCATACATTCTCTCAACACCGAGTTCATTGATACTACGACGAGGGTGCATCGAGTAATCAGGTGGAGAACGAAAACGTTTTAGCGAATCTTCCCATGAAGTACAACTTTTGATGAGCTCATTGATATGTGAGAAGTGTCGATCAGTAAGTTGATACTGAAGGACAGGCTTCATATTGTTCATCAGTAGTTGTATGAATTCATCGTCGCTGTAAGGGGTGTGACACTGCAGGGCCAAATTCCACATGTGATGATAAAATTCCAAGAATGATTCGTTAGGTAACTGTTTGCGAGACTCAACCATACGACGAATTTCGTAGGGAGTACGCCTATCTTTAAATCTTTCTTGGAAGGCTAATCGGAGGCTATCCCAAGGTGCTGAAGGATTATACCTGCGGTAGGTCCAGTACCACTGCAGTGCCACATCTTTCAGGACAAGATGCAGATCCAGAAGTACAGAAGAAGGTGAGAGATTGTTGGATTTCACTACAGAGTCCAGCTGAAAAAGGAACATGTCCACTGTTATGCCAGAAGGTGAACCTGTGTAGGAAATCCCACATCGAGATAAGGAACGTCTATTGAAATCGGAGTTGAACTGAACAGGTGGATTATGAATTGCTGAAGGCACGGGATTCAAAGTACTATTATGAAGATCTCTAGCATCTGGTGCTGACTGAAAATTGGAACGTTGGGTAGCCTGCTCCGGAGATGAACGCTCTTTAGAGACAGGTTCCAAATGCGAAGACGTTAAACCAAGGAAATCATTTAACTGTTCGAGTCCTCCCTGAGAGGTATGTGCTGGTGGAAAGTGAACTTGGGCTGATTTTTGAATATTTTGATTCGCCGCTACGACAGCCGGGTCCATTGGCAAAGAACGACCGCCAGGATATTCGTCAGCAGAACTTTTAACCCCGGATACTACAGGAATGCTATCCCCCGAAGGAATTGGAGCAGTCTGTCTTACTAAAAGCTGATTGGTGAGAAATTGCACTTGTTGCATTAATGATTTTAAAAGTTCTGCTTGGTCACTAGAGTTAACTGCCTTATCCGCCGTGGTAATGGTGTTAGAGGTTGAAGGATGCAGTACCGAATTGCTAATCTTACCCGCAGGACTAGGTTGGGATTTACTCACTACTTCTGGGATGGTCAGTTTTGATTCTACCGGATATACCTCCTGAAATACCAACGCTTGACCTCCATCAATACCTTTAGCGGACTCAACAGATTGATCCAGTAAAGTAGGGTCAGTTAAATACTGATCTAACGCCGTGTGCAATTTAATACAAATATCTAAAATAATTTGAGCCTGCTGTCCATATGTAGGAGACTGAGTAGCTCTTTCCAAACGATCATGTACATGAAGTAACCGCGACCGCAGACGCTGAGCTGTTCGAACCTGATCTTCTACGTCTAGATTTTCAATACCAATAAAGGTTTGTTGGAGACTCTGCACCTTGCTTTGACAAGTGAGAATTTCTTCATTGGGTTTCTTTTTAGCTCGATTGTGCATCTCGATCGGTTTGTCCTGAGTACCATCCCGCTCTGCGGCCAACGCCTTCCTTAATTCATTCACCGCTTCCTCAGTATTGGGTTGGATAGATCGAAGCAAAAATTCTACTTCAATCTCATCAGCCTTAAGATGTGAAATATCCATTTTAACACGCAACAACGAATTTAACGAGAAAAAAAAAGGACTTAATCAAAAATGGAATTTAAACGTGATTTTAAAAGTAATGAGAATTAATTTTTAATAAATGTAAACTAACAATATTTAAATAATAAAAAAAATTCCAACTTATATTTACTGAATAGATTATAGTTATAATTAAAATTACCTAAATCAAAAGTTATTAAAATTTAACGTAAATAATAAATGAAAACCAGCGATACTGGCACTTTCAACCACAAAAAAAATCAAATTATTTAATTGAAGAGATTACAACAAAAAATTTTACCCACCAAAAAAAATTAAATATAAAAATATTTGAATATATATATATATATATATATATGAAAAAAAAACAAGATAGAATTACTTAATTTAAAGCAGAAAAAAAAATTTTAAATTATTAATTAATTATTTAAAGAAATTTATTGAAAACATATATTGAAGCACCAATCTCAAATTAGACTCACTATGACCAAGTAGATATCCACAAGCCGGGCTGTTTGAGGAGCTGCGAGCACAAATTACTATCCACTGGACCACTCGCGTCAATACTGAACTAGCGCTCAACTCAAAACCTTTTTCTCATCCGTACTCGCCAGTCTATCCCAAGGTAATGTGTTGGAATCTAAAGTGTTGCTTAATACCTCAATATAATTTAAAGGACAAAAGAATTTATGTTTACTGAGTTTACTATTGAACTGAATGTGAGAGACAAAAAAAATAAAATAAAGAAAATGAATTATATTTATATATATATATATATATGTATATACACAAAAAAATTACCGAAAAAAAAAATTAATTTAAATATCAATATCCCAAAACCGAAAAAAAAATTAATGAAAATAATTTGACAAAATAATGAAAATTAGAATGAACTTTTTAAATTATAACTATAATAATCACGTAGATATCAACAAGTCGGAAGGATTGAGGAGCTGGAAAATTTCTATGGTTATCCCAAGGACTTATCCGCGGTAAAGCACTACTTTCACTCGACTCAAACACTGTATGAACAACCGCACTTGCCGGTCTATCCCACGGTAGATTATTATTGCCGGAATTCATTCGCAAGCAAATATAAACCCAAAACAAAAACAAAAAAAAAAAATCAAAATACCGAAATAGAATTACTACAATATAAAAAATGAACTAACCAAAATTATTAACAGTATTTTAGCTGCTCCATTAACCAACTGAAAAACAACCAATAATCAAAAAACAAAATTTCACAAAAATGAAAAAGCAAAAGAAAAATAAGTAAAGCGTATTACTTGTATCAAAAAATAACAAAAAATGTGATCACGTGAGAAGTGAGCACGGCCCCATGCTGAGCTAGGCGTGAACGCTATAATAATAAAAATAATAAAAATTACCACTGTGGTCCCAGTAGTTTAATTAGAATTGAACAAAAAAAATTTGAAAAATAAAATTTTACCTGGAAGTAGAAATTGACTAAAGATGTGCCAATGAGTACTGCGATCCCGAACTGTCCAATCAACACCACATTGGTGGAAACAACAAGTTCGCGATCCCAACACCCATGACACATGGAACCAACATGACGAGCGATCCAGCAAGATCAAATAACCAAAGGTTAGAACATGCTGTGATCCCTCCCCATGTAGGTAGTCGGACTGAAATAAAAAAATTAAATTATTTATAGGTACGAAGACTCTAAAAATTTAAAAAGACTAAACTCAGAACGAAAGAAGAATGAGCTTAACCACAATCAATGCCACATGGCAGAAATGGTAAGCCCATTCATCAGACGAGCTGAGAATAGGGATCAACATTCTCATCTGCATGCAATCAAACAGCTTACGCTGGTTGCAATGCAGATTTGAATGTTGATCGGGCAGAAAACGTTGATGTGAGCACCCGTGCAAGCTCAAACAACGCAAGCGTTGGACTTTGCACGTGGTACTCACAACAAGTAAGCTGAAAAAAAATTGTGACATTAAAGACGAAAATGCAAAAAAAAAAATTAGCCGAAGTTTGGGCGCCACTGTAACAAAATCCCCCAAAAGGGATTTTGTTGAACAGAACATAGCAATAGAGGTCTGGTTGCGGTATTGCACTGGCTGAAGCTCGCCGCTAGGCGTGGGGGTTACCAGACATATTACTATGCTTGAAAACCGCATAGAGATAAAACGAAGGGGACAAGAAAATTATTCTACTGTGCCACGACCACAGTGGTAGATAATCATAAAATGGGTTTGCGTTCAGCAAGGACGCCGGTGCCACTCCGGCGACCCTGCTCAAGGCCTAGGTCAGCATAAGGCCGCCCATCCTCACGCGATCACACAAAACTATTTAGTTACACATCACTTAAACTAACTTGCAAATGATAAAAAGAAACAACCTGTAATTACGGATGAAAAACCCAAATCGGAAAAAAAAAAAAAATGAAGTGAAAAGAAATTTAAAAGAAAAATGAACCGTTATCAAAAATTACAAAAAAAAAACGTGGTGCGAATCGTTTTTTTTGGGGTACGTCGTACGTGACGCCACCCGAAACCTGAAACCCGTAAAAATATTTATATATATATATAAGAAAAAAAATATAATAATGAAACAAAAGAGTCAAATCTGGCTCACAAAACTTTTTTAAAAATAAAAAAAAACCCACGCGGTGTTTGAAATTGTTTTATATTTTTTTTTCAAACACCTTACCTGAATAGATAAACTGGGCCCGTCCGACCAACAAAACAGCTACCAGCGCCGACGCAGGATCCCTCGCACGAACCCCACTCCGATTGGCGGAGTTGCTGCCACAAACCCAAATATTTTCAAACAAATAAGCTACCAATTTAGCAAATGACACGATCCGGAGGAAAAATAATAACACCGTGTGCCAATCTGAGCGACTCGTCATGAGATGGAAACACCAACAACCGTAGCACAACCAAAAAAACAATATGTGGTGTTAAAGCGTTTCCTTTTTTTTTCAACCTTTATTTTCTTCACTGGGTTTTATTATAGATTCCTTTTCGGATTTTGTTGTGTTTTTTTTTTTTTTATTTAATCACATAAGAAAACTGTTTTTTTTTTTTTAGATTTATTCGAGGAGATACAAAAGTCGAACCCACATGTCCGTTAACTTCAAAATAAAAGATGCACAAACTTCCCCATATACATATAAATATAGTTTTATTGTATAAACATAACAAGGCCACAAGGCCGAAACTTAATCATAATTTATTATTATTGTTTGTGTGTTTTTTTATTCTTTCTGTTGATGATTATCAATTTTTTTTTCCAAATTTTTACAACAAAAAAATTCATCAACAAAAATTTTTATATTTATTTTTATTAATTTCACAAAAACTATTCAAAACTGAATTAGAATTTAAAAAAAAACTGGCCATATTTTTCATATACATACAGACTTTATCAAAGTCCAAACTTGACTCTCTCGATCGCAAAACTAAAACTAGACTCCCTAAAAAAACGTACGACGCGTACCAAAAAAAAAATAATTTTTTTCCCCCACCCAAAAGAAATTTTAATCATATATAAAAAAAAAAAAAAACCGACCGATAAATTTCGGGTGGCGTACATACATACAACCGCACCCAAAAATCGACTCGCACACACCAATACTATTTAATTTAATCACTGGAACATTCCATTTACATGGAAAATCCACGCGCTAACCAAAACAAAACAGATGAAGCAACACACCAACCACTACACGTCATTACACACCATCAAACAAAAAATGATAAAACGAATCGAGTAACCGACCAAAATACGGAGAAGTATAAAATGCTAAATGGTACACTCTACCAAAAAAAAAAAAATATTTTCTATTACAAATTAAGCCAAAGAAAGAATGACGTGTAGTGGAAGAGATTTTATGCAGCGCAGTGGATAAACATGCAACCTTGTTGGGATTTTCAACCGTAATTACAGATTTAAATTAAACAGATCATAACAACCACAAGCGGTTGTTACAATTTGAATGGAAAATTTTTGTTTTTATTTTATGTTTTTAGTCAAATGAGAGATCTATTATGATTGTCTATGGTATAACATTTCAAATTCAAACACTGTATTTTCGTTTTGCGTTTGTTACTTGCATTTTGCAAGCAAAAACAAACGAAAACGAAAATTTTTTTGTTTTTCTAGTTGACTTGTTTGTGCTCGTTTGAAAGAAACGAAAAATGACAAACAAAAAATACCAAAAATATATTTTTCGTTTTTATTTGTTTTTTGCGTTTTGTATTTGTTCGTTTTCGTAATAAGGGATTTTTATTTGGTTTAGCTCGAAATTTGGTGCTCGTTTCCGATCTCTGGTGTACACTAGATTTACCTCTTGGAGGAAATTTCCATTGTTCGGGGCGAAACTTGTACGATTCTGTGTGCCTTCGAATTGTACAGTAATTTTGATACGGAGGGAGAAAAAAATAATTTGGCTAGAACCGATAAACCTAACATTTTAAAATAGTAATTTTGATGTTTCTCAAGTTGGCTGCTGTGGATAAACATTCTGTACCTCCCCAGAACTGGTCTTATTGTAAGTCGGATATGTATCATTTTATTAATTGTCTTTCCATTAGTTTTGATGTTATCTCTGAACTATACACTTGGACACACGAATCAATGATTGGCGGGATAAAATTGTCCAAATTTGAGCCATTTTGTATAAATTCGGCTATCTCTAACCGTAATCGTTCTATTGAGCATGATTGTTGAGGATCCTTAAGAGATAGTTGATGTAAAATGGCACTGAATAAACAGTTGCCATCACCTGGGATTGTGTCCACTTCTATTGAAATTTGGTTAAACCCTCGTGGTGGGTGGGTTTATTAATTTCCAGTTTTTTTATGTTATTTGTGTAACTATTATATGTATACATATGCTGCTGTGGCCTAATTTGAGGATAATTCATTTTGTACCGGAACTTGTAAATTTAATTTCGAATTCCCGTTCGTATTTTACGAGACTGCTGGAATTTCATCAGAATACCCTCGTTAACTCGCACTCAACCAAAAAATTCCTTTTCGTCTTACGATTTGGTGATCTTTTAATCGAAAAAACGAACTCATCCTCAGTATGACGATTTTTGTGGTATACATAAACTCTAATCCAACGTCATTTACAATACAATAAATTTGTATATTGACTCCCGGATATACACCATGCTAGCAGAATCTTTCCATTCACCGGTTTGTTGATTTCCTCATTCATTCAATTTATCCTCAAATTGATTTGTTTTGATTTAACCAATCGTCACGAAACTAAGTGCAAAATTTTGCCTCAAAATTATTATTCTGCTTCCACAATTCAAATTTAAACTGATTGTGTTTCCGAAAAACACGAAATTCAAAAGATTTAATTAGTAATCCATTGGGGAAGATTGAGGATATTAATTTAAAGAATTTACAAAACACAAAAATTAAATTGCTAGATCATTTAAATTCAAAAGGCATTTATAAAATTTTCCAAAAATGGTGGAATTACTATTTACCCTCTTCTAATAAATCTCACACTTTGCGTTCAATCAAAAATCCATTGAATCATTAAAATAATTCCATTTTCCAGAATCAATTTAGATTTATTTCTTTTTTATCCATATACATACAGCTGAATAGTATATCTATCAATTTATCTAAATTCGTTAAATATTTCTTAATGGATTATTGATTTTTGTTTTTGTAGTCTGAGACATTTTTTGGAAAAATTTATAAATCTTTTTAGAAAAGTAGAATTAATCAGATTTAATATTTTATGCTACGAAGAAAGAATAACATTAATTTTTTTTTTAATTTTCCATTAATATTCATCAAAACTGTTTTATCGTAAGCATACACACACAAATACATACAAATATCTTGTTTTCAATGCACAGGAGTTTGTTGAATACCAATTTTAAACGGGATGTCAGGAATCAATCATTTTTTTTTTATTATAATTTTATTGTGAACCTTTGATAAATTATTTTTTATGTTATTGATTGATTCCAATTTAGTATCAAGTTGGATAATTTTATTTTTTATTTTTTGCTCTAGCTGAAAAGGAAATGCTTCCAAAAACCAGAAAGACGTTTAGAATATCATACCATTAATAATCCTGTGAAATAACAAAACAAAAAATAAAATTAATCTTGTTTCGTCTATTCTACTCTGTTAGTAGTAAACAAAAAAAAAATGGAAAATGAGCTTAAATTCAAAATATAAAAAGCTAAACCAAATAACAGCAAAAAAAAAAATCTATATTTTAATCTTTCAAAAGGGCTTTTTTATTTATTTCAATTTTATCTGTTCATTGAACTTTTAATAGGATTAGTTTATATATTACAAAAAAAAAAAAAAAACACAATGTTGTAGCCAATTTTAGTATTATGTATTGCATATACTCCTACATACTTTTGTGTACTCATTATATTTAATGTATTAAGTGTTTGTGTTTGGTCATTAATTATGTGTTCCACATATTTGCAACAAAAGGAATGAAGATCTACATAAAAATGTATTTTTTTGTGTCTATGTACTCTTAGCACACAAAATATAGTATTAACAACAGTGCTCTCCAACTTCTTTACAATTGCGTGCCAATTATTATTTTGACATATTTTTCGAACTATACAATACAAATATTGAGGCAATGGGTGAGTGATTTGAGCATTGAAATACTAGCACATCTTCAATCACTTTTGCGATTATAAATATTTACTTGCTCTTTAGTGGAACTTTTTTTAATAAAAACAAATGGCACGCGGAGGAATGTGATTAGCTTTTTATTATTTATCGAAGCGTAATCTAAGTATTAATTAATCAATGGTACAAGGATGGTTTGTTATCATATTCATATTTGTATTAGTTTTCGGAATCATATTTTTATGAATGCTTAAACAATTTTAAAGATTATTTATTCATTCAATACATTAATCAATACATACTTAATCTTCTTGTTCTAGTGGTAAAATACTGATCTTTTAAATACAGATATGGATGTTTTCACGGTTACCACACGAATTCGTTTGTCAGGACCGAGATGTTATTATTCTGCCTAACAACCAATTGATTGGGGGTGTATTGTCTTCATGTAAAATTACTAACGACCCAATTTTATAAATATCATTTGATGATTTTTGCCATTTAAAGCGTTTCTGAAGGTCACTTAAATATTCATTATTCCATCGCTTCCAAAAATTTTGTAGCATACCTTGAATCATTTGAAACTGAAAAGTTGCATTTGAACGTGGATGTTTTTATTTGTGGTGTCAAAAATATATTTTTTTTTTTCTAATATTGAAAATTTGCCCAATAATAAATTATTTAAATTGTAGACATTATATGTGTATAAAACTAATCTTAATATTATATATATATATATATATATATATATATATATATATATATATATATATATATATATATATATATATATATATATATAAATATATATATATATATATATATATATATATATATATATATATATAAAAATATATATATATATATATATATATATATATATATATATATATATATATATATATATATATATGGTGAAAAATAAGTGAAATCACAAATTTACTATATGGAGCCATAAGTCATGTTTGAATTTTATGATTTTTATGTTTTGAATGGGTAGCCTTGATTAAAAAAAAATGTTTAAAATGCTTTGTTTTTTTTGTTGTTGTTGTTGTTAAAGATACAGGGTGTCAAATTTTGAGAAAAATGATATTCATGATGTTGAATTTATGGCAATAAAAAGTAAACTAATTATCCGATTATAATGATTTTGAGCTCATTTTAAAGGTAAGTTAATAGTGATTAATAAAAAAATATAAAAATAGTATGTTGTTTAATTTTTTCTGTTTTAAATTTCCCGCCAAAATGTTCTTTTTCAATTTTCTCAAAAACCTATTTTTTTTTTTTTTTTTTTTTAATGAATTTGACAATTCATATTTTACAACATATTAAAAAATTGGAACACCGTTATTTTTTGTATTCTTGCAAAATACATTTTAGTATGACAATCTTTAAGTATAGTTCAATAGCTCACGTGTTAGAGTGATGCGCTATGAAGTTTAAAGGTCTCGAGTTCGATTCCCGATAACCATCTTTTTTTTGATGGGCTGGATTAAGGTGTTATGCGACCCGTGCTGATGATCAGCTAGGCTGGGGGCCCATTTAACAAAGCCCAGTCGTTAACGGAGCCCTCTGGATACCTGGCTACCTCCAGTTGTATTTAGCCTTACCTGCGTATACGGATCTCTGCGCAGGTGGACCAGTATTTCTCCGACACTCGTGGGAATATTATGGATCAGTTAAATAATAAAAATAAGGGAGCCGGTACCCTTGAAAAACCGGAAACAATGAAGGAAGAAAGTGGCTCTTACCTTAAAGGTGGAGCTACCTCATCAGTGGCAGGGGTAAGTGGCACCATGGCATCAAAGCCAGGAGTCAGCGATACCAATGCCAGGCAAGAGAGCGGGGGATCGGGAAGGATCCCTCCTGCAAAGCGACGATACAGGGAGAAACGGTCGGCGCATAAAATTCTGGATAAACTGGCTGCAACCCCTGAGGGGCAGCTTACAGTAGAACAGAAGCAATCTGTGGCTTGGGCGAGGGAGATTGTCGGCCGCGACAGCTCGGATAGGGTCCTTGTGCCTAAAAGGCCGAGGTCTCAGGATGAGCTCGAAGGGGGCGACAGCAAACGAGCCAAGACCGTCACTGGAGCGATATCGGGAGATCCAAAGGAAAAACCGAAATTGTTCAGTGAAATAGTAAAGGAGAACGTACTGGTGCTAGCGGTAATTGACAGAAGTCAAGAAGATGGGAGCATCACGGCAGGAAAGTGGAGGGAAGTGTATAATGCACTAAACTCCATTTTCATCAAGGTCCTGAGAGAAAATCCAGGACCCCCTCCGTTCTGTAGAGATGCGGGATGGCATCAAGGGCGCGTAAAGTTAACTGCGTGCTGGGATCAAAGATCGGTGGATCTTTATAAAAAGGCAATAGCCGAAGTAGGTGAGGTATGGGAAGGCGCGAGGCTTGAGGCAGTTCGAAAGGAAGAAATTCCGAGTAAACCAAGGGCCCGCGTCTGGTTACCAACCAAACCAGAAAAGCCAGAAGAGATCCTTGAGATTATTCAGGCAAGTAATCCAAATCTTCCAACGAAAGATTGGAAGATTGTCAAACAGGAGGAGGCTAAAGGGGGCTTCAGAATGGCAATCATGCTGCTCAATAAGGAGTCCCTTACTCCCCTGGCAGAGACAAAGGGGGTGATCAGCTTCGGTTTCGGGTCGATCACTCTCAACGTTTTTAAAAAAGATGAGGTAGGCATGCGCTCGGAGGACAGGCCGGAGGTGGACGTCGGACGGACCCAGCGGCAGACAGTCGAGCAAGCGCATGGGGTTATAACAGACGATGACGTGGAGCTGCTATTGGAGAGAGGCGGCCTTCTCTCGCTTGGATCCGATGGGGACACCCTGTCGGAAGCTGAACGAAGAGAGGCTGGGGATTCTCAAGGCAGCGAAGCATCAATTATGGGGGGTGACACGGCGGATACTAGCGGCCCCCCGGAGGAAGGTAGCATTAGCCTGAAACAGGGAATGCATGAAGAGGTAAGTGAGATAATGCATGGTGATTAATATTGTGCAGATTAATCTTCACCATACGAAGGCTGCTTCGGCGGCTCTCGTTCTCAGACTGACTAGATCAGGAGAGGAGCTAGTGTTAATCCAGGAACCTTGGATTAACAAAAACAGGATCTGTGGCCTTAAGGTGAAAGGGTATACAACTTTGTACTCAAGTAACTCTGAGAAGATAAGATCTTGCATTTTAGTGAAAAATACTTTAAAAATTTTTCTACTTCCTCAATACAGTAGTGGTGACGTTACTGCGATCAGTATGGAGATTGGCAGAGACAAGTTTTGGCTGGTCTCTGCGTATATGGATCGGGAGAAGGAGATCCCGCCGGATAACCTGGGGGACCTGATCCGAGAAGCAAGGAAAAATAGGATTGGTGTGATACTCGGATGTGATGCAAACGCGCATCACACAATTTGGGGGAGCACTGATATTAATGAGAGGGGTGAGTTATTTTTTGATTACTTATTAAATACTAACCTTTCAGTCTGCAATGTTGGACAGGAACCGACATTTATCATTAGCAATCGGCAGGAGGTTCTAGATGTGACCCTCGCCTCGGATACTATTTTTCAGTTGATTAGGGGATGGAGAGTGGCGAAGGAGCACTCATTCTCTGATCATCAATATATAACTTATAACCTTAACATTCACCCGGTTACCCAGAAGCCTTTCAGGAATCCTAGAAGGACAAACTGGGAGAAATACGGGGAGGTGTTGGAGGAACTATTGCCGGAGGTCCCCGGACCTCCGGAGACAGTGGAAGAATTGAATTGCATTGTGGATGTTGTCACAAGAGCATGCAATCTTTCCTTTAATGCTTCTTGCCCCCTGATAAAGCCAAGGGGCAGGCAGAAACCGGCATGGTGGTCCATGGAGTTGGAGACCTTTCGGAAGGCATGTAGGACAGCCTTTAATAAGGCAAAGAGCATGAGGCATGTACGGGACTGGGACTCCTATAAGGAGGACCTAAGAAAGTACAAAAAAGAATTGAGGAAGGCACAGAGGGGATCTTGGAGACTCTTTTGTGGTAGAATGGAAGAAGTCTCTGAGACTTCCCGCCTTAGGAAGATTCTATCTACTAACCCAACTAGTCCTAGTTACTTAATTAGACCAGACGGGTCATGGACAGCTTCAAGTGCGGAATCGTTGGAGCTTCTCATCGATACCCACTTTCCGGGAAGCTTTGATGACTCGATGGAGCCTGGAGCTCATCGAGGAACACCTCCAATAGATATGGAGGGCATATTGGATAGAGAGCGGATCAGGTGGGCGCTGCAGGGTTTTAAGCCTTATAAGTCGGCGGGCCCGGATCGGATTATACCAGCAGAGATTCAAAAGAACTCGGCAGCCATCATCCCCTGGCTAGAGGTTATCTTCAGGGGATGTTTGAAACTAGTCTATATTCCTAGGAATTGGACAGAGGTCAAAGTAGTCTTTATTCCGAAATCGGGAAAGAGCTCACATGCTCGTCCAAAGGACTTGAGGCCTATAACTCTATCATCCTTTCTGCTGAAAACCCTGGAAAGGTTGATAGATGTGTTTATTCGATCAAGAATTGAACCCAGGAATTGGGCAATGTCGCAGCATGCGTACTGTAAGGGAAAGTCGGTGGACACAGCTCTGCACGATCTAGTACGCACAATTGAGAAATCAATTTACTTGCAAGAGTTTTGCATGGTAGCATTTCTCGATATTGAGGGTGCTTTTAATAATGTAAAAACGGAGGCGATCATGGAAGGATTGTCTTTTTTGAAAGTGGACTGCTCTATAAGTAGGTTAATAAATCAGATGCTGGTAAGCAGGACTATTACCTCGGAGTTGGGAGAGTCCAAGATTAGAAGACGGGTGGTTAGAGGAACCCCACAAGGAGGTGTAATGTCCCCCATTCTCTGGAGTGCAGTGATTAATGGATTGCTGCTGGAACTAGAGAGAGAGGGGATAGGGGTTGTAGCATATGCTGATGATGTAGCGATAGCTGTCTCAGGCAAATATCTAGATACGATTAGAGATGTTATGCAGAATGCACTCCTGATCGTTACGAAATGGGCCAGCAAGTGTGGATTGGGGATTAACCCGTCCAAAACAGAGCTGGTACTATTTACTAAGAAATATAAAATTTCGGTGGTTAGCCCTCCTATTATAAACGGCAGCGGACTAGTTTTTGCTAACCGAGCGAGATTTCTGGGCATAATCTTTGATAGTAAGCTCAGCTGGAAGCCTAACACTTTGGAAAGAGTGAATAAGGCTATTGTAGCCTTATACTCGTGTAGAAACGCTATAGGTAAGAGATGGGGCTTGAAACCGGAGCTGGTATACTGGCTCTATACCGCCGTGGTAAGACCTGTGCTAATGTACGGGGTGGGTGTTTGGTGGCCAGCTCTAGATAAGGTAACTTATAGAGGTATGATGGAGAAGGTGCAAAGAACGGCCTGTATGCTTATAAGCGGGGCGCTTAGGACAACACCTACACGCGCTTTAGAGGTTATGTTCCACCTTATTCCAATCGACCTTTATGGTAAACAGATGGCAGCCAACGTGGCTACGAGGCTCTTGGCTGTCTCTCAATGGAAGTGTCTTCAGGTGGGACACTCGACGATAGGTAGATTCGCTGGCGAAGAACTGGCGAATCTGGATTATATTACACCAACGTTGTGCTTCGATAAGGGTTTCCGTACCATCTTTCCCTCAAGGGAATCCTGGAGAAACGGATCAATCCTGGAAAACGAGGCAGTGCAATTTTTCACGGACGGCTCGAGGCTAGACGATCAGGTAGGAGCCGGAGTCTTCTGTGATAAACTTAATGTTAATATTTCTGTTCGTCTCCCTGACTACTGCAGCGTGTACCAGGCTGAAGTGGTGGCGATCGGGCAAGTCATGACATGGTTGAAGCATAATGTGGTATCCAGGAGGGATATCGCAATTTATGTGGACAGTCAGGCAGCGATCAAGTCACTTGGGGCAGTTTGTATGAAGTCGCGGGTGGCGCTGGATTGCCGATCATCTCTTAACGAGATGAGCGAGTATTTCAGCATCCAGATAATCTGGGTCCCGGGTCACTCGGACGTCACGGGGAACTGCAGGGCGGACGAACTAGCTAGGTACGGTACGACTCTCCAGATGCAGCCGGAAATGGTAGGTCTGGGGAGGCCTATGACAGTGCTAAAATGGGCGCTCAGTAAAAGGGCAATCGCCTTGACAAATGAGAGGTGGATCAACACTCTCACGTGCAGGGTAGCAAAGCAAGTTTGGCCAAAACTGGACTTGCGGCGCTCCAAGGTACTAATATCCCTGGTAAGACAAGAAATAGGATTGGTCGTAGGGATAATGACAGGTCACTGCCTTTTTGGGGAGCATGCGAGAAGGCTGGGGATACAGACGAATGACTTTTGTAGAAGTTGCATGGACGAAGAGGAGGAGGAGACTTTGGAACACTTCCTATGCTCATGTCCGGCGCTATCATACAGAAGGCATAAGTATTTGGGTGTGTACGGTATGGACAGCCTTTCGGAACTCGCGGACTGTGGAGTGCGAGATTTATTACGCTATATAAATAGCTCTGGTTGGTTTCAACGGGAGTAATGGGGAGATGGGATCCTGTGGTATCACAACGGGCCATTGCTGGCCTAAGTGTGCGATAGCAGCCACTTCAACCTAACCTAACCTAACCTATGACAATCTACAAATTTATTATATGTAAACGTATTTTACACGAAAACAAAAAATAAAGGTGTTCCAGTTTTTTGATATGTTGTAAAATATTAATTGTCGAATTCTTAAAAAAAAAAAAAAAAAAAAAAAAAATCAGTTTTTGAGAAAATTGAAAAAAACTGTTTCGGTGGCCATTTTGAAAAATAACAAATGAAAGATGGTACCATTTTTATAATTATTTTATAATCCCTATTCATTTACCTTTAAAATGAGCCCAATCCTATAATTTTCGAATATTTAGTTTTCTTTCTATAGCAATAATACAATACCAAGTCTGTTGAATTTTTAAATATTTGACACACTACATATGACTTCAAAACCAATTTGATTTGACAAATTTTTCATTATGGAGAAAAATACGTGAAATTGCATATCTTTATATGTGACCGGATGTTATGTTTGAATTTTATAATTTTTATGTTTTGGATGTGAAGCACTGAGTAAAACGAACAATTTATGAAATGTGATTTTTGTCGTTGTTGTTTTTTTAAGATACGGGGTGTCAAATATTTAAAAATTCAATGGACTTGGTATTGTATTTATTGCTATAGAGAGAAAACTAATTATTCGAAAATTATAGGATTGGTCTCATTTTAAAGGTAAATGAATAGGGATTATAAAATAATTATAAAAATGGTACCATCTTTCATTTGTTATTTTTCAAAATGGCCACCGAAACAGTTTTTTTCAATTTTCTCAAAAACTGATTTTTTTTTTTTTTTTTAATTTTTTTTTTAAGAATTCGACAATTAATATTTTACAACATATCAAAAAACTGGAACACCTTTATTTTTTGTTTTCGTGTAAAATACGTTTAAATATAATAAATTTGTAGATTGTCATACTAAAATGTATTTTGCAAGAATACAAAAAATAACGGTGTTCCAATTTTTTAATATGTTGTAAAATATGAATTGTCAAATTCATTAAAAAAAAAAAAAAAAAAAAAAAAAATAGGTTTTTGAGAAAATTGAAAAAGAACATTTTGGCGGGAAATTTAAAATAGAAAAAATTAAACAACATACTATTTTTATATTTTTTTATTAATCACTATTAACTTACCTTTAAAATGAGCTCAAAATCATTATTATCGGATAATTAGTTTTCTTTTTATTGCCATAAATTGAACATCATGAATATCATTTTTCTCAAAATTTGACACCCTGTATCTTTAACAACAACAACAACAAAAAAAAACAAAGCATTTTAAACATTTTTTTTTAATCAAGACTACCCATTCAAAACATAAAAATCATAAAATTCAAATATGACTTACAAAAATTTGTGATTTCACGTATTTAAATAAATAAATCGTGTTAGTTTATCTCCACATATGTATTGACCAATGAGAATGCACGATTTTATCCACGTGATTAAATTATATAAATATAAGTTAGAGGATCTCGATTTACTTGATCATTCAATTAAAAGATTTGGAGAAAAAACAACGTTATATCTTAGAAAAAAAATCACGTGAACAAAGTCATGTAACACATGGGAAACATATAAAATTTAAAAGACCAGAAATCCAATTAAGCAGATGAGTATACGAGAACACATCCAGCAATTTCCTGTAATGGAATCATACTATACTGTCGGACAAATACGTTGAAACAATATTTGAATCCAGGGCTTAATTTGACTAAAATGTGTATAAGGTGTATGTTGAAAACCCGGTCAAATTTAACATATATTCGAAAATTTGTAACGAGGAATTTAATTACACATTTCATCATCCGAAAAAAGATCAGTGTGATCGATGCGCGCATTTAAGCATGGTTTCCACAATGGCCAGGCGAAAAAATTAGTCAAACTAAAAAGAGAAAGTAAAAATTCACCAATAGTACGATAGAGACAAAATACCATTTTGACAGAAAAATTGGGGCATCCAGTTTTTAATATTTTAATTCAGCACTCCGAAATTGGACGTCTCAAACAAATTTTAAAATAGAACCGTTAATTTAGATTTGCTTTTTTGTAAAGACAATAATTAAATATCAAGCATTACTCCCGTAATGGATGTTAATAAAGTTAAAAAATGTAAGTTAAATTATGAAATGTCTCCAAATGTATATCAATTCAAACACAAAATAAAGTTATAGGTGATGAAATCTCGAAACGTCAAAAATAAATGAATAAAAATTCGGTGTAACGGCTTGTTGCTGTTTCACTCACTCTCATGTTATTTTTTTTATTCCTTCGTCTTATAAGTTTGACTAATTTTTTCGCCTCGCCATCGTGGAAACCATGCTTTAATCTTTTAAAAACTCCAACAGATAATGACATAAAATTGTTTCAAAAGTATCGAATAGCTAATGAACAGGCAAAACGGGAGAGGGATAACGACCGAAACATTGTAGACAACAGCACTGCGGTACTTTGTTACGATCTTCAGAATGTTTTTGCTCTTCCAAAAGCAAATGTTTCTAGTTACTTCTTTAAAAGAAAATTCAACGTATTCAATCTGACTGGTCACTGTAGTAAAAATATGGTCACATACGCGATATGGCATGAAGGTTTAAGCGGAACAACCGAAAACGACATAGCGTCAGCTCTAGTAAAGATCATCGAGGGCCTTAACAGACAATCCTACGATTACCAAATCAATTTTGTGGTCAGACTCCTGCATTCCGCAAAACGATGAAATGATATCATAATCTCTAAATTAATTGCACATTTATTCTATCTCCAGCAAATTAGTACAAACTAGCGTATTAAGTTCTAAATTATGTTTTAGTGTAAGTCGCAGCATTTTAGTGTATCTCCACCATTTCTGTGACTTAGTGGAGATACCCTATAAATGCACTGAAATAAAAATACATTTTCCTATTTTCCAAATTAAAGGAAAACAATTTAAGGAAAATTTTAATGTAAATCGATGCTGTAGGATTTTGTTTAGAAAAATACATTTCTATATCAGTTATTTATTATATAGGTACAGTCTAAACAAAATTTTAATTTCAAATCAGTTTTCCCGTAAAGTGGAAATTGGGACTTACACCAAGATAGCACTGATATGACGATGTCACTAAATTATGTGAATTGACAGAGATAACTAAAAATATTGATATCTCTCTGCAGTCAATTACCAACAAAATGTCAATAAGTCAGCCAGTTGTTCGAGCTGATGTTGAAAATGACAGTGTGGCTGGAGAATTCAATCAATCTTGTGCAACGAGGACGTCTACTCAGATTGTTGCCAACGAATAAAGTGAAATTATACTTCCTCCGGCAATAAAAAAAATCTTCGTCCTCTACAACAAGAACGTTTGCTGAGGTGGTATCATCCTCTCTGAATTCCAGTGCTGTTTCGCCTGAGGTTAATAAAAGGAGTTATCAACATCAGAGTACCAAATAAATTTGTGGTACTAAGCCATTTACTGAGAATTTTGGGGTAGTGACTGCAAAGTATTTAAACTTGTCCCCAAACATCGCGATATTGAATCTTTGAAGTTTGCTTGCTATAAATTGGGCATAAAAACAGATTTTCGGGCTAAGGCTCTTGATGCAAATACTTGGCCGATCGGGGTACACATTCGGGAATTTAATAATCAAAATTTTCGGACAACATTGCCTCCACGAGTGAAGTTTCGGACAACCGCTGCAGCCAACAGTACAACCCAATAAATTATAACAACTCGTATTGTAGTAAAACTGTTCCAAGTGATAATCTGCAGGTAAATGTAAATTGTTCTATAAAATTTGGTCATTTAAATGTCCGTAGTTTGGTTAAACATTTTAATGAAATTACTATACTGTTAGAGATACACAAATTGGATTTTCTCGCTTTATCTGAAACTCTTCTTAACAGTAAAATTACAAACAAGTTGCTCCATATCAATAATTACAAACTAATACGTTTTGATCGTATTAATACTACGCCATGGGGTGGTGTTGGTATTTATTTTCGGTCTACTTTGGGGGTCAGCAAATTGTTCTCTGGCGCTTTTGGTAAGGTTGAAGTTTTGGCATCTGTACTTGTCGGGCGATTTGGCAAAATTCTTATTTTGGTTATTTATAACCCGCCTCCTACTTGTTCTGAGGATATTAATAATTTACAAATAATTTTTTCTGAATATTTGCCACAGTATGAAAAAGTTATTTGTTGTGGTGATTTGAACTTTAATATGTTGTTTAGCAATAAACTAGGAGCTTGGTTGAGTTTACATAATTTATTTTATTTACCTTATAAACCGACTAGGTTGGATAGCACCCTACTGGATTTGATAATTTTGTATGAGACTGATAAGCATAATATTATTTCCTTTGGGTAGCTTGCTTTATAAAATTTATTACACAGTTGTTCCTGATTATAAAGCAATCAATCATGAGTATTTTACAAATTGTTTCTTTTCGTTAGACTGGTTAAATCTTTATTTCTATCCTGATGTGAATGATATACTTGAGGAATTCAATTCAAATTTCTTAAAATTAGATTCTATTTGTGTGCCTCGTCAAACAAGTATAAATAAATGTCCCACTGCTCCATGGATAAATGCATATATTTTGAGTTTAATGAAATGTAGAGATTTGGCTTACAAAAAATACAAAAGATTTGGATTAGAGCTCGATTTTGAATCATTTAAATATTTTAGGAATAAAACCAACAAATGCATCAATCAAGCTAAAAATACTTTTTATTTTAGGAATTTGCATAACGCTAAAACAACGTGGAGCAATTTAAAAATACTTGGTATTTCATGTAAATCAACCGAAGCAGTCATTGATCTTTCTGCTGAAGAAATTTTGGCAGGGATAAGTAAACTTAACGAATCGCTATAGGTGTTTTGCCTTTACCCGATTATGATTTTATTAGTTGTGATAGTTTTGGTTTTGCTTTTGATTGTGTTGATGATCTTATGGTATTGAATGCAATTCGCACAATTAAGTCGGATTCGATGGCATATGACATGGTAAACTTCAAAGTACTAAAATTATTTATTGATTTGTTTCTGCCACAAATCACTTTTATCATTAACCAATGTTTGACGAAATCAGTATTTCCTGATGTGTGGAAGGTGGCTTCGATTATTCCCCTACCTAAGAAGGATGTAATTTCCAATATATGTGACATTCGCCCTATTAGTATTTTGCCTGCCCTATCTAAGGTCCTGGAGAAAATTATGCAGCTACAAACAAATTCCTGAGCACCTCAATAGATATAATTACCTATGAAAATTCCAATTTGGTTACAAATCTGGCCATAGTACTACTACTGCACTTGTGCATATTGTTGATGATCTATCTGCTATATTAGACAAAGCTAATTCTTTTGCAGTTTTAGTCCTATTGGACTTTTCTAAAGCATTTGATTGTGTTAATCATATCTTGTTGCTTCAAAAGTTAAAGTTATATTATAAGTTTTCCAATTCTGCTATTTTGTTGCTTCATTCTTATTTGAGTAGTCGAAAACAATTTGTAAAGCTTGGCGAGGATCTTTCTGGCATAAGTGATGTAGTTGTTGGAGTACCTCAAGGGTCAATTTTGGGCCCTTTATTTTTTTCCATTTACATAAATGATCTACCTTGGCATATTTTAAATTGTCGATTTCATCTTTACGCTGATGATTTACAACTGTATATTGGTGGTGACTTGTTAAAAGTGGAGGAGGTCGTGATTCAACTTAATGCAGATCTTAGGTATATTTCTTCATGGGCCAAAAATAATTCACTTTCCATTAATCCAACTAAAAGTAAAGCTTTATTGCTAACTAGAAATAATTCACATAATATTGCACCTATGCTCTTTTTAAACAATGATATAATCTCATTTGTTTCAACAGTTAATAACCTAGGATTACTAATGAATTCAAAACTTAATTGGAATGACCGTGTAAGTTCTTTATGCCAGCGTGTTAATTACGGTTTATATTCGCTCAGAAGTTTTGTCCAGTTGACTTACGCATAATATCTTGTTAAAAGTTTAATTATACCTATTTTCAGCTATTGTGACGTGATATTTTCTAATTGTGATAGTTCTTCAAAACGTTTACTTGAGGTTACTTTTAATAATTGTGTGAGATATGTTCATGACCTTAGGAAGTTTGTCATATTTCCGAATTTAAGGATTCAATCATTGGATGCGATTTGTTTGAATTTAATGTTATAGAACTGCTGTTTTTATTTTCCGAATAATTAAATCGGATGTAACATTATAATTGCATGATAAATTACATTTTTCTATGTCATTGAGAACTAGGAACGTTAATTTGCCTGTTAGTAGAACTAATGTTTACAATAACTCCGGATTAGTAAATGCGATTATCACTTGGGACAGTTTGCCTACACAATTTAAAAAATATAAGTTCGATTAATAAATTTAAAGCACTTATGTTAAAATTAGTTACTTAGAATCAAAGTTCTTGTACATATTGTAATTATGTACATTGTTGTATATATATATTATTGTTATATTGGAAATTGAAATATTATTATTGTTAATTTTAAGTTGTTCTATACTGTTGTAAATATGTGTTATGTACAAAAGCCACGGCTTATACGTTAAATAAAGCTTTGTTATTATTATTATTATATCGAGACAGCTTGTTAATATTCAGATCGAGTAATGAAGGTTCAGGAAGGGCCAAAAGTGGACTACCAACCAAAAAATGACCAGGTGATAAAGCAGTTAAATCTGTTGGATTATTAGAACACGCTGTCAACGGCCTCGAATTTAGACACGCTTCAACTTGGCATATTAAGGTATAATAGTCTTCTATTATCATTGAACGCAACTCTATCACTCGTTTCATGTGCCACTTGGCACCTTTTATAGCTGGTTCCTATAGTCCCCCAAAGTGAAGCGATCTTGGTGGAATTGTTAGCCATTCGATGTAGTGATTCGCACAGAACACTTTAGCATCATTTTGAAAATTCTGTGAATAAAATAAAGTTCGAAGTTCCTTTAATATTCAGATCGAGCCCCAATGAAATTTTTGGCATTATATGAATAAATTTTGGAACAGTAGCCTCATCTTGAAACAAATTTACGAAGACAAGCCAGGAACGATTGTGATGATAAGTCCATAACAATTTCCAAATGAATTGCTTTTACTGCAAAACAAATGAATAAACAAATCTATAATTTAGTGTTAGTTTTGGACCTTAAAATTTGACTGGGCAAAGAATGGTTCACAGAAATCTATCCCTACTATCGAAAAAGGTCTGGACTATGTTACTCGATAAGACGGAAGATCGCCCATTATTTGATGCGATAATTTTGGTTTATTCTTGAAACACGTAATACATTTTGTGCGAATTCCAGTCGACACTGTATTCCAGATTCGGTTACTTTAATAATTGTGATGTACAATATGGTAAAGCGGCAATTACAGATGAAACCAGTATTTAGCTACAATAGCTTAACCTCCAATTTAGCGAACGGCTTGATTAAATATGTCCAATTATTCGTGATTAAAACGCTCGGGCGATGATGAACAAAACTTAATTTATTTTATATGCTTAACCAGATATTTTAATTTTATATTGTTACAAATTATTACAATTTTATATGAGCTCTTTTCGTCTCGGCGTCACACCTTTATATAATTTTTTATTTATTTTTTTGTGCTTAAGAAAATCTAAAATGGATTCCAATTTGATTGGAATCTAATTTCTGTCAAAAAAATATTGCATTTTGCTCCACCTGTATTGCTTACGAGTACTATTAATTATACATATTAAATTAAATGATATAAAATATTTATAGCAATCCGATTACAATTTGACATTCAAAACAATAATAAATTAATGCAAAATTTCTTACAGGTGTGAAATACACAAATTTTGGTTTTATAGTTAATGATAAATTGAAAATAATGATTTTAGAACGGATTACGGCGATACAAAATGTTTTAAGCTAAGTACATTTCAATTACAAGTTTAAATTTAGTTTACCATAATTTTGTTTTGTTTTAGGATGTGAATGTTTCTGGACACATTTATTAACAACCTTTCTACACAAATTTCTACCTGATATTATCTAATATTGGGATCTTAAATTATAGAGAAGAGTTTGAGGTCCACAATGTAACACCTCTCGTGCTCGTATCGTACTAACAATGTCAAAAATATGTGCTTACTTGGTAAAATAATTGGATGTTTAATGGGAAAGTCCAATTCGGAATTACCAAGGCGTCTCCCCCACACGAAGTATTCCAATTTCATCAATGAATGGATGTAATAATTTTAAATTACTGGAGGAGTGGACAGCTTTATGTTGTTTAATTTGTTGTAGATTTGTGCTGAATTCATTGTTCTGTACATTTTTTATACGGCTGAATAAGGCATGTTTAAGTTCACTAGCAATAAGCTCACCGGTATTTTTAAGCTTGTTCGATTTCAGGATACTTCTGAATCGAAATATATAGGCTGTAACACGACATAATCTTTTAAATGAAGAATATTTGAAGAATAATTCCCAAGGTTTTTGTGAGTTATAAACCAATAATGAAGAATTTATCCGAAGATCTAAGCGTAATAAATCAGAACATATCCGTTCATTTGAATTTTTAGACCAATTCAATTGGTGTTCGAAGAGAAACGAAGGACCCGACCACCATAAGTCCTGCTTCAAAAACTCACTGGGCATTATACTACGCGACACCGAAGTCAGCAGGATTTTGTGCTGTAGGTACATAACACCAAGTATAAGCTGAAGTGGTCTCCTGTATTTGGGTAAGTTTGTGTGCCACGAATGAAGCATATTTGATGGTTCAGATTTGATGCGAAGCAGGGTTATTTCTGAATCCGACCAAAGATAAATGTGGTCATCTACAATGTATTACGAAACGAAAGTTAAAACGAAACGAAAATGAAATCCGAAAATAAAAAAAATTGCGACTATAACATTTTCTAACCGAAAAAGGTTGCAATTTTACTTCCGAATTTCAATATCAAATGTAATTATGTCATTTAACTGTAGATGTCGAAAAACAATTTCTCCAAAAGTCAACACATAACCTATCAATTAAATAGATAAATCAAAAAAATCACAAATCTTGATGGTTACTGTTCGGTATCGTTGGGATGTTCTATCGAATACCAAAAAAAAATCCATGATTGACTCAATTTAGTTGCCCTTGTTGCTATATTTTATTACTTACTGATTTCTATCCTAAAATGAAAGAAATATCCCGTCATTTAATTTAATTAATTAATTAATTATTTAGAAACTTAAAACAAATGACAATAGTCCAACAGATAAAGGGTACTGTCGGCGCGGAATTATTGAAGCCGTCTTCCTAAAACAACAGAAAGGAAAAGCAGAATCATAAACCATCATATTTACAGCAGGACTTTCTTCATATGGTTGATCACATCCAAAATTCACCTGAAGAAAAACCTAAAAGGAAAATTAAATTGCATTAAAACTATTATGTGATATATTTCAATTTATTATACTTATCTATGTAAACATCGTTGTACACATAATAATCGTCAAATTATGAAAATAAGAAACACTTATGAATTATAACTGATTGTAACTTACAAATTAGCTATTTACATAAATTTTGTAAACATTGAAATGACAAAATTGTTGTCATTTGTTTATTTTGAATTTTGACGCCTACCAAGATTGAATAAAATTGTAGACCTTAAATTTGGTAGCCGTCTATGATAAAAAATATGTACTAATAATTGTGGACGAGTATTGTATTCTGCATTGTTCTGTATTCATTAATTTTAAGATTATTGTATTCCATTTTGTAATTATATTTTCTCTCTTGATCTTGTGCCGTCACACGGTTAACAACAAAATCCAAAATCAAAGAGACACATAATTATTGTATAAAAGAATAATAATAGAAAATAAAACCAATTGTTAAACTAAAACTAAATACGGTGTTTGCTTGTTTTATGTGTGTGAAATTGTGAACTAAAGGTGGAGAATAGCTGCAAATAGTTACTAGAATAGTGTTTTGATGTCTATCTATTAAAAATGGATACAATAGGTTTTTATTTATCTGAATCTTCAAGTAAAGAAGAAAGGCGCTCCCCAATTATACCATCTATAATTAAACTGGCAACCGCATTACGGTTTTTTGCCCAAGGTGGATATCAGGCAAGCGTTGGGGAGGAATTTTGTGTCAACATGGCTCAACAAACCGTCTCGATTGTATTATCTGAATTAGGCGAAGCCATGGAAGATAAACTTTGTCCGAAATGGATTAAGCTAATTATGATACAAAACGAAAAAATGGAATGTCGAATGTCATTGGCGCCATCGATGACACACATATTCAAATAGTAAGGCCATCCAAAGATGAATATTTGTATTTTAATAGAAAATTAAAACACAGCATCAATGTATTAAAACGATTTATTTATACGATTTATATTCCGTCATCTTCAGGGGGAAATTAATTATATACAATTAATTTCCCCCCTGAAGATGACGGAATATACCGTCGAAACGTAGGGGTATCTACAAAATAAAAATAAGTTAAAAAACAAATAAATCGTTTTAATAAATTAAAATAAAAACTTAATAAAAGAAAACCCTACAGTATCAATGCTATGGTGGTAATATACAGTTGTACACGTTTTTATAAATTTTTTAGTTCATGTATTTAATTTAAAATAGTATGCGAGTGGGGATCGAAATTGGATTTTGGATAATGCGTTTCCGAAAATCGTTTAATTATGTTTTTTAATAACACTTTGCCGATAACACCTTATCGTAGCGCATCTGAAGGTAGCGCGGAATCCAAATATAATACTCATCACTCAAAAGGAAGGTCAATCATAGAACGAGTTTTTGGTATATTAAAATCTCGATTCCGCTGCCTCTTAGCTGCGCGTGAGTTATATTACGAGCCAGCTAAGGCAGCAAAAATTTTAAATATTTGTTCGGCGCTACACAATATTTGTATAGCTTATTATGTAGATTTTGATGGAGAAATTTATGTAGACGTGAACGATCGCAGTACGATTGTATGTAGAAATCGGTAGAGATGGTCCAACACAATCTTATTCTTGAGGCAAAAAGAATCCAGAGGCAAATTAAAGACGTGAATAAAACTAATATTTAAAAATATTTTTTTGGTTTATTTATGCATCATATTCATTTTGATCACATTTCAGCCTAAATATTTACGTCATTCCGATTTTCATAATTGTTTCAACATTTTTGATTTCTTAACTATTTATTGTCTAATCTAAGTATAGGATCATTTCGATTATTCCGAAAGGCCCCTAAAAATATCTTACACCAGCGGGTGTATTCTGGTTTTCCTTAGGAATAGGAAAAGGAAAAAAAATTGACATTTTCATAGCAGTTTTATTTTTTCCCCCTAAATGCTTATTCTGGCAAGCTATAATAGGAATTTTATTTTTCCTATTTATAGCAGTTTTGAAATTTATTTTTCCTTGCCTTTTTTGATACGGTAAATTAATTCCTATTGAACTTTTTTCTTTAACACGAAGTAGGCATTTTGTTATTTGTATATGTTCGCCGAGACGTCAGATAAAAAAATAATAAAAATGGGTGCATGTTTATAACCGACAAATTTCAGCGTAATAAAATAAATCCGTTTAATTACATCTTTATAATGTAAAACAAATTGTTTTTATTTATTTATATTAATAGAAAATTGTATTTTAACAACAAAATGTTTGACGTTTAATTACCTTTAACTAATCACAGATCCTTAGCGTAGGGAATTAATACTAAAAAAAAAATTCCTATTCATTTTTCCTTTTTGACGCCAGAATAAACCATAGGAAAAATAGCATAGGAAAAACTGCTATCAAAAATAATTCCTATATAGGAAAAAAATTCCAAATTCCTAAGGAAAACCAGAATACACCCGCAAGTCTCATTATTTCCTTTACGTTGCTTAAGAAGAAGCAATCGATTTTGAATATTTAATTTTTGATTTGATATTTTAAGATTCTCGCTTTCTATAATATTGTGCTCTAAAATACCGTTCTCAATATTATCTAATATTTCTATCACTCCTTTGTAATAAACTTCTTGTATCGAAATTTGTTTCTTCAGCAGTTCACGCTGATTTTCTTTTTTTGTCTCCTTGTCCGAATCAATACTGTTCCTGATTTTGTTTGTACCGGTTGTTCAACACTAGGAACTTAAAACGTTCGAAGTACCCGCTCGGTAACGGTTTCTATTAAATTTGAACTGTCCTTTATTTCTTCTATTGTGAAGCTGTTAACATTAAATGTTTTGGCCCGTTGAATGTCAGCTAAGCTTTTCTCCACTTCAAGAAGTTCTACTACTTGTTGCTCATTAGGTGTCAGTGGAATCGATTCCAGCATCGAAAAAAAGATAAAAGTTCCTTCAACTAGAAACAAAATTTTTTTTTTGAAAGGTGTTATTTCACCAAGATATGAGTGTTCAAATCTGGGTAATTTCTCGAAGAAAATTTCTGTTCCGTTTTTTAATTGGCGCAGTGTATTATTGGAGGGAGAGCCATCAGAAAAGAAGGCTATCGACTCACACAAGTTCTCAAGAAAGAATCCAGTAATCTCCATTGATCTCTCGACGGTCGCACCACCGAATATAATTTTTGAAATTGAATTGAAACATCAGTCTATCATTAACCATATCAATTTCTGGTACTAATTAATGACGCGTACTCATTTAAAATTTTTCTATGATCCACGACTGATCCAAAATTGTTCCACATCCCTATGCTTTTTATCCGAAACGCAGCAGATGCTGTGCTAAGTATGAAAGAATGTAGCTGTGGAAAGAATCGAATTGCATTCCATGGCAAAAAGGGGAGTCGAGGCCTTAGCTCATGTAATGGACCTACAAGCAATAATTTGTAGACCATTAAGTTTGCTCCAAGTGCAATCACCTCGGTATTTCCGTCGAGGACTTTTGGTGTCATTTCACCCAAAATGCGTTGTTCTAAATCAGGTAACGGTTTTAATATTTTGATCAAGTTAATCCCAGTTTTCTTATTGGTGACATGACATTTTGACGTACGTGATTTTTCTCCTTCTCATATACGAAAAAAATTCACAACCGTTAACAACACAATGGTAGAGAAAAACTCTAAATCCGAGACTTGCAATTGTGAAATAGAGACAGATATATTATTATTTATTTATTTAATTAATTTAACAGAACAATCTGTGGATCCTACAAATCCAGTGTTGATTGTATATATTTACATATTATGTACATATAATAACTTAATAATTAAATATATTGACTATTATATATTTTTGGAGCCAAAATTAAAAATGAATTTTTGAAGCTGGTAGTTGTAAATTTTTGTAGATGGATGTGTTGCTTATTGCTTAGTTTATAATTTGTACTATTAACACCAGCATTATTACTAGTATTTAAATAAAATTCTTTCAAAGCTTTAAACACGAATAAATGTCGTAGTGGAAAAATTTCTAAACACTGAAATAGTGGCCAAGACTCAGTTAATTTTGGCTTACCCTTCATAATTCTCAATATATGCTTCTGTGCAGTAACTAGTGGCTGGATCCTAACATAATACGTACCTCCCCAACAAACTATACCATAAGATAGTTTTGGGTTTACAAGTGCAAAATACACATTTTTTAAAACCTCAATTGGACAAATTAATCTTAAAATATACATTTTACGTATCACAACTACCAGATATGGAGGTTTTCAGTCTGACATTTCCAATTTAACGAGTTATCAATAGTGAGTCCAAGGTATTTAAATGTTGCTTACATTCCAATTCATGATATATGATGTTGTGATCCGAAATAACAGTATACCATTTAGACTATAAAACATAGCTTTGGTTTTTGTGCTCAGCAACATGGAATGCTAATCACACCATCTCCTGAGCAATCCTAAGTCAAAATGAATATGGTTAATAGTATCAATATTATTCGGTTCATTGTACATGAATACAAGGTCATCTGCATAAGCAACCACTATAGAATTAAATTCAATATTAAATAGGAGTTTAGGTAAATCAGGAACAGCAATGGGCCTAATTCAGATCCCTGTGGAACTCCATCATTAATCACTAGACTTTGACTAACACAATCATTAATTTTTACACTCTGTACCCTATTCGACAAGTAAGAACTAAACCATTTAATACTAGCTCCACGAAATCCAGTTTACCATATCGAACGCCTTTTTCAAATCAACAAAAACTGTAGCTACAGAATTTCTTACATCGAGACCTTTATACACAAAATTAGTAACCTCTAGCAGAGCATGTTCAGTACTTCTGGAGTTCCTGAAGCCAAATTGCATTTTATGTAGAAAATTTGTGTGATTTAAGAAACCTGAAAGTCTTACATGAGCTAATTTTAAATTTTTTTAATTTTGATGGAAAAATTCCAGAACTAAAACTAGCATTGACTATATAGGAAAAAACATCTACGGCAAAAATAATAGTAGTGAATGAATCAAGATTATTTAATACAAACTGCCTGAAAACAAAGTATAGTTTTTAAAAAATGTTGTTTTCCAAATTTACATTATTTATTACATACATAATTAGAAAATAATATCATAATTTTGTTTAGAAGTAAGAAAAATTCGAATATGTTGCAATTATGATGCAGCACTACTATTATTTTTGCCGCAACTGTAAATGGCAATTTTATTACCTAATTTAGCTCACAAAATCTGCTCACCTACAAATATAAGCTCCTTCGATTTATTCATTTTAACTTATATTAGCTCAACACTCATTATTTTAAGATAATCGGGCTGCCCAGCTTGCCTGTTTTAACTTGACATTAAACATATTTCCATAAATTCTTATAAATTTCTATCATCTAATTATTTTTTTTTATATTTCTAATACCAAACACAGTAGCTCATAAAACTTTATAGGAACCCGTATTTTGAAATAAACTCAAGACCTCCTGAGAATATTTTGTTAAATAATTTAATGTAAAGAAACAATTGTTCTACTTCAAAAAACAAATTCTACTTACCAAATGAGTTCAATACTTCAAAGACTCGAGAAATTTTGTGTTGGGCTCGGCCCTAAAATAATATTGAGTTGGGCAAATTGGTGGCCATTACTTTTGTTTTTCAATTATTTGACCCATCTAAGTAATTGGAAAACTAAACATTACATCAAAAAATGTTCCAGGAAACATTTGGTTCGTAGGGGAAACGTTATTAAATTGATTTCGTTTCACGGTCAAGTTAATTTTTTGAAATCAAACCTATACGTTTTTAGCGGCATCATTGTCCTAAGATAGGTTTGTATAAAATTGAATAAAGTTAGATTATAAAAAAATCTAAAAAAAAGTACTCGGCTCGCGTATCATTATTTCGACAGCGCTGCAATAAATGATAATGGCATTTTTGTATTACATACCGTTTTATACCACACCATTTCACCTCAAACCAAAAATTGTGTCTTTGGAGTTTTTCCTTTCTGGTTTTTGTTTTTCAATTTTTTTTTGCTTTTGTATGTACTCGAGACTCGGCACAAGTAAAATAATCATTTGTCTTCGTAATGATGAAAATCGTGACTAAATTCAATAATAACAGTATTATAAATTATAATTGTAAATTTATGTCAAATGGTATTATTTTGGAAATAGAAAATAAAATATTAAGACATCTCTCTATCTCGTATCCTAGATACGCTTTGTTTTAGTCACACAGACAGATATAAAGACAAACTCTTATACAGTTAAATTTTCAAAGTAAGTGGAAAACACTAATTAAAAAAAATATTTTTTGTAGCACGTCTGAATATTAACGAACCGAGGTTAAATGTGTATAATGTGCTTTACTGCTTTGTGATTACTGTGTGGTGGTATGATGAGATGGTTAGAGTTGGTTGGGAAAAATTCGTGTAATTTTTCTTTATTAGATGAAAGTTTTTAATTTTGTAACATAAATCAACACGCATACAATGGAAAACAATATTTTTAGGTTAGAGAAAAATGTGAAAATATTTAATGTTAATGTGGAACATTTTCTATGTATGACTTCCAATTTAAAACTAGCATTAATACTTTGCAAGAACGCTTTGACCATTAAATGATGTCAAATAAGGCGATGCTTGTTTTATCATTCGAATGTAATTGAAAGCCTGGAGTTCAGTGGACCTGAATTTTTTTGTTTCTTAGCCAAAAATGGTTGTACCAATTCAAATATTTTACTAATAATTTTGACACATTTTAGTTTATAGAATATGGACGCATTTTTAAATTTAAGTCTGTTACTAATATTCCGGCCTAAAAATTTGTTCTTTAAAGTTTGGTTTCTTTTCGATAGCTGGCGATAATCATAACGAAACGACAAACCACTTTATAATTTAAATTCCCACTACCAACAAAAATTGAAACATTAAAACCAGCAAACAACAACCAAAATCACTTAAAATATTAATATTATTATGATTCCATTTTAATTTTAAGATATATAAATAAACATTTTCATGAAAACCCATTTCAACCCGCTTTGTATGACGTTTATTTATTTCATTTTTTCTACAAAACTTTATTAGTGTTGTTGTTTTTATTTAATTTAAAATTCCTTTGTTGTTAAATTTATTTCAACTATATTTCATTTTCCTACTACATTTTCCAGCCGTCGTATTTTAAGTACTTTGTAAGTTTAATACAAAACTCATCGTACATTATTTCAAGAATATTGTAAGAATGTAATAAAAAACAAGTCAGATTTGCATAATGTTACTAATGGAATTTGAAAAATACCCGAAACTTGAATAAAATTAGGAACAATCGTACCCCCATAATTATACCTAATGACAATGTGCATATAATTAAAAATTTCAGATACTTGTAAAACGTGGTACAGTAAAATTTTCAAATTCTAAAACTGCAATATGTACTTCATAAACGATAACGAATTTCTTAATTTCATTATGTTCCTACATATTTGTTATTATGTTATTCGAAACTTGGAGAAATCGAACTTTGAAGCGGACCGCCGCCATCAAGCCACGCATAAATGAATTTGGAACCAAATCCAAAATAAGGTACCAACTTGGTGTTAAACGTAAAAAAGACAGGATCCGCTTTTGGAGGCACTCCTTGTTGTAATTTTTCGATGATATTGTCCCTTGAGTCAGCACTTCTAAAGCCTCATTGGCTAAAAGTCTGCCAAACCAAGTATTTTTTCGGAAAGTTTTTATGTTTGATAATTTTAAATTTCATGTCGACCAGAATAATATTGATTACCTGGCAGAGATTTGAAATCAGATTTAACGTAGGTTTCGTCAACGATTACCAAACAATCATTTCTTTTGTTCACCAGAAGTTTGTACAGCATTCGGCTTCGTCGGATTGCCGTAGCTTGTTGTTTATCTTCATGTCGTGGCACTGGATTTATAGGTATTTATGAATATATGATATCATATAGTGTGTAATGCCGGACGAGGCAAGTGTGTATTGCCGTACGCCTTATGTACATAAGGCGGACACACAAAATATATTAGTCCAATTCACGAAACTTGTGTTGGGTTCGTAGAATTATATTTTTTATTGATCAATTTATTGGAATCAAAAACTTGTAATTCAATATATAGATTCTCTTTTTTTATTTTTGTAAATTCGTTTATAATTAACGTTATAATGGTTACAATTGTATTTTCGCCACCTTTCTTGACCAACGGTCGTAAGCGATTCTTTTTTTTTAATTTTTTTTTTGATCACCTTTTTTTCTTATAGTTGAAATTTGTTTTCAGCGCCTAATACGATTCGGCCGCTGTGTCTTTGATTTTTATTCCCCACATCCCGCGAACCGAGCGCACGCTGAGTCCGCCACAAAATGGCAGGTGTCGCCACACTAAACCGTGGTGAAAACTTTCGACTACTGTTGTCGCCTAATGTTGTCGTCTCGCTCATTTACGCGAACTGTCACAACATAGGCGACCACTGACTAATTTGGACATAACACCTAACAACCAACTGCGTACACAACAAAAATAAAATGCAGTTGTTAATTTATTCGTTCATTGATTAATTTAAACGTTGGTAATATTTGTGCCTATCACCACGGATTTACTGAATGATCGAAAATCACACTTTTTTTAATCCGAGGAATTCACACATGATTTGTGCTGTTTTGAAGAAATAGGTTTGAATTGTTTTTCATGTGCGCAATATGGCTCGATATGCCTGCTCAAAATTTTCTATTAAACCACAGAGTCTCCATAAACCGAATTATAGTCTTTCGGTAGAATATGTAGAATTAACATTTTTTTGCGGTCGATTTGTACGTGAGACTTTGACTTTTCAATTAAAATTGGACAATTTGTTTACGAACTATCTCTTAATTTGATGACATTTTGTAAACGACTGATTTAAAACAAATAAATTTTACACAGCCTGCTTTGTAACCTAACGGCTATTTATAATTCATGTTGTATTCTATTTCATTAGGTGCTTTCGTCAAAAAACAGCGATATTGTGTGCAAATTTTATTGTACCACGACCAAAGTCAGGTGATTTAAGGAAATCCTTTAAAACGTTTAAGAACAGGTGATTTAAGGATTTTCGTTGGACTCATACCGGAGGTAAATACAATACAAGGGTACATCATTTTGTCGCAAAGGTGTTAAAATGAAACAACGATTTCTACAAATTTATTTTGAAGGCAAGTTCGTTATGCATCGTTTGCGTAGTCAAACGTGAATGAAGATTCTTCTTCTGCGAGTTATGACTGCCGGGATGAAAGGAACCTTGATAATTCCCACGAACTCCGAACCAACTTTGCTTATACTTGGAAATATATCCAAATTTCCAAATGCAAAGCTACCTTTATTAGTTGGTTTACACTGACCTATTTTGTAATCCGACTATCATATCTATTTCATTCCAAAATCCATTTTTTCTTGTTATCATTTTTACTGTCTCTTGCACTGTAATCCACTCTTTCTTGTAAACCAGAGGCAAATTACTTATTTCAGACCACATTGGGTTTGAATTAATCGCATCCAACACGATTTTGGCGCATGCACCCTTCACTTTCAATAACTGACTAAATGCCCCATTTGACCCACCTCCGTATACACTAACATCATATCTAATCATATTTTGGAGGTTACCTAGGCCTTTCTCAATTTATTGGTCGTTCAGGGAACTGGTCCCTTACAGGTCGGTCAAAATGTTCATGTTTTATTAATTACCAAAGTTCATTCGCCTGTCAATCCATACACATAAATATTTATATTTATATCTTCATCTAATCCCTCTCGCGCTGTTTGAATTGCGGAATCAACGTCCGAATCCTTTGCCTATAATTACAAAATTGTCTACAAAAAGCAGGACGATCATCTTCTCAGCAATGATTCAGTGTATCTCGGCAATGATTCAGTGTATCACACTTCTTCACCACTTGCTACGACCCATATCCAATACCTTTCAAAACAATTTTTCTATAACTCATGAATTTGTTATCAAAAGCTCTTTCAATGTCTACAAAAAAATCGTTCCACCGCATTCTTATTATCCTTACGTACTTCCCGTACAAATTTTTCCACACACTTAGTAGCCGAGTATTTTTTTCGAAATCTTAATGTAGTAGAAAATAACAAATTATATGAAGCATTCGTTTCTTTCTTTCATCATTCCTTTCAAAACGTTTATAAAAATATTCAGCAAACATATCCCGCGATAATTTGTTGCCACATTCAAATCCCGATTGGTTATTCTGTATTTTAGAACCCATCCATAATTTGTTAAGTGCCTCAACCAAATTACGTTTCGGCCAGTTATTCAACAGTTGACTACGCTATCTTCCACATTCATACACTAAATTTTCTACATTACAATTTTTTCTATATTTTCCTTTCACTCTATTGAAGAGGTCCCATACATCCTTTGTTGTGGTTCTATGTGAGCTTGTGACACATATTCCGTCAAATTTTCCCATACGCTTTGCGAATCGCCTTTTCAATTTGCCATTCATTCGGCCATACAAAATCTTGCTTTGGACACTGTTATTCCGGTTGAACTCGCTCACGGCTATCTGCTTCTTTCATACCAGAATTTAACTTCTTTATTCTACCATACATTCATTTTATTCTCTTGCAAGTCAATATAACTCTTATCAAATTCTTATTCATTCGTTCAATTTCACTGTAAAGCTGACCAAGGGAGTCCTACGATCGTCCCATTTTAATTGGCTGCTTAAACCAAAAGCAATCGGTCCCACTCTAGTAAACGCGGATTTACTTAGAAACCTATGGCTAAAATGTATGCCAGACGCCTTAAGACAAACTTGTCGCGGGACAGTAGGAAGAACATTCAGGGGCAACCACCGATCACTGCGCAAATTTTTATTTATGATCAAACCAGAACAACCCCTCCATTATTGAAGTTGAACAGCAACAGTCCGGTGGCAGGGCAACTGGTGACTGTTAATGACGAACCTGTTCTAGATGCACCGACAACTGGATCACACGCAACGATGTTGAGCTCCAACGAACACTGGCCAATATTAAGTCTGCATGTCGTGAGGGATCACCCGACAGAAGGAATGTCAATAATAACATCCGGACTCTCTTATTATTCCATCGTTCTGGCTGCACGCAACTGTTCAAAGCCGTGCATTTTCCTATCTCGCAAAGCGGAACTTATTCTTCAAATTTTTGTGTGCCTTCGGAATCAGACAAATCTTACTGTCTCTCCGGCAAGCAGCGGGATCGTTCATCTCGCCGTCTTTCATAAGTGATCTTTTCAATTTCCACAACGGCACAAAATTATTAAAAGTCAATCTCGGTCTTTAGCGTTCGTCCCCACATCCCTTAATAGCCATGGCTGACGGATCTATTATAGGCGCTGACGTCCTGTAATACGGTCTCGTGGTTAATTTGAAAAACAGAATTTCTGATCCAGTTAAAAACCTTGTAGTAAACGGCCTGTCGCTCAGGTTATACGCCAAATTTAAAACATTAAAACTGTAGCGAACTAAATAAAATTATAGTTTTATTATAGTTCACACAAAATATGTATACAATCATTTTATTTCAAATCATTAGTAAAATTTCCAATTTCACCTACCTGCACCCTATAATTTACATAATGTTTAACGTCAATACTCCGTAATCAAAATATAACAAAATATTATTCCGTATGCAAATACATCTCCACACAAACATAAAGCAATATCATGATCGAAATACTATTGTGCTTGTGATGCGTACATAAAGCAATTATCAATGAAATCTCGTTTCGATGATCTATTTTGTATCTATCCTTTTCATTTCTTATCAATGTAAATATTAAATATTATGTATAAATTATTATTTGGTATGGGTTAACTTTTGGTGGGAAACAAATTTTGTATCTTTAGGATTTTGAAATAAAAACAAAAAATAATTATATCGATTACAGAAGTCATCTCATCAACTTCTGGTTATGTAAAAATAAAATTAAAATAAATGAAATTAAAATTAAATTAAATAAAATAATAGTTAGTGTTTAAAGTTTTATTAAATTAATTGGTGAACATCAGTTTCTGGACCTAACTATATTGGTGACCCTGACGAGGACAAAACTACAGGATAAATTTATCCAGGTGTACGCCGAAAAACAGTGTTACATTTTTTTTTGCTAAAATAGTGTTAATTTTGTGATTTCCGCAAACCTAAGACGATAAATTTTAAAATCAAAATTTGTTTTGCGTGATTTTTCAACTTCGCAAAGTGCACAAACACGTACAACACAGACGGAACATTTCCTTTGTACCTATATCGTACGAAAACACTATGAAATTTTCTACATATAATTTCGCAAATTTCGAATAAGAAATCGAAACTATCGATTACGCCGAATAACTGTGTATGTCACAAAGCGGTACAAATTCAACAACAGTATACGGCATATTCAGTCACATTACTTGCAATAACGCATATCAACTAAATATACCAGCGTAAATAGCGCAAAATTGTACCAGTACCAAATAATCGAGACTATCTACAGCAGCAGGAACGAGAATAAATAATTATTTCCGAACATCATTGGCTTTAATACAAATCATTTTCAACATTATTTATCAACTTTACTTGCTATTTTGGAAAGAAACATCAACACGAGGGCAGTTTTCATAAAGTAACATTGTACAGGATTATACAGAATCGTGAATCGAACACGTGGATATACATATGGTGAGAATTGCTTTATATACCTAATTACAGTACATAAATTTCTGATTTTGATATTGCTCAACATATAATCGTTTTTATTCGTACCACATTTTTCTGTTCCCTTCCAAAATTACATATTTAAATAAAGTGTTTTACGCATATTTCTTCTAATTTCGCCCATTTCGTATATCAAATATATTTTTAAAAACAATTGAAAATTTTTTATTTAAAAAGTGAAGTGTTGTGAAAATATAAAATGGGATCAGACGATGAAAATAAACCACTTAATTTAGAATCCGCGGTTTCTCTTCCATTTCCACCATTTTGGCACGAAATGCCAGTTCTTTGGTTTGCGCAAGTGGAAGCCGTGTTTAGCGTAAAACGAATCACACTGGACAATAAACAGTATTTGCTAACGATTGCGGCGCTACCCGTGGATATAATTGCGACCGTGTCGGACGTAATATCGAATCCACCAGAAACCGGAAAATTCGCATTTCTTAAATCAGAAGTGATAAAAAGATTAAGTCTGTCGGAAACCCAACGTCTTGAAAAATTAATAGGTACTACTACAATGGGTGATTTAACACCTTCTGCCTTCCATCGCCGATTGCAACAATTAGCAGGTTCTTCAACTGCAATCACAGAATCTCTTATTAAAACATTATGGCTAAGACGATTACCAGAACAACTACGTTCCATTATATTAGTCCAAGAGTCAGAACCAATGGACAAATTGACTCAATTAGCGGATAAAATTTGGGAGTTTCAAGCTCCATCAACGTCATCAGCAGCAATTTGTAGCGCTTCGAAACCAACTGAAAAGTCTACGACGGGAACTGTATCATTGGAGAGTCTTGCAGTAGCAATCGATGAACTGCGCCAACATGTATCCAGACAGAACAGATCATGCAATTTTTCTCACAGTCAGTCACGTAATCGTTCGCGTTCAAAATCAAACAACCGTTCGTCCTCCGGTAAAAGAAAATTCTGTTATTATCACTATCGATTTGGCGCTGCAGCCAGGAAATGTACTGGTGGTCCTTGTGAATTCGTTGGTCCATCTCATACAAAAACAAATCAAAAATCGGAAAACTAATTCGTCCCAAAATTCTCGCGACAAATAATGGGACGCACCAGACACGTCGCCTATTTATAAAATGTCAAAAAACAAAGTTCAGTTTCCTTATTGATACTGGTGCGGACATTTCAGTTATTCCTTCAACATTCTTTAAAAATACTTCTCGTGATTCTTCTGGCAGTACAATTTTCGCTGCTAATGGTTCTCCCATAATTACTTATGGCGTAAGATTACTTAACGTTGACTTAGGTTTTCGCCGCGATTTTAGACATCCGTTCGTACTTGCGTCAGTTACCAGGCCTATCATAGGTGCTGATTTTTTGACCAAATTCGGAATCGTGGTAGACTTAAAAAATAAAAAGCTTCTTGGCTCGAATACGTCTTTAACCGTCAATACCATGGATATAGAAGATCCATTGCCGACAGTACGATTATTCATGGTCAACGGTCCGTACGGAGAGCTTCTACGCAGTTTCTCAAACCTTACGCAAGAACCAAATTATGAATTGCCTATCAAACATAGTATCGTGCATAGGATTGTAACGGAAGGACAGCTTCCATTCTCACGCCCACGGCGTTTAGATTTAGAAAAACACAAAATCGCAAAGGACGAGTTTGAATATATGAATTCATTGGGACTATGCAGACAATCGTCATCATCAGTATCTTCGCCTTTACATTTAGTTCCCAAACGCGACAGTAACGATTGGCGACCTTGCGGAGATTACCGTAGATTGAACAAAGTGACAGTACCAGATAGATATCCTCTACCCCATATACATAACTTTTCCCTAAACTTGCAGGGTTGTACTATCTTTTCAAAGATAGACCTGGTTCGAGCTTACCACCAAATACCAGTTGCCGCCGAGGATATTTTTAAAACCGCTATCACAACTCCTTTTGGACTCTGAGTTTATGAGGATGCCTTATGGTCTAAGGAACGCGGCACAGACCTTTCAACGTTTTATGGACGAAGTGACGAAAGGGTTGAATTTCGTCTACGCTTACATCGATGATATTTTGGTGGCAAGCCGGTCAGAGTCCGAACATTTAGAACACCTTCGCATCTTATTCCAACGCCTCACAGATTTCGGCATCATCTTAAAACCCTCGAAGTGTGTGTTCGGTGCAACCTCGTTAAACTTTCTTAGCCACGAGATCTCTGAGGCCGGAATCCGCCCTTCTTCAGAGAGAATCGTGGCTATAAACGATTTCCCCCAACCAACATCCATACGGCAAGTGCAGCGCTTTATCGGAATGGTTAACTACTATCACCGATTCATTCCTCACTTGGCCGAACTACTTGCTCCAATGCATACGCAACTCTCAATAATCCAGAAAGACAAAAAGAAAATTTTTATTTGGCCACCTGAATGCCAAGCGGCGATGACAAAAACCAAAACTGCCTTGGCTGAGGTGACTCTACTAGCACACCCCCTAGATCGTGGAGAGTTCAGGATAACCACTGATGCTTCGAATACCGCGGTCGGAGCTGTATTGGAGCAGTACAACAGAGGATGTTGGGAACCATTGGGATTTTTCTCCAAAAAGCTTTCCCCACCCGAACGTAAATATTCTGCCTTCGACCGAGAATTGCTTGCAATTTACTGCGCCATCAAGCATTTCAGGTACTTCGTTGAAGGTAGGGTATTTACCATCCTAACCGATCATAAACCCCTGACTACTGCCATGGCGTCAAAGGCAGAGCGGAGTCCCCGCCAATCTCGTCAATTAGACTACATTTCGCAGTTTACTTCGGACATACAATATATAAAAGGTGTAAGTAATGTAGTAGCAGACACTTTATCCCGATCAAACGAACACGAAGTTTCGCCTATATATCACACAGGAATAGACATGGAAAAGCTCGTTTCCCTTCAAGAAGCCGACGACGAATTCAAAAATTTACAAACCTACACACAGGCTGGTTCTAAGTTCAAATTTGAACTTATTCGTTATCCGGCCTCCAATCTAAAAGTATGGTGTGAAACATCAACGGGCACAAATCGTCCATATGTTCCACTCGAATTACGTTCGCAAGTATTCCAAAAACTTCACGGTTTATCACACCCCGGAATACGGACATCGCGTAAGTTGGTCGCTTCAAAATACTTCTGGCCCAGTATGAATGTCGATACGGGATATTGGTCCAAAACGTGTCTCGCCTGCCAGAAATCGAAGGTGAATCGCCATACACGTTCCGAACACGGACGCTTTAACATTCCTTCTGGTAGATTTAAGCAAATTCACGTCGACTTGGTGGGACCACTACCACCCTCAAACGGTTATTCATATATACTAACCATTATAGACCGATTTACTCGTTGGCCAGAAGCTGTTCCGTTGGTGGATATGCGAACAGCCACAGTAGTGCGAGCATTCGTAGACCAGTACATCTCGAGATTCGGTGTACCGCTCGAGATAACGACTGACCAAGGCAGTCAGTTTGAAAGTAATCTTTTTCAGGAATTTAACAAATTGTTAGGTTCACACAGATTACGGACTACGACTTATCATCCACAGGCAAATGGAATGGTGGAACGATTCCATCGTTCCTTAAAAGCCTCACTGTATGCTAGAGAAAACACCTTGAACTGGAGCACAGAGCTACCATTTATTCTCCTTGGTATTAGAACTTCGGTCAAACCTGACCTCGGATGCACTCCAGCTGATCTTGTCTACGGACAATCACTAAAGGTCCCTGGAGAACTAGTAATGCATTCTACCCCTACGTCATCGATAGATCCTACTTCACTGGTCGATCGCTTAAGACAGTCGATGCGTAACGTCGTACCACAAAACACTCGAAGTCCCCCTCAAAAGGATATTTTTATACACAAGGACTTGACGGACTGTGACCATGTTTTCATCAGAGTGGATAGAGTTAAGACGGGCTTAACTCCTCCATATGAGGGGCCATTTAAAGTAGTGAAAAGACTTCGAAAGTATTTCATTATAGATATGAATGCTAAGAACGTATCTATCTCCATAGACCGACTTAAACCGGCATACATGACGGACTCTTTGCGCGATGAGTTACCATTTGCGCCAACCTCTAATAGAAAAGTAAATTTTGTTAACTAATTTACACTTTATTTTTCGCAACGCTTTCACTGCGGGGTGAGTGAATGTAGCGAACTAAATAAAATTATAGTTTTATTATAGTTCACACAAAATATGTATACAATCATTTTATTTCAAATCATTAGTAAAATTTCCAATTTCACCTACCTGCACCCTATAATTTACATAATGTTTAACGTCAATACTCCGTAATCAAAATATAACAAAATATTATTCCGTATGCAAATACATCTCCACACAAACATAAAGCAATATCATGATCGAAATACTATTGTGCTTGTGATGCGTACATAAAGCAATTATCAATGAAATCTCGTTTCGATGATCTATTTTGTATCTATCCTTTTCATTTCTTATCAATGTAAATATTAAATATTATGTATAAATTATTATTTGGTATGGGTTAACTTTTGGTGGGAAACAAATTTTGTATCTTTAGGATTTTGAAATAAAAACAAAAAATAATTATATCGATTACAGAAGTCATCTCATCAACTTCTGGTTATGTAAAAATAAAATTAAAATAAATGAAATTAAAATTAAATTAAATAAAATAATAGTTAGTGTTTAAAGTTTTATTAAATTAATTGGTGAACATCAGTTTCTGGACCTAACTATAAAACCAACAATTCATTCGACTTCCTCGTAAAAAAATATCCCGCGTTCCCTGAGGCTCGGAATTATAATCTGTAAGTTACCTTGTCCCAAACAGCGACAACTCGAGCCAACTAAGCTGAAACCTACGACAACCGAATACCGAATATTGAATCATCTTCACTAGAAATCAACATCTTCTCTTTCGACACTAAAGAACTATGAGTATCGGGAATGTACCGTTCCTGAGTCGATATTGAGAGGAATTCCATAGTATATCCTTTTGGGATTTATGTTTTCTGTTACCTATGTGTGCCCACGCCAAAATCCTATAAGAACCACGCTGATTTAAAGAAGCACTTAAGAAAACGCCATCAGGAATGACCGGGATTTTTTTGTAAAACGTGCCTATACCCGTTTGAAACAATTAAGCGATGTAAGGCGCACCAAGTTTGCGAGGTCTCGGGAAATGGTGCACGGGCCATAAAGTCAGAGGGTGAGGGACCTTCCAAATTAAAACGAGATCATAGGTTTCGTTTCGCTCGTTCGCAGCGAGCGGGTTACAGAAGAGCGGCGAACGAATCACAAATTGTGATATCGGAAGCGGAACCCAACACGAACCGTGAGCCCGACAGCAACACTACTGATACCCGAAAGCAAGACTGCAAAATTTATTTATTTTCCTGATTATTAACATCAATTAACGTACGAATTGGCAGAAATTGGTTTCAGTTCGGAATTCTAAATCAAAAGTAAACCTGTACCCATACTGACATTAAACAGTAAATTTGGCTCTCATACCACGTCAAAATCTATCCTTCGTGCCCAGAGATATACGACCGACAGTCTTCGCTGGATTGCATGCATGGCTTATTTCATTCCGGTATCCATGCTATGCGTAAATTAATTGCTTTGAAATACTTCTGGCCAAGAATGAACACTGATGATACAAAACCAAGTGACCGAAATCTTGTATCCCATGTCAAAATTATAAGGTTCACCACCGCCACACAAAATCTGAACATAGTAAATTCGAGGCGCCAAGTGATTAAAACATTTAATTTTGATTAAATGTTCCACTTTGGAAGCGCTATATGTATTACGGGAGTATCTTCAGAGCGATGACATCAAGCGGGTGAATATTTCAAATGAGGATAATTTAATTTTAATAATAAACAATTAATAAAAAATAATAATTAAAATAATTCATTTTTAAAGAAAAAAAAAAAAAATTCAACTTTCTGACTCGACCGTCAAAGCCAACTTTGACCAACGAAAATGTTTTATTTAAAACAATAGGGAATCGGCTTTGACTTTATTTTAAATTTATTATACCGTGTGTTCATTTAAAAAGTTTCCACTCGAATTATCTCGAAAACCAAGCGTTTCCGAAAAATGTGTTTCATACTAAAGTTTTATAGTTTTGAGGGGGGAGGAAAATAATATGTATTGTTTATTTTATATTTTGGGGTTATTTTAAAGGTTATTTGAAAGTCAAACAAGTTTTTTGAATAGCATCAAATATTTTTTTAAGCAGAAATATATTGCACGTACAATTGAACATCTTTCATTTGAATTTTTTTTTGTTCGACATTCATTTTTCAGACAATGCTGCTTAAACCTGGGAGCCATCGTAAAGTCATTTGAAGGTATAAACTATAAACCGATTTTCATCATTAACATAAATCACCTGGAAAATACAAAAATACGCTGGATTGTCTAAGTCCTTCACGATGATGATGTAATTTCGAAAAGCTGTATTGTTCTTTTTTTTCTAAATTATTATTTTTATGTCAAACCATCTTATCTATACGCTTTGTTGAAAATGAGCATTTTGCTCAAAGAATATTGCGTAAGTATTGGTCCTTAACTCAAAATGTTTTTACATTAATAAATAATATTTTTTGAGTCAATATTATTCCACTCCGTTCAATCGATATAAAATAAATAATTCTAAATTGAAATAAATAAAAAAAAAAGATTAACTGTTTAAAATTTATGACAACAAGGAGATTTATGGTCATGCCAGAAGCCAAACGAGTTAACTCTAATTTTTGAAATTTTTTTAATTTCGTTTTATTAGCTTATAAAACCAATAAATATGTATAGCTAATAAAAATAAAAAAATTTTAAGTTAACTCATTTGGCTTCTGACACATCCATATAATACAACTACCTGGTTGTGATAAAGGACGATAGGTATATGTTAAGCTTGAATGTATGTCCATATTTCCATTAAAAATCCGTAGACCTCCGTACCCACTTTCCATGTGCAGCAATACTTTACTAAATATATTTTTTGTATGCACTATTCGAGTTCAAGTTCATATCATTTAATCGCTAACTACGTTGGTAGTAAACAAGTTATAACGATAATTGGACATCAATTCAAATTCATTAAATTTTTTGAAAATATTTTCCTTGAAGCGTAAAATGTTTTAAAAATATTTTCTAATTCCTGTTATTTGTTTGTTATCATTTCAAGAATATCTTTAAACATTAACAACAATATATCAAGTTTTTACGTTGTCTAATTTATTTGATATACTTTATCAAGAAATGTATAAAAAATCTCATTAAAAATAAAAATAAATTTTTAATTTTCATCTACATGATGAATCGTTATCGTCCAAGAAGATATTACAATATTTTACCATAAATGTATGTTTACGTACCGAGTACGAATGTGTACGTATGTAGTATGTCTCAAGGATTTATATTATAATCGAAATAAAAATATAAATATGATAACAAAAACAAATTATGATATACGTACGTACATATATTCGTATACGAGATAAACATAACCATAAAATTGAAATATACAGAAATCATAATATAAACATAAATTCTCTCTATGCTTGTACAAATTTACATAAAAATAACAACAAATGAACTGGTATACTTCAACCCTAAAAATGAATGAAATTTTATATCCCTATTTGACATGTATATTGTAAACGTATGCGATGTTTTGATGTTGCCCTTAAGTTCTAAAAACTTTGTCTGTGAAAAGAGAGATCTGGTTTAGTTTCGGTTGGATGAAATACGAAAAAAAAATGTTTATTTTGATTAATTCCTTACGAAAAATTATTGTGGTACTTTATTTTCATTAAATCCATCATAAAATATTATGTTCATCAGAAAGGTATTACCAAACAAAAAAAAAAACATAAAGAATTTTTATTTTTTGTTGGGGCCGTAAAGTTTTATCAACTAGCTGCAGTGGTGCTAAAATGAAAGATTGGCAACTATAAAATCCGACAAAGGGTAATTTTAAGCATATCATCGTTCCATTATACGGTATAGAATGTGGTGTGGGATTTATGACATCTGATGATCTATTTATTCCCGGATATAATTTTACGATACCATTTTACTACAATACATGAACTTTGTCAATTTTGTAATTTCAAGCCATAGAGAATAACAATGAGAATTAATTATTTGCACTAATAAATCGTTTATTATATTGTTTTTTTTAATATGATGGTCTTCGAAAAGTCACTCTCAAGAAATAAAATAGAAAAACGAAATATTTTGTGATTAAAAAAAAGCACAAAACTTGCTAAAGTTATCTTAATTTTATTAGTGTACCTTAAATAGGAAGAAAAAATATTTAATAACAAAATGTTCTTGTGAATTGGTTTGCATTTTTACAATTTTTGAGTTTGAAGTTTTTCCAAGCGGTAATTTTTGATTCGATTTTAGCAAACTTGTGCTGCCATCTATGTAATGTGTATTGATATGCTTGTAGCAAGCTTTTGTTTTAATTTGACAAGAATGCTGTTTTTATGAAAATTTTATAAATTTTGATCTAAATAACTCAATTATTCGAAGAAAATGAAAACGATTTTCTTAAACGACGTTATGTTGAAATTGAAACATCTAAGAGATCTCAATTAAGAATTTGTAGCTTTTTCATTTAAAAATTTGTTTTACAAGATTTTGAACTGTCAAATTCAAAAAAATTATAAAAACTATTCTTAGTGTTTCATTTACAGTTTTAGTTTATTAGGAATGTAAGCTTTTGTTCTGTTTTTATACCGAAATGTTCATAAAACATGTAATGTTATTTGATTGAAAAACTGAGTCTTGAAAATGTTTATTTCTTAGTGAAAATCGTCATGAAAAATAAGGTATTTTTGAAATTTGCATTATTTTTGTTTTTATAATAGGTATACGTCATAAACAAAACTTGAAATTTATAAACAATATACACAATAATCATCTCTTTCATTGCCTCCATTCAAATTTGAATTCGAATAACCTTCTATTGTTATTTTGAATTTGCAAAGCATGCTAGATTGTTTTGATTTTTTGTTTTCTTCACACTCATTGTATTGATTTTATTTTTTCTGTTTGGCTCTTTTTGATTTATTTGATTTTGAATGTTGAACGAATACGTGGTCTGTTTTCCTACCAGTAGTTTTATATGTGGACAAATGATGACGTCATTAAATTGAATTTTCTCTTTTTAATACATATTGTTATTTTTGTAGAATGTTTTTAAATTTAATTCCCATTATTTTCTTTTAATTATTGCTGGAAAATATAGGGAAATTTGAGTATCTGTGTTTTGACTGAATAAGACATTCAGCTGTTTGTTAGCGATTTCAGAAAATATATTTAACTGGGTTAAACTTTTAATTCATGTTTTATCATCAATCGAAATCTTGTTTTTTTCATTAATTCAACAGAGTTTAGGTTGCTGTTCTCACAAATTAATAATAATTTATTTATTTGATAAACTATAAAATCTTTTAGAATTTTAATTATTTTAATTTTTTTTATTTTTATATATAACTATATTTACGGGCATTAAAATTATAGAATTTCTCTGTAAATAAAGTGTTGTTTGTACAACATAATTGGATGAATGGTGTGTGTTGGTTGGTTGTTTTATTTTATTCATTCTATTCCCATAAGAGGCAATACCTACTTTCTGAAATGTATTTTGTATTCATTTTGTGTGTGTATAAACTGCATTTCCCTAATAGAAGGTAATCGATGAATTCACCTGTGAATTTTTGATGAAATTTCTAATGCCCCATTAGAGGAACTATATTTAGGACCCTGACAAAACTCATTTATATAATTTTTATTTATTAATGAATGTTTCTGTGAACAATTAAATGAGGTTCATTATGAATATTCAAGAGCGGCTCATCAATATACTCATTACAGGTTTATGGACGCTCTTGTTATGTTGGGTATAAGGTTAGAAGCCACTCTATACACTATCTGACTCCAAATGTATTTTTATGCCCGACCGGCTGCACTTGCTGTGCGATAATTCCTTTATTATTTTTGATAACAGGGTGGCTAAGTTGTAACTTGTGTTCCACCTGTGAAGGCCCACCTGTATATAAGCCCACCCTATTTTTGATTCTTTTTTCACGGTATATATTTTTATAAGAAAACAACGATATTTTTTATTAGTTTGTATTTTGGATCATTTTAGTTTTCATTTTTATTGATTTATTATAAAGTTTGATTATGATTTGATTTTAAATAATGCAGATGGTCACAATATCGCAATGGCGGATTTTATTAGTTTTTCTTTTTAAAACTTTTTTGAATTGTTTTTTCTATCTTGTGACCAACCAAAACAAAAAAAAGAAACTACTGACTACTTATTTTTTATTTTCCTTTGTTTGGTTACGTAGTTACTTTTTTTTGTGTCATCACCGCTTTTACCAAGTGTGTGTGTGCCTTGATTAAATCGCCACAGGCTTACGCAACATAGCCCTTGAATGATTACTAATACATTTCTTATTGACTTTGGACAGAAAATGTGTTGTAAAATAGTAAGTAATTTCGCAAGAGTCCCAAAATGAAATGTCTATCTAAAATCAATGTATCTGTAACAAAATGGAAGGGAAAGCACGCAGTAAAATACAAAATAGGACACAGGTCATTTAAAGACATTGCTATGATTTATTAATTATAATTTACTTAATTTTGAGCTGAACAGGTGATACAGATTTTTTTGGCATCAACAAAATTGATTGTTTGTGACTGATTAACACAATGTTCAAAAACAAACTGCACAGATCACAGAATATAAAACAAATTGAGGTACAATCGGTAGAAGGGATAAAGAAATACAGGGTGTTCGGCACATGGACCGACACAATTTTTTGGGGGATTGGTTGGGTCATTAGCTAGTTTTCACCCATACGACCCTAGGTCCTAAGTGACACGGTAACTGAGATATGATTTTTTTTCGTGTTTTATTTAAATTACCTGAAATCTCGCCTTTAAATCGTCATATTTTTTTTTTTTTGTGATTGTAATAGCACGAAATAACTTTTATTGTATTCTGCAATGTATTTTTAGTCTAAATAAATCATTATTTGGTACAAATGAAAATCTTGAAAATGTGTAAATGTATGAAAAATTTCAACTTCTAAATTCAATATAAAAAAAAATAAACATTATTTTGAACATAGGTTTATTTTAAAAAGTTGTCTAGTTTACACCCTTTCCAACGGTATGCTACATGTTGGAGAAATTGTCTATAGTATGGTCAAAATAAGACATAGAAGTTGTAGGGTCAGGAAAATTCTTTTTATCTTTATTATGTTTTTATTAAATATGAGTTATAATATTTGTTCGAATTGTTCTCCTCTACTCCGTATGCATGCACGACACCTTTTCCTTATTTCAAACGTTGTTGTGCGAAGTCGCATTTCTCTTTTCATTATTTCAAATGCAGCTGTAATTCGCTCCATTAAAATTTCTCGTGAGGACACCTCTGTTGCATAAACCAATTCTTTTGCACGTCCCCAGACGTAAAAATCGAGGGGTGTCATGTCTGTATATAGAGTTTTTATATTAAATTCCTTAAATCGAGTAAGGACTAGAATGGCATCGGTAACTTTCTTGACTTATTCTTTAATATTTTCAATTACTAACATTTTTTACATATACCACTAAAATTTAACAGTTGAAAATTATACACTTGAACAAAATGCTATATACTTTGCTGAATTGTACGAGTTGATGCATTTTTGTGAATGAACTTTTTCTACTCGGGTTGTGTTGTAGTTGTACTGTATAACTTATACAGTCAAACCTGTTTTTGTGCGGTCTTTTTTTATGTGATTTTTTTTATGCGATTTTTTTTGTGCGATTTTTTTTTATGCGGTATATGAATATCGAGGTTCTGTTCAGCCATTTTCATACCTAATGCATCAGCCAAGTTCATTAATCAATAGACATGCTCAATATTCTTATATATTCCATATTTCAGCAAATTTCAATATGTAATTAACATACATAATGCACACAAAGAATATAATTTAGTTAAAAGAAATGTTTATTTCACAACTAATGAAATGCGTAGTAATAGCCACACTGATTGTTAACCTTGAACATAAACTAAAAAGATATACAATATGTAAGAAAAAAGGAAATTTACCGTTTTATTTAAAAATGAGAAATTAAATTTTTTTTAAATGTTTCCATGTGTAATTTAATTATTTATTTTGTTTAGAAAGCACTTTCTCGCTATTTCGTAAAACTTTGACATATGTATTTTCTAAGGGAAACTTTTTTTATGCGGTCCCTATCCACCGCATAAAAAAAATTTTTTTGTAAATTTTGTACAAAATTATTTATTATAGCGATTTATGGAGTTTGCGAATATTTTTTTTTTGTGCGATTTTTTTTGTACGGTCCCTATCTACCGCACAAAAACAGGTTTGACTGTATATGCATTTGCGTTGGGTTTGATTTAGAATATAGGAAATACATGTATGTCATTGAAATTAGAATACGTCTGGGTGGGTAGTTTAGTATTTTAGTACTGTAGTATTATTTATTTATTTAAATTCTTGTTCTCATTCTCTTTATTCTCCCTCTTAATGCGTCGAAACTCGAAACCTGCTAAAATTCTCTTTAGAAAGCTTGTTTGTTTTGCTGATACGCAGACACATACTTATAAATATCAACATTTAGACTTAGTATTAGTCACTATGAAAACCCATATAAAAAAAATTAAAAATTATTATTGCTATATTTGAGCATTTTTACTCTCTAATTCTTTGCTCTAATTTACATACAAAATTTCAAAAATATTTTTGTTTTGCTTTTCTTAATGACATTTTTGCAATTGCGCTTTCGAATGATTCGTGTTGTTTTTTTATGACACATTTTACTCCCGTTTCGTAGTAGGTGGTTCTTTATGGTTTCTACACTGTACTCGCAACCGTAGTATACACGATGATGTTACACTAATACAATCAGTGGTTGATATATTTTTACAGCAATAGTATACAAATCATTGGGCTTTCTAAAGAGAATTTTAGCTGGTTTTGGTAATGTACGTATTTACTGTACAAAGCAAAATATGCATATATTCGATTCAAATAGAATTCTTATATGTAGCTCGTATAATCAAATGCGTTTGAGCCTTATTCGTATAGCCCATATACAGTACTACTAATACGGATAAATTTTTTGTTCATAACTAATTTTTAATGCACCGTAACATAACCAAAATTAAAATTTATATAATAGTTATTTATGGTACTAGTGAGCAAAACGAGATATTATCCATGAGGGATAAGTTTGTCCCACGAGGCGATAGCCGAGTGGGATATTATCCCGAGTATTATACAACGTTATACAACGTTTTATCCAATTTTATTGAAATAAATGTAAATAATCGTAAATTAAAAAGAAATAGTTCCATTTTGTGTTTTCACACTGTAGCATTGAATTTTAAATAAATTTTATCATAGTGACCGTTGCTTAAATTTATGTGACGTGATTCTTTGATGTAAATAACTCGGGGTCTACACTATGCAAAATTGCTGACATTTTCTCTCATGAAATTTTATGTATGTGTGTGTTTTTTTCAATGTATTGATAAATATTTGTTAAAAAATTATCATAACTGGGGATTTTACTCTCATGATAATTTCATGATAATTTTTTGTTTTTACCAGTTCGACATCTATGTTTAATTCTTTTGCAATTTTTTGGAACGCATCATTTTTTAAATCAGTTCTTTTAAATTGTTTACTGGTTATTTTCCATAAACATTCGTTAATTCTAAACATATGAATTAATTTTATAGTATTTTCAGGATTAATAAACGCCATTGCAAAATATTTTTTTTTATGCAGCTATAAACATACGTCTCAACACTCGGAAAAAAATGAAAAACATAACCTTAAAAGTTAATTTTAATTTGACATTTCGTACAAATTTCATGATAATTTTTTCGTGAAATAGCCTCCTGATAATTTGCTGAGAATGCCAAAATTTGTATAATATACTTACACATACATTGATAAATTTAATATCATGAGAGAAAATCTCAGCAATTTTGCATAGTGTAGACCCTGTGTTACAAAATCTATACGAATAATTTTCCAATGACTACTCAACATTTTGTTATATAAAATATAACTCACGTTGCCCCTAGCAGCGTGGGTTATACAATAACAATGGGTTATTTTACAATTTCTTTATTTGAAATCAGTCTAGTTATCGGGCTATTATACATCAAAATTGGATAAAATTATATAAATAATTAACTTCGAAAATATTAATTTTGATTTTTCCAGATTTGTGTTAAATTGCTGATTAGTCTAGTTTTATTGTTAAATACACTGCAGTTCACTTGAATAGGAACGACCGTTTTTTTGGAATATTTTAAAATCGGTTCAACTTTTCCAAGATTGTCTTTTACAGGGATAGCACTTGTTCAAAATGACAAAATTTTTAAATAAAAATAAATTTGCAGGGCAGAAGAATTTTATTTTATTTTGTTTTTTCTTAAAAAGTATGATTTTTGTTTGTTTCACTTGGATAGAAACGATCATAATTATCAATAAATTTGAAATGTTAACAACTTAAATTTAAATTAAATTAATTTTTTTTAAAAATGTTACCAATTTAGCATAAGAAAATTAAAAAATGGGTCGACGAAAAAAACTTAGTAAGTAAAAAAGAAAGAATAGCTTAAATTCAAGTACTACACAGCGAAAAATTTTCTCTACAAGCAATTGCAGATAAAATAGGAAGAAGTAAGACTCTAATCTACAATTTTATAAAAAATCCCAGTGAATATGGCTCAAACAACAAAAGTCGAACTGTTGAGGCCCCATCGGCAGCCGACAAGCGGTCCATACTAAGGGCAGCATGAGTTGGTGCGGAGGCGGGCCGAATAACAGTATGGAGAGTGATTAGAAAATCAGATCACCTTATTCGAAGAAATCTTCAACAGAAATCACCTATAAATCAGGAGAGGACGAAGAAAAGGTTAGATTTCTTGAGGCAACATGAAATTTAACCTCCATGGTTCCGATGAGTTTATTTATTATTTTCACGACCTTCGGAAAGAGAAAAAGTTCTTAGCAAAACACCATAGCCGGGAAGGAGGCTTTATGGTGTGGGGGCTCTATCATTTTATAGTCCGGGAGATTTATCATTTCCAACCGGGAAAATGACCGCAGCGACTTGCAAGGACATCCTTAAAAAAGCAGATCCCCGCTTCCATGATACTTTTGGGCCATTGCCATCAATGTATCAGCAAGATAATGCCCCTATCCATACAGCTAATATAATCAAATCATGGATATGCAGCAAGACGTAGAGCTTTTGCCGTGACCACCGTATTCTCCCGATCTCAATATCAAGGAAAACATGTGGGTTGGGCTGTCTCGGAAAGTTTCCGAAGGTGGTCGCCCATTCGACAGCAAAGAAAGCCTTATTAGGGTGATAAATGAAGCCTGGTAGGAGATTTCTTTAGATTATTTCAAATCATTGTATGACTCCATCTCCAGCGGGTTGTATGAAGTTAATTTTAATAAGGGAAGTAGTACGCATTACTAAAATCATGTAAACTCAATTAATTTTTAAAAATAAATCTAATTCAATTGTATTTTTAGTCAAAAAATAACTTTTTATTAAGATTAGTTAATCGTTCTTATTCAAGTGAACATCCAAATTTATCATTTTTTTAGAAAAAAACAACAAAACAAAAATAATCTTGAACAATAGTTATTTATGGTACTAGTGAGCAAAACGAGATATTATCCATGAGGGATAAGCTTGTCTCACGAGGCGATAGCCGAGTGGGACATTATCCCGAGTGGATAATATCTCTTTGCTCACGAGTGGCATACAACATTTTATCCAATTTTGTTGAAATAAATAATCTAAATTAATAAGAAATAGTTCCATTTTGTGTTTGCACACTTTATCGTTGAATTTTGAAATACATTTTATCATAGTAACCGTCCTTTAAATTTATGTGACGTGTTTCTTTGATATAAATTAAAAAACTACGAATAATTTTCCAATGACTACTCAACATTTTGTTATAGAAAATATAACCCACGTTGCCCCTAGCAACGTGGGTTATACAATAACAATGGGTTATTTTACATTTTCTTTATTTGCAATCAGTCTAGTTATCGGGCTATTATGTATCAAAATTGGATAAATACATTTTATCCAATTTTGATGTATAATAGCCCGATAACTAGACTGATTTCAAATAAAGAAAATGTAAAATAACCCATTGTTATTGTATAACCCACGCTGCTAGGGGCAACGTGAGTTATATTTTGTATAACAAAATATTGAGTAGTCATTGGAAAATTTTTCATAGATTTCGTAATTTACGTCAAAGAAACACGTCACATAAATTTAAAGAACGGTTACTTTGATAAAATGTATTTCAAAATTCAATGCTACAGTGTGAAAACACAAAATGGAACTATTTCTTATTAATTTACGATTATTTACATTTATTTCAACAAAATTGGATAAAACGTTGTATGCCACTCGTGAGCAAAGAGATATTATCCACTCGGGATAATATCCCACTCGGCTATCGCCTCGTGGGACAAACTTATCCCTCATGGATAATATCTCGTTTTGCTCACTAGTACCATAAATAACTATTTTTTCTTTAATATTTTCTGCTTAATCAAAACTTATAATTCTGTAAAAAAAATTATTGAAAAAGTTGGATCGATTTCGAAATATTTCAAAAAAACGGTCGTTCCTATTCAAGTGAACTGCAGTGTATTTATTTTTAACTTTTTATTTTTAAATCTAGTACCATACTGCATGGTATAAAGACTAATTTATAATTTATTCGGAACATTTAATTTAATTTTAACTTATCAGTTTAAAGCAGTAAGGTCGATTTATTTTTAGGGTTTTTGATGAATCGGAACCAGCCTCGAGGAACATTGGAAATCAGTATACAAATTTATAGTTAGAAATTGTGTTGCCTTGTGCTAATAATTTACTATACATATTACTAACTAAAACATACTAATTATTGGCTATACCTAGGTGTCTGTAACCGGGCCGATTCTGCCATTACTAATTATCCTATCCCATCCCTCGGTTTTGTTATGTGCGAAAGGGACCCGACCAGGGGTGGACATGATTCTGTCACATTTATGTGATGTCAGGGGTGGTTGTGCTCTACTTGTTGTAATGGTGCTTAGGTGTCTTCAGTGGGGGAAAGCATTCATCTGTGCCATAAAATCGGTGTAACAGTTTAATGATCACATCACTAACACGGGATTACTTGCTTCATAAGCTTGGCCGTGCAATCAAATCAATCAACCAATCAATCGAAATCGCGTTTTTTTTAAATTAATTAAAAAACATTCTACAACATTAACAATATGTATTAAAAAGATAAAATTCAATTTAATGACGTCATCATATATCCACATCTAAAACTAATGGTAGGAAAAAAAGACAACACGTATCCGCTCAACATTCAAAATTAAAATAAATCAAAAAAGCCAAACAGAAAAAATTAAATCAATACAATGAGTGTGAAGAAAACAAAAAATTAAAACAATCTAGCATGCTTTGCAAATTCAAAATAACAATAGCGAGTTATTCGAATTCAAACCGAACCTTTAGAACTAAAAAAAAATGTGGTCTAGCGCACCCAGCGTGACGTAGGCAAACTGTACGAGGAATTGGATTTTGAATACCGTCAATTTAGCAGGAATTCGATGAATTCATACTAAGGAATTCAATAGGGCAATTGTCGTTGTAAATTATCAAATAAAATAAGACTTATATTGTTTATAAATTTCGAATTATAAAAACAACAATATTGTAAATTTCAAAAATATCTTATTTTTCAAAACGGTTTTATTAATTTATATAGAATACAAATTTTGGGACACTTTATTTTGAGTATAAGCTCATTCACAATAAAGTGTCAATATGCAAGAAACAAGAAGACGCTGCATATAAGGCAAGATCAAAGCATGACCTTATAATTGTTCCAGTGTGTTTCAACCTTCCTTGTATTGGTAACTAAACAATTTTTCGATATTTTCTGGAAATCTGTTGTGGAAATTTCTGCGTCATAAATCCCCATAGATGAGGCATAATAGTACAATTAACGAAATTTTAAATCGATTTCGATATGTACTAGAAAAAAAAATATTTAATTAATTTTAAAGAAAAATATAAAAAAGGAACTAAATCCCGACATCTCCACTAAATTTTCTTCCTGACTTGCACAAACTTTACATATTTCATTTTCTAATATCTGCTGTAATAACAAGTTTATTCGGTTATTTTTCAAACTGTTAATAAACATTTCGTCTTAGTCACAAAGCTATTGTCTGATAAACAGAATCTACTTCACATGTGTTATTATAAAACCAATGACCGAAACTTTGTATTAGCTTAGCCTGTCTCTCAAATAAAAATACGAAAAATATTATGTTGCCTTTTTATTTAGATTTCAGAAACACCTGGAATCGAATTACATACATGGAACAAAAACAATTACACCGGCTTGAAAATCGCCGCCCTCTTTGTAGAGAAAAAAGGAGAAACCGAGAATGTTGTTGTTTTTTTATATTTTTATTTTCATCTCATTCTCTTCGAGAAAAATCGTTATGTATTTCTAAATATTCCGCTGAAGCGGAGAAAAAGAAAAAAACAACGAGATTCTTCTCATCATTTATAGCTCGATAATAAATAAAACGGATGTTAGTAAGAGTAACAACATGTTACGACTGGGTCATAACTGCAACCAAACTCTAAAACCACACACACGCGAAAGAATGTAAAATTAAATGAAATGCGGCTACTTTGTATTTTTTCACAGTCGATAATCGGTACCGCTGAAGAATAACCAAACATTTTTTGGATAAATGAATTATGGTTAAACGGGTGGCGTGCGGTTAACCATAGATGGTTCTGGTTTGAATTACTTTTAGTATCGGTCACTATGAAAATTGCGCGCGTTTGTCAAATAAAAAAGTAAAACGAGGCAGATTTTTTTTTTTTTTTGCTTTCTGCCCGTCCACATGATGACCACGAATATATTTTCGTCTACCAAACTTGCTCTCATCAATCTCGACTACAACACCTGGACCGCCAATCGGTTCGATTTACGTCAGCATGTAGTCGACGAGACTTCCCGCACATACTGGTTCTAATCAGCAGCTGTTGCTGACGAAAAATTGTACTTCGCCATGAAATCGCCAGATCCTATCTTATGTAGAATGTCGTATGTTATTAGTAATATCAGCCCAACTTCAAGCTTACTCCGGCTACACCAAGAGTTGAGACGTAAGCTTTGCCGAATGTTACACCGGACTCCGTCGGCCTACTTATGGCAACACCACAGCATTTTTTCGAACAATTTTAAAAAATTGCCACATTTATGGCACAACAATTCCTTGTGGATTAAACCACAATCAGCCAGAAAATTAAATAATAAATTATTATGGTTAATAATATATGATTTGTTTATAATTACCCCTTCCTTTCTCAAAATCTTTACGACACGATCCAGCTCCTGCTGGTACGTAATAATTGTACTTGTAATAGAATTCATATTTAATCACAATTAAACATTTTTGTTGATGGTTAATCTCGCACAAACTAACAAAAGAATGTTTTTTTCTAAGTGTATACACACAAAAACGGTCAACGTATTTTATTCAGTTATATTTTATATATAGATAAAAACTAATGTTTTTTACTTTTATATACACTTTTAAATATTTAAAAAGTTAAAATCTTCTTTTAGTGATAATTTGGTTTTTTAATTATTTATATTTCGAAAAACTAGTTTTCGGACATTCGTCCATCATCAGTTTCTTTTAACAACTATATTAATTTAAAAATTTTTGTCGTTTTTATACGTTTTTCATTTCCATAACGATATGCTGTATAAAAATAACGACTGCTCTATTTGTTATGTATTATGAATTCATAAATACTATTTGTTTTTGTATTGATTTTATCATTAAGCAGCATCGGATTGTTTCGGTGCTCGTAAATAAGATATTCTTTAAGCCTGTCCATTGTTTTTCCTTTTGGTAATGTGTGTATAATCTGCAGGTTTGTGTTTATATCCGTGTATGAATGTTTTTCCGTGATTATATGTTGAGCATAATTTGACCTGAAATTGGTTTTTGTATGTGCGTATTTTATTTCGTATACATGTTCAGCAAATCTCTTCGCGAATGTACGACCAGTTTGCCCGATGTAAAATTTATTGCAATCATTACATACCAGTTTATATATGCCACAGTCTTGGATGTTATTTTGTTGTATACGAAATTGCTTCTGTAATTTTTAATTTGTTGTGTGTGCGAGTTGGTAGTTGTATTTTTTTAAAATTTTTGTCATTGCGTGGCTGGAAACTTCGTTATATTCGAGTGTGATATATTTTGTGGCGTTCTGTGTGCAATGTGGTTGTTTGTTGTAGATGTAGTTTGTGTTTTATTTTATTATGCAGCCGATTCACCATTTTTCCATTGAATTCATTTTGAGTTGCTATTTGTTTTATTGTGTTATATTCCGTTTCATAATTAGGTTTACTCATAGGAATGCATTGGAGCCTGTTCAACATATTGTAAGCAGAGATTTTATGTTGCGGAGGATGGTTAGATGATTTATGGATAGTGTGGTCGGTTTGCGTAGTTTTTCGATATATTTTAAAATTGTGTTGTTGGTTGACATTTTCGATTGTTAAGTCCAAAAAATTGATTGATTTGCTGTTTTCAATTTCAAGTGTAAATTTAATGTTCGGATGTATGTTACTGATATATTTCTGCAAGTTTTCAAGTTGTCTATGGCTTCCTTTGAATAATAGTAGTATATCGTCCACATATCTGAGCCAATATATGATGTTGGCAATACAAAAACAAATAGTATTTACGAATTCATAATACCTAACAAATAGAGGTGTCGTTATTTTTATACAGTGGGCTATCGTTATGGAAATGAAAAACGTATAAAAACGACAAAAAATTTTAAATTAATATAGTTGTTAAAAGAAACTAATGATTCCCGTATTTCATTCCCTTTAAAACACCGCAAGAGGCGTCACTAGTTAAATATAAACAACAATTCACTTTTTTTATGCGTGCTATTTTTGAATTGTTTTTCGCTGATAAATAAATATAATAGGATTGGGTATGTAATTTTGCATTACAAAATATTGCATTACAAAATTTCGCATACAAAATTTTGCATTTTTTTATAAATATATTCAGTGGCGAGCAAAAATGGATACATAATTAAACCATTTGAAGTTGTTAATTTCTATAATTTGTAACACAACGCCACCATGCGTTAAACTAACCCCATGGTTACCCACTTTGCTCCACACATAACAAAAAATAACGCTGTGAATACAGAAACCCAATAATATATGAACCGGATTGACTGCAGTGTGTGCCAGCTAAAGCTTAGTCTGGTGAGATTCTTTCCGGTATTTTATTGGATAAAAAATCAACTACTCAAAAAAAAAATTTTCATTACCCTAAAAATTTAAAATAACCACTATGGTGCTCTTCATCGGGACCCGCGTTCAATCTCATCAACAAAAAAATTTATTTACCCATCACACAATTTATTTACACAATTACACATAAAGAAAAAAATTAGAAGGTTACCTATGTACAATATTTACACTTACCAAACCAAAAGATGATAGCAGTAACACCCGATGATCTGGCCCTAGTATTTAGTATATACCGTGGTTTAAAATAACCAATAACAACATAAAATATGATACAAAAAAAAAATAGTAAACTGACACTGAGAAATTAACAAAAAAAAAAAACACAAAAAAAAGGAAGGTACATCAAATTATTCTGTTTGAGGTCCGTCCTCTTTTCGTTTGGATTGGGGCTCTTCTTATGCAAACACTAAAAACAAATACCGTAAAATAAATTCCCTGAACCATTTTCGATTGGAAATTCTTCTAAATATATATAGTTTCGCTATAATGTGTCGTCTGCTTACGCTCACAGGAAAATGATTCGGCGGCTGCCCACTGCGGGCCTTCCTGCTATAGGTTCCACAACCGTATATCCTGAATTAAACCTATACAGTAGCTCCTCCACACTGCAAGAACGATTTGCGATCCAGTGCTGTCAAATTACGGGTGTTAGGCATCGGGGTATACCCAAAAGAAACAAAACAGGGTCCTTCCCCCAATTCACTTGGAATGCACTTTTATTTTATTCCTTTTGTGTATTTTTTTTTTATATTTTTATGATTACAATTTCTATATTATAACTAAAATTGACACACATTTATTATCACAACAACTTTCGTTTCAAATTTAATATTTCGAATATTTTCTTTCTTTTTGACGCAACACAGGTAAAGAAAACAATTTGTTAAGCCTACGGAGTTTTTACGGAGCGGAGAACGCTCCATATTTCTTGTAATTTGAGATGAGTTGCTGTATCTCTTCTGCTTTTTGTTCTTGTTTTCTTAGCAGTTCTTCCATATTTATGGTTGCACTTGAGAAAGCTTATTAGGCGGCAAGTGGCAGGAACAATTTCTAATGCGAATTAGTGTTTCGTGGTGCAGCTTCAATGGTTTGTTGTTTGGTATTTTATTTGGATTTGCCGGTTGTTGCTTGGCGTATTCCTAATAGTTGCCAATTGTTTTTAATGGCTCGAAGGGCCAATGTAAATCCCTTGTATCGGATTTATGTAAATTTAAACACTTAAAAGGTTACCACTGGTGGGGCCTTTTCTTAATTAATTAATGAGAACAAATCAGTTGGTGTCAATTTAAATTCTGCTTTATTTTAATCAATGCTACGCTTATAATTTTAAATTTTCAATGTCAGCACAAAAATGTAAAGTATAAATCAAAAATATTTATAGCCTACATAACATATTATTACAAATTAATTTAAGAGTCACCACAATAGATACAAAAAAAATATCAAAACTTCATACTTTGGTGAAAATTAAAACGTTGTAATGTTGATGAGTCAACACTTTTGAAACATGGCATGAACGGATTCTGACTAATTTGAATAACCATGCTCTCATGTTTTATTAAAAAATTTTTTTACTCTTTACAAAATGCTTTTTAAGTAAAACAGGTAAAATTTGGATGACTTTGGTATCTTCATGAAGTTACTACAAACTTTTAGATTGAACTTAATTCCAATATCGGAATACTTAAAAAACTCTAAAAATAACTACGAAGTTATGTTTAACGGTGAAATGAAGTGTAAACTCCCCTCGTCGATATGAAGCTTAAAAAACATGATTATTCCAAAAGCTTATTGTCTTATTATAATCGTCATCTCAATCCCAAATTTTATATTTTTAACTTAAAATTGATTATGGCTAATCTGTCAGTTATGCCCAAAAAAAAAACTCATAGAGCAGAGATAAAATACAAAGCATTAACCTTTTTTTGTTGTTGTATTATACTCATCTGTTTTTTGTGATACAAGTTATGGGGAAGAGATTCCAACTAAAAATAAAATGTTTTTGCGTCACACAAAATGGTCATGTTTGATAAAATATGGATATTATGTTGCATATATGTACATATTATAAATAATTTTTTTTTTTTAAATTTTGTCTACACATATTTTATGTTTATTCTATTTTATGTCATAAACTTAAACCAAATTTAATGTGATTTGTATTATATACATTTTTTGCTTGAGTATATGGTATGTATATTTGGTTATCTCATTATTTATGGTATAAAAACAGAAAATTTAAATAATTTTATGGCATAAATATGAAACCATATTTCTAATCTATTTTATTGATTTCTTTTCTCTCTTTTTTTGGTGTTATCTTTTGAAATATACCCGTACAATAGTGTGTCGTAAATCGTTACAACAAAATTTGGATTTTAACTCCTTAATTATGTTGATTAACTAAATCTGTAAAGTAGTTTGAACGTAGCTTAATATCTAAGATGAGAAATAGTTTAAATATTTTGTTACGTGTGTCATTCTTTTGGTATCGATATTAAGTTGCTAATGGCCATAATAGAAATACCAATGGAGCAAAAATACTAAAATGTTTTGTACATTATTTTCTAAAGAAAAATACATCAAACATACTTATATAGAAAAACATTAGAACTAGTTAACAAAATAATATTGGCGATTATTATAATTTTTAAGAGGTAGCGAGAATATTGGTCTAACGTTGTTGAATCTGAAGCCGTTTTGATATTGTAGAATTATAATTTCCTGAGCCAACTACGTACTTTGGATGAATAAATCACGTTGAACAAACACACAGCTTATTTATTGCACCTTTTTATTTCTCGCAAAAGTTAAATTTAAACGACATCAATACACATCAAAAAACGATCTTTATTTCATAACAAATACCAGCCGACTGACCAAAAAACAAAACAACAATACATTTTCGTACTAAAGCATAAAATCAATTCGTATGCACTTTTAACGATTTCTAATAACTGATCTCACAGTTTCACACTACTACAAATAAAGTACATTATATAATTTAAATTATTGCATAAAATATGAATTACAAATTTAAGATAATAAAACATTTTGATCGGAGCCGTATTCAGTTAATCTATATCTTTATCATTCTTCCCGCCTTGAGCGGATTGATTGTTCAATTGCGTACCGTAGTCCTCAACAGGAACTTTAATTGTAGCTACTCTTGACAATTTATCGTCCCCATAATGTAATTTGATGACGCGGGCCAGTCGCCACTTCAGAGGTGGCAAGTTATCCTCTTTAACTAAAACTAAATCGCCAATTGATGAAGACTCCGTTGGTGTCATCCACTTGCGACACTGTTACAACTCGGCAAGCTATTCTTTAGTCCACCTGGACCAAAACTGTTGCTGGATTTGCTGGACAAGACGCCATCGATGTATAGATGAAACCTTCTCCGTCTGAATATCAGGTTCGAGTATGGTTGTGAGAGGACGTCCAATCAGGAAGTGACCTGCCGTAAGTGGCTGCAGATCGTCTGGAATTGATGAGAGTGGTGTTAATGGTCGCGAGTTTAAGATCGCTTCAATCTGCTTTATGATAGTGTTAAGATCTTCAAATGTCAAGGAGGCATCGCCAATTGTCCTTTTTAATAATAATTTGGTTGATTTTACCGCTGCCTCATGGAGACCACCAAAATTAGGGGCAGCTGGTGGTTGAAAATGCCATGTGATTCGATTTTGCGGGCAGTACTTGATGATTTCAGGGTCACGATGCTGAAATGTTACTGTTTCATGTAGGATCTTCAATTGCGAATTCGCACTAACAAAATTGGTGTCATTATCAGAAAAGATGTTCTGTGGAATTCCTCGGGTAGCTATACATCTTTTCAGAACGCCAATGAAAGCTTCAGTCGTCAAATCCGAAGCGACTTCTAAATGCACTGCTTTTGTCGAAAAACAGATAAATACTGCGATATATGATTTGGCCGATCGTTTGACTCGAAGTTTGTAGTGAAACGAAATCGGTCCACAATAATCCAATCTTGTTGAACTGAATGGAGGGGCAACGACGGTTTGTAGAGTAGGTAGGTCACCCATCATTTCTTGTCTTGATTTTGCCCTTAACCGAAAACATTTGAAACAGTGTGTAAACGATTTTGAAGCGAGGCGTATACCCAAATGCATATACTTATCTATAATGATAAAAACACAGGAGATTGTAAGTATATGGATGATTGGATGGCAGAACAATAGGATGCTCCCCGTTGGACTATCTTTGCAATCATAAGCATGGCGTTGTTGAGTTCACTAGTTGATAAGTACCCGGTCTTGTGTTCGTTAGTATTTCTCATGAGCCTTGCATTGTCACGAAATCGACAAATATAAGCAATCACGTTACGCAATGATCTAATGTTGTTAAAATATTTGATATTTTGCAGAAAATCTGAAGAATCATCGATCACCGCAAGTACAGCTTTGTGTTTCTTCGTTTCGGGTATATCATCATTTCATTTTACTTGTGCTGATGATTCATATTCCTTGAGCGACGATTAAAACGCAGGCCCCTTGAACCAAATTGGCGATTGTAAAAACTCTTTAGGCATGAGACCACGAGGGATAATGTCTGCCGGATTCAATTTCGATTCGACGTGATTCCAATTATCCACAACTGAAAGTTGTTGAATCCCTGCTACTCCGACAGAAATGTTTTCCAAACAGATGTTGGAGACTTGATTCAGTGCAGCAGAATTGTGGAATCGGTCCAATATATTGTGCGACTAACCTTGAAGTTCAGGACCGGAAGGACTCGACTTACTAGAATTGCTAAAAGATGCGCGGCACAAAAATCCAGGCGGGGAATGGTAGTCTTTTGTAGAGGAGCCACTCGTGATTTAGAACACAGAAGTGATACGATAATGTTACCATTCTTGTTGATACTGCGAGTGTAGATAACCGCACCATAAGCAGATTCGCTAGCATCGGCGAAACCATGTAATATGTAATTATATTTCGGCTGCTGGCCCTCGTGAAAATAGGTGGCGTTTTACCTGAAGCAGTTTTAATTCCGGAAGCTCAGCTCGGGTGGGTGAGGTCCATTTGCTGCAAAGCTCTTGGGGCTAAGAGGCATCCCAATCTTGCTTTAATTCCCAGAGTTTTTGCATAAAGATTTTACCCACTGTGATAACTGGGGCTACTAGTCCAAGCGGATCAACAATTCTGGCAATGTTGGATATCACAGTTTTTTTTGGTAATCCTATCTTTTGGTCGGTGTTGTGGATTGACGCGGAAATGAAATATATCCACGCTTGGTTGCCAATACATGCCCAGAGTTTTAACGAAATTAGAATTGTCTAGATCAGTTCACGATCAGTCTCTGGAATCTTCTGTAGAATATCAGGCTCGTTCGAGCACCATTTTTTAAGTGTCATGCCAGCCGTGCCTAGCATTTGTATAACTTCGAATTGCCACTTCATAAGCTCCTCTTTTGAGTTCGATCCCGATAGTAAATCGTCGACATACATATCTGAAGTAACAGCTTTGCTTACAAGTGGAAAGTTCGACGCTTCATCGATCGCTAGCTGTTTGAGGCATCTGGTGGCCAAAAAGAGTGCTGAACTCGTTCCGTATGTCACAGTTTTGAGCCTAAAAGATTATACATTAGAGTTATTTCGCCATAGAATACATTGATATTTTGTGTCCTCCGGTGCTATCCAGATCTGACGATACATCTTAGATACATCCGCACTAAAAGCATAAATGTGTTATCGGAATCTTATAAGGATACTGAACAGCATGTTTTGCACAATCGGTCCCACCAGCAGTATATCATTCACGGATTTACCCGAAGAAGTCCTTGCAGAGCCATCAACTATCACCCGCTTACGATAGTAATAGTTATCATTGGTGTCCTTAGCTTCAAACGGCTCCATGTGACCTAAACCTATATACTCCTCAATAAATTTGCCATATTGATCATGCATGTCGGCGTTAAAAATCGATTTGTGGCCATGACTTTCGAGTTGCCCAATGACGACGGTGACTCTTTGAACGATAGTTTTTTTTTTTTTTTTTTTTTTTTTTTTTTTTTAATCAATTTTTTTAATTGGGTGCAGAGCGGACTTATTAACGGTCCTAGCTCCTTGTAACTGTCAGAGCTTCTGCACCCAATGCGCGATCCTGCAAGTAAAGATTAATAGCTACCTTAAATTTATTCATTTTATATTCCTTCGGAAATTTGAAATGTATTAGCGAATTCCACTTTTTTGATGTTCGGTATATAAATTCGCGCTTGATTTCTTCAGTTCGAGGTTTCGGGAGCTTCACCGTAAACCTATGTGCATTGGTTGTTCCTCTTGTTACTCTTGTTGTTGTAACGAATGGTGGTATTTTCTCCGATAGTTCTGCAGAACATTTACCATGTAAGCATCTGTAGAAGACGCAGAGTTCTGCAACATCTCTGCGATGCTGTAAGCTGTCTAGTTCTTGAGTAAGTCTGGGATTCCGTATTAAACGATTTTCGTGTAAGACGATATACCGTGTATAGTTTGACTATAAATCGGCCTTGATCATCGCGTTTATATGTTTGGATAAAACTCTCCTCACATTTTTGTTCAGACGACGTGTAGGCTTCATTGTTAGATTCTACAGTTTCCATTTCCCAAAATTTTTGCAGAATGTTATCAATGGTTTGATGTTGGGCCGTAATTAAATTGCAGAAATTATTCTCACATTCATCAATTATTTTTCCAGAGATAATCCATCCCAACAGAGTGTTTTGAAGAAGTGGAAAACCGTCATTTAATCTTTTCTGACCAACTGTTAATAATTCCAGAAATAATTCAGCACCGATGAGCATGTCAATTTTTTGTGGGATATGAAATTGAGGGTCCGCCAGTTGTAGATTTTGTGGTATCATTGATGGATCACACTTTAGTTTTATTGATGGCTGTCGATCCGTTATTTTGGGCAGAATATGAACCATGATTGACTTGGAATAACCATTGATTCTAGATAGTAGTATTATTATGCTGGAAGTACCGCTAGTAGTAGACACGTCTCCTATTCCACCAATTGGAGAATGCAATTTGATCCTTTACACGCCCAATTGTGCGACGAAAGCTTCTGTTAAGAAGTGTAGTTGGGAACCGGAGTCAAGTAAAGCCTTGCATGGAGTTGGCACATCTTTATAATTCAAAACGTAAACTATAGCAGTAGAGAGTAATACAAAACCCTTTGAATTTTTAGTAGGGTTTACGGTTGCATTTACGGAGAGCGATGATTGTTCTGATGAAGAATTTAATTGTTTTTGCTTTTCGATTAAAGCTGAAGATGGAGATTCTGAATGAATCAATGTGTGATGGTTTAAATTACATTTGCGACATTTGTCTGTTATAGAACATTATTTTATCCAATTTTGATATATAATAGCCCGATAACTAGACTGATTTCAATTAAAAAAAATATAAAATAACCCATTGTTGTTCGATAATGTTGAATTATCAATATTTATGGATATATCAACCTCATCTATAAATTCGACCAAATTACTTCCAGGATTTAATTCACCTTCGGGTAAATCACTATCACCTGAGTCATCTCCATCCATTTCATCGGCCAAACACGAATTGTCTATACATAAATTATGTAGCACAAATACGGCATATACAATTTTATACGCAACCATTGGATGGTAATGCAATGAGCGATGCCGTAGTAGACATCGGAATCTCGATTTCACGAGACTAAAACATTTTTCGACTGTGTTTCTTGCCCTTATAAACAGTTGATTATAACGACATTTGTTACTTCCGTTTTCTGGATTGTGGTAAGGAACTAGAAACTTAGGTTCCAGATGAAATCCAGAATCGCCCAATAAAATATTGCTTTGGTTTGTGAAATTTGTACAATTTTCAACAAAATATCTGCGTATTTGTGACCATCCAGATCGCAGAATCGTATACGCAACCTGCAAACCGAGTATTTGCGTAATTTATTCTTATATTTGAATCAAAACAGACAAGAACATTTATACTATGGTATCCTTTCCTGTTGCGAAAATTTCCAGGAAAAAATGTCATCCTCGGGCGTCATTTATTTTTTTATATTTGCATTTTCAGCACCGGTTTCAGAACCGGGTACCCGGTTTTACGACTCTTTAGCACCGAAATCCCTGTTCCGAAAAATGTCTCGGTACTGAATGCTCTAATTACCATACATTCAGATAGGTTTAAATACCATTTTATATTTATCTTATAGAATAGGTTTAAGTTGGGATAACACACCTTAACTTAATGTGTTGACGTTTAGCTTCGATGTGCTTTTTCCATATAAGCCTTCTATCTTTAGGCTGAGATATTTAACGTTTTGGTGTTGTGGTAGGATGATATTGTATAGTTTCACAGGCGGACAGGTAAGTTTGCGGAGTGTGAATGTAATGTGTGCCGATTTACACCCGTTGACCTTTATTCTCCATTTAGTTAGCCATTTTTCTATTTCGTCTAAAAGATCTTCTAGCTTCTAGATTTCTTAATGTTATCATGGGATTTTGATGCATAGAACTCAGAACATCATTGCTATATCATTTGCAAATGTTGAAACTTTTACGTATTTTGTACATCAGCAATGACCATGGCACCATTCCTTAGATCATTTGAGGGAAGGAATATTAATTCCTTCAACGTTAGATGAACGTTATCCGATGAGTGTGTGCTTATTTTTTCCGCTAGCTTCAATACTGATACTGAAGCATTTAGATCGGTTCGTGTATATACAACATGCCGTTAAAAACTTATGGGTTCGATCTAGAAGCAGCTGGAGGCCTCCATGTGGGTCATCGGCAAACGCTACTGCATTAATATTAGTGCCGCCCAGGTATACTCCCACTTTGTCCGGTCAATAATCATATTGGACAGAACTGGAGAGAGGGGGTCTCCTTGCTTCACACCTCTTTTCGGATGGATCTCGCTACTGATCCAATCATTACAAATCAGGCTCGTTGTGGCGTTACCATATGCATATCCCATATAGGCAAAAAAAAAACCTCTGGCATTCCGTAGGATCTTGACGTTATTTACAGCCAGCATGGGACACGGAATCAAATGCTTTACTTAAATCCAGAGATTCAATGTAACCAAGCGGTATTACGCTGATGGTGATGACAGAGTACCATATTCAAAAGTGTAATATTATCCGCACAACCGTTTATTTGACGGAAGGCTCGTTGACGGCGATCAAAATTGAATTTGTTGTTGATCCTCGTGGCGATAATACTGAGTAGATGCCGAGCAAACACAGGTGGAATGGTAATTGGGCTGAAATCACCACGTTTTTGCTTTTAAAATCTTAAGAGGACATTTTTCGCACCAAATAATTAGATTGTAAGCATTCATTAACATCATTGGTTAAGTATTACGTAGATGGCGTGGAGTAATACTGTTCGGACCCGGTGGCGACAAGATCGTTGGTAGATGTTGTTTGATCTCTTCAAGAGTGACGGGAGCCCAGACATCGGTTAGGTTACCGGCATGTAACTCCTCGTTAGTATGCGATACACACTCTCCCTGCTCCATTACTGCCCTCCAGAAGAGTACCATCAAATCTTTATTAGGAATTGCCACCACTTTGAGCCTTCAATAATAGATCTTATGCACCGTCCCTGATTTTGCCTAAAATTTCTTTGAGTACGTGCATAATTCATTCTTTTCGCCTGGCTACTACTCAAGCAAGAAACATCGTGCGGTCGCAAGCGTACCCGCTGCTCTCTTCAGCGAAGAAAGTCTATTGTCCACCGCGCCTCAAATGAAAATTTGAACTGAGTCCAGGACAATTTCAACTGTACGCCCTCCAAATTTCTTCAAGATTAAGGGCATTCCTTCTTTTGTATTTGTCTTCTGCAGCGGGAAGCAATCCAAGCAATAGAAACTTGCATTTACCCCCTAATTTCACTCTTTAAGCAATAATATTTACCTTTAATAAAATTTAAAAAAATTCTGACGGAAAACTAAATTTGAAAAAAACACAGCCATTTGACTCGAAAGTCATGGCCAACCTCAACTACTTCCGGTTGACCGATTTGGATTCAAATTCACTAGGGCCTGCCTCCCAATTTATGGCAAAAAATTACAAATTTATTCTTTTTAATTTTTTTTTTGAACATTTTGTATTTAATAGTATTTCTGTAAACCTTATACTTTTTGAGATATTTGGAAAATATGTTTTCTGGCATAAGGGAGTGGCCACTTCCGGTTGGCCGATTTTTACTAAAACCCACTAGGATCTTCCAATTTATGAAAAAAGCTTAAATTTGATGTATCAGCTCGATTGGTATAGAATAAATGCACGACGAACATGTTAGTATCAAACATGAATGAACTTAGCACTTAAGGTTTAAAGGTTTCTATAAAGGTTTTGTAAACAATTCTACCGAAATCTAAAAATCAAAAGGATCAACTTTTTTCAAGTGGTTTAAGAAGCTTTAAGGATGGCTCCGTGCTGTTAAAGTTATTGCTATTGAACACAAGCTTAAGTTTCCCTGGGGAAACAAGCTTCGAAAATAGAGTATCCCGACTAAACCCGGCACGTCTATTTCGCGTCTGGACAGTCAAGAAATTGCAAACTTAGCAATTAAAATTTTGTTACTATTCATCACTATATAAATCATGATTGGGAGATGGTAGACATCTTTATAAATCAAGAATTGTTTTTAAATGCTTTCATTCCTATCAGCATGGATCGGATAGAATGGATGCCATTAACTGCGGCACCTGACATATACCGTAAATAAACCTTAACGAGTACGGATCGTGAAATTCCCCGCTATGTCTTATAATTAATCTCAACATAGAATATGTTCAGCACAATGCTGTTTAAGCTAACAATTACACCAGCTCAAAAGTTTTGGTTATTTTAAGTCTGCATACTAAATTCATGCTGCTTAGAAGCTGAATTGCTTTAATGTTCACATGTTGCCGGAGGCTTTCTTCAAGTCTCCGCACTTTTCCTGAATTTCATTTAAGATGAGGTTCAATTTAAGGTCCCTTTGGAGGTCGTTATACCTGACATACCAAGGTGCATCAACGATGTTCCCTAATACCATATTCTGAAATCTTTGGATGGTAGTTACGTCACTCTGTTTGGTACAACCCCAAAGTTGCATAACCTAAGTCCAAACTGGTTTCAATATTTGCTTATAAAGTAGAAGCTTGTTGTATGTTGATAAAGAAAAGTTCCTTCCCATCAGCGAATACATGTTTGTGTATTTAAGTCTTAGTTCTTCACTTGTATTCTTGATGTGTTCCATCGTAGTTTAGCATCCAGGGTCATGTGCAGATACTTAGCTGTATTCGCATACGGCAACAAATATAATAATTATTGGTCCCTAGTGGGACCCCTGTAATAATATCATTTAAACAGGTAGTTGCACTAATTTGTTTAACCTTGTATTGCCTTTGAAGAAAATGTTTTCCCCGAACTGAGTGAAATTTCTTCAGTAGAAGCTATCTGATTTTGCATATTGGCTCATCGTACCAAACTAAATCATGTTTTTTCCCATAAATTGATGGTAATCGGTGCTGATTTTAAACCTGCGCTCAACATAGCTCAGTGATTTCCTCTTCGCGTTTAAGAATGAAAACCTCGTTTTGGATTGGAATAAATTTCGTTTCCTTCTTATAGGATATACATTGGATATAGAAAATCACTTAAAAACGTAAACTCTTTACAGAAATCACGGTGTCTAAAGATGACAAAATTAGATCCAAAACGTGTGTATGATCGTTAAAAACAGTGTTTAACTGAAGAGTCCCAAAATTTCCACAGAGTTAAAAAGTTCATCCAAAGTTGATCGATAAAAATCGTCGTTCGTCCAGCTCCAGGCGATTTTCGGTCAAATAAATTCGGCTGAAAATAAAATTAGATCATTGGCATAAACCCTTTGCACACATCAGCAGTACTACCACCGTTCGAAAATACATAGAAATCAAGAGTAGCCAAAAATCGCCACGTATGATTTTAACCATAATTGACTCGTCGAGCTCACGATCCTGAAGAAATACTGTGTAAGACGGTGAAAAATATAGTTGGATTAATTAATTGATGTTTAACCAGTTCTCTGTAAGAATGACAGTACCATAATCATTACACGAAAATATTGTTTGTTCATTTAAAGGATTGGAAATATTTACGGAGATGAAGCTAGTGTTTGGTTAATGAAAGATAAAATATGGAAAATGGAATGTGGAAAAAAATATGGAAATGAAAGATTTAACTTTAAAATACATATTCTGAAAAATAAAGATTTGTATTCTTATTTTAAAATGAAATTTACACTTTCTAGAAAATTTTCAAATTAAATCTTCCTTTTCCAGAATTTGTGGTTCTCACTTCGCTCGTTTCACATATATCCCACTCGTTACACAAAAAAGGCATTTCCAAACTGCTTACATTAATAGATATTAAATCACAAATTACTCCTAATTTTTATTTTGTTTGATCAACATTTTGAAGTAAAATTATTTTCCATTTTCTGTTTTCAGAATCAATCAAAGATAACCATGTTTAAAATAATATCAACATTTTTAAAGGAGCATCGCATGGTAAGGGGAATGCTTGCTTACTCAGTTCTTTGGCCAATTGGAAGTTTAGTAACACAAACTTGGGTAGAAGAAAAAAATTTCAAGACATACGACTATAGAAAATGTTTTTTGTAAGTTAATTTATTTATACGTTAAATTTTATGCATTTTTCACATATTTATTGAATTTCCCCTCATAGATATAGTTGCTATGGAGCGTTTGTGTCTGGGCCGACACTCTATTTATGGATACGACTGGCTTCGGTTGGTTGGCCAGCCCGAACTATTAAATCATCACTAGCAAAAGCATTTACAGAACAAGTAGCGTATGATCCATTTGCCATTTCATGTTTTTTATGGTCAATGAGTTTGGTCGAAGGAAAAACATTGCACCAGGCGTCCGAGGAAGTTGCAAGCAAATTTTTGGAAACCTATAAAGTTGGTTTTATTTATTGGCCAATCGTACAAACAATAAACTTTTCATTTATTCCATTGCATAATCAAATTATTTTCGCAAGTGTATTCAGTTTGGTTTGGACAACATTTTTAGCGTATATGAAACACCTTGAAATTCATAAACTAAAAGAAAAGAAACAAAAAGCCAAAGAAAAAGGTAGCTTTCTAACAATTCTACATTAATTAATTTTTTTTACTAACGTTATTTATGTATTATAATAGTATTAGTACCGTCAAATTTGTTAATAGTTTAGTTTTAAATTAAATTACTATTGAATGTAAATAAATTGAATTTATGTAGAGTTAAATAATCGTTTTCTTCATTTTTTTGTAAATTTGTAATTTGATGGTTTTTTTATTTATTTTGTATCCAGTTCATTGTAGAAATATAAATCGTGCAACATAGTATTTACATTATTATACATGTTTTATAAACAAGAACTACAAAATAAAATATTATAAAACTAAAACGAACGATTCCGTGGTCAAGAAATAAAATTAAATAATAAATAAAAATAATCATCATGGTTTTGTATATTTATGCTTTTAACAGTATAATATACGAAATATGATTTTTTTATTTATGATATACTAAATCTGTTTTTTATATTTTTTTTTATTGTTCTGTAACATTATTATTATACTTTTCCATTTCTCATATTATATTAACATAAATATAAGAAAAACATCAAATATCCATTAACACATATACAAGTTTGTAAATGAAAGTATAATAAACAGAACTACATAATTTTATTTTTTTCAAGAAAGAGATTATGCCGGCACTTATAAAAAGTATCAGTTCGTATGTGGTTAATAACGGAAGTATGATGCGTCTATAAAATCCCAACTGAATAACAACAAACTAACTAATTCAGTCCTAATGAAATTGTAACCAGCATAATAAAATCACCAAGCAGACAAACAGTTTTGTAGTTTTAGATAGAAAGTACGCAACAATTTTTACGTTGCTACACGCGATCCTGAAAAACAACCCTTTCAAAGAAATATTAAACGAGGGAGGGAAAAACCAAAAATTCGGGGTTCTATAAAACAATGATTGTATATTGATTTGCCACAGCTGAAGAATTTGAATAACACTTGGACAATCTACTGAATGCGAAACTTAATATTCAACCATTTATTGCTGTTATCGGTAAACGTTTGATCTACCCAGAACATGTAATTTTATTTACCGACAGTCTCAAGTTCAAAGTTATAGTAATTTTAAAAGCGACAAACATTTGTTTTAAGTCGTTTTTGAATCTTTAATTTAAAATACCCAACGACGAGTCACGTGATCGGGCAATTTGTTCAAATTATTTTTATAATTTAGAAATCGGGTACGGTTGTCCTATACCAGGTTTCCGTATGTACATGCTCGTTATAAAATCCGGTAATTGCCTACTTGATTTTCTGGTTTTGCAAATTCTAGTGAAAATCTAGTGAATTTCTAGTTAGTCGATGCAATGAAGCACTAAAAAGGCCAAAAATTAGGAATTTTTTCCATAAGAACGGATCGGAATGCGGTTTTTTGCATTCGCTTCCAAAAATTATTTGTAAAAAATGTACCTACTTTGTACCTATGACAGATCGGAAATTGCATTGCTGCAGCCAAAAATGCATTCGAAAAATGCATTTTCTGAGACGCCTTTTGGAAGATTTCAAAACTTTGTAAATAAGAGTCAGAACTGGCCCAAATCGGGTACTCGGGGTTTTCGAGGTTGCTGATCACGATTATGATGTTCAAATTGATCCCCCGAACACCTGGAGTTCAGGAATGCCGATGAACGTCACCTCCGTGGAACTCTTCCACAAATCACGCGGAGAAGGAGAGAAACTCGGCGCTCGGGGGTTTATGGGTCGCCGAATTCAAATATGCCATCGTCAAACACACCAGGACACCTGGTGCGCCAGAATCTGGACGAGGACGTCATCTCCGAGAATTTTCCTGACAAGATTGACAAAAATAACCCGAAAATCATTGTGGGGGATTTTTTTGGGGCGCTTAATCCAAATTTCACGTTGAAAACGATCCCCTGTACATGACCCCTGTACAATCGAGAAAGACGAACCGAAAATCGATATGGTTTTTTTTTGGGGCGCTGAATCCGAATTCCACGTCGACAACGACTCCCCGAACACCTGATCCACCATACCCTGGCCCCGAACGTCTTCTCCCAAAATATATATAAAAAAATATATAATAATATAGACCAATGTGCAGCGGACGCTGATCGTACGATTGTAACGACAGCTCTGGAAGAATCCAGGGACGTTACAAAAAAGGTAATCATAGTCGCCGGAAATATAGACGTTGCCGTAATATTGACCCGCACTCTGCCTGGCAGATAATGAAATATTTCTACAGAAACCTCCAAGGCTCAATAAACCCGTAGAAGTATACTCTTCACTTAGTACTTTTTACACTTTCTGCCGTAGGCACTTGGCGAAACACACTTAATACACACATTTTAAATTTTTTTTAAAAACACTTGTTAAATATTTCGCAAAATTACAAAACGTTTAAAAAATCACTCGATCGATTTCGGCTTATTAGGCCATCATCAGGAGTACCTATCATACTAAACTATAAAAATAAAAATGTAGTTATATATATATATACATAGTTGGAAAAAGCAAAAAGTGAAACCAAAATATACAAATAAAAAATGTGGGAATGGTAAATAATAAAATTGGTGACAGCAATAAACATTAAAAATTAAAAATTAAAAGGGGGTGAGTTAAACACAGGTATATGATTATTGATTAGTCAACGGTCGAATAACAAAATTCCAGATGTTGATTTTTTTTTTTTTTTTTTTTTTTTATACCCCTTCTTTATTTTGTTATAACCCGACGTAATAGTAATTTTATGGTATGGAATGAGTATGTGAATAAAACAATGCGGGGTCGGTAATTGGTGAGAAACGGATTTCTCTCTGTTCGTTGAGGATATTTTGGTTAAAAAATATAGCTTTTCGGATTTCGTAAGATTCTAAGTTGTCTAAACGTCTGCTTTTTGGTTGTACATGTAATATTTCTAAATTGTTTAAACTGGATGTGTGATTTTCTAACGTTAAATGATTATAAAGGATAATATGATTCATGGCTACCAGATAAATGTTCTTTAACTCTAACTTCAAAATTGCGCCCAGTCTGTCCGATATAAGAGGAACTACAATCATTGCAATTGATCTTATAAACGCCAGACTTGGAAAGGCGATCAATTCTTGGTTTATTGTTAAAAATCGTTTTCTTAATTGTATTATTGTTATAAAAAGCAAAGCTAATATCTGTATATTGTGTCACGATGTTACTAATCCGTTGACTAGTTTTTCCTATATACTCTAAGCGGCGCCAATTTATCGGCATTGGGCTATCAGGTGGATAAATGTTAGCTAAAGCTTTATATTTCAGTTTTCTGTTTAATAGCTTTAATATAGTCTTAGCTGCATAACCGTTATTCGCTGCTATTTCTAAAATTATATTAAGCTCTTTGTTATAATTGGATATGGTCAAAGGAATGTTTATTAATCTATCTAAGAATGAGTGGAAAGCTGACATTTTAATATTATGGGGATGGTTTGACGAGTTAGGTATAATGGCGTCTGTATACGTGGGTTTTCTATAAATTTTGAACTTTAATGAAGAATTAATTCTGGTTATTGTTATATCTAGAAAGTTAATAGATTTGTTTTCTTCTTTTTCTACCGTAAAATTAATGGTGGGATATTGAGAATTTCTCACTTGGTTAAATCAAATCAAGGTTCGGGCGCACCAAGTGTCCGGAGGTGTTTGACGATGGCATATTTGAATTCAGCAACCCAAAAACCCCCGTGGGCCGAGTTTCTCTCCTTCCCCGCGTGATTTGTGGGAGAGTCTCACGGAGATGACGTTCATCGGCGTTCCTGAGCTCCAGGTGTTTGGGGGGCCAATTTTAACATCATAATCGTGATCAGCGACCTTGAAAACCTTCGAGTACCCGATTTGGGCCAGTTCTGACTCTTATTTAAAAAGTTTTGAAATCTTCCAAAAGGCGTTTCAAAAAATGCATTTTTTGAATGCATTTTTGGCTGCAGCAATGCAATTTCCGATTTGTCATAGGTATAAAGTAGGTACATTTTTTACAAATAATTTTTGGAAGCGAATGCCAAAAACCGCATTCCGATCCGTCTTTATGGAAAAAATTACGAACTTTCGGGCTTCATTGCCTCGACTAAGTTAAAAATCAAGAAAAGTGAATTTTCTAGTAAAATTTAAAAATGGATTTACCCGATTTCTAGTGTAATTTTTAACAAAACCAGATTTTGATTATTTTCTAGTAATTTCCAGTAATATTTTTAATTATACTGGAATTCTATATAGTGATAATCTAGCACAAAAAATTACTAGAAAAATACTAGATGGTTAGCTTTACTTTTTAAATTGGAATATCCAGTAAATTAAATGAAAGTCACGTAAATTTCATTACCAGATTTCCAGTAATAATAAAAATTACTTGAATTTCAGTTGAATTTTTGCATTGCATATTTTTTAATGTAGTTACCTGAAATCTAGTAAAATTCTAGTTAAATTAAATTAAATACAAGATAATCCCTGTTTGCTTATACAAGAAAGTTCTAGTAAATTAAATAGATTCTAGTAATATTAAGTGCGTTTTTTTATTCGCTATCCGGAGCTGCTATCGAGAGCCGTCATATGAAAATAGCTCCGGATAGCGGCTCCATATAAATAGGTAGAGCTAAATATTTTTTATTTCACGTTTTCACTTATGAATTAAATTAAAAATTATATTTTGACGTTAAATAAATGTAATTTACCAATGCCGAAGGGTACGAAGGGCCGAATGTCAAAGGGTCGAAGGGCCGAATGGGCCGAGTGGGTCGAAGGGCCGAATGTCGAAGGGCCGAATGGGTCGAATGGCCGAATTTTTTTGTTTTGTTTTTAGAAATATAATTTTTTAAATTTCTTGTTTTAAGGAATATTATTAACTATAATTTTTATTTATTTATGAAAAACATTATTAATTTTCCAGATATCAATGCCTGGTTGAAATGTTGTTTGTCAAAATGACTCATATTAAAATAGGTAGATAATACATTTTAGGTTGAAACAATATTCAAAACAACACATGAGGCAACAATATATGTACTTTAAAAAAACAGTTTAGTTTAATTTAAGTAGACATTTTGGAAATTTTGCCTTAAACTGTAATTTGTCTTTATAATTATGTAATAAATTGTTAGCAGTATATTCACATCACTAAATCACAGAGAAATTATTTTATTCGTCCAAATAGAATTTTCCTTCACGCTAACGAATAAACAATGGTTTGATTTGTATGACATTTTATGACAAAATTCTTGTTTGGTTTTGGTGAAATACCTATTATGTACAAATATTTTTTCATCCCTTTTACAAAAAGAACACAAAATATAAACAACAAAATTAATGCAATATTTTTGCCGATAGAATATCCAAAGATTAAACATAAAATATGTATAAACTAATAAGAAATTTATTTATATTTGATAAAAAAATTTACAAAATATTCCTTAAAACAAGAAATTAAAAAAATTATATTTCTAAAAATAAAAAAAAATAAACAAAAAAATTCGGCCCTTCGACCCATTCGGCCCTTCGACTCATTCGGCCCTTCGGCCCTTTGACCCATTCGGCCCTTCGACCCATTCGGCCCTTCGACATTCGGCCCTTTGAAATTCGGCCCTTCGTCCTCATTCCCAATATTAACATACATTAAAAAATTACTAGAATTCTAGTTAATTTAGCCGTTTGCTCGCGTATTAATTTCATTTTCATCGTCTGATATTCAGTATCAGTAAAACGTTGAATTTCGTAGTGTGTTGTGGTGAAATAAAAAAAAGTTGAAACAATTAAAATATTAGTATTTATATAAATTGTGAGTGACTGAGTGCTATTATAAAATAAGTAAAGTGAGTATTGAAATGTTACAAACACGTAGTTTTAATATTTTATGCAACAGCTATATTGCCGTACATATTTAAACATAATTTACATAACTACATTTTTGGCCAAATTGAATTATTGATGCCAATCAATAGCTGAAATAAACTTGATTATAAAAAAAGAACTGTAACTTGAACAATAATTATAAAAAATAATTAAAACTAAATCCAGAAACGCGTAATAAGAAAAATAGTTTTCGTTTTTAATACAAAATACACTAGTTTCAAAACGGAGTTACTTTCTCAAAATGCGTTTTCTTAATTTTTTTTATTTATGTAAAACATGTTTAGTACGGCAGTATACAAAATACACTCAAACCTAGTTTTGTGCGGTCCTTTCTTGTGCGATTATTTGTTGAAAAAAATTGTCGATCAACATACTAAAGGTGCACCGAGAAAAAAAATTAGTTGTTTTAAATAAATCTCTATCTGTTTTCAATTATTTTTTTGGTCACTTTCACGCAACTAGGAAAAAGATCAAATTTCTTTGATTTTAACTACACAAATCTAGTGCGAAAAAATCCTTGCTTTTTTACTAAATTCGTAGTAAATTCTATAATTTATTGTAGTTGGTTTTGTATCTTTGCTAAATAATTGTTTGTAGTATTTTCTACTATATTTTGCGATTTATAGTCGACAATACTAGAACAATAACTATTATTTATGAAAACAAAAATTAGAAATCTATTTACAATAACTAGTACGATTAGTTAAATACACTATGTTTTAAAAGTAATTTTAATTATATTTCTAGTTAAAACCAATAACGCCAAATGTTTGAAATGACTATATCCGTTATTTGAGTTTACTATTTAATATCATTCATTTTGACTAGTGGATTACAGTTAAAATTACTATTTGGGTCTAATCAATTCAACTACTTGGTTTATTTATTTTTTTATCCATTGCAATTATTAACTTAAAGCCTTAGTTTTAAATTTTTTCTTAATTAATCATAAGTTTTACAAACAATTTCTAAAAATTTCTTTAGTTGTAAATTCTAGTTTACAATTTTTTAATATTAAAGCAGTTTTTCGAAACTAATTTTAAAATATTTAAAACTTATAATTGATTAAAATAAAATTAAAATTTAATATTTTGGGTGAACCTTAAGATATAAAATTAACTTAAATGAAATAGTAGAATAAACTTAATTAAGTCAACACTGAAGAGAGGTAAAATACGAAATACAGAACAAAACATAATAACGCATTATTTTTGAATTCGAAGTGCATATCTTTATTTTCTGAATCACAGGAATGATGATTTATTACATTAATTCATATAAATAGGTTACAGTTTTTACATTATTAAAAACTACATTTCGATAGTTTTATTGAAAACCGACACAACTCAAAAACTGACAACTAAAAAAATAGAATGAATTTTCCACAATTTGATTCACTAATGATTGACGTAAAAGTGGGCGACATATAGGTAGGTATTTGCAAACAAAACATTTCAGATTTTGATTTAAGTCGTTTTCTAGAATACCATCGATTAGTCAAAATTTTCTTCTTGAAATTAAAATAATCAAATAAACATAAAAAAAATATGTTTCAATTAAAAAATTCAACCTTAATTTTTATACACTTGTGTATATTTCTGTAATAATAAAGGAAATTAAAAGTTAGATTAAAGAAAAGATCGACTATTTAAAAACTTATAAAATTAAATTTTAAATTTAAATAATTTTTTATAATTTCGTAAGGCCAAAATTGAAAAAAATGCTATGTAGTACGAAGTACTAAAATTAAACTTATGTTTACCTTAAGGATACAACTAATTTGGTAATAAACAGTTTATTAGATTATTAATAGAGCTGATTACTGCATCGTACTCTGTTTCTATGTTATAGAAATATCTTTGAATAAAATTCCAAAGTGTTATTCTTATTACCGACAGCTATGACCAATGGTTGCAAAGTGATTCCCAATTTAGAGTACTTTTCACGAACTTTTTTGTATTTCTATTTTAATATCGTTTTGAGTACAAATATGCAAAATTAGGCTTTGCTGTGCTTCAACTATAGAGGGCTTCCACCTTTGTTTCTTTTCTATGGTTATGAGTACTGGTTTCAAAATTCCAGCTATTGACAGTATCAACACAAAGACAGATGTATCTAAAAAAAAAAATTAAAGCAATAGGTTAATATTATTTCAAATATTACCAAATAATACAGAATTACCATCATTAGCGTCTTTGTCCAACAAAGACAGTAAATTAAGGCAATGTTTATCTTTTAATTTTTCTTTAAAAACTGGGACAGCGTAGTCTATGAAAGAATTAAAAGCTCCAATCAAACAATTTTCTCGTTCAGTGTACATATTTGTAAAATCCTGTTCAATCCGAAATATAGAAGATTTTTTGATTTAAATAAATACGGAAATAATTTTAAGTGCAAACTACTTACCAGAGTGTGCCCTAAGCTGTGAATGTATCTTGGCCAGTTTGTCAAAAATTTTGAATTAAGGGGTTCCTGACGTTGAAACTGTTGCCGATAATTGTATGTAATTTTCCATTTTTCAAGCACCTCTGTCCACGGTTCATCATTATTACACAGCCATTTCCGATGCAGCTCCATTTCTTCGTTGTTGCTACCAGTATCGACCGTAACAGTTTTCTCGACATTTTTAATATTAAGCTGTCGTTTTTTTGGAGGCGGCTTTATTATGCCTTCTCTACGACGACGTGCTACCAGGTTTATATTTTTATCGTACAAAATACCCGTCGGGTTTTTTTTATTTTTTGCTGAGAGGTAGTAGAAGTCCTAAAAAATTAAAATAAAAAAAAAACAGAAATGTTTATATATGTACATAAAGAAAGATTTTTCTGAGTTACTTTGGTTAAACATCGCGGCTGAATCATCCAAATCGACCTGTATAAACAAATCAGCGGTATTGATCATCTGGTTCGATTCAATTTAGATGATTCATCCACGATCATTAGCCAAAGCGACTCGTGTAATTTCGTCTTAATATTCAAGCAATTCTAAAATGTTTTATAATATTATAAATATTATTATACTCACAATATTTTCTCCTTCGTAATATTCGCTGATTAAATTACCACAAAGCCTAATTTCGTTAATTGTCATTCTTCTATTAAATGAATCCATAAATTGACCAGTTAAGCTTGTCACAAATAATTTTCGTTTTTTATCATCAACTTTTTTTTCTTGAACACTCTCTTTGAACATTTTACCGCAAAATGAAGTGCTTACAAATTTTTTAAAGAAATCCTTAAGAGAATCTGTAGACGTAGGACTTGGAAGAGATTCCAACCACGTTGAAACCATTGACGATTTAGAGCAGGATTCTGTTGTAGCAGTTTGGTACCAACTAGATGTATCGATTTTCTGTAACAATAAGTATTATTATATCACTTCAATAATAGAAAATTACGAATTAGCTTACATGTTTTCGTTTCAATTTCAAAAGTTTTGTTCGAAACAATATACGAACTCCTAGATCACAGTCTGGAATTAACTAATAAATCTTCTGGACTAATAAATCTTCCCTTTCCATTGAAATCAGTCTCTCGAATGAAAATTTTAAATCTGCAAAATTCCAACAGAATTCATTATTAAGTGCTGGGGCTAGTTTATAGTATGTAGCTAGAACTAATTAAAAATTATTGTGTGAATCTTACCAATTAGGTGTTCAAAAATTTTCAAATCCATTTTCCATTCAGTCACGACTAAATCATACAATTTTTGTATATCACTAATATTTGAATTATTCGAAGATGGACTGATTATGATCATATTTTCTGTTTGAAACGAGTCTAGAATATTTTGATTGCTAACGTCACTTACATTCAAACATGCTGAAACTCTGGTTGACTTATTTCGTTCAATGAAGACACGTGTTTTTCTTGTTTCTCATCCATGTTTATCTGAACTAAACGTCACACAAAAAAAATATTTGGGGGTATAACAGTTATACATTTATATACAGTAGTAAAATAATTCATCAGTCAATAATTTATTAATACGAATATTTAACGTATTAATGCAATATTTTATTACTTACCTAAATTCTAATAATAAAAGCACTTCGTCCTTAATTCCTTTAATAATAAAACCACTTCGTCCTCACACCTCTGTTAGTTGCACACAAATGACGCACAATCTTGAACAAACACGAAATATGTATCCCGTATTTATAATTTCAACTAAATATTGTATATAGTTAAATTGATTAGTTCAATTTTAAAATATAATAAATTTGACTAGTTAATTACTACGAAAATAATATGTTTTATAATGTATGAAATTAGTTCAACTATTTTTGTAGTAAAATCAACTATTTGCATATTCCATGATACAACGTGGAGTCGATTATCTAGTACTATTAACTATACGTAAATAATTTTGCAGTAGGTACATATTCCTCTCTTCTCTTCATCGAAAACGTGTTATAATTGGCTGATGTGGTCACGTGTTGTCTTTTTTGTTTTTAAAATTTTATATTTTTTGAATTCTCCTTTTTAAGCTTTATGTTTAGGTATAATGAATTAATGAGAATGGGGTTTTATTAAAAAATTAAAAAAAGCTAAAAAACCAAAAAAAATGATTTTATTGTATATATGTATTTGTATAACGAACATAAGCCATCCTGTAAACTTGATTCTGCTGGTAGGTGGTATCTAACCGGCAAATCTTAATTTAAAAAATGTCCCTACCTGAGAAAATATTACCGACTAGCAATTGCTGCCGCAAAGCAACAGTATAAAGGCTGTGAAGCGGTTAGAGTCGGTACCACTAGTTAATACAAAATACATATTTTAACCTGGTAAACATTTTCTCTTTTTTTGTGTATTAAAACTAACAAATTATCTGATGCAAAGTCTAGATTACTTAATCCAACTTAACAAATTAATAATATCTAATGAATCAATTTTTGATAATTCGTATAATACAACACACCTTAGAATATCCAATTAATTATATTTATTTGAAATTCTTTTTAAGTACAGTTTCAGTAAACTTATATATAAGTGGTATTAAATATAATTTTTAAGTCTAAATGCTTTAATTCCTGTTGGTAGATAATACAAATGAATCGGAAAACCGACAAAATCTGTAATACTCTTAAGATGTAGTTCGTTATTTATTTCCCCAGCAACATACGATCTATAATGAGAATCGTATGATATTATATTCACATTTTTACAATATACATAGAGTTCTTTATTTCTGATTAATAAATATTCAATTCTGAATAAAAAAACATTATTACTTTGAATATTGGTTAGAAAATAACCAGTTTTATACAAAATATTCTTAAATTTTACACAATTAGTTAATTTTTCGTTGTATGCTAAACTTTCAATGTTTAAATTATTTGATTTTTTTTTTTGTGAGGGATGTCTCTTCAAATTCTAACTCCTTTGCCCACGCATTGTTTGTCATACAAAATAAACTAAAGTTTAAAATTGATTTTATAGATAAAGACAAACATGAATTTAAACGAGAAGTGATCGCGCGCGCAATTATTTTTAAATCTCTAAGTTTTGATTCGTAACGAAAACACCATAAATACCTTAATGGCCCACTACATTTAATAGCATTAGGATAATGAACCAAAAAATGATGTTTTGGTTTCAGTTTCAATTTAAATAAATTTTGATACATATCATTATGTGTTCTAATTAGTAAACGTAAATTGTGCAAATCATCGTTTTTTATCGATGTTTTCAAAATAATATCAATTATATCAATTAAAACAAGTAGAAATTTCCAAACAGAATTACCTCTTTCTACTTTGTCTCCAATTATAAGCGGTAAAAAGTGCACTATAGTCATCATTTCACGAGCAGAGCATTTAATATTATTGTTTTCCAACGCTTTTAAATCTATTTCGGGGGAAATATTTCCAATTTCAGTTTCACCATAATTAAACATTTGTTTTCGTTGATTTAATTCATCGATTGTAAATGTTTTGGTTTTGATAAAAAAACAAAGTGTAGCACAAATATCGTATTTACAAACGCCTTCGAAAACATCATGCATAATATCGAAAATAACATTGTCTGTTACATGAAAACTTTCTATTTCATTAAAAATAGAGTTTTCTATCATATTAAACCCGTTTTTGATGTATTATGAAGTTCCAAGTCACACATGTAATTCGTCTCATTTCTTAGAAAATCTTCGTATTCCTCTCGGTCAATTTGCATGCATGACTTACTTCGTTTACATCGCCTGCAATAGAAATTTGCCGCAAATGACGATGAAAATCCTAATATTTTGTTTAGAGCCAAATTATCTCCCAAAATACCGGCAAGGGCAAAATGTACCTACAATTAATAAAATCAGATATCTAAATTTTCGAATGAATATGATTTTGTTGCATAACATACCTGAGTCTTATTGCCATCAACAATTAATTCAATGCCATTTTCTTTCAAATATTTTAATTCTTCGACTAACTTTATATAGGCAACTTCTTGACCACAGCTCTTGACATCTTGAGATTTAAATAATGCTCCTACAAAAATTTTATCCAATTTGCCAAGCTCCCAATTGGGAAGTGTGGGAAAACTGTAGAGCAGTGCAGTTAAATTTTGTACTCCATTGTGAGATCCTAAGGGATTGTTTATCTCAAAGTCGTCAGAATATATTACTAACGGTAATACAAGTTTACCGTCCATTAGTCTAATTATTTTTTTCCATGATTGTAACAATATTGGAATAATTTCGTGAATTCATTTCCTTGTTATAACAATCCATGACCTTAAATAATAGAACTAAAATTAAAACAATTTCAATTTACCTAAATTGAGATTCAACTGTTACCTTTTCAAATACATCTGGCATTTCAAAAAAATTTTTTATTTGAAATCTAATTGGTAGAATTACACCTTTCATAATTTTTTCGTCGATAATTGGAACCCCGTGTGACATTGTTTCAGTGATTTCATTGTTGAGTGTTATTATGCGAGGGTCTTCATATAAATTACGCTGTCTTAGTTTATTTAAGAACTGATATTCAGAACTTAGAATCCCAAAGCAGTCGTACAACTTTTTAATCTCAACCGAAATTGTTTTCTCGTGTATGTTGGAATTAGCATCAACAATATTTAGCAATGGTTTTAAAATTATATCTGACACAGATTTTTGAGGGGGATATAGGAAAAATAACTGTTTTATCGCCGAAGTATAGTAAACGCAAATATGTTTCATAGTTAAATTTACAATCAAATAGTAAACTTAACTACATCCCAGTTATTTAATAAATCAACTACGTAAGAGTTGTCGAAATACTATAGACTTTTTTCTCGGTGTGCATATGTAGGTAGGAACACATACTTGTGAAGCTTCGAATTTTTTTTTGAGCGTTTTTTTTATGCGGTCCCAAGCTATCCACCACAGAAAAACAGGTTTGAGTGTAATAAAATAAAAAACTATAATATAGATAGTGTGGTTTTGAGTGTGTATGCGAGTGTAAATATTATTTTAATTTTGTTTTATTTTACTGCATAGATCAACAAATCAATGAATCTGCATTTATCTGCCTACATAACACGGATTTTGCAGTAATGCAAATTAAAATAGGGCCACGTAAAAAACTGGTTGCACTACAAATTTTATTGGTACTACAATTATCGTGCAGTAATTATCCATCGGAGATTGATTCATTAAATACCGAAGCAAATGTACCATCCATAGAATTTATTGACTTTCTAGGAACACCTACTTCTGGAATTTATAGCTCAGTAAAAATATTTTTCATATCGACTATACACAGAAATAAATTCAATTATTATTTCTATAGGAAACTGATTTAAAAGCATGTTTACAAATCAAAAATGTTGCACTACATAGAAAATTGGAGGACAATCGTCATCTAAATCATATCGATACTTTAGATTTAACAGGAATAGCTGTAGATATTACATATTCAATTGTGGAAAAAAAGCTGTGCATTAATATCTTTATACAAACTACATAATATTAAATCATTTTACTTTTCAATCAACCTTTATTATAGTTATCCTCAAACTACTGACAAAATAAATTGTGCGAAGGCTGTTGTGAATTGTTATCCTCAGTGGTATCCCAATGGATGGCTTGCCCGGTTATGTAAGTTACAAATACATCATAGTTTTATCAACATCTAATGAAAACATTTTATTTTAGAGTTTATGGTTTAATCCAAATGGATCAATATGCCAAAAAAAGCGAATGGGAGGATTGAATTTCGTCTAGTCAATATAAGGAAAAACCTGCCAATCGACAAAAAAAAATATTATGTCAAAGCGAAATTTAGTTTTCAAACCGCAGGAGAGTCAGGTACAATTTTAGTGGACTATAACATTGATCCAGCTACATTCCCTATTCGTTTGAACCCGTCCCAATGACACCCTATATATACCTATCTGTATGTATTTAAATGGACCAACTTTTAGTATAAACAATCCTTTTGGTCTAAGAAACAAAAAAAAACAAGTAGATAACAACAAGGAATATTTGTAAAAAATCCCATGGGACCGTAGACCACTCTACAGTGGTTTTTTTGAGAAATAAAAAATATCTATAATTAAAATAAAATCCAAAAGCGTTTTTTTATTATTTAAAATTTATTTAGACGGCAATCTAGTATAATCAACGGATAAACTAGTAAACAACGATGACGTAGGATTAACTAGAATTCTGCTAAAGTATATAGTTTTTTCCAGTTGTTTTACTAGAACTTTAGTAGAATAAATACAGGAAATCTTATAGTTTTGCAATAAAATCTAGTGATCGATTTTACTTGAAATCTAATCAAAAAACCATATTTCTCCTAATTTTATCGGAATTCCATTTGTAAAATCTAGTAGAATTGTTTACTTGATTTTCAGTAATACAGATTTGTATTTCAAGTAAGATCGCCATATTTTATTACAACCAGAAATCTAGTATTTTTAATTTTATTTGATTCAACTAGATTGTCTAGTGAATTTTTATTTACCGTGTAGAAAGCGTGTTATTTCGTTGTATCCCTATAAAAAGACGTCGGGAACACCAATATTGGAATCACACACATATACAATTTAAATTTCAAAAAATGATTTATTTATTTAATTTATTTTTGTTTTTGATTAATTAATTTTAAGAAATTTTCTTTTTATACTTATTAATCAACACATCCGTGCGATGTCATCGTGGTGTTGCCAGTAATAAAGTATAGAGACTATGAGCGCACGTGCCCTTTGCACTATATCCGAGGTGAGAAGTCAACCCAATAGTGATGTTGGAAACGTTGAGCGGAAAGAACGTTGCAGTTTGAGTGAGGTCGGACGCCAATTTATGTGGTTGTACAATGTACATTGTGGCGGAATACGAATGAGTGGGCCGCTACAAAGCCTTATGGAATTTGACGAAAGTTTTTTCTGACAGAAAATTTGACAGGTCGACCAGTGAAATCCGTATACCAATTTATCAGACAACAATAAAGCAAACGCAAATTTATTTTGAACACATTAAAAATACGTTTAGTTTTTGGTGGTAAATTTGAAATGGAAGAAGTTGAAGATTTGCAGGACATGTATTTATTGTTGAAGGGATTAAAACGTCTCAAAGACTTACAAAATAAACAAAAAATACGTAAATCTTGTAACATAAAGCCGAATTTGGCTATTATAAGGTACACATCGGACAGATTATCCGTTACAGCAGATTAAATCCACTAAATAAAAAAATGGGAATTCTCGAATTCATCTCTTTCGGATTCTATCGCTATTGCTTTTTCTATACTGAAAGGTAGATAATTTCATCATTAATCAAATGACTAAAAATTTGTTTTCTAGTTGGCTTTGAAAATGTTCCTTTTTTGTTTATCACTTCAATATATGGTAAAAAGATTTTAATTTTATTGTTACACGTGAATAAATCCAGCTCATTTTCCTTTCTTTTGTTTAGTTTTATTAAAATAAAAAATATTAAATAATAAATTAAATTAGTGTTGTCGAATTGTTTTTTTTAAACTGGGAAAAAACAAAAGCCTAATCGATGTTGAAAAGGGAAAAATTGATGCCGAAAAACTAGGCCGAAGTCATACTGTTGTGCTAAATTTAAAAAATCCTGAACACTATGGAAAAAAACTGTTGTTTCGAAATTAAAACCGGTAGATAAGAGAAAAATAATTCATATTGCCTCCAATTCTGCTCTATCTGCTCGCAGAATCAAGGAGAAAGCCGGTGTTAATGTTTGTGTACAAACAGTTCGTTGCGCCATACAGAAAGCTAAACATCTTAAACGGATGAAAATTAACAAGACGCCACCATTCAACGAAGCTCGAAAAAACAATCGGCTTCACCGAAAGAGCATATCACATGGAATAACCAGTGGTATAAAGTCGTGTTTTCGGATGAGAAAAAATTCAATTTAGACGGGGCCGATGGTTATATTATAACTATTATTTCTATGACCTACGCAAAGAAGAGTTAGTCCTCAATCGACATCAAAGCAGGGAAGGAGGGGTTATGGTCTGAGGAGCTATTTCATACTATGGTGGGATTGAGTTAGATTTAGGAAATCAAAAAATGACAGCAGAAGTCAAGAGTTCTCCCTGGCGCTAGGAACTTACACTCAGAAAGTAGACACATAAAATAATAAAACGTAAAAAAATTATCAAAGTACACATCTTGTCTACAACATCAGCGCCTAAACCAATCTGGTTATTGTGGCGTCCTGCTGCTTCAACATATGGAATAAAGTTGAAAAGGAGTTGAATAATCCACACAAACACCATAATCTAAACGCGAATTTGCCTAAAATAAACATTTTTAAGAAGGGCCGTCCAAAATAAGGAACCATTTTCTCATCGATTGATAAGTGAGGGCTGAATATACCAAATTGCAAAAAAAAATTATTTAGGAGCTTAAAATATGGTGTTACCTTTGCAAATTTATCGGAAATATCCAAATTATTATTATCACATAAATGGAGGAACCATTTGATAGTTTTAAATTTTGAACGCGACATTGCTTGTTTTACTATGCATACTCCCTAATGAATGTCGATTGCTCCAGTAATGGTCGATAGACGGAAGCGTGTGATATCCTGACAGCAATTAGATTTCTAGGAAACATTTACATAATTCCACAATTGAGCACACATTTTGAACATTCACATGATTTCCTTATTTGTTTGTTTCAACTAATATATGCTGAAGGAGTTCATAGTCGAAAAATTTCTGAAATATTTCGATAGCGTTCAAGTGTCCCATTTCAGCGCTGATATTTTTAACTAGGCCGACGAGTGGCCCGTGATTTGCTGCATTGGTATATAGAGGTTTGGTGCGGTTTGTGTAGTTAGCTAGAACTCACAGTGCGGTGTGGGGTTTTCCAAACATAATCTTATTCTTGAATATCCCCATGATATAAACATAGAACAGACAAGAAAAAATTAACATCATTTTTGCCACGTTCTTACTGCCTAGAAAATAATAAGTAAGGTGTGATCGTCTGGAACAACAGCTTCAACCTCCGGAAATCCCCGTCATGACTGCCACAAGAGCCCCCTTATTATAGGGTCGCCTACCGGAAATGCCTCTCCAGTCGCAGACCCCCCCCCCCCCCCCGGCAAAACCTGTCCAGGGGGAACGAACGACCCGATCAGAAAGTAAATGGAGTACATAATTACTAAGTAATTTATCAAAAATTATTAAAATTCAGACAAGTCCTGATTTGCGCGAAGTGGTTGTAAAGCTGCACTTGGAGCGCCGTTCGCTGTGCGAAATTACAAAAATTCTTAATAAATCGAAGTCAACAGTGCAACATATTCTGAACACGTATAAAAAACAGGCATTATTTAATTACAAAACAAGATCCGGGCGAAAAAGGATTCATAATGAAAGGGATAAACGCGCCGTTCTACAAATAATTCGCAAAAATCCACGAACTTTCAGTTCGAATGTACAACGAATGATTGCCAGCAGTTGGAGGAAAGAAGTAAGCTCTCGTACGGTACACCGACTGCTAAACCGGAAGAAGGTATTTTTCAAGAACCCCCAGGAGAAAGCCGTTAATTAGCGGTGTAAATAAAACAAAGGGGCTTCAATCCGCCAAAACACACTGTAGCAAGGACAGTTCTTTTTGGAGTAATGTTATATTTACAGACGAGAGCAAGTTTAACATTTTTAGACACGATGGGGTCGCAAAATTTGGCGAAAAGAGGGCCAAGCAACGCAGATACAAAGCCTAAGTACAGTGAAACATGGTGGTGGCAGTGTAATGGTCTGGGGCTGTATGTCGGCGGCAGGGGTAGACAATTTAGTATTTATTAATGTCATTATGAACAAACATCTATATCTAGATATTTTGCGAGGCAGTTTGGCCGCATCTGCCGAGAAGCTAGGGTTAGCAAATGGAAGGTGGGTATTCCAACAGGAAAACGGCCCCAAGCATACGGCTCATATAGTGAGAGAATGGCTACTATACAATATGCTGGAACAACTGAATTATCCTCCGCAAAGCCCGGACTTAAATCCCATAGAGCATCTATTATGGGATTATTTGGAGAAGCAGCTGCATAAGCACCAAATAACTTCCAAAAAAAAAATTGTAGAAAGCAATAATGCCAGAATGGAGCAAGGTTCCAGTTGAGTTCACTCAAAAATTGGTGTTATATATGACTAAAAGGTTTCAGTCCGTCCTAGAAGCCAAAGGTGGCCCAACCAGATATTAAAGCTGCGCTAAATTTATTTTGTATATAACGTACGAGGAATTATGTCTGATGGTGTGATGGAATAAAATTAAAACTTTTTAAATTTACTGTGGTATTATATTATTATAATAAATTATACATAAATAGTCTTTGTTTTTAATCGCCTTTCATACTTTTGAACGTTGACATTATTAGCTGCAGGATCTTCGAGTTTCTCCAGTTTAGGAGACTGTACGATGAATTATGTCATGTCGTATCACCCCTATTCCCATAGTCGCATCACTTCAGGTGATGTGATAACTATCACATCACTTCAAGTGATGATTGGTATTCTCTTAGTCGATTCATAAAATGTGATACGACAAATGGCAGAAACTATACCTATCTGGCAGCACTAAAAATATCCTTACAAATGACGTAATATTTGACATTTATAAATCAAATTTTTCTCATGTTTTTAAAATCTATTTGTGTTATTTAAAAAAAAAAATTGATAATTAAACAAATAAATAAATATTTAAAAAAAATATGAGTAGTGTTGAGTTTTTCTACACCGACGATAGTAAAGGGATTTTAAGAGATGCTTCTAATCCTTTGGAACTACAGAATAATTTGTGAGTTACTGCAATTTGATAAATTTTATAAATATATTTATCTCGTTTCTTACAGATTTATTCAGTATTTTTACATCAATAAAGAAGCATTTAATTTTATGCTATCAATACATAATTGAATATACATTAGAAAAAACCACCAGGTACGGTTCTGTGCCTCCAATCATAAAATTGGCAGCGGCATTGCGATTTTTTGCTCAAGGAAGTTATCAGACACAATTTCTATTGCATTTCATTGGAAAATTGTCTGCATGCCATAAATTAACTTCATTTAAATGATACGTAGAAGCATGTTTGATTGATGGTATATATATACTATAGTATGCCGTCAAATCCTCAAGTACTAAAAGAAAATGGTGAACATTGGCCAAACGATTTTATAAATACTCGTCACATGTGTGTTTGCAAATTAAAATCGCACAAATTAAAAGTATTCGTTTCTAAACTTTACGCCACAAAATGAATAAAAGTTGTATGTATATGTGTCTGCTGTTACACGAAAAAAAAAAATTACACGAAATTTATATCGAACATTTTTTCGCTAAAATTTGAGCTTTTTTGCTATACAGGTTATCGAAGGATATTCATTGAAAATCATCTACAAAACCAAACTCGTAAAATGATGTATTTCCGTTATTTTCTATTCCACTTTCTACACCCAAAGCAAGACATGCCATGATCATACCTAATAACAAGGTACATTAATTTGATTCCACTGAATTAATTATTACAACATGGATGTATAATAATAGATAAGCTCTGTTATATAAATTGTAATTTGAATTTAAATATGCGAGGTGAATACAAAAACGTATAGTATCAAACGATAAAATACTACAAAAAAGGGGTCGTGTAGTGCATGCAAAATAGAAATTATAACTTAAAAAACCACAGGAACATAAAATCTACGTACGTAACAATAAAAATTTTAAATTAGAACAAATCAACCCTTTTATATTTAATTTTATTATTTTTAGATATAAATATAATTTTATTCTTAAAATAGATACACAATTTTCCGTTTATCTTTTTTGATATTTTCATTTTATTGTTACGTTCATGGTAAAACCTCCACTCTATGCTGGCAAAAGGTTCCACCCACACATCTAGTGTATTTTTTTTAAAATATACATAGGTAACAGTTTCACGTTTTCAATCTTCATTACAATTTTATTGTTGTTTTGTGTTGTGTATAAATTACACAACCCTTAAAATAGAAAAAAAGTGATTAATAATAAAATGGAATATTTATAGAATGTTTTGTTTATTTTTTAAATTGAAATTAAAATTAATTATAGGCAAACTTTTAAGTATTTGAAAATGATTTTTGGGCATGAACTAGGATTTGTCAACATACCAATGCACATATTAAGTATTTTTAACTTAGAATTTTGCCCTATTGGAGAGGAGACACAAAGGGCAATTTCTCGAGACCCCAAACTTAGGGGCTACTAAATTACATTCCATAAAGATGCAAGAAGTTTGAATAATTGATAAATTAATCAAGGATAAACATTAGCAATTTATTAATAAAATTTGCGAACGAAATCATAAGATAAGAGAAAATAGGCAAATTTTAGCGGAATGCTTTACAACAGTGTTTAAATGTACATTTATCCCGCATAACACACAGAATCGACAGGGTATATAAAGCGGTATTTCGGTAGAAGGTAATCAAAACAAAAACAGCAGTTAAGTGAAAATTATTAAAACATAAGTGAATAAATACAAAGTTCACAAAAAAAGTGTCTAGAAGTGGTAAGTTTATTTAGAATTTTTTAAATATTTTTTTTAAATAATCTGTTGGCATAGCCCCCGCCAGTGGCAAGGGGACAGATTCAGAGAGTAAAGTGAATACAAAATTGTATAAGATGTATACATTTTTAATTTATTTTTGATTTCTTTGTGGGATTCCACAGTTCGTCCTGCGTATTCCAAAACACATAGAATTAATAAACATAACAAAACTTAATCCAGAGGAACAAATGTTAAGAGATTGCAGAGAATGCTTACGATTTTTTATGTTATGGGTATACGAAGATAAATTTTTTTTGTTAGAATATTGGAGTTCATGGAAGATAACAGCCCACATCAGATATCTTTGGGAACCCCCATTAATTTTCATGCCGTACAGATCTTATGCATCATTTACAAACAGATACCGCAATATTATGAAGTTTGGAAAAACACGAAGAATGGCACTCTAGAATATAGCCGCCGCCAACAACACCATCAGGGAGCAGACTAATCAAAGACGTTAGTTACGCTGGAGTCCGATTGATTTTAACACAATTGTTGTTAATGTTATTTGTTACGTCACTAGCAGGATCAGCTGCGAACAAAATAAAACCATTTAGAATTAATCTTCAAAATATTTCAATTATGTACTTAACTTTAAATTATGAATTGCGATCGATCCAATTTGTTGTTGCCATAACCTGAAATCATATAAGAAAGTAAAATTTAATTAGTCTTCCAATTTAATTAACAATTTAATATCTATATAATTATTTACCTTAACCTTCACTGCAATGCACTATATTTATGGCCTGAAATAATTAATAATATTTAATTGACTTACTGTATATTAAATTAACAAAAATGAATTGTTTACCTTTTTTTCTGTATTGTATACAAATTAAAATCTTGTTTGACAATGTTATTTTCAAAACCTTACAAATGTAAAATTTGCTTTGTTCAATACAATTATGCATTAGCCACCTATCATAATTAGTACTAACTAAAAACTTTGTAAACATTATTTTTCTGTAAAACAAATAAAATGGCTTCTGAAATCAACCATCAAAGCGTTCACAACTAAAAAATACAAAATAAATTATTTCGAGCGATAGTACACAATAGTTGTACTTTAAAACAATTTTTTGCTATCGACCAACCAACCACCCTGAAAGTTATATTAAACCGTCATTTTCTGTACCAAGTTTTGAGAAGAATTTGGAACCCGACCTATTGGTACAGAAACACTGGTCCTTCGAGCCGGATCCGAGCTGGATCCAATCATCAAATCAAAAAAAAAAAACGCCGAACTCAAAGCAGCGATTCAACGTAAGGAAGCAGAAAAGTCAGCCGGATTTAACACATCAAAGTAGAGAAAGCACAATTTTCACCACCGTAAAACCGCATGGAAACGTAACCACATGGAAAATAGACCGCAAGTATCAAAATGCTTATTAATTAAAAATAAATATTTTATTGAAACTAAATTATCGAGTGATTTTCATTAATTTGCAATATAATTTATATAAATATACCGTTCTGAAAATTAATTCCACCTGTTGCGAACATTTACCATTTTGTAATATACTTATCTCGTTTTGTAAATATAATTTAAAATTCATCAATATTAACTTCCGGAGTCAGTGATTAGTGATAAAACATAAAATTTGTGATACTAAAGCGTCATAAAATGGCTGACGCCACAGCATTCACAGCAATGAAAAAGACCTTCATAAAAGGCAGCATAACCAAAATACTAAATTTTATCAGCGCCATAAACAAAAATATTAACGTGGAAGATATTAAAGTAAGGCTAACAAACGTTGAGCGATACAGAAATGAATTTATCGAGGTTGAAAATGAAATAGTCGCAATCGATAACAAAGAGGAGTTAGACCAAGATTTTGAAGAAAACTACTACAAAGCTGTCGCTGGGTTGAATTTTGCGTTAAGAAAAATGGTAGAGCCAACAGTCAACACTCAACGATACTTTGATTGATGCTTCTATGGCGGGAAACCACATCGACGTAAAACTACCCAAAATTTCCATACCTGTTTTCGCTGGCGACTATACCGAGTGGCAGTCATTCCATGACTTATATTGCTCAACTATTCATGACAATGCTAGACTAACGCCGTCACAAAAACTGCAATATCTGAAGGGGTCTTTAAAAGGAGAAGCAGCAGGTTTATTGAAACATTTCAGTATCACGGATGCGAACTATATAGAAGCGCTGGGAAAATTAAGCGAGATATACGATCGGAGAAAGCATACCATCTATGCCTTTATAAAAAGCTTTATGTTTCAACCAGCAGTAACCACTCCAAATAGCTCAAACGTTAGAGTTTTATTAGACACGTCAGCAGAAATAATCCGAGGACTTAAGGCGCTAGGAGAAGAAACAGAAACCAGCGACCATTGGTTAATTCATATTCTGGTGAGCAAGCTAGATTACGAGACCAATAGCTTATGGGCACAAACCTCGGCCGAATATGACTTACCAACCTTAAAACAGTTTTTCGACTTTCTCTTAAAAAGAATCGACGCATTAGAATCGCTAAAATCGCAAAACAAACGCTTTCAACCTCAGTCAACTCAATTCAAATCTAATGTCAGAAGCCATGTCGATGCAAGTGAAAACAGAGTTCACATATGTTCAGCATGTAGCGAAGAGCATAAGTTGTTAAACACACAAACACACCACAGCGTGTTTAATTGTAAATCCAAATTTCGCTGCAAGCTTTGCAATAGGAAAAACCACAGCTTGTTAGACGAAAATTCCACCACAACAACGCAAGCAACCGCTGCTCAATCCGAAACTCTGCCAAATCAAACTGATGTTTCAAGTCTTACCAGTGTTCTCCCTTAAAAATTGTGAATTGGTTTTGTGCAAATATACAATATATTTTTTAGTATAGTCATCAATTTTTTAGAAAATAGAGAAACAACATGGAATTTTCCTTAAATAGTTATATGGTGGAAAAAATTGTTTGTATGTTCATCATTATAAAAAACATTTTTCTAAACCGACAGTTTCCAAAATGGAAACGTTAATAAATATTTAAACAAAATTAAAATAGTCAGATAGTAAGTTTTTAATATTAGTTTAGTTGTAATTTGTAGTATATGTTGTATTAGAATTTTATATTTCATGAAATTCTATTTATCGTCGTCCTAACTGTGAATTAACGTATCTAAAATTGTTCAAAATCTCATCTCTGATACCAAAATTTGAGATTTTATTTAAGTTTTTTTTTTCTAATTTTATATAAATCCTTCATGTACACAGCCTATTGTATGTAATCATCTAACGAATTATTTAATAGGATATTTAGAAAAATTTCTAGTTCATAGCAACCTGTTGCATTGAATACAGTTTAGCGTATAATTTATTTAAAGCGAGTAATTCTTCGTGAGTGCCCTTCTCTGCGATCACACCACCTTCGATGACACATATTAAATCGGAATTATGAACTGTGGTTAGCCGGTGAGCTATTGTGATACATGTTCGACCAGTTCGAGCGTTGTCTATTGCTTCTTGAACAACTTTTTCACTGTGTGTATCCAGGGCTGAGGTGGCTTCGTCGAGAAGTAAAATACGTGGATTTCGTACTAGAGCTCGTGCAATAGCTATTCTTTGTTTTTGTCCTCCCGATAACTGAGCCCCCTTCGCTCCGAGTGATGTATCGTATCCTAATGGTAGATTTATCACAAAATTATGAATATTCGCCATTTTTCCGGCAGCAATAATTTCATCCATTGGAATTTCTCGTGCATTATCTCCGTAAGCAATATTTTCGGCAATTGTACGATCAAACAGCACCGGTTCTTGTGACACAATCCCCATATGAGAACGTAGCCGCCCTAGAGGATATTCGGTTGTTTTTGTACCATCCAATTCGACTCGACCACCGTCCGCATCATAATACCGCATTAATAACTGGATACACGTTGATTTGCCACATCCAGATGGGCCTACTAATGCCACCGTGTGTCCTTTATGAATATTTAAATCTAATCCTTGTAAAACTGGAATATTTGGTCTGGTGGGATGTTCGTCTTGAGAAACTGAAGCCGAATTCCTGCACCAACGTTAATTGACTCTTAGGAGACATATCCGTCCTAACGGTGAACCAACGCAGGTGGAAAAATTCAGACATTTTCTCGATGAACCATTTTTTATTAGAGATGAGATTTTGAAAAAATGTCAGATACGTTAATCCACAGTTAGGACGACGTTATGGTGTTTCATATCAATTTGTAAAATTTGTTAAACATTTTTTTTTTTAATTTTGTTAAAATTTTAATTTAAATTTTTTTAATTTATATTTTAATGTATTATAGTTTCTGTGGAAAAAACACAAGAAGATGATCTTAGCATCGAAATATCTGTTAAGATTTATATATATTGTGAGCTAACCTTGACTTTCGTTTTTTTTTTTGTTTTATTCCTTAAATTATATTGTTTGCATCAGAGTACCATCTGTGCTACTACCCCAAATTGATTCACATTTGTTTTGTTAAATTCTTCGCATTCTTTTAAATTTTTTTTGCTTTTGGTCAGATTATTTTACTTAGTTTTTTTGATTTCAAATTTTTTTTTCAATATAAAGTGCCGTTTAATTTGATTATCTCACGTGTTTTCCTATACACAGTTATCTTAATTTTGTGATGTGTTTGTGAGTAGGTACCGTGGTGACCTGCATAAGATCACGTTAATTGACAATTTTTTATTCTTAGTATTCACTCACCTTGAGTGAATAATTTTTTTCTGTTATGATCAAGTGTGGATCGTCGGTGCTGAGTTGGTCTTTTCCTAGCATCTCACTGAGCATGCCGCTCGTTCCTCCAAAGCAGGCTACATGTGCAGTTCGAGCGGGGATGACGGTTTCCGCTCCGGAGGTCTTGGTTAGGTCTGTCTGCAGTGCGCCCTTCCATCCCTTATTGGCCTCGGTCACCGATGCGACTGGGAAACAGCATCCCGGTAGGCGGCCCGACGTTAAGGGGGTCCTATAGGGGTTGAATCTGTCATACCTGGGCGAACACACCCAGTTTATCATTTTTTTTAGTCACTAAGAACGTGGCAAAGTTTTGTTAATTTTATCTGGTCCCCTTTCTCATCCCTCATGCGGTTATTCAAGCATGGGAGCACGTTTGGAAAACCGCATGCCGCACCGTGAGCTCTAGCCAGCTACACAGACCGCACCAAACCTCTGTTCCTATGATTATGTTAACAAAACCCTTGTGGATGTGTTACAAACGCAACCAATGAATATTAGAAATAAGTATACCCAATTCTTCAACACAGTAGGAATGGTTCCATGGCAATGGGAAGCTATGTATAAATAAATATAATTTTTAATAAATATATTTTCTTAATTCACATACCTATATATATATGTATTGTATATATATATCACATTTCATTTTATTAATTCAAATATCACAAATTTTAGTAATGTATTTACATATTTCAAAATAAAATAAATTTCGTTAAATAAACAAAATTATTTCGTATTATTTTAGATGCGATTTTATAATTTCGCTAAAGCTTGGCGTTCCATTACGAACAAAACTTCCATTATTTATTGTTGAGCTTCGAGGGTAACATCAGCATTTAGTTTGGAATTTTTTCTAGTTTTGCTAGATAAAAATTCTTATTGTACTTTTGACAACACATTACACTGTGTCACAAGTCTCTTTTTTTATTTTCACCTGTGAACACCTACCTGAAAAAGGCCCGTCCGACCCTCACACCAACAGCGCCAACGCAGGAACACTCAACACCTCCTTTCTCGAACTACGACCCACATGACTGGCAAGGTCAGCTGCCACAAAACACACGACGAATTTTTCGAGAAATCTTTTACACTAAACAAAATATTATTGCACACTATGAGTGAAACCAGTGTAATAACAGTTATAACGCTATGATACCGAAGACAGAAGAAACTCCAGTATAATAAGATCCCCTAAACTCGTAAAAACACACGCATTTTTTTTTAATTTTAGATATTTTTTATTTTTTTTTGACTCGTAATTATTAATATTTAACTGTCTATAATATTTACATCACTTGCTAATGTTTTTATTTATATCTACCGCTATACGGCATTCAAACAAACAAAATTATCAAGAAAAAAAATGATAATAATATTTTTATTGACACGGTACTTAATTAATTGAATTATTTATTAAGCAAAAATAGCAACTTAATTAATCAAACACAATTAATTTTTTTTATATACAAAAACCAAAAGTCCGAGGTAGAGAATTACATTTTGTTTTTTTTTTCGTCCACCTCCTATTTAACTCCACACTTGACTTTCTTTTTTCAAATTCCAAACGAGACTGACTAGAAAAACCGACACGTATTAAATAACATGTATAAAACGATCCCGATCAAAAAAACTAAGAAAAAAAACAAACCGAATTTTAAATCTCGTAAGGCGTCACACACACCAACACCCAAATCGATTCACATTTAACATCAAAAGATATAACAAAAAATCCAGAATGTTCTTTCCATATGATATGCACAATGCACGAGGCATAGGGGAAAGAAAATCGTTAATAATCCTGCGCAGCCGCACCATACATTCAACCAAATACGCACGAAGCTAAAATATTCAATTCGATAAATGTACACATATTTATAGTGAAAATAATATCTCAGCGAAATTCTGACAGCTCTCGCGCATCAAAACAAATGGCGTAAACACAGCGATGTATTTAGGTTAATTTGTTTACATTTTGAGGTTAGAATTTGTCTATTTTGAATTATGTTTTTCCTCAAATTTATTCACAATAATTAATGTAATTTTAATTTAGATAATACACTAGAACTAGCACTTTTGATAACATTTAAGATAATTTTAATATCATTAGTTTGCCTCGAACAAATTGAAATTTAAAATCGAGTTTTTTTATTGTTTTGCTTTAATACGAAAAATGACATTTCTTTCTAAATATGCCTAGTTCGTACCTTAAATGGGTATAACGTTACATATCCAGTGGTGTTGTTAATATTTTTTATATTTTTTAATTTCACATGTTATTTTAGAATTTACCTATAAAATAATGAGAATTTTTAATATTTTCCAATATAAATTACATTATGTAATGGAATCAAATTTCACATATCTTTATTTAAATTATTTTTTGTTTTTAAAACTATTACTCAGCCGACCCTTCCCTGAATTTTTAATTTATTTTAACTACTTCACTGTTGGCTGCGCACAACGATGAAAAAATGAGTTTCGCTGAGATATTATTTTCACTATACATCTCTCGCACAGAAAGTACAAAAATGTTTACAACAAAACCAAATGGAAAACATTAACGGAATATATTAAGGGGAACTTATATTCTTTAACGAAAAAATATAATACAGCCGGTCATACAAATGCGTGGATTATTTTACTTTATTTTAAAATTTTACGCCAAATATTTTTATACTACAAAAATTGACGACAACCAAGGGCGGTCGTAACAGGTTAGGTTGCTGACCGAACTCCACTTGGGGCTCCAAATGAGTAATAAAAGTATTTTCTCTCTAAATTCCTTGTGTTATACTTAATGGTTTGGTATTTTCGTTATTCGTTTTTGTTAAATCCACATTCCACTTTTATAAAATTGTGAAGCACACAAGCCGTTAATACCATATCTTGAACTTTGAAAACATCTAATCGGATATCCTATTGGAGCACCTGAAATCGGTTCGCCAAAATACCAAAGGCGTTTTCAACTACTCGGCGTGCCCGACTTAACCGGTAGTTAAACATTTTCTTTTCTTTGATTAATCGATTACTATGCGGTTTCATTATTCTGTTTGTAAATTTATATGCGTCATCAGCGACTATAGCATAAGGTACCACAACATCGGTTTCTGGTAAACATTTATTATCAGGGAAGTCCAATAAATTATTCTCAATTGCTTCGCATAAATTTAAATTGCTGTAGACTCCCGCATCGTGTACTTTTCCATTGCACCCTACGTCCACATACAAAAAATTATAGTCCGCATTCACTAGAGTCATTAGGATGATGCTGTTAAAGCCTTATTCCAATTCTCTTCGAAATTTCTGGCTACTTGTTCCAATCCTTCTTTAGAATTAAGTGTCTAAAAAAAATTATTTAATAATCTCATTTAAAATTTAAAAAAATGTAATTTTAATAAACCATACTTTTAGGTAACACAAATATTTTGAATGAAGGTTCGTACGCGATTTTCAACTTCACAAATGTTTTAAAATACATTTGTTTTTGTTTTAAATATTCGACCTTTCGATATTTATTTGAGAGATCGACCTTTAGATATTTATTTGAGCGATATTATTGAAATATTTAATTCTCCCGTTAAAATGCTCATATAATCAGGTAGCATTGGATTTTGAATTTTGAAACAAATTGCAATTTCATAAAACAAGAACGAGACGAAATATTATTTAACAGATGATTTGCTGCAACGAATTATTATTTTTAAAATTGCCTTACGGTTTTGTGATTTGTGAAAATAACAAAATGCCAGTAATATAATAATAGTCGCAGATAAACGTTAAACAGAACCAGTTAACCATATTAGCGAAACCAAAAAATATCACAAAAATACCAAAAAATAACCAAAAATTACCAAAAAATAACCAAAAATGACCAATAAATTACCAAAAAATACCAAAAAAATACCAAAAAATACCAAAAATTGTTGGTTAAACGTCTTACACGTCTTGGCTTTTTGGTTGCATGTAATCAACATCATTTTACTTCATACTTACAAAGATGAGTCAGTGTACACATTCCGAAAAAAAATCAAGATGGCACCAGTCCATCACGCACTAACTAGACTATCACCTATTTAACAAATCACACTAACTTTATTTGTTTTATTCGATTCTTATTATTATTATGACATTTTAGTGCTCTATGCTATGCAATATTCATTACACTAAAATGGGCGACGAAACTCATCATTCGAAATATTTTTGTTATAGGCAAACATAACATGAAAACAATTGTCCAATAAAAAATTAGTAAATTTTAAATAAAAAAAAAACGATTTGATAACTCTCGGGCGAGGATTGAACTGAAGACCATTGTTAATCTGCTCTCTTTCCACCAACCCACCATTCTATATAATGTACGCCTTTTATTCTTAGAAATAAATAATTCTCTGTTAAATATTTCTTTTCTGAACAGCTGTGTCCCACACTGGGATTCATAATTCTCATAAATTGTTTGTTACATATTTTGCATCGATGGGTCCTAATTACCTTGGGCCCACCCGCGGGTGAATACATGCTTTAAACGTAAAAAGAAGCATCACACACTTTTGCATGGAAACAGGGATAAAGTGGAATCAACGAAATATTTCAAAGGAGCCGCTAGTTCTGAGTCTGCAAAAGCTGTCCAATCAGTAAACTTAGAATCAAATTTGTATACTAAACGCTTTACTGCAAGAAGAGGTCTACCAAGCGCTATATACAGTAAACGCTACAAATATTATCGGTACTCGTAGGCGTTTCGATGAATTATTCAGCATCATTACATAAAATAACCACGTTGAAATTGAGTCCGCATATCTAGGCATGTATAAAATAAAATGGCACATGATTCCTCCTTATGTTCCATATTTCGGCGGACTATGGGAGTCTAGCATTAAATCGGTAAAAACCCATCTCCATCTTGGGTGATTCAGTACCAACTAAATTAGATGAACTTCGGACGCTATTAATTCAAGAAGCTATTGTGAATTCAAGACCATTAACACCGATTAATAACGATCCAGAGGATTTAGATGTTCTAACACCCGGGCATTTCCTGATTGGTCCTTCAATACTCTATCTCTAGTAAGATAGGAGCTGCTACAAAATATGGCAAGAGGATTTTATAAAATTTTACATCTAGAATATCTCGCCATGCTACAAAGAAGATCAAAATGGCAACACAATTTCCAGGAAAGCGGGCTTGTGTTATGCAAAGGTGAAAATGTGTCATCATTGACGTACGGACGAGAGGCTGTGTTATAAAAGTTCAGCCTGGCCAAGATGGCAGCGTACTGGTTGTCACTTTGAAAAGTTGCACGGGAGAATGTCTCGTCACCAAGCTATGCTAATTAATGATCGAGTAGTTAAGCAAATAATTGCTTTACTGGGGGATTATGATGCAATATATTCTGGAACTGGTTGTCATCTATACTGGAATTGCAGAAGAACACGTATTATGATCCAGAGATTTTAAATTAATCACAACAAACACAATTTTGGTACTTATTCTTGAACTTGATTATATTCCTTTATTTTGTTGCAATGTTCACCTAAAATCAAATATGTAGTAAAATTTATTAGTTTGAATATTTTCGTACTTTTTAAATATTTTATAGATCTCTGTGTTATGGTAATGGTCCATAGTTGGATGGTACATGGTTCAACTTACAGTTATTATTTAATAAATCCCTAAGCTCTTGGTCGTTGGCTTGCGCGTCCGACATTGCTCTTGATCATACTGAATTTCTGTTGTGTTTCATTCAGCCATACTGAATAAAAACTCAGCGCACCGACTGCAGTACACGATGCATCGACCCTAATCGCAAATTCTTCAGACGTTGGTGGATGGACTACTCGATAGTGTACATAAATATTAATATTTCCAAAATAAACACATACACAAGTATATTAGCTAATATATTAGCTAATACCTATAGGTATCTTAAACTATCCATAGGAGGGTTTTTCGGCGAATAATTGTTGGAGATTGCGACAAAAATTATAATCTGATTTAACCAATTTTAATTCAGGAGATATCAAATTTTTAAATTAGATAAGCGTAAACACTAATTCTGGCGAATTTATATTTATGTATGTGTGTATGAAATTTTATTACGTATAAAATAGTTTAGTACCTACATTATGGCGAAACGACGGTACTACGAAATAAATAGGGGGTTGAAGAAAATCTGTGCCGAAAATCAAACGAACGATCGAATAATAAGGTGATTAACTTATCCAACATAGTGAATGCTATTATTGAAGAACCAGAAGAAGTTAGCTTCAACCTGCAATCCGGTCCCTCCAATTTTTTAAATTGTACATCTGTTGATATACCACAGGTGAATGTCTATCATGAGAACTGGCGCAATGGCTTATGGCCATGTATATGAATAATATAAAATAAATATATTTCATGTATATAAATAAATATAAACAATTAAAATAAATTTTCAGGTTTTATTTGTCCGGCAACTCATTATTTTATGCCTCGCAATAAAAATTTAAATGCGGTTGAAAGTGTTTTATTAATGTAACACTATAAGAGAACTGTTCACGAGCTACCAATACTTCGCTAAAAAGTCTAATTATCATGTGATGTGAACACCATTAACGGTTCGTTTTTACACCGTCAAAGCGGTCCGTTTACGAAGTGTTATATGAAGCGTATTTTTCGTTCACGGTTCGTAAACGTTGCACCTTGTTTGAAGGTAGTATTTAAAAAAAAGCAGAGGATACTACGAAAAATTATATTCCAAGAGTCAGAAGGTTGCAATCGTGAAGGGGTAAGACAACAAATCCGTGCATATTGCTTCTAATTTCATTCGAGTCGGATTACCAGTGATATGTCGGGACAAAAATAAATATTTGGAAATACCTCAACCAGAAGTAATCAGTATGTATAATGAGTCGATGGGTGGAGTCGACCTTCTTGATTAAATTATTGGTTACTATCGCGTTTTTATAAAATCAAGCACGTGGCCACTAAGGATTACGAACATTTCCTGGTTTTCGCTTGCTCGGCAAGTTGGATAAAATATAAGTCGGATGCCATTAAAAACGGAGTGCCAAAAAATAAAATAAAATCATTACATATTCCAATTTAGGTTCTGTGTAGCAAATTCTTTAATGAGTAATCAAACAAATGCTTTAAAAAAAAGCGGTCGTCCAAAGAACGTCGAAATATCAGAAATGTGCAAGCTCCTTCCTCGAAGCGGAATCGACTTGAAGTTAGACCATAGGTTGACTTTAGATATAACTGTCAAGATCATTGGCCAACATTTGATGAAAAAAAGAATCAACGCGTTGCAAGCTAGAAATGTGCACGAAAAAAACACATGTTATGTGCACTAAATGCAAAGTGCATTTATGTTACTTAAGCAACAGAAATTGTTTTTTAACATTTTACAAAGAACAATGTGATAAATCACAAAAATTGAAATAATGAGCTGTGTGTGAATTGTGATATCTAATTTTTTAATGTAACAAATTTATCTTTAAGTTTTAAATAATTTTTATTTTATATGAATATTTTGTATATTTTAGATTTCTTTTAAAATGAATTTTATTGTTTGAATTTTGTTAATATTTGCTATTAAATTGTTTTTATTTTATAAGACTGAAATGTAATTTCTTTTTATTTGTGGTTTGTTTTTGGAAATACATATCTATTATAATAAAATTATTTGCGTTGTCCGCACACCCAGAGAATAAAAATTAAAACTCAAACAAAGTGTGCTTAGAACTTTGATTTCGAAAAATAAAACTCATAATATACGAGTACATACGCTGTATAATATACGAGTACAATCAAAGCAACCTTGATTACACAAGCCATAATCTAAAAAACGAAGCTTTTATAAGGGAATTAGAAACGAGGAAAAAACCAAAATTTTCATAGTAAAACACATAAAACATATGGGAAATCACTTTTTTCCCGAAGACAAATTTGTAAATGAAAACGTTGCAAATTCTTAATTATGATTTCTGAAATATTTTCATAAATGTTTGAATTTCAACATATATAAATCTCGTTTAAGTAAATCGTTTTAATTTTCTTGTAATAATTGGTTTATTTAAACCAAAATATAAAAAAAAGTTCATAACAACAGCATTCTGGTCAAATTAAAAAGAAAAGCTTACTACAAATCGTGTGCATTAAGCCAATATACATAGATGGCAGTGGGCAGTAAACATTTTGAAAAACCGTACCAAAAATCGCCACTTGGGGAAATTTAAGTTCAAAAATTGTAGGAAAAGCAAAACAAATTCTCAAAATATTAAGAACGTGTCATAATTTTGTGATTAAACAATTTTTTTCGTATTTTTCTGTATAAATCTGAGACATCTAACGTACACTAGTAAAACTAAAGATAAATGTAGCAAGTATTATTTTAATTCGTCAGAGCCCACTTTGATGTATTTTTCAAAATGAAAGTTCGAAAAATATATTTTAGAAATAATTTAATTTTAATATTTCTGCAATTAATATTTACTCAATACCAATAAACCCTTCCTGTATATTGTTGCTAAAGATATGTAGAACACTTTTGTATAAACATTTTGTAACATTTTTGGTTTTTTCAATGAAAAACTTGAAGCTAAAAAACACCATTTTTACTATGGATTCCTATGGAAATTAGTGGAAAGTTATACCACTAAAAAAGCTTCTAAAAAATACGTCATAATGATTATGGCTCTATACTCTAGAAGGCTCTGGTACAATGCATAATACAAAACTAATTTTATTAGATGAATGCTCAATGTGTCATTGTGTCAAAAAATTATTGGTTGTAATGCAAGGTATCTAGGTTCATGCCACGATGCGGCGGTATACCATGTTAGTAGGGTTGCCAGAATTTTTTTTGTCAAAACAAGTACATTTCTTGGAAAAAAAATAACCACAGATAGGAAGGTACAAAGATTCAAAAAGTCTTCGAATAAAAGCCATTTTATTTCCAAAATTGCAAAAAAAAAAAAAATATTTTACTTATTTCAATGTATTTTCAACATACGTTACAACATATTCAAGTAAATCAATTTAAAATAAAAAGTTTAGCAAATATCACAAATTCATTTCTATCACGTAAAATCATAATTTATATAAAAAAATTCATTAATTAAAATTGATTAAATTACCAATTAATTAAAATAAAGCTTTCAAATTTCACGTCGAACTACTTTCTTATTTAAGGTACTTGTCGCTGGATTTAATTTTTTTTAATAAATCTGGTTTCTGGCTCACATATTTGAAAAATTCTTTGCATGTCATATTAAAATTTTGTTTAATTAATATTTCTGCTTCTATATTTTCCACCGTCAGACGGTTTCTTTCTTTTCTCCAGGCCTGAAACATTAGGCTAAATATTCTCTCACTCATTGCATTGGAATGTGGAATTGCAAATACAAATTGTATAATTTTTTCCAAATTTGGCGAAGAACGGGTTTGAAAAAAAGACGTCCATTTAGTTTCAAAGTTTAGAGTTGCTATCAGATAAACAATCTCGTTAAACAAACCGTCAATGTCTATATTTTGAATTTTATAAATATCTATAATTATTTTAAATTCATCAAAAGGGATTTTTTATCTAATTTGAGTACGGATAGGTGCTCTAACTTATTTTCGTTGAAATTAAACCGGTTTTCTATATACTCTATTATGGTCTCCACAAAGGCTTTAGCTCTTTTGGAAAATAAACCTTTCTCTGTCGCATTATCGGTCTTATCCAATAATTGCATTGAAATGAGGCCATAGAAATTTTCTTCAACACAAGCTTTAAGGTTATTTCTAAGATTTTTCATAAGGTCAAATAATTCAATTAAAACAGGTCCGTTCTGTTCCAATTTTAAAATTGCATTTTGAATTTTTGTACCTACGTGTGAAACTAAACCTAAATATGCTTCTGCCAAATTATTATTTAAGAAATTTAGTACTACAACAGGAGCATTTGATTTGGAATTAAAATATGATTTAATAAGTTGAAAATTTTTATACAATCGATCCAAAGCCGGTACAAGTGACAACCATCTCGTTGGAATATGACAAAGCATTTCAGAGTATTCCAAATCACAAAATTTATAAAACTCCAATAATGTCTGTTTTCGTTTAGTGTGACAACAAAATTCGTTAAAAATTTTGGGGATGATAACTTCAAAATCATATTTAATACGCGTGGATGCTTTTTTCACAGAATTGTTTAGCATATGGCAGAGACAGCCCATTTGAAGTATATCGCAGTTAAATTTTTGAAGTTCGACAAAAATACTTTGCTTGTGCCCGAAGTTTACGTTAGCATTATCCCCACAAAAACAGATAATATTTTTAGGATTTAAACCTGCGACTTCTAATTTTGAAATCAAACACGAAGCTATTTGATTTGAAGTTTCAGATGGACTATCGAATAAATATAGCAACTTTGATTGAATGCCGGCATCTTTTAAAAAATAACGAACTACGAGGGGAAACATTTTTATGTCTCCTTTGTTCCATGCATCAGTTGCAAGTTGCAACTGAGTAAGGGAGGTTGTTCTTTAAAATATCTAAAATAGTTATATGTTGGGCTTCGTTTCCTAGCACGTTTCTTATTATTTTTGAACACTTCGTTCGCCCGCAGGAAAAATCTGATGCAATTTTCGAATCAGAAAATATCGTACCAAGTAATGTGCTAGTGCAATGAACTGTGTGAAACACAAAAGTAGCTTCTGTGGCAGCTGTCTTTAAATTTGCTGCAGTGAGGGTCGACGACGATTGAAAAAACGTATCTAGATTTTTATTACTTGAGCACTGTTTCGTATTTCGTTTGTGCTTTTCCGTATTCATATGTTTTTTTATACTTGAAATTCTCGCTCGCTCGATACTGAATTCGGTACAACAACAAACACATTTTGCCATATAGACTCCTTTTCCCGCCACCACCCAAGGATATTGTTGGCTCCAAATTTTATTAAATTGGTTTTTACCTCTTAGCTTTCGTTTAACTTGATTTGTGGAATATTGTGATACTTCCTCTTCAGTATTGTATTCATCGGATGAGTTGTTACTTGTATTTTTGCACGCCATTGTTCATTTCTAAAATAAAATAATTACAGTTAGAATAATTTATCCTTTAAAAATTAAAGAAAAAATATATTTACACTATAAAACCGATTTTACAGTTTATATGGAATCTTTTCAAACACTCTCACAAATTAATCACAGCTATCACTAATCACTATACTTAAATATTTTGGTTTAAAAAATTACAATAATAAATTATTGGACGCGCACAAATTTGTTTGTATTTTGATAACCGAATGTATTGCGAAAAATAAAGAAAAAAACTTTCCAGTAAGCAACAAATCATAAATAAAGCAAATACCAAAAAGCAAAATTGCTCAAAATTATAGCCGTAAAGCAAAATATAAGCAAAACAAGGAAATATGAGTACAGAAATATTTGAATTTGTATATACAATGCTCGCATATTCAAATTTTTTTTTGAAGATTGATTTAATAACCAAAAGAAGTATAGTGAAAATAATATCTCAGCGAAATTCTGACAGATCACGCGCATCTACAAAAACAAAAACAAATGGCGTAAACACAGCGATGTATTTAGGCTAATTTGTTTACATTTTGAGGTTATAATTTGTCTATTTTGAATTATGTTTTTCCTCAAATTTATTCACTATAATTAATGTAATTTTAATTTAGATAACACACTAGCACTAGAACTTTTGATAACATTTAAACTGAATTCACCAGACTTGTCCATTGAGCTCGTCAAGAAAATGACAACTTGACGGAGTTAAAAACCGAGTTAAAAATATGTTATCTCGCTGGACACAAAATTTCAGGCATACCAAAATTGTTTTTTCTTTTGCCAGTCCTATTTTAGGTTTTGCTAATTCTGAAATTTCTACAAAAAAAGCGAGATAACCAGGGTTACCACTTGGATACAATTGTATCCATTTGGATACATTATTTTAAAAATTTAAGAAATGGATACTGGATACTCAAAAAACAAAAAACAGCTAAAATGGATACAATTTATTTAAAGTGGATACATTTTTTTTAAATTATTTATTTTATTGAAATACCGAATCGAATTTTGAATTACATGCTGTTAGGGCTTAATTTACATCTAGACTATGCATAATTAATATTACATGTAATAATATTTACATCTGCATTATGCATAATACCCCGGCAATCCGGCATTTAAAGCATTGTCTTTAATTAATCCTAATTGCTTAATGTCATCAAATGTTTCCTCCATAATTGTGTTAGTCAATATTTTTGAAACCGACTAAGATAACATATTGAACGAAATGAAAGTGCTGAAATTATCTGCGCACTTAATAAATTTAGATAAAACAAACATCGGCAAATCTTGGATAAAAATTGGATCAGTCAAAAATTCAATAAGAGAGGTGCTTTTTGGTACACTGGCTAACTTTATGATGAGTTTAATGAGTTTGCCACATAGCTCGGCTGGATGAACGCAATAATGACCGCAAAAGAATTGTTATCGGAAGAGGAAAAAAAAACGGTCAGTTCCTACAAAACTAGTCAGGTTTGGGTACCGCGCCTGGAAGTAATTTTAATTTAGTTATCCCTATAAATTTTATAATTCAATGTTTCTATTAGAATTATTTTTTTATAAAAAAGAAATTTCATATTTATTTTTTATTTTAATGTGATTTATAATTTATTCTTATGAAAGAAAGTGATTTTAATTTTACTTCTAGTAATTAGTAAACAAATGTGATGGTACTGAATACCAAATGAAAATAAGGTGATTTAACGAATTTAAATAAACAATGTAAATGTACATTTCATACTTTAGTAATAATCAAAGAATTATCAATTATTATTTTTTATTTTGAAAAAATGGATACATTTGGATACATTTTTTTCAAATAGTTGGATACATTTTTATTTTTTCGAGTGGTAACGCTGGAGATAACATATTTTTAACTCGGTTTTTAACTCCGTCAAGTTGTCATTTTCTTGACGAGCTCAATGGACAAATCTGGTGAATTCAGCTTTAAGATAATTTTAATGTCATTAATTAGCTTGCCTCGAACAAATTGAAATTTAAAATCGAGTTTTTTTATTTTTTTCTTTAACTCGAAAAATGACATTTCTTTCTAATATGCCTAGTTCGTACCGTAAATCGGTATAATGTTACATATCCAGTGGTGTTGTTAGTATTTTTTATATTTTTTTAATTTCACGTTATTTTAGAATTTACCTATAAAATAATGAGAATTTTTAATATTTTCCAATATATATTACATTATGTAATGGAATTAAATTTCACATATCTTTATTTATAATTTTTTTTTTGTTTTTAAAAATATTACTCAGCCAACCCTTCTCTGAATTTTTAATTTATTTTAACTACTTCACTGTTGGCTGCGCACAACGATGAAAAAATGAGTTTCGCTGAGATATTATTTTCACTATACATTTGTGTACTTTTTCACAAATTCTAGAAAAAGAGTACACTGGAAATTTGATAACAATAAAGAAGTACATACTGTACTTCCTAAAGAAGTACAACTGGCAACCCTACATGTTAGTAATATGAGGTAGTTTTTACAACAAAAATATGATTCAGGTGATACGTCATCACACTTAATAGGTGATTCGGGTTATCCATGTGAACCATGGTTGTTTACTCCTGTACGTGAACCTACACAGGATACACCAGAATATATGTACAGCCAAGAATTGGTAAAACCACGAAACATTATCGAGCGAACCATTGGCATTTTGAAAAATCGAATTAGATGTCTATTGAGTCATAGCGTTCTTCATTACCATCCTAAAGTGGCGGCAAAGCTGGTATATTGTGGAATTATTATTCAAAACATGGCGTTAAAACACAATATTACACTTGAATTTGATGACGACGAAGAGGAAGAGCTATATATACCAGATGATCATGAGGAAATGCCACATATATCAAACTTAGAAAATATTGATGAAGAATATGTCACTCCGTCCATTGCACATCTGGGATCTAATGCTAGAACTAATTATATTCGCGACCGATTTGAATAAATAAAAAAAATTCTTCAATAATTCATACAAAATTATATTTAATTAATCATTTTCTTAAAAATAAAAATAATACAATATCACAAAAATTCATTGTTTCATTAGCTCAATTACTGGTTCAGTCATAATAATCACTAATCACTCGAAAGAAAGTTTATTTTTTGCTGCATAAAACTCTAAATTTTTTTGAGCAACATCTAATTTTTTAGCTTTAATATTTACCAACTCCTTGAAAGTTTCATTGAATGTATTGACGGCCGAAATTAGTGAATCCATTTTATCGCAATAAGCGCTTATAAAATCGTCTAAAAAAAATAAAACAATTAATAATAAATGTAAATGTATTAGTAGTGTATGTAGATTACTATTCTCATTTCATACTTTTTGTATGCCTTTTTGATTTTCGAACTTTGGCACTGAGTAATGTTGCCCGTTGTTCATTGGGAGTATTTGGTGCATTATCATGACTGGCATCTTCAATTTCCACATCAATAAAATCAACTGTTTCCACATTCACATTTGTAGAAGTAAATTTAGCAGTGTCTACTTCAATTTGTTCTGAAGTCGTATCAACTTCGTCGATAACATTTTCTAGTGCTTGAAATCCAGCTTCGATATGCAATCCGCGAACTCCATCTAAAACGACCCGACCCCATATGTCTAATGCGCGTCTTCCAATCGCTGTTAAAGGATTTTTAGGTGGGGACCACCACCAGTTTTCTTGATATTCGTGTTATGCTCACGATATTTGGCACGAGTTGTTCATTTCTATAGTTTTGAAATCGCTAAAAGATTTTGTTACATATTAGTTTTGTTACATATTCAACAATATACCTAAATAAATAATTACTTTATCCCAAGCTTTGGGAGTCAATCGGGCACCGGAACCACAGGAATTCAATTTAATCTCTAGCATATCCCATTTCTGTTTCACATGATCCTTGTCGACTGTGGGATCTATTATTCCTGTTCTTAGAATTGGATCGTTTTCCAATTCCTCTGAATAAATTGTATATTGCGCAGAAGAAGTTCGTGCCAATCTTTTTTTATTAATGGATTCAGTTTTTTTTAGATTTTTATTCATTTTTTTAAAGTTATTTTTTAGTATTTTTGTTTTAAAAATGCTGCTATTACTTCTGCTAGTCGATTTTTTTTTGAGGTTATGTTGTGTTTTAACAGCATCGCGGTTGTTATTTTTCTTCACCACAAGAAAATAACAATGTTATATTCACCACTTTTGTGAATACCATTTTAAATGACAGTTGTTAAATATGTGGTTGTTAAATTTTTAACAATTTTGTTGGTTGTTAATAAAAAAAATTAGAGAATAGGGGCATACACTTAAAATATGTCATCTTAAAACAAATATGAGAGTTCGTAACGACAATGATTTTTCAAATTGGTTGCTAGACGTTAGTGAAGGTAAAATAGAACAGCATTATTTTTAGGAGAAAATATAATTGAAATGGATTATTCCCGCTGCATTAAAGAAAATTTGGTTACAGAAATATTTGGGTCTGAATTTACCCCGGATGATAACCATCTACATATATTAAAACCAAGCAATTTTATGTGCTTTAAATTATAATACGATAAAAATGAATGAAGATGTTTTAAATATACTACGTGAGAATATATAATAGTAAAGACTCTATAAATGTAGATTCTACTGATCATGAATCGATACAATTATTTCCACATATATGTACTTACTTTGAAAGTAGGAGCTATAGTCATGTTATTACGAAATTTAAATACTAGAAAAGGGTTATGCAATGGTACTACTAGATTATTAATAAAAGATATGAAAGAAAATGTAATCTTCGTTGAGATTTTAACTGGTACAGCAAAAGGAACATTTGCTTTTATACCGAGAATTACGCTTTACGATTATCATTCGCTATGACAATCAATAAAGCCCAAGGTCAATCGTTTGATAAAGTCGGTATTTATTTACCACAGCCACTTTTCTCGCTTGGTCAGTTACATGTAGCTTTATCAAGAGCTACCAACAAGGAATATCTTTTCCTGAAAATAGAAGATACAAATAACAAGGGAGAATTGGAACCAAACAAAATCTATACTGTTAATTGTGTGTATAAAGAAGTTCTTTAAATTATTATAAATAAACAAACTAAATTTTCAAAATAACGTTTGGTATTTGTTTTTTTTTTACTCTCTTATGTCGGAAAAATGTTTAAAAATTTTGTTAAATTTGGGTATGTTTCAATGTATCATAAATCATAATATATTCATCATTCAATGCCACTGAATTGACTCTTATTGGTGCTATTTAGTAATTTTATAAAACAATTAATAAAAATCACGATTCAACAATTTATTAAATATGTCGCCGGAGGCGTCTCGCCGCGTAGCGGGCGTATTCTGGTAGTAAAATACATAAACTAATTTGAGGTTTTTATGACACTTGAATCGGAATGTCCTTGTGGATGGACATATTTGGTGGGCCTAACTCGTGGTTCGAAGAGGATTTTTTTTTCTCACACTATAATTTCAGGGGTTGATTATTTTTTTAATTTTTTGGGTCAAATTTGGTCCTTATTTTATTTCAGTACTTTTTGGTTTTTAATTTTGGTACGTACTATATGTATGCATATAAAGTTTTTGTAATCAATTTATTAATTATTTAAATTATTTATTTATTTTTATTTATTTTAGGGTAATTTTTATTCAATAACGTGTTATTAATGTTATTTATCCTTTTTGTCTAAATTCAAGGTACATTACTCTTTTGATGAATGTATGTGCTACATTTAATTTCATTTTGTATGGATAAATCGAAATGAAATAAAGTAACGTATTTGAAGCTACCATTCCGTTATTATACTTTGTGATGTATACTATAGATGTTTTACTAATTGGTGCATATGTATGTGATACGAATTTGAATGTGTTAAGAAACAGTTGAAAAAATACCACTAAGGTCGAACATCATGCCCATTAATCATAACTGTTAACGTTAATTACCTTCTAGCCATGAAATTAACAATAACTCCGTTTTGGTTAATAATTATAGATTATTGTATTAGCAATAATATTACCTGCTGATCAAAAAATAAATTTGATATGTTTTAAAATCTTTAATTAATCACCCAGACATACTCGTACATAAAATACAATAAAAGTAAATATCTATACGAGTACATAAGTTGTTTCACTTTGAAATTTGACCACATTTCATGTCTTTATTCGTTTTACACATGCTATAATTATTTTTTATTTTATATTAATAATAGATTATGATTTCCATATAAAGTATTACCGTAAAATTGATTGCTTTATTATAAAAAAAAAATATAATTTATTTAGTCATGTGTAAGATATTATACCTGAGTATTGCCTGTATTAAAAAAACTGGTAATTAGTAATTTGAACTTATTATAGTTAATTGATGTAGATTGCAGACAACAAAAAATTTCTCTTTACCGCATCATTCACTTAAGGGAATTACATAAAGTTGTTGGATTGATATATAAATAATTATCAGATAAATGCTGATTATAAAACATCACTGGGAGTGGGCACACATACATATGTAATCTAATTGTATTTCAACTGTCTAAACGATTTAACAATTTTAACAATTAGGTTGTTTTCGAAACCGATACTTATTGACTTATTTGACGCCATCTTAAATAAGAATTGATTTCACATACTTATTTTGACAACAGTATCAAAACAAAACATTTTGTGACTAGCAATTTTCCTAATATTTAATAATCATTAATCATTTTAATTTAATAAATAATTAAACAAAAAAATATAATCTATAGTGATAAAAATGGAGCGAAAACGAAGTTTTATTCTGTTAAACCATTTAATAAATAAGAATTTGAAGTTATGCCTTAAATTAATGGAAAATGGTGTTCAACTTTTTAAATTAATAGAGAATCGTGAAATGCGAAAGGTATTAATTTATTCCGTGTGTTATGTCGTATGTACATATTAAAAATAAAATATTAAAACATTTCAGGGCTTGAAGTATTGCAATCAAAAGCATAGTTTCATGCTCGATGTAACATTGACGATGGACGATACAACCATAAGAAAACATTTGAGGTTGTCGAAACAAGGTTTCGAGAAATTAGTGGGGCTGTCTCTAGCCAAACGTCACGGTTATGATGTTGATATAGAAATGGGAATCTTTTTTTTTGGTTGGCCTGTTATTGAGTGGTCAGCGCGGCTTTTAATATACCAACCAGATCGATTTATTATATCGTGCAACGCACTATGAAGTTTATTTTAAATTTATAAAAAAAAATCATTAATTTTCCTGAACTGGAGCAGCATCATATCATACTGTAGGCATCAAATTTGGCAACAGAACGGGGTCTCCAGTTTTTAATAAAGCAGTAGGCGCAATAGATGGTACCTATATTAAATTAAAATGCCCTGTTGATTGTTACAAAGAATACATCAACCGGAAGCTGGACTACAGTTTTCAATTACAAGGTTAACCTTTAATCTATCACTAAATATTTTAACAATATAATTTTGGTTTAGCTATTTGTGACGCTGACCACAAATGTATCAATATTAACGTCGGGTGGCCTGGATCAGTGCATGACCAGCATGTTTTACGGAACAGTGACATATATTTTAAAAAAATATATCCCCCCAAGAATATTTTTTACTCAGTGATAGTGGATATAATTAGTAATAGGCCCGACAAACAATTTTCATTTTGAAACCGAAAAAAAACCAAGCTGTTACCGGGGACCGAGTCGGTACCGAACCCGATCAATTACCAAAAAATTACCTAAAATTACCTTGTTCCACAAAATTTCCAATGAAAATTGGTTTTTAAAAACGAATTTGGGACATAAGTTTTGTCTACTATATTCACTGTAGTAAGATGATAAAACATACTATTAAAATTCATCAATTGAACGTCACTCGGTAACATTTTGGCACTTATTATTACAATAAATTTTTTAATGATATTAGTGTAATGTAACCAATTATGTATTTCATAAATTTTCAAGTAAAAATTAGTGTTCGTAACGTATGGTATACTGATGGGCCATGGAAGAACATTCCGACATCCACTTCGAAACAATTTAGAAGGCCCTATGTCGTTCTATCAATTATTATCTATATGTACTATCTATATGTAATACTATCTGCTAAAATATTTTCAAGTATAAGGAACGCATATTGATTGAAAGAAAACCATATCCGATTAATGAATATTCATTCCACATACTCCAAAATATTTTAGAGGGTGTCATGCAATGTCCAATGAAAAATCTCATTTAAATTTATTTTCTTGCTGTTCGCTAAGAAGAACAAAACACAATAAAGTTTACTTTTTACTTGATAAGGCAAATTCAATACCATTATATTTATTTTCAAAAAAATATGATTATTCATCTCATTCGTACACTTATTTAATTCGATAATTTTTTATTATTCCTTGCCATTGTAATTGTGGACCTTTTTAAAAATTGTTGGACGCCTTTTTTGGTTTCGTCGATTGTAATTGGAGCGTCTAAATTTAAATAATTAACCGTGTTCTCTGCCAACTGAATTATGTTTGTTAAGTCCATAAAAATTAGCTTATTAATTCCTGTAAATAAACAATAACATTTTTTATGTAAGTTAACATTAGAAATTTCATTATTTAAGTTGTGTTTTACCTTTTACTGACTGCCCTGTCCATGAATATAATTTTATGACATTATAATCAATCAAATGTTTGAACATTTGCTTGATCGATATTTGTAAAGTCGAACAATCTAGAAATCAAACCAAAGAAATCATACATTTACAACTAAAAGAATTAAGTTAAATTTTATACTGAAAATAATTACCATTTGTTCCATATAGAAAATTTCAGTCAACTTTGCATTAAGCAAATTTAAATCTTCGACCGTTTTAATCGGGACTGGCGGGTAAACGAAATCGTTATGTTATGCAATTTTTTTAATTTTTTGATTTCCGGTTATTGTTGATGCAACGAACGTTTCTATAGTGTGACTAGTTTTGACTAATTCGTCTTGCAACATTTCAATTTTAGTAGTTTGATTGTTAATAAGATCAGTTTGATGCTTTGTAATTTTTTTTAATTTTTTTATTTCGGTGAAAATATGGTTTAATTTTTCGATTATAGTTGGGTTAATTTGGTCTGGTAGTGACATATTTCGTTTCTGTGGAAGCGTTGAACTTGGATTTGGTGGTGGTAGCATCGATGTAAGCGTTGTTGAAAAGGAAGGGCTTCCTATTCCTAGGTACCCGGCGTTGGCTGGTGTGGGCAATTTCTTTTTCTCGCTTTGAGCAGGCGATGATAACTTTACATCGTTTTCAAGATACTCGGTTGCGAGTAACACGTTATTTGGCTGAAAGTCATCGTTTAGGAAATTTTCATCCGTGTTACTAAATGATGAATTGGCGCTTGAATCAGTAAGAGTATACTTTTTTTGAAAATCATTGTTGAAATTATGTTGTACCGGTACCTGATTAAGAGAGCCCTCTGAGCAAGAATTATCGGCCAAAAATTTCTCCTTCTCTTTTGCATCAGAATACGTTGCTGGAAAAAATTATTATTGTTACTAGTAATATGTCTAAAAAAGTAAATTAATAAAATAAATACCTAAATTTCGTTTCAAAACAACGCAGGCATGCTGGGTCCACATAGAATCGGGACTCATCATTTTTTTTAGGGCCTTATAGTAGTTGGGTGGCCAATAAGTGTAATCGTTATTTATCCACGACGATAAAACCACGCATGCCTCTTTGTGTCCCAGGTCATTACGTGTTTCCACAACGGCATACATTACAATGGAAGGTTCGTAATATCCAAATAGCTATGAAAACAAACGATTTACATGTTAAATTTAACAAAACAAAAAATTCTGGATGAAACTGAAATGGATGTTATCTGCTAGATATAAATAAAGAAATGGCTAAAAATGTAAAAACAACTTAAGTCTATAAATTGAATAATGATAAAAACATATTTATTTTGTTATGCAATTTTTATATTAGTTCAAGTTCTGATAAAAGTTAATTATTAAGTAGTTAATAAGTGGAATATACTCATCATTTTGGCAATCACGTTATGTTGTCAGTTTACCGAATGCACAACCGGGGAAAAAACATTTGTTCCTGCATTCTCATTGGTTTCAGCTATCATACCAAATAAATTGCATTTAATTATATCGACGCACCAAAACCCCAGTTCGTCTTCATACAAATCTGCCTCATAAATGTCGAATCTATGCAGGAATCGATCGGAATTTCATAAAAACTATGTGGATTCTTAAATTTATTGTCAAATATGCAAAGGATGTTATTGACAAATGCTGCATAATTAAATTTAATAATATCATTGTTTTGTAATAAAACATAACAATTTTTACTTCCATTATCAAAATGTTTAAAAATAATTTGTCTATAGATTGTTTTTTGGGATTTTCCTTCACCGTCACAAGCCACTTCTTTCTTTTTTAATATAGGGTATTTCTTAGGTGTCAGGGCTTCAGGTTTTAAATTCGATATGTTATTTATTTCAAATATACGATTGCAAATTTGTGATAGAGGTTAGTTTGGTTTCCGAAGCATGCACTTAATATTATACATATAACTTTCAAATGTGAAAGCTGACCAATCGTCTAATTTTCATATTGTATGTTAAATTATAACTTCCGTATAGCTCAGACACACCCCTCACAAATTGTTTTAAAATTGATTCTGCGACGTTAGTTTTTGTTTTGGAGTATATCGGGTGACAAAGTATCATTATACCTACATGAAGCAGCAAAAAATTGTTGTATTTTGGTAGTGATAGAATATTTTTTAAAACGTATGGTCCTATAATAAAGTATAAATACGCGGAATTCAGATCCTTTGAAATATGACAGTTCTGATAATGATCTGATTCTTCTCTGGAAATCTGTAGGTTGTGTTAGTGATAAGGACGTCAACCTCTTAGAAATTGCAGACTGATCTCGACTAGGAAATAAAGCTGATGTTTTGCCATGAGTCCACATTTTTAAAAGTTTTTTGACGATTTCTAGACAAACTAAATGTAAATAGTCTAAAGGAAAATCTTCAATCATATTAATATTCAATTTTTCTAAGATTGATGTTTCTTTGTGGTGGTGTTCATTTTCCTTAGATCTAAACGATTCGTTAGTACGCAATCTAGAATTATTTATTGGATACGTCATCCGATTTTTGGTGAATTCACCTTCTTCACAACACTTGGGACATCCAAAATAAGCATTGTGAGATTTAATTTGCAAAATAGCTACTCTCGCTGGCGCATCACAAACAAACGCTCTGATTTTTATCAAATATGCTGTACTTTTATAAGTCAATCCTGTAGATGTTAAATCCCTGACTGAGAAAATTATTAAAATGTGTTGGCTTATTAAAGCCGTGGTAAACCCCTACGGTAAAAATTCGTGCAGGATTAATGTTACATATGCGTGCTAAAATTAGCCAGAAACAGCTTTGATTACTCCTAGTGATTGAAACACCGTCAATGTTAAAATCTAAAATAATTTGTTTTGGTAAGATTTCTAAATTTGACAATATCGCTTCTAAGCTACCAGCGATAGCAATATAAACAAAATTTCCAGGAGTACATGGCAATACAGTTCTGTTGGTTGGTGTTTTCAGAAGTGTTCGGCTGTCTTTCGGTAAACAACTAAACCCATTTTCATTTAAAAATTTTAATAAGTCTGTTAAGGCATTTGATTTTATATTGTGTTTTAAACTCCAATGACTTAAAAAAATTTTAGCATCTTGTATTTTTGCATCACTGCGCTCATTATCTTCGAGATCTAAATCACTTAAATAATCTTCACCATATTCGTCATTAATATTTATGAAATTAGTATTTTCCTCATTTTGTTTTGGCAATTCTTGTGTAGAAATTGCTGTCAATTGATTGTTTATTATTCCAGTATTTTCGTTAGAAAACATTTGATCTAAGGAGTTTTCCAACTGTATTGGAGCTTCTAATCTTTTAAGACGACGCCGAATTGACTGTTTCGATAGTTTATGCAATATATACATATGTATATACATATACATATGTATTTCGCATGGTTAGTTTAGTTTCATGTAAATTTATGTAATAATTTTAATAGTAATTTAAATTTACTTAAATTGAATTACTAGTTTAATAAAGTTAAATTATTGAATGAAACTTATAATTTATTTACCCGGGCTAACGGCAGAAAACCATCATAATAAGAAGTTAATTTACGGGATGTTACTGAAAAATTACTGACGTTTTATAAAAATATAGTTTACCGGGTGTTGTAATCAAATTATCAACTTATTAAATAATAAGTTTGCTGGCTGTTACTGATCAATTACCGATATATTAAATGTTTAGTTTGTCTACTAACAAATTACTGGCACATTAAACAAATAGTTACTAGGTGTTATCAATAAATTCCCGACCTATTACCACTTCACATAAGAATTGATAATCGGTTACCGAGTGTTACCGATAAATTACCATACTAAAAAATGAGTTTACCGCTCGTCACGTGTTATTAAAAGCTACCGAATCGTTACCGTTAAATTACTGACAGGCGTATGTATTTGTTTTTTTCGAAGAAGACGCCCATTTCTTATAGCAGTAGTTTCTTCAGGTAATAAATAATAAAATGTGTTTTATTAATTTTGAAATATTATAGAACAAATTGTACAAACTTGTTATTGTAAGAAACTCAACCAAAATGTTTCATTAGAATCTAAAGTTAGATATTCGATAATTTACCGAAAAAATACTTTGTGATGACAAAAACAATTTTTAATTATTTTTTTTATATACATATGTATATACTTACCAATGTAGAAATTTAATTATATGATTCACTTTATTGTTAAAAATACACTTTATGTAGTTTTGAAATTAAATTGTTTCAACTATTTTAATTTAATAAGAAAATGTAAACACTACTCGTTAAATAAACTTCTACATTAAACTGAATCAAACGAAATATTGTAAATTTCTCGTATACTTGAATCTTGAAAACAAAAACGAATCTTTAGTTGTTTTTTCTTTTTTTTTGCTTTGTGAGAGAGAACTTAATTTTAATAAAAAAGTAAAAAAAACGCAATTTAACTATTGAGCAAGAGCATAACGCATTTAAAAGTTAAAAGATAATACAAACATATATTTTTTAAGCATTCTATTCAAAATTCTGTTACCAGGCGTCAGTAACCTTGTTCCCGAGACACTATTTTTGGTTACAAATTTTTGTCGGGAGGTATATTAGAAATATGATAATAAGTAAAACAAACGTTTTGTCCTCGCTCCCTGGATGCATCCTCTTCTGCCAGTAATCAGATGATGCAAAACCCCTTTTGCATCCCGCTCCTACCTAGATTCGGTTGCAATATGATAAAACGTTAATTAGATGTATGTGGGTCGAGTAAAATGCTACTGTACTTCCTTTTTGTTAAAATTCGAACATCTAAAGGGGAAAAAAAAAAATTATGAATTATTGAGTCGGCACGGAGTCAGTTTTTTGGAATCTAATTATCCTGTGGCACTATTCTGGTTTTCCCGGGGAATTGGGAAATTATTTATTGTGACTTGTTTTAGTGTATTTTGGTATCATTTTTTTTCCAAAGCATACTGTGGTGATTGGCATATAATTCCAATTTTGGGAAAAAATGATTTCATTTCAAAGCAATTTTGTTGTTTATTTTCCCTAAAAATTTTGTTGGGAATTACACAGTAGGCAGTAGTCTGAAAATGGAATTACTTTTTCCCAAAATTTTAACAAAATATCAATCGCCAAAGTATGCTTTGAAAAAAATGATACCAAGATACATTAAAACAAGTCACAATAAATCATTTCCCAATTCCCCGGGAAAACCAGAATAGTGCCACAGGAAGAAACAAAGTGATTCGTTTTTGAAAAAAAAAGAAAATATAGGAAAACAAAGAGGATTAGTGTGTGGGTATGTTATAAAATTTTATGTCACTTTAAAGTTTACGTTATTTTATGAAAAACAATAATTTAATTAATTAATCGATTTATTCAAGTTTTAGTGAGAAACGTAACTAAGAAATGTGACACGCATATCAGGCGTAATTTTGGTAATCCAAAATCAAGGAAAAAATATATTTTTACAGTAAAAATATGATTTATTTCATAGGGTATATTGCAGCAACAATCCTTTTAAACTTTATTCAAACCTAATAAAACAAATCTACGAACAAACTGAAATTTTCAATATCTCGTGTAATCTTCTCTTAGTCCGCCTTACTTCATAAATACGCCGTGGCATATTTAAGGCATTGACAAATTTTTGTGTATTTGTTGCATGGTGATTTGTTGCCATTCTTCTTGTAAAGCGCGTCTCGAAGTTCCTGCAAATTTATTGGTTGCCTTGACCATTTTCTTACACGGCGTTGTAACATATCCCAGACGTGCTCTATAGAGTTTAAATCTGAACTTCGCGGAGGATGGTTTATTAAATTAATGTGTTGCTGTTGCAGAGATTAAAACCAAAATATTCGTGTAATTTCACGAAATACCCGCTCATAAACAATCACCGAACAACCATCAAATGCTACGACTAGCATCTCGAAATTAGGGTTTACTCGTTCTCCTTCACCGGATCCTTCTCGCCGATTCACGCTGCGTCTTTCTGACCTAAGTTCGACTCACAATAGGTATATTAATATCACAGATTGGTCCAATTTCACGATAAGTTAGACCTGCTTTAACTAAAGCCAACATTTTTGTAGCACGAACGAATGATTGTTCTTTTCGATTCATCTCGCTTAACCCTCCAAATAACCATGCGATAAAAAAAATTATTGTTTTCCATAAAATAACGTAAAATTTAAAGTGACTGAAAATTTTATCGTGGAGTGCTTAGTTTACAAGATAAAAAAATGTACTTGTTAACGTTTATACGCTTTTTGATACGTTTTCTCTTAAATTTCAATAACTCGACAAGCAGTGGCCGCACATAAATTTCCATAGTATCATTTTCAAGGTTTCTAAATTTTCTATAAAATGACGGATTTGCATTTTTGAATTAAATATCGAGCAAGTTCGTTTACAGTTTCAAACAGCAGCATACATTTTTTTAAGACAGCTTTTGTTTAACTCAAAAAAATCATAAAAAACAAAATAAAATAAAACGGATACTAAATACACTTAAATTAAATTTTATATTGTACAAATTTTTATTCGAACAACAATTTATTTTATAGTTTTAAAAACATTAATTAGTTTTAATTAGTTGTACATTACAGATAATTAGTTTTATAGACAGGGACATCACATCGCTTGACCTTTTACAAAACAATGTGCGTGTTCGCTGATGGCTTTTTTGACAAAAAATATCCGAGTATTTTTGACAGATTTTACCCCCGCAAACTTCACATCAATAAAAGCTCGGGTTTTTTTTATGACATCAGCGAACAACTTTATTACGTTGACAAATAATTTTGGTGTTTTAAACTAAACGTCGAATACATTTTCAAGTGAAAAGATAATAATTCAAAAGTGGTAGTGTTCAAAGTTTTTTAATTAAATTAAATAAAAATACATTGTAAAAATGTTTTTGTTGAATAAAGTGATTCCGATTCGGATGATGAAGTATTCGTAGTGGCGTACAACCAAATTCATCCGAAAATTAAAAAATATTCCAAAGTAATTGATAATTACACCGACGCGACGCTCAATTTAAAAGCCATTTTCGTTTATCGAGAAAAACGATGCAAGTAGTTGTGGGTAAGTCAAGAAATTTTAATAATTTAGTAACAAATTAATTTTACATACATGTGACAATAATACTTTTCAGATAACTACACAGCATATTGTGCCCGGAATATCAAGGAGTTCATTCAGCTGACGCCAAAAATTAACGTTTATATATATATAATATATACGTTTGGTATTTGGCTAATAAGGAAACATTTAGGCAACTTGGGGATCAATTTGAGATTACCAGGAGTCATGCTACAAAATTATCGTTGAATTGGCAGTTTCTATGGCTAGCGCGGCCAGTAAATTTATTAAATGGCCATCACTTGAGGAGCAAAAAAAAATAATTTACGGGTTCCAAAAACCGAAGCAGCTGAATAATGTCGGGGGAGCTATCGATTGTACTCATATCGAAATCCCACGGCCTAAATTAAATCAACAGCTATATTACAAAAAAAAAAAAATACCACAGCTTTCAAATTCAAGCTGTTGTTGACCACAACAGGAAATTTTTAAGTGTTTCTGTTGGAGAACCCGGATCAATGCACGATGCCAGAGTTCTAAGAAGAAGTGATTTTTGTAAACAGCTTTGCAACAACCAACAAAATTGGATACTGCCTGGAGCATTTAGACTTGGTGATTTGGCGTATCCTAAGACATATTCTTGGCTCGTTCCACCCTTCAAAAATTATGAAAGTTTAAGTATCCAATAACAAAAATTGAATAAGCTTCACTCAGCTACAAGAATTGTAGTTGAGCAAGCTTTCGGTTTATTAAAATCTCGCTTTAGCCGAATTAGAAAATTTAATAATATTAACCACCGTCTTATAAAGCTACTAACATATTAGGTGCATGTGCATTGCACAATTTATGTAGTATAGAAATGGATGATTCTAACGTTCACCAATAAATGAATTTAAATGAGGTTTACTCTGCATCAAGGGTGGGAAGTAATGTTACAAGGCAAAGCGAATTATTTAACAAATTAGTAAGAAAAAACATAATATAATTAGGTGTAATTTTAAATTGTTAACTTTTTTATTATAATATATACATTAATTAAATTTAAACATTTCTGTTTTTTAATGCCTCAGCGACATGATGTAGAGCTTGGCTCATGTTGTTAAAGCATTGCACCAACTCTTGGTGCCTCTGTTGTTTCCTTTCACTTTCTCTTTCCTTATTTGTATAAATTTATCGATGTTGGTTTTGGGTTTTCTTTTCCGACGCCGAGAATTTGTTGGTACATTTTCTATTGCCGATGGAGGATTTGTAACTTCGGTAGGATCATGTATTTTAATTATTGGTTCATTTGGCTCTGACATTTGAATTTCATTTTCTATGTCGGACATTTCATTATCACCCAAGACCCATTCTGTGGTGTAATGTACAACCAAGCTATAAGTTCTACTGTTTCCACCGCATGTCCCATTTCTTCCGCTCTGGTGACAAATATTTCGTCCATTCTGTCAAAATATTGAAAGATCGAATGGCGTTCTCCACTGGTATCCATTCGATCCTTTGCAGCATTATACATTTTTTTTTAATTTTTGAATGTGTTCTGAATTTGTGTCATTGAAAAATCCTGCAATTATAAAAATTTAAATATTAGTAAATTAAAGAACAGTTGATGAATGGAACGGTGTCCTTTAACGGACAAAAGTGAAATATTTAATTGGAACTATAAATATATGTATGTATACAATGTGTAGACCGCAGTTGCTACGTTTTGATTTATCTAAAATTTAATTTTTTTAAAACATTTATGTTTTTAGTAACAATAATAATTAATACATATGAAGTTTCTGCAAATTGTAAGCACAAATTTCTGGTATTTAAAAGGATATGAATGTCCCAAAAGAATCAGGTATACCAAAAACAACCTTTAGAGTACTTATTGGAATAATTAAATTTTCCAATCATTGCTATTTTAATAAATAAAAATTTAAATTAAATAGGCACTTTTTTCACAAAACTTCAATTTGTTATAATTACTTCATATAACATATTTTTGTTATATCCTATCTTATATTTCACTTTTGCCGCTTGCCATTTTTAAACTTTTCTATTCCTCGTTTGTAATAGAAACAAGAAACCTACCAAATTTTTTTGTTCCAAATACTCTTTAATGAAGAGCCATATTTAGGATTTGGAACCAACATTCCGATATTCTTCGTATGCATCGATTAGCTCATTAATTGTATCAGTTGTCCACATTTTTTATTTTTAATATCACGAAAAATCACAACAATTTTTAAAACAAATATTCACCGGTAAAACAACAACAAAAAAAACAAATTAGGAGCTGTCAAAAAAACTCCAAAAAAAACCAAGTAAAAGTAGAGTTAAAAATACACCGACTCTTTTTATGCGTTCGTTTTTTTGCTCAAAAAAACTCCGATTTTTTTACCCCGGTGATAATCAGCGAACACTGCGAATAACGAAAAAAATTACAAATTGTTGGTCTATTTTATAGAAAACCGAACGTACAATTTCGAAAGTTATGTACGATTTTTCAGTACGTTCAACTCGACGCAGATGTCGTGTCGATCATAAGTTTCGAAATTGTCTCACAAAATAAATACAACAATTCGGCTACATCTGACGTTTGTAATGTCAAGATAAAATTTTTGTATAAAAACACGGAAATTTTTCAGAGAAGTAATCCCAAATTTACAATACATATTTTCTTAAACTATTAATTAATTTTCATCTTGATTTCAGATCAATTAAATATACCAAATATACAGCAGTTTCCTGGACACAAATCAACTAGGAATTTTCGATATTATAAATTTGGAGTTCCTTTAAAGTTAAGTATAAAAAATTATTTACTATAAAATGACGATTATATAATGCACATTAATTTATTTCAGCGACGTTTTACTAATACACTGGAAATGATCATGCCATAGCGGATGATGTATGCCAGCTGAGGTTCTTCTAGGTTTATACACACATTTTTAAATTTTTTTAAAAACACTTGTTAAATATTTCGCAAAATTACAAAAGGTTTAAAAAATCACTCGATCGATTTCGGCTTATTAGGCCATCATCAGGAGTATCTACTAAACTGTAAAAATAAAAATGTAGTTATTTATATATGTATATAGTTGGAAAAAGCAAAAAATGAAACAAAAATATACAAATAAAAAATGTGGGAGTGGTAAACAATAAAATTGGTGAGAGCAATAAACATTAAAAATTAAAAGGGGGTGAGTTAAATACAGGTATATGATTATTGATTAGTCAACGGTCGAATAACAAAATTCCAGATGTTGATTTTTTTCCCCTTCTTTATTTTATTATAACCCGACGTATTAGTAATTTTATGGAATGGTATGAGTATGTCAATAACACAAAGCGGGGTCGGTAATTGGTGAGAAACGGATTTCTCTCTGTTCGTTGAGGATATTTTGGTTAAGAAATATAGCTTTTCGGATTTCGTAAGATTCTAAGTTGTCTAAACGTCTGCTTTTTGGTTGTACATGTAATATTTCTAAATTGTTTAAACTGGATGTGTGATTTTCTAACGTTAAATGATTATAAAGGGATGATTCATGGCTACCAGATAAATGTTCTTTAACTCTAACTTCAAAATTGCGCCCAGTCTGTCCGATATAAGAGGAACTACAATTATTGCAATTGATCTTATAAACGCCAGACTTGGAAAGGCTATCAATTCTTGGTTTGTTGTTAAAAATCGTTTTCTTAATTGTATTATTGTTATAAAAAGCAAAGCTAATATCTGTATATTGTGTCACGATGTTACTAATCCGTTGACTAGTTTTTCCTATATACTCTAAGCGGCGCCAATTTTTCGACATTGGGCTATCAGGTGGATAAATGTTAGCTAAAGCTTTATATTTCAGTTTTCTGTTTAATAGCTTTAATATAGTCTTAGCTGCATAACCGTTATTCGCTGCTATTTCTAAAATTATATTAAGCTCTTTGTTATAATTGGATATGGTCAAAGGAATGTTTATTAATCTATCTAAGAATGAGTGGAAAGCTGACATTTTAATATTATGGGGATGGTTTGACGAGTTAGGTATAATGGCGTCTGTATACGTGGGTTTTCTATAAATTTTGAACTCTAATGAAGAATTAATTCTGGTTATTGTTATATCTAGAAAGTTAATAGATTTGTTTTCTTCTTTTTCTACCGTAAAATTAATGGTGGGATATTGAGAATTTAACCAAGTGAGAAAAGAGGTTAATAGCCTATCAGTTTCATTCCATAGACATAGTATCTCATCAACATATCTTTGTTAGCAGAATTTTTGAAATATTGGTTTAGGGCTCTTTTTATTTAAAAACTTAATTACATTTAAAGCATTATAGTACAATTTTATTTTCAAATAAATTGTCTAGGCTGTGCGTTTCTATGATAAATGGGTTTATTAAGGTAGCTTTGCAAAATTTAAAATTTGTATAAAAGAAACAATTTTGATTTAAGGTTTTCATAACGCTTTTGAGAATGATTCCGAATAGGAATCGAAAGCTAAAGCTGTAATTAAGTTTTTAAATAAAAAGAGCCCTAAACCAATATTTCAAAAATTTGTTTTAATTTTAAATCATTGGCTCAATAAAATAAAACTAATTTGTTAGCAGAAATTTTCATGAATTTCTTCGAACAAACGATTGTATCAAGCAACAATCCTTATTTCCGTCATGTCATCTTTTGGTACAGATATGTTGATGACATACTATGTCTATGGAATGGAACTGATAGGCTATTAACCTCTTTTCTCACTTGGTTAAAATTCTCAATATCCCACCATTAATTTTACATTAGAAAAAGAAGAAAATAAATCTATTAACTTTCTAGATATAACAATAACCAGAATTAATTCTTCATTAGAGTTCAAAATTTATCGAAAACCCACGTGTACAGACGCCATTATACCAAACTCTTCAAACCATCCCCATAATATTAAAATGTCAGCTTTCCACTCATTCTTACTATTAGATAGATTAATAAACATTCCTTTGACCATATCCAATTATAACAAAGAGCTTAATATAATTTTAGAAATAGCAGCGAATAACGGTTATGCAGCTAAGACTATATTAAAGCTATAAACAGAAAACTGAAATATAAAGCTTTAGCTAACATTTATCCACCTGATAGCCCAATGCCAAAAAATTGGCACCGCTTAGAGTATATAGAAAAGACTAGCCAACGGATTAGTAACATCGTGACACAATATACAGATATTAACTTTGCTTTTTATAACAATAATACAATTATAAAAATGATTTTTAACAACTAACCAAGAATTGATCGCCTTTCCAAGTCTGGCGTTTATAAGATCAACTGCAATGATTGTAGTTCCTCTTATATCGGACAGACTGGGCGCAATTGAAGTTAGAGTTAAAGAACATTTATCTGGTAGCCCTTTATAATCATTTAACGTTAGAAAATTACACATGCAGTTTAAACAATTTAGAAATATTACATGTACAACCAAAAAGCAGACGTTTAGACAACTTAGAATTTTACGAAATCCGAAAAGCTATATTTCTTAACCAAAATATCCTCAACGAACAGAGAGAAATCCGTTTCTCACCAATTACCGACCCCGCTTTGTTTTATTCACATACTCATACCATTCCATAAAATTACTAATACGTCGGGTTATAATAAAATAAAGAAGGGGGAAAAAAAATCAACATCTGGAATTTTGTTATTCGACCGTTGACTAATCAATAATCATATACCTGTATTTAACTCACCCCCTTTTAATTTTTAATGTTTATTGCTCTCACCAATTTTATTGTTTACCACTCCCACATTTTTTATTTGTATATTTTTGTTTCATTTCTTGCTTTTTCCAACTATATATATATAAATAACTCTGTTCAAACTTTAAATTATTTTGGTATATTCCAAATTGATAAATATTTATAAGAAGAGGAGAAATTGTTAAGAGTTTGCAATTCAGTTTCGATCTGCGAGCATGTGAAAAATAAATGATGTGCACTTGTAGCACGGTTGATTCCTATATATAGGAAAAAATCAGTGTAATAAATTAGCAGTTCAGTCGCTATAAATATAAATAACTACATTTTTATTTTTACAGTTTAGTAGATACTCCTGATGACGGCCTAATAAGCCGAAATCGATCGAGTGATTTTTTAGACCTTTTGTAATTTTGCGAAATATTTAACAAGTGTTTTTAAAAAAATTTAAAAATGTGTGTATTAAGAGTGTTTCGTCAAGCGCCAACGGCAGAAAGTGTAAAAGGTATTCTAGGTTTATGTTTATGAAACGATATCTTTTTTTTCAGATTTAATGAAACATGTCTTTGAACCAAGACACGTGTTTTTGCTTCCAACAGATTCAATTATTCTTAAGTATTCTTTCGAAGAAAATTTCTGTTACGTTTTTTTAATTGGCGCAGTGTATCTGAATAATATAGAGAAAATTATGTAAAAGGACACGAGGTGTGAATAAGGGCCCCACAGAGGAAGCAGAATTCTAGGAGCTAGTATCTTTGGAATTAACTTGAGAAGAGGTGAATTTCGCAGCAACCCATACGGGAGAGTACCAGAACGGAGGCGACTGGAACGAGTGATCCGTACGAGCGACGCAACCAACATTAAATTTTGTTACGTAAAGTTATTTATCGTATTTCATATAATTATATTATTTTATTATATACCGTAGATTCGCGATAACATGAGCTCCGTATATTGTAAACTCCAGGTAAAGTGAACAATTTTTCAATTATATGTACTATTCGGTAATGTGAACAATTAGAAATCTCGATAACATGAACTAATTTTTGTCGTTGGAGTTTATGCATACTACAAAAAAAAACGTCGAATTTGACTGAAAAATACATACACAAACATTCATAAATATAAATAATCCCGCATATCCCAAGTATAACAAAAATTGAACTCATGCATAAGTTCCAAGTTTTTTTCCATTTATCAAAATTATCGATGGAACTTAAGTAACCCACATATATCAAGTTCCATCGGTTTAGTATTTTTGTTTCACTTTTCATAGGAAATCTTATAATATAATGGAACTCAAACTTGTACTCAGTTCCATAAAAATGAATCATTTATTTGAAGTAGTGATACTTGGGATGTATGAATAAGTGAATACATAAAACTTTTTTGTATTACACACGTTCTCGTATTTTCGTACAATTCGGGGATTCACAATTTCTCCTTTTAACGCATCAGAAAGAGGAAATATTTCGTGCTGTTAACAAAGTTTGTTTATACATTTTATGTGCTGTGACCTGTGATTGCTAATTTCTAATTTTTTAAAAATGGGTAAATATAAAAAACGAAGAGTTTTAACATTAAAAGAAATATGAAATTATTGAACAATCTCGTAAAGGGGCAAGTGGAACAAATTTAGCAAGTAAGTATAATGTTGCTAAGTCCAATATTTGTGCAATTTCTAAAAAAGTGGTATAATTTTAAATGAGGTGAACAACGTATTAATGGGACCGGGTACAAGAAGAACCCTTAAATCGTCAGGATTTCCTAAAATGGAAAAATTCCTATATAGTTGGTTTCCTCGGCAGCGCGATAAATATGTTCCAATGGGTGGCGGTATGTTAACCACTTAACGCGTAGCTCCGTGACATACACGGGCGGCGTTTACTATCAAAATTGTGTAGCTCCGTATACGTCACGGGCATAAAATATTCTGTTAATTTAAATATTACAGTTCTTATAAACTACGTCACACGCCTATGGGGGGAGGATGGTTCGGTAGCGTGATGATCTGTGGCGTTGGGGGGGAGGGGGAGGGGGGTGAGGTGGGGGCGATTATAAAATGTGACCATTTAGCGGTTTTTAGAAGTTGAATACATTTTTGTACTGTAATAAGTCATAAATATTTTTCGGAAATTTAAAGACTATTAAAGTATGTCGAAAAGGAGGGTCTAAATTTGTAACGTTGTTTTATAGAAGGGTATAAAGTTTTGCGATAATTTGTGACAAAAGGGCAGGGGATTTAAAAATGATCAAAAAATGCGTGACATAGTTTATTAAAGAGCACTTAAGTCACGTTTTATATTAGATTTATTCTAGAAATTTAGATTTGTATACGTTACGATATTTTTTCACTTAGTTTGTTTATTTTAGTTTAATTACTATCAGCGAACACACGAACAAACAAATGAAATCAAAACGAGAAGTTTTCTGAAGCATATTTTACTTTTTGATTTTGACCTAATTTTTTATTAATATCTAACTTGAGATGCGACGAGTATCCGAAGATTCTTGGTTAATTCCGTTATTTAATTGTTTTACGAATATCTAGATAAAGATGAGTTGTCTGCTATTCTGGTAACTAACTATGGTTGGATTGTTATTGTGATAGATCCAACTTTAGAGATTCGATGATTATAATTGATAGACCGTCAGAAATTAGCGTCTATGTTGGTTGTAGTCAGCTTACCGCTGGTGGGGGCTGATTCTGTATTGTGTCTTGTCGTTTCTAATGTAACCTACAGTGAGACGGTGGTTTTAGAACCACCGATGTTAGTTTGAGTGAGGATACCTCAGAGAACAAGACGGTCACAAGGGAAACGTGTGATCTCTCACTTATTTGATCCCCTCCTAGCGGTTGTCAAGCGCTAGGATCGTGTGCCGAAATGTTGTAAGGCCTTTCGGTTAGGTGTTAGTAGGTTGTTTAATCGTGTGAAGCGATACTCACCAAGATGAATGAAGTTGTTGATCAGGCAGATGAATTGAAAATTATTACTGGAAAGTATCTCGTTGTATTTTTGAAATAAAAGGCGATGTCTTCTAAGCTGATTGATGTGATATTTATTGGTTTGGATTTGTTGTATGTACAGCGGTTGTGAATATGTTTGATTATGAAGATTTTACACAAGATTTTAATGTTTACAAAAATGGAATTGAATTTTATTTACTCTAGATTTTAACAGTTGATAGCTCGCGGAATTTAATTAGTACTGATTTATTACTTTATGACTGACTTCTACTACTTCGATCGGTGGACTGATTTCTATTACTTGGATCGGTGGACTGATAAAAATGATTTAAAACTTTTAGTTTATATAAAAAAATTGTCCACATTATCCACCAACAACATTATTATTTTTTCTCATATTCTGATTTTTTTGTTAAATATATTTATTTTTATTTTTAAGAAAACTGAGACGCTACGTCCGTAATATTTTGCTTATTATTATTTTTTTTATAAGTTAAATTATTGTTTTTCTAGAAAAAATGAAATGCTCTATTGGCACTTTTTGTTTTGTATGTGTATTCTTTTTATTTAATAGGAACAATTTTGAATCTCGGGTTTCTAAAGAAATGTTTTACTTGCAATTTTTTTACGTGTGAATTTTTATACGCCCAAATGTTTAATAATAAATTTTTCTTATTGTTACTGACAAAAGATGTCACTGATATGATTTCTTAAATTTGTTTTGCTCAAATGTCTACTTGGAATTGTTTAGTAAAATTCGTAAAACTAATTTATAAGTTTGTATGGTTGTGTATGTGGCATATATATTTTTTCTTATCACTTAATATAAAATTTTTCTTATTTTAAACTTACGGACGTACATATTCTTTCTTATCTTCTTAATATGAAAAAGAAAAATGCTATTATGTGCATATTGTGTGTGCACTTATTTATTTGTTTATCCCTTTAATGCATGATTTTTTCTTTTTAATTGTAATAGTTGTTTTCTTATAAAGATGTATTTGGTTGAAACGAATTTCAAAGTAAAAATGGTTGGAAGCAGCTAGTTTTCCCGGAAAATTGATTTTATGACATGATGCCTATTTGCATCATTATGCAGTTGTGGTATAGAATTTAAATATTTCTCCATTTATAACGCTTCTTTATAAAAAGACAATTCGTTCAAAATTAAAATAAATATTCAAAAACAATATTCTTATTTAAAAAAAATTACATATGTAAATGTATGTTTACTACTAACTGTATGCAAAACATCGACTAACTAATTTTAAGTGGCGATTTTATTTTCAAAACGCAGAAAAAAACAAAAAAATGTGTGAAACGAGATAGAAAAACAAATGAACAACAGATATCCGAAACAACACTGGAAAAATATCCTCAAATGTAGATGCAGTGCAAATTAGAATAACATGATGCAGATATGCTACAGTATGCATTAAAGGGTTATCTTGTTGTTGTTGTTGGGGATTCCTATATGGAATGCGGTCAGTTTACATTGTTAACTTATTGTTTTTGTTGGGGATTCCAAGTTACGTATCAAGCGGAATTGAATTATGTACTTAATATTATTTGTTTTCGTTTATTGGATTTGTTCTTGGTGAGGTAAGGTTACACAACAAGCATACAAAATAAAATTTAAAAACAACATTTTTTTTAAATAAACTAATTAAAAACAACATAAATTATCATTTTCTGCAAAAAAAAAAATTGTTTATTTTTTACCCCAAAACGATAAAAATATTGTGCGTTAAGTGGTTAAAAGAAAAGGCCAAACTTTTACGTGCTAAAATGAAAGAAAACGAAAGTACTTTCCATGCAAGTGATGGATGGCTACAACGTTTCAAAGTTCGTTTTGGTGTGCGATTTCTTAAGATTACTGGAAAGAAGTTATCCGGTCAATCTGAGCTTGTGGGACCATTTAAAAGTAAACTACAATCCAAAATAACTGAACTTGACTTATCTGTAAATCAAATTTACAATCCAGATGAAACCGGTTTGTACTGGAATCTTTTGCCAGAAAAAACTTTTGTTTCTTGATTAGAAAAGAACGCGCCTGAAAGAAAAAGTGAAAAACAACGAATTACTTTTCTGGCATGCACCAATGCAAATGAGTTTCATAAATTACGACCTTTAGTAATTGGAAAAACAAAAAATCCTCGATCATTCAAAAATTTCAATTGTCCTGTTGATCAACATTCAAAGATTGCGTGGATGACAGCTGCACTATTTAAGGACTGGTTCCATAAATCATTTGTTCCACAGATAAAAATTCGTTTTACGCAATAAATTTTAATTAACATTTCATCAATTTAGGTACGAATATTTTTAAAACGCCAAGGGCTATCAGCAAGAGTTGTTTTATTGTTGGATATGCTCCATCACATCCGCCCGAAACTGAGCTAAAATCAAACAATGTTTGCATAACAATAATGTTTATGCCACCAAAAATGTCACACCGCTCATTCAGCCAATGGACCAAAATGTACTAAGAGTTACAAAACTTTATTATTGTACTGGTTTATTAGCCTCAATAATAGCTAATAAACTTGATGTATCGGAGTCTCTAACAAAATTGAACCTTAAACATGATATTCGTTGTTTAAACGCAGCTCGGAAAAACTTGAGCAGAGTATAATAGAAAAATGTTGGTAAAACCTACTAAATTTGGCTGAAGATCCAGTTGATTGTGTACCTTTTGCTTATACCAATTTTAAAAATAATTGGTCATATATCTTTGTAATATATGTATGTACTCGTATTTTTACGAATATTTTAAAATTGAAAAAAGTGCTGACATCTATATCAATATGGGTAATTCCACTAAAATATTTAATACAAATTTGTTCGTACTTCTGAAGTGATTTAGCACTAGATTCTTGAATGTATAACCAGCTAGATTATAAGATATCGAATCGTAATTTTTTTTTCTGACCAACAGTTAGAAATTTAGTAATATAAAGCAATGATATAGCCTTAATCCAATGTAAAAATTTTGTTACGATTTATATTTATATTCTAAACTTTATGAATATTAGCCATTCAGTCATCATCACACCTTAATGCAATAAACAATTTCGTTTGAAACGATAGAATAAAATTCCCCTGTTCAATATAATCTAGATTTAAAAATTAAAAAAAAAAAATATAATTGCATTTGATATAAAACTGTCTGCCTGTATAAAATGTTAATTTTTAATCAATATTTTCAGTCTCCAAGGATAAAATATATTTTATAATAATTTATTTTAAAATTATTTTGTAATTAATATTTAATTATATACGAGTATTATTATACAACGATGATTGAATGAATAATTTAAATTTTTAATAAATGAATTATTGCTTTTATTACGTCTTATTTATATAAGTATTTCTTTATCTTTTTTTTTATTTTTTGAAAAGCTGAAGAAGACTTATAAAGAGGTATTAAAATAATTTCCATTTGAAGAGAAACCTAAGATTTAATATTGATTATGGTTTTATAATAAATAATAAAAATTATAATTGCTTTTCGATTTCGGTATCTAATAAGGCACGTGACGTTGACTGTAAATTTTTGGTGTTCTATATATACTATACATATTACCAAAATAAAGAATAAGTCACCATTTACTCTGTTTTAGAATATTGATCTTTATTATGTCTTCCAAGAACCAAATGGATGATTAGAAATAAATACAAATAAATGTCCCAAAGCTATGTCGTGAAAACAAAATGGTTAAACTAAAATGTAACTTACGGCTTATTTATTTAGTCATTGAGATGAGTAGTCTCCAGTTTTTAGTACTAGGACGAAACAGCATACCGTATTATTTTGAATAATCAAAAGGTTCAAGTGCGACGACCTTCTATATAGTATGCGGTACCATTATCGTCGACAGTGTAGTACTGTAGTGTGCCACCAAAGGGTGATGCCTGAGAAAAAATCGTCTACTATCATTGTTGCGTTCGGAGCTAAATGTCACATATGTACCAGACTCCTCGAATAGTCAGCAAAATGGACAAAGGTTATTTGATCTTGTACTGATATCGTAGTCGTGATCTACACATGAACGAATAGTCAAATTAGATACTCATTTTGATTATATCCAGCCTATGAATTATTCAACGTATCAATCTACACGTTACTCTCCGATCTTGGAATTTTTGAATGGTTTATACACGATTCCGTGACAAATAAATGAGTTGACCCCGAATCGAGCAAGGCTCGTAATTACGTCCAATTCCCGAAACTATCTTCAATCTAAATTTCGGCTGTAGGAAGAATGGGTATTACACGTCGTTTTGGTTTAATATAATTGGCTATTATTGTTTGGTCGGTTCAATAAAATTTTCCTGTATCGAAAAATTGGATCGATGTTGGATGGCTGATTCGGTGTAGGTGGGTTGCGAAACTATATTATGCTGTACCTGTTATTTGAAGAATTATGTATTCTAATACATATTTGGTAGCTCTTAGTATTTTTGATGTGAAAACATCTTTAGCGGCAGGAGTAAGTAAAAAATTGTATAGGAATCGGGTTACGGAAACAAAAATTCCGAACAAAAAATATTGCTGGTATGTGTGAATATCGATAAGAACAAAAAATAAATAAAACGTAAAATCAATGCAAAATCTACGCATACACATGCAATATACAACATCATCCGGCATTTCAAAAACATCGTGAGCCGAATACAAAATAAAATCTAAAAAAAAGCGCCTACTTTAATTTATTTTATTGTGAAAATATCTGCTATATATGGCCGCAGCAGCAAGTGTTTTTGAATATGAAAATTACATACGAGTAAAAGGACCACAAATTATACTTGTGAAGTGTAATAGTTATTTACGTCACAAGGGCGGTAAATGAGTTGTTACAGTACGAGTTCGATGTTTATTGAGAATTATGAACGAGTACTGTAACGATCATTTAACGTACGTGTAACCTGGTTTTGCTTTGTTCAGTGAGTTTGCCGTGACCATTTACTACTAAGGAGGTTTAGATTATTAACTTAACAGAACTGTATTTTGCTCATGCTTAATTATTGTCAGTAAAGTTCGTCCTCCAAATTCAAAATAGAATTATAACTTGCTCACTTTTTGAACCAAAAATGTAACCTAGTTGAAATACTGAGCTTAGAACATCCGTCTTTATGGAGAGGTTTCGAAGCCTTAACGAAATGACTTGAAATGATTCAATAAATATTTATACAAAAAAAGTTTTCACATAAATCTTTTGCGAGTTGAGGGTGAACTGGCTCGTTTTTTTACATTAAGCTACGATATATTCATCGCTTAGGCAATTAAACTCCGTTTATTGGTTTCGACAATTGCTTTGTATAAAGTCGACATAATTCGCGTCATCTACACGAAAATGATCCACAGAGAAGTACGCTTGACAGATACTTAAACGTTTGAGCGGGCGACAATGATGTGTTTTCATGGACCGTCGAAATGAAAATATCAAACAACTAGTGCCAATATTTACGAATACGAGAGGAATGGATAAAAAAATGTAAAATGAGTATGTACATGAATATTGGGTGGGTGCTTTCTCCTTTGGAATTGTGAAATGATAATACTCCAATCTTCTTATTTCGATTATCGCTTCTGCTTCTCTGTTATACTACTGACAAAGAAGAGATTAGATAAACGTGTAAGTGAATTGTTGGGGATTAGCTATAGTGTGTCAAGTCTAATATTGGTTAATTGCTTTTCATTTGAAGATTAGTGAACGAATCACTCTATATATTGAAATTTATCTCTTTTTATTGAGTTTCTGGTTTTATTAAGAACAAGTGGCATTTTATGTAAATAAAATTGTACGTACAAGTACAATAAGTCGCTATTTGAGTACAGATGTAACTATCATTGACATTTTATAAGTAAAAAAAGGTGTGGTATAAATAAACAAAATTTGAAAATTTTAATTAATAATTAAAATATTTAAATTATAATTTTTTTTTTTATAAATATATATTCATGGCACCACATTGTCAATGTACTTAAATAAGTGATAGATCAGATAATCGAGCTGAGCTAATCGCGCTTAGCTAATTTCGGAATGATTTCAAAGGGCCGAATGTCGAAGGGCCGAATTTCAAAGGGCCGAATGGTACGAAGGGCCGAATGTCGAAGGGCCGAATGGGTCGAAGGGCCGAAGGGCCGAAAGGGTCGAATGGGTCGAAGGGCCGAATGGGTCGAAGGGCCGGATGCGTCGAAGGGCCGAATTTTTTTGTTTTGTTTTTAGAAATATAATTTTTTAAATTTCTTGTTTTAAGGAATATTATTAACTATAATTTTTATTTATTTATGAAAAACATTATTAATTTTCCAGATATCAATGCCTGGTTGAAATGTTGTTTGTCAAAATGACTCATATTAAAATAGGTACATAATATATTTCAGGTTGAAACAATATTCAAAACAACACATGAGGCAACAATATACTTTAAAAAAACAGTTTAGTTTAATTTAAGTAGACATTTTGGAAATTTTGCCTTAAACTGTAATTTGTCTTTATAATTATGTAGTAAATTGTTAGCAGTATATTCACATCACTAAATCACAGAGAAATTATTTTATTCGTCCAAATAGAATTTTCCTTCACCCTAACGAATAAACAATGGTCTGATTTGTATGACATTTTATGACAAAATTCTTGTTTGGTTTTGTTGAAATACCTATTATGTACAAATATTTTTTCACTTGATAATTACAAAAATGCCGCCCCGGTGGCACAGTTGTTAGCATGCTTGCTTTAAGCTCCGGAGGTCCCGGGTTCGATTCCCGGCGGGTGATAAAAAAATCACGGCTGGTTTAATGTAAGGATCAATGAACTAATCACTCATTATCCGTTGTAAAAATGATTACGAAACTTCAAAAATGAAGCGGCCAAATCCCTCCATGGGATGTAGCGCCAGCGAAAAAAAAAAAAAATTACATAAAGAACACAAAATATAAACAACAAAATTAATGCAATATTTTTGCCGATAGAATATACAAAGATTAAACATTATAAAATATGTATAAATTAATAAGAAATTTATTTATATTTGATAAAAAAATTTACAAAATATTCCTTAAAACAAGAAATTAAAAAAATTATATTTCTAAAAACAAAAAAAAAAAATAAACAAAAAAATTCGGCGCTTCGACCCATTCGGCCCTTCGCCATTCGGCCCTTTGACCCATTCGGCCCTTCGACCCATTCGGCCCTTCGACATTCGGCCCTTCGACCCATTCGACCCATTCTGCCCTTCGACATTCGGCCCTTTGAAATTCGGCCCTTCGTCCTCATTCCCTAATTTCTAGTCGGTCAGTGGTATTAGGTTAGATTCGCCAAGTGTCGTGATCTAGGTCAGATTTAGACCAATAGTTTCTGCTCTAAATTCACTTCTTTATTTTTTTTCAAAATTTTGTTGTAAAATTCCTAAATCATTGTAATTAAAAGTAATTGCAATGTCAACAATTCTTTCATATTTAAATATCTAATACAAAACACTATAATTGGTGCAATTGAAATTTAAACATCAAATTGGACGTAGTTGTAATGTACCGTTAGATATTTCAGAAACACCAATCTAGAAAGAGGAAATGAAATCGCTAATCGTCTAACAAAAAGTGACTTTATATTATTAGACGTTTGTATAATTGACAATAAATATTTTAAATATCAAGGAGACAAAGCAAAACTTTGGATTAGCAATGGGGAGTAGAAATGTGCAAACTCGTTACTTTTGAGTAATCATGAGTACTCGTTACTACTGATGAGGGTGTTTACACGAGGACTCGTGCATCAGATTCTTTCCTCGTTTCTTACCTCTTTACCTATAAACTAATTTTGGAGTGGAGGCATTTTTGATGCACACGTTCGACAAATATTTTTATTGATTCTCGTGTCATTTTGCACTAATACAAACAAAAGAGAATAAATAATTATTCAGGGTCAATTTTTTTTTTTTTTGTTTTTGTTAAGTCATTTTCATTTTGTCTTTCGAAGTGGAATAATATGATTGTACCGCGTCATTAGTAAAATCATTTTATTTTTTGTTATTTTGTTTTGGTCTTTAAATAATAATGTCTAGTGAGACTGATAAAATAAATAACGAATGGACCAAGGAGCAAACGCTACTTTTAATTGGCGAACTCCGAAAATACCCATGTTTTTATAGTCCGGTGGATTACAATTTTACGAATAAAACTAAACGGATTGAAAAAATAAATTTAATATTAAATGAATTAAAAAGTATTAAGGCAAATATTACGGTCGAAAGCATAAAAAAAAATTAGGACTTTACATAGTCAACTGTCCAAAGAACGATCTAAAATAACAAATTCCAAAAAAAGCGGAAACGGTAGAGACGATATTTATGAACCGAAGTTATGGTGCTACAATGAACTTTCGTTTTTGGTTCATTCGAATGATTCACAACCGAGCTACTCGAATATAGAACTATCCGATGTAAGTTAACCTAAATTTAGTTTTTAAACTTGATTTCCCTTATATGTGTTACGATTAATGCATAAAGACCGGTAAATCTGTGAAAAATAAAGAAAAAATAATTTTAATGATTATAAATTATTGTATAATGGTGTTATATTCCTGATATGTGTGATTCTGATATGTTTAGTGATCTGTTACGGCACTCGAAGTGGCAAGGCTTTAACAACTTGAATTGTAGGGCCTGACTGACTGTTTCGGTATAACTATTATGGAAACTCGGTCCGCTTAGCCGTCCGAAAGGCTTTAAAAATCTAGTGGACGCAGCAAGAAGGATCACTAAACGTGTCAGGATTACAGGGGCCTATTACATCAATCGTTAAACTGAATTTTTTCCTTATTTATTCGAATTTTTAACGGTTTACATATTTGTTTTATTTTTTTTTTTTGTGAATGATTTTCAGATTGGGTTAGATGAAGTCGGCCAAGGTGCTGCTGAGTATGGTACTCCAAAAGTATGTTTAAATAATAATTTAGAGCAATTGAAATTTACAAAAAATATGTATTTTATAAAAGGAAACTATTAATTAATTTTTATTATTAATTTCATAAATATCGAAGCAAAAAATCAACACAGCTGCAAAATGATGCAATTGAGGCTTTGAAATTTACAAAAAATTTAGTTGAACAGCGATCATAAGGAGAAACATTAACAAAGGAGGATGTATTTTGTCGATACCTAAGCTTTGAATTAAAAAAAATTCAAATTGAAGAAAATTTCGAAGAATTGAAGTTGCAGATATTACATCTGGTATTAGAAAAAATTAGAGAGGAAAAACGGGCGAAATATTGCGACCCCACCGGAATATTGGACAGTTATTCCTCCACCTCCATTCCATCCCCGTCTTCATTAGAATCCCTTAAATTTAAATTTACAGACAAACATAAAGGTAGCAAACCTTATATGTCAGGTTTTATCCCATCTCCAACAGATACACCTACATTTCCAAAAATCACAAGACATAATAATTTGTCCACTTATTCAAACGATATACCTACATTTCAGTTTCCAAAAAATCAACAAGAGTGCAATCCATATATTTCTACTTTCTGCCCATCCCCATATTCATATTCAACAGAATCCTCCGATTTATCTAGTTGATAAACTGTACCTGATTCATTCTCATTCCAAAGAAAAGTGCAAGAGAAAGAGGTTCCGCAAAATAATTATTTTCGCCCATTAAAATACTATTTAATCCCAACATATTTCAACGTGCATCTTATTCATTCAACTCATCAAACTCCTGTAAATATGTAACACAATTACCTTTAACAAACGGACAAAATTCACACTTGAATTCAAAACGAAAAAATATTGAAATTGAAGCACCACCCACTACAACGCCATCAACGTTAAGGCATTCGAACATTACACCAAAAGAAGACAGTGTAATGCTGGCTATGAAAAAATTTGATGACAGCGATTTTTTTTTATCAAAATTAACCTTTGATTTTAATTAATAAAACAAAATGAATTATCTTTAAAATGTATTTTATTTTGAAAACTTTTAATTGTAGTTCGCTGTAATATGTTTGTTTTATTTTAATAAATGTAGCCTAGATGTTTTTAAAAACAAATTGGACATCGATTCCGCTGAAAAAGTAGGTCAACGTAAAACTCTATCATTATTAAAGTTTGTTAAATTGCTCTTTCATTATTAAAATATTCAGTGAATTCTTTTCTGACAGTTTCGCCAATTCTGAGTTTATTTTTATTTGAATGGCCATCTGCCGTCTGATGAGACGTGATATTTCGGTTTTCAGAAACATTAATTTCTTCGCTGCACCATCGGCTCCGTGTAATTAAAAAATTGTGCAATACACAACAACATTGTTCAATTACTTTCACTTTGTCTTCGTGTAAATTAATTTGTTTCTGAAAAATTTGAAACCTGTTTGTTAACATTCCGAAAGCTCGTTCAATACTCTGCCGAGCTCGACTTAATCTGAGATTATAGGTTTTTTCGTGTTTTCTGTTGTGGTAAATGAATACGGTGTCATTAACTTTTCAGTTAAGGGAAAGGCGTTGTCAGCAATAAATACATGGGGCAATAATCTTGAATTGCCGAATAATTTTTTTGGAGGTAAAAATCTTTCGGGTTGCTGAAGAATGTAATTAAAATTTGAGCGTTGCAGAACTCCACCATCACTAATCCTACCATTGCACCCAACGTCAATAAATATAAATTTTCCATAGGCATCTGCAAGCCCCTGCAGTACTACACTATGAAAGCCTTTATAATTATAAAACAGTGGTGCATTTTTTTTTTGACGGTCGAAATGCTATGTGCTTTTCGTCAAGAGCACCTAAGCAGTGTGGAAATTGCCATTTGGTGCTGTAATCAGCAGCAATTGTTGACCACTCTTGTTCGGTTTTCGGAAACTGAAAAGAAATATTATTTTTTGTTAATTTTACTTTTATAAAACGACAAAACAATTTATTGATTTTTAATAAATTGAATGTTAATTTAACAATTAATTTAATGTTTAATTTACTTTTAAATATTGATCCTTTAAATGTTTGAATATAGCCTAAACATTTAGTATTGCTTTGGAGAGGAAAGGTTTCGATAATTTGCTATTGTAGTCCAGTTCCATAAAGTTTTCTCCTGTAGCTAAAAATCTTAAGGCAACTGCTAGTTTTTCCTCCGGATTTATTGCTTTCCTCATAACTGTGTCTTCATTTTTAATGTCTTGACGGTTTGCTGACAATATAAAATTAAACGAATCCTCATCCATTCGTATGATATTTTTAAAATCTGCAGAAGTTTGCTTAAGTTCCTGCATTAGGCTTTGCGTATTGCCAAATTCTTGTCGAGTTTTCCTGTAATCTTTAATCCAGCACCTTTTTTTGTTTTGTTCTTTTTCCTTTTCCGCTTCTATTGAAGCCGCTAATAATAAACAAGCAGCAGCAGCTGACGTCATAGCAATAGCATCATCATCGGACGATGATGAGTCCATCAGATATGCCTTAGGAGAGGCACCAGCTTCTGATGTTTGAAAAGAGTTATCCATATTTCTTCCGACTATTTGATTCCCAATCAAATCAAAAACCAAATAGCGACTTTACAAAATAACTTTTACGTTTTTTAAATAATGTTTGAATTTAATTAATAATTTAACCACCAAATTACCAATAATTCATCACAAACGATTTTTTTAATAAACTCAATTTGTTTGTTTGTGTAGCTACATATGTATTTTGAAGTAAACCTAATAAAATAAATTAAAATATAAAAAACAGGAACATTTCAGACTAGAATTTTTTAAATAATAATTGATAAGGTAATAAAAACTAAAATAATAAATGCTGATTAGCATTTAAAAATATAATTTTTTGAAAATTTTCAGGCTTTAAACGACTACGCCTCTCACTCAATATTTGTCCGCTTTTAGAAAAAATTCGCTCCGACGGAACTGAAGTTGCTACTATGCAGATGTTTCTTAGCTCCACCAGCTTAAAGGGCCTTCTTTAAAACCAATTGCTGGCTCTTCACAGTCCTGCCGAACTTCGATTATGGAACAAAATTGTGGCTTTGTTGTAATTTGATTCCTCTTGCTGTCGAAGTCACCCCAAATCAAATCTTTGGTGTCGGGAATCGGATTTTCAATGATCACATTTTTTTCATTGGCTTTGACTAATTCAGACACGTTCGCGATTATTGCATCTTTTGCCTTATTGTATGCGTTTATATTTCTTAAAACGAGGATCCAAAACTGTAGGCTTGCTAATTAATATGTTGAATTCCAACTTATCAAAACGTTTGGAAATGCCAGTTAACAAGGCGTCAAATAAACTTTTGTCGCGACCTTCGATATAGAAACATTGGCTTCTGAACTTAGTTCCACCGTTATTAGTTCAAACGGCTCCAATAGTCCGCACAATTCGCTGAGAGTGGCCCATTCATACGAATTTAATTTCTCGATCGGATTATCGAGAACCCCCAATGCTGCATTAATGCATTCTCTTAAATTCCCCATTCGTTTAAACATGTGGAATTCCACCTCGTCACCACATCGTTTTTTAGCTTCAAACCAGGCCCAACATTCGACTGTTCCTGGAAACTTTTTAATTTAGCGGCGGCATTGGTACTCCTATTAAAAAATTCTACGACCACCTTCGCTTTTGAATGAATCGGTTTTATTAATTTTAGAGCATCTTGAACTACCTAATTGAGCGTGTGAGCGAAACAAGGCAAATAGTGGAATTTCGAGAGTTTGCACGCTGCAACAATGTTCGCTCCGTTGTCCGTAATAATTGTGTGTACCTTGTTTTGTAGGTTCCATATCTGTAAATTTGAAACAACCAAACAGAAACGATTGCTGAAACCAATTTTCATCTATAAAATGGGCCGTAACTGACATATACGAATCGGTTGAGCAATTGTTCCACATATCGGTCATCAAAAATACAGATTCAACTGATTTTATTAAATCTTTTACACGCACCAACGAACTCTCATACAGAGATGGCAACAGCAGCCTACTCAATGGAGTTCTGTCTGCTAATTTGTAAGCTGGATATAACCCAGCAATGAGTTCACGAAATCCTTCATCATCCACGATAGAGAAAGGCTGCATGTCCCTCACAATTATTTTGAATACCAAGCTATATAACACCCTTATTCCCTTAGTCGTCTCACTTCATTCGACGTGACAATTGTCGTGTCACTTCAACTATAATTTTGTATTCTTCAAGCCGAACGAAGTGACGTGACACGACAAATATGAAACAGAAATCTTTTAGGCAACAATAATAATTTACTATTATTTGTAGGACTTTTGATATTTAAAAATCAAGGATTGTGTTGTTAAAAATTCGAAAATATGTTAACAATTTAAAAAAATACTTTTTAAAAATTTGTATTTCATAATTTTTTGTGTAAATTGTTGATATAAAACGGGAAAGGTGGATTAATTCCTTTGCATATTTGACTATGTTGATGATGCCCATTTTGTCAGAAATATAAATTTTATTTTTCATGTACAATGTACAATTGTTGACAGTTACAATATTTATAAATATTTAATATATTTAAAAACTTGCTAAAAATAGTCAAAATATAATTTAAAATTCAAAAATTTAACTTTGTTTTTTGCCTTTATCCATTTTGGGTCGCTTAAAAATTTCAGGCAATGAAATTGTCATTTCAAGTGACATGAAACTTTTCAAATGACTAAGGGAATACCAATTGGAGAAACGTTTGTCACTTCAAATGACGATTGTCACTTCAATCGACTAAGGGCATACTAAAACTTGATTGCCGTTACAAACGACAAGTGACACGAGTAAGGGAATAAGGGTTTTTGTCGGAATATGGCTGTGGGGCGCACGATAAATTGGGTCATATCCAGTTGCTTTTTTGGTTTTGAAGGGCCTGTTATGTTAATATCACTGGTCGAATTTACAGGTGTCATATGAGGCCGTGAGAACCATAGTGGCCTAACTGAAAATTTCACAAAATTAACTTTATAGCCTAAATGAACTAGTAATAATGTCACTATCGAAACCTAAATGTCCTAAAAAGTTTTTGTTAATCATAACGTTGATATTAGCACAATAACGTTAATTAATTTCACAGAATAAAGAAAAAATAAAACTCCATAGTAGCCTATGCGACATAGGCCACCTTTGCAATCATGTAGTAACAAGACCGTAAAAAACAAAATAGCCTATCACAATTAGGCCACTACGAAGTTTTTTTTTCTATCTAGTTATCATTTTGATGAGTTAGGTCAATTTGTTTCCTAACGTAATTATTTCTAAATATTTAAAAATGGATAATATCGATAAAGAAAGTATTGATAACGTGGTACAACAACTGCGAGGTAAATAGAATATTTATCATGGTTGTATTAAATATTAATTGCAAAAAATAGTTTACTAAAGAGTTACTTGTTTTAGTAGATTTGTTTGCTGATAATAACGAGCCGTATGAAGATTCAGGTTCAGAGTACCTGCCAACAAGAAGTCCATCTCCACTTTCCTTGGATCTTGCAGTGTTGCTAGGGGATTGAGAAAATAATAAAGAACAACATAAAGCTAGGAAGCGTAAACGTGTTCCGAAAAAAAGGATGAAAAACGTTAGAAAGGAGAAGCGAAGGAGAGGTGAGCAATACGTAAACATTAAAGGAAATCTTGTTCCACCCAAACAAATTAATATTAATCTTCCATGCCTCTGTGCTAAGAAATGTCACGAAAAAATTTCTCCAATTCAACAAAACAAGCTGTTTGAATCTTTCTACAAACTTGAAAGCTTTGACTTACAGACATCATATCTGTTTTCTTTGGTCAAAGTTGAGCCTAAAAAACGAATGACACTTCCTAACGGTCAGGTTAATTTAACAAGAGAGTCCAGGCGGTCAAACTCAAGAGTTTATCAAGTGCCTAACGCTGATGGCATCCAAACAACAGTTTGCAAATCATTTTTTAAAAAAATATTCCAAGTTAGTGATGGAAGGTTAACCAGAGTCGTAAAAAATAAATTAATAATTCCTATTCCGCCGTCAGATAAAAGGGGCAAACACAAACCAAAAAATAAAACAAGTGATGGAAAATTCCAAGAAGTTAAAACGTTCATTGAACTTTTTCCTACATATGAATCGCATTATACTTTACACAAAAGTACCGAACGAAAATTTTTAGCTCCTGATTTAAATTTAAATAAAATGTATTCTTTGTATTGTAATCAAAATACCGAACCAGTCTCCTATTTTATATTCAGAAAAATATTTAATGAAAACTTCAACCGTTCCTTTCATACACCAATATCCGATTCATGTAAAAAATGTGACAACCTTGAAATAAAAATTAAAGCTTCCGATTCTGTAGACGAAAAAAATCAGCTTACGACCCAGAAACAAATTCATTTGGCAAAAGCAGACTCTGCCAGAATTAATTATACCAAAGACAAAGAACTTGCTAACATAAATCAGGATGTCACAGTAATTGTATTTGATTTAATGAAAACCTTATAAACACCTGTAATATCAACAAGTATTTGCTACTATAAAAGGCAGCTGTGAACCTATTGCCTTGGTATACACAATGCAGTAAATAACAACGTAACAATGTGTGTATGGGATGAAACTGTTGCATCACGAGGGCCTCAAGAAATTGGGTCATGCTTGCTTAGATATATTAAAGAAAATGTACATACAAAAAAACTAATTTTGTACTCTGATCAGTGTGGCGGCCAGAATAGAAATATTAAAATGGCCACATTCTGCCAATATATTACTGCCCATCCAGATTTTATTGTTGAATTTATAGATCATAAATTCTATGTGAGTGGACATTCCTATTTAGCGTGCGACCAAGATTTTGGTTTAATCGAAAAGAGAAAAAAAATGTTCAAAAATCTATTCGTTCCTGATGATTGGTGCGAGGTTATCAAGGCCGCAAAGAATAAAAATCCTTTTAGTATAATGAAAATGACAAAGAACCATTTCTATTCCACAAAAAATCTGGAAAGAAATATCACAAACAGAAAAATGACAGCTGAGGGCTCCAAAATGAAGTGGCTGAGTATTCAGTGGTTAAATTATCAAAAGTTACATCCATTTAAAATTTTATTCAAATATTCAAATAATGAAGAAGACGTATTTCAGCATGTTAATTGTGCAAAACGGAATTCAAAGAATATAGCTAGCATGGACCTGAATTATTTATACCCTGAAGGAAAACCAATCAGTGCAGAAAAAAGGAAGGACTTAAAAGATCTGCTGCATTACATACCACCTGTTCATCATGATTTTTATAACAATATCAAGGAGAGTATCAATGTAATAAATGATGCGGGTTGGGGGAGCTCTGATAGTGATTAGTTTAGTAATAACTTTGGCCTATCTTTTATTTTATTTTCTATTATATAAATCCTTTGGATAACATAGTGGCCTATCTGAATAAAAAATAATTATAAAGGGGTAAATGTGTGAAGGTCTATTAAATATAAATAAAATAAACATTTTTAAAATACATTTGAACATAAAAAATAGTATAAAACATTTATTTATTTAGTAAAATTCATTTAAAAAAAGATTAATATATTAAATCTTTCTATTGCATAGTATTGATTTTTGTAATTAGGCCACTATGGTTCTCACGGCCTGATATATACTGCTGATGCAGCAATTTCAGTAGTGGTGGATTGGATATCGATTCCGATGATGCTGGTTCTAAATTTGTGACTTGTTGTTGCGGTGAAAGTTGTTCGACTTTTTGTCGACTTTGGCTGTTCAATATCAACAGTCGGATGTTTTGAGTTAAGGTGCTTTCTAAAATTAGATGACGAACCGCCTTTATAGGAAAATTTATTTATTGTAGTAAAATGCAACCAGATATCACTACGTTTTCGATTTATTTTTAAAATAAATGATTATCAATAAATTATTGTATTTTTAATTTAAAAAAACTTGTAAAAACCGATGAACGGCAAAGCGAACAGCGAAGAGTATTTAAATTTTAACGAATCTTTCTTCAGTTTCAGATGTCAAAATACATTCAAATTAAAAAAAAAAAGATTATTTTAAGAATTTTAAGGTTATGTTATTCCCCAAATTATTGAGTCGGTGCATTCACAATACAGACTTTTTATTTACAGGATTGTATGATCCTTATTACCTATTTTGGCAGAAACAAATTATTTAAACAAAAACGTCCTTTATTAGATCAAACAACATTTATGTATTTGTAGGAAAATGATATTCCTTCTGCTGTTAAATTTAATATAGAGATTGCTTATGGCGGATTCAGTGTTTCATTCGTTCGTTCGTTATTTCGTTCTAAATTTTTTTTAGCTAGTACTACTGCCACCTGTCAGAATTATGGTGAAAGTCTATTGTAAGACACAATTTTTTATCGCTGTCAAATTTTTACATGTGTTTATTTATAGATGTTTTAATACATACTATTTGTTTTTAAATTTTACTTTTAGACCAACAGTGTCAAACGACTTGCTGGATACCATGATTAATCAAAATCAGCTAATCTCACAAAAATCACCATGCCAATGTGCAAATATTGACATCTTTTTTGTATCAACTTGGTAAAATGTACTCGATCGCAGCCAAAATTGGCATAATGAACATGATTATTTTACACCATACTTCGGTACAACGAACAATATATGAAATTGATGTAAAATGGTTTTAGTATTCCAACAATTTTATATTTTTAGAAATAAAACAATTTAATAGAAAATGATCTCAATTATTAATTTTTATTTCACTATGGTTGCTTTTTTTGACGTGATAACGTTTTACACCGCATGTTCAGAAAACTGACCCGAAATTTAGCCCTTGGTCGGGGGTAGGGCTTGTAAAAACCCGGTTTTTACCCGGATAACCCGGTTTTTAGGATTTTTCAATCCTGAAAACCCGAGTTTTTACAAGCTTTAATTTTGAATAGAATTTATTTTGAAATATAAATCCGGGTTTTAAGTAAAAAACTCGGGTTTTCGGATTCCTCACATTTGGAGAAACCTGGATTTTTGAGACCGTTAAAAACCCGGTTACAAGCCCTAGTCGGGGGCAATTACTCATCAACTATAAGCATTACCTTTAATTTAAAGATATGATTGCTTAGATTGGTCCTTCGGCTTTATGTGTCACGCATAATATTATTGCAATGACGTCATCCGGTGGCAAAGGAACCTGCGCCGCGAACCTCTGTTTTCGACCGATTTAAATGCTTGAACCAGTGTAGCGAGAGAATGGCCCATCCGATCGAAGATCAGATGGTGTCAATTTTTGCGTAAAACATCAGTGGTGGTTAATTTATTTTAAATTAAATTAATTAATCATCACATAAATTTTAATTAAAAATTCAAACTAGAAAATAGCGATTGTAGTTTAGTCCTTGGTCGTGGGCAATTACTTATCAACTATAAGAACTACCTTTCATTTAAAGATATGATTGCTTAGATTGGTCCTTTGGCTTTATGTGTCACGCATAATATTATCGCAATGACGTCATCGGGCGACAAAGGAACCCCCGCCGCAAACCTCTGATTTCGACTGATTTAAATGCTTGAACCAGTGTAGCAAGAGAATGGCTCATCCGATCGGAGATCCGATGGTGTCAATTTTTGCGTAAAAAGCCAGTGGTAGCTAATTAATTTTAAATTAAAGTAATTAACCTCCACATAGATTTTAATTAAAAATTCAAACTACAAAATAGGGATTTATAGAGATTGAGGGCACTTTAGCAAGAGATTGCATCATCAGATCGGAGCAATTCGGTTATTAATTTGTGCTTAATAATACTGTGGCAGATAATTTATTTTAAATTAAAATAATTAATCTCCACATTAATTTTAAATAAACTTACAAAGTACAAAACAGCGATTTACAACCAACCATGAAAATCACTTAACTAACCGGGGTAATTCTGGTATCAATCTGTGAGTAAGGAAACTGTGGCAGATAACTTAATGTTAATTAAAATAATTAATTGCCACATAAATTTTAATTAATATTACAAACTACAAAATAGCGATTTACAATGCTTGAGATCACCGTAGCGAGAGAACCCCTGATGCCTCATCTGATCGGAGCAATTCTAGTTCTAATTTGTGCGTAAAGATAATTTATTGTAAATTAAAATAATTAATTTTCACATAAATTTTAATTAAAATTTAGATCTACAAAGTAGCGATTTACAATGGTAGAGAGCACTGTAAAGAGGGAATGCCTGATCTGATAGGTCATATGTCAGTGTGGACTCTGATATATATTTGACCTAGACTGCATGTTCACCACACTAGCCTCGGCGAATTTGGGAAGCACTTGTCTGGAACTCACATTCATCAGGCACATCTCCGCTGAGATCCTGCGCTTCATATCGTACTTCTCATACCATCGCCCAGTACTTAATCGTTTGCAAACAATCACTGTACTCTCATTTCATGATGCTAATAATAAAATGTTTCGATTTCATTTTAGATTTTTTTTTTTATGTTTTATGTTTGACGTTTCTGATAGTGTTGTGAAAGATGTAAATAATTAAAGTTAAGTAATTTAAGTTTAAGTTAAATTAAAATAAATTAATTATAATTAATTATTACAGGTTACTGTGTTAAATTATTGAAAATAAACTATTTATAATAAGATAAATGCTAAATATACGATATGATTTTATATACAAATGTAATTCTAATTTAATTTCTTATTTATTTTTAGGTTATTCTTAATGTCATCGATTAATTTGGTGAAAGTGGATTTGCTGTCTCTAACAATGATTAAAAGTTGTTTTAAATGAAAATACCCACTTTGATATGGTTTCCAAACCAAAGACATTTTCTCTAGTTTACCTTAAAGGCTCTTGTCGAAATTTTGTAGAATTCACTAAGCCGCCTGTTCGTATGACTACTACTAGGCGTTAATATAAGTTTTGAATTTATTAATTACTATTGCATGTTTCCTTCCTTGTTGTAAATTGAGATTATTTCATTCACACTTCAAGAAGCATAAATTTGTATATGACGTGATGCCAATGGCTTTATTCTTGAATCTTTCTACATAAGAAACTGGCAAGAAGTAATCAAATCTTAAGCTAAAATTATTACATATTTTAAGTCTTAACCAATGTTAATATTTATTGTTAGTGCTCACAATTTAATTAATTTAGATTATACTTATACTACTTATACATTCATATGTATAACACATGGAAAAAAATCAACTGGTCCTCAGCTAAGAAAACGGACTTTTAATTCAAAAAAATATACTTTTTCTTGATTTAAAAGCTGATTTTCTTATTTCTATCGAGTTTTTCTTCATGTAAGAATTGTGTTTCTTGAAATGAAGGAAAAATCGAAAGAAATAAGAAAATTAGCTTTTAAATCAAGAAAAAGTACATTTTCTTGAATTAAAAGTTCGTTTTCTTAGCTGAGGACCAGTTTATTTTTTTCCGTGCATCAACATTTAATAAATTTACAGGTTCACAGGTTCATCAGTCCGAGAGGATCTGTTCTTTTCAGTCGCCTAAATCGTGGCTGTTTTAATATATCCCTGGCCAATTCGTTGGGATGCGCTTCTAGTTTTGAATAATATTTAGAACTGAATTCTTTAATTGTTTCTTTAATGGTTTTAATCCCAAGGTCGTCATGTATATTACTATTTCGAATGTACCACGGAGCATTAGTAATACTTCGAAGTATTTTCGCTTGAGTTCGTTGCAGGAGCTCTCTGTTTGAAGCGCTGGTGGATCCCCATAACTGAATACCATATGAACATATGGGTTTGATTATCGCTTTGTACAGTAAAACTTTATTGGCTAATGAATAATTTCATTAATCAAATTGTTAATTTGTTACACAATTATATGATTAGATCTATAAAGATAAAGACACAGAATAGTTGATCCATAACCTCTCTATTTTCCATTGGCTGAATCTCAAATTCACATTCGTTGTCCAATATTAATAAATCAGATACCCATCTTTCGATTTTCAAATTATCGTTTGGATTCTCAGATATTTCACGGCCATATCAGGGTTTCAAAACAGTTAAACATAAAGGTATTTGCATGTTGAAAACTAGCGGTTCTCCGATTTTTTGCAAAACTCGACGTCTTTCACTAGAATTTGAGTTAATGGTTAATTAAAGTGTCTGAAGATCAAGTAACTGTTCATGAACAAGTCCATTACATCTTGGGCCTGCGGATCATTAATAGATAGTTACTCTGATAGATATAAATATCCTAATTGTCACTCCTTTCGGACCCTTTGAGTTCACAGGACGTCTTTCGGTTTACGTAATGCGGCACAGCTATGCAAGCGGTTCGTGTATACGTTATTATCGGAATTGTCGGTATGTTTCATAGATTTACATGATATTCTGGTTGCTTCAAAATATGTTGAGGAATATTTGAGAACCGTTTTACAAAGATTATCTGAATACAGACATGTTATTAACATAGATAAATATCGTTTCGCACACGCTCAAATAGATTTTTGATGTGAAAACATCTTAAGCGGCAGGAGTAAGTAAAAAATTGTATAGAACTCGGGTTACGGAAACAAAAAAGCCGAACAAAAAATATTCCATGTATGTGTATATATCGACAAGAACAATAAATAAATAAAACGTAAAATCAACGCAAAATGTACGCATACACATGCAATATACAACATCATCCGGCATTTTAAAAACATCGTGAGCCGAATACAAAAAAAAATTAAAAAAAGCCGCCTACTTTAATTTATTTGGTTGCAAAAATATTTTCTATAGATGGTTGCAGCAGCAAGTGTTTTTGAAAAGCAAATTACAAGCAAAAGGACCACAAATTATGATTGTGTAGTGTAATGTACAAACGGCAAACCGGCATTTCAAAACATTGGAAAAAATTAAAACTCTTTGTTAATAATTTTCATATAGCAAAGTGAAGCAACTTAGCCAAAAATTGAGTTTGACGTTTTAAATGCCGGTTATCCGTTTTGCATACGGGGCAATGCCTTAAGTGACTCAAAAAAATTAAATGGAAATAGCGAGCTGTGGAAACTGCATATACATACCTACATTGTGCATAATAAAATAATAATTTTAAAATAGTTTAATCGGTATGCTTTGTTATTAGTGTTTTACCCTACCGCCTTTATAATTGCTATGAATTTACGGTCAACATTTCGCCCTAATAGAACCGCTTTAGTTAATTTATTTTAAAGCGATGCTTATTTGCTTTATTCAGCGGGTTTGCCGTGACCATTCACTATTATGGACCCTTGAACAAGATTGCCGTGTATGAGTAATGATATACGTATTTTAAAGCGTAGATGGCAGGTTTAGGTGATTAACTTAACAGAACTGTGCTTTGCTCATGCTCAATTAATGTCAGTAAGGTTCGTCCTCCAAATTCAAAATCGAATAACTTATTGACTTTTTGAACCAAAAATGTAACTTAGCTTATACACTGAGCGAACATCAGCCGTCATTATGCAGGGGTTTCTCGGTCTCATCGAAATGGCTTGAAATGATTTAATAGATATTTATACATAAAAGTTTTCACATAAATCTTTTGCGAGTTGAGGGTGAACTCCCTCGTTGTTTTTTTTTTAGGATACCCAGCTATCGCCTCTGGTATTCTCCTCTCTGCAGGAACATGTCCAGTCTATCAAGCAGTTTGAACGACCGCAAACTATTAACAACCCAAGCGGTTCTTCGGTATGATTAACTTTTATCGTCGTTTCATGCCTGAAGCTGCTAAAGACCATATTTTTTTTAAACGATTTTTTAAAGAATTACAATCAAAAAAAATCTGAATCAAGCATCATCCAGGCAATTTTACCTTTGGGCTACATTGGACAGTTTACGACAGACATAGAATACATTTCTGTAGTTCCCAATGTTGCAGCGGATGCGCTTTCTTGCATCAATCAAATTTCGTTACCCGAAGGTATTGAACAATCGAATCCGTTCAACATGGCATATTTCAAAACGGAATATTTCAAAATGGAATATGAAAATATGACATATGGTACACTATGGCATATTTTAAAATGGCATATTTCAAATCGGCATATGGTACGTTACGGCATAAGGTACACTATAGCATATCTCAAAACGGCGTATTTAAAAACGGCATATAGTACGCTGTGACATATGGTACACTATGGCATATTTCAAAACGGCATATAAGTACACGATGGCATATTTTCATATGGCATATGGTATAATATGGCATTTTCTAAAACTTGGCTTTTTCTTAGCCGAGTATGATGAAATTTGGCAAGTGCAATGAAAATGGAATACATACTAAACCGGATTTTAGACGAAGTTCTGTAATATGGCCAATTAGAGAGGAACTTACCTATTAATTAACCGAATATGATGAAATTCAACATATACGTTAGAAATGGTCTTCTTAAAAGAATTTTAGATGAATTTCTAGAACATGGCCAATCATGATGGAACTTGGGTATTTCTTAAACGATTATGATAAAATTCGACAAGTGTGATGGGAATGGGATCCTAAAATGAGTTTTAGTAGAAGTTCTGGAATATGGTTAATTTTGATAGAATTTGTCTATTTATTGGCCGATAATGATGAAATTTGGAAGGAGTGATGGAAATGGGATTGTTAAATGGTTTCTAGATAAAGTTCTGGAATAAGGCCAATTCTAATGAAAATCGGCTATTTCTTAACCGATTATGATGAAACTCAACAGTACGATAGAAATGGGATTCTAAAATGGTTTTTACCATCAACTTATAAAGTTACCCTGTACTTTCTAAAATTGCCCTTTACCTATTGGAATTTTTTTTCGCTTAATGCATTTTAATGAATTTTCCTTCACTTAATGCAATTAAATTTATTCTCCACACGGAAATAAAAATATTGATAATAAAGATATAATCGGGAAGTGCTTAATAATATCTATAATTTTTCATTTTTATTTAAATCTAATTTTAAAAGTAAAAATATGTATATTGGCCCTTCCGCTTTATTCTTATTCATTGAAATTATTTTTAAAGAAGAAACTAATTTTATACTAACATCAAAATTTAGCAACATAATTGGATAATAGCGCATTTATTGTAGGATTTTTTATTATTTTAGTAATGACTTTTTTCAAATCACTAGTATGAACTCGTTTATAAGACGAAAATAGGGTTCTAAAATGGTTTTTAGATAAAACCACAGAGAATTTTCTTCTTAATTCTCTGTGATAAAACTCTCGATTGTTGTCAATTAGGTTGAAGCTTGACTATTTTTAACCGATTATGCTGAAATCCATTCTCTTAATAGAATTTTCCTTTACTTAACGGATTTTCCTTTAAACTTTTACCTAACAGAATTATCCTTCAATTAGTAGAATTATCCTTTATTTTCTTAAATTTTCCTGCACCTTTCCGATTATTATGAAATTCGACAAGTGCGATGGAAATGGGATCTTAAAATGATTTGTAGATGAAGTTCTGGAATAAGTTAAATAAATCTGCAACGTGGCTATTTCTTAACTGATTACTTCGAAATTCGTTCTCTTAATAGAATTTTCCTTCACTTAACGCATTTTCCTTTAAACCTTCACTTAACAGAATTTTCCTTCAATTAGTAGAAATATCCTTTATTCTATTAGAATTTTTCTTTAATTAAAAAAAATGTCTGTCGCTTAATAGAATTTCGTTGTAATTCAAATGGATACATTTTGATAAATACAGGTTTAGAAATTAAAAAAATATTAAACGTTATAAATTTAAAATTTATCAAATCATACATGTAGTAGTGTACCTTATACCACAAATCAATATATACAGATCATTCATATTGAACAAAAAAATGAAACCTGATGGGGTGCTGCAACAGAATAGAAACAAACCTTTCAAAAATATAAATATTTTAGAAACAAACCAATTTAAAATCAGAAATACGCGCCTACTTGGATAAATAGCATTAATACATTGCTGAATGTATACGTACATATAAAGAATGTGTGTACAGTTTGTTCTTTCTCTCTCAGCAAGTGTAATTTAAAAAAATTATAAAACTTAGTAAGCAGAAAAAGCGAAGCAATTCAATTTTGGCTAAAAAATAGTACAAATGTACATACATTCAACAATGTAATAATGCTATTTATCCAAGTAGGCGCGTATTTCTGATTTTAAATTGGTTTGTTTCTAAAATATTTATATTTTTGAAAGGTTTGTTTCTATTCTGTTGCAGCACCCCATCAGGTTTCATTTTTTTGTTCAATATGAATGATCTGTATATATTGATTTGTGCTTATACGTTATCCTATTGTACCATATACCATTGGGATCGGGGTATTTGCCTGCAAGACAAAATCTTGTTTTGCCGTTCAATCTTGTTTTTTGAATTCTTACCGTATAAAAAATAGTTTACCAAAATTTTGTTGGACAAAACCTTGTTTTTTAAAATTTTGTTTTCCGAAATAATTATTTTGATTATTTTATAGTGAAATAATGAATATTTAGTGAAATAGTTTTTCTGGGATCGATATAAAATATGTATTGCATTAACAAAATATTGTTTTTTTTATTAATCTTGTATCTACAAAATGTTGCAATTACAAAATGTTGCAACTACAAAATCTTAGAATTACACAATCTTGCATAACAAAATAGTGCAATTATTTTGCTTTTTAGTAGATGTCATTAATCGATTCTATATAATTCACTCCTACGTGCAGCACACAGTGCGACATGTTTGCTGATCCTGGCTCCTACGTCCCCCGAAGTTCAAATCTAAAGCCCCTCGGACGGCTAAGCGGGGAGAGCGCAGCGATCTCCCGCGTGCCCAAGAGAGTTACCGAAGCCGTTAGCCTCTACAATTCTAAGTTAAATTAGTTGATTTCATTTTTCTTTAATTTATTTTCCTCACAATAGAGAAAAAAAATGTACGGGAAATTGTTATGCAAGATTTTGTATTGCAACTTTATAAAAGCAACATTTTGTAATTGCAATATTTTGTAATGCAAGATTACATATCCAACCCAGTTTTTCTAGTCTTCAGTTTCCCTTATTTTAAGTTAATTTTTCACATGAGCAGGCATTTATAAATTTTAATAATTAATTTGCATACACACATTTTATTTAAAATTTTAATTTCACAAGTTAGTTTCTCTTCTTGAGCTATGTTTGAAAAAATATAATAAAAATTAAACTAAATTTAATGGATTAGTGCTTCAAATCTTTAAAGAGCTATATTATTTGCGATGCCTTTAAGGGAAGACATTTCCTCTTTAGGCCGTCAATTTATCGTGATATATTTCGGTTTTATTTCTTTTCCTAGATATTTTATTTGGAAATAATTGTTCACCAGATCTCATTTAGTCGATTCGGTTATTAATAAATATTTGTTCTTTGCCAAATTCATCTATTGATGATTACCAAATAATTTAGGTAAAATGAAATAAACAACCCTTAAAAATTACATCCGGCAGGAAATTGTTTAGTGCAGAAACTGAAGCTAGTTCGAAATCAGAAATAATTCTTGTAGGATGTAAATTAATGGAATGAGAACAAGCAATTTCGAATAGCTCATAAAAAACTCATAATTTGAATTTTTACTCGGCTATCGCCTCGTGGGACAAACTTATCCCTTGTGGATAATATCTCGTTTTGCTCACTAGTACCATAAATAACTATTATCCATATCTCGACTGATATGGAATAAGGGCCTAAATAAAAATAAGCCCAAATTGAAATATAATCAAATTCTAGTAGAATATTATTATTTCTTCGTTTTGCTCTTATTCTCATCATTTTCAGTTATTTTTACGTAAAATATTCACTCTCGAAAAAGGGCTTATTCGTTTAAAATAATAATTTACTTTTGGAGAAAGGGCTTATTTCATGAAAATTGATATACCAAAGTGAATATTGTGTAAATTTAGTTCTTAATTTAAATTAAGCCGTTTTACTAAAATCAGGTATGTAATTTTAAAATAATTTTAATTGTGGATCTAATCGCAATTAAGCCGTTTTACTAAAACTTTGTTTTGAAACTACACTTTTTATTTGTATTTAGGCCTTTTTTCCAAATTTTAATAAATAAAAATATCGTATTAAAATATACTTAGGCCTTTTTATTGAAAATAATAATTTTAATAAGAAGTTTTGGTAGAACGGCTTAAGTTGAAATATGGCTAAATGCCAAATCATTTCTAAGAAAATTCAAAATTTAATAAGTTGTAAGCCGTTTTACTAAGTGGGTTAAAAAATAAAAAAGTAAAAATTACTTTTAAGTTAAAAGGGCCTATATTTTTTATTATTAATTTTTTTAGAAAATAATGTATGTTTCAAGATCACAACGAATTTTGCAAATGGCTTTGAAGGTCAACGAAAGCCAAAACCAAGTCGCTATCCCAGGTAAGTAGTATTACGTGTGTAATTAGTAAGTTAAATTAATTATTTAAATAATATATTTTTTGATTAGCTAAAAATGACCCTGTTCCAAAACAGAAAATAGTGCAAATTATTAACGTTGAAGGAGAGGTATTCCATCCGATAGTAACAAACGAGACAGAATCTTCAGCATCGTCCGGCATACCATCATCATTTTTAGGATTAGGCGATGTATACAAGACCAAATTACATGTCAAGGAAAAATCTAATAGTGCAGAAATGCAGACTGAGATCACATTCACATCTCAATCCGATATACCAGGTAATGCAGCTATGTTATATAAAAAAATTTACTAATCAATACTTATTAATTATTATATAATTATTGTGCATATATGTGTTAATCGACATAGTTTCACACAAAAAATATGAAGTAGGTGAGACGAGCGGCTGTTGCGTCAGCGAATCCGATTTTGATGATAGCGACGTTGATCCAACATTTGAGCCACCACATTTGATTAAATCACCAGATTTACTTAGAAGTGATATTGAAGACGATAGCAGCATTGAAAGAATGGCTCAAACATTGGAAAACAATATAATGGAGGAATCACCAAATTATCAAACAAGAAAAACTCGCCAACGTCAACGAAATTTAGGAAAAACATACAAAACAGCAACAGGGAAACCAGTGAAAGAAAGGAAAATGACAAAGCTAACACCTTGTATTCGAAAATGTAATGAAAAGATTAGCGAAAGTCAACAAACAATTATTTTCGAGGAATATTGGGCGCTTGGTGAATACAATTTAAGGCGTTTGTATGTTTGCGGTTTAATTTCTATCGAAAACAAGAAAACCCAGCGCCTTGTAAATTTGGGTAAAAAACGAAGAAATCGTGAATATTCTTATAAATACAATTTAAAAGTAAACGAGTTTATGTACCAAGTTTGTCAGAAGTGCTTCAAATATACCCTAGGTGAAACCGATAAATTTTTAAAAACGGTTATTAAACACAAACTGAATTCACCAGGAATTACCGTAAATTTGGAGGGAAGAAGAAAGAATGCACCATCTAATAAACTTACACATGAAAAAATTAATGAGGTCAAAGATCATATCGAAAGCTTTCCAAAATACGAATCTCATTATTCCAGAAATAAAAGTGCGCAATTATATTTGGAATGTGATCTAAGCATTGCCAAAATGTACCATCTTTATTGCGATACTCACGATAAACCGGTTTCACTCTCTAAATATAGTGAAATTTTTAAAACAATGAATATTAAATTCAAATCACCAAAAGTTGATACATGTAACACATGTGACAAGTTACAAATGCAAATAAGTTTGGCTTGTGGTGATGAGGTAAACGAATTGCGAGAAATTCAAAAGCAACACCATATTAAGGCCGATTTAGGATTTTCCACAAAAAAAAAGGATATAGCTGAAGCGAGAAGTAGTAGTAATTCAAAGAAAGTGTTGATATTCGATCTTCAACAAGTATTAATTTGGTGTAAAACTTAATTCAAATATAGCATATTATAAAAGATTTTTGAGTGTATATATGTGGTGTACCTTATCTCGCCGAACCGAAATTGTAAATATTCATGTAAATAAATAGTTAAATGATATTGTTATTATTCTAGTTATAATTAATTACCTTATTTATTCCGTTCCCTTTCCCTTAATTTTAATTGTAAATATGTCAAAAGGTTGACAGTTGCCAAAGGGTATAATGGGCGCGTTTTATGAGTGAATGTAATTGGTATAACTGGTATACATTCCGGCGATAGTTGAACTAGCAAAAACATAGAATCCTTAGCCGGGATGTATACCAGAAACATAAATTATATTTGGTTTAAATTTTTTAACACCAGTCTAAGCTGGAAATTATAAAGAGAAGTACAGCAAAAAATAATAAGGTGTAATAATAAATAAATAAACACTTTATGTTAATAGCATATCTAATAACGAGTTATATTATTAATTATTCAAGCATTGCTTGAATACATATAACTGTGAATACGACCTTGAGCAGTTGCACCCGGCAGGTGTGGGAGGACCTAAATTAACCTACCGCTATATCGGTTACTACGAGTGTACGAGATATAGCGGAGCATACTCCCAAATTGGTGACCCCGACGTGATTCATTTTTACCGGGTAGCCTGCAGCTAAGGCTAATTATTCCTAGCCTTAGGTCGATCAAAAAATAAGAAAATTCAGCCGATCTAACACCTTTAAATAGTGCTATAATAGTCGTAGCAGCAGCCGTAATAAGCCCTACCAGCTATAAACAGCAGTAAAGGACTGAGTTACGAGCAGTCTCCATACGGTATTAACAGCAGCAGAAGTTACCAGCTAAAAGAGGAGATTAACAGAAGGCAGCCCAAGTACCAAGTACATTTTTTTAGTAAAACGTGTCCATCCTTATACCTATTCTCTATTCTCTATCTCTTGTATTTTTTTTTTTTGTGTTTTCTGTCGAATTTCACTTTTTTTGCGGCTAATAAATAAAAATAAAAAGAAATAAAAAATAATAATATATACGTTTGTTAATTATTTAAAAAAGGAAAATAACAATGTTCAGTTTTTCGTGTTTGTGTTTCGTTTGTTCGGCATTGTTTTTGATTTTTAGTTATATTATTCGTTTTGTGGTTCACGGTATCAATACCGACGATGAAGAAACAACTTCAATACACCACGTACATTCCCCTGAAAGGCAAAGTGTTTTGGCCACGGACAGCGGCGAAGGTTTGCATGATTTCTGTAACACGCGAACAGCTGTGTGCGCTTGTCCAAGAGCAAGTACGAGCGGCGCTACTCGCGCAGTCCGTGGGGCCTAATATTGCTGTACCGTCCACCAGCAGCTATAAGCACGGTGATGAAATTGACACGGCCGTTAACCCCAATAAGGCCATAACACAACACATGCCAAATCTTATGGAGCAAAAAGAGGTTGCACACGTAGCGTTTAAACCTCCCCAACCATTATATGCACAAAACCCAGAGGTGTGGTTCGCTATATTGGAACAACAGTTCCAAGTAGCGCACATAGTTACGGAAACCACACGTTATTCACATGCGGTTAGTGCGCTGGATTCAAGGTTACACAACCAATTTGCCAGCTTAATAATAAAAAATAAAGGAAAGCAACCCTATACCTTTTTTAAACAGGAAGTCCTTAGAGTGTTGGGCGAATCGGAACGAACAAAGCTCAATAAATTAGTGCACGGTTTGACGTTAGGGGAACAGAAGCCATCACAATTACTGGAGCAGGTGAGAATGAATGCCGGTTCGCATTTTGAGGAGGCCACTATCAGACGGTTGTGGTTGCAGAGATTGCCGCAGCAAATACAATTAGTATTGGTGCCATTTGAAAACGATGTCCCATTAAATAAATTGGCAGAACGAGCGGACGATTTAGTAGAAACCATGGCGCAACAACAAATTTACGGAATCTGCAATAGGGCACAAGCAGCAACACAAAAGGAATCCAAACCAGCCGAGACAAACGAATTACATGACCTGCTAACCAAATTCCGCAACGACATTTTAGCCGAAGTTTCAGCATTACAGGGCACATCGAGAAGAGCGCATAGTCCCAGCAGAGATGGCAGAGCAAATTTTAGAAATAGATCAAAATCAAGAGACGAAAATTCAGACTCGACAGAGTGTTTTTACCATCGTCGTTTTGGAGAACGAGCTACAAAGTGTGTTTCTGGGTGTCGACATCACGACAAGTTTATCACAAAGAACCAGACACAAGAATTCAACAAAAAAAAACTAAATTACAGTCAACATTCCGCGACGTGTGTTGACGCAGTATATACAAATCGTCTGCTTATTTTCGAGCTAAACTCAAGGCGTAAATTTTTAGTGGACACCGGTGCAGATGTGTCAGTTTTACCTTGTAATTTCCTCACAAAAACGGCGAAGGAATCCGAGTTTCATTTATACGCGGCAAACGGTACCAAAATTAAAGCCTACGGAACGCACACAATAACATTAAATATTGGTTTGCGTAGGGAGTTGAAATGGACGTTCATTGTGGCAGAGGTATCAATGCCTATAATTGGGGCGGATTTTCTGAAATCAACTGGACTAGTGGTAGACATTAAAAAAGGTAAACTCTTAGATCCAGTAACATCGTTATTTACGGTAGGAGCCATCTCACCACTACCAAGTCCGACGTTAGCTTTAGTAGACAAAAGTGTAATTAACCCAGACATTCTAAACTTACTAAGTAAATACACGGAAATCACAAGAGAGACACAAAATTTTAATGCCACCAAACACAATGTAACTCATTGTCTAGAGACCAGAGGACCACCAGTCATGTGTAAAACACGGCGCTTAGCTCCGGATAAGCTAAAAATAGCACGTGATCATTTCGAGAGCATGATGTCCCAGGGGACCTGTAGCCCCAGCAAAAGTGAATGGTCCAGTCCTTTACATTTAGTCCCGAAGAAGAACGGAGAGTGGAGACCATGTGGCGACTACAGAGCGCTAAACAACGTGACAACACCTGACAACTACCCCGTACCGCATTTACAGGACTTTTCATTCCAGTTAGCCGGTAGCACGATATTCACAACGTTAGATTTAGTACGTGCATACCACCAAATTCCCATAGAGCCACGAGATGTACCTAAGACAGCGATCGCAACACCGTTCGGGTTGTTTGAATTCAATCGAATGACATTTGGCCTTCGAAATGCGGCACAGTCTTTTCAGCGACTGATGCATTCAGTATTGAGAGGGTTATCGTTTTGCTTTGTGTATCTCGATGATATATTGATTGCATCCAAGTCGTTGGAAGAACATATGTCGCACGTAGAACTAGTATTCAAACGTTTGTCAGGAGCAGGTTTAATAATTAAGGTAGACAAGTGTGTATTTGCACAGACGGAAATATCATTTTTGGGGCATTTGGTAAACCAGAGTGGAATTTTACCATCCCCAGCGAGAGTAACAACCATTCGTCAATACCCACAACCAGACAACGTGCAACAACTGAAACGTTTCTTGGGGATGATCAACTTCTATAGAAGATTCATTCCATCCGCGGCACGGGATCAGGCTATATTAAATGATTTTTTAAAAGGGTACAAGCGTAACAGTAAAGCACCGATCGCGTGGACAGAAGAATCAGTGTTGGCTTTTACAAAGTGTAAGGCGAAATTGAGTGAGGCCACCCTGCTAGCACACCCAAATTTGTCAGCAAAAATATCGGTAATGGTAGATGCTTCTGATACAGCAGTGGGTGCGGTCATGCAGCAGTGGGTAAAGGAAGTTTGGCAGCCACTGAGCTTTTATTCTGTAAGATTGACAGATACGCAAAGAAAATACAGTGCATATGATCGGGAGTTGTTAGCGGCTTACCTAGGCATAAAATACTTCCGATTCTATCTCGAGGGACGGAATTTCACACTCATCACGGACCATAAACCTCTCATTTACGCTTTTCGACAGAACTTAGACAAGGCATCACCCAGACAGAGACGGCAACTGGACTTTATTGGACAGTTTACGACGGACTTACAGCATGTAGCGGGTGCTGATAATGTGGTAGCCGACGCGTTATCAAGAGTAGAACCCATAAACGTACACGAGACCATCGACTACAACAAACTTGCAACAGATCAGCTACAAGACACAGAACTGAACGACTTACTGCAAGACGAGAACTCGGGACTCACCTTAGTACGACGACCGTTGACTTTTAACACAAACCAATTCATTTACTGTGACATATCGACGGGACAAACAAGACCGTTCATCCCAAGAGAATGGAGGAGGAAGGTATTTGAGTCGCTACACAATTTATCTCACCCAGGCATAAAAGCGTCAGTAAAGTTACTATCGAACCATGTGGTATGGCCCGCAATAAGAAAAGACGTGAGAATTATGGCACAAGCGTGTCTAGCATGTCAAAAATCAAAGATCACGAGACATACACAGGCACCAATAGGTAATTTCGAACCTACTGTAGAGCGTTTCACCGAGATTCACATAGATCTGGTGGGACCGTTACCGGTATCAAACAACCAAAAGTATTGTTTAACAATGATAGACAGGTACACTCGCTGGGCGGAAGCAATTCCCATACCAGATATCACCGCAAACACAGTCGCAACAGCATTATATACAAATTGGATAGCACGTTTTGGTGTACCGCAGTGCATTATAACAGACCAAGGGGCACAATTCGAATCGCAACTGTTCGCGGAATTAGCACAGATTTTAGGATTTGAACGAAGACGCACCACAAGTTATAACCCCAAATGTAACGGGATGATAGAACGATGGCACAGGACGTTAAAGGCGGCAATTATGTGTCACGATAGGCCAGATTGGACCGAAATACTGCCACTGGTACTATTAGGATTACGTACGTCAATCAGTGAAGAATTGCAAACCACTCCCGCAGAATTGGTGTATGGAAGCACGATCAGAGTTCCGGCGCAATTCATAGAACCACAGAACAAGTCAACCCCACAATCAGAGTTCGTAAACAAATTAAAAAAACATTTCGATGAATTAAAACCTGTAAATGCTTCTAGACATACGAAAGAAAAAATTTTCATAAACACAGCACTAGAGGACTGCTCACATGTATTTATACGCACAGATGCAATAAAAAGGGCACTCCAACCTCCATATACAGGTCCATACAAAATCTCCAAAAGAGACAGCAAATTTTTTGAACTAGAAATAAACAATAAAAAAGTAAACATTTCAATAGATAGGCTGAAACCGTGTTATACCGAAAATAAAGCGGAGACGTCAAATAAGCAAACAATAAGCGAGGACGCATCGCTGTTGGGGGATAGAGCTGAGTATGTGACTCCTGAAACTACAAAAAAAAAAAAGAGAGTAGTTTTCGATCCACAAATCCAAACAGAGAACGAACCAAGTGAGATATTAACAAGGCATGGTCGCACGATACGAATACCAGCACGATTCCGCAATTGAATAAACTTAGTATCGTGTAATTTTCGAACAATCTACCAAATTCCTTAAATTCCACTGGATGGGGAGTGTATGTGGTGTACCTTATCTCGCCGAACCGAAATTGTAAATATTCATGTAAATAAATAGTTAAATGATATTGTTATTATTCTAGTTATAATTAATTACCTTATTTATTCCGTTCCCTTTCCCTTAATTTTAATTGTAAATATGTCAAAAGGTTGACAGTTGCCAAAGGGTATAATGGGCGCGTTTTATGAGTGAATGTAATTGGTATAACTGGTATACATTCCGGCGATAGTTGAACTAGCAAAAACATAGAATCCTTAGCCGGGATGTATACTAGAAACATAAATTATATTTGGTTTAAATTTTTTAACACCAGTCTAAGCTGGAAATTATAAAGAGAAGTACAGCAAAAAATAATAAGGTGTAATAATAAATAAATAAACACTTTATGTTAATAGCATATCTAATAACGAGTTATATTATTAATTATTCAAGCATTGCTTGAATACATATAACTGTGAATACGACCTTGAGCAGTTGCACCCGGCAGGTGTGGGAGGACCTAAATTAACCTACCGCTATATCGGTTACTACGAGTGTACGAGATATAGCGGAGCATACTCCCAAATATAATCTTACCATTCATGATGGCCACCGGAACGGCATATTGCTATATGTGGCATGAAGGTTCAGCTGGCCGTGGATCAAATGAAATTGGATCTTGCTTGTACGAACATGTTATTTCTCTTTCAGAATCGTATAATCCCTAACACTATATAGCGACAACTGTTTTGGACAAAACAAAAATTCCATTGTATCTTCGATGTTAATGGTAATGGCAAATATCAAAGACGGGATTGAGTATATTGATCACAAGTTCCTGGAAGTTGGCCACACGCGACTGGAGTGCGACTCTGATCACTCGATTATTGAACGACGTAAAAAAAATACAGGTATACAGATCCAGCATCCTCGTGAGTGGTACCAGTTTGTACGAAGTTGTAGTTCTAAAAAAAAACGATTCGAAGTAATTGAAATTGATGCTAAAATGAGAGATTTCAAAAGTTTCTCCAATGAAAAATTCATATTTCGGAAAATTGACTGCTCCAAAATAAAAGTGAATTGGAGAAATATTAAAGGGTTGCGTTTTACCAAAAATTTCGGAAAAATATTATATAAAAATTCCTTACAGGTAGGGCTTGAAAGAATTGTATACATCTGTGAACTTTTAAGTAAAATTATATTTCATATAGCTTTATTTACCTAAATTTGTTTTAATCCACAGGACAACGAACCGTTTATGGAAATGTCTATATTAAAACGAGGTATCAACATGGTGAAAATAGAAGATATTCCAAGAGTCAAACAACCAAATTAATTAACTTCAACAAAAAAAAAGGATTTGCTTGATTTGTTAACATTAATTGAACCCCAATATCATAGCTTCTACCATTCGTTAGAAACAAAAAACAACATAGTAGAAAACACGGAAATTGATTTTATTGAAAATGATTGAATTTTTTGTTCAAAATGATGTCGAGCGATGAGTAATGTTTATCTGCAACGAAAATTAAAACCAAATTGAGATATCTAAAATTATTGTAAAGTAGAGCATGTTACTAATACTTATCTTAATTATCCGATTAGATTAAAATTCTTTTGATATTATCTAAAGTAAAGTAAGTTTATGGTCATAAAAATATTTTAAGTAACATTTTTCTTGTTTTTGAAAAACATTTGACAACTTTTTTGACATTTATTGTTCAAGTTTAATAATTTATAAAAGGTGTGATTCTAAAATTAAATTTTCACAAGCAAGCTTCAACCTACTATATTTATCCATGTTGTCGTATTATGCTGTAGATGGCAGTCGAGTTGAAACTTGTTTGTGATAATTATTGTACAGTGCATGAAAGTTTGAATTATTTAATGACAGTACGAGTGAAAAAAGACACATTGGTAATCGCGGCATCGACAAGTTCATTTTTAACTCCAATCTTTTACGCTCTGCAGATTTTCGCATAATTAAAAAGTAAAAAAATCAATATTATACAATATAATCATAAAAAATAAAATTATAAAGTTGCGTTGAACGAGTGTTTTCATATTTTGTTGTGGAAGGAAAACAAGTGCTATTTTTCAATTGCAAGTTTGTGCATTTTTCGTTGTGGAAGCATAATAAAATACATGGTCCTTCGAGCCGGATGCGAAAATCTGCATCGAGTGATTATTGTGTCGCCGCTTTTGTTGTGAGAGTTGTGCAGTTTATAAAATAACGCCGTCGAAACAGCGTTTGGAATTTTCGAGAAGCTGTTGTGTCACCGCATTTGTTGTGTTTGCAAGTCTATTAAATAACGCCGTCGAAACAGCGTTTAGAATTTTCGAGAAGCTGTTGTGTCGCAGCATTTGTTGTTTGTTTGCAAGTTTATTAAATAACGCAGTCGAAGCAGTGTTTGGAAGTTTTCGAGAAGCCGTTGTGTCGCCACATTTGTTGTGAGAAGTTGCGAATAAGTGTTGAATAACGTGTGGAATTTTCTTCAAACGTCATAGGATCGCCATTTTCTGTAAAGGGTACGTAAAAGGGAAAAATTGTAGTCGAATGCACATGGTCGGGTGGAAGCCATTTTCAAAATAAAGAAAATTATCACGCTTTCATATTTTGTGTTGCATTATTGAATACCTGTGTTGTTGTATATTGGAGGTAATTTTTGAAATCAATATAGAGAAGAATTACGATTTCTATTTTTTGTGAATTATCGAGAAAGTTTTGTGCAATTTCGTGAAATCTGTGAAGTGCTACGGGCTAAATTTCGAATATGGTTTTAACTACGGCGCAACAGTTGGCAATACATGGAGCCACACGAAAGTCGTTGCAGTCTCAACTGAAGAACTTGGAAGAATACGTCGGAAAAAGTACAGATACGAGCGATATTGATGCACTACAAACCAGGAAGCAGCGGGCAGCCGATCTATTGACGAATTTTATGTATGTGGAAGATCAAATGTTTGCGGTCGATCCTAGTATTGAATCGAAGGCTATCGAATTTAGTGAAGGCTTTTATAAGGTGGATGCAATACTGAGTAAATGTATCAGGCAGTTAAATGAAAAACATGGAAGGGATGCAATTGAAGGAAATGCCAATACGTCAACGTCAATATCCATGCCACATGTACCTTTGGATATTCGTTTGCCAAAAATCACTATCGAACCGTTTGCCGGCAATTATACACAATGGCAGCCCTTCTATGATTTATATCTGAAGACAATTCATAATAGTACTTTAACTGCAGTTCAGAAGTTCACATATTTGAAGGGATATTTACGTGGTGAAGCGGCAAACTTAATAAAGCATTTTCCAGTCACAGAGGCCAACTACTTTGAAGCGTTCAAAAAACTAACGGATAGGTATGGAAGAAAAAAGCATACAATCCAGGCATTTATCCGTACTTTTTTGGATCAACCATCGATTAAGCAAGCCACAGCGAGTAATATTCGAAAATTATTAGATGTGTCAGATGAGACAATTCGTGGACTAAAGGCACTAGGTTCTGAAGCTGAGTCAAGAGACGTTTGGTTGTTGTATTTGATGGAATTGAGGCTAGATCCTGAAACCAAAATTTTATGGGCGCAACACTCATGTGATACCGATAATCCAACCTTGGACCAATTTTTTAAGTTTCTGTTGAATCGGTCAGATGCTTTAGAAGCCACGAAAGGTGTGTCGTCAAGGGATATTCATAATTATTCGAAGTCAACGAAGTCGCTAGTTGTAACGGGGACGCCTAAATGTGAGTTGTGTTTGGGTGAGCATTGTTTATCTAATTGCGATAAATTTAAGCGTATGACGATCAACGAACGCCGTGACTGTGTGAAGGCAAAAGGTTGTTGCTTCAATTGTTTAAGGGCGAATCATGCGGTATTCAAATGTAAGGCCAAGATCAGGTGCACGATTTGTCAGAGGAAACATAACACATTGCTACATTCAGCTGATGATGCTGAGAAAACGTACTTGTCAAACAATCAGAGAAATCCCATCGAAAATGATCCGAAAGGAAATACGCAACCTACAACTACAAATGAGAAATCGATGGTCTATCAAGCAGTAAGTACTTTAAATACAACCATTTTACCAACAGCTGTGGTCCAGATTGTGGATAGATTTGGTATAGAACATGAATGTCGAATATTATTGGATTCTGGATCCATGTCGTCGTTTATCAGCGAAAGGTTCTGCAATAAATTGGGACTTAGACGAAAACACAATCGAACTATCGTATCTGGAATTGGCAATTCAGTATCACAGGTATCTTGCGGTGAAGTAGAGGTGAACCTAAAATCAAAGTATGATGAAACCAGAAATATTCCGGTCGTTGCTTTAGTATTAGCAAATTTATGCACTCAATTACCAAATCGCTCAATTGAATCGAACCATATTAATTGTTCTGTATTCTTAGCCGATCCTAGTTTTAACAAAAGTAGTAGAATTGATATGATCCTCGGAGTGCAAATCGTGTTTAATTCATTATTGAGTGGCAAATTAAAAATCAACAACGAAATCATTGCTGTGGAAACTATTTTTGGATGGGTGCTCGGTGGGGAATTAACCAATTTGAATGAGACTCAGGCATACCATTGTGAAGTTCGACATACATCAGCCGATCGGGTAGATGACTTGCTCCAAAAATTCTGGGAAGTGGAGAAATTATCCGAATTTCAGGGTCTGACTGATGAAGAAACCTATTGCGAAAAATACTTCAAAGAAACTACAATAAGAAATGAAGATGGGCGATTTATTGTGAATTTGCCTACGAATCAGAAGATTGATACGTTAGGGTCATCAATGAATTTAGCGTTGAGTCGACAGGCATCTATGGAGAAGAAAATTGTTCGATACGAAGCATTTGGGGCGGCGTATACAAAGTTCATGGAGGAATATATTCAGTTAGGCCATATGGTGCAAGTTAAACGTGATGTTTGCAGGAATTATTTACCACACCACGGCGTAACAAAAGAGTCTAGTACCACAACAAAGCTTCGTGTGGTGTTTGACGCCTCTGCTAAAACCGCAAGCGGAATATCCTTAAATGAAACGTTGTTGACAGGTGCAATCAAGCAAGCATCATTGTACGAAATATTACTACGGTTTAGGGAGTTTAAAATAGCTATGGTGTGCGATGTGGAAAAAATGTACCGCCAGATTTTGGTACAACCCGATGACTGCAGATTGCAATAAATTGTTTGGAGGGCTAGCATTGATGAACCTATGAAGTATTATGAGTTGAAGACACTGACATATGGGATGAAGTCTGCTCCGTATATTGCAACAAGAGTTTTGGAGGAGCTAGCGAGTTTGAATGAAAGAGAAAATCCAGAAGTATCAAGTACATTACGCAATCATACATACATTGATGATGTCATGTTTGGTGCAAGTTCTGTAACCGAAGCTAACGAGAAGAGATCTGATTTAACCAAGGTGTTAGCTGGTGCGGGTATGAAGTTAAGGAAGTGGGTGTCTAACGCAGAGGAGTTGTTAAGTCAAATTCCCGTTCAAGATAAGGAAAGTTTGACAAAGCAATTTGAAGATGATTCGGTCAGCACGAATGTATTAGGATTGCAGTGGAACCCAGTAGAAGATATATTCAGCTATAACATCGTATTAGGAAAATACATACCAACAAAACGTGGGTTTTTGTCGGAAAGCAGTCGTATTTTTGATCCGATTGGGTGGTTAACGCCGGTGGTTATTAAAATTAAAATGATGTTTCAAGAGCTGTGGTTGAAACCTATTGGCTGGGATGACACGTTACCCGAACCAGTTGAGTCTGAATGGCTTGCAGTACGTGGTAAACTTCAAGAATTAAGAAGGATAAGAATTCCTCGATGGCTTCAAATATCAAGCGGCACGGAACTGCATGGATTTTGCGATGCTAGCAAGCGCGCATATGCTGCAGTCGTTTACGCAAAACACAAAAATAGCTGCGGAGAAATATGCATTCAACTTATTGCAGCAAAATCAAAGGTCGCGCCAATCAAAACCTTGTCGATTGCACGATTGGAACTCTGCGCTGCATTACTATTAGTTCAATTAATGAAGTCAATTGAGAAAACACTCTGTGCAAACATAAGCAACAAGTTTTACTGGACCGATTCTACAATCGTGTTGGACTGGCTTACTGATGTGCCAAGTCGCTGGGAAGTTTTTGTAGCGAATAGAACATCGCAAATACTGGAAGAGACACGGAGAGAGCATTGGCATCATGTCCCAAGCAAAAGTAATGCCGCTGATTGCGCTTCAAGGGGATTATTGCCGGGAGAGCTAGTACATTATGAACTGTGGTGGAACGGTCCATTGTGGTTGAAAAATGAGGAAGAATGACCTAAACAAAGAATAGTTGCAATCAACGAAAGAATCCTGCTAGATATACAACCTCAAGCAAATTGGTTAGAAGATTTGGCTGCTCGTGTTTCGTCATTTCATAAAATATTAAAAATTGTCGCACGAATTAAACAATGTTTAAAAAATGCAAAATCGAATAACAAATGTGCTCGAGTAATTGGTATAATAACGTGGGAGGGCATTGCTGAGGCCGAATTATTGTGCTGGAGGTTTCTTCAAACCCAATTAATGAAGGAAGACATTGGTCATCTAGTAAAGGCTGAAGCAGTAAAATCGAATCTTCGTTTTTTGAACCCATTTATGGATCATAACGGAGTTGTTCGAGTTGGAGGTCGTCTACAGAACGCGAATGTTGCCGAAGATGTAAAACATCCTATTATCATTCCTCCAAAAACAAGGTTAGCAAAACGTTTGGTAGAGGAATACCATCTAAAGTATCGTCATGCAGGTGCGCAGTTATTGTTGGGGCTTTTGAGGCAGAAATATTGGCTCATACGAGGTAAAGATGTCATCAAAGGGGTTATTAGGCAATGCACAACATGCTTTAAGATAAATCCAGTTCCGATGGTACAACAAATGGGCAACTTACCATCATATCGTGTCGAACACATCCGTCCATTCATCAAGGTTGGCATTGATTTCGCCGGGCCATTCATGGCATTCAATAAACGAGGACGTGGTCAAAGGCCTTCTAAAATATACGTTTGCCTTTTTGTGTGTGAAAGCACAAAAACCGTGCACATTGAATTAGTGTTGGATTTGACCACTGGCGCATTTTTGGCTGCTTTTCGCAGATTTGTTGGACGCCGAGGACTGTGTACGGATATATATACCGATTGCGGTAGCAATTTCATTGGAGCTAATAAAGAGCTGTTAAATTTATTCAAATTTATAAAGGAAAATAATACATTAATTTATTATTCTTTATTAAAGGACAGTATTAAATGGCATTTTATGCCTTCAAACGCTCCACATTTCGGAGGCCTTTGGGAAGCGGCAGGAAAGGCGTTCAAATACCATTTCAAACGAGTAGTTGGTGCGACGGTATTGACGGTGGAAGAAATGACGACAGTTTCCATTGAAATTGAGGCTATAATGAATTCACGTCCATTGTGTGGTATACCTGATAGCCCAGAAGATATCCTGACTCCAGCTCATTTTTTGTTGGGACATTCAATGATTTTGGTTCCAGAGGTTGACTTGAAACTATGCCCAATCAACAAGCTAGATAGATGGCAATTAATCCAGCGGCGAAAACAGCATTTTTGGACCAGGTGGTCGATTGAATACTTGACTGCTTTGCAATCCCGATACAAATGGGAAACTGTAAAGAAAAATATTCAAATTAACGACGTCGTGCTGATTATAGACAATAATTTACCTCCAACAAAATGGCTTATGGGCAAGGTTGTTGAGCTAATACATGGCAGTGATGGTTTGGTGAGAGTAACACACATACAGACAAAATCAGGATTGTTGAAAAGGCCGATACACAAGTTATGTAGACTTCCAATTGAATCAAGGGATTCAATGCCGGGAGAATGTTCAAAATGATGTCGAGCGATGAGTAATGTTTATCTGCAACGAAAATTAAAACCAAATTGAGATATCTAAAATTATTGTAAAGTTGAGCATGTTACTAATACTTATCTTAATTATCCGATTAGATTAAAATTCTTTTGATATTATCTAAAGTAAAGTAAGTTTATGGTCATAAAAATATTTTAAGTAACATTTTTCTTGTTTTTGAAAAACATTTGACAACTTTTTTGACATTTATTGTTCAAGTTTAATAATTTATAAAAGGTGTGATTCTAAAATTAAATTTTCACAAGCAAGCTTCAACCTACTATATTTATCCATGTTGTCGTATTATGCTGTAGATGGCAGTCGAGTTGAAACTTGTTTGTGATAATTATTGTACAGTGCATGAAAGTTTGAATTATTTAATGACAGTACGAGTGAAAAAAGACACATTGGTAATCGCGGCATCGACAAGTTCATTTTTAACTCCAATCTTTTACGCTCTGCAGATTTTCGCATAATTAAAAAGTAAAAAAATCAATATTATACAATATAATCATAAAAAATAAAATTATAAAGTTGCGTTGAACGAGTGTTTTCATATTTTGTTGTGGAAGGAAAACAAGTGCTATTTTTCAATTGCAAGTTTGTGCATTTTTCGTTGTGGAAGCATAATAAAATACACGAATCAATCGACAAAATTTAAGTAAAAATTATTTTTTTTGAATTTTATTAATTACTAATAAGTAAAAACAATTAAATTTATTAGTTTATAAGAATGACTTAATTGGAATAATTAATAATTATTTTTTTTTATATTGTTAAAATGGATTAAACACGAAATAAGAATCTAAAATGTACAATTACAAATTTGAAATAAAGGCTTAAACGATATTAAACCGATTCAATCTAAATTCAACATTTTGAAAAAGGGCTTGATTATAAAATATCATTAATTTTCCAGGAAACCAAAACATAACTTAATACTCATCCATATCCTCTAAAGCCAGTTATCATACTGAACATTTCTAACCCAGTGTCAATAGTTGAATGTCTGTATGTTTTTTCACAAATTCAATTTATACTTAAAATCATCCTCCTGAAAAGTTATTAAAATAAAGTTAAGCCCTTTTTTCATATGAGTCGAGATATAAAAAAGGAAACAAGTTTTTGGTGACAAGATTTTGTAAAACAAGATTTTTGTGAAAAGAGTTTAGAAACAGTATTTTGAAAAATAGTAAGACGTGGCCAACCCTATGCCGTTACGTACCATATGTCGCTTTAAAATATGCCATTTTAAAATATGCCATAGTGTACCATATGCCGTAGTGTACCATATGCCGTTTTGAAATATGCCATTTTGAAATATGCCGTGGTGTACCTTATGCCGTAGTGTACCATATGTAGATTTGAAATAAGCCGTTTTGAAATATCCCATAGTGTATCATATGCCGTAGTGTACCATATGCCATTTTGAAATGTGCCGTTTTGAAATATGCCATTTTTTCATATTCCGTAATGAAATATGCCGTATCGACCGGGACCGTTGAACAATATACCCGAATAATATTACTTCAGGGTTTACACAAATTCCAGTGTCATTCAATTCTGTTGAAAACTGTGACACTTCTACTAACAAACCAAGACCATTTACTCCCGACAGCTTTCGGTGAACAGTTCTGAATTCATTCTATAATTTATCGTACCCCGGAGTTAAAAAGTCATTCAACATTTCGACACAAAATGTAATTTGGCATAATATTAATGAGAATTCTAAATTAATGGCTCAAACTTGCATAGCTTGTCAGAAATCAAAGATTTCAATGCATTCTAAATCTCCTCTCGGTGTTTTTAACCATCTTCGGAATGTTTTGCTGATATATATCTAGATATCATTGGTTTTTTTTCGGTCTCCGAAAATTAAAATTATGATGTATCTCTGATAGACAGGAACATGAGTTAGCCGGAGGCAATTCCTTTTCGATACATAACAGTGGCCACGTTGGCCTTTGCTATTTATTCGGGTTCGATCGCAAATTGTGGAATTGTAGCACCCACTGTTAATGATCAAGGTTTCTAATTCGAATCTAATCTCTTCGCCAAACTATCTACTTTGCTTGCGTTTACGTATAAAAGAACAACCAGCTATAATGCTAAATGCAACCATATGATTGATGGTTAGCATTTAACAGTCTTTAAGAAACTTGAAATAAGAAGAATAGGACTTTACCCAAAAAATCAACTAAAATAATATGATAATACGACCTAAATAATGGGGTCGCTTCTGAATTCATAAATGTCATGTTAGGTTATTTTGTTTTTTTTTAATATAAATTCTTATAGGATAATGACAATTGTATCAATCCAACATTATATTTTAATGTAATACAATGAATTTATTTTGTAGCTGACATAAATGTTCAAACATTTTTACTACAACATAATTATCACAAAGGTTTCGGACACAGTCTAAATAAAAATAAATAGCCATACATTTTCAAACCGTATCGCCACGATAATAATACACTTGTCGACCACATTCCTTACCGGATTATACATAGCTGTTTATAAAATGATTATCGTTCCTAAATTGGATTGAAATGTAATTTTTCTGCATTAGGTTGTTCTTGGTTTTGAGCAAAATAATTTTTTTATTTAATCAGACCGGATAATACTTTGTACAAAACTTTAAATTATGCTACATACATACATAAGTATAACCTAAGGAAAAATATTTTTTTCATAACACATTTACTTGGTACAATAGTTGTTTTCAATTAAATTAGAAATATGTAGTTTGACACGGAATAATAGCATTATAGCAACGTAACACAAGTTTGGATTTTTTATACGTACATTAAATAAGGAAAAACACAAAATCAAATCAATTATAATCATAATTATTTGTCATTAAAATGTAAATTAATATGTGAATCGATGTCACTAGAAATAAACAAAAAACTTGTTATCGTTAATACCTGCTCGAGTGATTAATCCACATTCATATTCATTGTGATTATGAAAATCCCACGTTACTATTACTTCATCACAAATCAGAAAAGTTGTTTAGTTTTTGTATATGACTCTATACCTAATTGAATTATTTGAATAATAAAGCAAACAAAAACAACAAAAAAATGATTCTCGTGGTTTTTAGTATTCTGAAATTTGTTATTATCACGTTCTATTTTAGATTATATAACTATGTACATATAGTAATCGGTGATGCACAAGTCGAGAGAATTTCATGTAAACGATTACGTTAAGTTTTTTTTTTTTTTTAATTAAGAGTTTAGGAAATTCCAAGTAATTACCAGTGATCCATCGAATGTTATCCGCATGCAAATCATTGGATAATTTTTATTTCTTTGAATTAGCAATTATCAATTTTTGGTAAAAGGTTAAACATGAACATGACATGACTCATATTTTCTTAAGTAATAATCAATCTGATTGAGTGATTCCATGAAATAGCGCGTTTTGATAATTCAGTAGATATTCTAAAGAACGCTCTAATTTATTCTATTATTTAATAGGTCCAATTCTGGGATTTTTGTATGTTATGTTATGTTATTTTTGATTATTGTATATAAAATGTTAATAATACTAATAAAAATGATTTGTTTGTTTTTATTAGGTTATGTTCTTTAACATATTCCAGCCCGTTGACGTACATATATGATTATTTCGTCAACAGCAGAATTAATCTATGGGAAGTTTGCAGATTTTAGTGATTGGCTTTTTTAGAATATTTGATGCCGTTTTGATTGTGACGACTCGAATTAATCCTTTTTCGTCTGGACCAACTTCAGCTTCCTGTTGGCACCAATAAAATTATTTCCGTTGTCTAAATAAATGTCGCTTGAAATATTCCTTCTCGATTAGAATCGCTTCAACGCTGCTAGGAAGGCGTCGGTAGCTAGTTCAGTAATTGATGCGATGTGTATCGCTTTGGTAAACATGCATACAAAAATTTCGATATATCCTTTTACCATTTTTGCGCCACGGCATTTATACCACAGTTCGAAAAAGGTTTCGCTGGAATGTATGTGGTGGGCCAGGATGCAGATATTTTTTATGGAAGAAGGAGATTATCATTCTTCCCAGGATTGGGATTTGGGTAGAATGATTGGGTCTTTAAAATCATATGAATTGATTGAATTATCTACCTCTGAGCAGCAACACGCAATAAACCACTCGAATTCAAGAAAGGCATGGATACTCATTTATGGTTAGCTTTAACGGGATTCCTTCATTTTTCTCGCATTTTCAATGGATCAATAAATAAAGCTTAAAATACGAATTGCTTTACTAAAAGGAAATGTTCTACTTGTAGAGAAATCTATTTCTTTTTTATCTCGCAAATAGTATCTTCATAATAAACTTCTGTTTTCGTGATTGGCCGTGATTTTTCTGCCATTAAGAGAGTGACAACAGTTTTAAAGGTTCCTCTTGAAGCATAATCGGGTGGATTATTTTCAGGAACGCCTATCTATCTATATCTACATATATAATTATATATAGGGGAAAAGTATTGTGTATGTATATTCCACAAAAGCTCTTAGTCCACTCGAGCGATTGTTTCCAAATTTTGCACGAAGACTTTCTAGCAGCCGAGAAAAAACATAGGAGGGTTAGTTTCCAAAAATTGTAACCCCTTCTTCATGCTCCACTGTGAGGCGCCATTTATAAGAGGTATTTTTAAAACCTCACCGATTTAGCTGATTTTTGGATATTTAATGCAAAATTAAAAATAAATCGACAGTATCATTATTTTTTTAACGGTGATGTTGATGGTGGTATTGATGGTAATGTTCAGATCATGATGGGGTTAATGATGTTGATGATGAAGGTAATTTTGAATGTGATGGTGATTGTGATTGTGATGATGATGGTGATAGTATAATGGTATGATGGTATACAGGTAGGATGGTATAATGATATGAAGGTATGATATCAACATGATACAATTGTGTCATGGTATAATGAAATGATGGTTTGATGGTAAGATGGTTTGATGATATAATGGCATAGTGATACAAAGGTGTGATAGTAAGAGGGTTCACGCGTCTTTTTACACGAATCCTTTGTAGCAGTCGAGAAGAAACATGGGGTTGTTAGTGATCAAAAAATGTTACCCCTTTCCAATTCTCCCCGGTGAGAAGCCATTTACATACAAGAGGTATTTTTAAAACTTCACAGATTGAGCGTATTTTTGCAAATTCACTGCAAAGTAAAAAAAAATCAACACGTGTTCCATTATTTTTTAACGGTGATGGTAACGGTGATGTTATTGTGATTGTTATTGGGATTGTGATTGTGATGATATATTGGTATGATGGTATAAAGGAAGGATGTTGTGGAAAAATGAAGGTATGATGGTAAGATGATACAATGTGGGTGATGGTATGATGAATGATGGTGTGATGGTATGATGGTTTGATGGTATAATGGTACGATGATATAAAGGTATGATAGTGAGATGGTTTGATGGTATGATGGTTTAATAGTATATTTGTATGGTGGTATGATGATCGTAACATGGCACAATTGTGTGATGGTTCGATGATAAGCTGGTATGATAATATTATTATTATGATATGGTGGTGTGATGATATGGTGGCGTAATGATATGATGGTATATCGTTAAGACGGACTAATGGTTTGATGGCACGATGAAATAACTGTATTATGATATGGTGGTGTGATAGTATGACGGAGTTGTGGTATAATGGTATGATGATAACATGGAATGGTTGTATGATAGTACGATAGTATAATTTATAATTGTATGGTTATTAATGATAACGGTATCCAACTTCTTCGATTAAGTAAAGCATGAATGTAAGTACAATAAAGAACTTGAGGGAAACACTTTTATAAGCAGAGAACTGAATGACCTGAATCAGAAGAATCTTATGGTATGGGAGTTGTGTCTTAGATGCCCACATTCAATATTTACTTCCTGGAGAGGCAACCTCCCACAAATAATTAGCAATTAGCAGTGACAACATTTCACAGTAGGCAGGTCTCTAGCTAACAGATTGACCGAACTCGATCCTTATCATTGGGTACAGAGAACGCACCGTCATTCCGAGAGTCGAAACTTCAAAATGTTTTTGTGTTTTGGGTCCGGAAGCAAAATCGAAAAATGTGAGTTACAAGCAAGCATTGCGGTGAACCCAACAAATTATTTTGGTCTTGATTTTATTCAATTGACTTGAGAAATTGTAGTCAAATGCGCATTGTTGTATTCTTATTATATTTAAAATAAAGACACCAATTGGATTTTAACCCTGCTTTTAATCTGCTGAATTTAAGCATCTCGCATTACTTAAATGAAAAAGTTTGGATGTCAATGCACGATGAGTTGCCGATTAGTTGTGACATTAAAATCATCACAAATTTTAAGCGCTCCATTTTGCTTCGTCCCTATTATGATTGAAGCAGAAAATTGAGTAGCGTGCATTTTTCAATTCCGACTTTTACGGCAATGTATTTGTGAAATATGAATGGCTAGAGACTTAAAATATTTTGTTTGAACTTCAGAAATAAATATCAATATAAACATATATCAATTCCGAAAATTAATCGAAATTCAAATTTTTAACTGTTAATTTAAAACTTTCAATTTTTTTAATTTTCAAAGTTTACTGCATTGGTGTAAGAATTGATAGAATTAAGTTTTTTAACCGTGTTATACTATGGCACACAAACTGTGCATTTTTATATCAAATCTTGTAAAGCAAATTTTGTAAATAGTACATTAGTGCAATCGCGGAGGGATATACAAATTATTTGTCTGTCTATACTAATAAAAATGAAAATCTGTTTGTACGTGTATGCTCTTTAGACATTTCCATGCCATTCATCATACCAGATTTAAACTTTGCGTAATGGTTTCACAGGAAAATTAGTAGGTTTTCATAGTATTTTCGAAAGGGTCTAGCCCCTTCGTCTAGGTGTCCTCAATAACTTTTATAAAATTTCAATTAAAAAGAAAAATTCAGGACTAAGTTTAGATAAATGGTTAAATGAAATTATTCGTATACTCGTATCCGAAGGGGCAGTTTCCTTGATTTGAATGTGCTATAGTGATGATATTTAGGAGGGGGAAGAACAGGGGGGGAGGGGGGAGTTTGCGCAACTGATCATTTATTTTCGCTCTTTTTTAAACTTTTGCGACCAAGAATTTCCCGGAGCGGAATCTGATATTTCAAGCAAAACCACAATGGCTAAATTACGGATTTTAAGTAACAAGGCTTTACAGTGTTATATTTTAAAAGGTAATCGAACCATTCGGTGGGCCTGAGCCCAAATTTGGCCGTCGCAAATATAAGGGCAGTTGGTTTGTGGAGCGGTCGAGAGAGACACAAATTCATATCTTTTTGAAGCGGTGGAGAAAAGAGATGAGAAACCACCATGAGTGATGGTTGAACCGCTTATAACAGTTTGCCCACAAACGTTTACACACACCTTGTCGTGAACCATTCTAAGGAATTTAAAAATAAGAATTTGACAGGTGCGTGTACCAATACTGTGGAGAGTTTTTGGAGACATATCAAAAACCGGCTGCCCTCCTCTAAGGTATGAAACGAATTAAAATTTTTAAAAACACTGCTGTATTTAATACACTTGCTGTGATTCTATTAATAATTTTTTAAACTGAGAATGTATTGAAATCTTGATACGAGTAACTCTATATTTACAAATGAAATCATAATTTTCATATTAGTATAATAACAATTGCCATCTACCTTTAATCCTCTTGAACAATATTATACAACCCTTAGACCTTACAGTAGAATGGACCGCTAACGAAGTTGCGGTTCCATGTAAAATAGTAAAGTAGCTTGTCTCCAACATTTGCAGCGCAAAGTACCCTTGTGACCGATAGGGTATAATTAAAAGTAGTACCCACAGATTTCGCTACAAAATTCAGAAGATACATTTAGTACCAACAGATATCACTGCAAGTTTTAATATACATATAAATAAAATACAAAACGATAACTCTAAAAAATTATTTCATTGACCCATAAAATGGATAATTTAAGTTAATTTTGTTCCAACATAAGAATTATTATTTAGATTTATAAGATTTACGATGGATAAAGTTGCAGTGACATCTGTTGGCAATAAATAAATCTACTTAATTTGGTAGCGACATCTGTGGGTACTAATTTTAATTATACTTGCTATAGTTACCCTATCGACCACAAGCCTAGTTTGCGCTGCAAATGTTGGAGACAGTTAAAAGCCATTGTTGGCGGTCCATTTTATTCTATAGTCTAAGCGAAACATAATAAAATTGTTTAGTAGAGACACCATTACAAGTAATAAATTGGAATTTTTAAAATATAAATATCTCGTGAACCAATCACGTCCTGAAAAAAAATTATACCAAAATTATCACGAGTAGTTTCATTGTGACAATTTTCATAAAAATCCGAATTTGGGTTACGAAAGGTAAATAAAATTAACTACGCTTTCTAGTCGTAATTTATTATATGAATAATATTGTGCATTACAAAATTTGTCGCATCACCACAGTTCCAGTGGCTTCCAGGTAGCAATTCCTGTATTTAAGATACCCGATTGGCCACAAAACTCTTAAATTTGGAACGGTGGTCGGATAACCATGCCAGGACAGGTACATATACCATTTGCAATTTAAAAAATTCAAAAAAAAATTTAATTTTTTGTTCTGCAGAACATTTACCATGTAAGCATCTGTAGAAGACGCAGAGTTCTGCAACATCTCTGCGATGCTGTAAGCTGTCTAGTTCTTGAGTAAGTCTGGGATTCCGTATTATTCTGATAGCGCGGCGTTGAACCCTGTCCAATAAGTGGAGGTTGGTACCAGACGCACCTCCCCAAACTTGACAGCAATACTCTATACATGGTCGGATGAAGGTTTTATATATCTGGAGAACTTGATGCGATTTAAAAAGCCTTCTGCATCGATTCAGGAACCCGAGTTTTTTTGAAGCTGATTTAGCCAATGCAACAATGTTTCATTCCATTTGAGTTTGTTACTTATTTGATCACCAATCAGTCGAATTGAGTCGCAACCCACAAGGATATGGTTTTTTACCACAAATGGGTAGTCGTTACGATTTTTTTTACGCGAAAATGTGCATATTTGTGTCTTTTTTTCTATAAATTGTACTAAGTTGTTGTTACCCCACTCAAATATTGTACTTAAATCGGAATTAAGCAAAGTTACGACTTCTGCCAGTTTATTATTGAGATCTGTAAGGCTACTGTCTTCCCCCGTAAAAAACGGCTAGGCGTTTTAAACGAATAGTGCACCTACTAAGCGATTTATTCAAATATAACGGTCAGAGCGCTTTATTCGTGATTAATTTGGTAATTTATATAATTTTCAGTTTTCTGAAATCCAATTTATAATTTAATTTTTTTGTGAAATTGTCTTTATTATATTTTTATTGTAGTGTATGCGTTGCTTTACAAATACGAACTTTCGTTCGAAATTGTTATTATTGGTCTAAAAACACGACCGCAACACTAAGAAAAATGAAAACGTCAAAATTAAAGAAAGATTTGTGAAAATTGTATTTTTTAAAACTGTGATATTTATCTTAATTTTTAATATTTTTGTGCAATATTCTAAATAAGGTACGTATTTTCTAATTGAATTAATGTGGTTAAAATGTTCAAATCTATAAATTGTACATTTTACATACATATTAAGAAAAGCACATTTTTTTAATAGAATTATGTTTTGTATCTTTAATTCTTCAAATTGTTTTATGTTTCGGGTAATAGATTGTTGTTAACTACTTATATTTGAATCATTTTTAAACGCAGTGTTTTAAGTAAAGCAAAAAATGTTAAAAAACGCTATCATATGCAACATAACCACAGAAAAGAATGAACAGATATGGAAGTTCCATGTCAAATATTTACACAAAAATATTCAATCTAAAAAATGTATTCCTGCTCTAATCTAACCAGTTAAAACAGAGACAACATAATTAAATATTACATATTTCGCTTCTCTTCTTTGTACAAAAATCAAAAAAGAAGAGAAGCGAAACATATTATTGTATTATATTTCCCTGTCTTAACTGGTTAGATTAGAGCAGGAATACATTTTTTAGATTGAATATTTTTGTGTAAATATTTGACATGGAACTTCCATATCTGTTCATTCTTTTCTGTGACATAACCTCAAACAACAAAAAATGTGCTTACACAAAAATTATAATTTTACAAAATATTGTACTTTATTTCTGTTGTAGGGAAATGTCGGCAAAGCGCAAGTCCTACTCATTAAACTTAAAGATGCAGATTCTGCGAGAATACAAACCAAATACTGGTGGAAATGGTTATGCCGCTTTAGCAGCAAGGTACGACTTAAGTACTACATCCACAATACGTGGCTGGATGAAAAATCGTGACAAGCTACATGAAACAATAAAAGATGCAAATATTTGTACACGATACGCGAGTGGTAAGACGTTTACGAGGAGGAGGTCGGAATGCGAAATTTAATGAACTGGAGCCGAAATTAATAGAATGGGCTAAAAGATGAAATGAAAAAGGTTTACGAGTAAAGGATAAATACATTACAGCGAGGGCAATAACTATTAAAAACGAATTTAATGATGAAATTTATAAAAATTTCAAAGCAATCGCAGGATGGTTAAGTCGGTTTAAGAACCGATATAATTTAGTCTCGCGGCGACAAACAACATGTCGGTCCTGTTAAAAATACAAAAACAAATATATTGTAAAAAAATTTGGTTGTGTGCCAGACAGAGAAAAGCGGTCAACTTAGTTAGATATCTCTACCTGTCCAGAGTAAAAAGATGTCCATCCAGCTCAAGGAAAATTTATTTACTAAAAATAAAATACATAAAACCCAATTTTCTGCTAAAAAATTCTAAATATCTACAACCTTTCTTATTTAAATTTTATTATAAAATTAGAAAAATTCAAATATTATTCAGAAAATTTACTTCGTCGTTCTTAACATAAAACATGTAAGGACATCATAATTTTTTATACAACTATTTATTTCTATAGATCAAGATAAGAACTTCACTACATTGAACTTAAAACTAAACATAGTTTTAGGTAGAACGGTGATTAGAGTACATACAATAGCACGAAATGTTGGAGGTCTTAAGTTTGATGATCCCCACATCGAACGAAAAACATTTTTTCAATAAAGAACTAAATAAATTTTATTTCGATTGTGGTTCCTTTCCAGTTATCTGTGCATAAAAATCATAAAAATGTATCACACGGAAAAAAAATAAACTGGTCCTCAGCTAAAAAAACGAGCTTTTAATTCAAGAAAATGTACTTTCCTTGATTTGAAAGCTAGTTTCCTTATTTCTTTCGATTTTTTCTTCATTTCAGGAAACACAATTCTTACATGAGAGAAAAACTCGATAGAAATAAGAAAATCAGCTTTTAAATCAAGGAAAAGTACATTTTCTTGAATTATAAGTCCGTTTTCTTGGTGAGGACCAGTTGATTTTTTTCCGTGCATATTAAATTTCCTGATCAACAAAAATTGAATCTAAAAAATGTCTGTTTAATTGTCTTGTTTTACCAGGAGTAATTAATCCAATATTTCCGAACTCTTATCAATCAAATCATCTAAAAAATAATGTACATAAGCTCATCCCTCCTCTCCTCTTTGTGCAATACTAAACATTGTCTTGTTTTTTATATTATTCACGTATTTCAAAATACCAGGAGTAATTAATTCAATATTTCCGAACTCTTCTTATCAATCAAATCAATCATCTAAAATAATGTAAGCTTCTCCCTCCTCTTTGTGCAATATTAAAGTTGATTTTTGTTTTTTTTTTTTGGTTAAAAATCAAATAAATAACGCCTAGGTGTTTTATTCGAGAGTATTAATAATTAATATAATTTAAAACAATTTAAAAAATTTTTTTTTAAAATAATTTAAAATTAATTTTAAAAAACAAAACTATATTGTTCAGTTACAAAATGTTTTTTCTTTCTATACCGTGATATGTGTTAAAATTTTTTTATTGTAGACCGGTTTCGAGCTTCGCTCTTCAGCAGTATGATTATGCAACTAGACATTTTTTTGTGTGAAAATTGTGGTGAAAATTATTGTCGTATTTCTATAACCATGTCGTATATTTTGTTATTTACAAAGTTAGTTTGATCGTTCAAAATTTAAGGGTTGTGGCGCTGTTGATAAATTTCAAATTCTTCACTCGATCCATAAATTTGCCCTTACTAAATCTATGTAGATTTTGCAGGTTGGTGTCTTGATTAGTGTATGTGTGGCCATCATCCGCTAGATGTTGTGCGTAGTTTGATTTGTATTTACTCCGCGCCTGTTTAAGTTCTTCTGTGTGTTCTTTAAACCGTACTGTAAATGAACATCCCGTTTGGCCAATATAAAATTTTCCACAATCATTACATGATAGTCGGTAAATTCCGCTTTCTTGTTGTTCTTTGTTCTGTATTCGTAATAAATGGGAAAGTTTATTATTTGTTTAATAATATACACACAAACATAAAATTTACAGTGGAATTGGAATCAAATAAAAGTATTAATTTCTTGGATTTAACAATACAAAACATAGACAATAAACACAGCTTCAAAGTATTCCGTAAACCTACTCAAACGGACCACACTATACATAATTTGTCACATCACCCTTATCAGCATAGAATAGCCGCATACCACCATCTAATTAACCACCTCAATAGTATACCAGGGCAGAAAGCGGATTATGAAGATGAATTAAATACTATAAAGCACATAGCGGTTAACAATGGATACACAGAGGACAATATAGAACGCATTAATTTCAAAATTAAAAATAAAATACAATTACACAATTTAACCACACTTTACGTAGTGAAGACGATACCAACAACACAAAATATGTTTCAGTCGGATATAACCACGTTCACACTTCTAACATAATTAAACGAATTATGCATCAGTATGGCTACACCGTAGCATTTAAAACAAATAATAAACTTTCCCATTTATTACGAATACAGAAGAAAGAACAACAAGAAAGCGGAATTTACCGACTATTATGTAATGATTGTGGAAAATTTTATATTGGCCAAACGGGACGTTCATTTACAGTAAGGTTTAAAGAGCACACAGAAGAACTTAAACAGGCGCGGAGTAAATACAAATCAAACTACGCACAACATCTAGCGGATGATGGCCACACGCACACCTACACTAATCAAGACACCAACCTGCAAATTCTACATAGATTTAGTAAGGGCAAATTTATGGATCGAGTGGAAGAATTGGAAATTTATCAACAGCGCCACAACCCTTTAATTTTGAACGATCAAACTAACTTTGTAAATAACAAAATATACGACATGGTTATAGAAATACGACAATAATTTTCACCACAATTTTCACACAAAAAATTGTTTAGTTGCATAATCATACTGATGAAGAGCGAAGCTCGAAACCGGTCTACAATAAAAAAATTTTAACACATATCACGGTATAGAAAGAAAAAACATTTTGTAACTGAACAATATAGTTTTGTTTTTTAAAATTGATTTTAAATTATTTAAAAAAAAAATGTTTAAAAAATTGTTTTAAATTATATTATTATCACGTGATAAAGACACATCAAAACCAAAATAATAATGGATCACCACCATTATTATAATACTTAATACCTATTAATAATTAACAAATTTTCAAAGTTTTTAAAATGTTTCGATCACAGCGCCTATCCGAATATAACGCCTAGGCGTAATATTTGAAATTTCTCTTACATAATAGAAATAAAACATTCTCTTGCAGTTAAACAATAAAAAAACAGTTTATTTATCTCATTCATTTCAGACTCTACTATAAAATAAAAAAAAAAATATAAATTAAGGGCATGTTTTTTTTTTATATCGAAGTAATCTGAGAAATAATTTAACTGTCAAAATACAGATACGCGTTTTTTTTTTTAGTATCCGAGGAAAAATGTATTTCTCTGTGTCGTTTTTTTTTACGCTCAGATAATTTTAAAATTGAATCTTTTTTCTCTGGAAAAAAGTTCAGATTGTTGTTTGACAGACATTTATTTTAAATAAAAAGAACACGATAATATTTGTTTGGTAATCTTAAACTGACGTTTAATTTCTTCGACGCTAACAAAATTATCATTTATTTTTCTCGGATACATCAGAGAAAATATTTATCGGATTTATCCGATATATTATCTATCTGTTCTGTCTTATTTCTCCGACATTAAAAAAAAACACGCCCTAAATAACTAATAAATTGACATTATCGTCGAGGATTGCTGTGGAATTCATCACAACAAATTGTGTTATTCCAACACCACAACAAACCTATTTCTTCCACAAAATTTTTATTTTTTAACCCTCCGTTTGGCACATGGGCCTGGCCAGACTTTTTTCGATTTTAATTCTAATTTAAATATATTTCAAATTGAACTAGCTACTTTTAATTTCGTGTACCTTCCTAAAATATTATTAGCTATCGATCAATGAAAAATAAAGGACTAAAAAACTGGTACATGTACAACTTTTAGGAATATTTTGATGTACACATCGCTTTCGTACCTTATGAGTCTGGCTAGACTTATATACACACATATACATTTTGGGCGTGTTTTTTTTTAATGTCGGAGAAATAAGAGAGAACAGATAGATAATATATCGGAGAAATCCTATAAATATTTTCTCTGATGTATCCGAGAAAAATAAATGATAATTTTGTTAGCGTCATAGAAATTAAATGTCAGTTTAAGATTGCCAAATAAATATTATCGTGTTCTTTTTATTTAAAATAAATGTCTGTCAAATAACAATCCGAACTTTTTTTTAGAGAAAAAAGATTCAATTTTAAAATTATCCGAGCGCAAAAAAAACGACACAGAGAAATACATTTTTCCTCGGATACTAAAAAAAAACGCGTATCTGTATTTTGACAGTTAAATTATTTCTCAGATTACTTCGATATCAAAAAAAAACATGCCTTTATATCAGACTCGATGCAATTTTTCCCTTTGGTTACATGGAATTGGTAATTCTAACGGTAATTTACTTTCATGCTAAAAACAAATGTGTATAGTCATACTATTGCGCAATATTTGTTTCATTTTTCTTTGTTTTTTGCTATCGACTAGTGACCGTTGAACACACAACACGTTAGTGCTAATAAAATATTTTAGACGCGCCATATTCTTGTTCAAAATGAGTGAATTAGTGAAATTGAGTGATGAAGTGGAATTTATTTATAATACGCGACCACCCGTAGGTGGTAATTTAGACACATATTATGAACGATTAGCAACGGCTTTAGCCAATGATATAGAAAGTGAAAGAGCTGCTGAAGAGGGCGAAGAAATCGATCCATTTGCTGACGAAAACGACGATAATGATGTAGATCAGCGCTGTCCAAGTCAAATGAGTATTTTTCACAAATTTTCAAAATAACTAGAGCATTAAAACTGCGATTAGAATAAAAAACCAACTGGACAGCGCGGTAATTATTTATGTATCCAGGGCCAAAGAATTTATCACTCCGGAACAGATGTGAAGCTCACCGCAATAGTTGTTACATATTGTAGCATGCGGCCCGCGTATGACTATCCCAACATGTGCCTAACGGATCAAAAGCACCTACCAATTTCGATCAAACGATCATTTTCAAGGTGCGGTTGCAATCCAACCTTGAAAATAATCGTTTGATCGAAACCGGTCGGTGCTTTTAATGTTAAACAAAAAGAAAAATTGTGAAAGAAATAGGTTTTTTGTTGATGTGTTGGAAAACCTCAATTTAGTTAACATAATTTAATAGCGCAACTACTTGCTTAAATGATATTAATGCAGGTGTCCCGCAAGGCAGCGTTCTAGGGCCAATATTATACTTGTTGTACACAGCCGATTTACCTGTAACCAACAAAGTAACAATATCAACATTTGCCGATGATACGGCCATCCTGGTGTCACACAATAATCCCGAAATTGCCTCAAAGGAGTTGCAGAATCATTTAAACAAAATCGCGGACTGGCTAAAGACATGGCGAATAAAAGTGAACGAAAACAAATCAACTCACATCACATTCACGCTGAACAAACGCACCTGCCCACCAGTGAAATTAAACAATACAAATATTCCTCAACAAACGAAGGTCAAATACTTAGGTTTGCACCTGGATAGAAGGTTAACGTGGAAAGCCCATATTGAAACTAAGCGCAACCAAATAAAACTGACATTTGCCAAAATGTATTGGCTAATGGGAAGGAAATCTCAGTTGTCATTAGCCAATAAAGTTTTACTGTACAAAGCGATAATCAAACCCATATGGACATATGGTATTCAGTTATGGGGATCCACCAGCGCTTCAAACAGAGAGCTCCTGCAACGAACTCAAGCGAAAATACTTCGAAGTATTACTAATGCTCCGTGGTACATTCGAAATAGTAATATACATGATGACCTTGGGATTAAAACCATTAAAGAAACAATTAAAGAATTCAGTTCTAAATATTATTCAAAACTAGAAGCGTATCCCAACGAATTGGCCAGGGATATATTAAAACAGCCACGATTTAGGCGACTGAAAAGAACAGATCCACTCGGACTGATGAACCTGTGAACCTGTAAATTTATTAAATGTTGATGTTATACATATGTATGTATAAGTATAATCTAAATTAATTAAATTGTGAGCACCAACAATAAGTATTAACATTGGTTAAGACTTAAAATATGTAATAATTTTAGCTTAAGATTTGATTACTTCTTGTTAGTTTCTTATGTAGAAAGATTCAAGAATAAAGCCATTGGCAGCATTTAAAAAAAAAAAAAAAAAAGTTAACATAATTTAAAAAAATATAAAATTTATAGTTTAAGACCTTAATAGTTTTCAATTCTTATTAATTGAATATCTTTTACGGCATCCATAACACTGTATAAGTGTTCTTCGATTTTGTTGCATTCAATATCAAGAGTTGTTACAGTAATGTTCCAGTTTTCAACAAATGATACCGCATATATTTCAATATTTGATTCTGTACTGCGTCCGGCTTGTAAAATCTTGCTATCTTCATCGTCTATCAAATCCGAAACGTTTGACTTTAAAAACTTTAAAATTTCAGTTAAAAAATCTGGAAACCATTGCTCAAACATCACGGATAGCGATTTTACGTATTTTATGCATTCAAACAAGCTCGTTGGCATGTTTTCAGGCCAGAAAAAATTACAATCTCCTATTTCTTCAAAAAAACTTACATTAGTTTGAAGAATTGTGTCTTTAAATTTTGATATCCACGCTTCGATATCGACATCTTCTTTATAAAGATCTTTTAAAGGAGGATGCAACTTTTCGATATCAAATTTACTTTTTTCTATTAAGCCACAGCAAACAAAGGATTTAATAATTGTTTCAGCTGATATATGTTTTGTGAAGTCAACAACCCACTCAGACACAGTATTATTAGACGGCATTTTAGGGTTCCCTTGCTTCGTTTGTTTTTGACTATTCTCAAGGTCACTGCACGAGTATGGATATAAATCCGTACAATCTGAATCCGGTCATTCATCCAATGAAATTACCCATATATTGTCATGTGACCGAAAAAAATATTCCCCTATTTCTTCTCTCCAGTTAAAATTATTTCAACATTAAGCAAAATATCCGCAGAAAACCAACATAACCATACCAAAAAATATATATTACGACCTATTTTTTCCCCAATTTTTTTTTTGTTTGCCTATTTCTGACTTTTCGATTTTTAAAAAAATTTGTTACTTTGTTATTATTGAAATTATCATATATTTATTGAAACTAAAAGCAAAGAGAAGTTGATAAGTAAAATAGACGAGTTTACGGGAATTTATTTAGCAGAAGGTCAAATAAGTTACTAACTTCGTTCGGATTCAGATTGTACGGATTTATATCCATACTCGTGCAGCGACCTTCAATTGCATCGCTGATATATTTATCGTAGCAGTCATTATAATGTTCCTGAAAAATTTTGTTGCATACTATCCAGTGGTTGCAACAAACCAGTCATTTTTGGGGATACTATAGCGATAAACACGTTATGTTTTTGATATGAATTACAGTTAGTCAAAGATATATGTGGTCCATAAGAATTAATAATCAGCAGAGTGGGTTGCCGAAGTAAGCTGGTTTGATGCCTTTTCATTATTACGCTGTTCATGTAACTTTGTAAAATATCGCTGCTTCACATACCTGTGTTGTTGACATCAACAATAAAATTTGAATCGACTTTCGGAACGTTTTTTAATTTTGCAAAAAAGTAGATGCGGCTTTAATATCTGCCCATCAGTAAATTTTTTATGGGAACTACTGGCCTTTCTCATAATTACATTTCTAATTACTTTGAAAGTAATGGTACTGGTTGGTTCGCATTCAAAGTACCGTGGAACTTGGTCCATATTAAAAATATTTTTGGCTTCTATTTGATGTTCGTCTATAAGCTTATGTATTTGATGAAAAACTCCCTTACGATTTTGTCGGCATCTTTGGAAGAGTGCGACACAGGGTTGCCACTTTACTACAAATGGAGCAGATCTGCTACAATTTTAAAAATTTAAAAATTAAGTGGCCACTTATGTAAATCTGCTACATTTTTAATGCCGAAATATAAATGATTGATTTTGACTCGATAATGATCAAATTATTAGAAACACCTAACATTTTAACCCTAAATTTAGTTATATGATATATGTGTAGTAACATGTACATAAATAACATAATAAATATAACATAATAAAAATACATGCCTTGACTGAACTTGCCTCTTTTTAATGAACTTTTATGAACAAGGAAACGCATCTAAGATGACATCAAACAAGTAGCAAATTTAACGCAACAACTCTGTAAATTCAAAATGTAACAGCAACCACTGAACAGAGCTTTCAATCTGTTGTTAATTGAACCAATCACCGCGTGCAGTACGACTTACCATTTTTACAAATGGACTCTTTACCGAAACTACTTCAAACAACTTACCATGATTCGCAATTGGCTAAAGATTTAAAATGTGGGCGAACTAATTGACACAAATACTAAAGATCCAGAATTTTATTTTAAACCAACGACAATGCATTTTGGGATTAGGTTTCAAAATTTCCTAATTTCAGAAGGATTGGAAGAACAAAAAGTCAAAGCGCTAAAATTAACATTAATATCGTTTTATATTTAAATTGCGGCCCTAATCAAACAGAGGTTTGATTTTAATGACGAAAAATTGAAATTATTGAAATACATAATGTATAACTTTAAATAATCAATTTCGCAGATTGATTGGCAATTTTGAGAGTGCTGCAAAATTTTCGGGGGATTTCACCAAATTCTAGATTGAATTGAAACTTTACAAGGATGTCTTGGAAGAGCCTATTTTTAACGACATTTCAAAATACATGCCAATCTATGTTCCCTACCTCATAGTACTGCATCAGTAGAACGGAATTTTCAAAATTTAAATTTAATTAAAACCAACTTAAGAACCAACGTAAATACGACAACTGTCGAAAATTTTATGTTTACTAAAGAACTTTTGAAACCATACAAAGCTTGTTGGGAACAGGTGATACAACAGAACATCTAAAATTTTCAGACAAATTCAAGTATATCGATGGAAAATATCAACTGAAATAAGACTGCAACGCAATGTATACTCCCAAATTTTTTATGTGATTTTATGATGAATATCAAAATATGTTTCACTTACACTTTTTAATTAAAATAAATTGAATTATTTATATTAAAATCTATTATTAATTTATAATAAATATTCTGAAATAAGAGCTTTATGTTCTACTAAGGGAGGATTTACTCCAAAAAAAGTTAATTTACTCCACCTTTAAACCGCATCTACTCCGTATTTTTTATTGTAAAAGTAACAACCCTGGAGGAGCACATAATGCAGCAATGAAGAAACATCGATTAAAAATAACATTGTAGTGTGCGAAATACTTTTATGTCACAAACTTTCAAATATACTCTCTGGAGAGAATTTTAGGTTTTGTTTTTAAACCAAAAAAAAAAAAAAAAAATCAACTTTAATATTGCACAAAGAGGAGGGAGAAGCTTACATTATTTTAGATGATTGATTTGATTGTTAAGAAGAGTTCGGAAATATTGAATTGATTACTCCTGGTATTTTGAAATACGTGAATAATATAAAAAACAAGACAATGTTTAGTATTGCACAAAGAGGAGAGGAGGGATGAGCTTATGTACATTATTTTTTAGATGATTTGATTGATAAGAGTTCGGAAATATTGGATTAATTACTCTTGATCAGGAAATCAACTGGTCCTCACCTAAGAAAACGGACTTTTAATCAAGAAAATATACTTTTCCTTGATTTGAAAGCTGATTTTCTTATTTCTATAGAGTTTTTCTCTCATGTAAGAATTGTGTTTCCTGAAATGAAGAAAAAATCGAAAGAAATAAGAAAACTAGCTTTTAAATCAAGGAAAGTACATTTTCTTGAATTAAAAGCTCGTTTTTTTAGCTGAGGACCAGTTTATTTTTTTCCGTGTGATACATTTTTATGATAACATGCACAGATAACTGGAAAGGAACCACAATCGAAATAAAATGTATTTAGTTCTTTATTGTAAAAATGTTTTTCGTTCGATGTGGGGATCATCAAACTTAAGACCTCCAACATTTCGTGCTATTGTATGTACTCTCTGATCACCGTTCTACCTAAAACTATGTTTAGTTTTAAGTTCAATATAGTGAAGTTATTATCTTGATCTATAGAAATAAATAGTTGTATAAAAAATTATGATGTCCTTACATGTTTTATGTTAAGAACGACGAAGTAAATTTTCTGAATAATATTTGAATTTTTCTAATTTTATAATAAAATTTAAACAAGAAAGGTTGTAGATATTTAGAATTTTTTTAGAAGAAAATTGGGTTTTATGTATTTTATTTTTAGTAAATAAATTTTCCTTGAGCTGGATGGACATCTTTTTACTCTGGACAGGTAGAGATATCTAACTAAGTTGACCGCTTTTCTCTGTCTGGCACACAACCAAATTTTTTTACAATATATTTGTTTTTGTATTTTTAACAGGACCGACATGTTGTTTGTCGCCGCGAGACTAAATTGTATCGGTTCTAAATTATATCTATTTTTATAAATTTCATCATTAAATTAGTTTTTAATAGTTATTGCCCTCGCTGTAATGTATTTATCCTTTACTCGTAAACCTTTTTCATTTCAACTTTTACCCATTCTATTAATTTCGGCTCCAGTTCATTAAATTCCGCATTCCGACCTCCTCCTCGTAAACGTCTTACCACTCGTGTACAAATATTTGCATCTTTTATTGTTTCATGTAGCTTATCACGATTTTTCATCCAGCCACGTATTGTGGACGTAGTACTTAACCCTCTCAAACGCCTTGTACAATATATTGTACATCAACTTTCATCGCTTCGGCCAACCGTAATTTTTAATTTTTGTCTCATTTCTCTTGTGCGTTCGTTATCTTATGTATTTATGTTCACACTACAGTTTTATGAGCAATGCCATATCATAGCAGTGCATAATTGTGCTACGTATTTTATTTTTGGAAGAAAGTCAATTTTAAATGGCGTTTGAAAGGGTTAAGTCGTACCTTGCTGCTAAAGCGGCATAACCATTTCCACCAGTATTTGGTTTGTATTCTCGCAGAATCTGCATCTTTAAGTTTAATGAGTAGGACTTGCGCTTTGCCGACATTTCCCTACAACAGAAATAAAGTACAATGCAATACAATTTTGTAAAATTATAATTTTTGTGTAAGCACATTTTTTGTTGTTTGAGGTTATGTTGCATATGATGGCGTTTTTTAACATTTTTTTGCTTTACTTAAAACCCTGCGTTTAAAAATGATTCAAATATAAATATTTAACAACAATATATTACCCGAAACATAAAACAATTTGAAGAATTAAATTTACAAAACATAATTCTATTAAAAAATGTGCTTTTCTTAATATGTATGTAAAATGTACAATTTATAGATTTGAACATTTTAACCACATTAATCCGATTAGAAAGTACGTACCTTATTTAGAATTTTGCACAAAAATATTAAAAGTTAAGATAAATATCACAGTTTTAAAAAATACAAATTATTTTGAAAAATTACGCCGAACCGAACACATTTTCACAAATCTTTCTTTAAATTTGACGTTTCCATTTTTCTCAGTGATGCCGTCGTATTTTTAGACCAATAATAACAATTTCGAACGAAAGTTCGTATTTGTAAAGCAACGCATACACTACAATAAAAATATAATAAAGACAATTTCACAAAAAAATTAAATTATAAATTGGATTACAGAAAACTGAAAAGTATATAAATTACAAAATGATCACGAATAAAGCGCTCTTACCGTTATATTTGAATAAAACGCGTATAGTAGGCGCACTATTCGTTTAAAACGCCTAAGCGTTTTTTACGGGGGAAGACAGTTGACACCGATTATTTTTGCAGATTCACGGGACGGATGAATTCGACTTTCGGAAGATCGGCTGAATGTTGACTGATTAGAGTCTTTCTTAGATGATCCTCGGATGCTGAATTTAGTGGGAATTCTGACTCTGAGTGCTGTTTTAAAGTAAGTAGGTTAGCAAACGTTAAATTATTTTCTTGTAGCACTACACAAATGACATAACGGTTGTAATATAAATCACAATAGTACTCCAATTATAAACCGAATTGTTTGTGTTTATGAGAATAGTTTGTCATCTAAAACATTTAGAATAATAAGTTCGCTTCAAGCCATGAAACAATTATTTGTCTTTGAAAAAATTATAACAAAATAAAATATTTTCTCACGATAATCAATATAGTATTTCCTTATTTCCTCAATTCGATAAACGTTCACTTTATATTTATGTAATTCAAATTCACACAAAAAAGAAAATGCAATAACAGCACAGAGATCAATAACAGAAAAAAGTATCAGTCATCGTATCAAACAAATATTTGATTGGAAGTCGAAATAAAAATCGGTAGTCATCTCAACTAACCTTATCAAATCAATCACCTTCGAATCGAAATAAAATAATCAAACAAAAAAATACAAAATCCATTTTTATTTCGAAATTGATATTCATCATGCATCATATATAAATAAAATAATCTATTGTTTTGTCTTTTACAAATCAAAAATACAAAAACCAACTCAAAAAAAAAAAAAAAATACTTTGTAATTCAGATTTTTGAATTTAATTCCGATTCCGAAATTTTTATTTTATTCTGTTGTTTTTAAATATCATGACATGAAAATAACAAAACGCGGGGCATACAAAAAAATATAAATAAAAACAAATTAATTTTTTTTTAAACCAAAACATAAAAATGGTAATAAATTATTTATGATATTTATATATTATTTATGAAATCGATACCCAAAACAATACAAAAACCTGAATACCCAAAAAAAAATAAATAAATAAAACAAATGTGTATTATAAAGGCAATTTAAACCGAAAGTATTAAAAAAATAAGTTTGGCATTTTAAAAATTAAATGAATTATGATCATGATAAATCTACATTTGTTTATTTATTTATTATGTTTTTTTTTTATTATTATTTTAAAAACGAAACCAAACAAAAAATAATAATTATTTCTTAACCAAATTACACATAATATTCATGATGATGATTATGAAGTTGTTGATGTGGTATCATCGTTGGCATCCATAGTGGGTAATTTAATAAAAAAAAAAATTAAAAATAAAACAACAACGCGAAATTAAATTATTATAATTGTATTAATATGGCCTCATTTCACATGAAATATAAACATTAAAAATTCAACATGAATTAATATACAAAAAATGAGAGTAACTACCCAACACAATTCATAATTTTATTTTATACATACAATTTTTTTATTTTTTATTTAAAAATAATTTAAATTAATTATAAATTGAATTGTGTTTTTATTACATTCATATGAGACTACATACATATTATATATTTATGATTTACAATATAATTTATTTTTTATATATAGGGAATGGATATAATAATTGTTAAATATCTTTTGTTGTAAACAATTTTGCATGCAGGTTGATTAATGGATTTCAATTGAGTTTGCTGGTTTTATTTTTTTTTTGCCGGTATTTGAATTAACATTATTTTATAATAATAATAATAATAAAATGTAACATTAATTAAATGTACTGTAAAAACATATAACTCAATTGCATGATAAAATAACATACAAATAACATTTATTACCTAACCCTAGTTTTGCGGATTAATTAAAACCCCCAAAAAATTATATAAAATTTTTGTACCGTTAACAGGCATTCAGAATTTTTTTTACTGACTGCGATAGATTGTCATTTAACTATTTCTACTAGTGATCTAATCTAATTAGTATATGAATAAATAAATGTTTGGAAAAAAATTAGCAAGAAATATTTCATTTTGATGAAATTGGAAATGATTTTTACGTCCCTGCTTAAATTTTATGTACATTTTAAGAGCTTCTTACAAAAGTATTGTTTAGTTGGGGTGCATACTCGAGACATTGTCATTGGTTGTCCTGTAACATGTTTATGTTGACCAGAGAACAAAGTTTTACATAGAACTGTAATCCCTTCTTCTAAAGTAACCGATAAGAAATATTGCATGTAAAACATTAATAATAATTACTGTTATTCGCTAAGCTGCTGTGCATGAAAGTTGCGCATAAGCATTACTATTACTGCGTGAGAGTTTGCCTCATAGCTCTCGTTTATTTAAAAGTATCACACATGCGGTGAATATGTAATAGTTTCGTCGAAATTCAGAACTGTACCTGAATAAAACACTTTCGGATCTCATTGTAAATAATTCAGGATACGATTGTATATTTGGTATGCCACTATATTATTTCTGAAGGCAAAAATAGAAAGCTATAATGAGGTTTCGTTGACTGAATTTACCATGCAATGATGCAATACTATTTTCAATTTAAAATATTCAAAATTATATTTATTTGGTTGGGAAAATGAAAAACTATTTTTTTCGGTTCTAAATAATTTTTTCGAACGCTAAAAATTAAAATACAATTACAAAAACTTTTGGAAATTAAATATACAGGTTTTGTTTTAGACTTCAAATCGAAAGCTTATTATGGATAGGGCGTACCCGCGTACCATCAATTTTTTTGAAGTTGGTTTTTTGTACCAATTCGATGCCTCTGATTGATTTACGTTGTGTAATAAAATAATAGAAGCGTAATAAATAATAATAAGAAATAATATAGAAATAAATGGTTTATGCCCTACCGGTTAATGAATTTTGTATGTAACTTTAACTAAATTTTAGTTATAAAAGTCGGAATGATAATATAGTAGAATATATTGAGGAAAGTATAGTACAAAGCCCCAAAAATCAAATTTAGATGCATCAGAAAATAAACTAAAGATCGAAAATGTTTGTTCTTCATCAACTGAGCCAATTACAGACATCAATTACCTACATAAGAACTCGTTAGCAACGAGTCAAAATATTGATAAGGATAACGTTGTCCAGACAGATATTTAGTAACGATCGAAAGCGAAATGCCAAACTGGACAGTTCTAATTATGCCAAAAATATTTCTAAAAAAAACCGAATGATTTTGTTTAAGTAAAAGAGCTACGAACGGTCGGAAACTAAATAAATATTGTTACATACAAAGGCGCTTAAAAAAATGTACTTTTCAAAATATTGTATTAACAGTCAAATGTAAAATTATTCACTTTTACTCTGGGGTGCGATTCTGGCTCAGTGATACATACTTTGAAATGTTAAAAATCTTTTCATTCACATCTAGTCATCCGTTTTAATTTTTTTCATTGCACAAAACAAAATTATGCATGCCTTATTGCACTAGGATGCGATTCTGGTTCGATGATAATGAAATCTGATGAAAGTATCATTGTTATACACTGTGTTTTGCGATTTCAAGTAAGCGACTAATGAAAAATGTATGATGAATTTGAAATAAATTCAATAAATTTATCAGACTGGTTTTTGTCGATGAAAATTTTTGTCACCGATGATAAAATTTGTACGCACAAAAATTGTTACTAAAATATATAGAATGTATTTAATTAGTTTCCAAATAAACTATTTCTTAAGAAAGGTGATGTACTAAATATGTGTTTGCATTTGGATATATGTATGCCTACAAATGTTTATTTTTTACCTCGTTTGGATACTTCACGTTAAATCTCTCAGTAACTTTTTAGAATCTAAATAATTTGTGTAATTGAATAACTGCAAATTCGAAATCAACGGAAAATTTACTCTAGGAAATTGAAAAAGTCTTAACATATTTTAATTATTGGAGAGGAATAAGTGAGGTGACCGTGAAATACTTTCACCAACTATAAAGAAAGATTTAGCAAAATGAAAATAATAAAACGTCTTGTTAATTTAGCTTGTGGTGCTGCGGTCTGAATAGGATGGTTTTATAAAGTATTTAAGAGTTTCAAGAGAATTAATGTTAGGTTTATTGGCCTTATATTATAGTATCCATGGCGGGTTTTGTTTGAGAAAATGTCGAATTAATTTTTTCAAGTCGGCTTGGCAAAGGTAAGATTCATCAATGTTAATTTATCGTTAAGTGCATACAAATTCCAAAAATAATTCTCGCTCAACACGTAAAATGAAAAGTAAGAGCAAAAAGGTTTTGGCTGGTGCAATGTCGCTTATGATTAATTGTGGGTGTACTATATTCTGTGGTATTAGCATCTTTATCTTCTGAAATGCTTTCTGAAAAATTTAAAGATTATTGGGATTTTTTAACAACCCCATCAGTTGAATATATTCCGATAACGACGTTACGTATTCTTCTCGTAGTGTCAATGGCTGGAGAGCCAATTCATCAGCCCAACCCATCCAAAGCTTCTACTACACCGTCTTCAACTGTTCTTGCTGAACAACAGCCAACTTCAAATACTAGCCGATCAAGTTCGTATAGAAAACGCAAAAATTCCGGAAATGAAGAAGACGAGCAGTTTGAACATTTTTTTAAATTAGAGGACAAGAAGTTAGAGTACCAAACGTAATACAAAAAAAAAGAAGCTATATTTAATGAAGAAAATAGCTAAGAAGAAGAATGAACTGGACGAAGCAAAAATAAACGCCATAAACAATCTTAAAGAGGCTGTAATAAACATTAATAAACAAAACAACCGATCAAGAGTATTGAATGGTATAAATATAGCAACTGCGGCTTATAGTGAAAAATACTTGTAGAATACTTCATACAATATTAGTGTCGTGTATCGCTGTAAACCTCGCTTAATGAATAATTATTTTGCCTTTACTTTACTTCTTGATAAAATTCAAACTTTTAAATTTCAAAGTAGGCATAATACGAAAAACAATGATTTCTGCTATTTGCTTTGTTTACCCCGATTCAATTTTATCATATCATTTTATCACTGAGACAGAATCGCATCACAGAAAGGGAACATCTTTTCTCAGAGTTTTGGAAGATGAGCTGGGACTAAAAACATATATATGTATATATATATGTCCGTAATTTAATAAAATAAGTTTTTTTTTTTTTTTTTTTTGTTTTATTTATATTACGACTGAGTCTTACACCCATTTAGTAATTTACATTGCATAATAAAGTATTTGATTAGTCGGCACAATCACATGATTATCCCCCATTTCGAGTAGCTCATCCCCTGGATTTTCGCCACAGCAAGTCTACTGACCTCCTGGTCGCGATAAGTCCAATGGTTTTATTCTTTGCAGTCTTTTTGTTGGTGTGGTAGTCAGCATACAGCGTAAGTCCAGATTTTCATGCTGGTGCAGACGTTGTAGGTGTTTTGTTGCATGATGCTTAATTTCATCCACGACAAGCTCGATCTTTAGATCTCGATGGAGGTTGTCGTTTCGAATGTACCACGGTGCATTAACAATACATCGCAGGATTTTATTTTGAACTGTTTGTATGATTTTAATATTTGTCCTCTTGGCACAACCCCAGAGTTGGTTACCGTACGTCCATACAGGTTTAAGGATTTGTTTGTATAACAGCAGTTTGTTATGGATCGCTAGTTCAGATTGTCTCCCTAAGAGCCAATGCATCTTTCTAAATTTTTTGTTTAGTTCTTCTCTCCTCTTTTTTATGTGTTCTTTCCATCTAAGTTTAGCATCTAAAGTCATGCCAAGATACTTAGCAGTGTTCGCATGCGGTACTACTATAGAGTTTATCATTATTGGTATATGATTAACTTTTAGATTGGTAAAGTTCACTTGGACTGATTTTGCTTCATTTAATTTAATTCACCATTTCTCTGTCCATTTACATATCAGGTTAGTAGCCTTCTGTAGTTTACTAGTGGATTCATTGATGTTTTTTGCTGTTGCAAGTATTGCCGTGTCATCTGCAAAAGTCGCCATTGTTGCTTCTGTAATTGGTGTATCTCTAGTATATAGGAGATAAAGGATTGGTCCAAGAACACTCCCTTGTGGAACTCCTGCTGTTATTCGTTTTAGCTGGGAGTATTCATTCTCATACTTTACTCGGAAGTGCCTCTCTGATATGTAGGATTTTAGAATTTGAAAAAATTGCTCCGGAAGATCTCGATGAAGTTTGAATTCTAACCCCTGGTGCCATACTTTGTCAAATGCTTGCGCTACATCAAGGAATATAGTTGAACATATTTGTTTGCTTTCTAGTGATTTCTCGATTACATCAGTAATTCGATGTACTTGTTCTATAGTAGAATGTTTTTCCCTAAATCCAAACTGATGTGAGGGGATAAGATTCCTTTCTTCGATAATTGGTTTTAGTCTTTTAAGAAGAACCTTTTCAAATAGTTTCGATAATGTTGGTAGCAGAGAAATTGGCCTGTATGAAGCTTTATCGTTCGGAGGTTTGTTCGGCTTAAGTATCATAATTACTTCTGCAACTTTCCATTGGCTTGGTACATATCTTAGTCGAAATGCTGCATTAATTATATGCATTAGTTTCCTCAATGCTTTCTCCGGTAACACTTTTATTATCTGACCCGTTATAAGATCATATCCTGGAGCCTTATACGCATTCAGATTATTCTTGATTTCCCATTTTAATTCTTTCAATGTTATTGGTGTAATTTTTATTTCATCCTGTTTATTTATCGGGGTAATATTTTCCTCTTCCGTTTGTTTTGGGTAAGGTTGGAATGTTTCTTTAAGATGATTTGCAAACAAATCAGCTTTTTGTTTAGCATTTCGAGCCTAATTGTCTTTATCTTTAATTGGAGGAACCTGAAGTTTGGGTCTTTTAAGATTCTTAGTTGCTTTCCATAATGAGTAATCAGTATCTTTTTGCCCAGTTAGAGTGCTGAGGTATTTATTAACTGATTGATTTTTAATATCTTTTATTAGATATTTTAATTTGTTACACAAGTGATTAAATACCCTCTTATTTTCCGGGTTTCGATGTTTTTGCCAATTCTTCCGTGCTTTTCTTTTGATTTTAAGTAGTTCCCTTACCTCCTCCGGATAGCTAGCATTACGCTTCAATTCCTGATTGTTATTAGGAGTGCTTTCCCACGCAGCACTTTGGATATTATAGATGAGATTATCTAGTTCTTCTTCTAATTGGACTGATCCCTGAATTGGGTTCTGCAGATTAATTCTTTCTGTTAACCGTGTTTGGAAGAGATCCCAATTGGTTTTGAAGCTCGTTAATTTCGGGTTGCTCTGTTTCATAATAATTGTTTGGCTAAGTATCATAATGACTGGTGAATGATCTGATGATAGACTTTCACTGTTCTCTATATGGGTATAATTATCTGAAATTCCTCTTGTAATAAAGAAGTCTATAAGATCTGGAGTCTTACTGATATCTGAGGGCCAATAGGTTGGTGTACCGCCTGAGTGAAATTCACATTTTAGTTGTTTGCCTGCTGCGGAAAGTTCTTTTCCTTTAGTGGTCGTTAACCGTGATCCCCAATAGGTATTTTTTGCATTAAAGTCACCTCCAATTAAAAAGACTCTTCCTAGTATTTTGAGAAGATTAGTATAATCTCCTTGTTTGAGATTGTATCTTGGGGGGCAGTAGATTGCTGAGATACTACAAGTTTTATTATTGTTCAATTGTATTTTGATTGTTGTGACTTGCATGGAAAGCTTCTCAATTTTAAATTCTTCGTTATGCTTTATATGATCTTTATCAGGATAGCTGATCCACCTCTAGCTTTGTTCTCTGGATGTAATGCATGATAGCAATAATATCCTTTTATTTTACAGAATGAAGTTTTGGTGAAATGTGTTTCTGATATAAGACATATATCTATATCATACATGTTTAAAAATATATCTAGTTCTTGAATGTGATGCAATAGCCCATTTGCATTCCAGGTTACAATTCGTAATGTTTTATTCATTTCTTTATTTTATAATTCGATTTTATATAATTTATATTTTGATACACTCGATCAAAGTTTCCTTCAATTTTTTTATTGAAACTAGTTTGTGATTTCATTTCTTCTAGCGCGTTCTGCAGGCTCATTTCCTGTGAAGAAAGTCTTTTGTTGAGGTTCTCTAGATTTCTCAGTATGTCCTGTAAAACAAGATCCACTTTGAGCTGTTTCTGCTCTGTTTGCTGAACTACTTGTGCATAAGTAACATTTTCATTTACTGGCTCTCTTTGTGCGTTAGGATTAGGAGTCAACCATTTTGACTCCGTGGTTTTTTTTATAGATGGTACATTTCTTGATGCAACTGGTTTGCGTGATTTATCTCTCATTTTTTGTAGTTCTACTGCAACTTCACATCCTCTGTAATTTGCCGGATGCTGGCCATTACAGTTTATACACTTCGGTGTTGTATTTCGGGGAACTATGCAATCATTTCCTGCGTGTTTTCCTGCACATTTAACACATCTTGCTTCTCGATGGCAGTACTTCTGTGTATGATTATAATCTTGACAGTTTTTGCATTGAGGTATTAGTCGAGTGACCTTTCTCGGTGTTTCTATTTTAACTCTAAGGTTAAGGATAGCCTTAATATTATAAATACTTTCTATTTTTTCTTGGTTGTCGAAGGTTAGCATAAAAAGTGGGAGACCTCTTCTATTGATTTCAACATTTCCCTCCCTGTTATCTCTTCTCTCTTTTCTAATGATGTTGACTGCATCAACTATTTTCAGGCCTTTGCTTTGCAGGTCCTTAATGATTTCATCTTTTGAGCAAGTGTAGACCTCGTGCCATTACTTTAATTGATCGATCATTTTTATCCTCGTAGGTGTACCACTGGAGACCATCAGCATTTAATTTGTTAGCTAGAGCTTTATAGTCGTCAGGCTCTGTTGTATTAATTTTCCATATATTATTATTGAGCGATATTACTTTGTAGTCATTTCGTACTACTTCTTTCATCAATTTCTGAATACTACCGTAATTTGATATTCCTAGAATATTGATCGGGGGTGGGACATGTTTCTTCTTTTCTGGCTCATGCACTTTAGGTGCAGTAATTGCATTGGTAGTTTTAGAGTGAGTTTGAATTGGTTCAACTTCTGGTGATGATTCAGCTTTCCTCTTAATTGGATTGGATTATTTTCTTGGTTTCTTATTTGCTCTCCTGGCTCCCTGTAGTATCCAGTTTGTTTCTCTTTCAAGCTCATCGTCATCAGTGTGGTATTCTTCTTGTTCTCTGAATACTTGAAATTGGTTGTTCATTAATACTGAGTTTCTTGCGTTGTTACTTCTATTTACTGTTTCCTTTAGCATAATGTTTTCTTTCTTTAGCACGACAACTTCATTGTTTAGCTGCGCGATTAACTTCTCCATTTGCTCAAATTTACTTATTAAATCCGCGTTGTTTATTGTATCAGTTTGTGCACTTTGCACGACTTCAGAAGTTTGATTGACTACTGATTGCTTGATAGGAGAGGTATTTTCCTTCTCATTGTTAGATTCACTGAACAGTGTGGTGCTCCCTGATGGTGGAGTTGACGGTGGTGTTCTATGAAGTGCCGTACTTCTTCCACTAAAGGGCCATACATTTATGTTTTGTTCCGTTCTTCCAGTAGTACTAGGAAAAGGGTCAGCCTGGTTGCCTAACGACAATTTCCCTTGCAATGTCGTGTTGCTCCCTCCAGAATCCGCGGAGCAGCCCGGTAGACCGGGGCGGGATTTAGAATCTAAGTTCTAACCCACCTGGAGTAAATTATTGTTTACACCCGACATTTCATCTTTTTGTTGGCTATCTGCTATACTGTTTCTCTACTACGTAGGGATTGGATACCACAACAAATAAAATAAGTGATTTAGAATAAATAGATCACTTTGTTATTATTTAAAATAAAAAACGTGGACTTATTACAGGTGTGCAAAAAAATGTTCCTTAATACTCTCCACGTAAAAGAGAAGATAGTGCGAATATAGCTAAAAAATAGTTTGCCACATCCCACATGGCCTTGAAGCCTTCAAGCAAACCCAGCTGACACGAATAGAAAAAAAACCAAAATTCTGTGTAAGAGGAACGTTTGTATCAACGAGATGCGGCAGTGTCATTTAAACTGGAATCTCATTATTGCAGAAAGGATTCGAAAAAATCGGCTTGCAAACAACGAGTGATTGCAAAGCATTGTTGTTCCCTAAATAATACAAGAACAATTTAACAAAGACAAAATTGAATCGTTTAGTAGTTCTGTGTTCCAACTTCCAAGATAATGTGTTGACATACAACTTTTACACTTCAATTTTTTTTTTGTTACTACGATGACCGAGTTCTTCAAAATACAGGTCAGGCCAGGTAATTTTATCCGCTTTATAGAGATCAAATCAGAGATCAGCAAAAGCCTTCATCTCAACGATGCACTTCTACTTCAACACGTTATCGGGAACCAAAACGAATGTTCCTAGAACGGTTGACAATTTCTCACAGCAAATTTAATCATCTGCAAGATTTGAAACATCTCATTCCTAGTGATACTCACGCATTTTGTAATATTATTCCATTCGGACAAATAAAAGTCAAAAATATATAAGTTATTTTAATTTACAATCGAAGTTCCATATTTTTATCCGAACAAAGTTTTATTTCGAATTTTCTATAGAAAATAAGCCGAATAACTTCCGAGAAACAATATACAAAAATTGTGTCTAGTTAAATAACTGAAAAAGGTCGGTTGAAAAATGTCTTGGTTAAATGAATTTACCTAAGAAAATCATTAATGTTGTTTACGTTTGCTAGAATGTTATAATATTTCGTTTTAATCCGAAATTGAGTCGAAGGATTCCTATAATTTAAATACAGTAAAAACTCGATTATCCGGGATGCTCGGGCCCGGAGGCTTCCCAGAAAATCAAAATTCCCGGTTGGTCAAATTTATAAAGAAATACACAGTAATAATTTTCAATTTTTAATAATCCATCTATAAACAATAATGCATTATCAACCAATAACACGCACAAATATGTACATTGTACATATAACATAAAATAAAAATTAGCGGCTTCTTTTGGCATTATGGGTATAAATAAAATTAAGTTTTATTGAAATAATCGTTGATTTTAGTTTGTGTCTGGTTTCCTCTTTGATACTCTATTAATTTGGCCTGAATTCTGTAAACGTGGTGTTTATCTCAAATGCTTATTTGTTCAACGTGGTGTGGTTGGCTAAAATAATTAATAAGCGGTTTAAATGCATTATAGTTTCGCAGATTCTGGGATTTATCATCAGTTCCACAATTTCATTGTCCGTTAATGTGGCGAATGTTGGTGCTCCAATATCCAAGTCCACCCAACTTAAAAGGTTTTCTTTATTTATTCGATTTATTGTATTATTTAATTCATCCATTATTTTTTAAAAACCCATCATTAATTATAAATTCCAGGAAATGCCGAAACATAAAACAATTTTAGTGAACACTTGATGATAATGTGGAAGCTCAACGAAAGTATAGAGGCGGCCGGTTCATGAGCGCAATGTATGAATTGCATGCGTATAAAAATTCAGATTTTTAATACAAAAATAAACACGCAAGGTATAACTGAAAAAGGAGTACATATTTCATTTCTCCATTAATCCTTTGGCACACCATAGCCAATCGAAAATCAGCTGAAATTCTCAGTTTCTCTACATCTTACTCAATTTTCAATTATAATAATCCCCATCAACTACTTTAGGCAACACACATTTTTCGTTCGTATTTTCATACATCACGATCATGCAAAATTTATGAACGAGCATATTACACGAGAGAAAATGATGTTATTTTATGGTATAAAAGCGGTCTTTTGTGATTTTGAGTTTAGCTTAAAAAAAGCAATATTTAAATCCATCATTGAGGTTTAAATTGATCAAGTGACCAAAAACCAAGATTTTTTAACTTTTATGTGACTGGGACATTAATTTTGAGAAAATTGACTGGCATCTCAGGATATCACACACACTCACCATACACGTTTACCACATTCCCACAGTATTACAGTATCCCTAATATATGTACATATGTCATATACCTATTATACACTAATTATTTACAGTAATATAATAAGAAAAACTATACATACAAACTATTTGCAGTCGCTATCTGGACGCTGGGTAGAATTAAAACCAGCACCAGGGTCCCGGGTTCCACTTCACCGAACATCTGGTATTCGCATTTTAATTGAAACTCTAGATTTCCACAACTTGAGCTTATTTTTATTTTTTTTGCGTTTGGTTTATAGTCATTTGCACCGATAATATACAGCTCGGTAATATTGACAAGTCACAATTTATGGTTAATTATTATTTATATATAGGAATTTTCACAACTAAGTTATATACATTTAGAGACAGTCTCCGAAACCTATGATATATTTTTTAGTACAAATTTCTGGACATTTATTTGAAAAATATTCCCCTACAATCAAAATTTTTTATTATGATGTTCGAATTGTGTAATAATTTTTTAGCAAATTTAAACTTCCCCGCCTCATATATTTGTTGTCTCACTTTAAATACAATAATTTCCAAGAAACATCGAGGTTTTTGGATAGAAAATGACAACTTTTGACACCAATGTTAATACCCAAAATAAGCTTCATAGCTCTTTTATGTTATGGCTAGGTGGTGCGTGGTGGAATATTTAAAGAATAATTAGGGCTGTTTATAAATTATTAAATATAGGGTTTTCCAATAAGAATGATATGATTTCTAATTGTAAGGAAATTGAAATGTTTTTTATTTAATGTGAAGTACAATCGATACAATTAAATTCTGAATAAAACGACATTCAAATGGCCTCCACGACTTCTTCTGCAGGAACGAATTCGATGAACCCAATTTTCGAGCACTTTTTCCACTAAATCAAGTCGTATGTCATGAATAGCACGTTCAATGTTGACTTGTAAAGCTTGAAGAGAGTTTGGTTTATTGCTAAAGACCACACGGAAAAAAATAAACTGGTCCTCAGCTAAGAAAAAGGACTTTTAATTCAAGAAAATGTACTTTTTCTTGATTTAAAAGCTAATTTTCTTATTTCTTTTGAGTTTTTCTTCATTTCAAGAAACACAATTCTTACATGAAGAAAAACTCGATAGAAATAAGAAAATTATCTTTTAAATCATGAAAAAGTACATTTTCTTGAATTAAAAGTCCGTTTTCTTAGCTGAGGACCAGTTTATTTTTTTCCGTGCAATATGACTTCAAATAACCCCACAAAAAATAGTCTAATGGTGTTAAATCACAACTTCTTGGAGGCCATTCAATATCACAATTTCTTGAAATAGTCGAATCTCCAAACTTTTCTCGCAATAATTCAATTGTTGCACGTGCTGTGTGGCACGTAGCCCCGTCTTGTTGGAACCAAATGTTGTCAAGATCAACTTCTTCCAATTTCGGCCATAAAAAGTTGGTTATCATCAATCTATACCGATCTCCATTAACAGTAACGGTGTTACCAGCTTCATTTCGGAAAAAATACGGACCGATGATTCCACCAGACCAAAAACCACACCAAACTGTCAATTTAGGTGAATGTAATGGTTTTTCATAAATAATTTGTGGATTTTCTTCGCACCAGAATCGACAGTTTTGTTTATTTACCGCACCACTCAGATGAAAGTGAGCCTCATCGGAGAAGATGATTTTCTTAAAAACATCGTTATCGTTTTCAAATTGTTCCAAGGCAAAATCAGCAAATTCACGACGTTTACGGTGGTCCAATGGCTTCAGTTCTTGAGTGAGCACAATTTTATACGGATGCAAACCCAAATCCTTTCTCAAAATCCGCCAGCTTATGGTTTGAGACAGTCCCAATTCTTGAGAACGTCTTGGAATCGACAAATTAAAGTCTTCAGCCACACTTGCGTGAACGGCAGCAATATTTGCATTACTTCGAGCGTTTCTTAGTCTTATTGAACATTATGTAAAGAAAATGTATGCTCAAAATTTTCAACAATTCGACGAATAGCGAGCACACTTGGACGATTATTACGACTATAAAATGGCAAAACCGCACGAAAAGTTGCAATTAGAGAACGATTATTTTGATATTAAAACTGAATAATTTGTAAACGTTGTGCTTGTGTATATCTCACCATGATGAAATTATAAACATTACTGAATACAATGAAACAAAAAATTACAGATCATGACATATTACAAATGGCCGAAATGTCAGTTAAAAATCATATCATTCCTATTGGAAAACCCTATATATTCCAAAATTGTAGATTCATACTACACTGCTCGTCAAAAAATTCCGGACACTTACATTTCTTCATAAATCTTCAATTTCTAGAGCAATTGCGCAGTGTTTAAAAGCAATGTCATATTAAACAATACATAACCGAAAAATTTGTGTAACAGAAACCGTATTTTTTTATTTTAAATCCAATCATAGCAACAACGAATAATAAATGAAAAATATTTTAAATTTAGATTGTTACGTTTCTAAATAAATGAGCATCAATCAATTGTTTTCAAACGTTAAAAGTAGCATTTATTGTTATATTATTATTACAGTTTACGTAAACAGTGCTTAGTAATTATTATTCCTAATTATGAGACCAGAAAATGTCGTAAAAGTAATCGCTTTGAGTGAGGATGGCCGTATCGTGCGTTATATTGCTGCCCACCTAAATTTCCCTCGAAGAACCGTTCAAGACGCTATTAAACGGTATCGTGAAACTGGTCAGTATCAGCGAAGGGTTGGATCAGGTCGTAAACGAGCAACAAACGAGCGGGATGATCGGTTTATGGTATCAATGGTGCTGCGAGATCGTTTCCAAACAGCTAGAATCGTCGCTGGTCGATTAGCACAGGTACGTGGTGTCAATATTTCAGTCAGTACAGCATCGCGAAGATTAAACGAACATGGATTGCAGTCTAGGAGGGCTGCTACAGGGCCAGAGCTTCTCCCAGCCCATCGAAAAAACCGTTTGACTTTTGCCCGTAACCACGTTAGTTGGACTACGGACGAATGAAAGTCCGTGTTGTTCACTGATGAATCAAGGTTCAGTCTGCGATCACCGTATGGATGTGAGAGAGTACGGCGGAGATCTGGAGAGCGATATGAGCAATGTGCCATATCCCCAAGAGTCCCATTTCATGGCCGCTCACTAATGGTGTGGGCAGGCATTTCTCTAGATGCCGGTACGGACCTTGTGTTTCTACGCGACAGCACCATAACTGCCGAACGATATATCGTGGACTGTCTACAAGATTTTGTGGTTCCATACGTTCCATTTATTGGACAGCATTTTTAATTAATGCATGACAACGCCAGACCCCACGTTGCAAACGTTGTCAAAAATTATTTGGATGAGGTGGGAATTGATCGAATCGTTTGGCCCGCTCGCAGCCCTGACCTTAATCCTATTGAGCACGTGTGGGACACGCTAGGGCGTTGTTTAAGGCAAAGAGAAGTCGTTCCAGAAACCTTGGATCACCTTCAGTCAGCTCTGCAGGAAGAATGGGAAATGATACCTCAGGAGTACGTTATGCAAACCTAGTGCACAGTATGCCAAGAAGAATGCTAGATGTGATCAGAGCTCGTGGAGGAAATACTCGATATTAGAGTACCGACCGCTTAGATTGATTTTTGATTTTTATTTAAATAAAGATGAAGATATATCAATATCCCCTTTTCGGTAATTTTGTTATTTCATTTGTTTTGATCCTGTGGTCACTTTTATTAAACAAAAACTTGTTCCATTAGTAGCTTTTGGCGCATATTATATTATTTCGAACAACCATAACTCGAATATTGCGAAAAAATTCAAGCTGCGGTTAAAGTAAAAAATAATAATAATAAAATAGAAATAAATTTCTACTTATAAAAAAATCTGAAATTATTTAAATTCGTAAGCTGTCGACGTCGTAGCGCGACGTTGAACGCTGTCCAATAAGTGGAGGGTGGTACCAGACGCACCTCCCCAAACTTGACAGCAATACTCTATACATGGTCGGATGAAGGTTTTATATATCTGGAGAACTTGATGCGATTTAAAAAACCTTCTGCATCGATTCAGGAACCCGAGTTTTTTTGAAGCTGATTTAGCCAATGCAACAAAGAATGTGTCAAACAATGATGTTGTCTGCTATAATAAGCAGCCTGATCGGGTATTTTGGGTAGAACCATGTTCTTCTGACAGTCAAATGAAACTGAGAGCAAATCATCTCTCGTTTCATCAAAAATGTTTTATGCTGAAGAAATTTTTTGACGTCTAATAATTTTTACGCCAAAAAGGAAAACAATCGATTTTCTACAAATTTTAATAATTGCTTACAAAATCTCGAATGGAAAAGAATGGTTTTGACTTGCACTTGGGGAAGGAATAGAGTTGATTTGCAACCTGATCTAATTTTTTGTTTTCGTTTTGAAAGGCAAAACAACTGTTTTGGAAAAAACCGTTTGAATAAGTTGACTTTATTATACAAAACGAGCATAACCTCATCATTAACTTTTTTTTCTAAAACAGATATAAACATCCGCAGAAATAGGAAATTGGCGTAATCTCGTACACGGCCAATATATAAACCACAAATTTAACTATTCAAATACATTATTGAACAATTTCCAATTTCTGGGCATTTATCTGTTCACGACACTCTTGCGCTGACAATAAATAACACTCATTAACGCATAATTACGTAATTTAATTCGACAACAAAAATTAATCACGTTATTAATTCTAGTTGAAGAAATGCATCCTCATAACAGCGAATGACGAAAATCCTTTTATTTGAAGTAAAACGCTAAGGCGACTACGAAGTTATTTTTTATGTGTCAAAAATTATCATAGGATTTGACATTTGACTGTGATAATTTGGGTGTGTATGGTTTATTCAAATTAAGGTCTAAAGTTAGTACTAAAAAATATTTATCACAGGTTTCGGACACAGTCTTTGTATGTACAAATCAAAGAGTTATTTATACATTTTTATAAACAATTAATTTTTTTGTTTGTTTTATATTTCACTTCATATATGTATGTAGGTTTGTATAGCCATAGTTCCACATGTTTAAAGTACATGTTCAATATACGTGTATATTTGGTTATGCTATATGCATCTAGGTTCGTTTTTCACTAATGATTAGGTTTTACGACTGCACGATGTTATCGGATTATCGGAACGTTTTTCAATCTTATTCCCTGCAGTCCATCGATAGTCCTTTTTATAAATTTGGTTGAATTTTAATTTAACCTTCACTTCGTGTAGTGGGGTCTAACTGACCCCAGAGCTGTTTGAAGCTGAATAAAAAATTATTTATCAAATATTTAGATAATTCCTTTTAGATATGCCTAAACAGACATCAATTAAATAGATTTAGAAGAAAAAATCATCAAAATCGGTAAATTTTAGGGTATTTTACATCAAATAAATGAAATTAGGCTGATAACCGTGTAGTGGGGTCATTTTGACCCCTAATACAATTTAATGCATTTTCTATTTAGAAATCAATTTTTAATCAAAAATTTATTTTCATAGCAATAATAGAAGAATAGAAGAAAAGATGTATAGAAGATTTATAGAAGATTTACATTGAATCGGGCCCAATATTACGCAACAAAAACGAAGTGCTTTATGAACATAAACGGTTATTGATGCTATGATTTTTTTTTCTTGTATTTTGTTTTTTCTTTTGTTAGTTTGTTTTCATATAAATCCTATAGAAAAAAAATGGAGTCAGTCTGACCCCACTACACGATTAGTGTGACTTTTAGTATTGCACGAAGTGAAGGCTAATATATATTTTTTCTTTTTGTTAATCCTTGACCGTTTTCTATCTACATATACATACATAGATTCTCGTTTTTTCCACCTAAATTTTTTCCATAGAAACTACTCCAATTTTGGAATTTAGGCTCACGACTCGTTTAATTTACATCAGAATTTTTCGCAGTTGAAGCAGGTGTCATTTCACTGTGTACAGTGCATGAAGTTGAAAAGAAACCATGCGCCTTGTTCCAACTTTTAATAAAAGTGAATCGGACTGGCTACATCACTCACGTCATTATAAAACGGGATTTAAACAATAAATTCATATTCAATAGAATCCAATATAAACCGAAGAAATGATTTAAAAATGAATCTAACGTTCAGGTTGTTTGACCTTCAATCCCCAGGCTTGATGGTCGTAAAATTGCAGTCCTAATTTACATAATTGTTTATCCAAATAGGTTATTTTCCGGGCAATTGACCGGTGAAATAAAAATGTTTTTACATCAGCTTGCTTAGAGACAAATAAGACGACCTAAAGTCTTCCAAAACTTGATTATTAAATGGACCAGTTTTGTCATAAAAATAACCAACAGGCCCTTGGTTTCGTTATGGTTACTTTATAGTCCTAAGAAACTATTTTGTTTTTCGGGACTGTAAACGATTTTTCAGTAATAGGACGCAATACATAAATCACACATTATTTAAAAAAATATTTTAAATTTAATTAGTTGATTGAAATGAACGGTACTTTTAATTTATATAAATGAAAATCGGTTCCTTAAACTACATATGTAGGTATTAAGTTTTTTCGCTCTCCTGTAAAATGTTCAATATGTGGCTTACGCCCTATTCACAATCAGCCAACGAAATTGAACTTTTAAAATTTAAATTGATACTTTTGCAAATTATATTTATAGGCTTTAAATTTCAAATTCAACCATTTAAATAAAATTCAATCGAAACTTCTTCCAAACTACAAGAAACCGTTTCCATACCAAATAAATCTTTTTCTAAACCAAACGAAATATTTTCTAATTCACATGAAACTTTTCCTTCACCAATTTAAAATTCTTCAAATTCAAATAAGACTTTCAAAATAAAATAAAATCATTTTAAAATCAAAAGAAATTAAAAAAATTGGATTTATGTAGTTCAATATAGGGGTTGGCTAGCAGATTTGGTAGTTTAAGAACATGTTAGTGTTATAAATTTTGCAGTGGCTGATCTATTTTGACAGTTACTAGTTTCTAACGCACCACCAATATTGTTTCAGTTGAATGTTGGTATGGTGTAATTCTTTTCCAAATGCAATTATTAATTTCAGTAATGACCTACATTAGGGATCAATTGGATTAAAAATCGTATCATGATGTTACAATTTTCAATTTTTATTTAATTATACTATAGAACATAAGCACGGCAACACTCTTCTTTAATCTCAAAATTATGTTAAAAAAATCCTAATTCAAATTATTATAAAAAGTATTACAAAATTAATAAATAATCAATAATTTAAAAATTATTTTATTTAAATATCAATTTAAAAAAAAAAAAAAAAGAAAGTTAAAATCTTTCTTTCAGTGATATACGACTTTTCCACTGGGTAGAAGACCGGTTTCGGAATTATTATTCCTTTTTCAATTCTTTGTACAGTTCTAATTTTTTCTCAATAAACAAATTCTTTTTTAATTCTTTTTTAAATTATTGATTATTTATTAATTTTGTAATATTATTGTGATATAAGTGCAGCAGCAACACAATAAGAATGGAACATATCCAGTCTTATAACATATAAAAAGTACTATGTAAATGAAAATATAAACGCAAGCAGCAGCAGCTGATGGTAATTGCCGATACATATGCATGACATAATTATATATCTACCAAAGTTGAGCGATTTGGAATATCTGCTAACATATTTCTCGCATTAAATTTTACTTTTGAAAATGCAATGTCCAGTCTTAATGCAAACAACATTTAATCTTGTCGAATTTCCAATTCTTGTGTTTTATTCGTTATATTAGAAATATGGAGGCATTTTTTGGTGGTAAGAAATTATATCAAGGAGAAGCAATAGAGGAAAACAATCTGCATGTTATCAATAATAAGTACGGTGAAAGTTGATGGTGTACTTTAATCAATATGCTTCATTTAACCCTACAATTCATGACTTTATTTTTTTACCTACAAACTCATGACTGGAGTCCGAACGCACCCCACTCGATTATTGATCGTTAAACCGATTCTACTCGTTTACTGATAAACAGACTTTATCGTACATGGTTCTCTTCGTTTTTTTAAAGGATGAACGATAAATCTGTTGTACGATAAATGTGATTTTATTTACATTTAGTTAATGAAAAACCCATTCGAAGACTGAAAACCAGAAAAAATCAGCAAAAAGCTTATTTTTTTGTACACACCCCACTCAGAATTTCGTAACAAACTAAAGCTGCAACCGACCTGTCACCACTCGTGTACCTCCGGATTAAATTATGGTTCAGATCAGTGGTCAATAATATTGCTCGCTAGCTTAGGAGGGTAGTTCAAAAATCGCGTCGGGTGCGTTTGAACCCCAGTCATGAGTAGTTGTAGGATTAATTTAAACGCGGAGAATATTTATCAGTTCACAGTTCGAGTTGATTTTATGAAATATTTATACTAGAAAAATATATGCTAAATTTATTATACCGCAAGGTTTATGTATGTTAGATTGAAAAACTGAATTAATACATTTTTGTTTTATTATGTACATGATTACCATCAAACCATAAACTATAATAATAATTATAATATTGATTTCGAATCAAGGCTATAATTTATATTTTGTATTTCCATTAGAGCAATAAATTAAAATTCAATTCATTTTAATTTAATTTCATACATTATCCAACATAAAATATTTCTCTTTGGTATAATAAATTAATAATTAACCGTTTAATTTATGTTGTTTGTGCATTAAGCAGTTTTTTTTTTTCATTTAATTTGAAATCTTTATGTACTATATGTATGTTATGTACATATTTTAGTATTGAAAAAAAAAAATGTATGGGATAGTTCAAGCATAATATACCTCCATTAATATTATTCAACTGTATACATACATCACATGTGGATATATAATTTATCAGCGAAATTAATAATGGGTGTATCTACATTCTACACCTTTTTCTCTTAAATAATGTTTTTGTGTTGAATGTCAAAATTCATTGAACATGATTAGCATTAATCAATTTTTTTGTTTAATTTTTATTTATTTATATAATATCACGTTTCAATTGGAATAAATTAAATTAAATTCTCTTGTGACGATCGATCCATACTTTGGTTGGTGTAGGTTTGTGTTGTTTTCTCTGCATGCATATATTTTTAGAATAATTGATTAAAACGAAAAAAAATAAAAACTGTTTACAAAATTATTCAATGTTAAATTATGTTCCAAGAAATTGTTCTATATCCAATTATATTAAGTATTTATTTAGAATTAATGCTTATTGATATGCAAACAGGAAAAATTAACAGTGATGTGGATATTAACCATTTGCAATTGAATACATACGAGTACAAAATAATTTATTGCTTATTAGGTCATACTTTAGTTGAGCAAAAAACAAAAACACTAAAAATATCGAACGTGACTATAACATTGTAGAACAAATTTATTTAACCTTCAAATTATCATGAATCAAATGAAAATTGATTAGAACATTCTCATTTGTTAAATGGGAAAACTGCGATATGATTTCATGTATCGCGTTTTAAAATTAATTAAAAATACAATGTAACTAGTAACATGTTTCATATAACTTTTTTAATGAATATAATTTATAAGAGTATTTTTAGGGAGGCCTTTTAGGTATGTATCGTATTTCTTGTTAATCAATTGTCACATTCAAGTTGATTTGAAAGTAAAATGTAAATTATGAAATCAAGATTTACAATGAAAATGTATGTTGACAAGCGACTACCAAATAAAAATTATTTCTTGAAATTTTAAAAATATCTGCGTGTCCCTTCTAAAAAATGTATTTTTATATTTTATTTTGTGCGACAAGTGAAGGCATGTTTTTCAATATTACACTCTACGAATTAATTCACCGTACGATCTAAAAAATTGAATTTTCGAACTGGCTTTTGAAGCAAATAAATCCTGCTTACTGTAAATTTAAAAGGACAAAAAATACAGACAAAACTAATATAAATTTAGTTTATTAATCTACTTTTCAAGGCCGAAAATAAAGAAAAAATTTACATTTGTATTCCTTTTTTGCGAACAAATTCATCGTACGATTAGTTTAATCAATAAGATTCTTTCGGCTTTTTATAGACATAATATATTAATAATAATGGCATTCACAACATTTTCGACTTGTCAATCAGAAAAATGAAGAGGCCAGTCATTTATAATATATCTACCAAAAAAAGTAGAAATATCAAAATCCCCCCCGTACTTTAACCCCAGAGTTAATACAAAATGTATTTTGACTCTAAAAAAGAAAACCTTTCCTTGCATTGAAAATGAAAAGTTTTCCTTGTGTTTTTTGATTTGGTGAATTTATTCATAATTCGCTAAGTCAACCACGTTCTTTCCTCATACTTAATGTATGGAGTTGGAATTGTATTTTTGTAGTTTGGTCGTAGCTACCTGATGAGTAGATCGAACTTTTTGTTTTGAGATTATCAGTACGAAACCAAACTACCCACAGAAAACGCAAGGAAAGGTTTTCTTTTTTAGAGTTTTTTAGAGTTTTTAAAATACATTTTGTATTAACTCTGGGGTTAAAGTACGGGGGTATTTTGATATTTCTACTTTTTTTGGTAGATATATTATAAATGACTGGCCTTTTCATTTTTCTGATTGACAAGTCGAAAATGTTGTGAATGCCATTATTATTAATATATTGTGTCTATAAAAAGCCGAAAGAATCTTATTGATTTAATACAGACAACTAAACTTCTCTTTCGATTAGTTTAATCATTGTTCAACACAAAAAAAAAAAATTTATTAATAACGGGTAGGCCTCCTTCGACATCTAGAATGGCTTTTAGTCTGTTATTCATGGACGAAACCAATTTTTGGTGAATTCTGGCGACACCCGATCTCAATCATATCTTATTGCCCCTTTCAGTGTTGCCTTAGATGTAATTGTGTGTATTTTTAGTTGCCTTTCTACTTAATCCCCCAGATGCTCTATGGGATTAAGGTTCGGATTTTGTGGAGGAGAATGTTGCTGCTTAGGGGTGGTTTACAGCTACCAGTCTCGAACAATTGCCGCTATGTGCTTCGAGTTGTCATCTTGCTAGAAGACCCAATTTTGTGGCAGTTCTAATTTGTCTACCGATTCGTGCAAATTGGCTTTCAAAATATTGAAATACATCCTTTTATCCATATTTCCTTCAATAACTATCAAATTTCTGACTTCCGAACCCGCCATACACCCCCAAACTGAGTACATTTCCTTCACCGTTTTGCTGTTTCCATTGCTGTTCCCTTCTTGCGCCATACTTATGATGGTCCATCATATCCAAATATATTATACTTAATTTCGCCGGCAAATATCACTTCTTTCCAGAATGAAAATTCAGCATCCAGGTGTGATTTAGCGAACTAAACGCGTTTCTTTTCAATTATCTCACTAATAAGTGTTTTTTTCTGACCATTCTGGAAAATTACCCGTACCAGTTTAATGTTTTCTGGTTTGTACGTTAACATACCGTCACGTGAATACTATAGTTTTCTATACGCCATTTGTAAAATTCTCGGGAAATCGTATTTTTAACTTTCAGAGAAAATTTGTTTATATTCCAAATAAAATGTTCACGTTTTGTTACTTTTGGTTAAAAGTTCTAACATTTTTAAATATTTTCCAAAAAAGAAAAACTAAATTTACTTTAAAATAAAACCGGTAAATGACTTTTCCCCAAAAATGTCAAAATTGGATATAGGACACTGCCCATATATATTATTAATGCGCCATTTTCTTTTTTACAATAATGTTAAAATCCATTGGATATAGGCCAAGCAACTTGAAAAATAAAAAAATCAAAGATTTTTTATATTAAAAAAAAATAAATAATTTCATATTTTATTTTTGTTAAGTTTACATTTCACTTATTTACATTATATGTAAGTAATAAATAATTCATTTTTTATAAAAAATAAAAAAAATTAAAATTCATTCTTAATAATATAATAATTCAGTCTTTCAGTCATTTTAGTGAGGTAGTTTCAAAATAATTTTATAAAATTGTTGGTCTTCCAAAGGCATGTAATCGAACATTGCAACTAAATCTTTGATTTTTTCTTTTGAAACTATTCCCGGAGAATTTAACAACGGTACTTTTGGAAGAGCGGATATTTTTTCAATTTTTTTATTATTGAGTCGCCGATTTCCTTTAACTATGAGAGGTATGATAAATTCATTTTCTAATTCTCCAGTTTTCTTTGTATTTAATTATAAATATATCCTGCTTACTGTATTTAATTTCGGTGGCCAATGTAAATTTAGGATCTGAAAAATTTAAATTTTTTTCCCGAAAACATTGTTTTTTGATACTTTTTGTTAAACTAATGAATTTTTCTCAAATCGGATAAAATACGTCAGTTTTCTGGTTTGTTATCTGTCAGCAAAATGAAGTATTCCCCGACACTACATCGTTGCTAGGCAACTTACTAAAAACAGTACTGGAAAGTATTCCTTGCCTAGGCAGAGAATACTTTCTAGTATTGATTATCATCTGTTTTTAAGAAATACATGATATAATTTTAATTTATTTAGTTTTTATTATTATAATTGTAAAATTACATATTTAACAACTATTTATTATTGGTTATATTTACATGAATTGTATAATTTGTACAGGTGTTGAAAATTGGCGCAGATGCATTACAATTAAGGTTAGTTGTAGCCACTGATGCACTATTATCGTTTATTTCGGTCATGTTAGGGTACACATCTGGATTTTGTTCGGTAGTATTGAAAATTTTTATCTCGGTCATGTTACGGTCCACACCTGGATTTTGTTCGGTGGTATTGAAAATTCTGTTTGCAACTTCAATTTTATTATTTAGAGAATCATCAATGTACCCTTCAGCAACCGTTACCGATTTCCAACCACCATGTCTCTTAAGGCAAGTCAAATCTGCACATGTATCTACCAATATTGTAGCAGATGATCTGCGAAAACAGTGCCCTGTATATTCTATCGCATTTGGCAACTTCAAATAAGTAGCTACAGTTTGAGGCAATTTGCCAAACTGATGTATGCCCTGTCTGTTACCTCTACCGTTTGTTAATTTGAAAAAGAATCGAGGGTTATCGAAATCAGTGGAACGTAATGCTATGTATCTACGATATATTTCGATATACGCTTCATTTACAATAAATGATCTTGGCTTGTTCGTCTTGTTAACAGGAATGGTAATCAATATCCTATTTCCCAAATCTTGAATGTCATTCAAATTTATTCGGCATAGTTCATCTTGACGACATGCGCCAGAAATTCCAAAAATTAAGGCAACCTAGAAAACAAATTTTTTGTAAATAAATTATGAGCGCGTACATCTTAACATACTTTTGCCATTAAATATGTATCATCTGGAGCAAGTTCCATAAATGTTTCTATTTGTTGTTTCGTTAAGATTTTGGATTTTTTAGGCTTATATCCATCTGACTGACGTTTCAGTAATGCGCGTAGTTTTCCATATTTGGATATATCAACATTATTGTTAATGCTAAGCGTCGACCTCACCATGGAATAGTTGGACCATAAGGTTGACGGTTTCATCTTTTGACATAAATCCGAAAAATATGCAATTAAAACGTTTTCGGAGAATGAATTGGCCTTGTTATTTATGCGATAATCCATAAAACGCTTGTATGCATTTTGGTACTTCTCCCTCGACTTCTGCGGCAACAAATTTAGTGTAGTCAATCTTGCTGTCTCCAAGATGCCAGGCGGAGTACCTGGGATTGAATTATCAAAATTGCTGTCCATTATATTTAAACTAAACCACAAATTAACGACGGGTATCGTTTGCTCTGACAGACCTTTAAATAAATTGACAGCGCACGCGATTGTTATAATTCTAAGGTAACTTTGATAGTGAAATATATTGAAAATATAAATTGGAAAATTTTGCGTATTTTAAAGAATATAATGAATAAAATGGATAATCTGATATACTGCCGATTAGAGAAAAAATCGTATGTGCAACTCGTGGAAAAACTATAATTCCCGGACTCTTATGGTTGCTGGAACTCGGCTGACGCCTCGTCCCAGCAACTTCCATACTCGTCCGGGAATATATCGTTTTTCCTACACGTTACACAATATACTATTTCCTATTGGATATAGGTCACAGAAACTTTCAGTAAAATAAAATTGAAATTTGTTGGTTGTGTCCTATATCCATATTTATTGGATATGGGACATTATAGAAATACTGTTTACCTATTCTATATTATCATATATAAATGTCCTACTTCAAAGAAATTTGGCCAGTAGGACAAATAAGAATTAAAATGATTATAAAAAAAGCTAATATTGTGGTCTATAGGACCAAACCAGAAATAATTATTACAGAAACTACACTATACGAAATAATGATAAGACCAAATTAAAAAACTCATATTTTAATTGAATAATGGTATTAAAAAAATAAATATTTATTTCAAAAAATAACTAAATAGTAATAGTTTACTTAAACCAGTAGGAACTTCATGTGCGGTACTGTTACAAATAACTATTTTACTTTAAATATTCCATCCTAACGAAATAATATTAAGACCACAATCATTTTGATCCCAAAAAAAAAAATATTATTTAACATTTAAATTTTTGTTAGCATTTAATAGTCAGTATTGGCACCTTTGTTGATTATTACGTGTTGCATACGACGTGGCATAGAATTTATCAGCTTTTTGATCACTTCCTGATCAATTTTGGCCCATTCGGTCTTTACAGCTTCTTTTAGTTGCCGAACAGAGTCGAACTGACGACCATTTTTGAAAACACGTTCCGATAATATTGCCCAAAGGTTCTCGATCGGGTTAAGATCTGGACTGCAGGCGGGCCAGTCCAATAATGGGATACCAGTAGAGTTAAAAAACTGCTTGGTTAGTTTAGCCGAATGAATAGGGGCATTATCTTGTTGAAATATCCAATCTGTACCACCAATTTCGTCTCCATGGCTGGTTAGTAAATCTTCCAATAATTCTACATACCTTGTGGCATTCATTTTTGTTGAGATAATGCATTTAGGGGTTTTTCCATAATATCCCATAGCTCCCCAAATCATCAACGATCCACCACCAAAATTACGAGACATTCGTTCTTGCTTTTTTGCACGTGTGTCATGCCAATACTTCTGCGACCCATCAGGACCATCGAGATTGAACTTTTTCTCATCTGAGAAAATAATCCGGGTCCACTCCTCTTCCCAAAATTGGTGTTTCTCCGCAAAATCTAACCTCGCCCGTTTGTGGTGAATTTTCAGTCGTGGTTTTGCAACTCTTTTCGTATACTCCAAGTTACAATCAGCTTTTAAAATTTGCTGAACCCGTCTTACAGTCACGTTAAGATTGAGAGATCGCCGAATCTCAGCAGGGCTATTCGATTTGTGGACTGCCAATATTTTTATCTCTCGAACGTTTCTTGTAGAGATAACTGGTTTTCTTCCTGTAGATTTCTTTTGGCCGTATTGTTCTCTCAATTTCAGTAAATTTATTACCACCGTCTTACTTCTCCTAATTCGGGCTGCTATTTCCCTGGTTGTCATTCCAGATTCCCGATATGCCAAAATTTGTCCTTGCTCCTTATCCGTCAACTCCTTACCTCGACCCATTTTATTATTTTTTTTCACGAATATCGCTCAAATCACACTAAATTATTTTCTAAATTATTTAAAAGTTACAATTACAGCTAAAACAAAAGTATAATTATAGATATTTAATTCCTTACATGATACAATAACAGTCAACGACGTTTGGTCCTATGATTATTTCGCACTGCAATTTTATTCAATTACTACCAACGCCGAGCACAGACGGAATATAAAATGACGATTTTTACAGTTTTTAGAACTGTTTATGAGTGATGTAAAAACAAATGATAGAACATTAATTATTTTATTTTTATGAAATAAATGTGGTTACTTTGTTTGGTCCTATCATTATTTCGTAAAGTGTATAAGAGATAGGACAAAATAGATTAAAAAATCTGAAAAAGCATAGTCGAAAATATAAGAATCCATTAATAGGTCAATTTTGGAAAAAATGGTCTTTAGGACACTATAGTATTCACATGACGATACATCTGCTCCATAGTTCTGGTGTAGCATTGTTAGCAATATTGAACTAAATATTCGCTGTTCTTTGCGTACACAACGCCATACTACCCTTTATTCCTTCTCGGTAAGAGTACGCGGGACGACCAGTTCTTTTTAATTATTCAACACTACCCGTCTTTTTATATGTTTCTACAATGTGCATGACGATTTTGATTTTTTTGTTAACTTTGGACTTGGAAGATAACGGTTTTCCTTCCAAATGCTTATTGATAACGACTTCCTGGAAGTCAATACTGGTTTCTGTTCGCGTGGCCTTCAAAATGATAAAAAGTGTTTTATGTACCGGTAGCTTTAATGTCTTACAATATACTGAACTATTCTATCACAAAAATATTGAAAAAAACAAAAGATGCGCGGTGTTGTTAGATAAAAACAACAACCGTACGATGAATTTGTTCGCAAAAAAAGGAATACAAATGTAAATTTTTTTTATTTTCGGCCTTGAAAAATAGATTAATAAACTAAATTTATATTAGTTTTGTCTGTATTTTTTGTCCTTTTAAATTTACAGTAAGCAGGATTTATTTGCTTCAAAAGCCAGTTCGAAAATTCAATTTTTTAGATCGTACGGTGAATTAATTCGTAGAGTGTATACCGAGTTCCGGAATATCAAACCATTTTTCAATATTGTTTTAAGCCTGTATTCCATGAGAAAACTAACTCACAGTAAAAAAAAAAACGAAAAGATAAAAATAATTTGATGCTCCATATAAGAGACAACGACAACGTTTCTGTTTATCAGTTTTATAGCAAAACAATTTTGCTATAAAATAAAAAAATATAAGTTGTCTTTGTCGCTTTCAGATGGGGTCAGATTATTTTTCTCTTTTCGTTTTTTTACTGTGAGTGAGTCAATTTTTCTCATGGAATACAGGCATTTTTATTTAAATATAAATTTGTTAAAATTTGGTTCTCAAATAATGAATTGTTGAAGACACCATTGAAGACAAGTAACTAGCCCAATTAAATTTTTCGCTGATGTGGTACATTCAGAATAGAACAGTCAGATGTCCACTTAACTTGAATTGCCTTATTTTTGTTTGCTATTGTTCGCCAAAATTTCGGTGGCTCATACCATTACCACGGCTTTCAAAACAAAGTGATTTCTTTGTTTAGCCGTCCTTCACAAATAAATTCTAAAATCCTTCAAACAGCTGTTATAAATGTAAACATAAATAGCTACTTGTCGTAATAGAATTTGGACTAAAAATGAAATTTTTACTATGAATAATATTTGATTATGCTAACATAGTTTCTATTTATGTGTCAACTTTGGAAATACATAACTGGACTTTTTTGTCCTAGTCCTTCTTTTCTTCAAAACCCAAAGTTACCGCATTATCGAAATCAAATTCTGATTTTTTTTTTAATTTTTACACGAAACTTTATAAATTGTTCCATCTCACATTTCTAGTGGAAATTTGCCTTGGTTTTTGAATAAAATGAGTCCGATGGTTTATTAATAATTTTGTTAGTAATCAAATCATCAAATTGCGTTTTAGTGTTCAACTAATTTTTTCAGTTAAATTTGGTACATAAGGTTAAAGTACCAAATTTAATTTCATTTTTAGTTTTTATTTCATTTCTTTTGGATGTATGTGTAAAGAGTTTTGTTTATTGTATTGTAAGCCCCTTAAAAATAAAGCCATTTTTATAAAATAATGTACCAACCACTTTCTTTTTCATTTGGTACGGATGACTTTACTCAACAATGGACAACTTAAGTCATTAAAAATAAAGATTTTTAAACCTTTATTTTAAAGTTTCATTGTACTTAAAATTTAAGAATAAATCAATGAATTTAATGGATTTTACATTCATTTTTAAGAAAAACACAGTTCTTTATTTTAAAAGTACCCAATCTTTAACTTTGAAGTATTATAATTTTCTCAGTGTAGTGACATCTTACAATGAATAGCTAACTTAAATTTATCTAGTACACAATATTCAACAAATGAGCTACTAATTTAATCTACAAAAATTGAGTTACAATAAAAAGTTTAAGAATCATTAAATATTTTTGTGTCAAAATAATAATTTGGTTATGAAACAATAATAATAACAATTGTGATACACATTCTGATTGTGTATTCCGAAAGGAACAGTTGTGTTTTTTCGTAAATAATCAGAAACTGTGGAAACCATTTTGTGAAATAGTTAAAGTGAAAATAATTAAAAGTTTATTAAATATATTAAATAAATTTGAGTTTAAAAATATCAGGTGAGTCTATCTATAAGTATTGGGTATCATAAAACATAGTTGTGGTGGAGGATTCCTCAAATAAAGAGGGAATAGGGGTAACCCCTTTCCCCAAAAAAATAAAAAGACACGCGGTCTCGCAAAATTCTGAAGATGATTCAGATACAAATCTAAAAAATGAGGGTATTAATATCACAGATTATGTTCTAAAACAAAACGAGAATAAAGTTAGAAACAAAAGTATTAAAAAATACAAAAAATCGATTTTAAGTGTAGTGAGTAACAACAACAAATATTCAAGACAAGAAAATAATCTAAATCCAGACATGAGGTTAAGCAATACGAGGGTGGAGGATATTAGTGATGAAGTAGGAGATACATCAAATAAAAACGCTAAACAAGTTGGAAACATGGAAACAAATAATACTCAGAGTGAAGAATCTGGAAAAGTAAACGCAACAAAGCAAATTAATACGTATTCAATTCAGGACCAAGGCCCATTTAAGGTGATAATAAAAAAAAAGAAGAAAACATAAACTTAATGCACTTGGGAAAAGCAATTAAAATTAATCAGCTGAATAACGTGGAAAGTGTGGAACAAACAAGCAAAATGCTGGCCACCATAACCTTTAAAAACTACAGCGATGCAAACAAGTGCATTCAAAACAAAGTATTTCAAGCATTTAATGGATACGAAACATATATACCAGATAATTTCAACAAGACTGTAGGTATCATTAGGGATATCCCTACGGACGTGTCAGATGAAGAAATAAAGTTAAACATAAAATCAAGCAAGGATATTAGTAAAATAGAAAGGATGTACAAATGGGACAATAAGACCAACATGAGAGTGCCAATGGAACTAGTTAAATTAACCTTTTTATCTAATTCAATCCCGAATAATGTAGTGTTCTACGAAAACATTCTAATAAAAGTAAACTACTACATACCGAACCCTATGTATTATAGGAATTGTCAGAGCTATGGACACACAATTTCAAGATGTCGGACAAAGGAAGGAACGAAGTGCGAAATATGTGCAAAAACAAAAGAGGATCAACATCAATGTGACTTGAGAAACAGATGCAAATTTTGTGGAGATGGTCATGTGACAAACCATAACTCATGCCGGGAAAAACAGAGATAGAGGAAGATAGCTGAATATATGACAATATATAAAAGCTCATTCAAAGAAGCTAAGGAAAAAATGTTTGGAAAACAAGTAACACCTAACATGTGGTACTTTAAGAGTATAGCAGAAAACGAATGCGAAGAAAAGTCTAAATTACAAAAAATCATAAAGGAGTCGGAAGAGAAGATGAAAATAATGAACAATATAGTGAAGGAACTTAAAAATCAAATAAAACAAAGAGATTTACTAATTGAGACATTAAGCGTGAAACCAAATAAATCAAACTCACCTACTACCAACTCAGCAGATGAGGACTTAAAATTAATGGACATTACTAAGTCTATTAAAAATTATATATAGAAAGATGATAGAAAACGTTAATATTATGCAAATAAATATAAGAACTCTAGGAAATAATAAAAACTTACATATTGCAATTCTAGTAGAAACTTGGACAAATAGCAACAAAACATTATTTAAGAATATGGATTTGATCACAGAGGATAGAGATGACGGATACGGAGGTGTGGGGTTCCTAATAAATAAAAAAATTTCGTGGAAAAAGATAAATAATCAGTTAAACCTAAACAGAATAGAAAACATCAAAATAAATTGTAAATATAAAAAACTCGAAGTTAACATCACAGCGTTCCACAATAGTAATAATTTTAATCCAGTGGAAATAATAAAAGATTTCGATAAAATATTAAACTTGAACTATGGTAATAATAATATAATTGCAGGCGACATCAACGCACACAATATATTGTGAGAACTTAATCCTAACTATAATAGATTAGGAAATCAACGTAGTTGCTTGAGTCCAACACTATTTAACATATATACCCATGGTATACATAGACTCAGCAACGAAAATACGAAATTATTCCAATTCGCGGATGACATGTGTGTGGTAATAAGTGGAGGAAATTTTGAAGAATTACAAACAAATACAAATAACGCGATTAAAAACTTACAGATACTATTAAATAATGAAAAACTAAAAATTAACAAAGACAAAACGCACTTCATGAGATTATTTACAAATAAAAACAATAAAAATAAATTAACTATAAAACTAGATAATACTATAATAGAAGAAAGAACATCATCAAAAATTTTAGGAATCACCATATCTAATAGGATGAATCTAACAAATCACTATAACAACACAAAAAACGAAATTCAAAAAACGATCAACATAATAAAATCTCTATCTCATAAAGATGGGGGTACTCATCCAGAAATACTAATGAGACTTTATAAAACATTAATTAAACCAAAAGTGGAATACGCTTTTGTGATAACAGAGGAAAATAACAAAAAAAGTAACAGTATTTGTCAAAAAATAAATAACGCCTGTTTAAGAATATGCCTAGGGTTATCAAAAACTACTCCGATACCAGTAATATTGGCTGAAACATTAGAAACAGATAATGAACAGAATAATAAATACAAAACACTAAAATATATAGCAAAACATCTTTTCAGAAATAGAGAAATAGGCGCCGAAATCAAAAACAATAATTCTCTGGATAAATTAAATAATTTATATAAAAATTATCAATTTTTTAAAGATCTAAAACCAGTTCATGTGAGGAAAATGGACCCTCAAAACATAGATGTAGAAACCAATATTGCAGGTTTAAATACAATAAACAACTACAGTAAATTCATTATTAAAAAAATCACGGAAGAATCGTTAAGAAAATATAAAGATTGGGATCATATTTATACAGACGGCTCAGTAAAGGACAATTTGGTAGGAATTGGGATATATTTAGCTGACACAAAAAAAAGTTTATCAATAAAATTAGAAAATGTCACAGACATTAAAAATGCAGAATGTATTGGTATAGAAATTGCGACTACATTAGCCCAATTAAGCAAAAAAGAAAAAATTATAATTCTTTCAGACTCGTTAAGTGCATGCAGATCTATACTAACTGCCAAAATGAACCAAACAGATAAACATCATGAAAACAACATTTTAGATCTGATTGGCCACAATGATAGTAAATACATTAAGATAAAATGGATTCCGGGACACTTAGATATAGAAGGAAACACTATTGCAGATACCCTGGCAAAAAAAGCACTAATTAATCCTACTCATAAATATTACAATCACCCTACCACAAGAGACATTGAAAAAAAAATAAAGGAAACGATAGGTAGAGAATGGGAAATTTTGTACTCAACTGAAATGCAAAATAAAGGCAATTTTTACAAAAATTTATGTACATCAATACCAAAGGAACTATGGTTTAAGAACACTAAGTTGAAAGTAGCTAAAATTAAAACTAGTTATATCGAGATTAAGAACAGGACATCAATTTGACAAAAAATTCAAAGCATTAATAGGAACGGAAGACAACGAATATTGTGATTACTGCAAGGTAACAGAAGACTGCATACATATAATAAGCAACTGTATAAAGTACGATAGTATAAGAAACAAGTATAATCCACTCATAAATTTTTCACTTATAGACATACTAAATAGAAACGACTAGTCTCAAATGAAATCAATAATAGAATTTTTGAGAGAGATCAACTATGTTTTGTGACCAAAACTTTTAGATACTCACCCATAATTAAATTATTAGAGATAAATGGACAGTTCAATTATGGTTTTTTTATGTTTAATTTCCTTTTCAACAAAATCAGAATATTTGCACGCGGTTTAGGTGCTAATGCAAGTGAAGGAAAATAGGGCATGCTAAATTTAAAGTATAGAGTAATGAATAAAGAGACAATATAATAAGCATTTTGATTAACGTTTTCTTTATTAATTATAAAATTATATACACATATTAATACAAAGTAACTTATAAAAGGTGATGGTAATATAAATTATAAAATTTTGAAAAAAAAAAAAAAATGGGTATAAGGGAATAGAAGACTGGAAACAACTAGAAAATAATCAGGAATTTTGATAAGAGCACACAGCCATTGTGAGATAAAGAAGTACTTATCTATAATAATTTTATTTAAATTGGATTCAGTTTTACTTACAATGAGTGGAGGGCTTCTCAAAGTTTCTACATACTAACATATTAACATAGTATAAGGGTGACGGGTTAACAATACTAATAAAAAACACAACATAGTGTAATAGAATATATTATTAGTTTTTGAAAAATAATAAAAAAAAAAAAATGGGTAAAAGGGAATAGGAGATTGGAAACAACTAGAGGGATAACCAGGGGTGGGATGTTGTACCATCACTTTCGTTCGAATCGACTTTGAAAGTCGATTCGAATCGAACGATAGTTGGCATGTTGTAAAATTTTCGACTTCAAATCGAAATGTCAATTGTGGAACCTATGTTCGAAAATGCAAAAGCAACAACAAATTTTTGACATTTCATTGAAGAACGAACAAATTTTAGTTTTTTCTTTACGCAAATTTTTGATTTTTAAAATGAATATTGCGATAATAGTTGCGTTGAGTAGTTCTCAAAATCAAAACGAAACTAATAATAATATAAATTATTATATAGAAAGGCGATTTTTACGCGATCGCTATAATGTTTATGATTTATGTGACGAAAAGTAAGATTCTACATTAAGATCGTTTGAAATAAAAATGTAATTTTATAATTTTAATCGATTTTAGGTTTTTGGAGTCATTTCGGATCTCGAAAGACATTTTCCAATATTTGGTGCACCAAATAAAGCCTCGATATGTACCCGGAGTGCGTAAAACAAAAATTCCTTTAGAAACGAAATTGGCAGCAGTCTTAAATTTTTATGCCACTGGGTCGTATCAACGAACAGTTGGCGATATTTTGCTGCATAATATGGATCAATCGGTTATTTCAAGATCTGTATCTGAAATAACTCAACTTTTGGAGGAAACTATCTGCCAGCAATTTATTAAGTTCCCAGACGAACATATGAAACCTTTGTACAAACAAAGATTTTTTGAGAAAACCAGTCATCCCGGAGTAATTGGTTGTATCGATTGTACGCACATCGATATCATCGCACCCCACGAAAATGAACACATTTTCGTTGATCGGCGGGGAAATCATTCGATGAATGTACATTGGTAAGTTAATGAAATATTTAATACCTAATTTTATGTTATTAATAAATTGTATTTTTAGATATGCAATTATGATTTATTAATCCTGTCTGTTTGCGCGCGTTATCCTGGCTCAGCGCATGATTCTGCCATATGGCTGGTATCGAAAGATCGACAAAAACTGCAAGCAGCACACGATAACGGAGAACGGAATACGTGGTTGCTTGGTGATTCGGGATACCCACTAGAATATTTTTTGATGACACCGTACCGTAACCCGAACGGGAGGCAAATAATGTATAATACACTTCACGGAAAATGTAGAAATCCTATTGAGAGGTGCATCGGAGTGCTAAAAAATACTTTCCGTTGCCTTTTAGGAGAGAGTTCTTCGGTATGAACCCATTAAAGTTGCAAAAATAATAAACGTTTGTGCGGCACTCTACAATGTGTGCCTGCAGAATAAACTGGAGATGGTTAACTTGCCTCGTCCTGAGGAAGATCGAGCTGCTCCAACCGAGCCGGAATTTGAATATGACGATGTTGGAGCAACTGAAAGTGCAACGGCAATACGTAATAGTTTGCTAAATTGTTTTTAAATAAAATGGTTTAATTTTTTTATTTTATCAAAATTTCTGTCTTTTTTATTTCACTCTCTTTTTTATTTATTGCAATTTAAAGCTTAATTTATTTTTATATTATACCTAAAATTTAGTGTCGGTTCCGCAACCGATTTTCCTCCAAAGCTAATCGCTTTTCTTCAACTGTTAAGCGTTTTTCTTCTATCGCTAGGCGCCTTTCTTCACAGAGTAATCTTTGGTTGTTGGTTGCAGCATTAGATTTTAACAAATCAATTATTTGGGATTGAAATGTTTCTTGATTTTTATTATGGGCCTCTATTTCTTTCCTATGGGACTTAAATTCTTCTAACAATCGGGATGTTGTGGTTAGACGTTTTCGCTGTCTTCGAGGAACAGGCGGCGTTATTCTGGCTGAAAGTCATCCCGCAGTATTTATGTTATGCTCCGATGTATCTAACTCTACAACTACAGGCTCCTCGGTCTCATGGCCTGGGTCAATTCCAGGCACTCCTAATACAGCCTCTGCCATCCCCGTAATCTGCACGACTCGTTCCTCTAGTGGTGTAAGAAATATGGTCTGAGGCCCCCCACCGGTTTTGTTTTTCTCCATCTGTATGCTGCGCAATTTTTTTTTAGTTTTATTTTTGTAATCTGCCCATACCTTAGATAAATAAATAAATACTTGTAATTAAAATATGTATAATATTTATTTAATTCATAATAAAGCTTATAAACATACTGATAAAACATACCTTCTTCCATCCATCTGCATCTCGTGTTGGAGGTCCTTCACTATTTAGGAGGTTGGATATTTCCTGCCAACCGTCATTTAATGAATATTTTGTGGTAGAAGCACTAAAACTACCTGTGACCAATTCTGTATGATTCTCCAAATAATCTACTAAGACTTCAAATTGCTTTGAAGTTGTGAATTTTTTTTGCCTTTAATGAATTTTAAAATAAAATAATAATTTCATTTTTTTAACATATATGTATGTACATAGTTTAATAAATAAATAATCTGTCGCAATATAGATCTTGAAGAGTGAACATCTAAATAATCATACTCGGGGCTTCCATGTTTCTTCTAGAAACTTGGATTAACCGTTTTATAGAAAAAATAAGCTGGGTCATATACAGAGCCTTAAGTGCGAGTCGACCTTAGCAAATGAAATACCAAACAAGCAAACAAAAAAATAAATTAATTAATTAATTTGCTATAGATTCTGTCATTGTTTATTACCAAACCAAAAAATTAATGTACAACATACCAATTTTCGACTTTCTGTTCGAATTTCGAAAATTCGAAATTACAACATCCCACCTCAGGAATTTTGATTAGAGCATACAATCATTGTGACAAACGGGTACTTACCTATAAATGATTTTATCTAAATTGGATTCAGTTTTACTTACAATGAGTGGAAGACTTTTCAAAGTTTCTACATACTAACATATTAACATAGTATACGGGTAGGCTTGCAACCCGTCCTCCTTTGTGGAGGACAGTCCTCCTTTTGAAAGAAGTTTCCTCCGTCCTCCCGCGAGGCAAAAATGTCCTCCACATTAAAAAATAACTTTAGATTCCTTTTTAAACCATTTTTGAAGGAGTTAAAAAATTCAATTGCTTTCGGAAGTTTAACTGATTATTTGCGCATATTAAGCTTGCGTACTCACATTACCAAATTTATCCTGAAGTACCTTTTCCTGAAGAATAAACAAAACTCGAGAAGTTTCCTGTTTAAATTATATTTTCCAACTGACCCATTATAGAATAATGATTATTACGTTAACATGTTTCTTTCAACGCACATTTATCGAAGATACAATATGCGTTTACGTTAGAATTTATCCTAAAGACGTAATAATATCTACAGTTACACGGTGAATATATTATAATTTTAAAACTACGAAATTCCAGCGTTACGAAATTCTAAAATTTGTTAGAACATTCTGTAATTCTAGAAAAGCTGTAGATGATAAAATTTTGTAAACCAGAATTTTGATAGTATGAATAGTTCTTTGATCAAAATTAATTAAGAAAGTGAAATCTCGTTATAACGAAGACAAAGGGACCGGAAACCAGGGTCTCGGAATCGGGAGTCGGAGTCGAGGAGTCTGATTCTTTTAGCGGAGTCGGAGTGGGAGTTGGAAAAATACTGACCGACTCTGACTCCACATTTTATATTTTTCTTTCTCTCCGGTATACTTTAATTTTACCTTAGTTACAACAAGACTCCAATCAGTATATTAGACCTCGGCCAATCTGAAAGAAATGGCGATGACTTATAAGAAAAACTCAAAATATCTTCGAAACAAAAAAAAATCATCGTTAACACATAGAAAAATCTTTCTGCTTGATAACGAGATGTTATTGGCTAGAAATTATTTCGACTCCAAGGTTAGAGTATTATTAAGAGGTGATCACAAATAGAGACAAACTGGCGCTATGTAATTTGGCAATGGTTTAAAATTTTTAGAAAAGAAAATCCAGTTGAAGAACTAGAAGAAAAACATGAATTCGAAAAATTTCTAGATGACCATAGAAATCGAAACGACTTCGAATTACAAAAAAATATGGACTAAATTTTTTGATGGCTCTAAAGTGGTAAAAAACAATCGAAATATTTGTTATGTTTAAATTATTTTCTAATGATGCAAAAACGAGCGATTAAACACGAGCAGTCATAATTACATGTAGCAGTTGGACTCGTAATCGGAGTCGGATAGTCAATTTTTAATACATCGGAGTCGAAGTCGAACTATTTCACCGACTCTCGCTATATTGAATAATTTCGTTGCAATATACATATTTATGAAAATATAAAATTTTCTTAGTTTACTTCCTTATAAATCATTTGGTTGGTCATAGTACTGTTTCGTACCAAAGTTTGCATTTTGGCGAATGAAAATTTTTGTATAGTAAAAATTTCGTTAAACTGATGTTCAAATTAAACAAAATATTTTTTGCTGAATGTCCTCCACTGAGCTTTTTATATGGTGGCAAGCCTATATACGGGTGACGACAATACTAATAAAACACAACATAGTTTATTATATCATTAGCTTTTTTCAAAAAATATTAAAAAAAATTATATATAAAGATTAAAAAGAAATTGAATTGTTTAACGTAGCGTATCTTTGTCAGAATAACTAAACAATGAATTTTTGAATTATAATAACATGAACCAAGAATTAAATTTAAAAAAAAAAAAAGTGATAGGAAATTACTAAATCTATATTGAAGTAAAATAAATAAACTAATATTATATAATTGAATACTATAAAAAGTCAGAATTAATCATATGGTGAAAAAAAAAAAATAATAAAAATTTTTATAATTTGTATAATATATCATAATAAGTATCAAAATTAAACAATCATTAAATAAAAAACACTTAAAGAAATAGCAACCCAAAAAATAAAAGGAAAAGGAGAAATTAAAATGCAATAGTGAACTTTTAGAAATAAAAGCCTACACATATTGCAAACTAAATTAAATCCATTGTTTCAGCCCTTCCCGTGAGAAGTGTCTGTAAACGATAATGGATAACCAGGAAAACTAGATCATATGACTGGAAACGGCTGACCATAACAAATAAAAAGACAAAAAAAAAAAAAAAAAAAAAAAAAAAAAACAATTGTGATACTAATTTGTGAAAAAGCTAAGTTTTGAAATTTAATTGCAATAAAATAGCATTTAATATTTGTTTATATATTTGCAGCGTTCATCAACATAGATCGATTGTGAATTTTAATTTTTCTTGAAACGGATTAAATAAACATTAAAGGGCATTCGTTATGCTACATTTTTTTGACGATTCATGGTTGATGGAAAAAATTCAGAACGATTTAGCTTCCATCTATCCTTGAAAAATGTCAGTGTTTGACAAGCAACCGTTGTTTGATTATACAATGGATGATACATTTGATTAAGAGTTTTTTGTGTTTTATTAACCCTGCGTGTGTACACTATATTTTTTGAGACACGGTGTGTACACTAGGTCTTTTAGGGAACAGTTGTGTTTTCTAAGTTTTCTAAGCTTTCAAAAAATCTGAAGAAATTCTGGGTTACTTCTTGAAGTGTCTACTATATAGCCCAGAAGTTGCAAAAATCCAAAATTTAAAACCATTGGTAATAAAAATTGAAGAATAGTCGAAAAAGTGGATAAAATCGCATTTTGTTATAAAATTCATAACTACAATAAAAAAATATTTAAAAAAATACGGTTATAGACTTTTGTAGCTTAGACTATGAGCTTTCAAAAAAATTATAGTATCTTTGGCATGGGCTCTAAAAAGTTGAATTATTTAAGCTCCTGAAAGTGGGAAATAGTTTACGGATTCAATCATGTCATAATAAACGGAACGGTAATTATTTGGCACAAAATTAGTTTTTATTGTTTCAAATACAAAATTATAAAATACTAATAATAATTAGTGACAAAGAAGGAATTTACAGTGCGCAATTGTGGTAAAAGTGCGTTCGATGATTATCCAAACCGACGGCGACGTTTCGAACGATGCACAAGAATGCATTGTTTTTTATTCCTCATTGTTTTTTAGGAAACGGGCATGACTTGCACTGGCCGGCGTTTGCAAGTAAACTGCCAGACCCCGGCGTCATTTCGGCCTTTAGTGCCCGCTACTACCCAGATTTTTTAGAGGAGGTAACCGAAGTCCGCTCTCTATTCATGATAGGGAAATTTGAGTTTCAAATTTCGGCTGTTCCTTCAAAGACCCAGTGTACACACGGAGGGTTAAGTTAGCTCTGTATTTTTCTATTACATATTTACCAATTTTATATTCAAATTCCTTATCACCTTGTGGGCTACCATTATAATATGTAATCTCTTTTAATTTCTTCCGATTTCCATTCACCTTTTTTATTACATAAAACTTCTTTTGTGTTATAATCTAGTATAATTCCTGTTTTTTTTTTGTAGGTATCTCCTAAAAGGTTTAGAAAAATCAAAAAAATCAATTATTCTGAAATGAAAAGAAAATAATTTTTAAAATAATAAAGCTAAACATAATAATTATACACATTTATTGTTATTAGTTTAATTTAAAGTGAGGTGATTAAAAATTAATTAAGTTATAAGCTGGTAAATAAAAAGATGATAGTTATACAAATAATTTATGATGTACACTTTTAATTAAAAGCTTCAAAAATAATAGTAAAATTCTAAACAGTTTAACAAATAGAATACGTTAAATCAAATTAAATTTAAAAATAAAATAAAATTAATTATAAATAGTCCATTCAAAACTCCCCCTCCCCCCCTCCTCACATCCGCTGATGAAAAAAACAAAACAAAAAATTTAACAAACAAATTAACTAATACTATCACTACTAGCTACAGTTATTACTTTTACAACCGCCGATGGAAAAAAAAAATCAAAAAAACTGCATAGATATGGCGGCCAGAATGCGCGTGATAAACGATGCGCCTTCACCTCGTATCGTTTATCTCCTTGCATCCACTCAGGCCACAGGCGATTGTCCAGACCTCTATTATGATTGTCGAGTCGATTGACAATCGACACGACTCTGTATTGCCTTCGACAATCATAATATGGCTGTTACACATGCGAAATTAACAATTAAGAGCTTACAACTGGTGGGGGTTATTACCAGAATTGTTAATTACATGTAGGTACACATAATGTAACACAATTGTTATTACTCACTTTTTATTTTTATTTTTTTATTTAATTTAAACTGTTTGATGTCGTTTTATTATGTCATCCTTCTACTGAAATATCGCGCTTTATATACTATTTATTCTCATTCCATCTCTTTCTAATATTACTTTTTATCGAAATTTCCAGAAACTATAAAATGTAATATTTATATAATTATATAAAAACAAATTTATTTGGCATTTAGCTTATTTTTTTTATTAATTTATTGTCGACGTTTCAACGGCTTTTATTCCGTCATCCTCAGGACAATTTTTTACAAATCCTGGATGGTGGATTTGTAAAAAATTGTCCTGAGGATGACGGAATAAAAGCCATTGAAGCGTCAACAATAAATTCTGTGGTCAAGAATTAAAAGGGCATAACTTAACTTACGCCATGATCAACTTTTTCGTATTTTCTATTATTTTTACTATTAACGCATTATTTCGTTTTTTAAGGAAGTTCGTGATTAAAGGAAATAAACTGATTTTCGACCATTTTAGTGCATAAAATAACAATAAAAATTAAACAATTTGTAAAGTCACAAAAAGGCTTAACTAAAATTAATTCCTTTTAAACATTTCATACATAATATAATCGTGAAGTGTAAATACAGTTTAGACTTTTTAAACAGTTATCAACACAATATTAAATTTAAATAAGTGACTTGATCCCTTTTAAATCTTTGTGTTTTAGACATTGTGTATTTTTAAGTAGTTGTCTAACGTTTTGTGCCTTGTGAAGTGAAAAATATTTAAAACGTAAGTGAAGTAAGACACCGTATTTTTGAAACGGTAAATTAATAAATTTATTTCTAATTAATTGCTTTTACGTGTATTAATGTTTTAAAATGGCCACTCGATCGCAAAAAATGGTTGAAATGGCTCGACAGAAAAAAGTACAAGAAGCTCATCAAATTTCAACATTAGGTTGGTAAATTTAATGATTTATATGTACTAACAAAAGTATTAAAAAATAATTGTTTTCTTTTAGAAACTATTCTTAAACCCGGGACTGGAACAAAGGTTATTAACGAGTGTGTTAATTCAATACCTACGAGCGAATCGAGCTCCTCTGTTTTAAACATGCCTATAATGAACTGTGAAGGTTCGATTTGCTTACAACAAGAATCATTGACCCAAACTGATCAAGATTTTGAAGATTATAGAGAGTTAGAAAACGCTGAAACTTTCGACGATAGCGATGTGGATCCCAACTACCTACCTTCTCCATTATCCGATACTGACTCATCTAACGAAGGCGAAATAAGCAGCAATATAGAAGAAATGGCCATAGAACTGGAAGCCAATTATTAATCAACCCGGAACGAGCGGATTGAACCAAAAATCCAGGCAACAAAAACGTAATTCTGGGCAAGCTTACTTAACATCTAATGGAAACGAACAAAAACAAAAAGAATGCCAACCCCTCAATAATTACAGAAAAAAATGTAAAACAAAAGTTAGTTTTGAGGATCAGAAATTAATGTTCAGGGAGTATTGGGCGTTAGGAAATTACAATTTGAGAGCCGCATATGTGAGTGGTTTAATCATTATAAATGAAAAAAAACACAGAAAATAAACAATGTTCCACTTAGGAATCGACGATTTGCGTGCAAATATGTTTTAAAAATTAACGGGAGCCTACTTGAAGTTTGTTTGACTTGTTTCAAATTAACATTGGGTGAAACCGAAAAATTTTTCAGCACTATAAGCAACAAAATGTTTACATCTCCAGGAGCTAGTTCTATTTGCGATTTGCGTGGTAAACATAGTGCCAAGTACAAAAGCCTTCCCGAATCTGTTGTAATGGCTGTAAAGCAACATATAAATAGTTTCCCAGCCTATGAGTCGCACTACACTCATCGTGATAGTGACCAAAAATATTTACATGCAGACCTTAGCTTAGCCCAAATGTACGACTTGTATGTAGCAAATAGAGAAAAACCTGTCTCTATTTGGAAATATGCACAAGTTTTCAAAACTATGAACATTAAGTTTAAAAAACTATCATTGGATCAATGTAATATTTGTGAAACGTTACGCCTCAAAATTCAATTTGCTAATGGGGTTGAAAAAGAAAATCTCGAAGAAGAAAAACGTATTCATCACTACGCAGCTGATGTAGCCTACAAAGAAAAAGAAAAAGATAACATTTTGGCAAAATCAGATGCAACACTTAAAGTATATACATTTGATATGCAGAAATGTTTACCAACGCTATACCTAAACACATCCGTTTCATTTTATAAACGAGCATTATGGACCTACAACGTCACAATCCACGATTGTGCTTCAAATCAACCCTACAATCATATGTGGCATGAAGCCGTAGGAAATCGTGGGGGTAATGAAGTTTCATCATGTTTACTGAACCATTTACAAACCTTATGAGTTAATGTCAAGAGCTTAATTTTTTATAGCGATTCTTGTACCGGGCAAAACAAGAACAGTTTCGTTGCTTCCATGTTTATGGTGTTTCTTTACAATAGCCAAAGTGTGGAAGTCATAGATCGACGCTATTATTGAAAAGCAGAAAAAGAGAACTTCCTATAATATTCATCACCCAAGGGACTGGTTCGTAAGATCAATTCGTTCCTACAAACAATACCTAGTAACAGAGATGGGGTCCGAGACATTTCTTGATTTTGCACAAATTAGTAAAACGAAATTTATGTTTCGAAATATTGATACTGAGGGCAATAAATTTACGTGGCAGTCAGTTAAATGGCTGAGATATACGAAACAATTTGAGGTTATCCAATATAAAAATTCTTTGGATGACAACGAGCCATTTAAATCTTAAAACGTAAGACGTCGAGGGATAACGCAACTTAAACTGGAAGAGGTTAAAAAATGTTATTTGGGACCGCTTAAAATAAACGAAAAAAAGAAAAAAGACTTATTGGATATGTTGCCCTTAATCGCACCGGAATTCCATGGATTTTATACTAGCCTATCAACCGAAGCTGGACCTGACATTCATCCAGATTTATTAAATGAAGAAGATGAAAATTGATTTGGATTTTAGAAAATTTCAAATATGAATTATGTTGTTTTTTGAATTAACAAACAATCTTATTGAATTTGGTTCTTCTTAAGTATTTCTTATATAAAATTATTATTTAATAACTTTTAAAATAAATAAATGAAATTTATAAAACGGCATTTGTTTACTTAATTTAAATAAGCTTATGATTATAAAATTTAAAAAAGGGCTTAAATCACTTAACTTTTATAATAAAACATTAAACATCGTTTAGAAAGGGCTTAAGTTACCGGAAAAACCTAACAAAAAAACTTCATTTTGAAAATAAGCCCATTTAGTACATATGTAAAGAGTAAAGACAATATATAAGAAATTATTTGCAATTTTTTCAGGAGACTCCTAATATAGTTAATATGATCTCCTGTAAAGTTGCAAAAATCTACTTACGCCCTTTTAATTCTTGAGCACAGAATTAATAAAAAAATAAGCTAAATACCAAATAAATTTGTTTTAATAATTTAAAAAAAGCTTAATAAAATATGATATAAATTATATAAAAAATAGCAAATATTTTATTATTTTATCAATTGATATTTAATGAAATAATAAAATCAAAACTATTTATGCTTCTTTTTTATAAATCAATAAAATATACTTTATAATTCCATTTTTTCCTAAACCGGGCGGTCTGCCCTCTCGAAGTCCTTGAGTCCCAATGCTACCGCATTTCTAGCAGAAGTAAATGTTATTACATCTAGGAGGGAGAGCAATGAACCCAGATAGTATGTAACGCGTGTATAAGTACTACCTACAGTAATCATCTAGGAGGGAGAGCAATGAGCCCAGATAGTATGTATCACGTACCGTTAGGCAGTATTATCAGGTGCATTAAGAGCCTGAATGTTGACTGGACGGATAATTAAGTAGGCCTTGATGCACAAAAGATCTTTGAGGTCGCAGTGCGGGGTGGCTTGAGCCCCCACATGGCCATCAAGTAATAATAATAATAATAATACCTTTTGGTGGAAAGCCAATTCTGTTTGGAGGGGATTTTAGACAATGGGCTAGATACTCGATACTCAGATAAGCAGTTATTTTTTGCGAATTTGCTAGAAATGTTATACACTATAATTTAGCAACCCAATTTGTTTCTGAATTTCAGAAAATGAGATATTTTAACGCACGTTATCGTTTGTGCTGAATACAAAAATATATTTTACTTTGCTAAAATAATCGAGTAGCTTACGCAAGCAAATTTTCGATTAGCAAATCCGCCATATTTATCGATTTGCAAATTGCTAGAGTATCGTGTATCTGGCCCAATGTCTAACTATTGTTCCTCATGCAACGCGTACTGCAATCGTGGAAAAATGTATTCAGAAGTGCAAGTTGTGGATTTATTTTGAAAAACTTAGCTTAACAGACAACATGCGATGTGAGGGCATAGATTACAACAAATGATTTTACGATTGGGTCAACTTAGAAACGAGCTATAATTTGCCCTGAAAAAATGGACGTGTACAAATTAAATGATGAAATCATTAGTATGCTCGATGTGGAGGCAAGATTACTTGAGCGGCGACTTGGTTATGGAAATGATGAAGATACGAGAAACAATTATACAGTGGATTTTTTAAACAGCATTAAAAAATGGGACTATCGTCATGTTTCTGAGGAATATCAACATAAAACGTGGGCTTTGTAATGGAACCCGGCTGATTATTAGATACATGAAGGGGAATATATTGAAAGAGGATGTCCTAACCGAATCTGGAATTGGTCAAACGGTGCTGATCGCTAGGATCGACCTAATAAACAAAATTAGTATGCCGTTTGAATTTAAAGGATGACAGTTTCCCATCGATCAAACCAGTATTTATGTCGGCATTTATTATGTCGGCATTTATTTATCCGAGCCGGTCTTTGCACATGGCCAACTATATGTTGGATTTTCAAGAGTTAAAAAATCGTGCGATGTAGAGATACAAATATGTGATTCATCCTATCAAGGACGCCTAATTGATGGATCTGAATACGTGTTTACTCATAATATGGTGTATTGAAGTTTTGAAATGCAACAACAACGAAAATGAAAAAATCAATTGAATATGCAATTTCGAAAAAGGCACATCTCGAAAATTTTGACAAAACTGTTTTTTCACGTTAATGTGATGGAAATATATCCCCGCACCTATTTGGTTTGAAATAGGCACATTTCTTGTGTTAATAAGGCCACCAGTGTCAGTTTGTATAACGATAATTTCGAAAAGGTCACAACTCTTGGAGATATGCCCTTTTCGAATTTAATGCATTTTATTAATCGGCGACGGCGATATATCTCTATTTGTCGCTGAAGTGATTTTGATACTTATGATAACAGTTTCATAAAGTTTATACGTTGTGTTTTTAATTAGATTTACTTTATATTTTATGAATTTCGAAAAGGGCACAATATTTCGTATGCATATAATACATAAAAAAATATTTAAAATAAAGATTAACATTAAATATTTATATAATTTTCAATTACTTTTTGACCCTACACTTAACCTTAAAATAAATTGTATAAATTTATATACTACTTTAGAAAATAGATAGTTTTCTTTAATTCCTGAAAAATTTAATTTTTCAGACATGTGCCTTTTTCGAAATTGCATATTCAATTTGAAACGAAGAAATTTGTATATTTGACGAGTATGAGCGTAATACTTGGCGGGTTAACCCAAAACAATGAATTATAATGAAACTTTTCACTTTCATTTATAATTCACAACTGACAAAAAGATAGTTTGGAACCTTATTGGCCGAAAATTTGAATTCCGTTGAACTATAACAAAAAATAGTGAACAATATCGAATTTTAAACACTGAAATTCAAAACAATTTATGCTATTGAGAAAACAATATATTTAATCGCAAACAATAAAACTCTTACAATCGCCAAACTTTTAATTTTTTCTTTTAACCTTTTTCAGAACAATTTAGTCAACATGTTTTGTAAATATAAAAAAATGAACAAAAGCTGCGAGAAAAATACTTAGCACTTCGAGTAAATTAGTACAAGAAATTTATATCGAGTTTTTCACTTAAATTTGGGATTGGTCCTCTACTGGTTAAATGTTAAACGTATACTTATCATTAATTAATTTTTTACAATTGAGTTTTATGATAAAATCTATATTTTTTACCGATGTTTGTTACCGCGCTCAGTATAGTCGTATGCATACTGTACTATTATAATACGTATGTATGACATTGAGAGAAATAGTGTCACGATGCTTTCATTATAGTATCACGACAGATATTAATAAAACATTTTAGTTTAATAACCTATTTAGTTTATTACTTACATATTCACATTACGGTAATTAGGTACGGGCAACACTGATTAAATATACATAGATAAAGGTTTATTTGTGGTTTTGTTTAATATAAAATAGTAAAGTATTGCCCCAATTATAGATCACAATGATAGCAGCAAGTAATTATTTTTACTTTCAAGTTTATATCAAATACGAGTACAAGTATTTTTAATTAACATTTTATGTGTTTTGGAAAAGTGGATTTAGTACATGATTTAAATAAGGTCGATAAAGAACCTGTGTATATCCATATGTTTTTTTCATTTCATTCGTTTTACACAAATAAATTAAATTAGTGTAAACGATTTAAACAAATTGTGTTTGCACTATTGGCTATAAACATATCAATACGCCATTTCTCATTATCACTCGACCTCTCATAAGTAAACAAAAGATTAACGAGAAATAAATAATGATTAGCATGCTAAATTAGAAATTACAGGCCTTTGGCTTACTTTCTTTAACATCAATGCTAATACAATAATTGATTAATGAACAAGGGGGGAGATCATGAATTTTAATGAAATCACTCTAAAAAAAAGATTTACTAATATAGGTCCCGAAGGTCGTTTAACATACAATAAAAATTCCACCGTATTTGTACCTAACGCTACGTAATCTGCGCAACTTTTTTAATGATTCAAATGTTTATTTCTCATAGAATAAATTATTCGGAACACTAAATCAATACGTCCATAATTATAATGGGTAAGGTGATGTAACCTCTCCATTCAAAATAACAACAAAATAGAGAAACCGTAAAAAGGTTTTTGTAGAAAATATTATGTAGGTATATTGAAAATTTTGATTTTGTTTCCAAGTCAGTTTTATTGCATCAGGATAGTTGTAAAAAAAACAGTCAACACAAACAAACAAAGAGTTATAGTGACTTTCATTAAATGGAATTAGTTTCTTCTTCTCGTAGTTATATACAAATATGTTTCGTTGTAATTTTATTGGTCCTAAAGTTTATGGGAGGGATTAGAATTTCACCTAAAAAAGTATTAACAACCGAACGCTAGCCAGCGTTCCGTATGTTTAAATGTTGGGTTGAAATTTTCGTCTAACACCTAGAAAAACTTCATTCTAAAATTGTAGTGTAACATTATAATTTCCAGTTTGATGAACACGTTTAAATTGTTAAGAGTATTATAAACACAAAATTTAATATTTGCCTGAATCTCGAAAGGTAACGATTAGTTGGAAGACGTCTATCAAAAAGTTTACGAGAACATAATGTCAAATAAGCATTTACTGCAACAACTACTAACAACTAGTTTCAATATTATTATAAAATGAGCGTTAAGTAGTAAGTTGGTAAGCACGATATGTTATGTAAGCACGTGTCCAATTGTTTCTTTCTTGGCTTATGTTGGCTGCCTTGATAATACAGTACCATCTTTCTATAAAATCGGTACAGGTCAGATTGTAAGCTGTAGCAACGGTTTCGGCTTGTTTATTTGCCACTTTTGCTCCCTCGGTTCATCGTGTGTACCGGTCAATTATTATCACGCAGTACCGCTGACCCTACCAAATAGGCAGTGGACCAAAATTGACCTCACTAAATTTTTTTTCGTTAATGGGGAATTATTTGCACAACGTAAATGCGAATAAATTTAAATATTATTAATTCTATTTATTAGGCTCTATTTGAACTTGAATAACATAAAATAATTCGGTTTATAATTGTCTTTTCATTACTAATTATAATTTATGTTACCAAAATTAAAATTAATGAAAGAATAAAATTGGTCTCACTTCAATTTTTAATGCAGAGAGGAGCTAAATAATTTTAGTGACCTCTGTTATTCCTAAAGACACCAAATAATCGATCAGGCATACTGCTGTTTAAACTCCTGAGACTTTCCGGTTCGATTTCCATCCAAACAGCTTTAATGCTATTCCTTTTGCTCGCCAACAGTGTATAATAGTTTCCCATCTTGATAAATCTGACGCGCAACTTTCCCCCAGAAATTCTCTGCTCCGTTTAAGTCTGGAGTGCATGCAGATTAATATAAAATATTAATTTGATTGTCACGGAGCCAATCTTTTTCAAGCGTTCAAGTAGATAGTCCTGTGACTTCGGTTTTATTAAAATCCGAGGATATTCCTAATTTTTACAATTATTGATTTTTGTTAAACAAAAAAATTGTGTACATAACTTTTTAAATGTGCCAATTTACAAACAGGCAATGAGCTTTTAAAGTTGCGAACGCTACATTCCAAACCATAGATGGCACGACTTTTAATTTTATTATTATAGTAAATAAATAAATAAAGATTAATTCACAATTATACATTATAACAATTATAATAGAAATGTCAAAAAACTTGTCAAATAATTAATTTATAAAAACATAAATGTCACTTAATTTAATTAACAATGAATCCAAATATTTTTAGAGATTTAAAGCTAAGTATTATTTTACCTAAATTTGTATATAAATTTTAATAAAGTTTTGTTGTTTCATCATTATTTTAGATGGTCAGCTTTTGAACAGAGGAAGTGATACCTTTCCGCAATAAGAAAAAACACCCCAAATCATGACCGTCCCACCACCAAAATTACGACTCATGCATACATGTGTCAGCAGATTCTCGCAGATCATGCCAATAGAACTTATTTACTTATTTATACAGAGAAAAGTCTACAAATTTGAGTTGAATTTATAACATAATGAACAGGGTAGAATAAAAATTAAATTAAATATAAAAGAGAATTAAAATTGACATACAAATATTTTTAGGTTGGAGCATAATGTTGCTTCAACCTACGTTTAAAGCTGTCTTTACTTAAGTAAAACTCGAACAGATGGTCGATTTTATTAAAACTCTTCGACATCTTGTTTATCGGTTCATTGCCACCATACTTTGTTCTATGTTTATTCAGATGAAGGAACTCATGATCTCTTATATTCGTACTCGGTGCCTTTATTTTAATTGATTCCACTATGGATGGTGCATCGATTTGATCAAATAAAATATTTCCAATAAACGAACACTTTAAAAGCTCTCGTCTATTTGCCAATGTTGTCATTTGATAGGTTTTGCATCCAGTAGCATATGATGGTAATCGCTACAGGTTAACGTGGTGTAACGAAAATGAATTGAGTTACGGTTCATTACTCTAATCTACTGGAGGTTTGAACTACAACTCTGAATTCACATCAGTTGAACAGAATATCCACATCATTTTGTAGAGTCACGGGGCGGTCATTTTGCTGGATAAAGCTCAGGGGAACGGCGTGGATTTTCCCGAGACATGACGTGGATCGAGTTGGACCGCAGGAAGGGAAATCGAAAAGGGTAGGAAACAACGGTCTATCATGTTACCTACTCACATGCGGAATCTACCTACCTCGAACTCATCCCTCGTAGGATTTTACTCAGTCATCACACAAAAATAATAATAATAATAATATTGAATGAAAAATAGCGGATCATATGATTTAATTTAAATTTCGAAATCAGTTATATTTATTGAGATGAAGAATGAAATTAATAATAAAAAAAAACACAATGAAATACATTTGTGAATAAAAGAAAACAAAGCAAAAAAAACAATAGAAACCGATACCATGAATTAAATATCTAATTTTTCAAAAAGGAATCACAGAATTCTTAAAACTACATAACCCTATACCCTAAACTAACTAGCTAATCTTAGAATAGAAAAATAAAATTGTAAATTTATATAAACCAATTAGACCCAAAATAAGTAAGAAAATAAGAGAATATATTGTAATTAATAACAATAATAAAATAATGAAAATATTTAATAAATAATAAATAAAAAAAAAACAACAAAAATCTTAACTGGCAAGCCGCTACTGGATGATGAATTGTTGCAGTGTTGATTGAAGACGTTGTAATTGTAAACAACTGGATATGATGCAGATGATATCACCAGAAATATTTTATAATTATGAATGAATGCATTATTTTTGGACTTGCACTTTTATTATTGTTGTTAAGATTATTATTACTGTTTTTTTTTCTGTTAGGTTTCGTTATTAATTATTGATGGATTAAACAAATTTGAATTTTTTTATACGTTTATGGACACTTTTATGTTATAATCACTTATTAAATAAATATCAATGTCTTTATAAAAATCTGGTGTATTAAAAACAACTAAATTTCAACAATGTATTTCACTTATGTTGCGGTTATTTTAGGATCATTTAATCCCGTTAATTTGTAGCTTTCACTGTTAGCACATTACTTAACCAATTTTTCTTTTAAAAACAGTCACTAAATTGGTCATAAAACATGAATCGCTATAAATATTCCAGAATATCATTTGAGTTAGCGTAACACTTGATTGTTTTTGATATTCTGGCTTAGCGAATTTATTACACACAGTTAATTATATGTTTTAATTGAACAATTTTATCACCATTACACTGTATTCAGTACTTTCGTTATATTTTGAGCATTTCTCAAGACAAAAAAACAGTTCGGACTTAGAATACACCGTTACTGAGGTGTCTTAATATTTAACACGATGCTCAAAATTTCGACACTGGTTTCACTAAATGATTAAACTTTAAACGTTTTTCTTTTTAATTACTTAGAGATTATATAAACTGACACACTTATTATGATTTATTCCCAATGAATTTTTAATTAGATATTTAACTTTAAATTTTTAAGGGAATCACTATTTGTCGAATTTTCCAGACAAAAAAACTAACAACATCTTTTGTTCTTTTATTTTAAATTAAATATTTTACTGGACTTGTTTTTAATTATATGTCCGTATTTATGCTCGATCACTTCATAACTGACCCTCAAAAAAAAATCTTCCGAAAATCAAACAAATTCGATTTTATGATCCCCGTCATAAAACAAAAAAAAAATCGTATGATCCACTTCCAAACCGCGCTAAATTGCTATTTATTATATTTATACATTTATTTGTTGTTGTTGTAGTTTAAACCCTTGGTTGAAACGGCGGAAGAAAAAAATTAATATTATACCCGTCGTTACAGTGGTGCGGTAAGTCGTGGTCGTAATCCCATCCGTCTTTACACGTTATATACCGTATAACCTTTTTTTGGACACTCTCGATTTTTCGGATAGGTTCGTCATACAAAGGACACCAGATGTTGACAGCGTATTCAAGTGATAAACTGAAACCAATCCAGATTAAATTTCTTTTCGTCGGGAAACAGATCTTATTTTTTACATCCTATTGTCTCAGGCGATATATTTTTTAGCAAATTCCATCCTAGCCATGCGGCGACGTTCGGTTAATTTAGATGTTGATGCTCTTTTCTGCCAAACAGTGTTACTGTCATAGTGTAAAATTTGTCGAATTCCTTGTACAGTAACTGGCAAGCGCAATTCGATTTTGGGATGCTATTGGGTGTTTCACTCTTTTCCGGATACTAATAGTCCGCTTAGTACGCTCGTCGAGTTTTGCTTTTCGGCCTGATCCCTTATAGAGACCATAGAATTCCTTCTTTTTCAAAAGACAAGATTGACAGAATATAAATTATTGGAAATCAAAGAGAGATTACATTGAGTTACTTACCAAACGTGATTTTATCATCATCATTATATTAATAGACAAACATGAATTTTGTTCTGCTTTTTACGCTGAAACTATCCAACAGATTTTCATAAAAATTACACTATTCGAAAGGTATTCTTTTGTAGGTGTACACAATCTGTGTCTTAAATAAATCGGATATCAGATGGCTGAGTTATAACGGTTTAAAACTAACACATTACAACAACAATATTTCTATATTTTCATATAGGAATCAAATCAAATAGGAATCATATTAATAGGAATCATATTAAATCAGTTTTGATTTTTATATTGTCGCTCTTTCATTGTTTTGATGTACATGTAAAAGAAAGAAGCTTATAGAGAAATGCATTAGCATTTTGTTTAACCCTTGTGTGTATACCCGAAAAATTTTACGCTAGTACACACCCGACCCACCCGGGTAGCCAAGTGTATTTTTTCGGGTTTTTCAACCGATTTTTTGTCGGTTCCGCTATGTTGTTGCATTTATGTTATAAATTTAGTATTTTATTGAATAAAAACGAGAAAAATATATATATATGTATATAGGGAATTCCCCATAATGAAGTACGAGTACGAGTCGTACAACCACCTTTGAAATGAATGTCAAGTATTTTCGACAAATACGGAAGGTTTGCAAGTGCAACATTTGAAACTATTTTTGTTAGGTACCGATATGTTTCAAATGGGTGAGTTTAGCGATGTTTTATTCGTAAGCTTGTAATTTTAGTTCAGGGTTTATTTAGTACTACAAATTACGAGAATTAAAAAGCACTTTTGCGATATTATTGAATGAAAAAATGTTAATAATTCGAATTTAAATATCAATTAATTAAAAAGGAATTGAACCAAAAGTTTTAATCAAAATTCCAAAGAAATACGATTAGCAGAAAGGTTAAGTTTCACGCGTAAAGATTTGAAACTGGAAATTCGTAAGAAGATCTAAAATTCTGAATCGTTTTTTTTCATCTATTTAAACCTACTTGACTATTTAGTTGACGATGCCAGATCATCGCGTAACAGAATTTTAACACACCATTTCATAATACATATTGTAGTTGAAATAGATAGATCAAAAATGTTTGCTCCAAATATCGTTGTGGGTTCGTATTTTTATAGGTGAACATGTTGAAAAGAATTAGGAATAGACGTGGTCTACTTCATGCGCATATTTTGATCACTTTGGATAGAGATGATAGAATAGATGCGATTGATAAGATTGTGTGTGCCGAAATACCTGATATTCAAGCACATCCACAACTATATGATATTGTTAGGCGTCATATGATTCATGGACCATGCGGTCTACTTAATCCAAACTCTGTCTGCATGAGAGAAAGAAAATGCAGTAAAAATTTTCCGAAAGATTTCTATTATTATACGAGCGATAGCGTGATTGGTATCCTGTTTATAGACGAACGTGATAATGGTGTGTATGTTGATGTTTGTGGGATGTTGATAATCGATTCGTCGTCCCATACAATCCATATCTTTTAGCCAAATTCAATTGTCATTTAAACGTAGAAGTGTGTACGATCGTTAAAATTGTGAAATACATTTACAAGTACGTGTATAGAGGATATGATTGTGCGTCGCGTCGTAAGAATTTGGAGAATGGAATGGTGAATTAAATGACGAAATTCAGGTAGATGAGATAAAAAATTTCTTAAATGGGCGTTATGTTGCGGCGTTATGTTCAATCGCATACGATTATTCGCCTTGGTTTTCACTTGCCCAATCGTCAAAATGTTGTTTTTCGAGAAGGTTCTGAGAATGACGCTGTTGCAAATCCATCAACAACAAAATTATTGGCATTTTTTAACTTGAATAATAATGACCCTTCATCTAATAGATTTTTGTATAGTGAAATACCATTGCATTATGTTTGGAATTATAAAGAGCAAAATTGGACTAAGAGAAAACGTGGAAGTGAAAAAGTAATATCTCGATTGTATGTTGTGTCTCCCAATGATTTTGAATTGTTTTATTTGCTGTTGCTTTTGTTGCATGTTCGGGGCCCAAAGTCATTTGGAGATTTGCGAACGCATTTGTTGTTCAATACCCCACATTTATCGAAGCATGTTAAGCGCGAGGTATTGCATCCAATGATAATGAATGGCGTGAGTGTTTGAATGAAGCAAAAGAACTAAATCCCCTCAGCAATTACGTGAATTATTTGGATTTATTTGTGGTTTGAATGTTCCAGCGAATGCCTTACTTCTATGGGAAGAGTTTAAAATATTCATGAGTGGAGATTTTCTTAAGTATTATAATGAAAACATTTCATATAACAGATCCGTTTTGATTATTGATGATATTCTTCAAACACACAATCTTTCCTGTCAACAACTTGGGCTCCCAATTGCAGTGTATGTGGATGAAAATATTGATTTCAATTTTGTTGATCCTATTGAAGAAGAAACCATTTTTCTTGAGATGTATAGAAGCGCCAATGATGAACAACGCAATGTTATAAACTTGGTTTTGCGTGAATTATTAGATCATAATACTGGTAGCAATGTATTTTGTTTGACAGCTCATGCAGGTTGTGGGAAAACGTATGTCCTAGAAGCAATCATTCATAAATTATATTCATTACAAATACCATGCATAACAACTGCTTTCAGTGGTATAGCTTCTACTCTTTTGATTGGTGGCCAAACTTTGCATAATGTTTTCAAGTTACCTATTCCAATTTTAGAAAACTCAGTATCAAGCATTACTGCCCACAGTGCTCAAGGTCGATACATTAAATCAGCTTCATTGAAAATTATTGATGAAGTATCAATGTGTCCACTACATGCCTTAAAAATGATTGATAGATTATTGAGAGATTTGAGAAAAGTAGAGAAAAATTATTTGGTGGTAAAACAATTCTGTTGTGCGGTGACTTTCAGCAAATTTTGCCAGTAATACCTCATGGATCACGTGTCACCCTAATTGAGAATTGTATTATATCTTAGTCTGAATTTTCAACTTTTCACCATATTACTTTAACACAAAATATGAGAACTACCTCATGAAATTGGGTTTGTTAATTTCCTTAAATCTATTGGTAATGGTGATATGCAAACTTTCCCTCAATACGGTCAAGATGTCATTGAAATTCCAACACATCTGCTGCCTGAACTCTTTGACTGTTACCGGTATACCGCCACACAAATTGGGTTTGAAAGAGAATTGTATTGTGTTACTCATACGTAATTTAAATACAAAGAATGCATTGGTGAATGGAACTCGAATGCGTGTGAAAAAAATGCATACAAATACTATTGATTGTAAAATTTTGACAGGCGTTGCACGTAACACACGAATTTTAATTCCTCGGATTCATTTCACTTATTCAGGTACACTTTGACCTTTTCAATTTAAACGTACTCAATTCCCAGTTATATCAGCTTTTGCAATGTCTATAAATAAATCGCAAGGACAAACATTTTCAAAAGTAGGGATTTTATTACGACAACCTGTGTTTACTCATGGACAATTGTATGTTGTTGCGAGTAGAGTTCGTTCGTTTGATGGATTGCGATTTTACATTACAGATACTTCAGATCAGGGCCATTTATCTAATAATAATAGAGTATTTCCAAAAAATATTTTGATAAGGAAATTATTGACCCTTAGTTCCCAAAACAACCTACTTCAGTATTATATTATATATGTACGTAATATTTGTTACCATAGACATATGGATTATCAAAAAGGGACGAATAACTCTGGCTCGGACGACTTTTTGTTTCTTTTTATTTGATTTGTTTAGATTTCTTTGTATTGTGGATTAGGTCTACGGGGGACAACAAATAAAAAAAAACGCGCCTGTATTCTACCTCAATGGTGGTGTGGAAAGAAGTACGTACATATTTTATAGTTTTATAATTAAGTCAACACCACGCCATTTTCGGTCTAATCTGCAATGTTACAAGTGCTAAATCCTTATAAATTTTGTAAAATTACATAACGAAAACAAAGCTTATATTCTATTGTTATTCTCATCAAAGTGTGACGTTGGTTGATTGCCACGGAGCATCGAAATTAAAATGCTGCCGCGAAGCGGCAGAGCGGTGTTGGGGTGCGAAGCACCCAGGGGCAGAGCCCCTAGTTTATATAAATACATGAAATACTAATTCCAAATATTTCACTTTATTGCGAAGAAAATAATTTTTTTTTATTTTTTAAATGATGTCAATTTATTTTCTTTCGTATATTTATTTTGCCCACAGATCAATTCTTAGAAAAAAAATTATTCTCAACAGAAAAAAAATCATTCGACCAAACCACAAATTATCTATAATCATGCACTAACGGCAGGTCAGTCTTATTGGCACATCAACCCGACAGAGGTTGTCCTTCTGATACATGTAGATATTTGTCCATCATCAGATGTATGGTCTGAAAAAAGGGCAATTTTAGTCTTAGAAACAAGCGAAATATCACAAATAATTGACTCCAGGCTGTCGCAAAAGGCATTTGTTAAATACTAAACTTTAGCCAACAATTTAACTTTTTTCGTTTCTCACTATCGCCGCAATGTTTATTTTATGGTAAGCAAACCGTAAATATATACATCATCTTACTAACAATATAATAAGAGGGTTTTTTATATAGAGAGGGAATGCCCGGCGGTTCCGTTGCTGAGTCATTTTTGTTTGCTTGCTATGCAAAACACAAAATATTTTGGTTTATAATAACAATATTTTTGCACCTAACTAACATTTGAAAATAATAATTGATAATAATGAATTCTTCCGCTCTATCCCCCTCAAAATCATACATACTACATAGCGCTGATTTTACCAGAAGTCAAATAGTTAACCGACCCATTCGTTATTTTACAATTTCCTTTTATTTAGCAAATGTCATCTGTAGTGAAGAAACGCCTCTTACAAGTGATTTTTAAGTGTATATTGTGAAATAAATTTGACAAAACGACCAAATTTTAATATTTTATATTTAAAAATGTTAATTAATACAGTGTCTGTGTTAAATGATATTTATATTTATATGTTTGAACGTTAGTGTCATCAAAGAATGAATTTATTTATATTAATTGATAATTTAGTGGTTTCCCACATGTTATTTAAAAAATAACGTATGTTTTATAGGCTAGTGAGTGTGTTTCAATAGAAATCACCGACGTACATTAATAATTTATTTTATTTTTTCCAACAAACAACTACGTAATGGGAAAGGTTTGAGATAACGTCAATTAATAAAAATATCGCTTGTAAATATATAGACAAAGGCTAATGAATGTTACAAACAACGAATTATTATTTGTTTATTTGTCAAACATTGTCAACTAAGTTATGATAAATTATCGGAATTTCAAAAATTGTGTCTAATATAAAATTTTAGTATTTAGTATTTTGTTGTTCTAGTAATACGAAATGTCCTAATTTAGTCACACAAACCGCGCACATTCATATTTAATTAATTACTTCCCAAGAAACCTGAACAACAATTTTTATTTTTTTTTTTCAGTTAATTGTTATACGATTACTTGTCTGTATGTAATTATATCAATCCAGTTCATACCAATTTTATTTCGTTCATACATGCAGAATATGTTTCCCAAAATTCAAACCCAAAAATCAATTTTAATCAATTAAACGAAACCGTGACCTAGTCACGATTTAATAACAAAAAAACAAATTGTTTGCTATATATGTACATACATACATATACTTGTTTCTTATTGTCTGTTTGGTATATTAACCCTTTAACCAAAGTGAAAGATCAATTAATAATACCACTGAGGTATTTTAATTTTATTTTTATTATAAAATAGCACAAATATATTAATCTTTAGTGGGTTGAAATTGGCCGACGAGAAACTCTACTTTCTTAATGCGAAACCAACATTTTTATTTCAGTAACAATAATTAATAAATTATGTTTTAGAGGCGGTAATAAAAATGAAATTGTAGGAACGATAAATTGTGGCGTCATGATGTCTTAGATTGTTCGTAACATAACAACAAGAATGTTTATTATATTTTGGTGGGTGAATTGTCTTGATTACTGCGCGCTACAGTATCATTCTTCTTAAAAGTTCGTAGGTGTACTTTTTGCTGTAACATTTTTTTATGAGGAATTATTATAATTTTCTATCTATATTGATTAATTTATCTTGAAATGCCTACGACTGAATAATAATTTGTTTTTTTTTGTTAAACTAATCTTATTCTATAATAATATAATTAATATACACAATATTGATGAATTCCACTGGGTGACTAAGTGAACATAAATAAACATTGTGTGCTGATCGTGCTCACTTGGTATTAATTTTCACTTTAGTATCCAATTCGTAAATTTGGACAAGCGATAAATTACAATATTAATGCAGCTAAATAACTTACCAGTGTAGAGGAACTTAAGCTGAAAATGAATCAAAACGTTTGAATGCTTAATTTTAACTCAATTTATTGTCCAAAATGTAAGTGTTTATATACAAAAATAATTTACCGAAATAGGAAAAATTATATGAAACAATTTGTATAAATGAGAAATCGGATTCTATATCGGTAAATAACAATTTTACTTAAAGACACTTAGTTGACAATTATTGCATCGATAGTTGTTGTAGTTGTAACGTGCCATGATTAGTGCAATGTATTTGGTTTGCATGATAAGCGTAATTTATGTTTAAATCTGTGATTGAACAACTAGGTAACTGTATTTTTAAGATTTGTCCTTAATTTATCCGTAGTCAGTCAGCCATTAATATTTTAGAAGAAGTAATATGTACTTTACTAATTTGATTATTTTACTTTGGTGATTTTTTCAGTCGTATATAATTTTTTAAATGAAATTTAATTTTATGTGATAAGATCGGCCTCCACTACAAGATTAATTTGCTCAACCTATCTAATAGCATTCTACGAATAAACCGCCTTGTGATTATAAATAGCAACCACATGTTATTGTCATAACCTTTATTCAACTATTGTTTAACTTTTTTTGTTTAAATCGGATTAGACCTATCTCAATTGACGATTGTAGCCTGTTAAAAATAAATATAAAACAAAATTATCAATTCAACCATGATAAAAAATAGTTTCATGCCATAATGTAATAATTTTAGTATGGTTTCCCATTTCCACATTTTGTTGTTGTTGTACTTCTCTTGAAACTCGAACGTATAAATAAAATATAATTTTCTATTTGGAAAAAAAAAAACGTATTTATGGTATATTGTTTGGTGTATAAATATATACACTATACAGACGTATATAATTTCGAATCACCAACCATGTCGATAATAAGATATTGTTATTATTATATATATTTTTGATGCGGTTAGAATTAAATTCTATACTTCATATTACAATTTTTTTTTTTAAGTATTCTTCTCTTTATTCAATTTAAGAAATTTGATTCGGTTGTTGTGTATATTTTCAATAATAATTTTATTATTTTCATGGTATGACAGAATATATATTTTTATATACGAGATTTTTTAATTTTTTATTTTCTATAATAACAACTTTAATAATCAAGTCGTGCATGTCACATTTGAGTGGAAATTTTTTTGTAAGCTGAGTTCTAATCTTATATTTTTGCAATAAATTAAAACGAAAAGCGGTTTTTTTAATATAATTTGTATTTTATAATGTATGAATATTTTACATAAATAATTGCTGAATCACACGAATTATATTAACGTTTTGTTTAGCTTCATTTGGGCGTAATTTTTATTACTAATGAATATGGGTCAGGTAATTTTGAGTTGAGGAAATGTGAAATAAATTTATTACGTAAAAGAGAACAGAAGCGCCGCTTTTAATTTATTTGAAATGAAATTACAATAATCTACTTATTACTCAGTCGACCAGATCATAAAGCCATTTCATTTTGGAGTTTAATAACAGATGGCACGGTACCATTAAAAAACAAAGGCGGATATTAAGATAGTTGAAACGAAATTTTTTGTAAATAATTCAACAATGTCATTAATAAATTATTAAGAAGTTGTACGTACGTATCAGTATCCTATAGAGAAATTTGAAGCTAATCAAACCAAATTAATTAAAGAACCTGAAGGTTTTTAATACTTATCAGGTCAAATTCACGAACTCTTAAAAATAAAAACGAAGTATTAGTGAGAATCAAATTTTTTTTTAAATGTTCCATCGGTTAACCAGGCTCTTTATTTGTTTTATGTTTTTTGTGTGACTTTCAGAATATGTTAATTACCCCGCAATGCCTAAATGTCCAAAAAACTGAAAAATACTCCCAACATTTTTTACAGGATTTGGATATTTTTTCATTTCACTATGAATTTCACCTAAACAAGTGGCGTTTCAAACGCATAAAATTGCCCAAAAATTGTATCCCTTATATTCCATTTCAAATGCAATAGCTCTGATAAAACAAAATTACTCAATGGCAATAATCAATGTACTTTAGAAAATCAATTCTCTGTATGGTTCCCAAAGTAAGTTGGGATACGTGAAGTGCTATTGTTTGGGAAATTGACACCTGAAAGCAAAAGTAAAGTATGCGCAAGTTGGGACTGATCTCTGGTACAATATATTAGTCAACACTATATCCTGTATCTGAAAGGGTATCAGTAATGCGATACAGTTTCAAAAAAATTAAAAATAATTTTGGAATTTGCCAGAAGGTCGTCTAATAATAATTTAAATTGACGAAGCTAGTTTTAACTTCCAGTATGGTAATACGCCCGATCTGAGTTAATATTCGTGCGATTATTTTTCGTAAGACCAATGTGCATGGCTAAATAAAATAAAATTACTTTGGAATCAATACTGAGCCGGGAAGGTTTCGGAGAAAAGTAAGGGTTCCAATTTCGTCAAATTATGTGTCCCTCCAATAAGGGCAACCCAGATGGCTTATTGCTTTTTAAAAAAGGTTAAATAGGTAGGATACCTAATTATAAAATATCTCCAACATAAAACTGGTTTCACTTTCGATATTACAGAAAAAAAAACGTGGTAGGTTGATGGTTAGTAAAACACAATTTTGTAGCCGAATAACCTGATCATTTCTCAAATTGTAACCAGAACTGATATTTAACCTTTATATTGAAAAAAGTCTTCATCGTTTTGAACACATATAAATGTCTTAATGGAAATATCTGCTACTCCTGAAATAAAGGTCATGATGAAGATAAGGCTGATTCTGCCGAAAAGAAGATTCCTCTGTCCCGAGCGTGCCCAGCACGGAGCTTTGAAAAAAGTTGAAACTGATTATAAGGTTTGAAAATTAGAGTTCTGACGAACATTTTCCGGCCAATTGGGGACCATTTTGACCTCCTGGAAACGCAAAACCTATGAAAAATGACCTCAAAAGTCCACTCCGTTTGCTGTCCCAAAGGGGAAGTCAGTTCCCCCCCCCCCCCAAGCGTCTCTGTAGGCAATTTTGACCCCCTGGCCCAAGGATTCCTGTAGGTTTGCTATTCAAAAATGATCCTATTTGGTCTACAAAGTCCGAAACGCGTCCTGATTCTCCCATTCAGCAATTGAAGGTTGTCCCGCGTTTTGTACAAAAACTCCAGAAGATGTTTGGCAGGTTGAGGGTGCCGCTGTTGGAAAGATCTGGCGCCCCCTACTCACCAGTCCTTTCCTATGATTGGTGAACTTCAAAAAAACCCGATGCCGCGTTCCAATTTCTTCAAATTCAAAAAATTTCGCCCTCTTTGTTCACGCACCAACGGATGTACATTTCAAAGCGTCTACTCCGTTCGCATCAAATACTCACGACAAAAACAAATTACCGGGAAATTAACTAGTTCATATTGTTTAAACTACTAAAACAAAAGGCCATTCAGTCGGAAAATCCATTTCAATTTCTATTTTGCGAAGAATCGGAATTTTTAGTCGATTTTTCCACTCCGTTCGCTTTCCACTCCGTTCGCATATTGGGTAAAAACAGTGATTAATCAACTTTGGACCTGAAAATGGCATCGACACGGATAACGAGAAGTGCGAAAGAACAAAGAAAAGATAAAATAACTGCTGCCAAATTGAAAAAGGTGGCTCAAAAGCAAAAGGCGAAAAAGATTGTCAGAAAATCAACAAAAGTAAGTTGTTTTTTTTCTGTGATTTGCGGGAGTTTTAAACAAAAAATTATGAATTCAGAAACTAACGAAGAAAAAAAGACAAATGCTTTTAGAAAAGGCAAGGGATAGGATGAGGAAATTGAGAGCTAGAACCCTGGATGATCCACAAAAATGCGAAGAGTATCGAGAAAAAGAAAGGGAACGATATTACAGAAGGGTTGCTGCAGGGAAACTAAAAAAAATCACCGAGTTGACCGCAAGAGAGGCCCGGTACAAACGTTCAATTGACAGAGAAAGAAAGGCTAGATTACTTTCAGAGAAATTTCAAGAAAATAGCCCCTCCAGTGAAGAGATTCCTTCTGAACCTGAACCCAGCACTTCCAAGCAGGCCCTAGTAGGGAAGAAACGAGCAAAAAGGAGGAAACGCAAATGCTACAATGACCTGAAAAAATGCCAAGAGAAAAATAAAAAATTAGAGACTGCCTTGAACACTTTAAAAAAGAAAATGAACCGTTTGAAGATTAAAGAAAATAGACAAATGCCAGAATTTGGAAAGGAAATCGACGATTTGTTGGAGAAGCCTAACAGAAATAAGCTTCTCTTGAGAAAAAGACTGGTAATTTTCTTCCTCAATTACTTACCATAACTTTTTGATTTCGTTAGCATGCAATTTTTTCTATTTTTGAAACCTTTGTAATGTGTTCCTAGATTCAAGCCCACGTATTGTCAGCCCACCTCACAGTCTCTTATCAGAAAAGTCGAGACCATGCTAGCAAGCATACTCTTGGAAGGATGCTTGCAGGAAAAATTGTTAAGAAATACAAAATGATGAACCAGGCCAGAGCCATTAGAAAAAAAGCCAAATAGAAAAAGGAAACACAATACAAGATCATTACAAATAAAGGATTTAGTACAGAAATTTTTTAGAGCGAACTCCAACACAGATCCTAGTAAAAAAGGGTGTAAGAGCATCGATGGCAAAATGACGACAAGAATGTTCATGAATGCAAGTGTGACTGACTTATATGCCAAGTTTTCTTCCGATCCAGTCAATCCAACTATTTGCGCTGCCACCTTTTCTAAATACCGCCCAAGAGAATGTGTTGCTCCAAAAGTGGGTGCGAGAAACACTTGAGTATGTCCAACACATGAGAATATTGGATTGTTAGTGAAAGCGCTAAAAACAGCTCAAGTAATCGCTGAGAATTCCAGCCACCAAATTGTACGGCATGTGACCTGCAATAATATAAAAAAAGAATGCTATGAAAAACTGTATGAAGATTGTTCTGAAAAAAAAAAATTGAATTTTGCTTCGACGGAAAGAACTTAAAAGAACGTATTTCATATCAGGAATGGGTGACCGTACTGGAAGAGCGTACAAATTTTAATACTGGAAAAGACATCAAGGTTTCGATAACAAAAAACAAACCAAGATTGCTGCGCTTGAAGATATTATCAATATATTCACTGAAAAATTCACCCCGTTTCTGCTCCATAAGATGCGAATCTTTCATCAGTATCACCAAATAGATGATTTAAAAAAAAATTTGTCAAATAGCGAGGCCCTCATTATGATGGACTTCAGTGAGAATTATTTGTGCAAATACTCGACGGAAGTCCAATCCGTACACTTCGGAGCCAGCAGACAACAAGTTACACTACACACAGGCTATTTATACACCCCTGGGTTGAACCAGGGTTTTTGTACTCTATCAGAATCTCTCCAACACGGCCCACCTGCCATTTTAGCCCATCTAAAAGAAGCATTAATGTTTTATTTACCGTCACTTCATAACGTCACAACACTACACTTTCTTTCGGATGGTCCCACAACACAGTACAGAAACAAGACAATCTTTTGGCTAATGACACAACTACTTCCTATTTGGCTGCCAAACATTCAATACATTACATATAATTATAGTGATGCCGGGCATGGCAAGGGGTCTTGCGATGCAATAGGTGGCTTGATAAAACGCACAGCGGATTCTGAAATAGCACACGGCACTGACGTTAATGATTTTGAACTTTGAAATTTTAGTTCGAGTACCTCTAGGGCCACCATTTTGTTTTTTTCACTCATAAAAAAATTATTTTGTATTAATTTAAACGTTAATATTATTATGCAATTTGTTTCATAACAAAAAATGCTCTCAATGTTTTGTAAAAAATTATTGAAAAATCAGTTGTCTGGAGGAGGTTCCCCCCTTAATTTCCAAATTAAATATAGGTAGCAGGCAAATAAGGGATCGTACCTAATACCTCGGTACAATATACTGAGTTGATAAATCAAAAAATCGAATAGTTGAAAGATAATATGCAAGAAACACATCAAATCATGATCAAAAATAGAAAGGTAGGATCAGCTTACTAATTTTACTAATTACCTACTAGAGGTGATTATTAAATCTAACAGACTAACACTATTGGGAAAATGGCAATAAAGTCTTGGCTAACCTTTTGGTAATTATTGAAGATTTTGGGCTTTCAAAGCATTAATAGAACTGTTTATGGAATCATCAACATGTTTATATTGAAATCTCCAGCAATAAGAACATGTTCGTAGTTTGTTGAATGGGTAGGTAATAAATTTTCAATATTGCAATTACGTTATAAATAGCTCAAACTCGAATCCAACTTGTTTAAACATAAGCCAAAAATTATGTACCGCCACTAGATGATTTGTGTAAAATTTTCCACTTCGTGTTCGTTTTTCCGCTTCTTAAGTTCGAATGGAAATAGTATCGAAATTCACCAAATATCATTGAATGTAACACTTTTCAACATAATATAACTTCATGTGAACCTGTAATTTTTATCGCATATCAATTTTTCACAAAAAATAGGAATAGTCGGAAATTTCAAAAACGTTCTTATCACTTTACCCGAAAACTGACAAAACCATCGCTTCAAGCTAAGATTTTGCTGGGTTTTATAAAACATGGCAAAGGCTTTTACTACGTTCCCTTTCAAGCAGTATTTTGGAAGTGAAGATTATAAAGATCACTGTAATTTATTAACACGATTTGTTAGATCATCGAATTTACTTTACATGTTATCAAATTAGTTTAGAAACGTTTTTCTTTTATTGATAATTAATAATTTTTTGTTATAACTTGCAACGATCGTCATAATATTGTATTACTGTTAACATTTCAGTTTTACGATTTTAATTAACTTACTGTATATAATAAAAAATGTACATAAACAGAAAAAAAAAATTAGCGTAGCAGTTAATCACATCATTCAAACGTTATCATCCAACTTTAATGATGTTCAAAACGCACGCTCGTATATTACACAACCCGAAGGCTAGACTTTTTTTTCTGAATGTGTGACATTATTAATAAACTAAGTCATAAAGTCGATACTCGCTAGTATACATAACATAAAATTATAAACGTTTAATTCATAAAACTTTCCTACAATTTGTTTTATAACCTATTAAATCATAAAATTTGAATGATTGACAAAAATTATTTTATCTTGAGTTTGTATAGTGACAACTTCATTATAACTCCCACCTTATTTTTAAATTTTAACTGATATAATTTTATGAATCCATCCGGCTTAAATGCGCCATGAAGACTCTACACTATTTCCTTACAATATATAAAAAATTAATAATCCACAAAAGTTGTTATCTCATGTAATAACCACGTATATTAACAATATAAACAATATTTCTGACTTATGTATGCAAGTTGCTTAATTACTACACATAGCAGATGAATAAATTTCAAATATCAAACGTCTTTGGAGAGCAACAACATAGTATTTAATAATACTTTTCTTTAATTAAAATTATAAAGAAAACCCAATAAAAAAACATTAATAATAATTATTCTAACCTACGATTTCTGATAAGAAATTTTAAAAATAAATTATATGACGCATGAAACAATTTTTTGTTTAAAATTATTATTCTACGTTCATTCATAAAAAAATAATTTATTTTTCGAGCTTCTATTTATAATCTCATGAATCGTAAATAAAAAAATTAAACTTAGGAATTAATAACAATACGATAACATCGATATTTTAAGGGTACTAATCGTTTCATTGTTTTACGCACCATATATCATTGCGCTGTCTTCAAACATTTTCGTTTCTATTTACTGGCCCGGATAACTAAAATTAATGAATACAATGATTAATTAGGTCGTTTTGAAATTGATTTTTGATAACACAACACCAAAGAATATTTACAACAAAAATAAAAGCATTTTGATGATTCCGAAATAAATGTTAATACCCACCCCATTAGATTAATGGCTTATAGATTGTATATTGTACTAATACTCGCTTTATCAAGACTTAAGGTATTAAATCGTAGTATTATTTAAAATATAAATTGATATTGTCTCTGATAACACCAAAAAACACAATTTTTTTTTTTGTTTTATTTGGAATTAATATAAATATAAATTTAATTTAAACATGTGTAATGTGTATAGACACATTTAGCTGATGTTATCGGATATTTCATTTTATTATCGCTCGTGTATGAGCTTTAATGATTATGGCGTGTCTATTTCTAAAAATGTTTATTTTTTAGGTCATTTTTACGGTTCAAATATCATTAGCATATTTACAATGTGTGTCGCATGTAATCTAGCGGCACTTAAATATACAAAATACAAAAACACTAAAATAAAAATCGATAATAATTTTGAAAAGGAAGTTAACTTAATCTCATTATGAGTTTTGATGTATTTATTGAAGTTGAAAGGAAATAGAAATGAAAATTATCAGTTTTGGTTAAAAGTTATATCAACTCATAGATTAGTATTAGAACATATTATAATCTAATTTTGCATGTTAGTTAGTTACTAATGCTACTATATAGGAATGGAATACAAAGTAAATCACATATAAACAGTTTTTCCAAATTTCAAGCACGACAGCTACTAATAGTACTAAGCGATAAATACAGAAGTTTTATTTTCATTAAAAAGACTGTTAATTTTCACTTTAGTATCCATTATCCAAGTTGTAAATTTGTACAAGCGATAAATTACAATATTAATGCAGCTAAAGAACTTATCAGTGTAGGGGAACTTTAGCTGAGAATGAATCAAAACGTTTGACTGCTCAATTATAACTCAATTTATTGCTCAAAATGTAAGTGTATACAAAAATAATTTGCCGAAATAGGAAAAATTATATGAAACAATTTGTATAAATCAGAAATTGGATTCTACATCGATAAATAATAATTTTACTTAAAGACACTTAGTTGACAATTATAGCATCGATAGTTGTTGTAGTTGTAACGTGCCATGATTAGTGCAATGTATTTGGTTTGCATGATAAGCGGGATTTATGTTTAAATCTATCATTGAACATCCTGCGGAGCCGACAGAGTTAGAGACCACGGCCGTGGAATTTGTTGTTGCGAGATAGTGTCCCTTAAAGCTGGTTGTCATTTTTTCCACCTTTGGTAGAAGCATAGCACAATTATGAATATTCCGACAGACAATAGCATGTATATTAATACATAATGATGGGTATAATGTCCGAAACTTGGTGCATCTATTGATTCTGACAAGGCTGCTTAATTGATACTTTGCTAAGCGATGGTTCCCTCAAGATCAACTATTTCCTTAGTCAACCTGATGTCTTCTATAATTACTTGTTTCCTCCTGCATTGGGTTTTAAGGTGCACTCTGGATCTAGAGTGATTATGCCAGAATTTTGCAACGTCATCGTAGTCACCTGATTATTGCATATCAAATCGATCATTTATGGTGTTGTAGTAGTCCACTGGTTTATGCTCAACCGAGCCCAATAGTTTGGTTGGTTTAATGTGGTTGTGATACAGCCATCCGCTTTCTAGTTTTTGTGCCTCAGCAAGTTCATTTCGCAGAGCGATTTCCTCTTTTAATTGTGCTGAAGTCAATAATGCCGGATGAAGATGGCCGTGATATGCATTAAGGATAACATCAATGATGACTCGTTGTTTTTCTGTGATACGCCTCATAAGCATCATTATGTGCATCGCATACGTGGTGATGGTTTGTACTCTTTGGTAGTGATCGAGCTTGGAGGATATGTTGTGTACCTTTCCATTGAGATAAAGAGTTTGTTGTGCGATTGATTTAAAATGTTTATTAGCCACTTCTCTGTCATGTTGGAAGACGTTTATCGTGGTATTTATAATTGAGGTCTGGTTTCGAACTAGATCCAATAAATATTTTTCGTTGTTCGCTGTTCTTTCGAGTTGGTTTTCGATATAAGAGGCATCTCTTTGGGTCATAACTCCAAAGGCATCACCCAGGATGTATCCTATAGTATCCCCAATGTCACGTTTACGTAATACGTGCTCTTTATTGGTTGACTTGAGCAGTGTGCTTTGTGATATTATTTTCTGTAGCTGTTCATGTAGTTGGTGTATTGTGAAGTCGCAAAAGTTGAACACAGTCCTCGTTTGACAAGTCCCGATTAAATAATTGATGTAGTATGTTAACGAATCGATGTCTTCCCAGTATCCTGAGATTATTTTATGATAATCTTCCACCGTAATGCCATTAGGTTGATTGTACCGGTGTTGTGGAAATATGCACCTGCATCTGCTGGCAACGACTGTATTATAGGTTCGGATGTAACAGGAGAAAAAAAAACCTGTAACTTTCCGAGTAGTAATAAAATAAGCTGCATATTTGTTAGTTTCTTGCATATTGTCCTGATGTGGTGTACTCTTCATTTTTTAACTTCTCGGTCAGGTTGAACACGTGGTGCTGGAAGGGTCGGTTTCATTACTTGGTTATCTGGCATCTGTGTTGGTGTTGTGTCATTCTTATTCTCGGGTTCTATGGGTAGACGAGATAGTTTATGGATTGTCCTTTTCATGAGAACCTCTCCCGGGCCTCGAAGTAATATTACTCGAATCTTTTGATCTAAGCCTGGATGTACTTCAATCACACGTCCAGTCAGCCATTTTAAAGGTGGAGTGTAGTCGCCTGTGATAAGCACTATGTCACCTATTTTTATGTTTGGTTGTTCATGTGACCATTTTCATGTATGTTGTAATCGATTTAAGTACTCCCGAATGCCATCTTTCCAAAAATCTGTGAATCGTTTGTAAGCTGCGATGAATGCTTCAGTGGTTAAATCACTGACTGAGTGAATATGTATGGCCTTAGTTGTCATGCAAACAAAGATGATAAATAACCGTTGTTTGCTTTACGACCTCTTCCCTTTGTTGTACGAATAAGTAGTGGTCCTGCATAATCGATTCCGGTTCTCAAGAATGGTCTTCCGGGTGTGATACGTACTTCTGGTAAATTTCCCATTAACTGTATTCCGGATTTAGCATTAAACCGATGAAACTTCACACATTTGGATATTAATTTTCGTGTTAGATTTCGACCGTGTATGATCCAGTATTTTGTTCGAAGCGATGAGCTATTGACAATTGTGTTCCTCCATGCAATGTTTGTTCATGGGCTTCTTGATTTAGTAGTTTAGCTATTGGATGGTTCTTTGGAATGATAACTGGATGTTTCTCATCATAGTTCCAAGTTGTTGTATTTTCAATTCGACTTGATCTAGGAATGGACGATCTTGGTCTAGAAATGGAAGCAGTTGCGTGTATTTTCGTATTTCTTCCGCCGTAGGAGCTTCTTGGTTGGTTACTACCTTTTTTCGGCATTTATTTGTGAATCTCGCAACATATGCCATAATCCTTTTTATGGTATTGAAGTTTGAGTATTTTAGATATAATGGATCAATAACGTTGTCTTATGTTACCGCAGTTGTACTCAATACTCGTTATTTAAGTTCCAATTGATCTGGTTTGCCTCTATTATCATTAGCGTCAGCTGGATTGCTTTTTCAAAGATAACCTCAGGCCCGTTCCGCCATGTATTATGTGTTATTAATTCCGTTGCTTCGGTACCTCTGGATGCATAATCCGCTGGGTTGTTGGTTGATTTAACATAAAACCACTGAGACGAAGAACTTAAATTCTGAATTTCCGATATTTTATTTGCCACGAATGTTTTAAATTTGTGGGGCTTATTTTTCACCCACCCTAACACGATCATTGGATCCGTCTAAAAGTATGTTGATGTATATCCAAACTGCATGTCTTGCTGCACCCTATTCATTAAATTTGCAAGCAAACTTGTTCCGCATAATTCTAGCTTTGGCAATGTTAGCTTGGTTGCTATTGGTGCTACCCGTGTTTTTGATGTTAATAAAGTTGCTTTATTTGATGCCCTGTCATAGAAGTATACCACTGCTCCATAACCCACTTCGGAAGCATCACAAAATCCATGCAATTCTCCTTGTAGAGATTGATCGAATTTAACCCACCTCGGAATTTGTATCTATCCTCCAACCTTGGGAGGGATTTGTAATATTGCTAACACGTGTTATCGATGTTTATAGAGATCCATAGCATTTGCATTAACACTTTGCCTTTTATCGTAGTTGGAGATAGCCAGCCTAATGGATCAAATAATTTTGACGGCTCAGATAACATTTTGCGTTTGGTCATTTCTCCAATTTTTACGTTAATATTCACCTTAAATTCAAACGTATCGGTGCCTGGATTCCAAATTAAACCCAGTGTTTTTACTGACTTTGATTCGTCGTTGTTGTGAAATATGATAGGCTCGAAGGCTCTCGAGTCCGGATTTACACCTTCTAAAAGTTGGAAACAATTGGAGGTCCATTTTCTCAGGTTGAATCCTCCAGATTGCAGCAATTTTATCAGTTTGGTTTGTGCTGTCTGAGCTTCCTCTATATTGTTATTTCCTGATAATAAATCATCTACGTAGAAACTTTCTGAATTATCCTTGCTGCTATTGGGTAGTTTTTCTCCTCATCGGCCGCTAGCTGTTGTAATGTCTTGATGGCCAAATATGGTGCCGAAGCCATTCCAAATGTCACGGTTGTCAGCTGGGACCATTATCATTTTGTCGGATGATGTTCTCTATAATATTTTCTGATATTTTGATCCTACGGATGTATTCTTATTTGTCGATACATTTGTTCTATGTCCGCCATGTATGCTACTTTGTATTTTCTCCAACGTAGTAGAATTGACATCATGTCCTCTTGTAACTTGGGTACCACGAGTTGTATTTGATTCAAACTGATATCGTTGCTTGTCTTAGCTGATGCGTCAAATACGACCCTTAATTTTGCTGTGGTACTGGTTGTTTTGAGCACCGCGTGATGAGGATTCGTTGTCGTTATATTAATTACTGTCAATCATATGTCCTTTATTATAGTACCCTTCTATCCAGTCCTGATACTGCTTGAAAAATTCCTTTGCCACTGAGAAATGTCGTTCCAATTGAATGAATCTTGCTACGGCCCTTTGTTTGGATCCAAGAGATGGTAAATTCGTACCGTGTAACGACCGTCCGTATCTCGACAATAATTCTAATGATAATGGTTTTCACATAGATTTTCTTCCTCTGTCATCAGCTTCTTGGGTTGCATCTCTTCTAATTCCCAGAATTTCTTTAATTGCTGGTCGATGTCTGTTAAGGTAACCAACGACGTGATCTTGGAAGGTTTATTGTTGGGGGTATTACCAAATATAATCCATCCTAGTTCTGTTTGTTGGGCAATTGGTTCTCCTTGTTTTCCTTTGACAATCTGGTTCATCACAATATTTGGATAATAATCGGCACCTAATAAGATGTCAATTTTGTTTGTAATGACTGAAATTTGTGAGCCAGGATCTATTAACATCCGTAAGAGTTTTGGTTCTTGGTTTCCAGTCTATATTTCAACCAATGCCGTGGCCAATAATGTGGACGTTAACTGGTCGTACTGGTTTACTAGATGGTTCGTTATCTTTAACTGAACGGTTGTCTCACTTTTTGGAGTGTCATCTATCTTCGTGGTGAGCATCGTGCGTCGCGGTGGGTTATTGGAGTGCAATAAAGTTTTGTGACGTCCCATACAAACTAAACATCGTATAGAATATGGACAGGGGTGGTGGTTCTGCTTTAAACACATGTTGCAAAGTCGCTCTTGAGCGATGAATTTGGAACGTTCTAAGGTGGACTGTTGTTGGAAATTAATACAGTCCTTTAATTCGTGCTGCATGGCATGTACGCTCTCGGTTAATAAATCATGTAATAATTTAATTGATGTTGCTGATTCAGAGTGTATTGCTGGAAAATTCAGCATCGCGTTCACATTGTTCGACGCCATTTGTCTTTTATTTTGGTATCGGTTTACCAACAGCTGCCATGCGTCTCTGTAATTATCACCAGTGGTTTCAAGGTGGCTTATTAGTCTGCTCACGCTCCCAAGTACCGTAGTTTTTAGTTGGTGCATTTTTATGGTGTCACTGATGTCGTCGTTTTCATGAATAATCCTTCTAAGTAGGTCATAAAAGGATGCCTATTTTAAGGGGTCCCCATGAAAATGTGGAATTTCAATCGGCCTTAGTTTGACTTCATGTTCCATTGATTTTTGTTTGTTCAGCACGTTGGTGATTCTGGATCTTAGTATCTCGAATTTGTTGATCAATGTTGAGTAGTAATCGTCGACGAGGTACGGCTTCTTAACTTCTTCATCAGCAGTAGCGTCCACTAACAGTTCCTCATGAAGTTGCTCGATTTTTGCTACCCTGGCATCGAGCTGGGTTAGCTTGTGTTTAAGTTGATCTTTGCAACCTTCAGCTTCTAGCAATTGTGCAGCGTCTGCCATTAATCTAAAGCACAAACGCATCTTGACCTTCTGCTCTTTATATTTGTGTATGTCCTCGCTGTCTTGCACCATCGAATTTTCTACGTCGCTGTTGTTTGTAGTCTCGTTGGCATTAGAGTTGCTTGCCAGGTCGATGTTGGCTGGTGTGGTAGAAAGGCTTGCTAGACTATTTGTTACTATTTGTTTGGTGATAGATAATTATTAACATTTGCCGGCATTTCTGTTACTGCTTCTAATTTTTCCTTTAAATATTGTTGAAAGTTATTATAGAATGACTAAAACGACTTTCGTTCCTCCCAGTAATTATGAGATGGATTATGGATTATATTATCATGATATGTATCTCTCATCTCTCTATCGGTAAGGCTGACTTCTTCCCAGATGGTTTTAATGGTGTTAAGTTTTTTCTGCGGGTATTCTTTTGTTTTCCTGCTCCCGCTATCTTCGTTGTAATTCGTTTTGATTTTTTGTATCTCATCAAAACGAGCACCTGTTGTTTGTAAAGTTGCTCCATTGCCTATTGTGTTTATGCGGCGTTAATGTGACGAACTTTAATTTTCGAGAATTGTTTTTGAATATTCTCGCACATTTTTTATTCAACTGGTAGCCGTTTATTGCTTGGCTCGAAGAACCAATGTTAATTTTCACTTTAGTATTCAAGTCGTAAATTTGGACCAGCGATAAATTACAATATTAATGCAGCTAAAGAACTTACCAGTGTAGGGGAACTTTAGCTGGAAATAAATCAAAACGTTTGACTGCTCAATTATAACTCAATTTATTGCCCAAAATGTAAGTGTTTATATACAAAAATAATTTGCCGAAATAGCAAAAATTATATGAAACAATTTGTATAAATCAAAAATTTTCACACAATTAGGTTAAATTGGCTTTCCGCTTTGAACTCTTCTCAACGACAAAATTTTTTTTACTTACAGTTTATTTGATTTCCCGCCGTAATGAACAAAAATTTTGTTTGTTATGTTGGTAATTGATTCAAATATGCACACCACTACAAATGCAAAAGTATTACAGCTCGCGACATTCTCAAGACTGATTCAGAAAGTACAAAATTTGCAGAAACAGGATCAATATGTAGCAAACGACTGAGGCGCAAACAGCATGTGGGAGCGTAGATATTGAAACGACCAAGTAATTCGTCACAATCTATTCGGAAAATCAAAACATCGTGAACGAAGATAACAGATACAGCGTCTCATCGGTGATCCAAACGTTGTAGTTATAATAAATTATAACGATCATTATAAGGCGGGAGAATACTGATGCACTCTTTCAGTAGGTAATTCACGGAGGGCATACAAAACAAGTTGCTTCTGAACGCTATTAATTGTATTGTTACGCCCCTGGTTGTGTAACCATCATCACATTCGTTTTCGTATTTTGAATGGTGTTCCGGTGACCACATGGTGTTCACATTATTTTTCTTTGTGTATAATTTCCTCCGTTCGTTTATTTTTTTTCATTGTTCGTGAGCGTGTGCTGTATGGGGAAAATTTAATTGATGTCACGTGCACTAATGATTTGTTCTAATTTGGGTATGTCGTTTGTTTCTGAAGAGAGATGATATTTGTTACGCGATTGTATGCGCTTTACTGGAATGTTCTTTTAAGAGAACATTTTGGTTTTTTCTTTATTTTTGGTTGTTGGTGTGTGTGATGCATAAGCATGCGTGTCTACTTAAGAGCCAACCAGCCAACATTTAAGAAATTTAACAGAATATAACGAAAGTTTTTTCTTACGGAAAATTTGACAGATCGGCTAGCGAAGCTGTAACACAAGACACAACTTGTTAATTACATACTTTGAAGTGACGGTAGTTTACGAAAAAATAAAAATTATAATATTTATATCTTGTCATTTTTCATTGAAATATTATCAAACGATGGAAATCGAATTGGAGGAGGTAAATGTACTTTTTAAATTATTAAAATGTGCAAACATCTTAAAAAATGTAAAAGGTAACCTTAGAAGAAATAGATCCTGCGGTGTAAGGAAAATAGACCGCTCAAGAAATCAAGTTGGCTATTTCAAAATAAGTGTAAGTATACCCCAATTAATTAGTGTTCTTGAATTATTTGGTCCTATAAAATCGTTTCTTTTAGGTCACATTCTCTGTCTTACAGAATAATGGGGTTAATTTCAAATTACTTACTTGCAGATACCTTTCTCAAGGATGCACTTTCCAGTCCTTATCGTGGAGATGAAAAATGGGCAAAGAAACGGTGCGCAAGATGGTATATGAGACATGTGATATTATCTGGAAAGTCCTCGGCCTCTTATACATATGCCTCATAGCCAAAGGTACAAGACGTACAACTGATTGCCGACGAGTTTCAGGATTCCTGGAATTTACCAAGTTGTGTTGGAGCCATTGACGGCAAGCACATCGCCATTCAGTGCCCCCGCATAGAGCATGGCGCGAATTAAATAAACGTCAAATATAAAAAATCTTCCGAAACTTGACGTTTATTAAATTTGCGCCGCGCTCTATGTGCGTCTATTTACAAATATCGCATTGTGGAATTTATTCGCAATTCCCAGTTCGCGCTCGATGTGTTGTACGCCTTAAGGTAGTAAAGCAATTTTTTTGACCAATATTATTTTTTATTTAATTAGCAACTTATTTCTAGCATTACAGTACCATTTCTAGAATTCGAAGTCATAGGTTAAAAAAAATATAAAATTTCTTAATTTGTGATGAATCTGTAGTTTAGAAAAAAATATTTATTCTGTATCAGTTTTATACTGCAGTCTTAAAAAATTAATTAATTTTAAGTAGTCATCCAATCCCGAATTAAAAAATTAAAAGTTTAATATTTGGTAATCCCTCCTTTATTTTTGATGACAGCATTAATACGGTGTGGCATTGAATTCACTAAATTTTGTATTACAGTCAGCGAAATTTCTTCATACCAAGTTTTTTCCAACATCTTCTATAGCTGTAATTTAGAGGAAGGTTTTCTGTCAGCAATTCTGGTTTTCGTTATGTACCACAAATTTTCTATAGGGTTCAGATCTGGGCTATTACCGGGCCAATCCATGGCAATAATACCCAATTTTTCTAAAAATTCCTTTACCTACGGAAAATACAAAATTATTCCCGGAAATTTTCCTTATAAATTTGTTTGCGGTAGACCGATCTGTTAAACAAAAATAGCTACTAACCGATTTGGCACGATGACACGGCGCAGAATCGTCTTGAAAAATACAGTTCAAGGTCTTAGATAAATACATTTCTAATGATGGAACCAAAAACTCTACTAAGATTTTTTTATAGACATTTGCATTCACAGTAATTTCGATTCATGTCATTTCTCCTAAACCGTAATAGAAAAAATAACCCCATATCATTTTTCCTGCTGGCTGCTTCACAGTTGGTCTTATGCACTCATCATTAAATCTTTCTCCTTTTCTACGACGAACGTATTGTATTGCCTCACTACCAAATAAACAAAATTTACTCTCATCTGAGAAAATCACATTCCTCCAATTAATTTCTGTCCAATTTTCTTATTTTCTGGCCCTTAATAATCATTTCTGCTTCATTACTTTCGTACGCTTTTTTGATGGTGACTTCCCCATTAAACCTTTCTCTCTATAAGCCTTCTACGTACCGCATGAACTCCTATTTCGCTTCCTCCAGCTTCAATGACTTCAGTTCTAATATCAACATCCGTTTTAAATCGATTCTTCAATGAAATCCGCGCTAGAATCCGATCTTGTGCTTGGGTTGTTTTCCGTATTTTTCCGGATCCTTTTTTTCGTTCTAAGCGACCTGTAGATTTATAATGCTTAACAAATTTAGTCACCGCAGACTGAATGAATCCAACTCTCTCAGCAATCTGCCTGGTGAACATTTTTTCCGACGATAAAGCCTGAATTTTTGATTTTTCGTTTTCACTTAATTTTTTATTTTTTGCTATTTTAAACGTGTTTTGAACTTATCAGATTACCACTTTGAAAATCGACCTAAAACTAATGTAATTTATTCAAATGCAATTGCTAAATTGTTTACCACTATGTTTTGTTTTAAATTTTGTATCAATTCTTGCTGAGTACATTTCTGTGCTCGCTACAGTAGGTGCTTATAAGTACTTGCGGTAGTCGATTGGAAAGATATTCTTCAACTTTTGTAACAACGGTGGTAATAAATAATTGATATATCGTCGTTCTATCTTAATTATTTAGATGCACTGCCCGTAAATTTGTGATGTATCCTAGTATGTCTAACCGCATCGTCTCTTCAGCCGTGTTTGGTATATCATCGTATAATAAATCATCGTATTGTCTTAAAATACGGGTCATCCGCAGTTTCTACGCTTTCTGTCTATCAGAAAATTCCACCATAATTTCCTTCAACATGAAGCACATGTCCTCAAATGGATCGGGTTTTTGCCCCTTTGGGTTTGGCGATTGTAAGATTTTAACTTCTCGTAAAAATGTGTTCCAATTTTGTAAATATAATAAATGATTAAAAATTATTTATATTTTAATACATACATTCTGGGCTGTATGTCACTTTTGAATAACTTCAACTCAATTTAGAAACCAGCAACTCCATTTTTCCTACCAACAACTAATAAAATGCTTTTGACAAACCCTGCTAATACACGCCCCTGCATCGTCACCGACGATCTATAGATCTCCCCTTTGTATCTCCATCCTCCATCAACTCGTTCAACTCCACAGCCCTAAAGAAAACGAATCTTTCACTCCAATGATTCTGGCTCGGGATTATCTGTACTTCATAGTACGTGTACTCCCTTACCATACGCCGAATTGGGGTCCCAAATTCTGTAATCTCTAGTTGTGTCCTCACATACGCACACCACATCTCACAAGATGGCATTGTCGGAGAAGGTCTTTCAGATACAATGGTTTCTTATAATGAAGCCGATTATGATGCTGATGGTGCACTACCTGAAAGAAATATACCGAATAATAAAAAAAACTTTTTCGCTTCTTTATTTTAAATGAATTCAAGTCTTTTATTTATTTATGTAAGATTATACAGCAATTTGCTTAATTTAATGTTGCCGCCAACAGGGTTTTAAGTATTTCGTTCGATACGCCCAACTGAAAGGGGAATTTAGGTATCTAAAATATATGGGCGTAAATAACCCTAATATCGCGGTTAAAAGTGTTATTATTTTCCTTTTACAGATTATTATTTTCTTTTATAGCCTCGACCATCTGCAATATCGCCTCCGATTTGTCCTCTTCGACCCGTATTTGCTCCTGCCGAAATTTTCGAAGCTCCCCACCCTCCCCACTTGACGAATTTAAGCCGCTTAGCTCCAAATTGCCAAAGTCTGGTGAACAACTTGTTTCAGGTGTAGTTGTCTCAGGAGTACTTGCCTCCATGTTATTGGGTAAGTATACCGTTCGATCTTCTCGGAAGATTAAATCAAATTTCTCGTAATATTCTCAATGGGCCCTACCTTGGCCTGTTTTTTGCCGAAGTTGCCTTATGTTTAAGTATGTTTTTTATTGAACATTTTTTTATTAATTTCGGTAGCATCAAACAAGTGCCAGAAACCAAAAAGTGTTCAAATTTGAGGTATATTTTTAAATATTCCGCCATTTATATTTTTTGTACTAGAGTACCAAATGTTATTTGACAGATGACAATGACAAGTACAAACATTCCGGTTAGTTAAAATGGATCGCTATACGAGTGAACAACGTGTTTTCATTATTAAAACTTATTTTAAATATGGTGAAAGTTATACTAAGGCTGTTTTCCAAACACCGACTTATTGACTTATTCGAACTTATTCAAATAAGTCTGCTGAAAAGGAGACTTATTCTTTAGTAATTTTTCCTATAGAAAACTTATTTATTTTTGGTGTCATGGAAACATTCTGTCTAATTATGTGTATTGTCAACAATTTTCAGAATAAGTCGATAAAAGCAATTGGAATGACTTCATTGACTTATTCAAGATGGCGTCAAATAAGTCAATAAGTCTGAAATAAGTCGGTAATTGGAAAAGGGCCTAAATTACTTTTGTTAAAATTTTGTTATTTATAGACAAATACTAGTCAATGAATGAATTGAGCGTAGGACCTAGTTATCCAAAATTAGAACCTAAATTAGATATATATTATTAAAAATTTTTGTGGTATATCAGCAATACTGTAACTTTTCGGCAGTTGGGCAACCTTTTGGAGTAATGGAACCAACATCGTGGTATGTATAGTTGTACGGGTTGCGCATTTCTTTGTTGATAATGGTTGTTGTCCGGGCTATTATACAATTTCTTGTGGTCTAATAATAAGTAATTAAATGTATAGATCGATAATATTTAAAATGGCCTTCACAAGAGGAACGAATTATAATTTCAGAAAAATTTGAGCGAATCAAAAAAATGCGCGATATACTTAATTGGTGTGATCGACTGGACTTATATCAAAATAAAAGCACCACAGTCAAATTCGGTATATTATTACAACCGCATTTTTTTAGCATTTCAATGCAAGTTATTGTAGATGCAAACAAAAAAATGGAGGTGTGGCCAACACACGACTTTCTTTTACGAACATCGAATTTTGAAAAACTTTTATAATTCAAATTTCCCGCAAACTTAATTAAGATTGTTTTTATTATTTCATGTTTTCTGTAAATTGTATATTTTTGAAATATTTGCAAAATAAATTTTCTGTTTTACGGAATCTGGGAGCTGGGAACTGGGACCCCAAAATTTATGTAAAAAGTTTAAACATGAAGTTGCAGTTTGATTGCTTAAACCATTTGGACTACAAATTGACAGTCATATGTATATACCAACAGACACCATTTCAAAACTCAATTTTTTGAACTCATTAGTACACACGTAAAAGAAATAAAAGGTGATATTTATGAATTTAAATTTTTTCTTTTAATTTTTTGGAATTTGTATTAGTGATTTTTTGTAAATCTTATACTTTTTAAAATATGTGCAAAACACATTTTCGGGCCGAGAGTGGCCACTTCCGGTTGACCGATTTGGCAATTTAACATACATGTAGGCTAAATATTTTTATAACATACAGTACGTCACTGAAGTGTGCAAATTAATTATAATTAGCATAATTGGGCTAATACACACAATAATTAAAATGACAAATGCAAGAACTGCTGTAACTCCCTGTAAAAAAGTGTGGGGGGGGGGGGCAGGAGTTGCGAAATATTTTTGCAATTATAAAACGATATATATACTTAAGTATTACAAACCCTAATAAGTCGTTAAAAAAGTTAAGAAACATGAAAAAATGATCCACATTCAATTATGTAATATTTGCATTAAAAACCGGAAGTATGTCACTGTAGTGTGCAAATTAATTATAATTAGCATAATTAGGCTATATATACACATATATTTATGTGTTGGCAAAACAATATTTAATTTTTTTTTTATAAAATTTTTAAATTTTTTTTAAATTTTTTTTTTAAATTTTTAATTTTAATTTTTTTTAATTTTTAATTTGTTTATTTTTATTTTTTTTTGATTTTTGGAAACATTTTGTATTAGTAATTTTTTGTAAACCTTATACTTTTTAAGATATTTGCAAAACAAATTTTCTGGCCCAAGGGAGTGGCCACTTTCGGTGGACCGATTTGAAGTAAAATTCACTGGGACCTCCCAATTTATCCAAAAAGCTTAAATCTGAAGTTTCAGTTCGATTGGTTAAGCCATCTGGGCTGTAGAGAGGACACAGACTGACAGACAGACAGACGGACAGACAGACGGACTGACAGACAGACATCATTTCGAAACCCACTTTTTCGGACTCAGGGGACCTCAAAACAGATAAATCTTCAATAATCTCAAGGTCGAAAATTTTCATGATTACTATACTTTATTTTACTTACGTAAAAGAAAGTAAAATGTATAGATATTTACTGTGGTGAACCTAGGTCGTATCACGATGGACGGGTGCTAAGACGGAGCACTATCTTTAAGGATATTGAAGATAATTTGCCACGATTCCTCGGAAATAACCAGTTAATTCTTGGAGAAAGCGCATACCCAGTGAAGGAATGGCTAGTTCCACCATTTAAGGATCATGGAGTGCTCAACTGGCCATTGAGCGTTCAATAAGATTCTCTCTTTCTTCTGATTAGGGGTCTGAGAATGCCATAGGCGCCTTCTGATAACTCGTTTTCGAAGGCTAATGCATTTTACTGAGCATGAATTTCTTACAAAAATCGTTTACTTAGCCTGTGTTTTACACAATATATGTATACCACCAGTTCCAGAAGAACATAACCATCGGCAAAGGCTTTATCTAGAACTTTTACAGAAACATTTATTTTAATTATTTATTATTCCAAATTAATTATTATTTATATTTCAATTCAATTTATTAAACTTTTACATAATTCAATCTTAAACAAAAATATTTAAAAAAAAAAAAATATTCAGTTTTAAAATTATAAAAATGTATATTTAAATGTAAATTAGTTATTGTTAGCCCGTAAGGCTTCCAGTAGCTCTTTATCGCGCTTATATCGTTCCTCGTTAAGGAATATAGGACTAATTTTGTTTCTGCTGAAATTTTGATTTTTTCTCTTTTTAAATTAGTGGCATTTCTGTTGCTTGTACAGGGGTTGTAGAAAAAAGATGTTCAGAGTTCACCGATGGGAAATCGGATAAAGATGACGCGGGTCGAATAGGCGTTTGTTTTTGCCTGGGCGAAATAGTCGCCGTTACGTGGGAACATCCTATTAGAGGTTTGTCCCCGAATATTTCATCGAGCTCTTTTTCGAAGGGAATGATCACTCGGGGATACACCCGTTTGCCGATTGTGATAAGCCCAAATTAGAGCTTTAAATTTATTTTCTAGATGGGCCGCCGTAATAGGTGATTTCTGAAAGACGTGCAATCATTTAAATTAAATATACATGATTATGTGAAAGAACAAGAAAATTCTTACCATTGCGTGCAACGCACTTATGTGTTCCAATACATAGCTAGCATAGTTGTAGCTAAAATGTAAATGCTATAAATGCTCCGGTTTCGGCATCTAATCAAACTCGACGTGGTTTAAAATCTAAATCATTAAAAATCACGAAAATTAAACTAAAAAAACGAAAAACTTAAAAATTGTTGATACACATCTAACAACAAAATATGTTTTATGTTATATACACATGAACGTATTCATCATTTGTCCTTTCCTTTTTTTAGTCTATGTACTCATAATTTTTACCTGTTTGTCACCTCCTTTCAAGAAAAAAAAAATTAATTATTATTATTACTCATATCAGAATTATTATTTCTCGAATATTTTCTGTCTTAAAATACAAAATTAAAAAAAAACGAATGGGGTTCAAGCTCCACCTGAACCGCAAATGTTTGGTAAAACATAAAATCAAAAATAGAGGTAAATATTGTGACGATTTTGGCCATCATACAACAAGCTCACGTTATGAACAGCAATATCTTAGATGGTTAAGTGTTATAAACACGACCTAAGGCAAGCAGAGAACGTTTTTGGTTTATTTTTAATCGTTAAATAAAGAAATAAATCTGTTGTCCTTGTCATAGCCCCCACCGGTAGCAAGCGGAGAGAATTAAATAGTTAAGTCAAAGCAAACATCAAAGTATATAAAAGTAGAGTGAAATAAAAAGTACACAGTGTTTTTAATTTCAAAATCCGAACGAACTCAGAAGCCCAGTTCGTAACAATAGTCGTGTTCCAGTCGACCACTTCAATTACTTATGAGTACTTGAAGTGGTCGACTGGAACACGACTAATATTTTTGCTATATGACATGATTTGTTTTTTTTTGTATTTTGAATTTTTTTTTTGTATTTTGAAAATGATGTTCATTGAAAATTTATGGTATGCAATTATACATATTACATTGAGAAAAGTCGGACGCACAGAAATATTTAGCCTCAAAGATGTCGTCATGACATTTTTAACACAGCATACATGTAACGTGAACACTGAAAGTACTCTCGCTATGTTTTTTGTCCTTTTTGTTTCTATTTTAATGTGATAAATAAAAGGAGATGAAATATTTTTATTTAATATAACATTTTATATGACACGCAACAATTTAACGCAACATTTAACATAACATTCTAACGCAGCGTGTAACATGAACCCAAAACTAGTACCCTAAATGTTTTACCAAACATAAAAACGGTAATGAACTATAATTTCATGCCAAATGTACTTACAAATTATTTTTTCTACGATAGACAGTAACCTATGCTTTCGATGATGATTTTTGAATTTAAATTATATAAGAAAAGGAGCCTTTGCATCGTACACTAAAATCGTGTGGAAATATTCTCATTATACATTCCTTAATATTGCTACACGATTTGGAGAAAATCCAAATGTTTTAATGGTTTAATAAATTAGTGTTGATCCGTACAAGTTTGAAATTTTTTATGTTTCAACTTATTTATAAATGTTACAGGGCTATTGTATCGTAGAAAAAATAGCGTGTATAACTCGTGTGAAAATGAGTCATTGCAATATTCAAGTGGTTGCAGCCCTCGCTATCGCTCAGGCTGCAAATTTCACTTTCATATTGCAATGACTCGTTTTCTTCACTTGTTATACAATATACTATTCCATTGCATTTTCTTTGTATCGAATTTCTTCTTCTCTTTTATTTTCTTTAAATAATGAATTTTTGTCAAGATTTTTTGACGTTTGGAAAATAAATGGAAATGTACTACTAGATGTGTGTATTTATTATTATTATTATTATTTTTAACAATTTTTAAACAATACAACTTATATACGATACAATATCGCAAACCTTTGTGCTTATACCAAATTATTAAAAAGTAGGAACAGTTAGAAACTCAAGGAGTTTATATTAAATGTTCCGGTTCATCCGTTGTAACTATTAACAATATATGCAAGGGTTTTCCATTTGGGACTTGCCAACTTTGAACTTCCACTATGAACGCACCCTTAAACCAATAATCAAACTGTCAGTGTTCATTAAAGGCAACATTTTCATCATGGTGAAGTACACGAGCGAACAACGTTTACAAATAATTAAAATTTACCAGTTTACCCAATTTTACCAATTTCTTCGCAAAACCATCTTCAGTGATGAAGCGTATTTTTGGCTAAATGGCTTCGTCAACAAACAGAATATGCGTTATTGATCAGGTGAAAACCCTCATGTGTTTCAAGACACACCACTTCATCCACAAAAATAACTGTATGGTGTGGTTTTCATGCTGGTGGTGTCATAGACCGTTTTTTTTTTTCGTTGATGAAAATGACCGTCACGTTACATTTAATGGAGATCGCTACAGAGACATGTTGCAACGTTATTTCTTTGGTCAATTGTATGAGCTAGACCAGAGGCGTCCAAGGTAAATGAGTATTTTTGACAAATTTTCAAAATAACTAGTGCATTAAAACTGCGATTAGAATAAAAAGCCAACTGGACAACGCGGTAACTATTTGGATACATATCCATATCCACCGAATTTATTACTCTGGGGCGAGTGTGAAGACCACCGCAATTTGTCTAACAATCGACTTATTGAAATCTAAATTCGATGAACGTATTATACCCAGAAATAATCCTATCGATTGGCCACCTAGATCGTGTGATTTAACACCTCCAGGCTTTTTGTTATGGGGCTATGTTAAATCATTGGTCTATGCCAACAAGCCGGCGTCGTTAGAGGAGTTCAGAGCCAATAATGAACGAGAGATAGCGGCCGTTTCCGTCGAAATGTGTGGCCGAATTGGGTAAAACAAATCGACACATGCAATCGATCCCGTGGTGGACATATGCACGATGTTGAACTCCATACATAAATGTTTTGATTGTACTTTGAGCCAATAATACAATTTTCGAGATATCTCAAATGGTTTGCGTTTTATTTAAAAAAAAAAGTTGTGAAGTCCTTATTGGAAAACCCTTAGTATTTGAGGGAATGATCAAAACTTACAGCGATTATTTCTCAAATCTGGATACATGGCTCTCCCTTTCCCTGATAGTACATTCATTATTCATGCCCATCGATAGACGACTCTTTTTCAGCAGTCTTATTCCCTCCATCAATTTCAAAACTTTGCTTAGTAATAAGCAAAAACCTAATTCTCAAATATATGTGCCATCTTCCCAGGCTCAGTAACAACCTTTGCTGTATTTTACAACCTTATGCACATTATAAAAATAACATAAAACAACCACTGATCTTATGTAATCGTTATCGTTTCCTACGCCACGACTTCTGGTTATAGTGCCTAGTTTTTATACTTACCCATTTTCTATGACAATCGACAGCTTGGCGCCGTGTTGCTGAGGTGCCGCAGAGTTCCTTGATTGAGATAAAAAAAATACTTAGTTGTTGCTTACTTCTCCAGTGTGGCCCCTTTTTCTTGAAATACACATCTCCGGCATTTCCGCATCCCATTAGCGTCACCTCAGACGTCCAACGGACTCCACCTTTCTGATCTTTGACATACACTTCACTTTCATTGAAATTTGTTTCATTTGCCTTCCATAGGAAATCCTCGCGTTTTTTTTATTATAATTAGGCTCACAATGAAAATTTTATTTCCGTGGGTCTCGAACCAGACGCCGAGGCTACTAATTATCTTTTCTAAATTAATTTAGGGCCGAAACACGAGAAAATTAATGAACGGAAGGAGCCAAATGAAACACGTCACTATGCTTCAAAAAAAATTTTACACACTACTATAGTAATCAACGAATCAATCTAATTTAACAATAAAATGTAATAATATTGCTATGAAGTGAAAGTTTTAACCAATTTATTAACCTTTTTGCAAAATCATTTATACTAATTTTTTACCTGTTAGTAAAATTTTTAAATAGTATCGTAAAAAGGATAATTAATTGTTGTACATAATAAAACTGTCAAATTTTAATCATTTCTGCGCCAATTAATTATAGGGTTAAGATATAGCATTTAATTCATATTGGCGATTTGAATTATTGAGCAGCATAGGTTTTATAGTTTAAATATTATACACCAATGAACTACTACATATAAATACCACATTTACACTCATTTTATAATTTTTTAAACTGCAGCGAAATGAGAAAGACTACTTAGTACTTAGTAATGAAATTAAAGAGAACTTCTTTTAATTTATTGTTAAATTTCACTAACATTTAAATGTTTGTCAACTATAATACTCCTTTTGCAAATTAACTGGCATCCACCAGGATTTGTCTACATCTCCGGAAAAAAAAGTGTAGTCCAAAGTAAAATTTAATTTTTTTAAACCAACAATAATTAAAATTGTTTAATTAAAAATTTATTATTTTTAAAATGTGTTTTATTTTATCAACTTATCTTTACCAGCATGTTAATAGAAAAAATAATACCACCATAATTTGTTTACCATCTTTCTTACAACAAACTAAAACCAAAACTCCGCTGGCGTCATTTTTATTAATAGCGACCACCGCAATCATAAAAAAACATGAATTCTAAAGTAAAACCAATAAATAGAATAAACTATAAATAGTGTTTTTTTTTTTATTTACACTACTTTTGATATAAAAAAAATGTAAACAACAATAACCTAAACACAATTTTTATAGAGCAAAAACTACCTACTTTTATCACCTGCCGACTATCATTAATTCTTTTTTTGGTTTTTTATTTATTTATTTTTGTATGTTTTGTAAACAAGGTTAAGTGTAAAAGCAGCAAACTAACTACGAGAGTGGGTAAATACCATCATAAAAACGCAAAAATGTTATAACATAATAAACCCATTTACATATTTTATTACTAAATTATTGATACCACCAATTTTAATTATTATGAAGCTTGTTTATTGGTTTTTCTTATTTGTTTAGCTGGAGGGTTTAATTTAAATCAGGTGTGTCGTGAATGCTTTGAACTGTATTTTTTTTTTGTTCCTTTAATACAATTTTAATTATTAAATTATACACAATCAGTAATCTGTTGCCTGGCGTTCTGAATGCCTTATAATATTTATTGTTCATTAAGATTAAGAATAAGTTATCAATAACTAAATCTTACAATTAGTTTTTTTAAGTTAGTTAATTTTTGGATCCCCGGCAGAATATCAGGATGGTATTTTTAAAAAAGCGAAGGCTTAAAAATGGAGAACTAGGCAGTACGATATTAAATAAATTGACGTGGTAGGATAAAATACTTAAATAGATATTCGTTCTTTGGTAATATTGCATCTGAAAAAGGCTATACATATATGTATAGTGTGTCGGAAATCGGAAAAATACATCCAGTTAATCTGTCCAAAAGGATAATAAAAAAAATTTGTGAGATATTACTAAGAAGAAAGATTAGAAACATTGCATAGCATGAAAGGGCGGTGAAAGATTACTTCGTCGGATGTAAAATTAATTTTACGTGTGGTTTCAAAAAATCCAATGCTATCCTCTCTTGAATTAACAAAGATGATGTCAGTATGAGTATGAGTTTAGTGGTATAAAGGTAAATCCAATAACTGATTATCGATGTTTACTTCAAAGTAATTGAATTTTTTCACGTTTTGCGAGGCGAAAGCCGATGGTGTCTGTCCTCTATGAAAAGTTTGGTTTTTATTAAAGACAATATCCACAACGAGATTTCTCGTTGAGAAATTTAAATTTATGGCCCACACCTTGGACTGAAATAAACTTCGCCGATAAACATAAATTTCTTCCGCGCGAATTTGATTCGTTTTCAGTATAAATTACAAAAGCATTTATTTTCCTTGTATACCAAAAAGAAAGATTAAATATGATTCTAAGGTTATTTTGGAGGTGACACCTACAGGATATTTAACTCACTAATATATTCTGGGGTTTGTATCTGTACTCACCCGATAAATATATTCCCTATATTTGAGTACAGTTCGCCATTTTGTATTAAATAAATATGTATCATGGAAACATTTAATACAACAACCGAAATTATTCACCACCATACAATTTTGCTTAACCACAAAAAAATTCAGTCTAAGTTTTTTAGTTCACAAAAAGCCTCAACTAATTTATTTTGACACACGCAATTTTCACATATAAAAAACACTCTCGTTTTGATTTTTAATGAGACACCTCGTCGCCATTACAATATATTTTGGAAATTTTTCAAGTGTAAAATATAGTTACTAAATCATTTACATATCATAATAACTAGTGATAAATAATCAAGTTCCGTTCTAGTTTTACGCTATAATCGGCATTATACTTTTTCTCGCACGTCGGCGAAGAAATTACAAGTATTACGTACAACAAAGTTCGCGTTCCCGATTAGTTTCTGTCGCGCAACAACTGGTGTTGATAATTGGTTCACAATTATTAAATCTGGGTAAATAAATTCACGGTGCATAGCAGACAAAATTGTGTGGCCGAAATTAAAATTCTGTGTGTTGTTCGTAATACGGGAAATATCCTAAACACCACAACTGGTGGAAATGGAGCTTAAAAGAATCCCGTGATTTAATAACGACGTCATTATACCCTCATAGCATTTAAAAACAAAAAATACAGTTTAACCTGTCTTAAGATTAGTTGTGGATATGAAATGTTAAAAACCCAATGTAAAGACAAATTTTATAATTTGAAGCGTGTGTACCATCAAAAAACGATCAATGATCGTCGGACTGGAACAGGCCGCTTCAAATTTAATTACTATGATGAGTCCAATGAAATCCGAATTCCTCTATAATATTAACGTCTTTGGGGTGGTGATGGATGGATGGGTGGTGTTTCCTCGATCTCAATTGCTATTCTTAATTGTGTAATCCGATTCCATAGAACATTGTATTTTTTGGTACACCACATTATTCGCTTTATTATTTATTTATTACTGAATAATAATCAGCAAACTTTTTTCGCAACGATTCGATTAAAAACACATTAAATTATTTGAATTCTAATTTATTTTTTTTAAGTTTCTTAAGTAAAACCACCTATCTTTTTTTGGAACCGTTTTTTTCTGGGGTTTTTGTTTTTCCTTTTTTTTTCAAAACCAAAAACTTTGCCTACTTTATATAATACTAAAACTAATCTCAGCGTCTTTGTTTTATCACTTTAGGTTTAGTGTTCTCAACAGAGAGTGTAGACATGACGTGTCAACACAATGCTAGCTATTCCATGTCCCCACAATACTCCCCTCCGAGTAAATTGAAAGACTTTACGAAGATAATTTTAAAGAAATTTCGAATATTCACGAGAAACGACCATCAACGATGACGCAACTTCCTCATTCTTCAATTCAATCTAACAATTTTTTTGGAATCTTAACTTGACGCCCAGTTCTTGTGACCACTGGATCATGATGACTTTTAAGTAAAGTATCAAACGTGACTTTAATTTTAGATGGAGCAGTAGAAACATTTAATTTAGAATTGGCCAAAGGTAATTTATCGACACTGTTATCATCCAGAGTATCCGGTTGTATCACAGGAATTGGCTCACTGCTATCATTGCTTTCCAAATAACATGGTATGAGTCGGTCGATATAAACTACGATGTTTTTGCCATTACTAATTATGGTAAAGAATTTCTTATTTCGATTTACTACAAAATATGGTTCAGAATATGGTGCTTGAAGTGCCTTCCTAAACGCGTCGGTTCGTAAAAATACGTGTGAACAGGTTTCTAAATTTTTACTAATAAAAATGTGTATATTAGCATGATTGGATGCTGGAATCGGTCTAAGTTCATCAAATTGTTTTTTTAAATTTTGAACAAATTCAGACTGATGAATTTTGATATCTAAAGACGATTCTATCAGTTGTCCTGGTACGCGCAACGGACTTCCGAAAACGATTTCCGCAGGAGTGGTTTTTAATTCCTCGCTAAATGCAGAACGTAACCCAATCAGTACAGTTGGCAGGATTGCAGTCCAATCTGGTGGCAGCTTTTAAGGTACGGTGCCTCCATCTTTCTATCATGCCGTTGGCCTATGGATTGTAACTGGTTGTCATGCTTCGATGAAAACCAAGTAACGTTGATAATTCGGAAAATAAATTTGATTCGAATTGGGACCCCTGATCAGTAACAATAGTATTTGGCACGCCGAAACGAGAAATCCACGTGGAGAATATGGCAAAAGCGACAGTGGCCACAATTATGTCTGGGACAGAAACTGCTTCAGCCTATCTCGTGTATCGATCTATTAATGTCACGCATTATCGATTATTATCAGAAATCGGTAATGGACCAATGATGTCTAATTTAATTTGTAAGAACCGAGAGGTGAGATGGTATGCCTTGAAACTTTTGATTTTTGACATGCTAAACAACTACGAGCCATAGTTCTTGAGTCTTTCGCGATGGAAGGCCAAATGACATTTTTAGTCACTAACTTAGAAGAAGCCTTTATCTCTGGATGGGATAGATTTTGAAAGGTTTCAAAGACTCTTTTCCGAAATTCAATTGGAATAAAAGGTCTTGGTAAAGCTGTTATAGTGTCGCAATAAATCATTTTATTAGAGTTGAATTTAATTGGGAATTGCTTGAATTTGTGTGACGTATCGTCGTGTAATATTTCTCGGAATTCTGCATCATTGGATTGAGCAGCTGCTATTTGAGCATAATCTATACTTTCGGGGATAGAAATTAGATTAATGCGGGATAAAGTGTCGGCCACGACATTATTAATGCTTGAAATATGTCGGATATCGGTAGTGAATTGTCCGATAAAATCCAAATGACGAAATTGACGTGGAGATGCTTTTTCCGGTTTTTGGTAAAATGCGTAGAGTGGTTTATGGTCAGTGAACAATGTGAACTCTCGTTCTTCAAGAAGATATTTAAAGTGCTTAATGCCAGAGTAAGCTGCCAGCAACTCTCTGTCATAAGCACTTGTAACGAATTGCTTGCATCGGCGTTTCTACGACACCTGCAAACAATACGTCCACAGAAAAAATACTAAGCCAGGGACTTCAGGGCGGTCAGGTTTTGCCGGCTAAAGCTCAGGGAGTGGGGTGGGGGTATCCTGAAGTATGGTTCAGCCTTGTTAGACCGCATAGGAGGGAAGGAATTGAAGGCAAGGAAGGAGACAGTCACGTATCAACTTACCCAACTATGAGCAAACTTACCATCTCATTCTCTAATCGCCAAACTATTCAGAACGGACAGTAGTCATTCTCAAATTTAAAACAAAAAAAAATCTAATTTTTTTTTTTCCGAGATTAAACCCATTAAACAAAAACATCATCTTTATTTGACAGAATTCAATCAGTTTAAGAAAAATAGAAAATAACTAATTAATTATATGTATAGATTTAGTTCGGTTAGTATACTTAATAACTAAAATTTGTTTGAATTATCGAACCATTTTTAATAAATTAAGTATTACCCAAAAATAGTGATAATAATAATAAAAATTGATAATATTGAAGAATTTCAAAAAAAAAAATTAAAAATATTAAAAATAATTTGCAATTCAAATATGCTTATACTAAATTTTATGAATTTGCCAAAAGAACAAAAAAAAAATGAAAAAAAATTAACTTAATTAAATATAAAAAAAAATAATAAATAATTTCTACTCATAATAATTGCAATTGTTTATATTATTAATTATTATTATGAAGGTCGATTTGAAATACGCATTATGAAAAAAAACCAATAAACTTAGCTTGTACAACGCCCATGATGAATTGGATTACTAATACTGCATAAGTATCCATGTAGACCAACGGTACCATAAATCGTAAGATGAAAGTTCATAACTTAGTTTGGCCTATAAGTTTTTATTTAGTTTTTCTCTTCTTTGGCCACTCAAGTTTGTTTAGTAGTACACAGTATATTGGTGCATTACCCGTTTAATACCACGAGGTAATCATTTCATTAAATTTTATAGTTTTATTCACTTATTTTATAAACACAGACACTATATAGTTTTATAATAATCTTTAAAGATACCATAATTACGATTCAGATACTTTTCATGACTTTTAAACACTTAAATTTATGAAGTTCATACAGATTAATATGTATAAGGCCATAAACGTACTATTTATTATTCACTAAGCCATCCGTAATTAACTGTAGCAAAATATGTTCTGTGTATATTATAGCGATAACAAAATAATATTAAATTATGGAAAATTACTAAACTTTAATTTTTATTTTAATTAATCTATTTGTAATGTTGTTAATTTAGCAAACTATATAGATTTTTCTTTAATATGTATATTATTCATTTTATGTCATTAATTTAACAAGCAAAAAAAAAATTAAATTAAGCCAACATTATCTTAAAATTACTTGATATCAACTCGAAAAAAAAAATCATTAGATTTAAAGGCTCGAGATAACAAAATATATCCACAAAATCTCAAAACTAACTGTCCATCTACTCTTTCCCCAATTTTTAAATTTTATTCATAAGCGCTCAGATTCCGATTTTTTTTCCCCAATACCATTACAATCATACAATATTTCCCCGAAATTAATATTAATTATTATTATTGTTTTGTGTACATACATCTTTGTATTACAACCAGAAATATGAAAGTAATTTATCCCTCAATTGGAACGGTGTAAACGTTACACACTATAATTTTGCTGCGTTTCATTAAGACGAACAGAGAAAAAGCTAAGCGGCTGCCAAGCGTCCGCAACGTTGGACCACTGCCCTAATCGCAGAATTCGAAGCGTCCACAATAATTGCTATTCGCGCAGTAGTAGATGGTTGTGCAAGGAGTCTTGCTTCACAATGTTTCTTCTTACAATAATCGAAGGCTTCGATGGCTGCTGTTGACCATTCTATAGGAGTTTTACTATACTTATTGTAACCTTTCAAGAAGTCGTTAAGCAACATTTGGTCCGATGCAGCGTTTGGAATGAAGCGTCTATAAAAGTTAATCATACCCAAAAATCGCTTGAGATGATTCACCGTTAAGGGGCGTTCAACATTTTTAATAACGTCGACTCTGCTTTGAACGGGTAAAATGCCTTGTGTATTAACTGTATATCCCAGAAATTTGATTTCGTGTGAGGCAAACACACTTTTACTCGGAGTGATAATAAACCGTTATCTGATAGTTTTCCGAGTACTATTTCCAGATGTTCTAGATGTTCCTTATAAGATTTAGACGCAATTAGAATATGGTCTAAGTAAACGAAAGCAAAATTTAGTCCCAATAAAACGGAATGTGTTAATCTCTGGAAAGTTTGGGCCGCGTTCCTGAGACCGAAGGTCATTTTAGTAAACTCGAATAAACCAAAGGGAGTTGAAATGGCGGTTTTAGGGATATCAGATGGTTCAATTGGAATTTGATGATAAGCTTGGACTAAATCTAAAGTAGAGAAAATGTTGCATCCTTCGAGTTGGTACGAAAAATCTTGAAGGTGCGGAATTGGGTAACGATCAGGAATAGTAATTCGATTTAAACTTCGGTAATCCCCACATGGTTTCCAATCACCATTCCTCTTTAAAACCAAGTGCAAAGGGCTCGACCATGGACTGTTACTTGGTTAGCAAATACCTTGAGACATGAGATGTTCGAATTGTAGCTTTGCGATTTTAAATTTATCCGGCGCCAAACGTCTTGTCTTACAGGAAACAGGAGGTCCCTTTGTTTCTAAACGATGTGTAATAACTTTATCACTTACAGCGCACTATTTAAAATGTTCGGAAATAAATGTCTTCGGAAATAAAAATCAGAGGTAACTTGATGGCTCCTGACATTTTTAGTATATTATACTTACAACTACACACTTAAAAAATATTTTATCTTCTCTGTTTTGATTACGTAAATAAAATTAGTTTCATCTATCAATTTGAATTTTGAAAGTGTGGTCATTTTGCGACAAAATAATTTGTGATAGTTTCTTTACCATAAGTGCTTTAATTTAAATTAATAATTTAATTACTTTTGAGTAATAGTTTTTAATCATATTTTAATAGATATTAAGGGTTTCATTTGTGGATTGTATTGTGTTTATTTTTCTTGTTAATGTTTTAGTTTTAGTCATTATATTATTAATTTGTAGTTATTAGTAATTAAATATCTAGCTGACCCGGCGAACTTCGGCCCGCCTCAAAATTAATAAGTGTTGTGTTAAGATATATAGCTGAATTAAATTCAAATTTTTATTAAGATAAAATGAATATTAAAAATGAATTCAATAAATGTACAAAAATCAAAATGAAATGTATGTTAATTACTTTCAAATGAATGTAATTCACATGGCAAAAAGGCATTTGCTTTATTGAAGTGAATCGAAATGATTCGTGTAGCATTGTTGCACTGCATTCTATTAAATTATTTGCTGGATGGGTTGCACTCGGGTCGATTCCCTTCATTGAAGCACCTTATGATATACGACATTTCTCGTTTTGTTGTCAGGTGCGAGAACAAACAAAGCGGATGGTTTGCCGACACGTGAACATGCTACGTACAATTGGCCGTGAGAGGAACATTCATTTTCTAGATTTAGCCCACAAACACTCAAGGATTGGCCTTGTGATTTGAAAATCGTCATGGTGAATGCAAGACGAATCGGAAATTGAATTCGTTTAAACTCAAATGGCATATCGGTTGGGATCATCGGAATTCTCGGAATGAGAACTTCCTCACCTTTGAACTTTCCTTTGAGTATCGTTGCGTGAATCACATTGCCCATGAGTTTTCTCACCACCAAACGCGTTCCGTTACATAGTTTTGGTTGGTTCAGATTTCGAAGCATGATAACTACTGATCCAACCTTCAGTTGTAAATTGTGAGGTGGTAAGCCAGGCAGATCCAATGAGTTTAAAAATTCAGTTGGATAGTTGGTTGCTTCGTCTTCGTTTGTTACACAGTCGATAGATTTGAAGGAATGCACTGGACCAACGATCTGATTTTGAATTGTGAAGTTCAAGTTATCCACATCTTTGTTGATTGTGACCAATTGTGATTTTTGTGGTTAGCATTGATGTTCGGGAACACTTTGTTTATAAGCTCGTTCTTCGTTGAGACGAAATCGCAAAAATTTGGCGGAAACGAAATCAATCCGTTCGATTCGTCGACAGGAAGACGGCCATTACCGATAGTCAGCTATTGCTTGGAGAAATTTTCGGCAGATGGATTATTTAGCAATGCAACACGCATGTTTGTCGTCAGCTGAAGTTTCTTCACATAGCGCCACAGAGTCGATGGTTTGAGGCAACGAATTCGATGTAAAACGACTTTTGACATGTCATCCTTGTACTTGTTCTATAGTTCACGTGGATTCGATGGAAAGCATGTCGAAATAATGATAACAAATAATGTGCGTATCTGACTTGGATATGCAGAAACAATTGCTTCAGCGATTGTCATGTCCCAATGAGTATCGTTTTCAAGCAAATTGAGCTGTTGACATGCAGCACGAAATGTTGGGCACACTACACCATCGACCGTTCGAAGTGATTCAAATGATGTCGGCCCACGAACATTCACCAGCAACATCCGCAAGTAGAAGCATTCGTCATACTTCGGATGAATTGTGTAAATGCGACCAAGAGCATCAGTAGAACGCACATCCGGATGATCAGGAACTGCATCGCCTTGCTTCCGACGTTGAAATTTCTTTGATGAAGCGTTCCAAGTGTAATAACGTGGCATTTTAGAGTTGAGCAACGTTCGTGCAAACGGATCACTTTCAACACGTTGAGCAACATTCGATGCGTATTTCAACACGTTGAGCAACATTCGATGCGTTGAAATAAACTCGTTGTCCATTCTCCAGATGCACCGCCAAATGTATAACAGCCGGATGACGTTCATGAATTGGGAATGAGAATATACACCAAATCGCCTCATTGCAGCTCACATATCGAGTAACTTGATAGTGCGTGATCTCATCAAAAACACTCGGCCAAAAACCTCCATATCGCTGCCTTTCGTGACATATTTGCAGATGTATTTGATAGACTTCACTGAATTGCAATACTCCATGTTGCAATGCGCCTTGAATGTTTTGGAAAGAAGTGGCGAATACGGAACAATCCAACAGTTGTCAACCACGAAATCTTTTCCTTTCACTTTCGTTGTGATAGTTCTACCGTTTTCATCGGGTGATCGACGCCGATTCAGTGGATAACCATCGTTGCCAGTGATAGTCAGCATTGTCAAATTTCGTGGATTACGCTTGGAACACTTGCCGTCAAAAATGCACGGTGATTGAGGGTTAATGGCGCCACATGGACCGTGAATCATGTTCATATAATTACAACATTATGCAGGTCTCGATCGGTTTCGGGATCAGGAATCTCAGGCTCAGCACATATGATGTCATCTATTTGATCTGGTCGAATTTTTTCGACTAACCAAATAAGAATGTGTGCATGCGGCAAGCCTCGTTTTTGCCATTCAATGACATACATCCAGCATCGAGTATCCCCAAAGACGCGATGCTTAGTAATGTAGCTCATCAGCGACCGGATTTTTTGTTTGTAGACACGTGCTGTGATGTCATGCCGATCACTTGATGTTTGTCCGGGGAGCAGCAGTTGAACAATTTCTATCCGATAATTGCATTACGGTTTCGTTGTGAAATATTGGATCTTCTGGCTCGCGGCATTGTAAATAACAATGGAAAATTAATTACACAATTCAAAATTACATAATGAAGCACTCATCGATGCGCGCACAATTACAAATGTGATAACCTCACAAAGTGAACATCTTCGAAGGCAACTTACCGTTTGAAAATCACGATCGAAAATAGAATTCCACAGAATTTCGAACGAATCCGCCTGGAAAATCAAACACGCAGTCCAAAATTACCGATTGGATTGATTTTCGATGCTTTCACAATGTCCAATTCATCAAACTGAACGCACCTCTTTGAAATCACTTTTCGCTGATGAATTTCAGAACAACTCGTTTGAAAAGAATTAATTAAATCGAATACAAATGTAATAACCGTATAAAACTGAATGAAAAATGATGAAAACTCGAAATGCTGATAAATCGCGGCGCACTTAGACCAGAAACTAATGGAAACAACAACAACAACCCATATCAAATCCGCTTTCTCAAGTGTGGACAGTTGCGGACAGATGATATAGACAAATAATATATGGTTGGTATTTTTTCTGTAAACAAACCATTTAGTTTTTATTTTTTTGAAAAAGTGGTTGTGCGTAATTTCGTGAAAATTAAAAATTATCAAATAAAACAAACGATAAAAAATTATATATGTATATAATTAATTATTAATTAAAAATTAACAAAAAAAGGAAATTCATCGAAATCAGTCAATCCGTTCTCGAGATATCATCAAAAAAGCCATTCCATACAAAATATATGAGAAAATGAATTTTCTTCAGAAATTTTTTTTCGTGAATTTTTTAGATGTTTTAATAGTTATTATGCTATTCGGAACGGTTCCCCGAAAATTGGTCGAAACACAATTTTTCTAAAAACAACTCATCGTAAAACAATTCGTAAAACAACAATTCAACAAAAAACAATTTTACGAAAAAACAATTCTACGCAATAACAATTCATCGAAAAACAATTCATCTAAAAACAGTTATTCATAAAATATTTTATATTGCATACATTAAGGAAATTGAATTTATTTATGTTGATCAATTTTAGATTCAATTTTTGTTACGCAAATATTACTTTGGCGAGCCCAGAAAAAATATTGAACGGTGCATATATATAGCACATTCAAATCAAATAAAATTCGTCTACGGCATAACTAAATTGACAGGATTATTTCAAATACAAACAAAAACGTTAGGTTCAGAATTGTTAATAATTAATTACTCAAAGAATTATTATTTAAGCCACAATTGTTATTAACATTTTTTTATTGTTTATAAATAATGAATGTTTATTGTTTTAAGAAATGCCTCATTAACATGATATAAGCAAGGTTACACATGGGAGCACATGTCATCAATATATCTAAGTCCTTAATATTGATTTATTTATAAACAAAAAAAAAATGTTAATAACAATTATGGTTACAAAATAATTCTTGGAGTAATTATTAAACGGGTTGGGTAAGTATCTTGCATTACAAAATATTGCAATAAAAAATCTTGCATAACAATTTCCCGTACATTTTTTCTCTATTCTGAGGAAAATAAATTGAAGAAAAATGGCATCAACTAATTTAACTTAGAATTGTAGAGGCTAACGGCTTCGGTAACTCTCACGGGCACACGGGAGGTCGCTGCGCTCCCCCCCGCTTAGCCCTCCGAGGGGCTTTAGATTTGAATTTCCGGGGACGTAGGAGCCGGGATCAGCAAACATGTCGCACTGCGTGCCGCACGTAGGAGCGGATTATATAGAATCTATTAATGACACCTACTAAAAAGAAAAATAATTGCACTATTTATAAATCCTTTTAAATTGTTTATAAATAAAATAATTTGTTATTAACAAATTATTGTTGAATAACAATAGTATGTTTTATTAATAAATACAATTAAATCACTTGAAAATGATTTTGCTATAAATTAAGAATTTATTATTATAAATATAATCAAAATTGCATTTGATTTTGGCTAAGAAATGTTTATAATGTTATAAACAAATTAATTTGTTAATAATAAATTAAAAAATAAAACCTATTTCTCTGTGTGACTACATTAATCCGATTTCCCATATAAGCTTTTCGATCAATTGTGTTTTAGATGAATTGTTAAATCTTCATATAAAATCTCTCGATGACGCGAAAATTCGTCGAAAAACAATTGATCTAAAACACAATTCATCTAAAAATTCATAATAAAAAGAATTTTTTACTATGGGATTTGGTTTTGATTGAGTTTTAAGATTTTTTCCTTAACAATGATTGAATAAAATTACGAAAATTAAATAATTTATTTATAATAAATATATAAACAATATAATTGTTTATAAACAAAAAAAAAATGTTAATAACAATTGTGGCTTAAATAATAATTCTTTGAGTAATTAATTATTAACAATACTGAATTAACATTTTTGTTTGTATTTGAAAATGCAGGTCGAAAATTCTTAAATCCTTATAAATTGTTTATAAATAAAATAATTTATTATTAATAAATTATTGTTGAATAAACAATAGTATTTTTTATTAATAAATACAATTAAATCATTTAAAAATGATTTTGCTATAAGAATTTATTATTATAAATATAATCAAAATTTTATTTGATTTTGGCTAAGATATCTTTATATTGTTATAAACAAATTAATTTGTTAATAATAAATTTATAAAATGAGTGTTATTTCTAATAATTTTCACGTGCTGCATAGTAAAGCTACGTCAAAAATTGATTTGTAGTGTTGATCAATATGCATTCAATTTCCTTTAGTCTTCATAATATAAAATAACTGTGTTTCGATGAATTGTTTTTAGATGAATTGTTATTACGAAGAATTGTTTTTTCGTTAAATTGTGTTACTATGAATTGTTGTTATATGAATTGTTTTAGATGAATTGTTGTTATATGAATTGTGGTTTAGTAGAATTGTGTTGCGTAGAATTTTCGGGGTACCGGAGCTATAGGCGGGAAACACGTTAATATGTATTATTAATTGTATAAATCTTAAATTATTGTGACCAAATTTAATTATGTTTTCATTTAAGGCATTTGGTAATTCAGGATCAAGCCAATTTAATTACAAACACCAACATTCAGTTGTGTTAATGGCTATGTGCGATATCCGGTACCATTTTACTATGGTGGGTATTGGTAATGCTGGCCGAAATACTGATGGAGGAATTTTCCGAAAATCCTTTTTTGGATCTGCAATCCTCAAAAGATCGGCCAGTATGAATTTTTCTATGTGGGCTATTGATACTTTAGTGACTTGAATGTATATGCGCAACCTAGAAATTTGTACAACTGACCAGTAATTTGGTATAATTCGAAATGTGATGAAAATTGTAAATAAATCGAAATTTCGTTAACCGAATTTTTATTTTATTCATAAATTCATGGAAGGAATCAATGAATTAGTTGTTATAATAATTAATACTAATATTTATTGATCACTATTATTATTGTTTATATTGTTCGTTCACTGTTGTATTTAAGTACTATACAGGCACTAGGAGAAGAGTTATAATTAAAAACAACACCGATCACAATGACATTTATAAACTTTATTTTTTAAATTTGATTTGACAAAATTGGTTACACTGAATTTATTTTATTTTTCTTAAAACTAAGACCGCTCTCGGTCGGTAATTCTTACTAACTATATATTTTATTTTCTTAACACAAAAGTTTTTGTTTTTAAAATTGCCAATTCGGCTTAATATTTTTTTATTTTATATTTATATTCAATAACCTAAAATTGTGCCAATGCTTATTAAGGTATTTTTTTCTGATTTTTGTAATTTGTATATTGCAATTTTTTGTACTTATAAATATTGGGAAAGAATTTTTTGGAATGTGAGTTAATGTAGGTTCATTAACTCACGGTTATGATTACGGTTGGGAAATTGGGACAATTGGAATTATTTATATTGGGACAGAATCTTTGGCATGTGCGAGTTAATGTTGGTTCATTAACTCACGGTTAGGATTACACAACATACCTTCCCCCTATGAAGAAAAAAAAATATGTTATTCATATTTTTTTTATTCTTTGCATATTGCATATTTATTTATTTGAGCATAAAATAAGATGAATGAGCACTAAACTTTTTTCTGTTTAGGTACTGGTTTTACATACTTAATTTATCCCATTTTTTCTTTATTTATTTTTATGTATGTAGGTAGTATGTATATGTATATGCTATTTATTAGGTGGGGTTGTTGCTTATTTAGTTTGGAAGTGGGCCATGAATCTATTAAAGGGCTTATATTGGAATTGATAAGAAATGTCAATATACAATATTTTAACAAAATATATTTTCCAAATTTAAAGTTTAATTTTGCTGATTGGCTCAATTTTAGTTTGCGTTAATTTAATAGTAAAAAAAAATGATGACTTTAAAAAAAAATTTATATTGAAAATTACTTTACTACGTTACGTTAAAAAAAAATGTGTTTCTTATGTGTATAGTATGTGTAATTGATATTTTTCTGTAACTTAAGAACTAAATTTTTATTTAATAATGTTATGTTAGGTTAGTGTTTATATAAGGTTATTCTAGGTTAGTTATGGGATTTCTGATTTTATTGAGTTTATTATTTGATACTTAAAATGCTATGAATCTGGAATTGCTTTGTTACTTTCTTCCCTGTGCTGGTTGTTGAATTTTATTATTGTATGTTGGATCTGCGGCTGCTTATTGATACAATCATTGAACAGGTGATTCATTCGTTCAATTTCTGGTCGTGTGGATTGCCATTAGTTTATGAGGATTTCATTTTGCTGATTTGTGTATCTCGATTTTTGATTCTAGCTGAGCGGTTGGTTGGTTCTTGATACATTTCAGTTGTATTTTGAAGTAATGAACTGATGGTCGCAGGTGCTCTTACTTAGGAAGTTAGGATATTTTGGGAGTTTCGATTAATGACATGGGATTACAAAGGATAAGGTCGCGAATGATTTTTTAATTTGACTTGGAGGTAGGATGAACGTTTTGTGAATTGAGTTTTAGGTTCACTTAGCCGCAATTGATAATGCTATATCAATCGGAAAGCTTATTTTAGGGGATTATTTGAGTTTTAGTTGATTAATTATCTGTATTGAAAGAAATGTAAAAAGTTAGTATTTGTTGCAAAACGTGAAAATTGTAAATCTTCTGAAAAAAAATAAAATTTATTAGCTTATATGTGTTTTATATTTGTATTACTGTTAATATAAAGTATTTTAAGTTTTAAATATTTATTATTAGATTATAAAATTTCGATTTTTTTTTTTTTTTTAAGTTTTGTTTTTAATATAACTTTAATCTGTAAAACGAAGAAAAAAAATTTAATGAATTACTTATTAAGTTATTATTAACATACATATAATATAACGTGTCACTCATGAATATACCTAAGAATTTAAAAATATAGTACTAAGTTTAATTGTATGTCTACTAATAATTAGTCTATTGTTATTCTACAAAAAGAATGTTTAATAGTTCTGCAATCATTCACTTTAACTCACGTTTCAAGCGTTTTGGATGATACTTTAGAATCATGTTTATTTTACCTACTATGGTTAACATTTTGAGAAGATACGTGCGAGTACTTCCAATTGCAAAATGTAATCTTTTAAGTAAATTGGTTTTCAGTGGTGAGTGGATCATTCTGAGGGGATACGTGCGAGTACCTCCAATTGTAAAATGTACCTCTGTTTAAATTAAATGATTTTTCTGTTTATGATTAGTGTTCTAATTCGATTTATTTGACGGTTAGATTTAATTTTGAGTTCATTGCTTTTTTTTTTTTTTTTTTTTAGGTTCGAATGACTTACTTCTAGGGATATTTTGATTTAAATACTTCGTTCCAGTCTTAAATATTCTTTACTAGTTATTTTCCTGTGTATTTTGTAGGATATATTCTATGGGTTTAGTAATAGCAATGTTTCGTTTATTCATTACCTAGTTTATTTCTAAGCTTATACTACTTTTAGTTCGAATGGAGAGATTCGTACTAACTAAGGGATATTGGGATTATTAGGGTAGGTATGTATGTTATTGTCTTATGTTACGTTTTTGTTCTGGTTTGAATTTTCTTTTCAGTTTAGTTTCAGTCGATTGTTGTGTACAGTTTTAAGTTTATTATTTATTTTTATAGTTGTATTCTCAGGTTAATTTACTTGTATCACTTGATATGGTCCTAGGTATAATGGATCTAACTTTGATTTTGCGGATTCATTTCTGAGCCATACGAGGTCGCCTACGTCAATTTTGAATGGTTCTGATTTTTTGTCATATAAGTTTTTGCTATTTATTTTACTTTTAATTATGTTCTCTCTGGCAAAATAACGTGCTAGTTTAAACCTTGATTTCATTTCAATTAGATAATCTTCGTAGGAGTATACAGGTTCTGGTTCTCCCAGAACACTTGATGGGATCTTTGGTGATTTTCCGAAAACTAGTTCATAAGGGGTAAAACGAGTTATTGAGTGAGGGGTTGTATTATATACGAAAACTGCGAATGGTACCATATCGTCCCAGTTACGAAAGTCTTGCTGTATACAGCATCTAAGATATTCTTTTAAAGTACGATGGGACCTTTCTAATGCTCCATTCGTCATTGGGTGGAAAGCTGTTGTGGACAATTTCTTAATCTTTAGTAATTTACACATTTCAACAAAAAGTTTACTCATAAAATTTGTGCCTTGGTCAGTTAGAATGCTGTCTGGGAATCCGAATTTGGTGAATACTTGAGTAACTATTTCCTTAGCTACTGTGGATGCTTCTTGGTTCGGGATAGGGATGGCACCTGAATATTTTGTAAGATCATCTTGAAATATGATGATATATTTGTTTCCATTATCTGACTCTGGTAATGGGCCTACTATATCAAACGCTATTCTCTCAAATACTTCTTTTGAGGTTGTGGTAGTTTCAATGGTATTCTCGTGTGTCTATAGATCTTGTTTTCTTTGCAGAGTTTGCAATTTTTTATAAATTGATAAACGTCTCTCAACATCTTTGGCCAACAATACACCATTCTAATCCTTTTGAATGTTCTGTATATACCAGAATGTCCACCGCAAGGTGAGTTGTGAAATTCTTCGAGGATTTTCAATTTTTCATTCGGATTAAGGATCACCTGTGGGTCCTTTTTAAATATGCTCGAGGTATTATTGACGATGCCAGATATTGTCTGGTTGAATTCTTCTTCTGGACTTCCCGTATGCACTTTCGATCGTTTGTTATTGTTAGGATTCATAGGATCGTCCAAGCTTGTTTTACTTTTTTGTGGATTGTCTTCACTCTTCTTTTGGGCTCTAGTCATGACAAGAATATGATCATGGTTTATTCTTGATAATGCGTCAGCATTCGTATTTTTAGAACCTGACTTATGCACAATCGTAAAATCATATTCTGCTAATTTTAATCTCCATCGCAGAAGACGGGAAGGAGTGTTTTTAATTTCTCCTATTAAGGGCTTGTGATCCGTTACAACTACAAATTTACGTCCATAAAGATACGGGCGAAAATTTTGTATTGCCCACACCACAGCGAGCATCTCTTTTTCAACCGTGGAGTAATTACGTTCAGCTTGATTTAATGATCGGCTAGCGAAAGCTGTTGGTAAGTCATCACCGTCGTATTTCTGGCTTAACACGGCCCCGAGGCTATATTCGCTTGCATCGGTAGTAAGAACGAAGGTTTTATTGAAGTCTGGAAAGTTTAAAATTGGTGAGGTAGTCAGTTTCTGTTTCAGAATTTGGAAAGCGTTTTCACATTTTTCTGACCATTTATAAATTACATTTTTTCTAAGTAACTGGTTAATTGGTTCGGTAATCTCCAAAAAATTTGGTATGAATTTCCTATAATAATTCGCGAGTCCCAAGAAGGACTGGATTTCTCGCTTGTTCTTGGGGACAGGAAATTTAATGACATTTTGTACCGTCTTAGGATTTGGTCTGATGCCTTCTTCTGTTATGATATGCCCTAAATAATTAATTTCTCTCCTCAGAAAATTACATTTGGAGGGTTGTAGTTTTAAATTGTATTTCTGAAAAATCTTAAAAATGTCTTCAAGCTTTTGGTTGTGATCATCTAGATTCTTGCCATATACTATGACATCATCCAAATATACAAAACACTTGAGGCCTTGGAAACCGGTTAGGACATGGTTCATCGTTCTTTGAAAGGTGCTCTGAGAGTTCCTTAAGCCGAACGGCATTCGATTGAACTCATAATGACCATATTCCGTACTAAACGCTGTCTTATGCTGATCATTAGGATCCATTCTAATCTGATGGTATCCGCTGGCTAAGTCTAATGTAGAAAAATACCTGGAATGACCCAATTGGTCGAAAATGTCTGCTATGTTAGGCAGGGGAAACGTATCACCTATGGTAACATCATTTAATTTCCGGAAATCTACAACGATTCTCCATTGTTTTTTCCCATTTTCATCTGATTTTTTTGGTACTGCCAGAAGTGGTGAATTAAAAGGACTAGTACTGTGGCAAATTTTCCCTTCGTTAAACATTTCTTCAACCTGTCTGTTAACTTCTTTTTTCAAAATTTGAGGAAGACGGTATTGCTTAACATTAATAGGAGACGTATCTGTGTATAGTTGAATAGAGTGCTGCACGCCCGGAATGCATGATAAACTGTCACCTTTTAGATGGAAAAGGTCCGTATATTTCGAGCAAACTCCGAGGATGGAACTACGCTCTTCGATATTCAAATCTTCATCCAGTTTTTCGTTTATCATATCCATGACGACTTGATGGCGATATTCGTTCTGCTCGGTGAAGGGTTGTTTGGTGCAATTCTCCATATTTTCTAATCTCTGAATACTATAGTTTTCTGCCGGTTCAATTTTTGGTGAAAAAGGAGGTATTTCTACTTCATGATTATTTGAATTAATTAATGGGATCATTTTTTTTTTTTTTTTTTTTTTTTTTATCAATTTTTTTTTAATTGGGTGCAGAGCGGACTTATTAACGGTCCTAGCTCCTTGTAACTGTCAGAGCTTCTGCACCCAATGCGCGATCCTGCAAGTAAAGATTAATAGCTACCTTAAATTTATTCATTTTATATTCCTTCGGAAATTTGAAATGTATTAGCGAATTCCACTTTTTTGATGTTCGGTATATAAAAAGCCCCGAATTGCTCTATTATTTGTCCCCATTGTGATACAATTCCAATAAATAAGCCCGGTTGTAATTCTTCGGATGCACAAAGTACCTCTCCGTTAATTGGTGTGTAAGATTGGATATACATTTCTCTTCTAGGTGGGATCTTCATCGTATTTCTATTTGTTTCTAAAGTTATTGCTGACGCGTTGTCGCCGTGTGAAATTTCTAATTGGTTTTTGCTGTACAACAGGTCTATTTTGAAATTATTTAGCATGTCTCTGCCTAAAATACCTTCTTGTGATATAGGGAACTCATCATTAACAACGTGGAATTTTTGGGTTATGTAATTATGTATTATTTTGTATTTGAAATGTTATGTCGCATGAACCAATGGTTATGGTCTCACCAGAACCTATACCATGTAAGCAAACTTTCATATCTGTATTTATCTTAACCGACCTATTGAGACAACTATGCTTAACCAAGGATACGTCCGCACCAGAGTCAATCAATAAACTTAATGTAGTCTTTTTTGTCATTTCTGTTGCGAGAGTTACTGAATTGGTTGTCGAACAAAACTTTGAACATAAGAACATATTATAATTAGGATAGGATTGAGGTAACTTACTTACTATGCTTAGGCAATTGTTATTTTCTAAACTATTAATTTTATTAGGCGTGTCAGTGTCATTACTGACATCTTCGTTATTTTCATAAATGTTCATGGGTATGGTGCTATGAGGGGTGATTGGGTTTATAATTAAGGGATTTTGGTTGTTCATTGGACTCAAGCATCGCTTCTCTCCTGTGCGTTCTCGAGCCCGTTGAAGTTTTCCGAACAAATTTCTTCGCTTACGTAATGGTTAACTTGGGCATTGCGTTTGTTTAGCGGATTACTAGCTTTGTTTTCGGATATATTTAAGTTTTGAAATGAATTGGTAATATTTTCCATTCTACCATTATTCATGGGGTTATGTTGTTGATTTCGCGTGTAAGAATTTTTTATAGGTGTTGACATTGCTACTGGATTCTGCCATGATACCGACTGAGAATGCTGGGGATACCACATTGAATTTTCTGGGCATTGGACGTTTTGTGGTGCTTTGAAGAGAGGGGGTTGTATCTTACTCTGGTATTGGGGGTTTGAGTAGTAGCTATGATTTCGGTTGTTGTTTGGCTGAAAAGTTTGGGGAGGGTGAGCGTTTTGGCAGTAACAGTTATAAACCTGAGAAGTCCGAGAATCGTTTCTACGTTTAGTTCTACATTCATGTATTACGTGCCCATTTCTCTTACAATACCGACAAAATTTAATTTGTTGTTCCTGTGATGGTGCTATTCTACCATCTGGTATTCTAATAGAAGTGTTTACTCTTGAATGATTCGTTTCTTCGTACAAGTTCTTCTCAAAATTCAACTGTTGTGTTGCTATTTCCAAACATTTTTCAAGAGATTCGCCTTGGTGGATTCTGACAAAGTTTCTTATTGACTCTGGTAAGCCAATGATGAATCTGGGTATTATTCTTTTTTCAGCTATTTTCCTAGCCGTAGCATCGTCAGTCACTTTGCATTGTGTTTTTAATAATTTGTGGTACTTCTCTACCAGATTAGTAGTCCTTATGGAGAACTCATGAAAATTTTCAAACAATGGTTCAAATTTTAACTGTGATATTCTCCTTTCAATATCATCGAATGTGTCTTCAACCTGATAAATTTTGGCAAGGTGTGACTTAATGTCAGCCCAGGTACCGGGTTTTGAATTAGCTATTATGTTGTAAACTTTGCTTTCTAATCTGAATAATATGAAGTCAACTAGAAGACTTCGCTCCTCATCTTCCTTGCACTGTTCATGCACTCTGTCTACGCATGAAATAAATTTTAACAGCTCATCCGGGTTACCATTAAATTCAGGTATTAGACGAGCAAGGAATTCTACTCTCTGTATTTTATCCATTTTTGTTTTTGTTTCGCACGGGAAATTAAAATGCGGGACTTCCGGGTTTGATTTTATGATTGCTTTTGGACTTGAAAAGATAGCTATTGGATCTGTTTTAAGATCACCGGTAACACTAATCATTAATTTTCGTCTGTTCTTGAAAGGTGGAATGAAGAACGGATCTTTACTCGATTTATTTGACATACACAATCACAACACTAATAAAAAAAAATAAAATATAGAATACTTACCTTAAATTCGGGAATTCGGGAACGTATTCTTTTTTTTCGGCTGCGCCACTGTTATAATAGTTAATACTAATATTTATTGATCACTATTATTATTGTTTATATTGTTCGTTCACTGTTGTATTTAAGTACTATACAGGCACTAGGAGAAGAGTTATAATTTAAAACAACACCGATCACAATGACACTTATAAACTTTATTTTTTAAATTTGATTTGACAAAATTGGTTACACTGAATTTATTTTATTTTTCTTAAAACTAAGACCGCTCTCGGTCGGTAATTCTTATTAACTATATATTTTATTTTCTTAACACAAAAGTTTTTGTTTTTAAAATTGCCAATTCGGCTTAATATTTTTTTATTTTATATTTATATTCAATAACCTAAAATTGTGCCAATGCTTATTAAGGTATTTTTTTCTGATTTTTGTAATTTGTATATTGCAATTTTTTGTACTTATAAATATTGGGAAAGAATTTTTTGGAATGTGAGTTAATGTAGGTTCATTAACTCACGGTTATGATTACGGTTGGGAAATTGGGACAATTGGAATTATTTATATTGGGACAGAATCTTTGGCATGTGCGAGTTAATGTTGGTTCATTAACTCACGGTTAGGATTACACAACATAGTAATTAACACTTAAGTGACGCGATGGTTATTAACACCCGTTTCTAAAATAAATATAGCTCAAATTTTAAGTATGTCCTGCTTTACCACAACTATGTACTATATCATTATGACCGTTCATTTCAAATATTTTGGTACTTTTGTCCAAGTTTTGCTAATTTCTCACATTTCATTTAAGTGTCAAGAAATATACTTTATTAACAAAAACAATATTTACCTCAATCAAACAAATATGAGAACTAAAGGTACACAAGGTAACTACAAAATACTGTTATTTGGAAAGTGAGTAATTAAACTACAAGTTACAAACTTTAATTTAAATTTTCATTATGTAATTCAAAAACATGTAATTTATGTAATATGACCGATCCATTTACTTTCCGCTTCCTCAACGTAAATGTCGCCGGGCCCAAAAACTGTAAGCGACCTTGTTTCACCTGGAATGATTCCCCACGTCAAGCTGTAAATTATTTCGACAAACTGTCAAGTCAGTTGGAGTCTTTTTAACCATATCGGGCAAAACTCCGAAAGGCAGCCGAAGAAAACATTATATTAAAAATAAAGATTGAAAAATAATGAATTAATAAACTCAGATTGCCCGCGCTACACTAAACTCAAATGTCAACCTTCCTGAACTACTAAATTCAGCTCATACGTACATGTCCCCCAATATAAATACCCCATTCCTCTAAACCTTCCCACTTTTGTATAAATCTTAATAAATTTACTCTTCAGGCATATCTCTTTATTCCATTAGGTCACTCCTCTCTCTCTATCTAGTAATCCTTCCTCCTCCAACATTCCACACACACACGAATAATTTTTCGTGCGTAAGATTTTCTTGGGTTTATCAAGTGTAACTAAAAGCTATAATTATAACTATTTTTTGCTAGTTGTTACATCAATATGTATTATGTTAAGTGCAGTTCACATTAGCGCTATATGCATTAATTTTTTTCGGTTTACTTACATTAGAATAAAAGAAATTTAAAGTTTATCGAGTTTTAATGCAGTTCTCATTGAAAACACAACATTTAACAAAGATACTCACAAATTATTAAAACTGGCGTTTCACAGACAGCAGGAAAATAACTGAAGCTGAATCACCTCAAATTAAGCAGAGTTGGTCGGCCAGAACTATTAGACGTCGGCTGGTTAAATCTCGAGAGCCATTGTTTCCAAACAAAACCTAAACCGATACATAAATCTCGCGAAACAACAGTTGCACAAATTATTGGAGTTTTGGAAAAAGCCATTTCATTTGCTTGCATCGGGCGACAAGCTTTATGGAGGTGGGAATGCTATGGTTCGGCAAGTACTTTTCTAGCGCGATTCTCGGGCAGTATTTACAATTAATAAGCGAATGGACCTACATATGTTCAAGTATCTATATGACGAATGTTTCATTTATTTTTCAATAGGATAACAATCCTAAACACACTGCAAGGTTTGTGAAGTTTTAGTTTACCTATGGGCAGAAAAGCGAGGATTAAAAAAGAAAAGTTTCAGGAGTTCAGACGAGCTGTTCCAAAATATCGAGGAAATCAGGAAAACCATTCGAACAGCATTGTCGAACATTAGAAGCCTGTATTCCGAAACGCTGTGCGAAAGTTCTGAAAAAACAACGGCTACCCCATTTACAGAGCACGAAATTTAAGGTCCCAAAAAATCACGGGCCCCAGTCACGTGCCTAGGCCTTAATCCGTCTCTGATTGTAGCTAACACTGTGTTGTTCCTCCAAAATAGGACAACGATATATTCGCCCTCTATTTGTAAAAATGCTAAATGCATTATGCGGGAGTCCACTATCGTCGAGCAGAAAGGACCCCGCAATAATCTTATGAAAATTGGGTTTCGGTCAAATTTTCTGAATTTTTGATATGTTGTATATTTTATCATCCTGAACAAAAGTCTCCATGGGCACAAAGCTCCAAATTCAATATTTTGGCAGCTACGGAGCTCCAAAGCTCCACAGACCCGATACAAAACTATTCATTTTTAATACTATTTATAGATGTCAAAAGCATATTTTAATTATTTAAATATATAAGTTTATGTTTTTGAGGTCGCTGAATTCAAATCTGATGTCAGATTTGAAAAATTGACAGTTGTCAGAATTCTGTCAACTGTCAATTTTTCAAATCTGACATCAGATTTGAATTCAGTGACCTCAAAAACATAAACTTATATATTTAAATAATTAAAATATGCTTTTGACATCTATAAATAGTATTAGAAATGAATAGTTTTGTATCGGGTCTGTGGAGCTTTGGAGCTCCGTACCTGCCAAAATATTGAATTTGGAGTTTTGTGCCCATGGAGACTTTTGTTCAGGATTATAAAATATACAACATATCAAAAATTCAGAAAATTTGACCGAAACCCAATTTCCATAAGATTATTGCGGAGTCCTTTGTAATTTATATTATCATATATCGCACATAACATAAAATAGTGAAACAACTCCAAAAATTGAGTTTTTGATTTCGATTTCATAACCTGACATAGTGGCGTTTTCATATTTAGTTTACAAAGCGAGAGACGGCAAAATTTTTCAATCTTCTTTTTTTTGACGCCCGTAGAGAATAGAAAAAAAACAATTTTTTTCTTTAGCTCTCCTAAAAAATTTGAAATTTTGAGTTGTGTCACTTTTCTTTGCCACGTGGGATATGTCTTCTTTATGTTTACAAATTTTTTTCTTTGTAAAAATAAAAAAAATTGAAAACATAAAGAATGGCTTGAAAATGATGTACAACAGCGAAATATTGGCAAAAGCAATTGTTTAAATAAATAAATAAATACATTTTAAATAAAAAATATAAAAAGGTCTATAATTAAAGCTAAAAATTAAAGAAAGATCTAAAAAAACCTATAACTATAAGAAAAATTTTCCGGAGTCTTAGGCAAAAAATAAGTGTGCTGGGGAAGATTGGCTTTCGTTATTTTAAAAAAAATCCAGAATTCTCTATTAGTTTTAACAAACAGCATTTTATCAAGACTTTTTTGATAAATTGGCCAGCCTTTAGAAAATACACACTTTTACAATCTGTTTTTAAATGTTTCACTTAGTAATAAAAATCTTGAAAATGATGTGTTTTATTTGACCAAAAGTGCTATATTGCTGTATTACAAAAAGAAATATTGCCAGAAAGTGGTAAAGTAACTAATGCAATTAATATTTCATTTACATCTCTACAGGTTAACCCATATAATGAAGAATGCAAAAAATGTTCCAACTTGCCAAGTTCTCCCCTACCCAGACGGATTTATACAATCAACAATAACATATTCAAACGGTTCTTATTATAACTATAAGCTGTGTTTCAAATTTCAACAGCAAATATCGTAGTTTATTGTCAGTAATAGATTTAATTAATCAAATGAGGAGCTCCTCAAGAACAGTTATTTGATATTTTAGAATTAGCTACCAACCATAATTCCACAGTAACGTATTTAATACCAGTAAGCAACACCGAAAATATAGATGCAACAATGTATAGAATTCTAATAATATTCATTATTCAAAATCAAATCGGTCAAGCAACTACTAGTTTAGATTTTAGAATATAATAAAAATAATGGATGCGCCTACATTCTGCAACTAAAAAATGTTTTATTGCAAATGTGAAATAATCAATCGTATTTTTATGCAAATCAACTAAAATTAACATTTTCTACCGTACAACACCAGCGCATTGTGTTAAAAATTAATTCATTAATTTCTTCACAATAAATTATACACTTCATTTATACGATTTTATCCATAAAGACAAGTTTTTAATATCAAAACGCTCTTCAAATTAAATTGATTAATCAAGTTTTTCTTTTGATCAAAGATTAATAAAATTAAAAACAGAAATAATAATGGTCGTAATATAAATAAATTTTACTCACGTCAGTTTAATTTAATATGATTATAAGTATAAAATACTCTCATGTGAGGTCATACATTTTTTTTTACATCGTATGAAAATTGAATGAAAAAATAAAATTAATATGCTTTTAACCCATTTCTATACGAAAGCGTTTAACAACACGAAAGACAAAAATAATTTACATGATAATGATGGTACGTGTTACAGTCGTTTTAATAGTTTATCTCTAAACATTGTAATCTGTCCACTTTTATATTCATAATTTTTCTAAAGCTATCATTTAGAAATACAAAACAGACTTTAATAATAAAACAAAATCGTCTAAGATAATCGAAACAACAGATTTAATGAGATTGTTAATGGTTGTCCCCCAGTAAAATGTTAAAAAGCTCTGTGTGTGTGTGTGTGTGTATGAATTGTTTTAAATATTAATTTATTTTTTCTGTTATATGCAATATTATCTTTTCTACCTCTGTGATAATTTAACTAAAAAAATTCATTAAAACACAATTCCCGGCATCAATTTTAATTAAATTAGTTGCCAGTTTTAATTAAGTTTTCAATATCCATTTTAATTTAAAAACAAAGATTCTGTTTTATTTTAATAGTTTTCGGATTTAAAAAATCAATAATAAATTATTTGTTAATTATAAATTCATAGAAAACTAAAATAAGTTGTGATATTTGATGAGTTTTATCAGAGCCTTCTAGAGAGTTTAGAACCGTAATCATACGTCATAATTTTTTAGTGGTACAACTTTTCACATAGTAAAAATAATGTTTGCAGCTTCAAGATTTTCAATTAAAACAGGACAAATTGTATGAAACGTGTATAGAAAAGTTTTCTGCAGATCTTTAACAGCGACACATGGTACTAAATAAATACACTCTGCTAGTTGGAAAAAGTGACAAGCTGGGCGGGCACCCAAGAGGTAAGCCTTATCCGAGTACGCTGAATCCAATGGTGCTAGTCCCATTTCAATGTTAGTCCCCATTTTTGAGACAGCGCTTTCGACATGTTTTGGCTCAGAGTCAAAATATACACTCATTTTCACGTTGATAGCTCTTGAACCATTAAGATTTTCGTTTTGCTTTCTTCAGCAAAGTTGATCCTATTATTTCGGCCAACAATTTTGTCGATCAATTAAATATGAAAAATGGCATCTATAGCGATAGTTATACAAAATGTCGTAAAAAACAGGCATTTTTTTCGTTGTCCACCAATAGTATTTGAACCATTAAGATTTTCGTTATGATTTTTTCAGCAAAGTTGTTGCGCAAGTCAAGACAAACAGCTTTGCCGAACATATCAAGACCGAAAAACCACATCCGCATTTACATTTTTGTGTTATTTATTTTTTCTTTTCATTTCGACGAAAAACACTTTTTTTATCATATTTTGACCATCTCTTGAATTTAAATCGATTGAATACACATCGTATCGACAAAATTATTTAAAACAAAATTGAATCGATTCAGTCGATTTTATAATGATTTTTCATAATTTTTTCGAAAAAAAATCACCATTTTTCCATTTGTTTTCATTATTTCAATTATAAATCTGCTTAAATGCATGGAAATGTAACATAACCAACAAGGACATAAAATCAAATTTCGCACAACATATAAAAAATTAAAATCGTATGTACATGGAATTCAATAAAAATTTAACCATTTTAAACAGAATCAAAAAAGTACCGAAATTAGACAGGTTAGAAAACTTAGAAGAGCTGGAAATATACAAAAACAATTTACTTAACGACAGAATCAACTCCAAAACCAATAAAATTTACGACTTAATTATCCAGAACTCAAAAACGAAGAAAGTGCCAAACAACAGCGCATAGCAACAGTATACAAACAGCTTCTAAATAACTTATGTAATAGTAGTAAAAAAGAAACCGAAGAAGAGAATAATCGAAATCGATATTTCTAAAAAAGTTAAAAAATTGTCACAATAAGGAAGAAATAAAACCTACAATATAAAATAAAAAATAAAAAGTTTTTCACTTACATACATATATACTCTTGACAAAAGAACACAAGAAATGAAGTGAAAATCGGCTTGTGAAATCAGGTGAAATATGGATAGATGTTGTTTTAAACTCAATTACTTTTGTTATGTGTAATCAAATAAGTGATGAAACTGCTGATTTATATCGACTATACTTTTCACAAAATGGTATTAGTGGTGTAAATTGGACGCCGTCTATTGTTTGTACGGCAAGCATATCCCATCTGCATAGATGATAAAACACTGGAGCCGCCATATTATTTGGCGTTCCGATGATGTGGATACATTCAAAAATACTAGATGATCCAGTTCAATGTTATGGGTGCGTGAATTATTAATCATGAAAAATGCCCACGTCCTTAATAGCTTATGATTTTTTTTTTTTTTAGAATTTTTCAACTTGAAATTTGTCTAGGTGCTAATTTTTGGTTCAATTTTACCAAATTTCTGCTGCCATCTATGTAATGTATATTGACTTAGCGGTCACGCGATTCGTGGTAAGCTTTTATTCCAATTTGACCAGAATGATGTTATTATGAAAATTTTAGCTATTTTGGTTTAAATAATTCAATTATTACAAGAAAATTAAAACGATTATCATAAACGACGTTCATATATCGTCGCCTTAGAATTATTATTGTCTATGTCCAATTTTTGGTGAATTTAAGTTAGAATGTAGGTAGGGTAAAACGACCATAAGCAATTCAAATTTTCCATCAAAATTTGGCTAACTTCAATCGTTTCTGAGATATTTTTTTTAAAATTTGTCTATTTCCACAAATTTGCACTGTTGTATTGTTTTATTTTGTCTATATCCTTGAGATTCGTTTTTTTTGTCAATCTCCATAGCAAAGCTGTATAAAAATATTGGTTTAATTTTGTTAGATGTGATTTTGTCTATATCCGCTAATTTTTTCTCCGGTTCTCCTTTTTTGTCTATATTCTTGAGTTTTTTGGTTTTTTATATCTTAATGATACATTAATTTGTTTCGTATTTTTTATGGTTGTGTCCGTATCCGTACTGCTTTGGTTGTATGTTATCCTACTCAAATCACTCGATCGTTCCATGTTGATCTCTTTCGTAAATATAACGGAAAGTTGTGTTTTACTTGATCGAAAAAGAGATGATTATATTCTTATTCTCTAGTCATTTTTTTTATGAAAATCTAACGATTTTTTTAGTCGCTTAGTTAATTTGATTAAGGATAATTGGATCAGGCGTTTTATAAGAATGTAATTGAAAGCCGGAATGGTCGTTCATCATCCAATGGCGGGCATGTTTTACATCCAGTTCAAAGTGAAGAACCAATAAAAAATAAAAGATTCGGGACCAGAGCAAAGAAAAAAAATTAAGGCAATATTTAAATTTTGTCAGTTAATTTAACAATAATAAGATCATATTTTTTATGCAATGAATTGTGATGATTTTATTTTAGCTTAAATAAATGGATTTTATATTTTTTTTATAATATTATTTTATTAAACATTACTTGGTGTTTGCTAAAAATTAGTATTTCCAAAAATCGAGGATATAGACAAAATGTTATGGACATAGACAAGCCTTTCAAGAAAAGTTGCTCCAAAACTGGACATAGACAAAACTATTAAATTTGAATCTTAATTAATTAAAATACTTTTTGAGTTTGAAGCTTGGTACTTCGTAATTAAGCTTTCTTCTAACAAACATATTTGGAAACCAAAATTTATTAATCAAATCCCTCAGGAACATCTGTAACTTTCAAGCTAAACTTCAAACGCCGTTTTCTCCAATATAGGCAAAATGGATATAGACAAGAATAATTCTGAGACGACGATATGTATATATGTTGAAATTCAAATATTTAAGAAAATATCTCAAAGATTATAATTAAGAATTCGTAACGTTTTCATTTAAAAATGTGCCTTAGAAAAAAGTTATTTCTCATGTTTTATATGCAAAGTTCCGTTTTTTAGATTATGGCTTGAAAATCTAGGCTGCTTTGGGTTTATTCGTTTTGTTTTATCAGGGCCTACTGTATAAATAAGAGCCTCCAGTATCCACTGTATTTTTTACTCAGCTTAGTTATAAGGTACATACAATTTTTTATTTCATACTATACCGAAAATCAATGTTTACGTGATTGATTTCAGTCCGGAAAACGAATAATTACGGTACAGAAAAAAGTGTCGGGAAAACGAGCTATTACTTACAGTACAGAAAAATATAAAACGAAACAAAAAAGAAATAACTAGGGTAACTTGATAATTTGAAAATCATTTGGAATGATTTTCTTTAAATTTCAAACTCATGTTTTTACACGTACGTTAAATGATCGTTACAGTACTCGTTCAAAATTCTGAACTCGGCTCCTTCGTCGCCTCGTCCATAAACGTCAAACTCGTACTGTAACAACTTATTTACCGCCCTTGTGACGTAAATAACTATTCTTTAGTATGCAACTATATGGCGAAACGATAATTTTCATTTACCGTTTTAGCTTATCAGAAATGCAAGCTTTTGTTTTGTTTTTATACAAAAATATTCATAAAACATGTGAAATATTGATTGAAAAATCGAATCATGAAAATGTTTATTTGTTAGTGAAAATCGACATGAAAAATAAGATTTCTGAAATTTACAATATTGTTGCTTTTGTAATATACGTCATAAACATAATTCGAAATTTATAAACAATACAATAATCATCCCTTTCATTGGCATTGTGTCCATTCAAATTTGAATTCGAATATCTTTCTATTGTTATTTTGAATTTGCAAAGCATGCTAGATTGTTTTGATTTTTTGTTTCTTCGCACATTGATTTAATTTTTTTTGTTTGGCTCTTTTTGAATTTGATTGTTGAGCGGAGACGTGTTGTCTTTTTTCTAACCATTGTTTTAGATGTGGACAAGTAATGACGTCATTAAATTGAATTTTCTCTTTTTAATACGTACTGTTATTATTGTAGAATGGTTTTTAATTTAATTTCTCTTATTTTCTTTTGCTTATTGCAGGAAAATAGGGAAATTTGAGAATCTGTATTTTAAATGAGTGAGACATTGAGTTATTTATTAGCGATTTCAGAAAAAAATTATTTGACTGGGTTTAACTTTTAATTCATGTTTTATCGTCAATCGAAATCGCGTATCCCTTATTTTAAGTTCATATTTCACATACCGGCTCTATTTACATCAAGATGGTTTTGATTTTATACCCGAAAAACAAAATACAATTTTGGTAAGATAATTTGATTAAGACCGATGGCCGTGTAGTAGTTTTCTGACTTTTTGGTTAAAAAATGGGCTGTATTTTGGCAGTCCTTCGTACGTCCGAATATCTGTGTCCTTTGGCTTCAAACCGAATAAATATTTGGATACAAAGAATTTTCGTGATTAAACCGACTTTATTTAGCTTGCTAAACGGGACGACCATATTAATGGCATGTTGGCTGTTCTAACCGTCATACTCCAAATGAAATGTCGGGTATTCCATTGGCAATTTGATTTATGTTTCCCGCAAAAGGAAGGTAGTTATGACCGTTAATCGTATTTAGTCCAGGCGCCAAATAAGTTGATCGTCGTATCACAACTGAATCGATGAAATTGGTTATCATTTTAAAACAATGCAAGTCAGATTCGTAGAGAGCAAGCACAGCGATGACGACAGTTAGAGGTATTGGCCACTTTGACAGCATCTGTAATGACGTCGAGTCTAAGAAGTTACGCTACAAACTCATTAGGAATATAATCTTTCACAGCAATCAAAACCTCGCCTTCTCTAATCCTGGTGTCAAAATGATATCTGTTCTTTCTGTAAATGACATAGTTAGGAGTTACGTATTATTCAGAACACATATTGATAGTAAGAGAGGTCTTGCAGAATATTTTGATATAACAATCGTTGTCTAGAATTCCTAGGCGAAAAGACTTGCCTTTTCATCAAATGCTAGACGCATTGTGGTAATCAGTTGAGGTGAAGCTGGTATGATTGGAGCTTACTTGCCGGATTCCAGCACAGTTTGTCGCACAATAGCGGCTGGATAAGTCAATACCTCGCCTTGTTGCCTGCGGACGGTGTGATTGACGCTGCCGAAAATGCATATTGTTGAAATGTCTAATATACACATAATTCGGCCAATTCACCGTGGACATAACTTTTGCTTTTAAGTCGGCATCATCTCCCGCTTTAAAACAGACATACTCTTTGTCGGTAACTATGTCTTACCAATTTGGTATCAACTTGAAAACTGCAGCATTAGAAATACCAAAGTTGTTGAACACGAAATCGACAATAGCAGCATCCTCAATAGGGGGATCGAACTGCAACAAATGAAGCCAAAACTTTGGTTTAATAATCCGGATATTTATTATTAGACAGAGAATATGGTTTCGTTTCACATATCAAAGGGTATGAAGGACGATACACTGGGGAAGTTGAAGCCGATATCTCGAGATAAAGCGTGCCGGTACTAGCGGTTATAACATATTTGACTGCGATGATAAAATTTTTTTGGTTCGTTCTCGGTTTTCCAAACGCGCATTAGGTTCATTATCATGAATTGGATATTCACTTGAAAAAGCCGACCAATTGAAGTTAAGCATTTCTTCTTAAATATGCTTATTAATTATTTGGAATATTAACAGGTTCTAACGTCTCTTATTAAACTCGACACTGCAAATTTTCAATTTGTTCCTGGACAAATATTATGCCACGGTTTGGGATAGTCTGCAATATTTTTGCTAAACTTTTGTTAAAAATTAAACAATTCCTTAAGTTTACAGTAAATATTTTAAAAGCTTCGAAAATATTCTATGTATTTTGTATAGATTGACATTTTTGCATCAGCACACTGACGTAATAAAGATGGCCTGGATCAACTAACTTTTATCTATAAAAGCCAGTCCAGAATTATTAAAGTAAAAGCCCCACATTCAAGAGGACAACTTATTCTTTGGCGCAGATAACAAAAAGTTATAAAAGCTAAACCTCGAATGCACTGAGAATACAATTAAAAATTGCATAAGCCCAAAAAGGCACCATGTTATGATTTATTACTAGAAAAACGGTAAGGGAATTCCCAGATAAATGCATAATAGTGCGGAAAAATAATGCTGATCATAATGATACATACATAAGTCTGAAAAAATTAAACACAAATTTTATCATAACGTCCAATACATGCTACCCAGTATTAGAAGAACCGTACTTCATCGCAGACTATCGATTTGGATTCCGAAGTCAACATGGTACTACAGAGTATTAAAGAGCTTCTAACGAAGAAATTCCAGTCAGTTCTGAAAAATGATCAAGGCAATGTATGGATAAACAAAATAATGCAACTACTTGCTTAAATGATTTAAACAAGGCCAATATTATACTTGCTGTACACGGCCGATTTACCTGTATCCAATCCGAAAAGCAATTTGTAACCATGAAATGGTTTGTTAACTAAGAAAATGGTTAATGTTTCATAAGTTGGTTAAAATATTATGCGTGGCTTTCGTGTTATGTTTTCAGTAACTTTTATGTAGGTGGCAGTATCGGTTTTGTTTTTTCGGTGTTTTTGGGTGAGTGCTTTATATTAGGTTGAGGTGTTTACCCGTAGAGGCGTCGTCAAACCAAAACAAAAGAAAAAAATTTTATTTACAACACAAAATTGTTGTTGTCATTGGACCAAAAATTTAGTATAAAAGCGGAGTTTACAATCAACTCGGTCTCTTTTGATCTGTTGATTTGGCTACCATTGGATGGATCACTCCGCAGATAGCTACGTACTATTAAAGGTAATCTATAATAAATCCTAATTAACTAAAAATTAATTAATAATAAATGGCAATGACATAAAAACATACTTAATAATAAATTAATAAATAATAAGTTAATATTAATTACTAATTAATACATAATAAATACTCAACCCGAGTGACATTACCTTTTTCAAAGAAGAAATACAGAGTGATCCAAAAATATACCTATAGTGTGATACAAAAACACAAATTTTTTCTTGCTCCAACTATCAAAGCAGAGTGATCCAAAACTACCAATATAGTGTGATCCAGAATACCTAGCTTGATCCGAGCGTACCTAAAGGGATTCGAAAGGGAAAAAAACAACAATAACCGGGTAGTGTCTACTACCCGGTTATTGTTGTGCTGGCAGCAGTTCAACCTTACCACAGTTCCTGCGACCGAGTACAGCGTTCCTGAGACAGATTGGCGGTTCATCTAGAGTTTATACCAAACCTGACGACATACCGGGACGTGTAAGTGTGGGGTGCGTGGCGAGTGCCGACGTTTTCCACAATATATACTGCTGCTAGAGGCAAAATGTTCGTTGGCCTTCCGCAGTATATTTTCGATATAAATAAAAAACGGTACACCATTTTTTTTATACACTATTTACAAGAGGTATTTATTTCCTGTGTTATTTTTTATTTACAATCTAATTTTAATGCTTGATATATATATATATTATGATGGGTTCGTATTGAACTGAACCTTATGAAAATTCTCAAGCGACTGGTTAAATATTTTTACCGTTTTCTTTATTTTGACTCGTATTGTTTTTTCGTTGGTTGCCGCGATATCTACTTTTTTAGAATTTATCCGTTCCTCAAACCACAGGAACAGTGCCTGCTGATTTGCGGGTTCGGCCGAGTAGATGGCCTTGCTACTAGTGTGGAGTTAACTACTCAAGGTACAGTGGAAAAATCAAGTGATTTCAAAGTGTGTTTCAAATGGTTAGATTTTGCGCGGCTGGGATCACCACATAAGTATATAGAGTAAGTCGACCATCACGTAACGAGAAGCGCGGGCCTAAATTTGGTGTGGGGGCGCGAAAATAGTTTTGCTTATTTTTTTTTTTCAGTGGTCTTCGGTTAGTGAGCTCATCATCCGCAGATCACCGGTATACATCGGAGGAACCCACCGGGCGTAGCGGATCACCAGATACACATCAACGGGTTTTAGACGGACCTCTGTATATATATTTACACGTATTCGAAAACAAACAAATCACAAGAGATTAATGTAATAACAATTTGTTTTTTTGTCGTATATACTCATGTTATTAATAAAAATAGTTTATGGTTTATAACGTGTTTTAAAAAATTCAATAATGTTTTGTTAATTTAAAACCAATAATGTGAGAGTCATCTGGTGTTCGTGTGTGTGCGTGTAGTTATTAAGGTAGGTAGAGTGTTGTTCCATATTCATAATAGCAGCAAAGTAATCTGCGAATGGGTTTTCAACGTCCACCTACTCCCTTGGGGCTGAGCTTTAGCCGGACATACAGCTGCAGGTGAAGGACGTCGTGGACAAATTTCTGGATACGTGATGGAGACGGGACACACAGCTGAGAGTCCAGTTCGTCCAGCATCCGCTACTAAGGTGTCGTCCACGGCAACGTGCGACACGTAGTGGCTGATAAGATCGGGGTACAGCGATGACCGGGTGAGGACTCGTTCTTGGGCCCAACTCACTTTTAGGAGTAGTCTAGGAAACTGGGCTACTGAAGTGAGTTGGTGTTTTCAGTTCGGGTTCAATATCCTTGGTTCCCCAAATTGGACTGAAACTTGTGTTGATCCCGTCCAAAGGCCATTACCATCGGCATCTCAAAAATCCGTCACGTAACAACGTAAATAAGCACTCTACGAAAAAAATGGTAAAGATCAAAATTTAATTATTCCGCGGGGGAAATACATGCCCCACCTACAAGAAGGCGGGGAGAGGGGGGGAGGGGTACTAATTTTAACACGAATGTATTTCCCACGAGGAATAATTAAATTTTGATCCTTACCATTTTTAACGTAGAGTGCGTATTTTCCGAGAAATTTGAGTGTATCAGGTTAAAAAAATCACCCGCGGTATATAAAGAATGTGTCATTTACACATTACACATAAAATAAAAATACAAAAACATAATCTGATAAGAGTAAGGAGAGAAACCAAAAACTTGAATTTTCGTGTACAGAAACAGAAAATTAACTGCGTATATTTATTTGATCGATTTTAATTACATCTAAATATGAGATAATGTATTTGAATTTTATGCACTAACTATGTACACAAATTTAGGAGACATGCACTATTAAGCGAAAAATCAAAAGCTTGATTTAATTCGCTACAAATTAAAAACATTGCCTGTTTAATGCATCCCATTAGATTGCATTTTATCCATATTTAAATTTTCACTATTGTTGTACTTTACGCACAAATTTTTCACTTAATTAAATTAAATTAAATTAAAATTATATTCTCGAAGAAGACGACCAAACCACGTCCTTCTTCTTCGAGCGTCAACGACCGACCTCATAAACAAGATGGGTTATTTCGCCACTCAGAGCCAAAGTGATTGTTTCAAAGTTTTTCTACATCGGCCAATTTCTCCGATTTTACCGATACACCTGATGGAACAACAGTTGGGGTCATTGAACCAATCATTCGATTCTTTTTCATAATACTCATAGCTTTGCCTAAATCTGACTTATAAAATACTTCGCCACCAACTGAAACCTGTTTATTTAACTTTTTATTTATTTATTTATTTACAAAATCTATTCTACAGTTAAAAAAAACACTTAATGAATAGTAACTACATAGTATAATATAATAATTAAAATTTGTTCAACACGGAATATATGCCAAAAAATATTATAAAATCAAAAATTGCAACTACGGATTTCGTACCGAAAGCATTTTCTCGATTTTTCAAAATGAAACAAATGATAATAATCATTGAAAATTCTGGCTATTGAGGCTGCCGGTTCGTTATAGCCATAATTAGTTTTATGAAATTCGATAAATAGAAATTCCCTTTGCCGTAAACTTCTACCCGGTACATAAATGTTCCAAGCAGAAATAAGATTAGGGCATCTTATACGGCCGTTCAAAGAATCACCGACAAACATTGCTGACGCAATTTTTCGACGCTTCGCTAAAGTATCAATTCGAAGGCTTAGACACCGACTTTCATACCCTGGAAGGTTATGCACTTGCTGCCACATAGGCTGATTACGGTCTGAAAGGTAACCAAGCTTTTTATAAATGTAAATGGTAAAACGTTTCTGAATTGATTCCAATCTTTTAATCTGTACCTCATGGTGAGGATACCGAACCACCGCCGCATATTCCAGGTGAGATCTAACTAGAGAAGTATATAAACTAACACATGAAAAAATATCAACAAACTCTTTTATCATTCTAAAAATAAAACCCAACATAGAATTGGCTTTCAGTATTATTTTGTCTAGATGTAAAGCAAAAGTTAATTTCTGATCAAAGAATACACCTAAGTCAAGAATTGAAGTTACTCTGCACAGTTCCTTACCTTCCAACTGATAATTGAAAACAATCGGATTGGATGTTCTATAGAACGACATGATGTTGCATTTATTAATATTGATCAACCATTTATTTGTAGAGCACCAACGAGATAATGAATTAATTTCTGATTGAAATACTTCTGCGCCATTTAAAGATTGAATATGTTTGAAAATCTTCAAATCTTCGGCAAATAATAAGCAGTTACAAAATTTAAAAATATTCGGAATGTCATTCACAAATAAAAGAAAAATGATTGGGCCCAAATGTGATCCCTGCGGAATCCCAGAATGGCAATGTATATAATCAGATTTGACTTGATTCAATAAAACATATTGTCTTCTTCCCACCAGATAAGAACCAATCCATTTTAAAAAATTAGGGGCGACAAGAAATTCTGAGAGCTTTTTTATAATGATTCTATGGTCAATTGAATCAAAGGCTTTAGCAAAATCAAAGTAAATCGCATCAACCTGGGCGGCTTGTGACTCAAGTGATTCAATAGCGAATTTAGAAAATTGTAAGAGATTGGTAGTCGTAGATTTTCCACTGGTGAAACCGTGCTGAAAATCCGAGATAATTTCTTTTGTATGAAATGACAGATGTTTTGTCACAATTAGCTCGAAAAGTTTTGGGATCGATGACAGAATCGAAATTCCACGATAATTTGATACATCAGAGCAGTCCCCCTTTTTGTAAATTGGAACGATATGTGACACTTTCCAAGCGGTTGGAAAATAACCGTTAACTAACGATTGGTTAAAAATAAAACATAACGGAGTTGCAATATATGATGCAAAACATTTAAGTATTGATGAGGGAATACCATCAGGCCCACATCCGTCATTAAAATCCAAAAGGGAACTACATATATCATCTTCAGTTATAGATAAACAAGGAATATTAAATTGACAATTACTGACAATAGGGTCATCAACAACAAGACTATTATTATCTTTATCTTTGTCTTTATAAACCGATTGAAAGAAGCTTGCAAAACCTGTACATATTTCTGATACAGTGCAGAGCTGAACTCCATCATAATTCATAATCGACGGAAAGCCCGTTGTTTTGCGCTTGTCATTAACAAACTTCCAAAATGATTTGGGGTTTTGTTTGATATTAGCTTCAATCATTTTTATGTATTGTAGATATTTGGTATGAAATTCGGATTTAAATTTATCCCGAAGATTGACAAAAATAGATTTGTTAGAGTCACAATCATTGGTTCGAAGTCTGAAAAAGGCTTTATTCTTACGGTTACGGAGATTAATCAAATCCGAATCAAACCATGGAGGGTAACTGTAGTTACGTTTCCTTTTCAAAGGTACGAAACAAATCATTAAAAGTTTTTACATTTACATCAATATCATTGTTAAGAAATAACTCATTCCAGCATATGCATCGGAGGAACTCAGCCATACCGTGGGAATCGCATGCTTTAAAATCATAAGACGAATCATCCACAGAAAATTCACGACATTTAGCATTAACGTTATTAACATGAAATTCAATTTCGAGAGAATTATGATATTTATCATTGTTCTTAAATGAAGTCAAAGATTCATAAACTGACAAATATTCCGTATTATTAACAAAAATTAAATCCAGAAACGAATTACTATCATTAAAATATAAATTAATTTGTTTAAGATTAAAACTAAATAATGCGTCTATTACCGCCGAGTCATTGATAGACAGAGCATTAGACGGTAATATATCTAATGATTCAGAATCAACCGACCAATTAATATTGGTTAAATTAAAATCGCCCAACACTACTATAGTATCATTACAATGAGACATATTAACTATTTCACTTATACAATCTATGTGATTTAAATAAATATCGATAGAGGATCTAGGCGGTATATATAGAACTATAAAATAAAATGTTTTTTTACAAATAAAAACTTTAACACATAAAAATTCAATTGTTACACAGCCCGGTACAATGATACGCTCACAATTAAGTGATGAATGAACAGCCAAGAAGACACCACCTCTCGTTTGCTTCGAGCTATTCATAGGTGATCTATCACATCTAAAAACAGCAAAATCATTTGGAAAGAATTCAGCGTTATGAACTCCACAATGAAATCCAGTTTCCACAATAGCATATACATTGGAAATGTGTCGAATAAAATAAATTACGGAATTCCATAGACTTCGATTTTTGGCTGGGATCCGTTATCGACCGGATGGAAGTCGTTGAAGTGAAGGAAAAAAATTATTATTCTTATTTTGCTTCCTCTTATAAATCACAAATTCCTTTATCAATGAGCCCGATGGCCATGAGCTAGGTTGAAGTAAGCTATCTACACTAGCTACCGGAACATTTATCCGGAACGATGAAAAATTACGGTCTTCTTCATTAATTCGACGTGATAATATGCGTTTGCAACTAACATCCACAACACCAAACTTGTCTTTTAGATATGATAAAACATCCAGTTCCGAAACGTCTTTATGGAGTCTGGACACAAAAATAGTTTTCCGAGGGGCAACCACTTGGAGAGATGAAATCAAATCACCAGTGCCGATTATAATTTGCCGCTGATTCGAAATCGTCGAATTTAGTTTAGATCAAATTACCCGTTCTTGTTGAGAACTCATTGAGTTACTAGATAGAGTCAGACAACCATCATTAGTCATCATCGTCGATAATAAATTTGTATCCAGTTCAGTCTGAACCGGAGTTACGGTATCATCATTATCATCATTTTTATTATTAATGTTTTTATGATTCACATTCGTATTATCATTAATTTTAATATTTTTATTATTACACATTTTATTTACAGACTTTGAAGTAACAGCATTATGACAATTTTTGGTATTGTATAATTTCGAACTCATCACTCTGAAGGTTATGAAAGTTTGTATTAATAACATTAACAGATTCTGTTATTTTTGAAAATAACTTCATTTGGGATTTTAACAGGTCATCACAGTCGTCACAAACATATTGTTATAATCCTTAATACTAATATTTATGATTACTATTATTATTATTGTTTATATATGTATATATAATCAACACGACTAAAACGACACTTGTATACCTATAAAGGCACTAGTAGAAGAGTTATAATTTAAAACAACACCGATCACAATGACACTTATAAACTTTATTTTTTAAATTTGAATTGACAAAACTGGTTACACTGAATTTATTTTATTTTTCTTAAAACTAAGACCGCTCTCGGTCGGTAATTCTTACTAACTATATCTTTTATTTTCTTAACACAAAAGTTTTTGTTTTTAAAATTGCCAATTCGGCTTAATATTTTTTTATTTTATATTTATATTCAATAACCTAAAATTGTGCCAATGCTTATTAAGGTATTTTTTCCTGATTTTTGTAATTTGTATATTGCAATTTTTTGTACTTATAAATATTGGGAAAGAGTTTTTTGGAATGTGAGTTAATGTAGGTTCATTAACTCACGGTTATGATTACGGTTGGGAAATTGGGACAATTGGAATTATTTATATTGGGATAGAATCTAACTCATTAACTCACGGTTAGGATTACACAACAATATCGTAGATTTCTTAGCTGGCAAATCAAATCAAAAGTCGTTTTGCTTTTAATTCCAAAACACTTAAAGTCAATTATTTTATCACAAAGAACACAACAAAAATACTGTTCTTTTGAAATAAGACCACATGCAAAACACTTCTTTTCCATTGTCACTAGAGGAATTATTTCACTGAAGCTAATAGTACGGCACAAATTAACAACCACAGTCAAGAAATAAAACAATAAAAAAATTAAAAATTTTTTGTTTTTTTTTTTATTTTAATAATAATTAACTAAAAAATACGTCCGATCGGTATGAGTGCCACAAGAAGAATCAATTACAACAATACGTTTTGATTTTTGAAATTTGAAGTGCCATTTGCCTGGAGGCTGTAAACTGCTGCTTCAGGAGGAAGCCAGTAAGTTGACGAATGACAGATGGTCAAATAGTACCTCATGCGTAATAACTCGGCAAATCTGGCCAAAGTTGAACTTGGCGAGATCCAAACAGCTGATCTCACTTCAGCGGAGTCAGATCAGTGTGGTTGTTGGAGTGATTACGGGGCACTGTCTCATAGGCAGACATGCAAGTAGACTTGGTTTCTTCTCACATGACTACTGTCGTAGTTGCGAGGACGAAGAGGAGGAAGAGACAGTACTTCATCTTCTTTGCACCTGTCCTCGTCTGGCACGAAACAGACTGAATTTTCTAGGGGCACACCTTTTCAACGACCTGGCGGAGCTCAGCGAGAAGGACGTCAGGAGTATCCAGCGCTTCATAGCAAGCTCAAAGTGGTTTCAATGAGTTGGAGGAAAAATTTTTAAAAAATTTTTAATTTGTGGTATGGCTACGGACCTTTTTGTGTCTATGCCTGGTCCTGGTGGACCGCCACCCAAACCTAACCTAACCTAACCTTGCCTGGAGGCTTCAAATAATCTCCAACTTCTTTTCTAAAATCGTACACTGGGCACTCATCTCTCAGTCTTATTGTTATTCCAAATGTAGTATAGATATCCAGATATTCCTGAACGTTTACGATAGTATCCATTATTCTAACCTTCTTTTCAATCTGCGCGAAAACGCGATCGGGTGGTATGTAGGAATGCCCTGGTACAGGAAATATCAATTCAATACATTTTATAGTTGACGGTGCTATTGTGTCAAGCCAAAAGGAAACCATTCCAACCATGGTCGAATTCTTGTTCTGTCCCCCACAACCATCACATACCAAACGAACAGGAAATTAGATAACCTATGGAAAACAGCCGAAACTATTTCGTTTGATCCTTTCCGATGAACATTTTCCGTCCAATGATAGAGAAAAACATTTTTCGTTGTTGATTTGGAGTGATCATTTCCAGCAACTATTCCAAACAGATGCAAATATAACTGTCTGCTATAATATGCGGCCTGGTCTGGTACTTTGGGCAGAATCATATTTTTCTGGCAGTCAAATGAGACTCTTAGCAAATCGGTTCTAGTCTCATTGAGAGACTCGAAGAACGATTTTGCCCGCAGTTTATGTACACGGTTTTGAACCATTAGTTGATGTTTTTTAGCAATATCCTTCCCGGCCTTAATTTCCTCTTTAAACTTTAAACACGTGGAACACATGTCTGTGCTTGGGGTTTTGAAACCCAAGTTGAATCTCGTACAAAAAATCATCCGAAAGTAACTTTCTCTGACCTGCATTTCATGATTTACAAGTTGATATTGTCTCCACATTTTCGCAATTGACAACTGCGATGGTAAGTACTGTCGTTTTGAAGTGGTTTCTCGACAATAGTGCAGCTCGATTATTTTGAACGACTTAATGAAATCATAATGGGCAGCATAATTTTAAAATTTTCAGGAAAATGACGCAAACGAACCATACAATACACAATACTTTTTATCATCCGTTCAAACATAAAATTTCAGCCTACAACCACATGATATATAGGCTCAACAGCATTCCCATGCACAACACTGATTATGCAGAAGAATTAGGAACAATCATCAACATTGCTGATATGAATGGCTTTAACCCCAGCATAATTCACAGGTTAAACAATAAGATAAAAACCAAAATCGAACAACAAAATTTAACCACGTTACATATTGATGTGCAAGAAAGCAAACGGTACATTGCAACCGATTATAATGAACACACAAGCAATACACTACACAAAATTTTAAAAAATCATGGATACAATATCGCATACAAAACTAATAATAAAATACAACATAAATTGAGAGAAAAACAACAAAACACTATTGACAGCGGTATATACAAATTGAAATGCAACGACTGCTTAAAATATTATATTGGCCAAACAGGGCGCACATTTAAACAGCGATTCAGCGAACATACACAAGAAGCCAACAATACCCAGAAAACCACAAACTGTAAATCAAACTTCGCACAACATCTGTTGACCGAGAAACATACGTATACAGATTTTGATACGAATGTACATATCCTCCATAGACTTAACAAGGGCAACAAAATGGACATATTGGAGGAATATGAAATATACAAATGTCGAAACGACCCACATTTGCTAAACGATAAAATCAATTCAAAAACGAATAAACTGTTTGATTTAATAATTCAAAACAAGATGGCGTTGTAAAATGTTTCAAATGAAAAAAAGCCACAATAAACAGCAAGGAGAAAAATTCAACCAGTAGAAAAAGAACTGAAGAAGGAAAAAGGTCCGAAACCGGTCTAATTTAAAATAATAATTTTTAAAATAAACTTATATCACAAAAAGAAAGCTTTTACAAGGTTTAATTCACATATTTATTTAATTTTATCTAAATATCGTGTTAATAATAAAACGTATTGTTTAACTATTTATTTAAATTCACGTATGTGTTTTTATATTTAATTAAATCCGTGATATACGTCACAGAATCGAAATAGATTAAAAATGGAAATCTACCATCTTTATAGTAATTAATGAAATCCTCAACGGTTTTTCGCTTTCCTTCAAATTTCTTAAAACATCTATCACCTCCTCGTCTTTCTGTTGGAATGGCTCCGCTAATGAAATGTTGTTTACAAATTCTATGAACTTGGGATCGACCAATGTTTAACACTTTCAAAAATACATTTTGACATATTGCCAGCGAATTGTTGTTTCGCGCTCGTATGTAATGCTTAATAGTTACCATTTTTGGGTGTCCATTTTTCACGCGATCGGTTAGTTTTGGTGGTTCAATTGAGCAGTATTTCAAAATAAAAGCATCTTGAGTGATTTTGCTATTATTTTTATAAAATGAGTTTGCAAAATTTAGTGCATCACCACTTTTAAGTAAATGGCAATGGAAACTGTTACCCTTATGGTTGCATTGAACCATTTTGGGAAGCTTTGTAGTTGTGCTATCTAAAGATATTATCTATTAGCTTTAACAAATTTTCAAAATAATACTGAACTACGTACCTTCTGATTTTAGCACTTTCACGCTTCCAAGACAATTTTACTACAGATGTTTTTCTACTGTGTTGGGGTTGTGTTAATGTTGGCGTTTCTTGGCAATCCATTTTAGCAACGCGCTATATTAATAAACTTACTAATTATTATACATTACAAAAATAGTAAATTTACTTACCAAGGTTCGATTTGAAATATAATTATTCACTTACTCGTATGCAAGTACTTCTTATCAAAACGCGACTATGCACTAAGGCAATTTAACCACAACTAATTTTGGTGAACAAATTTTTTGACGTTTCACATTTTTCGAGCAAAAAAGGAATACAATCGTTTTGCTACAGAGATTATATAAATGCATACAAAATCTCGAATGGAATAGAACGGGTTTGAAAATTTTTCAGAGAAGGAATAAAGTTGATTTGCAACCAACCCTTTATTTTGATTCTCGGTTTGATAGTGAATACGATTGGTTTGACAAGATTAACTTGAATATTTTGTTTTTGTTGTACGAAAGGAACATAACCTCATAATCAACTTTTTTTTTTAAATTATGGAAAGACACCGTTTTGCTTCTAAGCTACACATATTTCATACGCATAAATAATCAAAATGTCGCAACGAAACTATAGAGACAAGAACAACAGCACCTGGTTACAAATTCCAAACTGTTTTGAAATAAATTTGCTCGTTTTTCAACTCTATATTACAAACACCTCTTAATTTATTTCACAAATAATGCATGACTTAGTATTTTTGATTATTAATTCATCTGAAACGAACAAAAACCTTAAATGAATCGGTCTATGCGAAAAGGTCACATCTACTTTTTTTTAGAAATAACTCTTTTCTTTGTACTACACTCCTAATTAATAAACTGACATTTTCAGTGCAAACGGGAAAACCCACAACTATTGTGGGTTTTCCCGTTTGCACTAGAAATGTCAGTTTATTCATTTAGAGTGTAGTAGAAAGAAAAGCGGTATTTCTGAAAAAAAGGAGATGTGACCTTTTCGCATAGAACGATTCAAATATATTCAAAAGCTCTCTCCCTCAATTCTGCAATAAAACTTGACTACACCAAATGCTAAAAGATGAACAATTTTAAAGGTAATTTCATTCTATTCCATACAGTATACTGTACACATAGTATTATGTTCAAAAATACATAATTAATTCAGGATCCATAGAATGTTATGTACAAAATGTTGAAATAACTATAGTTTGTAAAAAAAATCACGAAACTTTTCACGAAAATTTTCCTTTATTTGTTAATAAAAACGAAATAAATATTATACGCCGTACACTTATGTGTACGTACATCTACTACATTTCTACTGCAACATGTTTAGACTTTTGTGTTGTTTCAATTCATTTTATATTCATGGCAATTTCAAAAGAAGAAGATTTTCTTGTTCTTTGCCTTTTTATCTTGAATAGCATGATCTAAAATTCTATACAAAAAAAATTTTTTTTCTTTGCATGCAAAAAATACTGATAAAAAATACAATTTGAATATTTTTTATATACTTTAAGCATTCGTTGTTGTTGTTGCGTTTTATATTGTTTGTATAATTTTTGTTAGAAATTCAATTTAATTTTTGTGTACAATTTTTTTTTTTTAGAATATTTATATAAAAATAAAATTCTTAAGTTTAAATATTATTCATTTTATGTTTTTCAGTTGTGCAAATATACGAACTTGTATGTATGTACATACGTAAGTGTGTAACGTCGTACGGGCAAATAATAAATAACAACATACGAAACATACATACATATATTTAAACTAAAACTAAAAAATAAAAGTTTTTTTTTTTTTGAATATTTAAAATAGGAAATTAGATAGTATGTACATATGTACTGAAACTGCCTCGTATTATAGCAAAAAATATTATGTTTGTATGTTTGCAAATGTACTGTGCAGAGATATGGTTGCATAAATTTACATTTTGTTAATAATTATTATGAAATGATAAGCAGAATATATCTTTTTTATATTTAAATAGTTGGGTGAAAAATTTGTAATCTTATAAGCTGATAACAGAAATTTTGTGAAGCAGTTGCAGTGTGTCGGGTATAAAAAATATTCAACGGTTTATGTAAAATAATATAAAAATGTATTTTCAATTTTCACACTAAACGAAAACATATTATGTAAAGTAGATTTTTTTAAAGGTTTCCTTTCTAAAGTCGATTAGGGTGAGAAAAGCTGTCGAATACAAATACAAAACGTTTGCTATAGAATACTACTATAAATACAATGAGACTAATACTAGTTTAAATACAATGGGCACAGAAGAAAATCGACGAACGAAATATCAATAAGTTTTTTTCTGGGATTATGATGTTGATATGGGGTTACCAAAAAACAAACTAGAAAATTGAAATTAATTTTAGTATTTCAAAATTAGTATTTGAATCAGCAAATCCATCAATTTCATAACACTCGAATCATATTCAAGTGCTTGACGAATCATGACTTCGTCAAACACTAAAACTATAATTCTTTTAGTTTCTGATAAATCTTGGATTTTTTTCTTTTAAATTGTAAAGAATTTGTTCGTTAAACCCCAGTTTTAAATATTTAATTAATTTCCAATTTAAAATACTTTGTTTTGATGGAAGATTAAATCCCAGTAAATGTCGCATGTAATTGTACATTGCAGGAGATTTAAAAAATAATTTTTGTGAGATTAAATTTTGCTTTGAGGGCCAACTAGAACATAAGTGTTTCTTAGTAACCAATAATTTAGCGTATTCTTTACTGCCTTCGCTTACTTCTTGATTATTGAGTAAATCATTAAAAACTGTCTTAGATTTGAACTTTTCATTTTCTTTTTTAATAAAAAACGTTTTTTAAATAATTTGACTTTTTTGATGCTTTTACTTTTAATTGTTGATACTTTCGTAAAGTAGAAAAGCTGGGTTTGCAGTCACTGCAAGCAGAAGGACACAAATTTCCATCACACAAAACATAAGACGAGCTGGTTGGCATGCTACCAAATTTCAATTGTAACTATCCCACTTTTTGAATAGGTTTTAATATCTTTGTATTTTAGCAGAACTTCAACATCGAATCTCGTTTATGGGTCTTTTAAATGCATTACCGGAAATGCATTTTTTTTAAATTTATTTTTACCTTTAACCTCATCCAAAAAATGAATTTTACAAACACGTACAATTTTTTTTGAGGATGTTCCATTCCACATTTTGGCAACCATATTTCAAATAAGGAACTTTCACGATCAGGGAATTTATAAAACTTCCGATTAGGATTATACCGTTTGATCGCTAAATCCGTTGGAATTGCACAAACAATTCATGAACATTTTTTATCAGTCTCGCCCTCATGTAACGACTTTGGTTGAGTCGTTCCTGCATTAAACGTAGGAACACCGGAGATTGGTGTTACTGCCCTGCTCATCTATCTTATTGATTGTGTACTTCCAGTCTTGTGTGTTGTGTGGAAGTGAACGTGAAGAGAGAGGGGAAAAATTGGAATGATAATGATTTTTTTTTTGTATTGGAAATCGATCGGTCGGTGTTTAAAATTGATTTTTGGTTTTTTTTAAGGGAGACAAGTTTTGAATTTGGTTGGGATAAGACCTATAGAATTAAATTGGTCATCCTCTTAAATTATTAATTTTTTTTATTGAAAATTGAGTTTTAAAATAATAAAAATAAAATTGTGTTTTGAAGTTAATGGCAATAACATTTTGCTAAGTTGTAATTTTTTTTTTTTTTTTAGTTGTTAGTAGATTTATAAATTCAATATTTCACTACAATTTTTTTTTGTGATTAATTAATTATAATTATGTATATAATTATATGTATAAAATAACTGAACAATAAACTTTAATTGTATTTAAAAAGAAAAAAAAACATAAAATCTTCAAAATTTGTCGTTATTATTTTTTTTTTGGTTCGATTCTTATAAGTGTGTTGAAAAGGAAAAAAAATATAAATCTTTTGATTGATAATTTAAAATCTGTTGCAAATAATGAAAAACAAACATAATAAAAGTGAATCATTATGCGAATTTATGAATTTCATCTAGTAAATTCGATCAGACCATAATAAAAAAAAAAACCTAATAAAAGAACCAGTGTATAAAAAACTCTAAAAGCAGTGCTGGGCAACTATTTGTTTTCGTTACGCTGATTAATAATATTATTTCTTGGAGCGTACTGGTTACCGCTGATAGGACTACAGTACGATTGACTTCGAAAATTAACATTTCCGTCATACCATCGGCCTGAGGTGCTCTTATTGTAAGAATCAGACGGATATACCTTAATTACAAAAATCTTTTGCGGTATATTGATTTGGGGAGCAGAAGATTTGTTACCACGTGTGGATTATTATAAGGATAGTGAAACGGTCCATATTGTACAGTGAGGCCATTCTGAAATTGTTATTTTGGGAATCATAATACCGTGTCAAGGTACACTGAATACAAGTTGCAGTTTATGGATTTGTTAGCTGTATCAAGGTTAACTGGAGTTGCTGCCGGGTGAATCAACAGTTGAAAATCGTTCGTTATTTATTTATTATATTATATTTTTTCATTTTTTTCTCAAATTTATTAATTGATACAAGTCTTTAATAATTTTAAAATTTTTCTTCAATTTAACTTATTATTTTCTTAAAATTTTCTTATTTAACTTCTTTATTTACATCAAATTTTTTTTGTGTTAACTTCTTTATTTATTAAAAAAACACAAAGATATTTTTTATGTATAATTTCTATTAATTTTCGAAATAATATTTATTTTTTGTATTAAATTTAAAACAATAAATTATACACGTTAAAAATCACTTTCATTATTGTGATAATATAATTTTTAATTCGGAATACCGGTTTCGGACATTCGTCCTTCTTCAGTTCCTATTTGACTATGATAATTTAGAAGAATAGTCAAATAGGAACTGAAGAAGGACGAATGTCCGAAACCGGTATTCCGAATTAAAAATTATATTATCACAATAATGAAAGTGATTTTTAACGTGTATAATTTATTGTTTTAAATTTAATACAAAAAATAAATATTATTTCGAAAATTAATAGAAATTATACATAAAAAATATCTTTGTGTTTTTTTAATAAAATCGTGATAAAAGCCACAGAAGGAGATGGAAGTATACCATTTATACAGTAATTCTTTATTTACTTTAAATTTTGGTAATTTAATTTTTCTTAAAATTTTCTTTAAGTTTTATACCAATATCATTAATTATTAATTGTACCAACGTGCTGGTGTTATTGACATGATTTTTCATAATTTTTTTTTTGGTCAGTTTTAAATTCAATTTTCTTATTTTTCTCGATCATTTTTAATTTCTTTTAAAATTTAAATTCAGCATTTCATTTTCAATTGATACATTTATTTATTTTTTCTTACATTATATGATTTTGTTTCAGCTTTCTTCACGTTCACTTTCGCCACGTTTATTATTATTGTTATTTTTGTTTCCTTCTTTGATGAATTCATTTTTGTTGTCTATTGGTAACTACTTAAGAATATATTAATGGAGGGTTAAATTCATTTATTTAGGAATGGGCTGATACAGGGATGTGATTCGGAGTTCACCGATTCACCGTTGTAAAGCAGATGACTTATGCTTATTTCAGTTCGCAATTATTTCTTTTAATTAAATCAGTTTATATTACGTTATACTTATTTCAGTTTTCCGTTAGTTATTTCATTTGGTTTTTTTTTTTATCTTTGATAGTCTATCGAAGTACGCGGTTACTCAAGCTCCGATTATGCTTTGGACATATTCCCACCCCAACACTGAGCCTTAGCCAGCTATAAATATGCCGCGGTCCAAAGTCTCTGTTCGGAGATTTCTTTAACGACATTCTGGTGTGACTTGGAGTTGAAATGGTCGGTATCATTTCGGATTAACTTGTATGATACCGCCAAACCCAAGCACACTGGAGTGTCGTTACACTCAGCCATCTAATCGTGAATTTGTGTGATAAATAATACAACACTAAAATAAAAACTTACAAATTCACAATTGCATAAAAAATACACTTACTCTTTTAAAAAGTTGAATTGGGTTCTTGGTAGTAATTTGAATATGTATTATCTTTTTGGAGCATTGCATTTTGATTTAACTTTTAAACTTTGCTAATTAAACGAAATTATTTAATCCGTGTGAGGTTGTGCAGACAGAAATAATCTAAAGTTACTAAAACTAAAGATTTCTCAAAACCAACTTAACATCGTCGACTCAACATAATGTCCACTTGCTGTGGTAGATATTTGAAGACCAGCCGCATGTTGAGATTTTTGCTACAGGCCCAAATGTACATATATAGCCGAGAATAAATATTTCTGATAATTTTTCATTTGATATTTTAATTAATGGCACTTAGGAACATTGAGTGCCTATAAATGTCTGGTACGATTTCGAAAAAAAACGCGGTTGCAACAAAAAATACTGCTTTCCCCGTTTAGTTTAGGTAAAATTCCCTGAACAATTCCTGTAAGCCTTATATTTGGAGTGAAAATAAGTTTCCGTCATTTTACAAAAGGTTGCTCTAGAAGTAAATGTCAAATCAAAAACGTCATACAGCAAGCTTGGGCATCTGTTAAAAACACCACATCAACATATTAGTGATTTTGTGTTCATCATTCATTTTTATTTGTATTCAAATGTCAGTTTTTGAGCCAAATAAGCGTTATTTGTGGATGTTCGGCTTCATCTTCAACAAACATCAATGCTGAAAATAATATTAATAATTAGCTTTATATCGTAAGTGTTCACCATTGATTATATTTAAGAACATTACCTTTTCATTCCAATCATTTTGATGTATTTCTAAAACAAAAAAAAGCTAAAAATCATTTGCAAAACAATATTGACATTTCCTTTGGAAACGTCAAATAATGATGGATTCAAGTATTTCCTTTTTTATTTATATTGACCTATTATAAATTTATCCAATTATTATTTTTAGTACACTTTTTTGTTCAGTGGCATAAAATATGTAATACAAAATTGACACGTCAGCGTGAGAACACACAAAAAATCTGGGAATTAAAGCCGCATACTACAAAAAAAAATTCAGTAACTTTTTTGGTAATTTCGCAACAGAAGAACTTGACCGACAAAAAATGTTCTCATATAATTTGTAAATTTTTTTCCCCTCCATACCAACCTAAAAAACATAATTTATTTTTCTCGTATGAAAAAAAGAGTTATATTTTTTTAAGTTGGTATGGAGGGGAAAAAAATTACCGAAAAGTTGAGAAAAGTTTATGTCCGTTAAGTTCTTCTGTTGCGAAATTACCAAAATAGTTACTGAATTTTTTTTTGTAGTATGCGGCTTAAAATTAAATAAAATTGAAAACAAAAAGTAAAGTGAAGTGGTTTTATTCTAATTAAATCCAACATTTTCTGGTCCTTCGAGCCGAATACCTAAGCTAACGCAATATCATATTATAAGCTTCAATAAATTAGTAATAAAACCACAAAACCGCGGGTGTCAGGTAGCCGCCATTAATCAGGTGTTTGTGTAATAAAAAAATGGAAAAGTTGAAATAAAGAAAAGGCATCATAAAGGGTCAGCTCACTCGCCTTAAAAATTATATTGATACAAATGGGGGAAGTTCAAATTACGATGACCTAAAAATTCATGTGACAATGTGCATAAATTGTACACAGAATTTATTTCGACCGAAGACACCATATTTGAAATCGATGCAACCACACCATCGGAAATGGATACCGATGACGATCAATATTATGCGATCATCCCAAAACTTCAGGCGCTAATCTGGAAGTCATCAGCCATCTAATCATGAGTAATCGTTCGATGCCACCGGTAATGTCAACCCAACTTCAGATTTTAAGTTGCCGTCTTTTACAATGCCAACATTTGATGGAGATCTAAAAAAACATAATCATTCTACGAGATATTGTCATCTACCGTTCATAAGAATGTACCATTGTAACCGGCACAAAAATTCAAGTATCTTCAAATTCAAGTTTTAAATCTATTGCATTACCTGAGCGCAGAAACTTTTTAAAGGTAAATCAGAGGTGCTTGAACTGCCTTGAAGGAAATCATGCCGTCTACCAATGTCGTTCCAGAAGAACATATCAAATTTGCAAAAGAAGACATCACAATCTTGTTCATTCAGATCCTGAGGACAGTAAAGCAGGCAACCAACAAAGTTCAATTGAGACCGCTTCGGGCAGTAATTTTAATGCATCAACCAGTGAAACCTACACTTCAGCTGTCATCAAGGATGCAATTTCCACTAACGAAAATGCGATGTTACCTACCGTGTTGGTCGAAGTAAAAGATAGTTTCAACAACTGGCATATTATTCGAGGATTGCTGGACTCTGGTTCAGCAAGATCATTTCTCAAAGAATCTAGTGCGAATAAATTGAACCTAACCAAATCAAATTCCAGAGTTGTCGTAAGTGGAATCGGTGGAACCAAGGCAGGAACATCCGAGGGACTAACACACCTCATAATAAGATCGAGAATCAATCGTGATGTTATTTACCAAATTGCAGCGCTAATCGTGCCTAAGCTTACCTCACATCTACCAACTCATTCAGTAGATGTCGACATACCAATGAACGAAGAAGTCAACCTAGCTGATCCTACATTTAATAAACCGGGTCCAATTGATCTTCTAATAGGCAGCGACTATTCCTTTAATATTTTAAACGATGGAAGATATCAATAGGCAAACAATCCAAACGAATTTGGTTTAATTGAAGAAATCGAAATCAAGAGATGGCTTTACACAACTGGTGACACATTTGAAATACATGAGTTTGCTGATGCGTCCAAAGACGCTTACGCTGCTGTCCGATATTCGCGCGTGACAACAACATCACAAGAAGTTAGCAACAATATCATCGCCGCGAAAACAAAGGTAGCACCCATAAAAACGGTATCCATTCCTAAATTAGAGCTGTGTGCAGCCATATTACTAGTGAAGCTAATGAGAAAGGTCACAACTGCACTAAATTGCAAAACCCAACCGAAGCAGTTTTTCTATACTGATTCCTCAATAGTGTTGGATTGACTCTCAAACCGCCGAAATTATGGCCAACCTACATTGGTAATCGAACTGGCCTAATACTATCACACACCAACTGAAACCAATGGTACCACGTTCAATCAAAGCAGAACCCATCTGATCGAGCCACTCGAGAAGAAACACCAAGTGAATTCAAACACGATGTACTGTGGTGTGACTATCCCAGAATCAAAGCTGAACTTTTCATGTGAATCCGAAGCACAACCGCAGGCGTATCTCGTTCAAAACATCAATGAGTTTGATCACCAATTAGAGGAGATGATTAGAGGAGACTCTAGCTCCAGTTATCTGATGATAGTGAGAATTGTGGCCCGAATGCAAAGACTGTCGCATAATGCGAAACGATCAAATTCATCCAAAATAACTGAAAACATTAGATTTAGATCTACGTTATAAAACACATTCAACGTCAATCGTTCCAAGCTGATGTCGACTCCATCCAATCTGGTAAACCATCGAATAAAACCAAATTAAAATTATGTAATCCATTTCTTGATAAACAGGGTATACTACGAGTTAGCGGAAGATTGTCAAATTATTCACTACACTACGATACGCAGCACCCGATTATACTTCGGTCATCTTATATAGTAGTGAAGAGAATGATCCAATATTTTCACCGTAAGTTGTGTCATGCCGGCACATCTCACATGTTTGCTTACGTCAAACAGAGGTTCCATATTGTACGCGCAAAGCATCTCAGAAAAAAGGCAATTAATTAATGCTTAATGTGTCACCGGTATAGAAAGAAGGCCCAACAGCAAATTATGGGGCAACTACCCTCACCGCGGGTTAATTTCGTCAGAACATTCATTCAAAGTGGCATTGACTACGCGGGTCCATACCTAATCAAGCCCCACCAATTAAGGAGTTCAAAAACTATCAAGGGATATATTTGTATATTTACGTGTATGGCGACAAAAGCAATCCACATCGAATTAGTGACCAATTTAAGCACTGATTCGTTTATAGCTGCACTAAGGAGGTTCCAATCGACTAGAGGAATCTATTCGGATGGTTTCAAAGATTCAAGGACGATGATTTTGATGTCGAAGATAAGGAAGTCGTAAATTATTCGAAGATGAGGAAATGAAATAATTTTGGATGAAGATGCATATCGAACGCATGTAGAATTTGCAGAGTTTTTGGGAATGACTCAACAAGCCATTGTCACTCGATTGTATGCACTTGGAATGATTCAAAACTAAGGGAACTGGGTGTCATGTGAATTGAAGTACAAATACGTTAAACAGCGCTTTTTCACTTGAGAACTGCTGTTTGAATGCCAAAAACGGAAAAGTTTTTTATATCGAATTGTTACGGTGCAGATAATCCAAAGCGTAAAGGACGCTTTAAGAGTATGGATATAAATTCGTACAATCTGAATCCGGTCATTCACCCAATGAAATTAACCAAATATTGTCATGTTACCGAAAAAAATATTCTCCTATTTCTCCTCTCAAGTTAAAAGTATTCCAACGTTATGCAAAATATCTGCAGAAAACCAACATAACCAAAAAAATATCGAGCTATTTTTCCCCAATTTTTTTTTCTTTCTGCTTATTTCCGACTTTTTGATTTGTAAAAAAATTTATTATTTTGTTCGGTAATAAACGTTATTGCCGCTACAGTGGTTAGCAGCTCGGGAGGTCCCAGGTTCGATTCCCGGCGGTCGATGAAAAAATTACGGCTGATTAATGTACGATCAAGGAATTAATCACTCGGTAAATGTTAATAAAATGATTACGAAACTTCATCATGAAGCGGCCAAATCCCTCTATGGGATTTAGCGCCAGCGAATTCAAAAATAAACGTTACTAAACGATCGTTAAATTACAAAATTTAATGAAAATAGTCGGTAAGTTGTATTAATCTTACAGTGCAATGAAAATTTATCTTGCACAAACAATTTAGAATAGTTAACTTGAAATATTTTTGAAACAATGTAAAATTGTTTTTTTTTAGATTTAAATTATAATTAATTTGGTTGTTTTAGGAATGGCTGATTTTTTTTTTTTTTTTTTTTTTAGGAATGTGATTGCTAAAAATCCAAGATTATTCAGGCAGCAGGCAGTTAAGATGACCCAACCCGAAGTAAATCGTAGAGAGTTGGGAACTACTCATGGACAATTGGGTAAAATGACTTATGCTCAAGTTACGATGAGTAACGGAAATCCAGGGAAAACTGGTCAAAATGACGAAATAAGTCAAACACTTAAATTAATTTTAAGCAGGCTCAATACATTTGATGAGCGATTACAGAAATTAGAATACAGCACTAAGGGAGCCATCCCTAAACAGAAAAATGGCAGGTGATCTTAGAATCTTATGTTGGAATGCCAATGGACTTATGCAACATCACCAAGAATTGCAAGTGGTCCTGGACACAGAAAAAATCGATGTATGTCTCATCACGGAAACACATTTCACTAGACAAACAATCATTAAATTTAAAAATTATCATATATATCATACCATTCATCCGGAAAACACTGCTAAAGGAGGTAGTGCGGTTATAATCAGAAATAGTATCCACCACTATGAAGAGTTAAAATATGAAACAGAAGAAATACAAGCAACTGCTGTTAACGTCAAAACCAAAAATGGTTCTATTTGTATTGCTGGTGTGTACTGCCCACCGAAGCACTCGCTGAAAGAAAAGGATTATCTCGAGTTCCTCAGTAAATTAGGAAAACGGTTTATACTTGGAGGAGACTTTAATGCCAAAAATGTCCACTGGGGCTCCAGATTAACAACAACTAAGGGTAAAGAACTCCTAAAAGCCATTAGGAAATGCAGTTGTGAAGCTCTCTCAACTGGAAAACCAACTTACTGGCCTACTGATCCAAATAAAGTACCAGACCTGATTGATTTCTTTATAATAAAGAAGATATCTGTAAATTATATACAAGTAGATGAAAGCCACAACCTAAACTCTGATCATTCACCGATACTTTTAACGTTAAGTGAAAAAATTATTCAGAAAGAAAGGAACCCTTTTCTAGTAAATAATCACACTAATTGGGAATGCTTTAGACTATCGCTAGAAGAAAAAATTAACTTAATGGTTCCATTAAAGACCGAGGAGCAATTAGACAAAGAAGTTCACAAATTTGTAGACGATATACAGCAATCAGCTTGGGAAAATACCCCTGAGGTTAAAAAGAAAATCAAGGGAAACAATTACCCTTTGGAAATTAGGGAACTCCTAGCAAAAAAAAGAAGAGCGAGAAGAGTATGGCAACAAACAAGGGCCCCTCAAGATAAAACTAATTTGAACAATCTCACTCAACAATTAAGAAGAGAAATCAAAGAATTGAAAAATGAATCAGTCAGCAACTATTTAAGAAAATTAACTAATGATAGCAGTACTGATTATTCTCTTTGGAAAGCAACCAAAAGAATTAAAAGACCAATAATACAGAACCCTCCAATAAGAGTAGCAGGTGATAAATGGGCTAGGAATAATGAAGACAAAGCTCGAGAATTTGCTGAACATCTTGAAAAAATATTCCAGCCACATCAAGATGAAACATTAGAAGCCGAGATAATATCTGTACAAGCTGTCCAAGAAAGTAAAGAAATCCTACCGACAACACCAAAAGAAGTCGCGTGTGAGATAACAACTAATATGAATATGAAAAAAGCTCCTGGCTATGATCTTATTACAGCAGAAATCTTAAAAGAACTGCCAAGGAAAGCTCTGGTAAAGCTCACCAATCTTATAAATGCAGCATTTAGAATCAAATATGTACCAAGCTTGTGGAAAATTGCAGAAGTAATCATGATCCCAAAACCTGGGAAACCACCACACATAACCTCATCTTATAGGCCAATTTCGCTATTGCCAGTCATGTCCAAACTCTTTGAGAAGCTTCTGGTAAAAAGGTTAAATCCGATAATCGAGAGTAAAAACTTAATCCCAAATCATCAGTTCGGTTTTCGTAACCAACACTCAACAATTGATCAAGTTCACCGAATAACCAGTATAATTGAGAAAGCACTAGAGGAGAAAAAAATCTGTTCAGCAATATTTCTAGACGTTGCCCAAGCATTTGATAGAGTGTGGCATGAAGAACTTAACCATAAATTAAGAAATCTTCTACCAATCCAATTTGCTAATATACTGGAATCTTACTTAAAAGATAGATTCTTCAGGATTAAGTTAGATGACACTTTCTCTGAATTGAAAGAAATCAACGCAGGAGTTCCACAGGGCAGTGTATTAGGGCCGGTTTTGTACCTAATATACACTTATGATCTTCCTGTATTAGAAAACAATACAGTGGCGACTTTTGCAGATGACACGGCGATCTTAGCTGTTGGCACAAGCAACGAAGAGTCAACACAAAAGTTACAAACAAAATGGCTGATTTAGACGATAGAATCGTCGAGGAAGTTCGAAAGGAGGGTAAAGAATTTTTATACCACATGGAGCATTTTAATTATGCTCTAAAATCGGTCATTTATGGCGACATTGGGGAACAGCAAGGGGTTTTATTGGAACTAAGCAAGAAGCGGTGGAAGTACGTAAAATTACTAAAGCGACCCAAAAGTGTAAGTGCCGGCATTTTCAAGCCAAGAAACGCATGGCTGGTGAGGTCGCTAAACTTTTTAAAATACCAAATAATAATAGAGTAAGTTACGTTTATACCCATCGGCATCACATTTACAAACCAAGAAGTAAAATATAAATCTAATTATAAATGTTATTTCAGACCAATCGAAAGCATAGCTTCATCCCGCCAAGTTCCGAGAAAGAGTCGACTATGCTCGAGGATTGGCTCGACCAAACACCATATGAGATAACTCTTGAGGAGGACACGTCGGAAGTTGGCCAAACCCAACAAACACCGTTCGAGTTATTTGAAGAGGACAAAAAACAGAAGCCCTTCGGAAGAACCAGCAAGAAAAAAGAAAAAAAGACAGTGAGCCCATAATGAAGCAAGTGCTACGAAATGTTCAAGACCACAAAGCATGCTTCATCGCCTAATGGTGGATTCAGCGAGAAAAATTTGCTAGCTCGTGATTACGAATTATTGAAATTTCGTCAACTTTTTTACCCCTTCCAATTTTTTGTTTACTTTTTTAAAACAGCAACCATAAGAAAAAGTAAACAAAAAATTGGAGGGGGTAAAAAAGTTGACGAAATTTCAATATTTCGTGATCACGAGCTAGCAAATATTTCTCGCTGAATCCACCATAAAAGAAAAAAAGCCATATTTATTAGTAAGTTTAGCGGAAAAATTAAGCGGCGATTTTAACAAATGGACTTTAACAGCACAGACGGACCGGACCTTATTCACGAATTTAGTAAAATTTATGAAAGTAGGGATAAGTTTTTAAAAGAAAGTAATGTAATTTAGTTTAAAATTTTATTGTAGAAATGTACACTTTTCTTTATTTTTTTACGTTAATTAGTTTTCGTTTATTATCGTTTTTATTTACATTTATGAATTTATTTTGAATTTAATATATATATTTATTTATTTACATGATTATTGAATTAATAAAATAATTTAAAATTAAAACTTGTTTTTATTATGTTATTGTAGTTGTAAACTGCCAGGGGAGAACAGCGGATTCATTTAAATATACTTTAAATTGATCGCTAATCTGTACAGCTGTTTTACTATAATTGTTGAATTTCTACATTGCCGGTGTTCTCTTCTTCACGCCACAATCCAGGTCTATGTGTTTCACCAATATTTCTATCCGGAGCTAGTCCCAAGATATTGGGAGATAGCCTTAGTGAGTGCTACACTACTTATTACACTAGTGAACGCTACTTATTACATTTAAATATCAAAAAATGCAAAATTTTGCCGTTTCCCAGCAAAAAAATCCTATAATCAATACAAACAAAATCAATAGTGCTAAATTGCAGCGTGTTTGTTTAAGGCGCCGGTATACCAATAGACTTCAGGTTTTTTAATACGCAGTCTACACTAAAATTAGTTTTTTTTGATCCTTTTAGTAACTTTAATGAAGATTCTGCGTATTTTTCCCTGTTTTGATTTTTTTTAAACATTGTTTCGTTTATATGTATATTAATATTTTCTTTTCTTTTTATGCTTAATTAATAAATTTAGGTTGGTTTCTAATTAATAATTAATTTGTTTGGTTGAAGTAAATTGCTCTTTAGTTTTTCATATTTTGTTTTTCCCGTGTAAATTTTATTCCTGAGTTCGTCGTAAATTTTGGATTATTTTTCGGTATTAATTTTGTTTTAATTTTAAATATTTTCGGTTCTGTAATTTCGGTGTGATAATGTCTAAGAAGAACAACTGTCTGACTGGCCTTGAACTGGCTTTGATGCGGGAATATTTTAACTTTAACCGTTTCCACATCCCCATACAATCGTTAGAAATCAGACCAAGGATTTCCCCGATTTCGGTCCATTTCACCCGTCGAAGCATATTATTTTTATACAGTGGATGTTCAAGTTGCCGTAGCATTTCCCGACCGTCCTCTTCATCTCCTTTATTAATTTAAAATCAATGTCATTGACAATCATTTTATCAACGTACACTAAATCTAACTTGAAATGCTATCAGTATCTACCTATTCTTAATCTAATATTCTAAGCTACGGTCTAATCTAAACCTAACTAATCTAAATCTAAAATAAACAAAAAATTACTATCCATTATTCAATTTTTACACCTAAAATACACTAACATTAAACTCAAAAACACAAAAAAAAATATTTAAGAAATAGTATAAAAATACGACAAATCATCAATCCCAAAAAATTTATTAAAATTATATTGTATAGCTATATTATTAAACCGAAAAACTTAAATCACAAAATTTTAAACCCAAAACACAAAGAAACGAATTTAATATTTAAAATATTTTCACGAAACGTCAAAAAAACGCTACAACAATATTAAAGAAAAAAAAAATCAAAATAGAGCAAAAACAAAACAAAACAAAATTGGTACCACTTCGTTAAAGTTACTAAAAAGATAAAAAAAACTAACTTTTAGTGTAGAATGCGTGTTAAAAAACCTGAAGTCTATCGTCATACGGGCGCCTTTAATCATCGATGTGGGGGTCACACTCAATGAAAATATAACGTTTAATACAACGAACTCAATGTTTGGAATTTATAAAAATTAATTAAAATTAATTAATTTAAATTATGAACTTCTACCGTGAAACTGGTTGATACAGCAAACTATACACGACTCGACGTGAATAACTTAAAAACCACCAAATTTTTGTTTCACAAATTTTTATATTAAAATAAATTAAATCAAAACAATAGGAAAGGTCATAATATTGTAACGATTATGACCACCATACAACAAATTTACGTTATGAACACCAATAGCTTCGGTTGGCGCGTGGTATAAACGAAAAGGTCGATGGTTTGATGCTCGTCGTAGCCAATGTTTAATAAATGTATGTGAGGAAATTTTAGGTGCTGCAGTTAGGGATAAAATAAAGGGCCTGCCTCTGTCTAATAACACAATACACGCAGAATTGTTGATTTATCTGCTGATATTGAATATTAATAATTCAAAACGTCAGTGACTCTATTTATTTCGCAATACAGTTATACGAATCTACTTATGTGTTGAACAAAGCAATACTGTTATGCTTCGTTTGATAAATTGATTACAAAGTAAAAGTTATAAAAGGGAAGTAATTTTAAAACAAAAAGGAAGTCAGTTGTTGTCTAATGTTATATCTGATAAAAATTGGCAAGCTAAGCTCGCATATCTTTCAGATATATTTGCACTCATCAATGAGTTAAATTTAAGCCTACAAGGAAATATGACCACTATTTTCAATTTATATAATAAAATTGACGCATTAAAAAAAACTTAATATTTGGCAAAATAGAGTAAAAGAGAATAATTTTGAAATGTTTACCTCTCTCGGTGAATTCATTTTGACTGAAGAAATTGTCACTGCGTTATTAAACGTATTATTGCGGAGCACTCAGCATCTCTACATCTACATTATCCAGCAGAAGAAGATTAACGTTCAGGAAATTTCTGGACTACTAATCTTTTCGGGCTCGGGGCAATTCCAACTCGTTCGCTCATTCGGAATGTGCCCCAATTTCGAGTAAAATCCTTCACGACCATCCTAACACCGTTGCATAGCCCATTTTTTATAGAAAGATTTCTCAGGAGCATAACTACAACCTTTCTTCAAATTTAAAATGTGGGGCGAAGGGCAAACCAGAAGCTTTCAAATTATTTAGGTATTCAAATGGGAAATTTACTTGCAAGCCAAAGTCACATGTCCCTACGCAAAAATATCAGCAATTAAATTCTGTGAGACGTATGTATTTAGCAAATCTCCAATTTGAGGTGCGATACCTGATGCCATCGTTGCTTAATCCCATATTAGACAGCCAATTGATGATAAGAATTTTCTTTTTTTAAGGATAGTTGAGGATATTTAACCATATCCATTTTACGCGGAACCGAGCAAACTGAAAGGCAAGTCATTAAATCGAAAAAGCAGATTCGCAGCAATCCCAGTCCAAGCAACACACATTACATTTTATTACTATAATTGATCTTCGGCTTCAATGCTAGATACACAAATGTTTTTCCACTACCGCCAAAAATATTTTTGTGGAATAAATTCTAATACTAATGAAAAAACTGATGCTGCCGAAAGTTGATCAGTATTTAGAGCTTCCAAAAAATTATTTTCAGCAATATTGTTGGATAGCAAAATAATAGCAATATTCAAAATTTCAGAAACGTCTGTTATTGCCATTACTGAAGGAAAATCAAAACCTCCATTTTTACATTGAATTTTTAGGTTTAGCATACAACTACTAAAAGCTGTACTATGGTTCATGCCTTGATGAATAAATTCTTCTATCATATTTACTACTTTTGAATTCATTAAACAGTTTTAATGGATGCATTATTGCAATGGGTCAGGATAGTCACAAATGAGGAGATTTAGGTAACATATATGCTTGCGACTTCGCGAGCTTCAGATTAACAGTCCCACTCACTACTTTCATTAATTAATCCCCTTGCTCTTGCTGCTTCTTTATAGGTTAGGTATATTACATTATTAAAGGTTTCCAATGCTTCAAATGATGTAGATTTAGTACCTTTAGCAGAGAGAAGAATTAGTCGAAGATGGTAACGCTGTTATTGAAACTGCTATTTATCTGCCAATAGCTTTTCCACCAAAATGAGAATTTATAGATCGATTTTGCCATTTCAATTTCTTGAATAATATTGATTCGAGATGTCGTTATAAAAAAAATTCAACAACAGTTTAAAAAATTCCGTCAAAGTGGTGCACTTAGCAGATTGTCGTCACAAAGCACTTTCTATATTGTTTTCTTGAAAATAAACCTTCTGCCCATATTTTAGGTGAACAGATAACATTACAGTATTGTTAGATTGACCATTGTAAATTCCAAGCTGCTTCTTGCATGAGCTTATATAGTGACAGTTTAGATATTGCGATATTTCTTCATGTTGAACCCCATTTGATTTATTATTTAATGAGCTGATTTGAATCCCAACTCTTGCAAAATAATATCCTATAAAAGCCTTGCTTTTATATAATTAATTTTATTTATTATAAATTATTTGGTTTAAATAATTTTAAAATTAATTTATAAAGGTTTATTTATTTATTTAAATTATAATTTAGTTATTATTTATCACCACATTTGTACCACCGCGCGATATGGGCGGCATGTCGCCGCGATGAAATTTGAGAGCAGACTGAAATAAAAATGATTTAATAGTCGTGTTCCAGTCGACCACTTCAAGTACTTATGAGTAGTTAGGTTTGTGTCTTTGCTTAAATTTAACTACTCGTAACTGCTCTTGCATTCTGGCAAGAGCAGTTACGAGTAGTTAAATTTAAGCAAAGACACAAACCTAACTACTCATAAGTACTTGTGAGTGGTCGACTGGAACACGACTAATTTTATTTTGTGTTGTCTCTTCATATGGAAGAGACAGTAGTTCAATGGTTGTTCAATGCGTTCGTTCCCAAATAGTTAATACAACGTTGCGCGGCGTGAGACGTTGCATTGGTGGTTGGGTGAACTCAGACGCCAATGTATATGAGGATACATTGTGGCGGAGCACGCATGAGTGGGCCGCTACAATCCTTTAGATATATGGATATATTTAATTGCTTTGACAGTAGAGCATATTTCGACATTTATATGTACGTTATATTTCAAGCTTAATTAGGCATTGTATCGAACTATAAAACGGTTATCATCAGGAACATTTTATTCCGTTCGGGGGACAATATTCTGGTGAATTAGAAGAGAGCAGCCTTCTATATTTGGGATAACTTTCCATACATATATCTGTTTCAAAACAAAATTTTAGAAAATTGCTTTGAACCAAACAAACAGAATTTCGATTAAATTCTACACAGGGGCATGTACTTTGTGTTTAAGAGCCACCTCGTGAAGTTTGCAGTTATCATTGAAATTAGGAATGTTTGCTGAAATAATTTTATCAATATCGTCCCTTGTTTTGAATTTGTCTTCCTCTTTACTCGGGTTACGATATCAAGACGATCTAAAGAATTTTGGAAAGTTTTAAGTTGTGACTTTATTTTTTCCCATGCCGGATTACACGTAAAAGTGATAAATAAGTCTGGATGGCCAAACTTCCTAACAATAGCCATATTGCCCTGGTACAATTTGGACATCCACACTGGACCACCGATAAACGAAGATGGTAGAATATAAATTGGTATTATTTTCAAGACCATCGCTATTTATGTAATCCAAAAGTCCTCTTAAGATTCAACACGAAGAGCTTTTTGATTATGTCGTATTAAATTTAACCGGTTAGGTTCAACTCGAGCGTATATTGTTGAAATAGTTTGCTACCTTAATGAAGCGGATTAAAGACAGCTCGATGGACTGCAGTTTTATATGAATAAAATTGGAGGGTATAGTAATTTAATTTCGAACAGCAGTAGCATGATCGCTGTTGCAATGCATATCTGTGGTCCATTCGAATTCACCCTTTTAAAAGAAAAGATGAAATTGCATATGATCCAAATGTTTTGAGAGAGATTTTATGCGTTTCAATGTTGTACTATTACTGGGATAAACAGCGAAATCTACATATATCAGCTGGAATATTTCCTTCACGGTCAGACACAAAAAACTAATGCAACATCCTCAGAATTTATTGTAAGGTTCCGAGTAAATTAGTGAGACACTATTAACCGTACGACAGTTTCGATTAGTATCGGCTATCATTTTCGAAGATTTCTCGAAATTTTTTATAACTGCTTGCTTATCGGGAAACATGTTGAAGAACCATAGAAATTGTTAACATTATTTCACATTTGAACTTGGAATTAGCGGGGTTGTTCATTCAAATATTTACAGCTGTATCAGTATCATGCATCTCCACCACGCTCTTGATAATTATTAGAGTTCAAGGAAAAATCAATGGGAATATTAACGGAAGATCGATGATACACTCCCCAGATATTTTAGAAAAATATATACACTTCCCAAAATATGCTCAATGTTAGCGCCCATCGAACAGAAGATATTCGTATTATTATATTGCCTAATAAATTCCCTAAAGTTCTTACTTTTATCATCTGTGCTAACAAAGAGTTGTTTAATATCGAATGAAAAATTTTCCGTTGATGTAGGCAAGTTCGATAATTTTCAAAAATGGTACAAACGAACCATTTACTTCAAGCATCAAATCGTTCATTAAGGACCAATACCTCCAATCATCCAAACTATGAATTTTGCAGAAGCTGCTAAAACTTAATAACTTTTGAGATATTGCAATAAATGAAAACATGTTTCCAAGTAATTTTGAAAAATACTTCTTTTGACTAAAGTTTCAAAAAAATATTTGATCAAAACATCGTTAAAATATTGTTAAAAAATACACGTAACAACTATCTTAATTCAATTTCGAAAATGAATGATAGAAGGTATTGGTCATTAATAAACGAAATGATATTTTATTTATAATTTGTTTCTATTCGGTTGATCCATTATGGTATAATACCAGAGCCTTTATGGCTTTGTTTAATCAAGGTTGCTTTGATAAAACACGTAAAATGTTTTTTTGAATTTTTGTTATTTTGTTGTTTTTCTATGTGTACTTTGTTAATATAACGGTAAACTCGTTCAGCCACTTGTATAATATACTCAACTCCGTAACTATGAACACAACCACTCGTTTTTTGGAATTTTTAAAATAACGGATTAAGCAATTTTAAAACTTTTAATGCCAGATGTTGAATAAGGACGTAATACAGCAAAATATTAAAAAACCCGTTACAAAATTCAATTGTTTTAAACAAAAAACACATTTTTTTTAAAATTGCTTTGTTCCATAACTATATAACTATAGTAACCTTTCTCTCTAAGCCGAATAAATAAATAAATATCGTAGTTTTATTCGGTATGTTAAATAGCCAAGTGCTGTATAAACATAATGTCCCGTGGAAAATATTTATCGGATAAGGAAAAAGGCAAAATTCAAGCTCTTGTTGGAGAAGGTTTTCCTTTTCGGATAATAGGCAAAAGAATAGGCCGCCATCATGTAACGGTTGCAAATTATTTAAAAAATCCGACTACTTACGGGACAAGAAAAACCGGAGAACCCAAAAAAAAAAAATGATTTGCCGAAAATACGAGAGCTGGTTCAAGCCGCCAGCACTTCCACGAAAATTGTTAAGCGCCTGAAAAGCGATTTACAGTTAAATGTATCCAAAAACACGATCCGTCGGGATTTGAAAGGTGCTGGGCATTTGAATTATACAAAAATGAAACATGCACCAAAAATATTGCCAGGTTGCAAAGCTGCACGAGGTGAATTTGTTAAGGCAAATATGAGACAGGACTAACCATTATTAATCAACTAATTATTATTAACTAACCAATATTAATCAATATCTAGGTGATTTTTTTCGATGAAAAAAAAAATTAATCTTGATGGGCCAGATGGTATTCAGTAATATTGGAGAGACCTTAGAAAGGAACCATTGTACTTCTCAAAGCGAATTTTGGTGGTGGAAGTCTAATGGTATGGGGGCTTTCTCTTCTGTGGGTACGTTTACTTTAGCCTTTCCATCAACTAGAATGAACAGCACGGAGTACAATGGCGTCTTAGAAGACCACCTCTGACCTTTCCTGTACATTCATCAAGAGGAAAGCTGGATTTTCAGCAGGATAACACTCCAATCCATAAGAGTCAACAAACCAAATTTTGGTTTGATAAGCATTACATATCAATAATTGGATTAAGCATTACATATCTAAATTATTTTAGATCGGCCCGCTTGTTCCCCAGACCAAAATCCCATAGAAAATCTTTGGGGGTTATTAGCTAGAAAGGTTTACGAGGGTAACAGACAATTCCAGGCGACCAATGAATTGCAATTGACAATGCTTGAAATCATTAATTCATTGATTGGAAGTGTGCCTAATAGCATTCTGGCGTTGCCCAGAACAAAGGGGGGCCGACGGCATTTTAATTTTTATTTATTTTATGAAAGTTTGAACGTTTAATAAAAAGTGGTTATATATAACAAAGCAATTTTCAAAAAATGTTTTTTTTTTTTTAAACAATTGAATTTTGTAACGGATTTTTTAATATTTTGCTGTATTCCGTCCTTATTCAACATCTGGTATTAAAAGTTTTAAGATTGCTTAATCCGTTATTTTAAAAATTTAAAAAAACGAGTGGTTATATAGTTATGGAGTTGAGTGTATAACATAGATTTAAAATATTCACGCCGCGAAATTCATCGGTCCGCGGTCATATTTGGGTTAGGAACCCCTGGACTAGAGGATCGATCTTCTTTAGTATATTATCGTGAAAAGTTTGTTGTAATTTTATTTGTTTTTCCAGAAGATGATCCCTTATACATTTTGTACTTGTTGATTTTTTAGTTCTGGGTGTCTGTGGTTCAGCATTAATGGTCGGAATATTTTCAATATTGTCTTCTATTTGATCGTCGGATAAATTTGGAGTTTGATTCTTATTTAGATTTGGGAGTTCTAGGTTGTTGTCGCCAAGCGATGGTGTACACATGACAAAACCATCAACATCTTTTGTAAGTGAAAACGTCTGAATTTTTGATGGGCCTCCGCCTGTACCCGAAATGCTTCATTTATTAATTTTTATTTTTTTTTAATGTTAAATTTGTAGTCGGCCCATACTTTTTGCCAACCTTCTGGATTTCTGATTGGCGGTCTGCGACTATTTAATTGTCTGCTTATATCTGCCCAAAATAATTTTGCAGATGATTTACCTTACCATCTGCTGTAGAATAATACCATTTAGCTAAAGCGGGATGTCCCTCCATAACTAAAACAAGAAATTCATATTGCTTCGCTGAAGTTATTTTAGCCCTAAAAATACATGTAACAGCAAAAATACATTTGCAAAGTTTTATAATTTTATAAATATTTCATACATTTTGAATAAATACTTGGAAAATTATTAATTTAATAAAATGATATATGTATGTATATCAAGTTTTGATATTAAAAATTTTAAAATAATTTACTTACATCGTAATTTTTCTCGTTTTAGCTTGACTGTCGTAATAGCGCACAATTAAGTTAATTTTCTAATAGTATTAAAACAAGCGTATTTTAGGACATTTGAAAAAAAAAAGAATTTTCGTTCCTGGTGTTTATTAATGTTGATGTACGTTTTTTTATTAATGTTGATTATAACATCAAAAATCAAAATGTTTTTTATTTGTCAACTCACAATAATTAATAACACACCTGAAAACGTTTTCAAGCGTTTCTGGATTATACATTTTGCAACAAACCAACTAGACTAGCAGCCGAATTCATGTATTGCAATTAGTAAATCGCTAAATTATATTAACGATACAATTTCTAAGATGGTTTTCTTTTTTTCTGCTGCTTACAACTAATTAGAAAATTTCTATCATATTTTTCAATTCATTAATATTTTATTATTCCAAACTCCATTATTTTTGTTAAAACATAATTGCTTCCTGTGTAACTTTTGCACATGAGTGACACCGATTAGAAAAAAAAAAGAATCAATTAACTAGTTATAAATAATATCTTCGACTAACGATATCCTCCTTGTAATGAAAAATTCCATCATTTTAATAATTATATCTATCAATTAGTATGCCCGTAAGCTAAATTTTAAAATCAAACACACAAAGCATTAAATTTAATTAAATCTGCTACAAAACTATAAAAAATCTACATTATGAAATCATTAATAACATACTTAATATTAACATTTCACCTGAACTAGAATAACTCTACATAATTTAAATAAAGTGTTTGAGAAAATTTATAAATTTTGTGACAAGTCACTTTGCGTAAAGGAATAAACAAAACCAAAATCAATTAGTATTTATAATTAAAAGTGAAGGTTGTTTCCATTTCCATCTAAATTTACAAAATAATCAAAAGTATTAATTAAAAACCGAGAAAATTCGTAGTCATTATTTTAAAAATTGTATACAATTAAAATAATTCGTTAACTAATCAATCAATCGCTATTTATTTTTATTAAAAAATCAATTATCGCTTTCCTTTGTGCATTTTATAAAATGTTAAAAGAAATGTAGCACAGTCATGTTACTACTTGCGCGAATCATAATATATGTATATACGAGTATTTGGTTTAAGCATGTAACGGACGGCTATTTTCTCATGCCATCGTTACAAATAACCATATACGCAAGGCCAGATTAATAATTACAATCAGGTCATTTCCCTGCACATGCACATGCCAAACCAGGCAAATTCCAAATACTCGTCTTACAACAGAAAACAATTTCCAAATTTCTGTTTGGTAAGACCCATTTATACACGTTTTCCGACAACTACAAATGATTGTAGTTAGGATATTCGTGTAATATAAATTTTCTATTATGCAGTTTTGCATTTTTTGTTTATTTTTGAAATCAATTGTATGAACTTGATTTCCCAATTTTCAAATTTTTTTTTTTTTTTTTCAATTTGATAAAAAATTGATTGTTTGTGGCTCTGAATTTGTGGGCCATAGTTCAGTTGATTTTCCAAAAAATTGAATTTTCCAATTATTACAGATCGCAACGCCGAAATCAGGCAAAATGAATTTTTATTTTTTAATAATTTTTGAAGTTAGGATTGTGTGTTATTAGCTACGTTTTTCTGTAGGTTGCTGCTCGAAATCGCGATAAACTTTTTTTAAATTTTTTCAGCCCAATTGAAATTATTTTTGAATATTTAATCATTAAATGTGATAGATTTAATGTTAAACTACATAAAGTAATTCATTGACTTTAATCATAATTTTTAATAAAATTTATGTTTACGAGTTCGCAACAATTTTTTAATAATAATAATGCTTTATTTGATGTATAACCCGTGGCTGTTGTACATAATACATATTTACAATAGTATAGAACAACTTAAAATTAACAATAATAACATTTAAATTTCCAATATAACCATAATTAACATATTATATACAACAATGTACATAATTACAATATGTACAAAACTTTGATTCTAAGTAACTAATTTTAACATAAGTGCTTTAAATTTATTAATCGAACTTATATTTTTTAATTCTGTAGGCAAACTGTTCCAAGTGATAATCGCATTTATTAATCCGGAGTTATTGTAAACATTAGTTCTACTAACAGGCAAATTAACGTTCCTAGTTCTCAATGACATAGAAAATTGTAATTTATCATGCAAGTATAATGGTACAACCGATTTAATTATTCGGAAAATAAAAACAGCAGTTCTATAACAGTAAAATTCGAACAAGTCCGATCCAATGATTGAATCCTTAAATTCGGAAATATGATCAAACTTCCTAAGGACATGAGCATATCTCACACAATTATTAAAAGTAACCTCAAGTAAACGTTTTGAGGAACTATCACAATTAGAAAATATCACGTCACAATAGCTGAAAATAGGTATAATTAAACTTTTAACAAGATATATGCGTAAGTCAACTGGACAAAACTTTTTTATTAGTCTGAGCGAATATAAACCGTAATTAACACGCTGGCACAAAAAACTTACATGGTCATTCCAAGTAAGTTTTGAATTCAATAGTAATCCGAGGTTATTAACTGTTGGAACAAATGAGATTATATCATTGTTTAAAAAGAGCACAGGTGGAATATTATGTGAATTATTTCTAGTTAGCAATAAAGCTTTACTTTTAGTTGGATTAATGGAAAGTGTATTATTTTTGGCCCATGAAGAAATATACCTAAGATCTGTATTAACTTGAATCACGACCTCCTCCACTTTCAACAAGTCACCACCAATATACAGTTGTAAATCATCAGCGTAAAGATGAAATCGACCATTTAAAATATGCCAAGGTAGATCATTTATGTAAATGGAAAAAAGTAAAGGGCCCAAAATTGACCCTTGAGGTACTCCAGCAACTACATCATTTATGCCAGAAAGATCCTCGCCAAGCTTTACAAATTGTTTTCGATTATTTAAATAAGAATGAAGCAACAAAATAGCAGAATTGGAAAACTTATAATATAACTTTAACTTTTGAAGCAACAAGATATGATTAACACAATCAAATGCTTTAGAAAAGTCCAATAGGACTAAAACTGCAAAAGAATTAGCTTTGTCTAATATAGCAGATAGATCATCAACAATATGCACAAGTGCGGTAGTGGTACTATAGCCAGATTTGTAACCAGATTGGAATTTGCGTAGGTAATTATGTCTATTGAGGTGCTCAAGAATTTGTAGCTGCATAATTTTCTCCAGGACCTTAGTATGACAGGCAAAGTACTAATTGGGCGAATGTCACATATATTGGAAATTACATCCTTCTTAGGTAGGGGAATAATCGAAGCCACCTTCCACACATCAGGAAATACTGATTTCGTCAAACATAGATTAATGATAAAAATGATTTGTGGTAGAAACAAATCAATAAATAATTCTATGATTTTATGTAGGACACAACAGAGTTCCTGAAATTTGAAAATAAATTATGAACTGATGGAAGAGGAAAATTTGTTTAGTGCACATCTAGTAGTTCATTTCTATTTATTTTCCAAATGTCAAAAAGTCTTGACAAAAATTCATTATTTTAAAGATTGTGATTTGTGAAAGAGAATATACAATTACCGTCAATTCTAGTAGTTCAAGCGCAGTTCGTCCAACGTCCAAGTATAGTCATATCATTGAATCATTCTTCATCGATTAATAGGTTCCCCGCTTGTGTACCACCGGTATACCACACTAAATAATACAAGCGGCCAGTGATCAGCGGTGTACCTACAGGGAACCTGTTAATTGTGCCATTATTAAAATTTGACCTTGTAGTTAATTTTGAAATGGTTGTATGAGATTTGCTTCAAGAACCGCAATGGAGCATAAGGATTTCCAGCACGCATTGGGTGTGGACGACTTCAACTCTTTCATTGATAAAGCAATGATGTCCGAACATTTCATAATGGAAAATTCTTTACAAACCATGGACTCAGACATATTTGTATCAGATTCTCACGAAAATTGATTTTTAAATTATTGACAATTATTGCCGTATAAAATTCTGTACTAAAAAAACAGCAAAAATTTCCCAGTATTTCCCCTAAATTTATCGCGATTTCGAGCAGCAATCTAATAGGACCCCTTCCCGCCCCCCCCCCCCCTCCCATCCAATAGACGCCTAACCACCATCTGATGTACAGTGCTGGTAAAAAAAAATTGGGCAAATAAATTTATTGCAAATTGGAGTCTTTTTTTGCTAAAATTACAAAACTTTTGAAAGCAATTTGTTTATTGTTTCATTTTAAATACATGTACGACGTAATTTTTTGAAAAAAAAAATTGACCTGCAGTTTAGGGGCAAAACCCCGAAAAATGCCAAAATATTCAAAATACGTTGATTGGTGTTAAAGTAATCTAATAAATTAAACACTTATTTTTTATTTTTTTGTTTGTTTTTTATTGATTTATAGAAGTTCAATCTTTCATATTAATATTTTGTTGGACCGCCTTTTGCTTTTATTACACCGGTACAACCCCAACAAAAATTGGTCAAGCAATTATTTTATTTTACGCCTACCGTTCTTGGCCGTCATTATGGTGCAGATGTTTTATTGCCTGTAATTAATTGTTTGAGTATAAACAGTGCATATTTTGTAAAATTTGTAAAATTTCAGCCGGCTTAGTGAGAAAAAGACTTGTTAAAGCTGGTTTTAGAGCACTTAAATCAGTCCAGAAGCCTGAGTTCACATTACTAGTGAAAAAAAAACGTTTGCTATGGGCCAAATTTATTTTTCAACAGGACAACGCTCCGTGCCATACCGCCAAAATTGTGAGTTATTAATTTTCAATTGTAGATAGACAAATTGGCTTTCAGATAAACATAAATATTTTGTTAAAAACTTGTTTTTTTTTCTAATCTCTTCATTTAAAGGCAAAAAAGTACTTCGAAGAAAAAAGTATCGATGTGTTGAGCTGGCCCCCGTATAGTCCAGACTTAAATCCAATTGAAAATATTTGGACTATAATGAAGCTAGAAGTAGCAAGGAAGCGCCCAGAATCGATTTAAGCTTTAAAAAGATTGTTGATGACTATTTGGAAATCGATATCTCCTGCGACTTTGAAAAATTTATTAAATTCAATGAATCGGAGGTGTATCGCTGTAATAAAAGCAAAAGGCGGTCCAACAAAATATTAATATTAAAGATTGAACTTCTATAAATCAATAAAAAACAAACAAAAAAATAAAAAATAAGTGTTTAATTTATTACATTACTTTAACACCAATCAACGTATTTTGAATATTTTGGCATTTTTCGGGGTTTTGCCCCTAAATTGCAGGTCAATTTTTTTTTTCAAAAAATTACGTCATATATGTATTTAAAATGAAACAATAAACAAATTGCTTTCAAAAGTTTTGTAATTTTAGCAAAAAAAGACTCCAATTTGCAATAAATTTGTTTGCCCAATTTTTTTTTACCAGCACTGTATGTAAACTTTTGTACTTGTGTGCATATTTACAAATATCGATGTGGGTGGGCATATGGATTACAAAATGGTAGAGTTAAATTTTCAGTTTACCAAAATGTATATAGGCATTTTTAACATAAACGAATTGCGCAAAAAACTCAGTAAAAATTATTTGGAACGCCCACATTTTCCAAATTTTTTGTTGGGGACGTGGCTTTTTCACTAATGCCAAAGTTAATGAAACCGTATCCTGGCATCGGTTTATCCAATCCGAAAGAAAATCATAATAAACGATTACCACCAGCACGTAGGGGATAGAAAATTCATGTATCATATTGGTTAGTGGTTGGAGACTACGTTAACTATACGCTTATGCTAACAGGAAATGCAGAACAGGTTGTGTTGGCTTGTGTTGTCTAAGTCTTGGACAATTTCCTGAGAATAAATAAAGAAAGGTCGCTAAAATACCATTACATTATGTAGATTGGGAAGATGCAGAGCATTCTGTGCAAAAAAGATTTCAGAGGTTCGAAATAAGTCATGCTTAAAGCCCAATAGCACAGTCACGAAGTGTTCATGTTCTAGGAGGGAGAATAGCACTACAAATGAGTGAAAAACTGATATTTTCTGAATAATGAAGGGAGTTTGAATTGGATGAAATAAAAAAACTAATCTTTATTGTTAACAAGTCGTTTTAGTAGTTTTAATTCGATTTGTAGAATATTAAAAAAATATATTTCATTAAAAATAATTATCAGAATTATTAAACTAATTTTACCACATTTTTTCCTTTTAACAAATGAAATGTTAAAAGTTAACATTTCATTAAAAATAAAAATAATATTTGTTCATAATTTATCACAGTACACAGTTATAATGTTTTTTCCATGGCTTTAAATAATTTATTTGTTATTCTTAAATAGTTTACTTTACCGTAAAGCGAGGACAAAACCTAGAATTTAAGAGAATGCGTAATAATGCGTTAGATAGACCAGTATCCCTGAAAATTCTACAATTTGTTCAAGTTGCAGAAAAGAAAGGAGTTCGCTTGACAATGTACGTAATAATGAAGCGCATGACGTGATCTATATTAGAACCAAATGATTATGAATCATCTTCAGAGGTAAATGATGAATTACCAATTCAGTTACTATCCTAAAGAGAAATTAAGCTAGAGGAGATTTAGCCGAGTGAAAGAAAAAAATATTATTCTTTAATTTCCAATGTTCCACTTATGTTACGAAGTCTTACTGTAGTTCAGTCGACTTGGAATGAGAGAAAAGTCGGCAAAAAATTCAAAACGTCAACAAATACGTGGGGTTCTCGCAGAAACTACAGATAAAGAAAGAAAGAATCTAGAGGCATCAATCGGAAACAATACGGTAGACTTTTATGTACAGTAGGATAATGGCTAGAAAACAGATACAGTTTCTGTTAAAATTGATGGGGAGCAGAAATTGATGCAAAACAGACTTTTGCTTCTAGATTTAAAAGCGCTATATATAAACTCTAAAGAATGTTATCCTGAATCAAAAATTGGATTTACTAAATTTTCGAAAATGCCGAAATATTGTATACTAGCAGGGGCATCTGGGACACATTCTGTATGTGTTTATACTATTCATTAGAATTGTAAGCTTATGTTAGAAGTCATAGATATTGGATGGAAATCTTGGAGTGTTTAAGCCAAATTATGTGTAAAAGTTCAAAAATAGATTGCTATTTAAACACATATTAAATTTGACCTGATAGTCAAAATTTCAATAATTATTTAGTTCAGCGAAGAATTCAGTGTTTAAAAAGTGAAACTGGCAGGTTCACATTGGAAATATAAACAATTTCTATCTATGATTTTGTTTAAAAATTAAACCATAACTGCATATTCTCAAAACACATTCCTTTATTGCTCAGAATCAATCAAAGCACTTAGAAGAGAGAAAAAGTAATTTGTCGCAAGGAAAGGCACTTGCGTTATTTGATTTTTCGAAAAATTATACCTTCGTGGGACCGGACGCTTCACAACCTGTCCATTTAATGCGACACTTTAATTCAAAGAAAATTCAGAATTACGAGTAAAACACAAATCATTTGTTTTCTTGTCAGAGAGTTGGTCAATCATGAAGAAGATTTTGGATTCAAAGCAGAGTGGCAGAGAGTCAATTCTAACCTCAACAGCACTTTCTAGCTTTAACCACTAGGTGGTCTTCTAGGGCCCAACGACCCTTATTAGAAACTAATATTTCCACGCTATATAAATTACCCTTTATCACTTGAAATTTTTTGTTAACCAACTTTTCAACTGCAACCAAGAATCACTAAAGTTCATTGCTTGTTTTATTTTATTTTTCCAGGTTCATTTGAATTGGATGACATCATCATTTGATGACAGTTAATAAAAAAATATTGAATTTATCAAATTTTTCTAAAAATCAAATATTCTTAATATTAATATTGATTTGAGGAAAATTCGAATTATAGAAAATAAAACTAATAATTTGTTGAAATTCAGAATAATTAATCCCATTAAAATAATTTATTACATTAGTATAAACCAATTCATTCGACATCAATTTTTGATAAGTTTAAGTACAAAAAATAAATAAACTAAAAATAATAAGAAACTTCAAGTATGGATGAAAATCTATCCATATGTATGTTTGAAAATCCATAAAAAAATTTTTAATTTGAGGCTAATTTACTACCATGTTCGTAAAAAAATCCTTAATTGTAGTTTGTTTACCACTCATTGATGGTCTATTGAAAAATTGATCAATCTTGTGAATGCAATATTGTATATCATCTGAGACCTCATCGTTCATTTCAATCGCTGTGCGAATCGTATCAATAGAACTTCTTATTTGTTGAGCAGTTGGTTTTACTGGAAGTATTTCTTGTACTTCATCATCGCTAGAATCCTCACCAGTTAAAGATGGTGCCGAAAGCTCCAAAATAGTTTGGTCGTCGATATACTCAGTCGTACATATATCATCATCAAAATTAATATATTCTTCAGCCGATATGTCAATAGATAAGCTATTTTCAATTTTCCATCTGTTATAGACTGATAGGTAATCATCAAGATCTAGTTTTTCACGTGCAATTTGGGTTTTTAAATCGGCTAATGGTACCAAGTACTATTCAGCCCAATCAAGATCTTCCATAAATCCAGCTTTGGAAAAACAATTTTTTATTGTTGACTTGGTCACGTCGGCAACCCAGGCGGTGGAAATTGACCTTACTGCGTCTAGTAAATTGATAGCCGTTGGTTTAACGTCCTCCATTCTATTTAAAACTGTATTTAAAATACGTCTTCGGTAGTGAGTTTTTAAGCTTTTTATTATTCCCATATCCATAGGTTGAAGTTCGGACGTTGCATTAGGTGGAAAATATTCAACGCGTACAAATCGTAGTTTCGATGCTACTTCCTTAGGGTGAGAGGGGCAGTTATCTACAAACAAAATATTTTTTCTATTTTGGCGACCAAACATTTTATCAAGTTTGGTCAACCAATCTTCCCATATTGTACTGGTCATCCATGCTTTCTAGTTTGCATAATAATAAATTCCAAGAGACTTGATTCCACGAAATGCTCGTGGATTTTTGCTTTTTCCAATAATGAGTAATTTTAATTTCTCCGATCCAGACATGTTTGATCCAACAAGAACTGTTAATCTATTTTTGCTTTGTTTACCACCAAAGCATTTATCACCCGCAAAGGTGAACGTCTTGTTAGGCAGGCATTGGTAAAACAATCCCATCTCATCACAATTGAATATGTTTTGTGGACTGTACTTTTTTATTAGATCAGGTAAGATGTTGTCTTTCCAATTTGTGCATGTGATAGTATGTGACACTAACCGTTCTAAAAACTACGTTATGGCGTGATTTAAATTTATCTAACCACCCACTACTTGCACTAAAATCAGAAAAGTTTAATGATTTGGCGAACTCAAGAGCTTTTTGTCTTATCAATGAACCACCCACAGGTAAGTTTTTATTGCGAACTTGTTGCAACCACGTAAGGATCGCTCTGTCAATTTGATCATATTTGCACTGATTAATTCGCTTTTTTGTTTTATTTAAATCACACGCACTAATTCCAATAAGTTTTTGACGATTTTTCAAAATGGTTGATACGGTACTCTTTGGTATATCGAATTTAAGAGCAACGTCTTTTTTAAGCATCCCTTCATCTACTTTTTGAAGTAACTCAATTTTTTGTGTTATTGTTAAACTTTTATATTTTTTTTTCTCCATTTTACGGAGTTTCTTTTATTTTAGAAAATTTTATAAAATTAAAATGTAATTAACCGGTAATCTTAATTTATACATTAGTAATATGAAACTGCCATAGTGTAATGACTCAATGAAAACGGTTTTTACTTACCCAAATACATACACTAGTAGGAGAGGATAAACAGTATCCAAAAATACTGGCATCTTTATCATACGTGTGAATGAGATACATAATGAGCGCTAAATATTTGATGCACATATTATGTATGAATATCGTACGATATACCATACGTGAGAATGAGACAAACAAAACAAATTTCAGTTTTCCAATTGGAAATTATGTACCTCGTGTTATATGAAATTTGTTTTTTGTTAAAAATTAAGAAAATAAAAGCAAAAAAAGACAAAAAATTCGAATTAGGGAAATTGAAATTATTCGTTTTTTAACTCTTTCTATTCGATTTGAAGAAAAATTCGAATTATATGATAGAAATTCGATTTAAGGAGAAGCATTTTCATACAAAAAATACTTTTAGTGCTTTTGCCAAAAAAGTAATTCGATTTACAGAAAAATTCGAAATAAAGAAGTTCGATTTACGGAAGTTTGACTGTAATTGTATTACAACTAGGTAGAGATGAGAAATTTACATTTAAAAGCCATTTTGTTCTAGCGATTTACTGATTAGATTAGCTGAGTACACAGAGTTGGTTTTTAAAAAAAAAAAGGTGAACTACATAATTTGTTACTTTTTTATACCCAATCACAATAATATTGACGAGATATAAATCTATTTATTAAAAAATAAATAACAAATATTATTAGCAGTTTAAATCTATAGTTTAAATATTGTCATTTTGTCGAGGATTTTTCAGTATCGACGAGGACGCGAGCACAAAATAGCCAAACGAGGACAATCCTCGCCAAACGAGGACGGGTGGCAACCCTGATATATATATATATATATATATATATATATATATATATATATATATATAGTCAGTCGCTAAAGTCTACATACACCTTTAAAATTTTCAATATCATATAGTATATGAACAACGAGTTTAATCTTTTTACATAATTGTAACGGTAGTTCAATACAAAAAATAATAAATAGACAAAAAATTATAAAACTGGTTTTTGAGTAATATTACAAGCAAACACCATAAAAATGCATATCATAAAAGTCTACATACAAATGGAATTTTTCCGAATAATTCTAAAGTACAGTTGCTTTTTGTTTTAAATATAAGCAAAATTCGATACTTTGAGTAGTAGTTTATCATTCGAGTAGCTCGGAAGTAATAATTTTAGTTTACATAGCAGCAATGACAGGCCGGCGAGAAATTTCACGCGATGTTAAAAATATTATTTTAAAATTGTATTTGGAGCAAAATAGTCTCGGTTCCATATCAAAAATAGTAGGCAGAAGTCGTGCAACCATACAAACTATTATAAAAAATTATAATACCCGAGGAAATTTAGAAAATTTGCGGCGATCTGGCCGTCCTCGCATACTCAGTGCCCGAGATTCTCGATCTATAATTAATAAAATAAAAAAAAAATCCAAGATTGAGTGCACCAAAACTGGTGGAGGATATCTTAAGAGATACAGGAAAGAAGGTTCATCCAGAAACTGTTCGGCGGGTTTTGAGAAATGAGGGATACAATGGTAGAAATCCCAGAAGAAAGCCATTCATCAGCCAGATAAATAAGAAAAAAAGGTGGGACTTTGCTGAGCGATATAAGAATGAAACTGCAGCTTTCTGGCAAACTGTGTTGTTCTCGGACTAGAGCAAGTTCAATATTTTTGGATGCGATGGCAAGGGTAAGGTTTGGCGACAAGTGGGTCAGGAATTGGCCCCAAACAATTTGACTCCAACAGTCAAGCATGGCGGAGGCAATGTGATGGTTTGGGGTTGTATGGCTGCGTCTGGTGTCGGAAACTTAGTTTTTACCGAAGACCGTATGGACCACCGTCAATATATAAATATATTGCGTAACAATTTGAGATCATCCGTCGAGTCATTAGCCAGCCACATGGATGTTCTACCAAGACAACGATCCCAAACATACTGCTAAGGCAGTTAAAGAGTGGTTGATTTATAACGTGCCAAAACAAATGAATCCACCTCCTCAGTCACCCGACTTAAATGTTATAGAGCATATTTGGGACGAGCTTGAAAGGCGAATCCGCAAATCAGAAATTACAAGTCACGAATCCCTAAAGAAGGCATTGACAACTTCGTGGGCGGAAATTTCCGCTGATGTCAGCAGAAACCTGGTCCTATCAATGCCCAGGAGATTACAGGCTGTAATACAGTCCAACGGAGGACCAACTAAATATTAATTATTTCATTTTTTTTTTATTTGAATATTTCAATTATATTTGTATCAACTGTATGTAGAATTTTGTGACGGTTATTACAATTTTTTTTTTGAATTATATTTTTTTGTTAAAACACATCTTTTAACTAAATGTGTAAACCGTTACATTGTTTTATTTATTTGCGACCGACATATATATATATATATATATATTATATATATATATATATATATATATATATATATATATATATATATATATATATATATATATATATATATATATATATATATATATATATATATATATATATATATATATATATATATATATATATATATATATATATATTAGGGTGGAGTGAAAAATTTTTTTTTTTACAATTTTGGTACGGGGGCCTTTCAGAAAGTTACTTTATAGTGTCGTTAATGACTGGTTAAAATGTTTTTAAAATTCATTAAAATTTAGCGGTGGTATTTTCCAATTGAAATTTTTCTTTTTAGCCGAATTAAACTAGACTTTCATTATACAAAAAATCCTGAAGTACATGATTCTTTAGAAACCGATAGAATACCGTTTAATAATTGAAATTACTAACGTCTCGAATGCCACTCCTGTGATAAACACCCACTATCCACTTTTAGGGAGACGAAACAACATTTTGGCCAATCACCTTTTACTTTCTTTTGCGTAAGTAAAATAAAGTACAGAAATCATGAAAATGTTGAACCTTGACATTATTGGTAATTTATCGATTTTGGGGTCCTGCGAGTCCGAAAAATTAGGTTTCGAAGTGGTTTTTGTCGGTTTTTAAGTTAAAAATCTGCAATAAGTTGAAAAAACATACTTTAAATGGAAAATACCATCGGTAAATATTAATGAATTTTAAAAATATTTTAACCAGGTGGTTTTGGCACTAAAAGGTAACTTTTGGGGGGCCCTCCTAATTTTTGTTTTTTCTCACTCCACCCTAATATATATATATATATATATATATATATATTTATATATTTATATATTCGTTTATAAATGAGATGATATGTATAAATTCGTTTTTAAATCAGTTTCTAAATACATATTTAAAAAATTTGAATAAATAAGAATTCTTAAAAAATGTTTCAATTTGGATTAAATTGTGTATCTGATATCAACTTCCGATATATAAGGACTTAACTTTAACATTTTAGTGAAGGAATATTCTAATAAATTTCAACATTTGCGTTCTTTTTCTTAGACCCTCTTTATAATTACACAAAATTACATTTATAAATAATTTCCATTCAGTGAAGGAAAATTTTACTATATGTTTAAACACAATTTGCTTGTTTCAAATAATTTTTATTAAATTATTTATTATTTCACATCATATTGTGTTGATTTATAAGGGATTTTTCAAAACGCGTCACTTTAAAACGCATCATTTTAAAACGCGTCATTTTGTACCACGCGGTTTTTTGAACCACGCGGTTTTATGAAACGCGACATTTTGTACCACGCGACATTATGTACCACGCGGCATTTTGAAACGCGACATTTTAAAACGCGACATTTTGTACCACGCGACATTTTTTACCTCTCTGCATTTTGAAACGCGACATTTTGTACCTCGCGGCATTTTGAAACGCGACATTTTAAAACGCGACATTTTGTACCACGCGGCATTTTGAAACGCGGTATTTTAAAACGCGGTATTTTAAAACGCGACATTTTAAAATGCGGCATTATGAACGGTTTCCGTATGTACATACATTGTACATATACATACAGGGTGAGGAAAAGGTATGAAACCCCTAAAAATCTTGCGGAGTTCGATCAATAAAAAAGAGCGAGGTTTATTCTTAGGTAATTTTCAACAAGGAATTTAATGGAGAGCTTGGTTGTGACCTTGACCTTCATATTCAAGGTCATTTGGAGGGGAAGGTTATTTTTTAAAATTAAAACCCCTATTTTTGATGACAGTATCGAAAAGAGCTATCAATTATACGTCCGAGTATGTATTTTCCATGACCTCCCAAGATCATCCGAAGGAATTTACATTGCGAGGTCAAAGTATGGAAACTCCTACAAATTTCGCGGAGTATGTTAAAAAAAAAATAAGCAAGGTTTAGTTTTAGGTAATTTTCAACAAGGAATTTAATGGTGAGATTGGTTATGACCGTCACCTTCATCTTAAAGGTCATATTGAGGTCAAGGTCATTTTTTTATAAGGAAACTCCTGTTTTTGACATCGGATTCGAAAAGAGCGAAGAATTGTATGTTCGAATATGTATTTTCCATAACCTCCCAAGGTTATCTGAAGGAATACACTCGAACCTGTTTTTGTGCGGTCTTTTTTTCTGCGATTTTTTTTATGCGATTTTCTTGTGCGACTTTTTTTTGTATGCGATTTTTTTTGTGCGATTTTTTTTTATGCGGTATATGAATTCTGTTCAGCCATTTCATACCTATTACATCAGCCAAGTTTTATTAATCATTAGACATGCTCAATATTCTTATATATTCCATATTCCAGCTAATTTCAATATGTTGGACCTATTATCTTGCACACAAAGAATATAATTTAGTTAACAGAAATTTTTATTTCACAACCAACGAAATGCATAGTAATAGCCACACTGATTGTTAACCTTGAACATAAACTAAAAAAATATACATAATGATGTAAGAAAAAAGGAAATTTACCGTTTTATTTAAAAATGAGAAATTAAAATTTTTTAAAATGTTTCCATGTGAAATTTAATTATTTATTTTGTTTGGAAAGCAGTTTCTCGCTATTTCGTAAAATTTTGACATACATATTATGTATTTTCTAAGGGAGACTTTTTTTATGCGGTCCCTCTTCACCGCATAAAAATTTTTTTTTGTAATTTTTGTACAAAATTATTTATTATAACGATTTATGGAGTTCATGAATATTTTTTTTTTGTGCGTTTTTTTTGTTCGGTCCCTATCTACCGCACAAAAACAGGTTTGACTGTAAATTATTTTAGTTATAATGCTTATGATTTGCTACGAACATTAAAAAAAATTAATTCTTTATTTTTAAAAATTATATTTGTTTGTTTTTTTTATAATTTGCATAGCAACACAAGCATTATTACAATGTTCTGTTATTTATGATTTTTTTTTGTTTATTTATTTTTAATTTTCATAGCCAATCATAAGCTTTACAATTAAAATATATTCCTTCAGGTGAACTTCGGAGGTCATGGAAGATACATATTCGGACGGACAATTGATCGCTCTTCTCGAATCCGATTTCAAAAACAGGAGTTTCCCTATAAACAATGACCTTGACCTCAAAATGGCCTTTAAGATGAAGGTCAAGGTCACAACCAAGCTCACCATTAAATTCCTTGTTGAAAATTACCTAAGACTAAATCTTGCTTATTTTTTTGTTTGACCGAATTCAGCGAGATGTTTAGGAGTTTCAATACTTTTTCCTCACCCTGTATGTACATAATATACATATATATTCGCATATCCTTCATATAGGACCGGAAGTCATATTTTGTTTGATTTTTACGTTTTGAATGTGTAGCACCGAGTAAAACAAACAATTTATGGAACATCAGTTTCCTTTTTGTTGTTGCTTTTTAAGATTTAAGGTATTAAATTTAAAAATTTCATACACTTGGTGTTGTATTTATTTCTATAGAAAAAAACTAATTATCCGAAAATTATAAAATTGGGCTCATTTTAAAAATAAATGAATAGAGAAAATAAAATAATTACAAAAATAGTACCATCTTTCCTTTCTTCTTTTTCAAAATGGCCGTCGATACTTTCTTTTTCAATTTTCTCAAATTTGAATCTTTTTTTATAAATATTTTTCCTCATTTAGTTCTATTAAACATAGGGGAGAGTCTCCGATTGTGGGCACAGTTTAGTTGTTGACCCATAATTTTCCTTTGAGTTCATATTATGCGGAGATATGGACAGCTAACTGTTTGTTAAAGTATCTACATTGATTCCGTCAACTACTTAGAAAAATTTTACGACCAATTTTGCTAAGTCATCTTTTTTGGCAAAAAAAAAAATCGTAACCGGTTATGGGCACCCTCCGAAAATTTGCTGAAAATGGGAATAGTTTAAGGAAAACGCACCTAATGCAAAAGAATTTCGAGGTTTATTAATTTTAAAGGTCTGTAGTGGTAAAAATAACAAAAAAGGCTTTCTTAAAAATTATTTATCGTCTTCCTCATCTTCCAAGGCAGAAATACAATGTTTGCATGTAAAATAGCTGGAATGCATGTCAGCGCACTTCAAATGCACGGGCCGATCACACGTGTTGCACTTGATGGAATTTGCAGCGGTCAACTTCGATGGCAAGGGCTTTAAACAGATGATGCAGAAGTCGATATCATCATCATATGGTGAAGAGTTCTTTTTTTTTATAGCGTTTGGACGATAGTTCGGCAGGTGCAGTGGCCTTCTTTTTCTTATTATATTTTGTCCTAGATGTCACCGTAACAATATGTTTTGTCGGCATAAACGATGATATCTGACAGTTTTCCAGTCAAACAGACGCTTTAAATGAAAAAAAGGGTGCCCACAACCGGAAATCATTCTCGGAGTAACCAAAAAAAAATGTGTTGCATCATGATTTTGATATACAACGAAAATACTGTAGAAATATCGGTAACACTCACCTGTTTAAAATTATTCACTTTGATTTATCGCACTTTTAAAACATTGGAAAATTACAATTGCGTTGATTTTTACGGACTTTTTTTTACGTACTTTTAGCTAGAAATCTGCGTACTGTCAAAATACAAGTACGACAACAGTCAGATCAGCCATATTTGCATTCTGTCAAAAGTTATGCAGGAGTGCCTACAACCGGAGACTCTCCCCTACTAAAAAATTAGCGCAAAATCTCGTTTCGTTTTCTTGCAAAATACGTTTAAGACAAAAAAATGTGTAGATTGTCATATTTAAACGTATTTTGCAAGACAACGAAAAGAGATGTTGCTATGATTTTTTAGTATGTTTTAATAGAGTAATTGAAAAATGATTTATTTTTCACATATCTCGCACATCCTCGTCGAAAATATTTAACAATCTGGAAAATACAGTATTTTGAATATTTAAACATAATAATTTGTAGTCTTGACTGTTCTATCTGTTATCGTCACTGATGAACATTTTACTAAATAAAACAACTTTTGTAATCAGTTATAAATTTTTTAAATAAATTAAATTTGTTTTCTAAATACATAAATAAAAGTTTTATAAACGAAATAAAAATTGGAAATTAAATAGAAATAAAATAATTCAAAATTTTTCCACTTTATTTTTATTTATTTTGCTTTGAGGAAATTAAACATAAAAAAACATTTTGCTTATACAGGTGGCCTCCCAATTAGGCAATTTTTGATCATTTGCCAATTCTAAATATTTTTTTAAACAATCGAGATTAGCTTTATGTAAAACTGGTTCGTAGTGTAAAAAGCGCTTTGTAATAAAATGGTTAATTCCAAGATATATTCAGTTAGAGCAAAGATAATCCATATTAAAGATGATTCATTCAGTACAAAAATATGAGGCAAAAATTGGGTCCCCCCGATGCAATATATAGGGTTCCTTTGATCAATACGTACATAAATATTTTGCATACAAATTACATGTAAATAGTTTAACTTTAATGTGCCGGTTTCTATTCTACTACAACTTATGCAAAGGTACCCTATATAAAGAAATGGGAGGGACAACTCATAAATTTGTAACAGCCATATACAGTGGCGGACAGATAATTAGAAACGATATTATTAAAAAAATATATTCATCAGATAATGATCCGGCGCACTGCAAATTTAAAAAACCACTTAGTTTATTTTCCTAAGTTTTCTGTCTCAATAAATCAATTAAGAAATAGAAATTTATAACGTTATTAAATGGAAACTGCAAAAAGATTAGATACGGTTGTTTATTCTGTTAGGAACAAAACGAAATAACCAAACAAAATAATTTTTATTAGCTCAATTCATGTGATATAACAATTCAAAATGAGTATGTAAATAATCTAATAAATTTAATACTTTATTGGGTACCCTTTATTTTTGATAATTGCCTCACAACGATGGAAGACTATCTACTAAATTCTGACAAAGTGATACTGGTATATTTTTCCAAATTTTTTCTATGTTTCGGAATAGCTTGTCTGAATTTCGTGAATATTTATTTTTCAATTCTCGATCAACCTATGCCCATAAGTTTTCTATGAGATTAAGATCTGGGCTTTGTGCTGGCCAATCCATAACATCAATTTTGTTATCCACAAACCAACGCGTTACTAGGTGTGATTTGTGTTTTGGATCATTATCCTGCTGGAAAATACATGTAATTGGCATGTGTTCAAAGCAATAAGGCTCCATCACATGTTCAATGATGTCTTTATACATGTGTTGGTCAATTCGGTCGTTTATTCTATAAATTGGGCCAATGCCGCGCCAAGAAAATGTACCCTAAACCATAACATTTTCACCTCCATGTTTAATAGTCTTAATAGTGTATATAGGATTATATTCTGAATTTTTTGGGCGTCTCAATGGGCGTTCAATTAAAATTTATGTGGAGGTTAATTATTTTATTTTTAAAACAAATTATCCGCCACAGTTTCTTTACTCACAAATTGAGATTAGAATTGTTCCGCGCGACAGAACGTCTACAGTACTCTCAAGCATTGTAAGTGGCTATTTTGTAGATTTTAATTTTTAAAAATGTATGTGGAGATTAATTATTTTAATTTATAATATATTATCTGCCATGGATAATTTTTTACGCATAAATTCATAAATTGACACCAGAATTGTTCCGATCATATGAGGCGTTCTCTCGCTATAGTGCCGTCAAGCCATGTAAATCGCTATTTTGCAGATTTTAATTTCAATTAAAATTTATGTGGTGGTTAATTATTTTAATTTAAAATAAATTAACCACCACTGTTTATTTACGCAAAAATTGGCTTCAGAATTGCTCGGATCGAACGAGCCATTCTCTCGCTACAGTTGTCCAAGCATTTAAATCGCGCGAAATCAGAGGTTTGCCTCGCCACCTGAAGACGTCATTACGATAATATTATGCGTGAGGCATGAAGCCTAAGGACCAGCCTTAAACATCATATGTACATTTAAATTAAAGGTTATGCTTACAGTTGATGAGTAATTACCCACAACCAAAGGCAAAATTTCGTGTCAATTTTCTGAACACTTTGGGGTTGTACCAAACAGAGCAACGCAATTATCAAACAAAAGAACATCGTTAATGCACATTGATATGTCCGGAACAATGATCTCCATAGGACCCTTAAAGTGAACCTCAGTATAAATGAAATTCAGGAAAAAGTGCGAAGACATGAAGAAAGGCTCCGGCAACATGTTAACTTTAAGGCAACTCAGCTCCTAAGGAATACAAATTTAGTACGCAGACTTAAAAGAACTAAACATTTTGAGCTGGTGTATTTGTTAGTCTAAACCGCATTGTGCTGATCTAAAATCAACTACAAAGATGTGGTTTACTTCAATTTACCAGACACTATGGAACGCCAATTTGAAGAAGCCATAGATTAATATACATAATTTAGTAAATTAAGTCGGAAACAAATTGCTCATTAGTCCAGGAGACTAGATTGTAAATACATAAAATAAATAAATAAAATTTATTTTAAATAAAAAAGAAAAATAATTGGCCTAAAGTTCGACTAGAAGAATTCGTTTTAGGTAACTGTTACAATATAAAGTTGTTGGAAGTTATAGCTCCATTAGTGGTTTCCAAAAAAGGTGCTTATACCTGTTAGTTTATTCTACCAATCCTATTTTTCTCCAAGTAGTACGGAAAATATTTTCTCTTCTATTTAAAAACATACTCAGCAATGTACAAAATCCGCCAGCAGTTTGATTTCCCCAAATTGCTAGTTCAGCAGCTTATTTTATTCTATTAAAATCATTTTTTTTTTAAATTATGCTTCTGGCCTCGGCAGTGTAAAAGTAAACAAATTGCTTTAAAACTAACTCACCTTGCTCTTTTGAGATAGGTTACTGAAGTTTTTAAAATACTGTTTCAGAGAAATTTCTCTCACCCTATTAATTACATTAGAATTAACTCTCGGTGCAATGTCCCTGAGAATCATTAAAATACATATACGTATCAAATTAAAGCCATGATTCTCGAGAATTATTGGTTCTCGAGAATTATTAACTAAACCCTTAGCTAAGGATGTACACGTCGACGGAGTTATTCATTTAGCTTCAACAAGCCCAACTTATTACTTTTCCGAAATAATTGATAACACAAAGGAGAAATGTGTACTTTGTTTCGAGCATTGTAATAACAAATTTTGTGTCACGTCATCTTCGATCGTGATCCACCAAGCTACCTATTGGCATGTTAACTTATTAAAAGTTTGTACAGTATGGTTTACTTATATAATACGTTTAAGAATAAATGCGGAATTTTTACAAATAAAAAATTTAATTAAATTCTATATAAGCACCTTGTTAGTTGACCGTTTAGCAACACAATGAGGTAATATTAACCTACATATTTTTCTTATTTTAGATACGCTTCGCCCATTTAGATCAATTTAAACAAGTGATGTCAAAGTACCTAAAACTAGGCACTTACGAGCCATACCACGTTATTATAAAATTTTACAACGTAAGTCAAGAGTTGCCTGTAAAAGTTTTTTCTATTCATAAAATATTTATGAAATATTAAAATAAGAAAACATTAAATATTTATTTTATCTTGTGAAATTGTATGCATTCATTTTAGATCACAAAGTTTTTTGTTTGCTACATATTTAACTACTTAAAATTTAGTTGTATTTTCAGGAGTTTCCAACAGAACTGTACGTGGTGCCAATGATAAATGCTTTTTTCACTAGTTAAATTATAACTAATATTGTAAATCATAATATTCATAAATGAATTGTGTTCACGTTTTAGTTAGGTACTTGAAATTTATTTGAAATCATCTGAATTTTAAAACTTGTACGAGAGTACCAAGGTATTCGTAGACATTTTCTTGTTCCTACCTATCGCCATCAGCTAACTATATACCCAACTAAACTTAAATGATATTTAAATTAAATTTTAAAAACAAGAAAATTCTTTCTTCCATTCGCAAAACTACTATACACATACACACTGTTGTACTCGGAGATGCTGCAAAAAACTTTGAAAACATTTCTTTTATGATTTTGTCTTCTTAAGAAAAGTTGTTGTCGTTCTATTCCTCAACGTATTTCATTTATTTTTTTTACTTTTGTTGATATTTCTTTGAAATCGCTTTTTTACCGTATCTCAAATTATATTTATACGTAATATTTGATGAAACGAAAGTATTTGTTTTGGGATTTTTTTTTTTAAATTAACTAAGTTTGTTTTTACGGAAAATTATTTATTTAGTTTTGAGCATGAGTCCTAAAATATTTTAAGTACTGTGTCGGTTGACGACGATATTTTTTGCCAAAGATCTAAATAAAATTTTTAAGTTTTAATGCCCGCCAGCAATGAATTTGTATTCATATACATACCTACATACATACTTTAAAATAAAATAGAAAAATTTTATTATGTTTTCCCAAAAATAAAATATATTAAAACATCTGAAGAACAATGTTATATTTACGTCCCCGTAACAATATCTTGAAATACGATAAAAGATAAAAAAAAAATTAAATTTTAAATTCATTAAATTTCAAGAAAAAAAAACAAAAATTTAATTTAAGATTTAACATTTTTGTTGTTTTATGGTTTTGTTAGTGTGGCTGTTTAATCCCATACCCTCCATAACTTTAACCATAATATTATATTTTATTTCATTCATTTTGATATTTTATATTTTAAGGTATGAGTAATTTACCATTATTAAAATATTTCATTTTTTTAGAAAGATCTTGATATTTTAGTCGTGACTACATAATTAATTTTTAAATGAAATCAGAATTTTGCGCTATAAACTTTATCGTTTTTCTTAAACTAAAATGTAATAAATACATCTAAGATCTGAGAATATACATAGTTGTTGTATTTTGTTTAAACATTTATGAAAATTCGAGGTTTTCATGCTAATTTTATTATTACATATTTTACAGTTATTTTTTTTTGTTCGGATATTTGATACAAAAAACTAATTTACAGGGAGGACCAAAAAAAAATGTTGAACTATTTTTGAGATTGTATGTCTTTTGAACAGCGGTGGTAAGAGTCATGAAATACAAACTGTATTTCTGTATGGTCATTCAATTCCCTATAAGAAATATATTTTCCTCTTACTCTAATTTATTATGCTGTAATGAAACGAGCTGAATTACCTCAGCTCGACATATACAAATTTTTGTTTCTCGACCGCTGTTGTCACCCCGCGCGGCATTTGCCTGTGCTCAAGGCCGGTAGAGGTAAAATTGGTCGTGGGGATTGGGGTGACGCAGTTGAGAAACCTAGTTATACCGCGGTTGAACCTCAAAATTGGGTGATCATTGAGATCACAAAAGGATTGGGAGGAATTTATTGAATATTGTGGACCTGACTGTGGTGACTACCGAAAATGATGTTAAATGTCCAGCATGAATGGACAATAATGGGGCCTTAGCCACTTATATTTGGATTAACACAAATTTTTCTTTAAATTTGGGGTAGACGAGAATATAAAGAAAACAATTTATTTTCTTCTTAGTTGTTATTACAGATTAAATCAGTAGCATGTAATTGACCGAAGGGCGACGACGCAATGAAGCGCACTTTCACCCGCCTCTAATGAGGCTGTCAATTATCCCACTACTGATTGGGCCTTTTTTTGATTAGTTACATACACAATACACATTATACTCACCACTAATTTAATGTTTTTTTTCCTCCGTGGTTATCTTTTGTTTTTGTTTTAACAAAAAAAAATTATGTTTCGGGATACTTTAGATTTTATTTCAAATTATTATTTTTTTTTTATAAATTATTTTTTTATTTATAATATAATGTTATAAATATATATAATGATCTAAAACTAAACTCGACTCAACGAAAACTAAAACTAAAACGTGAATAATCCTAAAACTAAAACTTGAATAATCCCTTCAGTAATTTTCAAGTGATTTGAAAATCACTGAATTACTCCCACCATAGAAAAATAAATTACTTTATGCTAAATTTCAAAAAAAAAAAAAAAAAAATTCTTAAATGTTTGAAAACTGGATAGGAATCCCGACTGCATTTTGGATTAGTTTCCTAAGCATTATATTTAGCCTAAATGTAGGCAGTAAAACTATAATATAAATAATTGGGTGCACTGAAAATGTAATAAAAAAAATTCTCTTTTTATAATTTTAACAAATTATTTTATGACCGTTGTTTGAATATGTACAGTTGACCTCCAATTTACAAAACAAATTGGTCAAAAGATGCCATCGTTTAGTTAAAATGTCTTAAGCTGAAATCAACATTTCGTGACTATTGTATAATTTGCTCTAATTGTTCGTAAAATTTTGGTTCATAACGTAAATTCCTTTAATCTTTAATAAGATTTAGTTCCCTTAATAGCATTTTGATCATTTATTCGTTTTTGTGGGTGTTCTTCATATAAAAATTTTACTTATAATTTGTGAAATCATTCATAACGAAGTTATGGGATATGACCAATTTTGATAAAATTCAGCGTGTACGATGGAAATGGGTTTCTTAAATGATTTTTTGACAAAGTTATGGGATATAGCTAATTAGGGAGGAACTTGACCATTTCTTGTCCAATTTTGATAAAATTCAGCGTGTACATACGATGGAAATCATTCTCGTGTTGAACGTTGACGAGTACAGACGTGATACAATACATAAATAATACATAAAGGTTTATTAAAATTGTTTATTAAAATTGTTTTTTAAATTGTGACCTTGGCAATTATTGTAAGATTTTATAAGTGTATAATTGTTTTTTCAACTATTGATAATGGTGTTTTGAACTATTGATATTGTGATATAGGTAATATGTAAATTCGAACATTTACTACGAGAAATAGAAATTTACATTTTTGCAACTGTTAATTGCATTGATAGTGTGATATTTATAAATTCGAACATTTACTGCGAGAAACAATAAATTAAAAAAATAAAAAATAAATAATCTAAATACAAGCGGTTGCGCATTTTCGTGTTTCTACTTGTATATTATTGTACCGCTACAACAATACAACATTCATCGACCAACAAAGATCGTACGGTCATATAATTTATTCTACAGAACCTTGCCAGAATGACGGATAAAATCTGTGCAATCAATTCGTGCAACAATTTGAATACGGACAAATTGATCAGCTGTAGTGGAATGTGTAATAAGATATTTCACGCTACTTGTATTAAAATCAGCAATAGCGTGTTCTCACTAATTATTGCAAATAACAATTTGAAATGGTTCTGTGATGATTGCAGCGACATCTTTAACAAGTTAGTTCGGAATATTGAGCGTATTATGGGTTTGGTGCAAGGATTGTCCGAGGGAATTAAACAGATTGTTCGTGACAAGCCTGATAAAAGAGTAACGCGCTTATCTAAAAAAAAACCAGACTGAGGTTGCTGAAGATCAACCGTCAAACCCGGAATTGGGTGTTCCAGTTTCGCAGTATGTTCAACCTCAACAAACCGATTCCATTATTGGTAGTTGCATAGTTGGTGACGGATCAATAAAAGCGGTTCCGGAAAGGAAGTATATTTATGCTTCAAGATTTGTAAATACGGTCTCTCCTGAATCGTTAAAAAAGTATCTGAGGGATAAGCTGGATATTTTAGAAAGCGATTTTGAATGCAGATTACTCGTATCCGGCGAACAGGACATCGGACTCGTTCACTAAACTGTTACAACCTGGGGTATGGCCTGTTGGAATTGTAGTTCGTGAGTTTGTTAGACGCTCAAAAAACGTGGTCCCCATACCGTTGGCTTAACTCATTGGATGGAGCCAGATTGTAATAGCGTGTTACCATCGGGTAATTCGGATGCTCGTAATATTTTTACTAATACTAAAGTTAGCTCTAATTTAGTTTTAAATAATGTAAATACTAACACAAATTCAAATAACCCAATTCATAATTCTAACTTATTTCTAAACAGCAACAGTACTAACAATTGTACCGATAATAATTTATCAATTTTTTTCTATAATTGTAGCGGTATGCGTTCGAAATCAAATCCATTTTATCTTGGCGTGTAATTACAACATCATATTGCTAGCTGAAACATGGCTGACAAAGGATTTCAATTCATCTGAGTTCTTTCCATCAGACTTCTGTGTTTTCAGACGGGACCGATACAGCTGTGGTGCGAATCTAAAAGGCGGTGGGGTAGGTACTGATCGCCGTTCGTAAAAACTTGTTATGTGAACTTTTGGTATCTGACCCAAAATTTGAATTTTTGGCAGTTAAATTGAAATTGGCGTCATGTTCCATGTAACTCTGGTCCGACAGTTATTACCGAAATTTTAGCTAATTTCACTAATAATGTTTTACTTTTTTTGGACGAGGGAACTGACCTTATGGTTTTTGGTGATTTTAATTTCCCAGAGTTATTCTGGAAATTAGGCGGTGACGATGATAACATATTTATCCCGTTCAACACTAACGACTCTTCTGCGTTGGTTTGTGATTATATGGCTATATTGGTGCATCTCAAATAAACAATATCCCTAACAGTCGTGGTACCTTTTTGGATCTGTGTTTTTACACTAATAAGCGCACGTATAAAATTGAAGCCTGTGACGATATTGCGGGCTACACAAGTATTTTCCATACTCCAATGTCAATCGATTTATCGTACGAATTTTGTAACAATCTCAACTTTACTAAAAATATCTTGGTTTTTGACTACCCTCGCGCGGACGTCAGTTCAATGAATAAATTTTTAACTGATGTTAATTGGGGCAATGTTTTGTCAAATATCAATGTTGACCATGCAGTTCATTTATTCAACGATTTATTATATTCCTGTATCAATAAGTTTGTTCCTAAAGTGGAAAAGAAACAGTCGCTGGCTCGTAAAGATCCATGGTTCACAAAAGATCTGAAAAAACTCGAAGTTCAGCGTAACAGAGCCCATACTAAATTTAAGAGTACTGGTTCTTTGTTACACCATTCCCAGTTTAAATTATTTAGGAAACAATTCAATTGTCTTAACCGATTTTTATACAATAATTATATTATTGATTTGGAGGATGATTTAAGGAGTAACCCAAAGAAGTTTTGGAAATTCGTAAAGATGAAGAACCAAACTAACGGTATACCATCAGTTATGTCATTCAAGGGACAAAAGTCGAATGATCCTCTTACTATTTGTAATTTTTTTGCGGATTACTTTAGCAGTGTATTTGTCAAAGACTCCAATAATATTCAATGGTCATCATCTAGCATAAACAGCTCAATCATCACGTTCTCCAAACAAGATGTCGTAAGCGCGCTTCTTAACCTTGATTTCTCCAAGTGCTCTGGACCAGATGGAGTGACGCCGGCATTGCTAAGGTGTTGTGCTATTGGGTTGTCAGCTCCCCTTCATTTACTATTTAATAAAAGTTTAAGCCAGGGTAAATTCCCAGAGGTGTGGAAATTAGCTTTCCTAACACCGATACACAAAAACGGATCACGCAATGACGTAACAAATTATAGGGGCATTGCAATAATGTCCTGCATCCCGAAGGTGTTTGAATGTATGGTTAAAGAGGTTCTATTTTTCCATAGCAAACAATTAATCAGCTCACGTCAGCATGGGTTTTTTCCAGGCCGGTCTACTGTCACTAATCTGGCACTTTTCCAGAGCTATATAACAAAATCCGCAACATCCAAAGTACAGGTTGATGTGGTTTATACAGACTTTGCTAAGGCTTTCGATAAACTAAATCACCGTTTGTTGTTAGATAAGCTTAGCAAACTCAATTGCGACTTTATACCGCTGAATTGGCTAAGCTCTTACTTGAAAAATCGTAAAATGTATGTTAAAATTGATGACATATCTGCCGATAACTTCACGGTTCTCTCTGGTGTACCACAAGGAAGCCATTTGGGACCATTGCTGTTCCTGCTTTTTATCAATGATGTCACAAAATTATTGGAATTTGCTGAGTGTTTATTGTTCGCGGACGATATAAAATTTTATTCTACCATATCGTGCGAAGCGGATAGATTTAAGTTCCAACAAGATTTGAATTGTTTTTGTGATTGGGCTGATCGAAACTTAATGTGGAGAAATGCCAAGTCATGACAATATCTAAATCTAAGCAGCCTTTAGTTTTTGAGTATTTTCTTACAAATAAGATTTTAAAACGGGTTGTCTCAGTCAATGATTTGGGGGTAGTTTTTAGCTTTGACACGACGTTCAACTTCCATAGTGACGCGATCATTAATAAGGCCTACTCAAAGTTGGGTTTTATTAAGCGATACTCGAGAGATTTTCATGATTTGTTGACATTTGTTTTTGCTTACACCTTTCAATAAACTAAATTAGCGAAGAACACAAACTCTTTTCAATTTAAACAAAACAAAAATGATGTTTACAATTTTTTATTTATTTATTTGATGCGTGCCCTTCTGTTCCAATGAGCAAAGGTGAAGTGATTTTTAATAGAACAAAATATCTTATTGTTAAATTGACTATACAAAATAAAAACGAGACAGCTATATCGAAAGCTATTTCACAACAGTGTGACAACATTAAGAATATAAAAAAAAGCCACTGAACTGTTAACAAAAATATCAACAAAAAACCTTATGTCAAAAATTGAATTACATATCAAATCAAAAACGAAGCTAAGTATACAAATTAATAGAGTTTACAATATTATAAGATTAACATTACTCTTTTCTTTCAGGTAAATGAGATAATCTAGAGAAGGATACATGCATCAACAGAAAAAAAAATATAAGATAACAAAAATAAATTGTGCTCAAAAAAAGTGTTTGTGTTAATTATTTTATGTTGACGTGTTGACCAAATCCACCGCGGTAATGACATTCCGGCCACCATTAGGGACTTGCTCCCTAATTGGAATCCTTATCAATTTAGATACAGGACGCTTTAATCTGGACTTAGTTGAATTTTGTACTGTGACGACTCGTACGACACCGTCTTTACCAGGGTGAAGTTCGACGACTTTGGCAATGGGCCATGAAAGTGGTGGTGTGTCTTCTGACTTAATATAAACCAAATCTCCTATTTGGATATTAATAAACTTTCGCTGCCACTTGAATCTCTCCTGTAGATGGTTTAAATATTCCGTAGAGAAGCGCTTCCAAAAAATGTCCAATCTTCTTTGAATTAGCTGATAATGATTCAGGTAGTTTTCATTTACATCCATTAAACTTTCTGCTGGTGGGAACATTAGATTGGTTATATTTAAAAAATCGGCAGGTGATAAAAGTAGTTCCTCTGGATTCTCAGTAACTGGGATGATTGGTCGCGAGTTCATCACAGCCTCTATTTGGCACAAAATGGTGTTTAAATCTTCGTAGCAAAATTTTGTATTGCCGACAGTTTTGTAGAGATGGCGTTTCATCATCTTGACCGCAGACTCCCAAAGTCCGCCAAAGTTCGGGGCTGCAGGTGGTATAAATTTTCACGTAATACCTCGTTGGCCGACAAAATCTTGTACGTCTTGTTGATCAGTTATAGGAATAAAAGCGGATAAAGCTTGATCCAATTTTCATTGAGCACCCAAAAAATTAGTGCCATTGTCGCTATGTATTTCCTTTGGCAAACCCCTCCTGCTGACAAATCGCTTTAAAGCATTTATGAATGAGTCGGTAGATGCATCAGTTACCAACTCAAGATGTATGGCTTTTATGGACATACAAATGAACAACACAACATATGCTTTTATCGGCTTAGCACCTCTTCCCTTCTTGGAATTGATTATAATTGAACCGGCATAGTCTAGTCCTGTAAAATGAAATGAATTCCCATCTGCTGTTGCTGCGGCTTGGAATTGAATCTACAACAAATAGTACAATTAGTTACAATATCACGAGCTACTTTTCTAACCTTGGTAATCCAATACAGTTGGCGGCTCAAATGGATTAGTAACGCAGATCCAGCATGAAAGTGCGTAACATGAAGATGTCTTAGGATCAACTCACTAATTAAATGACGACCAGGAATGATAATTGGATGTTTTTGGCTAAATGGAAGATTAGAATTTTCCAATCTGCCGCCAACTCTCAGCAAACCATTTTCACAAATAAATGGATTCAGCCGAAGAATGTCACTTTTAAGTATATGTTTGTTTAATCTTAACTGCTTGAACTCTTCGTGATAGACAATTTTTTGTAGATTGGTTAGCTGTATGAATTCAGCCTTTCTCAAATCAATGGCATTTAGTGGACAACAAATTTTTCGCTTAATGTCATCCTTCGTTTGAAGCAGTCGTGGCACAAGTTTAGTTGATTTTCTCAAAATCTCAGTGAATTTTAATATATATGCAGTAATGCGAATAATCTTGGTGTACGACGAATGTGATTCTACTAATCCAAGTACAAAATTTGATTCACTTTTAATAGTTAATATTTTTAGAGGTTTCGATTCTTCTTGGCTAGCATCGAAACTAGTGGTTTTTAGATATATTGGCCATTCCGCTTGATTATCATGTAGCCACTTCGGACCGTTCCACCATAACTGATGAGTCAATAGCTGTTTTGGCGTCACACCTCTAGACGCACAGTCTGCAGGGTTATCCTCAGACCTGACATGCTGCCAATGGACATTTGGTATAATTTCGTTAATGTTAGTACAGCGATTAGCCACAAATACCTTCCAGCTTGATGGATGCTGCGCTAACCAGTGGAGTACGATCTCTGAGTCCGTCCAGAGAAAAACAGATTTATTATCTATATTATATATTTGTTTTATTTGCTTCATTAACTTAGCAAGTAAAACGGCACCGCACAATTCGAGGCGAGGAATTGTGATTGTTTTTAAGGGTGCCATCTTTGTCTTGGCAGCAAGTAGCTGAACTTTCACTTGGGAACCATGTATAATCCGCACATAAACACACGCTGAGTAGGCCAATTTGCTGGCATCGCAAAACCCGTGCAGTTGAGTTTCACTATCAAATTGGCAATATCGATCGATTTTAATTTCTTCCAGCTGCTTTAGATCGGTATATAGCTGCACCCAAGTATGAGCCAAATCGGACGGTAATGAGTCATCCCACCCCAATTTCAATGTCCATAACTGCTGAAACATGACTTTTATAGTGATCGTGACGGGTGACAACCAACCGACCGGGTCAAACAACCTAGAAGAGTCCGACAGGAACTGTCGCTTTGTTGCTGTTGAATGAAATCCTTCAGTAGACACCTTGAATCCAAAACAATCATCTCTGCGATCCCAGTAGAGACCAAGTACCTTGTGTTCATCAGCCTTATCCACCATAACTGGATCAGATGATTCATCATTATCCTCTATTTCCTTTAGCAGTAAAGATGAATTTGACACAAACTTTCTCAGCTCAAACCCTACTGTTTTTAACACTAATTTAATTTCGTTACATAGAATTTTTGCGTTTGATACTGAATCAGCTCCACTTAACATATCATCCACGTAAAAATTTGACTTGATGGTTTGGCTTGCTATTGGAAATCTTTCGCTGTTATCATCTGCAACTTGATTTAGGCTACGCGTAGCCAAGTACGACGCTGATTTTGTACCATATGTTACACGAAGAAGTTTGAAGTGCTTTATTGGGTCATTAGGATGCTCCCGCCATACAATACGTTGGTAGTTACAATCATCACCGTTAACAATCACTTGGCGATACATTTGTTTTATATCCGCCGCTATTGCAATTCGATGTCTTCGAAATCGAATGAGAGTTTCTATCAACTCTGGTTGAATTGTTGGTCCCGTCATTAATACATCGTTAAGCGAGTAAGATGTGCTAGTTTTTGCTAAACCATCAAAAACTACGCGAACCTTCATTGTAATGCTATCTGGTTTAATTACTGGATGATGAGGAAGATAGAAACACTGTCCATTCGATGATTCACTAGGTTCACATTCGATCATATGATTCTCAGCTAAATACTCCTTCATGAATTTGATATATTCAATTTTTAATGATTCATCACCTTGTAAACGACGTTCAACAGATTTCAAACGACTTATCGCTCGATTCAATGAATTTCCAAGATGCAATTTTGGATCCTTCGAGAAGTTTCATAATGCTATTTTAACAAACCCATATATCGTGCCATTTCTCGCACCTCTTATAAACGTTATCACGGAAAACACCTACGGCCGTGTAGAAGACACAGCCTACCCCGAATTTTTTTTTACATGAACATTTTAAAGGAATAATTAAATTTTTATTTGAGCGATATTGAAAAGTCAAATATTTAATTCTCCCTTTAAAGTTCTCATCTAAAAAAGAATTATGATCCAGATAGCATTGATTTTGAATTATGAAACAAATTGCAATTTCATAAAAGAAGAAAGAGAGGAAATATTATTTAACTGACGAATTGCTGTTTTGTTCTGAAATCGGGCATTATAGAAATAAAGTTGTTGCCTAAAGCCGCCCGCATGTATGCAGATAATTTGCGGATAAATATTTATCCGCAATTTCAACCAACCAAAATCAATGAAAATGAAAAAGAATTTCCCCTCCCAAGTTAAAATTTCTTTAACTTTGAGCAATTTTATCTGCAAGCATCCAACTTAATAAAAATAAAAATTAAATTACGACCAATTGCAATCGGGATATTTTGCCCGATTGGTATAATATTTTTTGCTTATTTGTGACATTTCGTTTTCGTGAAATTTGTTATTCAAGTGTTTATTGTGTTTTTCTTTTTATATTTCAAAATATATTAAATAAATTAATGGTTTATAAATAAAATATAATATTAAATTATATAAATAATTATTTAGAAAATATCTAGTTATCAAGCATCAATTTTTAAATCAGCATCGAAAAGTATGTATTTGTTTATGAAAATAGTGAGGTTATGTATGCTCCTGTATGATAATAAATAATTTTTTTTTCTTGTTTTAGAAATGAATCGGGAAATGGAAATAAAAATAATTGAAGAGGTGCGAAAAGAAGGTAGGGAGTTTTATATCAAATCGGCCACTACAATTACAAAAACAACCCTCTGAAGCGAGTAATATGGAACGAAATAGCCGAATGTTTAAATATTACCGCCGACGAATGCATGAGGATTTGGAAGTTGGTACGTGCAAGATATGTACGACTAATGAAGCCTGGTAAAAGCGGTAGTGCTGCCGCAACCAATAAAAAAGATTCCTGGCTGGTGCGGGAACTGGAGTTTTTAAAAGGACAAGTGATTATAGAGTAAGTACAAATATCTTTTCACTTGGGTTAGCTTTGGACTTAAACAACCTCTTCCTAAAATCGATTGAATTGGTGTAGTTTAATAGAATTGACAATATTTCTTATTTTACTCGTATAGAAATGATGTTTCAAAAATCACTGTGACATGTGAAATGATGTGCTTGATTTAACTGATTGACTTGGGACCCCTATCACACTTAAATTTGGGAAACCTTACACTTACGGAATAAGTTTTTAATTATTCGAATACATATTTATTACTTAACTAATTTTAAAGCTTACTAATTTGATATTTTTTGTTTAGGTCAACTGAAAGCAGCTTTGAACTCAAAACAGCTCCAGAAACAACAATTAGTTACGACATATCGGAATTGGTTGAAGTAATCTATCCATTTTCGAACGACGTCGAAACTATTGCGACAATTGCACCAATTAGGGAACCATCAAGCATGAGGAGCAAGTCACTCGTTACAGACACACAGGAACCCGTAAATTATGTAACAAGTGAACCGACACCTGGACCATCAAGCTCACGGGAAAACTCTGTTACCACACGACCGCCGCGTACAAACAAGAGGAAGCGCACAAATGATGGTAATAGCGACAAAGCTTTGGAAGATCTCTTACAAGAAGCATTGATCAATTTAAAAGAAAACCGAAGTGTAATAGAGAGAGAGCTGAGTAAAGAGACATCTCCACTCATCGCATTTGCCCAGTCTGTAAATTCCGAGTTTATAAAGTGGCCAACGACAGAACAAACCCGATTTGTCTACGAGTTTAGTTTGCAGTTCGCACAACGTGAACGTGAATTAAAAAACAAAAACTTAATTTAAAAATTATAATTTTCTTTATTATTTTCTTACATAATTTACTTATTAATATTATACTATTTTATTACTTTAAACCCATTTTGAATTTTATTATTAGGGTTTTGTTATTGAATTAGATGTGATATTTCATTTTATATTGAATTACTTGAATTACATATGTGATAATAAATATACTTAAACTAATAACTAATTTAAGTCTTTTTAACTTTTAATACAATGATGTGTGCTGCCAAGGCAGTATATCTACTTCATTAAAATAGTTTTTAAACTGGTCCCTCGTGCCGGCTGCAGTTATGCTTGAATTATTTGATCCTACCCGTCGAATTTCTTGCATTCCGCTGCTAGTTACATCACGCCATCTTCCTGGACGGTAAGTTCCACTAACACAACTATCGACTAAATCGGCACTAAAATATTCTCGAAGCTTTTTCTCGCGCAGCCAATTATGTAGTACCACCGTTGCTTTTATAATGGCAAGCACAGTTGTTTTGCTCGCTAAAATAGGCTTACGATAAATTCGCCATCTACTTGCTAATATGCCAAATGCATTTTCGACTACCCTTCTAGCACGAGATAGCCGATAGTTAAATACATTTTTATCTATCGGAAGCACTGAAGCATTCCGCCCAGGATATGGACGCAAAAGATTCTTTAGCAAAGGGAATGCTTCATCTCCAACAAAAGCAAACGGATATACTTTATTATCTCGTAGGGTTTCTGGAGGTGGTATGTTTAAATTAGCCCCACCGCTTAAAACAGCTTTCCCAAAATTGCTGTTTCTAAATATTGTGCTGTCACCTATATGGCCTGGTGCCCCAATTTCCACCATTATAAATTTATAATTTGCGTCTGATATGGCAAATAATACGATACTGTGGCTATGCTTATAATTAAAGTACGTCGACCCGGAATTTGCAAATGCCTAAATATAAAAAAAATCATATGACGTAAATAAAATTTTAATTAGTTCTCAATAATATATAACTTACTTGTATAACCACATGTTTGCCGTCCATTGCTCCTAGACAATGTGGAAAGTTCCATTGTTGTTCGAAATCTTTCGCGATGTCTTTCCACATCGTAGTGGTCGGATTAGGAAAAACAGAAACTTTTAAATGTTCCCACAATTTTAAGCATGTCTCCCGTATAATTTGTGAGGTCGTACTTTCCCCCAATCGATAAGCATATCTACCGACAGAGATCATGCTGTCCCCACTTGACAGGTAGCTGAAGAAGTATTACAAATTAATAGTTTCAAATTTACCAATAACAATATTATGTTAAAATAATTACCGGAGGGTTAATGATAAGCGTTGACCCGAACTTATGGACCTTTCTCCCACATTTAATCGTTCAATTGAGGGGCCCACGATTGACAGTAACTCATCAAATGCTGCTGGCGTCATTCGGTGAAAGTTGATGAAGGTTTCGTTATCATTCAACCTCATTTCAGCGACCAGGTTTTCATAAAAACCCTGGCGTTGTCTATTACGATTAACTGGGTTAACACCAAATCGTCGTACATGTCTACGACTCAAACGCGACCGATTTTTGATTACAACAGCTGTAAGCAAAGCACTTACAATATTCATATCCCGAGTCAATATACCAATAATGGAATTTCTTGATAACGACATTTTTCTTTAGCGATAAACAACCAAAAATTTATTCGAAAAAAAATATAAACAAAATTGGTGAGCACAGAGCCAAAGCACAAACTAGAATGACAATGACAAATGTCAAATCAAATGACAATTAGCAAAATAGACGATTTTTTGAGCTACCTCGACTTATTACTATCTTCTCATTGTTGATAACTAATTATCCGGATAATTATCTGCATCCATGCGGGCGCCTTATATGTTCATTTTCTTTTAATACATATTGTTATGTTCTTTTCAGGGGAGTTCACTAGTAAATACTGGTGCGATTCTGGCTCAGTGATAATTTGAAATGATAAAAAATCTTTTCATTCCCATCTAGTCATCCGTTTTAATTTTTTCATTACATAAAACAAAATTATGCATGCCTTATTGCATTAGAATGCGATTCTGGTTCGATGATAATGAAATCTGATAAAAGTATATCATTGTTACATACTGTGTTTTGCGATTTCAAGTAAGCGACGAGTGATAAATTTATGATGAATTTGAAACAAATTCAATAAATTTATCAGACTGGTTTTTGCCTATGAAATTTTTTGTCACCGATGATAAAATTTGTGCGCACAAAAATTGTTACTAAAATATGTAGAATTAATTAATTAGTTTCCAAATAAATTATTCCTTAAGAAAAGTGATGTACTAAAAATGTGTTTGCATTTGGATATATGTACATATGTATGCCTACAAATGTTTATTTGTTAACTCGTTGAGATGCTTCACGTTAAATCTCTTTTTTAGAATCTAAATAATTTGTGTAATTGAATAACTGCAAATTCGAAATCAACGGAAAATTTACTCTAGGAAATTTAAAAAGTCTTAACATATTTTAATTATTGGAGAGAAATAAGTGAGGTGCCCCTGAAATACTTTCACTAACTATAAAGAAAGATTTTGCAAAATGAAAGTTCATTAAAAGAGTATTGAGATTTTTTAACAACCCCATCATAGTTGAATATATTCCGATAACGACGTTACCCATTCTTTAAAAGAATATCGAGATCCTTTTTTCGGAATTTGGAAATTATTAATATTATAATTTATTTGAACAAGAAATTCTAAAGTATCAGGTTGCCTAATTTAGATCGAATGTCCACAACAAATCTAACGGCAACACAAGAAAAAAAATATCAGATAAAATGTACGCATAGTTAAAAGGTTGGTTTACGAGAAAGGTTTTGTTATCTTAGTTCTATTAAATTCGCCCTCTAATCCAATCAAACCAAACTTTTGTGATGATTTCGCTGATTAGGTTGGTTTTGATGGAGCTCTGACGTAAATACCAAGGGTAAAAACCATCCTTGGAGACAGGCAACAGAAAACAATGAATTCTGCTGAATCAAATGTATCATATCATTTTATCACTGATCCGGTTTCGTAATTAATAATAACACATATAATAATAATTGATTAATACTAATATAGATTCAAGTACATACATACATCCAAATTAAGAGCGACCCGACCAAACAAGGAACAAAAATTTCAATTTGCTCCAATTTTTAGAGGATCATACAGAGTTGGGAACTGATAAGTATGTAAACAACATAAAACAAAATGTGTATATTTAATAGATTATTCACGAAATTTGTCTATTCTAAGTTAAGAGTCATCTAACGGATTTGGCCCTTAGGCTTAATTCCATGAATGGTGCGAACAAAACCGGCGAGAAATGGCGCAAATATTGGCATGACCAAAGGTATAAAATTAGTGTGTTATAGTCTAATATTAATTTATGAATATTTTTAATATAATATGTAGATCATATGTTAAAGAGCGGAGCGCCATAATAAATTCAGCAAAAAATAAAACAGGCGTACATACCATATACCAATATAAATGAGCTCTCTGAATATGAGAAAAGAGATACTATTCAGGCGATTGTTGGTGATACCATGTTATAGAGTTTGGTGACTCGGGAATGGTTGAGGTAAATCAGGCAAGATGGAAATTCCTTCAATTATTTAGGAACAATTTTTATTTATAGGTAAATTTGTCAATTATTGACGAGCTACCTACGTCAGCGACCGTAGTGTCAACGCTGAAGAGCAATTCATCAGCCCAACTCATCCAAAGCCGCCTCTACACCGTCTTCAACTTTTCTTGCTGAACAACAGCTAACTTCAAATACTGGCCAATCAAGTTCGTATAGAAAACGCAAAAGTTCCCGAAATGAAGAAGACGAACACTTTGACAATTTTTTTAAATTAGAGGGAACGAAGTTAGAGTACCAAACGGAATACAAAAAAAGAAGCTTTATTTAATGTAGAAAATGGCTAAGAAGCAGAATGAACTGGACAACCTTAAGCTATAATAAACATTAATAAATAAAACAACAAAAAATTGTTTGTATTGAGAGAAGCAAAGAGAACCTGCTGCGTGTAAATACCTATACGCACTAGCATAATAAGTGGATATCAGATAAATAACTTTAATAAGAATTTATCAACTTTTGGTGCTGATGTTTTGTATGTCTCTATATTTATCGTTTTCGATATAATATACATATTAGCAATGTCTAAAATTACAGATCAAATATTTTTTTTTTTTTTTTCGCTGGCGCTACATCCCATAGAGGGATTTGGCCGCTTCATTTTGAAGTTTCGTAATCATTTTGTTTACGGATAATGAGTGATTAATTCATTGATCCTACCCTTAAACCAGCCGTGATTTTTTCATCACCCGCCGGGAATCGAACCCGGGACCTCCGGAGCGTAAAGCAAGTATACTAACCACTGTGCCACCGGGGCGGGATCAACTATTGAATGGTATAAATATAGCAACTGCAGCTTATAGTGAAAAATACTTGTAGAATACTTCATACAATATTAGTGTCCTGTGTCGCTGTAAACCTAACATAATGAATAATTATTTTGCCTTTACTTTACTTCTTGATAAAATTCAAACTTTTAAAATTCAAAGTAGACATAATACGAAAAACAATGAATTTTGCTTTTTGCTCTGTTTACACCGATTCAAAATGGCTGGCAATAAACCGGCATACAAAAAATTAATATTTGAGATACAAAAAAATAATAAAACGGCACAAATTAATGAGCAACAAATAAAAATTTCTTGGCATCATAATAATAATTTGGCAACATTTATAATTTTTTGGCACTATTGGAAGGGTACACAAAAATTATTTTTTGGCATCGAAATAAATATTTTGGGCGACAAAAATAATTAACTGGCAACAAATTTATAAATAAAAAAATTAAATTATGATAGTTTTAAAATATTCTGGAAAATGGAGATCCCTAATTTAACTTAGAATTGTAGAGGCTAACGGCTTCGGTAACTCTCACGGGCACGCGGGAGGTCGCTTCGCTCCCCCCCGCTTAGCCCTCCGAGGGGCCTTAGATTTAAACTTCGAGGGACGTAGGAGCCAGGATAGGCAAACATGTCGCACTACGTGCCGCACGTAGGAGCGGATTATATAGAATCTATTAATGACACTGCAATATTTTATATCGATCCCCCATCAAATATTAAATAATTTGTATCGATTAAATTTAATTTTTTGTCTGGATTTTTTTTTTTTTTTTTACTCTAAAAATTATTTTTTTCTGTTCCAAAATATTATATTTGTTGCCAAATTTATTAATTTTGATGTCAATGTTTGTCGCCACAGTATTTAATAATGTCCTTCAAAAATATTTGTTTGTTTTTTCATATGTAGTGCCAAAATATTATTTTTGATGCTAATGTTTGTCGCCAAAAAATTTTTCTTGTATGCCCGTATAAATTGTCCCATTCTAAATTATGATATCATATCATTTTATCATTGAGCCAGAATCGCACCACAGGACGGCAAAAAATATTCAATAATTTCACTTAGTAACATTGAGAAAAATGTGCATATTATTTGAAACTTTGTCAGAGCCATTGTCTATGAATTTGGCTGTAATAAGAGTCCAATTTGTACCTCTAATGGTTACTTCACCATAAGTTCGGTTAATGAAATTAGATATTTGGGAGTTATAATCGATAATAAACTAAATGGAGGGTGCACATTGAAGGCCTGAAGTCGAGAATTCTTTTGGTTTCCAGGAAAATGTACGTTTTACGATTATACTGTCCGTTATATCTACTGAAATTGGTTTACTTTGCTCTAGTTAATTCCATCCTCCTGTATGGTATAGCATGTTGGGGCGGTGCTTGTAAAACTCTCTTACATCCTCTGTACGTGCGACAGAAGCATGTTTTGCGGTTAATGACTTTTAAATCAAAAGCAAACTCCATTATGGCCTATATTTCAGGAGCTGGATATAATAACAAACATGCTATTTAGGCGAGTATCATTTACATCAAATTTTTCAAACAAACTTAACGCTATTTTACTCATTATACATCACTTAATGATAGTTCCACGGCACTTGATTGCAATCGTATTTAACTACCAAATTCCACGATAAGAAATTTTATTCTATAAAAGCGGGATTTATGTTCTAATTTCACTGAACTGGAATGCATATTTCTCATTTCGCAGAAAATTTCATTGAACAAAATAATTCCACACAACCGGAATCTGTATCTAAGGATCGGGTCACAAGTAAATTATTTATTCTAGAAAATATGGTTTTACTGTTCGTTTTAGAATTTAAAATCAATTTTTTTCGAGTTTTCTTTTCTTTTGGAACAGAGCTTAGTGAAAGTCGTTTACAGTAGTAAAACCATTATACGAACACAAATAAAATCGAGTAAGTGAAAACAATTAATGTTAAACATTAAATGGGAGTCGTAAATAATTTATATTTCAATATGAAAATTGTGTATTTTTGGTTTACCTGAAAGTTTAACTGAAAAACATTTGTTAATGTTCATTTGGAAATACGTTACCTAAGTACTCATTAAATGGGCATTAACACTTAAATTTAATAAATTTAATTTATATTTTCGTAGCGATGCTAGTAGTATTTGTAGTTTCTAAATAAAATCCAATTATCTGTATATTTAATTTTAAAGAGTTTATTCATCTTATAAGACAAACAAAAACCAAAACATTTTTAAATTTCATATATGTACGTAAAACATGAACAGCAATCAAGTGAAGCTCACTTAAAAATATTTTAACCTCCTTTTAGTTCAATAATAATGCTTCGTATTATTATCTCATCATACGAAACATACATACAGAATTTTGTTGTTTTGTTTATTTTGTTTATAACAAAAATATAAAAGTTTTTCATTTTGTTTTCCACTTTTCCATTTCACATATTATATTAAAATAAGTACTCGTACACATATATGAAAATGCAACATTTTTTTGTTTAGCTTTAGTATTTTTTATTTTGTGTAGTACATACGATATGGGGAACTTTTATTTATTTTCATTCTTTTTGATATGGTTGTGAATTACTTTTTGTTGTTGCTGTACGGTTTAATACTTTATCTTATTGTTTATCAGGAAATATTAAATTTTTTATTAGCTTATAAAAATAAATTTATTTATTTTTGCTGAATATAAATTTAAATTGTTTTTTTTTTGAGAGTGCACACACATCAACAGACAAGACAGTACATATTTTTTTGTTTATTTATTCGACATATAGTCATTTTCTTTTTGAGCATATTTAACATTTACATTGAAAAAAAAAATATGAATGTACTACATTGTAGAACATAAACTTTAAAATTTCATAAATGTTCAAATAAAATACTTAATTTGCTAATTTATTACAAACAAATTTTAATAATAAAATAAACTTTTTTTATTTTTTAATGATAGTATACCATATGTATGTATGTGAGTAAAGAGTGAATATTTTTTGGGTGAATTTTGTCTAGAGGTCTAGACGTATTGAATAAAATATTTTCGAAAAATTGAAATAAAAAGAAAATAAATTATTTTTTATTAGTTAGGTTTTGTTTTTTGTTTTGTTCTTTATAAATTAAAATTTATGTTTATTTTTAATTATATAAAAATATGTATTTGTTAATTTCTATATGGAGGATGGTTATGCATATACCCAACCAAATTTGTTGATGATTTAATTTTTTGTGTTCTTGATGATTTCTTGAATATAGTTATAGTGTACTCTTATATATAAACAGTGTTGAATACCCTATTTCTATTACAGCTACAATAGATTATCATTTATTTAGAAGCTTTACTCCAATTATTTCAGGTGACACCCCAATAGGCTTTTTTCATTGTTCAAATTTAAAATTTACTATTTCGTTTATTTCTATTACTTCAACCAAAACTATCTTGATGTAAATAGAGCCTCCATGTGAAAAATGAACTTAAAATAAGGGATATAGAAACACTAAAAATTCATTTATTTTCATAGAAAATATCATGCAGTACGCTTCGGGCCAACGAGTGAAGCGATCGACACAAGTAATTAAATATGTATATCCATTAGATGGAGGAAGTGGACCTACTATATCTAGATGGATATGTTCAAATCGACCAGGTGGAATTTCGAATTTACCATGGGGTGATTTTGTATGGCGTTGTACTTTTGCACGTTGGCAAGATAAACAAGACTGAGCCCAATTGCCTACGTCTTTGTTTATGCTGGGCCAAAAGTAACGAGCAGAGATTAATTTACGTATTGCTCGGATACCAGGATGCGAGATATTATGCAGTGTGTCGAAAATGGTTCTACGTAATGATTCTGCAATGTATGGGCGATTGTACCCTGTGGATGTTTCGCATACGATTTCAAGGCCAGGCAGTTTAAAAAGTTCTAGTTTCAGTGATGAACTATTGTGACATTCGGAACCAGAAAATAAATTCTGAAGCTCTAGGTCAACTTTTTGAGCGTTTGCTCGAAAAAGTCGAAATTTGTTTCGACTGCAGCCGTTTCTTTGTCGGTAGTGCGGGATAATGTGTCCGCGACAACGTTGTCATGTCCGGAAACATGTTGTATGTCTGAAGTAAATTGAGTGATATAATCCAAGTGGCGTGATTGCCTTGGATTACGTTCAGTTTTTGACTGAATTGCTAGTGTCAGAGGTTTGTGGTCTGTGTAGATTGTAAAATCTGGACCTTCAACAAAGTATCTAAAGTGTTTTACTGCTAGATAAATGGCGAGTAATTCTCTGTCAAATGCGAAATATTTCTTTTCGGCATCCGAGAGCTTTTTTGAAAAGAATCGCAGGGGCTCCCAACACTCATTATGGTACTGTTGCAGTACTGCACCAACGGCAGTGTTTGATGCGTCAGTAGTCAAACTGAGGTACGCTCTGATTAGGTCAATTTTAGAGAAAATTTTGCATCCATGTAAGTTCATGGAAAAATTTTGAATGTGAGGTATCGGGTAGCGATCTGGTGTTGTGACCGAGTTTAATCGCCGATAATCCCCACATGGTCTCCAATCTTGATCTTTCTTTTTTTACCATATGTAAAGGGCACGAAACGGGAGATACCGATGGCCGACAAATCCCTAATTCCACCATGTGCTGAAATTCAGTAAATGCAGCTTTGTGACGGATTGGATCTAGCCTACGTGGTCTTGACACGGGCAGATGGCCTGCGGTGACAATGTAGTGGACCACATTGTGTCGGACTGGCAAATTATAGTTCGGCTCTTGTAAAAATCGATACGGATTCTATTCAAAGATGTATCACTTTCACTTGATATATTAATAAAAAAAGATTTCAATTCAATAATTTATTTTTATTTTACAAAATAGTTTTAATAAAAATAATAATTTCACCAAGTTAAATTATTTGTCGCAAAGGTTGGCTAATTATAATTTTGTCACAAAGATATTTATTAAAATTAGTTTTCACAAAATATTATTATTTTTGATATATTACCCTTTTGTGTTGATGTGTCCAGTCGCATCGCAAAAATTGGAATTAACGAGCAAAGGTCCATCAGCATAACTTGTTCGTTATATTTTTTTTAGCTGTGTAGTGTTAAATGTTGCCTTCTGCTTTCCATATAGCTCCATCTTTGATATATATATATATATATATATATATATATATATATATATATATATATATATATATATATATATATATATATATATATATATATATATATATATATATATATATATATATATATGTATATATATGATATATATATATATATATAAATATATATATATATATGTATATATATATATATATATATATATATATATATATATAATATATATATATATATATATATATATATATATATATAATATATCAGGGGTACAAATTGAAAATGCGGGATTGATAACAGATGGCGTTACTAACGCTATACGCATCAGGCAGTACTGTGACTATGTTCATGTCAAAGCTACGTCTTATAGCTTTAATTTTCAGTATGTGTCAATTTGTCGCAGTGTCAAATTCATAGTTTTTTTGAGCTCTCAATATGTCGAGTTTCGTGCCAACAAAACAGCATTTGCGGGAAGTTTTAATTTACTTCTTTAATTTGAAGAAAAGTGCTGCTGAAGCACATCGATTGGTCTCCGAGACTTATCCGAGTCATGTTCCATCGGTTTCAACGTGCGAGAGATGGTTTGTGCGGTTTAGAAGTGGTGATTTTGACGTTGAGGACAAAGAGCGGCCGGGCCAAGTGAAAAAGTTTGAGAATGCTGAATTGGAGGCAATACTCAATGAAGACTCGTGTCAAACTCAACAAGAGCTCGCAGATTCATTGGGAGTGACACAACAAGCCATTTCCCATCGTATAAAAGCCCTCGGAATGATCCAAAAGCAAGGACATTGGGTGCCGTATGAGCTGAAGCCGAGAGACGTCGAGCGCCGTTTTTTTGCATGCGAACTGCTGCTCGAACGGCAAAAACGGAAGGGTTTTTTGCATCGCATTGTCACTGGTGATGAAAAGTGGATCCGTTACGATAACCCGAAGCGCAAAAAATCATATGGTTACCCCGGCCATCATCGACGGCCAAACCAAATATTCACGGCGCCAAGCTCATGCTCTGTATTTGGTGGGACCAGCTGGGTGTGGTGTATTATGAGCTATTGAAATCGAACGAAACCATCACAGGAGCACTATACCGAACTCAATTGATGCGTTTGAGCCGCGCACTCAAAGAAAAACGGCCACAATACGAGCAAAGACACGACAAAGTAATTTTGCAACATGACAACGCTCGGCCACATGTTGCAGCGCCGGTCAAAACATACCTACAAACGCTGAAATGGGAAGTCTTACCCCACCCGCCGTATAGCCCAGACATTGTTCCTTCCGATTACCACCTTTTCCGATCGATGACACATGGCCTAGCTGACCAGCGCTTCCATTCTTACGAAGAAGCCCAAAAATGGGTCGATGACTGGATAGCAGCCAAGCCGGCCGAATTTTTTCGCGACGGTATCCGTAAATTGCCAGAAAGATGGGAAAAAGTTGTGGCTAGCGATGGACAATACTTTGAATAATTCATTTGTTACCATTTTTTCAGAATAAACGTTCAAAAATAGAAAAAAATCCCGCATTTTCAATTTGTACTCCTGATATATATATATATATATATATATATATATATATATATATATATATATATTTATATATATATAAATATATATATATATATATATATATATATATATATATATTAGGGTGACAATATTTTGCATGGAAAAACTCAACATTGAGCTAGATCGGGAGCCTTTTGTTTTTTTGTTCATTATTATGATTAATCCATACAAAAAATTAGCTCAATCGGATGATGTTTAGAGGTGCCGCCCGGCCGTTTCCTCATTTTTCGTCCCATTTTGAACATGGTGTTCCTTTATACTCCATATTTCGGAAACTAAAAGAGACAGAAAAATAATCTATTCGGCATTGGAAAGTTTTTGAAATTTATGATAATTTAACGTATATTATTATTATATTTATTTTTATTAACATGTATTTAAACCAACATTAAAACGTGAATTTTCAAAATCACTGACATTAAAACGTGAATTTTCAAAATCACTGAGCGAAATGGTTGAAAAATAAAAAGAATACCATAAACGTAAGGTAAATTTAATTACAAAACTTTTTCGTATTAATATTTTTTTTTTTCTAACAAATTTTTAAGAAAATCACAAAGTAGTTATGTATGTTCATTTTTTAAACACTATTGATTTATTAGAATTTGGGTAATTGATTCGGTGCTTCTCTATAATTTGGTATATAATTTGTTGTTCTTCCTCATCGGTGGTTAATGTTTGGTTGTATAATGTTGCAAGAGCCACGACTCGTTCGGCCACGTCATTAACAATTTTCATATTTTTAATTTTAGTGCAATTCTCTATATACATTTTGTTTGTACTCTAGTCGTCAGGATCTTCCTTTAAAAATTCACAATTTAAACCTAGTTTTATAAAAAAAATTTTGGTTTTACAAGAAATAAAATCTGATAGTTGAAGATTGTTAATAGGAAAAGTTCCAATGCTTTGTACGTTATTCGTTGAGTTTGAATTTTGAGTCAACGCTTCAACCATTTTTTTCCTTTCTTCATATTCCACTTGAGGATCAAAAAAAGCCAAACCAACCAGATATTCATTCAAATACCATAGATGCCTTTTAAACTTTTAAGTATTTTCGTATGCTATTTTTTTGTTTTTGTATTGATTTAAATTTTTAAGGAAGTTTAAATCAGATCGTGGGGCCAATTCGGCATTCGAGGTAGTATACCAATATTTTACGTACAGTTGGCAAGCAAAAATAAGAAAAGTTCGAACACCATCCGTTTCTTTCTTAGAAAGATTTAATTGCGATTTGAACATAAAAATTTTGAAGCAATATATTAATTTTGCCATCCATCTCGCACGATGGAACGCTCCGGGTATGTTGAATCTATAGTTATCAATTTTTTCTCCCAAAAATATAAGGCACAGCTGTAGGAGTTCTTTATAATCGTCACGTGGGTGTTTTTTTTAGTAACTGGAGATTGACGAATTCAACGAGATCACTTTTAAAGTCCTTTAGCTCCATTGAAATTGTTTCATCTTCCCAACCACTTTTGAATTCGTCTTTTTTTAAATTTTCCCACGACGATCGGAATTTTTTAAATATGGTTATATCCGGACTTGATGTTGCGCTTTCAATCGTTAATTGAAATGTATTAGATAATATTAATTCTGCTATGTGATGTCGGCAGGCTAATTGAAACAACGGGTTTCCCATTAGATTTCGAAGAAGTTGGCAAGCTCCAAAACGGACACCACTGTTGCTAGCTGTGGTATCAAAGCACATTAATTGAATGTTACTTTGCAGCTTCCATTTTTCAATTAACGCAAATATTGCTTCGGATTGTGTCTTTCCTGTTCCATTTGCTATTTTGGGTATTCCTAAAAGTTTCGTATAGTTTTCGGTTGCTCCCCTAACATATACTGCTAAACGATTAACAATTTTTTTTGAGTTTATGTCTTCTAAGTGTTTTGAATCCCAATGGATTGTTAAAACACTGTCAGCATTTAGACAGAATGAATTTTCGCTGTCATACAAAAATTGTTTTCTGCAATTTGTACGATCTTTTCTAAATGATTCCCGATTTAACACAAAGCTGCTTCCATCGCATCCTACAGCCTTTGTAGTCGCAGCAAGGATATGGGCAGCGTTTCTATTGCTAGTTTTTGTTCTGGCCAATGCAAATGTTAATTCAGGTGTAATCAACAATTTTTACCTTTTCGGTTTATTTCTTTCGATGTATTTAATGGTCGAATCTTTCAGTGGATCATTTTCATTTTCTTCTTTCTCACCATCACCATTACTAATCTCACTATACGATAGCTTTGTTACACTCAAATTGTTTTTTATATTCGATGTATTTTTATATTTTTTAATGTACAAAATTTTAAACGTTGTATTTAAAGTTTTAATAAATTTTGTTTTTTGTTTTACAAATGTTGTGTTATTTGCACTTTTTTTAATATTTCGCCAGTTTTGGTGCAATTTTTTCATACGAATTATTAAATGTTTTTTTAATATTAATTGCTTCGATCCTTTTCCGGCTACTAATAACTCTGTGGCAACTTCTGAGGCGCTTTGCTTGATTGAAGTACCTTGATTAATATGCGAGTACAAAAAACGTTGAAGAACATCAAGTTTTTTAGGTTCTGTAAAACTATTTTTAAACGGTGTTTTCTTAAATCCAATCGAAAGAGCCTTGAGCAAAGAGAAGAAGACCAAATACATATATAAATGAAAACTTAACATTAACCCGGCTTCCACACCAAATAAACATACAGCAAATATATTCGATAAACGTTGACAGTTTTTCGGTTTTTGTTCCACCTACTTTGTATTGTGAATCTGAATATATTCTTGCTGTACAACAGCACCTAGTTTAACGACCGCCAAACGTCACAATAAAAAAAAATTAAAAATGTTGCTTGTTTAATAAACTTTTTTGTTCGATTAAGGCGGATTCATAGTTGCCTTCGTTCGTTAGTTCATTCGTTCTGAATTTTTTTTTAAACAATCATATTCCTTGAAAATGACGTTATTTTTCGTTTGTGTCCGTTTGATTGGTCGAGAAAAATGTTTGAATGAATGAATGAACGAACAAATTGAAGTATGAATTAAGCTTAAGTTAATTCTTTATCGAAGTTATTGAAGTAAAATAAACTCGAAGCAAAATTCTCAAATTCCATAGATTTTAATTTTTGTTAATTTTATATGGTTTGCTTTAGATCAAAGTTTTCAAAAAAAATTCTAGATATATTTTATAAGTAGCTTAAATATGATTTATGAATAGTAAAAATGTTTATCAAATAAAAAGCTTATTTGGTGTAAAAGCTATAACAAATTTTATTAAACTTTTAAAGTTTCTACATTTAAGTATAACCAGAAAATGTACCATTTTGCGTCGAAGTTCCACTGAGAAATAACGTGTATAATTTAAATCTTGATAAAATATTCTGCTGTTAATACAAATATTCTAACGCTGGACCGTGCAAATTGATATGGAGGTGACTTTACAATGTTTAATAAGGAAGCGATTAAAATAAAAACTAAATTTATCCACTTTTAATTAGATTAATTTTAATGATGAAAATCATGTCATTGAAAAAATTTAAACAAAGAAATTGATTGCATGAAAAACTAGATTAGCGGAATTTCGATTTTTATACTTAGTTTTGAAATAATGATTTTGCGGTTTTCTCAAAAATTTGTTAGAAAATAAAAAAAAAATTTTAAAACAAAAAAGTTTTGTAATTCAATTTGGTTTAATACTAGGTTACTCTTTTTACGTTTCGACCATTTTCCAGATGATCTGCTACGATTTTTGGTGTAATTTTGTTCAGCAAATTTGAAAATTCACACTGTAATGTTCGTTTAAATACATATTATTAAAAATAAAAATAATAGTAATATACATTATATTATTGGAAATTTCATAAGATTTCCCGCGCCATATAGATTATTGTTCTATCTCTCTTAGTTTTCCAGTTATGGAGTATAAACCAGCACAATGTCCAAAATTGAACGAAAAATCAGAAATCCGCCGGGCGGCACCTCTAAACTTCATCGGATTTGGCTAATTTTTTAAAGGGGTTATTTCAACATAATAATGAAACAAAAAAACAAAAGGCTACCGAGTTAGGTCATTTTTCGGTTTTTATTGCCACCCTAATATATATATATATATCTATATCTATATATATATATATATATATATATATATATATATATATATATATATATATATATATATATATATATATATATATAATATATATATATATATATATATATATATATATATATATATATATATATATATATATAAATATATATATTTTAATTTAATTCATAATATGGTTTGAGTTTTAAATAATAATAATAATTCAAGTTAATTACCTTAATTCAGGTAATACTTAACAAAAATCTAAATACAGTAAAACCTAACAATTAATATCACAACGTCAAATGAATTGTCAAGTCAACTAAATAACAATTGTAAGTATAAATTTCAATTAACTTTAAATTAATTACATTTTGCCTTAAAGATTTAACAATAAAATTTAAGTAACATAATTCAATAGGTAAGTATAATGTATATAAAAAAATAGTTAATTTGCATCGGATGAATAATGATTTGTATTTATTTCTAGCTATTCATCTATTTTAACCCGTTGGCTCATTCGTTTTTTGAAATGGCCGTCTCCATGCTGGCTGTCGTTGCAGGTTTACGCCAGTTGCATGGTTGGTAACATCTTTTGGCCGCTTTGCCAAATTTTTGATGATACCAACATATTCCTCGATAATGGTTGTTGCTGTTACTGCTTGACTGTGTGCGAAATGGAGATCGACGCCCGCGTGACTGGCTTCGGCTTTGTCGGACTAACCCATCCAATCTGGATTCGAGCCGAGCCAACCGCTCTGTGATCGTGCCGCTATTCGAAGGAGATTGACGATTTCCTGGCGGCCACGATACGTCTGCACCATGGTTCTCGACTGTCGACTGGAGTTTTAATTGTATTTGTTTGGTTTTATATTTGTCTCGTGTACTTGGCGATGCGTTTGCCCAATGTCGCCGCTAACTCTTCGACCGAGGTTGAGTCAGGTTGTGCAACTAGCGCTACTTTCATCATTTCCGGCATTTTTCTAATCCAGATTGATCGGATGAATTTTTCGCTCACCAGTTGATTTTTGCCGGCGAGTGCGCGTATGTGGCGCAATGCCTCTGACGGTCGACGGTCGCCAAGGTTTTGTTCCGAAAGAAGCGCTTCGAATTTCTGTTCGTCAGTAGGTTCGAGCCTCGCCAACAACGTTGTCTTTAGAAAGTTGCAATAGTTTTCCTCTGGCGGGTTTTGGAGCAAATCCGTTATTATATTAAATGTTTCTGGTGAGATGCTCGATAGTATATGTGCATATTTAGACTTTGGTGCTGTAATTCCCCGTAACTCAAACTGGATCTCTGTCAGTTGAAACCAGCTGCTAGCCTGGTTATGCCAAAATGGAGGTAGGTTTAGTTTTGCTTGACCCGCCATTTCCATGCTCACGTCTTGTGATTCACCCGTGACCATTGGATCAATCAGGTGCGGTGCGTTTTCGGTTTTTGAGGCCGTTGGTTCTGGCTGTTCGCCTGTAGCACCGTTTAGTGGCATTATGCTACGGGACTTAAAATATGAACTTTTAATTTAATTGCCTACTGTCCGAATCGTTACTGTCTTGTTAAAATTTTGTTGAGAATAGTTGAGAGAAAACAAAATTTTTTGTTATGTGATTGTTTGACGAGACGCCCCTGCCAACGGGACGAGCGTGTCACTTCGTGACAGGGTTTCTACTCGTCAAATTCTCGATGGAGAATTGAAATGCAATGTTTTATATACGTGTAAAAGTGATCAATTAAATAAATTTCTGAGTGGAAAGAAAATCGATAAAACCAAGAATTTACGCCGGGTGGTGGTAAAAATTTTACAGAATATATAATTTTGTTAAAGTAGAAATATGATTTTTAAAAAAAAAATTTTGTTTTTTTTTTTTGATTACGTTATCTACGTTAAATCGCAGCCCGGCCAAAATGATAGATAATATAATAATAAAATTTACGATTGTGAACGTTTTCCTAAAACTCCGAGATATTCCTAAAAAACTACAACAACAATTAAAAATTTCAAAGTATGAGTGAAACTGCGAACTAGCGAATAAATTTCAAACTACGCAATAAGAAATCATAAATTTTTTTTTATTCTTTGCAATTTGTAAGCTGAAGTAGAATTATAAGTAGAAAATATAACACAAGAGAATTACCGTATATCGAGTTTCCCGGAATTTTCCTGGAGTCCCTAAGCACCGGCTATTCTAAGGGAAACTTATTTTGAATAGGTCATGATCTGCTCTAACAGAAAATAAATCAATTTTAAAAAAATCTGTGGTCCCAGGCACTTAGTATTGACGATTTTTGAATATTCAAACAATATTCAAACAACAATTTGCCTGGGATCAGAGAATTTTTAAAATTCATTTATTTTCTTTTAGAGTAGATCGTGACCTACTCAAAATAAGTTTCCTCTAGAATGGCCGGTGTTTAGGAACTCCAGGAAAATTCCGGGAAACTCGATATACGATAATTCTCTATAGAATATTCAAAAATCGTCAATCCTATAAGTACCTGGGACCATAGAATTTTTAAAAATTATATTTTCTGTTACAGTTTTTGAGACTAAAACAACAGTTTGAGTCATTTACAAGCTGTCGTTCCGTGAGCATCAATTTTAAGAGATGAATGTCGATAGCAACATTTACGTCATTACATTCCATTCTGTTTTCAAATGAATAAAAAATGCTGCTATGGAATTGATTAATTCAAATTTTAAGTGAACATTCTGTGAGTCATTCAACAGTAAAAAAGTGGTTTGCAAGATTTCGTGGCGGCAATTTTAGTCTTAAGGACGATCCACATCCAGGTGCAGTAAAACCAACTCCAAACAACCAAATTTCTATTGCGAGGGCATCCATCAACTACCCAATAGTTGTCAAAGTATCAGAGATAGCAATGGTGAATATTTCGATAATTAACCTTTGTATATAACAAGTATTTTTTCAATAAAGTTGAATTTGACCAAAAAAGCCATGTTTCTACTTGAACACCTAATATAACGTATTAATGTTTTATAAGCAATATTTTTTTACAGCAAGAAACGTAATAAACGAATAAAAAAATTAAATTTCTGTTTAATATGAATTTTAAGTATTATTTACACTAACACTTTCATATTTATCTAGGAATAGGAAATACTTCACATATCTCCATACACGCGTGAAGTTTTTCCTAAAAAAAATCCTAAAATATTTGTTTTGTCTTTTAGGAAAAACTTCCCGTGTATTAAAATTTAAATGACTGGTACTGCTGAAAATTAACTTAAAAATAAGAACAACAACAATTCGCATCGCGATTTTTCATTTAAGTAACGTAAATCGTTTTATTCAATTTAAAAGTTAAATTTGTGGTGGTGGTGGATTTTATCCAAAAAATTGTGTAATTATTATTTTTGCATTGTGAAATAAATACGGCACATAGAGGATTGTGTGGCCGCAAAAATAATTAATCCTTGCTTATCAATTAAATTACACAGCAGGCGTGAGCGTGCGTAAAGAAATAACACGTATGTAAGTACTATTACGGTGTAATTTAATGTAAGTACATTATTATTCTGTGGTGGCCGTGGCTTATATCACACTTAATTTATAATTTAATTTGATATCTTATTTAATAATTTTTTTATTTTATTAAAATAATATCACAATAAAGAAATTAAAAACTAAATTAAATTATTATATAAAATAATTTAGTGAAGGCAGCCATATTGAAATAAATTTTTTCCTACATTGTTCAAAATATAGTGATTAATCGAATTTTTCATAAAATTATATTGAAATAATCTTAGGTGAGTCCTAAATTTAAGCTAGACTAGAGGATTCCTCTAATATAAAGGGAATTGGGGAAACCCTTTTCTCAAAAAATAAAAGGCAAGTGGTTCATTCGAGTTCGGGTGAAGAATTTGATTCGGTTAATGATAATGATAATGAGGAATTAAATTCAGCGTGTGCTATGTCTAATTTCAAATCAAGTGAAGCTAGAAATAAAATAACTAAGAAAAAATACAAGAATAATGTGTTAGAGGAGAAAATATTATGTCAAAAGAGGTGGTAATAAATGAAATGGAGGATTCTAGTGTAGACATGAGTGGAATGTCAATCCAATTAAATCATAAGAATAAAGAAAACTCAGAAATTCAGTCGAAGATTATGAAGGAAGACATGGGGAAAATCAGTCTCATCAGACCAATCAACTATTACTCAATTCAGGACAGGGGTCTTTTCAAAGTAATGGTAAAGAAGGAAAAATTTAACATTATGCATCTAGAAAGAGCGTTAAAATTGTGCAAAATAATTAGTGTGGAATCAGTGGAACAAATGAGTAAACATCTGGCAGTAATAACATTCAAGAATTACAGTGAAACTAATAAATGCATACAAAGTAAATCTCTTTATAATTTTGATGGATATGAAACTTATATCCCGGACAATTTTAATAAAACGATTGGTGTCATTAGGGATATTCCTACTGATATGAAGGAACTTGAACTCAAGGATAATATTAATTCAAGTAAAGAAATTATAAAAATAGAAAGAATGTTTAAATGGGACAAATCTAATAATGAAAAAATACCAATGGAATTGGTAAAATTAACTTTCTCCTCAAACTCATTACCGAATAATGTAGTTTTTTTACGAAAACATATTAATAAAAGTTATTCCTTACATTCCTAATCCAATGTATTGTAGGCAGTGTCAGAATTACGGACACACAATCTCCAGATGCCGTTCTACGGAGGACATGAAATGTGACATTTGTGCTAAAATTTTAAATAAGGAACATATATGTGATTTGAAACCAAGTTGCAAATTTTGTGGTGACGGACATGTCACAAATAACAATTCATGTAGAGAGAAGTTCAGGCAAAGAAAACTTACCGAATACATGACAGTGCCAAAATGTCCGTGTAAAGAAGCAAAGGAGAAAATTTATAGATTACAGCAAGCTGCGCCTAACATGTGGGACTTTAAGAAGTTAGCGGAAATTGAACAGGATGAGGAGGAGAATTTATACAAAGTAATAAAAGAATCTGAAGAAAAAATGGAAATTCTTAATAATTTAATAATGGAATTAAAAAATCAATTCTAAAATAAAGACTCTTTATTAGAAACTTCAAGTAACAAATTAACTTCAACAAATTTGTCAAGTATTCATCCGGGAGATGAAGACTTAATTGCAATAGATGTAGCAACATCTATTATCAAAAATATTTAACTTTATGACAGAAGACATTAATATAGTACAAATTAAGATAAGAAGCTTACCCAATAAAAAAAACTTGTTAGAACATTATATAAATGTGAATAATATACACTTAGTAATTCTTATCGAAACTTGGTCAAATAGTAACAATATATGAGGAGTGATTTTTCAAAAGGGCGTATTTCCATTCAATACTTTTTCTCAGCAAATGGAAAAAACTTGCAAGGTGCTTGAATAATAAAATTAATTAATTTTGCCTTTTGATCATTAAAATTAGTTCATTCCTCGAAACAAATGGATTTTTTTTTATAATTTTATGTTTTTCGAGTGTTCAGCTCTTCTAAAAACAAAAGTTAGGCTATTTTGCTTAATATTCTGGCAATAAGCCCGTATATAAAAAAATAATACTTAAAAAAAAAAAAAAAATCTTAAGTTGTGTTGCATTTTTGAAGACTATCTGAGGCGTTTCGATTGTTTCGTTTTCGTGGAGGAAATGTATTTTACCCTTCTGAACCGTAATCCATAATAAAATCACGATTAACCAAAAATGGAAATAAGCCCTTTTGAAAAATCACTCCTCATATTATCATTTCAAAACATGGATTTAATAACAGAGGACAGAGGGGACAGTTACGGAGAAGTAGGACTACTCATAAATAAAAAAATTGCGTGGAGGAAAGTTGACCGTCAACTTAATTTAAAAAAATTGAATATATTAAAATTAATTGTAAAATAAACAACACAGAATTAAACATATCAGCATTTTATAACAACAACAACAATAATCCAGAGGAAACAGTTGAAGATTTCGAGAAAATATTAAATCAAAAATACGAAGCAAACAACATGCAGGGTATATAAATTCCCATAATTTTTTATGGGAATTTAAGTGGGGGAAGGGGGTATATTATACTAAATTATGGATTAGCCACCAGGCAAAATTTGAGACATCATTCAACATCGGCGCCAGATATCACCTTATTGTAGTAGGGAGTTGGTAAATACTGGGAAAACAACAACGGATAACATACATAGGCAGTGATCATTTCCCAATAACTATAACTTGTAATTCGAATTAGTCTTTAGATTTAAAATTACGAACTGGAAAAAAATCATTGTTGTGTAATTTAATTAGCAGAATCTGAGGAATATTGAGAACATTGAAGCTAATCTGAGTCAAATTATAAATAAAAACACAACAGTGAGATTCACTAAACAAAAATCTAATCCCAAATCGTGGTGGAATAGTGAAATCCAAAAGCTATGGGATATCAATGCTGCCAAACAAGCAATTTTTAAAAAGGAAGATAAACCTTTACACTGCGCAAGAACTGATTAAAGCCATAAGAAAATTAAAGCAAAATATTAAAAGAGAAAAAAAAAAGTTGGTTAAAGTACTTAGCTTATTACTACTTCTAGAAATTCAGCTCCAGGTTATAAGTTATAAATTAATAAAAAAAATAATGTCAACTAATCATATTTTCATAGAGTGTTTAACGGATTTCTTTAACAATATTTGGACAAATAATCAATTTCCGGAAAACTGGAGAAACACCACTGCCATGCACAAACCCGGGAGTATCGCAAGGTAGCAGTGTAAGTCCAACACTTTTTAACATTTATACTCGAGGACTACATAAACTTAGCAACGAACCAATTAAACTTTTCCAATTTGCCGTATGTGTCGTAATTAGTGGTTGAAATTTTGATGAATTACAAAATATGTACATATAGCAATTGATAATTTACTGGTAAATTTAAAATATTTAAAATTGAAAATTAATAAAGAGAAAACTCATTTTATGAGGATTTTTACTAATAAAAATAACAAAAATAAAATTAGCATAAAGATAGATGACACGCCCATCGAAGAAAAAACATCGTCAAAGTTACTTGGTATAACAATATCCAACATACTTAACCTCACAAAATATTATAATATCATAAAAAATGAAATTCAAAAATCCTTAAATATTTTTAAAACCTTAGCACATAGAGACGGAGGAACTCACCCGGAAGTTTTATTAAGGTTATACAAAAATCTAATCAAACCGAAAATAGAATTTGCTTTCATTATAACGGACATTTCAAACAAAAAATGTAATGATTTTTGTCAAAAAATTAACAATTCTTGTCTAAGAACTTGTATAGGTTTTTCGAATACCACTCCGGGGACCAATAATATTGGCAAAAACACTTCAAACAGCCAATGAACTAAATAATAAAATAAAATCGCTTAAATATATAGTTAATCACATTTTTAGAAATTCGGAAATAGGAATGAGAATTATAAACACTAAATCTGTTTGGTAGCACCAAACCCTGCAGTATCTCCAATGATAAGCATAACTCGGCTGACGTTTTATATCTGTAAGAAAAATTTATTACAAAAGAAAATTATTCATATTATTATGGGTGTGAAGTTTATAACAAAAAAATAACACGTATACGTATACAATTCCAATTGGATTTTTTGTTTATTCGTAAGTGTGAGTGATTTACACTGTTAAAACCCTTGTTTTATGAAATAGACATATACAAGTGTAGGAGATGATACATGCTATTTGTTTTAATATTATATCAATTTCCTTGTAATATTTACTTTCATACTTCACTCAAAATTCTTATTGGAATTTCATTAACAGTGTACTTTCTAATACATGCATATATTTTGTTATTTGTTATAAACTTCACACCCATATATTATTTATTTACATTGTACTTATATTATAATAGAATATTGCTATGTGTAATGCCTATAGGTAAATCATAAATTATAAATTTAAGTTAATCAGGTCAATTATATGTATATGCGCTTACGTTGTTAAGTTGACATAATTATTAATGCTAAACGTCAAACTTCACTGTAAACAACGAAGTTGGCAACAATCGTTTCTATGTTATTCTAGTACAAATTTATAACAAAATAAATTTGTTAGGACTTTTTTACTACGAAATCAATTTGTTAGTACTTAAATCTAAATAAATTGGAAAATTACATACAGTCAACTGCGCTCATACTGGTCGGATCAATTTAAGATAAAACAATTTTATTTTGCCAATAAAGTATTTGTTATTTGTTCAATAAGTTAACTAATTAATTAAAATTAATCTTTGAGTTTTATTTCATTAGATTTTTGTTGTGAGTTTTCGTAAAAACTATATTATCCGCTAACCAATATACATATATCTAGTCCTTCGAGCCGGATCTAATCTTCGCCATTTTGCTCGCCGGCTACTCAAAAAAAAAAATAAATAAGACCGCATGTTGGTGATTCGATCCAGTATAATCGAAAATTAATGTAATTACAACGGGGTGCAAATTTACCGATTGGAAGTTAATATTTGTGTAAATGTATACAAATTCGTGATCGCCGTTTTTAAGAACATTGTGTAAGAAGAATTAAGTGAATAATTTTGTGTTCTCATCATTAAGAATTTTCTCAAAGGAACACGTGTGCGTTTCAAATTCGAAGTTGTAATCCTGATTTAAGTATAAGTTATTAAGAAGTTTCCAGCATAAGCTAAAAGATAGTCGAATTGCAACGTGGCAAATTTACCAAGTGGAAACAATATCCAGTTAATTGAATAAATTCGTGTGTCAAAGAAACGAGTGTGCATCATAAATTCAGAATGGCAGATAAAGTGTCTCAGATTAAGGAGTTGACAGCAAAACGTGGTCAAGCCAAGGGCAGCATTACGCGTATTGATTCCTATATCGAGCAAGCAGAGGCATCCAAAGATACGAACATTATGAAGCATGATCCCGCCTAGTTTTGCTCGAATGAGCATTTTAAGACTTTAAGGAAGCTGATTCAAAGTTAGCAGCATTAGATTGTGCAACAGAAATGATTGACATCGAAGACAAATACTTACAAGTGAAGGTCAAATTAAGGATTTCTTAGCAGATAATAGCGGTCATACAACGGTTCCTTTGATAGAGCAATTTTCACAAAATGATGTCACAAACAGTAGAACAACAGAATCAATTATTACCCAAATTTACCAGTTCTTCATCCACGTCATTAAATCAGTCATTCTTAAATACATCATCCGAAGAGCCGCAGTTTACCGCAAGATTGCCAAGATTGAGTGGACAAATATTTACAGGAGAATATAAAGAATTTCCTAGTTTTAAGGACCTTTTTCTGCAACAGGCCATAACAAAAGTTATTTTCACCAGCCGAATTAATCAAGCATTTTGCGATATCGAATGCGAATTATCAGAAAGCTTGGTCCAAATTATGTGAACGCTACGAAAAACAAAAACACATCACCAATGAATATATAAAGACATTTGTGGACTAGCCACACATGAAGGAAAACTCAGCAAGAACCTTAAGAAGCTTAGCAATCGTCGCAGATTAAGTAACAAGAGGCCTTGAAGCTTTAGGTATCACCTTAGGTATCATCATAATGCTATGAAACGAGACCCGTGGCTCATTTATATTTTGCTTGCCAAAACCGATTTTGATACTCAACAGGCATGGGCATTACAATCGGCCGAAATAAATTATCCAAGATTTGAAAGCTTCTTAAAATTTTTCAATACTCGATGCGATGGTTGAGAACCATGCGAAGCATTAAAACCGCAACAATCAAAATACCGATTCGTAGCATTATTGATCAATCGTCTACCAATTGTCCATCTTGTTCCATGGATCATAGATTATATGAATGTGGCAAGTTCAGTAATTTAGATATCATTACGAGACGCGAGGCGGCAATAAAATTAAATGTTTGTTTTAATTGTTTAAGCGCAACGCACAAAGTGAATAAATGTCAATCGAAAAGATCATGCTATAAATATGGTCGCACACATGATACCATGTTACATGAAGCAGTTCTCAGTAACACAGCGTCCGACATGACCTGTTCAACAGGGAATGAATCATGTACCGGAAATATCATCATCAACTCTAAATACCACAGCTTCATCAAACATGGCAATGTGCAGCCATGCAATTTTGCCAACAGCTTTGGTTAAATTTCATGATAAATGTGGAAATTTTCATTATTGCAATTTATTACTCGATTCAGGATCACAAATTTTCAACCAAAACAAGTTACGATGAACGCTGTCATTTAGATAAATTTGACGAATTGAAGTTGGCGCATCCAATGTTTGGAGGGTAAGCCAATTGATATCTTAATGGGTGCCGATTATTTTTACCAAGTTTTAAGGAGGGGCAAATTATTCATCGTAAAGGGTGCTCCAATCGCACAAGAAACATCATTTGGATCTGAGAAACCGACCACATGAATTTATACAGACGAAGCGAAGCGAAAGTAGCACATACTAGGTTGCTGGAGGATCGGGCTCTCTGGAAAGGCATTGGATCGATTCTGGGAGCAAGAAGAGATTCAGGATGTACGGGGAATGGTTGAAAAGGAAGAATTCTGCGAGAATCATTTTAGAACAACCGTTCAACGCAATGAGTGTGGAAGATACATAGTAATGGTGAATTTATTTGGGCAACTGTATCGCGCATTCATGAAGGAGTATATCGATTTAAATCACATGATTAGAATATCACCTGGAAGTTTGGAAGCATAACCGAGAGAAATATGCTATCTGCCGCACCACGGCGTGTGGAGACAAGTAGTGATACCACTAAACTACGTGTGGTATTTGACGGTTCATGCGTGTCATCAAGTGGTATCTCCTTAAATAACAAGCTCCAGGTTGGGCCAGCTGTACAACCTACACTCTTCACGATTTTATTACGGTTTAAATCATTTCCGATCGCCATCACCGCGGACATCGAAAAAATGTATCGGCAAATATTGCTCGAGCCTATGCAAACTCATTATCAACGAATACTGTGGCGGTTTTCAAATAGCCAACCGACCGAACATTATCAATTAATGGCTATAAAATACGGTCTTGCTTCAGCCTCTTTCCTCGCAACTCGAGTGCTTATCGAACTTGCTGCAGATTATGAACGTGATTTTCCAGAGATTGCTGACACTATTAGAAGTAATTTTTACGTCGATGACCTACTCACAGGTGCCACGAACGAGAAAGAGGCATTTAAAATAAAAATGAAATCGATTTCGTATTGAAACAGGGAGGGTATGTGCTGAGAAGATAGAAGTCAAATTTAGCGTCGTTAACGGATGAAATTGGATCATTTATATTATATGTACACACAAAAAAATAACGCGGTGTGAATTGACTTTTATCCAGAAAAGTACTTAATTTTTATCCAATTGCATGAAATTAACACCGCGAATTCTGATACAAATTTGGAAACATCCGAAAGGATCGAATTAAATATTGTTTACACCATTTGGTGTAAAAGAACATCGACTAATTTATAAACCGTTTTTTATTAAGGGGATTTTTTTAAAAGGTACTTTTCACTATTCGTTTGGCTCCTTTCAGAGTTAAAAATTAACACCGATTGGAGTTATACTGCCGAAGGTGTGATACGAGAGTTTATTTTTCGGATTTTTTTTTTAGTTTTCAAACTAAACCTGATAGAAACTTAAATATTGTGTTGCCCGAAAGTGAAAACGCGCATATAATTTTAGTTTAGTGCGAGCGTTTCTGTAATTGGGTCATTAATTTATTTTAGTATTCTATACAAATAAAATAAAGTTTTTATACGTGTACAACTAAAATATTTTTTTAAAATAATTTGTGCAAAATATAATTATAAATAATAAATAAAGTATAATTAAACAATTAATTTATAGTGATTTTAGTGAAAAAAACAATTGAAGTGTATAAACTGTGCATGTGTTATGCTATAAGTAAAAATTCCCGCATGTTAATTTATTAAATCATTAGACAAAAATGCAGAAAGTGTTCAGCATTATTTTCAACGATCTTCAAAAATATATTGTCGTTAAGTCAACTTCAATAATTGATATTTTACAAGAAGGTAAGAATATAAATCTATTTTTTTTTAAATTTTAAGTGATTAGTTCCAATTATATGGTGTGTTTTTTGTTATATCGAAGAGCGATCAGATGTATAAATATTCGATATTGAAAATGGCGGTATCAAAATCGGTAAATCGCATTTATGGATTCCATTTTACCTAAATGATTATTTTTTGTGTAACTTATTTCTCTTTTTTTATATGTTTAAAATAAAAACCAATGGAATTTTAGTTTTTTAAAAATTTTATTGTTTTTACTGTTATTGTATGTTATAAGTATATACTATTTGTAAAATTTTTTTTTAATAAACACGAACAAACACCTTATAGTGAAATATCCTTTCTGCTGAATATTCTCCCTAATCTACTTGCTCGCAAAAAACATGCCAATCCCAATAATAAATTTTTAATTATCGTTAAATTCATTTAGTTCTAGCGTTTGCAAATATTAGTTTAAGTAATTTTTTTAAAATTAGTTTTTGCATGCTTCATTTTATCATTGTTTAGCTGCCCTCAAATTTGAAATCTCACCAGAAAATTACAATTTATGCTTGTGCACTGATAGCAATATTGAGCTAAACCAAAACATTTTTGATGTATTTTTAAATGATATGCAACTAACATACGATCGATCTTTTATCGTAAAGATTTCCAAATATTATGGTAAAGTTATTTCCAATTTTCTTTAATAATTTTCAGTCAGCTAATAATAAATAAAATGACATTACTATAGAAAAATTTACTGACGTGTCAACTCAAACAGACGAGTTCATGAATTATTTTCAAGAGGCCACTACACAGACAGAGGGAAATTATGAACCAGTCCCTGTTTCTCGACAGGATTGTTTTTTAGGTTCTTTACCAAAAAAACTAAAACTTCAAAAAGATGTGCTAAAAGAGGTATTTAATTAATAAAAGCAAATGTAATTGTTTGAGGTCGGGTAAATCAGTATGTAGTTAAAAGCCAATTTATCCGAAGACTATTTTCAGTTTTAGCTAACCATCGGTTTTAATTATGTATATTTTTATTATTAATTTCAAACATTTTGCAAGCTTTTGATCATTAAACGAAAAATATTAAATGTTATTTAAATAAATACCAGCGATTTTTGCAAATTTTGAGATGATTATTGAAATATCGCTTTTGCCGTCCTTAACGAGACTCGAACCCGACCCTGCGCCCTACATTTTTTTAAGGCTATTCAATTTTATAAATGGGATAAGACATAAGATATTTTTAGTCATCTTCAAATTGTAAAACATATTCGACATTAGTATATTTTTACCAACTGAATTGCATTGAAATTTGTATTGGAAAAGTTAGTACGCTTACGCTCCAAGGAAAAAAATTATATCTACTTTGTAACCCAAAGTAGACTCCCACAATAAACATATAGGTGCGCAAGGATTTATCGCAGTGATGCTATTTTAATGTCGCTCATTCTGATTTACATTCCATTGTAACATTGTTCAATAGTTTTCCCAAACACAAAAGCGTTTATGCGAAATATTTGAAATTAATTGCAAAATCTTTAAAAGTCGTATTTTATTTGACATCTTACAACAACAATTGCATTATCGAATTCCTCTTTACAACAACAATTGCATTACCGAAATCCAATTACTTGACAAATAAAATACGACTAAATTAAATTTTCTAAAGACAGCTGAAAATAGTAATGTAATTAAGTCAAACTAATCGTGTTGAATTTAACATAATATTTTAAAACGACAATTAATTCAATTCTAAAGGAACTGGAATGCTTCTTAAAAAATCATTTTGAAGGGCAACACATATTAGCTACTTACAATAGCGCCGAATTTTTAGAAAAAAGACTTCGTGTAAAGCTGGTAAATATAGTTGTCAGTCATCTTGTGGAAATTCATGGATCGTATCCATCCGCAGAAAATAAAATTTTATGGGCACAAGCAACATCATTAATATTTCCAAAACTTTGTGAAGACCATAATCCAGATCGATTTGTAAGTTTGTATATCAACTGAATATGTTTGAAATTTAGAAGATTTTAGTGCATGAGCATTAGGGTTTGCAATAATACCGTTACCGGTAGTACCGCTATTAGGAGCAAATGTTGTCTTGAAATCAGTGTGCACATGAGTTAATGACTTTTGTGCAGGATGACTAAATTTAAAGCTATAAAGATTATAGGTTGAAAAATTTGTTCCATTACCGGCAACGGTGATCCGGAATTGCAATCCCTAATGAGCATGAAGAAATATGGGAAAATGTATCCCGTTTCTATATGAGTACAACCACAAACAAATATAATCAGACGAACCAATAGTACCAATTTATTGAAAACGTGGCTTAATAATGAAATACCAACTGGCACCCCACAATGCACCTAATGTTTTATATTGTGGGGTGCTAGTAGAAATATTTCCATATAAACTATAGCACCGTTGATATTAACCAAAAATGTATTCCCATTGGTTGGTCTGGTATATCTGTGGTACCAACGTAAACGTTTCTATATGCTCATTATTGTTCAATTTCAAGGAAATCTTCTACAACCCAGAAAATCGTGGTGGATTTTTTGCCTTCCGTCTGCGGACAATTAACCGTTCGCTGTGTAATAATTCACGACAAAAACCGGTGCTTGAAACCATTCAAAACGACGATTTTTTAAACGATGAGGATCATATTGAGGACAAGAGGTGGCTTCAACAAGCATGTCCCAAAAATAATTTATCAGACATTTTCAAAATAATGGCAAAAACCGTAAATTTAAGAAAAACCATATTTTCTATAAATGAATATCCCAGATTTTGGGACACTCCAGGCTTGGTATAAATTATGTTTTATGATTTCCGAATGATAATCGCAAATACCCTAGCTTGGGGATTTGCACAGGATATATTTATTGTGTAATACATTTTTTATCTATTTATTTACAGATCGATCAAGATTTTAATTTAACACATAATATAGGGGAAATATTTAGTGACGACAAGTGGCGTAAATTAAAATTGAATATTGAAAGGCTGGCAAATTCAAAGAACATCAAGATTTACGATGAATGTACCGAAAATGATGACAGTAAGTTACACTTAGAGAAGTGGGTTCATAATATAATTTCAAACTAATAATTCGCACATGTATTTGAAAAGTAAAATATCTCAAAAAACTGCATTTTTTAGATAAAGCGAAAAAGTTATTTGCGTACCAAGTGGCGGTAAGTGTTTTTTTCTTTTAAAGGTGGAAGTTTGTAGCTCGAAGCGAAGCCAAAGGCCTACAAATCCACCGATAAAAGAAAAAAACTTATCCACGCGTTGCGCATGAAGTTTTTTTCACTGCCAATAGTAAGAGCTTGGACATAAGACATTCGAAGCATTTAAAGTACTTTAGTTTCCAGCAATGCCTACTTTTTGCGATTGTATTATCGATTTTCCGCTTGGATAGTGAAAAAAATGATTTTATCATAGAACAGCATATGAATTTTATCATTTTGTGTTCATAATTTTTGAAAATTTTATTTTTTGAGCTAATGGATTATATACGAGTACATCCATAATTAGAAAACAAATTTTTTTGAGCTGTGTCACCTTTCGAATACATGTCGCATGATTTATTTTTATTTTCACCTGGAATAGAACATAAATTAAATGTCTTTTTTATTAAATTGTTGCTTTAAAATTCTCTGTGCAGACGTTTAAAAAAAATATAGCCGAAATATTTCTGTTAAATTTCTCTAATAGTTTTTGGGAAAGTTTTAGGAACACTTATAAAATATTTTTGTAAATACAATGCTATTTATGTTTTTAAATTTTTTATTTAATTTCAGAATTTGATAGTAATATCACTGATTTAATTATTCTGTCGAGACTGTGCCGAACCTATGGGAAAAAATCAAATCCATCGATTTATCAATTTTTTATTTTTGAAAAGGTGAGTTTTATACTGAAACTAATTGTCTTCCAAATACTAAAAAAATATGATTTTTGCAGACCGGAACACTATCAGAACATAATTTGATACATCCGCACTTAATTCTTCGTGGACCATCCCGAAAAATTATAACTTCAGGGAGCATCAAGATAGATGGAAAGGAGTTGCCACTAACAAATAATTTATCGTCCATAGAATATTTTATGTCACTATTCAAGGCATACTTCGTTTTCAATTGCAAGTACCCCGAAAACTTGCATTCTTTCTTTTTATTTATTCAGGAAGGAATTTTAAAAATGGGGCATTCAACTTTAACACCCAGATTAAAAGAATTAAAAAATATTTTAAATAACTAAAATGTTCCTTTACTTATGGGCATTACTAATCTTAAGTTGCATTTAATCAAACAGGATTTGACAATTTTGATTAATTTCTTTCATTATTATGTTGAATTTTTATATACCTAACCTTGTAAGAAAATAAATATGTTTCTTTGTAAATTAAAACAATGTGTCCATACCTTTAAAGATCATAAATTGTATATCAGACATTTACGTCTTATACATGCCCTCATAAACTTTAAATCCAATCTTCTGTGCGGAGATCAAAATTGTGAAGCTAGTTTTAAAACCTACAGTGGCCTAACCAAACATATTGTTAGTAAACACAAATCTTTAACTTTAAACAATGTAGACAACAATAGTAATGTAGATTCAAGCAATGATTTTAATAATTCGTGTGTTGTGGAAGCCGTTACTTGTCATGATACGAGTATTTTACAAAAATTAGACCAGGAACTTTTAGAAAAACTAATGCAATTAAATTTAAATTATCACCAAACAAATACAATACTAGAATCCTTTGCGTGTTTTACTCAATTAATAGAATTACAAATTCGTAAAAAGTTGATAGCGAGTGAGCATTTCCAGATATTGAATGAATTTTTACAACCGGAATTACATATTTTAAGAAACCCGTTTCAACTCCAGAAAACTACATATTTAAGAAAAAAAGCAATTTTTGCTAAAGTTCCTTCACCGAGGGAAATCGCATTAGGCGTAAGGAATGACAGGATATGGAACCAGAAACAAAACATTTATGACTGTCAACGTCCTGTCACTAATACCTTTTCCTATGTGTCAATTTTAGAAACTTTAAAATATCTTTGCGAAAATGAAAATTTTACGAGTAAAATTTTGGAAGATTATTCTGGTGACAGTAATAAATTTCATTACACGCAATGTAGTTACTTTAAAAAACACAAATTGTTTTCATCTAGCCCGAGTTTTCATTTACAAATATATTGCGATGAATTCGAAGTGGTTAATCCATTAGGAAGCAAAACGGGTATTCACAAAATTTTAGCATTTTATATGACCATTTTAAATCTTGGCTATCACAACAATAGCTTGCTAAAAAATATCCATTTGGTAGCTCTTTGTCATAATGCTGATGTAAAACAATACGGCTACGACCTCATTCTAGAACCCATTGTACATGATATTAAAACACTCGAAACAGAAGGTATTTCCGTTCAATATAAAGGGGATTTAATTAATATCAAAGGTACAATATTCTCTTTAAGCCATGATAACCTTTCAGCGAATAGTTTGTATGGGTTATATGAATCGTTTAATTCAAATTATTTTTGTCGTTTCTGTAGAACCCATTCAAATGATTTAGAGAAAGCAGTAACTTTTGAACCAGGGGTGTTGCGAAATAGAAACGATTATAATCTTTACGTTCCTGGTCGAGATTTTGGACTCCAGAAATTTTGCCATTTAAATGATCTTAATTATTATAATACGTTCGAATCACACAGTGTGGACATAATGCACGACATACTAGAAGGCATTGGGCAGTATGAACTGAAATTATTTCTTTTATATTTAACTAAAGAGAGGAAATTAATTTCTGTAGATGATTTTAATAAAAGAATTAAAGGTGCTAATTTTGGATATCTTAACCGTTCCAATATACCCTCGTTAATCAATTTAGAAAGCAAAACTAAAAATTTAAAACAGACAGCATCACAGTTTTGGTGTTTACTAAGATATTTTCCAATGTTGATTCACGATTTAATTGGTAAGGCAGACTCCGAATTTCTCAATAAATTTAATGTTATTTTACTTCTCATTAAAATAACCAACATATTATTTTCACCAGAATTAAATCATGAAACAATTGAAAAACTTAAAACGTTAATTATAGAACACCATAAAGCATTCATTGCTGAATTTCCTGGGCACAACGTCATTCCTAAACATCACTTAGTACTTCACTATTACTCTATTATTCAGACAATGGGTACTTTAACACATATGTGGACAATGCGTTACGAGGGAAAGCATGCTAAATTTAAAGAAATGTCAAGGACAAGCCGTAATTTTAAAAACATAACTAAACTTTTAGCTTCTAAGCACCAACAAACAAATTACATTAACTACAAAAGCAATAAATTCGACATCGAATTACAATTCAAAATTGAAAAGCGACTTACATTTAACAGTTTAAATTTAAATTTAAAAAATATTAAAATTAAGCTAAATTTTGATCATAATGATGAAATTAATATTCTAAAAGAAATCAAATATGGTTGTTTATATAAAACAAATTTTGTTATATGTATAATTAAAAGGGATCCAATGAATTCAGGTTACCCATTATTTGGTTCAATAGAACATTTAATTGAAAACAAAGATGAAATATATATTTTTTATCGGTTACTAAAAACGATTTGCTTTAGCTATAATTTAAATGCATATGAAACCAAATGTAGTAATGAACTAAATGCTATAAAATTAGAAAATTTAGAATTTAAGGGATCGTTCGAGTTTACTTACCACACGCAAAGTTCAAACAAGTTTATAGTTTCCAAATATGATATTATTTAATCAGAATAAATAAAAATGAAAAACATATGTACAATTTAATAAAATAAAAAAAAACAATAATAACAAAAAATGCAAACAATGTGTTTCTTTCAAATTATCCAAAAGGCCAGTTTTATTCACACTTTTTCAGTGATATTTTTTTAGTTCGAATGGTGTAAACTAATAACTCATAATGGTGCTGAGCTTTGACTTTTAAAGAATCTTTCTATTCTATCCTATATTCGTTTTTAAAATCATCTGAAATTGCATAAAAGAATTATCAATCAGAAGTGAGTTTATTTGTTCGTTGTGTGTAAACAAAAATGTCCTTAAATAGTAATTTCAATTTTTTTAGTGTAAACATTTCTATCCGATAAAAGTAAAAGATGTCTAAAATAAATACACCGTTTGGATAAAGGAAAATTGTATCCGATCGGTGGGATACTATGTGACACCGAATCGGAGTCAGGGAAACTCCGTTTTTTTTTCTGTGTATTTTCTATTTGAACAAAAAATAGAGAAAAAATTCTCTAATTTACTCGAAGCGATGGAGTTTAATAAATACAGTTCAATCCTACTTTTGGAGGCAAACTTTCAAGATAAGATGTATAAACAAAACCGCCGTAATTATAATTTCGATATAACCGGCGAGATAAATATAACAAGCCATTTATTCGGCTATTGAACCAGGGTCTCCGATCACACTGGCTACGAATTTATCGGCTGCGAATTTATTCGACCTAACGAAAATAATTTGACAGAATTCACACGGGTTCATAATCCAAATGACTCATTTTTTTTTTATATATTTATTTATTTTCCAAAAAGAATAACAATTAATACTATACAGGAAAATATAAATTTGTATTGGTTACATTTGTTTACAAATGGGCAAAAAAAGCAGAAGGAAAGAAACAAAAAACTATAAATCTAGAGAAATCAGGTATGAAGCATATCTTAGTCTTGTTTGTATCTATTGTAGAATTGTTTTTTTAGTGCCGATTTAAAAACCCCCACAGGTAGGACTTTATCGGATTCCAGTAATTTATTGAATAACTCAACACCTCTATAAAATAAACTATTTTGAGTTAATTCGAGTTTAATGTTTGGCAGATGAAAATTGTTACAATTCCTAGTAGTTCTCTCAGTTGAATGAAAATTAGTAGCTAGGTCAACATTACATCTTATATGATACCAAATTTGATTTTATATACGGTAAAGATATATTCAAATTCAATAAGTTTGGATACATGCAAGACTTTATCGCTGTATAATTGATTAGATGGTGTCAAGTATGGTAAATTTCTTGTTGCTTTTAACGATTTGTTTTGTAATATTTGCAACTCATTTATTAGATATTTACTAGATGAACCTCAGATCTGTGTTAGATAGATAAGGTGCGAATGGATGTAGCTGTAGTATAGACTGCACGATAGGTTTTCAGGAATATATTATGCAGTTCGCCTGAGCGCTCCGATAATTGGTGATATTTTTGTTTTTATGAGTTAATGTGAGTCGTCCAAGATAGCTGTGAATTAATTATAAGACCTAAATATTGAAGTATTTTTATAAGTAAAGACTGGTCTGATATTTCATTGAATATATTAAGTAGCGGCCGTTGCAAATAAAATATTATGAAATACGATTTTGTAATGACCGAAGTGTGCCAGTTTCCAGGAATTGGTGCGGGATTGCTCAATTCGGCTTGGGAGGTTCATTATAGCACACCAAAGCAAAATAGGTCGCACAACAAAAAATTAGATCCTGGATTTTCGTTCAGCTCATCATCATTCACACCAATAAAAAAATTGCTCGCTTAAATATCCATAATTCAAACTATATTTACTGACTCATAGTTAACAACATTTTTATAAAATTCATCCCAAATTATTATTTTTCCCTTAAAATTAAAAATATATGTAAAACTAATAACACAAGCAATTAAAGATAATTTAAAAAAAATAATTAACCAAAGCTACCACCGATTAACATCTGTTGACCGAAAAAAAAAAAATTATGTCTGACAACAGATTAACTTAAATAGTAATGTACATATTTAATTTGCGTACTAAACAAAGAAAAAAAAAATTGATATCTAATAAATCTGATTAAAGTAATTTGCAACTAATTCAAAATAACATAACTTTGCAAATGTGGAACAAGAGGTAAAGATAAAAAAAAATTACTACAAAATTTGACAATTGGCCAGGTGTTAACTATCCCGAGTATTGACACTTTGATCCAGTATACGACAATGTGAATTTAGAACCAAAAAGAAAATAAATAAATATAATTTTTTTACTCACTCAGAATCTCCTACGAAGAGCGCTCCTGGTATCGGAAATCTGGCGGATTTTCTGAAACAAAAATATTTTTCTTGCTTTGGTTCCAAAAAAAAAATCTAAACACTTGGACCAACTGTATCCCCAACGAACGAATTATTTTTATAAAATTTTTTTTTTTTCTTTAGATTTTATTTGAACTCGCGGATTTATTACACTGCACAAACCAGAACCCTTAACACCTGGATATTCTTTTTTAAAATTAACGTAATGAACAAGAACTTAATTAATAAAATTGTCTGGAACGTTAGATAGCCAAACGGTAATTAAACGTTAACACTTTTTTTTTTCTAACACCCGATTCTTAACACGGTTTTTATTATTTTTTTTCCGCTACTGGCGAGTAGTCCCGTTGAAGTCGTTGGTATCCTTGAAGCCACGTTTTCTTTTTATATACCGCCCTAGGGTAATGAAATTACAATTGAAATATGTACGTGGTACCCTCGTAAATAACCGCTGTAAACTATATATCACAAGAAAATAAGAAAATAGAACCAGGTAAATTCCCCAAGGTGTCAACAATTTGTGTATTTTTATTCGGGTTATGAATTTAGGTTTACCTTTTATTTTTCTCCGTATATTTCATGTACCTGTATCAGGCCGGACGACTTTTTGTTTGTTATTGTTTTTCAACCAGCAACAAGTTAACTTTTCGCACGATCACTTTAATTTAGAGGCAGCCGGCATGTACACTCGAATCAGCCTCCCCAAACAAGGGGGATATAAATGGTTATCACGGGTGTTTTAACCCACTACAAAAGCGACAAATTTTAATTTTTCACCGTATTTTAGGTTTCTAAGTTTTATTTTTATTATTATTATTATTATTATGTGGTATAGTATAACCATCCGATTTTTTTTTTCACCGTTGCACTTGAATGAACAATTGTAAGTATGTATGGTCTTGATGACCACCACGAACAGATTTAAAATTATTTTATTTTTTATTATTATTTTATTGGTTCCGTTCGCACCACAGTCCACAATACACGTCAACGCCAAATGAAAATTTTGTTCATCGCACGATCATTTTTTTTCGGGTTAACATGTTGCAACCCACTTTTCATACCAGATCATTGCCAATTTGGTATCGTGCAATTTTTATGGCAAGACATAAATTAAGGGTTGAACAAAAATATAAACAAAAAATTATCGGGTATTTTATTCAAGGCGCATCCTAAACTATGGACCATTACAATTTATCGGAATTAAGCATTAATTTACTATTATACAACCAGTTTGTAATGGTTCGAAGGTCTGCTTCCATATGATGTTTAAGTTCTGAGGAGCTCTGGCATCCATAAATAATCGCTATATCGTCCGCAAAAAGTTGAATTTTACCATAAAATTCCATCAAATATATAATTATATCAATACCAGCGGTTGCGAATTTATTTCTAGATGTCATATTAAATCCCGATATTTTTCAGATTTTTCTGTTGAACTTGGAAAAACCCTAAAAAGCGAGGAATGGTTTGATGTTATCGATAAGCACTTGGACCTCGAGAAAGAAATGGTTGAATCTATAAAAAATCTTCACTAAATGTTATTTGACTAAGATACAAGCGATCAAATCTGGGTATTTTTTCGAAGAAAATTTCTGTTCCGTTTTTAAATTGGCGCAGTGTGTAGAAAGGGCTAACTATAATATTAAGATCATGATTCATTACATACGTGTTTTCAGAAGTATTCATGAACGTAATGTTACCATTCATCGACAAATTATAGCTGGTATAGCGAAAAAAACCAAGGATACAACTTGTAAAACTACTAACCCCGAAATGCAACAAAACATATTTGAATTAACTGGCACAGATTTAACAATTCATGATTCTCAATTTTGTGAATCAGTATGGAAACGCAAAACTAAAGACACCACAACTCCCAAAAATAAGCCGACATTGGAGTAACTAATCGCTAATCTAAACATCCTTGTACATGGAATTTAAAAGATTCCCAATACAAAAATAAAGCGATAAGGCAAAGGATATGGGAGGAAATTGCTATTTCGATCGGTATGTTATATAACCTGTGACAATAAAATATTAAATTAATAATATTTAACCATTTTATATAGATATGACAATATAAGATGTAGCCAATATAAAAAAAAATGGGAGTGCATAAAGTCGTGCTTCGTCAGGTCGAAGAAATCTGAGCCCAGTGGAACCGGCAAACCAAACAAAGCATACAAATATTCAAATGCTTTATCGTTTTTAAATGACACCGTCGAGCCTAGACCGTAAGTAAAAAATAATCGGATTTAAATGTGTTTCAATCTAAAATACTGTTCATGAATTTTTCACCACCCCGAAAAAGTAAGCCAATTTTAATTTACCTTCTGTAACCCATTTTCGCGCTAGAAAAGCAGAATGAATTTTCCCCGCTTTGATTCCGAAGTGATTGGTCAATAAAATTGCATTAATAATTTGGCTCAGGAGAATTTCGATATTAGAAAACAAGCGATCCAAGTGCTGGTCATCAAAAATGCGCAGCCAACACTAGCCACAGCCCCTGCCCTACTCCCAGCCCTAGCCTCAAAAACATCGCATATAAAATCGCTGACCGAAGCGAACGCAAATGAGGTGGAATTTCGAATTATGGAAATACTTTATAAAGCCAAACAAAAACAAATAATGAATTCAAATAAAACATAAAAATTTAAAATTTTATTGTTTGTTTATCTTTTGTGTCGAGGAAAAGCACATATGGAAGCAACTAAAAGAAAACAAAATATATTTTTGCTTCCATTAGGCCGAAAAACCTCTTTTAAAATAAAATTGAATTATTTTTTCAAAAATTGTATTGCCGCCAAAACTTCTTCGTTTCGAAATTTTCTATATTAAAAAAAAAAAAAATTATTTAATAAATATGTTTGAATTTAATTGATAATTATGAGTGGGACAGTTAATTGTACTAATCCAACAAACACAAATTCTTTAATTTTAACAGTATAGTATATGAAATACCGTGTGGTGTTTGTAGCCAAACATATATTGGTCAGACATCAAACTCACTAAAAATTAGGATACAAGGGCACAAAAGTAACATAAGAACAATGAAAAATGACACGGCACTTTGTCAACACGTCCTTACCACTAAACACATACCAGATTTTCCAAACACAAAAATAGTTCATAGAGATGTAAAAGTAAAGAAAAAACGATTAACACTAGAGAGTCTGAATATTTTATTAAATAAAAATAATCACATGAATTTTAACACAGACACAGAAAGTATTGATTCTGCATACAAATTTGTCGTTCATTTATACAAACAATATTTTAAACAATAATCATTTGAACTTTGTTGCATCAGTATTTATACCTAGAATGTAAAAATTATTTTATCTTTTTGGCTACATATTGACATACTTACTCCAATTAATATTAATAGATGTTTTTATGAGAGGTTTTCTGAAGGTTTTTAAGAATTTTTTATAATTTTTTTTTTTATAATTTTTTTATAATTTTTCCATAATGTTCAGAGCTTCCATATCTTCTTATTTAATAATTTTTTGACAGATTCTATAGGCGAATTATAATATTTTATTGTTTTTACCAATCAACAGATGCTGTATTGATTACATAATGTATAATGTTTAATTGTTTTAGGGGGAGTTTTTTAATGTAGATTGTACTAATTGTTTAATGTAGATTGTACTAATTTTATTTAATAAGTGTTTTCATTATCTGGCAATTTTTTAAACAGAGTGTTGTTGCTATACATTCGATTTCGTGGAAGAGGTTCTTATTCGGACATATATAGATATTTTTATTTTTAGTTTTAGATTTCATTTTTCAGATTTCATTTTATTTAAAATTTTTAACTGAAAGACAACACTTGTAGTGGTGTGAATTTTTTCCTAATTTGTTACATTTTCATTTTTTATGTTAAATTATTTATTTATATTAAATCTATTTATTTATTTATAATAATTTGTTAGTGCTGGTTCCAAAATTAAATTATGTATTTATTTATTTGTTGGCTAAAACATAATAATAAAATGGTATCATTTTCCAATATGGAATTTCAGCCAAATTAAAAATATTTTCAAACCACAAACTTTGATAGTAAGTTCCATGTTTTTCTTTCTTAACGCTTTATTTTTATTTTTAATTTTAATTTTTTAATTTTTTAATTTTTCTACAATTTATATTTTATTATTTATATTATTCTTTGTATTATATTGATTTTATTTTTATTTTTATCTTTAATTTTAGTTTCAATGCAATTCTGTAGCATTTGAAAATGTCCTCATGGGACGAAATATCATGTTTTTGTAATTTTAATTTTTTAATTTAATAATTTTGTAATAAAAACTGTTAAAATTAAAGAATTTGTGTTTGTTGGATTAGTACAATTAACTGTCCCACTCATAATTATCAATTGAAAAAATAAACCAACACTAAAAAATAACAAATGTTTGAATTTAGTTTAATAATTTTTACAAACTAAATTGTATCCTTTTGCCAAGAAACAGCGCCTTCAGTATTGAAGTAATCGGCAAATTTCTCCCTTACTTCTTTGGCCTCCTTGCTTAAAATTTCGTTTTCATGCCTCTCATGTTGTCCGTTACATCATTCCTCCAGATTCTATCGTTTTCTGTGCCGTCAATATTATTCACATCAACTAATCCCGGTATAAGATATGGTGTAGGAGATGAATGTTGCCTTAACCAATTGTGGATAGACACACGCAAGCGCCAATTATTTTTTCTGCGGTGTCAATCTGTAAAATTAATAAAATTATTGAAGCTCAACAATCATTCTTATAAAAAAATAACTTACGTTTGCAATTATTTGTTGTCTGAATATTCTCCATTTTGACACCAATATCCCGAAACAATTTTCAATAATTCGACGCGCCCTTGAAAGCCGGTTATTAAAAACTTTCTGTTGTAGAGTTAAGGGACCTTTGGAATATGGCTTCAAAATATTTTCATGCAGACCAAAGGCATCATCCGCAATAAAAACATAAGGCACACTCTAAATCCGATCAGATAAATTAGATGGGCGAGGTAATCTAGACGAAAATATTGTTTAGTGTTTGTACATAATAAAAGAATTATTTAAACTTACGGTAACGAATTGGAATAAAAAATTTTCCCAAATTTACTATTTCGGAAAATGCCACCGTCGCTTTGTCTGCCAGCGGCAAGAATAAAATTTTTTGTAATTGAAAAAGGTTGATCCGCTAAACGATGGAGCATGTTAATAAAACATATGTATTTATATTTTGTATTTGTAAACCACGTTATAAAACACAACCTGTATAGCAACGTGTTTACCATCTATAGCGCCAACGCAGTTTGGAAAATTCCACCGTTCCCCGAAACCATTTGAAACGGCTAAAAAATTTGTAGCACTAAATTTCTTAAAAACCTTTGTTTTAAGAGCCTCGATTATGGCGAATGTTGTTTCCTTTATAGTGAAATGCACACTTGCTGGTGAGCATTTATACGCAGTCAAAAGGCTTTCCTGTGACTCTCCAGTGGCCAAATATCTAAACAAATATAATTGGTAGTTTATTAAATAACATACCAACAAATGTGTATTCTTACCTGAGCGTGATAGCCAATCTTGCATTGGGTTGTATGGTTTCACGAAGAAACTCTTGCTTTGTTATTGCTGGCCCAATTAACAACAGAAGCTCATCGAATTGAGAAGATGACATTCTCATATAGTTGAAAAATAACTCTGGATCTGAAATCTTCAGAGGCAAAAATATATTTTGGAACCCAATATTTTCGTTTACTTTTTTTTTACGTCGCGATAATTGTCAATAATGTTGTCTTCAAATATAATTTTCGCCAAAATAACATCTTCATCATCCTCACTCTCACTAAATATGATGCTTAGAAGCTGATTCTCATTTAAATTTTGCATTTTTATTTGATTTTGGTTCACACAAAACTTAAAATCACAAAACACAAAAGTCGTTACACTAAACTATCTGTGAAAAATTCAAAAATGTATTTAAATAACTGTCAAAAATTTTTGGCAAGACAGACATTAATGTTTTTGTTGTTTTCTCTTTTTATCACATATACATTTTTTGTATTGCGTGCAGCTCTAAGTGCCAACAACAAAAATTGTTGGGAAAAAATGTTGGTACGTCTAAATCGGACTATATTTGCCAAAAATTTTTAAATCCGCAAAATAAAATAAGCAACCAAAACAATGAATAATATCGATAGGAATTGGTTTGCAAATATTTTGTTTATTTCATACGGAAGTTGCTTGCTTGCTAATCAATCGTGTATCTAGCTCATTATTCTTCAATTTGAAAAAAATAAAATAAATAAATTGGTAAACAATCGCCGCAAGAACGATTAATTACAACATTCAAATTGTTGACCCAAAATTCGAAGGATGATAGTAATTTCAGTAAAATAGTGAAAAAATGTTGCCGATAATAAAAACTAGAGTAACCAGCAAAACTACATTGCCAGTTCTACAAAATGGAACAATAACATGTGATTATTACTCGAATACCTGTGGGTTTGATTTCTTAATTCAATCCTTAGCTGCAGGAGCCGTCACTTTGACAATAGAATATGACAATAGAAAAGAAATGCTCATTGACATTTTTGGAGTGCAACAAAATGTCGATAGTAATATCCTAGATGTCTCGAGTTACATGCTAAAAAGTATTCCCAGTCTACTGTACAGTTAAAATGTCAAAATTATTAAAACATAGTTGAAGAGGAAAGAAATTAGTTGTTGGTTAATATGCTAACATAAATGCCGCCCTGATAGCAGAGTAGTTAGTATGCTTGCTTTAAGCTCCGGAGGTCCCGGGTTCAAAAAATCACGGCTGGCATTTGGTAGGATCAATGAATTAATCATTCATTATCCATTAAAAAAATGATTACGAAACTTTATCGTGAAGCGGCCATATCCCTATATGGGATGTAGCGCCAGTAGAAAAAAAAATGGAAGTCGAGTTCTCCAATTTAATTGGTTGTATAGAGGAAGTTCCAACCCAGGGTGCCCAGTATGTTTGAATAAAATGAACCCTCAAAATAAAATCTACCATCCAATAATATCCATTTATACTGAATATCATACAGAGAACCGACAAAAAATCAAAATTGATCAGATCGAATCTACTTTAATATTTGAAAATGTAGTTTATAATTTAATTGGACTTGTTATTTATGACAATTCAATAATAATAATTCAAAAGAACCCGTTTCTGGGAATTTTTTAAGTTATTCTCAATATAAAGGAAAACTCTCTCTATACAAACTTAGATTTACCCTAGCTAACTAAAACACTTTCGAAGGAGACCAAATAAATGTAACATATTACACCTATAACTTATAGAGACCTTTCATGCATACATACATATCACTAATAGATTTAAAACTACGCTCACCGGCATAGAAAACGGGCCACCTTAACATTTTTTTATTATGCGAAATATCTTTTAAACCGTAGTAGCTGGGAACAAGAAACAAAACCCAAATTCTAGTTCAAAACAAACTAATCATGCCTCTGATTTCGAGCGATTTAAATGATTGATCCACTGTAGTGAGAGAATGGCTCATCCGATCGGAAATCTGATTTTGTCAGTTTTTGCGTAAAGAAACATTGGTGGTTAATTTATTGTAAATTAAAATAATTAATCTCAGCATAAATTTTAATTAAAATTGAAATCTGCAAAATTGCGATTTACAATGCTTAAGAGCACTGTAGCGATAGAACACCTCGAGTGATTTGTGGCGGATAATTAATTTTAAATTAAAATAAAAAGTATATGCCATCTTCACTCTCACTGCGTATAAATGTTTTAGTTTTATGTACTAATTTTCAATTTTTCGAGCTGAGCGCTAAGACACATTTAGTGAGGACAGAAATATAATAAATAACTTTTTTGAAAAGTCTTTTTTCGGGATGGTTATTCGGGGAAAGTTCACATCGGTTATTCTCCGTTTATTTCAATTATTTGAAACAACATAATAATTCAAAATTTTAAAAATCGCTTAAGTAAAATAATTGATTAAAGATACACTATGGGAATGGATTCTAATTTAGAGTCACGTGTAAATCATAAATACTTTTGTTAACTTCATATTTTGTAAGCATTTCTGCTCAAAAACATTTTATTACCAAGCGAATCTAGACCGAATAAAAAAATTCCTTTTTTCCTATCAAATTAATTCAACCAAAGAAAAAGGGATACGAAAAGTTAAATTTTTGTCCGGTTATTGCCTCTTCAAGTATTTTTATGATATATTTATCTATGAAAGTAGTATGTATGGTTTGTCATTTTAGGTTTTCTGTATGTTCGATAATAAAATAGAGTGGTAAATAGGTATATGTATCTGGAAATATACTATGTATGTATATCCGACCGAAAACGTATAGTAAAAAACCCTTCTTCGAATCGGTTATAATAAAATTGATGTGCCTCCTTCCTACTACACGTATGTACCTAGTTATTATATTCCATAATTTTAGGTTAACCTATAAATATGTCATAATTTTCAACGAAATATATACATTAAATTTTTTACAACGTTGTTTTATATTATAAAAAATAATGTAATAAAAAAAATAAAAAGAAACCAAATTTAATTGTAAAGAATACGATGAAATTCCAATTTTATTTTTAAATTTCATATGAACCGTTCGAGAATACCAATGAAAAGAACAATAAAACTTACTTTCAATCAATCGATGAAAGACGAGAATAAAAATTTGTAGGTATCTGGTGTGGTATACACATAATGAAATAATCAATTTTATAGTTTCTTAATAAATTTTTATTATACTTTATTTTTTCTTATTTTAGTTTTTACGATTTTAATCAATATTTATAGTTTAAATATACATATTCGTATGTGGGTACTCGGTAAGACAATGAATTTAAAAACTAACTGCTGTTATTTACAGGGTGCGCATTATAAGACTGTTTACTCCAATTTTTTAGATCCAGAATATACTGCGTTGAATAGATTCCAAAAGTTCTGTCTTTGTCTAAGGCGAAATATTAAATATTTACCATTCCATTTATTTTTCTTCTTTTGTTTACTACCCTGCCCAACGATATCTATCGGAAATTAACATTGTAAGCAAAAATAGGTTAAAATTTAATCGAATCAGTTAGTTTTTATTCAGTAATTTCAAATTTCAATCCATTAAAACAATACACACACAAATCACAACGCAAGCTCTACCTATGGGATGCACCCCGTATTTTATAAAAAATAAATGAAAAATTATTTAATTTTGATATATGTACATAAAAAGTACAATAAAAAAATGTAATTATAGTACTAACAACATATCACTTTATTGTTTTATATTTCTTTTGTTTTGATATCCATTAGCTGTATATAAAATTATTAATATTCTATTCAAAATTTAAAATTGATTTTTATTATAGTTTTGTAATGTACGTATAATGCTGTATCCACTAATAAAACAATTTTTTTTATTACAATAATGGATATCAATTTAATATTATTAGGCGACATTATTATATAAACTCATACAATACATTAAATATGTTACAATATAAAATTAATTTTAATTATTTATTAGATAAAACTTTTTAAATGTCAAATTTTAAAATTGTAGTGTAATTATTTCTATTTTCGAATGCCACAGAAAACCAAATTTTAAATCCTGGATCATCGTTTGCTTGAACACCACAACCATTTGACAAATGTTGGTTTTCCGTTGCAAAAAATTCAATTTTTTACATTTTCTAAGGCGTAAAATTTAAACCACAAGTAAAGAGAACAATCAATATTCTCAAATTTCTTTAAAAAAAAGGACAATTGGGTGTCAACGTTTATTTTATTAATTCCAATTGTCTCCTGTCAACCTAAAATTACAAACAATCAGAAAAATTAATGTACGAGTTGAATTAATGTACGATTGGAATTACTTAGTTAGATTAATTAAATTAACCGGTAAGTTCTCGTTTATCGGTTAATTTAATTAATCCAACTAAGTAATTGTTACCTAAAATGTCGATAACGAATCATATTATTATCATGTACTATTATCATTTAATATCATTGACATATTAAATGTTTACTAATTAATTTAAATACCTACATACTTTGTCTATCAATAATCACTATTTGTAAAATATACAGGGCAGAAGCCTCACGAGGTGATCAGAACTTCGGTCTTTGGTATCATCTTCAATGGGGATAGCATTCACCTGTGTCATAAAGTTGGTGTTACAGTTTTAACAGTATTAATTTCTATTTTAACCAACATATAGTATTTACTTATAGTACAACAACAGCCAAACACGTCAAAAGCTTCAGTAACATGGGTACAGGCATCCAATTTTACAAGAAAAATCGTATTTTAGAACTATATACCGAAAGTAGTATACAAAATTATGGTTCCCCGAAAATTGGTCGAAACACAATTTTACTAAAAACAACTAATCGTAAAACAATTCGTAAAAAAACAATTCACAAAAAAACAATTCATAATACATACAACAATTTTACGAAAAAACAATTCTACGCAATAACAATTCATCGCAAAGCAATTCATCGAAAAACAGTTAATCATAACATAATTTGTTTGCATACATTAAGGAGATTGAATCCGTGTTGATCAATTTTAGATTCAATTTTTTTTACGCAACTATTACTGTGCCAAGCCAAGAAAAATATATTGATTGTTTATAACATTATGTATGTATTATAGAAACCAAGTAAAATTTGTCTACGGCTTAACTGAAATTGACAGAATTATTATTTCAGTAAGAAATTAACAAGCTAATTAGTTTATTATAAATAAATATAATTAACAAACCACTGACAAATTCATAATTGTTATTAACATTTTTTTTGTTTATAAATAAATCAATATTTTCAATATTTTTTAGAACAAATTCTAATAATTGTTTATAATTTCAGTTGGATTTTCAATTTAAATCATTTATAACTTTAACGTTGAACATCCATGTATCTTCCATTTCTTAATTCAAATATTTTGCAACAAAATTAAATATTTATTTATTCTGATATTGTTAATAACAAATAATTATAAATTAATAAACAATTATATTGTTTATATATTTATTATAATTAAATTATTTGATTTTCGTAATTTTATACAATAAGTTTTACGGAAAAATCTTAGAAACTCGAATCAAAATCAAATCCTATAGTAAAAACAACTTTTTATTATGAATATATTTTTTATTATGAATATATTTTATATAATTATTATGTTCATCGCAAACACTATTCGTCGCAAAGTTTATATAGGAAATCAGTACAAAGCAGTGGATAGAGGATATATAATCTTATATTTTTTGAAATTGTTGTTATAAAAATTAAATTGTTTATAACAATATGAAGATTTGTTGAAGACACATCTATTCAAGCGCCAAAATAATATGGGAAACCAATACAAAAACGCATCCGGACGTATAATTCCTGCAAAAGAAATGAAAAATGGTTGTTCACCAAAATGCCGCCTACATTGCCATGAACGGGTACCTCACCAAATTAGGCTGGATGTTTTCACCCATTACTATAAATTATCTAATAAAGAACGTCAATGGGATTTTGTAGCTCGAGGAGTTAATGTAGTGGATAAAAAAATCACCAAAATTTCTTCAGGCGATAGCTGAAAAAAATTATCCCGCCTATATTACCTTAATTACCGTCTGAACAGTAAAGATGAAACTACAAGGGTATGCCTAAAAATGTTTCTCGATATGCTTTCTATTTCAAACCAAGTAGTTGATACCGCACTTGCAAAATCTACAGTTGGTGGATTTGATCAACGGGGTAAGTTGTTATTACTTGTAATGAAACTGGTCTTTTAAATCTATTCAATTTTAATTTTCTAATAGGTAAATATGTTCGTCCGGTGAATGGAAGTTAAGGTTGCTGCCAAACAACATGTTTTAGAGCATATATCAACTTTTCCCGTCGTCGAGTCGCATTATACACGCGCGCATACTGCGAAACGTTTTATAGACAGCGACCTTTCCGTATCTAAAATGTTTCGTCTGTATGTAAAATGGATTGAAGAGAAGCAAATTAGGTCCCAGCTTGTTACCGAACGACAGTATCGGGACATCTTCAACTATAATTTTAATCTAAGTTTTTATAAGCCAAAAAAAGATCAGTGCAACGACTGCACTAGTTACACCAACATGTCCTCTTCAGAGAAAGATAAATCTAAATTTAATTTCGAAAAACACTTACAAATGAAGAATGAAGCTCGACGGATCAAAAATAAAGATAAAGCAGCAGCTACTATATACAAAAATATAGTATCTGCCTGTTTTGATTTTCAAAAAATTGTACAGTGCCCTTTTGGTGAAACTAACATCTTCTATTACAAAAGAAAACTAAACTTGCATAATTTCACCAAATATAATTTGGCAAACCGTCAGGGATATTGTTACTTATGGGATGAAACCGTTGCCGGACAAGGTTCGTCTGAAGCGTCCAGTTGCTTATACAAATTCATTTTGGAAGAAAAAAACAAAAATAATGCGAATAAGTTTATATTTTGGTCAGATAATTGTCCCGGACAAAATAAAAATAAACTACTATACTCTTTTTACGCTTACCCATCCAGGAAATTAAATATCGATATATGTACATCACAAATATCTAGAAAAAGGGCACACCCAAAATGAAGGAGATTGTATGCATTCAGTGATAGAGAAGTGCCGAAAAAACAAAACTATTTACATTCCAGCCCAGTATTACAGCCTTATACGAAACGCAAAAGTTAGTGGATCATCCTATGCTGTCCATGAAGTAGTACAGACAGATATTTTAGATTATAAAAAACTATCAGATTCCAACCTTTTTGCTAAAAATATAAAAAATGAAGCATTTTTGACAAGTATACAAACAAGTGACAAAACGCAGAGGAAGGAAACGTAATACGTTTGACCGTGACAATGTTGATCCGTTATACAATCAAAGTGAACCAATCTCTGAACTAAAATATCAAGACTTAGGCCCGAATCGATATACACAACTAGAACTTTTAGTTGCAATCACTATTTTTTCGAAATTGATGTTCGAAAACGGTATTTTTAAACCAGAATAAAACAGCAAATTTATTCAAAAATCTAGTAATATTTTCAAATAATAAATTTTTCCAAATAAATTCTAACTTTTTCAACGCCAAAATCACAATAAAAATAATATTAATTGATTAATTATTGCTAAATAAAGGTATTTTGTTTATTATTATTTATTATGACCTAAAATAAGTAAATGTACCTACATCGAAATTATAAATGATAAATTCGATTTTAAATGTCAATTAGATTCACTGATTGTAGTCGCCGATATCCACGACTACAACTTCAATCTACACTTTAATCTGTGATTTTATTGAGGTTTAAAAATACCAAAAGAGGGCCCTTAATGTTTTTGTGCAAAAATAAATACATCCCAGGATTTTACCACCATTTTTTGAAATTTTACCCCATATTCATTGTAATAATATACCTAGTTGCATTCTTCAGCATCTTGAAAAGGATAAATTTTGTTTTTTTTGCGATAACTCGGCTCTCCATCATGGTACGAAAATTGCGATTATGCGATTATTGCGGTATTAAAATCCTCTCAAGTTTGATAGTAGACATTTTTTCGATATGTATTACAAGAAAAGAGGAAACAGCAAAAAACAAGTTTCAATCTCTTAATTTTTTACTTTCACGTTCGATACCTCAACAACGATCAACGGTAGGTGAAAAATTCAAATACACTTAATTGTAGAGCGTAAAAAATGCAACAAAAAGTATATAATCGCAATTTTCGTACCATGATGGAGAGCCGAGTTATCGCAAAAAAAACAAAATTTACTCCTTTTTCAAGATGCTGGAGAATGCAACTAGGAAATCTTGGTCGAAAATTTGAAGTTAAGCTTTTTTTAGCCCCCCCCCCTACACAATATATAAAAATCAGCCAGTTCGGTTCATTTACATTTCCAAATGTTTATAATGCCTGATTACTATATAATTTTGTGTATGGCAATAATTTTTCTTTGATGTTATAGTTTTTTTGTTGACATTTGTAAATTTGTTCTGAAATGTACAAATATTACAATCGACGAAAAATAAAATCGTTTAGCGGTGTTCATTATTTGATTTTGATGAAATTCAGAATGTACGATGAAAATGTGATTCTAAAATGATTTTTTGAGAAAGTTCTGAAATATGGCCAATTAGGATGGAACCTATTGCGATTGCAATAGGAGTCCAAAATGTGGTTTTTAATTATAAATTTTGGAAAAGGAAGATTTAATTTTCAAATATTCTTAAAAATGGAGATTTATTTTTAATATCAGACAGGAAATGTGTATTCTCCAGAATATATTTGAAACCCGTTTCAGACGTATCCGGTGGTGCCAATGCAGAATTATTTCGAAATAGGAAAGGGTGGTTCTCAATTATTTGTCAGTTGGTCTGCGATGCAGACTTTATTGATTTTACGGCACGGTTCGCTAAAATTTTATTTCATAAACTCGATATGCAAATGTACATGTTGAAATATTATAATAACTCTTATATTTTAGATGGCATGGATCAGCACACGATCAAACCATTTTCAACTTTTCTTTACTAAAAGTAAAGTTGAAAAATGTTGAGTTTGGTGAACGTTTCCTGCTTGGAGATAGTGGTTATGCTAACAAAAGCTACCTTTTAACACCATTGCGCAATCCCGTGACTGAAAATGAAAATAATTATAATTTGAAGTACAAAAGTACGCGAAATTTAGTAGAAAGGTGCATCGGGTTTTGTAAACGACCGACGGTTTTGCAACCCCAATTGCAACCAAAAGCAGACTGCACATTTCGAACACTCTAAAAATGATTGTTTCTACTGCAGTGTTGCATAATATTGCCATGTCACAAAGGGAGCCGGCACCTGCTAACCCGGAAATACAAGTGCCTATAAATCTTCGAAGCACGCGATTTTGTTAAATTTGATCTGGTTCACAGATGTTGATGGCTGAGGCTTAATTTGTGGTGTCACGTCTGGGTTACTGGATTCTGAATTACTCTGAATCGTCATTTTTGGTTCTGAATCCGTATGTGTGACAACATTTTGGCCGGATTCTGGATAATCCATCAATTCTTGATCGACAATTTCAACTTCGAAATACTCATCGTTTGCATCATCGTCCTAAAAAAAGCAAAATGTTAAAGCAATACTGCCCTTCGACATATTCGGCCCTTCGACATTCGGACCTTTGAAATTCGGTTCCTTCGTCCCCATTCCGTTCATAAAACCGGCGTTCGGCGTGTGACGAATTCAGAATTATCGCAACCACTGGTAGAGCCCTTGAACGTTCGCTACTTCCAAATGAGGGTTCGCAGGAATATTAAAACACTAATTTATTTGTATGATGGTATTTATTGCTATATATTTAAATTGCATTAGTAGCTAGAAATCAACAGCAATCTCTATGGTCGTTGTATCAATAATTTTATTTATTTTTGTTTTTTTTTTTCAAACAAAACGTTTTCTTTTTGCTTGCTAAGTTTTCACTAACTACTACGTCATTATATTGTGATTTTGTACTTACTATTCTTTCAACTGCAGGTAATTTTATAAATTTGACTGATTTAATTTAGCTATCGAAATTTGGACTGATTTTCATTTGCTCGGCGAAAGTCGGGATAATTCTAATTTGGTTGACACCACAAATACTCCCCTCCCAGAGCGATCGAAGATCGATCGTACTTTAATCTGTGAAACGAATTGGCGGCCTGGACACCCGATCCAACCTTGTAGTTTTGGACGCCGGTTCTGGCGTAAGATCAAAGCGAACCTGCTTGCCAATTTTCCGCTCCACAGTAGGTAAATTAGGTACTTCAGCCGGAATAGGAAGTTCTGGTTCGTGAGTCGGTAAGGATGGTCCAGTTTGTGTAGTCTGTGTGCCTTGATTGTCCGTGTAACAAGGTTTAAGTCGGTCGATGGAAATTTTGACGTGTCTTCTGTTCAATTCTAACGTGTAAAATTTTGGTGTACGGTCAATAATCAAAAACGGTCCTGTATATGGTGGTTGCAGTGATCTGCGTACTGCGTCAGTCCATAAAAAACGTGCGAGCAAGTATGCAGGTCTTTGCTAATAAAAATTTTGTCCGTTGCATATCGCGAAGCAGTACAGGTTTAATTTCTTCGAAGTGTCATTTGATATTCGTTACAAAGTCTGACTAAAATTTGATCATTCGTTGTATTCAAAAAGGCTCCTGGAGCTCGCGTCGTTTGTCCGTATACGAGTTCGGCGGGCGTGGCTTTCCTTTCAGTTCGTCGCTGTACGTTGTCCATCGTCCTACTAAGATTGAAGAGAGAAGACTACTCCAATCTGTTCGATCGCAGCACATAATGGCAGACTTAATTACGCGATGCCATCGCTCGATTATGTCGTTACATTTTGGATTGTAACTAGATGTTCTCCTTCGCTCGAACCCCAGTAAGTTAGCCAGTTCGTGGAAAAATTGTGATTCGAATTGCATGCCTTGTTCCGTGACAATGGATTCTGGCACACCAAAGCGAGCTATCCAATGAGAGAAGACCGCGAAAGCGACGGTAGCAGCGGTTATATCAGAAACAGGAATCGCCTCGGGCCAGCGTGTGTATCTATCAATCAACATAACGCAATACCGCTGATTATCAGAAACCGGTAACGGACCAATGATATCGAGGTGAATGATCGAAAAGCGTTGAGAAGTTAATTTATTGTACTAAGTGGAGTTTTAGTGTGTCGAGAGACTTTAGCCTTTTGGCAAGCTACACAGTTTTGCACCATCTTCTGGACGTCTTTGTTAATAGATGGCCAAATGACGTTCTGATTCAAAAGTTTAATGGATTCTTTGCCGCCAGGATGAGACAGATTATGAAATGCCTTGAAAACTTGTTTTCCAAATTTTAGCGGAAAGAATGGCCTAGGTGTAGTAGTTGTAATATCGCATTGAATTAAGGTTTTTGAATTGAAAACAACAGGGAATTTTTCGAATTTGAGCACAGTATTACTTCTTAAGATTTCTTGAAGTTCTTCGTCGTTGGTCTGAGCATCTGCGATTATCGCATAATCAATACTTCAGGGAATAGTAATTAGATTAATACGTTCAGTGGTTCCCAACCACCGATTCGCGGACCGCTGCCGGTCCGCGAAAAAATTACAACGGTCCGTAAAACTCTTTCCTAATCCTTTCGTGGAACACCAAGCCAATAAAATGACATATGAAGAAGAATTACAGCTCATTGAACTCAGTTTAGATTTAATGATGAATGAGGTTAGCTCAGCTTTTGATACAAATAAAGGAAGTATTATTCCAAAAGGCTGCAACATCAATATTCCATTTGCAACAACATATTTATGTGAATCGGCAATTTCTGTTAGGTTATATTTTTTGGTATGTAACTATGTACATACATATATGGAATTGAAATAAAAAAGTGAAATTCACATTTATGTTCGCGTTAGAGAGTATCTGCTACGACATTATCGATGCCGGAGATATGCTGGATATTGGTTGTGAATTGACCCATAAAATCTAAGTGTCTAAACTGATGAGGAGATACTTTTTCCGGTTTCGAGGAGGTGTTTGACCCCCGAATAAGCCGCTAGGAGCTCACGATCATAAGCACTGTATCTTTTTTGCATATCATTGAGACATACTGTAAAGAACCCCAGTGGTTGCCAAGTATCTGAAATGAACTGCGGAACTACTGCTCTGATCGCCATGTTGGAAGCGTTAACCATGATGGCCAGAGGTACTTATGATGAAGGATGAATCAGTAAGGTAGCGTCCGTAAGTTTACTTTTACAGTTATCGAACGCTTCAATAGATGCTGTCTACCACTGTATTGGAACGCGTTTGTTCTTGCACCTTTTAGGTAGTCGTTCAGCAATTCCTGGTCGGCAGCAGCACCCGGAATGTAGCGACGATAAAAGTTAACCATCCCTAAAAAACGTTTGAGCTGTTTTATAGTCAGCGGTCGTTCGAAATTTTTGATGACTTGAACCCGTTCATGCGATGGTAAGATACCTTGTCCAGTTACCATGTGGCCTTAAAAGAGAAATTCGTTTTATGCGAAGTTGCACGTCTTGTCCGCATTTACTACGAGACCGTGTTCTTCTAATTTCGAGAAGGTAATTTTTATGTGTCTCAAATGTTCCTCGTAATTTTTTGAGGCAATGAGCACGTCGTCCAAATATACAAAACAGAAGTCAGTCCTCGTAGGATTGAGTGTATAAGGCCTTGGAACGACTGTGCTGCATTGCGAAGGCCGAAAGTCATTCTACAAAATTCGAACAGTCCTAAAGGTGCCGAAATTGCTGTTTTCGGAATGTCCATCGGTTCGATGGGAATTTGGTGGTAAGCCCTGGACAAGGTTTATTGTTGAGAATACAGAGCAGCCCTAGAGTTGTTGTGTAAAACCCTGAAGATGTTGAATTGGGTGATCCGATTAAGTGGTCGGAAATTTCCGCACGGTCTCCACTCTCCATTCTTTTTCAACACTAAATGTAGTGGACTGGACCAAGGACTGCTGCTAGGTCTGCAAATCCCGAGTTTCATCATGTTTTCAAATTCTGTCTTCGCGATAATGAATTTGTCCGGTGCCAGTCGTCGGGGTTTGCATGCAATCGGTGGTTCGTTCGTCTCTAGTTTGTGCGTAACGTTTAATTTTGTAGCGTTGAGGTTGATGTCGCCGTAAATAACTGTTGGAAATCTTGAAATAACGTTGAAGACTCCTGGGTCCGTCACTGACCTGTCGATCCTAGATACCGTGGAACCCGCGGTCTATAAGCCTTTGTCTTTGTATGGCCACGAGCAACCCGATGTGCCGTAGGAAATCTGCGCCGATGATGGGCATCGAACCGTCAGCAAAAGGCGGCTGGATTTAGATACGTCATTGCACTCCGCCAGTTGCGAATGACTTATTGGTTTTTGAAACATTATTATCGGAAGAGTTAGCTCTAGACAAAAATTGGCAGCCAGGTTTGCATTTTTTTGCCTTGGTCCCGAAACGTTGATCGAAAGATGGGAATTTTGATTTGATACTGACGCAGACGCCTCAAGGTCATTAAACTGTGCATGCGTCATCGTCTCGTGCACGTTGTCAGCCCGTTCTGCCAAGACCGGCAGGATGACGTCGTTCTCGATAGGTGTGAGCACCATTTGTACCTGCTGCGGCAACCACTTCATCTAAAAATGCCGCAGGGTAAATTCGTTTAAATTGTTGCCCGCATTCAATCTCATCTTGCTCAACAACTGCGACGGCTTCCTGTCTCCAAGGGTCAAGCCATGTAGCAGGTTGTTAAGCTTAGTCTACTCAGATCCGCCAAGCACCCGGATCACTTCTGTCTTAAAGGTGGTGTATGGATGTGTACCCTTTGCGCTGGTGATCAAATACGCGAGAGTGTCATGGAGTCGTGCGTCCAGAGCGCCCACGGCATGCGCGTACATCGTTGTTTCGACGTTAATTCCCACCACTAAGAACTGTTGTTCGAGAATCTCAAACAATACGTTTGGGTTTTGAGTGTGAAGCGGTTGCGGAGGTTTAAAAGCCACACGAGCAATTAATCCAGCCGAAACAGGAGGACTTGTGTTGGTTTGAGGAGACTCTTGTGAAAATTCAGTACTGTTGCTATTACCAACGGCTTTGGCGACAGCATCTTTAATAATTGCCGCTAACTGTACAGGAATTAATGAAACAACAGCAGAAGCTACTGCAGCATTGACCGATGTCGAAGCCCCATCATCACCGCTCGGTGGGAGAAAAGCACCTGTGGTTGTATCCATAGCAAAAAAAAACAAGTCGCAAAAGACAAAACTGAAACTTAATTTTCCACGAAAAGGCCGAATAAACAAAAATCAGTATCGCGATTAAATTTGTTTTAATTTTTATTGAGGAAGAAAGATATATATTTTGCACCAATAAAAATAATTACGTACTTACAATTTAATTTACAGCCGGTGCAGAGACTCGTTACTAATGGTGTCACCTCGGTCTCTGTTGTTGATACAGTTGCTGATACGACTGGTGAGAATTGCCCCACCCTGTTGATATTGATGAAACTGCGGTTGTTTACGTCTGGTGCGTGAACCGATCCCCCAATCACGCCTGGATGTAACAAACGGCATCACGATAGCGTTTGGTGTATGACGGAACCACAATCACGTCTGATGAATGATTTCGTAGTGTATGACGGAAATATGATCACGTCTAGCGTAAGAATTCGAGGTATACCGGGTGTTTCTTTTAAACTGAGACGATCAAATATCTCGAAAAATAGCCACTCTACGGAAAAAATGTCCATAATCAAAATTTAATCATACCGCGGGGGAAATACATTAGTGCAACAAAATAGTCCCCCCACCCCCCCCCCCCCCCGCTTTGTAGGTGGGGCGGGGGTAACTTTTAAACTAAGATAGGAAGCCATATTTTTTATTAAAGATACGGATTCTACGACTAAAAGTACGTATGATTTGAATGAAATATTTTGTTCGGTTCATGATAGATGGCGTTGTAATCGACGAAATTCAATTTTTTCAATTTCTTCTTCTTAGAACACACGCATTCGATTCTGCAATACGTTTGAAATAAAAAACATCACGTTTTCATTGGAAATACTCGAAATTCGTCATCAAAACAATTTATTAATGTAAATGGCAGGTGAATAAAATAATTTTAGCTTAAAATATGTGTTCAAAATGATGGCCTGCGACTTCAATGCACTTATTAATACGCATTTCCAATGATTGTACACAACTGAGAAGTGTGTTTGGTTGAATTTCAGCACACGCATTTCTGATTCGCTCAATCATGTTCTCACGTGTTGTTGGTTCTTGTTTGTAAACTTTGTCTTTGAGATAGCCCCACAAAAAGAAATCTGGCGAAGTAAGATCTGGTGATCTGGCGGGCCAATTTATCGGACCAGCTCTACCGATCCAGCCACCATTGAAATCACGATCAAGTACCTCACGTGCTACCAACGAATAGTGTGCAGGACAACCATCATGTTGAAACCACATGTTCCGTCTCAATTCTAAGTTCAAATTTTCAAGTAATATTGGCAGTTCATTTTCCAAAAAGTTTCGGTACATTTATCCATTCAAGTTGCCTTCAATAATGTGGGGGCCGATGAGTTGGTTGCCAATTATTCCACACCACACGTTGACAGTCCAAGGGCGCTGATGTTCAACTTGGCGAAGCCAGTGTGGATTTTCAACACTCCAATAATGCATGTTGTGTCGATTAACCGTTCCATGGTTTGTAAAAGACAATTCGTCAGAGAACATTACGCAACGAAAAAAATTGGGGTTTGTTGTATTTGTTCACGTGCCCATTGACAAAAAGTTACCCGATTTTGGAAATCAGCGGCATGAAGATCTTGGTGTAAAGACACATGATATGGATGATACTTGTGCCGTTTTAAAATTCTCCAAACACTGGTGAGGGACAATCCGGAATCGCGAACTATTTCTCGTGTACTAACATGAGGATTATGAGTCGCTGCAGCCAATACAGCAATTTCATTATTTTCTCTTTTTCGGTTGAATATTTCCATCAGCAATAAATTGTTTGACAGTACGGCCAAATGAAGCACGTGAACGAATCCTGTCCGGAAAACGTTGAGCGTAAATAGCAACAGCATTTTCAAGATTTCTGCCAGCTTCTCTATAAACCAGAACCATTTCAATTTTCTCTGGCACAGTTAAACGGTCCATTCTAAAGTATTTTATCGTTTATTTTGCAATTACGAAAAACATGAAGATAAGAAATAACACAGACGTTAAATGTGATTTACAAAACTGAATAAATTGTTTTGATGACGAATTTCGAGTATTTCCAATGAAAACGTGATGTTTTTTGTTTCAAACGTATTGCAGAATCGAATGCGTGTGTTCTAAGAAGAAGAAATTGAAAAAAATTGAATTTCGTCGATTACAACGCCATCTATCATGAACCGAACAAAATATTTCATTCAAATCATACGTACTTTTAGTCGTAGAATCCGTATCATCAATAAAAAATATGGCTTCCTATCTTAGTTTAAAAGTTACCCCCGCCCCACCTACAAAGCGGGGGGGGGGGGGGGTGGGGGACTATTTTTTTGCACTAATGTATTTCCCTAGCGGGATGATTAAATTTTGATTATGGAAATTTTTTCCGTAGAGTGGCTATTTTTCGAGATATTTGATCGTCTCAGTTTAAAAGAAACACTCGGTATAACGGGACCACAATCACGTCGGGGTTACCACTTTTTGGTTGTTCTTATGTGTATAAAACCGGCGTTCGGCGTGTGACGAATTCGGAATTATCGCAACCACTGGTAGATTCCTTGAACGTCCGCTACTTCCAAATGAGGGTTCGCAGGAATATTAAAACACTAATTTATTTGTATGATGGTATTTATTGCTATATATTTAAATTGCATTAGTAGCTAGAAATCAACAGCAATCTCTATGGTCGTTGTGTCAATAATTTTCTTTATTTTTTTTTTTTTTTTTCAAACAAAACGTTTTCTTTTTGCTTGCTAAGTTTTCACTAACTACTACGTCATTATATTGTGATTTTGTACTTACTATTCTTTCAACTGTAGGTAATTTTATAAATTTGACTGATTTAATTTAGCTATCGAAATTTGGACTGATTTTCATTTGCTCAGTTGTGGACGTATCTGTTACTAGGTCTGCAAATTTCTTGCTCCATCTGGAACTCTTTTTTGGCAATTTCCAGCTTATCTGGTGCTAGTCGTCATGTTTTGCATGATATAGATGGACTTGTTGTTTCTAAATGGTGGTATTCTCTAACGAATTTTGATTAAGTTCCGGAAATACGAAAAGCTAATTTCGTAATTTGTTTAGATAGACATTTCATTAACCAAAATTCAAAGGACCACACTATCTTTTATCTACCAAAGAAAGTGTTGCCTTTTGAATTTCGGTTAATGAACAGATGGTATACACAGATGTTAATGGATCAATAATTCTGTCTCTGTATGCCAACGATCAAACCTGTTTTCAACGTCTCACCTTAGTTCCGTTTGCTGTAAACAGCTTGAACTCTGGGTTTATTTTCAAATGTTTGCTATCGACAAGAATTACTGATACCTTCGATATCGATTAAGAATTTTTGTTGAGTGTTTCGTTCTGATATTTTTAAACGGCTAGCAATTATTTCATCAATGTTAGCCGTTGTGAATTGATGATTTGAGTTCTTGATGAATGGTGCGTGTTGTTTGCAGGTGGTTACACAAACTCTTGCTTGATCTCCCCATCTTCGATGATAAAAACATTCGTCATTATTTTGGGCCGTCGTGATGATACTACGAACTTAGATTTTGGTTTTTCCAATAACGAAAAGAGATCAGCAGTAACTTTCTCTTTCAATTCTTTGAATTTCGTTGCTAGACCCTCATTACCTTATTTTATCTGATTTAATTTCTGCCACTCTTGAATGCTATTGATTTGAAGATTATTGAATGTCTCCACTACATTATTGGCTCGTCCTGCGAGCGTTGTTAAGGCCACATCATTAACAAACGGGGTTAAGACAATTTGAACTTGTTGTTCTAACCAAAATCGTTTTATTGAGGATTAATTCCAGATTGTTCCCGCCATCATTCTGAATTTGTTTAGTAATTGTGATGGTTTTTAGTACCCTAAAGTTAGCTCATGTACTGATTGTATGCTAATTAGTTCGTGTTTAAATTTGGTGTATTTCCTTTTTCCGTAGTGATGATATTGGCGAATGTTTCGTGTAACCTAGCATTCAGAGCACTGGCCACGTGACCACGTATTGTGTATAAAATCGTAAAAATATTAAGTGAGTAAGTTGTAAAACTTACGATGACGTAAACTAAATACATATCTAACAATCTCCTTACATTAATCTTTCTTAAAATTCATATCTACCTACATAAAAACTACTTTATTACCACAAAGTAATAAAATACTAAAAAGAAAACTATCCTCCCTTTAAGCTAAAAACTATAACAATAAACGAGTTTCATTTATGACACTAAAAAAAATAAAACAGATCATCTTTTTGTTTCTTTTATAAAAAACGATCAGTTTTCACTATTAAAAGTGTTTTCATTGTATTTTACGATGCTTGAGATATCAAACATATTAGTCATCAATATCATCAAACTGACAATACAGATGTAAAACATAAATATTTGTGTTCTAATGTAATAAACTCCTTTTATCAGCCCAATTCTGAAAGTCGTATCACTTCAGGCGATGTGACTGCAGTCGTATCACATGATAAACAAATTTGTATTCTTGAAGTCGACGTAAGTGAGACGATAGCAACCAAATAAATATCAGCCAACTCTAACAATTTCCTTAAATTTGACAAGACAACAGCTATCAAAAATTATAATAAAATTTTAGTTTAGTTGTCAATTAATTCATATTTTGATTTCTTTATTTCTAATTTCTTCAATTTGTTAACAAAAATGAGTTGTGTTGATCTGTTTTATGACAGAGAAAGTGACGGGGAAGATAACCTGGCCACAGCCAGATTCGTACATTTTTAATTCAAGTGAGCTCCATACTCAACTACAGCGCGAATATGATAATGATGAATCGAATACTTGGCTTTTAGGTAACATTGTTAAACCATTCTTTGAGTTTTTTTGTGTTATAACCATTTTTTATAGGTGGTTTTTTATAGCTGGGTATGCACTTAACCCGTACCTGATCGTGCCATTTCGGACTTCGCAACGAGCGCGCAACCCAAAAGTGAAACCATTCAACTTGCAGCATGCAAAAGCTCGAAATATAGGGATTCTCAAAAATCGCTTTTGGTGTATTATTGGAGAAAGGTAGTTACATTATTCACCAGATAAAGCGAGACAAATTATTAATGTTTGCTGTGCTTTGCACAACCTGTGTATTAAGTACAAAATTGATACAGGAATAGTTATTATTGTGCCAAGTGATGAGGAAGAGCTGTTAGGGCCATTAGTGGGCGATGTACAAGACAAAACTGAGGAACGAATAAGGGAACAAATAATGAATTCTATATGTTAAAATAATTCAGTTCTATTGTAAAAATATCCAAATAATAAAATATAACAAGAAATAAGTATAATTCAGTCGATCTTTAAATAAAAAAAAAAAAAAATAACTACTTATTGCAGTAGCGTGATTGATTGTTCTCCTGCCAAGCCTCCTTTCTTTATACTCAATTGTTCTGAGTTTTAATTCCAATGTTTCTTTCCTAGATTTTTTTTTGTCTCTTAAATTTTCCTTGTAAACTTCAAATTTTTTAGATTTTAATTTGTACAATTTTCGCATATATCTCGATATTTCTTTCGTATGGTTTCGAATCTCCTGTATGGATTTCGTTTGCAGCTCTAAGAAACATCTTCTTTCATCTTCAAACGATTTTTTATTTTTTTTTTTTCGTTGCGTATTCTGATGAAGTAGCGTATCTAACCCCATTTCAATCCTGTTAGTCTCAATCTCTTGTAACGAATCGAACTCATCGATATGATATTCTGTCACCTCTGATAGCTGGTTGTTGGATCCGTGTTCAAGGAGGCTAGTGGCTGATTATTTGGATTAATTAGGCCAAAAGTTTTACGGGATGGTTGAGAAACTTCCTTGAGAACTAAAATGTTTCAATGAACTAAAATGTCAATGACGCTTTCCTCCAATGAAGAAAAGGTAAATAATTTATTGGTACCCCCTCCCGTTGCAGACAACTCTTTTTACTGTGCGCTAATTTATTTTTTATTTTTGATTTGAAATCATTCCATTAGGTTATTTAATTTTTCTGTGAATTTCTTCCAAATTGCACCGTACTCCCCATTTGAGTTTCCAAAACCCTCATTTGAGATTCTAAAAAAAAATTTACATTAATAAATAAAAAATAAAAATTAAATACGTCATACTTTCGTCTTTCAATTTTCATCGTTCGTTTATCACTTGAAAAAAATAAATGATAGATCATCATTTGAAGTGACATCAGCTATGGGTAAAAGTGATTTTAGACATAAGGAACGACTAATAGAATAGTAAAAATAAAATGACGTGACTATAATCGTATCACATGAAGTGATACAACTATCAGAATTGGGCTGTATATTTTGTATAGCCCTTAAACGAAATAAAACGCAAAAACAGAATAAATTTAAAGACTTCCGAATGTACCGAAAAATACACGGGTAACACAGGTCTACAACAAAATTGATGTTTTTGAACCAATATTTCTTTTTAAGTAATTGTGGCCTCCTAAATTCGAAATTGTCATTAGTTTTGTCCTGTCACCTTCCAATTTTTCACAAACCAAGATCTAGACCAGTTTCCAGAAAACCTTGGGGGCAGTTAGCAAGGAGTAAGGAGAACGTTTCCACCAGGATATTAAAGTAATGGAGAGGCGTTACCAAGGTCGATGGAATGTATAAATGATGGCATACTACTGCTGGAAGTTCCAACGTGACAACCCTCATAAAGTTTATAGTAAAAATTTCATAAAACGAAGTTTTCTGACAAAAAGAAGAAGATTCCATTGAGACCCCTTTAAATAGACCTTAAACCAAAACAGTAAGGGCTTTTAAGAACGATTTTACATGCGTTGGGGCATCAAACAAAAAACCTTATAGACAGAAAAAAAAGAAAAAAATCGGGGTGGGCTGTGTCATCAACACGGCCGTAGGTGTTTTGGGTGATAGCGTTTATAACATGTTGGGATTAATTATTTTAATTTAAACTAAATTATCTGTCATATTTTTGTATGTACAAATTAGCATCACATTCTCTCGCTATAGTGCGATCAATCCCTGTAAATCGCTATTTTGTAAATTCAAGGATTTAAATCGCCCGAAATCATTCGATAATATTATGTGTGAGGCATAAAGCCTAAGGACCAACCTAAGAAATCATACATTTCAATTAAAGGTAATGCTTACAGTTGATTAGTAATTGCCCGCAACCAAGGGGAAAATGTCTTGTCAATTTTCTGAACATGCGGTGTAAGATGTTATCACGTCAAAAAAATATAAATTGAAAAACAAAACTAAAATGCCTTGGCCACAATCGAACCCTGGACTTTAGCCGTTCTAGTCCAATACGTTACTACTAAGCCATATCAACCTAAGGAAATTTATTTAATTTTCATTCTTATATTGTTTCGAACATAGCATGTTTTGAAGTTTCTGACAGAAAAAATTTTTTTTACCGAAAAATTCTCATGGCTTACTACAACTCATAATATAAAAGTTTTTAAATAATTTGTTGTAGTGTTTAATCATAAACGCAGACCACGTATTTTCTTGTGTAATTAGTAATTACTGTAATAACTAAAACGCGGAATGTTTAATTGAAAGTAAAATATTTGGTCATTATATCAATACTAAAAAAAAATAAATAAAATTGGCTGAGAATCGAACCGAAGACCTGTGTCGCTATAGTCCAGTGCGTTAGCACTACGCCACAAACGATATAAAATCATTGTTAAATTGTTCTATTATTTCAAAGCGTTCTACAGTGTCCCTAGCTAAATATATTAATATAACAGTTTTGTTTGTTCTTCTTTATTGTAGGACGGGTGCATAATGGTATATGTGGGTAATATAGATGGCATTGTTGAGATGCCGGTAATGCGATTACATCCTGTAATGGGTTTTCTATTTTTTCTTTTTCAGAATATACGTTCTTTAATAATACAGCCTAAATCTAACTCTAAGTTAGAACTTGTTGAGACGCACTCTGTTCTGCATTCCAACAATGAATTGCATTCGTTCACGAAACAAAAGGGCAAATTTACTTCAATATCTGTAGTTAGTTAGTTAGTTTAGAATGGCTGCTATCGCACACTTAGGGCAATAGTGGCCCTTTGTGATACCACAGGATCTGGCTATAGGCTCGTTTTTTTATTTTTTTATTTACATACCACCTGCAAATTGCATTGCTCCGTGCCAGGTATATAATTATATCTTCAAGTACAAAGTAAATCCAGGAATTTATAATGAAAATGTTTAAATAGATTTAGTTTACACCTCCAAAAATTTATTTTAAAAATTGTTAACTCACTACAAACGATTCCGTTTGGCCGTGATTTACATGTTTTTTTTTTATTTTATACGCCTTCTCTTTTAATTCGGTTGCTGAATCTACAGATACTCCCACCAGGATTTCTTTTGTTAACTTTCAACACTTATTTGGTTTTTATTGCTCTCAGGTGCTTAAGTTTCATTAGTTATATTTTTCTATGTAAATATTTTAAAAACACAACAAAAATCATTTTTAAAATATGAACGGAATTTATTGGGAATTTCCAATTCGGTCATGTAAACCAATTTTCACCTTAATGCGTAAAAACGAAGCATGGCTCCACTCAAAAAGTCATATTCAGGAATCTCAACGCAAAAATCGTTTAAGAATCTTATTTTTATTTTATATCCATAGGACAGGGATCTTTTGATAATTTAGTTTGATTCATATCGAGCTTAATTTATCAAGTTATCTATGAATTTTATTTCTAGGCTACCCAATATGCTACAGTAGAACTTTGATTCCAATTTTATTTTATAACTCGTAAAATATTTTGAATAAAGAGGGGTGTATGGTTGTTAATGTTGCTATGTTGTATAGATTTAACTACTAGAAAGCAAGGATTCATAAATTGTTATGTCGTAATTTAAAATTTGGTAGTGGGATTTAGTACTCAGGGGGAATTTTTCCGATATCGAATCGAATTTTTCCGATATCGAAAAAATTCGATTCGACGCGGATTTGCCCTATTATGAAACTTGTTTTTCGAATTTTTTCGATATTGAATCCTCATAAAATTTTGACGTAATTTTTTTATTACAATCTTTAAAGCGTCTATGCGTAGTGTGTTGAAAATTATTTAATATAAAAATATTATAATTTAAAATTAACAAAAGTTATTTGATTTGGTTAAATTTATTTTCATTGTGAATTTGGGCATTTCGTCAAAATACTTATAATGGACAGTATTGGTTTTTTGTCCATTCGAGTGATGAAAATGATGTTGAAGTGACACCGATCTCCTTACAAAGAAAACGTTTGCGCACAGGCTCAAACCATTTTGATATGAAAAACAAAAGGTAATATTAAGTTGCGAGTTGTTACATGTTACCATTGTTTATTAATGCACATTTTTTTTGATTTATGAAATTATTTCGAGTAACGAAGGACTGCTTTAAACTGACCTTCTTAGTCAAGCGGAGCCCCATTTCGCGACACGGAAAAAGATTGATGCCATACCACCTTTGTTAAAACTAGCAGCAATCCTGCGGTCTTTAGCTGAAGGATCCTATGAACAATCCGTAGGCCAGGATTTTTTAATAGGAATGCCTCAATCAATAGTATCGGTGGTAATCGCTCAAACCCTCAATATTCTGGAGTCGAAGATTTGCAAAAATTATATTAATTTTAATGCATTAGAGGACGAAAAAGCTAAATCGAAAGCCTTTTTCTTCAACAAAACTGGTTTTCCGGGTGTTATTGAATGTGTGGATGGTACCCACATAAATATTATTCGACCAGACAAAAACGAACATCATTTTTTATTAGGAAGGGACCTACAGCTTAAACATGCGATTATAATATGACGAGTACATCGGTTAACCCGCATTATGAAGGATGTTCCCACGATTCTATTACTTGGAATATGAGTAAGAATATGTCTATTCTTAACGTGGCATTTTTACCCGGTGATAAATCATCGTGGATATTTGGTAGTTATGTATTAATATTCGAAAAACAGCTAAGTGCATAGACAACTTATTATTCTATTTTTTTATTTAGGAGATTCCGGGTATACTCTCTAGCCTTAGTGCATGACACCTTATAGAAAAGCCGCAGTAGGATCCCATGAATCACGATATAATATGTTACACTCCAGAGCTCGTGCAATAATAGAGGGGTATTTGGTGTCCTCAAAGGACATTGGCTGTGCTTACTGCACACGTGAGCTGCACTATCAACCCGAAAAGGTAGCCCAAATCGTGAATGTATGCTGCCTTCTTGCCAATTTATGCATAAAATATAATATTCCAATTGACGAACAGCCATTAGAACCGGAGGAACATGTGGCACAAAATACAATAGATACCGAGAATTTACCAGGCGAAACTAAAAGGAAAAGAGACAAAATCAGAGATATTTTGTAAAATTCACTATATACTACATATTTATATTTCTAATTTCAAAAAAGTATTTAAATAAACTTAAAAGTCTGTTCATATAATATATATTAGCCATGACTTCAGTAAGTAATCACATTTTTAACCCTTTAATGCATAGTGTAGCATATCTGCATCATGTTATTTTAATTTGAACTGCATCTACATTTGAGCATATTTTTTGTGTTTTGTTTCGAATATCTGCTGTTCATTTGTTTTTCTATCTCGTTTCACACAATTTTTTGTTTTTTTCTGCGTTTTGAAAATAAAATCGCCATTTAGAATTAGTTAGTCGATGTTTTGCATATAGTTAGTAGTAAACATACATTTACATATGTAATTTTTTTTAAATAAGAATATTGTTTTTGAATATTTATTTTAATTTTGAATGAATTGCCTTATTATTAAGAAGCGTTATAAATGAAAAAATATTTAAATTTTTTACCACAAATCCATAATGATGCAAATAGGCATAATGTCATAAAATCAATTTTCCGGGAAAACTAGCTGCTTCCAACCATTTTTACTTTGAAATCCTTTTCAACCAAACACATCTTTATAAGAAAAAAAGCATTTCAATTAAAAAGAAAAAATCATGCATTAAAGGGTTAAATTCAGTTACATATTAAAATAAATTATTAAAAATTAAAGGTTTCTATTGTTTAAATCGCGTTGAAGTTCCAATTCCAATTTTTGAACTTCGAGTTGCTCGGCTTTTTGTTTCAATTTTTGAATTAGAAGTTTTTGTTTAGCGAGCCACTTGTCTCTATTAAATTGCAAAGAATCCCGGTTGCATTTTATAAACTCCTTGTCGGTGTTTCGAATTTCTTTTAACACACTCATTTTAGTTTTTGATAGTTCTCACAATTTTTGTAAAAGGCTTCTTGCATTTTTATTTGTTGTTTAAGAAGCGCTTTTACTATTTCCTTAGGTTTTTTTAGTGGTTGTAGTGGTCCTTTTTTGCCCTGCTTCGATTAACGGCATTGTTTCGGCATTGTCTGGCTCGATAATCGGGTCTTCGTTGCCACAATTACTAAGGACTACGCTTGTAATGTGGTTTGATGTTGAGCACCCCAATTCTTCGGAATTGATGCCTCCGATTTAACCTGTAATGTCCAACACCTTATCAAGCCGTTCTGCCAATGGATTTATCTTTTTAATTTTATATGGGCCGCCTCCAGTTCCGCTGTAACATTTTTTTATCATCTTTCCACACCTTAAAAATTTTAAAAGTATATTTTTATGTCATGTAAATATTAAAGTTTAATAATATGACTTTTTTTCAACCAGCTACTGTTTTTACTGGTGACTCTTCGGCGTTTAATTTTGTTGTAAGGTCATCCCATAATTTATTGGTTTGTTCCTTATATTGCGGTGTATTTAGCCAATTTTTTGCGATCCCTTCGTTGCTTTCCATGAAAGAGACCAGTACTTCAAACTGGTTGGCTAGTCCTGGAGAATAAATTATTTTAAAAATAATTATTAATTTTTTATAAATTTTGTTGATTCTTGTGTTTACTAATTACTTACATTTTCAATTTGTATAAGAAGATATTTTTTATTTCTTCGACAATTTCTATGTTACGTATAACAATTATAATCAAAGAACTTTTATTTTAAAAATTATTCGCATGAAAAACAAAAAATATGATCACAAAACCTGCCTACTAAATAGCAGTCGAATTTTGTCTTGTGCGTTCGGAAAAAATCGCTATGATCTTTTTAAGTTTCATAATATGACGAATTTTTTCGATGTCAAGTGAGTTCAGAAAAATCGGCCTCGAATTTCTTTTTAGGTTCATAATAGGGCGGGTATTTTCGATATTAATACTCATATTCGGTATTTTTTAATTATACACAACTTATATATTATCATTCAAAAGACACTGAAACTGAACAAACAAATCGGTTTTTTTTATGGGTGCTATTTCGCGTGCTGTTTAATTGGCTGTTTTAGGTGTACGAAATTGTTTACACTGACCGTGTACAAAAGAAGTTTCGAAAAATATGATGTTAAAAAAATGCTTTATTATTTGTTATAATTTATTTTATTTAGATAAATCTTCTTGTTTTATTTGGTCTGGAGCCAACATTTGAACAATTTCATTTTGCGAAATTAGTTTAGCCTTCAGTATTTCTACTTCGTGTTGGAGTTTTCTATTTTCTCTTCTTAGGCGAACATTCTCTTGCTCGAAATTATCAACAAAATCATCTGTTTGCGTTCCTGAATTTACACCTGTGGCTTCCGTTTTAACTTTCACAAGGGCATATGAACTGTTAGTAGAACTTTTGTAGAACACCGAGGAAACATTTATTGCACTGGAAGTAGTTGGCGATTTGTCTGCGGTTACTTTGGAATTAGTCATTATATTAATTGATGGAAGTGAACCCCGTTTTAGAAGCCTCCTTTTAGTAGAGCAATATTCTCTGTAGTCAGAGTCCTTAAAGTGATCAGAACAGATTCTGGCAAAGTCGGTATTAAATGAGTCTGACCGCCCAGTGGCTGCTATCCATTTATCACGTATGGCGCGATCAATTGGAAATCGGTAATAGTTTTTACTGGGTGTGAATGAAGCTTTTCGAGTATTATTATGGTTATTGCAACCAAATATAGCACAACATACCATAATGAGTAGCCTTTAAAAACTAAACAATCTAGAATTTAAAAAAAAGAAACATTCCACGAATTTATCATAATTTTTAAGCTACAATCATACTCACTTAATGCTCAATAATCAAAATGCAAAACAATGATTTCAACTTGTATGATGCACCGTAATTCATTAATTTGTTTATAACTCCAAAATTATTATTTTTTTAAATATCCTGCAATAAAGTCAAAATTATATAATAAAAACTAGAAAAATATTGAATTATAAAAAAAAAATTACGACATCATTTAAACAACTGCCAAAAATGTTTACATTATACGCATGTTTAATATAAATATGTGTACTCACGTATGTACGCTCTGCTTTGCAGTAGAAGATAAACTAAATATAAAAAATGTAAAAGAGATCGGTTTCACCGAAATACGTTCGATTTGCTCTTATTCTCTTCATATACACACACTACTCTAGATAAATAAAGAATGAAGAGAAGATTAAGCACCAAAAACAAAAACGAAATCGGTTTCACCGAAAGTAGCAACAACGAATTTATATTTTATTGATTTTATAAACAAAAAAAAATTCTACCATAGACAAAGATTTTATAAACCAAATACGAGAATATATGTATGTATATTCATTCTAAATTGAGCTGCGCATATAAAGGGTGATTCTATATTTTGTATTCAAAACTATTTCGTGTGTTCCTAAACTAATTATCAATGACCAAGTAACATTGTTTAAAGCAGCTACATAGTATAATAACAATAACATTTAAAGTGGGCATTGAATATTAACGAAAGTACATTCAAATGAAGTATCCCTCATAATCTTTTTTTCTTTATTCATTGATGTAAATGTGATCTTAGATCGCCCTATTTTTTATCATAATTTTAATTGCAAATGTTAATATAAAAAATGCGATTGTTGCTGCCAGTAAAATTGTGGAAACTTAATTAACTGAACTGTTTTTTAATCCTTTGTTTTATTCTGTATAAAATCGTAATAGCTAATACTAAGTGAGTAAGTTGTAAAACTTACGATGACGTAAACTAAATGTAAACTACTAAAAATGTGTCAAACAATCTTCTTACATAAATCTTTCTTAAAATTCATATCTACATAAAAACTAAATTTTTTTCGACAAAGTAATAAAAACATAAAAAGAAAACTATCCTTCCTTTAAGCTAAAAACTAAAGATCATCTTTTTGTTTCTTTTATGAAAAACGGTCAGTTTTCACTATTTAAAGTGTTTTCATTGGATTTCACGATTCTTGAGATACCAAACATATATGTATGTAATCAATTTTGAATTTATTTTACAGAAAATACTGTTTTTGTTATTACGAAAAAAATCAACTGACAGTACATACATACATATTTGTGTTCTAATGTAATAAACTCCTTTTATATTTTGTTTAGCCCTAAATATGTGTAAAACCGAGTACCGAAAAATACACGGACAAATAAAATCATTCATTATCGTTACGCATTCCTTATGTAAGTTTTTTTAATTTTACTCAGCGATTTTTTTTGCAATTTGTTACAATGCACATTTAAATACAGTCAGTATAAAATATTTATATTACATCCAGTCAGTGTAAAATGTTTATATTACCGTACATTAAATATCGAACTAACAACAAATTATATTCGGTATTTTCTAATTACACACAGCTTACCATATGTCTTATAAATAAATAAAAACACTTGGAACATTTTTTTTGTTGTGTGCTATTTCGTGTGCTGTTTAATTGACTTTTTTAGGTGTACGAAATTTTTTACACTAACCGTGTTTAAAAGAAGTTTCGAAAAATATGATGTTAAAAAAATGCTATATTATTTGTTATAATTTATTTTATTTAGATAAATCTTCTTGTTTTATTTGGTCTGGAGACAACATTTTAACAATTTCATTTTGCGAAATTAATTTAGCATTCAGTATTTCTACTTCGTGTTGAAGTTTTCTATTTTCTCTTCTTAGTCGAACATTCTCATGCTCGAAATTACTAACATATTCGTCTGTTTGAGTTCCGGAATTTACACCTGTGGCTTCCGTTTTAATTTTCACAAGGGCATATGAATTGTGAGTAGAACTTTTGTAGAACACCGATGAAACATTTATTGCACTGGCAGCAGTTGGCGCTTGGACTGCGGAAACTGTGAGATGGGCCATTATATTAATTGATGGGAGTGAACCTCGATTTAGAAATCGCTTTCCAGTAATTCCATGTACTCTGTAGTCAGAGTCTTTAAAGTGATCAGAACAGATTCTGGCAGAGTCGGCATTAAATAAATCTGACCGCCCAGTGGCTGCTATCCATTTATCACGTATCGCGCGATCAATTGGAAATCAGTAATAATTTTTATTGGGTGTGTATGAAGCTTTTCGAGCATTGTTATGGTTATTGCAACCAAATATAGCACAACATACCATAATGAGTTGCCTTTAAAAACTATACAATCTAGAATTAAAAAAAAAGAAACATTCCACTATAATAAACAAATTTACCATAATTTTTAACTTACAATTATACTCACTTAATGCTCAATAATCAAATGCAAAACAACGATTTAAATTTGTATGATGCACCGTAATTCATAAATTTGTTTATAATTCCAAAATTATTACTTTTTTAAATATCCTGCAACAAAGTCAAAATTATGTAATAAAAACAAGAAAACATTGAATTATAAAAAAAAATTACGTAAACATTTAAACATCTGCCAAAAATATTTATATGCTCACGTACGTACGCTCTGCCTTACAGTAGAAGATAAACTAAATAGAAAAAATGTAAAAGAGATCGGTTTCACCGAAATACGTTCGATTTGCTCTTATTCTCTTCACATACACACACTAATCTAAATAAACAGAAGAACGAAGAGAAGACTAAACACTAAAAACAAAAACAAAATCGGTTTCACCGAAAGTAGCAACAACGAATTTATATTTTATTGATTTTATAATAAAAAAAAAAAAAAATTACCATGAGCAGATTTTTTAAACCAAATACGAGAAAATATATCCAAATTGAGCTGCGCATATAAAGGGTGATTCTATATTTTGTATTCAAAACTATTTCGTGTGTTTCAAAACTAATTATCGATGACCAAGTGCGGGTATGAAGTTTTCGACAAAAACGAAAATTAACAAAATTGTGTATGTATACAAAATTTGTTAAATTAACAAAAAAATATGAATGTATTGGTGAAACAGTCGGTAAAAGCAATGTAGCGAAATTTTAAATTAGGCTACTATCTCAAACACATAAAATAACAAATAAAAAAAATTAAATTACAATAATATAATAATCAGTAGAGAAGATCAGAGTAGATAGTGTCAATCGAATTTTTTAATTCGACATATTACATTATTTTTATTGTGGAAACAGCAAAAACTGCCACAGACCCACGGATATGGGTTTCAGCAAAGTAACCTAGATTATGCAAAGCAAGAAACGAGGAAAACCAAAGCTTTCATAGTAAAACACACAAAACATACGGGAAATCACTTAAGAAAAATTCTTAAATGAAAACGTTACAAATTCTTAATTATGATTTCTCATTTTCTTGTAATAATTGATCCATTAATCCAAAATTTTGAAAAAAAATTCATAAATTCACCATTCTGGTCAAATTAAAATAAAAGCTTACTACACAAATAGCCAATACATACACATTATAGGTGGCAGTGATGGCAGTAAAATTTGGTAAAATCGTTCCAAAAATTGCCACCTGGGAAATTTCAATTTCAAAAATTGTAGGAAAAGTAAAACAAATTCACAAAATATTCAGAAAGTGTGAACGGACAATTTTGTAATTAAATAATTTTGAACATATTAAACGGATTTCAATAGTTCACTGTATTGAAGATTGGCCATTCAATAGTTCACTGTATTGAAGATTGGCCAGCTCACAGACATTTATCTGGGATGTGTCTGTGGCAAGTAGATAGATTAAGGAGTGTTTTCTTTGAAATCAAAATAGTTAGATTAAAAAACTACGGGCAATTGTCATTTGTTATTGGGTATGAATGGTTCACATTTCTGTAATAAATTTAAACGGATTTCAGTGGTTCAGTATATTGAAGATTGGCCAGCTCACAGAGATTTCTCTGGGATGTGTATGTGGCAAGTAGATATACTAATGCCCAGTTGCACAAAAAAAAGCCAACACCCAGTTAACTAATATTTCCTCTTTTTCTTCTGTTATGAAAATGCGAGTTGTTTCATAATATGAATTCAACGCCACTTAATTTTGTTTTATTTTTACGTAGAAATATTTGTCATTCAGTTAAATATTTAGTAAAACGAAATCTGGTAGTCAAATATTTAATTCTCCAGTTACAATGTTCAAGTAAAAAGAAAAATAATCAGCTTGCATTGATTTTGTATTATGAAACAAATCGTAATTTCATATATGAAGAAAAAGATGAAGTATTACTTAACTGGCTGTTGCCTCTTTATTTGTGCAACTGGGCATAAGGAGTGTTCTTTGAAATCAAAATAGTTAGATTATAAAACTACGGGCAATTGTCATTTGTTATTGGGTATGAATAGATCACATTTGTGTAATAAATTTAAACGGATTTCAATGGTTCACTGTGTTGAAGATTGGCCAGCTCACAGATATTTCTCTGGGATGTGTCTGTGGCAAGTAGATAGACTAAGGAGTGTTCTTTGAAATCAACATAGATTAAAAAACTACGGGCAATTGTCATTTGTTATTGGGTATGAATGGTTCACATTTGTGTAATAAATTTAAACGGATTTCAGTGGTTCACTGTATTGAAGATTGGCCAGCTCACAGAGATTTCTCTGGGATGTGCCTGTGGCAAGTAGATAGACTAAGGAGTGTTCTTTGAAATCAACATAGATTAAAAAACTACGGGTAATTGTCATTTGTTGTTGGATATGAATAGTTCACATTTCTGTAATAAATTTAAACGGATTTCAGTGGTTCACTGTATTGAAGATTGGCCAGCTCACAGAGATTTCTCTGGGATGTGTCTGTGGCAAGTAGATAGACTAAGGAGTGTTCTTTGAAATCAACATAGATTAAAAAACTACGGGCAATTGTCATTTGTTATTGGGTATGAATGGTTCACATTTGTGTAATAAATTTAAACGGATTTCAGTGGTTCACTGTATTGAAGATTGGCCAGCTCACAGAGATTTCTCTGGGATGTGTCTGTGGCAAGTAGATAGACTAAGGAGTGTTCTTTGAAATCAACATAGATTAAAAAACTACGGGCAATTGTCATTTGTTATTGGGTATGAATGGTTCACATTTGTGTAATAAATTTAAACGGATTTCAGTGGTTCACTGTATTGAAGATTGGCCAGCTCACAGAGATTTCTCTGGGATGTGTCTGTGGCAAGTAGATAGACTAAGGAGTGTTCTTTGAAATCAACATAGATTAAAAAACTACGGGCAATTGTCATTTGTTATTGGGTATGAATGGTTCACATTTGTGTAATAAATTTAAACGGATTTCAGTGGTTCACTGTATTGAAGATTGGCCAGCTCACAGAGATTTCTCTGGGATGTGTCTGTGGCAAGTAGATAGACTAAGGAGTGTTCTTTGAAATCAACATAGATTAAAAAACTACGGGTAATTGTCATTTGTTATTGGATATGAATAGTTCACATTTCTGTAATAAATTTAAACGGATTTCAGTGGTTCACTGTATTGAAGATTGGCCAGCTCACAGAGATTTTGTCATAGATACAATATGGCTTGTATAAATATATTTGTTGGTTTTGGCTGACGGAAATTGTAATCCGAACTATATAGTATGCGAGTTTGGTGCATTTTGTATTTGTGGAACCACTGTGGCGAGAGAAAAGCTCATCCGATCGGAGTAATTCTGGTGTCAATTTTTGCGTAAAGAAACAGACAGTGGTGATTAATTTATTTTAAATTAAAATAATTAGTATCCACAAAAGTTTTAATTGCATAAAATTCAAATCTACAAAATAACGATTTTCAATGATTGGGAGCACTGTAACGAGAGAACTCGTCATATGATCGGAGCAATTCTAATCTAAATTTGTGAGTAAAAAAACTGTGGCGGATACTTTATATTAAATTAAAATAATTAATCTCAACATCTTATAAACGTTATCACGAAAAACTCATATGGCCGTGTAGACGACACAGCACACCCCGATTTTTTTTTACGTGTAGTTTTTGACCTACTCTCGCTAAAGATGTTTTCAAATCAAAAATATTTGGATTAAAAAACTAGTTTTTGACACAGGGAATCTTGTTAGATCGTCATAAATTTCCCAATTATTATTGGGCCTTTTTATAACTGCAGAGTAGTGTTTTGGCGAAGTATTATGATTTATTATAGCTTTTAACAGAAAATCTTCATTGTTCAATTTAATATTGCCTTCAATATCGCAAATTTTAATGTTATAGGTTTCGTTATTGTACGACTGAACGTCTGCTATTGCTATGCCATAATTGCTTATGATTTTCTCCACTGTTAAATTTTCCCCACAACTGGAACATGTTAATGATCCGAATGACAGAGATCTTTGAACGTTGCGTAAACTATTTTCATTGACAGTAAAAATGTCAAAAGGTAAGTAGCAGCTGAGTGAATTACGAAGGCGTACCACATTTTCCTCAGTGCATTTCTGGTAAACTGCCATAGGTTGGGGTATCATTTTATTTATCAAATATGTAATTTGACATTCGGCATTCAGTTCAGTTGAATTTTCAAATTTTTCAACGCAGTTTATACCGTTAAATACGTCACAAATTATATATGTTCGCAAGTCATACGTTTCAGACGTTATATTGTTAGTCGATATTATAGTCGATGTGAACTATTCATACCCAATAACAAATGACAATTGCCCGTAGTTTTTTAATCGAGCTGGCCAATCTTCAATACAGTGAACCACTGAAATCCGTTTAAATTTATTACACAAATGTGAACTATTCATACCCAATAACAAATGACAATTGCCCGTAGTTTTTTAATCTAACTATTTTGATTTCAAAGAACGCTTCTTAGTCTATCTACTTGCCACAGACACATCCCAGAGAAATCTCTGTGAGCTGGCCAATCTTCAATACAGTGAACCACTGAAATCCGTTTTTATTACAGAAATGTGAGCTATTCATACCCAATAACAAATGACAATTGCCCGGAATTTTTTTAATCTAACTATTTTGATTTCAAAGAACACTCCTTAATCTATCTACTTGCTACAGACACATCCCAGAGAAATCTCTGTGAGCTGCTCATTCTTCATTATCATTACTATCCAATGCTGAATTCAGAAATCTATCAAAGGATCATGAATATTTCATTTACAATAACAAATTAAAATAACTCGAACTAACATTTCTTAAAACTTTGTATCTCTAAATTAATGCGTGCATTAATTAATGTTCCAGAAGTTTCCTTCGATGTTTTACTAATAAAAAGTTTTTTACCTGCTATACAGTGGTTGGTGTTCGTTTATACGCACCATATTTTTTCAATGTTTCAGAAAAAATAAAAGAAAATTTACCATTTTAGGTATTTCTGATAACTATAAGTATTTTATTTTAGCAAAATATTTATGAATTTTGGTGTATTTCACAAAACTGTATTCATTAAAACTAAATTTGTTACTACGGTGCAAAAAAACCTGTTGCTTTCGTTTATGCGCATCTGCGTTTTTTTAACAAATTAATGAAAAATGTACCCGAGAATGATTAATTAGTACTTCGTTCCATTCCCTTATTCTTGATAACTTAAAAAATTTGTGTTGGCATCGACTGCCATAGATTTTGGAGCACGCTTGGGCCGAAATCACCCCAACATTGCTTAATGCACTGCTTCAATCATTTACTGGCGAAAATTGTCGTCCATTTGCATACACCTTTGCAGCCAATATACCCCAAAGATTCGCAATTGGATTGCAGTCAGGACTACATGCAAGCTAGCCCATTAATGGAATATTTTCCTTTTCAAACCAATCCTTAGCTTGTGTGAAACGTGGATCGGAGCATTGTTCTGCTGAAATATGAACGCGCTATGCATGTGGTCGCCAATAAATGGATTAAATCATCTTCAAGGTGCTCACATTGTTTGTCTGTATTCATTTTAGTAGTGACCAGGTGTCTTAAAATCCGCAGAGAACCTCCTCAAACCATTATCGTCCCACCAGCAACATTTCTCTTTGACCGAACTACAGTATGATTCCAGATATCGTGCCATTAACAACTACAGCAGTCTGGTCCGTCCTAATTGAAGTTTTTTCGTCAGAAAAAATCATTTGAACTCATTCTTTTGTCCAATGAATGTACTTTTGGGCAAATGTCAAACGACATTTCATATGTGCAGATGTTAAACGGGGTTTTGACTTAGGTTTAACCCATTTAATGGTTTTTGTTACATTCAGAAAACGTGCTACACTTTATTTAACTACTGCGAGGCCAAATTTCGATATGATTTGGCTACAGTACATTATATTTTTGATCGCTTCGTATTTAATTTGAAATTTTTGGCGTGCAGTAAGCTTTAAATTTTTTTTTGAAGGATGCTTGATGCCATAACTTTTAAGATTTTTCAAGTAATTTCTGATTAAACCTTCAGATCTTTCAATTTCCCTAGGAACGTGACGATTAAAGTATCTTAATTTCTTGTAAACTTCAATTTGCGCAATTTCTTTTGTGTTCCAACGTTTCCCCTTCCCCATCCCTGCTAAAACATCTCATAATATTTTCAAATTGTATCGCTTTGGAAGTTAAAACTTACCGATAAATTACAAAAATTACGTATTGCCAAAATAATTTGTTTTTCGTTAAAAATATTTTTTTTTACTGCACTGCGTATAAACGTATGCAACACTTATAGTTGGTATTTTCTCACTAAAAACCATATTTTAAAAATAACGCATTATATTTATACTCAAAACATGTCCCGTCATTTCTATCCCTGTTATTATTATTAGTTGAGGGCCATGTGGGCGTTCAAGCCACCCCGCACTGCGACCTAAAAGATCTTTTGTGCATGTCTATCCCTGTTAATAAACAACAAAAGTATTTATAGAAGAAACTAGACACAGAAAAAATTGACTTTAAAGAGAAATTTAAAGTGCGTATAAACGAATGCCAACCACTGTATATCAGCGCAGTAATACATATAAATATTTTGTTATTTATCGAAAACTTCACATTCGTGACCAAGTAACATTGTTTAAAGCAGTTAGTTTAATTCCGTAACATTTAAAGTGGGCATTGGATATTAACGAAAATATATTCAAATGAAAGATTCATTTTTTTTTGTATGATAATACATTTTTAAACCTTAAATAATCCTTAAGTAAGTTCTGCGCACTATTTGTTGTTCCCAAATTATATTTCCAAAATAAGTTTTTATTTAACATTTAGCAAAACCACATCTTTTGAATAAAATTTTGTATAAACAAAGTTTAATTTTTTAGTTTAAATCATTTATTGCAAATCAAAAAAAATTGTTGAGATTTCTTAGAACACTTTAAATTATTTTAGAAAAATACGATAATTTCTATTTTAATGAAATTTTTTAATTATTTTCAGAAAATAAAGTTAAATTCATTTATAACGAATTATCAATTAATTAAAATATTAATTAATTTTGCTTTGGTTAAATTTAGTTTTATCGAAACTTACAGTTAAAAAAAAATAAAAATAATTTTGATTAAAAGAAGAATTTAAAGTCTCAGAGAGATGACAAACACACGAGGACGTTTAATGATTGGGATAATTTTAATATAATTTATATATGTTTAATTTTGACATCTAATAATTGTAAGTTGAACTAATTTAAAAATTAAGGTTTAGACTTACCGAAAGCAATTTTGAACCGTCATACACGTATAAAGACATTTTCGATGAAGCAGTAGATAAAACAATCTGCACTGAGTTCGATTACTCAGAGGTCATCTCATCAAAAGGCATTGTTTCCAGCGTAAGCCACACTTACGAAGGCGACCCCAACATCGGTGCCGACTAATAAAGCAGTGTCAATACCTGCGAAGTCGACTCGGACATTGACGCCGACTAATAAGGCAATGTCACCGACGACAAGGAGTTCAGCGACGGCAATACCTCGTCATTAACGTCGGCTAATAAGGCTGAACCGCCGCGAAAAAAGAATCGACAGGACGATAACCCATATGAGCCCGTGTTCTCAAAATTAATGGACTCTGTCGATCAACAATTACTCGCCGAACAATCCGGTCCGGCATAAAAAAAAGTTTTGCCATAGAAGCTTCGGCAGATTTCAATAAATGGCTAATTTCCGAACAATCGGACTTTGTCCATTCAATATGTGGATTGTGGGCTATTTGAAAGCAAAAATAAAGAATTTAAAGAAAATAATTTTATTTTATGACTTTATTACAGTTTTTTTTTTATTTACCTACTATTTTTCTACATATTATAATATAACTAGTTTTACATCAAATGTGATTTTGAATTAAGAAAACTATTTCATTTTAAAAATTTTATTACAATGTTTATTTTATTATTTACTTTTTTTTAAGTTTTAAACTTTGTAGGCATAATAAAGAATTTAATATACAATTTGTTTGACTTATGAATTTTTTTAATGAATATTTGAGTATTACCAGGGCAGTAGATCTATTTCGTTAAAATTTGTTTTAAATAAATCCCTTATTTCTACTGCATTCCTGCTGGCGTTATTTGAACTCAGCCACAGGACTCGCTCAATCCCTGTGTTTTCTTCATTGCACCATCTTCCTGGCCGATGCGTTCCACCAACATAACTGTCGACTAAATCCGCACTCATGTATGCAGTTAGTTCTTTGTTACGTAGCCAATTATGCAGTACCACAGTAGCTTTTATTATTGTTATCACCGTGGTTTTGCTTGCTGAAATGGGTCGTCGGTGTATTCGCCACCTGATAGCGAGGATTCCAAAAGCATTTTCGACTACTCACTGGGCTCGGCATAGTCTGTAGTTGAATGCTTGTTTCTCGGGTGGAAGTACCCAACTGTTTCGACCCGGATAAGGGCGCATCAGATAAGGGAGCAACGGAAATGCTTCATCCCCAATAAAAACGGAGGGATATTCCATCTCTTCATTGTCCCGCATTCTTGGTGGCGGTGGCAAGTTTAAGTCAGCACCACCGCATATAATGGATTTTCTAAAATTGCTGCGTCTAAATATGGTGCTGTCTCCAACATAACCCGGGGCTCCAATATCTACAAAGATAATTTTTGTATTTCGCCTATAATAATAAAAATTCTTTTATATACTTAAACTTAAACTTTGATGTAAATAATATTTAATAACTTACTTGAACAAGGACGTGCTTTCCGTCTATTGCCCCCCGACAGTTTGGAAAATTGCACAGTTGTTCAAAATCGCCACTGATTTCCTGCCAAAATGATTCGCTGGGTACGGGGAAAACTGTCCCCTTTAGTACTTCCCATAACTATTGGCATGTTTCCCTTATTATTATAGAAGTTGTACTTTTGCCCAAACGAAAACCGTAGCGTCCAATTGGTATCACGCTATCACCACCGGGGAAGTAACTAAAAGAAATATCAAAATAAAAAACATTGCAAATTTCAAATATTTATGAAAAAACTTACCTAAGCGTCAAAGATAAACGTTGGCCGGCAGAGATCGATCTTTCACCAACATCCATTATGGTAATCGATGGTCCGACAGTGGATAATAACTCGTCAAATGCTGCAGGCGTCATTCGGTGGAAATTTGAAAAGGTTGCAGTATCTGATAACCTCATTTCCGCGACAAGGTTGGTAAAATATCCTTGTCGTGTTATTTCATGGTTAATTGGATTTACACCAAACCTTCCTTCATTATGCCCATGACGTTCAATACGGCGGCCTTCATAAGCGAAATACAAACGAGTAGCTATCGTATGTAACATTAACAAATCCCCGTTTAGCATGTTTGAAACGTTTTGTCTTGATAAATACATTTTTTATCCCTTACCAAAATTTAAAACAAATTTACAAAAGTAAATACCGAATGGGGGAAAAAATGCTAACAAATTTGACCCGTTAAAACTTTAAATGGCCCGAAAATGAAACGGATTTAATTAGAAAAACAATTTAATAAAAAAAAAAATATGACACGAATTAATTAAAATACGAAACAAATCACATTAAAAACTTAAAAAAATCGTCGAAATCACTATGAAACGAAATTTGGTTTAACTCCAACTCACAAAAAAGCCAAACCGAAATAAAACCATTTCAGAAAAATAGCCTACTAAGAAAAATATAAAAATGTTTGAGCAAAAGTCATCATTTGCTAACTTCAATTGTTTCCATGGCAATGAAAAAAATGTTGTGAAATATCATGAACAATTTTTTAAATCGTAAAGTGCAATCTAACCATGCGATTCTAATGTACTGTCACAGAGATTTCTCTTACCTAAGACTATTTTGCGATTCTGTACGTTCTTTTTGTTAAGAGAACCTCTTAAAAAATCTTTTAACTAAGCCATACGAAATAGGTGGTCATAGGCATCACAAATTTGACGTTTCTAGCAAAGTGTGGTTGTGCGAAATATTTTATAAAAAGAAATAAATAATATTTAATATAATTTATCTGAATTTGAAGTTTATCTGAATAAATAATCCGGTGAGTTTCACTATTTTACAATAACACACATATTTATTTATTTATATAATATAAAATAAAACATTTTGTTGCTTATTAATTTCTGTAAAAAATAAACATAACTTAAAATTTGATTTTTTGTTTGCAAAATATTTTATTTTTAGATAAATCAAATTATGTATGTATCATTATTTAAAATAAATATAAACGCTACCTGGTTGATAACAATATATTTTGATTTTCTCGTGAAATTTTAAGACATGGTCTTGTTATTACAACTTTTAACACTTTTACTAAGCGAGGAAGAGAGGTGGGTTTGTTTTTGTTTGATTTGTTGATATATGTACATATTACTGAACAATGCATGTTAATTTTCAGGGAAAATCGAAGGCAACACCCTCCGTTATCTACGGGATTCAACAAATCCGTTAGATGTCGAAGAAAATATTCTCAAAGAATTTTTTCGTCTTCCAAAGACATTTTTTTTTTTTCGCTGGCGCTTCATCCCATGGAGGGATTTGGCCGCTTCATTTGAAGTTTCGTAATCATTTTTTTAATGGATAATGAGTGATTAATTCATTGATCCAACATTAACCAGCCGTGAGTTTTTCATCACCCGCCGGGAATCGAACCCAGAACCTCCGGAGCTTAAAGCAAGCATGCTAACCACTGTGCCACCGGGGCGGCGTCCAAAGACATTAGCAGTCGGATTAATCGATGAATTGGAGCACCACAACGCAGAGGCTTCAGATATTCCATTTGCATTGCGGGTTAGTATTATTATACATTTATTAAATCCGCAGAATAATCTATTCGTTATTTAATGTTTATAGGTGTTGTCAACTCTACATTTCCTGGGGCATGGTTCCTACCAAAGAAGCATCGCTTCCAATTATCTTCTGCCGATGAGTCAGCCGAGTATTTCCCGGAATATAAACTATATATGCCAACTGATGATGACGTATATATCAAAACGTGTTAAATTTTGCGTGGACCAGGAAGAAAAAAATGCAATTAAAGAAGGGTAAAATAATTTATAATGTTCATATAATTTATCTAAAGTATTAAAATGTTATTCAGATTTTACACCAAGTTCGGCATTAAAGGTGTGATTGGTGCTATTGACTGCACCCATGTTGGTATTGTGGCCCCGCCGATGTATGATCCTGATCGACCAGCTAGATTGTATATGAACAGGAAAGGGTACTATAGCATTAATGTGGAAGGGGTAATATAAAAACCCAAAAGTATAAAAATAATTACTGATATATTTTATCTCTTTTTTAGATTGTGGATTCAAATCTTAAATTCCTTTCGGTTAACGCCAAATATCCCGGCAGCGTCCATGATTCAGCAATTTGGCAAACAACACCGGCAAGAATCCACTTAATAAGACAACACAATAGCCGCAGATAAAATTGGTTAATTGGAGATAGTGGTTATCCTTAGGAACCCTGGCTGCTAACACCATTCTCTCAACCAGCTAGCAGGCAAGAAAAATGTAATGCTATCCAAATTATGGTAAGAAACACAGTGGAGCGAGCATTCGGTGTTGTTAAAAATAAATTTAGGTGCATGAACGAATGTCGAACACTGCATTACACACCGGATAAAGCCGCATTATTAATTTATTGCCGTATTATTTTACACAACATGCTACTGGATTGTGGTATCAATGAAGAATTCGAAGATGAGGTAATAGTTATATGAATAGGAAGATGGCAAAGTCGAACATAGTTCAGGTAACAATTATTTGTCAGAGGGCCGAAGAATGCGAAGCGAATACACCAACACATTATAATTTATGTACATACTTTTGGTTAATAAAAAAAAATATATTTTATAACAAAATTTTTATTATCTTTTATTTTATTCATTCATTATGTATTATCATTTATCACATTATTTTATAAATTGATTATCACAACATACATACAGGTACCAGTCATTTTATTTCAGTCTTTTTTTATTTCATATTTTCTCGTTCTTATTTTTTATTTTCTAATTGTTTGGCCGGGATATACAGGGCTTGTGCCATCCTAGTCATGGCATCCGCGTTCTGTTGGTCTATGGCCAGACGTCGTTCCGCCATTAATGTTTTCCCTCCTTAGCACGATTTTCCGCCAGTTTTTCGATTTTGTCAACGAAATCGGAAATAGCGGATGAAAACGTGTTAGAATATTGCCGTTTTCGCGATGTAGATGCAGCGATCTGGGGTGGTGCGTTGGACGATGGTCCTGGCATCGGGATGGCCACTGTTGTTTCCATCGGGGGGTGGGCCACAGATACGCCAGTTTCTATCACAGAATTTGTCACACTCGTTTGATTTGCGTTCTAAAAAATATTTTGATTAATTCGTAATTATAAGTAATATTAAAACTGTATGTCTTACTTCAAATCCAATAACAGGTATCGCGTCATCTCCCCGAACTGAGACTATACCAAATAAATTTAGAGCCCTCTCTTCAAAAGCTGATAGAGAAGTCGTTGTTGTTTCACCGCCCTCTGTTACTAAAATTTCTTCTGTGATTTTGCGAGCCCTTGATTTTAGTTGGTATTTCCAGTGAGTAAGCGACTAAAAGCAACAAAATTTTTCAATTTCAAATAAACAAGTAACTGTAAAATTGTTTAACAAAATAGCTTACCGTTTTCCAATCTTTCGCAATTTTTACTGGCCCTTTAAGAACATTTAATTTGGTAGCCAACTCTTCCCATTTTTCTTCTAGATAAATTGTATTTTCTGGAGTATTTTTCCCCGCTTTAAATTGAGGATTTTCCTCCAGAAAACGTAAATAAGCCTCCAATTGCTCCATTGTTGTTCGTTGACCCCGTATTTGCCGTACATTTTCCATCTAATTAATTACAAATATAATTATCAAAAAATATTTCAATACATGTTAATTTAAATTACTTACTTTTGAAATAAAAATCACAGCTTACTTTATCAACTAAAAATGTAGAAATACAATTTAACAGTGCAGAGATGTTCTAACATCAGTTTTTTCGATGTTCGATAGTATTCATGTCTCTCTTTTCAAGAATAAAATTGTATACTATTTCGACTTTTGAATTAAGCTTTTTCTATTTCGATCTCAGCATGCTTGCATAAAACTTCATTCTATTTCTACTTTCATTCATCACTCTTTATCATTCAAATTTTTGTGTACGATATTTTATCGAATTGAAGAAAAGAGTAAGTATACAATAGGCTGAGATCGCATTAGAAAAATCGTAATGAAAAAAGGAAATAGAGTACAATTTTGTTCTTGTTACAAGAGACAAAATACTATCGAAAACGAATCGAAAGTGATGTTAGAACATCTCAGCACAGGTCTCCAAATTGTTTTTCCAAATATTTGGGGAGTTTTTAAGAGATATTTTAAGAGACCAATTAACAGAATACCAAAATTTCTCTTAGCTGTGATACTCTTAATAGTCTTAACGTCAGAATCGCACGGTAAAAATCTTGAATTCATGCAAAGCATCCTTTTCTGTCGTATTTTGAACAAAAATTCTTAGTTGAAGGTATGAATTTCGACACGTTCGTAGAAAAAAGTGTTATCTTTAATTATGAACAATTTTCAAATTTCGGGGAAAAAAGCGTGTATCGATTAATAGCTTATTTACATTCCACGACATTCGACGTCCGGAAAAAAAATTGAAACACATCATAGGAAGAACTACAAAGACAAAGAGAGAAAAAAACAATCATCTGCTTAAAAAGTCAATTAAAACCCGAGAAACAAACCGAGAAATCGTCGTTTGCTTTTTTTGCAGATGTCGAGTTTCATCTTTCTTCTGTAAAATCGTCGATGCGCGAATAAATAACTATAATATGGTTACATAAACAAGAAAACCAATCATTTGTATTGGTTTATGATATTTTTTGTTTAAATTTATTTTTTATGTTTGCAAGCATACTCAAGCGATTGCAACTCTCACAAACGCTCGGGCTTTAAATCTCACTTTCGTGATGAAGTGAAAGACAAACCAGTTCGCCTTTTTTATTTTTTATGTACCAAATCGATGTATCAAATATCGCAAACAACTTCAATTGTGATGTCGTCAAGCAATATCAAAATGATTAAAATTTAAATGAGGAACACAGTATCAGAAGTACCGTGCCCATATTTAAAATTAAGTGTGCAGACTAATCTTGTGGAATCCGCACAAAGAGTGTAAGCAATCAACCTTCAACATCAACATGTAACTGTTTTACATAAAGCGATATAAATAAAAATAATTTGAACGAGTTCCTAATTTTAACATTATTCTATCCAATTGCAATTCCCCGAGTTTCTGTATATGATAAGAGCGAAACTCAATAATATTTAATTAAAGGTACTCGAGCTCGACTCACTTGTTTTTTAAGCGGTAATTATGTACGAGTACCAAATCGTACTGGTATTGAAACCCGAAATACGTATTAATTTAAAAATTAACCTAAAAATAAATGAAGTGATATCTATATTTTGATATCTTTATATCACTTTATGATAAGTACTTATAGTAATAAATCCGTCTACCTAGGTAATCATTTTTAATATACATATTTGTTAAGGCTACATAATCACACTTTAACGTGAAATAATTCACAAGCATTTTGAATATCATAATAATGTTGTAATGAATACGATAATTGAAGGTGACATTTCATATATGTACATATAATCATCATTCGTTGAACGCACAATATATTTATAATAATGGATTTGTACACATATTATATTGGCGGTTTTCTACTGTTGGATGAATATATCTATAAATCTTTGTTAAATCGCGAAACTCTACAAAAACAATTGAATTCAACGTTTAATTGTGTTTCCAGAACCAGACTTGAAGTATTATTTTGTAACATAAATAAAATCCATATGCGATTGCCAGAATAACATTTATCATTTATGTATATCGTGTAGAATTGATGTTTTCATATTTTGTTTGTGTTTTTTTTTTTTTGATAACATGAGATTAAAATAATAAGTATGTAGTATGTACGTACATAAAATTCATTTTATACGCCACTGTGCACGAGCAGCAACAATAATAACAACTTGCCCAAAGTGGATACAAAAATAACACAGAACAGAAGAAGCGAAGAAAATAAAATTGAAATATGGGTTTTGCGTGTTTTTATCTTTGCGTATTCTCCTTGTACATAAAAAAAAAAAAAAAATTAAATAGAGGAGTCCCATTTGGTGAATGTTTCCGTTTTTTTTTCTTTTTGTTATAAACGTACATTTTAGTTTTATTTTTGTCTTTCTGTATTTTAATAAGTGTTATTGTTATTGCTTAATGTTTTAATGCTTTTTATACAGTTCGTACTATAAAATATGTATAAAGTTGACAACATAAAATTGAATGTTTATAAACTCCATTCAGTACAGACAAATCGACATTTCACAATGTATACATCATAAAAAGTTATGATCAATGATTATAAATTAAATTTCTTCTAATAATTACATGATAATGGTTGATGAATTCAAATAATAAAGTGATTATGGAAAATTTTATTTTTCATTTTCTAGGAAATCAATCATTTTTATGACAATAATTGAAATATAGGGGTGGATTTTTGTATTTTACGTACGGACGTTCACAATCCTTAAACATTATATACGTAGATCCAACCGAACAACTTTAATCCAAAACTAATGTAATCGTAGAACTTTCAATATTACATACAAAATAGTAAAAACAAACTTTAAATACTTGTTTAACTTTTTTATTATACTTCCATTTTCGAAACAACTTTGTTTTTAATTAATGAAACGAAACAATAACAACAAAGCAGCAGCAAACATAAATTGAATACTTTTTAGTTTTGTAATGTTTTATTGGTGCTTTGAAAAGTTCAGACAATACCATCTTGTTTCTTGCAAAGAATACATACGAGAATTAACTTTTTTTGTTTTTGTATTTTATCCCATTAACTACATACACATTGTATTATGGTTTGACGATTAGTTTTTTTCTTACAATTAGAGGCTAGGGCTTAGCATTTCGTTACAAATGATATTGGAAGGAAGAGAAATTTTTCGATGGCAGATTAATCCTTGGTAAATAGAAAATAATTGATGCAAGAAAAAAAATTAATCTGGGAAAGCTACAAATTTCTATTATGTTGTACTAAAAAACCAAATTTTATTTGCTTAATTTTTTAATAAGCTAATTTCGGTTTATTCGATATTGGTGGAGTGTTTTTTTTCTATTAAATAAATGTTCGAAACAACATTTACGATTTGTGTAAAATTAATAGCCAAATATCGAATAATTGATTGATTCAAAAAGCTGAAATAAAGCAATGCAATAATAGCTTTTTTATTGTTTTCACTAATATTGGTATTTTTATATTTTTTGATTGTATATTTTACTGTACTTAACTTATAATTTCAATTTATTTGGCCGAATTTTCGATTTTTCGCGTCATTGTCAAGGCAATAAAATTTTCCATCATAGAAAATATTTCTAATATGAAAAACAAATCAACCAAATTTTATAAAACAAACATACAATTATTCGAAAATATTAAAATTAAAAATTAAAAAAGAAAAATCTTCCTTACTTTCCAAAAATTATCCAAAACTTGTAAATGTTATTCAAAATTTTTTTTTTCTTGAATAACATGAAAAGAAACAAAAATTCAATTATGCTTTCTTTTGAACAGCTACTTAATTTCGTTCCAAATTTGTAAACAGTCACACGTAGTTATTTATTATATTGATATAATTAGATTGGAGTCTATCAATTTTATAATTTATAGGGTTTCTAGATATCCAAATATGGCAAGCCTCTTTAAAAAGTCTTTTACTTTTCTTTTTTTAAACTGCAATATTAACGCATTGTCGAAATCAAAATCATGTTTATGTTCATAAACATGTTTTACCAATGCTGATCTGTATGTGCTGTGAGTTATACATATTCGGCTGTTCTTTAATATTATTAACGTCCCTTTTATGTTGGTCTAAACGTTGTGATTTTTTTTTTCCCGAGAGAGACCGTCTTATTTATCTATTGGTACTTTATCTTTTAATTTTGTGTAAGAGTCGGATAGCTTGTACATAATTTTGTTTGCTGTTAATAAATTGTCTGAGTCATTTTTAAGGGTTTTACTAATCTTTTCGGTCAGTTTCGGTATGTATGTTAATGCGCCATATTTATTTTCATTATGATTTATTTGATTTTTATTAGTATAAGTGTATAATGTTTTTGTTATTAATTGTGTAACTAGTTTTAGTGGATAATTGTTCTGTAATATTGTACTTTTTAGATTTTCAATATTACATCGTTTATATTCACTGTCAGTTAAATATATTACACGTTTAATGAAAGATTGGGCAACGTTTCGTTTCATTTGGTAAGGATGAGCTGATAATGAAGTTAAGTAAATTACTCGAAGCTATCTCTTTATTCAGTCTTTATTATATTGTTTTATCTATGTAATTTTATGTAAAGCAATGGGAGTGTGCTATTTTGTTCAGTAAATTTTAATTTATTATGAAAAAAACTAAATTGTGCCTTAATAATTTCAACATTTGCCTTTTCAGTAGCCAAAATGATATCATCAACGTATTTGAAAATAAATGATGGTTCTTTATTGAATGTAGATAATTTTTCTAAAGCTATATCTGCTTATATTGGTGACAACGGATTTCCAAATGCCAAACCAAATTTTTGTTTGTAGAACATATCCCGATATTTAAAATAATTATTTTCGTTAACGCATAGTACATTCAAAATTTTGAAAAACTCATCTTTGGGCCACCAGCTTCCTCAACGGATACCCTACACAAATCAGCGTGTAAAACTGTTGATCTAAGCAGCAATTTTATATATTTTCAAAATGTTCGCGGCATTGCCTCAAAATCTGCTGAGTTTTATCGCTTTGTCATCGGTTCTACGTATCCAGTATAATAATTGTGGAAACCAATTTAAGTCCTGATATAATGTTCTGAGTATTACTTGGCAGACTACATTGTGTGCAGGTGTGATCGGTCGCTACTAAATAGTGTCAAAACAAGTAGGAGAGGTGTACTGATCGCTGTTCATTCGGCTATTATCAACTACGATGTCAACCATAAATTAATGGAAATCAATTTAAACACATCGGAGTTTTTGTTGTCTATAGGTACAATTAGGCGATTTCATTTAATTAAAACTCACTCAAAAATTATACGTCTCACTCGATGATAACGTATAAACTAATATCTAATTCATATTGAAGACATCACTTTTAGATCATCTTCTAATTTCAAAGTGATATATTACTTGCCAAGTGATAACGTGTAAACAGAATCAAAACGTTAATTGCTTCTCACTTTACTTTTTAAACTTGTTTAAATTTCATCTCATTAAATTATTCAATTGAAATTTCGATTCATGTTCAATTTATATTCAAATTACATTAAATTCACATTAAAATTTTATTCAAATCATATTCAAGTCGCACTCAATTCATATTCAAACCATAATTAATTTATATTCAATTCATATTCAGTTGACTTGCACTTCATATTTACTTCATATTCATTAATTCATATTCAGTTTGCATTCAAGTCATGTTCAATTCATTTTTGAGTCATCTTCAATTTATATTTAAATCATAATCGATTCATATTTAAGTTTTATTTAAGTCATTCTAAATTTTAAATTCAAGTCGCAATCAATTCAATCGATGAAATCTGGACAGTGGTTTTCTGGCATACATATTTATTTAATCTTGTTTCATAATTAAAATTGTTGTTGTCATCGTCAGAAACAAATTTTATGTAATCTGGCTTCACAAATTCTTGGAAAAACCGCTGTACTCTTTCGTACGATGTATTGGGATCCCCCATCAATAGACGAGGTGGTTTTCGAAGTATTTTTGAGTTCCGAGAATGTCTCATATTAAATGGCTTTTGTTTGTCCCTTTCCTGAGTAAAGCATTGAACCAAAAATAAGAAATACGGAACATTGAAAAATTGCTTTAGTTTTCATAGTAAACCATTGGATTTTGAATTTTATTTGTTTAACTTCAGTTTTTGAGGAATTTAATGAGATTACAGTATAATCAATTTTTTCCCCATCCACCGCTTCCTTCGAAATTACTGTCATCCGAATCGTCGTTATACAGTTCATCTAATTCACTATACTCATCTTCGAGTGCAAATGGAATATAACCCATACAAGTTCCAATGAGTTCGCAGGACGGCAAATGGTAATAGGATGTACGTAAAACTGGCCCACGGCGATACAATGGGCCAATGTCAAGTTATCATTGTAACACCCATAACATCCTCTATTACCAAAAACAATATATTCACAGGGGTGGCTCTACCATATAGGCGAACTAGGCGGCCACCTAGGACGCTGAACTGTTGAGGGCGCATAAAAATACGGCATTTATACTTTTTTTTAATTTTTTTTATCAAATAAAATCTAAGATCTATTTATATAATATTCGTAATTTACGAACAATTTTTTTAGTTCAATAAAGCAAATTTACACATGCATAGACAAGTAACATCACAAATTCATGTTGCGTGTAATCGCAACATCACCTCGCGGTTACACAGTCTAAACGCATGAAAAACACCCAAAAACTTCTCGTGTAACGAGAAAATGCTCCAAGAAAAAAACGTAAATATTCATTCTGCTATCCAACAATTACCGAATACGAAATTGTTTTTAGAGAACTTAAGGAGCGATATTGGATTTGGCACTATGTTAGTAGATGCTTCTGAGCTTGCTAAGGAAATTGACTTTTCAGCGGAATTTGAACAATATATATATATATATATATATATATATATATATATATATATATATATATATATATATATATATATATAACAGTATAGTTTTAAATTTATCGAAACAGTTTGATAGTTTCCATTGTAATGCATAGAAGAATTGTATTGCCAAAGTTCAAAATAATATGATATCAAATCCAAAATCATTCTGGAATTTCGTTGACTCCATAAGAAAAACTGTTGGGCTTCCGTCAACAATGTTGTTCAATGATATAACTGGGAATAATTCTGATGATATTGCAAACTTATTTGGTTCGTTTTTTCAAAATGTTTATAAACGAACTGATATTGTTAGCCAACACCTTGCTTGTATACCCCTTACATATCTCCACATGATATCATTAAATCCCTCCATCTTTTTAAGGATGGATGTGGCCCAGATGGTATTCCTTCAAATTTTCTTAAACAATTCTGTAACGAAATGGCTCAGCCTTTGTCGATTTTATTTAATAGTTCACTTTTGAAAGGTGTTTTTCCGGTTGTCTGGAAATCGTCTCATATTGTACCGTTATTTAAATCAGAAAGTCGAAGTGAAGAATCTAACCGAGGTATTTCATTATTGTCAGAAATTCCTAAATTATTTGAGTCGATTGTTTGTGACTATATGTTTTTCGGTCTTAAGTAACTTAGTACTACGGTTTTTCCGAGAACGTTCTTCTGTATCAAACTTATTGTTAGTAGAATTTACGAAACGTGCAACAGAGGTGGTTGAAGGCAATGCTCAACTTGATGTTATTTATACCGACTTTAGTAAGGCGTTTGACTCAATTCATCACTTTATCGTTCTTCAAAAATTAAAACTACTTGGTATTAATGATAATTCGATCAAATCACTTGAGTCATACCTTACTAGGCGGATTCAGCGAGTAAAAATTAATAATAGCTTATCTGATCCAATGTACATTTTGGGGTACCTAAAGGCTTATTTCTCGGTCCGCTTATTTTCATATTATTTTTAAATGATATCACGAAATGTATAAATTTAATTATACATTTAGAATTGAGTCAGTACAAAAATCTTTTCTAATTTTTTATCCAAGGAAAATGGCTACGGACCTTTTTGTGTCTTTGCCTGGTCCTAGTAGACCGCCACCCAAGCCTATCCAAGGAAAACAGGTGGGTTTGACCACCGATTACTGTTGTGGGAAAATATTAGGAAACTACCTCCATATGTTTAAATATGTAAATCCTTGAAGATTGTTCCTCTTGAAATTCGTCGTCAACACTCTGGAGCAATTTTTACTTAAGGGAGAACACCACTGTGAGATTTTCAAAAAATCGATTTTTTTTTTTTGCCTTTAAAAAATTCTTTAGACCCTCAAAAATATAATATAAATTCGTTTATAGCTAAAAAAATTTTTTTTAGAAGGTTTTCAGGCATTTTCCTGAGAGCTCTTATTGAGAAGCTATTGATACCAAAAACTTTAAACGCGTTTTTCTCGAAACCGTGTTTTGGAAAACTGCACGCAGCAGAACTCAATCAATTTTTGTTCAATCGACTTGAAAATTTAACTATAGCTTCTTAAATAGATTTAAAATCGAAGTACATAAGTTTTTTTTGATTCATTAAAAATTAAAAAAGATATACAACTTTTTATACGAAAATTATAGTCGAAAAATGAAACTTTTTCTTCAAACTTGTCTCAATTTTTTATTTTTTCGAATTTTTTAATTTCCTCATGTACTTCGATGCTAAAACTAATATATTTCATGAAAATATTTTATTTTTTGTTCCAGGAACAAATTTAAGACACTTCTACTGCGTGCAGCGGAGCGACTCTAGGCAAAATCACTTCTACTAAAGCTACTCTAGGGCCGCATTTTGTATTTTTTTTTACATACAAATTTTTTTTTGTTTACTTAAATATATGCCAAATATAGCCTAAAAGTTTTTTTTTCTCTAAACCCAACACATTTCTCAAAAAAAAAATACCAAACTAACCACTTGAAAATGGTAGGTCACAGTGGTGTTCTCCCTTAATGGGCACATTTCATATATTTGCAAAAAAAAAAAAAAATGGGAAATTGTAGCTTCTTCTATCATCCACTTAAAAATACTGGCACTCGCAGCACTAAGAATTGTGTTTATTTTGACAACGCTACGTCATTGTTGTTTTCATTATATTTTGTTATTCCAAAAGTATAAATACATGAGGAAAAGTGCGAATACATTTTATCCATATAAAAAAATGAGACGGACATACTAAAATTTTTTTTTCTTTCAAAATGTTACTATGATCTTTGAAATTTTGAGCAACTTTTACGAGAAATGATAAACCGGTTCATTTTCGTTTTTTCCATTTTTTTCGACAAAAAAAAACTTGTGGATTGCAGCAAATAGTATTAAATACCACATTTTGAATATGCATCTTCATAATAGAAGCAAATAATAATAAATTGAACACTTTTCTCGTACATCAAACACGGCAACAATTAAAATTGTATTTTGTTTTGTTATTTATGTTTAAAAGTGTACGCTTATGGTTCCTAATTAATTTTTCTGATATAAATAAATAAATACAATAGTTGCTTTCCAATCGACCAATGAGCAAATCGCTAGTAGAAAGGTTTTGGCTTTTGCTAAGGTCGATTGGTAAGCTCAAAAATTGATGATTTGAGTTAAACATAACCTCAACATTATAATAACATTTATCTTACAAATTATGTATTAGAAATTGAAATACAGAGAAATCTTTATAATGAACACCAGTTTAACGAGCATTTTACTATAACGAAATTTTCATTCGCTAAAATGTAAATTTTGATATGGAACGTTACTATGGCTCTGTAACGAAATTACAATATAGCAAAATAATGTTTCCGGTCCCTTTGTTTCCGGTAAAGCAAAATTTCACTTTCTTAATTAATTTTGATCAAATAAATTTTAACAGCTTTTCTAGAATTAAACACTATTCAAACAAATTTTAGAATTTCGTATCGCTGGATTATCGTATTGCTATAATTTCGTTGCGAAATTTAGTTTTAAAATTATAATATATTCACCCTATAACTGTAGATTTCATAGTTCTTTTAACCCTAAAGCTCTTAACATATTATGTAGATATGTAAACAAAAACAAACACAAAAATATAACGGGATTAATTTCGAAAAAAATGTGTTTGTTCTTTTCCTCGTAAAGTTAGCGGTAAATTGAAATTAAAAAAATGAGCATGCTTAAATAAAAATGTTTTGTATTAATACACAATAAATAAAAAATAGAGACTGTCAGGCTCTTGTTAAGAGCTTTAGGGTTAAATAATGTGTCAATTTTAGTTCCTGCAAATAATCTGTATGACTTCAGAAACCTATTGAATTTTTTAACTCCTTTCAAAATTGTTTAAAAAGAAATCTAAAACTAATTTTGTGGAGCGCATTTTAGTTTTCGGGAGGATGGGGAAAACCTCTTTCAAAGGGGGAATTGTCCTCCACAAAGTAGGACGGGATGCAATCCTTATTATAATTGACTGTATATCTTGCAAACATATTAGAACCAAACTGTACCTGTCAATTTAATCATCAGGAAGACTATTCTTCTAAACCGAACTAAAAAACGGTCAACTAAGTTTGGATAGAAAATAAAAGCTGTTGTTTAAAATAAAATAAATAGAAAACAAATAAATAATTTTAGTTGATTGCAACAATAACGATTGACGTGCCTTTTTCATTAGTCCCTAAAAACTCTATTGCATCTTACATATCTGCCAAAGATAATTTAAAATGATAAAGAAACCAAACAGAAATTGGTGTTTTTAGGAAACAAAAGCCTTAATTGAAGTTTACGCGAATAGGTAGGAAGAATATGCAAAAATTGTAAATAACACCAATTTTGGGAGTCAGTGTTAACTGATCTAGAGGCTATGGTTGTCTTGATAAGCATGAATTTGTATTTTTGGTATATAAGGTAACGGCACCCATTTCTGACACCTTAATAGATATTTGAAAAAGAATCAATTTTGAAAACCTGGCAAAAATAGCTTTTAAGTTAAATTTTCAATTCCTACGCGATTATATAATTATTATTAGTAAATATCGCATCCAAAAATGAGAAATTTGAAAAAATTAGTGAAGAAATGTAAATATTTGCAATAAATATAGGGTCCTAGTTTTCACCCATTTCTGACATACCAAAAGCCATAGGCACCTATTGCGTAACACCTCGTCACCAATTTGTGACACCTACATTTCAGAAGGAAGTAACTACTTAAAACTCATTATTTTAGTTAAAAAAATTTAATTATTTTTAATTAAACAAAATTTAATTTAGTACATTTCAGCTTAAAAAATAAAATATTTATAAGTACAGTGTAATTCGCTTATAACGACATTGAGAAAATCACTAAAATCCGTCGTTACAACCGAATGTCGTAATATGCGAATTGTGTTAAAACTAAAAAATATTCTATATGTATTATAGCACCACATGTATATTTTTTAATGATAAATCAATTTAAAACAAATAATGAAACATACATTCAATTCATTATTTTTTAATTCAAAAGTTCATAGCTCCACTTTGACACTCAAAAGCCTTTTGAGTAGAAACTCTATTTTTCCAAATCGTGCTGATCATAGAGTGTGATACGTCATATTGTTTTGCTAAAAAATGCTCTTCGGTTTTTCTAGTTGATGGTTCCATTATTTCGTTTTATGTAGGTACATATGTGCCATACAACTTTTAATTCAGTTAAAAATTATAATAAGATGAATGGTTATTTAACTGGTTTTAATTGTTATTTTACTTTTTTATTTACGCAATTAAAGTTTGAAATTCACTTGAAAATTAAATTTATAGAATATGTATAAATAAAACCGTACACAATACTGTATATCACCGAAACATGTAGAAAAGAAATTTGAGTATAAAGCAAAATGAGTCAATAAAAAAAGCTGTGTTTTTTTATTCGCTCCCGAAAGCTGCTATCGAGAGCCGTCATTTTTATATGCCTAAATTTAAATTTAGTGCGCTATTTATTGGTAAACTACTTTTATTTAACATCAAACTATCATTTTTAATTCACTTGTTTAGCGTAAATTTTATACAAAAAATATTTGGTTCTATGCATATTTATACGGAGCGCTATCGGGAGCTACATTTTATGACGGCTCCCGATAGCAGCTATCCGGAGCGAATAAAAAAACAGCTAAAGTAGACAGATATGTTTGGTTTTTTGTAAAAAATATTTCTATTTTATTTTACACATTTTTGGCCGAAATAAGCGAACAATTTTTACATTTTTCTATGGAAAATTGGTCGTTATATCAGAATTGTCGTAATAACCGAAGTCGTTTTAAGCGAATGATTCCTAATGACAAAATAGAACAAATCAAACTTTCTTTTAAATTTCGACGTTATAAACGAAATGTCGTTATATCCGAGGGCGTTATAAGTGAATTTCACTGTATTTAATATTCAAGTATCACTTCAGTTCAGTATATATAAAACTAAAAATTAATTGAGTATATTAACATTTGTACTATGTATGTATGGTCGATTTTAACGAGCCTTTATAAATTCCTTTATTTTTCCATAATTTTATTAAATTTTCCCATTTCTGGAACTTTGAACATTCCCCTATTGTTCTCCTGAATTGGTTCCGGGATTATTTCCACTATGTCCTCGGTTTTGTACCACAGACGATCCTCTTTTCTGGCCACTTGAATCGAAACGGACCACTGAAGATCATAGAGCTTATCAATGCTTTATCTTCCGCTACCGCAATAACAATGCCAGGGAAATATTCCTCTTCATACATAAATATGACATAGCTACCAGCTTTAATTTCTGGAATGCCTATCGTTTTTGTTTTTAAGTTGGGTTTCTCCAAACTTTTTTTCACAATTTTACTTTTAATTTGATTAAATTGGCCTTTTTTGCTTACCGATGTTTGCTTCTTTAACAGATTTCTCTCCTTTCTATCTGCTTTTGCTTTTTCCTCATTTTCTTTGATGAGCTGTTTCTTTTTGTAGTAAGCCAACCATTCATCTAAAGTCGCCACGCTTGGAACTTTAATTCGTGGACGTTTGATAGGCAACTTGCCTTTATCTTCATTTGGCCAAAAAAAAGATGATTTGAACGGTGTTGGCGCATCATCCATGACGGTCACCATTACCTTTTGAGGGGAAACTTCTCCCCGGATGCCGGAATGATCTTCATTATTTGATAAAAATGCGCTCGATGATTCGGATAAAAGAGGGTCTACATCCAAATTGAGCGATCTGGGAGATTTCTGAATATTAGGAATATCACTTTCAGAAGTGTGCATGGAAATGTTTTCGTTGTCTTCCAGAACGGATGGTGATCCGTTTTGAAACAAGTCGTTCATATGAGCCTCAATTACTAAAGAGCCATCAATCAAGTTAAAGACTCGGTAATCATCCACATAACCGATTTCGTTTAAACCAATAGTTTGCAGTTCCATATTGACGTCAGTTATGTCCACATGACTATCATCTTGTAATAATTCATTTTTATTGTATGAATTGGACATTTTTTTCCAAATATCAAATAAACCCTTATTTTCAATGGATCCGTACCATGTGTCACCTGATATTAGGAATTGCGCCATTATATTTGGATCAATCTGCTTTTCAAAATTTTGCAACATTAAATATTCGTTAACTTGCAAGCAATTGATGCCGGAAATATTATTGAGTGTGGTAGAGGTTGCGGGCGGCGGAACACAATCGGGTACTCCTACTACATCAACAGTTGGTTGCGTTTGCGTTGAGACTAATAGTTTGTGATATGGTATATTGTCTGCATCAAACGGATATAGCCCACAAACTTTAAATCCACTTTTTAAGTTATCCGCTATGTTACTCATCCCAATTACTTTTTCCAATATCGGTGCGAAATCCGATTTCTTAACTTTGATGTTTCTTGTGGTGTCTCTCCATTCCTGTACCTGTAAATAAGTCAACTAAGTAATTAGGTATATTATTTATAAAGTTGATATACAATAAAATATACCTGTGCTCTCCAAACGGCTTTCAAGGGACGAAAAACGGCTACATCCATTGGCTGTAACAGGTGAGTTGCGTTTGGATAAAGCGATACTAAGATGATCTGGTGCTCTCTGCAAAATTCACTGACGTTCATCGTCAAGTGTGAAGAATGTCCGTCTACAAAGAGTATCACTGGCCGTTCGATATGATTTTCATCGAGCCACTTGTTAAACACAGTAGCAATATACTCAAAAAATGACTCTCCAGTCATCCATCCATTATCGGAGCGTCCAAGTCCCCAACCTTTCGGAGTACTACGAACCACCGGATATGGAATACGTTTTTGCGTATGCATTATCATTGGGTATGGTACCATTCCTGCAGCGTTGCCAACCACAAGCGTTGTTATGCACTCCTTTTCGTCATTGCCCGCCACATAATGCGTTACCTTGGCACCCTTTCGAACAATGATGTCCTCAGATTTTGGAGACATATAGAAAGCGGTTTCATCCATGTTGAATATTCTAGAGGGATCACGGACAACACCCTCATAACCATTACTGATAGGAAAGAAGCTACTTCTCCGTGCCAATCACGTATCTTTTTTTCAGTTATTCCCGCTCGAGGTGGTGTCAACTTTTGGCATTTTCGGTGCACCACTTCCGGATGCCTTTTCAAGAAAGCATAATACCATTTCTTGCTCGGTTTATTATTTTTAAACTTGGTGATTCTCGCCGATTTATTTAAATACAGCTGGACGCTAGCTAGCAATTGCGATTTTGTAGTTGGAAAACCGCGCTCGGCAATTTCAAAAATCCAACGCTCGATTCTGTCTTCCTCCTGTTTGGTAAGAGTGGTTCCAGGGCCACTTTTTTTGTCAATTGAATATTTTCCAGACTTCTTTGAAATGAGTGTAGCTCTTGGAATACCAAATTGTTTGCTTGCACTTTTTACGGACATCCCGTCTTTTATCGCTTCGAGTGCTCTTAGCACATCTTCCTTGGTATACTTCATTCTTCCTTGAAATTCTATGATTCAAAATAAAAAATAAAAAGCGTTGGTGCTATTCGGATTAGCCATAGCCGAGGCCATGCCAGAAATAGGTTACATTAAAATAACGCCGTTCCCTTTTTCTGACACAGGGTGTCAGAAATAAGTTACAGTAAAATAACGCATATCCCTATTTCTGACACAGGTGTCAGAAATGGGTTACCACTATGAATCTGGAACGTATTAATAACACCTAAACTTAATCGAGAAATAACATAATTTAACGCGGGTTTTGAATAAAAATGTTGAAAATTCAATATTCTTCTATACACATATACACTTGCATAAAAATAAAATTCATTTTCTTTTAAATTATCACTAAATTAGATTTGCACTTTACTCACCAAAATAGTATGTCCGTTTACGAGAACTGTTATTGCACGAATGAATTTATTTAAAATAAGTAAAAACTGGTCTACAAATAGTATTGCCCGATCAATATCGATGCCCAAGTATAACAACACAGAACTCAAAATTGAGCTACTGTATTTTCCTTTGGATTTTCACAAAATATCCGAAACTCAACAGAACTCGAATACATTAGAAATACAATATAGTATTGGACTGTATATGTATACATTTTATATATACAATTTTTTTTTGTTTACTACGTAGTTTATCAGTTCATTTTTATGTCTTGTTGATATTTTGTGTCGTGTGATTACTGATTAGTGCTTACTGCTTAGTGAAGATCAGGAGTCAATAAAACAATTGGTAATTATAACAAATTTTATAAAATTTCCATTTTAATTGTATTTCATTTTTCAGAAATCAATAATAATAAGTGCAAAACATTTCATCATTACAAATATTTTGAGAGGTAAATTTTGTCGCACAAATTTAATACATATTTAATATTTAATAATTTTAATATTTTATAGTTTTAGATTGTAGGTACTTTGGAGAAATTTCCTAATGCAATACAAGCAGAATTTAAACAGATATCTACTAAATATTTGTATTATTTAAAAGATATGCGAAGAAAATAAAAAATTACAAAGAATAAAAATACAAAAATATAAATTTGGTTTCATTAATGTATTTGATTTACAGGACAAATTTCGAGCTTGACATTACCCACACACACACACATTAAAAAGTATTCCCGCCAATATTATTTGTACACACACACACATGTAAATAACTTTTACATAGTGAGTTCTGTGAGTTCCCACTAATTACGACACGGTAGCATATGTTTTCTTATAATAATACATAACTCAAACAGAGGTAAACCCAGAACTAAGTTATGGATATCCTACGAAATATTGTAAAATAGTTTGATTTAAAAATACTTGGGTGTGGAATCCCAAGTATTTTTAAATCCAACTATTTTATAATATTTCGTAGGATATCCATAACTTAGTTCTGGGTTTACCTCTGTTTGAGTTATGAATTATTATAAGAAAACATATGCTACCGTGTCGCAATTAGTGGGAACTCACAGAACTCGCTATATAAAAATTATATACACATGTATTTGTGTAAAAATAATGCCGGGAATATTTTATAATGTGTATGTGTGTGTGTGTGTGTGTGTGTGTGTGTGTAATAATTCATTAATGAAACAAAATTTATATTTTAGTATTTTTATTTTGATTTACGTATACATAACAATGCCATCATCGGCTTCTTCTGCACTGTCACGGAAGATGGAAGCGGCAACGTATTTTCATTTTCATCAATGTCTAATACTGAAATGAAATTAAAAAGCGAGCATTATGATTATTTTAGTTTAAGTTCTCAAAAACATTAAACTTGTTATACTTATTTTTATACCAAATACCCTACCTACTTACTTGCAATTTCAGTTTAACGTCATCCTGTATACTAAATAATTTGCTAGGTGTGCTCGTCTCGATTTTGTGTCGAGGTGTATATGGAACTCGTCCTCCTAATGAATAAAACAATAAAATAAATTACAGTATTTTTTATAAATTCTTTGTTTAACTTATATTAGAATTTATTCTCACCAAAGCAAACTTCACAAAAATCTTCACCAACTAATCACCAACCAATGTATTAGCACCTAGCCACAAAAACAAACTTATAAACTACGTAGTTAAGAAAAACTTGTTTATGTAAATAAATTGTATACAAATACACACCAATACTACATTGTATTTCTAATGAATTCGAGTTCTGTTGAGTTTCGGATATTTTGTCAAAATCCAAAAGAAAATGCAGTAGCTCAATTTTGAGTTCTGTGATGTTATACTTGGGATTAGTTTATCTAAAACCGAGCAATCATTTTATTTGATTTTCGTGGCTCAATTTTACGCAAAAATGATATAATAACCAAAAGTGTCAGAAATAAGTGCTATGTCAGGAATAGGTTCCGTTACCTTAAATTAAATTAAATTTTTTGATGTGTAAATTTTATTGCAGACAAATGTCACAACAATTGAGCATGTCGAAGTCAAATGGCAGGCGCTATGGAGGACATACTAACTCTCTAAATACGGAGGAAGTGGTGGAGACACTTCCCGGTTTATTTTTTTAGATTTGATGGATGGCACACAAGTTCCGAAGCGAAAAAGGCGCAAAACAAAAAGCGACAGGCTGTATGACCTGAAATGTAGGTAATATGAGGAGAAAATAAAAGCCTCTCAGCAAAAGGCTGAATCATCCAAGAAACGGACCCAATTCCTCGAAGAATTCATTAAAGGCAAAGAGCGAATTAGAGAGGAACGATAGAGGGAAATTATTGCTGCATTAGCAAATAATAATTAATCAATTTTTTTTAATTTTAATTTTATTTTTATAAATTAAATTGAATTACAAATGGGATAAAATTTTTAAATAAATTGTTTTAATTTATACCAGGGAACATCTGTTCTAGCAGTTCTTGTCTTCTATAGGTGTCTTCTTCGATTATGAGGTTTTCTTCAACCGTGTCATCAGCTGTTATAACTATTTCTTCCTTTGTGTCTATAATATCATTTTTGTCAATACAAATATTGTATAGCACGCAGGCAGCAATGGCACAATTTACAACAAAATCAATTGTAATGTTCTCAAATCTAGACAGTCTTCTGAACCTATTTTTCAGAAGGTCAAATGCGTGCTCTACTACTACTCGGGTCCCGGAGTGTTTTCTATTAAAATATTTTTGAAAATCGGAAAGATTGCCCGTGTCCCTGTATTTGGTATTAGCCAACTAAGGCAAGAATATGCAAAATCTCCCAATATGACTCGATGAGCTTTTATCAAGGTCTCCAGATTTTCACTGCATCTTTGGTAGAGCTCTTTTTCTTTAACATCCGACTATCATGCATGCTTCCTGGTTCTCCGACATGAATGGCGTAAAATTTACGATCTGGACCAACGGCAGCTTGTATTAAAATACTGTAATATTTTTTGCGATTGTAATAATCATTGAAATTCATCTTCGGCTTAGGGATCTATAAATGACTCCCGTCAATAGTCTCTAGCACATGAGGAAATCCTTTCATTTGTTCAAAACTGTTTTCAATATCCGTTTGTTCCGCTTCTTCTTTTGGCCATTTTATATTTAAATGTGCGCAACGAACTAACCAGTGCGTAATACACACAATTAATCTATGAGCAGAACTCATACTAAAATCGAACAGGTTTGATATTTCGCGAAATCAGAGCATCACAAAAAACCATTTTCTGCACCTACTTCTGGTACACCACCTTTGTTAGATCTTTCCATCGCCTTTTGATATTTATCTGAAAAAATTAATTTTTAAAATGATATCATATTATAATTTTATAGATTACCTACCAATGAGTAAGCAATTGATCTTTATAACCAAAAATTGTCCCTATACAATTTTGGATCCTAATTTTTTTTAGTTCGGGAACATATTCTTCAAGGGAGCTGGAAGATGCTGAGTCCGACTCTGACCAGATCATCTCTTTGATATTATCTAAGCTTGAGTCAGATGAATCAGCCAACTAAAAATATATACTATGTATTCAAAAAATTTACTTTTTAATTTTACCTTAAATATTTGATCACTTATATTTGAATGAATCAAATAACAATAAATAATTCTAATTTTAGAAAAACGTGTGCAGCTTCACTGTTAATATTAATTAAAAAATGTAGATTTATAATAATTAGTTTTTTTTATAAACACAACGCGCCAAACAAAATCAATAAAATATTCAAATTTTAACATATGCATCAATCGGTTTTACACCCAACCAACTAGCGTCGAAATTGTGGGTAACTCCTTCTAACTACTCGTAATAAAATAGCAAGAGCACATACGAGTAGATAAGTTCCAAAGACAAAAACCTTTCTACTAGCGGTTTGCTAGCGGGTGCTTGCGGTTGGTCGATTGGAAAGCAACTAATGTGCGAAGAAAACATAAAATCAAAACAATCTAACATGCTTTGCAACTTCAAAATAACAATAGAAAGATATTCGAATTCAAATTTGAATGGAGGCAATGAAAGAGATGATTATTGTATTGATTATAAATTTCGAGTTATGTTTATGACGTACATTACAAAAACAACAATATTGTAAATTTCAACAATACTTTATTTTTCATGACTATTTTCCCTAAGAAATAAACATTTTCATGACTCGATTTTTCAATCGAATCACATTACATGTTTTAAGAACATTTTCGTATAAAAACAAAACAAAAGGTCACATTTCTAATAAACTTAAACTGTAAATGAAAATAACCGTTTTCCCATATACACTCCCAAGCAACTAAATCGACTCAATCCTTCAGTGCTCACAGCAAGGCAAATTTTTTTAAAACAGCTAAACCGATTTTCACAAGACATTCTTTTTTCGAAAGCCGGTTTTTTTTACTTTAAAATGAGACTATTTTCATGAAAATTGGTTCAGTACTTTTTTTTATAATGAATTTTGAATGAAAACGCAGTAAACATTGATGATTATGAAAAAAAAATGTTGAGCATAAAATTTAAATTACAACAAAATATTCAACCAAAACAAAAACAATTGTATTGGTTAATACTTAGTATGCCCCCTTGCATCTGCAAGATATGCTTGATCCAAGAGAATGCCCTCGATATATCGTTCAGCGGTCAGAACTCCTATACGGCCTACACCAGGTTCGAAAACAACATCGGTTTTCCACTCAAACGATACGCCAGCCCACACCATGCACGAACCGCCGCCGTATGAGACTGTTTCAGCAAAACAGCACTGCGAAAATCGCTCTCCTGGACGCCGGTAGCCTGGTCTCTCCTATCACTACCATGGAGACATATTCTGCAGTCGTCACTGAATAAAACGTACGTCCATTGCTCCATGCTCCAATTGATGTGTTCGCGAGCAAATTTCAGTCGCTTTTTGCGGTAGCGTGCTGTCAATTTTGGGTCTCTAGCGGCTCGTCTTGGAGTGGGGTTGGCTTCCTTCAATCGTCTTTTGACTGTCCATTCACTAACAACTACATTTCGAACTTGTTTTAGCTCCTGCTGCATATCGACGCCCGTGAGAGGGCGATTTCGCAGTGAAGTTATCTCAGATCTCTAGTAATTTGGCGATATTTTCTAAAATATACACACATAGATACACAATTATGTATGGATATATTTCAAAATTTGTAAATTTAAAATGATGCTCACAACATTTAATGGTACTCGTAAATTATTATGCTTACCCGTGACATGTAGCAAAATTGTTTTACAAATGCAACCAATTAAAAACAGATACGTGTGTTGTTAAAATTACACCCGATAAAAAAGGAAATTAGAGTACATACAACGTTTCTACTTCTATTAATTTATCATTTAAATTGCTATTTAAGCGAAAATATATTTTTATATTGACATGAAATAGCGTTTTAGTTCTTCTCAGTGTATATAATTTTACGGCCTCCGCCTTTTCCATAAACATTATGTACATATACATACGTATAGTATGTATGTTCATAATACGTATACGAATAGTATGCTGTTATTATGATTATTATTATTTTTTGTTTTTTCTAAACATTAATGTATTTAATTGTGAGATAACTAAAATAACATAAATTCCAAGCATGTTGTTTTCGGGTTTTTATATTTATTTTATGTTTTTGAGTAATTTATATAGTATTTGCCTTCCTCTTTAATGTACAATGCATGTGTATAATTTAAATAATATTTTGTGTATGTTTTTATGCAAAAACAAAATATACAATGTGTAATGCACAATAATTCTCTGTATGTAATAAACGAAATACATATATTTTGTTGTTTTTCTGACAATGTAGATAACATAGTTTTATGGAATGAGTGTTTTATGTACATACAGTACAATATACGTGATAATCGCTGTCATTGGTTTCATTTGTTGATGCATTTTAGATTTCGAACGTTGTTTCTAACTTTAGTTTCAACCAGTTCTTATGTTACATCAAAATTCGCATATTTGGCCGTAAAAATGTGAAATGGAAACCAATTATGATAATAATCCGTTTCTTCTTATACTCGTATCTATGTACATATTTACAACAAAGAATTATATGCTAGAAAATAATAAGAAACACTATTATTAAATAATAAAAAATTTATAACAGACAAAATAAAGAAACAATAAAACTATGTACATACATAGTAAGTATTTATAAACTTTGTATAAAGCTGTAGCACAGTAGTATTTTCTATAGAAAATGAAAATGACATTTTTTTTTGTTTTGCAATAAATAGAGCAAAGTCACGATATAAAAAATGGAAATAACAGTAACAACATAGCAACAATATATTATAATCAATTTTCAATTTCATGACTTGAATGATGAGAAAGAAATAAACAAAAATAATACAATTGTAAAGTAATGTACAATGTAGTACATACTCGATATATTACACAAAATTTCAATAATACTCGTCGTATACGTATTTTAAAATTTATCGTTTTGACTTTTGTATTTTTTGTTTTATGTTTTTTTGCAAAAAATATTTTTATTTATAAACGGAATATATTCGTCTTACATACTCGTATGTTTATTATTACCGGGTTGACGTTTTGAAAAATCTTTTTATTTTCGTACATATACATTTTTCGAAATGTGGAATATGTATAAAGCTAAAATATTGATTTTATTCTATAATACTACAAGATAAAAATAAAAGAAGGAAGGGAACTCGTTTATCAATTTAGTACGTATGTATACATAGACGTACTTATATATTGGCTTTTATTATTATATTAAATAGATGTCAATTTCAATATAGAATGTTATTGTCTCTTGGAATCTAAGATTAGTAATGGCAACATTTTGGAACTGAAATTTTACAAGCGGTAGTGTAAATTCACTCGTCGCCTTTAAAAAAAATCGCAGCGTCGCACAAACAAATAATTGATACTAACCCTTTGCGGTCGTATGTCTACTCTCAGCCACCACAGCAGAGAACCATACTAGACATCGATTTTGGTCGCAAATGAATTCGATAAAGTTCCACATTGTGTTTAATTGCAATTAGTAGGGCATCGATAGATTAATCGATAAATCGATTTTCCGATTAATCGGTGGTTACTATTCGATTAATCGGCAATTTATTTTCTCGAATAAAGTGTGAAACAAAAATAACAAAACGTATCCAATTTCCATCCCACTTGGTCATACTCCAGAACTTCGTATAATAAACATTTTAGAATCCTATTTCTATCGTACCTGTCGAGTTTCATCATATTCGGTTAAGAAATAGCCAAGTTCCACCCTAATTGATCATATTCCTTGACTTCATTTAAAAATCCTTTCCCAGAAATTCGCCGGAAAATTGTATGATGTCATCAGGCGGCGAGTAAAACCGTACCACGTACCTCTGATTTCGAGCGATTTATAATGCTTTAAGGAATGTAGCGAGAGAACGGCTCATCGGATCGGAGCAATTCTGGTGTCAATTTTTGCGTAAAGAAATAGTGGTAGTAAGTGGTCAGGTATAATGTTGCTCGGGGGATTCAAGTTAACACTTGTTGTCAGCTCCGTAACTTGCAGCTTCCGCACTGAATAACTTTCATTGGAAACATTGAAGATTCTATGTAAAGCCATTCATCAGTTAATAAGGAATTTCGAGAAGCAGAAATTAGGTCCCATTTTTTTTAATTCCTTACAAAATTTTTATCGTAGTTAATAAGCCAACGCTTCTTTACAATCGTCTTTTAGTATGTACATAAATTCTACATAAAGCTATTAAAATTTTACCTACTAGACATTCTAGTGACTCCAGCTATATTTTCCCATGTCTTTGCTTTAAATATTGAGTTTTTGTAGATATTATCGTTTTTGCCTATTATATTTGTGGCCCTCCACTGCAATTATTAAAGTTGAATGATCCATGTGTGCTATATTTTACTTAAAATTAAATGAATTTTATACATTTATTCAATACCTAAAAATGAACCAGTTTTTTTTTTTTAGGTTACTGTAATATGATAAAAATATATTTTCATTTCATAACTAATTTACAAACTTTTAGTAAATTTTCTTATCATAATTGTTTAATCACGTTTACATAAATATCAAATTATACTTACTTCAATTTAAAACTAAGTTTAAATAATAATATGGTTTGCGTATTCACGTTCTGCAGCTCGACATTTCCGTTATATAAACCATAAATAATATGGATGTCGGCGAGTTCTTCGAATATGTAGCGTGGCTTTATGGAAAATACCATGTATGATATTCCTACTTCCAGAGAAGAAAGAAGCCTTTAAAATTATAGAAAAACAAATGAGTTATTTTAATTTTTAGATGAGTTATTGGCATTTACCTCATTGACGGTAGTGTCCCTTGCTACAAATTTTGAAATGTAATTGAAGTGGATAACGGTTCATTTCCGGGCATATGCGTATAGTGGACTTTTTGCATGAAATTGATCCAGCTATACGCCCTACTCGTTTGGACTCGTCTCAGTGGATATATATATATATATATATATATATATATATATATATATATATATATATATATATATATATATATATATATATGGGGCAATTCTCTGTTAAATCGGCCACCCCCCTGCACATTTCATTGTTTGAGATAAATAAATGTTTTTGGGCTTAAAATTTTGCTTAGAATGTCTACTTTTTAATGCCGTATGGCGTTTTTATGGTGTCCTTTGATTTTCAAAATGGCGGACCATAGCTTCTAAGCAAGTCTTTTATTTTTAATAAAATTGATTTAAAAACGTAATTTTAACTCTGTTAATTTAGTCAAAAGTGTTTTTGGTGTTATAGATTACACATTTTTTATTATTTTTTTACAATTCCAAAATGGCGGATCCAAGATGGCCGCCAAAATTAGCAAATTTTTCGACGTTCATAAAGATCGTTAGAAACATATCCTAGAAGGTTTTCGGGGTCGCTGATCACGAATTTGAGGTCAGAATTTTAATATTCAATATGGCGGACACAAGATGGTGGCTGAATATGGCCGAAAAAAGGCTAATTTTTCGACGTTCATAGAAATCAATAAAAACTCGGTTTAGGGGGTTTTTGGGGTCGCTGATTATGAATTTGAGGTCAACATTTAAAAATTCTCTCAAACAAATACCAGATTCTCAATAAAATGTCTTATCTTTAGACATTTTTTTAAAAATATCTAAAAATAACAGTTTTTATCGTGAATCTGGTACTTTTTTGAAAGAATTTTTAAATTTTGACCTCAGATTCGTGATCAGCGACCCCAAAAACCCCCTAGAATATGTTTATATCGATTTTCATAAACGTTGAAAATTTGACCGCCATAAAGGCCATCTTGAGTCCGCCATCTTGAGTTGTCAAATTCTGACTCTAAATTAATGATCACCAACTCCGAAAACCTCCTAACCGAGATTTTATTGATTTCTATGAACGTCGAAAAATTAGCCTTTTTTCGGCCATATTCACGCTTGTGAAGTTTATCCTAAGTTAGAACTAAACCAACAAAAACAACAGAATATGTAAATGCATTAGTAAAAATGACATTTAGGCGAACATTTCACAATAAATAATTCGGAAACCTTTATTAATTGTTTTAATTAAATTTAGTTTTGTTATATTCAAACTAAATTATTTCATTTAACCAAAAAAATAATACTTACATAAATACCTTCGAATAAATAGACATCTATATAATAAAATTACATAGTAAAAAAAGTTTGTGTCAGTTCAACCACTTCAAAAGTTATACTTTTTATATTGCTACATTTTCTTAAGCAAATTTGTATCTTAAGATTTCCCATATTTATCTCCAACGTCACTATGATTTTTTGGAAGGCCTAATCTAAGACTACAAGCATGCTTAACCATATGAAAAGCTAATGCCTTTCACATGGTCAAATTGCAATATTGCAATTTGACCATGTAAAAGGAATTAGCTTTTCAAATTGTTAATCAAGCTGGTAGTCTTAGATTAGGCCTTCCAAAAAATCATAGTGGCGTTGGAGATAAATATGGAAAATCTTAAGATACAGACTTTCTTAAGAAAATCCTATATGGTAAATTCACAAATATTGCAATTTGACCATGTGAAAGGCATTAGCTTTCCAAATGGTTGAGCATGCTCGTAGTCGTAGATTAGGCCTTTCAAAAAATCATAGTGGCGTTGGAGATAAATATGGAAAATCTTAAGATACAGACTTTTTTAAGAAAATCCTATATAGTAAATTCACAAATATTGCAATTTCACCATGTGAAAGGCATTAGCTTTCCAAATGGTTGAGCATGCTCGTAGTCGTAGATTAGGCCTTTCAAAAAATCATAGTGGCGTTGGAGATAAATATGGAAAATCTTAAGATACAGACTTTTTTAAGAAAATCCTATATAGTAAATTCACAAATATTGCAATTTCACCATGTGAAAGGCATTAGCTTTCCAAATGGTTGAGCATGCTCGTAGTCGTAGATTAGGCCTTTCAAAAAATCATAGTGGCGTTGGAGATAAATATGGAAAATCTTAAGATACAGACTTTTTTAAGAAAATCCTATATAGTAAATTCACAAATATTGCAATTTCACCATGTGAAAGGCATTAGCTTTCCAAATGGTTGAGCATGCTCGTAGTCGTAGATTAGGCCTTTCAAAAAATCATAGTGGCGTTGGAGATAAATATGGAAAATCCTAAGATTCAGACTTTCTTAAGAAAATCCTATATAGTAAATTCACAAATATTGCAATTTGACCATGTGAAAGGCATTAGCTTTTCAAATGGTTAAGCATGATCGTAGTCTTAGATTAGGCCTTTCAAAAAATCATAGTGGCGTTGGAGATAAATATGGAAAATCTTAAGATACAGACTTTTTTAAGAAAATCCTATATGGTAAATTCACAAATATTGCAATTTCACCATGTGAAAGGCATTAGCATTCCAAATGGTTAAGCATGCTCGTAGTCTTAGATTAGGCCTTTCAAAAAATCATAGTGGCGTTGGAGATAAATATGGAAAATCCTAAGATATAGACTTTCTTAAGAAAATCCTATTTAGTAAATTCACAAATATTGCAATTTGACCATTTGAAAAGCATTAGCTTTTCAAATGGTTAAGCATGCTCGTAGTCTTAGATTAGGCCTTCCAAAAAATCATAGTGGCGTTGGAGATAAATATGGAAAATCTTAAGATACAGAATTTCTTAAGAAAATCCTAAATAGTAAATTCACAAATATTGCAATTTGATAATGTGAAAGGCATTAGCTTTTCAAATGGTTTTTCATGCATGTAGTACTAGTACAGATTTGTCAAAAAATCATATTGGGCTTTCAGGTTACTTTCCAAATTCTTAAGATAAACTGTTTTATTTAAAATATATGGTTATATGAAGATATGCATAATAAAAATTATTTCTCATTATAATTTAGATAAATGAGGTAATTTGATACGCATAAAACATTTAATTACAATAATTTTTATTAAAAATTAAAGTTTTATACATTTTGAATTAAGAAATGTTCGCCTAAATGTCATTATATTTGAATATTCACTAATACATTTAATATACTTATATTGTTTTTGTTGGTTTAGTTCTAAGTTAGGATAAACTTCACACGTGTACTATAGCGTGTGAAGTTTGTGCTTAATTAATCCTAATTTTTATTTTTTTTTTTAATTCCAATTTAGGTCTAACTTCACTTGCATCCATATTCAGCCACCATCTTGTGTCCGCCATATTGAATATTAAAATTCTGACCTCAAATTCGTGATCTGCGACCCCGAAAACCTTCTAGGACATGTTTCTAACGAGCTTTATGAACGTCGAAAAATTTGCTAATTTTGGCGGCCATCTTGGATCCGCCATTTTGGAATTGTAAAAAAATAATAAAAAATGTGTAATCTATAACACCAAAAACACTTTTGACTAAATTAACAGAGTTAAAATTACGTTTTTAAATCAATTTTATTAAAAATTAAAGACTTGCTTAGAAGATATGGTCCGCCATTTTGAAAATCAAAGGACACCATAAAAACGCCATACGGCATTAAAAAGTAGACATTCTAAGCAAAATTTTAAGCCCAAAAACGTTTATTTATCTCAAAAAATGAAATGTGCAGGGGGGTGGCCGATTTCACATAGAATGCCCCATTTATATATATATATATATATATATATATATATATATATATATATAATGTTAAGTTCGGCTTCGGAAACGAAACGAACCGAAAGGATTGAGGAAATTCAAATAAAAACCTTATAGTCCAGTCGTTGACGGTTTATCGCTCATGATTCTTATTACGGACAAGACTGATTCACGTGAAATTTGGACAATAAGTAGGGAATGGATCAAAGAACAAAAATTATATAGTACCGATGTGTGCTTTTACTCTGGGGGTGGATGTCACGCCTGCTTGGGGGTGGAAATTAGTACACTCAAGATAACCACAGATATCGATAAAGGAGTGAAATGTTATGTGAAGTTTTTTGGTAAATCAATATTTTTCGAGTTATTCGCGATTCAAAATGTTGATTTCTCATCTAATAAATGCAAGTTTTAGAGCGGTTTTGACGAATAATTCGAAAACATTACGTTTTATCAAAAGTTCATTAAAGACCAAAATAAAGCTTATAAAATAACAAATCGATTGGTTAATTTTTATTTCTGTAGATGCAATACGAATGTGGCTCGTTGAAGGTGACTGTTTGTTCGCCGAAAACTAAATTCAAACTATTCAACGTTAATAAATTACCGGAAAAGCGACGAATTTTTGGAGGGCAACTTTTAAAGTCTTTTTTAAAGTACTTGAAAATACCTTCAAAATAAGCTTTAGTAAAAGTCGTTATCTACTTACCGAGTTATGATAATAATAAAATAGTTACCTTGTTTTTTCGGAGAAAAAATCAGCAATTAAACAAATGGCTTTACTGCAAGAATTCAAATTAAACGTAATCCATTCACAATGTGCTTTATTTAAGTACTAACGATAGATTCTAGAAGTTTGAACGGTTTGGAATGCCTAGATTTAAAAAAAAGTTTGATTCAATTTTGAAATAATTTTAGAAATTTTTGAAAAAAATTTAATTTTTTCACAATAACTCAAAAAATAAACAAGATACGTCCAAAATACAAAACCACTAAAATTACGGTTTTTTTGCAAAAAATTTTGTTGTTTTTTAAATCTCTGGGATAAAAATTAATTGAGATTCAACCGTTTTAATTTTGCATTTGAATTCTAGAACCACCTTCCTCGCGCCTTTTAAACTCAAACATCTCAAAAACGAAGGGATCAAGGAAGTTCAACGTTGCAGGCCTTCTAGCGCTTGAAATTCCCTATAAAATAATTTTTGGAGCGATGAGAAATCTTAAAATGTCCAAATTACACATCGGCATTATATAACTTTTCTTCAATCGGTATTGTCCGTAAGAATTCTGAGGTAATGACCTATTTTCACCGTCAATGACTGACTGGATGAGTGCGAAGTTTATGCTAAAAAAAATAACAAAAAATTACACTGTTAAATTAGTTATTTTTCCAATTGGAATTTAGATTATATGAAAATTTTAAATAAAAATTAAAAAATTAAAATTTTTTGTAATATTGGATTTTTCGTACTATCAAACCCTGCAACAGGTTATTTTCATCATTTTCAGATAGCTGGACCATCTGTTTATCTCGTTGGCCTAAAGCATTCAATTTTGTTGAACCTTACTGTATTTCAAATAATTTAAAAGTTGACTGATTTTTGATAATTATATAATTGTTTAGCGCCAATCCTGGAGATGTCCCGAAGGTCTCGCACATTTTCTAGAATAACTAGGCCATATAGCTGTATACGTATGTCACCAAGCTGATCCAATTGTGATGAACATACTATATTTCACAGAATGTGGAATTTTTAATAATTTTGGATGATTTTAACACTTAAACGACCGGGCACGCCAATTGGCGTGCTAACCAAAACTAACGTTATCGACCGGGAACGCCAATTGGCGTCATAAATGAAATTATCATATTGCGATATGTAATCATGTAAAGCACTTTGACTCTCGCTAAAAACTGCAAATGCGATGTTCTAGGAAATATGCAGCGTCGTATTTAATAACCGTTATCTTCACATAATTTCGTATTTTGTGAAAATTGAAGCTATTTAGTTCAGTTGTTGATAAAACGTCGCGTGAATTTTTGATTCCTTCATGTTTTTATTAGTGATATATTTCGAATGGTTCAGATTTTTGTTATGTTTTATTTTTATTATAATAAATTGATGTGGAATTTTTTTTGTAAATTTAAGTTATTATTTTGGGTGTGATAAGATTTCTTATGGTATATTTTTACTTAGAATTTCAATATAATAATTTTTAATCATATGTGATTCTAATAATATTGAATAAATAATGCATAAATTATAATCAAAACCTCCTTAATATATTCTTAAATTTTCATTTCAATATCTAAATTACTTCAAAATACACAAGAATTTGAAGAAAAGATCAATGTTTTTTCCCATTTTTTAAAAATGACACCGGTAACAGGCCACATGTTCATAGCAAAACACCCCGGCCGATAAAGTGTTAAAAGTTGTTATATCGCCAACCATACAAATGTCCACGAGGTTTTCCCCTAATTCTCGAATAGCTCTTATTTTCGGATAACTCGCCATTTGCCAATATACATGGCCAACTCGATCCAATTGTGACGAACTTTACTATACTTCATTGAATTTAGAATTTTTAATAATTTTGATGGTTTTATAAATTTTTGTATCTCTGATCACAGAGATGTCCACAATGGCTCGCCCACATTTTCGGATAACTTGGCCATATGCTTATGTTAACGAACGTCTTTCCTTTTATTATTGCTCTATCTCCGTTTATCATTCTTAATTTTAACCCATCAGCCAGCTGCACAGCTCTTCCGATCAAGTTTTCCTGGACAATCGTGTGCGTTGCTCCAGTAACCTGCGTGATGACACACTTTATTCCATTAACATCGCCCTCGATTGTTACGCTGCTACCGCCTCGTTCTACACTCGTGACAGGGATGTTAGTTATGAGACAATAAGACGGTGAAGCCAGTTTCTGCTCCTTCGAACTGACTTTTAATCTTTCCGCCTTACTGATTGTTGCCTTTAACTCATCCAATGCCTGCTCTCCTACTGGGTAGCGGTTTTTCCTCGCTTTTGGTAGCGGCTTTTCAATTCCATGCGATAGATTTCCCGTTTATGGCCACTGCCGTACTTCCGATCTAGCGCCTTCATAATTTCAAGATAGCTGTTGCGCTCTTGTTCCGAGATGGGTTGTAAAACCTCTGCAGCTTCGCCTTTGAGAGCCACTATTAACGCCGCAACGCGATGTTCATCGTTCCAATGATTTTGATTGGCCGCCGTTTCAATGGCCATCGAATGTTGGTGGCTTTAATATGATTGAGTGGACGGTATAGAGACATTGTGGACATCTCTGTGATCGGAGATACAATAATTTATAAAACCATCAAAATTATTAAAAATTCTAAATTCTGTGAAATATGGTAAAGTTCGTCACAACTAAATCAGGTTGGCCACGTATATTGGAATATGGCCAAGTTATCAGAAAATAGGGGCTATTCAAAAATGAAGGAAAACCCTTGTGGATATTTGTATGGTTAGCGATATAACAACTTTTAAAATCATCCAAATTTATAAAAAATTCCACATTCTGTGAAATATATACTATATTCATCACAATTGGATCAGCTTAATGACATATACAGCTATATGGCCTAGTTATTCTATAAAATGTGCGGGACCTTCGTGGCATCTCCAATATTGGCGCTAAACAGTTATTTAATTAACAAAAATTAGTCAACTTTTAAATTATCTGAAATACAGTAAGGTTCAACAAAATTGAATGCTTTTGGCCAACGAGATAAACAGATGGTCCAGCTATCTGAAAATGAAGAAAATAACCTGTTTCCTATCCAGTACGAAAAATCCAAAATTATAAAAAATTTAAATTTTCGTATAATCAGTGTAATTTTTTGTTATTTTTTTTAAACATAAACTTCACACTCATCTGACTGGACTAATAACCGTTCCTGAATAAATTCATTTTCACGTTTGTAGTAAACGATATTCATTGTGAGTGAATAAAAAAGTATTACATATCATTAAAATATTAAAGGGATGATTGGCCATGACTTTCGAGTCAAATGGTTTTATTTAATTTTATTCCTTAAAATTTTTGTTTTATTAAATAGTACATTGTGTCATTAGGATTAAAAGTGATACTTTGTTTGACGAGCAATTATATTTGCATGCGAGGCGAAGCGCAGCGTAGCCGAGCAAAAGCAAAGATTGCGAGTCAAACAAAGTTACTTTTAATCCGAATAACACATACTATTTTTTCTCCAACGAAGAGATCATGTCGTGTCGGTTGTATATTACTAATTATACGAGTAAGTACAAATTATGTAATTAAAACTTCAAAATTGAAACTAATTTTGTTGAAATATTTTGAGAAACTAAGGAGGTCATGACTTTTGTTTGGTTGGAATATTGCATTGTATTTGACGCGTACAATAGTCAAACCAAACAAAAGTCATGATCTCCTTAGTTTCACAAAATATTTCAACAAAATTAGTTTCAATTTTGAAGTTTTAATTACATAATTTGTACTTAGTTACTTACTCGTATAATTAGTATATACAACCGACACGACATGATCTCTTCGTTGGAGAAAAAATAGTATGTGTTATTCGGATTAAAAGTGACTTTGTTTGACTCGCAATTTTTGCTTTTGCTCGGCTACGCATACTATTTTTCTCCTAGTATTAAAAGTACGTACTTTTACACCTAGGATTAAAAGTGTAGCTTAGCAACACACATACTTTTTAAAATAGAAAGAAAAAGGCCAACTTTAATACCCAAAAACAGTATTAAAACTAGAGGCTTTTAAGACGTTGGGAGAAAAAATAATTAATTTATCTGAATTGGCAATTAAAATAACTGCAAGTAAAGTAACTTAATTTAAAATGATGTGAAAAGTGAATACAGTGAAAAATTTAATTATGGATAAAAATGTAATCCATCGGGATGCATTTGCAGGTTTTGGTTTAATTTTAAAGCTGTAGAAATAAACTTTTGACTTCTCGCTTAATAATGCGTGTCTTTAATTTTTTAATTGTGTAGTTTGTGCATAAAGATTGAATAGAAATTTTCAACAAACAAATTTACAAGTTTAGATTGTATTATAATTGAGTCAATTTATTCATATATTGGGGAGAGGAGAAATTGTTGGGAGTTTGCGGTTCGGTTTCGGTCTGCGAGCGTGTCAAGGGTGAATCATCTTTCGGTGCATCGCGACGGGCTGTAGCGACTGGGCTGCTATTTTATTACACTAAAAATCAGTGTGGTTCATGTTAGTAGTTCGGTCGCTGTAGCCTGGTGGGATGTGCTGAGGGATAGGTTGTTTTTCGCATGCTCGCGGATCGGGGCTGAGTTGCGGACTCTTAACAGTTTCTCCTCTTCTTACAATATTTATCAATCTGGAATATACCAGAATAATTTAAAAAATTTTGATTATCCATATACTTATGTACGCAGTAAATTTAAATTTCTATTTTCAGACATGTTTGTTTCTTTTCGCATACTTGGACATAAATTTGTATTTTATTTCATGTGATAACAACACAAGTATAATTGAATCACTTAATTGAGAAACCCGATATAACCATCATATGGGTTTTTTGACATTTTATGAAATATCCGTTTTGAATAGCAAGGCGCATCGTTTGAGTTATAAACCATACAAATCATTAACATTTCTCAATAGCTAAACTAAAAAAACTTACAAATTTCAATAGACGGACAGTTTTTTTTTATTTTCTCAGAACCATGTTTATGGGACTTATCTGGTTTCTCAAATAAGTGATTCAATTTGAGTTGGAATTGGAAATACTCTGCTCTTTCTGACATTTTCAGGTTTCATATTATATTTCTATTTCTCGGTGTTTGGGCTGTTTTCCAAGTGATTCTTATTTGATTCTTATTGACATCCAATGCAATTTCTTATGTAATGTGTATTCCACAGATAGGTTTTCATTTGGAAAGCAGCCTTAATACTGGATGTAAGTATTGGTTTAAGGATCTTTGGGTTTTTGAATTTGATTCTGTATTTTTTGTTTGGCATTCTGAATTTTAAATTTTTAGTCCTTTAGGTTTATGGATTCTTGCATTTATATTGTTTTATGTTCGTAATTAGGTTTGGAAATACCTGTATACTGATACGATTAGGTACCTACATATCGCCGGCGGTCTGACAATACCTGCTAAGTTCATTTATCCTTTTTTTCAGTAGAACAAAAAAACTGAATAAATTAAGTTGGTGCGGCTATAGATTATAACGAATATTATTAAGTGAAATAACGAGAACAAATACTTTTTCTACGGTTAGAAGGCTCTCACAATATGTACGCATGCATTATGATGTTAACTGATTAAAAACCTCGTTTTCATCAAAAATGTCGGTTAGCAGGTATTGTGAAATCGTCGGCGATATATAATTAGGTAATTGAGTTTAGTTTAAAATTAAAGTCGAAACAATTTTTGGAAAGGTTAAATCCCGTGATGAATATTGCTTAATCTAAAATGATAATTCCTGCTGGGCGGTGGTTTTGGGTTGAATCAGTGGCCAGTATGGCGAAGGTAATATGGATGGATGTACGATTCTAGTTATATTTATTGAGCCAGGTCGTTTCTGCGCTACTGTTTTGCTGGTTTCAAGTGAAATTTGTGGTGGCAATGTTGGTGATGCTGAGAGGTGAGCTGAGGTCCGAGCTGGCTAACTAATGGATGTCTTTCAGAATACAGGTGTTGGGCAACGCTGGATAAAAACTCTTCGCCACTGACTAGTTGGATTGATGAAAATATTAATGGACTGTGTTTTTACTTTTCTTATGATAACACGGAGAAAAAAAATTACTAATTTATTTCCTATATATTTATAGGAATTTAATTATAGCATCCCGCACTATATTTTTCGTAAAACATACTATGAACATAGCTGACTTTCCACTCTGCATAGCATGAAATGCAATATTGGACTCGCTACTATAATAAGAGCGAATTTATTATACCATATAGGAATATTTCCTAAATGCATTTCTACAAATCCAATATATATAGGAATAATTCCTATAAGATACAATTTCTATAAGATATACATATATTGCATTCGTATTCTCTGAAACATATTCATGTTATTTTCATTTCATGAATATAATTCGCTAAGTCAGTACGTTCTGCTTGATACTTAAGGTATCAAGCGAGAATTGTATTTTTGTAGTTTGGTCGTATGAAACCAAAGTACCACAAAGAGAAGTCGAGGAGGGGTACTGACATCTCATTTTTGAGAGTCGATAATTTGTATTGACCCTGGGGTAAAGTAAAGGTGGGGGGTAATGACAAATGATATTTCTACTTTTTCCAGTAGATATGTATATCATGTTGAAGTGATTGACATTTTTATGATTTGCCAAATCGAAAATACTGTGAATGTCGTTACTACTAATATATTTCCTATGACGACCTGCACGCTGCACCAACACCATTAAACATTGCAATCGCTACAAAAATATGCTGGGGAAAATACCAATTTTATAGCAATAAATACTAACTAGAAATGCATATTTTCCTTTACTAAATAGGAAGCGCTTATTACTAAAATAGTACATTTTACTATTTTTATGGTACATTTTACTATTTTTCATGGTACAGTTTGTATTCGCATCTCTTTAAATTAACTATGTGTTATAGTAAAATGCTTTCCTATATTAGGCCACAATCCTGTGGGCTCCTATAAATTATAGAAATGTCTCCTATAATTTTTTTTCCGTGAAAACTCTTTATTTCTTTCAAAGAGTGAACTAATGCGGAACACTAAACTTCTTAAAAACATTTCGATTTACACTTCCAATTTACGGTTTAGAATAAAATATAAAACACATAAATAAGTGGCAAACTACATTTTTATTTTATGAAGCATCGCACCGAACGATGTCTTCATCACCGAAGTTCAAAACGTAATTAAGGAAGTATATTACAAAATCAATAAGTAAAAGCTAATGAATACAATGCAACAGATCAACAGATGCACGAATACAAGACTCGTACACGGTATATACGTTGGTAGCTGCAAAAAATGTGAAATACAATAGAACTACTACATTTTGTTATTCATTATAATGAAACATATCAATTATAACGAATATTGATTACCTATAATGAAACATATTAATTATACGAATTGTTTATAAATATAAATTGGTGATAACATTTCATTCATAAATTTGTCCACTAAATATATCAAGATTATATGGAAATTTACAAAGTTAAGTATGTATTATGAACTTAAATATTCTAATTAATAATAGTATAAACCCTACAATATATGTATAAGCATAATAAAAGCAATTCTATTACAATTTAACACTTTCCTTAGGTTTTTTTAGGGAAACCTTGGATTTTTTATTTTAGGAACGCTGGTAAATAATTCCGGCGTTAACAGGTGTCATCCTAAGAATCTATAAATTAGATTTAGATAGTTAATATTTAGATCTAGATAGTGTGCAAGCATAACATCAAATTTTACAGGAACAAGTTCTGGAACATATTAAAGTAATCAAGAGAAACAGATTACTATGATATATCATTAAATTTTGGTAGTACTTAAGAATTTTTCATAACTTGGTAATGAAAATTAAATTAATTTTGAACTAAAATTAAATTAATTAAACTATTTTTCCTTTCCCTTGATTTTGATATATTAATCTTGGGATGTAATTGTAAAATTTATAAAATTAATAAACTTTCTGGAAAATCCTTTGGGAGAAGTAATTTATTTGATTTACCTTTATTTAGTTTTATTCATGTAATTTACTGATTAATTTATATGTATGGTTTGTATTATTAAATAAACATGAAGGCTGAAAATGGAATCATAAATAGGAGGTTGATTCCTCCATAGGTAATTAGAAGGGGACAGTTAAAATAACTGTGAAGCAGTATGACAATGTGCAAATCATTGGTCGTTTCTTAATTTCATAACATCAAAAGTTGTTTATTATTATTGAATTTATTATTAATATAATTTTTACAGGTAAAGCTTTATGCATTGAATTGATTCCTAAAAATATTGTGAAGGTGGCTTATTTCCTAAAAATGTCCTCAAAAGTAAATTGTAATCAAATCGACATTTATTAGCAAAACCATTTTTTTGCATAAATTCAATTTTATATATATTTTGGGTTATGATAGTTTATCGATTGCAGAATTTCACAGTAGTATCAAAGGTACTTTAAAACCGGAAAATTCACAGATTCGGGAAGCTAAAAAAACCAAGAGAAACAGATACTAATATTAATATTAAGATTGTCCATAGCAACTAATGATATTTAATAACAGGCTCATGAAAATCTAGGGTTATGAACAAATTTACATAAGTTAATTCATATTAATCAAGTAGTAATTATTTACTAAAAATAGATTAATATTGATTTTGTTTCAGAGATCACGAGAAATTGGATTCAATTTATGGAAATTATAATAAACTTAAATTTCAAATTAATTAATTATGAGGACGAGATTAGTTATGCAGTTTAATCTTAATTTTAATAAAGCAGGGGAGTAGATTGGAGATGTGTTGTCATGGTTGGTTGAGAGTATCAATCAATGAAAAGCGGCCGAAGGCAGTGGAGTGTGGGAGATATATAAGAAGTAATTGATAACTAATTAATATTGACTTTAGGATGCCAAGGATGGAAAGCAGTTTGTAGAAAAAATGTAGTAAAGTAATTATTAGAAAAATGTAAATACTAACAATTGACCGTCAAGGCGTTTGTAACCGGGTCTATCTCAATCCTATACTAACAATCTTATCCTATCCTTCCAAATAAATGTAAAAAAGGGTGTACGGTGGGCCCGGCGTCAAAACTTCTTAGAATAACCGGGAGATCCTGCTAAATGCTTGGTCGTACATTCTGAATCAATCAATCAATCATATCATTAAAATATTAAAGGACATAAAAAAAATCCCAGAGCTATACGGTAAAAATAATCGGATTTATTTAGACCACAAAAAAAGACCGAATTTGGAAAGATATTTCTGACAAATTTGGTATTGATGGGTAATGAAATAGGTGATTAATTAAATAATACTACACATGTTGTTTTAATTTTCAATTTCATTTATTTATCAAAACATAATTGAACATATCTCAGATAACAAAGAAAACAAATCGATCAGTCGTCCCGCTCGCCGGCATTGAATAAAAAATTGCGTTCACTTTACCCATTTTTGACATTTTTGGGTGGCTATGTGAATTAGTGAACCCCCGAAGGTACATATTAAAATGACAATATTTATTTAGTTAGAATTACCGCTGCTTGTGGAATAATTTTACGAATGATCGAGTTCCCCGTAATTTGATTCGGGTAGCGCATCAACCCCGTTAAATGCACCACCATCACCTAAAACAAAACGGCAAAATCCCACTTCGACGAGATGTTTATATTTATGGGTACTCTAGCCAGAATTGGTAAAAAATAGGAATCTTCAATAGAAGACTTGGCAGATCTAGATTTTTTAGATAGAACCCATAAGGTTCGAAATGACAAAAATGTCGTCGAGGACTAAGTTGAAATTCAACATTACGATGATGGAACAAGTGAAGAAACATTAAAAGGATGTACAAAAAAACTTCTAATGATCAAAAATATATTTTATTTCAAATAATTTTATCAACAATGATCGTACTGAAAGCTTACGGCAATAAAATAATCATTGAGAATTGGGCAGATACTCGATACTCATGCAAGCAGATAAGCAGTCATTTTTTACGAATTTACTAGAAATGTTATACATGACAATTTAGCAACCCAATTTGTTGCTGAATTTCAGAAAATAGAATACTTTAACGCAATTTATCGTTTGTGCTGAATACAAAAATATATTTTACTTTGCTAAAATAATCGAGTAGTTTACGCAAGCAAATTTTCGATTAGCAAATCCGCCATATTTACAGAGTTGCGAATTGCTAGAGTATTGATTATCTAGCCCAATATCTCTCAACTCAAATGCCGTTGTCGATGCGTATTCGACCCCATCCGGAGAGATCTTACTGGTTGACTTACCTCATTCCTCCATGTACCATAGTGCATGTTGTGGTCTTAGCCCTCTCGATCAATAAACATAGGGGGTGTATATTATTTTGTTTCGTCGTAATTTAATAAAATTATGTAAAGCTGAAGTAGCTAACAAAATTTTCTTAACATTTTCTGGCTCTTTATTGGTTGTGGTATTTAATACTCCCCCTCGTGCGACTAATATTTAAAATGCATTCTCAATAACGCGTCGTGCTCGGGACAAACGATAATTAAAGACTTATTTGAGAGTATCTAATAATCTTCCGGGATGTGGCCGCATAATATTTTTTCCTAATGGAGATGCGGCATCTCCTTCCCTTTACTTTGATTGTTGTAGTACTTCTATAGATTGAAAATAGTTACATGATTCAAATTTGTAGAAAAAATTCATATAGATTCATCAAGCTCCAACACAAATATGTATCTGTAAACACAATATGTTAAGCATCGCACGTAGCTAACAACACAATGCTAAAAGTTTGCTTAACTTGACCCGGTTTTTGCTGGACAACGAATATTTATGTGTTTGCCGTCTATGACCCCCACACATTGATGCTTGTTACATTTTTTCGAATTCTTCTGCTATTTGCTTATAATCATCCGTATTTGGTTTATTCACATATAAAAATAGAATGGTCCACAAAACATCACAAGTTTCTAAAATAATTTTCGAACTATCGTTCTACCCATTTTGTAGCCACAAGGCAAATATGTATTTTATGCAAACTCCTTGTGACAAATAACTAAAAGACGAATATAAATTGTACATACAAATTTATAAGTATGTATAGTTGATTATATATTTTCTTATGTTAATGCCAATCTACATTGAAAATGAACAGATGGCCGAATCGAACACTTTATAAGATAGCATTCTACAAGCATAAGCAATAAATCCTACTGCGACCTCGACATCCACTTATGTATAAACAATTCTTACGGATCTCCATTTTTCATCATTTCAAAAACTCTTGAAAAATAGCTAAAACTGTTTCGGCCGGTGTTTATTGGTCTTACCCACCACCTCCTCCTATTCCTTTATTTACATATATGTGCTGTAAAATTTATACAATTCATAAAAATCTTTCAACTTTTCTAGATATTGAAAAAATTTTTTGCACTGTACTAAAACTTCAAAACACGAAATAGCTACTCGATCTATCAAATAATAGAAAAAAACGATGTGCCAGGGTGCCGGATGGAAAACGATTGACCCCTTTGTGCCTCAAGTTAATGAGTTAGACGAGATGACTGAAAATGACTAATTTTTGTTAATCCTCGTCAGATCCAAACTGAATTTGCCGCACTCTTTTCACCTCTTCGTAAAATAAATCAATTTAACAATAATTAGAGTATACATCTAGGAAATTACACGAATTATGTACATACATAGTCGGTGTTCTGAGTTCATCATTGTACGTGCTGGAATTTGGGAAACAAGAAAACAACCAAAAACAAACGCAACGCAAATCGAGCCGCCAGTAAAAGTTTAAATACAATTTTTCGAGCTTCCTACCATAAACCATATTTGTGAATAGCCTCAATTCGGGGAATTGCAGCGAATCATTATTTTTAGTTATATTTGGTGATTCAAACATCGATCATTGAATGTGCAAAGTCCAAACTGAGAAGGATAGAGGGAGTAAGGGAAAATTATGTTTGTTTGTTGCATTCCAAATCAGAAAACCCTGGTTTGGGCGGCATAAATATGCAAGCTTGCAATACTAGCTTTTCTTAACATCATGAGTTCAAGTTTCAAAATTTCTCATTATCTCTTGACATCTATTGCAGATTGGTAAGAATTTACAGACAAATAAATGTAACCTCGACATCATGCACATGTTCGACATTCAATTATTTAATTGACATTACCTTATTACATAATAAACCAAATTGCCAAGAACAATTAAATTATTTTGCCAAATACTTGTTCAAATTCACGTGAACAATTAGAAAAATCGATTTTTAATTAAACTTATTCGAAACACTGATTCATCGTTATTGATTTCTGTTAGTTCAAAAACATTCATTCCAATATCAATTTTCCGGAACAACTGCAAAATTGCTTGCATTTAAATTGTTTACATTTTCCGTACAATTCTAAATGAATCTCAATCTATTTTGGTAAAAAAAAAAAAAAAATCGACACTGAAACAAAAATTCGACAGGATGTAATATTTTTATTTAGCATTGTATTTTGTTGATGTGGAGAAATACAAATTAAAACAAAATAAAAATGTTGGCAAACAACTAAAACATTTCCCATTTTGCAAAGTAAATACCTATACATACATACAATTTTAACAGATGAATAATTTTTGATTGACATTTTCATCGATTTAAATAAGAACAACACAAAATATAATTTAGGTAAATGAAATTTGGTTTTCTTTAATTAGATCTATAATTAGGGTGTCAGTACCACAACTGTAACATTTTCTTTTTCCTATCGTAAGTAATTGAATTTGAATTGATTTATTTTTGTTGATTATTATATGTATGTACATAGTCGTGTATGTATGCCATTTGTTTTATTTTATTTTTAAAAATATTGAATTTCAATTAATTTCAAATGAAACTTTATTTTCAAATTGTTTTCGAAGTTTTACTGCTATAATAATAGAATTAATTTTTTATTTATTTTAGTGTGTACTCGTACTTAGTTTCTTTTTCATTATATTATTTCAACTATCAATATAAAAGTAATTGCAAAATGTTAAATTACAAAATAGTAGTTTTTTATATTCGAGTAGAATTAATTCATTTTTTTAAGTTTGTTTTAACAACAACAGCAATTTAATTAAATTGGAATACGAAATGAGAATTTATTTATTTTTGTAATTTAAGTAATAATTAATAAAAGATAAAAAATGCAACGTAATTTGCAATGAAAATTACACGACGTTTTTTCCGAGGCTTGTTTTGGAAATTTACCAAATTGTGCTTATTTGCAATCTAAGAAATATGGACATAAATTTTCTAAAACTCAATAAAATTTGTTTTGTAGGAGTTTGCCTAACAACATCAATAAATCAAATATAACTGAATTTGCTTCAAAAATTGCATAAATAAAATGAACTTTGTCAATCATTTTCATGCAACTTCAATTTTGAAGTTATTTCTCACTTTAGTGGACAAATCATTTATAGTCAATAAGGTTTAAAATTTGAGCGAATGATTCGTCTCATTACAAAAAAAAAATATCGTCAATGAATCTTTTGTGAAATTCTGTTTGAAGTTCGAGCAAGCTTACAGCTTATGAATTTCATGGAGTTTGGGTTAAAAAGACCGTTAAATTTTTCATACACAATTGAAAGCGTTCCACAAAATAGGTCAGGATAAATTAGCGTTTTATCAGACAACACTCTTCTTAATAAAATGTTATCAAAAGAAGGTTAAATAAGGTTAATTTATTAATGTAAACTAATTACAAAGTAACTTTAGTTATCATCACATGTAATTCATTCCACCGCTCTGTTACGTCAAGCTATTAAATACTTTGCAATCTAATTACTTAACAAAACTTATCATCTCTAAAAATCCTCAACCACGATTTTTATGGTTTTTTGTGTGCTGTCATATAACTTAATGGGAAAAATATTTGTGAAATTATAAAAAAAAAAAAGTTGTTTCAAGCTCTTTTCAAAAAAATATTTCGACATTAAATTTTCCGAAGCAAAAAATAAAATTCTTTTTAATTTCAGTTTAAAATTTTTAATTTTATTTTATAATACATAGTTTACAGTTTTGTTTTTTTTTGTGCTGCTTTTTGTGTTCATATTTAAAACAAAAAAATTCGATTAAAATAAAATTCTTTTGTCGAAAAATATTTCTACCTTCTTTTTTTGCTATTTTCAATTTTTTTGTTTAGTTCTCGAAAGATATTCCAGTCACGTTTGATATAACCCGAACCAAAAAAAAAAAATTGTTTTAAAAAAAATGAAGTTATTATAATTATTTCGCTTTTTAATTTAATTTAATTTATAAAGAGATTTTTTGTTTTAAATTCGTACAGACTTTTGTAGTTTTAGGGTTTACATCTGCGAAGAATTTTTATCGATAGTAAAATTAATAAAGCACAAATGTTTTAAGGGATTTTGGAGTTTTACTTTCATGTACAAAGTTTTCCTACTCCTGTTTAGAAATAAGTTTATTAAGTATGATTTTAGCTCCAGATAACTCGAGCATAAATGGCACAAATATATTTATGGTGTTGCGTTATCTCGCTTAATTCACAAACATTATTTTTGTAGAAAAATATTAACATTTATTAAGTTTGATAGCGTTTACGTGTTGCGTTAGATAACGATTAGTTTTATTTCCACCATTTTCCTTTTAACTCATGTAATTGTTTTTGCGGCAAATACGACTTTTCATACGAAGTTGAATTGAAACCAACAAACCACCCAAACTAATTGTTTGTTGATTGTTGTTTCATCGACCTGATATGGTTGAAGCTATAGTGAAAAAACATAGGCACGGTAAATTATGTCAATGATATGGATTGTCGATTATATGAAGGGTTATTTGAGTCACCTCTGCTGATCGACTAATTCCGTATCCGGTTGTTGCCCTGCGACCGATTTCCACTATAATTGCGATCCATACCATATAGACGAATGATTTCGTTGATCTGTATCGGTGGTGATGAATCGGTCTTTTGCGTTGTTGGAACAGACTGACATCACGTGCATTTGTGCCATGGTCTGGTGCACTGGATGTACCATTTTCAACGCTGTAAGTGCGCCCTGCCCATTTTGGGAGGCGCTTGAGCCAAATTGTCTTTACTCTTTACGGATTCTTCATTTAGGTCAGAGCCTCCGCTGGATTTCAACTTTCAAAGCAGTTGATATGGTTTCGAGAAGAAGGCGATGAATCTGCGCGGCTGCGCCTGTTCGCATGATCTGTCTAGAAATGCTCAGAATCGTGGTTTGTGGAGCTAGCCCCTTATTTCGTGCGGCAATCGATCCTGCCTCAAACTAGTCGATGATGTCGGTGAGTTCAGACAGCGGTGGAATAAATTCGATTCGCCTAAACTCGTTCAAGTTCAGGTTATTTACTGATTTTGGTCTAATAAATAATGCACCGAACTGCTTGATATAATTCAATCAAATTTTAATCTCGTTACATGGCGATTGACGAGTACCGAATTCGTAATAGGAATTTTAATAAAAAAAATCCAATTCTTGTTGAACTCGATAGTAGTAATTTTTAGATTTTCTAATTTTGCGATGGCTAAAATCGCGACTCATCTAGCTGATGTTGAATGTCTCAGTTATAGCCTGACTTTCATAACCGATTACCTTGATGTCGTTTATAATAATATTATCCACTATGTATGTAGTAAACGATTCTCACTTATTACATTGTTTCGAAATATAGTTATTTCCATCATGTCATACGCTTGTTCTAGTCGGTCAAGCATATTAAAATTATCGTAGATCATTAATTTGTAATGAATGATGTAATTTATTTATCGTAACGAATTTTTCGGTCCAATTCCGCATGTAATAAAGAGAAGTTTCTGTATGCTCAGAAGTCAACAACGCGGTCCAGTTTATCACTCAATCTGAAACCAGCTTATAATTAGGTATTTTCGGTTTCCATAAACTGCTTTGGTTTGCTTATCCTTCATGCTAATGGCTATATTCATCATAGGACATAACATAAGTGGATTGAAATGTTCGATTTATGGATACATCTAACGGTTGCTGTATTTTGGTTAACTTCGGATGAATTATTTTTATAATACTTGTAATGTTGTACTTTGTACATTTTTGACTGTCCTTTATTTTTAAGGAATCTGAAATATCCTATGGATATGTGGTTTAAAAATTGTGTTGTCTTGATTTTTTGTCTTTTAATTTAGAAGCACTTCAGCTCAGACTTCATACTTTAGAAACTAATTAGCGTTTTATCATTTTAATTTTGGCTACTGGTAGCATTAATAGCAGAGGCTGGAACCGAAATTGAGCTAAAAACCGTAATTAACCGCTATTTTCAATGAACCGAAAACCGGAACCGAACCGAAATAAAATAAAAAATTTAACCTGAACGGAAACTGGAATCGAAATTAATTTTCGTTCCGGTTCAAGTTTCTAGTATCCGAAAAAATGTATACAATTATTTTCAGTTTTTAAAATTGTGCAAATTAAACTAATCAAACTATCCAAGACGGTAATTTTTTCGTTTTAAGCGGGTTATGAGTTGCATTCGTTCGTTCGTTCTGAATTTTTTTTAATCAATCGTATTCCTTGAAAATGACGTTATTTTTCGTTCGTGTTCCTTTGATTGGATTAAAAAAAAAATCAGAACGAAAGAACGAACGAACGACTGCAACTCAAAACCCGCCTTTAGACGGCGGTTCCGCTTCCGACTTACGCAGATTTTTGTATCTATAATAAAAACTTAATTAATAGTAGTATTAAAATGAAAGTGTAATTTTTTAGATAATTATAATTTATTTTTATTTTATATTATTATTTTAATTAAATTTTGAATAAAAAATTTGGAATCATAAATAGAAATGTTTTATTAACAAACAATTCTTGAAACGGTTTTGGAGCCGAACCGATATTTAATGGCCGAACCGGAACTGAACCCAACCGAAATTTAAAAATTAGGAACGTAACCGAAAACCGGAACGAAAAATATTTCGGTTCCAGTCTCTGATTAATAGTAATGCATTACGGGACAACGTCAATCACAGGGCAAACTTATATAATCTTAGCGGCAGGTTTGTGGAAACTCTACATTTATATTAGTAGTTTGAGCTAAATTGTAGTTCTATGTTGCGACAATGACCAGTATGGCGAAAATCATTCGAATAAGTAGCCGATACTAATTATATTTATTAGTTTTCAGAGTTTTAATAATTTTTTAGTTTGTTTTTAAATTAGTTGGGTAGGTATTTCGATTTGGATTTTTAGAAATACCGGAGAAACCTCATTCAGTTTTCCAGAAATTTTAAGCATTAAGGTTACATATAGTTTGGAAATTGTGTTGCCTTGTGCTCACTATTTCATCATATTTATTACTAACAAACACATACATACTAAATATGACTACTTAGGTATCTGGAACCGAGTCGACTTTTTAAAACCCCCGGTGGACAGTGTTTAGCATACTTGCTTCAAGCCTCGGAGGTCACGGGTTCGATTCCCGGCGGGTGATCAAAAAATCACGGCTGGTTAATGTAAGGATCAATGAATTAATCACTCATTATCCGTTGAAAAAATGATTACGAAACTGCACAATGAAGCGGCCAAATCCCTCTATGGGATGTAGCGCCAGCGAAAAAAAACAGTTATTTTTGATAGTTTTTACATCCGCTTTAACATTTTCCGAAAGTGTTTTAACATATTTTGATAATTTAATATTATTTGGATATTTTCTTAATTTACGAGAAATTTTTTTTAATTTGTTAATTTTAAATAGAAGTTTGGGACTCATCCATGGCTTTAACTTGTTTATTTTAGGAGAAGCAGTACTGAATCTTGATGAGGCAATATGCGAGTTTAGAATATCCAAAAAAATTTTAAAAGCTAAACTGCAAATACTTTCGCTATAAACAGAATCCCAAAATTCAAACTTCAGTAAATTATTTAGTTTATCGTAACAAATTTAAGAGGGATTAGAATTATTATCAGATAGTGGTAGCCTGAAGGATGAGGAAGTGTATTAACTTTAATTAAATTGTAGTCTGAAAAGAGTATGGGTAAAAACGTAGTCCAAACATGTCTTTAGTCTTGTTGACTCATTCACAAAACTGACAAATCCGTAGGATGCAAACAATGTTTGGTAATTGTAGGATTCACTACACTGAAAAAAAAATTGTAGTCATAATGATAAATTTACGATTTATTTACTAAATTTGTATTTAATATACAGCCGAAAACAAATGTAATTAATAGAACAAGAAATACTATCAATGTAATACACCCTGCGCCATTGAAATGTTCGATTTCGATTATTTACTATTTCATGGAATTCTCTCCTAGATTTTACCTCATTCGCTATGTTTTTTTTGTTTTTTTATTTTTCAGCATATTTCACGCCTTATTAGGTTTTTAAAACCAAACTAAGGGTGAAATATTCATTCGGTTTCAATTAAGTAGTAAAAGAGTTAATTTTGCAAAGTGTCGCTCTAAATTAAATGCTAACGAAAAAGCCAAAATTTTGCAAGCAAAGGCAAAAAGTACACACATTTACAAATTGCAGAAGTAATTTAGTGTAACCAAACAGCAGTTAGAAAGTTTTTAAGGCACTATTCCGAAAATCAAAGGATAATTTGGCTCTGATGCAAAGAGGAGAACTTCTGTTTCAACAAATCGAATTTCAGATATTTAGATCTTAAGCAAAGGTTTGCTACGGCTTTGGAGCTGAGAAGGTAGCTTCTAATAGCAACAACCGACACTATTTCAGTTCATACTATTAAAAGGAACTTGGTTTATATGCTTGTCGACCTGCGAGAAAATCATTACTGACAGCAAAAATGGCAGCTGCAAGCCTCAAATTCGCAATAGGAAGGACAAGGGTTCGGCGACGAAAAGGCAAACGGTATTTAACAGAATGTATTTCGCCGACAGTGAAAAATTCACCATATGTTATGGCCTGGAGAGCCATAACAGCCTTTGGAGTTTGATCACTAAGCCTTCTGGATAGTTCAGAAAGCGGAGGAAAATATAAAAAAATTATCGAAAGCTGAATCGTGACTATTGAGGACCCGACTCAATACATCGGTATTCCACTCTTCCAGGATGATTCCTCTCCGCGAGTTATTGATGTTATTTGTGAAGTAAGAATGCTTAATTTTAATGTCTTTTTTGTTTAGGTAGCCGAATTTAAAAATAGCTTGGTGATTGAGTCGTTATCCTGGACAGGAAATAGTCCTAACCTCAATATTGTTGAAAATATTTGATCCTTCATGGGAAAGAAGATTACAAATTACAAGCTGAAAAATGCCAAAGAGCGGAAAAAACTTATAGAAAAAGTCTGGTTTGAAGAAATAACAATATATTATTTAATCAAACTTTAGAATTCAATGCTGATCGAGTTTAAGGCCACCATACATAAAAGCCAAGGGCTGAATTATTAATCATTGATTTTAAAAAGTTCAATTTCTCTCAAAATATTTTCGTTGAGATGAATTATATTAGTTCTGTTAATTCTTATTTTGAATAAAAATTACCATTGTCAACAAAAAACTAATTTTCAATTGATAAAACTTTGTTAAAAACACTGTAAAGACCTACCAAATTGTTACGAGGTAGGGCGGTAATATTCCTTATCCGACGTTATGTAGGTCTAAAATGGCGGATTACCGTTCTTTTTAATTGAATATATTCGGAATAGTGTAAAAATTGTTTTGATAATCAGAATCTATCATTTTTGCCATCTACTTTTGAAGCAAACGGTGGTATTTCCACAATTTACTTTAAAAATTCAAACCACCGAGTAAACATTTAAAATAATTTACTTATTACTTGTGTGAAAAGTTGAATCAGCAGTTTTAAATTTTTTTTTTTTTTTTTTTTTTTTTTTTTTTATTTTTAAAAAAAATTTTGTGATGTGAAAAGTAAGTGAAATCGTGATGTTCAATTCTCCGCCTCAAGTAAAAAAGGCTGGGTTAAATCAGCAGACAGAGATGTCCGCAAGCGATTTGCCACCGAACGTCACGACCTCAATTATTAATAAAATTGGAAATGTGCAGCATAGTCCAAAGCGACAACAAATTTTAAATGCTCAAAAAATTGCTTTACCAGGCAATTTAAATCAAAATGAACTTGAAATTAATTTAAATAACTTTGGTGTGTTGAACCATAAAGAAAATAAAAGTGCATCGTCGACAAATATTGACGATAATATAAACAATGGAAGTGCATTGACAACAAATGAAAAAAAAATGAACAGTGATGTAGGTCAGTGTTTAGTGCAAACGGGAATTGACCGGTATATTACTGTCCGATCAAAGCGAAGGAGAAGCCCTAGATCAGCGGCCAGTACAAGCGCGAACAAATTCACTAAGTTAGCTTCCGTTGAATTAACACATGGCAATAGGTATTCTTGCTTGGTTGTTGAAGATCCGCCGCCTGAAAAAACTCCAAAAATTGAGAAGCCGCCACCAATCTATTTGAGGGAAGAATCAAATAGAGAACTTGCAAAAACCATCGAGTTTATTACGGAAGGTGCATTTTATATTTCCGTTATCAAAAGAGGAGATATAAAAGAAACAAAAATTCAACCGCTCAATATTGATGCTTACAGAGCGTTAATCAAGCATTTTGATCAAGTTGGTAAACATTACTACACGTACCAACTAAAGAGTCAAAAAGGATTAGTTGTAGTATTGAAAGGAATAGAGAGCTACGTAGATGCAAACGAAATTCAAGCTGCTCTCGCTGAGAAAGGTTTCCAATGTAAATCTATTACCAATATTATTAATCGGGAGAAGGCGCCGCAGCCATTGTTCCGCCTGGAATTAGAACCAGATAATAAAAAGGTCAAAGGCAAACATGCAATATATGACCTAAAATATCTACTGCACAGAAGGGTTACCATCGAAGAACCCAGGAAAAGAAATGGGCCGGTACAGTGTGTTAAGTGCCAAGAATATGGACACACTAGAGCATATTGCACTTTGAACGATGTTTGTGTTATATGTGGTGAACTCCATAACGCAAAGATTTGCAATAAAGCCAAAACAGAAGCATCAGTGAGAAAATGCAGCAACTGCAATGGAAATCACACAGCTAATTATAGAGGGTGCCCAATTTATCTTGAATTGAAAAGAAGAATCAATCCAAAGCAGCGAGCTGAACAACGAATGCTTAATCTCCATTCTTCAGCTAAAAAACAAGCACGCCCAGAAATTGTAAATCCAAACGCTCAAAATGGAAATCAGTACGCAACTGTCAACGGTAGTGTGCACCAAGGGGTTTCATACGCAAGTGTTCTTAAAGGTACGGCTCCTAAAGTGCAAGCAAGTGAAGAGGGAAACATCTCAAAAGCTTTAAACAAATTGACTAATATGATGCAAAGCCTCATGGCGATGATGGAGAGAACCATGGATCTAATGATGCAGAATATGAACACGCTGATGCAGATAGTCGTAAAAAGTCAAAAATGACCATCATCAAAATAGCTATATGGAATGCAAACGGCCTAGCACAACATAAAGCGGAGGTTCAAGCATTCCTCACTGAGCACAATATTGACATAATGTTAATATCCGAAACACGCTTGACCAAAAATAGCTATTTCAAAATTAATGGGTACTCTATTTATGACACCAAGCACCCAGATGGGAAAGCACATGGAGGCACAGCTGTATTGATTAAAAGAAGATTAAAGCACTATGAGCTGACGAAATATGAGAAAGAACATATACAATCAACGAGCATCTGTCTTCAGGAGTGGTCTGGAAACTGTGTCATATCGGCAGTGTACTGTCCTCCAAAACATGCTATAAAAAAACTCCAGTTCTTGGATTATTTCAGCCAGCTGGGTAATAAATTTCTTGCGGGAGGTGATTACAACGCCAAACATACTCATTGGGGCTCCAGATTAACATCGCCGAAAGGCAAACAACTTTATCAAGCTATAGAGGAACAGTCCCTGGATTATTTATCTGCCGGTAATCCAACTTACTGGCCGACGGATAAAAAGAAAATTCCTGATTTAATCGACTTTTGTGTAACTAAGGGCATTCCACGTACATATGCTAAGGCCACCGATTGTTTTGATCTGTCTTCTGATCACTCACCGGTAATAGTAACAGTGAGTACCGATGTCTTAAGGAACGAAACACCCAACCGTCTTACAAACAAGCAAACTAATTGGGATCAATATAGGAGGCTAGTCGAACAAAATTGCCTACTTAATATTCCTCTGACCACACCAGCTGATATTGATGCGGCGGCTGAAAATTTAAAAGACATCATGGCATTATCAGCTGAAAGGGCTACACCTGTCATAAGTAGTTCCGAAAAAGTTAATAAGCTGTCACATAATATACAGGAACTAATCCAGGAAAAACGGAAAATTCGCCGGCTATGGCAGCAAACAAAATCACCGTTATTGAAATGGAAATTAAATCGAGCTATCAGGGCCTTAAGATTTGCTTTGCGGGAAGAAGAAAACCAGAGCGTCCAGAACTATTTAAGTGATCTCTCGGCAACCGAGAGGACAGATTACTCTTTGTGGAAGGCAACAAAAAAATTAAAAAGGCCAACAAATTCGAATCCACCGATTAGACTACCAACTGGAAATTGGGCGAGAAGTGATGAAGAAAAAGCCAATGCTTTTGCTGATCATCTAACAACAGTATTCACACCACACGAAGAAGATAATAATTTCGTGCTACCCCAGCAAATGGATGATGGTTTATCCTACAAACCTATAAAGTATAATTGGAAGAAAGTTAAGAATACAATTAAAAATTGCATAAGCCCGAAAAAGGCACCAGGACATGATCTCATTACTGGAAAAATGATAAGGGAATTGCCAGACAAATGCATAAAACTAATAACATTCATATTCAACGCGATCATGCGAACCAGTTATATTCCTCAAAAATGGAAAATATCTTTGATCACAATGATACATAAGCCTGGAAAAAATGAAACGCAGATCTCATCATATCGCCCAATAAGCATGCTACCCACAATATCAAAGCTATTTGAAAAAATGTTACTAACAAAATTGAAACCAATATTGGAAGAACGGCGCGTTATACCAGACCATCAATTTGGGTTCCGAAACCAACATGGTACCACAGAGCAAATTCACAGAATTGTAAACGCAATCAAAATCACCTTCGAGGAAAAGAAATATTGTTCTGCTGCTTTCTTGGATATAGCACAAGCATTTGATAAAGTTTGGCACGATGGGCTAATATACAAAATTAAAGAGCTTCTACCGAAGAAATTTCACTCAATTTTGGGAAACTACCTTATTCAAAGGCAATACATGGTCAAACAAAATGGCGCAACTACTTGCTTAAATGATATTAATGCAGGTGTCCCGCAAGGCAGCGTTCTAGGGCCAATATTATACTTGTTGTACACAGCCGATTTACCTGTAACCAACAAAGCAACAATATCAACATTTGCCGATGATACGGCCATCCTGGTGTCACACAATAATCCCGAAATTGCCTCAAAGGAGTTACACGAGGACATGGCGAATAAAAGTGAACGAAAACAAATCAACTTACATCACATTCACGCTGAACAAACGCACCTGCCCACCAGTGAAATTAAACAATAAAAATATTCCTGAACAAACGAAGGTCAAATACTTAGGTTTGCACCTGGATAGAAGGTTAACGTGGAAAACCCATATTGAAACTAAGCGCAACCAAATAAAAATGACATTTTCCAAAATGTATTGGCTGATGGGAAGGAAATCTCAGTTATCATTAGCCAATAAAGTTTTACTGTACAAAGCGATAATCAAACCCATATGGACATATGGTATTCAGTTATGGGGATCCACCAGCGCTTCAAACAGAGAGCTCCTGCAACGAACACAAGCGAAAATACTTCGAAGTATTACTAATGCTCCGTGGTACATTCGAAATAGTAATATACATGATGACCTTGGGATTAAAACCATTAAAGAAACAATTAAAGAATTCAGTTCTAAATATTATTCAAAACTAGAAGCGCATCCCAACGAATTGGCCAGGGATATATTAAAACAGCCACGATTTAGGCGACTGAAAAGAACAGATCCACTCGGACTGATGAACCTGTGAACCTGTAAATTTATTAAATGTTGATGTTATACATAAGTATGTATGTATAAGTATAATCTAAATTAATTAAATTGTGAGCACCAACAATAAGTATTAACATTGGTTAAGACTTAAAATATGTAATAATTTTAGCTTAAGATTTGATTACTTCTTGTTAGTTTCTTATGTAGAAAGATTCAAGAATAAAGCCATTGGCAGCATTTAAAAAAAAAAAAAAAAAAAAAATTCAAACCGAACATTTCAATGGCGCAGGGTGTACTTCTGTTCATTTGAAAAATAGTTGATCACAATGAACACTGAGGAGATTAAAATGAAAGGCAAGAATATTTTCATTGAAAACATGAACTATCCTTTTGATTACGAAAGTTATCATAAATTTATCATAATGAATACTAATAATTGAATACGAAAGCGAAATAAAATTGTACCGTTTTTCAATATGAGAGAAGCATTTTCATTATAACTGCCAATAGTAGTATAATGATGTGTATGTGTATCAGAAAAACGACATTTAAGATATCAAACTGAAAAGGAACTGTAATCAAAATGCATATTATATATAAATTTATATAATTAAGCTAATTTGAGTATGTAATAAATAAAAAATGGTGAATATTTTATAATTTAAATGTTTATTTAAAATAAAAATAAAAAGCTAATTTAATAAAAATGTACAAGAAAAATTTACATTTGGATTGTTTCAACATTATTTCACTACATCAAGATAAACCTGCCTGCTCTAATCTTATACATAAATTGCCCAAAAAGGGTTTTCAAAAAATATTCATAATAACTACAATAATAGTATAACAAATAAATATTATTACTACAAAGTTATAAACAAAGTATTTTGTTAAACTATTTCTTCAAGAATCGATTAATTTTTTAAATATTAAATTTATAGACGTATGTTCTTTGTCAAATCAGTTTTAATATCAAAATAAAAATTAGGAATAAAATTCCATACTAAAATGGATGGTTAGGGATATTTCAAATTAAAAAACACGTAAATTTTGAAGCAAGTATCAATGGTAAGCAGAATACAATTGAATTGACAACGACATCCGTCAAAATAAACCACATAATTGTTTGAGGTCTCAATTCCGTGTACAATTATAAACGGCTAAATTGGTAAATTTAATTTAATTTTTGCCTGAATTTTTTCTTCCATTTCAGCTATTTTGTCGCCTACTAAAAAAAAGAACTTTGCGAATCCTTTATAGAATATTTGACACAAGTCTGCTTGGAAGTACTGGGAGCATCCGCGACTTCCCTTGACACTGGAGGTAAAATGACATGAAGTAGATATAACAAACAAGCATTTTTAGCATCTATGAAAGAAAATATTTAATTATATTAGTTATTTTAGATAGAAGCCATGTAGATAACTTACTTTCCGATAAACCATTGTTAGTTGCCACAGAAATCAGTAAACTTTTGGGTGTCTTTTCGCCCTTAATGTTGCCGCCCATTATGAAAATTACAATAATTTACTGCTTGTGTTCTCAAATTTTTTAATAAATTCTTTTGCTCCATAAACAAACTCAAAGTCAATGTCTATCTATGTGAATAATAAGAATCAGCAGTTTAAGTATACATATAATAGTTACGTTAAAATTAGTAAAATTAAGTAGTCACCAATTTATAGCCAAGAGTTTTTTATAATGGCGCCACATTTCCAGGACATTGTTTGTACAGCTTTGCATTTTGTTCATTAATTCAGCTAGCGATGATGTTCCAGTTCACCGAAGGAGCAATTATTGTTAAGGATGCACTCTAGATTATGGTCAATATTAATTTCCGGTTCTGAAAAGTGAGATGAAGTTAAATAATTTTTAGCTTTTGAAAATATTCAGTTTACATTACCGGTTTGTAAACTCACTCGGTTTCTTAAGTATTTACTCTTTCGACTACTACTAGCAACACATCTCTTTTCGATTAGCCCACAGTCTTTCATTGTCCTCTGAGAATTAAAATATACTTTGCATATATTTTTGAGCTCGTTTACCTTCTTGCTTTACAAAATACATTCCCTTTAAATTAAACTGGTCAATTTAATAATTTTGAATACGCAAATAAATTTTAAAAGTCATTACCAATTCTTTGGCTGGAAAATTATCTATTATCTGAGAAAATAATGATTTTGCCAACGATGTAGTCATCTTAATTTGTTTTTGTATAAGAAAGCTATTAAATACGTCGAGAAGTATAGCTCTATAACCAACATTCAATTCCTTATTCACTTCATAGTGATTTATAATCGATCGTCCTCTTGAATTCTTAGATAATATTTCATTTAATTTCAAATTATTTGGTTGATCTTTCAGTGCAGTTGTTTCTTCACTATTATTACTGGTAGGGATTTCATTTTTTCTATGATCAAAACTTGTTGACATTTTTAAAGATGCCTGCCAGGATTTAAATCGATGTTCAAATTTTATAATGTAACCCAGGCCAATTTTGGATAGTGAAAATATCTTTAATAAATGTTTCATAGTCATATATGTATTTTAAAGTGATTTCACAATTCGCTCATCTGAAATTAAAACTAATAAAAATGTATTAAGTAAAAAAATTAAACAAATGAAAAGTTTTTGTTACCTATAGATATTTCGTAAAGGGAATTGAATCCCCAATTATCAAGAAAACTTTTAATTATCTGCGCAGAAATTTCAGTTAACGGTGCGGGCTTACTCGATTATTGGTAATTTACCGACATTTGATAAGTCGGTAATTATTTGAGTCGTGATATCGTTTATTGCTTCTTCATCTTTACTGTAAGATGGGATCAGTTGGTATTGTTCGGTAGCTGTGCCATCAAGTAAATTCTAAATGTATGATAGGATAATTATAGCATTTCTGGGATAAAATTTAATAAAAATTATAATTTCTCTGAAATTTTAATGTTATGTAATATATAAAATTAAATCAATACAGTGTGTTTGGTGCATCGCTTGCCAAATTGAATTGGCCCAGAGGAGGGGTAATTTGCTAACTCTTAAGCACCAATAACTCATTTTTGGTCCTTCGGATTTCTCTTCATTAACTCTTAAAATATTTTAAATCTGTAGTAAAATCTTAAAACTCAACTTAACATGGCAATAAAAAAAAACGTAGAGTGATCGTGATCTTCGTACTTTTTTATTAGGTTCTCTAGTCTCTTTCCAAAACTAGGCAATACATATGCCATAAAATCCATTTCAAATACTTTACTAAATCATAAAATTTGTGTATCGGGACTCATCAGCCTGATAGCCGACATTCGCGATAAAAACTGATTTTGGCTCAAATTACATACATACATAAAGGAAAGGTCATTTGCTATCTCCTAAGCCCCAATAACTCATTTCTGGCGCCAATAACGATGACTTTTAGGTTGTTATTATTGCAATGAAAAGTTGTTTTTAAAAGTTGAGTTTTAAGTTTTTTTTTACCTTCTTCAAACATTTTACGAGTTACTAAAATAATCTGTAGGGCCAGAAATGAGTCATTGGGGCTTAGGAGATAGCAAATGACCCTCCTTTATGTATGTATGTAATTTGAGCCAAAATCAGTTTTTATCGCGAATGTCGGATATCAGGCTAATGAGTCCCGATACACAAATTTTATGATTTAGTAAAGTAAGTATTTGAAATGGATTTTATGGCATATGTATTGCCTAGTTTTGGAAAGAGGATAGACTAGAGAACCTAATAAAATAGTGCGTAGATCATGATCACTCTTAGTTTTTTTTTCATTGCAATGTTAAGTTGAGTTTTAAGTTTTTACTATGGTTTTCAAATATTTAAAGAGTTAATGAAAAGAAATCCGTTGGGCCAAAAATGAGCAATTTGGCAAACGATGCACGAAACACCGCACTAAGAATACTCACTTAAAGATCTTTTCCTGTTTTGTAAACCCAGATGAGGTTAGATGCACATTTGATAAAAAATCCACTATATTTTTCCAATGGTAATACAGATAATAGCTATTGCACTAAAAATTTAAATTTATTAAATTTTTCCTTGCAACCAAAGCTAAGAAATCACGTGATTTTCACTTACCCACAATCTACGTATATCACATAATAATGTTTCATACAATAATTATAATTATTATATTATAAAATATTATAATATTTTTTTTTATATTTGTAAATTAAAACACTGTAATAATTTTTACAAACTACAAATTCACTGCGCGCTTGCAAAATTGATCTAAATTGAAATTTTAGTAAGTTGAATAAAAATATAAATGAACAAAGGAAAAATAATGGTTTATTATATTTTTGTTTTCAGTTTGAAAACATTCATTCAATTAAATTGTTTTGTATTCAACATAATTGTATTTGTTTCAACCTGAAAAAGTTATATTTTTATATTGAATGCAATACCATTTTATTACTTTGCCAAGTTTCACAATAAACGTTGCGCTTTCAATAAGAACAGTCTCTCAAAATTCATTTTGTTGACAGTGATTCTATTAATTTGAAAACAACTTGATTTCAATATAAATGCATCATTTTGACTTTCCATTCAAATTGAAAGTATTTTTCTTTCAATATAATTACAGAATTATGTACGACTTAAATACCGGTGTAAATTATCTTTAAATAGACATTTAAGAAGTGATAGTTTGATTTTCATAAGGAATGTTTATTTTTCAAATGTATGAATAATTAATTTCAAAATGATAACTGCAACCTTCACCGTGAAAAATTTTAGTATTACAACAGGAACATCTTTCGATATGATTACATGAATATTAATTTTGTTATTTATTGATCAATTTGATAACTATGCATTAATATGATAGTGAAAGTGTTATGCCACCAATTTCGGAGTACCAATTTTCATTAAGAAAGACGTTTTTTTTTCAGTGAGTATTTAAAAGGTTGATGATAATATCACTTAAGAAAACAAATTTTTTGTTATTAAGTGAACCCAGCAACCTTCCCAAATTATCACAAAATGAATTGATGTTACTATTATGAAAGCGATATAACAAACAAATAAAAGTAAAGATTAAAATGGAATTAGTGTCCTATTTTTCTTATTTAAATATTGTCAGAATGAAAATGAAATTGGGTGCCGTAGATAATGATTGCGATTTAGCGAAAAGGTTTCAACATTTTTTTCCTCTTATTTGGTTGTCTTAATTAAATTTTGTCTTCTCACTTCTTCGACCAAAGAGTTTGTAATTAAATTTAAAGCCCAGATTACTTTACAATATAATCAATTTCTTAGTTAAATATAACATTGTATATTATTTTATGTTTATGATCGGTAAATTTTTACGTACTCAGTTCAATGCTCTTCAAAAATAAAAATTTAGTTATACATAGTTACTACATACATTAAACGTTATGAAGCGGTAATTTAATTGTCCACAATAAAATATTTTATGGAAGGTTTGAAACTAAAATTGAACATAAACCCATAAATGGATCGTAATAACAATAAATAAATTTACTCATGCATCAAATGTTACATTGTACGTATTAAAAAAAAAACAAGTTAACTATAAAAATCTTATTCAAGATATCTTGGTTACGGTTTTATAGAGATAAAGTTGTGCTGTTCGGTTGCATAATGTTTTCATTGCACGAAGAATAATTAAGTAATAATTTTACTCGTTTAAACTAATATTAAAATTTTGTTCTAGTTCGAAGTTGTAAATTTTGCCAAAATGACTACATTCTATATGATAATTATATAAAGCTAACAACGTTGAATGATTTTATTTCAAAAAAGTCACCTAAAACTGATAACATATTTCTCGCTCTAAATTCCGAACAAATGCTAAATCGATCAACCCAACAAGTGCGTCATTTTATTGTTTTGAATACATTATTTATGCTTAAAATTATTAGGAATTTCTATGTATCTAATCAATATCATGTGTAAAACGTGTAATTCTTTGAAATAGCGGAAATTTAAAATTATAACCATTTCAATTGAAATTATAATCATTTATTTAAAATTAATTTTGCTTACAAATTACATAATATTTTCATTTAATGAATATAATTTTACAATAACATTGCATTGTAGTCATCATAATGTTTGCAAATATGTATTAGATTCGCAATGTTACGATAAAATTAGAAATGTATAATGTGTCAGCGCAAGATGAATAATTATTGATTTAATGGAATTCTGAAATCTGAAAAAGCAATATTATGTATAACAAATCGAATTCAATTTGAAAAATTTTCTATATCCATTATCGTACATTATTCATAAATTATTGAAATTGAAATGGTTGATTATTAATACAGTCGCTCAGTATTTGGTTGAATATGATACTGTGCCAAGTTATTATTGTGTCCCAAATATTTATCTACAGCAATAATTTACATTAAATCAATTTCCATTTTTCAAATTTTGTTTTAACTGGAGAATTAGAATTTGAAGGAATAAAGCGAAAAACAATCTTAAAATAATTGTTATAAATATTTCATATCATTAGTAAATTAAGTTTTTATGCTTAACTACTTTTTGTACATCGTACAAAATTAAAATTTCATTTTGATATGCAATTAAATACGTAATATTATTTATGAATGAACATCATGAGCGGATCGGGGGGGAGGGATTATTTATAACTAGTTTCTAAACATAAACAGAAATATCTTTTAGGAACACGTTATTAATTAAAAAGCAATACATTTTTGCATTGTTTCTGTAAAAAATATCGAGTTTTAACCTCGCTAAACTTAAGAAGTGCACATACTACACTTAGATAGTTAATAGTAACATAGTTGAATTATTTGCGTTGGTTTTAATGAATGAAATATTATCGATTATTGATATGTACTTACATAGAATTCAATTATTTCAATAATTTTAAATTAGTTATTCATCGTTTTGTGAATTAATATGTTGTCGTTGTTTGAGGTGTGTTTTTTAGAGGTTTTTGTTTCATTCGTATCCCCCTTGTGTCTGTCAGTGATCAGCATTAAGGGCCACGTGCACGTGTAACTTATCAATAATCTGGCGCCGTTAATTTCGCTCTTTCACGTCATTTTGAATTATAGAGAATTTACTCCATCCACAGGGGTCAAATTTGTACATAAACATGTTATTTGTATTAATTTCAAGCATTTCAAATTCATATATGAAATTCAATATTTTAATTAAAATGGAATGTTAAAAGGTTATCGAGTAAAAAAATTAAAAAAATATTTTGTAATACATATGCATAGTCGATTGAAGTTTCTAGGTAGGAAATTCTTATATAGATTTGCAAAAGTTATTTAACATTTTATGGACATTTTTGATATTTTTATTAAATATATGACATAAAACGCAGTAAAAGATTATCACCCCAATAATCGTAGTCGTATCCTTTGTCACGCCAAATAATAGCAGAGCCTTCTAGTTTTGATAAAGTTCAAATATCGAAATGCTGGGAAATGGGAAAGCATCAATTTATTTTGAACATAATAGTACCTTTACGAATACCAAATGTTTTCGAGAAATACGGAAAGCTTGAGAGAAAACTGCTAGATGATAAAATATGTGGTTTGATCAAAAAATCGAGGGATGTTTGAAGTTCGCGAGATTGATGTCCGGTTATTACAAGTTTTCTTATTGTATTGATTCACTTGTTGCTAACGCATCATACAGTTTGTAGCTATATTGGATACTTAGTTAATTGTTGGCTGTCGAAGAGGTTCTCGCCAATTTCGTTTTTGGAACAGGAAAAAGTCGCATGTCATAACTGGCAAATTCGGAGGCTGAGACCTCATAGCGTTGTCCAGGTTGTACTCCTTTTTATTACCGCCTGGTAGGAACAACTCCTAGCAAACTATGCCATTAAAATCGAAGCTCACTGTTGAGCACAACCTTCATATTCTTTCGAAAATGATGATAATTTGTTATTGTCTCTTCAGAAAGCTTATATTAGGGCCATTAGGCCTTAATTTTGACGTCATATTCGTACACTGCTGTTTTATCACCAGTTACGGCCCGTTCGAGCAGTTCTACGATCCACTCGTTCACTTCATTCTGCGACTTCCGGGTCAAAAATAACTTAACCTGTGGCACTATTCTGGTTTTCCCGGGGAATTGCGAATTGGGAATTGATTTATTGTCAGTTTTTAGTATATTTTGGTTTTCTTTTTTCCAAAGCATACTGAGCGTTTGGTATTTTATTCATGTTTTGGGAAAAAATAATTCCCAGCCAAATTTTTAGGGAAAAATTAACAATAAAATTTGCTATGAAATGGAACTATTTTTCCCCAAAATTTAGTATGCTTTGGAAAAAAGAAAACCAAAATACACTAAAAACTGACAATAAATCAATTCCCAATTCGCAATTCCCCGGGAAAACCAGAATAGTGCCACGGAACGAAGTCTGAAAATTTTTCAAAAAGTAGAACATTTCGACTTAAAAATCCAAGACAGTTTTTAAGTCTCGAAATTTGTTGAGTTGATAAAAAAAAATCTTTATAAAATTGGTTTAGTGTTGGCGACCGAATAATCCGTTGGTTATAAAATAGATTTGTAGTGAAATTTCTTCTAGAAAGTTTCAAAACCCGCCAATTCATTTATCATCAAATATGTTGGTTAAGTCAGATAATAAATTTCAATGGAATTGGTGCTTAATCGCAGAAGTTCCGTTTGGAGCAGGGGTTGAGTTTCTTAAATAAAACATGGCCAGAATTTAACAAACATTCCAGGACACTGATAATTATATTTTGGTACATAAATTTAAACCTATTTAAATTTAAATAAAAAAATAAAATTTGCCAAATAGAAATTTGTTTTTTAAGTATATAACCGATCCATGCCTTTTCTACAGTTCCTGCACCAAATGGAACACGCACGTTTGTTAATAGAGTATAATGAAATTCCATATTTAGCTTATTAAGTCGATTTAGGAAGTAGTTCCTAATATAAAATAGAATTTTTTAAATAAAATAGGAGGCAAGTTCAAGAAATATTGCGGAGCACTACTAATGATATTATGGTTGGCACCATTACTCAAGAAACTGGTTCACCAATTATTATTTTTTTCATTGACAACCAATTCAAGCAGTTTAATACGTCTCAAGGTCAAAATGTAAGTAGGAAGCAGTTTTGTGGGTGGATTTTAATAAAAATTTACTTCTGAGATTTGAGATGTAAAATTGATTCTTTAAGTAGTTAGTTTATAATAGAAAAATAATGAATTCCGGCTCTGACGAATTCCTCCGGCCATATTATATGCGGTCGGATTTCTCATTTAAACCATGGCTGAAATTTAAGAAATATTGCGGAACACCTCCAATGATGTCAAATGATAAATTATATTCGCCAAATTTATTTTTACATACTGGCCAATTCAGACTTTCTTCTCAGTCTCCAGCATCAAATGTAACAAGCACATTTGTTGACGGATTTGAGTCAAATTTTATATCTAAAATATGTTATACATATATGTATGTAGATATTACAAATAGTTTCTATTATTAAACCTATTATTTCATGGCCTGAAGAATTTTTTCGCATTTAGGTTGAGCTGGGGTCAGATATTGTATATTGAAACATGGTCCAACGATATATGATTGTATTTTGAAACACTACTCATACTAATGATATTATGGACGATATCATAAATCAAAAACTAGATCTGCCAATTTTGGTTTTCCATACACCAATCCAACCAATTTTTTCCTCCGCCAGCACCAAATGGAAAACACACATTTGTCGATGTAGTTTTATTTGTATGACTGTGGAGTTTAATTTCTTAAATAAATTATTTAAATTGTATGGAAATTTTTATTTTTCTAGTCCCTCCTCTGAGTTTTTAAAAATCTAATCAAAATAGCAGAGAAATGCGATTAGCAGAAAGGTTAATTCACGCGAAGAGATTTGAAACTGTATTACATTTGGTAAAATTATTACATTTGGCTGGTAAAATTGTTGAAAGTATCCATGAAAATATCGGCTCTATAATAAAGCGACTAGAGGAACAAAGCAACATGAAATAGTAGTTTATGTTACAAGGCCGAAACATTGAGTTGCTCGGATGAATATGTGAGATTGCCGTACGAGCGCAACGAGTACGGCAACCCGTATGAGTTCGAGAACCGTTTTCGGCCTAGTGTCATACACTAATTTTTATTCGATTGTAAAGGAATATTATCCTTCAGTTAGCAAATCAGCTTGACTAAATTGTTTGCATATTTATTCTAAAAAATAGCAGGACGTAAAATTTTAAAAATGTGGGATGAAAAATTTTAAAAAGTAGGACGAAAAAGCTTTTATTTCATACTATACCGAAAATCAATGTTTACGTGATTGATTTCAGTCCGGGAAATGAATCATTACGTCAGAGAACAAAGGTGTCCGGAAAACGAGCTATTACAGTACAGTAGACTGTAGTGATGTTCGAACTGAGTCGAACCGAATACTTTTAACCTGATACTCAAAAGGTTCGAAATATCAATTGAGTACTTTTAAAAGTATCAGGTTAAAAGTATCAACTAATACATTCGATGCTCAAAAATGGGTACAAATACAATGGAATAACCAAACAGTTGGTTTGGTATTGGTATGGCTTATTTCCTCATATAATTTGTTTTGCGAGAAAGAGTGAATTGTATACCCACTAATAATATGTTGGGATGGTTCTACTGAAAAATAGAGATAAATAGCTATGCACACTATATCAACATAATATTATATATTAATATATTCATCTCTCAATTTTAATATTATATACGTAAATGCTTCTCATTCTCACAAATAATATTATATCAATGCGAATGCACCAAAAGAGTTCAAACATATGTACATATATGAGTTTACGTTATTTTGTTTCACATTGAGATGATACTTATACCGAATTGATACTTTTGATCGAATACCGAATAGATACTTTGTATATTGGATGAACTGAGTGACACAGCATTCACAATGAAAAATTTGCATTCCAGGTTTGTATGAATTTCCAACTTGACGAATACAAATTTTTGCTCGTTATGTTGGAAATTCATACAAACCTGTAAATCAAAAGTAAAAAGTGTTTGCATTGTGAATGCTGTGTGAGCTTCGTTAAAGTATGGAATCTCTACTTTTTAACGAATCGATATTGATATTCGAATTGATATTGATACTTGAATATATTGATAATTAAAGGTATAATTTTGATTTGATTCGTTGATATTTGATGGTGATCTACCCATTTCGTTGATGGTGTTTTTACCCGTTTTTGTGATTTTTTCAGATTCTTTTGTGTGCTTATGTTTGTGCTTGAGATTTTATAATCTTTCAGATATTTGTGACTTATCCAATAGTTATTGAATCTGCTTTATTAAATTTTAAAACTTTTTATCGGTTAAATTTTAATTAACTTCTAATTATTTTTGTGAATTTTTCTGCTCTGGTTTTAAGTGTTTCTTATTTTTGTTCTTTTCTTAACTTGTGTAAATAATAGTGTATAGTGTAAATAATTCATATTTTAAGCTTAATTTTTAGGGTAGCATAGATTTTGTTGTAAATATTATTAGATAAGTTTTATTTTAGTTATAACTAACAAATACCATAGCATATTTGAAATTTATCACAAAAATGGCTTCGAGAAAACGAAGTAAAGTTTGGCTTCATTTCACTCCTGTGAATGAGATACAAGCAAAGTGTGACCTTTGCAAAGGCTTGTATTCATACAGAGGTGGTGCCACGACCAATCTAAAACGCCATTTAGAATCGCGACATCCTACAGTACTACAAAAAGTAGTAGTGCCTACAAACAGAGACGTTAATTATGACTCTAATTCGGTGGAATTATCACAACCAATCGCTTCAACAAGCAGTTCAGGCCCAAGTATGGCAACGCAAAATGTAATTGTTGCAGCGCCTGAGATTTCGGAACACATACCGGGACCATCATGCTCCACTCAAAGAGCTAAAGGTACATTGCAACAGGGCAAACTAACTCAGTATATAACACGGCCTTCATCAATATCGCGACAAAAACGATTAAATAATGAATTATTAAAATTCATAATTAAAGATTTTCAACCGTTCTCTGTCGTTGAGGATCAAGGCTTTAAAAATTTTACAAAAGCCTTAGATCCAACATACGAGTTACCATCAAGGTCAATGTTAACGAAATCATTGCTGCCTCAACACTTTGAAAAATGTCAGAATAATGTTGCTCAATTCATAAACCAGGCTGCTAGTGTAGCCATAACCACTGACACGTGGACATCAATTAATACTGACAGTTACATGGCAATCACTGGCCATATTATAACGGAAGAGTGGACCATGGGCAGTGTTTTATTGGAATGTACCGATGTGTCATCTTCGAGACACACAGGGGATTTCCTAAAAGACACATTGCTAAGCTGCTTCCAAAAATATGGAATTAAAAAAAAAATCAGTGCCATTGTTACTGATAACGCTGCCAACATTTCGGCGGCTATTACCTTAACAAACTTGCCACATGTTCGCTGCTTTGCCCATTCACTGAACCTTATTGTTCAAGATGGGGTTAAGGAAATTTCGGATATACAGAAGAAAGTCAAATTGATCGTAGAACATTTTCATCGCAGTACTGCATCAACTAACAAACTCAAGCAACTACAAATTCAAATGAGTGGAACAACTACGCCACTCAAATTAATAAACGATGTAGTCACTCGGTGGAACTCAACATTCCACATGTTCGAAAGGTGAGTCTAGCCTAAATTCCATTTCAAAAATATTTTAAATTCTGTTTTTTACAGATACTGTTTATTGCAAGAGCCAGTTCAAGCTGCCATAGCTTTGCTCCATGCTGAGCACCTAGTAATGTTGACACAGTCAGAAATATCAGCTTTGGAAGAAATTTGCCTGATATTAAAACCGTTTGATGGCTTAACAACGGAACTAAGTGCTGAAAACAGTGTCACGATTTCTAAAATAATAGTGATAATGGAGGGTATAAAGCACTATTTAAATAATTTGAGAGGAACCCTTGTTTGTGATTCCGCAAAAACTCTTCTGGATGTTATTCAGAAAAAGATATCGGAGCGTTTTCAAAACGCTGATAAAAATTATGTTATGCAACTCTCCACGTACCTTGATCCAAGGTTTAAAAATAAAATTTTTTCAGAATCGACAGCTAAAACAGTCAAAGAACGTGTTGTGAAATTAATTTCCGATATAATACAAAAAGAGCAAGGTACGGTGGACGTTCAGGAGGAAGAAGTAGTTGACGAAGAAACTCCAAATTCAATTTGGAGTTTCTTTGAGGCGCAAAATCCACAAAGAGATAAAAGTTCCCCAACAGCTATGGCGATAATTGAACTGCGGCAATACAATGAGGAGGCGCTCATATCAAGAAAGGATGATCCTTTGAAATGGTGGCATAGTAGAAGTATGATCTACCCTCATTTGGCATTAATTGCTAAAAGGCTTCTCGCAATACCAGCATCGTCTGTATCGTCTGAGAGAATTTTCTCAAAAACTGGGCTTATTTTGTCGGAACGAAGGAACCGAATTAAACCAAAAAATTTAAATCAAATTGTGTTTTTAAACGCAAACTTTAAATTTTGTGATGCATCATAAATAATGGTACCTAATTGATATTTTTTTATTTATATAATGCTTTATTTATTTTATTTTAAAGTTACACTTTATAATTTATGTAGTGCAATATGAATTTGTAATGAACTATATTATGTACTTTATTTATTTGAAATCAATTGTTATAAATAAACGTGGTTATGGCAGTATTCTATTTTTCCTGGCAAATAGGGAAAGGAAAATATATTTCATTAATTTAGTTTGCTTTTAACTTTTCGTCACAAAAAGCTACATACTACTCGTATTTTCGTAATTAAAAAATAAACACATTTTCTCTACCCAATTCCCTCAACAGAATAAAGCCACGATACGTATTTTATTTCTATAGTGATAATTATAAATATGTAGTTGTTTTGTAGTACACCGTATATGTTGTTGGCAAACATCCTGCGACGATTCCTAAGGCTGCCGATACTAATTTTTTCGATTCATGTATTTACTACGCACAGAGTATACAACATGATGCAAACGCAATTTGGTGTTATATTCATTATATCGTTGTATCTGGTTTTCTTAACGTACATTTGTTCCTGGCCAATATCCTGATATGATGCCCAGACGGTACGCACACTACTGATAGTTAATTTTACATCCAGACGATTAATTTACTCTTTCGATCGCACCGTATCCACATCATAAGGCAAAGGCAATATTTTGGTGTTTCATTCACGACACAATTGAAATTCTAACAAAACCTAAAATTATGTAAAAAGATTGATCAACGTTTTATTATTAATTACGATTTACGAACACGAAACAAAATACATACATATGTATATGTTGGTTTTAGGATTAGATATACGTGCATACATTACTACATTATGTTGTAGTACATTTTACACAAAACAAATACATGTATTTAAATAATTTTTATGAAATGCCCGAATTTTTATTTTTATCACTACAGCAATATTATAAAATATTTTATTATTTTCAGCCGACAAAAATTATTTTCTAATCTTCTATTAATATTTTGGTTGTAATGTTTACCTTTTTGAGTTTCTGCCTGTCAGTAATTGTTTGACAGTTAAGGTAAATAATAGAAATGAGAGAGACAAGGATAGTTATAGCGATTTTTTATATACATACGTATATTTGTTATATGTACAAGGATTTTGTTTGGCTAATTTGTATGTATTAATGTAATGTATACGGTAACGAATACGATGTCATGTTGAATTGTTGTCTCTTTTATATTCATTGGCTTTGTCTTTACATGAATACAACTACTATGTTGTGTACTTGTGTAGCTGTAACATCAATAAATTTCTAACCTGATACTTTCGGTTTCGGTATATTGATATTGATATCGGATATCGGTAACTATTGTTGAACGTTTGGGTTTAATATTGAAATATTTTTTCCTTTATGGCTGATTTTTATTTCGTATCGATTAATATAAAATTAATAAATTATTAATTACCTACATATTTAAAATTATTAAATCTTATTGTTTTACATTAGCCGCTTTTGGGTATTAAATTCATGTCTAGTCACAAAAAGTATCAATTGGTTAAAAGTATCAGGTTAAAAGTATCAGGTAGTTCGTTCGAATGTATCAATTGATATTGATACTCAAAAGTATCAAATAAACCCATCACTAGTAGACTGTAAAACAAAAAAAAAAAACAAAAAAAATAACTAGGGTAACTTGATAATTTGAAAATCATTTGGATTGATTTTCTCTAAATTTCAAACTCATGTTTTTACTTTAAAAATCAGTTTTAAATGAAAAAAATCGAATTAATGGCCCATGTAGTATGAAACACGTTGTACGTTACACGTACGTTAAATGATCGTTACAGTACTCGTTCAAAATTCTGGACTCGGCTCCTTCGTCGCCTCGTCCATAAACGTCGAACTCATTTACCGCCCTTGTGACGTAAATAACTATTATTTCATACTATACCGAAAATCAATGATTACGTGATTGATTTCTGTCCGGGAAATGAATTACATATGACGGTACACAACAAGTGTCCGGAAAACGAGCTATTACAGTAACACAGAAAAATATAAAACCAAACAAAAAAAAAAAAACTAGGGTAACTTGTTTACTTGAAAATCATTTGGATTGATTTTCTTTAAATTTCAAAATCATGTTGCTTTAAAATTTAATTTTAAATAAAACAATCGAATTAATGTCCCATTTAGTATGAAATAAAACGTTATACGTTACACGTACGTTAAATGATCGTTACAGTACTCGTTCAATATTCTCGTCCAAAAAAACGTCTAACTCGTACTGTAACAACTCATTTACCGCCCTTGTGACGTAAATAACTATTTCGCTTCTTTCTGCTCATAAAAGCAACCGCAGCAAATATTAATACTGTCCGAGAAACCTATTTTTTTGAATTATTATCTCCAACAAAAAACATCACTTTTTGATACAATCGAACAAAAAAATTATTATTTGATCAAAAAGCTCAGTATGCAGCTCGAGCTAAGATAAATTTTAGTGCGGTCTCCACAAGTCTCCATTTAATTACAGATAAATCGTCAAGCTAAAAATTTGTGTAGAGATAAATTTTGTTGATATTGTGGGTGCGGTCAAGAATTCAGCCGCAGCGCAGTTTATGCAGCAAGTCGGTCAAAAATTAAGATTTGCAGCCAAAGCTGCGCATTCCGTCGGATTAAAATGCAGCAAATAAAGTTAGGCTGCGCAGTTTACGCAGCCACATTAAAACGGATGCAAAAGCTGAAAATGTTAGTTTTTTTCAAAATTCAATTTTATACATTATTATTGGTGAAATAAAATGAAAAAACACGATTTCTCTCAATTATTCATAATCACGGGGAATTACAAAAGTAACTAAATGATAAATGCTGAATTCTTGGCCTCACCCTGTTTGACTTTTATTCGTTTGTTTTTGAATGAAGTTTATTTTAGTTTATTACTTTCTAATACTTCTAAAGAATTGTTCAAAATTGATAAACAGTTTATAAAAAGTATATAAAATAATGGATTCCAGTGACGAAGAGGATATAATTTTTATTGGTGTTGAATTTGATGCTATCCACAGCATTATCGTCGTCCAAAAAATCATCTAAATACCCGACTTCGTAATGTTGGTCGGCCATTTTGACTTCTGCTTCTTTATATAAAAATAAATTAATTTTACGTCGCGCCTACTTCGATTATAACATAAAATTCAAAACCGTTATAATTTATCTTCAAATTATTGTCCTTGTGAGATAATTTGTGGCTAAAATGTTTGGAGAATTTATAGTGGCGCAATCTAGATTTGAATGAAACAACTGAAATTTTTTCAAATTTTTCACGCAAACGTGCATACCATACCGCTCAGCGAAATTGTCAGCTAAAATATATTTATTTTATTTAGCTAGCTAAAAAATTTATCTCAGCTCGAGCTGTATAGGTACTGAGCTAAACAAGTAAAATAAACAAGACAGAAATATTTTTAAAAGTAAAAAAAAATCGGCATATTACATATTTCAGAAAGTCATTTTACCATGCTACGGCCGCAGTATTTAAATAGCTTGAGCAGTTCTGATATATATGATCTTGAGTTGTAGTACGTATAATTAGGAATTTATACCATCAGAATAATATTACTCATATGTTACAAGTAAAGTTCATTGAACTTTATTTTATTTCGGTTGTTTTCTCATGAACTTGTAAATGGTATGTTTACCCTATGATATATAATAATTACTCAAAAAAATCGTTATCAGTGTAGATGTAATGAATTGTTAAGTGGTAAAGAGAGGTAATCATTTGAGATCGCGATGATCAATATGTATTTTGCAAATATATTATTGGTTTTTGATTTAGTATTGTTGAGGCCGTCGTTCTAAATTCATTTAATTAGTGAATATAATTTGAAAAGTGCAGTGTGGCACAAATTAATTAATAATAAATATTTTAAGTGATTTTCCCAAAATGTCTAACTGGTGAGCTTAAAGTTTTGTTAGTGATTGTTTTTTTATTGGTGTTTTCATTTCATCACTATTACTATATTATTTATCATGTGCTAGAGTTTTCCGTTGGCATTTGAAATTTTGGATTAATGGCGAGAAAAAAAACGATTATTCTGGTGATTTCTCTTATTAGAACGGGTGAGTCAATCTAATCTTTTTTTTTATTGAGTGGCTTTTATAATTAGTGTATTCGTTCAATTTTTTTCATCGGGCCTCACTAAAAGAGAAGGAAACTGTACATATTACGTAAATTCAAATACAGTTCCTTAAAAAAATTATTATCGGATATATATTATTAAAAACCAAAAGGGCGCAAAAGTGAGTTAATTCGATTCGTGTTATTAAACGGATACATCATTAATTAAATTCTCCCGGATGACCTTCAAACTTCAAATACGAATTTAACCTGTAGTCATCTTCAACAGCCGTGTATTTGTGATAGTTATTATACAAAAAAAAAAAAAAATATTTTGTTCAATTAGTGAAAATCAAGTGAAATTTTCTTATGTTAATTATTTCCGTGTATTTATTAAATAAGTTAAATTAGTGCGTATACGTGAGTCAAAGAGATTGATTGATTTGTGCAATTAATTAATTAATTTTCAGCTGAGCCATTAGATTTTCCCAGAAGCGCTCATCGGATGAAATGTGGTAAGCGTATTTTTTTTATAAATTTTAATCAATATTTGTCTTTTACGAATGCTATACCAAGTACACTCGATTTAAAGTACATATTAAGCGATACAGAGTTACCAAGTTTCGTATGATTATTACATTAGTTTTGTTATGTTCTTGTGTAAATATTATATTAACTCAATTTTATGATGAAGAATATAGTGTCTAAAATGAACTAAGAGTATTATTGAAGTGATGAAGTAGAATTGAAAATTTGTGCCATTTGTTCAGATTATACAAAATTATGTCAAAAACGTAAGAATTGGCTGATATAATTCTATACTCAGTCCTTTAGTCTGGACGGATCATCGCTGTGGACCAATCGAGAATACAAAAAAATAAAACACAAACAATACAAAATCAGAATTTACGTTATATATCTTACGTCACCGAATCCACCTCCTTGTCAAATAGCATTTCATTTTCTATATCTCCCAGCGCCTCTCTCCTAGACCTCCTACACTCTAATGACGTGACATTATTTTAAGAGCTTCCCACAGCACTTTACTATTAAGATCTACATTGTACGACCTTTAATACCAAGTAAATTTATTACTCAGAAATAATACCTTTAAGCGACTTTATTGAAGCAATCTACAAATCATCATGTCGTTGAAATTTCAATCATCAAAATGTTAATAAAACGTCACAGAAAGAATTTATATTGAAAAGCTTACTAGATATAATCACCAATTTGTGTGCATTAATTTGAATTAATTAATTAATTCGCGTTTTTCAAATAACACGTAGATGTATATTAGTATTTAGAATAATTATTCAAGATCCCACATTATTATATTTAATTTTTAATTATGAAGTTAATATTTTTCCGAAAATTGTAAGAAGATTTAACCTAGTTTCGAACTGATGAAACAATCAATCCTCTCATCAGGTCATGGGCTATTGGACTGATTGTACCCCAATTTTACACATCTATAATGTATTGTGTACAAGCTGTATTAGCGAATTGGACCAATACCACAGAATATATTTAAACAGAACAATATCTTCTATAGACCTTTTTCGCAAAAAAAATTTGACAGATAGAAACAATTGTTAAAATATCGGTAGGTCAATGAAGCTTTTCTGTGTAATATAATTTTTTGAACTGGTTTTAATTATTTTAAAATTAATTTGTGGTTTTTCAAGAGAATATTTATTATACCATAAATTATACCATAAAACTTATACGACATTTCTCGTACAAGTAAGGTAAATCTTTTCATTTTGTTAGTTTATTTTTGTAACGAGATTTGGAAGTTCTTCATTAAATCTTCCACATTTTCAGATATGTGTGATAATAACAACAATGTATTGTTGACAAAATATGCAAAGAGCTTTCACGGATCTGAAAGACATAAATTTAATATAGATCCTTATTTTATGAAATTCGATGCGAGCCAGCTTCCAAAGAATGTAACTTATTTTTTAAATTTATCATTATCTGGTCGACAGAAAGTCGTTTTATTCGTCCAACGAACTAAAAGCTTATAAATCGTTAGAAGTTTTATTAAAGCGGCTATGTTCAGCAATTAGCCGGGAATAAACTTTTAAGCGGATTTATTGTATTTCACAAAGTATTTAATGTTAGAGGAAATTTGATATTTGAAACCTACAGACCTGTACCCACCTGCAATTCAAGGCTTTAAATTTACCACCATAGTGATAAAGGCATTCTCAAAAACGGACATTGTACCTGGTCGCAGGTTTGCGGTAATTTTGTTCACACGTTGGTGCCGTTTCGTTTGCTCTAAACGCGTTTTACCAACATATTGGGGAAAATGAAACTGTAGGAAAGATTTGGTTACTACTCCCATTTATACTATACAAATACACTGCGCCAATTAAAAAACGGAACAAAAATTTTCTTCGAAAAAATACCTAGATTTGAACGCTTGTATCTTGGTGAAATAACACCTTTCAAAAAAAAATTTTGTTTCTAGTTGAAGGAAATTTGGTTTTCTTTTCGATACTGAAAACCGTTTTATTTTATTTTGTTTTTTTATAACTTTTTTGAGTAAACCAAAAAGTGTCTAAAAAAAAAAAAAATTTGCTGCTGTTTGAAACTGTAAACGAACTTGCTCGATATCTCATTCAAAAATCCAAATCGGCCATTTTATAGAGAATTTAGAAACCTTGCAAAATAATACTAGAAAAATTTCTGTGCGGCCACTCTTTGTCGAGTTATTGCACTTTTAGAGAAAACGTATCAAAAAGCGTAGAAGAAAATTTTTTTTTCTTGTAAACTTAGCACTCTACGATAAAATGTTAAGTCACTTTAACCAGAGCCTACTGTATAAATAAGAGCCTCCAGTATCGACTGTATTTTCTACTAAGCTTAAAATAAGGTACAAACAATTTTTTCTTTACTATGAAACTATATGGAAAAACGGTTATTTTAATTTACAGTTTAAGTTTATTAGAAATGTGACCTTTTGTTTTGTTTTTATACGAAAATGTTCTTAAAACATGTAATGTGATTCGATTGAAAAATCGAGTCATGAAAATGTTTATTTCTTAGGGAAAATCGTCATGAAAAATAAAGTATTGTTGAAATTTACAATATTGTTGTTTTTGTAATGTACGTCATAAACATAACTCGAAATTTATAATCAATACAATAATCATCTCTTTCATTGCCTCCATTCAAATTTGAATTCGAATATCTTTCTATTGTTATTTTGAATTTGCAAAGCATGCTAGATTCTTTTGATTTTTTGTTTTCTTCGCATTCATTTTATTGATTTATTTTTTTCTGTTTGCTCTTTCTGATTTATTTTAGTTTAATTGTAGAGCGGAGGCGTGTTGTCTTTTTGTTACCATTGGTTTTAGATGTGGATATATGGTGACGTCATTAAACAATTGTCTCTTTTTAATACACATTGTTGTTGTTGTAGGATATTTTTTAATTTAATATCCTTTATTTTCTTTTGATTATTGCTGGAAAATTGGCAAATTTGAGAATCTGTGTTTCAAATGAGTAAGACATTGAGTTGTCTGTTAGCGATTTCATAAAAAAATATTTAACTGGGTTTAACTTTTAATTCATATTTTATCTTCAATCGGAATCGCGTTTTTTCATACAAACACTATGAAAATAAATGAATTTTTAGTGTTTCTATATCCCTTATTTTAAGTTCATTTTTCACATGCCGGCTCTATTCACATCAAGATGGTTCTGCTTTAACACTAAAACTTCAATAACTCGAGGTTATTAACTAAGGATGCCTCCTTATCCGGCCAAAACACGAAGCAACTTATTTTGTCGTGAATAGCGATAATTGTTTTATAGAATAAAACTGATAATGTCTTCACAAAGGTACGACCATAAAATGAAAAATATGTAAAAAATAAATCTAATCGGAGTTTCATTAACGCCGTTAAAAATATATCGAAACTGCTTAATATGTTTGCTTTGAAATTGACCGGTACAAAATGTTCAACATTCCTAAATATAATAGCTAACGAATCGAAGTCATCGAATCTCGTTAAGTATTTAGTTTTTATCGGACTGTTTTCCAAATCGTCAATATTTGTTTGAGTTCTGGTCATTATATCCTCTTCTTTTAAATTTTTTATTTGTTTGGATAGCGAATATATCTATTGTTCCAAACTTTGTATGTGGTCTTCCAATAAAATTAAATAATGAACCATGTTATGTTTCAAACATAGTTTTTAATTTACCTTCAGTTTGACACGATTTGTCCTCACACAACGGAACACTTTGGCACAATTTTTCTTAAAACATATTCAGAGGTTGGTTCGGAAATTGTTGGATTTGGTGAAAGTTCCATTAGTTCTGCCCTTTGAATCGAGCTTGACGTGACGTTGCTCAAGTTTCAGTTGTTTTATAAGGAATTTAAAACATTTGTAATACTGTGGTAAAGATATAAAAAAACTCTAAATTTGTAATTTACGTATGAGTTTTTTGAATTCTTGCTTTTTAAAATGATTATTATGGTAGTTTGTAGTTGCTGGATTATAACAAAAAATTGATATGATATGAATTCAAATATGGAGATTTCAAATTTGCAATAAAACGTAATATGGAATAACTTGAGTTATTACCTTTGAAATCCTCACCACACCAGCCAGAGAGGAAATGCTTAGAACACACAGTGTTCACTCACACTTCAGTGATGAGGATTTCAAATCTTTTCTATTGATTGCCTTCAACCACTCTCTTTGCCGTTCTTCAGAAAGTTTTAAACATCTTAAGCGGATTTTCGGAATGGTTGGAAATTGAAAAAAAAATATTCCTGTATCCCTATTATTAGTGAGTTATCCACTCTTGTATAACAATTGATTACATAGCATTTAAGAACATTTTGTTATTTTATTTTTATTAATCACTTTTCATAGCTTTATAGAAAACCAATTAGGAAAATGTAATGTCACACTGGCCTACCAACATTTTTGACTATCATAACCTCAACTTTTTTGACAAGAAAGGAAACGGTCTATTGCGCTTTAGTCCTAAGCTGGTGAACAAATATTTTTGCTATTGTTTGTTTCGACTGATTATAATTTAGAAAAGATAAAAAAGTCATTATAATCAATGAAACAAAAAAAAAGTATCAAAATATTTGTACTCACCTCTTTGTTTTGATAAATAAAAATCAGTACAATTTTAAAAGTAAAAAAAATCTTTACACTTTATATTGTACTTAAAAGAGACGTTCGTGAATAATTTTTGATTTTGGTCTTGTTAGCTTTGCGAAACTTCAAAATCAAATCAAAAAATAAACAAAGGACCAATACGGGATACGAAATTAATCAAATAAATTAGAAATGCTACACAAACACATACACAATTACACAACCTTATGCGAGTTGCAAGTTTTCTTTTTATTATTTGTTTAATATGATTTTAAAGTTTCGCAAAGCTAACAAGACCGAAATTAAAAATTATTCACGAACGTCTCTTTTAAGTACAATATAAAGTATAAAGATTTTTTTTTTACTTTTAAAATTGTACTGATTTTTATTTATCAAAACAAAGAGGTGGGTACAAACATTTTGGTACTTTTTTTTTGTTTCATTGATTACTATAAAATGATTTTTCTATCTTTTCTAAATCATAATCAGTCGAAAAAAAACAATTACAAAAATATTGGTTCACCAGTTTAGGACTAAAGCACAATAGAAGATATTGTTCTGTTTATATATATTCTGTTCTAATACAGCCAAATTCTCTTACAATTTTTCTTCCTCACGTTCACAAAAGCCCTATTCCAGGGGGCGTACTATGCAATTTTTTCGATTTCGTAAAATTCGATCCGCCGCGGATATTCCTATTATGAATTTGTTTTCTTTCGTAAAATACGAAAATCGTAAAATCCGCTATACATATTAGGAGCCAAAAAAAGCGACATCGAATTTTTCGAAAAGCAAACGTCAAAATTCAACTGCTTATATGTGACGAATATCATATTTACTTCAACATAAAAAAAAAAATGATCGGTCTCATTTTTGAGAAAATCGGGCAGTTTTCTCTTCCACTGCTGCAACCCTTTCAATTCTAGACTCGAATGGGCCCAAAAGTTAATAAAAACTGATTATTACTAAAATCTACCGTTGTACAAAATTTTGACTAACATGTCATGTTGACACAGATGACATAGTGCGCCAAATAGACTTAGCATCATTACCACAATTGTCAAATTTTTTTTAACATAATAGGAAGCGATCATTATATATTTCACATGATTGACCTTTTTCTGCATCCACTTTTTTTACTCAATCATGTATAATATATACTACCGAATACATAACATCTTTCGACACAATGGTACACAAAATTATTTGAACAAACTTAAAATTTGTGATAAATCTGATTACAAATTTGTATCTATGTATATTCTATACAAATTACTAATCGGATTTATTAGAAATTTGAGGTTTGTTCAAATATTTTTGTGCACCACTGTGTCGAAATATAGTAGATATAATTAGATCCCGGAGAGAATAATTTTGAAATTTGTGTTATTAATATATTAATAATTAATACAATTTTTGTCAATGCTATTGGTTCAATGTACGAGTACTATAAATATTAATCATTCATTTCACATCAAAAATTAATTACATACACGACACACGTATATACATATTTCAAACCAGAACAAAAAAATGTCATTTTCGCTGCACCAAATTATCTTTAATGTGATTACAAAATTATACAGAATAATTATTTAATTCCGTACTAAAAAAAAAAAAACTAAAATGAAAAAGATCGTATAATAATATTTAATTATAATTAAATTTTTTAATGACATTTTATTATTATTCAAAATGATAATAACGTAAAAAATAATTGCCAGCTTTCATAACATTGTGTGTGATGGAATTAACGTCGATATCATAAATTAATTCAATGAAGTTATTTTTTATTACTCTTATTATAAAAATTATTTTTATTTATTCGTCATATAAAGTGGAATAATTAAATTATTTTATTCAATTATATATTTACTAATTTAAATGCCGAAGAAAATCCACTTATATACTTATGTATGTATAAAATAGGTATGTAAATCGTTTTTTAAATGTTAGAGATTAATGTTATTTTTTACGACACAAAACTACATCTGCATGACTGCACTGCATTGTGTGCCGTATAAATATTAATGACCTATGAACTAAAATTATAATATTTAACGAGTAAATTAATAATTAATGTACTCACCTTTCGTTAAATTATTCAGTTTTCCGGTTGATTATTTCATTTTGAAATTTAAAATTACGTTCTATGATTCCAATTTCCATATAAATTAGTAATAAATAATTTTATTGCGATTTTTGTTGTTGCCTACTGTGCAGGATGGCGACACATTAACATTCATATTCATTAGCAATTTTATCAAAAAAAAAAATTGTTTTTTGGTGTGTTTGCTTGCTTGATGACATGACAAAAATACCAAACTTGGAATGCTTAATCACCACGGCAAATATAATTATAGTTACTTTCCCCTTTCAAAAATGTGCATACATGTATGTATGTATGTATATAACCAGAAAGAATACCGTACTCGTACACCTATAATAAAAATATCGTTAATTACATTAAAAATATTTTTATAGTTGAATTTAAATATTTGTGTTTGTTTTTATGGATTTTATAAAAATAAATGTTGCCTGTATATAATTTGCATACCTTGTATTTCTGCCCAAATTAATTTGCTTTGGTTGTTTTACAGTTTAGAGCAGATCCGTTTATAGCTGGAACCGGATTTACCACCCGGTAATAGTATACACCGCCGTTAAAATATTTTATTTAAAAAGAAATGCAATGCTACATACATAGTAGGCATTTCTTTCATGTTTCTTTAACCCGGCTACTCCATCTGACATAAATTATACCAATACAATTACCATAACTGGTAACAAAATTGTAAAAAATTGCGTTGGGTGAGGAAAACATTATTGTATGTTTTATTTAACGATTAGAAATCATTTGCGTTTTGATATTTTAAAGAAATTGTGCGAAAATTGTTGCAAAAAAATCGCCATACGTATCTGTATTTTAATGATTCTATTTTGGCTGTCGCATTTTTAAGTAGGTATGTATTTAAAATATGTTAACAAAAATTTAATTCTTTTTTTGTGTAATAAAAATTTTTTGAAAAAAAAAATCTTCACGTCACAGGTCACAACAATTCTAGTAGATTCTAACTACAAATTAGAAAAACTCTGTTCGAAACTGGTAGCCACGTTTTTGAATGCAGCCAAGAAACGTAAAATTTTGGTATACAATCAAATTATGCCTTCTTGGCAGCAAATGATTGTATGACATCTGGCAGGTTGTTGCAATTTCGTGTCTCCACTAGCAACTGTTTGAATTTTAATTGGCAGGTGAAGAGTAGCTGTAAAAGTGTAAGTAGCAAGAAAGTAAATTTATTCGAGAATAATGATGAATCTGAAAAATAGCTAAAAACAGTCTAATCTGCTATGCCATTTTATTGTTATTTTTATTATTAATCAGGCATATATGTACATGAAGGGTTGCAAGCAATTTTCATATGAATAAAACAATAAATTTGGGAACCAACTTTTATCGATATTCATAGGGCGCATTCAGGTCTCCCATCTTGTGGCATCGAATATCTATTGATGTAAAAATGACATTTAAACTATCACGTTGCCATGAAAATTTAAATGAAACGCGTTGATTTTTCCAACATGTTGACACCTGTTGGCGGAGCTAAAAGTTGTTAGTAATTATATCGTGTTTTTGGTTTGGAAAAACATACAAAACTTAAACAAATATAATTCGAAATTACAATTTACCTGGTAAAATTGATCTTAGTTGTCGTATTTTTCGACTTGCGAATTGCGATTTGCTAAATTATCAAAAATTTATCGCAATATCTGACAATACAACACTGTCACTGTAGTATAATTATTGTATATGTTGACATGGCGCCAATTGACGATTGTAAAAGTATGAAATGCGACTCTAGCGGAAAAAAACATAGTTGGCCCAACGCCGAAATGTGATGTTTGAATTTATGACAATTTGTCAGTTTAACTTTTTAGTGTTGTAAGGCACTGCCCCATGCAAGACGGAAAACCGGCATTTAAAACCGTTAAACCCAATTTTTGGCTAAATTGCTTCACTTTGCAATATGAAAATTATTAAGAAATAGTTCAATTCTATAAGTTCCACCTTATTCTAAAAAAATTTTATTAAAATTGATTTAATTTTATTCAAAAAACTCCAATTTTGTATTTCGACGGCCGTCAAGCAAAAATCCGCCCGGCAAAATATAACATTGTGGTTTTTGAATGAAATGAAATAAATTTTAATAAAATTGTCTACAAATAAGGCGGAACTTATAGATTCGGCCTATTTTTTAATAATTTTGATATTGAAAATCAAACAATTTGGTCAACAATTGGATTTGACGTTTTGAAATGCCGGTTTACTGTTTGTGCATGGGGCAATGTCTGTACAAGCAAAGAAGCACAACATTCACCCAAAATCAGGTAATATTGTAAATTAAATGATGAAATGTTCCAAAAATATTTTATAAAGAACGCAAAAACTGAACCTAACTGTTTTATTTATATATTTCAGTTGTGATTGTGATAAAATAGCCAATTCAAATGAAAAATAAAGTAAAATAATAAAAATATAAAGGGCTGAAACTTTACGAGGTGGTCAGAACTTCGGTCTTGGTGTTTTCAATGGATATAGCATTCACATGTGTCATAAAGTTGGTGTGACAGTTTTGACAGTATTGATTTCTATTTAAACCAACATATATTTACTTATACAACAACAGCCAAACAGGTCAAAAGCTTCAGTAACAGGGGTAAAGCAGGGATCCAATATAACACGAAAAATCGTATTCTAGAACTTTATACCGAAAATCATTTTAGATTCCCATTTACAACGCACATGTCAAATTTCATAATAATCGGATAAGGAAAAACCAAGTTCCACCATACTTGGCCATATTCCAGAACTTCATGCAAAACTCATTTTAGAATCCCATTTACAAGACACATGTCGAATTTCACCATAATCGGTTGAGAAATGCGCAAATTCCATCCTACTTGGCCATTTTCCAGAACTTCATTCAAAAATCATTTTAGATTTCCATTTCCAATAAACATGTCAAATTTCATTATAATTACGTGATAAATGGGCAAGTTCCATCATACAAACAACTTGTTAACTACTCACTACATCCTAATGCAACCCCAACTCAACTCCAACTCAACTTTAACTCAACCCGCAAATTGACCCCTAACTTAACCTTCACATCATTCAATGCCCAATTCAATAATCAAAACAGCATATATAAAATACTCGTAAATATTTATAAAACCAGGTATTTTGGATCAACTCGTATGGCAGGTACACAACCCTCTTGACGTACAGTCTCCAAAAGCTGTTCAAATCTCCGCCTTGGCCTTAGAAACAGATTGGTGATAAAAAATTCCAAATCGGACAAGCCGTTCTCGAGATACCATGGGTCCAGGCATCCAGACAGACGGACGGACATTTTTTTCTTTGCTTTTTCAGGCTCAGGGATTTTCAAAATGTCGAGAAAAGTGGTTTTGGACCAACCAAATTATTCGTAATTTTTGACAGGATTTCAATACTTTGATCTTTTTAGACCGAAGTAAAATATCATTTGAAAATATAATTAAATATTTTGGTGGTTGTACGAAACGACCGATTAGGGCAGGAGAGCAGATTGTTAACGCAGGTTACGTTACAGCAATTGGATTTTTGCCTTCTTCATCATCAAAGGATGAAATTCAAGGATTTGTTGTGCGCGCTTCAGCCATCACAGCCAATCCCAATGAAATCAAGCTAAATAACATCACTAAATGTTCCTCCTCCTAGTACTGTATTTGTTCCTGCAAAGCTGGCGAAGGAAGAAGGTGAAAACACATTGCTGCTTGGATAAAGGAGCACTGAGAATGGCGTGCCTGGCGTTGCTGTTGCTAAAGTAATACCAATCGACTTATTGACACAGGAGCGGCGAAAGATATATCTGCGGAGCGCGGATACAGGGAGGAAGGAGGCTGCAACCAGAGCTAGGGTCGACCCCATGGAGGCATGGAAGCGCAGATGAGAGACGACGGATAAGGGCCAATGGACAGCCAGACTGATCAGGGTCCTTCGTCCATGGATTAATAGAGGGCATGGTGAGGTAAATTTTTTAACTATAAACTCCACAGAACGGGAAAGCTGAGGTCCTCTCAGTGTTTGTACTGCTCGGAGGAGCGGGACGATATGTGCCACACTTTCTTCAGGTGCGATGGATTCTCGATGGAACGGAGGCTGATCACTTCAGTAGTGGGGGAGGCAACGCCGGACACAGTGGTGGAGGTAATGCTTCAGTCCGAAGAGGCTGGAGGTTAGTATCATATTACGTAGAGGCGATATTGCGACGGAAGAGGGAGGAGGGTTGCTTAGCGGATCCATAGGAGGCAATAAGGGGACGAGGGATATAAGCAGTGCGGGCCAGACCGAAGTAATGCGGAAGCGGTTCCGGTTTGGGTTTTCCGTGGTGTGTAGGTGATTTTTTAGTGAGTCAAGTCTCACACTGTTGGGTGGAGTGTATAGCTCCGCTCTTCGCCTTTTGAATGTTTTTTTCAATAGGTTAGGTTAGGTTAGGTTTGGGTGGCGGTCCACCAGGACCAGGCATAGACACAAAAAAGGTCCGTAGCCATACCACAAATTAAAAAAATTTTCCTCCAACTCATTGAAACCACTTTGAGCTTGCTATGAAGCGCTGGATACTCCTGACGTCCTTCTCGCTGAGCTCCGCCAGGTCGTTGAAAAGGGGTGCCCCTAGAAAATTCAGTCTGTTTCGTGCCAGACGAGGACAGGTGCAAAGAAGATGAAGTACTGTCTCTTCCTCCTCTTCGTCCTCGCAACTACGACAGTAGTCATGTGAGAAGAAACCAAGTCTACTTGCATGTCTGCCTATGAGACAGTGCCCCGTAATCACTCCAACAACCACACTGATCTGACTCCGCTGAAGTGAGATCAGCTGTTTGGATCTCGCCAAGTTCAACTTTGGCCAGATCTGCCGAGTTATTACGCATGAGGTACTATTTGACCATCTGTCATTCGTCAACTTACTGGCTTCCTCCTGAAGCAGCAGTTTACATACCGCAAGAGGAATTTCAATATCCTTTTTGCTGTTTGAAATGTGGTCCGTTGTACCACGTCGAGCCAGTTCATCGGCTTTCATGTTCCCCGTACTAACGAAATGTCCTGGCACCCATATGATATGGATGTTGAACTGATCTGTCATCTCGTTAAGAGATGAGAGACAGCTCTGGACTATATATCTCCGTATATATGCGAATATCACTAGTCGATATTACATTATACCTCAACCAGTCCACGACTTCCTTTATCGCAGTTACCTCAGCTTGAAAAATGCTGCAGTAGTCAGGGAGACGAAAGGAGAGGTTTAACATGAGTTCCTCGCAGAACACCCCAGCCCCTACTCCTCTATCCCGTTTTGAACCATCAGTGAAGAAGTTCAAAACTCCTGGTTCCAAAACTGTATCCATCATCCAGTCCTCTCTAGATGGGATAATAGTCCGGAACTTTCTATCAAAAGATAGTGACGGGACAGTATAGTCGGTGGTCTTGGAAAGCCCTTTGTTACAGAGTATAGATGAGTGCCCTGTGTTATTGCAGGTCCACATTAACGTGGATTTCAGTCGTATGGCAGTGCTAGCTGCCCACTGTTTTCCCATGATATCTAGAGGAGTTAGAAATAGCAATAAGCTTTTTCAATAAGATTTGTAAAACTTTGTAAGAGGTGGTAGACATTTGTAGTTCAACTATAAACCAGATGAGTGCTAAATGGTTTCTCGAAAGAAAAATTCGAATTACAAGAAAGTATTTCGCATGCTCTATTTACTTATTCTTCAAACAAAACTCCTGATTGGCATTGGAAGAAAAAATTATCATCAATTTACGCTAAATCATTCAAGGGCAACGAGGCGATGAAATACGATCATTATGCCGAGCAACTAGCGAAAAGGAATATTGAGAAACACTGCCTCCTCTTTCATACTGGGTTAATGATTTCCCCTCAGCTACGATACATTGCGTTTAGTGCTGACGGCATATCATATGACGGAAACCAGTGGAATCTTGCCGAGATTAAATCATCTTTTATAGACCGGGATCTTGAGGCTTGTTACTAACTAAATTAAAATATTTGTACAACAAAACAGAAAATATACACTTACACACGTTTGTCGCCGCTTTGGTAAAATCCCATGAATTACGATACGAATTGTTTCCACATCCGCTATATTCTGCAGATTTAGCCCCCCTGGGATCAGTTGCTGTCTTCGAATTAAAAGAAATTGCTCGGCGGAAAGACATTTGGCACTAACGATGAGGCAATCACTGGTTGGATAAGTCAAATTATTAAGAAGGGATCAAAAAATTGAATAAACGTTGGACTAAGTGTATCGAGCTGGAAGGAAGCTACATGAGACATTTATAAAGGTGGCATGTATAAATGCATGTGTATACTGAATCGAATGTATGGGAAATGGGATTCGAATAATGCCAATGCTACTAACTTAACCGATTTAAATCGGTTTATGTACAAGACCTGTCTTGTTGCAAAACTCCAATCCGTCATGCTAGTTTAAATTTGTCATTAATTTCCGAGTTTGATGTTCTGGCATTGTTGGAATCGCTTAATGTTAATAAATGTGCAGCTCCTGATCAATTAACTAATTTGTTTTTGAAAAACCTTAAGGATGTGCTTGCTGCCCCGCTTAAATTACTGTTCAACATGTCTATAAATAATTCTGCTTTTCCATATAAGTGGAAAATATTCTTTTTTAGTACCTGTTCATAAAACCGGTGATTTGGCTAATATTGAAAATTATAGGCCCATCTCCATTTTGAATACGTTAGCTAAAGTTTTTGAGAAATTAATGTACATATAATATAGTTTTTTATCAGATTAAAAGTCAAATCACATCGGCTCAACATCGTTTCTTCCCGAAACGTTACACGTTAACTAATTTAGCTGAGTTTTGTGATACAGCCTACAGCACATTGGATAGAAATGGACAGCTGGATTGTATAAATACAGACTTTTCAAAAGCGTTCAAAAACTTGAGACTTTTAACATACCTCGATTTTTGGTCAATTGGTTTCGATCTTACTTAAGTAATAGAACTCAATTTATAAAGTTTAATGGAACTGTATCTGATGGGTTTGGATCTCCTTCCGGTGTTCCTCAAGGATCGATTCTTTTTTTTTTTTCTTTATTTTTGTTAATGATATCTGAAGTGTTATAAAGTCAAGACACTTGCTTTATGCAGATGACCTAAAGATTTTCAGAGTCATTGACAATAGAAATGATGTAGAAATGCAAAATGTGTCACAATGACGTTTACCAAGCGGATTCATAGAATTGAACATCGTTACAACATTGAAGATGCTTTATTATCTAAGCTTGATTCAATAATGGATTTTAGTGTTACATTTGATTCTAGGTTACGTTTTGATAGGCATGTTGATATAATTTGTCGGAAATCATTTAAATTATTAGGTTTTGTTTGTAGGCGCGGTAGAGACTTTATGGATCCTTCGGTTCTCATACTATTATTTCATAGCCTTATTAGAACTAACTTGGAATATTTATCACAGGTATGGAACCCGTTCTACGATGAGGATTGCAACAGAATAGAAAGTGTGCAGCGACGATTCTTGAGATTTTTATGTTACAAATATATTCCATCGACTGGTTATATGACATATGAGATACGGATCGAGAAGTTTAAATTAATCACCTTAGAAAATAGAAGAATATTACTTGATGAATTGTTTCTTTTCAAATTAATCAACGGTCTAATCGAGACAACGTTATTATCAAGGATCAATCTCAATGCACCGGCTTACAGAACTCGAAATCAACAATTGTTCCAAGTAACGACATCAAGAACTAATCTAGGTCTGGCGTCAATTGTCAATCGATTGCAATCAAACCATATGCTGTACTTTGGTAATTTAGGTTTGTTTAATACGTCGTTATCGGAATTTCGTAGAAAATGCAATGTGATCTTATGCAGTAATAGCAGCGGTATTTGATGAGGCTTAATTGAGGTTTTGTCTTCAACCTTTTGTTATCATTTTTTGTATCTGTTTTTCATAGTAGCATTAGGTTTCTAATTTTGTATTATTATTATTATTATTATTTTTGTTTTTTTTTTGTTTTCTATTTCATTATAATTAAAAGTTATGAATTCGATTTTATTGTATAATTTTGGTTTGTTGATGCAGCATGTATTTGGGTTATCCTGTTTGCTTCCCAGATGTAATAAATAAATAAATAAATAAACTTACTCTTTAACTAAGATTGTGCAATGTGGACAATTAGAATGGAACTTGGCCTCTTGTAACCGATTAGGATGAAATCCGAAAATGGGTTTCTAAAACGATTCTTAAATGCTGTTCTGGAATATGGCCAATTATCGTTTATGACCAAATTTCCCAATATTCTATGAAGTCTGTGATTTTACCAATACTAATATTTTCTCTTTCTACTAAAACAATGTATTTTATTGTTTGTTACTTAATACTTACATCTTCCATGTACCACACCCAAAATATTTTATACTACACTTTCAATAAAAGTTTCAGAGTAATGTAGAGTATAGTGTCTTTTTGAATATAAAATGTTTCTTCGTTCTTAAAATAATTTTGATTCGTCCAATAATGCGACAACCTCATTTACAATTTATACAGAGTTTGTAGAAGTCTTTACAATTGCACTTAATGGAACCTAACATAATCTAAGCTTTTGTAATGATACCTAACATAATCTAAGGTTTTGTAATGATTTCACAAGTGACTTCAATTCCAACAGAAACACTCTATTTCGACAATAGAAGCTCATTCATAATAGTGCATCAATTGAAATGTTTAATTAAAAAAATGAATTATTTCAGTCAAGATAACTTCTAAGATGGTATGTTCATTCATAACGGTGTATGCTCTTTCCGATTCTGCTTGTGTATTAGTACTATGTATTTTTATTTATTAAAGGGACCCAGTTGAAGAATCTTGACCGGTTAACTCTACTTGAATACAAAGTAGTCACCGACGAATAACGACATTCAGACCACAAGAAAAGGTAACGCCTAAGTCGGACATGAACTCAACTCTATCTACAGTAATATTATATAAAAAATATTGCTGGAATATTGGCGAGCGCATCCAAGAGAATGATAAAATCCTGCATTTACCCATATTCAGCAATAATTTGTTAGTAAGCGACCAACTGCAAACGTTATTCAAGTCATCTTTCAACTTCACACAATCAGAAACATCGTTAATTGGAGCAAATATTTTCATATCATCAGCGTAAAGCAGATAATGTGTAAATTCAAAACACCCAACAACATCATTTCCAAAAATGAGAATAAAAGCGGATCAATGTGACTTGATGAAACACGAAATGAACTCGAGAGCTAAGATAGTTAATATTAACAAATTGGTAACGATCATAAAGGTAAGAATGCAACAACTTAATACTGATGAACTAACAATCTAGTTTATCCAGCTTATCATAAGAATCGAATGGTCAATTTTATCGAGAGCCTTTGAAAAATCGGAGTATATTACAACTACTTGTTGCCAATGTTCTAGTCTACTATTTAAATGTCCACAAAAACAGATTATATTAGTCGCCGTAGACCTACCCGGATAAAATTCGTGTTGAGCAGGAGAAATCAACCTTTTTACTTGAAAAAACAAGAATTTCTGTACACCGATTGCCCAAGTATTAGAGTCTAGGGCCTTAATACGTACATCAGCTTTTATGTCCAATTTGAAGCAAGCAAACTCCAAAGATTCGATAATTCGTTGTTTAGGGCCTAGTTGATTGAAACATCGAGTCATGAAAATATTTGTTTCTTAGTGTTTCTCTTAGTGTTACTTAGTGAACTTTAAAAATTGTTGTTTTTGTAATATACGTCATAAACTCATAACTCGAAATTTATAAACAAAACAAGAATAATCTCTTACATTGCCTCCATTCAAATTTGGATTCGAATATCGTTCTATTGTTATTTTGAATTTGCGAAGCATGCTTAGTTGATAGGTAGATTGTTTTTATTATTTGTTTTCTTCGCGCTCTTTGTATTGATTTAATTTTTTTCTGTTTGGCTTTTCTTGATTTATTTTAATTTAGATTGTTGAGCGGATACGTGTTGTCTTTCCTCTTACCATTCGTTTTAGATGTGGATAAATTGTGATGGCATTAAATTGAATTTTCTCTTTTTATTAAATATTTCTTTATTTTATCAATTGGGCAGGAAACAGGTAAAACACCCAATAACCCTTATATTCTTTTGATTATTTCTTGAAAATAAGGAAATTTGAGAATCTGTATTTTAAATCAGTAAGACATTGTTGTTTTTTAGCAATTTCAGAAAAAATTATTTAACTGGGTTTTCATGGTTTTTCGCCAATCGAAATCGCGTTTTTTTCATACAGACTCTATGAAAATAAATTAATTTTTATTGTTTCTAGTCCCTTATTTTAAGTTAATTAAACAAACTAACCTAAACTTCACTGTATAACCTATACCCTGTATAGAAATCCGTGTTGTGATTGTTGAGTCAGATACAATGACGAGGATTATCCAATGAATCCAAGCAGAGATTCTTGTACAAATCAGATGTTGTTTTTCGTTAGTGACTTCTTGAATTAGAGCAGAGTAAATCAAATACGGTGGTCGAAGGGAAATCAAGCATTTAAAAAATGGTATAATGTTATGGATGAACACACCAAATTAGACGTAATTTTGGCCGAAATATTGTAACGCCACTTCTTGAATTCATATATTATTATGAATGAGCTCTTATACGCTCAAAATAATGTATTTATGATGGAGTGTATGTGAGAGTTCAAAATTATTGTTACTAAATAAATAAATAAATAAATAAATAAAATAATTTTTTAGTTGGCGGCTCCTATTTACATCTAGATGGTTCTGATACAATACACTAATCGCTACAACTGTGAACGTAATTTAAATTACATATCTACGCTACTTATATGAACTTACATATGTACATATGTATATGTATTTCGCATTATAAATACAATTTGCTATTATTTAAAACTGTAATATAATTATATATTTTCAATTAAATTATAATATTTAATTTTATAATGAAAATTATTATACGCACAGAAAAACAAACTCGTCAGATCGCTTGGCATACTTATGACTGCAATGTTTTATTGAATTAAAACATAATTATTTGCACAAACTTTGTTTGCATTGTTTGCGATAACTATCAAATAATAATATTGACATTTCGTTCAGAGTTGCCTCTTTAGATCACCTTAACCACCAGAACTTGGCTACCAATTAAGATACCCAATGGTTTTATTTTTTGTTAAATTAACAAATTTTGAAGTCATTCGTTTTGTTAATTTTGGTTCGTCTTGGAAATTATTCAGAAATGTTATCTAATCATTATTATTACAAATTTGAAAATTTTGTTGAAGTAGCGCAAACGTGGAAATAATTCTGTAGAGTGTAGATCAACACGTTTTATTATAATATTAATAACGACGGTTTGTCAACAATGTGTAACCATCTAAACAAAAAATACAAATTTTACAACAGCTGAAATAATTCCATTAAGTTAGTAGATTCAATTGTTCTCATAAGTCGCCATAATGATTGTCTATCACAAACACGGATATCAAGTGCTATTTTCATTATTATAACAAATGACTGCTCAATTTTTTTTGTTTAGTTCAATAAATATTTATTCATTAAGCAAAAAAAAAATTATATTAAAGAAATAAGAATTTTTTTTTTGTTTTAATATCAGCAAATTCAATATAATATATGACATTATTAAACTGAATAAAATAAATAGAATTGATATTATACTTCTTTATTTCTATTGTCTTCAAACAAAAAAGAAATAAAAAATAATTGACTTATTTCCAAAAATAAATTAAGAAAATTGAAGAAAGAAATAATTTAATATATGTAATAAAATAATAAAAGAAAGAACAGAAAAAATTTTAGACATTACTCTTAATAAAATATTATTTCAAATAACTCAATAGAGTTTGCATTACTGAATGGAATAAAACAAAAGGAAACTAACAACTATTCTTTTTCTTGTTAATACCATTATCATTATTATTATTATCATTTTTTCTCTACATACAGCTATTTCTTTTTAACATGTTTATTTTGTTATTTTAATACTTTAAACAATAAGAAAATTGTAAAAAAAATCAAAAAGAATCTTTGATAGAAAAAATTTCAAAAATCTGAGATAACGGCAGAATGGGAATGATGCCAAAATAATACTAAAAGCAGACAGTTAACGAGTACAAACAAAAAAAATAGTTTAGAATTTTATTTGTCACTGAATTTATGAAAATTAGTTTTGAAACTTATTAATGTTTTTTTTGTTTATGACTAAAAAAATATTAAATCTGTTTGCCTTGAACCACTTGATTCATAACAAGATAAAAGTTTGACTTCTTTTTTCGATTTATTTTAAGAATCATTGGTTGTTCTTCATTGGGACACATATGTACGTATTGCAATTTGAAAGTTGTGATAATTTGTTTGAGATTTCACAGACTTTACATTATGGCATTGCACTATACCAGAGCGATCTGCTATAATATTAAAGATGCAAACGAATATTTTTGTTTAAAGCAAGCATCGTTCCATTCATTTGTTTAATATATTTTGAGGCTCTTCTGCGAGAGTAACAAAAAGCTCAGCAATCGATATTTGGAGTTGAAAATAAAATATAAATCATATATATTGGTAATTTGATGTCAGATTTCACTTGAAGTTTGAGACCCTATTTATAAAAATTGTTTCATTACCGAACATTGGGTTTGTTAATCTAACCTAGACAACCCGAGTTAATTGAATGATCGAATTGAAGTGGTTTTCAGTGAAGGTCACATCGACTAGTTCCACTTTTTGTGGGACACATTTTTACAAATTTCCATGTCCAAATGCTGTTATATGAATATGACTTTGTAACCATACGTTGATTTAGTAAACTATTAAATGACAAAGATTAAATAACGAAATACAAATATCTTCTTAAAGCGCGTTATCTGTTATGTACTACGTGATATGGAATTAACCGAACTTTCATTTTAATTTTCTTTCAGGTCGATAGAGTTACTAATTCTTGAGGAAATGTTGAAAACAGGTACACTTGGTATTGTCCCTCCCTGAATATGAGGAAAACTTGTTTGCCTTTGAACAGAAGCTCACTAAACGTTTAGTTCAACCAAAAATGTAAAATAATTATTTTAACAAATTCAGTGATATATTTCATTAATACAATATTATTAGCAGCCAGAAGTAATATGCATCGTTAAGTGTTTTACTGTTTCCCACTAATCTCAGCCTTGTCGTGTCATAGGTATCATACACATAAATATATGTCTATGTCCAAAAGGGAAAACTACATAAGTGCACTTAAGCGATTTTATTATTTTTAGCTCATTTAAAACAATTGTACCAATTCCAGTATTGCAATCACTAGGCATTACATGTAGTAAGGTAATACCGAATACACTAGGTAAACCTATAAAAAATGCACTCGTTTCCACACGTCCCGAATGGCGAAGAGTGCCCCGCGCGTTTTTTTTTTTGTGTGGTTTCCCCAATAGGCCTAATCCACAATTCACTCTACCATACGCCAACATTTAACAAAACACAAGTTTATTTTTATTCGGAATTATCAATATTCCGAACTAAATCTAAATAAACAGTAAAAACGTGCTCGTTCCTTGCCAAACACAATTTTCGAAACATAAGCTCTGTTAAATAATAGCCTAAATCAACTTGCCTATTGTATTTAGACAAAACGGCTTTCACATGCCTCCACGTGCTTTCAATTGTATTCGTATGAGCTCGTCTCCTCGTTCCGAAAGGACCCCAAATGGTCATAGGCTTTCCAGCAATCTGATATAATGATGGTTTGTCAGAGTTGTTCGTTCACGAGTACAAACTTTCTCTAGGAAACACTTTCCCGAAAGCCGTTCGATCCTCCCGAAAACCCACTGCCCCTCCACATGATGACCACGATTATATTTTCGTTTTCCAAACTTGCTCTCGTCGATCTTGACTATAACGCCTGGACCGCCAATCGGTGGAACTGGAGTTAGCATGCAGTCGACGAAAACTTCCCGCACATGTTGGTTCCAATCGGCGGCTACTGCTGACGAAAGGTTGTACTCCACCATCAAATCGTCAGATCCTAACTTGTGTAGACTGTCATATGTACTAAGCAATATCAGCCCAACTTTTAAGTTTACTCCGGCTAAAGCAAGAATTGAGGCGAATGCTTTGCCGAATGTTACACCTGACTCTGTCGGCCTGCTTATTGCAACACAACAACATTTCTTCTATATTTCTTCATATTTATGGCACAACAATTCTTTGTGGATTAAACCACAATCAGACAGAAAATTAAAAAATAAATTATTGTGTTTATTATTAACCAAAAATAATTTATTTATAATCCCCTCTTCTTTCTCAGAATCTTCACTACACGATGCAGCTCCTCTTGGTACGTAATAATCGTACTTGTAATTGAATTCATATTAAAATCACGGTGCTCTTTCAAAACTTAACTTACCAAAGAAAGAAACATTCTAACATAATAATGTTTTATTTTTTTTGGCTGGCAATAAACCGGCACACAAAAAATTAATATTTGAGATACAAGAAAATAATAAAACGGCACAAATTAATGAGCAACAAACAAAAATTTCTTGGCATCATAAAATTAATTTTTTGGAACAAAATATAATAATTTGGCAACATTTATAATTTTTTGGAAGTATTGGAAGGGTACACAAAAAATTATTTTTTGGCATCGAAATAAACATTTTGGGCGACAAAAATAATTAACTGGCAACAAATTTATAAATAAATAAATTAAAAATTAAAAAATTAAAATGAGTTTTAAAATATTCAGGAAAATGGAGATCCTTAATTTAACTTAGAATTGTAGAGGCTAACGGCTTCGGTAACTCTCACGGGCACGCGGGAGGTCGCTTCGCTTCCCCCGCTTAGCCCTCCAAGGGGCTTTAGATTTGAACTTCGAGGGACGAAGGAGCTGGGATAAGCAAACATGTCGCACTGCGTACCGCACGTATGAGCGGATTATATAGAATCTATTAATGACACTGGAATATTTTATATCGATCCTCCATCAAATATTAAATAATTTGTATCGATTAAATTTAATTATTTGTCACGAATTTTTTTTTTTTTTTACTACTAAAAATAATTTTTTTCTGTTCCAAAATATTATATTTGTCGCCAATTTATTAATTTTGATGCCAATGTTTGTTGCCAAAAAATGTTTCTTGTATGTCCGTTTAAATTGTCCCTTTTTTTTTTTAGCAAAAAAAATAAAAGCAAAAAAAGAAAATGGAAAAAATTGTTTACGTGTAACATTGTTCTCTTTTTTTTAATTTGTTTTTTAGTTTTTGTTTTTGTACAAATTTCTCTATTTTGTTTTGTTTTTTAGCTCGTCAAACGGTGCTACGCAGAAAAAGACGATTTTGAAAAGGCTGTCGATCATACCTACAGTCAGAAACATTCAGATGTATACGGCAAATTAAAATCAACGAAACACTTTTTTTTTTTTCTTACCTTTTTTATTTTAAAAATACATAAATATGAAGTAAATATGTATATGTGATAACGCATTATTGATAAAAAATAAAATTTTAAATATGATATCTTCTGTTTGGTTTTTAACTTTATCTTTAAATTTCCCTCTAAATATGAGCCGTATACATCTGAATGTATAAAGTACCTACTTTAGTGTTATTCATTTTAATTTCACTAACATTTGTATACATATTTGTCTGAAAAAAAAATCTACAAATTACTGGAAAAAATCCAAAAAAAATATTTTGTTAAAAATAAATAAAAAAAATCAATTTTATTTTATAGGCATATTTAGATCTTTGTCACAACTTAAAACATTTGGGGAAAACTATCAGCAGAAGCGATAGGTGCGATAACATTTTTTTGATCTGTTCGTGCAAGGTTGACGAAGCATTTTTCAATTTAATATCCAATTCGCTTCAATTCGTCGATTCTTTACTAACCCAACGAATTATGTTAACCAAAATACAATTTAGAAGCGATACGTGCGATATAATTCGTTTAAAGTAATTCATTAAAAAAAATTTAGCTTTACTTTAAAATTTACCTTATGGAATGAGAAAATGAGCATAAAGATGAGCGGTAAGTGAATTTTTGAAGTAGCCCTAAAATCACAGTTAAAAATTTGTTGATGGTTTATCAAAAACTCGCACAAACTAACATAACAAGTTTTCTTTGATTTACATAGCCTACTCTTGGTAAAACATTAAAACGCAAAGCATGCTGAGACTATTACTAAAATTGCAAAAATACTGCCATTGGAAATTTAAAATCAAATAATTTTACATAGACGGTAACTTCTATAAAGGATTAATTATTAATGAGGAGGTTATACGAAAAATGCCGGTTAATTAAATTCTTCATTTTTTAGAATTTATAGTTGTTAATTTTGGTTGACGTGCATTAATCATCAAAAACGTACACAGGAGTAATATTGTTTAGGATAAGGGACTGTCGTTAGTTTTCGAAGAAATTCTTCGGCCCTATCACCGCAAATTCCCATTACCATAGGTGATTAATCACGTAAATAAATCATAACTGTAATATTTGAAATTATTTTACATCATCCATTCGAATAACCGAAATGAAAAGAACAACAGAAATATAAGTTCAATTCAACTAGAAAAAGGCAGGTGAATAGTTAAATCTAAAGTTGAACCCCCTATCATTTTTTAATATTTTAGGCCATTCGCGCTAATATCCATTGTTATCAAAAACATGTACATACAAACGTATGTACATGTTTTTGATAGCAATGGATTAAAATGCAATGATAAAAAAAGTTGGTCAAATTTTTGAAATTTATTACGCATTTTTCGAAATTCTTTGTCCGTATCTCCTCAAATCCCCATTGCCGTATATGATTAATCCAGAGATCACATCATAACTATAATATTTATAATTGTAGGCTTCTATTTGCATCCATAAAAAAGGTCTTTTAAATTATTCTCATTAGGCCAGGTCCATTTAACCAATGCCATTAATTGATGAAACGTGGGATGCTGTTAATTCTGCAAAAAATGACAACTAGTATTCTTGTATGGTATGTGCAATAATCAAAAAATGCATTTACAATGTGCTCCGGAACGCTGTTGAATTCAATGATGTCATGCGGTGTTAAGCAACCGCCTTTTTGCCTCAATTTTATTTTTATTTATTAGTTGTGTTTTCAACATTTTTTTGACTTCCTTTGATATAATACGCAAACGCAATGGAATCGAAAGATTTGTTTTCTCGGGTATTTATGTTTGGTTGAAATTTAACGTTCTAGTTTATTCGGAATGATATCAAAGGGCCGAATGGGTCGAAGGGCCGAATCTTTAATATTCACTAATTTACATCACTAAATCACAATGAAATTATTTTATTCGTCTAAATAGAATTTTCCTTCACTCTAACGAATATAAAATGGTCTGAAAAACAAAAAAAAAATAATCGGCCCTAAATTTCTAAAAAACAATAAACAAAAAAATTCGGCCCTTCGACCCATTCGGCCCTTCGTACCCATTCCGTTTATTCGCATAGGTAAATTTTTTTTAATTTTATTACTATATGTTTGGAAGAATAATGGGCTGTGAGAAACTGAGAACGGTTTTTTCCGAGACATAAAAATTTTAATAAAACTAATACGTCAAAATTCGTTTTATTTCCCTTTGGGTAATTTTATTTAGCCGGATCATTTTCTGTAAAAAATCGGAAAAAATTCTATAAAATTATTTAACAGTTTTTACTCTAATAGTACAGCTGGCACAGTACATTCTATATATATATAGAATGTAAATTGTGGTACAATCAGTCCAGTCGCCGCGGCCTGATGAGAAATTGATTTTTTCAAAAAACCATAAGCTCATCAGTTCGAAACTGGATTAAGTTCTCTTACAATCTTTCGGAAATAGTAACTTCAAATAAATTAAATTAAATTATTTTGGAAAAGAGGGAATTTACTGATCTTTCTAGTAATATATTATCTGCTCTTTCTAGTATAATATTAAAACAGGGAATTTAATACTATTTTTTAAATACATATTAGGGAAATATTTGGAAATCCATTAATTTCATTTAAAAATCATTAAAGAATCCCATTTCCATCGCACCTGTCGAATTTCATCATAACTGTATTCAAAATTACAAAATTCCATTAATTTAATATGAAAATCGGTTAAGAATCCCATTTCCATCATACCTGTCGAATTTCATCATAATCGAAATTACCAAATTCCATAAAATTCATCTGAAAATCATTTACCATCGTACCAAAATATCGAAAAATAATGCATTACATACTTTTGAAAGTATCTAATGCAATACCTGCAGTTTACAAAAAAAAACGCAATCATTTTTTTGGAAAAGTGGCATTTTTATTTGGTTCTTATTATTGCTACATTTTAAAATATTACATATTTTAGTTTTAAAAATTAGCACTTTATTTATGTATCTATTTTCTAGTTGAAAATATTTGGTCCATTGTAAAAATTGGCGCTGTGTGACCTGGTATGCTCTGCTAAAGCTGAGCCTTAAAATCTTTCATCGAAATATTGTGCTTAATATAGGACAAGCGTCATTTTTCTAATCATTCCAATGTACTTCCTGAAGCATGATTATATGATTTTAAAGAAATCGCTTATACTAGCGTGTTTCAGATCAAGTAGTATTAGACGCATGAGGTCTCTCTCGAATACCGTTATTCAGCTATCTTTTATAATCTAAAATCTGCGTTAAACTGTCAAAATCCGCGTGTAATTATATATTGAGTTTTAAAAAAGATAGATATCCTGTTAATTTCTATAGAGAACAAATTATATCATTTTTGCTTTTTCGAGACAAGCAAAAACAATTAACTGACGTAAACTGCCAAGAAATCTATATGAGAAAACTGGACGTAATTCTTGTTAAGTATAAGAAATATAACGAAATTTCTGATGAAGAATTAAATAAGCTAAGGCAGCCAACAGAAAGAGATCGTCCTGAGTACGAAAAAACGGAAACTGAGCAATTTTAAAGGACGAATTGCTTGAGGAGCATCGGTTGATATATTCGAAAAAGTCGGAATGGCCAATACAAATATTGGAAAAAGAAATAAGAAGGAAGAACATCGTATCTCAGCCAAACCACATGTTGACCCAGATGGTTGACTGGAAATGGCTCTAAACTATTTTTAGAAACACTGTATCGGGGGTGGCGAAAAGTGGAAAGAAAGTTTTATTAGTAGTACCGTCTGGTATTGCTGTTTCTCACATTGATAAGATGACATGCCGCAGTGCATTCAGCTTACCAACAAAAAACTCGTTTTTTAGTTTAAGAATATCTTTGAATGCTCCGAATAAGATATTCGTTATCGATAAGGTGTCAATGGTTTCACACTACATGTTTTATCATATTATTGGATTGGAAATGAAGAATCCTATAGTGGAAAATGTGTTATCTTTGTTGGTGATTTCCTTCAATTACTTCCAGTTCTTACACCTGTAATCTTTGAAGAACCAAAGAGCAATGACCCAGAAATATTCTTTCAAAGATTTATATCGAATGGATTCAAATTTTTTTGAAACAAACGATTATTGATTTCATAACAGTTTTAACTAATTGTGCTTAATTCAAAATGACAAATAAAAATGTCGAACTTATTGAAAAACGTGTATCCAAAGATTGTATTATATGTAGATGTACAAACAAAGATATAAATGTGTTTAATAACAAAATTATTGAGAAGACACCTGCTGAATTATTTGTTAATAAACAGAAGCAAGATTTGCTAATAAAACATTACCCAAATTAAACAGAGATGATATTTTGAAAAGATATCGGAATCAAAATATGTATTGTGGAAAGTATTGTAGTTTACGAAATTTACGTTAAAATTAGAATCAAATAGATGGATGTATGGAACATAAAATCAGACGATCATTTGTTGAGTGGAATGGTTGGTATCTTAGAATGTATAAAATAAATTGATAAAAATTGATCATTTAACAATTGGAAGACAAAGAAGAGTCGACACCAAAGAATTTATGATAAAAAATAAAATTCCTTTGCATGATTCATGAAGCGTTTAGATATCAATTCTCGTTAAAATCATCAGAACCTATGGCAATTCAAGAAATCACAATATTTAACAGCTTCATTGAAATATGTCTCTCTAGAAAATTTTTTGAAACCTTTAAAAAACAAAGTTAAAATAGCAAGTGCACCATAGAAATTAATCTTTTAAGCGAAAGAAAGGGAAATCAATTATTTATCACAACGTTAACTCTTATCAAAAACACAAAAACGATATTTTAAATGATGCATGGTACTGAAATTCTGATGTAATTGTTTTAGTCCAGTCATCTTAGGTCAAATTAGTTGAAAATCTCAGAAAATTGAGATACCCAGTATATTATTACGTGAAAACTTGTATTTTGGCATCCTAAAACTATTCTTAAAATTCGAAAATAATTGGATGGCCGCAAGTTTTAAAATCAGGAGTCAAAGGTCACAAAAATCGATTTTTTCTACTTTTTTTTGCAAATATCTCGGTTTCTATGGGTTTTACGCTAATTGTATTCATTATCAATATTGTAGAGAATTAAATTCTCTACAACTTTTCGTACAGAACAGCACTACTAAAACTGCTGAAATTTCATACTGTACAGTATTACTGTAAGAAGCTGCAAATCCAAAACTTGATAGAATATCCAATAGTCTTTTAGATCCATACCTTCTGTGAAGAAACACAGAAAGGCTTAGTAGAAGCTATGATGAAAAAGAACGCTCCCGTATGGCAGCCATTATTGCATGGCTTATTGCAGTACATTTTGTTTTTAAATAATCAACTTTCCCTTTCCTGTTTTTTAAGATAACTTCTTCTAAGAAATGCAGTAATGTTTTAGGAATTTCTTGATTAACATCATCCAACATTTGACTGGGAGGTGGATAAGACTTGGTTTCAACTATAGATGATCGGATATCTTCTCTGATAATTGCTGCTGCAGCTTCTACAATTCTTAGCCTTTCTGTTTCGGGATCTAATTTTTTACTTTCATACCAAGCTTTAGAGAGAATATGAGCGTGTGCATCACGGAAAGAAATTATTGTTAAAGCTCCTACTTTCTTCGTTATTATAATATCGGTTAAGTACTTCTGTTGTAGTTTCGTAACGATAGTTTTATCATCTGGTACATACCCTGTCACGACATCTTTAAGCTCTTTGAGCGTAAATTGTGAATCGTTATTATTTTCAATGTAATTGAAAATCTCTAACATTGCTTCTGTAATTTCATTATTTTGACGAGGTTTTTGCTGAGGCGACGATGATGATACTTTATTTGAGAAGCTTGTAAAGCAAATTTCGTGATATCTTGCTTCAGCAGCAATCAAATCATGCGGAAGAATGATACGACTTTTCACCAATTCTCTGAAATCATCACCACGTTCTTCTGCTCTTTTGATAATCGTGGTTTTAAACTCAAGGGTACTCACTTTTTTTTATCTTTCTGCTTTTCTGCAGCCTCATCAGCAACTTCACCACAAAACAAGCATTTCTTCTTAAAATCAAACACTTCATTTCGTGTTTCATAAGGTACAGATGGTGAAACTATAGTTTCTTCGTCTTCTAGTCGCCGTTTTACTGCTTGAATACAATGTTTATTAGTATAATTATTTCGGCACTTTTCATGCACTTTCACAGAGGTTACGGATTTTAAATAGTCAATGTGACCGTCATTTCGTTCAATACTTGAAGTTCTCAAAGTTTTCATGCCACGCACTACTTCAACAAATTCACTTTCAGAAGAATCTGACTTATTACATATAAAACACAACTCAGCCATAGCTCTTAAAATTTTACGTCCATAGTTACCAAGATAAGAATTAAAAGTAAAACTAACGAATAACGGAGGTTAGTAGAAACTGGTCCCTTGAAAAAGAAGACAGTCGTATAGAAACTATACTATACAAATGAACATCTGTTCATTAGTAACCGAAAAAAAGATTGAATTTAATAAAAAAGTTAATAAATAATGATAATTATATATTTAAAAATAATTTATAACCTTAATATTACAAGACCTCACTCTATCTCGAAAACAATTCGAGGTATGAAAAAATGTTAAATACAAAAATTGTAGAGAATTTAATTCTCTACAATATTGATAATGAATACAATTAGCGTAAAACCCATAGAAACCGAGATATTTGCAAAAAAAGTAGAAAAAATCGATTTTTGTGACCTTTGACCCCTGATTTTAAAACTTGCGGCCATCCAATTATTTTCGAATTTTAAGAATCGTTTTAGGATGCCAAAATACAAGTTTTCACGTAATAATATACTTGGTATCTCGATTTTCCGAAGTGAACCCCCTATAATGACTGGACTATTTTGGCTGAATCAAATGTGGTAAAAATTTGATGGTTGCAATTTACCTGCAAAGTAAATGAATTGATTACCTTTTGTAATAACTGGTTGTAAATCAACACACACACCAACCTCAAATTTTTGAAATGAATTGTAAAAAGCAATTAACAATTATTGTTCTGAAGATTATTTTAGAAAAATTATTGCAGATGTCAACTTTGACGTCATGAAGAAAATGATTTGACTGAGACAATGGAGCATTTATTAAATGAATTACCGACCTACATTCTACAAACCGAAGCCATTACTCAAATTGATATTGTTTTTAATCTTAACCAATACAGAGATTTGGTGGCACCTGATCGTCTTACTTTTCAGAGCAAACTTCAGTCTTCTATCAAACTGAGAAGTTCATTTAGACAACTGTAGAAGTTCAAATAGAAATAAGAAACAAATCAAACGTGGAGATACAAAAAAAAACGAAAATCAAACATTCAAATAAGGGAAGAGTTTATCACTTTCCAACAGAAATCTAAGGATCAAAAGATTTGTTCTTCTCCAGAGAAAACTAACAAACAACGTTTTGTTTTCCATATAGAAAACCATCAAGTAAACTTCCTAACAAGTTTTCAAATTCAGCCTGCTCCTATAGTATGAGTGGAGATGTTATGTAGTAGAAATCGTACAACATTTGATGAAGAGCTTTTTGCCATACAATCTCAAATATAATTGCAATAATGAAATCTTTCTAATTGGTGAAAGAAATTCTTAATGAAAAGTTATCTTCATCAATTTCAAATCCGAGAAAACCGATAATATCCAAGATTTAATTATAAATACAATCATCGATATTCATAAACATTGTGGAAGCAGAGAGGCAAATACTGATCTAAAAGTCAAATTTGGCGATTTTTTTAATTTTAAAAATAACCAATCTTAATGAGATGCAGGAATACCACCATGAGAATGAGATATTATTTTATTTGTCCGAGCGCTTACAACTAGCACCTATAGCTTTCCAGTATGCAATGAATCCAGCATTTGAATAGTTACCGTAGAGTACCGAATAGTATACCTCCCTAAATAGTGTACCACAGGAGTGCGTTCACGAACTCTACATTGTAACAAATTGTTACAAGTGTCATTGTACAAATGACATAGCAGTTAACAACGATATTGTTACAAACGTCAAATTTGCTACCAAAACAAACTTTGTTTAGCAAAATTTTGTTTCTTCGTTATCATAAATACATATAATAAAAAAAATAATTATTTAATTAACAAGAACCAATATTCATTTCACGTATTCATTTGTATCGAATAAATTATTTTCATCCGTAAATTGATCAATACCAGCAGAATCCATAATTGTTTCTTTTAATGACAGCTGGAAAGGCAGTATTGAGTAGAGTTGTAAATGACGTTTGTAACAATAAGGGGAAATTTTGGTTTAGGTTTATGAACAATACAAAGCACGTTGCTGTGGTTACAACCGAGGTTTATGAACGCTTTAGAACTGTCATTGTTAACAATATTGTTACAATGTAGAGTTTATGAACACAGTCCTGGTATACTATTAGTTAGAAAGTTCCAAATAGCATGCCATGGAATACTATTTGGATTTCAACAGAACATTTTTTTTTGTAGTAGGTAACTGGAACAGCAACGTCTATTAATTATCGCTACCAAAATATATTTTATATAGTTTGGTGCGATCATTTTTAAACACGTAGGGAATCGCCCAATTCTTTGGAAAAATTTACAAGGTTTTCATGATTTAATGAAATCACAAAGAAACCAAAAAAAAAGTTACAGGTGCAGGGCAAAAATCAGCATTTCCCGAAATAGAAACAATGGTAATTGAGTGGTTTAAAAAGCAAAGGGAAAAGAAATAGGTGGTCAACTACGACATGTTTAGGTGGGAAGAAAAAAAAAATTTCAATAATATTGGAATTCTCTTTGCAACAAATAATTTCTCGTGCAGCAATAAATGGATCAGAGGAGTTTGCTGTGAAATAAGAATACATTAAATTGGGCTTCCCACATTAACTTTATGATTAAGAGGCTTCCTGGTCTTGCTGGAGTATTTAAAAGAATATCTTTTGCTCTTCCAGAACAGGTTCTAAAATCAGTATATTTTGCTTATTTTCGCTTTATTTTGTCGTATCTTAGTCCTATATGGCGCTCTGCACCTAAGTATAAATTGCAAGAAATCCAAGTTGTGCAAAATAGAGCGATTAGGAATATATTTAATTTACCCTTCCGAACACATACTGTTCATTTATACAAGGATAACTTTTTGCCGATCACTGAGCTGAAATCTGAATTTTTATTTGATGGTCTGCATACATAAAATTGCACGAAAAATGTCTAAAACAAATTTCGATTTGCGAGTAACTATTTGTACCATGAGCATAATACCCGAACGAATCTGTTATATAGGACAGTTTTTGCCAGACTCAACCACCCAAAATAGCAATTTTAGTAGAGGTCTCATTTGTTTAATAACATGTTTTATTTTTTAACCTTGCTAAACAAGGTTTAAGCTATCTTTTAAACCACCAGATATAGACACCTGTGATATTTTTAATGCGCAACTGCAGGACAACTTAAACCAGCTGGAAAAAGTCAACGTTAAATGTATGATTCTTCAGATATGTTTGCCCATTGTATGATGTGGGATGAATCCAAATGTGGCCATGGTAGAAATAAAATTGCTTCAGCTATATTAAAATGGGCTAACTATAACATTCCAAACTCACAGGTAGAGGAAATAACTATGTAGGCTAATAACTGCTAGGGCCAAAATAAGAACATGTCAATGATTGTGTGCTTCCTTTGGATTTAAGTATCCTCAAATTAAAATTATTAATCAAACATTTTTACTTAAGGGGACCACTCATATGGAGGCTGACACTGTGCATGCCCTGATTGTAAGGAAAAGAAAGAAAATCAAAGCTATGACTATTTTAACACCTCGAGACTGCCAGCAATTGGCACGCGAATGTTCTAACAGATACAGTGTATATAACGTGGAACATGTACTTGATTTGGAAGACTTCAAATCTCTTTATACTGTGCCCTATACATCACCTCTTTTATTTAGAAAAGTGGATAAATATAAACAAGCTGTATTGATTTCCAAGTGTGTTCACCTGCTAGTCCGACAGGAAAACATTGGTGCTTTGTACTTTAAAACATCATTTTATGAAAACTGCGATTTTAGAGAAATTTGTCTTAAAAGAAATGTATGAAGACATGAGGTTGATTTTCCAGAAACTTTAAAAATAATTAATACATAAACTAAACCAATTTCTACCAAGAAATATAACGATTTAATTTCACTTCTACCTTTTATACCAAGTGATTGTCATGCTCTTCAAAAAAGCTTAAAACATGCAAATATTATTTCTGATTACCCATGTGATGATGACACAGATGAAGATTAAATTATTATTTTGAATAATTTCTAACGTCATAAAGTTAATTTTATTAAAAGAAATAATAATTTATACTTATTATTTTATGATAATCCGATGGGCATTGGGCAATAACTTTTTGTTTGTTTATTTTATAATTTTTATTGAATTGTTTTGTATTATTATAATATAAAAATATAATTGTTTGTGTTGAATCGAATTTGTCTTATTGTAATGTTTCCTGAGGGAATCGTAAGGATATGGTGTCACTGAAAATTGATTTAATTTGATGAGGAAAAAACTATGTCTATTAAAAAAGATAAACGCAACTCCCATTTGAATTTTAAACATGCACCTATACGGTAGCCAAACTATTAAAAAATAATAAAATAACGTTAATGTAAAAAATAAATGGACAAAAAATTGATTAAAAAATCTTGTTTCAGTTATTACAACGAATTTTATATTTGTGACATGGTGTCGTATGCCTCCTAAGTACAGATATAGGAACTAATGTTAACATATTTTTTTATTATGTAACCGGTTATGTGCCTTTCGAAATTCCCCCCTCAATTTATTTAGAAAACTTTCCGTGCTATCAACTAGAGACTTCTAAGCATCTTAAAATAATACAGAAAAATTAAAGTTTAGTTATGAAATGAAAACTATTACGGCCTCCTATTCCCATAACAAAAGATTTAGCAAGAAGCCCATACCTCCTTAATAAACAAGTGGGATAAATGTTCTAGAAAGATTTTTTTTATATGGTGTAAACACCATTTTCTTTAACAGTTTTTAGGTTTATAAGTAGCGCTAGTGTATAAAAAAAGCATATGCAAAAGCAACACCTATCTAAGAAAGGCATACATGATATTCGATCACCATTTCATTAAATAATTGAAAAACTATTGGTTCAAATAAACAGATTAGTTTAAAAATTAATTGATTAACATTGTTAAAATACATTTTAATGGTTTTCCTCACCAACTAACGGTATTTTTAATATACTTGGGGTACACAAAATATAATTAGGGGAACACCCTATTATTTATTATAATTTTCTTAAAATTGTTTAATACATTTTCCTGATGATTATCATTTAATTAAATAAATATAAGTACAATTAATTATTAATCACAGAAAAATATGAAATAATATAAAAAAAAAATTTGGAAAAATTATTTTTTCACATCGCAATCCGCCTTAATGGTAGGACACATTTTATTCCAAAAGATTTACCAAATAATACAATAAACAACATAATCACTATACTTACATAATTTGTTGTTTTACGTAATTTATTATAAATATAAGTTGTTTATATGTATATGTACTTTACTTATGTATTAATTAAATTTTAATAATTAATTTTAATTTTATATAAAAACTAACATCACTTTACCAAATAAAAATCTAGATTGAAAATAAACAAAATAAAATAAAGCCAATCTAGGTTGATCAGTATTTCCTACTAGGATCGTGCGTGTTTTTACCTAGGTGGCCCATTGAGCACTCAAAAAGCTTTTTGGCGCTAAAAAAAAGCAATTTGGTGCTAGAACTGAGAACACATATTTAAAATACCGAACATTATGTTTTATACGTTTAAACGTCTGTTTCATGTTTGTGGTATGCATTTTCATAGAAAAATCATCGGTCGCTCAGTCAAAGTACAACTGGGAGGTAATTACACACGCTCGTTGAGCAATGTACTATTCTTATTATTCGCAATTCGTAATAATATTTTTAACTCAAAAAATACTTCTAGTGAGTAAGCTGTTTTATTAAAGTTTTTATTTCCCAAAGTGTGCAAGAGTTACAAATTAAAAATATAAAGGGCTGTGAAACCTCACTAGGTGATCAGAACTTCTTTGGTATCTTCAATAATGTCATAAAGTTGGTGTGACAGTTTTGACATTATTGATTTCTATTTTAACCAACATATATGTATTTACTTATACAACAGCCAAACAGGTCAAAAGCTTCAGTAACACGGGTACAAGCATCCAATTTAAAATGAAAAATCGTATTCTAGAACTTAATACCGAAAGTAGTATAACAAATTATACTGATACTTCTAACCGTTTAACTGACCATATTCCAGAAATTTATCCAAAAACTCATTTTAGAATCCCATTTCCAACACACATATCAAATTTCATCATAATCGGCTAAGAAATAGCCAAGTTCCATCATACTTGGCCATATTCCTGAACTTCGTCCAAAAATCGATAGTTCAATCATATAAAAATTTGTTAACTATTCACTACATCCAAATCCAACCCCAACTCAACTCCAACTCAACTCCAACTCAACTTCAACTCAACGCGCAAATTGACCCCTAATTTAACCTTCAAAACAATGCCCAATTCAATAATCAAATAAGCACATATAAAAAAATCGTAAATATTTATAAAAGCAGGTATTTTGTGTCAATTCGTATGGCAGGTACCCCACCCCCTTGACGTACAGTCTCCAAAAGCTTTTCAAATCTCCGCCTTGACCATAGAAACAGATTGGTGCAAAAAAAATCCAAATCGGACAAGCCGTTCTCGAGATACCATGGGTCCAGACACACAGACAGACGGTCGGACATTTTTTTTTTTTTTGCATTTTCAGACTCAGGGACTTTCAAAACGTCGAGAAAAGTGGTTTTGGACCAACCAAATTTTTCGTCATTTTTGACAGGATTTCAATACTTTGGTCTTTTTAGACCGAAGTAATATAAAGGGCTGAAACCTCACGAGGTGATCAGAATTTCGGTCTTTCCGTATCTTCAATGGAGATAGCATTCACATGTGTCATAAAGTTGGTGTGACAATTTTGACAGTACATATTGATTTCTATTTTAACCAACATATATTTACTTATTATACTACAACAATAGCCAAACAGCTCAAAAGCTTCAGTAACATGACTACAAGCATCCAATTTAACACGAAAAATCGTATTCTAGAACTTTATATCGAAAGTAGTTTACAAAATTATACTTATATTTCTAACCGTATAACTGGCCATATTTCAGAACTTTATCCAAAAATCATTTTAGAATCCCATTTCCAACGCACATGTCAAATTTCATAATAATCGGTTGATAAATAGGCAAGTTCTATCATATAAACAATTTGTTATCTACCCCAACTCAACTCCAACTCAACTTCAACTCAACCCGCCAATTGACCCCTAACTCAGTCATCAAATCAATTCCAAATTCAATGCCCAATTCAATAATCAAACCAGCATATATAAAAAAATCGTAAATATTTATAAAAGCAGGTATTTTGGGTCAATTCGTATGGCAGGTACCCCACCCCTTGACGTACAGTCTCCGAAAGCTTTTCAAATCTCCGCCTTGACCATAGAAACAGATTGGTGAAAAAAAATCCAAATCGGACAAGCCGTTCTCGAGATACCATGGGTCCAGACAGACGGACGGACATTTTTATTTTGTTTGCATTTTCAGACTCAGGGACTTTCAAAACGTCGAGAAAAGTGGTTTTGGACCAACCAAATTTTTCGTCATTTTTGACAGGATTTCTATACTTTGATCTTTTTAGACCGAAGTAAAAGGTTTAGGCCGCTTAATATGCAATGAAAAAAGGATGTAAGAGGAAAAAATAGTAGTTACAATATTTTCAATCACTGATTCCCTCTAGCTACATATCAATTGCGATTCAAAAAATATAAATACTTATGTTCTCATATCTAGTTTTCTATTCAAAAGTTGTACTCAAAAAATTACAATTTCTTTACGTCGTTTATATCGTGTGCATAAAGAATACGAATAAATAATGTGCTATTGTCATACAGATTATATTATTTTTGCAAAAATTTTTTTGAATAATTGCACGATTCATAAAAAAGAAAATTCTTAAAAATGTCTTTTTTTTGTCTTTTTATCTAGATTATGTATGTTGAGTACAATATAAAAGCAATCATTTCTCGTTTTATTTAATTTTTTGTTAAATTGAATTTGATAAATTTTTAGAATACATTTATCTATATCCCATTAAATTTATCAAAAATAAAAAAAATAAAAATTATTGTTGAGCCCCTATTGAATAGTTAATTTAAAATAAAATAAATTTTTCGTGTGAATGAATTAAGTGAATAGATATGTTCGTATGATTGCTTAAAATATAATACAGTACAAAAAAAAAAAAAAAATCAGAGAGAACCATTTAATATAAAAATCGTTTCGTTTATTGTTGAAATTTAAGTGGAATGGTTGAATGAATAACTTCCATTTAGATTTTAGACATTAAGCAACTGGCTGTATACATTATTTTGGGTCACAAAAAACTGGAAATTTATTAATAATGGCACGTCAATTGTAATTTCGTATATATGTATAACTCATACATTATATATGTATAGCGCGCATGTTGTTCTCGACATGATTTTACACAATTCAGTTTAATTATGTTGATTGATATTTTTGTTAGAAAATATAGATAAGGTAATCATTGATGTATTCAATGTTGTATGCGCATGTGTATAGAGGAAATAGCTTTTTTGTTCGCCTGATCGATCAATTAGTTTTGCAAGTAATCATTTAATAACGAATCGATGACCGTGTGATTAAATACATCCGTGATACTTTTTTTTATATTTCATTCCAAATTAGCTTAGGTATTGATAATACAATATCTATTATTGTGAATGTTATATAACTGATTATCGCATTTAAAATTATCAAAAAACTTATGTATATGAAAGAACAGTTTACAATTTTTGTTAACATAAAATCTGCATCAATATACAGATTTGTTAGTTACTTACATTTAAATAACGAACTTTTGGTATGGTTTTATTAGTTACTATGACAGATTATCCGTTAGAATAGTCTAAAGCTCGGTTTCTTAAACATAAGACATTCGTTATACAAAATGGTCAACACGGATAAAGAATAGAATGTTCAACTTTGCTTTCAAGAATACAAATTGGTTAAGAATGTATTGTGAGGCTAAAATTAACCCAAAAACAAAATATGAACAGAACCACAATCACCATTAGTTAAATTGTTTAATTATTCAGCAAGTCGGCTGGTTTTAAGAGGCTTACAGAAACATTTAAATCGTTAGTGGAGCTGTTGGTGACGTAATAAAAAAATAAATAACAAAGGATTTTTTTTAAAAAGTACTGGTTTGAACATTCTACAAACCACTACAGTTATTTTTAATAAACACTAACGATTATAAACCCCTTTGAAGTATGGTTGATTTTCTGCACTTCGAAGCTGTTTAAATTACAACGTTCAAACAAATCTCGATCAGATCCGTTGACGTAAAGACCACGTTATCACTACCCATCTGATAATCGATAATACGTGATACAAAATTAAATTATTTGCTGGCCAACGTGATTTTTTTTTTTCGAATGTTCGGCATCCAAGATTTTTCTGTTGGTAGTGAACAAATCACATCTAATAGTAGAGATCTAAAAAATCTTCTGATAAAGAATTCTTTAGATCCCTACTAATAGGCAGACAAGTTTTTTGTTTTTCTTGGTGTAACTATTTGACTGGTAGAACCATCCGCTTCGCCTCGGCAACAAACTTCCACTTTAAAAAAAGACAGTTTCTCCTCCAAAAAATTTACCTAAGCGAAGTTTTAAGTCGCAATTGAGTTTTCATTGAAAATTTTTTAATCTCATTTGATACGAAGCCTTTGGTTTCAGCAAGTCTTATTTACATTGGTTTCTGCCTAATATGTTCTTTCTTTATCTATACGACGTGAATTAAATTTTATAAAAATTGTTTCCATGTTTCACTTGAATATGCGCTTTTATTGAAATTGAAATCAAATTTTTGTGTACTTATCATTCTCTTTACATTATTCGATTTTTACTTTTCCCACTATAACGAAGTTATATTGAGTAAGTATTGTAATCGCGGAAAAAATTTTGTTCTAGATTTTCACATTTCTCGACGAACTAGGTTTCAGGACCCCGAAACACCGATCGAAAAAATGTCGTTTCCGTCCTTCCCTCCGTCCGTCCTTCCAGTCGCACATTTTTATTATTTTTGTTTTGCCTCCCATACCTCACAAATATTGATAGTTTTGATCGAAATTTTGTACAAAGATAGATTTTAGTAATAATCAGTGTGTGTTAACTTTTAGGTCCATTCGGGTATAGAATAGAGGGGGTTGCAGTGGAAGAGAAAACTGCCAAACAGATTTTCTCAAAAACGGGACCGACGATTTTTTTGTTATGTTGATGATAAAAATTGGACAATTTATCATCTACTTGTTCACAAAATTTGAAGTCGATTGAAGCATTGCGTGGGGGTCATTTTGGCAAAAAGGAGTAACATAAATTTGTTTATCTTTTTACCGAGGTAATGTTGAACTTTCCGAAGAAATATTTTTCTACAGTTAATACCTACACCTAGCAAATTCCACCAATTGTTCCCTAGGTGTCTTCAAGATAAAATGAATAAATTTTCGTGTAATATGGAATTTAAATTTCTAAATTTACCTAAAATACTTTGCTGGTGGCAAGTAATATCGTCAACATTTAAAAATAATTATATCTAGTGAGCTTTTAAATATAGCAAGATATACCCGTTTCTATGGCATTGACATTTCTAACATTTACATTTCTGTGACGTTTTATTGACATGTTATGACATTTTATTGATTGAAATATCAACGACATGTTGATCGATACATTATTTGTGAAATTGTGAATAAAAACTTGGTGTTTAAAGTCGTAAACTCCTAATAGCAAATTACTATGAAATCAAATCACGCCACTATTGTGGTGCAGGTTTAGGAGAGCTGGGAGATATATGAAATGAAATACTATATGACAAGGTAGTGGGATTCGGTAACAAATGATAATTAACGTTAATTCGATTTTGTATTATTTGTGTTTAATTATTTTGTATTCTCGAATGGTCCATAATGATGCCAAGCACTGAATGAAGCACTGAGTAAAGAATTATATCGGCAAATTCTCACATTGCTTACATAATATTGTGATCTGAACAAACGACACAACTTTTTAGAAAATAAATTTTTGAACATTGTGGATACTCCCTGAATGGCGTAAATTAAATTCTTAAGGAATTTCAACGGTATACTAGAGATGTATAACTGGATCTAACTGTTAAAGGTTAAAAATGAAAATTGGCGAATACGACTTTGATTACTGTTTAACACGTGTCAGTTCTAAATAATCTAACATTATTTGTAGATCTGTGATTTGGCGGTATGAGAGTAGAAGATTTATATTGTCGTGATCAATTGTGATATTGGGGAACAGGTCTCCAAATTTAAGAAAAGCCGTGACATATTGTTCCAACCCAAAATAACACCTGCCCAAAATAATGGAAAATCCTTGTAAAATATAAATGATTGGTTTGGTGATCTTTTACGGATGCTTTCTGGGAAAAGTGTCGTCCGAGAGTCGGATACACCCAATTTTTTCTATTAAGACATCTAGTAACCAACCTATGTACTTTAATCCCTAGGGGCTAAAACACATCATTGTTTAATAACAGTTTGTCCTATGGCCTATGCTACACATAATGGTGCAATTCAATTATTTGGACTTATTGTGAACGAAGGAGCAGAAAAAGTTATTTGAATATCAAGAACGCAAGTGGTATTTGGTCGGCTAGAAATAGAAAACTGGCGAATTGAGCTTTAAAAACAGAGATAATGGTTATATGTGTTGGTACTTCACCGGGTGTTCGTCTAAACGGTGTAGTTACCGAACATCTAAATGATGTGTTTACGTAACCCGGAAACGGTACGTTAAGGTAACAACAAAATGGCTCGTTTAAGCTTCTCGTTTTTGTATTACGAGTTCGAGCCATTTACGTCACTCATTTTATGGCGAATAAAATTAGTCGAATTTATGTTATTATTATAATTTTATTCTTTGATATAATAAAATTTTACATTGGAAAGTAAAAAATAAATAAACCTTAAAGTAAATTAATAAAAAAAGGATTTATAATTCTTACCTATATAGAAACCTTACTTGTATAATTAATTAAATAACATTTTCGCGTACTGGAATTTTTTTTTTTAATAATATCACTTGATCTTGAGTTAGGGAACTTTCCGTTTACACATTCTGTAATTTAAATTGAGTTAAATGTAAGTATCAATATTTATACTTATTCATATTTAAGGGGTAACCTGGTAAGCGGCTTCAAAAAATCGATTTTTCTTTTTTTGCTTAAATCAAGAGTATATCCCTAGAATATGCCCCAAACGAAAATGACGAAATAACGACTTTTAAAAGTACAGGTAAATTTACAATGATAAACATTCTTCAACCTTTTTCTTTGTTCGGAAACTTTAAAGTTTAAACGCGTTTTTCTCAAAACCATTTTTTTGAAACTGGCGTGCAGAATAACTCAAAAAATTCTCGATGGGTCAAAATAATTTTTTTTTTAAATTAAAGGTGATTTAATCACCTTGAACTTATACCACACATTTTATACTTAAAACATTATTAAGAAAAAGTTATAAACAAAAGAACGTGCAAAATTTATGCAAAACAACGGATTTTATTTTCAAATCATGATTTTTATAATTTTTTGTAATGCAATAATTAATTTGTTAGGTATATCTACATACTACACTAATAAACTTTACAAAAATATAATTTTTTGGTTTTTCCGATAATTTAACGAGATGCTAGAGTGCACGCCGTGAAGAAAGTTTTTTTAGAGGCACCTTCATATTTTTTTTAATAACTTGCTTAAACTATAATAATATTCAAAGATTAATTTGAATTCTTCAATTTGTACACAATAAACATTAATATTGTAACGGCACCACAAGATTTCGTTTGGAGCACCCTGGTTCAACAATCATGTGTGCGCCATTGTAACGTCATCCTGCGATGTCGCTAACAGACATAGAGTAAGCGGTCTGGTGCGGTCTATCTAGCTGGCTAAACTCAGGGATGGCGTGGGGGTGTCCAGACATTACTCTATGCTTGAATAACCGCATTCGATAAGAAAAGGGAAAACTGCATCTTGACTACCTCGTTTACAGGAACAAAAAACCCGAAAATTAAAATTAACTGAGGATAAACCGACCTTACATACGAGACCCTGCCCTATCACTCATTCCGATCACCCAATTACCTCTACTCAGTCATTTTCTCATTCATACGAAATTCAAGCAACGAAAACCAAACATACCGGACATAAGATCGACAAACAAAGAAAAGACTCGCAGAGAAACTTACGTAGGCGTGACTACCTAAGACGGGAGAGCTGAAAAAAAAATTTATATAATAAAAATTGTAAATGTATGTATATAATCAAAACCGGATTCACGCGAAGACAATCAAGGTTAGCTCACAGAATGATGTTTTAATTCTAGTAATGTTTGTTTCTTTTCCAATTTATTTAACATTTTCAACAATAGAAAGAAATAATAAAAATAATAATATTACAACAAAAAAATTGAAATTTATAAATAAAGTCAAAAGCAAATATGAAATTTAGGCGGTTAATCTACCGCGTATATAACGGAAAAATAAAAAATGAAAGAAATACAAAAAAATTTTTTTGCGCAGTTTTCGTTCTCCGGGATTCAACCAAATAAAACCACAGTACCTGTATTTCAACCCTCAGTTCGCCGTCATCATCCCGCTTGATTGGCAGGATTGCTGCCACATAATTATCAACACTTGTATACCCAAAATGGCCAACAAAATAAAATTGCCAACAACAGCCAGTGCGTATAGATATAATAACTTTTAGGATTTGTTATCATTGATTTTATACCATCTAGATATGTACTTGGGTTTTTTTTCACCAATATCACCGTTAATTTAGCTAGTCATTAACACGGTTTTTTTTTCAGTCAAAGACTATTGTGTACCAGAAATCACGACACTCCAAGTGGAACCACTCAAATTTTTCTTTAACAGTTTTATTTTATTTTTCCACTTTTAGTAACTTTTATAAGATTAACATGGGCCAAAATAAAGCGAACCAGAAAATAAAATTTTAACACTCCGCAATAATTATGGTTTTATTATATTGTTTTTTTTTATTGATTGTCTTTATATATCATAAAATCAGGTAATTCGATCTGTTACAAATTAATTCAGTTTACAATGTCTCACTGAATCCAGATCGAATCACTATTGTTCTTGTTTTGGTTTTTTTTTATGGGTTTAATTTATAAAGAAAAAATTCACTCAACATTATAATATACAATTTGAAAAAAAAACTTTGAGAATTGTATTAATGAAAGTTTATAATTAGAAAATTGTTCCTCACTGATTGCAATATTTTCAATTAAAAGGAACTTTAAGCATTGCATTAATAAAAGTTCAGAAAATCGTTCATCACAACACAATATATAATTTATAAAAAAAAATTAGTGAACTTAACAAAACTTTATGTATTACATTTGATATCATTAAATCTTAAAAAATTGTCCTTCACATTATCATATACTTTATTCACAAGCTTTATGAATTATCAAAAAAAAAATTTAGCAAACTGCAAATGTTACATTATTTTTTTTATTATTGGCAATTGAGTTTAAATTGACTCAACCACCCTGATCAGAACTCCAAACTTGACTGTCCAATTTTTCTCGTTTTAAAAAAAAAATCAATTTTAAATTTTCTCGCTATGAGATACCATCAAAAAAAAATGTATTGCAAAAAACCCCGACCACGAACCGCAAACTCTCTCGTTCCTTTGTAGTCACGCCTTTTGTTCACCACCACACCAACAGCAAACCGCATGCAAACAACATGAACCAAAACAACAAATACCCATCCAGAATTTTCCATACGAACCATCCAATCACAAAAAAAAAACAATCGTACGATAATCATAAAACCAAACTCTCGCTCAATCAACACAGCCAAACCAAGAAGAAATTATTGCACCACGCTTTCACTCAATCATTCAAAACCACATTCAAAAATACACTCACTCAAAAAATTAATAATCTTAATTATTGGATAGCCGGCATTAAGGCGCACACACCATCAACCACTGGAAGTGAGCAGCGCTGTCCACACCTATCCACTCGCACCAGACCAATGCGCGACCGCATTGACGTTACGCACATAACAGGTGCCGTAACAATATTTGCAAAAATAAATATTGAATAGTTCTTTTTATTTTTATTTTACAAAAAGTGCTTGTTTTTGTTGTTCTACACCCCCTTAAGAAATATAATTTTACCTTTGATTATGTTCATTACTGCAAATGAATTAACGGCTGTATTTTCGTGCATTTTCGACCGAAACATGAGAAGCTGCACGTAGCCTTATCGGTTATTACCGTTCTTAAACACGCGCCAACGTATTTCTTTAAGGAAACGTCCTGGATGTTATTGAATACTCTAATCTGAAATTTATTACATTCATAAATTATAATGATATACCTATTCAAATATTATTGTCTACAAATTATTAAATAAATGTACAATACATAATGCAAAATTAAAATGAATAAATTTAAAAATATTCTTACTAAAGCCTTTTCTTTGTTCATGGTTTTTAATTGCTCCTCCAATTCAATAACATCATCTTATGTGGATCTGTTGATTTTTAGTGATGGCATTGTTGATTCAGGGCTTGAAATTTGGCAGCTTTCGTTCAGTTCTTGTTCCCCTTCGCGTCGTATAGATTTTTGTTCTTGATGGATATATTTCACCTCTTTAAATAACGCTTTTAGAATATTATTATTTTCTATTTGTATTAATAATTCTGGTGAAGGTGACGTGACTGAACTTTGAAGTGCTGATTCAGAGCTGCTATCCATGTATTCAATCGTATTGAGATGCTTTAAACATTATAAACATTATTTTAGATCCACCAAGCTTGCTCAAGATTCATACGTTCATACCCTTGAAGAGGTTTTGGACGATCTAACATTTATTTATTTATTTACGTGACTTGTTACAAAACTGTATCCAAATCCCAATTACACAATCCACTTTGAGCTAAAGCTCATTCATAGCAGATTGTGCAAGAAGAGGAATGTAGTGCTTTGGTGTATATTTTGCAGGTTTTCCATATGGCTTGCATTGCAACGCAATGTTGTTGTTTTTTTCTTTGGTTGTGTGATGCGGAACTGAGGTTGACGTGGTTGATGAATTGCTCTGAATGGAACTGATTGGGATTTGTTTTTTTAATCAAATTTGATAGTTTTTATTGTATTTTGCGTGCTAGTATGCGGTGTAATATTTTTGTTTATCCTTAGAAAGGATAAATATCCTTTATCTTCCTCATTTTCAAAGTCTGCGAATAAATATTCTGGAAATTAAAAGAAATCCATTTTAATTTATTTGCAAAATGAATGTAAATGTAGATATTACCAATTTGTGTTTCATCGTCACTTGCAAAAGACATGATCTGAGAAAATACAATATAAATTATTAGTGTTGTAATGATAAATGCAGTTTTCGTTCAATTTTAATGTTACGACTTTTGTTGTTATATTATTAATTTCAAATTCTTTTAAATTTTCATAAACGATTTCTTTCCCACTATAAAATATGAAAAAATTTGCTGATGGCAATCAAAAAAATTTTGTAAATCTGTAATGAAGTTTGTTATTTGGTAGTGTTCCTTCTCTTTTAATTGGTTTTTTATCTGTTGTATGGGAAAACTTGGTTTCCTGACCATCCTTTTAAAAGTCTGCATATAGTTTTCAAATTTGAAAGCACTGTATCTATTTAAATGGCCAAAAGCCTTTACATCGTTAACTAAATGAAGTAAGCTATGGACATTATACGAAACATTTGCCACTCCATATAGCTCACTAAATTGTTCCACAAATTTATTAAGAAGGTCAGAGGCACACTTATTATTTGTGCGACAATCTTCTGGGTGTATACTAATAACAAAAAATGAACATAATATTTTTCATTAAATATATTTTTAAATACGAATACAGAAACATGCGAAACTTTGATGCTTTCCAGTGGTCTTGCAATGTCCTCAATTTTCTCTGAAACTCAGATGGCATTCACTTTCGCAACGATTTCAAATTTTTATTGAATACCTGAATCGCATCCCTTTTTAAAAAATATTTTTTTTTCGATGTTTGACTATGCATTGAAGAATTTGCCTTGTAACCTCCAACAAAACACAGTGCGTGTAATCTATGAGAAACTTATCTAGATGGTTAGATTATCTAGATTCTGTTTAAAACTGTCGCCAGTTCGGAGAGTGTTCTCAGCTGCTATAACTGGCATGTGATTTTACTCCTACAGAAAAATACAATAAAAACATTAATCTATATATAGTACGAGAAAAAAAATAAAGTAAACTGTTATTGAATGTCAAGTACCTAAAATTAACGCTCTTACCGGAGTATCGCAGATAAACGATCTCACTTCAACTCGTACACGGTTGCCTTTAAATATATTGTAATAGGGTTATTTTTTAAGTGTTGCATTTCATCAACGAGCAGTTGAAGAAATCCATTATGAGGATTTTCTGTAACCATGAAAAATACCTATCAAAAACATTTCTTTACATGGAATTATGTTTCCGAAAATCGACCACACTTGGCTATTTGAGCTTTTGTTCAATGATACACCATCAAGCCAATGTCAATTTGGATCACATTTCGAATAAATTAATTTTTGGAAAGAAATTGCTCTTAAGTATTTTCTCACATTGGAGAATATTCCACACAAATCCACCACAAATAGCACTCGATCTGGATTGTTCTCCAGGTATTTTCTTCAAGGTCTTTATATTTTCCGGAAGATGTGAATGACATTTTCTTAATAATTTTCAACAGACCATTTCCTGCTGCTTCTATTATTTCACAATCACAAAATAATTATTTTTATAATGGCGTTAATTCTGGTCTGGCGACTTTGTGAAAAATGAAACAAAAGTTCGCGCAGATTTAAATGAAATCGATTCGAAAAAAATTAACCGAAATGTTATGTGATAAATTCAATTCGCTTTCGTATCGCCTCCTTTTACAACATATCTGATCAGTGTTGGCGCTCTGAAAACTTTAAATGGAGTACGTTTCAAATTTTTCAGGGGAGTATTTCTAGTCAGAACAGAAGGGAGCACACACGAAATATCCTAGTTAAGCCTTGGGCATAAATGATTGTTGGTATTTTGTGGTAAATAAAATCACGATCCAGCAAAATATACAAAAATTGTTTTTAGTTTTTGAGCCAAATTTGAATATTAAAAGAAAACTGTTTTAATTATTGGTTTAGAGGTTCTATTTTACTATTAAAGCGTTAAGCTGTGTATACGGCACGAGCTAAATTGTTTTTATCACAGATAATTTTAGACTATCGTTTTAAAATTTGTAAGTTTTTTTCGTAGAGAAGTGCACCAATTAGCGAAACCGCAAGCGATTTTTTTTAATTTTTAGCTATTTTTACCGAAATTTTACGTGGTAAATGGAAAAAATTGTCTCAAAGCAACTTTAGCTTCGAACCTTTTCATTTTGAAAACCGTAATTTTAGCAGATATGCCAATTCAGAGATGTTAAATATGCGAACATATTTGTTATTTTCACAAAGCTAATTTTTGAGAATAGGAAGCTACTTTCGTGCAATTTAAAGAAATTTCATTGCCAGACAATTCCACAGTAGGTACATAGGATGACCAGGTCAAAATCAGCAAACCTGAATGAAGTCTGAAAAACTCGCCTTAAAAAAACACGACAGGTTATAAGTCTCGGAAGATGTTATGTATATTTCATTTTAAAAGAATTGCTATATAAAATTGGTTTGGTGGCATCGACTGGTCACAAAACATGCACGTGGTGAAACCTCTGCTAGAAAAGTTGAAAAGCCTCTAACTAGATTCATAATTGGGAAGTGCTACAACTAATTCATTGATCATCAAATATGTATATTAAGCCCGATAATAAATTTTAATGGAATTTGTGCATAATTACAGCAGTTCCATTTGGGGCAGGGTTGGAGTCTCTTAAATGAAAGACGGCCAGAATTCAACAAATATTGCAAGACACTATATAATGACACTTTGGTTATTAGAAAAAAATTTGGGGAAATTAGATTTGCCAAAGAAAAATTTGTGCTTTATTTTCATAACCACGCCAGGCCTTTACTACATTTTCAGGTTCCAGCACCAAATGGAGCACATTTGTTAATGGATTTTAGTGAAATTTTTTATCTGAGTTTTATTAAGATTCTATCAGTAGTTCCTAATATAAAACCGAATTATTCACGTTCTGAAAATTTCTTGAATCACCTCATGCCCGACCGGATTTGTTAAATAAAATAAGAGCCAAATTCAAGAAATATTTCGGAACACTACTGACGATATTTTGGTTCATGCCATTTATCAGAAACATAGTTTCACAAATTTTTGTTTTTTAACATAGACAATCAATCCAGGCCAAGCAGTGTACTACGGCCACAGCCTCAAATGGATTTAGGTGGCACCTTTGTTCATAGATTTTAATGGAATTTATGTCTGAGATTTGAGATGTTAAGTCGATTCGTAATATTTAGTTCCGACTCTGGAGAATTCCTTCGGCCATATCAAGTGGGGTCGAATTTCTTAATTAAACTGTGGCTCAAATTCACGATATTTTTGGGTTGAAACTTTAAATCAAAAATGATATTCGCTTAATTTATTTGTATACACTTGTAAATTCTATAAATAGTTCCTATTATAAAACCTATTATTTCATGGCCTGAAAAATTTTGTGCAGGGCTGGGATTAGAATTTTTAAAATAAAACAGGCCCAACGGCAAGAAATATTATGAAACGCTATTCGTACTAATTATATTAGGACCGATACTATAAATCAAAAATTAGATCTGCCAATTTTAGTTTCCCATACACAGCGAACCCAGACAATTTTCTTCGCCTAAAGCACCGAATGGAACACACACATTTGACGCTGTATTTTAGTGAAATTTTATTTCGGAGATGTTAAGCCGATTCTATATAAATAGTTCCTAACCAAAATCATATTAAATCGCGTCCTGAAGTTCGAATTAAATTTTGTTGAAATTATTATTTTTCCAGTCGCTCCTGAATTTTTGATTGCCACTAGTAAATTTACGGATATCAATGAATATATCTAAAAACCAGGACAATGTAAAACATTTTCATGCATGCCCAGAGATGTTCAGAAGTTTGAAAACCCAGGATATGTGCAGAGGACGTCTGATCAATCTATTTCTACCTAGATCCTACCTATATGAGAAGAAGTTTTTTTCAAAATAAAAGTAAAAGACAATTTCTATTGTCAGCATTTAATCTTGCTAGACAAGAAAGATGCATGGGAGTCTGGATTTTATTCACATGTTGTTTAAACAAAGGATTTGAAAATATTGATCAAATGGCAATATTTTTTTATAGAGGTCCTAGTCTAAGCTTAAGGAAGGATTTGAGAGAAACCAGACCAACACCGTTGATAATTTGTCTTCCAACGTAATTTTTGTATTCAGGAGGTGCTAATCTATATATTTAACCAAACAAATAAACGCTTATTTTAAAATTAGGTCATTTCTGTCATATTTGAGTTTATCTAGTGTCCATACAGAGTGCCTTGATGTTTTATAAGTTGTAAAAAGCTCGGAATTATAATTCAAGTTTTACAAGTTTTATCAACAAATCTTCAGATTCTGAAAAAAGCTGTAGGTATGCAGTTGAAGTAATTTCATTCCCAAATTTGACATGTTTGAATTGTTAACATGTCTGCTAAAATGACTGACACATTATTGTAAGAAAACCGTTTTATAGATTTTTGCCGGAGAATGACAGAAACCATTATAAATTATCTTTGAAAAAATGCTTTATGAAAAAGCCAACTATCTCCCAGATCATTATAATTATTGCAAGCAAAAGCCGATAAGTTCAAATATTGTATGAAAGTATTATTAGTATAGCACTTATTAGACTAGGCTAGTATAAAATGAAATAGGGCAGTATCGGAGTAAGCACTATGCGAAAGTATTACAAATACTCCGATCGTACTCACTTCGACAGCACTGTATGTGATAGTGTTAGTGAAATTGATGTACGTAAACGATTGGCTTTCAGTTCGCAAAAAGCGGACCGTCAATTTTTCCAAGAGTGGCATTTGCAAAGTATTTCTCGGTGAAGCGACAACCAATATACGGGTATTAATATGAAAAACCAATTCTTCATTTTTCACTACAAATCAATTTGTAAATTTTAAAGAAATTACAAAAATAGAAAAATCTAATAATCGGCGTTAACTAATTTTTTATTTTATGGCAGAAACAGTTATGTAAATTTAATTTTTTCCTAATAATCATTTTCCTTAATCATAACCATTGTTAAAATATAAATTAAACTTAATTAAAGTTTATTATAAAAATATAATTTCTTGTTAAGCAGTAATTAAGTTTGATTATAAAGTAAATAATTTTTTTGTTGTGCTAATTCAAAAACTAACAAGTGAATGGCATACATAACATATTATTGTAATTTTGTAGACATGAAAAAGAAATTATTTTATATAAACTAGATTTATCTTAAAGATGTCTGGCTTAATCCAATTGTGTGTAATTTACATGTACACACTCATACGATGAATGCACATAAAAATACGGGTAGCAACAGAAACTAATAATTTATGTTTATCAAATTTAAATAATCAACTTTGTTAATAATAATAATATTGTATAGTCATATAAGAATGTTTATTAAGAAACTATTTAAATTAAATATTTATGTCGTACCGGTTGAAAAGGTGTTTGGTGGTCAGTTTTGTTTAAATTTATTGTGTGGAACCAACATATATTTTCCAGAAACTTGACAGTTTCTCGCGTGTTTAGAAAATATATTTCTACATACTAATAAAGAAGTAACACGTAATTCGTTTGCGTTGTTATACACACAGCACACAGGTGACAACAATAAAAATCTTGCAAAGCTTAGTGAAATTGAAATATTCCAAAAACACAAAAATTTTATGAATATGCGACCCACAGTATGAATTTGAACGAGTTGAATGATAATCAACATTCAAATATAATGTACATATTCTTATTTTTATATTCCAAATTTTCAATTCAGTATTTTCTTTCCGTTCAATTACGCGTTTTTTTCTGGTTTGTCTTGAATGACTTGGATTTTCATTAAATCAGAATATTATTAACAAATGCTTTTTATTGTTCAATTTTTGAAATTTTCATCAAAGAATTAAGAATTAAATTGAAGCAATAATAAAATCATCAAATTATGTGGAATATTGTGAATATAATAAGAACGAAGAACAGAAAAACGTAAGAAGACAACGACAAAAACGAAAACAATAAATGATTATTATTAAATCATGTTAACAAAACAATCATCGTAAGCATAATATGGTGTATTCGTACGTACGTAGATATGTATGTGCACGTAGTTGTTAAACTTCAAGGAATTCCATTTAAATACAAAAAAAATAAATTAAATTATCTAGATATAATATTTTGTATAATTGAAGTTATTATATCATGTACGATAATTCAGATCATTATCAATCGGCTCTCTTTCACTTGGATAACATTTATTTTAAAAAATTAAGGTCGAATGAATATTGTAATGACATTTGATTATCATTGTCATTTAACGTAATAATCATGTGAATCAACAATGAAATTTATTATAGACTGGGTGATCTTTATAAAATGAAAAATTGTCATCTTGATGGATGTACATATGCATGTTTATTTTTCATTGACTTTTTTTTGTAATTCATATTCCGTTGAACTATTTATCCGATTGGTTGGAATAAGTTCTTAATATCTATAATTACTCACTATTAAAAATTGTCGATAAATATCATAAGCCATTAATGCTTTATTAATTACAAAAGCGCCTCCGGCCACCATGGGGCGGTAGGTTTAGTACAGTGTTCGCAAATAAGTGGCACGTTTAGAAATTTTGTCCTTCAAGCCAAAAAAAAAATTTGAGTTCTAAAAGTCGACCTTTTTTGCAGTTATTCTTAGAAAAAAATGGACAAGACGTTTTTAAAGTTTTGATGAAGTTCAACACCCCTATTATGATTATCGAGTCGATCGACAATCGACACGATTCGGTGTTGCCTTTTCGTTTCGATTATCGATCGACTCGACAATCATAATAGTGGTGCAAATATTGAAATGCTGGGAAATGGAAAAGCATGAATTCAATTTGAACATAATATAAACTTTAAGAATACCAAATATTTTCGAAAAATACGGAAAGCTTGAAAAAAAACCTGTAGATGATAAAATATATGGTTTGACCAAAAATCGAGGGATTTTTGAACTTCTTAGTTGTTACAATGTTTTTTGTTGTATTGGTCCCTAACGTATCATGACATTTGTAGCTATATTGGGTGCTTAGTTAATTGTTGGCCGTCGAAGAGTTTCTCGGCAATCTAATTTTTGGAACAGGAAGGTGTCGCATTCCATGTCCGGCAAATACAGAGGCTGAGACACATACCGCTGTCGTTTTAGGCCAAACATTTACAAACAAGCAGCGAAGTGTAACTTCCAGGTAGTATTCCTTATTATTACTGCCTGGTAGGAACAACCCTTAGCAATCTATGCCATTGAAATCGAAGCTTATTGTTCAGCATAACCTTCATATTCTTTCGAATATGACGAGCTTGTATTAGGGCCATTAGGCCTTAGTTTTGACGTCATATTCAAACACTGCTGTTTTATCACCAGTTAAGACCCGTTCGAGCAGTTCGACGATCCACTCGTTCACTTCATTCCGCGGCTTCCGGGTCAAAAACAACTTAACCTGAACGAAGTCTGAAAAAGTAGAACATTTCGACTTAAAACCCCAAGACAGTTTTTAAGTCTCGTAATTTGGTACCACTAATCAAAAAATTGGTTCACCAATTTTTTTTTTTTGTGCATTAACAACCAATCCAAGCAGTTTAATACGTCTCAAGCTCAGAATGTAAGTAGGAGGCAATTTTGTGGATGGATTTTAATAAAAATTTACTTCTGAAATTTGAGATGTAAAATCGATTCTTTAAGTAGTTAATTAATTCCGGCTCTAAAGAATTCCTCCGGCCATATCATCTGGAATCGGTTTTCTTATTTAAACCATGGCTGAAATTTATGAAATATTGCGGAACACATGCAATGATGTTAAGTAATAAATTATATTCCAGAAATTTATTTTTACATACTGGCCAATTCAGACTTTCTCCTCAGTCTCCAGCATCAAATGTAACAAGTATATTTGTTGACGAATTTTAGTGAAATTTTATATCTGAAATATGTTGTAGATATTACAAATAGGTCCTAATACAAAACCTATTATTTCATAGCCTGAAGAAATTTTTCAGCTTTAAGGTTGAGCTGGGATTAGATTTTATATATTGAAACATGGCCCAACGTTATGATTGTATTTTTGAACACTACTCATACTAATGATATTATGGTCGATATCTTAAATCAAAAACTAGATTTGCCATTGATTTTCCATACACCAATCCAATCAATTTTTTCCTCCTCCAGCACCAAATGGAAAACACACATTTGTCGATGTAGTTTTATTTGTATGACTGTGAAGTTTAATTTCTTAAATAAAATATCTAAATTGTATAGAAAATTTTATTTTTCTAGTCCCTCCTCTGAGTTTTTAAAGAACTAACCAAAATAGCAGAAAAATGCGATTAGCAGAAAGGTTAATTCACACGAAGAGATTTGAAACTGGAAGTTCGAATGAAGACCTAAAATTCAGAATCGTTATACTTCGTCTACTGCAACCTACTTAGCCATTTATTTTACGATGCCAATTATCGTTTAACAGATAAATTGGCACACCAGCTGACAATAGCTCAACTAACAGATTTTCCATTGACAAGTGAGTTTCTATTTTTACAGATCCTAAACATAATTAGGATCCGAATGGCTAAAGTAGAGTACATTATTATAGTACTCAGTTCCACAGCGATAAAACAAGGTTATTTCAATGCATTCTCCACTTTATGAAATTCTCCAACATCTTTACGATCATTCAGTCGAAACTTTATAACAAATCAATTGACAGTCTACCGTTTTCTGCGAGTTCCTTATCATCAATTAAAGTCTTTGTTTATGATAATCATAACAAAGCCTACATAGGAGAACCTGTAACTGATCACCAATTTGGATTCGATGGGAATGCGTTGGTACAATTTGATTCAGAAAAGAACTGCTTTATCACATCTAGCAGATACATTTTCTGCCCCAATACTACTGAAATAATGCCGGACTAGAAAATATTTTAAAGATTAAATTAGCTTCCGCTATCAGTAGATAAAAATAAACCTGAAATTATATCTATTCAAGGAGTGCCAGGTTGCGGCAAATCAACATGGATCTTAAATTCACATATAATTGGAAAAGATCTCGTCCTCAGCTCTACGAATCACGGCATTGATATAAAAACTAAGGATGCTTTCCAATGTAGGTAAAGATGCTGGTAAAAACTTTGAAGATATTAAAACCAACTACCGCATGATTGCTTCTTACCTTTTAAATGGATTCAAGACTTATTGTATGTACATGATGGTACCTGCTGGACTATTGGGCCTAGTGGCTTTGTTAAGTGACGGCCGTAAAATGTTCATTCTGGATGATCAAAACCAAGTACCGTACATCGACCGACTTAATTACGTCAACATGCTTTATTTTGATGCAAATAAGTTAACAACACGTTATTAACATCTTAATACAACTTATAGATGCCCTGCGGATGTGGTACATTGCATTACAATCAATTTATCATCAATTCTATACCACTAATAAAAATAGGAAATCAGTCTGTTTCAACAAATGGCGGTTGATTTCTGATATTCTATGATAGTTATGCCAAATTCACTGTACTTGACAAAAGGCAATTAACTAACAATTTAAAATTACCTAATTCAAGTACTATCTTAATTATTCATGAGGCTTAATGCTTAGCTTCAGCTAGCGTAATCTGTGTCCGACTGTCTGACAAAGAAATTAAACTATTCGATAGCTTACCACATGCTATAGTGGCATTAACCAGACACACACACACAAATTTAACTACTTTTCACCGATTGAAGGAGACCAACTGTACTCTTTAATACGAATTGCATTAACTGCAAACCAACATATAACCTCGTTCATGTCATCGTTAAATCTGGTTGCAGTACCAATCAAAGCCCAGCACATATTTTGGAAATATGTATCAGACTACAAGAAGACTACAACAATGGCAAACCACCAAGCATTAGGAAGCATTCGTTTTATTTCCAAAATATAAATAAAATGTCTTCGAAAGCCGCTCAATTTCGCAATTTTGTGTTAAAAACGCTCTTCCCGGTTTATATCATCTGTGAAACATCATTTAACAAAGGAATCCTGAGTTCTGAATTTTTTCTTAGCCAATATGTGGTTTATAGATGCGACCGTTCACCGCTAACTAGTGCTAAAAAATCTGGCGGAGGAGTACAACGAGGAGTACAATCCAACCTATCCATCGAGCAATTGAGTGTTAAAATCGCAATCAACAAAAAGTCAATTTTTATCTACGTTGCATATGTTCCACCTGGCTCACCGATATCGTCTTACACCGCCTGCTGCGACACAATAATGGAAATAAATAATTCTGCTAATTCAACTGACACCATCTTGATCACGGGAGATTTTAATTTTCCAACTATTAGCTGGTTATATGACGAAGAAATGAATGAAATTTTACCTTTGAACGTGAGTTCTGAAATTGAGTGTCTTTTTATCGATACCGTTTTCGATATAAATCTTAGCAAAATATGCGAGGTAAAGAATGGTCTTAGCCGAATTTTAGATCTGGTTTTTGCAAATGAACGGAATCTATTCAAAGTAAATGAATCACCATCACCATTCGTTATTAATGATATTAACCACAAAGCCCTAGAAATAATTTTTAAAAGCAAGGGGAGCAATGTTATTGATAACCATTAAAACAGAGAGCCGTATCACAACTTTAGAAAAGCCGACAGATTAACTGGAAAAATGAACTAATCAGTAGCAACATAGATGTTAACGTGGAGAGATTCTACAAAATTATATCTGAGGGCATTGCACTATTTGTTCCTACTACTGCTGGGGCTAAATCGAACAAATATCCACCATGGTACGACAATAAACTTATCAGTCTTAAGAACAAGAAAGACAAAGCTTACATAGCAAATCTCAAAATCAGTTCAGACGAAAGCAACCATAAATTCACTGCGTATGATCAAAATTTCTAGAGATACTTTGAGATAAAGTATAATATTATATAACGTATTAAGGAAGAAAAATGAAACGATCCAAAACATTTTTGGATATTTTTTAAAGAAAAACGTGGAACTAATGGTTTCCCAGTGTGTATGACATTCAAAGAATGTAAATCTTGTGACCAGCAGGTTATATCAAACATGTTTGCGGAATTTTTTCAATCAGTTTATAAACCGTAAGACATTGATAAGTATGAAAATCCAAACAATGGTGAAAACAACGTAACCATACTAACACCAAGGATTGAAACCGAGGATATTCATCGAGCTCTAGTAGTATTCGGAGATGGATGTGGTCCTGATGGCATTCCAGCTTCATTATTGAAAGATTTCACATCGTTAGTAACTCCTCTGTGTCTTCTATTTAATTAATCATTACAACTAGCCGTATTTCCAACAAAATGAAAAGAAACTAGAGTAACACCAATTTTCAAAACAGGAGCAAAAATGATGTCTCTTGTTACAGAGGAATTACATCAATATCTTCAATACCCAAATTATTTGAACTGGTAGTATGCAACTCATTCAGATTTTTGGTTCCTCGATTCATCTCACAGTGTCAGCATGGTTTTATACCCAAGATATCAACATCAACAAATCTTATTGAATTTACCAGCAACACCATTAAAGAAATTGAAATGCATAAGCAAGTTGATGTGGTGTATACTGACTTTGCCAAAGCCTTTTACTCCATCAGTCATTGTAAAACGTTGGAACAGTTATACAGATTCGGTTTTTCTAAACAGTTTGTTGCGTGGTTTAAATCATATTTGAGTAATCGCATTCAGTAGATTGAGTTAGTAATAGATGATCAGAATTAATTCAAGCTACTTCAGGAGTACCACAAGGCTCTCATATTGGTCCTTGGATTTTCATAATTTTCATCAATGACGTTACTGAACTAATACAACATTCTAAAGTATTAATGTTTGCAGATGATCTCAAAATCTTTAAAACAGTAGAAAACATCGGCGATACCCAGAAGCTACAAGAGGACATCGGCAATCTAGCGAAATGGTGTGACTCTAACCTCCTCAGTCTCAACATCAACAAGTGTAAGAGTTTATCGTTCCATCGGAAAGTTAACCCTTAAGAATATTGAGCAATGCGTTGCTAGGGCCAATTCCATGCTTGGTTTTATTAAGCGTTGGACTGGGATACTGTTAAAGTTAACTGAAAGTTGCCAGCCGAAAGTGAAAAGTCAATAATGCAGATTGAATTACTCCAGTCGAAAGTAAAGAAACGGTAATGCAGATTGCGTTATCCAAGCCGAAAATAAAAAATGAAGTCGATATCAATCGGTAGTGCTTAACCTAAAAACTACTAAGAAATGTAAGGATGCATGATTATCATTGAATACCTTTCTTAATATTCCTCATGCAAAATTGTGGAAAACTCGAGAAACCCAAAAAAAATTTTAATTGGAATAAAATCAGCCTCTAGAGTGTTATGTCTCGAGATGTATTTTATTGGTGTGACTTGTCAATAACTATCGCTGGAAAAAAATTCAAATCAAGTTTCCCGTGAAAAATCTCGGAAAATTTGAAAAACGTTCCAGCCGAAAGTAAAAATTTAAATGAAATTATTACAAATTCTTAACTATGGTCTTTGAGATATTTTCATAAATGTTCGGATTTAAACATATAGCTATGATCATTGTTTACCAAAATCATTTTCATTTTCTTGTAATAATTAATTTATTTAAGTCAATAATCGTAAAATTTGAACTAAATTCTTTTCCTGCTATTGAACTTAATTTCTTTCCAGCGGTAGCTATTGAAAAGTCACACCAATAAAATACATCTCTAGACATAAAACTCTAGAGGCTGAATTAATATAAAATTTCTAATAATTTTTGGAAAATCGAATTTGCCGAGATTTTCCAAGTAGGACTCTTTACAAAATTGTTTATTACAAGTCATGTATCCTAGTTACTTTCGGCTGATAACCACAAAATTTTTTATTTTCGGCTAGAGTATAATGATAATGTAATTTGCATTATCGATTTTGTACTTTCGGCTGGAAACTTTCGGCTAACTTTAACAGGGTTGGACTGAGGATATTCATGACCTCGAGACAATCAAGATCCTGTATTATGCCTACGTCAGATCTCAACTTGAATACGCTATCAACATCTGGTTTCCTTTTTACGACGAACCTATCAGAAAAATCGAGAGTGTCCAAAAAAAGTTTATACGGTATATAACGTGTAAAGACGGCTGGGATTACGACCATGACTTACCACACCACGTTAACCTGAAGCGATTACCATCATATGCTACTGGATGCAAAGCCTATCAAATGACAACATTGGCAATTAGACTAGAGCTTTTAAAGTGTTCGTTTATTGGAAATATTTTACTTGATCAAATCGATGCACTATCCATACTAGTATCAATTAAAATAAAGGCACCGAGTAGGAATTTAAGAGATCATGAGTTGCTTCATCTGAATAAACACAGAACAAACTATGGTGACAATGAACCGATAAACATGATGTTGAAGAGTTTTAATAAAATCGACCAGCTGTTCGACTTTTACTTAAGTAAAGACAGCTTTAAACGTAGATTGAAGCAACATTATGCTCCAACCTAAAAATATTTTTATGTCAATTTTAATTCTCTTTTATATTTAATTTAATTTTTATTCTACCCTTTTCATTATGTTATTAATTAAGTCAAATTTGTAGAAATTTCTCTGTATAAATAAATGCGTACATCACGCCAGAAATCCCATTTTAGAAAACCCACGTTTTCTATATATAATTCGCACCATTGGGATTGTGCAATTATGTGCCTGTGATTAGAAAATTTGTGCATAGCGTACTTTAGGAAACAGGGTGAATTTTCTCACGTGATTATCACACCAGAATTCCTATATATACAGTTTACCTAATAAAACATTTTTTTCGGTTAACAATGATTGTGCAAAATTGTGCGTTACTAAACTTACCTTAAAAAAAGTTTATATTGGCCAAAATCGGCCATACAACATTCACAATTTATCAAAATCGAAGTTTTCAAAGAGGTTGTATTGGCGATTTCCAGAAATCCCACCTTTTATCACAATTTGAATTAAAACATAGTATAGTCAATATTCTGGCCAATATTCACGTTTGTGCATATTATACTTTAGCCAGAATCGGCCATAGAACATCCACAATTTATCAAAATTGCGATTTTTCAATGAGGTTGTATGGGTGATTTCCAGAAATCCCACCTTTAATTAACATTTGAGTTAAAACATAGCATATGTAACATTCTGGCCAATATTCACGTTTGTGCATATTATACTTTAGCCAGAATCGGCCATAGAACATCCACAATTTATCAAAATTGCGATTTTTCAATGAGGTTGTTAGTGGGTGATTTCCAGAAATCCCACCTTTTATTACAATTTGAATTAAAACATAGTGAAGTAAACATTCTGGCCAAGATTCACGTTTGTGCATATTATACTTTAGCTAGAAACGGCCATAGAACATCCACAATTTATCCACCATACAACCTTTTGGAAAAATCGCAATTTTAATAAATTGTGGATGTTCTATGGCCGACTCTGACTAAAGTATAATATGCACAAACGTGAATCTTGGCCAGAATATTGACTTCACTATGTTTTAATTCAAATTGTAATAAAAGGTGGGATTTCTGGAAATCACCCACTAACAACCTCATTGAAAAATCGCAATTTTGATAAATTGTGGATGTTCTATGGCCGATTCTGGCTAAAGTATAATATGCACAAACTCGAATCTTGGCCGAAATATTACGTATGCTATTAATTAATTCAAATTGTAATAAAAGGAGAGATTTCTGGAAATCACCCATAAAAACTCTTTGAAAAATCGCAATTTTGGTAAATTGTGGATGTTCTATGGCCGATTCTGGCTAAAGTATAATATGCACAAACGTGAATATTGGCCAGAATATTGACTACACTATGTTTTAATTCAAATTGTAATAAAAGGTGGGATTTCTGGAAATCGCCAATACAACCTCATTGAAAAATCGCAATTTTGATAAATTGTGGATGTTCTATGGCCGATTCTGGTTAAAGTATAATATGCACAAACGTGAATCTTGGCCAGAATGTTGACTATACTATGTTTTAATTCAAATGTTAATAAAAGGTGGGATTTCTCGAAATCACCCATACAACCTCTTTGAAAAATCGCAATTTTGGTAAATTGTGGATGTTCTATGGCCGATTTTGGCTAAAGTATAATATGCACAAACGTGAATCTTGGCCAGAATATTACATATGCTATGTTTTAATTCAAATGTTAATAAAAAGTGGGATTTCTGGAAATCACCCACTAACAACCTCATTGAAAAATCGCAATTTTGGTAAATTGTGGATGTTCTATGGCCGATTCTGGCTAAAGTATAATATGCACAAACGTGAATCTTGGCCGGAATATTACATATGCTATGTTTTAATTGAAATTTTAATAAAAGGTGGGATTTCTGGAAATCACCCATACAACCTCATTGAAAAATCGTAATTTTGATAAATTGTGGATGTTCTATGGCCGATTCTGGTTAAAGTATAATATGCACAAACGTGAATCTTGGCCAGAATGTTGACTACACTATGTTTTAATTGAAATGTTAATAAAAGGTGGGATTTCTGGTAATCACCCATACAACCTCATTGAAAAATCGCAATTTTGATAAATTGCGGATGTTCTATGGCCGATTCTGGCTAAAGTATAATATGCAAACGTGAATCTTGGCCAGAATATTACATATGCTATGTTTTAATTGAAATTTTAATAAAAGGTGGGATTTCTGGAAATCACCCATACAACCTCATTGAAAAATCGTAATTTTGATAAATTGTGGATGTTCTATGGCCGATTCTGGTTAAAGTATAATATGCACAAACGTGAATCTTGGCCAGAATGTTGACTACACTATGTTTTAATTGAAATGTTAATAAAAGGTGGGATTTCTGGTAATCACCCATACAACCTCATTGAAAAATCGCAATTTTGATAAATTGCGGATGTTCTATGGCCGATTCTGGCTAAAGTATAATATGCAAACGTGAATCTTGGCCAGAATATTACATATGCTATGTTTTAATTGAAATTTTAATAAAAGGTGGGATTTCTGGAAATCGCCCACTAACAACCTCATTGAAAAATCGCAATTTTGATAAATTGTGGATGTTCCATGGCTGATTCTGGCTAAAGTATAATATGCACAAACGTGAATCTTGGCCAAAATATTACATATGGTATGTTTTAATTGAAATGTTAATAAAAGGTGGGATTTCTGGAAATCACCCATACAACCTCATTGAAAAATTGCAATTTTGGTAAATTGTGGATGTTCTGTGGCCGATTCTGGCTAAAGTATAATATGCAAACGTGAATCTTGGCCAGAATATTACATATGCTATGTTTTAATTGAAATTTTAATAAAAGGTGGGATTTCTGGAAATCGCCCACTAACAACCTCATTGAAAAATCGCAATTTTGATAAATTGTGGATGTTCCATGGCTGATTCTGGCTAAAGTATAATATGCACAAACGTGAATCTTGGCCAGAATATTACATATGGTATGTTTTAATTGAAATTTTAATAAAAGGTGGGATTTCTCGAAATCACCCATACAACCTGGCCGATTTTGGCCAATATAAACTTTTTTTAAGCGTTTAGCGTTACTAAACACGCACAATTGTTAACCGAAAAAAATGTTTTATTAGGTAAACTGTATATATGGGATTTCTGGTGTGATAATCACGTGAGAAAACCCACCCTGTTTCCTAAAGTACGCTAGGCACAAATTTTCTAATCACAGGCACATAATTGCACAATCCCAATGGTACGAATTATATATAGAAAACGTGGGTTTTCTAAAATGGGATTTCTGGCGTGATGTACGCAAATAAATAAATCAGAGATGGCCCGCTTAAAGTCTCCAAATATTTTGAAGCGAAGTTAATGCAGCAATCCATTATTTTCACTTGAAATTTTGACATTTGTGTTTTTATATCGCTAGTTTATTTTATTGACGATTGGAGTATCACGGATTCCACCTAGTGGACAATTTTTAAACTGACCTACCTGATAGTTTGACTTTCGAGATTATTGTAAACAATTCCAATTTTGAACTATAAAAACACCTTTTAATTACCACATTGCTAAATTTACTTTCGTCGCATTTGTGACAAATGTCATTTTATCAGGTGCATCATTTTAACTTTTTTCCTCGAGAGGCGCTTTCTCTACTTTTACAATCGTCAATAAAGCTGTCACCAAGTGTTTTTTTGTATTCTCGAGTTATTTAATGTGATTAAAAGTATAAAAATACTTTTAATCACATTAAATAAACTCGAGAACACAACAAAACACTTGAACAGCTTCATAAAATAAACTAAAATTAAGTAAAAAAAAAAAAATTTAATTTCTATTTCGCACGAATATAAATAGATTTTTGGAGACCGCGTTAAAATTTCGTTTCGTTTTGATCTGAGTCAGATTGGCACAACCAAGATTCCTATTCCTCCGTAATATATGACCAAAAAGATCTATTGCGCGTCACTGAATGCATCACAACAATCAAAGGTTCAGATTCTTATGAATAACCAGTAGTTATGCAGTATAAAATGTTAGTAATTGAATGCCGCCTAATACTGGGTCATCAACGCACCCTGGATTGGGGATTATTTTATCGAGGTTGCCCCCTCTAGATCCGATATATTCTGCTAGACAGCGCCACACCTAAAGGGGTGATTCATCACCACCATTCATGTAATAAAACTGGTTCTAAGATATTAACATCCAATGTTTCTGCTGTACTTTAGTTTGTGACTAGCATCTTGAAAAATACAATACAACGTCATGCAAATGATTCTCATCTATTCTTGAATAATCTAAATAATAAACCAAATATTCTTGAATAATCTAAAAAATCCCAAAAAAACTTGAAAGCTTCGACTAAAATGTTTGTAACTATAACCACACGATGAACAACACTTTACAAACGTCGATAAATTTAAAAAAAAACTTGAAAATTCCAAATAATGTTAAAAATTCTCTAAATTTTAGGTGTCATGCCTAATTAAACCCAAAGAAACTAATTTTCAAAATGCCCTCTTTTGATCTGTTTATAAATTCAATACCAGACAGAGACAATCCATTTGAGTACTCAGAACAGGCTAAATAATATTTTTAACTGTCAGGCCTATCCAAATTAAATTTTTCGAGAACACGACTTTATACAATTGATTATCCCCACGTAATGTCTTTGTTCGAATTAAAGACGATTTTGCTTTCGTATGATTTAATGGTGGCATTTCTTAATTCTCATTCCTTTAAAACACTTAGCTTTCTAGTAATAGGTGCGATTAATAGTTTGTACAGTTGCATTAACACCGTAAACTTAATTACCTAGAAACGATTAGGCAAGACGAATAATTTGACGTTTATCTATTGGACTTAATATGGAAACAGATATCCTTATTTGTTTCCATTACTTTCTGGATTTCTTAAATAATTGAGCACACCAGACTGACTTCGGCTGAGTTTTCCGGGTAAGACTAGAATGAGATCTTGCGTGATAAGCATCATTTTTCCCGTTTCATCATCATTGAAGGTCAGCTTACTTTTTGCCATATTACAAAAAAACGCAAATTTAACTTATTACCTATTTAATAAATTTAAATTTTCGGTTGCAGGTAGAAGTACCACATCAAAACTACAAAAAATTGACTAAAAAGCATAGCTTGATATAAAACAAAAATGTGGGATTTCCCAAGCCAACTACAAAAAATGTTGAACTATTTATTTAGTAATAAAATTATTTATTTACTGATTTTTTTTTTTTTTTTAATTTTAAAAGCTTTTATAATTATTTTTAATTTTTATTTACAAAACATAAATACGCATTTAAAATATTATAAATTATACATGTTAAAATAACTTTCTCGACGTGATATTTAGAATTTATATTAATTAGAAGAGCGGCTTCGGAAATTTTAAATATCACGTCAAGAACGCATGTTTAATTTATTTTTCGTAAATGGAATTCAAAAATAATTATGAGGTTTTTTTAAATAAATATTTTCGTAAGGCAGCAGTCTGTTAATCAAATTATATTTTTTATAGGAAAGAACAAAAATTGCGGATAAACCAAAATTTAGGTAAAATCTCGAATTCACTTATTTCTTTCGTTAGAATTAATCAGCTGTAGCGGACTGAATTACTTGAATGTTGTTGATCTAATTTGTGAACATGACGATTGACATTGAAGTTTCGTTAAATCGTTCAACTTTCGTTCGTTCTTAATTTAGCCAGAATAGTCTGCTAAACCGTAGATTTCCAAATTCGGGCACTACTTCATCTGACCTTAACTTATCACTAAACACTCGCATTGTTAGGTAATTCGTTCCACTTTAGCTAGATGAATTTTTGAAGAAAAAAAAATGAATGGTGAAATAATAACAAAAGTGTTACCACTCGCAAAAATAAAAATGTATCCATTTAATAAAAAATCTTGTATCCAATTGTATCCACATGAAATTTCATTGAAACTCGATTTTTTGCGTAATTTAAACAGCTTTATTAAAAAAATAAAATAAAATTTAATAACGGAGTTAGACAGACGTTTTCTAACTGCGATTACTAACGTTTTTCTATGTGCGATTACTAAAATCAAAGCGGGTTTTAACTTGTTTGGCGAGCTCAATATAAAATTGTTTGACGTTTTCTAAAAACGTATTTAGTTCATCCTCGCCAAGATTATATGCCAACAAAAAAGTTTCGATTGCAGAACCCATGCCGATATTTTGTAAAGGCAGGTGATTTTCCAAGTCATAAAAATCGATTTCGTTTATTGTTGTTAAGTTCCTAAAACAATTAGGCTTTATAAAATTGCTTAATATAAGCTTAAAATTAGTCTCCATAGTATGGAAAAGTGTGTGAATTCGAATTTGTTCCGATTGGAACTCTAAATTCATTTTATTGACGATTCTAAAGGAGTAAGATAAAAAAACCAAATTTGTTGCAATGTTCCTTGCACCTCTATCCGGAAAAGCACAAAACACGAAATTTAATTGAAATGCATCCCACTGCTCCAAAATTCTTTTAACTACCATTCTAGAGAAAGCCAACGCGTTTGTGCAAGGCCTAGAATTGTATGGAACTTGATCGAAAAATAAATGTGAAAGTCTTGCAGATCACTACAACGTTTTGAGCTATGGGCAAAAAAATTAAAAACGTTTCTTGCCAATTGTTCCACAAAATAGGGCAATTTTTTGGCACGCATTACTTGCACATAAATGCAGAGAGAATGACAAATACAGTTCATAAAGAAGAGATTAGGGACTACTTCTTTAAATCTAGCTTGGACCCCTGTAATTTGCCCCGACATGACTGACTGCCGCGTTGTCTGATGCTAGTCCGATTAAATTTGATAACGGAATAATTAATATTTCGAAGTGATTCACGATGACCGCGTAAATTGAAGTCGCGTTAGTTTTAGCAACTTGTAGCATTCATAAAAATCGGTATCGAATCATTCCTCTTTTTTATCGAATACACGAGCCACAAGGGCTAAGGCTTTACCTGTACTAATATCGGTCGTTTCATCGATAATTATGGAAAATTTTTCATTTCGCAACTGTGTGGCTACTTCTTGCCGTCCTTTTTCTCCCAAAGTATTTTTTATAATTAGATGGGTCTTAGTTCTTCCACATTTTATATTGTTGGCTATTTTGGAATCGGGGCAACACTTTTGTAGCAAATTTGGCAAAAAATCCATTAATGTGAATTCCATTAATGATTAAACAGAACAACACTAGTATTAGCTCCGCTTCTTTTGCTTGCTTTTCTAATGACGCTCTATTCGGATTCGTAAAAGCCACATCTATTGGGGTTAGTTTGAATACTTCCATATTTTTTTTTATGAGTTACGTTAGTATCGTGACGAACAAGGTGCGATTTTATATTTGTTAGACGTGTCTCACAAACCTTACAAAATGCCGATCCTTTCATGTTTTCGACCCATTTAAAATCAGCGGCCCACTGGTCTCGGAATAATGTGGTACTTTTTTGTTTTTTGGTGGCAGTTTCAGCCTCACTGTAACTCGAAATAGAATCACTTGACTCTGGCTGGTTTGCTTCAGTTTTTTTTTTCGATATACATTCCCTGGCCAAATTATTAGACGCACATCAATTCTGTTGGGCAATGTTGACTTCTGGTGACTTATGTATTTCACTAAACATTTTTATAGTCTAGCCATACGAAACTATTATGTGTTAAGGTGCATTCATAATACAAAGTTTAACTTTGTTCTAAATAATATTTGTACTAAAAGTATAAATACATTTTTTATCTAAATTAGAAATATTTAAAAAAAATCATATTTCTAGCTGAGCTAGCTCGAAATATTGAGTGGATGCATGTTCAGTATTATTGACTCTACATTTCTTTCATTTGGCGTTTTGTGCTATCTGTGCTATATAAATATTACAATTATGTATTGGTTTCTGCAAACTAAGAAGAATCAATTTTATTGGTTAATTCAACACATTCTCGATTATAGCTTTTAAATGAAGCCGATTTGAAAACGTTTGTTGAAAATGCTGAATATACATCCTGCATAACTCAAAAATTTGTTGCTAGCTGCCGAAAAAGTTTCAGATTTTGACGCAAATTTTATGTTCAATAAATATTCCCTCGGTATACGTAATAACATTATTGATTTGCGCATCGTCGATTTTCGTATCTAATAGTTGAACTTCAGATATGTTGAAATTATCCTCATGACGTGTTTCCGTTTCTTCTATGTTTGACTCCACGATGGGTTGTGGCAAATCAATGTCTTCGACAACCAAATTGTCGTTGCTATATGAATACTCGAGGTCTCTATCAAATGTACAATTTGAGCTTTTCTTTTCATATCTGGAACTATTATTTTCATATTCATAAGGAATTTAAGTGCATTGTTAAACTCTTGTGGTGATGGGTTACAATTATTGCCGCCTTTGCTACGTACCAAACTGAAGATATTTTCTATTATATCTTGATTTAGTCTGCGTGTTGGTAAAAGATCTACGGTGTCATAATCCTCGAATATGTGCTTTGACAGGCCGATTATTGCATTAATATTTTGCACAAAACCTTTAAATGCATATACTGTTTTTTTGCGTTTTCCTGGTTGTGTAGTAATCTTAATTCTTTCTATAAAATATTTCATATCAACTAAGTAATCTACACAATCATTATTATTGCGCTGAAGAAAACGATTGTTGCGGTGCACATTACTAGAATCGGTATTAAAAAAATCGAATAAATCGTTAAATTTTTTTAAAAAAATTTCAGTCAACTTCATCGTTATCAAATTTGCCTAAATATAATGAGAGGTTTTATTACCGAAACAACGGAGTTGCTAATTATTTGGGTTGCAACAACAGACATACTGTCACTTTTGCAAAATTATTCGGCTCGATATGATTTAAGGTCAATTTTGGGCACATCTTGACACTACTGGTTTTATCCAATTCGTAAATTTCTTTTACAAATTTAAAATTAACCATACCATTAGAGGTTTCTAATATATTAGAAATAAATTTATTTCTCACTGATTTAATAATATGTGGTGTAAAATTAAATAACAAACATTTTTAATTTCTTAAAAAAAAAATATGGCTTTTCGCAATTTATATTTAATGCATTGTATAGAGCATGGTTGTTTGAACCCTGATCAAACACTAAGGCACGAATTCGGATATTAGTTTCTATACATTTGTCTAAAATTCGCTTTATTTGAATTTCGAGTAGTTTACCTTTTATGGCCGAATTTAACAAGACGTGTCCAACAACAAAATTCCGAGATATAAGTAGGCCTCTGAATATAAAAACACAAACTTCTTTCCCGACTGCATTTGATCTGTGTACACCGTCGGTACAAACACCGTCTATAAAATCCATCGAGCTGTTGTACTCGAGAGACGGTTTCATATGAATTTCGTCAAATACAAGGACACGTTCATTTTCTAGCGGGCCAGAGTTCTTTTCAAGTACAGCTTTAATTTTAGAAAAACTTTCGTCATGAATACCGAAGGAAAAGATTTTAACTGGTACCCAGGTATTTATTGTTAATCTGGTAGGCAACCGAAATCCTAAATCTTTTAAATAATTATAAAAGGAAGGTGCTTTAAAATATAGGGCTAATGCAATTTCGCGCTCCTGTTTAAGGTATTGTTGTTTTACCGATTTATGTCGGAGCAGCATTGAACAAAAGGACCTAGGAATTTCTTTCACATGTTTAAAACGCTCAATTTCATTGATTATTTTGTTATCGTTAGACAATTTTCTAAAAATAAAATTGCGTTTATTTTAATGTATGTGATTTTTTCTTTTGTGCAACGGTGTTTTGTTTTATTTTGCGTACTGCATTTTTTAAATTAACATATTTTTTCCGCCAAACTTTAGAAACATCCTCATATTCCCCTTCAGGAAATAATCAGTCTTCTGGAGTCCTTAGAAGTGCTATTTCATGGAATTCTGCTATTCTATCCTCAATTTGTGTGCCAGACGTCTTGGGACCTGTATAATATTCCATTGTTGATCTTGACCGCGTAGTTTTTTTCGAAATGACAATAAATTCCACGGTATCTTCTAAACTTAAGGTACACTTATGTTTTTTAGAATATGTATTAATATTGGGAACAGCAGCTAAGTTATAAAGCGGTAGGTGAGTTCTGCTGCAAATTTTCTCATTGGGCAAGAATAATGTAGGTATTGCATTTTCATGGTTCAGGTATATAGAATTAAATTCGCCAAAATACTTTCGTTTAAAGTGTTTATAGCAAATATAGAACTCACCGTGCCCGAGTTCTATTTCTAATATTTTGTTCCATTCATAAAACTGGTCTGCTCCAAATTTTGGGTAAACAGAAAATGATTCCAGAAGGTTGGATATTGTTGATGAACCATATTGCGGAACTACACATTTTCTATTTGTTGGCATTTTAAAATCTTATATCTAAAAGAGAATTGTTATCGGTAAAACGTTAATAAAGTCATTAGATAACAATTCCTTATCCTATAGATAAGCGAGTCGCAGCGACCTGCATCTTTGCCCCTGAACTACAATATGTTAAAAGCGTAAAAATCCAGTTTCGGGAACCTAAAACATAAATTTATAGTCTGCAACATTCTAATTTCATAATTACAACAAAAATACATTTAATATTATTGTAGTCTTACTTTGGCAATTTTACAACAACAATGCTGTGTATTTTCGTTCCGGAATGAAGAGATTCATTCCGCTGAGAAGTAGGAATAGCAAAATTCTCTTCTTCTCGTAGTTGTAGTGTTTACCACTAGAGTTAGTATTTTTAGTCTTACGAGTTGGTATTCCTGCGATAAATGACATTCGTCTGTCATTTGTTTGGTGTGTCGTATATTTTTCGTTGTGATAATTTGTTTTCTCGTCATATTTTGGATTGTGTTTTATATTTTGGAGGTAATATTTATTGTGATCATTTTGGTAAAATTGAAATTTTTTGGATAAAGTTACAAGCTAATAATACAGGTTAATTTTAATTAGTTTTGAAATGGCAGAAAATATCAAAGAGATATTTTTGATAAATGTAAGTTATTTGTACATACTGATGGAATTTGTTGTAGAGTAATTCAAATTTCTGGTTTTTTTTTAGAGTATTGTCGAAAATATAAATGATTCAGATTCCAGTTCTTCTGAATCAAGTGACTCGTCATTTTCATCTGACCTGAGTAGCAGCGATGAAGAAATTGTCCAACATCATACCATAAAAAATTTTATAGAAACCATTTACTTGTATGACGAGGTCGATTTTAAGAAACATTTCCGTTTATCGCGGCGTACCGCAAATATTTTAATAGGTAATATTTATAGTAAATTTAGTGACCAATTTATTTTATCTTAGACAGCTCTTAGCCAGCGAGTGGGTGGCATTTGCACGTACATATAGGCACAGCAATTAAAAAATGTGTATTTTTAAAATGAATTAAAATCTGTGTTGTTAAAATGAAATAATATAAGCATTTTTAAATTCATTTTGAAAATTAATTAAGATACTAACAAAAAAATTAGAAAAAATTTGCTTTTAATAATTTGGTAATTTTTATTAATTCAGTTTTAAATAATGTTCGTTTGTGGTTTAAATAAAGGTACATTTTTCATATAAAAATAAAATTTACATGAATTTTGTGTCTGACGCAGAGGTAATTGTGATACATACATGTTTTTAAGTATTTGTGACAGCATGAACAATTTTAATATAATTGGTAAATCAATTAAATTTAAAATTATTTCTGATTAATTAAATAGTGATTCAGTCAATTAAAAATATTTTGTAGACCAATTGAAATTTTTTATTATCTCTGATATTCTCTTGGAATCTTGTCCCAAACTAAAATACTTTAGTGCACTAGAGTGGCATTTTTGGTCTTATTAGATTGTGTCCTTTCTCCAAGTTTAAGTCGGATTTCATTCCTGGAAAAGAACATAAATTTTATTCTATATTTTTTTTGTAATTTGTTGACAATTATGCTATCTGCATATGAAAGTATTATCACCCAAAACAGCATATTGTGGACTGTACAATTTATCTTCAACTACGAATGTTACCTCATTTGATAAACCAATATTGAACGTTGGGTTGGAGAAGTTATAGTTTTTACATTCATATAACATTTTTCTTTTTCCGCAAAAGACACTAATGGGACACTAATCACACTTCCATGCTCAAATAAAATTATCTTCGACATTATCAAATTAACGTAAAATATACTAATTTGGACATGACACAAATTGCTTTCACAGTTTCACACGCACCATAATCCAATTCCTAAATCGGAACTGAACTTCAACATGGTCGTGTGAAATGTGGGTGCAAAACCGAAGTGTATTATCAAATACACTTTATAATCGATATAATCCACTGAGGTAGTGAACAACCAGTTTGTAACATTCGAAATGAAACTAGTTGGGCTACAATCAATTTAGCGATCTTCGATGCGTGTGAAAGACATATGAAAGCGAATTATTAAATCCACGTCGGTGTATGGTACGTGTGAAAGCGACTACAGTCCTCCGAAGATCAATTGGTTTATGAAATTATGTCATTCATGTTTTATTTTCTGAGTGTAAATCATATTCCTTTTGGATATGTGATGTATAATCTCTCCAATGGTTCAAGACTAATGCTCAATCACATTTTTTGAATGATGCAATATTCAGCGCAAATCATTATTTAATTAGTCAAAAATAATTTTAAATTTAATTGATTTACTAATTATTTTTAAATTTTTCTGGTTATCACAAATTTGTATCATAATTACTTCTGTACCAGATTCAAGATTCATCAGATTTATATTTATTAAGGCGGAACATTTTTATATGAATATTTTTATTTTATTGAGCCAATAATTAAAAATTAAAAAAAAAACTTAAATCTTGGTTTAGAGCTCTTTTTATTTTAAAAAACTTAATTACAGTTTTAGCTTTCGATTCCTATTCGGAATCATTCTCAAAAGCGTTATATAAATAACGATTTTGAGAATGATTCCGAAAAGGAATCGAAAGCTAAACCTGTAATTAAATTTTTTTAAATAAAACAGCCCTAAACCAATATTTACCAAAATAGGTATTAAAACTAATTTTTGTTAATTTTATAAGTCAAAAAACAGAAATGGGAGTGCAAATTTTGCTACCACCAAATATGTACTTATGTATGTATCGGATAGTATGTATATATTAAACTTTTTTAAAATATTGGTTTCATTAGTGAAAAGAATGTGTTTATAAAATGAAAAAGAGCTTTTCTTAATTCTTTTTGATTTTATTATTAAAAAATAAAAATTTTTTTTTTAAATACTTTTTTAATACAGAAAATTTATTAAAAATTGAATTAACGAAGTAGCTGTTTTTCATATGAAAATTATAATTTTACCCCTTTGTTCGTGGATTGGAATTTTTTTTCCGAGAGCTCAAAATGCAAAAAATAGTATAAAAAACACCAATCGTTCACATAGTTTTCCTAGCAACTGCGTGATATTTTAAATAAATATGAATTAATATAAAAATGAATGTTATAAAATCAATGCACGGACGAAAGGTTAAATTCATTTCTGAAGACCTTTTTTAATTCGGTTTACGTTATCTATATGGTGTGTAATAAATCTATCTAATAATAATAAGCAATAAATAGTATGCTAATTCTTTATAAGTAATTATAACATAAAATAATCATACAATATTTTATACTTTTAGAATCTTATAAAACCTCATCAGTATGTCCCAATCATCATCACGGTGGAAGAGATAAAGTGGGTGCTGAAAAGGAAATGTATTTGTTTTTATGGTTCATCGCTAATACCATAACTTACCGGCAATTAAGCAGCTTGTTCGGAATTGCGGAAAAAACTGCTTGGACCGTAATTAACCGAGTGGCATCTTGGATGGTGTCCATAGCCGATAATTACGTCAAGTGGCCACGAACACCACAAGCAGTTCAACAAAATCACGTCTGGATTCGAACGGATGAAAGGCTTTAAGGGAGTACTTGGCGCAATAGATGGCACCCACATTCAAATTAAGGCGCCTTCCAAACAAAGACATTTATATTGTAACAGGAAAAAATATTTCAGTATTTTAATGCAAGCTGTGGTAGACTCCAAAAAAAAATGTATAGATGTTTATATTGGAGAACCCGGTTCCTTGCATGATGCTCGTGTGTTACGCCGTTCACAGCTATATCAAAAGACTACAGAAGAATATCAAGCGTCGTTCCTCAATAAAACATTTTTATTGGGTGATTCGGCTTACCCTGCTAAGTTTTGGCTAGTGACTCCTTTCAAGGACAGCGGCAATTTAACGGAAGACAACCGAAAATTCAATTACTTACATTCGGCCACCCGGATTGTAGTGGAAAATGCTTTCGGGTTGCTCAAAACGAGGTTTCGCCGGCTATTGCATTTTACAGAGCATACCAACTTGAGGACTGTAGTAAACCTAACAATGGCCAGTTGTATATTGCATAACATCTGCATTGACGAAGACGATGAATGGAATTTTACAAAAGAGGAGTGTGATTCAACGCAAGATGTTCAAATGGAAGATGTTACAAATGAAAATAACCGAAGAAGAATTGATAGACGACAAATGGTAATAAACGACCTTAGAGCTCGAGGAATTATGTAAATTAAATATAAAATCTATATCTGGGTATATAAAATCTATATTCTGGGTAAAATCTCTATCTGGGTAAATGAATGTACTGATCTTTGTTTTTAAGATGAAACATCAAATACAGTCAAACCTGTTTTTATGCGGTAGATAGGGACCGTACAAAAAAAAAATATTCACAAACTTCATAAATCGCCATAATAAATAATTTTGTACAAAAATTAAAAAAAAAAAAATTTATGCGGTGGAGAGGGACCGCATAAAAAAATTCTCCCTTAGAAAATATGTCAAAGTTTTACGAAATTAAATTACACATGGAAACATTTTAAAAAATTTTAATTTCTCATTTTAAAATAAAACGGTAAATTTCCTTTTTTCTACATCATTATGTATATTTTTTTTAGTTTATGTTCAAGGAACAATTGGTGTGGCTATTACTATGCATTTCGTTAGTTATGAAATAAACATTGCTTTTAAAACTAAATTATATTCTTTGTGTGCAAGATAATAGGTGTATATTGAAATTTGCCGAAATATAAGAATATTGAGCTTGTCTTATGATTAATGAAATTGGCTGATGCAATAGGTATGAAAATGGCTCAGGTTTGAAAAAATGTGATGCCAACACCGTTGAGATTGACCTAACCTCGCGGCGAACTTACTTATGGTGAACAGAATCTCGATATTCATATACCGCATAAAGAAAAAAATCTCACAAAAAAATCGAATAAAAAAAGTCCGATCAAAAATAGGTTTGACTGTATTGTTAACTTTACAAATTTTTAGATTTAGTAATTTTTGTAGTGTTTAAGTCTTAATAAGTATTTGTAAATTATTCCTTTCATAGGTCCTCTAAGGTAAAACAATTGTTTAAATTTTTTTGTAATTTTTATTTTTGTAATTGATAAACTTAATAAATATAAATTGAAATAAAAAAAATAAAAAATTTTTTAACGTAATTCATTTTCGAAAAATTTCATTAATATATTTAAGCCTATAATATCCTTTTGATCCTTTTTCCTTCATTAACAGATCCATCAACTCTTTATGCCGCCTTTCCTTTGCAGCCTCCTTTTCTGCAAACCTTTTCATTTTGTTCTCTTCAACTAATCGCAATTTTTTCTCAGCAAATTCAAGTTTTGCTTGGGCGAATTTATTCTTCGCAGAGGTTCTCTGCCGTTTGGGTGCTGATGGACCTTGTCCCACTTCCGAAGAACTTGTTTCTGGAGGCGTTTCCGGGGAAATTTCAATTATATCCTCAAAACCTCCGGTATCCATTCGAACAATACCATCATTACTTGTTGTTACTGAAGAATGCTCTGGAGGAGCATTCTCGTAACCATAAATGCTGTCTAATAGTTCCATAAATGGAGCTATTGATGGTGGAGCCCCGGAGCGATTATTATTATCAATGGCTTGCTTGTACGCCGTTTTCACGGACTTTAATTTGTTTTTAAACTCTCCCACTGTGTAAGGGTCATTCTGTAAAATATTTACATGCATATCATAATAATAATTAACTATTAAAATCTAAAAATCACTTACTGAAATCCCTGAAGAGATCATATCTTCTAACAAATTTTCGAAAACATGTTTTTTTTCCTTATATGATTAAATTCTTCGATCCTTTTTGTTACAAATACAAGAAAGGTTCATGTTTCGACTGACGTCCATTTTCGCCTTGGAGCACTATAAATTTAAGTAAGTTAAAGTTAATAACAATCTAATTTTTTTTTTAAATAGGTAAAAGATTTATGTACAAAGTCAATAACATAATAATTATGATAATCAAGCCGTACTATCATATTCTAATATATTTGTGCAATCTACATTTTTAATGCAACGCCGCACAAACTACTTTAAAATTGATACAAATAATAATTTTTTTTAAATTAATAATTTTAATTAAATTAGATTAATTATTCTGATTTACATTCCAATTTTTTTTTTTTAATTTTATTACTACAAAAAGTTACAGTTAATTTAATTTTATTCAAAGTTATGCACACAAATTTTGATTCAAATTTAATTAAGCAATGTGGAAAAACTAAAATGAAAATAGTAAATCAAGTAAATTTATAATTATTTGAACCTAACTAAAGTGATTTATTCATTTGTTTCATATGCAATTTGTTGACAAATCACCAAAAATATTATCCCGCGCGATTTTTTAAAAATTGTATTGTTAGAAACTGTTGACACATGCATTTATGTTAAGAAAATAGTACTTATAATAGACGGCTGTAGCATACTGGGCCCATGTAATGCACTTTTATTTAACGGCGTAAGCCGTCATGTCATGAAACGACTCTATATAAATAATTTCTTTGTAATTCATTTTAATTTTTCCACATTGCACTAATAAATTTGAATTTGTGTACACCAATATAAACAATGAATAAAATTAAATTAATTGAATCTTTTCCTAGAACTAAAATTAAAAAAAAATTGATTAGATTGTAAAGCAGAAGTAATTTACAGCAATTTTAATAGTTTGGGCGGCGTTGCATTAATGCATTAAAATTTAGTTTGTGTACAAATAATTTCGGCATATGGATACTTACGGAGTATTTATTGTATCACTTGTTGTGTCTGTCATAATTATTTAATTTTATAATTATTACTTATATTAATATTGTAAAAAATATTCTAAATAAATTTTTAATACTAAAAACAATCCCTACTTACTTTTAGCTATTTTACGACTGACAAATGACTTTTATTTTTCAATATTGCCAACTATTGAAAGTAAAAAAAAAAAAATTATTCTGAAGAAGAATTGCTCTTACTTTGGGCAAAATTTCATTCCAATCCGGATAGGAATAACTTTTACCAAAGTAAGACGGTTTATATCAGACTATACAACTCATTGAAAAATAAACCAATCAGATAGTTGAACTTTCCTTAGTTACGCTGTATAATATCGGTTATTTGCGTTGCTAAGTAGTGTTTCGCGAAACACAACTAAATAAATAAATCATATTTTCCATGAATATAAACAAACAAATAATATTTTTGATATTTGACATGGTTGATTCGTTGTATAGTCTTAACATATACAACTCGAGCTTCGAAAATCATCTGAATATACAGTTGCGGACTCGATGTGTTACCTAAGAAACACAACTCCACCTGCGGTGTCGTTGTGTTTCCTAGGCAACACAACTCATCCTATAAACTGTATATTCGATTATTTTCGAACCTCTTGTTGTATAACTAATGATTATCCGAGTACACTATAAAATTTTGCATTGAATTTTCCTAGAAGAGAACCAATTGGAAATTTTTTTAATTTCAACATATTTAAATTCAGGAGCAGGGGGCATGTAGCTACGAGCTTGCCCTAAGTAGGCAAATATATAAACATACATAGAATTCACATGTATATAAATAATATCCATTATAATTCAGCAAAGAATCGAAGTCGAACTCACCGATTTCAATTGTTTGATTTTCGAAACGTGATATAAAAAATCGGACATTTATTTGTGCACTTTTTATTGCCTTTAGTTGACATGAATATTTAATACATACACACGATTTTTGGGCCTGTAACAGGGTTTTTTGGATATATGTGGTACAATTTTACAATGATAACCTTAGATAATACTAAATTAATCAATAGTTAATTTTTTAAAGTACCATTAGAGCAGGAGGTTTAGCAAAATGAATAAATAATTTGACCGATAGATCGCAGCTACCACTCCATACTAAAAAACTAAAATGAGGGAATATTGCATAATACGAAATAATGGGGGATAGATTTTGGAATTTAATAGTTATTTAACAGGTAAATGTTTCAACTTCAAATAATTATTAAAAAATTATTTGATAAATTTTTTTGCTTTCAACTGGTTTACCAAACTAATTTATAGAGTACTAGCTGCATGTTTAATTTAGTATTGCCTAAGGTTTAGTATTGTCTAAGTAAAAATCATTTTAGAACCCCATATCCATCACACATGTTATATTTCATCCAAATCGATTAAGAAACAAGCAAGGTATCCACCAGTTTCGACGTACCATATAATGCCTAACAAAAACATAGTAGCCATGATTTCTGTTCTCCTTGGCGTTTTTTTCTACAAAATATTGTTAAAAAATATAATAATAAGTGTATTGCTGTGGTAAATTTACAAAAAAATACAACAACAATTGCGTTAAATAAATCCAAAAAAGATTCAGCTAAATCCAATTATTTTTTGAATTTACTTAAATCAAATCCGATTTTTAGTTTCAATAACTACCACTAAAATTTGCCACTCTACCACTAAATTCAAAAACAAATCCTTGCGGGTTGCTTTCTGAAATTTTAAATCCAAACCTAAATCTAATCCTTTTTTATCAAAGCAATACACTTATTGTATGTACAAGTTTGCTGTGATTGCTAAATGACAGTAGCGTCACCCATTAACGGATGTAATAAAAATCCTTAGTTTGTTTAACCATAAATAGATGGCATGTAAGTTTTTCAATGTGTTTTGCTAAAAACAATTAGTGAAAAAAATTTCCGTGTGATGTGATTACTATGGGTCTATTTTTTAATTCAACCCGAGCGAGTGTATTTACTCAACCAGTGTACACAGAGTGCAGTGTCAAATTGGTCGGTGTGCTCAGAGTAAAAACAGTGTGGATAAATAAAATGTTTTTATAAAAATAAATTTGTGGTACTCTGTTTTTATAAAAATATTTGTTTATTTGTTTTGACATTTAATAAGTTCGAAGTGAAAAATAGTTTCTTGTGGTTGTGTTTCTAATAAAGTTCAGTTGTATTGTAATGGATCAAAATATACTAAATGTTTTTATAAACGACCCAAATGCTATGTTTGAGTCGGATTTGGACGATGACGGGGATATTGGCGAAGAATTACAGAAAATCGAAGGGTTTTGTGAGTAAATTGTGCCGACATTTACGGATGCTCAATTTAAGGCAAATTTTATAATGTCGATTTCAACATTCCAGCTGTTATGCAAAGATATTCACGATCTCACAATTAGAATTTGTCAACCCGGTCGAAACGAGATGAATGTGGAAAAGCAAGTGATGATAGGACTGTGGTACCTGGGAACTAAGGAAACCATAAAGTAAATTACTTATTACATCCATATTAATTAAAGTTACTTAATCAGATTTCTTTTACAGATCGATAGCAGGACGGTTTGGCTGCGCAAACTCCACGGCGTGGATTGTAATTAAAAAAATTTCCCGCAAGGTTCTTCGTTTAAATGTAGCAAAAGGAATCATTCATTGGCCTACACATGAAGAAATGAGAAGGACATCGCTTTATTTTAAGGAGAAGCACAGATTTGGAGGAAAAATTAAAAAGCAATGGTGGCAGAAGAAGTTCTGCCGATTTACCCGTTGAAAACGGAGTTAGTAGCTTGAAGAAATGACCTATCTCAATGACCGCCAAATACATATTCGTTGCGATTTATGCGTTCGAATATTGTGCATTCAAAATGTAGGGTCATGATTGAACGGGCTTTTGGTTTATTAAAGGGACGATTTCGGCGATTGAAGTATATAGATACTAGGAGTCCGGTTTTACCACCATTATATGTTGGAGCATCATGCATCCTTCACAATTATATATTACAAAAAAATTCGGAAATTGACGCGGAATTTATGGATGACAGTGATGGTGAAGCGCCTGATTTTATGATAGAGGATACGGGCGAAGAGGATGGCAATTGTCAATGATTTATTTTAATTTTGTATTCAAACTTGTTTTGTTAATTCATTAAATATTCATTTATTCAAACTTACAATTCAAACATACATGTGGTTTTTATTTATTTATACATTTTGGTTACTGTCACTGGAATGGCTGACTGTGTTTTTATTTGAAGCCATGGTATTTGCCGCTATTTGTTCAATTGCAATTGTGTAGCGCTCCATCAATTTTAATTTTGCATTTCTGTATTTTTCAATGTTTCCTTCGAGAGATTTTTCCCTTTTTCGTTTTGCGCTTTTTTTTTCTGCTACAGTTGTAGTGTAAGATTGTAAGTTATTAACGGCCTCAAAATTTTTAGCGTCTGGGGTCTCTATATGGATCAATTGCCGGATCAAGCTCTTCCACTTGTTTTCGATTTGATCCCAAGTGAGGTTCAAATGCCTTTCTTTGTTAAGTTGAACTGCCATTTTTTGAAAAGTATGTCGTTTAACTTCTGACGACAACTGTTCATAGTTTTCAGCAATTAAATTTAAAATAATGTTGGTCAATTCTTGAGTCCATTTAAAATCTAAAATACAAGGCAATCAAAAAATAAACAAGAAATATACAGCAAAAATTATAGACTATTATAACGAAATATTTACTATCAAATTTTTCCTAATTTTCCATTTCTTTATTTTTTGAAAATCTTAATACAAAAATTTCAATAAATAAATTTTACAACTAACTTTACAACTTTTACTTTACAACTAATAGTAAGGTTATGTTTTGCTTATTCTTGACACTTACATTAATTTTAGAGCGAAAATTATCACTCGGTGGGTGCACCGAGTCGGCTCAGTTCATATTAAAAAATACAGTGTGTGGAGTAAAATTGCACAGGTTGAATTAAAAAACGCAGTGCACATTTTTGACAGCGCACTGCTCGCTCGGGTTGAATTAAAAAATAGACCCTATGCATTCGTTCTCTTTTATATAAAAATTTGTCGAAAAAATGTATATCAGATAGGCAATATTATATTTGGCTGTACAAGCAACCTCAATAAGCTTAAATAAAATGCATATACATATGTATGTATGTACTTAATGATCTTATTGGGGTTTTCACTAAGCTTGTCTTTATGAAAATTTTAAAAACAAAACTACAAAAAAATTAGGAGTCTATGTTTTATATATCAAACTAAAGTAGCAATGTATACTATTTACCATATTACAAAACGTGATAAATGTCATAATTCGGCTACATTTACCAGAATGGGGGACATCAGATACGTCATAACAACTAAAATAAGGAACTTATTAGATAAACAATAACATAATTAACTAAAGCTTAATATAAAAATATTTATTTTTAGGAATATGCAAAGATGAAAGCGATACCCCACATACCAAGTAAATAAATAAATAAGATGTTATAGTCATGTTTTGATTTTTATTATGACAGGTATTTACGGAATTTTTTCTGGAAACTCTGCCAACAGTCTCACAAAAAAAATCGTCATTTGGTTATAAACCATTTCGTTGAAAATTAAACAGCTTTCAAAATACTTACTTTTAATTTGAAATTGGTATTGAATGGCCAACAAATCAGCCTTCTAGGGATTCCAATTTATCGTCAAAATTATTTATCGATAATTCTATAATATAATTTGAAATTATCGATTTTATCGATAATTATCGATAATTGTATGTACTTCGTTTTTATTTACATAACATCTAGGAATGTAATGCAACATTAATAATTATGTACTGCAAGAAAAGTAAATTAAAATAATTCAATAAAAATAAATAAAATATTAAACTATTTTATATAAATCCAAATGGCAGAATTTACTCTTAAGAAGACTAAGTCATTTATGGTTCATTAAGACAAAATAAGACTTTAGAAAACAAGGTGCATTTAGACTAGCATCACATAAACGTGATGTTATTTTTATGCAGAATAATCCTGCTGCTGAGAACGCTCGTTCCGATTCAAAACCACCATTGGTCTTATCTCTTATGGAACTTAAGTATGTACATATTTGTATTCATTTTCTAAGTACACTCCACGACACCCAATATCTTCGTAGTACAGCATTTCCCATTTTATTTTTTTCATTAAAACCTTCGGTCCCCTTATCCGTCTGAACTGCATTTCCTTGTGGTATCGAAAAATCAAGCAATATTTCTGAATCATCTTATTTTTCATCATCTACTTCATCTGTTAAGCGAATGACAAACTCTATCATGATTTCCGCGGCAAAAAATGTTGATATGTTCTTTTCGATCCGCTTCAACTTTCTTATTATGAATTCCGCTATCGAAAAGGCTGTACACGCATTCATTTTACGTAATAAACGCACTCATTTAATGACGTTTATCTGTATATGCGGCATTATTTTGAGACTAGTTTAGATTTTAGTTTAGATTAGACGCAAAATACAACAAACGAGTGGCCTGTTACAATCCTCAACAATAAATCAATCGGAAAATTGTCCGTCTTATTTTTGTTGGCGGAATTTTTCTCGCTATTGAAAATATGGCGAAAAAGTATCGTGTTTTGTGATCCCAAATTCACGATATCGTGAAAAAATTCTTTCGCGACGGAAATCATGATAGGGAAATTTCATAGTTTATTGCCCATGTTTCATTATCGTGAGGATTATTTAAATATAAAAAAACGTTAGCATATGGTATTCGTCGTTACAGTTATTTTAATAACAAGCATTGTAGATATTAGATTAGACAGAAGGTTGAATTCGACATCGGAAAAATGAATTTCACTTTTTATATCTATTAAACTTTTTCTGATAGAATTTTTGATCTTATTGAATCGTTCTATAGCATAACTAGCAAACCGTTCCATCTTGTTGTGAATCTAATAAAAGGGACAACTCCCGACCTATTTCTTCACAAAATTCTTTTAAAGTGAGTCATCATTTTTAGTTGGTGACCGCCGAAATATAGAAACAACCTTCATTATTTTTTGGATCAAAATATAAATTTCTGAATTGATAAAGTAATTTGACTCCTTCATAATTTTAAATAGTATCTTGGCACATATCCGTTGATACAAAATTTTAATCACTGCTAGTTTTATTCCGTGCGCATAGCATAACAGTTGATTAAGACCCAGTAATTTTCCAACCTTAACCATTACTACCGCGCCGTCTGTCGTTAGAGCAACAATATATTTGATAAATATATGAAATATATAAAATATTTTTAACCATTTGTACGCTTTGTTGTCCAGGCATTGATCCTAAGATTCAAATAATACCTAAACCCCAATCCTGACTTCTTTTATGAAGATTGATGTTTAGGTAACGCCGATTTTTTGTAGATATCCACTCGTCAAATTTAGCACTAAACTGCTCACCTGAACTTATCATTTTTGCGAACTTGGTTACTGTGTTTCCACGTATGTTCCCGAAGTACTTAACAACAATATTTTTGATAGACGTATTAGATGTTGGGATATCGTATCCAGACTTTTTTAAAAGACGCTTTAAATCCACAGATTTGATGAACATTCTAAACGGAATACCATTCAACGTCGTCATGCGTGCAACTGTTATGATACACTATGTGAATACGTACCTATATATTGGAGCAAAAATATATTAGCCTCAATTTTAATAATCATGAAAACACATTTTGCTCATTATCTCTCTAATCACAAAATGTTACTTGGATCACTTCTGTTCTTAACTAGCCATATGTACTTATGGTATATACGAAACAAAAACTAAAAAATGAATACAGAAGAAAGTTAGTCATAATGAGAATTGGTGGACATGAAAGAGACAGCAAACGAGTAAACAAATAAATACATAATTAAAATGGAACAGAAAATTGTCGTTGTACCTACTACATACATAGCTAATGGAAATTTACTACTGAAAGCAATTCGAAAAAATTCGCATTTTGCATACAATTTTAAAATAAAGTAGATTAACTGTTTTATCGAAATTATCGATAAAATTTAAACAAATTATCGATAATTTTTTTCGTCAATTTTGTAAATTTATCGGTTTTTTATTTATCGGTTTATCGAGAATGGAATCCCTAGCCTTAACCAATATACTCAATCTAACCGTGTCACATTCTTGACGACTTTTTGGAAACCGATTACATTTACAACTCAACAAGATTTAGTAACAACTTCAACTATTGTAAATGTGTTCACACTAAACCCAATAAATAAGCATTTTTCTTATTTTTCACCTATAATTGTTTTCCTACAGGAGATAGCTAAGACATCTTCAAAAGCAATTCGTACGTACAAATTTACTTTTTTTCGGTAATTTATAAATTATAGTTTTATGGTCTAATTTTCATTTAAACCTAAATACATAATCCATTAAACCTTGAAACTACATTCTAATTATTTTTTCTATTTTATTAACAAAATATGTCTTTTACTTTCCACACCGCTATAAATCAGTCGACCACCTCCAAATAACACTTAGTTTTTTTTTTTTTTTTTAATAGACATTTTTTAATAATTAATATTCCCAGCTGTTGAGTTTTTAATGTCGATATTTATTTTTCATTTACAAATTGTTTTTCTAGAAAAATTCTCAAAAAAATGTATTAAACATTTCACCGATTATAATTTTGGTTCTAATTACTTGCCTGTGATCATCTTAATTTGTTAAAAATGTTTTATAACATTTTATTTGCTAAACAATTTGAACATCATTCAGTTAAAATATATTTCGTTCGCTCACCGTTAACCTAAACCTATTTATTACAAATTTCGACTTGAATATTCTAATTTAACTATATACCTACTCTATATAACATAACAACACATTCGCCATTTGGGGTACGTCTAAAAAAATCATATGGGAAAAACTAAAAAAAAAAGTTGTCATTTCCCTCCGGCTTGTTTCCTTTAAATTATCAGTTATTTTGTATATGCTTTGATCTTATTATAAATTTTAACTTAATAACTAATTTATATGCATGTAACAGCGGGCATTCTCTACGACTACACACTTTTATGTATAATACTGAAACATTCTTACAATATTCATCGACTTTTTATTTTTTATTTCATTTTTTTTTATATTTCTTTGCAGAGAACGGCGCTCAACCATTTGTTGTGCAAAGATGTAATCACTATCTATTATTCATGTTTTCAAAGAAGGAAACATAAGAAAACAAAATAAGATTTCTTTGTTGTAAAAACACCCAAATCTTTCTTCTTAACTATGACATCAATGCTAAATTTTGTCTTTGAATAGAAATCAACAAAACTATTGTCTTGTTAATTTTATTGTTGGAGAGTATGTATCTGCTTTATAATAATAATCACTCAAATTAATCATAAACAAAATAATAAAAAAAAACATCTTATCTTAAAATGAAAATTTATGGAGATGTTTGTCTAACAATTTAAATCTGTTTTTGAGTGTTTTTATAATCAAATTTCTACTATGCATATGTTTAACGTAAACATTCGCTTATTCAACACAGGTGGCAAATATAAAGGCTGCGGGCATTTCATTCTAGAAAGTATAAAGTTTGATAAATTGCCGATTATAACAGGACTTGTTAAATTTTAGTAACGCTTCTCATAATTCAATCTTATTTATTAAACATTTACAACATTCATTCGTGCCGATTAAATTTTGTTGTAGTGAAAGTCTAATTTAACTTCAACTTCGATAACTGCCTTGATCTTCAGCAGTCGTTTAACATTTTTAATCATGAAATCTGAATACTATTGAAATAATGGTCAAACTGGAACTATCGGAATGTTTTGCTAGTAACTGTTGTTCAATAATCTTTTTTTTAGTAAGCAACATTTAATTTCAGTTTGGAAATGAACCGCGAAGAAAGTCGTAAGTTCATTACGAACAAACAGCGACGAATTTTATTTTGTAAATCAGAATTATATTATTCTCACACAAGACGCTTACAGCAGCCACATCAATTTTAAGAAACGATTCAATAATTTTTTATCATGCTAGAACTCTTAAAAGCAAAACAAAATAACCAAAGTGACGGCAAAAAGGGGCGCGCTTTTGTAACATTGCTGAATCAGTCATCGCAAATCGCCGTAACATCGATTGAGCATTTGAATGAGTTAGGCAATCAACTTTCACAGTATTCTTCATTGCCTGAACAGGCTGCAAATAAAACTCAATTAAATTTACCAGCAAAAATCTTTTTTCGATCAATAATAACTAATTTTGATGGCCCAACTCGAAATCAGCATAATAATATTGCATCATCAGCGGTAGCAGGAAAAATTGATGCCGAAGAATCTTCTGAAATCAATATGAAAGTGAAGCAGTATAAAAGTTAAGGTCACATAAGGCCTTGTCATGTACTGTTACCTACATAACTTTATTGTTTTCTTTATTATTTTTGGTTTGTTAAATTTTTGAATTCGTTGAGTGGTATACTGATTATTACGTCATGTTTTTATTTTTACTAATACGGTTCTATTTTTGTTCAAAGAAGAAGAAATATAGTCCTTAAATCCACAATTATATTTTGATATAGATCATTTTAATGCTCATATTATTTAAAAAACATAAATTGGACGAATTAAAGTCTAATATTAATGGTGTCACATTTGACATTACTAATAATGCCGGCCTCAAAATTTACGGAGAGAGCTAGTTGAACCTCTTATTTTGCCTCATTATCACAGAACATGTTCCGCTGATTCCGCTCCAGATCGCAGAAGCTTAAGCCTCAACTCAGGTTTTCTAAACTTCTTCGCCTGTCGCAAACCTGGAATTCTGCGCCAGTAGGAGGACTTTTCAGCACCCTCCCATCTTTTTACCGCTGCCCTAAGATGTTATTTAGTGACGCAGAAGGGCTCTGGTCCAATAAATGGAGAGGCGGAACTCTAGGGGGCATCAGCAAAGCCATCATCTGCCTCATTTCATTCGATTCCAGTATGACCTGGCACTCGCATAAGTGTTACCTTTTTTGAGCTTGTCAGGTGTATGATAATGATAACCTTCAGACAATCCCATACTAGCCTTGACTCAACTGTACCAGATCTAAGAGCCTTTAAGGCCGATTGGCTGTCTGATACAATATAAACCCGACCTATCTTCTGTTTTTGATCCATCTGTAAACCACACCATTGTCCCTCACTCAGTTACAACCTGATATTAAAAAATGTAAGTCGGTGAATACTTTTAGACGGACCTGTGACAACTATTTGTAATACTTGTGTCTGAGCTGAATGAAAAATTTGGATGTGTGTGGTTAATGTGGTTTGTTCGTCTGGGTGTTCATTTCGCGCATTTCTGAGGCTGGAATGCAAATATTTGTATTATTATCGTGCATATTTTTTATTATATTTATCAGTATTTATATTTTAATTATTATTGATATTATTATTGTTTTTAGTACCTATTATGATTGTTGATATTACTTTTTATGCTATTTACAACCGTAGGTAATTGTTTGTGACTATTTTAGTTGACACATTTTGTCTTTATTGTAATTCAGAACAGACGTGTGTTTACCATACAGATTTCATTCCAATGGAATGAACCCAGTTTAGGCATTCGACAGACTTTAATGAAAATATTTTTTCGATAAGTGGATGTTACAAGTTTTATTAATAGTTTCGATACGTTTTTGATATAAAGAACCTATGGTAATCTTAGAGGTAACAACGATAGTGAATTATTTCCTAAAACATTCCTAAAATTTAAAATCATTTTAGTGTATTAGTAAACCAATCATTTAATTGTAATCAATAATTTTTTATTGAAACACTCAAATGGAAAATTGAATACAAATCAGAGATAATAATTTATTGTTAAAATATTAATATTATAATTGCAAAATCTTGTCTGGAAGTAAAACTAAGAAAAAAATGTAGACCATGGTCCATTCTTCACTTATGAAAATATTGGAAAGATTCTCCTGGAGCTAAGGGGGTTAGATATGATGAAAATCACCCCAAGTTTAAATTGAACGGCTAACCTTCAACATTAGAATTTATTAAACCATCTTTGATACCTTTTCCGGAAATAAAACTAAGCACAAAATATAGACCATGGTCCATTCTTGACTTGAGCAAATATTGGAAAGATTCTCTTGGGGCTAAGGGGGTTAGATATGATGAAAATCACCCCAAGTTTTAATTGACTAACTAACCTTTATCATTAGAATTTACTAAACCACCTTTGATACCTTGTCCGGAAATTAAACTAAGCACAAAATGTAGACCATGGTCCATTCTTGACCTATGCAAATATTGGAAAGATTCTCTTGGAGCTAAGGGTGTTAGATGGTTTGAACGGCTAACCTTCAACATTAGAATTTACTAAACCATCTTTGATACCTTTTCCGGAAATAAAACTAAGCACAAAATATAGACCATGGTCCATTCTTGACTTAAGCAAATATTGGAAAGATTCTCTTGGGCCTAAGGGGGTTAGATATGATGAAAATCACCCCTAGTTTAAATTGAACGGCCAATTTGAATATACGAATTTAATATACCATCTTTGCTCCCTTGTGTTCCATATGTTCACCATTAGCCTCGTTCTCTACGTGGAATGGCGGGCCGGACATTAAGTGTATGTTCTTACCATATGCCTAGCAAAAGCCTTCGACACGGTGAAACTGAATGTAGTTGCTGAATATCTACAACAGTTTATACCAGATGACTTGGTCAAACGGATTATCAAGACATGCTTCTGCGAGCACGCCGCCATCAAATGGTTGAATGTCTCAGCAGCCAAGGTGCTTAAAAGCAAGGACAAGGGGGTTAAGCAGGGCTGCCCACTCTCACTCAGAATTTTTAACTTTATACTTAAAGAAGTTCTCATCACAGTTGCCAATCAGTTTCGTGAACGAACTAAAACTGAAGCAGCGCCAGAATCTGCAGCTGCCGCTTATCCTTGCTTATGCCGACGACGTGAATCTCATCACCCGCAATCTCCCCACTATTGAGCCTGTTAGAGGTACACACTGGAACAAAGAAACCAGGACGTTCGTGTTTCACCTGAAATGACTCGCTTAATCGTGACTTACAATATTATAATAGGGCCGGCAATGAATGGGAAAATCTTCTGTCCCATCGAGGTGAACTGTAGAAGGCAGCTTTATACTTTTCACGATTCCGAATCCAGTGTTGGAGAAGAAGTAACCACAACATAATTTGGATAAAATAAACTCAACCACGTTTACTTCAATTGCATTTCCTAGTCACAATATTAAGATACAAATAATAAAGTACTATATACTTGCACCTTTTTCATTTTCCTTTAATTTTCTCGGAGACAGTATTTCGCACTTACATCAATCAAATGATCAAATTTTGAACTATAAAGTTTAATACAAAAAAACAGTTTGTTTAATGAATAGTCTTAAAATAATAGAACAAAATCGGCAAACTGAATCATTCATTAAATATTTTTGGCACCAGCCGAAATTGACTCAATTCACCCGCTAAGCAATTCATTGAGACATATTACCGCCACAGCATCATACCCCGCAACTTCCAAAATAACTGGTCATACTTTCTTTGAAAGATCAACATACATTTTTCTGCTCTTTGTGGAACTTCAATTGATCTTATTGTACCGGGATACTGGGACTGTGATCATAAAATGCCACGATTAGGACATATCTTCCTGTTAACTCATTTGAAAGCTCCTCCAAAAATAAAAAAGAAAAGAAAAATTTCAAAGAGGAAAAAAGAAAGGAAGAAAGAAGAAAGTAAATAGGGATAGATTCACATACATAGAAGGATGGAGTACTGGGTACTGCTTCGTTCCCAGTGTTAATTGCTAATAGATTTGTATTAGGTTGGGTTCAAAAGAATCAAATATTGAATGTGAGCTTGTGAGGCAGGATTATCATGAGATGAGACTCTAACAATCCAGGTAATTGACTAATGTTTATAAAAATGTTTCCCTCAAGTTAATTATTCTCTTTAAATTTTTTCTCCACGTTGTGGAAGAAGTTGGCGTAAAACTTTCGAAGATAAACTCCTGTGTTGTTATTGAAATTTGTTTGATATGCTCCAAAACGCGGATTTTTCGAATAATACCGTTAACAACAATACTCATACATTCCGTCATAGATTCCATCGTATATCATTATACCATAACACCATCAGACTATCATACCGTCATACCACCATCCATACCATACAGTCATACCATTACACCACCATAACATTGTACAATAATAACATTATATCAGCATTACATCAAACCACCACACTATTGTTCCATGCTACCATCTTACCTTCATAAAGTCATACCTTACTTCATACCTTCAAATCAACAGAACCATCACACAATTGTTCCAACATTGCATCGCACAATTAACCATCATACCATCCCACCATAATACACACTATTGTACCATGTTACCATCATACCATCATAAAGTCATTTCACCATACATTCATACCATCATACTATCATACCATCTAACCATCATAACCATTACACAATCATACCATCATGCCATCTCACCGTATTATGTTCATACCATCATTCCACCACACCAACAATCGTTCAATTTAAACTTGGGGTGAGTTTCAATAACAAAAAAAATTCTAAAAATAGAAAATGTGTGAATCCTTCTATGAAAATCAATTTTAAAAAAATGAGTATATTTTTGCTCAAACAATGTTTTTCATCAATACGTTATTAAATAAATAAGTAATTAAATTTGACACCCGCCACCGATATTTAGTGTGTATAGCCTTATTTGTGGCAAGACAAATTTTAAAATTTAAGGCCATTAAGTTGATATTTTTAATATCAAAATGGATAATTCGTCAATGTTTCTAATATTTCAAAAAGCATATTAATTAAATTGAAATTGCGAGACAAATTCATAATAAAACCTGGTTTTCTGTTGGTGAGTTTTTAAAATCTTGTTTCTGTCCCTTATGTTAAAATTCTTTTCGAAAAAATAAAAATTCTTTTACAAAATTTTGATATACAATTTAGAGCATTTCAAAGTTTGTACATGATTTTATTCTCTAAAATATAAAGGGCTGAAACCTCATGAGGTGATCAGAACTTCGGTCCTGAAAATTAACTCAACTCCCAAATCAATCCCTAACTGAACCTCGTAATACAATGTTTAACTCAACCTCCAACTCAATCGCAACCCAATCCTTAACATAATCATCAAATTAACCGGCAACCCAACCCCCAACTCAATCACCAAATCAACCTCAAATCGACTTTCTAATCAACCCTTGACTTAACCTAAAATCAATCCCAAATAATTCCTCATCGTAAGCTAACTAAGCCTTAGCTCAACTTCAACTGAACTTAGCTCGAACCGAATTTCAACCCTCCACTCGACTCCATACTCAACGGCCAATCAAGTCCGAAAATCAATAGTTTTTATAATTTTTTTTAGATTGATTCATAATATTTTTTTGTATTTTAGGTTTTCACACTCTAGTCTCTTTCGGAATACATTACACAATATTTATGGCGAAAACTTGAAAGATGGTAATAGTTTGTGGGTAAACTTTGGATTTCTTAATGCTTGCAGTCTATTTTGCCATATAGATAAAATTCGAATTTTTATTATTTTAATAACATTGATGTTTTGTGTGTGGCGGAAACTTGGCTTACTTGTAGGATCAATGATCAGTCTGTTGGCATAAATGGCTATAATATTCTATGGTACGACAGAACACACAAAAATAGTGGTGGGATCTGTGTATACTACACGAAATGTTATAAATTCAAGAGAGTACATTCAGGTACAAAAGGTAAAACTGAAGTTATAATGGCTGAAATGAAACTTCCGTCCATGACAATTCTAATATTAGCATGTTATAATCCCCCGCCTGCTAAACAAACTGACATGGATGCTTTTCAGAAAATGCTAACCTCTTTTATATCACGATATAGTCATTTCGTAATAGGCGGTGACTTCAATTTTAATATCCTTGACAGGTCGCACAAATTTCATGATTTTTTAAAAGCAAATAGCCTTTTCTCAGTTCCGTTTTTAACAACTCGTGGTCTATCATGGCTAGATCAGTTTATTGTTTCTATTCCGGATCAGGCTAAAATGTTGGGGTTCCTATAAAATAAGTAATAATCGTCTTCTATAAAGGAAAATCCAAACGTGTCAAAATTCGGAACAAGCTAATTAGAAATTGTGTTACTAATTTGATTAGAGTCGCTAAACAAAATTATTATGTACTTTGGTAACCATAAGCTATCTATGGCAAAAATTTGGGGAAATATTAATTCGATTGGCATAGGGAAAAGTAGGTCTGATGTTTTAAATAACATTGACCCTGCTGTAATAAATTCTTATTTTTGCAGCATACCCAACAAGTCGATTGTCATTCCTCTTCCGGATACTACAAGTAGTGTCACTGCTAATTTGTTTTCAGTTAGCAGTGTAATGAAATTAGATATTCTGAAAAGTATTTATAGAATAAAATCTAACGCAGCTGGTCATGATGTAATTATTCTAAAAATTTTAAAGAAGATATTACCTTTTGTTTTATCACCATTAACGTACTTAATTAATAATTTATCCTGCGGCCAGAATTTCCTGATATATGGAAAACAAATTTAGTGATTCCGGTTAAAAAGAAACAAAATAATGATTCGTTGGATAATCGTAGAACAATCAGTATGGTTTCGGTATTATCCAAAGTTTTGGAGATTCTCATGCGTGATCAAATCAATAATCTATAAAAAGATTATTAATAAAAGATTTATAATAAAGTATAAATATTTAACACAATTCCAATCAGGTTTCCGTAACAACTCGATCGAAGTAATTCTTTTGTTGTGTATTGCTCAATTTTTCTGAAGCTTTTGACTGTTTAAATCCTGTGTTACTGTTGCAAAAGTTGATGCTTTTATTAACTTTGATAAAACTACGCTTAAATTTATGTATTGTTACATAACGTTATTATCGGACAGATATCAAAAAGTCATAATAAAGGATCAGTTGTCGGCTCCGCAATTTATTCCTTCTAGGGTAACCACAAGTTTTGAAATACTCGAAATATCATTTATATGCATATGATTATCAAATTATCCTTTTATTCTTACCGCCTCGGGGGCGGTAAGGATAATATCTTTGAAACCTTTAATAAAATTAGCAATGACTTATCCAACATATTAGGCTGGTCTATATCTAATGGAATTTCATTGAATATTTCAAAGACGCAAGCGATCTTCATTTCAAAGCGTGATTTTTCAGTCATCCCAAATATTTTCATTGATAATAAGATAATTCCATTTCAAAAGCACGTTAATAATTTAGGCATTTGTATTAACAATAGATTCACGTGGGATTCGCAGATTATCAATGTATGTATGTAGTAAAATCAACAATTAAAATTATATGGATTGAAACTTCATAAGAACATCTGTGCTAAAACCGTCTAACGCTTTTACTAGCTAAAACGTTTGTAATTCCCCATGTATTGTATTGTGAATTTCTTTACTTGAACTGTGATTGTAACTCGAGGGAGATTTTACAAGTTACTTTGAACAACATAGCCAGATACGTCAAAGGATTGAGAAAATATGATCATATCTCTGCCACGTTTATAGAATTATTTGGTTGCACAATGGGCGCTTTCAGATCCGCCAACATGTTGCCGCTACTGATCAGTATCACATCTTATGATACATGCTCCCATCACAAATGTGACTGAATGAAACTGATGGATCACTTGTCAAAATTTTTTATACTTTTGCAAAACATTACAGTTTTTCAGTATTTAAAATTAATAGTTAAATTGAAAATTGAAAATATAAAATAAAATCAATTAAATTAAAAGTTCTGTTGAATAATATAATATTTAGTGAGTGTAAATTTATCGTATGTCATGTCAGAATATTAATTAAAAGTATTATATATTAAATTATATGTATATTTCATTTTTTATTTTTTTTTGATTTTGATATTAAAAAACTAACAAAATCGAAATATATAGTAACTGCTACCTAAATGTATCGACACACAAACTATGATGGAATATATGACATTTAGCCCAACAGTGTTGGCATTTCATTTTTGATGTATCGGTAGCTTTCAGAACCCAACATGTTCATTTTACTAACATCTTGCCAACAGTTGGCGGACCTGAAAGCGCTCAATGACTCAATTTTTTTATTATAGATCATTATTTACTGCTCCATAAAATTATCATTAATCAAGTTCCTGTTTATTTCAGCTCGAAATAGCAACATAATACTGCCGATTAACCATTCCAATGTTTACAACAACTCTCCATTGTTTACTTTGTTCACAAGTTGAAATCAGGTTCCGGTGGAGAATAGAAGTGTTAAAACTTTTGCAAGACTTAAATGTTATGGTTCGAATTTGTTAAGAGTAAATTTTAATTTTGTGGTACATAATGTGTATGTGTGTGGGATAGAAAAGCTTTCCTTTATCCAAGATTAATAAATAAAATAAAAATAACATGAACTCAACTAAAATCAGCTCAATCTAACCTCCCGCGAAACTCTAAACTCGAACCCAAATTAAACCATAAAACCGAACAACTCACTCAAATGAGTAAATGAACTCAACAATCTAATCTCCACCGCAAACCCCGAATCAACCCCCAAATAAATCCCCAACTGCACCCATCGCTCAACTTCAACTCACACTCAACTCAACACTCCACTGGACCAAATAACCCTCTTAACTTAACACCCAACTCACAACTCAAATCACCACGGCCCGAATGATCAAATGCGTATATGAGCACAACTCAGAACAAGTCAAGTGAACTTAAGACTTAAATCTCAATTCAACCCTCAAATAAAGCTCAATAAATCTCACTCAGCCCACAACTAAGCGTCCTACTTAATCCCCAAATCGACATGATCCGAGAAAGGTACATGCATAGCTGAACTCCACTCAAGCTACTTTCCAACTCAACCCACAACTATCCCAAAATAAATCGGCAAATGTACCCTCGTCCAAACCCCCAAATCAATCCCTAAACTAACACGGCCTGAAAACAACTTGTCTCTATGAACTCAACTCAATCCTAAATGTCCTCTAATTCCACCTCCAACTCAACATCAACTTAACCCTAAACTAAACATCTAACCCATACTTCAAATCTAAGTTGCTCGCAAAACCGTCGCACCATCATGCTCATACCATTATTTCATTATATCGTCATTCCACTATACTATGAAACCATCGTACCGCAGTACCGTCGAGTCGAACCATCGTACCATCATTCATTCCATCAAACAATCACACCATCATTCCAGTATGCATCGTACCATCATATAATAATACCATCGTACTATTAGGCCATCATATCGTCATACCATCATCTTATCATTATGCCATCATAACATCGTATCATCGTACGTAGCATCATACCAACATATATACCATCACATCATCATACCATCATTCAATCGTTCTATCATTAAATCATTTCATCATTTTATCATACCATCACGCCACCATACCATCACACCACCATAACATCATAAAATTATAACATCGTACCATCATAACATCAAACCATCATGCTATCATACCATCATACTACCAACATACCATGCCATCATACCACCAAAATCGTACCGTCGTACGGTTTTATCATCACACCATTATAACATCATGCCATTATACCATCATCCCGTCATGCCATCATACCATCTTACTATCATACCATTAAACCACCGTACCGTTACACCGTCATACCATCACACCATCTTACCAGCATACCATCATAACATCATCATTAACATTACCATCACTATCACCATTACCACTACTATCACGATCATGTACCGGTTACACCATCGGTATAAAGCGGCTCCAATAATTCAATCACCGATTATTTATATACATTTATAGATTCTTTACGATTTAATCGATATTTATTGTATTATTGATTATTAATTTAGGGTTTATGTTGGGCAAATCTATCCCAATGATTTATACGTTTTTTATTTTATATTTTTTTTCCACAAATATTCACATGCGATAATTTTATTTAAGCGGTATAAATCACAAACTTCACGTTAAAACGTGATTACGCAGCTTTACAAATATAAATTTAATTAACTTTTGTCGGATCCCTCCGCTGCCACCCAAAATGTAAGGGAACCGAGCGATCACGGTTTATATTCAGCCCACGTAATAACACAACACGATTTAAAATCGTAATCACACAATCCTTTTTTATAATTTATTGTTGCTTAATTGAACAAAATTAAATTATTTATTTTGTTTAATAATAATTTGACCTCTACTGGTCCAACAATTTGCTTCTGAATTTTATTTTAATTTCAATTTTTCAATGTACGCAATACATTCTATATATAGAATGTAAAAATTGTGGTACAATCAGTCCAGCAGCCGTGACCTTATGGGAGAATTAATTTTTTTCATAATAATAGGCTCATAATTTCGAAACTGGATTGAATTCTCTTACAATTTTCAGAAAAATATTCATAATTAGAAATGTTAACAATTCTTTCTAGGAGGACACTTTTTTTCCCCGTGGATTGTAAAACGATGTTGTGTTTCTATAATGGATATATTGTGCCGCGCAATACAATGTAAAAATTTGGAACAACTAGAAAACTAGTTTTCAGATTCTCCCAAATATTTCAGGTCGTTAAACTGATAATTAGATTTCAGAATGTTATTGCATTAAGCCTTGGTGTTGTAGTTTTATATGATCATTTTTCAGATATTGACGAAATTCCGAATCTCAAGGGTCCCGAGTAAATCCAGCAAATCGTAGAAATTGAGGTGTTCTTTATTCGCTGCTTGCAATATCACGATCTCGAATATTTAGTTGCTTCAGCCTAAATTAAACTTTTTAATCATTTACCATTTAATAAAGAAAATTACCAAATGATAATCTATAATATTACTTGTGTGCTCGTCTGCGGATGACTTGCACCTAAATTTGTGCAAAATTGAGTAACACTTAATTCAAATTCTGCTTGTTCCAAATTCTCCTTTTTCTTTGCACAAACACGTTCGATTCAAGATTTACAATAAAAAATGTTTTCCTATTAACTACAGTACAGAGATATCGAAGTTGCCGTTGATTTTAATTTTGATTGCTCGATTATTTAAAAAATCAAACAATTTTATTTCAGATTCCTATTTTCATGCTACGGAACAAATCAAATTGGTTGTGTTTAGGAAGGCAATTAATCTACATCAGAATAAGTATTTTAATTAATTTTCGTGATTTGATTTTTGAGCGAGCATGCCGGTTTCTCTTTTTTTTTACATAGAAATAGAATTCGATATTGATCCCAAATGAAATTCGAGTTTGTAGTGTCTTGCAACAAAATACAACAAAACCAATATTATTTCCCGGACATAAAAACAAAACCTAAAATTTCTTGGAACAATAAACATGTAGCAAGTTTTGTTTTTAATTCTAAAGAGACTCAAATTTTGTGTTGTAAGCAAATCAAAGAGATGATTTGCCTTTCAAAAAAATTGTAAGTGTTGACCATACACAAGATACAACATTAAAAAACCATGTTTAAAAAACAACAAAGTAAATGGAAACAACAATGAAGAATTTAAAAAAAGCAAAATAAAAAATATACAAATAATAATACTGAGTAAAAGAAGAAGACGGTGAATAAAAATAACAAGAAGAAAATTATTCACTTTGAATTTCTTGAAAGAAATAATAAAAATAATAATAATAAACAATGTCAAGGACAGGCAGTTACATGACTCATTAAAATACAAATAAAAAATAATAATTTATACATTTTTCTACAAAATAATATTCTGTACTCTCTGTGAGTTTTTTGTGTATGACAACTTGTTATGTTAATCGGTTTCTTTTAATTTGTATTTCTGTGTCGCGCAAAATTTTCTAACATGCTCACTCATCTGTCAATAATGTGTAAAAATATATATGTACATATCTAAAACGTGTCACAACCGTCTTTGTGTTTTCTTGTCTAAATTCACAAAAAAAAATTCCAATCTAGTTTCTTTTATTCTAATTTGTTTGTGTGTGCTGCCGGGTACATTTTATGAATTAATAGTTAAAGATTTTTTTCTTATTTATCTTATTTATATATATTTTTTTTAAAGCGATTAAGAATAGAAAAATGTCAAACAAATTCAATAAAATTCACCAAACCGAATTTTGTTACGTAAAAGTTTAAAAGTTTAATGTTCTCATCACATGTTATGTTTCTTTTAAAAATAAAATAAAAATAAAACTTTTTTCTCGACTTCTTTTTGTTCAGCTTAAAAAATCATTTATTTATGTATTTATTTTTCTTTTTAATTTCTTTTATTTTTGTTTCTTCTTCTTTTTGGTATTTATACTTGTACGAGTTATTCGTATGTGGATAAAAAGTTAAATAAAATAAAAAAAAATTTAATTCACGGCTACCGCGTATTTTTTTTTTTTTTTTTTATTACATAAAAAACATTTAATTTATTTAAAGAGAATTATATTTTATGGTGAGTTAACACTATATGGCGACGTTATGTATTTCTGTTTTGTTATTATTTTTTATGGGAAATGGATTTGGTGTCATAAAACTGTTTTATGGCTTTAGAGATATTTTTATGTTGTTAAAGGAAATTTGTTACACATATGTATGTGTATCAACGTTGAATTGTGCGACATCATATACTCGTATATTATGTACTTATATAAACAACTATTTCAATTTCTAGGTCATTTTGCACTAGAGACAGGTTAGGAGAACAAATCCTAACAATCGGTATGCAAGCCGCCTCTGTAAGTTTATCAAATTATGTTATCACGTCCTATAATATTGTAAATTAAAATTTCTTGTCATCACTATCACGACACCAAGTCAATCATAAAAATAAAATTAAAATACTCTCTTGATAGCTAAAACTATCACGTTATAATTTATTTTCTCTCAACCGAAACTAGCGCTGTCGTGATACTATTGAGGCTAGTTCAAGCTACGTAATTTTATTAGGTATATTTTTAAAACAGTAAACAATTTTTATAGTTATTGTCGCATTACTATTATTTACATTTTTTAAACATTTTGGGACAAATATTCGATTGTTTAGCAAGCAAGTCGTTTTAATTATGAAAACATCAAAATATTTGCGTACCAATTTGTATCGTTAGTATTCATTGACTTGGATTAGTTCATTATTTGCGGACACAAAAAATTGTTAGCCATTGTATTGAGTTATGTTGAAAAAAAATATAAATTAGAAATAGCTAATAGAAGAGAAGCACAACAAACCGATTTTGTAAGTTAATTAAAAATATTAGATTATTCCGGTTAACAGAGCCAGAAAATTATTTTTTCTTAATATTTTCAGCTTCTTCGTAAAAATATTTATCTGGCTTTGTTATCCGGAATAACCTAATGTTTCAAGTAGAAATCGCATTTATGCGTTAAATACAATAAAATTGAAAGTATTTAGGGTTAAATATATGTCGCTCATTGCATGCAAGAAAATGATAAGTACTGCTTATCGCGTTATTGCATGAATACATTTTCATATAGATCAGATAAAGAGCAGTATATTCCAGTTTATCTCATTTTATAAAACGGGTCCCCCGAGGGATGCTGTATAGCTTTCCAATAATACGATAAGTCATTTTTGATTTTTTGTTCCAGTTATAAACACTATAACTTGACTTATAGTTTTCTTAATTGAAACAAATTTTATTTCAATATCGTACTTCCAGTTATCGTTTTCTTAGGATGCGAATAATTTTTAAATGCAACTGTAATGCCGATTTCGATTCGCTTTTTCCACCTCTTTCAAAACCCAATCCGTGAATCGAACAAAAAAATCGAATTACCCGGATTTTTTTATGTGTGTATGTTTTTGACGATTAAAATAGTATATTGTATAAAACAAGTGAAGAAAACGAGTCATTGCAATACGAAAGTGAAATTTGCTGCACTCACTTGAGTATTGCAATGACTCATTTTCACACGAGTTACACACGCTATTTTTTCTACGATAGAAAAAAAAAATTATTCGCAACAAAAAATAAGGTTACTACATTATCGTAGAAAAATATTATTTATTTGAATTAAAAACAACAAAAAAAGGTCAGGTTGAGTTAAAATGACAGTATTAGTTCTTAGTATTAGTGAAAGAGGGGTAACTGACAAAAAATTGAGATTTGTAGCCAAGCAAAAATTTTACTCGACCCAGTGATTTTATTGGGAGAATCGAACAGAATTCAACAACTCTTTACTCTCAAGGAAAAGTGACTTATTTCAAATTTGCTAATTTTTTATAAGATTAGTTTAATATTCTTTTAACGATGGGATAAACCTTACAACAGATATCTTATAATAATTTCATCTAGCTTGCTGCACATTTTTTATTAAAGATTGACACATCGAAGTCAGGGTAATATTTAAATAATTGAAATTAGTGTCAATTGTGGACTAAAATCTCTTTTGACTTAAATCGATTTAAGTAGTAAAGAACTATAAGTGCTACTTACAGCATATTTCAGCTGGAAAATTTTTCAAAGTAGGCATCGTATATCTGGTTGCCCTTTCATTGCTTGGCATAATGTAAAACTATCGTTTTTTGACAAAAAAATTTAATTTAAAATTCCTTAAAAAATAAAAATAAATCTTTATTGAAATAATTATAATTAAATAAATAAAAGGTTTATATATATAAAAAATAACATGTTCACTGACATTGCCGAAGTAAACGATCATGTAAGTACTTTGAAATTAGTTATACAGTAAAAATCCTCAAAGACAGAAACTCAAGGGACCAAACAAAAATTCCGCTTTTGGGGATTTTTCCGGTTTTTGGGGTTTTATTCGGCTTTAAGGAGTTGTCACGGAATTTATTAAAAACGAGGGTAAATAAAAAGTTTATATATTTCCCCGATAATGCAAACATTATTTATGGTTATGAATTCATTTATTTCTGACATTTGTACCTTCGTTCTATGTATGCACATAAATAAAGAGAACTTGAAGTTATGTACATGTATAAATAAAATTTAAAATAAATTGACTGTTGTTTGTTATGTATGTATCAGCCTCATTAATTCATTGCATAAAAGTATCACATCATGTATCGTAGAAGAATCTAGTTGCTTTTACATATTTCGAAAGAAATCAGAAATTTTCGATTGTTTTGTTGCAACTGGTTTAGGGTACATGTTTATTACATGCCCAAACAGTCTATGAACCATATTACGGAGCGCTTCATCACCTTGGCATACAGCAAATTGTTTTAAGTTGGCCATTGCAGTTTTGACTTCAATTAACGTGTAACGGGCGCTTGTCATCCCCGTTACTAAACACACCCATCCATCAAACCCACACATAAAATTGTACCCCACATTTTGAAGATATTTCTTTCTTTCAAAATATACAAATCCATTTGACAATATCCGGGTACAGTTGATGTTCCTATTACATTAATTATGTTGAATCAATGCATATTAAAATATGCACATAAACAAGATTTATAACAAACAACTAGATTAATGTAAAACTAAAATACTCTCAATGGCGCGTGCCCATATAACACATTTTTTTTTTTTTTCGTTTATTTACAAATCTCATGTTTCAGTAAATAAACGTAAAAACACTTCTTTTCCTGATCGCACATACTTGAGTTAGTATGTGTATAAAAATTGTTGTTTTGCTTATTAGCAATTTTCGTTTTGTTTATTCACCCATGGTTATTGTCAGCCATTTGAATTCCACTGGGTGAATATGAATTCAAAAAAACGTTTGTTCTGCATTTTGGGTAATGTTGGGTTTTCACATGCAACGAAAACGTGCCTCATTTTTGGCAAATTTGGCCGAATAATCACTAATCCAAAGAAAATATTGGAGGGGCGATTGTGCATTTTTTTTGTTAATTGATCGATGAAAAAATAAATTTTTCTTTTGGTTGATCAGCAGAAAAAATTGTATAAAAACCTCACCAAAATTTGATTTTGGGACTCTTGGTGTTTAGTTTGTTTTCGTGACGGTTGTACAGTGAGTAATTGTAAGAAGAAGTGGTGAATATTTAGTGAATAAAGAAAGGAGAATCGAGAAGAATTTTTTTGTTTTTTCTAACAAAGCAATCCAAGAAAAAAAAACCTGATATACCTGGTAAGTATGATCCCGTTGTAACTAACAAAAAAAAGGGGCCCAATCAGTAGTAGTGGGTCAGCTGACAGCCTCATTAGAGGCAGGCGAAAGTACGCTTAGTTGCGTCTTTGCCCTTTCTGTCAGCTACGTACTACTGATCTAATATTTACTTACTAACACCAATCCCTCTTATCAGGGATAATCAACCTTTCTATTTTGCGTGTTTGTTAGATTATGGCTCAGAGCTAAGCTCGCCATTGTTGGCTATGGTCCACTAATTCCTACTATAAGGATCTCATCTATGGGTCCAAAAAAATCAATTATCCCAAAAAACTCATTTTTTTCACCAATGTTTTTGGTGTCCATCCTTTTTTCTCCACCTATCACAGCGGTATATCTAGGATTCTCGACCGCGTCACCCCAAACCCCACGACGAATTTACCTCTATCGGCTTTGAGCTCAGGTAAATGCCGCACGGGGTGACTATAAGCGGTTGGGAAACAAATTTGTAAACGTTTGAGCTGAGTTTTTCAGTTCATCTCGTTACAAACGATGGGCCAGAGTTATCATCATCCTCACTTTCTTCATCTTCCAAGGTTTGACAATCCTCTTCTGAATTATCATGTAAGTTAGCAATTATATCAGGCAAACCTAATTCGACGGTTTCAGTAGCCGCTTCTTTATCAACGTTAATGAACTCAAATGCCGAGATATCGACATTTCCTCGTTTATATTTACATTTGGTAAATCGATATTGATTGGAAATCCACAATTCTGGAAACATTTGATTACAATATCCCAATTACAAAATCGTTCAATTCAATTTTATAATAAACACTTGATGCTTTATTATTTCTAGGTTATGAACAAATTTTTTATTTTTTATTTTTAGCCTGAAGTTGGCTAAATTTCTAATTTCCGTTTCTTAGGAGTTCTAGTAATAAATATTACAATTAGAGCCATAATTCCGTCTGGGTTTATTGGTTTTCCGTAGTAGAGACTCAAATTAGAGTTTTGTATGGATTACACTACCCTGCAAAATTTTAAAAATTTGGTGCCACTTGACAATAAATAGTTGTTTCCGAAGTATTTTTTTACGCTGAATCTGAATTCCTCTATCACGTCAAGTTTATGAGATATTCTAACCTAAAAGTGCAAAAAACACTGTTTTTTTGACATATTTGAGGTTATCTAGCACCGCGATTTTTTTTTCTTCGAAAGTCCATGTGTGGGTGTATGGGATCTTATAGTACAAGTCTTCTTCTTTCAAATGACTTTGAGTTTGCTCAAATATGTATTTTCTTCGCCGAGATATCGCATTTTCAAAATTGCATGTTCGTGAATTTGCCCGTATACTGTATAATACACTACATTTTATACCAACGGTATATATGCACTTTTAGGTTAGAATATCTCATAAACCTGACGTGATAGAGCAATTCTGAGCCCAGATTCGGATTCCGCGTGAAAAATTATTTCGGAAACAACTATTCATTGTCAAGTGGCACCAAATTTTTAAAATTTTGCCGGGTAGTGTTTTTATACAGAAAAATTCACGCATATGCAAATTTGAAAATGCGATATCTCGGCGAAAAAAATGATATTTGAGCAAATTCCACGGCATTTGAAAGAGAAAGACTTGTACAATAAGATCCCATACATGGCTTTGATAAAAAGTAAAAACTGCATTGCTACATAACCTCAAATATGTCAAAAAACAGTGTTTTTTGCACTTTTAGGTTAGAATATCTCAAAAACCTGACGTGATAGAGCACTTCTGAGCCCGGATTCGTATCCAGCGTGAAAAATTACTTCGGAAACAACTATTCATTGTCCAGGGGCAAAATTTTGCAGGGTAGTGTTATTTTTAATAAAGTCCAAATTTCCGTTTTTAATGGGATTCTTTAGTAATATAGTTCCGTCTTTCTGGATTTTTACTGTATAATAGAAATGCAGGGTAAATAATACTTGCCTTGCATTTCTATCATATAACTAAGCTTTCACAAAACGGTATCCCGGGATCTCGTTTTTGTCTCCAAAGTGTGAGCGGAAAATCCCGGGATTTCTCGTTTTCCTATTATTTTTTAATGTACACATATAACTATGCCTAGCAATAATATATTACAGTAAAACCTCGGTTTAAGAACCTAATTGAGGATTGACTTGTCTCTGATTTCCCGATTGCTTCTTAGATCCGAATGTAGAAGGTTTAAATCTTTCGTATAGAAGTTTGTCCATCAATAATATTTTCAAGTCAAATTCAGGTCGATTAGGAATGAACTTGGTTATTTATCGACCGATTATGATGAAATTCGATTTGTATGATGGAATTCTAAAATGATTGTTATATGAAGTTCTAGAAAATGGCCAATTAGGAAGGAACTTGGTGATTTCTTTACAGATTATGATGAAATTTAGCATGCATGATGGAAGTATTTTAAGAGGAGTTTTCGGTGAAGTTCTAGAAAATGGCCAATTAGAAAGGAACTTGGTGATTTCTTTACCGATTATGATGAAATTCCGCACGATGGAAATGAAATTCTAAGATGAGTTTTCAATGAAGTTCTAGAATATAGACAATTAGGAAGGAACTTCACGAATTAGCGCGAATTACAAAGGAATTAACCATAATTGGTCATATTCCAGAACTTTTTCTAAATATCAGTTTAGAGTCCCATTTTCATGGTACAAATCGGGTTTCGTCAGAATTTGTTAATACACAGCTATATTCCAGCACTGCTTCTAAATTCCATTTTAAAATCCCGTTTCCATCGTACAATTCGAATTACATCATAAATTAAAAAGCAGCCAAGTTTCTAGTTGGTCCTATTTTAGAACTTTATCTGAAATTCAATTAAAACTCTATTTCCAACGTACATGCTGAATTTCATCATAATCGGTTAAGAAACGGGTAAGTTCCTTCCTAATTGGCCACATTCCAGAACTTAATTTAAAACTCACTTTATTCCATTTATCGATCCCATTTTCATTATGCCTAAATCCATTATCCTGAATCTTGTTATAAACGGTAATCACCAAGTTCCTTCGAAATTGGCTATTTTCCAGAGCATTATGTAAAAATCATTTTAGAGTAACATTTCCATTGTACATGCTTAATTTCACCAAAATCGGTTCAGAAATAACAAAGTTCCTTCCTAATTGGCCTGAATTTGACTTGAAAAGCTGTATATGGATAAACTTTTATTCGAGATATTCAAATTGTCTGCATTCCGATTTAAGCAACTGAGTGCTCCAAGAGCGATGAATGATCAATCACGGTGATGCTCGCTTGTAACTTACCGTGATCATCACTTTATATCATATTTCGTAAAAAATAACGAAAAAATGCGAATATTGTAATTTACTCCTTTGAAAAACAAATTTAAAAAGGCCAATATATTTTTTTTATGCTTTATGTTTCTCTTTCATGTTTTTAACGTGCCACCTCAATTAAATTTTCTCGATTGATAACGCAAAGTACAACTGTACAGGGATTTTGGTCGCAAAATGAGGATTGAGGATTGAGAATTTTGTATATGTACACGGTGTATAATATACATTTTGCTATTGTGTGCCGTCAAATATTTGTATTGTATTAGTGTATTTTCTCATGCGTTTTCTCATGGGGTAAGTATCAAAAACAAGCCAAGCGGGTGAATCGGTTCAAATTTTTGGTGCTTACGCTCGCCTTGAGTTATTTTTCCCTTTCTTCTTACTAGTGGAATTCATTCGTTAATAGAAAACCTAAACAAAATATGTATATAAACGTAACCAAAACAATTTCTCGCAAATAAAAAAAAACAAAAACGCAACATAAATGAAAACAAAAAAAATTAAACATTTTAATTTTTAAATTTTGAACAAAGGAACCAAAACAGAAAGTAAGAAAATAAAATGATTTTGTTTATTTTTTTAGTATTGTGTTGCCTTGCAGCTCGTGAGGGTTGTTCCTTAACGATGTTATGTCGAAGTGTGCGGACATTTTATTCTAAAAAAAAAAAAAATTGTATATAAAAAAAGGTTACGCAAGTTAAAAAGGAAAGTAATAAAATAAACCATCTTGTTTTTTTATTTGCTGTGTATATGCTAGAATAAAATTTCTCCAACCTCGGACATAACATCGTATAGGAGCAACCGACCATCATGAGTTGCAACACAATACTAAACAAAATAAACAAAATCGTTTTGTTTTCTAGCTTTTTTGTTTTTTTTTGGTTAATATTTTTTATTTTGTGTCTCTCTCGCTTCGTAATATTTTTAAATTTTTTTTCTTCAGAATTTGTTGTTCGTCTCAGTCTCTCTTAATACATCCTCTCAAACGTTCTCTTCTGAGCTTATTCCTCTTATTTGCATGTATCATGTTATCCCTATTACTCGCGTCATTTTATCTCTTTTATTTGCATCATATTAAACGAAAAACTGAAAGAAAAAATGCACATTCAACACCAATACAATTTACCAATACTATTGCCTTCCGGTAATCCTCAAATCAATCCTCATTTCGCGACCAAAATCGCTGTCCTGTGCAGCGATTTTGGTCGCAAAATGAGGATTGAGGATTGAGAATTTTGTATATGTACACAACGTATAATATACATTTTGCTATTGTGTGCCGTAAAATTTTGTTTATTGTATTAGTGTATTTTCTCATGCGTTTCCTCGTGGTAAGTATCAAAAATAAACCAATCGGGTGAATCGGTTCAAATTTTTGGTGCTTACGCTCGCCTTGAGTTATTTTTCCCTTTCTTCTGACATGGGGAATTCATAAATATTTTTGTGTCTATTGTTGTTTATTGTTCAAGCAGATTGTGATAATTGTGATATAATATAATTTATAATTTTTCTTTTCATTAATTATTTATTAATTTTCATAAAAAAAAAATTATAACTAATAAGAATTTAGGTATAATTTAATTAAATTGGCCCCTTACATACATTAAGTTACCAACAATTAATTCTAACGACAAAAATTAATTAATTTCGCAAAATTTGTACCGTGAAATTAATTAATTTTTAATAAAGGATTAATTTTGCTACATCAAGTTTTTTTAAATCAATTAATTAATTAAAATTTTAATTATGAATTAATTCATTTTTAAGAATTAATTGTGAAATATTTAATTATTATTGAAAAGTAATTAATTACGCCACATAAAAATTTTCGGTCCTCAATTTCGGTTAACAGTAATATAAATGATTTTTAATTTATAAATTCTTCTTATTGAATTTACATTACATCTCGCTTTTTTATTTGCTGTGTATATGCTACAATAAAATTTCTCCATCCTCGGACATAACATCGTATAGCATAGCAACCGACCATCATGAGTTGCAACACAATACTAAACCAAATAAGCAAAATCATTTTGTTTTCTAACTTTTTTTTTTTTTTTTTTTTTTGGTTAATATTTTTTATTTTGAGTCTCGCTTCGTACTTCGTAGTCGTAAATACTTTTAATTTTTTTTTTATTTCGAAATTTGTTGTTCTATCTCAGTCCCCTCAATATTTAATACATCAATCGTTCTCTTTTGAGCTTATTCCTCTTATTTGTATCATGTTATCCCCATTACTCGCGTCATTTTATCTCTCTTATTTGCATCATATTAAACGAAAAATTGAAAGAAAAAATGCACATTCAACACCAATACAATTTACCAATACTATTGCCTTCCGGTAATCCTCAAATGAATCCTCATTTTGCGACCAAAATCGCTGTACTGGGGTACAAATAAATCAAAAACTGGGAAATCCCGGGGTTTCCCAGTCACACTTTTATAATGAAAACAAGATCCCAGAGTTCCGTTTGAGAATCCCTAAATTTCTTATTGAAAATGGTAGTGGTAAATTAATGAGTTTTAGATGATCCAGGTAGGGTGGCAAATTGTAACTGTTCACGCAGGGAAGACCTCGTATAGAGTAAAACGGAAAAAATTTACGCTGCACTGCCTCAATTCTCTTTATATGAACATCGTGATATGGAGAAACACCTTGCTGGTATACTCAAGCAGCGGTTGAACTAAAGTTATACATATAAAGAGCCTTCATAACTTATGGGTCAAGAAATTGTAAAGACCGGCGTTTATGAAAATCAAACAAACAGTTCTCTTAAATAAGGATATTTCCAAAGTAGCTCTAACTACAACGTCATTGTTGATAAAATTATCTCGAGGCAGGAATGTATACGCTAACGGGGCAATGTGAGAGACTTGCACTTTCTGACGTAAATTTCAAGGTTATTTTAGCACAACAAATCGAAAAATTATTTAGGTCATCATCGTCGATGGTTTTAAAAGTATGAAAAAAAACAATGGACCAAGTTGAATGCCCTGCGGATGTCGCTGTGAAAGGAGCAGATGGTGATAAACTGAAAAGCACCGATTACCTACGGTCTTTTGAGGTTGTAAACCAAACGCTTTACTAAAATCGGTGGCATCCACGTCAACATCAAACCCTGCTTTGAGGAAACGCTCTGAGAAAACGCGTTGGTTGTTAGAAAACAGTAGTTTGCATTAAATGCACAGGGAAATGTAATCAATACTTTCAAGGAGCTTAGGCATACAAGATAGTTCCGTAATTTGCCTAAGACTTGCCCGATTTACAGCCCTTCTTATAAATTGGAATTACGAATTAGTCATTCAAAGTTGATGGAAAAATTCCTAACAAGAGACCAAGGCCTTGTTGCACCAACTATACTTATCACTTATTACTTATCAACTTATCATAAGTTAGTTTTTTTGATAATGATAAGTGATAAGTGAAAGTGTTTCACAAAAAGTAAAAAAATCTCATAAACTTATCAAATTTTTATAATGATAAGTGATAAGCGTTTCACATCAGAATGTCTATAACTTATCAAATGACAAATTATCAAATTTTTATGATAAGTTGTAATGATCCGTGAGTATGATGGAAACTTGGCTAGTTATCAACCGATTAGGATGAAACTCGACAGGTACAATGGAATTGGGATTGCAAAATGATATTTAGTTAAAGTTCTGGAATATGGCCATGTATGATGGCCATTTCTAACCCGATTAGGATGGAACTCGATAGGTATAATGAAAATGGGGCTCTAAAATGATTTTTAGATGAAGTTCTGGAATATGGCCAAGTAGGATGGAACTTGGTTATTTATCAACCAATTAGGAGGAAACTCGACAGGTACAATGGAATTGGGATTTTAAAATGATTTATAGGTGAAGGTCTGGAATATGGCCAAGTTCCATCCTAATTGGCCATATCCCAGAACTGCCTCTAAAAATCATTTAACAATCTCATTTTCATCGTACATGCTCAATTTCATCAAAACAGGATAATAAATGGCTAAGTTCCTTCCTAATTGGCCATATACCAGAACTTCCTCTAAGAATCATTTAAGAATTCCATTGGAAATGCTAAATTTCATCAATATCAGATAGGAAATGGCCAACTTCCTTCCTAGTTGGCCATATTCCAGAACTTTATCCAAATATCATTTTAGAAACCCATTCCCACCACCCATTTCAAATTTCATCATAATCGGTCAAGAAACAGGTAAGTTCCACTTTAATTGGCCACATTCCAGAACTTTATCCAAAAATCACCTTAGAATGCCATTTCCATCGCCCATGTCAAATTTTATCATAATCGTGTATCACAATCATAGTTTTATAATAAAAAAATTGAAGAATAGTTCTCATCTTACAATAACATGGGGAAAAACCGTTTTTAAGAGACTTCCGTCATGCCACTAAAATTCGTAGCTCTTATCAATTTGAGTAGTGAAATTTTTCTTATGGATATTTTGGATAATTATCATTAAAGTATTGGATTATTGATAAGTTAAAACTTTTGGTGCAACAGAGCTACGAAAAACTTATCAAAAACCTCAAACTTATCACTTGTCCAAATATTACTTATCATTTATCATTTCGCGAATTGGTGCAACTTTATTTTGATAAGTGAGTGCTGATCACTTATTATAACTCAACAAAATACTTATCAAATTTCAATTTGGTGCAACAGGAAATTATCAAAAATTATGATAAAATGATAAGTAATAAGTGATAAGTAGTTGGTGCATTAGGGCACAGGTTTGTGACGATTTTGGGATCATTGGTAGAATGTCACTGAATTTCAAGGTCGATGAATATTCATCCGAATTTTTTTAAAATTAATGAATTGCCAATACGCTTGAAGTCAGCAATATTGTCAGCTTGCATGAGGCTGATGCGATTATTGTAGAGTTTATAGGACAGATTTGAAAAATCAACATTAGCATTCAGATAATTACAGTAATCTAGAACCGTACCACGTCAAAGGCCGCGCACGGTCATACGTAATAGATACAGTCGTCATTCTCCTCCAGTCAGTTATCATATGTCGCATCATGGGCTAGGTGGTTTCTTACATTTAAGATGAACCTTAAGACCGTGACGTCGATATTTAGTAAATTAGTAGATTAGTGCTCAATTCGCTTAAGGATGATTTGACGGTTTCTAAATTGGTTAAAGATTATTTTGACCAATTTAGAAACGATCAAATGATTCTAACCCGAATTGAGCTCTAATTTACTATATGTATAGAGAATAGTACCAAAGACTAACGTAAATATTATGTAGACGTCTCAATTCGTGGTTACATCTGTTTTATTTAATTTTAGGTATCAGATGACAAATAAGCATGTATTTATCTATTCCATGCGGTGTATTATACTGTAGGGTTGCCATGTTAGTTTGTCTTCTGACAGATGTTGGGGCAGGAACAAAATGAGCTAAGCAACGCTCTGTAAACCATTTAGGTTGACTATTGAAGCCTTCAAGTTAGCCGACACAGGCGTAAGCTAGCGCAGGTAGGACTAGTAATTTGTAAGTAAACATAAATATTGGAAGGGGGGGGGGGGGCGGGGTCAAAATACCATGATTTCTAATACACCGCTTATTGAAGTTTGTTTTCAAGGTGATTTCATTTTCCACTATCTGTGATAACACCGGTTGCTCTATGTGATCTGGATCTAGTTATGGTCTATCCAACGGCAGGGTAGACAAATTAACCAATGTTTCTATTCGTGGTAAAATCAACTATAGGTAAGTCCGTTTTAAACGGATTAGAATGCAAACCTTTGTAAACCCACCACTATTCTACAATAACCAGAGCATAGTTAAATCGGATCGGATAAGACATTGGCATAACTTTCAGCAACAAAGCCAAAATTCCGCAGTTTGACAAGTAAAACTGAGATAATAACACTCCATCCTGGACCCAACCTTATTGTGACAAGTTCATGTAAAACAGTTTCACAGGTGATATCAACCCCACAGTTTCTACTCTAATTTGATAAATTGAAATTCTTCAGTTCAATTCATAAAAAAAAAATTAAAAATCTTTAAAAGTATTTCTCGATACGAATGATAGCTAATTTGGAAATGAACTGTTTCAGTTAAACTGTTAGTAATAGTATAGGAGGATACTGTTTAATAGATAAATCTTTTAATGCATAAAACAATCATGATTTAATTCAGAGATGACATACGGCTTTCATATTTTCCTAATATACTGATCAGGGGTAAATATTGGCCTATTTTTACTACCGAACAAACTGCGTCAGCACTATCCCTCTAATTTTGGTTGTATCTTTGAAGAAGAATTTCCATTATTGAGTTAATAAAGGAATATTTTTGTACAGCTTACAGATACATTAAGCGCATAAACCGATTCTTTTGTTGATCGCAACGGTTATGTTTAGAGATGAAGCCTGAAAAAGCCTACTCATAAATATACTTAATCAAAATACATGAAAGGAAGACAATTTTGTAAATTAATCTTTGTATTTTAAATTCGAAATCCATTTAATACTTAGCTTTAAGTTCAATTTTGAATTCATTACTCCAATCTAATATTATTCTAAAGAAAATAACTTCGGTTAGAATTTTTGTTAAATCGTAAATTGAATTACAAATATACTTACTTTCCTTATTCTTACAAATTTAGTAAATTGTATTTGGTTTATAAATCTCTGTCAATTTTGACATTTCACAAATAATCTATTACCTATTAAAAAATTGCACCAATGAACAGTAATTATGTAACCAAACTGTATTATCGACATCTTATTATTATTACGGTTCATATTGTTCATATATCTCATATTTATAACGTTAAGCTACAAGTATTTTATTAGCCAGTTCTGCTGAAAATTCGACTTAAAATTACAGTTCACATAACATCGTGAGGAATAAACCAGCTACAATTTCGGGCCACGGTATTTCACGTGAAAATTTATACATTATTTTCGATTACCCACCATTTTTGATCCTTCGAGCCGAATATTCAAGCCAACATCATCATATAGTTCCCACCGCATCATATTGGCTCAGGAATATTTTCACGATTGAACTTCATGCGTCTGTCATTTGGTCGCATAAATTGATTCAATAAAGTTATTCGCATTTAAGTTATACGGGCATTGTAATTACTCGAATAAATGAGTTATTCAACAAAGCGAGTCACCATTTTAATATCTATATTCTATACCTATCAAAAAAACAATTACCAAACGAAACAGCGAACAACGAATGGTAGATGTAATTGACTTAAATTAGAATCATAATTTATTGAGACCCTAAACAGTTTATATTATAGAAAATCGTATTACAAGCTTAACGTCTTAACCCGTAAAGTGCGTCGTGGAAAAAGTTGCATAAAAAGAGTAGTGCGTTCCGCAATCATATACAGTCAAACCTGTTTTTGTGCGGTCTTTTTTTATGCGATTTTTTTTATGCGCTTTTTTTCTGCGATTTTTTTGTGAGATTTTTTTTTATGCGGTATATGAATATCGAGATTCTGTTCAGCCATTTTCATACCTATTGCATCAGCCAAGTTCATTAATCATTAGACATGCTCAATATTCTTATATATTCCATATTCCAGCAAATTTCAATATGTAATTCTAATTACCTATTATCTTGCACACAAAGGCTGCGGTCGAATTCTCGGGTAAATCATTTACCGCGGTAAATTTAGATTTTTAATGTTCGTTTTCTGTTAAATTACACATTTTTTTCTATTTTTTACTCGTTCAATTCTTATAACAATAAAGAATAAAGTATCTAAACGTAAAAGATTTACCTTTTTTTATTTCCCTTACTCTCCAGCAAAAAAGGTAAATGCATTTACCGAATTTTGCGGATTTACTCGAGAATTCGACCGCAGCCAAAGAATATAATTTAGTTAAAAGAAATGTTTACTTCACAACCAACGAAATGCGTAGTAGGTAATAGCCACACTGATTGTTAACCTTGAACATAAACTAAAAAAATATACATAATGAAGTAAGAAAAAAGGAAATTTACCGTTTTATTTTAAAATGAGAAATTAAAATTTGTTTAAATGTTTCCATGTGTAATTTAATTTCGTAAAACTTTGACATATTCTCTAAGGGAGACTTTTTTTATGCGGTCCTTATCCACCGCATAAAAATTTTTTTTTTTTAATTTTTTTTTTAATTTTCAAAATTACTTATTATAGCGATTTATGAAGTTTGAGAATATTTTTTTTTGTGCGTTTTTTTTGTACGGTCCCTATCTACCGCACAAAAACAGGTTTGACTGTATTAAATATTTTTTATTCAATTATGACAATGCTAAAAATTTCGATTAGAAAGATACCAAAAATTTCAGAAAAAAATTAAACGGAGTGGGGATAATTTGATTTTTACAAAAGCAGAGCGGTCCCAGGGACCGCACAACGCTCTTTACGGGTTAAAATAATCCGAAAAAATTGGTGCTGTGAAAAATTCCTGTGAATTTACGTTTAGCCAAATTTCTTAAACTAAAACAATTATAAATGACAAAACACCACGCATCTTACAAATATCTCTGTTCATTATCAACTAAATTTCTATTTTAACAATTTCGGCAACACAAAACAAAATTACATTCAAGCATCATTAGCTCTAATTGCCAACATTAACTAAATGACATAATTGTCTTATGTGCGTTATTCAGAATATTTCTATTCCAATAATTTATGCATTTGGATTGTAAATTTTATGTTCAAAAATAAAAAGCCATACAATAAAAATTTGTTTCCTTTGGAAATGTGGAAATGTTTAATAACATAGTGATATAGGTCTTGTAGAAATTGATGACGGGAAATACATAAATGTTGGTGCGCTGTGTTATGTAACACACAAAAAATTAATTAAATATATTATGTTGCTTAATTTATATAAATTTGTTGTTGTTTTTAAGTGTATAGTAAATTTTTATATTTTGTTTCGGTGTTACCCTAGAGAGTGATTTAATTGTAGCCCATATCGTCCCTCTAGTAATGAAACAGCGTATAAGAAAAATAGCACTTTTAAAATAATTCGCATTTAAATGTTTATTGAAAAATTTTTTTGAAATAAAATCTTTTATTTTATAGAAAATTTAATTTTCTATGATATAAACGATTTTATTTTAAAAAGTTTTTTCGAAAAACATTTAAATGCGAATTATTTTAAAAGTGCTATTTTTCTTATACGCTGTTTCATTACTAGAGGGACGATATTTTAGGTTAAATATATGTATGTACATACTCGTATATAAAATTTATTATACTACATGTTTTATAAAATAAAAATTTATTAGTTTTTGTCTTTAACCTAATTTAGTTATTTTCCATTTTTTTTTTTTTATTATTATTGAGAGAAACGTGAATTTCATTAAATTTTTATTAATTCAAAATTAATTTCCGCTGATTAAATAATAAAACCATTAAAACATAAAATCTAAATAAACTTCGTGTGTAATCACCGACTTTGTAATAAAAATCTACCCTTTTTCGTGATGTGAAGTGAACTCATCTAAGAATAGTTGAACGTCTATTAAGCAGCATGTACCGGTTTATATCGTATTCATTATTAAAGTTCGTTGATATTAAAAATTCAGAACATGTAATTTTTTTGTAAACTTCAAGCACACATTTTTGAAGATAATCATAATTGCTTCATTTTTTTTAGACGCACACAATAGATCATCATATATTTTAATAAATTTCCAGATATTATTTTTTATGCTCAAAATAGTTCTTAAAATCATAATTTACACAATACTATTGTTTGTTGTTTTTGTGGTTGTTACAATATATTATAGAATTTTTATTCTAATCATGATGATTATTATTATTTGCCACATCCTTTTTGGGAAAATTAAATTACTTTGCATGTGTATGTATAACAAGCAATATTGTGAATAGAGGGGAAAGTAAAGTGTTGTTGTGATATATTTCTATGCATCCCATCTGCCAATTTTGGGGTGAAAATCACATTTTTTTTGTATAATATTGGTTCTTGTAAATTTGGTTTTAAGGCTGCAGATAATATAATTATTTATCAATTTATCATTTTTATTGTAGTCTAGAGATTAGAAATTTCCGGACTAAAATTAAATATTATTAAACAAGAAAGTGGTTTGAGACATCCTTTGAGAGTTCAAGCAATGAAAATATTGCCATTTTCACAGTCTTTAATTTGTTAACTACTAACGAGAACGTAGATGGTTGTAAATGTGAATTACGTTATGTAATAACATTTAATTATTTGTTTGTTTATAAGTTTTGTATAATATCATTTATTTAAGTTTTATTTCAATTACATACATTGTTCATTTTTTTCCTGGCTAAAGGAAAAGCCCGTAACACGGGCGTAAACAATAACAGAAAGAGAACATAATGATATTGAAACATGACATTTAATTTGAAAAAATTTCTGTATGCATAACTTTTTGTTAAGTCCGAGTTGAACGGGGCTAGGTCAATTCTGGGAATGAATACAATTTCCTTTTCTGCACTTCCCGTTAAAACGTCCGCAATTATCAGATTTGGTTTCAGCTGTCGAACAAATATCGAGTTCCATTACAAAGACCACGCTTTGTATTAATATTTCTTAATATAATTATGATACTTCCAACAATTAAGTTTAATTTATGAAGCGGCATCCATGATGGCGTTAAATCATCTAAGAATTCTGTCAGGTAGTTCGAGAATGTCTTCATCATTTGCATCATCAATCGAATCAATGGTATAATACCTGACGGGGCTTTCCGCAAAACGTGTCAACACTTCTTCGTTGATCAAGTCCACATCTGCATTTTTTGGACATAAAGTTGCCATTTTTGAAAATGTTTCGGCATCAACTGGCGACAGCGTTTCACCATAGATGTCAGTTATTATAGAGCCTTTGCAAATGAGGTTGCTCTTAATTTCAATTAAGTCGTCGGTAAGACCATGATTGTTGGTTAATGTTCCATCGCCTAATTTAAGTAACCAATTGCTGTATTGTGGGTCCACTGAACGTACGTTATTCTAGAGCCTGAGAGCATTAAACTTTTCGCAAAGACCATGCAATTTTAAGCTAGCTTCTACAATTGCAGGCTGACTACCATGTACAACTACAGGTAAAGTTTGCCTAAAATATCCACCAAGTAGCATTGTTTTACCGCGAAATGGTTTCTGGTTTTTCATTATTTCTTTATAAAGCTTATCGACACAATCGACAGCATTCATAGCAACACCAGGTGTCATTGTAGCTTCATCCCATATAATTAATTTTGCCTTTCTAATTAATTTTGCATTAACAGATGTCATTCGAATAGAGGGCGTTGGGGTTTCTACGATTGGCACAGGTAATTTAAACTGGGAGTGATAGAAGCAACGGTAAGCACAACGTTATATTCTTCGCGAATCGTGTTAAGTAGTGTTTGGTACAGATATTTAGTGTATTTTGTTGAGAAACTTACAACAACAATTGCATAAGATATGAAACGCTGCAGGATTTAAATAAAGCCGAAAAAATGTTTCTTTATTTAAATCGTAGTATGTTTATAGGAAAGAATAGGACAAAAAATAAATCCAAACTGATTTTGTTTAAATTTTTCTCAACAAAATCTATTATGTTTGTTTCTAGTCTGGCTCGTTTTCGGATGTTTATGTCGGCTGGTATTTTATTACATATTAGTTATTATTATTAGATATAGCAGGCTTTGATAAAATCGAAAAAAATTATAAATTGCGAAAGAGGGGAAACAGTACACATTTTTGGTTCCTGCTGTCCTATTTTATTGCTTCATGCTAGCATTTACTTCGGTCTAAAAAGACCAAAGTATTGAAATCCTGTCAAAAATGACGAAAAATTTGGTTGGCCCAAAACCGCTTTTCTCGGCGTTTTGAAAATCCCTGAGTCTGAAAAAGCAAAAAAAAAACATGTCCGTCCGTCTGTCTGGATGTCTGAATGTCTATACCAGTGGTATCTCGAGAACGGCTTGTCCGATTTTGAATTTTTTTTCGCCAATCTGTCTCTATGGTCAAGGCGGAGATTTGAAAAGCTTTTGTAGACTGTGCGTCTAGAGGGTGGGGTACCTGCCACACGAATTGACCCAAAATACCTGGTTTTATAAATATTTACGAATTTTTTTTATATAATATGCTGGTTTGATTATCGAATTGGGTATTTAATTGGGAATTGATTTGAAGGTTATGATAGGAGTCAATTTGCGGGTTGAGTTGAAGTTGAGTTGGAGTTGAGTCGGGGTTGGATTAGGATGTAGTGAGTAGTTAACAAATGTTTTCTATGATGGAACTTGCCTATTTATCAACCAATTATTATGAAATTTGATATGTGTGTCGGAAATGGGAACCTAAAATGATTTTTGGATAAAGTTCTGGAATATGGCCAAGTATGATGGAAGTTGCCTATTTTTCAACCGATTAAGATAAAATTCGACATGTGCGTTGGAAATGGGACTCTAAAATGATTTTTGGATGAAATTCTGGAATAAGGCCAAGTATGATGGAACTTGACTATTTCTCATCACATGTGCGCTGAAAATGGGATTCTAAAGTTTTGGATAAAGTTTTGCAATATGGCCAAGTATGATGGAACTTGCCCATTTCTCAACCGATTACGATGAAATTCGACATAGGAATGGTATTCTAAAATAAGTTTTGGATGAAATTCTGGAATATGGCCTAGAAGATTGGAACTTGCCCATTTCTCAACCGATTATGATGAAATTTGGCATGTGTATTCGAAATGGGATTCTAAAATGAGTTTTGAATAAATTTCTGGCATATGGCCTAGAAGATTGGAACTTGCCCATTTATCAACCGATTATTATGAAATTTGACATGTGCATTGGAAATAGGAATCTAAAATGATTTTTGGATGAAGTTTTGAAATATGGCCAAGTATGATGGAACTTACCCATTTCTCAACCGATTATGATGAAATTCGACATGTGAATTGGAAATGGGATTCTAGAAAGTTCCGGAATATGGCCAAGTAGGATGGAACTTGGCTGTTCCTTAACCGATTATAATGAAATTTGATATGTGTGTTGGAAATGGAATTCTAAAATGATTTTTGGATAAATCTATGGAATATGGCCAAGTATGATGGAAATTGGTTATTCCTTACCCGATTATTATGAAATTTGGCATGTGCGTTGTAAATGGGATTCTAAAATGATTTTTGGATAAAGTTCTGGAGTATGGTCAGTTGCACGGTTAGAAATATTAGTATAATTTTGTATACTACTTTCGGTATAAAGTTACATTGGATGTCTAGACCCATGTTACTGAAGCTTTTGACCTGTTTGGCTGTTGTTGTATAAGTAAATATGTGTTGGTTAAAATAGAAATCAATACTCTCAAAACTGTCACACCAACTTTCCAACTTTATAACACAGGTGAATGCTATCGACATTGATGATACCAGAGACATGTAATTTGAACCTACTCGATTACAATAATTTCCGGTAACCATATTAGCAAAAAACATTTTCAGTAAATGCCTTTGCTACCGTTTCGCCTTGTTTGTAGAAATTTAAAAGTACATACATCCTGCGTGTTGTAATTTACTTTCTGTAAAAATGTGCATCAATCTTTTTTTTTGAAATTTCAACATCTCTTTCCGCTAATCTATAACAGATTGTTCGTGGTAATTTGATTGTGTATGATAAGGAGGACTTTTATTGGTTTTAATGCAGTTAAGCATGCAGACGCCACTTCGACAGGCAAACCAAAAAGAGAAAAAAAATTATTTTAAATTGTTAATTGTCGCCGTTGCTTTGGTATCCTTTATTAACCATATGGCCATATAATTATCGATTAATAATCTAAAATAAAACATGCAGATTCAAACAAATGAAAAATATATACCCTCTCGAACGCGAAATCTATTTTTGGCCCAATAATTGTCTGTGATGGTTTTGAGTTTGAAGTTAAAGCACAAGTTTCACATTTCGACGTTATCTTTTACATCTCAGAATTGAGATAAGGCCACCACAAGTTTGATCTTAATAATATTTTCAATCTCACAATTCCAGTTTCCACTCATTTGAAACGGTTAACACCTTCTGTTGGAATCCGCGAGGCACGACTATCCTACAGCCACGAACATCCTCTATTACGATTATGACTTGATTGGTTCTGGTTTCTTGAACTCGAGCTTTCGAACAACTTTAATCATGCCGGTTTTTTTGTCAATTTTCAGATCTTTAATTGAAAAAAATAATTCTAATCTCGCAATCCAGTCATCAATTAAATATTACTCTGTATTGAATTGTGTTATTTGCTCAGCCAACATTTTGTTGTATTGCATTTCGACAACAACGCTAATAACTGTTTAACGTGCAAATTTATCAGTCCCGTGGGAACTTATTCACTATGAACTAACCATATAATATTTAATTATTATATTATAAATAATTTTATAAATAAATTAAAGCGTTAACCTTTATACGACTTAAAATTATTTTAATTTTTTTGTTTTATCCTCGTCGCCAAATTATCTGTTTTAAATATTTTGCACGACAATTACCTACATAATTTAAGAATGGTAGTCCAAAAATAACTTCCGTACTTTCGGATATTTTACCCAAAATCCAAAAAATCGGTACGGGTGGAAATATTCCGAAAATAAAATTAACCGTGTTCTAGAAATATTTTTGGATCCGGTAAAACAAGCAAATGTTTAGCATGTTTTACTTGCTATCGTTGCTTTTGATTTGGCCATTCCCCTTACTGGAACTTTTAAAAAAATTTGATATTAAGGACTCTTAGGAAACAAAAGCAATGGCGAAACACATTTATAATAAAAAAAGTTTAAGAGTTAGTCATTTAAATTTATTTGTTATTTTTTCTTTAAGTTCAGAAATTTCTTAATTCTGAGAATTTAGTTTGATACTAATTACTCAGAAGTTTTCTAAATTCTGAACTTCCGATCAATTCTGAGAGGTTTATCAAATTAATGGTAAAATTCTAACTCACAAGCACTTCTTTAAGTTAAATATAAAATTAATTTCAAAATCCTAAATATAATAAAAATTTAAAAGGTGTGTTCTACTCTACCCGTTCGTATACACAATTTTCACTCTCATTCTTTAACAAATTCTACTTATCCAATTAGATTTCCTTATTAAAGTTCATCGTAATATACCTAATCGATCGCTAAAAAAAAGAGAAAGTATGTATTTTGTTTTTCGAGTAACCAATAAATTTATTTATTTTTAAGGACTAATTTGTAGACGAATGGTAAACAAGTAGAAACCATTTTGGCATTGTAAAACAACATACCTCTGCATATATAGATTTGTTTAAAAATACAGGTATCAAATATGACTTATTTGGGCTTTGTTCATCTAAAAAATAATATGACTTATGTATTTGGAAAGTACAAATCTGCTGTGTAGACTGGTTTTTATATAAGCTGAATATACACACAGCGGGTAGCCAAATTAATTTTTGGGAGATGTCGAATCTTTTCCGGCCCAAGTTAAATGCATACGACTTATATATTTAACTAAGCATTTTTAAAGCGCAACCACAAGAAACTATTGTGTTTAAAAATACTGTTCGAAATGTTAGGTGTATTTAAAATACAATTTTTAGCTTTGTACTAAGGCTGGAGTCCAATTCCCGTCCTGTTTTCTGTAAACGGACCTAGTTGAAGGACTACCAATTAGTCACCTCGCGAGGAGGCTTATTGTAGACTTTCTTGACTTATTTTGGAGAGTTTCCATATTGTTGTGACAACGATTGAAATAATTTTCTAATTTAAATTACGTTGTCCACCAATCTGAAAGACAACCAATAAATCGTTTATTGGTTGTGATCTTTATTCTAAGTAATAATAGGGCGGTAACGTAATTTAAACAAGGAATAACAAATTATAAACTTACGATGGAAATGGGATTCTTAAATGATTTTCGGAATATGGCAAAACAGGAAGGAACTTGGTCATTTCTTCAACGATTTTGATGAAATTCGACAATAACCATGAAAATGAGATTCTTAAATGTTTTTTAGACGAACTTCTTGAATACGGGCAATTAGCTTGTAACTTGGCTATTTCTTAACCGATTGTAATGAAATTCGACAGGTATTGTGGAAATGACATTATTAAATGAATTTTAGATGAAATTTTTGAATATGGAAAATTAGCCTGTAACTTGGCTAATTTTATACGATTATGATGAAATTCGACCGGTAAAATTAAGTTCTTTCTTTAACTTTTACGTTACTTTATGGAACACAATAATTTAATTTATCGCATAGTTATTTGAAGAGTCTGTGGAGTTTGTGACTTTTGAGGCAGAAAGTTTCCCTGAACGGGAAATTAAGTAGGGCTTGATGCACAAAAGATCTTTTAGGTAGCAGTGCGAGGTGGCTTAACGCCCACATGGCCCTCAAGTAATAATAATAATAATCGTAGGCAATGAAGAAATTATGTATTCCAGTATAGCTGAACTCAGAGGGACTGCGGTAATGTACTTTTTGCGGATAAATCGCGGTTTAATTTGTATGCATAAGTCGGCCGATGCAGAGTTTGGAGTTCATTAGGAGAATTTTAAACCATAATTGCGTGTTACCGGTCGTAGTATTTCATGGAGGTTCGGTGATGGTTTGGGCCGGTATTTCGTGGAATTACAAGACTGATTTGGTAGTAATACCACATCCAGCTTTAACATCAACACGATATATGGAAGGAAGCTTCATATGCCTTCCATGAAGACAAATGAATAATGCCCGGTCGCACACAACTCTCAACACACGCCAATTTCTGCAACAGCACTGCATTAATTTAATAAATAATCATCCGCAATGCCCAGATTTAAACCCTACATATGCATGCATGTCTGCGATATGTTATAGCAGCGTGTAGCAAAACGGGCAAGGCAACCAACAGATATGCAGGAACTCCGAGATGCTTTACAAGAAGAATGGTAGCAACTCACTATGCAACAAATATACAAATGTTTTAAATAAGCCATGGCTTATTTATGAAGTAATGCGGGCTAGAGGAGGTAACACGAGATATTGAAAATTTTTATTCGTAGATTTTAGTTTTTTATGCTTGAATGAAGTTTAAAAGGCTTTTTGTTGCAAATTAATTTTTGAAAAATATCACATTTTTACTGTAAAAAATTATTTTCTTCTTGATCTTGAACCACCCTTATTACGCCTGATATGTGGTCTCATTTTATTGGTTATGTGTTTCGCTAAAACTTCAATAACTCAACTAGGAGTAGCCGTACAGGAATTTGCACAGTATCATTTTCAAGGTTTCTAAATTCTCTATAAAATGGCCAATTAGGATTTGGGAATGAAATATCGATTAAGTTCGTTTACAGACTCGTTTATTTTATTTTTGGCGCAGTGAACATTTATTTTCGACTTAAATTTTTTTCCAAATAATATTGAGCAAATTGGAGTTATAATGTGAAAATGAAATTCTAATAAGGCAGGTGTGGCAGCCAAAAATACACTGAACTTAAGGTTAAAAACAGCCAAATTAATTAATCAACAACTTTTCTTGTTAACGTGCAGGAAAGATCGTTTGATACCTAGGACGAGGTTTTTAAAAAAATATCCAAAACATAGAAGCGACCATTTTTCAAAAATTACAAGAGAGATATATTTTTGGAGTCATTAATCAAGAAATAATGGAGACTATAGCAAAAATCCGAGTTATCAAGTCAAGGGTTCAAACTAATTACACATACTAGAACAAGATATTCCTTTAGATTTAATGATAAGTTTTCAAATTAGAGTAGAATCAAGTTACAAGAAAGTTTTTGAAATTATAAAAAATAATCATTTATGTAAGATTAATAATATGATACATAACAGATAGGCTAGTGAATCTAGCAAACATCAATTTTCCTAAAAATGTCAAACATATTTTGAGTTTGGGAAACAAGTTCTGCCCGCCAATTCCATCAAAATCGATTCCATATCACAAAAATATAGCTGATATTGAAAGTGAACTTTATGATTTCGACGAGGAAATAAAAATGAATGCTCGAAATAGAGTGTGCAATATTCTGACTAATTTCAAGAACCACACAAACATTACTAACACAGTCCCGAAAGAGGAACAAACGATTAAAGTGAAAGAAACAACCGACAGTTATACCAAAATTATATGGACTACCAAAAATTCATAAAGAAAACGTCCCTCTCAGATCTATAGTTAGATCTATAAATTCTCCTACGTATAACTTGTCAAGATTCTTGTGTAATATTTTAAAAAATTCTGTAGGAAAAACAGAAACGTTCGTGTTAAACTCAACTGATTTCATAGAGGAAATTAAAAACGTAATTATACCACCAGATTACATGATAGTATCAGTAGATGTAAAGTCCCTCTTCACGAATGTTGACAATAATATGATCTTGAAATTAATCTCAAACAAATGGAAAGACATGAAGAGAAATTAACCAAACTACAATTTATAGAGGCATTAAATATAATGTTTAATAATTGTGAATTTTCTTGGGCTCTCCGGTTAGTTCTCTGTTAGCCAATTTAGTGATGGAAGACCTGGAAACTATTGTACTGGCCAATTTGAATTTTGTCCCGCCCTTCTTTTACAGATACGTTGATGACATAATTACGGCAGTTCTTAAGGATAAAGTGGATGAGGTCTTAAAGGCGTTCAATACGTATAATAACCGACTACAATTCACATACGAAATAGAACAAGAAAATAAAATTGCCTTCTTGGATCTACTACTAATCCGCACGCGCCAAATGGGAATATATCTACGGACTGGTAAAAGACACATGGTCAGGTCGATATCTGAATTATGAATCTTGGCTCCCACACACATACAAAACCAATACTATTTGTATTTTGTGTACTTTTAATTCTTTGTGGCAAAATTTTGAAATTATCGGACAAGAAATTTCGCAACAAAAATTTTAAAAAATTGTAAACTATTAACATATAGAAGAATTACTATAGAAGAGTATTTTGTATGGGCGAAATTTACCAACATGATTTATTTTCGTATTTCTGTGAGTTGTTTTTTGTTTTTAAGTGGGAATGAAAAGTCTATATAATAATTTGATATCATATTGCCTCTTTCTATTCTTCGTTCGGCAGTATGTTGGTGTGTACACACAACACATATATAATTTGTTTTGGTTTTTTACGAACCTTTTACAAAGAGTCGAACATTTTTCTGTTTCTCATAAGAACCAATTTAAAATTGATAGTTTTGATTTTCAATTTTATTAATGAAAATTCATTTAAATGAAACAAACTTTTCTTTAATTTGTATCTCTAACCTAACACGTTAAGTTTGTGTAAAGGTTTGAAAATCGTAAAAACTATACTTCTACATTTTCAATTAAAATGAAAAAGAAACTCTTTCCATTTTCTACCACCACAAATAAACCATTAAATATGTACATATCGAAAAATAAAAACAATAGATCATCCTTGCCTTTCTAATTTAACATAAACAAAAGAGACAAAGTAGCTTAAAAACAATAAAACTCCACACCTAGCCCTCTTCACTTTCTCTAATTTAAGATAATCCAAGGATACCTACATTCTAAAAAGTTCAGGAGCTTAGACAAAATGAATCGTTTTAGGTGTCTTAGCTGACAGAGGTTTCAACATTTGCAACCTGTTGGAAATAGAAAATGTTCCAATGATCATAACTGCTTTTGAAATTTCGCCACAGTTTCAACCGGAGGAAGTATTAGAAGAATTTTGCCATTAGGAGAATTCACGAGGAAAGGATTATTAACTAACAAATAAAAACAAAAAAAAATGTTCCTTTCTTATTGTTAACGAAATAATGTATGTATAACGCAAATTTGTTTTGCAACTTTAAAAAAGAATAATTTAAATTAATTATAAAAATACACATTCGTATTACAGTGGTACCTAGCTTAAAGAGGAAGAATTCATTCTAGGACCTTACTCGTGAATTTTTTTTTGTAAATAACGAAATACCATATGTATGTATATTAGCGCACAATACGGGTCTCCGCCCTTTTCCGGTCACTTGTTTTTGCCAAACGTCGCTCGTTGAGTCATTTCGTACAATTTGTTTTGCACATTATGCGAGGAGCTCATTAAGTGAGGTTTCACTGAATAATATTGATTTGATTCAATTTTGTTTTATTTCAATTCAGAGCTTTCAAAGCATTTATTCCAAAATATACTCGTTATCTTTAGTTATCACAATTTAATTTTATATAATCGATACTGCTTCTTAATAAATTCGTAACAAAATATGTGTTTCGGGTGATTGCACAAATTGGTAGTACGTTTCACTTGCATTTTTGTACAACATTTTGTTTTTATTTTTGGCCCTCCTAACTTTTGATTTAAATGGTATAAAAAATAGAATATTGTATGACGTGTCCCAGAAAGCGGGCTAAGCGAAAAAACTAAAAAAACAGATTTGGTGGTTGACGAAAAAAAAATTAATTATCGCTAAATATCGAGAAGAAATACAACACATAATTAATACGATTTCAAAAAAGGAATCAGCGTTAAAGCTAACCAGTGTAAAATTTTTATTTGTTCATTTAAAAAAAAGATTCAAACAAATTATTACATAATTATAAATTGTATTCTCATTTATCACACACCAAAAATATGGAAACGGAGAAATTTTATAGTAAAATTCACATTTTAATTTTGGTTACGTACAGTTGAACCTTTACCTGGAAATAATCACGTCGATTATAGAAACCGCGGGAGAGAATTAACCGCGGATCGAAAACTGCGTATAAAAAAAAAATGAAACAATTGGTGTAAATCAAAGTATCCTGGAAAACTTGATTACATGTGATTTAGATTTTTTGTTTTTTTTTTAAAACAATTTTTTTTGACGAATTGTAAAAATATTCTAATTTCAATGCAACTATGATATAAAATTATTGTTTCCAATTTTTTTTATATGTAGTTTTTGATCCGCGATCCTGCGGATTCTATAATCGACGTGAATAATAATTCTGCTTCGAAGATATTTTGTTGTCTTTTATATAAGTAAGTTGTGGAAGCTTTTACGTCTTATAATGACTTATAATTTCAATGAACTTTCTTCAACATTTTAATTTCCATCTGGGGAAGCTGTTAAATAGTTCCGCAACATTTCCATTTTCCTACGTAAACAGTAGGAACATATAATTCATTTTAATTTTTTATTTTTTGCTAATCATCACAGAAAAACGTTGTAATTTTACTTTCTTTGTAATATCACCTGCAAATGGGGCGGTTATTCGAATACGGCTTCGATCTCGACTGATTAATAGTGTTTTGCTCGATAGATTCAATTTCTTATAGATTCAACTTCTTATTAGCTTTAAGCTGGCACAGTTATATTTCGAAATTTCCTTATTATAAAAAGGGTTATTAAGCGATGAAGCTATGAATTTTTTTAGGGAAAACTTTTTTGTATATTCCATGACCTCATCGAATTTCGTTCCTGTAACGATATTTTTTTGGTTTAGGTCAAGATTATAATCCCAACATGCTACCTTCTACAATTATATTTACCGTTTTTATATTTTTGTAATAATTTAACCGCTTATGGTTTTATATACATTTCTAATTATTATTTATTATTTATATGTATATATACAATTTTTAGTACCAGTTTAATTTTTTTTAATGTTTCTGACACGGTTGTGTTCCCTCTGTAGTCTGGCGATAACTCCTATTTTTTCGCACAAACCCAAAACTCTTTGTTATTTTTTGCTTTTCGCCCAGCCCGCTTTCTAAAACACGTACAATCTTCCAGAATCGTATTTAAAGTTTGCTTAGTGGTCTCTGAATTTTGATGAGCTATCTTTGTCTAATCTATTAGTTTTCTCTATTGCACGGAGGTAGGTGTTAACGAATAGCGACATTGTTTCCACAATGTTGTCGGCTCTTTTCGCCAATACTCCTAGCGGCGAGAACGATGTCTCACAAAGGCTGTTATTACCATTTATTTATTTATTTAAACCTACAGTAAAGTACAAGTGGTAATAAGAAATTATAATGCAATACAAAAATATTAATAATACGTTAATGGTACAAACAATATTAATTATCAATAGCAAAAAATTTAAATAACTCATTTCTAAACGAATTTCTTCACATATTAAAATCAAAAATTTCAAAAACATAGTTAAAAATTTGCGACATTCTCAAAACTGGTTCAGAAAGTGCGTAGTTTGTCGTAACAGAATCAATGTGTAAGAAACCGTATCGTCGCCGCAAACAACGCGTAGGAGCGTAAAAATTGAAACGAGTAAGTATTTCATCACAATCAATTCGTGAGGTCAAAACATCGCGCACAAAGATAGCTGATGCTATGTCTCTTCGGTGATTTAATCGTTGTAATTTTAATAAATTACAGCGATCTTTATAAGGCAGAAGAACATAGTTATTCACTCTATCAGAAGGTAGACCACGAAGAGCATACAGTACAAATTGCTTTTGAACACTTTCAATTCTATCTGAATGACACTTAAATATAAAATGGTGACCAGATCTGAGAAGCGAATTCAAGAATAGATCGAACAAAGGACACATATAAAGATTTTAGTGTAAGCGGGTCACAAAAGTCTTTACAATTACGCTTAATGAAGCCTAACATAATGTAAGCCTTAGCAATAATAATCAATATGTTTTGTAAAGGAAAGATCAGAAGAGAAAATTATACCCAAGTCAGACATGAACTCAACTCTGTCAACCACCATATTATAAAGAAAATACTGCTGAAGAATAGGTGATCGCTTTCTAAAAAAAGAGATAACCTTACATTTGGCCACATTCAACAACAATTTGTTGTTAAACGACCAACTGCAAAATGTGTTAAAATCACTTTGTAACTTTAAACAATCAGAAATTGAAGAAATCGGAGCGAATATTTTCATATCATCTGCGTAAAGAAGGCAATATGCAAATTCAAAACACTCCACAACATCATTAATAAATAATGAGAACAGAAGTGGACCAATGTGACTACCTTGCGGTACTCCAGAAGTTACACGAAATAAATGAGAAGCAGAATCATTAATCTTAACGTATTGTGACCGGCCAAACAGATAAGATTCCAACCATTTGATAGGGATGAACTCACAATTTAGTTTCTTCAGCTTATAGATAAGAATTGAATGATCAATTTTATCAAAAGCTTTTGAAAAGTCAGTGTAAACTACATCTACTTGTTGCCGGCCCTCGATTCTGCTGTATGCAGTCAAATTGGTAATTGTAGATCTTCCCGGATAAAACCCATGTTGTGCAGGCAAAATAAGAGATTTCACATGAAAAATCAAAAATTTCTGCACCATGGCTTCGACAAGTTTGGGAATAGCAGAAAGAATAGCAATTCCTCGATAGTTGCTAATTTCACATCTTTTGCCAGATTTAAAAAACGGACGAATGAAGGATATTTTCCAGGGATCAGGTAAAATCGCAGTCCGAAGGCTTTCATTAAAGATGTGGGTAAGCGGAAGAGCTAAACTTTCTGCACAATTTTTTATGAGGATGGGTGGGGAATGCCATTATGACCAGCCCCCTTATTTACATCAAGAAGAGACAAGCAGTCATAAACCTCCGTTTCAGTGAATTTTAATAAATTGTAATCAGTACGATTACAAGCTAATGGAGACGTGTTATGTGATGGAAATGATATCGCGGATGGTTCGTACACGGACTCAAAATATTTGGCGAATAGATTGCAGATATCAGGGAGTTGACTCGCCAATGAATACTGATAAATCATCGGTGAAGGAAACCCAACTGCTTTCCTTTTACCATTGAGGAAATTCCAGAATTTTCTTGGATTGGACGTTAAGTCCACTTCAATCTCCAAAATATAGTTATTATATAGGAACCAATTTAAAATTTTAAATTCTTTTCGAGCTGCATCGAATCTAGAATAAAACTCAGCACCATGTAGCCTATATAATGAATGAAATTTGTTACGCTGTTTTTCCAGGCGCAGTAGTTTCTTATTGTACCATGGTTCACGAAACCGATGTTCATTTTTAATTAAAGGGACATACACTCAAATAAAAAAATTTGTTTTTTTTACGAATATTAAAGCGTAAAAAGAAAATTGTTAATTTAACAAAAAATTTGTTCAGTTAACACCGGATTTGTAATGTTTTTCGTTGTAAATTAAACAAAGCATTTGTTGATCCAACAAAAATCCATTTGTAATTTCAATTTCTATACAAATTTAAATTTACTATGCACTTTCGTAACATTTACATGCCAAATTGTGAACAAAATTTTACAGGTCTGTGTGAAAAAATAACGAAATAAATACCTTTTCTTCTTAATTTTACAAATGCCATTGTAGCAGTTATTATGCTCCTTTATAAAATTTATCAATAAGATTCTTTCGGCTTTTTTTAGACACAATATATTAATAATAATGGCATTCACAACATTTTCGACTTGTCAATCAGAAAAATGAAGAGGCCAGTCAATCAGTCATTTATAATATATCTACCAAAAAAGTAGAAATATCAAAATCCCCCCCCGTCGAAAATGTTGTGAATGCCATTATTATTAATATATTGTGTCTATAAAAAGCCGAAAGAATCTTATTGATTTAATACAGACAACTAAACTTCTCTTTCTATTATTCGTGTTGGCATAAAACACACAGAAATGAAAAGTTTTCCTTGTGTTTTTGATTTGGTGAATTTATTTATAATTCGCTAAGTCAACTACACTCTTGCTTCATACTTAAAGTATGGAGTTGGAATTGTATTTTTGTAGTTTGGTCGTAGCTACCTGATGAGTAGATCGAACTTTTTGTTTTGAGATTATCAGTACGAAACCAAACTACCCACAGAAAACGCAAGGAAAGGTTTTCATTTTAGGAGTCAAAATACATTTTGCATTAACTCTCGGGTTAAAGTACGGGGGGGGGGGGGGGGGGGGGGATTTTGATATTTCTACTTTTTTGGTAGATATATTATAAATGACTGGCCTCTTCATTTTTCTGATTGACAAGTCGAAAATGTTGTGAATGCCATTATTATTAATATATTGTGTCTATAAAAATCCGAAAGAATCTTATTGATTTAATACAGACAACTAAACTTCTCTTTCTATAAAATTTAGAAAAATGATTTTCCAAAACGATAAATGAACATCATTATAGATCACGATATACATAATACAGGTAATATATTGCGCATCTGTCAAAAAATTACAACAAAAACAATTTTCAATATGGCGGAATTCTGTGATGTGTTCGATTAATCTACGTAGTAAGAGAGGAAATCATAATTAAATAAAATATATTTTTAACTGAAACAGTTTTTTTTATCATGTAATTGTTTTATTTAATTTTCTTTTATTTCTTTTGATGCTTTCTATTTCACTGTTCAGCGTTTTAATTCGAAAATGCATCCGTGATCGGAAAAAAATTTCTTTCACCTTCTGCTCGCACATAATATCTTCTGACAATTTTAGTAGACGGTTTATGTAACCCCGACAATACACAATACGCTTTATTAATTTATGTAACTAAAATGGTGACACTAGCAATGTGAATGTGGGTTAAATGTCAAAACAAAACTTTTTTCTAAGAAATAGGCGTGTAACATTTTATGGCCAAATTAATTAATGGTTTTATTATAATTTTATTTATCAAAAGTTTAATTCACAAGCTTTTTCAGCGTATAATTTTTAATAATTTGAGAGCTTAATCCACATTCACAGCGGTAGTGACATCTACTTTTGCTTAACGCCATAAAGCGTATTCCGTCTCCATTAAATTGCTTGAAAATGGATTCGAGCTTCTCCATTTCCTTCATCAATTTGTCAGTAGGTTTTTGAAGACCACCTTCAGATAACTGATTTGTCCATGTAAATGATGAATCTTGGGATGTATTTACTACGGAACTAGGAACCACCAAATCGGGGTTTTTAACTCTGTGGCATATGTATCTTGCCAGGTGTTCTAAACCGTCGTATTGTAGTGACTCCAGTTCATCCTCATTTGGGTTTTCCGTTACATTTAAATTCGACGTCAGGGTACTTAGTAAGTCGCCACTTAAATTACCAACTGCATCCAAATCCGGTGTATCATCGACCATTGTATTGCCGCCTAAAGATATACTTCCCTCATTTCGACCAAGTATGTATGACCGTAGTCTATACATGAATTCAAGGCGATCGGGATCTCTAGTAATTCGGTTATGATCGTTTTATCAATTGCTAATCCGTCAATCATAAAACCGCTATCAACAAAATTATTTCGGATCAACTTAGAGGTACATCCGCGAAAACGTAAATATTTTTAGTCATATCAGCTGGATTTTGAAATGACGTTGCCTTAACAGTTATGTTTAATTCTCGAATTAAACCTTGATTCGATCCGCCCAAATCACACACCACCGCTACGACATGAAACCCGCAGGATTGAATGGATTTTATTACTTTGAATAAAATGTCTTTCGTCATCTTTTGGTCGTATTCGTAGTAAATGGGCTGCTTCCAGTTCCCGAACAACCCACGTACCATGCAAACTTGGACATATCTGGCAGCTTTTAAAGTCTCGTCCTTCGATTTATCGTAGACAATTTTTTCTTTAGTCTTCATCTCATCAAATGAGAGAACACAAATTTTGTCGATAATTTTCATTTCCACGTTTTTCATGATATTTACCACACACTTCAATATGCCGGGATAGACTTCAATTTTTGCGCACCATTTCTTGAGCGTTATCACTGCTGGTAGCGGATAGTTTTTTTTAAGGAGCAGTCGGTATGCTTTTGGTCCTGCTGCGTGTATCGAGATGGCGTTAGCAATGTCGTCTATTGTCCATTTGAGCCGTTTGTTTGGGCATTCCAGCTTCTTCATTTGCCCTTTTGTGAAAATACGATTTATGGAATCAATCACTTTATCCTTTTTCCAGCAGTGTTTTCTCAAAGCAGCGATTTCGGCTTGCGTTGGTATAACTTCTTCCGTTTGTATACTACAATTGGTGCTGCACACAGGAACTTGATTGTGGCTTGGAAGTAGCTCTGGAAATGTAGTTTGAGTGGATTTATTAGAATCATCTAATATTGTATTTGTTGAATCGACAAAGTCAATGTCCGTTTCATTCGAATTATTTTCTAAATTTATTGCCAAATCAACATCGGCTTGAAAAGTTGATGGACCAGCTTGGGGACTTCCATTATATATGATTTCAATCGCACTAATCAATAACAATAATATTAAAATACAATGAAAAGTTCTAATAAATGTCACTTCTGCTTACCTTGATTGTAAACTTCGCTTCTGCATTCTTGCATTGCGAGAACACGCCAATTTTACCGTACTTTTCATAGGTAGTAAAAGCGATGGCACTACGTTTGGTTTCAATTTTCGGGTTACATTGATCCCATATTGAATGTACATTGGGTTCACAGCTAGATCCTCTGGTGTAAAATGCTTCGAACATATTCGAGCATTATCGACATTAAATTTATCCTTTCTCCGGCATAAAAATGTCCACCTGTTGCGTAAAATTTTTTGCTTCGGAAAAGAATAATACGATATTTCACTGTCTTTCTTTTTTCTATCGTTGTTTTCATTACAGCCAAATATAGCGCAACGCATTTTTAAACAATTTTAATAATAACACTTATTAAAAATTTAATTTAATTTGCCACAAAAAATATTTTCACAAATAAACACAACTTCGTAAACAAATAATTAAACACAATCATAACTTTCGGTCGCCATATTGGGAATTTTTGACATATGCGCAGAAGAGAACGAAAATGAAACCGATGAGTATATTACCTGTATTATATATATCGTGATTATAGATAATCAAATATTTTTTTTTTCGCTGGCGCTACATTCCATAGAGGTATTTGACCGCTTCATGATGAAGTTTCGTAATCATTTTGTGAACGGATAATGAGTGATTAATTCATTAATCCTACGTTAATTAACCAGCCGTGATTTTTTCATCACTCGCCCGGGAATTGAACCCGGGACCTCCGGAGCTTAAAGCAAGCATGCTAACCACTGTGCCACCGGGGCGACAATCAAATATTAATCACTTCAAATATTTACAAATATAATTGTAGAAATGCTTGTCATACAAATATAATTGTAAAACACAAGTTTTCGTAAAATTTTGTAACATTTTATGTTTTAACAAATTAATTTGTAATTTTTAAAAACATATGCCTAATTAAAACGATAGGATTCGTAAATTTTACAAAATTGCTTCGTAAAAATATTATTAGTTGCGCACGTTTAGAAAATTTTCCAATTTGTTTTGAGCTACCAAACCGTGCAGTGCGTTTTTTAATATGAATGGTGAAAATAAAATTGGACCAAGTGGTGAAAGAATTTTTAAAAAATATTAATGTGGCGAGTTACTAAAAAATATTAAAGTTATTAAAAACCGGTTTTATTATATTCTTAATCATTTCAAATAATTAAAAAAAATGTAATCTGCAGAATAAATTGTAATAAACACTACATCATGAAAAAATACTATAAACGTTCCGAATCTTAATAATAGCGAAAATCAACCCAATCGACATCTAGGTGAAATCATTCCGCTGGATTTCGAAACAATAAGTGTCCTGTTTCCTCAAACGGCTGAAATGTTGAACGAAACTCAAAATATTGCTTTGCTTGTAACGAATGCAGAAGAAATAGAGGAAGAATTGGCTACTGAGGAAGAAACTGAACTAAAAAATTTATTAAAATCATATGGGGTGTAGACTTCGAGCATAAGGATATGTATATAGAGAGAGTGTAAAATTTAAATTGTATGATAAGAGAATACGAAAATCGTAAACGCACTTCTGTCAAAAAAAACCTTTTTTTTTTTTTTGTTTTTTTCATGTTTTGTGTTGCATATTTAACATAGAAATAAAGTTAAAAATTTTCAATGAAATATATAAAATGGTTAAATTAATTAAGTCTTGTGTGATAAATTGCTTCTTTATGAAGCAAATTAATACAAGAAAAATCAATTATAAACCATGTTTAATTAACTTTTTTAGGTAATTGTCAAGTGTATATTTTTTCAAAATATTTTTAATCCCTGCGATCTTAATTTAATGCACACGAATGAAAATTAAAAATAATTGTGCAGTTTTAAAGTATACTTCAACCTTATTATGGTATGGCCACCCATTTCAATTAAAATCCGTTTTAGTTTTCTATCAAAAAAATTAAAACTAAACTGTTTGTTTACCAAAAATACAAATAAATTACAGTGGCCATTTTGTTTCTTTGATATTTATATAAAAACGTTCATAGCCGGCGAAACTATTTTTTGTTTGCAGGTTTTTTTTTCTGTAGTTAAAATGCGTGAAAATGTATGTATTACATTTTATTATTAAACTAAAGATTTTTTTTTGTTTCTTGTGACTAAATAGATTTCTAAGGACAGAAATTTTAGAAAATACACAAATACTGTCAGAAATAAATTAACTCACCTTGTAATATTTCAAAATTTATGTACGACTATGGCAAAAAATAAAAATAAAAAAGAGAGAAATCCAAAAAAAAAAATGTGTTTTGACAGAAGTGCTCTTACGCTCAAAATATATTATCCTACCCGGTTGGGTGTAGAGGATCTTTACAATCGTCTAACAGGTACACACATACATACATATAATATATTCTATAATATGTTATACATATAGTTTTTGAAAAGTAAAAATTTAATTTTAGATGTGGGTATTGGCATACTATATTCAAAACACATACAGTATCGTCACATAAGCGAAATTTTTGAGCCATCAGAATTGGGGAGAACAATTATTTTCGAACATAATCTTACCACTTGGCAAAGAGAACAATTAATATAATTATTATTTTATTTTTGCAAAACAAGGTCAATTAAAGTTTTCAATAAAAATTTTGATTTAAACAATAAATAAATTTTGTATTTTAATTTTATCATAATTATTTGGACATTCTTCTCTTTACATGATAAATACTCAACAAGCTAAACAAACAAATGCATACACCCAAACACACACATATATCCAACAATAACCTCTGTTAATCCTACAAAAAAATTTGTTATAACATTTGTCCTCTATATTATTCCCACAAACACGCTTTGTAAATTTTACAATTATTTGATAAATTTACGCAAAATTCTCTTTTACAATATAATTTGTAAATTATATTTACAAAGGAGTAATGCGAATTTTACAAATTAGTTTCGTACACATTATTATTTGTTTACATTCTAAATTGTAAATATTACAGTTGTCCTTGTAAAGTTTACACTGTATTATTGTAAACGTTTTTACGAAACCCGAATCAGTTTTACAAAAATGTTTGTAAATTGTCGGGCAATTATAAACGTTGTAAAATTAACGAAATGAAAATTGTTGTGGTTACGACGTGCTTCGATGGTTGAAATAGAACAGATTTATTTGTACAATTTACTAGTTTTTTTTGTTCATATCACCGAATTTTTTTTTGAGTGTACCTTTCAATACCAGTCTTGAGTAGTTCATTGAACAAAGAAACGGCTTCGTTCAAGTTTTTCCCACGCCTAAGGAACTCCCAATCAGAGTTAACAAGAAATTCGTTTAAAGAAATGTAGTCAGCATGCCTAAAATCAAAATGAAAAGAATTATCAAGGGAAAAATTAGTATTGCATTTTTCATGAAAAATATTTATCATTATTGGAGTATGGTAGACACTCCCACATCCAGTAAAATCCTCACCTGAAGAAATATCCGAATACATAACATCAGATGAAAATACTAAATCCAATAGTTTTCCCCGACTATTGCTTATCTGGTTCAATTGCTTGGTTGCTATACTCGCAAAATAATCGGTGATGGCCAATGCTTTTTGATCGTTAGAAGAGGGCGTGAGAACACCATCAACGTCAATCCACAATGTCTGGAAGATTGAAATCACCAATGATCATGAGTTGTTCATCAATATGCACGGCAGACATTACTGAATTGAAAAAATCAATAAATTCCAGATAAACTTCTAAAGTTGATCCACAGGGCACATACACAGCGACCACGAAGATAAAAGAAATATCGGCTTTAATACGGCGATTTTCACGGCGATCAACACACCTCAAATGGTTTTGTTTGCTTTAATTTGAGCGCTTGTCACTGAAGATGGCTATGATCTCATATTAATTTTGTCGACTTTGTTTTGCTTTAATCTGAGCGCTTGCCGCCGATGGGGGCTGTGACTTCTGATTAATTTCATCTCCGTTGGTCGTAACTGTTGTTTTGCGTCGGCTATGTTAGCCGGACTCTTATCACGTCTAGGTCACCACTTTGGTGTTTTCTACAAAGCTACTCGAGCGATTTGTCGTTCCCATTTATACTGCCCTTGTCAGCATAAACTTGGGGCGATTGATGATGTGGATTATACGGGTATTTAGCGTGTTCGCTTTATTTTTATTCCCAACTAAACAAACGGTACCCGCAAACGTCTCAATTTTGCTGATATTTTATCATTTTGACACTTTTTAAGAGTAAAAATAAATTTTAATTGCTTTAATTCGTTTTGATTTTCCACTCTTTTTGTGTAAAGGCCGCTTTTCTGTTAATTTGTATAGCTACACTTTTCTGTTAACGTTAAATACTTTTACTTTTAATCCGGTTTTTTGTGTTTAATTGAATTTTGTTTTTTTGATATAGGTATTGTATTTCATTTTTGTGATTTTATGATTAGTGTTTCTCTTACTCCATTAGCCTGCCCTTGAACTTGCCAATTTAACCCATTAAATGTTTTCAAAAAAGAAATTAAACACATATCGATAGAAAATTCTTATAATTATGTCTTTAATAATTGATCGGTCACGCGGTCACGCAAGCAAAACAAATAAATTTCGGAAGTTACGATCTTTACGTAGAAGTATTTTATAGCTTAAACTGAATTATTGTAGTTTGCAACTTTAGAAACTAATTAAGAAAATGATATTTTACATTTTAACGAAACTAAAAAGGAAGTCATAATTCCAAACTTCCTCATTGCCAATACTGCAATAAATTTTGAACAATATACAATATATTATGTATAATGTTATACCTATATACCCGACCAACCTGATTTTATTTTCATCAGAAATAAAACTTAATTTCCGGTTTTTATTTTTTTAGTTTTGTAATTTTTGAAGTATCATCACATCACTATGTTCATATACATAGTATAATATACGATATTATATAACAACAATTTGTTACAGAAATGATAAAAAAAATTAATGCTTTCGAACCATTTATTATGTCTACGATGATTCATGTTTAATGGTATAATAATTATTTCATTTTATTATATCATCTGATTCTTAAATTGAGAACGATGCTTTTTGGTTCTTTAATTACATTTTTTTATATTGTATATAGTTCTGTTGGGTTTGGTACGTACATAAGTATGTATGGTATATAAGTGCGAGAAAAAAAGGCGACATGAATATATTATATTAAGTACAAAGCAGCTACTGTTTTTGTGCTCGAATCACTCAAAATAATTTTGTATTCTAGAGGAAAGTATGATGGCATCTCTTTCCCATGGCCTTGCGCGAACATTAACTATATATATGTATGTTATGTATAACCATGCAATAATATCAAAAGGTTAAATTTAATGGTGGGTATGCCTTAAAACGCTTAACAGTAATGTCAAAATTAATCATTATTCTAATGAACAAACACAACAAAATTATTTCCAACCCTGAGCTTTGGTCTAAAAAACGGTTTTAGAATTATTTCACGTTTGTTTAATTTATACTAGACGTACATAAATGCCGCACTTGAACTTAAATCTTGGGCTTGAGCTACAAAGTAAGGTAAACAAGAATATATTTTACTATTATAAATTCCTTAACGTGTGCGAATAATAAGTACTAAATATATGTATATGCACATGTAAATATGATATGTTAATCACAAATTCATATACAAAATTTGGCACCTACATGTATTCTCGCGGAAAAAAATACAATTTTTTACAACTATGTATAAGTCATCCGTGAGTTTTATATATTTAGAAAAAATATGAATAAAACAAAATAAAAATCAAATTATGATTTTTTATATATGTATACATAATTGAGATTTTGATAATTTCTTAAAATTTAAATTAAATTCTGCCCCTAATAATAAATTTTGGTCTGTAATTTTTGTCGTCTTCTTCTTTTTCTTCTTGGTTTTTTTGTTTTACTATATGTATAATATAAGAAATGAACGAAAGACGGTTAATACAAAACACAAAACATGGTCAACTCCACGTGGAGTGAGAGATCGTCGATGTTATAAACAGAAAATTACAATAAAATACAACAACAACAACAATATAAGAAACTATATACACATATATTTAAAAAAAAAAAAAACTTGAATGAACAAAAAAATTAACAATTTTCAATTCTTGAAGATTGATCACTCAAAAGATTCCAATTTCTAATTAATCTCAATAAATAAGAGTTTAAAGTTTATTTTGAATTTTTAATAGCTGTTTGTTATGTATTTATGTGTATTCTTATTAAAATAATTGACGGAATATTTTTTTTTTTCAATTTTAATTTACAGAAGCCCCATTCAAAATGAAGCGAACGAATGAAAAAAATATTCAATTCAAGAGTTTTATTATTTCTTTGATATGTTTTCATCTATATCCTATATATACACGATATTTCTTATGGCGTTCTTCTATCTCTAAGACTGATAATTAAATAATTCATTTTATTTTTTAAATTAACAAACTAATTTAATTGTAAAACAACTAAATTTGCTTAGGGTTTATTATATACATTCTAGGAATGTTTTGGTTTGTTGAATGTTGAATCGCTTTCTTGAAACTTAATATGTTTCGCTGCGTTAGTTGGTTTTGTTTATATTTTGCCAAAGATGAAAACGAACAACAATATTGTATGTTACATTGTACACAGTAATGATAAGTTCATAATGCTCATTGCATTTCTTGCGATCGTACTTTACTTTGCTTCGAACATGGTAAAATTAAAGTAATGTTTCAGGAAAGAAGCTAACAGTATAAACATCTGTTGTGGCATTTTGACCATCAGCTAAGTTATATTTCCTTTGTACAACCCTTTTTCGAAAATGAAGTGACAGTTCAACAATTTTTTTTGTATTTTGCCATAAAATTACATTTTAATTGAGTATTTACGATTAATAAGTTAAATTTTTAAATAAAATGACTAATATTGGTGTCATCGTTGTTTTATTAAGTTTAAATGATGAATCAAATGTTTAAAGTGGCTCACAAATCAATTTTTACATTGGGCATCATGTTTTATGTGATCGCTATAATGCGTTGGATTTGTTAAATCAAAAGTTAGTTATACTTCAATATATTATGATCCCTGAATGTAAGGGAGAGTCTTCGGTTGGAGGCACTGTTTTTGACCCATAATTTTCCTTTGAGTCCATATTATGCGGAGATATGAATATCAATAGAAAGCTAGAGGCATTAGCTAACTGTTTGCTAAAGTAACTACATTGATTCCGTCAACTATAAAAATTTCACGACCAATTTTGTTAAGTCATCTTTTTTGGCAAACAAAAAAATCGTAACCGGTTGTGGGCACCCTTCGAAAATTCGCTGAAAATCGGAATATTTTAAGGAACACGCACCTAATTTGAAAGAATTTCTCGGTTTATTAATTTTAAAGGCCTTCAGTGGCAAACATAACAAAAAAAAAGCTTTTTAAAAAATTATTCAACTTCAGTCAACTTCGATGGCAGAAGCTTCAAACAGATGATGCAAAGTCGATACCATCATCAGATGATGAAGCGTTCTTTTTGATGTGGAAACATCTTTAGCGGGGGCAAGTCAAAAATTTCATGTAAAAAAAGGAACGGAAAATCCGGTACGACCGAAATTGCAAATTAAATACGAGAAAAACGAACATAAAATTCACCGAACTTGCAAACGATATAATTCGAATTACAATTTCCGTCAAATTAAAATGAAAATGCACAAAAAGTATGCATGCGTAGTGCAAGTGATTTAAAAAGACTGAAATGGAAGTACGTTAGACAAAGACAAATGCACCCATACTTTAAATATTAAATATCATACATCTTAGCGAGCTGTAAAAATGGCACTTATATACATACGTTCACTCAGAGAAAAAATATGATAAATGAATGATTGGAATTATTTTGTTATGATCCAGGAAATCATATTCAACTATATTTGATATATCCTAATATATTATAATAATAAATATCATTTATCTAATTACTAGAATTATGTATGATAAATTTTATTAAAATATGATAAATACAATAATTTTCGACTTTAATGATTGCAGCAATCATGCGATATGATTTAATATAATCGAGACAATCATATAGTATGGTTTTATATATGATCTGCAATATTTAAATATGGTTAGAACAATCATAATACAATAGGGTCTATCATAATAGAATTAGGTCTATCAAAACAAAATAAGGTTTATCGGAATTATTTGTATTTCTCGTGTTTGCTACGGTCATATCAAATTGAATTTGTACTCTAACAAGGTACAATTGTCACCTAATCTCGTGAGAAATCTTAAATAAAGAAAATATTATAACAATTAAAAAATAAATTATTGTGTTTAATTAATTTATTATTAACGTTAATAGTTAAAAAGTGTTTTAGTGATGTTAGTAGTTTTGAAACCTAAAAGTGAATTTTTAGTAGAACAAATTGTTACTAAACCTTATAAGGGGGTAATTGTGTCTTGCAGTAGAAAACTACGGCACGTAAGTAATTTTTGCTTATACTACAGAGCATTAAACACCGTGTTGGTTATTGAACCATTTTTCTTTCTGAATGTTTGCTCGTTCAGTGTTACTAATTATTAAAATAAAGGGTGTTTCCAATTATTTAATATGTCTTTGGAATACAATTTTAAGAAAACAATTGTACATAAATAGTTTTCGAGAATACAAATTTAATTTTCTAAAATAGATTGAAAAGAAGTAAAATAGACATAATTTTGCAATTACATTTAAAATTGTATTCCACTAAACAAAGTTTTAGCCCTTAAAAACAAATTTATTCAAAAACTATCCATCTATTTCGGCTGAAATCGGCAAACCAATTACGCTTGTAATAGAGGAACGGAAGAACGTATCTGCGGTGATAATTGAATATATCATTAATCGCAACCTAAATAAATTGTAAGTAGTTTTATTAGAATCAAAATATAAATATTTGTCATTGAAGTTTGTTTAGGTTTTTTAAGGGCGATTCTACAAAATTCGCGAAATTGTGCAGACATTATTTTCAAAAGAGCTACACTGCCGTATTAAGGAAAAAGTCACAAATGCCAAAAGTCAAAAAATGCGTTAGGGGCATATTTGGATTCTGCAAATAAATACCTGTCTTTCTGCTTTTTTAAACAGCTAAATATCCTGCATCAAATTCCATAAAATCACGTTGTTTAATAGTCAGGTTTCATATTATTAAGACAAGGCAACCAAAAATAGTTAAATTGAAATTACACAAAACTACAAAAAGGCAAATGTGACTTTTTTCTTAGTAAGGCAGCAGGAGACGTACTTTATTCCATCTTCCAGAGTTTGCATTGCCAAAGGTAATACAATATAATTTGCATTAAAGTATATTATAAGAATGCTCAGTGAAGTTATTTTTATTTTCAGGAAAACTATTCAATATTTACAGCAATCACAGCTCACCTTTCTTGCTCTGAATTAATAAAAAGATGATCCATGTCATCAACTGCTACCTTAACCATCTCAAATAATGTGAAATATCGAATTTAGGTAAATTAATAATAAGCTCTTGCGCTGATAGATACCCATTTCTATGATGACATTGACTATTTAAAATGTAGATGACTGCGGGGAGCTTTACGAAAACACTGCTGTTAAAAAATAATAGTTATAGAATTAATTTATTAACACATATAGCAACATTTGAAGATTTGAATCTGTTTTATTCATTAAAAGCGGAATTAATTTCTAAATTGATTAGTTGCATAAATTACTTGTGTCTTGTAACAATATTAATAAATATTTTTCCACTATTTCCCGATGATCATTGGTGCTACCCTAAAACATCCACACCTCTGAGCAGTGGAATTTTCGAACAAATTATTGATTAAACCAGATCATCTTTGTATATCTTTGGCCCACGCCAAACTAATCTTTATAAGTGGCTAATAAATTACAGGCCAAGAATAATTTTTAATTTTAATTTAAAATTCGTTCTTTTAAAACACTAAAGGCCGATTTAGATGTAGAAAAATCTTTGCCTTGCAAAAAAAGAAGAGATTAGTACCTTACAATTTTCGTTTGGATGACAAGAACGACAATATAAACATGCAAAATTTTGCAAAGCTGTTTTTCCTTTTTTTTTTGAGCAATTGTTACTATAGAAATGAAAATTTAATTATAAAATATTTTCGACCCGACAATATTTTTTGATATTTTATAGTAACAAACTAATCCAAACACAATAAAAGTATATTATGAAAACCCATACAATGACTAGACGTCAAAAGTTTATAGGAGGCAAAACCAAATTTTCTAAAACAGACATGTTTAATGTGAACCATTTATCTTTGAAAATTTTGAAATACAAAAATTTAATTAAGAGCTTTCGTATTTATTTTAGTTTGATTAATTTTCCCCAATTAATTTAATTTATGTCACTACCGATAAATGTTTGTTTGTTTACATATCCTTTCTCTTTTTAACCAGTGTTTATTTTTCTATTGCGTGCAGTTCTAACCGCCATGCAAAAATTTTGTCGGGCAAACATTTTTCTTCATCTAAATCGGCCTTTAGGCAACAAAATTAACCTAAATTTCTCGTAATTTTTTGCCAAGATGGTGTTTTGAAAAAACAAAAATTCGGCACAATTTTCATATAATTATTACATAAAAATTTAAAAAATTGTCTAGTGAATTTTTAACGTAAAATTGTTTTGTTTGATTTAGCTTCGCACTAGGACCGCAGAATAAATGTGACAAATCAAATTAGATATGACTGTTTGCTGGTTGTTACCCACGATACCACTAGACAAAGTTCATACAAACTAATTTATAAAAAAAAAAAAATATTCTAAGATAGCCATACTTTTAAAGTCCTATGTTGTATATAGCTAGTATTAGTCAAGCAAAAAATGTTTTGACTAATTTATCTTAATTCAATAATATTTCTATTTACAGATGAACGACTAGCGCTTAGTTTAGTACTTCTGAAATTCTCGCTTTTCTAAAAAAGAAATTCCAAATTCATTTATAACTATACGACATAATAGGCTATATTTTAATTACATCAAAAACTACTACCTATTTTTTCTACAGAAACCAGTTGAAGCGGCCGAAACGGAAGGAAATACTGAATTTCTCAAAATTATTTTTATACGTGAACCTTTAGAAATAATTCATGTGTGAGTTCTGCGTGAAAACGTACATGTTTACGAATGCTTTAGAACCATTAACTACTATACCTTTAATTGTTTGGGTATAAATGCTAAAAGCTCAACCAGCGGAAAATTATGAATTAAGGAATTTTAATGACACTAAATTTTCTTAATTTTTTGACATTCGAACCAGCGAAAAATTATAAATTTAATAAGAGCCTAAACACAAAAAAAAATAAAAACTGTTTGTTATTGTTTATGTGCAATACAAAATGGGGCTACATAATTTGTGAGCACAAAATGATCACATTTTTTATCCTTTAGAAAAAATGCATTAGAAAAATGTTGTTAAATCAACAATTAAATTATTTCAGTCAGTTAAATCTAGAAAAATAAAACTAAAATAGTAAAATTATTGAGTCATTGCTATGAAATTAAACAAAAATCTTGAATATAATTATTTGTCTCGGCCAGGGCAGGTTTTCGATTTAAACTTGCCGAGGTTTAAGTTAAAGTGGAAGATATTCATGATCTAACAAGACTAAAAATTTGTAGCAGGGTGGCAAGAAACCCTAGTGGGATAAGATTCTACCTGATGTTAACAACAAATTTTTGTACCACATGCGAAATGTTATAGAGACTAAACAAAAACTAAACATTACTTATGTAATTACACAAAAATAATTTAAAGTTAATTGATTTACTATTTTAGTTTGATTTGTTTCCATACTGCACAAATAATAATGAGAAAAAAGTTGTGGGTACAAATAATCTTGACCAAAACTAAACTATTTGTAATTTCTCCTATAAGAACTAAAAATTTAAAAAAAATTTCATTGAAATTATATAAAGCAGGGTAATTAAGTTTATTGAATTAAAATTAATGTTTTCAAAAAGTTAATTATGTATGTATGTATATAATTTTTAAAGTTGTTTGAGTTACGCTGCATCAAAAATTTAGCAGGTGCAAATAATTTTGACTATGACAAGTATCTTTCGCATCAACATTTTTTTTGGATTTGACATTTATTTCTTAAGTTTGAACGCAAAATTACGCATTCTTAAATTTTTTTAAGTGACAGATTTAATTTAACGAAGATTCGTTAAATTTTTTAAGTGACGTTACTTTTCCGCTAGGAGAGAATACAGAAGTTCTATTTACCGCATTTTTAAGTTTTGTTAATTCTTAATTTTAAAGTTTATAATTTTTCGCTGGTCGCCACGTAACTATCCAACATTTTGCGAACATATGTACATGGCTTTCATACAGAAAGCTATATAAAACGTCACCAAAGACAAGTTCAATGATAACAGATGTATTCGAAGATAATACTTCCTATTTTTCTAATGAATTACTAAATTCTTTAATTTTAAGTTTAGTTTAACTAATGAATTTGGCTCAAGATACTGGTTTTGTATGTGGTAGTCTAATGCTTGGTTTCACAAAAACAGGCAAACTCCAATTAGTAAATATTTCATCTCTTTCTTCTTTTATGAAATTGCGATTTATTTCAATTTCTTAAACGCACGCTAATTTTATTTCGTTTTTACATGAAAATTTTGACTGGAGAGCTATATTCAGCTGCTCAATTTCGTTCAGCTAATTATTTAACTGAAGGCTAAATATTTCTATGTAAAATGAAATTATAATTAACTTGCATTGAATTTTTATTGTGAAATAAAATGAAATTTCATAAAAGAACAAAGGGAGGAAATATTATTTAACTAGAGATTGGTTATTTTTTTGTGAAACCGGGCATAATGGAACTAAAAAAATCTGGAAATTTTACAGAAATATAAGTTTGCGCGACAAGAGAAATTGTTTAGCACTAATTTCATAGATTTCGGAAATATTATTCTAAAGAAAGGACCAGTAATCCACTTAAATGTTATTCCTAAATTGGTTTTTGTTAAATGGTTACTGAAATATAAAACTGTAAAATATATTTGGTGATTACACGAATTAAATATTTGATTCAAGTTAAAGTAGAAAAGAAAATTATTAAGAGAATTTGGCTGTGTTAATATAATTCGCTAATACAACCTGCGCAGTTCATTCTGTATAATATAGATTGAAAATTGTGATACAATCAGTCCAGTAGTCGCCGCGGCCTGATAAGAAGATTGATTTTTTCATAATCATAATCTGATCAGTTCGAACTTGGATTAAATTCTAATACAATTTTCGGAACATATTAACTTCAAATAAATTAAAAATTAGAAATATAAAACGAAATATTTTAGTTGTGTTCAACATTTGGAAAATTTAGGTTTCAATTATCATTATTACGGTTTTGAAATTGAATTTGTGGAGCAATTTTAAACAATCATATGACTAAAAGTTTTATGAAAAATTTTAAGAACTTATATATAAATAATGTTTCAAATAAAAATATAAAAATAAAAAATAATTTCGTTTAAACCTCTAATTTGGATATAATAATACAATGTGTACTGTACGATAAATTAATTCAAAATAAATTTACATTTCATAAACTATAGTAGGCACTAGGCACTTGGCGAAACACACTTAATACACACATTTTTAAATTTTTTTAAAAACACTTGTTAAATATTTCGCAAAATTACAAAAGGTTTAAAAAATCACTCGATCGATTTCGGCTTATTAGGCCATCATCAGGAGTGTAGATACTCCTGATGATGGCCTAATAAGCCGAAATCGATCGAGTGATTTTTTAAACCTTTTGTAATTTTGCGAAATATTTAACAAGTGTTTTGAAAAAAATTTAAAAATGTGTGTATTATAATATATATGGTATGATAGCTGCTATCACACCCTGCAGTATAATTCATTAATTGATACGATAACAGCTATCACAGCATCTGATGGGCTTTATCATATGAACATACTAAATTCAATTAATTTATCGATAACAACTATCATAATATCTGAATTGTCTTATCATCTCCAAATGATAAATTCAATTATTATTGATACGATCCATCACAATAGCGATATATGTAATCATGGATATGGTTAATTCAATAATATTTGCATAATAACATGCATAATTTATTAAATAGATACCATCATTATTATTAATTGTATACATCAAGGTATGATTTTCTTAATTATATCATCTAATCATAAATATGATGGTCACTTTTATGATCAGCTCAATCATATTTTTTCCCTGAGTGTTGATACATAAATAATTTTGAAATTGTTTAATCGGTATGCGGGGCATATAGGAAACAAAAAGTATAAGAGTGGTAAACAGATTCGAACGCCATTTTCTAAAGATACGCGCAAGGAAGAAGCCGCAGGGATATATGCTACCGTCTTTCCAGCTGCTATAATTGTACAGTCAAAATTGCGCTTTAATTCAAAATAGTGCTTTTTAGCGCAAACCGCCATATTTCATTTAGTTCAAATCAATCGAATCAGCGATGCCATTTTGCTTTGTTCACCAGGGCCACAATCATGTTCTTTTCAACCCGCTTCAACTATCTTATTATGAATTCCGCTATCGAAAAGGCTGCAAACACATTCATTTAACGTAATAAACGCACTCACTTTTAAAGACGTTTGTCAATGTACGCGGCATTATTTTGAGACTAGTTTTGATTTTAGTTTAGATTAGATGCAAAAACTTGTCATAATCCTCAACAATAAATCAATCGGAAAATTGACCGCCTTGTTTTTGTTGGCGGAATTTTCCTCGCTATTGAATAGATAGCCAAGAAGTATCGTATTTTGTGATCCAAAATTCACGATATCGTAAAAAAATTCTTTCGCGGCGGAAATCATGATAGGGCCGTGCCCATGGTTTGCCGTGACCATTCACAAAAGTTTAAATATGGAATCATCAACAATTGTCTTGTATGAGTAAAGGTGAATATTAAAACGTTCAAGGCAGGTTTATAGATGATTAACTTAACAGAACTGTACTTTGCTCAAGCTTACCAAGCCATCACTTAGTGAAATATAGTCGGTTATAAATTTCAATTTTCAATTAACATAGACCAACTTATTGACTTTTTAACCCAAAATTGTATCGTAATTTAAATACTGAGCGGCACAATTTTGCGAGTTGAGCGTGAACTCGCTCGTTGGTTTTTTTTAAAGCGTTTGGCTGACGGGTTGACTTCTTTTTTTACTATTCTTGGGGGGGGGGGGGGGGGGGGAGGGGGGGGGGGACGCTTTAAATGAAAAAAGAGGGTGCCTACAACCGGTTACATTTAAGTGCTCACAACCGGAAATCACAACCATCCTCGGAGTAACCAAAAAAAATGTGATGCGTCATGATTTTGATATAAATCGATGACAACGAAAATACTGTAGACATATCGATAACACTTACCTGTTTGAGATTATTCTTTCATTTTTTGGAAAATTACATTGCGTTGATTTTTACGGACTTTTTCTTTATTGTGATCGCAGTAAATGAACAAGCTCGTTTCAAAATATATTTTCATTTTTTTTATTGACCAAATAAGACATTGAATACATAGATTTAGGAATAAGAAGGACTAAAATTCCACTGAAAATAAGTCTAGCCGTAGTTTGAATTTCTACACCATAAGAATCAAAGAATGGTAGGCGACATAATGTTCTATTCGATGAACCAATCGGTACTGTCTATATCGCTAACTCAAATAACACGCATATTAGAACGTACGATATGCCATCAGCATGTACAATTTCCGGCTGAGCGAACCAAATATTCAAGTAAGGAGCGATTTTACGAAAAACTACAACATATACATACTTACTTCATTGTTTGTAGTACTAACATATTTTGCAGGTTTACAACTACGATCTTTTGATTCATCCAGTGTGCGCCAGATTGCGTTGGCAATTCGGAGTACCCTTTAGAGCCTTTTATTATGCACCGTACAGTAACCCGAACGAAGTACAAAGAAGGTTTATAAGTACAAAGAGGATTTACACGCCAAAGCACGAAATCCCGTTGAACGCTGCATCAATATATCCAAGGCTTTTGATAAGGTATGGCATGAGAATCTTATTTGTAAACTTGTGGCATACGGGCTGGACTCGATGACCACCAGGTGGATTAAAAGCTATCTCAATGACCGAAAAATCAGCGTCGTGCTTAATGGGAGATCATCATCGACGCACTCCCCAAATGCCGGAGTCCCTCAGGGGTCACCTTTGTCACCGACCCTGTTTTTGCTATACATCAACGATTTGCTGGATAGCACTGTAAACCCTATCCATAGCTTTGCGGATGATGCCACATTGCATTCTTCTATTTCATTCGAGGCGGAGCCTAGCATTACAGATCTAAATAATAAACGGTCAGAAGTCGTAACTTCTCTTAATTCCGATTTAAGTACAATATTTGAGTGGGGTAACAACAACTTAGTACAATTTAACGAGAAAAAGACACAAATATGCACATTCTCACGTAAAAAAAGTCGCAACGACTACCCATTTGTGGTAAAAAACCATATCCTTATGGGTTGCGACTCAATTCGACTGCTTGGTGTTCAAATAAGTAACAAACTCAAATGGAATGAACACATTGTTGCATTGGCTAAATCAGCTTCAAAAAAACTCGGGTTCCTGAATCGATGCAGAAGGTTTTTCAAATCGCATCAAGTTCTCCAGATATATAAAACTTTCATCCGACCATGTATAGAGTATTGCTGTCAAGTTTGGGGAGGTGCGTCTGGTACCACCCTCCACTTATTGGACAGGGTTCAACGCCGCGCTATCAGAATAATACGGAATCCCAGACTTACTCAAGAACTAGACAGCTTACAGCATCGCAGAGATGTTGCAGAACTCTGCGTCTTCTACAGATGCTTACATGGTAAATGTTCTGCAGAACTATCGGAGAAAATACCACCATTCGTTACAACAACAAGAGTAACAAGAGGAACAACCAATGCACATAGGTTTACGGTGAAGCTCCCGAAACCTCGAACTGAAGAAATCAAGCGCGAATTTATATACCGAACTTCAAAAAAGTGGAATTCGCTAATACATTTCAAATTTCCGAAGGAATATAAAATGAATAAATTTAAGGTAGCTATTAATCTTTACTTGCAGGATCGCGCATTGGGTGCAGAAGCTCTGACAGTTACAAGGAGCTAGGACCGTTAATAAGTCTGCTCTGCACCCAATTAAAAAAATTGATAAAAAAAAAAAAAAAAAAAATGTTCTAAAAAACATTTTCCGGTGTTTGTTAGGGGAGCGAATGTTGCGGTATAATCCAATAAATGTGAATTAAGTGGTGAATATATGTGCGGCTCTTTATAACATTTTTTTTTTAACAATTTATTTTATTACGACTGAAACTGCGCTCATCTAGCAATTTTTCTTTCGAATACAAATTTTTATATTTCTAGTTAAATTCACGTTTGTTGGGGTGTAACCCACTGATTAGTCCCATAATTAATTAAACCTATTTACTAATTTTATTAATTTTAGTTTGGTAAGTTCACTAGATCAAGTGACCTCGTTCTTTGGAGTCTTCTTTCAACGACAGGATTATCTATCATATGGCGAATATAGGGGTTTCCATGTTCCTGGAGCCTTATTTCGTGTTTTGCGGCATGCATTTTTATTTCCTCATTGATGTATTCCATCCGTAGGTCCCTGTGAAGGTCTTCATTCCTTGTGTACCACGGAGCATTGACGATGCTACGAAGAACCTTGTTTTGAAACGTCTGTATCATTTTGGCGTTTGTTTGCTTGGTACATCCCCAGAGTTGAATACCGTAGGTCCATATCGGCTTCAAAATTTGCCGATATAGCAGCAGCTTATTGTGAATTGTAAGCTCAGATCCTCTACCTATGAGCCAATACATTTTTCTGAACTTTATGTTAAGTTCTTCTTTTTTCTTTTTGACATGCTCTCTCCACTTAAGCTTGGCATCGAGGGTCATGCTAAGGTGTTTAGCTGTATTTGCATATGGCACGACTTGCGAGGTAATTTCTATAGGTAGATGGTAAGCCTTTTGATATGTACAGTTAATATGCGTGGATTTTGTCTCATTAAACTTGAATCGCCAACGCTTTGTCCAGTTACAAACCGCATTGGTCATCCTCTGGAGTTTGCTCGTTGCATCAGCTACATTACTTCCAACTGCCATAATTGCTGTATCATCTGCAAAGGTGGCTATGGTTCTTTCATTTGTGGTTGGTATGTCCCGTGTATATAGTAAATACAGGATCGGTCCTAAACTTCTAAGACACTCCCCATCGGTCCTAAACTTCTAAGACATTCATCCTCATATTTCACTCGAAAGTGTCTATTGGGTAAACAAGATCTTAGTATGGCATAGAATTGTCTCGGTAGATCTCTATGCAGCTTGTATTCCAGACCACTGTGCCAGACTTTATCGAATGCTTGCGCGACGTCCAGGAATATGCTTGAGCATACTTTTTTCCGTTCTAACGTTCTTTCAATTATGTTGGTGATTCTATGGACCTGTTCAATAGTAGAATGCTTTTCTCTGAATCTAAATTGATGTGGAGGAATTAGTTGCCGGTCCTCAATTATTAGTTTAAGTCTCCTTAGTAATAATTTTTCAAAGAGTTTTGACATAGTTGCCAGCAGAGAAATTGGTTTGTATGATTTTTTATCGTTAGGTGGTTTATCAGATTTTGGTATCATGATTACTGCTGCTACTTTCCATTGATGCGGAACATATTTTAACCGAAGGATCGCATTGATTATGTGTAGTAGCTTACGAAATCTTTTGTCTGGTAGAGCTTTGATAATTTGGCAAGTAACCAAGTCATACTCCGGGGCTTTTTTAACATTCATGTTACTTTTCGCTTCTTCTTTTAATTCTTTGAGAGTTACTGGCCGTATTTCAAACTCATCCAGCTTGTGAATAGATATTATATTTTCATTAGCAGTTTGTCTTGGTAGTGGTTGGAAGATTTCCTGAAGATACTCTACAAACAGATCAGCGTTCTCTTTGTGACCTCTTGCCCAGGTCTCATCATCCTTTTTAAGTGGATGCACTTGCATTTTGGGTCTTTTGAGTCCCTTTGTCGCCTTCCACAGTGAGTAATCAGAATTTTTTTCATCAGTTAGGCTAACTCGATATCTGTTGATTGATTCATTTTTAACTTCTTTAAGAAGGGATTTGAGACTGTTACATAAATTGTTAAGAATTGTTTTGTTCTCCGGTGTTCGATTAATTTGCCAGGTTTTACGAGCTCGTCGTTTTTATCTTACCAACTCTCTAACTTCCATTGGGTAGGATATATTAAGCGTCTTCTTATTTTGCAAAATGGGAGTGCTTGCCAATGCAGCATAGTGAATTATTTCATTGAGTTGTTCCAATTCGTCTTCCAACTGTCGAGAATTTCTTATCGGTACCTGGAGATTGATTTTGTCCTCCATTATTTCACGAAAGAGATCCCAGTTTGTTTTTGAATTTGTTAATCTGGGTGCACTTTCCCTTTGAATTACAGTTTCACTGACTGTCATGATAACCGGTGAGTGATCCGATACTAGAGAATTGCTGTTTTCAATGTGAATATAGTTCTGAGATATACCTCTTGCTACATAAAAGTCGATTAGGTCCGCTATCTTAGCTTCGTCACTGGGCCAGTATGTTGGGGAACCATCAGAGTAAAATTCAAATTTTGATGTCTGCCCTGCTTGAAATAATTCTTTACCCTTTGACGTCGTAAGTCTAGATCCCCAATAGCTGTTTCTCGCATTAAAGTCACCTCCAATAATAAAATCACGTCCTAGCGATTTAAATAGCTTAATGTAGTCCTTCCTTTTCAAGTTATGCCGGGGAGGACAGTACATATATTGCGGAGACAGTAAGCTGTCTGTGTTTAATGTGAATCCTAACAGTAGTGACTTGCATTGTTTCTTCTTCGATTTCTGTTTCTACATGGAGTTTTATGTTTTTTTTTATTAGTAATGCCGAACCACCTCTTGCTCTTTCCGCTGGTTAAATGGAATGATATAAGTTATAACCCCGGATTTTAACAAACGAAGATTTAACAAAATGGCTTTCGGATATTAATAAAATGTCAATTTTTTCTGTATTTTAAAATATTTCTATTTCTGGAATATGTTGCATAAGCTCATTCGCATTCCAGATTGCCATTCTGAAAGTTGTGTTCTTACTTAACAGTTTTTATCGGATTGCGTTGTGGGAGTTGCATTTTCTTCAGTTGATCAAATATCATGTTATTCAAATTACTATGGTCATCAAGCCGCTTTGTAATAGCTCCTATGCTGTTCATAATGTTTTCCATAATTCGATTATTTTCAGAGCCCATATATTTGGTTGAACCCGAGCTTTTCACTACCTGAGCAAATGTTCTTCTCTGCCCTACTTTTCTTGGTTGTGGATTTTGATCCATCCGATTTGATGTTTGAATCCTTCGAATTTCATGATTTTGCGGTTGATTTCGTGATTTATCTCTTAATTTATTCTCTCGATAATTGGCCGGATGTTTACCTTTACAATTAATACACTTAGCTGGCACATCTCTCCCTATTGTACATGCCTGGGTAAAATGTTTACCTGAGCATTTTACACATCTTGGATCCCGGCTGCAATATTTTTGGGGGTGATTAAATTTCTTACATTTCTTTCATTGGGATTTGGGGTATGCGTGTAGTGGTTCTCCTCATTGGTTCAATTTTTACCTTCATGAGAAGAATTCCTTTTATACCATAAATGTTTTGAACATTCTTTCTGTTATCAAATACCAGCATAAAAAGAGAAAGTCCCCTTTTATTGAAAGTAAATCAATATCGTTTCCTTCCTGGTTTTCTATTCTCTCTTTTTTAACAATATTCACTGCATCTAGTATTTGAAAGCCTTTATTTTTTAAGTCTTCCATTATTTCTTGGCTTGAGCAAGTGTGATGCAAACCTCTTGCCATAACTTTTATAGGTCGAGCCTGTTTGTCCTCATAGGTAAACCACCGATACTTTTCAGCATTCAGCTTCATAGATAATGTTCTATAGGTTTCTGAGTCCAGAGTATTAATTTTCCAAACGTCATTGTTTAGCGCTGTTACCTTATATTCTTTGTAAGTAACCGATTTCATCAGTGATTGAATTTTTGGGTAACTGGTTATTCCCACGATATTTATTGGTGGGGTGGTTTTTCTTTCGGTTGCACCTGTTTTGGTGCAATGTTCTTGGTAGATTTACTACCTTTCGGTTGATTGGCCTCGGGTTGGACAACTTCCGGTTCGGTACTTGTAATTCCACTAACATTTAGTTTTTCAACCTTAGGTGATGATTCAGCTTTTCTTTTCTTACCCTTCCTGGACTGTTTTTTCTTCTTTAGGATCCAGTCCGTCTCCCTTTCTCATTCATCCTCATCAGTGAAATAGTTAACTTTCTCTGGTTCAATACTCTCTAATACGCTATGTTCTTTAGCATCCCGATTCATTTTTAGAAGTTCATTTTTTCGCTTTAGATACTCAATTTTTTCGCTGAGCTTGGCAAATGATTGCTCCATCTTCTGTAGCTTCCCAAAAAGATTCATATTTTCCTTTTATAGGTCAACAGTACTTTCACTGAATCCTGCTAGTCGCAGTGTAAAATTTCCGCTGGCATCACTTCTGTCATGCAGTGTTTGGCCCTCCTCAAAATCCATAGGGCCAGCCTTCGAAGAGGATGGATCCCCCCCGGATGGATTGTCCAGTCAGCTGACTGGAGTACCACTTGGGGTAATAAATTTCTCTGACTTGTGCATTGCATAGAGTCTTGTTGGTGATCGTGGCATTATGGAACTTCTTCCGAATGGATTTACAGAACTTATCACCTCTGAAGTATTGCGGTCATTGGATATCGACGACTGGGAGCCCGCTTCCTCACCCCTCAAAGACGCCGGCACTGGGTATCCGTTTTCCTGCGCCGTAAGGTTTTCCTCATTAGAGTCCCCCATATTGGTTATTATATTCAGGGAACCACCCCTAGCTAGTTTTAGTCCACCAATTGTATTTATTTCCCATTTACCCGCCGACAAGTCAGTTAGGGTTTCCCCCTATTCGCCACCTGGGGACGCGCCCGATGGGAGACTAGCAGCTCCACACGATCTCCATAACATTTGTTTAAAAAATAAACTTGAATTGGTTGATTTGCCACGTCCTGTTGAAGAATGGGAAGAGCTTTCACACGAATCCGACGAATATAATAGGCCGTCTAATTATGATACTGCCGTTACAATTTGGGACAATTTACTAAATTGTTTTTAATTGTATGTGATAAAACATTTTGTTAGTAATATGTACTATATTAAATATTTACATACATAGGTTGTTTTTACCTAATGATTGATGGAAGCCACAATCTCATTCAAAAGTGGGGATAGGCATTGATGGAAGCCACAATATCATCAAAATTGGGATAAAATGGGTCCCTTGTTGTCGGAGCGGCTTTGGAAAAAATATTTGGTGACCTTGAGGTATACAAAATAATTAGTCACTTAACAATAAATTCAAGTGATTAATTAAATTTAGTATTTAAGAATTAGAATAAAAAGTAAGTATATGAAAATCAAAGTTTTTTAAAATTACACTTTAATGTCAGTTGGTGCAAGATCATCCGACGTCATTATATATTTTGGATTCCTTCATATGGCTTCGAATGACAAATAGTATAACCGTCAACGAGCGTGTAAATATAATTATTACTCTATAAAATGCAAACAAACTTAAAATTTCGATCAGAAACAAACAAAAATTTATTATTGCAAGCACAAGCAAAATCAAACCAAACAAAACATATGAAAAACTATTTTTCGAGTAAAGTTGCTCGTTCAATTTTATTTTAACAAGCAAAACCACAATATCAAATTTCAAGTAAATCTAGTTGTTCAATTCAGAAATTTATTTTGGTTTACACTAAGCAAGCAAGCTTTGATTTTTCTTGAAATTTGATCGGAATTTGTTTCGTTTTGAATTTTTGTTAGTTTGTATTATTATTGAAATCACTGAATATTTTAGATCAATTTAAACTAAAAATAAATATTACATGTCTTAATAAAATGTGAGGTATTTATGTATGCAAAATACGTTAGTATAACCCTGGGTGCCCCAGTTCTAATTGCAGTGACTGAACCATAATCCTTTTTCTTAAATTCATTGTAGAAATAACAAATTGATTAGAAATTGGAAACGTCGATTTAAAAATTTAGCCGGAGGTTTTGCTTGTGGAATTAAGCTAAGAAAATAAGAATATTTTTTAACTTCTCAAACCCCAACTTAATCGATGTTACTTTTAAAAAAAACGTGTATTGGCCTTATATTTCTATTTTTTTAGAAAGAAAAGCAGTAAATGTTTAGGATTTTGTAGTGCTATAATTAGCATTTAGAAATTATTAGTTTATTTAAAATTATCCATTATTCGAACTAAGATACGAGTACATATTTACATTCTATACTTCACAGCGGAACTCAAATTGAAATTCAAAATGAACATGGTAAGTACATTTAAGAAAACCATACCTATATTTCATTCGATAATAAATTTTGTTTGTCTATTTGATATAAGGAGTTTGAAACAAAGCTAATTATTCAGGTAGATGCTCATTCGTATATCTATAATAAATGCAAGATTACAAAAATTAGGTAAAAAAAAGCATTTCCTTCGGAACAAATTTCCAAAGTTTTGGAGAAGCCCGGTAATTATAAATAATAAATTAATTTAATTTATGTACTTATGTATGTACATTAATTTATAAAAAATTTTGTACGCAATTTTAGTTGTTGATTGCCAGAAAAAATGGGCGAGTTTATGGGATGTATTTGCAAAGCACTTTAAAAAAGAACAGATGATTCTTAGCAGCTCGGGGCGTGCCTCGGAAATAAATTAGAAACACTATAAAAATCTTAAATTCTTAAGTGAATTTATGAAAATCCCGAACTAGGAATTGGCTTATATTATTTTTATTAGTAAATTGTTTAAAATATGAAATATTGTGATGTTTGTTATTTGTAGTCCCCTCATGTTCGGATTCAAACGTTACACCAACCCGGAATACAGAAACCGATACATCATTTTTCGATGGGATTATTGAGGTATACATATCATTCTTGGAGGCAGAAGTGAAGGTGCACCGCCAAAAAAAAAAAGGCCGGGGCACTAAAGATATGGGCGAAAAAATATTTGAAGCGATTACTGCATTAAACGTACATTCACCAACGCCTCCTCCACCACCATCTTTGGAACAATTTTTTATAAGCCTTGCTCGGCAAGCAGAATGCTCATCAATGTCACAACAGCTAAATTTACAAATAAAATGCCTTCTGGCTTTCGAAAAAATTGACCAAGAAGTGATCTATTTTCGTCTTATTAGAGGTGTGAGAACTATCGGTGGTGAACAAATAAATTAACTTATTACGAATGAATTAGAAAAATTAATTTATATTATTTGATTGAAATAAAAAATGTATTTAATTATTTTTGAATACAAGTACAACATTTCAGCAGGTTAAATCATTCGATATTGGTATGATAAATCTCCCTCGTTAATGCACCGTTTCGCAAATTTCTCCCTAATGTCGTAACCCCGCGAAGCAGGAACCGGACATCTATTCGTCGTAGGAAGCACAACTTCAGAAGGATGTATATTTGATAGGGAATTTGCGAGGTAGCACATTTCAGTTTTAACTAGGGTTGCCGTCATTTGCCGCCCGATATTTTTTTATGTGGCACAGTAAACGTAGAATCCGGATGGATTTGACGGTTTCATGTTTCCATGGGCATTTAAGCTGTAAAAAATGAACTCATCCAAATTACTATGGTCTTTCACCATGATTTAAAATGGCCTACTCGATTTGGAGATTTCTTTGGATATATTGGCTAAAACAAGTAACAATTTTGTAAGTTGCACTGAGGCATTGACGTATTACATTAATAAAAAAATTCTAATAAAATAATTCCTTCCATTTCTATAACATTTGTAGAGTGATCAGCTTCGAATTGAAATGAAAAATATTAAGAAGCGGAAACAAAAGTTACAACAGCATTCAACAGCTATAAAGAAGATCTAAATTTCCTATGGCGAAATTTATTCAACTAAATGTCAAAAATTACGACAAGGGACGCGTCCGATTTCTGTGAGAAATAATTTTTCTGTGATAACACATTAGTGACGTTAGTCAAATAATTTTCTCTTCCACATTTGAAATAAGTTCATTTGCTGTCCGAATACTGAAATAATTTTGACATGATAAATTTCACAGATAATGCTGGGAGAATAATACAATATCACTAAAATAGCGCCTAGATCAGTTTTTTCTAAATTTTAACCCCAATAAAGAAATATTCGGATCACCGGCATATTCACTACAAATATTAATGAAATTTGAGGCGCGCTAAATGAAAATTTAGCATTTTTAAACAAATAAAATTGTTTGTTGATCAACAATATTTGCTGTAAATTAATAATCTAAAAATCATCATTTAACGATGTGATGGCAATGAATTTAGGAATTATGTACTTATAAGAAAAAATTAGGGCTTGCAGATAATACTATTGATACAATATTACACAAATTTTGGTACAGCACAAAAACGGATAAATTGCTCACAAAATGATTAAAAAGAACAGAATAAAGGCACGCATGATCACTTTTACGAACGATTATAAATTTATTGGTCGTAAATTTAATTTCATCTAAACAAAAATCTTGTTACTAAAATCAACATCCTTCACTGGCGCAGAAACAAGAATTATTTCGAACATGTCAAAAATATTACACACCGGTGCTATGATAATTTGGTTGCGTACAGTTCAACATTAATTTATCACAGAAAAATTATTTCTCACAGAAATCGGACGCGTCCAAGAAAATTGTTACGACAGCTTTCGCACACATTCTAAAATTTATTTCGTATAAATAAACAAATTTTTGTGCCACTTTTTACCAATATAGGATATGAAAGGAAAACACTAAATAAGGTTCTCGCTATCAGTGGTACAGTGAGTAGAGTGTTGCTTTGCAACTTGGGTGTCCCGAGTTCGATTCCCGGTGGTGGCAATAAGAAATTTGCCACAGTTTTTACTAGCATTTCCTTCAAACGACATTAAATCCACGTTACATTTAAAAAAAGAACTTGGTCCAGACAGTTTAGAGTATATTTAATCTACCTATACTATGAACTATTAATTGTGATTTGTGAAGTTACTAAACTTGCATTTGTTTTAAACGCTCAAGTTAATAGCTGAGATAAACTCGATGCAAACGACGTAACTAACTGCATTGCGTTACTAATTTATATTGTAAATATTTAAAATGTTTTTGTAGAGGTCTTGAAAATGGTGTAAACCACCGAAAACTTGAACAGAATAATTTTTTGAATAAATTGTACAAAATTAATCTTTTATAAAGGTCCATAATTTGCCGTAAAATTATAACTAATTGAAAGAGAGACCTTTCATCATATTTATTAATTAATGTCTAATATATCGAATTTCGAAAATGTTATCTTTAATTGAGTTTTTCTTATTGGCCAAAATTAAACAATATTTAATCTTATTCTAAATCAAAAAATATATTATTTTGGTAGAAGAACGCCAGCATTCTTTCAAAGTATATTTGTTTTAAAGCGGTCACCATTTCAAGCAGAAACGTCTGATTAAATGGCACATGAAGGGATACCGAATTTAAAAAGGCTGAATTAAAAAAGGTCTTTAAAAATGAATTAAAAATGTTGATTTTTGTATGAAACACCACCTGCGCCTTTTTTAATTCATTTTTTTTAACAAATTTTCTGAATTAAAAAAGGCGAATTTGACGAAAAACGTAAAAACGAGAAAAACGTAAAATGAATTAAGAAAGGCTTTTGTTATTTCATTTTATAAACACATATCTTAATTCATTTTCAAAATGAATTAAAAAAGGCATATATTATTTCATTTTTTAGACATAAATCGTAATATATTTTTTTAACAAAAATCAGAAATGCGTGTTTGGAAGAAAATGTACTAAATTCGCCTTGTTACAAAATTAATACTAACATAATTTAAATGCGTCTCTAGTAAAAAATTGTTTTATATTGTCGTTTCATTGGATTTCTTTTTTCTATTGTTTTTTGTGAAATATTCGAAATCATAGAAGATTCTGGCTACACGAATTAAAACGGCTGTCTGAGAAAAGATGTTTTTCTGAATTAGAAAAGGGCCTTTTTTAATTCATTTTATAAAATGAATTAAAAATGCGTTAAAAAAAATTTAAATAAATAAATTAACTTAATTAGGTTTTTATGTTTTCATTAATGAAAGTAAACACTGATCATGAGCGATTTTAATTCGGTTTTGAAATATGTAAAAAATTAATTAATTTGTTAACTAATTAAAAGTTAATTAATTTTTAATTTTTTGCTTAATTTTTTACATATTATTTTGGAAACGAATTGGAGTCGCTCATGATCAGTGCTTGTTTTCATTAATGAAGGTATGAAGGCCTGATTTGTTAACTTTTTTGTTTAATTTTTACATATTTTAAAAACGAATTAAAATCGCTCATGATCAGTGCTTATTTTCATTAAGGAATAATGAAACGTAAACCTGTACTTAAAAGCAAAAGTCGCTTAAGTGACTTTAAGCGGTTTTTCTGAATTTCACATAAATAATTAAATTTGTCTACTATTTAGATTGTATCAAATTTTGGTGAAAATCGGGTAAAAAATAAAAAAGTTATGAGGTAATACGTTTAATACTCTCAATGTATGTATTTACATTTGATTTTAAAACTTTAACCTTCATTTTCTCAAAACTACTAAAATGCACATAAGCGACTTCTGCTATTCAGTACAGAATTTATTTACTTTATTTCCTGATACTTGGTTCTTCGCGTTTATAATATTATATGACTGTTATTCCCATTTTCCTTCTTTTTATTATCATCAGTGAATAAACCATATTCAACTCCGTTAGACATTTTACCCGAAAAAAACACGCATACATAATGATAATAACATAAATATTAGTACATTCTCACTTTTTGTTTCATTTTATAATTTACATCTTAATTCATTTCCAAAATGAATTAAAAAAGGCTTATATTATTTCATTTTATGGGCACATATTAAAACATTATAAAAGTGAAATAAGAAATGCCTTTTTTAATTCATTTTGAGAAACTTATTTTATTTCATTTTTAGTATAGATTTTAATTCATTTTTAAAATGAATTAAAATCACTTATTTAAATTCAGAAAAATCGCATTTTTTAATTCAGCTTTTTTTAATTCATGTAGCCGCACATGAAGTATTACAATTTCATCGATTTTTTTAGAATAAACTACAAAGTTTAACTCGCAGTTCAGTAAAACATATTAAATAGAAGTTATGCATAGTATGGGTGATCATTGTTCAGGTATTCTCCATTTACTGAACATTTTATTTCTAACAATTTCTTTTCTGTAGGGATGCAGCCATCTGGGCTACATCCCATCCAAGCTGCTTTAGGTATTTACTACAAGTCGCAACCTCTTGAAATTACTTTTAAGGTCGCTGTATATTTTTAAAGCCAGCTGTTTTATTTCTGTTCCGTATTTTACATTTTTGTTGTTTGCCTCGGGCTTGAGGTGTAGATGAAGTTTCCAATTCCAGTCAGAATTTTTGTTTGTACCGTAAGTATATAAATAATAACAGTTAGAACCAGTTATTCGCTTAAACCTCTCATAAAGCCAAACGTGTCCTGTTTGCTTTATTGAAATCTGAATAATGTTGATGAACTTTTATAAAGTTAATGCTATATACACTCCCGAGCAACTGAATCGACTAGACCATTAAAACGCATATTTTTTAAAATGGCTGGATCGATTTTCGAAAAACAACCTTCTTTTGACAGCCTAGTATTTTATCTTTTCAAGGATACCTTTATCATTAAAATTCATACAGTACTTTTCAAATTAAAGCAGTCTTAGCAAAATGCGATGTTTCGGTGAAAACAATTGGCGTGATGCAATCTCCTGTATAATGCCACGTTGACCGATATTTGTCGTCACTTATGAGTCAGACGATGACCTGAACAAATCTCTACCAGTTTAATTCATTGTTTCCTTAAAATCATGGATACCACTCCAGAAAAATCCGCACAAGTTGTTGCTTTATTGCAAGAAGGACGCAATCAACAAGAAGTCGCTCGTCAGCTTAACATGAGCCAATCTGCTGTCTCAAGAGTATTCAGAAGGTTTCAGGAAACTGGTACCTTCAATCGAAGACCACAAACCAGCCGGTTTCGGTGTACATCAGAGAGGGACGATCGATTTATCGTCCTAACTTCACTGCGAAATCGCCATCTCACGGGCGTCGATGTGCAGGAGCTAAGACAAGTTCGAGATGTAGCTGTTAGTCAATGGACAGTAAGAAGACGCTTAAAGGAAGCCAACCTCACTCCAAGACAGCCCGCTAGAGGCCCAAAATTGACAATACGCCACCCAAACAGCGACCCGAATTTGCTCGCGAACACATCAATTGGAACATCGAGCAATGGACGTCCGTTCTATTTACTGACGAGTCCAGAATATGTCTCCGTGGTAGTAATATGAGAGACCGGGTATACCGGTGTCCAGGAGAGAGATTTTCGCAGTGCTGTTTTGCTGAAACAGTCTCATACGGCGGCGGTTCGTGTTTGGTGTGGGCTGGCATATCGTTTGAGGGAAAACAGATCTTGTTTTCGTACTTGGTGGAGGCCGTGAACGAGGTCTGACCGCTGAACGATATATCGAGGGCATTCTCTTGGATCATGTAGTGCCCTATGCAGGATATATAGGGGAAGATTTCATATTGATGCATGACAATGCTCGGTGTCACACAGCTCGAACCACTCGACAGTTCTTGGATGAGGTCGGACTCGAGACGATGAGGTGGCCAGCACTCAGTCCAGACATGAATCCAATTGAGCATTTATGGGACGAACTAAAACGGAGGGTCCGAGCTAGAAATCCGGTACCATCTAACATCATTGACCTGAAGATTGCGTTAGAGGAGGAGTGGGGTGCGATCCCCCAAGTATTTGTCAAAACCTTAATAAGGTCAATGGGGAACCGCATGCTAACTGTTGTAGACGCAAGGGGGGGGGGCCATACTTATTATTAACCAATAAAATTATTTTTGTTTTGCTTGAGTTTTTTGTTGTAATTTAATTTTAAACACCCCCAATATTTTTTGCTTAATCATCAATTTTGGTTGCGTTTTCATTCAAAATTCATGACAAAAAAAAGTACTAAACCAATTTTCATAAAAATAGTGTCATTTTAAAGCAAAAATATCAGGCTTTCAAAAAAATAATGTCTTATGAAACTCGGTTTGACCGTTCTAACAAAAATCGCCCTTATGTGACCGCTTAAGGGTTTACTCGATTCAGTTGCTCGGGAGTGTAGTTGGTAAGAAATGTGTACAACTCCACATGGGTTGGGTACGAAATTTCTCATTACAAAATCTGTACTACAAAAATTCTTAATTACAAAATCTCGCATAAAATGTTCCCCGTAAATTTATGAAATCGCATGATTTCATGTGTGATTCCAAACGTAGAAAATATTTGAAATTTTGTGGTGTAGGCCCTATATAATAAAAGAAGAAATGTAAATTGTTTCATCCATACCTGTAAAATTTACGAAGCGATTAGTAACTAATTAGTAATTTCATAAATTCTCGTTTAAAACAAAAAATAAATAAAAATATCTAAAAACAAAAGTTCGATATTTTTCACCTTTTTCAAAAATTTAACAATATTTGATTTTTTTTTTTGATATCTATATACATATATAATATACAAGAATGTTCAACATTATCTTAAGCTATAAATTTCCATTTCATATATCTATTATTAAATATAGTTCAATATCTCATGTGTTAAATCGATGAGCTATGAAGTTAAAGGTCTCGAGTTCGGTTCCCGATATCTCCGTTTTTTTTCAGTTTTTTTTTTTCAATTTAATGTTGGCCTTTATTTCAAAAAATTAAATGCGTTCTATTTTATTAGAGTTCGAAGTCTTTTTTTCGTCGGGGCAACCTGTAGTGAAGTATTCCTTTTTCAGAAGTTGTTTGTATTTATTATAGCAAAAATGTTTCACATAAATAATAAAATTGTGCAATTGCACAGGAGTCCCCTAGTTAATGTAGTAAAAATTTATGTTTCAATTCAATCAATATTAGATTATAAGCAATTCGCTTCCAAAAGTCAATTTTTCCAAGTTTATGTCATTTTCTTATTAACCTTTTTGGTTTTTTCAATTATTTTTCTTTTCCTTGGGAATTCGTGACCGTTCTTAACCTTTTCAATGTTCGATTTTGCCACATAATCAGTTCTTTAGCTAAATCTTTTATTAGTTTGTAAACCCCAGCGTACCGTTTTCCAACAACTAATTATAGACAACGATGCTTTGCTTCGACACTATTTTGTGTCCTAGGGAAGCTTTCTATATATTCCGCTTTCTGTAGGAGCCACAGCCCAAAATTCGGGCTTATATCTGGGTTGCACGTTAGATAGATTGCCTAATATAATTTTTTTTAAACCATATCGCAATTTTTTTTATGGCTTCATCATCAAAGTATTTTTTTTCTAATAATAAGAAGTTACTTCTTCTGGGGGCACCACGCACCATAGCTAAACTTTTTATCATTTTTATTTGAATAGCAAAGGATTCATAATTTCCATATTTAGCCGCTTATTTTATTTTTAGAGTGAATAGACAATAGTTGTCGCATTATGGATGGAACTACATCAAATATCCCCACCAATTCTCCAAACAGTTTTAACGACGATTTAGTTTCCAAAATTATAATTTTTCCCCATCAAAATACTCCTCGCAAAGAACAAATAATTCCCCTTCGAGATATTTAATGCCTTCAGGAATATTATTTGGAAGATCAGCTGACTCATTTATTTTACTGGCACGTGCGCGATGAATCTTTATTTTTTGTGATTCTTTAGTAAGTAAAATAGGCACGTCAAATATTAGGTGTTTACACAATTGAACTTCTGATCAAAACAGTGGCAGATCTGTGTTTTGTTTTGTGCATTTGTTTTATTATAAAAATTTACTTCAGATATACGGTATGTGAATGTTCTCGTGATGGTTTAATGATTTTGTGTTGATTATCCACCAGTTTTGTTACAATGCGTCTTTTACACGAGCCAAGATTGAAAAGTCAAAATGCCAAAGTGGCATTAAATTATGTTTATTTTTAAATTTAATATTTTATGACTAATAATACCTTTTTATTTAAGACTGTTATGTTCAGCTGACTTGCCATTTCCTTTTTATTTGTTGTTAAGTTTTCTATTTTGATTTGCTTTTGTATTTGTTTAATCAATGCTTCTTTGATAATGTTAATATTGCATTAATTTGCTAGCGGTACCATCTATCATTTTTTCCAATATTTCGCGGAATTGTTGCATAATTGTTTTGATATCATTAGGTCATACAAATCCTGCATAAAAATTAAGTTAGGAGGAACTTTTTCCAATAATTAGAATACATTATGCAAAACGTTCCGTTGAATGTTCCATAGACTATTGCGACGCTGGCGAACATTGGTACCAATAATGAATTTCAATTTGTCAGAAAATACAATACACCTTCATTGCTGTATTTGCCAATTGAAGCCTTTCTTGGCGATCCGTTGTCAGTACAAACTACTAATTTTATTTTACTAACGGTTTGCGAAAGCAACTATCCTCCTACTCTACGTTGGACGTCACGTAACCCTTGTTCTGATCCAGACCATCTGGAAATTTTGCTAGTCTCCTACAATATTTAAATTAATTAAGGCTTTGCTTTTCTCGTAGACCCTACAGCATTTTGACTGCCGTAGCTGCCATGTCAAGTAATCTCCAAAAATGTTAAATTGCCAACTCCAAAAAAATTACAAAATAGAGATTGTAGATAACCTGCCAATCCTAATGATTCTTACGTCTTACCCGTCAAGGGTTTTCTAAATTTAATATTGAACTTTGAAAAAAAACTCTTAATTAAAACGCATTAATTGTACCTACATATCGGCTTAAATATCATTTAGTAATCGTTAGATTTCATCATAAAATGTAAATTTTACTAATAAACAACTAATATATGTACATAAAAGACAAATTAAATTTGAGATGACGGTCATCTCTTGTTTAAAATTTGCACATTACAAGTGTGAATAAGATTTGGTCATAAACCGTATATTATAGTGAGAATTAAACACGCTAATCCTATTTTTGTATTGTATATGTTCGAATGAGCAAAGTTGATATTCGAACGTGGGCAAAATCAAAACTACACAATAAATATGTGTAGTTAACCATTTAGTTACCATAATAAACCCATAAGGCTGAACAACAAAAAAATTAATTTTACAGATGTTATGACAGATATTAAAAGATATCATTAAACATTCAACAAAAGCAGCTACACCTATTATACTGTTACATGATCATGATGATACATTTTCATGCGATGTTTCTTTGACTCATCTAGCAAAGCTAATTAGCATATTTAATTTGTAAATATGTAAATGGCGCTCTTCATTTGCACTTTCAATCTGAACAACGTATGGGTATTTGTATATTGATTTTACCCAGTTCAGGGATTGAAGTAAAATACCGAGATGGGAGTATACTTTAATAAATTAATTTTTATGTTTATAAATATTATTTACTCGATGCTTTTAACATATATTTTTATATTTTAGTTTTGTTGTTAGCTTGTTGTTATCATCTATATGTTGGAAAATAAAATTTCTGATGTAATGATAATTAAATATAATTATATAGGAATATTTTAAATTCACACTTTCTGGTTTATCTTAAAGCAGGTAAAAATTTTAATTAAATATTTATTGTTTAGTGTAGCTTTGTTGTCGGAATAGAAATCTTTAGAATTTTATTTAAAAAGGTTTTTCGTTAATAACTACCATAAAAAATATAAGCAAAACATTTTAAATCACGTAGCAGATCATCAACAGTTCTTATAAAGAACGTTATACATTTTTAAAGAATACGTAATTTAAATAAAATTCAAAATTATTTGCATAAGAATAGCGTTCGCCTAAAAATATAAATTGTTTAATTAATTAAACTCTTTCAGTACTACATTGCGATTTGTTTAGATTCAGTCGCAACAATAAAGAGATACATCAAATTAAAGCCAGCAAGTTTTAATCATGCACGTTAAACTCGATTTTTGCTTGGAATCAAACTTAAATGTGATACGAAAGCTTTTTGTAACTTAAAATAATACACTTGCATAAACAAATATTTTATATCAAGAATTCTGAAGATACAAACAGAATATTCCGTCCGCTCCGTTTAATTAGAACTGTCAATTTGTATTAAACAAAAGTGGACACAACGAACAAAGAACGTTGTTTCGTTAAACAACTTATAAAAATATTCTGCAGTATATGTTCCGCTGATTAAGTTCCATGTCACAGAAGCGGCATGCATGCATCTGATATCTTAAGGAAGCATTACCTATAAGGAAGTCGGTTCATAGCCTCAACTCAGGGGCTCTTCAACTCTGGTTGACGAAGGTAATATAAATTGCTTCACCTGTCATATACCTGGAAATCTGCGCCAGTAGGAGGACTTTTGCCTATTCTCACAGCGCCTTAAGGTGATCCTTAGTGACCCCACAGAAGGGCTCTGGCACAAAGAATGGAGAAGCAGAACCCACACGTGCAATCAGCAATTCTTTCTCTGCGATTCCAGTGTGCCCTGGCACCCACATAAGTGTTACATTATTTGTGGTTGCCAATTGTTGAACTATAGTTAGGCAGTCCCATAACAGTCTTGACTTAATGGTTAGGATTTAAGGCTGCTTAGCTGTCTGAAATAATGTAGTTCTTTTAGTTCTAGTTAGTATAGGATTTAAGGCTACTTAGTTGTCTAAACTAATGTAGTTTAGGTGTTTAAATATGCATACTTTTGCGCAAAATTCTAGAGCGTTCAATTATGCTTGGAAGACAGTAATAATATAAGAACTCAGGGACTTCGAAAGAAAAATTTCCTCCCATTAAATTCCTATCCATGCTTCGTCTTCTGTTGTTGACCCTTCTGTGAAACACACCTTGAACCCTCCTTCAAAGAATGGCCCGTCTGAGTCACACATGCCCCTATCCGGCTTAATGAAGCCCAGTTTAGTTGGTATTCAATCGGAAGTCATCTCTAAGGTATATGGTCTGTTTGAAATTGCTTGAGGATTCTTAGATGAGCCTTCTTATTACCTGGCCTAATATTACCTTATACCTGCATCTTTAAGACCTTATTTGCAGCGTCCTTTTTCAAGGAGTCAGTCCTTGAAGTGTCTCCACAGCAGACGGACATCTTCTCTTTGAGCCTATAATACCTAGTAAGCCACCGTCTTTCTCTTCAGTTTTAAGCCACCATACTACCGATACGTATGTGACCATGGGCCTAATAATTGTTAAAAATTACTGGTAGATCATCTTTGGTTGTAAATTCTTAGTTAATCCGTAAAGTTTCTGATAGGCTCAGAAGGCTTTGGTGGCTCTATTCTGAACGATAAGTAAATGTTGTTCCCAATTTATCATCCAGAATAACACCTAGATAATTAACTTTTTTAGCGTACCGAACCCAGGTACTATTTAACGAGGGAGCACTGTTCTCTTCGTAAAAGGCGCAATAACCTTTTTGTAGACGCTAAGTCCTTCCTAGATACGCCAAATCCCTAGTATGTTTAGAGCATTTTGGGTGAGGTAGGCGAAAACTCATAAAATTTTTCTCTGATAACAATCGCCAAATCATCGGCATAGCACTGGACAACATCATATCATAGCTATTCAGAAGAGTCGGTAGTCTATCAAGCACCAATGACCATATGGTTACTAACTCACTACTTAATTTTGCTTATCTTCCTAAATTTCAGCGTGGAACGGATCCACCTAATTGTGGGAGGAGCAATCCCTTTTCCTCTGATGCCCTCTCTATAGAATCATAGGAGATACTATAAAAAATCCCCTCAATATTCACAAGTGAACAGAGAGCGATTTCTTTTCTAGCAATCGTTCTTTCAGTCTTAGTGACTTGGTCGCTAACAACCGGGTCTGTGTATTTACCAGTTTTATAAGCAAATTGTTTCCGATAAAGCGGATTTCCTATAAGGCTCTCACTTCAGATTTGGGTTCCAACATTTTTTCCATCGTCTTCAGCAGAAACTATGTGAGGCTAGATGTCTCTATGCCCTCCTTTCTTTCGTATACAAATTTACTCTCCTCCAAAATTTTGGAATGTAGATAAAGGCTTAGCTGGCCGAAAAATCCGAACCAGGCTGGGGCAAATTTTCTAAATACATTTCTGCAGTAATGCTGAGCAAATATGATCTCCTCCAGCACACTTGAACGGTTTGAAATAACCAATGGTCCATCTCGCTTTACTGGAAATAAAAATCATTTCAGAATGGCTCCAGGGTGCGATTCAGGTTCAGTGGTAAACTGAAATGATAAAAAACTTTTTAATCCTTAAATACTTACACCTGCTATAAAGAAGGATTTTGCAAAATGACAATAATAAAATCTCTTATTAATTTAGCCGCTTCAAGTGTGAATAGGATTATTATATTAAGGTTTTTAAAACTCTTCAGCAGAATTAAAGTTAGGTTTATTGGTCTTAGTATACAACGCGATTTTTGTTTCAAAAGCTGTTGGCTTAATTTTTTCACGTCGAGTTGGGAAAGGTAACATTCGTCAATGTTAAATTATCGTTAAGTGGACACAAATTCTAAAAACAATTCTCGCTTGACACGTAAAAAGAAAGGTAAGGGCAAAAATGTTTTGGCTGGCGGAATGTCGCATATGATTAATTATTGTGGTATTATCATTTTTATCTTCTGAAATGCTTTCTAAAAAATTTAAAGAATATTAACCCTCCAATGCATGAATTTTTAATATATGTCTATACAAATTTTGACTCCAACTCGTAGTTGTTGAACAAATGTGCATATTATAACAACAAAAACCAAACCGTTATGACGAGAGTACATTAAAAAGAGAATAACTCATGTAAAAACTTAACAAACAAATATTCATGATAACGTAAAGTTACACAATTCAAGATAACGTAAAGTCCGCCTTTAGGCGAGCTTAAGCCTTAGAGGGTTAACGACGTGAAGTCGTTAAAAGCATCCTTTTAAAAAAATCGAGAATTTTTTTTCGGAGTTTGAATTTTTTTTTATTATAATTTATTTGAATAAGGAATTTCAAAGTAAAGTAAAGATTGGTTTACGATAAAGGTTTTTTTTACCCTAGTTCATTTATATTCGCCCTATAATCCAATAAAATCAAACTTTTATGGTTATTTGAGTGATTAGGTTGGTTTTGAATAGAGCTCAGCTGTAAATACCAAGGGTAAAAACTATTTATTTCTCGCAAACTATACAAAATCTTTCGCAATGTTTGTATTGAGATAAACAAAGCGGTACAAAGGACAAGGTACCAGTATATAAATAACTTCCCATCCGAGAAAACATTTCCGATCCAAGAAGTGCCTTATTAAGCCTAAGTCGGTCAGTTTCGGAAATCTAATTTGTTCCTCTGCGTGGTTTGGACCATTTCGTGACTAAAGTTTCTAGGGAGCACTCCTCCTTTTCAATAACCTGACCGAAGGACAGATCTCAGCAGGATCCTTAAAATAGTTTTGAATAATTTATGAAGGATGAACATTAAATCATGTTATGGCTATACGGACCGCTTTGTGTCTATGCCGGTCCCTTAGGAGGACAGCCATCCTAATCTAACATAACCTTACTTAATCTATTTAATTTTTTGGAATAATTTTTTTCATTTAATTTTTAATAAATTTCCATTAAAAGGATAATTTATTACAAAACAAATATGTGTTGGAAATTTCCATAAAATCCAATATCCGGTTTAGTAAAAAAATGAAATATAAAGCATATTTTAATGATTTATGAAAAAAAAAACATAAATAGTTTTGATTTTATTATTTAATTAAATATCAATTGATAAAATAAAAAAATATTTGCTATATTTTATATAATTATACAGGGTGTCCCAGAATTGGTGGTACAAATGAAACAGGGTGATAGCAGAGGTTACTTCCAACCAAAATAGCCAAATGAAGTTTTATTAAATTGTTGATGGTTCAAAAGTTATTCCACTTTTAGTCATTTTTAATAAAATCGCATGTGCAGCCACTAAAAAATTAATTTAAAAAAAACCAACAGTTCTCTTGTTTATCTTTCTTTTTTAATACGATCTTGAAAAGTGTGCCTTTCCAATAAAGTCATTTTTATAAACTATATTATCTTCTGTCAAATTAAAACAATGGTTTTGTGAAATCTTTCTGTTTCCCAACAATTTTTGTTGATTTTTAAGTGACTCTGGCGGAAAAGCAATGTACTATGGAAAGTTGACCAGCTATCAGAAAAATTTGCGACATTAATGCAGATTCTAAAATGGTATCACGCATACGAATATTCAAAACAGAATGGTTTTTATCAATTGTTTTACAAGGTAAATCATGTTTTTTAAAGAATGCACTTAACAAAACTTAAATCTAGTAGCCCGAATTAAACAAAATTTGCTGTATAAAAGGAAAAACATTTTGTAATTCATATTAGTTCGACAAGTACTCAATTTATAATTAAAATGTCAGTAAACCGTGCTGCTTATTCTTATAGTGAATATGCAGAAATGCATTTCATGTATGGTGTTTGTAAAGGCAACGCTCGAGCTGCTGCAAGAGAATACCAGACACGATTTCCCAATTAGAAACGCTTTCCCAATCACAGAGTATTTCAAATTGTGTATTGAATGTACAGTGAAGGCGAAATCCCTGGACATCGGAGGAGAGCTGGAAGATCTAGCCAGCTTGGTAGAAACGAAGATAGTATAATTGAAATGGTGACAGACGACCAATCGACAAGTGTTCATGGTTTATCAAGACGCTCGGAAGTGCCACGGTCCACGGTGCATCGTATTTTAAAAAGGAATCAGTTGCACCCTTATCATGTGCAACGTGTAAAAGATCTTTTACCCGCTGACCATGAAAAAAGGATGGGATTTTGTCGAGAAATATTGCGTCGCAACCAAGAAAATCCACAATTTTTTAACAACATTTTATGGAGCGATGAAGCATGCTTTAAAAGGATGAGAATATTCAACATCCACAATTTACATTATTGGGCCCGCGTAAATCCAAAAGTTGTGCGGCGTAGTAAATTCCAACATCTGTTTGGAGTGAACATGTAGGCGGGAATAGTTGATGTAAATTGATTGGTCCATTTGAAATACCACGTCCGATCATCGGGCCGGTCTATCTAAGTTTCCTACAAAATGACTTGGATGGATTACTTGATGACGTGTCGTTACAAACACGTCGAAATATGTGGCTACAGCACGATGGAGCCCCTCCGCACTATGCACAAATAGTGCGACAGCACCTCAACAACAATTATGAAGGTCGCTGGATTGGAAGGGGAGGGACTATTGAATGGTCACCGCGGTCTCCGATCTAAATCCTTTAGATTTTTTCTGTGGGGTTATTTAAAAGAACTGGTCTATGAACGAAAAAATCTGACTGAGCAGAAGATGCGGCAACGAATAATCGAAGCAACAAATATTATTAAATATAACGAGCAGCCATTCCGACGGATTAAAACAAATTTTATTCGGCGATGCCGGTTATGTATTATGGCAAATGGTGGACACTTCTTCGAACACTTGTTATAATATTTAAAATAAAATAAAAATTATAATTTTATTTTATTTCTGACAAAGCAGTTATTTTAGTACTCGAAATTTTGTTAAGTGCATTCTTTAAATAACATGATTTACCTTGTTAAACAATTGATAAAAACCATTCTGTTTTAAATACTCGTATGCGTGATACCATTTTAGAGTCTGCATTAATGTCGAAATTTTTCTGATAGTTGGTCATCTTTCCATAGTACATTGTTTTGCCGCCAGAGTCACTTAAAAATCAACAAAAATTTGTTGGGAAACAAAAAGACTTCACAAAACCATTGTTTTAATTTGACAGTAGATAATATAGTTTATAAAAATGACTTTATTGGAAAGACACACTTCTCAATATCGTATTAAAAAATATAGATAAACAAAAGAACTGTTGGTTCTTTTTAAATTAATTTTTTAGTGGCTGCACATGCGATTTTATTAAAAATGACTAAAAGTGGAATAACTTTTGAACCAACAACAATTTAATAAAATTTCATTTGGCTATTTTGGTTGGAAATGACCTCTGCTATCACCCTGCTTCATTTGTACCACCAATTTTGGGACACCCTGAATAAATATGTATTTCATTTATAGTTTCTGGAAATTTCCATAAAACATAATATTAGAAAGAGATGGGATGAGAGTAAACAGCCTATAAAGCGCGATATTTCAATACAAGGATCACATAGTAAAAAATCATCAAACAGTTTAAATTAAATAAAAAGTGAAAAAGTAAAAAGTGAGTAATAGTAATTTTGTTACATTATGTGTACCTACTGTAATTAATAATTCTGGTGATATCCCCCACCAGTGGTAAGCTCTTAATTGTTAATTTCGCATGTATAACAGCCATATTATGATTGTCGAAGGCAATACAGAGTCGAATCGATTATCAATCGACTCGATAATCATACTAGGAATATAAATCTTGACAACAATTGCCTCCAGCCAGAGTGCACGCAATAAGTAATTTACACGACACGATACGAGGTGAGAGACGCATTTAAGGCGTTCGCCACTCAACGTCTATGTGACATGCTAGTGTTAATCAATTTTTATTTATTTTTTTTATTTTCAGAATAATGGATATTAGTGACATTTTTTTTATTTATCTAAACCGTTATACAGATTTCTCATAGTAAAACAGTTTGGTTATACAAAATTTAGATTAGATACAAAAAAAAATATTGAGAAATTCAAAAGGAGAATGGACGAATAGAGAGGCCGCACGACAATATTGTATCAAACAACCAGAAATATATAAAAAATGTATAATTAAAGAATCTTAAACATAATTTAATATGGGGAGGGGACGAGATTTCACAATTGTGAAAAAACATGTAGAGTAAAAAAAATTGGTGCAGTTTTTTTTTGTTTTGTTATATAAAAGTATATTTTTTATTGGTGTTTATGAGAATTTCCCCGCATTTTATTGTGTTTCGAAATAGCATTTTGAATGAAAACTACATTTCTAACTCATTTTTAATTTTTTCACGACATTACACATACATTTACTTGATGCTCGAATTCGATACCTTGCATTCTACAGCATTTCCTGCTATTACCTCCGCCATCACATGTTGTATTATTTACGAACGATATAATTTTTATTTTGTTATTAGATCGAAATACGGTTAGAGCTTTCCAATTATCTAAGATACTAAGAAGTGTAATAATTTTGTTATTTTACACAATAATAAATATTTTTATAATTGTTGAATAAGGCATATACATCTTGATTGTCGCTTTTAAAATCTAATTTCCATTTTATTGTTTTGTTGCTTATCTAATTTAATTAAAATATCTAATTCTACACTCCCAAGCTTAAACTGCTAAGATGCATCGGAAAATTACAAGTTCGATACAGTAAAGGACAATATGATTAGAGATTGGATTGTGTTTGCAGTTGAGGGATAACGGGTTACAAGAAAATTTATTAAAAATAATTAATCAATTTCATCCTTTAATATGATCTAATTGACAAATGTTGACTAGAGGAACATTCTACAATTTAGACAAGAGAAAGCAGCAAGCAGCCGACGTAAATGACGTTTCAAAATTTAAGTATAGTAGAAATAATCGTCTGCATGATGATCGTTTAAAGAGGCCTCTTCAGGTGCAAGTTGTTTATTAAAGAGGACAAATGGGAGTTGGCAAGCGTCAAATCTAGGATCTCTTGCCTAATGACAGTTTTGAAAGTACCTCTCTACAGGTACCTCTATTTTTGATGTCGCTGCTACCCCGCACTGTTTGCTTCGCGAATCATCCTTTCGGATATGATGCGAATCATCCTATCAGGCTGTCCAACCGTGTCTGCTTACAGGTTACAGAGTGGCTTCTGCGTTACCAGAAATTAGGCGACGGCCTCCTGTTTGGCCCTTTCCCTCAACATTTTCACCCTTTATGCCACCAGGGTCGTGGAGGGAACTCTGGAAAGGGAATAAGATTTACTTGGGAGTTTGGCAAAATGGCCGCTCTTGGACTCTTGTTTAGGTAATCACACAAGGACATCTGATGCGGCCTTAGCATGATGCGGGTTAACCTGTATAACTTCAATACTACTTATCATCAGGGTCTAGCGACGACTGTGAAGGCGAGTTTGCCGTTTTCGCTGTCCTGTTATTCCCTCATCCTGACTTGTGGTGGCTAACTTTTATCATCATTACGAGGCATCTTTTGTAGTTTCTTCCTTGGACCAGTTAATATTGCACCCACCGATGCTCTCCGTGCCTTTTCTTTTAACGCCTTTTGTTGACGCTATAATAGGAGCTTCACCATTCCACTTTATGAATGATCTTTAAATTTTGTTGCCCAAGAGTTGCTAGAATGGAAGAATCACGTGAGGGACTAGGCTAAGATTAAACTGAAGAGCGCCTGGTATCCAGAGCCCGCTTACTAGAGCCTTATTATCGTATCAGCTATTCATCTATCGACGTACGATGTTCCACCTTAGATTAGATTTTTGTCTCAAGGTTTTCTCTTTTAGCGCCGTAATTAATGCTGTTGCGAAATAACAATCAGTTTCCGGTGGTCTTCACGAAGAAGCAGAACGTACACTTGCGAATCATAGGGTGGCTACCGTAAATAGTCCCCGGGCGTACGTGCTACTAAGATGTAACAGAGGACCACCAAACAAGAACACGAGATAAATGGTTTTTGATTTGCACAATCCTCGAGAAGTGTGCCAATGTTGTTTGAATTCATCATATCGATTATGGATGCATTGATGCTCCATGATAAAATCGAAATTCAACGATAAAATTGAAACCGATGATTGATAGATCTTCCTCGAAGGGAACTCCGCGGTATACCCATCGACTGGACATCTTTGTTGTGGTGCCGTTTGGGCCAATATTACCCTGAAATGTATTCATTTAATTAGTAGGATTGTCTAGTTTTTTATTATTTTAACTGTTTTGTTGGCCGAAAACCATTCCCATTCTCTTTCAATTGCTTCAGGGATTAAATTTGCCTTTTTGTTCGATATATTTAACCAGTTCCAGAACTTAGTTTAACAGTTTTAATGAGTACTAATTCCAAACACAAATCGAAATCATATTGAAAAATCCTTTTTTCATTCTGACCGAATGGGGGTTCGATTACGCACATCCATGTTACCTTTTCGTTTCAGTAATTTTAACACAATTATTCTATCTCCACGAAATGAACAACCAACCAGATTTATTCCCAAATGTAAGTAAATAAGTCACACACAACATTTGAGCATAACTTCACCTTATCTTGAACACAGTGGAGATACAACATAAATGCATTAAAACTTTGCAACAAAAAATTTCGTTTTCCAAATTAAAAGAAAACTTTTTGAGGAAAATTTTAACGTAAGTAAATGCCAGATAACTTCTTATTGTCTAGCAAAATATGTTTCGAAATAAGATGTTCTCGTACAAGAAAACTACATTTTACTTTCAAATCAGTTTTCCAGAAAAGTGAAAATTGTGACTTACACCAGATAGCATTGACATGACGAAATGTAAAATTAAATTCATAATCTGATTACAAATTATTTTAACTTTCGCCAACATATTGCTAATTTTATTCGAATCTATAGTTTATTAGTCAAAGCATTAATTTATTTGATGACCTAAAACTATTTCTTTTTAAAATATGTATAAATAATTTTGTATGCCCACATCTCAGTTAAAGATTTAAATCAGTCGAAATTTATTTGCTTCCTATGTAAGATCATCAACTGGAATCGATAATGTTTTTCGCTTGTCCGTTATAAAGTATGTAAAAATGATCAATAATAATAAATAAACGAACAACAGAATTCAAACTTTCCTGATTGGTATCCGGAAATTGTATAAATTATAGTAGATACATCTGAGATGTCATCAGCTTCACAAACAAAATTAATTATAATTCATTTACAATAAAAAGAAACACCCACATGACACACCAATAACAGAAACCGCAATACTATATAATCACTTTTAATCAATTAAGGTATCTGTTTAAAAAATCATAATAAATTTCTTGAAATTAATCAATATTCCATTCTAGTCAGTTGGAGTTAAAGCAAAAGTGGAATTTTTGTCGATTTACACATCTATAACTAAAAATTATGGCAAACCATAAAAATTCATTTCAAATCACCTGGATGATCTGATTATTTAATATGCATAAAAGTAATTTAGACATTTACAATATTACAAAGTAGATTAATTACTCGTACATTCATTTAAATAAATTATATGCTATTAAATTTTAATAGGTTTTTTTATTTAAATGTATTAGAACTATTTTTATATTCACTTTATACTACATATAAAAACCCAAACCATTATTAATTGAATTATATTTTAATTACATATTTAAAATAAATTTTAATTTATTACACAATTTTATTTTATTTCTCTCGCGTCAAAAGAATTTTAATAATTTATTACTTAAAACAGCAACAATAATAAAACATTTTTTTGTTTAATTTATTATAAATTTATTGTTATAAATTAGGTCACCAACCGATCGTTCTATTGGCGGAAAAAGTTGGTATGTGTAATGTAATAAATTAATAATGTTTGATATAAAAAAAACAGCGTTTCTTAATACTTGGTTAAATAAGGAACGTTAATAGTGCTTTGTCTGGACATATAAAGGGTTCGAAAATTCATAAGTAGGTACATCAATGAGGCTAGTTTTTTGTAATTAGAATTTGCGTGTTTGTTTAAAGATGTGCGTACTACGTAGCCAACTAACAAAGTTTCACAAAATTTTTAGTTTTTTTGCTCTAAAATGAAGGAATGGTGCATCTTGTTGAGGTCGATTTGTTATATTGTGCACTTTTGGCGATTTTATTCCATTTATGTTGTGATTTCGGTTGTTTGGATCCGAAACAACTTAAATAAATAAAAAATTAATTTAAATGTTTCCATAATGACGATACTCCCAACTGCATTAGTTAACATTTTAGATAATCATGGCGTGCAACGTCAATGTCGAGCTTTGCTGGATACTGCCTAACAATCATCTTTCATAACATAAGAATTAGCGCAAAGATTGGGTTTAGCCCGCGGGCGCGGGCAGATCAAACGGAAGCACATCATTCAGTTTTATGTCCAGATTTAATTCGTACCCAGTCATAATAGTGAAGGCTTTGATTATACCGCATATTACATCATCGTTACCTGCCATTAAAGTTAATGTTACAACTATAAAAAATCTCAAAACCATTAAATTAGCTGATCCGGAATTCTTTAAATCTGGATCAATCGATGTATTGCTTGGAGCAGATATAATGTTTCATTTCCTCGAAGATGGCCTTATGAAATTAGATTTTTCCAGACTGGTTGCTAAACTCACAAAACTGGGATGGATTGTATGCGGAAACTCTGACAACGAGACATATCAATCAAAATCATTCACAACATTGATAGATATCGATGCAAAATTACGAAGATTCTGGGAGGTTGAAAGTGTTAATGAAGTTCCCCTAAAAGAATATACCGAAGAAGAGGAGGATGGCAAATTTATTACAGCATTACCATTCAAGGAGAAAGACAAGGAATTAGGATCCACTTACAACATTGCGCTCTCCAGGCTATTGGCAATGGAACGGCGGTTCAAGCTACTAGATTCTAATTTTGAATCACTATATACAAAATTCATGCAGGAATATCTAGAATTGCACCACATAAATAAGATTGAGATTGAGCCAGCACTGCTTCGCAAGAGTTATATCTTACCCATCATGGAATCATAAAGGACACGAGTACTACCCCAAAGTTACGAGTGGTGTTTGATGCTTCCGCAAAATCCACTACGAGTTCATCATTAAATGGGAATCTACTGGTTGGTTCCAATATTCAATCAAGATTATTTCAAATTATTGTTCATTTTAGATTACATCGCTACGTGTTGGTTGGGGACATAGAGAAGATGTACCGTCAGGTATGGGTTCGCGAAGATAATACCAAACACCAAATAATTCTTTGGCGAGATGATCAACAGAATATTCGTCCATTCGCATTGAAAATCATAACTTATAGTACAGGATCAGCATCCTTTATGGCAACAAGATGTTTGAAGGAATTATCAGATCTGTGGAGAAATATAACACCAGAAGCGTCCCGATCAATCTTATGTGATAGGCATGTAGATGACCTAATGACTGGTGCACCAACTGAGATTGATTTATTGAAACTAAAAGACGATATATTAAAAGTATTAAGCAGTGGAGGGTTCCACCTGAGGAAAATGTGTTCTAATAATTCTACCGTTCGAGATAGTGTAAACATAAAGGACTCAAATATTGGGGACATCCATCAAATCTCAGATCATCCAGAGCCAATGAAGTTATTGGGCATTGGCTGGGACCCAATTACGGATCAATTTCTTTTTCAAGTAAAATTAGATCACAAAACATCACACACCAAATGGAGTCTGTTGTCAGACTCAAGTAGTATCTTCGATCCTTTGGGTTTAGTATCTCCAATAGTCATCAGGATAAAGATACTATTCCAAAGTTTATGGCTGCGAAAAATAGAATGGGACGAAGAACTTCCGCCGGAAATTAACAAATCGTGGAATAAAATTCGAGAAGACATCAGCTGAACTCCTGAATTCAAAATTCTTAGATGGATAGGAACATCAACTACAGTAAGCATTCATGGGTTTTGTGATGCCAGTAAATGAGCCTATGCAGCAGCAGTGTATACAAGGACACTATCGGCTGAAGGGTTCATCACTAAGTTGCTGTGTTCCAAGACCAAAGTGGCACCTTTAAAGCAAGTAAGTCTTCCCAGGCTGGAGCTAATGGGAGCCGTGCTTCTCAGCAGACTGGTGACACAAATATCTGCGTTGTTAAATATGACCATCGGGTCTGTTACACTCTGGACAGACTCGCAAATAGTGCTTGACTGGCTTTCTAGTCTGCCGAGGCGTTAGACTACCTTTGTTGCTAACAGAACAGCCGAGATTTTTAGTACTCACAAGAGAGACATGTGGAGACACGTACCATCTAAACACAATCCTGATGACTGTGCAACGCGAGGTAAAACGGCAAATGAGTTAGCTGAATATAATCTATGGTGGAATGGTCCTATATGGCTATTAGGAGAGGAGGAAAATTTGCCCAGTCAACCAAGCATACCCAGAACAACAGAGGAGGAGGCATTATTTGTGCATAATACTACGATTCAAGAAGCTCCAGAGAACGAATTAATGAGCAAGATAATCATGAAATATAGCAGCCATTTCAAAATGCAAAAAATGTTAGCTTATATACAGTACAAGGCTTCCTATCATTATATCGCATAAATCTCCAGTGGCCATTGCTCTAACACACGATACAAATGAATCTCATCAACATTCAGGAACTAATCTACTACTCAGCTTGGTACGTCAAAACTACTGGGTAATTAGAGGAAAGGACGTGGCTAAGAAGGTGTTCAAAAGGTGTGTACGCTGCTTGAGACAGAATCCTAGAAAGACACAGCAAATAATGGGGCAGTTACCTAAAGCGAGAGTAGTTCATACAGTACCATATGGAACCGTTGGAGTTGATTTCTGTGGGCCGTTCAAGGTCCACGTATTCCGCCGGAGAGGTTCATTTCCAGTCAAAACTTATTTGTGCATATTTATTTGCTTTTGTACTCATGCCCTACACGTAGAAGTTTGCATGAATTTGACCACAGAATCATTTCTGTGACTGTGTCATACCGTCTATTGTGACAATGGTACTAACTTCGTTGGTGCGAAGAATTATCTGGAGGAAATTCAAAAATTGTTGACCAAAAACTGCGATGATATCGCATCTAATCTTCTCAAAAATAAAATAACTTGGCGTTTCATCCCACCGAGAGCTCCCCATCAAGCAGGTCTATGGGAAAGTGCGGTTAAATCAAAGAAAATCCAAATCACAAGAACCATCGGTAATGTCTACCTCACCGTTGGAAGAATTTTTAACATTGGTCACTCAAATCGAAGGCGTGCTAAATTCCCGACCACTATGCGAAGCCGATACAGATGACTTCACCGCTCTGACACCCGCATATTTTTTAATAGGGCGACCATTGTATCAAGTTTATGAATCACTCCAAGATCAAACTTTATCTCATCATGACAGATGGGATGTTGTTAAACGAATGTATGAGCATTTTTGGAAGCACTGGCAGCTGCAATATATAACATCATTACAAAAAAGATCGAAATGGCAATATTGGCACGAAAACCTGCAGCTAGATGACATCGTCTTAATTCATGATAATCACCTTCCTCCAAGTCAATGGTTATTGGGACGAATTATGCAGTTATATCCTGGCGACGATAACAATAGCCGTGTTGTAGACGTCAAAACAAAAAGCGGATACTTGAAACGACCAATACAAAATCTTTGCCGTCTACCAAAATTTGATTATTTGAACCTGATGATTCAACACGCGGAGTATGTTTGGATCCGAAACAACCTAAATAAACAGAGAATTAATTTAAATGTTTTCATAATTAATTAAAAATATGTATACTTAGCTTTATAATTACTCAAATAATCAAGTTGTCATCAAGTTGTCAAATAATCACAATCACAACAAATACGTCATTGTTACTCTATAACTCAAACGTAAATGTCAAACGTAATATTACTTTATCCGTGTTTTATTTCTGCCTAAGTTTATTGAGGAAACCATCTTGGATTTACAATACGATACCAACTTCTTCTAATTAATAATAAATTTGCCAACTCATACTGAGGAATCATTTAACCTGAAGCAGCTGCACCCTGATTCTCTAAAAAATAAGATAATGGGTAAACGTGTAAACCCGTAAAAAGCAATGCTTTCTTTTATTAGTTTGAAATTTTTGATTTTATTTGAAGTAGTAGCCAATTGAAAAATTGCGAATTCATTAAAGTAAGCTTCGCTTTTTGTAAGTTAACACGTTTACCCATTATCTTATTTTTTAGAGAATCAGGGCCCTGGTATTGTAACCAGAATATCATCATAAATTTATCCATCGGTTTTTCCAACCAACTAATACACCCTGCGCCATTGAAATGTTCGATTTCGATTATTTACTATTTCATGCAATTCTCTCCTAGATTTTACCTCATTCGCTATTTTTTTTTTTTGTTTTTTTATTTTTCAGCATATTTCACGCCTTATTAGGTATTTAAAACCAAACTAAGGATGATATTCGTTCGGTATCAATTAAGTAGTCAAAGAGTTAATTTTACAAAGTGTCGCTCTAAATTAAATGCTAACGAAAAAGCCAAAATTTTGCAAGCAAAGGCAAAAAGTACACACATTCACAAATTGTAAGAGTAATTTAGTGTAGCCAAACAGCAATTAGAAAGTTTTTAAGGCACTATTCCGAAAATCAAACGATAATTTGGCTCTGATGCAAAGAGGAGAACTTCTGTTTCAACAAATCGAATTTCAGATATTTAGATCTTAAGCAAAGGGTTGCTACGGCTTTGGAGCTGAGAAGATAGCTTCTAATAGCAACAACCGACATTATTTCAGTTCATACTATTAAAAGGAACTTGGTTTATATGCTTGTCGCCCTGCGAGAAAATCATTACTGACAGCAAAAATGGCAGCTGCAAGCCTCAAATTCGCAATAGAATGAAAAAACTGAATGCCCAGGGATTGACGTTGGTTCATATTCTCGGATAAATCCAAATTCAATATCTTTGGACCCGATGTAAGGACAAGGGTTCGGCGACAAAAAGGCAAACGGTATTTAACAGAATGTATTTCGCCCACAGTGAAAAATTCACCATATGTTATGGCCTGGAGAGCCATAACAGCCTTTGGAGTTTGATCACTATGCCTTCTGGATAGTTCAGAAAACGGAGGAAAATATAAAAAAAATATCGAAACCTGAATCGTGACTATTGAGGACCCGACTCAATACATCGGTATTCCACTCTTCCAGGACGATTACTCTCCGTGAGTTATTGACGTTATTTGTGAAGTAAGAGTGCTTAATTTTAATGTCTATTTTGTTAAGGTAGCCGAATTTAACAATAGCTTGGTGATTGAGTCGTTACCCTGGACAGGAAATAGTCCTGACCTCAATATTGTTGAAAATTTTTGGTCCTTCATGGGAAAGAAGAATTTGTAATCTTTAAGCTGAAAAGAGCCAAAGGACCGAGAAAACTTATAGAAAAAGTCTGGTTTGAAGAAATAACAATATATTATTTAATCAAACTTTAGAATTCAATGCTGATCGGGATTAAGGCCATTCTAAAAGTCAAGGGCTGGGTTATTAATCATTGATTTTAAAAAGTTCAATTTTTCTCAAAATATTTTGGTTGAGATGAATTATTTTATTTCTGTTAATTCTTATTTTGAATGAAAATTACCATTGCCAACAAAAAACTATTTTTCAATTGAAATAACTTTGTTAAAAACACTGTAAAGACCTACCAAATTGTTACGAGGTAAGGCGTAATATTCCTTATCCGACGTTATGTAGGTCTAAAATGTCGGATTACCGTTATTTTTATTTGAATATATTCGGAATAGTGTAAAAATTGTTTTGATAATCAGAATCTATCATTTTTGCTATCTACTTTTGAAGCAAACGGTGGTATTTCCAAAATTTACTTTATAAATTCAAACCGAACATTTCAATGGCGCAGGGTGTATTTGTGAGTTCAGTCACTAAAAGTGAATTGTTTATTGGGTATTATTAAATGCACCCCAGAATTTGTTTTACTATGGAAACGATAATTTCGGATTTACTATAATACTTTTTTTTTGTTTTTTTTTACATATTTTACAACAGAGTAGAAAAGCTGCTATAAAAAAGAATTCAGCAGCGCTAAGTACGCACATCGATTAAATGTCAAGTGTAAATTACTTTCCAGTATTAAGAAATCCACCAATACTTTAATCTTCGAAATTGGCCAAAAGGCACTAGGCGTAATCACCAGAGAAATAAAGAAATTAGTAAATCACTACACGTTTCGTAGAATTCGTCTGATAACGCTCGAGTTTAATTACTTAGTAAATCACTACACGTTTCGTAGAATTCGTCTTATAACGCTCGATTTTTCGATTTCTTTTTAAAGTACTCTCGTCATAACGGTTTGGTTTTTGTTGTTGTAATATGCACATTTGTTCAACAACAACGAGTTAAAGTCAAAATGTTGATAAAAAAAATTTAAAAATTCATGCATTAGAGGCTTAAAAAATTACTGTGGAACGGGAAAAATTAACGGTCGAAATCAAATGGATTTTTTCTGAAAGCGTGTATGACGATTTTTTTGGAAACGCTAAACAACGGTATTTTGCACTGTTTGGAAACATAAAAGAAGCCAGAACCAGTTTGGAAACATAAGATCACCAGCTGTGACAAAATTACATCCTGGAGAAGCGGTGATTACTACGCAAGGTGAAACAACAACCACCGGAGAAGTTGATAATGTGGGTGCTATTTCAGAAAAGGAATGGTTCATAAATTTGACGAGTTAAGATCCTCTAGACGGGGCCAAAATTCTCAGTTTAGATAATAAATGTTGTTTACCTTTTAGGAAGGATTCTGTTCCTTATAATAAAATTATTGCGTTGCGGATATAGACTCTATATTATAGAGAGTGGGAATCTCAAAATTAGATGAGGAAACTCTTTATAATATTAGAAATAGATTTATAAATATTTTAACAAATTTTAAGTGCAGTAACATTTCAAACAAAATTGAAAAACCGCAAAAAATTCGGGATTCATTTAGGGCTAAAAGGTTTTTGAACGAAAGGGCGAAATTTGTGTATTAAAAGCTGACAAGGGTAACACAACGGTTCTCATGAGCAAAACTGAATATTTGGAGAAAATGAACTTACTCTTGTCAGACAACAATACATATTGTGAAATTAAAAATTTGGCATTTCTTCAATTCAAAATCAAACAAATTTAAATTTAATGATAAGCTGTTGTGAACGTTTAGGTAAAATTGACAATGTAGTGGCGAGAAACTTAAAAAATTATAATGGTACCAATCCTCGGATATACAATTTACCAAAAATCCACAAGGATGGTTGCCCACTGAGAAAAATTGTAAGTTATTTAGGATCACCACTGTGCAATTTATCTAAATTTTTGTCTAATATTCTAAATTGTTTTGTTGGAAATAATGTTTTTTCGATAAAAAACGCGGAAGATTTTAGACATAAAATTCAAAATATAGTTCTACCTCAAAATTATATGGTAATATCTTTGGACGTTGAATCTTTGTTTACCAACGTAGGCTCTTTGTTGGTATTAAATTTTAATTAAAAAACATTTTGGAATGATATAAAATTAACAAGCAACACTAATTTAGATTTGAATAACGTTTTGGAAGGATTAAAATTTGTTTTGAATAACACAGAATTTAGTTTTAACGGAAGATGTTTTAAACAAGTTTTTGGATCTCTAATGGGTCAGTCCAACAGTGGCTAAACTTGTTGATGGAGTATATTGAGACTGAAGTATTGAAAATATCTTTTCAAACTATTTCCTTTTTTAGGTATGTGGATATTATTTTTAAGGCACAAAATGTCCTAGAGTCACAATCTAACTTAGTATATAAGTTAAAGTGTTCTTGTAGAAGAGAATATGTTCGTCAAACCGAACAATATTTAGAAAAGAGGTTATACCTACATATTTATGATTCCACAAAAACCTTTAACCAAAAACAGGGCAATCTCAAACCATTTACGACAAACTGGCCACTCTTTATCTATAGAGCATGCGACAATTTTGGATAAGGAAGAAAATCTGATTAAAAGGCTTATTTTGGAAGGTACAGTATTGTGCAAATTAATGCGAACAAAGTAACAAAATTTTTGTAATTTAATCTATATTTTATTTAAAAAAAAATCATATATTTAATAATTTATGTGCCCTCCTTTTTTCTTTATAAGGTCATGTATTCTATTCGGCATTGATTCTATTAAATTTTGGCAGATTTTATCCATAATGTCCGGGTCATACCAAATATTATTGATAGAGGTCTCCATTACCTCTAGGGTACTGCAATCCAGCTTTCTTAATTTTGCCTTCATAATTGCCCACAAATTCTCGATGGGGTTGACATCAGGCGAATTTCCAGGCCAATCCAATGTTGTAATAGAATTATCAGCTAAATATTTTTTAACAGCCTTGGATGTGTGTCAAGGAGCTAAGTCTTGTTGGAAGATTGGGTGATTCCTTTTTTTCATGTTTTTCAATATTGGAACCGCATTATCCATCAGAACATCGATATATTGAGCTGAATTCATCATCCCAATGACTGGGCATAATGGACCAACACCATTAAAATTGAAGCATCCCCAGAACATTTTTTTTTCTGGATGTTTTACAGTTTGATCAAGGTGACCTGCTTTAATCGATTCACCTTTACTGCGACGCACATATTGTGTGCGTTGACCGTGCACTTCAAAATGACTTTTATCAGAAAACAAAACATTTTTCCAATTGTTAACTGTCCAGTCTTTAAATTTTTTGGCCCATGCCAATCTTTTGGTCTTCATTTTGGTTGTTAGAAGCTGTTTTTTGTAGGGTCTTCGTGCAGATCTTCCAAATTCCAAAAGTCTTCTTCGCACTGTTGATGGATCAATGTTAATTCCAGCATGTTGTAACTCGATGTTTAGCTCAGCACTGGTCTTTGTAGGATTTATAATACTATTTCTCAACAATATTTTATCGTCTCTTGGAGAGGTCTTTCGCTTACGCCCACATTTACCCTTTCTTTTCGGTGATGTGGACGAATTTTTTGAGGAAAGCCGAACAAACTTATTGACGGATGTCAGACTCACTTGGCACTCTTGGGCAATTTGTCTCTGAGTCATAGATGAGTATTTACTCAATGTGATAATTTTTTCGCGAACTTTAACCGTTAAATCCATTATTAAAACTAGAACTTGTTTATGTGTTATGATGCGTGCAATGTGTTATGATCGACTGAAATGTTTATTTCACAACTAACAAAATGAAAAATAAAAGAAATACTGATTGTTACCCTTGAACATAAACAAACAAAATATATTGATGTAAAAAACAAAGGCAATTTACAGTTTTATTTGACGAAATTTTAAGTATTCATTATGATTTTAATAAAATATTGCTATGTTCGCATTAATTTGCACAATACTGTATACATAATAAAAAAAAATTCAAAGTCCTCAAAATTTATTAAATATACAAGAAATTTCCAAATTTTTGTTAAATTATTATGATAATATTATTTTAAATTGACTTTTCCTGTAATCTTATTTTTAAATTTAATCTTTGTATTATATAAAATTTATTTTTGACCATAAACTTAAATACTTTAGACATTACTGTAAAATTTGAAAAACACCCAATGAAACAGATTTGTTTATAATTAATTTACCCCTGAAGATGACGGAATATACCGTCGAAACGTAGGCGTATATACAAAATAAAAATAAGTTAAACAACAAATAAATCGTTTTAATAAATTAAAATAAAAACTTAATTAGAAAAAACCCTAAATTAAAAACTTTGTACAAGTTTAAAACTTTTTTAAATTGTGAATTAATTTAATTTGATATAAAAAAAATAGTTTCGATCTGCTCAAAACCAAAACTAAATTATTTTCGCCCATACTTCATAAAGTAAACGCAAAAATATAATCAGAATGTTAATACATTGGTATAACATTATAAATTAATATAATATCCGTGGTCGCAATCGCAAGTACTAATCGCTTAAGTCAAGTTAAATAAAAAATGAGTGGTTTACTTAGCCCAGTTGCAATATATATTTATTTGTAAGAGTTATGCAACACATGGAATTTATTGTTTTACGTGTTACGTTAAATAAAATATTGATGTTGTATCGTAAATTCGTTCAAGTTACAGAATCAAGCTAAGTACATCTAAAGGCAAAAAAAGATCAGGCGAATTCAAATGGAAAAGAAGATCCACTTAATGATACAAATTTGCAAGCAGATATGCAATCGGACCTTAATGGAAGTGATTGTGATGATGCAGATCATCATTATCACAAATAATGATACAAACTTTTCAGAGCAAGCTAATTACACCAAGTGTAAATTATATTATGGATAATGACGATGGTGTGTACATTCAAGCAGTTGAGAACGCCATAGCAGATGATAACAATGGTTTAACTTTACCAACAATAAAAAATACAAAATAAATTGAAAAAACAAAGCATATCTGATTTACCTTATACTGACCGTCTATAGCCATGTATCTCGTGATCTATACTCCAACGCTGCAACTACGTAGAAACCAACAAATGCGTCTAGTATACCTCCAATTGGTAACACCCGGGCAATAATGTAAATAAGTCGGCTAAATACCAGATGCGAGTGCAGTATATTATAAATGAGCAATGAGAGGAACGAATATGGAAAATAATACCCCAGGTGGTAGACCTGTTACTCAGGTAAAGCCACCCTCTTCGGAGGTCGGTCTCGTGGATTCTGGGGGAGATCCGCCATTGCTATACTACAATTATTTTAACCAATCCCAAGATATGTTGGTGTTAAACAAGCTTAACTGAGCGAATCAGAAAATGATACTTCTCACCCCTTCCAGAGGAGTAATAAAGTATCGTATTCTCCGATAAGAGGCCGTAGTCCTATTGGGGCCAGCAGCAAGAACATTCGTTAAAGCTTTTAAGCCAAAGGAAGCAATCTATCCTACTTCTAGCCAGACTACAACTGAACCAAGAGTACCATAAGGATGAAGACGAACTACCTCGAGAAACTGAGTGGATAAGAGTTAAAGGTTACAGAAAAAAGAGAAAACTAAATAATACGCCCTCCCCACCTCAATTAAAGGATGATGTTCCAAATATTATCCAGAAACCACAAAAAAAATACCTCCACCACCACCAATAGTAATAGATGAAGTCAAAGACTACGATTTACTCTATGAGAAATTAAAAAAAAAATAACTACAACTGATAAGTTCCGGAGAAATGTCAAAAATTAGAGGATTCTGTGTTGATTCTTTGGTTCCACAACCAAATATTAAAGTTCATGGCTGACTTATTATTTTATTATGTGTTATGTAACTTATTCGAACCAGTGCCAAAAGCATATCTCCTCCACTCAGATCTTAATAAACATCTAAAAAACAGCTACAATAAACAACTTGGCTTCTTTTGTCGTGCCTGTTCACATCCCTGCGAGCTGCGACACAATAAAATAGTGTAAAGCGCATCAACGTTCCCTAGGCCACGAAGTAGCTTCGGTAGATGTAGACGGGGTGCCAATAGCAGCTAATCAAAGACCTGTTGGGCGTAGGGTAATAGACGGATAGGTTTCGCGAGATAGTGGAGGCAGAACGTACGTCCAAGTCATAACAGAGTCGGAGAGAGCCTTTGGTTCCAATCAACTGAGGTCTATATCGAATGATATAGATACGGGGATGACTGAGTCTGACAATGAGGGTCGTAGTCAGGAGTTTGTTCCAGAAGAACTATCACATAATACAACACGTAGAGCGCGTGGTCGTGGCGAAACCAGCGCTGCCGTAGAATTAGAAATAGGGCCAAGAGAACTAAATGAGCCGAAGCAAGACCCTATTCCCAATCAAGCAGAGCTGAGGACGAGTGATACAGATGGTGATGTTATTTCACGAGTAGGCGCGTTAATAAATGATACTGAGATAAGATCCCAGATACGGATGACGTTATTGAATGACCCAGATGAGAGACCTAACGAAATCGAGATTACAGAACAAACAACATTATCGACATCACAAAGCATTCCAATAATCCCTCGTAGGGTTATTATCTCAGCGGCAAGATCTGTTCGAGTGGTAGATAGCAGCTATTGCGGAAATCCAAAGCGCTGAGCATGAGGTCGAGCTGAACTATGCTTATAATAAAATCATAGCGCACATACAATGCTCTCTCCCACCGCCTAGCAGGCGCCGTCCAGGATTAACACCGCCCATTCTCACACCAGTAGAACAGGCGACTCGCATCCAACGCGAGTTTCGCAGAAATCGAAAGAGAGCAGTACAGTCAATTCTTCAGGAATCGAGGTTCCAGTGTACAATTGATGCAAATACGGTCACGGATCACTTCACTAAAGTCTTGACCGGAGATCAGAGCTATAGACCGTCTACAATGGAACCAGTACATACAACCCTTGGAGGATCCTCTAAATAGCCCCTTCACCCGGGATGAAATAATGACAAGACTTAAATGTAGCAAGAACTCCGCGCCTAGACCGGATAGAATAAAATACAACACCATAAAGAAGTTTGATCCTAAGTGCATTATCCTAGAGTGCCTATTTAATAAAATTAAGGATACCGGCGGGATTCCACATCAGTGGAATGAGTCGACAACAATCCTCATCCATAAAAAGAATGACCCGATGGATATTACGAATTGGTGACCTATTACATTATCAAATACGATTCAAAAACTATATGCGACCTGCTTGTCTACACGTGTGACGAATTGGGCGATTTCTGGAGGCCTTATCTCATCAGTGCAAAAGGGCTTTATGCCGTATGAAGGGATGTATGGAACACAATTTTGTGGTGCAATCTATTATTGAGGATTGCAGAAGACAACATAAGACGTGCTTTATGGTTTGGCTTGACCTCACTAATGCGCTCGGGTCTGTTCCTCATGCCTACATCTTTCAAGCGCTACGACAAGTGGGGCTTCCTGATACTTCAACGATCGAGCATCTATACAAACACGCCAGAACGAGAATCCGGTGTGACACCATACACTCATAGCCAATCCCAGTGAAAGCCTGAAAGCCGGTGTTAAGCAGGGCTGTCCACTGAGTCCAATCGAACACCTAGTGCGCGCGGTATTATCTCTTACAGGAGGGTACACCATCTATGGCAACACACAATATACTGGCCTATGCTGATGACCTGGTATTGATCGCTGACAAACAAATCGATCTCCAGAAATGCGCATCATTACATATAGACGGAGCTAAACGCTCAACTATTCGCTATGAATATTCAATTAGAGGTCGATCAATTCCGATCATGGAATATTCTGAGGCATACAACCATCTGGGTATACCATCCGGGCTCCGAACCGTCCACTTTCCGGACACGGACAACCTAATGAAGGAAATAGAGAAAATTGACAAGTCACTGCTTGCCCCTAGGCAGAAGATCGAGGCAATCAATGTGTTTGTAATTCCGCAGCTTGACTTTATACTAAAATGTGGAAACGTAAGAAAAAACCACTGACGGAATTGGATAAAGTGGTAAAAAAAAACAGTAAAGAAATGGATGAATCTCCTCCAGAGAGCCAGTGCAGAAGTGATTGCCACCTCTTATGAAGATGGTGGAGCAAACATCTTGCCGACCGGTCCTCTTCACGACATAGGAAGTATTGTCCATGCAGTGGAAATGCTGAAATGTCGCGACGCCAGCACACATAGACTGGCGGGAAAAAATCTTGCGGCTGCGGTTAAACCAAAAATAAAGCAAGTACCATCACAAGCCGATATTATCCAATACCTGAATCGTTCCCTGCAAGGTGAGTTTAAAAAGGACGGAGATTATTCAAATATATGGTCTCGTGCTCGAAATGCTGTACGAAGATTGTCTATACCAATAACATGGGATGTAACTGAAACAAAGACATTAGCAATTAAAATTAATAATGGTGACGTTGCAGTACAATTAGCCGAAAGATGTCTCCGATCTGCGTTCCGAAAACAAATTTAAACAAACCAGATCAAGGGAAGGTATTTAAATTGTCAACGAAATCTACGTCTTCAAATCATTTCCTACGATCTGGCAATTTCACTCAATTTGCGGAGTGGCGATTTGTTCATCGGGCTCGCTTAGACGTCGTGCCACTTAATGGAAACCGCCGATTCAGGGAAGGTGACAGAAGATGTAGGGTATGTGGGTATATAAACGAAACACCGTCACATGTAATATGTCACTGTCCGCCACATTTTGCCATGATCACATCCAGGCACAATGATGTGCAGAACCGCCTGGTAGCAGCAATACCAGCAAAAAGCAGCAGAATAATTGAGATCAACCACACCGTTACTGGGACGGCATCCAGCTTAAGGCCAGATATTGTCATTACAGGTAGCGATAACAAGTCAGTTACAATCATTGATGTCTGCTGTGCGTTCGAAAATGGGATGGTTGCTTTTTCTATAGCACGCTCCGAAAAAAATTAAAGTACGAGGGAATCGTGAGAAAATTGAGACAAAAAGGGAATCGAGTGTATGTCAACGCATTTATCGTTGGTGCACTCGGTTCCTATGGGGCCCTCAAAATGAAGCCGTCATTAAGCGGCTAAAGATCAACGGCCGCTATGCTGGCCTAATGCACAACTAATGGTTTCTGATGTGATCAGATGGAGTAGAAACATCTATGTAAAGCATACTTCTGGAATTAGTGATGGTGCTCCAGAAGTCAACAATAGCTTAACCGGAAACTCTAACAGTTAATCATATATAATTCATCGACTACCTATATCAAAACATGTAAGGCAACTTTAGTGACATGTGATTATTTATTTATCAATTACTTGTATAAACAAAATTTTTTCTTTATATCATAATTTAAAATAATAATAAATATTTGTCTTATTATAACTTAGAATCCTAATCGTATGAATTACCTATTCTTGTGTTTTGTGCACAGCTGAAAATAATAAAAACCAACTATCGTGTTTATTAAATTTAACTTCTTATATACGAGTACTCTAAATTTGAAATCAATATATATTATTTGGCTCTATTTCGAATTTCGCGAAATTAAAAAAAAAACAAAAAAAATCCTTAATTACCTATTAAATTGTACACTACTGTACGTGCATATCCTTTTTGGTTTAACGTAACAGTTCGGTGCCATGGTAAATTGATTGCTAGAAGCAATAACAGAGGTAATCGCTCATCTATTTTAAGCTGTAAATATTGCAACTGCAGCTTAGTGTAAAATACTTCTTTGTATTACAAAAGTAATTCTGTGTGCCACATTGTAAAACTAATAGCACAATGATTAATTATTCGAAACGATTACGTTTATTGGCTGATCGTTGAATTTGACATTTTTAAACTTTTTCCTGAGACGCAAAATTGTAGCTGTGGAGCCTCACCACAAAGTGTAATAAAATTGGATCAAAGGAATGCGTACCACTCAGCAAAGCTAAGCCAGCCATCCGAACGATATTATTTTCTATTATTAATTCTCGTACCATCAATTTTTTGCTTTTACTGGCAATAAAAATATTGTAGAAATTCCAATTTTTTTTCAATTTTAAAATCGGGACATTGAAAATAGAAATCCCTATACCTATATGATGCGGCTTATTCCTTAATATTTTTTTTTGTTTTCAATTTGCTGGTCATTTAGTATAATATTTAGATTCATAAAATAATTTCAATAGATTCATCAATAACTACTATTAACACGAATCTGTTCCATGACGCAGAAATGAGTACACATACAAATTTCTAAGTTTCAAAGGCTTCACAGACGTCACTTTCGGAAGCAGACTGCTAAATATAAATATGGAAGTAGAATTGAAGCTTGAATGAGAGCAGTTTGAGAAGAGAAGATGAACTTCAGAAATTTGGGCTAGTTGGTAAAACAAAATACTATAATGGAACAATAACGTTCCGTGGAGCATGGTTTAACAACTACTGATAATATCTTTTTCATATTGGTTGTAATCCGATACATAACAAAAATAAATATTTATTATATGTTTTTTGCAAATAAAAATTAAATAAACTAAAATTATTTTATTTTTAATCATGAAAATGTTTTTTCAACGAAATAAGTACACTGTATGTACATATACTGTAACTATTGAAAATTGGAATTTACGAATTAAAATAGAAATTATTTATTTTTTAATTTGTGTTGTTTTGTCCTGAAAATTAAAATACGAGTAGTTTTACGGTTTCACTAAGTAATATGTTCTACCTGCAGCGGCGGTATTAAAAACCTAATTTTTTCTGTATTTATCACTAAATGAAACGACCAAATTCTTTCAGGTTATAATGTTACGTGTATAAAATTATGTATTAGTATAATATACTCAAATCAACTTTTAATCCAATATGTAAATAATACTCGTATTGTGCAAAAAACGTAAGTTGATGAGAATACATATTAGAAATAATTGTAAAACTAAAAACAAAATTCCGAAACAGTCTTAAAAAGGATTACTTATATTACCACGACATTCTAAAATAATATTCCGAAGTATTATTCTTTTGTTATTTATTTGAAAAGCACGAAAACAAGATTATATTATTTATCATAACAAGAAATTATAAATAAAAAAATGTGTAACAAATTGATACTCAGCTGACACCTGAGAACATTATTCAGATTACTGAAATCGTAAAAAACTATTTAAATAATAATGTATTTTAATATAGATTGAATGTGATTTTTTACGTTATACACATATCAAATCTTGGGGTGCGCATGGTATGGTGCCGTGTCCGGAAATAAAGTCAATTTCTTTTTGAAATGATTTAAAGTCGTAAATTTTGAATTTATAGTGAATCGTTCAGTATTATTTATACATTTTAAATTGCTGCCGTGAAATAAAGTACAATTGGAAGTAAAGTCAATTGGCTTTATTTTGATTTACTATGAATATAAATTTGTTTTTGTGTCTTTTTCAAATGTAGGGTTGCCCACTTTTTAAAGTGTTTCACCCGTAGGTCGAGATGTAAAAACAAGAAAAACTTCAATATTTCGAAAAAAGACAAAAAGTTAAAGTTTAATGAAATTAATTTTTCTGAAAAAGTTTTGCCTGTACTGGAGTTTAAAATTTAACAATAGGGTAAAACACCCAATAGCAAGCACCCTTAAGAAGAGACACAACTTTCTGTGCTCATAACTAAGCAACTAATATTCTAACTCCTATATGTTTGTGATAAGATTAACTGTGTAACATCCAAGTGTTAAATCAAGTAACAATCTAGGGTTTAAAAATAAATAATAAATCGGTTTTTGATCATAATTCACAGCACGGTCCATTTTCCAGTAACGGGCACTGAAAAACTAATAACAAGCACCTATTGTTTCCCAAAGTGGGCACCTTTTTTTTGGAAATTTGTTAATTAGACAGATGCAATTATTAATCAATTTTAAATACCTAGTAAAACATTTATTGATACAAAAATTCTTTGGTTTATTAAAAAACATCAAGCTCATAAGTACCTAGTAGCTACTAAAATTATATTTTCTGTATTTAAATTCTATTTTTATATAATAAAAATAAAAAGTAAATTTATATAAATAGATAGGTGAATATATTGTGTAACGAATTAGGCGGCATCAGCGGTCACCAACAAGCAATTAGTCCCGAATTAGTGCCGTTCGTTACTGAATTTTTTTCATCACCTATTCAGAGCTTTGACGTGGTCATATTATGCCGGCTAAGGCTCAGGGAGTGAGGTGGGGTTTGTCAAAGATGAATAGATGCTAGTGGACCACGAGGATTGGGTTGAGATGGAAATACGAGGATGGACATAACATAGGAATGGAATCAAGGCATGGATCTACCTACCCGAACATACTGCACGACACTTACCAGTTAATCCTTACGTAACGCTTTTAGTTTCTCATCCTGAAAAGCAACAAACTAGGCGAACAAGCGAAACAAATCTAACCGGGTTTTTAAGTGTTGAAAATACTTCAAAAAAATTCGTTAATAATAAAAATGTATTTATAACTACTTTTGTAATACCGAAAGAAAGAGAAAAAAAAAATGAATAATCAAATACAAAATATATCTTAAGATCTATATGACGTCAATTCATACCCCAAACCAAAAGAGAAAAATAAAAAAAATACTTAAAACTAATAATTAAGCAAAGAAACAATAAAGAAAATATAAAATTAAAAAAAAATATAAAATGTAAATAAAAGAAAATTCTTAACTTAACTGGCCACAGCTGATTCCGAAGCTTCTCGAAAATATTTTATAGTTTGTATTTTTACAGTGTTACTATGCATATTTTGTTCATAACTAGCTAGATGGTTTTATTTTACTTTTTTTTAGTTCGTTGTGTGTAATCAGAGCCTTCTAGAGTATAGAGCCATAATCATTATGACGTATTTTTTAGAAGCTTTTTTAGTGGTATAACTTTTCACTAATTTCCATAGGAATCCATAGTAAAAATGGTGTTTTTTAGCTTCAAGTTTTTCATTGAAAAAAGCAAAAATGTTACAAAATTTTTATACAAAAGTGTTCTACATATCTGTAGCAACAATATTCAGGAAGGGTTTATTGGTATTAAGTAAATATTAATTGCAGAAATATTAAAATTAAATTATTTCTAAAATATATTTTTGGAACTTTCATTTTGAAAAATACATCAAAGTTGGCTCTGACGAATTAAAATAATACTTGCTACATTTATCTTTAGTTTTACTACTGTACGTTAGATGTCTCAGATTTATACAGAAAAATACGAAAAAAATTGTTTAATCACAAAATTATGGCACGTTCTTAATATTTTGAGAATTTGTTTTGCTTTTCCTACAATTTTTGAACTTAAATTTTCCCAAGTGGCGATTTTTGCTACGGTTTTTCAAAATGTTTACTGCCCACTGCCATCTATGTATATTGGCTTAATGCACACGATTTGTAGTAAGCTTTTCTTTTTAATTTGACCAGAATGCTGTTGTTATGAACTTTTTTTTATATTTTGGTTTAAATAAATCAATTATTACAAGAAAATGAAAACGATTTACTTAAACGAGATTTATATATGTTGAAATTCAAACATTTATGAAAATATTTCAAAAATCATAATTAAGAATTGTCAACGTTTTCATTTACAAATTTGTCTTCGGAAAAAAAGTGATTTCCCATATGTTTTATGTGTTTTACTATGAAAAGTTTGGTTTTTTCCTCGTTTCTAATTCCTTTATAAAACCTTCGTTTTTTAGATTATGGCTTGTATAATCAAGGTTGCTTTGGTGTAATGCATTCACTGAATGTGGTCACCTTTTCACCAAAGCTTTATAATTTGTTTTTTTCTTGTAAGTTAAAATATGTATAGTTTGTTTTTGGTGATATCTCTGTGACCATCACACTAGCACTTTAATTATTGTTGTGGCACTTAACTTATATAACTAACATTACGTAATTACGTATTAAACTGATGCACTATGATGATGTAGGCATAAGCATAAATTTAATAGGTGCCAATCGAAACACTTGATATAATTAACTTTATATTATTATTAATTTATAACTTTATCACTATTTTTATTATTATTTAGTATTATAAATGTCTTATTGTAGGTAACTTTTATTATAATGTAATATTATTATCCACAACCAAAATTAATCACTTATTATAATTGTATAGTCTTTAAATGTCTTAACTTAACTTATACTAATGAATTTGTACCATTCGGTACATTAATAAAAAAAAAATATGTAACTTATTTTGTAATGGCGGGTTGAATTTTCACATTTTTTTTTTTCTTCTTGCAATTTGTGAATCACGTGCACAATATATGTACATATTCATACCGCGAACCCGAAACTTTTATGCCATTTCTAAAACACTTGACATGGTCTTTATTATTAACTTAATTTTTTTACTTCTTATTTCCAACACAAGAAAGTAAAATTAAAACTTTTTTATTTTCCATTAATATTATTAATCTTATCACTCACGCGGCCTTGCAGGAGATCAACTAAAAACAAATTTTTTCTTCCAACCCAAAAATGAGTTCGCTTTACTCATTAATCACCGAGCATCCAAAAATTCGGGTTTTTATATGATATTTTTTTATTTTTTCTTAAATACAATAGGCTATCCCACCCAACCATTAGCAAATGGAACAATCTAGTATTATTTCTCCTCTACCACTTTACAAGTTGTTTGTGTAATATTTTATTACTGCATTTTAAATTTTATATGTACAACGTAACATCCGTCATTAAAAAAAAACGTTTAGCGTAAGGGCTACCAACCGATCCCTATTATGGAACGACAAGCGATATCTGTCGTTACAATTGTTAATTAAGAGTTAAATCACATTAATTTCATTTCACAATTTAATCGCAATGGATCCGCAATATTAAACATAAAATCAGTTTAAAAAATAACTAAAATTCTTAATTAATAAGTTAATTATTATCAAAATAAATAGTCAATAGACATAAATCAAATCAATAAAAATTCATTGTAAATAATATTAAAAATAAAAAAAAATTCAATTTTTAGTTGGTTCAGTATCATCACATGATCAGTCTTATTTTATACAGTCAATTTAAAATAATTTTTGCACATGCTTTACATGTGAACATGTTTTCGCTAGAAGTATCTTGAATCTCTTCTACACACTTAACATAAAAACTCCTGGTACAGGTACTACACTCCAAGCCATTATTCTTAATTGTACCGGCGCATTTAAAACAAAGCCCAACTTTCACTTCGCTGTTCAAAAATTTTGTTTGCATGTTATTTATGCCACCAGAAAGATCCATTAGCTCCCTTTTTGATGGCACTTCTGAAGTTTGATCTTTAGCCGTTACTTCATTTAACCTGTTAGCAGTTAAGTGTTTTTTCTGTATCACTTTCTTTTGTTCTAGTTTGCCTAGTTTCGGATCTGCTGGTTTGCTTGGTCTTTTCATACTCTTTTTTAAATTTTCTTTTATTTGTTTCTTTTGTAGCCTATTTATTTTACGTGCTTCTTTTGCCTTTTCTGCTTCCTCTTTTGTTTGTTTCTTTTTGTATTCGTTTTCCTGCCAAAGTTTTGAAGTAATTACAAATGACTTGTGCTTAGGTCTAGTCATTTTTTTTTTCTGGAGTTTTATTTTGCACAAAATAATCCTTAATCTCCAAAGTTTCGCTTTGGCTATTTTCCGTATTTAAAAATACCATTGGAAGATCTTCGATCCGGAAATTTGGCTCGTCCGGTAAATTAAGAATTGATGCCTCCTCTGCAATTTCAGCAACAAAAGGTAGTTCATCCTCTATATTTCCTGCTGCAATAGAATTTGTGTTGCTCATTAATGCAGTCATTTCATTTATTGGATTAAAGTTTAAATCTTCATCATCATCAAACTCAATTTCCAAATTAATTTCTTCACCATCGTCTATTGTTATCGATTCAAGTTGAGATACTTCTGTTAATTTTAAATGAATTTCGTGAAGTAATAAAAAATCTTCAGAGTAAGTTGCCTGTGAATTTGAAAAATTCTCCAAGTCTTTTAATTTCTGTGTGTTCAAAAATTTTGAAAAGTGATTCTGTTTGGGTATTGTTACTTTGGGCCAACACATTATTTCTGGCTACGTTATCTTTGCCCAAACATCGAGAAAAATCGATGGCATTTTTATTGAAGGGATATAAGCCGCAAGCTTTAAATCGGTTTTTGATTGTTGTAGAACTCAAATGGCTAGTAACAGCTCTCTGAAGAATAGGTGCTACGTGAGCTTTAGTAACGTCGACATCTGGATTGTTTGTCCTAAACTCTAGAATTCCTTTTTTCCAACCGTCTTTCAAAGGCTTAAATGCTGCTACATCCGCAGGTTGCAAGATCCCTGTCGCATTTGGATAAAGGCATACTAGAACAATGTTCAAATGCGCACATACTTCCGATAATCCTATGCTCAAGTGCGACTTATGCCCGTCGACAAATAAAATTATCGGAAACCTCACGTTCTTAGACAGCAAATGAGGATGTAGCACATTTTTAATGTAATTAATAAAAATGTCTGTTTTCACCCAGCCACTTTCAGATAAAGCGAAGCCCCAATCTTTAGGAATGTGATTAACAACATTCGCCGGAATTCTTTTATAAGGATAGACAATCATTGGCGGTGTTATTTCTCCCGAAGCAGCAAACGTAAACATTACGATCAGGTTTTCTTTTGCCTGTCCTTTATCAATTTCAAAAACATTTTTGGTTCCCTTTGGTGCTAAGACCTTTCCAGTTTTCGGACACAATAAAAAATTTGTTTCGTCTCCATTGTAAATTCTGGTTGGATCATTTAAAATGGAGTCGTAACCGTCGGATTGTAATTCCTTAAAAACATTGTCGAACCAATTTTTGACATCAGTTTCGGACACTCGTGCGGATGCTGCCGTCACCGCTTCCGGAACTCGTTCGGTAACAATTGGATGGCGGCTTAGAAATGATTTGTACCATTTTTCTCCCGGTATATTTTCTTTAAACGGATTCGGTCGTTCAGCTTTATCCAAAAATTCTTTAACGGCATTTTGGACATTGATTTTGCGCCGCGGAAATACTTTTCTATGGCTTTGAATAATCCAATTCACAATTTCATATTCCTCCGCTGTAGTAAGCACCGTTTCAGGCCCTTTTCGGTTTTTTTTAACTCTACCTGATATGCGACCTTGTATAGTTTGCCGTGGTACCTTATACTTTGTCGCAGCTTCCTTTTTAGGCATACCCAGCCTAACAGCCGTCAAAGCATTTTGGAGCATGCATTCTGTGTAGTTTTTAATATTTTTGTAGGGCTTCTTAATTTTAGGCATTCCTAGTTGAAAACAAAACCTTTAAGTAAACAGAATTTTTCGATGGATGAGAAAAGTTTGAACAATGGATGGTAGTGAATAAGGCAAACTGTGCCAAATTGGTTTTTAACTAATTTCAAAAATAAAGGAACAGATACCTACTTGCAAATCTGTACCTACATTTATTTGAATTAAAGTTTAAAAATTGGAAAATAGATAACTTCAAAATAACCGACGATACAAAATCAAAATTGAACTAAACATGCCCCCTATATGGTAGCAAAAATCTGATAAATTTAATAACGAGCACTATGCTTATTATTGGTAAAAATTTTAACCGACAAATATGCCTAATCAAGCATGCTGCTTTTAAAGGAAATTTAAGTTTTATCATTCCAATAGTGGGCACCACAAAAATTAAAACAAATTTATATTTTACGTGTAAAACTTAAGTATTAATCTTCTATTTAATATGTTTTAATGCATTCAAAATAAATATTAAATGATTTAAAAAAATTAAAATAGTGTAAAAATGCAAATCTGCTTACCTGTTTGCTTAACAAAATCACAACACTTTACAAATCTAGCGACAAATAGCGATGCGCATCGTTTCACATCCAATTTTTGACTGAAAAACGAAAAGTAAGAACAAAACTCATTTTGACAAAACAATTGAAAATGAAATCGTTAAAAGAGAGAAGCATATTGTGAAATCATACCATTTCGTATTTTCTTATCTATTTAATAAAAGTTATGTCATGTGCTCGCTATTGGGATGGGGCCCACTAATGGGTGTTTGACTGCAACGAATAAATATTGTTAAGTTTTAAACGCCGACAAAACTGTTTCAGAAAATTCCATTCCATTAAACTTTTATCATTAGATCTAACACCGCTTCCAGAATATCTCGTTCTATCGTCGTCCTCTCTTTCGACCCAAAAAAATTAACAAAATCATTTTTTACTGTGATGAGTTCAGTTTTTAATTTAGAGCAGACTTTTTGACTGGCTTTGTAATTTAACGATTAAATTTAGATAAATTAGGTTTCCACTTTCTTTAAATTATAGTGGTTTATTCGAAAAACTTCGAAATCTAATGTGGTTTACGAATACATTTGGTAACTTCCAAAAATAATTGTTATATCTTTGATTTGCGATATATAACCAGAATAATCGCTTTGGATATCAATAGAAAAATCCAATATTTTACTGCCTCGATCCAATGTAAAGCAAAAACGTAATTTAAAACATTTACATAACGTGTGTTAATTTGAGAAGTTTTCACCCGCAGTATGTCGAAAACCAAGTGTTTCTGAAAAATATGTTCCATTATTTATTTTATATTTTGAATCATCCTAAAGGTCATTTCAAAGTCAAAATGGTTTATTGGTTCATATTCTATATTTTTTTAGCAGCAATATATTATTGGTTAATTGTTTACGAACATCCTTTATTTGATATTTTTTTTTTGTGCGACGTTCATTTTTCAAGATACATATTTATGAAAGTTACATTAAATTAGAAAGTTGGCATTTTATCGTAAAACCCTGCTGGTTTACGAACGACTTCGCATCTCATCTATTGTTTTGAAGGTATCATTGACCAATATTGGTGTTTACAATTCACAGGGAACATACAAGATTTCTGTTTCTTTACAACTATTATTGAATTTTAACTTTGCAATTTCACTTAACTTTGCATATAAGTGATGGTAGCCCGAGAAATGCCTTTTAACAATGTTTAAAATACGTATCAACTAAATTAAAAAAAAACATTATAGCATATATAACAATCCATCCCGAAAAATATATAGACATATTTTTAAAATTAATAAAGTCCACATTTATTCATCAACATAACAAAATTATTTTAGAAAAGGAAGAAACGATTTAACGAACGTTGGTCGCATATTTCAACCAAGTTGAATTAATTATTTATGGCCGTTAGATTTCGGCAAATGATCACAGGGATTACCCCTGGCATCGACAACTGATCCGTGTTTGATATAACTCGAAGATGTTTAGTCTGGATGTGTGACTACTAAGCACCGACTGTTCTGGGCTAGATTGATATCCGTTGTTCGGCAGGGGGTTGGTTTGGTTTGTGTTTGGTCAGGATAGGACACACCATTTAGTATTGTCATTCTGTTAATTGCATTTATTATTTTAGGTGCTTATTCTGAGCTACTCATAAGCTCTAATTTAAATTATTAATAAATAGTATTTCAGAACGCAGTTTTAAGTTTTAATAATCTATAAAATAAGATTAGAAATCTATTGTCATTGTGTTACTAAGTAATGGCTAATTATCGTCAACTTCTATCATTGCTAATTAAACCTCTGCAAATCCTCTTTATGTTGTATGTATCAGGGGTACAAATTGAAAATGCGGGATTGATAACAGATGGCGTTACTAACGCTATACGCATCAGGCAGTACTGTGACTATGTTCATGTCAAAGCTACGTCTTATAGCTTTAATTTTCAGTATGTGTCAATTTGTCGCAGTGTCAAATTCATAGTTTTTTTGAGCTCTCAATATGTCGAGTTTCGTGCCAACAAAACAGCATTTGCGGGAAGTTTTAATTTACTTCTTTAATTTGAAGAAAAGTGCTGCTGAAGCACATCGATTGGTCTCCGAGACTTATCCGAGTCATGTTCCATCGGTTTCAACGTGCGAGAGATGGTTTGTGCGGTTTAGAAGTGGTGATTTTGACGTTGAGGACAAAGAGCGGCCGGGCCAAGTGAAAAAGTTTGAGAATGCTGAATTGGAGGCAATACTCAATGAAGACTCGTGTCAAACTCAACAAGAGCTCGCAGATTCATTGGGAGTGACACAACAAGCCATTTCCCATCGTATAAAAGCCCTCGGAATGATCCAAAAGCAAGGACATTGGGTGCCGTATGAGCTGAAGCCGAGAGACGTCGAGCGCCGTTTTTTTGCATGCGAACTGCTGCTCGAACGGCAAAAACGGAAGGGTTTTTTGCATCGCATTGTCACTGGTGATGAAAAGTGGATCCGTTACGATAACCCGAAGCGCAAAAAATCATATGGTTACCCCGGCCATGCATCATCATCGACGGCCAAACCAAATATTCACGGCGCCAAGCTCATGCTCTGTATTTGGTGGGACCAGCTGGGTGTGGTGTATTATGAGCTATTGAAATCGAACGAAACAATCACAGGAGCACTATACCGAACTCAATTGATGCGTTTGAGCCGCGCACTCAAAGAAAAACGGCCACAATACGAGCAAAGACACGACAAAGTAATTTTGCAACATGACAACGCTCGGGCACATGTTGCAGCGCCGGTCAAAACATACCTACAAACGCTGAAATGGGAAGTCTTACCCCACCCGCCGTATAGCCCAGACATTGCTCCTTCCGATTACCACCTTTTCCGATCGATGACACATGGCCTAGCTGACCAGCGCTTCCATTCTTACGAAGAAGCCCAAAAATGGGTCGATGACTGGATAGCAGCCAAGCCGGCCGAATTTTTTCGCGACGGTATCCGTAAATTGCCAGAAAGATGGGAAAAAGTTGTGGCTAGCGATGGACAATACTTTGAATAATTCATTTGTTACCATTTTTTCAGAATAAACGTTCAAAAATAGAAAAAATCCCGCATTTTCAATTTGTACTCCTGATAATAGGATGTTCGATTATCCTGGGCCTGAACATCCCCAGGAGGTCTTACTTATCACTTGGTCGAACACTCTAATCAATCAATTTGAAAAAGAAATAAAGTTAATTTATTTTATTTCCATAAAAACGAGAAATAAAACCAATTTACTTTATTCCCGTTGACTTTATTTCTCTGTACCCCACGGTTTTCCAAATTTGTAGGTATGTACAGAAAATTGATAGAACTGCTTTGTGTTTAAGTTCAAACTCAATGGCGTGAAAAAAGTGTGCTATGCTTTGGGAAGCAGTTATCAACTAAACTATTCATGATTAGAGTAGATCCGATTCACTGGTTAGTTATATCTTTAACAACATAGGAGGTCCTTAATATATGTCCATTTAGATGATAAATTGCTAATACCAAATATTTGTCTGTTTACAAAAGAGGAGATAAATATAAATACCCCTATTTGTGTACAATTTTTGTTTCAAAAATTCCTTTCCGAGAAATTTTGAATCGTTTTCCTCTCATTTCAAGAAAATTTGTCTGTAATTCCCGTATAGTAAAACAATTTTTGGTTCTTATTATCGGATAATAACCTAAACAAGAATCTTATTAGACTCTTTTTGGCCAATAGAAGAGTTACGCACGTCGAATTCAAAGAAACAGAAGACTTATAAAACTTCAAGAGGCTTGTGTTTAGGACTTTACAAATTTGCGTGTAAATTAGTTGAAATTGATACTGGAAAAAACAGTGAATTTTCGAAATGCACCAATTATAAGACCGCAATAAAAGCACAACAAGCCTTAAAGCTTTACACCAGCAATTTATAAGCTACTGTTAATTGTAATACTTCGACCGTACTTAGCCCGAAGGAATATGTAGTCTAAAAACTTCGGGCTCCGGAGAAAACAAGAGGTTATAGCTAGTGTCTTCCTCCTCTTACATATATATTCTTAAAGTTTCGAACTGAATTCTCTAATTGATTCTTTAAAGGTATTAATTCCAAGGTCATCAAGTATATTACTATTTCGAATGTACCACGGAGGATTGGTAATACTGCGAAGTATATTCGCTTGGGTTCGTTGCAGGAGTTCTCTGTTTGAAGCGCTGGTGGATCCCCATAACTGAATATCATATGCCCATATGGGATCAGAATGAATTTTAAATCAAATATTCTACACGAAACAATTTGATTGGTATAAAACCTCTTTTTTCACAAAGAGTAGTAATAATAATCGTAAACTATCGTTACCAACAATAGTTGGTGTTCTAGAAATCAACCACCCATTACATTTCAGTTTCGTGATTTATGATCCGGTTAAGGAATAGCGCAGTTCCATCCTACTTCACTATATTCCAGAATTTTATACAAAAAGCATTTTAGAATCCCATTTCCAATGCACATGTTAAATTTCTTCGTACTCGGCTGGGGAATAGCCAAGTTCCATCCAAATTGAAAATATTCGAAAAATTCACATACAAATTATTTCAGGATTCCTTTTCCAAGACGCATGTCAAATTGCATGTCCGATTTTTTTTGGGAACCGGTTAATCTCGATGCCCTACTTCACATGTCCTCTTATAGAGGCCTTCCGTTTTCTATGGTATAATTGTTTTGCCCTTTCAGCAAGGCCTTTCGCTCGTTAAGAGTTAATATGCATTACTAGAGATGTACTCACCTCATACGTGAAATTTTTCGATACGTCAATAGAGTTAAGTTTAGCTTAAACAAACACCAAAATCTTGATGTCATTTTAACTTTTGCTTAATCGACTTTATTGTTTGATGAGTTAATTCTTCATCGAACATATTGCGGGATAACAAACTCGAAGGTAAATTGTCAAATAGATCAAAGTTTCCAGAAATACTGTAATTATGAATTATAAATTAATAACCAAATTAATTTAAACAAAATTAAGTAAATTATACAATTTGTGAAGAAATTTCGATTTACAGTGAGTTGCCAAATTATTAGAGATACATTGATCCTGACAAGAGATACATTCCATTTTAGAATCGAAAATTGCATATAAAAAGTATAGGAAACAATTGTTGGAAAACTACTATGGATTTGATTCCTCCTACAAACGCAAAAATTTCGTCGTTTCCATGTGCATGTTTCGACAGAAAAGTGCCTTGTTCTTTTTACAAAGCATTCATACGGGTAGTTGTTACATATTACATTCACAAATAAAATGTGTATCGACGTAACCTACATAAATTTAAAAAAAATAAATGGGGTTCAAGCTCCACCAGAACCGCAAATGTTTGGTAAAACATAAAATCAAAAATAAAGGTAAATATTGTGACGATTTTGGCCATCATACAACAAGCTCACTTAGACAACAGCAATAGCTTAGATGGTTAAGTGTTATAAACACGATCGATGGCAAGCAGAGAACAGTTTTTGGTTTATTTTAAATCGTTAAATAAAGAAATAAATCTGTTGTCATAGCCCCCATCAGTAGCAAGCGGACAGAATTAAATAGTAAAGTCAAAGCAAATATCAAAGTGTATAAAAGTAGAGTGAAATAAAATGTACACAGTGTTTTTAATTGCAAAATCCGAACGAACTCAGTAGCCCAATTTGTAACAATATTTTTGCTACATGACAAGATTTGTTTTTTTTTTGTATTTTGAAAATGATGATCATTGAAAATGTATGGTATGCAATTATATAACATTGGGAAAAGTCGGACGCACAGAAATATTTAGCCTCAAAGATGGTCATGTCATTTTCAATACAGCATACATGTAACGGGAACACTGAAAGTACTCTCGCTATGTTTTTTGTCCTTTTTGTTTCTATTTTAATGTGATAAATAAAAAGAGATGAAATATTTTTATTTAATATAACATTTTACATGCCACGCAACATTTTAACGCAACAGTTAACATAACATTCTAACGCAGCGTGTAATATGAACCCAAAACTAGTACCCTAAATGTTTTACCAAACATTCAAAATTTGAACCAAAAAGTAGGTAATAATGGCTTGAACTTTTTCAATTGTATTTCTTACATTTATAATGAAATAGAAAGGACATTTTTTTTGTTAATCGACTCGATTAAGACTATGTACGAAACCTGTGAATGTGATAAATACTTCTTAGTACTCATTTTTCAATTATTCGAAAAATCCTAGTCGCCTTGGCGTTTTACTTCAAAGAAAATGATTTTCTTCATTCCCTGTTATGAACATGCATTTTTCAACTGGAACGTGATTTTAATTCTTTGGCCGTAATTTTTATTGTCGAATTAAATTGCGTAATTATGTCGTTGATGAGTGTTATTGTGAGTGTCGTGAACATCCGATAAGGCTTGATATCTCCAAAAACGAATCCCCAAGCACATAGTCCCCAAATCATAAGCCCCAAATTAAAAACCCTCAAATTAAAAATCCCTACCTAGGCACAAAATTCCCAAACACAAAATCCCTAAAATTTCCCCAAAGCTTATTTAACAAAATTTGGGGAAATTTTGGGAATTTTTAAAAACCTATGTATTAGCAAAATAATTTTAGCACTGATTTATATTTATTAAAAATTTAAAAAAACAGGTATAATTAATATACACAAACGTTTATTATACAAAATAAAATAAGTAAGAGTTAATCAACATTTAAAAAGAAAATTAAAACAAACATAATATCATTTATTAACCGTGTAATATTTCTTGATCACGTTTCTTATCTTTTTATACCGGCCCAGACAGTTACTCGTAGGAGTTATAGTTTCACCAGATTGGATTTTTTGCAAATTAGTCTGGACAACAATCATTTCATGTGAAAGTTCTTTAATGATTTCAAATAAGCCACAAATTTTTTTTCCAACTACAACTTTAAGCCTACGATGCCAAGCTTCTATAGAATTTTGTGTGCGAGTAAAATTTTCTTATATTTAGGACCATTTTTTGGACTTCTCCCACAAATCTAATATATAATTACCCAATTCATTCACCAACTCCGGAACGCTTTTCTTATATTTCTAATTTACATATCAAAATAAGATAACTGAGTAGCCTAAGTGATAGAGGTGTTGATCTATTAACAACAAAGGTCGAACGGAAAATATCTCGAGTTCTCGATGTTCATCCAAATTTCATTTTTATTTTTATTTTTTTTTTAAATTTTTTTTTTAGTATTCATTTAATGACCAAATATTTTACTAAAAATTAAATATTCCGCTTTATAATTATTACAGTAATTATACAAGAAAATTCGTGGTATACGTTTATTTTTGCGCCTAAATGTATGAGAACACTACTATAAGTTATTTAAAAACTTTTATATTGTGTTGTAGTAAGCCATGAGAATTTTATGGTAAATATTTTTTCCTATCATAAATTTCATAGCATGCTATGTTTGAAACAATATAACAAAAGTTAAATAATTTAGGTTGAACCTTAGTAGTAACGTATTGGACTAGAGCGGCTAAGGTCTGGAGTTCGATTGTGCCCAAGGCATTTTAGTTTAGTTTTTCCAATTTATATTTTTTATCGTGCTCACGACTTACACGGCATGTTCAGAAAATTGAAACGAAATTTTGCCTTTGGTCGTGGGCAATTACTGTAAGCATTACTGTTAATTTAAATATATGATTTCTTAGATTGGCTTCATGCCTCACGCATAATATTATAGCAACGACGTCATCAGGCGGCGACGCAAGCCGGGCCGCGAACCTCGGATTTTGCGAGATTTAAATGCTTGAACCAGAGAATGGCTCAACCGATCCGAGCAATTCTGAAGTCAATTTTTGCGTAAAGCAACAGTGGTGGTTAATTTATTTTAATTAAAATAATTAATTTCCACACGGAAATATTTGTGAATAAAAAAACTGTGGCAGATAATTTATTTTAAATTAAAATAATTAATCTCCACATAAATCTTAATTAAAATTACAAACTACAAAATAGCTATTTGCAATGATTGAGAGCACTGTAGCGAGAGAACGCCTCATATGATCGGAACAATTATGGTGTCAATTTATACGTAAAAAATCCATGTCAGATAATTTATTGTAAATTTAAATAATTAATCTCCACATACATTTTAATTAAAATTAAATTCTACAACATAGCGATTTACAGTGCTTGTGAGCAGTGTAGCGAGAGAACGCCTCTTCTGATCGAAGCGATTCTAATCTCAATTTGTGAGTAAAGAAACTGTGGTGGATAATTTATTTTAAATTAAAGTAATAACCCTCCACATAAATTTTAAATGAAATTGATATCATCAAAATAGCGATTTACAATATGTATATAGTTTAGAACACTGTAGAGAGAGAATCCCTCATTTATTTGTACGTAAAGAAATTTTGGCTTACAATTTATATTGAATTAAAATAATTAATCTCAACATCTTATAAAGGTTATCACGCATAACACCTACGGCCGTGTAGACGACACACCCCACCCCGATTTTTTTTTTTTGAAGAAGAAGAAGAAAAGCACAGCTCAACACATGTAAAAATATCCTTACTCTTTGGTATATGGTCTATTTAGGGTACAATAATCTTTAAAAGCCTGAAATCTCGAGCTATTCCTACTCGGCTAAACAAATATCAAATGGTCAACTGGTGATTGTGGCAGCGACCACTGCGGACATCACCATTACTTATAAATTGTATCCGTCCTAGGACGGGAAGTACCCCCTAGTATATAATATAGTTTTGTTTAAACCATACGCCTAATTTTTTTAAATCTTTACATCTGCAGCTAGTGATTAAATGATTATAATAAATTAAAATATGCTCAGTAGGAACGAAAGCCAAGCTTTTAAGCATTCGGCCAGATCTTCCTTTTGCACACGCCTCCAAATAATCTGTCCGAAATGGAACAAGCATCCTTTGTAATTTGTATCCGGAAAATATTGTTTGGCGGCAGTCGAAATGGTTTTCTCAAAATCATTGATAATCCTACTGGAATTGAGATTTATATTTCTTTCGAGCGCCAATTGGTAAAGTTGTTGAAAAAATTCGTTATTCGCCTCCATTGTTTTTTTGCTCATCAGGCAAAAAATCAATGGCACAAATTGCCGAGCAATAAGGCCTTGAATAGTAAATAGTTGTCGGAAAATGGTTACCTAGCTCTTGCAACTACCCAATGTTTTAATCAGGCCGAAGTTCCCAATAGAATATTTTTACTGTCGTTGAAAGTAGTCTCTTTTAAGACAAAAAGGTCGCCTTCTAAATATTTTAAAATTTCTGGAATAATTATGTCTGACAAACTTTGCGGCTCATTTACTGCCTCGTTGGATTTCCCTATTCGTGAAATTTTTGGGCTCGTTTTGAAGGAATATACACGCGGCAATCTGGTTAGCAGTTAACAATGGATTTGCGGATGATTTCTGATGGTTTAAGCCCTGATGTGCTTCCCATTTCCTTGAGACTGTTATTAAATTTTGATATAGGCAACAAATGCGCTATTGGGTCGTGGTTATGACGTACCGGCGACTTTTTAAAATGATGTCGCTCAACAATTATTATTGTAGTCACAACACTCTTGCACAACAGTTAATTCCTTTGTGTACAACACATGCGATAATCATTTTTTTATTTTTAAAATGCAAATGATAAGCATATCCATCCACGAATAATTTTTCGCTCCTTTTATTCGATTTTTGAAGCACTAATTCCATACTTATTATTTATTTTACACAGCGACGATTTACAATCAAAGTTAAATAAGATTAAACAAAATTAAGAATAATCAAAACGCAAAAAAAATTGAATAAACCACAATTCCAAGGTATAATGATCAGCGTAGGAAATAGGAATACTTACTGTGCAAGATAAAACAATTTTAGATACTATTATTATTAACGGGTTGAGCTTAAAATCCCCCAAAAACAAAATAAATTCCATATTAATGACCCATAAACAAATAACTTTTTGCTTGGGGATTTTGAACTTGGGGATTTTGTGCTTGGGAATTTTTAATTTGGGGATTTCTCAAAACCTTGGGGATTTTGTGCTTGGATATTTTATTTTTATATCAGGCATAAAATATCCATATGCCTCTTCTAATTATTGTATTAACAATGAAATGAGCCAGAATTTCTTTCTCGTGCAATTCTTAAAAATTCAATACCACCAACATACCAACATTTACATACGCCACTGCCAAGCCACAATATGAAAGAGCCACTACCAAGCCACAATATAAAAGAGCCATAAAGCTTATTTTTATTAACGTTAAAAGTGGTAATTTTCTATCTAAATATCTCTGCGTTTCTCGGAAATTATTGTATTTAACGTGAGACAACAAATATATGAGGCGGAAAAATTTCCTAAAAAATTATTTCACAAAAATTAGTATTAAAAATATTTATCACAGGTTTCGGACACAATCTAAGCAAATTAAAATTAAGTAAATTAAAATTTATTGAAATGTTTGGCCAACATAGTAGTGAAGAAACCGAAATACAGATGATTTGCAGGTTATTTCGTAGACTACAGCGAAGAGTTGAATGAAGCCGATGGAAATTTTAATTGTCGGGATATCGCCCACCTTTCGTTGATTATATCCTCCCGGTAAAGGAGCGTTTCTCCAGGATAATTAATCAACTTTTGGAGGAAGACCACGGACATTTTAAACATAAGTTTATAGACATAAAGGTTAAAAACAAATTTTGTCAAAGAGATGTACAAAAATCTGCAGAACAGCTATTACGAGGGCTACTAATGCTGCTCCTCGCAATATTATTTCTCTTCTAGGTGGACCTAGTCCACGAGGTGCAGCCGTTCATCACAATAAAAATAACACAGGCACGTTTTATTTTATATTTTGGTATATTTTTATTTGTATTCAATAAAACGTTATAAATGTCGGCAATAGTGTGAATTAACTTTATTATGTTTATTTCGAGTTGTACGACGTTTGTCCTCGAACTCTGTGTAACGACTTGTTTTTCTTTCAAATATTTTTTTCTTTATATAGAGGGAATTGTTTTCCTCGGACACTACGATCGTCCGCATGAAAATTCACAACGCCAACCAGTTCCGATATCGTGCAAAAGATGTCGCTCAACTTTCTGTGAGGCAAATTTGGAAAAGGTTTTTACAGACGTCAAAACGTCAAATAATTTGACAATTGTACTTGAGTGTCCGAGGTGTTCACTGCCTAACAAAATGTTACTAAAAGTTACATTTTTTGACAATTTGTCGTTCACTGAGCACCAAGGTGTGACAGCATATTATGACAACTTGGTGTTCACTGCATATGTTGTCGTCGACACAAATCGACATTTTTTGACTGTAGTAGCAACCCTAGCAAGCGTTGTTAGTTGATGTTAAAAAGCGATTGTCAGCGAATTTAATTTGTCAGATAAAAATGAATAATAAAATCGTCGGTATAATGGAAAAATTATGCCAATTTGTTGTTGATGAGAATAATTGTTTTATTCAGGAGAAAGGTGTAGTTTGTGTGGCTAACAATGATGGTAGTGTATTAATTTATTTACTAATTTTGATTTTATGTCTATTTAAAATTTGTTAAATAATATATTGCTTTTAGATAGGTCAACGGAGATGATTCCGATTTCACATGTAATATTAGCGCAGATGAGGGATACAGGTTGTGAACTAATTGAAGGTCTGCTTCCACAGAAATATTTAGAGTGTGTTGTGGACTGGTAATTAATTATTTATTTATGAATGCCTATAATAAAATTTCTTTATATAGAGAAGATAAATTGGCATCACAATGCCATTTTATCGTTGATAGAGTAGTAGAAGAAAATCCACCAGGGAACTATACATGAGGGGCTTAGAAGCTCTCAGATATACGAAAGTATATCTGCAGGCCTTAGAGCGCAAAATTTCTGTTTTAACCAGCAGCAGTGCAAATGGAAGTTTGCATCGTTAAAACAGAAATATCAAAAATATAAGGATGCCCAGAAACCTGGAAATAGTGGTGGAACTCCAGTCTATTTTAAATATAGTGCTGAATTGGACTACCGGTGATAGCTCAACATCACGGTATGTTCCGGTTCCGCTTCATGTAGAAACAGAAATTAAAGACGGTGATGTAGTTCCTATAGTTGTAAAACGCCACCGAATAACCGCGGCGGAATCTATTATAGGTTTCCGTAAGGAATGTGCCGAACGGCATAAAGAAAAAATGGCGAAACTTGATACGGTAAATATTTTAACCGAGCGGGCACTTGCAGAACACAGAGAATTAATGTTAAAACTTATAGATAAATTATACACATTTATTTTATTTATTTTTGTTAAATTTTATTTTTTTATTATTGAAATATATATACAGTAAAACCGAACAGTAAAGTTTTTTTAAGGGAAGAAATTTAGAAAGTAACTTTATGTTGAATTCTTAGTTACGCCTAATGCTTTCCATCATCGAATTTCTTACGGAAACGCCACATCTAGTAATTGTTTGAGGTACTGGGATGTCCACAGGATTATTAAGTTCTGCATGTTATAAACCTTCATTGATGTAATCCGCCACATTTGTTTCGGGAAATTCTATACAAATGTTGTGTAAAACACATGCTGCGATTATTGTCGATGGGATGTATTCAATTTTTTTTATATCTAAATCCAAAACTTCGCTCGATAGCTTGTCTGAAATAACATAATAAATAAATAAAATGTTCAAATCTCAAATGTACGCCTTGTCTCCCAAAATCCTTTCGTCTGGGTCAAAATACAAATTTATGTTTTGATTAACATTTTTATAAATGTCGGAATTCCGAAAAATGCGATTGTCGTGAACAGAACTGGGATATCCAACGAAACAATCAATATACCGCATTTTATGGTCACAAATTGCTTGTAACGTTACAGCTGTGAACATTTTTCTGTTGGTGTACGCTTTTTTATGTTCTGCAGGTAGCATCAACTGCCCCTACTACTCCTTTTAGTCCATTATGTATTTCAAAATAATTGTTCGATTCCATTTTCCGTCTAGCGTCTGGAAAATTTATGAATCGATTGGCGATGTGGTTTAAGAAATCGACTATCCGAAAGAATATTTTGGACAAAGTTGATTTTGCCAAATCAAAACGTTCACCAACAGATCTATATCTGGAGTAGCCAAGATCCATATTACTGCAAGTAATTGTTTTTCTGGTGATATGCATAAATTCTCCCCACCACGCACTAAGTGTAGATTTGTATTAAAAACAACAAGAAGTTTCTCAAACGCCTCTCTAGACATTCTAAAATTTTGTTGAAATTCTATGGAGTTATAATTACTTACCAATTGTTCTACAAACAAATTAATACGTGGTGGGGTTTCTTTTTTACACATCAGCATTATCATTTCAACGGCATGTCATCGTCATCATCATCGTCCAATAACTCATACGAATTAATATTTGTTATATTTTTTATTAATTCTTTTCCATGCTGTATAGCAATGGAAATAATAATTTTTTTATTTGTATCACTCATTATTATATACGCGTTATTATCTTATTAAGTCACAAAATATATGTAATAGCCAAATGTAGTTTGCTCTACTGAAAAAATTTACGATTTACAGCAAATAACAAGAAGTTTGCTTCAAAATTTACTGTTGACAGAAAATAACAACATGCCGTTCACTGAGTTTTAAAGTTACACCGACTGACACCGATGTTTATTTGACATTTATAACATCACACCACACCGACAACAATTTTTGCAGTGAACACATCCCGAAACCTGTAATAAATATTTTTTAGTACAAATTTTTCACATTTATTTGAAAAATTTTCCGGACTGTCCGAATAGTGTAATAATTTTTTAGCATATTTCCCCGCCTCGATTGTATCAGTTTTAAATACAGTAATTTTCGTAAAATTGGGGACATTTTTGGACCGAAAATTACGTCAATAGTATCAAGAATAAACTTGAAGGCTTTTTAATAGTGTGGCTAAGTGGTGGCTACAGGAATGCTACAAAATGATAAAGGCTGTTATTTTTATCTTAATGTCAACCGTTCATTAAATATTAAATACATTTTAGAATCTAGTTAAGACGAAAAATAAGATGGTACTTCATTTTTAAATATTATATTGTCGGAGCGGTTCTCGGTCATAATCGTTATACACATTCGCAGAAATAGGAACGTTCATTTCATTTTTGAATTTGATTATTTTATGTATTTTATCTTTGTTCACGACACTTTTATACCATGCAATAGTTGAATTTGAAACACTACACCCTCCATTATTATTGGGTGTATCGTTTGACACTCAATATGACACAATTACCAAATTTAAATCAAAATAAAAATTACAACAAGAGAAAATTAATATCATGTCGCATTAGAAAATAACGCATCTTCAAAACAGCGCGAGCGAATGAGGAAAATATATAGGGGATGGCGGATAGTGCTTTGCCCCATAAAGTTTTTCTGTAGGAGTACTGCGAGGCTTACACAGGAACCATATATGGCGTGGGCTGCGGGCAACAAATAATTAAAACATTAACACGATCGGCCTTTAATGTTAAAACAGTTCTTTCTTTATTTCAACCAAAACAAAACGTTAAAATTCTGATAAAAACTCCGTTGGTAATTTTTATGTGACTATGGAATTATCCAACGGCTTATAGCTGATTGCCCTCTTGTTACTAGTGGCGACGTGGTTTGTGTCCTGGGGCCCTATTCTTGAAATTCACCCGAAAAAAGTCGCCGACGAATATCTGTCAAATTACATCATTTCAGTCGAAAATGTTAATTACCGCATTCTTGAAATTCATCGTCGAAAAATTTCGATCAAAAAATGGACGAACTTTCTCGCCTAGTAAAAAGAAGGCGAATTTCATTTTCGTTAACGTTTATTTGTCAGATTCAAATAAATAAAATATTTTGTGAATATTTATTTTGAAAATAATGAAGTATTGTGGATTAAAAATGCAGAAACAAATTGAAAGATATTTCGAAAAACCAAAAGGAAGTTTTTTACAAAAAACGAACCTTATAAATACATATATGCCATATGTATATTATGTATTATGTATAAGAAAATCTAACATTTTTTGTAATTCTAGAGTGTAAATATATAATATAGCATAAGAACCTAGATTGATTGCTATTCAATACTGCAAATGTGTATTCTATAATATCAAAAATAAAAGACAAGACACACATATTTATATTTTTTAAGCCTTGTTAAATATTTTTTATTTTTTTAAAATTTGATGAAATGTTGAGCAATAACACAATGGTGTGTTGTCTCACATTTGTCCCACAATGGTTTGTTGTATCATCCTGCATTCAAAATCCGTTCATGCCACGAGTAAAAACTATTGACTAAGTCATCGCAATTTACTTTTATGCAGTTCAAATAGTTTAACCCACTTTTTGTCTGACAGTTCAAATGGATTTTGCTGATGTCTTTCAATACGTCTTATTTACGGCTTATTCTGCTTGTTCGATAGCAAAATGGGATACAATTATCTCTATCTCACCTAAACAGGTCATTTTAAAATAATGTGATTCAAATTAATAAACGTATTTTCTTGGTAAGTCAAAAAAAAAATTACACAGATTTGCCACAACAATTGCATTGGATAATTTCCAAAAAAAAAAAATTATCTAATTTGTTTTTTGTGTACTACAACGTAATTGTTGCTGTAATCTTTATTTTAAATTTTCAAGAAAATAAGCTTATTAATATATTTTTGGTCACAAACACAAAACAAACACACCAAATTAAACAAATATTTTTGATAATATTTTTATATTTTGACATAAATTTATACAGCACAACGCGAAGTGGGTCAAAATTCAAGTGCTGAATATAAAATCCGATTAATTTCAAGAATACGGAAAAGTCGTGTAGGTGAATTTATCGGTGATTTTTTGAGGGAATTTTTATGATCGAAAGAAATCGTCGACGACTTTTTCGGGTGAATTTCAAGAATAGGGCCCCTGGACGTCGTGCGATGATTGTTTTCTTTTCTCTGTGAAAAAAGCTTTTATACCAATCGATTTGTTTTCTTTGCATTGGCTAATCGGTTCGGCAAAAATCTGAAACTACTAATACATATATTTTCCCCACTAATCAACCCTTCTCTGCCCGGCGGATAGATGGCATTGTTGCCCGCTGAGGTGAATAAAAGGAGCAGATAATTCGGGGCTACTCTGTCATTAGCTGTCAAATTTGTCATTCTTAATTTAGTTAGTGCGTATGTCGTGCAAATTCCAAAACGCCACAAATACATTTGTTTGAAATGAAAATAAGCTAAGGCGACTACGTCAATCACATAATGATTTATTTTGAATATGTAAAAAATGATCATAGCCTATAGTTTCCACTTGGATGCTTTGCGAATATTCGCAAAGGGAAATTTTTTGTTTCATGTCACTGTGTTAGAAACATTTTGTATTTGTATTACCAAATAATTTTGTTAATTTAGACATTTCTAGACGTCAATAAAAAATCATAATAAAAACAATAAAGTATTTATATAGGAAAAATATTTCAGCTTGCTTTGTTTATCGCAGGATTGAAAATGTTCCTAAACAAAATAAGGGAAATGTGATAATTTGAGTGTGTACAGTTTTTTTAAATAAATATCAAAAATTAATACTAAAAAATATTTATCACAGTCTTTAGTACAAAGCTAAAATTTTGTATTTTGAATGCACTTAATATTTAGAACAACATTTTTGAACATAATAGTTTCTTGTGGCTGCGCTTTTAAAATGTTTATTTAAATACATAAGTCGCCTGAATTCAAAAAGTCCCGACAAGATTCAAAGTCTCCCTAATAATATGGTAATCCACTGTGTGCGGTGAAAATCATTACTGTTCTTTGTTCCCAAAAATCATTTGCAAAAATCAAACCAAAGCACAGATCAAGATTAATTTTATTGAAACACGAACCGTTAAAAAAAATCGATTCAAATTGCGGAACCTTAAATTAATTATTATTATTTTTATTTTATAAAATAATTTTCAAGTGAGAGTTTTCCATTTGCACGCAAAAAACCGGTGGAATGTAAACTTTATCATAATTTATTATTAACCCTTTAATGCATAGTGTAGCATATCTGCATCATGTTATTCTAATTTGAACTGCATCTACATTTGAGCATATTTTTTGTGTTTTGTTTCGAATATCTGTTGTTCATTTGTTTTTCTATCTCGTTTCACACAATTTTTTGTTTTTTTCTGCGTTTTGAAAATAAAATCGCCATTTAGAATTAGTTAGTCGATGTTTTGCATATAGTTAGTAGTAAACATACATTTACATATGTAATTTTTTTTAAATAAGAATATTGTTTTTGAATATTTATTTTAATTTTGAATGAATTGCCTTATTATTAAGCAGCGTTATAAATGAAAAAATATTTAAATTTTTTACCACAAATCCATAATGATGCAAATAGGCATAATGTCATAAAATCAATTTTCCGGGAAAACTAGCTGCTTCCAACCATTTTTACTTTGAAATGATTTTCAACCAAACACATCTTTATAAGAAAAAAAAGCATTTCAATTAAAAAGAAAAAATCATGCATTAAAGGGTTAATTTTATTATTATTATCATTGAAGTATGTACTTACGAAAAAAACATTTTAATAACTTTTCTTTATGTACACCGTATTATTATTATTATTATTTTTTAAATGTCAATTGAAGGTTAATCATTAAGAAAAGCGAACCAAAAACAAAATTAAAAAAATCACTTTATTTTTATTATTGTTATTATACATATATTCTTAACAATTTTCTTCTTATTATAATTTAAAGTTTTGCTTACAGCAAATAATTTATTTTTTAACGGGTTTTTTGTGTTTAAAATGAATTAGTTTTTTTGTTGTGTTGCCATTTCGAAATGATCGCTGATTAAAACTTGATAGAGAGAAGAAAAAGTAAAAAAACACTTAAAATTAAAAAAAAAACAAAAGATAAAAACAATAACAAAAAAATACGATAATGTTAATTGCTAATCTATTAAAAATATGCTGTAAGTGTATGTAGAAATAAAAATTTATTTTAATGATTTAATAATTATATTGTATATTAATGAAACAAAAAAAAAATATTATATTTATGTCTTTAATATATTGTAATATAATATAAATAATATTATTGTAAATATCTTTTCTGTATAAATTCAAATCTTATTTGAATAATCTTAATTTTGAAAGTTTATTTTTTAACGAGTGGGATTAGATTTAAACATGAATTGTTAATTTATATACGAAGCATTCTTAGAAAATCGGATTTTTAGTAATAATAACAATAATAATATGAGGAGAATGTTATTTTTTTTTTATATCTTGTTTCTATTTAAAATTATTATTATTAGTATTTTTTTTTCTTATTTTCATCTAAGTCGATTGGTACAACGATTAAATATTGTAAGGCAAAGAAAATAATAAATAATATGCTTGAAGGGTTTTCAATTATATTACCATGAATTTTATTTAATTCATACAACACTAGACAAATACATTGTGTTTAGGGAGATTTTTATCTAATGCGTGCGTGATTTTTATGAATTTTCTGAAATGTATGTACACATGAGTTTGTAAAAAAAAAAATACAAACAAACAGGAATAACTTGCACAAGAGATTATGACTAAACAGTTTGTTGCATTTTTGAAACGACGAAAGAATTATTGTTATTTATTTTACGTTTCTTAATTTCTTTTTCGTTTAAGATGTGGATGTCTCGTCTTTTAATAACAAACAAACAAAAAACAACAACAGCCAATAGCTAACGAAAAAAATAGTTTAAATAGTGGTAATAATAGGAATTTACTTTGATCTTCTTTTGGAGAAACTAGGGAGATAAACAAAACAAAAATTTACTTTGTGTGTTTTAGTTCTTTGATTATTATCATCCTCTTAATTTTTATTTTCGTTTACTTATTATGGATGAAGGCATTCACGACGATTGAAGAAAGACGTTGAAAAAAGAAAATATACATGTATGTATGTGTTGTTTTTTGTTAATCTTTTGATGTCCAATATATGTCATAAATCGCATTGTCAGCTGATGAATGACTTCCGCATTACCAGTATAATACTAACACATACATATAAAATAAAAAAACAAGCAGTTGTTCAAATGTGGTAAAATTTATTTTAAAATTAGGAGAAATTGAGAGCGGTGAAAAAATATTGGGCCTCCTCCACCTTCGTAATACAAAAATTAGGATCAACTAAAATGCAACTGTTGCGAATATACTCGTCTAGAAATAACAAAAACAACAATACAATTAAATTGTGTATTGATCATGTTTTTACAGAAAAGTTCTCTGAACAGTTTACCATTCATGTTAGTAACTTGCAATTATTTGTCACGGACTATAACACCATAAAATTAAAATTTGTTTTTACTGGGATGTCGGAATACAGGCGTCGCCGGCCCGAGCATGTTTTCCAAATAAAAATAGATATTTTGGCCTTTCTGAAGCGTTAAGTTTATGCGATGGGAGTTCAGTATTTCTTTCAGAAGATCCGAATACTGCTTACTCGAATATTATTACTATTTTTCTTAATACTATTAGTAGTCATAATTCAACGCTAAGATCAAACGAAGTAAAATCAAATTGCAGCCCTGGATGTCTGATTCTTTATTAAATCTCATTAATTTAAGGAATAGTCTACGTCTTGGGCTGTGTACGCGTAGTTCTCTGAAAAATCAAACATCACCATACTCAGTCCGCAATTTTTGGTTTCAAACCAGTTTTGGGATGTTTTGGAAACCTTCGTTTCAAAATCAAATAGTTTCAAAATTTGGCATAGTCCTTTCACAGAAACAGTTTTGAATCCTCTTGGGAACCAGGTTTGTGCAGGTCCATTAAAACCTTGTAGAATTGCATAACACGTTTGCAAACATTTCTAAAACGTTTATTGCTTTCTCTATTTCAATATAGAACTGGTTTTTAGAAAACGTTTTGAAAACGTAGATATATGTATAACGAATAGAATCTTTGCGTTTAAAATTATCGTTTAATTTATACGTTCTAGACAACGCTAATAATGGACACGTAGTATCCCTTGTTTTTCGATAACGATAATAAAACGTTTCGATTGGTCCTTTAACCGGCCCGATATATCGGATAAGTTTATTTGAAACGTTTCAATTTAACGTTGATACATTATTTTAGAAACTCGGTTTTCTCGTAACGATTTCAAAATTTAGCCTAGCGGAACCTAAAAATCAATATTTACCACACAAAAGAAAACTCGAGGAATTTGCCCCTGAAGCTTCGCCGAGAAATTGCGATGCAATAGAATTAAAACCCAAAAATCATTTTTTTATAATTATATTTCAAATATAACAATTTGTTATAAATCTAGAATATTCATAAAATTAAATTTAAAAAATAACTTAATTTGTGATACTTCAATATAAAATTACCAATTTAAATAAATGTACTAAATAATTGTAATTAATAATTCAACAATGCTAATAAATTAAAATTTACATTTAATAAAAAAAATAAAAATTCAAGATTAATTAATAACCGCGTATTAACCGATTTTAAAAAATCTTTTATAAACCGTGAGTTTTCGTGGTCCGTGTACTCCGGAAACTTACTTCGCACAGCTTATAGAAAGACGTTTACTATTTCCTTGTGTTGTATGGGATAAACGGCTTCTTACTACTGCTACCAGTAACGGTCCAAGAAAATTGGCTTAAAATTGTATCATTGATAAATATTTTCATAATATTTCTGGCACATCCCAAAGCGTGGGGTCCACCAAAGGTGCTTAAATAGGTTATCTGGAAATAAATTAAATTAAACTATAATATATTACGGGTTTCTATTTAACAAATATTTTAAATTTAATTGCAAATATGTATTGGCTAAAAAATTTGAAATTCGTGATTAACATTCTTAAATAATAAATTGGCCGCATTAATGACCTTCAATCATTAATCACATCATTAATCAATCATTAATCATATCTGCCAAATAAATGCATAATAGAGTCTTTTGTTTTCAATTACTGTGGTTGGCTGAGGCGCTTAAGGCGCTGTTCGAGAACAAAATAGAAGAGAATACCTCTATTTTATTTAACATTTGCAAAAATTTTTCTATCCTGAGACTGTTATCATGGAAAACCCGTTAAAAATTAGTTTAGTCAAACTACAAACAAATGTTCGAGTAAAAATGCCATTATAGGAACAAATTTTCATTAAGGTAATCGAGGGTCACAAATAACTGTGCAAACAGTAAATGGAAAGTCACTTAACAGCTATAACTGAAAAACGAAACAAAAAGCCAACTCACAAAACAAAGCTTAAAATAATATTATGAAGAGCTTCAATATAATGTGGCTCTAATAAATTGGCAGATAATGGAAATAAAATCATTAACTTTATTTCCATTTCTATTTAGATTTTCGATCTGTTAAGCTGGAAATAAGTCAATCTTATAAAAAACCTGATTCGAATTAATAAAGTAAATGGAAATAAAGCCAATTGGCTATATTTCCATTGACTATGGAAATAAACACAATTGATTTTCTTTCGTTTTCAAATGGAACTAAAGCTAATTGACATTATTTCCAATTTAACGCATAATTGCTGCCACTGACTGCAGACAACGTCTTGTAACATTTGAAGACTATCAGAACAAGCGGCAACATTAATGAAAATTTTTTGATCTGTGTAAATTATTAGCATGAATCAAATATTAAAAACATTTCCATAACTTATTTTCTTTTTTTAAAAGACGATGAAGGCAATGCACCAATTAATTTGGAACTATTTTCCACAAACAAATGAAAAGAAAGCCAACTAACTTTATTTCTGTTGACTTTATTACACGGCACCACTAAAAATAACACAAGATAATACTAATCAAAGCGCCGATTTAATACGTACCATTTGTCGTCTAAAATCAGGATTAGTTTTGATCTTGTTCTCACAGCAATCCAATGATTCGACCGTGGAAATTGGAAAGTCAAAATCCGGCTTTTCCGATGAAGAACGATGCTCTTTTGGGGCAGGTATTTTTTGGCATAACAAATCCAACGACGCCTGCAGTATTGCTTCATTTTTCAGTAATTGGTCTGTTTGCGTTTTAAACATACACATCGCGTTGTCGAATCTTTGTAACAATATGTCTTTGAATTGTTGATGACCATAACTGTAGTAATCGCTATCTGAAATGATAAAACCAAAAATTAGTACAATTTGCAGATTACTTTTTGTTTGAGATGAAAAGTAAAATAAGTATTAATCATTACAATTAGAACTGAGTTGAAGATATTGTTGTGCTGTGGAAACCGGAACAAGAATGGTTGTTAAAGATGTACTTGATGATGTACATACTGATGATGATGAGCCGAGTGATGAAGCTACAGGACTCTATGTCTTTGCAGTTATTAATATTTTGCAAAAAAGCTTCTGTATAATTTACAGTTTCGCAAGCTGTTGGCTGGATTGCACTGGGCTCACTTTCGCTACACGAAACAATGCTGGGTTCTCTTTCCTTTTCAATGGCCTATTTTAGGGTTGCCTGAAAAATTAGGTGACATTATTTAAAAAGTTTTATAATCGAATAAGTATAATATTTTTCTGTAGTAGGATTGTAACTTACCAATATTATCCCGTAAAACTGTGCATGGCATCTGGATTGTAACTTACCAATATTATCCCGTAAAACTGTGCATGACATCTGTATTTAGTCTCCCTGTGGAAGAATGCACTTCATACTGGCGCTATTTACATCCTTAGTTTGAGACTGATAGTGCAGTGTAAAATTGTTCACCCAACTACGTGGGACTGCAGAGCAATTCCGTTCATCGTCCTCTATGGTTTCAACAACGCAGTACATCTCTCTTTGTTGTTTTAAATACAAATTTGCAGTAGGTAAATAATACTGTTCACGTTCCGACTTGAAGACGTTGTAACAGAAATTTATAATGAATTTGTTTGCAAATAATAGGCATAGTAATCATCGAACAGAGACTTAATATTAGTTATTTGAGTTCAAAAGTGGACAAAATTAGAAGAATTAGGTGTAATTTCCATTCGAAATAGCTTGCATTTGATATTTTGGGTTGGCCAATACATATAAGAATCAAAACTTAGGTTGGCCTTATAAATATTCAATAATGAGGATTTTATTGGAGTTTCACAAAAATCGCTTTTATTATTTAGTTTCTTTCCGTAAACGTTCCCATTTTCTGTTACAAAAGCTTACTCCATAGCTACTATATCGTTTTCTGAGCTCAAAAACCATTTATTTGCATTTGAATTATTTAAAGTAACCCCTCTGTCATTACAATTATTATTTTTATTTTTTTTTTTTTGTTTCGTTGGATAACTTGAACAATTGGTTTGCTCGGTTATTCGAAATGCTAGTTGCTCTAAAGGTTTATACCCCGATCTTAATAATCGTTTTACCGCTCCAAGTTTGTCTTCAAAAGGGAAAGCACTAAAATTATCCAGAGGGCCAAATATATAGCAACGTCATCATTCAGATGGAGTAAATTATGCACATTATAACTGATAGTATCAGCCCCATAAATGCAAATTGATGGACACATATTTTTAAAATAATATTAGACAAATGGAAATTCTTCTCAAAACGATTACTAGAGAGTATTAACCCTTAAGAGACACACTGGGTTAAATTAACCCAGGTCTTTATTTTTAACGCGCGCCATTTTAAAACGCGTGGTCCTTGGACCATCGGGCCAGTGGATTAGGGAAGTTTGAAAAGTCCACTAATATTCCCCCTTAGGCCAGATACAGTACATTTATAGAAGCTGAGCAATGAACGTCGCAAAAACAGGTATGAGTAAAAATTACCCAGTGTGTCTGTTACGTTAGAAAAACGTCTGATTTAAAAAATTCTATTTGTTAAATATTGTGTGTATGTGTTCAACTTATGGCCAGTTAGGAAGAAACTTGGCCATTTCTTATCCGATTTTGATAAAATTCAGCATGTGCGATGGAAATGGGTTACTTAAACGAGTTTTAGATGAAGTTCTGGAATATGGCCAAGTAGGAAAGAAATGGTCCATTTCTTATCCGATTTTGATGAAATTCAGCATGTACGATGGAAATGGGATTCTCAAATGATTTTTAGATGAAGTTCTGGAATATGGCAAATTAGGATGGAACTTGGCCATTTCTTCTCCGATCTTGATGAAATTCAGCATGTGCGATGGAAATGGGATTCTCAGCCGAGTTTTAGATGAAGTTCTGAAATATGGCCAAGAAGGAAAGAACTGGACCATTTCTCATCCGATTTTTATGAATTTCAGCATGTACGATGGAAATGGGATTCTCAAATGATTTTTAGATGAAGTTCTGGAATATGGCCAATTAGGATGGAACTTGGCAATTTCTTATCCGATCTTGATGAAATTCAGCATGCACGATGGAAATGGGATCCGCAAATGATTTTCAGGTGAAGTTCTGGAATATGGCCTATTTGGAAGGAACTTGGCTATTTCTTATTCGATTTTGATGAAATTCAGCATGTTCGATGGAAATGGATTCTTAAATGATTTTTAGGTAAAGTTCTGGAATATGGCCAATTAGAAAAGACTTGCCCATTTCTTATCCGATCTTAATGAAATTCAGCATGTACCATGGAAATGGGATCCTAAAATGATTTTCTGGTGAAGTTCTGCAATATGGCCTATTAGGAAGGAACTTGGCTATTTCTTATCCGATTTTGATGAAATTCAGCATGTTCGATGGAAATGGGATTCTTAAATGATTTTTAGGTAAAGTTCTGGAATATGGCCAATTAGGAAGGAACTTGCTCATTTCTTATCCGATTTTAATGAAATTCAGCATGTACCATTGAAATGGGATCCTCAAATGATTTTCAGGTGAAGTTCTGGAATATGGCCTATTAGGAAGGAACTTACCTATTTCTTATCCGATTTTGATGAAATTCAGCATGTTCGATGGAAATGGGATTCTTAAATGATTTTTAAGTAAAGTTCTGGAATATGGCCAATTAGGAAGGAACTTGGATATTTCTCATCAGATCTTAATGAAATTAAGCATGTGCGATGGAAATGGAATTCTCAAACGTGCTGGAATATGATCAATTTGGAAGGCACTTGGCTTTTTTTAATCCCATTTTGTTGTAAATCAGCATGTACGATGGAAATGGGATTCTTAAATGATTTTTAGACGAAGTTCTGGAATTTGGCCAATTAAGAAGGAACTTGCCCATTTATTATCCAATTTTAATGAAATTCAGCATATACTATGGAAATGGAGTTCTAAAATTATTTATAAAACAGGTCATCAAATACATTAAATTCCTTCCTATGCGGTGATATCCAAGAACTTCATTTAAAAATCCTATTTCCTATAGGGTAGAGTCCTATTTCCATCCTACTTCCTGAATTGCATCAAAATCGGATAAAAAATTGCCAAGTTCCTTCCTAATTGGCCATATTCTAGAACATCGTCTAAAACTCGTTTTAAAATCCCTTATCCATCATACATGCTGAATTTCATCAAAATCAGTTAAGAAAATATTTTTAGAATCCATTTCCATCATACATGCGGAATTTCATCAAGATCGGATAAGAAATAGCACAGTTCTATCCTAATTGGTCATATTCCAGAACTTCACCTGAAAATCATTTTAGAATCCCATTTCCATTATACATGCTGAATTTCATCAAGATCGCATAAGAAGTGGTCAACTTCCATCCTAATTGGCCATATTCCAGAACTTCATCTAAAAATCTTGTTAGAATCCCATTTCCATCCTACATGCTGAATTTCATCAAGATCGAATAAGAAATGGCCAAGTTCCATCCTAATTGGCCATATTCCAGAACTTTATCCATTTGAGAATTTCATAAAGATCGGATATGGCCAAGTTTCTTCCTAACTATCATTTAAGAATCCCATTTACATTGGGAATGCTAAATTTCATTAAAATCGGATAAGAAATAGAATCCCAATAAAATTCTTATAAAAAAAATCACAAATCCTCAGTTCAAGCACCTCAATGGACAACTTTTTTGGTCCCGTCGATGTCCGTTATAGTGAGGTTTCTCTGTATATAGATATTTTAGTTCAAATCAAACAGACAAAAATTATACTCCTATAAGTTTAACACAAACACGAAATATTTAACAAAAAAGGATTTTTGAAATGAACATGTTTTTCTGACCTTAGAGACACACTGAGTAATTTTTACCCGTACCTATTTTTACGACGCTCACTGTTCGGCTTCTATTGTATAAACGCACTGTATCTCTTCTAAGGGGGGATATCGATTAATAATTTCAAAAACGTTTTTCTTTTACGCAAAGTAACCAACTTTTAGATTTTACTTCAATTTTGCTGTTTTCAAAAAACTTCTATTTTCGATTTGCAAAAAAAATATAGTTTTTGCAAAGGATGGAAAAATCCATAGTACCATCTGAAGGTTCAACTCTTTAGCTTTTCATCGGTCACCTACAGAGTGTCAAAATACTAATTTTTGATCGAAATATAAGCATTTAAAAAAAAGACGATTTTTAAAAAAAGTTCCGTTAGTTTTTTTGTAAATATTTTTGCACCTTTTTATTTTATCGCAACAAAATTATGTGTTTATGTTCTTGAGAAAATTTTCTATCAATTGAAAAAAAATTGATTGAATTTGATCAATTTGATTACGAGATATAATCTTTCAAAGTATCGCTGGGTAAAAATCACCCAGTGTGTCTCTTACGTAACTATTTGATAATGTGTCTCTTAAGGGTTAAAGTGGCACAATGAAGTAATAAAAAATGTTCATAAACGTCATTTTTCAAAATAACATGGAGTGTTACTGGTGATACATATAAAAGGAAGGTTCGAAATTCAGATGCCTTCCAGAAGTGAATATCGCTTAAAGATCTGCATTTTCGGTTAAACTATGAAGACTATGTGTTGAAGAGTATACGAAAGAAACGTATAGATATTCTTTCAATATCATTGGCAGATACCATCAATTTTTTTACAACGCCAAGACATATTAAATGCTGTAGTCCAGAGAAACTGTTTTACCATAAATTAATGGGCAAAGTTTCAAGAATTGAATCGCCAGTATGACGGTTCTCTTGGATTTTATTTCTAAACGAATAATTGGTACTTAAAATTTCAGATTTAGCTGAAACACCTATTCGAAGGCGGTCATGAAAATATTCACCTTCTGTAGAACAGTGTCCACATCCAAAATAACAGTTATGAGATTTTATGCATTTAATATACGCCATGGCGATTCATTCACGTTTTTCGGTTTAGATGTACCTTTAATAACACCTACTACAAATGGCATTCTAGTTATATCGGGTGCTCTTCCTAAAATAGGCCAGAATTGATATTTCGAGCTGTTGCTTATTGGCAGACCGTCAATATTAAAATAAAGCCTAATTTGTTTTGCCCAGCCGAATTTTTTTGAAGTGCCGTATTTGAAGTGCAGATAGCTTTGATTATATCCTTTAGGGCCGGGTCCTCAATTGACTTCAATGACGTTAAACTCAAGATTTGAGCAACAGCATTATTTTTCCTATTTCTTGTGGTGACGGTTGAAGTGAACTCTATTTTCACAGATGCACTATTGGTATAGAATTTAACTCTGGAACAAAACTTGTTATTCGTATGTGTTATAGTTGGATTACAGTAGTTAGAAACGTATCACTTATGCTTGATTTGTGTTATTTATATAGAATTAATCAAGTTTTATACACAATCCACTGTAAATTAAACTCCACTGTCAAATATTATATGTTGCATTTATCGCAAACACGGCTTTATTTCTGTTGCGTGTGATGATATGATAATAGTTTTAATCCTTGTAGGGTAGGTTTAAATGAAGGCACAGCAAATAAAACTATTTAAAATATATAACTATTACAAATCATATTTATTTGCAAATAATTCATTTTAAATACATAATAGGCGTTTTCGGAAATAGATCCTGAATAACTACAGGCTAACTTTCGACCATTAAACTTATACACTTATTTACGAACAAAAAGGATAACTTCAGGATAATTTAAATGTTGTGGTTTTAATTTTTTTTTTATAATTAGCTATACATACAAATAAACATAAAAACGAATACATTATTAGGATCAATATGAATGTGTGTTAAACAAATTATTTTGTATTTCTTTGAATTATCTCTGAATATTTATTTTCGACTTTTTGCTCTCATATCAAAATTTATTCTTAACTTTTTGTGTGTGATGGATAACTTGGATAATTTTTTACCAACATAAGAAAAATTGAAAGTTAGCCTGAAGTTATTCAAGATCTATTTCCGAAAACGCCTAATGTATAGTATGTCCCTACATACAAAACAAAATAACTTGCTCAATCAAACAAATCATTAAAACAATTAAGTCTTTTTAAAATAATTTTGCAACACAGTTTGAGTTAACTTCGGTTTATTTGCATTTAATTTGGCTTGTATTGCACAAATTTGCATTATTTCCTGCGTTGATATGTAAGGTTAATTTTCCAGAAAATTTAAAAGATCACTGCAAGCATGTATTGCTTCATTCGTGAACATGTTTACTTGATGACCCACATCGCCCTCGCTATATCTAGAGCTTCGTTATCACATTCGATCCATTCAGACAAATTTGTTAGGTTAAGAGGCAAATTTCAGGTAAAACAGATTCCCAAGAACGATAAATACACCACATGAAATCCTTCATCGTAAATTTTTTAGCAAAAAGTTCAATTTGGCCTTCGAATTTAATTGTTTTTCCATCATTTCCTTTCGATAATGACAATTCAAGCTACGAATTACCCCTTGGTCCATAGGTTAAATTAGAGATGTGCAATTCGGTGGTAAATATAATGAGGAAACATTATTACAATTCAGTAAATTTGCATCTGGATGTGCTGGACAGTTGTTCAAAAGCATAAATATTTTACAGTCGAGAGGGAGACCTACTTGATTACAATGAAGGCATGCTTCCTTAACGAAATTATTTTTGAACCAGTCAATAAACAAAGATTGGGTGACCCAGCTTCGTTTGTTGGATTTATAAATTACTGGATATTCTTTCATTCCTTTAAGAGCTCATGGTTTAATAATTTACATTTATGAGTACTAGCTGCATTTGAACAAACTAAGATTGAAAAGCGCTTTTTGCTTTCTTTCGACCCACTGGCTACTGATACATCAGGGCCGGCCAAAGTTGCACGCGGCAAACATTCCAAAATGTTCCGGTCTCGTCTGCGTTATACACTTGTTCGGGCGTTAAGTTTTTTTCGGCAATAAGAGAAGACAGCTCATTGACAAACAAAACGGCACCTACGTCAGCTGCAGACAGTTTTTCACCAGACACTTAGTTATCGGATCCCGTATCGACTTATAAATTTTTGGAGCCATCCATTGGAAACGCGTCAAAATAGCTTTTTTATTTTTAACTAAATATAAAATGAAATTATTACGGATAACTGGAAATTTCCGGTTAATAGAAAACGAAAATTTATGAATAATTTGACCGGATAATAGATGTCCCGGATAATCGGTGTCCGGATAAAAGAGGTTTGACTACATACTTTATTTATAATTATTTTTTCAAATTGAAAGATAAAAAATTATTTTTTCTCAGCACTAAAATAAAACACGACCGTTTTCTATAATGACTACATACTCGTCATTTTCATACATCTACAGATATGTGATCCTTTTATCCAGGCATAATTCTGCTATTGTAATCGTTGCTATAAAATTCTTCAAATTTATCAATAGTGATCATTGATCAATAAGAATGTTTTATTTACCTTAGCGGTATAGTATCAGCTAGAATGCCTTTCTCAGAGCTAAAGTCAAAAATTTTAGTTTCAGAAGATGGTCGCTTTTCAAACTTGCAAATTTGTCTTTTAACAATGTTAGTATTTCCGCCAACTCACTTTCTCTGGCTGATTTAGAGTTGTATTCATTGACGCTTTCATCAGAATATCGTCCCTCAAATGAGCTTTCATCCCTTACCTTTATTGTATATTTCCTTGTTGCTGTCTTCTAATTGTATTTAAATAATGTGAAAATTGTGGCATTTGTCAAATGGTATAATGGACGCATTTTATGATAAAATAGTAATTGGTCTAACTGGTATACATTCTTGCTATAGTTGAGGGTTGTGTACCAGAAAAATTAATGTAATTTTGTATAAAACTTTCAACACCAGTCTGAGCTGAAATTTATTAAAGAGTAGAAGTGAAAAAACTAATAAGATTAGCTGAATTTTTAAAAATAAAACGGTTGAATAAATAAATAAAGACTAGGATTAGCTAGTGATTTATTACCCGAATAATGGTATTCGAAATTAAAGAAAAGAGAAAGAATAACGAACCGAAGTAGTTGCCCCGGCAGGGTGTTTATCACAGAGAATGGAGAATCACTATATCTATTTTTAAATTGATGAACCGCTCCGTCAGAAAAAATGTAAATATAGCGGAGATTTGGAAAACGTTGTTTTAACAATTGTATAATATGTTTAAGAAATGGCCATACTGATAATTTGTCGTGACATAAGCAGTCACTTACTATGGTGTAGGAAATTGTTTCCATTTTTGTCCATACACATGCTGTAAATAAAGTTATTTGGTTACAACTAAAATGAGCAGCTTGAATTTCATTTTTTGTTTTATAATTTGCAGCAATATCGATCTGGAAATAGATGTGGTTTCTAACACAGAATTTTGACATTTTTTTTAATAATAATATTGAAAGGTACCTGAAGCACTGCTTTAAATTGTTTAATATCATTTTTCAATTTTTCGAAATAACCTGATTGTACAGTTTTAATATAAAAATGTTTTTTTAAATTTTGAAACATTGGTTTTTAAAACTTTTAGCAATTGTTCAGTAGATCCAGAAGTCGTTTCAATTTTTATTCGTGTTTCCACTAATTTCCACTCTTTCCATGACGTATTAGTTACCTTATACTTAATTGGGATTAAATCGTCGACTTCAAAATACTTGTCGCATCCACCCAATATGGAGGTTTCATCAAAAGTATTGCAACATATTACAGTAACACACTTTTTCAGAGTGTTATGGAAATTTTTAAATATTGTTTTTCCCAAAAAGCCAAAATATATTCTGCTTTAGCATGTATCGGACAGACACAAACATTATGGGTCATTTTATATACAATAAATACCTCTGGAGGACGTAGCGTAGTTCAAAAATTTTTTGAAAAATTTGGATTATCTTCTTTAAATAATGCGAAAGCTTTTTTAACGCTAAACATCATGTGCCAAAGGTTTAAGAATTCTGTTTCCTTCAGTGCTTTTTTGACCGATTTTAGGTCGTTTTTGATGGCAACACATGACCTATTCATCTATTCATTCTATTTGTGCAGATACACCTGTGTTACGCCCGTATTAACATTTGGAAATATTTCTGCTGCAATTTTTGAAACTACACTTTCTCGTTGGATCTGTGTTGCTGGTAAGGCCTTTCTCACTTTCACAAGTGCTTTACCTAAAGTTTGGGGGCACTTGTAGTTCGCTTCTCGATAATCCGCAACATGCTGCTTTCTTTTTCTAAGATTTTCTCTGTACTTCTGTTTTCTTTCTCTATCATTTTTACGTATAGCAGTCAATAACGCCGAATTATTGGCTATTTTCTGAGCTTTTCGACGTCTGTACTCTTTAGTAACTCCCGTTTTTTGTCTAAATCTATTTTATATTTTTCTTCGTCTTCTTTTCTTTTACATAGCATTCTTGAGAACGATTCCGTGCCATTTTGAAGTTAAACATTTTTAATGTTATTTTCTTGTAGAAAATTTTATCCCAATGACTAACGTTTATTTGTTGCATATCTTTATTTATTCTCAAATTATTTTGTGAAAAATAAAGATATCGTCACTCATTGCAAGTTACGTTAATCTCTAGAAATATTTGAAATAGGTAAATTTCCATAACATAAAAAATAGTAATATTTTGTTAGTCATCGGGACAAAAATTTGAAACTAAAATAAATGAAATATAAAAGCAAAGGACCTTCCTTATCCTATTTGAAATATAATTCAAGACTAACTTGGATCTCTTTATTATTCGGTAAATCATACATAACTTAACAAATGAATAGTGAAAATCGGAATAATTGGTTATAAATATTTTAGTTGCAGAGAAAGGGGTTTACTTTTTTTTATTTTACTCCCACAAGGTCAAATAGATTTATTTAATTTGCATTTAATAATGGCTTTGAAATGTTAAGGGGTCGGATAAAGGTAGCTTAAAATGGGATACCATCATATTCCCGAACGGAAACCCCCCCCCCCCCACACCCAAAATATCGAAAAATACAAAGCAAACTGCCCTACCGAAAGGGAAGACTCCAAAAAATGTTTGATAACTAAAATATCAAAACAAAAGGAATCTACATAATTTCATGTCATCCTTGTGTGGAAGGGATCAATGCTAGGCGGCTTTGAGGTGTTTTTTATTTTATTATGTGAAATACAAACGTAAATATTTTTACAAATAATATTTTTGAAATTTTTCTGACGTTTTCCTGTCATCCTTGCGCAAAGGGTCCAATGCTAAGCGGCTTTGGGGAGATCTCTATTTTAGTATGTGAATTATTATTAAAAAATACAAATTTTTTAAAAATGGCTCAATCACTATGAACATTAGAATTTCAAAAAAACGTCAGGGCTAGGTTTTGGAGGCGGCAGCCCCATCCTCCAAGGTATAAAACGAATTAAAATAATATTTCAAAAATTTATTATTTTTAAAAAACTTGGTTCTTTGAGATTCTTGTTCTTTTATTTTGGATACCGATACCAACCCCTTTTATAATTTTTATTATACAGGTATTTCAAAAATTATGGTTTTGGTTTTATTTTATGTGGAATTCCCAAATGTATGTATGGTAATATTCCAAATTTAATTTCATTCCTAATTGTTTGTTTCTTATTTTGATATGTATGTACAAAAAGATTTATTAATTAATTTTCTTATTAATTTTACTGGGTAATTTTATTAATTTTCATCACGTTTGAAATTTTTCTAATTGTATTCTGTCGAAATTCTGAGTTGAGATACGAACCGCTTTTATTAAAAGAGTATAAAACATAACATATAATATAGTTTTCATTATATGGATCGTTTATTTTGAAAGTGGTGTAAAGCCAATTTTTCCAAAAAATTAAGTTAATGAAAACAATAGAGATACATGTATGTATTAAAAAAAATTTAGTCCCAAATAATTATGCAAAAAATAAGAAAATTCAAAATCCCATATACTTTTTAATTTATTGATTCTCAATTCTTTCATTATCTCATTCCAACAAAATATGGACTTACACCACTTTCAAAATAACCGGTCCATATAGGGAAGCACTGACAAAAAATTTAAAGGCAGTTGGAAGCTATAACTTTTTTAAACCATTCTGTTTTAATTTTATTATTACGTCTACGTAGTTTTACATCCAAGAACGAAATAGAATTATTAACTTCTTTTTCAACAGTAAAGTTTTTATTTACATATTATGAAAAGAATTAAATAGTGTTTCATTTGATGTAGCCAAAATAATATCAGCTACGTATTTAAAAAAAAAAGTTGGTTGTCTATGTACATATACCGGGTGATTTTTTAACCTGATACACTGAAATATCTCGGAAAATGAGCACTCTACGAAAAAAATGGTTAAGATCAAAATTTAATTATTCCGCGGGGGAAATACAGCAGTGTTAAAATTAGAACCCCTCTCCCCTCCTTGGAGGTGGGGCAGGGGGTAACTTTGAAACTAAGATAGGAATCCCTATTTGTTATTGCAGATTCGGATTATACTGCTAAAAATACGTAGGATTTGACTGAAACATTTTTTTCGGTTCATGATAGATGGCGCTGTAATGACTATATTCAATTTTTATCACGGATTAAATATCTCGGAAAAAAAGCACTCTACGAAAAAAATGGTAAAGATCAAAATTTAATTATTCCGCGGAGGAAATACAGTAGTGTTAAAATTAGAACTCCCTCCCACCTCCTGGTAGGTGAGGCGAGGGGTAACTTTGAAACTAAGATAGGAACCTCTATTTTTTATTGCAGATTCGGGTTCTACGGCTAAAAATACGTAGGATTTGGCTGAAACATTTTTTCCCATTCATGATAGCTGGCGCTATAATTAACGATATTCAATTTTTTTTTAGTTCTCCTACTGTGAGAACCTACGCAAACAATTCTGTAATACGTCTGCAATAAAATACCATGGGTTCGTTGTAAATTCACGAAGTTAGTCTTAAAAAATTTGTATTTCTTAAATTTTCAATTACTGAAAAATTTACAACGAAACCATGGTATTTTTATTGCAGACGTATTGCAGAATCGTTTGCGTAGGTTCTCAGTAGGAGAACTAAAAAAAATTGAATATCGTTAATTACAGCGCCATCTATCATGAATGGGAAAAAATGTTTCAGCCAAATCCTACGTATTTTTAGCCGTAGAACCCGAATCTGCAATAAAAAATAGAGGTTCCTATCTTAGTTTCAAAGTTACCCCCTGCCCCACCTACAAGGAGGGGAGAGGGTGTTCTAATTTTAACACTGCTGTATTTCCCCCGCGGAATAATTAAATTTTGATCTTAACCATTTTTTTCGTTGAGTGCTTATTTTCCGAGATATTTCAGTGTATCAGGTTAAAAAAATCACCCGGTATAGTTATGGAAGTTTTCCTTTGAATAATTTTTCCAAAACTATTTTATTTATTTGATTTACGTATAAATTTATTTAACTTTTGGCGCACTCCAGTTTGAGCATAAGATCATTTAAAACATAGCGTGCCAAAAGAGATGGACGGTTCAATTAAACAGCAGCACATTTTTAGGTCGGCCAGCAATTCATTTCGGCCCAAGAATGCCATAACTTAACAGGGACAGAACGAGCACGATTAGTAATCTGGATAATATTCCGTAGTTGGGACACAATAGGTTTGGTATATTTGGTGCAGTAAATCGTCGTTGTGATTAAAGTTTCAAAATAAAAAAATAAAAAATATTTTTTAGAGAAAACGTTCAATTGACGTGAAAGTTAAAGCGACTAATACAGGTGGTAATTTTTGTTTATAATTCCCATTGCTAGACCATATTTTAGTTTATAAAATATATCGTGATATTTGAAATAATTATTTTAATTTGCACAGGTATCCAAAATTATCAGCAATTTTCTCTTGTTAGCTTACAATCATTAGACAATTCACTCCATCTTTCTGAAATAGCGGTTTTTGCGGTATGTTTGTAAATAATAAAACTACATCTAATGACACTAAAACATTGCTATCATCGAGATTAACATTATTTTGAAAACCATTGTAAATATTAACTTCGTTATTAGCTGGTACCTTAAACAGAAAAACGCCGTCATGTTTTCGGCCATATTACAATCTTTGGAAATTTATTTTGTAACGTTAAACTAACAACCCGATAAAAGCATACTAAAAGCTAAGGTATTGAAGTCAGCGCTTTTTTTTTGACTTTATTTATTAAAGTTCATTATGTACTCGTATATCGAAAATACGTTGATCTCATACTTTCCGAATAACAATTCATGCTGGGTCATTTTTACATTAAAAAGTAGGAAATCCATTACAGAATGTAATCGTATTACCGGCATCTCAACAATGCCGTCTATATAACACCTACATATACCAGTAGGCACCAATCCTACAATAAATAAGTACATATGTATAAACGAAACGTTTATATTACGTAATAATTGGACTTGCATGTATAACTATTTTATATTCATTCAAACAAAAATATTTTCATTCATTCATTCATTCAAAGCAAAACCTGCTAAAAATATATCAACTGCTGATTGTATTAGTGAGAATACATACGGTTGTGAACACAGTGTATTAAGGTGGTGTGTGATATCGACTATAAGTGGTGTTGGTGAAAACGAAAAAATTACATTTTTTGTATATGGTTCTTAGTGTTGACCAATATACTTAACAGTTGATATTTTTAAATGTGTATCTGCGTGCTAACAAAAGAAGCAGGCTTTCTAAAGAGAGAATTTTAGCAGGTTTTGATTCAAAGGCAATAAAATATTCTCAACATAGTATGTATTCTATTATGTACTGTTATTGTTTTTGTTTTTTACGTGAATATATTGCAAAGGAAATCTTTACGCGTCTATAACTTTGGAATCTGGACGCCTAAAGATCTTAACCGTACCACTTTTTTCTTATCTGATCAAGGTCTATAAGTCTGTCTTTGTTTCATGAAAATCGGACAAGTACTTTTCGACTTAATACTTGTTAACAGACAAAATAGTGGGGATATAAGGCATCTTTCTCGCTCTAGCGCTTCGCTTGAGTTGAGATGCCTAAAAACGACTACTGTCACGCAATGAAAATGTATCTTTAGCAAAACATGAAAAATATCAAAAAACTCATAAATAAAAATACATAAACTGACTGCTTAGTTTTAATTTATTATAATTACAATTACTTTTCACATAGCCTTTGCATTTTCTCCGTAACACTTTATAGTACATATTGAAATTGTAACTAAATAAGTAGTTTATATAGAAAACATTTTGGAAAATTATAAATTGTTTAATTGTGTGTGTTATTAGGTGAAGAAAACATTTTAAATAATTTTCTTGTCTAATAAATAAAATAAAGCAAAGGAAATTAAAAATTTTAATTGTAAAATTTTATATAAATTTTACATCTTATCGCTTATTTAAATTTTGCAAAATGAAAAGTTTTGGGTCTGATAGGCCCCAGGTCGAGGAAATATTTTTAAAACTTAGCAGGACCCGCTGGAAATTTGATGATGGACTCATCAAAATTTGAAGTGTCTAGTTTGATGGGAACACATGCATTAAAAAACGTTTTTCACTTATTTAATCATTTTACACAGCTCTGAAAAATATTTGTAATCCCTATAATCCAATCATATTCTTTGCATATTACGCAACACAATTTTCTTTAAAACAAGGCAATAATTATGAAAATAGGCCTAAAAATTAAGTTTTAAGTAGCAAACAAACCAGTAGAAGATGTTTTCGCCTCTAGCTTCGCCACATATGTACACTTCATTTCGCCATTATTGTTCCGAAATGGAAAAAACTAGCGATGAGACGCATTACGTGTACACCAAAAAATAGAAGGAAGAGTTGAGATTCAGAAAACATATAAATGGTTCTGGTCTGTTGCGCTTAAGCCTGATAACGAATCAAGAATGAGCGGGATTTTGGCCTACTTTTAGTCATCATGCTTTCTTTTTTCGTTACGTATTCCTCGAAAACGGATGGACGGATTTTAATAAGGCCGAAACTGTTACCCGCAGCTGATGTGCCTTTATAAGAATCCTTTATTTGTGAAAACGGCCGCAATTAAAGTGGAGAAAAAAGAAAAACTAACCATGCGTTGGGATACAATTTATATCTTGATAAAAGCTGACAGGTTACACGCGGCTCGACGACTTCTTTATAATATTTGCCACCGTTAAAGTAAAGAAAAAAGATAAGTTTGTATAGTTTTTTACTTACATAGTTTTTTCTAAAGGGTAGTATATGAAATTATTAAGGATAGTGCTGATTTTGTATGTGGCGGAAATCTTTTGCGGTAATCAGTCACTACTTGCAATAAGTATAGTTTCTTCTTCTTTTCGTGTCAGGATTGTGTAAAATTCTTCCATCAATCGAACAGCTCGTTCTGCTGGGTCATTAACAACTGTTAATTTGGAAACGATGTCCATTCCTTCTTTGAAATCGTTCCGGGTCATCCAAGTTGATGGATCATGATCCAGGAATTCTAACCAAATATTAAATCGCCGAAAGAAATTTTTTGTATTGCTATTAACAAATTGGCTTAAATCTTTAAATCTATAATTTTGAATAATATCTGATACCGTAGCATGAACGCGTTTGATCAGTCAATACTTCTTTATCTGCGGTTTTCAATGCGTGGGCCATTTTTTTCTTTAATTCGTTTGACACATTTTTATCAAAGAATGCCAAAGCGTTTGTCTCATCCGATAGGTAAATTACCACACATTTTTCTTAAAATAATTTGACAAAGTGCTTAATCTTTCTGTTCGTAATTGGTAATTGCTTGAAGAAAGTTAAGATCTTGATAAGGAGGTTCAACAGCTATTGGACATCTAAACCGTTTTTGTTGTAAAATCGAATTATAAAAATGCAGATTACGCTTCATTGATTTTCCTTATTTGTTGTTAGTTTAAACTGATCTCTAAACAAGAATATTTTTAAACAATATAAAGCGTTTGCCATTCACCTTGCATGTGATACTGATCCTGGCACATAAAATAAAGAAGTTGGTGTTCCTCCAAGGAAAACATGATAATTGTTGAATCTCTTTAATTCGTTGAAATAAAAGGTTTGCATATGACCGACGACTTTGTTCAAATAGCTTCTACATTTTTTTCATTTTCTATTCCCGGTTTATATCTTGTTTTATCTAAACCATTCCAAGCACTTTTAAACGACACAAAAATAGGCACATTCGTCCCAGAAGTGCCTGGAAACTTTAGTTCAAAAACCGCTCTTAAAATTAATTCGTAGATATGATTTCTATAAGCGAGAAACAATATGCTTCTCTGAAAATTTCGTTCCAATAATACGCAAGCACTGTTCAATTTGCTAGTGTTGACATTAGCGGTATCGAAACAAAAGCTTGTACTGAATCTTTAAAATTCCATCCCGTTACTAATTCAAAAACAGCATCAGCCGTGTTTAGTCCAGTTCCGGGAGAAAGTCTAGGAACCCCTAAAAGCTGATCCGTATCACCTTGAGTGATTGTAAGAGGAAGCTGATCCACCGTTTTTTGTTCGGTAATTTCCGGTAAAGTTTTGCCATCCCAATGCAATACAAATAACCCAAATGCCTTGAAAACCAAATAGAATTATCATAAATGAAAGGTAATTTTTCGATCTAAAAACTATTTCTACCTTAAAATTTTATTTCATCCTGTTTGTTTTCGAACCAATCCCCGCGCACGTTGTATAGAGGTACGGTTTATAATTAAATCGTCAATGCAGTGACCTAAAGCGAATATGACGTTAATTTCAAATCTGTCACTTAATTTGCATATATCAATACAATTCTTATTTTCTTAACAGTGGACGGTTTGCAACATGGATCAGTATCAACGTCCCTTTCCCATTCGTTGTCACTACTTGAAAATGACGTGGTTGGGTCTATAATACATTGGGATACATTTTACAGGTGAGTCTAAAATATTATTAATTATAAAGGCGCTTACCAATTTGTACCGTTCCAAAAAGTTCTGTTTTCGATCCATATTTTCGTTTACGGTTTTCGACTAATTCCATTCTCGTTTCTTCACTTTTAACGATTGCGATATCCTTATTTCCTTAAAAAAATGATGCCGCAAGCATTTTACTTTATACAACTTTGAATTTTTGAAAAAACCTTAAATTAATTCCAGAAAACTCATAAAATAAACTTATAATATCTATCTTGTTCCGTTCTAAACGGTTTTCTGATGATAAAACCTTAATTTGTCGGCCAATTTTCATAATTATTGCCTTGGTTTAAAGAAAATTGTGTTGCGTAATAGGTAAAGAATATGATTGGATCATAAGGGATTTTAAAATTATTTTCCAGAGCTGAGTAAAATGATTAAATAAGTAAAAAAAGTTTTGCTTCGTTTTTTAAACGCTGAATGGCACGTGTTCCCATCAAGCTAGACACTTCAAATTTGGAGATCATACTTTTAGTTCATCATCAAATTTCTAGGGAGTGCTGCTAAGTTTTAAAAATATTGCTCAAAATAAGGGCCACCCTAGTATATGTTACATACATATATGACACTTTTAAAATTTTTTGTGAACTCTTTACATCGGTCGAAACAGCAAGGGTTTTAATCGGGGACTTTAAGGTACCAACAACAAGGGTATTAATTGGGACTGCAAATAAAAATCTATCGATCACCGCAATATTTTTCTTAAGTGCAATCATTACACCTGCACGTGTTGTTTCCACATTATTACCAACCCGTATTATTATTTCTTTGTTTTTTTAAAATCATTTTTCAGGTATTTTACTACATTTTTACAAGGTCATAATTGTCTGTCTATTTTAATTGAACAGCTGTATTCATTCTACCTCATACTCAATTTCACACTTGTCTTACTTGAAACAATACCCATACGTACTTTTCATGTGTAGCATGTAGCTGTATAGAAAATTCTAAGTAATTTAATTTCCAATTTTTTTTTTCTTCACACCCCTTAAAATTAGGAGGACCCTTTTTTGGTTAAAATTGTAACGTCCCTTTTTTATTTTTTTTTTTTACTTTTGAGTAGATTTAAAATAAATACAGTCTGGTTCTGTTCTGAAGCTACGTGAAACGTGACATTATAATTTTCAATTTTTAATGTTGTTTTAAATAAAAGAAATGTTGATTAGTTTGTTGTTGTATGTCTTCTGTCTGTAACATGACTGTACGATGAATACGATAATTTATTGAGCTAAATGTGGTACTGGTTAATGGCAAAAACTTAAATGTATTTTAATTTTATTTTGGGTTCGTTATTCATTCAACAGCATGAACAAATATTTAAAATGAGATAGAGTGCGGAGATTAAATAAATGTTTATCTTTTATATTTTGTTTGACAAATATCAATAGTTTCTAAAACCAAACCACCCACATAGTTTTCTAGTTATTTTTTAGCGCATCTACAAAGGTCAAAGGAAACTTTCATTTCTCTATATAATATAAGATATTTTGAAAATACATAATTACTAAAATAACTAAACAAAAATAAATCACTCACACCAAATGCAATGAAAATTGAAAGATGAATAACCTCTGCCATTAAGATTACAATAATTATCACTCGCTATGTGTACATTATATAGATAAATAATGAGGACGAGACCCCCACACATTTTTTTTTTTTTAAATAAACCAATATCCAAGATTTTTTATATTTTTTGTTTTTTTTTTTCATTTCATCTCTCGTTTTGTTTAAAATCAAAATGTAATCAATCATTTTAAGAATTTCTAAAGAATATTGTGTAAATAAAAATTAATTAATAAATCAATATTATTTTTTTATATTCGCCGTATAAAAATGTATAATTCTAATTTTTTTTAAAATAACAAACAAACACCAAGATCAAAAAGTCAATTTCCAATTATTATTATTCATTTATTTATTATTTTTTTTATGATTATACTCGTATAGTGAATTTAAAGCATGACTGATTTTTTTTTTTAAATTATTAAAATTTAATTTATTGAACAAATAGAATTTCAAAAATGTTTTATTTATTTTAGAAGGTCAATTCTCGATTTATTAAAGCGCGCAATGAAAATATGGTATGGTAAATAAATATTGTTCCAATTTTATGGTCGAACGCGATATGGAAAGGGGAATGCGCTCATCACAGCTGCTCTCAAGCAATTATTTTTATTCGCGGTTCAGGGTTCATTTTAAAATTTAGATGCAGGTCTCCTATAATGCATTTCTGTGGTTTGAACACATATGGTCGCTTCTTTAATTCCTTTTTTGATTTTTATTATTTCCTATATGGCATTACTCTTGAATCGTCCGTTTACTGAATTATTTCTGTAAATTAGCAATCTGGATCTTTTTTGAAGATTCTGATATCTAGGCATTTTTAAAATTTCCTTCGCTAAAGCGATGGAAAAATTTCAACTGGTACTTTTAGTTGCACTAAAGGGAGCTAAAGCATCAGAGAGGTTAAAGCATCATTTTGTATGTAGCAAAACACACAGTTTAGGTTTAAGTATGAAAGTTTTCCTTTAACCAGAACCAATTCATTTAAACATAACTTAATTTGCTGACGTTTAGTTTCGATGTGCTTTTTTCTTGTTCTATTTAATTGAAGGCCGATATATTTAACATTTTGCTGTTATGCATGATAGAATAACATTACTTACTCTCACAGGGAAACAGATAAGTTTGCGAAGTATGCATATGTAATATGCGCCAATTTGTTACGTAATTACACCGTTGTAACGTAATTACAAACGTACTTTTCTTGCGAAGGTACCTTACCAACACCAATATAATAATTTGTTAAGGTATCCCTGACTTCTTTACCAGCCCGCTTGTTCCCAGTAGTGATATTTAGTTTTCCAATCGATTTACATTCAATTCTTCCCAAACAATTGTTCCCAAACAATTCTTCCCAACATAATTCTTCCCAACACAATTCTTCCCGAACACAATTCTTCCCGAACACAATTCTTCTCAAAACAATTTTCCCCAAACACAATTCATCGAAAGAATGGAATCGGAGTAATACATTCTGGTTTTATTAAAAATCGCGGCGATTTTTAATAAAACCAGAATGTAGTACTCCGATTCCATTCTTTCGATGAATTGTGTTTGGGGGCCGCGATTTTTACTAAAACCAGAATGTATTACTCCGATTCCTTTCTTTCGAAGAATTTTGTTTGGGGAAAATTGTTAGATAATAGGCATTATCAAGAAATCAATTCTTCCCAAAAAATATTTCAAACCAAATTAATAATTTAATAAAACTAGTTGTTTAAATTGTAAAAAATGGAATACTCTATCAGCAAGAAAGGGAGAAAACGTTCATTAAACGAACGATATATATTTTATAAAGACAAAAGTTATAGTTGTAAAACTATCTGGAAGTGCATCGATTTTGAAAAAAAGAAATGCAGTGCTAGACTTCATACGAATGATACTGGCATTGTAAAAAAATAAGTCAACACAACCATTCGGCGGACGCTGCATTTGTAGAAGCACTAAACTTTGTGTACGTAATGAAAGAACGAGGAAAGCGTTCCTTTGACTCCTCGCACCAAATTGTTGCAACAACATCAACAATAATCCCATCGCAAGTAGCACCAAAATTGAGAAGTTTGGGGGTTTGGGAAAATTGTTTGAGAAGAATTGTGTTGGGATGAATTGTGTTCGGAAAGAATTGCGTTCGGGAAGAATTATGTTGGGAAGAATTATGTTGGGAAGAATTGTTCGGGAAGAATTGTATGGGAAGAAATGAATGGATCCCGTGGAAAGGTATCATCAGCCAGGATTACATATGGTATAGAAACATTTGTGTTCGGTAACCGTTTCTCTGTAGGAATATTAAGAATCGATCAAACATCGCCTATGCTTACTGTTGACACATACTCCAGCATTACCAACTCTTCAATTTGTTCCGACATCAACATATATAAATTTATAGTTTGCATCAACTAAAGCAAATAAAAATATACTGTGGTACAATTTGAAATTATAGTGTTGGGCACCACCAGAAAGACGACACTGAATTCTAATGTGTTTTCCGTCCATATTGCCCCAATTGTATTAAATACATAAATTGGTTTTATGCTCATTTCATTTAATAATATACATATTAATATTATGTACAAAGTTATAAACAAATTTTATTTTAGTTTTATTCAAATAGATTCAGCTCTAGATGCCGCAGCATCACTGTAATCACCCAACAAATAACCGTGAAGAACAAATAAGAACAAATAGCCGTGAGAGAAAAAAACGAAAAATCTCCGACAGTTACGACAAAGTCCTCTCAAAAGCAACCGTAACTATGGCCGAAATGTCCAAGCTAGCAACAACAAGAACCGAAATCGATGAATTCGATATATTCGCCAAATTTGTACCCGCTAAACTCCGTGAAATGAAAGCTGCACAATCTGGGCATATTTATTACCGCTAAGCTAAAAATCAAATTCAGCGTTTGCTATTGGTGAAGTGGGATATCATAAATGACGAAAATGAGTACCCATCTCGGCTAAAACGCAAAATTGTTGCGTGTCCAATTCGACAATTGCTGGTGATGAAAATACGCGTCCAAACACTAGCTCCTCCTGTCAGTCAAGTTCGAGAAATAACGATTATGAAGATGATTTAATTACCGGGGATGACGACTTAATTATCGAAGAGGTTTTTATGAATATATTATCATTATAATAAAAATATAAAAATTGAATTAATTAAAAACCTTACCTTCAAAAAATCAATTTTCATTGCCTGAAATATGGCGTCACAGTTCTCATGAATTATACCAGAAATGGTGCACTGACAAATCCGTATACTAAACTGTATGCTTGAATAGCTTTCTTCTGTTGCCAGATATCGAAGTGTGACCATTAATTTGTCCTCCACAATTATTGCATTTCGCAAATGTGCATTTTGCCTTATAATTAACGGCGCAATTTTTGAAACGATGTAATCAAATGCTTCATCATCCATTCTTAAATATTTTGTGTAATATTTCATATATCAACTTTTAATTCTTTTAGTGAAGTTTGTCGAACCCCTTTACCATCTCTTCTTGAAATCCATGGTTATCGTATTTTTATGTCAAAAAATTTTGTTATTATTCTACGACGTAGAATAGTGATAATGTAATACAGTCCTTATAAGAGATTTCTTCAATGCCATACGAGCTACTATAGATCGCAAATCACTTACAACATCTAAGACTTTACGAGCGAGTGAATCATGTTATCTTTAACAGTTCATTAATGAAAGTATCTTCTTAGTTTGCAAAATGTTATGAAGATTTTGATAAAATGTTCACATTTTAATGGTTGTTTCAGGCTTCAAGAAGGAACCGTGGTATAACAGTGAATTGATAAATTTTAAAAATAGAAAGGATAAGGCTCATAAATTTTATAAACGATCTCCGAATACAGCAAATTACAACTCATTTAAGGTTTTACGTATAAAGTATGTATTTCTTAACCGATTTCTTTCCAGTAATTATGTTTTGGAGGTGGAATCACAAATTAAATCGAAACCCAATCATTTTTGGCATTTTGTTAACTATAAAAGAAAATCTGATGGTTACCCTTCCACAATGTATTTGAAGGACCGATTCTGTGATAGCATTCTAGATAAAGTTAATTTGTTTGCGGATTTCTTTGAGAGCGTTTATAATCCAGATTCAGGTTCTAATTTCTGCAGCTTGAATAATGTCACGAGCAATATGAAATTTTCAATGTTTCGTTTGGAAATTGATACAATCTTATCGGAATTGTCAAATCTTGACATTAACCATGGTGCCGGTTTTGATTCGTTGCCGCTTTTATTTTTAAAATTGACCGGTAACGCAATTGTCGCCCCGGTGTGCTTTCTATTTAATAGAAGTCTAAGAGAGGGATATTTCCCTACTCTTTGGAAGAGATCGCTTATTAAACCTATTTTCAAAACCGGGATTTGTGGTAACATTGAGAACTATAGGGGTATTTGTATAATTTCAGTCTTACCCAAGTTGTTTGAGAAACTTGTTAAAAATCAATTATTTTTTCACGTTCCTTTCCATGCAGATCAACTGTTACTAACTTACTCTTGCTTACAAATTGCGTCTCTAATGCCTTATATAGGGGGAAAATGGTGCAGGTTTTGTACACTGATTTCTATAAGGCCTTTGATAATATTGATCATGACTTGCTGTTGCTGTTGAGGAAACTTGATTCCTTGCAGTGTAGTTTTCTCCCACTGGACTGGATTAGATCTTATCTTGATTCCAGAACTCAGATAGTAAAGATAGGTGGTTTCACATCCAGAGTTATTAATGTCACCTCGGGAGTGCCTTAAGGTAGTCACTTGGGTCTTATGCTTTTCCTACTATTCATTAATGAGGTAGTGGATCGTTTGAGTTATTCCGACATCCTCATCAATACGGATGACATTAAAATTTTTAAAACCATCTCATGCATTAATGACGCAAGAGATTTCCAATCCGACTTAAATAATTTTAGTATGTGGTGCACAGCTCAGAATTTGACCCTAAACATTTCCAAATGTAAAACAATCCGTTTTACCCGTGCAATCGCGCCCGCTAGTTTTCATGTTTTCCTGGATGGCTGTATTATTGATAATGTTGATACGTTTGTAGATCTAGGTATAACATTTACGTCGAACTTATCGTTCAATAATCACATTGATATTTGCATTTCTAAAGGGAATCCCATGCTTGGGTTTATTAAATGTTTTCGAGCGATTTTCAAGTTCCTTATTCTATTAAAATATTTTATATCTCGTTTGTGCGTTCTTTGTTGGAATATGGTGCAGCAATCTGGAATTCGTTTTATGGTAACTGTTCAGACCGAATTGAAAGTGTTCAAAAGCGCTATTTAAGGTTTGCTCTGCGAAGGTTGCGTAGGGATGAGAACCTACCCGCTTTTATACATTCACCGTATCGAGGTAGATGTAAATTAATAAATATTGAGCCGCTCTTTATACGCAGAATCGAAATTGGCGCGTTGTTGGTTAGAGACTTGTTGGTGTCTAAAATTGACTGTCCTTAGATTTTGGTGTTGTACGACATATATTCTCCGCTAAGGACCCTTCGCGTTAGAGATTTCCAAATTAAGCTGCCTTATATTAGGCATAACTACGGTAAATGTGAACCTTTTTATCAATCTACTATTTCTTTTAATAAGGTTCGATCGGCTTTCGACTTTAATCTGTCAAAGGATGCATTTAACAATTTGATGTCTAATATTCTTTTCATTTATTGGTAATTTTTCATGTTTGTTTAATTTTACTTTTAGTATACATACATACATATGTATATTATTGAAATTGTAATTAGATTGTATATAAGCATAAAGTTGGTAAATAAATAAATAAATAAATATAGTCTTGAATTACTGTTAGGTGACTCAATATTAATGTTATTTACAATAATAATAAAATTATTTAGTTATATAATAAAATGCTTTCATTCGGGGTATTAAAGATTTTACTTTAGAATAATTTTTGCGAATTTTTTTGTTATTTGGACTCTTCGCAATTCCTTAACTATCAAGTTTTGACATCATAACGTTTTACACCGCATATTCAGAAAATTGACCCGAAATTTAGCCCTTGGTCGTGGGTCGTAGCCAATTACTCATCAACTATAAGCATTACTTTAAATTTAAATATATGATTGCTTAGGTTGTTCCTCAGGCTTCTAGTCTCACGCATAATATTATCGCAATGTCATCATCTGACGGCATAGGAACCCGCGCCGCGAACCTCTGATGTTGACCGATTTAAATGCTTGAACCAGTGTAGCGAGAGAATGGCTCATCCGTCCGGAGATCTGATGGTGTTAATTTTTGCGTAAAAAACCAGTGGTGGTTAATTTATTTTAAATTAAATCAATTAGTATTCACATAAATTCTAATTAAAAATTATAAACTACAAAATAGCGATTCACAATACTTGAAAGCACAGTAGCGAGAGAACCCCTCATCTGATCGGAACAATTTTGGTGACAATTTATTCGTAAAGAATGTGGCAGATAATTTATTGTATGTAGATTAATATAATTAATTTTCACATAAATTTTAATTAAAATTTAGATCTACAAAGTGGCGATTTAGAATGCTAGAGAGCACTGTAAAGGGAGAATGACTCATCTGATAGGACTCCGATAAACCTCTTGTGCTCTGCGGCGATTTCGAAATCGATGTCATCGCTAAACTCGAATTTATGCGCTTCATCAAGGACACCCTCGACCTAGACTGCGTCTTCAACACACTAGTCTCGACGACTTTGGGAGGCACTTGTCTGGATCTCACATTCGTCAGGCACATCACCGCTGAGACCCTGCGCTTCACATCGTACTTCTCGTACCATCGCCCAGTAGTTAATCGTTTGCAAACAACCACTGTACCCTCATTTCATGATGCTGATAATAAATAAATTTATTTTAACAAACCCATACATCGTGCCATTTCTCGCACCGCTTATAAACGTTATCACGGAAAACACCGTAGAAGATACAGCCTACCCCGATTTTTTTTATAATTAATTAAAGTTAGTAGTGTTTCGGTCATCCAGGGTTTAATTTTAAAGTTTCGTCGACTAATCTTAGTGACTGATTTATTTTTTTTAACATGAAGATTTAGATAAATACTCGAACTCAATAGAATATCATAAATCAATTGTTTCCCCAAAAACATGAATGACTAATAAAAAAATTTGAGCAAGGTCTAGTCACAGCATTCAAAAGAGAATCTAACCTAAACGAAGCACAAGCAATAAATAATCATCATTAGGTTGCGTATCTTTGAAATAGTCGATATTAATGTATCCAAGTAAAATTTTGTTCTTTGATTTATCACCATGATTATTTTAAAACAAAACGCAATCTGTAAAATAATAAAAAACCAATACTAACATTATCAAAACTAAGGCCCGATTGTATGTATGAACGAGCATAAATGATTAATCCTCTGATTTAGCGTAGTTTGCATTGTATGAACGATGCTAAATCAGAAAATTAATCGATGATTTTTTTTTTACTTGCCGTTTTATCCTTTTTTTGGTGACTGGAATCAGAGACTAAAAATTTTTTTTTTTTTTGTCATTTCAAATGTGGTGTATCATACAAACGAGACATTTTTCTAAAAGAACGTAATTATTAAAAATGAACTCAACAAGGAAGAAAATGTTAAATTCAGAAATTGAAATTTTATTCTCCTACGTGTAGAAAAATATATAAAAATTTGCTGCTTAAAATAATACTCCTCTAAATAATTCAAAAAAATGTTGATCCGATTTGCAACGATTCATTAAAATGTTCAGACATTGTCACGCATTTAAAGTAATGTTTAACACTGAACTCCGCGGAATCTAATTTCCTGATTTTCCATGAGCCCTTACATTAGGGCGTTCGAAGACATAGGCGAGACATTTTTTTCGCAATATCAAAAACACATACCCTTTGCTTTTATTCTATTTGACCTTAATATCTCAAATAATATATAATAGCCGCATTTCTTGACGCATTAGTAATCCGGATCAGATCACAGTTTACATTGAAAACAACAACAAAATTTTAATTTTTGTTGTTGTTTTCAATGTAAACTTTGATCTGATCCGGATCACTAATGCGTCAAGAAATGCGGCTATTATTATGATTGGAACATGACAACCCATGCCGACTTAATGCCAAACAAAAGCCAGAAAATTTGGACTGGGTTAGTATAGACGGATTCTAGAACTTAAAGTTTATTTAGTAAATAACACACAAATATGCCAAATCGTATAACTATTTACATTAAAAAAACATTATTATTCAAATTTTCGTTTTAAAGTTTGTTTTTTGCAGTCAAGATAAAGCTTCCGGAGTTCTTGTACGCAACGTAATAAAAATTGCTTCTGTTCCTCTTTCGCCGTGATTAAACGATGAAAGTTATGCGTCAATTCGAAAGCTCTTTCATCAGTATTGTTTATTGGCTTCTTTCTGGCTTTTTGAAACAAAACATTATTTTACCACAAAGTAGGACATTCGTGGAGATAACTATCATTAATTTTAAGACGATTGAACAACGACTTGCGTTTGACTGTAATAAAATCATAGATGGTTTTAACTGAAAATAAAAGCGGTTAACAAAATTGTCAAATAGACAGAAAAGTAGAGACACAACTCCTATATTAACTTATCAAACTTACCATACAGTGGACCATAAAGTTCTTCTTTCGATGGGATGTTGCGTTTACCGTGGGTTAAAAAATCCTCTTTGGCTAAATTTCCAACTATTTTAACTTTAGTTTCTTGGTCCAGGTCATCGTCAAACAGTGACAATACAGATACTTCATCAGTCAAATACCATAAATGCGGGTTAAATTTCTGTAAAACAGTTTTTGAGATGATTTTATCAATTTTTTTGTAAGCCTTCATCGACTTCAAATGCATTGGAGCAACGGTGTGACGTAGGATGTCACGATGAACAGGCAAACGTCTAACAGCGCCTTGTTATCCTTGTTCGTAATTTTTATTTGAGCACTAAGTAGTGATAGTTTCAGAAAAAAAATTGCGCTCGCCATCCACCTGGAGGACATATGTATGTGAAGTTGTTCTAGGATTTCATCCCAGTAAATGAAAAAAAATCAATCAGGCAACCCTAGAAAATTTAAAGCCATAATTAATATTATGAGAAGTTAGCCCAGCCCACGATTTTATTAAAATTATATTAAATACCGAAATTACATAATATCAAATAAAATAAAATTCACATACAAAATTAATAAAATTTAAATCATCAATGATATTTTTTATGTATTTGCAAGATTTTACTGAGCACCTAAAAATGTATGGATGTTATAAAAGTTCTCTGGTTTATTTTGCCGCAAATAAAAATATCTCGTATTAGTGATTACCATTTTTGAGATGGGGATTGGGGATACGTTTAGCTTAATTTAAAAAACAATTCATGAAAATCGTATTGTTCTAACTGCTAAAACATAACCATTGGCTGAGAAGTTTCTTCATTTTTATATTTCGATCAAATGTGTCCCTGAGTTACAAAAACGCTTAATTCCAATTTTTTAAAAGTACTAGTTAAAAATGCCAAACGAAAGATGGCCACTTTTTTTATATGTTCAATCTGAGTTTAATTTGTATAAATGGTAGATTCCCATAGAAAATCAGACTTCAAAACCGTGGTTACGTGCAAAAACACTTAATTCCTATTAGTCCAGTAAATGAAGGGTGAAAAAGAGGCCAACCTGTCAATAACACCCTATGACTTTCATACGGCCAGTAATAAGAGATAATTACACATCATTTAAAATAAAACAAATTCTACAGGAACAAATTTCCCGGGCGGGCCTGAAAATGGCCCTCCAAGACCGGGAAAATGTGTTTTCCGCCAATATCTCCTAAAATATGACATTTAGAGATTTTTTGTTCAGACAAAAGATGAAGATCATTCCATTCTCTACAAAAATGGTCCCTATCATTTTTTTTCGCAACATTCATATTTTCTGCAAAAAACAGGGTTGAGAAATTCACAATTTTGAGCTTGACAACAAATACAAGTTTTTTACAAAATTTGAGGTGGGAAGTGTTGGAAATACACTGACCTTAATGTTTTGAACTGTGGAAACCAATTGTAGATGGCGCCACCACATTTCCCCCACTTGCAAAATCCTCGCGATCATAAATGAGAAACGGCGTTAACCATGTATTTTACAAGAGTTTTTATGCTTATGGACTGTTTTTTCTTCCCAGAGATGAGTGTTTAGGCTATGTGTATTAGAAAAGCAGAGCATAAGATTAATTACATCGGGATGGACCTCACAAATTGGCCCGAACTATCGAAAATCAGTTGTTCCCACGTGGCAGCGCGAGTCCACGAAATTTTTATGTTTCATTTTTTCAAACTCTCACCTGCAAACTTCATTAAATCTGCTAAACTGTACAGCACTTCGTGGGTTTCTTTAATATAATTTATAACTCTCTCCATTTGGACCAGAATATGTTCATCCTTGGGACGGTCAGGTCCTGAATGGACGGCTGGAGGCGCAAAAACTTGAGTCGACACTTTTTGTGATATCTTGCTTCGGAGGAGACAAGATTAATTGTTGGAATCCGATCCAATAAAGTTTTGCAGCTTTCATCATGGATTGCAGCTTTGATTTTTTCCGTAACTCGCATCTGGAATTCCGGTTTTCTAATGACTACAAAGGGGTCTCCGCAAGCCTCCATTTTTCTATAACAAGAAAAGTAGACCAAGATTTGAGTCAGAATTGTTACTTGTAAAGAAATTTTCTTGAATAAAAACAACATAAACAAATGCTCTCCTTTCGCTCCAATTTGACAAGATTTGAATCTTCACTTTCTATGTTTTAGGTTGGTGATGCAAGTTAATTTAAACGAAAAACCTCAATATTTGTTCAATATTCTTGACTTTTATCACTCTTTTTTTCTATAATTGACTAAAAATAAAGTTAAAATGTCAGAAATAAAGAGCAGGGAGAAAAAAGCTACCAAAAGAAAAACTGCGTTTTTTCCTTGAGCACGAGTTTTCCAATTTTATTGAAAAATCGACGATTTTGTGAAAACAAAAAATAGCACAGCCGGAAACTAGACATTCTCACCTTTCAAATGACATGCCTTGAAGGGCCATTTTATTAAAGTATAAATTAGTAATGACTCATTGTAGGCAAAATTTTCCAAGACTCCAAAAACAGTGAAACAATGGAAATTAACAACCAAACTTTTTATTGAAACGCAAGAAAATTAGTTTCTATGGATTAGTTTCTATGACTATGGACCTTTCGAGGATCCATATTCAGGAAAATTCGGAGTAAATAAGTGTACTACAAAAAAAGTACGAGCAAATTCCTGGCGAGGTCAAAATTGCGCCGCAGCAGAAAGTTTGACACGTTTTCCAATATGGCCAAAGAGTCAAAACGTGACTCATATCACAGGGAATGATAGCGGCAGATTTTCCATTTCACATGAACTTTGAATCATGAGAAAATATGCATTTTTACCCAAGTTATTGGACAATTTGTCCGCCCGTACATGTGTAAATGCACGGAGCGTGCTCTCCGATACGCAGCGCAGGAGCTCAAAATTCTGGGTGCGCTTGGGCCCGTTTATCTCGGAAACGGTCAATTTTTCGAAAAAAAATGATGAAATGAAGGACCATTTTTGTAGACAATGAAATGATCTTCATCTTTTGTCTGAATAAAAAATCTCTAAATGTCATATTTTAGGAGATATTGGCGGAAAACACATTTTCCCGGTCTTGGGGGGCCATTTTCAGGCCCGCCCGGGAAATCTTTTCCTGTAGAATTAGGCTTATTTTAAATGATGTGTAATTATCTCTTATTACTGGCTGTATGAAAATGGTAGGGAATTATTGACAGGTTGGCCGCTTCATTTACTGGACTATATAATAAATAAGTATACAATTTGTTTCAAAAACTTATAATGCCTAGATCTTAAAATGTCTTGAAATGGAATTATCGGTTTTTGTAACTCAGGGACACAAATATTCGTCTGGTTTGCCACAACTAAAAATGTCTCGTACTAGTTATTAGCAATTTTGAAATGGGGATTGGGGATACCATTAGTTTAACTTAGAAAACAATTCATGAAAATCGCTTTGTTCCAAGTGCCCGAAATATAGCTATGGGCTGAGAAGTTTCTTAATTTTTATATTCCGATCAGATTTCGTCTGGTTTGCCAAAACTAAAAATGCCTCTTCTTCTTCTTCCGCTGGCGCTACATCCCATGAAGGGATTTGGCCGCCTCAACGATGCTCCTCCTAATAATCCGATCCGCCACAAGAGAACGCCAATCCCGCTGAACCAGTTTCTTTAAAACGATCAATAATTTTGCCAATTGTACGCTCAGTAGGACGTCCATGTCGACTAAAACTCTCACGTAATTTACGAAATGTTGTTGTTATTGAACGATTATTTTCATAATAAATTTGGACAATCAAAATGCGTTGTTGTGTTGTTAGCGACTCCATTATGATAAATGGCATATTAAGTAGTAAATTCATTGATTGAAGAAAGGACCAATAGATGGTCCACCCTGCAAATGATGACTCAAATGAAATAGCCACAATCAACTCGCGATAGTCATCTCTGACAATTTCTTTGGTCAGTTCAGTTCGGTATAACTAAATCAAATAATCAATTTCGGAAACAGACATATTAAATGTGAGCTTTTCTCTGTAGCACTGTATTTTATCGGGATCGACACTTTTTCAGTTATCTCGGAACTTTTTAAAGAGCGGCATATAAGGGCTTTTAGTTACTTGACTAATTTTAACTTCAAACACGCTTTTTAACATCAATACGTATACGTGATGGCGGCAATGAAAAACAAGCATCTTCGGTCTAAAAAGACCAAAGTATTGAAATCCTGTCAAAAATGACGAAAAATTTGGTTGGTACAAAACCACTTTTCTCGACGTTTTGAAAGTCCTTGAGTCTGAAAAAGCAAAAAAAATGTCCGTCCGTCTGTTTGGATGTCTGTACCGGTGGTATCTCGAGAACGACTTGTCCGATTCTGAATTTTTTTTCGCCAATCTGTTTCTATGGTCAATGCGGAGATTTGAAAAGCTTTTGGAGACTGTACGTCAAGAGGGTGGAGTACCTGCCAGACGAATTGACCCAAAATACCTGGTTTTATAAATATTTACGATTTGTTTATATAGTATGCTGGTTTGATTATTGAATTGGGAATTGATTTGAAGAATGAGTTAGGGGTCAATTTGCGTGTTGAGTTGAAGTTGAGTTGTAGTTGAGTTTTGGGGTGGACTAGAATGTAATGAGTAGTTAATAAATTTTTTATATGATGGAATTTGCCTATTTGCCAACCGATTATTAAGAAATTTGACGTGTGCGTTGGAAATGGGATTCTAAAATGATGTATGGATCAAGTTCTGGAATATGGCAAAGTATGATGGAGCTTGACTATTTCTCATCACATATGCGTTGAAAATGAGATTCTAAAATATTTTTTGGATGAAGTTCTGAGATTCAATAATGATTTCTGGATGAAGTTCTGGAATATGGCCAAGTATGATGGAACTTGCCTATTTCTCTACCGATTATGACGAAATTTGACATATTTGTTAGAAATGGGATTCTAAAATTAGTTTTGGATGAAGTTCTGGAATATGGCCAAGTATGATGGAACTTGCCCATTTCTCAACCTATTATTAGGAAATTTGACATGTGTGTTGGAAATGGGATTCTAAAATGTTGTTTGGATGAAGTTCTGGAATATGCCAAGTATGATGGAACTTGCCCATTTCTCAACCGATTATATTGAAATTCGACATGTGTAATGGAAATGGGATTCTAAAATGAATTTGGATGAAGTTCTCGAATAAGGCCACGTAGGATGGAACTTGGCTATTTCTTAACCGATTATAATGAAATTTGATATCGTGTTAATTGGATGCCTGTACCCATAGTAATGAAGCTTTTGACCTGTTTGGCTGTTGTTGTATTGGGTGTGTGAATTAATTCTTAGACTCGACATTTAGATGTCACTACGTGAGATTGCGTATAGTTTGAAAAACAATTCCAATTGCATTTTGTAGCTGTCACAATTACCAATCTAATTCAGAGCAGAAAGTGTTATTTTTCATATTACGTCATTTTTTTGTAATCGAATTAAAATGGATCGTGATAAGTTGTTTTTTCGAGGGGTTCTTCTTTTCTTTTTTGATTCCAAGAAAACGGCCGCTGAAGCTCACCGATTGCTTTCTGATACTTATGGTAATCAAGCTCCATCGAGAGCAAGCCATTTTAATTGGATTCATCGATTTCAAAGTGGTGATTTTGACTTGACAGACAAAGAACGGTCAGGTCAGCCAAAAAAGTTTGAAGATGCCGAATTACGAACATTATTGCTATAAGAACTTGCAATGCAATTAAACATTGACCGATCAACCATTTCTCATCGTTTGTACGCGATGTCCGAAAATCAATTGAGATCACGAATTGAAGCATGCAAAAAAATCTGGCTGAGTACAAAAACCATAATTTTTTGCATCGAATTGTTAGTGGCGATGAAAAGTTTATTACGACAAACCCAAACGTAAAGCAGCTTACGTCGATCCAGGCCAAGCAGGACCATCGCAACCAAAACGAGATATTCATTGCGATAAGGTTATACCACAGATAAGAATAGACAGATGTGAATCTTGTATGGGCCATATTTACATTCTAAATTTCAATACCAAATTCCAATCCAATTCTTTTAGAGCATAGGACATACATTTCTGTCTCTTTTTATCTTTTTTTACGTATGGATATTTAGATTATAACAAAGCAAACATGGCATGACTATTTTGAATATATCAAAGCAAACATAAACCAACTTCAAACAACATTTTATTTTATAACATATACGTCCTGCTCTAAATGGATTGGATTGGAATTTGGTATTGAAATTTAGAATGTAAATATGGCCCATACAAGATACACATCTGTCTATTCTTATCTGTGGTTATACTGAGTATTTGGTGGGACCAGAAAGGTGTGGTGCATTATGAGCTGTTAAATCCAAATGAAACCGTTACAGGTGATCGCTACCGACGCCAACTGAACAATTTGGCACGTGCATTAGACGAAAAAGAGCCAGCAATAGCGAACAAAAGCTATAAAGTTTTGTTTCATGATGACAATGCCAGACCACATCGTACAAAAACCGCTCAAAACAAGTTAGAGCAACTCGGTTGGGATCGGCTTGAACAATCTGCAAATTCTCCAGACCTTGCACCTTTCGACTACCATTTGTTTCTATCAATGCAAATAGGCCTGGCTGACGTACGCTTCCGAAACGCCGGAGAAGTGCGAAATTGGATCGATGGCTGGATAGCTGGGAAAATTGAAGGCTTCTCCAAACGAGGAATCCACAAACTTCCCAGGAGACGGAAGGAAGTCATAGCTAACGATGTCGGATATATTCGATAAAATATACTGTATCGTTATCTTTTAATAAACATTTCATTTTTTATAAAAAAAATCTAAAAATTAATTCACACACCCAATATATAAATTACGAGGGTATGCATTAATAAAAACGACTTTGATTTTTTGGGACACCCTAACTTACATACAACACGTACTGGACATGTTATTACCAGTACTGGTAGTTTTATTGGCAATGTTAAACTTAAAAATTAATTGGCTACAATAATATTCTTAAATAATATTTTTATCAAACTTCAATTTCATATTTCAATAATAAAGCAAACTATGTAACTAGTTAATTTTTAAAATAAAAGTTCCATTCAAATTATGAAGGATATTGAGATCGAACCGATTTGATTTTGCTAACGCTAAAATAATTATTGTAAAATATTTTGTAGCTTTCCGCCGTCATGATACGATCACATTCATCGGATATCAAAATTTAACTGAAAGCGCCAGATTTAGAGCGAATTGACCAAATTACAATTTACAATATTTGTTTTTAATTTCTGCAATATGTTCTGAAGGCTCATCCAACTATCTGGTGAGTTGCTAAAAGCTTATTTATTTTTCTACACAATTTAAATGCTACTCATATCATATATTAACAGATCGTAAACCAATATAGTACTAAACATATTATATTTACCTCACCATTTATAAAAATCATGCCATCAAATTACAAAGACGAGCTTTTATTTTCATTTCGTATTCATTCAAACATGAAATATTAAAATACATTTTTAGAAATGCACATTTTAAAATAATATTGATAACAAGAAAATCAATTAATTAAAAGGTAAAACAAAAATAATCTAAAATTACAAGGTAAATAGCATTTAAAAACAAATCCATAATAAAACAATGTACTCAATGTATATTTGTATTACATTGTAGCATGGTAATTAATTGTGTTTAAAAATAATTGATGTTGAACTCATTTCTACGGTTTCGAAAAATGAAATGTGTACACAGCAACAACAAATATGTAACAAACAGTTAATTTACTTATTTTTATAACGAGATTATCAAATGTATAATTTTATTTGTAGGTAATAATTACTTTTGTGTGTACATATTTCATTGTATTAGTCAACACTCTAGGCTTTCTTTAATTAGGTATGTTTGTATAATGTCGAATGTTGGAATTTGTAAAATAACTCTGCTATCTAAAAACGAATTCGAGGAGATCTATGACACGATGGCGTCCTATATTTAGCTCATGTTTTCTGAAATATGTCATTCTAATGAAAAAAATTCATCTAGTAATCCAAGTATTCATTCATTTGCGGGAGTTTTTTTTTGCGGTTTCATTCATTTGACGATTTCAATGTCTATTTTTACGAATCAAGGTTGATTTACATATGCGACGTGCGACGTGTGACGGGAGCTTCTAGCCAATCAGAGACGAATATTTTGACATTCGTCACACGGCACACGCCACACGTCGAGAGATGGTTTAATTTTATCTTTTCCGTCACGGTAGCACAAACACATACAAATTTTTTATATGTATAAAACGAAGTAGTAGGCTTTGACGAAACTTTTTTGAAGAACAAAAATTAAAATATAAAAATTTTATAAAGTGTGCGTGGCAGAACTCGTCACAAATGTAAATTGGTGTCAAAAAAGCGTCGCGTTTATTTTCACTTGTCACACGTCGCACGTCGCATATGTAAATCAACCGGGCCCGTATTCTTGAGATTCACCGAAAAAAGTCACCGGTGACTTTGGTATAAAACAATTTAAATTTTCGACTGAAATGACGCATTTCACTAGAAAATTATCGGCGACTTTTTCGGGTGAATTTCAAGAATACGGGCCCAGTACATTACAATTTGTATTTTGAGATATTTTCACTTTTGGAAAATAAATAAAGAAACATATTTAAATGATTTTATGTCGATACATACAATTTATGATGACACTTTGTTGTAAAAGCGTCATCATTTTGCTACAAGAGAAATTTCAAATTGAGACCGTTAAGACCATCAAGATTATTGGTCTTACATAAGACTATTTTGTAAGACTAATGACAGCTAAGATTACTTGTAGAATACGAAATGGGTCTTAACTAACACAAAAGTCTTAACTAACAGCAAAAGTCTTACCTAAGACTGTTTTTATGATCAGTGACTGGGCGTCAGAATCGGGCTGTTAAAGTAAAACTTACAGAGCGTTCACAATGAAAAAACTTTTTGCTTTTGACTTACAGGTTTGTATAAATTTCCAACATAACAAGCAAAACATTTTGTTCGTCAAGTTTAAAATTCATACAAACCTGTAAGTAAAAGTTAAAAGTTGTTGCATTGTGAATACTCTGTTATTGAAAAAAAGTTTTGTTTTAAAATAATTGACGATTCTTTTATCACTAATAGTGACAACTACCGACAAAAAATTTGTACATGATCTGATTGACACTAGGTAAAGTGATTTCAGTGCCATCTTTGATTATATTTTCTAAAGTGTTTTATAAGGCAAAATGTGACAGCTCAGTGTTCAGTGTAATTGTCATCAAGTTTGAAGAAAATATTCTTTAATAAAAATATTTAAATATTCTTTTATTCTTTAATTGTAAATAAGATTTGACAGCGATAAAAAATTGTGTCTTACAATAAACTTTCGCCATAATTCTGATAGGTGGCAGGTTGCCGTGTCATCGCTTTTGAATATTCTGACCTCTTTTTAGCCTATTTTCTGGCAAACCAGGTGTGCCGGTGTTAGTGTCGTTTGGATCGATTGAATGGTCGAAAGTGTAGCATGACATAGACGATGAAATTTAGACAGTATTACTTGATGCTTAAAATTGACAGAACAACTAGCGTTTTTAAGCCGTCATCCACACGAAGCACTGATTGACCATCAAGGAATGGCCATAGTGACGCTAAGCTATTGTTTTTGATGGGTCCCGGTCGATACGGCATATTTCATTACGGAATATGAAAAAACGGCATATTTCAAAACGGCATATTTCAAAACGGCATAAGGTACACTACGGCACATGGTACACTACGGCATATTTCAAAATGGCATATTTCAAAACGGCATATGGTACACTACGGCATATGGTACACTATGGCATATTTCAAAATGGCATATTTCAAAACGGCATATGGTACAGTACGGCATATGGTACACTATGGCATATTTCAAAATGGCATATTTCAAAACGGCATATGGTACACTACGGCATATGGTACACTATGGCATATTTCAAAATGACATTTTTCAAAACGGCATATGGTACACTACGGCATATGGTACACTATGGCATATTTAAAAACGGCATATTTTAAAACGACATATGGTACGTAACGGTATAGGGTTGGCCACGTATTACTGTTTTTCAAAAGATTGTTTACAAAAGACTGTTTCTAAAATCTTTTCTCCAAAATCTTGTTTTACAAAATTTGTCACCAAAATCTTATTTACTTTTATGATTACTTTTATATATGGATAATAGTTATTTATGGTACTAGTGAGCAAAACGAGATGTTATCCACAAGGGATAAGTTTGTCCCACGAGGCGATAGCCGAGTAAAAATTCATATTATGAGTTTTTTATGAGCTATTCAAAATTGCTTTTTCTCATTCCATTAATTTACTTCCTACAAGAATTATTTCAGATTTTGAACTAGCTTCAGTTTCTGCACTAAAAAATTTCCTGCCGGATGTAATTTTTAAGGATTGTTTATTTCATTTTACCCAAATTATTTGGCGAAAAGTGCAGAAAAAAAATTGGCTTCCAGATATGGTAGCGACATAGATTTTAGAATTAAGATTCGAATGCTGGCTGCCCTAGCCTTCATTCCACCTAATGAAATTTGTTATTATTTATCTAAATTAGAGGATGTTTTGGATGAAGACGGAAAAATTATTGTATCATGGATAAATACCAATTATATTTCGGGCCGTGCTGTTAAAAACAATAAACCGCCACGGTATAGTCCCAATTTTTGATCTTTTGTTGATTCTTTTGAGAATAACTTTCCACGAACTGAAAACAATTTAAAGTCTTGGCATAGGAGGCTGCAAGTTGTTGTTGGAAAATTGCATGTTGTATACTTTATTAGCTGACAAGATAAATTAGGCAAAGAACAAATATTTATTAAAAACCGAACCGACAAAATGAGATCTGGTGAACAATTATTTCCAAATAAAATATCAAGAAAAAGAAAAAAAGCTGAAATATATCATGATAAATCGACGGCCTAAAGAGGAAACGTCTTCCCTTAAAGAATGCAAATAATATAGCTCTTTATTGATTTATGTCACTAATCCATAAAACTTAGTTTAATTTTTATAATATTTTTTCAAACATATCTCAAGAAGAGAAACTAACATTTGAAATTATAATTTTAAATAAAATGTGTGTATGCAAATTAATCATTAAAATTTGTTTTTTAATAATTGAATCTGAATCATCTTAATGTACATAAATGCCTGTTCATGTGAAAAATTAACTTAAAATAAGGGACATAGAAAAACTGGGTTGGGTATGCAATCTGGCATTACAAAATATTGCATTACCAAATTTCGCATACAAAATTTTGCAATTATACAATATTACAATACAAAATCTTGCATAACAATTTCCCGTGCATTTTTTTTCTCTATTCTGAGGAAAATAAATTGAAGAAAAATGACATCCACTAATTTAACTTAGAATTGTAGAGGCTAACGGATTCGGTAACTCTCACGGGCACGCGGGAGGTCGCTTCGCTCCCCCCCGCTTAGCCCTCCGAGGGGCTTTAGATTTAAACTTCGGGGGACGTAGGAGCCGGGATAGGCAAACATGTCGCACTGCGTGCCGCATGCAGGAGCGGATTATATGAAATCTATTAATGACACTGCAACATTTTATATCGATCCCCATCAAATATTAAATAATTTGTATCGATTAAATTTAATTTTTTATCTAGAATTTTTTATTTTTTTTTATTACTAAAAATTATTTTTGATGCTAATATTTGTCGCCAAAAATTGTTTCTAAACGGGCATACAGTTTAAATTGTCCCTTTTCTAAACACATTTTTAATTCATTTTTTCTTAATACCTTTTCAAAATGAAATAAAAAATGCATATTTTATTTCATTTTTTAATGCATTTTTAATTCATTTTCAAAATGAATAAAAAAAGGCCCATTTTTAATTCAGAAAAATATCTTTTTTAATTCAGCCTTTTTTAATTCGTGTAGGCTTAATTTGGTAAATTTTGATGTTGGTATAAAATTAGTTCCTTCTTTAAAAATAATTTCAATGAATAAGAATAAACCTGAAGGGCCAATATACATATTTTTACTTTTAAAATTAGATTTAAATAAAAATTAAAAATTATAGATATTAATAAGCACTTCCCGATTATATCTTTATTACCAATATTTTTATCTCCGTTGGGAGAATAAATTTAATTGCATTAAGTGAAGGAAAATTATATTAAACGAAATAAAATTCCAATAGGTAAAGGCTATTTTAGTAAGTATAGGGTAACTTTATAAGTTGATGATTAAAACCATTTTAGAATCCCATTTCCATCGCACTGTTGAGTTTCATCATAATCGGTTAAGAAATAGCTAATTTTCATTCTTATAGGCCATATTCCAGAACTTTATCTAAAACTCATTTTAGAATGCTAATTCCATCACATTTGTCAAATTTCATCATAATCAGTTATGAAATATCCAAGTTGCATAAAAATTGCCATATCTAAAAAATTTTATCTATAAACCATTTAACAATCCCATTTCATCATTCCTTCCGAATTTCATCATAATCCCCCAATAAATAGACAAACTCTATCAAAATTAACCATATTTCAGAACTTCTATTAAAACTCATTTTAGGATCCCATTTCCATCACACTTGTCGAATTTCATCATAATCGTTTAAGAAATACCTAAGTTCCATCATGATTGGCCATGTTCTAGAAATTCATCCAAAACTCTTTTTAGAATACCATTTCTAAAGTATATGTTGAATTTCATCATATTCGGTTAATTAATATCTAAGTTTCACCCTAATAGCCAATATTACAGAACTTCGTCTAAAATCCGGTTAAGTATTCCATTTTCATTGCACTTGCCAAATTTCATCATACTCGGCTAAGAAATAACCCAGTTTTAGAAAATGCCATATTATACCATAGTGTACCTTATGCCATAGCGTACTATATGCCGTTTTAAAATATGCCATTTTGAAATATGCCAAAGTGTACCATATGCCATAATGTACCATATGTCGTTTTGAAGTATGCCGTTTTGAAATATGCCATAGTGTACCATATGCCATAGCGTACCATATGCCGTTTTAAAATATCCCATTTTGAAATATGCCATAGTGTACCATATGCCATATTTTCATATTCCATTTTGAAATATTCCGTTTTGAAATATGCCATGTTGAATGGATTCGGTTTTTGATTGATCTATCTAATTTCAATAAATTAATTTCTTGTTTGAATTCATACATTTGAGCCCACCTCCAAAGATATTGTTCAGCAGCATGAAGTTCATCACAAGTAAGTGGCGGGACGGTTTTTGCATTAGCAACGCTCGAAACTCGTGCTCTGGTTCTGATGCGGCGTATTCGTGCTAAATGAATGAATCGAATACAGAATCCGAGAATATGCTTGATTGTCCTATATTCGAATATTTTGTCGAAGAGCGTTGTAAATATATTGACCTCGAATTCTGCCTAATGAGAGTGAATTATTACGTTGTCGGTTGATTCGGGATTTTTTAGTAGATGCTTTATGTTTTGCGTTGACCACGTCGTTTGCTCGTGATATAGCCAATTTGGTCCTGTCCACTAAAGTGATTGATGCAGAAATTGTGTAGGCATGAAACCCCGTGAGGCGCAATCGCATGGATTGGATTTGGTGTTGACCTGATGCCATCTTTTTTGTGGTAACCATTCATATATTTGCGATGTCCTGTTGGCAATAAAAGTGGGCCATGAAGATGGATGTTTAGACAGCCATTGGAGATATGATGGAACATCGACTACGAAATGAACTCACCTTTGTCTTAGCTGCTATTAAATAAACACGCTGCTCGTGAATAAATTGTAGCCGCATGCCGCATACGTATTTTTGCTGGCGTCGCAAAACCCATGAACTTCGGCATGCTGCTTACTGAATTTGACGTACCGTGGTATTTCAATGTGCTCGACTTATTTTATATCCCGCTGGTAATTCATCGTCCTATCCTATTGAAAGTAGCCATAGCTGTTGAAATAGCAATTTTATTGTAATAGTCGTGGGGACAAAACCATCCGAGCGGGTCGAATAAACGAGGCGCTTCTGAGAGAAATTGACGTTTGCTTAGTTGCAGATCATTATGACACATGTTGATTTTGAACATAAAATGGTCCTTTTCGCAATTTCATTGTATACCTAATACCTTTTGACTACTGCTCTTCATCATCTCTATGGCAGAAATGGGAGAATTAGATTAGATGCCCATTGATGCAATGTAAATCCAGCAGATTTTAACACTTCTTCCAGGCGACCAATGCAGCTTTGTTCACACTTGTTATGAATGCACGAGCAGTAGGTAACAATGGAGTAGAAAGTAATGACACATATGCAAGTAAGATGGCGGCTTTATTATTTATTCGCACTTAATATTGGTTTCGATTACGAAGAGCTTGGCCGATTTGTTAACACGTTGGATACTACACTCCCTTCCTTGTGTGATAATGGTTTGTTATTGCTTGATTCTGATGGAGTTGGGTTAATATCATCGGGCGGATGTAAACTAGTATGATGCTTTTTCCGACATAACTGACACGTTCTAAACGACCGGCATACCTTAGAACTGTGCCCGGTACCTAAACAATTGAAGCAGCATCCGGATGAAGCGACAAATTCTTTACGACGGTTTATTTGTTGATGAAAGAAAGAAGAGAAAAGAGCAGTGAATCAAATGTGGGGTATTTAACTTCCAATGTTTTGGATGCCCACGCTCTTCGTGAATCCTCATCCAATTTATTTAGTATAATATAGTTCAGCCAAATGTCGCGTGATTGGACATCATCGCCTAATGCTTTCAGACGGAAGAACACTTCTATGGCAGTAACTTGGATTTTTCGTAGAGTTTGTGCGGTGCCACTCGTCATACCTGGTTGTTCTAAAAACTCTTTACGAATGATTGAATGACTTGAATTTGTTGATCATACCGCTTACAGATCTTTTCCCACGTAGCCTTGTAATTTCCATCGGTTACTGTAATATGGCGAACATATAGCTAAGCCTCTGGCAAACCGAAATGGCTGTGTTTTGATCGACGATGGTTTCAAATAAATCTTTGAACGATTGAAACTATGCTCAGCCCTTTTGCCATAAAATGTCGGAATGTCTAGTGGAGGTAGCTTTACGTCTGCTTTTGTTACAGCTGCCATGCTTTTTTCACGCCTCGCCTTTAACAATTCCCGTTGATTCCCGTCGTTCAGCTGATTAATTTTTTTTTTGTCACATGGATTTTTATTTAATTATAAATTGTGTTATGTTTTAAAAACAAAAAAATAAACATAAAACTTACTATATAGTAATAATATGCATACATTGTTTATAATAAATGTATAATAAACAAAAAAAATTCAAATCGAGAAATTAAAATATGCGGAATCTCGGCTTACGGGCTTGATTGTTGTTATTATTACAGTTTTCGTTAAAAATTATAAATACACAAAATGATTCTACAAATTGAATATTTTACTCGTTTTCGAAATATGAAACTCTTTGCTTATTATTATAAAATCTTTTTGACAAACGACGACCTGAATTGCTCATCTCGAGAGTAAAATGTTTTGTATGGTTGCTATGTCTTTCTTCTTGAATTTACACTTTTACACCCTTTTTTAGTGGTGGTTGAAGTTACCTTTTCTCTGCCATCCAGCGGATCAACATCTTCATCGCCGCCACCATTTTGATTTGTATTTTCATCGGCTTTGCTGGTGCTATCTTACCACTATTACCATTCCGCTTCCTTTTTGAACGTAAACCTCATGGATTCTTTTTATTGAGAGATAGTGGGTGTCCATGTCGGATGGAACCAATTGCCTTAATTACTCCGTTCAAAGAACCTATTGCAAATGACAATAAAAAACGGTTTAATGCGGTGTTTAGCAGTGCGCGCAACATTGTCGAATGCGCATTCGGTAAATTAAAGATCCAATGGCGAGCTGTTTTCAGACGGCCATTGGAATTAAAAATAGAGAACATCGTGAAAACGACAATAATTTATTAATGGAGGTGAAGAAATCATTTTTAGTTGATATTTTTAATCGGATTCATAATCAGTTTATTTGTCGAATGGCATTCCGATATGTTGGGTGAAACCTTCCAAAAATTGGAAAAATCGTTTAGCATTTTTCTTGTTGCGTTCGCACTCTTTTTCAAATTTTGTCAACAAATCTTCGGAAGTTTTTCGTTTTTTTGGTTTCAGTGCAGTATTTTTAGTATAATTTCTAGCCAATTGTTGATCGCAAATATTTCTGCTAGAAACGTACCTGATGTACTTGGTTACAGCTGCGAGTCTCTTCGGTCAGAAGTTTCAGTTCCTATAAATGAATTATCAGGGTTTTGCACATACATATATACCTCGGCGGCTGCTCATGAGAAAGGGTGGGTTTATTGTGTGTAAACCCGCCCCATAAGAATGCATTAGATCGAAATACAGGCAGTCGACAGCGGTGAGTTCCCCATTTTCTATTTGAACTCCAGTGTGTGGATTTAGCAGTTCCTAAAATTAATAAAACCTTAACGAATATACTTCAAATTAAAATATTATGGTCATACTACTGACTTTGTAATGCTTTAATAAATAATTCCACTTGATTCGAAGCTGCCCTGGAGTAAACTGGCCTAATTCTGCTATGTTTCTTATAATTCTGTAAAATTTTCCCTCAAATAATCCGTCATGCTCAATTCTTGCTTTTATCAGCCTTTTCTTCAGTCACTATACAAATAAAAGAAATTTGTTAAACAAGAAACATAACCTAAAATTACGTGTTTCTCACTTCTTTTATATTTATCAGCCATTTTTTGTAAATTATAATATGTTAGGGCGGATTAAAGTTTTAAGTGGTCTGGAGACTCCATTTTTCTGAAAATTCATTTAGTTTTAAGCTAAAAGGTCCACAACAACACGATATGGCTACGATGAATTTCGAGCCTGCATAATTTGATTTGAGGATTTTTCTTTATATAGAGTGAGTTTTTTAAAAAATGCCAGGCGTACGGTGCTAGATAGGAGAAAATTACTTATAATGAAATTTGTTAAGGGTAGAGGAGGACATCGGATGGTAACTGTAACCAATAGGGGAGATTACTTGATAATTATCCTGTCGGTTAGGAGATTATGAGCCAGCGGTCTGACGCGGTCGTGATAGCCGGCTATGTATCAGTGAGAGGTCGTGGGGGACAAAGACTGTCAGACTTGGCAGATGCTTGAGTAGACCGCTAAGGGTAAGGCCTGGGAACCTACCTACATAATAGAAAATTTGGCCGTGATAAAAAAATTACAAGGGATAAAAATAGGAGACTTTTGTCAAAAGACGAAGAGAAGTAGGGACGGCCCAGAACGGGGAAGTAAATTACCAAATTAATAAATATATAACATCAAAAAAATTTTCTCTTACCAATAAATAATCACCGTTCTCTTCACCCTGGATTGTTCTGGAATGACGCTAATTCCCACTCATGTTCAGCACCGCACCTCCAGACTTCACGATCTTAATTCATATTATTCCCACCAATTAATTTTATGAAATTTTACAATAACACTGATTTGGGCAGGGACAAACACTATTTTCACTTTCACAAAAAAAAATGTTTTTATTTATTTTAATTTAGCACCTGAACGAACTGAGAAACGATAAACCACACCCTCACTTAATGGTGAACCCAATCAACACTCGACCAAATGCAGAATAACCTGACATAAAGTTTTCATTGGTTGTAAAGACTAACAAGATTTATTCAATATTACCATAACATATGTTCATCAATTAAATTAATTTAAAGTTTTTAATTACCACGAACAAGTGTTTACCAATACCCCAGAAATAAATGGAATATACCACATATATGCAGAAATTTATATAATAATAAAATTTGGAATGTTTTTTTACTTACTTATGGAATGATCCTCTTCAAAGTGCTTTGTGAGTCCACTCGACCTTAAAATCCTTAAAATGGGAATTACTATGGAAAAAATTATATAAATTTTTGTTTATTAATATATGTAGATATAATATAAGATATCCTTTTTTTTATTTATTTTTTATTTCTGGATACTAAGTACACACCATGGACGGGATCAATGAAATTATATAAATTAAAAGGACAAAAAAAATGAACAATAAACAAAACAAAAACACAAAATAACAAAAAAAACTTTCTCCAAAGCCCACACCCAATCCAATTAAAGGGCTGCTTTTCCCCTTGTTATTGAAGATATGGTTGCCTTTTGGTTTTTTCCTTCTTATGAGGCACTCCGGCCTATAACCACCTGGTTGGAAGGAATTCGGCTAGAACTCTCTTTAATATCTGGGGAATGCGATCTTCAATTGACGCCGAAATTTTCCCCATGTTACTGGTCACTAACTAGTCGTAATAACTGAGGTCCTCCGGCCTGTAACCACCTGGTTGTAAGGATTTCGCTGTAAATCCCTCGAATATCTGGGGAATGCGATTTTAAGTTGTCGCTTAATTTTCCCCCAGAATAAAATAACTCGCGCTCCTGGTCACTAATTTGGTGTAATAAATGTACTACAATATTACAATGACTTGTACTCGCAAGCGCACAAACTTATCGACTTTATCGGTATAATCACTAAATCACTACATAGGTTCTATCCATAGTTCGAACTGTAACCTTTATCTTAAATTTCACTATATTGAACTGAATTCGTTGAGATATGATTAGATACACAACAATAACGTTTTTTTTTTCTTTTTAATTTTTTTTTTTTATACTTAATTATGACCCGGTTTAAAGTAAACCATCACGGTATCGAACTCAAAATAGATTTTTTTTTTCAATCGTTATTTTTCCTTGGTTCGAACACTAACCAATCGCTTTCCTTTTTTTTTTTTCTTTTTCTTTCTTTCTTTTTTTCACCCTTGACGTGAACCGTTCCAAGGCTACTCCTCCTTTTTTTTTCTTTCCTATTTTCAAACACACTAGATTTGGTTAGACACCACTCCGTACGATACAGTGTATTACTGGCTCGGTGTTTATTGTTAAGCGTAATGAGCGCCTTCACCGGAACGATCCACACCAAGGGTCGTTACATAACCTTCAATTCAACCTTGACTACGACCTTCAAGGTTATTTGAAAATCAAATTGAATTTTTTAAATATGAATCCCTATTTTTACCCCAGATTCAAAAAACGCAAAAGTTTACGTTCAGATAGGCATTTTAGATTCTTCCTTTGGATGACTTTCAGGTGTTAGTTCAAGGACAAATTATCATACTAAATAATTTGAAATGATCTGCAAATAATAAATGCTAATGGGGAATATAATAACACAATACTAACATGGTACCTTTGGTACCAACAAATTTAAATTAAGTCATTCCCCATTAAAATTCATTATTTGATGATTATTTCATATTATTTAGTAGTTTGTCCTTGTACTAACATCTGAAAGTCATTCAAAGAAGAGAACAACAGGTCCAAAAATATGGCTTTTCATTTAAAACAATCAATTTAACCATCAAGTGACCTTGAAGGTCGTAGTCAAGATCGAATTTGTTGGTAATTACGGTGTGAAAATATAATTTGTGTTCATTGCTATCACCGTAAACCAAACATTTAATTTTTCACTTGTAATTTGTTTTGTCCACACGCCCGTTTATCAGCTTCACTACACTTCACTACTAAACTCTGTGATATTGTGACAACTTAATCGGGATATTAAATAAACTACCCCTTTACTTTTAATGCACCAAACATACAAATATTACGTGATTTTTATTTTAAGGAATTTATTTTATTTAATCTTTATCAATATGAACATTTAGTTTTTATTAACAATTTTCATTATGAAGAAGGTATGTACATACATAGTACATGTTATGTTAATCTTACATACACTATACATAAATTTATTTTAATTCGTTGAGTAAGAAAAAATCCCGTCTATCGCGGAATAACTTTTTGTTTTTATTTATAACCCGTTTGGTTATGTTGTTACTCAACCGATCGATATACTGGTAATGATCAAAAATATTTTCTATGTATACCGCAACTATAGAAAATTTGGAACAAATTTTGTTGTTGTTGCTCTTAATCACGGCAGAAAAAGATAATGCAGATGATATTGACAATACATTGATGAAAAAAAAATTATTTTATATTATGCGGTGCATGACAAGTCACCACAAATTAAAGGTCATCATCTGATGTCCCCTCGACCCTTAACAAATTTCATTAAAAGTAATTTTCTCCTATCCTCCACCGTTCTCGAGACAAAAGCCTAGCATTTTTTTAAAAATTCACTCTGTATAAAAAAAAATCTTCAAATGAAATTATGCAGGCTCGAAATTCATCGTAGCCGTATGGTGTAGTGGACATTTTTTTGAAGCAAAAATACAATGAATTTTCAGAAAAGTGGAGTCTCCAGAATTAAATTTTTTTCTCCATACAATTTAATCCGCTCTAGTATATTAATATATTTCTTATTAATAAACACTAATTCATTAATTTATATATTAATTATCATCACATTTAATATATCACAATATAATTAATTATTTATATCACACAAAGTGCAGCGAAACAATAATTACAACACAAATGTCACAATTATAACATATTGCTGCTGTGAGAATTTGGTTGCATTCAGTACACCGCCATATTTATCACAGAAGAATTATTTCTTTCAGAAATCGGATGCGTCCTATATAGAAATGAATTTATTTTGTAGTATGCAGTTGTTTTTGCGGCCGTGTATGTGTTCGTCGTCATTTTAAAAATATATTCAACTTTCAACAGTGTCTCTATAACATTTTATAGCATATAATCTGTGGGTGTTTTCTTTTATTCATTCTGGATATTCCGAACATTCTGAAAGTGACGTAAATCGTTCTTTTATGCATTCCATTCCTTCTATTCCTTTTTTACTCCATTCTTTTATTTATTCGGAACATTCAGAATGCATTCTTTTTGTACTACATCGAAAGGTGGAATGAAAAGAATATTTCCTTTGACGTTTTGTTATTATGTGCGATGCTTACAATATGATTAAATTGAATTAAATCGAAGATATTATGGAAAATGAAATGATTAATTATGATAAAATTAATTATTTAAGGTGTTCAATATTAAAATTTTTGAAAATAATTTTAGTTTTATATTTTATTACATGATAATAGTTTTAAATAGAGCTTGGCGGATACAAAAAATTCCAGTTTTTTTTTTTAAGATTATATTAATTAAAATAATATTGAATTGTGGTTTTCATGTACAAATTATTTGCAACTTCAATTAATTATAATAAAATAATTTATTTAATAAATTTAACTTATTTCCTAATTTTCAAAATAAAAAAAAATCGTGCTATGGATAATGTATTCCATTTATTCCAATCCGTTCTTTTATTGCATTACGTACGGAATATTCCGAGGTCACGTGATCAATATTGTATTCGTTCTGTTCTTTCTATGGAATGAATAAAAGAAAACACCTTGTATTTATTTATTTTCATATGTATTGATATTTTTAGGTTTTAATTTCATTAATTATAAATTTTATATACTGATTTTCTATAATGTGTGTTGGTGGCTTTGGTATATATGTATTATACTTTATATTATGGAGTAAATTTGAATCGAATCAGAAACTATTATGTAATATAGTGAAATCTCGTTATAGCCAATATGTATCGATTTAACTTAGTCAATTTTTACCTTTCTATATGAAAAACGCTTTAGCCAGGAAAATTTTCGAAAAATTGTCTAGGCTGTGCGTTTCCATGAAAAATTGTTTTTTGTAACAAATGTTTCATTGTTTTATGTGAATTTTTTATATAAAAAGGAACCCTATTTTGGAAATAATTTTTGATGTGAAAACATCTTTAGCGGGGGTAAGTCAAAAATTTCATGTAAAAAAAGGAAACGAACATAAAATGCACCGAACTTGCATACGATAAAATTCGAATTACAATTTCCGTCAGATTAAAAGGAAAAGGCACAAAAAGTATGCATGTGTAGTGTAAGTGATTCAAAAAAACTGAAATGGAAGTACGTTAAACAAAGACAAATGCACCAATACTTCAAATATTAAATATCATACATCTTAGCGAGCTGTGAAAGTGGCACTTATACATACGTTGATACATAATAAAATAATAATTTTGAAATTGTTTAATCGGTATGCTATATTTAGTATTGCTCATGATGTTGCTGAGTTTGATTATCCAGGGCATATAGGAAACAAAAAGTATAAGAGTGGTAAACAGATTCGAAAGCCATTTTCTAAAGATACGCGCGAGGAAGAAGCCGCAGGGAGATATGCTACCGTCTTCCCAGCTGCTATGATTTTACAGTCAAAATTGCGCTTTTATTCAAAATAGTGCTTTTTAGCGCAAACCGCCATATTTCATTTAGAATTTTAAACTTCTTCTGGTAAATAACCAGATAGTCATTACGATTTTACGATTTGTCAAACAAACAAATCGTAAAATCGTAATGATTATCTGATTATTTACCAGAAGAAGTTTAAAATTCAAACTGAAATATCGTATTTATGCGTCAAATAAAAGAACGAAAATTGTAATTATGAAAAATTTAATATGTATTGCGTACAATTCGCTAATGCTTAAAGTACATGTTGCTTTCTATATATAGAAAATAATCAATCATGTCATTAACAATTCAGTCGCTATAGCCTGATGAGATTGACTGGAAAATAATTAAATTTTTCGTGTTTCTCAATCAGATCGAAACTGAAGTTGTAAAATTCTTCATAATTTCGCTCTTCGTAATATTTCATTTACTGCAAATCAATCAAATCAGCGATGCCACTTTGCTTTGTTCACCAGAGCCTCTATCATGTTCTTTTCGACCCTCCTCAACTTTCTTATTATGAATTCCCCTATCGAAAAGGCTGCAAACACAATCATTTAACATATTAGACGCACTAATTTAATGACGTTTGTCAGTGTACGCGGGATTATTTTGAGACTAGTTTTTATTTTAGTTTAGATTAGATGTAAAAACTTGTCACAATCCTCAACAATAAATCAATCGGAAAATTGTCCGCCTTATTTTTGTTGGCGGAATTTTTCTCACTATTGAATAGATGTTAAAAATCGCTATTGAAAAATTCTTTTGCGGCGGAAATTATGATAAGGCCCCTGGTTTGCCGTGACCATTAACAAAAGTTTAAATCGACAATTGTCTTGTATGAGTAATGGTGAATTTTAAAGCACTCAGGACAGGTTTATAGATGATTAACTTAACAGAACTGTACGTTGCTCAAGCTCACCAATACATCGCTCTACTGAAATATAGACGGTTATAAATTTCAATTTTCAATTAAACAATTAGTGTCAGCAAGGTTCGACCTCCAAATCCAAAATAAAACAACTTATTGACTTTTTAACCCAAAATTGTACCGTAATTTAAATACTGAGCGAACAGTTCTCAGGCCCATCGAAGAGACTTGAAATGATTCAGCAATTGCAAGTTTTCACATAATTCTTTTGCGAGTTGAGCGTGAACTCGCCCGTTATTTTTTTCATTATGCTTTTGAAAATGATCCCGAATTGGGATTGAAAGCTCAAGTGTTAATAAATAAAAATAAAGAGCCCTATACCAATAAAATAATTGTTTAAATTTTAAGACTAAGTTGGTTGCTCTCCGATGAATATATTGCAAGTTACAGTTGAATATTTGGGTGTATTTTTTTTCTGAACCAAATTTTTTAAACACCCTGTATCTCAACGGATATCAAAAATGGACCCGCTCCCCATACGATTTTTTTCTCAGAATGAACCAAGGAATCACCCCTTAACGGATTAGCATCCCAAACCCGGACACACTTAATTCTACATAATTAATTAAATAAAATTTGTTAAGCTTATTAATAATTTTAAATTATAGTATAATTATACATTGTTTTTTTTTGTTTACAATGTATAGTGAAAATAATATCTCAGCGAAACTCATTTTTTCATCGTTGTGCGCAGCCAACAGTGAAGTAGTTAAAATAAATTAAAAATTCAGAGAAGGGTCGCCTGAATAATAGTTTTAAAAACAAAAAAAAATTATAAATAAAGATATGTGAAATTTGATTCCATTTCATAATCTAATTTATATTGGAAAATATTAAAAATTCTCATTATTTTATAGGTAAATTCTTAAATAATATGTGAAATTAAAAAATATAAAAAATATTAACAACACCACTGGATATGTAACGTTATACCCATTTAAGGTACGAACTGGGCATATTTAGAAAAAAATGTCAGTTTTCATGTTAAAGCAAAACAATAAAAAAACTCGATTTTAAATTTCAATTTGTTCGAGGTAAGCTAATGAAATTAAAATTATCTTAAATGTTATCAAAAGTTCTAGTGCTAGTGTATTATCTATATTAAAATTACATTAATTATTGTGAATAAATTTGAGGAAAAACATAATTCAAAATAGATAAATTCTAACCTCAAAATGTAAACAATTTAGCCTAAATACATCTCTGTGTTTACGCCATTTGTTTTGATGCGCGAGAGCTGTCAGAATTTCGCTGAGATATTATTTTCACTATATGTACATATGTATATTGCGAAAATTTATGAAATAAATAAATAAATATTATTATTGTTAATTTTAAGTTATTCTCTACTGTTTGTAAATTTGTGTGATATATAAAAGCCACGGCTTATACATTACATAAAGCTTATTATTATTAATTATTCTTACGAACAACTTAAACAGTAAGCAGTGTAAGGAATCGATAAAACTTTGTTCGATGTAAACACAGAAGTTACTTAAATAGGAGTTAACAAATACTAGTGAAAACTATCCCTTAATGTAAAAAATGTAATCCAGATTCTTCATCTTTTGTTCCGAAAACAACCGTTTATGAAATTTCGATGAGAACAACTGTACATAGATCCCAAATAAGCCAATAATAAAGCAATAAAATATCGTTTATTGTAAGTATCAGTAGGACTATACTGGTTTCATTATTGTTAAATATCGTAAACTCATAACATTTAGCGCGCTCGTACAATTGCTTCATTTTAAATCAAAAACATTTTTCTATAGAAATAGGCAAACTCTCCCCAGAATCGTCGTTCGCAACAATAATAAAATAATCCAAATTTTACAGCCAAAAAAATTCTGTACAGCTACATAAAAAGAACGAAACATGTATCTAGAGATACATATACCGGTACATACATTTTTATTTTATGAGAAGAACCAATAAATTTATTTTAGCCGAAATAGGAGAGAAGGTTTATATTTCACAAATTTTATTATTGTATATTTTGCCTTTTCATGGTATCAATTTTTATTTTAGTGCTTTAGTTTTTGTATTTTTTTTTTTTTTTTTACTGGGATGATAATAAATTAAAATATTGTGTTTGCCGAATATAACAAGAAAGAAAACCAATCCCAGAATTTTTATTTTATTTTTTATATTACTTTTTTGACTTTCCAATAATTTTATTCTTTTTATATTATTATTATTATATTACATTATTCAGTATTTTATAATTTTTTTTTTGTATTATGTGCCCCCAGAAGAACGAGAGTTTTCGTTTCTTCGTCTTTCCAATTTTTTTTATAACGCTCACATACTATAATTTAATTTATTTATAACACAATGTTTTTTTTGTGCCGTTCTGCTGTAATTAAATTTAATTTTTATGTCGGATATACATATAATATGTAAGTACAAAAGAATTCTGGTACGTACGAGTATGTACATATACCTATGTATTTAACTGGCATAAGTAATAAATGAAATTACGGTCAATTAAAAAATAAAGCAAATAAAAAATGAGTTGTCAATTTTTGGGTTGGTAACTTTCCGAATGCTGTGGGTAAAGGGTTTTGGATGAAAAACGTCTAAGCCCTAGACAGACTATGGTTTAATAAATCCGATTTAGTGGATTTTAAAGATTAGCCGCAGTTAGATTTACGGTATTTATGCTTTATTTTGAGTTTAGTGACTAAACTGATGTGTATTAGTTTGACCAATATTATGAAAACAGTGTAATACCCTTGACAGACTAGGGATTAGCTAAGCGCGATTAGTGACTTATTCGAGATTAGCTGTAGTATGTCAAGTTGAAGATTAGCTAATCTCATTTTATTTGAGGATTAGTGCACTATTCTTTAAAAATTTTGAAGTTTATCTCGTTGTATTAGGTTTAGTGATGGTATAATTGCGTTACAATGCGAAATAATTCTTTCATCATTGCTGAAAGTGCAAGCGGCGTGAGTTTACGATAGAAGTAATAAAATCAATGACATCATAAACCAATTTGTGCTGAATAAATTTTGAGATTATGTTTATAAAAACAAAATCTAGTGTGTTAGAAGTTATAGAAATATTTAATTAGCTGAGTCCAGCTGATTTACTAGCTATATTTTAGCGAATTACCATCATAGTATTTAAGTTCTCTGCCTAGAAAATTAATCCATAGACTGTCAACGCAAATGGATTTGGGGTGGATTAGCTAATCTTGTTTCACTAATCGCGCTTAGCTAATTCCTAGTCTGTCAAGGGTATAAGTGTATTAACCGTAATTCAATCGAGTTTAGTTAAATCGGATTTAATAAATCGCAGCTTGTCAAGAGCATAATAGAGTTAATAGCTCTGAATGCTATTAACATTGGATTTGTTGATCATCGAATAATTTTTGACATTTTTTCTAAGGTCTTTCTTTTTCAGTTAATCGTGCCCATCACAAGTTTGATCGCAAACTCATCTAAAAATATTTATCAATATTCTATAAGAGGTGTAGGCATTTATTTTAAACTTAGGGGTGTCCTGGTTAAAAAAGTAATTTGTTTTTTGTGGTAAATTACTCTTTTTCTATCTCTTTATCTCTAAGAACTCAAAGTTCTCGAACTCTAAGTTTACCTACTGTTTTCAAAAAATTATTATTTCTCCATTTTTTGTACCGAAAACTTAAATCGCGTTTTTGTCGAAAATATGTTTTAAAGTTGGTATACACGATTACTCAAAATCTATTCAACGGATTTTTGCTTTAAGCTTAACATACTTTGAAAATGCATAATTATCTTCAATAGGAATAGAAAATTATTTGAAACATTTTTGTTTAACTGTGTAGGTCATGTTATTGCCGTCTATTCACCTATTCATATAGGTAGAAAATGAATAGATTAGGTCATTTTTGCGACCAGGATTCTGCACGCCGATTTGATGCATGTTGCAAGAGATGTGTGCCACAACCAAGACCGAAATCTAGACCGTAACACTCATCATTTAACAGATCATTAGTCAGCGGTCTGAGCTAGGCTTCAGGGATGGGCGTTAGCAAAGGTGTCAGACCTGGCTAATGGAGATGGGCCTGGCGAGGCACACAGAAAACGAGTGAAGTAAATGGAAGTCCATCAACCTGCTAGGAGGCTTCTGAACAGGTCAGCCGCCCCGAAGAATGGTTACGAAATGGTAACTACGGCTGCCATCTCCTCGGATGACTCGCTATTGGGAGATAAGGCTTGGAGTGATTACTCGGTAAATCACCAGAAGGGACCTTCAACTCCCCTATGATGTCGTATGGAAGATGGTAACGCGCGCTGTACTGAGAGAACGCAATCCCTCAAGCGTGGTTCCCTTTATTAGCGTCCAGCACCCACCACCACCTGCTCTGGATGACGCTGGATGGACGCAGTTACCACTTCCAGAAGTATAACTGACCGGCCTAGTACGTCAGTTTCCCTGGGAAGAACAAAAAAAAATATGAACAAAGCACAAAATAGACATTTTTTTAATTTTTTTATTTATCAAAAATCTACAAAATACAATTTGAGATGAAATCTTGTTTAACAATTGTGTACATAACAATAAAATAGAAACTTAAACATTAAAAAATGATATAAGTAAAACTATTGCAGAATGACTTTTTTTCGAGGCGTTCAACCTTAAGCAATTTAGCTGAATTTTTTGATATTTCTGCTAGCACTTTGGACAAAGGTGGCAACTCGACTGTATTTACACCTGCATTTCTTTGCTATGCAAACTTGAATCATATTCCAACGATTTCGCTTAAATGATTTTGATCGTACTTGAGAATTAGGATTCAATTTGTAAAATTTAATGGCATCGTATCAAATGATATAGAACATACCTCTCAAGTTCCTCAGGGGTCTATTCTGGGTCCTTGGGTTGTTTATTCTTTATATTAATGATACATATTTCAGAGGTTATAACATCTGGTCAATATTCATTCGACTAATGACACTGATGCTTTGGAAGCGGATCTAACATTTTTAACTGGTCTATTGTAAATCAATTACCACTGAATATCAAGAAAGTAACACATATGACGTTTACTATAAAAGTTAATAAATTTGATTTTACATACAGCATTGGCCTAGAATCTTTAAGTAAACAGGATACAGTTAACGATTTGGGCCAGACTTTCGACCATAAATTACGTTTTGATAAACATATTGATCTAATTTGTCGTACTTCTTTCAAATCATTAGGTTATATCTTCAGAAGAGGTAAAGATTTCAGAGATCCTTCATTTCTCTCATTACTGTACTCTAATTAGAACTAAGTTGAATATTTATCTCAGGTCTGGAATCCATTTTATGATGATTATAACTGCAGGATTGAATGCATTGAAAGGAAATTCACAATGTTTATGTGTTTTAACTTTATCCTTTCCACTGGCTATATGACATATGAATATGAGAGACGTAGACAAAAGTTCAGTCTGATCCCATTGGAAGATAGAAGAACTTTAATGGATGAATATTTTCTTTTAAAATAGTCAACAATTTATTAGACTCTAGTTTGTTAGCGAAAATCAATTTTTATGTCCCGGCTTACCGCACACAACATCAGCAGTTGTTCCAGCCATCGGCTTTCAGGACAAATCTTGGTGTATCATCGTGTCTTAACAGGCTTGTGTCTAACCATGCAATTTACTTTAATGATTTGGACTTATTCAATATGTCACTGTCGGAGTTTAAAACAAGATGATATGCTACACTGTGCAGCAGTACCAATGGTGAATTATTGTAAGGCATCTTCAGGCGTAAGTCAAAACATTAATAATTTTAAATTTGCTTATCTTTAATTTGTTTTTTCTTTTTTATTTTATTTTTGTTTTTTTAGAAATAAGAGTACAATCTGTTTACATAGTAGTATTAGTATTATAATTGAGTGTTCACCTGTTTGCTGCCCAATAGATAAAAATAAATAAATACATTAATATAATTAAGAAGAAAAAACAGATAAAAAAAATATAATAAATTAGGAATTAATTCAATAAATATTTCATTTTTTTATCATTGTTGTTGTGCATCAAAAATAATCGAAGCGGGTGAAATCGGTTCAAATTTTTGGAACTAACGCTCGCCTTGAGTAATTTTTCCTATTCTTCTAACATGAGGAATTCATGTTTTTGTCTCTATCGCTGTTGTACCCGACGACTAGGCTTGCCACCTTTTAAAAAGTTCAGTGGAGGACATTCAACAAAAAATATTTTGTTTAATTTGAACATCAGTTTAACGAAATTTTTACTATAACGAAATTTTCATTCGCCAAAATCCAAATTTTGGTACGGAACAGTACTATCGCCAGCCAAATGATTTATAAGGAAGTAAACTAAGAAAATCTTACATTTTCATAAATACATATATTGCAACGAAATTATACAATATAGCGAGAGTCGGTGAAATAGTTCGACTCCGACTCCGATGTATTAAAAATTGACTATTCGACTCCGACTACGACTCCAACTGCTACGTGTAATTTTACTGCTCGTGTTTAACCGCGCGTTTTTCATCATTAGAAAATAATTTAAACATAACAAAAATTTCGGTTGATTTTTACCACTTTCTCTAAGCCATCAAAAAATTTAGTCCATAATTTTTGAAATTCGAAATCGTTTCGATTTCTATGGTCATCTAAATAATTTCGAATTCATGTTTTTCTTCTAGTTCTTCAACTGCATTTTCTTGGTGACTGGGCTTTTCATAATATCTAAAAATCATTTTAAACCATTGCCAAATTACACAGCGCCGGTTTGCCTCTATTTTGTTGATCTTCTCTTAATAATACACTAACCTTGGAGTCGAAATAATTTCTAGCCAATAACATCTCGTTATCAAGCAGAAAGATTTTTCTATGTGTTAACGATGATTTTTTTTTCTATTGCGAAGATATTATTTTCCTCATTATTTGAGGAGTTTTGTTGTAACTAAGGTAAAGTTAAAGTCGTCGCTGTAGTTCTATCTTGGTGTAAGTGCCAATATGTCACATTTTCTGTTTTAAACGTACTTATATGTAATTTTTTCGGCTCTTTTCAAATCTATCAGCAAAATTGTTCTAAGTGCCATAGTTTTTCATTTATAGAGTGTTCAATTTGGTTTAAGTTCAAAAAGTTTATTTTTTCAACGTTCAATAATGTTCTATCTCCAAAATATTATATCTTTTGTATGCAATAGAACATTTTTATATGTATCTTCCACATATTATCGAGATCTTCTATTTTGTTCTATGTCCGGTAGTTATTTTCTCGTATAGTGTAACTACCAATCTACCATTCTAAAATTGTTTTCTCAATTAGTTTATGCTCACTAGTGATATTTTAATATAAATAGAACGGGCAGTAATTTGTGAGAAGTTATTCTTGTTTTAACTACCGTGAAGAAACGTTAACGAAAAAATATATAAATTATCATAATATTTTTTTAAACCAAAAAAAAGACCAATTCGACCGGTGCGTTGCATTTAATCTCATCACAAATCCTTCTACATCCGAAAAACAAATTTTTGAGGTACACCAGGAAAATAACCAGATGGCAAAAGCAAATAGGAACGCCGATGCAATTTAACAGACCCCTTAACAGCAGTAATCTGCTATGATCTACAAAACGTGTTTAGTTTACCTCGGGCTGAAGTGTCTAATTTCTTCTACAGGTGCAAGTTTTCTGTATACATATAACTTAACGGCGCACTCCAGTTTAAATAAAATTGCGTACTGCGCGATATGGCATGAAGCCATGAGTGGAAGAACAGGCAACGACTTGGCATCATCATTAATTAAAATATTGGAACAATTTATTACTGATAATCCTACGGTTCAGAAAATAATACTTTGGTCCGATTCTTGCATTCCACAGAATCGCAACCGGATAATGACATTGGCTATTTTGAAGTTTATGGAGATGCACTCCCACATTGTTGAAATTCAACAAAAATTCTCGGCACCTGGACACTCGCAAGTGCAGGAAATTGATGCCGTTCACAGCACAATCGAAAAATGCATGCGACATTCCGAAATATATAGCCCAGTAGGCTTGATAAGAAAGTTGTTAAATATGAATTATACAAAAGTAAAACTCAAAGTTTTACAAATGTGACGTGATGATTTTAAAAATTATAATGCTGCGTCGATTGGGTTGATTTTTCCACCTTTTGCGTCAACTGCAAATCTTATTTATGAACAATCAAATTTGACCCAAGTAAAATACCGAAAAGAACATGGCAAGGAGATATTAACCACCTGTATAATTAAATTGTCAGACACTCGAAAAAATGTATCCAAGCGTACAGTTTTCAAACTACCCAACGTTGACGCATGCATTTATAATTATAAAATGCCGCTTGAAAAAAAGAAAGATATTCGTTCGATGCTGTGTTACATGCCGGAAACCGACAAACAGTTTTATTCTATTTATTTGAAATAAGGAAAAACATAAAAATAATTAATGGTGGAATACCTATTTAACTTAAAATTGAATTCACAATTATATAAGACTAATTGACATGAAATGTGATATAATTGTGATTATTTTATGAATTAAATATTGATTTATAATTTTAAACCCAAAATATTTGTGAAAACTTAATAAATATAATAGGTTTATTTTAGATAAGTTTAATAAATTACATAATTATTTGGTTTTATTATAAAAATTTTACTTAGGACAATGCACTGAGGTATACTTATAAGTTTTCTTTAAAGATCTTATGCGAAACTACTCTATTAACTGCCAAAACTGGCCTTTACAAATCTGAACCCTCAGTCCGTTTTAATTTTCCTATAAAATAAAAGTGTATCTCCAAATTTGTCTTCGTATATTTCGTTTAAATTTGTATTTTCAATATTGGTGTAACTCCATAATTTTGTTCTATATCCCCCCCGAAAAAATAAGTGTGTGACTTACACTAAAATAACTCTAAACTTCAAATAATTTTCCTATTTTTCAGGAAAACTGTGCGACTTATTGGGAAAATTTTAAGTTGTACAAGTTTAAAATGATATTATTAATCTAGTTTATAAAACATTTTTGGAATTCAGTAGAAAAAATCAACTGATATAACCATTTAAACTTTAATATTGATGTTCTCAAAACTATAATATTGGCGCTTACGCCAAGATAGAACTCCAGCGACGAAGTGTACCGGAGAGAAAGAAAAATATAAAATGTGGAGTCAGAGTCGGTCAGTATTTTTCCAACTCCCACTCCGACTTCGCTAAAAGAATCCGACTCATCGACTCCGACTCCCGGCTCCGAGACTTTGGTTTCCGGTTCCTTTGTCTTCATTATAACGAGCTTTCACTTTCTTAATTAATTTTGATCAAAGAACTATTCATACTATCAAAATTCTGGTTTACAAAATTTTATCATCTATAGCTTTTCTAGAATTACAGAATGTTCTAACAAATTTTAGAATTTCGTGATGCTGGAATTTCGTAGTTTTAAAATTATAATATATTCACCGTGTAACTTTATTACTTCTTTACCGTAATATTATTACTTGTTTAGGATAAATTCTAACGTAAACACATATTGTATCATCGTTAACTGTACATTGAAAGAAACAAGTGAACGTAATAATCATTATTCTGTAATGGGTCAGTTGAAAAATATAATTTAAACAGGAAACTTCAAATTTTGTTTACTTTTCCAGGATAAGATACTTCAGGATAAATTTGGTAATGTGAGTACGCAAACTGCATATTTACATGAAGTTTTGGAAATATCATATTTCATAGTTCTATTATAAAAATCTAGACGTATTTTTAGTTCCTGTAATGTGCGCAAATAATCAGTAAAACTTCCGAAAGCAATTGAATTTTTTAACTCCTTCAAAAATGGTTTAAAAAGGAATCTAAAGTTATTTTTTAATGTGGAGGACATTTTTGCCTCCCGGGAGGATGGAGGAAACTTCTTTCAAAAGGAGGACTGTCCTCCACAAAGGAGGACGGGTGGCAAGCCTACCGACGACATTCATTTGGTTTCGTTAATAAAAAACCAAAACAATGTACGTAAACAAAAAAAATTCTCGCAAATAAAAAAAAACAAAAAGCAACATAAATGAATTTCAAATTTGGCCCGCCCCGGTGGCACAGTTGTTAGCATGCTTGCTTTAAGCTCCGGAGGTCCCGGGTTCGATTCCCGGCGGGTGATGAAAAAATCACGGCTGGTTTAATGTAAGGATCAATGAACTAATCACTCATTATCCGTTGTAAAAATGATTACGAAACTTCAAAAATGAAGCGGCCAAATCCCTCCATGGGATGTAGCGCCAGCGAAAAAAAAAAAAAAAAACATAAATGAATGATTTTTAACATGATTCAATAAAACCAAGGTTAGCTCGAAATATGGAAACAAATGGCCATCTTTTTTCTTTGACGTCACTCAATTCTCAATACGTATATAAATTGCAACAACAAATAAAAAAACGAAAAGTAAAAAAGAATTGCATGACGTCACGAACACGTGTTTTGAAAAATCGAGCTAACCTGGGATTTATAGAATCATGGATTTTTAATTTATGTATACTTCGTCGGCTCCATTCGTAATATTTTTATATTTTGAACAAAGGAACTAAAACAGAAAGTAAGAAAACAAAATGATTTTGTTTATTTTCTTATGTCCGAGGGTATAAACACAGAATACCCAGAAGCGACATAACGCGGTTTTTATACGGAGAAAAGTGGAATCATTTTTTTGACCTTGATTTATAGAAGGTAAGATTTTCGGTGTTAAATTATCGTTCAGTGGCTGAAAATTCAAAATTAACATGTAAAATATAAGGTAAGAGCAAAAATTTCTTGGTCCACGTAATGTCGGTTCTGGTTGTTTATTTTTCTGGGGTATAAAGTTATCCTAAACAAAAAAAATTTATATAAAAAATGGAGGTGTGGCCAACACAACTTTCTTTTACGAACAGCGAATTTCAAGAAACTATTATAATGCAAATTTCTTGCAAAGTTAATTAAAATTGTTTTTATTTTTTCATGATTTCTGTAAATTGTATATTTTTGAAATATTTGCAAAATAAATTTTCTGTTTCACGGAATATGGGAGCTGTAACCCCAAATATTTTGTAAGAGATTAATGGAGATATATCTGTTTTGAGGTCCCCTGAGTCCGAAAATGTGGGTTTCGAAATGATTTCTGTCTGTCCGTCTGTCAGTCTGTGTCTTCTCTATAGCCCGGATGATGATTAACCAATCGAACAAAAACTTTAGATTTAAGCTTTACTTATGTAAAAGAAAGTATGTAATACAAAATAATAAATGTGTAAGAATTTTGGGTAATTGGCTTCTCAAACTTCCCTGTTCGTAGAAGAAATGTGTTGGCCACACATCAATTTTATTTTTTTATTAATTTTTTTTTTTTTAATTTTTAATTTTTATTGTTTTATTTTTTTTTACTTTTATTTTTTGGAAACATTTTGTTTTAGTAGTCTTTTGTAAACCTTATACTTTTTGAGATATTTGCAAAACAAATTTTCTGGCCCAAGGGAGTGGCCACTTCCGGTTGCCCGATTTGGACTAAAATTCACTGGGGCCTTCCAGTTTATCAAAAAAGCTTAAGTCTGAAGTTTCAGTTCGATTGGCTAAGCCATCTGAGCTGCAGAGCGGACACAGACGGACAGACTGACAGACAGACATCATTTCGAAACCCACTTTTTCGGACTCAGGGGACCTCAAAACAGATAAATCTTCAATAATCTCAAGGTCGACAATTTTCATGATTGCTATACTTTATTTTACTTCGTAAAAGAAAGTATATATTTAAAAAATGTTACGCAAGTTAAAAAGGAAAGTAATAAAATAAACCATCTCGCTTTTTTATTTGCTGTGTATATGCTAGAATACAATTTCTCCACCCTCGGACATAACATCGTATAGGAGCAACCGACCATGATGAGTTGCAACTTGCAACCAGTGTTTAAATTCATTTTTTCGTTCCCTTCTTTTATCATTTTTTTCTCTCTTTGTGAAAGGAAACAGAAAATATATTTGTTTGTTTCTTTTCCCGGGAACGAAATCGAAAAAACTAAAATATCTCTCATCATATAAAACACAAAGGATTAGGAGAACAGAGATATTTTATTTTGTTGGATTTCGTTCCAGAGGAAAGAAACAAAACAAATATTTTTTCTCTCCTTTCGCAAAAAGAGAGTAAAGAAAAGAACGAAATTAGAATCTAAACACTAGTTGCAACTTGCAAGTTGCAACACAATATTAAACAAAATAAACAAAATCGTTTTGTTTTCTAGCTTTTTTGTTTTTTTGGTTAATATTTTTTATTTTGAGTCTCTCTCGCTTACTAATATTTTTAACTTTTTTTTTATTTCGGAATTTGTTGTTCTATCTCAGTCTCTCTTAATACATCCTTTCAATAGGAATAGGTACGAAAGGCCGAATGTCGAAAGGCCGAATGTGTCGAAAGGCCGAATGTCGAAAGCCGAATGGGTCGAAAGGCCGAATGTTGAAAGGTCGAATGTGTCGAAGGGCCGAAATGTGTCGAAAGGCCGAATGTGTCGAAAGGCCGTGTACGTCGAAATTGATCTCAATTTTTCATCTTTTTATGAATGAAAATTTTCAAAATTTATATTTATATAAAAAAACAAAATTCATATTTTCATCAAAATTTTTGTATAAAAATGTTTAATAGTAATACGCCTTAAATATTAAAATCTTCTTAAGTTTTTTTTTGTCATATAGGTACAAGTTAATTAATTATAATAAAAAAGAAAAATAAATAAATTTTTTTTCGACAAAATTTGATCACATTAATGTAATCAAGTAATGTATGCTAAATACACAGGATTTACATTTTACATTACGAAATAAATTCAATGGTTTTAAATGTTGATGTAAATCAATTAAGTGAAGGAAAATTTAATTAAAATTCGGCCTTTCAACCCAATCGGCCTTTCCACGGGCTGGCCACGTATCACTGATTTTCAAAAGACTGTTTACAAAAGACTGTTTCTAAGATCTTTTCTCCAAAATCTTATACTATCTTTTCGTAAACATACTTAATAAAGAATAAAAGAAATTCTGTAACACGTTTAAATTTCGTTGACCCTTAAAAATTACAAAATAAAGACAAATAAAACAAAAGAAACACTATTATGATAATATATATGTACACTGAAACCTCACTACAGTGGACATTGATGCAACCAAACAATTTTTATACGAGAACGAAAATATTTTTAAAATTCGGCTTTCGAAATTCGGACTTTCGATACATTCGGCCTTTCGACATTCGGCCTTTCGACCCATTCGGCTTTTCGACATTCGGCCTTTCGACATTCAGATTTTCAATATCGAACGCTTTCAATCGTTCTCTTCTGAGCTTATTTCTCTTATTTGTATCATGTTATCCCTATTACTCGCGTCATTTTATCTCTTTTATTTGCATCATATTAAACGAATAACTGAAAGAAAAAATGCACATTCGACACCAATACAATTTACCAATCCTATTGCCTTCCAATAATCCTCAAATCAATCCTCGTTTTGCGACCAAAATCGCTGTCCAGATACCACTTCGATGAGCAATCTCTTAAACCTAGCAATTGAGCAAGAATCTCAAATACGATAAAAAGCCTATCATGAAGCTAGACACACGAGTTCTTTGGACCAAAATATGATTATTTCGCGACGAAACTCCATAGTGCATTTTATTAAAAAAATAATTCGGTGATTTTATAGATAAAATACGGAAAATAAACACACAAAGTATAAAACTTAAAGGTTAAAGCTTGTTATGATAGATAGAAACATGATCAAATTTTTTCAGTTTAATTAATACCAAAACAGACATGATAAAACATTAAATGCTATAAGCATCGGGATCTCACTCACCTCTCAGCAACTTACTATCACTCTTCTCTAACATTTCGTGACTAAGATCAAACATTAATAGATATCGGTATGCTTTCGGTAAGTATCACGGAAACGCTGAAACATTTTTGTTATATGAGCCGTTTATTTTGAAAGTGACATAGTCCATATTTTGTCGAAACGAGATAATGAAAGAGTAGAAAAACAATAAATGCAAAAATAAAGGAGATTTTGTATTTTCTTATTTATGGCACATGTAGGTATTAGGGATTCATTTTTTTTTATTTTGACAATAAATTATTTACTGCTGGAAAGATTATACTGTCATTTATCTATTGTTATCATTAACTTGATTTTTTGAAAAAGTGACTTATGCCATTTTCAAAATAAACGGCTCATAGTATACACATTTTATAAAATTCGCCGGGCTGTAACCTAAGAATCATGTATTTATTGTATTTGGTTCTGATTCTAAAAAATTCATTATTCTTATCCTCTTATTATTGTTGTGTCAAGATATCAAATACTTACCTGCCAAAATTATCGAAAAATTCAAAATCAGACCTAATTTTTGAATGATTTCACGGTTTGCTAACTAGAGGTACACTACTCAGCGTTAAATCAGATTGTTGTACCTCTTTGCAGAAATTATTATGTCGCGTGTTGTGTTTGTGTTCGAGAATTACAATTTCGTGGTACAAACATACATTTATGTTGTTACATTGGTACCGTTCCATTAAAAGTATAGTATTGCGGTTCATACCATTTTACCTACATTTTTAGTACTTCACGAGTTTGCCTTGGCCTGCTTTGTATAGTGCCAACTACTATTGCAGTCTAACGAACTTTCAGTTGCAGGATGATTCTTAACATTTACTTCAGGCAAAACGGAATTTTCGGAAACTCGCAGTTCCAGGTTGAGATTTACCGACATGTTTTTTTTTTCGAGGTTTACGTTCAGTACCACGTTGCAGACTATCTTTGAGTTGCTATAGAGGCCACAATTGTTGTTCAGATTTTTCACAGTTATTCAAAATTTTCGAGTGTTAAAATTGAGTTTCCAGTTAGGTATTTGAGGCTTCCTTGCTTATTTTTGCGATTACTCTAGGTTTATATGACAATTTATTTTGAGTGGTAAATTATTACAGATATGATTATTATTGAGGCAACTCAATTGAGGGCTTGAGGCTGCTTGGCGTTAATTTGCACCACCTTAAAGGCATTTTTGAGGTGTTTAGGTTTCTTGAAATGTTTGAATTTTATTCAATCTTTGTATAGCAAGGAATTATTGTTTACACATGTAGTAAAATTTGAAATATGCAAGGCTTTCGAGAATAGTTTATGTTTTCGAGATTTTCGTTTTTTGTGATTATTCCTGAAGTTCATTGAGCAATTTTCAATATTTTGTTATGATAGATTTGTTAAATTTTTAAGATTTCGGGAATTTTGAGGTTATTCGTGATTTGATTGTTTTTTATGCGTTGAATTATTTATTGGTGAGGTGTGGCAAGTTGTTATATATTTTTAAGTTTTTCGAATTTTGAGGTTTTTAAAGATAATTTTTTGGAAAACTGTCCAACCCAAGTCTTAAAAGATGATAAATTAGATTAATGTGGTGTCGAAGGCCAACGAGTATTTCAATTTTATTTCATATTGTTTGTGCTTCGATACGAGTTTGAGTTCCTCTCTACCGACGTTTTGTGTACAAATCCAAAAATTATGGCCTGTATAAAATGTTTAAGAAAATTAATCTAAATTTTTTCGTCTAAATCGCCTCAACTAAAATTGCTTGGGACTGGCTTTCAGATTAAATTTATTCGAAAACACCGTTTGGATTCGAACTGATCATGTTGCGAATACGGATATTTTTCTGTTGGAAATGCTGCCCATACAGTACCATGAAGCTATTGCTCGCTAATAATTTGCAATGTAATAAGAACGGAGGATATAGGGCGGTATTGAATTTGAGCCCCTGACAAATTATCTTGAGATAAAACATTAATTTCAACATGCAGATACTCACATACATGTGTATGCGCAACAAGCTTCTCGAAAAAAAATAGTTCAATTTTTTGTAAGATCTCCAGTAAGTTCAATGAAACCGTTGTGTTGCCGTTACACTCATCTTTATCCAAATCACCAAATAGTGGTGTCATTCACCTGATATGACACCGCTGAAGCCAAACAGGTGTTTATTACATATTTGGTTAATAAAACCACAGCAACATATAAGAAATTTGGTTTTATCAGCACTTGAATTACGTGTGTACACGAACTAAATAAATATTGAATATTGCGCGCTAAAATTAAATAAATAAAATTTTAATTTTCACATTTCCTTTAAGATAAAAAAAACTAAATTGAATAAATCTACATTGTGAGTAATATAAAATATGTAGGTATATAACACAAAAAAATTCTTGTACCTTCAAAATAATAATTAATTTCTTTTCGTGTATATTTTAAGTGGATTCATCGACAAACCCTTTTATAATTTTTTTCTTTTGGTGTAAACAAAAAATCACACCCCAATTTTCATTTTAAAATACTTCAAAGTAATCCACCCATATTTATTTTATTTATGGTACCCTAATTTTTTATTTTTGGGAAAATAACCAACTCGGTATACAAATCCAATTTTATACAGTTATTTGTTATTGGGAATGTAATTACGTGAGCAAAAACAACATTCTATAAGACTGAACATTATATATTTGTTGCAATTGCAATTATAATATAATTAAGTAATACTTATTGCCAGATATCAACAATTAGAGCTCCCAAACTCTTTCCTTCGTCGATTGGTATCATTTTATTATGATTCAGCTAAAACGAAAAATTAAATGATTCATCAGATAACTTCACATAGTATAATTCTTGTAACATTTATTGTTATAAACGGAGGACTTACCTTCAATAAAGTGACTATTGAGTATTGATTTTCCATTGCACGATTAATTTATCAAGAGCATACATGTACTTTGAAATTATGTACAACATTTACACGTTACATTACCTTTTATCTCAAGGTAATATCAGACATGGTCAACATTTAATTACAAACTAAACAATTATTGAAAGTAAATAAATAATACGATATTGAAATTACATATTGAATTGGAATTGTTTATTTAGGAAAAATTAATTTGGTTTTGTGCAAATTTGAGAAACTTACATTTGGTCACGGAAGAGTAAGGTGTTAAATTAATTATTTGATAGATCCACATCCAACGTTTTTATGAAAGACATTATACAGTGGTGGCATTATAATTAAGCCACTTTCGTTTATTAATAATTTATTTTATTTAATAATTTGGAGTGATGAGAGTAAATCCAGCGTATGGTTGGGGGTAATGAGATACCATACATAAAACGACCCCTAAGCCAGGAGCTTAATCCTCGATATGCAACAAAAAAACAATAGATCAAAGTAATGAATCAGTAATGGTTTGGGGATGCTTCATTTCTCGACGATTTCTCCGTCAGAATTTAGATGATTATATGGTCTTCCGCATTATCAGAACCCCAAATATAATCTAAAAGTATGAACGGCATACTTAGAACGGTAAAGAACCAAAAAAAACCGAGAATCAATGGGGAAATGTTAAATGAGAAGTCCCACTAAGGAAACCGACAAACAGAGAATAGTTATATGCCCAAATTCAAGAGGCTTAGAAGAATGGAGCTAGCTTGGAGCCAATGTGCCCCTCTTACAAATAGTATAGGCTGGAGATGAAGTGTAGTCTTGAAGCAAAAGGCTTTCCCAACTAAATAGTGAATTTTTTCTACATTGTTTATTTTTATAAGTAAGTGGCTTAATTAAAATGCCGGCCGAAACCACTACTACTTTTTTATTATAAACAAAAAAAACTGAACTGAAAACCTCACTTGACAATTTTTAGGTAAAATATGTGTTCTACTAATTGTGGTTTAATTATAATCTCTCTTATAGTAATTAGAAAGCTCTCTTATAACCTTTAGTAATTAGAAGAAAGTCGAATTTAGTCTGCTAACACTTATTATAACTCGCCACATATTTCGACGGAAACCGCCGCTATCTCTCGTACAATATTGGCTCTGAGCTCCTCTAACGACGTCGGCTTGTTGGCATAGACCAATGATTTAACGTAGCCTCAAAAAAAAAATCTAGAGTTATTAAATCACACGAGCTAGGCGGCCAATCGACAGGACCATTTCTGGATATAACACGTTCATCGAATTTAGATTTCAATGAGTCGATTGTTAGACCCACTATGTGGCCTGTCGCACCGTCTTGTTGAAACCAAATATCATTAATGTCTAGCTCATGCAATTGACCAAATAAATAACGTTGCAACCTGTTAGCGATCTGCATTGACTGTAACGTGACGGTCATTTTCATCAAGGAAAAAAAACGGTCCAATGATGCCACCAGCATGAAAACCATACCGTGCAGTTATTTTTTGTGGATGAAGTGGTGTTTCTTGAAGCACATGAGGGTTTTCACCTGACCAAAGCCAAAAATGCGCTTCATCACTGAAGATAATTGTGCAATGAAATTGATCATCTTCTTCCAACATTTCCAGAGCCCAATCCGAGAACGTATGTCGCTTCATATGATCGAGTGGCTTTAGTGATTGTGTTAACTTTATCTTATAAGGGTGCAAGCCAAGACCCTTTTGCAAAATTCACCAAAGTGTGGTCTAAGCGATGCCCAATTCTTGAGACCGCCGTGTAATCGACTGTTTTGGTTCGTTTGCGATGGACGCTTGAACGGCAGCAATATTCTCGGCACTTCGACCAACCTGTGCGTTCACAGTGAAAGTTCAAAGTTGTCAATTCCCAAATGGAAAACCCGATATAACCATGGGATCAAGTCTGGAAACCTCCACGACACACCGTGAGCTCTAGCCAGTTACATAGACCGCACCAGACCTCTGATCTCATGATTCTGATAATGAAATCTTAGGATTTCGCGGTTTTATTTAAATATATTTGTGTGCCTTTAATTGTTAAACAAATTTTACATTTTACTTGTAGACCTATAGACCTATAGTAAGCAGTTTTGTGTCGACTTCTGAAGACTTGGTAAATGAATTTGAGATATAGACCAGGCCGAAATAATGACTCCACCACCCGTGACATATCCAGAAACTAGAGGGGCAACCACCACTTTATTTTCAGAATCAATGGCAGAACAAATATCAACACCAAATTTAATTCAAATAACAGCATCCCAACCATCATCGCGGTCCGAACCGCCTCTAAAAAACAGGAGAGTGGAACTGACATCTGTCGATCCAAATATAAATTATATTTGCGATAGGATTAGAGAGCATCAACAATTAAAAAAAAAAATGCTTGGGGCACCTGCCTGCTAAAAACTTTCGCAGAAACGTGGAGCAGCGATTTAGGGAAATTGGCCGAAGTCAGAATAGTCTACCTTCTTCCACCAATTAACAATTCACATTAACGAGAAAAATGTTGAAATAAATAAGCTACAAACTGATTCAGTTAATCGAGATTAATTTATTTTATTAAATTTTTTATTATTCCTAGTTTATAAGTTACCTATTAGTAGTCATACAACTTAAGTAAATTAGAAACACATATGTACAAACCCCACCACTCCTGGAAACACGATCGTTGCGACGACTGTTGAAACCTTCTAGCTCAACGAATACAACATCAGTGTACTTTTGGTGTGTTGAACCATAAAGAAAATAAAAATGCATCGTCGACAAATATTGACGATAATACAAACAATGAAAGTGCATTGACAACAAATGACAATAAAACAAGCAGTGATATAGGTCAGTGTTTAGTGCAAACGGGAATTTACCGGTATATTACTCTCCGATCAAAACGAAGGAGAAGCCCTAGATCAGCGGCCAGAGCAAACGCGAATAAATTCACTAAGTTAGCTACCGTTGAATTAAAACATGGCAATAGGTATTCTTGATTGGTTGTTGAAAATCCGGCGCCCGAAAACACTCCAAAAACTGAGAAGGCGCCACCAATCTATTTGAGGGACGAATCAAATAGAGAACTTGCTTAAACGGTCGAGTTCATTAAGAAGGATGCATTTTATATTTCCGTGATCAAAAGAGGAGATATAAAAGAAACAAAAATTCAACCGCTCAATATTGATGCTGACAGAGCGTTAATTAAATATTTCGATCAAGTTGGTAAACATTACTACACGTACCAACTAAAGAGCCAAAAACGATTAGTTGTAGTATTGAAAGGAATAGAGAGCTACGTAGATGCAAACGAAATACAAGCTGCTCTCGCTGAGAAAGGTTTCCAATATAAATCTATTACCAATATTATTAATCGGGAGAAGGAGCCGCAACCATTGTTCCGCCTGGAATTAGAACCAGACGATAACTAGGTCAAAGGCAAACATGCAATATATGACCTAAAATATATACTGCACAGAAGGGTCACCATCGCAGAACCCAGGAAAAGAAATGGGCCGGTACAGTGTGTTAAGTGCTAAGAATATGGACACACTAGAGCACATTGCACTTTGAACGATGTTTGTGGTATATGTGGTGAACTCCATAACACAAAGGCTTGCAATAAAGCCAAAAAGGAAGCATCAGTGAGAAAATGCAGCAACTGCAATGGAAATCACACAGCTAATTTATAGAGGATGCCCAATTTATCTTGAATTGAAAAGAAGAATCAATCCAATGAAGCGAGCAGAACAACGAATGCTTAATCTTCATTCTTCAGCTAGAAAAGAACCACTCCCAGAAATTGTGAACCCAAACGCTCAAAATGGAAACCAGAATGCAACTGTCAACGATAGTGTGCACCAAGGGGTTTCATACGCAAGTATTCTTAAAGGTACCGCTCCTAATACCGCAGATACTTGAGAACGTATCCAAGGGGACTAGTAGCCTTAGATAGAAGTGTCGCGTTTTTGGGGCATAAATTGGGGTTTAAGGTTAAGTATTGTTCCTTTGTTTACTTTTTCTTGGCATTTGTTACTTTCGATCGTTTTTTTTGTTTGTTCTCGTTTTAGATTTCCAGTGATTGAGGTTTATTTTGAAGCTGGAAGAAGCGTTTCTTAATTTTATTTGTAAGTATTGCATATCAATCACGCCCACGCCATGTCGCGTGTATGCTAAGTTGTGATTTTTAGTTTGGTTATGTCGCTTAATTATCTCAATCTAGTCCTGAAATCCATGTTAGTTGATAGGTCGTTATTGAATGTAGCCAGTTTAAACGTCCAAAGTCTAGTCCCAAATATTGACGAGATCCGTCACATTTTTAATGGCGCTTCAGTAGACATACTTAGTTTCTCCGAGACCTTTCTAAATCCAAATATCCCTAATTCAGCTTTCGCCATAAAAGGTTTTAATATATTTAGGAAAGATAGGACGGTACATCCCCTTAATTATGGTGGTTTATGTATGTGTGTAGGTGATCACATTAAGGCTAGATTAGTTACCATACTTTCTTCTATTTCAGAATTGTTAGTATCGGATGGCTATCAAGGCATTAAGATTTTCTTTGCGAAGAGGAGAACACCAGAGCGTCCAGAACCATTTAAGTAATCTCTCGGCAACCGAGAGGACAGATTATTTTTTGTGGAAGGCAAAAAAAATTTAAAAAGGCCAACAAATTCAAATCAACCAATTAGACTACCAACTGGAAATTGGGCAAGAAGTGATGAAGAAAACCCAATGCTTTTGCTTATCATCTAACAACATAGCATTCGCCCCACACGAAGAAGATAATAATTTCGTGCTACCCCAGCAAATTGATGATGGTTTATCCTACAAACCTATAAAGTATAATTTGGAAGAAAGTTAAGAATACAAGATTGCATAAGTTTGAAAAAGGCACCAGGACATGCTCTCATTACTGGGAAAATGAAACGGAAATTAAATATTCAACGCGATTATGCGAACCAGTTTTATTCCTCAAAAATGGAAAATATCTTTGATCGCAATGATTCATAAGCGTCGAAAAAATGAAACGCAGATCTCATCATATCGTCCAATAAGATATAACAGTTGTCCAAAAAGAATAACAATCTCAAAGCTATTTGAAAAAATGTTACTAACAAAATTGAAACCAATATTAGAAGAACGGTGCGTTATTCCAGACCATCAATTTGGGTTCCGAAACCAACAGAGGACCACAGAGCAAATACACAGAATTGTAAATGCAATCAAAATCACCTTCGAGGAAAAGAAATATTGTTCTGCTGCTTTCTTGGATATAGCACAAGCATTTGATAATGTTTAGCACGATGGATTAATATACAAAATTAAAGAGCTTCTACCGAAGAAATTTTACACAGTTTTGGGAAACTGCCGTAGTCAAAGGCAATACATGGTCAAACGAAATAGCGTAAATACTTGCTTAAATGATATTAATGTAGGTGTCTCCCAAGGCAGCGTTCTAGGGCTAATATTATACTTGTTGTACACAGCCGATTTACCTGTAACCAACAAAGTAACAATATCAACATTTGCTGATGATACGGCCATCCTGATGTCACCCAATAATCCCGAAATTACCTCAAAGGAGTTACAGAATCATTTAAACAAAATCGGGGACTGGCTAAAGTCATGGCGAATAAAAGTGAAGGAAAACAAATCAACTCACATCACATTCACGCTGAACAAACCCACACCTGTCCACCAGTGAAATTAAACGATAAAAATATTCCTCAACAAACGAAGGTCAAATACTTAGGTTTGCACGTGGATAGAAGGTTAACATGGAAAAACCATATTGAAACAAAGCGCAACCAAATAAAAATTACAGTTTCCTGAGGGGAAGAAAATCTCAGTTGTCATTAGCCAGTAAAGTTTACTGTACGAAGCGTTAATCAAACCCGAATAGACATATGGTATTTAGTTATAGGGATCCACCAGCGCTTCAAACAGAGAGCTCCTGCAACGAACTCAAACGATAATATTTCGCAGTATTACTAATGCCCCATGGTACATTCGAAATAGTAATAAAAAACCATTAAATAAACAATTAAAGAATTCAGTTCTAAATATTATTCAAAACTAGAAGCACATCCTAACGAATTGGCCAGGGACATATTAAAACTGCCACGATTTAGGCGACTGAAAAGAACAGATCCACTCGGACTGATGAACCTGTGAACCTGTAAATGTATTAAATGTTTATGTTATACATATATATATAAGTATAATCTAAATTAATTAAATTGTGAGCACTAACAATAAGTATTAACATTGATTACGACTTAAAATATGTAATAATTTTAGCTTAAGATTTGATTACTTCTTGGTAGTTTCTTAAGTAGAAAGATTCAAGAATAAAGCCAATGGAAACATTTAAAAAAAAATAAAAATTTGCGACGATATGAAACTTGATTCACAATATGCCAAGCATTGGAGTAAAGAAATTTAACATCAGGTCTGCCATATGATTAATCAATTAATAACGAGATGCTCAGATCTACAACTCAATGAATATTCATTCATGAATTACAACTCAATGAATTTGCTGCGTGGACATTTTCCTCACCACAACTTTTTTTTTATAAATATTTTATTGTTGTTGGTTTTATATTTTACTGCATTTGAGGATCCTTACAATGTTAACTTAACATTATTAACTAAGCCTGCACTGTCAGTGAAGAGTAATCCTGATTGTAAAGGCCATACACTCTCTACTCCTCACCATATTTGTTTGCTTTATTTTGAAACACCGCATTTTTCTTAAAGAGCTTTCATTTGAAAGGAAAGCTGTCATTGAATTTCAAAATAAAAATGCCCGCCTCAACTTATGACCAATATCATTTCAAGATACTGCAATTATTGTTTAATAAAATTTCCAACGTTTCCACTACTATCATTTTAGAAAGTACCGTTCGATCCACCTCAAAATTTACAATAAAGGTCTAAAGGTTCACTATTTGTAACAGCTGGTCGGGGTTTATCCATAAGTCGATTTTCCCTTGTGTAAATCATTAAACTTAATTATTTAAATAACAAAAAAAAACACTAGACCTTTATTGACCCAGTTAAGGTTAAACCAACATATGCAAACATTTGGCATTTATTTAAATTGTAGATTTTGGAAAAACTATCCTCTTCTCTTACGCCTTAAATGAAATTTAATCTTTATGCAAAACACTTAAAAGAGATAATACGAATGAAGTGTTAAAAAACAACTTGAAACTAAAGATAAAAAGCGTCATTAAATGAAAAACTCGGTACATCCATACGATAATCTTCATTTCCAAACGACATTTTGTTAATTACCGATTCAAGGAAAAAATTGTTTTTTGGTCGTCGTTCGTTTCAGTTAATTGATTTTTCTAATTTAATTTTATCTAACTCAAAAATAATAAACATTACCCACTTCAAAGTTTTTATTTTTTCTTTATATTTATTTGTATTTATATATATATATATATTTCTTAAATCACACGCAGAGGAGACATCTTAAAAAGTAATAAAAAATAAATATTTTTTCTACTCTACAAATTTATATTTTAAAACATCTGCTAATAAAAACTCATTTAAAAACAAAAACACGAAATACTATATGAATAGCAGCATTCTCGCTATATAATAATGTCTTTCGTCTTCTTGGTGTGCTTATTTATTTATTATGTATATTTAATGTTATTCTTTGAACAAAATAAATCAACAAATCTGTTAAAATAAAAATTATATTAAAAAAAAAAATAAAAATACAAATCTAACTTGATTTGAAAAAGTAATGAATTTTAAAATAAAAATAAAATGTTTAATAAAAATATTGAAATAATATAATTTTTTATCTTGTGCACACATACCACACCATTCCTATTCTATCATGTTATGACATTTTAAGTGCCCTTGAGTGATCATCCCAAGATTGTATTTTTCTTTCCTATTTCAAAATAAAAAGTAAAAAAATAAAATCAAATAAGTGAAACTTAATATTTTTTGTAATAAAAAGATTTTCGAACACTTTAAAATATCAAACAACCATTTTAAATCTCCTTACTTTTTTTTTTTTTTACCTGACAAGGGTTAAATAAACTTTGATGATTTTGAATCTGATTAAATTCTTATCAGTCTGCTGAGTATAATACCTTACAATTGCACACACAAAAATAACTTTTGAAGCGGAGATTTAAAAATATTTGATATACTAATTAACAAAGTAATTTGCGGATTGAAAAAAAACGAATAATTAATCATCCGGTGTGTGTTATTGAAATATTCATTTTTTGACTGACATCTCAAAGAAAAAATTAATTAATTTGGTTTCAAACCTCTTCGTTTAAAATAATCCATTCCTTTTCTCTACGAATATGTGATATCTGGTTTAACACTTTGACGGCCGGAATCACATTTATGTGACTCAATTTGCTGGCGGTTGCCTGCCGGAGCCTTCTTGAATAATAAAAACGTTATTTTATAATTAATTGAAATAACTACGGATTTAAACTTTTTAAATAATAACAGCCCAACAAAAAAAAAAGTAACAGAAACAAGGATAGCCATTTTCGACGTATTTTTCGATGCTGAATCCGAATCTGGAACCAGAATTGCTCTAGCACGTCAGCCTTTTGGGATAATTAACCTAAAAGTACAGAAAAGGCTGTTTTCATTGGTTTTCGATATTTTACTGTATTGTTAGCTAATTTCAGCAGGAAAAATCAACGGTTACATCGTAAAGTACCATTCATCCCCTCTCATTTTCAATTTTAAACGTCTAAATATCTTATTAGTGCGCACATTATTTGATTTAGATGATTTGATTTTTTGGATGCGCACATCAAAGTTTTCAAATGTGAACTTTGAAAACTTGTTATAACAAAATTTTGATGTGTAGTCGTGAATCACACGAACACTACCAGAAATCGTCGAAAAAGTGTCAAAGCGCAAAGTTAATCGTATATATTTGATTCAAATTTGATCATACATTATACATACAATACTAGGCGTATACAAAAATATCTAGAAGAATAGAAATAACGTAAACAATTAGAAAACCTACAATATTTTAAAATGATAACTTGATCTTTAATAATGTGTATTGCCCCCCTCCCCCCTTCGGGCTAAAATTACTTCGGTAATGGAAATTAGGTTTTAAATAGCGGTTTGAGGAATTAGGTTCCACTCATCTGTTAGCATTCTTCAAAGGTCGTTTATTGTCTCCCGCATGATCGACCGATTTTTATGCGCCTTTTGAGGCTATCCCATACATGCTGTCCATTTGATCAATACCAATTTCTTCGAGATACTCGGATACACGATTAACGGTATGTATACAACATGTCAAGCAACATGTTAAGATTTCCCGTTATGCACTGATGGAATGTTCAACTTCCGTTTTCTTAAATTTAAGATCCGTTTGAGCTTCATAGAAATTCCCTGCCCAAACTATGATTTAACCCCTCCAAATGACCGTGCTTGTCGAAATGCACTTGGTGCAAATCGTTTTTCACTGCTTCTAAATACTCTCACGATCATCAGGTGAATTCAAACAAATTTTGGTGCCATCGTAGAATAAACTTTTTCGCAAACCTTAATTGTCCACTCAGCATATTGATCTGACTGTACGTTCCTCACGTTAGCTTGCCTCATTTCCCGAAAACCTGTTGGACTCTAACTGCGATTGTCATCTTACAAAATCGATCGTCACGAGCTGTAGTGACCCTTTGGGCGACCTGATTCTGGCTTTCTTATGAAAGAAGTAGGGTTTCTCTAAATCTACATATATGGCCATTATCTATTAGAGTGCTAAGGCCCTCTGGCAATATATTATATAATACTCATTGGCGGACTATTTTACGCACCAACTATCAACTATTCCTTTGTCTAATCGATATTTGGTTCTTGTTTCATAATCAATCATAATCTGGATTAGTCCATAATTATTTCTACGATCTTTGAAAAATATTTTCGAAAATTGTCATGTATGTGTGTAACTCAACATTTAATTTAACTTTAAATACTCAATCAAAGCTATGCAAATTTCGGAAAGATCAAAACAAATCTCGGTAAATCATTAATTTTGTACAAAGACAAATTTCAAGCAGTCGGAAATTTCGACAAATATCGAAAAACATCAATATAGACTGAAAAAATCTCGACAAGTTCGAATAGTCATAGAATTCTCGAAAATTCTAAATACTTTTTTTTTTTTTTTCATTTTATTTTATTACGACTGAGACTGCGCTCATCTAGCAATTTTTCTTTCAAATACAAATTTGTATATATCTAGTAAAATTCACGTTTGTTGGGGTGTAACCCACTGGTTAGCCCCATAATCAATTAAACCTATTTACTAATTTTAGTTTGGTAAGTTCACTAGGTCAAGTCGCCTCGTTCTTTGGAGTCTTCTTTCAACGACAGGGTTATCTATCATATGGCGAATATAGGGGTTTCCATGTTCCTGGAGCCTTATTTCGTGTTTTGCGGCGTGCATTTTTATTTCCTCTTTGATGTATTCCATCCGTAGGTCCCTGTGAAGGTCTTCATTTCTTGCGTACCACGGAGCATTGACGATGCTACGAAGAACCTTGTTTTGAAACGTCTGTATCATTTTGGCGTTTGTTTGCTTGGTACATCCCCAGAGTTGTATACCGTAGGTCCATATCGGCTTCAAAATTTGCCGATATAGCAGCAGCTTATTGTGAATTGTAAACTCAGAGCCTCTACCTATGAGCCAATACATTTTTCTGAACTTTATTTAGCTGTATTTGCATATGGCACGAGTCGCGAGTTAATTTCTATATGTAGGTGGTAAGCCTTTTGATAAGTAAAGTTAATATGCGTGGATTTTGTCTCATTAAGTTTGATTCGCCAACGCTTTGTCCAGTTACAAACCGCATTGGTCATCCTCTGGAGTTTGCTCGTTGCATCAGCGACATTATTTCCAACTGCCATAATTGCTGTGTCATCTGCAAAGGTGGCTATGGTTCCTTCATTTGTGGTTGGTATGTCCCTTGTATATAGTAAATACAGGATTGGTCCTAAGACACTCCCCTGCGGGACACCGGCAGAGATTCTCTTTAGCTCAGAGTATTCATCCTCATATTTCACTCGAAAGTGTCTATTGGATAAATAAGATCTTAGTATGGCATAGAATTGTCTCGGTAGATCTCTATGCAGCTATTATTCCAGACCACTGTACCAGACTTTATCGAATGCTTGCGCGACGTCCAGGAATATGCTTGAGCATACTTTTTTACGTTCTAACGTTCTTTCAATTATGTTGGTGATTCTATGGACATGTTTAATTGTAGAATGCTTTCCTCTGAATCCAAATTGATGTGGAGGAATTAGTTGTCGGTCCTCAATTATTGGTTTAAGTCTCTTTAGTAATAATTTTTCAAAGAGTTTTGGCATAATTGGCAGCAGAGAAATTGGCCTGTATGATTTTTTATCGTTAGGTGGTTTATCAGGTTTTGGTATCATGATTACTTCTTGTTCTTTCCATTGATTCGGGACATATTTTAACCGAAAGCTCGCATTGATTATGTGTAGTAGCTTACGAAATCCTTTGTTAGGTAGAGCTTTGATAATTTGGCAAGTAATCAAATCATACCCTGGGGCTTTTTTAACATTCATGTTACTTTTCACTTCTTCTTTTAATTCTTTGAGAGTTACTGGCCGTATTTCATTCTAAATATTGACAAAAAATTTGGAATATGTATTCCTGAAATTTTGAAGAATCTAATTTCCCTTGACAAGCAATTAAAAGTAAATTTCGAAAGTTATGCATACGTAAGCAATCAACGCCAATCAAATCTTGAATACGCCTAAAAACAAATATCGAAAATTAAGATTTATCACTAAGAAAAATTTTAGAAAAAAAATAACTGGAAAATCTCGAATGATCTCGAAATAATTGATTAATGTAGACTCGGAATATTTCGGACAGCTTCAATCGAACTTCGTTCTGAACTTTTAAAAATATACCAATATGTATTTTGTCCATTTGAGCGAAAAGCGAATATGGCAAAGAAAGGAATCAATTTCAGGTATATTTAGATATACATTTTTAGATATATATTTTTAAATTCCCTCCCATGTAATGAGTAAGTGATTCTAACGTAAATATTATATATTTAGGAAATCGAACTCCAGACCAAACGATGTGGCCAAGATATTCTACATAACGTGATTAAATCTAAAAAAGAACTTTTTTTGTTATCGAGATACTAAGAAATACAGATTTAAAAAATCACTAAAATTTCAAAATGGAAAATTATTAAAAAAAATGATTTCATAATTTTAAATATTTTTCTAGCTGTCAAGAACAGTTGAGAAAATCAAAATCGGTCAACCCGTTCCGAAAATATGATCAAATACGTAATACATATACCCAAAACTCCTTGAAAATGAGGAAATTTTGAGAGAGTATAAACTCGAGAGTGAAAGAGAGAAAAAAAATTGTTTTCTATAAAATTTTTTTTTTAAATTATAAATCGAATAAATATAGTTTGAAAAACAAAAAATAACCAAAAATCACCAAAAAAAAACAAAAATCACCAAAAAATTATCAAAAATGACCAAAAAATCCATCAACGTCATCGAAACTCACCGACTACAACAAAAATAAATTTGCTGCTAGTAATGGATGGTTGCAAGGATTTCTAGAAAGGCATGCAATTTATAATGTCAAGATCAAAGGTGAAATAGCTTCTGGAAATATTGCAGCTGCCAAAGAATTCCCTTCGCAGCTGGCCAAATTAATTGAAGAAGGTAGGTACAATAGTGACCAAGTTTTTAACGCCGATGAGACAGGCCTTTTCTGGAAAAGAATGCCAAGCCGAACGTACATAGCAAAACACGAAAAAACTGCTAGTGGCTTTAAGGTGGCAAAAGAGAGGATTACGATTTTGTTCTGCAGTATTGCATCAGGGGACCGCATACTAAAACCACTGTTGATCAATAAATCTCTCCGACCACGAGCATTGAAAGGTGTCGATATTAAAAGTTTGCCAGTCCATTGGATGGCAAATAAAAAGGCGTCGGTTACTTCATCAGTTTTTAGTGAATGGTTCCACAATTGTTTTGTTCCAGAAGTAAAACGTTATATGGATGATAAAGATATGTCATTAAAACTTCTTTTGTTGATAGATAATGCTCCTGGTCACCCAATTTTGGAGCACTCTAATGTAAAAATAGTTTTTTTGCCTCCTAATACTACTGCCCTAATTCAACCATTAAACCAGGGTATTATCGCAACTTTCAAAACATATTACATAAAGCGGTCATTTCAATACATTTTGAATAAAATGGACAATGATGCTAATGTCACTGTTAATGACGCATGGAAAAATGTTTCCATCATGGATTGCATAAAACATGCTGCTTTGGCCGTTTAAAGTATCACAGTAGTACCCGCATTATTTGTTAAATTCTGACCATCTTCTGTTTAAGAAACTCAATTCCAGCCGCAAATGGAATTTCTGCGATTATGTACCAATTCCATTAAAATTTGGTATCTGACTTAATCAACATAATTGATGATTAATGAATTAGTTGCAGCACATCCAAAATATGAATCAAGGTAGCGGATTTAACGTTTTCTAAAGTGAATTTATCCAAAAATCTATTTTATAACCAGTGGGTGGTCGTCGCCACCAAACCAGTTTTGTTCGGCATTTAAAAAAAAATTAAATACGTTTCAGATTTTGAGAGTTAATAATTGAATAAATTAAAATCACCAAACCCGAACATTTTATAACACCTGGCTAAAAGTGATTATGAGTTAAGAAAATATTTTCGAATTCGCCACAAGAAGCAATCTCGAAACTTGTAGCTTAAAATAAAAAATAGCAGAAGTAGTAAAAACTTGCTGTGAAATTGAAATCTACTAGGCTGGAAATTTGCTTGAATGTTTTCCTGAAATTAATTTTTTTACAATATTTAATTAATAACTCACTAATGCAGTATAAATTGTATTGCTCGGTAAAAATCGGACAATATCGGATCGATTAACCGAAAAGTTTAGATTAATAGGTTGACCTTAACCGGTTTTTATTTCCCTACCAGTTTGTTTAGAATTAAACAAAAAAATGTAAGAAGAATGTATTTGTCCAAAGCCCCAAATTAATTTGTAAATAAATCAGTTAAAATTGATAAAAAAAATTATTTCGATTTATTGCTTGTGTCAATATTTAATTCAGCTGTCCAAAAAAACAATTCAATAATTGAAAATTGTCACCTTAAGCATACAATTCGTTATTGTTTTGTGATATTTTCACTAATTTGTCACTGAATTTGTTGATGAATATTAATAATTTTCTTCTAATGTACTTTTTTAAACATTTTGCCTTATTTATAAGATTTATTAAAATCTACGCAAAAATGTCAAAATTTTATAAACTATCAGTAATAAAAAATTGCCACCAAGGTATACATTTTGATACCATTTCTTGTTAGTTTGAAAATACTATTATTGAAATATGTATATACAAAAAGACATAAAGCCCACGTAAAGATCGAATTTATAGAACTATTAATAATTTTGGAATAATCTCAAAAAACCATCGAAAGTTCCGAAGAAAATATCTTAATAATCGGAAATCCCCTGAATGCGTAATCTTTAGCAGCAAAATGTTGTATCAAATTAAATGAATATTCTTAAAATAAAAATAATCACAAAACGAATCTCGAAAACCTCTAAAATGCTTTAGCAACTTTGGCACAAAAGAATTCGGCCAACAGGAGTAATCTCAAATAAATATCAAAATTCTCAAATAATCTCGTATTTTGTTTAATCGCAAAAACCAGTGAAATGCAATGTGGAACACCTCGTATAATTCCACATAATCTGGAAAACCTTCAATAATCTAAAGTAGTATGTATCCGTTAATGTCAACCATGCGAAAATAATAAAAATGAGAAATAAATGATTCTCTCAAAAACTATTGAATGCTAAGTATAACATAATATTTCTAAAACCACACAAGGAATTTGATCAAATTGCATCATACAAAATGATTCACAAAAATAACTAGTCTGTGATTTAACAATAGATTGTTTGTGGACTTAAACAGATTTCCAAAACAACGTTACCATCAGTTTGATAATCGATAATTGGAAATCAAAATACGGATTTTTGTTTCTTTTGGATAATTTAGATGAATCATCTTTTAATAAATTGATGCACACATGGAAAAAACTACTTTTAGTAAGTGTGACTTACACATTTAATAAGTGTTATTTGCCGTTATGTATCAAATTCAAAATATTTATTGATTCCAGTATTATGAGTAAACTAAATATTTGGTTGTTCTACCCACCCAGGTAATGCTACTGTAATAAGCTACCTACTTAATAACGGCGCTATAAGCAAAATAATAAAAATTTCTTGAAATAACTGATGACAATAGTTTGTTTAAGTAATTAAATACATCGATGACTGAATGTGAGAGTTTTTAAATACAATGTCACCAACGATGAATTTCAGTTATATCAGGTGTATAATATTATATTAAATGCATAATTAGCTGATATAAAATATAATAGTTCTTGAAATTATTATGTATCGGATGTTTTAAGCCAAATGATATCATTGACGTCAATGACCAAAATCGATTATAATAATTTAATAAAGTGTTTACCTTATTCATTGATAAATCTAGTAGGCTTGAAATAATAAAATAAATGCTACTTTCAACTAATTTTGTTTTCATTATAGAAAAGAAAGTTGAAATATATGCACACTTAACATTTTTTTACATACTCGTCTAAAATGAAAAAAATTACGCAAGAAGATATTTTGAAAGATTTTATTTTAAATGGGTATGACGTGTGTCTAGATAACCCGTTGGCATCGCTAACATTCTTTGTTTAATAATTATAATGTTTATAGTTTACGAGTTCCCGACCTTCGCGACCTCGACCATCTTCAAATAAAATAAAGTTCTTAGCATTATCGTGCAGATAATAAAATAAAAGCGTTCTTCATAAACCACCTAACTTTTATATTTTCCAGGTTGCTTTCCTGGGAAATTAGAATAATTTCATTTTAAGTTTAATTTGACTGATATATATCGGGCTATGTATTAGGCTGCAGACAAATGGGTTTCAAGTTAATGCTGTTTGCAGTGCGTTTTTGGTGTAAAATAAAATTTTATTGTATTTTCGTTATTATTTTTCATGGCAGTATAATGACTAAATTATATCTGAAGAAATTTGAGATAATCTGGTGATAGAACATTCTTTAAATTATTAGTGGTTTTAAAGTTGTATTTTTTTTTTTGTATTGCCTAACGCTAATTGAAGGCAATTTATTAAAACTTAACTAACCAGTGCTGGTAAAAAAAAATTGAGCAAACAAATTTATTGCAAATTGGAGTCTTTTTTTGCTAAAATTACAAAACTTTTGAAAGCAATTTGTTTATTGTTTCATTTTAAATACATGTATGACGTAATTTTTTCAAAAAAAAAATTGACCTGCAATTTAGGGGCAAAACCCCGAAAAATGCCAAAATATACAAAATACGTTGATTGGCGTTAAAGTAATGTAATAAATTAAACACTTATTTTTTTTTTGTTTTTTATTGATTTTTAGAAGTTCAATCTTTAATATTAATACTTTGTTGGACCGCTTTTTGCTTTTATTACAGCGATACGCCTCCGATTCATTCAATTTGATAAATTTTTCAAAGTCGCAGGAGATATGGATTTCCAAATAGTCATCAACAAACTTTTTAAAGCTTCAATCGATTCTGGGCGCTTCCTTGCTACTTCTAGCTTCATTATAGACCAAATATTTTCAATTGGATTTAAGTCTGGACTATACGGGGGCCAGCTCAACACATCCATACTTTTTTCTTCGAAGTACTTTTTTACCTTTAAATGAAGAATTTTTAACAAATTATTTTTGTTATCGGAGAAAATTACATCATTCTACATCTCTGGAGTCCAAGAAACATGCTCCTGGGCCCATAGTAAACGTTTTTTTTTCACTAGTAATGTGAACTCAGGCTTCTGGACTGGTTTAAGTGTTCTCAAACCAGCTTTAACAAGTCTTTTTCTCACTAAGCCGGCAGAAATTTTACAAATTTTACAAAATATGCACTATTTATACTCAAATAATAAATTATAGGTAGGCGTAAAATAAAATAATTGCTTCACCAATTTTTTTGCACATCAGTTGCGGGGTTGTACCGGTGTAATAAAAGCAAAAGGCGGTCCAACAAAATATTAATATTAAAGATTGAACTTCTATAAATCAATAAAAAACAAAAACAAAAAAAATAAGTGTTTAATTTATTACATTACTTTAACACCAACCCAAGTATTTTTAAATCCGACAATTTTTGTATTTTTCGGACAAATAGCTGAAAACATGAATGTTTTTTCCGAATGTTGGCCAAAAAAATCGGAAAATGATGAAATTTGGTTTATAACTTTTTTTTTCATCATTTTCCGATTTTTTTTGGCCAACTTTCATAGTAAATCTTATAATAAGTCGGACATTATTGCTGAAAAAAGTCGGTGATGAATTCAGTTTTGTTATACTTGGGAATCAACGTATTTTGAATCTTTGGCATTTTTCGAGGTTTTGCCCCTAAATTGCAGGTCAATTTTTTTTTGAAAAAATTACGTCATACATGTATTTAAAATGAAACAATAAACAAATTGCTTTCAAAAGTTTTGTAATTTTAGGAAAAAAAGTCTCCAATTTGTAATAAATTTGTTTGCCCAATTTTTTTTTACCAGCACTGTATATTCTCAACATTAATTATATTGAGAAAAAACAACACATTTTACACATAATAAGTGCAGCACATTTACACTTATTGGGCCAGATACTCGATACTCAGGCAATTCGCAAATCGGTAAATATGGCGGATTTGCGAATCGTAAATTTATTTGCGTAATACGATCAATAAATATTTCCACAAACATTTACGTAGATGCGCATACTTTAAAACGCTCGCAAAATTTCTACGATTTGCTTGCTTGCTAACCAAGAAAAAATATCGTGTATACCATTTTTTGATATTCAGCAACAAATTGGGTTGCTAAATTATTGTGTATAACATTTGTAGCAAATTCGCAAAAAATAACTGCTTATCTGAGTATCGAGTATCTAGCCCATTATATAGTATGTATGTATTTACGTAGACATACCCACTATGTGCACTTTCGGGATTATCGCTGCTTATTATTTGTGATTAGATAACTAGTACCAGAGATTTTTTTTAGGCGACAATATCTGAGAAGATTTTCGAAATCTGGAGCCTAACTATTGATTTCGACGGCTGCTATATCGCCTTCGTTTGTTATCGTTTTAATTTAAGCGACCGTCGAAAATTTTCGTACTATTCATTTCGACCAACAACAAAAATTTTCAACACACATTCAAAATATTACTTTCAGATTTAAAAAGTTATTTCGATTTTCAAAAGAGAATTTAATTATGTACGTGTTTCAGCAAATACAGGAAAAATACGTAACAACGAATTCGGCCGTCATACTGCCGCTTTTAAAATTTGCTGCAACGACACGCCTCTTGGCTCAGGGCAGCTACCAGAAAAGTTTAGGGCAGGATTATCGCAACAAAGTATGAGCAAGTACGCCATTGCCGAAACCTTAAGTGTATTAAAAGCAATCTCTGCAGTAAGTGGATATGAAGATGACCGAAACCGAAAAAGCTGAAATAAAAACAGAGTTTTAAGAAATGTGGAATTCCAGGTGTAATCGGTTGTGTTGATGGGTCTCAAATCAAAATAATTAAACCCACCCAGTTAGAGCATATTTATTATAGCAAGAAAGGACGCGCTATCAGCGCAATGTTTATATTATAATGCCGAATTGAAATGGAATTTTTATTTGTTTATGCCACATTTGCTTTTTACAGATTTGTGATAATGATAATAAACTACGTATACGAGTTGTCAATGGTACTCATGATGGTTTGTGCCACGATTTTGTGATCTGAATTCTTTCAACAGAGAGATTCTATTTGTCCAGACTAGAGGATAGTGTCAACAATTATTGGCTATTAGGTACGTAATGAAGATCACGATGCAAATCATTATTACTATGTATTAAGTTGCATTTTAGAAACCTCAGGTTATCTATTAAAACCCTGGGTTATTACACCATATCGGATTGTGAGTGAAAACACGGCTTCAACGGCTTCGTTTTTTTTAATGAAATAATTATTTTTAAGTGGTGAGTGGTGAAATATGTATCATACATTTTTGACCACAGTCGATAACGGTAATAATAAACCATAATATATTATAGCAAATCGAACAGAAACGACGACGATCGAAATACACTCTACGAATTAATTCACCGTACGATCTAAAAAATTGAATTTTCGAATTGGCTTTTGAAGCAAATAAATCCTGCTTACTGTAAATTTAAAAGGACATAAAATACAGACAAAACTAATATAAATTTAGTTTACTAATCTAATTTTCAAGGCCGAAAATAAAAAAACTTTACATTTGTATTCCTTTCTTTGCGAACAAATTCATCGTACGATAATCATTATTCAACATAAAAAAAAAAAATTATTAATAACGGGTAGGCCTCCTTTGACATCTAGAATGGCTTTCTGACTGTTATTCATGGACGAAACCAATTTTTGGGTGAATTCTGGCGGCACCCGATCTCAATCATATCTTATTGCCTCTTTCAGTGTGGCCTTAGATGTAATTGTGTGTTTTTTTAGTTGCCTTTCTACTTAATCCCCCTGATGCTCTATGGGATTAAGGTCCGGATTTTGTGGAGGAGAATGTAGCTGCTTAGCGGTGTTTTACAGCAACCAGTCTCGAACAATTGCCGCTATGTGCTTCGAGTTGTCATCTTGATAGAAGACCCAATTTTGTGGCAGTTCTTATTTGTCTACCGATTCGTGCAAATTGGCTTTCAAAATATTCAAATACATCTTTTTATCCATATTTCCTTCAATAACTATCAAATTTCTGACTTTCGAACCCGCCATACACCCCCAAACTGAGTACACTTCCTCCAGCGTTTTTAACCGTACCACGAAGATTTGCTGTTTCGATTGCTGTTCTCTTCTTGCGCCATACTTTTGATGGTCCATCATATCCAAATATATTATACTTAATTTCACCGGCAAATATCACTTCTTTCCAGAATGAAAATTCAGCATCCAGGTGTGATTTAGCGAACGCAATGCGTTTCTTTTTAATTACCTCACTAATAAGTGTTTTTTTCTGACCATTCTGGAAAATTACCCGTACCAGTTTAATGTTTTCTGGTTTGTACGTTAACATACATCTGCTCCATAATTCTGGTCTAGCATTGTTAGCAATTTTGAACTAAATATTCGCTGTTCTTTGCGTACATAACGCCATAATACCCTTTATTCCTTCTCGGTAAGAGTACACGGACGACCAGTTCTTTTTAATTATTCAACACTACCTGTCTTTTTATACCCGACTAGAAATTATTCCCAAGCTTATATCGGGACCCAATTGGGTATTGGTGGGCCAATACCAATTGGCTTATCCCTGCAGGGATACCATTGGGAAAATGTTGGGAATACCCAATATGAAAATAAAAAAATCATGATTGGGCTCACCCGGTTGGGGCACAATTGGGATCATATTGGCAACCCCTATATTAGAATTCATAACTCAGTAGTGGATTGCTAGATTGGGATACTTTTGGGAATTTATTGGGACAACCCAACATAATCTATATATTTATAATTTTATAAATATTTATAATTAAATTTATATATTTATAATTAATTTTTTTTTATATTTATAATTAAAAAACAAATATTTTTTAAGCGAACTATTTCTGATTTAATTTATATATATATCATTTTTATATCGTTACAATTCTTTGTTCTCTATCTCTCTCTCCCACTGTCTCTCTCTCTCTCTCTCTCTCTCTCCACATTCATCCCTCTTCCCTGACGTGATTATAACCTAAACATTTATCTTAAAGCACGTGCTGAAAGTTTCGAAATACATGATCTGAAATTTGCTTCCTTTTGTAATAAATAGATTGCGTATAAAATTAATTAATAATTTTATTAAACAGTCAGTGTTTTTATTTCAAATTATTATTAATTGCTTATTATTTGTGATTATTTTTATGTTTTAATAAAAATATTAATTACGTGTATATAAAGTGTCTTAAAACTGTCTATTGGTAAGCGTAACTCGTTAACCATGTGCTGAAAGTGTGTGAAATACTGGATTTTAAACTAGTTTCCTTTTATAAAAAAAAAACTTATTTTGTCTAAAGTTAATTAATAATTTATTATAGCCAATTTTATTAATTTTAGTTGTTATAAGTTTGTAATTATTTTTGCTTTTAAGTAAAAACATTTATCAACTTTTTTTGTGTATTTTATGTAGTATATTTAAAATGTCCACTGGTGATCGTCAGGATATTATACGCGAGCTCGTCCGTTTGAGAGTAAGAAGGCATCGGGAACCATTTCAGCATCAGGATGATCTTCCTCAAATGGTTGATGGTAATGAAGGCTCATCATCTGGGTCTAACAATATTGACAATTTACCTGAAGCAGTTGATAACGATAGAAATTTTTTTTTCAATGATGACTTTGATGGTTCTGTATCAAGTGCGAGTAACGATGAAATTAATAATGAAAATGCTGACGAATCAGATGATTATAGAGAATTTTCAGAAGACAGTGAAGATGATCTGATCGGCCTTGAAGAAGAAAATTATTTTAATGAAATTGAGGAACTCCGTCAATGGGCATTGAAGGAGCCTCCAATTCCTCATAGCAGATTAGATGACCTTTTGAAAATTTTAAGAAGGACACGTCCGGAATTACCTAAGTGCGCTAAAACATTCTTAGGTACAAACAATATTCCATATAAAATCGAAAAATTAACTGATCATGACTCTGGAGAAATTGTTTATTTTGGCATATCAGAAAATTTAAAAAGGTGTGTTAATCCGGAGCTACATGAAAATTATAATCTACAACTGCTTTTCAATGTAGATGGCTTACCTTTGTATAAGTCAAGTTCAATGCAATTTTGGCCTATATTATGTAAAGTGTTTCACCAACCGGATATCTACAAACCTTTCCCAGTCGCTCTTTATAGCGGAAACCAAAAGCCCAGCTGTGTGGACAGTTACTTGAGGAAATTTGTGAATGAAATTAATCAGCTTTTGGAATTTGGTATTAACATTGATAATTCATTATTCCAAGTGTCCATCAAAGCTTTTATTTGCGACCGACCTGCTCGATCGTTTGTGAAATGCATAATAAATCACGGAGGTTACTGGGCTTGTGAACGATGTGACGTTGAAGGTGAGCGAGTAGCGGGGCGAACGATTTATCCAATAAATGGAAATATGTGTACACCAAGAACGAATGATTCTTTTCGAAATCAAAGTAATCATCAGCACCACGTTGGTACGTCACCTTTACTTGATATTAATCCTCACATCGATATGATCAATGATTTTGTTCTAGACTCTATGCATTTAGTGTATTTAGGAATTGTCAAAAAAATATTAGATTATTGGATCAATAGTAATATAAAAACTGTAAAATTAGGTAAGAATATGAAAGATTTATTATCAAATTTTTTACAACAAATAAAGTCTCAAGTGCCACAAGATTTCCAAAGATCAACGAGATCACTAAATAATATTTCAAAATTTAAAGCGACTGAATACCAATTTTTACTATTATATGCTGGTCCAGTAATTTTCAAGAAAGTTTTGTCTGAAGGTGTTTATAAACATTTTTTATTATTGCATGTGGGGATTAGACTACTGTGTTCAAAAGATTTATCTGTTCAAAAAGTACGTCATGCAAAATACTGTTTAAAATTGTTTATTGAAACATCCAAAATTTTATACGGAAAACAATGTCTCATCAGTAATATGCATAGTCTTTATCATCTTGCTGATGACGTTCACCATATGAACTGCACGATTCCTGAAGTGTCTTCTTACTCGTTCGAAAATTGTCTTGGAAGACTAAAAAGATTAATTCGAACTGGAAATCGACCGCTTTCCGAACTATGTCGTCGATTAAGTGAGTTATCTTTTGCATATACAGAGAAACCTTCAGTTCCAGTTCCTATCGAAATCTTAAGACAATTACCTGATGATGAAGCCAATAATACATCTTTAAAAACTCTTAAATTTAAACAGTCAATTATTTCAATAAAATATCCGAATAATATAGTGATATTGTCAAATAAAAAAATTGTGTTAATTGAAGAATTATACATACCAGCTGGTGAAAATTCAATTAAAATATCTGGCTTACAATTGAGAAAAAAAGAGGTTCCATTTTTGAGTATCCGTTACCTTCAGAAAATCTCGACATGTGGAGTGTTAGCAAAAGGAATTGTCGCAGAGTTATAGTTCCATTAATTAAGGTAGATAAAAAAATGGTTCCCTTTTTAATTAATATAAACGATACAGAGAAAATGTATGTTATACCTTTCTTACATATGTTATATACTATGTTATCAACAAATGTTCGTTAGTGATTTAAAGAACGGAATTAAAAAATATATGTGAAAGTGAAAACAATTTTCTTATCAAACAACTTTTTTATAACTAAATTAAAATATATTGTATTACTATTATATTAATAATTGTTACTGTAATTTTTACGACTGAGAAACTATAAATTTCTAAAAAAGTAAAAAAAATCATAATATGATGCATTTCGATAAATTAAAACATTAATTTTCACAAACTTTTTTTTTATTTCATATAGGAGTTTTATAAATTTTTATTTGTTTAGTCGCAAAAAATTACAGTAATAATTACTCATAATATTTTAATTAAATTGCCCAATTTCTAGTAATCGATCGTATATAAAAAAAATAAAAAGGATATTACGCATTTCGCATCTCGTAATCGCAAAATCAAGAAAAGGAAAGCACTAAAATAAACCATCTCGACACTCGATCTCGATTTGCTTTGTTTTATTTCTCTGTAAATACTCTTTGGATTTTTATTTTCTCATTTGCATTTATATACTATACGGTAGTGATATTAAATATTGCACTGAAGCGCATCGTTTTGCTTTCATCACACTATGAGCAGAACGTTTATTTTGATTTTGACTGTAGAACAAACAAAACTAAAATAAATTGTATAATGATTTTGTGTGAGTGCTACAAATGTTTAATACTATGGAAAGTAAAAGAAAGATATATATAATGGCACGTGCACTTGTATTGATCGTACGTTATTGATTTTGTATTTCATTCATTCATTCAATCAAGCCGATTAGAAAAAACGAAATGATAGATGAACCAGCTATGAGTGAAATAAAATCGTATTACGATACGAAAAAAAGAAAGATATAGAGACTGGTCCCTACGCTTTATTAAATTTGAAAAAAGAGAGTAACGTTTTTAGAGTTGAATAATCTTGTAATATATCATTCTTGTACTTTTCATTTTTTTTTTTTGTAGATAGATATTCTCAGTTCTCAGCAGCTCTTTATTTATTTTTATCGGAAATAAAACGACGATAGAGCATTTACACGAACTATGGCTACGCTCTTTCTTGGCGTTGTGTCTAAAGTAAGAGTTTGTTTAATAAATTTTTTTTTTTTGGTTGACACAAGTAAACATTTTTTTAATTTTTTTCAGAACCAATCATAAGTATCAATTGGTTCTTTTTTTGGACGACGATTTCAAAAAAAATATTGATATCGTTCCGAATCATTGGCTATCATACGACAAAAAGATAGATAAGACATACTGTAAGTATATGGCAGGACCGTATGATAAACAAAACTGCAAAACAATACATCAAATGTGTTACGGCTGTCTTGTTACTGTATATTAAAATGTATAACGATCCTCGTAACGATCATGCTGAACGATGATCATATTATAGCAACAAAAAAAAAACAAATCCATTCTGTACATAATAGATATAGAGCGTTTATGATCGCATTTTCGGTCATTGTCCAAATGTAATTTTTTTTCGTATGTATATTGGCCAATTTGGTTATTCGTCATATAAACCGTAGTTTTTGTTTTATGTACATAACATTTAACCAGGTACAATTTTATTGCTACGCAAGTACATATAACATGAGTCACAAATAGAATCTCGTTCGATATTATGTATATAATATAAAATTTGTCAACGTTAGTGGGGAACAAAAATGCTTCGAGAAATAATTGTAGAGGAGTTCGTTTTTTTTGTGTAATGAAACCTGTGTCATTATATTCATTTTGATCTTGAGAGGCTAAGCGGCACACCATATTAGAATATTGTAGTATGAAATTAAGCTTAATTTTTTTAATTGAAATTAAATACAAAGGAGTTTACGCAGGATTATCTCATATTCGATAGAATTGAATCAGTATGGTTTAGAATAATATTTGGTAAGCTTTTTAGTGAATTTTTAGAGAATAGCAAAATATTAATAAATGATGGTTTTATTTAGATTATCGAGGCGCAATCAGATAGTGAACCTATTGAATGGGAACCCGTTTAGGGGGCAACGGGTGATACGTTCGTTTATCAGCAGTGGGTTCATAATTAGGCAGGCAAAGTGACACAATCGTGGCCTGATAACTTAGGCAGCCACGGAATTTTATCTTTGCCCCCAAATAAAAAAAGAAGGTGTGATCTTCAATTTTAAGATCAAGTAGCCTATATACAGCCTGTAGCAGTTTATTGTAGGGATAGGGAGTAAACTCTTAGTGGTGTGGTTATATTAATTTAAGTTTTTAGTGTTTAAGTTTCTTTTCCTATTTTTGTTAATTAATCTTAAAAAAAAAACGGTAAAATCAAATCATAGAATTAAGTGTAAAGAAAAAAAAAAAAATTAATTATAGAAGTGATTTTTGTAAAACAAACAAAAGTTTGTAAAAGTTTTTCATGAGGAAAGTTAGAAGTGCTATTTAGTTTAAGGTTTTTCTAGAACTTTCAGCTCGCGAACAAGCGGGGACCGAGAGTACTCTTTGGGATACGTTGTCGTGGTGAGTTTTTTAAATTACATATTTTTTATGCTACTAAATGTCATTTTGAGTTTTTCCTGATGAAAAATTACGTGTATATTTAATTGATTGTGACGGTGTTTTTTTTTTAAGAATTTCTTTAAATTAAAATTGTTCTTAATGATTAAAATGAACTAAGTCTTTATCTTATTTGGTGGTGATGAATTTCAAAGAGTGTTCCTTATATGTTACGTTTGCTCAGTCTAATTTGCACGTATGGTTTGTACGATCACTAGTGAATTATGTGACAATGACCCTCCAGCCGGTGAGTATACTCGATGCAAGAAAACGTGCAGTCGCATAATTGGTCGGCAACAAATGGTCATGAAATGTGCTGAACCTTCATCTACATGGCCCGATCATTTGGTGGAGATTAGAGGAAGAGCTCGTATGTTATACTTATTTTTAATTGATATATTTTTTTTTTAATTAAATATAAGATACATTAATCAACTTCTTTCAACTTTAAAGGAACGTACAAAGAAGCAGTAGAGAGATTGGAATTACTGCAACAAAACCCATACGCCTACACTACTGACAATGAGAGGTCCGCTAAGTTACAAGCAACTTTTTTTTGATACGGGTGTACGACCAAGCCTCAGCAAGATTCCCGGATACGCCGGATCCACCGTACACTCTTTACATAAAACAAAACCGAGGGATAGGAAAGGAATGTTAGTATTAGAGACTCGACCCGGTTTCAGCCACCTATGCAGTCGATAGTTAGTAAATTGTTAGTAATAAATATAATAAAATAGTTAACACAAGACAGCACAATTTCTAAACAACAAGCTTATTAACTTTTTGTTGACACTGGAGAGTTAAATTAAGGTGTAAATGTATTCTGAAAAACGGGATTAAATTTAATCCTTTTAAAATGATTAATTCTGGAACTATGTTAAATTCTGAAAATTAAGTTATTAATCAGTAAATTAAGAAAGAGATCCCTTTATATGTATACTCTTCACAATTATATTAATTAATAAATAATAACTGATGAATAAAATGAATAGAGTGCCGCAACTGGGTTGTTCATCCTGGAATCCCAATGTATCCAATCCGATCCGAAAACTACAGTTTAATTCAAAACTACTTATAAATTAAGCATTTTCCTGAACCTACCACTTAAACTATAGCAGTTTGATCTGTGATAACTATTCTGTAATGAATTAAATTTAATATCACCAGCACCCAAAATTAAAATTATAAGACGCAAATTAAATTAGTATCTAAAGTATAAATTCAGAACTAAAGTTCTGTAATATAGGAGGATATAAACCAAAACAACAGAATTTCTAAAACTACCTGTCCGCTAGATGCTTTAAATTTCTGGGAATCTGCGTTGAATTTCCACGAATATTTCTGAAAATTAAAACCGAAATTATCATTTAATACTCCTTTTAGAATTTAAATTAACATTATTAAATCTGCGCTTAAAACCCCACTATTTAATTGTTAAATCTACTATAGAACAAGTAACTAATTAATTAAATTCATCACCATGGTCACCAATATTTCTGAAAATTCAAATCCAATATTAATTCATGTAGTTGCAGCTCGTGAACCTAAGCATAATTATATAAAGAATTAATGTAATTTGATAATTATTATAAAACATAATTATAATGGATGAACCTGACATGATCCAAGGGGTTCCAGAAATATTAAAATAATTGGCTATCCCGACTACCAAATCTCATCACCTGCACATTTTAACAGTTATCATCATTCGCCAGCTGCAAAATCAACTCATCTCATCCCATAATAGCAAAAAAAAATTTTTACCCAACCTCAGTTAATGATTTAAATTTCAAATTAATTGGGCACAAAGTTTCTGGAAATCTATATTGTGTTTCTCTGCATATTTCTGAAAATCAAGATTTAAATTAGTTAATTGTCACCCACTACTGTTTTTTAAAACTAAAAATTATTGAAATCCTCATGGTTTAGTTGATAAAATGGCTATATTAAAAGTAATTAATAAACATATCATTAAGGTCATTAATCCTTCTAAAATTCAAAGCACTTAATTAGATATTCGTTATTTCTAAGCAATTTATAATCATTTATTTAAACTACATTCAAAAACTTATAGAGCGGTATCTCAAAATCCGACCTAGTGTAATAAATCCAATTAGTGTCTTCCCATTCAAAAAATCCCAGTCATACTAGTCATCTTCTGAATTTAAAAATATATCCACCAACCTTCTTCTAAGACAACATAAGCCGCCCCTGATGAAGGTGGGATAAAATGTAATAAAATAAAATAAACACAATTAAATAAGGATAAATATAACACAATTTATATTGTTGCTGCAGTCGTTTCATGATTTAACTGCAGCTATGTATTTCCATGCCCCTCACAATTTAAACTGTGAAACTATAAACCATAACCAATATACCTGCCGTCATACCTTGAACCAGCTAGTAATTTGTGCAAAAACAAACATTAAATAAGCCAATAAAATTTCCAAAATTATTGGCAGTTCTCTGCGATCAAGACTTGGCTTAAAACTATTCCAAACGGAATGAAAAATACACCGCGTTGTTGTTGCAAAAATTAACAAGTTAAGACTGCAGTATATTATCAAGTATCAGAATATCGACTAATTGATACTTTCTCGCACAACAACAAACCATTCCATTCACCTCCCATTTGTACTCCTACACTCATCCCTTAAAAGGAATGTACACGGCAAAATATGCAAAGCTCAGGACAGCACCACTCCACCATCAAAATAGCTGTAGTATAAGCAATTAACAACTACACAATTCATTATCACGATCACTAATATCTCGAAATACAAGTATTAAAATTAAATTGATTGTAATTATTAAAATTTCAAATCAGAAGCAATCTGACGGTTAACAAAAAATTCGTTTTTAATATTCAATTCCCACCAATCATTTCATAGGCCAACGAGGATGCCGCAATGTTCTGAAACCCTATTTAAACTAAAACTTAATAATAAGACAACCATATTTTGTTGTTGCAGCTCACGTCATCCAATCGCATCCCCTTCTATGCTTGCATCAAGACCAAACCTATAAAACAACATGGTGACTCGTTCTACCTTGATCCCAAAAATACCGTTCAAGTTAGATAATTTAAAATAATTAATAAGTTAAATAGAAAAAAATTAAAATTTAAACTATACATACATGTATTGGATAATTACGCATAACACTCTATTTAAATTAATTTAATAATTAATATAATTCTACATTGTTTCTACTACTCCGCATTAAAACCAAAATACCCAAAACAAATCGTGTCATATGAAATACCTATTCATATAACGATTTAATATGAATTATATGACCCATTCGATTCAATTTATTCGATTATACGAATAATTATTCATATAAGAATTAAGAATCCCATTTGGATCAAAACATAATATTTGTGTTGCGTATGTGTCGCTCTTGGTATATAAAGAGCACTTTAAATGAACACAACGAATGAAAACAACACCAGGAAAAATATTAGAATCCTGCTGCAATATTAAACCCCTCACACACATATAGAAAATAAATAGTTTCATATCAAGATATACAGAAAAAAGAGGTAGTATATTCCCGTGTCTCATTTTCGTCTTTCTTTGCGCATCACGTCACTTGAAGACAAAAAAGCAGACATCCACATGAAATTCGGCGGCCTCCTGATTAATTTTTCAAATAAATCAAGAATAATCGTAATTTTTTTTAACAAACCGTATTTACAATTGATAATGATAGTTTACCGAGACCCTTTTTATGCTTTATATTTTTTTTATGGTCCAAATATTTGAGAAATAATTCTTTCGGGTGTATAATGTCTAAGATAAATGGAAAAAAAGGTAAACAAAATTATGAATACATAACATAAAACTATTAAATTATTAAATGTTTTTGGTCATTTACGTACCAATTATTAAAAGTTTTAGTTTTTTACGTTGTGTACTCAAATTGTTGCCATCTATTTTCGTTTGGCTTCAAATTATTGGTATCCACGTACCTATTCAAATATTATGTTCATATTCAACGTTAAATATAAATGGAAAAATATATTAAATAAAAATTCAGTTCACAAATTATTAAACGCCCAGTTAATAGAAAATATAAATTGTAAAAAAAGGAAATTAAATAAAACTATAAATTAAAATTAAATCTCTGGCTTATTTCATTTATTGCCTTATGGTTTTCGCTACAACTAAATCAAAACACCCATTCACTGTTTAGTGTTCTATATGTGTTCTTATCAGAAGTACAATTGATAGTTTTGTTGCAATAGGAATTATTCAAATTTAGTATATTTAAAATCGAACACTGCCAAATTTTTGAATTAAATAATTAAAATCAAATCGTTCTCTGCATTTAACAGAAAAATTATACTCATAAATTCCAAAACTTGTTATGCAATGTGCTCAAACAGTCTGCTCTAGACACGAATATTAAAACATGCCTCTTTTCGCGATTTAATTCCAAAAGTTTTGCAGTAGACAACTAAAATCAAAATTGAAATGTTTAATTTTAACATAAAGTCGAAAAACAATTAATGGCAAGAATAAAAAAAAATTCATTCATTTTCCATTTATTCAAAAAACCAATAAAAACACCACGAAACTCCACACAAATATCAGCATTTTTGTCTTCACGTGACGTCAAATTGTGAAAAAAGGATAGCAACAGCATGCGCAATATTATACCTTATTTTCCGTATATCTTGGTTTCATATACTGTTCCATATGTCAATATCTAAATGCATCCATATAAAAACATTCTCATTTCATTTAATGCTTTATATGTATGCATTATGTATAGCCGGGACCAAAACCAACAACAATTACAAGCCTGACTACCACCAATATTATAAATTTATTTTTCGCTTATACATGAAAGTATTGGTGATCGGATACACTATATAAATGAGTAAAAATAAACATACAAATTGCCGATACAAGAAAACAAAGGAATTTTTGCACCAACACTTTCAAGTATAAGCGATTAAATGTGAGAGGGGATCTGTGTACTTCATCACGGAATCAGGCTTGTTGTACATTAGTGTTGGTTTTGCCGGGACGTAACATACATACATATAAGTTTTCATTTATAATATCACACTACACACACAACACTTCAATGGCGGACAAAATCTAATTATATTTATATATACATTACATATTATATATAAAGATTTATGTATATATTAAATTATTAAAACTATATTTACAAAATTATATAAAGATTTTAAAATTTATATACAAATTAATCCAACATAATTGTTCTATGAATTAATCTTCCATATAATCCATTATTTAATTTGTATATATAAGGTCTTTTTTAATATAAATCCTTTTGCATTTGATTATAGACCAAAATTATTTTGTAAAAAAATATTTTATTTTTTATTTTTGTGCGATATTTCGGCTTTGTACGCCATTTTCAAGCACTAGATTAAATAACTAAAAATTTACAACAATTAATATTAATAAAAATAATAAAAATGACATAAATAAGTGTATATAATAAAAATATTTACAATTTTTCAAAAATAATTTCTTCTGACTATTTTTGTCTCCAAAAGTTGAATAATTTGTTTTCTTATACAAGACTAAACAAACAATTTTTATTTGTTTGGCTAGCCTTGACCTCTATTTATTTTTCTATATTAGACAAAAACAATAACAAAAAACAGCTGACTTTTTCCAAAATAATATTTCAAAATAACAACAAACACATTTCAACGTCACAAATTTAGGCTACATAGATTCTTTTAGATACAAAAATATTTTATGTGTAATTTTTAATAATGTTGAGGTAGCTAGCTTGTAATCTATTTGTATCAACTTTGTAATTAACAGGATTGTTTTCTAACCATATATGACACGATTCTTTAAATTGGCGCTTCAATTTTTTACTTTCATATTTTAAGATCGTTGCATTTTCAATGTCAAAATTATGTTTATTTTCACTGCAATGTTTTACAAGAGCTGATCTAAAATTGGTGGGTGGTATACCTTTGAGTTTTATTAAGTTCGCAACATCTCTTTTATGCTCGACCATTCTTTGGTTTAAAGTTTTTCCGGTTTCTCCAACATAACACGAATTACAGTCCTTACATAACACTTTATAGATTAACCCACTTTTTTGTGAAGATGGTATTTTATCTTTTAATTGAGTGTATGTGTCCGACGTTTTATTCATGATTTTGTTGGCTATTAACAAATTATTCGAATTTAATTTCAAAGTGTTACTAATTTTGTCCGTTAAAATTGGTATATACGGTAAAACTCCAAATTTAATTTCATTCCTAATTGTTTGTATCTTGTTTTGATATGTATATAGAGATTTCGTAATTAATTTTCTTATTAATTTTGTTGGGTAATTATTAATTTTTAAAATGTTTGTAATTTTTTTAATTGTGTTTTGTCTAAAATCTGAATCGGTGAGATACAAAGCTCTTTTAATAAACGAGTATGCAACATTCCTTTTCATTATATAGGGATGAGCTGACAAAAAATTTAGAAGCGAGTTGGAAGCTATTTCTTTTTTAAACCATTCTGTTTTAATTTTTTTGTTATGTCTATGTAGTTTTATGTCCAAGAACGAAATGGTGTTATTACTTTCTTTTTCAACTGTGAAATTTAGTTTATTATGAAAAGAATTAAATAATGTTTGGATGTTTTCTATATTTTCATTGGATGTAGCCAAAATAATATCATCTACGTATTTAAAAACAAAGGTTGGTTGCTTGCTTAGCAATGGAAGCTTTTCTTTAAATAATTTTTCTAACACTATATCCGCTAATACCGGTGATAATGGATTTCCCATTGCTAGGCCACTTTTTTGCTTATAAAACACGTCGTGATACTTGAAATAATTATTTTCATTCACGCAGGTATCTAAGATTGACAGAAATTCATTTTTTGTTACCTTAAAATCATTAGATATTTCACTCCATCTTTCTGAAATAGCGGTTTTTGCTATTTCTAATGGTATATTTGTAAATAACGACACTACATCCAATGACACTAACACATCATGCTCATCCAACTTAGCATTATTTAGAAAATCTTTAAAGATAAACGAATTTTTTATATTGAAAATACTGTCGTGTGTTAACGAATTTAATATTTTGCAACAAAATTTAGATAAATTATATCCTGGAGAATTAATTGTTGAAACTATTGGCCTTAAAGGTACATTGATTTTATGAATTTTGGGGAGTCCATAAATTCTTGGTGGAACCGGATTATTAATTTTAAGTGATAATTTTTCTTGGTTTGTAATGATATTTTTATTTTTTAATTCATCAATAATTTTTAAACATTTATTATTGATTTTCTTTGTTGGATCGTTAGGTATGACTTCATAAGTGTCAATATCACTAAGCAGATCTAACATTTTAAGTTCATACTCGTCCTTATTAATTATTACGGTTCGATTCCCTTTGTCTGATTTTGTGATAATTATATTGTCATTATCTTTTATAAACTGTAAAGTCTTTTTCTGTGCCTTAATAAAAATTGTATCATTCTTTGTTAAATTTGGCTTTCTTTTCAAATATTGGGTTATATGATTAGTAATTTTAGATCTTTTTACCGTAGCCAAATTAATATCCTCAAATGCTAATATATTTTCTATATCAGCAAGTAAATCCATTACTGGTAATTTTTTATGCTGTATTGGGAAACTGAATTTTGGGCCAAAACTCCAAATCATGCAACATTCTTCTGGTATGTTAGTATTTGTCATGTTAATTACATTTGATTTATCATATAGAAAATTAATTTTATTTTGTTTAATTGCTAATACCTCAAATTTTTTATTTAAAACATTCTTCTTTCTGTCACGTAAACTGTCAATGTGTTCATTCTTAAATTTATCAAGCTGTTCAAAAATTTCGTCATTGAGTTTTTGTCCCCCCTTTTATATCTCTATATACATATCAAAACAAGATACAAACAATTAGGAATGAAATTAAATTTGGAGTTTTACCGTATATACCAATTTTAACGGACAAAATTAGTAACACTTTGAAATTAAATTCGAATAATTTGTTAATAGCCAACAAAATCATGAATAAAACGTCGGACACATACACTCAATTAAAAGATAAAATACCATCTTCACAAAAAAGTGGGTTAATCTATAAAGTGTTATGTAAGGACTGTAATTCGTGTTATGTTGGAGAAACCGGAAAAACTTTAAACCAAAGAATGGTCGAGCATAAAAGAGATGTTGCGAACTTAATAAAACTCAAAGGTATACCACCCACCAATTTTAGATCAGCTCTTGTAAAACATTGCAGTGAAAATAAACATAATTTTGACATTGAAAATGCAACGATCTTAAAATATGAAAGTAAAAAATTGAAGCGCCAATTTAAAGAATCGTGTCATATATGGTTAGAAAACAATCCTGTTAATTACAAAGTTGATACAAATAGATTACAAGCTAGCTACCTCAACATTATTAAAAATTACACATAAAATATTTTTGTATCTAAAAGAATCTATGTAGCCTAAATTTGTGACGTTGAAATGTGTTTGTTGTTATTTTGAAATATTATTTTGGAAAAAGTCAGCTGTTTTTTGTTATTGTTTTTGTCTAATATAGAAAAATAAATAGAGGTCAAGGCTAGCCAAACAAATAAAAATTGTTTGTTTAGTCTTGTATAAGAAAACAAATTATTCAACTTTTGGAGACAAAAATAGTCAGAAGAAATTATTTTTGAAAAATTGTAAATATTTTTATTATATACACTTATTTATGTCATTTTTATTATTTTTATTAATATTAATTGTTGTAAATTTTTAGTTATTTAATCTAGTGCTTGAAAATGGCGTACAAAGCCGAAATATCGCACAAAAATAAAAAATAAAATATTTTTTTTACAAAATAATTTTGGTCTATAATCAAATGCAAAAGGATTTATATAATCCATTGTATATAAAACGAAATACTAAAATACGTATAAGTATTAGAAAATGAAACACGAACAAACATGAATATTAACTGCGTATCAAAATGGATCATTTTAATTTTTATATTAATTTGATCAAAAAAATGAGACATGCACCCAAATTTTATGCACAACTACAAAAATATTACAGCCAAGATCATGCAATTTATCAAGAAATCAATCAATTTGATTTCTATCATTAAAAATTAAAAAATTGCCTGGTAAATGCATCCCGGTGGATTACATTTTCCAAATTCACATTAAAACTTTATTATCACTATTTACTATTATTAATAATAATTAATTATTGCACTTATTACACTTAATATTATTTTACATTTATTAATACACTAAACAACACAATCCAAAAACTAAAAAATCACTTTATAACAAAAATAAAAATTAAATTAAATTAAATTAAATTTACGAAGAGGACGACAAAAAAACACGTCCGTCTTCTTCGAATGTCAACGACCGACCAGGTCCGCTAAGTTACAAGCAACTAAAGACAAAAAATCATTGAAAATTAAATCCTATCCTGATGATGCCAAACAACTGAATAAGTTGTTGGACAAAAGAATCAATCTTGATACATCACCATTACGAACTGGTAAGTAAAATTGATATAATTAAGAAAATTTGTTATAATTTTATAAATTTGTTTATATTACTTTACATAGAATCTGATCAATCGAGTGAAGTAGATGGAAATGAAAAAGAAAAAAGAGGTCGGAAAAGAAAGCATTCTACACGTAATAAGCAGAAAGCTGATGCGTCTCTTTCGTCATCATCATTATCATCATCGCCATCGTCGTCATCAAATAAAATTCCAACCTTATTTCGTTCTAAGACTTCATATAAAATGAAAAAATCATCAGATCTAGAAGATTCATTAACATCTAATGAAAAACAAAAGTACCTGAAAGCAAGCAAGACAAAAAAATTAAAATTAAACAATAGTTTTGACCAGAGGGAAATAACAGATGTCAGTCTATCAAGTTCATTACAGCAGGATTATAATGCAGAGAATCAGAGTCTAATGAATGCTCGTAGGTTAATTGAAACTCTGGAAATCGACAAGAAAAGTAAAAATAACCTCCAAAAATCAACTGAGACTCTTTCAGTCGATGGTAAGTTGTTTAAACCAAGAATTGTCTTAAAAATTAGAGGTTAATTAATCTTTTTGTTTTTCAGAAAAGTCAAATGATGTTATTGTCAAATATTTCCAAAGTCTCAGCAAACAAATTGCTCATTTAAATGCGCAAGTTGTGAATAATACGGCTGCATTGAAACTCCTGACAGTTGAAATTAAAAAAAAATGTTCGTGTAATAATGAAGACAAGGAGGATGATAATGGTAGCGTGAATAATGACAACGATAAAGAAGAAACAGAATTCCAGTTTCCAATCGCAGAAGATCAAATTTTTATGCAATTTAACGAAAAACTTGCTACAAGTTCAAACTACAATGCCTCCTTGGTAAAGTATCATACATATTTTTCAAAATAAAAGAAATTCATTTATTGTTATACGCAGAGAAATTTTTTTTTTAAATAATTAAACTCATTAGCATGAAATTACTAATACTAATTTTTATTTAGCAAAATATTTTAACAAAGTTATTAATGTTTACAACATTTTACAGAAACGTCAGTTGCTGCAGCTCATAAATAAAAACGACAATCTTGTCAAAAATATGGGACGCCTGATTCGAACGCATATTTCGCGTGATGTTGCGTTGAAGTACGTACCGGCTCAATTATCTAATATAGATAAAACTAAAAAGGTCTTCAAATCTTTAAAATTTTATAATACTATTGAAGGTAAGTTATTCAACTATAATTATCATCGATTTCATAAATGATATGTAATGAAATGAAAACTTATTTCTAAAAAATTGTTTTAGATGTTCTAACGGAAAAACTTGGCACAAGTTCTGTATATCCCGTTAATAAACCAGCAATTTTAAATGCACTGAAATCCATTTTGCGTGGTGCTCCTGATTGGGACGGCCATGGCATTATTCGGAAAACCAAAAATAATAATAATAATATTATACAAAAAAAGAATACAATCTCAATGTAAATGAAGCTCAATAAATAAGTAATTAAATAAATTTTTGAACATTTGGCTTTTATTGGGTTGGGCAACAGTTTCTGTTGGGATTGCCCATATTGGGAAACGTTTGGGGTTACCCAATTGGAACCTAATAGGATTAGGCCTATTGAAACCCAATTGGGATACACCTATTGGGTCCTAATAGGGATAGGCCTATTGGGATCCTTTTCAGGTTAGCGTTACATCCCAATGTTGGGTTCCCAATTGGGAACCCAATCGGGATCCAAGGAGTCTTACGCAATTTTTTCTAGTCGGGTATGTTTCTACAATGAGCATGAAGATTTAATTTTTTTTGTTAACTTTGGACTTGGAAGATAACGGTTTTCCTTCCAAAAGCTTATTGATAACGACTTCTTGGAAGTCGATACTGGTTTCTGTTCGTGTGGCCTTCAAAATGATAAAAGGTGTTTTGTGTACCGGTAGCTTTAATGTCTTGCAATATACTGAACTATTCTATCACAAAAATATTGAAAAAACAAAAGATGCACGGTGTTGTTAGATAAAAACAACAACCGTACGATGAATTTGTTCGCAAAAAAAGGAATACAAATGAAAAGTTTTTTTATTTTCGGCCTTGAAAAGTAGATTAATAAACTAAATTTATATTAGTTTTGTCTATATTTTATGTCCTTTTAAATTTACAGTAAGCAGGATTTATTTGCTTCAAAAGCCAATTCGAAAATTCAATTTTTTAGATCGTACGATGAATTAATTCGTAGAGTGTATATAGTAAGGCCCCTGTATCGCCTTATGAAGCGAAGTTACACTGCGTGAAAAAACAGTTGAAATGAGATTGCGAAGATGGCAAAAATTGTATCCAGAAGCAGAAAATGTACAACAGAAAAGCGGTATAGTCAAAGATATTTTATTAGCGAAGATAAGAACCAATAGGTAAATTAAACAATTTATTTTATAACGAAATAGATTTTATTTGATTGACAATTTATCGGAAAATCAACCATATAATCGTTTCTGATCGAGTTTCCAAAAGAAATTTTGGAAGAGAAATTCGAAATTGAGGAATCTGTTTTTTGAAAAGAAGATAAAATTTATATTGTTATTTTATTTGCTGTCCTCCTCCTAAAATAACTAAAAGATGTACCTTATTGTTAGGCGGTGTTTGTTCTACGAATAAATTTTTATGATGATAAATAAAGAAAGAAATTCTTATTATGTTCTTTTTTGTGTTTAAATAAATACAAAGTCAATCAAAAACTTGTTGGATTCCTCCATTCAATTCGCAACGGTAGAATAGAGGATATTACTACAGTGTGTGTAGAGGTTTTGAAAAGTATCCTGACAGGTTTTTATAGTAGGAATAATTAAAATATGTATTTTATCTCCATTAAAATTAATTATATCTCAGGTTTCTTTTACTTTTTCGAATGTCACCTAAAACGTTCGAATTAATCCTAAATTTGGTGGAAGTCGATTTAAGGGGAATCGCAACAAACTATCGAGACAGTATTTCCACAAAACAAAAATTAAGCGTGATATTAATGCAGGTTCTACTCTTTGAGTAATTAAACAAAATTAATGACACATCTATTTACAGATTTTTAACACATGGAGGTTCGTTTCGAAAATTGGCTATTGATTTTCGTCTTGGCGCTACAACCGTTCGAAAAATATTCAAAAAAACTTGCGAAATAATCAATATACTATAGGTTTAGAATCCGTTTTTCTTTCGCCAAAAACCACCGAGAATTGGGAAAAAATTCGACATGATTTCTTCCGACTGTGGCAAATGCCAAACAGTGGGGTGTGCTTGATGGCAAGCATATTTACGTAAGCCATGAAAGACGGGTTTAAAATACTTTAATTATAAAAAATATTTCAGCGTTGTGTTAATGGTGATCTATGATGCTCACTATAAGTTTACTATGGTCGACATTGGGGCTTATGGTTCCAACAGTGATAGTGGTGTTTTCGCATCTCGAGCTTTTGATAAAGTTTGGCTTAACAAATGTCCAGCACTACAATTGTCACGAGACACACCACTATCGGGTACGAATATTGTAACACCATTAGCTCTGGTAGCCGATGATGCCTTAGAACTACGAACGAATTTACTTAGACTATATGGGGGCATATATTTAACACACAAACAGCGAATTTTTAACTATAGGTAAGTACATTTTCAAATTAAATTAGTAATTATTATATATATTAAAGTTTTTGAATAATTTTTAGGCTATCGCGGGCTATTGAAAATGCATTTGGTATCATGGCGCATACATTCCGAGTTTTACTGTCACTCATGATCCTCCTTGAGTTGCAACTGCTGTGGTAAAAAGTTGCACAATCCTGCATAACATTTTGAGTGATCAACAACAAATGCTCAGCCGTAGAATCGTATTATCTTATCATGCAAGTTCAGCTCCTAATACAAATGAGGCCATTGCCACTCGCGAATCCATTGCGACTTGGTTTCTAAATGAGGGAAAAGTGGATTGGCTAAACGAACAGGTTTCATAAAGTAAAATTCATTTTATGAACTTGCAAATGTAGCAAATATTTCGGTTTACTTTTTTAAATAAAAAATAACATTAAGAGTTCATTCCGTCTTGTTTAAATTATGTAAATAAACATTGTAAATATTTTTACCCCATTCCTTTACATCATGTAGAACTTGTTGTAGCCTTATTCTGGCAATATTATTTTATCGGGGGGTTAAACGATGGTTTAAACCATCTACTAAACTTAGCTCAAATTTGGTATTGCTGTGTTACTCCAGATCGTTTTCCAACACGGTTACAATTTTATTTTCAATGTCTATCCTAGCTCTTTTTGTACTATAAGTATGTCTTCTTTTACTGGAACTACCAGAATTAACCTCTTCTATTTCTTCAGTGTGGTCATTTGGGCAAGTTGCCGTGTAATTACTGTTGGATCTAAAAATACAAATTACATTTAATCAAGGCACCGAAATTAAAGTACGTTTGAATTCACACATCTTTGCTAGTGTCGGAATTAAGAACTCCCAGGCAGGTATATAGCGCCATGGTTTTTTTTAATTTATCTCTTGCACCGGATTTGGGAACGACTTTTTTTCCCTCATGAAGCAAACACGTAGGGATTTCCACAGCGATTTAACCTCTTCCACTAAAAGTGAACAAATGTTAGACTAGCTTGAATAAATTATATACTTATGTCTAAAGGAGCTACCTGATTTTCCGCAACTCAACGAAATTTGCAGCCATTCGCTGTCCTTTTTCCTTTTGTTGCTATAGTTTTTCTCCCGCATATCGTATAGCAACGGTTTTGCTTGAATAAATAAAATTAACTGTTCCTCAAAATCGAGAATGTCTTCTTGCTCTACTTCTTCCTCATTATTTAAATATTCAACGTTTGAATAATATACGTCATCTGAGTACACCCTGCGCCATTGAAATGTTCGGTTTGAATTTTTAAAGTAAATTTTGGAAATACCACCGTTTGCTTCAAAAGTAGATAGCAAAAATGATAGATTCTGATTATCAAAACAATTTTTACACTATTCCGAATATATTCAAATAAAAAGAACGGTAAACCGACATTTTAGACCTACATAACGTCGGATAATGAATATTACCGCCCTACCTCGTAACAATTTGGTATGTCTTTACAGTGTTTTTAACAAGGTTTTTTCAATTGAAAAATAGTTTTTTGTGGACAATGGTAATTTTTATTCAAAATAAGAATTAACACGAATAAAATAATTCATCTCAACCAAAATATTTTGAGAGAAATTGAACTTTTTAAAATCAATGATTAATAACCCAGCCCTTGGCTTTTATGATGGCCTTAAATCCGATCAGCATTGAATTCTAAAGTTTGATTAAATAATATATTGTTATTTCTTTAAACCAGACTTTTTCTATAAGTTTTTTCCGCTCTTTGGCACTTTTCAGCTTGTAATTTGTAATATGCTTTCCCATGAAGGACCAAATATTTTCAACAATATTGAGGTCAGGACTATTTCCTGTCCAGGGTAACGACTCAATCACCAAGCTATTTTTAAATTCGGCTACCTAAACAAAATAGGCATTAAAATTAAGCATTCTTACTTCACAAATAACATCAATAACTCACGGAAAGTAATCGTTCTGGAGGAGTGGAATACCGATGTATTGAGTCGGGTCCTCAATATTCACGATTCAGGTTTCGATAATTTTTTTATATTTTCCTCCGTTTTCTGAACTATCCAGAAGGCATAGTGATCAAACTCCAAAGGCTGTTATGGCTCTCCAGGCCATAACATATGGTGAATGTTTCACTGTCGGCGAAATACATTCTGTTAAATACCGTTTGCCTTTTTGTCGCCGAACCCTTGTCCTTACATCGGGTCCAAAGATATTGAATTTGGATTTATCCGAGAATATGAACCAACGCCAGTCCCTGGGCATTCAGTTTTTTCATTCTATTGCGAATTTGAGGCTTGCACCTGCCATTTTTGCTGACAGTAATGATTTTCTCGCAGGTCGACAAGCATATAAACCAAGTTCCTTTTAATAGTATGAACTGAAATAGTGTCGGTTGTTGCTATTAGAAGCTAACTTCTCAGCTCCAAAGCCATAGCAAACCTTTGCTGAAGATCTAAATATCTGAAATTCGATTTGTTGAAACAGAAGTTCTCCTCTTTGCATCAGAGCCAAATTATCGTTTGATTTTCGGAATAGTGCCTTAAAAACTTTCTAATTGCTGTTTGGCTACAATAAATTACTCTTGCAATTTGTCAATGTGTGTACTTTTTGCCTTTGCTTGCAAAATTTTGGCTTTTTCGTTAGCATTTAATTTAGAGCGACACTTTGTAAAATTAACTCTTTGACTACTTAATTGAAACCGAACGAATATTTCACCCTTAGTTTGGTTTCACATACCTAATAAGGCGTGAAATATGCTGAAAAATAAAAAAACAAAAAAAAAATAGCGAATGAGGTAAAATATATGAGAAAATTGCATGAAATAGTAAATAATCGAAATCGAACATTTCAATGGCGCAGGGTGTATGATGAATCCATTTTTTATTTGTCTTTGTTTTTATTTATTTTCAGTTTATAAAACATTGTATGTTGTGGAACATATTGTCGCGGCGACTAATACAACTTCACTCGATACATGTTCTTTTAATGTAAATGTTTCTATTAAAATTATGAAATACTTGAATGTTTTAATGAAATGTACATATAACTTTGCTTAAACTATGATTTGTATTCATTAAATCACCAAAATAACAAGCATTTAACCTTTATAGTAGCACAGATTATTCAATTCTAACTGCATATATTGCCATTGTAGGCGTAGAAGCAAAAGTTAATTAGAATATTTTTATATTACAAGATCCTTTTGCTTCCAAAAGTTTCTGTTTTTCAATAACTAACGTAAATAAAAAAATATCATGAACTTGGTTAGTAATTATAATTAATAATGTTTATTTTTCAAACTCCTGATAAATTATTCAACTCAATTTCATTATATCGCTAACTTACTGTCTACTTTATACAGTAAGGAACAACAAGAAACTTAAGCCATAATGAATCTGTAATGCGGTTATTCTGGATTAAGAAGGATTGTCCCATCATGCTGTTGTTGTAAGACTAAACATTTCACAAATTACAATTTCTCGTGTAATTAAACGTTACAGAGAAATACATGATCATGAAAGGCGTTCGGAGCAAGGCTGGCATGGAGTCACAACGGCCACTCAGGGTCGTTTTATTAAAATGCTTGCATTAAGAGAGCGATTCATAACTGATAGAAGCTGCAAATGCAAATTAAGGGCAGCAAATGGCCCAGCATTAACTATAAAACATCGAAGAACACGATTGGAATTCATTATAGAGTATGTGAAGTGGATGATTGGGAGCGCGTTAAAAAATAAATTTATTGTGTGATTGATGTAATCGTCTTAGCATTTTACTTCAAAGAAATTGATTTTGCTCATCCAGAAATTGATTTCCGCTGTTATGAAGATGAATTTTTACAACTGGAATGTGATTTTAATTCTCTTGCTGTAATTTTTATTGTCGATTTAAATGGCGTAATTTTACGATAATTAGTATTATTGTAAGTGTAAAACTGTCGTGAATATTCGATAAATATTTAGAATTCGGAAATTATTTAATGATGTAAATATTTCAATTTCTGTAACGGGTCGCACCAGCGAAACATCGGTGATGTAATGTTACTCGACATGGACCAATCAGTCATTTCCATATCTGTAGCTGAGATTACAGAAGCTTTAGAAGATACAATCTGGCTAAAATATATAAAATTTCCAGACGAACGGTCAAAATCCACATACAAACAGCGATTTTCTGAGAAGACCAGCCATGCCGCTTTGATTAGCTTTATTGATTGCACACACGTGGATATTATTGCAAACCCCGTCAAAAAGAACGCATTTTTATGGATTAACGGGGAAACCATTCGATGAATGTCCAATTGGTAAGATTATTAGTTATTTCAATTACGTACTTGCATGTTTTATTTATTGCTTGTTAATTTTTAGATTTGTAGCTAAGGCCTATTAAACTTTTCGGGTTGCGCTCGATTTCTGGGATGAAATAACGATTTGGAAATATGGCAGGTATCAAAAAATCGCCGAAAACTGCCAGCTGCTTTTGAAAATGGAACGTACGGGAATACATGGTTGCTTGTCGGTTTAAGGTACCCATTAGAACAATATGTATGGCCCAATATCGCAATCCTAATGAGAGAATTTGATGAAGATGACTTTTTGCAACTGAGATGTGATTTTAATTTTCTTGCTGTAATTTTTGTTGTCGATTTAAATGGCGTAATTTTACGATAATTAGTATTATTGTAAATGTAAAACTGTCGTGAATATTCTCTAAATATTTAGAAATCGGAAATTGTTTAATGATGTAAATATTTCAATTTCTGTAACGGGTCGCATCAGCGACAAATCAGTGACATAATATTACACGGCATGGGCCAATCAGTCGTGCCCATATCTGTAGCTTAGATTACAAAAGCTTTAGAAGGTGCGATTTGGCTAAAATATGTATATAAAGTTTCCAGACGACCGGTTAAATCCCCATACCAACAGCGATATTCTGAGAAAACCAGCCATGCTACTTTGATTGGCTGTATTGATTGCACACACGTGGATATTATCGCAACCCCGTCAAAAAGAACACACTTTTAAGCACTGACGGGGAAACCATTCGAAGAATGTATAATTGGTAAGATTATTAGTTATTTCAGCTGTTTGGCAGCTATCAAAAAATCGCCGAAAACTGCCAGCTGCTTTTGAAAATGGAAGGTACGGCAATACATGGTTGCTTGTCGGTTCATAGCACCCATTAGAACAATATTTGATGAACCAATATCGTAATTTTAATGAGAGGCAAACTCAGTATAATCAAAACCATATTGATGTAAATAGAGCCGGCATGTAAAAAATGAACTTAACGTAAGGGACATAGAAACGCTACAAAATAATTTATCGTTATAGAGTTTGCATGAAAAAATGCGATTTCGATTGACGATGAAACATGAATTAAATAAAAGTTATGCACAGTTAAATAATTTTATTTTATATAATCAAAAGTAAATAAGAGAAATTAAATTGAAAAACCTTCTAAACAATAACAATATGTATTAATAAGAGAAAATTCAATTTAATAGTGTCATCATTTATCCATATCTAAAATCAATGGTAAGTAAGAAAACACGTCTCCTCCCAACAATCGAAATTTAAATAAATCAAAAAGGGCCAAACAGAAAAAATTAAATCAATACAATGAGCGCGGAAAACAAAAAAGTAAAACAATCTAGCATGCATCGCAAATTCAAAATAACAATAGAAATTCGAATTCAAATTTGAATGGAGGCAATGAAAGAGATGATTATTGTATTGTTTATAAATTACGAGTAATGAGTTAGCATGCTTTATGAACATTGTCAGCAAAACAAAAGCTCAAGCGCAAATTTTGAGAAAAAAAAAACTCGATATAAAATTTTATTTAGGACGGATCCGATTTCTGTAATAATTTTGGTTTTTGTAATCATTTTGACGTGAGTGAAATAATTTTCTCTTCCATATTTTGTAATAAGTTCGTTTGCGTCCGAATACTGATATAATTTTCACATAATAAATTTGACAGATAATGCTTGGAGAATAATACAATAACACTAAAATAGCGTCTAGATCAATTATTATTTTTAAATATAACCCCAATAAAGAAATCTACAGATCACCGGCATATTTATCATAGAAATGAATGAAATTTTAGGCGCGCTAAACAAAAATTTAGCATTTCTAAACAAACAAAATTGCTAGTTGATCAACAATATTTGCTGTATATTAATAATCTAAAAACCATAATTTAACGATGTAATGGCAATGAATTGCGGAATTATGCACTTTTAAGATAAAATTAGGGCTTGCTGATAATATTATTACAAGGGCTTTCTGATACAATATTACACAATTTTTGGTGAAGCACAAAAACGAATAAATTGCTCACAAAATGATTAAAAAGAACAGAATAAAGACTTGCATGATCACTTTTATGAACGATTATAAATTTATTGGTCGTAAATTTAATTTCATTAATGCAAAAATCTTTTTACTAAAATCAACAAAAATTATTTCGGAAACGTCAAAATTATAACATGTAGTCGCTGTAATAATTTGGTTGCATACAAAATAATGTCAAAATTATTACAGCAGAAATATTTATTACAGAAATCGGATCCGTCCTTAGGAACAGAAAAAAATTGAATGCAACCAAAACTGCCGTGAAATAATTTCGTGTATGAAACCAAATTAATTAATATCTGTGGTATTAAGCAAAAACAGGATATCTGCAAATATCAAAGTTTTGAGAAAACGCATTTAAAGTTTGAGTTGAGTTTTTTTTAAATATTTTGAATAATTTTACGTATTGCATAATTCAAACTTTTTAATTACATTGAATTCAATTATCAGTTATGCGTAAAATGTATTAATTAAAACAGTAAAATAATCCAAAATATAGCTTTATTCCAATAATTTCTAAGATAGGTACCTAATTTTGCCTTTCCACATATTGTTTCGAAAATAATGAAGCTTTTGGAAAATTATTTAGATTATAAGGTGACTTCAGATGCTGGAACGAACAGCAGCAAAAACTGAAAAAGTGAATTTTTGCAGATATCCTGTTTTTGTTTAATACAATATTTGGTCTGTATTTTATAATTATTCAAAAATGGTGTTTGGAGATGACATCTGAATCTGTATCATAAATCTGTAACCTGAAAGAAAGGAAATTTTGGAAATTATTATGTGTACTTCAAATTTACATTTATTTAATACTTAGCTTTAAGTTTATTTACACTCATTTCTCCAATCTAATGTCATGCTAAAGAAAATAATTTGGATTAGAATCTTTATTATATTTGATTTATATAACTTTACTTACGTTTACGCTACTCAATTTAGCAAATTGTATTTTGTTTATATAACAGCTGGCAGTATTGACGTTTCATAATTTGTGTCGATAACATAGATAAGAATAGTGATGACATGTCGATAATGCAATTTGGTTGCATAGTTATTGTTCAGTGGTACAATTATATTCACGAACTGTTTACAGTGCAATGTATACGAAAAATATTCGATTATTGACACGTCATTACTATTCCAATAATTTTGTAGAATCACTTCGACTAAATCTGTACAATTGAAAACATCGCGTGTTATTTAAGATAAATAAAATAAATTAGTGATACGTTTTATAACGTTAATATTGAAGTGTTTATTTCTTTTAATTGTATTGCTGAACGTTTTTGGCGAACGTATAGTATATACCAGGGGGGTAGCGTCTTTGGAAGCAAAAGAAGCACTGATTCCCTTTAATTCTGTATGATTGAAAACATCGCATGTTATTTAAGATAAATAAAATAAATTAGTGATACGTTTTATAACGTTAATTTTGAAGTGTTTATTTGTTTTAATTATATTGCTGGACCTTTTTGGCGAACATATAGTATATGCAGTCCACTATCATCGCATCGCGGGAAGTCTACATAACCTCAAATTCAGGCCACATTATTCACTGTGGAAATCTATTGCAAATTTGGGTTACCCCGCCGCACAGTGTTGCGGAGGTGGACAAACAAGGTTTTTTACAGTATTTTATTTAGTATTTTTGCTAATGGGATCTTGTTAGGAACATAACAAAGAATCAGGAACGAAAAAAAAAAATTAAAAAAATCGACCCACAAAATCCGAAGAAACTGTGACAAAGTTAACTTTTGAATTTTTTCCCATTATTGGACAAAACCTTAGTATAATTTAAAATTAAAGAAACTGAAAATGGATGAATTTATCTTTACTTTTAAACTTGCAAATATTATTTCTGTATCTATTATTAAAAACCAAGTGCAAAAACAGAACACAAAAAATTAATTTTTAGCGGTTTACAGACCAAATTTCGCGAAAGGGTATTTTTTTTTAAATTTTAACTTCTCTTAAACTTTTAGGACCTGGGGACACCTGGGGACAACTTGAAATTAATAAATTTTTGTAGCTTGATACCTTTAAAAACAACCCTCAAAATTTCAGCTGCTCCTTTTTGCTCCTTTGTGCACAAGAGCGTTTTTAGTGCAGCTAGTCCATTAAAAATAAAAAAATTTAAATCAGTAAGATTTTTTATTTTTGTTTTATTTAGATTTTGCTTAGCATTTGCACTTTTACAGAAAACAGGTATTTATTAAAATATGAAACAGTATTTATTAAACAATTTTGGGCCGAAACTACGTAGTACTTGCGATAAGCATCACTAATAAAAGCCGAAACAGAAACAAAATATCTGTAATTATTAATTCAGGGAGGTATAAATTAAATACAACAGTTGCATTCAAATTGGTCATTATTCTAAAGTAATTGAATAAGTTATTATTCATTAGTATTTCAAGATGGCAAAATTTAATATTTCAAACAGTGACTTATGTAATATTCTATGGAATAATACAAGTTCTTCTGAATCCAATTTATCAGTTATAATGACCGAAATAGCTAAAAATAAGCCTGATTTCAACGAGGAGCAGCTACAACAGATTCATACAAAAATTAAAAATTCATTTTTGAGTCTATATTACAAAAAGTGGGCGAAATCACACAGAATTAAGACTCGTTTTAATACCTTGAATGCTGATTGGCTCTTACAGAGCTTGGAAGTAGTTTTGTATGAAAAAAAGATGCAGCAACAACGTCTAATCCAACCACATCCAATAAGAAGAAATTCGATCAAATTGAACATGCAGCAGTGCGGTCAATGAAAAAACGAAAACGAACCTCATCTGGAATGTCTCACGGATCGGATTACAGCAGCCTTGATGAAACTGATTTAGATGTTAAAAAAGCTTTGGCTTTATTTATCGATTTGAAATTAACAGTGGAAAAATATGGATTTTTAAGAAAACATGTACAGCAGTTAAGCAATAAATTAGCCAACAAGTTATTTCCAGCATATAGAAATTTACTGCAAGAAAAACAGAGATGCTACCCTCAAAACATCACTATTTCAGAAAAAGGTGCTTGTGTGAAACTGCAGTCACTGTTGGATCATACGGCCACTAAAATTATTTCAACAGAATCATTAGATAAGCTTCAACAATACGAAGGAAAGCAGTTAATTTTACATAGCAAATGGGGAATGGATGGCTCTTCCGGACAAAGCCAATACAAACAAACATTTACAGATAATGGTACAGATGCTAGCTTGTTTATGATATCGATGGTTCCAATCAACATTTGCTCAGATACAAATAAATTGTGGCAAAATGCAAGACCATCATCAACTCGATATTGTAGACCAATAAAATTTGAGTTCAAATCTGAAACTTCGGAAGAAACAGTTTCAGAAGCAGATAGCATTACCAGCCAGATAAAGGACTTAGAAGTCACTGTGGTGTCAATTGGCAACTTATCTTTTAATATTAAACACAAGCTACAATTAACAATGATTGATGGAAAAGTTTGTAACGCATTAACAGGAAATAAATCGGCAGCTACTTGTAACATTTGTAAAGCAACACCGAGGACTATGAATAACTTAGAGGCTCTCGATTTTAAAGAATGCAATGAAGATGCATATAAATTTGGATTGTCAACTTTACATTGTTGGATTCGATTTATGGAGTGTATTCTCCATATTGCATACAATCTTCCGTTAAAAAAAAGCCGTGTAACTAAAGAAGATAAAGAAATTAAACAGAAGCGGAAACAGGAAATTCAACATAATTTAAAAAGAGAACTGCAAATAATCGTAGATGTTGTCAGACAAAGTTCCGGAACTTCCAACGATGGAAACACAGCAAGAAAATTTTTGAAATTCCCAGAAATAACGAGCATAGCAACGGGTATTGATGAAAGATTGATAAGAAGGTTTTCCAATATCCTGCAAGTGATGGCATGCGGAAGAGAAATTACAGCCCTTATGTTGAGCTTTATAATTGGTATTATATGCCAGCGAGTGTACATAAAGTTTTAACACATGGAGCTAGCGTAATACGTGCAGCAATGGTTCCGATTGGACAGCTTTCTGAGGAAGCCCTAGAAGCAGGAAATAAAGATTTTAAAAGAATCAGACAATTCAATACAAGGAAAACATCACGAATTGAAAATTGTACAGACATCATGCATCATTTACTTGTGTCCTCTGATCCAGAAATTACAAAATTAAGAATAATGCGACCCAAGAAGGATTCAGTACTCACCAGAAGCTGCAAAATTATTAGAACACCAAGGTTTAGATTCCGAAGATGAAGATTCTGACTAAATATTTTTAATTATTTTTTTTTTAAATGTGTTGTTAATAATCAAAATTAGTTCGAAAAAGAAAATCTAAAAAACTTAGATTTTTTTTAATGTTCTTAAAAAAAATCTTAGTTTTTTCAGTGTTTTTTTTTTTGATTTATTGTTTTGTTTGATAGACTTAATGAGTAAACCAAAAATCTATTAATAAAGTTTTATTTTTTTAAGTTTTTAGTTTTTTTTGTTTTAGTTTTTTTTTCAGTGTTTCCTTTCTTTTTGTTTTGGTTTCTCTTAGGGATTTAGTGAAGTTGTCTGCCATATTTTTTATAGGTATTTTGTGATAAAATTAAAGCTTGCAAATAAAATTTCTTTATAAATTAAAAAAAAATCCATATTTTCGGGGTTTTCACACATTTGTTGTTATTAACTTGTTTTTTGTCGTCATGTCATATGGTTTGTTTTGTCCGATAAATTAAATGGGTAAATGAAAAAATCCAAAAAAAATGAAAAAACAAAAATTTTTTCGTTTTTTGTTTTTTTTTTCTCAGTTTTTTTCCGTGTATATTTTTTTTTTATTTTGATTCTCTTTGGGATTTAATAAGGCATCTACCATATTTTTTTCAAATTTTTCGCGATGAAATTGAAGGCTGTGCAACCCTTTGCCCAAAAAAACACCGTTTTGCAACACTGTGCGGCGCTTAAAGTGCATTCGGCGATTTTTACAATTTCTAATTATATTGAGCAATAATAAATAGTAATAATAAAAATTGCATTAAATTTTGTTTGCGGAATGAAATCTCGGGTGCAGAAACGTTAAGGATGTTGCAGAAATCCTTCAGGGACCATGCTTTGTCGGAAAGGAATGTTTTCAAGTAGTATAAACAGATCAAAGAAGGTCAAAGTGTTGAAGGTCATGTTGACAGTTTTCATCGATTATCGTAGTGTTGTCCGAATGGAGAATTCCTTCCACCCGGCCAAACCGTCAAAAAATAGTATTATTTGAGTGCTATGCGTCGTTTGCGTTAAGCTGTTCGCAAGAAGAGGCCAGAATTGTGGGCAGACAATTCTTGGTATTTGCACCACGATATTGCACCTTCTCACACTACACTCGTTCTTGTGACTTTTTCGCCAAAAATGCGATCCATATCGTTCCACAATCTCCGTATTCGTTTGATTTAGCACCGTGTGACTTATGGCTATACCCGATACTCAAAATACCACTGCGGGGAAATCATTTTGAGGCGATAGAAGAGATAAAACGTGAATCGCTACGCGCTCTGAAGGCTATCCCGGAAGGCGATGTTAATTCTTGTTTCGAAAATACGTTGGCATAAGTGTATTGTGTCGGGAGAGGATTACTTTGAAGGCAACAAAATAGATTTGGAAGAATAAATAAATATTTTGTGAAATAAATAAAAACTGGCTTTACTTTTTGGACACAGCAGTATATAGCGACAAATCACTAAACTAATCTACCGCAATATATCCTATATGTAGAGACAGCACGGCTTGTATAGACACTTTTGTTGGTTTTGAGTAAACTCAGCTTCTCTAATTATTCTATTTAGTGCCATAATGCATATCGGTTTTTGAAGAGTAATGGTCGCTGGTCAAAATCGTAATAACACGGTATTACGATTTGTAATGGCATTTTGTATTGAAAAAAACCTGACCAAAATCTATCAGTATTTCCTCGTTCGAAGCCATAGTTTTCTACCATGTGATCGTGTGTTTGGAGTAATCAAGAGAAATTTAAAGAAAATTGACAGAATTTATTTGCCAGAGGAATATGGGGCCCTGATCAACCGATCAAGTATACACTACAAAAATCAATACAAACATTTTATCAAATAATGATCAAATATTAAACTTTAAGGATTGGCGGCCTACTTTTTTCAAAAAGCAGGTAATTGCTGTTCCATCAAAAGACAGAAAAGCAAAAAAAAATCAAATTTAAAGTTTCGGAATTTTCAAATTTTTAAATGACCAGCGACGGAAATTAGGAAGCCCAGGAATTTATTGATAGTTTGGAAAGTTTTACGTTCAAACTTCTACGGTTTAATACTACCGAGGTAAGATTACCTTCTCAAAGAGCGTTTGATACTGTAAACGTAATAAATATTAAAAAAATATGTGACCTGTAAAAAGTCCTAAAGTACATACCAGCTCAGTGTCTGTATTTTTATGACAAAATTATGCAATGGCCAACTGGAATGGAATATAATAGTGAAGACAGTGACTACTGAAGTCTTTAAAATATATACTTTTACTTTTTTAAGGTTTTGTAATTTAAATCCTAATGAAATTTAATAAATGAAATTGTAATATATTTTTTGTATTTGTAATTGAAAGGGCTTATGTCCATGCTTTTAAAAATGAGCGTACCTGCTGAAATAATTGACAAATAACCCCAAAATTCAATTTAAAATTTCATAGCGACTAACATTTTCATCAACAAACTCAAATTCCCTCCTAAACTTAGGTTTGCTGACAATATAAAGTTTTTTTTATTTCCTGAATAATTTGAAAAAGTGGACATGAGCCTTTTCAAGAATAAACGATTCAATTATTTCACATTAATGTATGTTATGTATTACTTGCGTTTGCGTTTCTGATTCTAGTACTAGATTAACGATTTGATTAATTATTATTTTTCTAGATACTCCAGCCCTTAAGCTTAGCGCCCTATATTTACTCGCAAGTAAAACACCGTATAAGGAACACTCGACTGATATCCTGCTTTGTTCATTGTTTACTTATCATTTCGTAGGTGCTAGTTGCGCCAACCTTAAGAAGCCTCGATAAATATTTATCGAACGGTATCTTGATTCTATAAACCCTATGACCATTCATTAATCACTCCATCATCTTTATCAAGGGCACCATAAAAAATTATTAAATCATCATTTATAAATTCAACACTAGACTTCAAAAGGAGCAGGAGAAATCGATAATAATTTACTTGGTACCTAAATTAAGAAAAAATTATAGAATATAATTATAGCTTATCTACTATTATTGGTCAATTTGCACTATGTCAAGTGTTGGCTGAATAATAATAGACAATATTCCCTCCTAAAATGACATCAGAAAATAATTTTGAAAGGCGGGTTATATTATTAGAAGTAAATTTGTACAAAACTAGAAGTAAATGTAAAACTTGTGGATGAAAAAAAAAACAATTCAAAACTATTAATAGCTCACGAAAGCATAGTACAAATTTCGCAAAAAACACATTTCATTTTACCGTCAAAAATCAAAAAGTCGAATTATTATTATTAGAAAATAGTTGACAAAGTTACAAATTGGAAAATAAATTAGAAAAATTCAATTTAAAAAAAAAAACAACAACAAACATTAAAATATCACTTTTTTGAGATTTTTGTTGTTTTTGTTTTGAAGTTTTTTCTAGTAGAAAAATGTGACAGCTCCAATTTCCGTTTCATTACGTTTGTCATTTTTTATTTTAAGTGAACAAAGAAAGGTAAATTATTCTACAAATAATAAAACGAAAAAGTTGTATTTTTTTCTTTATTGTTATTCAAAAGAAAATACCAATTTTTTTTAAGTTCCACTTTTGTGAAGGAAACAAAAATAAAGAAAATATCAATCAATAAAATACGTCTTTCTTTATATTATATGTATACTCGTATAAATAAAAGTAAACATAAAGTAATTGAAATTTTATATGTGTATTGTTTGATACGAGTTCGAGTATAGCCGCTGACAAAATTATATATTTGCACATGATGTGATCCGTAGGATATCATATTTTTTATGATTTGATTTGATTTATTTAGGATTATATAGAGAGTACTTTCAGCTGCTTGGACAAGTCATAATTCTTCAACATGTCGAGTTTTTGAACAATTGTTTAGTTGATTAGTGAGGGAGAAATCGGAGGTATGAGTAAGTGTGATATATTTATTTAGAAATTCACAAGTGTCATTATAATAATTTATTTATGATGATGAAATATAATTTCGAACACGTACCTCTTACTAATTTTTATAATAGAATCGGAAAATTTAAAATAATAGCGTTTTTTTGAATTCATTGTTTTCCACCAAATAAATGGAGATACGAGTTATCTTCCCGTTTTCAGTTATGGTATTTGTTTAGTTGATATAAGTACCTATATAGGTTTCATGAAATATTGTAAAAATTTAATGAAATAAAGTACAATACTGTCAGTTTTCTAGTTAAGTACACCATTTGTATACCGAAGCAATGTCAAATTGTATTTTTTTTTTTTTTTAACTGAATACATAAGTTTCAAATATGAGATATATAGTACATACGCTTATATTCAATACTGTAAACCATTCTGAGATTGTATTATTATTATTGTATCTGAACCAAGTGAAGGCTCATGTTTTAAGTAAATTATGCGAGCAATTTGCGACTTTATAGAACACTTGAAAATTATTATTACAAAATGTTTATTTTATTTATTGATGTGAATTGGAAAAGTAACAGCTACATTGCACTGTATATTTTGCCGTAAAAATTATTTATTTAATTGAAAACACGAGATAATAGTTTGAGATTCAAAAAATGTTGATAAAAAAACAATTTTATATTTACGCATATCCAAAATTAGGATTAGAAAAGAACAATTTTTGATCTCAATTTAAATTCGAAACAAAATTAACACATATTTAATTGATACATTAATAACAATTTTTAAAATTACAATGAGTGACAACATATAATTTTAAATTTTCTGGTTTAAAATTTAATCTCTTATCAGATAATATGTTTTTATATTGTGAAAAGCTTCGTTCAACATCACAGGAGGTGATTGGTGCATACTTAAAATGTGCTGCATTTATTACAACAGTTTGGACCGCAGTCCTCAATATTTCTAAAAACCTCCTCAATTACTGTGAGGCTTTGATTGGGGGACAACGTTTAGACTTCTAATTGCTCAATTTTGTTTGGAATAAATCCATAGTTGGCAGTGATGAAATCAATATCATTGCGCAAATCAATTTTTTGATTTTGTTACGCGCTTGGTCTGTAAGTATATTGAGGGGATAAGAAAAAAAAAATATTTTTAAAAATTTATTTTTTAATTGGTTGGTTTCTACCATAGGATACTGCTATGAAGAAGACTTACCGAGAAGCCATGTGCGAAAATGTATATAAATCAAAAAGTACGGCCCGTATGGGCAAAAAGGTACATGTTCCCAATAGCTGAGACGATAACGAATAAAGCTGACCACTTTCGGGTCGGTTTTCGGGCCGCTAGGCCTCCTAGAAGTATTTAAAAAAAAGCATTAAGTTGAGGTTCTGCTTAAGTCTTTCCTATGGAGAGACAGCATGTTGTAAGAACGTGTATAAAGAGAAAACTATATATGTGTCGATGGTAAGATAGTACCTGTTCTGGATAGGTAAAACTCTAATAAAGTACTAGACGAAGTTTCAAGCCAATAGGGTTCCCGATGCGGGTGTAATAAATTTTTGAAGTTGAGTACAATTGTCCATGGATACAAGGTGAAAAATGCTAAAATCGACATTACATGTCCCATTTAGTTGAAACTTCATACATATCCATAGGATAGCTATAGAAATCGATTACAAAAGCAAAAATTGCATAAAAAATTCAAACGTCCATTTTCGAGTTTCTACCATAGGATACTGCTATGGAGAAGACTTAGCGAGAAGCTATGTGCGAAAATGTCTATAAATCAAAAAGTATAGACCGTGATGGTAAGCGGGTACCTGTTCTGGATAGGTAAAACTCTAATAAAGTACTTAACTAGGTTTTAAGCCAATAGGGTTCCCGATGCTGCTATGGAGAAGACTTAGCGAGTCGATAAATAAATAATGAATTTTGAATTTAAAAAAAAAAAATCCAATGGTTTACTATGAAAACTTAAGCAATTTTTATTTTTTTATATTTTTTATGTTGCGCGCTTTACTTTACCATGAAAATCACAAAGCAAGAACAAAAATTGAAGTTGACATAATATTTAATACATTAAAAGTTTCAATAAGACACGAGAATTCCTGAAATCTCCGACTTAAATCTCATTCTATGAATTGTATGTGTTTATAAAAATGTCCTTGTTTATTTTGAGAAATTCACGTCTCTTATTGACACTTCTAATATATTTGGGTAAATCCCTTTCACTTATTTTATGTACATGTTTACAAAATAGTCTTAACAAGAATTCTGTTTTTCTTAAGTTCGTTATTGTTCTTGTTTTGGAATATTTGGTTAATTCGGTCGCAGTCCTTCTCGCAGCTTCATATTTATCGTCTTGCATTAAGGCCACACATCGGGAATGTTGAGTAAAAATAACACGTTTTTTTAAAAAACGATTTAAAAAAAAGTTTAATAGATATAAACAAAATATTTTTTACACATATTTTAGATCATTATAGATTATAAAAAAAAATTTTTTTTTTTTTTTTGCAAAATTTTTTATTATTAAAGATGGCGTTAAAGTGGCTGCCTAAAAAAAAAAGGTGTAAATCGGCCCGCATCATAACTCACCTCTGGGTGGTCCGAAAAAAATAAAAAAAATGCATGTTAATTAAGACACTAAAATACACATCTTAACCCTCAATAAAAAAAAAATATTCAAAATTAAAAAAATTATACGACTTTGAAAAAAAAAATTGCAAAATGGACGTCATTGTTGGTCCATTTTCGCGTGTAAAAACTAAACTAATTTTTCAAACACATTCATTAAGGGTTAAGATGTGCATTTTAGTGTCTTAATTAACATGCATTTTTTTTATTTTTTCGGACCACAAAGAGGCGAGTTATGATGCGGGCCGATTTACACCTTTTTTTTTGAGGCAGCCACTTTAACGCCATCTTTAATAATAAAAAATTTTGCAAAAAAAAAAAAATTTTTTTTTTGTAATCTATAATGATGTAAAATATGTGTAAAAAATATTTTGTTTATATCTATTAAACTTTTTTTTAAATCGTTTTTTAAAAAAACGTGTTATTTTTACTCAACATTCCCGATGTGTGGCCTTAATTTCAACATAATGCTTTGCTTTTATTTTGCAAAATTGTTTTCTGTTTTTATAATCTGAAATTGAAAAATTAAATGTTAAATTAAAATTAAAAAAATCAAATTTAAAACATATACTTACTAACAAACTTTTGGGATTTAAGTTGTAATAATTTATATTGCGCCGCTTCGCTGTCAATTTTTTGTGACAAACTTTCTAAAGCTTTACGAAATTCATTTTTCAGATTTTTACATATATGTAGTTCATTTATGTGTGTGATTTCATTGATTAGTTTCAAATCTATTTGATTGGATAATGAGGCATATTATGAGGTCTCAAATTCGATTTCATTATTTTCAATTTTCTAAAGATCAAAAAAAATTTTATAATTAATTTAATTAATAAACCGTTAATATAAAAACGAAATACTTACTGCCGGCCAATATCCAACTTTTTTGCAAAACACAAATGCATAATAAGCCATATTTTCACAAATAATATTACAAATTAACCAAAAAAATTTACAAAATATTGAGGTTCAACCAAAAATTGACAAGACAAACCAAAAACAATTGATGAAAGCTCGAAAATTTTGACATATATTACTTAGACCATTTGCAAAATATCGATTAGTAACTTAGACCATTTGCAAAATATCGATTAGTAACTTCACAGCTAAACTAATTTTCGGAAGTTTGAATTTTTTATGCAATTTTTGCTTTTATATTCGATTTCTATAGCTATCCTATGGATATGTATGAAGTTTCAACTAAATCGGACATGTAATGTCAATTTTAGCATTTTTCACCTTGTATCCATGGGCAACTGTACTCAACTTCAAAAATTTGTTACACCCGCATCGGGAACCCTATTTTCAATGAGATGTGCAAACTTGACAATTGACGCAGCATCCTTTTATAATTCCGCGTAAACAATTTTTAATATACATATTGAAATTCTTGGAACAATATTATACTGCCCGTAACCATGTGCCCCATCGTGTAACGACAGGTTGTGGCGGTAGTAGTAAATTTGGTGCCAATCTTTTAAAATCGCCTATTCTGGAAGGTGATTTTAAGAATATTTTTTTTAAATTGTTGATGAACGTGTCAACGTCAGAGAAAATGGATCGGATATGCTCTGTAAGACTATGCAACCCATGTGTGAGGCATATTACATGTATCAAGTTGGGGTACAAAGTAGATAAATCTTTCCCCATTTTAACCATATATGATGCAGCATCGGTTACCACTAACAACACGTCATCACGTTCGCAAGCACCATTTAGTATTTTAAAAGCGTTGTCAAAAGCACGAGCCATTGTCGTTGCATTGGATTTATCTACAAATTGGCAGTCTAATAAATACACTGAATTAATATTAGTTATCCAAATCCTTCTGTAAAATTCTAACTATAATGTTGGCAACGAAACGTCCAGCAGCGTAGACATCCAAATTTTTTTGACTTTAACGTTTTCTTTTATTTCCGAAATTATATTTGCATAGCAAGAACTTAGATAATTTTTTCAAATGGTGGATTCACTAGGAATTACTTCTCTTGTGTATTTCTCTAGGAAAGATCTTTTGAAATAACATTTAAATTTTGATTAGAAAGTTAAATTAATATATCAATTTCTAACCTGAGCGCCACATTTTCCAATTTTCAGAAATGTATGTTTGTAGCAACCATCATGTTGCATAGATCTAAACAAAAATTTTTATTCAAAGACGTTTTTTCTGGTTGATTTTTTTCATTCTGTTGTTTTGAATTTTGAGCCAGTCGAATATGCTTCAATGTTTTTAAATGTTACTGAATGAGGTATTTTTTTAATTTAACGTCGCATTCACATAGTGAATACTAATTTCCTATCATTAGTTTCAATACCTTCAGGGCCAAACTCTTTTAAATATTTTATTACTAATTTTTCCGACATTACTATAGAGAGGTTAGAACAATTTATCGTGAACAATGTTTATTCAAACTAAAATTCTTTTATTGTGCAAGGCATACTTATTCAAAAAAAGCTAAATATGCAGTGCATTAAATTGATATTTTTTGCTTATGTAAAATATGCGAAATATGCAAATAAGCAAAAACCTCACTATAATTGGTGAGATAGGCATTTTATTCAAAATCCGGTCTTTGGTCATAATCATAACAATATAAAATAAATCTTCTACTATTAATTCGCCAAATCACAAGCTCAAAAATGATGTTAGATTATTTAGAACTGAAACGTGTTGAACAGCAATTAAAATCGAATTTGCCATTTTGCATCTTCGTTCTTTAACAATTAGATGTGTAGACGTTGTACATCTCTAATATACTGTTGAACATCTTTAAGAAATTAAATTACTCCGTTCAGAGAGCATCTATAATGTTTAACATTTATTTTCTGAAATTTGCGCCGTTTGTTTAGATCACAACATTATTAGGCTTATATAATTCGTTACTCAGTGCTTCAGTCTGGACAGAGCCTCGCTGTGGATCATTCGAAAATGCAAAAACAAAAAATAAACACTAGTAATAATACAAAAGCAGAATTAGGCCCGTTGCACATTTCAGCTAAGCTAAGCGAGAAACGTAGTTTATATTTGCATAGTTTAGCCCGCTTAGCTCACTCCGTTGCACATTTTAGCTAATTACATCGCTCACACATACATTGATGTTTTTGCATTATTCATTTAATATGATTTATGACACGATACCTAATATAACTAAGTAGCCTACGAGTTATTAACAAAATATACAGAAACTCCAGTGTATATGTGAGCGATGTTAGCTGAAATAGCAAGGCGAAGACAACTCGAGCTAAGATAGTTTGCATCGCTCAAAACAAAAAACATAGCTCGCGTAGTTTAGCTCAAGTGTGCAACGTTCTATTAAAACTCTTTATTTACAACCGAAAGCTATGCACGTAGCCTACATCGCATAGCTTAGCTTAGCTGAAATGTGCAACGGGCCTTAGCGTTAATTATCTTTTGTAACCTATAGATATTTCACCTGCTAGCCACATAGCATTTCGTTTTCTATATTTCCTCAACCTGCTCCCCGCTAATAGTGCGATATTAGTTGTAGGTCTCTAATTTGCGACGGTACTATGGCCATTAAAATTTATATACTCAGAAATAATACCTTTAAAGGCGATTTTATTAAAGCAATTCACAAATAATGCATCAATCAACGGTCGTTGGCATTTCAATCAATGAAATGTCATAAAATGTCATTAAAACTGCACAGAAATAATTTATATTTCAAAGCTTACTAGATATATTTTATTTTAGGTAAATTTCGTGTTACACTGTTACCTATTCAATGGGCGCTTTCAGAGCATCAAACAGTTGGCAACATGTTGAGTAAAATCACGGCCAACGCTATGAAATTTAAGAACTTTATTAGTAATTCAAATCAAATTGCAAGCAATGATTTCACTAAACATGATGCCAACAGTTTGCGGATCTGAAAGCGCCCATTGTATCTCATAGGCACCTATTGAACAATTGTTGGAATTTGAAAGATGTATTAATGAAGATGAAAAGATTGAAAGTTCTAAAATATTTCATTTACGTAAATAATTTAAAAAATGTAAATTTTATTCGAAAGTCGCATTAAAATGCAGCCGCAGTGCGGCTGTTTTTAATTTTTTTTACGCAAGATAAACTGCGCAGCGCTGCATTTTTCATCGCACCCCCATAGTCGAAAACATAGGTGCAAATTATTGCACATATTGAATAAATTTATTGCTTGACCAACGTAGTCGCTTTAGCGTTTTATTTCATGCAATGTCAACTAATATTGTGATGTTATCATTTGTGATAATATGATTAGTATGGAAAGCGGCATTGACAATGGTTTTTAATCGCAAGGGCCGTATTCTTGAAATCCGATGGAAAAAGTCACTAGTGACTTTCTAGTACGTACATCATTTCAATCGAAAATTTAAGAGCGAAATTTTTCGGCTAAATTCAAGAATGAAACAAACATTTTCGAAAAATGGAGGTTAACAAAGCCTGATCAAATAAAGAACCGGCTCAAACAACTTCTTGCAGATTAAATGCAAATGATATGTCTAAGACTACCGGCTTACCGCAAATAAAATAACAGGTTTTTGAATTCGATTTTCAAAATAAAATTTGCTTTTTCAAAGTTTATCTGGTTTTTCCGAATAAAAGATTGTTCGAGTAAAACGAGCAGCAGCTATATTTTGAAAAAAGTATAAAAATGTGCTAGGTATCTTATGTTCCTTAACGTGAACATTTCTTTTTTATCAAATTCCTATTCCGATCAAATAAACTTTCACGAACATCTAAACAACATAGAATACTGGAAACATAAAAAGGTTCTGTCAAATTATCGTCATATTAACAACGGTTTTAGGCTGTATGAGAATATGTACATAAATAAAATGTACTTTTTGGCGAACAGACGACGACATAGGTAAGCCACTAAATCAAATATTAATTAACTTAAAATCATTTAATCATTTAAGGGGGAGGAGCCACCTTGAAGCTCGAAATTCTAGGTTGATTTCATGAATTTTTTTCTAGTAAACAATGAATTTTACAAAAAAATGTTTTATACACTTTTTTATTAATTAATCATTCAAATTAGATAATTCTAAACAAATTATTATATTAATCTAAATTAATATTTTTTTATTCTAAACAATGCGAGATGCTGGTCGGTCTAATGGAAAAAAAAATTAAAATCGCGAAAGGCTTCATGAGTTTCGGCAGTTCCAAAGACGAATTTAATAATATATGGAACGGCTTCACCGGCCAATTAAACAGTATCGGTCCTCCAGTAAGAAGTAATACAGAGTGGCAAAAGGTAATTATAATTAATATATTTTTTTTTTCTTAAAATATTCATGAGGAATTCTGATTTTCTTAGGTGTGGAATGATTATAAAGCCAAAATTAAAATGAAGTTGGGTCATAATAAAAAGGAGTTGACAGCAACAGGTGGGGTGTGCAATAAATTATATACTTTCTCCGCACAAGAGGAAAATGTAATTGACATTTTGATGTTGAGAGAAGTTTCTCAACCAGCGAGGAAGACATTTGGGTTAAATAATTCAAATTTTCAACAGTCAACTTCGCAAGCAAACACCAATATTAGCACACCAATACGCAGTTCTTCAACTAAAAATGACACAGTGCAAGATGACGCCAGAGACGAATATGTCGATATCGAAGTAGAACAAAACTATCTCCCGACAGAACTGGACGATGTAATACCCAAACCAGAGTCAGTAAAAATCCACAAACCTGTCCCTGAATCGTCAAATAAATTAAAAAAGCAGACTTTAAAAAAATCATTTGAAGATGAACTCTCTACAGAACTGGACAATGTAATACCCGAACCGGAGCCAGTAAAAAACCACAAACCAGTCCCTGAATCGTCAAATAAAAAGCAGATTTCAAAAAAATCATTTCAAGATGAACGAAGACGTTTACTAGAATTGCAAACAACAGCGATATTGCAAACTGAAAAAAATACAAGAGAAACTGCCCGTTATACCCGAAAACTATATGAACTTAAATCAGAAAAGTTTAAGGTATATAAAGAAAATCTTTTAATCGACCGGAAAATAAAAAAAGACAAACTCGAACTAAAACTGAGGGAAATAGAATATAAAGAAAGAAAGCTAGCGATGCCAGAGAGGAATTAGTATACCACGTACTAATTACTAGTATGTTAAGTAAAAGCACATAAGTGCAATATGAATTTGTGATCATTTTTAAAAGACTGAAATTTTATTTTTTATATACATATATTTTTAATCTATTTTTTGGTATTTTTATGAAAAGTTGAATTGAATTATTTTTATTTAAAATTGAATTTATTACTATATATTAGCAAATTGAATTCATTATTTGTCGGCTAATTCGATCTCTAGCATTTCCATGTGCATTGTTTTCTAACGTTGGTAGGTGCTCTTCTTCATCAAGGTGAACAACTAAAGGTGCTTCTGTCGTTACTTTGTACATAACACACAGATTATGCAAGGCACAGCAAACGTTTACAATCTGCCTCGATTTATCCGGCGAATAATGAAGTTGTCTTTTTCCAAGAATACATCGGAAACGATTTTTTAGGACTCCTATTGTCCTTTCGATGATATTTCGGGCTTTGGCGTGTTTCACATTAAACGGCTTTTCTTTTGGATCACGTTCTTGTCGTGTTGACCGAAATGGCACTATTAAATATGGCTTAAGAGCATACCCAGCATCACCTATAATTTAAAACAAAATTGTTTACGACATTCACTATGATTAATTAAGGAATGTTACCTAAACGCCAGGAATTTATGTCACCATTATCAAAATTTTGTTTAAGTCGAGTGTCCAGTTCACTTGAATTGAAAATATAAGAATCATGGCACGACCCAGGATGATTTCCGTCAACATAAATTATTTTCATTTCGTTGTCGCATACCTGTATAATAATTTTGTTAGTAAATATATACATACTACAGACTAAATTATAAACACTCAATATCATCACTTTTAAGCTGAAGAATCCCTTTCGATTATAGAATTAAATGACGTTCTTCTTTTGGGTGGCCCAAAATTCTAACGTGAGTGCCATCGACACATTCTATCACGCCAGGGAAACCATAATTTTCGTAAAATCCCAGCTTAATTCTTCGCTTCTCCTCTTCGCTGCTTGGAAATTTGATAATCTCTGGACATAAATCATTTTCTAAAATATTTATGATTTGCTGTAGATTTTTCGAAAAAATTGGTTATGCTACTGCAGCCAAATGCTCATTACCAGCACCCGTTTGATAGCCTCCTTCCGCGAAAAAACGTAATGCGGCAGCTAGGTGGGTAAAACTGATCATGACCGAACTGTTGGTTTCAATTGATGTTCTACCTTACTCAATAAATACTTGTATGCGTCTTTGCTTACACGAAAATTTTTTGTAAATCTAAAAATGCAAAAATTTGTTAGGTGCATTTCTAGCGGATTAGAACGATCTCGCAGTAATATTCACTGTACACCCATATTTGTAGTACCTTCTTCGTTGTCGCTTTCACTGTCATAAAAAAATTCTACGCTGCTCATAATTACAAAATTACAAAATTCACAAAACTAGTTAAATTACACACAAAATCAAGATACCGGCTTTGTTGACAAAACAATTTGGAATGTTTATGATTTTTGACAATATTTGCTGTCAAATTTTAGCAAATATTTGAGCAATTTTTGTGTTACAAGATGTATTTTTACATCCAGTCATGACCACTTGAATCGACTTCAAGAATACCATTTTTGTGCGATGTGACGTGACTAAAGTCACGCCGCCTCAAATGACACGACTATGGGAATTGGGGTGTTATATATATCATAAAAGATTAAAATCACAAAATTATATTTTTTTATATAAGTCGAATTTGGCTTCCAAACTAATTGCATATGATTCTTAATATATTAAACTATAACAAAATGAAAAAAAATTTATTTTTATTTTTTGAAAGTTCGAGGAACTCCCCTCCCCAAACCCCCCCCCCCCCCCCTCGTTAAGTGCTATGATTTTATTGAATTAACATAAACAGTTTATTTTAAATACATATCAGATTTGCCATCGGGAGCTACCAAGGGCCGGTAGGCAAAGACGCGCACCTGTCAATGTCCCAGCCACATTATGTTGTCACCGCCTATAAAACCAAAACGGGATTGTAAACAATTGAGCCGTTAATTTTGAAAGTGGTGCAAGTCCAGTTTTCAAAAAATTTAAGTTAATGATAACAATAGACAAATAAATAATCTTTCTAACGGTGAACAATTTATAGTCAAAATAAAAATAAAATAATCCCAAATACTTGTTCAAAAAATAAGAAAATTCAAAATCCCGTATATTTTTGCATTTATTGTTTCTCTATTCCTTCATTTTCTCGTTTCAACAAAATGTGGACTTGCCCCATTTTCAAAATAAACGGCTCAATTTATTCCAATTCGCTAATCCGGTTCCGGTATAATAACACTTCCTGTTATACCCCTACGGTATAAAATTTTCGTATACCGAAATATTCACGAACATGCAAATTCGAAAATGCGATATCTCGGCGAAAAAAAAAGATATTTGAGCAAACTCAACGCCATTTGAAAGAAAAAGACTTGTACTATAAGATCCCACACATGGATTTTTGAATAAAAAAAAACTCGCGGTGCTAGATAACCTCAAATATTTCAAAAAACAGTGTTTTTTGCACTTTTATGTTAGGTGATAGAGCAATTATGAGCCCATATTCGGATTCAGCGTGAACAATTACTTTGGAAACAACTATTCTTTGTCCAGGGCAAAATTTTGCAGGGTAGTGTTATTTAATATATAAAAAAAAAAATTGTAAGTTTGAGCATTCTTCCCCATCCAACACCACCACAGTAATATTAAGTTTCCCTTTAATTGCTCCGGCTGATATATCCACTCCCGGAAATGAGTTTTCTTCATTTTAAAGAGGTCATTTATCAACGTTATCAAAGTGCTCGGACAGTTCTTCCTCTTGTTCTACGTGTTAATTAAGTATGTACTACTTAAAGTTAGCAGAAAGTTTCCGGCAGAAAGCAAATATATCGATAATGAAAAGTCTCTTAACTATCTCACCAGAAAGTTACCAGCCGACACATTCCAGTCTAAACATATTATATATAAAATGAAAAATTGTGAGAACATTTGCTCCAAAACATTTTGTAAATAAGGTCACTGACGTTTTTTCCAATTTAAGGTGAATCGTTCAGTAGAATCGTAAATTTAAAATAATTTATTGGCTTGACTGCATCATCGCCTTTTAAAAGAAAATAATAAATTCTGAAAAAGAAGATTTAATTATAAAATATTCTGGAAAATGGAGATTACTTCGGTCTAAACAGACCAAAGTATTGAAATCCTGTCAAAAATGACGAAAAATTTGGTTGATCCAAAACCACTTTTCTCGACGTTTTGAAAGTCCCTGAGTCTGAAAAAGCAAAAAAAAAAAGAAAATGTCCGTCCGTCTGTCTGGATGTCTGTACCGGTTTGTCCGATTTGGAATTTTTTTTCGTCAATCTGTTTCTATGGTCAAGGCGGAGATTTGAAAAGCTTTTGGAGACTGTACGTCAAGAGGGTGAGGTACCTGCCATACGAATTGACCCAAAATACCTATACTGGTTTGATTATTGAATTGGGCATTGAATTTGGAATTGATTGGAAGGTTAAGTTAGGGATCAATTTGCGGGTTGTGTTGAAGTTGAGTTGGAGTTGAGTTGGGGTTGCATTGGGATGTAGTGAGTAGTTAACAAATTGTTTATATGATGGAACTTGCTTATTTATCAACCGATTAAGATGAAATTCGACATTTGTGTTGGAAATGGGATTCTAACATGTTTTTTGGATGTAGTTCTGGAATATGGCCAAGTATGATGGAACTTGCCTATTTCTCAACCTATTGTTATGAAATTTGACATGTGTATTGGAAATGGGATTTTGAAATGTTGTTTGGATGACGTTCTGGAATATGGCCAAGTATGATGGAACTTGGATATTTCTCAACCGATTAAAATTAAATTCGACGTGAGTTTTGGATGAGGTTCTGGAATATGGCCAAGTATGATGGAGCTTGCCCATTTATTAACCGATTACGATGAAATTCGATATGTATATTGGAAATGTGATTTTAAAATGAGTTTTAGATGAAATTCTGGATTATGGCCAAGTAGCGTGAAAGTTGGCTATTCTTTAACCGGGCATCATCAAATTTGGCATGTGTGTTGGGAATGGGATTCTAAAATAATTTTTGGATAAAGCTCTGGAATATGGCCAAGTAGGATGGAACTTGGTTATTCCTTACCCGATTATTATGAAATTTGACATGTGCGTTGTACGATTACGATACGATTTTTCGTGTTATATTGGATGCCTGTACCCCTGATTCTAAAGCTTTTGACCTGTTTGGCTGTTGTTGTATAAGTAAATATATGTTGGTTAAAATAGAAATCAGTACTGTCAAAACTGTCACACCAACTTTATGACACAGGTGACAGGTGAATGCTATCCCCATTGAAAACACAAAAGTCCAAAGTTCTGATCACCTCGTGAGGTTCCAGCCCTTTATATTTTAATTTTAAAACTACAATGAAAATTATTTGATTTAATTTTATATTTTATTCAAAACTTGAAATAGTTTTTAATTTTCTTTATTGTGATATTTTTTGTATTTTATTTTAAAAATACTAGTTTCGAGTTTCGCTCTTTGTCAATCTTCCTTTTCCAGAATTTCACCTTTTCTTTTAAAAGACGCTTTTGAATGATTCACTTTGAATTAGAAATAAAGTCAAATGATTTTGTTTCCGTTGACTTAACCCTGCGTGTGTACACTATGTTTTTTGAGACACGGTGTGTATACTGGGTCTTTTAGGGAGCAGCTGGATTTTCTAAGTTTTCTAAGTTTTCAAAAAATCTGGAAAAATTCTGGGTTACTTCTTAAAGTGTTATAAAAGTTCTAATTTTATTTATTTATTTTTAATTTATATTTTATTTTATTTAAATAAATTTAATTTATTGAATTTAAATTTATACAAGTTATTATTTATTTATACATCATTTTATACAAATTATTATTTATTTATACACCACCATTTGTACCGACTTTAAATATGTAATTTAGGTGTGGCCGGCAGCAAACACCACAAGCGACGTGCGGTCGCTATCGAGATTGAGACGAGACTGCCTATTGCCTAATGCCTAATCAAATTAATTTTATTTTGCTTTGTCACTTTTTATGGAAGAGTTTGTCTCTTCCATACAAAGTGACAAACACGCTTCGTTCTATTGTATTGTGTATGTGCAATAGGTGTGTTTGTTTGCGTTTGCGTTTGCGTTGGAATCGGTGCGTTGGGATTGTGGTGGCGAACGCATAACTTTAGATGAAGGAAAAGATGCGTGAATCGCCACAGTGTCTACTAGATAGCCCAGAAGTTACCAAAATCCAAAGTTTAAAACCGTTGCTAATAAAAATTGAAGAATAGTCGAAAAAGCCGAAAAAATCGAATTGCGTTACAAAATTCGTAACTACACTAAAGAAATATTTAAAAAAAACTGTTAAAGGCTTTTGAGGCTTAGACTATGAGCTTTCAAAAAAATATTGTGTCTTTGGCGTGGGCTCCATAAAGTTGAATTATTTAAGTACCTGAAAGGGGGCAATAGTTTACGGATTCAGGCATGTTATAATAGACGGAACGGTAGGAATTTACAGTGCTCAATTGTGGTAAAAGTGCGTTCGATGATTATCCAAACCGGCGGCAGCGTTTCGAACGATGCACAAGAATACATTGTTTTTTGTTTTCTTTCCAACTGCAAACAGAATTAGTTTTTGTAAATTAATTTAATGTCTAATTTATTATTTTGAACAATTTTATATTTCATTATTTAACACCATCAAAACGCGAAACTAAAAATATGGCCGAAAGGCAACACTATGGACCAACGTGTTGTCGTTTATAAATTTGAGACGAGATTGAATAAATTTAATTTTGTTTTAACTTTTGTTGTTTGTGTGTTTTCGTGTTTTAGATTGGTCCCGGCAGAAAACGCACAATAAAAATGTGTACCAGATGACACCGGATGCAACCAATGCGCGGCGAGCTCATGTTGGTGCCGGAGGAATATTTTGGAAAGGAATATTGTAGTGGTTCATTGGGTGAACTACCACAAGTCCATAAAAAATAGCCAAATCAGCATCAAATTACATAAAACATTTATTTTAGCCATGAAAAAACTGAAAAACTACGAGACTCGCAAAAAAACTGCTTTCATTTACCTTCGAAAAACCGACCTTGCGTGTACTGTACACTGACCCTTTTAGGGAACGGACATGACTTGCACTGGCTGGCGTTTGCAAGTAAACTACCAGACTCCGGCGTCATTTCAGCCTTTAGTGCCCACTACTATTCAGATTTTTTAGAGGAGGTAACCGAAGCCCGCCCTCTATTCATGAGAGGGAAATTTGAGTTTTAAATTTCGACTGTTCCTTCAAAGACGCAGTGTACAAACGCAGGGTTAATTTCTCTGCACCGAAATTTGCTCATTAATCATAAATAGCTATGTATTTCCAAGAGAAAAATTTAATTCTAATTATTTTTGAATTTTTTTTTCTGATGGAAACAAGTCGCGAATTATTTTTTCGGATTGAAATAAAACAACAAGTAGAAAAAACTATTTGGCGTCTGGTGTCAGGTGGTATAACTAACATTAGGAATGAATTAAATAATTCAAACTTTTGGTTTGAATTATTTAATTCGTGTCGCGAGCACTTGTTATAAAATGCTTATGGAAATCGACTTATGTTAAATATACAATGAGGGTTCAATTATTTTTCACACCCTTAAGTTTAAGGCGTTGTTCGCCAGGGAAATGCCTTTATGTTATTCAGTGAGACTAATTTTATTACAACGCCAACTAATAAATGATTACGATTATGAAATATACCATTTTTAAATTATTTTTTTAACTGCATATAGCCTTTCATCTTTCATAATAAAGTATGCATGTCGTACATTTGCAGATATGAATTGCGCCTTTATAGTTCGGCATTACAATAATTCATGTAATGTTGTTAAATTAACCATAATTTTTTTTCTTGTTTTCCGTAAAGATTATAAAATAATTAGCACAAAACTATTGTTGTACAAAATATATATTCTTTGTTGTTCTTGAGACTGTAATATAAAAATATTATATTTATCCTTCCTCAACAAACTTAAATATATACTTTTTATATTTTTAATTTTACCCTAATTGTCTCTACCAAAATAATATTTTTTCCACCGAATATATAAAAGATACTAATTACAATCGCTATATAATATATAATTTAGCGGTTATACACAAACACAATGTACGAGTAAATATAATTACGACACACATTAATAATTTTCAAAGTTACTACATGTAATTAAGAGAAGTAGTAGATTTTAATTTATTTTTATATGTACTGTACGTACTCGTTTATAATCAAAACACACACAAAAAATTACAGAAGACCTAGAAAAAAAAAAAAAATTGCTGAGTTTGTTATTTTTTTTTTTTTGTTTTGTTCTAGTGCTTCTGCTGGTTTCATTTTACTCAACATCCACTTGAGATAAAAACTAAATCAAAAGTTCTCACAGTCGTTATAATATAATAATATTCTGTAAAATACTTTTAGCAAAAAATAAAAACAGACAAAATGCTTAACTTAATTGCTTCAAGTCATTTAATTTATCCAGTAATCTTGATTTTAACCCAAATGTTCTAAAAATTAAAATACAAATTAAACATTTTAAAATTCAAAAACAAAAAATGTGAAAAGTAACAAAAAAAAAAAAAAATAAATTTTTAATTAAAAATAATTCCTATGGGGCAATTATAACTTTGGGATTGTACAGTTTCTTTTGTACATAACAAAAATATGTTCAGTACTTGTCTTTATGAGTTTATGTGTGTACAAGCAACATACATCGTATGTGTCTACATATTCTAAATAGAAGTACATAGAGTACGATTTTGTTGTAGTGTATTTCAAACGAACTCATAAATAAATTTATGCTGCCGGACGTTTTACCAGAAATTTGTGAATATATTTCTATTTTTTAGTTTTTGTCTGGGTTAGTTAGAATTAAGAATAATCTCGAGTATTTGATACGATAGTTTTATAATACATAGAATGGTTAAATTTTTTGGTTAACAATTATGGCACCGCTATCACAAAATATTCGGGTTATAAAATCTAAAATATTCATATAAATTTTCATAAATTTGATACATAAAAATGTAAATCCAAAAACACCCAGTTTCTTATTTATTGTATATTTTGTATGCTGTATTTATGATATAATTTTGTTGTAACTCCCGCTGTGTAGCATACATTTCCGAAAAAAAATTATAAAATTATATACATTTAAGTTTAAGGTTACTGAATTGGATTTTTTTTTTTTTTATATTCTGTATTCGTTATGTCTTGAAGAAGAAGACCAATGCAATTTAAGACGATTTCGTTTTTATTTTTTTTATGGGATTGTGTTTATTGCGCTTGAGAGAGATAATAATAATTATAAATGCCGCAATGAATGAAAATTACAAATTCACTTTACATGGGGTTTTATAATGTTAAAAGTTAAACATTTTTTTTTTCGATTGTTATAAATGCTTCCTACCTGCGTTTCAAATTTTGTTATATAAAATCTCAATTGACAATAGAGCAATTGAATGTCACGAGGGCGCTGTCGATATATGGATATTGTAAATTTGGAAAACGGAGTTAATTTTGATTTATTTTTGGTTATTTCATTGCTTTTGGAGTTTGAACAAAGACGAGCTAGGTGTAATTGCTTTTGAAATATTGCTTTATTTCATGCTTAGTTCATTTTAGTTCGGTACACAGTTCCGCGTTTACTTTTGCTTTATTGTATAAATATTTCGATTGTCGGTCTAAAGTGTTCTAAGAAGAGACAAAAAGATTGTTCCAATTAATTTTTGCAGCTGGCAGGAAGAAGCAGCGACATTTATATTAATTGCTGTTAGTTTCTATTTCATATTAGGTGTGCAATTAGGAACTCGGCTTTTATTTTTGTCAAATTCAACTTTATCGAAAAATTACTTGTTACAAAGATTATTAATCGAAATATTCGTCGTTACTATCTATGGTCTTTTACAATTTATCGGGAAGATGATGAATGCCTTCGCGATAAAAATTTGGTGGTTTCGAAGCAAAACAGACATCGAACCATGTCTTCAATTTTCGTGAACCGCTGGTCTTTCAAATATGAAGACATCGATTGATCTGAATAAGTTGTAATCAGAGCAAGCCAAGCCTGGGGAATAAACCGCATGCTGTACAACTTCCCAGCCTAAGGAAGAGATAAGTTCGTGGGTTGATTTTGCTGTATGTGGACGAGCGTTGTCATGCAGCCATATCACCTTCCTTGACCCACAAATTTTCTTTACCCCTCCAGAGCATCACTTAATTTGATCAATTGAGCCAGGTAACGTTTAGCTGTAATAGTTTAACCAGGTGTCAGAAGCTCGTAGAAAATGACTCCTTTCCAACCCCACCAGACACACTAATACTTTCTTGGCATGAATATTCATTTTTGCAACTTATGTTGATGGCTGGCCTGGATCAAGCCATGCTTTTCTTCGTTTAGGATTGTAGAAAATCCACTTTTGATCACCCTAATGACTTTGTGTAAAAAATTCCTTCTTTTGTACCGAGAAACTAAATTCATGCAGATGTCAACTCTTAGGTTTTTTTCTTCGGCCACTTTTGTTAGTTTGAGCAATTAGTCTGTGCAACATCTAGTACTTTTGATTAAAACGTCAAGTTTAGTCTTACGCACTTATTAGTTTATAGCGCATTGTATTTTTATTTGTTCCATCTCCAAGTCCAGGTTATGGACCCAGGACCGTGATTATAGTATAAAGGAAACATTGATAATCATTGAAACCACATTATTTTCGAAAAATTACAACTATTCATCGTAAAAAAAATGAGGGTAACTTTGTGTTCTGACCCGAAAATTTATTATAACCTCAAAAGAAAAAAAAAAAAATGGCTGATGCAACGAAGGTACAAATCACCAAGCTAAACGACGATAATTACGATCAACCTATCAAGTTTATCAGAAAGCTACATTGTTTTACTAACCGCTCTCGAATCACGAGCGGAGGCTGACTTGACGAAAAGCGTGGTGAAAAACAAATTATTGGAGGAATATAAACGTCGACATGATATCGAAAATGCGATTGTCAGAGGAGAAAATCGATTAAAGTACACTAACAACAAGGGACAAGTTCAGATCATTCCCAAATATGTACATATATTGCTTTTTCCGCAAAAAGAAGGGGCACGTAAAAAGTGACTGTTGCAAATTTGCATCATGGAAAAAGAAGAAGGAAGCAGGCAACCAAGGGCAAAAACAGGCAAATATAGTTCAAAATAAAGGTGATACAGTGGATGCGTATGTATGCTTAATCAACAATCGTCAGAATAAGGTAAATATATCTGAATAGTGTGTGGATCGGCACACATGAACAACGACAAGTCATTTTTCACATATTTGACCAAATCCACGATGAATTCGGTTACATTAGCCGATGTTAGTAATTTACCAATTAAAGGAACCGGCATTATCGAATTCAACAATGCAGCCACAAAATTCAGATTAATGGACCTGGACTTAAGTGTAGCTTACTGTCAGTTAGTAAGCTGGCTAAAAGCGGCTGTACCTTCATGTTTAAAGGTGAACAATGTGAAATAAACAAGAACGAAAAAACTCTATTTGTTCTTAAATCTCAATCAGCATAATCGAAATGCATTCATGAATGGCATAAGGTTCTTGGCCATCGCAACTTAATCGATATCAGGAAAATGGTGGAATGTGTAACCAATATGAAGATAGCAAAGTGCGATCATAATGATATTTGTGAAATCTGTCTCCAATGTAAGAAAACCAGAGATCCATTTCCACAACAATCGTACACAAAGACAACGGGTAAATTGGATCTAATACACACCGACGTATGCGGACCGATACAAATACCAACACCAAGAGGTAATAGATATATTCTTACCCTTATTGGTAGTCATACAAAATATTCGCATATATATTTGTTGAAACAAAAACCAGACGTTTGCGGAAACGTTATGGAATTTGTCGAAATGATGAAAACGCAATACGGCGTGACACCCAACGTAATCAGATCAGACAGGGGTGCTGAATATATGGACAATGTGCTGCGAAACTATTTAAAACAAAACGGAATTAAAACCCAGTCCGCAGTATCGAACACGCCACAACAAAACGGAGTTGCCGAACGCAAAATTCGGACCCTAATCGAAATGACACGGTGCATGTTAGCAAGCTCAAGTTTACATAAACGATATTGGGGCGCAAAAGTGACTACAGCAAATCATATAACCAACGTCTACCAACTAAGAGTGTAAAAACCATCTGGAATCTGGAACGATAAATCACCGGACTTAAGTTACTTACATATATTAGGATCACCTGTATATGCCCACGTACCGAAAGATCAGCGTAAAAAATTGGACGACACAGGCGAAATAAATTTCTTCGTGGGATTCGAACTTGGTACAAAAGATTATAGACTTCTGGATGTTAACCCACAGAAAATAAAGATCTGCCGTGATGTCAACTTTATGGAAGCCGAAATAAAAAACCAATCAAGCGATCACCGAACGGAATCAGCTGACAACGATAATCAAACGGAAACAGCAGACGGCGATCAACATCAACTCATTGAAGAAGTAGCGCAAAACGAAAATAATCCAGATTCAGAAGGGGAAGAAGAACAACCAGCGCGACGTTCTACAAGACCAAATAAGGGAGTGCCATCACAATAATTTATAATGGAAATAAATAAGGCAACAAACGAAGTAAATCCAGATCCTGCTACATATGATGAAGCGGTAAATGGTCCAAATTCTGAAAATTGGATAATGACTATAAAAGAAGAGATGAATTCGCTCCATAATTTTAGAATTTATGGGAAATAACAAAATGATCTCCAGGATAAAATGCAATTGGTTCCAAATGGGTGTAACTATAAGACGAAAACCGATCAAGACGGTAACATCGTCAGATCCAAAGCCCGTTTGGTAGCGGAAGGCTTTTCACAAAAATTCGGTTGATATTTCGACGAAGTTTTTGCACCAGTAGCGAACCCGACAACGTTGAAGATTCTTTTGGCAGTAGCGGGAAAAAGGAAGATAAAAGTTAAACATTTCGACATTCAAACTGCATATCTAAATGGAGATCTATCACATACCGTTTATGTGAAACAACCGAAAGGCTTTACGACCATTGACTGTACGGAGGTATGTAAACTTATAAAAAATTTGTATGGTCTCAAACAGGGTGCAAAAGAATGGAATAAGAAATTTGACACTGTCATGAATAAGAACAGGTACGAGAAAAGCGTTATATACATATCCAACCATGTTGATGATATTGTTGTAGCCTCAACAAATATCAAACTAATTGATGATTTCGAAATATTAATGAACAACAATTTTATCATCAAAAATCTTGGAAACCTATAATTCTATCTTGGTATCCAATTCAACAGAGATGAGAATGGCACGTTTTATCTAAATCAAGAGAAATATATTTTGAACAAGCTGCGTGAATTTAACCTGGAGGATGCAAAGAACTCGTCTACACCAATAAATGTCGGGTATCTAAGCCAGACAATGAACCAGGAACAGTTGGAGTCACATGAAGTTTATTGTAGTGCAATATAGGATCTTTACTCTACCTATCTACCAATACTAGGCCAAATGCGACTGGAATGAGGTAAAGAGAGTTTTCAGATACTTGAAAGCCACCAAATCTCTTAAACTTAAATTGGGAAACAACGAAAACGACCTAAGTTTCAAATGCTACGTTGACGCTGACTGGGCAGGAGACCATATAGACAGGAAATCAAGCGTCGGTTATTGTTTTATCTTCAACGAAGCGTTGATCTCGTGGGTCAGTCGAAAACAAACATTCGTCTCTTTGTCTTCGACAGAAGCTGAATTTATTGCATTTGCTGAAGCTGCACGCGATCTCATCTGGATAGAGCGCATATTCAACGACTTGGTCGAGACAATCGGAACTCTAATCAAAATATTCGAAGACAATCAAGGATGCATAAAATTGCTCAACAATCGAATTTGTCATCAGCGTGTAAAACATATCGACATAAAATACAAATTCGTACACAGCTTTATAACTTCAAACAAGATAACAGCCATTTATTGTCCCACCGATAATATGATTGCAAATATGCTGACGAAACCACTAGATGGACCAAAATTGGTTAAACACACGAGAGCAATTGGTTTAATTTAACGCTACTACATTTTGAGAAGGGGTGTTAGTTTGAGCAATTAGTTTGTGCAACATCGTACTTTTGATTAAAACGTCAAGTTTAGTCTTACGCACTTATTAGTTTATGGCGCATTGTATTTTCATTTGTTCTATCTCCAAGCTTTCTAATTCTCAATTATCGGCCATAATTAACAAGTTTCTGAGGAACCCATTTGCCTTCCTTCGTTATCTTTCCCACTGCATGAATTCGAAGTGATATTGCTTGATGAGTAATTCCAATAACTGTTCTGCAAGCTCTTTTTGAGTTTAACACGGATTTTCATTCTCTTTTTTTCTTTGCCTTCAAATTTTTTTACTGCACCTGAACGTGAATCGTCCTCAAGACTAACATTGCCATCACGAAATCTTGCAAACCAATTTTTTAATAGTAATAGTAATATTTTATTAAAATGTAAGTAAGCCGAAGCTTTTAAATAACAATCATATATACCAATTTACAATAAGAGAACAAAACAAAAATTAGCATCATATTCATAACTATACATAATAGAAATAAGAATATATACACACTATTCACATTATCGATGTGCAGTTATCAATTATGCGGAATTATTCCTAACATTAGTTCTGTTAAAAGGCAAGTTAATATTTTTTGTGCGCAGTGACTGGGAAAAATTTAATTTATCATGCAAATACTATGGCATACTCGATTTGTTATACGAAAAATAAAAGCGGCAGTTCTACAGCAGTAAAATTGAAACAAATCGCACCCAAGAATTATATCTTTATACCCAGAGACATGATCTAATTTTCTAAGATCATAAATATATCGAGTACAATTATTAAATATAACCTCAAGTATACGTCTTGAGGAACTATCACATTTGTTATAAATTACATCACAATAGCTGAAAATGAGTACAACCAAACTTTTATTTAAATAAATTCTTAAGTGAATAGGGCAAAACTTTCTTATCAACCTATGTGTTATACAAGCTATAATTAACACGCTGGCACAAGGAACTCATATGATCGTTCCAAGAAAGGTTTGAGTACAGTATGAGCCAGAAAGAAACAATGCTTTACTTTTACCTGGATTAATTGAAAGTGAATTATTTTTGGCCCACAAAGAAATATTTCTAACGTCAGAATTAAGTCGCATGGCAATTTCATTAAATTCTGATAGGTTACCACCAATATACAGTTGCAAATCGTCAGCATAAAGATGAAACCGACAAATTATGGTTCGCCATGGTAGATCATTTATATAAATAGAAAAGAACAAAGGACCCAATATGGATCCCTGAGATACTCCAGCAAGTATCCCATCAATACACTTCACAAACTGCTTACGATTACATAAATATGAATGTATCAATATAATAGCAGAATTGGGAAACTTATAATACAAATACAGCTTCCGTATAGCAACTGGATAGGATTAACGCAATCAAATGCCTTAGAAAAATCGAAGATCACCAAAATAGCCATCGAATTCCGATTGTCCAAAGTAGACAACAAGGGCTGTATGTAGTAGTGCTACAACCGGATTTGTACCCGGATTTATATTTCCAAAGAAAATCAAATTTATTAAGGTGCTCCTGGATCTGCAATTGCATAACTTTTTCCAAGACTTTAGATAGAGCAGGCAAAATACTAATTGGACGTATATCACCAATACCAGAAATAACATCCTTTTTAGGTAGTGGTGTGCAATTATCGCATTCAATACTGTAAGTTCATCAACGCCATCAAATATAAAGGCATCATTTCCAGAACTACAGAAATCAATATCAGGTATGGGCAAAACCCCCAATAGATTCACAAATATTACAAACCCCAGATAAGATTTGTTCCGCGGAAAATTCAATGGCTGAATCACCTATAGAGCTTGAAATACCTAGTTTTTCAAATTATTCCACGTTGTCTTAGAGTTATGAGCATTCTCAAAATAAAATTTATGTTTGGCTTGATGGATGTTTTAATCAGTTTTATTTCTAAAAAATTTAAAAGATACTAAATCAGCATCCAACTCAAACAATTTATATTTTTTATGAGCCAAATCCCTACATTCCATTAAATTTAATATATATGAATTTAACCACGGTGTGCAGTAGGGCATTTATTAATGATAGTTTTCCGAGGTACACAAGCAAAATCTAGGCAACTTAAAACATTTTTCGAATTAAGGAGAAAATTTTTAAATTAAGGCCTCTATTCACAAAATGTAAAAATTCTATAGCTGTAACTTTACGGAAATTGTTTATAGAGCAAAAGTTACAGAGTACTAAAAATTGGTATTCACAAACTGTAAGAACTTCGCCACTGTAAATAAATACATTTGAATTCGTCGCCGTAAGAAAAATAGTAGCCTTTGATAAATCGAAATGTCAAATAACGAATCATAACAAATCATTCTGTCTTGAAAGTCAAATGAAAAAAGAATGTATATTTATGAGATTTTTTGCAGGTTATAGACAGGTAAGTAAACTATTTTTGCACAGAATATGATCCGACGTAGCCTTTTCCGTGAACTAAATCCCGGCTTCGTAAAAAAAATAATGCATACATGCGTAAATTTATTTTTAAATTTTGGCGGCCATCTTTTGTAATCCGGTAGCTGACATTTCACGCTCAAATACGAGAAATGGGGTGATCACTTTGTACCTTCAGTTTGTTGGCTTATAATATCAAGATATGTAGCTTTACGTCAACAAATTTGTCACTGTAAACTTACAGAGCATAATTTTCGTTTATAGAGTCTAGTTACATTTTATAAATACCATTCTAGTACTAATCGGAAATTTTACGGTTATAGAGCTAATTTGCATTTTGTGAATAGGGGCCTTAACTTCGTAATTAAAGAAATTTTTCAACGAATAAATTATCTAAATACAACTTTAAATAATTTACAAGAACAAATTAAGATCAGTTTTCCCCAACATATTTTCGAAGATTTTTTGGCATTAACAAAATTCGATAAAATTACTAATTTTGACGACATTGATGTCTAAAGCATATCAATACCTAAATATATTGAGCCGTGAAGTTTCTTCAGCTTCAGAAATTATCGAATCATCTGTGTATCATAATTTTGTGAAAAGTGAAACGATTGATCCTGTGTGAACAGTTGAAGAAAAGAAAAATATACAATCAACTTAAGAAATTTGAAAATTCCGTTGGACACTTTGAAAATTCTAAAATTAGGTAATAAATGTTGTCTACCTTTTAAAAACGATTTGGTCCCTTATAATAGTATTATAGCAAATTAAGAGAGAAGTATTTCAAATTTATATAAAGCGACCCATAAGATTAGTTGGAATAGATTAGTTATTATCATAACAAATCTTAAGTCAGGAAATTCGGACACAAAATTTTTGCGCATTTAAGAAATGCAACAAATTCGTGAAGCCCACAAAGCAAAAACTAAACGAAAATCCCGAGCTGTATGTATTGAAAGCTGATAAAGGCAATGCAACGGTACGTATGCGGAAAACAGTGTATCTAAAATTTTTGGAGTAGGCTTTGACTTGAAAGTCAGACAGTTGCGTTATTTTGTATTTTCTTTAAAAATAATTATTTTAAATTTTTTTGTTGTGTATATTAATACAAATAATCTGGAACGCCAAAATATTTAAACCGCGAGGATCCGAAACGTCATACTCAATTTGTACATACACTTTGTTTAAGACTTGGAATTAGGGTCTCTTACCATATAAGGGAAACCGATAACTAAGGTCTGAGGACGAAGTGTACCAACAGCGCTAATTAATATTTCATTTTTACGTTATTTTATTTTGGTCGATTATGTATACACTATACGGCGAATTCAGAAATGAAATTAAAAATGTTATTCTACCTGTATTTTTAAATTTAATTAGACAATTTTGGAATGAAACAAAAATTAAAAGCAACACAAATTTAGGCTTGAATGTTTTTTGGGAAGCGTTAAAATTGGTTCTAAATCACACAGCTTTAAATGAAAGATTAAACATATTAAGGGAGAACACCACTGTGAGATTTTCAAAAAATCGATTTTTTTTTGCCTTTAAAAAATCTTTTAGACCCTCAAAAATATGATACAAATTCGTTTATAGCTAAAAAAAATTTTTTTTAGAAGGTTTTCAAGCATTTTCCTGCGAGCTCTTATTGAGAAGTTATTGATACCAGAAACTTTAAACACGTTTTTCTCGAAACCGTGTTTTGGAAATCTGCACGCAGCAGAACTCAATCAATTTTTGATGTGATTGTACATGAGTTTTTTTTGATTCATTAAAAATTAAAAAAGATATACAACTTTTTATATGAAAATTATAGTCGAAAAATGAAACTTTTTCTTCAAACTTGTCTCAATTTTTTATTTTTTCGAATTTTCTAATTTCCTCATGTAATTCGATGGTAAAACTAATATATTTCATGAAAATATTGTATTTTGTGTTCCAGGAACAAATTTAAGACACTTCTACTGCGTGCAGCGGAGCGACTCTAGGCAAAATCACTTCTACTAAAGCTACTCTAGCGCCGCCATTTTGTATTTCTTTTTACATAAAATTTTTTTTTTGTTTACTTAAATATATGCCAAATATAGCCTTAAGCTTAGGACATAACATCGGAAAAAAATACCATAGTATCAGAAAAAAAGACCATAGTAGCATTTTTTAGAATTTTTTCAACTAAAGTATGAAATAGGTAGGCGGGGCTTATATTATTTAAAGTGATTTGGTTGGTAGAGAATTTAGAAAATGATACTATGGTATTTTTTGCCGATGTTATGTCCCAAGCATAAAAGTTTTTTTTTCTCTAAACCCAACCCATTTCTCAAAAAAAAAAATACCAAATTAAGCACTTGAAAATGGTAGGTCACAGTGGTGTTCTCCCTTAACAAGTAATTAGCAAGTATTCAGTTCCTCAATGGGTCTACCAGTTAGTCCAACAGTAGCCAATTTATTAATGGAGTATGTTGAAACGGAGGTTATGAAAGCAATCTTCCATTAAACCTATTTTCTTTTATAGGTATTATTGCGGCTTTTCCAAATCCAGAAGTGGACAATTTTCTAAATATTATTAATAGATTTACTCTGCGATTAAATTTTACTTGTGTTTTACTTGTTTAGAAAATTCCCGACAATCTCAAAATTTAATTGTTGAAAATACTCGTAAATTTTTTTGAACCATACCAAACGTGAAAACTATTTTCGAAAAAATTGAATTTGTGTTAAAAAATTACATAATACAAGTTGTAGATAGATAGTGTATTTCGAAATTTATTTCCAAAATTAAGACCAAATTCAAAAATTGTTACGATCCAATTTAATTTATAGATTAACATGGTGTTGAGGAAAGGAATATATTGGGCAGACTAAACAACATTTAGAAAGAAGAATTTACCAATATGTTTACGATTCTAAAAATGCTTTTAAATTATCGCATAGTGCAATATCGAATCACTTAAACGAAAAAATTTATTTTTTTTATATGCTGGATAAGGATCATACAAAAAGGATAATTTTAGAAAATATACACTTACAACAAATCCAAATTAACTCTCAAAATTTAACAGGGAAGTTTCCAAATATTTAATTAAAGTCCTTTATAAGTTTTTATTTTATGAAGGGGAGTTTTTATTTTATATAATTATTAAAACATTTCTTCAATTTAATTTTATAAAGAATAGCTTTCAAATCAAGCTACATTTGAATTTTTGTTACATAGTTTTGAAAATTTTTTGGAAACAATTTTTATTATTATTTTGATTGTTCTTTGAAAATGGTGGAAAATACCACCGAAACGTCGGAGATTAAAGTTTGTGAAAAATAAACATAATAAATAGGATGCCAACCAAATAAATAACATCATATTATTCAAAGAAGCTTGTGACATTGGAACTTCAAATAACCCAGTATAAGGTGTAGTAATATGTTGCAATTTGCAAAGCCATTACGTCAATATAGTTAAAAAATACACTCAATGACGATTTTATAGATAAAGTTTTAGATATTCATTCTTTCTATGCAGTGTTGTTTTGTTAAACGTTTCTTTATTTCGCGGCGAGTCTTAAAGAATTTCGATATGTTCTTTTCGACCCGCTTCAACTTTCTTATTATGAATTCCGCTATCGAAAAGGATGTAAACGCATTCATTTAACGTAATAAACGCACTCATTTAATGACGTTTATTAGTGTACGCGTCATTATTTTGAGAATAGTTTTGATTTTAGTACAATTAAATTTATCTTTACCTTTCTCGAACTGTTTTTTGAATAAAAATAAAAGACCTGTCAATCGAACTGACGCAAAATACAACAAACGAGTGACTTTGTTAAAATCTTCAATTTTAACTTAATCGGAAAACTGTCCGCCTTATTTTTGTTGGCGGAATTTTTCTCGCTATCGAATGGATGGCGAAAATGTATCGTGTTTCGTGATCCCAAATTCACCATATCGTGAAAAAATTCTTTCGTGGCGGAAATCATGATAGGGCCCCAGTTCTCTGATTTTTCGTATAAAATAAAAATAAAAATCAACAAAAAATTAAGACGACTAGATGTATGTTTCAAATTGTTTCCTTGTTTTAAAACAATTTGAAAGGAAAAAATTGTTTTTGCTTGTACATATTAACGATTTTGTAACTCTGATACAACATCACTAAACAACACCGAAAATTCGGTAAATTTATTTTTTGTTCAATGTTCTTTGAAATAATTTTATCAATAAATTTTTTAAAATAAAATCAGTTTAATATATTATATAGAGTGGCTCCAGCTACGCTGCCACTTACGTTATTCACCATACTAAAAAACTTAGGTTTTTCTCCATACTAAATTTTCTATTTCATCTGTAACTCGTTGAATAGGAATAGCTAGTTATAGAAAAAATAATATTTCATATTCATCAACGTTATCAAAAAACCACAACAAACGATTTTTATTTTTCCTTTTCATACAAAATTTTAAGTTAAAATTCATATAATTATATAACCACAATATAATTTCTTTTGATGGGGTTTTTTTGGTTTTGTTTACTATTTATTTGACCAAGGGCATATTTATCCATTGTATTTTGAGCACTTATCACTTTTAAAAATTTTGCTGAGCAAAAATTTAATTTGATAAGTTCAACTATTTTGTTCCATAAAGAGAAAATTACATAATGTTGTTGTATAAAAATTACATGTTTAGTTGCGAATACAAAGCATTATCCTTAAAATATTAATAACGCTTTGCAAAACTCGCTTTCTAATCAATATTAGCTGAATTTCATAACACCAAGCTATCCGGATCAAATCACATTTTACATGAAAACTTTGATCCAAAAAACGAATTAGGATCAAAATGGGTCTATGGTTTCCATGTAAAATGTGATTTGATCCGGATAGCTTGGTGTCATGAAATGCAGCTAATATTTGCTGAATGATAATTATTTTTTTACAATAAAACATTTAGCAAATTTGCTGTAGAATTCAGTGAACCAACTACACTTGGGTGCAAAAAAATCGCACATTGATCAATTTTCCACAAAAGTTCAAAAATATAAAAAAAATCCAATGTTTGTTTAATTTTTTTTAATGCAGATTCAAAGTTAATTTCAATACCTATCCAGTGGTACCTTTTTTGTACTTGTAACATGCCAACAAAGTGATTTTTTTTGTCAAATGCATACAGCATGCTTTCGAATTAAATTATAAAAATAATTCAACAAGATCAATACAATAGCATGCCATGAAATATCTCGCTCGGAATTGTCATCATTCGCATATCGACACTTAGTCTGAACGGTCCTCTAATAATTACGTCTTCAACCGGAGCAAAGAAATGGATACCATACCAGAGGTAGCCGCACAAGTGGTTGCACTAATTGAAGCGGGGCAGAGTCGAAGTGAAGTGGCTCGACAACTAAATTTAAGCCGATTCTCCGTTCGTCGAGTGTGGCAGAGATATCAGAAAACTGGTGGCTTCAGATGGCGAGAAGAATCTGGCCGACCTAGTGCTACAGCACAGCATGATGACCGCTTTCTTGTAACAACTTCGTTGCGAAATCGTCCTATGAATGCGGTTCAACTGGGACGGCGGCTCCAAGAAGTTCGTGAAGTCGAAGTTAGTCGGTGGACAGTTAGAAGACGACTTCGAGAAGTTATTCTGACTCCACACAGACCAGCAAACGGGCCGAAATTGACACCAGCCCATCGACCCGTCGTGAGTTCGGTCGAGAGTAGATCGACCCATTAGATCTATTGTAGATAGATCGTAGAGGAATGGGTGGCGATACCTCAAGATTTTGTGAAAACTTTGGTGAGATCAATGCTTCATCGAATGGAAGCTGACATTCGGGTAGAGGAGGGAATACTCGTTATTAATAAAAATATTTTTTTCTGATTTCCATGTTTTAATTCGAATTTTACTACTAATTTTCATGCTGACAAATTCACAAAAACGTGTACCTCAGATGTTTACCCCCAAAAATCAGTTTGATGGTACGTATAAATACAAAAAAGGTACCACTGTATAGGTATTGACATAGACTTTAAAAAAATAAGCATTAAAAAAAATTAAACAAATATTGGATTTTTTTGATATTTTTGCACTTTTGTGGAAAATTGAGCAATGTTCGATTTTTTTGCACCCAAGTGTAGATGAAATATATTTTATTCGATTAATAGCAAATCGGAATAAGAACAAGTTCCAATTATTATTTGATATTTTTCTATTCATTCACTTGTTTCGAGATACAGAATTATGTATATACAATGTGATGATTGTTTATTAGTCGATAAATTACTGTGAAACGTACACGTAGATTATTTTTTAGTTATGCAAGTTTACGTAAACGACGATACGATGAGTAAACGTAATGCTTTGATTAAGAAAAAAACTTGCGTTATTGGAGAAAATAAAAACGAGGGAAAACGTCCTTTTTGGTACTTTTAATTCTACTAGTAAACAGCAAAAGGAGACAGCATGGAAAGAGGTATTAGTTAGTTAGCATCTACCGGCAAAGATTGAAAGTATGCTAGAGCTCAACCCTCATACAACCGGCGCATACTTAACATTTTGGAGCGAGATTCTAAAGTGGTAATATGCCCAAATTTACCGGAATGCTACGTTGAGTCAGGTAGCTCAACGAAATCAATTGAATCAATTAACGATTCAAACAATACAATCAAAAGGAAATGCGAAGAACAAAGAAACGAAAGGAAACGCCCAAATAGTGAGTTTCAAAATCTAGACCGCCAAAACTTGAGCTGATGCTGATGAAGGTAGAAATTTACCATCGACGATTACAATGTCTTAAAATAGAAACGGACAAATAATATGTCTTAGTGCCCGTAGCCACACGAGATCGACGTACAACCACAACAGATATAATTTCTGACATTTTATTTAAGGTTCATGTATAAAATTTTTATTTTAATATTTTATTATAAATTTGAATTAAACAATTTATCTGAAGAAGCTTAAAATATTATTTAAGTTTTCGATCGCACTCTGAATTCATTTCGTGTTTAGTTTCCATTTCCAGCAATACATTATGTATTAGTTTGTTGTTACTTCAGTGCCATCAACCATCAATAAATCCCACCTTCTATATTCTCGAGCTATCGTGCAAGCAATATTGTGTATTGTTGAATAAGTGAGGCCAATTTTTGCTGCGGTTCTAGGATGTAGTCTTAAATAATTCAAAGGGAACTTTTCTTTTAAAATTTCAAAACTAACCTCAACTAGACGACGAGTTTTTTTGGTGTGCTTTATTAAAATTCTAGACAGAATTTTTATTTATCGGTCAGATCAACCAATTTTTGAGTGAATAGATCGCCTAAAATAAGTGTTTCTTCAATGTAAATAACATCAGTTCAATTTTTTTTTGTAAATAAATTACTTGTGAAATATTTCTGAGTTACGCAAAACTCGAGAAATTATTCGGTACGCATATCATCAGTAGTGATGATAGATATACATTTAGTGAATGATTTCCGGTGTCTATCAAAAAACAAACTTCGTTATTTGATGGTGCATCAATACTAATAATTGTACCATAAACAGATCCACAAACATTTGGAAACCCTCCTTTTATATAAAAATTAGGGGCAATATCCGCCACGTTTTCCGGCCAACACATAATTTTTTCAAATAAATTTTCGACTATTGAGTTACAAACGCGACGTACTGTGGTGCAAACAGTCCCCTTTGTAATGCCGAGCACGGTAGCCACACTATGATATTGGCATCCATTGCCCAGCCAATGAAGGCACAGTAATAGTTGTTGTTTTGGGGTAAATGCCCCATTTTTTGTGGTTTTGGCCTGAATCACGTCTCCAATATTTTGTAAAATATATTCTGCTTGCTGAATTCTTTAAATGTATCCTCTTATGATACATCTTTTTATTTATTACACTGACTTAACTAAACTTATCACAAAGTGCAATGCAAACTTTTATTTAGCAAAGAAAATATCAAACAACTGAAAAATAAAAACCCATTAACTGTACGAATGTGAAGTTTCCGACAAAACGCTAAAATTAACAAAACGTATATGTATACAAAATTTGTTAAATTAACAAAAATATTTATAAGTATGTATGGGTAAAACAGTGTGGGTAAAGCAATGTTATAATAAAATCGCAAGATTTGTTAGATTACCAAAAATAAATTTTTTAAAACATTAAGCTTAACAAAGAATTGAAATACATAATTTATCAGCTAATACGAAGTATGTAGGTTTACTGTATTGATAAGTGGGTCAATTCACAGAGATGTATCCGGAATACGACCTTTACCAATAATTAGCTTAAGGGGTGTTCTTTGAAATAGAAAAGATGGGATTACTCTACGGTCTACGGAGAGAAGGAACCTTTTGTTATTGCGTGTGAACACTTGAAGTATATATATGAAAATATATGTATGTAATTTAGAGGTTCACTGTATTAAATACTGGCCAAATCACAGAGATGTTCCCGGGATATGACCTTAACCAATAAATTAGCTTAAGGGGTGTTCTTTGAAATAAAAATGATGGGATTGGGAAGTGGATGTATTGTTTCAAATGTTAAGACACAAGGGTTTTTGTTTTCTATTAAAACTCTGTGAATCAATTCTCTTATTTCTTCATTCGTTAATAACTCAAGGGCTTCACAAAACGAAGACGATAATTTTAATTGCCAATCATTAGTTTTGGGTTTGATTTGCGTATTGCTTGTTAACATACCAGGAACTTTGGATTTAGAACGGTTCAAATCAATATTTTTTGACGTTAATGGTTTCGTTTGGGCAATAAACTCTAACACAATTTCGTCAGAAACGTCTGATGATTCTCATTCAAAGGCTCATCGAAATCAATATTGGTGGCAGGAATAAATGTTAAAGTCTTTATTTCATTAAAAGATGACGTATCAACAGTAGAAACATCAGAACGACTGACCGCCTCTACATTTTGTTTTGAATAACCGTAATGTGCATTATTCTACAAAAATTTTCCATATCAGGTGTTTTGTACCTAGTAAATTTAAAATTTTCAGGGTCTACATTTATGCTGCCTAAAGCATTGAAAATAGCCTCAGCATTGATATTTTGGGGCTTTTTCTTATAATTATACTTCTTTTCCTTCATTTTAAATTATATATTACAACTTAATATGTAAATTAAATATTACAAACTAAGTATATGTATTACTAAAATTACGTTTAATCCATCACCTTAAAATACTAAAAACTATACACTAAAATAACAATTAACCCAACCATCTAATAATTAAACTACAACTAAACAAATTATGTAATTCACAAAATAAAAAATATAGAAAATAAAATCATAATTCAAAAATAGAAAAAATTTAATGGCAAAATCAGAATGTCCATTAGAAAGCAAGAGTCCAAATTCAAAATCCAAAACCAATTTATCAAGTGTTCAATAAAAATAATCTGCAAAAAAGAATGTCCAAATTAATGCTGTGCTGGGGTCAAAAGGTTATTAAAAGCAATCCAATAATTCAACAATACACAAAAATGTGTTCTAAACAAAGACACAACTGTAACGCATGTAGGTAATTTTCGATTTTTACTAAAACAGAAAACTATTTTACAATATAATATCAATATGAGGCCTTATATCAAATCAGGAAAAATAAATAATTTTATTCATATAAATTAAATATTTTTTGAAAATTTTAAATACCTTTTGAATTAGACTTGCAAATTATTCGCAAAAAACTTTAAAATAACATAAGACCATACCTGGACTACGCGCTAAAAAAAGAATAATCCTATTTTAATATCGCATGTCCGCACGCAATAACAAAAGGTTCCTTCTCTTCGTAGAGTAATCCCATCATTTTTATTTCAAAGAACATCCCTTAAGCTAATTATTGGTTAAGGTCATATCCCGGGAACATCTCTGTGAGTTGGCCAATCTGTAATACAGTGAACCTCTAAATTATATATACATATTTTCATATATACATACTTCAAGTGTTCACACGCAATAACAAAAGGTTCCTTCTCTCCGTAGAGTAATCCTACCATTTTTATTTCAAATTGCATCCCTTAAGCTAATTATTTGTAAAGGTCATATCCTGTAACGAGCTCGTTAGGTGAAGCCAAGCATGTTGGTTGCTGGAAGCCTAACTTCGGAAGGAGGTTCTTTTGGCTTCTGACCTCGTACGTTTAATTATCACATGCCCCATCAGATAGTGACCAGCACCGTAATTCGCACATCATCATCACGTATTTCAATTAAAACGCCATCATTTCCAAATCAACGATTCAATCGAATCCATTTAATTATTATGCTGGAAACACATGAGCAGAATTTCTGCTAGCAGCACTGCCGGCAGAAATTTGGGTAAATTACATGAGCGTCTTTTTTGACAAACAGAATATTAATTTGTGGTATTTATTTGATACATATTTAATTTTAATGTATAATTTTTTTAAATGAATGATACCTTATTTTGTCACAAATTATTTAATTTGTATCCTCCAATTTGGCACTTGCCACACAAAACTTATTTTCTGTCAACAAATTAAAAAAATGCATAGAAAAAAATAAAAAGTATACAAATTGTACTAGATTTTTTATCTTTTACGTAATGTAGCCTACTGATTCGCAGCAAAATTAGAAATAGAGACACAAAGCAGAATTCTGCTCGGAAAGCAGAATTCATGTATTTAAATTCATTTAAACTTGTGTATTCTAATTTTGCTGCTTACAGAATTCTGCTCATGTGTTTCCAGCATTAATATAATCAGAACAAAAAAAATAACTAGATTATATGATAATTACTCTCGCCACATTACTACTATTGATTCTCCCTTTTGTGACAATCATAATCCCATGAGAAAATAAAACCAATATAAATAATTCCCTGCTACAGTAGGGTAGACTTCCCACCGTGTGATTCTCACCGAAAGTCAACTTCTCCCAGGTGGATACAAAAATATGTTTGCCGAAAGAAAAAAAATATATAAAAATTGTTCAAAAACTTATCCGTTTCTTGATAATCCTTCCAGGAGCGCTCGTGGTTAGCCGTTTACTATATTTTTTTTTAGTTTCGTTTTTACTATTTTCTAAAAGACAAAATGATAAATTTTTCCTCTTCTGGGCAAAGATTATCCACCCACACACACAGACGCCCGGATCTAAACACCCACCGTACGTACTGTATTATTAGTTTACGTCGTTATTTTTGTTTTCTCATGGTTTTGCGATTTTATTCACGGATATAACAATTTACCGACCGTTTCAATTCCAAATATTACGGCCACTAAAATTTAATTAAGCTTTTTGCTAATCTAATCTAATTACTATTTTTAATGTAATTTTAATCTAATTCTAATATAATTTTTTTATAACAAAGAGTTCAATTCCAACTAGCTAAGTTATAGTCCACCACCACCACGCCCGCTAAAATGACGTCGTTTCTAGTTGGGATTGTATTTTATTTTTTTCTTTCCCCCTTTTTTTTCCCGTTAACCCTGCGAAATTCGAGGGTCTTTTAATTTTGTTTTTATGATTAACCAGACCGAAAACCTGTTCTGTGGGTACTGAGTCCTTTTTTTCCACGTTCCTTGACCCGGGAAAACCAAAGTTTCCCCTCTCGCTCCCAACACGCGGTAACTCGTCGGAATAGCGGATGATGTTGCCCCGTTTGGATTTTATTGTTTATACATATTACTGTTGGTGGTACCCCTATACACCGACACACGGGCTGTTGTAGTACCGAATCTTTGCCTTCCACGCTTAGCACAAGGGAAAAGAAATATTTCTATTAAATAACGTTGATACCACGGGAGATCGTTTGGGCTTACCTGTTGTATCCCGTTGAGTAAGGTAATACGTGCTGTTTAATCTCCGACTCCGTTACCAAGGCTACATCCAATAATTTAATAATGGTATCTTAATCGTTCTCGATGGCGGCCGGCGGATAAACCAGGCCACGCGGTAGTAAAGTGAACCTGCACCTTGGATTTGCTACCTTTCCAACACTCACCCGGAAGAACGAGTCACTGTATATAGCGTAGTTTAGCGTTAGATAAATTTTTTTTTTCTCACTGGTAAATTTTAATCAACTTATTTTTCACTTTATTTTGACGTTGTGTATCACACCGAAGTCACTACTAGAATCTTCTACCAATGCATATTATTTTTTTATTTTTGTTTGTTTTACTCTCTCTCTCTCTCTCTCTCTCTTGTTACACTACACGTTTTTTACTCAACCCTTTCACTTACGATGATAACTGCCATCTGTTTTTTTATTTTTTTAGTTTTTGTCGTAAAATAGTTTAACCACCGAACACCGTAGGGTTCAACCAACAATAAATTTAGTACAATATTCGTTCGACCTTGATCACCCAACCTAATATAATATTCTCCCTTTTGGTTTAACATGATAAACGTCAAAATAAACTAAACCATTTTTATTGGTGTAAGGTACGTGCAGACTCGAATTTATATACATTTTTACCTTATTTATATTTGGATTGTTCTTTTACTGCCACCAACATAAGAGGACGCAAAAGATAAACCACTGCTGCTGGACCGAATTGTCAGATTCCAAGTATTCCAATAATGATTTATATGATCCAAATGATTCTTTGTTCTCCTTTTTTTATTTTTTTTTATTTTTAGGTTATGATTCTGAACGTGAAGATGGCTTGTAGGATTTTCATTTACGCTACGATACAGTTCAAATGTAATGAATAATGATGAACAGCGGTTGGAGTGGGTAATCGTATAGACCCAATCAAGAAATTAAAGTTCCAATCGTTACAATCCCGGGAACATCTATGTGAGTTGGCCAATCTGTAATACAGTGAACCTCTAAATTACATATATTTTCATATATACTTCCAGTGTTCACACGCAATAACAAAAGGTTCCTTCTCTCCGTAGAGTAATCTTACTATTTTTATTTCAAAGAAGCTAATTATTGGTAAAGGTCGTATCCCGGGTACACCTCTGTGAATTGGCCCATATTCAATACAGTGAACCTACATACTTCGTGTTAGGTGATAAATAAGTTATTATTTTTAGGTATTTGTGTTCGATTATAAATGTATTTGAATTCTTTATTAAGCTTAATTTTTAAAAAAAATTATTTTGGGTAATTATTGATTTCTGCTACTAAATCTAACAAATCTTGCGATTTTATTATAACACTGCTTTTACCCACTGTACCCATACATATAAATATTTTTGTTATTTTTGATGTTTTGTCGGAAACTTCACATTCGTTTAACTGTTTGGTATTGTGTTACAATTGCAAAGTCTTAGGCGCAGTTTACTTAGGCGCATTTTACTAAAAATACTAGATTTTAATTTTATCACTGGTAATTGCATTGCAGACCAGTCAAAGAGACAAGTGTCCCAAATTGTTTCAGCAGAACGTAGTGAAATTGTTACTTTCTGCGGAATTATTAATGCCGCTGGTCATTCGATTGTTCCTGTATTTGTTCATTACAAGGACCTCGCGTTCATTACAAGGACTTTTTTCCACGAAGCCCCAAGTGGAAGTTTAGGTTTTGCATCTAGAACAGTATTTTGGATGACAGTAGAACTTTTCTCAGAAGTTTTTAAGCACATTCAGCTGCAGACACGTTCAAAGAAACCCGTAGTTACTTGCTAATGGACAACAACAATAGACATTGTTCTTTACTTGCAATATATATAATTCGGCTAATAATTGCAGTTAAAAATACCGCTTATTTTAAAAAGGAAATTAGACAAAAAAGATATTTTTACAATTAATTTTTCTGCGTAGTAAAAAAAATATTTTTTTTTAAAACACGGAGTAGCTCGAGCAACTGTCACATTCAAATCCATTTCTTTATCTCAATATTAGCTGTGAGGGAAAGTTCTGACATTTTTTAAATAAAATAAAAAAAAAACAAAGTTTTTTTTTCGCTTTTGTTGTTTATTGTGATTTGACGTAGTTAACTGATGAATTCCGAGCTTGAATCCCACGGTAACCGGGCGATTCCACTAGACACAATTCCACTGGACGCATTTCCACTAGCACAATTCCACTTGACTCAATTCGACTGGGGAACAATTTAACTTGCATTGTAACTTGTAAAGTTACACGGAAACGCAAACATATATGTATGTACTTTAATATTTTATTGGTGTTCATCTTTCAATGAACAAAAAATAAATCCTAATCTTGGAATTTTATCACTCTAATAACGAAGATTTAAAACAACTATTTGGAAAACCAAGTCCAATCCATCGTATCGTGCTAGTGTCAGGTTAACCCGTTTTGAGCACCGCTAGTCGAAATAGTAAATTGTGGTAGACCTGTTGTGTTGCGCCAACTTCTTATCCGCTTCTTGAAAGCATTAAAAAAGACAGACACTAGTCCACAAGATAAATATAATTGGAAAATGTAAAAACCTTTCAATATAATTTTGCATGAATTTTTAAATAATTAACCATAAATTCTCTAATAGGATTTTCCATTTTTTACTTACATGCTTTGTAATATTTACGAACAATTATTCCATAGATAGGATCTTGTACTTATTTTTAATTTATATGCAGTTAACATTATCCGAAAAATATAAAAGAATTTAATCCAGTTTTGAGCTGATCTATGATTATGAAAAACTCAATCCTCTCATCAGTCCTTCATAATATTTATAAAAGAAAGTAAAACTGCCTAGAATATCCGTCTTAGTGGTAATATTGTATTATTGCCGGTTTTACTGTATGCTTGTAATGTTAATAAAAGTTTCAAAAATAATATAAAAATAAACTTCACCGACAAATATCTTCTTATTTTCGTTATCTTTAATCATTTTTCTTATAATTTTAGAACATTCATATAAATCCCACTAAAGCAACAACAACACTAATGCAAAAACTTATTTTGATCTTAAAACTGGATAACAAAAGAAAAATACAAAATAAAATGTATTATAATTAATGTTATTTATTCTTTGAAAATATTTTTTTTTTTTTTTTTTTGTATTTTATCAAAACAATAAATGTAATTTATCATGAATCAAGCAAATATAAAAATAAACAAGAATTTATAAATATTAAAATAAGCAAAATTTATTACAGATATTTTATTGATTAAATTTATTTATTTATTGGTCGCGAGAGAGAGAAAAAATAAAAATATGACCTTTTTTAATATTTTTATTTTTCCAGTTTCGCATAATATTAAATTGGAAGTTATAATAAATTATTAATAGTTTTACAATTTTATCCAATTGATAAAATTTGACCTCAATTTGTAGATATTATATGAAATATGAACTGAACAAAGCGACCAAAAATAAAAATTAATTAATTCCTATTTTTAATGGTTTTTATTATAATTCAAAAAAATATTTTATTATTGTTGTAGTACTTCTGCTTTTTGATTTGATGATATAGGAACGAAACGAAATACTATTAGGTAATATTTTTTAATTATAAATAACAATAAATTATCCATTACAGAAAATAAATTTGAAAGTTGATTTTCAGCACTACACAATTTTTTTTAAATATAGATAATTTATGTGATGTACAATATTACAGAAATACATTTACTTATTTCAATATAACAATAATTGATTGATTTTGATGTTAAAAGCAATTAGTCATTTTGTGTAACATCATACTAATGGGTTTTTAATTGGTCTGTCCATACCTTAGTTTTAGTGAGCACCGAATTATGTTGGTAAATTCAATGCCGTACTATCGTCTAATTCACAAAAGAAAAAAAAAACTTTACAAACCAGACAAAAGCTAATCTCATTTAATGTATGCGGTACGAATCTGGGTCAAAATGGATTTCTTGTATATTTGCCAATTTTATTAATGCACCAAAACAACCAAAAATGATAAGTTTTGAGGCGTATCTATAAAGTACGTAGGTATATATGTATATATTGTATATCCAATTAACGGTACATCATTTATAATGTATACTTAAAATTATGCAAGGAAGATGGAATCGAATCGTTAATTTTTTACGTGCCAATAATATAAATTTTATGGTTTTTAATTAAAAATTCTTTTTTCTGTATTCATCTTGATTCATTAAAATTTACTTTCTTTTGTAATCTTATTTTAATCAAGAGTTAATAATGAATTTTTATTTCGGTTAGTTCTTATAATGTATACATTCACATGCCCCGAGATGCAGTGATGATGGGATTTGATTTATAGCCGTTAATTAAATAATGGATATGGTGAGTAAGATGAAGTCTTATTTTAACGTTTACATATTATATTTAAATGTGAATCTTGGCAGTAGATTATAACAAAAATTGTTATTTCACCTTAATGAGTAGGTATGGAAACTTATGCAACGTAAATTAAATTGCCTCTGCGGCTGCGCTTGGTTAATAGAGAAATCTAATCTTTGATGACATACTGTGTCGCTTTTCTAAAGCAGGAGCACAGTTCGTGTTGTATCCTAAATGAAGAGCTATTTATTATAGACCGAAAAAACTAGTCGAACGGTGCCAGTTCATACGAACTTGGCAGCCAATTGACATCAATATCCATCTATTTCGTGAAATAACGGAATAATACACATTTGATTAAATTAGTCATCGTCCTTATATAGGCCAAGAAACCAATTCATTATCATCACCGGCGAGAAATTGATAGATTTGGATTATTACTAACACTTTCTTCAACGACATCAGTGCCGTGACGATCGAAATAGCAGCGATGAATCTTTGTTCTGACAAAAATAAACCATTTATTCTTCATATTGACAACCATCACAATGTAATGATTACCACAAAATGAGAATCTTATATTCACCAATCGTGATTTAATTTAAAGAAAAACTTTACTGCCAATTAAATCAAAAGGTGTAAGTTATAGTAAAATATCGTAAATATTAATTTATAATGCTTGAACATTTTTGATCTACACCAGATCGAATATTTTGATCGATTTATCGCCACATACTAACGAAAACTATTTTCAGTCAGTTAAGTTAAAACTCACCAGATACGCATACGGACAATCCTTTCATCGAATTATAAATTTGCAAAGCAGATTTGAAGGAACATCCAAAATAACGCAGCAGCACGATGTAGCCTCACGGTAAGAATTAATTGTTATTGTTTTCGCCAAAACAATAATTTATAAATCATATTTAGTTTAGAGCGATTTATTAGTACTATTGGTATTGTCGCCAACCTCAATTCTAAATATTGATTCCGTAGCATGTTTAACTGGTTTGCTAAATTATAGAAGGGAATTAAAGAATATATTCTACAGAGACATAGGCCTACTAAAATATCATAGAAAGAGAAGTTTAGTTGTCTGTATTAAATCAATAAGATTCTTTCGGCTTTTAACGCAAGGAAAGGTTTTCTTGTTTAGAGTCAAAATACATTTTGTATTAACTCTGGGGTTAAAGTACGGGGGGGATTTTGATATTTCTACTTTTTTTGGTAGATATATTATAAATAACTGGCCTCTTCATTTTTCTGATTGACAAGTCGAAAATGTTGTGAATGCCATTATTATTAATATATTGTGTCTATAAAAAGCCGAAAGAATCTTATCGAAATATCATAGTGAGATGCTTGCTGATCGGTGAACATTTCGATATATTGATTTTCTTAGACACGCTGTTATTCTTTTTACATTTTTTCACATTTTTCTGAATAATCTAAGATTAACTAGGTAAACCCCAATAAATTTTCAAACCGATTGGCACGTTAAAAATACACACATATGCCTACCAAAATATCATAGTCTGGGTCGACAACATTGTGCATAAAGTAAATGTCGACGAAACGATTAAAATACGCGAACACACGACGAAGGAAATAAGTTCACAAAGTTACTCGAAGGCACCAAACTTTCATTTGGATTTGACGACATAGGCATCACAACTTACTCCTTTCTGGTATATTATCAATATCAGGATCCTTTTGACGCGTAAGTAAATCTATGTTAACCACCGATAAAAACTCGGGGCACGATTCGAAACGAAGGCGGTCCAGTTAGATGGATGGGCCTCCAACCAATTCAAAGCAAATTCGGAGTTTGTCCAACAAACCACGTCACCAAATTTCTTACTCCAAAACAGTATGATGAAGGAGTTCTGCTTAAATTTGCGCTGCATACAATTCAAGTCGGGGATGAGATAGTTTGTGACTTGAGTTTTGATTTTGTTTACACAACACCTATAAAATTGTGTTACTATGCCGATTACGAGCCTTTAATAAGGCAGTAGCTAAAATTACAGGGCTTGAATTAGGTGACGAATAAAGAGATCTAAATAGTAAGGTCGAATCTTCGTCACTCTCTTGGGATGAGTTATCTCAGTGTTTATGCCGTACATCTGAAATTAAAAACAAAACAATTGACAATAGTATACAATGAACTTAGCAGAATTAAATTGTCGAGACTTACCATAATCAGGAATGAGTAAAATAATTAGTTCATTTTGGTTTTTAATTCCGAAAATTTAAAGCTTCGCGCTTTTTAAATTAAGAACCAAACAAAAATAATTTTAACTTTCACTTTACGATCGAATCCCAAACTGTGGGTATTGAAAGGTATATGTTGCGACTATATTTAATGAAATAAAATAAATTATAATAAACAAATTCTAATTCTAATAAATTCAATCATTTATAATAAATCATTAAATAAAACTTATAATAAAATTTAATTACGTTTATAAATTATAAACTAGTGTTTGAGATCATTCTTCAAATTAAACACATACGATAACATTATTGTATTTAACTAAAACTTTATTATTATTATTTACACGGAAAAAAAATTATAGGAGGCATTTCTATAATTTATAGGAGCCTACAGGATTGTGGCCTAATATAGGAAAGCATATTTCTATAACAAATAGTTAATTTAAAGAGATGCGAATACAAATTGTTACCATTAAAATAGTAAAATGTACTATTTTAGTAATAAGCGCTTCCTATTTAATAAAGGAAAATATGCATTTCAGTGCGAGTTCGCGACAATATTCTGCTGAAAAATTTTCAGCAGGCAACGAATCAATGTAGTCTATTTCATAAACAAATTTCCCCTTCCGAATAAAATATTTTTAAATCGCATGCAATCCTGCTGAAAATTTTTCCGCAGAATATTGTCGCGAACTCGGACTCAAGTTAGTATTTATTGCCATAAAATTGGTATTTTCCCCAGCATATTTTTGTAGCGATTGCAATGTTTAATGGTGTTGGTGCAGCATGCAGGTCATCATAGGAAATATATTAGTAGTAATGACATTCACAGTATTTTCGATTTGGCAAATCATAAAAATACCAATCACTTCATCATAATATATCTACTGGAAAAAGTAGAAATATCATTTGTCAATAAAAAATCAAAGTGTATAAAAGAAATCAATAATAATTGTAAACAGTTTTTAAGTCGCTATTTGTTTTATTATCGTCATCGATAAGCAGTTTTATTGTGCAGCCAAGCCAATTACGAATTACAGTCCACTTGTTTGTGCTCGACTGAGTCAACTAGCGTATTTTTTGTGTTCTATTAATTTCTCACGAAAACACTCAGCATTTGAAGAAAGTTGTCAAGATGAGTTATTATTTTACAGTTGTAAAAGTTTGTTTGAAGGTCCTGCCTCATGGTTGGCACTACTACACACAAAACATCATTCCTGTCTTTCCAGGTTACTTACGGTTGTACTCAAGCTGGTATTTTAACGATACGAATTGTGACTATATGCTCAATCTACGGTATACCCGACCGTTTAGAAAGCATTTTACTATCAAATTCCCTTTGCCATTTTGATAACAAATCAGAATCAAGTTTGCCACAAACCAATAACATTAAGGAGGTGTTGGCTAAATCTTCGTAATTGCCTTAACTATTAAGTAAGTTTGAACACCAAAATTTGAATTTACGGAATCGATAAGAAACCGTAGCAAAACGGCATTTTTAGAGATCGGTTTAAGTTCACAAACCTCACGCGCATATGATCATGCAAAATAGCCTCTTCGTTGTTATATCTATTCTCCAACATTTTCAGAGCTTCTTCATAATTATGGTCCATTATTTCCAAAGATTTTAATGTATACTTATGGACAAAAAAAAAACGCTTAATCCTTTTTGCTTAATTTATAAGAAAAATTCTCAACGAAATATGTATTATTCAATAAAATTTAATCGAAAACAATTAATTTTATTATTTCCAAGTATAATCTATTTTAATATTTTGTAAATTATTAGACAAATTTAAAGAAACCGTTAAAGTAAAGAAACTAAGCTGAATTTCATATTTCAAAATCATTGGATTCAACACCAAAATTTTGCTTTTAGATTAGTCATTAGCCTTGAAAATTAGGGAACGATATCGAAGGGCCGAATTTAAAATGACCGAATTAGTCGAAGGGCCGAATGTCTGCCATAGGACCGTATGTCCCAGGTTGAGTATGGCAACATTTTCCTTCATCAAAATGTATCACTGATTGGATACGTGGAACACAAATTATACGGGATCACTACATTTGCCTGAAACAAAAAATCCAGAAATTGTAAAATTAAAAATGAATAAAAAATAAAATAAAATTCCAAAAATATCTATAAATTACAGGAAAAGCAATCCAGAAAAAATTCATTTTATATGTAGGCATTTTTAGATTTTTGACATCACGTGAAATATTTGTGGTACTTCTATCAATAGAAGCGATACGAGCGATACAATTCCTTTGATCTGTGTCTGCTAAGTTGACGAAGCATTTACGAAGCATTAAATTGCAATTCGCTCCAATGCATTCGTCGATGCCATACTAACCCAACGTATTAAGCCAATCACAAAATAACTTGCAACATTTGTGATAGAGCTATCAGTAGAAGCGATATGAGCTGTACGATTCCTTTAATCTGTGCCTGCAAGGTTGATGAAGCAATTTATATTATCGTAAATATTAAGAACTTTACGGAAAAACTCAAATTCGATAAACATGAATTTTAATTTTAATTTGATCTGCACTTTGATAATTGCGTTTCTGGATTTTAGTTTTCTGGATTTTTGTTTTTCTGATGTTTTTGATTCTGGATTTTTTTTTTTTTTTTTTCGGGATTTTCAGTTTCTGTATTATTTTTTTTCTAGGTAAGGTAGCCAACCCAAATTATACACAATTAAAATTAATACAATATTTTTATCGATAGAATATCCAAAGATTAAACATAATAAAATACATAAATTCATAAGAAATCTATATTATATAAAATACAAGAATGTTCAACATTTTCTTAAGCTATAAATTTCCATTTCATATATCGATTATTAAGCATTGTTCAATAGCTCATGTGTTAGAGCGATGCACTATGAAGTTAAAGGTCTCGAGTTCGATTCCCGATAACTTCGTCTTTTTTTTTTTTTTTTCAATTTAATGTTGCTCTTTATTAACAGTACATTCTTTTTTTAATTTCATTTCATGCACATGCATAATATGTAAATTCCTTTTGCAGAAGTTGTTTGTATTTATTATGGCAAAAATGTTTCACATAAATAATAAAATTGTGCAATTGCACAGGGGTCCCCTAGTTAATTTATATTTGATAAAAAATTTACAAAATATTCCGTAAAACAAAAAATTTAAAAAAAAAATAAAAATATTCGGCCCTTCGACACATTCGGCCTTTCGTACCCATTTCGAAAATTAGTATCGCGTGCTACCTCCTCTTGCATTTTTCCACCATCTTACCCTCTATGGCATTGAATTTATCAAATTAGAGACAGTATCTTGAGGAATTTGTTTCCAACCTTGAATAACTTCGTTGGTCAGTTCTTGTCGTGCAGAAAATGCTAAATTGTCCCACATTTCTGTACGGGATTATGTCCCACAAGCTCTATGGAATTAAGGTCTGGATTGTAAGCGGGCCAACGCATTACTAGAACATAAATGTATGTATCCGTAAACTGCATTTACGCCATGTGGACAAGCATTATCATTAATAAACATAAATTCACTTCCGATAAATATGAGGTTTCAAACACTCGTCGATATATCTAATTGCCTTCATGGTGCCGGGAGGAATCGATTCTAACTCTGTTCTAGCAGTTAGTGATAAATCACCCTAAACCATAATCGATCCTCCGCCGAAAGCACGTTTAGAAATGATACATGCCGGTGCAAAACGCTTACCTAGCCGACGATAAACTAGCATTCGATGGTCTAATGATATATAGGACAATCTATAGACTCGTCGCAGCACAAAACATTGGGCTATTGGCAGTTGTCCAGTTTTCATTTTCAACAGCAAATGATAAACGTTGCGGTTTGCTGTAGACAACTCTGGATACATGGCAGGCATTTTTTCAGTCAAATTGGATTTCTTGATCCGTCGACGCACTGTCCGGTCGCGATCCTGTTAGATCTGATTTGATGGTATGTCCAGTAACGAACGGTTTTGTCAAGCAAGTTAATTTAATATGCCTATCCTCAGCGACAGTTGTGCATTGATTTCTCCCACTACCAGTATGACGATCATACTGTCCATTCTCCTGGAATCGTTTGATCACTCTTGATATTGTGGATTGATCCTCTCTTAACAATTGCACAACGTAAGACTGATTTCTACCTTTTTCAACCAATGTAATGGCCCTCACGTAATCTTCAACACTTAAGTGATTCTTTCTGGCTGACAAGTTATTTATTTGAATTTGCTTTTAATGACAAACCTTTCTCTTGTACTTTATTGTAAAATTTAAATAGCAATTCACTGCAAATAAACTTTATAGGCTGAACAGCCAAAATATTAAACTCATGTATATTATGGCCGGCCCGGTGGTACAGTGGTTAGCATGTTTGCTTTAAGCTCCGAAGGTCCCAAATTCGATTCCCGGCGGCGGTTGATGAAAAAAATCACGGCTGGTTAATGTAGGATCAATGAATTAACCATTCATTATCTGTTAAACAATGATTATATAACTTCATCATGAAGCGGCCAAATCCCCCTATGGGATGTAGCGCCATCGCAAGAAAAAAAATTGTATATTACGGTGAGAACTATAAAAAAATAATTATTAAGCTGCTACCGGTGTGAAGTTTGTACTAAAATTAAACATTTGTTCTAAAAAATGATTTTCCTGTGAATGGATTAGTGAGAATAATAAATCTCTCGTTATTAAGAATTTTTAGGTAAACAAATTATTTTTGTTACTATGGAATTTAATAAATTCAAGTTTTAATTTAAATTGTCCAAAGAAAGAATTTAGCAAAATCAAAATTCATTCGAAATTTGATATATAAAAATTACAGATTGAGCCCACAAGCTGGTTACTAAGTGCATACATATTTTACAGACAGTCGGAGGTTCCCTCTAGCCAAGAAACATGATAAAGACGTCACTACGGATGGAGGGCAATCTACCCAATTTGAAAATAATAACAACAATCAAATATCTAGAAGAACTGACTTAGGACTAACGTGATTCGTTCCTATATATACAAAAGTTTGCATAAAGTTGGATATTAACAAATTTCTCATTTTAGGCCAAAGATCGTACACAAGTGGACATATTTTTTAAGGATAGTGGGTACCTCTTCTTTCTAAAAAATATTACAACTTGGCAAAATCTAGAAGATACATAGATGACTTAGGAATGACGTGTGTCACCTATCTTCTAGATTTTGGTAAGTTGTAATAGGTTTTAGAAAGAGGGGATCACCCAGTACCCTTAAAAATATAGGTCTTGGGTACGATCTTGAACTTGGGTACCAGGGTACGATCTTTGGGCCAGGCTGAGAAATTTTTTAAAATTTAATTTTATGCGAACTTACATATAGGGCAGTTAGCAACACGACTGCCCCAATTTTCAGGAAAAATGTTTAATTTTAGGAAAAACTTCACACGTTTGTGCAGTCGCGTGAAATATGTCCTAAATTTTTGGTTTTGTAATTTTAGGACAAGTTTAGCACAAACTTCACGCGAATAAGCTGCTGGAAATTTAAAAAAAAAATGCTATGCGTTTTTTTGTCCATAAGTGTATTTATGCTGGGATCTTTTAAGCAATTTTGAAGATAAACCCATTTTTCGATAGATGTAAGATTTTCACGACATGGCATTCCAAAGGATCGAGAATTCGAGACTTTCGATATTTGATTTAACATTTTGGAAATGCGAAAAATAATGTCCCAAAACGCTAAGTCGCTTGGTAGCATCAAATTTCGTCACGGTTGGAAAATTTGATCGACCTAATTTTGTATGCTTGTTTGCGATCCTTTAATCGGCGATCTACTCAGTTTAAGCTGTTGTGATTGCTGATTTAGTCGAAATATTTGAAGATAGTTCCGAAAATTAAAGATTTAACTGGCACGTGGTAACGAAAATTTTCGGCATGAAGGACCAATTATGTATCTTCCCGATATAAAAGAAACAATGCTTAATATGCGAAACGATATTATAGCGACAATCACCAAAAAATTGATTAAAAATACACAAACTTTATAAAACAAAATCGATCTGATTGATAGATTGACAAAATATAAAAACTAACTGCCCCAAACAACATATGATACCACATAATGCTTGTGATGTAATAAACAATAAACCAATAGAATAAAAAATAAAATGCTAAACTTACAGTAATTATAATAACATGCGGCAGGTGATTTATTTTCAATTTGTTGATGATGAACAGATGGAAACTGGTTGAACATGAAGGTTATTACTACTAAATCAATCACTTGTCGATAAACTTTCTAAACTAAAATAAAAATTAAGCAACGCATTAACAAATTGGTAATCGGTTATTATTTATTTTATTTAATTGTTTATCATACACTATTTTAAGCTTCTCCTTCGTTATCAATAGTTTATGATGTAGTAAATAATAAATTAATTATAAAAAACTGCAAATTATTGAAGTTATACAGCAAATCTATGCACATCATATTACCCAGTACAGCGCATCAATCACTTTCTACTGAAGTTCTATTTTGTTAATTGCCCTGGTATGACCGGTAATGGATTTACTAATACACTCGCCGGCATACAAAAGGGACTGCCATGAATAAAAATTTTTCTTTGATGCGAAAATATTTTGGCCCGCACTAGCGATCTTGATCTTTTTACTCGATCAAGTAAAAAAGGCCATCTCTGGAAATATTTTAAACATGATGTTGATGAAAATGGCATTTGTCAGATGATAGAATATCACAGGAAAATAAAAGCACAGGTGGGTTACATGCGCATCTGAGAACCATACATAAAGTCAACTTGTTAAAACCAGAAAATGATTCTGGGAGTGACTTAGATGATGAAGATCATCAGCATTCTGCTCAATTTTCAGGTAAAATTCGTGAACCGATGATAAAAGAAATATTGAAACTGAAACGTGATGGCGCAAAATTTAGTATCACAATCACAACGGACCAGACCCCCACACTGAGCACAAATGCCAGCAGAAAAATATTTAGATGTTTTGAAACAAAAATTTGAGTGAATTTAAAATTATCTTGCCGTATTTAATAGCTGTAACAACGATGGTGCTTCTGTCATGAGGAAGTTGGTTTCTCTTATGAATATAAAAATTACACTACTCTGTTTAGCGGTTAGTATTCAGCTGACAGTTATTAAAGTGTTGCATAAAAAAAACTACAGCCTCTGCTGATTTTATTGGTGATTACGTTGGTGAAAATGAGGATTATAATAACGGCAATGAATCTTCTGCTGAAAATAAATATAATAAAATCGAGCGAAAGCGACTGAAAATCAAAAAATGATATGAGTTGTTTGAAATTGATGAAACGTATAAAGAAATAGAGTGTCCCACTGTCCCATTTATGAAGTAAATTTGATAATCAGCAAAGTTTGTAAAATTGTGAAATTATTTCGAAAATTAGCTTCGAAAAATGATGATGCATTGCAAAAGCATGTTAAACAATTCGGTAAGGAAATATCATTAATTATTGACACTAAAGTTAGGTGGAATAGTCTACTTGATATGGTAGAATGCTTTTATGAAATAAGAGACTAAATAATAAAAAGCTTAATTGATTTAAACTTAAGTTTAAGTGAATTAGATTTGCCGACAATGTCGTTTGCGCTTTACAGCCTAGGCAGTAACTTTATGATGAAACTCCCAGAAGAAGCATTACTGAACTTATTATCGAACTAGCGGAGCACTTCAACGTTTGCAATATTAAGAATTTTTATAATAGTCGTGTGAGTGTGACACAAGTAGAGGATCATGATATTAGTGATGAGGATCTGGAATAAATAACATATTATGCTACCTTCGGGTTTACAGCCTTGAAAATAAAACTCTTTCTTTTACGACGACGTTTCAATATATGTATATTATATATTCTTCAGGTCTGTATACACATATATAAAACAACCACAAAAAGTATTTTTTAATAAAATTACTTGATTATTGTGCAATAGTGCGCGAACTTGAGTCACTTGATTGGAATCATATGTTTTTAAATTGTAATGTCGAACAAGCCATTGATAAATTTTATGAAATTTTATACGGTTTTATTAAACCCAGCAATCGTTCTGGTGCTCATTTAAAATTTCCACAAATAAAACAACCACAAAAAGTATTTTTTAATAAGATAATTTTGCCAACATTCCCATATTACGGGGCACAGATTTAATTTGAATCAAGCCAAAATGATTGAGGGTCTATTTTTTAATTCACCCCGAGCGAGTATACGCACTTAACCGGTGTAAACAGAGTACAGAGTACAGACAGTGTCAAACTGTCCAGTGTACCCAGAGCGTATATTTTTCTATAAAAATGAATTTGTTATAATCTGTTTTTATAAAAAGATTTGTTTTTAAATGTCAAATATGTGTTTTTAAATGTTTTACTTTTTCTGTACACTTACATTCATTTCAGAGTAAAAATTTACAAACGGAGTAAGCTCAGAGTATGTTCAGTTCACATTAAAAAATACAGTGTAAAGAGTAAAATTAGTCTGGTTGAATAAAAAAACGCAGTGTGTTATTTTGAAAACGCACTGCTCGCTCAGGTTGAATTAAAAAATAGACCCTGAATATGAAAAATTTTATAAGAACCGTTTGTTTTTGGAAAAGGCTCATATTGTCGGCAAGCAGGAAATTTTAGTGAACAAGAAGACTGACACGGATGACCTCAGCAAAATTTATTCTGGTATTATTAACACAATTTCCAAATTAGTATGTGAAAATCCATAACTCTAAATTCTATAATCCATAAACCAAAATAATATTTCGAATCTAGTTAGCCTAAAAAAAGTTACGGACAAAAATTATTTGAATGTTTTGATTCTAAGAAAATATTTTGGAAGATATACGCAAACAATTACGGATTTATTTTTATATAACTATATACATACTTTATATAAAGTAATTTGTCTGAAGTGTTTGTGTAACATTTTGTTTTTTGGAATATTTGGGGGGAAAATTATCATTTAACGGTAGGTTCAAAATTAAGCATTGCATAAAATTTTCTATAAATTGTCTTTTTTTTTTTATTTTTTTTTTTATTATTCCAAAAATTGGGCAGCGGACAGACAAAAGTCCAATTATGCGTTGCTACTACATAGCACAAAAAAGTTTTATAATAAATCAATTAGAAAACCAAAACTTAATTAAATACAATTACAATATTAATAATAATCAAATAAAACAGAAATTAATAAAAGTGCTTGTATATGCCTCCCCATAAAGCCAGTCAACCCTCAATAAAAAACAGTCGATCCAACTCATGTAGAAGCACACACATGCACATTTATTGTCCACCAAACCCGCGACTAGGAACCAAACGTCGAAACAGTGCTGAGGATCGCAGATCTAAACTGACTTAGTGAAAGCAAAAACAAATCACAATCAATGAAAAACTCATTATGATTTGACTGTAATCTTGATAGAGGGTTCGCAAAACCAAGATTGATTTTTGAAAAGGTCGGAATAAATAACATTGCGCTTCTAACTCTATGAAAGGGTGCATAGAAATTCAAACATGATAACGAGGACGCTTCGCACAAGTTGTTAATTAATTTATAAAAGAATGTTTCATCAAGCAGAAGCCTTCTGGTCTCAAGCGATTGAAGTTCAAATATTTTAAGTCTAACTTCATAGCTAGGACGCACAATTCACTTATAATAGATTACGCCTTCGTGGATTTCGTTTTCGTTTCACTGCGCATTACGTCAACTGAGAGTTGCTAGTAAGATATTGCAAAGGAAATGTATGGAAAATAAAGAATTTGTCTAATAAATGTATAATATATGGATGTACATATTATGGTTGATTATGGATGTATTATGGCTGAGTATTTCTTTCCTCTTACAAAATATGATCCATGCTTTCAAAAATCTCTTACTTGTTGAAAAAGAATGAAAACTGTATGGACAATTATTTATATTTTTATTACAACAATTAAATACGGCGCACCACATTATTTATTTAATTTAATTTAATTTTTGGATTCAATTGCATACAACAATATTGTGAAACAAAACTGTTCACTCTCATTTGACGTCATTTGCCATAGCCGTTTATTTTATGATCCAAATAGGCAAAGTGCGCAAGGCGTAATCTATTATAAGTGATTTATGGCTAGGACGACTACTGAAAGGCATACACTTATACATTAAAAAAATGGTAAATTTCCGCTGTACCCTCTCAATTTGAGCCTTATAAGATTCGTAGTAAGGGCTCCAAATTTTACTACAATACTCTACACAACTACGCACTAAGCTTTTAAATAACGTAATAAAAACATTGGGATCACGAAACTCTTTACCACGTCTGAAAATAAACCCAAGTAATCTATGTGCTTTAGCACAGACGGCTACTATATGGAGATCAAATTTAAGTTTAGAATCAAATATTACACCCAGATCAGTGATTTCGGACACCCTAACTAAAACAGTATCATTAATGTTGTATGGAAAATTAATGTAGTTAAGTTTGCGCGTATATGAAATTACAATTACAACACATTTACTGATATTAAGTTTTAGCTTATTAGCCTTCGACCACAATGGGCGCTTTCAGATCCGCAAACTGTTGGCATCATGTTTAGTGAAATCATTGCTAATTTGATTTGAATTACTAATAAAGTTCTTAAATTTCATAGCGTTGGCCGTGATTTTACTCAACATGTTGCCAACTGTTTGGTGCTCTGAAAGCGCCCAATGAAAGATTTTGCAAATCAGACTGAAGTCTAGAACAGTCAGCGGCGTCATTAATATTGGTAAAAAATTTCAGAATATCAGCGTAAAGTAAGTATCGTGTAGACAGAACGGTTGGTAAATCGTTGATAAAAATAAGAAATAAAAGGGGGCCAAGCGTGGAACCCTGAGGCACCCCCGACTTAGCAACAATGGTCCGTGACAAAAAGCCATTGAATTTGACCTGTTGTGTACGTCCCAAAAGATATGATTGTAACCAGCTCAGAATTTGTCCGCAGAGACCCATATCAGCACATTTCCTAATTAAAATTCGGTGAGATAATGTGTCAAACGCTTTTTCAAAATCAGTATAAACACAGTCCACTTGTCCGCCCTTATCAACGTTAGTAAAAATAAAATTAGACATATCAATTAAATTAGTAGTAGTAGAACGACCAGGAAAAAACCATGTTGCAAAGGGTTAATTAAATGCTTAACATCATCAAACAATAAACAATTTTCTCCAAAATTTTGCTGAAACTGTTTAATATAGATATATGTAGGTCTATAATTTATTACATTACTAGCATTAGATTTCTTATATATTGGCAACAAGTAAGCCCTTTTCCAACGCGATGGAAATACGCCCATTCCTTACGATAAATTAAAAAGTAATGCTAAAGGTTTGCTTAGCTGAGATTTCAATTTAAAAATGAAATAATTGGACAAGTTATCAGAACCAGCACCTTTTTTGATATAAAGTGAAGATATTACTTTTAAAACATCTTCTTCGGAAACTAAATCTGAAGAATGATAATTAATATGAAAATTTGATGATTCAACGAAAAATTCATCAACATAAATGGACTCAAAATGATCGGCAAACAGATTACAAATATCATTTGCTTCGGTAGCTTCAACTGCACCTAGTTTCATACTTGATGGGTATACATATCTCGAAGTAAGAGACTGACTTTAGTTTCAGATTATCTTAGGGTTCTGCTTAATATGACATTCAACATATTTCAAATAGTTTGAGGAACACTTGCGAATTTCATATTTAACACGCTTACGCAAATTAGAAAAAAATACATAATCATTAGAAAACTTAAATTTACGATGTCGTTTTCGAAATTTTTCTTTTAGACGAATTAATTTAATCAATTTATTTGAGTATATACTAAATTGGAAATTTTAAATGAGCACGAGAACGATTGCTGGGTTTAATAAAACCTCAAGTGACTCAAGTTCGCTCACTATTGCACAATAGTCAAGTAATTTTATTAAAAAATACTTTTTGTATTTGTTTTATACACAGACCTGAAGAAGATATAATATATATCGAAACGTCGTCGTAAAAGAAAGAGTTTTATTTTCAAGGCTGCAAACCCGAAGGTAGCATAATATATAATATATCCAGCCGTTAGGAGATTTTGGAATAAATAACAACGGAACCGAATGCTACTGTTTCTCTTACGTTAAAGAAAATGCTTCACGAAGTGATTAAACAACGCGTAGAGTAAAAACCTAAGCAAAAGCAAAATAAGCAGAACCAAACCAATATTGCTAAAACGATTGCTGAAGATAAAAAAAAGAGCGATACATTGATCAAATTTATTGGTATTTATTGAGCATTAGTCCAACTAGTGTTGAATCGGAAAGGGCATTTTCCGATAACTTCTTTATTTCAAAATCGTTTATACTAATTTAATCTACGAAATATTTTTTTATTTATTCTAAAATAATGTCTATTTTCTACAAAATATGGCCCATTTTCTGAATTTCAGTGTTATCGGTGATACCATTTTTTCAAATTATATTTTCGGTGTTACCGGTAATGAACGAGCCCGGTAAAATTGCAATCCCTTTGGGAGTATGCTTCTCTAAATATGTATATCTCTTTCAACAACATAACGTAAAGCTGTTCTCAGGTCCTCCCACGCTTGCCGGGTGCAACTACTAAGGCAAGGGTCGTATTAAAGTTCCTTTTTTGTAATCCCAAATATGCTATGCGTATTTGTTGAATAATACAAAAGCCGTTATTTTATAATGTTAACAAATTTTTATTTAAATATTATAGACATATTATTTTAGGTACTTGCTCTGTTTTGTAATTTGCAGCTCTCACTGGTGTTAACAATTTTAAACAAAATTACATTAATTTTCTGGTATACATCCCGGCTAAGGAATCTACGTTTTTGTTAGTTCAACTATCGCCGTAATGTACACCAGTTATACCAACTACATTTCCTTATAATTCGCGCCCATTATACTATTTGGTAACTGAAATTTACGGTGCTAAAACCAAAATTGTTACAAGCTGAACCACGGTCACTAGGAGTTCAATAGGAGAATAAGAAAACGCTAAACTCGGGTACTGAGAAATGCGCTCGTGATCCCTAATTTAATTTCAAGATTTAATGATTGAAATAAAACATCATCATTACGTTCCCTTTACGATTTTTTTTTGCGATTCAAATTTTCAACGTGTTCCTAACTGTTTAACACTTGCATCGTAAATAGCGGTTTATGCACTTTGTACAGACATTTTAAGTTGCTCAGTTAAATTTCCTCCTTTTTCAGATTTTCACGTCAATATTATTTTTGAAAAGTGTAGTTGTGTAACTACAAATGCATATCTACAACACTACTCTAACACTTCGGACATTGCTCGTAAAACAGATACAAAACAGTTTCGATACAATTCGTTTTATTGCCTTAACCTTAGAATCGTGTACCCTTCTACCACCTTAATCCCGTGTTAGGGGAATTGGATTCCCCAGTATTAAAAAAAGACAATGATACGAGGAATTCATTTTCTTTATTGTTTTATTATACATATATCTGTTAAATGTATTGGTGAGCCTGGCGTTATTCGGGATCATTTAGCCAATGGAGCTGGAGTTGGTGGGTCTGGTGTGAACGGACCAGGTCTGGTTTGAGCGTCATCCTCATCAGAAAATTCTTCGTCGGAATTAGGCTCCTTGAACTTTCGCATGAAACACGGTTCGCAAACCCGAACATAGTGCTTAGCGCACGTTGACGTGATGCATAAATTACAAACGGCAGTGGTTTTCGTGTCTCTGATCATCGTCCGGAATCTTTTACATTGCTCATATCTGCGCGGAGGATTGTTTATCTGCATTGGTAGAGAGAGAGATATTAGTAAAATTTTAATGAACATTTCATTGATTAGTTACCTGCATTTTTGGGAACGGTCGCTTAGGAACGGATTTAAATTTGTAGCCCATCAAGTTCATAACAGTTTTCACGGATGGCTTCAGTGGAAGTTTGCTTCGGTTGTCTAGATGTTTCTGAACCAATCAATTCCAGCGCCAATTGTTTTAGAAAAGTCTTTATTTTCTCGAATTTGTTATTATTCCAACCCGGATGACAAAGCTCGAACAATCGGTAAGCTGCAAGTCCAGCCACGTCAAGCATATTATAAAATATGACCATTGACCATCGGTTACTTTTCTTTTTGCAGGTGTAGCCGCGCACCATTTTATCGAATGTGTCGACGCCGCCTTTGTGTTTGTTGTAATCATGAATGATAATTGGTTTTTTTGTTGCTTCATTTATCTCCTCGGTTGCATTTGCAGTCGACGTTAGAAGCACATTTTTTTTGAATGGGTAGTGTAGCTCACAAGCGACACCTCATCCGAGAAGTAGAAAACGGAGGCAAACGGATCTCTTTTCTTAGCTTCTCCGACCGATGCGAACAGTCTGGGTATTTCGCGTTTATTAGATCTAATTGTACCAACCAGTGTTGTATTGCGGGTCCACAAATCTTTTGCCAATGGATAACTTGTAAAAAAGTTATCCATGGTAATGTTCGCTCCAATATCTAAGTAGCGTTGAGCAAGGCGCATTACTAAGGCATGTGAAATCCCAGTAGATCTTTCATCGTTTGTTTGGGTACCCAAATAAATTTCTGCTGATATAGGATAATGTACTACATACTTGCCTGGCTTGGATGGTATGTATTGGCGAAAGCTACACCTATTTCTGGAAGTCACCAACTGCTCATCGATCGTCAGTTCTTTCGATGGAACGAAAGACAAATTTAAATTCATTTTGAAGAGAGTCCAAATATGGCGAATTGGAGCCAACTTATCTTCCTGCAATTGATCCACACGAGTTCTCGAATCGTCAAAACGCAAAAACCGACTGATTTGCTCGAATCTCTCTAATGACATCACTCCTCTATAAAATGGCATATGAGACTTGTGGAATAAATCTTTAGCTGCCACTAAATTTGATTTCTCTGCGCCAGCGTAAAGTAATATGCCGAAAAACGCGTACATTTCCTCCACATTGGTATCTCGCCAAGGTCTCAAATTTTTCGGATTCTGTGCTCGTTGATTCGCCTTTTGGCTTTTCGATTAGTCTCCAAAACAATGCATTCAACAATGGCTGTTGAGAAAAGACGCTTGAAGGCTTCATGCTTTTTAGTAAATGTCTCAGTGCTACAGGGGATGGAGTCCAATCTCCCCTTTTTCAATTCTTCAGTTCTCGCTTTCTCCGCAGCAGAAGGCATCGACCACCAAACGGTTTTGTCGTTTTTGTCTTGACCCGTGTATTTCTGGCCTCGATTTGCCTCGATTGCTGCTTGTGGCTGTTCCTCTGACCCTTCTTCGTTAGCACTATATCGTGAACAAGTTCTACAAAATGAATGTCTTGAAGCGGTTCATCATTTGCATATGGGCCATCCAAATCGGAATCGTCGCAATCCGGTCAATAATTTGTATCATCGTTGTTATCAGAATCATGATCTCTAGTATTTGCTACATCAACCGAAAACAAAGCAGCTGTAGGATGATCTCGCCCACCAACTGGTCCAATTGTAACAACCGCTTGTGGTTGTTATGATCTGTTTAATTTAAATCTGTAATTACGGTTGAAAATCCCAACAAGGTTGCATGTTTATCCACTGCGCTGCATAAAATCTCTTCCACTACACGTCATTCTTTCTTTGGCTTAATTTGTAATAGAAAAAATTTTTTTTTTTTGGTAGAGTGTACCATTTAGCATTTTATACTTCTCCGTATTTTGGTCGGTTACTCGATTCGTTTCATCATTTTTTGTTTTGATGGTATGTAATGACGTGTAGTGGTTGGTGTGTTGCTTCATCTGTTTTGTTTTGGTTAGCGCGTGGATTTTCTATGTAAATGGAATATTCCAGAAAATTGGTTAATTAGTGTTGGTGTGTGCGAATCGATTTTGGGTGATGTCGTATGTGTACGTCACCCGAAATTTATCGGTCGGGTTTTTTTATATGAGTAAATAATTTTGGGTGGGGGAAAAATATTTTTTGTACGGGTCGGTATTATTTTTTTTATTGGGAGATAGTCTCGTTTTGAATTTTAAAATGATAAGAAGTCTAGTTTGGAATATTAGGAGATAAAGTCAAGTTTTGTGAGTTTTTGATTATTGAAAAGGCGTGGTGAAAATGTCGATTATTTTCTTTTGTGACCACGGATTGTTTTGAAAATTTTTTTTTAAGTTAAAATATTGTTAAAATAATAAAAAAAAAAAAAAAATATATTTTTGTTATTTTTTTTTAAGTTTGTTGCCTTATGTACCATAAGTTTTTTTGACTTTGAAAAATTGTAAAGTGCCTGTTAGCGACATTAGTCGTTTATAAACATATTAGTGCCGTGTGGCGAATTTTAGTTATAATTAATTTTTGTGAAAATTTGGGAAAATGTAATTATCCATATTAAGAGGATATTCAAATAAAAATAAAAAGAAAAGAAAACTGATTGAATAATATTATTAAATGAAGCTAATAATAATAAAAATAAAAAAAAAAACAAAAAAAAATTTTTATGTTATGCTAACAGAAAAAAAAAAATGGGCCCTGCATTTTTGTTTATTTTTCCTTTTGTGGTTTTACGGTTGTGTGAAAAATAATAAAATTGTTATTTTTGAAGTTTTCGTCACCATTCTTGCGGCTGATAGAACAGTAAATTGTCAAGTGCTTGAAACAACACAAGTAAATAATAAGTGTGCAGAAGTGAAAGTGGTTCTAAGAGATTTTGGCTGGCTACTGACGTGTTTAAATTCTACGCACGTGAATAGCTTGATACCGGTCGGTATTCAATTGAGTAAACTGACTTCGAGGCTAGTTAATCACTAGAAAGTGAGATAACGGCAATAATAGTTCACTCCCAGTTAATGATCTAAAACTGGTTGAAGTAAAGGGTTTGTGGCAGCAACTCCGCCGAACGGAGTGGGGTTCGTGAATCCAGAGGGGGATCCTGCGTCGGCGCTGAATTTCTGGTCGGACGGGCCAAATTTGAGATTTGAGTCAGGTAAGGTGTTTCTGTTGGGGAAAAATATAAAAGAACCTCAGGACACCGTGTGAAATTTATTTATTCTATTTTTTTATTGTGAGCCAAACTCGGTTTTGTGGTTTTCTTATTATATTTTTTATATATATATATGTATATATTATTTTTGCGGTTTACAGGTTTCGGGTGGCGTCACATGCGACACCCCACAAAATCGATTCGCACCACGTTTTTTTTTGTAATTTTTGATAACGGTTTATTTTTCTTTTAAATTTCTTTTCATTTCATTTTTTTCTTTTGTCTGATTTGGGTTTTTCATCCGTAATTTCTGGTTGGTTCTTTTTAGCATTGGCAAGTTAATTTAAGTGATGTGTAACTAAATAGTTTTGTGTGATCGCGTGAGGATGGGCGGCCTTATGCTGACCTAGGCCTTGAGCAGGGTCGCCGGAGTGGCACCGGCGTCCCTTTCGAACGCAAATTTTGTTTTTAATGATTATCTACCACTGTGGTCGTGGCACGGTAGAATAATTTTCTAGTCCCCTTCGTTTTATCTCTATGCGGTTTTCAAGCATAGTAATATGTCTGGTAACCCCCACGCCTAGCGGCGAGCTTCAGCCAGTGCAATACCGCAACCAGACCTCTGTTGCTATGTTCTGTTTAACAAAATCCCTTTTGGGGGATTTTGTTACACAATCACATTTTCCCCATCATCGTCGGTATCGCTATCAAAATAATCAGCAAGCTCTTGTTCTTCCTCGGTAGTCAATTCACGATGAATATTTGCCAAATAAACAATCCTATCCATGTTTTAGTTCGAAAAAATTAACTTACAAAATTACACTAAACTACTCCACGTAATAGCTCGACTGAATTGAAACAAAGAATGTGCATGTGCAAGTCCAAAATAACAAAAAAAAAAACGTGAAAATAAAAAAAGGGTATATCGTATAGCGGATTCCATAAAAAATCTACTAACATAAATACAGGGGAATACAGTTCCCCAAACACGTATAGAGGATGTGTATGAATCGGTTATCTCTTGCCGAAACAACAACAAAATAAAATCGGAATTCATTCTGATAACAAAGCTAAAGATATAACACATCGAAAAATATCGAGAAAATATGATGGTGTAGAACAAGTAGTCTATTTTATTGTAAGTCGGAAAACACTTGGGGAACACAGCACCCCATACACGATTACAAACAAAGCTAACTGTATAAATAAGAGCCTAAAAGAGGTGCATTTGAGGTAAAATAGGGGAAATGTCTGCATTTACATTTTTAGTTTATTAGAATTATGAGCTTTTGTTTTGTTTTTATATGAAAATGTTCAAAAATAAGATATAAAATAAGTTATTTCTGAATTTTAAAATGTTGTTCGTTGTTCTTTTTATATACACTGTATCAAAAAATTGTCCGTACATCACTTGGTTAGAAAAACATTGATAAAAAAAACAATTTCAAAACAAACAAAAAATGAAGTTTTTATTTTTTTAAAACTCAGGCTACATTTAAGAACCTAAAAATATAAATAATCATGATAGAAATTAATTTACTTTCACGTTTGATATGATTTACTATTTAAACAGCCTAAAACGATTTTAAATAATTGTCCGTATTACACACAAAGAAGTTGAAGGAATTTGGTAACAAAAATTAGGTCGAATAATTGCTGTTGTAACCTATTCATGCCATGACACTTTGCAACCGTCTTTTCATTGAAAAAGAAACTTTCCGAATTATTTCGGGGCTATTTTTGTCCCATTCTTCCACAATGATCCGTTTTTATTGTTCCTTACCGCTAATTTGGTGTTCACGAATCTCTCGTTCCAAATAATGCAATAAATTATTAACGAAACTGAGATCTGGTGGATGCGGAAGATGAGGGAGTGTTGACTTTACATTGCACAATAACCATCCCTTGATCAGGCTTGAGGAATACTTCTGGTTATTGTCATGTACGAAGCGAAAATCTTGCTCATGTTCCATTTTCTCAGCACTGGTTAACAAATTATCCTTTAAAACATCCAAATAGCCTAACCGGTTCATTATAATTTCAGTGAAAGTCAAATGTCCCACACCCCTTCAGCTAAAAGCTCCCCAAAACCATTATACTTCCGCCACTATGGGTTACTCAAGTTCAGTGTTGGGTTTCCGCCACACCATAACTCGCCCGTCGTCTAGGATTTATAGAAATAATATTAAAACTTGACTGTTATTTGGGGTGACAAAGGATACGACTATGGTAATTTGTTAATCATAACTCGAAATTTATAAACAAAACAATAATCATCTCTTTCATTACCTCCATCAAATATGAATTCGAATATCTTTCTATTGTTATTTTGAATTTGCAAATCTTAGCATGCTTTAATTTTTTGTTTTCTTCGCGATCATTGTATTGATTTAATTTTTTCTGTTTGGTTCTTTTTGTTTATTTTAATTTCGATTATTGAGCGGAGGCGTATTGTCATTTTTCTTATACATGATTTTAGATGTGGATAAAAGATGACGTCATTAAAATGAATTTTCTCCTTTTAATATTGTTATTGTTGTAAAATATGTTTTAATTTAATTTCCCCCTTTTTACTTTGATTATTCCTGGAAAATAGGGAAATTTGAGAATCCGTGCTTTTTTGGGAGTATGCTCCGCTATATCTCGTACACTCGTAGTAACCGATATAGCGGTAGGTTAATTTAGGTCCTCCCACACCTGCCGGGTGCAACTGCTCAAGGTCGTATTCACAGTTATATGTATTCAAGCAATGCTTGAATAATTAATAATATAACTCGTTATTAGGTATGCTATTAACATAAAGTGTTTATTTATTTATTATTACACCTTATTATTTTTGCTGTACTTCTCTTTATAATTTCCAGCTTAGACTGGTGTTAAAATATATAAACAAAATATAATTTATGTTTCTGGTATACATCCCGGCTAAGGATTCTATGTTTTTGCTAGTTCAACTATCGCCGGAATGTACATATACCAGTTATACCAATTACATTCACTCATAAAACGCGCCCATTATACCCTTTGGCAACTGTCAACCTTTTGACATATTTACAATTAAAATTAAGGGAAAGGGAACGGAATAAATAAGGTAATTAATTATAACTAGAATAATAACAATATCATTTAACTATTTATTTACATGAATATTTACAATTTCGGTTCGGCGAGATAAGGTACACCACACTTTGAATGAGTAAATTGAGTTGTTTTTTAGCGATTTCAGAGATATTATTTAATTGGGTTTAACTTTCTAGTGATTCTATACCAAATGCGAACTTTGAACTATGCTCCTGAGCTAGTGAGTAATACTATCAACTCCTGATCTGAACTATAATTCAATTCGTTTTTTTGTTGCAGCTTCAGTTGATCGGGCTGTCGCGCAGTGTGTTACGAAATTGTATGTGGGGTGTGAACAAATCCCAGTCATAAGTTGACGTTTAATTTTTGTGGCGGTAAGTTACTTTTATAGTTTATATTGAAATCACCATTTAATTTATAATATTACGTATGTATAATAGTCAAAAACAGTGGAATTGCGGTATAATAAACCACCGCAATAGTTTACTGTAAGCAAGTGATAAATTTTTATAAAACAAACTGAGCTTTTTGCTGATATTTTTCCAGTTTTCAGTCTTCGAATGGGTTTTTCATTAAGTAAATGTAGAAAAACGAAAAACCCATATATGGTAAAGTCTGTTGATCAGCATAACACCGGTTTTATGATCAAGAAAAGTGTGGGTTGCGTTCGCATCCCAGTCATGCGTTTGATGGTAAAAAAATAAAGTCATCAGTTGTAGGGTAAAGTCTATTTTACCACATGCCGGCTCTATTTACATCACGACAGTAAAGGCCTACTCGTATCAAATTTTTTTTTGAGTTTTTTGGATTAGATAAAAAGAATATATTTCTAATAATACATAAATATTTCTCGATTATGTTTGTATTTATAATTGTAAGAGCAAACATAAATTTACTTAGATCCGTATTCGAACATCAACCAATACATCAATTTCCAGAGCTGAAATATTCTTTCAACGTTCAGATTAAACAGAATAAAAGTAGTAAAAAACATATTTTCATATAATCTGTCTAAATCCTTACTGCAGATAATTAAATCGATATTTTCTTAAATATTAGAAATGATAAAGAAATAACTTTCAATAATTTATTATTTCAAATATACATATATATTCCGTACAAATACAAAACAGAAAATCATTAATCTTAACGAAACCATCAGATGAATCAAATATAAAATTTACACCTTCTTTCTTCGTTTTAATCTTCTTTTTACTTAGTATGCTGTGATTTCTTTATCTTTTCTTTTTAAAAGCCTCGGTATTAAATTTTTTTTTTTATTATTATTTTTCCAATAAATGAATATGCTCGTAATACAGTAGAACATATTGATGGCGGCAATTGGTAAAGTCAGAATCTTACTCGGCGCGGTAAATTATAATTTTATGTAAATTTGTAATTCAATTTTAATCATTGTTTGTAACTACAATGGCCCAGTCACATTAGAAAAAAAAAAAATATTTATGTCCATGACTCACAAAATGTAAAACGTATGTAGGTGTAACTAAAAATAAATTGGGCACAGATTACTGGGGAACAGTTGTACAGTACTAAAAAGTGCTATTAAACTACAATACAGATTTTGCAGCTGTAATTAAATTCATAAAAATGTCGCCTCTGTTTTTGTATACTAGTAACTGACTGAATATATTTAATATGTACTAATCAGATAATTTACAGTTACAAAGCTAATTCTCATTTGGTGGATCGGGACATTAATTCTGTAAAAGATCCCGGAGTAGGTTTTTCTTTAGGAAAAGATTGAGTGAAGTATAATACATACTTATGTTTATGTATAAAAATAACATTATGGAGAATTTTTTTCGTCTAATTTAAGAAACTGTATCTAAAAAACAAACACTGTTCATCAGCAAAACAACAAGACCTTCGAGTTCTCTGAATAATTTTTTTTTTACAAACCCATAATTCGCATTCATAGCAATTTAACAATCCATAACTTGTACGAAGAAAATACGCTGCAGTTGTCTGAAAAAAAGTTTTGTCGTAGTTAAATTTCTAACCATACCTTAGTTTATGAACAATAAATTACAATTAATTTTTTAGAAATAAAAAAGTTGAGACGAAGCTCGAATTGTATGTGTTAATCTAATTTAAGAGCAACATAAAAGCCATATAGATAAACCGAAAAAAATTGTTTGTATTATGATTGGCTAATAAGTTAGGTTAGGTTAGGGTAGCTGTTGTATGGACTGGCATAGATACAAAAATGGTCCGTAGGCATACCACATACAAGTTTCTCAATCCTACTCATTGAACCATCCAGAGCTTACAACGAAGCGTTGAATACACCTAATGTCCATCCCATTGACATCCGCCAGGTCGCTGGGGAGAGTAGCTTCTAAAATCTTCCATCTGCTTAACACTAAACGGGAACAAGTGCAGATTAGGTGGAGTACAGTTTCTTTCTCCTTTACATCTTCGCAACTTCTACAGTAATCATTCGAGGAGACTCCTTTGCTTTGCTATGCGACTGTGTCGTATAACAACTAGGGCTTGCCCGTTCCCGAACCTTTTACATTCCCGGGAAACGGTATTGTGTTTTTCTAACTCTACCTAATAAAATGTTAAAAATCAACGAAATTTAAATTTTAGATCGAGAAATGGAAAGAAAAACACTCTAAGTAAGATTTAAAATAATTAAAAAAATCAGTTATTATTTATTAGATGGTATACACAGTTCATGCACATTATCATGGGCCGCAAGGAATGTGTGCTTTTATTAGATTAAAATCAATCGATAGGTATATTTATATACTGTGTCGTTAATAAGATGAATCTGAATAACATGTAGATCGCATGGTCCAGTACCGGCGATAGATCTTTCAAATGTCTGCCCTACCAACTATTGATGGTAGTATCTGGTACTACCATGGTTGCAACGGGGAATCAGGGTTCGATTCCGGAGAGGGAGCATGAGAAACGGCTATCACATTTAAGGAAGGCAGCAGGCACATAAATTACCCAATCCCAGCATGGGGTAGTGACGAAAAGTAGCAATACAGGACTCAATCCGAGGCCCTGTAATTGGAATGAGTACACTTTAAATCCTTTAACAAGAAACAATTGGAGGGCAAGTCTGGTGCCAGCAGCCGCGGTAATTCAAGCTCTAATAGCGTATATTAAAGTTGTTGCGGTTAAAACTTTCGTAGTTGAACTTGAGTCAAGCACAGGTGGTACACCGTAACTGGGTTCGTACATCATCTTGATGCTATGACACATTACTGCAGTGGCTTAAACGTAAGTTTATCCGCATAATAAATCTAAATTAGTGCTCTTTACCGAGTGCTGGTCTAGAACAGTACAATTACTTTGAACAAATTAGAGTGCTTAAAGCAGGCCATTTGTACCTAAATATTCTCTCCATGGAATAATGATAAGAATAAGACATCTGTTCTATTTTCAATTGGTTTTTAGATCAAGACGTAATGATTAATAGAAGCAGTTGAGGGCATTAGTATTACGGCACGAGAGGTGAAATTCGTGGACCGTCGTAAGACTAACATAAGCGAAAGCATTTGCCAAAGATGTTTTCATTAATTAAGAACGAAAGTTAGAGGTTCGAAGGCGATCAGATACCGCCCTAGTTCTAACCATAAACGATGCCAGCTAGCAATTGGATGAATCTACAAATATGGCTCTTTCAGTCGCTTTCCGGGAAACCAAAGCTTTTGGGCCCGGGGGAAGTATGGTTACAAAGGTGAAACTTAAAAGAATTGACGGAAGGGCACCACCAGGAGGGGAGCCTGCGGCTTAATTTGACTCAACATGGGGAAACTTACCAGGTCCGAACATAAATGAGTAAGACAGATTAATAGCTCTTTCTCGAATCTATGGGTGGTGGTGCATGGCCGTTCTTAGTTCGTGGAGTGTTTTGTCTGGTTAATTCCAATAACGAACGAGACTTAAATTTCTTAACTAGATGCCGGCAGGGTTATGGTGTAGAAACTTTGCAGACATTTTTGCGTCTGTTATACTATACTTCTAACGGGGTGTGGTTTTAATACGTAAGAGTTGTCTGTAAGTGGAGTCATACCTGGTGGTTTGTCCTAATAAGACACTTGCTTCTTAAATAGACAAATTGCGTCTAGAAATATGAGATAGAGCAATAACAGGTCTGTGATGACTGATGCCCTTAGATGCCCTTAGTTCTTTTAAATTTGTGAACAATATTGCTGAAGTCGCTACAGTTTTGGCTATCTGAAGGTATCTGAAGATTTATCCAGCGATTTACAAACATTTTGTCGTGCTACGGCATTGCTCGTCCCCATGTTTGTAAATTTTCAATTTCCGATAATATTCAATTCTTTACACTCTCTCTAACTCTAGAAGGTGTCTTTATGTTTTAAAACGTTGCACCCATCACCGACGGCTTTCTGATTAATTTCATGCAATTAAAAAATGATACAGAGAAGTCTGGATATTGGATTTTGTAGTCTCGTGAAATATTCACAACCATTCCCGAGAAACGGGAATACTTTTAATTTCTTGAATTCCCGGGAATTCCCAGGACAACCCCACGATCATACTAATATGGCGACGCTGAAGTATTAACAGCTGTTCAGTTCTTGTGATCTAGTTTTGTCCAAATCTGCCTTGTTATAACACACGAAGTATCATTGGACCATTTATAGTTCTGAAGCAAGGGTTTCCATGTAGCGAGTGGACTTAAAGTATTTCTTTTGTATGCTTGTTTTAACATCAAACAAACTATACCAATACAATGAATCACATAATGAATAGCACATAATGTATTCGCGAACAGACATTTCTGCAGTTCATGGCGAGCAACAAGTTGTGTTTTGAAATGATTAACTACCCCGTTAATCTAATTATTTTGAATAATTTGCGGCAATTGAAATTTTCATTTTACATTTCTTTAAATTTGTTGTACATTTCGTTTTCAAATGGACTATCTAATCAGCGCGGGTCACATAATTGGTTAAACGGGCATGCCGCGAGTCACTGATACATACATATAAAACGTTATATTGATTTCCGTAGCTTTCATTAAAATATATTTTGAAAACTGGAATAAGTTCTCATCATCAACTTCTCGTGCTAAACTGCATTCAGCGAGTCGCTTGAATAAACAGACATAACCGAAGCGCATTTGATGTTACCGAAGCAATACCAAAATAACATTAACGAGCGGAAACGAAAATTCAAATCACGGTACTTGTATTGAGGAGAGAGATAAGGGAACCCGTCAATGTTATCGAGCCTCAGCCGTCAATATCCCGAGCTAAACTGTAGTTCGGCAAGATACCTGGAGCACCTGCAAGCCAAATTTTTCATTGACGAATCAGAAACCAATATAAAACGCGCCAAAGAGTGCAGTTGAACGAATCGGTAGAAGTCGTGCAGGTCACTTCTTCAAAAATTTCACAATAATGAAAAGTGCAGCAAAAAGTAATGTTCAAAGGATGCGAGGGTACAACAGGGCAACGAAGAAGATTTGATAGTCGGATATACATAAAAAACATTTAAATTAGAATGTACCTATTGCACAGCGGCTGCACCAACAAATGCCAGGCGACTCTACGAAAGATTGCTCCATGCGGTCCGCTGATTATTAACGTAATACTTACTCGCCAGTGCCAAGTTTGAGAAATTATTTATCAAAAATGAGTTCGGCCATGTTTGTAGCATTTGTGATAGTGTGGTTTAAGAGCGATTCGAAAACCTTGTTATCTAAGCAAATCAAGTTGCTGCAGACATAGTTTCCTGATGAACACAATTCCGATTTCAAATTGTGCACTACTTATAAAAATGTGTAAATGATAACAAAATACCCGATTTCTCCACGACAAATTGTTTCAAGATTCCAGAGTGTCCTTCAAGTTTGTCTCTCATCGACTACCTTTTATGCATATACTATTGAGGCAATATATTGGTAGCTATAGAATAATCGGACAAATTATAGACGTACCTGTAAATGTTGATAATATGGTGAAATAGTTATCATGGCAGTTAGATGTTGATTTTACATTTAATGTTCGCGTTAAAGAAGAATTTAATCCATAAGTCCAATTAAGTCTCTAGATTTGCGAAGAAAGTTGTAGTAAAAAAGTAGCTGCAATATCTGGAAGACGCACCATTATACGTGAGCTGGTTCCGGCAATGAACTTATTGATATAAAGAACATAGAAGCAAACAACGGAGCTGAATTTCTTATCGGGCAGCAGCAAACCATTCTATAGAATGAAACCAAATATTTAGAGGGCGCACCGGGCGAAAACAAACTGCCGCTTTCAATCATTTATAATTATGGCCACTAGCGAAATACGCCAGCGGAAGAGTCGTAGTGTGAAAATTCCTCGTTTACGGAACGATTGTATTCAACATTTAAATGTATCGACTTGACAAGGAACGCAATTCGTCGGAAAGCCCACGATGATCTTAACTATATGAGTTCCAACAAAATCCGATGGCCAAACTTACTTAAAATTATTCACGGGATCAGTAAGGATTATAGAGTTGAACGCATATGTAAATCAACTTTTACAAGCCACAAAAAGAAGAGAACATAATGCCGCTTTAACATTACGGCTGATGGGTCAAACACGGGTTTTGTTGCCAATTTCAAAAGAGAACGGTCGCCGAGTTGTGATGGGCAAGTAAGCTACAGTTACAGGTTTGGTATTGTGGGGCGGTGCAATGACGAGGAGTTGAGTTGGGATCAAATACACAATCAACTACCATATGAACATGGATTTTTATGGGTTCCTGCGAGATTATTACGACGGTTTCTGCGACGATTATTACGACGGTTCCTGCGACGGGTCCAGTTAATAAGTAAACTCAGCCGGGCGGCAGATATGGTGAAATCAAATAACAAACAACTATGTTCATGTTTTCTTTATTAATTTATTTGTATTATTGTTAATATTGGTATTGGGTTTTCTTTGTATTTTACATAATTTCTAATCTTTCTGTGTGTGTGGTAACATTCGGCCAAAAGATGCAGTGTTACGTGGGTTTCTTTCTTTTCTTTTTAGAGTCCGGTGGCGGGTTCGGCGAGCTCAAGGAACTCTTCACAGGACAACATGGGAGGTATTCTTCGGTGCGGGTGTATAATCTAAATTTCTGTGGTCACAAATCAAAAGGGCATAAGTCTAAAAACCTAATTTTTCAGTAGAGTGGATGAAAGGTTTAAATTAAGTTGCTGAAAATTTTACGCTTCTGGTGTTCTTGATTTGAATGACTATGGTGTATGGTATATTTATAAATTATAATAAGACTTAAAATATGTGGAATGCCATTTCGTGCCGGGAAAATTTTTGAATTACTCAGTTATGCCCTTTTGGAAAAATTAGAAATTTAATATTATTTGAAGAGTCAGTTTTATTTAAAAGGCTTAAGTTAAAATGTCATTAGTTGTGCCCTTCTGTTAAAGACAAGAAACGCATAAAATTTTAACGCATAAAAAATGCGTTAGTTATCTCAACTAAAAGATTTTATTTAAAATTCATTCACGTAATTAATAAAAACAATTTAAGACCAAACTATTCTTCATCACCATCTTGTACATCTGGATCATAATTAGGTTCCTGGTTGGTTGTTAAATTCTTATAAAAATTATGGAAATTCGTATCCAGTAACGGTAATAAGTCTAGGAGGTCCTTCTTTTTTTCGTGATTAATTGGTAAAGTACTTGTATAGCATTTCCGGAGGCAGGTCAAATTAACTGAATTAATTCCACGTCGCAAAATTTTTAAAACTTTAAAGGGTTCCTCGAGATCGAGCGAGTTTCTAAATTTGATAATACCGAATTTTTTTTCAAACCGCATCCATCGAACTTTGTTCCAAATGAACGGTTCACCTTCTGTGTCAACCTTCCGCCAATTGAGTTTAGTTTTAGAAAATTCATTAAAATTGTAAAATGAATCTTGTTTCATTTCAATAACATGGAAAGTGTTTTTGGTACCAACACCGCGCACAAAGTTATGCCAATCTCTTCGGTGATGTATTTTCATGGTGGTTTTCTTCCGCTTTCGTTCTATGACCGAATGGTCAACGTAACATTCCATGTGTGTATGTCTATTGTTTCCAGACTACCGGTTTGCATGAATAACGCAAACATGGATGCCACAAAACTATTTTTATTCTGGCCGGGGCAAGAATCACTATAAAATACGATGTGTGATATTTGTTGGGGGGTAGAGTTTAAAAATGAAAACAAACATGATGCTATATATCATTACCACCTCGCTTTGCAGTGGTTTCATCCCCCATAAAACAATGTGGTTTGTTTGAAACACACTCGTGTACCGTAAGGTTATACGTCCATAATTGTCTCTTGTAGAACGACAGCGATGTTTTTAAGTAGGGCGTTGGAAGACATTGTTCTAGGTCGAATGTGCAAACCATTTTCGATGCGTCACTATTGGCCAATGATTTATCTAGCTCCTTCATTTTGTAAGACATATCAGCATCATCGTGATGTTGTTTCTGCATGTTTATTAGTTGCTCTATTTCGTTATTCCCAGCTACCTCTATTTTACATTTTAATGTTTCGCATGTATTACAAACGTCCGTTTTAGGTACTTTGAATTTTAAATTCATTCCTTTGAATACAGAAGCATATTTCGAAATTGAAACTGGTTTACTATGGCATTCTGTATATAGTGTATACATAAGCGATAAATTTAAGTCACTATTAAGATATTTTTTAGCAGAATCTCGCCGGGTGTAGTGACTCTCGTATGCCGCAAATTGAGATATATGATTTTTGACTTCATTTATAATTTCATCAGCACACTTACGGTTATTTTCATGCTTCCCACGCTTATCAGTTTGTATTATTGCCCCATCCATAAAAAGCTTATTTGTGATAGTCCTTATAAATTTCGATTTTTCTCCTAATGTAGCAATTAAGCATGATTTACAAATGCTAAAATCAAATCGATCAATCTTTACTGCATATTTGCAAGTAAACCGGCGTTGTCTTACTGAAGTTTTTTGCAATTTTGATGTTTTTTCCCCGATAATTTCAATAAACCCAGCAATGAACGCAACTCTTTTGTTATAGTCGGCCAATTCCCAATATGTATTCATTAAATAAGTTTTGTTGTTGTTGCCGGTTAATTCTGGATTCACATTTATTGCGGCAAGGAACTAATTGTGTAAAGTGACGAGCAGGGACTTCTTTTCCACTTTCGCTAATATACTATGCTTTGCCAATATTCCTGTTGAATTTTTAGACTTTTCGTTTGTTTGTAGTCTTTTCGATTGGAACGTCTTCGACAGAAGTCAAATTGCATTCTAATTGAATCGCCATGGCTTCTAATTCTGAGTCAGTACTTTCCGACATATTACCAGGATTATATTCGGGGTCACAATCGGAATCGTAACCGTCCCCATCGTAATCCATTTCAAAATGGTGAACTTCCTTTAAAACAGTATCATTTTGGATACCTTTCATATCCAAAGATGCAGGGATGGTTTCGTTTTGGACGACTTTATGAAAAAGCTGATCATCTGTAACGTTTTGTTTTTCTAAAAATTAAAAGAAATATTTAATATTTATTGAACATTTAATGGCCGTTCATTTATTTTTAACTTATTCAAAATCTTACCGCTATTATCAAGTTGAGAATTATTTGGTTCGATTTCTCCGATAGGTTCTAATTGTTTACATTGGTTCACTTTAGATATTCCTGCAATATAAACATAAAATTATTTACTAATACAACAAATACCCTAAATTATAATTTTATAACAATTGTTTAAAACTTATACATACCAGAAGGTCCGGCAACAGGAAAATTCCTATTATTAGACGGCATAGCCATCTCTACCATTTTACGAGCACGATTAGCCATTTTATTATTTTAACCACTTTACGCATTTATCAAAAGGAACTAAGTATAGTTAAATTTTAAAAACCCGAAAACAGTAATTTAACATAAGGGCTTAACTGATGTTGTGACCAAAAAAATACTGCTTTGACATTATACATAAGTTCACAATTCAAGTTAAAACAATATGTGAAAATACAAACGATTCTACAAAAGGGCATAACTTTTTAAATAAATAGATATGCCCTTTAGTTAAATTAAAACTTACCTTTTATGTTTTATTTTTAGTTTCCGTAACAGACTTATATCAACTTATGACACTTGAATTATTATTTATTTATTTATTTATTTAACCTACAGTAAATATACAATCGGTATGCAAAAAAAAAAAAAAAAAGATCAATGCAAACTATAAAAATATTAACAGTAGTTATACAATATTTTAGCACAAAAATAACATTTAACCATTATTTAATAATAGACATAAATTTAAACAACTCATTTCTAAACGAATTTCTTGTTGAGTTAAAATCGAATACATCATAAACCGAATTAAAGAGTCGCGACATTCTCAAAACTGGTTCCGAGAGTGCAAAGTTTGTAGAGACCGGATTAACATGTAACAAACAACGACGGCGCAAACAACGTGTAGGAGCGTAAAAGTTGAAACGACCAAGCAAATCGACACAGTCTATTCGGGAAGTCAGAACATCTTGAACGAAGATAGCAGATGCAACGTCTCGTCGGTGGTCTAATCGTTGTAATTTTAATAATTTTCAACGATCATTATAAGGAGGAAGAACATATTGGTGCACTCGCTCCGTAGGTAAGCTGCGAAGCGCGTACAAAAGAAACTGCTTCTGAACGCTCTCAATTCTGTATGAATGGCAATGATAAAATGGTGACCAAATCTGAGAAGCATATTCCAGAATGGAACGAACAAAGGACACATTCAGAGTTTTCAGTGTGAGTGGGTCGCAAAAGTCTTTACAATTGCGCTTAATGAAACCCAGCATAATATAAGCTTTTGAAATAATAGAATCAATGTGTTTGGTAAAAGTAAGATCATAGGAAAAGGTTACACCTAAGTCGGTTATGACCAACTCTGTCAATAGCGGTATTGTATAGAAAATATTGCTGAAGAACAGGTAAGTGTGTACGAGAGAATGATAAAATCCTACATTTACCCACATTCAACAACAATTTGTTTTTAATTGACCAACTGCAAAAGTTACTCAAGTCATCTTGTAATTTAACACAATCAGAAACTCCAGTAATTGGAGCAAATATCTTCATATCATTTGCGTAAAGCAAACATTTTGCGAATTTAAAACAATCAACAACATCATTGACAAATAATGAGAATAAAAGAGGACCAATGTGGTTACCTTGAGGAACTCCAGAGGTAACTCGAAACAAGCGAGAACTAAAATCATTTATCTTAACAAATTGGTAGCGATCAGACAGGTACGAATGCAACCACCTGATGGGGATAAACTGACAATTTAGTTTATCTAGCTTATCGATAAGGATCGAATGATCAATTTTATCGAAAGCCTTCGAAAAATCGGTGTAAACTGCATCCATTTGTTGCCTACGTTCCAATCTACTATATAAATGTTGACAAAAACTGACTAGGTTAGTAACCGTAGACCTACCCGTTTAAAAACCGTGTTGAGCAGGAGAAATATAAATTTTTGCATGAAAAAATAAGAATTTCTGTACCATTGATTCGAAAAGTTTTGGTATAGCAGAAAGAATAGCGATTCCGCGATAATTGCTGACATCGCTTCTTCTACCGGATTTAAAAATCGGACGAATGAAAGACAGTTTCCAGGGATCCGGAAAAATCCCAGTACGTAGGCTCTTATTAAAGATTAGAGTCAGTGGATGGGCTAAACTCTCAGCACAATTCTTAATAAGGATAGGTGGAAAACCATCATGACCTACCCCCTTATTACTATCAAGTTGAGATAAGCTATCATAAACTTCTGCTTCAGTAAACTGTAAAAAAATAAAATCAGAGCAATCGCGATTATTTATAAGCTTGGTACCAGAATCCCCAGATACTTCATAGACGGACTCAAAAAATTTTGCAAATAGATTAGCGATATCAGAGGGTTGACTTGCGGAAGAGTTCTGAAAGGTCATTGGAGTAGGAAACCCAACAACCTTCTTTTTACCATTTATGAAATTCCAGAACTTTTTTGGGTTGGAAGTCAGATCCTCTTCTATTTGCAAAATGTAGTTGTTGTAAAGGAACCAATTTAAAGTTTTGAACTCTTTACGAGCTAAGTTGAATCTGGAATAAAACAGCGCCCTGTAACTTATACAAAGAATGGAACTTATTCCGTTTTTTTTCAAGACGTAGTAGTTCTTTGTTATACCACGGCTCACGAAACCTAGGTCCGTTTTTATTTGATGGAACATACCTTTCAATACCAGTCTTGAGCAGCCCGTTGAACAACAAAATAGAATGGTTCAAATTTTCATCCCGCTCGAGAAAGTCCCAATTAGAACCGACAAGAAATTCGTTTAACGAATCGTAGTCCGCAAGCCTAAAATCGAAATGCAGAGAATTACTAGAAGTACACGTAGTGTTGCAATTCTCTAAAAATATATATATGGTAATTGGAGTGTGGTAAACGCTCGAACATCCAGTAAAATCTTCGCAAGGTGATATCTCCGAAAACATAAGATCAGTTGAATAAACCAAATCGAGAAATATTCCCCGACTGCATCATTGCTAAGCTAGCAAAATAATCAGTAACTGCCAACTCCCTTTGGCCAGAAGAAGAGGATGTGAAAACTCCATCAACATCAAACCAAGCAATATCTGGAAGATTGAAGTCTCCTATAACCATTAGTTGTTCCTTAATACGAACCAATGGCATGACCGCAGAACTGATGAAATTAACAATTCCCATATAATATTCCAGAGTAGATCCAGAGGGAACATATACAGCCACCACGAGGATAGATGACTCGGATACATTAATCCGAACAGCTATTACATCATAAATTGGATGACATGCAATGAGCTCGTTTGGGATCGAACTCTTAACAGCAATCAACACCCCTCTACCTTTAAGGCTGGTACAAAAATCATGTCGATCTTTTCTGTGGACAACGTAGTTGGGTGGGAAATATTCCTCTGAATTAAACTCTTTAGTAAGCCATGTTTCCGATATGATAATCACATCGTAATCGTTATCAAGAACGCCAAGCAAGAATAACTTAGCTTTCCTCCGAATACTAGAGGCATAGTGATAGTACATCGAAGTGAAAGTAATTTGTCCAAAACTTTTGGGCCGACGCATCCCCTTTGACCCTGCGTTATTTAAATTTCGGCAGAGTTGACTACAGCAGCTGTCCGAAAATTTTGCTTATGGAAGGGCCTAATAAATACACCGGTAGGCCATGCATCCGAATTTAGAGCCTTATCATGAAGCTCAACGTTGATCCCCAATTTAAAGCACACATATTCTAACTCATGGATATCTTTATCCTTAGGAATTAGTTTAACTGCCTTGTAAACACTCGGACCTAAGCATTTGCTAGCCAGAGCCACAATATCATCCTCAGTTGTAAGAGTATCGAATCTTGACAAATGAAGCCAATATTTCGGTGCAATAGTTTTAATATAAATATCAGGTGAGGTATTAGTGCCACGAATATTAAAATTTCATATGTTCGCAACGATTTTTTATTAACATTTGGACCGCACGATATATCAATACTGTTCGCTTTTGCAGACGTACTCGCAACACTCGAAATAACTGCCGAAGATACCACATCAGCAAATGTGCCACCAGACACATACGAGTTATTAGACACAGGCTTGAAAGATTCAGCACATGAATTTCCACCAATTATATTGGTACCAAAGATTTCGGACTTAGCGGCACCAGGCAAAACAGATGCGCTTGAGTCTGGAAAATCATCAGCGATGATGTGATCTGGAGCAACCACAATGCAATGTGTAGTGACTGGTAGAGTAACTGGTTCTACTGGATCAGAAGTAAGCGCTTGGGCTTGCTCTTCCATTTTTTTAACGTAATTGTATATATTTCTTAATGTACCAACCAGTTCACTTAAACTATTTACTTGCACCTTATAGATGTCTTTGCACTTGTCACAAAACCAGAAAATGTTATCAGAATTGCAAATCAAGTCAAATGCATTTTTTCTGAAACCAGCACATTTGTAGTGGGCAACACATTTACACAACCCACTGCACATTAAAAAATTATCACTACCACCAGGAGTACAACACGACATACAGCAATTCGACGTCATATATAATTAATTATATTATTAATTTACAATTATTTGGCACACGAAAAAACAAAAAAAACGTCCGCACAGTTCAAGGCTTCCTATCTATTTTTCAAAATTTTAATTTTTCAATTGGAAATACAACGAGATATGCCTTTATGATGCAAAAATTTTAAATTTATTTAATTTAATTTAAACAATTTTTAAGTTTAAAAAACACTTTCTTTATTTGTGAAATTATTTATATTTTTATTTATACACTACTACATGAGTTTAAATAATTTCACAAATAAAGAAAGTGTTTTTTAAACTTAAAAATTGTTTAAATTAAATTAAATAAATTTAAAATTTTTGTGAAAAAGCGTGTGTTTTCGAATCGAAAAATGTCGAGTTATATAATGCAAAAATATAAAAATATAACTTGTGCCCTTTCAACAAATAAAATATTCTATATTTAGAACAACTCAATTTCGAAGAAAAATTTATGGTATATTAAATCGAATACGTAGAATTCAAATATAACATAATTTATAAAAGGGCATAACTAGAGTTGTGCCCTTTTGATTTGTGACCACAGATTTCATGGGGATACAAATTTCCCTTAAGTTTCCTTTGGTCCGTAGTGTATGCGCGGAAGAAAGATTGGAAATTTATATAAATACCGATATTTATATTTTTTTTTGTGTTGCATTATATCGAGTAGGAGTAGAATAGAGAAATATGGTTTCTTGTTATTGTAGTATGGTCTATGGCCAAGACATTGTATTAATCAAGGATAAAATATTATAATGTGTTTCCATAATAACCATGTTAACTATGTGGTGGCAAAAATTATTGTGTTCAGGGGGATGAACTTTTGTATGATGTAAGCGGTCGGTAAGGTGTGATTAAAATTGTTGGTTTCAGGTACGGCAGCAATTGAAGTGCTACGAGACATCATCAACCTTCACCCACCCCCCACACTGAGCAATAGCCGACATAAGCTGCAGATGGTGATCGTAGTATGTCTGTTGGCGAGATGGATTTCAGGTCTTGGATGCATGTTGAACTCTTTCAGTCGTAGAGCGGTTGGGGATCTGTGGGGGATCAAATTTCTCACTTCTACAAGTGATTACGGTATCCGGCTTTGACTACCATTTCGTTACAAGGTTCTGGAAATGAAACATTCCGACACTTTGTATGAGTTTCTAGTCGATAACAGCTTTACGATAGACTACTATCTCAATATTGTGCGTGACTCGATTCGCCGGCCGAGAGTAATGTTTCGCCGCGGAATAGCCGACTGACTTGTAGACCAATACATATAATCCATGGATTGCTAGCGTTTAGAATTCAAATATGATTTATTTAATATTTTTAAAAATTTGATAAAGAGCAAATTGCTCGAAACTAGTCTTTTTAAATAAAATTGTCACTATAAGAAAAAATAAAATATGTGTTTTATTCAAGTTTTTCCGTATAAAAAAGTGACAAAAGTGCATAAAAAAATGGATATTACTCATAATAATATCAAATATGGATCTTCAATTTATTTTAGATGAGTATTCTTGCGCAGCGTACAAGCGGTACAAGCTATTTGTACCGCGACCTGATACAATTGCAGGATGATTATCCCGATAAACAACGGTGTTGCTTAGGAAAATGAGCATTAAAATGTTGAAAACTTTTGAGATAAGCTCACAAGAGGTGGCCCCTCAAGTCATTCTTGATTAAATTCTCTTATACATAAAAGTATTTATGCTTCAAAAATGATAAGCATGCTGAACTCATGTCTTTGGTTTATTTCTGATTTATCGTATCAGATTGGCCCCTTACTTGTATTGTATCATTAAAGCGAGCTTCACTTTACAAGTTTTCTCTTACATTCCTTAATTTTCCACCTAAGATTTTTATTCACTAATTTTTAAAAGTTACAACTAAACACAACTAAAGAAACGTGTATATTTTATAAATCATGTCACCTTTATTATCTTGTCGATTCATAACGACTATTTTTTTATACTTGAATGACCAATTATGATCCTAAATACCGTATGGTCAGGAACGTTTCGTAGAAAATATAAATCTTAAAAAAACCTTTCCTGATTTTGTTTGTTTTAGATAATCAGAATAACACCTAGGTCTACATAATGTAAAAATACAAGTACATATATAAAAGTACGATTTAAGAAACTTAATTGGAAATCATTTATTTTTATAAATTACATGATTTCTTTACTCAATACGTGTACGTGTACCTACAACAGATGTTCTTGATCTTGATTTGAAAGAGATTCCATATAAAAAATGGTAATTGTCTGAATATAAAGAAAGTTTCTGTATAAATTTCACGAATACTGCCACAGGTAGCAGAACCTTTTATTGTACATTATATTACATTTTAGAACGTGGATAAATCAATAATACCTGTCTGGTCAATCAAGTATAGAATAATGTGTGGCAGACGGTAGACAGAAAACATCTATGAATAGACCAGTTCGATTTAATGAATACATTTTTTTTTGTTAGCGATAATCGTTTTGGGGAACTAAATATATATATAGAGGTGTAAAATATATTTGTACAATTACAGGTAAAACTAATGACAGTATATTGTTTAGTTTCGATTTTCGAATGATTTATTTTCCATATAGGAAGCAAATTTCATAAGGGTAGATATATGTATATAAAAACATATTAAGAACAGGTGGTAAATAGTACGTACGAGAGTGTGTACAATTTATTTTCCTATATTTTAAACCAGCAGTTTTATAATTTATTTATAAAAAATTGCAAAATTTATTCAAGCAGCTGTGAAATAAAAATTAACCAAACACTTACAATATTTAGCTAGTATACATATACTATTCTAGAAACTAATTCGACTTCTATAATAGTTGTGTAGTATGGGAAACGGAAATTTATTGTAGTAATGTGTTAATACTGTATGTCTCTATTTTTAGCATATTTTATAATTTTTGAAGGTCTAAGTCATGGAACCGCCTTGTTATAGAATTTCTAAAGAAAATTTTAAGTCACTAAAAAACTTGTCTATTTGCCAACAGTGCACGTATACTCGTTCTCGTAGAAAGGTACTTTAATAAAAAAAGATTTTTTGCTCTTTTCGGCATCATTTGATATTCTGTAACGATATTTTATTAGTTTAAAACCACAAAAAAGTTTCGAAACTATAAATTGAAGTTGTTTTTTACAAACACCATAATAATGACAAAATTCGCTACCTGACATTTGTTTTTTCTTAAAATTTGTTATTTTGTTTTTCAGAAGAATTTTGCGGAAGATGTATGTTTTAATCGATTATCATAACTAAAATACCAATTTCTGCGGAATTTCCATTTCAATATTCGAAATGTCTAGTTTATTTTCGAGAACACAACAATAAAATAATAATAATTACATATTAATATACAAATTTGTTTGTCAACGTAATTCAATGGTATGCACAAAACTGGCTAAATACGTATGTAGGTAGATTTATAGCATGTCGTTTATTCTAAAACGACATGTGTTCGTCATATACAATTTATGGACATGTAGTAATAAAAATAAATTTAAAACAAAAAAAAAATGTTGATTGATAATAAATTAATAAATAAATGATCGAAACGGTAATTGATTAAATTGTAATTTAGTTTTGTTTAGATACGATACGAATATTATGTAGGTATTATCGGAATTAAAAACATGTTATGAAAATTTGTTAAATTTATAAAAATTTATTTTTTATTCCGATAACATGTGTTTGTCACCTTAAATAAAATAATTAGAAATAAACTATTAGTCATTTGTGGGATATTATCGACGTTACTGTTATGTCGTTTGAGAAACTTAACCAATAGAGTGATGAAGCTTGTTCTGTTCGGCACAATAATTTGTACTACGGTTTTCCAAAATTTGTTATTGCCATGGCGGTATACTAAAAAAAAGTGACAAACATTATTTCACAAAAATCTGTTTGCCTGTTACTTAATTTGGCCGAAAAAATTAAAATTATTGATATCAAATTCGAAATAATGAAACAAAAATGAGGTCCGAGGATTATAATATCGTAACATTTGCGTATTCCTAAGTATAACTAATTTCAGCAACTTTACTATCAGCACAAACTTCGTTTTTTACATTCATACCGATTATACAACTCGGCGGATTTACTGATTTGTGTTATTCGCATTTACAATTATTTGCATTATAGAATCTGCCGGAACACTATATTACCGATCCGCAGTGAATCTGCAATTTCACCAGCATTTTCAAAATTTTGACATTCAATTGAATTGTGTTTTTTATGCTGATTTACATTTTTTATGGATACCATAGGTATCTATTCATATTTTAATGAAGGAGCAACGGTACAAAGAAAAATATCTAGAAAAGCTTTACGGAATGCCTGCAAAGACATATTCCAATTGTCTATTGTCCAGTGAAAAAAATTATTTCTGAATTTGGGATTATGCTAATTTTTTCCAGATTTAAAAAAAATTTCAGATTAAATAAACCAGCATTTAAATATGTTTTAAAAGATTTAAAAACCAAATTACCCCAGGTGTTTAAAAAAGGCAAGTGATTTTTGTCCTAAAAGATATTTTTTTTTTTAAGTTGACTCTGGATACCCCTATTACCATAGCTTATTACGCCATATCGAAGTGCGGGAGTAAACACTTCAAAAAATCGTGTCAATAAAGCACACAGTTCTCGTCGTAACATTGTCGAGCGAACCATCGGCGTTTGGAAGAATTGGTGTTGATGCCTCCTAAGTGTAGCCCGGCATCTGCATTATACTCCATAGAAGGCGATACAAATAATTAATGTAGTAGCTGCCCTACACAACATACGAATCCATTTTAATGTCGAAGATTGCGACCAACAAACAATGCCGGATGATTATGAGGACTACGACGATTATAGCAATGAAGTACATCAAGAAGACCAAAGATACTCCACAGGCAAATGAATTCCACGATAGTTAATATGCGTGGATTTTGTCTCATTCAGCTTGATTCGCCGACGCTTTGTCCAGTTACAAACCGCATCGGTTCGTTTGCTCGTTGCTTGGCCAATTGCCATAATTGCTGTGTCATCTGTAAAGGTGGCTATGGTTGCTTCATTTGTGGTTGGTATGTCCCACGATATATATAATACAGGTAATATACTCATCGGTTTCATTTTCGTTCTCTTCTGCGCATATGTCAAAAATTCCCAATATGGCGACCGAAAGTGATGATTGTGTTTAATTATTTGTTTACGAAGTTGTGTTTATTTGTGAAAATAATTTTTGTGGCAAATTAAATTAAATTTTTAATAAGTGTTATTATTAAAATTGTTTAAAAATGCGTTGCGCTATATTTGGCTGTAATGAAAACAACGATAGAAAAAAGAAAGACAGTGAAATATCGTATTATTCTTTTCCGAAGCAAACAATTTTACGCAACAGGTGGACATTTTTATGCCGGAGAAAGGATAAATTTAATGTCGATAATGCTCGAATATGTTCGAAGCATTTTACACCAGAGGATCTAGCTGTGAACCCAATGTACATTCAATATGGGATCAATGTAACCCGAAAATTGAAACCAAACGTAGTGCCATCGCTTTTACTACCTATGAAAAGTACGGTAAAATTGGCGTGTTCTCGCAATGCAAGAATGCAAAAGCGAAGTTTACAATCAAGGTAAGCAGAAGTGACATTTATTAGAACTTTTCATTGTATTTTAATATTATTGTTATTGATTAGTGCGATTGAAATCATATATAATGGAAGTCCCCAAGCTGGTTCATCAACTTTTCAAGCCGATGTTGATTTGGCAATAAATTTAGAAAATAATTCGAATGAAACGGACATTGACTTTGTCGATTCAACAAATACAATATTAGATGATTCTAATAAATCCACTCAAACTACATTTCCAGAGCTACTTCCAAGCCACAATCAAGTTCCTGTGTGCAGCACCAATTGTAGTATACAAACGGAAGAAGTTATACCAACGCAAGCCGAAATCGCTGCTTTGAGAAAACACTGCTGGAAAAAGGATAAAGTGATTGATTCCATAAATCGTATTTCCACAAAAGGGCAAATGAAGAAGCTGGAATGCCCAAACAAACGGCTCAAATGGACAATAGACGACATTGCTAACGCCATCTCGATACACGCAGCAGGACCAAAAGCATACCGACTGCTCCTTAAAAAAAACTATCCGCTACCAGCAGTGATAACGCTCAAGAAATGGTGCGCAAAAATTGAAGTCTATCTCGGCATATTGAAGTGTGTGGTAAATATCATGAAAAACGTGGAAATGAAAATTATCGACAAAATTTGTGTTCTCTCATTTGATGAGATGAAGACTAAAGAAAAAATTGTTTACGATAAATCGAAGGACGAGACTTTAAAAGCTGCCAGATATGTCCAAGTTTGCATGGTACGTGGGTTGTTCGGGAACTGGAAGCAGCCCATTTACTACGAATACGACCAAAAGATGACGAAAGATATTTTATTCAAAGTAATAAAATCCATTCAATCCTGCGGGTTTCATGTCGTAGCGGTGGTGTGTGATTTGGGCGGATCGAATCAAGGTTTAATTCGAGAATTAAACATAACCGTTAAGGCAACGTCATTTCAAAATCCAGCTGATATGACTAAAAATATTTACGTTTTCGCGGATGTACCTCATCTCATTAAGTTGATCCGAAATAATTTTGTTGATAGCGGTTTTATGATTGACGGATTAGCAATTGATAAAACGATCATAACCGAATTACTAGAGAAAACTAATGACAAATCAGATTTAAGTGTGGCGTACAAAATTTCGGAAAATAATTTAAACGTGCGAGGAGCAGAGCGGCAAAAAGTTAAGTTGGCGGCGAAACTTTTTTCACACACTATTTCCAGCGCGATTTTCCGAGCTGGCAGTTTGGGTGAACTCAAATCACAAAATTGGCTAAAATGTTCCGAGTTCTTCAAATTGGTAAATAAAAATTACTAAAAATTTTTGCAGAAGTTAATTTTTTTATACTTTTAGGTTAACGATTGGTTTGATTGCCTTAACCTAAGGGTTCCATACCAAGACAGTCGGCCGCGAGTGCAAGGTGTTGGCCTTTCCGAGACACTTCAATTTGACATAATCGAACAAATGAATGAAACTATGTTCACCATGCGTGCGAAAAATAAATTTAGTATGCTCCCATTCCAAAAAGGTTAGATATGATTTAACGAAATAAAATTTCCAAGCTGATGATTTTAATTTTTTGCAGGTATTATGATGACGAATAATTCGTTAAGAATGTTGTACGATGAATTAAAGGTGCAATATAGTATCTCATACCTTATCACGTACAGACTCAATCAAGATGTTCTGGAGAATTTTTTCGGTGTTATTCGGGCGAAAGGTGGGCTCCATGATCATCCCGATCGCCTTGAATTCATGTATAGACTACGGTCATACATACTTGGTCGAAATGAGGGAAGTATATCTTTATGCGGCAATACAATGGTCGATGATACACCGGATTTGGATGCAGTTGGTAATTTAAGTGGCGCTTACTAAGTACCCTGACGTCGAATTTAAATGTAACGGAAAACCCAAATGAGGATGAACTGGAGTCACTACAATACGACGGTTTAGAACACCTGGCAGGATACATATGCCACAGAGTTAAAAACCCCGATTTGGTGGTTCCTAGTTCCGTAGTAAATACATCCCAAGATTCATCATTTACATGGACAAATCAGTTATCTGAAGGTGGTCTTCAAAAACCTACTGACAAATTGATGAAGGAAATGGAGAAGCTCGAATCCATTTTCAAGCAATTTAATGGAGACGGAATTGTGTATTGTCGGGGTTACATAAACCGTCTACTAAAATTGTCAGAAGATATTATGTGCGAGCAGAAGGTGAAAGAAATTTTTTTCCGATCACGGATGCATTTTCGAATTAAAACGCTGAACAGTGAAATAGAAAGCATCAAAAGAAATAAAAGAAAATTAAATAAAACAATTACATGATAAAAAAAACTGTTTCAGTTAAAAATATATTTTATTTAATTATGATTTCCTCTCTTACTACATAGATTAATCGAACACATCACAGAATTCCGCCATATTGAAAATTGTTTTTGTTGTAATTTTTTGACAGATGCGCAATATATTACCTGTATTATGTATATCGTGGGTATGTCCCTTGTATATAGTAAATACAGAATTGGTACTAATACACTCCCCTGCGGGACTCCGGCAGAGATTTTCTTTAGCTCAGAGTATTCATCCTCATATTTCACTCGAAAGTGTATATTGGATGAATAAGATCTTAGTATGGCATAGAATTGTCTCGGCAGATCTCTATGCAGCTTGTATTCCAGACCACTTGTGCCAAACTTTATTGAATGCTTGCGCGACGTCCAGGAGTATGCTCGAGCATACTTTTTTACGTTCTAACGTTCAACTTCGATACTCCCGCCGCAGTACATCCGGCGAGTTGTATAATCGGCGTGATTCTTTTCCGTTATTTCGAATTTTGCTTTAATAATTATTTGTTTTATAAAATTTAGTATCGGCCTAAAAGTCATACTCCTATTAACTTTAATCGAAATCGACTGGTGTCAGATACTCATAAAATAATTAAATCCGATTTTTTCATTTATAACCCGTCAATTATAACGGTGTAATGATAACGATTCCAAAACACCGTAGTATACTTTTTAATAATTACACACAATAATGAAAAATAACACAGTAAGTGCCGCTTGGATACTCAATGTAGTTTCTAACCACAAATCACTTATAATAGATTACGCCTTGCGCACTTTGCCTATTTGGATTATAAAATAAACGGCTGGCAATAATGACGTCGTTTTGTTTCACAATATTGTTGTGTGTAATTGAATCCAAAAATTAAATTAAATTAAATAAATAATGTGGTGCGCTGTATTTAATTATTGTAATATCAATATAAATAATTGCCCATATAGTTTTCATTCTTTTCCAACAAATAAGAGATTGTTGAAATCATGGATCCTATTTGTAAGAAGAAAGAAATATTCAACCATAATATATCCATATATTATACATTTATTAGACAAATTCCTTATTTTTCATAAATTTCCTTTGCAATATCTTACTAGCAACTCTCAGTTGACGTAATGCACAGGAAACTACGAAAACGAAATCCACGAAAGCGTAATCTATTATAAGTGATTTGTGGTTTCTAACAACAAAAAACAAAATTGTACTACTCAGGCTTAGTAATAAGTTTATTAAGTATGCCTTTGTTTGTGGAGAAAACAAAACAAAACTCACGATGAATTTGAAACTCTCTGGTTGATTTAGTTCGTCACGGAATGAATTCATTATTCACTAGTTAAGCGAACCCAATAAAACCTTCTAATACTAATTTCCCCTAGTTCAATAATGTATACTATTGTATTTTCTACTACTATTTCGTTTGCGTAGTATGTTTATTGTCATGTTGTTTCTTCATGGCGAGAACAAAATTTTCAACGCACGATTGAATTCACTACTTTTGCGTTGATTGATTAAATGTGGATTAAATTCATTACGCATAGATACCATGAAAATAAAACCTTACAATATTTATTTTTCCATATCAAAAATATTATTAATTGGAATATTATCTTAATAGGCTTTGGTTTAAATGATTTAAGTTGAGTAGACAGGTGAGCAATTTTTTATATGTGGATTAGGGAGTGAGCAGGTGAGCAATTTTTTATATGTGTTGATTCGAGGATTTAGGTGGGCGTTGAGTTTGAGGTTGAGTTATGGGTTCCATTTGCGGGATGAGTTGGGTTAGGGTTTAATGAGTAGTTAATCTGGGGATTTATTTGTAAGTTTAATTGATGGCTGAATTAGAGTTAACTTGAGTTGAATTCATATAAGCGTGTAGGTTTTAAGATCATGTTGATTTTGGAGTTGTGTTGATTTTGGAGTTGTGTAGAGTTCATCTAAGGACTGGGTTGCAGGTCGAGTTAAGGTTGAGTTGGGGTCGAGTTGGGGTCGAGTTAGAGTATAATTGGGATAATGTTGAGACTTCAGTAGGAGTCGGAGATTAAGCTGGGAATTTGATGTTGTGTTGAAAAGTAGTGAGTCGCGTTGGTTTGAGGATTTGTTGGACGTTGAGTTTGGGGTTAAGGGTTGACAACATTGGATTTTTATCACAACATTGGATTTTATCCATTTTTTGTGCTTAATATCACTGTTTTTATATTTTAATTTAAAATTGTTTTTTAAATAAAAGAGAATAAAATTGTTTCTTCTTATAGTGATATTTTATTTCTTTTGTATAGTATAAGGACTATAGTTTCGAGCGTTCGCTCATTATCAACTTATACCTTATTCTAATTCAAAATGTTAAAAATTACTTATTATTATCATTGTGTGGCATCCTGTCATTTAATAAAAATATATTGCCTCTGTATTTGTATATGTCTAATTCCTCCATTCTATCCAAGTTTTCTCCTTTTCGGGCTTTATGCTTAAATACACAGCTTGTACAAGCTAAAATGCAACGATTGTGAAGCATTCTACATAGGCCAAACGGGTAGAAATTTTAAAATTAGATTCCGGTAACATATAAAAGAAATAGGCAAAAAAATTATAAAAAATCAAATTACGCTGCACATCTAACACACTCTCGACATACTTATACCAACTGCCCGAAAAGGAGAAAACTTGGATAGAATGGAGGAATTAGAAATGTACAAATACAGCGGCAATATATTATTAAATGACACAGGATGCCACACAATGATAATAATAAGTAATTTTTAACATTTTGAATTAGAATAAGTTATAAGTTGATAATGAGCGAACGCTCGAAACTATAGTCCTTATACTATACAAAATAAATAAAATATCACTATAAGAAGAAACAATTTTATTCTCTTTTATTTAAAAAACAATTTTAAATTAAAATGTTAAGGCTTGAGTTGAGGGTCGAGTTAAAGATTGGGTTTATTCCGTATACATATGCAGTTTTCGAACCGTTTTTGTTTATGGATTGAGTTTGGGGTTGGGGTGTACTACTACGGACCTTTTTGTGTCTATGCCTGGGGGGCTATTTGGGAATTCGATTCGATCGCAATCGAGTCTTCGATTATTGGATTCTTATTTGAATTGAATCAGATTCGTTCGCTTCTTATTTAAATCAAATAGGAATCTTATAAATCGAAGAGTCAACCACGTTCGAATCGAATTCCCAAATAGCCCCCCTGGTCCTGGTGGACCGCCACCCAAATCGTGGGGTGAGGATTGAGTTGAGAGTTGAGTTAAGGTAGAGTTAAGGTTTATTGAAGGGTTTAGAAGTGGATCAATTTGGGAAGAGTTGTGGGTACAACTGTTGAGTACATAGTTGTTGACAAGGTACCGGCAAAGAAGCAATCCAAAATTGGCCTTTTGAAGAATTATTAATAGTCTTTGGTACTATAAGGAGAAAAAATTGTCTGTTAAAATACGTTAACAAAATAATTAAGTTGTTTGTATTATGAAATTTGCAAATGACGAAATAAATGCAAGAAAACAAAAAATTAATAGTCATTTAGCTTATTTGTATAAAATTTCAAACCCAACATAAAATAATGCAAACTCAATGTGAAATTCGGATAGTTCTGAAACTACCCCCTATTATCTAATAAAATATATAGGTTATCTTCAATTATTTTAAGAGGCTGTTTTTAAGAGGCTATCGCAAATCTAGATATTAATTCTAAATACAGTTTCGAATGTGTTCTAACTCAATGTGTGTAACTTCATTCAAACAATTCATCAAAATTGGTCCGAAATACTCCTGAAAATATCTAGAAGTTTCTTATAAGATATTGCCGCATTAAAATTATACATTTTCTTCAATCCTGGTAGAAGTTCCGTAAATCAAGCATTCAAATTTTTAATTCAAATTAATCTATTACGAAATTTTTGCATTTCTTTTCTCGATCATATCGAAATTTAAATTTCGAGAATTTTTCATCAAATTTTGTGTTTAATTTATTTTTTGGCGCTACTTCAAAAATTCCAATCCTTCAAATCACATCACTGAGTTCAAGCATATTTCCTTACCATAAAATATGATAAATAGGTACAACAAAGTTAGTAAAATACGTTTATTATCTCACTTTACTTATTTCATGTCTGTCCATGCTCTTTTCCACTTGTTAGCATTCTTATACGCTCCTCCAATACTATTCAATTTCAGCGCTATGCTATCCCAGCCTTCTCGGTTTGGGTTTTTCCCGTGTATTCCTTTAAATCTACAATTCAAAAGCAATTGGTATTTTACAATTAGTAATACAACATATGCAATAAATATCCACTATAATAATGGTAATCCATTATTATCAAATGGTTCGCCGTTGCTAATATCACAATATGTATATCGATTATTTTAATTAAAATAAAAATACGAAATATTTTTTTATTAAAACCAAAAATTATATAACAAAACAGTTAAAAATTAACAATTATGTGATATCTAAAAAAATATATAGGTTATCTTCAATTATTTTAAGATTCATACACAAAATATTTATGTATTTAATGTATTTGTAACCGCCATTATTTATGTTTTGATTTTTTTTTAATAAACTAATAAATTTTTTATATGTTACTATTCAAAAAAATCACTATCACTTATTTCATATAATTCCCCACAAAATATGCAAGGTAAAATAAACGTCAACACTGTTATAAAATGGAATTATTTTTTCCCAATTCAAAAAAAATTCCAATCGCCAGAATACTCTTTTAATGATGCCCAATTCCCCGGGAAAACATTGGTGGTTTGAGATATTTCCTCCTAAGCCTTATCTTTCAAAATAATAGTTTTATAATTCGGGTACCGTTTACCATATAGAATCTTTTGGTCCTCAACGGCTAATAAGTGCCGTTGAAGTCCATTTTCCATATTAAAATTGTATATTTTTTGTATAAGTACGCCCTTTATAAATTTAGGGTTTTGTGTTGTGCACACAATGATTACATAATAAAATATTATTTATTTAGCACTTAAATTTTATTATTTAACACTCTGATGCTTAATTTACTTATAACAAAGTTAATAAAAATAATTTAATTGATCTATTTGATTTGTTACAATGAAAATAATTTTAACTGACCATTGTTGTAAAAATCAGTACAATACAATTTTTTTCATACCACTCGTCCTAGGGTTTATGGAAGGAATATTAAAACTTGACTACTATTTGGCGCACCAAATGATACGACTAAGGGAAAAGAACCTAAAATTCTATCGAGCTATTTTAAGCTATTTCCTAATGCAGTACTATTTTGGAATCTACTGAAATAAAAACAATAAGATTTGGCTATAAAATTGACAACTTAAATCTATTCTATAGTGGTGCCACCCCCTTTAAGCTAAATACATTTTATCAGCCCGGCTAACTGATTTAAGCTAAGTGAAAATCAGATGATGCAGTTATAGATGAAAAAATGTTACCTGGGTAAGGCCCGTCTCTTTATGCTCTACTGAGAAAAGAAATAGTAAATCTGAAGTAAAAAAAAATTACCCAAATTGTTACTTAATGCACATGCTCCTATCGAACGATAAATTGCAAGGCTTGAAGTATTTAACATTTTACAGACAAAGTTGCTTTATTTGCGTGCGTTTGCATGATTAGATGATAAAATTTGTAATATGTGCGTAATGAAATAAGGAAACACCTAAAATCACTCCAAAAAGTTTTCAATATTTAACCAAATAAAATTAGATTAATGAAAAATATCATTCTCTATTGTATTATGTTTCAATTCGTATTATTAACTTAAGATTACATGTTTAGTAGAAGTTTATTAAAAATATTAGAGATGTAGTACTTTGAATTTTGGGACCCGAATACTTTGCTTCTGCAATCACCGCTTGCGGTAATTTTGTTAGCTGTTTTATTGATTTTATTTATTTATACTCGGAATGTTGTTCCAATACCTCCCAAGAATCTAATAAACAATTTAAAACCACACCAACCGTTAAAAATAAACGGCTGGCGATAAACCGGCACACAAAAAATTGATAAAACGGCACAAATTAATGAGCAACAAATAAAAATTTCTGCACTCAGAGAAAAATATCCTATAAGTTATCAACAAGGGTCTTATTAATTTAATAGTAAATATATTAATATTTTATTCCCATTAATGTAATAGTGATCACGAGAATTTAATGGCGTTTGTACTATTATTTTCAAATATCTACTCATACTATAAATTGGACTAGATACCTCATTGATTCCAATTGAATCATAATATTGAATTTAAAATATTGTACCATTAATTAAAACATATAAATATTATTATTTATTAATAATTTTCCTCCTTTTTACCTAATTATATTAATCCATTAAATAAATAATGTAACTTGTTCACACAATAGTACAATACTATTGATTTACAATTAATATAAATTTAATAAGAAGCGCCTATTGGTTTAATAGTGTCACTATTTAAAAAAAATGTTCTGTGTAGTATGCATCCTATTAAGTTAATATGAGTTAGTATTGAACAAATATGAAATAACATTAAATTGTAACGCTAACGGGACTCAACCGAAATTTTGTTGAAAATGATTTCATTCTCTCATTCGCTTGTTCAATTCCTCTTAACTGGCTGCAATTTTAATATCGGTTAAGAAAAACTATAACGTATAAAATTAAATAAAACTACTAAAACCTGAAAATTATAATTAAAATAGTGCTCGTGAAGTGTTATAAAACTTATAAGTGAAATACAATAATTGTTTCTAAATTATTTTAGCAAAAATAGTGTTATTAAGGGTAAGAACATAAAAATGGACGAGGAAGTTAACATGCAAGAATTTTTAAGCACAGAAGAAGTTGTTATTGATCCTGAACCTATTATAGAAAAGGTTGTGGAACATACAGGATAAGTGAACTGCAACAATTGATTTGTGGCAGATTTGGTTTCGAAGGCTGTCTTCGACCATATAACTGGCAAATTTATATATCAAAATTTCATGAGCGCGTGTCCACAAAACTTTTCCTCTGTGTAAAATTTTCCAATTTATCAAATTTATAAATTTGTAATAAATTTGATTCTTTAATTTTCGATATATATACATTTTAACATTTTCTCGTACGAGTAAATTATTAAATTTTAAAAACAATAATTAATTTTCGGAAAAGAGTAAACACATTATGGAAAAAAACGGGGCCAGTCACAGTGATGGTACACGTAGGGAATATTCCCTACATGTAGGGAAATTGTCTTTAAAATTTTGTACGTAGGGAAAAAAAGACAGATTTTTAATAATTCTGTAAACTGTATGAAAACGTAGGGATTTTTCCAAAAAAAATGTAGAGATTTTTCTCAAATCTACCTATTTTTATTTTTTTTTAACTCTCCACTAAGTAGGTGTTTTGGGTTTTTGGTCTCTGCTAACAATTGCTGGAAGGGTGATTAAATCTGTCTAAAACCACGTCATTTGTTCTTTCTCATTCTTTTCAATTTTTCCCCCGTTGTCTTTGTCTTGTATTTGTATTGTAATTATAGAAAGTAGAATTTAGAAACGGTAAAAGTTTTCGCATTTCGTAAATTCGTGATTTGTTTTCTCTGAGTGTTTTACAACTTTATTTGAAGTGTTTCAGTTTCTACTAAATTATAGTTATTTAAAATAAGTTAATTTTTATTACAACACAAGTACAGAATGGATTTCATACAAGCAATTTGCCTGTACTTATATTAAAAAAATGGCGGACTCGGTTCTTTTAATTTCTTCAATGTGTTAATGTTACAACCTTTTGACATGTTCTTAATTAATCCGATAATAACGATAATAATTTTTTTTAATTCATTAGAATAATTTAAATAATTGAGTCAAGTGATTGATATTTAGTGATAAATTACAAATTTTTGTATTCAACTTAATATTAATTCTGCATAAAACATAATAAAAAAACTGTTTTACGACTTTATTTGAAGTATTCCAGTTTCTCATTGATACATAATTTGAGAAGAATTATTTAAGGTAATAAATTACAGTTGCCCCAATATAAACAAGTTATAAACAATTATTTAATTTTTATGCCAATTACAGAATGAATTCCACTAATTTCGATTCTGATTCTGATGGTACAGATGTCTCTCCAAAAAATTCTAAAAAAATATATCGGAAGCAAAAATTTAAAAATGACTGGTTAACAAATGCCAAGTTTAAGGGCTGGTTGGATAAAATTGAAGGGGACGTTTTTAAATGCAAATGCTTGGCCTGCAATAAGATTTTGAAATGTGGAAAATCGGATCTGGAGAAACATTGTGAAACAAAATTACATAAACAGAACGTAAAATCAGTTAAAATAAGTGTTCCCGTCACTAATTTCTTTGCCAACAAAAAAAAAAGTCAAGATGAGGAACACGAAGTTATGAATTTTGAACTAAAATTGAGTCTGTTTTTCGCGGAACACAATGTTGCCCTGCAGATCGTCGACCATCTGCTTCCTCTTTTAAAAGAGATTGTTCCAGACTCTAAAATTATAAAAAATGCCAAACTAGGAAGAAAGAAGTGTACCAGTATTATTAAAAATGTGTTAGCTAAGGAGGAAAGGGATAAACTTGTGCAAACGCTAAAAACAACTAAATTCTCAATTATGATCGACGAAAGTACTGATATCGGAATAAACAAATGTATGTGTGTTCTAGTGCGTTTCTTAGATGGAAATGGTAAAGCTGTTGTAAAATTGTTAGATTTGCTTCCGATTGGTTCTGATTGTACTTCTGCGGCATTATACAAAAGTTTTCGAGATTTAATTTTAAATTTGGAAATTCCATTTAAAAACATTATAGGTAACATTATAATCGTATAATTTTATTGTTCCTCAAATTTATTTATATTTATTATAGGAATGTGCAGTGATGGTGCCAGCGTAATGGTAGGATCCCGAAATTCATTTGCTTCTAGATTGAAAGAAGACAACTCAGCTGTTACAATTGTCAAATGCATTTGTCATTCGTCTGCCATAATTGCAAGCAAAGCATGTTTATCATTACCTAGGGCTCCAGAAGAGCTTCTTCGACAAATTGGTAACTACGTTTCGGGAAGTTCCAAGAGATGCAGTCAGTTGGCAGATTTTCAAGTCAATATGCAGCAAGAAAAAAAGAAGATACTTCGGACGTCAGGAACGAGGTGGTTATCACATCAAAAATGCATCGAAAGAATTTTAGACAATTGGCTAGTACTTCAAAATTATTTTAAAGAAGCTACATTAGTGGATAAACTGAAATCATCAGAGGTTATATTAAAAGAGCTCTCCAACGAATGCAACAAAGCATACTTATATTTTTTAAAGTATGTGCTAAATTATTTTAATAGTTTAAATGCCTTATTCCAATCCAAAAAACCGCTTATACATCAGTTACATTCAGAATCAATCAAAATTTTTCTAAAACTTGGTCAAAAAGCAAGAGCTAAAATTTAATTGCATTGTTAGATCGCCGCATATTTTTTTACCCACTGACCAAATATTTCTAGGCCCTGAATGTAGTGAGCTTCTTCTTACAATTCCTGAAGCAGAATCTCATAGAATCAAATTAGATTGTTTGGAATTTTATGTAGTTGCTTTGGAAGAAATTCAAAACCGGTTACCCATATCACCAGATTCGATTTTTGGCGAAATAGCCTTCTTAAATCCTGAAGTTGTTTTGGGGTTAAATGATTCAATTCGGTCACAAATAAAATTTAAATATATTATTCAAAAATTTAAAATTAATGAAATTGCTTTGTTGCAAGAATGGCGGTCAATTGAATATCATTTTTCAAATGCCGAAAAAGAAAATTTGAAAATTTTAAATGTGGAAGATTTTTGGCATAAACTGGGCACTTTGAAAAATTTTAACGATGAAATCGAATTTCCAATTTTGTGTAAACTTGCAAAATTTGCGTTAGCATTACCACATGCAAACGCTGATGCTGAGCGAATTTTTTCTATAGTTACGGACGTCCGAACTAAAAAACGAAATAAATTGAGTCATGAGAATTTAAATGCCATTTGTATTGTACGATCATCATTACAAAATTCTGACAAAAATTGTGTAAGTTTTAAATTTACCGAAAGTCATTTTAAACAAATGAGGGCTGTTGATTTATACGATCATCATCATAAAGAAATTATCTGATAATTTCAATTATATTTTTACTTAATACATTAACATTATACATATGTACAAATGAATTAAATGCACATATATTTTATTTATATAAAGCAAAAATAAAGTAACTTGTGGAGCAGAAGCTTTATATTTGTATTTTTTGTTAATTTAAAATTATGGCCTTTATTTGGTTAATATTAATTAGTTTATTTGGTTACATGTTCCTATAAATGTATGTTACTTAATTAAAGAACTATGTAAATTTTGTTGAGTATTTTTGCCAAATTGCAACTGAAATGTGATTTAATTATTTACATATTTAAAATAAATTAATCTTTTTATTTACGAAAAATTATTTTGCGTTTTTTTATTATTCATCCTAATTAATTAAATTAGAAAGATATTCATCGTTTATAAACGTTTTTTTAAATTATTTTCAAAAATAAGTTACATTTACGTAAAATTCGCCATTTAAATTGTTTCCATTTTTAATATGCAAATTAAAATTTTAGTATAACAAATTTATACACTAAATCAGTATAACTTAATAAACAATTTTCTACTTCAACAAAAATTTTAGCAATTCAGCCTGTCTAAACAAGGTGGACCTCAACTGGTTGGAACCTCGATTCATACCTCCCCATTCCATAATCTATTATAGTTCATGGAAAGGGAGGGTATGAAACGAGGCTTCAACCAATTGAAATCATACTAGTGTAAACAGGCTGATTCAGTAGAATTTGTCATGCCGCGATTTTTGTTTATTTTTGTTTAGTGGGGTTCATTTGGACGTAGGGAAAACCGTAGGGAATTTTTGAGTGGGACGTAGGGAAAAGTAGGGAAATTCTTCTTCGTCTGTAGGGATTACAATTTTTTAAGTGTACCATCACTGGCCAGTCATAGAATTTTTAATAGAAATTAAAAATTTATATTAATATGTAATTTTATCTGAAAAGATTGTAAAGTGGATATCGAGAGCCTGCTGGTACTAACGGACAAGGATATTGCCGATCTTTTCTTCGTCGAACAGCTAGGAATAAGAGCAAAATTTAGATACCATTTAAACTTATGGAGACGAGATGTAAATCGTTATACATTGCTATTTTTATAAAATTAATGTACAACTTTTATTTGTTCAGGCAAGCACTGTCTCAATAACAGATACATGCAGGGAGTGGATTGATCGACACTGTTCTTCGGCAGTAACTGAAACAGAATCTCATTCACCATCAACAAGTACTTCGACTTTTAATTCCTCGTCCAACAGAAGTTGCAGTTTTAGGAACATCTTTGGTAGAATTATTAACAAAATCCCAAAAATGCATTAGCATAACAAAACATTATCAAGAAATAAATTCGCTCACCGACTATCATAGAGAATCATTAACTTCTTTAATTGTTGATAGTTTCACTGACAAAAGCATTGCAATGCAAATGGGCGATATAGTGAGAAGCACAAATGCTATTAAAGAAATATTTACTACGGAGTCTACTGTGAGGAATATTCTATTTGTATTTTTTAAAATTGTTTATATTTCATTTTTATTGTTTTGGCTGACTTTAAGGTTTCTACGATTTTCATTTTATTGTTTTCATAGGAATATTATTTACAGAAACGTGGCCGCGGACTTAATCCTATAGGAAAGCTGCACGATAAAGCCGTAAACGCGCGAATAAAACTCGGAAATCGTAAAAGATCACGGGTTGATGAAATAAAAGGTGTAAAAGATTTCCCTGTTGATCAGACAGCATCCAGTTTAGCAGCTACAGCAGTATCGGAAGAAGAAGATACTATAATAATTTGGTTGGCGCATAACAATGAACCATGGTCGGACGTTGAACAGAAATGGACCAAAGTTCTTGCAGTTCGTCGAAAAGACATATTAAACGATAGTGCAAACGTTTTGAAAAAATGGCCACTTTTCAAAAATAGCCTTGGACATACTTTGGTAAACAAAAAATTATATCTCTATACATAATTAAATAATTTAACTCTATACATAATTTAAAATACAGGGCGATATAGATTATCAATTGTCATTCCCTGAAAATCAGTCAAAATTACTGAACAAGTGGCAACATTCGTGGAAAAAATTATACCATATTTAAAACTAAACATAAAGGACAGACTTTCAATCCGTTTAATGAGCCAGTTGGAAGGAGAGGGGATTGATGATAGTAAGTTTTCAGTTTTATATTTTCACTATCATGATAACCTTAATAAATATTTTTTAATGCCAGGTTCACGTGATTGCTTGATATTTTTGCTGCTACATTCAGTTTTAAAATCAGCAATAATTTCCCATAAAACAAAGGACAAGAAAATTATAAAGTGGAAACCGAGCATCATAGATTCTCAAGAAGCAACATTGCTGCATTGTACTTGTGTTAGCCAATATCAGTCAAAGGTCGAGGCTATAAAACTAAAATATTTTGAAAAAGGTATGACCTTTCAGCCTATCATTATAGTAATTGGCCCAGAGAAGCATTGTTTACAACATTTCTACACATTTTTTGATGGAATTATTTATAAATTTTCATCGTTTTTGAAATGTTTAGATACGACGTTTAAATTATATCAGGTCATGAATTTTAAATATCCCATTGAAGGGAGAAATGTATATTGTTTCTTAGAGAATTTTATTTACAACTTTCAAACCGTTAAAAATCCAAATGTAATCAGTTTGATCAATTTTCTAAAAGAATAATAATTTAATTTTTTGCTGAATTCGAATAATAGAAATTTCTATAATAATATCGATAAAAATTTAATTTTTCTTTCAAAGTTCTTTTCAATATTACATTTTCTGAATAAATAATTGAATTATAAATAGGTAAAATGTTTAAGTGCTCCTTGCGCAACGAATGTTCAGATACTTTTCCATCAACAAAAGCTTTAATAGACCACATTAAATCAAGCCATGTTTTAACGAAAAATGAAAATATTGGATGTGGTCAAGATAACTGTTGCCAAAAATTCCCAAATTTATATACATATAAACGACATCTTGACCGAGTTCACAAAAATATATTATACTCAGTTAGAAATATAAAACATCCAGGATGCAGTAAAATTACAATTGTTGAAAATAATATTTGCACTCAAAATGTAAATGAAAATCATCAAATAACTGTAGCATGAGAATTTATCGAAACGAATCGTTCACAAATTTTAAGCTCTCCGAATAAATTTACCGGAATTTCTTTCGCACTATCTTTACATAATAATAGTAATTTTAATAGAAAGAACGTGTCTTATATTATATAAACTATAGAAAAGCAAATTACAGACCCTATAGCGCATGTCATTAATTCAAAACCATTGCCTTTAATAGAGAATTCAGAAAATAGAACTGCAGCTTTAAATTTAGTACAGGAGGTTATTTATCCATTCAAAAATATAAATTCCGAATATAAACTTATTCAAGAACTAGAAGGCAAGGGATTGTTTAAAAAACCTATACATTATACAATTAATGAAGAAGTTTGCGAAATAATTGTTAATAATTCACCAACAATCGACTCAAATAAAACAACCGGGATAATAATGCCTCTAGAGTTCCAATTCAAAAAATATTTTGAATGCGGAAGTATATTAAAACATACTTTAGACAACACAAAAATATTGCATGAAAATAATCCTGGTGTGTTTGCCAATTTAATAAATGGTAGTATATGGGAAAATAAAATTCAGTCTTATCAAGGTAAATTAGTAATACCTTACTTGTTATATTTTGATGATTTCTCGGTTGACAATCCGTTAGGGTCCCATGCTACAGAACAATCGGTTTGTGAGATATATTACACATTTCCAACAATTCCGAAACATCATTTTTCTTAACTGAACAATATTTTTGTTGCTGGTTTTTTAAGACAAAAGATAGATCAAGTTTTGGAAATATCTATGCGTTAAGACCTTTTGTTGATCAAATAAAAAAGATGGAAACTGAGGGTATAACCATTGAAGTCGGTGAAGAAAAATTTCTTGTTCATTTTATTTTAGCTTTTGTTCTGGGTGACAATCTAGGCCTTAATACTTTTCTAGGATTCTGCACCAGCTTTAATTCAAATTTTTATTGCCGAGCCTGCAAAAGAAATAAGTCTCAAATGCAAGCAGATACTGTAGAGCATAAAGATTCCTTCCGAAGTATCCACAACTATGTTTTTGATCTTACAAGAAACGATGAAAAAGCAACAGGCATAAAAGAAAATTCCATTTTCAATGAAATTGAATCATTCCATGTTACGGATAATTTTTGCTTCGATATAATGCATGACATTTTCGAAGGCATTTGCAGATATGATATTCCCAAAATCTTAGTACATTTTATTGAAAACAAAAAATATTTTTCACTTGAGAATCTGAACTACCGTAAGCAAATGTTTGATTATGGTGAAACTGAGATTGGGAATATTTCGCCACCATTAACGCTATCTGCCTTAAAATCAAATTCTTTAAAAATGACTGCTCGAGAAACAATAACATTTATTAATTATTTATCTCTTATGATAGGAGATTTGGTTCCCGAAAATGACGGAACATGGGATTTATTAATTGTTTTAATCAAAATAATCGACTTAGTTTTATTACCAGTTGTCAATGAATATGACATAAAATCATTGGAACATTTAATTTCCAAGCATAATTCTTTATTTATTGACTTGTTTAATGAAACATTAAAACCGAAATTTCATTTTCTATTACATTACCCAACAGCAATTCGTAAATGTGGTCCGTTAAAGTATTTGTGGTGCATGCGATTTGAAGCACTTCATAAACCGTACAAAAACTCAGCATAAGTCACAAATTCTAGAGTCAATATTTCATATACACTTGCAATTAAAGCCGGATTAAAGTTTGCACATTCTCTTTCTACACAAACATTTTTCGAAGATGATTTGAATTTTAAAGCTAAAGATGTTTTCGTGTCCGATATTAGTGAAGTCTATAAACATATTGACCAAAGCGAAGTTGATTTAAAGTTTGCCCGTTGCATAAAACAAATTTATTTTCGAGGGAAACTTTTTAAGAAACACTTTTTTTTATCAAAATCCATTCTAAACGAAATTTTTCTTTTTGAAATTGAGGAGATGTTGTTAAAAGAATCAAATTTATATTTAATTTGTAGTCAATGGAAAATAGCCTTTTTTAGTGAACATTACCAATCGTATATTGTTGAAGGAAAAGTAAATAACCAATTTTATTTAAAAAATGTCATTGAATTTGATGGTCCCCCAATTCATTTGCATTTACTCAATAATGAAAAGAAATCCTTTCGTTTAAAAAAATATTGAAAATAAAGCACACTTTAGGAGTGTGTTTATATATGTACATAATGTACTCGTTTATTCTAAATGTGATATTCTAAATCAAAGTTGTCTTGTAATATATTAATTTTATTTCATGAAATTTTTCTTTGTAATTATTAATTTTATTAATAAACTAATTATTAAACAATGGATTTGAAAAATTATATGATATTATGTTTTATTTAATATACAGGAAGAATTATATTAGCATTCCATAATTTTCATGCCGTAAGTATTGATCCTGAATCTATATGTTAATGTTACCCATAATTTTGATAGTGCATCATATTATTTTCCAATATGGTTCACATTACTATTTTAATTACGTATACATCATACAAAGAATGGTATTATATTTTTATACTAATAAGATTTACCATAAGAAATTAATTTCTTTTATCATTTTGAAATTATAGGACATCCCATATAGTTTTAATAGTTTACATTAATTAATCCGTTAACTTTAATAGGAAAATGAGGTTACTGTTGAAAAAGGTGTTTCTTATTTAAATAATGTGACATCCTATTATCTTTTAATAGGATGATTTATAATTTTTATACGATATTATACTTGAAACAATAGTTTTCGGGCAATATTAAATTTAAAGTGTGTAAATTATTAATAATAATGTGGTAAATCACATTGACTAAAAATAATAGTGAAAAACCATTAATTAAATACGAATTATAATTGTTTTCACGGTATTTTTCTCTGAGCATCATAAAATTAATTCTTTGGAACAAAATATAATAATTTGGCAACATTTATAATTTTTTGGCACTAATGGTATGGAACACACAAAATTAATTTTGGGCATCGTAATAAACATTTTGAGCGACAAAAATAATAAGCTGACAACAAATTTTCATAAATAAAATAATTAAACATTAAAAAATTTAAATTAGTTTTAAAATATTCTGGGAAATGCAGATGTATTTTTAAAATTGATTCGGAAACCTTGCAGACACAGATCAAATATTAAATAATTTGTATTGTTTGCCGCCAAAATCTTTTTCTTGTATGCACGTTTAAATTATCCCAAAATAAACTATTATCACAAATTCACTATTTTATTTCTTATCAGCATTTACAATACTGAAAAAAAACTAAACGGAATTCACTTCACGTCCACAAATTAGGCGCCTATCTTGCGCTTTTAATGTAAATTATCTCAATTGTACTAATGCAGCTATTAGTGTCTGTGAATACTAGAAAAATAAATGTATAAGACAACGTCATGTTTTTTTGAAGAGAGTTTAAGGAGGGGACAATTTAAATAAGCAACCAAGAAAAATTGTATGGCGATAAAGATTATCCATTTGTCATAATATTTCAAAACTAATTTATATTTTTCAATTTTTTTGTTCATTGAAGTACATACACTTGGGTGCAAAAAAATCCAATATTTTTTTAATTTTTTTTAATGCAGATTCAAAGTTTATTTCAATACCTATCCAGTGGTACGTTTTTTGTACTTGTGCCATGCCGATAAAGTGATTTTTTGTCAAATGCATACAGCAGGCTTTCGAATTAAATTCTAAAAATAATTCAACAAGATCAATACAATAGCATGCCATGAAATATCTCGCTCGGAATTGTCATCATTCGCATATTGACGCTTAGTCTGAACGGTTCTCTAATAATTACATCTTCAACAGGAGCAAAGAAATTAATACCACACCAGAGGTAGCCGCACAAGTGGTTGCACTAATTGAAGCGGGGCAGAACCAAAGTGAAGTGGCTCGATAACTAAATTTAAGCCGATTCTCCGTTCGTCGAGTGTGGCAGAGATATCAGGAAACTGGTGGCTTCAGACGGCGAGAAGGATCTGGCCGACCTCGTGCTACAGTACAGCGTGATGACCGCTTTATTGTAACAACTTCGTTGCGAAATCGTCCTATGAATGCGGTTCAACTGGGACGGCGGCTCCAAGAAGTTCGAGAAGTCGAAGTCAGTCGGTGGACAGTTAGAAGACGCCTTCGAGAAGTTAATCTGACTCCACACAGACCAGCAAATGGGCCGAAATTGACACCAGCCCACCGAAGAGCCTGTCGTGATTTTTCGATAGCATGGTCGATAGCATTTGAATTGGACAGAAGAAGAATGGAGAAGAGTCCTGTTCTGTGACGAGTGCAGGATGTGTTTATATGGCACAGATGGACGCGGAAGAGTATACTGAAGACAAGGAGAACGATATGCACAATGTTGCATCCAATAACGTGTCCCGTATGGCGGTGGATCGTGCATGTTCTGGGGAGGCATATCACTAGAGGCGAAGACAGATTTTGTATTCATCACCCCAGCCAATACTGGCTGTCGGTCAAGAGGAATGACTTCTCAACGGTACATTGAGGAAGTACTCGAGGAGTATGACGTACCTTTTGCCAAATTTTCTGTTCATGCAGGATAATGCGAGACCGCATACGGCTGGTGTAGTATACCAGTACCTTCAAGAGGTGGATGTGCCAGTTATGGAGTGGCCAGCTCGAAGCACAGACCTCAATCCCATCGAACATATATGGGATGAGTTGAAAAGGAGGGTTCGAACCAGAGATGTTGCTCCAACGAGTCTCCAGGAGCTGCAACAGGCGATCGTAGAGGAATGGGAGGCGATACCTCAAGATTTTGTGAGAACTTTGGTGAGATTAATGCTTCATCGAATGGAAGCTGTCATTCGGGCCAGAGGAGGGAATACTCGTTATTAATAAAAATATTTTTTCTGATTTCCATGTTTTGATTCGATTTTTACTACTAATTTTCATGCTGACAAATTCACAAAAACGTGTACCTCAGACGTTTACTCCCAAAAATCAGTTTGATGGCACGTATAAATACAAAAAAGGTACCACTGGACAAGTATTGAAATAGACTTTGAACCTGCATTAAAAAAAATTAAAAAATATTGGATTTTTTTGATATTTTTGCACTTTTGTGGAAAATTGAGCAATGTGCGATTTTTTTGCACCCAAGCCAAGTGTAGTTAATTTCTAAATATTAAACTTGTTGCCAATTTAACATTTTTATTTCTAATGGTTTTCGCTCAAAATTTTTATTTCGATGACCAAAAATAATTTTTTGCGTTCCCTTCCGATAGTAAATTTTTCTAACTTATTATTATGCTACTTTTATAACGTCTAATTATATTGAGCAAAGAAGTTCATTAAATTTTGTTTGCGGAATGAAATTTCGGGTGCAGAAACGTTAAGGATGTTGCAGAAAGCCTTCGCGGACCATTCCAATAAAGGACCAATTCAAAGAAAGTCGTGAAAGTCTTGAAGGTCATGTTGACAGGTTTGATCGATTATCGTGGTGTTGTCCATTCAGAATTCCTTTCACCGGGCCAAACCGTCGACCAACAGTATTATGTGAGTGTTATGCCTCGTTTTTGCGTGAAGCTATTCGCAAGAAAAGACCAGAATTGTGAGCAGACAATGCTTGATATTTGCACCACGATAATGCTATTCCCAAAACTCAAAAGACCACTGCGGGGAAATGTTTTGAGACGATAGAAGAGATAAAACGTCAATCGCTACGCGCTCTGAAGGCCATCTCGGAAGACAACTTTAATTGTTGTTTGGAAGACTGGAAAATACGTTGGCATAAGTGTATTGTGTCAGGAGGGGGTTACTTTGAAGGCGACGAAATTGATTTGGAAGAATAAATAAATATTTTTTGAAATAAATAAAAACTGGTTTTACTTATTTGTCACAGTAGTACTTTGTTCCAGAAAAATATTTTTTATGATGTCAAGAAATATTTGTTTGTTGTTTAATAAAATGTGCCGTTTTATTCATTGTTTGCCATTTTAATACATCGAATGATTGCTCAACTATTTTTGTGGAAGCTTTAGGGTTGTAGTTGTATCGAATTTCCCCACTTATTGAGGAATTTCTTGTTGGGGTCATCAAACGATGCATTAAAGAGTACAAGCTATCACTCAGAAAAAATAAAATATCTCGAAATTTGTTGGACAGGAAAAACTTATACAGCATAGTAGTTTAAAATATAAGCGAATTGTAAGTTGATTCTGACCAACGAACAATAATAATGGTAAAATACTATCCTGTATTTACATACGTACCGTTTTTGTTTTGACTTTGATAAACATACTGCTAAGAAAACCGTTGCGATTATAAAATTAACATGAATCGGATAAATGAGGCATGTTGATCGGGAAATAGATCCGTCGATACACCCAAACACATTTGGAAACCTATATTTTCTATAAAATTCCCGTTCAGTTTGATTGATGGACTATTGTGGTTGGAAATTTATTAAATTATTTAATATGTAGGTATCTTTATAGGTAGTGAAAATTCCTTTAATAATTTACTGATAGTTGGTTGACCTATTTGGTGATAATTTAGTTATCCAGTTACAAACTTAAAACTTCAATCAATATATTTAAAGAAGTAAGCACCTTAAAAATAAATAAAAAAAAGTTTAACTGTGAGCTAAGGGGCATTCCTTTAATCTTGCGGTTCCCCTATGCAAGTCATTTGTTAGTTACAGTATTATACATAAATTCGGCTCCCAATTTAGTGGAAGGCTTACCTCATGCCTTACAAATTGGTTTCCCCTGTCACAAAATTATTTTCTTGGGATTCAATGTCTTCTTCGCATTATGCTTCCATGCTGAGAAATGGCAAATAGTTTCAATTCACAGAAACTTTAGTTCTCGAAAATTTTCCAAAATTACCCTATTTAAAATTATATAGGTAAACATTTTTTGGATTATTTAAGTGAAACCTGATAACTATCACAATTCAAAAACGTGCACAATACCAGCTGCATTTCTTGAGTTTGATCTGATTCGGATCACGTTTTATAAAATGGAGATGCAAAGAATTACTCGAAACAATTTTTAATCCAAAAACAAACATTTCTTCAGTTTTTATTGTTGCTTTAAATGTAAACTTTGAACTAATCCAGATCACTGATATTCATCAAGATATACAGCTAGTGATGTTAGTCGCGCAAAATGTGATAATACCACCAAATATTATTCAAAATATCTTTTTCCTTTATAAACGTTGTAAAAACGTTCGAGCAAATCATAATATCATTTTCTGCTCGTAAGTTGCTAATTTGCTTGCTAGAGTATCTACTACGAAACGTCAGTTTTCCTTCTGCCACTAATTTTAAAACATCGAGCAAAAACCCCACTCATTGTGATACAGAGAGTTTTCTTGCAATATAGTACTATACAGAAGATTTTATTTTAGCAACACTTCCAGTTAATCGAAAATTGTAAAAGAAGATTTCAACAATTTAATTGTAAGGCTGAAATCTTGGATTCGATTAGTTCGACTAACCCTCGGTTACATTCATATTGCGGCAGCAATTAAGACATCGGATGTCATCAAGAATGGAGAACTGAATTAGAAGTCCTTTTTGAAAAAAAAAAAAAAGAAAATAAAATGCTCATTACATTCGCCCTGTCCTAGTATTTTCCTGGATTCGTACCTGATTTACCTGCAATGGATTTCTGTTAATAAATACTAACTCGGGAACTAGTTATCGGATTTTAATGAAATAAAGTTTTAGTTTTTTTATTGAGATCAGTACTGCGATTACATATTAAAAATTAAAATTTACTCCAAAATCAAAATAACGCAATACAACAATTAAAAATAACAATATCACAAAATAGTTAAAACAAACCGCTAATTCTATTTTTAAATTCGCTTTTATTTATATTGAAATCAAACTCCGTATAATAATCATTAAAGTTATTAATAGCCATATCCAAAGGAATATTAATTCCGTAATTAGTCCTATGAAATCGAGGTAGGAATAACGAACGATTTCTAATATTTAGGTTCCTTACCTGAAAATCCAGGTTAGAGAACAACTGAATCAATATGAACTTGACTTCTTATAAGAAGACGACACACGCTACTCGTGAAACGTCGTTGAATTTGAAGACTTATTCCAATATCATATTGAGGGTCCCAGATAATTAGCAAATATTCAACTTATGATCTTACTAAAGCTGTATAAACTGTTTTAAACGTAGACAAATGTTTTAAATCCGTACAGGTTGTAACGGAATCATAAGTTTCGTTTGGCACAATAGCTTGCACTACTGCCCCAACTTGACGAAACTGCAAATTCCGTTAACAGAATCATGGAACTAGAGGTCTGGTGCGGTATGGTAGCTGGCTAGAGCTCAGGGTGCGGCGTGGGGATTTCCAGACATAGTTCCATGCTTGAATAACCGCATGATATACTCAGAAACAAAATAAAGACAGGATCGACATCATCGTTACCACATCCTCAGCAGCAAAGGAAATAATAAACCCTACACATGTAGTGGGCCGTCCCACCCCCCAGCACAGCCTGTCCTGGGGGGAACGAACGCCCTATCAGAAATTGTGATAACCCAATCCCGAATTCAAGCACTCACACATGACGCACTTCACCTATCTTGAGGTATTAGTACTGCATATTAAAAAAACAAATATAATCAACTGATAAGAAAAAAAAACGCTTCATCCACGTTAGCTAATAAACAAAAGGAACTGAATTATCTTCCACCACTCCTTTCCACCAAATATGTCAACCAAACAACAGCAATCAATAAAACTAAAAAAAATCACCCGGGGCTGTAAATATTTGATCTTGATAAAATAAAAGACCCACCAAGATTTGCTATATATATGAAAGATTATCACAAAGCCAAACCCTTTAAGCGTAAATGGTTATGTGTTCGGATATACCTCGACGCAAGCTGAAAAAAACCCAATATTATGATAAAGGAAAAAAAACTAAGAAAAAAATTAAATAAATATGTTCCCACTCCGCTCCCCAACTAACTTTAATAAAAGGAAACTACAACAAAAAAACAAGAAAAGTTCACTTGAAAACCATATTTTAAATTTTTTTTTTTTGAAAAAACAAACAAAATACGACAACAACCGAATGAGAGTACCTTTAAAAAAATCAGGCGCATATACATAAGTATGAGCCCCCTCCCATAGAAAAAGAATAAAAAATAAATTTTACAATATAAACTTACAAGAATTTAAGAAATAAAAGAAAAGCAAAAAAAAATGTTACTTAACTAAATGATGACGTCTTCCTCAGATCCGTGCTGCCCTGGCTCACTCCGATACTATTACCCCCTCAGGTTAATATTTATCATCTTCTAAATTATACCATAAATCAGCAATAGGCCGCAGAAAATAGTTATCCGTTTTGGTTCACACGGAAATTTCTTATTTAAAAACTCGCAATAAACCGCAGAAATAATGTCTCTTCAATTCAACCTCGTCTAATAACAAATACTCAGCAATAGGCCGCAGAAATACTATATCTCCAATTCAATCTGGTCTTCTGACAAATACTCAGCATTAGGCCGCAGAAATACTATATCTCCAATTCAATCTGGTCTTCTAACAAATACTCAGCATTAGGCCGCAGAAATACTATATCTCCAATTCAATCTGGTCTTCTAACAAATACTCAGCATTAGGCCGCAGAAACAATAAAACAATGTAATTGATTTTTTTTTTTTTTTCAACCGGTAACTTCACTCCGGGACAAAAAAAAACAAACTGTAATAAAACGACACTACTACAAACACGGTTCAACCACGTTACAAGGTCACCCTCTATCCAGAGGTCGGTCTTATCAACCCCTCTTTCCCCCCGTGGCACAACTCAAGTGATTAACGACAAAATTAACACAATTCACTGTCCAATGATTCCAAATCAATTTGACTTCACCAAGAACGCCACCACAGAAACAATTAACACCCCACTGAATTTTATGTTACCAAAAATATTTATTCGCCGTTCAACTTACAATAAGAAAACCAACAACAACAATTGTTCATTACATCTGATAAATTTTTTTAATCCTTAAACAAAACTACTTTATTTTGGGGTTAACAAATAATTAATTTTTTATCTTTCTCGTTTTTTTTTCGTTACTCGCACTGTCTGGAAATTTCCACCAACCACACTCACTTTTCACAGCAAAAAAAAACAATAAAAAAAACGTCTAGAAATAAAATGCGTGAAAACAAAAAAAAAAAATGTACTTTATTTGTTTTACACGTGCGAGAAAAAAAAATATGGCGTTTCTTTTCTGGTTTTTTTTTCTTGTTTCCTAGCGTATTGTTTTTACATCCTCATTGTCTATAAATATATTTTTAATATTCCACTAAGAATTCAAATACCTTTCGGTATTTTCACTACAACTTTTATTATTTTTTTTTTATCTGGTCTTTTCCACCTTCACTCAAAGAAATTCTTCTATCAAAAAAAACAAAAAAAAACCACAACTACTAAATTAATTAGTCTACGCATTTTTTCTCTATCAAAAAAACTCAACTGCCCACAATGAATCTTAAAACTTGACTGACTCAAAAAAATTACCACACAACACCACGTCATTGTACCTCCGAACACACCACCGAGCGCATCACATCACAGAAGCAAAAAACTCTAATCGCATATGACAAAAAAACAAAAAGAGACAACCATATGCGATGAGAAGAAATATACGCCACCATCAAATTCGATGCAAATCAAAACCAAGATATGTACAAGAAAAGGAAAACGCACATGAAGTATACAATTTTATTTTTCGTCAAAAAAAAAAATAGACACACTCCAATACAGTAGCCCAACCCCATGCCATCAATAGAGCAGCGCACATTATTTGGACTGAAGACAATTAGATACAAAATTATCCTAATTTTGTAACAATCGTGGGGACGTCCCACACCCGAGAACAGGTCTCACAGCCGGGCCTACACACTAAAGACAATTGACCAGATGAATCTTAATAACATCTGAGATTAATATAGGAACAAAAAATAGAAATAATCTTAAAGGCCTTTACGCTCGGATATCTTTAATATGAAAAGTACCGAATGGTTTACCCTCGAGATCCTGTAATTGATATGCAACTGACCCAACTTTATGCGAAATGATAGCAGGTTTGAATTTAGAGCTCAACTTGGCGGAAAATTTATTTGCGGCGTCGCTTAAGGCGAAAGACCGAACAAACACGGGTTGACCAAGTCGGAAAGTACGTTGACGGCTACGAAGATTGTAACGCTTTGCCCCCTGTTCATGTGCGACTTTTAAGTAATGCTGTATACGATCTTTGAGTAAATTGAGACGATTTGGTTTGGTTAAACACTGAATTTCATTAGCGTCATGTTCGTTCAACAGTCTACGTAACGCATAATCAGTACCATGCAAAGACATATGTTGTCCAAATACAACATAATGAGGGGAGCAATGAAGAGTGTCGTGAATAGCATTGCGCAAGGCAGCTGCGATTGCTTGCAGATGTTTATCCCACTCGTTATGTTCATGGTCAGATACATAAGCCCGCAAAGCAGATAGCAAAGTTCTATTTACACGCTCAGAGGCATTACTCTGAGGAGAGTATACATGGGTGCGAACGTGGAAAACTCCATATTTAGTCATTAGTTCTTTAAATAAATTAGAGGTGAATTGTTTACCGTTGTCAGAGGTGATTAACTCAGGAACAGAGAACATTAAAAAAACATCATTTTCGAGGAAATTGCACAACAATGCAGCTGAGGCTTCACGCAAGGGTTTAACTAATACAAATTTAGAAAAATGATCAAGTACAATGACTATATAGGAGTTCCCACGCTTTGAGCGCGGATACGGACCAAGAAAATCAACAAACAGTTTTTGAAACGGTCTAGTAGACACTACAGCAGCTCCCATTTCTGGTTGCGTGGAAAAGTTCACAGCCTTATTCATTTTACAACTAACGCAGCTAGCAACGTACGTCTTTACTTGACTTGCCATTTGAGGCCAGTAAAATTGTCGCTGAAGTCTTTCAAGCGTTTTACTGCCGCCTAAGTGTGCTGAAGTAGGAGGAATGTGAGCCTGCTTGAGGAGATTATTAGTCATTGAATTAGGAATCACTAACTTCCAACTAGGAAGATCAGAGTCAAGGTAATTGATTCCATGCGACGAAGCGATTAATAACTTATCTCCTTGGACCCTAAGATTATGATCGTTATTTACCAATTGTTTAACCTTTTGAATTTGATTGACATATTCGGGATCCTGAAAAGAAGGTGAAGATAGATCAACGTGCAACACTGGCACAGATATGTGAGGAGGTAGTAAAGAATTTAAGGACTCCCCTAACAAAGCAAATGCAGGCGAACGATCTTCTGACTGAACACCAGGATCTAACTCGCTCTTGTTCTTGGAGTACTCATGATCAGGAAAAAGTTCATCACAAAAAACTCGAGACAACGCATCAGGTACTACATTTACGGTTCCTTTTCGGTATCCAATCTGAAAATCGAAAGCCTGTAATTTAAGACTCCACCGTGCCAAGCGCCCTGACAAATCCTTTTGAGACATCAACCATTTTAAACTAGCATGATCGGTATAGATGACGAAAGGATACCCTTCCACATACGGTCGGAATTTTTGTACACTGTATACTGCGGCGTAGCATTCCAATTCCGTCACCGAATAATTTCGTTGCGCCGCATTGAGCTTAAGAGATATAAATTCAATGGGCCGTTCGCTGCCTTCGGAGTCTAATTGGAAGAGAACACTACCTATGCCGACAGCACTAGCATCGCACTGTGTGTAAAAAGGCTTACTATAATCAGGGTGAACTAACACGGGAGCAGAAGATAAAGAGAGTTTCAGAGCATTAAAAGCTGAATCAGCAGATGAGGACCAAACGAGTTTCTTTGATTTTCCAGTGAGATCTGTCAGTGGAGCGGCCAAGGAAGCAAAATTTGGTATAAAGCGGCGGTACCACCCACACAAACCCAGAAAGCTTCTAATCTGCTTAGTAGTTTTAGGAACAGGATATTCTACTATAGCTTTACATTTGTCTGGGTTGGTGCGGAGACACCCTTCGCCGACAATATATCCCAAATAATTAACTTCTCTCAAAACGAATTTACTCTTAGCTAAATTTATAGTTAAACCAGCGGTCTTTAACAAACGAGCGACTTCTTTCAATAATATCAAATGTTCCTGCAAAGTATCGGATGCCACCAAGAGATCGTCAAGGTACACAAATACCTTATCATGTAGCTGATGAGGAATGACTTTGTGCATCAAGCGACAAAGGGTCTGTGGCGCGTTGCATAGGCCAAAAGGCATTACCTTGAACTGATACAAGGGCCGTCCAGGTACCGTAAATGCAGTCTTATCGCGGGATTGTGGGTCGAGAGGTATTTGCCAAAAGGCGTATTTTAAATCTATTGCCGATATAAATCGGGTTCGATCCAAACGACCCAACAATCCGTTGATAAGAGGCAACGGATACGCATCCTTAACGGTGACCTTGTTCAGTTCTCTAGCATCTAAGCACAGACGAACTTTGCCATTAGCCTTCCGCACTAAAGTCACTGGTGAACACCAGGAACTCTGTGATACCTCAATAACCTCTAGTGACAGCATCCGATCCAATTCCTCATACATAAGTTTTTGAACTGCTGGCGACACTGAGTAAAACCGCTGTTTCACTGGTTTCGCTGACCCGACATCGATAGAGTGATTTATAAAGGAAGTTCTACCCAACCCGAGTTTAGCACTAGAAGGAAAAGAATCTCTGATTTGGTTCAACTTTTGTTGATCTCCACTAGATAATACATGAAATTTAGAGGATGACGTCTCCTCCTCCACGCTGTCTGGCAAACTCAGGGATGATACCTGAGGTACGATTCCGAACCGATTCCAGAAATCAATGCCCAAGTACAAAGCCTGCTCCAAGGAGGGAACCAAATACAACACGAGATTATGTGTGACACCGTTAAAAGTCACTGGAGCCCGTATATAACCGACAACACGTTGAGCTTGTCCGCTAGCTGTACTAATAGTGGAAGGAAAATTGTGAAACTGAATAGAGGGATCCGTAAGGAATTGTTCTGAACCATGACCAAGAACACTGACACTAGCCCCGCTATCAAGAAGACCTTTAAAAGGCATGTAATTAATCAAAATGTTTGCGTATGGCCTAGCGTCACTGACCTCAGATGGCAGTACGGAGGAAATAGTATGTCTTCTCATAAGGCGACGCTTCTCCCAATATCTTTTGGATCTCTCTAACCTGGAAAAACTATTGCATTTGTGGCGTGACTTAAAAATAAGATTACTAGAAACTGAATTTAATATAGACGAATTTGAATTTGGAACAGAATTTAATGAAGGTGTAAACTTTACTTGTTGGTTTTCGGTACCAACGACTTCCGCAGAAGAAGTTCGCCATCGGTATTGCTGGCCGCATCCTCCTGGCTCGGTTTGGGTAAAATTGCAGCTGGTGGCTCTCGCATCCCCATTCTCCAAGAACCACCCTGAGGGTTTCCCAACCTGCGCTCGGACATTTCACGATTTTCCGCGCAACGACGACATCGCGGAGTGATGGTATCTCGCATGCCGCATTTGTAGCAAAACAGTCCAGTATTGGCTAAACGACAATCAACAAAGGTATGACCCAAATCCATGCAATTAAAACATCGTATGTTATTGTCAGGATTTGAACTGGTGGTCAATCTGCCCCTGCTTGATGAGATTTCTCCTTCCCGTCGCCCCTGAACCACAGGTGGAGCCTTAACAATGGACTGCATCGCAGATAGAGAGTTATAATCTAATACATTCGCCGGGAGTTGATCCCGATAGGGTGTTTCCTTAGTATCATCAGGCGTATTTACGGATAACTCATGGATCGTCTGACGAGAAAAGGCAGAAGGCCCCACAGTAGTTTTGAAACGCCGGAAGGAATCCTCCCAAGCGGTGCAACTTTTGATCAGGTCGGGAATACTATAAAATTGACGATCCGTGAGATGGTATTGCAGGGCAGGTTGCATATTCGTCATCAGAATTTGTATGAATTCTTCATCCATGTATGGTTTACGGCATTGCAGAGTCAAGGTCCAAACATGATTATAAAAATCCAAAAAGTTTTCGTTAGGGAGTTGCTTACGCGACTCCACCATTCTTTTGATCTCGTAATCCGTTCTCCGATCTTTGAAACGTTCTACCATATCCCGCCGCAGATCGACCCAGGGGGCATAAGGATTGTGCTTACGGTAAGTCCAGTACCACTGTAAGGCTATATCTTTAAGTATAGTGTGGATTTATAAAAGATGCGTTGCCGACAAACCAGAGGCATGAACAACTGTGTCTAACTGAAATAAGAACATGTCTATCGTGATCCCAGCAGGAGATCCACTGTAACTAAGGCCACTCCGCGACAAGGGCCGACGCTCATTTGCTATTTGAGCCGGAGGAGCAATCTGAAACGCTGGGTTAAAACCACTAGTGGAAATAGTCCCAAAGTCTGGAACTGAAGACCTGTGTACATTTATAGGACTGCTAATTGAATGTCCAGTAGCTGAAGAAGGATCGTGATGTAACGAATTTACAGAATTTGAAGGTAATTCATCACTATACCCTCCTGAAGTTCCAGGCTTCCCAACATTACCAGCCAGTGACAATTGATTTGACCCAGGAGCAGTATCGGCAAAGGTTACATGTGCTTGGGATGTAGAAGGTACCCTTTCGTTTAACTTGGTGGATGCTGAATCACCTTCACCCAAGACCTTGAGAGCCTCCTTCTCATCAGAAATCTCGCCGCAATCAATAGTTACAGCTGTCAAAAGAGTGATTGATTCATCTTTAGACGTTTCGCCAGTTTTGAACTTATTCGCCACCTCCAACAGTGTGACACAAGTAGGTATTAATAATAAAGCTCGATCTCGTACAGAGGGGGAACAACCCGCCAACCGTTTTAAACGGTAATAAATATGCGCAATTCTTGTGATGTGGGCATCGCATGTAGTGCGATCAGAATCATCCGCCACACCATCCTGTAAAGCCTCTTGTAACGCTTTTAACTTTTTGGTGCAGACATGCAACTCACGTTGCGGCTGCTTTGAGGCAGCTTTTGTTGTCTTACCCGGGTTTGAGTCAGACTCAGTTGCGTTTGGTACAAGAATAGATGCTAATTGTTCTGTAGCAAAAGCACGATCCAACTGATCCATTTGATCCCCTATAGACCCTTTGATTTGCCGGATTTCACATTCAATCAATAGTTCATCTATCTCCAAATCACGACTTCGCATAATAAAATCCATTTTATTGAGTTGAAAATTCACAAACGTTAGAAAAAAAAAAAAATATATACCCGATACTATGAATCAGATGTGTAAGGAAATTGAGAACAAAATTCAGAAAAATGTTTCCCACTGGGCTTATTTATGTATCAGCTTAACCTAACCCTCAACCAATAAACGAATATTTGATTAATGAATAACTAATGCAAATACCTATATAAGAATAATATATAATATTAGAAAATAGTATGTAATATGATATAACAAAAAAATTAAATTTAATGGAAAAAAAAATTTCTAAATAATAATAACATACACCCAATGAATCACAATGACTCTGACGGTTTGAGGAACAGGACGAATAACAGTTGAATCCCACGGAGTGAAGAGTGTACCTCCTTGACCTGAACTCGACTCAAATACCGAAAGATGAACTGCCTTTCGGGTGTATTCCACGGAATACGACTAGAATTCACTAGCCACCAAGAGTTATATCGTTAAAGTAACTTCAAAGTGGGAATAAAAAATATAAAAATTATAAAAAAAATGATTGGTATTACCGAATACCCAACAAAAAAAATTTAAGTATTAAAAAAAAATGAAGTAACACAAAAAAAAAAAATTACCAAAAAAAATTAGAGAGGGAAAAAAAATAAGATTTCTAGATAAATTAATTATATAAGTGAAGCCACCAGGCATGAGGCCCGAACCCGAAACTGGGAATAAAGGTAATAATAAATTTAATAATGATGTATAAGGGTATCCTCCCCCGTTGCCTCACGGTTCCACCAAGTTAGCTCCCCCATGAGACGCGAGGTACTGCTACAAAAAAAATAATAAGACTACTGAGGACCCGATGATGTCAATCAATTAAGAGATAAAAGAGAGAAAAAAAATTAACTAAACGAAAAAACTACAGATGTACCATTGACTACCGAGACCACGAACCGTCCAATCGACACCACATTGGCAGAAACAACAGGTTTCGCGATCTCAGCACTCATGGCACATGGAACCAACATGGCAAACGATCCACCCGAGATCGTATGACAAAAGTCAGAACTCATTTGGGATCGCTCCCCATGAAGGTAGTTGGACCAAATGAAAAATTAATATTAGAATTGGAAGTAAATTACTGAAGGGTACGAAGAGCTGCAAAAGGGAAAACAAAATTGAAAAATCTAAACCCAGAACAAAGGAAGAATGACTCTAACCACAATCTAACGCCACATAGCGGAAATGGTAGACTCACTCAACCGATGAACTGAGATTAGGAATTAACACTCACACCTGTACGCAATCAAACAGCTTACGCCGGTTGCAATACTGATGTGGGTGCCAATTGGAACAGGAACATTGAGGTGAGCATCCGTACAAGCTCAAACAACGCAAGCGTTGGACTTTGCACGAAATGCTCACAACAAGTAATTATGAAATGTGAAAACCTAAAAGACGAAAGAAAATTTAATTAATTAGCCGAAAGTTTGGGCGCCACTGTAACGGAATCATAAGTTTCGTTTGGCACAATAGCTTGCACTACTGCCCCAACTTGACGAAACTGCAAATTCCGTTAACAGAATCATGGAACTAGAGGTCTGGTGCGGTATGGTAGCTGGCTAGAGCTCAGGGTGCGGCGTGGGGATTTCCAGACATAGTTCCATGCTTGAATAACCGCATGATATACTCAGAAACAAAATAAAGACAGGATCGACATCATCGTTACCACATCCTCAGCAGCAAAGGAAATAATAAACCCTACACATGTAGTGGGCCGTCCCACCCCCCAGCACAGCCTGTCCTGGGGGGAACGAACGCCCTATCAGAAATTGTGATAACCCAATCCCGAATTCAAGCACTCACACATGACGCACTTCACCTATCTTGAGGTATTAGTACTGCATATTAAAAAAACAAATATAATCAACTGATAAGAAAAAAAAACGCTTCATCCACGTTAGCTAATAAACAAAAGGAACTGAATTATCTTCCACCACTCCTTTCCACCAAATATGTCAACCAAACAACAGCAATCAATAAAACTAAAAAAAATCACCCGGGGCTGTAAATATTTGATCTTGATAAAATAAAAGACCCACCAAGATTTGCTATATATATGAAAGATTATCACAAAGCCAAACCCTTTAAGCGTAAATGGTTATGTGTTCGGATATACCTCGACGCAAGCTGAAAAAAACCCAATATTATGATAAAGGAAAAAAAACTAAGAAAAAAATTAAATAAATATGTTCCCACTCCGCTCCCCAACTAACTTTAATAAAAGGAAACTACAACAAAAAAACAAGAAAAGTTCACTTGAAAACCATATTTTAAATTTTTTTTTTTTGAAAAAACAAACAAAATACGACAACAACCGAATGAGAGTACCTTTAAAAAAATCAGGCGCATATACATAAGTATGAGCCCCCTCCCGTAGAAAAAGAATAAAAAATAAATTTTACAATATAAACTTACAAGAATTTAAGAAATAAAAGAAAAGCAAAAAAAAATGTTACTTAACTAAATGATGACGTCTTCCTCAGATCCGTGCTGCCCTGGCTCACTCCGATACTATTACCCCCTCAGGTTAATATTTATCATCTTCTAAATTATACCATAAATCAGCAATAGGCCGCAGAAAATAGTTATCCGTTTTGGTTCACACGGAAATTTCTTATTTAAAAACTCGCAATAAACCGCAGAAATAATGTCTCTTCAATTCAACCTCGTCTAATAACAAATACTCAGCAATAGGCCGCAGAAATACTATATCTCCAATTCAATCTGGTCTTCTGACAAATACTCAGCATTAGGCCGCAGAAATACTATATCTCCAATTCAATCTGGTCTTCTAACAAATACTCAGCATTAGGCCGCAGAAATACTATATCTCCAATTCAATCTGGTCTTCTAACAAATACTCAGCATTAGGCCGCAGAAACAATAAAACAATGTAATTGATTTTTTTTTTTTTTTCAACCGGTAACTTCACTCCGGGACAAAAAAAAACAAACTGTAATAAAACGACACTACTACAAACACGGTTCAACCACGTTACAAGGTCACCCTCTATCCAGAGGTCGGTCTTATCAACCCCTCTTTCCCCCCGTGGCACAACTCAAGTGATTAACGACAAAATTAACACAATTCACTGTCCAATGATTCCAAATCAATTTGACTTCACCAAGAACGCCACCACAGAAACAATTAACACCCCACTGAATTTTATGTTACCAAAAATATTTATTCGCCGTTCAACTTACAATAAGAAAACCAACAACAACAATTGTTCATTACATCTGATAAATTTTTTTAATCCTTAAACAAAACTACTTTATTTTGGGGTTAACAAATAATTAATTTTTTATCTTTCTCGTTTTTTTTTCGTTACTCGCACTGTCTGGAAATTTCCACCAACCACACTCACTTTTCACAGCAAAAAAAAACAATAAAAAAAACGTCTAGAAATAAAATGCGTGAAAACAAAAAAAAAAAATGTACTTTATTTGTTTTACACGTGCGAGAAAAAAAAATATGGCGTTTCTTTTCTGTTTTTTTTTTCTTGTTTCCTAGCGTATTGTTTTTACATCCTCATTGTCTATAAATATATTTTTAATATTCCACTAAGAATTCAAATACCTTTCGGTATTTTCACTACAACTTTTATTATTTTTTTTTTATCTGGTCTTTTCCACCTTCACTCAAAGAAATTTTTCTATCAAAAAAAACAAAAAAAAACCACAACTACTAAATTAATTAGTCTACGCATTTTTTCTCTATCAAAAAAACTCAACTGCCCACAATGAATCTTAAAACTTGACTGACTCAAAAAAATTACCACACAACACCACGTCATTGTACCTCCGAACACACCACCGAGCGCATCACATCACAGAAGCAAAAAACTCTAATCGCATATGACAAAAAAACAAAAAGAGACAACCATATGCGATGAGAAGAAATATACGCCACCATCAAATTCGATGCAAATCAAAACCACATTATTTGGACTGAAGACAATTAGATACAAAATTATCCTAATTTTGTAACAAGGTTCTAAGCATAAATCCCATCATTGCGTTGGTTTTATTTATTATGTTCTCGATGTGTTGGATAAACGTCAGGCCATCATTTACAATAATGCCAAGGTCCATAAACTCAGTAACACGATCAATGACAAAATTGTTCAATGTGAAGTTAAACAAAATTGAATTTTTCTTTCTATGGAAGCTCATAATTCGACATTTTCCAATATTTAGTTCCAATCTATTGAGTTCGCACCAGACGAAAAATCTACCCAAATCTTCCTGAAGAAGTTCGCAGTCGTTCGTGTTCACTATCAATTTTAGTGAATATTTTCGTATCATCCGCATACAACAGAAATTTTGATGAATGAATGCTGGTAACAACATCATTGATAAACAATAAAAACAACAACGAGCCCAAATGACTGCCTTGAGGAACTCGAGATGTTGGTTTACACTCGCGAAGGACAATCATTAAATTTGACAAACAGTCTACGGTCACAGAGGTAAGATTTTAACTACAACAACAAGTATGAGTTCTGAAATTTAGATAACATAATCTGGTGAGAGATTCTATCAAATACCTTTTTAAAGTCTGTGAAAACTACATCAACTTGCTAGCCAATATCAATTGAATTTATCACAAAATTTACAAATTCAACGAGGTTTGTAGCAGTTGAACGACCTGGGAAAAAACCATGTACATACATTCAAAAACTTTTGGGGCAGCACGCAACACAGAAATAGGTCTGTAATTATCAATTAAAGAACCATTACCACTTTTAAAAACCGGGATTACATTTGAAGTTTTCCAAGAATCAGGAAAGTAACCAACATATAGTGATCTATTGTATATTAGTTCCAGAGGGAATACTAATGAATGGACACACTTCCGTAATATAATTGCACGAACTAAATCTGGGCCTGGATTATGATTTAGCTTTAAATTAGAGATATATTTAAAAATTAATTCAGTATCCAAAGAAATAGAACCCAAACTACTAACTCCTAGGCAGCTGACATTGGGTTCCTCAACAATGAGGGGGTCCGTCGATAATAAGAAATTTAACGAAAAAACATCGGCAACATTTCACTAATCTCAGCAGTAGATTCAGACTCCTTAGCTTCTAATTTTAAAGTACGACGGTAACCAACCGTTCGTCTTTTGGAATTGGTAAACGACCGAAAAGATTTAGGAGTGCTTTTGATTTTATCTTTAACCCCATTGATATAGCGAAGAAATTTACATCGATGCAATTTACGGAAATCATGTCGTGCCTTTGGAAATGATAGATAACCAAGAGTACAAGGATGGTGCTTGAATTTTTTACGTAACCGAATTTTTCAATTCCAACCAAAACCGTTTCGCAGAATCTACTTACGGCGCCGTTTAAATCACAATAGTCGAACATCTCAGTCTAATTAAAGACAGACTAATAGGGGTCCGTATCGTTATTCCAAAAAAATCCCGAAAACCAAGTTAACAAATTTCTGAAAAATTATTTTAATTCGTTATTTACCTTAATAAGATGAGGAGCTATCGCCCTAAACCACCACCTCCATGATAATTTTTAAATGCCAACATTCATAGTAATTTGAACCTTTGTGAAAAATTTGTGTTTCTAATAATATTATTCACATGGTGAAATAGAAAACTCTCTAAAGCCGCTCAGCATTGAAATGTTTACATTCAATAATATTTACGCCTATGTTTCATGGGATTACCTACTATCGCTTTCCCCACTTTTTATATACACTTAATTTGCAGCAATTATAATTACCATAAATTATAACTAAATTGCTTAAATATAATAAAAAATACCTAATTACTAACAATTTAAATTTGTTTAGTAAGACAACATCATTGTCAGTTTCGCCCGGTGGCTAATGAAGATGAACCTTCTATAAATCGTACATTAGTTAGTTTTAAAATAATTTTGAATTACATTTATTTCTAAAAAAATAACCTCCACTGTTTAACCACGTCAAATCGGTATAATCGTTTGTTTTTATTTTTAAATTTCCATGCATGAAATTGTCACAAAGTCTCCGTATTAAATATTTAATTTAATTCGAAAAATCTAATTTATATTTTCCAATACAAGCATGTTTTTAATTTAAAAACTCATGTGAACAGCTTAATCGCTTTAATGACTTATTCATGGAAATAAAAACGACATATAAAATATTATTCTTATTTAAGCGCACCATATTTAATATGACTTCCGCTAATACTAAAAAGTAATCACCATCATTTTAAAACCATAGAAAAAAATTAATTCGTTTTTATATTATAAATCCGCTGTTGTGCACAATCCAAAAGTGATTATTCCACTAACTAACTAAAAAAAAAACATTTTGTATTATGTATTTAATTAATAAATAATACCGTTGCTATCATAAATAGTTAATTCCACTTAAATTTCTCGGATATATTGGTATGTATATTTCTTAATTTGTAATACGATTTGTGATTTATAAACGACATATATGTACGTAAAATGTGTATCATTGCACATGACAAATCATATGAATCGAGAATGACAAAATATAAATACAACAGCGATAATAATTTATAAGATAGCCATAAAATGTATGTTTTTCAAAAGGTATTATTATTATTTTTTTTTTATGTTGTATTCAATTCAATCAACAGGAATTTTTATCATCATCACACACAACTAGTTTTAATTGCGAATTTCTATAAGTACCTTTCGCGTGTTGGTTTGTTTAACTGTGACTTAGCCGCTTTTTCGATTTTGTTATCAGAAAATCTTAGTTAATTAAATAAAATTGGAACTAACTTTAATTTTGGATTTAGCGGCCGATTTAACTGTTGCCTATACACATGTACGTATACAATCATATATGCAGAGAGATTATAATAATAAAATGTGAAATTTATGGGGACTAGAATAGAAATATACTTCCACCGCCCATAAAAAAACCGTATAAATACATTTTATTTTTTGGCGGCGACATTATACATATATTTATAGTATAAATTGGAAGATTATCTACAAAAAACCACTAGAAAGATATTATTATTTATATACGATAAAACCAATTTACTGATATCATATAAAACTGGTAAAAAAAAAATATTTATAAATATTTTTATGTATTCAAATGTTGTAGGCGCAAATAAATGGCTCAACAAATGCCAAAATTATTATTTTTTGTGTATATTCGGAAGAATTGCAATAAATTAATATGTGAAATTTGGTATAAAAGAAGAATACAAAATAAATAATTGAATTATACAAAAATATAAGAACGATGGCAGCTACTGATTGTCGCATATACATTTTTATATTTATCCACTGTGAATGTTTAATTAAAGGCTTTAAATCTAAATTGACATAATTTTTAAGCATCCCGGATATTGTGGCGGAATATAATTTTTCCGCTGTATTTAACGCCGTTCTTCATTTAAATGAAAAATAGACAAATTGAAACCTGGATGAAATTCAAAGGTTGAGACGATGAAAGAAATATCTAAACTATAAAACAGTATATATGTAGTTCGGTTCTTCACGCTGACCCCAAATTTAATTAATTAGTAGCAACATGCTTAGATAAACAAAAAACGATGGTGTGTGTAGAATCATTCATACTTACAATGTACAACTATATGTTATAAGTACGGTTTGGAGGCCTCAGCAGCAAGACGCGGTCAATATTCCTTTTGAGTTTTGGAACTGATAAGTAATGCTTGGTGTTAAACTAAATGTCTTTGTCATGCCAATCGCATTCAGCGACAAAATTTCGCCTTAACAAAAAGTCACTGGAACAACTTGAGTATATTTTTAATGTGTGGACATCAAGCGTTGCGTTATGCCATTTACAAATTATGCGGATACATTGATAGAAATGCATTAGAAAGAAAGAACTATAAGTTAATTCGTTTATGTTATAATAAAAAAATATCAAATCTGGAAAGCTTTTAATACAACATAAAGATTTTTTTTGATAGTTTTGGCGTTGCCTGAATACTGTTATCATATAACACCATAGAAAATAAGTTGTGCCATTTATGTGAGAATTGGTCCCCATAGTGACCATTTTGTTACTATTGCTGCTCGAATATGGTTTATGGTGGTACAAATATATGGTCTAGACCCCAAAAAATCGGGCTATGATGAAATACATACTCAATTTATTAACTATTTTGCTTTGACAATTTTTCAGATGCCATAAATTGTTTTGTTATTGGTTTTGGGCAGTTATTAAATCAACTGTATTTCGCAAATAGAATTCGACACAATTTTTAATTCAACAATTTTTTTTATTATTTCGTGAAGCCAACTTCAAAGATTTTTATAAATGTAATATTTTTAATGATTGAATTTATGAACAAGCATAATGCAGGATCACTCGGTTCAATTCAAAATTGAATTATGACGCTGGGCGTCGGTACACTCGTTTTTACATCGATTTGGAAGAATTGGGCAGGAAGGTTAAAATATGATGGAGATCCACCCGGTTATAGACACCTTGGTAGTCAATAGTTAGTAATATGGATCATGCTTAGTACAATACAATTCTTTAAGTTTATAAATCAATACTTCTAAAGATCAAAATTATAAAATTGCTGTAAACTTAGATTCAATTTGGAACGCCTTAAATATTATCCAAAGTTCATGGGGAACTTCCGTTAATCTTAATTAGTTCTCTAATGGTTATAAACCACTTTACTATAAACTACCTTAAAACATTCTTGCATTGTACGGGTTATAAATTAAAGATCAATATTAGTTAAATTGAAAATTATTTCAATAATTAACTTCTTAGTAAAACAAAGAAGCTATAATCCAATCCGAAAATTAAATATAAATATAAAAAAAATTAAAGTTTTATAGTTATACTAAATAAATAATAAATTATTTATCTGTAAGGATTGTTACCGAAACTCTGGAAAAGATTTAAATGTAAATTAACATCTCAGTAAACAGAATGCACCCAATATCCACCACTCGCCAACTGCTTAAGCCAAAGTACCCAATAGTTAATATTTATTGTAAGTAATGTAGGTTCATAAATAAAATGAAACAATGATCACAAGACAACACCATTCTAAACTTATATTTATGTCTTAACAATATGTTTTAAAATAAACAAGTATCAATGTCAACATGTCAACAGAATAAATTATAATAGCTTACTAAATAGTAAATTTGTCCCAAGTAATAACCTACAGTGTGAAATTTCGGATAGCAGCTGTACCAGTCAACTCTCCCGTAATGTAAGCGATGTAGTCTCGGGCAGGGTGCTTTCGCCTATAACTACCATAATGCCTCTAGCATTCGAGGTAAAGCTAAATTATTCTTGCTTGGCGTGCTTGACAATGATTACGATTTGTGATCATTATCTCGGAAACATAACTTACTAAAAGTTTCAATTCGGCGGAATATTTTCGTTCACAGGAATGATCGGCATGATTTTTGTACCAGCCTGATGGGGGGAGGTGTGTTGGTCGCTGTTAAATGTTCGATTTCAAACGAGCTCATTGCATGTCATCCAACTTATGATGTTATTGCTGTACGTATTAATGTAGCCAGTGCATCCATCCTCGTAGTAGCTGCATATGTTCCCTGCGGATCTACCCTGGAATATTATCTGGAAATTATTAATTTAATCGATTCTGCTGTTGCGCCATTGGTTCGTGTTGGTGAACAACTAATTGTTACTGGTGACTTCAATCTTCCTGATATTACTTGGATTGATGTTGATGGAGTTTTCACGGCCTGTTCCAATGACCAAAAAGGATTAGCATTCACTGATTATTTTGCTAGAACAGCATTGATGCAGGTGAACCGAATAAGCAATAGTCGAGGGAAATTCCTCGATTTGGTTTTTTCAACTGACCTTATGTATTTGGAGCTCTAGCCGTGTGAGGACTTCACTGGATGTACGAGCATACACTCCGTTTCACTTGGTTAAGGCCACCATACATTTTCAGTTTCCTTTCAATTTTTTGTGTGTTAGAACAACATGTTGAGATTAGTTGGAAGTAAAAGTTCAAACATCATGTATAATTAAACAAAATTACAGAAAAAATTAAATTAATTTTAAACGGGATTTACCGTTACTTTATTCATTTATTTCAAATACTAATGTAAAACGTATGAATTTTTAGTGTTTCAGTAGGATAAGGCCATTTAAGTTTATACTTGATTAGTCAATAAATTTAAGTATTTTTAAAAACTATTTACGTTTATTATATTAATATTAAAATTACTAATTGAATTTTGAATTAAAATGCCAAAAGTTAAGACCCTCAGTGAAGTTGAAAGAGCCAAAATTGATGTTTGTGGGCAAGGGTCTTCAAGCAGAAAAATTGCCGAAAAAATTAACCGAAGTATACTGTGATTAATAATTACTTCTCGAATATCGAAAACTACAGTGCCAGGCAGAAAGGCTGTACTTCTTTGGCTACACCGAAAAGAAAACAGCGGTTAATTCTTCGTAAGACTTCTAATTTTGGTCTTTCTGTTTATAAAATCAAGCCTTAAACTGAAGTTGCAGCTAGTGTTACAACTATTTCGCGAGTATTCGCTACAGTGATCATCTAGTGCAGCGCTGTCCAAGTTAAATGAGTATTTTTGACAAATTTTCAAAATAACTAGAGCATTAAAACTGCGATTAGAATAAAAAGCCAACTGGACAACGCGGTAATTATTTATATATCCAGGGCCAAAGAATTTATCACTCCGGAACAGATGTGAAGCTCACCGCAATAGTTGTTACATATTGTAGCATGCGGCCCGCGGGCCGCATGCCTCAAAATGAAATAAAAATTGCTGTGGTCTTCACACTTACCGAAGAGTGATAAATACTGTGGCTCTGGATACATAAATAATTACCGCGTTGTCCAGTTGACTTTTATTTCTAATCGCAGTTTTATTGCTGTAGTTATTTTGAAATTTTTTCAAAAATACTCATTTAACTTGGACAGCGCTGATCTAGTGCGTAGTAAATTTAAGCAAAAGTCGGTTTTTGACAATAAATAAAAAGAAACGCTTTAATTTTGCACGTCCTCACATGACCTGGAATAATGAATGGCAGAACGTGTTTTTTCGGACGAAAAAAAAATTCAACCTGGATGGGCCTGATGAATACAAATTACTTTCACGATTTCCGTAAAGAAGAGATCATTTTGGTACGCCGCCATAGCCGTACATCTGGTATTATGGTTTGGGGTGTTATCACTTACTATGGTACTATAGATTTGGACTTCAGAAGTATTACTAATGAACATTGAAACTTACAAAACTTTATTACAAAATATTTTCCCGTCACTACGTGAGAAATATGGACCTCAGTTATTCATATTTCAACAAGACAACGCCCCCATACACAATACTAGGTAGTGAAAGATTGGATTAGACCTGATAATATCGGACTTCTTGCCTGTCTGCCTTATTCACCCGATCTCAATATCATCGAGAACATATGGGGATTGCTTCGAGGAAGGTTTATGTATGAGGTCTAATTTAAAACACCAAGCGAGCTTGTAGTTGCCATAAAAATTGCGTGGAGTGAAATGAGCCAAGACTGTATCCAATCACTGTAAAACTCACTCTCGAACAAGATTTTTGAAGTTATTAATAATAATGGTGGAAATACTCACTATTAAAACCATTATTCCGATTTTTTTTTCAATACATTTATTTTTAATATGAACTGATAATTTGAATTTTCATGTGGCCTTAACCTACTGAAAATGTAAATCCGGTATTTTTGCTCATATTTTTTTCTACTCTCAAATAGTTTTTAAATTTTCAATTGTGTATAACCTGTTTAGTTTATAAGAATATATATTTTAAGTTTTGAAAATTTTTGGAACTCCTGAACCAGCAAAAATATAAAAATTTAACGTAGCCTTAACCTAGTGACAAGGAGTGTATATCATACTCCAATTATGATATAGATTTTTCAAGATAATTGTGATACTATGTGTACTTCTAGTAATTCTTTTCATTTCGATTTTAGACATGCTGATCACGTTTCTTTAAACAAATTTCTTGTCGATTCGGACTGGGTATTTCTAGAACGAGGAGGAGATTTGAACGATAGTGTATTTTTGTTCAACGAGCTTCTCAAGTCTGGTATTGAAAGATATGTTCCTTCAGTGAAAAACGAACCTCGGTATCGAGAGGCGTGGTATAATAAACAGCTAATTCGTATTGAAAAACGCCGTAATAAGTTTCATTCTTTATATAAGTTGCACGGTGTTGAGTTTTATCCTAGCTTCAACACTGCTCGTAAGGAGTTTAAAACTTTTAACTGGTTCCTTTACAATAACTACATTTTGCTAATCGAAGATGAATCAACTTCCTATCCTAAGAAATTCTGGAATTTCATAAATGGTAAAAAGAAGGTTGCTGGGTTTCCTACCCCAATATATATCATCTGATATATCCAATTTGTTTGCCAATTGTTTTCAATCTGTCTATGAAGAACCTGCGGTATCATGAAACAAGCCTTTAACTAACCGCGGTCTTTCTCATTTTATCTTTTTTAAATTTACGGAAGCAGAAGTCTATGATGGGTTATCTCAACTTGAAGTTAATAAGGGAGCAGGACATGATGGCTTTCCACCCATCCTTATTAAGAATTGTGCAGTGAGTTTAGACCCTCCACTTACTATTATCTTTAATAATAGCCTACATACAGGGATTTTTCCTGATCTCTGGAAATTATCTTTCATCCGTCCGATTTTCAAATCTGGCAAAAGAAGTGAAGTCATCAACTATCGTGGGATCGCTATTCTTTCTGCTATACCAAAACTATTCGAATCCATGGTACAGAAATTTTTATTTTTTCACGTAAAAAGGTTTATTTCTCCTGCTCAACACGGATTTTATCCGGGTAGGTCTACGGCGACTAATCTATAGTCTCTTTTTGTGGACATTTATATGTATAGTAGACTAGAACATAGGCAACAAGTAGATGTAGTACACACCGATTTTTCAAAGGCTTTAGATAAAATTGACCATTCGATTCTTATCGATAAGCTGGATAAACTAGATTGTCAGTTCATCCCTATTAAGTGGTTGCATTCATATCTTTCTGATCTTAACTGATCTAGATTAACGATTTTAGCTCTCGTTCATTTCGTGTTACCTCAGAAGTTCCTCAAGGAAGTCACATTGGCCCGCTTTTATTTTCATTATTTGTAAATGATGTTGTTGAGTGTTTTGAATTTACACATTGTCTGCTTTATGCAGATGATATGAAAATATTTGCTATAATTAATAAGGTTGCTGATTGTGTGAAACTGCAAGCTGACTTGGTTAAATTTTGCAGTTGGTCGATCAATAACAAATTGTTGCTGAATGTAGGTAAATGCATGATTTTATCATTCTCTCGGATGCGCTCGCCAATATTCCAGCAATATTTTTTATATAATATTGCTGTTGATAGAGTTGAGTTTATGTCCGACTTAGGCATAACGTTTTCTTGTGATCTATCTTTTATTAAACACATTGATTGTATCATTACGAAAGCTTACATTATGCTAGGTTTCATTAAGCGCAATTGTAAGGACTTTTGCGACCCGCTGACACTGAAAACTCTATATATAATCGTTTGTTCGTTCGGTTCTAGAATACGCTTCGCAGATCTGGTATGCCCTTCGGGGATTACCCACTGAGCAAGCGCCTCAATACATTCTCCCGCCTTATAATGATCGTTGTAATTTATTAAAACTACAACGTTTGGATCACCGACGAGACGTTGCATCTGCTATATTCGTTCACGATGTTCTGACTTCCCGAATAGATTGTGACGAATTACTTGTTCGTTTCAATATCTACGCTCCCATACGCTGTTTGCGCGGTCGCCCTTTGCTACATATTGATCCTGTCTCTACGAATTTTACACTTTCGGAACCAGTCTTGAGAATGTCGCGGCTTTTTAATTCAGTTTACGATGTTTTCGACTTTAATATGACAAGAAGTTCGTTTAAAAACGAGTTGTTTAAATGTCTCTCTAGTAATTGTTAAATTTTGTTTTTTGTATGTTTACTTACCGATTGTATAACTATTTACTATAGGTAATAATTTAAATAAATAAATAATAAACTAAAATCAATGATGGCTATAACATGTCAGCACTGACATGCACAAAGCATGGAACATATGGTCAACCATGCCACGGTAAAATCAAAAATAAAAATAGTACGTTTGGTCGCCTTACCCACCACGTAATTTCACATTCCAAACAGCACAACACCATACTGCTATCTGCCGTAGCTGAGTTTTACAGTAACGAAAAAACTGCAAATAACTGGAATTAGCTTACACTTAATTTATCACCAATACACTGTCGTAAATTTTCTTTTAAAATAAAAACAAAGCATGATATTAAAATTTGATAGCTATAAAGTCGAAAAAATTGTATTTCTTTAAATATACCAACAAAATATTGATTTTACATCGGATAGTAAAATAGTACTACGCTATTCCGCCGCTACACAACCCCCGATGCAAATTCGGTATTAACCATAACTTTATACATACGGTGGTGTTCAATAAAATAGGACAGTACACTATTTTTTCATTCAATTTTAAATTTCGTTTATTTCCTACAAATATATTAGTTTATGGTGTACTGGGTAAAATCACAATACACTCTAGTGATGAGCGGACCTACTCCAACCGGGTTCTTTTAACCTGATACTCAAAATGTCCGGACTATCAATTGGGTTCTTTTAAAAGTATCCGTCAATATTTATCGGTTTTCTCATGTTTGTATGTATAGTTATAGCAATTTATATACTCTAAAAAGAATAAAACGAAAATGAAAGCGAGAAAATAAGAAAAATGAATAAGTATTATTTTTGTTATAGTTTGCTTGTTTTCCCAAACGTGTGAGATAATTTATTAATAAACATATGAAACGTATATAGGCACAAACATATTTGTAGGTATGAAATAGATGAGGCAAAAGGAGTACACTACACACTACTTCACCTATAATAAAAATAATATAACAATATGTATAAGAAATTTTAATGTAGTATGTATATACATATATGTATGCAACTCAGGCATACAGAAAATTGGTACGTTTGATCAATTTTGACACAATACAAGAAATGTAGTATGTATGCAAACTCATGCATAGAGAAAATTTGTACGTTTGATCAATTTTGTGGAATGGTCTATTTTTCTATTTTTTTATTCATACCGAGGTGCGCAGCAAATTACCAATATGCTTATTGCTTATGCTACCTTGCTACTCCAATAGAAATCAATCAAAGGAGACAAGAGAAAATAATTAAATGTATTGCACCTTTGAATAAAAATGAGTAATTCGATGTACATAATTACATATAGGCTTTTTTGTTTTGAAGTTTGAACCGAATTGATAATTTTGTGCAAGTACCACATACATACAGTCCCTTAGTAAATGATAGCCGCACCCCTAATTTAAGATTTATTTCATTTCAAATAAATTTATTTAAAATTCTTCTTATTCTAAAATAATACTTTTCACATTACCAATGTGTGCTATAAATAGAAGTCATTATTGAGATATTAGGTTTATCGGTACAAGCCAAATAATTTATATTTTATGCGGAGGGAGAAAATTATTAAGAATTTTGCAAGTATTTCAGTTTCGATCTGTATGAGAATGATGAAAAATTTATTTTCTATGCAGTCAATCTCATCAGGCTATAGCGACTGAATAAATGCTATAGCCTGATGAGATTGACTGCATAGAAAATAAATTTTTCATCATTCTCATACAGATCGAAACTGAAATACTTGCAAAATTCTTAATAATTTTCTCCCTCCGCATAAAATATAAATTATTTGGCTTGTACCGATAAACCTAATATCTCAATAAAAAACAAAAAAGACCGTTGGTTCGTGTTGTTTCGCTAAAAATATAGCATAAAAAAGTTATTAAGAGTTTAATATGTGTGTTTGCGTATAATTCGCTAATACACTAATACCTTGTTGTTTTCTATATATAGGAAATAATCAGAAAAGGTATTTAGCATTTATTCAGTCGCTATAGCCTGATGAGATTGACTGCATAGAAAATAAATTTTTCATCATTCTCATACAGATCGAAACTGAAATACTTGCCAAATTCTTAATAATTTTCTCCCTCCGCATAGAAGTCATTATTCTTTGAGGCATCATGGAAAATGTAAGGACAACCCTCATTTAGTATGGTAATAAAAGATAGCCGCAGGTATACTTTAAAATTCTTTTGAACACACTATATCAATATCTATTCGAGCTTGTTGACGTGCAAACATCTTCTTGTATCTTAAAGTATTATTGTGTTAAATATTTTTGTTGTTTTGTTAAATATGGGTAGAAAAAGTAGTTTAAACGAGTTTGAAATAGGACAAATTGACGCTTTTAAGAAAAATAATATGAGTAACCGGTTAATCGCAAAAAATATTGGTCGAAGTGAGAAGGTAATTCGAAATTATTTAAAAAATCCGCAATTATACGGTTCGCGTAAAAGTACAGGCCGGCCGGCTGCGCTTACTGATAGAGAAAAACGGTCAATTTTACGAACCGCGTCTAATTTTATTGGCACTGCGCGGCAAATTGCGTTAAAAGCTGGTGTTAATGCAAAGATTTGTAATGTGCAGAAAGTGTTAAGAGAGTCAGATAACATACAAATGAAAAAACTTCAGAGGAAACCCCAACTGTTACGAAATCATAAAAACGCCAGATTGCGTTTCGCGAAGGAACATATGTCGTGGAAGAAAAAGTGGCAGCGCGTTATATTTAGTGACGAAAAAAAATTTAATTTGGATGGCCCTGATGGTTGGCAATACTATTTTCATGACCTTCGAAAAGAATCTCTTATGCTATCGAAACGTCAACAAGGTGGAGGATCGCTAATTGTTTGGGGTGCAATTGGCTATGGAGGAAGAACGGAGCTGAAGTTTATTTCCGGTCGTATTAACAGCAACCGGTATAAATCCATGCTAGCCGAAATATTACCAGTTGTTGGTGCACAAATTGGCGGCCCAAACTTTATCTTCCAGCAGGATAATGCAGCCGTTCACACAGCCGGGATAGTAAATGACTGGTTTACCGAGGCTCAGATACCAGTTTTGAAATGGCCAGCAAGGTCACCCGACCTTAACATCATTGAAAACATGTGTGGTGAACTCAGCAGAGCTGTGTATGCTGAAGGAAGGCAGTACAGCAGCGTTCATGAGCTAAAGGCGTCAATACAACATGAATGGGCTAATATTTCAAATGAATATGTACACAACTTGTACAAAAGTATGCCAAATAGAATTTTCGAAGTAATAAAAAACAACGGTGGACACACAAGATATTAATTGAAATAAAAAATCATTTTTAGAATTGTGCGTTTTATATTTATTTTCTATTACAAACAATAAAATATTGTGTGCGGCTATCTTTTATTACCATACTAAATGAGGGTTGTCCTTACATTTTCCATGAACCCTCAAAGAATATTGACTTCTATTTATAGCACAAATTGGTAATGTGAAAAGTATTATTTTAGAATAAGAAGAATTTTAAATGAATTTATTTGAAATGAAATAAATCTTAAATTAGGGGTGCGGCTATCATTTACTAAGGGACTGTATGTGTATATATACAGTATAATACGTATTTAGTATGTACATATATATTATAAACATATACGTATCGTCGGTTTGCGAGAATAGTGACACAACTAAAAATATCATATTTTTGAGGAAATCGATTTGAATTTTTTTTTTGGTATAAAATATGTAGTTGAATTCATCAAATTCAACGTCACATCTATTGAAAACTGTGGATAGTTTAGAAGTGACACTATGCCAGATAAAATATTGTTACATTTAAAGGATTTTTTTCCTATTATCTCAAAATTGGCCAATTTTGAGTTGTGTCACTTTTCTCGCAAACCGACGATATGTATACACTATACAGTCTGTTTCATAACTCTATTACCACTTGATTTTCGGTTAAATTAAATAATAAATTTAAAAATACATTAAATGGAATCATGCCCAAACTAGATTTTATAGTCAGAAGAAATTAAAAGAGGACCTCAAAATATATATTTAATTTATTTGATTGAAGTTTGCACATTTATCAAAAATTTTAAAATAACAATAAAAAACAATTTTTTAACAGTACCAATCCAAAGGGATGATTTTGTTTTTATATAAGTGGATTTCATAATCTTTGTCCCTTCTGCAATCTGCATTAATTTTTTAAAAATGTTTAAACTAACTAATTAAACAGAAAAATCGAGTAGTGATATAGTTATGAAGATACTGTATATATATTAGGGTGGTCCTTATAAGGGTTATTTTTGAATTTTGGTCGGTACGCCCCCTACAATCCTTCTAAATAGGAAAAAAAAAATTCCTGTAAATTTTTAGCTCTGTATATTAACATTAACCCGACCCCCAAGGCGACGAAAGTTTTACATGGGAAAACACATGTATTTTTTAAAATCAAACGTCGAATTTTTATAACTTTGGTAATAATTGATGAAAATTTGTAAAATTTGGCACAAATGTAGTTACTTATATGACATATAGGTGGGTACATTCGAAACATTTTTAAACAGTTATTTTCTTACAGTTACTAATAGTAGAAAAATGACAAAAAAGAAGAATTCTGCTTGTCTAGAAGTAAGAAAATAACTGGCTAGAAATGTTTCGAATATACCCACTTATATGTCATATAAGTAACTACATTTATGCCAAATTTTAAATTTTTTCATCAATTATTACCAAAGTTATAAAAATTCGAATCTTGATTTTAAAAAATACATGTGTTTTCCCATGTAAAACTTTCGTCGCCTTGGGGGTCGGGTTAATGTTAATATACCGAGCTAAAAATTTACAGGAATTTTTGTTTGCCTATTTAGAAGGATTTTAGGGGGCGTACCGACCAAAATTCAAAAATAACCCTTATAAGGACCACCCTAATATATATGTTTGATTATATACCTACCAAGGGCGGATCCAGAGGGGGAGAGGGGGGCATAGGGCCATGGCCCCCCTTCCAAATTTGATAAATTGCCTTTTATAATAAATAATACTTTGCTGTTTTTCCAATTTCGCATATATTTAATTTATGTGTAGTATTCTAAAAAATCTATTAGAATTAGAAAAGGTAAATTGAAAATGTGTCACAAAGTTTGAAAAACATTATTACAGATTCATCTAATTTTCAGTACCAATAATATTCAGAGTTATGTCAATTAAAAGAATCTACAAAATATTCATTAAATATGTTTTCCAGTTTAGAGGATGTTTTATTTAATTTGAATAAAGATATTTATCCGCGGATGAACAAGCTAGTTAGTATGTATGGGATCGGTACTAATGACCGTATTACCAAATCCAGAATGAACAAAATCCCGTAGATCACAAAAATGCCGTATTACAAAATCCCGTATTTCATAAACCCTTATTTCAAAATCTCGTATTATGAATTTTTTACGGGATTAATCAAATTAAAATTTTTGGTTTTATGTAACTATTTTTTGTAATTTTTTTTAAGAAATTATTTAAAAAAAATAGTATTATTTAATTTAAAACTAAATTATTCATGATCTATCTATATTAATAAAAATGAAAGTCTGTATATATGTATGTGTATTAAACGTTTCCACACGGATCATCTAATCAAATTGAGTTTTAGCATAAGAGTTTTATACCAAAATGAGCAGGTTTTCGTAGTATTTTCGAAGGGGTTCGGCCCCTGGGTCTAGGTGCCCCCAAAAAAAATGTTTGTAAAATTTCGAGGCAGTTACATTTTCTTGACATTTTATTGCCATGTTTTACTTATGAGCAGATTTTCGTGGTATTTTCGAAAGGTCAGGCCCGTGGATCTAGATGCCCTCGAACACTCCAATTAAGATCAAACAGCTACATCCTGTTCGCATTGCGGTTGCTATCACCATCAATAAGGCACAAGGACAATCGCTGAAGACAGCTGGAATAAATTTAGAGTCTGAATGCTTCTTTCATAGTTAAATATATGTGGCTTGCTCCCAAGTCGGCAATCCAAAAAAACTATTTATCTATGCAAAAGATACACGACCACATATCTCGTAATCTATCATGATACATCGGCTTAGGTTAGGTTAAAAATCGCGCAATTGTTAACCTAACCTAAGCGGATGTATCATGATAGAATACGGGATTTTGGGATACGGAATTTTGTAATACGGGATTTTGGAATACGAGATTTTGTAATACGGTATTATGTATACGGGATTTTATAAACTGTATTTTATCATACAGGCAACTGTACCCAACCCGTATGTATGTGTCATTGCCTATAAGCATCGCATCTGCAGAAAGAAGTTTTTCAACTCTTAAAAGATTAAAAACATATTTGCGGAATTCAATTAGTCAAGACCAATTGGTAGGTTTAGGTTTATTAAATATACATGGAGAGTTGGAAGTAAATATTGACAATGTGATTAATAAATTCAGCCAAGGGCCGAGAAGATTACATTTTATTATTAGATAAGTTTAAACAATTTATGCTATATTTAAACATGAGACTGAATATCTTTTTTAATTTAAATTTGATTATTATTAAACTGTGATGTCAAAATGTCGAAGAAAATTATTTTAGCGATATTTAAGGATTTGATTATAAAATATATAATGTTATTTGTCAATGTTATTTGTCGGTCGTGGACAAAGTATCGTATTCTACTTGCATATAATGTCTGTTATTCACTCAGATATTTTACGACACTCGCCTATCGGCTCGTGTCGGTTAACTTCATCTTCATGAATAATAGCTATCATTATATGCTAATTGAATAATGAACTATTTCTTACTAAACCTTCAATATTAAATACATTTGCTTTTTCGACTATTGATTTGTACCACAAATTTAAAAAATGGCTCCCTAACAGAAAAGGCTGGATCCGCGCTTGATACCTACATATTTTGTATAAATAAATAATACATAATATGTATATAATAAACATGTATGCATTATATATTATGTATATAAATATATATGAACATATATGTAAATATATATGAATATAAATATATACATATATGTAAATATATGTACTATATACTTATATAATAAAAAATATATATAATATGTACTAAATATATATCATATATATATAATATATATGTATACATATATACATATATAGGTTTAAACGGACTTTTTAACGGATTTTCTATGGTTTTCCTAATTCTGCGATCGGTAAACATAACGTAGGTACTTTCAATCAAGTGTAGTTTAGTAGTTTAGTCGTAAGAAAGTTCATACATTTTATAAAAATGCCACCAAAAAAAAGGAGTGAAATTTGGCTTTATTTTACCGACATTGACGGTAGGAAGGCAAAATGCGACCTTTGCAAAACTGTGTTTTCGCATCAGGGGGGAGGCACTACAAACCTAAAGCGCCACATTGATAGGAAACACCCTACTATTATGAACAAACAAGCCAATCGAAATATGCCCATATCGCGGCCTGCAGATGCTCAGCCGCCAACTTCTCAACAGGCAGAAGAAATACCGTCGTCAAATCCAGGCACCACGCAGGCATTACCAGTTGTACGGGACGAACTGGTTTCGTCAAATCCTGGACCATCGAGTTCAACAATGCATTGTTTACAACAGACAACTATAACCAATTATATAAAACGGCCGGCTTCAATAACAAGGCAAAAGAGGCTTAACAATGAATTATTAAAATTCATTGTTAAGGATTTTCAGCCTTTTTCAATAGTAGAGAATGAGGGATTCAGGAATTACTCTACAGCGCTTGACCCCTCGTATCAGTTACCATCAAGATCGATGCTAACTAGATCTCTATTGCCACAACATTATGATAGTTGCCTAAAAAATGTTTCAAATTTTATTAACGGTGCAGCAAGTGTTGCCCTAACCACTGATACGTGGACTTCTGTAAATACCGAGGGCTATATGGCAATTACTGCACATGTTATTGATAAAGATTGGCAAATGAGCAGGGTTCTATTAAGTTGTTTTGATGTGTCATCATCGAGACACACAGCCGAATTTTTAAAAGAAAAACTTATAGAATGTTGCAAACATTTTGGGATTGACAAAAAAATTAGTGCGGTGGTAACCGATAATGCTGCCAATATATCGGCAGCAATCAAGTTATCCAAATATGAGCACATTCGGTGCATCGCCCATTCTCTAAATTTAATTGTGCAAGAGGGAGTTAGAGAAATAGCGGACATTCAGAAGAAGGTCAAATGCATTGTGGAATTTTTTCATCGATCGACCAATGCGAGCGAAAAATTAAAACAGCTTCAAAAGCAAATCAATGGGACCGAAATTCCGCTTAAGCTAATTAATGATGTCATCACTCGATGGAATTCAACATTCCACATGTTTGAAAGGTTAAGCATCATAATATTTAAACAATTATCTAAGTAGTCTAACTAATACCATATTCCAAATATTTTGTTACAGATTCTGTCAATTACGTGAGCCAATTGAGGCTACAATAGTGGTACTCCATCTTGAACAGTTAGAAATGCTAACTAATTCGGAAATGGAAGCATTAACCGAAATTTGCGAAATTTTGAAGCCATTTGACAGCCTAACAACAGAATTGAGTGCCGAAAATTGCGTAACAATTTCCAAAATTCTAGTAATAACGGAAGGTATCAAGCATTATCTTGCTACTCTAGTAGTTTCCTCTACTAAAGCCACTTCAATGGCTCTAATTGTGACAGCAAAAGTCAAAGAACGGTTCCAGAACTCGGAACAAAATTTTATCCTTCAACTGTCCACATACCTCGATCCAATGTTCAAAGGTAAAATATTTACCGAATCGATCATGAAACAGGTTAGAGAGAGATTAATAAAATTAGTCACGGATCTAATCCAACGGGAGGGTAGTGTAGTGGAAGAGGAAGATATCGCCGAAGAAACACCACAATCGTTTTGGAGCTTTTTCGACGCCCAAAATCCTGTCAAAGCAATAAACTCGCCTACCGCTTTAGCCATAATTGAAGTCCGGCAATATGCGGAGGAGGCTATTATTCCCAGGAAGGATGATCCACTAAAATGGTGGCAAAGCCGAAACTTAATCTATCCGCATTTGGCTGTTTTAGCCAACCGGGTTTTAGCGATTCCGGCATCTTCGGTTTCCTCGGAGAGGATTTTTTCGAAGACAGGCTTAATTCTAACGGATAGAAGGAACCGGATTAAACCAAAAAATTTGGAAAAAATTGTGTTCCTAAATGCTAATTTTAAGTTTTGTGAATAGTTTTATTTTTGATTTCTATTAAGTTTCGCTCTATAATTTTAATTTTTGTTTTTATGCAATTTATATTTTCTACGTACTAAATTATGAATTAAGAGTACATCGTCCCTCTAGTAATGAAATAGCGTATAATAAAAATAGCACTTTTAAAATAATTCGCATTTAAATGTTTTTCGAAAAAACTTTTTAAAATAAAATCGTTTATCTCATAGAAAATTAAATTTTCTATAAAATAAAAGATTTTATTTCAAAAAGTCTTTTCAATAAACATTTAAATGCGAATTATTTTAAAAGTGCTATTTTTCTTATACGCTGTTTCATTACTAGAGGGACGATATAATTTTAATTTTACAATTTAATGAAGTGTATATACTAGGGTGATCTGATTTGTTTGGAGTGAATGTGATACAGGTAGAATGAGAATTTTAAAAATCAAAATGTGTTTGTAAAACTATTTTTATTTTTTTTTATAAAATTATAAATTCTTGAATTCAAATAAAAAATAATAATTTGTGTTGTATGAGAAAGCACAACGAATATTCTAGCAAGTATTTTGAAACCCTATTTAAAAATATTATTGATAGAAAATTTTAGGGCTGGTGTTGGAGCCGCCGAGTTTCTGATTATTTTCGTTTTTTTAAAGATCCGTAGAAATTTTTTAAGTACTCGAACGTATATATCTGTGGCAATATGGCATAAGGGAATAACTCGAGTTATACCCTTTTACATATTATTTCAAATTCGAAATCTCCATATTCGAATTCATATCATATCAATTTTTTGTAATAATCCTGCAACTACAAACAACCGTAATAATCATTTAAAAAAGCAAGAATTCAAAAAACTCATACGATTTTGAACGACTCTTAATTATAAAAACGTTTTCCTGAAAAATGCGAATTTTAGAGTTATTCCCTTATGTCATATTGCCACAGATATTTAGGAATAACCATATGAAGCTACTTATTATTGAATTCGAAACAATCGATAGACGATCTACATATATAATCTCCATATAATTATATTAAATTTACATGTATGAACAAGTATGTAACTTTAAATATAATTATGTATATGGAAAATGTATGTGTGAAATGTGGTACTTTTGGTAAGACAATGTGGTACAGTACCACACAATGTCATACGTATGGTCACCATAGTCACATAGTGCATACGTTACTAACAAATGAAACGAATTAAGGCTGTATATTGTCCCTGTTACATGAAGATGAAAAGATCTGGTAGATGAAAAAGTCTGAATTTAATAAAACATAAGATCTATTTTTTTTCATTCAACCTTAAAAATGAACATTCTTATTACATATTATAATAATTCTTGATTGAGAAGAAACGTTTACGCTCTTATGCGGTGGACAGACACAAAGTTAATCGCGATTTTCATGTATCCCGATTATCAAAAACAGCGTTGTGAAAACGAAATAATCAAGTTTTTTGTGAAGATCGCGTACGGACAGTCGTCTGTCATTACACGATTTTCACCTAAACCGGATTATTTTGTTTCCACAATTCGATTTTTGACAAAAATTACAGCTGAAAATCGCGATTAACTCTGTGTCTGTCTACGGTATTAGAATACAAATTCACGATAAGAGTAGGTATGTAACATTAAGCATATTTTGTTGACAAAGTTACAACAACAATTGCATTGGATATTAAGCGCCGCGTGATTTAAATAAAACCAAACCAAATTTTTCTTTATTTAAATCGTAATAGTAGATCGGAAAGAATAGGACAAAAATTAATCAAAATTAAATTTGTTTAAATTTTTCTCAACAAAATACCACTAGGCAACGTGTGTAAGGAATTTTTCTTAACTTCAAAATAACGCCATAACCGCCAATTTGACTTATATTTTTGTTCAAAGTAAGATTTTTATTCATTACATCAGTAAAATTAAAAGAATTTAATTTTCTCACCCTTCGTTGCCGGTGCTTGTTTTTGATGCTTAAAAGCATTGCCATATTCAAGTGATGTCGATCGGCATTCCAAACCGCTAAATACATTTTTTGAATTGTTTCACCTGCAGTATCAAATTATTAAATGTAATGTAATGTGGTAAAATTGATTTAATTTTATTCAAAAAATCTCAATTTTGTTTAATTTGCCGGACATATTTGTTTGGAGGCAGGCAAAATACAAAATTGATTTTCCGAATGAAATTAGGTATATCAATTTCAAGAAAAATTTCGAAGAATATGCAGTTTTGGTTGAGTCGAACTAGACTTCATCACTCGACTTCACTTGTACGCAGAAATGCTTTAAAGTTTTCACAAAATTCGATTGTAGAATTCGCCTGTATTAAATTTTAAAATAAATTCTTATGTTCGGTGGGAAAATGACGGATTAAATAAAATGATCCCTAATAGGATTGTTCCAAAAAATGCAGGAGTCTGCGAGAATGCGAATCATAAGCTTATAGAGAATTGGCCAGAGAAAATTATACACTACACATATGTACATCATTTTTTCCTGGTTTCTACTGCATTCACATTTTTTTTATATAGATATGGAGGCAAGAAGTATGGGAGAAAATTGTTGCTTGAATACCCATCTAATCGGTCCATGGATTAATTCCGGAACACAGCTTATTGCTTCGGTATTCTCTTGTAAAATCAAAAGGCAGATTGTAGATCAAGAATCAGCATACTATTAAATAAATAATCGGACATATTGTTGTTCAATTAGTTTATTAAAATAAAATGTAAAACAATCTTTTAATAATTTGATCACGTTTTCATGATTCAAAAAATAAATCCCACGTATTGCAGCTGCTAGTTAATACTTAACATGGTTATCTCAAAACAAGACATCCAAAACTGAAAATAAAATATTGTTCGCTAAATAGATCTTGCAATTTATTAGAGAGATTATGTTGTATTATCATCCAATTACGCGATCCAGGTTTACTAATAATTACACTGATCAATATTTGGCACAATGCATCTGCTATAAACAGGCAGTTCTTGTCCCTTGGCTTGACAGCTAAAATACAAATTGAAAATATGTATAATAATTTTATTATTAATTACAGTATAATTAATACTGAGTAAACAGTTCATTTACTTAATTCCTCATTTTATAAAATTGGCGGTCCTGTTTAGTTGAGATGGAATACGGAATATATTGCATTTCTCTAGTCGTAGGTCTCACAAAATGTCCAATTGGCCAGTTGTTGAATTATACATCTTAGAATCAGTCGAAACTGAGTGTAAAAATTGAATGAAATTTCATTTACTTTGGGGATTTAACTTCAGGTTTGATTTGTTTTTAATCATCGTCGATGTCTAAAAGCAAACAAAAACATCATGTTTACAATTTAATCTACTTTATCCATAACTTCACTTTTGTATACGTCTTACCTAAAAAAAACACAATCAGTTGTAATTATTTATATTCAAGATTTTATAAAATATTCTCCGACTACTCTTATTAATATCAAATAAACCGATTTTGGTTGTACAAAATTGCTTTTCCAGTTGAAATATTATTATTATAAATTAAGAAGACTTAAACATTTGGTATTGTTATAGCTTATTTTTATTTCATTTAATTCAGATTGATATTTTGAATTTTGATAAACAATAATATGTCAATTTTCAATGTGAAATTGTCTTACGCTACATTCGTCCTTGTCCTACCTCCTACGATCATACGTTCGTCGTTTCAGTTTAGTTTCTAGTTTGACAAAACAAAAAAAATAAAATATTCGTGGTGGGGGTGGCATAAGCATAATACGCGTTGGTGATCTAGTTTTCCTTTCTACAAATGGATAATGTCAAAACCAACACTAATGTACATTGTACAACACTAATGTATTACATTAATGTTGGTTTTGATAATGTATGGATATTATGTATGTATATTCTTTTCCGTCAATCAACTAACACACATAATACGACACAAAATACAATATACATACATATTCCCACTTTCACAAACCCAAATGTTTGAAATGAGTTCAAAAAGAAAGAAAAGAGATAGGTATAATGGATTTAGATTCGTACAGTCGTACATCAGTTGAATGAATACGTACAATGTACATACATGATTTTGTTTGGATTCTTTCGGTGTGTGAGCAATTTTGGTGTTTTGAGTATTTCGGTGTTTTGAGTATTTCGGTGTTTTGAGTATTTCGGTGTTTTGAATACATCGGTCTTTTTAAGTAATTCGGTATTTCAATCTTTTGAATTGAACCGGATTGGATTGTTTGATACGTTTTTAATTGATACTGATATAGTGTATATAGCTATATTGATTTTCAAATAAGAATAAAACAAACATTTTATTTAAATTGATATGTTAAAATTAATTTCATTTGTTTTTGTTATAAAAATATTTTTAAAATATTAAGTTATATTTTTAACAAATATGAGGCGCGGTTTATTTGAGTACTCTGATATTAAACCAATTATTTACTCTTTACCGCACGAAGCATTTAGTTTAAATTAGGGTTTATTAAACATTTATTTTTCATAGTTCATATTAATAGTTTGGATATTCGTTTTTTTTTTACCAAGCCTATTATAGTGGTCATTGTTGAGAGAAAAGTAATAGGTATATTTTTATAAATTTATACAAAAATATAAATCACGTTGTAAGTTCGAGAACCGAATCGGTTCAAAGTATCGGGTGCAAAGTATCAGGTTAATGTCTTGAAAGTACCAGTTGATACTGATACTCAAAAGCACCGATTTTGCCCATCACTATTAAGCGATTCTTTCGTAATTTAAATTTGATAAAATTTTATACTTAAGTACCGTAAGCGGTTGTTCCGTTTTTTTATATTAGAAAAATAAAAATTAAGTGTGTTTAAGCTGTTTTTTTGCGTGCATTTCGAATATAAATATTACATAAGCGAAACGGAAGGTGTTGGAATACCTAATAAGTTAGTACCGTTTCGTGGTAAGTCAATAAATTTTGATAGTGTATTTTTGTTTTACAACTATTTGTTGAAAGTGTTAATGTCTAAAGTGTATGTAGTGTATATAAAGTGATAAAACAAAACAAAAACTGAAAAAAAAACATGACAACTCGTTACAAGAAAATGGTGGAAATGGCGAGAAGTATTTCAGCAGCACAAACACAGTTGAACTCAAAGCCATCCACGATAGGTAATTCAACATTATTTTGTATGTTTAGAAAATAATTAAAAGTTAATTTTCATATTTCTTTCAGTTGTGGAAAAGCCTTGTAATTTAAATAATGCCTCAAACAGTAATAAGAACGGTTATTCAGAAACCGATGTATTTGAAGCGTGCGTTAAAAATGAAACTCAATCGAATACCACCGCAATTTTAGATCACATTCAAATATCTAAATTAAATGAATTTTATAACCACAATTCTGATGAAGTTTCTATTGATTCATTCGACGACAGTGACATCGACCCAGACTTCTATCCTTCTAATGCTGGAGCAACGTCTGACGATGAAATATCTGATATTTCAGAACTCGCAGCTGCTATTGAAAAAAACATATCTTGTGAGCAGTCTAATGTTTATGATGTTTCTAATCTTCCTAGTACTTCGGCTGTAAATAATGATTCGGGAACTCATAATGAATGGTTGACAAAAATTGTGAAACCTAAATCTAAGAAGGGGAAACCCAAAAACCGAATATGTAAACCATTGACAGTGTGTAAAATGAAATGTCAGAATAAAATTACGTATGAACAACAAAAAACAATATTTACAAAATACTGGGACCTTCACTCATACAGCTTAAGAGCTGTATATGCATCGGGATTGATGGAAGTTCGAGCTAAGCAAAAAGTTCGTTTAGACAAGAGTACTATCGCTCCACGAAATAGGACACTTTCCTACGTTTATAGCCTAAACATTAATGGCATTAAAACGGTTGTATGCCAGAAATGTTTTTTACGGACTTTAGGTGAAACAGAAAGTTTCATTAAGACACTCGGTAAAAAAATTTTAAGTGATTCGTGTCACAATACGATTGTAGATAGTCGTGGAAAACGAAATCCTGTAAACAAACTATCGGATAGTCAGGTGGGAGGTGTAGTTGATCACATAAATAAATTTCCGGCATATGAAAGCCATTACACTCGTCAACGATCTAATAAAAAATACTTGCAGTGCGACTTAAATTTAATTACGATGTACAAATTATACTCGGCTGAAAATGAAAGTCCCGTATCTATTACAAAATATAGTCAAATTTTTAAAGGTATTATGTTATTGTGATATTTTTTATTGTTTTTTATAATGTATTAAATTTGTTTACAGGAATGGGACTAGCATTTAAAAAACCAAAAGCTGACACGTGTGGTAAATGTGATATGTTTAAAATACAAATCGATGCTGCAACTTCAGTTGATGCAAAAAATAATATAGTACAGATGCAGACAGACCATCTCAATAATGCAGATCTCGCTTATAAAGTAAAAAACAGCGACAAAAATATTGCTAATTTAGATTCAAAAACTAAACTTTACACTTTCGACCTCGAAAAGTGTTTACCAACGCCGCTTCTGAATTCTAATATTGCCTTTTACAAGCGCCAATTGTGGACTTATAATTTAACGGTGCATGATTGTGTATCGAACAAACCTTTCTGCTATATGTGGCACGAGGGGGAGGCCAACCGTGGGGGCAATGAAGTTGCTTCTTGCCTTCTTCAACATTTACTGATGGAACCGACTAGCACTGAGCAAATAATATTCTATAGTGATTGTTGCAGTGGACAAAATAAAAATTCGTTTGTGTCCATGATGTTTATGTTGTTCATGCAAAATAGCACTAACATCAAAGTAATCGACCACAAATTTTTATTACCAGGCCACACTCACATGGAATGTGATGTGGACCATTCTGTGATCGAGCGGAAACGAAAAAAATCTCTCGTGCAAATACATCATCCGCGAGAATGGTATCAATTCGTACGTGCTGCTGGAAGCACTCACCAATTTCAAGTAATTGCAATGGGTCAAAACAAGTTTTACGATTTTGCCAAAATGATTAATTATACTGACAATTTTGGAATTATTCAATATAAAAACTCTCTGACTGAAGAAGAACCATTCAAGTCATTAAATATACGACGGAGGGGTATAATTATGTTAAGTTTATCCGACCTTCAACTTTGTTATGATAAACCTCAAATAATAAGCAAAGAGAAAAAAAAGGATTTAATTGACCAACTACATCTCGTGAATGAAATGTACCATAATTTTTATTTAAATCTCAATGATGGCAATATCCCAAATATCGATCCTGATATTGAAGATGAAGAGGACGTTGAACTACAAGAATAATGTTCTCTCAAATTATTGTAACTGTTATTTACTAAATTTTTTCTTTTAAAAACATCTTATATGAAATAAATAATAAAATGAATTTTGAAAACATCGATTAAGTACTTTTAAGATTTATTATTTTCCTAAACGAAAAATGAAAAAATGGCTTAAGTCACATAAGACTTTCATTCTGTTCAAGTTAAAAGAAGCGAAAATCGCTTAAGTGGGAAAAATTGGAATTTTCTATAAATTCATTGTATTTTTCATCAAACTTTTAATTTCTAAGCGAAGATGTGGCTGAAACCTCTCGAATGAGCCGATTAAGCTAAGAAAATATGCTAAGAATTTTTTCCCAAAATCAATCAAAACTTCAGTATTAATTTCTGAACATTCGGCAAAAGTCACATAAGCGATTCTTCCTTTTTGGTACAGATATATCTATTAGGCAGACTATTTTACGCACTAACTATCTACTATTCCTTTGTGCTCTATTTGGTTCTTGTTTCATAATCAGTCATAAATCATAATCTGGATTAATTCGTAATTATTTCTAAGATCTTTGAAAGTTTTAAATATTTTCGAAAAATGTCATCTGTAACTCCACATACTCAAAATTTAACTTAACAATAAATACATCAAAGCTCTGCAATTCTCGGAAAGATCAAAACAAGTCTCGATAAATCATTAATTTTGTGCCAATACTCTCGCAAACTTCGACAAATATCGAAAAACATGAATGTAGACCGGAAAAATCTCGACAAGTTCGAATAGTCATAGAATTCTCGAAAATTCTAAATACTGACAAAAAATTTGAAATATGTATTCCTGAAATTTTGAAGAATCTAATTTCCCTTGACAAGCAATTAAACGTAAATTTCGAAAGTTATACGTATGTAAGCAATCAACGCCAATCAAATCTTGAATACGCCTAAAAACAAATATCGAAAATTAAGATTTATCACTAATTCTGAAATGTCATGCAGCTGGCAAGTTGTTTTTGCAAATTTCGGATAGTGAGGTGAAACCAGGCAATGGACAAGAAAGTACAACCAAACCTCCTGACATAGACCCATCCGAGGAAGGTCAAAGTGATTTTCCGTCACCTGGCGTACCGAAACTACCAGTATCGTCTAATGCAACGGATGATCCGGATTCTGCTGGAGTATCAAGAAATTAAGAAAGGCAGCTTCGAAATGCTAAGCAAAAAAAAAACATTTTTCTAGAAAAAATAAATAAATAACTGGAAAATCTCGAATGATCTCGAAATTATTGATTAATGTGGACTTAAAGCCTAAATATGTATAATATAGAAAATTTTGAATAATGTCGAAAAATCTATAAAATCTCGAATAATATGCATTCATATATAATACTATATAATTATGCATGTTGAGTGTGCAGACGTCCATGTTTCCCGGACATGTTTTGGTTGTTGAAACTACTGTGGGTATCCGAGTAATTTTCTTATGTTATCTTGGTTTTTACATAATATTCATTTAGAACAGCAAATTTTTATGCGGCATTGCAAAATGCCGGAGGAACCAGAACAATAATAATTTCAACTTGAAAGTTTTAAATATTTTCGAAAAATGTCATCTGTAACTCCACATACTCAAAATTTAACTTAACAATAAATACATCAAAGCTCTGCAATTCTCGGAAAGATCAAAACAAGTCTCGATAAATCATTAATTTTGTGCCAATACTCTCGCAAACTTCGACAAATATCGAAAAACATGAATATAGACCGGAAAAATCTCGACAAGTTCGAATAGTCATAGAATTCTCGAAAATTCTAAATACTGACAAAAAATTTGAAATATGTATTCCTGAAATTTTGAAGAATCTAATTTCCCTTGACAAGCAATTAAACGTAAATTTCGAAAGTTATACGTATGTAAGCAATCAACGCCAATCAAATCTTGAATACGCCTAAAAACAAATATCGAAAATTAAGATTTATCACTAATTCTGAAATGTCATGCAGCTGGCAAGTTGTTTTTGCAAATTTCGGATAGTGAGGTGAAACCAGGCAATGGACAAGAAAGTACAACCAAACCTCCTGACATAGACCCATCCGAGGAAGGTCAAAGTGATTTTCCGTCACCTGGCGTACCGAAACTACCAGTAGCGTCTAATGCAACAGATGATCCGGATTCTGCTGGAGTATCAAGAAATTAAGAAAGGCAGCTTCGAAATGCTAAGCAAAAAAAAAACATTTTTCTAGAAAAAATAAATAAATAACTGGAAAATCTCGAATGATCTCGAAATTATTGATTAATGTGGACTTAAAGCCTAAATATGTATAATATAGAAAATTTTGAATAATGTCGAAACATCTATAAAATCTCGAATAATATGCATTCATATATAATACTATATAATTATGCATGTTGAGTGTGCAGAAGTTCGAATAGTCATAGAATTCTCGAAAATTCTAAATACTGACAAAAAATTTGAAATATGTATTCCTGAAATTTTGAAGAATCTAATTTCCCTTGACAAGCAATTAAACGTAAATTTCGAAAGTTATACGTATGTAAGCAATCAACGCCAATCAAATCTTGAATACGCCTAAAAACAAATATCGAAAATTAAGATTTATCACTAATTCTGAAATGTCATGCAGCTGGCAAGTTGTTTTTGCAAATTTCGGATAGTGAGGTGAAACCAGGCAATGGACAAGAAAGTACAACCAAACCTCCTGACATAGACCCATCCGAGGAAGGTCAAAGTGATTTTCCGTCACCTGGCGTACCGAAACTACCAGTAGCGTCTAATGCAACAGATGATCCGGATTCTGCTGGAGTATCAAGAAATTAAGAAAGGCAGCTTCGAAATGCTAAGCAAAAAAAAAACATTTTTCTAGAAAAAATAAATAAATAACTGGAAAATCTCGAATGATCTCGAAATTATTGATTAATGTGGACTTAAAGCCTAAATATGTATAATATAGAAAATTTTGAATAATGTCGAAAAATCTATAAAATCTCGAATAATATGCATTCATATATAATACTATATAATTATGCATGTTGAGTGTGCAGACGTCCATGTTTCCCGGACATGTTTTGGTTGTTGAAACTACTGTGGGTATCCGAGTAATTTTCTTATGTTATCTTGGTTTTTACATAATATTCATTTAGAACAGCAAATTTTTATGCGGCATTGCAAAATGCCGGAGGAACCAGAACAATAATAATTTCAACTTGAAAGTTTTAAATATTTTCGAAAAATGTCATCTGTAACTCCACATACTCAAAATTTAACTTAACAATAAATACATCAAAGCTCTGCAATTCTCGGAAAGATCAAAACAAGTCTCGATAAATCATTAATTTTGTGCCAATACTCTCGCAAACTTCGACAAATATCGAAAAACATGAATATAGACCGGAAAAATCTCGACAAGTTCGAATAGTCATAGAATTCTCGAAAATTCTAAATACTGACAAAAAATTTGAAATATGTATTCCTGAAATTTTGAAGAATCTAATTTCCCTTGACAAGCAATTAAACGTAAATTTCGAAAGTTATACGTATGTAAGCAATCAACGCCAATCAAATCTTGAATACGACTAAAAACAAATATCGAAAATTAAGATTTATCACTAATTCTGAAATGTCATGCAGCTGGCAAGTTGTTTTTGCAAATTTCGGATAGTGAGGTGAAACCAGGCAATGGACAAGAAAGTACAACCAAACCTCCTGACATAGACCCATCTGAGGAAGGTCAAAGTGATTTTCCGTCACCTGGCGTACCGAAACTACCAGTAGCGTCTAATGCAACAGATGATCCGGATTCTGCTGGAGTATCAAGAAATTAAGAAAGGCAGCTTCGAAATGCTAAGCAAAAAAAAAACATTTTTCTAGAAAAAATAAATAAATAACTGGAAAATCTCGAATGATCTCGAAATTATTGATTAATGTGGACTTAAAGCCTAAATATGTATAATATAGAAAATTTTGAATAATGTCGAAACATCTATAAAATCTCGAATAATATGCATTCATATATAATACTATATAATTATACATGTTGAGTGTGCAGAAGTTCGAATAGTCATAGAATTCTCGAAAATTCTAAATACTGACAAAAAATTTGAAATATGTATTCCTGAAATTTTGAAGAATCTAATTTCCCTTGACAAGCAATTAAACGTAAATTTCGAAAGTTATACGTATGTAAGCAATCAACGCCAATCAAATCTTGAATACGCCTAAAAACAAATATCGAAAATTAAGATTTATCACTAATTCTGAAATGTCATGCAGCTGGCAAGTTGTTTTTGCAAATTTCGGATAGTGAGGTGAAACCAGGCAATGGACAAGAAAGTACAACCAAACCTCCTGACATAGACCCATCCGAGGAAGGTCAAAGTGATTTTCCGTCACCTGGCGTACCGAAACTACCAGTAGCGTCTAATGCAACAGATGATCAGGATTCTGCTGGAGTATCAAGAAATTAAGAAAGGCAGCTTCGAAATGCTAAGCAAAAAAAAAACATTTTTCTAGAAAAAATAAATAAATAACTGGAAAATCTCGAATGATCTCGAAATTATTGATTAATGTGGACTTAAAGCCTAAATATGTATAATATAGAAAATTTTGAATAATGTCGAAAAATCTATAAAATCTCGAATAATATGCATTCATATATAATACTATATAATTATGCATGTTGAGTGTGCAGAAGTTCGAATAGTCATAGAATTCTCGAAAATTCTAAATACTGACAAAAAATTTGAAATATGTATTCCTGAAATTTTGAAGAATCTAATTTCCCTTGACAAGCAATTAAACGTAAATTTCGAAAGTTATACGTATGTAAGCAATCAACGCCAATCAAATCTTGAATACGCCTAAAAACAAATATCGAAAATTAAGATTTATCACTAATTCTGAAATGTCATGCAGCTGGCAAGTTGTTTTTGCAAATTTCGGATAGTGAGGTGAAACCAGGCAATGGACAAGAAAGTACAACCAAACCTCCTGACATAGACCCATCCGAGGAAGGTCAAAGTGATTTTCCGTCACCTGGCGTACCGAAACTACCAGTAGCGTCTAATGCAACAGATGATCCGGATTCTGCTGGAGTATCAAGAAATTAAGAAAGGCAGCTTCGAAATGCTAAGCAAAAAAAAAACATTTTTCTAGAAAAAATAAATAAATAACTGGAAAATCTCGAATGATCTCGAAATTATTGATTAATGTGGACTTAAAGCCTAAATATGTATAATATAGAAAATTTTGAATAATGTCGAAAAATCTATAAAATCTCGAATAATATGCATTCATATATAATACTATATAATTATGCATGTTGAGTGTGCAGAAGTTCGAATAGTCATAGAATTCTCGAAAATTCTAAATACTGACAAAAAATTTGAAATATGTATTCCTGAAATTTTGAAGAATCTAATTTCCCTTGACAAGCAATTAAACGTAAATTTCGAAAGTTATACGTATGTAAGCAATCAACGCCAATCAAATCTTGAATACGCCTAAAAACAAATATCGAAAATTAAGATTTATCACTAATTCTGAAATGTCATGCAGCTGGCAAGTTGTTTTTGCAAATTTCGGATAGTGAGGTGAAACCAGGCAATGGACAAGAAAGTACAACCAAACCTCCTGACATAGACCCATCCGAGGAAGGTCAAAGTGATTTTCCGTCACCTGGCGTACCGAAACTACCAGTAGCGTCTAATGCAACAGATGATCAGGATTCTGCTGGAGTATCAAGAAATTAAGAAAGGCAGCTTCGAAATGCTAAGCAAAAAAAAAACATTTTTCTAGAAAAAATAAATAAATAACTGGAAAATCTCGAATGATCTCGAAATTATTGATTAATGTGGACTTAAAGCCTAAATATGTATAATATAGAAAATTTTGAATAATGTCGAAAAATCTATAAAATCTCGAATAATATGCATTCATATATAATACTATATAATTATGCATGTTGAGTGTGCAGAAGTTCGAATAGTCATAGAATTCTCGAAAATTCTAAATACTGACAAAAAATTTGAAATATGTATTCCTGAAATTTTGAAGAATCTAATTTCCCTTGACAAGCAATTAAACGTAAATTTCGAAAGTTATACGTATGTAAGCAATCAACGCCAATCAAATCTTGAATACGCCTAAAAACAAATATCGAAAATTAAGATTTATCACTAATTCTGAAATGTCATGCAGCTGGCAAGTTGTTTTTGCAAATTTCGGATAGTGAGGTGAAACCAGGCAATGGACAAGAAAGTACAACCAAACCTCCTGACATAGACCCATCCGAGGAAGGTCAAAGTGATTTTCCGTCACCTGGCGTACCGAAACTACCAGTAGCGTCTAATGCAACGGATGATCCGGATTCTGCTGGAGTATCAAGAAATTAAGAAAGGCAGCTTCGAAATGCTAAGCAAAAAAAAAATCATTTTTCTAGAAAAAATAAATAAATAACTGGAAAATCTCGAATGATCTCGAAATTATTGATTAATGTGGACTTAAAGCCTAAATATGTATAATATAGAAAATTTTGAATAATGTCGAAAAATCTATAAAATCTCGAATAATATGCATTCATATATAATACTATATAATTATGCATGTTGAGTGTGCAGAAGTTCGAATAGTCATAGAATTCTCGAAAATTCTAAATACTGACAAAAAATTTGAAATATGTATTCCTGAAATTTTGAAGAATCTAATTTCCCTTGACAAGCAATTAAACGTAAATTTCGAAAGTTATACGTATGTAAGCAATCAACGCCAATCAAATCTTGAATACGCCTAAAAACAAATATCGAAAATTAAGATTTATCACTAATTCTGAAATGTCATGCAGCTGGCAAGTTGTTTTTGCAAATTTCGGATAGTGAGGTGAAACCAGGCAATGGACAAGAAAGTACAACCAAACCTCCTGACATAGACCCATCCGAGGAAGGTCAAAGTGATTTTCCGTCACCTGGCGTACCGAAACTACCAGTAGCGTCTAATGCAACAGATGATCCGGATTCTGCTGGAGTATCAAGAAATTAAGAAAGGCAGCTTCGAAATGCTAAGCAAAAAAAAAACATTTTTCTAGAAAAAATAAATAAATAACTGGAAAATCTCGAATGATCTCGAAATTATTGATTAATGTGGACTTAAAGCCTAAATATGTATAATATAGAAAATTTTGAATAATGTCGAAAAATCTATAAAATCTCGAATAATATGCATTCATATATAATACTATATAATTATGCATGTTGAGTGTGCAGAAGTTCGAATAGTCATAGAATTCTCGAAAATTCTAAATACTGACAAAAAATTTGAAATATGTATTCCTGAAATTTTGAAGAATCTAATTTCCCTTGACAAGCAATTAAACGTAAATTTCGAAAGTTATACGTATGTAAGCAATCAACGCCAATCAAATCTTGAATACGCCTAAAAACAAATATCGAAAATTAAGATTTATCACTAATTCTGAAATGTCATGCAGCTGGCAAGTTGTTTTTGCAAATTTCGGATAGTGAGGTGAAACCAGGCAATGGACAAGAAAGTACAACCAAACCTCCTGACATAGACCCATCCGAGGAAGGTCAAAGTGATTTTCCGTCACCTGGCGTACCGAAACTACCAGTAGCGTCTAATGCAACGGATGATCCGGATTCTGCTGGAGTATCAAGAAATTAAGAAAGGCAGCTTCGAAATGCTAAGCAAAAAAAAAATCATTTTTCTAGAAAAAATAAATAAATAACTGGAAAATCTCGAATGATCTCGAAATTATTGATTAATGTGGACTTAAAGCCTAAATATGTATAATATAGAAAATTTTGAATAATGTCGAAAAATCTATAAAATCTCGAATAATATGCATTCATATATAATACTATATAATTATGCATGTTGAGTGTGCAGAAGTTCGAATAGTCATAGAATTCTCGAAAATTCTAAATACTGACAAAAAATTTGAAATATGTATTCCTGAAATTTTGAAGAATCTAATTTCCCTTGACAAGCAATTAAACGTAAATTTCGAAAGTTATACGTATGTAAGCAATCAACGCCAATCAAATCTTGAATACGCCTAAAAACAAATATCGAAAATTAAGATTTATCACTAATTCTGAAATGTCATGCAGCTGGCAAGTTGTTTTTGCAAATTTCGGATAGTGAGGTGAAACCAGGCAATGGACAAGAAAGTACAACCAAACCTCCTGACATAGACCCATCCGAGGAAGGTCAAAGTGATTTTCCGTCACCTGGCGTACCGAAACTACCAGTAGCGTCTAATGCAACGGATGATCCGGATTCTGCTGGAGTATCAAGAAATTAAGAAAGGCAGCTTCGAAATGCTAAGCAAAAAAAAAACATTTTTCTAGAAAAAATAAATAAATAACTGGAAAATCTCGAATGATCTCGAAATTATTGATTAATGTGGACTTAAAGCCTAAATATGTATAATATAGAAAATTTTGAATAATGTCGAAAAATCTATAAAATCTCGAATAATATGCATTCATATATAATACTATATAATTATGCATGTTGAGTGTGCAGAAGTTCGAATAGTCATAGAATTCTCGAAAATTCTAAATACTGACAAAAAATTTGAAATATGTATTCCTGAAATTTTGAAGAATCTAATTTCCCTTGACAAGCAATTAAACGTAAATTTCGAAAGTTATACGTATGTAAGCAATCAACGCCAATCAAATCTTGAATACGCCTAAAAACAAATATCGAAAATTAAGATTTATCACTAATTCTGAAATGTCATGCAGCTGGCAAGTTGTTTTTGCAAATTTCGGATAGTGAGGTGAAACCAGGCAATGGACAAGAAAGTACAACCAAACCTCCTGACATAGACCCATCCGAGGAAGGTCAAAGTGATTTTCCGTCACCTGGCGTACCGAAACTACCAGTAGCGTCTAATGCAACAGATGATCAGGATTCTGCTGGAGTATCAAGAAATTAAGAAAGGCAGCTTCGAAATGCTAAGCAAAAAAAAAACATTTTTCTAGAAAAAATAAATAAATAACTGGAAAATCTCGAATGATCTCGAAATTATTGATTAATGTGGACTTAAAGCCTAAATATGTATAATATAGAAAATTTTGAATAATGTCGAAAAATCTATAAAATCTCGAATAATATGCATTCATATATAATACTATATAATTATGCATGTTGAGTGTGCAGAAGTTCGAATAGTCATAGAATTCTCGAAAATTCTAAATACTGACAAAAAATTTGAAATATGTATTCCTGAAATTTTGAAGAATCTAATTTCCCTTGACAAGCAATTAAACGTAAATTTCGAAAGTTATACGTATGTAAGCAATCAACGCCAATCAAATCTTGAATACGCCTAAAAACAAATATCGAAAATTAAGATTTATCACTAATTCTGAAATGTCATGCAGCTGGCAAGTTGTTTTTGCAAATTTCGGATAGTGAGGTGAAACCAGGCAATGGACAAGAAAGTACAACCAAACCTCCTGACATAGACCCATCCGAGGAAGGTCAAAGTGATTTTCCGTCACCTGGCGTACCGAAACTACCAGTAGCGTCTAATGCAACAGATGATCCGGATTCTGCTGGAGTATCAAGAAATTAAGAAAGGCAGCTTCGAAATGCTAAGCAAAAAAAAAACATTTTTCTAGAAAAAATAAATAAATAACTGGAAAATCTCGAATGATCTCGAAATTATTGATTAATGTGGACTTAAAGCCTAAATATGTATAATATAGAAAATTTTGAATAATGTCGAAAAATCTATAAAATCTCGAATAATATGCATTCATATATAATACTATATAATTATGCATGTTGAGTGTGCAGAAGTTCGAATAGTCATAGAATTCTCGAAAATTCTAAATACTGACAAAAAATTTGAAATATGTATTCCTGAAATTTTGAAGAATCTAATTTCCCTTGACAAGCAATTAAACGTAAATTTCGAAAGTTATACGTATGTAAGCAATCAACGCCAATCAAATCTTGAATACGCCTAAAAACAAATATCGAAAATTAAGATTTATCACTAATTCTGAAATGTCATGCAGCTGGCAAGTTGTTTTTGCAAATTTCGGATAGTGAGGTGAAACCAGGCAATGGACAAGAAAGTACAACCAAACCTCCTGACATAGACCCATCCGAGGAAGGTCAAAGTGATTTTCCGTCACCTGGCGTACCGAAACTACCAGTAGCGTCTAATGCAACAGATGATCAGGATTCTGCTGGAGTATCAAGAAATTAAGAAAGGCAGCTTCGAAATGCTAAGCAAAAAAAAAACATTTTTCTAGAAAAAATAAATAAATAACTGGAAAATCTCGAATGATCTCGAAATTATTGATTAATGTGGACTTAAAGCCTAAATATGTATAATATAGAAAATTTTGAATAATGTCGAAAAATCTATAAAATCTCGAATAATATGCATTCATATATAATACTATATAATTATGCATGTTGAGTGTGCAGAAGTTCGAATAGTCATAGAATTCTCGAAAATTCTAAATACTGACAAAAAATTTGAAATATGTATTCCTGAAATTTTGAAGAATCTAATTTCCCTTGACAAGCAATTAAACGTAAATTTCGAAAGTTATACGTATGTAAGCAATCAACGCCAATCAAATCTTGAATACGCCTAAAAACAAATATCGAAAATTAAGATTTATCACTAATTCTGAAATGTCATGCAGCTGGCAAGTTGTTTTTGCAAATTTCGGATAGTGAGGTGAAACCAGGCAATGGACAAGAAAGTACAACCAAACCTCCTGACATAGACCCATCCGAGGAAGGTCAAAGTGATTTTCCGTCACCTGGCGTACCGAAACTACCAGTAGCGTCTAATGCAACGGATGATCCGGATTCTGCTGGAGTATCAAGAAATTAAGAAAGGCAGCTTCGAAATGCTAAGCAAAAAAAAAACATTTTTCTAGAAAAAATAAATAAATAACTGGAAAATCTCGAATGATCTCGAAATTATTGATTAATGTGGACTTAAAGCCTAAATATGTATAATATAGAAAATTTTGAATAATGTCGAAAAATCTATAAAATCTCGAATAATATGCATTCATATATAATACTATATAATTATGCATGTTGAGTGTGCAGAAGTTCGAATAGTCATAGAATTCTCGAAAATTCTAAATACTGACAAAAAATTTGAAATATGTATTCCTGAAATTTTGAAGAATCTAATTTCCCTTGACAAGCAATTAAACGTAAATTTCGAAAGTTATACGTATGTAAGCAATCAACGCCAATCAAATCTTGAATACGCCTAAAAACAAATATCGAAAATTAAGATTTATCACTAATTCTGAAATGTCATGCAGCTGGCAAGTTGTTTTTGCAAATTTCGGATAGTGAGGTGAAACCAGGCAATGGACAAGAAAGTACAACCAAACCTCCTGACATAGACCCATCCGAGGAAGGTCAAAGTGATTTTCCGTCACCTGGCGTACCGAAACTACCAGTAGCGTCTAATGCAACAGATGATCAGGATTCTGCTGGAGTATCAAGAAATTAAGAAAGGCAGCTTCGAAATGCTAAGCAAAAAAAAAACATTTTTCTAGAAAAAATAAATAAATAACTGGAAAATCTCGAATGATCTCGAAATTATTGATTAATGTGGACTTAAAGCCTAAATATGTATAATATAGAAAATTTTGAATAATGTCGAAAAATCTATAAAATCTCGAATAATATGCATTCATATATAATACTATATAATTATGCATGTTGAGTGTGCAGAAGTTCGAATAGTCATAGAATTCTCGAAAATTCTAAATACTGACAAAAAATTTGAAATATGTATTCCTGAAATTTTGAAGAATCTAATTTCCCTTGACAAGCAATTAAACGTAAATTTCGAAAGTTATACGTATGTAAGCAATCAACGCCAATCAAATCTTGAATACGCCTAAAAACAAATATCGAAAATTAAGATTTATCACTAATTCTGAAATGTCATGCAGCTGGCAAGTTGTTTTTGCAAATTTCGGATAGTGAGGTGAAACCAGGCAATGGACAAGAAAGTACAACCAAACCTCCTGACATAGACCCATCCGAGGAAGGTCAAAGTGATTTTCCGTCACCTGGCGTACCGAAACTACCAGTAGCGTCTAATGCAACGGATGATCCGGATTCTGCTGGAGTATCAAGAAATTAAGAAAGGCAGCTTCGAAATGCTAAGCAAAAAAAAAACATTTTTCTAGAAAAAATAAATAAATAACTGGAAAATCTCGAATGATCTCGAAATTATTGATTAATGTGGACTTAAAGCCTAAATATGTATAATATAGAAAATTTTGAATAATGTCGAAAAATCTATAAAATCTCGAATAATATGCATTCATATATAATACTATATAATTATGCATGTTGAGTGTGCAGAAGTTCGAATAGTCATAGAATTCTCGAAAATTCTAAATACTGACAAAAAATTTGAAATATGTATTCCTGAAATTTTGAAGAATCTAATTTCCCTTGACAAGCAATTAAACGTAAATTTCGAAAGTTATACGTATGTAAGCAATCAACGCCAATCAAATCTTGAATACGCCTAAAAACAAATATCGAAAATTAAGATTTATCACTAATTCTGAAATGTCATGCAGCTGGCAAGTTGTTTTTGCAAATTTCGGATAGTGAGGTGAAACCAGGCAATGGACAAGAAAGTACAACCAAACCTCCTGACATAGACCCATCCGAGGAAGGTCAAAGTGATTTTCCGTCACCTGGCGTACCGAAACTACCAGTAGCGTCTAATGCAACGGATGATCCGGATTCTGCTGGAGTATCAAGAAATTAAGAAAGGCAGCTTCGAAATGCTAAGCAAAAAAAAAACATTTTTCTAGAAAAAATAAATAAATAACTGGAAAATCTCGAATGATCTCGAAATTATTGATTAATGTGGACTTAAAGCCTAAATATGTATAATATAGAAAATTTTGAATAATGTCGAAAAATCTATAAAATCTCGAATAATATGCATTCATATATAATACTATATAATTATGCATGTTGAGTGTGCAGAAGTTCGAATAGTCATAGAATTCTCGAAAATTCTAAATACTGACAAAAAATTTGAAATATGTATTCCTGAAATTTTGAAGAATCTAATTTCCCTTGACAAGCAATTAAACGTAAATTTCGAAAGTTATACGTATGTAAGCAATCAACGCCAATCAAATCTTGAATACGCCTAAAAACAAATATCGAAAATTAAGATTTATCACTAATTCTGAAATGTCATGCAGCTGGCAAGTTGTTTTTGCAAATTTCGGATAGTGAGGTGAAACCAGGCAATGGACAAGAAAGTACAACCAAACCTCCTGACATAGACCCATCCGAGGAAGGTCAAAGTGATTTTCCGTCACCTGGCGTACCGAAACTACCAGTAGCGTCTAATGCAACGGATGATCCGGATTCTGCTGGAGTATCAAGAAATTAAGAAAGGCAGCTTCGAAATGCTAAGCAAAAAAAAAACATTTTTCTAGAAAAAATAAATAAATAACTGGAAAATCTCGAATGATCTCGAAATTATTGATTAATGTGGACTTAAAGCCTAAATATGTATAATATAGAAAATTTTGAATAATGTCGAAAAATCTATAAAATCTCGAATAATATGCATTCATATATAATACTATATAATTATGCATGTTGAGTGTGCAGAAGTTCGAATAGTCATAGAATTCTCGAAAATTCTAAATACTGACAAAAAATTTGAAATATGTATTCCTGAAATTTTGAAGAATCTAATTTCCCTTGACAAGCAATTAAACGTAAATTTCGAAAGTTATACGTATGTAAGCAATCAACGCCAATCAAATCTTGAATACGCCTAAAAACAAATATCGAAAATTAAGATTTATCACTAATTCTGAAATGTCATGCAGCTGGCAAGTTGTTTTTGCAAATTTCGGATAGTGAGGTGAAACCAGGCAATGGACAAGAAAGTACAACCAAACCTCCTGACATAGACCCATCCGAGGAAGGTCAAAGTGATTTTCCGTCACCTGGCGTACCGAAACTACCAGTAGCGTCTAATGCAACGGATGATCCGGATTCTGCTGGAGTATCAAGAAATTAAGAAAGGCAGCTTCGAAATGCTAAGCAAAAAAAAAAACATTTTTCTAGAAAAAATAAATAAATAACTGGAAAATCTCGAATGATCTCGAAATTATTGATTAATGTGGACTTAAAGCCTAAATATGTATAATATAGAAAATTTTGAATAATGTCGAAAAATCTATAAAATCTCGAATAATATGCATTCATATATAATACTATATAATTATGCATGTTGAGTGTGCAGACGTCCATGTTTCCCGGACATGTTTTGGTTGTTGAAACTACTGTGGGTATCCGAGTAATTTTCTTATGTTATCTTGGTTTTTACATAATATTCATTTAGAACAGCAAATTTTTATGCGGCATTGCAAAATGCCGGAGGAACCAGAACAATAATAATTTCAACTCTTTTAATAAGACACACATGGTTTTTCATGGTCGGAATATTTCGGACAGCTTCAATCGAACTTCGTTCTGAACTTTTAAAAATATGCCAATACGTATTTTGTCCATTTGAGCGAAAGGCGAATATGGCAAAGAAAGGAATCAATTTCAGGTATATTTAGATATGTATTGCAAAAACTTTTTAAATTCTCTCCCATGTAATGAGTAAGTGATTCTAACGTAAATATTATATATTTAGGAAATCGAACTCCCGACCAAACGATGTGGCCAAGAAATTCTACACAACGTGATTAAATCTAAAAAAAAAATACTTTTTTTGTTACCGGGATGCTAAAAAATACAGATTCAAAAAATCACTAAAATTTCAAAATGGAAAAATATTAAAAAAAATGATTTCATAATTTTAAATATTTTTCTAGCTATCAAGAATAGTTGAGAAAACCAAAATCGGTCAACCCGTTCCGAAAATATAATCAAATACGTAACACATATACCCAAAACTCCTTCAAAATGAGAAAACTTTGAGAGTGAAAGAGAGAAAAAAAAAATTGTTTTCTACAAAAAAATTTTTTTTTAATTATAAATCGAATAAATATAGTTTGAAAAACAAAAAATAACCAAAAATTACCGACAAATAACCAAAAATTACCTAAAAATTACCAAAAATTACCAAAAAAATGACCAAAAAATAACCAAAAATGACCAAAATATGACCAAACATTATCAAAAAATGACCAAAAAATTACGAACAAATATCCAAAAATAACCAAAAAATTATCAAAAATGACCAAAAAATTACCAAAAATTCATCAACGTCTTTGAAACCCATCGACGACAACAAAAATAAATTTGCTGCTGCTGGTAATGGATGGTTGAATCCAAGGTGAAAGGATCAAAGGTGAAATAGCATCTGGAAATATTGCAGCTGCCAAAGAATTCCCTTTGCAGCTGGCCAAATTAATTGAAGAAGGTGGGTACAATAATGACCAAGTTTTTAAAGCCGATGAGACAGGCCTTTTCTGGAAAAGAATGCCAAGCCGAACGTACATAGCAAAACACGAAAAAAGTGCTAGTGGCTTTAAGGTGACAAAAGGGAAGATTACGTTTTTGTTCTGCAGTAATGCATTAGGGGACCGCATACTAAAACCACTGTTGATTAATCAGTTTTTAGTGAATGGTTCCACAATTGTTTTGTTCCAGAAGTAAAACGTTATAAGGATGATAAAGGTATGCCATTTAAAATTCTTTTGTTGATAGATAATGCTCCTGGTCACCCAATTTTGGAGCACTCTAATGTAAAAATAGTTTTTTTGCCTCCTAATACTACTGCCCTAATTCAACCATTAGACCAGGGTATTATCGCAACTTTCAAAACATATTACATAAAGCGGTCATTTCAATATACTTTGAATAAAATGGACAATGATGTTAAATAACTGTTATTGACGCATGGAAAAAAATTCCATCATGGATTGCATAAAACATGCTGCTTTGGCCAATTTAGAAATAAGACCATCGACCTTAAATGTCTGTTGGAAGGCCATATGGCCAGAATGCATTAGCTGTGACACCAAATATGATCGATGAAGTCTGTGTACAGAAATAATCACTTTGGCACAAGCAGTTGGATGTGAAGGATTTAATACTTTTACCGCTGACGATATAAACGAAATAATTGTTGACAGAGTTCTTAATGAAGACGAGTTATTAGAAGTTGCACTAGAAGACATTAACGCAAATAATAGCACTGATGAGGACGAAACTCCGTCTTCAATAACCACCAGCTGAATTCTTGACGGCCTTCAAATGGCAAATAAATTGGCAGATCATTTTCTGACAAATGATCACATAAACGAAAGAACTGTGAAATTTCAATCAGATCTACAATCCTGTATGACTCGATACAAGGAGCTGTACAAAGAACTCTCCAAAGTAGGATCACAACGTACTATAACCGAATTTGCTATTAAAATAAATAAACCTGTGCCTGAAACTGTTTCTGATAGGCAGTTACCAATAAACGCAGTTGAAGATGTAGACGTACTAAGTATTTCTACTGACGAAAGTGATATTCAGCCGTCGCAGCACAAAAGAATGCGCCTACTATCAGAAACTGATCACCGTATGGACTACGTTAGTACGTTGCGACTGTAAATAAGGAATAAAAGGAATGCGTTTTGATCAGTTTAAAATAACGGGATTTACCTTGACAAAAAGGAAAAATTACTATTGGTTATAGGAAACATTCCTATATTACATAATTAATTTGTAGGTATTATTGATTCCTATATTGCACTCACTACTATGCAAATTGTAAAGTCCACCATACACATAGTAACTTTTACAGAAATGTATGTATGCTTATAATTCGATTACTATATTATATAGTAAATAGTTCCGTAATTTTTTTTTCCGTGCAAAATTTTGAAATCTAATTTTTAAAATTTAGTGTCGGAGTAGTGTTCATCAAACATTTCACGGTTTTCAGTCATATTTTATTTTTAAAAATCCGAGTCCAGCCCAAATCTTCAGGCTATGAAATAATAGGTTTGGTATAAGAAACTATTTAAACTAGGATCTACAAAATATTTCAGATATACAATTTCGCTAAAATCCACCAACAAATGTGCTTGTTCCATTGGTTCTGTAAACGGAAAAGATAGGCTAAATTGGCTAAGCAACCACAAATGAATTTGCCGAGTATAACTTTTAATTTAAGGTATCAATCAAAATATCGATACTGGTGTTCTACAATATTTCTTGAATTTGAGCCTTATTTTATTTAAGAAATTCGAACCCATATGATCTGGCCAAAGGAATTCTTCAGAGCGTTAATAATCGGTTTATAACTTCGACACCAAATTTCTCTAATCCATTGAGAAATGTGCTTTTCCCATTTGGTGCTGGAAATGCAAACTCTAATTTGAAAGTATCACAGTAGTACCCGCATTATTTGTTGAATTCTGACCATCTTCTGTTTAAGAAACTCCATTCCAGCCGCAAATGGAATTTCTGCGATTATGTAGCAATTCCATTAAAATTAGGTATCTGACTTAATCAACATAATTAGTTGCAGCACATCCAAAAGATGAATCAAGGTAGCGGATTTAACTTTTTCTAAAGTGAATTTATCCAAAAATCTATTTTATAACCAGTGGATGGTCGTCGACACCAAACCAGTTTTGTGCGGCATTTAAAAAAAAAATGAAATACGTTTCAGATTTTGAGAGTTAATAATTGAATAAATTAAAATCACCAAACCCGATCATTTTATTACACCTGGCTAAAAGTGATTATGAGTTAAGAAAATATTTTCGAATTCCCCACAAGAAGCAATCTCGAAACTTGTAGCTTAAAATAAAAAATAGCAGAAGTTACACTCTAATAAACAAATTTAGATGGAGTAAGCTAAGCAGATAACTTTTAAAACAATTATAAAATTATTCTTTCTGCGTTCAACAAAAATAGGTCAGTATTAATTTAAGCTTTGCGAGATTCGCATATAATAATTAATTAAAATTATTACTAATTAGGTAAGTGCAATCCAAAAATTTAATTGTATTTAATAAAAAAAATACAAAATTAATTATTCAGAAATGAGCTATGCAAAACACTGTAGCAATGAAGAAAAGGCAATTCCACTGAGACTAAATTCAGATGGCGCAATATGGTTCGTTCAATACAACGAATTTTCCAGTGACATAGATGTATTAAAGCTTAATCAAAGATTATCACGCAGTAGCAGAATATTAAGCATGAATCCGTTCCTCGACGAGAAAGGCATCATCAGCGTAGGTGGTCGCATTCAAATTTCAACCGCAATATTCAGCATTAAACATTCAATGATATTACTAGCAAACCTTCACGTTGTTAAATGCATAGTACGAGATGCACACATCCTGCATAACCATTCCGGCATAAGTTTACTCACCAGCAAAGTAAGACGAAGGTTTTGGATCATAAAACAAAAGTGGTGTCAGGGGAAATCATTAGAAAATGCATCATTTGTATAAAACAAAGCCCCAAACCAGAAAGTCAACTCAAGGAAAGTTTACCAGCCATTACATTTCATAGAGTGGGCGTAGCTTATTGTGGACCATTTAAAGTCAGAAAAGAGGTCAGCCAACAATGAAGGTATACCTCTGCATTTTCGTGAGTTTAAGCACAAAAGCTGTACATATTGAAACTGTGTGCAATCTCACAGCTGACAGCTTCCTCGGAGCATTTAACAGATTCACGGCACGAAGAGGAACTTGCAACGGTATATGCAATGACAACGGAACAAATTTTGGGGCCAACAATCATCTGAACGAATTATTTCAGTTTCTTGAGGCAAACACATCCGATATATTCAGCACTGCTGCAATTTTGAATTGAATGGAAGTTCATTCAACCAGGTGCACCGCACATGGGTGGGATATGGGAGGCAGCGATAAAACAAGCTTATTTACATCTGAGCAGAGTAGTTGGTAACCCCATGCTTACCATAGAAGACTTCTCAACGTTACTGACGAAGATAGAGGCCAATAGTCACGACCCAAGCTGAAGAAATCGACTGTTTAACACCAGCTCACTTTTTAATCGGCCGCGCATTCACCCATATAGCAGATCAAAACATCGGAGAACAAAATGTATCACCGTTGGCCAGGTGGAGATTAATTAAACAAATGCAACAGCATTTCTGGAACAGATGGCACCGATAATACTTATTAATCCTCCAAAAAAGAACTAAATGGACGACGGAATCCAGCAATTTAGCAGCAGGTGATATAGTTCTAATTTCCGAGCCAGGTTTACCATCAACATGTTGGGGATTAGGTTGAGTAATGTCAACTCATCCAAGAAAGGATGATAAGATTCGGATGGTGGATATATACGCTTGGCCAACAACAGCAAAATTATACAACGACCAATCCACAAATTATGCAAATTACCAGTACAATCATATGAATCAAACGGTTCATGGCCGGCGGAATGTTGACATGTATTTGCTTTATATAAAATCATAAACATTTGATTTTTTCACATTTATTAACTAATTACCTATATGTATCTTATTTCCGAAAATAACAAAAAAGTATAAAAATATCTTTATTTAAATAACAAAAGTTTCACAAAACATAATCAAACAAAAACATACAGTTCACAGTTTTGTTAATGTTATCTGTAATTATGATAATAATTTGTACCCCATCCTTTCTGATCAATTATCTGTTTCAGACTATTCTGGAATCTACTAGTTTTCTGAATTTTCTTACTGCGGTAATTTTGTTCCATTCTTCGATTTATTTCGGCTTTACGTCTTCTTTGTTACGAATCTCATATTGTGTCACCCGTTATTCTAAGTTATCCCAAATAAGTTCGGTGGAGTTAAGATCTGGCGATTGTGGGGGGATGTGGTAAAATGGATTTAACATTGTAGATCAACCAGTTTTTTTTTACTAAGCAGGATATACATATGCTATGGGTCATTGTCTTGAACTAAGAAGAAATTTCCGGGTATTCCAATTTTTATCGCACTGCTTTTTAAATGGTTCCGTAAAATTAGAATATTGCTGAAACACCAGATTTCCAATCCCGCCTGCACCTAATACACCTCATAGCATGACGTTTCCTTTGCCACGTTTGACGGTGGTGGTAGTATTTTTACTTTCTAGAGCAGTACGTTTTGGACGCGCCATACAGTTCTATAACTGTTCGATCCGAAAAAAAAAATAAAATTATTTCCTCATATTGGGTTAATCGTATAAAAATCCTAATGTGATTCCGTTTAATCACTTAGAAATTAAAACTCAGAAATAATGTCAAAAAAACAAAACTTAATTCTTTCTTTCATGAGAACGAGAACTTATTGAGGTAAAAAAAAATGAATAAATTTATTTAACTATAAGAATACGTCCACTGAACTGATTTTTTTATTTAGGTGTTTCTAAGTAATATAATTTGTTTTTTGTTAGCACAGAGATGAATTCAGAAAATGAAGAAAAACCAGTAAAGAGCAGCAGAGCTTCTTAATTAATTAGCTTGCCGGTGACTTAAGCTTAACTCGAAACCAGTAAGACTTATATTTGAATTTTAAATTTGTTTAATTGTCTAACATTCCAATTGCACTACCGAGAAACTAAGGTGCACAAGTCAGAGAACACTTTAAACGCTCTTAGGGGTTCTAATTCTAACAAGACCGGGATACTCTGGAAAAAGTAGTGAGAGGACCTAAGGAAAACTATATTATTGTGAAAAAAATTAAAATTAATTTACGCACTTTACAGGCTTTGAATAAAAGAAAAGTACATGAAAAATAAACGATTCCAAAACACAACTGGCGATAACGATGATGGTCCTCCGGACCTAACCGATTTAGAGAGAATTGTGATTTTAATTATTTCCCTCGATGGTGACAAAGTTGTTATGCGACCAAAACTGGAACCGATTGATCAAAATGTATGTATATATAAACACATTTATTTTATTATAATGTTTAATTGTATTGTAATTTTGTTGTTATATTTCTTAATAGGAAACACAAAAACAAGAATGCGAACTTTTTAAAACAATAATAAGATTATAAAAATGAAAAATAGAGATTTTGGAGAAAGTTTTTGCCATGAAAAAAACAAAAAGTACGATTATACGAAAAATTTACTACAGAAAAAATGCAAGTGGACAAACAAGGGTTAGAGGTACGCAGACGGGAGTTAGCTCTAAAAGAAAAATAATCCATCGCGCTGCATGGATATTACTTAATTGGGGACTAGGCAGGGATAGTTTAATTAAGGAAAACTGTGATTTAATACTATTGCTGTGAAATTTGTATGAATTTAGTTAGAGGAATGAGAAATGGGACTATGTAGTCAGTCCTAAATTATAAATATATTAACTTAAGGAAAAATGAATTAAATAATTGCTGTGAAATTTATATCAATTTAATGTATTATCATTTAAAGGAGGTTTATCCCAGAGCTAAAAACTCCCACTGTCGTTCTTTGTGCCCCAGTTTGTAAAAGTTATTAAAAACATTCAGCCTGGTATCAAGCGGTACCCTTTCGTGGTATTTTAGACGATATTTCAAGGTACATCCACTTTTCATCAGCTTTGAAGGAACTAACTGTCCGGCTGCGTTTTCATATTGATTCCCGGTATTTCTTGGCGTTTCAACTCTAATCTTTGCCAGCTATTCTTGTTTCTCTTCCTTTTTCTGGTTTTCAATGTATTTTGTGGGGATGATGCGGGTTTGAAACAACCAGAAGAATTTGATTTGATGGTTTGTTCTCAGAATCTGTGCCGTATCATGCTGCATGCAAATGGATCTGGGAGTGAAAAATAATTGTATTAGCTTTTTTAATAATGTACAAATATAATAGATTTAATAACGCACAGGTAAACAGTAATACAATAATGAAACTAAATTCCTATTTCAATATTGTACTATACATAAAGGAGGTAAATGACAAACTTCGAGCTAGTCCTTTAGCAGAATCCACCAAGGTCACTGTCTGCAGCTTTTGCCTGGCTACCGCGCAGTCTAGGGTGGGAATTGGGATGTCCACCAGGGGATTAAGAGCTGCCGTACTCCACGACACACATGGTCTGGTCTGATTTCACTATACCACTGGACCAGACCGTAGATTGCCTGCTGATTTTATTAATTTTTTTATTGGAAACGGTAGGCGGCAATTATTGGTGTTCCAAACTCATCTACAGCGACACATATGATGTTGTAATTGTGGTGCTTTACACAGAAGTATATCCAGGGATACACGCCCATACCAATGTTACGACACAAATGCAGTTACGAAGCAGGTTTCCTCGCTAATTGGTTATGTAAGCGACACTAACGGTAGGGTACGTTGCTAATTAATTTGGGGTCAAGTAATTCCACTACAAAAGAATTGTGTTGGCACAATAACAAAAGTAGCTACTCAGCAAAAAACATTTTTCCAGTAGCCGAAATAAAACACAATATTTAACACAGTTGTGCACTGATCTAAGTGGCACAGTATTTTGTTTATAGTTGTGCCCAGACTTGTACGGAATCCTAAGTGGAATTTTGTTTCTTATTATTTTTTTGTTTTTTGTTGTTGTTTGGTTTTTTTTATATAAATTTAGAGGAATTTACGCATCACGACTAACGATTAATCGTTACTTCTTTGGGACGACCCACGATCCCTCAGCAGTCCCATCCAGCCGTGCAACAATACTACAACACTATGCCGACAATGACCGTAATTAAAACAAAATTTCCCACAAGATCTATGATCACAGCAGCAGAGAATATGGGTGCAAATTTGGCTGAAAATCACCTAGCAGCATTGCTTTGAACGTAAGTCCGCACATATGCCGATTGACCAATCGTTAGAACGCGTGAATTGCTCCTCAAATTATAAACCTTTTTGTGTCGTTTGTGAGCTTTTAATACGTTTTATTGAAACACCCTATACTTACAGAAGAAATCTCACACTATCATTAAATAAAATATTAATGTGCGATTTTCTCTCAACTAATAAACTATATTTGTTAATTTTATGCTAAATCATATGCATAAAATCAATAAAAACATTAAACCAAAAATTAATTTCGAAGAGTCATTGTCATCTCATAAAAAACAAATTAAATTAAAAATAGCTGAAGTAAAATTTATTTAAATCGATACAAAAATAGATTCATTATTTATAAATAAAATCAAACTCGATCCGAATTTAATTAATTCAAAACAAAAAATTTGTTTTTGTTTTACAATACTTATACGAACCCGTATATGGCTGAGAGTATAATCAAAAACAAACGAACCAAAACTATTTAAATTTAAATGAAACAAAAAAATGTTGATTCAAACTGTATTTGATTGACTATTAAATGACATTATAATATAAAATAAAGCAAAAATTTATGTAGTTATGTATGTGGTGTTGTTTTTTTATTTATAAATAAAATAAAAATTTAATCAATTCACATGTTCAAAAAATATATAAAACAATAAAATAAAAAGCCGCAGACGTTTAGAACAAAAATGTAGTTTTATAATCAATCGATTTTCGTTTTTATATTTTATTTTATTTTTATCTATCCCCAAAAAAAGAGAGTTAGTTTAGTAAGAGCTTTTCGTTTTTGGTTTGGTTTTCGTTGGATTCGACATGTAAACTGATAATGCCGAACGATTAAATGTTTAATTTATCTTAAGGCTAAAAACCAAGAAATACAATTGGTTGCCTTAGACAAACGGTTTTAGTAGTTTCAGATTAAAATCATAGAAATTGAAGATTTTTGGGAAACGATTTAAATTTGTTTGGAAATAGGTTGAATTTTTAATATTTACATTTTTTTGGTCTTGTTAAAAATTTATTTGTGTTTTTGTTTCGTGATTAGGATTAGAAACTAAGTAGACAAACAAATTATTATGTTACAAATAAGTGTTTTAAAAAATTTCAAGATTTAATATTCAATTAAGATTTAATATTTGGTTTTGGATATTTGAGATGTCATAAATTATCGCTTAAAAAACATGTTTACGTGTGGGTCATCTCTACAAAGTTGTATGATGATAATGAATCATTCTGATTTTGTAAAATTATCACGATTTGCTCTTATACATATGTACATAAGCAAAATCTTGGAATTATCGTGCACAACGAATTAAATAATGGTTCTTGTTGAATAAAAGAAAAAAATCTCCTATAGTTTGCTGCGTTAACTTTGCATGCAATATGGAAAAGGTGGACACATAATAATTCTGTTGATTTGAATTTGCCAAACGTACGAGGACTTTTCAAGATATAGAAGGCAAAATTACGGATGCCTTAGAGATAACATCTGGAGTGCGGCAAGGAGACCCAATAGCTCAAACTATTCAATCTATTATTGGAGTATGTCGTTCGTCAGCTTAATATAGCGCAGCGTAGCTGCTTGTATTATAAATCAACCCAGCTATTAGCATACGCTGACGATATTTGCATTATGGGTCGCGCAACATCATCTCTCTGAAAGAGGTCCTCCTCCCATTGGAATTAGCAGCCCAACAAATAGGCCTTCAGATCAATGAAGCGAAGATCAAATACATGGTGACCGCGAGAAGGCAGACTCGTGGGGACTTCATTTCAGGAGATACTCAATATGAAAAGGTGAATGAGTTTAAATAAACAGGCCTTGGAGTCGGCACCAGCGAAAGTAGGACCTCGTGGGAGACCACCTACTCGATGGATGAACGACGTTGAGAGGGATCTATACACACTCGGTCACCGTGTCTGACGTTCTCTTGTGGCGGATCGAATTATTTGGAGGAGCATCGTTGAGGCGGCCAAATCCCTTCATGCGATGTAGCGCCAGCGGAAAAAGAAAGAAGAACCTAAAAACCAAGAAATACAATTGGTTGCCTTAGACAAACGGTTTTAGTAGTTTCAGATTAAAATCATAGAAATTGAAGATTTTTAGGAAACGATTTAAATTTGTTTGGAAATGGGTTGAATTTTTAATATTTACATTTTTTTTGGTCTTGTTAAAAATTTATTTGTGTTTTTGTTTCGTGATTAGGATTAGAAACTAAGTAGACAAACAAATTATTATGTTACAAATAAGTGTTTTAAAAAATTTCAAGATTTAATATTCAATTAAGATTTAATATTTGGTTTTGGATATTTGAGATGTCATAAATTATCGCTTAAAAAACATGTTTACGTGTGGGTCATCTCTACAAAGTTGTATGATGATAATGAATCATTCTGATTTTGTAAAATTATCACGATTTGCTCTTATACATACATAAGCAAAATCTTGGAATTATCGTGCACAACGAATTAAATAATGGTTCTTGTTGAATAAAAGAAAAAAATCTCCTATAGTTTGCTGCGTTGACTTTGCATGCAATATGGAAAAGGTGGACACATACATATAATTCTGTTGATTTGAATTTGCCAAACGTACGAGGGCTTTTCAAGATACCAACAAATTTGTTAACAATTTAATATTGTCCGATTTATGTCCGTCCCTTTCTTACTTAATCGCTTTGAGTTTCAGGGTGTAGGACATCTAAATCGAGGTTAATTTGTTAGTACAAGATATCTCCGTGAAGAAATTATTGAGGTTTTAGTTAAGCTTATAACAGATCCATCGAACAGCTGGATTTATGTTTGTTATTTTTAATGATAATGTTAGTTTTCCGTTAAAGAATTTGGCAAAATACAAATTTTACAGAGAAGGAATTTGGTTAAGGAACTACTTAATACTAATCAAAAGATTCGGAACAAACTCTTTGATGTTTTGACCTTAAAAATAAGAAGAAAAACTAAACATTTAAACAAACATTTATTCCTCCCGAGGTCTTGCATATATTCACTTCCGGGGTAATGGGTGGCTAAATTAAGTTCACCAATTCGTTGCAGAGATGTGAGGTTCGGCTAAATTCCCTAAGGTTATTATTCCTGTAACACCCACAACACCCACCAACAAGAGCTACCGGATGAATAGGCTCAAATTTATGGCGCCCAATTAGCATATCAGTATTAACATTTGTATTTAACCCTCGTCAGGCGGCATAGATACAATTGTACCTATTCACGTTTTTTAAATTGCAATAACTTTTCTTGTAGAAACCATAGGGGATGGAACTTTCGTAGGATTTCTACATTTTTAGTCTAGATCATAAAGGAATACAATAGGGAGGAATGCTTATAGAAAGGAATGTATACAGTGAGGACTGTTAATGTTGTAAAATTATGCCGTCTGACGAGGGTTAATGTTCTGGTCGGACTCGAGATATCAATACGGTTTCAATTTTCAAGTTCTCTCGACTGTGAAAAATCGCATGTAAAGGTTTGATATGTCGAGTGCTACCAGACTCAACGGAATTTTTTTAGAATTTTAATACCTCAAAAAAAGAAATTTGTTTGGTTAATTTTTCATATTAATTTGGTACTTCCAATTCAGGATAATCTTTTATTCCAAATTTGGATTGATTAAATGATGATGGTTGAATTGTTGATAGTATGGACAGTTTTGGAAAATTAATTGATATTTTATAATTGTTTGAATAATGTAGTCTGGAGGCAACCTTATAGTATCTTCGAAATTCGAATTGATGAGGGCATTCAAAAAATCCTGACCGGGAAATCAGGAAATGCTTAGATAAATTGAGTGACCTGTTTAATTGGTTTACGAATTTAAAAGATACGAAAACTAAAACTATCAAGTTTTCAGCTACTGGCTCACGACTAGTACATGTTATTTATTGGTAGATTTAACCGATTACTTAATGTAACTAAACGGTATAAAGCAAAGTGTGTAGAAACTATTAATATTGTGAATAGTTTGATGAAAAATATTGAGGACATTTTAGAAAATAAGGTATCATTGAACGATTCCATTAACGAGACCGAAGAAATAATTCAGAATAAATGTGAACTGTCCTCTCCTGGGGAAGAAGACTCAGATAAAGAATCGACGGTTTCAATTGAAACTTTCATTCAGAAAAGAAACATTCCGGCAGTTCCCAACTTCCATAAAGATGACCCGCACCTGCGGGTTGACCAAGAAATTGAGTTTATTAGCACACTAGTAAAGTAATGTGTGGCATTAGAGGATACATGGAAACGAAATAACCGAATGTCTGATCCTACGGCCAGATACATGATCAAACATGTTAACGAAGTGTCGACCGGACAGGCCACATGGAGGATTCCTGCTCTTAAGTCTAATGTTCGAAATGTTCCGAATGATGCTAATTATGATAATAATCTGTATCAACGGGAAAATAATCCGGAATTTCGGTCAGACATTAATACTAGTCAAAATTATCAAAACTCGCTTCACCAAATTGATGCATATTCGAGTAAACTTAATCAAAATTTAAATTATAAACAGGATTCTAATTTCGGTATATATTGGAATTGTTTCGATATGGCACATAAGTTCTATCAATGTGATAAACCGCTTCGGGTGTTTTGTTTTTGGTGTGGTGTAGAGGACGTCTCAAAACTTAACTGTTCAAAATGCGGGTCGGGAAACGGCAAGCCGGGGAATCAAACTAGTTGGCGAGACTGTGTTGAGATAGTTATATGCTAGCTGCCGATTTGTACCTATAGCCCAATGCAATTAGGTTTATACCTCGGAACCCAGCTATAATGAATGGATTTGGATGCTTCTGGATATTTTGAATTTCTAACACTAAAATGTAAAAAGTTTACCCATTGAAACCTTCCGCTAATGTTTTTTTTTTTTTTTTTTTGCAAGGATTGTCACATGAAAATGATGCTACTTCTAGTATAGTACATTTCTTTTATTAGGCATATTTATTTTTTTCTCGAGAATAACTACGTTTCTATATAAAATATAGGAAGGGACAACAAACGTCCTTGGAAAGTAGGGGTTGCAGGTATAGAAAATGGAGTAGGGAGGGGTAGCGGGGATAGTTAATCTCGCTTTTTTATTTTATTACTGGATGTGATACGACTTCAGCGTTTTAAAAAAAGGGTAAAAATAAATTCGCTAAATTGTTCGAACGTTGTACAGATTTACAAAATGCTGCTAATATCTTTACTGATGAAAATGCTAACGTCGCTGAAGTTATGCAATAGGGTATTTGATGCATTTTAGCATTATATGGTGCTCCCAAAAATGAAGAAAATAGAAATAACTTTCGATGCCAATCGTTTCTTAAGGCTACAAGTAGAAAAACCTCTGTCAACTTGGCTTCATTTTTATACCTATACTGGATGCTACTTTAGAACATATAAAAAGAGTGTATTTACAAGTACAATTGTGAATGGGACATCAAAAGTTACCAAAAGAATGGGGATGGAAAGAAAAAGATAATTCATTAGTGCCAGTTACGATGAACCAACCACCAGCTTCTGAAAATTTATTAAAAATGATTTTTTGTTCATGTAAAACTGGATGTGGCTCTGCTTGTGGTTGTAGAAAAAGTGGTTTAAATTGGTCTATAACATGTTTACATTGTAAAGGAGTTAGCTGCTTAAATGCTCCATCATTGATATTTATGAATGAGATTGAAAATGAAGACGTTGGAGACAATTAATCTACATCATTCGTTTTTACAAAAATTTATCTAATACTACTCGTATATAACTATATAAAATTTATAATTATTCATTAAAATTATTAATAATTATTATGTAGCATAATCGTTAATAAATTATTTTCTACTAAAAATTGACGTGTTTGTAATATTTAATGATTTTTTAAATTATTTTCTTTTTTTTTGGAATTTCAGCAATTTTGAAATTAGTTATAGCAAATTTAATATTTTCAGAAATTTTGCATAAAGAACCTCAAAATTATTTTCTTAATATTGGAAAATTCCGATAATTGTATTTTTTTTGGAGATTTCGAAAAATTTTAATTTTTTTTTTTAAATTTACGGATTTTTGAAATTGCGGTAATTTTTAATGGGTAAACTTTTTAGTTTATAGTACATAATAGGAACCCAAAAAAAAAAAAAATATTGAAATCCATTCATTATAACTGGGTTCCGTCATTTTTCATTTATAATGAATGACTAATTGCACTGGACTACTATTACATCATCTTGTTCAAAAAATTTTACTTCCGAATGAATTTTATTGAGCATTTCATTACACGATCCAGCTCATGTTGGTACGTAATAATCGTACTTTTAATTGAATTCATAATTAATAATCACAGTTGAACATTTGCACTGATTTGATGATTAATCAAAAAACTCGCATAAACCAACAAAAGAATGTTTTTTTCTATTTACATAGCCTACTCTTGGCAGAAAATTAATCGCAAAGCATGCTAGGATTATTACTAAAATTATTCACGTCGATTATAGAATTCACGGTTGTAAAAACAAAAAAAAAAATTGGAAACAATTGGTGTAAATCAAAGTATCCTGGAAAACTTCTATTGATTTATGTACATACATATGATTTACATTTTTTGATTTCCCGTACAAACGCAATACTTTTATTGCGGATCTAAAACAGTTTTTTTTTGACGAATTGTAAAAATATCCTAAGGAATTTCAATGAAACTATGATAAAAAATTATTGTTTTCAATTTTTTTTATATGTAGTTTACGATCCGCGATAGATCCGCAACCGCGAATTCTATAATCGACGTGATTATCACAAACAACTTTGCAAAAAAACGGTTACGCGAAAGGGGAAATAAGCGACAAGCCTTAAGTGCGAGAAATGAAGAGGCAACGTATCGAGCAAAACTTTATTCATAATGTATCTTAACCGATTTTCTGAAATTCGACATGCACGATGGAAATCGGATCCTAAAATGATTTTTAGATAAAGTTTTGGAATATGGCAAATTAGAAAGAAACTTGGCCACATATTATCCGATTTTGATGAAATTCAGCATGCACGATAGAAATGGGATTCTAAAATTGTTTTTATATAGAGTTCTGGATATGGTCAGCTTGGAGGGATCTTGGCCATTTCTTTAAATTCCTTATCTTTAAATTCAGAATGTACGACATAAATTTGATTCTAAAACGTTCCTTAGGTAAAGTTTTGGATTATGGTCAATTAGGAGGGAACTTGGCAATTTCTTATCCGATTTTGATGAAATTCAGCTTATACGATGGAAATGGGATTTTAAAATGATTTGTACATAAAGTTGTGTAATATGGCCAATTATCGATTTTTGCATTTTTCTTACTTAGTGCATTTCCTTTCTATTCTAGAGAAAAATTATACATATTACTAGTTAAGTAGGTATGTAATTGTTTTATAAATTTGATTTTTTTTTTCGCTGGCGCTACATCCCATAGAGGGATTTGGCCGCTTCAGGATGAAGTTTCGTAATCATTTTTTAACGGATAATGAGTGATTAATTCATTGATCCAACCATTAGCCAGCCGTGATTTTCTCATCACTCGCCGGGAATCGAGCCCGGGACCTCCGGAGCTTAAATCTAGCATGCTAACCACTGTGCCACCGGGGCGGGCCAAATTTGAAATTTGGCATAAGAAAATCTAATAAACAAATAACATATAAGACTAAAGAAATTAGTATTTACCAAAATAGCCAAGCAAATATATACACAAAATAAGGGTCAACGTATTTTATAAAAGTAAAATTGCCCAAAGGCAAATAAAACGAATTTTTTCTTATTATTTTTATTTAAATTTTTATAGCTTGGAAAGAAATTGTTCTCACAGACCCTTATTCTTCCAAACATATCGTAAAGAAAATTAATAAAATATTTGCCTATACGAATAAATTAGAACGTCAAATTTCGACCAAACATAACCGAGAAAACAAATCGTTCGATTCCGTTGTGTATTATATACGAGTATTAGTCAAAAAAATGTTTAAATTACAAATAATAAATAAAAATAAAATTGCGGCTAGAAGGCGATTGCTTAACAGGCCAGGCATGACATAATTTCATTTAACAGCATTCCAGAACATATTGTTAATGCATTTTTTGATAATGGCACATACCATTCAAGAATGCTAGTTAAAAACATTAGTTAAATGGAAAAACCTGGCAAATAAATTTAATAATTTAAAAGATTTCTTTTTATGGATGCAAATAGAAACCAACTTAATATAAATTTTATAGCTATGGTGTGATCTTTGGATTAATCACATGCGGCAATGGGGATTTGAGGCGATACGGACAAAAAACTTCGAGAAATACAAACTGCGCTACTGCAACTTTTTTCTCCAAACGAATTGATTCCCTGGGTTTCGAATTGGTAACTTTTGGCATAAAATCATCTTGAACCAAATTGCAAATCTCGATATAAATATCAATAAAGGTTTACAAACTCGCGATGTCGTTTTACCAATTTGCATTACGATGTTTTGGCCAAATATTCAGTTTCTTTCGTAGGTACATTTATTTTTTTACTAGAGATGTACAAAGAGGATGGTTAAATATGTTCAATTGTGAAGTAAATCGTTCTTTCCTTTCGAAATAATAAAAACAGCATAGCATGTTAGTGACGAATTATTAAAAAAATAAAAAAACAAAATTTAAATGTAAACCGAAAGCTAAGAAAATATGATTGAATTAAATTTTTTCGTTGATAACTAAATAATGTGCACGTAAGAATTAAATGGGACCGATTATTTATCATTGAAAGATGTAAAAGACACATTATTAAAAATTGAATAGATAATCAAATATTTTGTTAGTAAAAGTATTAAGAATGATAGCTGGTAACGCAAGCTTTTTTCCTAAAAATGTTTAAAGCTTATTTAGCAAAAATAATCGCTTTATTAGCAATAATTCGTTCAAATATTGTTGATGTCAGACTTAAAGAATTAAGAAAACAATATTTCAAAAGTAATTTAATACATAAAATTATTCTTGCATATATGAAATAAAGATTTCAATCGATCTATAGAAAACGTATAAAATTATAATAATATTATCTGGCATTACTAAGCCAAACGTATACTTAAGTTACTGCCTTTGAATATTATTATAAAAACCACATAAAATATAATTACATTTATTTATTATTCAACCGAATGAGACGTAATAATAACAATAATATTAATTTTTTTCCAATTCATTCACATCAACTTCAACTCCATACACACAACCCAACCAAATATTGTATTATCTCCGGATATTCTCTGAAAATCAATAGGATATAAAACCTATTTTTTGTTTTTGTTTCTATGCTGCCTGCTATAAAAATATACAACACAACATATCATCATCATGATCATAATCAACCTCCAAACCACAACAAATGTATTATTATTTGAATAAAAAAGATTTTTGGTTTTTCTATTAAGTCTATTGTGTTGTAAAATTTTTTATTTTTATGAATTTTGATTAATACTCGAACAATTTTAATTATCTATTTTGTTGTTGTTAGCATAAAACCGCCACATATCGTTATATACCTCTAGTATGGTGTGGTGGGTTCTGAGAATTAAACATAAAAAGTCTTAAGGATTTCGTTTAGAAATGATGTATTGTGTTTACGCAAAATGAATGTTTAGATATGTGAAATAGATATGAAATGGGGGGGTACAGGTTTTATATTTATGACAAGAATAATAAAATCGAACGGATAACACACTCTATGTACATATTACGTTGTTAAATAAAATAACAAAAGGGTAGGAGGTTAATTCAACATCTTTATTTTATAATATATAATGTACGTATCTATGAGTATGTATGGTAGAAAAAAACTGTCATTATTATTTATTCAGGACAAATTTAATTATAATTAAGTTAATTAATATTTTTAGTAGAACGTCGGAAATAATAAAATGCCGGTTATTCATCATAAAATATTTTAAAAACATTTTTTTGTGACTTAAAAAAGGAAACGGAAAGAAGTTTTATATGTTTACTGTAGAAAATTGAAATTTCATTATTTTATTCGGGGTTAGAATTTTTATTTTATCAAAAGAGATGTAAAAACGAAAATACGGTATGACATCCATCAATCAATTAAAAATTTAATAAATTATGTACATTATGTCAATTCAAAGAAAAATGGTGCGCTTTTAGATATAAGGAAGAGCAAATTAATGTTTGGGAACAATTGAACACTTTTTAGGGATGGCCGTTGAACTACTCTTTTATTGTAAATAAATTATGATTTTTATGTGGAACTGACTCGGTTTATTTTACAAAATATCGTACCACCATTGCATTATAATGCTAAACGTTTCCGTAAATTTTTCATCTGAACACTCAACATAATTTGGGTAATAAAAAATAAAATACAACTGTTGGAAATAAAGTTGTTATCTCATCATGTCAAAGAATATATGTTGATTTGCACTCGTGATTACGTCTTTTTCGGGCACTAAACGATATCTATTTAATAAGTTTGAGACACAAATCGATAAGAGTATAGATTTTCGATTTTTCTATATTTCTCTTAGATAAATTATGTATTTATTTCTTCGGTTTTTGTTGCTCTGCAAGAGTTTTAATTTCTTTCATCAAACGGCAGATGATTTTATACCAACTGTTTTTTTATACGAATAAAATCCATAGGAAAAATGTATTTTCGAAGAAAAGAGAAATCCCAATGATAAATTCTGAAATAAACGTTTTGTAGAAAATAATACGAAATATTTACTAAATATTGAATTAATTTTAAAATTGCTGATTGCTGAATTTTTTTCATAGTTTTAATGCCCTCTTTATTTTGAAAATTTGTCGTAAATACTTATTTGGGTTGAACACCACCGATAGATAGGCTGGAACAACTGCGATTTTAATTTTAATTTCAAATTAGTTCTAATTTTACTCAATACCGAAATTACTGAAATAAATGTTTTTTTGCAAGAACTGGATAATAAGCAAGTAAATAACATACTTTTAAAAAATCGCAATTAAAAATGTAGACTTTGTAGCTTGTTTGTAAATCGTAAAAAAATTTAAAAAAAAAATTATTTTCAGTTAAACAGAAATTCCTGAAAAACAGAAGTACCTCGGTCGGCTTTAACGGTTTAAAGCCAACATTTAATTCAAAGTTCAATTCAAAGTCAAGTTCAATCTCAAACTATTATCAGAATGTTGGTGGTATGCGCACAAAATCAGCGCATTTTTCATTATTTCTATCGTCGTCTTGTTATCCGGTATATGTTTTATCTGAGACATGGTTGACCCATGTGTTTTATATTCAGAATTCTTTAATGGTAATTATGTTACGTACTGATGTGTCCGTTCCAGCCTAACAAGCGATAAATCTGATGGTGGTGGGTGCACTATAATTATAATGATAGTACTTCTGTTTTTCCATCCAATGTTACGAGTGATGTGGAACAAATTTTTATTGATAACATGTTGTATTTAAATTTACAACAAATTTGCAAAGTTGCTAACCCGAATGGTAGAATTTTGGATCTAGTTTTACTGAATGATCCTAATTGTGGATTGGCTACTAAGTCGTTGGAATCTTTTGTTGAGTCGACTCATTTTAATTGATTTTACTTGAGGCTTTCGACAAACATGTACCTAAATGCTATAAACGTAAGAATAACATATAATAAGGCACATACATTGGCCAATAGGTTTTTGTGATGACTTTTTTACTGTCTTAATTCTTTCCCACAACTACGCCGGGAATTTGATAAGGAACAACACCTAATAATTTAATTTCACACCCAAAACTAATAACAAAAGGCCAATTTTGTTGATGTCAAAAGAAAATTTTCCAGTTATCCCCAAATGATGTCGTTTAATTATGTGACTGCCTGCAATGCTGAGAGGACATATGTGAATTATTTGCTGAATTTGTCCAATCAGTCTAGAGAAAATACAATGATAATGCTATTGATGTTTCCTTACCTCGTATTTCGCATCATCAACATTTAATTGGAATACCTTATATTTCAGAAAAAGATGTCAGCATTGGTATATCCAAGATGAAATCGGGATTTGGAGTTGATAATATACCTGCAAAAATACTTTAAGACCTTAATATGTAGTTCGCTATTAATACCACTATCTCTGATATTTAATCCGTCTCTAAAGAGTGGTGTATTTCCGTTGATATGGAAGAAGTCCCAAATGAAGTTGCTTCTTTGTTTCAGTACTGTGACTGTGAATCATATGCCGATGACTTAAAAATATCAAAAACTGTATGTAGCCCGCAGCAATGTAATGAAATGCAGAGTGATCTTGATTTGCTGTATAATTGGTCAATTGTGAAAAAATTGAATGAGCTGATATAATGAGCTTCTCCACGAAAAAAGCAGTTATTCGTAATCAATATCTTATTACGTTTTTGACTTGAACGAGTTATGACATTTAAAGATTTGGGTGTTATCTTGAACCATCAATTGAATTTCCGAGACCATATCAATTTAATAGTGGCTAAGTCTAATTCTCTACTTGGCTTTATTCGTCGTATCACAAAAGATTTTCGTAATTCACAATCAATTAAAACTTTGCATTGTTTTGTTCGGTCTAATTTGGAATATGCGTCGAGTATTTGGATTCTGCTTACCATATTTATATCGATATAATTAAACGGATATAGAAGAAATTTAGTATTGACTATATTCATAAATTGAATTGGTTGTTTGATCCGGACCTTCCAATGTGGCTGAATAATAGTTATTTACGTCACAAGGGCGGTAAATGAGTTGTTACAGTACGAGTTCGACGTTTATGAACGAGGCGACGAAGGAGCCGAGTCCAGAATTTTGAACGAGTACTGTAACGATCATTTAACGTACGTGTAACGTACAACGTTTTATTTCATACTACATGTGACATTAATTCGATTTTTTCATTTAAAATTGAATTTTAAAGTAAAAATATGAATTTGAAATTTAAGGAAAATCAATTCAAATGATTTTCAAATTATCAAGTTACCTTAGTTATTTTTTTGTTTTGTTTGTCATAATTCATTTCCCGGACAGATATCAATCACGTAATCATTGATTTTCTGTATATTATGAAATAATAGTTATTTACGTCACAAGGGCGGTAAATGAGTTATAACAGTACGAGTTCGACGTTTATGGACGAGGCGACGAAGGAGCCGAGTCCAGAATTTTGAACGAGTACTGTAACGATTATTTAACGTACGTGTAACGTAGAACGTTTTATTTCATACTATATGCGACATTAATTCGATTTTTTCATTTAAAATTAAATTTTAAAGTAAAAACATGAGTTTGGAATTTAGAGAAAATCGATCCAAATGATTTTCAAATTATCAAGTTATCCTAGTTATTTTTTTTTTCTTTGGTTTTACAGTCTACTCTACTGTAATAGCTCGTTTTCCGGACACTTTTGTTCTCTGACGTAATGATTCATTTCCCGGACTGAAATCAATCACGTAAACATTGATTTTCGGTATAGTATGAAATAATAGTTATTTATGTCACAAGGGCGGTAAATGAGTTATTACAGTACGAGTTCGACGTTTATGGACGAGGCGACGAAGGAGCCGAGTCCAGAATTTTGAACGAGTATAGTAACGATTATTTAACGTACGTGTAACGTACAACGTTTTATTTCATACTATATGCGACATTAATTCAATTTTTTCATTTAAAATTAAATTTTAAAGTAAAAACATGAGTTTGGAATTTAGAGAAAATCGATCCAAATGATTTTCAAATTATCAAGTTATCCTAGTTATTTTTTTTTTTCTTTGGTTTTACAGTCTACTCTACTGTAATAGCTCGTTTTCCGGACACTTTTGTTCTCTGACGTAATGATTCATTTCCCGGACTGAAATCAATCACGTAAACATTGATTTTCGGTATAGTATGAAATAATAGTTATTTACGTCACAAGGGCGGTAAATGAGTTATTACAGTACGAGTTCGACGTTTATGGACGAGGCGACGAAGGAGCCTAGTCCAGAATTTTGAACGAGTACTGTAACGATTATTTAACGTACGTGTAACATACAACGTTTTATTTCATACTATATGCGACATTAATTCGATTTTTTCATTTAAAATTAAATTTTAAAGTAAAAACATGAGTGGAATTTAGAGAAAATCGATCCAAACGATTTTCAAATTATCAAGTTATCCTAGTTATTTTTTTTTCTTTGGTTTTACAGTCTACTCTACTGTAATAGCTCGTTTTCCGGACACTTTTGTTCTCTGACGTAATGATTCATTTCCCGGACTGAAATCAATCACGTAAACATTGATTTTCGGTATAGTATGAAATAAAAAGAATTTGCCATCCTACAACAACCGCTGTAAAATTGCGAATTTGGTATCATTGCTTGTAAGACGTAGATGTGCTGCTTCAACAGTCATCGCTGATTTGCTGAACAATTCTATTGACTGTCCGGTACTACTTGCAAAGATTGATATTCATGTGCCCTGTAAACCTACTCGAGCCAGAGATTTTATATCTTTTCCGACATTTAAATCTAACTATGCATATAATGCTCCGATCCCGTCTATTTGTCGACAATTTAATTAATCATAATTTTGATGTATGAAACAGATTTTTTATTTGGTTTAGGGCTCTTTTTTATTTCTTTTAAACTAATTAAAGCTTTAGCTTTCGAACCCTATTCGGATTCATTTTCAAAAGCGTAATGAAAAATATAACAAAAAATTCTGTTTATATAAATAATCTCCGGGTTGAAAAATGGAGACAACTAATGGAAGTAACAGAAGTTTTTTCCATCATATAAGTGAAGAATATGGCAACAACACAAAGAAAAGCATGAAATCGGTCATGAACGAAAATCATGAGTTGGCAAAATTAATAAACAAACAACATTTTTTGTTAAAATGCAGAAAAGAAAAAGTGTTTCCAAAAACGAGGAAACTAAAAAATAATTTTCAATATAAGCCAAGATGTCTTCCACCGGTTAGAAAATATATTCGTTTTCGGTTTAATAAACGAAGAAATTTCGATGACTATAAGAAACATTAAATGTATAAAAAGGAATTTAACTACACTCAGTCGGTTTCTTCAAGGAATTTTACCAGGCAGCGTGTTCGAAGAATTTTTTCAACATGCGGAAAGGACATTCAATTTTCATTTCAATGAAATTAAGGTGAGACAAAAAGCAAAATTTCAACAAATCATAAATAATAATTTAAATACTTTAACGAATGGTTTGGGACATGTGATAAATGATTTATTTTATTTTTATTCAAACACCGAACTTCCGCGCCATGTTAAAATTATTTCAAGTTTAGGTAATAAATTTTGTCCTCCAACCATCGGCTCTTCAATTCATATTTCAAAATTATTTCAGATGTGGAAAGTGCAATTTTTGGTTTAAATGACAACGATCGTGTAAATATTCGGAACAATTTTATAAACATTTTAACTAATTACAAAAATAGTACAAAATTTCAAAATCTAATGCTAGTCGAAAAAAGAATTTTAGCATATGTGAAACAAACTAAAACTTTTCTAAAAGATAATCCAGGGATTATGGTCACAAAGGCTGACAAGGGTAACGTAACGGTTGTAACTTTACGAACAAACTATTTGGAAAACATGTACAGTTTTAAAAATGACGGTTCCACTTACCTACATATTGTTAGAGACTTATCGACACCAATACAGACGAGAATAAATTTAATGGTAAAAGAATGGGAGAAATCTGGGAATATTGATGTGAAAACAAGAAAAAATTTAACGTGTTACACCGCAGTGATTCCAAAATTATCCGAATTACCAAAAATTCACAAACCAAATTTGCTGTATAGACCAATTGTAGGTTCTATAGATGGCCCCACATATTCATTAGCATCATTTTTGGGTAATATTCTAAAACCTAGTATAGGAAGGATAAATTCTTACATACAAAATTCTGAAGATTTCAAAAATAAAATTAGTAATGTTACGATCCCTCCAAATTTTCTGTTAATCTCTTTAGACGTTGTCTCTTTGTTTACCAACGTCGATAGCGAAATTGTTAAAAATATTATTAGTCAAAATTGGAGAAATATAAAGAAAAATGCTAAATCAAAATTAACTAAAATACTACTTTTTACGGCTTTAGATATAGTTTTGAACAATTCTGATTTTTCTTTTGATAACAAAATTTATAAACAAATTTTCGGCTCACCTATGGGCTCACCAATAAGTCCTATTCCTATCATAGCAAATTTGGTAATGGAAAATTTGGAAAATTCCGTTCTAAATTCTTTAGATTTTCAACCATTATTTTACTTCAGATACGTTAACGATATAATTACGGCAATACCAATAAATAAAATTGATTCATTTTTGGAAACATTTAATTCGAAAAACGACAGAATAAAATTTACCTTAGAAAAAGAAGTAGATAACAAAATTTCATTTTTGGACATTCGGCTGATCCATGAACCAAATGGCAAAATTTCGTGTGATTGGTACCATAAAAATACTTGGTCTGGCAAATATTTAAATTTTCATTCTTGGCTTCCCAACTATTATAAAATTAACACCATTAAAATTCTGTCCCAAAAAATTCTGAAACTTTCCGATACTAAATGTAAACCACATAATTTGGAAACAAAAAAATGTCCATACAAATTTTATTTCTCGATCAATAAATGAACCCACTAATTATTTGGCCATTCCCTACGTTAAAAATCTTTACGAAAAAATCAAAAATCTTTTCAAAAATTATAACTTTAAAATTATAGGACGTGCAGCCACAAGCTTAAACAACAACTTGTTTTCTAAAATTAAAGATAACACACCTTTAAAGAAGCAATCAAACGTTGTTTATCAGGTACAAGGTAGTTGCAACGCTACCTACACAGGACGGACGAATTAATTTCTAGAGAAAAGATTTTACCAACACAAAAGTGACATAAATAAAGATCAAAAGTTAAGCATTAGTGCACTTACGCGACATCTGAAAAATACGAACCATTTTAGTTTAGATAACATAAAAATTCTCGAGAAACAAAAAAATTTTAGAAAAAGATCGATTTTGGAAATGTTACAAATTAAATCAAGTACAAATTCAATCAATGTCGTTGAAGATTATGCTTATATTGGCAACTCATATGATTTGTTCATCTAATTTGTTTTTTGCCTCATGCAATTTTATTTTTATTCAAATGTACAACCTTTTTTACATGAAAGCGCCTTAGCAAAGTTTTTTTTTCGAAAATTACATAAGGGTGCGTTTCCATGAAAAGTCGGTTTTGATAAAAATTTGTGATTGCTTTATTTTTTGATTTATGTATAAAAGAAAGAATTTTTTGATATATTTTTCATTACGCTTTTGAAAATGAATCCGATTAGGGTTCGAAAGCTAAAGCTTTAATTAGTTTAAAAGAAATAAAAAATAGCCCTAAACCAAATAAAAAATCTGTTTAATTGATAAATATATTGGCTCATAAAATAAAAAAAAAATAATTTTGATGTGTTTGATTTTAATATTTCAAAATCTACTTTTAAAAAGCAAATCAAAGCTAAATTGTAAAACTGTAATTAAAATTGTAATCAAAAAAGGATTTTCATCCCGTTGATGTTAGAATAAATAAATAAATAAACAGACATAATTTTGTCGGGCTTAGCTAATTTTCACATCAGAAAATTAAAAACAGTAAGGAAAATAAACTAAATTCGAAAATTTAATTTCAATTCAATAAAAAATCAAGAAACATTCATTTGTTTTATTTTTGTTTAATACCCTTTAATATTTGGTTGGATCCTTATTTGCGAAAACAGCAGCAAAGTGAATGGCATTGAGTCTACTACATTTTTGGTAGTTTGCCGATCAATTTTTTCCCAAACTTCCATAATTGTCTTTTTTAGTTGAGCTCTGTCCCAGATGGTATGGTTCGCTCTTATTCGTTGGTATAAATGTTCTCAAAGATATTCGATTGGGTAGATTTGGCTTTAGAGTGGAGTATTTATTACTTTTAGGGCAGTTGTGCAATAGTCAAACCTTAAGAACTAAAGCTTTATCCTTTGACCCGTTGTCTTGTTAGAACGGAAATGTATTTTATATTCCTAGTTTGTCATCTCTTTGTTCATAATGCCTTCAATAAAAACCAAAATTCTGCGCCTCACACCATTCCGTTCTGACCCCCATGCTTTACAGTAGCAGTCTAATGTTTGGTTCTATTCGCAACATTGCAGTCCCGCCACACTTTTTCCTGCTTCCTGTCATACTGATACATGGAAAATTTACTGTCATCAATAAACACTATAATTTTCCAAAAATTAGCCGTCATAAGATTGTATTTCCTTGCACCTTTTCTTTTTGAGGAATTTCAGACGCCATTAGTATTTGCCTTGCAACACGTGAACAAATTCAATTTCTTTGAAGTAAACATCGATCTTCAGTTATTGGATTTACCTTTGTACCACTAAACTCATACATCATCTTTCTTTATTCAAGAGCTGATAGCTTTAGATTTTTAGAAACTTCTCGTAAAATAAATTTTTCAACCGACGATTCTGATTGAATGACAAACTAGAAAAGATAATTCTTTGTCAACAAAAGTGATTTAATAGCAATACTGGAGTGGGATTTTGCACAAAAGGCGAGAAGCGAGTTTGTGTCTCTTTTACTTACACTGAATATGAACACTATTTCGCTTAGAAGAAATATATTTGAAGCATGCGATCTCACCTAACTAGAATAAAATGATATTCTATTTCAACTTTCATTCGTCTGTGTCTCTCACCAATGAAGGTACATGGTCGAAGCGGAGAAAAAGAGATAGCTCTTTTACATAATATGATAGACGGAGATCGCAATAGAAAAAGCGACATCGAGTGAATGAAATGGAGTTAAAACTTATTCTTTTAAAAAAAGACATAAACTCGCTTCTCGCCTTTTGTGCAAAATCCCACTCCTGGTATACATATGTTTAAAGGCCACATACTTATATTTCGGTAACTTTTGCATATATACCGAATTTTTTGCAATGACTCGTTTTCTTCACTTGTTATACAATAGTATATTGTATAACAAGTGAAGAAAATGAGTCATTGCAATACTCAAGTGATTGCAGCCCTCGCTATCGCTCAGGCTGCAAATTTCACTTTCGTATTCCAATGACTCGTTTTCTTCACTTGGTATACAATATACTATTGTGTGTCTATTAAAAAATCAATTTTTTTAAAAGTTGTTTTCTACTCCAAAATGTAAATAGATATTCACCGGTAAGATAATGATTGTATTACAACACAAATTTTCGTTTTCAAAAGTTATCGAGCTGTTTTCAAAAGTTATCGAGCTTTAGTGGAAATTTCATAACTACAGATTTGTTGAAAGGTCTTCAACATGGTTATGGGGAGTTTTGTTCCGAATAGTATACCACGAGAATGATTCTCGAAAAGTTCATTACACGCAAGCGCAACAGAAGGCGATGGTTTTGTGAAATCGTTTAAAATTTTGTAGCCTTCAAGCAGACTGTTCGACTGTGATTTTTTGTGCGAATTTTTAGATTCACACAGTTTTGCTTAAAATGTTTTTCGTCTATAAGCTCATAATTTTAGTTTTTTTGTATGATTAATTTGGTCGTCTGCGAATATTTTGCTTAAAGTTAAAAATTCTTGGTGGGAGTTCCATTCGATAAATTTGAGTTATTTGATTGGCGGAAAAGTGTGAATCTAAAAATTCGCACAAAAAATCACAGTCGAACAGTCGGCTTGAATGTCATTTTTGTATGTTAGCTTTTGTCGTAATTTTGCTCGTTACTTTTTGTTTCACACAAACAAAATCCAACGAGCAAATTGCAAATAAATCTAGTTGTCCGATTTTGGGTAATTTTTTTAATTCGAAATTTTTCGGAATTTTCTTCTGCTTCTACTTTTTCTTAGTTTGCCTCATATTTTTAGCAAGTTTGTGTTGATTTTTTTTAATGTAATGTAAAGGCAGTGATTCATGTTCAATTTTTGCCTTTGAGGCAAAAAAATTCTTCTCGCTGATTGGTTAACTTTTTTTGTCTTATACGGCAAAATTGAAATTTCTTTTGTATCGATACATGTAACATTTTGCCGTAAGGGTCTTTTGTCATTTTAAAAGTGAAAATGTATAAAATTGAAAGAAAGCAACGAATTATAAATATCGGTCTTTTATATGTATTAAAAGAAAATATTGAAGAAGAAAAACGTATTTTAAAAAGGAAACCAAAATCTTGATGGGTTTCGCCTATTTTATTAAAAAGGGATTTGCTGGGATCCGAAGCGCTAGTTACCGAAATGCGATTAACCGATCACCACAATTTCAAATTGTATTCATCGGATGAGCGTACTTCAATTTGACGCATTGTTAGCAATCGTAAGTCCAAGCCTCGAAGAATGCTATTTAGTTCGAGAGCCCATTCGACCTGAATTAAGATTAAGAATTATAATAAGGTAACATAAGAAATAAATTAATTAGAATCATACTGTATAATAGCTATTTTAGATATTTAGCAACTGGAATTTCGCGCCAAGACGCCAAATTTGAACATCTGGTAGGAAGAACTACAGTTGGAAAAATAATTAGTGAAGGGTATGAAATACTTTGGACGTTGCTAAGTCCAAAAGCATTTTATCCCAATATTTTTGAAAACGCAACATATTGGAAAAAAATTGCCGACCGTTTCGAAGAAAAGTGAAACTTTCCTAATTGCGTGGGAGCCATCGATGGCAAACATGTGGTTACACAAGTATGCTTAAATAATATAAAATATCAATGAATTTACTGAATAAATGCTTCTAAATATTTTTCTTAAAGGCTTTACCTAATTGTGGCTCAACCATGCTGAATTATAAAGGAACACATACATAGCTTAGTAATAATGGCTATTTGTGATTCAGATTATTTTACATACGTCGACATTGGGGCTCCTGGGCGCAGAAGTGATGGAGGAATTTTCAAGGAGAGCGAATTGGGACAAAAACTTTAACGTAATTTTAGTCAATTTCTAATCGCTAAATATCTAAATATCACTTAATACAATTCGCACTATGCGTGCAAGATAACGATAAGTACTACTTATCGTGTTATTGCATGATTGCATTTTCATATAGTTCAGAGAAAGTAGCACATCCCAGTTTAACTCATTTTTTAAAATGGGTCCTCCTGCGGATGCTGCATCACTTTCAAATAATACGATAAGTCATTTTGTATTTTTTGTTCCCGTTATAAATATGATAACTTGACTTATAGTTTTCTTGGTTGTAACAAATTGTATTCTCAATATCGTATTTTCACTTACAGTTTTAATAGGCGGAAAATATTTTAGTTGGTGCAACTGTAAGTATAAGTTATCGCTGTTTATGTGAAAAATAATTTTAGGTTTTATAAACTATAAGTACTACTTACAGTATATTTCAGCTGGGAAATTTTGGAAAGTAGGCATTGTATGTTTTGTTATATTTTTCTTGCATGTGTTAACCAACTGTTTCTGTTTTTTCATACGGATTTATTACTTAAAAAATCCAATAAAGTATAGATATTTTAAATAAAATATAAAAAGTTTAATTTGAAATGGACGAAGCTTTAGTCGAATTGCAACTTAATTTAGTAGAAAATGATTCAGGTAAAGATAATTTAATTATTGAAAATTTGGTTGAATGACGTAAAAATTCCTGTAAATAATGAGCTATCTACATATTTTTGTAAAACATTTCAGACCCATTTGCATGCTACGGCACCGACTCCGAATATATCCCTAGCTCTGATTCCTGTAACTCTAAGAAATCTTTAACAAGTGAAAACAAAAAAATCGTTATTAAAACTAGAAAACGAAAAGTCATCACTAATAACTGGGAAAGAGTTAAATCTAAACGACAAAGAAACTGTGGCGAAGCTTATAAAAATAGTACAGGACGTGTAATTCCAGCGAGAACGCTGAAAAGTGGATGCTCAGATAAATGTCGTTTGAAGTGCCATGAAAGAGTACCTCACCATGTAAGATCAAGCATTTTCGGTTTTTTCTACAAGCTGGGTAGCAAAGAGCGTCAATGGGATTTCATTGCAAATTCGGTTCAGGTAATAGACAAAAAAATTACCAAAATTTCAAACGGAGATAGTCGCAGAAAATCCTCACGGCTGTATCACTTGAGCCCACCGCAAGAAAAAGCCAAATCAGCCCGAGTTTGTTTAAAAATGTTTTTAGATACTCTTGCTATTTCAAATCAAGTAATATCTACAGCACTTTCAAAAACTTCCAATAGCGGAATCGATAATCGTGGTAAGAAAGTTTTATAAAACCTAATCATTACTTTCAACAATAGATAATATGAATGTCAATCTTTCTCATCAACCATGATAAATTATGGTTTGAATTAATTCCAAAAAATTTCCAATTTCTTGTTAGGTAAATACCATCGTCCGTTAAACGAATTAAAAGAAAAATCTAAAAAATATGTTATGCAGCATATTTCATCGTTCCCTTTGGTAGAATCACACTACTTGCGAGCCCAAACAACAAAACAATATTTGGATAGTGACCTATCAGTTGCCAAAATGTTTAGATTATTTGTAAAATGGGTTGAAGAAAACGACATTAATACAGAGCATGTCACGGAACGTCAATACAGGGACATTTTTAATTATAAATTTAACATTAGCTTTTTTAAACCGAAAAAAGACCAATGTAATGAATGCACCAGCTACGATAATATGTCTGCTTTAGATAAAGAAAAAAATAAAATGTTTATAGATAAACACAAAAGTGTAAAAAATGAAGCAAGAAGATTGAAAAACATTGACAAAGCAACGGCAATTGTACATAGAAATATTTTAGCTGCTTGTTTTAACTTTCAGAAAATCACGCAGTGCCCGTTTGGCGAAACAAGCAGTTTTTTCTATAAAAGAAAACTAAATGTACATAATTTCACAATTTATAATTTAGCTAGTCATCAGGGACATTGTTACATGTGGGATGAAACCATTGCGAGCCAAGGTGCGTCAGAGGTATCAAGTTGCTTATTCAAATTTATGTTAGAGGAAAAAACCAAACACAATGTCAAAAAATTCATCTTTTGGACCGATAATTGCCCTGGGCAAAATAAAAATAAAATAATATTCTCATTTTATTTTTGGGCATCCTGCCAACTCAAAGTTGATATATGCCACAAGTTTTTTGAAAAAAGGGGCACACACAAAATGAGGGTGACTCAATGCATTCCACTATAGAGAAATGTCGCAAGAAAAAAACTATTTATGTACCAGCTCAGTATTATAGTCTCATTAGGAATGCTAAAATCAGTGGATCTTCATATGTGGTACACGAAATGGACCAATCTGATATTTCCGATTATAAAAAAATGTCAAACTCAAATTTTTTTGCAAAAAACACCAGAAATTTAACCGTTCAGTTAAGTAAAATTCGGGAAATTTTTGTGTCAAAAGACGAGCCAAACAAATTACTTTACAAATACGAATTTGAAGAAAATTTTGAATAAATTTTTTTATATTTTGATGAGAAATCTGCTTCAAAACGTCCCGGGAGAAAAAGAAAGCCAATCAACCGTATAAATTATATACAGAAAAGATTTCCATTTCTAAGGGAAAATATATGGATTTAAAGTATCTCAATGAAAAAAAATATATACCTGGAATATACAAATCGTTTTATGAAACTTTGCCTTACGATAACAATATTCATGAAGATTCATATGATTAATATTTTGTATTTAATAAAATCAAACTTTACTAGTTATTGTTGTGTATTATTTTTATTCCAGGCGTTATTGAATTTCTCCTCTATTGCAATACTGCGATATGTAGAGTTACAATAGTAAAAAAAAAATTAATTTTTCTTATAAAAACTACAACTCGACTTACAATTTAAGAATTTAAAATTTTTCCAGTCAAAAAAACTATAACTAGTACTTACAATATTGTTTTAATAAAATTGTACACGACGAGTAACGCGTTTACCTGTTTACACTATGTTTTTTAGATTTTTTAAATGATTTCCGAAATCGTCAGAAGAAATGAACTATTTGCATTAAAGAATATTCTTGGTTAAACATGTGATGAAAAAGTTCTGGTTGAAAAACTAAAAAGCGTTCTCCTGAAAATCAACGTTTTTGACTTATCGTTATCTTGCACGGATAGTGCGAATTTCAGTTTACCAAAATGTCGCGATTTCTCTGCAAACCACAACCGAATGCCTTACGTATTTGTTGCAGACGAGGCATTCCAGTTAATGAAAAATCTTATGCGACCTTTCTCCGGGAAGCTTGGGTTAACTATTACTCAACGAGTTTTTAATTATCGTTTGAGCAGAGCGAGGCGGATAATTGAAAACTTGTTGCGTTTGGCGAGTTTATAAAAAACCAATTTTAGGGAGCGAAACTACCATAAAAAATGTTATAAAAGCCACAATATGTCTTCACAACTTCTTGTTGGATCAAAAAAGTGAAAAATATTTGATTACAAATTATAAAGACACAGAGTTACCCACTGGTCAACTAATTCCAGGTCGTTGGAGATTAGACAATAACACATTTGAAAAATTTTCTCCAAGAGTAAACACTCGATCGAAGGACTGTTTAGTTATACGAGATAATTTTGCTAATTATTTTATGACCGAAGGAAAGCTCTCATTTCAATTAGATAGAATTTAAGAGAAATAAAATATTTTAATCCAGGTTTTTTATTTCTTATAACATATGTAGGTACATTAAATAAATTTTTTCTAAAAAAGTCTTCTTAATTTGACATTATTTTTAATCACTTCATAATATAAATAACTTATTTATGCATTTTAAAATAATAAATACAAAAATTTAAAATCTATACTTTTTTTTTTTTTTGATAGACCATCATTATTATTTCGCACTCGGTTTCCTCCCTTATAATTATTATTCGGGAAAGATGACAAAAGTTTACTTAAATATAAAGCAAACGGATCGACAGCTGGCGTTTCAGTTTGCTGAGTATCTAATTTTTGTTCAATTAATGAAATAATCAAGCTCCTTTCTTTATTGAGGGAATCAAGTTTTCCTGCATAAAATATAAATTAATGCTTGTTTAGACATAAATGTACATACAATAAAATATCAAAACTGCTTACTTTTTACACCCTGGCTTATGTACTCTTCACTGGACGGCACACTTTTTTGGTTTGTTCCCTCATGGGATGAAATGGTGCTGGAAGAGAAAAGGCTTGCCATTTTATTACTTATTTTCAATCCAAATTCAGTCATAGCACTATAAAACTTGTTACTTACGTTTCCTTTCTAGTAAATCATCTAGAAACGATAACAATTTTTTGTACCGGTATTCTTTTTTAGCTTTCCGCTGTGATCCACTTGGCACTTTTATCTTTGATTTTTGATCAGATGACCTAATATTGGTCCATCTTTTTTCACTGTTTGAGGTGACGCTTTGTTTCCTACCTGAATTGCGACTTCAGCCCATTTCGAAATTTTATTTTTATGCGTTTTATATTCACAATGTGCCATATTCCAAAGGAATTCCCTTTTTCGGACCGCTTTAATTATTTTTTCTAGCAAACAGAAGTAAATTTTATAAATGAATAACATAAAAATCGACATTTTGGTAATTAATTTTATATTATTAACGACACTCGCATTGGAATCCTCTTCAAGTATGACGTCCTCAATACATTGCACTGGGTCATCATTATATTCTTCCAAAAATTCGTATTCATCGTATTCGGTGTTCGAATAGTGATCTGTCGGTGTTTCCCGGTACTGATTATGTTTCAATGAGAATTCAAACGGTGCGCACTCCATTTTCCTCGATGATCCGGGTACAACAACAAAATCACTTAAGATTTTTATTTTTTTTGTATTTTGATTTATACCTAATAGCATTGAAAACGTGTTAGATATTAATACATATTTATACAAGCAAAATTAAAAATAAACAGAGCTTACTTTGTGCGTTCATTTTTAATTTTAATTCTTTTAAATGAATTATTATACAAATTTAATTTGTTAATATTTCTAACCGACAAATCACCAGTGATGCCACCTTTTGGTATGAAATTTGGAGAAGAACTGCTACATTTTTTAAAATTGTAGCAGATTACTACATTTTGTTTTAAATAGTAGCAGGACACACAGAATTTAAAAAATAACGACTTTTTATTACACTTTTTACAAATTAATTTCAACTGGTATTACAAATTCAAATATTTTCGAAAAAAACAGTATAAAATAAACTAAATAATTATTTAAAATAAAAGTTAATAATTCTATTCGTTTTTTAGCGCAAAGTGGCTGACAAATTAGAGTTAAAGGTGAACTGCAATCAAAAAAATACATAATTGGACATTTTTATTATTGATTTTGGTTCTAAAATCTTTTATTGCACATGCAAAATATATTTATTTATTCAGCAACAGAATAATTCAAAAATACACACATAAAAATAAACGTTGAATTGCTGCTCAACTTGAGCTAGTGGCGATCGTGCCGCCTCTTGCGGCGCTTTAAAGGCGAATAAATAACAAATTTAAAAAATTTAGTAGAAACTGAAAAGTACATACGTACATAAAATTTTAGAACTCAAAAATGTAGTAGATCTGTTACATTTCCCAAGTACAATAAAACTGATTTCATCACCGACTTTTTTCAGCAATAACGTCCGACTTTTTCTTAGATTTACTATGAAAGTTGGACAAAAAAATCGGAAAATGATGAAAAAAAGTTAGAAACCAAATTTGACCATTGTCCGATTTTGTTGTGCAACATTCGGAAAAAAAATTCATTTTTTCAGCTAAATGTCAGAAAAATACAAAAATTTTCGGATATGTATAAAAATACTTGGGTTGTAGTAGGGTGTCATCACTGGATCACAAATTCACAACATGAAAATAGCTTTCAAAATATTTTGAGGTTAGGTTTTTTTGCCGTATGAAAAATTGAACAATATTCAATTTTAAAATTATGCCATAAAGAGATTTCAAGATGGTCGACATTTAACCAATCAGCGAGAAGAATTTTTTTCCCTGAAAGGCAAAAATTGAACATGTATCACTGCCTTTACTCTTCCAGTGGATTTATTGTCAAAGGAGAACTAGTAACACTACATTCACAACACAACAAAGCGTTGGGACCGAATTCTTCTTGCCACCATCGAGAATCAATCCGTTGTTATCTATACTACTCCTCAAACCAATCATCTTTGTTTCTCACTTCACCTATGTAGATCTAGAGCATGTTGAGCGGCGGTGACAGCTGAACCTAGTACGTAGTAGTCTAGTACCTCCGATGCAGAGTACACTTCAGCGTAGGTAATACTATTTTATTCCTCTGAGGTTCATATTATGTATACATGTCTATATTTAAATTCCCGATCGAAATCAGACAAATGCAACTCGTTTAAATATTCTGCCAATGTGGACTTCAAACCTATTGCCTTTTGATCGATACGTACTAAAAAGCAAATTGTATTCCATTATTAATGGAAATTTCATTTGTCCATTTTGAAAGGTTTGCTATATTTTAGTTTTCAAATAGTTACTAGTTATTCATCATTCTATTACCCACATGGAGACATGGTTTAGCTACCTCTCAAAATGTTTTTGGAGGATGGGTGATTTACAAAATCAATTTTGGAGGCTCAAATAATATTTTAAAGTTCAGTGCTTCACGATTCGCCGAAAAGCTCAGGACTTTTGCTGGTCTGCAAAACTTTCAAATTTGCTAATGTTGGTTTGCCGCCGCATAACTTTTGGCTGAATTTTTGCTTAACTAAATTTTAATCCTCTACGAAATCTGATAATAATAAACGATTTTCAGAGAATGGATGTACCAAATAACGCGGTCAATTAATTCTGTGGTATCCCTTTTGGTTCAACTTGTTTGTGGGGCCATTTCTTTGTTAGATACTTTAAACTCGAAGAATAATGTGAAATCTTAAAAAATGTTCATGTTTTCAGGGGCTGTACAATATTCTTTCGTGTTATGCATGATTCACATTAAACGACAATCGAAACCTAAAAACTCAATAAAAAGGAACAGAGAAAATCCCTGAACAAACAACAGATGAAATCCGAGAATTTGAATCTGGCCTGTCCAACATATTCCGGCAAAAATTTTTGGTTCCAGTTTATTTTTTTACTTTCTCAAAAAGTTAGATTTTAGCATTGGTTACATATTGTATTTACACCGAAAAACATCCAGATTAAAAACATCGGGTTGATAGGTCGCGTTGCAAGATAGAACGGTAGAACAAATTGACAATCTGCTGGAATTCTTCACTACAATGCTTTAATTTCGCTTTATTTAATTTCAAAACACCTAAAATTTTCGTTTGTAAAAAATTTATGTAAATTATGGTTTTAAAATAAAATAAAATGAAATGAAATAACGAATAAATGTTAGATCACCGATATCACCTCGAATTCGCAACAATAAAAATCCCAGAATAAAACCCCGAGGAGCATACATTTTATTGCCAGAAGACCCCATTAGATTTTTGTTAAATGCGACCGACTACAATTTGATAACAAAAGGATGCTCCATAATTTCTTGTCATCCTTGCATGGTTGTTTTTGTCATAATTCTTCAAATTACTGGGTAGAGGACAAATGTAAACCGACTTTCAAGAGTTTTTTATTTTAGTAAAATGTAAATTAAAATTATTTTTAAAAAAATTATCTCGTTTTTCTGTCATCAATGCTAAGCGGCTTTGGCGAGTTCTCTATTTTAGTATGTGAATAAAAGCGTTATAATTTCTGTTAATATTTGAAATTTTAATAAATCAAAATAAGTCAAAGCGAAGGTTTGGGGCGACAGCCCCATCCTCTAAGGTATACAACGAATTAAAATAACCATTCAAACATTTATTATAGTTAACAAACTTTGTTTTTTGAGATTTTCTTGTTTGAGATATTTTGGGTAATCTCTCGAAACAATCAACCAAACAGTAACATTCATAATGTTTATTCTGATCAAAGCGCCTAATTTTCGTATTTGGTTTGTTACCAGTGAAATATAGATAACTGAATCCGTCTCTTGATTAGAATCTATCTGTGATTACAATTATATCCGAAAGAAACGTTATCGTTTTGCGTAAATAATTTACATCATCAATTTCCCTTGAATTCTATGATTATCTTAATTCCTTTATTTTATTTATCACACAACACTATTAAACCAGCAAACCAGCTACGTATATCGTCTGCTCAATAAAAAAAAAAAACTCAAAAGAGAAAATGTTATACACAATTGTTATCTAAAGGGCATCATCATCATCGTCCACACAACAACAATGTACCATTATTCATTCATTTCCAATCTATAATTTTGTTTTTTTCTGTTTACATTTTTTTTTTGGTCCTGTTATTGTTGTTGGATTTTCTGAATAGATATGAAATTCAAGAAGAGCACCATTTTAACCTGAAAAATTGATAATGATAATAAAAAGACGAAGAAAAATGAAGAAATCCATAATAAAAGTAAAGAAACACCCAAATCGAATTGACGCCACAGGAGATAAAAATGTGTTTTCAATGCTAATGTTTTAAACATGAAAAATTTCAATATCATACCGCACCACCATTCTGCAGCTTCAGAAATAGCAACGATGGAAAAATACTTCAGTACGAGTACAGAAAAAAATGGAATTTATGTTAAAAAGACGAAACAGTATTAAATTAACACAATTCCGTCGAATGTTGAATGTTTTTAGGCAAATATATTACAAATTTTACTATACCATGTATGGGGTACCGTATGTTCTTGTACATAATATACATATACTATGTTTGATAAATATGAGACGGGAATTGGGTGGGTATGTGATATGAAACATAAGGTTTATTGTTATTTAAATTGAATCCATATTTGAAATATGAACAGGATGAAGTTTTCCATTCTGATATACATATTTCTGTTTTTTTTTTGTTGGTCTTTTTAATAAAGGCGTTATGTATTGTAGGAGGTATATCGTACTTATATGCGTTTTAGTTTTTTTTTTTAAATAAAAAATAAAGTTTTTTAAACACATTGTTTTGTTTATAATCCTTTGTTTTAAACAAACATTATCTGAAATTTTTTGTGTGACATAACTTTTGACGAGGATTTTTTCATAATTAAAATAATCTTGTAGTTTATACCTATACCAGTATATGGTTTAGCTTGAATTTAAAATATTTATCTTTATATAGATTAAAGTCAGTTTTTGTTTTCAGGCATCATTAAATTCTTATCGCATATTTCTCGTTCACAAGGCGAGGGCTAACATGTTTTTAATCGTAAAATTTAATTAGATTAGATATTCTTCAAATATTGGATGAGAACATAAAATGTGCGTTGAAATCAAAAAATTTCTCGTCGAAACAATAAAAATATGTCAACCTTATTAATTTTTTGTAGTTTCCGTAAATAAAATTTAAATATTTTGTAAATAGGAAACATGCCTTTTGTATCTTTTAAAACAGCTTTTAGTTGTATTATGATTATTCATCAACTTTTCGTATTTTTAGAAATCGATTTCTGATTTGTAATTTCCTTTTTCAGCGTTATTTTAATACCATGAAATAATCGTATAATAAAAAGAAACCGAAAAAGAAAATTAAAAATCCGACATTGACCTTTCTGAGAAACTAAAAATTATATCATTATAAGGAATAAAAAAAACCTTTAAAAAAATACGAAACAGTAAATTATTTAGTTTTAAAATAATTAATGTGATTGAAGAATACAAAACAAAGTAAATATAAAAATGTGTAACTCTAATAAAATTTAAAACTATTATCAGCACATCGATATTTATTTTTACAAGCAAGATCTCGTCTGCAGCATTGTTTAAATGACCACAAATGCCGTCATGTCCCATTAAAAGTATGTTGGTTTAATAGCATAATTATGCAGTCATATCTGCGAAAGTATTAATGTGGAGTACTCTTTTGACCAACCATCTTAAGATTCCCGCTCGATTCTATTATACCTGTTACATGAGCGCGATATTGGCCGAACTAATTCAACTGAACATGTATTAAATCCATGTCTGTTATCGTCGTTAATATTATAAGTCTAAAGATAAATCCAAGCTTCTACATGTTTGATTAGGGTTAGGAATTCTTCTTAGGTCAGTTGGATGTTTCACCTAATACACTTTTAATATGTAATAAACATGAGTTTGTTTTTGAAAGGGGAAATATGACTAAAATATTTTGGATGGCCTTGCGGCTTCATGATATAAGTATATCATGAAGTTCAACTTCCATTTTTTAAATCAAATATATCTAGGAAAATAGAAGGCGGGAAATGGATACAAAATTAAGATATTAGTGTATTCGATTTTTATTTGTAAGACAAGAACAACAATATAAACTTACCAACTTTTGTTGGTATTTTCTTTTTTTTAACAATTGTTACTATGTATAAAAAAAATGGGTATGAAATATGCTCGACCCGGAATACTTCTTGATATTTTATAGGCCTTTGACTTTTGAGTTAGATGTCGAATTTATTTTTTATTTTTTTCAAATATTGTATTTACAGTACAATTATATTGTTTATAATTCGAAATACACTTAAGCCGCAAACACACTGATATCACGTCACGTGAGCTCACATGCTGTCACGCAAACTCACGTCACGGGCAAAAAGTGTAAATTATCGTTTTACATTGTATTGTAATGGATCAGAAATACACTGATATACCCTCACGTATATCACTTCATGTCATCAAACTCATGTGTGACAGCACGTTTCTATTTTCTCTAAATTTGTATATTTCTGACTCACGTAACCTCACGTAAATTTAATTTTATCAATTTTGTTTTATATTTTACACATTCATAGATATTCCGAATGTATTAGAAATAAAAAATAATTAATAGGTAATAATCTGCGAAAGCATTGACTGAGCGTGTGTTTGCTCGTACAGTTTGAAGTTATTTTGAATTTGTGGCGAAACAAAATGCTCATATTTTCATTCTACTTGAATTTAATTTTTTAATACCATACTACAATACTGCAGCAATCACAACTTTAACTTCGTAAATTGAATATTGGTTCTTGCGTCTTGTTATACTTAAAAATGGGCGAGGTAGGGAACATGAGGTTATTTATAAACCATGGATCGCCTAGTTTTCGCGATCAACATATTCGACAAGCAGCTTGGGAGGAAATTGAAATTTAACTACAAATATCAGGTAGTTAGAAAAATATTCTTCCCTTACGCACGCACTCAAATTGCCAAACTACACCAGCTTCAGAATTAAAATATTCTTTAAATTTTTTTCGAACTTGAAACGAATCACGAGTGCAATTTCTCCTAAGAGAATCTAAATTTAGTAAAGCTGATTCTGGAAAACGAAGTGATACGAAATCTTGTTCAAACGCATTGTCCATGCATAACATATTATGCAAGCAGCACGATGCAAGCACTATTTGGTCAACAAATTATGGTTAGCTTCTAAATACCTCCGAAAACATTTCCAACGTGCAGCTAGAATGCCAAAAGCATTTTCTACGACACGTTTTGCCCTTGACACTCCGTAATTAAATATTTTACTCGGCTCATTGCCTTCTATGCTATTTCTACTATATGGACGAAGAAGGTAAGTTTTCAGTGGAAACGCTTCATCTCCAACGACGATATACGGTTGTGGTTCTCCGGTTTCAATTACAGGTGCTAGTGGTGGCACATTGAAACTTTTACTGTGTAATATTTACCAATTAATGAATTAGAAAAAATCCCAAGAACACTATTTCTACCATATGCGCCGACATTAATTGCAATAAACTTATAATCAGCATCAACTAAAGCTAAAAGTACATTAGAATGAATTCGTTTGTAGTTGTAATACGTAATTCCAGCATTAATAGGGCACTGTCTGTATGTTAATATCTTGCCGTCAATAGCAAGAATGCAGTTTGAAAAATGCCACAGTTGTTTGTATCATGCTGTAATGGATTTCCACATATCTTCCGTTGGCTCTGGCATTGCAATTGCCATTTACAACTTTCCATCATTAAAAACAATGACAAACTGGTATAGAGATCTTACAAAATACGCTGTTGTGTGATAAAACGTAACAGCAGTATATTTCTAAGCATGATACTACGGTTTAAATTTGCCTTCGTGACAGCATGTGAGCTCACATGACGCGACATCAGTGTGTTTGCGCCTTTAACCGCACTCGCATGATGTCATCGCAGCTAAAATATGTCCAGTAAGCCGGATAATATTATAAATGGATGACTAATGTATACTTAAAGTCGTAGGTTTTATCAAAAACGAAATTTCCTGAACTCGAAGATAAATAATTTGTAATTTAAAAGGTTTTCAATTCTTGTACCATCCATTGTGAATAATCCAATATGCTCATCATAGTGTGTACATCTCAAAATTATTATAAATATGATAAATAAATAACAAACAGTGTGTGTGATGTCAAATGTTTATAGTAGAAAAATAAACAAAATATTAAAACAAGTTATGTCGAATAGTAAGAATTTATGTTTTGAATTTTTAAACCTAATCAGCGTGGGTCACTTTGAGTCTCCCGGACCCATATGCAATTCTTAAAGCAAAATGAAAACATTTACTACATTAAAACTAGGTTTACGAAGCGCGTCAATTTAACGCATTTTCAATTTCACATAGAAAAATTTGAAAATCGGTTATATTTATCTCTTACTACTTTTACTTACAATTATGCATTTCGCGAGACGAATATTTGGCAACATTTATTTTCTTCTACGCCTTCGAATTTCGAAGTTTGCTATGTGGTATACCTAACTCTACGGGGACGCGCCAATTTGACACAATGGTAAGGCAGTGCAAATACTTCGTCATCTCACGTCTCCAGTGGCTGTTATGGTCTTATGTATAGAGTAATGTATGTAGTGTATGTAGAAAGCAGAGATAAAAAACGAAACAAAAACAAAGCAAAAAGGTTTTTCACACATAAATGCGTGGATACTGTACAAAGAATGTACCGGATCAAATATATCCAGAATTCCAGAAAGGATTTCATTTTTCAATTAGCCGAAGAACTTGCCGGTAAGAAAGAAAATGAAATTGAGGAAAATATTGACCTGCAAGAGCCTCATACATCAGCACAGCATCAAACATGTGAAGTTTGATTTTGTAAAGGAAATAGAAGTAAGTACACTTGTAGAAATTGCAAGATTGTTTGTGGAAAACGTACACATAAAATTGAATATGTAGGGGAGAGTCTCCGGTTGTGGGCACTCTCCGTTTGTGGGCACCCCTGAGTCCCTGAATAACTTTTGTCAGAATGCAAATATGGTTGCTCTGACTGTTGTCGTACTTGTATTTTGACAGTACACAGTTTTCTAGGTAATATCGAAGTGAATGGACGAGCTTGTTCATTTGCTGCGATCACATTAAAAAAAAAGTCCGTAAAAATCAAAGCAATTGTAATTTTCCAATGTTTTTAAAGTGCGATAAATCAAAGTGAATAATCTCAAACAGGTGCGTGTTATCGATATGTTTACAGTATTTTCGTTGTGATTTGGGAAGCCACATCGATTTATATCAAAATCATGACGCATCACATTTTTTTGGTTACTCCGAGAATGGTCGTGATTTCCGCTTTTGGGCACCCTCTTTTTTTTTGTTTGGTCTGTAGGTCTGCAAGGCAGATAGGCCGACACATTGTATATAAATACAATTTTCTCACCCCTCATAATAAAATAAAATAAAAACTCTAACTGCTTCCACTTTTAAGTACCGCTTATTAATATTGGTGGCATAGCGCCAATTATCAAAACCTTAAAAAGCATATTGTATTGGAGTGCATTTAGAAATTCCTATCAAACTATACCTTTCCATCTGTTTTTGATTTTACAGGACCCTTCGCTTCTTTAAAAAGTTTCGTCAATTCATCACTATTTTTCTATATTCTAGATAGTTCATTTCATACAATAAAACTTACATAAATCTGCAGTGTATTTAAATGCATAGAAACTAAAAATTACTGTAGTTTACTTTGCCATTTAAAAAGTAGAAGAAAACATTCTATCTTGAATTTTGATAATGAATAATAGAAGATTTGAAACACACTACACTAAAACCTCGATCTGCGTCGTTTCGATTTGCGTCGTTTTCGAAGTTGCGTCGTCCTTGAATTTTCAAAAATCGTCAAAAAAATAAAAACTTATATGTACATACATATTTATAAGTTATGAATTAATTTTATAATTTCTGTGCAATGTAAAGAATTTTTTATTTTCATGCAAGGAAATGTTTCATTTTAGTACTAATTAACAGATTGGTTAAACAATCATAAAAATATGAACGTATAGGAAAATTTATTTCGATTTGCGTCCTCTTTATCGGGGCCCAATTAACGACGCAAATCGAGGTTTTAGTGTACTACATTGAATTTCAATATAGAAGAATCTTCTATTTTTGATTTCTTTCATTTATTTAAAGAAGATTGTTCAAGAAGAATAGACGGTTCCGTTGAATCGAACTGATTATTTATGGCGATCCCAAGGTTAGAGTATTATGTGATTTATAACGGCGCTATGTAATTTGGCAATCGTTTAAAATGATTTTTAGGTATTACCGAAAAGCTCCCAGTCATAGTGACCAGCCGGCATCTTCATCTATTTATCACTAAGAAAATTCTGTCGAAGAAGGGGAAGAGTTTAATTCGAAAAGTTTCTAAATGACCAAAAGAAAACGAAATTAGTTCGAATTACAAAAATTTAGGATTTAATTTTTTGATGGCTTGGAGAAAGTGTAAAAATCGAGGTACGAGGTCTTACTAATTTTATGAACAAATTCGTAATTAATTTAAATTGTGGAATTTTTTCTTTTTATTTTATTTCTTTAATTTGATTTTTAATTTTTGTTATGTTTGAATTGTGTTCTACTGAAGAAATAATTTGAATAGAAGCAATTTTATAATATTTTGATTACATGTAGAAGTTGGAGTAGGAATCGAACAGTCATTTTTGAATACATTAGAGTACGAGTCAGAGTTGAAGAATTATTTTGCCGATTTCGCAGCCTTGCTTCTGATTCCGACTGACTAGCCTTCTGAATCATCAAATCACAAAAATTGGTATCTTTTTTGTTATTATTGTAACCAAATATTTCATAAATTCATAATTTTCAATTGCGATATTGGAGTGTATAACCAAAATGCATAAGATGATAGAAATAACTGAAAGCACCTAACTTTCCTCATCTAAGGCCTTTATTCACAAAATGTAAAATTTCTATAGCTGTAACTTTACGGAAATTGTTTATAGAGCAAAAGTTACAGAGTACTAAAAATTGGTATTCACAAACTGTAAGAACTTCGCCACTGTAAGAAAAATAGTAGCCTTTGATAAATCGAAATATCAAATAACGAATCATAACAAATCATTGTTTCTTGAAAGTCAAATGAAAAAAGAATGTACATTTATGAGATTTTTTGCAGGTTACCTGATAGACAAGTAAGTAAACTATTTTTGCACAGAATAGGATCCGACGTAGCCTTTTCCGTGAACTAAATCCCGGCTTCGTAAAAAAAAATAATGCATACATGCGTAAATTTATTTTTAAATTTTGGCGGCCATCTTTTGTAATCCGGTAGCTATCATTTCACAGTCAAATACGATAAATGGGGTGATCACTTTGTACCTTCAGTTTGTTGGCATGTGTAAATTATTTATTTTGACTTTAGTAAAGAGCGTAGAGGATTACCGGTAGCAAGGCGTTCCTTGGCATTATGGCGTCCCATAGACCATTGTCATGGGGGCTAAGAAATTCACAAGAATCTGAACACTTTTTCAAATGTATAGTTATATGAGTTCAGATGTTGTTTTTTGGACTGATTTTCAGTTCCACAAACCTTCACCAAAATTCTGAAGAAAAAAGTTATTTTGATAAGAATTACAGACTCCATCAAGGATACGTACTATATTGATTCGTAAAGAACACAAAGAAATCCTAATAGACAATTTTTAGTGAACATCTCAAAAACTACAAAATTAATCGTCTTGAATTCTTGCAGGTAAATAGATGCTATCGAGAGTAATACTTCCTGACAAAATCATGACGAGAAATGGTTACTCTGCCGAGTTATGAACTAATAAAATCAAGATATGTAGCTTTACGTCAACAAATTTGTCACTGTAAACTTACAGACCATAATTTTCGTTTATAGAGTCTAGTTACATTTCATGAATACCATTTTAGTACTAATCGGAAATTTTACGTTTATAGAGCTAATTTGCATTTTGTGAATAGGGGCTTAAGTTTAAAATGATCTAACACAATGTTGTTAGGGCATTAATCGATTAATTGAAAAACCATTAATCGAAAATTCCTTTTCTCGAAAAAAGTGTGAAATGAATTTACAAAAAGTTTAAAATTATGAACTGAAATTTGTTTGTAAATTATTGCTTTTAACTCTTCGATTAAAAATTATGGCAAAAATAGAAAATATTAATGCAAAAACTCATTTTATTGGGGGAAGCAATTGGATTTTTGGATAAAATAATGAAGTTAAACTAAAACATTTCTTACAGTTTCTTTAAAAAAATAAATTTGCTTTAATCGATTACTTAACACCACCTTGGCGCTGGGAAAAATAGGTATTAAACTAAACATTTTTCTTGACGCAGCTATTAAGTATATAAAATAATTTTTATTATACATAGTAGTTTTATGAATAATTTAAAATATTTGGTTTTAAGACGCTGACGCCATCCATACTGTTTTTCTTTTGCGTTTTTCTCGAAACTACTTTTTTCAAACTGGCATCTCAAGATCTACTCAACCGATTTTGCTAAAATTTACAACGTATTTACGTTAAAACGTATTTACGTTACGTGTTATTTACGTCTTTATAATATTATCTAAGTCGTGGCATAGGATTTTTTTGATTGGGTGCCCCATGTTCATAAGTTATAAATTTTTAAACTCAAAATTTCGATAAAAATTAGAGTTTTTTTCAAACAGCTTTCATTTCTACAAACAAATTTTCTCTACGTTACGCCTCAGCTATTACCTTTCTAAATAAGGCAATTTGTTTATTTTTATTTTTCAGATAATGCCTTGAGATTTTTTACTCAACCTGAAACATGGATAGTAAATGAGTTGGTATCGTAAAATTTACGTTTTTTAATAATTATTCACATACTAAAATATAGAATTCCCCAAAGCCGCTTAGCATTGGTCCTTCTGGCGCAAGGATGACATGAAATTAAGTACTTAGATTTCTTTTGTTTTGATATTGTAGTTAACAAAAATTAAATGGGGTCTTCAATTTTGATGGGGCACTTTGGTTTGTATATTTTGATATTTTTTCGTTTCACTCTTAAGTCCCATAATTTCTTAATGAGGCTTGAGTTTTAGATTGCTTAAGGATTAGGAAGCCGAGCAGCATATGTCATTTATTATGTATGACGTTGTGGTTAATTTCACGGTTTATTTCTTAACGTTGCTCGGGTTTTAAATTGTATTTGAATTAAGATGTCGCTTATCGTACGTAATTTTAGGGAGGCATATCGTACGTAATTTTAGGGAGTTCTATGCAAGATATTTATTTGGCCAAATCTTAGGTAATAATCTCTTTACAATTATTTTTCGAGATGGATTTCGTTTTGTTAAGAAATTTGAATATTTTTTTCTGGAAGGAATAAAAATTTCCCTAAATTTTAACCGAGACACACTTTTGGGAAAAAGACTTTTCGGGAGGAAAATTTCGTACTTACTTCTTATACTCAAAGAAAGCATTTCTTCAGCAACTTCAACACGACGATGTTTTTCAAAAAAATTCAATGATTTTCTAACAAGACGAGAAGACACAAGAGACAACCCTAATTTATCTTCAAATTTGACTGAATTGAGGCAAATAATATTCTAGTAAATGTCTTTAATACTTAATCGGCAATAACTCATAGTACAAGAGAGAGTTTTCTTCATTGGTTGATGTGGAAGGTCTTCCTAAATGAAATATAGTTCATCGCCGTCACTTTCTTAACATTTTAAATGCATCACCAAAAGATGTTTTGTTTTTAAGGCAAAATTTAACATAAATTCTGTGCTCAATAAATTTTTTAAAAAAGTCTAACAAAATTTTTTAACAGTAACAAAAGACGCTATAATTTCTAATCTATCAAGCGAAATGATTTGAAATTTCTGTCAGATGTTAAGGACAGACACACCAACTTAAAAATACAATAGTGGTTGAATCGGTACGAGTTACTGTGAAATTTCTGAAGATGGTTTTATGTATTAAAACAATATTTCCATCATTAGCAATCGGGTATATCTTTAAATTTCCCCTGCAGGAATCCACAGGCTTTTTATTTCACACCTGTTGTTTTTACTGTAAAACATTTAAAATAAACATTTTTAGTTTCAAAACACAACAAACATTTTTTTTTAAATTTTTTAATTACATACTAGCTATATTTATAGACCTTTTATTTAATTTTTAATTTAAATGTATGTATTTATTTAAAAAATTGCTGTCGCCGATATTTGATGTTTCACATCATTTTCCAGGCGGTATATTTATGTTTACAAATTTTATCTTTTATTTTCCGCGATTCAAATTTTTTCCCCAAAGGCTACCCATTTAATAATTTATTTGTTGTCCTTGACCCAATATTTATTTACGAAAATTCAAAAAACAGCTGACCAAAGTTCAAAATTAAAACATTGTGACGTACTAATTTAAAGACTACATGCATTTCTGAATGAAAATGTTGATTGTATTATGTGTGTTTTTTAATAATATCAATATAGACAGGCTGTAATTTATTTGTGTCCAGTTTGTAATTAACTGGATTCTTTGCCAACCAGGTATGGCATGCTTCCTTAAATAATCTTTTGTTTTTCTTTGGTTTATACTCCAACGTGATTGCTTTATCAATATCGAACTTATTAAATATGGAATATTACCATACGTACCTTATTTAACGGCAGTAGTAATTAAAAAATTAAATAAAGACCTAATAAAATTTACATATATCAATAACAAAAAAAAATGGAATATTTATTGTAAATTTAGCATGTATATACACAAGCCTTTTAATCCGTTTTAATAAAAAAAAATCTCCAAAGTAATCCTTTAGCTTTGGAGTTATTAATTAGTTATTTATTTGGTTTGTTGTTTTTTTTTATTAGTTGCTCTAGTACTTCGTTTATCAGGGGCGTTCGATCAATCCTTTGGCTACATTCATCTCAGGTCATCTGGTGGACCCTTCTGGACAATACAATCTACAGAACAAAAATGAAATATGAAATTATAATCACGAGAATACAACTTAAAGCGATTATTACAGCTATAATATTTAGATTGCCATGCAAAATACGTACAACAACACGTTATTACAGCGGTAGTTTTACGATTTTCACCATAGCAACGCGATAGTTTTACGATTTTCACCATAGCAACAAGAAAATCCTAAACAATTATCTCTAAATTTGTAATTGTATTTCATTTTTTTTTTATTATGATTGGATTTTTTATACACACATAAAAGGAAAAGCCATGCAAACAAAAGCTTGTCAAATAATTTGCATACAACATGACACAAATGGATGAATTGTGATTCAATCGCTGACGAGAAAGTTCTATTCTCTTACTAAATACGACACGTGCTGTAATTAATGATCGATAATAATTGAGCACTAGTTGTATTACGAATAATAAATATACAATTTTACATATATAAAACAGTCATACCTACATAACTCAACAAATGTTGGCACTGCAAACCAAAAACGATTCGCCACCTTTTTGTTATAATAAAATTTGACAAAATCAAATATGTTTCTAACTTGAGGTGAATCGTATGCTCTCACATAAGATTTAATAGCTTCTTTAGTCTTCTTCTTCTTATTTTTGTAATTTTGTTAGAGGACCCACATTCCTAGACAAAAATAAAAATATATGATAATAAATTAATTTATATATTTAAATTAAATTAAAAAGATTTATCTTACAATGTTTAGGATTATTTTAAATGAAGGATGTGTGGATTAAGGATATTGAAAGGAATAATGTTAATTTGGCGTTTGTAAATTTTGAGTCTGTTAATTATTTTTGAGCTTGTAAATTTGTCCTTATTCTAAAATCTGAGTGTATTTGTTTTTTTTCAATCAATTGTTCTCCTAAATATAAAATGTTCTTGCCTATATTCACGTCACGGTTCCACGTGACCACATTTTTGGCAAAACTGGTACCTGTGAGGAGACCGCGACGTGATGTGAGGATTGTGACAACCGGCACTTGATTTGGTTGTCCAAAATTCATCTATTTCTAAAACATCTGCATATTTTTGGACTGCTTGTAATAATTTTGGTTGTGGGTTCCGAACGTATCCTTTCATGGGTGAATTTGAATGAATTTTGCTATTAACGATAACCACCAGCACTCTTGTTTTAACGGGTCCTATTATATATTTTACTAGCTGGTGGCATGCCAATTCCACACATATACATTGTTTTAATTTGAGTCAGTTACTTTTCTCTGTATACCTTCCTTTTGCCGAACCTTAAAATTTTGTAATTGATAATCTGTATAAATTGTATAACCTGCCGACATTGGTGATATTATCTTTTTTGGTGGAAGGTGTATATATTGTTAATTTCGAATTTCGAGTATGGACCCCGGTCATGTTCCGAAAAGTAGAAATTTTAAATTTAAATGGTTCGCCGTTACAAACTCCGCCAACAATTAATTTTACACCGGGGTTCAGGCCAATTTTCGCGTCATTTAACCTTTATTTTCCCGAATAAGTTCTAAATTTGTATTTGAATCTTCATAATTTTTAGCTTTATGTTTGTCTAACTTCAAATTTTGGGTTCGCCATTGAATAACTTATGGCGTCCGTCACAATCGAAAAGTTGAATTTTTTGATTTTGATTTCGGGAAATTTTTAATATTTTCGCCACTCTTCTTTTTTATTAAATGTAGCCCAGACTCCTTTAAATAATTTTTGTGAACAGACCAATTACCACAATGCCTGTGAGTCATACCGAACGTGATGCCTCCCAAATTTATAAATCGGGATTAACGAAAATTTTTTAAATTTGATGTTTAGTGTATGTTTTTTTTATGTCGAGAAATCCTTTCCCATTCCAATTTAGACCCAAACGCATTTTTTCTAGTAATACGGGCATGAGAATATGTGGGTTTTTTTCGTTAAACAAATAATTTAGTGTGACAAAGATATCTTGGTTGTAGCGGCGAAAGAACCGTCTTATTCTCGAATATGCATGCATCCAAATATTATTGTGGATAATAACCGAATATTGTTTAGCTGCGTCTACGAACAAATTTGATTTTAATTTTTTATCATATATCCTTAATCCATACTTTATCCTGAACTAAATTGTGGATTGGAGACTTTTCGTTAAGCAAGTGCCGAAAATAGATTAAAAACTCGACATCGTGCGGAATGCTTCCATAAATAATGAAGACATCTCTTCTACGTCCGCCTTAATTTTATCGAAAACATCTTGGTTCAAACAAACCACATTTAACAGTTACTAAATTTTGTTTTCGTGTCACATCATCTTCTGATTTTCTTTTTGCCATCGTAATATTCGTTCTCCAAATTCTTTTCTTTCTTCACTTCACGAAAATTGGATAAATTAATTTGAAATATTAAAAAACAATTTATTTGTATGGGTGCATTAAACTTGCCTGGGAGATAACGAATATGAAAATAAAAAGTGGAAAATCAGCACCATACCCTCAACACCGCCAATACTATACCCCCTGATTGTCCCAAAAATGGGACACAGATAAATAATATTTATCGTAATATTTATTCGTCACTCATATTTATAATGAAATATGGCGATAGTCCGTTAGTCGACTGTTCATGCACCCACAATCATGCCCACCAGAGCATTTGGTCAGGAGTATCCACGACATGATTGTGTGTACCAAAAACAGGGCCAAGGTGATTTAGTTTCGCCCCTTTAAATTCCAGATTTAAAAACAAATTCAAAATTAATGTAATATAACTCTAATAAATTTGACGTTATGATGTTTCGTAGTGATTGAAAAATTGTATTGTACTTCCAGGCACTGAATGCTATTATAATGAAGAATACTTATTTTCGAACCCTGATTCGCAAACAATACAAACCGAAGATACCACAGCCCGGACTGAATATGGTAACTATGGCATATGATTATAAAAATCAAATTAAAAATGATAATTTACCCTTGTTTAAAAAATTTTGTTTTCAGAGTCGAATATGTTATTCCCAAAAGATAAAATGCGGGACTTTCCAATTGTACATTTAGTTTAGTTAATTATGGCATAGTGTCTTAAACAGTCATTACTATGGTGATTTAATCTTAGAGGTCCTAATTGAAGCGGTCAGGCAACATCCGTGTTTATGGTATCTTCAAGATAGCCAATATAAAATTAAAATCTTAAGGCAAAGGATATATGAGGAGATGGCAATTTCGATCGGTATGTTATTAATATTAAGCTAATCTTATTTAATCATTTTATATAGATATGACAATAAATCGCACATCCCATACGAAAAGACTATTAGTACTAATTGGTGCATTTTTTAATTATTGCATTTTTGAATAGTTCCAATAATGTAATAATAATTAATAAAAAATAATTAATTTTATGGTAAAGTTCCTTCTGCAAAATCTACAAGCTATACAAGAAGAACATTATTTTCATATTTTATTTAAACTCCAAACAAAAAAATGATAAGTAAACTTGGATTAAGGCGATGATTCATGTACAAATTGTGTCTGGCAGACATAAATAATAATCGCTCTGATTGGTTGATGGTCGGCCATATTTGTTTATCTTACGACAAAAATTAAAATTGAACATTGCTCAATTTTGTATAAGATAAATACAAAAAAAACAAAAAAAATTCAAAATGAAATAGTTTGCTTTGAAAATTAAAGCAATTTTTCAATATGTATGTTGTCTTTGACAGCAGTGAGAACATATTTTGAAAAATGAATTCGCAAAGTGAGTTTATGGATTAAAATAAAAAAATAAAAATCTTATCGGATTTTATCGTTGTTCCTGGTTCACCGCTGGATAGGCTCTACCATTTGAGTCACCAAGAAAATGTAATCGGTTGTCGAGTTCTACATATTCCGATTCTAATTCAATCACTGATCTCGTCAAGTACATAGAAAAATATAATTATGACCATGTCTCATTTATTGAGGAATGTTCAACAAATTTTAATGATTCTTGTAATGACACAAATGACGCAGTGGCAGTTTCTAGTGTTGATGGTAACATCAAAAATATACTTTGTCTACGACTAACGTACAATATGCTCATCATACGTTTGTTTCATCTATTATAATAGTCGTATTTCCATGAGAATTTTACAACAACAATTGCTCGCGATATGAATTAAATAATTCAAACCAAAAGTTTGAATTATTTAAATCATTCCTAATTTTAGTTATACCACCCGACACCAGACGCCAACTTGGTCTTTCTACTTGTTGTTTTATTTCAATTCGAAAAAAAAACGCGACTTGTTTTCATGAGAAAAAATAATTCAAAAATAATTTGAATTCATTTTTCTCATGGAAATACAACAAATGATATCCATAATTCACTGCTAGTTTATTCAATACTACCAAGTAAAAATTTAATTTTTGAAATTTTATCTAGTAGTCTCTTGCCATTTTCATTATTATTAAACTGTGATCTGTGACGTCAAAATGTCGACGAAAATTATTTGAGGAGTATTTAAAGTATTTTTTCGGCATTTTAGACCAACTTTTTTCGGCTTCCCGCGCGCCGTGCCAGCAACTCCCAATTTATTTGGTATCCTTAATTTATTATTTTTCTAATGCTGGTTCTGCCAACTAAATGTTCAAATTCGGCGTCTTATTTAAATATTTTTATAGGGAATCATTCTTATTGTATAAATAATTAATCTTAGTTCTGGTCTAATGGGCTCCCGAATAAAATAAATATTTTGCAGACTAGGACCTACAATTGATAGTATTTTATCGAAATTAGCTACGCTCATGCGATGATACAGCTTGAAATTATGATGGTCAGTCAACCGCATTTCATTAACTGACGCTTCGGAACCCAATATATTTCTGTACTGTAAAATCGGTGAAACCCATCAATTCTTTGATTTTCTCCACAAAACAGTTTCCTCTTCACGTAAATTTTCTTTTAATAAATATAAAAGGCCGATATTTATTATACGCTTTTTGTTAATTTTCGAATTTTACTTCCACTAAAATGTATGTTATGTTTATTCAAATCAATATGGCTCAAATTTCAGAAAGCACAAAAATAAAAACACTTTTTAGGTTATGCTTTATTAAAATGTCAAAAAATATCCATAAGACAAAATTTTTTACACGTATCGAATGAATGCTTATATTTTTTTAAATGCTTATTTCGTTGCAGTTACTGATTGTAAAAGACTGTGGAGGTCTCTAAGAGACCGTTTTAGAACCCTCTATAATATGGAGAAGCATACAACTAGTGGACAAAAGGCCTTAATCAAAAAAGTAAAATGGCCGTTTTATAATTCTTTGAAATTCATTATACCGACAATTAATCAAGCTCCGTAATTTTTTTTTTTTTTTTTTTTTTTTTTATTAACCATTTTATTATTATTTTAAGTAAGTAGGTAGTTACAAATTAAATAAAGAAACTTTCAAATAATAAAAAATGTAATAGTGAGCTCCCTATAGCATTGCTATGTTTTGGAGTCACGAAACGTACTTAAACCTAATAAATATATTAAATACAACATTTACAAAAATCATTTTCATTTTCTTAAATTAAAATACATCGAGAGAAAAAATAAATAAAAAATAATAATAATGAACATAAAATAGCATTAAATAACTTTATAATATTATAAGCCACGGAGGAAAACAATAGATGGTAAACAAAAACAGAAAGTTCAAAATAGTTAAATTATAACTTTAAATAAAAAATCAATATCGGGCTTGGAAAGCAGCCAGCATTTAAGGGATTTTAGAAAAGTTTTCCGGCTGCCCATGCTTCTAATATATTCAGGAATTTGATTAAAAAGCCTCGGTGCAGTATACACGAAAAACTTCCTAAAGTACTCCTTTGTAGCAAATGGAACGTGATATTTGTTGCGTTTACGCAAATTATACTTAATATCTAAATTTAAATATCGATTGCCACTTCGGTTATAAAAAATTCGAAGTACCTTAAAAATATATAAATGTCTTAAAGGAAGTATCTTATTTGCAACAAATAATTATTAATTAACTTAATATAATTATTAAAACATTACGCCAATTTAAATAATCGCGCCACTTTAGTAATTTTTTTTACTTTTTAGATCAATCAGCAACAACACCGACCATGGAACTACTCAACAAACGCCGTCTCAACAAACGCCTTCTCAAGAAACATCATCTCGGCAACCACCACCAGCAAAACAGAGCACCAAACGGAATCGAAAGGATTTGGAGGTCCAGCTTCTGAGATATCTTGAAACTCCAGACGATTCAGACGAAATCGACAGCGACAAAAGTTTTCTTCTGAGTTTAATGGATCCATTGAAAAACGTTTCGAGGCCAAAAAACGCTTTAGCTCGATTTAAAATTCAACAAGTTATGTACACATATGAACTGCAACATGAGGAATAATTTTCGATATTTGAAAGTTTAGTTTTATTAACTGGATTTAATTATTTTTATATGATAATTGATATTTAATAATTTTATTAATGAAATATAATACATATTATGTAAATAAAATTTATGAGTTCGTTATTAAATATGACTATCTTGCCACTCTATTTTTTCATCGTTTAAAAACCACTCGGCCAGCTCTTCTCTATTATTAATCACTTCTTGTGAATTAATTGATATTACGGTGCACCTGTAGTTCTAAACTCAATAAATAAATAAAAAATATTTGTTTTTACTTTTAATTAATTTATTTAATATATTTAAAAAATGTTACAGTTAAATAACACTCAATTAATGTAAGTGTTGGTCTTGCCTCTCCACTTTCCCATCGGTGACAAACCAGTCAGCCAGTTCTTCTCTATTATTTATTATTTCTGCTGAGTTTGTTGGTATAGGGAGTGTAGTACCTGTCGTTTTAAATTGTCGTTGAGGAAACCGTTGAGCCATTCCTTTTATGGCATATTTAAGCTGGCCAAGCATCCTTACTAGTAATATTCGCCAAGTGTGAGACAATATCCCGAAGGCATTCTCGATCATACGCCGAGCACCACTTAATCTGAAATAAATAATTTTGACTATATAAGCACGATAGAAATAAAAGTTTGAATTGATTTGTTTACCTATAATTAAATATTTTTTTCTTGTACGTGAGATTTTTGCCCCAAATGGCCTCAATAGGTTTCGCTTGAGAGGAAATGTCTCATCAGCAACCAAAAAGTATGGGTAACGCTTGCTACTATTAGGTAGGATTTCTTCTCCAGGAACTGCTAGTCCACCATCATTGCTCAGCCAAGCCTTTCGAAATTCTGATGCACCAAAAATGCCTGCATCGCTGCTTGAACCGTATCTATCAACGTGAGCCATGGTAAACCGGTAGTGTGCATCACAAACTGCTAGAAGCACTATAGAGAAATTTTTTTTGTAACTAAAGTATTTTGAGCCGGATTTTCTAGGTTTAAACATTTGTATATGTTTCCCGTCTAGTGCTCCTAGGCAGTTTGGCATTTGCCAAATTCCCATTCGAAAATCCAATGCCAATTTCGATAAACTTAATTACAATTTATAATTTTCTAACAATAAGTAAATTTGAAATTACTTACATTAATGTTATACTTAGTATTTCTTTGGCACTAATGCTTTTTCGGTAATGTATGCCGGTACCCTCAATTTTATTTTTTATGGAGTCTAGGATTCTGTTGTAATAACAGCCGTGGCCGTTACTTAATTGATATTAGGCTACATTTAATTTTTTGTTTATAAACTAATTATGTTAATATGATAAGAAATTAAGACTGCCTCAAACAAAATTAAAGAAATGATTGCTTCCTTTAGGCATAAACACCTCAAGCCGGCACACGTCTTCTTTGCTTAAAATATCATCCATTTTTTAAAAAGAGTGTGACTATTATGAATTATGAAAATTTTTCAACTTCATTTGATTTATAATTTGGCTTGGTGATAAGTGAAGTTATCTAAAACTACTTATTAATATAATAAAATGTGTAATCTAATAAACTGTGTGCGTCCATTTTTAAAAAATAAGTATATTCAAAATTAAATAAGTTTTAAAATTTTACAGTACATTTACAATGCAAATATTTTTTACTTTTACCTTATAGTATTATATGAATGAACAAACAAACATGTTTAGCAAATCGTAAATGAATTAAAATAAAATGTTTTCTAAAAAAATGACAAATTAAAACAAATAAGTTACTGATAACAACCAGCAGACCTATTATCTTTAAAATGTTGGTACTTATTACCTATATCAATAACCAAACCTGTTGCCGATAATACCACTAAACATGATATGTGTCGCAACTGCCAGACATGTTATCAATAATAACTGTTTTTTCACAATAAATAAAGTTGAAGCTCGCTTTATTCAGAATAAAATAAAAAACTTTGATTAGTTCACGTTTTTTTTTTAATTCAATCCAATTTCTCAATAATTTATAAAACAATTAATTAATCACTTCTGATCAATCATCTCACTGATCACAGTAACAAAAATAAGTGCCGTAATATTTAGAATATAGGCTATTTTCGAAACCGATACTTATTGACTTAATTGATGACATCTTAGAAAAGTATGAAAAACCGTTCGAATTGTGTTCACGTACTTATTTTGACAGCGGTAACAAAAAATTGTTTGTTGTCTAGTTTTTGGAATGAAACATATTGATAATCGCAATATAATAACCCAATTCGCTTTTATTTAGGTACATTTAGGCCTAATGAATTTTGATGACCTAAATATCTATGGCAAATATTTAAAAGGTGATAACTGAGTTTTTACTACTTTTGAGGAAAACGCTTTAAAGATATTTTGGCTTCTGTGAAATATAAATCTCAACTTTGAATAATTTAAACATCACTAATTGATTGTTAGATGCCATACCAAAATATTCATTAGTCGACAAAGTTTAATTTCGTGATAGTTTCGCCCTAATAACAAAAATAATTTGTTGTTCCCTTTTAAATATATTAAAACCGTTTATTGTTAGAAACAAGTGCATCTAGCTCATTTTAAAAATTTATAAATTTAAAAGCGTGTTGAGGTAACTATAGTCGTTTCCCTTTTTTAATTGTAAAATGTTTATGGAAATTAAATTATCCCTTCAAAGTAATGTATGTAATTCTAATAAATAAAACCACATAATTTGTAAAAATTTAATTTAAAACTATTTTTTATTAAAACAAAATAAGACATTATTTAGTGTCAATTATTTCAATTTTTAAATATTTAAAATAAATTAGAAACGGAAGTTATTTAAATTAGAATTTAATAATTTTATTCTTCGTCGATTTCATCAAATCTATCTAAATCCGGGTCCACATCGTCATCACTATCATTTCCAGTTTGTAGGTTTCTGTAAAAATCGTGGTATTGTGGTGATATTAAAGGTAACATGTCTAAAATATATTTTTTCTTCTTAGAATTGATTAAATTTGGCCCATTATAGGCTAACTTTAATTCGGTTCTTGAAATTCCTCTTCGCTTTATATTATGTATTTTAAATGGTTCATTTTCGTCCAACGAGTTTTTATATTGTATACCGTATTGATTTGTGTATCTTATCCAACGCACTTGAGACTAAATAAATCGATTTCCAGCAGCATCTTTAGAACGCCATGTATATTTAGTTTTAACCATTTCGCTGAAGTTAAAAAAATCAGTTTGTTGCATATCAATAACTTTAAATGTATTGGTTGATCGTATAGTTCTTATGAATTGAGAGTAATCATGTGGAGCATGAATATCAATAGATGTTTTCCTTATTTGTTTTTCAATCGTAGCATGTACCACATCACATTCCATGTGCGTATGACCAACGATTAAAAACTTGTGATCAATTTGTGTTATATTAGTTTCTTTAGTTTGTAGAAAAAATAGGAACATTGCAGACATAAAACTATTTTTGTTTTGCCCAACACAGTTATCACTATAAAAAGTGATGGTTTTGATTGGTTGAGGCAAAGAATTTAAATGCAAATAAAGGCAAGAAGATATTTCATTCCCGCCGCGGTTAGCTATTCCTTCATGCCGTAAGTAATTAAACGGCTGATTTGATGCTCCATCATGGATAGTTAAATTGAAGGTCCACAATGACCGTTTATAAAATGCAACATTCGTGGTTAGTTTAGGTGATGGTAGACATTTTTGTAAATCAAAAGTAAATAGTCTGTGCCACTCAGGATTTTGTTTACTAAGAGTTTTATCGTGATTTTTTGCCTTGTAAGCTAAATCAGCAACTGCATGATGTTCTTCTTGTATCTTTAGCAATTCTTCTTTGTTACTAGTAGCAAACTTAATTTTCTGGTTAATGGTTTCACAAAAGTTGCATGCGTCTAAGGATGGTTTTTTAAATTTTAGATTAAGCGACTTAAAAATTTCGGTATACTTAAAAATTGAAGCAGAATTTTGGTATTCCTTAGAATAGAGTTCAAACATTTTACTTAAATGTAAATCGGATTGTAAATATTGTTTGTCACTATGTCGGCGGGAATAGTGCGATGTATAAGCTGGAAAACTTTTAATATGATTGATAATTCCATCTGTGGTTTCTTTTGGAAGCATTTTTTTAATTTTAGAACAGCTTCCACGTTTGTCTTTTTCCGGTGTAGCACCAGGACATTTGTACAATTTATCACATACAATATCAATAAACTTACGGATTTCTCCAAATGTATCCAAAAAACATTTCTTGCATACTTCACACCGATTGCCAGAATTTTTCAAAACGAATTTAGATGAATAACGGCGAGGTTTAATAGAATTAGTTTTTCTATACTTTACGGTTTGAAGGTCGATTAAAATACAAATGTAAGCGGACCTCATATCATAATTTCCTAAAATAAACGTTTTTTTTAAATATAGTCATTTAAAATTGTTGTATTAGTTATTAACATTGAAATTGTGGAAAAGAAATCAAATCACGTCATATGAGCAACGATCTTTAAAAGGTCATTCTCGATGGATTAGTTAACACTAAAGCGGCCAGCAATACCATTTACCTATTTTAAAAATAATTAAAAACTTACCTAGTTTCCAATACTCATCAAAAATTTTCTTTTGGCCTTCATAATTTATTTTTGTTGAACATTTCCTTTTGCAGTCTGCCAATGGAATACATTTTCTATTTTCTTTGAGTTTTCCAGATGAAGAAATGTATTGCACACTCAATTTCGTTACGCATGTTGCTCAATCCATCAATATCATTTACATCGGAACCGGAATTTTCTGAATTAGAATACAATGTGCCAAAAGGAACATACGATAGGTCCACATCACTATCATCAAATTCTATTGAGCTTTCAGATTGACTTACTGGTTTTTAAAGCAACACATTAGATTTGTTAAGAATAATTTAAAAAATAGTTTTCAATTTACCGTTCCCGTTTTTTGAACAACTTGGTTGGTTTTATTATCAATGACATTAGCTTCAAAATTATTCATTTTTGATTATATTAATAATTTATTTCAGATTGTAATTCAATTATTCGTTAACTTACAAAGACAATTTCATAAAAATAACTGAAGAATGCAGAAAATTATTATAAGAAACAATGCGCTTACATGTATGCTTAGCATGCTATTTAACTTAAAATAACAGTCCTCATCGTCAATGTTTTCTGCGTTATCACGTGTATTTAAAAAGTACTTCGCTTGTACTGCAGATTATGTAACCTTCGATTATCATCATTAAAATAGTAAATAAATTAAAAGAGGTTATCTAGATTATATTGAATTTGAACAATGAATGTAATGGTACAATTTCACTTAACCCGTAACTTTATATCATTGAAGAAAATAAAGAACGGGTCAACTTAAACTTCGCCTTATTATTATTTTGTATTACATAATTTCGATTTATAGAAAAAATTTTAAAATGTGATTATTTGTGTTATTCTTGGAATTTGTCACTATACACAATTAATAAAAACAGATTACTATAGTTGTCCTGTTTTCTATATTCATAAAAATAGGATAATATCAAATAATCTAATGATCAAACGGGTTAAATGCGAATTAACTCACTATAAAAATTCGGGAAGTAGTGTAATTTTCTATTAGTTTTTTTAAAGTTCATTTTAATCGAATTACCCCATTTTTAATATGTGGAATTATTAATATTTTGAATTAACACCTTTTAAAAGGTTCAATAATTTAAGAAATATTGCACCTAGAAAAGTGAAAATTACACGTACCATGTACCAAATAACGTAGATTCCGGAAATCAAATAAATTTAAAAAGTTAAAATTTGAGTTATCACCTTTTAAATATTTGCGGGCCACAGATACATATATATTTGAATGAAATATTAAAAATCTGAAGGAATAATTTTGTGTACTTTTCCAAAAGCAAATTTTCATTTTGTATATATCACACTACCTTAGTCAAATTTTCATACACAAATTCACAAACAATTTAGATTTTTTTGTAAGATTGTAAGAAAAAGGTAGAAAATAAGTCACCTCGCCAGCATACTTATTTGAATATGTTAGGTTCCACAAATAAGTATCGGTTTCGAAAGCAGCAATAGTGTTTCTTAAATTGTAGTAATAATTTTAATTTTCAGGTTGATATCTTTAATATTAACCGCAGGACAAGTCACCCATAACAAACACATAGGACTTTGAGATAACCTCGTAGCAAATACATGGTGTTGGCTTTTGACCGTCTTGGGTTTGTTACCAGTACTTGTTTCGTCTTGCATGTGTTATTCAAGAAACGTATGCTTGGTAAAGGCAACTTGCAGAATTATGCAAGGCGCACAGAATACATGTATTTGCCCCAAATATTCAAGTGTATTTTAATTTTGCTGCATGTAGAATTCTACACATCTGTTTCCTGCATTAAACTAATAAATCTGAATTAGCATTTACCACACACAACTATTCATTTATATTCCCTTTAGATATTACAAATTTTTTTAAAATGGTCACATCATTCTAATTTAATTATTAATTCGAGCATATCCCTCATTTCCCCCATTCTATGTAAAATTTTAATTTAGTATACATACATTGTAGATTGTACTCGATACATCATGTAAATAAAATTTTTCCATATTTGCTAAAAGCAAGTAGATTAGAAATGCTAATATATACAAAACCGAAACTAAAATTCCATTTATTAATCCACTTTAGCTAAACACCATATTCAGCAAGGTAATAATGTGCTAAACAACGCAAAAAAAAAAACACAATCTGCAACACAATTCAAAATAACACTAATTTCGGATTAGTCACATTCACATACAAATACCATTATTATTCATTTTTTTGGTTAATTATAAATTTAAATGCTAGAGCATTTCAAATAAAATTAATCTATGAAATGAGATTTTGTTTTTAATTTTCGAAAGATGAAAAAAAAACAATTCTTAAAAAAACAAAAAAAAAAATGGTTTCGTTTTTTTTATTTTATTTTTTAATTGATTTCATTCTTGATTACCATTAAAACTCTTGTCACACAATAATCAAAACATAAAATCTTTTAAATTACTTTTTATTCCAAAAACAACAAAATCAAATTGTCGGGTGAAAAATTATTTAAATAAATTAAAAAAAAAATACAAAACAGAAAAAACAGCGCAGCGTTTACAAACAAAAAAAAGCTGAGAAGGAAAATATAAAAATTAAAAACCTTCAGGTTTAAAAACTAATCGCCTTATTTGACAAAACCAGCATATATAGCAGCTATAAATAAATAAAATTAATGTATCTTTCTCGAAATTTAAATACAATTTTTATGTATTTTTGATTAATCGATAGATAAATTCATTTCTTTTTTTTTTTTTTTTGGTTTTGTTATTTTATAATAAACTTACAATTTTTTATTGTTTTACCATTTTGTTATTTATTCTTTAGATTTACTAAAATATTTTTTTCGGTCTGGTTGAAGATAATTACCTGAAAGATAAAAAAATTTTGCTGTTTTATATACTATACTCACATACATAAAATATTCAAAGCCTTGTCTAATTATGGTAATATGCACAAATATGAAAGGTAAACCAAAAAAGAAAAATTTTTTGTGGAATTCTTTTGTGTACCATGGAGAATGTTATAACAAGTTTTGTAATAAAATTTAATTCGTTTTATTTTTAACAAATAAGATAAGTAATCTTATTATTATTAGTATTGTTTGAAAATTAATAAATCTGTTAAGACCTTCTAAAACGAGACATGTGAATAGGATTAAGGTATTCAAAAATATCTTCGAGTTTAGTATTATAGAGCTTTTTGAAGGGTAAAATAATTGTAAGAAATATTTTAGTGGCCGATATTTGAGATAAATATTTCATTAGGTAAAAAGCATTAATTGTCTATTCGTGTACCAGAGTCATGCCAGCTGCAAGAAATACTTGTTTAGAACGGCATATTCTATTAAACATATATTTTCAAGAGATTACTGACGCCTCAACTCGATTTTTGTTGACTAAATTTTTGGGTTTACTATTCAATTTAAATGTAATTTACATTGAGAATTTTATTTTAGGTAAAATGTAAATTTGCACATTATCTTGTGTTTTGCGAAATGCTAATGATAATATCATTCACCTTGTGAATCTTTTGTGTACCTTTTTTTGTGTGTTTCTTAGTTAAAACAATTTATAAATTCGTTTTATTAAAACTGTTTATTTATAAAGTATTATGGATTCAAAAGCTATTTATTTTTTCAATGACGATGAAGAAGCTGACAATCGTTCGTCGCGTTTTAGTGATAAATCGAATATATTTGATTTTCTTTGAAATAGATGCAATATTAGGTAAATATTCACACAAATTCAAATGTACAAAATTATTTAGACTATCAGCTCGAATACCGCTTCAATGAAATAAATGATGATTTACTGGTCAGTAAGCTGCTGTCAGAGTAGCTACTGCGTACCATGTACAACATTTTTTTACATCAATTTTGAGCAGTACATAAACGTTATGTGTACTAACATTTGCATTTACTAATGCTATTTGAAACAGCTTCTAGGTTTGTGACCGCAGTCACACGATTCTTCTATTAAGAATTTATCGTATACACCCAAAAAACCTTCGCAATCCTCTTATCTTCGGAATCTTTTACTATAATACATTTCATGATCCATTAATAAAATACATAAAGAAGATTTAAAATATGTAATTAAAACGGTATACTGTTTGCGATTATGTCCCAAGGGTGCTAAATTAAAAAGTAAAATGTAAATTCCGCGTGCACACAACAAAACAATTTAGAAAATAAAAATCGAGAGTAATTCAAACGACCCCAAAATTAAATTTTTCAGTTTCCTGAATGAAATTAATGGGTAAATTCTTTCAATCGAAACGAGACAACATACACATCACAAGTGATGGATTTAAGACATTTCTAAATATGTATTATAATAAATTTAATCAAAACAAACGAATGATGTTATTTTAAGAATTTTACCAATTATGTTGGGATGAGGGTATATGTATATTCATAAACAAATGTTTAATGTTGATCTCTGTAAAAATTTAATATCACCTGGGGAATATAAAACCCCTTTAGTGTTTTATTTTTGTTTTTGTGAATATTTTTTTTGTAGGGTTGATAATATTAATATAAAATAACAGTACAACACAAAAACGTAATAAGAATAATAAAATTAAATATTTTTTATTTATTTATTAAAGTTTTTATTATAAATTCTTTTAAATTGAATTTCCTGTTCTGTATGTACATTTCTATATGTATACATACTTTCAATTCTATGTACATAAACAAAACGAAACTCCCGTAAATTAATTTGAAAATAGACTTTGTTTTATTTATATTTTCATGATAAAAATAATAATTTTTATTTTCTTTCTATTTAGTTTAAATATTATTATTTGTGTAATGGAATAATTACATTATCTTTGTTCTACTTATATTGTGTGCATAATATACACATAAAGTACGGAATAATAAAATAAATACTATTATCTGAAATAACATGTCAAAATAAAGAATGCAATATATTATAACAGAAATAAAATTTATTTATGATTAATTTAGCAAAATGAAAAGATTTTACGATAAATGATTGTTATCAAGGAATTAAGAGAAAAATTTTCCATTTGTCTGAAGTGTGTGGCGTATACATTATCGCTCCAAAAAATTACGTTACCGTTCTTTCGGTATTAGAAATTGGGAACCCCTTCCGCAAAAACACATTGAAAATGTTTTAATTTTCAACCGCCGCACAATGTGTCAAGTGGCGGTAAGAACTTTTAACATTGTAAAGCGTAAGTTTTTAGTCCGATACCCAATGAATAAATCACGTTGGCATATTGTCACACAATGTAATTCTGTATGTCAGACCAAGCGTTTCGTCCTTATTCGTAGAGGAAAGTTGCCTAAGTCGTACCGGTGCTTAAATCGTACCTCATTGATTTCAAGAGTATTTTTCCCGCCAGACAAATGGCATAGTGTATAGTTATACTGCTCGGCTGTACTTATGCGCATAGAAAGTGCACATCTGCGTTTCAATGAATTTGGAATACTTATTGTTCAAAAAATTTAGTATATAAAGGGTCGAAAAATACGAAATAATTCAGTATCAGTAAGTAAATCAACTGATGATGATGCTATAGCATCGAAATCGATATTGAAGGGAAAAAATATCTTATTTCACAATAAGGAGCTACTTATTGGCGTACAAATATATAATAATAAATATTTGATTAAATAAATATTTTTAAAAATTATATTATTTGGCTTTAATTAATTAAATTAAATTGAATTTGGAATGTTGCTGGTAAACAAATTCATTTACATATAGTCGTTTGAGTGTAATTTTCATCTGGATCCCTATTCCTGAATACGATACGAATCTGTGTTACGAAACGAAAGTCCAATTCGATCCGTAAATACTTTGGTATTCCTGTGCCCAGATCATGAAATCCGGTACCGGTAGAATTTTGACGGAATTTGTCCGGTTTTACAAAAACTGGTATCATGAACACCGCTTACACGGTAAACTTCCATCAAAAATCGTCCGGTAGATATTAGTTGACGGACGATTTTTTTGTCAAAACGAATCACAAAATGGCGAAACAAACATTTATCACGTAAATAAAACTTTATTTATATTTTTTTTTTGGTTAGTACTCTAAATACTTTTTATTTGTAGAAGCAGTAAAATAATCACAAACCCTGTCCAAAAAAAAATTATGCTAGATTTTATGACCGAACACCCAACCCAACCTACCAAAGGGATTATTAAATACTAGGGTGCGATTATGTAAGCATTACGAGTTTCGAATTTCTCGAAATTGCGACAAAATGCGATTATAGCCGTGTTTTCCATGAGAACTGCACTAGAACTCGATAAAATTTAAATTATTTTTATTGTAAGTAAACCGAAATAAAAAATAAATTCATAAAGCGTGAATGTGTAGTGCATTTAACATAAATACACATTTTAGGCTGTTACAGCAATAAATAATTACAATTATAGCTTATTTTTTAGTTACACTTGAAAAACCCATGAATTTATCGAGTGTAGTCGCGTGTAATGACGTCACAAAAAAATATGAAAATATTGATGAAATAACTCAAGGGGGAAATTTTTAAACTTAAAATATGTATTTATGCTAAATACATTACATATTCGCGTTTTATGAATTTATGTTTTTTCGGTTTACTTAGAATAAAATGAATTTAAAGTTTATCGAGTTCTCGTGCAGTTCTCATGGAAAACACGGCTTATGTAAAACTATACGAGTTCTCGTAATTGCGACTTGTTGTTTTACTCATACAGCTTTTTATGTACGACAGACAACTCGTAATGATTGAAAAAAAATCAAAATATGCATAACAACCACAGTACTGTGCATAACAACTACAAAATTGTGTGCCGAAAATGACGCTATCGGGCAACACTTTTGTTTAATAAAAAGTGGTTCTCATAATTGCTTACATAATTGCGTTATGTCGCAAATATGGCATACTGAGTTTCGAAACTCGTAATACGAGAGATACATAATCGCACCCCTATAGTCAGGGAAGTCAAAAAAAAAATTTGTTGTAGTCGCGTCTGAAATGCCGATTAAATTCGAATGGCCCACCAAATAAATCGGAGTTGGAGTGGAAAAAGGTATTTAACATTACAATATTTATCTATTTATTATTTTGGAACTAATTTAAATTTCTAATTTCATGTAACCACTAACAGGTATGGCAAGACCATAAGTGGGCGGTCAAAAGAAAATTATCTTACAATAAGAAAGAAATTAAAGGGACTGGTGGTGGATCATGCTATTTAAGAGACATTTCAGTTGACGAATAACTGATGTCCAGGGCAAGTGGCTTAGAAGCTACGGTCAATGGAATGAATGGAAACCGATTCGGGGCCAACATGAACAGAGCATCTAATTTACAACCTATTGTTTCTACTTTTGAAGATGCTGATGCCGCCAATGAAGAAATATGTCTAGGTGAGGACGAGTTACATCTAGATATGGGTCAAACAAATAGTAGGAGTAGCAATAATGATTTTTGCAATAATCCTTCTTTGCCTAGATCTAGAGAGCTAAGCAAACTGGAATTATTACAAAAAGCATTAGTTGTAAATGAAAAAAGCAACAGCCTAAGACTACAGATTATTTTTGAACAAAGAGCCAGAGATCATTAGAGTTCCTATTTTTAATTTTTTAAACAACGATCATTACTTAATAGAAATTACTGTTTAATTTGATTTTGAATTCCTATGAAATTAATAAAACAGCAATTTATTGAATTCCTTATCATTGTAGTTATATTCATTAATTGAATTACTTAATTTTAGTTGTTAATGTTCTAATTTTAATTATTGTGATACAAATGAAACCATACTGTAAATTACCTCAATTTATATAATGTTGTACATGTTTATGGATTATTAATAAATCCAAAAATGATATTCTATTATTAATTTCTAATTCCATGGTAAATTTGATATTACAATTAACATCATTAAATGATTGAAAAAATATATCAATTTTATCATTAGGAATCGCCGTAATTATGTCATCCACATAACGATAATAAAATGCTGGTTCAAAATCTAAAGAATTTAAAACCCTAGACTCTACCAATTGCATAACTACATCAGCTACAGCAGGACTAATTGGAGAACCCATAGGTGAACCAAACAGTTGTTTATAAATCTTTTTATTAAAAGAAAACTCACAATTATTTAAAACTAATTTCAAAGCATCAATGAAATGAGTTTTACTCAAATTGGTACCTGAATTGTCTTTTATTTCTAACCATCTTTTAGCTAGAATATCAAGAGCCAAACTACTGTCAATATTGGTAAATAGTGAAACAACATCAAGAGACAAAATTGTGTAATTTCTAGGTAAAACTATATTTTTAATTTTGTCTTTGAAGTCTACTGAATTTGTAACTGATGTAGCAGATATCTCAACCGTTTTATTCAAAATTTTACATAAAAAAGAGGAAAGCTGATATAAAGGTGTCCTTATCGCACTGACTATAGGTCTAAAAGGGGTATTTTCTTTGTGTATTTTTGTAAACCATACAGTCTAGCTACAACTCCATGGTAACTTCTTAATTGTTTTCCTTCTATGGATGTTATCTTTTTTTGTTTCTCCCAATCACTAACCATCTTATTTAATTTCCGTTGAATATTATTATTAATTATTATTATTAAATCACAAAAATCCTCTCATTGTTAAACACTCTATTTTGAGCACTTATGCTCATTCATAATGGAGTGTTCAGCAAAAGGTCGAAACATAATACTCATAAACAAAATTTAAAAAAAAAAACGTTTTTGGCCAGGCTCACAGTACTCCATCAATGTTGGATGAATCTTCATTTAAATTCTGTAGTTGGAGACCACGTTGTGTCATTTTGAATATGTTTATATATTCTACTATCCTGTAACATTATTGACATTTTTTCAAAATAATCCGACCTCTTAATTAACACTGGCACATTACCTTTATCCGCCTTCGAAACTAATATATCGGGATTATTAATGACAAACCTCTTTGTACAACTCAAATTATATGAAAACCGAGTTTCTGCAGGAGTCAAAACTATTTTTCTATTTTTTGATCTATTCTTGAAATTAGTTAAAATATTAACAAATTCATTACGTAAACATGGTATATTTATGCTATTATCACTAACTTTACTAAGAGCACTTTCAACATTAGCAATAATTCGAATATGTATACGGTATAGATTTTACTTTTATAGGTGGACAAAACTTATCACCAAGTTGAAGAACTTCTACTATATTATTCGGAATATCTATATTTGGTAAATTTACTAGCCAATTATTGTTGTTATTACTAGAATCGACCCTGTCATTTATTATATTTGTAATGTTATATGAATCATTATCATCAACCCGTACCATTTGATTAAATTTGTTTATATGTTTAGTTTTAATAAAATCATACCTGTACTGAAATTTTTTTTCCAAATTTGTTTTAAAATTTCTAAAAAAATATGATGAGATGAAGTGCCCAATATATTGTATCTTCTTATTAATAAGTTTGTTGATTTTAAGGAAAATTTCTGCAATCTCCTGGTTGATAACTCCAAAAATAAATCGGTTTTGTAATTTTTCAAAAACAACTTTGTTTATATTACACACATTTTTTATCCTTCTAGATTTAGGAAAAACATTTTGCTTTCGACATCTCAATAAAACTAACTTTTTGTGTAAAGCTTTAACCAATTTCAATTGAATTTTGAAAACTTCTTTCATGTTATCCACTAATTGTTGTCCATAATTGCTGTGCATTTGACTAAAAAAAATTTTCCGCATCATTTTTTAGTTTAATGTGATTTACCCAAATTTCACCAGGCCGGGTAAAAATTATAATTATAAATAGTTATTAGGCGTTTATTATTAAAATACGGTTGTTTTCTGGAAATTGAGCCTATTTATTAAAATATTTTTTATACTCTTGTCAATGTTTCACACAGTTTTCCTGTGCATCACAGGACTAAATCTAACAAATATTTTACAGACAATTATGGCAAACCAAACAAATTTAGCAATAAATGAAAAATTCAAACACCTACCAATTATATAAAGCAAAACACTCATTTTCAAAAAATTAAAAATTAAAAAACACAACCAAAAAATTGACAATGTCCACTTAGTATGAAAAAAATATTTGAATTCTATACAATAGAAAAGAGATATAGATTTTATTACAACTGAAACATTTTTTAAGAAAACTCGATTTTAACCCAAACCGAACAAATTTTTCTGAACCTTTTTAGATAAATTAAAACTCTTAGATAAACGTTTAATAAATGATTCATATAATTATATTACATTACAAAATCTAAATATGTATATTTATAATAAATGATTGTAGATATTCTGTAAAGTTATACAATCTGACTGTTTGTTTATTCCATGAACATTCGTCTTGATATGGATCATTTCTAAAACCTTTCTCGTTGAACAATTAGCCTCATATTCTAAAACTTCCACCTTATCAGGAAACAGATCATGCTTCGTGTCATGTAAATGTTCAGAAAGAGCACTGGCATTATTGCGATCTAATTTATTTAAAGTAATATTTTCTGCATCTTTTTTATGTTGATAAAATCTGGTACCCAAAAGTTCTTTAGTTTGACCAATACATATACGATTTATTGCATTGACAGGTACATTTATAAACTACATTTCTATTGTTCATTAACTTTATAGGATCTTTCAGAGGTGAAAATAACGACCTACCTAAATTGTGATGAGCTTTCCCAACAAATTTAAATTGAAATTTACCTAAACAATAACTTATTTGTTCATGTAACGATTTAATATACGGAATGGTTACATAATTAATTCGTGCATTATTATTTAATGGTGGATCAATAATAACAACCGGTTGATTTAATCTTGCATTTTGATAAATAATTGGATTAACTAATGAATTGATAAAAGAATTTAGATAATTATTATTTAAAAGTGTGGTTTTTAAAAGTCGAAAATTATCTAAATGGAAACAAGGATCAGATAATTGAATAATTTTATTTGCTAATAATTTAACTGTGTTTCTTTTATACGATAACGGTAAATGAGAATTAAAATTTAGATATCTCCCAGACCAGGTAGATTTATGAAACCAATTTGTTATCAATGATCCATCATCATTATGACATGAGTATTATATTGACTCTTACATGTATAATTAAATGACTAATTAAACACGAATTTATTTATTTTTGATTTCTTAAAGAATCTCTTATCCTATCTCTAATTCCTAAGGCTAAGTTTCTAAGTCTATAACTAGATGATGTATTAGGCTCAAAGGGGGATGTAATTTCGTTGTCGGATGCCACATTACCCTCTCCATATTATGATATTTGAAATTGTTGACAAATGTTATGTTAAGTCGCAGTAACATTACACATCTGAACCACTTTCTGCGGTTTGTACCGGCATTGTCTTTCTGACATTAAAATTCGCCTCCGTCCTTTCCAAACCACAATGCTGAATGCATCTTTCTATAATGCACCGTGCTTTGCTATGAATTTTGTTAAAATGTGCCTCCGGTGAGTTTTCCGCTGGTGCTCTATAAGGTGTCATGAGCCAAGGTTCTAAAGTGTACCCCGAGTCGCCTATACAAATTAATTGAATTAATCAAATAAGTTGGTGTATTATAATTATAATTTACCTAAGAGAAAAGAATTATGATTGTCCTGAATATACCGCTCCATGTACAGAATTTCCTCACTATTCGCCAAAATAAATGAATCGTGATTGCTTCCTCCATAATTTGCGTTGATCGCCATTACTTTCATATTTTCGTCACAAATCTATTAAATAGAAAGTTGAAAAATTAGTAACATTCAAACATTCTAATCTATAATTCAGTAAACTTACAATCATTGCATTTAAACAGTGACGCCCTTTACTATTTAAGAAAGCATGTTCGTCCTCTGTTGGTTTTAGAAGATAAATATGCGTTCCGTCTATACAACCAACAATCCCGGGGAAGTTAAATTTTTCATAAAATTGTATTTTTGTTCGTTGAGATGGCTCAAACTTTATTAATTCATTGCACAATACCCGCTCCATTGTCTCCAACGTTTCGGTAAATACATTGGAAGCCGTACTTTGTGCCAATCCAATTAAAAAATCAGAACCGACGCCGGATTGATAGCTACCACTACTTAAAATTTCCAATGTGGCACATAGTTTTAAAACTGGGAGAATCGAAGCCAAAGTTTTGTCCCATTTTAGTTGTAATTTATTTTCCAAATATTTAAAGACTTCCTTCGTTAATCGAAATCGCTGTTTAAATCTATAAAATGTAAATAAAGCTTTTAGTTATATACTAATTTCAATGTTTAAATAAAAACTTACATGGAACTTTCAAGTGATAAAGGATTACTGGAATCTCTTAATTCACGTCTTACAAGCCGCGATTCCGAAACTTCAGCCAGATCTTCTTCTTCAGAAGAATCCGCCAACAGATAATTATGGACAAAATTCCTGAAATAAAATATAAATATGAGAATTCATATATGATAGCTTTTCACACTCATTTTACTTACATTTTTGTTAGGCAAATTTTATAATTTGATACACAGATATATATTTTGATTAATTTAACTTATAATTTTTATAATTTTAATTTTTTATAATTAAAAAAATAATTTTAACTGACCGCCTGTGTGACAATTTTTAAACGGCCGTTATTTCCGACCGGATTTCATGATCCAAAATTATCTTTCAATTTTTAAAAATATGTATTTCTCTAAAAATAAAAAATAATTATAAAGATATAAATTTCATATGTACTTGCATTTTTTGCTTGTATATATTTTGGTGTCGTTAACTACATAAGATATCACCGAACCAAAATCCATTCATGAACGTACAAAAACTGCTCGAATTCATATTGCGAAATAAGGAAAATTTGGTCACGAATCATGCTTAAACGAATTCGTACAAAAATTACACATAATCATATTGAAAAATACCAATGACACGAATTCGTTCAATTTTTGTTCGTATTCGTTTTCAGGAATAGGGGCCCTGGTGTCTGGAAGCTCCTAAGGTTAGACAACGCTAGTTAAATGCATTTGGTTTTTTAGTGTAAGTTTAAGTGATTTGTTTCCCTCTAGCAGTTTTGTGAAATATTTTTTCAAAATAGTTATGGGGTTTTATGAATTGACAGTACCCACTTACGCTTCTTAAGTCGTTCCAGCGGTAGCCTTAAGACTTCTCTGCTTCAATGATAAATAATAAAGACTCATTATCCACACCAACTCCAGAAGATAATATTGAAACTGAAGAAAATGTAAGTCTGACAGCCGACACACTTCCATCGACCTCTAGGACAACACCTACATACGTAGTAGTGACAAATACAGAAACTGAAACACTTGTTGTCGATACTGTTGATATTATTGTCTCAGATTCAGTCTCTAACTTGTCACATCAGACTTCGAGAGAAATAAGACAAATTTGGATATGCTGACTCCAGTTCCACGTTTTAATAAAAAACCGCAAAAGCACAACCTCATCGAACGAATTAACTTCTTCTCCGTATAAGATTGACTTCAAAACTAAAGAAAATATGAAGCAACATTTTGTTAAACGTAAATTACAAAAAGAAGAATGTAAAACGGAAAATGTGAAGAATAGTGAAAACTACGATTGGTTTTGTAAAATATGGAACGATATCCATGAAGAAAACATTATTCAATGTTTAAAATGCTGCAAGTCTTGGATTCATAATGTATGCGGCAGAGTTACCAAAAAATGGGTTTGTATTGACTGTCAATGAAGATATAGTTGGGTTAGGAAAATATAATTGTTTAAACCATATATTTATTTAATTTTAGCTTGAGGTACGACTTAAGTAGTAGGTAGTACGACTTAGGGTACTGGTTTCCTTAGTCGTACCGATTTAAATTTTTTTTTATTTCATGGGTTTAAAGAAAATGCGTGCAGACTATTTAAGTTTTTGGCACCAAATAAAAGCAGAGTTTAGTAAAGTTTCCAATGATACTCATAAAAGTATGTGTTTACTAATATATTCTCTGATCTCTGAAAACTTTTTCTTAATGGGTACGACTTGAGCAACCTTACCCTAGCTGCTATGAATTTATTGTATTTAGGTTTTCATTTTTAGACATGTATTATCTGATTTAAAGCATCAAAAAAGATTGTGTTCGAATGAAATGATTCTTTTTAAATATGTTGCTAACTTTGAAGTGGTAAATATGTCTTGAACCGTGTCATAAAAACTCATGATTGACGTATTTTGAAAGGTAAATTTATATTGTTTTTTACAATGTTAGTTGAGTTTTATCGTTTTACAAATTTGAGTCGAGTTATAGGAAAAGCTACAAAATGTTAATATCGGGGTGAAATGTATGTCAGTTAGACTGAGTATGAATGCCAGGATTTTTCCCAGTATGTGTGTGTGTGCCTTTATTTTAGACCGGTTTTTGTTAAACTCCACATGCAGCTAAAATTGATGCATAGATTACATATATCGATGTACATATATCGAAAAGTTAACTGAACAAAAAAATATGGAATATTGATATCAAGAAGAAAAAGAAGCGAAAAAATCGGCAAAGAAAAAAGTTCAATCCCATTCCGTTCATAGGATATGATTATTAGTAGGCCTTGTGAAACAAAAGGTATGATACAAAGGGCTGCCAGACGCCCCGCTTTCGGCGCTTCTTCTTGAAAAAGTCTCCCGCTGTCTCGCTAGATCGGATTATGTCCCGCTATAAACAAATTTCGATCTACAAATTGACTTTCCGAGTAACCATTCCTATAAGCATTTTCTTATGTTGGTATTAGTTCTTTTATATTTTCGGTATAGCCATTCCATTATATTGCTAGTTCTATTATCTTTACAGTTTTGGTTGTTCGTTTTTTATTGTTGACATTTTCGTCAAATTTATATACCTAAAACATGGTTAATTAAATAAATAAATTATTAAGCAAATACACTTAATAAATTTTGAAAATAAAGTATATTTTATTTAATATTATGAATTTCAAAAATTGCTAGATTTTAAACGACAATTTCAATGGCGGACACACAAAACTGTATGTGCCCCGATTTTATTTCTACAGTAACCAGTTTTGCTCCTAATGCATGCTCAAGAAAGTTTCAAGACCTGTTTGATGTAACAGCAGACGAAATAATGGATGAAGAAATTTGCACACCACCAATTATAGTACCATCGACACCAATTGTATTGCCACGTACTGAAGATCCAGGGCCAAGTCTTATTCGTAGTGAAACCCAACCCCCGGTGCGACCACCTGTTCGTAAAAGGCCGCAAACTGATGAACCTTTAGATCGCAATATACAATATATTTGTGATACTATAAGGCAACATCAGGAACTGGTAAACTCATTAAAAAAACAACGAGCGAGTTCACCCTCAACTCGCAAAAAATTTATTTGAAAACTTTTTCGTATAAATATCTATTAAATCATTTCAAGCCATTTCGATAAGGCTCAGAAACCCCTCCATAAAGTCGGATGTGTTCGCTCCTTATTTAAACTAAGTTACATTTTTGGTTGAAAAAATTAAGTTATTCTACTATTTTGAATTTGGAGGACGAACCTTACTAACATTAATTGCATTAATTGAGCTTGAGTAAAGTACAGTTTTGTTAAGTTAATCACCTAAACCTGCCATGTACATGTACGCTTTAAAATATACCATTACTCATAAACAGCAATGTTTTTCAAGATTCCATAGTAATAAATGGTCACGGCAAACTCGCTTAACAATGAAAAATCGCATCGCTTTATCACTGATCAGCTTAAAATAAATTAAATAGAGTGCTTCTATTTGGGCGCACTGTTGATCGTAAAATCATTGCAATTGGAAAGACAGTAACGCGAAGCCCCCCATAACCAGACTCACGAACAGTATGAGCAATTAACAAGAAAGCATACCGAGCCGATTAAACAATTTTAAAATTATTATTTTATAATGTATCAATGTACATATGTATATGTACAATTTTCACAGCTAGCTATTTCCATTTAATTTTTTTACACTACACAAGCATAAGTTGTGGCCCTTTTGCTCGTATGTAATTTTTATTTTCAAAAACACTTGCTGCTGCGGGCATATATAGCAGATATTTTCACAACAAAATTAATTAAAGTAGGCGATTTTTTTTGTATTCGGCACACGATGTTTTTGAAATGCCGGATTGAAATGGCCAAGGTCGGAACAAGCAACATTTTTTAAAGAAATTACCTTACAAATTGAAGAACGCAACAACCATTTTAATATTAGTTTAGAATAACTTTTTAATTTAGTATTTAATATATTTTTTTAATTTTTAAAATAATAAATGTGATGAATATTGACTTATAATTTTATATGATATAATAAATGTGATGATTTTATATTTTATGTTTTAATGTGCACTAGTATACAGTATACTGCCAGGGCAACACATCTACGTCGTTAAAATATGTTCGAAACTGGTCCCTAATTTCATTTGCAGTTCGACTGGAGTTGTTTGATCCTACTCTGTGTACGGTTTCCATACCGCTACTCTCTTCATTACGGTCCCCATTAGGATCCCGGTCGGTAAATATCACCCACATAACTATCCGCTAGACCAGCATGTATGTATTCCGTTACTCTTTTCTCTCGGAGCCAATTGTGTAAAACCACTGTTCCTTTAATTATGGCCAGTACGGTACTTTTACCCGCCAAAATTGGTCATCGGTATATTCTCCATCTATTGGAAAGTATACCGAACGCATTCTCCACCACTCTTCTGGTTAGTGACAATCTATAATTGAATTAACTTTTATCTAGCGGGAGTAGCATAGTGTTCCTACCAGGATAAGGGCGCATTCGATTTGGCAGTAATGGGAATGCCTCATCTCCAACAAATACGTAAGGGTACTCATTATTATCCCTTAGGTTATCTGGAAGTGGTAAGTTGAGGTCATCTCCACCACTTATTATTGACCTCCCAAAAGTACTCTGCCTAAATATATTACTGTCGCCGACATGACCTGGTGCTCCTGTCAACGAAAATAAACTTATAGTGTGCATCACATATGGCAAAAAGTACAACGCTGTGACTATGTTTATAATTTCAATAAATGGAACCCACTTTGGAAAATGCCTTAAAATGAAAGAAATTTGTCATATATATACTAAAATACCCTATATTATTTTATAGATAATTACTTACATGATGACGTGCTTCCCGTCCATTGCTCCTAAACAATGGGGGAAATTCCAGAGTTGATGGAATTGTTCACTTATTTCCTTCCACATATCAATACTTGGTTTGGGAAAAACTAATTCTTTTAGATTATCCCATAAAGCTCCGCAAGTCTCCCGAATGATTGAGGCGGTTGTGCTTTTACCCACTCGATACCCGTATTTGCCAATCGACACCATACTGTCACCGCTGGCGAGGTAACTAATTAAATTTAAACCAAAAATTACAAAGAAACTTAATTTTATTAATATATTTACCGCAGGGTTAATGATAACCGCTGGCCTGCACTGATTGACCTTCCCCCGATACAATTTTTTTGAATTCGAGGACCAACCATCGCTAGTAGTTCATCGAATGTCTGTGGATTCATCCGATGATAATTACTGAACGCCTCAGTGTCGGTTGGCCTTATTTCCTCAACAAGGTTACTATAAAACCCTTGCGCAAATCTGTTGCGATTGACAGGGTTTACGCTAAACCGTCTGACAGATCTACGCTGTTCAGTACGTCGTTTGCGTTGCAAATAATGTACTAAAAGTGAGTTTAAAACTGAGATATCCTCATTTAAAAGATTAATTAAGTTTTGTCTTGAAAAAGACATTTTGGTTGAAATAATAAAAAAAAATATTAAAACAGAACAAAAAAACAGAATGCGCTTTAAGTTCAACAAAAAAATTTAAAAAAATTGATGAAAAGAAAAGAAAATGAAATGAAAATTTATTTATTAGAAATTTAATTTGAATAAAACAATTAGAAAACACTCAAAAACCCGACACAAATAAATCAAAAATCACAAAAATTAATTGGCATACAAATTTTATTTTAACACGACACAGTCAACAACAAAAGCAAATTGAAAAATTTTTTTTTGACAAGTTCAGATGACAATTAAAATAGACTTATTTTTGAGCAAAAACCCAAGAGTACCTAACTTCAATTGATACCATGGTATTTTTTTCTGATGTTATGTCCCTAGCTTAAGGGATAAAAAATATAGAGTTGCTTTTTGTGTTTTTCGAGAAACATATTTAGTGAATGAGTTAGTTTTGGATGACGTCGACAGATGGTGGTAATTTCGGTGTTGCATTAAATTTATCTAAGATATTTATTTAATACAAAATAGTGAACTGTACCCAAATATAGGGAAATATATTTTTGAGTTGAGCACAGAAACAGAGCAATAGAATATTAGTAAGTTAACTATACTATTGGAGGTGTCACTATAAGCCGAAAAGAGCTGTTCAATTACAATTATATTTGAAAGTTGAAATGCGTTACATTTCAAATAGTTGTGGCGATAAACGAATTAAAATTAGCGATTTAATAAGTGAAATTAAAATTAGTGAAAAAATAAATATTGTATTATTTCAAGTACATTGTGGTTTTTTTTGGTTTTCGGTAAAAGTTTTCGGTTTTGTGGTTTCAAGAAGTTGATTGTGAAACTGAAGAATTATCTAATTTAAATGAGTGAATCGCTACAAAGCTGATCAGCAAAATGTGCTAGCGGCCGCAGTTAGCAGTGATTATTCTACTTCACCTTTAACTGTACTTTCTTCTAAAACTACTGATTCGAGGCAGGAAAATACAGCCGTAGAAGACGACGTTGCAATCAGTTAAGACGTAGACGTAGAAGACGACGTTGAAATTCTTAGCCTCTGAATGTATAACAGATGCAGTAGATGAAATCAATAGTTCTGGTGCCACGGCTCCGAAGAAGCCCAAAATCTGTAATAAAAAACGCCTAGTAAAATTTAATGTCGAAGGGATGAAAAGCTTTACTTGGTTGACTGCTGGCCGAAAAGAACAAACTGGAAGGTGTGTTGTTTGTTCAACTGATTTTTCGGTAGGTCATGATGTAAAACATGATGTAAGAAAGCACGCAAAAAATCAGCATCATATTCAAAATTTGCAAAATAATTTATCGTTAAAGATGACCTCATTTCTGATCAGTAAACATAGTTCCGAAGAAATGTGGACAATTGCCGCTGAAACGGCATTTGTTTACCATGCTGTCATGCATGCACCTGATTGCGCAGGTAAGCTGTTCCCATTAATATTTAAGGACTCCGACACTGCTGCCAAATATAGATGTGAGAACACCAAATCCAGTAAAATTATTTCCAAAGTTGTAGGACCAGAGTCAAAAAATCGTATTTTAAACGGCATAAATGCGGCACAATATTTTGCAATATAACCTTTCTATGGAAAATGTTACAGCTTTTTGTGCAGACAACGCCAACGTTAATTTTGGCACAAAACAAAGTGTAATGGTTGAGCTGCATAAGTTAAACAAACATATTACTCCAATTGGTTGTAATTGTCACATTCTCGCTAATACATTAAAAAAAGGAATCAAATGTTTAAAAAAAATTGAAATCGACGCAATCGTCATCAAAATATTTAACAAATTTCGTGAAAGAAGCGTACCATAGAGAACTCAAAAAAATACTTGAATGGGCCGGATGTGAATGGCGTGAACTACTTCGACATGTGCCAACTAGATGGTTATATTCAGCCATTGAACGGCTATGAAAAATTATGATCCAATGAAAAAATATTTTATGTCAAAGTCAAACGTTTCCCCATTAATACAAACATTTTTTGCAAATGAAATGGCACCTGCATATTTAAGATTCATTATGAATTTTTGCACAGTATTCCAATCTTCAATTCAAGCTTTAGAAGCATGTGATGGAATGGGGGTAAAAATATTCGACATAATGGACAAATTGCGAGAATCTTTAGAAACTCGATATGCAGAAGAGTTTTATGGTTCAATCGCCAGACATTGTATTCTTAATTGTGAAAACCGAGATGAGGTCAAACGATTTCAAATTGAGGCCAAAACTGCCCTATTATGAAACAATTCGCCGTATTATGAAACTAAAAGGAAAAAAATGGCTGCGAATTTTTCCGAATGGAGCGACAAAATTCGACTACTATTTAGTTGACGAATTTTATATACGACTGATCGCTGTGTTAATAATTATTAGGTTTTCTTTAAAAAATTTATTTTAAATTATTTTTAAAAATAATATCTAGGTGTTTAAATAATATTATAATAATAATAATTATTGAATATAATTGTTTCAAACAATTTATTGAGAATATATTTAAGAAACACAGAAATGACCGATATTGGCGTGATAATAAAAGTTCGATGTAAGTTTTTTTCTTAACCCTTAGCGGCCACACTTTGCTCCCGTGACATAGCGGCCACACTGGGGTGATTTTTCACCCCAGTCAAAAAATCGATCTAGAAAGACAAATTTTAAATATTGAGACTCCAAATAATTCATGGACATGTTTTTCAATTTCTAATATGGTTTACAAGAGAAAATATCAAGATAATTTGACAAAAAAAATTATATATGCGCAAAGTCAGTCACAAAGAAATACGACATCAACATCTCGAATAGAACATTGCGGCGCCGCTTTAAGCAATTTGGACTAAAACAGTGTCATCTGACTATTAAACAAAAATTAACCGCCCAACATCATAGTTAAACAATTTCATAAGGATGGAAATATAAGCACTTTTCAGTGTCAGATTGGTCAATGTACATAAGTAAAAATTCCTGTTGGCCATTTCATTTTTACAAATTTTCTTAACCGGCCAAATTTTCAGGTTTATTTCTCGGATGAATCATCGGTCATTATATAATACCACATTACCACCATTCGTTACAACAACAAGAGTAACAAGAGGAACAACCAATGCACATAGGTTTACGGTCAAGCTCCCGAAACCTCGAACTGAAGAAATCAAGCGCGAATTTATATACCGAACATCAAAAAAGTGGAATTCGCTAATACATTTCAAATTTCCGAAGGAATATAAAATGAATAAATTTAAGGTAGCTATTAATCTTTACTTGCAGGATCGCGCATTGGGTGCAGAAGCTCTGACAATTACAAGGAGCTAGGACCGTTAATAAGTCCGCTCTGCACCCAATTAAAAAAATTGATAAAAAAAAAAAAAAAAAAAATTAAAAAAAATAAAAGTTATAATTTTCTTCCATCACCATCAGACATAATTTATCCTACTCGTTTTAGAAATTCAATTTATTGTAGCTTTAACACCAAATCGGGGGACTTGATCACCTTTGGCTTCTAGAACGGACTGTATTCTACTTGTTATTGACAAAACTTGTTTTTGCTTCAGCATTCAGCCCTTACTGCTTGGTCCAAAGTTTTTTGTGAAGTTATTCTGTGACTATGTAGATGCTTTTTTATATAATCCCATAGATGATCTATGGCATTTTGTGTTTGACCATAATGCCGTTTAAACTAAATTACCTATACACCTGCCGCCCATATACAGCCCCAAACCATTACAACTCCATCGCCATGTTCCACCGTACTTCGAAGATTTTTTATTTGTATCGCTTGGCCTTCTCTCATCTATAAATATAAAATGCAAAAGGAACTATCCTGGTTGCAGTGTCTTTTGGCGAATTGAAGTCCCTTCATTCTATTTACAACGCTAATTAACGGCTTTCTCCTCCTGGCAAAATACTTTGTACCGTACAAGAGCTCACGTGTTGCATGACTACCAGCTACGATTTGCTGCACAGTCGAACTGGAAGTTCGTGGATTTTCACAAATGATTTGTATACCGGTCATCCCTTTCATTTAAAATCCTTTTTCGCTTTGATCTTTGAATATTGCTTGTTTTTTTGTATGTATTCACTATGTGCTGAACTGTTGATTTCGCTTTATTAACCATTTTCACAATTTTGACAATTACGTGACCTGATTGATCACTCGTTTAAACTCTACTAAATTGTAAACAAAATTTCGTAGCTATTATATAAATATCAGAAGAAATTTAAATAGATTGAAACGAAGATTTCAGAAGATATCTTGAAAATAATACATGAAAGTCTTCGAGACTTAATACAAACAATGATCTACAAATCGCTGATTTCATCGGATTCATATATTACAAGGCTACCAGCTGCAGGCATTTCTTTCAAATTATCGGCATGACTTAAGTAATTTATTTCGGTTGTAGCGAACACGCATTTGGCGAGATTAATTATCAGTACTTAATCTGACAATCTTTGAAATACTGCTTTTAATTGGCTCAAATGTTCTTCAAACATTTTGGAGGCTATCAAGATATCGCCCAAATAAAAAAAAAAATGGTCCAAGCCAAACAAAACCGAGTGCATCAATCGCTGAAAAGGTTGTGCGTCATTCCTGAGGCCCAAAGTTATCCGCGTGAACTCAAACAACCCGAATGGTTTAGAGATTGCAGTCTTTGGAAATCACAAGGCTCAATAGGAACCTGATGGTATGCGGCACAAGATCAACAGTAGAAAAAAAGTGAAAAGAAAAATCTTGAAGATGGGTTACAAGGTATCGGTCTGGCATTGTGACATTATTCAGAGCTCGATAGTCACCACAAGGCCTCCACTCTCCATTCTTCTTTAGGACCAAATGCAGAGGGAACTTGCAAGTTACGGGGAGTTACGTCATGCCTGATGGACTGTAAACCCAACTTCTGTGGTAATTTCATCAAAATTGGCAATTAGTTCGACTATTCTTGGGTGTAGAAGTGACCTATTTATGTGGGATAAAGGAGTGCCTCGGTTTACCGATAACGATCCAACCGTAAACAAGGTAGTTGGAAGCGTCGATTATGCACTATTTTTGTATTGAACCACTATACCTGTAGTTTTTAAAAAATCAGCGCAAATAATGGGCATATAGACACCTCTGGGACTATGAATTTCCATGTGAAATTTCGTCGCAAACTGAGATTCAACTTGATCACCTTGAAACCGTATGCTTTGGCGCGTGTTCCGTTTGGAACATATTGAATTCGGCTCCGGAGTCTGTTTTGTTGAATCTGGAGGAATCACTGATTCCTCAGCTCCCGTATCTATTAAAAATTGTTGTTTTGTGTTTAGTTCTGTGGCTACTAAGCCACTTAAATGCCGAACCTTGTCGCACGTCGCTCGCTAAATGTGAGAAAGGAATTAATTTGTTGACTGAAAACACCGCTTTTTTGCAAAAACTGATGATATGGACGCGTTGCAACTTCTGTAGTTGGTACTGAACCATGCAAATGTTTGTGACATGATTCGCGTCTCAAAATTCGTCAATGTTTCCTCTAAATTAATGCTTTGTTGCGTCCCGACCGGATTTGAAGTATGTGAATTTGTCGAAGAAATAGAGGAAGAGGATACTGAATCAATATGTAGGTGCGATATGGTCTCAATAACATTATCTGCCCGATCCGCAAGCACCGACATGGATACATCATTTTCAAACGGTGTAGATATCATTTGAGCTGGATGGGGTAATCGTTTCATCCATAGCTGGCGATTTCATCCATAGTCGTCATCAAAATTCGTACCAGCATTGAGCCGGAACTGGACCAACAACTGGGATGGTTTTTTATCGCCTAGTGAAAGGCCGTGTAAGATATTATGCAATTTGGATTTATCCGATTTACCTAAAACCTAAATGACCTTCTGTTTAAAAATTGTGTATTTTTTTTTTTTTTTTCATTTTATTTTATTACGACTGAGACTGCGCTCATCTAGCAGTATGCTCCTCAAGATGCAGTATGTGTGCATTTTCATACATTATAGTGTTTTACTGGTTTTTGGTATTAAAATTGTTTAAGCAAGAAGTAAATGTACTAAATACAACTTTGATTTTCGTTACACTTTTCATTTCAAGCATTTCAAACAGATACGTCGCTAAAGAAGTTTCACTTCAAAAATATTTTTAAATTGGAGTCAAGGACAAATGATTGAATGTTTAAACCTATATAAAGAATATCCTGAAATTTGGGATAAAAAAATTAATGTTAACAATATAAATAGAAAAATTGTACATAAAGCATGGCGCAATATAAAATCAAATTTTTCTATTAACAAAAAAAATACAGATCTAAAGAAAAAACGGAGTCATTATTGGGAACATATAGAACAATAAATAAAAAAAAAGAAAACGATGCTTCAATGACAATCAAATGGTTTGCTTATGACATTATTTTTAATAATAATAAGCATAAAAATAAATTAATAAATACGTAAGTATGTATTTATTATTCTTTTTAATAATATTAAAGTTTTTTTTTGATAGAGATATAATATTTATTTTAAATAACCTAACAAACACACAATAATGTTCAAAGTACTCAAAGTCGTTCCAAAATTAAAGAAAAACAAAATCTAATATAATAAAATGCTAGCGTGAAGTAATAAAATACGACAGCAGGAACTAAAAATGTGTACTGTTTTCCCGCTTTCGTAATTTATAATTTGTTTTCGATTTTATCAAACCCCACTACATCTAATCTAATAGATAGATTTGTTGCTCGATAACAAATTATTAGTGATTTTGTTTATCTTTAATTTTGGGAACGACTTTGATTATTTTTCAATCTTCTGGTATGTAAATATTATTTATCATACTTATATGCTATTAAAAATTAATACATACTATATTTAATTTTTTATTTAGAATGTCACTACAAAGGAGGAGGAAGTAACAGATGCTACCATGTTAAAAAATAATAAAGATTTCGAAATGATAAAAAAAAATAAACAATATCAACCAGATGAAACATCACTATATTGTGATATGCTCGCAATCAAATTAAGAAAGGTGTCACAGATTGATAATATTATTATTAAAAATAAAATTTACAATATAATTAATAATACCGAGTTGAAGCAATTTTCGATAGGACTACAAATAGAACCAGACGTCTAATTTTGTCGATTAAATGGATCGACACACAAACAAGTAACGTATAATCAATTAGTACAAGAAATTATAATTGGCTCAGCCAAGAGATAAACGAAACACAATTTTTTATGTAAATGACATGATGAAATGAAAATGAAATGAGATGGCAGTAAAATAACTAAATGGTTTGATATAAATTTCCTTCGATGTCTCTTCCGACGCTCCATCATCTTTGTAGATTTTTATGATTTTATTCACTTGTGTTGAAATCAACCGGACTCCAGTCCCTGACCAATCTGCGCCCTGATGGTGTCGGGGTAGGATGCTATATCATGTGGGTTGGGTACGAAATTCTGTTTAATAAAATTATGTTTAACAAAATTCTGTTTTACAAAATTCTGTTTTTACAAAATTCTGTTTTTTATAATTCCGTTTCACAAAATTCTATTTCACATAATTCTTAAAAAAATTAATTCTGCAATTAATTTTTTTGCCGCAAAAAAATTAATTACAGAATTAATTTTTTTAAGAATTATAAAATCTAAGGTTTCGTGAGGTGTATGTATATGTGTGTAACTGTGTGTGTATATGTACGTATACGTCTGTCGGTTTAAGTGTGGGTTTGTGTATGTGTGAGTGTGTGTTGTGTGTGTATGTGTGTGTGTGTGTGTGTGTGTGTGAAAATGAGTAGGGGAAAGTGAGAAGGTGAAAGTTTGTGTCTTTGTGTCTTTTTACCTGTAAGTGGGTGAAAATCTTCAAGATACACTACCCGTGCAAATATTAGTGCCATTTTTTGATCGGCTAAAAAACACTTTCCTTTCATTAACCATTGGTTCCACCGAAAACACCGTTAGGTATTACTTCGGGAAGTGAGTTTATCAAGATCAGACATTCTTTATTTTATTTATCTATTCTTCATCCAATTATATTGCTATGAACCACTACTGATTTTTCCTCTCGCGCTCAAGACACCGTAACTTAACCAACGTTTCTGCTGCGAATGTGCAAACAGTAGATCAGTAATCAGTCGAGCCCACCATGCGCAAGATGATGTCCTGTGGAGTCGGGCGCTGTCTAAGCCCACTACTGGAGAGTTTTTGTCCAGCTTCCTCGAATAAACGACGGAAGAAAACACATGTTCTGCATTCTCTCCCTTACACTCCGGACAATCGGGGTTATCGTCGTGTACCTATACTAGTGTGACCGGAAACATCCATGTCCGGTCAGCAGCTGGGTCAGATAGAAGCAAACTTCACCATGTTGGCGGCCCAACCAAGAATCTATCATTTTTATTGTCCATCATCCTTTATCTCATTCGTTTCAACGTTGTTGCTATTCATACTGCGATTCGCTCTATCCGTTGTTTGGAATCCGTTAAGGAGTTGCTTGTGTAGCTCCTTTGCCAACAATTCAATTGGCGGTACTCCCCGTTACTACATATACCGCATCATCTGATACCGAGCGAAATACACGGATCACCATTAGAGCACACCGTCGGTATACTGCGTCCACATTTCTCATATCTTAGAATTAACCCATTGTCATCCAAATAGTTTCTAGCCTTTTCCTACTCGAGATTAATATCGGCTCCGCCTAATGGTCGGCTAACAGCAGTCCTATCTAAGATAACCACTGGCGCATAATAGCTACGGCCTCATTACAGATATTTTCTGCTTCGCTCTTAAATTTGGCCACCAAAATAACGCCCCCCGCCTCCCCCCCTTCCTCCCGCTTTTGCTTCCTTATGTATGCCAAGTTTAAGGACACCATCGTAAATAATATTACATAACAATTCACCCAGCACAGCACCAAAAATTAATTATTTAATATAAAAATAATGATATACATAATGATAAAAATTATGTTTAAAAAAACAGAATTTTGTAAAACAGAATTTTTCAAAACCGAATTTTTCAAAGCAGAATTTTTCGAGAAACTAAAATTTCGAAAAAACAGAATTTTGTAAAAACAGGATTTTTTAAAACAGAATTACGTACCGACCCGTACATATCACGTATCTCAAAAAATATCCAAAAATTTTCGTATATTTTCTGTTAGTTCTATATATAGGATAAAAAACCAGGGGTGCTCCCTTAGATAATTTTAATACGAAACTATGGAATCCCACAAAGAAATCAAAAATTAATTAAAAATTTATACATCTTATACAAGTTGGTATTTATTTTTAAACCACAATCAAAATCTGTCCGCTTGCCACTGGTAAGGGCTATGTCAACAGATTATTTAAAAAAAATATTAATATAATTCTAATAGATGGCAATTCTAGATCTTAAATATAATATATTAGAATACACATATGGTATGTAGGTCAATTTTAACCCATTACCGCCCGCCGAACTCGTTTGAGTACACCACTAACAATGATGTTCGGATGTTCAAAGTAAGACCGCTTATAAATATTCTTAGGAAACCATTTTCCAAGTGAGTTATTTTTTCACAAGGTTTCTTTAATTGATGAATTCCAGCGGAGAGCCAGTGCGAGATTCGGGTACAACAAATTGGACCATAAGCAGTTTGAGTTTATATTGTGACGCTTTTGAAATTTATTGTGGAAAACCAGCAGACGAATCAGGGTTAAGGACGCCTATTTTTTCGCGAAAATAAATAGTTTTTCTTTATAATTTTTGTTTTATTTATGTTCTCTACTTATTATTACCCTGTGATTGCAGTTTGAAAGTTTTTTTACAGGTATGCAGTTATTTTTTGGGCGTTAATGGGTTAATGTACTTAGGATTAGTCTGCGAGACTCATCCCATGCTGATTAGAGTTAAATCAATTATATATATAACTAATAATCATATTAAGTTTACCATTATCAATTGTGAAACCTAAATTTTCCATAAAAATTTAATTCATAGCTATACACTCACAAATTATATAGTTTGATACGTACCATCATAAAATCATATAGATAAGTTAGAAAACTAAAATTCCCATAAACTTTAAATTCAAAAATATTTACTTTGAATATTTTTGTTGGATTTAGTGGAGGATTATAATTGTTTCGCTCTAGGGAATTTATTTTCAATCTGTTACCATTTTTCGATTACAAAATTTTATTATTTTTTTTTTTGGTTTCGTAGGGAAATACGATTTTATTTTGTATTTATCATTTAACATTTTCGGTTGAATAAATTTTAAGAATGGAAATTAAAATCAATCTTAGCTCATGTTTCGATTTTATTTTAATTTTTAACTATGTACTCGTAAATGTGTCATGTTTTTGTTTACATTTGATTTGATTGACAAAATTTGTTTTTCCGGTAAATCAAAGTATTGAAATTAGTTAATTAAAATAATTTTTTTTTATATTAGGGTTTCATTCTTTACGTATAAACCGTAAATCATTATAAAATCTCCATGTTTAGTCGTTGTGTGCTTTTATGTCTGTAATTTTACTGAATGATTAATGATTCTTTTATTAATTAGTTGTGTTTCGTAAAAGCTGTATACTTTTCACACCATTTTATTCCTTTATAGACTATACTTTACTCACACACGAATGAAATTTAGTTGATCTTTAATCCTGACTATAAACGCGTATCTTCATATTACAAAGTAACAACATTGGCTATAAAACCCAAATCAACCATCTGTCAGGATTTAGTTTGTTTTTTCTGTATGTACATTTTATAAATCTCAACACCATATCGATTTTCCATTTGTAAATGGTTTTTGTTCTAATAGTGTGTATCTAACGTTTAAGACGAAGTACCAAATTTATATTACATTTCCAAATTAAAATCTACATGAAACACCTGTTTTACTGCGAGCGGTGGTGAATCACAACACACAACTCTTGAATAATTAAAAACAAAAAACTTAAAACAAAAATAATAAAATAAGATTATTATCTCTTAAGGAAGTCGTACTTAAAATAAAAATATGCTTCGAACGAATTATAAACTAAAACGTGAAAAAATACCATTTGGTAATCGTATTCGTATTTGAGCACAACAAAAGTGTTTTTTTTTTGTTTTCCTTGTATTGTATACATTATTTAGTTCATTGAACAATGTTTGAGTGATTTGGCAGAAGAAAGAATTTGAACGTACAAAATTAATAATATACAAAAAAAAAATGTGGGTAGGTTTTAATTTTAATTTTTTTTTTTTCGTTTTATTACGCCTGATTGATAGGAATGATTGTATCGATGGTTATAAGATTAGTACGTGATATGGTTTGACAGGCAACAGCTTAAAATTTAAATTACATATTTTAATCCGATATTATTATACTATTCATTGAAGGATAAATAATAAACTGACAACCCAAACTGTTTGTTTGATCACGTTAAGGTTTTATCTATGGATACAAATGAAAATTATACTTGTGTTGAAACGAGTTCCAACTTTTAATTACTGTCTGGTAGTCCTAAGTTTGAAGACATTTTTAGTCAAATCAATTTGCAAATTTTTGATAATTTTCAACAAGGATTTTTCTTATGCATTTATCATTTTTGAATTTGAAAAATGTTTAGTTCTTCATTTCACGTTCGGTGGGAATAAGCTCATCAAGCTTAACTCAGATCATTGAATTTAATAAAAATTACCTATAAAATTAAGAATTGCAAAATATAATTAATATGCCAAACAAATAAACGACAATAATCATCCTCACCCTCCTCCACTCCACATTTTTATAATAAATAAATATCTGCAGCCTAGGTCGTGACAGGTTGCTTCCGCCACAAAGTAAGTACATGAACGTAGGTTGTTTACTGTTTATTTTTATGAATTCAGGTAAGCGTGATGGAAATGTACAGGATTTATGATAATGATCACACCTTATCGAGGAATTTTACCAAACACAGATAAACCCGATATTAAAAAAAATCGCTGGTTATAATACACCAATTATTGTAACGCTAACCCGTTATGATTTCTATCCATTATACAATTTATTGATTTCAGGCAATCAGAAAACACCTCACTGAATAGTTAATTTTAAATTTTAATTAGCAATGTATTGTTTATTGATTGACTAAGGGTCTATTTTTTTATTCAACCCGAGCGAGCAGTGCTACTCACCCAGTGTGAGCTGAGTTCAGTGTAAAATTATCCAGAATACACTCAACATAAATACATTTTTATAAAAACAGAAGTGAAACTCTGTTTTTATAAAAATAATTTTTTTGACATATGACAAACCAATAAAATTACTGCATATGACAACATATGTTTCATGTGCTTCACATTTTTGTAATAAATAATTTAAAAAGTTTTTATTGTTCTTATCGTACATATAAATACTTAATAATAAACAATGGATGAATTTCTATTAAGTATTTTATCAAAAAATATGAATGAAATTGTCGAATCAGACGGTAGTGATTTTGAAAATGTTGAAGACAGTGCGGACAAAATTAAAAATTTTTGTGAGGAGATTGTTCCGACGTTCAGTAACTTTCAATTCAAAAGCAATTTTCGAATGCCAATTTCAACATTTAATAGTTTATGCAAAGACATTCATGGCCTTAATATTAGGATCTTGCAACCGGGGAGGACCGAAATTAATATTGAGAAACAGGTGATGATAGGATTGTGGTATCTCGGGAACAGAGAAACTATAAGGTAAAATACATCCTTTATTATTAAGTTTTATGTCGGATAATTAATTTAATCTTTTTTAAACAGATCAATAGCAGGACGGTTTGGGTGCGCAAACTCGACAGTGTGGATAATCGTAAAAAACTTCTGTCGCAAGCTTCTGCGACTAAATGTTGAAAAGGAAATTATTCGCTGGGCTACGGATATTGAAAAGAGGGATACTGCGAAATATTTTAAGCAAAAGCACAGATTCGGAGGCAAGATTACAAAATATATGCCATTATCAATTAAATTAATTGATAATGGCATATATTTTGTAATTTGGTAATGGTACATATTTTGTAGTTTGATATTTAATTTTAGGTATAATAGGAGCAATTGATGGAAGTCACATTCCTGATTATAGGCAATTGATGGAAGTCACATTCCTGTCAAGCATCCCAATTCCTATGTGTGCAGAAAGGGATTTCATTTCATATTATTGCAGGTAGTCTGGAATGAGAGATTAGAATTTATCCACACGTATGCGGGGGAATGCGGATCAATTCATGATTCGCGATTGTTATCAAAGTCAAATTTACCACGCCGAATTTCATCAGGTAATAAGATGTACATGTATACATAAATACATATTAAACACAATTTTAATTAGGTGATGCCCCAATTAATGCCAATGAACATTTGCTTGGCGACGCAGCATGCGCATTAAAAACATGGCTGCTACCCCCCTTCAAAAACAGTGGGAATTTAAGTGACAAAAAGGTTACATATAACATTCATTCAAAATGCAGAATTATGATAGAAAGAGCTTTTGGGCTCTTAAAGCGGCGTTTTCGGCGATTAAAGTACATAGATTCAAGAAATCCCGTATTAGCACCATTATATGTTGGAGCGTCATGTATTCTTCATAATTACATATTTCAAAAAGAACCCGAAATTGACTCGGAATTTATTGATGAGAGTGAAGCTGAAGATACAGACTTAACAATAGAAGCAGACGAGGTTGATTCTGATGAAAATCTGTCATCTGATGATGCATCCATAAAAAAAATGGCAATAGTTAATGACTTATTTTAATCAAACACAAATTTTAATTATTATTTCAATATTTTCATATTCATTCAAAATATTATTTCATTTTTTTATTTAAATAAACAAAATTCTTTAATATCACATTTCCATTATTTGGTTTTATTTTATATTATTGTCGCACTAGGATGCCTGCCCGTGAGATGCCCTGCAATTTTTTCAATGGCAACTGTGTATCTCTCCATCAATCTTAATTTAGTGTTTCTATAAGTTTCGGTTTGATCTTGCAAAGCTTTTTCCCGTTTACGTTTCGAAGTGGTTTTCTCGCTTACATTTGTAGTGTAGGGCTGCATCGTATTGACCAATCCAAATGTTTCGAGATCTGGCGTATCAATATGAATACTGGTATCGTAAAATGTGGCAACAGCTCTTATCTCAGGCGGATTCTTTTACGATTTCGTCTATTGCATCGTAATAGGTGTACACTTTTCTATTTTTGCCCGTTGTCTCGTTGTACTCTTTAGTTTTTTTGTACTGACGTACTAAGCTCTTCCATTTATTTTCCACTTGATCCCACGTCACGTTCAAATTAGTTTCCTGGTTAAGTTCATCCGCGGTTTTCTGGAAAACGTTTCTCTTCACTCCTGTCGATAGTTGACCATAATTATTGCTAATTTAGTTTATCATGCTAACGGTCAGTTCATGTGGCCATTTAAAACCTGAAATGGTGTAGTTTAATTTTAACAAGCAAAATGGATATTAACTAAATAATTTATAATAAAATTCTTACTTCCTTGTCTTGCTCGACTAATATCCATTGTTGATTTTTTATTTATTTTCAAATAATAATTTTATATTTTATAATATTAAAAATTAATTTGCACTTTTGCTGGCGAAAATCTATTTACAATTGAGGTTATGTGTTTTAACTCTACTATGCACCTACATTCATTTCGGAGTAAAAAATAAGGATCTGTGTATACTTCGTGTACAGTTCAGTGCACAATAAAAAACATAGAGTACAGGGTTAAATTACTCAGATTGAATAAAAAAACACGGAGTAAATTTTTGACAGCGCACTGCTCGCTCGGATTGAATTAAAAAATAGACCCTTAGAATCAATAAATTACTCCAATTTTCCGAAAATGGGGTTTTGATTAAAAATACTTTGATTTAAATTTTTTTAGTGAAAAAATAAAAACAAAATGTTTTAGTAAGCGATTAAATTATATTAAGCGTTTTTATGTGGCAAAGGTAAGTGATATTGATGTGTGCCGCCATTTCGCAATAGATCACTCGTTTCAACTCAATTTGAGAGTAAAAATTGATATTTCAGGTGAGCAAATTTATTTCACGAAGAGCAGAATTTTATTACACTGATTTTTATCTATATAAAGGAATCAATCATGCACTTGTAGTACTAGCGAATTTTACAATTCCCCTTTAAACACTTTTAACAATTTTAATTTAATTGTATTGAACGTGTAATAAAAATTAGCAGTTCAGTCGCTATAGCCTGATGTGATGATTGAAAAATGATTTATTTTTCACAATCCTCGTCAGATGTCAGATCGAAACTGAATTGCAAAACTCTTAACAATTTCTCCTCTTCGTAAAATTATTATATCTGGCTAATTCCGGAATAACCAAATGTTTCAAATTTATTTCATTTCACTTTGCCAGGATTTTCATTTTAGAAAGTGTCCACATGATAAGCATAATTAATTTTGTGTGTTTTGCACGATTAAAAAACTTAAAAAAAACAATTGGTTGAGTATGTCGCAGATGATAATAACCAGCTGCAATCACTGAACTGTTGATTAAATTCACGTTTTTATGTGCAGATTCTGTCATTGTGTAAATGTTGCTTATAAATGCGCCTTTACAGGTGGTGTAAGGTTGTACCCAAGTAACCAAAAATGGTGATGACAAAATGTTAAGCCGATTGAAAAAGTTGACGATTTGGGACATTTTTGGAGGGGTGGTGGTTTAAAGTTGTAGTTCTATTATCTTACCAACTCTTTTTTGTGTACATAATTTTTGGTTTTTAAAGTGGCATTAATGACCATCCAAAATTTACAATTTATTTATATAATTTGAATATTTTCTCAATTATTGCATTATTTTCACATATTTCTACGTGTTGCATTATCCACTACAACATTATTTTTGATGTGAAAACATCTTTAGCGGCAGGAGTAAATAAAAAATTGTACAGAAATAATGTTACGGAAACAAAAGTGCCGAACAATAGTTATTTACGTCACAAGGACGGTGAATGAGTTGTTACAGTACGAGTTCGACGTTTATGGACGAGGCGACGAAGGAGCCGAGTCCAGAATTTTGAACGAGTACTGTAACTATCATGTACGTGTAACGTATAACGTTTTATTTCATACTAAATGGGACATTAATTCGATTTTTTCATTTAAAATTAAAACTTAAAGTAAAAACATGAGTTTGAAATTTAGAGAAAATCAATCCAAATGATTATCAAGTTACCCTACTTAGTTATTTTTTTTTGTTTGGTTTTACAGTCTACTCTACTGTAATAGCTCGTTTTCCGGACACTTTTGTTCTCTGACGTAATGATTCATTTCCCGGACTGAAATCAATCACGTAAACATTGATATTCGGTATAGTATGAAATAAAAAATATTGCGTGTATGTATGAATATCGAAAAGAACAAAATATAAATAAAACGTAAAACCAACGCAAAATCTACGCATGCTTATGCAATATACAACATCATCCAGCATTTCAAAAACAAAATGAGCCGAATACAAAAAAAATTTAAAAAAAAAACCGCCTACTTTAATTTATTTTGATGTGAAAATATCTACTATATTTGACCGCAGCAGCAATTGTTTTTGAAAATGAAAATTACATACGAGCAAAAGGATCTATGCATGTGTAATGTGACTCAAAAAAATTAAATGAGAATAGCAAGCTGTGAAAATTGCACATACATTAGTACATAATAAAATAATAATTTTAAAATTGTTTAATCGGTATGCTTTCTTACAAGTATTGCTTATGCTGTTGATGAGGTTGGTTATAGAGTGTTTCGCGCTACTAACTTTCCAATATTGTAAAGATTTTATGGTCAACGTTGCGCCCAAATAGAACCGCTTTATTTAATTTATTTTAAACTGATCAGTGACAAAACGATGCCATTTTGCTTTGTTCAGTAAGTTTGCCGTGACCATTTACTACTATGGAATCTTAAACAAGTTTGCCGTGTATGAGCAATGGTATATTTCAAAGCGTACATGGCAGGATTAGGTGATTATCTTAACAGAACTGTACTTTTCTCATGCTCACTTAATGTCAGTAAGGTTCGTCCTTCAAATTCAAAATAGAATACTACCCTATTGACTTTTTGAACCGAAAATGTAACTTATAGTTAAAATTCTGAGCGAACAACAGCCGTCTTTATGCAGTGGTTTCTCCGCCTCATCGAAATGGCTTGAAATGATTCAATAGATATTTTTAGATAAAGATTTTCACATAAATCTTGTGCGAGTTGAGAGTGAAATCGCTCGTTGTTTTTTTTATGTACATAAGTATATATTTTTCATCTCACAAAAAAACTTTTTAGACAATATCGTTGTCGATCAAAAATTCAATACGGTCGAAATTGCGTTGTTTTAGTTTTCATTCGCTTTTTTAATTTTATTTGTAATTTTTGGAAAATATTTTTTCCAAGCCATTAACAATTTTTTTAAGAATATTTTCTTCTAATTTATTGAGGTATGTTTTTAATTCTTTGTATCTGCAAAAGGTATGATTTTTTGTGGGGTATTTTGTTTAATTTGTGTATCTTTATACAGTCAGAAACATTCAGATGTATACGGCTCATATTTAGAGGGAAATTTAAAGATAAAGTTAAAAACCAAACAGAAGATATCATATTTAAAATTTTATTTTTTATCAATAATGTTATCACAATAATATATTTACTTCATATTTATGTATTTTTAAAATAAAAAAAGTAAGAAAAAAAAAAAAAAATGTTTCGTTGATTTTAATTTGCCGTATACATCTGAATGTTTCTGACTGTATATATTTTTTTATTATTGTAATTATTAGGCATTAAAGATGACTAAAAATCAGTGATGAAAAACGTTACGTTTAACACACTACATAACGTTATGTGTAACGTTACCATAACGTTATGTGTAACGTTATACATTTTTAATATTTTTGTGTAGCCGACGAATTATGTAACGTTTTGACACAAAAACGTTATGACATGAAAAAATAAAAAATAAAAAAAAAATAAAAAAAAATAAATTTAAAAAAAAATTATAATAAATTATTTTAATTAATAACATAACGTTATAATGTGTAACGTTACACAAATAACGTTTTTCATCACTGCTAAAAATTCGAAACGTCTGTCGTATAAATAAATTTGTAATTAATAATACTGTCTATAATAAGCTGTGTTTTAATATAAAAGTTCGAATAACAGACAGTTCAAGAACCATAAACAGAAATTTTATTATTATAACATGTTATTTTTAGCTAATTCAGTCGCGTTTTCTGTGTGAACTGGTCGAGAAACATTTAGGACTCTTTTATTCTACGTAAGAATTAAAACTACCCTACAACGCACTTGTTTGCTCCAAAACATGACATGCTTGCTGAACACCTGTTACGGGTGTTTTTTGTTCGTGATATAGCCCAGTGCAGGAGTTAGTTTGGGAGACCCGGGATATAGGAAACGAACTGAACTCCAACTCACTTCAGTAACCAAGTTGCCCAGATTACTCCTTGAAGTGGTTGGAGCTCAGGAACGCATCCGCACCCAGTCGTCGCAGTAATCCGATCCGATCACCACTTCCGTGCCGCACGTTGCCGTGGACGACACTTTTGAAATGGTGATGGACGAACCAATCCTTGGCTGGGCTTGCTTCCGTAAACAGAACATCTCAAGACATCACTACGGCTTGATGTCGGACTAGCACAGTCTCTAGGGGTGAATGGGTTATTCCGAACTGAGATTTTAAATAAGCCGCTTTTGGTGTTCCTTTTCATCAGCTAACAATTCACTAGAGACACTCACCTAATGTACACACACACAAATCACCACCGCTACACTTGATCACTCCCTGAAAGTTAGAAAATTAAAGACACATTGCCTGTTCTTTCTACTACGTTATAAAAAAAATAACTTTTTATTAGACCGAAAATTACAATATTTATTTGGTTTATTGTTGTTTTGCTTTTCCTGAATACTTCTTTCGGACGACGCGTAGTCGGCAAAAAAAAATAATCAAAACAAGTTTTTTTTCCCCCAATGATATCGCCGAGTGCACAGATAGCCCCCAAAGTGGGCTCTAAATAATTGAGTGATGACCCTAGGATGAAGAGCTCTGTATCCTCGCTAAGATCACTATAAGTAAACAAATAAAAAAAAACCCACGCCACGCAAAAAAAATGACAGTGCCTCTGTGCAGTCACGATACTTACCAAGGTTCCTGTAGTTAATTACCCCCTCCGTCTATGCATCGTCCAAAAAAAAGAAAAACTACTTGTACTGGAAGTCACTATTGGTCTTCTATATTCTCCGCGTATGATGAGAATGCTGCTACGCCGCTATACCGTGCTGGTTCAGTGCCAACAAAATGCTGCTTTACGTGTTAATCCTCTTTCCTTTTCCTTTTTGTTGTTGGCGAAAACTTGTATGATTCAATTCTCCTGTCAAGCTGGTTAAGTAATGGTTTTTGACACGGGTATGGTTATAATTATTTCCAGCTTTCACCCGCAGCCTTACTTCATCACACCATCACTCCACAGAAATCAAAATGGCTCCACCGCGTGGTAAACAACCTGCCGGTATTTTATTTGACACACTGACGACAAAAACAAACAATCGGCGTATGTAAAATTCTACCTTTTTTTTGTTTTTTTTTCTTTAGGTATTTGGTTTTATATTGGTTTTAATTAAACTTTTCGTTTTGTTTTCTTTCTTTTTTTTCAGAAAGACTAAATTTTTTTGTAGTCTCGAATAGCATTTTGCCACTCTTTATATACTACACTGCGCCAATTAAAAAACGGAACAGAAATTTTCTTCGAAAAAATACCCAGATTTGAACGCTTGTATCTTATGCCTGGTTTCACAGAAAAATAATCAATCTCTAACTAATATTTCCTCCCTTTCTTCTTTTATGAAATTGCGTTTTGTTTCTTAATAAAATTTCAATGCAAGTTGATTATATTTTTTTTTTACATAGAAATATTTAGCCTCCAGCTAATTATTTAGCTGGACGAAATTGGGCAGCTAAATATTTAGCTCTCCGGTTAAAATTTTCATGTAAAAAAGAAAAAAAATTAGCATGCGTTAAATTTGAATAATGAAATAAATCGCAATTTCATAAAAGAAGAAAGAGATGAAAATATTACAATAATATTTAACTGTAGATTGCCGGTGTTTTTTGTGAAACCGGGCATTAGTGAAATAGCACCTTTCAAAAAAAAATTCGGTTTCTAGTTGAAGGAAATTTTGTTTTCTTTTCGATACTGGAAACCGTTTTATTTTATTTTGTTTGTTTATGACTTTTTTGAGTAAAACAAAAGGTGTCTAAAAAAAAAAAAATTGCTGCTGTTTGAAACTGTAAACGAACTTACTCGATATTTCATTCCAAAATCCAAATCGGCCATTTTATAGAGAATTTAGGAACCTTGCAAAATGATCCTAGAAACATTTCTGTGCGGCCACTCCTTGTCGAGTTATTGAAGTTTTAGTGTTTTAAAGTTCTCGTGTTAAAGTGACTTAACATTTTATAGTAGAATGCTAAGTTTACAAGAAAAAAAAAATTACTTCTACGCTTTTTGATACGTTTTCCCTAAAACTTCAATAACTCGACAAGAAGTGGCCGCACAGAAATTTTTCTAGGATCATTTTGCAAGGTTCCTAAATTCTCTATAAAATGGCTGATTTGGATTTTGGAATGAAATATCGAGCAAGTTCGTTTACAGTTTCAAACAGCAGCAAATTTTTTTTTTTTTTAGACACCTTTTGTTTTACTCAAAAAAGTCATAAAAAAACAAAATCAAATAAAACGGTTTCCAGTATCGAAAAGAAAACAAAATTTCCTTCAACTAGAAACAAAATTTTTTTTTTGAAATGTGTTATTTCACCAAGATACAAGCGTTCAAATCTGGGTATTTTTTCGAAGAAAATTTCTGTTCCGTTTTTTAATTGGCGCAGTGTAGTTTCGCTTTCTCCCTAAGGCTAACAACGCCTCTATCTGTAACCACCTCTTACTAAAAAATGTGTACGCAACCAGACAAAAAATGTGTTTATGTGTTAAAATTGTGTTACGGCAAACAACAGAAAAAAAAACCAAACACCACCATCTAGTGGTCGTTGTTTTATCTGTTTTGGCCGGTGTTGTTGTTTGTTTGTAGGTAAATTTTTCAAAGTTTTGTTTTAATCTATTCTGTTTGTATTTAATTTTAATTATATTTTCTTTTATCCTTCAGAATTACGGGAACATGAAAAAAAATAAATTCAGAAACCAAGTCAGATGAGTACATCTAATTTTAGAACCAGATTCTTTGTGTAACATGTTGATGTTTTTACTTTCAGGTTATACTAATGGAACTGGACATGAGCAACAAAACACCTTATCCAGTACTAATAAAATGCAATTCAGACGCAATATCCGATTCGAGACGCTGAGGGAGTAAAATTATATAATTAGATAAATTGGAACTAAACGGAAAACAAAGTTTGTAGCGGCTACGGTACCAAAAAAAAAAATATACAGTACGTGAAGACAAGAACTAATTAATGAAAAATAAAAAAATTGAAAAAAAAATGAAAAGGGACTGTGGTTATAAATAAGAAAATTGGAGACAATGCCATGCATCGTAACACACCTTAGAGACATGTTGTTAATCAGAGCATCAGGAATTCATATGACCGTAGATGAGTTAGATGAGGTGCGACACACAATTGAGTTGTTAACAGAGGAAGATAATAGGCTCTTCAAAAACGCTCCAATGCCTATGAATGTTAGATTTTTGAAAACAATCGTCAAATCGGGGGTTTCATCTTATAAGGTATAAAAGTTCCTGTACCATCACTTTCCGGATGGTCTACCGCTTGGCGAGTTGTATGATGACGATGATGGAAAATAATGGATATGACATAGTATAGTGACACAGCTTACAAATTTGAATTTTTGTGGTAATATTCCAGAAAGATATATTTTTTGGATGTATAATATAATTGCTCACGAAGAGCCTTAGCCTGAAGAAATGCAACCTATTTAGAATACACTGAAGCCTATGAATTTTTCAAAATAAGATCTTCAAATATCTGAGAAATGGAACATTCCTAAAAGAAATGTTCATGTTCAATTAGTCAAGGGGTACTGCTCAGTGTTTGGCGTCGATGCAAATACCAGATACATAGCGGTCGCTAAATTAAAATTGAAAGACGTTACATACGTCGGAAAAAATACCAGGTGACTTAACACATATCGGATTATCTCTCAGCTTGGGCGATTTAAACCAGGGCATGAATTTCTTTGAGATGTTAAAAGGGTTGGCTACCAATAATATAGAAACTGTAAATACGGAAAAAATCCAGATACAAAAAAATTCAGAAAAACAAAAATCCAAAAAACTAAAATCCAGAAACACAATTTCAAAGTGCGGACCAAGTTAAAATTAAAATTTATAAAATGTCTACCAAATTCGAGCTTTTCCATAAAGTTCTTAATATTCATGATAATGGAAATTGCTTCGTCAAGCTTTCAGAAACAGATCAATATTGCGGGATAGCATCATATTCCCGAACGAAACATGCCCGATATTTATATGCAAATCCCCCTCCAATTGGTTATGGAACTCCAGCTCCAAAAGTAGCAGAATCGATAACAAGAGCTATGGATTTCAATAGAAACAATAAAGGAAAGATAGATCGGAGATTATACAGTTAACAAGCCATATTGGGATAGTGACAAAGAATATCCTTTCGAGGAGATAAGTGGGAATTGCCATGCTGGAGAAATAAAAGAAATGTGACATAAACATGTCAACTTTTCAATTATGTTATGGCCACCCCTGAACACAGAGAACTTCTCAAAATGCCTTAAGTTTCTGAAACATGAAACAATTTGGAAACCAACAAAACAATTACACTAGGTCAAACCTTAAAGATAGAAAATGAGTCCTATTTCACCAGGCCTTTGTGGAAAGATGTTAATGTTGAACATTTGAACACAGGAAACCAAGGGTGGTTTGAAAAACTAAAACCTTATATGAGAGGAAACAGTTATGTAGAAGCGGAATGTTAATGGGTATGCACAACGCATTGTCTACAACTATAGGTCTCCTAGCATGTAATTATAAAAACTACGCATATACTGAAATGGTCATGTTAAGATCATGAGAATGTTCTATGACTTTATATCTAGCACATGAGCCAGAATCAACATTCCTTGTGTTCAATCGGGCAAAAATGATAAAAAATATCATGATTTTTTTTATCGCGTTTGCCATGAAACGCACTCATTTATCACGAAAAAAAACCAAGTTTTTTTCAGTTCTAGCTGTCAGAAGAAATAAATTTGATTTGATATTTTCAGTTACTTGTGTGCATAACTAAATTATAATTTTTATTAGAAATAAATATGTATTTAAAATGATAAAAAATAACCAAATTCAATTTATAAATAAGAAAATTTAATTCAAAAATTGACGATATCGGTTTTATTGTTGTTTGGAAAACGCATCAAAACAAATTGACATTAAAAATCAATTTATCATTTTTTTTATACATTTTGGCTGTTCAATCGGGTTTGACGTACAGTATTACGGAATAAAGTTAGAGTGTCTAAAATATCATGATATTTTTTATAATTTATATGAAAAAATTATAGAAAATTTACATCATGGTATCAAGATTAGAAATTCGTAGCTCAATATGGAGTAGAAACCACAATATTGAGACCTGTGGCACTATTCTGGTTTTCCCGGGGAATTCCGAATTGGGAATTGTTTTATTGTCAGTTTTTAGTGTATTTTGGTTTTCTTTTTTCCAAAGCATACTAGATTTTGGGGAAACATATTTCAATTTCATAGCAATTTTGTTGTTTATTTTTCCCTAAAAATTTGGCTGGGAATTATTTTTTCCCAAAACATGAACAAAATGCCAATCGCTCAGTATGCTTTCGAAAAAAGAAAACTAATATACACTAAAAACTGACAATAAAACAATTCCCAATTCGCAATTCCCCGGGGAAACCAGAATAGTGCCACTGGCGGGAAAAACCCTCCTTATGATTTATACTCCATGATCAAGGGAACATCTGTACAGGGATTTTGGTCGCAAAATGAGGATTGAGGATTGAGAATTTTGTATATGTACACGGTGTATAATATACATTTTGCTATTGTGTGCCGTCAAATATTTGTATTGTATTAGTGTATTTTCTCATGCGTTTTCTCATGGGGTAAGTATCAAAAACAAGCCAAGCGGGTGAATCGGTTCAAATTTTTGGTGCTTATGCTTGCCTTGAGTTATTTTTCCCTTTCTTCTTACTAGTGGAATTCATTCGTTAATAAAAAACCAAAACAAAATACATAAACGTAACCAAAATAATTTCTCGCAAATAAAAAAAAAACAAAAAGCAACATAAAATAAACGAATGATTTTTAATTTATGTATTCTTCGTCGCCTCCGTTCGTAATATTTTTAATTTTTAAATTTTGAACAAAGGAACCAAAACAGAAAGTAAGAAAATAAAATGATTTTGTTTATTTTTTTAGTATTTTGTTGCCTTGCAACTCGTGAGGGTTGTTCCTTTACGATGTTATGTCGAAGTGTGGGGACATTTTATTCTAAACAAAAAAAAAATTGTATATAAAAAAAGGTTACGCAAGTTAAAAAGGAAAGTAATAAAATAAACCATCTCGCTTTTTTATTTGCTGTGTATATGCTAGAATAAAATTTCTCCAACCTCAGACATAACATCGTATAGGAGCAACCGACCATCATGAGTTGCAAGTTGCAACACAATACTAAACAAACAAAATAAACAAAATCGTTTTGTTTTCTAGCTTTTTTGTTTTTTTTGGTTAATATTTTTTATTTTGAGTCTCTCTCGCTTCGTAATTTTTAAATTTTTTTTTTTCTTCGGAATTTGTTGTTCTGTCTCAGTCTCTCTTAATACATCCTCTCAATCGTTCTCTTCTGAGCTTATTCCTCTTATTTGTATCATGTTATCCCTATTACTCGCGTCACTTTATCTCTTTTATTTGCATCATATTCATATTAAACGAAAAACTGAAAGAAAAAATGCATATTCAACACCAATACAATTTACCAATACTATTGCCTTCCGGTAATCCTCAAATCAATCCTCATTTTGCGACCAAAATCGCTGTCCTGTAGCACAAATGAATATGGAAATCAATCTTTTAGGAACAGAGTTCAAGATCAAAATAGCTGTAGCGACGTAAGAAACGTAAGTAAATTAGAACGAATAGAGAAAAATCCATTGAAAAGAGATGGTAATCAAAGCAGAAGTGATAGTCGTTTCTGATGAAGGGCTGAATCCATGGTGTCAAGGACAATGTCATTTGGAAGAAACCACACTTAGGGAAAGGTTTGCAACAAATCAAAAAGAAAAGGATTATATCAAAATCATTCGGGATCCGAGAAATCCATTTTCTCCCAATCTCGAAGAAGAAATGAGTTGATCTAAAGAGAATGGCACAATCATCTTTTCCACCATAGAGACCCCTCGGAATATACATCACTATATTAAGAGATTGAATAGAGCAAGAGTTATGCCGAATAATGAGAAAATTAAAGAAGAGATGCTTACTGAAAGAAATTATTTGGAGGCATTAGAATTAATAAATATTACTGACCCTACAACGCTCTTGTTTGCTCCGAAACATGACATGTCTTTTGCTGAACACCTTAGAGACATGTTGTTAATCAGAGCATCAGGAATTGATATGACCGTAGATGAGTTAGATGAGGTGCGACACACAATTGAGTTGTTATCAGAGGAAAATAATAGGCTTTTCTAAAACGTTCAAATTCCTATGAATGTTAGGTTTTTAAAAAATCGTCAAAGCAGGGGTTTGGGGGCGGCAGCCCCCATCTTCTACGGTATAAAATGAATTAAAATAATATTTCAAACATTTGTAAAATTTAGAAAACTTTATTGTTCCGGATTTTGTATCAAGAATCAAGAATTTTTCTATCAAGAATTCAGATTCTGATTTTTGGAAGGAATTATAATAATTTCCTGGTCTAGACAATATAGAATATCAGTTGAAAACAAATCACACAAGTTTTCCGTTCCGTGCAAAATTGGTGTTCCAAATTTTAATTTTTTTGACTTTTTCAGTACTTAGCCTTTGTAGGGACTTGTGGTCATTTCAGACTAATTTGGATTTTATTTTTGCTATTCGCTAAATTAAGGAGTAGCATTTAACTTCAAATAGGATATAATAGGTTTGTTTGTCTTTAAAAATAAATTCTACAAAACACTCGTAATAACTTGTGTTGGTTTCTTTAAGGGAGAACACCACTGTGAGATTTTCAAAAAATCGATTTTTTTTTTGCCTTTAAAAAATCATTTAGACCCTTAAAAATATGATACAAATTCGTTTATAGCTAAAAAAAATTTTTTTTAGAAGGTTTTCAAGCATTTTCCTGAGAGCTCTTATTGAGAAGCTATTGATACCAAAAACTTTAAACGCGTTTTTCTCGAAACCGTGTTTTGGAAATCTGCACGCAGCAGAACTCAATCAATTTTTGTTCAATCGACTTGAAAATTTAACTGTAGCTTCTTAAATAGATTTAAAATCGAAGTACATGAGTTTTTTTTTATTCATTAAAAATTAAAAAAGATATACAATTTTTTATACGAAAATTATAGTCGAAAAATGAAACTTTTTCTTCAAACTTGTCTCAATTTTTTATTTTTTCGAATTTTTTAATTTCCTCATGTACTTCGATGCTAAAACTAATATATTTCATGAAAATATTTTATTTTTTGTTCCAGGAACAAATTTAAGACACTTCTACTGCGTGCAGCGGAGCGACTCTAGGCAAAATCACTTCTACTAAAGCTACTCTAGCGCCGCCATTTTGTATTTTTTTTTTACATAATTTTTTTTTCTTGATTACTTAAATATATGCCAAATATAGCCTAAAAGTTTTATTTTCTCTAAACCCAACCCATTTCTCAAAAAAAAATACCAAACTAAGCACTTGAAAATGGTAGGTCACAGTGGTGTTCTCCCTTAACAGAAAATGTTACATTCTTCTTCATTCGTCTTCACGGTTGCAAATGACTATTCAACAATTCAGAATTTATGTAACAGAAAATGTTATATTTACGATCGCAAATGACCATTCAAATATTTAGAATTTATTTGAACATTTTCTCAATTATTGCATTATTTTACAAAATATTTCACATATTTCTACATGTTGCATTATCCACTACGACAATATTTTTGATGTGAAAACATCTTTAGCGGCAGGAGTAAATAAAAAATTGTATAGAAATGATGTTACGGAAACAAAAGTGCCGAATAAAAAATATTGCATGTATGTGTGAATATCGAAAAGAACAAAAAATAAATAAAACGTAAAACCAACGCAAAATCTACGCATGCTTATGCAATATACAACATCATCCGGCATTTTAAAAACAAAATGAGCCGAATACAAAAATTTTTTTAAAAAAAAACCGCCTACTTTAATTTATTTTGTTGTGAAAATATCTACTATATTTGGCCGCAGCAGCAATTGTTTTTGAAAATGAAAATTACATACGAGCAAAAGGATCACAAATTATGCTTGTGTAGTGTAAGTGACTCAAAAAAATTAAATGGAAATAGCGAGCTATGAAAATTGCATTTTTTAGACCGTTCCCGTAATGGCTTTCTATATAAGGAAACGACGTTACGTGATATCAAACAGTCTCTCTTATTTTACCATCCAATTTATTTTTCTTATCGGTAGTTTTTTTATTGACAGCTGTACCCTGTACCAAACATAGCATTTAAGCGTTTTGTGGTTTCTGGAGTGGGTGTTCATGACAGGGAACCGAATTAAGCCTAACTATGTGGCATAATTGCCGAACATTTTTGTATGGAAAAGTTAATTCGTTTTCAAAATCAACTAAATCAGCGTCATTTATTTTTCAATACATACATTTTGCACAGTGAATTTAATTCATATTGAAAAAATATTAAATTGGCGCGGGATAAATTAAAATTTATCGGTGAAATTAATTCATTTTCTAAATGCATTTATTCCACCACAAAAATTAGAAGGTTCAAATACAAATATCGTTTTGGATGTTTCTCGTCAATCTTTAACAGTTCAAAATCTCAGGCCGAAGTGAAAAGGACCTCTTAGCCATAATTTCCTATAATCATTTACATTTTTTTTTCATGCACAAAATCTCAATAACTCATTCTCTCTCTCAAATGACTTTTGATTAGATTTGGCCTCTATTTTTACCAGTCAAACATCTCAAGCCGATATGATCATGCAACTAAAGATTTTTGGGGTTAGTCATCACCATCACTACAATTTTCGATTAGATCTGGTCTCCATCTTTACCAGACCAACTACACAAACGGATGTAATGGGGAGCTCAAATCCATAATGGCGCACATAATATCTCCAAAAATTTGTTAAGCTTTTCTTACATAAAACATCATGCAACTGAAGATTTGAAGGTACGTCATCACCCTATGATATTCGACTAGCTTTGATTTCCATCTTTAACAGTCCAACATTACTGGTCGATAAGATGAGGTCCTTTTAGACATAATGGCTCATATACACAAGTGAAAAAATTGTTAATTTTTTATACACAGAATCTCAAATAACTCAAGACTTTGGGAACTATTCATATACCACTCTCAGATTTTTGATTAGGTTTGGTCTCCATCATCAATGTCTCATGGGAATGTGGTTCTCACATAATAATACAAGTATTGGTTGATGGATGAATTGGCCGAAATGATCACTTTAAAAAATTGTTTTTTTTGCAAACTATATATCATAACCGTATCTGCGTTGCAGGCCAAGTCACTATACTTTCCTCCGCATAATTTGCCCAAAATAAAAATAGCAACCCTTAAATTTTGGGTCCTTAAAAAAATCTTTGCCAGCTAATGAAATTGTTTTTTAAAAATCGGTCTCTATGATTTTGAAGTCCATTAAAGGAACACAAACCAAAAATTTAAAAAAAAAAACGATAAACTTTTTTTTGCCCGACATTATTTAGGCAATATTAATTCCAACATTCGTTTCATGAATGGTGAGTAATTGCCGCATGATAATTGCGAAGAGACTAAATGCAGTCCAAAAATTATATTGCGTTCTTCGCCGATTTTGCCATCAAACGGAATGAAAATGGGCGAGGTCTTGCTTGATGTATGTGTACAGACATCAGTATTGCAATTTATCTCCCTCTACAAAATAATTTTTGACCATGTTTTGACCATTCTGTATTGACCATGTGCAGATATGTTTCGCTAGCGTCAGGGCTATGGAAAAGTGATTATGACCTTTTAGATATTTTGTGGCCGTCGATAGTCAATTTCGTTGACAGTCGTCCCTTGCTATTATGCAAACACTTTTTATCACAAATCCAATGAAAGCTACTTGGTTCAAATTTTTTTTCCAAGTTATACTCGTAACCATCGACCATAAGCTTGTCTGTAACGAAAATGTATATGGACATGTGCACAAAATTAAAATTTTTTTGTGGCACAAAAACAAAAGAATTGAATAAAAAACCCTCCAAGGTTTGAATATTGACATTTTGAAGAGCCCAAAAATAGATTGAATTGCAATTTGAGCATTATTACTTTTCAAGCAGGAAACTCAATATTGTACAATTCTATTTTGAGTAAATAGCCGCATTTCTTGACGAATATTGATCCGGATCAGATCAAAGTTTACATTGAAAACAACAACAATAGTTATTTATGGTACTAGTGAGCAAAGGCTCACGGATATCGCCTCGTGGGACAAACTTATCCCTCACGGATAATATCTCTTTGCTCACGAGTGGCATACAACGTTTTATCCAATAAATTTATTGAAATAAATGTAAATATCATAAATTAATAAGAAATAGTTCCATTTTGTGTTTTCACACTGTAGCATTGAATTTTGAAATACATTTTATCTTAGTGACCGTTTTTTAAATGTGACGTGTTTCTTTGACGAAAATTACAAAATTTACGAATAATTTTCCAATGACTACTCAACATTTTGTTATAACAATCCATAACTCACGTTGCCCCTAGCAGCGTGGGTTATACAATAACATTGGGTTATTTTACATTTTCTTTATTTGAAATCAGTCTAGTTATCGGGCTATTATATCAAAATTGGATAAAAATTTAAATTTTTGATTTTGATTGAAGATGATGATTTAGTTTTTTTTAAACTTTTCGTACGAAACACTCCCTGGAAAGCAGCGCTCTTGCGGTAAGTATTCTCTCTGTATGGAATAGTAAGTGTTGTGTTTACAATGGAAACGGAAGAAAAAAGTTCCGACGTAATTTGCGAATTGTCATTAGATGAGATGCAATGTGCCAAAAACGTGAAAAATAACGTCTTAAACAGACTCGACGGACATCTCAGCTAGGCCAAATCTACAAAAAGAAAAAAGAGGCCCTCGAATATGAACTCACTAGGTATGATTCTCGCTCAATCTTTATAATTCCAAGATGTAGAATAACTTCGAAAACTATACAATTTTTGGCTGCACGACAAATCATTACAGGAATTCGGAGCCGGCCAACCAGAACTTCTCAGTCTGAATCAGGTGGACAATCGGTCCAATCAGGCGACACATCAAACAACAAAGAAGTCGTGCGGCAGAACTGAGACTGAGAAAAGATTACGGCACTCTAATTCAAGTTGTTGATTTAAAAAAACGGTCTTGTATTTATTGGAAAAAACAATATATTCATTGTGTGAAGAAAAATGAATCCTTGCGTCAAAAAATAATTTGTTCTCGTGATAAAATAGAAGAATTGGGAAAGATTATTGCTGGGTTGAAAACCATTCTGCGACAGCGATGTGATGTCAACTTGCGGACACAAAAGGAACGAATTGCTCGGGCAACTTATGTAAATAAACAAAGAGTGAGACAGAAATACCAAATACTTTCAAAATATTATAGAAATGTAAGACACGTATCAAATTATGGAAAAGTGGTTGAAAACTGGAGAACAGAAAAAATGAGGTTATAGAATTTTATTACTTGCGGGATGAAAATTCTTTACAAGCGCCAGGGATCCGTGATACAATCAGTAAGAAGCAAGTTAAAAACAAAAAAGATTTTTGTGTGACACGGTCGATAACCTCTACAAAAAATACATTTCTAGTGTTGAAAACTCAGTCTCAAGATCATCTTTGTACAGTCTTAAGCCATTTTGGGTTATAAAACAAAGCATTAATTCTAGAGACAACTGCCTTTGCAAACTACATACTAATTTCCAGTTTCTCTTAGACAAGCTGAATACTTTACGTGTTATTCCAACTAAACTAACCGGATGCAGGAGCTTTTAGAATTATGGTGCTGCGATGTCGATAACAAAAAGTGCGTAATGCGGCAATATGAGCACTGTAAAACCCGCGCAGTCCCCAATAACGAAATTTTGAACCAAATGACCTGGTACTATTGTTGGATTGTTGAAAAAATTGCCAGACCTGGATCCAAAGGCAAAATGTATAACGTTGTGAGGACGACCCGTAAAAGGATTATTTGTTCAATAGAAGACCTGATCAAGAAATTCCATAATTCATTCTTCATTATTTTACAATTACGCACCAGTTCAAAGAACTCAGATTTTTAAAAGAAAATCTAATGAAAACGAGGTCTATTATTTAATAATTGACTTTTCAATAAACTATGTATATGCAAATGTAACGAGCAGGTTCATGGCGCGCATTTCGGAGCTTCCAAAAAACAAGTGGGCGGGTTTTATTGGAAAAACCAATCTGCATCTGAAAATTTACGGCATGATGCGGTTTCAATATGGGCTCATTTTCAGCCCATATAGGAATTAATAAAAAGTCTTGTGCCTAGCGTTATGGTTCTAAATTTTCAGAGTGATGGACCGTCAACTCAATATAAGAACAAAACAAATTTTTTTTTATTACAACGTTTGTCCTCAAAAATGAGGACTCAAAAATGTAACTTAGAATTTCACCTCAGCCGCCCATGGAAAAAGCATAGCTGATGCTGCTGGTGCAATAAAGGGTTATGTTACCGTGCAGTGACACACGGACAAAATATTTTGGGTGCAGAAGACCTAGTGACTTTGGTAAATCAGAAATGTCTCAAGATAACCGCTATTCTGATAGAAGAAGATGAACATAAACTGATAGATGTTGACGTAAACTGATAAACTGGTAGATGCAAGAGGATTGCCCACACCATGGAATGAGCAAAAGCAATATGAATTACTCCTACTATGGAAAAAATGCCATTTGTGGGCGAAAAACTATAGATTAGTGGCAGAGTTTCATTATAAATATTGGACTAAAATATCTGCACATCCAAGCGCGCATGACAGCCTGAATGATTTCATCTCATGCCTTTATGTGCCGTAACAATCTCCAATGAGTGTTCATGCGGATCGACCAACGAATTTGATACCTAAAATATAAAAGAAAAGAAACAAAGAATCATTTGATCACACAATAAATAATCCTACAAACTTATCTAAATAACAGCTGCAAATCAAATACCAACTCCAGTGATGAAACTCGTCCAGTACAGCGTATTTTTTTTTATTATTTATTATATTATATAATGTATCTAAAACAAAATAATTTTAAATATTCATGTCTTTATAACACTTGCATTATATAAAGTAAATACTTACGTTCAATTATTAAATTATATCCATTTTTTCATAAATCTTTTGTAAAAAAATTTATTTGTAAACAAACTATTTGTCCTTTTGACAGATCGTTTATATTCGTGAAAACAATGATGTACTAAAATGTATAGCAAACATACTATGTATAACATTTATATACAAATATTTTACGATAGATGGCTTTAGCCATAAAATAATTATATTAATTATTGTAAGATTTTGTAAAAAAATAAAATACTTTGTCAAACACATTCGAGATAAAGAGTCAAAACAGTCGTTTTATTTAACCATTTGTGAGTGAACCTGAATAAACGAGAGATACCGCACCGATATTTATTGAACCGCACTCAACTGGATAAGAGAAATATACAGCAAAACCTCCTACTTTGGACACATTTCTATTTTGGAAACTCCTATATTTTGGACACTTTCATTCAGTCCCTTGAAAAAATGCTCCTTTTCCTCTATATATTGGGCAACCTTTATATATTGAAAATTGGACAACAAAAGCAATCAGACAGCGAAAATGTTGAATTAACTATGGAATTAATCTGAATTCAAAATAAAAATGTTGATGTGCACCTCATTAATTATTTATTAAAAAAAGAAGAAATTTTCCTTATATTGGACAGCTCCATAAATTGGACAGTCCCTTCGCTGTTCAATATATAGAGGTTTCACTGTATATATAACGAAGTTATCGAACCGCGCCCTAATTGGAGAAGAGAGATACCGCTATGACATATTGACCCCGCATTGATTTTGGAATTGCCTACACCGCCACGATAAATACGACCATCGCAACACACCCGGACACGCAAAACAATTACATTAATTAGAAAATAAAGCGGATTTGTTTAACTGGATCTAAGCCAATAGAATCCAAACGAGTCCAACGGCAGTACAATTTACATTGCTCCTTCGAGCCGGATATCCGGATTTAAACTGTGAGTAAAAACTTTATATTAATATTTCACAAATTCCGTGATTACTAAAATAAATTAAACGACATTCTTACAACAATATTTGCTTGCAAATCGATTTATCAGTGAATTTTAATTGAAGTGAAAATCTTATCCTAACGGTGAAACTAACTGTAATTCAAAATGGCGGAAACAAGAGCACTTAAACGCATTTTGAAAACTATCGAACAAATTAAGGCTCAAACAATAAATATCAATGAGAATACTCGCCTTAGCGAAATTAAAGCGTTTTTATCGCTTCTGTATGACGAATGGAATGATTTTGAGATTTTAGAAAGGAACCTCAAGGGTAAATTCGATGACGCGAATGCCGAGATGGTCGAGAAAATTGAAACGGGTCATTATGAATTAAAACAAAAATTAGTTAGGCTCGAAAAATCGCATGAGCAGAATAGTGCTAATCAAGGTGTCAATTCAATGGACGACCTTATTCTGAATCAATCTAACTTTTTACACGAAATTTCGAATTTAAATAAACGTGAAAGTGAGGTGCGTTTACCACGTGTAAATATTCCGACATTCAGTGGAAGATATTCAGAGTTTCCTTCTTTTCGAGATTTATTTGAAGCCTCCATACATAAAAATAGTGCTATAACAAAGGTACATAAACTACAGTACTTAAAAGAACTACTCAAGGGAGAGGCGTTTTCGTTGATAAATCATCTAAGTGTCACAGAGGCCAATTACGATGAAGCATGGGACAAAGTTAAACTTCGATATGATAAAAGGAAACATGTGGTGCACGCTTTGTTAAAACAATTTATGGAGCAACCAGCCTTACGCCAGTGTTGTCCAAAATCGCTTCGACATCTGGTAGATGTATCTGATGAGGTCATTCGCGGTCTAAAGGTACTGGGTGAATCAGCAGAAACTCGGGATCCGTGGTTGATCCATATATTGGTGAACAAATTAGACGACGAATCAAAAGAAGCATGGGCTCACGCGACTGCAGAAACTGATTTTCCGTCTCTGGACACATTCTTTAAATTTCTTAGTAAGAGAAGTGACGCGCTTGAAAGCCTTGATTCCATGCAGAAGATGAAGCCAAGTTCCACAAAACGAGTTGCAGCAATGTTAACCCAAGCACAAACCTCCTGTCCGTTATGTGCAGAGGAACATTATCTTGGAAAGTGAGAAATATATAGAACTTCCGATAACAGAACGCAAGCGGAGTGTAGCAGAAAAAAAGCTGTGCTTCAATTGTTTATCATCAACTCATGAGGCTGTCGTTTGCAGATCAAGATAACTACGCGATTATATGGTGATGCAAATGCAACAGTGACAATACCTGGACTACATTGGCGTCCCTTCGATAATACATTTACCTTCAAAGTCAGTCCGGAAAAAGAAGGTCCCATTACAAAACGAAAGTTGTTATCGGAAGCTTCAAGGGTTTTTGATCCGTTGGGTTTTCTATCTCCATCGGTTATTCTACTGAAAACCTTATTTCAAAAGATGTGGTTTCTGAAAATTGACTGGGATGATTCGCTACCTGACCGTTACAAAATCGAATACAAAAGGGTAAGAGAAGAATTTAAACACTTGTTACGATTCAGGGTTTATGGGAACCATAATCCGTTAGCGTTTGATGGAGAACTCCTGTCCCATTGTTACGATTCGCCTCGCACATCCTTCCTCGCAAACAGAACATCTTGCCATCACCACCTGCAGCGTTTGCGGCTATTACTCAGTCGAGGGTGGGTTCTGTTGGTGGTGTCTAGCAAAACCTTAAAACTGCTAGAATGTAACCATATATTATTCCTTACTTACGTCTACGATGTCCACTCATCTTTGTCAACCCCGCCGAACACAACAAAAAAATTATTGACGCATCATTTTAATTCCCATGACATAACAATATATTTTTAACAACAAAAAAATGTTCTTTGTAATAAGTTACAATATGTTTTATTTTTAACAATGTTTTTTCTTCCTCCGTTTTTGTTTAATCGACCTAACTGACTATCTAGTATTTTTTTCCCGTTTCTCTATATTTTCCTTTTGTTTTCTTTTTGTTATTACAACAAAAAAACAAATTTGTCGAAATAATATGTTGACGTTCAATAATACCGAACCGCATCCGGTGTAGAGTCCAATGAGCTCGTTGAACCCGCCACTGGAACCTGGAAGTAAATAACGAGAGAAAAAAAAATCCTGCCCTCCTCTGGGCCACAGTATTATATAGAAACACAAAAAAAAACAATAATCAGTTCATTTACCAGATTAAAGAAAAAAGGGAGACAATATAATAATAATAAAAACACATAAACAATAAAAAACTTACAAACTAAGTTGACACCTATGTATATGCAGGCTCTGGATGCCCCAGCTAACGATACCGTACCTATTGACGCTTGCTGTATGTAGTTATAGATGCCCGCTATATGGATAACCCCACATGGGTACAAATGAGGTGAGATGATGCACTATCCCTTCTCGATCAATCGTTGAGCGTCATTTCCTTTTCGAACAACCGTGTTGTTATGTTTTGTCTGACACAGCAACAAAAAAAAATCCACAACACAGATACGCAGACGCGTGTGAATGACGTGCTTTCTCTTGTTGTCGAATTATGCCCTTGCTGTGATTGTTGGTTCGACAGCAACACCAAAAATAATCACTTTACAAATATGCGTATGCGTTGACTGATATTCTTTCTCGAACAACCGTGCTGTTATGTTTTGTCCAACAGCAACAAAAAAAATCCACACGTGCTTAATGACGTGCTTTCCCTTGTTGTCGAATTATGCCCGTGCTGTTATGTTTTGTACGACAGCAACACCAAAAGTAAACACTGTACAAATAGGCATATGCGTGGACACGCGCTATTGCTTCTCGAAAAACCGTGATTATATTTTACCCGAACTTTTTTTTCTGGTTATCGCTCACACGGTCACACTTCTTTCTTCTTTTAGATCAAGCTATCGACTGACTTTTTTCCTATTTTCTCGTTTTTTTATTCCTACCACATACTGTACTAACAAAAACAAACAAAACAAAAAAAATCCGATTACAGCGCTCAATTTAATAATAAGCCCAAGGCGCGCACCTTTCGTCAATCACCCCTACCAACCAATTTCAACCAACAGTGTAATAATAATGCAAAGTATTTAACTCAGATGGCAGCCAAAGAGCTGTCATCACATTAAAACAATCAAAAACTCAGTAAGTTTGAAAAAAAGAAAATATTTTTAAAATTGTTCCATTTCAGGATAATTACTAACCTAAAGGGAAGGATTTTTCGTTATTGAGCGAATCGTTACACACTTTGAAGAAATCAAAATTCCTCGTTTTACCGATCATGATGGGGATATCCAAATACATGGCTTTGCAGACGCCAGTGAAATTGCGTACAGTGCCGTTATTTACAGTCGAACCACTAATGATAAAGGAGAAACAAGCATCCATCTATTGACAGCTAAGACAAAAGTTACACCTGTAAAAAAAGTTTCTCTTCCTAGGTTAGAGCTGTGCGCTGCGCATTTGCTGGCGAAAATAATGTATGCAGTAAAGGCGACTATGACACCTACAGCTAAATATTACGCCTGGACTGATTCAGTCATCGTGTTGTCCTGGCTTTCGACTTACCCTGCAAGATGGAAAACGTTCGTGGCAAACCGCACGAGTCAAATACTAGAACGGTTTCCGCGGCAACATTGGGACCACGTGAGGTCTAATGAAAATCCTGCTGATCATGGTTCCAGAGGAGTATTACCACAAAAATTGATACACTTGAAACAATGGTGGGAGGGACCTGAATGGCTCAAACTGCCCCAAGAACTATGGCCCACTCTGACTGACTCGAATGCGAAATCAAACCAAACAGCGATCGAAAAGGAATGTAGCAAGACCATGTTTACAAATTGTACTCTTCAAGTTACAGTTGAAAACGATTGGTTAGAGGCTATATTCATCAAGAAATCAAGTCTTAGGAAAATTGTTCGTATTGTCGGGTACGTAAGACGTTATATCATGAATCTAAGATGCAAGAGTTTAAAGAACAGAAACATATGTGAGTTAAATTCCAGAAAAATGGAACTAGCGAGAATACAATGTATTCTATGGGTTCAAAATAATATGTTCAAAGAAGATATTACGAGTTTACTTAAGAACAAGGTGGTGCAAAACAGTTCAAAACTACTATCTTTAGCTCCCTTCATTGATATAGCGGGCGTACTGCGAGTCGGTGGCCGTCTTTTAAATGCCGATTGTGATTACGACAGCAAGCATCCAGTGATACTGCCTGCTGATCATACATTCACCCAAAAACTGATATGGGAGACGCACATAGAGAACTTACACGCCCGGCCCTACGTTAACTAGTAATATTATAAGGCAGAAATATTGGATAATGAACGGACGCACGAGAATACGTTCTATTCTAAAAAACCGTGTAATTTGTGTTAAATATACACATAGAACGAGCCGACAATTAATGGGAAACTTGCCCCCAAAGCGAGTACGCCGACCCGCCCATTTGCAAGCTGCGGGATTGACTTCGCTGGGCCGCTCTATTTCGCGACAAGGAAAGGTAGAGGTGCAGCCAGTCCGATCAAAGGATACTTGTGCATTTTCGTTTGCATGTCAGTAAAGGCGGTTCATATTGAACAGGTAAGCGATCTAACCAGTGAAGCCTTCTTACTTAGCTGCGCTTAAACGGTTTACAGCGAGACGAGGTGTACCCCAAAAAATGTATACCGACAATTTATACCGCAAATCTACCTACAATAGATTATTTCGAATTCATCGAATATTTGGCACCACCGACCTGCTACCATAAAACTAAATTTGAATATTACTTGAAATTTAATTGAAATTGAATCATACGAATACGTATAGAACTCAGATTTTTTTCTTATCGTAAACTTAATAAGATCAAAAATTCTTTTAAAAGTTTATTTGATAAATCATTCCAGTTTGTTGGGCGCCACCCAAATAAAATGCTTATTGGAACCATTTGTTTACCATTCGTTATATACCAATTTGAAAAATTGGAGAATATTTTAATTCTGCCAATATTTTAATTCTGCCAACAACAGCACAAAATGTATGTATATATTACGCACGACGTTTATTATTTTATAAATGTCGTCACATTTATTATTTTGTTTTCAATCCCTCTAAAAAATAAAAATTATTATTCTTGAATTGAATAAACATTCAAGAAATCACAAAAACGACAAAAATATATTTTTAAAAAGTAAAACAAATAATAAGAAATATTTCAATTGTCAATTTTTTTATATTTCTTCTCGGTTTTTTTTTTTATTTGCTTTATAAAATTTATTATTTTATTTTTTATGGGATAAGTTAGAGACGAATAATAAGAATAATACAATAAAGAATGATAACATAAAAAAAAAATGTGATGATGATGAAGTGAAATTCTATAGCAAATAAAATATATAAAAAAAACAAAACAAAACAAAAAAATTATTTTAAGAAAACAATAAGCAATTCACAGTTTGAAGATTTTTTATGATATCGCAAAATAACAAACCAACAAAAATCTCCGAGACGAGACCTAAACCAAGAAAATGTATAGCTATGAAAAAGAAATTTCATACTTACTTAAGAAAAAAATTAAGATACGGGCTATAGTGTGAAACTAAGAACAAAAAACAACTACAAAAAAATAGTTTTGTTTTACGTTCATAAAATATACATAGTATAAAAGAGATCCTCTTTATAATATTACTAGTATTTTAGGTATTGTTGTTGCAATTACTTATGCTTGAAACCGAAGAATTTTGTTAGCATGATCATAATCGTAAAGTAGAAAAGCAAAAAAAAAAATAAAAATAAAAAATTAAATTCTCTTGTTATGAAAAATAAAATAAATTTGATGATGTTTTCTTTTATTTTTTGTTTTTATCATGAAATGAAAATGAGAAATAGATTTTTCGGAATTTTTATTTTTTGTTGTTGTGTTTCTAGAGTATGATAAATGTTTATGACACGGAGTGGTTTTTGTCATTTTCAAAAAAATATGTAGTTTCGAAATTAATTTTATGTCATTCAAGTTCCACGTTTAAATATGTATATGGATACGAGTATATGTACATGTATGCGTGTGTAATGTTTTATTTTTGCCCGTTTATTACTAAGGGAGATTTTATTATCAGCGGGTAATATTACACGTTTTACACAAACGTGAACAATTAAATCGTATAGAAGGGTATCAAATATATATTTATATATTGCCCGAGGGGAAAAACAAAAATTAATTGGAAAAAGCGTAAAAACTTGCATCGAAAATCTTGATAAAGTATCAAAATAACAACGGTTGCGGATTATAGAAAACAAATTCTCAATTAAAATACGCATTTGAAATGATTAGCGTAACAATTTGTTATACGAAAATATTAATAACAATATCAATTATTGTTGTGAAAATGATATTGTATTCACCGTAATTTAAAATATTTCTAATTCCATACACAAAACAAAATAGGAATAGGAAACAATAATTTTACGCTTAGATAATTTTTACGATAAACTGCTTTCGGGAAAACCATACTTTCATTACATTAACATTTTTGGATATTTATCCCAAATTATTACTACATACATATGTATGTAATGGAAATACGCAAAAACTGCAAAAGTCTTATCTGTCTGATTATACTGGATTTGGTGGAAGGTTAAGCCTACGAGATTGCAGCTTAAAATACCGCAAGTCATATGTACTTTAAATGACCCTTAATTTGTCATAGCATTTCACAGTATTTTTTTATTAAACTTCAATTTACTTTCATACGGCTCTAATTTAAAATGAGGTTAATGATCTTCATGGTCATTTTTGTCCATCTGCATTAAACAAGAATAAAACATTTAGAACAAGCTCAATTATTAAATTTAATATTTATTTATTTAACTTAATTGATTAATTCATTAATTTTATTTTTCATCACTTAATTAATAACATTTCATACACTTAAATAAATAATATTTAATAAATTTATTTGTCGGAACCTTGGCATTTTACACTAAAATGCAATTTGTACATATACATAAATAAAGTTTTTATGTTTTTCTCTTGAAAAATGATGCATTTGGTTTCGCCAATGCGTCTTCCTAGTTTTTGCAGAAATACATATATGGCGATTCAGAAATTTATTTTTATTCTTGTTCGGTTCAACTTCAGTAAATAAAACATACGCATTATACGCTGATATCAAACATGTTTGAAAATACAACCATTATCTTCTGGTTTTCCTTTTAGTTGACTAGTATGCAACCATTTTATCGATCATATAAACTGCTCCTTTATTAAACTTGCTCATTGATCGATTTAGTAAAATGTCGTGTACTTTTTAAAACAACATCTTTTTTCTTTGGAATATGGTGGTACCTTTTATAAGTGCTAATTTTGAACTAAGTGCCGGCATATTTTTTGCTTGCAGGAGTTCTAGGGGTATCGCGGGTTTGTTTTTCCTTATTGTTCCAATTTATATTAGTATCAAATATTTTTAACCGAGTTGGTAAGATATAAAAAAATTTTCAAAAGTAAATTGAATCCTTTCAAGCCAGATGTAAACTCTAAAGCAAAGCGCATTTCTGGATCTCTTTCAAGTGACTCACCAACCCGTCCAATATAAGGTTGAATATTATACGCTTAGCTTGTACTATTATCACAAGAAATCCAATTTTTTAAGCCGTACTGTGCTTGCTTGTTGGGTAGGTACTGTCTAAAAGGACATCTTCCTCTAAAGGCCACAGGACGAACAACTTTTAGTTGGGATACGGATTATAAAGTTTTAGTAAAATATCTACCCATTTGTCCCATATCTCTCTAATGCAAATATGGTGCAAATTTATCCGCCTGTCATCGATAACTTCTAGTAAAAAACTGATAATATATTTGAAATCAGCGTAAAAACTTAGCTTAGAATGATGTAAAATATTCCATACAACAGATATGCCATTGGACGGTGTGGTCATCTATCTGTACTAATGCCCTTGAAGTCAATTTTCAAGATCATTTGAAGATCAAGGTAATTTTTTTAAATGGGAACCCCTATTTTGATACCGGATTCGAAAAGAGTGAGAATTTTTACGTCCGAATATTTATTTCCCATGACGTCTCAAAATCACTTGAAGGAATATATTTTAGTTACACTGCTTATGATAAGCTATGAAAATTAAAAACAACAATTTTGTATAATTTTCATAGCGAATAATAAGCATTATAACTAAAATATATTCCTTCAGGTGATCTTGGTAAGGCATGGAAAATACATAATCGGACATAAAATTTCCGACTCTTTTCGAACCCGGTGTCAAAATTAGTGGTTTCCATTTTAAAAACAGATAGATGGCCATTGTTCTTCAGAATTTGTGCGTAAATTAATTTTTTGTAGCTGGCGTATTAAGGAGATACATATTTGGATCCGTCGATTAAAATGGGTCACCCAGTATATGCTCTAGTTTTTTAGAAAATAGATACGTGAACTGCGATTTACATGTTATGTACATAACAAAAACAACGAGCGAGTTCACCCTCAACTCGCACAAGATTTATGTGAAAATGTTTATGTACATATAAATATCTATTGAATCATTTCAAGCCATTTCGATGAGGCTGAGAAACTACTGCATAAATACGGCCGTTGTTCGCTCAATATTTTTGGTTCAAAAAGTTAATAAGGTATTCTATTTTGAATTTTGAGGGCGAACCTTACTGACATTAAGTGAGCATGAGAAAAGTACAGTTCTGTTAAGTTAATCACCTAAACCTGCCATGTACGCTTTGAAATATATCATTGCTCATGCACAGCAAACTTGTTCAAGATTCCATAGTAGTTTAATGGTCATGACAAACTCACTGAACAAAGCAAAATCGCATCGCTTTTTCACTCAGCAGTTTAAAATAAATTAAATAGAACGGTTCTATTTGGGCGCAATGTTGACCGTAAAATCATTGCAAACTCCCTATAACCAAACTCACCAACAGCATGAGCAATACTTGTAAGAAAGCATACCGATTAAACAATTTTAAAATTATTATTTTATTATGTACCAATGTAAATGTGCAATTTTCACAGCTTGCTATTTCTATTTAATTTTTTTGAGTCACACTGCACAAGCATAATTTGTGATCCTTTTACTCGTATGTAATTTTCATTTTCAAAAACAATTGCTGCTACGGCCAAATATAGTAGATAATTTCACATCAAAATAAATTAAAGTAGGCGGTTTTTTTTAAAAAAATTTTTTGAATTCGGCTCACTTTGTTTTTGAAATGCCGGACGATGTTGTATATTGCATAAGCATGCGTAGATTTTGCGTTGGTTTTACGTTTTATTTATTTTTTGTTCTTTTCGGTATTCACACATCCATACCAGAGAACGGAACAAGCGAAATCGAGTCTAATCGAAAAACCATAATAAGTTTTTTGTTTTTGTTTGATTTTTCAAAAATTGAAAAACATTTTGTTTGATTTTGTTCGCTTTTGAACTTGCTTGTTTTATTTTGTTTTTCGTACTGCTTGCTTGTAAATATTTTTCGAAAAATTTGCTTGCAAAATATCAAACAAACTCGATCTTACTTGTAAATATTGGTATATAAAATTAAATTTTTGATGTTTACTTTAAGGTTTTAAGGTAACATTTAGTAATTTTCTGCATCATATTAGCAATTGAATAATGTAAACAAAAACCAAACGGCACATTGGTAAAGCTATAGCGTTTAGTTCGTGAAGTGCCGTGCTTAAATTTCGAAAGTGATGAAAATGGAATATTTTATGTAGTCAAGCAAAAAAAAAAATAAGACTTTTTGTAAGGCCGATTCTAACTCCTAAAATTTTATGTTTTGATATTTTTATTTTTAGTTGTTTACTACAAATCCATAAAGGAAGCAGATACGTTGTCATTCCAGAAACTGACTCAATAGCTTATAAGGAACCTTTTTTAATAAATTAATGTGGAATTAAGACAGAAATGTAAACATTATCGTATGACACCCAATCTTCCTGATACCTTAACAAAATGCATTCTGCAGAGGATATATTTACTAACCCAATTACATATATCTCGGACTAACGGGCAGTTCCAGATGATTTTCAAAGTTATTAGAGAATAACCCCATTACCAAATTAAACTGAATTGTAACGTACACCACTATCTACAAAACTTACGAATTCCTAGGAGTGTACTCTTTTCAGTTTTCACGCATTTGGTATACTACACGTAGAAGGTACCTGAAATTCTATTTTTTTTTTAATTTGGCATGGTTGAAGGTTTTCAAGCTATAACAGGCCACAAAATTCATTAAGCAGGTTATTAAGTAGTTCACTGTAATTATTTTATGGGATGTTTCCTTTAATAATTTTGAGCAAACTATTGATCCATTTTCAATATCTATATACTGAAGTACAGTGTGCCAAATAAAAGTTGTTCGAGGTGATACCTAGATTCATATTTTACTTAATACTAGCTTTTAAACTATTTAACGTAAATCAAATGTCTTTAGTTTAAGTTCTACGATTTACTAACACCTTTATTTTGTTGATAACACACTGGTATATTGAAGACTCTTTCGAGATTAATTTTTTAATTTCGTTCGTTCTCCTACCACATACACAGCAATTCAAAATAGTGTCGATTATAATAATTGCTTGCTTGTTGTAATTATCATCAAACCAGTCTTTACTTTGGAGATCGAAATGGCTTGCTTATGTCGGTGCTTTTGGAATATCCTCAAGAAGAATAGTAAGGCCTTAGGAAGCCTGAATGATCAAATTAATTTGCAGTTACACCACCACAGAATATATTCTCACCAAACTTTTGTTGGAACTATGTTGGTTTTTTAACACGTTTGTCTGATGCTGAATGATGAATCGTTTCTAACCAACAGCACGAAGTTCTCGCTATAAGTGAATGCAGCTGTTAAATAAGGCTACTAGGTTATGTCTACTGTAACGAACTTTGACAATGTTGCATTTAATGATTTTATTTATTGCCAATTGTTAAATTTTTGGAAAAAACGAAAATTAGAAAAAACATTTTAAAATTAGTGGTTTTTCTTTGTTATAAAAAACCAAACGATTTAAGTAAAATATTCGTAAAGTTGAGAACAAGCTATCGAGAATTTTTCCAATTAGCTGCAGTATTCAACAAGAAGATGTCTGTCGCCAATACTCTTTAATGTGATCTCTGGTTTTAAAGGCTACGACGCAATTTACTTGCGGCCGTATTTTGTGTCTTAATAACTTGGAAATTCGACAAGCTGATGTTGTATAGAGTGTTGATCAGGACCGTTGTCATGTGTAGGTGTGAGAGTGAGACATTGACCATGTAAAAGCTTCTTATTATTACTATTATCAACCAAATTTAATTTATACATAATAATTAATTAATTACAAACGGGGTTGAGAGAAACTGATGACAAAGGTTATTAGTTTAATATGCATTTATGTCTCAATATGTATCGGAATGGTAAGATACTCTAAAAAAAAGGTTACAACAATTTATTCAACTTGAGCTACATGTGCGTAATCTATACATCAAAGTCGTTCAGTTTGCCTTCTTTGACTTGTACTGAAAATGGGGGTCCTGAGACGTTTTAATAGAACCCGATTTTCCATTTATGTACATGTAAAGCAGCATATTTAAAATGAGCATTTTTTATTTCTGCCGTTCTCCCAGCAACGTATTTTGTATTATTTATCATTAATTTAAATCAAAAATGTGCAGCAGGGGCCGGCGAGGTGTACTCGTTTAAGTTTGGCGAAATTTAACTTAAGCGACTACCAAAGGCTCATCAAAGGCTTCATTGGCCGACGAAGAATTTTGCTTTACGCAGATATGACTTATTAGGTTGATCGTTGTTTTTGCTTAGTATTTGATTACAGCAAAGCATGAGCGAGACGCTACAAATTTTGGTATGATTTTATTTGTTTTGGTGATTTTCTCTCCAAATAACTCACATGCCTTACTTCTACCTTTTGTTATGGCCTCAATTTTAAAGTTCATCTTATAATTTGTTGCTTATTTCTGAAGGATCCATTTTAAAGACTAAAGAATTTTCGAATGAAATTTTTTTGGTAATTGTAGGGGAGACATCCAAACCTAACTTAAATCCAGAAGATTGACAATATTTGAGTTTAAGTTATCTTAGTTCGGATAATTGTTAATTATAAATGAACTAATTAATTTCTAAATGCTGATTACAGCACTACAAAATTCTATACTATTTTTGTTCTAAAAAAATAAAAATGTAATACACGTTTTTTTAAAGTAATATCGATTAAGTCGAGGTTTGAGAAGTTACAAAATTTTATTATATTCTTTGCTGAAGGCATTGCCAAACGCAAAACCTCCGAACGGGTTTTTAAACCGGCACTTCCAATTTTTGATAAATTTGTTATTTCTACAATGAAAAAATTAAAAAGAAAAAATTGAATTTTGAAAGCCGGATTATAACTTTTAAAAGTTTGTTAAAATTACATAATTTGCTTTAAAAAAAATACCTCTAACATTTCTCGGCCAAATTTCGATATGTGAAATTTTGTAATTTAATATTTTGATGGCATTTTCGAACTCGAACCTATTTCAAAAACACGAAATGTTTTGCGTGTGGAAATGCGCTCAAAACTTCAGTAAAACCAATAAATTTCTGATCAAATGTCGCTCATTTGGTTAATGGCAATCTTTGAATTATCTCTGAAAATCGGAACATAAAATTTACATCCAAGCCTCAATTATCTTAATCACCACCATTCTAGAAAGGTAACATTTTTATTAACATTTTGATAACATTCATACATAAGTATACTACATATCTAAAATATTCAGTGATTTCAATAAATCCAAACTAACAAAAATGCAAAACGAAACAAATTCCGCACAATTTCGAAATTTCAAGAAAATACAAAGATTGCTTGCATGTAAACCAAAAAAATTTTCCGAGTTGGGCAACTAGATTTACTTGAAATTTTATATTTTGATTTTGCTTGTTGCAACAAAACGAAACGAGCAAAATTAATCGAAAAATATTTTTTCGTATTTTTCATATGTTTTTGTTTTGATTTTGCTTGTGCTTGCAATAATAAATTTTTGTTTGTTTCTGATCGAAATTTTACACTTGTTTCCGTTCTCTAATCCATACATGCAATAATTTTTGTTCGGCACTTTTGTTTTCGTAATATGATTTCTATACAATTTTTTATTTACTCATGCCGCTAAAGATGTTTTCACATCAAAAATAATGTAGTGGATAATGCAACACGTAGAAATATGTGAAATATTTTGTAAATGAATGCAATAATTGAGAAAATATTCAAATAAATTCTAAATATTTGAATGGTCATTTGCGACCGTAAATATAACATTTTCTGTTACAAGAAACCAACACAAAGTTATTACGAGTGTTTTTGTAGAATTTATTTTTAACGACAAATAAACCAATTACATCTTATTTGCAGTTAAATGCTACTCCTTAATTTAGCGTATAGCAAAAATAAAATCCAAATTAGTCTGAAATGACCACAAGACCCTACAAAGGCTAAGTACTGAAAAAGCCAAAAAATTTAAAATTTGGAACAAGAATTTTGCACAGAACGCAAAACTTGTGTAGACTAGAAAATTATAATAATTCCTTCCAAAATCAAAACCTAAATTGTTGATAGAAAAATTTGAAAACGAAATCGAATTAAGGGGCATGTTAAAATGCAGACCGACAGCACTACAATCAAAGTGCAAATTAGAGCAAAAATAACTATTAATATCATTGGGATTGAAAATATAATTCGAACTGATCGTGCATCTGCCGAGACCCATATTACAAAAATACCGCCAGAAGAGCTCTAACTTAAACTTACGGTTATAAAAAATTACTTTGCCTAATCGTATTAACCCAACAATCATATTAACGTACGAGTTAATAAGATAGATTATTAGGATATCTTATCCATAAACGATGTCTACTTACTCTTAATAGTAATTCTCTTAATTACTATTTCTTGGGCGGATACTCAAGACGAAAATGTTAATTTAAGAGTAATTGTTTTAAAGCGGAACAATTATCAAAGACGATGTAATTTGGCTGATAGCAGAACTAAGGCAATAAATATCATCCCAATTACAGGTTGGCGTCTTTTTTGTCCAACCGGGTCTGAGACGTTTGGCAATTTATTAAACGACCTGCAACTCGCGGGTATAAACCCTAAATGTCAACGAATAAATTTGCAACCCAAAACAGATTTGGAAACGCGTTGTCTTCATGGTTTTTAAACAATTTATTTGATGAAGTTGTCGCACCTGCCGTTTATGGTTCTTGAACTGTCTGTTATTCGAACTTTTATATTAAAACACAGCTTATTATAGACAGTATTATTTATTTATTTATTTATTATCATGTATAGCCTACAGTGATTACAATCGGCTATACAAACATGTTAAAAAAAATTATAAAATTAATTTGTGAAAATGAAATACAACACAAAAGGAATAAAAGATAGATAGAAAACTCCGACTATTTAGTTATTATTACATAAAAACTTAAATAAAGCTTTCTTAAACGACTCTCTGGACAAGTTGAAATCAAAAACATCATAAACTGAATTAAACTCTCGCGATGCTCTCAAAAGTGGTTCCGAAAGGCCGTAATTAGTTGATACCTGGTTAATGAGTAACAGTTCCATCGCGTGGACGCATTTGACGTACCGGAGCGTAAAGATTTAAGCGTGAAAGCAGCTCAGTACAATCGATTCGAGAACTGAAAATATCGCAAATGAACAATGCCGATGGTACTACACGTCGACAACCTAATGGTGCAGATTCAATATGTTACAGCGATCTTTGTAGGGGGGAAGAACATGCCAGGGAAGTTTTTACTATTTTTTTACTAAGTGACGTCATTTGTAGATAGTAAATTTTTAAAATAATCTTCACACGCCTATATAAACCTTGGAAGTTTTTACTAAAACTTTGTAAATTTTACTAACTATTTATAAAGCGTATAAGTATTAGTTAACAATTTAAATAAAGGTAAACATTTAGGCGTTTTATATAAAATGGAAATGGTACATTATTTAAGTACATACAGTGAAAATCCTCTATCCCGGAAATCCGATATTGCAGAAACTCCACTATGCCGCAAACAATAAACGAATAAAGTTCCTTTCAAACTAATTCCCACGCGTTTTTGACACTTTATGAAGGAATTTCTGAGACACGGACGGAAATTTACTTCCTAGTACAAAACAAAAATGGTGAACTCCACTTTGCCGGAATTATTGATAACTTCAGGCTAGTTCAAAATAAAAAAATAACACAAAATAAATGTGATTATTGGCGATCGGATCATTTTTTCAACTTCAAAATTGGTAAAAAATAGAATTGATAAATTTATTGCCAGGTATGTGCATAGCTCGTTTGTATAATAAAACTGAAATATGTATGTAACATTAATAAATATATCACCCAGTAAATTTATAATTTTAGAGATGGGCAAACTACTCATAAATAACCTAACATTAATGCAAAAATACAAAGTTATTAAAATGAAAGCAAACAAGAACACTGGAAAACAGCTTTGCGATAAATTTAAATGCGGAAAATTAAATCTATGAATTTATAAAAAATTCAAATGAAATATCATTGCGATATTCAGAGGGGAACGAGAGTGGCTTGATGTGTAAGAAACGTCGAAAAACTGACATTGGCCAAATAATGACAAGATTTTCGGCCGCCAGAGCCAATAATATACCTATCTCCGGCCCTATATTGCAGGGAAAAGCCAAAACATAATACAAAATATTTGAACAGGGTCCTGAAAATAATCAAAACAGATAAGGATAATTTTTATATACATGTAAGAATTTGACCGGAGGGATTAATTGCGGAACTGAATAAAAACAATATCAATACAATTCTATTTATTTATTAAACACTCTTTAATTTTTATTATTACAAACTCTTTTTATTTTTACAATTTATTAACACTCTTCTTTTTTGGTTATCGTTCTTTGCTCGTCGTTTCTTTCAACTTCAACCATTCAAAAACGATGACAGTCCTAATTTTTTGTTTGCCTTTTTATACCAATTAAAAAAAAGGGTGAGTATACAAATGCTGCATTGAAAGGTAAGTTTATACTTCAACTTCGAAATATAAAGGTGAGTATTTTTAATTCTTATTATTGACGGATAAGCCAACATTTCCACTCGGCCATCCTGGATTGTCATTCGGCTCGAATGATTCCTCCTCTCCATCCAATTCCTCTTCGTCGGTATCGTCGTCCGTTTCCTCGATAAAAAATGGCTTCATAAATTCTGCCCCAGTCGTTGTGATTTTAGGACCTTCTCCATCTCCAACTTTCTTCACCTCGTATCTATCGTGGTCTCGTATTTTAGTGACGATATATGGTCCCAAGAATATGGGTCGAATCTTACCTTTTCCACTAAACTGGGTTCTTTTGATGGCTACCAGATCGTTAAATTTATATTTTGTCGAAGGCTTCCTTTTTTTATTAAATTCCGCTGTATAATCATTTAAAAATGGAGTCATCCCATTCTTATAACGTGTGTAATCATCTTGTACAGTCAACTGCTGCTTTGCTTTTTCTCTTAACTCGTTACGCTCTTCGTAAAACAATGCTAATCCAGCTTCGTCAATCGCTTCCGTTATTCGCAGGTCTTCGGGGCAGCGCATTTTAAGTCCGAACATATTTTCGAAGGGACTCATACCAATACTTCGATGACAACTGTTGTTTAAGTACCTTTGTAGTTGGTTCGTATATTTAAACCATTCTCCAGGTTTATCACCCACAAGCTTTGATAAAGCTGGCGTTATGATTTGGTTAAGTCTTTCGACTTGGCCATTACCTCTTGGCATTCCTGTAGTGATTAAATGAAGCTCGATGTTTTCGTCTTGACAATATTTCTTGAATTCGTCCGAGGTGAACGCCGGTGCTTGGTCAGCGATAATCTGGATTGGATTTCCAAAAACTGCCTTCTGAATATTTAATTTCTGGATTGCCTCAGACGAGCTAAGCGTTTTACAGGGATAAAGCCATACAAACTTAGAGAATCCGTCGATGACCGATAATATGTACTTGTATGCTTTCTTGGTATTCTCCAAATGGCCTAAATGGTCAATGTGGAAGGTGGATAATGGCCTGTCTTGCTTTCCTCTTTTCCGTTCGGCCATGATGCAGGGTACGCAATTTTGTATATAAGCCTTCACTTTCTTCAGCACGTCTTTAATGAAGATCTCTCGTTTCACTAGCTCGGCGGTTTTCTCTGCTCCGAAATGACCCTGTTCATGACATCTTTGAATAACTGCGTTGTGTAATATTTTCGGAACCACCAAAACTTTTTGTCCGTTGTCTAACTTATACAAAATTCCATTAGAACATATAAAATTTTCGTACGTACCTAGTTTTAACAATTCGAAAATCGGCTTTAAGTTGTCATCTTTCTGTTGGAGTGATTCGATCTTTTGCACTATGCCTTCATTCATCACCAAAACTTGTGGTGCTCGACTTAAAGCATCTACATGACGCATTGAATTTGCACTTCGATGCTCCATGGTGAAATCGTACTCCTGTAGTTGCAGGGCCCATCCAGCTATCCTTGATGCGAGCTCCTTTTTTTCATAGTCGCATTAAACGCCAAACAATCAGTGACTTGATCTTAAACTTTAGCCCCAGAAGATATACCCTAAATTTTTGAAGTGATTTTACAATGGCCATGGCTTCTAATTCATAACTTGAGTATTTCTCCTCGCAAGGAGAATTTTTACGACTATAATAAAATACCGGATGAAATTTTTGGTCTACGTCATCTTTCTGCAACAAAATGGATGCTATTCCTATTTTAGACGCATCACAATGTAGTTCCGTCTCAGCCGTTCTTGAATAAATTTTTAGAACAGGTTGCTTTGTCAAACACTCTTTTAACTTATTAAAGCTGCTCATCTGGTCTGGTCCGCCTGAAACCGCTCCGCCTTCCGCAACATATTCGATAAAGGCTTGGCTATAATAGCAAAACCTTCGACACATCTTCTGAAATAACCCACTAGTCCCAGGAACCTCTCTCTGTAGACTCTTTTCAGTTTTTGGAATTGGAAACTTCCTTATCGCATTTATTTTTTCTATAGATGGACTAACACCTCCAGCTTCTATCTCATAACCCAAATACGTTATTTTTCTTTGTAGCAATTCACACTTCGACCATTTTATATTTAATGAATATTTCTCAGCAAGGTTTAACACTTCAGCCAGTCTTTCCACAGACTCACTTTCATCTTTACCTGGAATAATCAGGTCATCCATGTACACACAGACCTTTTTGTTGAACACTAGCTCTTGGAAAATATGATTTATGAACCGCTGAAAAATTGACGGTGAGTTACATAACCCGAACGGAACTCGGAGGAACTCGTAATGGCCAAAACTAGTTATAAACGCCGTATAATGAATTGAATCTGCGGCCACCGGAACATGAAAGAACCTATCTTTTAAATCCAGAGTTGAAAACATTGTCGCGTCCCTCAGCTGGTCAATTTGTTCATCGATTAATAGAAGCGGATATCGATCTTTTATTATTTTCTCGTTCAGTTTCCTATAATCAACACATAAGCGCTTTGTGCCATCTTTTTTATTTACCAGAACTACGGGGCTAGCATAGCTCGATACGCTGTTTCGCACAATACCACAAGCCAACCATTCATCAACTTGTCTCTTTGCTACATCCGTTTCTAGCGGTGCTAATCTTCGCGGCCGTTGATAGACTGGTTTGTCATCTATTGTAACTATTTTCATCTCGATTCCCGTATTTTTTGTTGGCGCCTTTGTAGAGTTATAATTGATTACCATTTGTTTCAATCTATTTACTATGTCTAAATTTGATATGTGGTTGACATCTATAGGGAAGTCATCATCCTCTCGAATACATGAAGCTACAATATCTGGTTGAAACTTTGAAATTATTATTTGCCGTGGTGTGAGAATAGTGATGGTTTGTTGCATCAGCGCGTTACCTATTATCATATCGATTGGAATTAATCCATCTTTAACTACATGGAATTGCGTATGATAACATTCTCCATCTATAGATACTAAAACCTCAAACGAACCCAAAGTATATAAACATTGTGCGCCCGCACATCTTAACTCTTTTATTTGTCCATCTAACATGGGTTTTCCCATTGCCACATATTTGGATTCCGCCATCAGGTTCACATCACTGCCGCTATCAACCATTGCATAATATTCTTGGCCATTAATAATTATCATTTTCACATTATTTCGACCAGAAGAACTCACAACTGATAATACTTTATCTTCATGTACTTTGTCCTTTTTACACTTTGTTGCTATATGTCCAAAATTATTGCACCTGTAGCACTTTGGCCCCTTCTCCTTGTTAGTGCAGTTCCGTCCTATATGTCCACTATCTCCACAGGTATAACAACGCGTTCCTCTATAATTTTTTACTTCTGTCTTATCCCTGCCTTCTGGTTGCTTTTGTGGTATTCGACTTGTAGTAACTGATTTCCTCTTGATATTTTCATAGATCCTCAGCTTTTTCTTAAATTCTTCTGTAGTCTGAGCCCCATATAATACCGCTTTGTTCATTTCTGCATCACCAATCCCATCGATAACGTAATCAAATAAAGCTGCTTCTTCGACTCCACCCATTTCCGCAATTTCTTGCATAGACAACAAATAACCGTAAAAAGATTCGCTTGATTTTTTTTTTCTTTCAACTAGCATCCGATGGACTTGCGCCGAATTAACACATATTTGAAATTCACTTTTCAAATAATTTTGAAGTTCTTCCCACGTCTTTAGTCCCGTTTTGGCATTCACGCTCTGTCTGGCTGTACCGTTCAGCAACCGCTTAGCATACACCAGCTTTTGTATTGGGTTCCACCCTATGGATCCCGCCATTTCCTCAAATTCGTTTACCCATTTGTCAATTTTTAAGTTGTCGTCTCCACTGAATTTATTTAGGGATTCCTCTACATCTTTAAAAGTAAATCCAAAATTTGGAATATCTTTTTCTTGAATCAGTGACCTCATCCTTTCATTCTCTTGTCTTAACAACTCCGTCTCATCTTTGTTGGTGTTAGGCCCCTCGGCAACATTAGCTGTATTGGCTGCTTCGTGCATTGTTGATGACGTACCGGTAGATAAATTAGAAAAATTGAGTTGATCAATTTTCTCATTGAATGCTGCAATCAAGCTTTCCTTAATATGTTCGTTCCACTCATACGGTTGCGTTGGCGTATTCTTGTTTTTATCACGCTTATGCCCCATTCTGCCGTTTCGACTATTAACCGGTTGTAAATTTGTTGTATATCACGCCACTCTCAATAAACTGTACACGCAGCCACACCCTTTATTATGTTATTTTTATTTAACAGTAGAACGCACAAACAATTGTTATTCGACTTATACTTTGATTTTATGTGCATACAATTTTATTCGTAATGCAATTTATTAGTCAAGTGTTTATTATTTATGTTTAACACTGTGAATGCACACATGCAATTTTTCGTCTCGTAATTTCTTAATAACTGTAATGTTATTTCTATGCGCACACAAATTTTATTCGCAACGTACTTTATTAGTTAACTGTATATTATTATGTTTAACACTATGAATAAAATTCGCACATTCAAATTTCGTCTCGAAATTTCTTAATAACTAATGTTATTTCTATGCACACAAATTTTATTCACGACACACTTTATTAGTAGACTGTATATTAGTTTTTGCCACTTGAATACAATGCGCAAACAATTTCCGTCTTCTACTTTCTTAATAACTGAAATGTTTTTGCTATGCGCACTCAAATTTTATCACACTGCAACATAAATTGTTCATAACTTATTTGTTTTTATAGTTCGCAATTCCGGTCGTACGATCCCGGTTGAGCCCCCATGTAAGAATTTGACCGGAGGTATTAATTGCGGAACTGAATAAAAACAATATCAATACAATTCTATTTATTTATTAAACACTCTTTAATTTTTATTATTACAAACTCTTTTTATTTTTACAATTTATTAACACTCTTCTTTTTTGGTTATCGTTCTTTGCTCGTCGTTTCTTCCAACTTCAACCATTCAAAAACGATGACAGTCCTAATTTTTTGTTTGCCTTTTTATACCAAATAAAAAAAAGGGTGAGTATACAAATGCTGCATTGAAAGGTAAGTTTATACTTCAACTTCGAAATATAAAGGTGAGTATTTTTAATTCTTATTATTGACGGATAAGCCAACATTTCCACTTACATATGTATGATAAATTTACTATTTCATACTTTGGTGGTTTGACTCCGGTGAACTCTCGTTGCTGTTTCTTTACCGGCGTGTTTAAGGGCTTATTTAAATGTTTATATTTACGCATAAACTGTAGTAATTCTTCTTGTTGTTCAGTCCTCTTCGCCTCCCCATTTAATCTTTCAATATATTTGTTCATGTGTTTTACATAATTCTGGAAAAGTTCATATAACTTGTGTTTTAATTTCTGTTTGTCGTCCTTTTTCAATGCTTTATATGCATTACAAAAATCTATATATCCTCTATGTTCATTCTTATACAAACTATGAACAGTCAATGGAGGTCTCTCTGGTTTCCCGTACTGTTCATCTAACAATTTTTTTCTTTTTTGGTGATTTTGACCTCGTTATCAGTTTTATTGTAATATCCGGCCCTATATTGCAGGGAAAAGCCAAAGAAGTAGCCGAAAGAATGGGGTTAACTGATTTTAAAGCGTCAAACGGACGACTAAGATGCTTTAAAAAAAGGCACAATATCGGATTTAGTACATGTTCGGGAGATGCAAATGATGTGAATCCAGTGATGGACAGAAAAACTTAAAGAACTAACTGCCGGATACAGACCACATAACATCGCAAACTGTACATTTTTTTTATTGAAATGTTTTTTTAAATGTTCATATTTATTTGTTACATATAAATATGTATGTAATGTACATACATTTGTGAATACATATGGTGATATGTACGTACAGTATACATTTTTATAATAAACGATACCAAATTCCCAAAATTTATTGAATTATTTTTTCAATTGGAATTGAATTAAAAAAATCTTCAAAGGCGGAAAAATCACGAAAGCCGGAAAAATCCGCAAAGCCGGAAAAAAAATCGGTCCAGCTGAGTTCCGGCTTAGAGGATTTTCACCATAAGATTTCAATTATTACTGAAAAACTTATAATACTTATAACAATGGTTGGAGCGAATAAAAAGAAGTAGTTACTGATAAGAGACACCATTCCCATAAAAGGTACTACTTTTAAGTAAAAGCTTTCTCTTATTTCGAAATGAATAATAACTACCTTATGCTTACAAGTAAGTACAGGAAATAATTTAAGTAATACCTTTAAGTCTTTATTTATTGTTAAAGGCAGTACTTCTGATAATTTAATTCTAATTATTTATCTAAATAATTTGGTGCTTATTTTGTGCCAAATCAGTAAGGATTTTTTGTATTTAATCCTCAGTTATTTCTCGTTTACCTCGAATTCGTAGCTGTTTATCTTTATTCTCGCCTTCTCCATGGAAGACTTTAACGTGATTGCCTATGGTTCAGTATTCACGAGAAGTTCCAAATTCCTATACTACATTCAGCATGTGACATTTTTCAATATTTCAATACCCTATCCCCTACTTAGAATTCTAAAAGTTTGCACAAATGCGTGAAACATAATGGCCTACCATAAAATCATAGTGGCCTTCGTGAACAAAAGCCCAGAATGGTTTAATATTCACGAGAAGTTCCAAATTCCTATACTACATTCAGTATGTGAAACATAATGGCCTACCATAAAATCATAGTGGCCTTCGTGAACAAATGTCCTAGAGTGGTTTAGTATTCACGAGAAGTTCCAAATTCCTATACTACATTCAGTATGTGACATTTTTCAATATTTCAATATCCTATCCCCTACTTAGAATTCTAAAAGTTTGCTCAAATGCGTGAAACATAATGGCCTACCATAAAATCATAGTGGCCTTCGTGAACAAATGGCCTAGAGTGGTTTAGTATTCACAAGAAGTTCCAAATTCCTATACTACATTCAGTATGTGACATTTTTCAATATTTAAATACCCTATCCCCTACTTAGAATTCTAAAAGTTTGCACAAATGCATGAAACATAATGGTCTACCATAAAATCATAGTGGCCTTCGTGAACAAATGGCCTAGAGTGGTTTAGTATTCACGAGAAGTTCCAAATTCCTATACTACATTCAGTATGTGACATTTTTCAATATTTCAATACCCCATCCCCTACTTAGAATTCTAAAAGTTTGCACAAGTGCGTGAAACATAATGGCCTACCATAAAATCATAGTGGCCTTCGTGAACAAATGGCCTAGAGTGGTTTAGTATTCACGAGAAGTTCCAAATTCCTATACTACATTCAGTATGTGACATTTTTCAATATTTCAATATCCTATCCCCTACTTAGAATTCTGAAAGTTTGCACAAATGCGTGAAACATAATGGCCTACCATAAAATCATAGTGGCCTTCGTGAACAAATGGCCTAGAGTGGTTTAGTATTCACAAGAAGTTCCAAATTCCTATACTACATTCAGTATGTGACATTTTTCAATATTTCAATACCCTATCCCCTATTTAGAATTCTAAAAGTTTGCACAAATGCGTGAAACATAATGGTCTACCATAAAATCATAGTGGCCTTCGTGAACAAATGGCCTAGAGTGGTTTAGTATTCACGAGAAGTTCCAAATTCCTATACTACATTCAGCATGTGACATTTTTCAATATTTCAATACCCTATCCCCTACTTAGAATTCTAAAAGTTTGCACAAATGCGTGAAACATAATGGCCTACCATAAAATCATAGTGGCCTTCGTGAACAAATGGCCTAGAGTGGTTTAGTATTCACGAGAAGTTCCAAATTCCTATACTACATTCAGTATGTGACATTTTTCAATATTTCAATACCCTATCCACTATTTAGAATTCTAAAAGTTTGCACAAATGCGTGAAACATAATGGCCTACCATAAAATCATAGTGGCCTTCGTGAACAAATGGCCTAGAGTGGTTTAGTATTCACGAGAAGTTCCAAATTCCTATACTACATTCAGTATGTGACATTTTTCAATATTTCAATACCCTATCCCCTATTTAGAATTCTAAAAGTTTGCACAAATGCGTGAAACATAATGGCCTACCATAAAATCATAGTGGCCTTCGTGAACAAATGGCCTAGAGTGGTTTAGTATTCACGAGAAGTTCCAAATTCCTATACTACATTCAGTACGTGACATTTTTCAATATTTCAATACCCTATCCCCTACTTAGAATTCTAAAAGTTTGCACAAATGCGTGAAACATAATGGCCTACCGTAAAATCATAGTGGCCTTCGTGAACAAATGGCCTAGAGTGGTTTAGTATTCACGAGAAGTTTCAAATTCCTTTACTACATTCAGTATGTGACATTTTTCAATATTTCAATACCCTATCCCCTATTTAGAATTCTAAAAGTTTGCACAAATGCGTGAAACATAATGGCCTACCATAAAATCATAGTGGCCTTCGTGAACAAATGGCCTAGAGTGGTTTAGTATTCACGAGAAGTTCCAAATTCCTATACTACATTCAGTACGTGACATTTTTCAATATTTCAATACCCTATCCCCTACTTAGAATTCTAAAAGTTTGCACAAATGCGTGAAACATAATGGCCTACCATAAAATCATAGTGGCCTTCGTGAACAAATGGCCTAGAGTGGTTTAGTATTCACAAGAAGTTCCAAATTCCTATACTACATTCAGTATGTGACATTTTTCAATATTTCAATACCCTATCCCCTACTTAGAATTCTAAAAGTTTGCACAAATGCGTGAAACATAATGGCCTACCATAAAATCATAGTGGCCTTCGTGAACAAATGGCCTAGAGTGGTTTAGTATTCACGAGAAGTTCCAAATTCCTATACTACATTCAGTACGTGACATTTTTCAATATTTCAATACCCTATCCCCTACTTAGAATTCTAAAAGTTTGCACAAATGCGTGAAACATAATGGCCTACCATAAAATCATAGTGGCCTTCGTGAACAAATGGCCTAGAGTGGTTTAGTATTCACGAGAAGTTCCAAATTCCTATACTACATTCAGTATGTGACATTTTTCAATATTTCATTACCCTATCCCCTACTTAGAATTCTAAAAGTTTGCACAAATGCGTGAAACATAATGGCCTACCATAAAATCATAGTGGCCTTCGTGAACAAATAGCCTAGAGTGGTTTAGTATTCACGAGAAGTTCCAAATTCCTATACTACATTCAGTATGTGACATTTTTCAATATTTCAATACCCTATCCCCTACTTAGAATTCTAAAAGTTTGCACAAATGCGTGAAACATAATGGCCTACCATAAAATCATAGTGGCCTTCGTGAACAAATGGCCTAGAGTGGTTTAGTATTCACAAGAAGTTCCAAATTCCTATACTACATTCAGTATGTGACATTTTTCAATATTTCAATACCCTATCCCCTACTTAGAATTCTAAAAGTTTGCACAAATGCATGAAACATAATGGTCTACCATAAAATCATAGTGGCCTTCGTGAACAAATGGCCTAGAGTGGTTTAGTATTCACGAGAAGTTCCAAATTCCTATACTACATTCAGTATGTGACATTTTTCAATATTTCAATACCCCATCCCCTACTTAGAATTCTAAAAGTTTGCACAAATGCGTGAAACATAATGGCCTACCATAAAATCATAGTGGCCTTCGTGAACAAATGGCCTAGAGTGGTTTAGTATTCACGAGAAGTTCCAAATTCCTATACTACATTCAGTATGTGACATTTTTCAATATTTCAATATCCTATCCCCTACTTAGAATTCTAAAAGTTTGCACAAATGCGTGAAACATAATGGCCTACCATAAAATCATAGTGGCCTTCGTGAACAAATGGCCTAGAGTGGTTTAGTATTCACAAGAAGTTCCAAATTCCTATACTACATTTAGTATGTGACATTTTTCAATATTTCAATACCCTATCCCCTACTTAGAATTCTAAAAGTTTGCACAAATGCATGAAACATAATGGTCTACCATAAAATCATAGTGGCCTTCGTGAACAAATGGCCTAGAGTGGTTTAGTATTCACGAGAAGTTCCAAATTCCTATACTACATTCAGTATGTGACATTTTTCAATATTTCAATACCCCATCCCCTACTTAGAATTCTAAAAGTTTGCACAAATGCGTGAAACATAATGGCCTACCATAAAATCATAGTGGCCTTCGTGAACAAATGTCCTAGAGTGGTTTAGTATTCACGAGAAGTTCCAAATTCCTATACTACATTCAGTATGTGACATTTTTCAATATTTCAATACCCCATCCCCTACTTAGAATTCTAAAAGTTTGCACAAATGCGTGAAACATAATGGCCTACCATAAAATCATAGTGGCCTTCGTGAACAAATGGCCTAGAGTGGTTTAGTATTCACGAGAAGTTCCAAATTCCTATACTACATTCAGTATGTGACATTTTTCAATATTTCAATACCCTATCCCCTATTTAGAATTCTAAAAGTTTGCACAAATGCGTGAAACATAATGGCCTACCATAAAATCATAGTGGCCTTCGTGAACAAATGGCCTAGAGTGGTTTAGTATTCACGAGAAGTTCCAAATTCCTATACTACATTTAGTACGTGACATTTTTCAATATTTCAATACCCTATCCCCTACTTAGAATTCTAAAAGTTTGCACAAATGCGTGAAACATAATGGCCTACCATAAAATCATAGTGGCCTTCGTGAACAAATGGCCTAGAGTGGTTTAGTATTCACGAGAAGTTCCAAATTCCTATACTACATTCAGTATGTGACATTTTTCAATATTTCAATACCCCATCCCCTACTTAGAATTCTAAAAGTTTGCACAAATGCGTGAAACATACTGGCCTACCATAAAATCATGGTGGCCTTCGTGAATAAATGGCCTAGAGTGGTTTAGTATTCACGAGAAGTTCCAAATTCCTATACTACATTCAGTATGTGACATTTTTCAATATTTCAATACCCTATCCCCTATTTAGAATTCTAAAAGTTTGCACAAATGCGTGAAACATAATGGCCTACCATAAAATCATAGTGGCCTTCGTGAACAAATGGCCTAGAGTGGTTTAGTATTCACGAGAAGTTCCAAATTCCTATACTACATTTAGTACGTGACATTTTTCAATATTTCAATACCCTATCCCCTACTTAGAATTCTAAAAGTTTGCACAAATGCGTGAAACATAATGGCCTACCATAAAATCATAGTGGCCTTCGTGAACAAATGGCCTAGAGTGGTTTAGTATTCACGAGAAGTTCCAAATTCCTATACTACATTCAGTATGTGACATTTTTCAATATTTCAATACCCCATCCCCTACTTAGAATTCTAAAAGTTTGCACAAATGCGTGAAACATACTGGCCTACCATAAAATCATGGTGGCCTTCGTGAATAAATGGCCTAGAGTGGTTTAGTATTCACGAGAAGTTCCAAATTCCTATACTACATTCAGTATGTGACATTTTTCAATATTTCAATACCCTATCCCCTATTTAGAATTTTAAAAGTTTGCACAAATGCGTGAAACACAATGGTCTACCATAAAATCATAGTGGCCTTCGTGAACAAATGGCCTAGAGTGGTTTAGTATTCACGAGAAGTTCCAAATTCCTATACTACATTCAGTACCTGACATTTTTCAATATTTCAATACCCTATCCCCTACTTAGAATTCTAAAAGTTTGCACAAATGCCTGAAACATAATGGTCTACCATAAAATCATAGTGGCCTTCGTGAACAAATGGCCTAGAGTGGTTTAGTATTCACGAGAAGTTCCAAATTCCTTTACTACATTCAGTATGTGACATTTTTCAATATTTCAATACCCTATACCCTACTTAGAATTCTAAAAGTTTGCACAAATGCGTGAAACATAATGGCCTACCATAAAATCATAGTGGCCTTCGTGAACAAATGGCCTAGAGTGGTTTAGTATTCACGAGAAGTTCCAAATTCCTTTGCTACATTCAGTATGTGACATTTTTCAATCTTCAATATAATAGTGTCTAGTTTTACCTGTTAATATATGTATGGTATTTTTTTATTTTGTTTTAATTACAGTAAACAACTTTTTTGAAATTTTTAAATTATTATTATCAATTATTTTTAAATAATACTCCTAATTGTTTTATGTATAGAAATGTTTTCCATTTTAAATATAGACATTTTGTAAGTCGCCCGAATGACCTGAGTACATACACACCAATACAAATATACAATTTTTACAAAGTTAGTAAGATTTTAGTCAATATAGTATAAACTTCCAACTGGTGGAAGAACATATTCAACTGACCGTGTAGACGGTAGACAACGAAGTGCATACAAAACCAACTGCTTCTGAACACTTTCTATTCTATCCGAATGGCAGTGGTAAGATGGTGACCACACCGGCGATGCATATTCTAAAATAGAACGAACAAAAGAACCGTACAGTGATGTTAGAGTAATCGGGTCGATGAAGTCGCTTAATAAAACCCAACATAATGTATGCCTTATGTATAATGGTGTTAATATGTCTAGTAAAGGTGGCATCAGCTGAAAAGATTATAGCCAGATCAGATATAAACTCCACTCTGACTACATCCTCACCATACAGACGATAACGATGGGACAGAGGTGACCGGGTACGATAAAATGAAAGACTCTTACACTTACTCACATTGAGTCCCAATCTATTGCGAATAGACCAACTGCAAAATTTGTCCAAATCATCTAGCAACTTTACGCAATCGGACACGCTGTTGACCCGGGCGAAAATTTTCATATCATCGGCAAACAGGAGGCAGCTGGCAAACTCAAAGCAGTCAACAATATCGTTGATAAATAATATATATAATAAAGGGCCAATATGACTTCCTTGAGGTACGCCAGATGTCACGCGAAATAGCTGTGAACTAGAATCCAAAATCCTAACGGATTGCCAACGGTCGGAAAGGTAAGACTGCAATCATTCAATTGGGATGCACTGACAATTTAAGTTCTTTAATTTAGAGATCAGGAGCGAGTGGTCAATCTTATCGAAAGCTTTCGCAAAATCAGTATAAATAACATCCAGTTGCTGCCTGGAGTTTAAACTGCTCAATAATTTGCCACAAAAAGAAACCACATTAGTCACTGTGGATCTGCCTGGATAAAACCCGTGCTGAGCAGAAGAAATTAATGATTTGGTATGGAAAACCAAGACCTTGTGAACCATAGATTCAAATAGTTTGGGTATAACGGAAAGAATGGAAATCCCCCGATAATTATTTACTTCGTTTCTTCTACCCGCCTTGAAAATGGGATGGAGGCAGGCAAAGGAAAAAACCCAATACGTAAACTTTCATTAAACATGAAGGTAATTGGGCGGGACAAACTCTCGGCACAATGCTTAGTAAGGATCGGCTGAATACCATCGTGACCAGCGCCCTTTTTAACATCAAGATTAAGCAATCAATCGCAAACTTCCTGCTCAGTGAATTTAAAATAATTAAATTCCACGAAACTGTTAGCGCATGAAAAAATGGTAGGGGACATTGTAGCTGGTTCGTATACTGAGGCAAAATAACTAGCAAATAAATTACAGATCTCCGAGGGTTTACTAGCGACGGAGTTCTGGTAAGACATAGGAGTAGGAAAACCAACCACTTTTCTCTTACTATTCATAAAACTCCAGAACTCCTTTGGATTTGATATCAATTCCTCCTCGATTCGCACAACGTATTGGTTATATAAAAACCAATTTAAACTTTTAAACTCTTTGCGAGCATTATCAAATTTGGGATAAAATTGAACCCCGTACCGCCTGTATAATGATTGGAACTTATTGCGGCGATTCTCCAGATTTAACAATCTATTGTTATACCAGGGCTCCCGAAAGTCGGTTTTTTTTTAACCAACGGAACGTGTCTTTCAATACCACTTCTGAGAATGTCGTTAAACATCAAAACGATGTCATTTAAATTACCGCCACGTTGCTAAAAGTCCCAATCAGAATTGCTGAGGAACTCGTTTAAGGAAGCGTAGTCGGCATTTCTGAAATTAAAATAAAACTTGTTAGAAAAGGAATCAATTGAACAATTTACATGAAAAATATTTATCGTAATTGGTGTGTGGTAGATGCTCTGAGAGCCGGTGAAATCCAAACATGATGAAACCTCCGAATGCATGACGTCATTGGCAAATAATAGGTCCAGGAGTTTCCCTTGACTGTTGCTAGTACGATTCAGCTGCTTGGTTGAGAAGCTAGCAAAGTAGTCTATAATGTATAATGCCCTTTGGTCAGTAGAAAGCGATGTAAAGACACCATCAACATCAATCCAAAATATGTCGGGCAGATTAAAGTCGCCCACAATTACAAGTTGGTCATTAGGACGCACTGAAGGCATCACAACTGAGTCGATGAAATTGATTATCCTTTCAAAATATTCCAAAATCGAACCATAGAGTGCATACACTGCGATGATAGATGAACTGGCCACCTTAACACGAACAGCAAGGACGTCAAGACTAGGATGGCAGACAACCAACTCATTAGGAATGGAAACTCTAACCGCAATCAATACCCCACCCCCCTCTAAGCCTGGTGTCAAAATCATATCTGTCCTTCCTGTGAACGACATAGTCCGGAGGGAAATATTCACCAGAATACATATTGACAGTAAGCCAGGTCTAACAGATTATTATGATATCATAATCATTGTCCAGAACGCCTAAGCGAAAATTCTTGGCTTTACCTCGGATGCTAGAGGCGTTGTGGTAATAAATTGAGGTAAAGCTGGAACGATCGGAGCTTACTGGTCGGATTGGGGCACAGTTTTTTGCGTAATGACCGCTGGAGGATTCAGAGTCGATATTTGCTGGTTCTGAAATGCACCTTTCCCCATTGCTTGCATACGATGTGATTGGCACTGCCGAAAATTTGTTGTATGGAAGGGTCTGATACACACATCATTAGGCCAATTCACCGTGGACATAAATTAAGCTGTTAAATCGGCATCAACTCCCACTTTGAAACAGACATACTCCATGTCGGTAAGTTTACGCCCATTTGGTATTAGCTTGGTAACCACAGCATTAGAAATACCAAAGTTATTATTTACAAAATCGGCAATAGCAGCGTCTTCAACAGCGGTATTGAACTGCGACATATGAAACCAAAACTTCGGTTTAATCATCCGGATACTGTTAGGCAGAGAACATGGTTTAGTTCCACTTATTGAGGCGTACGATGTACGACGCATGGCAGCTGCTGCAGATGAAATGACCGGGAGAGTTGGAGTCGACGTCTCGGAAGAAGTTATGCCAGTATGAGCGAGTTTTGTAACTGTTAAATTAGCACTACTGCTGGTTGATTGGCCCTGTTGACTTTCAACTTGAATATTATTACAGCTTGTAGTTGAGTTTTGCTGATTTCCAACAAGAAAAAGTATAACACTTTCAGTGGATGCCATATTATCAGGAACAACCTGTAAACTTTGCGCTTTATATTTCAAAACGTCACATTCACTTTGCAAAACAATCACAGCCCTGTTCAGTTTTTTATTGCCTTCTTTAATCACCTTTGATTCCTCCTTCAAGTCTTCATATTTTTTAGAAGAAGCTCTTGAGACGCCATAATTTCCACTAGCAAATTTCTGATGTTCGAAAATTCCTTTTCAAAATTTATATCGTTTGCTGGTAAACCGGAATTTAGTTTATTAATTAGCATATTACAGCTATTCGAGCACGTCCAATTACTATCACGAGCCATATTTTGAATGTGCACACCAACAATAGATTTGCATGCTGGATGGAAACATTTCTTGCAAATCAAACATTCAAAAATTGCATGTTTTTTTTAAATTTCCAATTTTTTACAGTTAGTATCACTTCATGCCATCGACGAACGCCGAATTTAATTCAGCTCGCTCAAAATACGGCATTTTTAGACACAAATATAATTACAAATTTATTTAAACGACAGACGTTTCGACTTTTTAGCCATCTTCAATGTCTAATAATTACAATAATAAAAAAATATATATAAAGATACACAAATTAAACAAAATACCCCACAAAAAAATCATACCTTTTACATATAAAAAGAATTAAAAACATACCTCAATAAATTAGAACAAAATATTCTTAAAAAAATTGTTAATGGCTTGGAAAAAATATTTTCCAAAAATTACAAATATAATTAAAAACGCGAATGAAAAATACAGCAACGCAATCTTGACCGTATTGAGTTTTTGATCGACAACGATATTGTCTAAAAAGTTTTTTTGTGAGATGAAAAATATATAGGGGAGAGTCTCCGGTTGTGGGCACCCCTGCATAACTTTTGACAGAATGCAAATATGGCTGATCTGACTATTGTCGTACTTGTATTTTAACAGTAAGCAGTTTTCTAGCTCACATCGAAGTGAATGGACGGGCTTGTTCATTTGCTGCGATCACATTAAAAAAAAAGTCCGTAAAAATCAACGCAATGGTAATTTTCCAATGTTTTAAAAGTGCAATAAATCAATTGGTTACTTCGAGAATGGTCGTGATTTCCGGTTGTGGGCACTTAAATGGCACCTCTTTTTTCCATTTAAAGCGTACGTCTACCCCCCCCCCCCCCCCTCCCTAAAGAAGAATAAAAAGGAAGGCAACCCGTCGGCCGAACGCTTTAAAAAAAAAAGAACTCTCCATCATCTGATGATATCGACTTTGCATCATCTGTTTGAAGCCTCTGCCATCGAAGTTGACTGAAGTTGAATAACTTTTTAAAAAGCCTTTTTTTGTTATGTTTGCCACTGAAGGCCTTTAAAATTAATAAACCGAGATATTCTTTCAAATTAGATGCGCTCTCCTTAAAATATTCCCAGTTTCAGCGAATTTTCGAAGGGTGCCCACAACCGGTTACGATTTTTTTACGGTTACGTAAAATGCTGATCTGAATCTGACTAATGTTTAACTTTGTGTCAATATAGCTCACTTCTGAAACATTATTTGTAAGAATATTGGCGTGGGGCAGTTATGATTTAGTACTCCTAAATCAAATTTTTCTCTCGAATACTACCCAAAAGTCGACGCCGCCGACGTACAACTGTGAGTGTAAATTTGGCGCTAAATGAAGATTTTCCCTGCAAATGTTACAGGTGTTCAAATGGAATAGAGGTAACTATTTTGTAATTCAGTTCATTACAATTTTTAAAAATGTGTAAGACAGATTTTGTATTCTTCTATATTTATTACAATATTAGAATTTCCAAAAAAAAAAAACATTGGTTCTTTAAAGCTCTTAGTCCGGATAATCTCTCTAATTGGAGAGATTATCCGGGTTAAGAGTCCTACTAAAAATCTGACGAATATTGTTTTGCAACTTTAATAGCTTCTTCACCTACTGAGCACGATTATGGAAGTCTCATACTATTGTCTACTTCACGCGAGGTGCGCTAGGAGGTGTATGTGTTCCTGTGGTATGTGGCAACATACAGGCAGTTAAGGAACTTATTTAATATATCGTCGTCTCAGGACTAGAGTACGCTAAGCGACAAAATCACTATTATGAGAAAAATCAAAATTAAAGTTTGCGAGATCATTACGGCATGGTGGATAGCGGAAAAAACAAAACCAGTTCCCTCAGGAATGGGTAGCCTGATTAAAACGTAAATACGCGCAGACGAAAGAGGATGGTTTAGAACCTCAGAAACCATCAAAACCCGAAAAATTGTAATTTGGTGGTTAGCGTAATCTAGTCCTGAGACGACGATATGTGATTCAACTGCTTGGTCTATTATAAATCGCATGGCACCATTTATGGTATCCATTGCAGATAATTATATAAAGTGTCCAAGAACCTTTGAGAGAGTCCAACAAATTACATCTGGATTTGAACGGTTAAAGGCATCCCTGGTGTTCTTGGTGCTATAGACGGCACACATATACAAATAAAAGGTCCATCTGACAAAATTCACTTATACAGCAATAGGAAAAAATATTGCAGTATAGTTATGCAAGCAGTGGTTGACAGCGACAAAAAATTGCTCGACGTTCATGGTGGTGCGCCTGGTTCATTTCATGATAGCCGGGTTTTCCGCCGAAAACTTTTATATAGAAAGGGGACAAGCGAATATGAGGAAACATTTCCAAATGGTTCAAAGATTTGGTTACTTCCACCACACAGAGACACTGCAAATCTAACAGAACAACAGCATAGATTTAACTACCTACATTCTGCAACCCGAATGCCAGCTGAAAATGCGTTGGGACTATTGAAAACCCTTTTCGCCGCATTCTTCATTTTTTGCTTTCTTTGTCTCAAATAATTCTCTTTCAAACGTTAACCTTTCTTTTTGTACCCTCTATTTTGTAGTCATTTTCGGCCGTTTAGCTGCACTTAAAGTGGATGGCCCCTGTGTAGACCAACGTGTACAGCTAAATTGTTCTTTAGGTACTGATACTTCGATTACAGATTCAAACCAATCATCTCGGGAGTTGGAAGAATGTGGTAATCTCCCTAACGCTACAGAACGTGCCAAGCGATATATACTCTCTGGTAGTGCATTGTCACTCGCATACAGGTCATCCAATAGATCTTTGAATGGCACTATGCAGAGTGCAATACCAGTGTGGTTATTGCTGTCCACAAAACATTTTAAGCGTTTTTAATTTATTTTTGATTTTGTTTGCTGTAAACGGTATTTCCAAGAAAATTGAATTTTTATTAATATTGGTTAAAAGAAAAATTATAAAAATATCGTATACCGAAACGCCACTAGAAGTTAAATCTTATACTATATGGTCATGCACGTATTTTTTTGGTCAGATGATTAAACTCGTCTTTCCGATCAATAGCAAACACCAACATTGTTCTCGTTTCGATCATTGTCCGAGTCCTTCTCGAAAAACTGTAAATTTTAAGTAAAACGCCCAACTACTTTAAAATTGATAATAATAACAGTTTGCGATCATTGAGGCGAATCCTGGGCGTTCGATCTCTTTCGGAATCTATCTGACAGGTCGTTTAAGTCTGCATTCCGGCTGACTAAAACGGTATGCCGACAATTAATTGAAATACTGCGAGGTTTCCGATTGTATCGCCAGCCAGCCAAGGAGGGCTAACTGTTAAAAGAAAAATTTTGTACGTCCTCAGATGTTTCGCCACCGGCAATTACCAATAGCCGGGGTAGGGCGCGACATATATCAATGTCCCAGCCATCCTTGTCACGGTATATTGTGAATAATTAGGCGAATAATAACTAAGTTGTGTATATTTGTATTAGGTGTGTCAGTTCGTAACTCATATTTACTTGGTACGCCAACTTGGAACATATGAAAAAACGTCATGATCCTGATGTTAATATATTATTATTGGAGGAGGTAGTGGCTATGGACAACAGTCGGAGATATTTATGCCAATATATATTTCTAGTACGCCGAACGAAGCATGATAACGCCACTTATTGAAAGGTGCGGCATATTGGTGTGTTAAAAAGCCTCTTGATAAAATAAAAACAAAATAAAATAACAATAACTATATACAAAATTTTAAAATGTACAGTGGTGGTATTATAATTAAGCCACAATTAGTAGAACACATATTTTGACCTATAATATTCCAAAAAAGGTTTTTATTTCACTTTTTTTTTGTTTGAGTTATAATTCATAGGCTGACAATCACAGTTTGTCAAATAAGAAGTAGTAGTGGTTTTGAAAGACTAAATTTCATTTCCTGCCTGTACTATTTGTAAGAGAGGTATTTTAGGCTGGCGTTGTATTCTTCCAAACCTCCTGAATTTTGGCCCATAAATATTCTCTGTTTGTCTTTTTCTTAGTGGGCTTACCATTTAACATTTCCCCATAGATTCTCGGTTCTTTTGTTTCGATTCTTTGCCGTTCTAAATACGCCGTATACTTTTAGATTATCTTTGGAGTGCTGATAACGCCACCATAGTGGAAGACCGTACATAATCTACTAAATTCTGATCGAGAATTTCGATATATTTAAGGACATCCATAATTCCATCGATTTTGATGACAGGCCAGATCCCCGAGATATGAAGCATCCCCATACCATTACTGATGCATTGCTATGATCCAATGTTTCTTTTGGCATACCGATGACTAATCTCCTGGTTTGGAAGTCATCTTACGTATGGTCCCTCATCACCTCCAACCACGTTGGATTTACTCTCATCCCTCCAAATTATTAAATTACAAAATGCCCTAGGTTTTGCGAAATGCTCTTTAACAAAAACTATTCTTTTGGCTATGTTCCGGTTGCTTAATTGTGACTTTCTTTTCAATAAAGCAAAAATGGCTGAATTATAATACCACAACTGTATTTCGCCTTAAAATAACTATTTATTTATTTAATTATCTACTTTTAGCAAACGCTCATTCATAATAAAGTGTATAAAAGGTGGCTAACAAATATTAATATAAAAAAAACTGACTCCATGATTACAGCCAGCTGCTCAACTCCAGTTCTTTGCCGCTTGGATGAAACATCAAAAGCCCAACTCTCCTGATTCTCATGTAATATACGTTAACCTCAAGGATATTTTATGGTACACAATCGGCCTTATGAACCATAGACATCAGCGATGACAACAGCAATGCCCAAGGTTGGAGGTTTTAGCATTTTATCCAAAAGCCATTATAATTTTAAAGATTTACAAAATAAATATTTTTAAGAAAAAATAAACTAGACTGACTGATACGAAAGTCAAAGCCGAACTAACTTTGCCTGTGCGATAACTTCTGTATTTTGAATTTTAATTTCTTTTAACTTGTACATTTTTGAAAAAGTTTCGGTCTGCTCTACCATCGTTGCAGAGATTTTGCCTAAGGTATCTAAATGAGACCGCATATCGACTATGAAGATCAATTGGCCTAGCAGAAGTAATTTCTTCTCCAATGGTCGCTTGGTTATTGTTGGAGTGTTGTATTTAAAATACAGTTACATTAGTTCGTTCATTTTTATATGTTTTTGTACTTACCGTAATATTCAATTGCGCACGTTTTTTAGGAGGCAGTCATTCTATGGTGCTATATCACATTTGTGATATAAAAGTGTGATATAAAAAATTGCCGCAGCTTACTGCGGGTAAATTATGGATGAATTTTATCTTGTCGTATATTGATGTGAATGAAAGAGAACACAACATCATTTGTTTCAATATTGTTTCAAATTTGTATTTATTTATGTTTTTTAATTTCATAAAATTATTATCCACCCATATAATCCAAATCACATTTATAAATTTTACTTTATGAAAAAATATTAAATAACATTGCGTTTAACCGCATTTTATTTACAAACTTACCATTTTATTTAAATTAAATTATATCACAACATTTTCATGCTCTTCATAAAAAATTTCATATATTGCATTTTTTGTTTACGTAGAAACGTCAGTTTATCACTTTTTGTTCATTATTTCCCCTTAAAATTCATTTCGTAGGGTTGTACGTACGTGTAGAATTTTTTGTTTACATTTATATCACAAAAAAAGTTTCCAAATGTGATATAAAAAAGTGATATAGCACCATAGAATGACCACCCTGGTGTTACTTTTGCTGCATTTTTAGGAACCATTATATCGGCAATGTTGACCTGCAACACAACAGTTATTAATTGTTTGGTATTTAATAATTACTTAATAAACTTACGCCCTCTGTTTGTTCGTTTCTAAATTCTTCGCAAACCGTCTACTGTGACGTATCCAGCAATACCCATCAGACCCTCTTCTTTGCAGCTAAGGTCCTCTATGGGATTGTGCCGATTTATTCCGGATTGTCCAAACTGTGGCCGGATTTGTTAAGTTTTTTTTTGTTCGAACTCTAACAGACAAATTTAAATAAATTGTTTGGTACTGAACCAATATCATTAATTGTTTATTTACTTCAAATCATTCCAACAATTCCTCCATTGTTCAGATCAGAATATGTATTGGCCCTACGCAGCGCATTTAGCTTGATTGCAAGGTTTGAGCTCCGTCTATCACAACCATAATATACTTAATTAATGCTCATATACGAGTGTGTATGGCATGATATTTTTAAATAAAAAACTTACCGAGCAGCCGAAAGATTATCTTCTAGGAAAGTGACCATTGTATCCCGCTGTTTCGTTGTCACTACCGCGTGCCGCTTGTTACTTTGTTTGTTTGTTCATTCAATGTAAATATTATTAATTTACTACTTTAGTTGTCGTATATAAATTAATAGTAACTAAATTAAATTGGTTTTATTTACAAAATGTCATTTTTTAAATTACTTTCTTGTCTTATGAACAGGAAATCTCCTGCATTGAATACTTGATATTAAAAAAAAACGTTTTGAAAGTGGGTTTTTTAACGTCGAGTAAGTGCACGATTTTTTTCATTCAGAATAGACAGAATACGTTAATTTTGCGATTCGCGTTTTATGTCCAAAAAAAAAGTAAATCACTAAGTTTCGTTTTTTTTTAGAATACAGCTGCTGGATGTTTATTACACTAATTTAGAATGCAGTCATACTGTTGTTGCTGAGTCAATTTAAAAATAATGGCTACACAAATAAATTGATTACATTTCTGTGGTTGGCAAGTTTCTAGGATTAGCTCAGCCTTTGATTCCTTAATATATCAAAATAATTAAGCCTTATTCAGCCTCCCCGTTCTATAACCAAAACCAAACGATACTATATCGGTTTGTCAAGTGAGATATATATTTACCTAATGAATGATGCGATCTTTCTACGTACCAGTTTTTTTTTCTGTATCAAAATCTAGGACCTTATTACTGAGGAATATATATTTCTCTCTGATTAGTTTTTGAACAATTAATTATGAAATAACTGTCAAATTCGTTAAAATATTCCATTTTCCAAAATCAATCAATTAGAAAACGATTTATTGTATTCAAAATTCTGTATGTAAATCACCATATGAAATCTTAGGCACCACATTAACTCTTATAAAAACCATGCTGCGTCTGTTTAGGATATTCACTGTAACAAACCACACTCCAAATGGGGTTCTGTGCACACAAACCAATTTTTTTTTTTTTTGTTTTGTTAAAAAATGTATTTTAGCACAATATACTAAAAACAGATTACTAATGTATGATTTTTTTTTTGTCTTTAATTATTTGAACATGAAAATTTCAAACTGAGATAAGATTTTCTTGTATAATCCCTCCCAAACAATAATTTTTTTATTTTTTGTATTTCATGCTGTTCCTATAATGAATGCTAACAATAATTCATGTCGTTTCAAATTGTATGTATTAGTCACAGCGCTTTTTTTTTGTTTTGTTTTATAAAATTATTATTGTTAAGTCTGAATGAATTTTTTTTTTGACTATTATTATTTGGGTTGTATGTCGAGAGTGTGTATAGAAGACATTGAACGAAAAACTATACACACTACAGACATTCGTTTGTTGATTTTGACTTGAATAGAATTTCTTGTGAAAAATAATGATTTTTCTTTTTGTAATGCATCAATCATTTAATTTCGTTTTTTTTTGTTTTATTGTTCAAGAAAATATATTCATAAAATAAAACCAACTAGTTTTTTAAACTGATTTTGTTTAAGGCGCGTATACACACGAAAAAAAACTATATTTTATCATATTGTTAGTTGTTTTATTCTTTATACTGTGTATTTTTTGGTACAATTTTAAATGTAAAGTTTTTTTTTTTTTTTTGTTAAAAGGCTTACCGCTATTTATTGCTTTTTGGTAACAGAAGATAAAAAAACTGGTAATTTATTTTATAATATCTAGAAAGTATGAGGGTTTTTTTTACTTTAGAATATTATTATTCTTTTATGCATTTTAAGTCCTTTTTTTTCTTCAAATTATGTATAATTTTTATGTTGGTAAGCACTGTGAATAATGTAGACTATATAATACGGATATACACATCCATGTAGAATAGACAGACACCGGGCAGACCTATTTTCTACGATATTGGATTTATTTTTATCGTTGTATTGTAATCGTAAAATAGATTTATACAATCTTCAAAAATGTTCGTTTGTTTTTTTTGTGTTTAATGGGTTGATTGAAATTTTATGATAAGCTGTTGTGAAAGATTTAATTAGCTGAGGTGTGAATAATTTATTTTGACATGTGTTTATTACATTTTCAGTTGAATTTATTTGGGATACATAAAACATTTACTTGCATAGGTTAAAATATGGCACATTTTTTAGCTCAACTTTATATTGGAAAACTATAAGGTATTTCCAGTTACGAGTTTCGAAAACTTATCATTCGTTCTACGATAATATCCCTTAGTGTTTTTATTAGTTTCTTTTTAGAATATTCCGAAAACATTCTGTTTGATTTAATCTATGCATATGCCGATCGACTAAATTAACTAACTAACCTAAATTTTGATTATTTAATAGGGCTGGCACCAGTACAGATGCCTTTATCTGTGCCTCAACTGAAATTAAACTAAAATAAAGGTCAACATTGGTCCAAAACAACATCAACAAAAATACACGGAGTACAATTAATCTAAACTAACGAAGCCCAAACAACGACCAAATCTAGCCCGCAGGTTTCAAATTATTGGCTCACGACAGCTGCTGAGTCCGAAGTCTATGTAATAGTCAACAAGAAATTGAAGTGAGCGGGGTTAGCTTTAGCAGGGGTCGCGGTCGATATGGCATATTTCATTACGGAATATGACAAAACGGCATATTTCAAAACGACATATTTCAAAACGGGATATGGTACACTACGGCATATGGTACACTATGGCATATTTTAAAATGGCATATTTCAAAACGGCATATGGCACACTATGGCATATTTTTTTATTTTTATTTATTTATTTATATATAAATGTAGTAAGTTTCAAAAACTTTTTCCATTAGGAATACAAAAAAAAGTGTTTTTAAATTCTAAAATGCCACCCAATTACTTAACTAATTACCATCACCACTAATTAACATGACCATGAACCCAATAAGAAAAAACTTCTACATCACTGCTGACTAAAGACTTAAGATACATGTATAGTATAAAAAGGAAGTGACTAAAAGTAAACTGCTAAAGAGTAAAATTAAAATGTTGAAAGTATTTATTTCTAAAAATGGCCGGGGAACTAGATCTTCTAATATTAATGTCCAAATTTTTCCAAATACTTATCCCTCTAACAAAGTAAGACGAATTCAACATTTGCATGCGATCAGAAGATTTTACCAACTTGTCAAAATTATATTTCGGTTGTTGGTGTCTTAAAAGCTTGTAAATAAATAAGCACACTCGAAAAGTATACAACTCATGAAGAGAGCAACCGAATAGCAAGTTGGAATAACAAGAGATATGGTCATATTTTCTAAGTCTGAAAACATACCTGACACAACTATTAAAGAGCATTTGTAACTCAGAGAAGTATTTCATTTGCAGATCAAAAAAGACCACATTACCATAAAGAAAATGAGGAAGTACAAAAGATTTGACCAATCTAAGTCTGAGTTCATTAGAAAAGCATTTAGTCGTAGCCCAGAGCATTCTAAGTAAAAATATTATCCTCCTATTAACTCCTTCGATGTGCGAGTTCCAACATAGAGTTCGATCAAAAGTTAAACCAAGATTGTTAACAGTATCAGAAAAATTTATGCAGGCTCCGTTGACAGAAATTTTCGGTAGATCGTCGACGCATCGAACGTGGGACGATATTAAAATAGATTGAGTCTTCTCACTATTAATACCCAGACGATTTTTCACGGACCATTCCACAATTAGGCCTACATCCAAATTGACTTTATTAATACTGTTCACAATATCCATAGGATTACAGAATCTATAAATTTGAACATCGTCAGCAAATAAATGATATTTACAATGTGTAATCACTTTCGTCAAGTCATTAATATACATCATAAATAAAAAAGGTCCTAAAATTGAACCTTGGGGAACACCAGAATAAGTGTTATTAGAACCGGATATGGAATTGTGCATGGTGACAATCTGTGAGCGATTAGATAAATATGAATGAACTAATTGACTCGCAGTGGAAGAAAACTTGAAATGTTCTTTGAGTTTATAAATCAGAAGCTGATGATCAATCCGATCGAAAGCCTTGCTGAAATCTAGCAACACCAAGGTACAAACCTCTCTGGTATCAACTGCTCTCAGCCCTCCGAATATCATCGCTGATTTGGAGCAAAGCAGTTGTAGTGCTTTTGGAATTTAGGTATTCAACTATTTGTGTTTGCAAGACTCTTTCAAATACCTTAGATAGCCCAGGCAGCAAACTAATAGGGCGAAAGTCTGATAAATTAGTACATTTTTCCTTTTTTGGAATAGGTATTATTTTAGAATGTTTCCGAATCAAAGGAAATGTTGAAGTCATAATTAAACTATTAAAGCCATGCAGGACATAGCAATTTATATATAGGGAAATATCATTTTAACGAACTTAATCGGTATTCCATCAGTCCCCGTTGCATCTGATTTAACCGATTCTAGAGCTTGGTGCAGATCAACTATGTCAATGTTCTTAAAGCTGAAGTCGCCTTCAAAAAGTGGAATCTGCGTTGAATAATCCACAAAACCAACCCCTGAAGAGTGGGAGCTGAAATAATTGTTTATTCATCAACAGAAAACGGACAGTTGTTAAAATTACCAGGATCCTTAAAGAAGTTAATCGATTTCAAATTTCTCCAAAAAATTTTAGAAGGTAATGACGGATTCAAGACGTTTGAATAATATTTTAGTTTGGCTTTAGATTTTGCTACGTTAATTTTATTCCTGATAATTCTAAATTCCTGAAATAATCTATTATCTCTGGTGAGTTTCCAACGTTGAAAAATGAAATTCCTAAGTTTAATCATATTTATAATTTCAACATTGAGCCACGGAGGCTTGGAAGGTTTAAGACTTAAAGTTTTAAGTGGAACATGTTGTTCAAATAACTGTAATATATTAGAGCATAAATATTGAATTTTTTCATCAGGTTGTATAATTGAAAATACTCTATTCCAATCAAGACTATGCAACTGGACTCAGTAAATTTTTGTATGTATATCAATATCTTTGAAACTACGGAAACGTATTATAGGGGTTGATTTGCAAAAACTGACTCTATAGGAGAAATAAATTAGATCATAATCTGTGAACCCAATCGAGATTTGACTATGAAATTTAATTTTGTCAGTATTTGTAATAATCAAATCTAAAAGTGAGGATGCATTGTTCAAAAAGTACGTTGGCTCACTGTTAATGGTCTTACAACCAAATTTATTCAACAAACGTAGGAATTACACTATGGCATAGTATTAATAGTATTTTAATTTCCAAACATATATTATCACAATGTTTCCATTGAATTACATCGAACACGGACGGACACGTAAAATCCGATTGAATGCGTAAGATCAATTTGCTTTCGACAATGCACCTACCTGATGCACATGGTAAATGCATTCTTTGAAAAGTGTGCCTATAAAAACGTTTAACAGTTATTACATTTTATTTTGAGAAGGCATGCTAAAACTAATCAAACGGACTGCTTTTCAATAAGAGATCAGTGTAAAATTCACAAGCTCTGGTCGGATTGTTTTCATGAACCATGTATCATCCATATGTTTCTTCGTAGAAAAACACTTAGAGAAGGCCATAAAAACAACCATTACAAAAATAAAACGAAAAAACGGCGAATTAATAAGCGAATCAGCTATTCTGAATTATCTTGCTAATTTTTGATGTTCGTGGAAAATTGATGTTGTTATTTGTAAATAATTTTATTTAATAATAATAACCTCTAAGCGTTACGACAGAACAATAAGCTAAAGGGCTAATTCACGAATCTTATAATCAGATTTACATACAAATTTATTTCCATTGGAAGAATAACACAGCATTCACAATGAAAAAAATTTTCACTTTAGACTTACAGGTTTGTATGAATTTCCAACATAACGAGCCAAGATTTTTGTTCGTCAAGTTAGAAATTCATACAAACCTGTAAGTAAAAAGAAAAAAGTTTTTTCATTGTGAAGCATTCATAATTTTCTGTAAATTTAATTTTATTAAATGAAGCAAAATTCTGTGAAGCGAAACAAAATTTTAATAACTGAAGATAAATTCCAATAGGAAGGAAAATTTAAAGTAAATAAAGCATAACTCTACTAATTGAAGGAAAATTCAGTTAGGTTAGGGTTTAAAGGAAATCTGTTAAGTGAAGGCAAATTCTATTAAGAGAATGAATTTCGGCATAATCGGTTAAGAAACAGACAAGTTCCATCCTAATCGACCATATTCTAAAATTTTATCTAAACACCATTTTATTTATTTATTTATTTGTTTACAAAAAATTTAAATAAAACCATCCCCAATTCCCCATGCTTATACAATCTATTTTGAGCTAGAAGCTCATTTATAACAGACTGTGCAAGATGAGGTGTGGATTTGCATAAAAAGAGATTTTTTAGCAAAATGTTCACTCTAAAGCCCGCCCTTCAAATTAATCCTGTAAAGCGGCAAGTCTGCTGCTTCGATATTTTTTTATTTTGTAGGATCATGAGTATTTGTTTCCGCTGACTCGAAAGTCATAATGTCGATGTTGGCGGGCATCATTATTAGGAAACCTTCTAATTGTTCGGCGAGTTTTAAAACATTCCAAATGACTCGACCACGAGGATTATAGGTGGTTTATGCCTTGCCCCATTTGTATGCTAATGCAATTTAAAATTATAGAAAAAAATAAAAAATTTAAAATAAACATTTTTGTAAGAAAAAAAAAAATAATTACGTTCGGCTGACTCGAAAGTCAAAGCATCCTTATTTTCGTCGGCTCCCTACCTTATTATAGAAAACAAAATATCGCAACAAGAACAGCGCAGTGAAAATATAGGGCATGTTTTTTTTTTGATATCGAAGTAATCTGAGAAATAATTTAACTGTCAAAATACAGATACGCGTTTTTTTTTTAGTATCCGAGGAAAAATGTATTTCTCTGTGTCGTTTTTTTTCACGCTCGGATAATTTTAAAATTGAATCTTTTTTCTCTGGAAAAAAGTTCAGATTGTTGTTTGACAGACATTTATTTTAAATAAAAATAACACGATCATATTTATTTGGCAATCTTAAAACTGACGTTTAATTTCTACGACGCTAACAAAATTATCATTTATTTTTCTCGGATATATCAGAGAAAATATTTATCGGATTTATCCGCTATATTATCTATCTGTTCTCTCTTATTTCTCCGACATTAAAAAAAAACACGCCCATAGCAAACAAAATATAACGCTTGACAGAAATCTCGAAAGGGTTTTCTTCGAAGGAAAATTAAATCACAACGATTAATATAACATAAAAAAATGTTGCGAGCATACGTATCGGAAGGCAAAAATATCGCAAACACAAATATCACAAGCGAAAAATATTGTAAATGAAAGATGTACATTTTTTGATAATTTTTGTCGTTAGGATTATGTATTAATTAATAATAATTACTTCGTTAACCTTACAGACACAGATAAAAGAGTTTTTTCGCCCTTATCTCTTCTTCTGATAGTACCACAAATGATAAAAAAAAAACTTTTGTAAATATAACAAATTTTTAATGTAATTTTAATTCGATATATTTCCTTTAGAGAATGGGGCCTGCCACCCCCAAACTCCCGCTTTTCCAGAATTTATACAATTCTTCCTGTTGTATCCAAATTACAAGTCAAATTATTGCTCACAATGTAAAGCGATTAATTTGTGGCGAAATATTTGTATGCGATATTTTTTTGCAATGAGAATTTTTGTTTGCGATGACAGTTGCATACGAGGAACATGTGACTTTATATTTCATCGTACATTTTTTTGTCAGCGAAATGTTTATACTGCGATATTTTTGGTAGATATATTATTAGATTGCGACAAAAGTACTTCCACATTTTTGTTGTAATTTTTTTTGATAATGAGGTAGGTTTCTATTTTCGTCGAATATGTTGAATTTCACCGTAATCGGTTAGGATTTTTTTTAAGTACTTATAAACGAGTTCAAAAACGAGTTTCGTGGTTCGAAAAAAAATCATTACTAAAATATTAAAAAATTATTGAAAAAATTCGCGATTAGATAATAATGTTGCTAAATTTTGATGTTGGCATAAAATTGGTGCCTTCTTTAAAAATAATTTCAATGAATAAAAATAAACCTGAAGGACTAATATACATATTTTTAATTTTAAAATTAGATTTAAATAAAAATTAAAAAGTATAGATATCAAGCATCTCCCGATTATATCTTCATTATCAATATTTTTATTTTCATTGGAAGAACACATTTAAATTGCTTGAAGTGAAGGAAAATTATATTAAGCGAGTTGAGTTGTTTCAGTTGATGATTAAAACCATTTTAGAATCCAATTTCCTTCACACTTGTTGAATTTCATCATAATCGGTTAAGAAATATCCGAATTCCATTCTTATTGGCCATAATCTAGAACTTCATCAAAAAACCATTTTAAAATCACATTTCCATCGCAGTTGTCGAATTTTATCATCATTCCTTAAGAAATAGCAGAGTTCCATTATTATTGGCCATATTCCAGAATTTAATCTAAAACTCATTTTAGAATCCCATTTCCCATGGTATAATGTTGAATTTCATCATATTCGGGCAATAAATAGCAAAGTTCCACCCCAAATTAGCCATATTTCAGAATTTCGTCTAGAATCCATTTTAGTATTCCATTTTCATTGTACTTGTTAAATTTCATCATAATCGGCTACGAAATAGCTACATAAGTTTTAGAATATGCCATATTGTACCATGTGCCATATTGAAATATGCCGTCGTGTACCTTATGCCATAGTGTAATGTACCATATGCCGTATTGAAATATGCCATTTTGAAACATGCCATGCTGAACGGATCCGCTTTAGCAGAGCATACTGTGTGATACAGCGCCAATTTTGACACTGGTAGAAATATGTTCAACTAGAAAATAGCTCCATATTTAATAAAGTACTAATTTTTAAAACTAAAATATGATTGTGTTTTTTTAAAAGCTATAAAAAACAACAAACTTTAACAATTCGTTAACAAAAAATAAATTAATTCATACTTTGTAAGTCTGCAAACTTTCGATTTGATATTTTTCGTAATGTGACAGATAGTCTTGGAAAGTCAACAGTTTTTCCAATAATTTGTCTTTTCGGTATTATTGGCAGATTTTCGGGCTTATCATAAAACTAACCTTAAAACGAATTTTTCCCTGGGTATACTCCAACTGACGCAGTTGTGTAACCAAATTATTTCGATCCGGGCGAATCGATTGATATATTTTATGTACAGAAAAATCTTGAAAGAAACTAAAATCTGCAGAATATACTCGATACGGGGACAGTTTTTGTCTTGCGGCGATAGTTATGTTGTGATAATCGTTTGGAATTTCAATTACTTTATTTTTCAGCTTTTGTTCTATTTTAGCATGTATGCTATCGCATTTCATGTGCGTATGTCCTTTTACCAAAAATTTCTGGATAATTTTAACACCAAACTCCATTCTCAAAGTCAATAAGGCATTTGCCATTATTGCATTTCTATTTTAACCGTCCAAATAACGATTAATTTGTCATTCATAAGGAAACTGGTTTTTAGATAGTGAACTAAAAATGAAGCAAATACTGATGCTTGCAAGTCGGCTGTAGTTTCGTCGAACCTATAACATAAAACGTTTCTAGTAACTTTGTTATAAATAGTGAAGTTATGGCATGCCAATTTGGTTATGAAGTACTTACATACTGCTTGAATTGATAACAGAACAAATCTTGACAGCCTGCAAATCCATATAATTCAAGTGACAAAATCCATTCAATGCATCATTATTGTCTTTGAATTTTTCGTCGTTGGTTCTATCTTTTTCGTCCATGTGTTTCTGCCATTCATCTAGGTACAAATTTCCAGATTCAAAGTGCACACAAGTGTCACAACGGTCTTTCTTAGGAACAAACAATGCCAGATTTTTTTTTTTCGCAAAGATTTCATAAAACTTAGTCTGCGAAATATTGATTTTACCTCTATTGGCACAATGCTGTTTATATGCATTATAAAGCGATGATTTTGTGTCGAATTTTTGTTCTAAATACAGTTTTGTTGTAGATTTTCGACAATAATGACTAGGTAATTTTTTTAATGAATCCAAAAATTCACTCGCGAACAATTCTTTTTCATTATTGGTGCAGTTGTGTATGGTATTTTCCGTAATTTACGTTCAATCATTCCATGTCTTGACTTATGAATGCACTTCGGTATAAAGGTCTCTTTGACATCAAAAGTTAATATGAAGAATTTTTTTACAAACTTCTACATGACGATTATTAAAATCTATTTTATACCGTAGCGAAATACTGTGACTGGAATTTGTATCGTATGTTGTTGCCCTTCCACGTATCTTTTACCGGGCATTCGATTTCCAAAAATACCGAGTCTCATGTTTAGGTTTCGTAACAAAAGATGTTTACAGGTTGGGTTGTTAACCCAACGCCAACCTTCTGTAGAAGGACCACAGCCCTCACACTTTAGCCTATACTCCTTTAACAGAGTAGTTTCTAGTGGCCGCCACGAAGAGGCAGTGTGAGCACTTGCTGAAGTTGTATGCAGTTACGGCACATGAAACGAGTTTTGTGTTTATCCCCCTGCATATACAGCAGCCTGACCACTAGCCTTAAAATTATCAAAACTTAACCTGGAGATAACATTGATTCAGACCATTTCCTGGTAGTTACTGCGGCATTGAACAACCAAGTTACCAGAACCACCTTCGGGATGACCGTATCAGAAATCTTGGAAAATAAACCACTTCCTGACTCCGTTCAAGAACAGTGGGACATTATCAAAACGGCGGTAACCGATGCCTCAAAGTCCACCATAGGCCAAAATCCATCAAGGCCTAAAAATCTCTGGATTGATGATGATTGTATTGGTGGTATTGGGGAAAAACATCGCGCACGACAACGAAATCTATCGCAAAGAACAAGGCAATCCCACGCCTACATTACTGCGAGTAGAATGATGAACAAGAGGCACGCAACATCCAAAATTCTAGCCTGAGAGATAGATATCGTTGCATAAGAGAATTGGCTATGGACTTTCATCCACGTAGCAGCGCTATTCGCAACAAATCCGGTGATTTGAAAATAGACCCATAACCGTCCTCGAAGCGTGGCGAAATTACTTCTCCTTGCTTTTAAAGAAACAGGCATCACCTTCCGAGCAACAACCCCTCTTGCTTCAACGCAATATTAACGTCGAGATGATACCACCACCTCCTCCATCATATGATGAAGTGCGGAACGTGATATCGCAGATGAAAAATTACAAGACACCTGGTGAGGATGGTATCTGCAACGAAATGCTCAAATATGGCGGTGATTATTTGTTCTGCCGCATGTTTGAGCTAATATCAACAATTTGATCTAGAGAAGAAATCCCAGTAGAGTGAAAGACGGCTCTTATTAGTCCACTACATAAAAAGGGAGAACGATTGAACTGAAACAGTTATCGCGGGATAGCTTTGCTGAACACAGGCTACAAGGTTTTGGCCAACGTAGTCTCAGCAAAGTTATGTATAAGTTTATTTAGCGAGAGGATCTGGGTGATTATCAATGTGGTTTTCGACCAAATAGATCAACGATCGATCAAACTTTTACGCTGAGGATTGTGCTGGAGAAATGCTATGAAAAGGACATCTCTGTACACAGTCTATTCATAGACTTTCAACAGGCGTACGACAGCATTAAGAGGAATACGTTATGGAACGTATTGCCCTACCTGGGCATACCGTCAAAATTGGTTTCAATGTGCCAGCTTTTTAATGGATGGCTCAATATGTAAGGTGCCAATAGAAGGCAAAATTTTGGATGCCTTTGAGATAACTTCTGGAGTGCGGCAAGGTGACTCAATAGCTCAAACTCTTTTCAACCTATCATTGGAGTATGTCATTCGTCAGCTCAATATGGCGCAGCGTATTATAGATCAACCCAGCTATTAGCATACGCTGACGATATTTCCCATTGGAATTAACAGGCCAACAAATAGGCCTTCAGATCAATGAAACGAAGACCAAATACATGGTGACCGCGAGAAGGCAGACTCGTTGGGGCTTCATTTCAGGAAAACTCAATATGAAAATGTGAATGAGTTCAAATACCTAGGATCACTGAGCAAAACTCCGTTTCCATTTTATAGAGAATTTAGAAACCTTGAAAATGATACTATGTAAATTTCTGTGCGGCCACTCTTTGTCGAGTTATTGAAGTTTTAGTGTGTTAAAGTTTTAGTGTTAAAGTGACTTAAAATATTTTTTCGTAGAGTGCTAAGTTTAGAAGATAAAAAAATTTACTTCTACGCTTTTTGATACGTTTTTACTAAAACTGAATGTGTTCGATTCTTCCTAACAAATGCGAGCTAAAGCTAAATTTAGATTTTACAACTGGCAAAATCCCCCATTTTCTGAAATATGTTGATTCAGTCATAATGTCGACCTGAATACCACTGAACATTTTTCGAAAAACACTAAAGAGGGCAATTAGTGACATATTGGTTGCCTTTTTTTCCACAGACTCTAAGGCGTAGTTGTTTTTTCAGAATGATTCTTCACTAGTTTAGTAAATTTGGAAACCAAAACCCAATTTGAAACCTTTTGATTGCATGTAACCTGAAGAAGTTTGTCGTTCTATGTTTAGAAACCTCATGGGAAAAAGTTTGGCGGCTAATTGAACTTTTTGTCGTTATGCCCTATTAATAGACAAACGAGGAGGTGTGATTTTGTGGCAAATTTTAAAATCATGGAGACCTGAAACTTTTAATAACTTTGCATGTCACATATTATAGAAATAGAATAACACGTTTGCGTCAGAATTAACTGAATTTGGGAAGTATGAGTTTTTGGAATGAAAACCAATTCTTTGCAAAGGCCCAATTACATTAAGAGCCATTTAATCAGGAATAGTGATAATTTCTTCTCGAAAATGTATGTCGGTGTGGCCAACACAAATGAGAATTTACGACAAATTTGCAAAATAAATAGAGCAATAAAAACTTCTTATAAATCGTCTGGACCGGCTCCAATGCGGCAAGATGAACTATTGCAAAAGCCTTCACGCTAAATATCACTCACTTTTATTTTGAAAAATTGGTCGTAAATTCTTATTGGTGTTGGACCTTTGATAATACCGATTTCATTTTTTCGATAGATTGCTCTGTAGATTTAACATTTATATAATCCCTATAGGGGGCGGAATGCAAAAGAGATTTTTCATCATCTGATTACGATCGGTGATCAAGATGAACAAAACTATGACCCCCTGTTGAGAGTGCAGAATTCATGGGTCGATCCAGCTTTCATGTCAGCACTATAGGGTGGCATAAAGCAATGCAATGCAGGCGGTTTAAACAAAAACAAGGCTAGAGCCATACGTCCTCGATTTGGCTTCTGTGGCGTAAAGTAGGACGGTAAAATGAACTGCGAAAGAGTTGGGAGTGCCTTTGAGCCCCATAAAAGATTGCATAGATGAAATCATAAAAAAATAATATTTTTTTCATTTCTCTAAATTAAAATAACTTTTATTTGCATAACTTAAATTATTTTCCGGTTAAACTGAGTATTTTATAAATTTGAAATAATACTCTAGTTATCTAAAAGTTTCCTTGAAATTATTTTATAACTTGAACCATTTACGGATGACAGAAGATATCGTTGAAATGTCCAGCTTTTCATTAAATAATTAATAGAAAAGAAAAAATTGTTTTATAAAAATATAATTAAAATATTATATAAGAGTACGTAACAGGAAATTGAATTTTGAATAATGGATTTAATCCAACTAATCGAACCATTTAACATTAATTATTTAAAATGATTCCGCCTGTTCTTTATTGTTACTTTGTTACGTAAGGTAGATTATTTTATTCATTCCACAAAAGACCCAGTGATTCTTGCGAGCACCTCAAACAATATATGTAATTTGATCCAACATTCTCATATACATACCATTTTTTGATTACACGCTTTTTTTAAATAAAGCATCAAATTACAAAATTCGTATTCTTCCAATGTTACTTTCATTGATTTAATTTAAATTATTTATTTTCAACCAAATTTATTTTATTTTGATAAAATAATTATTTCCAAACATAATAGGATTGTTTTTATACCAGTTTACCCCTAACTATGTACATATACACAACAAAAATATTATAATCCATTTAAAAAAAAAATATTAAAGATTAATTGTGTGTAAACCCTATACAATTTCCCCGGAAAGACCCCTCGCAGTGCGATAGGGATTATTATATCGTTAATTATTGTTATTATTACATAAATTTCATCAAACCAAAAAAAAAAAAAAAATGGAAAAATATCCGCCATAAGTAAGGCAAGCTAAAATAATATGACAAAATGGAATATTTTCTATACAATTTATATAAAGCAAATATAAAATAAAAGTTTTAATTTAGATCATAAATAATTCTAATAACCAACCATTAAAACTCTAAAATTTATTTTTAAAATGTTGCGTTCGTTTCATTTCGCTCTGTTTTATTTGTTTTAATTTATTAATTTAAATGCTTTTGAAGTGCTTTGTGTTACTACTATTATTTCCTCATTTCGAGTGCCCTGAAAAACAAAAGAAAAGAAATAATTGTAATAATAAAAACATTTTCTTTTCGACTATATACAACTTTAAATTACACAAGAAAAAAAATTGTTTTCATTTCTTTAATTTCAAATACAAAAAATAAAAAATTGTATCTAGAATGGTAAACATAAGGGGATGGCAATTAAGTGCAGAAGAAGAACAAAAAAAATTTAAAAGAAAAGAAAGCAAACAAGCAAATAATTTTATACGAATTTCGACGCGTTTTACAATTTTTGTATCTTTACTTGAGTAAGCAAAAATGAAATATGTATACGAAGAAACCGAATTATAAAACAAACTAAAATATTCTATTTTTTCTTCTTCTTGTATTTGAAGAACAATTAATTATTATATTTCGCTTTTCATTTACAATTTTTATTTTATTTTTTTGTTAGAAAATTACACAAGAAAAAAATTAAATAGAATACGTAAATTATATACAATCAACCAACTAAGAACAAAAACAAAATTGAAAAGAAAAAAAAAACAAATTTTTATAAAATAAAAGATTTTGTTTTTTTCTGCTGTGTAATTTATTTTCGTTAATTATATCTGTCTTTACGATAAAAAAGAAATATTAATTTTATTTACGATATCTCGTTAATATATCATTTTATGAGTAGATAGATAATATAATATATGTATATAGGAACCCAATTTTTTGTTTTCTATTCGGTTTTCTAAAAATGGTACCGTCAGATGGGGCTACTTTGTGCAGGATTTTACAGTTTTTGAACTTTGAGATGTAAAAAAACTATATTAATGTACACATTAGTACAATTTATCGTTATTATATTAATAGCTGGACTCAGACGAGTAAGTTAGGTCAATACTGACATTTTTTGTATGTAATATTTACAAATTATAAATCAAAACATACATTGCACAAAGTAGCCCCCAAGTGGGGCTACTTTGTGCAGTGATAGAAATTTTGCATAATAATCATGTTTTTAGTAAACTATTGATATACATTTGTCAAAATAGTTGATTGTTGACTTTTTAATATAAAAAACCTCAAGATAAATAAAAATTCTTGTTTGAAAATAGTTTTCAGCGTTAAAAATTTTTTTTTAAAAAGAATGTTTATTTCAAACGATTGAGTTTAAACAAAAAGAAACCATACACATTTTTGAACAATGAAATAAATCAAATTTTACAAATAATTATTACATTATTAACATTTATAACATTTATAAATATGAACAACATAAGATACATCGTTACGAATCTGGAGTTTATATGTCCCCCAGAGTGATTCGATCTCTTTAACTCGATACAGACCACGTTTATTAATAGCTTTTGGTTCGCTAATCTTTCGTACAATTTCCTCGAGTTTGTACGTATCAGACTTTTCAGTTTCCTTCCACTTCCAACTTATTAAAGTTTTGGTCATTGTCAGCACTTCAAAATTGTTCTTCTTACGTTTGGCGCTAACAATTTTTCCTAGAAAATATTCACCTTCATAAGTGACAATCACGTAATCACCCTTCTTCAAATCTTTGGCACTGAGAGCAGCTTTCTGAATCTCTTCTTCGTCTTTTTCATCATAATCTTCATCTTCTTCTTCTTCAATATTTGAATTTTTGCGAATTTTAGCGCGCCAGGCTGTTTTCATTGGTCCGAAGAATGCCACATCTAGGGATTGTAACAAATGTGTTGAATTAGGAGGGAGGAAAATGAATTTGATATCATTTTCTTGACACATTTGCACAACTCGGACTGAAAATATGACTCGAAACGTTGTCGCCAATTAGAATTTTCTTCCCTGGAATTCTTTGTGTATGAACTAAAAAGTGCGTTTCGAACCAATCTTCGAATGTTTTTAAATCAAACCAACCGCTTTCTGAAGGTTGGAAACGGCTCTTCTTCGGTCCACCAAGAACCTAATTGTTATAGAGCTGTGTTGATTTGTACACTGTGTACGGAGGCAATATGTATCCCGACGCACTTCCACAAAACATTATTGAAATGCAGCTCCTCGAAAAATTCATCACCCGTTCAGTACGCCTGTATGAACGTTTCGATATCACTTTCTTTATTCCGGGATTGTCGGACAGATTCGTCTCGCCATAGTTAAATATGTTTGAAGCTGGAACAGACTGCAGTTCTTCAGATCGACATTTCTTGTGTTTTTTGTGAATTTTGTTTGAGATAGTATTTCTGTGGATTTTATACTTTCGAGAAGCTTGTGCACTCGACATACCACCATCAACTTCTTGCAAACATTTTTCCAGCTTTTCTAAAGTGTAGTCACGGTAATTTCTCGTTCCAGGTACTTTTTTGTAACGTTTGACCATTTTTCTGCCAAAAAAAAAACGAATGAAACTTTGCACAAAGTAGCCCCACAGTGCATTTTTTTTTTCATTTTCAATTTATTTGTTATTAATTTTCACATTTTTTTAAAACTAACAAGATAGCATTGTTTATTTACATATAAATAAATAAATTTGCACTTACAACAATTTTTTTGTCAACAATTTTGTATTTCACAGACGCAAGTTTCCACGCGCACTTTGCGACGTCCGACGTTATCGAAAAGTTGTTGAAATTGGATAACCAAAACACACATTGAGATTGTTTTAAAATTCCAGAAAATGTTTGTAGTAATAGAGGAGACCTCTACCTATATATGTGTATATATCACAAATAGATACCATAAAAAAAAAAAAAATTAAAACTGGTTTTCAAATTTGCACAAAGTAGCCCCCGCTGCACAAAGTAGCCCCACATGACGGTAGTTAAAAACTAATAATTTAGTTTATTATTTCTGGAGCCATTATATGATTTTATCAGCGAATTTTGATAACTTTGTAGGTTGGGTGGTTAACCTCATTAAAAGATTTTTGAGCAAGATTCTTTATTTTTGTAAAATACAATCATTCCAAAAGAAATCGAACATCTTTTGTTTTACTCTATCATTTCAACCCTGGGAAATAGGGTGACTCATTGGGTAATTTTGGGGTTGTTTCTGCTTATTGCGCATTTTTTATGAGTTATCCGATTTGGATACGTATATAGAGAATAAATTATTTAATTATTTATGTGAAATTGAATATTTGTGAGGTAGTAGTTATTTCTGATCTGGCAGATTAAAAAAATATTTATTAGCAGTCCTTGTGTTTTCGATAATTTAACGGTAAATGTAATTTCCAAAGGAATTATTTTAATAATTGTTATACATTTTATTTATATAAGTATGTATGTACATAGTAAAAAGTAAAAGGTTCGAGTTCAGTCAGGTTCAGTACTAAAAACACACATAAAATATTATACAAATACATAAGTGTTTAGACCAAAAAAAATTATTTTTTTGATTTCGAGTTTGTTTCACGTGGTGAATTTGTTAAATTGGTCCATAGGAACAAAAAAATCACCATCTTTTAACCAAATCTTCTTTAGCGACGAGGCTTATTTAAAGTTGGGTGGATATGTAAACAAGCAAAACTATTGGATGAAGCGAAGAAAATTCACGAGTCATGTTGGAAAAACTAATTATTAAATGACCTATAAGGGTAGCATTGAGCATGCCACTTATTCGACTTTTTATTCCATTGTTAACCGTAACATACTGTATGTAGTTTCATTTTTAATAAAACTATTTCAACATTTGTAATTTTTTTTTTCGTTGTATTCAAAACTTGAAAGTAGTATGTAAATTTGAACCCTTTTTATAACAACCGTGCATTCGTTTAAAAATGTACCCACTAAAATTGACTGAAAAAAAAATCGAAAAATAATTAGAATGCCATCTATCCGAATTCCCGCCCAATGAAAAATTTCTCACTAGATATATGAAACAAACATAATTTTTTTTTCGTGAAAACTGTACTTTGTTCTTGTAGTCAGTTTGTCAATTATTTTTCCATTAATTACAATTTTTTATATATTCAGAATAAAAACAAAATTTCAAAAAGTAAATAGTATGGGTTGATAATATGTTTGTATGTTGTATGCATTTTGTTTTGGGATAGATATTGTAACATATAATTTCGCTCTATTGTACTCGATTTTAACATAAGTGTCATTTTCGGTGTATTCCATTTATTTCCGATTACTAATGAATCGTTAAAAACATTGCACATGTTTTTAAAATAGATTAGTTTGTTGTCCGGCTCACATTAGTCACCAAAGCATATCACAGCAAATATATTTTTTATTAGTGACATCAAGAGGAATAATCTATTAATTATCTGTGTTATGCGCACATTACTGTCTTTTGATTAAAAACGGATTGCAAAAAAGAGCAGATTAGTGACACCAAAGTTTTTACCAAATTCTTCAGAAAATATTGTTTGAATTTATAGCATTCCAAAGATCCTGAGGGTCTCACATTTTGCTTACCTTTCTTCCTTAACTTAAGCCAAGCCACAGTCAAATGAGGTATACATGGCTTTACGTCACCTTGTTTTGACGTGATAACGTCTTACATCGCATGTTCAGAAAAAGAGTGACACGAAATTTTGCCCTTGGTCGTGGGCAATTATTCATCAACTATAAGCATTACCTTAAATTTAAATATATGATTGCTTAGGTTGTTCCTCAGGCTTCTAGCCTCACGCATAATATTATCGCAATGATATCATCTGGCGGCGAGGAAATCACCGCCGCGAACCTCTGATTTCGAGCGATTTAAATGCTTGAACCTCTGTAACGAGAGAATGGCCTATCCGATCGGAGATCCGTAAAGAAACGGTGGTAGTTAATTTATTTTAATTTAAAATAATTAATCTCCACATAAATTTTAATTAAAATTAAAATCTACACAATAGCGATTTACAATGCTTGAGAGCACTATAAAGCAGTGTTGAAAACGTTTCGTGTAACGTAACGGAATAACGAAATGATTTTTAGAAATAGTGTTACAAACTTTATACAATTTAAAATTAAGGCCCCTATTCACAAAATGTACATTCGTTCTATAACCGTAAAATTTCCGATTAGTAATAAAATGGTATTCAAAAAATTTAACTCAACTCTGTAAATGCAATTTTTAAGCTCTATAAGTTTACGGTGCCAAATTTGTTGACGTGAAGATACATTAACACTTCAAACTATTTTGAATAATTTTAAAACAATAATAAAACAAATACATCTTTTAAAATCATGAATGATTTTTTCTTATTACATTTTGGATCAAATTCGCGGTAAGTTTGACTATGCATAAATAGTAGAGAGTTGTAACTATTGGTAAGATAATACATTACAGAAGTTATACTCAAAATGAAACATACCGAAAAATATTAAGAAATTTGCGGGATTTCACTAATCCTTTTCATATTTCGGATGCAAGGTTTCTACAATTCTATAGATTCACACAATTCATTGTCTTAAACATAATCGATGAGCTGGGACAGGATAACGATTTACATGGCTCTTCTATTCCATTTTATGTGAAAGTATACAGTTATTTTTCATTTATTTAATGTTGTATTTATTAATAAAAATATATTTACAGCTTTTGTTGGCTCTCCATTTTTATGGCAATGGGTCATACCAAAAATGGTTGTGCCATAATGCATTTAACGCAATGAGCCAATCTTCTGCATCAAGAAGTATTAGTTACATAACCGATTCGTTGATAGATAAATGGTTATCGAAGCACATACGTTTTCCTACTTCGATCCAGGAAACTTTACGGGTGAAAGAAGGGTCAATAACAATACTTCCTTACCTTACAAATTCCTATATAATATATTTATTTTCAGATTTTTTACAAAATGGGGCAGTAGTGGGATAATTGGTGCAGTTGATGTGATGGACACATGTTCAAATAGTTGCACCAAGTGCAACCAGAGACTACCATTTATATATAAATAGGAAAGGAACTCGTTCTATCAATGTTATGACAGTAAGATATTTTAATAAGTGTTTAACAAAACAACGTAAATACTGTATGTACATATTTACATAATTTATTATTAATTTTTAGATTTGTGATTCCGTGGGAATGATTACTGCTTGCTGCGCCCGATATCCTGGTTCATGTCATCACTCTGCTGTATGGCAATTGTCTGACATAAAAAGATATTTAAGGGAGAACTACCAAAGAGGAGATCGATATTGACACTTAGTAGGTATAGTATTTGTTAATTACATTAAAATACAACATTAATTAATCTATTAAACAAATATTTAAAAGATAGCGGATATCCTCAAGAGCCATGCTTGTTCATACCACTCCGAGTAGATATCAGAGAACCAAGCAAAGAATATCTTTATAATCGAGAACATATTTCAATGCGAAATATTGTGGAGAGGACCATTGGAATAATGAAATCTAGGTTTCGATGCCTTCTGGGACACAGGGTGCTGCATTATAGTCCAGTAAAGGCTGGTGCTATTTTATATGTGGTGGCAATATTACATAACTATGAAGAACAATTTAAATATGATAGATGAACCTGAAGAATAAATATCAAGAAATTGACAACACTAATCTTTAATTTTTTCATAGAAGGGGCTCAGGATGAGTTTATCGAATTCACCGAGGAGAGTTCTCAAATTATGAGAATCGGTAGAGTAGAAGGAATTATATACACGAACACTTTCAGTAAGGTAACTTATTATATTTCAGTCTTATTACAATCATAATATTTTTTTTATTTTATAAATTCACAATTTTAGTTACACAATGTATATACAGTATATAGAAGAAATACAATTATTAAAAAGACAGCTACATGGACGAGCCACCAGATGAATCTAAAAAAAAAAAAATAATTTCGATAAATATATTTAACAAATAAAAAAAATAGTAATTAAATGTAAACGTACCTAGAAAATTATCATTAAATGAAAAATCCGGATTTTCAAATTTATACTTTTTTATCTCAAATTTTTTTATTTTTTTTTTTTTGAGATACACCAGCTCCCTCATCATATCGGCGTTGGACTTAGTGCTTCTACGGTGAACTATGGTAATTAGAATACAATTTTAATAAACCATGAGCTGAACCGAATTATTAACTTATTCACCTGTCTGTTGGGCCAAATATCCTTTTGCAGTATCCACTAGATCTTCAGTGAGGTTCGGTGTCTCATGTTGCGCTACCAGATGAGTAAGGCCTGCGCTTATTGATAGAATTGGTAATCCGTCCACACAAACTCGCCCCCATAGGAATATTGCCTTTTCTTCTAACGTCGAAAGAACCAGTTTCATTGCTTCGCCCCCACCAGTTCCATTTCAGGTGTTCTTTTATTTTCCTCGCTTTGCTACGAGTAGCATTTTTCCAATCAGCGAACCTCTAAACCAAATTAAAAACCAAACACTGATTATTAAGAGTACACGATTACAATTTAATTGTTTTACCTTTTTCCACTCTTTTGCCGATAATTGTGGCCCGGTTGCGCAAGAATTTAATAAGCATTCCACTTCATCCCATTTGTCCAAAATGTGGTTGGGATTTCCGTTTTGTTTCATAATTCCCGTTCTAAAAATTTTGTCGTTTTCTAAAATTTGTAGAAATAATTCAGTGTGTTGAGCGCTCGTGTTTCCTTTCCTCTTAACACAATAATAAAAATAAGAAAATTTATTTATAGGTAATATTATAAAACAATTATTTAAATTTGTTAAACATATTAATATATTTAATTTTAAATATGAAAGAAAAAATTTTATATTTTGTCAATATACTTACCGCCATCTTGAATAGAATTTGTTGTATTCATTTTGACATTTCGATTTTTCAAAGGCTACTATTTTTCTTACAGCGTCGAATTCAAATGTATTTATTTACAGTGGCGAAGTTCCTACAGTTTGTGAATACCAATTTTTAGTACTCTGTAACTTTTGCTCTATAAACAAATTCCATAAAGTTACAGCTATAGAATTTTTACATTATGTGAATAGGGGCCTAAGTTACATATCCAAAAATGTAACGTTACGTATATGTTTTATCGTTATAAATAATAATATGTAATTGCATTTTTAAAATTTATGCCGTTAGCATGGGCTTAGATATTGGTACCGAAATAAATGCATTCATGCGCAGGTTGTCAAACAAAATGATGCATTGCATAATTGATACAGTTATTCCCGGTGCACATACAGGAAATTTACGAGAACACCTGAAGCGTAAACATCCACAAATTTTATCATACAAAAAAATTTACCAAATGAATGTAGAAAAATAAAAAATAAAGACAGGTTTAGACAAAAGAGTTTGGAAGAAATCGGCGCAATGCCAAATAAATAAAACGGTCAGTTTCATTATAGGTTCCGCAGAAATGATAGAGCATTATAATGATCTTGTGACTGTGAATGGGATACTATTAAATGCCGTAGAATGCAGCGGGTTAAAACATATTTTTTAATCCTATTTACCGACAATTAGGTATCAATCTTCATAATATTCGCGTCCATATTTTGCAAAAATCGGAAAATGATTGGTTCTTAATTTTGGAAGTGGAAAGAAGTGGAAAATAAAGTATTGTCAATTAAAGTAGATAGTGCTGCGAGGTTGGATCATTATGTACTTGGAATTAACATACAGTTTGAAAAAATGGTGAAATATTCATCCGAACTCTAGCAATTAACGAATTGCGAGAAAAACATACGGCCTTATACTTATGTGAACCAATCAAAGAAGTGTTGAATAAATATAATATAAAATTACGACAAATATACACTTTTATTTCTGATAACAGAAGAAACATGGTAAAATGGAATTGCACAAGAAGAAGATGAAAATGTAAATTTAGCAGACGACTGTCATACTTTTGATGAAGGTGAATTATATACGCCATTTCTTAGCACCAATAATAATGAAATTTCAAATTGTTATCATCGGTGAAATGTATGACACATTGAAGTTAGCTATCAATCACGTCATAAATACAGTAGGTATCTATAAAACCATTATGTATTTCTAAACCTTTGTCACTTGTAATAACCTTAAGAATGCCATTTAGAAATGTGACCACCAGATGGAATTCAACTTATGTTATGATAATTAGACTTATTGCACTTCAGAGTTTATATCCAGCACTTTCTACATGCGACATTCTGATTGAAAAATGACATTGGATCTATCACGTTGCCTTGAAATTTTCGATAAGTCGGTTGCATCCAGACAATAAAATATTTATTTTACCCAACAAGTTGCCAACTATTTGCGAACCTGGAAATGCTCAATGACTAAAATTTGTGATAAAAATGAAAACGTTTAACAAAATTTCATAATATCCAGTCTTATAAAAAAATTACAACACGTTTTCTCTATTAACGGTTGTAGATTAAAAAAATTAAGATTATTAATTCTTATTCAATCATTATCGTTATTACTTATTATTCACGACTATTCTCTCTTTATGCACACATAATTCACTTATTATTCACTGATGAATACTGAAAATGACTCGTTTATTATTCTCTTATTATCCACTCATTATTTACTTATTACTTACCGAATATTCAGTCAACTCATATTACTCATGATTTCTCTTTCAGTGAACAATCGGCGAATAAAGAATGAATAATGACAGAGTACTGTGTGAATACCATTAATGCCGAGCAAATAATTTTTGAATATTTATTTATTTAAAACTATAATAATTGGTGAATAATGAATGAATTTTTAGTGAATACTAATTGAATGATTAGTTGATTATCAGTGAATAATGAGTGAATAATCTGAGAATAATGACTGAGTATTGAGTGGTGGATATTGTAAATGATAAATGAATAAGAATAACGAGTGAAAAAAGTTTGAATAATGAGAATACCGAGTGAATACTTCAGGATTAATTGATAAATATTGAATATCATTCATCAGTGATTAATGAATGATTACTGAACAAATAATAGTTGAGTGATGTGTGATAGATATCTTAAGTTGAGAGTGGTTCAAATTGAGCATTTCTGGAACATGTCTGTATGTATGTGGTCTCTTTAGGTTTGTGTGTTCTCTAACTTAAAAATCGACCCATATAGAAATATGAATTATATTATGTGGAGTTGTGCACCTCCTATTTTGGTTACGTTCGGACAAGCGAAACTTTCGACCCCATCCTCACTTTTTAAAACCGTCAATACAAAACCGCTTACAGACAAATTAGAACCCACCCATAATTTCTGAAGACGTTACTGTTAGGGAAATCAAAGCATATTAAGGTGAACCAGTTAATCTAAATTTTTCGGTTAGTCAATCTGATATTAGCCGATTTTTAACAAGTATAAGATTTTTACTGAATTATTAAATTTTCGTGAAAAAATCGTCATGAAAGAATTAGGATCCGCAAACAAATTGTCAGCCTACTATATATCTTATCGAGTTTCAATGTCGCAATTGCGAAGAAACCCGGTTATGTAAGCGGTACGAGAACTCAAAATGTCTTACGTAATCACCTTTTGTTGCAATCGAAAAAAACAAAACCTTTAAACTGGTGTTCTGCTTAAATAATTAAGGCCTTCCCCCAATAGAATTGTGCTAATAGAGATTATTCGATTTTCTCAAATTTTTACCTTATATTAATAACTTTCAGGTACATCAGGATTTTCAACATTTTTTGTTATTTTTCGAGTTCAATCTTACTAGAGGTTTATTTGACTATTTGGCTAGGCAATGCAACCCCGGTATTACATATAAGGCAATCCCGGGATCCCGGATTTCAGTATTAATAAAAAAAAAGGATTTGGGGGCTGACAAAAAGACCGAGATCCCGGGATTGGGCAGAAAGACCGGGATCCCAAGATTTCAATAGATTCCGGTATTGAAAAAAAACCGGGATCAAGCGATTTGACAAAAATCCCGGATCCCAGGATTGCACTCCCTAAATATGAAAGTTCTGAATCCTTTGCGATTCAAATAAAAATGATAAAAAGTTTAGCTTATAGTGCCCTCGGAAGTAGCTATCTTATTATTCGGAGACAGAAAAAATTTTGATGATAAAGACACAAAAAAATTGCGATATGGTTTAACAAAAATTATATTGGACAATCTAACGTGCAACCCAGATATAAGCCCGAATTTTGGGCAGTGGCTCATACAGAATGTGGAAAAAAAGCTTCTCTAGGACACAGAATAATGTCGAAGCATGGCATCATCGCCTATAATTAGTTGTTGGAAAACGGCACGTTGGGATATACAAACTATAATAAAAGATTTAGGCAAAGAACTGATTATGTGGCAAAATCGAATATTGAGAAGGTTAAGAACGGTCACCAATTTCCAAGGCAAATAAAAATAGTTCAAAAATAAAAAGATTAATAAGAAAACGACATAAACTTGGAAAAATTGACTTTTTGAAGCGAATTGCTTATAATCTAATATTGAATTAAAGCATTAATTTTTACTACATTAATATAAAAAAAAATGAAATCTTGTCAAATTTTGAAAAAGGTGAAATATATTGAACTTTTGTTTTTACATATTTTTATTTATTTTTTTTTAAACGATGATTTATGAAATTACTAATTAGTTACTATATTAATCGCTTCGTAAACTTTACAGATATGGACGAAAAATTTACATTGCTTCTTTTGATACATTGTAGATCCGCAAAATTTCAAATTTCTTCTACGCTTGTCACACATGCTCACACACACACAATCACTTTAGAACACCTAATTAGAAAATCTCGCATAAAATGTTCCCCGTAAATATATGAAATCTCGCGATTTCATATATTTACGGGGAAAATTTTATGCGAGATTTTGTATTTAGGAGAATTTGTAATTAGGAGATTTTATAATTAAGTATTTTTATAGTAGAGATTTTGTAAAAGAGATTTTGTAATGAAAGATTTCATGCCCAACCCATATGGCTCGGCTCTTTTCCAGAATATAATACTTGAAAGGGTAGAAAATTACCTCTTTTTGAAATTTTTTTAAAGAATTTTCCCGCTTTTTTTCCAGAATATGTCCCGGCTCTTATTCAAAATATATTACCAGAAAGAGCAGTAAATTCCCCTTTTCCAAAATATTTTTCAAGGATGCCTCCCTTTTTCCAGAATATATCCCTTTTCAAAATATTTTCCTCTTTTCAATATTATGTAACTAGAAAAGAGCCCCCCCCCCCCCCCTTTGCAGAATTTATATTTTTTTGTTATTTCAGGTCATTACGGGCTAGTATTTGCAACGGACGTATATCCAGAATATATCCCCTTTTCCAAAATAGGCTCCCATTTGTTTGTATATTGAATTATCGTGCTACTCCCCCGTCCGATGCATTTATGAAAAACACAAATATTTTGGTGGCGGTCGTATTAAACGAAGAAATATAGGGCTCAGAAACATGTACATACTTACTTTTTATTTATAAATTATTTTATTAACAAAGTATATTTTATACACTTACAAATTAATAAAGTAGGCATTATCAATATTTACATGCAAATGTTAAAAAATTGTTTATTTTTATAAAAATAGATGGCTAAGGAACAATACGCCTACTAAGATTTCAAATTTGTTTTAGCAAATGAACGAACCGCAGAGATTTAAACCAAAACTGTTGTTCCAAAATTTTCCGGTTCGCTAAATAGCGCCACCTAACTATGTTAGCCAAGACAAAGTGAGTTAGTGACACTGCGTCGCTTCCCAATTTTATTTTTTGTTACGTATCCTCCCTCTTTTCTTCAATTCGTTGACGTGAAAAAGCGGCTAGGCACACATACAAACGTCAATTGAAAACCGAATATCATTTTATTCTGGCTAGTTGAAGTCGCATCAAAAAGAAACTCTTTTAATATGTGCTTCACTCGCTTCTTCACTCACTTTGCGCAAAATCCCAGTCCAACATTACAAAGGGAATGCACAAAATTTAAGAATTCTGTCTGTTAATGTAGAACTACCACCCTTAAAATAAGAATTTCCATTATTCCGAATGTAATTTTCTACTTGTGTGGTGAGCCCTATCATGTGCACAATTCTATAGATTAAATTTTAAACATCTTGTAAGTATATGATATTTTTAATCATGGTCTGCTCAACGTAAACAAACAAAAATGACTTGGAGACAAAACCATCAAACATTCTAACCTAATCTACAAGATTTACGAAAAAAAATCACGTGTTCCAGCTAAACTAATTAGATTTCTTAACTAGCATATACAATAATTACAACATCATAATAAAAAACTATATAAATACCAAAATTTCTTTTTTTTATTTTAATGACACATTAAAATGCTTTTAAAGTTCAATTAAAGACAAAATAAAAATATGAGAGAACATAAAAAACGAAACCTATTAAATTTAACCTTAAAAGTTATTGAAAATCAAAAAGTGCTTATATGTCGTATAAGTACATATAATAAAGTTTGTAATTTATAATTTAACATTATTGAAAATAATAAAAAAAATTGTTTTTCAAGTCATTAAATTGGTGAACTGAAAACACTCTCTTTGTATTATGCATTTGTATACATACTTCTAAATAATAATAATAAAATCTTTCTAAAAGATGTTTTGCTGATAAGTATTATTTTATACAACTGAATATTTCGAAACGCCATGAAATAATTAACGATGTATTGTTAAGAAAATAACATACAATATGTTTTATTATTGATTATTGATATTTATATACAATTTAGAAATAAACAATATGGTGAATAATCAAAGATTAATCAAAAAAGTTCAAAGATGTATAGATATCATAAATTTTTAATTTTTATCGCCAACGGTCTTTTATGAATGTACATATTATAAAATTAAATATTTTGTAAATTTATTATAACCCGGCGATCTCTAGCATGAAAGAAATGTGTTTTATGTATATTAATGCTTAAATAAAGACCGAGGGCATCGATAATGGTCTACTTACATAAGCCCACATTTAAAGTAAAATGATACACTGTGGTGCTCATTAAATATTATAATGCAGCGCGTAAAAATTAAGAGGTCTTAATTAAACTAAAATGTAATCGATTAAAGTTTCAATCAATATGGTTTGATTGAACATTATTATATGTATTTTACCTCACACAGAGTCTGGTATCGTCAGAATATTCAAATTAAATCGTTTTCTATCAAAAGTAAGTTTTCTTATTCAGTTGAATTACGTAACTTAAAATCGACTACAGTCACACTATGTTTGTTTCCAGTTTGTTAATAAAATCTTTTAAATTATCCTCAACGCCTAAAAAGTCGTAACAATAATAGTAGAATTCTTTTTAGTATTTTAATAGAAGATAGGCCACGAGTTTGGGCAGCTCGCACTCGAAAAAAGTATTTTATTATACGAATAGTTATTTCTAATTCATGACTCGTTCATTACAAATCCAATTGAAAACGAAGTTATATTAGGTTACTCTGTGATAACCTAATTCTTCGAGAGTGTGAGAAGCTGGAACACAACTTCTCCCGATTACATTACTTACTACCTGTTCTTTCTTTAAAACATGACGACGAAAAATAACCGAATGAACTGAAAAACAACCGTTTGAAACAAATAAAAAATTCGACTTCAACAGATAACGGTTTTAGCGTTGGAGATCTGACCTAAACTTAACAGTTCATAGTTTGTACAAATGATACCATCATTTAAAGAATGGAACCAACTTCGTCAGAAATCTTAAATGTCCGGAATCGCGGTTTACTAGTGGCTACACTAGCCATAGAACTAGTGGAGGCATGTTGCCAGAAAAAATAAAATGAAATCGTATTTTTTTAGAGACAAAAAACGTCATTCAATAAAAATCCAAACAGCAGAAAAATGTTAATTAAGAAATAGCGACATATAATTTAAATGAAACTATTTAAGGTATTTAAAGTGTAAGCTGGTGCATACCAATAGACTTCAGGTTTTTTAACACGCAGTCTCTAAGCACAAATTCTTCTGTTTTAGTTTTCCTAATTTTCTTTATGGGAGTCAGGGGAACGTCAGGTTTTACCAAATTACAGATAAATCGATCAAGGGAAGACCATGCTCCAAGCGATTGGTTCCAAGCAAGTCAGCCCCAGTTAATGGTATACGTACATCTTTTTTTGCAGTATATTACTCATTAGCTTCAAATGAAATTCTTATAGTTTGCTTTGTTATTACGATTTTTGTAGTTAAAGGATAATTGATTATAGAAGAAAGTACATTATACTGTTAGTAAATTTATTAACCCCTTATATAAAATTTTATTATTCCAAACATTGATGCATGAGCTTGTTTTGACTTAATTGCGCCCATAGGTAAGTTATACCCACTTCTAAACCGTTTTTCAGATAAAATATATATTTCGCCGTCACTGTTTTCAGATTTTCAGGAATATTTTCGTATATAAGGGACTTTATTTGGCTCTTTAATTAAAGATTGTCGAGGTCGCTTTATCTTGGATTTCTGTGCTGCTTTATTAGGTAAGTACACCCTATATATTGTTGGACAGTTGACAATACTGTCTCTTATTATCGCAGCTGGATATTTGTTTGTAGTGCTGGCGGTTTTTTTTATTTTATTATTAGCGAAGCGTACTGACAATTCGCTCGCTGTCGTACCACGCACATGTGTTGAAGGGGCCTTAACGATAAAATGTTGTCCAATTTCAATTTTTGTTGTTATCCGTACCTTACATTGGAGTTTGCGACGATTCACATAACCACAATAAAAACGATTTTTATCCACGGCTTTAACATAAATGTAGTAACTGTATTCTACATGGCACAGCAAAATCTTTGCCTTTTATAGACTTCAAAGTTGTTAAAGCAATTTTATTTTAATTTTTTTGTAATATGTAAATGGAAAATTTTTTAATTGTCACACATTCACAAGGGAATCTACGCATTCTATTATTATTTTGCATTTTATTATTATAACAATATTGTATCTCCACAAAATGTCGAATCATAAAAATTTGAAAACATAAAATTCCGACAATAAAACCTATTAAAATCCCGAGTCCACAAAATCCCGACTAAACAAAATCCCGACTCTAGAAAATTTCAAGCTAATCAAATTTCTTTTAAAAGTGAGTTTTCAAAATATTTTTGTAAAATTTTCTTCCGTTTTTCCAGAATATTACCCAGCTCAAGGGCAGTAAATTCCCTTTTCCAAAATGGTTTTAAAGAATGTCTTCCAATTTTTTCCAGAATTTGTCTCGGCTCCCCTTTTCCAAAATGTGTTTAAAGAATTTCTCTGAATCTGAATTCTTTTCCAAAATATGTCTCGGCTCTTTTCCAGAATATTTCTCGAGCGAAATTTTATTTTTAAAAGTTGGGATTTTTTTAAAATTTTCCAGATTTTGTGCCGTCAGGATTTGGTTGTGTTAGGATTTTATTAAGTCAGGATTTTACATAGACGAGTATTTATTGGATCGAGATATCGGGATTTCAGGCGGGATTTTGTGGAGTGAGATTTTATTACTCTGGATTTTCTGAGTTTTGGTGATGTTTTGGCGAAAAAATTTTTGGCAAACACTTTCTGGGCAAACAATATTTGAGGAAACGATGTTTGGAAAAACAGTAGTTAGCGAAATTTTTGTTGGGAAAAAAATTTTTGACCAAACGTTTTTGGGGAAGTTTTTTTTTTGCAAACAAACGCAACCTGAGGCTGAAACCTGATGATGTAATCAAAAGTTTGGTCCTGAATATTAACTTAACTCACAAATCAATCTCTAACTGAACCGCTCATCTCAACCTCAACCCTCAGTAATGCAATCATTAAATTAACCGCCAACCCAACCCTTAACTCAATTTCCAAATCAACCTCAAATCGACTTTTAAATCAACCCTCAACTTAACCCCAAATAGTTCCCCAATCGAACCTCTTACTTAGTTCCAACGCAAGCTAATTGGACCTTAATTTAACTTCAACTGAATTAGCTCGAATCAAATCTCAACCCTCCGCTCAACTCCACACTTAACGGCTAACCTAAGCCCAAAATTAACTCGATACGAAAGCTACATGCGTCTATGAACTCAACTAAAATCAACTCAACATACCAAAAAAGAGCAAGAAATTGGAAGTCCGAATATGTATTTTCCAAAACCTTCCAAGGTCACCTGAAGGAATATAGATACATTGTGAGGAAAAGTTTGGAAACCCCTAGAAATCTCGCGGAGTTCAGTAAAAAACTATTAACAAACTTAAATCTTAGGTAATTTTCAACAAGGAATTTAATTGTAACCTTGGATGTGGCCTTCAGACCCATTTTCAAGGTCATCTTGAGGGCAACGTCATTCTTTTGAATGGAAACCCTTATTTTTGACATCGGATGTGAAAAGAGTGGGAAATTTTACGTCCGAATATGTATTTTCCATGACCTCCGGTCATTTGATGGAATATATTTTAATTATAGAGCTCCGTTGTCAAAAATGGGGGTTTCCATTTAAAAAAATTACCTTGACCTCAAAATGACCTTGAAGATGATATTCAAGGTCACATACAAGGTCACCATTGAATTGCTTGTTGAAAATTAACTAAGATTTAACGTTGGTATTTCTTATTTTTTTAACGAACTCCGCGGGATTTCTAGGAGTTTCCATACTTTTCCTCACAATGTATATTCCTTCAAATGACCTTGTGAATTCACGGAAAATACATATATGGACTTCCAATTTCCTGCTTGTAGCAGCTTTACCGATCACTTCAAAATTTGTGTCACTTTTTACTTTACGTAATTGTCCTACGGATGAACGAAGGATTTATTTCTGCGACCAATATTTTTTATTTTATAGCCGAAAATATGAGTAAAACTTTGGTCGAAAGAAAATGTTGACTTTAAACATCCGCCATTTTTCAAAAAAATCAAAATTTTTGGAAACCCATCGTTCAACCAGAGTATAATGTGATATACTAATGATTCCCTTCAACATTTTAATTTCAGATGATGAGCAGCAGTGATCACCGCAAAACGCCTTTTTTTCTGAACCCCTTACAGATTGGCTGTATATCTATTGCAAATGAACATACATAATATGGAAAAACATCTGCCAATAAATAGTATAATGTGTCTTCAAAAAAAAAGTCTCCGAAAAAGCGTTTTTTTGGCGTAAGACTAGCGCTGACCCCTTAAGATGTATGTTACAATGGGCGCATATAGAAAGTAGTCTATTCAAAATTGCCCGAACTTAAACCACTGAGTTGAATTTTTCCACTCTTTTGTTGCGATTTTATATCAAAAAGTTTAAAAAAAAATTGAACTTGCTTGTTCTTATTCAGACAACGTAGACTGGACGATTTTTTATATGCGCTTGCCTCCACATATTTATTATAAGCTTTCAAAATAACGTTGTTGCAAACGAAGTTTAATTGAGACAAACAACTGTATAATATGGTAACTAACGGAGAATTCGAGCCAAACTTAAATTGTTGGAGACCAAATTTAATTCGATTGGTGTAATTAAAATTACCCTAACGGTCACAGACAAATCGGTTGAAACAACTAATTTTATAGTTGTCCTCTGCCCATATAGAAAATCGTTTACTATGATTCTTTCATCAAAAATACGTACTGAATAGCAGTTGACTTTAATAAACATTGTGGTTATTCTGTATGAAATTTAGTCATGACGAAGGTTTCTGTTAGTTCCTTTGCGTAAGTATTTAGTTAATAAGATTCTTTCGGCTTTTTTATAGACACAATATATTAATAATAATGGCATTCACAACATTTTCGACTAGTTAATCAGAAAAATGAAGAAGCCAGTCATTTATAATATATCTACCAAAAAAAGTAGAAATATCAAAATCCCCCCCCGTACTTTAACCCGAGAGTTAATACAAAATGTATTGACTCTGAAAATGAAAACCTTTCCCTGAGTTTTCTGTGTGGTAGTTTGGTTTCGTACTGATAATTTCAAAACAAAAAGTTCGATCTACTCATCAGGTAGCTACGACCAAAAACTACAAAAATACAATTCCAACTTCATACAATAAGTATGAGGCAAGAACGTAGTGACTTAGTGAATTATAAATTCACTAAATCAAAAAAACACAACGAAAACTTTTCATTTCTGTGTGTTTCATACTTTCATGCCGACACGAATAATAGAAAGAGAAGTTAAGTTGTCTGTATTAAATCAATAAGATTCTTTCGGCTTTTTTATAGACACAATATATTAATAATAATGGAATTCACAACATTTTATTGTGTCTATAAAAAAGCCGAAAGAATCTTATTGATTTAATGCAGACAACTAAACTTCTCATTCTAAGTATTTAGTTGTGGCAATGAATGATCGATTATTGCAAAATAATATTAACCGTTTACACCAAAAATGTGTTTGTGTTAACTTTGAATTAAATGGGTCCACCGTAAATTAAAGTTGTATCACTAAGTTTATCATATTTACTGCAACTGCTCAATTCGGGAGGCATAAAATTCGGTTGCCACAACCAAATTGCTTTCTAAGTATAATAGTGTTGCGTATGTATATATGTAAATACTTTGCGAGATTTTTCGAGAATCTTCAAGATTTTCGATATTATTCGCGTGTAGCTTGGATTGAATTAAACGTAGCATTGAATTAAATCATGCCTTCCGGTTACTTTTCGAAAAATGTATTTTTTTTTTGCTTTATTAATAGTATTGAAGTTTTTCAAGATTATACGAGATTTTTGGAAAAATTCGAAATATTTTGAGAATATTCAGATTATTCTAGAATTCTAAAATAATTTGAGATTATTCGAGTCGACGAGTTTCTCGATACTAGTATATTACCCTAAATTTTGAAACCTCTATAATTACAGAGCGGTGATATTACAGAATTGTAATTACTTGATGTTACAGAATTGATGATTTATCAATATTTTTGATATGTTATGCTAGTTATTTAATTATTTGTTTATTTGTTAGTTATTTAATTATTTAATTATTTTGTTAACAATCATATTACTCTAGTTTGGCTTTGAGTTGAGTTAAGCATGACGCTGAGTTTCATGATATTTCAGAGATGAGAAATTATTCAATCAATGTTGGTTGGTATCGATGCTATTCGAAATATGATTTCGTGATTTTTAAAAATTATTTTATAGAAAGAAGAATTCTCAGTTTATTCGTAATGTTTCGTGAAATTAGCTAGATATTAAGGTTTCCCAAACATTTCACAAAAACAAAATAAATCAAAAGAAGTAAAGTTGTCGGTGGAACAAAAATTTAAAATAAATTTAAAAAATCTTGGTCACTAAATGATTGATTTAAATATTGATTTTTTGTTTTATTTTAAGCAAAAATCACAAAACAAAAGAGAGATTATATATTCTTTATTTTTAAAACTTTTATTGTTTTTTTATAATTTTAATAGCAAATCTAAGAGACTATTCACACCAAGCACGAAATGCGAATGCGAGTAAACAATTTTTCCAAATTATGATATAAAAAACACTTATATCCAAAATGTTTGTCTATTTTTAAGATAAGTACGATGTTTCCAATCAAATAAAATTTAATTAGGCCCGAAAATTATTTCACAATTAGAGAAAAACCAAATTCGCGTGAAAAATGACATCTTTACACGAATTTCATTTTTCTCTAATTTTGAAATAATTTTCGGGCTTAATTAAATTTTATTTGATTGGAAACATCGTTCTTATCTTAGAAATAGACAAACATTTTTGATATAAGTGTTTTTTTATATCATAATTTAGAAAAATTGTTTACTCGCATTCGTAATTCGAGCTTGGTGTGAATAATCCCATAAGCTTAGCATAGTTCTGTGATTTATTACTTTTTTATTTTTTTTTTATAATTTTCATAGCAAATCATAAGCTTTACAATTAAAATATATTCCCTCAGGTGACTTTGGGAGATCATGGAAAATACATATTCTAACCTACAATTGATCGTTCTTTTCGAATCCGTTGTTAAAAACTGGGGTTTCTCTATAAAAAAATTACCTTGACTTCAAAATGACCTTGAAGATGACGGTCATGGTTACAACCAAGCTCACCATTAAATTCCTTGTTGATAATTACTTAAGAATAAACCTTGCTCGATTTTTTTTGGACTGAACTCCGCGAGATTTTTAGGGGTTTCCATACTTTTCCTCACCCTGTATGAAGTTTTCGCTAAACCTTTGGATTCAAAATGATAGTTTAAGCGCGTCAAATTTAAATTTACATAAAAAATGACGGCTCTCGATAGCATCTCTATCGAGGTTTGGTTAAGGCCATTTGGTTAAGTTTCTCTCAATGAATAGATGGGGAAATACTCCTAAAAATACATTTTTGCATTGAGTGTTTATTTTGTGTGGTAAAACCCGAATTTCTTTACACATACATTGCATGCATTCCATTTATGGACAAGCCGGATTCTGTTTATTGTATTGTTTATATCTAACTATAAGAATCGTTGTGAGTCTAATAAAAATATGTTGATATACACTTTTTTCGAATCTTAAATGTTATCTTGTTGAGATTCTTTTCCATCTTATATTTTGTAAAATAGTTCATAGCCTATAAATATACTCCATGTTCTCTGGATGTAATTAGAAACTGTGGGGTTCCATCCAAAAAAGTTCCAATTTTCTCCACCAAAGCCTTCAATTTGTGTAGAATTCTTACAAAGTCGCTCATTTCGTGTAATTTCATAATCAATTCACGAACTTCACGAAAAATTTTAACCTAACCTTGGCAAACTACAATTAAAATTGTTTATAACTAAATTGTTACATATAATTAAAACAAGTCATATTTGATTTGAATGCAATTTAATACAACTAATCACTTAAAACATGAAGCAAAGCTAAATTGGAACCATTTCAATAAATCTAGAAATATTAAATAGATACTAAACGTACACTAAAATATGACTTTCAACTGAACGTATTTTTTATATATTTTTTAACGGTCCTATTTATGCACAATCTTCAAATGGCACAATCACAGTGACGCTAACATGGAACGATGCTTAAAGCTGCTCCCAGTTTGGACTGGTCAACAAAGAAAATAAATCAGTCGCTCTTTACAGAGAATCAGAAACAAATTTCCAGGTGAACATGCTATTTTGACAAAAGTTGAATTTGAACTGTGACGTATTGTGGATTATATGGCTTGATAACACTTTGTTGTGTTTCGTTTTGAATATTTTATTAACAATTTACATATTTTGGTACACTGTTGAGAATGAGCTTATGCTCAAAATTGGGTGCGCTGAAAATATTATAAATTCATAAATAGATAAATATGTATTAACAATTATTAATAACGATTGATTCGTTGCTCTTTTAATATAATAAAAAACCATAAATACGTGTTATTTTCCGTACACATCCTTTAATATTTCATTAACGTACCAAAGTAAGTTTTTAATTTTTAATTTGAACCGTATGAACTCACTGCACTTTCTACTTGTTCTATACGAGTGATAGATACGCAAATCTTACTTGAAGTAATATTAATGTCAATAAAAAGTTTTAATTAATTTACAGATTATTCGTTGGTCAAATTTAGATGACGTTATTGCCCAAGGAAAATTATTTGTGTTTGTTATTTCTCGTAACATTAAGGAAAGTATTTTAAAATAACAAAAAGGGTATCAAATAATGATTAAAGAAGCAATAACAAGATAAATGAATATGTGGCGTGTTTGTCCCTATACCACAAGCCAATCATGGTTCTCACAAAATCTTACAAAATTGATCCAAATTATTTCGCAGTTTTTTTTTTTTTTTTTTTAATGCTGCCAATGGCTTTATTCTTGAATCTTTCTACATAAGAAACTAACAAGAAGTAATCAAATCTTAAGCTAAAATTATTACATATTTTAAGTCTTAACCAATGTTAATACTTATTGTTGGTGCTCACAATTTAATTAATTTAGATTATACTTATACATACATATGTATAACATCAACATTTAATAAATTTACAGGTTCACAGGTTCATCAGTCCGAGTGGATCTGTTCTTTTCAGTCGCCTAAATCGTGGCTGTTTTAATATATCCCTGGCCAATTCGTTGGGATGCGCTTCTAGTTTTGAATAATATTTAGAACTGAATTCTTTAATTGTTTCTTTAATGGTTTTAATCCCAAGGTCATCATGTATATTACTATTTCGAATGTACCACGGAGCATTAGTAATACTTCGAAGTATTTTCGCTTGTGTTCGTTGCAGGAGCTCTCTGTTTGAAGCGCTGGTGGATCCCCATAACTGAATACCATATGTCCATATAGGTTTGATTATCGCTTTGTACAGTAAAACTTTATTGGCTAATGATAACTGAGATTTCCTTCCCATCAGCCAATACATTTTGGAAAATGTCATTTTTATTTGGTTGCGCTTAGTTTCAATATGGGTTTTCCACGTTAACCTTCTATCCAGGTGCAAACCTAAGTATTTGACCTTCGTTTGTTGAGGAATATTTTTATTGTTTAATTTCACTGGTGGGCAGGTGCGTTTGTTCAGCGTGAATGTGATGTGAGTTGATTTGTTTTCGTTCACTTTTATTCGCCATGTCTTTAGCCAGTCCGCGATTTTGTTTAAATGATTCTGTAACTCCTTTGAGGCAATTTCGGGATTATTGTGTGACACCAGGATGGCCGTATCATCGGCAAATATTGATATTGTTGCTTTGTTGGTTACAGGTAAATCGGCTGTGTACAACAAGTATAATATTGGCCCTAGAACGCTGCCTTGCGGGACACCTGCATTAATATCATTTAAGCAAGTAGTTGCGCCATTTTGTTTGACCATGTATTGCCTTTGAATAAGGTAGTTTCCCAAAATTGAGTGAAATTTCTTCGGTAGAAGCTCTTTAATTTTGTATATTAGCCCATCGTGCCAAACTTTATCAAATGCTTGTGCTATATCCAAGAAAGCAGCAGAACAATATTTCTTTTCCTCGAAGGTGATTTTGATTGCGTTTACAATTCTGTGAATTTGCTCTGTGGTACCATGTTGGTTTCGGAACCCAAATTGATGGTCTGGTATAACGCGCCGTTCTTCCAATATTGGTTTCAATTTTGTTAGTAACATTTTTTCAAATAGCTTTGATATTGTGGGCAGCATGCTTATTGGGCGATATGATGAGATCTGCGTTTCATTTTTTCCAGGCTTATGTATCATTGTGATCAAAGATATTTTCCATTTTTGAGGAATATAACTGGTTCGCATGATCGCGTTGAATATGAATGTTATTAGTTTTATGCATTTGTCTGGCAATTCCCTTATCATTTTTCCAGTAATGAGATCATGTCCTGGTGCCTTTTTCGGGCTTATGCAATTTTTAATTGTATTCTTAACTTTCTTCCAATTATACTTTATAGGTTTGTAGGATAAACCATCATCCATTTGCTGGGGTAGCACGAAATTATTATCTTCTTCGTGTGGTGTGAATACTGTTGTTAGATGATCAGCAAAAGCATTGGCTTTTTCTTCATCACTTCTCGCCCAATTTCCAGTTGGTAGTCTAATCGGTGGATTCGAATTTGTTGGCCTTTTTAAATGTTTTGTTGCCTTCCACAAAGAGTCGCACAGTGAACATTTTTATTTTTAGAAACAATTTAGAAATGCGCAAGGTACATTTTTATAGCAACGTAGTATCCGAATTGCCCAACAAATGTAGTTAGCACTGCGAAAAATAAAAGGTTTCGATGAAAATAAAAAATAAGAAGTACGTTAGAAAATAGATAAGAACACGATTGTGTTTACAAAAATATATATGCTAAAAAATTTGCAATTTTGTATTTCATGTTCCCATGTATTCTAAACTAAATGAATTTGAATTGGCCTAACGTCCACACTAAACGTAACGTTAGTAGGTCGCGCACCATACGAAACGAACACGCCAAAAATATATGTATAGATGTATCAATTGTTAAGTTAAATAAATACTAATGAATGAACAAATCTTTAACTAGCCAATCACGTTTGCTACTCGAAATTCTACGAAAAAAGTTAACAACTTAAATTTTAAAAATGGTTGGTCACAGAAGCGTAGCTTTCTTAGAATTAGAATTGTGTTTGATAATTCTAGTATTTTTCGTTACAATACAATAAAAATTAATTTTAGTGAGATACATGCTTTTAAAAATATTGCTGATAGAGCTCCAACAATAACTCTAATTAAGCGCGTCAAGTAGTATTTACCCATTTTACCCAACAAATTGCAATAAATCAATGATTTTCTTTTACTAGTGATGAATAAATACCATATAAAATTTTTTTTCGGTCTTTACTAACCGTCCTTATTGATGACTTGTTGTTTTTATAGACCCTGTGCTTGCAGTAGCCCCACAGACACAAAAGTTGGGGCAGTTAAATTTGTAGTAAAATTAGGTACATTAATTCGTTTTGTAAACGGAATTCTTTCTACCATAAAAAAAATATGTTTTACCAGTTATTCTGGAAAAATATTATATAAAAAAGGTAAAAAACAACACAATTATAAATGTTTTATTGTACGTGCTCAACCTTGTATAACTTTGAATTCTCCGAAAAGACGCTCAAGGCCTAAATCACTCGTTCTAATAAAAATATCTCTACAAGATTTAAATTGCTAAATCAGTATAAAGGTTAATGTTTTATTTTAAACAATCAATTATAATTGATAACCGTCTAAGAAATTCCATATATTAAACGACTGACAACTTTTTATAATTTAACAACATACATACATAATCAAGAACACATCAGTAACTTAAACATTTTTAATTAGAATTGATTTAGATAACCAACATTCTGTTGTTTTTTTTTAACAGAAAATCAGTCCACAGGTCATATCAATCTTTTCCCATAATATTATTAAACGTCGATAAACTTGCAACAACAAAAAATAATCTCTCAAAAATAAAACCTCGAACCATAACACAAAATTAATCAATTTCGAAACAAAAATGTTTTCAAGAAAAAAAAAAAAAACTTTTATTTTTATTGACAAGCAGCTCCATTCTCAACAACCAATTATGATAAGACAGAATAGATTTTTTTTATTGATAAAATAAATTTTCAACTTTTATATTATGTACATATAAATTTTCATAATTGAACCATATACCAAAGATATAATTTCGACACTTAAATTTTATATGTACACGGAGTGTATTATATAAAATGACAGCAAAAAGTATCTTTTTTTTTTTTAAAAGACAAACATTTTACGAAACGAAAACAAAAAATGTAAGTACATTCAAACGTAAAATAATTACACATAAAAATATGTATTGATGGTAAAATAAGATCCAGAATGCTTTCAACTTTATAAAAATTCTTCTTGATACATTTTATATTTTTTTACAACATCAAACGATATATTCAATTCATAAAAATACAGTGAAAGGTTGAGTATTGGCTCAATGTACCTACCTCTCATATAAAAAAAAATATAATTGGTAACCGTATTTCGTTTACGACTTAAAAACATTTAAATTAACCCGTTAACACCCACGTCGATTTATTTATGATTTGCTTGCAGTACGTCTTAGGAGGTGGTGACACATTTTTAAATGATATTTTATTATAATTCAACCGAGGATACAATTTGAAGTGGGACTGTAAGATCTTTAAAAATCGTTTTCTGTTGTTTTTTTTTCGTAAAAGTGAAATCAGTTACGGTTAATTAGAGATGAAATAATTTAAAAGAAAATAAACAAAAGTCATAAATATTTTTATAATATTTGAAAGAACGTTGGCTGAGATGACTGTCTTGTAAGTAATTGCATGATATTTAATTTTTTTTCGTGCTAATCAAAATTTATATTTTATGTAGGTATTAAGGAGAGAGAAGTGCTAAAGTATGAATATCAATAATGTTTTGGTTCAAATTAATGCATATATGTAGCTTATTGGATTATTTATTTGATTTACAGTTAAATATTTATCTGCAATAAAATTAAATTGTTAAAAGTTGAATTGGGTTCATTTAATTTTTTTATTAGATGCAGAAATCAAAATTATAGTTTTCGCAGTCGTTAAGCAAGCGAATAATTTTTTGAAAATAAAACAAAAATACAATAGCAGAACCTTATACAGATCGTTGGTTTTTTTTATTTATGTACAGAAACTCAACAACATTTAGTTTCTACATTGTGTCTTTTAACAGGTTATGGGTCCAGCAGCTTCAATAAAATAATTAAATATATAATTATAAAATCATAATAAGATCGTAGCCGAACCGTCGAGATGAAAAGAAGATTCGACTTTCGTCGTACCGTCGCGTCGTGAAGAAAGCACATTGAGTTTTCCAGTTAGTCATCTCATTAGCGTAGATTAAAAAATTGCTGTATTTCGCATTTTTTGCTTAAGCCACGAATAGCAGCAGAAAATATTCGATATTATTTTTACATTCAATGAAGATATAGTTGCAGAAATCGAATTAATTTTACTATCGTAACTTTTAAAGAATTTAAACATGGAGGTGTTCAAAGATAAACAAGAAGATAATAATAACCCGAATAATAAATTGAATGGTACAAATGATCGATTATAGAAATTCCAAATAAATCCATTGATGAAAGCACGTGGTTTAGTCAGCAACATTGAAAGTAAAGTACCCGAATTGTCTGCTACTCAAGATAAGAAAGATCAATATGAACGTAATGAGGGTATTTACGGATATACGGATATTTATTTATTATGAGGTTATACTCTTCAACAATGTCATTGACGCTTAGGTCATATTAATGTCGATACAATCAAGAAAATGTGCAACGAAAATTTAATTGATGGGGTCAATCTATTGAATAGCGATACATTTTTCTGCGAAGATTGTCAATTTGAAAAAAATAAAAGAGCATCACATAAAACGGAATCAGTCCGACCAGCTAAGAGAGGTGAATTTATGCAAGCAGATTTATGTGGTTCAATGAAAATAGAAGGAATAGGAGGCATTCGATATTTTATGTTGATCAAGAATGAAGCAACCTGCTTGCTCTTAAAATCGAAGGATGAAGTATACAATAAATTTTGTGGTTTCATTCCATTGGTGCACAATACGATTGATAGCCCAACTACAAATTTTCGATTTGACAATGGCCTTGAATTCGTGAATCGACACGTGATATACCTGTTGTCAAAAGAAGGTATTACATGGCAACGTATTTCTCCATACACGCCAGAACAAAATGGCAGAATTGAAAGAGACAACAGAACGGTTCAGGAAAGTGCACGAACGATGTTAATTGCAAGTGGTTTACAAACATTTCTTTGGCCTGAAGCAGTTCGAACAGCCATTTATATGTTAAACCGTTCGACAAACAATAAATGTGTTGATAGCACACCATATGAAAAATGGTTAATTCTAAACCAGACCTGCACCCAGATTCCGGTTCTAAGACAACTGAGAATGGCAAATATTACGAAATATTTTTTCGACCAGTCAGTCTCAGTTTCCATTCTCATAAAAATCCCGATTCCGATTAGACCAATGTGTTTTGATTTGGTATAAATTAAAAATATGACTTATTTTGGTATGATGGGTAATTTTTTTAAATAATAAATTAGTTTTTGACTATGGTGTAAATCAAAAAATTTTCAAAGCTTCTGTAATAATTTTGTATTAACGCGAATTGTTCAGTTATTTTATAAACTTAATCATTAGAGCTACGCTAATACGGGTTTTAGTCTTACAGTTTGAATACATAGGTTATGTTTTATATTATAATCTCTTTTAATAAAGCACACCATTAAAATGTCGTGTCGAAGTAGATATTTTTGAAATTCAAAACAAATTATGGTATGGACTACATAATTTTTCGTATGAGTAGAAAACGAGGTTTAAATCGAAGATAACCTATATTATAATTCAAATAGCTTAACAGTTAATTTATTAATTAAATTTATTGTGCTTTTGGTTTCGTCTAGTGAAAATTAGACGTAATTTATGAGATGCAAGTGATCCGTTTAAGATCAATCTTTTTCCAAATAAGTTTAAACTAATAATTTTACTGCTCTTTGCTAGCTTTTTTTTTGCGCGGTCGCTGTCTAATAAAAACAAAATATTATGTTACAATAAAATATCCAAATAATTTATTGCTCAATAATTTATTGCTCAATAATTTATGTTTTGGAAATATTTTGATAAAATAAATTTATGGTTAAAAAAATTATGGTTTTTGTCGATGTTTGTTATGGGTTTTCATTTGCCACTCATAGAACCGGAATCGCAATTTCTCAGTTTTTATACCAAAATTCTATTAGTCGAATAAAACCCATATGACAAATTTCCCATCAAACCTGAATCCTGGTGCTGGGGCATGTAACAATTTTTGTTACAGAATGTTTTGCGTAAATTCCAAAACAATTAAAACGAAAAAAATGGGATCCAAAGACAAAGAAGTTATTTTTAGTTGAATTTGAGCTCACATCCAAAAACTTCCGTTTGTTTGTTGTTGTTCGATTCAATGAATCGAAAATGGTCGTCGGTAAAATTGATAACAAAAACGGTTTAGCCGATTATCAAGAAAAATCAGACGACGATCAAGATTGATTTAATGATTGTCAATCAAATTATAGCGACAATGAAAATGTAAATGATACAGAAACCATTGAACAGAATAATTCTCACAACATCGAGAAAAACGACGACGATCTTGTTTCTAATTAACGCAGCAATCAACGGTATCATATTCGTTATACAATTAAAGCTCCAGAACGTTTAATTGAAACTGGTTACTCAGCAATTGTTATTGAACCAGAGAACTATGAAGAAGCGCTACATTCATCCGAATCTGGGCGATGGCAAAAGGCCATCGATGATGAACTAAATTCATTACATGTCTATGCAACATGGGATATTGTCAAGAGACCAAAAGATGTCACATCGTAGGTTGCAAGTGGGTATTCAAATTGAAGCCAAGTTCGAAAGGTTTTAATTATAAAGCGGGCTTTGTAGCACGAGGATTTTCGCAACGTGATGGTGTTAACTTTAATGAGACATTTGCACCGGTGTTACGATATGATTCCATTCGTGCTATTTTGTCCATCGCAACAATGGAAGATTGGGAAATAATGCAATTTGACATCAAAACTTCATTTTTAAATGGTGATTTGGACACCACCATTTACATGGAAGTACCAAAAGGTGTTAAGGTGAATGATGAAAAAGATGTATTGTAACCGACAGGAGAGATTACTGGATAATAATCCCGTCGGTTAGCAGATCATGAGCCAACGGTCTGACGCGGTCGTGATAGCCGGCTAGGCTTCATTGAGGGGTCGTGGGGGACAAAGAATGTCAGACTTGGCCGATGCTTGAGTAGACCGCTAGGGGGGGGGGAGGAGGCCTGGGAACCGACCTACCTAATAGAGAGTTAGGCCTTGATAAACCAATTACTCGGGACAACGAGGGGACTTTGGTCAAAAGACGAAGAGAAGTAGGGACGGCCCAGAACGGGCAAGTAAACTACTGAATTAATACATACATATAAAAAATCAAAAATTTTCCCTTACCAATAAAGAATCACCATTCTCTTCAACCTGGATTGTTCGGGAATGACGTTAATTCCCACTCATGTTCAGCACCGCACCTCCAGACTTCACGATCTTAATACATATTATGCACACCAATTAATTTTATGAACTTTCCAATAACACTGATGTGTGGCCGGACCAAGCACGATTTTCACTTTCACCAAAAAAAATGTTTTATTTATAGCAATTTCGCACCCGAACGAACTGAGAAACGATACCCCACACCCTGACTGAAGGGTGAACCCAATCCACTCTCGACCAAATTCAAAATAATCTGACACAAAGTTTTATGGGTTGTAACGACTAACAATATTTATTAAATATAACTATCACATTTGTTCATCTAGTAAATTAATTTGAAGTATTGATTACCCCGAACAAGTGTTTACCAATACACCAGAAATCACGGGAATATAGCACATACATATATATATATATATATAATATATAGAAACTTATATAAGAATAAAATTTGAAATTTATTTTTTACTTACTGAAAGCGCTTTGTGAGTCCACTCGACCTTAAAATCCTGAAAATGTTGATCACTGCGAAAAAAAAAATTATATAAATTTTTATTTATTAATATATGTATGCGGATGTATATCCTCTTTTGTTTTTTTCCTTTCTGGGTACTAAGTACACACCATGCCCGAGATCAAGGAAATTATATAAATCACAAAGAAAAAAAAACAAATGAACAAAGAAAACAAAACAAAGAAAACACAAAAAAAACAACAAAACTTTCTCTATAGCCCCTAACCAATCCAATTAAAAGCGGCTTTTCCCTTTTTTTTTCTCTTTGTTTCAGCTCTAATGGTTTTTTTCTTCTCTAGGGGGCACTCCGGCCTGCAATCACCTGGTTTGAAATATGTCGGCTGGAACTATCTTGAAAATTGGGGATTACGACCTTCAATTTTCACCCTAATTTTTCCCCAGACTATCAGAAATCGGGGTCCAAACGGACTGATTCGGTCACTGATTCGTGTACCAACCCAAATGTGATCGGTATTCCTTTTGATAACAATCCTTACCCACTATCAGACTCGTCGACGCACAACCGTCCTGTGGTATGGGTACAAATCACTAACCAAATGCTCTCACTGATTAGAACGGTATAAATTGGTCTCTAAATATATGGACCAATAACTCGATAATAAGAAAGCCAAGGAATTATATTCACTTGGTCAGCTCCTGAACCAAATTTACGCCTGGCTTTCAGAGCTGGGCAACTTTATTATCTGCACACGTATTATCTATCGATTTTTTTTTTTCTTTATATTTTCTTTTTTTTTCGATTACCGATGAACCGGTTCAAATTAACACTAAACTCACTAACTCAATATCTATGTTTTTTCTCGTTATAACACTCACCAACCGTTTTCACTCGGTTCGAAATCCCAACTCCCTTTTCTTTTTTTTTTCACCCTTGACGTGAACCGTTCCAAGGCTACTCCTCATTTTTTCTTTTCTCTTTACAAGCACACCGGGTTTGGTTAGCCACCACTCCGTACGATACAGTGTATTACTGGCTCGGTGTTTCTTGTTAAGCGTCATGAGCGCCTTCCCCGGAACGATTCACACCAAGGGTCGTTACAGTATGTCGTCTCAAGAAAAGTATTTATGCATTAAACTGGGATCAAGAAATTTCCCTTCCGGAATGTTACAAAAACAAAAAAGCAACGGCTTGGAAAGAATTCACGAATTATAGGAAAATCAGGAAAGGTTAATTCATTTAAAAGCCCTTAGCAAATAATATTTAATATAATTAATTTTTAGTGGACGAATGCCAAACAAATGGGTGAACCTACGAGATTCATTCAGGAGTTATCTAAAAATAGAAAAAAACGTGCCTAGTGGATATGCACCAGAAAATAAAATTAAATGGTGACACTTTGAGAGGATGAACTCATTCCCTATATAGCAAAGTGCCAGAAGAGTAGGTTTTTTTATTAACTGCAAATTTTGATTGAAAAAAATTAGTAAATTCTTGTGTATTTTAGTGATTCTTGTGTATTTCAATTACGGTATTGCAAAATTCAATGTTGGACGTCGAATTAATCGAGGAAATTGAACATAATACTGCGGATACCAGTGGGAATGTACAACTGTTAGAGCCGCAAAGAAGTTCATTTAACAGAAAGCGCAAAAATTCGGAAGTCGAGAGATTTGTTGAAAAAATTTGACGGAGCCACCAGCTCCAGTTCAAGAAAATTATCCGATGACAAAATTCTTTGAGTTATTAAGCGAACTGACGAAAAATTTTACGTTAGGCCAGCAAATAGACTTCCAATAATTGGAAAGTCTTAAACTTCTAAAAATTATTTTAAATAATTAAATTTATCTTAGCTGTTTGCCAAATTTTGTGAATCGAGATAAATAATGGGCTAAATATTATGTGATTGTCAAGAATACTGTTGTTATTTTTTTTATTAAATAATAAATAATCAACTATTATGTTTACGTTTTCATAGTAAATATTCAGTCCTTGCTGGATAGCAATATCTCCATCCTGTAGACACCATTCAGCAAACTTTTCGCAAACTTCACATGCAAATGAAGCTGGTTTGGGAACACTTTCAAGATTTTGTACAAGAAGTTCTGTTTCTTCTGAAATTTCCTCAATTTCGGATATGCCACACCTCAAAAAATTGTGTAGAATGCAACAGCATAAAACCAATTGCTTGGCAAATGACACCTGAATTTCTAGAGCATTAAGCAAAATACGCCAAGTATGGGAAAGTATGTCGAAGGCATTCTCGACGGTTCGCCTAGCTCTAGATAACCTGTAACTAAATATCCGTTCTCTTATGGTTAATTTTTGTCCTGGATAAGGTGTTAATAAGTTAGGTTTGAGCCCAAACCCCTCATCTCCGACTAGCACTTGTGGCAATTTCGCATTATTAGTTCCTGGTAAACATACATCTTCCGGCACATTTATAGATCTAGAATTTTTAATCCACGCTTCATCAAACTGACAATTCGAAAATACTGCTGAATCACTGTTGGAGCCATATAACCCAATATTGACCATGGCAAATTTATATTGTGCGTCAACGATGGCCATTAAACCAATCGAAAATGTTTTTTTATTTAAAATATAAACTTCCAACTTTGGTATTATTTATGAGATTTCACTTGCAACAAAATGATGCTGCTTTCACAACAAAGTACCGTCATAATTATTGTGTATCCGCATAAATGCATTCAAATGTGTTTGTTTATATATTTTCCAATAATGAAAATATCTCAAAATATAAATCAAAGCTGAAAAACTAATGAAAAAAGAAAAATATTGGTATTTGACTGGTGTACAAACATTTTGGAGAATTTGCAACCAAAAAATTACTGACTGCTTGATCAGAATACCTATTATGAAATTGTCATACAGCGTTTTTTTTTTGACAATGTCGAAAATAAGCTACTATGAAATTATTCGACGCGTTTTTTTTCGATGCAATCGAAAATTTTCCTATTATGAAATTAAAAAAGTAGGCAACCGCGTTTTGTTTTAGATAATGTCGATTATTATACGACTACTCTTGAGGTGACGATACCGATACGTGTAAAGAAAGAAGTATTAAAATAAAAATATTTATTAGTGTTTTCATTATAATTTTAATTATTTATTAGTGTTAATATTTTGTTAAAATATTATTAGTGGTATTATTTTGTGAAATTGCAATACATTTGTTGGTGCTATTATACTATCAAAATATGAGTTATGTAAATTTAAATTTTGGATTTTTAGGCCATTAATTTTTTGTACATATTAAATTAAATTTTTTTAATCATCTACAATTTTATTTATAGGACCGCAACAAGCCACGATCAGTTTGAAATACTTATGGAGTTTATGGAGAAAATCGAAGGTGTTGCTAAAAATGTATTAAATACTCTTCAGTACCGCGATACGCTAAATTCTTTGTGGAATGGTGTAAAGGAACGATTAAACGCTGCTGGTCCTCCAGAAAAAACAGTTTAATGTCGGAAAAAAGTAAGGTTACGAGAGGGAGAATAATGATAAAATATATTTAAAATAATTTTTTTTAATTAGGTATGGAGGGATTTTAAATATAATATCAAAACTAAATTAATATACAACAAAAAAACAATTTCTGGCTATGCAGAATCAAGCACCTAAATAATTTAGAGGAGCGACTCAACCTTTTGATAGATTTACAGGGGGAAATTGAAGGCATAAATGCCACGAATTTCGGGTGTTCATCAATAAACAAAGAAATTCCAATAAACACCATTACCACCACAACTAGCTAAGTAGATGACATCGCCTCCACCACAAATGTTACACAACGCACACAATGCAGATACCAATGTAGACCAGCAAAATGAAGAACCACCAGTATCAAATGAGCTAGAACCAACAGGAGTACTACTACAGAACACGGATCGAAAAAAAACAATTAGAGCACAAAAGCAATCCAGAGAAACTTCCAAAACTCTGCTTAAAAAACAAATTCAAATTAAGGAAAGTTTTTACAAAAAACAAGATTTGTTTTTGGAAAAGCAGCATCACCAACGTGAAGACATCATTAAGGCATTAAACGACATAACAAATTTGTTCGAGAAGAATTTGTCTTTGGAAGAAAAGAAATTGTCTTACGAGGAGGGGAAATGGAAATCCAAACAAAAAATCCTTCGTGACCAAATGAAGCAAAAAGCGGACATTATAGAACTCAAGCAAAATGAGGCAGAATTAAGACAGCTAGAATATGAGGCACGGCAATAATTTAGACTATATTTTTATCTAAATATGTATATTGATATATTGATATGTGCTCCGTCCACATACCCTATCACGCCTGAAAACTCCGTTTTATTAAAAAAATAGTCCTTGGATTTCTGTTTTTCCTCATCAGATAATTTGAATATTATGTGTTTGCTGCACAAGTTAGTTTCTAATATGTTTAATGTCTCTGTCATCACAGTAGACACAATGGATTGCGCCATACCGATTAAATAGTCCTGTCCCACTCCTTGTTGATATGATCCTTCTCCCAAAAAACGTAACGTGGTAGCAAGTTTTAGAATAGTTAAAATAGCGTTTTTGTTTTTTTCTGGTAATAAATTTGGGTTCGATTTCATTCAAAATATCAGAAAATAAAGTGTTTGATACTCTGAATAATCTGATGAACCTAAAAGCATTTAATTTCCCTTGAAATAAATTTAAAATGCGAAGCAAGTAGTGATTATAAATATTACCTTTTATTTGGCATATCAAGCACATTTGAATTGTCTCTTAAGTGCTTCCTTTGAATATGTGCCGGCGTTACTTCATTGTCGGAATCATCTTCCCTGCTGTGCACAAAAAAACCCACACTCGCTTCCATTTTATGAGCAGAAACGATTATTTATATACATATGTACAGAAAATTATTTTTTAAGAAATTTAAGAAAATGTTTTGTAAAAGGACACGATCTACGATACAATTGATACTTTCACTTTGACAACTTAAATAAAATGGTGTGGCTGATTTTATTTGTGACATTGTAGGCTGAGATTTTTTTCGATTTTGTCGCATAATTCATCATAGCTATTTGCGACGTTGTCGAATTCGTCGATAATGTCGAAAAAAAAAAATGCTGTCGACATTTTCATAATAGACCCCCTGTATATAGTCTTAAAAAAAGTCTTCCCAAAAAAGTCTTAGCTAAGACAGTCTTAAGAATCTTAACGTCAGAATCGGGGGGTGAGTGAAATGAATGTAGTTTAGCCAGTACATCGTTTTAAAATCAAAAAATTTACACTTTGTATTCGATTTTATTATAGAGGCGGCACCAATGTGAATTTGTCCAACGACAGACGTTTGTATTCATCCACACGCTATGACAATATTTTTGTAAAATTATTTATAAATTTATTACGTTTCCTACTAATTTTAGAATGCCCGTAAAGCAATTTCATCTGTTTTATTTTTATTTAATTATTTTCTAGTATTTACTCATCCGTTCCTATTTACAACAATAATAATAATAAATAAAAAATTAATGATTTGATATTTACGGTGCTGTTTTAATGCACGGCTTTCTTATGCTGACGTGTTGCTTGCTATTCTTGGACGGTTGCGCTTTTAGATCAAAACTAATTTCTTGCCTGTGCAGGTGTTGATGCTGACGCCTCGCCTGCCTGTGTCTCGTTCGGTGCATCCTGCACCGCTATTGGTAATAACTGCGCATTTTGCTACTCCTCCAGCAAGTAACAAGGCTTTAAGCGATCTATCGAAATATTAATAGGCATTCCTCTCATACTGATCAGGAAAGCTTTTTCCTCTCTTTTCAGTACTTCGAACGGAGCTTCATATGGTGGTTGCAGTGCTTTTCTGCAGAAGTCGGTTCTGACGAAAACGTGGGTGCAAGTACCCAGCTCCGATGATACGAAAATTTTTGGGTTTACGAAATTTGCGTGTCTTGATGGTGGTGCTGGCCGAACTTTTTCAAAGTGGGCGCGCAGTTCCTTCGCAAACTCGGACTGGCGCGCGTGGCTGGTTTTCTTTTCCTTGATTAACTGACTCGGTACTCTGATATTTTCCCCGTACACTAGTTCTGCCGCTGATGACTTGAGGTCTTCTCGGTACGCCATCCGTAAACCAAGCAAGGTCATCGGTCGGTGGTGTCCGTGACCACTCCGCTCTCCCCTGACACGTAATTGCTGCCTTTAGCGTCCTGTGCCATCTTTCTAGCAAACCATGGCTTTTTAGGTTGTATGCCGTGTTTCTTTTACGCTCGAAACCCAACGTCTTGGCGAACTGCGCGAATAACTCGGACTCAAATTGTGAGCCTTATAGACGTTGGGACTCCGAGAAACATGCGATCCAATGCGTGAGTACCGCTCGAGCAACGGTTTCCGCTCGAATATCCGACACAGGAGCTGCTTTCGTCCACCGGGTAAACCGATCTATTATGGTCACACAATACCTTTGACCCTCCGAGGTTGGCAGTGCTCCTATCATATACATGTGTACTTCGGTGAAACTTGCGCTGACCGGTTTATATTCGCCCAGCGAACTTTTGGTGTGCCTGTTTATTTTCGCTTTTTGACACGGCATACAGCACTGCACCATCTTCCGCGCGTCTCGCCTAATACACGGCCAGACATACTGGTCTGTCATCAGCTTTACTGTTGCCGTGGAACCCGGATGCGCTACATCGAACACTCGTTTTCTATACTCCAACGGAATGAACGGTCTCACGTTGCCTGTTGACCTGTCACGTACGATCGTTTTTCCTTGATTGAATGCTATGGGTACCTCTGTAAATAATAAATCGGTGGTTGTTGACCTCAGTTCTTCGTCCCATCGTTGAGCGTCGGCTATCTCTTCAAAATTTACCGCTTCTGGTAATTCTACGACCTCCAACCTCGATAGTGCGACGGCCACCACGTTATCCGGTCCTGATACGTAACTTTCGTCTGTTGTATACTGGCTCATGAAATCGAGGTACCGATATCGACGTGGGGACGCTTTTGCTGGATCCTGCCTGAACTCGAACATTAGTGGCTTATGGTCCGTATAAATCGTAAAAACCCTTCCTTCGATTATATGCCTGAATTTCTTCACCGCTGCATACAAAGCCAACAGCTTTCTATTATACGCACTGTATTTCTGCTGCGCCTGGAACAACTTCGCCGAAAAAAAATTGCAATGGCTTCAATCCGTCTCTGTTGTTTCGTTCCCACTGGTGTATCACTGCTCCCATCGCGCTATCGGAGGCATCCACCATTATTGATAGTTTAGCTTCAGCTTTGGGGTGTATCAATAGTACCGCCTCACTCATTTCACTCATTTGCCTCTTGGTTTCGTAAAATGCTCGATCGGCTTCGACTATCCATATAACTTTTCGTGTATCATTCTCCTTGCTGCCTCGGAGGTACTCGTTCAAAATTGCCTGTGTTTGGCTCGCTTTTGGTACGAAAATTCGTAAATAATTATTATACCTAAAGATCGCCTTAAATGGTTCACCGTCCTGGGTAGCAGAATCTTGCTGATTTCTTCAACGCTCTCCGGAATTGGCCTGATTCCTTCTTTCGACACCTCGTGGCCTAAACAATTTATTTTATTCTTCGTGTAATGACATTTGCTGGTGTTAATTATTAACCTGGCTTCGTTTAGTTGTGAAAATACTGTACTCAAGTGCTGTAGATGTTCTTCCATTGAACCCGATGCAATGAGTACATCGTCTAAATATACAAAGCAGAAACTCAGCCCCTGTAATATGGAGTGCATAAATCTCTGAAATGAACTGCCGGCATTGCGCAACCCAAAGGTCATACGCGTAAACTCGTATAGTCCGAATAGGGCGGTAATGGCTGTCTTGGCAATATCATCGGGCTCTATCGGCATTTGATGATTTGCCCTTACGAGATCCAACGTTGTAAATATGGTTGCGCCCGCCAATTGTTGGGTGAAATCAGTAATAAAGGGAATGGGGTAAAGATCTGGGATGGTCACGTTATTCAACGCCCGATAGTCTCCGCACGGTCGCCATTCGCAATTCTTCTTCGGTACTAGGTGCAGCGGGCTGGTCCAGGGACTATCATTTGATCTACCATACTCTGAAACGTCCTTTTGGCGATTTCCATCTTTTCAGCAGTTAATCTGCGCTGTTGGGCAAACACCGGAGGCCCTCGTGTCTCGATGTGATACGGGACTGGATGCATTTGATTTGGCGGCTTGTTTACTAACAGCTTAGTATTAATCATCGCCCTGGAACGCTGCAGAAGCTCGATGATCCTTCCGTCGACTCCCGTGTCTTCAATCAGCCGTATCGATGGTGCTTTTTCCATGGTTCTCGTTGCCACCGATAAGATCAATAAGTCTTCCGTGTTGGATATCCACTATCAACCCTGTGCGTTTGAGGAAATCTGCTCCTATTATCGGCGTGGTAACATCGGCTATGATAGAGTCGACTATTGGAATAGCCTCCTTTCGCCCAAATCAATGCTTATGGTTCATCTACCGGACGTATTCATTTTTGCACCGTTCGCCGCGAAAAGGTAGAAATCTTTGAACATCGGCACCTGTATCGATTAGATTTGTGTCGGTTTAGCATGTTTCCTTCGAATTGACTTGTGACGTTTGCTACTGGTGTGGCGACAGCCATGACATACGACTGCGCCATTGTTTCCAGAATTCGGTCTGCGATTTCCGCCAACTGTACTGCGGAAAGTGGCCGACGGCGCCAGAATCTCCTGTGCGGCAACCTTTTAAACCAGATGCCCTGCAAAAATCTGTGCATCTGCGTCTGACGAGTCTTCCCCAACCGATCCAATATAGCTTTTTTTAAATCTGTGTATGGTGTGGACGATACGGGTGCCGTGATGATATCACTCACTTCGTTGCTAACTTTATCATTTAACGCGCACATGCGCTGGTGGTACTTCGTCGTCTCGAAATCGTCTCGTCGTCTGGAAATACGGCTGAGACCGAACTGTGGCCAGAATGAAACCACAATCTGGTATCCTGGGAGGCTAACGGAACGATCCGTACTACATGAGTTTTGCGCCGACGCGTATTCTGTAGCCGGCTGTGTGGGCGTACGCTCTGCTTTGGAGGCTGTCTTCGTTCGTGCTGGGTGTTCCACTATCTTCTTGAAAGCCGCTTGAATCATGCTTCTAACGCAAGCGACTATTCCGCATTGACGTTGACTGTTCCTGACGCCGGTAACTGTTGATCTTCATTCGCTTACCCGAAAAAAAAAAAAAAATTGATCCCGGTTGTAACTTCGTCCTCTCTATACTATGGGTCTTCACAGTTGGGCTGGTTACTGACCATCCTAATGCTGTTCTGCTGGTGGCGATGCGGAACAAACGACGTCTCAATTTAACTGCCTCTTCTGTGGGCACCTTGTTTGGATATTTCTCTGGTAGGGTTTCGTCCCCGAGCGGTTATGCGGACCGCTTGAGTTTTGCTCGAACGAAATTTAATTAGCAATACGTCCCAATTTGGTATCACTGCTTCTTCGTGCAACCGTCGAGAATACTTATATTCGCCGCTGACGGTTGGTGATCGGCCGGCCGGGTTGACAATTGTTGGTGATGGTATACCGAACCTGTCACCACATCGCAAACATATTGAAGGCAACTGATGCGAACTTTGTTAGTAGTAAATTGAAAGTAGCTCTTTTTGATGCTTATTCAATTTCCGCCGGAATTAGATTCAGAAGGAATTTTCCAAAATATTCTCCTTTTATTGAATATAACTATAGTGTAAGTAAATCGTTTACGATTGTTTTTGTAAATGCTAACAACTACATATAAGCAAAGCTTGCTTGCTGTGTACAAACTAATTCATAACTAAAGTTCGAGTCTTGTGTTGTAGAAAAATGTTGTATGATAGGCTTTGATAAAAGTGATTTATTGTGCTCGAGATAACGGAACATCTGTTTCGGATCGTTACCTAAACTTGAAATTTTCAGTTTTCACTGGATCAGAAGCGGGTCTGTAGTTTTAACTATTGTATTAACAATAAATATTTATTGTTTTTAGAACAGAGGTGCGAATGACGAAGATGCTGGCAAACGTTATAATTGATATTCAGAAGCGGTAATTTAAAAAATGTATAATTTGGTGTTGTAAGTATAGATGTTTTATTCAATCTATATTGTTAATGTCGACAATAATTCCTCAAAGAAACATCGAAATATCAATCTATAGTAGTATTCAATAAAAATAGACCTCTTGTTGTTTTGGTTAACGTAGTCTAAATCCATTCAATATAATAACATTTCCGCATCAGCTACCTGTCACACAGCGCATCTTTCAAACTCAATTTGCTTAAGTAAAAGCGTATAAAGTGGATTTCGTTCAATTCAGAATCAGATTATTGACTCCGTTAGCCTTTCTAATCTTTGCATACTTGGGTACTTCTAAAGATACAGCACATACATTTAAAAATATTGTAATTTAGCTTCTGCGTACTAATTGTTTAATCGGTAACACTAAATTAAAAAATTACCAAGAAATCCGGGTTTCAAATATTGATGTGATAAAAATTCAAATATTATTTTGACGACGCGCATATTCTTTGTTTAAAATAAAAATACGATTATTGTGGTTGCTCATTATGTTATTACGTTATATATAATTTGTTAATTAATGAGATTAAGCGACTGGTTTTTTTGTTGGGTTTCCAGATTAGCAAAAAGCAAAACAAAAATAATAAATATGTAAATAAGTGAATGGCACACACATTTCCAGATTTCGTAATTATCGTTTCTGGGTTTATTTTCCAACCAAACTACGTTTTAATAAGATTATTTTTTAATCTTTAAAATTTTTGTTTACAAACCACAATTAGTTTGGTAAGTTATGAATGATTTGTAAATCGGTTTTTTGTATAACCTTTGTTTAACACTAAATTGAAAAATTATAAATTCGAAGCCAAGTCTCACTCGATCAAGTTGATTTTTCAATAATTTCAAACTATAATGCTTTTTGCATTTGCTGAGGATCAATTCTCAACAATTTACAGAATTATATTAAATGACTGACTTGTACGTGCCGGAATCTATTCTTATTTTGAAATATTTAAGAGGATATACTAGAGGGCTAGTACTGCCCACAACTTGTTGCTATCATGGCAGACTCGAGTACGGAATGCTTAACATATTTTCAGGAAAGTAACAATACTAAAGGTATTTCACAATATTCGGTAGGCCTCAAATCATTTTCGGTAGATTCCTTAACTTCACCCTTTTTTTTGGTTTCTTCTCGTTTGAGGCAACTGTCGACAAATTTCCAAAAAATGGTTAAAGGGATCAAGTAAAGGAAGCAAATCTAACCAATAAATTACCTTTTTCTTAGGTTAAAGAAATTTTATCAAATTATATCTTGGAATGTAAATTTAATTTTTCTGGTAATACATATGTAAATCGAATAAATTATGACCAATCTGGTGATATATTTCGAAGAATTTTTGTGAATGTATTCATAATTTTCGTTGACTAAGGGCATGGTTTCCATAAGAGTAAATCTCAAATTACAAATCGTCGCTACGATCTCAAAGTATCGATTTGAAAATTTCCTTTTTAGGATTATATTGAAAAAATACGTATAATATTCGAAACTTTGCCAGTACCTGTCATGGATAGATTATGTTAAAGGTAAAAAATTCCACGAGTTGTTACTTTATCGTGCCCAATTCTAGAGCTACGAAGCCAATATAAAAAATTAATTTTTTCATAAAATGCAATTATGGACATTTAATCTATTCGTTGAAAGTCTGTAGTAATTTTCAAAAATTTGCTTCTGCTATACACACTTTTTCGGCAATCTTTTTTTAATTAGTTCCGTCCTAAAGGGCCAAAGTATTGACATCCTATAAAAAACGATCAAACATTTTGTTGTGCCAAAGCCACGTTTCTCGATGTTTTGAAAGTCCCTAAGTTCGAAAATGAACTGGAATAAATTTAATAAACCATTGTATCTGAAAAGCAATGCGTAAAATAACTATAAAAAACATATCGTCTTATCATCTGTTGACGTCAGTTTTTAAAGGGCTAAATTTAATTTAATAAAAAACGACTATAAATTAAAATTAGCCAAAGTCGATATATACAGAATGTACCGTGTGCAAGTAGCGAATATTACAATCGCTCCAGTCGTCATGGTCTGATGAGAGAATTGATTTTTTCATAACCATAGGCTGATCAGTTCGAAATGGGATTAAATCTATGTATATATATAAAAATGAATGTTTGTCTGTATGTCCTTTATAGAATCGTAAACTATGCACTTGATGATCTTTAGCAAAGTTTGTTGTGCATGAGCCCACGAAGGTTTTTGAGTTGGTATAACCAATTTTTGACAGATGGCGCTACTGTCATTCCAATGAATTTCATATATTGCCGTGACAGTTTATGCTGATTTGAATTGAAATGAAAACAGCGAACAAATGATGACGTTTCGAGTTGAGGGTGACATAAGAATTTATGTAAATTGTGAAATTCATGTCCGGTTCACATTGAACAGACAGTGAAATTCATGTCCGGTTCACATTGAACAGACAATATTGTGCGTATTTTTATATTTGGGAACGTTTTTCAAATAGTTTTGTGCATTTTATTGTGAGTTCAATTAATAATTTAGATAAATAATTCAATCGAATTGAATTTTCGTAGTTTCCGTGAGCTGATTTTATTCATTCTCTACAGTGAATTCACGAAGATCATCGAATGTGTATGTGAAGGATCTGACTGCTGATTGGCGTTCCGAACGAATTTGCTGTGCAGTTTTTTTTCGGATATCATCGTGCGTGGAATTAAAATCGATTTCAACAATTCTCGAATGCCGATTTTTTTCACTTCAAATTTCCCTCAGCGAATTGATGATCACCGTCAATATTAACATTTCCATCCGTGTATGAACAGCCGGTTCAATTGGATTGGATACATTGTAAGATTCGAATTGCTGATTGACATCTAATAAATTCAAACGCATTTTTCACGTCGTTCCCGTACAATTATGCCTCTAAAGCGACAAGCAATTGGCCAATCTACACCTCAAGCACGGAAGAAAAGAGCATTACGAGCCTCAGAATCAGACGAGCAACGATCATTAAGGCTGGAAAATCTTCGAGTACATGCCGCTGAGACCCGTTCGTCTTTATCATCTGAACAACGAGAAGTGAGGTTAGAAACTAATCGAATACGTACTATTCAGGTCCGTTCGTCTGAGACAACTGAACAACGGGAAAGAAGGCTTCAAAATGTTCGAATAAGCACTGCTCGATCAAGACGAACACTGTACGCTGATTTAAATCTTGGTGCATTCCATTATGACAGTAATAATGGTTACAGTCTTCATCCAAGTGTCGTCATTGGAAAAATGGATAAAATTTGCATGTATTGTAGCGCCCTCAAATTTAAGAACGAAACGCCAGGAATGTGCTGCGCCAATGGAAAAGATAAACTGCCAGAATTAGATTCACCACCCGAACCACTATCAACGTTGCTATCAGGTGTTACACGTGAGTCGAAGCATTTCTTGGAAAACATCCGCAAATACAATTCACGTTTTCAAATGACATCGTTCGGTGTAACGAACATCGTGCGCGAAAATTACATGCCAACATTCAGAGTCCAAGGGCAAATTTATCATCGTGCCGGATCGCTTCTACCATTGCCGGACGCAGATCACAAGTTTCTTCAAATTTATTTCATGGCAGACAGTGATGAACAAATTGAACAACGATTTCATTATAATGCGGGCGCTAGACGAGAAATCGTGGCTGCGTTACAAGCCATTTTCGATCAATACATTGAATTAGTTCAGTTGTTTAAAACCGCCATTCAACCATGCCAGCCGATGACTACGCAGTTGTAATTCTAGCAGACAAAAGACCCGTTCCATCAGTACATCGTCAACATGTACGCGAAGATTGAAACCGAACGACTCCTATATATTCGATTGAATCAAACCGAGTTGCGTTCTGAAGAGTACATCCATTTACGAGATGCCATCGTTAATGATGGTAACGTGAATCCAAACGAATTTTGAAGAATGGTCATATTACCGTCTACATTCACGGGGAGTCCACGGCACATGCATGAATACGCACAAGATGCGATGACATACGTTCGCGCATATTGTCGTCCAGATTTGTTCATCACATTTACATGCAATCCAACATGGGATGAAATTAAAGAACTTCTGTTAGCTGGGCAATCATCTTCGGACCGCCATGACATTACCGCACGCGTATTTAAACAAAAATTGAAATCTTTGATGGATTTTATTATCAAGCATCACGTTTTTGGAGAGACACGCTGCTGGATGTATTCCATTGAATGGCAGAAAAGAGGATTGCCACATGCACATATTTTGGTTTGGTTAATCAACAAAATTATGCCAGATCAAATTGACCAAATCATCTCAGCAGAAATACCAGATAAGGACATTGATCCAGACTTATTCGACGTCGTTACCAAAAATATGATTCATGGTCCATGTGGCGCATTCAACAACAATTCACCATGCATGTCTGATGGGAAATGCACGAAACGATACCCAAAAACTTGGTTTCTGATACCATCACTGGCAATGACGGATACCCACTGTATCGTCGACGATCAGTTGAGAATGGCGGCAAATTCATCGTTCTGAAAGTACAAAACTTTGATGTCGAAGCCGATAATCGTTGGGTTGTGCCATATTCACCGTTGCTCTCAAAGACCTTCAAAGCACACATTAATGTTGAGTATTGCAATTCAGTGAAGATGATCAAATACATTTGCAAATATGTCAACAAAGGAAGCAACATGGCAGTCTTCGGAGTAGGAAATGTGGCCGCACCGCTCGGTGAAATCAACCAATACCAGCTTGGACGCTACATTAGCAGCAATGAAGCAGTATGGCGCATCTTATCATTTCCAATCCATGAACGACAACAAACAGTAGTACACTTGGCGGTGCATCTCGAGAATAGCATGTACTTCACAGCAGATAATGTACGTGCAAGAGCATTGGTTCCACCGGCAGCAAACTGCATTTTACTCATTCTGCCAAGATGATATTTTTGCAAAGACTCTACTTTATTCTGAGGTACCGAAATTCTACACATGGAATGCATCGGCTAAAAAGTTTCAACGTCGCAAACAAGGTAAAGCAGTTGAAGGACATCCCAATTTGTATTCCAGTGACGCATTGGGTCGTCTGTACTGTTCACCCGAACAATACAGAATGCTTCTATCTGCGATTGCTGTTAATCAATGTACGTGGACCGACATCTTTCCAAGATTTAAGAACAGTGAACGGTCAGCTGTGCGCCACTTATCGCCAAGCTTGCCAGGGACTAAATCTTCTTGAGAATGATGCACATTGGGACACTGCACTCACGATGTATTGAATACTGCTCGACCACAGCAAATACTCACGGTATTTGCCATAATATTGACAACCTGCTTCCCATCTAATCCAAAAGATCTTTGGGAAAAATACAAGGACTACATGAGTCAAGATATTCTATATCGTTTGCGCGCTGCGAATCAAAATCCGGACATTCAATTCACACCAAACGTGTATAATGAGGCAATGATTTTGATTAAAGACATATGTTTGGCAATCGCTAACAAGGCACTGGTGCAACTGGGAATGCCTGCTCCGGAGTCCGGACCGACCAGCGAACGACCTTTTCGATCGTGGTTTGCAACGAGAAACACACTTTGATTCTGACGAACTGGGGACATTTGTTCAGAAAAATCTTCCGCAGTTGGTTTCAGAACAACGCATTGCGTATGACAGAATTATGCGTGCAATCACAGAACAACGCGGTGGACTGTTTTTGTACAGGCGAGACTTTTCTTCTTTCACTCATTTTGGCAAAGACTCTGGAATGGGCAAAGTACTCCAAACGTGTCAAATTATCATATGGGACGAATGTACAATGTCTCACAAGAAAGCATTGGAAGCGCTTGATCGTAAACTGCAAGATTTGAGAGGAAACGCACGGATCTTCGGTGGCGCACTCAATTTATTGTTTGGTGATTTTCGACAAACACTGCCGGTTATACCACGTTCAACACCCACTGATGAACTTAATGCATGTCTCAAATCATCAGTTTTTTTTATGTCGTCATTTACAGAAATTGACTTTGAAAACCAACATGCGTGTACAACTACAACGGGATGCATCGGCTGGAAATTTTGCAAAACAATTAATGGATATTGGAAATGGGCGAATGCAAATTGATGAATCTACGCAATGTATCACCTTGCCAGCAAACTTCTGTACGATCACAGAAAGCATAGACGAATTGGTGCAAAAATTTTCCCAAACATTGCACAGAACTACAAAAATCATCAGTTGCTCAGTACGCGTGCTATATTAGCGGCCAAAAACATCGATGTCAATACCATTAACTTCACTATTCAGAATGGAATACCCGGCGAAACGACAACATATAAGTCCATCGATACTGTGGTGAATCAAGACGAAGTTGTCACCTATCCAACTGAATTAATGAATTCGCTTGATTTGCCAGGCATACCACCGCACGTTCTTTCATTGAAAATTGGCGTACCCATCATTCTTCTTCGAAACATAAATCCATCACGACTTTGCAACGGAACCAGACTCTCAGTCAAGAAAATGATGAACAATGTTATCGAGACAACAATTTTGACTGGAAAATTCAAAGGTGAAGACGTACTGTTGCCACGTATCCCAATGATCCCGACAGATATGCCATTCGAATTCAAATGTTTACAGTTCCCGGTGCGACTCGTTTTCGCAATAACTATCAACAAAGCACAAGGACAATCGTTGCAAGTGTGTGAATTAAATTTGGAGAATCCATGCTTCTCACATGGGCAGCTCTATGTGGCCTGCTCACGCGTCGGAAAACCTTCTGATTTATTCGTTTACGCACCAGATGGAAAAACAAGAAATATTGTGTATCCCACAGCACTTCAATAAATATCGAATTGAAACGAAACGCTGCAATGTCACAATTTTTTCGAAATGAACAAAATCAATAAAATGACTCAAAATGAATTGAATATTTGTATAATGTGGGAAAGGTAAGTTTGCCTTCCCGCCTTCAAAATCCCGAAATCAAAATCCCGCTTTTCAAAATCCCGCTTTTCAAAATCCCGTTTTTAAAAATCTTGGTTTTGAAATTTGAAAGACGTATTTTTTTTAATTCGAGCCTCGCTTTCTGGTGAAGGAATATTTTATAAAGTAAAATAAAAATCAAAACCGGGATTTACGAAAATCGGAATTATTATTTTTGCAGAATCGGGATTTTGAAAAGCGGGATTTTTTTCTTGAGCGTGATTTTGATAAAGCGGGATTTTGAAATGCGGGATATCGTTACGACCCCATGGAAGACATTTTTTTCTACTTCTGATACTTACTCTTGTGAGAGAAATAAAAGGTTAAGCGGCCCTAAAAACTGTTCAAAAGCTCAATTTTAGTTTATTGAGCGAGGTAACAATCATTAATGATGATAAACTAGTCCGCCCCCAATTTGCTCTTCAGTGCAATAATGTTCTAATATGCAAGAAGAATCATTGCTGAGAAATTATACAAATTGTTTGAATATAATTACAGTAAAACCTCCTAATCGGACCACCCTTTAATCGGACCAATTCTAAATGGGAGCATTCTCAATGTACTAAAAAAGGTTTCTCATACTAAAATGCCGCTGTAATTGAACCACCTCCGAATTGGACCTACGGACCGCATATTTCCTTTTATTTTATAGTATTTCACCTCTTATTAGGACCATCATATTGCCAATTTCACAATTAATGTTTGATTCTCCAAAAAGTATCGGTTAAATATTTACGGTACATATTTCATGTGTTTCATGCATCGATAATTTAATATGTATTCAGTTTAAAAAGGACCTTAGATGACACTGATAAATTATCTCAAAGGCAGTTAAGCGAAAAATTTGGGATTAGCAAAACGAAAGTCCAAAGAATATTGGATAATAAAGATAAAATTAGATCTACGGTCGATAATTTTGGCCCTTTCAAAAGAAAGAGGGTGTCATCCTGCACCACATATGGAATGCTGCACGAAAAAATATTTGAATGGCCAGAGTAAAAAACTTGCCCATTTCAGGTTTAATTTTGCAGGCAAAATCCCTAAAAATGAGCGAATTTCTAAATGTTACGAGTTTCACAGCATCAAATGGATGACTGGAAAAATTTAAAAATAGGCATAAACTACATTTCGTTAATTTAAGTGGAGAAGGCGCCTCAGTAAATATGAGTGTAGTGGAAAACTATTGTGAAACTTTAAAAATTTTGACAAAGACCTATGAACCACAAAATATTTATAATTTGGATAAGAGTGGCCTCTTTTTCCTCGCAACGCCATGACGGACTTTAAAACTAAGGAACGAAAAATGCACAGGGCGTAAACTGTGTAAGTAGATATTGATGGTTTCCCATTATTATGCAATATGGCTGGCGAGAAAGAACAACTTGTAATTTTGGAAAGGCGACAAAACCAAGAGCATTCAAAAATTTGAACATGGCACAAACATTCGATATTAATTGGCGATTCAACAAAAACGCCTGGATGACGTCTATATTATTCAAAGAATGGATGCAGAGGTTCAACAAAACAAAGGCAAAACAAAAGCGGAAAGTGATTTTGTTTTTAGATAATGAAACTTGCCACCCAGATAAGCAGTACAGCCTTGTAAAGCTTCAGTTTCTCCCTCCTAACACAGCTTGTGCATTGCAACCGTTACATTTGGGAATAATAAGAAGCTGCAAGACACATTATCGGAAGCTCTTGATGAATCGCTTGGTCGTAGCCATTGATGGAGAAAATGGGGTGGAAGAATTTTCAAAGAAAATCAACATATTAGGTGCGTGTTCGTTGTTGACAGAAGCTTGAAGCAAAGTAACGCTTGAAACAATCAAAAATTGCTTCAAAAAGGCTGGATTTGGAGGTGAGATGGAGGAGCTTGAAGTGGAGATTTTAGCAGAAATGAACGAATCCGAAACAGAATTTCTCGAGAGCTTCCTTCAGAATTACGAGACGATTGGGAAGACATTTTTTTTACTTCATTTAACCAAGAGCAAAGGCTAACAGAACATGGCAGTAACTAGTTCGTAATCTGATGGAGATGATCTAATTGTTCAACCTCTACTGCATACACAAATGACTTTCAGCCAAGTGCAAAGCAAGTTAAAACAACTTAAGAATTATGCCAAACAAAAAGGGTTAGACGAGATGTTCTATACCATCTCGAAAAAGTTGAGCAAAAATTAATTGAGAAAGAAACAGCAATTAAGACAAATCAATAAAATAATTTTTAGATATTTAAAAAAATCTGATTAAACACGTACATACAAATGTATGTAGGACATAATGAAATGGAAATTGGTACATATGTACATATTTAATTTTTTATTCTTATTTTTTTTTGTTGCTGGAGTACCTACGTTGAATACACATATAAAAAAAAATTTTTTTTCCTTTCTTCCATAAACGGACCACCTTTAAATTGGACCACTTTTGAATGGTCCGGCAGGTGGTCCGATTAAAGAGATTTTACGTAGTTGCCAGGACAAGCGCAGAGTTCTAAATTAAAGTTGAGGTAGTTTAAATGAAAGGCAGAGTTCCGATTTTAACTTGCGAGGATTTAAATGAAACCGAAAGATCATAGTCACGATATAGTAAGACGAAACATTTATAGAAGGCTGCTGATTAAACCGTAAGGGATAAGGTTACCGGTGATTTTATCAACAAAGCTGGACCACTTGCAAGATGTCAAGGAGAAGTAATAAAATCTAAACAAGGGCATACAAATCTTAATTGACTAAATAATAATAATAAAAAAAAACTAAATAATTAGCTAATAAAAAATTTAATTTTAATTAATAGTCTATCTTTTATCTTAATTTTTAATGTGCGAGAGATGTTTAGAGGAGTCGGTTCGTTGTGATGCAGAAAATGAAAACGATATTGAAATTAGGAGTGATCATCAATCAGACGCTGAGCAGGAATTAAATTCTGATATCGAAAATCAAGCTGATAAACCAAATGGTGACACATATACTGGAAAAGATGGCATAGTTTGGAAAAAACACCTTTTGTTCAAAGACGAAGAGCAGTGGAAAATTTATTTACAGTAGTACCAGTCTGACAGACCGCTCTAAAAATGACATAAAACATGCAAGTCTTACTGATAATATCGAGATTAATCATTTTTTTGGTTTGCTATATTTATGAGGTTTGCAGAAATTATCACATACTCATGATCGAAATCTATGGGCACAAGATGGCATCGGATTGGTAATCTTCTCCGCAACAATGAGCTATATTCGGTTTCAATTTCTGATGCAATACATCCGTTTGATGACGTAAAAACTCGTGAAGAAAGGAGTAAGTTTGGTAAATTGGCATCCATTCGCGAAATTTTTGAAATGTTGAACACTAACTGTGAAGAAAATTATGAGACGAGAAGCTGGAGCGCTTTCGAGGGCGGTGCAGCTTCCGACAATATACCCCAAATAGGCCAACTAAATATGACATCAAAATATTTTCGGCTGTTAATTCCGCTATGTGTTATACGTCGAAATTCGAAGTATATTGCGGTCAACAGCTAATTGAACCATTTAATCTTTGCAACAAACTACAGCAACCTATTAGTTTACGTGCTATTAGCTGAAAAATTGTTGAAAAAAAAGAAACCTTAGTCGGTATCATCCGAAAAAATAAAAGAATACTACCAACCTACCAAAGAAATCATAGAGGTTATTTTAATACCGTTTGTAAGGAAATAGAAAAATATCCAGATAGGTAATTAAGTTTTAAATTGAAATGTAATTTAGGTAAATGGCTTTTAACTTTATATTATGTGCATTTCAGGTACCATAAATTGTTTCGGATGTCGCCTCAGACATTCAATTTAATTTTTAATTTGGTGAAGGATAATCTTCGGGGAGCTGGGACGAATTATCGCGAAAGTATTTCACCGAAAAAATAATTATGTGTAACTTTAATGTAAGTACTAGTACATGCCATGTTTTGGCGATATGATCGTAAATAGAATACATTAGATAATTATATTACTAAAAACTGCACACTTTCAATCATAATTTGTTTTATGCTCTAATAAACTGTAGCGCCAAGACATAGCAATATTCTATTTTGAAAATATTTGGGTAATAACATATGCATTTTTTTAGATTTTTGGCTCATGGAGGGTCTTTCCGAAAATTGGCGATTGATTTTCGGCTCGGTGTTGCCACTGTTCGAAAAATAATCAAACAAACATGCGAAACAATTACAGTGAAAATCACCTAAGGCAGAAATCCAATATTACGGAAAATCATTCATGGCGTAAAAAATTAACAAAACAATTTCCTTTCCACCTGATTTTCATGTGTGTTTGACCCTTTACGAAGGAAATCCTGAGACGTGGAAGGAATCGTGATTTCTAGTACAAAAAAATTAATTTAACTCCGCTAACACGGAATTGTAGCTAACATCAACTGATTTAAAACATAAAATGTCAAATTGAAAATGTAGTGTGAGTGTCGAGTGAACCACTGAACCACCAATTTTTTGGGCTTAGGTATACATATGACATATTATGTACTTTACTTATTAAATTAATAAATTTAAGTAGTTTTATAGAAATTTATGATAATGCTCAATGGATCACATACATAGAGCTTAAATTGTATGTAACATCAAAATTACGTACACATTTTTATTATGTATATAAATTATATTCTTTCATGTTAATGATTTTTATTTATTATAAATTTTCCTATGTGTGTACAAAATGAAATAAACGGTAGGAGCCAGTATTCTATACAATTTTTGGAATTTTTTGATATTTCATACATGCATAAGTAATTTATTGTATTTAAAAAAAATTTTGTTGAACATCTGTCAAAATCATTTAACGCGGAAAAATCCTGTAAGTCGGAAAAATTTATCGGTCCCGTTGAGTTCCGCCTTAGAGGATTTTCACTGTAATAAAATTTTAGAACCAATGTTTCTTCTACCAAAAATAACGCAGGGATGGATAAACTGATTGATTGTGGCAAATGCCTAACTGTTGTGGAGCGCTTGATGGAAAACTCATTTAAGTCTTCAAACTAAGAAATAGTGGTTCGAAGAATCTAAATTATAAAAAAGCTTTTAGTGTAGTTTTGATGGCGTCTGTGACGCACAATATAAATTTGTGAAGGCTGATATTGGTGCATATGGTTCCTGCAGCGATGGAGGCGTTTTAAAGATCCCGCATTACAACTCCCGCCTGATTAAAACCCACAAGTTTAAAAATCCCATTAGCACTGGTTGTCGACGAAGCATTTCCTCTTCGCTCAAATTTGTTAAGACCATATAGGGGAAAAGAATTGACACATAAAAAAAGAATTTTCAACTACAGGTGAGTTAACTTTCAAATTTCATTATTAGTTATGTATTAACAAGTTTTGCTAATGTGTAGACTGTCGCGTGCACGCCGTACCATCGAAAACACGCTTGGTATTCTAACCGATACGTTTTGGTTGATGCTATCGCGAATGGCACTACAGCCAGAATTTGTCATCACTGTTATAATAGCTTATACCATCATATAATAAGGGACCAACAAAAACTGCCAGAACGCAATGTAATCTTGTCGCCGCCTGAAAAATAAAACATAATCCAAAAGAGGCCATTGCTATAAGAGAAGCAGTAGCGTCCTGGTTCATCAATGAAGGAAAAACAGGTTTTCTAGACGACCACATACAAAATTTTAATTCATTTATTCATTAAATATAAAAATTATATTTTATTACTTTTATTTACATACGAGTACCTAATTAATTTAATAAATATAAATAAATAATTCACAAGCTTTTCACTTAAAAAAAAAAAAATTATTCCGAAGAATTAAATTCGAAATCAAACAAGATTTGTTGAAAACGAATTCGTGCTAAATGTTTTCGTTTTGGTGTTAGGCGAACCAGTTGTACCTTTAAGCATAATAAACATTTCGTATCGATGTCCTCCTTTCATGTTCAATTAAATTAATTTATTTTTCTTCTATATTAGTGAATCTATGTTGCTTCGAGAGATTTCTATTTGTATCTTCTGGTGTACTTCGTTTAAGCGAGCTTGGACCAGCTTGACTACTATCAGAATCAATTAATGTTGGGCCGCGCGCTTGCTAATTACTTACTGATCTATTTGTATTCAGTACTTAGCCTTGGTAAGTGTGGGTGTTAGGAACTCTAGGGACTGCATATAACTCCACGTTTTTTTTGTTTAAGTTATCTGCACCCGACCTTGGGGTTTTGCGTTTTTCCCTCATATATGTTTTCCAACGCGACTTACATTCATCCATTGTAAATAAATAAATTAAAAGATAGAATCACCTTACGAACCACTGCAATGGTGCGATTCTTGAGACTATTTATTACATTTTCAATTTTTTTTTTTTGACTGAAATAGTGTTTGTTATAAATTTTATAAAGAGATATTGAATTAATAAAGATGTTTTAAAGGTAATACATTTTAGAATTTTGAGGATAAAGTTTATAAAAAAAGTGAATTTAAATTTGTGGGTGAATTACACCGTTAAACGATACATTTTAAATTTTTGGTTCTGCTGGCTCAAGTGGATTGGTTATTTATTACAAACAATTAGATGAAATATTTGCCACAAAACCATTTTATTTTTCCCGTACATGAATCTAATTAAAAAATTATCAGTTCAATATTGATTAGAAGGTATGTATGTACATAGGATAACTGGATCATTCAAGCGTGGATTTATCGTTATTGTTATCTCTATTATCACAAATAAATATTGTTTGCTTTGCTGGCAACAAACATCATACACATATAATTTTTTCCAAGCTTCCAATATTTTTCAAAAATGAGTGTTTGGTGCTAAAAATTAACTAAATTTAATTAGTTAGTTAATTTTTTGTTAGTTTCAATAAAGAAAGATTTGCCGGTGTTTCACTCACGCTTTGTCGATGCTCTTGCCTCCATTCTTTGGGTTATTACTTTCTTCTGCATCAATAAATTGTTTCCGACTTGATTCCCCCATATCTTCTAGTTCGTCAAGTTAACTTTTTAAAGTACGGACTTTGAGCACTGTTTATAACCCAGGTTCACTTAATTCTCTTAAAACACGATGCAGATGGGGATGCCGAAACAAGTTATGACATATTCGTTGCGGAGCCCTAATTATTGATATTTGCTCAAGGTAAATTTATCAAGTTTCTCATAAAATATACTTAGTTGTTTTGAACTTTTCTTGCAGTCGATATTCCTTCCGTTGAAGTCAATACACCTCTGCAAGGTTTTCTGACCTTACCAGCATTTTTCGAGCGGAATGAGCTTAACCGATCCGCCTAATTTTTTTGCCCGGCAGTGCTAAACATGACTTCATTTGGTTAGGCATCAGGCGGTTGGATGACGGTCGAATGGGTTTACCTTATGACAAACAAATTTTGTTGTTCGACCAAACTACACATCCCGTAATATTTTCTGATATGATCAAATCGGTCTGACCACCTGAGCAAATCAGAAAATGTTTGGGGACTATTCGTAATGTATATGTTGTAATATAGGGGCTACCCCTACTATTCATCACTCACTCCCCTGCAGCGCCCTTGTATTTATATAGCGAAAATTTAAATAACTAGAAAATAATAAATTCTCCATTTTCCAGGAAATGCGTTAAATAATTTCGTCCTTTTTCAGAATATTTTTAAAGAATTTATACATAAATAAACGTCGTTTTATAAACTATTTTAACATATATTGAAACCAGTTTTATAGCAAAGACAGGTGAGTGATGAACTGTGTGTCACTTCCTATATACGCCCTTCAAATAAATATTTAGTGTCCTAAATCTAAATATAGAAGAAAATTCCATTGCCCAAGTTGTACGTCGCACAGCACTGGGGAGATTTGATAATCGAGGGGAACCGGGAGAACCCACCCCACGAGCTGGAGCTCGGGGTCGGAATCAACCTTGGATATCTAGAGTCAAACGCCCTCGCACACAGCTAGTAGACGAACAACTACCTGCTTGACCTAGTGACACACCAGCAGTGTATGTATGGTCTGGAATGTGCGAATTACAGGTTAACAAAACTTGATGTAATAGAAATGAATAATCAACTGAATAAAGAAAGGAGCACCAAATCTATCAACTCAATTTAAGTCAAATTATTCAAGTGTGGAGTTCACAAATCTCTACATGCTAGTTTAGTCATACATAAATCAAAATTGAGTGGAAATTCGTTTAAGATTCTTAATAAATTGTTTCCCCACGGATGTGACGCAGAGAGGAGTTGTACTCAAGTTCACGTAGCTTCAACATGTTACCAACGCATATTACCAGTAGCGTCACATAATTCAATAGTCACGTCCATTCTAGAACATATGGGTGGTAACGAGGAAGGTCAACGCGTGTTTGATCTTATGCTAAAAGATAAGGCCTGTTGTCTCAGTCCCATGGCACACCTGCACTACTTCAAGAGTATATCCACAGCAGTTAGGCGAAATAACATATGGTTAAATGGTGAAAGACTAAGTCTACACCAAACATGTTCGTGGGTGGGAAATGTGCGTGGATAGAGGAATGTTTGAAACTGACTGGGCACTGAAAAGCAAAAACGCGTAAATAAATGCATATATCTACGCCCATTTGAATCTCAGGAGCCTCGATCTAGCAATACAAATACCAGGTTCTTCAAAAAACTAAAACCTTTCGTTAATAATGTCATCAGTGAAATATTTGTAAAGCCACATAAGTGGGTCAGATGGGCTGAGATGTCAAGTGGTAGTTCTGGGGGACATGCATTAAATGTTAAGGACAAAGAGATAAGGATAAATAAAAGAACGCTTACATTTTTTAATCATCCCTTTGGGTCAATTGAGTCGAGCAGGGCCTTAGTGGAATGGATGAGGTCAGACGTGTTTTACGTAGAATGGATGCGGCTACAGACCCGAATATGGAAGGTATTATGTTAGACTATGTCGACTTCAACTATCATCATTCGCTAGAAGCTCAGTCACAGATATTTGAATGTATAACAGAGCGCCTATACTTGGGCAGATCTAATCCAGACGCCATTAAGGCTAACCAATGGTGTGAGAAAGCTATGCTAAACCAGCAATGTGCTTTTCCCGATGATGCTGAACCGTAAGTATCCCAATGTAGGATCTTCAATCTACACCTTAAGTAACACACACTTAGTACTAATCTTCAGTCGAATGAAAACAGGGTTATTCTCAGGACAGAGGGGCACAAATTTTAGTAACACGATTCTCAATGTAGCCTACTTCGATATGCTATTAGTTACCTTGATAACATACATGTACCTAGAGGGATCATCAGGTCAGTACACCAAGGGGATGATGTATGGATAGCTAACTACGGGGATAGGGTATATATAGTATTATTCAAAAACATATTATGAAGGGCGCGAGTTTTGTATTATTTAACGATACCGAACAAAATTTTAACATGTGTCAAGGAGAATTCAATTCTCTAATTATTCAGAAGAGGTATTAGCCAAGTGATGTGTCGTGCTTTATGGTACAGCATAGTTCCCTACTATTTACAAATAGTCCTGGGAAACAAGTTAACCTGCAGCATACCCATGACATTAGCTAAATGTTGCATAGAGCAGAACGGTTTAAGACTTAACCCATCGGGTGAATACACTAGATCAAACGTTAATTTACCAAGTCTGCCAGGATTCAACCTACGTAAACCAACCTTAATTAATGCCGCATCCATCCATATGGTAGAACATTGGTTGAAGGGGGTTTCATCTCAGTTCAAGAGCTCTTTCGATTATAAAACGGTAAAGAGCATGATCCACAAAGTCAATGTTACAGTTCTCTAGAAAAACATTGTTGTGATATGAAGAATTTCGCAATTTGCACAGTGCCATGCCAAGTATGAGACACTTAAACTCGAGGTTACAATCAAACGGCAAAAAGTTAATTCAGATGTGAGCAAATGGATAGATTACACATTTATCTAGAGTTTGAAATCAAACGAGATAAGACCAGGTCTGCCCGATCCCACGTTATTGCAAAAGCCATCAGCATGTGTCCTTTCCAAGGATTTGAGACCGCGAGGGCAGCTCTGGATGATTCTAATTTTGAAATACTTATTATGTGCATACTGCTATGTCGCAATCATTCCCTTAGCAGTGAGGCTTTATTACAACTTGCACGACTAGCAATCGTGGCGGCTGGGCTTAAAAAATATCATCCCGAATTTGGTGCGTGGTTGTCCTCGTTGATAATGACAATTGGTCATGAGTACGCCTTTGAGACCACGATCGGGATTTTTATGTGTAATAACGATGAAGACCTCAACTTCAAAGAAGTATTTGCACATATTATATTGGACACCTATTGTTCAATCATCTTAGACAAGAGGATTTTAACTATATGTAAAATATAATCAGTATTTCATTTCTAATTTTTTATTTTATTAACAATGAATAATTAAGTTTTGTTTCGCTTTATTAACTCAAATCGTGGTTCATTATTCAAAAACCATTTCCAAAAAATTATCTAACTCCTTGAACTATGAATTAAGTTTACGGTGGGTCCCTAATTATAGTGCAAATTAAAATACAAAAATTTGTAATCTTCTTCTAAGTCCTCTTAAACACATTTTCTTTTGTTACTTCTATGGTTAATAACTTTTTCCATTAATCTAACAAAACATATTAACGTACCAGCTTAAATTAAAAAATTAATCCAATTTAGATATTATAAATAAATTAAACAACAAAAAAAAATTAGAATGTATTCGCAGCGCAATCAATTTTAATTTATTTATGTTATATTTATAAAATAAAGCGAATATGTATATTTTATTTCTTTTGAAATTTAGCAATAATAATACGTCATCTTATTAAAAATTTTGTTGACTCGAAAGAAAAGAAAATTATTTATTATGTTTAAACATAAAGTATTCTAAGAAGAATATAATTTACATTTAACAAAAACATTTAATACGTATACAAATATGATTTATGAGTAGCTGTTTTTCGTGTTATAATAATTACCAAAAAAAAAAAAAAAAAAACCAAACGCATTATAATATAAGTAGCTCTAAATAAGATTTACTTTTGATATAATTTTAATTAATGTACGAAACAAAAAATGCAAATTTTGTGTATTACTATTCATGGAATTTTATTTTATTTTTTTGTGTGTTTTATAACAATAAATATAATAATCTGAAAATTAAAATTAATTCAATTTCAATTTTTTTCGTTTGTTGTTTAATATTATTATTTTTATCTAATTTTTAATCTTATACATTTTTTATAATCTCACAAAAATAATCTTAATTAAACGATGGAAAATACGAACAAAAAAAAAATGTTTGTATATAAATCGCTATTGATTTTAAGATTTACTTAACACACAAAAAAATAAAAAAAAACAGAAATTTAAATAATGTTTTTTGATTTTAAATTAAATAATCCGATATTTAATAATAAAAATAAAATTTTAATCCATTTAGAAAAGATAAAAGTTGTTTTATTTTTTGTTTTGTGTGTAACATTGATTTGTAAGCATTCAAATTTTTTTGTTTAATTCTTTATACTTCTTTATGTAGGTAGGTAGTCATAATAAATAGAGAGAGAGGTTCGTTCGGAAGGAATACATAAAAGAAAATCTAATTTAAAATGAAATAAATTGTTAATTATTGCTAACAATAAAATTAAATTAAAAAATAATAAAATAATAACAAATTTTAATTTAAATCACGAAATTTAAACTCATTTTTGCTATAAAATTTAATGAACAGTTTTAATTTTCAAAACAAAATAATGTTATACGTGTTCGTGTTACTTGGTTTCATTGTGCACACAACGGTGATGGTGATATTGCTAAGATCCCTCTGTTTTGACGATAAAATTCGAATGGTTTAGATATTTTTGTATTTTAGTCGATGTAATTTTTTCTTCGAATTTTTTTGCAAGTTTATGTTTAGAACGTTGAATTGTGTGTAATTCTTTTCGGAACTGTTATACCTTATACATGACGATTAATTTGTAATTGGATATTTGCTGATTTTATGGATTTTTAGACGAATATAACGAGTTGTTATGGTTAATCATGAAATTGACTTCTCAATGTTCTCTCATATTACTGTTTTACGTGCATAGAGATATTTCTATCATCCTTTTTATGTGAATATTATATATATACTGATAATTTGGGAAAGTATTTCTCGTCCTTAAAATATTTGGTTTACGAGAGACCTCAGCATTATTTATTTTACGTGATTGTAACTTTTGTGAAGAGTCACGTTGCTTTTGTCAACAGCTAAGATAGCTGTGTCATCTGCAAAAGTCGCCACTGTGTTGTTTTCTAATGCAGGAAGATCATAAGGGTACACTATAGGTATGAAACCGGCCCTAATACACCACTACCCTGTGGAACTCCTGCATTGATTTCTTTCAATTCAGAGAATGTATCATCTAACTTAATCCTGAAGAATCTATCTTTCAAGTAAGATTCCAGTATTTTAGCAAATTGGATTGGTAGATGATTTCTTAATTTTTGGTTAGGTCCTTCATGCCACACTCTATCAAACGCTTGTGCAACGTTTAAAAATGACTTGTGCTTTCTTAATTATACTGGTTATTCTGTGAACTTGATCAATTGTTCATTGTTGGTTACGAAAACCGCACTGATGATTTGAGAAGTTTTTACTCTAGATTATGGGATTTAACCTTTTTACCAGCAGCTTCTCAAAGAGTTTGGACAAGACTGGCAATATTGGCCTATAATATGAGGTTATTTGTCGTGGTTTCCCAGGTTTTGAGATTATAATTACTTCTGCAATTTTCCTTGGCAGTTCTTTTAATATTTCTGCAGCTATAAGATCGTCACCAGGAGCTTTTTTCGTTCCGCTTTTATCTCAGACATCACTTCTTTTGGTATTGTCGGTAGGATTTTTTTTGATTTCTTGCACAGCTTGTTAAGTTATTATCTATGCTTCTAACGTTTGGTCTTGATGTGGCTGGAATAGTTTTTCGAAGCGTTCAGCGAATTCTTTATGTGATTTTTTCTGTGTCCAGGACCGCATGCAATTCTTGTTGATGTTGCATAAGTCCATTGGCTTTCCAATATAAGATTTTAAGATCAATGGCCATTTTTCTGTTTAGGGATGCTTACAATTAATTTAAGTGTTTGACTTATATCGTCATTTTCACTAGTTTCTCCTAGATTTCCGTTACTCATCGTTACTTGAGCATAAGTCATTTTACCCAATTGTCCATGAGTAGTTCCCGACACTCTACGATTTACTTCGGGTTGGTTTATCTTAATTGCTCGCTGCCTGAATTATCTTGGATTTTTAGCAATCATATTCCTATTTTTGATGTTTTGCAATTCAATAGCAACGCTGCATCCTCTGTTGTTAGCCGCAACGCATTTAAGCTGCACATTTTTATTTATTACACAATCTTTGCTATTATGTTTACATAAACAGTTGACACCCTGTTGCACTATTTTTGTGTATGTCCATAGAATTGACAATGCTTACATTATGGTACAAGCTTAGATCTTCTTAAAGGCTGAATAACCACTTTGCACCCCAAGATGTACCTACTTAATTTGATAAATTTTTTCGATATCTTCATCAGTATCGAAGGTCAATATAAACATGTTGAGAGGTACTTTTCCTCTCCGTTTTAGCTTAATTGATGCTTCAGAAGCCTTAAATCCTTTTGCTTTCAGGTCATCAATTATTTTTTCTGGTTTACATGTAGAGTGTAGATTTTTGGTCATAACCCTTATTGGTCTGGTTTGTTTTGTCTTCAAACGTGTGCCAAGCACGTTTTTTTTCGTTTAACATATTTGTCATTTTTCTGTAAGTTTCACCATCTTCCAAGTTTATTTTGATGGTGTTTCCATTCATCACATTTGCATTCAGTAGTAGTTTTTTTTTATTTTCTCGTAGAGTAAATCAGTCTTTGACCTCATCTATTAACATTGGTGGTGGTGGAGGTATTTTTTTTGGTGGTTTCTGGATAATATTTGGAAGAGCATCCATTAATTGAGGTGGGGAGGGCGTATTACTCCGTTTGGCTCTTTTGGCTTAAGAACTTGAAGTTCGTTTCCAAGCGTCTTCATACGCTCCAGCAATTGTATCATTCAGTTCCTTGTTAATATTGTTGTATTTTTTTATGATTAATTTTGCTTTCTTGTTTTTTTCTAAAAAAATGGTAAATTTGATTGTTCACTTGAATAAGATTAACTAATCTTAATAAAAAATTATTTTATTGACTAAAAATATAATTGAGTTCGATTTATTTTCAAAAACTAATTAAGTTTACGTCATTTTAGTAATGCGTACTACTTCCCTTATTACAAATAAATTCATACAGCCTGCTGGAGATGGAGTCATACAAAGATTTTAAATAATCCAAAGACCTTCGTAAACTTTCCGAGACAGCCAACCCCACACGTTTTCCATGATATTGAGATCGGGTGAATACGGTGGCCACGGCAAAAGCTCTACGTTTTGCTGCGATATCCATGACTTGATATGACTTGATGGTGATATATCCATGGCAATGGCCCAAAAGTATCATTGAAGTGGGAAAATGCTTCTTCAAGGATGCTCTTATAAGTTGCTGCGGTCATTTTTCCGGTTGGAAATGACAAATCTCCCGGACCATAAAATGATAAAGCCCCCACACCAAAACGCCTCCTTCCCGGCTATGGTGTTTTGCTAAGAATTTTTCCTCTTTTCGAAGGTCGTGAAAATATTTATTAAACCCATCGTGCATCGAGGTTAAATTTCTTCTCATCAGAAAATACGACACGTTTCCATTTTTCAGCCCATGTCATATGTTGCCTCGAGAAATCTAACCTTTTCTGTTTCCTCTCCTGATTTAGAGGTGGTTTCTTTTGAAGCTTTCTTCGAATAAGGTGATCTGATTTTTTAATCACTCTCCATACCGTCCACACCAACTCTCGCTTTAATTTTTGCACAAGATAGTGCGCAATTGGATGCTGTCCTTAGTATGGCCCGCTTTTCGGCTGCAGATGTGGCCTCAACAGTTCGTCCTTTGTTGTTTGAGCAATATTCATTTGGATTTTTGGTAAAATTGAATATTTCAGTCTTACTTCTTCCTATTTTATCTGCAATTGCTTGTAGAGAATAATTTCCGCTGTGTAGTACTTGAATTTGGGTTATTTCTTCGTTACTAAGTTTTTTTTCGCGACCCATATTTTTATTTTTTTATGTTAAATTGGTAATTTTTTTAAAAAAAATTAATTTAAGTTTAAGTTTCTAACACGTCAAATTTATTGATAATTATGGTCGTTTCTATTCAAGTGAAACAAACAAAAATCATATTTTTTAAGAAAACACAAAATAAAATAAAATTCTTCTGGCCTACTAATTTATTTTTATTTAAAAATTTTGTCATTTTAAACAAGTGCTAATGCTGTAGAAGACAATCTTGGAAAAGTTGGATCGATTTCGAAATATTCCAAAAAAACTGTCGTTCCTATTCAAGTGAACTGCAGTGCATATACAAATTTGTATAGTATATATTGAATTTGATACTTATGAAAACGACGGAGTTGTTTCACTGTCGTGGGTAGTTCGAATTTCGCGATACATTCGACGCGTTCTGGGAGAGGTCGAATACCTTCTGCCGAGACTTCGTGACCTAAAAATTGTACCTGCAACTTGGCGAATTTACATTTATCTGTGTTGATGATTAATCCTGCGTTGTTTAATTTAGTGAAAATGATTTTTAGGTGATCCAAATGTTCGGCAATTGTTCGGGATGCCACCAGTATATCGTCCAGGTAAACAAAGCAGAAATTTAGACCCTGTAGAACCGAATGCATGAAGCGTTGAAATGTATTACCGGCGTTTCTCAAACTAAACGTTATCCGTGTGAACTCGAAAAGTCCGAATGGTGTTGAGATTGCAGTCTTGGCTATATCGGACTCTTCGATTGGGATCTGGTGGTACGCCCTGACCAGATCGATGGTTGTGAAGTAGGTGGCACCCTGTAGTTGTTGCGTGAAATCGTGGATATACGGGATTGGATATCTATCGGGTAGCGTGACATTGTTCAACGCTCGGCAGTCTCCGCAAGGTCGCCAATCACCGTTCTTTTTGGGAACTAAGTGTAACGGGCTCGCCCACGGGCTATCCGAGCGTCTACAAATGCCTTGCTCTAACATATATTCAAACTCCTTTTGTGCGATCCTGAGTTTGTCCGCGCTCAGTCTTCGTGGTTTTGCGTAGACGGGTGGGCCACGTGTTATGATGTGGTGTGTCACGTTATGCTTCACGGATTTCGTGGTTTGCGAGTCGCTTGTGATTTCCTTGAATTCGTCCACGCTATTTGTGTCGATTACCTTAATAGTTGGTATCGTGTTGTACGTTCGACTGGTTATCGCGCAAATTGATGTGAGTGGGTCGAGTAATCGATTTCGTTGAATGTCGACCAGCAGCCCTGACTGGTTAAGAAAATCCGCACCTATGATTGGCATGGTGACATCTGCAATGGTGAAAGTCCATGTGAATTTCCTTCGTAGTCCCAGGTCTAAATTCAGCAGTCGCCTTCCAAACGTTTTAACTAACGTCCCGTTCGCCGCGTGTAGGTTGACTTCGGGGTTGTGGTTCCTCCGGTCGCTAACAATTGGTGGCATTAGAGATATGTCGGCGCCCGTGTCGATTTGGTAGGTTTGGTTGGTTAGCGTATCATATACCTTGAGGCGACAATTTAGTGTGTCACGGTCGCATGTCGCCATCTGCGCCGGTTTATTTAGTTTTTTAATTTGAATTCACTCCAGTTCGGGCAAGTAGGTTTGCAACTACGTGCGGCTTCTTTGAACTTGAAATGATAATAGCATAGCCGCGGTGCTTCCTCGCCGTTTGTGTCTGTCGTTTGTCTGGACGGTGTGGCGTTTCTTCTTGGCCTTCGATTTGCCTGCGAGTTGCTCGGTGAGCGGTTTCTGTGTGTCGCGATCCATGACGTCTAGTCATCGTAAAATCTCGCTTATTTGTGCGAACATGTTGGTTTCGTGCGCGGTCTGGGACTGCGCCGATGGTGGTGCTAAGGCCATGACGCTTGCTTGCGCCATTGTCTCTAGCACACGGTCGGCAAGCTCCGCTAGCTTGGTTGCAGATAACGCCACGGCTGTCGGTGCCAATACTTCTTGTGCTCGTATTGGTAATCTTTTGAGCCACAACGTCTTAATGAAATCATCAGTGACGTCGGTTCGTCCACTACTTTTTAATTTTCGCAATAACTGGGACGGTTTGCTATCTCCCAACTCGATACCCTGCAGCAATCGGTGAATTTGTGTTTGCTTGGACTTGCATAGCCGATCCAGGATTGCCTGCTTCAAATCGAAGTATGGGGTCGCAGTTCGGGGACCGGTGATGACATCGCTTACATCGTTCATGACCCGGTCATTCAGTGCACTTAACAAGTAGTGGAACTTCGTGGTTTCCTGCGTGATTTTTCCCAGAGTGAACTGGGATTCTATCACGTGAAACCAAAGTCGCGGGTTTTGGGTGGTCAGCGGTGTCAATCGTACGGCAAGGGGAGCTACTGTGGCATGAATTGGCTGCAGCGTAGTGGTCGACGGGGTTGGCCGCTCTTTCTGTGGATACACCCTGTAACGCTCTCCGGATTCCTTCCTGAATTTGTTCTTCAATATACATTGCTTGTCTCATGTTGTCATCGTCCTCGGTTTGGTTGGTATTCGACTCGACTGGTTCCCTGCTTCCGCCCTCGCCGTCTGCCATGCTGAATATGGTCGATGTTTGCGAAATAACGTACTAATCAGTCGTGCCTGATGATCAATTCACTATAGGTATGAAACCGGCCCTAATACACCACTACCCTGTGGAACTCCTGCATTGATTTCTTTCAATTCAGAGAATGTATCATCTAACTTAATCCTGAAGAATCTATCTTTCAAGTAAGATTCCAGTATTTTAGCAAATTGGATTGGTAGATGATTTCTTAATTTTTGGTTAGGTCCTTCATGCCACACTCTATCAAACGCTTGTGCAACGTTTAAAAATGACTTGTGCTTTCTTAATTATACTGGTTATTCTGTGAACTTGATCAATTGTTCATTGTTGGTTACGAAAACCGCACTGATGATTTGAGAAGTTTTTACTCTAGATTATGGGATTTAACCTTTTTACCAGCAGCTTCTCAAAGAGTTTGGACAAGACTGGCAATATTGGCCTATAATATGAGGTTATTTGTCGTGGTTTCCCAGGTTTTGAGATTATAATTACTTCTGCAATTTTCCTTGGCAGTTCTTTTAATATTTCTGCAGCTATAAGATCGTCACCAGGAGCTTTTTTCGTTCCGCTTTTATCTCAGACATCACTTCTTTTGGTATTGTCGGTAGGATTTTTTTTGATTTCTTGCACAGCTTGTTAAGTTATTATCTATGCTTCTAACGTTTGGTCTTGATGTGGCTGGAATAGTTTTTCGAAGCGTTCAGCGAATTCTTTATGTGATTTTTTCTGTGTCCAGGACCGCATGCAATTCTTGTTGATGTTGCATAAGTCCATTGGCTTTCCAATATAAGATTTTAAGATCAATGGCCATTTTTCTGTTTAGGGATGCTTACAATTAATTTAAGTGTTTGACTTATATCGTCATTTTCACTAGTTTCTCCTAGATTTCCGTTACTCATCGTTACTTGAGCATAAGTCATTTTACCCAATTGTCCATGAGTAGTTCCCGACACTCTACGATTTACTTCGGGTTGGTTTATCTTAATTGCTCGCTGCCTGAATTATCTTGGATTTTTAGCAATCATATTCCTATTTTTGATGTTTTGCAATTCAATAGCAACGCTGCATCCTCTGTTGTTAGCCGCAACGCATTTAAGCTGCACATTTTTATTTATTACACAATCTTTGCTATTATGTTTACATAAACAGTTGACACCCTGTTGCACTATTTTTGTGTATGTCCATAGAATTGACAATGCTTACATTATGGTACAAGCTTAGATCTTCTTAAAGGCTGAATAACCACTTTGCACCCCAAGATGTACCTACTTAATTTGATAAATTTTTTCGATATCTTCATCAGTATCGAAGGTCAATATAAACATGTTGAGAGGTACTTTTCCTCTCCGTTTTAGCTTAATTGATGCTTCAGAAGCCTTAAATCCTTTTGCTTTCAGGTCATCAATTATTTTTTCTGGTTTACATGTAGAGTGTAGATTTTTGGTCATAACCCTTATTGGTCTGGTTTGTTTTGTCTTCAAACGTGTGCCAAGCACGTTTTTTTTCGTTTAACATATTTGTCATTTTTCTGTAAGTTTCACCATCTTCCAAGTTTATTTTGATGGTGTTTCCATTCATCACATTTGCATTCAGTAGTAGTTTTTTTTTATTTTCTCGTAGAGTAAATCAGTCTTTGACCTCATCTATTAACATTGGTGGTGGTGGAGGTATTTTTTTTGGTGGTTTCTGGATAATATTTGGAAGAGCATCCATTAATTGAGGTGGGGAGGGCGTATTACTCCGTTTGGCTCTTTTGGCTTAAGAACTTGAAGTTCGTTTCCAAGCGTCTTCATACGCTCCAGCAATTGTATCATTCAGTTCCTTGTTAATATTGTTGTATTTTTTTATGATTAATTTTGCTTTCTTGTTTTTTTCTAAAAAAATGGTAAATTTGATTGTTCACTTGAATAAGATTAACTAATCTTAATAAAAAATTATTTTATTGACTAAAAATATAATTGAGTTCGATTTATTTTCAAAAACTAATTAAGTTTACGTCATTTTAGTAATGCGTACTACTTCCCTTATTACAAATAAATTCATACAGCCTGCTGGAGATGGAGTCATACAAAGATTTTAAATAATCCAAAGACCTTCGTAAACTTTCCGAGACAGCCAACCCCACACGTTTTCCATGATATTGAGATCGGGTGAATACGGTGGCCACGGCAAAAGCTCTACGTTTTGCTGCGATATCCATGACTTGATATGACTTGATGGTGATATATCCATGGCAATGGCCCAAAAGTATCATTGAAGTGGGAAAATGCTTCTTCAAGGATGCTCTTATAAGTTGCTGCGGTCATTTTTCCGGTTGGAAATGACAAATCTCCCGGACCATAAAATGATAAAGCCCCCACACCAAAACGCCTCCTTCCCGGCTATGGTGTTTTGCTAAGAATTTTTCCTCTTTTCGAAGGTCGTGAAAATATTTATTAAACCCATCGTGCATCGAGGTTAAATTTCTTCTCATCAGAAAATACGACACGTTTCCATTTTTCAGCCCATGTCATATGTTGCCTCGAGAAATCTAACCTTTTCTGTTTCCTCTCCTGATTTAGAGGTGGTTTCTTTTGAAGCTTTCTTCGAATAAGGTGATCTGATTTTTTAATCACTCTCCATACCGTCCACACCAACTCTCGCTTTAATTTTTGCACAAGATAGTGCGCAATTGGATGCTGTCCTTAGTATGGCCCGCTTTTCGGCTGCAGATGTGGCCTCAACAGTTCGTCCTTTGTTGTTTGAGCAATATTCATTTGGATTTTTGGTAAAATTGAATATTTCAGTCTTACTTCTTCCTATTTTATCTGCAATTGCTTGTAGAGAATAATTTCCGCTGTGTAGTACTTGAATTTGGGTTATTTCTTCGTTACTAAGTTTTTTTTCGCGACCCATATTTTTATTTTTTTATGTTAAATTGGTAATTTTTTTAAAAAAAATTAATTTAAGTTTAAGTTTCTAACACGTCAAATTTATTGATAATTATGGTCGTTTCTATTCAAGTGAAACAAACAAAAATCATATTTTTTAAGAAAACACAAAATAAAATAAAATTCTTCTGGCCTACTAATTTATTTTTATTTAAAAATTTTGTCATTTTAAACAAGTGCTAATGCTGTAGAAGACAATCTTGGAAAAGTTGGATCGATTTCGAAATATTCCAAAAAAACTGTCGTTCCTATTCAAGTGAACTGCAGTGCATATACAAATTTGTATAGTATATATTGAATTTGATACTTATGAAAACGACGGAGTTGTTTCACTGTCGTGGGTAGTTCGAATTTCGCGATACATTCGACGCGTTCTGGGAGAGGTCGAATACCTTCTGCCGAGACTTCGTGACCTAAAAATTGTACCTGCAACTTGGCGAATTTACATTTATCTGTGTTGATGATTAATCCTGCGTTGTTTAATTTAGTGAAAATGATTTTTAGGTGATCCAAATGTTCGGCAATTGTTCGGGATGCCACCAGTATATCGTCCAGGTAAACAAAGCAGAAATTTAGACCCTGTAGAACCGAATGCATGAAGCGTTGAAATGTATTACCGGCGTTTCTCAAACTAAACGTTATCCGTGTGAACTCGAAAAGTCCGAATGGTGTTGAGATTGCAGTCTTGGCTATATCGGACTCTTCGATTGGGATCTGGTGGTACGCCCTGACCAGATCGATGGTTGTGAAGTAGGTGGCACCCTGTAGTTGTTGCGTGAAATCGTGGATATACGGGATTGGATATCTATCGGGTAGCGTGACATTGTTCAACGCTCGGCAGTCTCCGCAAGGTCGCCAATCACCGTTCTTTTTGGGAACTAAGTGTAACGGGCTCGCCCACGGGCTATCCGAGCGTCTACAAATGCCTTGCTCTAACATATATTCAAACTCCTTTTGTGCGATCCTGAGTTTGTCCGCGCTCAGTCTTCGTGGTTTTGCGTAGACGGGTGGGCCACGTGTTATGATGTGGTGTGTCACGTTATGCTTCACGGATTTCGTGGTTTGCGAGTCGCTTGTGATTTCCTTGAATTCGTCCACGCTATTTGTGTCGATTACCTTAATAGTTGGTATCGTGTTGTACGTTCGACTGGTTATCGCGCAAATTGATGTGAGTGGGTCGAGTAATCGATTTCGTTGAATGTCGACCAGCAGCCCTGACTGGTTAAGAAAATCCGCACCTATGATTGGCATGGTGACATCTGCAATGGTGAAAGTCCATGTGAATTTCCTTCGTAGTCCCAGGTCTAAATTCAGCAGTCGCCTTCCAAACGTTTTAACTAACGTCCCGTTCGCCGCGTGTAGGTTGACTTCGGGGTTGTGGTTCCTCCGGTCGCTAACAATTGGTGGCATTAGAGATATGTCGGCGCCCGTGTCGATTTGGTAGGTTTGGTTGGTTAGCGTATCATATACCTTGAGGCGACAATTTAGTGTGTCACGGTCGCATGTCGCCATCTGCGCCGGTTTATTTAGTTTTTTAATTTGAATTCACTCCAGTTCGGGCAAGTAGGTTTGCAACTACGTGCGGCTTCTTTGAACTTGAAATGATAATAGCATAGCCGCGGTGCTTCCTCGCCGTTTGTGTCTGTCGTTTGTCTGGACGGTGTGGCGTTTCTTCTTGGCCTTCGATTTGCCTGCGAGTTGCTCGGTGAGCGGTTTCTGTGTGTCGCGATCCATGACGTCTAGTCATCGTAAAATCTCGCTTATTTGTGCGAACATGTTGGTTTCGTGCGCGGTCTGGGACTGCGCCGATGGTGGTGCTAAGGCCATGACGCTTGCTTGCGCCATTGTCTCTAGCACACGGTCGGCAAGCTCCGCTAGCTTGGTTGCAGATAACGCCACGGCTGTCGGTGCCAATACTTCTTGTGCTCGTATTGGTAATCTTTTGAGCCACAACGTCTTAATGAAATCATCAGTGACGTCGGTTCGTCCACTACTTTTTAATTTTCGCAATAACTGGGACGGTTTGCTATCTCCCAACTCGATACCCTGCAGCAATCGGTGAATTTGTGTTTGCTTGGACTTGCATAGCCGATCCAGGATTGCCTGCTTCAAATCGAAGTATGGGGTCGCAGTTCGGGGACCGGTGATGACATCGCTTACATCGTTCATGACCCGGTCATTCAGTGCACTTAACAAGTAGTGGAACTTCGTGGTTTCCTGCGTGATTTTTCCCAGAGTGAACTGGGATTCTATCACGTGAAACCAAAGTCGCGGGTTTTGGGTGGTCAGCGGTGTCAATCGTACGGCAAGGGGAGCTACTGTGGCATGAATTGGCTGCAGCGTAGTGGTCGACGGGGTTGGCCGCTCTTTCTGTGGATACACCCTGTAACGCTCTCCGGATTCCTTCCTGAATTTGTTCTTCAATATACATTGCTTGTCTCATGTTGTCATCGTCCTCGGTTTGGTTGGTATTCGACTCGACTGGTTCCCTGCTTCCGCCCTCGCCGTCTGCCATGCTGAATATGGTCGATGTTTGCGAAATAACGTACTAATCAGTCGTGCCTGATGATCAATTCACTTAACACGTGTTTCCTTCTTTTTTTTTTTTGGAAATTTACGTTTATTATTTATTATTTTTCTATTTATGGGAATTATCGTAAAATTTACGATTGACAAAAAATATAGAAAAACGAAACAAAAAATATTTAATAAGGTAACGAAACAAGAGAAACGAACAAATATTGGTGGCGAAGAATGTGGCGAGCACTGATAACACTTCCAAGATATGAATCACCAAAAATGCAAAACTTTTCACCGCAATTTGAACAAACGAAACGATAGCACGAAAAAAAAACGAAAGAAATTACAAAATCAAAAATGCGAAAACTGACGGTTTAGTGATAATTGAACGTATATTTTTGCATGTAACAATCAGAGAATGGGTACAAAATCCCCTTAACCTAAAGAATTTTCAACAAAACTCAATAATCACTTACGGTTTTTTTTTAAATTTTTCTTAAATTTCCGGAATTCCTTCTTCCGTGGCTGGATGCGGACTCGAATCGGCCAACGACTATGACGGTGGTGGCTGGAGTTTGTATGGTGGCATCTACCGGTATCGGACTTCCTGAATCACTTGTGTCAGCTTGCTTTTTCTTACTGTTCCCACCGTATCGCCTTGCCCTCTGGGCGCTCAGTTGTTTATCTCGCTTGGTTTATTATTATTTTTTTCTTTTACTGTGTGACTCGTTAATTCGTTACCCTGAGCTTGCCTCGGTTGGGGCTATTACCAGGATACTCGATTCTTTGCGAGATCACGTCGGGGTCATCAGTTTATGGCCGCGTTGGTGTTGTGGCAAGCGGCATAAATGTTTGTGTGTTCGTGGTACAATAGTCTATACAAATAAATCTGAACACTTGTTTTGTTTTTGAATTATTTATTTACTTGTTTTTTTTCTTAAATTCAATATCCGTTTATAATGAGAATTCCTTTTTTATTACTCTATTGGTATTTTTAATATATAACTGTATTCAAAAATGTATTTTAGTTTAACCGCTGGTAGCTAATATTTTATTTTTTCGCTCACGACACGAACGATGCGCGTCGTGCATCGGTTAGATGATTATTGGCTTTTTTTTTGTTCCTTAGGAAAATTTTCATTATACCCACTCTCTTTTTGTTTCGCAGCTCATGCTTGGATTGCGTAAATATTAGGCACCATCAGTTTTCGCATTTTTGGTTCTGTAACTTGTCATGCTGACAACTAGATATCGCGCGAAATGGTTATAAGGGAGTAAAAAGCTTTGCATAATTTTTTTGTATATTTTTATTTATCGGAACTGTCAGTTTTTCTGACATTGTGACTTGTGACCAGTGAACGCCACAAGCTTCCATATGAAAGGACCAGAAATCTGAAATGTCATAATATGACTAACATTACAGCTTTATATAGAAATTAAACCAATAAACGGACAGTTCTATCTCGACCCGGCTGCAACAGCTGACCTTCCAAATGTATGCAGTACAACCTCAACTCAAACCGCTACTCAGTATACAAATTCCGAATATCCAAATGCCAAACAGCTCTCCATGCATATACGGCATAACATAAAAAACCGTTAACCGCATGGTATTTCACGCTCAATATATGTATTGTATACCTGGGATATACCGCAGCACTACACCACATGAACAATAGGAAAATATTTAGTAATTGGCAAGGGTTTCTTTACATTTTATTTTGTTGTACCTACAGAAAAGTATCGAATGTTCGCACTTATACAAAAATATTCGCAAAATGTTTGCAATTATATATTTTATTTTATGTTTTCAGTTTATTTCGAAGAAACACTAGCCATATACGAATTCACTCAAAAGGAAGTAAAAAAATACCAATTTAATATCAATACATAATTGACTTATGTATATGTACATATTTCTTTTATTACTTGTTTTTGTTTTTAATATGTTTTACATTGACACAAATCTCACAAAATTTAGATAATTTAACAATCAAACAATTTTCTTCAGGTATCAAAAAAAACAAAATCGAGTAATATTCACATTACTAATACCACTCACAAGAATATCACTTAAACAAACGTCCAACATCTCACTTTTCACTTATTTTTTTTTTTATTTATTCTTGCATGAGAAAACGAGACCCGCCCAAGGCAAAAAACAAAAAAAAAATCCACCCCGATTGATTACAAAAATTGTGTCTTTCCCCTCTCTCCCTTCCTTCAGTTGAGGCACATCGAAAATGCACAGTTTTCCACGCTACTTTGATTTACAATAATTTTGTTCCCTATTTTAATTATATGCAGTTTTTGTTTCGCATTTGATTCACTCCCGCGGATTATAAATAATCGAGCTGATTGTATTGAAAAATAAATAATATTAAAATTTAAATTGTTACCTAACATAAATAAACTTAAGTTAACATAACATAGTGAATTGTGTGTTATAACATTGAATCAACTTGATTCATATTTTCCAAGTAGAAATATTAAATTCATTTTTATTTTCTACATTTTTGGAAAATCACATTTTTTACAAATGCAAATAATTTAATAGAGTTGGACAGCTACGGTTACAATGAATTCTATTCTTCTTATTTACTGATGTACGGTAATGCAATTAACAACATTACCGTACTTCATGATTTGTCTGATAAATAAAAATATACTTTGTTACCGGTTTTAGTATTAAAATCAAACTAAATATTTAAAAGTAACACACTACAACAGAATGAGACTAATAAAACATTTTTATCGAAATGGCTATTTAATTAGAAACACTACAATTAGATTGTATTTCTTAAACATAAAATATTTATTTAAATTTATTTACAAATAAAATGTAAATATAATTAAGAAAATTAACAACAACAAAAAACAAAAGTGTTAATTTTTAAATAAATTAATTATCCACGATTTATTTAAAAACTTGCTTTGATGTTAACTATAAAAAACATAAAGATGTTTTTTTCTTCACATGAGTGAAGTTTGATAACTACTTAGTTGTTAATAATCACAAGGCGATTGTTAGATAAGATGTTTTGCGATTTTTAGAAGTTTACACTTTAAGTAATAAATCGTTTTTACGATTTATTGAATTAGCCTACTATTTTCAAATAAAAATAAGCGGATATATGTGAAGTGTTAGTTTCTGATAAAAAATAAAATTAGTTTGTTTTGGAAGTGGAAAACCTATTGTATAATTGTGAAAATAGAAAGGTATAGGTTAAGGTTAGAATTTTTGTTTTTATTTCAAATAATAATGAAATTCAATTAATTTGGCTATCGGCTTTTCGGAATGTGAACAAAAATTGAATATTTTCATAAAAAATGTAATATTTAGAAATTTTGTTGTGCATTGAACATAGAAAAGTTAGTCAACAAAATTTAGTTTACTGTAGTTACTCTAAACCTGAACCTGAACTAATCTTACAATTAATTCGTGTAAGATCTCTATTCAATAGCACATTATGGTACTGTCTCTCCGTTATGTCGCGGCAAATCGGTCGTTATTATTGAGTATTCCGGATACAAATGAATGTCTAACATTGCCGCAAAAATATTTACGATGTTTAGCTATTCCAAATTGTTTTGATCTCCCCAACCCTAATGGTTTGATCTTTAATGTTCACATGATAATTTCAATAAAAGTGCAAAGTGGCTTAACGGTCGCATTGAAGTGGCTCTACTCTAAAAAAAATCTTTGTTTATTTTCGGACAGTTTTAATATGTAATCGCTCCAGTTAGGTGCTTGATGAAATATAAGATCTTTTTCGTACTACTTATTTTTCCGACTTATTTGTAAAAGTCAGTAACATCAAACAAGTTAATGCTAAAGTCGAATTTACACGTTACACTTTGGGTGAGGATCGTGGATGATTCATTCAAGTCGAAACATGAAAGATTTAAACGTTGTTTTTATCAACATTTCGTTCAAAATGAACATAGAACAAAGTAGACTCGATTTCTATTTGATGAATTGGATGATTGTATTGGAGCGACATTGACAAATATCAACTTCTTATTGTGAATATCCAGTGACATTGAATGGATATCTATTTAGCCGATTTTTTGGTGTTTTGTGTATCAAAGTTTGAAAATTATGTTTTCCTAAAAAGATGAAACATGAGTTTCAGAGATATGTCGAAACTAAGAACACTTTGTGCATAATTTGTGGAAGTGTCACAGTTGTGAGTATATAATTAACAAACATCCGTAAGAAAGCATATGAGCCTCAAATATAACTACAGTTAAATATACCGCACGAGCTGGTTCCACGAATGAATATTATGTGCTATCATGTGTTTGGATAGTCGCCCGTTAATCATTTTATTGGATTCATTTTTTTGTTGGTTTTCCCCAAAGACAAGCACGTTCAATATTTTCTGGGAGATAAGATCTTATCGGTTAATTACAACACATTAACAGAATGTAAACCTTTGTGGGGTAATACCCGATTTTCTTGCCTATTATAATAGTTTTCAGTAACTAAAATATTCTTAAACATTTTAATATTTACCAAAATACAGGTAGGTACTGTACAGACAATTTGCCGATCAATCGATTTATTGGTCTAGAGCGCTGCTACCGGCACTCAATAATTCAGTCGCCAATATTTTCCCTCTAATGAAGTGAATTCATCAATTGATTAGTATAAACATTTTTCGTTTCAACTTCATCATCACCACACGTTCAATGTGGATAAACCATCCGACATGTACATCTGAAGTATAAATTCACCTTACGCACAACTAAAAGGCCTATCTCGAATATTATAGAAATTACAAATATTCTCTTATAACATACAAAATATCAAACAATCCTAGACCTCGGATAGGCTAAGATTTTAAAGGTATCATAAACAATCGGATACACTCGACAATCCTAAACACACTCGAATAAGCTCGAAAATGTTGAATAACCCAGCGAGAGTTTATCGGTAAAGCACTAACGAAAAATTTCAATTCCCCGTTACTTTCGCTGACTCAAAATCCGAATTCCCCAGAAAAATTAGAGTTGCATTACAAACTGTTGTTATATGTAGTAGTTATAGTTTTAGTACCTGAAAATAATTTCACTTAGTGTTAAATCCCTCTGCAATATTTTCCTCTTTATCAGCGGAGCTGGGGAGGTATAAGCGATGCTTAGTACTTCATAAAGGTGATAGTAATAGTTTGCTGGCCCATCTTGACAAAGGTGATAGTAATAGTTTACAGGCCCATCTGACATGCGTAAATAAGATGAACCTGTAAACAACTATCGCCTTAAGTCATTTTACTGGGCTCCCAGGCTTTCTACCTAACGGAAAATGCCATTTCCGGATACGATACATAATTTAGTTTTATTAACTGTTTTTTTATTTATTAATATTTTCCTAATTTTGTTTTTAACACACAAAAAGCCGTGAGTGAATAATAAATTTACATAATCACCGTATGTGATACATGCATATCAAACCAATATCAAACTTGTCTCGACCTTTCTATGCTGTACAGGAGCTCCATCTTGTTGATACAACAAAGATTTGATATCATGAGTGGAATTGAATCTAGCATAGTGGGAGCTATTTCATTCAAAAATTGAAGATACATTTCTGAGTTCAACCTTTCAGGTAGTAAAATTGGCTCGATAAAATCATTTCCAATTATACCACACCATAAATTAACACTAAATCGTTTTTGAAATTATGATTCTCGCTTAACGCGTAGATTTTCTGGTTACCACTCATGAAGATTGTGGACATATTACTATACCTGTAAAATGTCGATTCGTCTGTCCATAAAATGGATGACAAATATGAAGGATTATGTTACTCTATGTGTAATAGTATACGACAGAAATTTGCTCTGTTTGATAAATCGGCCGGTAATAATTCTTGCACTAGAATGTAGTGAAATGGGTGTAGATGGTGGGATCTCGTCTTAGTTTCTTACTGAACTCAAAATTTGTTCGTCTGTATTGAATCATGTTGAATTTGGCTAACATTGCACAGCTAAAAACCAAGACACATAGGAAGACGAGTAACTAGATATAGTTACGCCACCTCTATATCATCCGAAGGAGCCAGACAAGAGAGTCAACCAAGTGCACCACAGATAAGTTTTGAAATTTTTTTTATTTATATTTGTTGGTTCGTGTTCTTTACCCTCCCCCTCCCCCCCGCCTCCCATTCCGTTAATTAATTTTATTTAAATAAAACCATTGTAAACAAATTTGTAAATGTTCATGTTGAATTTTTCTTTGTTAATTCAATGTGTGTGGTGATGGTGATAAGGCAGTAAATTTCAAGAGATAAGGGGTGAGATCAGGATGAACAAAGGTAAAGTTGTGAAAGGTGAAGTCAATGTATTTTTGTAGGTTATAATATTCCGGTTAAATTAATGTTTCCAAGCATGTATCTTTGTATGGTGTTTTTTATAGTAGGTGTATTTCCTTATAAACTACAGATTTATGTTAACCGCTCAAACCCCACCCCAACTCTGAGCTTTAGTCGGCCAAAAGTAACCGCGAGACGTCCCTTCATAACTAATTTTGTTCAACCAGAGCAAACTTCTATTTTTTTATGTATTTACACTTTAACTTATTTTACACCCAACGCTCTGGTTACAAATGGCGCCCAAACGTACATTCGATATTTTTTATGATTTTTAGTTTATATTATGAGAATACGCATTTTTTCCAATAGTTGTTGAATAAGACGTCAGTCAATTATTCTTAATTACCACTGATATGGTTGGTGGAAATAATTTTGTTTTTGTCATGAAATAATTTTTTTTTTGGGATAGACTGATTCTGCTTTAAGCGTTGATGTTAGTGGTGGCGCTCTAATTTAATTGTTGCATGATGTTAATCATTTTTTATTATGTATATTGTGCATTTTACTCCCGAGTGTTGTTTTGATTAAAACGCGAAACTTAACCCAAGTGAAAATTGGCTTATGGTCAAGGACGAATTTATTAAACGTTTTCAGGATCGGCGAACAGACATGAATATCAGGCGAATTATTGATAATCGTAAACAAAAGTCCAATATAAGTTTTATTGCGTTTTATAATGACATATTGTCAATATCTTTACAATTGGAACATATACGATCTCAGATTCGGAGATAATGCATTTCATGCGGCAAAATATGCGTGCTGGCCTACAGGACAAAATTACGAATGTAAATTTCAACACGATGGAATGGTACGTTAATGCATAGCATACGAAGATACATGCAAAAGAACCGGGTTTTTTCTCGAGTTTTTGTGTCAGCAACCACGAAAATATGTTAACGAAATTGAGTCAAAATTATCAACCAAAAAAAGAATTAGACCGAATTCAAAAGAATTAGACCGAATGTTGTCCCTAGATGTCATCGAGGAGAGTAGCAGTTCATGGTATTCACCAAAGGCAATGGCAAAACGAGGTTATGCCTAGATGCGCGGAAGCTGAACGATATGACGGTGAAGGATGCTTATCCCTTGCCTATCATTGACGGATTGTTAGGGCGTCTCAAAATACTATATTTATATCCAGTATTGATTTGAAGGACGCTTTTTGGCAAATTCCTATGTATGAGGGTGAAGAGGTAAAACAGCTTTTACCGCTCCAGGTCGACCATTTTATCAGTTCAAAGTCATGCCCTTTGGCCTTTACAATGCACCCCAAACCTTGTCCAGACTTATGCGTCGTGTGATTCCCCATGAACTACATGCCCAAATCTTTGTATACTTGGATGACCTTTTAATAGCCTTTGATTGCAGGAACATTTTGATTTATTGCATCAAGTAGCCGGATTCTTACACTAAGCTAACCTAACCATAAATGTTGAGAAAAGCAAATTCCTTATAAAAGAAAAAGCTTATTTGGGTTAATTAGTGGGAGATGGGGTACTGAAAGTAAACCCAGATAAAGTTTCAGCAATAACTGCTTATTCTCAACGTAAAACCGTTCGTCAGATCCGAAGGTTTTTAGGAATGACCGGTTGGTATTGACGATTAATTGGATAGAAGATGTGAAATTAGCAATTATCGAGGAATTGCTGTTGTTTCCGCCACATCCAAACTTTTCGAAGCTATGGTGCAGAGATTCTTGTTTTTTCATTTGCCTGCTCAACACGCATTTTATCCGAGTAGATTAGATCTACAATTACCAATTTGGTATCTTTCTGTGGACATTTATACAGCAGGATTGAGAGCTGGCAACAAGTAGATGCAGTTTACACTAACTTTTCAAAAGCTTTTGATAAAATTGATCATTCGATTCTTATCTAAAAGCTATTGATTTCCGATAAATTATAACCTTTTGCAGATGCGGTATTATCAAAGAAAGAATATTTATTAAAGTATTTTAACCTCGAGTTAGAATCATTGTGTTCTACACGTCAAAAATAAACAATTTTTTTTTGTAAATTTCAATTATCTGAAATAAATGTAAACCTTAATTAAGCTGTATTATCCTTTGTTCGTAAATCCCGACTAATTTTTAAAACAATTAGTGAGTTATATCAGAGCCTACTGTATAAATAAGAGCCTCCAGTATCGACTGTATTTTTTACTAAGCTTAAAATAAGGTACATACAATTTTTTCTTTACTATGAGCTTATATGGGAAAACGGTTATTTTCGTTTATAGTTTTAGTTTATTAGAAATATGAGCTTTTGTTTTGTTTTTATATGAAAATGTTCATGAAACATGTAATATTATTTGATTGAAAAATCGAGTCTTGAAAATGTTTATTTCTTAGTGAAAATTGCCATGAAAAATAGGTACTTTTGAAATTTTAAATATTGTTTCTTTGTAATATATACGTCACCAACATAACTAGAAATTTATAAACAAAACAATAATCATCTCTTTCATTGCCTCCATTCCAATTTCCAATTATAGTTATTTTGAATTTGCAAAGCATGCTAGATTGTTTTGATGTTTTGTTTTTTTCGCACTCATTGTATTGATTTAATTTGTTCTGTTTGGCTCTTTCTGATTTTTTTTAAATTTTGATTGTTGAGCGGAGACGTGTTGTTTTTTTTCTTACCATTGGGTTTAGATGTGGAGATATGATGTCGTCATTAAACTGAATTTTCTCTTTTTAATACATATTGTTGTTGTTGTAGAATGTTTTTTAATTTAATTTCCCTTATTTTATTTTGATTATTGCTGGAAAATAGGGAAATTTGAGAATCTGTGTTTTAAATGAGTAAGACATTGAATTATTTGTTAGCCATTTCTTAAAAAATTATTTAACTGGGTTTAACTTTTAATTCATATTTTATCGTCAATCGAAATCGCGTTTTTTCATACAAACACTATGAAAATAAATGAATTTTTAGTGTTTCTATATCCCTTATTTTAAGTTCATTTTTCACATGCCGGCTCTATTCACATCAAGATGGTTCTGGTTATATACAAATGATGTGGTGTGGTTTTCTACTTTTTTAAAATATTATTATCAGTGTGTTAGGCAAATTTTTTTTTTTCATTAAATTCACAAAGCACAGTTGATCATATCATAAATCATTTTTTTTTGTTTTATTAATCGGAAACAGTATGATTGAATTCTACAGTATTTAAAAACAAAAAATCGATGATATACAAATGAATGTTCTTGACTGTATGTAGAACTCAAATTTTATTTTTCAAAACTTTATTTTCCAATTTTATTTGGTCCCCCAAAATAATTTTTTTTTTAAGTTTAAAAGTTTTTAAGCTAACTTGCTGAGGCCGCTCAGCAGGCTAATCGGCCGAATGGTTTCCGGTATACAGATTTTCCCTGGCTTTGTTATAGCTATCACCTTAGCAATCTTCCAACTATCAAGAAAGTAGCCGCAGATAAACATAGCGTTTATAATCTTCACGAGCTTCTTTACCCCTAGCAGAGACGGTTTCTTAATGGCTCGAATGGAAACACTATCGTCCACTGGGGACTTTCTATTTTGCAGCCTCGATAACAGCCCCTTTACTTTATCAGCATTAGTGGCAAAACATGATGCATCGTACGGCAGTCTTTGCTGCAATACAAATTCTGATCGATTCTCGGATCGATTACTAGCCCTTCTGCATTATCTAAAATCAAATGTGCTCGCCTAGTTGATTTCACTGTTCTGATATATTTAAATAGGTTCGAACGATCCGGTTCGCTGTCCTTTAATTTATCTCGCTCGCAGTACATTCTGAAAATGTGTCCGGATCTCGTCGTGTATGTGCCTAGTCGTTCGATTTATTATAGTGTAGAACTGATGAGGGTAGGAATCCTTCGACACATATTTCGATAGAAATTCCTGACTTTTATTAATTGGATAATGTAAGACGGAAGGTGTTTGCAATGTACATCTTGACTGATGCAAGGGACATACTTTTCTATTGCCGTGGTCATTGTCTGTGTGATTATAGACTCGCTGATTAATTTCTGCACCCGTAACAAGTGGCTTTTCGGCAACCGCCCAATTTTGTAGTGCACAAAATGCCTGTAGTCTTCCCAGTCTGCATTGCTATAATCTCTAATCTTAACATGGTTCAACTCAAAGGTGATACTGGAATTCTCAGTTACCTAAAAGACCACTGGGAGGTGATCAGAGCAAAACTCATCCAAAACGTTTAATATGGCTCCTGATTAGAATGGCAGTACCGCCCAATTTATATTTTTTGGCGTTGGTCCTATAGATTATATAACCCTCGACGTAAAACGAGTGTCTATTTATTTATAATGAGAAAAGTCTACAAATATGACTTGAATTTATAACATACTGAACATGGTAATACAAATTAAATTAACAAAAAAAGAATAAAAATTGACCTAAAAATATTTTTAGGTCGGAGCAAAATGTTGCTTCAACCTACGTTTAAAGCTGTTTTTACTTAATTAAAAGTCGAACAGATGGTCGATTTTATTAAAACTCTTCGACATCATGTTTACCGGTTCATTGTCACCATAGTTTGTTCTGTGTTTATTTAGATGAAGGAACTCATGATCTCTTAAATTCCTACTCGGTGCCTTTATTTTAATTGATTCCAGTATGGATGGTGCATCGATTTGATCAAGTAAAATATTTCCAATAAACGAACACTTTAAAAGCTCTCGTCTATTTGCCAATGTTGTCATTTGATAGGTTTTGCATCCAGTAGCATATGATGGTAATCGCTTCAGGTTAACGTGGTGCGGTAAGTCATGGTCATAATCCCATCCGTCTTTACACGTTATATCACAGACACTCTCGATTTTGTTGATAGGTTCGTCGTAAAAAGGGCACCAGATGTTGACAGCATATTCAAGTTGAGATCTCACGTAGGCATAATACAGGATCTTGATTGTCTCTAGGTCATGAATAATATGAGTTAAATGTGTTTCATTTAGGCAAACAATTTGTGGCTTGTGTTTGTTTAAAAGTAAAGTCAGTTGCCAAATTGACATGGCTATTACAATTTAGTGTGAGTAGCTTCATTTCAGAAACTGGCAAATAAATTGTCGATGTACCAACTTCTTTGTTGTGATGTCCTGAACGGAATTTAATTTGGTAAGGAAATGCGAGACGTTATTTGTAAAAGAAACAAAATTCATCCCAAAGAGATCTTGGGATTTATTGAAAAAGTCGTTTAGATCATTGGCCTGCTGCCCTCCGTATTTACAGTTCTGGAAACTTGCTGTAGCTCTGGAGGATAATGAGGCGCCTGTGGTGTTATTAATTCAGCGTAAGAGACCCCTGCCTAACATAGTAAGAGTAAAATACTCTTGGATTTTTTAAATTATTTATATTAGTTGGTTCGTTAATATAAAATACAAATTTCTCCGTTCTGGACACTTCGAGTAGCTCGCAACATGGTCCCCTCCACAATTGGCGAACTTTAGTGAGTTGGCTTTGTTGTTGTCTCTGGGGCAGTTTCGTGGCTGATAGCTGCTTGATTGAAAATAATCTTGACGCACTGGTATTTTATATTGCATGTAGATGCTGCATGGCCGAAAGCCTGCCACTTTCGGCACTGCGACACCTTTGGTAGTGCTGGTAAAGCAGGGTAATTTAACTTGTTTTTCTACTCCGTCGTCTTGTTTTGTGTGTTTTAGCATCGGGTATAATTCTAGAACTTTGAGTCCCTTCTCAAGAAGATCTGCTTTAATTTCCTCTGGCGATGCTTCCTAGAATATTCCCCGTACAATCATGACTTTCGGTTGGAGATTTTTTGGAGTGTATTTGTAGAACCGAAAGTCTTCGTTTTTTAGATTCTCTACAACCAATTTATGGAGGTTGGTATTTTTGGTGTAGATTGACTCATTGATTTGTGCCTATTTGCTGGTGGTACCTTCGTATTTATTTGCTTTTTTTCAGCTTGTATCGAAAGATCTTAGTATAATCGGTGGTGGTTTATGCACTTTGGTTTGGTTACCCGCTATATCCATATTTACTGGAGGGTCAGTTTGGAGAGTGTTAAAACGTCCACTAATGTTATTTCCTAATTTCTCTGTTGGAGTATTTTGGTTCTGGGAATTGAATTCTAATTGGTTGTCTTCTTGGTTTCCTTATTCTTTATCCTCAAAGTTGAAATAGTCATTATCCAACATTTGCCTGACGGTTTCATTGATATCATCCATTTTTGAATTTATGCCGTAGTCTGTCTCTTGCCCTTTTTTGTGTCTTGGCTTTCACTTTCTTCGGTGATTGTCCTTTTTTATATGGCCGTCCTTGGTGAAGTTTTGATTTCTAAATTAAGTTGACTGAGGGCCAACTGATTTTTTAACTAGTTTGGTCATTATTTGAACCATTCTATCCTCAGAGAAGGGTTCACCCCTGCCAAACTTTTTGTTTTTGAGCATGGTTTTATTGCACATGCAGGTGCAGTACTATTTCATACTTTTCCTTTACACTGTTTATATTATTTATTCTTCTTTTTCGACCGTGAGATGATAATGATTGGTGATAGTGTTTTTCTTTTAATTTTTGCACGATTTTAATTCGTCGGGTATTTCATTTTCTCGTATTTTTGGCTTTTTATGATTTTTAGTTTTATTTTTCAGGAAAAGAAATCTAAACGTGCGTCGACGTTAAAGACTAAGGCAACTTTTTACTTTATCCGCCCCCCCCCCCCCCCCCCCCAAATAATTTAGCCACTGAGATTTAATATAAATATCTGCTTTTTGTCTATAAGTGACGCAATGACAAAAATAAAACACGGGGTTGTTGTTGTAACAGTCTTAATATGCGTACAGGTACAGAGTACATACCCGAGTACAGTTTCAGTTTAACATCTGTTTGCTCATACAGGGTCAAAAACATATTAAACAGTTTTATGAAAGGTTGATAGAGTATTGGGGCATGTCCTACTTTTATCGGGGGTTGAACTTTGAAACGAGGCCTAGATTACCATAATCTTATACTGAAAATCAACTGTAGATTGAGTTATGGTGTATTGATTTTTTACTAGATAATTAGTTTTTAATTTCTACTATAAACTTTATTTTCATTTAAAGTGTACAAATAAAGTTGTCTCATTTTTACGTAGTAGGTACTACCCTACGTTAGGGTCGTGTCTCGGATAAAAGCCCGTCGGTTTTTTTTTGGATTTTTTTTCTTCGGAAAACATCAGATTCACACAAGAAGTCTCAATCACCCTGTACATTGATTCTACAAAACTTTTACATTGTCAACGCCGCTACGATATTTAATCTCATTTTTATTACAATTTCAAGATATTACCCAATAAAATCCTTCATACATAATCAGCCAAGCAAAAAAACAAAATATACTAAAATAAACCAAACAACATTTTATTCGATTGCAATCAAAAAGTTATAAACAAATAATTAAACTTTGCAAATTGCTAATCTTAAAATAAAACGATTCATTGCACATTTCATTGAAAACTTTTTTTTATATATACATATTTATTAATAACGAAACTAAATATAAAAAATATAATTTTAAACTACGTATTTTATACGTCTTTTAGCAGTTCAGTAGAGACAAAATAATTTCAAGATAATTTGTATTTTGTTTATTATAAAAATAAAATATAAGATTAAAAATTAAAAAAAACGTAAAAAAATTGTCTCTTCCTTGGAATCATTAAGAAGATTTAAAAATTTAGTTTTACGTACCAAAAAATAATTTTGTTCTGTAATGATAAGAAATCAGCGTCATGCTGATTATTATTTTTTTTGGAATTTAATATCATGGAATTTTATTTTCTTAAAGTATTTATTTATTAGGGATAGAGAATATTTTTATTTATCAACAAAACAGTTTAACATTATGCTATGTTCGTATATACATAAGAATGAAATAATTTAAATAAATTCAATTTTGTCGAACTACTTTTTAGATTTACATAATATATCCTTAAAAAAAATGTTTTGCCAGAACTTAATATTCCATCTGATACGACAAATATTTTTACAAAATGATATATCACGATATTTGATCAAATTGGATTTTTTTGTCGTTTCGTTTTTGTTAAACAATTTTTAGTGATTTGGCGTTTATTTAGGGTATTTTTAATCTTTTGGAAAGGTCATTTTTATTAACTAATTCTAACAAAATAACATGTTTGTGTTACTTGGTATTATTATTAATGGTAAAACCAATAGACTTTTAGTAAAAAAACAGAATTTACGTTTTTTTTATTTCTTTAGATATCTCTAAAACAAAATAAAAACGATTACTTAAATAAAATAAAAAATGTTATGAAAAAGACAGGAAAATTAATGTTTTCATTATGACATCAATCATTAATATTAAAGACATATTAAATCATTTCCGTTTGATGTAATAAAATATGTATAATAAAATTAAAAAAACAAAAAGAAATAGACATAAGGAATCCACTTACCCCTGAAGTCCATTTTTTCGTAAATTAATTCCCTGTTTCTATGGCTGGGTTTTCTATATAACGCACATACACAATTAGAATATGGAAGTAAAAAATGAAAATTAATCAAAAAGTTGAACATTCTTTTATATCGTTGTTGTATAGTGTAGTATACTCGTATTTAGGTATATTGATAATTAAGAGTAATTAAATAGCACGTCTTCGATATTTATTCTCAAATAAAAAAATAAAAATTAATGGATTTTTGTTCGTCAAAAGATGAAAGAATTCAACATAGTAAAGAGAGGTAACACCGAATTTTTGTGATATTTAACATCAAAGTGAAAATGTATTGTTGATTTTGTTTTCAACAAAACCACGTTTCGGTACATATTTTTGTAGTTTAATTATATGTATCAAGTGGATTAAATTTGGTTTATTGAGCATATTACATGATAGGAAATTACTGGAATTTTATGTTGCTTTTTAATTTTTTAATGGGTATTGTATGGTTTTCTTGCCTGTGCAAGGCTACTATGCGTACTTTCTGCTAACTGAAACATTACACGCATAGCTGTTATAGTTATATTGTTTTATTAAACGCGTTTGAAGATTTGTTTAATGATATAGAGGGTTCATGTAAAATAAACCAATTTGACAACAACTTTCGATTAAGTCGAATTTAATTTTATGAAAGTCGAATAATTTTATGATGTTATAGTATGTAGAAGTAACTAAAGGGCATTTTTATTTTTATTGAGTATCTTTATGGATGGAGCACTGCAATACTCGAAGGGTGCTATAAAACTAAAATCAATTTTTATAGAAGTTGATTGAAAGTACTAGTCGTTTCACTAAATTAACTTTATACTAATCGAATTGTAGTCTCGTTGACATAATTGTAAAATATAAAGGGCTGAAACCTCACGAGGTGATCAGAACTTCGGTTTTTGGTATCTTCAATGGGGAGGATAGCATTCATTTGTGTCATAAAGTTGGTGTGACAGTTTTGACAGTATTAACTTCTATTTTAACCGACATATATTTACTTATACAACAACAGCCAAACAGGTCAACAGCTTCAGTAACATGGGTACAGACAGGCATCCAATTTAACACGAAAAATCGTATTCTAACCTACCATATCGCAATGTAAACACATATAATACGAGGAATCTTTATATGGCTACATTTTTTTTCCACATGCTACCTAACGATGTCAAAAGTCTAAACACTGTGCGGAAATATAAATTAAAACGTGAAATTCGATCCTGGTTGCTCGGTTTAGAAAACATTGAACAATACTTTTGGTGCAATTGAATTGTTGTATATCAAATAAAACTAAAATTGAGCTTGTTATTGTACTTTTGGAAAAAAAAAAAAAAATTTGCAATAGTTTACTTTTATTGAACGGCCAGGTCAGCTAAAAAAGTTTGAAGATGCCGAATTACAAACATTATTGGATGAAAATGCATGTCAAACGCAAAAAGAACTTGCAATGCAGTTAAACATTGACCGATCAACCATTTTTCATCGTTTGCATGGAATGGGAAAGATTCGAAAGCTAGGAAGATGGGTCTCACATCAACTGTCCGAAATTCAATTGAGAGCACGAATTGAAGCATGCAAAAAAAATCTTGCTGAGTACAAAAAACATAGTTTTTTGCAGGGCTGTGGAGTTCGAGAAAACTGTTCGACTCCGGCTCCTACTTCGGCTCCAGCTCCCACTCCGGCTCCGGCTCCAACTCCGACTCCGACTCCAGCTCCTACTCCGACACAAAATACATATACATATATCTTGCTATGCTTAAAGCAAATAAGCGTTTCATTTACGTGAAACGTGAAAATATGTTATTTATGTGCTGAACAACTATTGCTGTTTAGCAAGCAGGCAGTAACTGGACGATAGCGGGTCGGCGTTAATTTGCAAAGGCCGTCGTTTCGGATGTTGTATCTTTTTATGTTGTTTATTCTTTTTTTGGGACTACTTCAAAAATTAATTTACTAAAGAAAGAAACATTGTAACATAATAATGTTGTATTTTTTTATGAATAAAAAAAATAAAAGCAAAAAACAAAAAGAAAATTAAAAACAATTGTTTACGTGTAACTTTGTTCTCTTTTATTTAATTTGTTTTTTAGTTTTTGTTTTTGTACAAATTCCTTTATTTTGTTTTATTTTTTTATCACGTCATACGGAGCTGCGCAGAAAAAGACGATTTTGAAACGTATCAGTTTATCGTGCCATATACCTATATTTAGTGTTATTCATTTTAATTGGGACAATTTAAACGGGCATACAAGAAAAAATTTTTGGCAACAAACATTAGCGTCAAAAATAATAAATTGGCATCACAAACAAATATTTTTGAAGGACATTATTAAATACTATGGCGACAAGCATTGGCATCAAAATTAATAAATTGGCGATAAATATAATATTTTGGAACAGAAAAAAATAATTTTTAGTAGTAAAAAAAAAGAAAAATCGTGGCAAAAAATTAAATTTAATCGATACAAATTATTTAATATTTGATGGGGGATCGATATAAAATATTGCAGTGTCATTAATAGATTCTATCATATATAATCCGCTCCTACGTGCGGTACGCAGTGTGACATCGAAGTTCAAATCTAAAGCCCCTCGTGAGAGTTACCGAGCCGTTAGCCTCTTCAATTTTAAGTTAAATTAGGGATCTCCATTTTCCAGAATATTTTAAAACTAATTTCAATTTTTTAATTTTTAATTTATTTATTTATAAATTTGTTGCCAGTTAATTATTTTTGTCGCCCAAAATGTTTATTTCGATGCCAAAAAATAATTTTTTGTATACCCTTCCAATAGTGCCAAAAAATTATAAATGTTGCCAAATGACGAGTGTGAAGTTTTCCAGACATTCCAGAGATTTATCTATGTATTAGTATTACACTGCTAAAACAAATTCTTATTGGAAAATTGAGTGTTATTTCAAAAAATTGAGTAGTATTTAGAAAAGTATTTTCTAAAATCAAGCTTTAATTAAATTTAGGCAAATCAAAAAACGTAAAAAATTCTTGCTCGTTCCATATTAAAGTAATTTTAATTGATTTATCTATGAATTGTTATTAAAAAAATGATATATGGCGTTTTAAAGTTAAAGTGTGACTTGATAGAAAATAATTTTGTAGAACTTTAACTAAACGAACGATTCGTATGGATTAGGGTTTTTTAATTAGGTATTGCAGAGGCCCATTCCATGTGCTAGCCAAACCTTTGTCATCATTGTTGTGGATGGCCGATATGGGCCCTTGAGTGTTGAGTGCAATTTAAAAAAATAAAAATTTGTAGAACTTTAACTAAACGAACGATTCGTATGGATTAGGGTTTTTTAATTAGGTATTGCAGAGGCCCATTCCATGTGCTAGCCAAACCTTTGTCATCATTGTTGTGGATGGCCGATATTGGCCCTTGAGTGTTGAGTGCGATTTAAAAAAATAAAAATTTGTAGAACTTTAATTGAACGAACGATTCGTATGGATTAGGGTTTTTTAATTAGGTATTGCAGAGGCCCATTCCATGTGCTAGCCAAACCTTTGTCATCATTGTTGTGGATGGCCGATATTGGCCCTTGAGTGTTGAGTGCAATTTAAAAAAATAAAAATTTGTAGAACTTTAACTAAACGAACGATTCGTATGGATTAGGGTTTTTTAATTAGGTATTGTATAGGCCCATTTCATGTGCTAGCCAAACCTTTGTCATCATTGTTGTGGATGGCCGATATTGGCCCTTGAGTGTTGAGTGCGATTTAAAAAAATAAAAATTTGTAGAACTTTAATTAAACGAACGATTCGTATGGATTAGGGTTTTTTAATTAGGTACTATAGAGGCCCATTCCATGTGCTAGCCAAACCATTGTCATCATTGTTGTGGATGGCCGATATTGGCCCTTGAGTGTTGAGTGCGATTTAAAAAAATAAAAATTTGTAGAGCTATTATTAAACGGACGATTCGTATGGATTAGAGTTTTTTAATTAGGTATTGCAGAGGCCCATTCCATGTGCTAGCCAAACCTTTGTCATCATTGTTGTGGATGGCCGATATTGGCCCTTGAGTGTTGAGTGCGATTTAAAAAAATTAAAATTTTTAGAGCTATTATTAAACGAACGATTCTTATGGATTAGGGTTTTTTAATTAGGTATTGTATAGGCCCATTTCATGTGCTAGCCAAACCTTTGTCATCATTGTTGTGGATGGCCGATATTGGCCCTTGAGTGTTGAGTGCGATTTAAAAAAATAAAAATTTGTAGAACTTTAACTAAACGAACGATTCGTATGGATTAGAGTTTTTTAATTAGGTATTGTAGAGGCCCATTCCATGTGCTAGCCAAACCTTTGTCATCATTGTTGTGGATGGCCGATATTGGCCCTTGAGTGTTGAGTGCGATTTAAAAAAATAAAAATTTGTAGAGCTATTATTAAACGAACGATTCTTATGGATTAGGGTTTTTTAATTAGGTATTGTATAGGCCCATTTCATGTGCTAGCCAAACCTTTGTCATCATTGTTGTGGATGGCCGATATTGGCCCTTGAGTGTTGAGTGCGATTTAAAAAAATAAAAATTTGTAGAACTTTAATTAAACGAACGATTCGTATGGATTAGGGTTTTTTAATTAGGTACTATAGAGGCCCATTCCATGTGCTAGCCAAACCTTTGTCATCATTGTTGTGGATGGCCGATATTGGCCCTTGAGTGTTGAGTGCGATTTAAAAAAATAAAAATTTGTAGAGCTATTATTAAACGGACGATTCGTATGGATTAGAGTTTTTTAATTAGGTATTGCAGAGGCCCATTCCATGTGCTAGCCAAACCTTTGTCATCATTGTTGTGGATGGCCGATATTGGCCCTTGAGTGTTGAGTGCGATTTAAAAAAATAAAAATTTGTAGAACTTTAACTAAACGAACGATTCGTATGGATTAGAGTTTTTTAATTAGGTATTGTAGAGGCCCATTCCATGTGCTAGCCAAACCTTTGTCATCATTGTTGTGGATGGCCGATATTGGCCCTTGAGTGTTGAGTGCGATTTAAAAAAATAAAAATTTGTAGAGCTATTATTAAACGAACGATTCGTATGGATTAGGGTTTTTTAATTAGGTATTGCAGAGGCCCATTCCATGTGCTAGCCAAACCTTTGTCATCATTGTTGTGGATGGCCGATATTGGCCCTTGAGTGTTGAGTGCAATTTAAAAAAATAAAAATTTGTAGAACTTTAACTAAACGAACGATTCGTTTGGATTAGGGTTTTTTAATTAGGTATTGCAGAGGCCCATTTCATGTGCTAGCCAAACCTTTGTCATCATTGTTGTGGATGGCCGATATTGGCCCTTGAGTGTTGAGTGCGATTTAAAAAAATTAAAATTTGTAGAACTTTAACTAAACGAACGTGATGAATTGAGCATCGTAGCCGATTTTATTTAATTCTATATTCAGTCGTTGTCAAACTAATTTGTGTCACGCAAAAATTGTATAATGTATTTCGAAAAAGTTAAAACTTGGGCTAGAGACTTTACAAAATAACTAAATTTGTTTTTGTATATTTATTGTTAATTATACTGACTTTACACCGTAGATAGTATAATAGCAAAATAGTATAATACTATTTTGCTATCCGGTTTAAAACCGATGTTTTGATAGTATAATAGCAAAAATATAATATAATATTTTAATTTGATAGCTATCAAATTTTAATACCTATTATATTTTATTTTATTTTATTGTAGAAGGAAAATTTTGACAGTGGATTATTGACAAATTAGTCTAGAGACATTTTTGTGTATTTTGAAATTATTCTATTTCATTATATTGTTATAATTTTCTATTTTTTATAAATATTTTATGCGGTGTAAAACCGACTACGGTACCTAGTAAAATAGTATTATACTATTTTGCTATTATACTATCTACGGTGTAAAGCCAGTTGATATTTCATTTAGTAATAAAAAAAAAATTAAAAATCTTTATAATTCATTCCAAAAATAACTTATGTTATGCTTAAGTCGTTTACGTTACATAAAATAACCAATATAGAATTAGAATTATGATACATTTTTGCCATATCTAGTTTTTGAGGTATTTATGTTTAGTTTCTCTTCGAGTTGAAAATAAAGTTTACTGCAGAAAACTACCTTACTATTTTAAATTAAATTAAAACAAATCAATTCGATATGTTTAGCTTTTTGTTATATCGCACGTGACATGGAAAAGTGACACAACTCAAAAAATTGAATTTTTGAGATAATTCGTCATAAAGATTCGCAATGATCGATTTCATAACCTGACATAGTGGCGTTTTCAAATTTATTTTACAAAGCGAGAAACGGCTTAGTTTTCCGATTTCCCTTTTTTGACGCCCATAGAGAATAGTGCAGTAAAATCGAAATTAGAATTTTTTCTTTTGCTCTCCTGAAAAATTTGAAATTTTGAGTTGTGCCACTATTCTTTGTCAAGTGCGATATTATATATCACATCAAGAAGGCTATACATTTTCAGTCAAATAAAATTTTAAAAATAAAAAATATTTATTTTGTTTTTCATTTTATGTTTTCATTTCAAAATTTGAGTAATATAAATTAATTCATAACATTATATAAATAAACAAAACATAATTCAAAATTGTAACGAACTAGTTTTATAACTCAAGAATTGTCTTCGGTGGTTCGGTGAGATTATTAGAAATTGGGAGACTTTTCCAAAATGAATGTCGTTTTTTGGTAATAAAGGTAGAATATCCTTTATAATTTGTTGATGATGTTTGGCGCTGATTCCAGTTGGCCGATTTATATTTTCAGGCAGTATTACGCCTTTTTTTTCCACTGATGTTTTTAAAAACGGCAACTCTATAAAACCGTCATCGTCATTTTCTGAGGAATAAAATAAATACGTGCTATTCCGCTTAAATTTAATTTGTACCATATCTTTCAGGTACGGGCGTTCAGTTTATTTTTTATTTTAGTTTGTGATGAATTGCTACATGGAAATTGTATGTTTTTTTTTGTTGGCGCTTTAAACTTAACTCCACTTGGTGATGAAAACTATCTGCAGGCATGAATGTAGGCATTGGATGAATTCACAATTGTAACAAGATATAAAAAATGCGCCCACTTTTTTAATTTGAGATGAACAGTTGTCCAACCAGAATTTAATTTTTTTTACGTCGCGATATTGAACAATTCATTTGTGAAATGCAGAAATTAAATCTTCTTTTTTGCGGCCTGTTGTGGCTTGATGCCATATAACAGCCATTGTATTTTTATTTTTCCTATTGGGCAGGTTCATATTGGGACAAATGATTCGTTGAACGCCACGATCCTTCGGGTAAACAATATTTGTTTATAAAGGTCCATACGAGGTAACATAAATACCTTTTGTAGATCCACCGATAATGATATTTCATTCAGCTCCCAAGGGTTGCTTTTGCATTGCTCATATGCTTGGCAGCTTTTAAGATATCACGTCTTGAGCAGATTGTAATCTGTACAAGTATTCCATTGCGCATCACAATTTTCATGTTCCAATTTTATAAGGTTGAATGTGGCACAACGTTGACATTCTTCATTTCCCAGGAGGGTAAAACATATTCAGCAGTTTAGCTCTTTTACTATTTTTCTATATGTGTCGTATGAACATTTCATAGTTGGATTTATTCTATGAAATGAATCGTACATGATTTGAATCGTAACATCCGACGGTAAATACCGTTGGTTTGGGCAGTGTTCGCGTCTGTAATGTGAGCTAGTCAGATTGAATGATTCGATGTGTTTTTTAATGATTCCTTTGTAACCCAGTTCTCTAGAATATTTACCTCTCTTTTCAACAGTTGTATACTTTTTTTTGCATTGAATACGTTTTAGAATTGTATTGTTATTTTTGTTATATCCGAGAGTTAGGCCTGTATTAGACTATAAAAGATCTTTGACAAAGATATTTTATCAAACATTTTCATTGAATTTATTTTATAAAAGAACTTTTAACATATATTTTGCTATATTACACTACGTCAAAGATTTTATCATATTATTCAAGAAATTTGAAGGAAAAAAGTGGAAATTTCCCTATTTTTATACTCTAGGCTTTTTGTATTTTATAAAAATTAATTTGCTTCATATCCACTTATTAAACATTTGGTTATTGAAACACTCCAATTAAATGTATTTTCCGCCATGTTTACAATAAAATACAATTTTTTAAAAACAATATTAATTATGCAACGTCAAAATCTTTTATCATATTTAGCCGCAAGAAGCTAAATATAATAAAAGAAATTTGATAAAACAAAAAAATTTATAAAATATGCATATTACACTATCAAAAGCCTTTGACAAATATATTTTATCAAATATCTTTGTCAAAGATCTTTTATAGTCTAATACAGGCCTTACCAGAAAAAATGTTTGACATACATAAGTAAGTTGGAAATTCATACAGAAAGTGTTTTCATTGTGAATGCTCTGTTACAAATTTATTAGTGAGGTTTATAAATACGAAAAGAGCTACTTTAACATGAGTTAAAGTTTTAGTAATATCACGTACAAAATAATAAATAACACGGATTACCAATGAGGATTCAACCTGTTACTTCAATTTAAGTTTGCTGAAAAATTACTACACAGGCTACACAATTACGTTGCAATGATGTTGACTCCATAGTAAAGAGAAAACGGCTGAAGAAAACAACGTTTTTTTGTACTAAATATTACTGGTGAGGAAATTGGCTAAAGAGGTTTATGTATGTGATAATTTAATATGTACTAAATTACTTAAGCCCAGAATTTATATTCGTAACTATTGCTATTGCTATAGCAACGATTTTCGAAAATCATTTTAAAATCATGTTTAAAATTCGATACGAATTTCGAATTTACTTTCTTGTCTTGGATATATTGTAGCAACGTTTATAGCGATGGATTTTGATCACTATAACCATTGTTACATTACAAATAAATCTTATAGTGAGGTTTATAAATACGAAAACTGCTACTATAACAGTAGTTATAGTTGTAGCAACGACTATAAATTCGGGCCTTAGTGTATTTATTATATGAGATCTTATAAGAATTATAATAATACTACTAAATTTTTATTTTTTTAAATTGCACTCAACACTCAACGGCCAATATCGGCCATCCACAACAATGATAACAAAGGTTTGGCTAGCACATGGAATGGACCTCTGTAATACCTAATTGAAAACCCCTAATCCATACGAATCGTTCGTTCAATTAAAGTTCTACAAATTTTTATTTTTTTAAATCGCACTCAACACTCAAGGGCCAATATCGGCCATCCACAACAATGATGACAAAGGTTTGGCTAGCACATGGAATGGGCCTCTGCAATACCTAATTAAAAAACCCTAATCCATACGAATCGTTCGTTTAGTTAAAGTTCTACAAATTTTTATTTTTTTAAATTGCACTCAACACTCAAGGGCCAATATCGGCCATCCACAACAATGATGACAAAGGTTTGGCTAGCACATGGAATGGGCCTCTGCAATACCTAATTAAAAAACCCTAATCCATACGAATCGTTCGTTCAATTAAAGTTCTACAAATTTTTATTTTTTTAAATCGCACTCAACACTCAAGGGCCAATATCGGCCATCCACAACAATGATGACAAAGGTTTGGCTAGCACATGGAATGGGCCTCTGCAATACCTAATTAAAAAACCCTAATCCATACGAATCGTTCGTTTAGTTAAAGTTCTACAAATTTTTATTTTTTTAAATTGCACTCAACACTCAACGGCCAATATCGGCCATCCACAACAATGATAACAAAGGTTTGGCTAGCACATGGAATGGGCCTCTGTAATACCTAATTGAAAACCCCTAATCCATACGAATCGTTCGTTCAATTAAAGTTCTACAAATTTTTATTTTTTTAAATCGCACTCAACACTCAAGGGCCAATATCGGCCATCCACAACAATGATGACAAAGGTTTGGCTAGCACATGGAATGGGCCTCTGCAATACCTAATTAAAAAACCCTAATCCATACGAATCGTTCGTTTAGTTAAAGTTCTACAAATTTTTATTTTTTTAAATTGCACTCAACACTCAAGGGCCAATATCGGCCATCCACAACAATGATGACAAAGGTTTGGCTAGCACATGGAATGGGCCTCTGCAATACCTAATTAAAAAACCCTAATCCATACGAATCGTTCGTTCAATTAAAGTTCTACAAATTTTTATTTTTTTAAATTGCACTCAACACTCAAGGGCCAATATCGGCCATCCACAACAATGATGACAAAGGTTTGGCTAGCACATGGAATGGGCCTCTGCAATACCTAATTAAAAAACCCTAATCCATACGAATCGTTCGTTTAGTTAAAATTCTACAAATTTTTATTTTTTTAAATTGCACTCAACACTCAAGGGCCAATATCGGCCATCCACAACAATGATGACAAAGGTTTGGCTAGCACATGGAATGGGCCTCTGCAATACCTAATTAAAAAACCCTAATCCATACGAATCGTTCGTTCAATTAAAGTTCTACAAATTTTTATTTTTTTAAATTGCACTCAACACTCAAGGGCCAATATCGGCCATCCACAACAATGATGACAAAGGTTTGGCTAGCACATGGAATGGGCCTCTGCAATACCTAATTAAAAAACCCTAATCCATACGAATCGTTCGTTTAGTTAAAGTTCTACAAATTTTTATTTTTTTAAATTGCACTCAACACTCAAGGGCCAATATCGGCCATCCACAACAATGATGACAAAGGTTTGGCTAGCACATGGAATGGGCCTCTGCAATACCTAATTAAAAAACCCTAATCCATACGAATCGTTCGTTCAATTAAAGTTTTACAAATTTTTATTTTTTTAAATCGCACTCAACACTCAAGGGCCAATATCGGCCATCCACAACAATGATGACAAAGGTTTGGCTAGCACATGGAATGGGCCTCTGCAATACCTAATTAAAAAACCCTAATCCATACGAATCGTTCGTTTAGTTAAAGTTCTACAAATTTTTATTTTTTTAAATTGCACTCAACACTCAACGGCCAATATCGGCCATCCACAACAATGATAACAAAGGTTTGGCTAGCACATGGAATGGGCCTCTGTAATACCTAATTGAAAACCCCTAATCCATACGAATCGTTCGTTCAATTAAAGTTCTACAAATTTTTATTTTTTTAAATCGCACTCAACACTCAAGGGCCAATATCGGCCATCCACAACAATGATGACAAAGGTTTGGCTAGCACATGGAATGGGCCTCTGCAATACCTAATTAAAAAACCCTAATCCATACGAATCGTTCGTTTAGTTAAAGTTCTACAAATTTTTATTTTTTTAAATTGCACTCAACACTCAAGGGCCAATATCGGCCATCCACAACAATGATGACAAAGGTTTGGCTAGCACATGGAATGGGCCTCTGCAATACCTAATTAAAAAACCCTAATCCATACGAATCGTTCGTTCAATTAAAGTTCTACAAATTTTTATTTTTTTAAATCGCACTCAACACTCAAGGGGCAATATCGGTCATCCACAACAATGATGACAAAGGTTTGGCTAGCACATGGAATGGGCCTCTGCAATACCTAATTAAAAAACCCTAATCCATACGAATCGTTCGTTTAGTTAAAGTTCTACAAATTTTTATTTTTTTAAATTGCACTCAACACTCAACGGCCAATATCGGCCATCCACAACAATGATAACAAAGGTTTGGCTAGCACATGGAATGGGCCTCTGTAATACCTAATTGAAAACCCCTAATCCATACGAATCGTTCGTTCAATTAAAGTTCTACAAATTTTTATTTTTTTAAATTGCACTCAACACTCAAGGGCCAATATCGGCCATCCACAACAATGATGACAAAGGTTTGGCTAGCACATGGAATGGGCCTCTGCAATACCTAATTAAAAAACCCTAATCCATACGAATCGTTCGTTCAATTAAAGTTCTACAAATTTTTATTTTTTTAAATCGCACTCAACACTCAAGGGCCCATATCGGCCATCCACAACAATGATGACAAAGGTTTGGCTAGCACATGGAATGGGCCTCTGCAATACCTAATTAAAAAACCCTAATCCATACGAATCGTTCGTTTAGTTAAAGTTCTACAAATTTTTATTTTTTTAAATTGCACTCAACACTCAACGGCCAATATCGGCCATCCACAACAATGATAACAAAGGTTTGGCTAGCACATGGAATGGGCCTCTGTAATACCTAATTGAAAACCCCTAATCCATACGAATCGTTCGTTCAATTAAAGTTCTACAAATTTTTATTTTTTTAAATCGCACTCAACACTCAAGGGCCAATATCGGCCATCCACAACAATGATGACAAAGGTTTGGCTAGCACATGGAATGGGCCTCTGCAATACCTAATTAAAAAACCCTAATCCATACGAATCGTTCGTTTAGTTAAAGTTCTACAAATTTTTATTTTTTTAAATTGCACTCAACACTCAAGGGCCAATATCGGCCATCCACAACAATGATGACAAAGGTTTGGCTAGCACATGGAATGGGCCTCTGCAATACCTAATTAAAAAACCCTAATCCATACGAATCGTTCGTTCAATTAAAGTTCTACAAATTTTTATTTTTTTAAATTGCACTCAACACTCAAGGGCCAATATCGGCCATCCACAACAATGATGACAAAGGTTTGGCTAGCACATGGAATGGGCCTCTGCAATACCTAATTAAAAAACCCTAATCCATACGAATCGTTCGTTTAGTTAAAATTCTACAAATTTTTATTTTTTTAAATTGCACTCAACACTCAAGGGCCAATATCGGCCATCCACAACAATGATGACAAAGGTTTGGCTAGCACATGGAATGGGCCTCTGCAATACCTAATTAAAAAACCCTAATCCATACGAATCGTTCGTTTAGTTAAAATTCTACAAATTTTTATTTTTTTAAATTGCACTCAACACTCAAGGGCCAATATCGGCCATCCACAACAATGATGACAAAGGTTTGGCTAGCACATGGAATGGGCCTCTGCAATACCTAATTAAAAAACCCTAATCCATACGAATCGTTCGTTCAATTAAAGTTCTACAAATTTTTATTTTTTTAAATTGCACTCAACACTCAAGGGCCAATATCGGCCATCCACAACAATGATGACAAAGGTTTGGCTAGCACATGGAATGGGCCTCTGCAATACCTAATTAAAAAACCCTAATCCATACGAATCGTTCGTTTAGTTAAAGTTCTACAAATTTTTATTTTTTTAAATTGCACTCAACACTCAAGGGCCAATATCGGCCATCCACAACAATGATGACAAAGGTTTGGCTAGCACATGGAATGGGCCTCTGCAATACCTAATTAAAAAACCCTAATCCATACGAATCGTTCGTTTAGTTAAAGTTCTACAAATTTTTATTTTTTTAAATTGCACTCAACACTCAAGGGCCAATATCGGCCATCCACAACAATGATGACAAAGGTTTGGCTAGCACATGGAATGGGCCTCTGCAATACCTAATTAAAAAACCCTAATCCATACGAATCGTTCGTTCAATTAAAGTTCTACAAATTTTTATTTTTTTAAATCGCACTCAATAATCAAGGGCCAATATCGGCCATCCACAACAATGATGACAAAGGTTTGGCTAGCACATGGAATGGACCTCCACAACACCTAATTAAAAAACCCTAATCCATACGAATCGTTTGTTTAATAAATGTTCTACAAAATTCGTTTTTTAAAATTTCTAGTATAGTTTAGATTTCTTTTGAATTTTTTTTTTTAAATCTTATTTGAATATATTTTAATAACCGAGGTTTAAATCCTGGGTTGTTTTAGCACTGTCGTTGTTTTTATTAAACGAGATAAATGACAGCAATGTAAGTTGATAAATGTCAACAAAAGCCTTAATCATTTCAAATTTTGGTTTTGATTTGGTTTGATTAAATTACTATAATTAATTCAATTGTAATGATATACATATTTTATTGTTTTATTTCTTATTCATATAAAATATCGAATGTGTTACAAATACTATAATGCGAGTCTTTTGTTATTATTCCACTGGGGAGAGTAGTTTATTCAGTATGAAAATCGTCGGTAAAAATTATAAATTATACGAAAAGTTAACTAACAATTCATAATTTTCTTATTTTAATTTTCAAAAATCCTTTATTTTCAATTTTCAATAAAATTTCTTTACATTAGAATTTAGCAGTGTACTCTGCACCACTACATATGAAATCTTTAATAATCCAATATAAATTCGTATAATTCCAATTGGATTCGTATACGTATACGTATGGAAGAATCTCTGGAAAACTTCACGCGCTCGCCAAATGACTATATTTTGTTCCAAAAAATTAATTTTATGATGCCAAGAAATTTTTGTTTGTTGCTCATTAATTTGTGCCGTTTTATTATTTTTTTGTATCTCAAATATTAATTTTTTGTGTGCCGGTTTATTGCCAGCCATTTTAATTTAGGGATCACTAGTTACTACACAACTTATGTATGTGTACACGTTTGTCTGAAGAAAAAAAAATCTACAAATTACTGGAAAAAAATCCAGAAAAAATATTTTGTTTAAAATAAATAAAAAAATTCAATTTTATTTTATCGGTATATTTAGATCGTTGTCACAACTTAAAACATTTGTGGAAAACTATCAGCAGAAGCGATATGAGCGATAACATTTCTTTGATCTGTGCCTGCAAGGTTGACGAAGCATTTTTCAATTTAATATCCAATTCGCTTCAATATATTCGTCGATGTAACCCAACGAATTAAATTTAGAAGCGATAAGTGCGATATAATTCCTTTAAAATAATTCATTAAAAAAATTTTACCTTTACTTCAAAATTTAACTTACCGCATGAGAAAATGAGCAAAAAAGATAAGCGGTAAGTTAATTTTTGAAGGAGCCCCCTTTTTTTTATTGGTAAATATTTATATTGATAATTTTCTCTTGACATACCTCCTACAACTTTTACAATTTTTTTCCCATGTAATTTGTAGAATTGCTTGCTTACATTTAGGCGCAACAAATACCTAAATAAATGCTTGGTGAGTAATATTCGATGATAAGATGACTTAGGTAAGACTGCAGGGTTGGAGCTGGGACGGCCCAGGCGCACAATTGATAATTTACATTTAGTTTGAACGGAAGAATGACGATTAACTTCGGCTAATCCGATTCGGAATTCCAACATGAACTGCGCTAATGCATATAGAAGTATAAATAATTATACTACAAAGGAGAAAAGGAATATTAATAAAAACAAACAAAAATCCGGAGCCGGAGTCGGTCAATTCCACAAAGCTCCGGCTCCGACTCCGGCTCCTTTAAAAATACGAAGATAAACATAAACTCCTCGGCTCCGACTCCGCAGCCCTGGTTTTTTGAATCGAATTGTTACTGGCGATGAAAAGTGGATCTATTACGATAACCCCAAACGTAAAGCAGCTTACGTCGATCCAGGCCAAGCGGGACTATCGCAGCCAAAACGAGATATTCATTGCGATAAGGTTATGCTGAGTAATTTGGTGGGACCAGAAAGGTGTGGTGTATTATGAGCTGTTAAATCCAAATGAAACGGTTACAGGTGATCGCTACCGACGCCAACTGGATAATTTGGCACGTGCATTAGACGAAAAACGGCCAGCAATAGCGAACAAAAGCTATAAAGTTTTGTTTCATGATGACAATGCCAGACCACATCGTGCAAAATCTGCTCAAAACAAGGCAGAGCAATTCGGTTGGGATCGGCTTGAACAACCTGCGTATTCTCCAGACCTTGCACCTTCCGACTACCATTTGTTTCGATCAATGCAAATAGGCCGGGCTGACGTACGCTTCCGAAACGCCGGAGAAGTGCGAAATTGGATCGAAGGCTGGATAGCTGGGAAAGTTGAAGGCTTCTTCAAACGAGGAATCCAAAAACTTCCCAGGAGATGGCAGGAAGTCATAGCTAACGATGGCGAATGTATTGGATAAAATATACTGTATCGTTATCTTTTAATAAACATTTCTTTTTTATAAAAAAAGTCTAAAAATTAATTCACGCACCCAATATAATTTGCAAAATTATTTTGTGTAATATCAATATGTATAAAAACTAACTGAAATAAAGATAAACTTAATAATAATAATAATATTCCAAAACTTTATCCAATAATCATTTTAGAATTCCATTTACAACGCACATGTCCAATTTCATAATAATCGAGTAAGGAATAACCATATTTCATCATACTTGGCCATATTCCAGAGCTTTATTCAAAAATTGTTTTAGAATTCCATTCCCAACACACATGTCAAATTTGATGATACCCGGTTAAGGAATAGCCAAGTTCCAACCTACTTGGCCATATTCCAGAACTTTTTCCAAAAATCATTTTAGATTCCCATTTCCGGCACACACGTCAAATTTCATAATAATCGGTTGATAAATAGGCAAATTCCATCATAGAAAAAATGTATTAACTACTCACTACATCCTAATCCACCCCCAACTCAACTAGAACTCAACTTCAAATTGGCCCCTAACTTTTTCTTCAAATCAATTCCCAATTCAATGCCCAATTCAATAATCAAACCAGAATATTATACAAAAAATCGTAAATATTTATAAAACCAGGTATTTTGGGTCAATTCGTATGTCAGGTACCTCACCCTCTTGACGTACAGCCTCCAGAAGCTTTTCAAATCTCCGCCTTGACCATAGAAACAGATAGGCGAAAAAAAATTTAGAATCGGATAAGTCGTTCTCGAGATACCACTGGTACAGAGTACAGACATCCAGACAGACGGACGGACATTTTTTTTTTTTTTGCTTTTTCAGACTCAGGGACTTTCAAGACGTCGAGAAAAGTGGTTTTGGATCAACCAAATTTTTCGTCATTTTTGACGGGATTTCAATACTTTGGTCTTTTTAGACCGAAGTAATATGTAACATATATATGCCCTCGCTCCGGATCCTTTCATTATTTTTTAGCTATGTACGAATTATTTTTGGTTCAACAGCTTCAACGGAATTTAGAATTTAGCGTCCGTTGCGGATCAGGCCGGTCGGGTCTGAAAAGGTAGGTTTTTTTTTTATTTCTAAAAGCCCAAAAAAAAAATAAGAAATTTTATTATGTTAATTAAATTTTCTTTATTCAATTTTTTTATTATTGTTTAAATATGTGTGTAAGAGAGCCAAGCAGCCAACCTTGACTGTTGCGCTATTTTTCCGTTTTTCTTTTGGTCATTATATTCTTTATCAAATAAACATTTGTTTCAGCTTTCGCGTGATCACCGCCAAATCAATTTTTTTTTCTCCCGTTACTCAAATTTTTCAGGTTTAATTTCGTTTCTGTTATATACTTATTTTGTTCTCTAAAAATTAGATTTCCGTTAAATTTTTCTTTGTATTTTTCTGGCATGGTTAGGTTCCAATAGGTTTTTATATTCAATAGTACCGTTCGTCGTTCTCCGGTTTTTCTTCTGGAGTGGTCAAATCACGTGTTTTTTTCTATATTTTTATTGGTGGTATATTTACATACCGTTGTGACCTTCATACGGTCGCTTTTTTCTATGATGAGCGGTGTGTCAGCACGCTTTGTTTTACGTTACCTCATTATGAGTGAGTAGATACCCTTTTTGATCGAATGATGGTGGGGTAGGCTTTGTGGAGCGTCGGCTTCTCCATTTTCTTTCGGTCGTGCCGTTTGTTTCCCTATGACAGGCTGTCATGAGGGGCGGCACAACACAAGTGTTGGTCGGTGTGTGATGACAGTCTCTGCTCTGGGGGGTCGTCGCTGGGTTTGTCAAGAGGGCGTCCTTTCTTATCATATAGCATCGGTGACAGTCGCGACCATATAGGCTTATCTGGTAGACTAACCGATGCTAAGCGGGTCCTTTTGGCAGACATTGCGGGGATAGCTTGTGGTGGAGGGTGTCGTCACCAATGAACACACCTGGCTTATTTTTTTCTTAGTTACTAAGGACATGGCAAAGATAATGTTTAGTTGGCCTTTTCTGTTTTTTCTGATTACATCATGCGGTTATTCAAGCATGAGATTATGTCTGGGCCTAGCCAGCTACAAGACCGCACCAGACCTCTAATCTCAAGATTCTGACGGAATTTGCGGTTTCGTCAATTTGGTGCAGAATTGCTAACTAATGCGTCAAACGTAACTTGCGGTTCCATTACAAACTCGTGCCAAAAACTGTGACATAAATATCAGTTTTCAGCACTACCCATAACTGGTTTTGAGTTCAATCTCGAAAAATAACTTAGCACTGTGTGCTGTCAATGTAGCACTATTTTGAATTCAATCTGGTACCACCAAAAATAATATGTGGCAGCACTGAATCCCAAATAGTTTCCCATAGGCAAAATTAATAAAACACTCGATCAGCAGCCAGCGGGATTTTCTCGATTTTGCTCAGTTCCATTCCAATAAGTTGAAGCGGTTAAAATCTGTTAGTTTCACAATACACATTTTCAATTGGAATAAGTGACCGACGAATACTTTTGAAAACCGTATTATATAAAGAGGTATGTCTATTCTACAGACCTGGAGTAAACGTAATCCTTTAAATATCAAAATCAAAATAATTATGCTTGTTTATTATGCGTGTGAAGTTTATCCTAAACTTGTCCTAAACTTATCCTAAACCTTACAATTCCGTTACACTGTTAATTTTTTTGTTCCTAATAAATAAAATGACTGCTAATTGAAACTAATTTCGACATTCCTTTTATTAAAAAAAACGTTAAAATCCATAAATAAATATCGGGGGAATAGGGGGTACACGATCAAATAATTTAAATATAGTCATTCAACAGAATTTCACTTTAAATTTATTCCCGTCTCAAAGTAATTCGAGTACTACCATTCGTATGTCAATGAAATTATGATGGCTTACATAACGGAGCATTAGTGGCAACAAAAGTTTTTTGGGGAATCAGGGGAATAGGGGGTACATGAAGTCAAATTATTTAAATATAGTCATTCAACAGAATTTCACTTTAAATTTATTCCCGTCTCGAAGTAATTCGAGTACTACCATTCGTATGTCAATGAAATTATGATGGTTTACATAACGGAGCATTAATGGCAACAAAAATGTTTTGGGGAATCAGGGGAATAGGGGGTACATGAAGTCAAATTACTCGAAACAAAAGCCTTTACAGGTTGGGCTGTTAACCCACCGTCAAACACTCAATACCCGCCATAGCTCTCACACTTTAGCCTATTCTTTTAACAGAGTAGTTACCAGTGGCCGCCTCGAAGAGGCAGTGTGAGCACTTGCTGAAGTTGCATGCAGTTACTGCAGGAGAAGCGAATCGTTTGTTTATCCACTTGCATACACGTCAACCTGATCACCAAAAAAAAAAAAATAATAATGATTCAGTAAAAAAAAAAATAAAACACATTTATCTCACGTGAAAATTAACGGCAATATTTACAAATATCATGCTCAAAAAATTTTTCGGACTTCCAGACCACGTGAATTTTTCTTTGACCCTGTTTACAAATATTATTATTATTGGCGTTTTGTGTCACAATATCAAAACAGATCAAATAATTATCTTTTACAGACAGTGAATTTGTCAGTATTAATTTTTGAAGTTTGTGTCTAAATTGTTTCAAAGCCGTTAGATAACTTTCCTTTTCAGACAAACGCACTTCTATGGTAAAATGAGAGTTTACTAAAAGGTGCAAGCTGTAAATTACAAGAACTCCGCAATTAAAAGAATCTTTTTGTTTTGGGAAAGCCTCGTTTGCTTGAATTGAAAAAATCGGATAGTCCAATTTGCGCATTTGGCCTAACTCTGTTAGGTAATTTTGTGCTAGATCCCCTTCAGGTTTTAAAATTTTTTAGGAAATAATGGATCGTAGGTAATAATTACCTGTTCATCCATGTCGATGTAAAGTAAAACCCAATGATTTCCATTAATGCATAGCGGAAAGAAAATGTACCTAATTTCTGGAAAAATTTCTAATTCAAACTGTCTGTCCGAGCTTTCGTCGTATTTAAAAAGTACATGTTTATTAAAAACTTTTAAGACCTGATAAGGTTCTAAACAGACAGAGTTTTTCCCTTTAGTTAATTGAGCGATGCAGACATATAAAAATCCTCTGTTAAATAACTATTACCGGTTAGGGATGAGAAACAAGAAATTGCGGGCCTTGTCACCCAATGACAGTTAATCTCAAAATGGCCTAAGCAAATTAAACGGTTCTTAAAATTATTATAATAATCTACGCTATCTACCGTGGGGATTCCCCGATTCCCCCAAAAATTTTTGTTGCCATTAATGCTCCGTTATATAAGCCATCATAATTTCATTGACATATACGAATGGTAGTACTCGAATTACTTCGAGACGGGAATAAATTTAAAGTGAAATTCTGTTGAATGACTATATTTACTTAATAATTCAATGAAAACAAATATTTTGTTTTTTGTTGAATTATTATTTTTTAAAAAATTATTTACAATTGTTTGTAAATAAATACTAAAAATAATTAATTCGTAACGCTTTCTTTTTTGTGATATTATTTTTTATTTGTATTGGAAGACCGGTTTCGGATTTTCTTCCTTCTTCAGTTCCTTATTTTGTTTTTATAATGCTACTAAATTTGATTTCTATTTAAAATTAATTTATAAAATTGTTTCGTGTACTTTTTATCACCATGTCATAAATTTTGTTCGTTTTTGTGTTTCGTTTCTCGTTTAGTAACAGTGGATTATTCCGGTGTTTATATATTTCAATTTCTTCCATTCGGTCCATTATATTGCCTTTTGGAAGTTTGTGTAGAATTTTGAGGTTATTTTCTAAATTTGTGTACGAATGTTTCTCTGTATAAAGATGATGTGCATAATTAGATTTAAAATTTGTGGTATCATTTGCCCTGTTGATTTCCTGCGTATGTTCTAAAAATCTCTGACGGAATGAACCGATGTAAAATTTTGAACAATCATTACATCGGTCAAACCGGACGTTCATTCCGTCAGAGATTTTTAGAACATACGCAGGAATCAACAGGGCAAATGATACCACAAATTTTAAATTTAATTATGCACATCATCTTTATACAGAGAAACATTCGTACACAAATTTAGAAAATAACCTCAAAATACCGAATGGAAGAAATTGAAATATATAAACACCGGAATAATCCACTGTTACTAAACGAGAAACGAAACACAAAAACGAACAAAATTTATGACATGGTGATTAAAAGTACACGAAACAATTTTATAAATTAATTTTAAATAAAAATCAAATTTAGTAGCATTATAAAAACAAAATAAGGAACTGAAGAAGGAAGAAAATCCGAAACCGGTCTTCCAATAAAAATAAAAAATAATATCACAAAAAAGAAAGCGTTACGAATTAATTATTTTTAGTATTTATTTACAAACAATTGTAAATAATTTTTTAAAAAATAATAATTCAACAAAAAACAAAATATTTGTTTTCATTGAATTATTAAGTAATTCATTGTGATATAAGCCACAGCCACAGAAAAAAGTAAAATGGATACTTACCATTTTTATAGACTATATTTAAATAATTTGACTTCATGTAACCCCTATTCCCCTGATTCCCCAAAAAATTTTTGTTGCCATTAATGCTCCGTTATGTAAGCCATCATAATTTCATTGACATACGAATGGTAGTACTCGAATTACTTCAAGACGGGAATAAATTTAAAGTGAAGTTCTGTTGAATGACTATATTTAAATTATTTGATCGTGTACCGCCTATTCCCCCGATATTTATTTATGGATTTTAACGTTTTTTTTAATAAAAAGAATGTCGAAATTAGTTTCAATAAATATACGACGGCAGTCATTTTATTTATTAGGAACAAAAAAATTAACAGTGTAACGGAATTGTAAGGTTTAGGATAAGTTTAGGACAAGTTTAGGATAAACTTCACACGCATTGTTTATTGAGTTTTTAGATTTCTTACAATAATAAATTTTTCGTATTATTTTAGAAAACTAGAATACACGAATATAAATTGTCGAGTAGTAGATTAACTAATAACGCAAAAAGCAAAGGGCTAATAATCTAACAATTAATGCCATTTAAAATTAAAATAAAAAAAATCTCTTAAATAAGAACGCATCGTAACTTTTGGCTTCGGCACACTAAATCCACAACTGCGTAACTACAATGATCCCACCATTACTCTATTTTAGCAACCGTCCATCATTAGCAACCGTCAATAATGGGTTAACTCTTAAAGAAAGAAAAATTTGTGGTGACAAAAAGATAAAATCCCGACAAAGACTAGAGAAAAAAAATTAACGTTTCCACTAACACGAAGCCAATTAAGCAATTAATGAAAGTTGATCATGCCCTGCATTACCCTTGGACAATACAGCTTCTCGTTCGTTCTGACTACCATATGGTAATGTAGATTGTTTTCATAAGTCACAATTTGTGGTACGTTTATCGATGTCTGTAGCTTTTGTTTTCTGGTAGCACAACCAAATAAAACTTTAGATTTCGGAATTCAATTGTTCGGGTATTATGTTTTCACTATTTTAGCTACTTCTGGTAGTCGATAACTCTAATTAATTTATGCTTTTGATTTTTTAACATTGTAGCGAACACATATCAGCACAAAATTACATACCCATTTTCACTGGGCATCACTGCTATTCGGCACGAACGACAAAAATTTAATATTTTAATTTTTTTGGGCGATATGGTTAAAACTCGTTTTTATACAACATTAAGTTTTAAAACCTTTTATAATTTATTTAATTAATTTATTTATGACAAATGTTTTTTTTTTGTTATATCGCCATTTACATAAATGAGTCTAGAGATGCAAAAAACTGTTATTTTGCAATCACTGTTCCTAACTAACCTGTTCCTGTTATTTAATAACAGTGGTAAATGCTTGTGCCTAAAATACTGTTGTTTTTTTTTGGTTACTTGTTCTGAGATATGCTACAATTTGCACGAGTAGAACAAGTATATGTTTATGAATAACAGTGAAACATGAAAGTCATTGAAAGTTATTTTTTTATATGATTTTTTATTCATTCAAATTTTATATGTACATATTTAAAATTTATAGCATTTTTAATTATATATGTATATTTCATAAATTAAATTAATATATTCAGCAAACTAAATAAATCAAATCAATTCAATAAATTTTAATTTTAAATGATTCAGTTTTTTTGGTTTTGATTTAAAAAAAATAATTTGCTCGACTTTATTTGATTTTAATCGAGTACATCGGTTGGTTATATTTCCAGCTTTTGAGAACACGCCTTGACAAGGCACTGAAGTTGCCATGGATATACTTACATAGAATTTATTTTGCTAATTGGCTTAAATGTATATAATTGTGCCTATTTTGTTGCCACCATGACAAAGGATCCTGACTTCTTGCTAAAAGATCTTCATCTAAATATCGATTAACTTCAGTTCTGCATTTTTCTGTGCCTTTAGGTTTGATTCCCGATGCTGTTTCGTCATAAAGGTTCCATATAGAGGTTTCATCCAAGGTATATAGAAATAATGGTAGGATTTGCGTTCGCTATGCGCATATACGTCACGTGCATGGTAATCTCTATATTGCATGTACGTTGAAAACGAATAAAATAAAAATACAAGAAACTACCATGCACGTGACGTAAAATATAAGAAAGAGATAACATGTTACAAGCGCAATATCATACCATTATTTCTATATACTTTGGGTTTCATCTATAAGTTTTGGTGTCAGCACTTCGATTAGTTTTCCAATATTTAGCATCATAGTAATTGCACGTATTGCAAACTCTTTAACCCTTAAACTCGAACCTTTTGTTTATCCCATCTCTAAGTGAGGAAATTAATTTTTCTTTTATCTCAGATGGTTCATCTATTTGAATTCTTATTTTGGTGCATATTATTTTAGAGCCCATTTAATTAAATTACATATTACCAGAGAAGTAGATACATACATATATATTTTTCTCCGATGACAATTTGTGTGGACTCAAATGGCTTTAAAATTTTCATGATTTAGTTTATCGTTTACCAGTCTACTAGCGTTAAAATTGGCAGGCCTTTATCCAGTAAGCCTAATGTAGTTTTGACCACATCCTGGAGCTGAAAAAATCGCACAATCATGTAGATAGTCGAGTTCAAACGAGTGGTAACATCGAGAATTAACTTTTTCGGCTGAGTAACGTTGCAATTATTTAGTTGATAATTTAAAAATGTATTATTGGCCGATGAACTTTTCTTAAAATGCATGTACTAACTACTATTTTCCTTACTTTATCTAGCAACGAAACAAGTCCTTTTAAACTTTTTTGCACAATCAATTTTATTGTGCGGGCCAAGCATCCAAAATGTTCCCATTCCAAAACTTTTGTTATTACGGACGTAATATTTGGTGCATTATCGGATACTGCCATACAAATTTTATTAGGAAGAGTCAGTCATTAAACTGTATTTGATAACCGATTTTGTAATGTCTTTTATTTCCTGAAATGTCTGTTAATATAAAGCCAGTAACATTGATTTAGAAATCTTTTGTCAATTTGGTAACTGGTTCTGGTAATTTAAAGCCTTAACAAAGCCTATGAAGCCGCGACCTTGTACAATACTGAATGGCTGAAAGTTATTTGTGAACATTTTCATTAGTTCACTATCAATTTGTAGTCTTGCCGGCAACGACATTTTTTTAGCAGAAAAATTTAGAGTACTTTGCTGCATAGCGGTTGTTTTACGTTTAACGCTTTGTCAGGCATTACTCAGTTCATTATTATGTGTGACTTCAGTACTAATAATTAGAGCTTCTGAAGATGATGTAGGAATTTCCTCTGAAATCCTAGTGCTAGAGTCAGTTGATAATGCGCTTGTATTAGTTTCCTTTTCATTATTCTTAATCTTATTATTTGGCGGAGTTAAAAAAATTGCTTATAAATTTATCGTTATAAAATATTTTATAGTCTACTTACCACTGATTTTGGTTCGATTTGAACAGTTGATGTTTATTTTGAATGTGTTTCTTTAAATTTGAAATTGAGCATTTATAAGCCAATAAGTTCTTGCAAATATTACATTTTACCATTACAGCATAAACCACAGTGAAATGTTCCCAAATGGGACTTGTCTTTTTAACACCCCTATTCTCTTAGTCGTGTCATCTGTCACTTCTTCCGACAACCAAATTTTCATATTCCCTTAGTCGATCGAAGTGACGCCTGTCATTTTAAGTGACAAACATCTTATTCTATTAGACATTTGACAAGTTGAAACGACGCTTTTGTCACTTGAAACGACGCTTTGCGTCACCCAAAATTTTTATGTGATAACTTCAAAATGGAATCAAATAAAACGTAAGTTTTAGATGTATTATATCGTAAATCTAATAATAATTTATTTAATTATTTGCAATAGTACTTTATTTGTAAATATCTACATACATTTCAGTGTTAAAATCACAAACTGTAGAAAGTTTGAGTGTTTAGTTGAGCTGATGGAAAAAAATGTGTCAAGTTAGCTAAAGGATTTTACACATTTGGGAGTTCCAAAGAAGAGTTTAACACGCTTTGGGATGATTTCGCTAAGAAATTGAATAGCTTAGGCCCTCCAATAAGACAAGGTGGTGGATGGCAAAAGGTACATACATACTTAATAAATATTTATTATATTTTTATTCCAGGTGTGGAACGATTTTAAAAATAAAATTAAGTAAAAGTTGGCTCAAAATAAAAAAGAAATATCGGCCTCTGGCGGCGGGTCAAATAACTTGTACGTGTTTTCGTCACTGGAGGAAAGTGTTATCAGACTGCTATGTTTTGAAAAGATTAGTCCACCATATAGCTGAACTTATGGATAGATACACTCAAATGTGAATAATGAAACATCGTCTACCGATTGTGAAATTTTAATTAATTTATCTTCACCCACCTTCATCACTGACGCAAATACAGCGAATGAAGGCATACAACTGACACCCCTGCTTGTATTTGATGAAAGCAAACAAATAGAAACAAAATCATCAAGATTGAGACGCTATAATCGATCCGCGACCTCAAATTTCCAAGAAGAAAGCAAGCGTCTTTTCACAAATCAAACAACGCAGATACAAAATCAAACAAAATATAACGAACAACTGACGAAGAAGATATGGATGAACAAATCAAAACCGTTAAGGAATGTACCAGATATTCCAGAAAAATATTTGAAATAAAAGGGCAGAAATTTAAAATGTGGAAGGAAATTCATCTTGAAAAAGGAAAACACCGCCAACAAAATATGCAGTGTAAAATTAGAGTCTTAGAATATGAAGAGAAAAAGTACTACAAGAGAATCGGGCTGTCGATTTTAAACGCAATTTCCGAACAAAAATTATGTAAATATATAATATTTACATAATTTTTGTTATAAAATTAATAAAATTGAATTGATTCAACATTTTATTTATGTAACAAATCGAGAGTTCTCCCTCATTCTCTGTATTTGTCTCTCCAATTTCAAATCCCATACTGTGGGAAATACACAAATTATGCAACGCACAGCAAATGTTAATCATTTGGGCTGCTTTCTGCGGCGTATAATGCAATTGCCTTGCGTCATGCGAACAACGGAAGCGATTCTTAAGAACACCAATGGTTCACTCAATAATATTTCTGGCTTTGGAAAGTTTTGTATTAAACCGCTTTTTTTGTGATCCTGCTTCAGCTGACCGAAATGGTATTATTACGTAAGGCTTAAGAGGATATCCGGAATCACCTAGAATTAAATCAAACAATAGCCACTAACAAACCACTTTATAATTTGCTAATAATTACCTAATAACCACGTATTAGTTTGACCGTTACCATGATCGGTTTTCAATATCGTATCCAGGAGACTTGAATTAAAAATGAAGGCATCGTGGCAGGACCCTGGGTGATTATTGTCAATGTAAGTTATTTGCATTCGATCATCACAAACCTAAATAATAATTATAAACAAATTAGTAAATAAAACGTCAAAAAAATTTCATAACTCACAATCATAACGTTGGGCTATAAAAGCCTTTCTTGTTCATATACAAATGCCTTTCCAGTTTATCTGGCGCTATGATCTTTATTTGCGTCCCATCGACACATCCAATCACTCCAGGAAACTCATATTTTTCGAAGAATCCAAGTTTTACTTTTTTCCTTTTCCGTATCGCTTGTAGAAAATTGAATAAATGGAGGGCAAATTTGTTCTTCAAGTGGTATGGTGACAAAAGTGCCAATTCAAAAGTGCCAATCATAAAAGTGCCAGAATTATTAAATGCCAAAGTTATTAAATGCCAAACTTATTAAATGGCAATTGACAAAAGTGCCAATCATAAAAGTGCCAAACTGAAAGTGCCTAAGACCACAAGTGCCAAAAGCCTTAAATGCCAAAGTTATTAAATGCCAATTAATTAAAATGCCAATTATAAAATATGCCAAAATTATTTTTATTTTATATCAATTTCTACGTAGAAATGTGGAGATAGTAACTTAAATTTTTTAAATATTCAATGACAGTGCCATCTTCTTTACAAACTTCGTAATTTGCTACCATATTGAAAATTCTACGATCAACTTCTTGGTAATGGCTAGTTGGCATTCTTCATACACGCTGCCCCAAGGAGATTTGGCTTAAAATTGTTTCAGTATCTCCTTGTTCTCGTTGTATTTCAACTATGAAAGCATAGAGACTTGGATGTTTCTTTCCCATTAGCAACTGAAGCCTGTTGTGCCACCCTTCAGAGGCATTGTTAGTTCTTGATGCCCCTTCCAGAACTGAGGTATAATGGTTCCATAAAGCAGGTGCATAGTGAACCGGAGCAGCTCGCCTTCTTCCTCTGGCTGCGCGACCTCTTATATACGTCACCTCAAAGTAATCTACTACATTTATGAAACTTTCGGGAGCTTGATTCGCAAATAAATCAAAAACTTCTAGTACATCGTCAACTGGTACAAAGCCCAGAGCACACATCATTTTAGAGGCATCTCGTATGGAGCTATCATCTGGGTTTTGATAATCAACTTGTAACCCTTCCGCTTGGACGCGCCGGTATACGCTCTGGCACAGATGAAACAGACACAATTTTACATTATTACCTAGATGATTCTGTACTCCGTTGATTATCGCCAGTTCAAAATCCGTCATGACGGACGAGGGACGTTGAATTCGGATGCCAGCTTTCTCCGCTTTTGCAATTATCACTTCGGTTACTTTCGAATAAGATGACTGAGTTTTATTTTGCATTAACGCATATACCAGGGGTAATGCAATGGTAGTTTCACCTTGTACAGACACTGAACCCATTACGGCGAAGAGTTGGAAAAAAAGAGTTGGCACGACACTGAAGGTGCCGTCAACATACCATGTCTGTGATTTGAAAAGTTGTCTTAAATTTTGAGTTGATGAAAAAATTATAATTCGAGCATCAGGAGTAGTATAACTGTTATCTTCGTAAGAATCATACAGCAAAAAATTTTCTCCATTTTTAGTTATTCGATACCGGTCTGGAATTTCTTCTAAGTCTTCGATTGAGGTTGTAGGTAACTCTTTTAAGCGCTCACGCTGAATTTGTTTCCTAATATTTTCTCTTTCGGGAAGTTGAGCTAGAACTGCTTTCGGAACATCTTGCAAACGTCTCATGATTCTACTGGGAGGCTCATCCGGGTGTTCGGACGCTTGCCTCGTCATGCTCGTTAGTAATTTAAGAGCTTGAATTTCCTCTTGATTTGGAGCATGATTGTGGGATTACACATCACCGCCTTTTTTCACAACAATGTTTCCTTCATCATCGATAGTGGAGGTTAGGAGAGCAGAGCATTCTTTATGGAATTTGCACCTCCAATATTTGCTTGGAGCAGAAGATTAATGTTTGATATAAATATACCCTTTGTAACACAAATATGAAGTTTTTCCTTTTAGTACGAGTTCCACCATAATATAAGAAATTTTATGTACAACCAGATCAAAGTCGGAAAAATGGAAACAAATATTTCTTTGACGTTTTGACGTTGTTTGCTATGGTAACTTTTTGGTCATTGAATATTTAAAAAATTTAAGTTACCATCTCCACGTTTCTACGTAAAAATTGATATAAAATAAAAATAATTTTGGCATATTTTATAATTGGCATTTTAATTAATTGGCATTTAATAACTTTGGCATTTAATAACTTTGGCATTTAAGGCTTTTGGCGCTTGTGGTCTTTGGCACTTTCAGTTTGGCACTTTTATGATTGGCACTTGTGTCAATTGGCATTGTAATTAAGTGGCGTTTAAGGCTTTTGGCACTTGTGGTTTTTGGCACTTTTGGATTGGCACTTTTGTACTCGAATCCTTCAAGTATATCACAAACTTCATTTAGAATTTTGGATAAGGTTGATTGAGCTAATCCAGCTATAAATTCGTTGCCAGCCCCCGTCTGATAGCTCCCTCCTGCGAAAAATCGTAATGCGGCCGCTAATTTTATAACTGCGGTGACACAGAACTTGACCATGTTCTCAGCTTTAATCTTTCTTGAAGTTTTGAAAGTAGGAAATTAAATCCTTGTTTATTCAATCGTTAATACTTATGGGATCTGAAAGACACATAAAATATTGATTGATTGATTGAGATGTTTGATCAAGCCTAAGCAAGATTCCCGGGAGACGCCGGGTCCACCGTACACTCTTTTACAGATAACAAGACCGAAGTATAGGAAAGGAATGTTAGCATTATAGACTCGACCCGGTTTCAGTCACCTATTCAGTCGAAAGTTAGTAAATTTTTTATTTTTTGTTGGCTCCACTAATTTTTCCATCGGCGGTTGTGAGGGAGGCGAGATTTCTTTCCATCATCATGTTCCTATGCGGTCACCCAAATTTGTACTAACTATAGCACGTTGTTTGACATTATTGCTAAAGTTATTGTGTTTTTGCTGACTCTCCTAGTCGCCGCCACTTTTTTTTTATGGGGGGAAGTGTGCGACCCACTTCCAACGCAGAGAGAAGTTTCTTATAGAAAGCTTATAAAATTCCCGTCTGCGTATTAAAACACACTATTGTTTAAGTTATATAAACGTAAATATTTATTCAGTATTATATAATAAAAACAAATTCATTTTAAATAATTTAAAAAAGTATGTAAGTTATAAAATTAACAAATTAACATAAATCTTATAATAATAATTCAATAGTTTTGAAAAACTAAAATAAAATAAAAATTTAAAAGTAAGAACTGAAATTTTAAAATAAAAATTAAAACATATTGCACTATTCCACAATGCTAGGGGTTTTGGATTGTCAACTCCCATGGTCAATCATCTCTATAGTTCGTGGTATTCCTGAATAAAGGGATATACACGCCTATATATTGCGGATATGTGATCATGTCTCAATGGAACTAAAATTTAGCACTTCACTGTATTATGAATGAAAACACTCAAGTGGTTTTTAGTTCATTTCAATTAATATTTATTGAATAAAAATATTAACAAAATTATATTGTATAATTAATTTACTTATAATTCGTATTATAAATTCCCACACGATAGGGTTTATGCAATTTATACTTTACCACTTGTAATAAAATTTCGTAAAAATAAAAAGATGGCGAACCGCGTTGTTCGCATCAAGAAACATAATTTTTTTGGTTTTGTTTTGTGTTGACGTTACTAGATCGACTATTTCTAACAAGGTAAGCAAAACGACTGTTTTTACGAAAGAGAAAATAAAGATACATTTCGGAAATTGAATGAGTATGAAGTGCGTAACCATGGAATTGTATGTTTGATTTGCTTGTTGGTCGAGCGGTTGCGGTTGTATGTGCGTCAGTTATGAGAGAGCGCTGATATATATGTTTGATATATCGCGTGTTGAACGAATGTAGTAAATAAGTTGTGCGCGAATATATACTTGTGATATATTGTCGCGATGAATGAATTTGAATATTTGTGAATATTAATGATGAGTCGCTACATCTCCGTTTTTGAAAATCTAAAATTGTAAAAATAAGAAATAGGTAAAACTAAGCATTTAATTATAAAATAAGAATTACAAAGCATCACGTTAAATATTGCAAATATCCAATAATCGCCCATCCTTCACTATTGCAATATAAGTCATCAGTAAATTATTGGCAAAATCAATTTTAAAACCAGCTTTAGGACTCTCGAGACAGGTATCAAAGGAAAGGTAGCACATAAATTCTGGGTGGTAGTGGCGCATACCTTTGGCTATGTCAATTAGTGAGTGCCTTGATAAACTTGCGCGTAGGGTCTTAACATAAACTGTTTAAAAGCTTGATTTTTGAGCTCCTTATCCTTGCATAGCATGATACATAAGACCAACATTTCTAAATCGGATGCATCAAAAGCTGCACGAGCAGTGTGAAAGCTTTGAACGGGGCTGAGCCTGAGACTTATAGCCCTGGCAATATCATGAATATAAAACCTCGTACTAGTGTCATTTTTGATTGTCGTCCTCTCAAAGATATCATCTATCCATCTGGAAATCATTGGATCCAAGCGGTTGTATGTAACAACTAATTTTTCATACTTAGACTGCCATTTCCTCATCGAAGTACAATACAACTCTAGTGATTTGTAACGATCAGTAGCTGTAGCTGAAGCAGTGATATTTACATGTTGCACCATTTTCTTGACCCTTTCATAATTAAATGAGTTTTGATACTCATTGGATAATTCATCTAGCCAATCAGTGACCATATTAGTTGTTACATGTGATTCTAATGATGGACTTACCAATTTAAATCCTGGTATTGGTGGAAGATGCACATTAGAATGAATATAGCTACCTGGGGGAGGTAGACCCATTCCATTTTGCAAAAGTGGGAGTTCTAAGGCTGACATAGGCAAGTGACAACTCTGACCTGACTCTAGAATTATCCTGGAATAATAAGGCACTAAGCTGTACCAAAGAATTTTGCACATTTCGGCACTTAATCCTCTCCAATATACCAGCATAATCGAATCATTCATACTTTTAGTTTTAGATCTGCGATCTGTAACTGGGGCTTCTTGTAGAGAATGAATTATTATAGGTGATATTGTCCTTGCCGTCCTGTTTCATCGCAAAATTCTGCTTGTTATCATTGAACTACAAGCCTGCTTGTTTCATAACGTGTTACAACATAATACTGCGAACTCGCCCTTTATAACTTTCAATCCAAACGGCATCACCTTGGTGAACTGACTTAATATGGCTTAATGTCCAAACTTTTTAAGAATGATAAAGCATACCTGTAGGAACCGACATTTAAAATCGTTTTGATAAAGTTGGTGCCGCGCTGACCTGAGAATAACCCAGTCTTCATTTGATACCTATAAAATATAAGACACAATATTTAGTCCAGTACGAAGTTGTATACTAAAATATTACATACGTGTGGCTCATTAAAAAATTCACATTTTTGGTTGTACATAGCAGCCGCATACCAAGCGCAAGATTTATATTCAGGAGTAACAATTTCTCGATGTAAACGCTCACCGATGATTTCAAAGTCAGCAGCTTGTGCAGTTAAAGAGTGTTGATATTTAAAATCAATATAATCTAACATTACATACATCTGATCTCATCTATGCCGCTCAAGCCTACTTCAACTCCTTCTATTCGATGTAAAATGCGCTCCAATGGATCAATAATATAAGATCCTATCATATAATCTTTCAGAGAAGTGCCATAAATTCTCACTCCCATAGGCATACATTTCTGGCAATGTATCCAACCAAGTCAATAAAGTGTGTTTTTAGAAATTCATTTACTGTTCTTTTATTTATGCGTACATTAATGCTATCAATGAGTACGGAAACCCTCCAGAGCTACCACTAACTGACTATTCTTGCCGTCTTCTAATGAATTTTTTCCACGTTTTCCAGTGCATTTACTCTTTTACTAAAAAGCTCGTTAATTATTTCTCGTAGATATACTTTCAAATGTTGCACAAACATAGAGCTTGTTCGTTCAGTAAGAGGAGTTTCATCACCGAAAGGTCTTAGATGTATACATTCCTCAACTCTTTTTCGTCTCTCCTCTTCCCAATCAGTGGCATACACTACACGGCCTACACTCATTTCCCAATAGGCCAGAAGACATGTTTGTTTTAAACTAAGATCTGTTCCATCGAACCACCTATTATTACGCCGAACTGCAGTAGTTGTGCTATTCACTGATTTAACATTGGCATTAACACAGAGTTGATAAACAATTGTAGCCAGGTCCAGTTATGTACACTTCTTATCTTGTTCACAGCCATATGGGAAGATCTTATTTAATATACGAAATGGTTCTCGATCAAACGAGTGTGAATCTTTCGGCACTTGTTTACTGTTTTATTTATGCCCGGTTTCACAAAAGAGTCAATCTCCGGTTAAATAAAATTTCATCTCTTTCTTCTGTTATGAAATTGCGATTTATTTCATAATACAAATTAAAAGCATGCTAATTGTTAAGGCAAGCTCAACAGGTCAACGAGCCGTGTTATCAACAAGCATATCAATTATCCAACTTGTGCAACAATTATATTGATACCTCAACATAATAAAAATAAATTAATAAGTACCGGTTAACAGCCTTTATTTTGCATACGAGGCAAAAAATTATTAATGAATATAATTGTTGTTAGTGTAAAATTTTGTATATATAAGCGTGCTCATAAGTAAATAAATCAGAACAAAATTAAAATTCCAACTTTATAGTTTTACTGTTTCTCACTATAACAGCTTGGCCTCATCCGTAGTAACCAAGCTAATTATTCAAAATAAGCAATTCCAATCTGTGATTGGAATTATACACTAATTTTAATTCTTTTTTATAAGAACATTTTAACAGGAGAGCTAAATATTTAACTGCCCAATTTCGTCCGGCTAAATTTTAGCTGAAGGCTAAAAATTTCTATGTAGAAAAAAAAAATAATCAACGTGCGTTGAATTTGTATTAAGGAAAAAAAACGCAGTTTCATAGGAAAAGAAAGGAAGGAAATATTATTTAACTAGAGATTAGATATTTTTTTGTGAAACCGGGCATTAGTGTTGTGTTCTACCTAGTTTAGAACAGTAACGACCTTCATTCCATTAAATAGTCTTCTATAATGTCGTTCGACTGGAAAAAATTAGGATTACTTCATGATCGATCCTAAAGAAATAACGACATTATCGAGATATACTCATGTAGACATAAAAGCCGGTTATTGAATGTAAACCCAAGTTTTTCAATATTCTAATCAGACATGCGAAATTATGATCGCTTACTGTGCAAATCCCCTCCAATTTTAGAATCATTTCGTTATTAGGTTCGAATAGGTTCACATGATTGCTTCGTTTTATTTAGTTAAGTTATACATATTCTGGCAGGTAAATTCAACGAGTAACAAACAGTCGGTTAATTGAAACCATAAGTCCAAAACGTCATTCATGGTCCATTCAAGATGATGTAGGTATTTTTGCATGTCGTGCTCTTTTTTTATTTATGAATTTATGTATTATGTATAATAATTAATTTAGTTTTCGAATATGTATCTCGTATTTAAAATTTGAAAAAAAAACATTTACCTTTTTCAATATTTAGTTCAAAAGAAGAGGAGCTTATCCTCGAAAGGGTTCGTAAAATAACCAGAAGAACTACATAAATACATTGAGTTCATTAGTGCGTTTCTTAATTGACTTAACAAAAAAAAATCTTTTAAAAGGTTTAAATGGACTTACATATAAATAGAGTCGTAAAAAGATCGTATTTCATAAAAATAAAAAAATCGCGAACAGCAACGTAGTTTATGTTTTCTGTTAGTATAAGAAGAAAATCTTCTAGCTATCTTAATAAATTTATATACATAATAATTTTTTTAATTAATTAAAAAATACTTCAGAGTATTAAATCTAAATTAATCATAAAAAAATGTATAAGAACATTGTTTTCTTTTTTGTAAATTAAAACTTAAATAAATAAAACATTTAGATAATTTTTGAAATTCTTCTAAGACAATAGCATAAAATTTATTACACATTTTTTTTTCGGCTGTTGAAAAAAACCATAACAGCTGTTTAATTCATCTTTATCTTTTTGAATTGGTTTTTAATACTGTATATTACTACGTTGTTGTTGTTGTTTTTTTTTGTTTTCTGCTTGAAGTTTTTAATTTTAATTTATTGAGATTAAATTTTATCGTTTGAATGATCATTAATAGAAAAAAACACAAAAATATTTTTTTTTCTCTGCCTTTCTGTCCAACTAGAAAAAAAAGGAATTTGCTTAATTAACAAAGTTTATCGAGATGTATTTTTTTTGTGACTTTAATTAATTTTACAGAGTTTTTCTTTCGAATATTTTTTGAATGAGATAATATTTATTAATTTTGTATATTTTTTTTAATAAATTAAATTATTTTTGTTTGCAAAAGAGTTGTAATGGGACTAATGGAACAAAAATATACCGATTTTATTTGGAAGTGATTATTTCGTAGACACTACAGACGTCTAGAATCGAAAACAAATGTAAAAGAAACATAGTCTAGCTATATTTCGTTAAGCTTTTCTTATATTTCATCTATTTATTGTTTGGTGACTGCTTATGTTACGTAATAGATGGTAATAGTTATAAATTTAGTGGCAATTATAATTTGTGAGCAAAAAGTGTATGCCTCCCAAATTCCAAATTTACAAAACCGCTGGGAAAATCGAGCTTCTATTTTTTTGTGCAGTGTTTGTAATTGTTACCATAATTTTAGTTTTTTTTTTTTAAATTTTAGATCTCCTTTACGAAAATAATAAGTCACTTTCCAAAATAATGGATGTATTAGAGAATAGAGAACTGATTATAACAGCGATTGAAGGTATTTATTAAGAACGGAAGCAGAGGTAAGGAAGGAATAACAAATTGTTTTGGGAACAGTAGGTAAAGTTAGAGTTCGAATTTCGAAAAAAACAAATATAATCCCTATTCATAACTTATACCTATACATAAATAGAAATATCTTTTAGGAACAGGTTATTAATTTTAGCAACACATTTGTTTTTGTTTAACAAACCCCGTTTTTAATTATTTAAAAAATATATTGTATTTAGGTAAGGATTGACTTGCCACCTTTGGAAAGCTGGAAATCAGGACATAACACATTTTGCTTCTAAATGTTTCCGGAAAGCTCGAACAAAATAAAGAGAAACCGTACCTATTGCAGGCGATTCTAAAGCGAGATAAACCGTATACCGCTCAAAATAATCCCGGACATGGTGTTCGGGACCGGCAGAAACCAGGAATATATCTGAAAAAGAAGGGAACAAAAATCAAAACAAAGAAACACAAATCTTGGAAACAAATACTTATCTGAGGTCATATTTTCCAATTCCAATCGTATCGATGAATCCGCAGAATGATACACATTCTAAAAGTAGATTGGAATGATAAAAATAGTTCTAAAATATGTTATATTATTAGTTTACTCACCTATTTAATGTTTTGTCTTGTTTATGTTAATTTATTTATTTACTGTCAAAATGTCAAAAACAAGGAATCCATTAACAAGAGGAATACACCAATTGTCCGAAAAGTAAAACTGGCCGAATTGAATAGTCGCGCCATCTCAGTATCAACACGTGAACTATGCAAGCCAATCTTCTGTCGATTGGTGTCAATATTTTATTAGAATTAATTGGAATCAGCCATCCGAGTTAAGTAACAACTAAAAAATAGTAAAATGGCAAACCATCTTTAATAAAATTGCAAGTCATCAAAAAGGAAAGTTGCATTCTGTGATTCGAAGCGATAAGAACATTAATAAAGAAAAATAAAGTGTTTAAAAGCAAATTAGTGCTGTGTTTGTATTTATCATATTAGTGACGATTTAATAACCACGTTGGATTTTCGCGAGTCATTTACCTTGTGGTACCTAATTGCACGTAAACGAGTCAGCCCACCTTTTCTACGAGTGCACGAGCCTACACATGGAACATTAAATTATAAATTTGTCCGTCCCATCAAAATCGGGATGGGTGGCAAGTCTAGTAAGGATATGGGCGGACGATTATTGCTGTAAAATATCGAATTTTAACCCTAGCTGAACTTAACAAGGGCATATATTATATACATACTACACTTAGATAGTTAATATGTAGGTATGTTCATAGTTGAATTATTTGCGTTGGTTTCTATGAATGAAATATTATCGATTAGGTACTTTTTGGAATATGTAATTATGTACATAAAATTCAATTATTGTAATAATTTTAAATTGGTTATTCATCGTTTTGTCACTTAATATGTTGTCGTTTTAGATTGTTTTTTTTATTTAAAGAGGGGTGGGTAGGGCTCGTATCCGGGTATCGGGTACCCGGGTATTTTTCGAAAATTTGAATTACCGGAATACCCGGGTAATTGCTTCAGGTATCACGAAAAAATTCAAAGAATCCTGCAAATTTTCCGTTATTTATTTCCAATATACAGGGTGTCTTGTAATTGAATGCTAATCCTTTAAGGGGTGATTCCTTGATCAATTTTGGGCGAAAACTGTTTGTGCAAAGGGGTCTATCTCCAGTGTCCACTGAGATACAGAGCTTTAAAGAAAATTTGCTCGAGCCAGTACTAACACTCACATTTAGGTGAATAGCTTATGTTTTACTCGACGTATATACCTTTCGAAAACCTACATTTTTGGAATTGAAATTATCTTTTAATCGGTGTATTAAATCGACGCGTAGGGCTTTTACAAGCGGAGCAACAAACTAGCTCCCGCAAAATATATTAAACTATTGTAACGTTGTAATAAAAAAAAAATAAAGACCGTATCTGCAATAATAGTGCAGACGAGCCTATCCTGGTAAATTAATTATAAAAATAAACCAGACATTAATTGTATGTATACATATAGGGATAATTTAAACGGGCATACAAGAAAACATTTTTGGCGACAAACATTAGCATCAAAAATAATAAATTTGCAACAAATATAATATTTTGGAACAAAAAAAAAACAATTTTTTGTAATAAAAAAAAAAAAAAATTCGTGACAAAAAATTAAATTTAATCGATACAAATTATTTAATATTTGATGGGGGGATCGATATAAAATGTTGCAGTGTCATTAATACTGTGGTAATTCAACAAAACCACTTATCTCATTCTCACTCACTTTTCAGGAGACTATAAATTAACAGTAAAACAGTAAAGTAATAAACACTTATCTCGAGATAAATGATTCCACAGTCTGGGCCACAGTCTTGACCTTTCAACATAATCATTTATCTCGAGATAAGTGTTTATTACTTTACTGTTTTACTGTTAATTTATTGTCTCCTGAAAAGTGAGTGAGAATGAGATAAGTGGTTTTGTTGAATTGCCACAGAATAGATTCTATATAATCCGCTCCTATGTGCGGCACGCAGTGCGACATGTTTGCTTATCCCGGCTCCTACTTCCTCCGATGTTCAAATCTAAAGCCCCTCGGAGGGCTAAGCGGGGGGGGGGGGGGGCGGGAGCGAAGCGATATCGTATACGATATTGTTTTTTCGCATGGAATTTTCTTTTTTTAAAATAAGGTTTTTAAAATAAAGTTTTCTTTAAAATATTTTGCTATTAAATTATATAAATTAAAATTTGTGCACTGATCTTTGTTAATTTTTAAAATGAACAAGTTTCCTGAAGATGAATAGAAATCCTATTCGAAACGTCGATTTAAAGTTTTTTTAATTCAATTTAAACATCACAAGCCTAATAAATCTTCATTTATTTTTGAAATGTTTCATAAATAAAAAATAGTGAATATTATAACACATGAACGAACTACTTAAGGTTAGTACTTAATTTTCGGGTATTTTCACCCGATTTAAACTTAAAATACTGGAATCCCTTCATTAGGCTATTGAGAGGTCTTCCAGTTTTCTTCGAAATTATCTCTTTAAGAACAATTTTTTTTTTAAATTTTGTATAACCTCCAATTTATGAAATAAGCTAAGTAATCCTTTGATGTCGATAAGTTGCCATTGATTGGGGGATCAGATCAAATGTGCAGATGACCATGATTCCCTATTTTTGAGAAATACTCTGGTTGTAATTGAAGGATAAAAACGCAAATATTTTTCAATTCGACCAAACACCCTGTCCGTTAACAAAAAACTATGACCTCTTACAGAAAAATGTAGGTGGATTTCTTTCAAAGTTATCGGAGGCTTTAAAAAATGTCACTGCATTAGCATGTGGATAATATGACTGATATGAAAACAATCAAATTATTTTAACATCAGCCGGAATTATTAAATTGTTTAAATACTGGTAAACTGCTAAACCAATTTCAACCATTCCGCGATGTGCCTGAGTCTCATCCCATACGAAGAATTTTAATTTTTTTATATTTAAATTAATAATACAAAAATTGCATACACTGCAAGCGTCTGAAGCCGGAGTGGAAAATTCAATATTGAATTTGCCGTGAAATATTTTATATAACATCCACTGTTTTACTTTCAGGTCTGTTGTCACTGAATCGTTATACAGCTTGATTAACTTTTTGCGATATAATTCACAATTTAAATAGATCCTTTTGCATTTATTTCTAGTGTAATGACTTTCTCACGCAAGTGGGTTAATCAATAAATTTCTTAAACTTTCCTTTTTTTGTAATGACCTGTGGGAACTGTGGGCACCCCTCGATTTTCCTTTGGAATTTTGCCACTTATAAGCTTAGTATTAAAACAACGAAGTCGTTTTTCGTGAATAATAAAAACCGCCATAAATAGATTTTTGCAAATTAGAACCGGTTTCCTCTTACGGTACATATAGGTTGTACGTACAACTTACCGCGCGGTTTCTTTCATATTTTGGTGGTATCTTGTTGCGACGTATTGGCTCGTAAGTGCCTAATAATCTAGTAAAGTGCCATGAAACTCTTACATAACTTGTAGGCAGGTGCATTGCAATACGCTACTATTGGTATAATCGGAATGTCTTCTTTATGGATTTTAGGTAAACCATAAAGAATTGGGGCAGATGGATTCATAACCGTGTACCTCCAACCAGTGCCATCAACTTTTTCAACGGTCATACTAATTTCGTTTCGGCTTTCTCGGTTAAGAACTCGGTAGAATTGAAATGAACGAGAAACAACATTGGCAACTAGATTTAATGGAATATTCAAAAGAGACAAACTGAAAATAAGCCAATTTGTACATTTCTTGGTGCAGGGTACAAATGAAATTTACGTTGAAATAAGGGAATAACCAAAGATGCCGTAAAATGGGGTGAATAGGAGCACTTTTCAAGTTTACAAGCATGTACTGCTAAGAGGATATTTGTTTTTAATATGCGAAATATTTTAAAATATGGGTCTTGGTGTACTCTTTCTTTTTTAAACTACTTTGATCTTTTAGAAATGAAATAGTGGATCTTTTAAAAAAAACTTGCTATAGGGGTGAAAAGAAACAGTAATTGATTTTCGGGTTCTTTCTGTTTCTATATTCATTTATGATTTCTGGTGAAACAGCAGCCCAATTTGTTGTGACCTGTCTTCCTTGCCGGTTTAAAAATTCTTGAATAATCATTTGTAATGTTATTGTATCAATGGTATTACATACTCTGAACAAATGATCAATCTATCCTCAAGGATTTTTTTCAGTTTGGTTTAAGCAGGTTTGCTCCCTCCCCCAGACTTTGTATTGTATATTCTTTTTTAAATGGCGATATATCACGGAATGGTGTGTACCATATTTCTAAGATGATTTCCTTAATGTTAACTTAATATTTTTAACATCTTCAACTGCTCGTTTCAATATCAGAGGATCGTGCTTTTTATAATGTTTTTGGCTGTTCGACTAAATATTGATTTATTAAAACGATTTGTTTATTTTTTAACTTATTTTTTTATACCCCTACGTGTCGACGGTATATATTTCGTCATCTTCAGGGGGAATTTAATTATTTCATCACGTTTTTTCGAATTTTACAGTAATGTCTAAAGTATCTAAGTTTATAGCCAATAATCAATTTTATATACCATAATACAAAGTTTAAATTAAGAAATAAGATTATTACAGAAAAATTCAATTTAAAATAATCATAATAATTTAACAAAAATTTGGTAACTTCTTGTATATTCAATAAATTTTGAGAATTTTGATTTTTTTATATGTATAGGTACTTTCCAAAATAAGCCTTTTAGTAAGATTTTTCTCCTTAGCCAAAATTATCGCTTCCTCTATAGAAGAAGAGTGGTCAGTTTATCGTAATGGTTCGCGATTGCGTGACCGATTAATAGTTTTTGTGGAATCATAAATATGTTTGTAAAACCTCTTTTTTAAATATTGTTTGGTTTGACTAACATATTTTCTTCCACAAGAAAACTTTAACTTACATTGCAACTCTAAGGGAATTTTGTCTTTTAATTTTTAAATAAAAATGTATCTAAATTATCAAACGGTCGGTCGGTCTACCAACAACTTTTATATAATAATTATATAATAAAAATTTAATTTTTTCGTAGACAATTTTTATGTATTTATATATATATATATAGGGATCGAAATAAAAAGTTGACGATTATATTCAACGGGTAACATTTGATTTTAGCGCGTATTTTGTGAATTATTTTCCGAAATCGTATTTTTCTGGCAATAACGATCTTTGGATAGCCATTCGAAATCAATACGTCCGTAAACATTTTGAAAATATCAGAATGAAATTCCCCATCTGATAATCTTAAAACTTTTTCCGCCAATTAGAACGCCGTATTGTTTTTGTATGAAGATGGAAGCCACGATTAATTTAGATAATCGACCCCACCAACTTTTTGTATGATACCAGTTCGTTTTTAAGCTTCCATTTTCATTATGTATTGCCACACCATCAAAAAAAGGAAAACTACCTTCATTTTCAAATTCATAATTGGATGGAAAAAGCCTTTCCGTTTTTGCCGTTTGAGCAACAGTTTGCAAGTGAAAAAACGTCGTTTGTTCTCTGGGATCCAGGGCCGCGCCTAGCGTGAGTGCGATATGTGCCCCGCACACAGGTGGCTCATTTCAAAAACTAATTCCTTTTCACCTATTATTATTATTATTAACTGAAAACGGGCATTGGTTGAAAAACCAATATAAACAAAGAGTTTTACTTCTTCTTTACTTCAAGGAGCAGTGCACACAAGCGGTCGCATACCTGCTGGGGTCTAATGGCGGCTCATTTACTGAAACAAGACTGCCGCCTCATTTGGTGATAATTAAATATTGTTGTCATTCTGTTCCATTATGTGCGAATCATGCTTTTGGTTTTTTACCTAAGTACGTTAGAATCATGTGCTAGAGATATTTACAATTTCATACAAAATAGCCCGAAATGTATTGAGCTATTCACTGAATTACAAATATTATTAGAATACGAACACAGAAGAATGATCCATCCATCACAAACGCCATGGTTAACTCTCGAAGCAGCCGTCAGCCTAATTTTAAGCAGGTTTGAGCTATTGCGCCCATTTTTTCTTCATGAGAACCTAGAAAAATTTGATTATGTCGATATATGAAACAATCAATAGCATTAACATTAAATTTTTAATTTAAATGTTTTAAATTCAAATCTGTTTTAATTTTATATAAGTTTTAGTTATTTAGATAATATAATATAAGAATAAAGTAGTTTAAAAAAAGTTGTCGTTGGTTTTTGTGATGTTAAAGTATTTGGAAAGAAATCCTGAAATCAAGTAAAATAATCGACGCCTATGTGTAAACGGCTGCATGATATTTTTTTTGTTAAAAGAATGTAATTTCCCCTTAATATACTCTGTTGGTGTATTCTATTTGGTCTTTATGTAAACATTTTTGTACTTTCTGTGAGAGAGATATAAATGTGTGTGCATTTGTTGAATTGAATATTTTAACTTCGTTTTCGTGTGTATTTGGGTGAAGGTATGGTTTATTGGTTTGGCATATTTATACATGGATGTTTAACGATTTCTTTTGTGTGTCATAATAGGCTGACATTCTGAAATTTTTTTTGGATTGGCTCAAGAATGATATATTACAAGATTGTCCAACTCTTATGGAGAGTAAACATGCTGGTCCCTACGCTATATTTTCTCTTTGGATTTTTATTTTCTCATTTGCATTTATATACTATACGGTAGTGATATTAAATATTGCACTGAAGCGCATCGTTTTGCTTTCATCACACTATGAGCAGAACGTTTATTTTGATTTTGACTGTAGAACAAACAAAACTAAAATAAATTGTATAATGATTTTGTGTGAGTGCTACAAATGTTTAATACTATGGAAAGTAAAAGAAAGATATGTATAATATACTTGCACGTGCACTTGTATTGATCGTACGTTATTGATTTTGTATTTCATTCATGCATTCAATCAAACCGATTAGAATAAACGAAATGATAGATGAACCAGCTATGAGTGAAATAAAATCGTATTACGATACGAAAAAAAAGAAAGATATAGAGACTGGTCCCTACGCTTTATTAAATTTGAAAAAAAGAGAGTAACGTTTTTAGAGTTGAATAATCTTGTAATATATCATTCTTGGGATTGGCTCAGTGCCCAAGTATAACAAAGCTGAAAACATGAATTTTTTTTCCGCACATTGGTTCAAAAAATCGGAAAATGATGAAATTGGGTTGGGTTTCCAAATTCCAACTTTTAACACAGCAAAGATGCTGGCGTTGGTGTGTACTTTTTTATTTTGTGTTTACAAATTTTACAACTTTAGTTTTGTGTGAGACGCCATTATGAATGGTTGTGTTTTTACTTGTATTTAAATTTTATTTTTATTTCTGCTGTGGCTCTGGCCAGTGTTGTTTGATCAGTTTTTAGTTTGTAGAATTTTAATTATGTATTGTGTTTGTGTGTGCGACTTATTAATTATGTATAATAAAATCAATTTATATGGATGGACGTAGGCCGAATTTGGAGAAAATACAAAATTATTTTGCAAACATGCACGCACGGCGATATGATGACGTGTTTTTGAGTTGGGATATATCATTTGGTTTTGAATTCGTTTTTTTTTACTATATAACTTAAAAAATATATAATTGTAATATGTAGTTAATAAAATAAAAATTATATAAAATTTTAAAATAAAAAAAAATATTTTTATTTAAATATGAATGGATGTTGTATGTAAAGGTAAAGTGAAATTTCCCCGCCAAAAATTTATATTGTAAGCCCCGCCCATTTTTTTGTGCGACATAACCTCACTTTTTTTGTCATCATTTTCCGATTTTTGTGGCCAACTTTCATAGTAAATCTTAGAATAAGTCGGACATTATTTCGGGAAAAAGTCGGTGATGAAATCAGCAAAATGTCAGAAAAATACAAAATTTGTCGGATATAAAAATACTTGGGTGTTGCCACTTTAGTACAATTGTAGCAGATCTGCTACATTTTGCCTCTTCGAAAATTTCAGTACGTACTTATTCGTTTCTACTACATTTTTTAAAATAATTTTTTTCATTATTCAAATAAAAATTCATGGTTGAAAACAAAAATAAATGGCTTGTAGTTTGTTCACGTGAACGAAATAAACCAATCAAAATAACATTACACTGATAATTTCCCTAGGGATGTTATCAGTGTAATGTTATTTTGATTGGTATATTTTGTACACGTGACTCGAAATTGACCGATTTAATAGGCTTGCTATTTTAGAAAAACATACTCTGGCTACTAGATGAAAAGAATTTATAGTTTTATTTTACAATAAATACTGTTTCAAAATGACACTTTCATAGAACAATTTACAATCTAGCAGCCTTACTACTAGAATAAAATAAAATTACAAAAAATTTTCTAGTCGAATACCCCTCGAGCATTGATAAATACCTCATAATTTTATTATATTTTCCTCAAGCACGTTGCTTTTAGGTAACAGCCCTCAGCCTTCGGCTTCGGGCTGTTACCAAGCAACGTGCTTTCGAAAAATATAATAAAATTTGTAACGACTCGCGTTTGTCGTCGATTACATCTCTGATTTTTTATTTCAATTATTTTATTTATTTATCTTCATTATTGATCACAATTATATTGTCAACTTTTATTGCCTTATAAAACGGTACGGTTTTTGTTTTACGCGGGAAAAGATCCGGAAACTGGAAAAATAAAATATTTTATTTTGATACGATAATGGCATTCAGTTTCAAAAATTCGAGAAGAACACATCTAAAGCAATAATATTCGGCTTGTGCAAACAATAAAATAAATGTTTGTAATTATTTTCTCGATTAAAAATAATTTAAAAACCATCGAGAACAAATGTGTACAGTTAGTATAAAGTTTCTTGTGCTTTAAAAACTAAAATAAACTATTGTGCATGAAAGTTGTAAACAATTTGCTTATAAATAAAATATAATATATAGTTAATTTAATGTATATAATGTATATTTGGATAAATTAAAGTTTACAAAATGTTAAATGTATATCGTGATAATACACATAATTCAAAGTAATGTTCGGTATATTTTATATACTACAGTAAATTATTGTAAATGAAAAACATTGTTAAATTTATAAACAATAAAATATTTAAAAAAATTGATGAATTAAAAATACAGTGTCTGTGTAAATTATTTTTTTGGTGAATGTGTATCTAATCTTACAAAATACCATTCTTTACAATATAACCATCAAAACGCTATTCCATTGCAAGTTGTTATATACATGGACTTTTTAAAGCACCATCGTATCGTTTGATGTTAAAGGTATGCTCTGTTACAGTATAATCTAAAAATTCTGTACAGTATATCTAAATTGAATCGTCGAATGATCCTAATTGATGATGAATGAAAAATCAAATCATTAATACTCATCAGTACGGAGAACAGTACAATAAAACAGCAGATCAAATATCTATCATTACATTCAGCGAGTCGGACATCATATTAAGAAGGGTTTATTAACTATCGATATAATTGGTCCATAAGTTCCATCATTGAATTACACGTGGATATAACAATCAGCAGCTTCGTCAGAGGTTTGGAACTGTCATCTTTATTAAGGTAATCAATCAATTTTTGTAAACCAACATTTGTATATATTATTATTATTATTTTTATTTTATTATTTAAATTACAATTCTTCTTATTAATATCCAATTTTGAAATAATTTTTTCGGGAAATTATCAATGCCCTTGGGATATTACTGCTGAAAATTGCTTAGCAATAATAAGTCGATTTTTGAATATCTAATGCGTTGATTTTAGATTATCTGTAGACGACTTAATGGATTATTTGTTAGTGATGGTTTAGTAGGTTACTAGTTTTGATGAAAGCCTCAAAAGTCAAAAATATGTGAGGTTGTTGTTTAAAAACGAGGGTATTTCAAATAAAACACTGAATGACCAGTGGCATTGTTTGATTGGCAATTAACTTCTTCTTAACCAACTAAATTCTGAAGACACTGTGAGAATTTGGGTCCAAATTAATAATATAAACGACAATTTAGGACAATTTATGTATTCGGAATTGGCAGATTATATTCTGACATTATTGCCATTGCCACATAGAAGTGCGGCTGCAGAAAGAGCTTTCTCTGCTTTAAATTTAATAAAACAAAAATCGTCTGGAAAATTAAACAATACAAAATATCATCTCTTGTAGGGCTCTTTTTAAAGATAACCTGTGGGTGTCTGAGGGCTCACCAGGTGTTGCACCAGACTCTTAACCCACTTAAATCACGTGGATAGCACTACTAGGAGTTTGCGTCTATCTTCCCATACACGAAGCTTCGATGCGCACTGAATTTAATGCAAATTCACGTATAGATTTATATTTCTAATGTTTATTTAATTAATTAAAATCGCTTATGATTCAGCTGACGGAACTTATAATAATTGGTGAAAACGAAAAAATTATTTTCCTTAATTTTTGGTGCGCTTTGCCTACTCGTCGCGCTAGTTTTTATTAATTCTTTTCAGTTAATTTGGGACGTTTTATGGCCGACTCGATAAACCGTGAAATTGTTGGTTTGTTACTATGGTATGTACGGGACGCCACAAACCTATCTGAATCTGATAGTACTGATGATATATATGAGAGATTCAGAACCATAATGGCCTGACCCACATTCAAAATTTCAACATTTTTTCATTTAATCGGCGGAATAAAAGTTTATTGAAATGGTAATTTATTATAAAACAAATATTATAATAAGTAACCCGAAAATAACGGGTTTTTGGAATTGGAGGTCAGTATAATTAGATTCCATTTCTAAGAACATTTATGGCCGATTAAACGAAAATGTTTAAAAATGTGGGTTAGGCCACTATGGTTCTGAGCCCCTCATATGTTCCAGAGGAAGAACTGTGCAAATTTGCTGCCAAATTTAAATAGAGAATTCAAATCCATTTAGCCCTTATATGATTTTCTGATCTACATTAATTTATTAAACTAAAATTTTGATAATGTATAGTATTAAGATATTTAATTTGTGATATTTTATTTTATTTTTGAATTAAATTGTTATTTATTTGATTTTATTTACACTGTTGGCTCCGTGTCAATTTTGTTTCGGGTCAAAATAAAATAAAATGAGGGAGTTTAATTTTGGATTTGAAAGGCAAAAGTAGTCTAGTTTTTTTTGGAGAAAAAAAAAATTAAATAAATTCGGTTGAGTGTGGACTTGGGTCCGCGATACGTGTTTTTGCGTTTTAATAATAAATAAAATTGTTAAGTAATATTAGGTCATGATATCTTATGAATATTAATAATAATTTTAGTGCAAAGGGCCATTTAATTGTTTGTATAAATCAAAATATTATTGACTAAAATATACAGTTTTGTGACAATATTAAGTACCGTTATGCCATGTGGCATGTATATATGAAATATTATAAGAACATAAAATTGTGCAAATACAAGAAATTTGATGATAAAATAAAAACAAAACAGATAAATATGAAACAAAATAAAACGTGATTATAACAAATATTTGAGTTTTCTTCCTCCATGGATGTTAAATGTGCATTGCGCTAATTATATGAGTCAGGGTGGATTGATACCCGTTTAGAAAAAAAAAAAAGAAAAATTAATTTTGGGGTGTGACCCGTATTAACTGTACTAGTGAATAAAAAAATATGAAAAAAAAACACAACGGGTCTGTAAATGTTGTGAGTGTATTTATCTACTAAATTTCATACGCTTAATTTAGTGTTAAAATGAAACAGCAAGAGTTCAGTATACATATATCGAAACCATTAAAATAAGTTGGAGTAAATAGGCTTATTGGGTTGATAAAAGTATTTGTGGCAGCTGGTCTTGCTGAGGGTCGAGGACGAAGCGAGGGGGATCCTGCATCGTGTTCCTGTGTCGGCGGTGCGAAAGCAGAGTAGGTCGGTCTGGCCTCAAAAGGTATTTTTTTTTTTTATATATTTTGTTATGCATAGGTATGTGAACCACTTTTCATTGTTACGCAGTTTTTTCTCTTTCGTTTTCTTATTCTTTTATATTATTTTATTATACGAGTATAACGTTTGATTTTCAGCTTTCGTGTGGGGTTCCACACTGTACTACTACCCCAAATCTTCTTCTACAAATTTTTTTGTTTTTTCCTCTACCGACATTATTTTTTTTTTAAAAAGGTTTAGATTAGTTTATTTTATTTTGATTTGGTTAGTCTTCAGTGTTCATTTTCATTTTTCATTAAAACAAATTTTGGGTTTTTTTTGTGAAGTGATTACAGTAAGCCGAGTAGTTTAAAATAACATTTTGGTTAGACCAATGTTTTGTCTGTTATTTGCTCGCAATGACTAAATATTTTTTTCTTTATGATCAAGTGAATGAGGGGTAGGTCTCTTGAGGGGTCGGCCCTTTCTAGTACCTCGTTCATTCCCCCAAAGCAGGCTGCGATGGGGGCGGCTCGCTATATGTGTAATTTACACGGGGATGACGGTTTCCGATCCGGGGGCTCTCGATTAGGTCTGTCTGGAGGGCGCCGTTCCATCTCTTATTGGCGTCGGTCACCGCTGCGACTGGGAGACAGCATCCCGGTAGGTGGTCCGACGATAAGGGGGCCCTTCAGGCAGTCTTGATGGAGATCGCCGGGGTTGAATCTGTCATCCCTGGGCGAACACGCCCATCTTATTATTTCATTAGTCACAAAGGACGTGGCAGAATTTTGTTAATTTTGTCGGGTCCTTTTCTCCCTCCTCATGCGGTTATTCAAGCATGGGAGCAAGTTTGGAAAACCCCACCCCGCCCCGTGAGCTCTATACATACCGCATCCAAACATCTGCTTCCATGGTCTGTTAACAGAATCCCTTTGGGGATTATGTTACAGTGGCGCCCAAACTTTGGCTACTAAATTCAATTGCGTTTCATTTATTTTTTTCAGTTTACATTTTTTTTTCAGTTTTTTAATTTAATTTCCTTAACTTGTTGTGCGCATTTCGCGTACAGTCCGACGCTTGCGTTGTTTGAGCGAACACGGATGCGCACATCAATGTTACTCCCTATTCTCCGTTCATCGGTTGAATGGGTCCACCATTTCCGCTATGTGGCGTTTGATTTTGGTTGAGCTCATTCATCCTTTGTTCGGAGTCGTAGTGGCATTTTTTTTTTTGAAAATTCATTTTTTTCAGTTCTTCAGAGAATGGGTAAGTAGGGGTACGGGGCCAATGGAGAGTGCATAGGTACCTCCAAATGATGTAACTTGAAAAAAAGGGCAGCAAATAATAAAAAAAATGAGACACATTCTAATGGTTCACATACTGATATGTAGTTAGAGATATCGCTTCAACGATACTCAATTATAAAATGTTGCAATGTGATTTTCTGTTTTATTTTTGCTCATTCTATAAAAAATATTTTAGTGTCGTTTGGCATCTATTTTACATAAAAAGTGGAGAGATTTGCATGAAAGGCCAAAGGGGATGGAAAGGAAAAAGGATGCTACTGGATAACATACTTCGGTTCCGGTGGGTTGTCGTTTTCATGATGGGATAGATTGGACGATTCTGTGCGGCGGGCTTTAAAGTTGAGTTAAAGTTTTGGTTATAGTATTAATTTCGATTTTTCAATTGGGGTCTTTGGTCCGGTTTGGTTTAAAGCTGCGTACCAACAGCTTTGGTCCTGGCTTTGGATCCGTGAAAGCAACCATCAAAGCCGATACCTTTGTTAGTGACGGCTAAGCATATTTAAGCCCACAATGGAGGTTACAAAATTCACATACTGTATAATGACAGTATACATTGCACGTTCAAACACCGTGTTTAACTGTTACTGCTCCCATTGCTCAAAGACATCCAGAGGGTTAAGAAAATGATGACGCTCCCGGCAAATGTTTACCTGTAAGAAGAAATATCAATGCAAAATTGTAAGATTGGGTAATTAACTATAAATGTTAGAAATAATAATAAATGTTGGAGTGGCTTATCTTGTATTTAATTTGTCCCAGTAGAAGACTAGTCAATATAATATCGATTACTGCTGGTCAAATCTAAAATGGAAATATGGAATGTAGTTACTTATGTTAAAATTTTTATTAATTTAATTTTATTCAAATACAATTTTACTTACTTTGACATGATTTGTGATTGTTTAGCGAATAATGCCAATTTGACTATTTGAGCTATCAACGAAGTTATGGCCACAATTTGTAATTTCGTTACGATATTATTTTAGTAGAATGAAGAGCGATTGAAGGAAAGAAGGGAAATTTTGACATTCATCTTGTTTATTTTTCGTGTCCGAGGAATCCAAAACTATAAATTTGTGCTGAGTGGCGGAATTTCTTCGCATCTCAAGAGTTTCCGTTTTAAAGGTCACATTTTCTTCGTAATTAGTTTAACGGGAATATTATTTCGGCTTTCAGGGTTTCACGGTACAGTGAAACTCTTCTAACAGGACCCAAAGAGGTCCAGCTATTAAGATTTGTTTGCCGTTAGGGGCATATTTTGGTAGGAATGCCCTATACGTTAAGCAGAAAGTTCAAATAAATCCACTAAGTTATAAAAATTTAAAAATATTATAAACTCACTTTAGAAAAGCGAAATGGCCAGAACTACACGTATTTTTAAATGACTTATTAATTAATAATTAGAAGAGATATAACATATATGATGAGGAAAAAAAAAGAAGAAAGCGAAGAGAACAAACAATTTTGACGAACATTTCTAAGTAATTTGTATTTCTAATTACGTTCACGTTTAAGGAGTTCTAGAGTTACAGATTATATTTACTTTGCAATTAGTTTAGCGAGGATATTTCCGATAAGTGTGTAATAAGTGATTTTCGGCTTTTAGGATCTTTCCTGGAATACTCGAACTTTCACCGTCGACGCAATTTAACGATTGCAGAGCTTCATGTTTGGGGTAACCAATAATTCTAAAGCGAGCGTCCTGCATGAAAAGCACTATAAGCGCCGCTAGGAACATTCATTTGCGAATATCTATGTAAAGAGCATTTGTTCATTTTTAGTCCATAAACGATTCTCCCTGTTTGTAGGGCACTTAATACTTTCGTTTATGTCAAACGACGAATAACGAAGATAAATGAACATAAACCGAATAAAAACAATAAAAAATAAAAATGTCTTAAATATTTGTTTGACACCGATTTGTTCAATTCATAAAAGCAACAACAAAGTGGGTGTGCTATGCCAGCAATACACAAAAAGCATGAAAACATTCATCAAACAATCTTATACACCACCTTTTGTTATTTTTAAGTTATCAAGTAAAACATAACCTCAAATTACCAACAACTAAGTAAAATTAACATAGAAGTAACACCACAATAAGCAACTGAGTATCCGGAGCTGTGCTACTAATTCACCATTTATTTGTTCATTAAGTACGTATTTTCAATGTACCTTTTTTACCTGTGCACACACAACATAATTTCATTAGCCATTAATCAATTCAGCAATGGAAGTGCACTTGATCCCAGGAGATGGGAATTGCCTTTTTAATGCAATACTACATCAATTACATGTTAGAGATCTACTCCATTCATCTTGGGTTTGTAAGCTACGGTCCGAAATTGTTGAGTTTATTTCAAGAACCGAACATATATAGATGCATACATCGCAACAATCTTGGATTCTTCTCATCAGATATACAACCTCGAACTAATCTCTAGGTTAACTGAAAATCAGCTGGTATCAAGGGAAGTTACTCACATTAACCTCAAATGTTCCCCCTCATTTTTAAACCCCTTACCAGGAACTCGTTCACCACAAATAGTTTCTCCAAAGATATCTCAACGGCCTTCAACGTGACACCTTCTCGGATGGTGCTGAATGCCTATCCGCCGTTTCCATTTTGAGGAGCTTAACAATAAATATATATTTTGAAAGCTCCCAAAATCAAACCACTTTCTCTCCAGCTAATAGCCAATCACATCCACGAGAACAATTTGCTGTACACCGGTTCACACTACCATAATTTACTGTCTCATAACTTCTCACTATCATTAGCTGCTACAACTTCACATAAATCCATGCCGCACAGCATTAACGGTCATATTCATCGTAAAATTGAATCCACAAACAATCCATACACACTCATCGAAGAGCCTCAAATATTTCAACCAACCGCATTCAAGATTCCCCAATTATTTTGCTTTGGTACCTGGAACGCCCGTGGACCTGGAAACGCGATGTTATCGATACAATTTTATTTAAAGACTCGATTGACATCTGAAGCGTTCAGGAGACGAACACGAACACAGGGGCCTGTCCAACGGAGAATTACAACTGGTATCTTATCAACGATCCAAAAACCCCCAAAAGAGAGGTGGCCATATTAGTAAAAAAAGATACCCCTTTCAGGTCAAACGGATCAAGAATTACTCTGGTGACATTCTCACCCTCCAGGGAACTATATTCCAGCGCTAGGAGCAATTCTCTTCGTCTCCGTTTATCTCCTTACACGTCAAATTATAATCGACAACGATCCTCGAAAATATTTCCAATACTGCTTTCAGTGGCTAATCGCTGTCTCAAAACCCGCGAATTAATTTTTCAAATATATTGGCTCTAACCTAACTCAAAGCGCTTTCAATGAAAATGGAGTTGCGCTAGAGCCTTTAGCGAGTTATTCATTCAAACCGCCAAAGGGCGAAGAAGAATCACCACAACTTGGACCAATGGACGAACCTTTTCCCAATTAGACCACATTTTAACCCTGAACAACAACCAACATTTTTTTGTGAGCTCTGTCAAGGCCGATTCATTTTACCAAGACTTTAAGTTATCGTCGTCTTATAAGGATAGACTGTGTCCAATGCAAATGATCAAAGGCTCACCACGCCACTCCACCCAAAACGCACACCTGCCCACGAACCCCGCTGTCACCTTCAGCCTATAAATACAATTCCTTGAATCTGGCCGTTTTACAAACTGAAAATTTCGGCAGCATCTATCAAAGGGTTTTAACCGCAACCTACGAGCAAGCTATCTCCGAAGGCAGAACTCGCAATAAATGGCAAATGATTGTGGATTGTCTTAAATTTGCATTCCATAAATCCATAACCGAAGGCCCGTTAAAAGAGTGCCCTTCATCCCAAAACTTTTTTGTTTTGTTTCAAGACTGTGTAACTGCCTTTATGATTTATCACCAAGTAATATTATTGACAAAAAAAGTATCATACGTTAATCTTGCAACATATTTTCCTGATGTAATATCACAAGATGAATATCAGGAAATTGATGATGTATGGAGAAAAGCTAGACTTCTGAATTTTAATGTACTCAAATTAAATCCAATATTTTTGATATTTTCTGCGAAAGTACATTCAAGTTTGAATGAGTTAGTAACAGCAAATCGTTCCCGAAATTAAGTAAAATCGTAATGGCAATATTAACAATTCCGGTAACAACCCCATGAAGAGAGAATTTTTTCTCAAATTAACGAATAAAAGTAAAATCCGCAAAAGGATACAATAATCTAAAATGGCTGGAATTTTATTAACAAAAGAATTCATGGATGCGTGCGTACATTTGGAGTATGTAATCAATAATTTAATTCTGAAATGTACGAAAGTAAATAAAAAAATAATTTATATTTTTAATTTTCATTAAAATTTATTTATTTTTTAACTGATTTTATATAATTTAAATTTTATTTATTTTTATAATAAGTTTATTAACACAAACTAAATTGTTTATTTGCTGAAATTTGTTGTGATTCTATTTACAAATTCTAATGCGATTTGCTTAATCATTTTACTTATTTTTCTAAATTTAATTACTTTCATTAATGAAATTTGTGATTATTTTGTGATTTACTTATACATATATACTATTTGTATAAACTTGTTAAATTATTTTCAGGAATTCTTATATACTACATATACTTACTTATGTTATTAGGCACATTTCCAACAAGTTGGAAACAAATTATTTAAAAAAAAAAATCGTCTGCCTGTAATATTCTAAAAAACACTGCCTGTAATATTCTAATCCTTTATCTACATATTATGTATAAACAGTAAAATTAGCTTATAGCATCCAAAGGGCATAATTTTTTGTCGTTTTAATCAGTTATTCGGTTGTAATGAATCTTATTCGCTATTAGAAAGAATAACCCAAAACTGTGTAATCAATAATAAATCAAAATATTTTATTAATTATTTACAAATTATACTTGTACATTTCCAAAGTCTCAAAATCCAGTGGTTTCATTGAAAATATCAGTTCATAATTAAATCGCAGAGAAAAGCCTTTTCATATTTCTGATTTTCTCTGAACTTTCCGACATAATTACAAATCAAACCAGTAACTGTGATTTTCTGTTATTTGAGCAAATGTTTAGAAAACTATCTTGAATTTATCCTAGGATACCCGCAGTGAAAATGGCTTCTTTCGTTCGATGTCATATATCTATTCAACCAAAATTTATTTAACTTTTGTAAATTAAAACAATCTTTCAAATTTATTCATTTTGTTTCGTAAAACAAAAAAAAAACTCTTCAAAATGTAGTGTTTTTGTAAATGGTCATAGCTCTGTTAAAAAACATCCTTTATAAATGCGACAAAGGATGAAATAGATGATTCTGGTCCTTTTCTGAAATAGTACATACAAAACATAAGTATTTAAATCAAATATTCTTGTATGCAAAGGATATTCACGATTTTCTGATATTGTTCTGATGACGTTGGGGGGGCTGGCACGCCCGGCTAGTGGAAGTTCTAAATCTTCTTAATTAAAAAAAATATCAATCTTAAATTATACACTCAGTTTTTTCCATTGTACTAATTTTAGAGGCCAACGTGCTGGGACACACGCTTTGCGATACACTAGTATTGGTAGCTGATATATGGCCTTTTAAATTACCAATTTACATTTACAATGGATTATTTGGTCCATATCTCCATAATTTGAATGGTATAATAAAGCACAGCGGGCAATACGAATTTATTGATCATTAAGAAATATTTTAAATCGATAACCCAACTTTGTATATCAAAACCTATATAGTTTTTCTTGAAGATTATTGATTGTGTTGTATCGCACTGTGCAGATTTCAAAATGATAATGATTATTTTTTTTATAATCAGGTAATTTGAAAAATCTCCCGTGCAATCAATTTTTAATATCGAGATTTATATTAGTTTGAAGAACGAACATCTGCCACATAAAGCATTTTCCTTTAATTTGTTGTTGCTTCTTCTTTTTTATTCTATACATACATATTCTTTAAGATTGGTTAGATCCATTCATCGAGAAACTGAGAGAAAAATATAACAGCGATCTAATCCAATATGTATTTCCTTAAAAGTAATTTCATGTTTCCAAGTCGTGTCGTACACAAAAAAACAACAACAAGAATATAAAAAATATATATATATATAAACTATATAGAAGTTATAATCCATTCATTACCCCATTATATTCCAAAAACAGAGAAATATAATGTAAACTTAAATTATAAATTAATTTTTCATCATTTGGGTATTTTTCGTTTTTCCAAGAGCAGCAGCAGCAGCAATAACAAACCCCAGCAGCAGCAGCAACAACAACAACAAAAACATGTATATAGTACAGAAAAGAAGATTAACCAGAAAATAATATTTATTCTTATACTATACATAAATACATATAAATATAATATTGTATTTCCAAAAATAACAGTAATCATTATTAATATTATTATAATTACATATATTTCTCGTCTTGATAAATTTTTCAAATGGAAGTCACAGTTTGGGGTAAAAATAGTCATATACATATTAAACATAAAAAAAAATTAAAATTATAATTATTATACCAGCACTAAATTAAACCAAACAAACATAAACAACAACAAAATAATTTCAAAGATTAAAATAAATGCTTATAGTTTTTGGTTTATTGTTTCGCTTAACTAGACAAAAAAAAAATCTTTATGGTGGCGATAGATTTAATTTTTTTTCTAATATATTTTTTTATTTTATAATTGTGGTGGTCTTTTGTTCGGATCACACAGATTTTTTTTTTTTTAAGATCAAAAACGTGATACATAATATATGTGGTTATAAACAATTTAAGATTTAACATTTCAATTGTTTGATAGTTGATTTACAACTTGAAATTTATACAAGTATATAATGTGTACTCGGATGTATGTACGTATGTGTGTGCTTAGCTCATACGAACGATTTGATTTTGAGATTGAAAATAACTTAACATTTTCAATTTAAATTAAATTAAAACTTAAAAAAGATAAATGCTACTTCTGAAATTTATTTTAAATTAAAATTTGTTTTCTCTTCAATATATAGTATTCATGCATACAAATACAATATACATATGTAAGTATATAAATCTTTAATCAAATTTATTATCTTTGCGAAATACCATAAATTTATTTATCTACAGTACCTACTTGCTTTTACAACAATTTATTTTTATTTTTTTTGAATTTTGCAATGATGATATATTTACGGTGATAGAAACATGTACATACACATGTATGTACAATAGATACATTGTAGTCCGTTTGGTACGAATATACCAGAGTGTGGACTTGAAAAATGTTTAATCATTTATGTTGCATACTGTTTCAATGGGAATTTCAAGTTCGTAGATCCCTTTCTAAACGCCAGTGCTTTAATTATCTGCTCTTTCGAATATTGGTTGAATATAGCACAGAACATATTTTTCACAATTGACATTGAACCTTATATTGAGATTTTAATTCGAATGTGATGTCAAATCGTACATTTGACTGAGAATAAAGTACTACTTGTATATTGACATAAAATATAGCTGTGTATTTGAAATGCATGTATGTTCCTTGACAAAGATTTTTTTCTAATATACATAACGCTAACCGAATAATGTTTGCTTCGCATACTGATACATGTAACAATAAAAATCATTGAATAAATATAGTTGGACGAGATAAAAAAAATTCCAACAATTTAGAATTTGCCACCAGGCACCAACACCAATAATAGGTTAACGGTTATATTAAAAATCATGGTTGCTAGCGACGGAACTTATTTGATGGTTGTTGCAGTGGTATAGTCAACTTAACCCGGACCACACGGCTGACTAGAATGCAATGAAGTGCTATCAGATATCAGGCATTCTCGGCATCTCACCAGAAATTCTTCTCTAATTCTTCATCACTGTAATCTATGAGGGATTAATACAAATGAAGCAACAAAATTAATAAGTATATGGCACTGTATAATAGCGATTCGAACAATACTAAACGGATTAAGAGTGATTAAAGGCAACAAAGAGGGAACGAAATTAAGAGGAGATCCGAAAAACATATTGTTAATTAAATTCGTCGAATCTTGAGATGTGAACCTGTGGTTAAGTACGTTACATATTACACTGCAGTCTAAGGTTCGGTTCTCGCCGCTGCCCAAGAATTTAATTAATTAGTAACAACATGCGACGGACATTAAAACGACTGTTTGTAAAATCATATAGAATAAAAAGACGTTATTAGTCCAACGCTGGACGACGGCTCGCCGATAGCCGAGACCTTCACTGTTCGACTACCATAATGATCTGGTGGATCAGCGGACCAACCTGGACTCCGTCTACGGTTTATACGCCGCGAGAAGACGGCGACGCTTCCAACGACACTCACACAAAAGATCGCCATCGCCGTATCGGTTACGGCATTCCGATAAAGCAACTATGGATAATTGGCGGACCAGTGGGTTAGCCAAGCTACTCACAGCAAATTTGTAGACTACACAGACTAGTCGCTAGATACATACAACAAAAACACAAGCCCATAAAGTGGTGACCCCGACGTGATCCGGCATAACTAACGTGCCGGGCGATCACGAAGCCGACGACGCGGTGCCTAGACCGCTAAAGTCATAAACGGTCGGTTTTATTGTAACCAATTCGAAGGCCGACCTCATAGTCTTGGGAGTGTAAGCTCCCAATCGCGCCCCTCCCCCAGAAGTATAAAGAAAATCGGAGACGTAAAAGAGGCTTATTGCGAAGCAACCGAAGCCCATCCAAGCTACCGAAGCACCTCAGACCCGGCGAAGACGAAGCCATAAGTAGTCTCGAAGGAAAAACCAGGTCAGCGTTTTATTTATTTTAAATTCATCGCCATTTCTTTCGAGTTAAATTTAATTCGGGCGTAAATGCCCATAAACGTACCCTATGCGTCACACCAGTTGAACGAGTCAGAAAATCGCTCGTGTCCGCTTGTGTCACTAGCAGCTCATATACAGCGCTCGGTATAGGGACTTTCAGATTTTCCAGATCGTTATTTTTTTATTGACGTATTGATCGAAACGTAGTGTCGAAAGCAATTCTTTACTACATCTCAGTCGTCACCGAAAGACGTTAAAGCATTATTTTATTTCAGTATTATCAGTATCAATAAAATGTTCCTGTAAATATAAAAATTCTCGCGTTGTTTTATTGCATTATCATATTTTTGATTATTATTGATTATAACATCAAGACAGCGAGTCTTAAAGTGGCGTGATTCATTATGTTGTGCTAAGAAATCTAGTGAGTTACCGATCGAGGACGACGATACCTCATCAGAGGCCACCCGTCTGTTTACCGGAACAACGTTGCAAAGCTCCACTGATACGCAAGGATCAAGGAGTGCCACATCGTAAGAGCTGGAAGTAGCTATTCAGGTAGCCGTTCGGAGGCTGTTAAACGAAGCAACGCACGGAAGGATTCCGACATCATCGGAACACCGTCTACCACCAAAAGCTCCGGAACTTCAGTTCACATCATCACAACAAGCGACAGCGGCACCAATACCCGTAATGGCGACGGTCTCAATGCGTATAGTGCCACTGACGTCGCAGGATCCTCGATTGCGGTTCCACATGGTCGAGGCACAATTCGAATTGAGCCGCATATTACATGTGACCACGAAATACCAGCATCTACAGTAAGCAGTGAAGTCAGTGACATACTCGAGGGTCCATTATCGCAGACACCGTACTCTGACCTCAAGAAAGCAATCCTCGACAGATTGGGAGGATCGCAATAGACGCAGTTCACCGCCTTCTGCGGGGCATTGAGTTGGGCGACATGAAGCCACCTCAGTAGCTCCGCCAGTTGAAAGCCAGCGGTGGACCTGCCGTCAGCGACGAACTAGTAAAAACGCTATGGCTCAAGAGGTTGCCCCTCGAGCTCAGGAAATACTCGCATCAACCGCCGAATCCCTGTCAGCGACGAAGCTAGCAGAGTTAGCTGACAGAGTGCTAGAGACAATGACTCAGTCCTATGTACTAGCCGTCACATCGTCAAACCCGACCCGAAGTCAGTCGGGACACCGAAGACCGACCCAGAATCTTACACTAGGACCAAATGGGGAGGCTAGCAGCGGTGCATCGCATTTATGCTACTACCACCATCGGTTCCAGGGGTCAGCCCGGAATTATCGGCCAAATTGCCCACAATGGAAAGAGTTCAAGAAAAAAAATTAGAGACACCGGTGCACACGGCGACGTGCCCCGGCCAAGGTCAAAGTAGTCGTCTCAAAATCTACGACAAATCCACAAACACAAGTTTTCATCTCATCGACACTGGGCCCGATGTATCGGTCGTGCCAGTATCCCAACAACGATTGAGCTCCAAGCACACGGATTTCTTTTGATACGCAGCAATCGGCGCAAAATTGAAGACATACGGAAACCGCCGAATCACCGTAGCTGGGTCTACGTCGAATATTTTATAATAGCGGAAGTCAATAGCCAATAATCGTCGCCGATTTTCTGAAGAAAACGGGTCTCATCGTGGACATTCAACACGGCAGGTTAATCGATCCTATCACAACGCTCTTCTCAGTGGCGACGAGAAGAATCACCAACGGTACGAGTGATAGGACACACCGGGATCGATAAGAGAATTGTAAAATTAGTAACCAAATTTAGGCCGATAACAGAGAATAAGATACAACAACAATCTCTGCATCAAGTCACACACCACATAGTGACAATAGTTCCTCCGGTTTTCGCCAGGCCACGTAGACTGAGCGTTGAAAAACTGGAAATCGCGAGAAGAGAGTTCCAGTGTATGGTAGGGTCCATGGGCCAGCCCATTGCATCTCGGTCCGAAGAAGACCGGCGAGTGGAGGCCGTGCGGAGACCAGTGTATGGTAGACCCGGGAATCTGCAGACGATCCGACAGTTCATGGGCCAGCCCATTGCATCTCGTTCCGAAGAAGATCGACGAGTGGAGGCCGTGCGGAGACTACAGGGCATTATACAACGCGACAGTGCCAGACCGTTACCCCCATTCCGTTTGTCACGGATTTCGTCCAACAATTGGAGGGTACCCAGGTTTTCTCAACGTTAGACTTGGTAAGAGCCTACCACCAAATCCCGATCGAGGAAAGCGACATCGCAAAAACATTTACAACATACGCTATGTTATATATACATATGGGAGCCCATAGGTGAAACAACGTAAATTTTCACACCCAGCTGACTTAACTGCATCTGAAATATTGGCAGCGTTATCGGTTGCAATTGTATTGCCTTTTTTGGCAATGAGAAAATTGGCAAAACAGTTGGTCGGTCGTGTGTTGCGACGAAGATATATTTACGCAGTCTAGTAGAACTCTGCCCATTATCCAGTCCTGAGTAATGAAGTGTCCAGTCACGGCCATAATGCTACTTGTGTTAATGGATGTCGGTAATGACGGAAATTGTATCCGCTTGCTTTAAATATTCGTTTACGTTTTGTAAACATGCCTCGTACGCGAGAATGACTGAAAATCAAGAACAATAAACTTTAATAGAATCGAATTAATCCGCCTAATGAATTGGATTTGCAGCACAAGATTGTCTCGGATTTTCCCAAGACATTAGTATGTGTTCATTTAGCCCTACAGATGATGAGGCACTTGATGTGCCTGCAATATTCCTCGATGAAGAAATTAGAGGGTTTACCGTTGTCGCTGTTGTCTTGCTTGTCTGACCATGCTAATCGCCGGCTGTTTCAGTGCTGTGCCGAATATTGTAGGATGTCTGCTGGCAATGTGTCTTTTTAAATTTGTGATGGCACCACCTTTATAGGATAGCACAATTTTACAAATATCACATTCATTTGGCCTTAGTGCTATCTACATCACTGAAATGTATCCAAATGTCACTACTTTTTCGTGAAGCAATTTTTTTATTGGCATATTTTAGCCGATAAACAAAATTAACCAACAAAATATTAATAAGTAATAACCAAAAAATAAATGAATTAAGGCACTCAATAATAAATAAAACTTGAATAAAAATGGGCTACAATCAATCTATTATCAATTTCGCTAATTTAAGTAACAAGTTTAAGTATTAATATTGTTCTAATTTTCAATCGACCGTTTATCTTTAACACATTTCAAATCGAATGGTCGAAAATAACGGAAATCAAAATGGATTTCACCTAAGTTTTTAGCCTCACCTATGTACATACTTTTATAGGTGATTGATACAACGATTATTACTATAATGTTTCAATATTTCATAGGTAAAAAATATATTGAGGTCAACACCATAATATCATTACGGCTTATAGCAGACTTGTCCGTTATCCAGGCCAAGTGAGTGTTTTTGACAAATTTTGAAAGTAGATGAAGCGGTACAACTTCGATTAGCCTAGGGAGCCTTAGCTTGACAACGGTAATTATGGCGGTGTCTATGGCCATAAATTTATTGCTCTCCGCAATAGTTATTCTGTCTTGCGGCATCAGGCCCGCGATTAAAAAATAAATAAATACCCCGTTGTCCGGCCGCCTTTTTTTTTGGTTGAAATTTTATTGCTTTGTTTGTTTCCGGAATTTGATCAAAGTACTCATTTGGCTTGAACAAATTCGACTTTTAGACTTAAACGAATATACATATTTTAAATAGTTCCATGCACAAACGGCGAGTCCGCATTTCAAACCGTCAAATTCAATTGTTGACCATTCATTTCATTTTCCAGAATTAAAAAAACATCCAGATTTTGTAAGACCGAGATTTTGAAAACCAGTCTTATGTAGCCAACCCTAAAAATTCATCGCCATAAAATAAAACTCGAACTGCCAGATTGAAATTTTAATTCATATTGACCCAGACTCCGTTAAATAAAATTTACATTAAAAATGAAAGAACATGTTTTTTCATCCTCTTAATCGACTTACTGAGATATTTTATGGCACATTGATAACATATAGCCATTTAACCTTCTCTTACGTACATTCATCAACAAAGCATGTAGATAAGGTGATCTGAATTTTCCTACTTCCACGGAACATGAAATACAATCTGGCAATCATCTTACTTAGCTAAAAGGAAACCATAAGTTGCAGACCTTAATTGATCATTAAACAAGTTCTTATTGTTGATATAGGTGGTAATGATCACAGTATGAATTAATAATTAGGTTTAAACTACCACGATCTTCTTCATCGATTTAATGGTATCTTCGGTGATTACACCTTCCTCTCGGAGAATAATTCTGACGACACATTTTTATTCAAAATTCGGGAGCGTATCAAAATACTGGTTTTAAAAATCTCGGCTTTACAAAATTTGTTTAATATTTTTTTAATTTTAAAATTAAATTCCCCATTTTTCTGAAGTTTAAAAAAACCGAAATTTTGTAAAACCGAGATTTTGAAAACCAGTCTTATATAGCTACCTTAAAAAGGCATCGCCATAGAATAAAACTCCAACTGCCAGATTCAAATGTTAATTCATATTGATCCAGGCCGCGATAAAGACTCTTCGTTCAACGTCTTTAGAGATACATAATGCTGTTCCTCTTGCATCGAATAATTGGTCTGCAATATCAAAACAAAATTTACATATTATCTTAATAATGAAATACATGTTTCACCATCTTAATCGACTTACTGAGCTATTTTAAGACACATTGATAACACAAAGGCGATTAACCGTCCCTTACGTAAATTCATCAACAAAGCATGTAAATAAGGTGCCCTAATAAGTTTCATTGCTTCATCTTATTTAGCCAAAGGGAAATCATAAGTTCCTTAATTAGTCATTAAGCAAGTTTTTAGTGTTGGTATAGGTGATCACAGTATAAATTAATAATTAGCTTTAAACTATTTCAATTTTCTTCATCGATTTAACGGTATCTGCAGTGGTTAATCTGGTATAAATTATCGGCTAGTTCTAAAAAAATGGTACATTTTTGTCCGTCTTTACTTACACGTAACCATACATTTCCAGAATAGCTTTCTGCCGACAAAATAACAGTGCATGAACAATGAAAACGTTTTTTTTACTTACAGATTTGTGTGAATTTAATTAACAATTAACGTTACTCGTTTTACGTACTACATTCATGCTACCATATTCGTTTCGTATTTTACGAATCTCTCTTATTCGTACTTTGATAGTTTATTTATTGGATAGTTATCATTGGTTTGGTTATTGTTGGTTAAAGAGAAAAGAATAGGCAACTACGCAAAACGAAAAACCAATTTGATACATTTTGATCTTTCAGATGATCTGGTTAAAATGATTTGGTTAGATCAATATTGAACATCACTAACTGCAAGAAACGTCACAACATCAATGCGGGACCATGATTAAATTAACGAACCCGGCGAACAGCATGGCAGAAAGAAAAATGCGGTAAAATAAAATATATTAATTTGAATTTATTGGTCCGAGTAATCTCGAATTCATCCTACCGCCACAAATTTAATAACAAACTTGAATTATTAGACGGGATCAATACACTCAAATAATAAAAAAAAACAAAGTGTTTTATCCTTCTCAGCTGCCACATACGTAGGACCTTCTTCACTCGCATCAACTAGGAATACTGATAGTAACACGCCAACCAATTCTTTTTTTTGTAATTTCGATGTTATGTCGAAAGTTTGCAGCTGAATGAGTTGTTTTATTAAATTCACAGAATCTTATGGAATCTTATTAGGTTGAGTTTTATTTCATCTTACGTCTTTTGAAGATTAGAATTTTGTCTTTTTATGACAACATTCTGAAGTCCCTTTGATGATTCACCAATAGTTTTCTACAAAATTCTTTGCAAACTCTGTATGTGTAAGAAGCTCACTTATATGAGCCTTATTAGCACCTTATTTCTTTAGCGCGAGTTTCTTTTTCACAGTCTAAAACGTTAATCAAAGTAATAATGAATGTAAAAAATATTTTTTTGTAAAAATTAATTAGAAGAACCTATCAGTAACAATAAACGCTCTTTTTTGAACTAATGTGTGAGCTTACATTGAAGGGATTGTCGTCATCATCTCATGAATAGATATATATCCGATAAAAATTACAAACAATCGATAATATTTCCCAATAAATTAATTAATTTTTACCAGTTATTTTCCTTTCATTCCGATTTTATGTTGCGATGATTTTTAAGTTTTTTTTTCCTATTCAGAAAACAGTTATAGGATGCGTCCGGTCTGTGCGAAATAGTTTTTCTGTGATAAATTTTACATTACTGAAATAATTTTCTCTTTCACATTTGTAATAAGTTCTTTTGCTGTACGAATACTAAAATAATCTTCACGCGACCTTTAATAATGGATCTCCTAACCTCCCTGGTATACGTTCAAACTACAGATATGTTTCTCGAATGTTTATAAATAAACAAAATTGAATCTATGCAGCGACCAACGATTTATGCTATGCCTTCATCAAATAGTATTGTTAATTCAATACTTTCTTATAATGATCCTGTGACGAGATTGTATTTATGAATTTTATTCAACACCTTTAACGCCATAAGCAAATTTTTAACCAATACAAACCATGGTTGGGGACCGGAAATGGAATTGATAACATTTTTGTTGTGGCTGGTAAGTGGAACCAGTTGCTGGATTTCACAGTAGAAAATAAAATGCCACGCGTGATTCCCAGCTAAAACGAACTACCAAATATTGGACGAAAATTTAATCAACGAGCCAAAACATCAACATTTTAAAAAGCGGCTTGTGCTATTGATGGCACACATATTGAAATAGTGTGCCCAGTACGGCTTCGCGATCAATATATTAATCGTAATTTGAAATATTAAATACAGTGTCAAGCCATTTGTGATTTATTGTTTTGTACAACAACCTGGTATGTATTTAAGGAAAAGCTATATCGACCGCCGGATTACTTTTTGGTAGGAGATATACTTGTTACCCGTGTAGGGAGTACCCAATCAAAATCATACCTCAGTTAAAAGAGCGCAACATAGATAGCAATAAAAAAAATGTAACGAAGTTTTTAGTGCTGCTCACAATATTGTAGAGTGCGCATTTGGCAAAGTTAAAGTAAGGTGAAGACCAATTTTTGCTTGTGCCTTACGACTAAAAATCGAGAACATTGTAAAGACAATTGCGGCTTGCTTCACATTTCACAAAATCTGTGTAGATATGAATGACGACATGCCGGTATTAGATGTTGATCTTCAGATCGATGAACCGAACGAAGAAGAAGTTGGTTATTCTCTAGTCGGAGATCAACAAACTGGAATACAATTTAGAGAAGAACTTTTCCTAATGTTTGTAAATACTGTAAATTGATAAAAAAACGTTTTAATTTTGTCATAAATAAGTTTTAATTCAATTTTGAAAGAAAAAAAAATATAAAAAAAATAATTCAGTCTTTTACTTTTACTATTCCTAAAATATTATGTATGTATATTGTATACATTTAAAAAAATTCCTTTCACACTTTTAACACCACATATACGCAACAATAAGTTTACGTAGTATACATAATAATTTTATTCCGAATCTGAAGATTCGGAGCTAGAGGGTTTTGTGAAAAGAAACCCATGTGGTTGGAAAACCCTTCTAAAAAATTAAAAAACACTTGGTTTCCTCTTTTTGCCTTTTGCATTATTTTAGATATTTTTGATACATTTTTTGGGTCGAGAATCTTTTTTTTGGCTTAAATGTCCCATCTCTTTGATAATTTCGAGTCTACTGCCTGCTACAACATGGATCTGAACTATTCCTTCGCTTCTTTGTGAAGAATGTGTAGCCGTGGTATTTGTACTGCTGTTTTCATATAAATCGGTGAATGATTGATGCATTTTCTCATCCCCGGTGAAACTATTCTGTGGGTTTTGCACATAAGCGCCACGCTTACTGGTTTTTTTAATAACTAGGCTTTTCAATAGTTAAGTTAAAGAGTGAATATATTCAAAAAGGGGAAAAATAAATCGTTTTAGAAAAATCATAAAAATGTAGTTGATATTACCTCATCGATTACTTCTTCTGTTATGAATTATGATATAACTCTATGCAATTTGTTCAAGATTTCACTTAAATTAATCATTGCTTCGTTTCTGACAGTTCTCAGCTTAAAACTGGAGGTATAATTAAGATGTTTACTAAAATTACAATTTAATTTTTACTTATTTTTGTTTGCTTTTTCAATTTCAATCGTCGTTGACTTGTATCATAATTCATAGCAGTTAATCGAGTTTATCCTAAATAATTTCAGCGATTTTCATCGTTCTAACGACAAATATTGTTTCATCTAGTTTTCTAGTTAATTACTAATTTTGCAGAATACAGACTTACGGGCAACCGTCCGATTTCGATTGATAAATAGAAATAACTCAGTAACTACATAGTCTTTTTCTTTCATAGAATACCTACCTACCTCCAGGCTCCAGCTCATATATTTTTGTAAATTTTCTCGTGCATTTCTTAAACCTAATTATTATTCTACTTGTTACATTTTTATACTAGGTAATCACAAACCCTTAACAAAAGATCATATTGAAATAAGTATTTCTTTGTCAAAATTAGCAGAACTGATCCGACATTTGATAACAATTAATGTACATATTTTCTTAAACAAATAAACCACATCTTAATTTTTAATCCCTCCCAGGTAAATTTTCGGCACTTAAGTGAAATGCATATTAATAAAAACCGTTATTTATCAAATCTTCATCGAAGCGGTACACACATAACATACCATATTCAAGTCTCTCGAGTCTCATCTAACTAAACAAACTGATGGTTTTGTATAAAAATGAGTACCCAAAATGACAATCCATATTATACAATTAGGTAAACAAAACTCTATTTATTTAATTTAATTTTTTTGTTTAGTTGTTGGTATTTCTATTTATTCTTAAATAAACAATTTCTTTTTTTTTTTTTTCGTTTTCACAAAAGATTAAATTGTTTATGATAATACACAACAAGACTAGGAAAGGAAAAAAAAAATTATGATTATTTAAGCTATTATTTATTTTATTTATTTATTTAATTTTTTTTTTAAATATAAATATTCGTTTGAATTGTCATGCATGAAATATTTACTTTATTTACTTATTTTATGTTAGTGTGAAGAATTTTTATTTTTTTTTTTGTAATATTTACTATTTCATTTAATCAACATGGCACATTCATATAGAATTTTTTTTTTTCTAAATAGGCAACTATTTGTCAAAAAAATACACATAATGTAATAAAATTAATTAAATATATATTTTAGGATAAGTTAATAGAGACACGGCCATATAGTGTTTTTGTTGTTGTTATTATTATTGTTGGTAAATTTATATAACGTAAAAAAAAAATATGGCGAAAGGAAGTTCTATAATGAGTATTTTACGTTAACGCAATATGGTAAAATAAAATTAAACAAGATAATCATTGCATGTGATAAAAATATGTAAAATATATAGTATATTGTAGTAGTACGGTATTATGAGGGAAATTATTAAATTTTCACATAGTAACGATATGAATTAGTAGCAAGTCGTACATATATAAAATTTGTTTGTATGAAAAAGATAAGTTGCGCGAATCGAGATCACAAAATCATTATGGTGTATTGTATAATTTAATTGGCCAACATGGTTGTAAAATTATAAATAAGCGCTTAATTTGTTTTGGCTCCAGGTGGTGCCATAAATTATTAACTTTCACATGGATAACAAAATCGTTTTTTTTTATTATTACTAATGATTAATAGCGAAAGCAATCAAAGGTGGTTTATCATCTCTTTATGTATGTAATCAACGTAAACAAGTTTTATTTTGCTAATTTATTTTATTATTGATCTATTGCTTTAGATATAGATTAACTGGTATAATAATTTTTGAGTTTATTGACATTTTGTAGTTATAAAATTGAAAATGGAAGGATGTCGAAATGGTTAATTATTTCTATAATTTAATGGACGAGCGCTCTGAGTACACAATGTGTACAAGAATTAAGAGGTACTAGATTGTTACTTGCAATAAAACATGATATTTAACTAGCCGAATAACCTCGATTTAATTACTACATAGAAAAGCTCCCTTATCCATGTCAGCGTTGATTAATGCAGTAAAATAAAGGCCAAAGGAGTAGTTCTAAAAAAACTTTAAAATAGTTCTTAATATTTAACTAAATGTGAGTTTTGCTTTTCTATGTGCTTGTAATGAAATAGTTCAGCGAAAGAAATTTCCTAAAATATTAAATATTTGCAAAGTTATAATAAATTGTAATATAGAAATGATGCCTTTTGTCTAATATCTATAGGAATTAGGGTTTTTACTACTTCCTTTTAATTTTCTTAAAAGCGCGGACATCCACTTTATATCAATTGTAAAAACAATTGGTCTACCTAGTGATATCACTTGTCCATCGTACAATATCACCAGCATCACACATCTTGGTTTTGTTATTTCATATTTAATTTCACTTTACAATGGTTTTGCTTACAAAATTTATTTTCCACGTTTTACTCAACTTTGTTATTTAATTTTAATTAAACTTTTAATTCAGACATAACTGTTGAAGTGGTTGGCCATGACTTTCCAGTCAAACGTTTTTTTTTTTTCAAATTTATTTTTCCTCAAGAATTTAATTTTAAATTTATTAAAGATAAATATCAGTGTTTAAATTCAAATTTCGTTCCTTTATTTATTCTCTTTTTGCGAAAGAAGAGAAAAAATATTTTGTTTTGTTTCTTTCTTCTTCTTATCTTTTGTGTTTTATATGAGGAGAGATATTTTACTTTTTTCGATTTCGTTCGAAAAAGAATGGAACGAAGATAAAAGAAGGGAACGAAAAAATGAATTTAAGCACTGATAAATATTATTGGTTAAAAAGTGTAATTACATGGAGTGCGAAGTGCCCAAGGTAAATGCAAGTTACTATTGCTTGGATTGCTCCCCGCTACGGAAAACAAATACAAAGAAGGAATGCGCTTAATCTTGAAGGAATCTGGAGGGTGTACAGCTGAATTTTTCCTGGACTCAGTTCAAATTTTCATTTGAAGCGTGGCGGACATAACCTAGAAACGCACCTGATTGCAAATATTTGAAATGATCTCGGATCGGGCCCGAAGGCGAGTGAGTATATAGGTACTTTTGCTGGATAGTACTATAAAACATATTTAATAAACGTGCACGATATCCAAGAGTCTGTCACACACACACTTGCATTTTATCTATTTCCACGGCCTCGGATAGGAATAATTAGCATACCAGTGATTCAATGCTGATTGGTTTCTTTTATGTTAGTGGTTTCTTCTGTTAATTTAAACAGTTGAATTCATTTTTATATTTTTTATATATTTAATTTAAAATATTCTTATTTACAATGGTATGTTTGATGAAATAATCATTCTTTTGCATTCGTTAAATCTCAAAACTGCTTGTACACGGTTTGTGTCCTTGCCTACGCCACTTGTGTCCTTTATGATATACATATATTTTGTAACTGAAAAAATGTATTATTCGAAAAGACAAATTTTTATTTTATACAATGCAATTTTTGTCTTTTCGAGCGCACAGCGTTTAGGGAAAACAATTCGCGTCTCCACAATTTTTCCTGAGCTTACTGATAAAATTCAAAAATAAAGTTAAACCAAATCTACTATCTTTTTGTGTTCATTTGCCCCAACTAATAATTGACGTTTATCGAAACGTTTAACACGAACAATTTACCTTCCTGGCGGTTTACTCGCCACAAGTATACTATGTGGCTTATCTTTATAAATTAAATAAGAATCACATAGTACTAATGTACAAAATATAATCAAGTTAAATTGAGGCCGTGTTGTCCAAGGTTTTTAAATAGATCAGTGAAGTGTTTCGTGAACAAATGGTCCTAGGCAGGAATGTGTTGGGTGCGATATTCTCTCGTATTACGAATTGCGAGTTTCGAGAGCTCAAAATATGCTGACAATTTCCACAAAAGATCCTTTAACCAATACGAGTTGTCTGTCGTACTTCACATTGTATGAATAACCAACACAAAAAAAAAATTGGAGTGTTTTATTGCATCGGAGAGATCAGAGAAAGGCATTTTGCTTTTTTATTTCTCGGATCGATCAATTTTTGCGTTTTGTACCCGAACAATCACCGATTTTTCGGATAGTACAGAGAAATATTTTGTGGAAAATTCAATTAAAGTCTATTGTAATAGTTATTTACGTTACCGGTAAATGCAGTGTTGCCAATTTAGTGATTTTGTCGCTAAATCTAGCGATTTTTCAATCAAAGCAGCGAGATTTTTTTTTCTTCTCGCTATTCGCCTTTAAAGCACCGCAAGAGGCGCTACGATTTTTACGAGCCAAAGGTGATAACCGGTTATTTATTTACCGCATTTACATTTAAATTGAAATATTATTGATAAATTAATTACCTTTCTAAATGAATTTAATTTTTTAATTTTTTAGTTTCCGGTTGATCACCTTCGGCTAAGTTGTAAAACCATTCACCAGATGTCAAATAGTGTGCGTGAAAAGGCGAATAGCGACTTTTTTAGCGAGATTTTTTTTCTCAAAGCGAGTTTTAACGAGTTTCCGTTTTTTTCGAAATTGAGCAAATTTATTCGAAAATTTTTTTTTCCATATAAAAAAATTATATTACTAGTTCTATGTTTTCGGTGTTCATCATGAAATCATTTTTCTTTGTCTCACATTACTAAGCATATAATCATCAGAAATTTATTCGTCCCGTTTTGGTTGCACCATCCTCTTTCTCTCTCTACTCCACATATTTTAATATTTTTATCTCTATACTCGTATTAACATTTTTAATTTTTGCCAATTCAAACCGTAATAAACTGTTATTTTTAATACTGTATAACTGAAAAAGAAAAGAGAAAACGAACAAGACAAAACGTACCTAACCTATAGAATATAGAACAAAACAATAGAGCATTTTTAACAATTCAGATTCAGTATTCATCAATTCAAATTCAAAATTCAATTAATTTCATACGAATACGATTCAGTGTTTCATTTTCGCATCTAAAAAATTGTATACTAGCTATTTGTATTGCTAATAATTATCATAATTGAAAATTGAAATTCATTTCATCGCAAAAGCAAAGGCTATTTTGCTAATAGCTATTTATATTATTTCATGTAGTGTTGTGTTACACTCCCAATCATATGAATAGGTTCACTGACATTTTCAATTTTTTCAAAAACGGTAAAACTTTTAACGGTTTTTTCAATTATGAAATCACAGAGTGCCATGATTACGTAGTTTCAGAACAAAAACTGGTATTTTGAGAGACCCGTTAGCTTTTGGTTTAGATTTAAAAAAAATGTATCAATAAAAAATGCGTCATTAGAATAGGTTCACTTAAAAAAACAACAAATGAAACATGGATTATGCTTTGGGAAACTATTATTTTTATTATTTAGTTGTGAGTGTTACCTCTATGATTTGAAATCTCTTCAAAAATCCTATTTGGGATTGAATCGTATTAAGATTTTAAGTAATTTAAGGCGAGTTCCTTCCAGACATCTATTATAGCCGCGATGAGCGACTCCTGATCTTCAAATTGCCTTCCACCCTCATAAACCTTCCTTGTCATCCATCCCCACACAATTTCAATAGTATTTAGATCAGGTGAATGTGGTGGCCATGTCAAAACTTCAATGTGTTCCGCTTGGAACCAACTTTTAATTATACGATACGTATGGGCAGGCGCGTTATCATGTTGAAAGAGCCATTGCATCGGTCCAAAAATGGTATCCATCTTCGGACGAATATTTTCCAATGGGTGTGAAGTTTTTCCCAAAAATCCCATTTTTTATATGTATTAGTTTCACACTGTTAAATTGAATTCAAATTGGAAAAAATCTGGATTCCTATTGAAAAATTTAGTACTAAAAATGTAATTTTATTACAAAATCGAAAAGATCATTCGAATAAAAATTATTTCTGGAAGGGAATAATATTATTTAGGGTCGTCGTGCAAAAAATTTAGTCAGATAATTAATTAACTAAATAAATGATCCTTTAGTATTACTGCTAAAATTGTGATTAGAAGATTAAAATATAAAACTATGATTCTTTCGGCTTTTTTATAGACAAATATATTATTTTTGATGCATTCTAATATTTACGGTTTGGTAAACCAGTGAAATAAAGAAGCATTTACTCCATAATACATCTACTCCACTCAAAAGTAGAAATATCGTTTACTCCCCCTACCCTTCCTTAAAGAAAAAACAAGAAAAATTTCCTTCGTTCTTTCGGTAGTTTGGTTTCGTACTGATAATCTCAAAAACAAAAAGTTCGATCTACTCATCAGGTAGCTACGACCAAACTACAAAAAATACAACTCGAACTGTATACGTTATATACCAGGACGAGCGTACTGGTTTGGCGAATTATTATATTCACCAAGAAAAAAACAGAAGGAAAATTTCTTTGTGTGTATTTAAAAGCCTACACTGATTTTTTAGAAATTTTGAAAATTTGTCTGTTTTTAACACTATGATTCTTTCGGCTTTTTTATAGACAAATATATTATTTTTAACGTATACGTATATTATTTTTAACGTATACGTATATTATTTATAACGTATACAGTTCGAGTTGTATTTTTTGTAGTTTGGTCGTAGCTACCTGATGAGTAGATCGAACTTTTTGTTTTTGAGATTATCAGTACGAAACCAAACTACCGAAAGAACGAAGGAAATTTTTCTTGTTTTTTCTTTAAGGAAGGGTAGGGGGAGTAAACGATATTTCTACTTTTGAGTGGAGTAGATGTATTATGGAGTAAATGCTTCTTTATTTCACTGGTTTACCAAACCGTAAATATTAGAATGCATCAAAAATAATATATTTGTCTATAAAAAAGCCGAAAGAATCATAGTGTTAAAAACAGACAAATTTTCAAAATTTCTAAAAAATCAGTGTAGGCTTTTAAATACACACAAAGAAATTTTTCTTCTGTTTTTTTCTTGGTGAATATAATAATTCGCCAAACCAGTACGCTCGTCCTGGTATATAACGTTATACAGTTCGAGTTGTATTTTTTGTAGTTTGGTCGTAGCTACCTGATGAGTAGATCGAACTTTTTGTTTTTGAGATTATCAGTACGAAACCAAACTACCGAAAGAACGAAGGAAATTTTTCTTGTTTTTTCTTTAAGGAAGGGTAGGGGGAGTAAACGATATTTCTACTTTTGAGTGGAGTAGATGTATTATGGAGTAAATGCTTCTTTATTTCACTGGTTTACCAAACCGTAAATATTAGAATGCATCAAAAATAATATATTTGTCTATAAAAAAGCCGAAAGAATCATAGTGTTAAAAACAGACAAATTTTCAAAATTTCTATAAAATATAAAAGAAATTTATTTCGGGGGATAGCGAAACCGCAATTTGAAGTTTAAAATTCGTAGCACATTTATTTCTCTGGTTAGGGAATACCTTCTTAGCTCTATGGATGGAGAATTTTATCAGCTATTTCGTGAAGTATCACAACTTGAGTCCAAATCTCTGGCAATGGCCATTAATGGCCCTTAATCAAATTCCTGCTAAACCGCAATTTGAACTTTAAAATTCGTAGCACATTTATTTCTCTGGTTAGGGAAAACCTTCTTAGCTCTATGGATGGGCAATTTTATCAGCTATTTCGTGAAGTATCACAACTTGAGTCCAAATCTCTGGCAATGGCCATTAATGGCCCTTAGTCCAATTCCTGCTAAACCGCAATTTGAAGTTTAAAATTCGTAGCACATTTATTTCTCTGGTTAGGGAATACCTTCTTAGCTCTATGGATGGAGAATTTTATCAGCTATTTCGTGAAGTATCACAACTTGAGTCCAAATCTCTGGCAATGGCCATTAATGGCCCTTAATCAAATTCCTGCTAAACCGCAATTTGAAGTTTAAAATTCGTAGCACATTTATTTCTCTGGTTAGGGAATACATTCTTAGCTCTATGGATGAGGAATTTTATCAGCTATTTCGTGAAGTATCACAACTTGAGTCCAAATCTCTGGCAATGGCCATTAATGGCCCTTAGTCCAATTCCTGCTAAACCGCAATTCGAACTTTAAAATTCGTAGCACATTTATTTCTCTGGTTAGGGAATACCTTCTTAGCTCTATGGATGGGCAATTTTATCAGATATTTCGTGAAGTATCACAACTTGAGTCCAAATCTCTGGCAATGGCCATTAATAGCCCTTAATCAAATTCCTGCTAAACCGCAATTTGAAGTTTTAAATTCGTGGCACATTTATTTCTCTGGTTAGGGAATACCTTCTTAGCTCTATGGATGGAGAATTTTATCAGCTATTTCGTGAAGTATCACAACTTGAGTCCAAATCTCTGGCAATGGCCATTAATGGCCCTTAATCAAATTCCTGCTAAACCGCAATTTGATCTTTAAAATTCGTAGCACATTTATTTCTCTGGTTAGGGAAAACCTTCTTAGCTCTATGGATGGGCAATTTTATCAGCTATTTCGTGAAGTATCACAACTTGAGTCCAAATCTCTGGCAATGGCCATTAATGGCCCTTAGTCCAATTCCTGCTAATCCGCAATTTGAACTTTAAAATTCGTAGCACATTTATTTCTCTGGTTAGGGAGTACCTTCTTAGCTCTATGGATGAGGAATGTTATCAGCTATTTCGTGAAGTATCACAACTTGAGTCCAAATCTCTGGCAATGGCCATTAATGGCCCTTAGTCCAATTCCTGCTAAACCGCAATTTGAACTTTAAAATTCGTAGCACATTTATTTCTCTGGTTAGGGAGTACCTTCTTAGCTCTATGGATGAGGAATGTTATCAGCTATTTCGTAAAGTATCACAACTTGAGTCCAAATCTCTGGCAATGGCCATTAATCAAATTCCTGCTAAACCGCAATTTGAAGTTTAAAATTCGTAGCACATTTATTTCTCTGGTTAGGGAATACCTTCTTAGCTCTATGGATGAGGAATTTTATCAGCTATTTCGTGAAGTATCACAACTTGAGTCCAAATCTCTGGCAATGGCCATTAATGGCCCTTAATCAAATTCCTGCTAAACCGCAATTTGAAGTTTTAAATTCGTGGCACATTTATTTCTCTGGTTAGGGAATACCTTCTTAGCTCTATGGATGGAGAATTTTATCAGCTATTTCGTGAAGTATCACAACTTGAGTCCAAATCTCTGGCAATGGCCATTAATGGCCCTTAGTCCAATTCCTGCTAAACCGTAATTTGAACTTTAAAATTCGTAGCACATTTATTTCTCTGGTTAGGGAGTACCTTCTTAGCTCTATGGATGAGGAATGTTATCAGCTATTTCGTGAAGTATCACAACTTGAGTCCAAATCTCTGGCAATGGCCATTAATGGCCCTTAATCAAATTCCTGCTAAACCGCAATTTGAAGTTTATAATTCGTAGCACATTTATTTCTCTGGTTAGGGAATACCTTCTTAGCTCTATGGATGGAGAATTTTATCAGCTATTTCGTGAAGTACCACAACTTGAGTCCAAATCTCTGGCAATGGCCATTAATGGCCCTTAATCAAATTCCTGCTAAACCGCAATTTGAAGTTTTAAATTCGTGGCACATTTATTTCTCTGGTTAGGGAATACCTTCTTAGCTCTATGGATGGAGAATTTTATCAGCTATTTCGTGAAGTATCACAACTTGAGTCCAAATCTCTGGCAATGGCCAATAATAGCCCTTAATCAAATTCCTGCGTAACCGCAATTTGAAGTTTAAAATTCGAAGCACATTTGTTCCTGGGGATATGGGTGACCTTATCAGCTTGATTGACACTATAACTTTCACGTTACGATTAGAGTCAAGATCATTAACAAATGCCGTGATTTCCTGTTTTTCGTGTATTTACATAGAGAATTATTTCTAATAATAAATTTTCATAATTGATTTTATTTTCTTATTAGATTAAAAATCGTATCACATACATAAACCTCATAAAGGTTTTAGTACACAAGGAATTGCATTAACTAAGTAAAAGCGTCATCTATTATTGTACTATTATATTTCGATGTTTTAAAAACCCCTCACTAAATATTTCGTATCTACTATTATTGCAGTAGGAAAAAAATGAGAAGTATTTACTGTGCTCCATTTGAAACAATACCCAAGTATATTTATATTCGAAAATTTTTGCATATTTCTGACATTTAGCTGAAAACATGTTTTTTTCCGAATGTTGGTCAAGAAAATCGGAAAATAATAAAATTTGATTTCCAACTTTATTTTCCAATTTGCTTGTCCAACTTTCATAGTAAATATTATAATAAGTCGGACATTATTGCTGAAAAAATTCGGTGTAAGTATAAAAAGGGGTTGAGTATGTATTCTTGCATTACAAAATATTCAAAATATTGCAATTATAAAATATTGCAATACAAAATCTTGCATAACAACCCAAGTATAACAAAACTGAATTCATCACCGACTTTTTTCACCAATAATGTCCGACTTATTATAAGATTTACTATGAGAGTTGGCCAAAAAAATCGGAAAATGATGAAAAAAAAAGTTGTGATACTTCACGAAATAGCTGATAAAATTCCCCATCCATAGAGCTAAGAAGGTATTCCCTAACCAGAGAAATAAATGTGCTACGAATTTTAAACTTCAAATTGCGGTTTTGCAGGAATTTGATTAAGGGCCATTAATGGTTATTGCCAGAGATTTGGACTCAAGTTGTAATACTTCACGAAATAGCTGATAAAATTGCCCATCCATAGAGCTAAGAAGGTATTCCCTAACCAGAGAAATAAACGTGCTACGAATTTTAAAGTTCAAATTGCGGTTTAGCAGGAATTTGACTAAGGGCCATTAATGGCCATTGCCAGAGATTTGGACTCAAGTTGTAATACTTCACGAAATAGCTGATAAAATTGCCCATCCATAGAGCTAAGAAGGTATTCCCTAACCAGAGAAATAAACGTGCTACGAATTTTAAAGTTCAAATTGCGGTTTAGCAGGAATTGGACTAAGGGCCATTAATGGCCATTGCCAGAGATTTGGACTCAAGTTGTAATACTTCACGAAATAGCTGATAAAATTCCCCATCCATAGAGCAAAGAAGGTATTCCATAACCAGGGAAATAAATGTGCTACGAATTTTAAAGTTCAAATTGCCGAATTTGATTAAGGGCCAATAACGGCATTTTGGCGACAAATTTGAACATAGTTTCTGATATTACACGGAATACCTGAACAAATTCGCAACCTTTTGACGTTTATTCACAGAAAAGTATTTTATAAACTAATTCTTTGTTAACATTTTTTGTATGGTGTAATTTATTTTTTTCTATTGTAATAATTGTATTGGAAATAGAATTCTTATTGGAACAAATTTATAATTTGTACTAAAACAATTTGACGTTTATTTAATGGTTCGGAGCTTTGCTTTTAAATTTAGTGCACTTATATTTGATCGAAATAGCTCGATAGGTACTAACAAAGCAAAATTAATTTAATAAATTTAATTAAACTAATTTAATGTTCGGTCTAAGCTATACTAAAAATTGTTTTGTTTTATAAAAATGCTAAATGTGTTTGTTTTATTATTTAATTCTAAAATAATACACGGTTTTACAGCACAAATTAACATTATGTTACGTTATGTAGGTATTCATTTACGAACTGAATAATGATATTTCAAAATAAATTAGCTTTGTGGTTCACATTTTTCAAATTTTCTTATATAAGTTTGAATTAAAATTATGTCCGTTTAGTACATGGATTTTAATCGAAATTTAATTTAATAATAATACATATGAAGAAACATTTTGAATTCTTAACAGTGTACAATAAGCACCAACACATGCGAAATTCAATGAGAATCCAATAGAATTTTGTTTATTCCAATAGGATTTGTATACGTATATCTGGGAAAAAAATGGGAAAAACTTCACACCCATTATTTTCCAATATGGTTTTGTATAACCCTGCTTTCATTATACCGTTTATAACTTCTAATTCGATGGTCCCATAATAACTGATTGCACCCCATATCATAACACACCCGATTTTGCTGTGTGTCTTTGAAAAAACTCGTTCCTCCTTTCTCAAATCGTGAAAGTAATATGCAAATGAATATTTGAGAAAGAAGGAACGAGTTTTGTCGAAGAGACAGAAAAATCGGGGGTGTTATGATATGGGGTGCAATCAGTTATTAGGGGACCATCGAATTACAAGTTATAAACGGTATAATGAAAGCAGGGCTTTAAAAAACCCTATTGGAAAATATTCGTCCGAAGATGGATACCATTTTTGGACCGATGCAATGGCTCTTTCAACATGATAACGCGCCTGTCCATACGTATCGTATAATTAAAAGTTGGGTCCAAGCGGAACACATTGAAGTTTTGACATGGCCACCACGTTCACCTGATCTAAATACTATTGAAATTGTGTGGGGATGGATGACAAGGAAGGTTTATGAGGGTGGAAGGTTTATGAGGTCTGGAAGGAACTCTCCTTAAATTACTTAAAATCTTAATACGATTCAATCCCAAATAGGATTTTTGAAGAGATTTCAAATCATAGAGGTAACACTCACAACTAAATAATAAAAATAATAGTTTCCCAAAGCATAAACCATGTTTTATTTGTTGTTTTTTTAAGTGAACCTATTCTAATGACGCATTTTTTATTGATACATTTATTTTAAATCTAAAACAAAAGATAACGGGTCTCTCAAAATACCAGTTTTTGTTCTGAAACTACGTAATCATGGCACTCTGTGATTTCATAATTGAAAAAACCGTTAAAAGTTTTACCGTTTTTGAAAAAATTGAAAAATTTCGGTGAACCTATTCATATGATTGGGAGTGTAAGTGTTTTGTGAAAGTTAATTACATTTTCATATTTATTTTAATTTGTATATCGGCCTGTCCGCCTGTGCCAATCTAAGTGAGGCGTCTATCGAGGCAATTTAATTTTTATATCGAACGCGTATATTAATCACGTAATATTTTAATGAGTGCAATAGCCATTTCAATGGACATTTTTCAATTTTAATTTAACCGAAATTTTACATCTGCATTTGGTAAGTAGAATCGCTTATAGTATAAATTTTCAGTAAATTGTTTTAATAATTTTACGAATTAATCTTTTAATTTTGTATTCACAGTTAATTTAATCGATTTAATCGAACTGATGATTTAATCAAACGTCGAGTCGTTTTAACCACATATAAGTGTATCGTATCGGTCTTTAAGTATTATTAAGCGAAACGCAGAGTCATTAGCTTTTATATCGGCGACTTCGAGTTGATTATACTTTTATATTCATTAAAGTGCCAGATTTTCAATAAGGTAAACGCTACTGCGAAAGTGCGTCGAGGCCGTCGACCAATTCTGAGGTTTTATAAAAGGTGAACAACTGAAATTAATTTTATAAAAGTTCAATATATTGATATATTTTTTATTTTTTGTAGATGTCAAACAAACCGGGAGATTTTCGTAAGCTACAATCTAAACAATACATTCAAACTTTTCGTGAGAATTGGTTACAGCATCCCGACTTAAAAGAGTGGCTCATATGCGTTAATGTACCGCCAGATGATATAAAACAGGCGAAGTGCAGATATTGTCACACAATTCTAGGTAATAGATTTACTGATTTAAAATTTCATTGCACTAGAGTCAAGCATATTAAATCCGTTGGTTTGTTAGCTTTGCAAAAACCCATTCCATTTAAAAAAACATCGGAAATCAACTTAACTAAACTGGCCGAAATTATGATTTCATTGTTTATTGCCGAGCATTGCTCGATATTAAATGTTAATCATCTGGGTGTCCTAGTTAAAACAATATTTAAAGATTCGAAAGCCGCTAACGGCTTTACTCACAAAACCAAATGTGCTGCAATAATAATGAATGTGCTAGAACCACATTTTAAATCTGAATTATTAATTGATATTGGTGATTCTCAGTTTAGTTTATTAATCGATGAAAGTACCGATATTAGTGTCAACAAATACTTGGGCATTGTAATAATTTATTACAGTAATTTTAAAAATAAAACTGTATCTACATTTCTTGATTTGGTGCCATTAGATTGCGGTACTGCACAAGCAATTGTTGATGCTATATTAGAATGCCTAAACCGATGCAAATTAAAATTAAAAAATATTGTATCGATTGAGACTGATAATGCCAATGTAATGGTTGGCGGAAATGCTGGAGTCATTGAATTATTAAAAATTAAATGTCCTCAAGTCATATTAATTCGTTGTGTTTGCCATTCGTTACAACTTGCAGTTTCATTTGCTTCAAAAGGCGCAATGCCAAAAGCTTTAGAATTTTTAGTCGCAGAATCGTATAATTGGTTTGCTAGATCATCATCTCGTCAAATCGAATACCAAAAAACGTATAACCTCATAAACCAGGACGAGGACCCGTAAAATTAATTCAGTGTTCGACGACTCGATGGTTATCAATTGAACGAGCCGTAAAAAGGATTTTGGACCAGTGGTTGGAGCTGGAGACACATTTCAGTATAACGGCTACTCGAGAACGATGTTATACATCTGACCAACTTTCCCGTATGTATAAAGATAAGAAAAACTTTGCTTATCTGCAGTTCATGCATCCCATTTTAACAGAAGTTCAAAGAGTTATAAAATTTTTTGAAAGTAACACGGCTGATCACAGCAAAATATTAAATGATCTGCTGTTGTTAATTAGTTTTCTTCTAACAAAAGTTGTAATTCCAACTACCAGAATTGATCCTTTATCAACTGATTTTGAAAACCATCTGGATCCAAAGCCTTATATGGGATATGCTTTTGTAAATGAAATTGATCAATTAAAAAAAAACTTAAATTTGTCACCATTAGAAGAAATCGATTTGCGATCAAGATGCAAAATGTTTGTTATAACTTTGATTAAACAACTACAACAACGACTTCCAGAAAATATAAAAGTTTTAAAGAAAATTAATTTGATAAGTGTAACAGCTATTTTGAAGCGCCAAAAGGAACCCATTACAGATCTTCTGGTAGAATTTAGATATTGTCGGGATAAAATCACAAGAATCGAAAGCCAATATGATCAAATATGTTTAGTGAAATGGATCGAAATAAACGATACAAAAAAATTCTGGGCCGAAGTCAATAATTATAGAGACGCAGGTGATGTAAACCCATTTAAAGATTTAGTAGATTTTGCAAAAGCTTGTTTAGTAATGCCAGTCAGTATCCAACGCAGATGTGGAAAGAGTTTTTTCTGCAATGAACATAATTAAACCCAAGTCTAAAAATAGAATGAAGACAAAACTTTTGAAGTGTTTATTGACAATACGTTGTGGTTTAAAAACATCCTGCAAAAATTGCCATACTTACGAAATACCTAAGGAAGTTGTACAAAAAATTGGCACAATGGAATCATACAAAGGAAGTGAAGAGGATCTAGATGATATTATTGATATTATTTAGTTTTTTAAAGGCTGAATACAACTGTGTTATGAGTTATGATTGTTTTATAGTTTAAAGTAATTTTAAGAGTCCAGTAGACTAAAATTGAACTGATAGTCATTAGTAAATAATTTTTTTTTTTTTTTTTTTGATAAATTACATATATACATATGTATCTATTATTATTCTTTAATAATTATATTATTTTTCAGTAATTCTATTTTGTACTAATGTATGAAATATTAAACATTTTGTTATTATTTTTAAATTGAATTGATATGAGCATTTAAAATATTGTTCGAAATAAAATTTATATGGTATGTTTAAAAAATTTAAAAAACGTAATCAAAATCTTTTCTTTAATTTAATATTTATATGCAAATCGATTATTTGCATCATTGTTCTTTTCTTTTAGAAATAAACTTGGTTTTTTCATAACTATACAAATTACTAATTATTAACTACAAAGGAATCTGTAACCGGAAAACTACAAAGGAATCTGTAAGTCTATCGGGACTGACATTTCTTTCCTATCCTTCCTTTTGTGTTATATGTAATGGGTGTACGGTGGGCCAGGAGTTATCCTGGAGACAGGTTTAGGCTTGGTCATACATTCCAATCAATCAACCTTCAAATCAACTTTGTGATTTAATTTTAATTAAATTTTTTTTACAGACTCACTGTTGTTATAGGGATGGAAACAGAAAACTACATTGTATTTTGTTGACAAATTTTCATTTGATTTTATAAAAAAATAGAAAAAAATTATTTGATTTCATCGTACAAAATTTCGAAGTTTACACAACTCTTTGAGGCAAACATTTTTTCCTTTCAGTAGTCCGCCTAGTTAGATGCCCTGAATTATTTCGAAAAATATAAACTGCTAACATAAAGCTGCATTGAACTGATTTATTTCTTGCAGTAAGGAAAATTAATCAAATAACTCATGAAACTATGAATTAATAATTTAAATTTTATTAAGCCTTAAAAGAACACCTTGAAATAAATCAATAAATTTTTGAGAGTTGGTAAAATTTTGGAATATTATTAATAAAATAAAAGCAAAATAGGTTTTTCTTTATCAGGTTCCTAGAAAATTACGAAAAACCGTATGTATGGAATTCCATACATTGAAGCATGTGAAGTTAGCCCAGTTTTTTAGGCCAGAAAAAATAAAAATGTTCATCAGGGCCTTATTGCACCAATTAATTTTTAAATTATCATAATTTTTGATAATTTTCTGTTGTACCAAATTGAAATTTGATAAGTATTTAATCGAGTTATATTAAGTGATAAGCACTCACTTATCAAAATTAATTTTTTCGTAGTTCTGTTGCACTAAAAGTTTTAACTTACCAATAATCTACTATTTTAATGATAACTTATCCAAAATATCAATAAGAAATATTCGCTACTCAAATAAATTGAATTGAGTGCTGCAAATGGTACTTTTTTCCTGTTTTTGTAAGATGAGAACTTTTGTTCAATTTTAAAAGAGTACAAACATATTTTTCAAAAAAATTATTTATTATTCAAATGATTATAAATGATAATAACAATACATACATGTAACAATGTGTTTTCAAGTGTATAACAACTTTCAATTTATTCGCTTTGCGTTATTTGGTTTTGATGTTAACCGTTCCCTAGTGGCAATAGCTTCAGAAACACCGCCAGCTTCAGGGACACTACCAGCTTCTGGAACACCACCAGCTTCTGGTAATGGTAAGCCCAACCCTTCTACTATAGCTGACTCTGAACCCAGGATGTCCAAAATTTCCTCGTCCACACAATCAAGTTTGGCTTGTTTGCCACCACCAGTGCCTGTTTTTCTGACATTATCCCTTTTAGCCTTAAAAAAGTATTTTGTTTTCAAACTTAATTTTATATAATAATATATAACCATACTAATGTTCTGCTCTTCCATTGACCAAATAAGTGGTCGCGCGCGTAAATGCAACAACGGTTAGCTTTTACTAATCCGAGTGACTTTGCCTTATTTAATACTTCCGTCCACGCTTTAATTGTATCACCTTTTCTTTTGAATTATTTTGGAATGAACCAAATAATACAGCCTACTAATTTAATTTTTTTTTGTCTGTTTTGACGTTTTTCCGCGAAAGGGTTGCTATCTACGGTGATTTTGATGTTTGATTTAGTCGTTAAAACGTTAATTTAAACGAATTGAAATAAATAATAATTTAATTTTAATAAAAAAATTGTACTTAACATTTCAAGCTAAAACTGTATACTCCACTCAACGTTAAATTTGATTTTTAGCACTAAACCTATGCGATATCTATATCAGGAATATCGTCAATATAAGTAATTCAATTTTTTGAAAATAACAATATCTATGAAATAATAATTCAATTCAAATAATAATAAGAAACTAAAAATTAAACTATAATAAACTTATTTTGTGCTACTTGGATTCTGATCTGATCGTTTAGATTCTGCCTTTGACCGTTTCCTTTGCCGATCTTTTGCAAGTTGGAACCACTTTTTGATAATGGTAACCACTTCATCACGCGATGTACTCGGAATTTTTTTTTCTGTTGAGTCTATAAAACAAAAATACAAGTTAGTTTGAATGATAAGATACTAGGTTTTCTGGTACTCATACCTATTAGAAGTTTTAATATTAAATAGTCCTTAACTGCAGTACTTCCATGCTGACCAAATCACGAGAACTTTGTATCGACTTCGTCTATTACGACTATTTTAGTAAAACTTGCTCAGATCATGATTCTGTTGGGAGTCAAATAGTTTTGTCAATAGTTTTTACAAATTGTTTTTCTATTGCCTCGCTCTCCTTGGATTCCGATTCTAAATCTTGGAATTGCAAGGCTGCTTTGCAGGGAATGTCGATAGTGAGATTTTTAATTTCGCTTAATATAACTAGCTCCCTCAATATTGTTCGTTGGGTGATTTTTATATCCTTGCACATATCCTTCACTGTTTTGATGTTTTGAATTCTCTGCTCTACATTAAGTTATTTTGCTAAAAAGTTATTTTGTTATTTTGCTAAACAACATTAAAAAAACTTAACGGTAATTATATACTTTTAAAATTGAAATACTTTCTGGGCATATGTTTTCCATAATTGAACCATGTAAATAGTAGCTGTTCAGGAGATTGTTCAAATTTATTATTTTTTTCGGTAGAAGTAGTTGGCATAATCTTCATTATTTTTAAAAATTATGGTATCCGAATTCTTCGTCTGAGGCGCAAAATTCATCGTTGATTGTAGAGCTGGTTCTTTGTGAAGGGCCCGCCATCCGCTATAAAATTTAGAAAAGTTCAAAGTATTTTTTTAAACCAAATAATAAAAATTTGAAGATACTTTCAGAATCTGAATTTCTTACCATTTGCTGACGGGATAAAAAGAAAATTTAATGCAATAAGCGTAAATAAAACATATACGAATTATTATTTAGTGAAATAATTTTATATTGAATTAGATTGACTTCAAATTCCTCTATTGCTTTATGGGTGGTTTGCACGTGTATGTAATGGTGGACACGCTCGGCGTACACCCATAATTCTAATACCGGCCGAGGCAATGGACGCTTGCCGGTGGTACTAGGTTTTACTATTCACTGATAAGTTTCACAATAAAGTTGTACACATGTATTTGTATTCTTATACTGTTTATTTATTATTTGATAATTTAATCCGCACCGTAATATAGAAGCGGGTATGATACTCTTGGGTTTGATGGCCTTGGATACTTATTTTTATTAATTACGTTGCAATTTTTATTTATCGGCGAGAGCTAAATTTCGTGCTCCGCTTGTAACGGTTGCAAAGTTATTGTTTTTTCTATTCACCAATTTTTCTTATGTGCGCCGTTTTGTTTTGGCGGCGCCTATGCGATTTGCCCGAGTGTCTTTGGTGAATTCACCACGCCGTGCGAATGAGTGCCGGGAAACGTTTGATCTACTAAACCTAGGTGTCACTCCGGTGAATTTAGTTATTTGTGCCGGTGTACGGAATGTCATGACATCTTGTTCTGTCTTGACAATTACTTGTCAGTCGTTTCAAGTGTCATGACACTCCGCGACCGCCGCAAAAGTGATTTACTGATTTGCTTATGGATTTGGAAAAATGAATAGGGTGGTTAGTCAAATACCTCGTAATTCTTGCTTTATAAACTTTGTTTGTTATTATCTTTGATTACAGGTTGGTTGGTACCACCACACACCCTCTCGCCAGTGAATTTACCTATGAACGATACGATATTCGCGTAGCGTGCGGGCTTTTTTGTTTGTCTCCCGACTCTCGTTGTTGATGATATTGGTGTGGTGTCGGTTGCGCTCTGTGTTTTTAGGCAAGACTTCTTGCTGCTGGCGTTAAGGTGGTTTGGTTTGCTGTTTTGCGTTTCCTGTTCTTGGAGGTTGAATCTTACTGTTGGTTGGCGTGTTTCCGGTTCGTCCTGTGCCGCTGGTGGTTTGATTGCTTCTATGGGTTTTGCTGGTATCTCCGACGTGTCTTGTTCGTCTATCAGATAACACGGTTTTAGCCTGTCTATCGAGATCCTGCATGGTTTGCCGCGCACGCTGGTTAGGAAAGCTTTTTCCTTTTTCTCTATCACTTGGAACGGCCCTTCGTACGGTGGTTGTAATGCTCTCTTGCAGAGGTCGGTTCTGATAAATACGTGGTAGCAGGTGTTTAATGCCGTTGCTACGAATATTTTGGGATTCGCATGTCGGGATGGAGGCGCCGGTCGAACTTGCTCTTCCATTGATGCTGATGCTACGAGCACGTTGTCCAGGTATACAAAACAGTATGGCAGCCCTTGTAACGTGGCGTGCATAAACCGTTGGAACGTGCTACCTGCGTTTCGAAGCCCAAACGTCATCCTTGTGAATTCGTATAGCCTGAATGGCGTGGAGATGGCCGTTTTTGCGATGTCCGCGGGTTCAATTGGGATCTGGTGATACGCTCTCACTAGATCCAGGGTGGTGTATATGCTTGATCCTGCCAATTGCTGCGTGAAATCCGTGATGAACGGGATTGGGTATCGGTCCGGTACCGTGACGTTGTTTAACGCCCGATAGACCCTGCACGGTCGCCATTCTCCGTTCTTCTTTTGTGCCAGGTGGAGCGGGCTGGCCCAGGGGCTATCGGAACGCCTGCAGATTCCTTGGTCCAACATGTACTGGAATTCCGTTTTTGCAATTTCCAATTTAAGCGGGCGAATACTGGAGGACCCCTGGTCACGATGTGATGCGTCACTGGGTGTGTTGGCTGCTCGTTAGCCTTAATTTCGCTGCTGGTCATTTGCCGAAATTTTTTCAGTAACCCGCTGATCCGTTCGTCGATTCCCGTCTCGGTTATCCAGCGTATGGTTGGTACTGCTTCGGTGGTTCTCGAAGCCACTGCGAAGAGCGAATTCATCGGGTCGATTAGGCGACCGTGTCGTATATCAACGATGAGCCCCGTGTGCTTTAAAAAATCCGCGCCGATTATTAGCATTGTCACGTCTGCGACAATGAATGTCCATTGGAACGATCTCCTTAGACCGAGATCCAATGTGACTTGTGTCCTGTCGAACGTTTCTATCTTTGCCCCGTTTGCTGCGTAGAGCTGGAATTCGCTCCCCGGCTTGTGTTTTTTCTTTTGGTCTCGGCACCACCGATACGTCGGCTCCAGTGTCGATCAGATAGCTGATGTGCGTGGTTTTGTCATGAATTTTGAGGCGACAATTTTGCCCGTCACCTTGGCACGTCGCCGTGTGCTTCGGTGATTTTATTTTTTTTCCTTGAATTCTTGCCATTCCGGGCAGGTCGGACGGCAATTGCGAGCGGCTTCCTTAAACCTGTAATTGTAGAAACATACGCGTGGCGTGTCGTCCTCGTCTTCTTTGTTTTGGCCCGGTGTTGAGCTTCTCGGTGGTCCTCGTTGTGTGGGTTGTCCCGGTGTTGTTCTACTCGGTGGCCTCCGCCTTGTGGACTGACTCCTCGCTCTATGGTTATTATAAGTCCTACTGCTTTGCCCGATCTCCATTTGGTCCATTCTGCTCATGATGGCATCGATCCGGTTCATCAGGCGCGACTCCAGGCTACTTGTGGCTGGTGTGGGTCGCGAGTATCTCCTGCGCTCGTAACGGCAACCTCTTCATCCAAATTGTCTTCACTACGTCGTCGCTGACCGCGGATCCACCGCTGGCTTTCAGTTGTCGGAGCAATTGGGTTGGCTTCATATCCCCCAACTCAATGCCCCGCAAAAGACGGTGGATCTGTGTCTGGCAAGACTCGCCCAGTCGCTCTAGTATGGCTCTTTTTAGGTCCGTGTAAGGTGTGCATGATATCAGCCCGATAATCACATCGCTCACTTCGTTGCTGACCTTGTCGTTCAAGGCGCACAGCAGGTGGTGGTATTTTGTGGTTTGGCTGGTTATCCGGCTCAACCCGAACTGCGCCTCTACCATGTGGAACCACAGTCGGGGGTCCTGCGATTGCAGTGGTACTATACGCACTGCTATGGCGGACATCGCCGCGGCGGGCGTATTTGTTGTTTGCGATGTTGTCGTCGCGTCGCGTGTTTCTGGCGCAACGGTTGTTCGCCGTGGTGGCATGGATTCGGTGGCTAACGAGGTGTTTCCCCCCGTTGAACCTTCGATCAACCTCTGTGCCGCTGCTTGTATCAGTCTTTCCAGGTCCGTGTTCTACGTGGTAATCGCGTTCGTCGCCTCCGGCGAATCGAGCGATCGGTCTTCGTGCGACGACGTAGCATCGTTCACAGGCAACTGGTCGTTGGGATGCATTGCTCCCTTGTGGCTGTTGCACTGGCACTTCACTAATTTCAACCGACGATGGGTGTGGTTGTAACAAATATGACAATAAACAACGAAACTACTGAATTAAAAGTCAAGGTGAGTAATTTGTGCTGACAATGTAATTTTTATTTAAAAAAAAAATTGGTAAATATCAAAACAGATGAAATGTCGTGAAAAGAATGTTTTCCTGGAAAACTTCGGAATCACTTAAATATCTCTAACGTATGATGTGAGCAACAAAAACTTCCAAACGTTTGACAACAAAAAAAATTTTTACGAGCCCCGCTTCACTTTTGTGTTCGGAGTTATGTGGGGCGACGCCGTACGGACACCACTAAAGAATTTACTATGTCCCAACACTCAATCGCACGACGCGGCGAACTCAACCGCACGCACTTTAAAAAAAAGTAAGGGTACCGACAATTGTACCGCGGAAAAAAAAAATGTGGTGAACAAAAAAAAAAAAAAACGATAGCTTTGCTTACCCCTTTTACAAATTTTTTCTGGCCCGAATTCCGCTCCTTATGGATGGCTGTTGATGGTGTGTTTCCGGTCAACCCTAGTGGGGAGCGGTTGGTTTCGTCCTGGTTGTCCTCCGTTACTGTTTCTTCTTTATTTTTTTGGTTTTCTTTGACTGCCTTCTCGTGGGCACTTTTTACTACTCCCGTATTGTCGCGGCCGTATACACGGTGAGCAGCTGTGTGGTGTTAGTATTCCACGTTGGGCTTTGTTTATTTCTAAGCCTTCACCGGTTATGGGGTGTTCACGCTCCGGTTTGTAGAGTCCTGCGCGGCCTGTGCCGCTTCTGTTTCCGTGATCCGGCACGATAATATCGTGGCGCCGATCACGTCGGGGTCACCACTTTATGGGTGGTTTGCACGTGTATGTAATGGTGGACACGCTCGGCGTACACCCATAATTCTAATACCGGCCGAAGCAATGGACGCTTGCCGGTGGTACTACATTTTACTATTCACTGATAAGATTCACAATAAAGTTGTACACATGTATTTGTATTCTTATACTGTTTATTTATTATTTGATAATTTAATCCGCACCGTAATATCGAAGCGGGTATGATACTCTTGGCTTTGATGGCCTTCGATACTTATTTTTATTAATTACGTTACAATTTTTATTTATCGGCGAGAGCTAAATTTCGTGCTCCGCTTGTAACGGTTGCAAAGTTATTGTTTTTTCTATTCAACAATTTTTCTTATGTGCGCCGTTTTGTTTTGGCGGCGCCTATGCGATTTGCCCGAGTGTCTTTGGTGAATTCACCACGCCGTGCGAATGAGTGCCGGGAAACGTTTGATTTACTATAACCTAGGTGTCACTCCGATGAATTTAGTTATTTGTGCCGGTGTACGGAATGTCATGACATCTTGTTCTGTCTTGACAAGTAATTGGTCAGTCGTTTCAAGTGTCATGACACTCCACGACCACCGCAAAAGTGATTTACTGATTTGCTTATGGATTTAGAAAAATGAATAGGGTGGTTAGTCAAATACCTCGTAATTCTTGCTTTATAAACTTTGTTTATTATTATCTTTGATTACAGGTTGGTTGGTACCACCACAGCTTCATCAAAAATTTCATCGGAAGTGCAGTAAATATTCAAATTCGAAGGTGCTAGAATGTTTTTTTTTATATTACGAATTTGAAATATTCTGTTATTAATACAACAGAAGTTGTTTAGTGGTAGAATTCAAATTGTATTATTTTTAAATAATACCTCGCGGTATGAACTTGTTCTATTCGTATTGTAGTGTAGCAAAAGGTTTAATGTCGTAAGTTTTAACGATGTGCGATTCAGCTTCAAATAGTCGATTTTTTAGTTGCTGTAAAGGGTGTGATTTTTCCTTTACTAATCGTTTGTAATATTGCATGCGGTTTTCAAATTAAAATGCGTTGTAGTTGTTCACATTAAAGAATTTTAAAACATCTTGAGAAATATGAATTAAGATGTGGACATTGTATGATACCGATTGTTCACCGTAGGTAATGTTTAGGAAACTCTTTTACATATTTTTGAAGCAATTTGTCTTTGTTCATAATGCATCATTATCATCGGAAAATATTCTAATTGCGCAAAACTATAACAAGAAATCGTTGTTCAAAGTTTCATTTAGTATTCCTTCTAAACAGAAGGTGCCTTCCACCTATCTAATTATCTCAACGATTGAGGCTTTCTTTCAAATTTCTTTGGTATGCACTGTTTAATTTTTTGCATTCTGTTCTTCAATTTGGCACCTAGATAGTAAGAATGTTTCTTTTCTAATAATGGTCCAGTATCGCATAGTCTGTCGCATTACTCCAAGCAGGACACAGTGCATGTAGTCTACTGGAAATTGATCCACACACCCAACATCAATTTCCTCTATTTTCTTATGGTGCATTAAATCAATTCTGTTCCGAAATCCAATATTAGTACGTAAAGGATTATTAATTTCAGCAAAAACTACTCTTCGGTTTATATAAGGTCCTTTCACATGGCATTTCGTGCAACCGTAATATCCGCTGTGTCCTTTCACATGCAAAATCAAGGATCTGGCAGGAGCATCACAAGTAAATGCTCTTAAAATATTATTATTTAGAATGCTATTTGATGTAATATTTTTTACTTCATTCCGAGTAAGCTCCTATCAAAAAAAACTTCCTCAAATCCATGTATATTTCCTAATATTGGCCACAGTTGGCTATTACAGCTTTTCGTTAGTGAAAGACCATCTATTCCAATGTCTAATTTTAATTCAGTTCGTCGAGATTTTATGGGAATTTAAAATTCTTTTAATATATTTTTCAAAACCGAAATGTGTTGTATAATCCATCACATAAAGAAATAATTTCAGTTTTTTTACCGTTGATTTTAAAGTTCTGCAATCTTTTGGTAATGATGGATGATAATTTCTCAATAACGCAAATAATGCATTCATTGCGTCGTTTGTTGCATTGTACTTTATGCACTACTTCGCCAAATCACTCTGTAAATTGCAACTATTTATATCACTTTCCGCTTCATATTCATCAACACCAAAGCTTGTCAACATATCATCTTCGACAGGTGCATCTGAAGTAGGTGCGCAGTATTCCGAAACACATAATCATCATCTGATTTTTTTCTATGTTTCTTACTTATTTCTTTAGCTTTCGAACTATCAGCGAATGATAATAGACTATTCACTTCCTTATTAATTTTTTTATACATGTTTGGGTTTATTTATTACCCAAAATTGTAAATCCGAACTAAAACTAAAAATTAAAAGTCAGAGAAGGGATATTTAAATATGTTCAAACTGCCGCCGCGATGGCACAGTGGTTACCAGAGCTTGCTTTAAGTTTCCGGTAAAAGTATGGGTACAGGCAAAACCAACACAAATGTCTTTATCCCGTAAAGTGCGTCGTGGAAAAAGTTGTATGACAAGAGTGGTGTGTTCCAGCGGACCGCAATTTTATATTAATTATTTTTTGTTCAATTAGAACGATACTAAAAATTTCGATTATGAAGATATCAAAAATTTCAGAAAAAAATCAAACGGAGTGGGGATAATTTTTGTTTTTTGTAAAGTAGAGCGGTCCCAGGGCCGCACAACGCTCTTTACGGGTTATACAAGCCCTACTATTGCCATACAAACACATAATAAAACCTACTATTTCTGAAAGTATTAGTGTCGTACGTAATACAGTGTAATCTTTACATACTTCGATTTCAAATTGTACTTTGTATCAAAAACAGGTTTTGGTACAGTTGTAGATTTGCTGATTTCTGAAAACATTTAATAACATTTTTAATTGATAAATCGAGTTTATTAAACAGTGTAAACGATTGTTTATTTAACTATCACAAATAGACTAAGACTTTATTAAAAATACCTTTCAAACAATTAACTTTGGACAAATCAAAATTTGATGAAATCCAACAAATTGTCATAGAAAATACTAGTGGTTTGAATAGCAGAGATTTGAAAAATTTGTTCAATCAAATATTATTTTCTGTTTTGAGTAAAAATATTAAAGGTTTAAAAAATAGAGACAATTATCGTCGAAAATTGCAAAAAATTGTTAAATCGAAATATTTTATTGAATCTTTAAAGGAGAAATTTGATAAAAGTAAACTTAATTTACAACCATATAATTTTAATTTAAGCAATAATCAATCTTCCGATTGCGTAGAAATTGATAATTATGAATCTCCTCTATGTTGTGAATAGTTTTATCCGATGATGATGTTTTTCGAATGGCCGAGCCAAAAATACGACAACGTAAACAGGTAAACGTAGGTCAACAAACATGTTCACCGAAGCAATCGGACAATTAAAAATCTCCAATGAGATTTGGTATCCTAACATTTATTCTAGCATTGTAGCCAATGCGTTATCCGAGGAAAGTGGCTGTTTAATTAACATTAAGTCTATTGATTACGGCAGATATGGTATCAGTATTCATGCTTACTGTGACCACACTAATTGTAAGCAATATAAATTAAAAAGCTTTAATTAAAGGAATTTTTGATATGTATTCTATAAACGTGCCCAAGTGTCACAAACAATTAAAAAATCGGCAGTTAAGAGGTGTCGGAAAAATACGCCGAGCAGGTTTATGAGAAGATGGTCGTAGACGAACATGAAGGCTTTGTAAATCTCTTAAAGCTCTTAAAGCAGCAGATAATCATTCAAATGATTTAAGTGACATATCGAAGAATAGTGGCTTAGTACAAAAGTTTTGTATAAAACCATCAATAAAGTATGCTATGTATTTGGATGCTACTGGAGGTTTAATAAGAAATACACTAAACACGGAAGCATGTACATTTTATTACGCTCTTGTTGCTCCAATTAAACTGCACGACAATGAACCGAACGATCCATTTTCGTTGATCGATATGGTTAGTTTAAGCCAAAATTTGGGCACTTATTGGTGGTTGGTTAAGATTAAAGCCCCAGCCACAATGCATCCGTTCCGTTCCGTCCCGTTTTTCAGTCCAATTTAAATTTTGACATTTTCTATGTAATTTAAATGAAAAGACGGAAAGGTTAGTCACAATGAGCGGAATTAGACGGGCGGAGACGTAAAGATTTTTTTAAAAAATTAAAACTTTACGGAAGAACGGAAAACATAACCTATTCTTTGACAGTAGGTAATCAAAAGCGCGCAATACAGTAACTATATATTTTATATTTTATTGATACATTACCAAAATGGATCACTACGAAATGTTTGAAATTTTGGTGGATTTATATACGCTCTTTAAAATTTACTAAAAATTCCAAACAAAAAGAAGGTGGCGGGTACGCCCATTAAACAATGTAATATCAAATAACGGAGCGGATGCATTGTGACTAGCGAACGGTAAAGGCGGAATGCGCGTCATTTAACGAAAACGGGACGGAACGGAACGGATGCATTGTGGCTGGGGCTTAAGACCATACCGAATTGAGATTCAAAACCAATTAAAGGTACGTCCTATTATTAAAACCATCGTTATTGATTTTAGTTTTGCGCAAATAAATGCAGTTTTAGATGTATTTAATAAAATGGATATCGTACAGTACTTGAATTTTTGGCATAATTCATTAAATTCAAAGCACATAACATTGTTGATGTCCGCTTGTGAGTTTCGCATTTGATGCATTGTTTGACGGCAGATGTCAATAAATGTATTACGAAATCAAACAGAAGCAACAAAATTGTTAATAAAAATATTTACAGTAACAGAACTGTGGAAGACTACTTTTTCATTATAAAACGGCGAATGGGTCTTACAATTTCTCTTGGATCCAGCAAAGCTGTAAAGATTCATGAAAGAGATTGATCAACGTACCCAAAACTAAAGAGAGGCTTCAAATTGTGAAGAAATATTTAGCAAACAATATGAATGCTCACGATAAAACGTTGGTAACGATCCTTGACGAGGAAGAAAGGTGGCGTGGACCACCCAAAACTTTGAAAAGTTATTTTTCACAAGATTTAATCAAACAATTAACTACCTCGGACAAGAACGAGAGAAGAATTTCCATAATCGAGTATTTAGCTCCCGAAAATATTCAAAATGAAATACCAAAAAATTTTAAAAATTTGGAAACATACCATTTCTGTTTTTTAAAGAACGGATCGCTTAAAAATGATCATTATCATAATGCTTGTGCGTTTGATGCATTTATACAATGCATTATAAATACAGATTCCAAAGATTTTTAAATCAACGAAAAACACTTTTCTGGTTTAATAAATGGTTTACTAAACTCCAAAGAAGATTCTGCAAAAGTTCATCGGCATGCAATATTAGCCAAACTTTATGGATTAGAGTGGGATTGTACGGCGATCATTGTGAAAATCTCCACTCACTTCTTAAGAGAAATAAACTATTCCAGCATTTAGACAATGTCAACATGTTAGGCATGCAAAATAGATTGAATAGACCAATACAAATACATCCCAATTGACTTGCAGAAGTTGAATAAACTCAGAATACTAATGATCCAAGATTGCATCAAAGAACCAGATGTTCTTTATTGCTCCTGTAGTATAGAAAAAACTATAAATCAAGTTTTTTCTGGTCCAGTACTTTTCGAGTACTGTGAGTCGACCATAGAATCAATCGAGAGTGACAGTATCTCTAATACCGTCAACATTAACAGTTAATATGGAAATATTTAATTTGACTGGATTTTTGTTAGTTACATCTTACATATATCAGACAAAATTCTCATTATATTGCTTATTGTCACCACAATGATAGATGGGAAAAGTACGACGGTTTAATGGATCCTGCTACTAATGTGAAATTTCCTCACACCCACAATGTTATTCCGCATTTATTAGTTAAATTAAGAATAAGCCAAAAAAAAAAAGATTTCGGAATATTGATGGGATGTACTGCATAAAATCCAGACCCCCACACATGTTTTTTTGTCTAGTAAGGTTAAATGATTGCAGAAATTGTCTTGCATTTTTATTTTGAAGCTCAGCTGATCAGAATGTTCAACCAGACAAAAGCTTTGAGAAAATGGTATAAGATGTTGGTCCAATTTCTGACAATTTTTAGTATATCTGATGTCTCCTATCTTTTGCTAGAAACGTCTTGCATTGACATTTTCTTATGATTTTACGAAGAGGAGAAATTGTTAAGAGTTCTGCAATTCAGTTTATAAGGAAACGTATATTCTTTACTTATTTTTTCCATTTGTTTACAAAATGACATCGCTTCATTTTAACATGAACTGTCAGATTGTCAGAGTGAAGTAAGTTAGTAATATTTAGTGTTACCAAATGTGTATGATGAATTGAATGGTCGAATTTACGTTCAGTGTCGTGTTCAACTCATCATTTATTCTCCCCTTTTTATGTGAAGTATTTTTATTCTGTCATTACCTGTTCATCTCGCGTATTGGAAGCAACCATTATCTAAACAAAACACAATTGTAATACATAACTCTTTAAGCTTTAAACAAAGTGGGAATAAATAAATTGTAACCTAAACCGAGTTCAATTGTATTATTTGTGTTGTGAATTAAACCTGTTTCACTAGTACATACCAATTTGTACATTGTGGTCCTTCGAGCCGGATCCCTAAACCGCGGATAAAACGCATTTTTTTATCAACCAGTTCAACCTTCAACCATTTTAGATCGTAAAGAATTATCAGATTTGTTACAGCCACTGGCGATCGGGTTACAACCAACCATTATTATTGTGAATTCAACAAGCCATTTTGTGTGCATTTTGATCAGATACATCACCAACAACGTGTTCAACCATAGTAGTCGCCATTTTCAAGACTTATAATTTAATTATCCACAGTGAAATTTTAAGACAATTTTCTAAATACGTACCTATTATTTTTGTCTGTTGTTCATTGTTGCTAAACCTTAAACTTGTTTCACTCATGTTCGTTTCGGTCATTATTTGATAAGTTTTGCTGCGACCGCATTAAAATGGAGGCATTGGCGAGGCGTAAAGCAGTGATCAAAGGACAGCTCACAAGAATTTCTACCTTTATAACTACTAAGAGTAAAGTTGCTACTTATGAGGAATTATCCATTCGTTTATCAAAAACGCATGATTTTTACAATTAATTCATTGCGATTGAAGATCAAATTTTTCATTTAGATAAGGAAGCTGTTTCGGGAATGGAAGCAATTGACGACATTTATTTTTCAATTACTGCAGAACAACAAGCTCTCATTAAGAGAGCATCATCGTTAAGAACGAATCCGCGCGATGATGCCGACGAACCCGTGTTGAATGTAACCCAAAGTAATTTTTGCTCAGGAGCCTAACCAAGCGCAAATTTTAGTGATAAATAAAAAAATTATTATTTGCTTGCAGTATGCTAGAAAAACGTACGTCCATATAAAAAAAAAATTGTAGTAAGCGTATGTCTATTACTTATAATGTTTTTTGTTTACAAAATATATGATACTTTGACAGTTTTCTGTAATTTGTTTATAACATTTGTTGGCGTGTATACATTAAGACATTAATTTTCGAGAGACCGAAGTTATTCGCGTTCAGTATAATTATATGTACTTATTTATAATGAGTGCTGTAACAGTGGCTGCATTGCATTTCGAGAACACTCATCACATGAGGATATTACGAAAAAGAATGAGGGATACGATGAACCCGTTCGATATCCCGGAATATAAGTAAGATTTAACTTATTATTTGAAGATTATTTATTTGAGGAATTTTGCTCAACTTGTTTTAAATTTTAAGGTTCAAGGAGATGTACAGGCTCCCAATAAACTTGGCAAAAAATTTTATTGAAGAGGTCCGAGATGTGGGTGATATAGTTGACACCAAACTAAAAGTGCCCCTTCACTTAGAGGTAGTTTGGTATTTTATTTTTGTCATATTTAAGTAAAATATATGTGTTTTTTATTTAAGATATTACCGGTCCTCAATTTTTTTGCTAGTGGTAGCTACCAAAGAAGAGTCGCTTGTGACGCGATGGCTTTTATGAGTCAGCAAAAAATATCAAATTGCGTGAGGAAATACGCTACTTTAATAACGGACAAACTGTCTGGAAAGTACATACGATTTCCTCAGACGGCGTTCGAAATCGAAGCTACTAAAACTAGGTATAAGTACAATATACACACATTGTTAATTTTATTTATTGTTTATACATAAGTTTAATTGGCAATTTTTCGTACAGTTTTCTTGAAGATCATGGTTTTCCAAATATTATTGGAGTAATTGACGGAACTCACATCGCTCTAACCGGACTTAAAAAAGAAGTGGAACATGCGTACGTCAACCGGAAAGGGTACCATTCTATAAATACACAATTGGTGAGATTTTATTTAATTTAAATTATTTATTTTTTGCAGTATTTATAATATCTAAAAATTATACATTTTAGGTATGCGATAATAATTTAAGAATTCTTAACTGTAATGCAAGATACTGCGGGTAAGTGGACAAAATTGTAAACATTTTATCTTGTATGTACTGCAAAAACTGAAATTATCCGTTACAGCTCCATACATGACAGTTTCGTATGGGGTTGCAGTCAATGTTTTGCGTTTCTCCAAATAAGATATAGGCAAGGTGAACGACGGGAATGGTTGTTAGCTAATGAAGTTTATAACTTTCAGAAAGTATTATTTATCTTATTTGTCTTTATTTACCTTTCTTCTTGAAGGTGACAGTGGATATCCACTGCAGCCATTTCTTTTAAACGCAGTCAAAAATCCGAGGACACCTCAAGAAGAATTTTACAACCTGCACAGCACAACAAAACACGTAGTAACATAGAACGATGTATTGGTTTACTAAAAAATCGATTTCGGTATGTACTTATATGTAATTGCAGATATCCTTAATAGACTAACTTTATTCGAATCTTTCAGCTGCATCCTGGGGGAGCGAAAATTAAGGTATGAACCAAGTATGGTAACTTGCATAATAACCAGCTGTGTTGTTCTTCACAACATTTTAATTCAAAATAGCGTACCGCATGAGAATTTCAACACTCCAGTACAAGAGCCAACGTCGAGTTCGAATAACGATCAAGATTCACTGTTTAATGCCGGACAAGACAACCGAAACTGGGTAATACATTATTTAAACACCCACTAATTAGTTTTAGAAAATATGAAATGTTTATATATTAATTAAAAATTTGTATAGGTAATAAGAAATTCATTTTCAATAAAGTTATGTATATTGTAGAAATCTACTAGTTTTAATATAATTTAAAATCTACTTTAAAAACGTAATATTGAGGTGTATTGCTTAATTATTATTTTTATTTGTTAAAGCTAATAATAATTCATTGTTTTTAATTAATAATTTGTTGTTATGATTCACAGCTTTATTATTTAGTTCTTGTAACTTTATCATTTTAGTTTGGTTCCTGTTGGATTGCTCCTGAAGCCGAAGTGACGTTTGGATAGAATCCATGATAGTAGCTTGCTAGAATTGAAGTAAATTATATAATATATTAGATATTACTAGAAGATTTATTTCTTACTCTTGGCCTATTTCTGTAATGATCACGAACTCTTCTTGCTCCAGTCGCATTAGGACCTGTGTTTGCTGTTGGTGTCCTAATAATAACAGGCGAATTTGTCCTGTTAATAATAGGGCTTCTGTTTGCCGTTGGTGTTCTGATAACAGGTGAAGCGGCTTCGCTAGTATGCAGGATTGGGGAAAATGTAGAGGCAGTTTCAACCGCTTCTATCACTAAATGAACCATTTGTGCTTCCAGATCATTTGACGGCACTAACTGAAATGTAAAGAAAGAAAGAAAAATATTTTCTGTGTTCACAGTATTTTTTTTAACTTACATATTCTGGAGCTGATGGAATTAGCATCGCGCTGGCAGATGTGCTAGGCTGTGGTGAGCTGGGTCTTTCTGGTGGTGGAACGGTCTAAAAAATTAAATGTATAGGTTATTTGTTTAATAAATTTCACAATAATTTGTCTTACTCTTATATTAAAACCACTTTCAACATCTACGTGGCCATCTAGCGTATCTAGCCTACAAAGGTTAATAATTTTCCAATCACACTCGGTAATTTGGGTAGCTTCGGAATCTCCCCAGTCACCACCAACTTCTGAATTCGTAATTGGCCCCACTCCACTTTGGTTTCGATGGTTCCGAATTATTTTTAATTTTTCTTTGACCTTGTATTGGAAAGTTGTCCATGTCTAAATAGGATAATCAAATATTTCGTAATTAAATGGATTTTGATGCCATTTTTATCTTTACTTTTTTCCAATGATCACCTGTTTTATTTATAGGTCCGATGGTATTCATGTTCTCTCCTATTCGGTTCCAGGTGGCTTTTTGTCGGTGGCCCCTCGTGCCGATGCGTGTTTGCCTTATGATAAAGACGCAATAGAATTTAAAAAAATAACTTATAAATAATAAGTTATAGCAATTTGGAATTTTGATGCATCTTGGGTTTTTTTTAATTATTTTGATTTTGTTTTTTTGGGCTCAAATGCCCTGATTTATTTCCATTATATAAATGTAAATTTATAACTTTCCAAGTAAATGTATTTGCATTCAATAGGCATTGCTATATTTGTTAATTTTGTTTTGGCAATCTCTCTCTCCTCATTCGTTCTGTATACATGTTTGATCTTTTGGAAATGTGAATGATTGTTTCCCCATTTCCATTGCGTATTACCTAATTGCAACTCGAGATGATCACTAATCACTATGTATTGAAATTTGGAAACCAAATGTATTTGGAGCGGAAGAATGATGGGATGGATAGGAATGGAGGAGTAAAACACCTATGAAGAGAGGAGAGCCGATGTTATGATTTAATTTTGATTTTTAGTGGACGAATAAATTAAAAAGTTTTTTTTTGGATTTTGGAGCTGAGGAGGAACGCATCGCTAGATAGTGGGCGAGCCGATAAAAAAAATATTTATATGTTTGTTGACGAACAAATGTTATAAATATATTTTGGAGTTAATAATAAATAACTTCAATAAATTGAGTTGGAAGATTCGATCGGTGGCTGAAGCGATGATTAATTAGGGAATAGAGGTAATATAAATTAATTATAAAAACATTTTTTGGTGAAGTTTTTTTGTTTTGGTATAACACGGACATTTTTCGTATGTGATATATGGAGTGTTACCAAAATGGCTACGAAGCCTCATGTTTTTTTTTAAATTAATAAATGCATTTGTTATGTGGGTTAAAGAAAATTAACTTTCAGTGATTTATTTTTTTGTCAAGTGTAATTTGGTTTTAAATTTGATTACCTGAATACAAGCAAATTAAATTTAAAAGACAAATGTTTGAGTGATTTTGTTGGTGTAAACGATATTGGAGAGTGCACATTTTCTTTGCTGATAATTAGACAGCATCTCAAACTGGAAAAAAAACGGAGAACGATAAACGCTATATAATTGCTGTGAAGACCATATAAGTGAATAGCTAGGACCTCGTGCTGGTAACGAGTAACCTTTTGATGGGATTGACCGCGGAACACGCGGAAATTTGTAAGAAGAATTGAATGATGATTTCGGGTAAGCAATTCCTGTCGAAATTCACACGGTTTTTATTTATTCGTATTCTAGAAGATCGTTTACCTATATAGATTTTTTTTTGAGAGATTTGTTTTTGTAAATTATAAATAACGGTTTTTTCTTAGTATATTTAAAATAACATTTTTTTTTCTATGTATTTAATTTAGCGTTTCTTTAAACATTATTTTTTTTGGTGTTTGATTATTTTTTTCTCTCTAGAGATTTGCTCAATCGACCCACCCTTAGCTTTGATTGCTCGGTGAGATAGCCACACAAAAGTTAAACGCGTGTCGGGTTCTTCTATTTTGAAGATGGCGCCCAACTAATAATTTTTTTTTTTACCCGAATGAGTGAGCAAATTTCTAGTTAAATTATTGAAGTAAACTTATAGGTGTAGTTATTAAAATTCTGAGTTTAATTGTAGTGATTAATTTTATTTAATGAATAATTTTTCTTTATTTTTTTTTTGTGTTTTGATTAGAAAACCAAATTTGATGTTACTACTGGGAACGGAAAACTACGCCATCTGCCGGATTTTAACTATATAAATTTTTTTTCTTATTTGATTATTTTGTTTATATAAATTTTTCTATTTAAATCTTATAATTATTTACATAATAATGCATTTTGTTTAACAAATTATTTTATACGTTTTATAACGAACCTAAATTTATGCATTTAACTTTTTCTTGGGTTTTGTTGGGATTTTTTTTTTTATTAAATTTAGAGCACGCGTTACAAAGTAAGTAAATATGCGTTTGCTTACCTTGAATAAATTCAAAGTTTTGGATTTAAATTATTGTTATGCTTAATTAGAACATGGAGCAACGCCACCAAATATTAAGTTAAAATAAAAATATAACGGTAATAAACAATTTAAAAATAACCTATATTTATTAAATTAATCTAATTATTGTCACTTCACAATAAACGGAATAATAGGAAAAATTTGTTACTTATTTAAATTTACCCGTATACAATTTAAATAACAATAAAACAATAGATATACACTGCGCCAATTAAAAAACGGAACAGAAATTTTCTTCGAAAAAATACCCATATTTGAACGATTGTATCTTGGTAAAATAACACCTTTCAAAAAAAATTTTTGTTTCTAGTTGAAGGAAATTTTGTTTTCTTTTCGATACTGGAAACCGTTTTATTTTATTTTGCTTTTTATGACTTTTTTAAGTAAAACAAAAGATGTCTAAAAAAAAAAAAAATTTGCTCATGTTTGAAACTGTAAACGAACTTGCTCGATATTTCATTCAAAAATTCGAATTATCCATTTTATAGAGAATTTAGAAACCTTGCAAAATGATACTAGGAAAATTTCTGTGCGGCTACTCCTTGTCGAGTTATTGAAGTTTAAGAGAAAACGTATCAAAAAGCGTCGAAGTAAATTTTTTGATCTTGTAAACTTAGCACTCTACGATAAAATTTTAAGTCACTTTAACACTAAATCTTTAACACACTAAAACTTCAATAACTCGATAAGGAGTGGTCGCACAGAAATTTTCCTAGTATCATTTTGCAAGGTTTCTAAATTCTCTATAAAATGGATAATTCGAATTTTTGAATGAAATATCGAGCAAGTTCGTTTACAGTTTCAAACATGAGCAAATTTTTTTTTTTTTTAGACATCTTTTGTTTTACTTAAAAAAGTCATAAAAAGCAAAATAAAATAAAACGGTTTCCAGTATCGAAAAGAAAACAAAATTTCCTTCAACTAGAAACAAAAATTTTTTTTGAAAGGTGTTATTTTACCAAGATACAATCGTTCAAATATGGGTATTTTTTCGAAGAAAATTTCTGTTCCGTTTTTTAATTGGCGCAGTGTATTTTTTCTTATGATTACCTCTATACGTTGCCTTAGTAATATTTTTTGTTTTTTTTTTTTAATGAAAAATAGAAATTATAGCAGTTTTGGCTGCATACAGTTTTTTAATAAAAAAATATTTTTCCAACGTAATTTTTTTTATCACTAAAATTTGCGCTTGGCTAGGCTCCAGATTTCAAGTTGCCTAGATTAAACCTTCCAGCTTTTGATTCTACCTATAATTCTCCAATGTATACCAAGTCATTTCATGCCACCGAACTACATCATCCTTCTTGTCTACTTTGTCAAAATGAATTTCACATATTGTATGAATGTCCAAAATTTCGTGCAATGGATATTGAGTTCCGTCGTGGTTTTATCTCCAAGTCAAATCGATGTTTTAATTGCCTTAGTAGTAAACATTTAATTACTAATTGCCAAAGTCGAAAATACTGCGAAAAATGTAGCAAACGACATAATACGTTATTGCATTTTGATACAAAGCCACAATGTGAAATGTCCATCCATAATATAAATACACCCATATCACACCAGGATGCTACTGTTCAGCAAAATATCGTTGCATTAACTAGTAATGAAACCGCTACCTTAAAATTAGCAGTGTCGATGTTTCAATACCCTAAAGTAGACAAGTCAACTAATAATCAAGTAGCAGATGACAACACAATAAAAAATAACATTCATATATTACCTACAACAAAATTAGATATACAGGATAAATATGGAAATTGGATACATAACTTCATATCAGAAAACCTTTCAAGCCGATTAAAAATTCTTCGAACCAAATCTAACATTAATATCCATACAATAAATCAAACACAAGCGACAAGCGAGCAGTTCAAGAATCATGGTTATCATATGAACACCGAGGCTTTCATTCCTTAGAATATATCATCAAGGTTACCACATGAATCGTTTGATAAATCGTTATTTCAGTTTGATACCAATCTATTATTAGCCAATCCAGATTTTCATGTTGCTGCAGAAGTCGAACTATTATTGGGTTATGATGTATTCTTCCAAAATTTGTTAGATGTTAAAACTCATTCCAAATCTAAATATCCCTATATCCAAAATTCCAATTTCGGATGGTTAAATGGAGGAGTTATATCCAGTACCGAAGAATCTAAGACTCTGTCTAAGCTAAAGAAAGCCAGTCCTTGTTCAGTTCATATGGGTTCATCCGAAGTGCTACAGCGCTTAGAGAAAGCAATCGAGAGGTTTTGGAGAACGGAAGAAGTAATTATACCACAAACATTCACGGCAGAAGAATAGAGTTGCATCGAGTTTTTTAATATAAGTACCAGAATCAAAGAAAAGAAAATTGTTTGTTATCCGGATACCCTTTAAGAAGAATGCACAAGGTATTGGAGAGACCTTCACTCAGGCATTGGGAAGATATAATTTGCTAGAGACAAGGCTGGATCACAATAAAGATATTCACCAGAACATCCCGGAGATAAAGGATTGGAATTTTTCACAGGATGATAATAATTTTGAAAAATTCAGCTTTCAAGAAATAACTCGCCAGGAGATATCAAAAATAATAAGTAAAATAAAATAAAGTCTCAATGTGGAGTTGATGGCATAAACAGAACGGTCATGCTGGATGCGATGAAGAACCATTTATTCTCGGAATATTTTACAGATTTAGTTAATTGAAGTCTAAGGGAAGGAGTAGTACCGGCTTCATGGAAAATATCAATAGTTGTTCCCATTCCAAAAACCACAAAACTAACCACATCTGAAGATCTGCGCCCCATAAATATGCTCCCAATTTATGAAGCAGTACTGGAACGAGTAGTTAAAAAACAGTTGGTTGATCATATTGCTAATAACAATATATTAGTGGATCAACAATCTGGTTTTAGAGAATTGCATTCCTGTGAAACAGCATTAAATCTTATGTTGGACATATGGAAAACTCAAATAGACGAAAATAAAGTAGTGATAGCAGTTTTTTTAGATTTCAAACGAGCTTTTGAAACTATAGATAGTAAAATCTTAATCCAAAAATTATGCAAGTACGGTGTAGAAAGAAAAGAGCTTGAATGGTTCAATAATTATCTTCAAGGGAGGCAACAATATACAAAAGTCGATAATTTTACATCATCGTTAATAGAAAATAATCTCGGAGTACCACAAGGTTCAACACTTGGACCATTGTTATTTATCTTGTATATAAATGACATAGTAGATGTTATAAAGAACTGCCAAATTAATATGTTTGCGGACGACACATTAATTACGATTTCGGCACCAACTCATCAAGAAGCAGTACAAAAAGTAAACGAAGATCTTGAGAATTTACGGGGATGGTTGATGTTTCATAAATTGTCATTGAACATTTCGAAAACGAAGTATATGTTCTTGTCAATCAAAACCAAGTACGAGGGTATCTCAGATATTGTAATTGCGAACCAAATCATTGAACGAGTTAAAGAATACAAATATCTCGGTGTCGTCATTGATGAAAACTTAAGTTTTAACCAGCATTTGGATTACTTAGCCAAAAAGATGAATAAAAAATTAGGACTTTTCAACAGAATTAAAGACAAGCTACCAATGGAGACAAAAATGAAATTTTATAAATCAATTGTAGCGCCCCATGTCGATTATTGCTCATCTGTTCTATTTATCATGAATCAAACACAATTAACACGTCTGCAAAAAATACAGAATTGATTTATGAGAAGCATTTTAAACGCGGATAATAGAACACATATTAAAGACATAGAAAAACTAGGCTGGAAATCAATCAGCCAGAGAATACACTTTAATGTGCTAAAATTGTTTTATTTACTCGAAAAGGGGGATCTTCCTAAATATTTAGATAGTTTGCTGTCTACCAACAGAGAAGTCCATAATTATAATACCATGAATACTCATTTTAGATTACCAAGGTACGGTAAATCATTTTCTCAACGATCGCTAGGGTATAATGGTGTGAAGTTATATAATTCTTTCAGCAACTATTGCAATCTTAATGACCTTCAAGAGCTAGAGTACGGCCAGTTTATTCAACTATTACACATATTCTTTAAAGAAAAAAGTAATATTTAGTTATTTAGTAAGATATACAAATGTATTTGATTAATTGATTAATTTAGATAAAAATAGCTTTCAAAAAAATGTCAATAATGATAAATAAATAAATCAATAAAATAAAATAAATAAATAAAATAAAGACTACCACCGCATCCTTTGGAGAGAAAACCCAACTTCTGAAATATCCCTCAAACTATAAAAAGAACCATCCATCTATTTGTATACAGATTTCGACGATTGTACTTCAGTGGCTTTCGAAATCTCCGAAAACTTTAAACACGTTCCAAGCGAATCGAGTTGCTGAAATTATGACGTCTACTAATCGTAACCAACGGCATTTTGTACCGACCAGTAAGAACCCAGCCGACAAAGCCACTCATTTAAAATATTATTCACCAGCATTCAAAATATACTTACATTCGTGCTCCACTACAGATATATGAACAACATATGACAACATGACAACTATATACAACGCAACCGCAACTGTTCGACCAACGAGCATATTAATTGTTAATTCACTGCTCCGGTTTTTACAACACACCCGAAAAACCACTAAGCAAAACGAACAAATTCATTTTTACGTTTTTCATTCATCCGCTCCAATTACTTCGTTTTTGATTTGTTATACATTCGTTCGTTTCTCTTCTATCAAGCAAGTCGGCTTTTTAACATTTTTCTATGCAAACCATTTTGCAAAATAATAATCTTCTTAAACGCGTAATATCGGTGGTGATTAATAATTATCAAAGTTTGGGTTGATTTTTATTCATCGCCATACAACCCACACCACCAGAGGTGTCACCGAGAAGTTCATAGCAGATGAAATGTGGATTAGAGGTCCTACATTTTTAAACCAACCCCGACTCGTGCTTCCGTTTTCACGTATAAGAGAAACGGAAGATATTCATCCAGTCAATTCTAACATAATTTCCATTTCTCAGGGCTTTGAAGTAGTCAAAAGGTTATGCCCTAAATATACAAATATAAGAACATTAACCCGTATCTTAGCATTCATCCTTCGATATAAAGAAAATCTCCAATTCCGGAAAATAAAACGAAAATCAAGCAAACGTTTGTCCGTAGAAAAGGTGTTAAGAGCGGAGTAGTGTCTATTCCGATTTGTTCAATATGAGTGTTTTAAAACCGAAATTAAACTATTATTAAGCCATAAACAATTACCAAATCAATCTAAAATTTTCTTTCTTTTTCCCTATATCGACAACCATGGATTACTGCTGATGAGAGAACGACCACCCTATCACAGCAGGCATAGTCCGAGACACGCATCATAAACAAATTAATTTGCAATAGGATACATTTGGCTTGTAAAAGGGAGAGTTGACACAAAACGTAACTAGTAAGATCCAGGGACGAATTATGCTCGTTAAGCGAGTTACCATTACCACTGTAGTTTATACAATGTAACTAAATTAACAATAATCAAAAAGTAAATATTTGAAAGCCTTAACCACGCTTCTATGTGTAATAGAAAAAATAAGTATTTTAAATTAAAAATTATTTTTAGAGGCTAGATAAAATTTTTTTAAAAGCAATTATCGTAATAAAATTCCTTATATTTTCTAGCTCCATACGTTTAAAGTGTTAACCCAGATACGATGTTTATTCAACTATTTTCTCGTTCTATATAAATAAATATGCACATTACGTAAACTAAGTCATATGTCATATTTAAACAATTATCTATATAACTATCATCGATCAATCCATTTCCCTTCAATTGATGTAACAATACTCGAACATCTTATTTCATTTGAATAAAATATGTCATCATCTCTATTTGTCACAAGATGATAAAAAAAAAGCATAACTAGGTCAAAATTGATTCCGTAACATAAAATAAAAATTATCACAATAATTCTCATTGTGTACCATTAAGTCATGCAACCAAGCCAACAAATATTAGTTATGTATGAACATGCATACTTCATTGATAAATTCTTACACGATCATACGAAAATTAATTAACATTCACAATTAATTCAATATAGAAAATAAAAATGTATAATTCATGTTTTAACAATTATCAATACATTTAACAAACGTTAAAATTAAATTATTATTTATTATTATCAATTCATTGTGTGTATATGAATAATAAATATACATATTACATATATGTATGAACATACATATACATAGTACATACAATATATCCAAATCGAGAGAATTCACACGTTAATGTGAAACTTCATAATAAATTTTTGTATTTTTATGTTAATCAATTGGTGCTATATATGTACGAGTACAATACAAAAAATGTAAAAATATTAATTGCAAAAAGTACAAAAAAAAATTAATTAATTTAATTTTCATTATAAATGCTTAAAAAAAATCATATTTTTGTTGTTGTTGCTGTTCTGTTTATTTACCATAAAATTAGTAAATTAAAAATAAAAATATATAGATAGTTACTAGTTGTTGTAATAATAATAATAATTATTATTATTATTCGAATCAATGAATTGTAAATTTTATTTTTGTGAAACAATAAAAAAAAAAATTAAAATATTTTTACAAAATTTTTTTATTTATTCAAATTTCATGAGAAGATACACAGATGGTTTATTTTAAAATATTAACTTTTTGTGTATTTGTATAGTATGAATATTGTTTATGCAAATAAAATTGTAATTTATTTAAAAAAATTATATTAATCGATTTTGAAGTAAATAAAATGGAACAAGAATATGTAAATTAATTATGTTTTCTAATTTATTTTTTGAATTTGGTTTATAAATTTACAACAATACATATCAATTTTATTTTGTGTGATTTTAGCCAAATTGCAAAACAATAAATTTTAAGTTTAAAAATTTAATTCACGTAACTGATATTTTTACTGGTAACAATTTTGAATTGTTTGAACAATTTAAATCCATGACTGATTTATGTACAATATTATAAATTTTACAACAAACATGTTTTGATGCGGTTGGTAAATACTAGATGATAATATAGGTAAGGACCTATGTATATATGTATATTACTTATTTGTCGCCATAAATCAATTCTGGTCATCTTTAATTTATTGGACAATCTTAATCAAGAATGCAAATTTTGTCTTTTAATTTTAGTAAGGTGTATGGCGGCATTTGCTTTATTTTATTTTATGCAAAATAAAATGTTCAATCCGTTAGGTAATAAAATTTTAAAAGTTAACAAACGTTAATTAATGTATAGGTGGCTTTACGAAAATTTTAACGACTTGACTTGTAGTCCGTATGTATAAAAAATAATAATTTAGATGAATTACAGTACCGTTAGCAAAATAGAATAAAAAACTCTAAATATAACTCTTTAATATGAAGAAACAAAGGATTTGCAACATCGTTCTCAAATATTTTCTCGTCAGGAAACTTTCCCATCTGGGCAGTATTCTTGAAATTCACCGAAAAAATCGAAACTTTAGTTTAAAGCAATTTAAATTTTCGACTGAAATGTTGTATTTTTCCAGAAAACCATCGTTGACTTTAGTCGGGCGAACTTCAAGAATAAGGGCCCTTTTACAGTTAACATTCGACTACTATAATAATATTTCAGCAAAACTATTAGCCTTAGTTGTAAGGATTTCCTCAAAAAAAAAAACATACAACAACAATATTGTATAAATATTGATAGACCAAAAAGTGGTTTAGCTAAACCAAACAAAAATTTGTAGTGAAACAAACGTTAACCAAATGTTTAGTTTTAATACCTGCTGCAAGAGTCAAATTGACAGAAAAATACTCGAAAAATACTAGGCCAAAATTTGGTTAAAGCAACAGCAAACTTTTGCTTTAACCAATCGTTAACAAAAAAAAAATACATCTCATTTTGGTTGAAAGCAATACACTTCTATTGATGATTGCACCGTGTGGGAAACAAAAAGGCTTGTTTCCCTGATTTGAAAAAATAATCGCAGTATGCTTTGATCATTCGCACAAATACTATATTATATGAAATTAATTATTATTTCAAATCTATCTAGGCAGTGAACAAATTTAAAATTTATAATTTCGATTTTTTGTTTATTTTTTGCTTCTCTCTGTTGTTTAGTTGTTTATAAATAAATTTTTATTTCCTCTCTTTAGAAAAGAAATAAATCGATTGATATTTTCATTTCCTTCACTTTGTTTTTTATATGAGGAGATATATTTTATTGTTTTTGAATTTCGTTCCCGGGGAAATAAATAAAAAAAAACTTTTTTGTTTCCTTTCGCAGAGAGAGATTAAAGAAGGGAACGAAAAATGAATTTAAACACTGTATGGTATCTAGGTGTTTTAATAGGTTTATTTTCGAGAGATAGATAGCGCATTTTCAACTTTTCCAAACTTCAATAATCGAGCAAAAGATAATAAAGTGGAACATTTTATGACGAGAAAATATCAACTAAATATTCGGACACAGCCTAATGCATCATATACACCCAGCGCCAAAAATGTTTGCTTTGCATAGAGCTGCACGCAATAAAAAAATATCTATTAGATTAGACAATAACCAATTACTGCAAATTGTATTTAGTGATAGTGAAAGTGAATGGGATGAAGATAAAATTATATTAAAAATAATCTGCGACAGTGATAGTGAAGATGAAATACCCAAAAAGAAAAAAAAAATGTTGGGTTAGGCCATACTATTTGGAAATTGACCAATCTGGGGCATTCCAAAATGTATTTTTTTCTTTAAAATTAGCGGACCCGGAGCTATTTTTTAATTATATGAGAATGCTGTCTTCTCAGTTTGACGAACTTTTGTATCTAGTTGAGCCGGCGATTACAAAACAAAATTTAGTTCGAAAAAGCATTGAGCCGGGCGCAAGATTGGCTTTTACGCTTTGGTGATAATAAGCACATTTTGTTTGTTCATACTTTTTAATTAATTTATATATATTATACATTTATTTAGATATTTGGCAACTGGCGAATCCCAAAAAAGCCTATCAACCGCCTATAAATGTTGATTGAAACGGCGCACGCTATAATAAACGCACTTAAATCCAAAGTGTTTACAAAACTTAACGAGGCAAATTTTTTAGAAGTGGCATATGGATTTAGTGAATGTTGGAATTTCCCACACTGCATTGGTGCTATAGATGGGAAACACGATGCAATACAGGTATTTATCTAACGTGCTTCGATTTTAATATTCAGCTAGGTAAATTTTGGTTTATTAATAGGCTTCGTCGTATGGTGGTTCAACGTTTTTCAATTACAAAAAATTCCACTCAATTGTGTTAATGGCGATATGCGATCACAATTATAATTTTTTGATGTCCGATTATTTTTTGAGGCCGGTGGAAGACACAGCGATGGGCATATTTAGAAACAGCAAGTTTGGGAAACAATTCTTTACCGTAAGTATAAAAATAATTAATTTTGCCTATATGTAAGCTAAATTATTTCTACAATTTCATTTAGGATACCACGCCTATCTGACTTATCAACTAAATTCAAAAATATCCCGTTTGTATTCGTTGCGGATGACGCATTTGGTCTACACGAGCACATTTTGAAACCATACTCAAAATTTCAGCCCACAATCGCCCAGAAAATCTTTAATTATAGATTGTCAAGGGTACGTCGCACAATTGAAAATTCTTTTGGAATATTGGTGTCAAAATGGCGAATATTTAGGCAACCAATAATTGCAAACGTAAGTACTCTTTGTGTAGCGGTTTATTATAATTATTTTATTATTTTGAATTTTATAGATTGATACAGCAGAAAAAATAGTCGGCGCTTGTGTGTGTCTTCATAACTGGCTGATGCAGCAAACCAGTCCAACCCCATATATTCCATCAGGTTTGGTTGATACGGAAAGCGGCGATGGAACCGTCAGTACTGGATCTTGGCGAAACGACATGAAAGACAACATAAGGAGTATGAAAATGAAATCTTTCAATTCAACTAAACAAGCTAAGGAAGTCCGAGATACATTTACAAATTATTTTAATTCTGATGGAGCTGTGCCTTGGCAAATGGACAGAATTTAGTCTGTAATGTTTAGCAGTTTCAAATTACTTAATTCTAATTAACCATTGTTATTTCAAAACAGAATGATGAATTTGGAAATACCCCTTTTCAGGGATTAAATTTCGGGAGTTTCAAAATATATTGTTTTTAGAACTAATTACAGGTTTTTATGCCTAATAGAAGCAATTCCATTCAATCATTTTCGAATTCGGTGCTTATTATGTGCTTTTCCTCTGTACAAATAAAAGAAATAAAAAATTATATTAATTAATTAAATTTTTATTGGAAGTGATAATCGCCTACTGTTTTAGTGATAAAAAAAAAAATTGTTACAATATTAACACATCAACATTTCTTAATTAGATTGAGAATAATCGATATACGTAAAAAACTATGGTATGTGGGTACAAATAATGTATTGGGAGATTGTAGGGGAGGTCCTGAAGAATTAAAATAAAATAAAAATTATAACGGTTTTTTCTGAGAAAAACTCAATTTTATAAAAAAAAAATATTTTTTTTTTACTTTAAAACATCATAGCTCTCAAACGGACGCTGATGCAAGATAACCACCTAGATCTTAATAATAGCCTATACAATTACCAGTCAAATAAGACTAAGTCGGTTGCTCTCCGATAAATATTTTGGAAGTTACAATTTAATATTTGAGTGTACTTTTTATCTGAACCAAATTTTTTAAACACCCTGTATCTCAAAGGATATCAAAAATGGACCCCCCCCTCCACTTACGATTTTTGTCTCAGAATGAATCAAGGAATCACCCCTTGACGGATCAGCATCCCAATCCCGGACACCCTGTATATATATTTTATATATATTTTGGGAGAACCCCACGGAGAAAATGCTCGGGGCCAGGGTCGGATGCACCTGGTGTTCGGGGCGTCGTTGTCGGCGTGGAATTCAGATTAAGCGCCCCCCCCCCATATATCGATTTTCGGTTCGTCTTTTTCGATTGTGCAAGGAAAACTCACGGAGATGAGGTCCGCGTCCAGATTCCGGTGCACCAGGTATACAGAGGATAGTTTTCGACGTGAAATTTGGATTAAGCGCCCCAAAAAACGCCCCTACAATGATTTTTGAGTTGTTTTTGGCGATCTTGTTAGGAAAATTCTCGGGGATGATGCCCACGTCCAGGTTCAGGCGCACCAGGTGTCCGGGGGTTGTTCGCTGATGCCACATTTGAATTCAGCGACCCAAGAAACCCCCGAGCGCCGAGTTTCTCTCCTTCCCCGCGTGATTTGTGGGAGAGTCCCACGGAGATGACGTTCAGCGGCGTTCCTGAGCTCCAGGTGTTCGGGGGTCAACTAGAACATCATAATCGTGATCAGCGACCTCGAAAATTTCCAAGTACCCGATTTGGGCCAGTTCTGACTCTTATTTACAAAGTTTTGAAATCTTCCAAAAGGCGTCTCAAAAAATGCATTTTTGGCTGCAGCAATGCAATTTCCGATTTGTCATAGGTACAAAGTAGGTACATTTTTTACAAATAATTTTTGGAAGCGAATGCAAAAAACCGCATTCCGATTCCGATCCGTCTTTATGGAAAAAATTCCGAACTTTTGTGCTTCATTGCCTCGACTACTAAGACAACCACATTTCTTTATTCAAAAATTGAAATAACCATTTAATTTAAAATCTTAAAATTTTATTTAAGATCCTAATACAAAATTGAATATCGTCAATACAAGACAAATTGTGTAGAATATGGTTTCGAAACTACACGTCAAAAGGGTTTTAAATACAACATCCTGTATGCTATTGCTTAATTTAATTTAAAAAAAAAAAACAAATGAGGTGATGACTTTTGATACACCTTGTATAATGTTTCCGCTACAAAACAAATGACCGTGCATAAATTAAATCTTTAAATATTAATTAATGATAATGGCTTTTCCATTTCCGATTGAATAAAGTTATTGTTTTCATTTCTTTTCGTTTCATGTTTTCTTGGTTCATTAATGTAATATTTCTTGCTATAATAAAAAAATAATAATTTTAATTATATCTGAAGTAGGGTATATACACTAGTTATAAAACATAATCGATTTTTATATCACATAAACAGCAATTATAGACAAACATACTTAAAACATCCGGTAACAATTTTCTATATACATATTTTATAATATTATTATGGTCATATACATAAACATAATTTTATAATCTATATGACCATGTTTATGAAAATAAGCGACGGAAAAATATATAAATTCCTACCACTTCATTTAATTTCAAACGAAACCAAATACACTAAATTTTCTTTAAAAGCGTATATTTTTCAAATTTCCTGTTTATGACAAATTTATTTAAGTGTTAAATATTTTTAATTTTATTTTGTTTTTTATTTTCGTTATGTACTTCAGTTTCAACTTCATAAAACATTTCACATGTCTGTTATAATATTATTTAAACATAACAACTAAAAAAAAAAAATGTAATTTTTATTTTTACATGTCATCCATCATTATAAATCCACTGACGCAAAAAAAAAAAAAAAGAAAAACGACAAAAAATATTATTTTTTTCTACTAATCTACTTTGCACATGTTACTGTAATATAAAACTTTTTTTTTATTCATTTTTATTTAGAACTACTAAAATGGTAAGAAATATACAAAAGTTTCTTTTTAAGTATAAAATAATAATATATTATTGTAAAATGATATCGTTTATTTTTGTAATTCAAGTTTTTTCGTTGCTATACTACATATAGAGAGAAGAAAGAACAACAAAAAATTTGAACGCTTAAGACCTTTAGGGGTTTTAATAAGAATTCAAGAATAATAATAATAAACCCATAGAAAAGTAGAATTCTTAATCGCTTCAAACATAATAATAAAAGAAAAAAAAAATTAAAAATTAATTTACAAAGTGAGAAAAATTTAAAACAGATTTAATTTCTTATTTTTGTTATACTCTTTATCTTTATTTTTATTTTTTTTTTGTTTTTAATTTATATATTTCTCATGAAAATTACTTCTTCCGTTCCGCCGTCGATAAGACTTTTTTTTTTATACTCGTGTATACAATATGGATTATTTTTTATGTACATAATTTTAATTTTAGAAATAAATCTGTCGATTGTTTACGAATTTATTTTTTATTTATTCTTCCCGTTTCGTTTTTATCAAAGATAAAACGGAAATAAAAATTTTAATTATTATTTTGAGTTAACACATAAATAAGTAAACAGAGTGCTTCAAAATGTCGGCATTACATTTCAGAAGCTAAACGAAGGGTTCATAACCAATTACAGTGATCGTGATTGAAATATAGTGATACTCTTAGAGTAGCGTTATTACTTCGGAGCGCTCGGTCAAGCTTATAGTAGGTAAGTCAAAGTATCTCGGACGATAGCATAGGATATACGTTTATGATAGGTTTTAAAATAGAATAAAAATGAACATGGTTACAAAAAACTATAATATTACACAATTTAATGTTCTACTCGAATACTCTATATCAGTGTTCGCAAGTAGTTGGTTATTAGCGTGCCAGTAAAATTATTTTTTTAAAAAACGAGTTTTTCTGAGTGCCGAGCAATTCTGTAAAATATTTTTCCTTAAATAATATTAAGGATCAGTCAGAATCTTCAATTTTAATTTTTTTAATGCAAAACTAAATAGGAGGAGGGCGAGTAAAATAGCTTAAGATGCATTTTATTATCCAGGAATCGGTACCAATATGGTATCCCGAGATAATTGCCTTAGGCCGTTCTATTCTTTTCATAATGTTCTTCTGTGAAAATACAAATCCACAAGGATATTTGTAACAAAACTCTTTTATCTATTTAGTTCAACTATTATCTAATGAAGTGCTAAAATTTTGTTACACGATAATTTGGCATCGTCAACCATTTACCAAATAGGTTTATGTAGAGGAAATAAAACGATTTTGAATTTTTGGTTTTTAAAATTTTTTCATTCTAGAAGAGTGACAATATCCAATGGCTGCTCCTTTTTTTATTTTTTATGTTTCAATTTGTTATGGTCAGCCGTTTCCAGTCATATTACCTACTTTAATCATTTCCTCATCTAGTGCTTCTAAAAACTTCTCACGGGAAGTGCTGTAGCAATGAGGTGTTAAAAATTAATGCAATATGTGCCTATTTATTACTAAAATAGACCTATTGGTGTTATTTATTTTTATGTTTAACTTTAATTTAGTTAAATATTATTGGAAAGTTAAATGAAATCAAATTTTTATGAACGTTTCTTTCAAAATTTTCAGTAATTTTATACTAATAGATTAATATTTAAATTTGTGATTTCCTTTATATGTAATGATTAAATACAGTAGATTTCATTTATAGCGACTACGGATATAACGACATTCCGGATAAAACGACTTAAAATTATAGTCCCGAGCATTACAGCATTATTTTAATACAAAAATTTTCGTTTATAACGACTCAGCTATAACGACGATTCCGGATAACACGTCCTTTTTTTACAGTTTTACAAAAAAAAAAAACTCGGTTATAGCGACCTAAATTTTTTTTTTTACTATTTTCGGGGAATTACATTTTATTGTTTATCGTTTTGTTGGGCATGTTTCAGTTAATATCTGTATTTACTCGTGAACTGACGTGAGAAAATTAATTGAAGTTATTTTTACCTGTGAATTTGTTAAAGTGTCAGAAAATGTCGAAACAAAAAACATATTCTATTGAAGAAAAAGCCGGACTGGTAATGCGACTAGAAAATGGCGAATCGAATTCGAAGTTAATTAAAGAATTCAATTTATCACATTCAACTTTATCTACAATATGGAAAAACCGTGTTAAAATAAAAAAACAGTTTGAAGTGAACTCTTTAAAAACGAAAAAAGTGAGGAAACCCGATCATGATGATATTGATAAACTTCTAATCGAATGGTTCACCAATTCAAGAAAACAAATTCCTATTTCGGGGCCAATTTTACAGGCAAAAGCTAATGAATTCGCCCAAAAAATCGGAAAATCAAATTTTACATGTACCGATAGCTGGATTTACCGTTTTCGTCAGAGACACAATATAGTGGTTGGAAAAATTTCTGGAGAAGCAGCTACTGTTTCAAAAAGTGATTGCGAAAATTGGCTCAAAAATGTTTTCCTAAACTACGTGAAGGTTACAAAAATTCCGAAATTTATAACGCCGATGAGACCGGTTTATTTTTTAAGGTTACTCCACAAACCACACTCAAATTTAAGGGTGAAACGTGCATTGGAGGTAAATTTTCTAAAGAAAGGATTACTCTTCTTGTTATAACCAATATGGATGGAACGGACAAACGTAAATTACTGGTAATTGGTAAATCTAAAAAACTCAGGTGTTTTAAAAATATAAAAACTTTACCGGTGCTTTACGAGGCCAACGCGAAAGCTTGGATAACATCCGAAATTTTTAAAAAATATTTGTTTCGTTGGGATTTCGAACTTAAACAAGCCAATCAAAAAATTCTATTATTTGTAGACAACTGCCCGCCTCATCCGCAGATAGAAAATTTGTCTTCCATCAAATTAGTTTTTTTACCTCCCAATACCACATCCGTTCTTCAGCCTGTTGACCAAGGTATCATAAAAAATATTAAAAGTCACTATATAAAGCTATTGCTATTGAAAATGATGCTTAGCTTGGAAATGAATATCACAACATTTAACATAAATCTAATAAATGCAATTGAGATGGTAGCTACAGCTTGGAGAGAAGTTAAACCAATTACGATTAAAAATTGCTTCAGGCATGCAGGCTGGCTTACAACCTCATCTGAAGCATTACCAGAGTGAGATGAGTTTGTCGAGATGGATAATATGCCATTGGTGGATTGAATAAAAGTTGTAAATAGCGGCAATGATAATGCTACTTGGAACGAATACATAAATGTCGATAATGATGTAATTACCGCTGCACAACCAAACGATGAGGAAATTATAGATTATGTTTTGGGCATATCAAATGAAAATACAGTTGATGACGATGATGATGTTGAAGCTGTAGAGAATTTAAATGATGAGTTTCAGCCGCCAACTATTACCATGTTTCCATGATAGAGTTAACCTAGGTTCAACTCGGTTTATGTGCATGGAAACGCATATTAGGGTAGAGTTTCGTTAAATCCAAATAAACTCGACGAATCTTGTTCGTTTGAGTTAGATTCTATCTGTCAAAGATTTTTTAAAATTAAACATGGCGCTTCGCATATTATTAATTATATTTCCTCAAAATAATTTATAAAATACACAAAAATGTCGTTGTCAACGTAATGACGATATACCACAGCGAAATAAAAAATTTTGTTTTGTTCAACATGCAATTTTATTTTTGTATTCTATCGAAATATTTTTTTTATCTGTAAACCCTAACTCTGTTCATGGAAACGGTACAGGTTAGCGCCGCCATGTTTTCAACTCAACGAAACCTAAACCTATTTGAACTCGGTACATGGAAACATGGTATATAAGTGAGACAATTGTTGCGATTTCCACTGTCAAAAACTATTTATACTTCGGTGAAGCTAAGATAGACGAACATTCTATTAATTCTATTTTAGCAATAGAAAAACAAGTCCAGAGAACTTACATTGCAAATAAATGTTTTAAACAAACTACGATTACTGATTTCTTTGATGCAGTTTAAATATGTATGGCATTTGTTACACCCTAACTACACACATGTTCATATTTATTTATTTTTTAAGTATGTATTAGTTATTGTAGTATGTAAATACTAAGAATTGAATTAAAACAATAAAAATGAATCCTTTATAATAAAAAAAAATTAAATATTGGCTTATTAATAGTGTTACATGTATTAGTATAGGAATCCACAAAAAAATTGTTTATAACGACATTCGGGTATAGCGACGAAATTTCAACGGTCCCTTCGTGGTCGTTATAGGCGAAATCTACTGAATAGAAAGAATTTTTGATGTATTCCTATATCTATTTTGTAACCCTTTTATATAATTCAATATATTCTAATAAATTCATAAATGTTAAATTTTATCTTGATCTCTAACATAATCTCTTAAGTATCCGTCGAAAATTTTTTTCAATGTTTTACAATTATATCTTGATTCTCTTTTGAATGCATTTATATTATTCAAATTTTTTCTTAACAATAAATTAATGTCCTACATTTATTACGTTACTTTCCTACCTAGAATCTTCTTTATTAATGATCTTGTACCACCCTTAATTTAATGGTCTTGTATTTATTATAATTAACATTAGTTCTCAATTCATTTGAAAAGTAAATTACAATTATAATTTACTTTCCTTACATTTCTTATTAAAATTATCAACTATACATATAATTGGCATTCGTATTAATCCTATTCTAAATTCTAAATTCTGATTGTGACATTAATTTTTAAAATTTTCGGATGAATAATCAACTCTACTATCAAGTAAGCCTCAGTCTGGATTTACTCGCAATGCGTAATCAATGTCCTTTAGGAACTCGATTATATCTTTAAGATGACTGTCGTCTTTATTACTGATCAAGTCAAATAAGGAGAATTCATTCAAACAATTGTATTTACCTCTTTTATTATCGAATTTAGTGCAGTTATTAATTATATGTATTGAGTCTTCAGTCACCCCACAATAATCACAAAGTGAATTATCCTCCAAACTAGGGAGTGCAATACCGGACGAAAATATCAATACCGGTGTTTCGAAATTGACATATCGAATACCGGGATCCCGGTATTCAATACCGAATATTTCAACCTTAATTTATTTAAAAAAAAAATACACATTTATCTTGGTCTTCGAATGCATGATGTAAGAACTGAAGAACTCCAGATAGTTCTCTCCGCCTTTCGTTTATTCGATCCTTTAAAGCATTAAAAAGTTCATTACCTATATTTGAATTTAATTTGCCTAGCTCTTCCAATAAAACACAAAAGTTGCGCCTGCCGAGATTAAATTTGCTTCTTTGCGGCAAAGGGGTTCGACTGCAAGCTTAACTGGAAGCAGTGCCGAAACAGTTTTGTTTCATTTCAGTTTAGTGCATTGCAATGTTTCTGTGGATTTACTATGTAAATTTTATAATATCTACTTCGCAATGCACCAAAGTAAAAACGGATTTTTGCTTGATCATATATGTAAGCGAAATAGTATACTAAACTATACAGTTTTGTTGAAAAAGGAGAAAAATTAAATTTTGATTCGAAATTCTCTCTTACTGAAAGTTAACCCTCTCAAACGCCTTGTACAATATATTGTACATCAACTTTCATCGCTTCGACTAACCGTAATTTTTAATTTTTGTCTCATTTCTCTTGTGCGATCGTTCTCTTATGTATTTATGTTCACACTACAGTTTTATGAGCAATGCCATATCATAGCAGTGCATAATTGTGCTACGTATTTTATTTTTGGAAGAAAGTCAATTTTAAATGGCGTTTGAAAGGGTTAATACATAAGGGCGAGTCTTCGGTTGTGGGCACAGTGTTGTTTTTCACCCATAATTTTCCTTTGAGTTCATAGTATGCGGAGATATGAATATCAATGAAAAGCTAGAGGCATTAACTAACTGTTTACTAAAGTAACTATATTGATTCCGTCAACTAAAAAAATTTTACGACCAATTTTGTGAAGTCATCTTTATTGGAAAAAAAAATCGTAACAGGTTATGGACACCCTTCGAAAATTCGCTGAAAATGGGAATACTTTAAGGAAATGCACCTAATTTGAAAGAATTTCGAAGTTTAATAATTTTAAAGGCCTTCAGTGGCAAACATAACAAAAAAAGGCTTTTTAAAAAATTATTCAACTTCAGTTAACTCCGATGGCAGAGGCTTCAAACAGATGATGCAAAGTCGATATCATCATCAGATGATGGAGAGTTCTTTTTTTTTTAAAGCGTTTGGCTGACGGATTGCCTTCTTTTTTTACTCTTCTTTGGGGAGAGGGGAGACGGACGCTTTAAATGAAAAAAGAGGGTGCCTACAACCGGTTATATACAATTTTTTTTTTTTTTTAATTTGTTTTTCGAGAAAAGTTTTTAAAAAAAGATCGATTTTAGAAATGTTGCACATTAAAGCAAGTACAAATTCTATAAACATAGTAGAAGATTTCGCATATATTGGGAATTCATATGATTTGTTTATCTAATTTTTTTTGTCTAATACAAATTATTTTTGATTCTAATTGTACAACCTTTTTACATTTAAAGCATTATAGTACAATTTTATTTTCAAATAAATTGTCTAGGCTGTGCGTTTCTATGATAAATGGGTTTATTAAGGTAGCTTTGCAAAATTTAAAATTTGTATAAAAGAAACAATTTTGATATAAGGTTTTCATAACGCTTTTGAGAATGATTCCGAATAGGAATCGAAAGCTAAAGCTGTAATTAAGTTTTTAAATAAAAAGAGCCCTAAACCAATATTTCAAAAATTTGTTTTAATTTTAAATCATTGGCTCGATAAAATAAAACTAGTTATTTAGATTACTTTATTTCATTGTTAATGGTATTTGTTATTTCAATTACTTTTTTCTTAGGTATTTTGTAAGGTATTTCAATTACATATAAGCACAATTATTTTAATTAACAATTACATAATATGCATTTTGAAAATTTTCTAAATTTTAATCTTTCATAATTTTTCCTTGTAAAATCCTTACCAACGTGCTTATTGGTTTATTTTACCAATGTGTTTATTGGTTTCACAGGGATCCACATTTAGAGAGAAATCAACTTCAGTTTCAATAAAAACATCGAGATTTATGTAAAAATAAATATTTTATATATTAATTTAAAGTATTTGTTTTATTTTAAAGTAAAACCAAAAAAAAATTACATACATTTTATGGATAAAATGGATTCCAGTTCTATTAAGATTCCGTTGATTTTGGACGGCAAATTTTTTAAAATCATTGGCGATGGTATTGATGTAGATGCCAGTGAAACAAGTGGAAATCCCATTATTGTTAGAGCAAATTGCCAAATATGTGCTAATAAAAATAAAAATACAATAATAAGTGGATATTTACGTGCTACTTCAAATTTTACTACACATTTAAAGGTATGAATTCATAATGGCTAAAACACTATTTTTAATGTTATGTATTGCAGAGAGTTCATCCTGAAGATATTGCAAGATTTGACAATTATAAAAAGATTAATAGAAAGAGAAGTAGTTCAACAGATGATCAAACAAATCCAAAATTAAAACAATTAAAAATGAATTCTTTTGTGGCTCGTGATGGTGGAATTAGCAAACAACCATATTGTTTGACAAAAATTTAATCAATTTTATAATAAATAGTATGAAACCGTTAAGTACAGTCGAAGACCCCAATTTCATCAAATTAATAAACGGTATGACTACTCTTAATTTTCGATATATTACGTTTTAACATTTTTCCCTTTTCAGACTTAGACGGTAATATAAATATAATGTCGCGAAGAACACTAGGTCGAAAAATTAATGACTACTACAAAGCCGTTCAATCAAATTTGACTGATCATTTAAAAATTCTGGACTTCGTCTCAACGACAGCTGATGTTTGGTCCACGAAATACCGGTAGTTTCATGGGTATAACAGTGCACTGGGTAATTATTCAGCTTTTACTTACTAATTTCTAGTAGCTTTGCCTATTCCTTTAATAATAATTAATTTTTGATTATTAAAATTGTAGATCGATTCGGCAACATTAGAACGGAAAAGTGGAGATTTGGCATGCACACGATTTAAAGGGAAGCGCACATTTGACAAAATTGCTGAACTGTTAACCGAAATTACTGGTAAATTTGGCCTCGACAATAAAAAAATTATGTCGACGATAACGGATAACGGGTCCAATTTTGTAAAAGCGTTTACGGAATTTGGAATAGATCAGTTGTAGTTTGCCGACGCTATTCTCTCTTAGAACTCGACTAAAAAAAATTCAAAATGAGACGGTTTTGAAGTTCTATGGTTCAATCGTACCAGAACTAATAAAATGCTTACAAACCAGATTTGATAAATTCTTCAACTTATCTTGTGAAATTAATCATGCATTGATCGCTACCAGCTTACATCCATTATTTAAATTGAGATGGCTTTCAGAAAATTTATCAGAAATAGACGACATAAAAAGTAAAATACAAAAATTATGCATTCAAGAAATTCAGGCTATAAATAATGAACAATTAAGGTCGAGAGCCAATGAATCTAGTAGTGTTGCAAGTGCCGATGACGGAGAGGATTCGTACATTTTAAGTTCAAATTTAGGCTCTTCTATGAGTCAATCCAAATCGGAATCAGAACTTCAATTAATACAATTTTTGGCTGATAAAAACAAACAACTATCCATCTTAAATGGGTATCCATTGGTTAAGAAGGCTTTCATTAAATTCAACTCAAGTTCTTGCTCGTCCGCCCCAGTTGAAAGACTTTTTTCATTGGCAGGGTTTACTCTCTCCCACAAGAGGAACATTGTCTGATGACAATTTTGAAAAATTAATGTTTTTAAAGGGAAATGAGAATTTTTTGCTTAATTAATTTATATATACTAGCTATTCTATAGCTAAAACAACTTTGAATTACTTCGGTCTAAAAAGACCAAAGTATTGAAATCCTGTCAAAAATGAGCAAAAATTTGGTTGGTCTAAAACCACTTTTCTCGACGTTTTGAAAGTCCCTGAGTCCGAAAAGGCAAAAAAAAAAATGTGCGTCCGTCTGTGTATCTGGACCCATGATATCTCGAGAACGGCTTGTCCGATTTGGATTTTTTTTTCGCCAATCTGTTTCTATGGTCAAGGCGGAGATTTGAAAAGCTTTTGGAGACTGTACGTCAAGGGGTGGGGTACCTGCCATACGAATTGACTCAAAATACCTGCTTTTATAAATATTTACGATTTTTTTATATATGCTGGTTTGATTATTAAATTGGGCATTGAATTTGGAATTGATTTGATGACTAAGTTAGGGGTCAATTGGCGGGTTGAGTTGAAGTTGAGTTGGAGTTAAGTTGGGGTAGATAACAAATTGTTTATATGATAGAACTTGCCTATTTATCAACCGATTATTATGAAATTTGACATGTGTGTTGGAAATGGGATTCTAAAATGATTTTTGGATTAAGTTCTGGAATATGGCCAGTTATACGGTTAGAAATATCAGTATAATTTTGTAAACTACTTTCGATATAAAGTTCTAGAATACGATTTTTCGTGTTAAATTGGATGCCTGTACTCATGTTACTGAAGCTTTTGAGCTGTTTGGCTATTGTTGTATAAGTAAATATATGTTGGTTAAAATAGAAATCAATATGTACTGTCAAAATTGTCACACCAACTTTATGACACATGTGAATGCTATCTCCATTGAAGATACCAAAGACCGGAGTACTGATCACCTCGTGAGGTTTCAGCCCTTTATATTTTGAATTTTGAGTACCTGTAAAATTAAATTTATGATTTGTACACATTTTTTTATAATACAATAAATAACCCTAGTAAACACACATCAACAAGTTTTTAAAAATTTTGAAATTTGAATAAAATGTATTTTAATTTGTAATTATTGTTGTAATTAAATTACATTTTTTTAGATTTATAAAGTAATTTTATTTTGTATTTTAATTACTGAAATGCGATGTAATTGTACTTAGTAATTGAATTACCTGAAGCATATGTAATTTGTAATTGGTAATTTAATTACTAAGATCAATGTAATTTGCCCAGCCTTGCTTGTAATACACTCCATGAATTGTACGTTTGAATTAGCAATAGTTTTTAATAATTTATAACCAATATGATCCATACCGGGCGCTGAATTTTTGAGATTCTGTATAAATCCTTTGACTTCCTCTACTTTGAATAATTCAATTATGTTAATATTAGTCTCTTTTATAAATGGCAATGCACTTAGTTCTATAGAAATTAGAAAATTATTTATTAAAAATTTGTTCGCGGTGATACTATCTTCTAGGATCCTAAATTTTTTAAATTTTTACTCTTTAACCTGTTTATTTTGCTCCAAAAATCTGCAGATTTGTATTTCTATTGATGTTGTTTAAATAAATTAGCCAGCTTTTCTTTTTTTCAATTTTAATCCTTTGTTTTAATTTTTTTGTGGCAGCTAATAGTTCCTCAGCTGTGAATTTTTTTTTTCTATTATATATTAATTGTTTTGATTTTTTAATATCCCACAATGATTGTAGTTCCTTGTTCCACCATGCCTTAGGAGTATAAATTATTTTTGATTTGACTATAGAAGAATTATTGATGATTAGCCATTCCAAATTGTCTGCAAGGTTTTCAATATCATACAGATCTTGTCTGTTGAAATCTTCAACTACTTAACCCCAATTCGTGATCCTTTTATTAGTAATTTTTCTGAGGTTATAGGTCATTATGATTGGGACGGGTCACTTCCTATTGTGTCCTGTTAGATATTCCAAGTTAAATCTTCTGATAGTTCCCTGCTACATAGTGAAATATCTGGCACTGAAGATGAGTGGTGCCTGGTGTCTTGTCTCGTATGGTTACCATCATTTAATATTTCATAATTACTGTTTATAATTGTGTTTGCTATTAAATTACCCAGTTTGTTTGTTTTAGGGTTATACTCCCATAAAATATTATGGGCGTTAATATCCCCTGCTATTTTATTATTTTTTCTAAATTCCAATTGAGGAGTTTTACAAACTCATTTGATACCACAATCGGGATCGCACTGTTATTATTATAGAACGAAGTTATATTAATATTCATGTTTTTATATATACAGTTGATTTTTATTTTTTCAATTCTGTTGAACTGTGTTATGACGTTTACAATTTTCCAGGAAATGATGGTCATATATTCAACCAATTTTCTTTGTTTTTTTTTCTCCAGGCAACTAAAATGATTTGTCTCAGGCCATCATCACAAAATTTTGGATATTTTGGATTCAGATCACACATATGCAATTCATCCATAACTCTAGTACAAGTCCCACATCTGCTTCCCTCCTTTGATCTGCATATCTCTTTACTGTATGCCCATAACTAAGGCAATTTTTACAGTACATTGGATTTGGGAAATAGTAGTTTACCCTAATCAATATATTGTCATATACCACCACGTTGTTTGGAATTCTATTAGCTCTAAAGGTATCTTTGACCAATTCTAATGGCGTTTTTAATTTGTTTGCTGTTTCGAATTTTACTTTAATATTTTGTTTCAATTCCTCCATTGAAATATCTATCGGAATCTCCCTTATTACGCTAATAGTTTTGTTAAAATTATTTCGAATAAAGCAATCAAATTGGTCAAACTCCTTGACCAATTTGTTTCGAATGCATTTATTAGCTTCGCTAACACTATTAAATGTTACCATAGCCATATTTTTACTTAGTTGATCTATATTCATGATGCTTGTGATGTTATTAGTTTTTAGTATTTTTCCAATTTTTAACATGTTTAGATTTTCTTTCTTCATTATTACTTTGTATGGTCCGCAATCCTGAATTGAGTATAAATTCTAAGGTTCGCTTGATACTTTTTCTGTAACCTCATTTATAGAATTTATTCCATCCATTTTATACCCGTCGTGCATGGCTTCATCTAATTTCGTGTTTAGATTGTCTGTTAACAAATCTTCTGAAGGTTTATATCCTGCGTGATTTTCTCCCGTCTTCTTTTTTGCTGATTATACTTGAATCACCGTTTGGTTAATGTCTTTAACTATTATCACTTCACTTTCCACTATAGATTTAAAGATATTCGTATTGATTGTGTAAATTTCCCGTATTAGATTTGATCTATTCTTAATGGTAAGAATTTTTGTCTTTGTACCTTTGTTTTTATTTATATCTTTATTGTTTAAAATAACCACCACAGAATTATCCAGACCATCTATTGCTAATCGATATACATATATTAAAAGGACAATTTAAACAAGCATACAAGAAAAAAATTTTGGCGACAAACTTTAGCAAATAATTTTTAGTAATAAAAAAAAAAAAATTCGAGACAAAAAATTAAATTTAATCAATACAAATTATTTAATATTTGATGGGGGATCGATATAAAATATTGCAGTGTCATTATTAGATTCTATATAATCCGCTCATGCATGCGGCACGCAGTGTGACATGTTTGCTTATCCCGGCTCCTACGTCCCCCAAAGTTCAAATCTAAAGCCCCTCGGAGGGCTAAGCGGGGGGGGGGGGGGGGGGCGAAGCGACCTCCCGCGTGCCCGTGAGAGTTACCGAAGCCGTTAACCTCTAAAATTCTAAGTTAAATTAGGGATCTCCATTTTCCAGAATATTTTAAAGCTTATTTCAATTTTGTAATTTTAATTTATTTATTTATAAATTTGTTGCCAGTTAATTATTTTTGCCGCTCAAAATGTTTATTTCGATGCCAAAAAATAATCTTTTGTATACCCGTGCCAACAAATTATAAATGTTGCCAAATTATTATATTTTGTTCCAAAAAATTAATTTTATGATGCCAAGAATTTTTGTTTGTTGCTCATTAATTTGTGCCGTTTTATTATTTTTTTGTATCTCAAATATTAATTTTTTGTGTGCCGGTTTATTATACCATTATAAAATACAATTATAAATTACATGTAAATACAATTATAAAAATGATCCCTCTTAAATTCACATTAATTGACAAAAAATATTCTACCGTAATTATGTGATTAATTATACGTGCATTTCTAATTCTTCTAGATATAATCAATCCTATCCCGAATTACGCTTGTGAAAATGATTAATCCTAGACTAGGACTTACCTGATCCTTTTGTGGATTTATTTTTAATTTCCACCAAGAAATATTCGAAAAAATGATTTTTAATTTCCTTGATTTTTTTTTTTAAATTTCTTAATAAACACAAAATGGTTTCTTCTGATAGAATTTCAACTTTACTGCACGCATGCCAGCCACTATCAGAAATTTGGCTGCTCCTTTTTCGCAACTAATTCTAACGCATAACTGCTTAATTTGTAGTACTAAACAAACCCTAAACTAAAATTAGAAGCATACGAACAAACCATCGCTAAACTCGTCCATTTTGAAACATATCAGTATCTAACAAAAAGAGTTTCAAGTATTGCAAATATATTATTAATCACCTAGTAATTTAATTTCGAACTTTCCGTATTAATTGAAAATACTTGAGATTCATTCCAAAGGTGGTTGTATGATTTTGTGTTTTCCAATTTCTCCAGCATTTCAAGCATTAGTTAGGCTTTATCAAAATTCTAAAAACCTTTTCATTTTTTTTGTAAAAATTATTACGATTTTTGAGTATTGTAATATTTTTTGACGTGCCGGGCCAATTTTTAAACGTACCACGTATTTGCGATCACTGCTCTATATCGTCAGCGAGAAATGGAAAGTGTGTGTAAGTTCAATTTTCCCAATTTTTCGTTTTTCATACCAAACGAAAGAGGAGGAAATTATGATTCTGAAAAACTTGGAAAGTAAATTAGTGTTTGCGTATAGACAACACGGAGGGTGAGATAGTTTTCATTGTCTCCTGAAAAAAACTATTTTTGGACTTACACATTCTGCATTTCTCCCTGACGATATGTATAATATAAATAATATATTTCTCAATAATTCAGAATATCGATTGATTTGTGTTCTAGCATCATAAAGTTTGATTGGTTAGACAAACAAATTACAATATTATAGATTACGCCTTGTAGTCCATTTAAATTAGGTTTACATTCAACCTTCACTTATGGACATCCGTAAAGCGTCACAATCAAAATGTCAAGGTAGATGGGCTAGCTTTTCAGAGTGTGGGACTATTTTTAGTTGCTTGCCAAATATTCAGGAAAGACTAACGAATACACTAATAATTAACTCACGCTTTACGCTAATATTAACAGGCTATAGGACAATATCCTCTTACCTGCAAAAAGATAAGACTATTAGATTCAGAAATCATTGACAGAAATCATGAGGCTAGACATAAGTTATTACTGTATTTCAGGACTGATTGGAGAGCTCTTGTATGGATCGTGGACTAAGCTTAAGAAAGCATTAACTCATGAAGGCTGTAAGGACGTCAAAGCAGTGGATTTATGTAATGAGCTTTAATCTATTTCAACGCGCATTGAACCGAGTGCATCGCCAAGAGATGTCCTATATTTTATTTGTGAAAAAATTTCTCCGACATTTATCCAAATATTTCTATCACCTTAAGAATATTTTTAACACTACTTATTTTTTTGCTTGGGTAGGGCGGGCACAAGAAAAAAGTTTGCCTAGGGCGCGAGGATTACAAACATTTTTTTGAGCTATCCCTGAAGGCAGGTGCCTACTATAGGTAAGTAAGTTTAGGTACAGATAAAGAATAGCTTAACACCTACGATGCAATCTCTTTACATCAAAATTCATTTAATTATTTTAAATTTTTTTTGGTAAATTATTTTGGCCCTAACTCTAACCACTATTATTCCATTCCGTTTTCAGAGTAATTTTAAACGAATGATTCAACTACACACCAAGGGTTGTATAGAACTAGCAGTTTTTGACGGAATTATTACCATCGCCGAATTTAAATATTTCGTGATTGCCTTCGATATATAGGATCCGTGTGAATCTAGCAGCAATAGAGTTACTTGACATTTTGAAAGATTTGATAAGTTTGTAAATAAGAGTCAGAACTGGCTCAAGTCGGGTACTCGGGGGTTTTTGTGGTCGCTGATCACAATTATGATGTTCAAATTGACCCACAGCCGACCTGGAGCTCAGGAACGCCGATGAACGTCATCTCCGTAGAACTCTCCCAAAATTCACGCGGGGAAGGAGAAAAACACTCGGCGCCCGTGGGTTTTTTAGGTCGCTGAATTCAAATATGGCATCGGCGAACACCCCCCGGGCACCTGGTGCGCTCGTACCTAGACCTGGACGTCATCTCCGAGAATTTTCCTGACAATATCGACAAAAACAACCCGAAAATCATTGAGCAGGGTTCTTTTGGGGCGCTGAATCCAAATTTCACGTCGAAAACGACTCCCCGGACTCCTGGTGCACCGGAACTTTTTTACACTACACAATCATAATGTGTGGTCTTTTTACTCGTATGCAATTTTCATTTTCAAAAACACTTGCTGCTGCGGCCATATATAGCAGATATTTTCAGAACATTTTTGGAAGCGAATGCAAAAAACCGCATTCCGATCCGTCCTGCTGGAAAAAATTCCGAAACTTTTTGCTTCATTGCCTCGACTAATGATACAATTTCAAAATCCGCCTTAAAAACCAAACAACCCAGAAAATCAGAAAAAATGCTTATACTATAATACTCCGGGTACATTATTTGGATTTAAAAGCCAGATAATATTCCCGGGTATTTTATTGTGGGAGGTATTATAGGTGGCACTTCAAATGCTTTGAGCACAATCGAGCCCTAGACCTTAGTCCAATACGTTACTATTAAGCCACATCCAGTAAAAAAAGTTATTTCATTTTCATTGTTATATTGTTTCAATCATAACAAGCTACGACATTTATCACACCAAAAAATTGTTGACCGAAAAATTCTCATGGCTTACTGCAACTCATAACAGTTTTTAATTTGTAGTAGTGCTCGCATACATTTAGGCGCATCATAAATGCGTACCACTCATTTTTTGGGTAATAACTATAAGGCGTAATATTTAATTTATAGTAAAACATTTGCTCATTACATGAATACTAAAAAACATAATAATAAAAATAAAAAAAATAAAATTGGATGAGAATCGAACCGAAGGTCTTTGCCACTCTTGTCCAGGGTGCGTTACCAATTTTTTTTATATATATATATATTTTGATAATTGTTGATTAAAGAATATTTTAGGAACATCAAATTCCATTTACAACATATTTAAAACCTCTGAGCTCTCAGGTTTGGTATCTACCTTATTTTTGTTTTGGTTTGTTATTTATTATCTTTATACAATTACAAAGATAAAATTATTGAAATCTTTATCTTATGTAACTATAATTGTCTGGCATAAAATTGGCTAACTCGAATACTGCCATTACTCAATTTTTTAAAGAAACGACACAATATAAAACTTAATCTAATATACTGGTACAATTATGTATTGTACATTACCTGAGTTGGTTAAAATATACGTTTCCTTTATTGCGACCACCAGTATTTCGCTTTCCGCTTTTGGTAACCTTCTATTGCACATCATTTTTTGCTGTATCTAATGTGTTCTTCTGGATACTCGAATTTTCTTGGTTTAAACCATTTTTCGTTTGTTGTTTTATCTTGAATGTATCCCATTTTATCTAACTATACAAACGCTTCTGGACCTGGGATCTTATATTCATTAATACGGTTACTTAGTATATGATTTTCAGTTAGATAAGGGCCGAATAGAAGAGAGTTTAAGGAATTTGATGTTGTTCTTAGAATGTGGTTTCGCACGTCTATCATGTGGATATCAATTCTTTCGGAGTTAAATTTATTATAATGAGTTTGGTTGGACACATAGTGTTGATATCCTGTGTTTGCCTTACGGAAAACGATCTGGAGTATCTTATGCATTTTCTCTCAAAAATTCTTAATTTCTCCAGATATCTCGGGCAAATATTTTACTAGATTTGAAAACCGTATGTTATTATTGGCCTAATCAAAGATTTGTAGCATATTTCTTTAAACTTTCCGTTGATAGGTTTGGCGTAAAACAATTTTTTGTGGCTGAAATAAGAAAAGCTTATGGCTTTGACTAATTGTATGTTTATGTGTTCGTTTATATAACCTATATTGATGCCAAGATACTTCACCATCGATTTTTGCTCAATCACAACATTTTTGATTTTTATTGTGAAGTTTTTCCAGTTTAGTTTTGTATCATGTGTAGCCCGAATGGACCGGCTTTTGGAACAATATAGCTTCACATTTCGTTTCATTTATTTCAATTCGCCAGGTATGAATAAACCCTTAGATGAAATCCACTGCCTTCTGGAGGTTGTTTTGTATTATGCTAATTTTTGGATTCTCACTTTATATTTACATATAACAATATCGTCTGCATGTATAATAGTGTTTGTATAATATGTTATGAGTTCAGGTTCATATGTGCTATCAAGTCTGCAGTGTATAGATTGAATAATATAGCGGGGCTATGGTGGATCCTTGTTGTAAACCATTGTATATATTGAATTGTTCACTGGAATTCAGATCGGGATGAAATTTCATTTTATGCAATTTGAATAGTAGTCCATTTATTCAAACAGATTCAAATGCTTTCTTCATGCCAATCGTTACCGCTTCAGTACAGGTATTATATTTTAGGTTGTGGCATATATCGGATGTGACTTTAGTTGTTGCATGAATCGTGGAATGGCCGTATCTTAATCCAAATTGGTTGGTTGGTACTAAGTTATTATTGTTAGTGTGCTGCTGAAGTTTATCGTAAATCTTCCCGAGGTTGGAAAGAAGGCTGATCGGCCTGTAGTTTCCGGATTTGTGGGATTTTTTTTTTTTGATTGGGTACATCTTTACTGTTTTCCAACAACATGGGAATGATTTATTATTTAGTAGGTTGTTGAATAGTGTGCACAACGTTTAAAAAATAGTGCGTTACCACTAAAGAAACCATATATTAAAACTCAATTTAAAATTTCATTGTTATTAATTTTGAATGCATACTCTAAAAAAATTTGCGTTATGTTACAAGCTCTGGCCTATTATATAATAGAATAGCGAAATTTAGCGAAATATTTTTTCATATTAGGGTTAACTGTACAAAAACTAAACAAAGCTTTATAAATTATACTTAGCTAATTTAATTCCACAGAACAAAACAATTAACTAAAATAAAATAAACTTGTCTTACATTCAGATTTTTATCAACATGATTTGTTTGTGCATACATTTAATTAAAAAACTAGTCCAACATTTAATTTAAAGTACAAGTAAAATAATTTATTCCTTAAACTCGTTCCAATATTATTTCCATTTACCCTACCTAGCCTTGTTAAAATTCCAACAAATCGTGATTATAATTGATTTGACATCGGTTGTTCATATGTTAGCTATACTCGTTCGTACCATATATACATAACAACTATTCCCATTAATTTTTGAGGTAAATGCCATTCTCAAATAAATTCAAACAGCGCTACAAACAAAAAAAACTATCGTAATGAATCTTCTTATATTATTAAAACTTTTACAAGTATTTACAAAAAAAAAAAAACATTTTGTAAATTAAAAATCAGGTATTCAATTTGACTGTGAATTTTTAATTTAAATCGGCAAAAAAAATGGAAAAAAAAATTAAAATTTGCTTTAATCGAAATTCAATTCGGGGCGCGATAAGACACAACAACTTTCTAAATGAGTATTTTGCCTTTCTGTACATATTAAGTTTAAACATTTATTTAAATTCATTAGTTTAAAAGGTGAAACAATTTACTTTTGCTTTAATATAATATGTACCTATAACAATAATTTATATACATAGTTTTTATATTTCCAGTCTTTGTACTATTTATTTGCGAGAACACTTATATTTATTTACCTTTTGAGAATTGTAAAACGTTTTTTTGTTTTGTTTTAAAACAGAAAACCATTAACTTTTGTCAATGCTATATGCTAAATTTATACTGTCGGATGTATGTTCATTAGTTAGTTTAGTGTTTCATTTGTTTAACCGTGCATTTTATTGTTTTATCTCAAAGATTTGTTAAAAAAAAAAAAAAAAAAAAATTTGGGATTTAGAAGATAAATTACATTGTATGTATATCGTTTATGTTTTTAGTTACACACCGTGGCAAATAAATTCAAGAACATGAAATTAAATATGTACTCGTTTATAATGGAACGAAATTAATAGTAGATAATATATTATTTATTGGTAGATACAATGTACATGTATAAATAGAAAGGGTTTTAAAAGAATAGTTTGTATGCTGTTATAACCAAAATTCTTGCTAACATATTAGATATTGTAAAACATTATTCCATTTTTGAGAATACATTATTGCGAGTGGATTTTTGGCTAAGGCAATTGCAGTTCATATTCTTTTTAAAAAACTTAACAGACTAAGGGGTACCTTTTGGTCGGCGCACGTTAACTAATTTCGAAAAGATTTAAAATGCTGGGCTGGTGGCTTCACTACGATAAAAACACACGCCCAGAATCATAATTTGTCGGCTAGGCCAGAGACAAAAAATCGGCTAAGAAAGCAAACACAATACAACAAGATCTGCATAGCTAATAGAGCGACCTTGAACTTAATGATGTAGGAAACTGCATATGATGGGTAAACACATCAATTGAGGTTTGTCCAGCGCAATATGCAGAATAAAAAGGCTGTTGAACATGAAGTTAATCAGTATCCACTTTCAATAATCTGATGAACCAGTGGAATATACCGGGTGATTTTTTTAACATGATACACTCAAATATCTCGGAAAATAAACACTCTACGAAAAAAATGTTAGAGACCAAAATTTAATTATTCCACGGGGGAAATACATTAGTGTTAAAATTATAACCCTCTCCCCTCCTTGTAGGTGGGGCCGGGGGTTTTTATTACAGATTCGGATTCTGCGGCTAAAAATACGTAGGATTTGACAGAAACATTTTTTTCGATTCATGATAGATGGCGCTGTAATTGACGATATTCATTTTTTTGTTATTTCTCCTACTGAGAACCTACGCAAACGATTCTGTGATACGTCTGCAATAAAAATACCATGGTTTCGTTGTAAATACACAAAGTAAGTTTTAATCAATTTGTATTTCTTAAATTTTCAATTACTGAAAAATGAAACCCAGGAACATGCGATTAAATCAGCTTTCAAATTAATGAAATTGTTTGTATTTTGTTATAAAAATACCGATTCAGTCCGAAGATTATTTCGAAAACAACAATTCCTATGTAGCACGTGTAGTACTTGATGGTGATTTCAATGGTCGGTGGATCGGGAGAGCTGGTCCGGTAAAATAGCCTGCCAGATCACCAGATTTTACTTCGCCAGATTTCTTTTTGTGGGGCTATCTCAAAGACCAAGTTTACAAACAAAAACCAACAACACGTGAGAATATGATTGAGCGAATCAGAAATGCTTGTGCTGAAATTCAAGCAGATACACTTCTCAGTACAGTCATTTTAAATGCGGATTAATAAGTGCATTGAAGTCGAAGGCCATCATTTTGAGCACTTAATTTAATTAAAAGATGATGAGGCGAGGGGACTCATGTAAATCAAGCACACTTTCCCAGTTATTCGAAATTTGCAAAATGAATAAATTGTTTAAGACAAACTTGGAGTATTAACAATGAAACCATGGTATTATTATTGCAAACGTATTGCAGAATCGTTTGCGTAGGTTCTCAGTAGGAGAAATCGAAAAAAATTGAATATCGTCAATTACAGCGCCATCTATCATGAATAAAAAAAAATTACTCAGTTAAATCCTACGTATTTTTAGCCGTAGAATCCGAATCTGCAATAAAAAATAGGGGTTCCTATCTTAGTGTCAAAGTTACCCCCCGTCCTACCTACAAGGAGGGAGAGGGCTACTAATTTTAACACTAATATATTTCCACCGCGGAATAATTAAATTTTGATCTCTAACATTTTTTTCGTAGAGTGCTTATTTTCCGAGATATTTGAGTGTATCATGTTAAAAAAATCACCCGGTATATGCACATCCATACATAAACTTGATAGTATTGTGATGGCCTAAAAATCAACCTATTATTATAACAGCCAAACACTTATAGTACAATGGGGAATCGAATATTGACTTAATTTTCACGAAAAATGGTCTACTGAGAAGAGTATCAAATTGGTCAGTAAAATAAAATTGGACTTCCAGCGATCACAGAGCGATTGTCTTCACACTAAATAAAGAAGCTTTGCAAAAGAAGGGTCAATTCTCAGACAAGGCACATCGCTTTGCGGTTAAATGTGAAAAATTCAGCAATCTTATACTATAACTAACATTGGAAATGATGTAGACAGAGTTGAGCGTAAAAGCACCAGCTCGCTCGTACACGTATGTAACGAAAGTAGTCCCCTTAAAATAGGGAGACCCCTTAAAATAGGGAGGTATTGCTTTAACGCCTATAGGGGTAATGTTGGCCGAGGCAATACTGGCATTGCTGGGCAACACAGCTTGTTGAATTGCTCACACTAAAATAAACTAACGATTGTTATTATATTTTGTGTTGTATTTATTGAATAAGAATTACAATTAGTTATACATTGTGCGTTGAGGTTTATAATTATTAGGGCACTTATAATTTTTTTGATACGTTATAATCCTGCGCAACGGTATTGCGTACTGAGTAACTGGTCGCGAAATTATACTTAATAGTGGCGATACAAAGTTGGAAGTGATGTCAAGGAAAAGAGCTAAAGCAGGCCCACACAACATCGAGGTCGAACTGATCCAAAGAGCGTGGCCGATAATAGGGAGCATTATGTAGTTGCCGAGATCAAGCCGACCCAAAAGCATCTAGAACAACCTACTGATCAGTTATTGGATGCATATTAAGGTAATGGTAAATATATTAACAAACGGCTTGGATTCGGGCGGGGATGCTACAGAGGACGCTATGGAGACCTTGGACAACAATCAACATAGTTAAACAGCCTAACCAAAAGTACGTTCTGGGGTGTTTTCTAGATGTATCTGGAGCTTTTATTAATCTGTGGTGGCCTAGTATAATGTAGGAGTTCAAAAGGATTAATTGTCCTTTAAATCTTTACTCCTTAATAAATAACTACTTCTCTGGCAGAGTTGCAATTGTCATTACCACCCACGGCACGCTTACCAAAAAATAAAAAATAAGCAGGGTTCATAAGGCTCTGTCTTGGGACCACATATTAATGAGTTGGTATTCTACCAGATCGTGTTATACTTAACTGATGACTGGTGTAACGAAAATCAAATAGAACTATCCTTCGCCACGATTGTTATGATTAAACTTAAACGCACTTTCGACATTAGAAGACCACCTTTGGTGTCAGCTAATGGTCTGAGAATCAAGATGGTGAAGACAGGCAAATGGCTCGAAGTTGGTTTCTGAAGAAGAGCCTGGGTGTCATTTCTCACATCAAAAGGATAGCTGAAGGTGGAAAAACGTGTCCTTTGCGCTAAAGAGAGTGGAACGAGAAACGTGAAGCTTGAAATAAAGATCTCTCTCTCTCTCTCTGGCTGGCCGAATGAATTGCCACCGTCGAACTCTAGCGGGCGCTCAAAGGAGAATTCTTCTTGGAATAACACGGAAATTAGAACGGTGTCAACCGATACTTTTGCTGTCCTAGCTGGCATTGTTCCGATCGATATACTCTTAGAAGAAAGTTTAGCGGCGTACAAAATAAGGATATCCCTTAAGACCCCTTAAGGGAAGCTTCAAACTTCTAAGGTCAGTTGTTTAAAGAACAATGGCTGTAATTTGGAAATTCATGCAACATTAGGTCCTAGTATTGACTTCTTCTTTGACTTTCTTATTGACTCCATATTTTACAAATAAAACACTTATTTGTTGTAAAATAATTTTTAGTTTTCTGGAAAGATCGATTTCGAATTTTTAACTTCCTTCTCCAGTTTTCTATATTATTTCATACACAAACTCTTAACAACTGTTAGTTCCGGATGACCTGCTGCGAAGTAAGCAGAGTACAAAACTGAAAGACACAACGCATTTTTTATTTTAAAATTAATGTTATCAAATGTTAGGCTAAATAACATTTTACAGGTGATCAATAGCCTTACAAATGTAATTTCAAATAACCCCACAAAAAATAATCAGAAGGAGTAAGGTCTGAAGAATTCGGGGTCTGGTGCAGTATATGGACAGTTTTCGTTTTTAAAATAATTTGAGCAAATGAGAATTCTTGTAACTTTCTGGATTTGTGGCCCTTTGCACTAATTCCCTTGAAAACCATTATCCCTTTCGCTTAAGGTTGCATAGTGAGTAAGGTGGTAGCACTACTATTAAACGAAAGTGGTTAAACATATTTTAAAAAATAAATCCGGTATAAAATTATTTTTATGATAAAAATAATTTTAATATGTTTAAACACTTTCATTTAACATTAGATGAAAATAATGAATTCTAGCCCAAAAAGAAAAAAAACCAAAAAAAAATCTCGTTATCACTATACGAAATTTAATAATTTAAATTAAATCAATGTTTAATTTGTTTATTTGGATTTGCTTCCGTAATTACCGCACTACTTAATTTAAAATATTTAACAATGACCGCGGTGGCCTCTCATATGAACTGATTTTTGTTTTGCAGTACCAATGATTTGTGTTCATATGTATGCTTATAACCGGCGCGTATTGCAATTAGCAATTTGTATGAGATTCGTATTATATACTTGTCATGAACAAAAGTTTAAAACATCGAAAACCATTAGAATCCCTTCTATCGTAACACGTTCTATCGTAAGTTGTATCACTTAAGTAAAACCATAAAATGTCCACTGGAGTAGTCTGTTTTATGTTTTAGTTGACTCGTCTCTTAAAACTGTCTCGCAGAACTCTTTAAAAGCGTTTAAATTTAGGGGCATCGTTAGAGTCACTTTTCTATAGCTGTGTTGTTACTTGTTGTAGGCTGTGAATGTCAAAAATGAATCCAAAAACTGGCTCGATATTTTGCATCTGCTCAAATCTATCATTAACGGAGTTAATTGAGTATCAAGGACTGTAAAGTAAAAATGCACTTCAAATCTTTGCTGGGGGTTCTGAATAAAATTATCTCGCCCTTCATATGAAAATTGTTTCTTTTAACTGAATGCGAATTGGCTCTTCCTTAAGTTCTCGCTCCTTAAGTTGAAGTTTTTGAGTGTTTTTTCGCAAAATGAAATGTGTAAGTTACACCCAAAATGAATTTGTGATGTTGCTTGTCTATACATGTGTTAATTTGCTTTATTTTTGAATTGACAGACCTTATATTGAACTCATAAAAAAATATCGTAAATTACGAATATTATATAAAGGATTTTAGATTTTCTTTGATAAAAAAAATGAAAAAACAAGTATAAAAGTCGTATTTTTAGGCGCCCTCAATAGTTCAGCGCACTAGGCGGCCGCCTAGTTCGCATATATGGTAGAGCCACCCCCGCCTGTGCCTGCCTATTCCTACCTACTTCCATATATTTTCAATATAAAACGACACCATAACTCATTACTTTACCCGGGTATTAACATTTATATACCCAGGTAGTAACAGTTTAACAGTTTAGTTAGGCGCAATTTATTCAAATTAACATGGAAATTAATCAGCTGCAATATGCTTGGAGCAATAAAATTGTCGTGTAGAATCTGATGAATGAATAAGATGGCGGCAATTGCTCGACGTTTATTGAGTAGTAGGATAGGTTAGGTTGGTTGTGCTCTAAGGGACCGGCATATACACAAAAATGGTCCGTAGCCATACCACATACAATTTTTCTCGGCTCTACTCACTGAACCATCCAGAGCTTACAACGAAGCGTAGAATACACCTGATGTCCATCCCATTGAGATCCGCCAGGTTACTGAGGAGAGGAGCTCCCAAAAATGTCCATCTGTTTAACGCTAGACGGGGACAAGTAGAGAGAAGATGGAGTACAGTTTCTTCCTCTTCTATGTACATCTTCGCAGCTCCTACAATAATCATTCGAGAAGGCTCCTAGGCTCCACGCATATTGACCTATGAGGCAGTGTCCTGTAATAACCTCCACAACCATACTAATATGGCGACGCTGAAGTGTAACAGCTGTCCATTTCTTGCCTGATCTAGTTTTGGCCAAATCTGTCTAGTTATGATACACGAGGTACCATTGGACCATCTATCATTCGCTGCTCGCCTAGCTTCTCCCTGAATCAAAAGTTTACATACAGCGAGCGGAATTTCAACATTTGTTTACTTGGTAAAGTGAGGCAATTTGTACCCTGCCGAGCTAGTTCATCTGTCTTTTCATTCCCCGCAAGACTGAAATGCCCTAGCACCCGCGACCCATGTTAGGTGGATGCTGAACTGATCTGCCATCATACGGTAAGAGATGAAAGACAGCTCTGGGCTACCTTCGTAGCATTTTAATTGCCGCCTGATTGTCCGTAAAAATGCAATAAAGATACTACATTATACCTCAACCTATCCAAGGCGTCCATTATCGCAATTAATTCTGCCTGAAAAACGCTGTAATAGTCGCGGGGACGAAATGAGAGGTTCACATTTAGATTCTCACAGAAAACACTACAACCAAACCTACCATCCATTTTTGAACCATCCGTGAAGAAGTTTAAAATTTCAGGGTTCAACATCTCTTCACTCAGCCAGTCCTCTCTGGAGAGAATATCGGTACGAAAGCTTTCCTCAAAAAGTTGAGTAGTAGCATTTATAAAAAGTTACCTAAGTCGAGTCCTGTAACTAGGAAGTCTGATGACCCCCTCAGGCATAACCAAGATACGTGACTTGACGCAAATCATATCGAAAAATCGAATATTCTCAATTAATAAGTATTAAAACAATTCTAATGTATAAAATTAAATTTTGGTTAAAACAAAAATGGAAATCCATCAAATCCGAAAATTGCGACGTCTAAGGGTTATTTATGTAAGAATTAAATTGCGGCAAAATGCCGCAGGTGAAATTTGAATAGAGAGTTTTCCACCAAATTTAATAAAATGGGTAAGGTGTATTTCAACCGATTCGTCGTTTGAGCAACTTACAAAAAAAAAATCGAAAAGTAAGAAAAATGAGTAAAAATTCGACCGACAATCCGCCTACAAGCAGAAAACACAATTTAGAAATTCATCTTTCAATTTTATTTTATCAAAAAATGTTAGATTAATTAGATAGTGATAAACAAATTAATATTTTCTGAATTTTAATCCGTCAGAAGTCGCTGTTTTGGCTGTCATCTTAATTTTTTACCGCAGCCATAATCCAGAAATATGTTATTGATGATTGGAGCGCCACGGATTCCACGTAGCGGAAAATTTTTAAAGCAACCTTTCTGATAATTTGACCTTTAATGTTGCTGATAAAAACTATTTCGTTACTAAGCGCTTTGAAAATTTTTAATTACCTGATTGCTAAATATTCTTTCTTTGCATTTTGAGACAAGCGTTATTTTAGAAGTTGCATCATTTTACTTTTTTCCTCGAAAGGTGTACCACTTTTTCAATCGGCAACATCGGATCGATTGACCGAAAAGTTAAGATTACTCAGTTAACTTAATTCATCTTGATTTCTCTACTAGTAACTGTTCAGCAGGTCAGCGGCTGGGTCTCAGCAAGTTATCTCCTATTTTTAAATAAACTGTTGTACATTTGCATTAGAGCCAAACTCTTGGTTATTTTGTTTCTTCAAAGTACCTATGTAAATCAATTTGTAAATTAGTTAAACCTGCAAAAAACAAATTAATTCGGTTTAGTAGCTCGGCTATTTAGTAGCTTTTATGGTCTTGTTAAAAAAGTGGCCGGCAGACAAATTAAACTACCATTTGTAGACAACATGAATAGGGTTAAGAAACATGCAAAAACTTATTACCCCACAGAATATGAAATTAAATAGCACACACAAGTTTTGCTTTTATTTTTGCCGAAAAATTACAATCATTAATTAGCATACGAAAGTCAAAGTCAACACAATTAGAAGCGTCTAGGTGAATCGGCGTCGACATGTACACCGAAAATGAATCGCGTTTTTGAGGCAAAATTGTTGATTGACTAACAATAATAATTTCAATGGCAAACATATCGTTTGTTTGTACTAATTCCGATTGAGTGGCGGAAAGTGCATTAGCAATATACAGCCAATTATTCCTTCTTATTATAATAAAATAGCATAAGTAATTACTTTTAGAATTGATTACTTTGTTTGGGGGCCATTTTTATGCCTTTATTAATTTCGATCTGAAACGAAAACATAAAAACCTACATTTAAAAATGAAACATATAGATTGTATCAGTTAGTAGTACACACATTTTAAAATCACAATAAAATTCATTCTCTATCATTAAAAAAATACAATAAAACTCAAGGAAATCTAATTTGATCGTATCACAAAGTCATAAAAATTTGATTGATACTCTAAAAAAAAATGTCATCAAATTAAATTTTTTTTTTTGTGTTCGGTTAAATTTAACAAAATGGGGTAAACCGACTGAAAAAATTGAAACCACAAAGTAATAACAAACAAAAAAAAAAAACAGCGGTTAGGGTATATATTGCCATGAACGAGACCTAAAATTTACACACATATACAAACACAGATGTATAATTACACTATCGTATATTTTTACCAGCGTTTCCGCAATTAAAAAAAAAAAAAATTTAATTTTTTGTGTGCGCTATAAAAATTTATAAACTGTTTCTAAATCCATTCATATTAAATTTAATGACACACAAAAACAGAATTCTTAGAATATAGAATTTAATTTAATTAACAAGGTTTCCAGAGTATTGTATTTGGTGGTAATTTTGTGAACGTGTATTTAATTAATGTAAAATAAAAAAACATCATAATTATAAGTTTCACAGAAGTGTGTTGAAATAATGTTTCGCCGAATATATAGCTAGAAAGCGATTATCCATGAAATCATATTTAAATTTATAAAACTAATAATTCTTACTAATTTTCTATTCGTTCGAAGATACATTACAGACATAATATAATAAATCGTATTACTTAATACAAAACCCCATCAAATCTAATATAATGATAAGATTATTGCTTTAATTTCTTGAAAACCTTATAACATTTTGACCATGCGGTATAATTATACTTGGCGTCATTACGATTATATTATAACACAACCGACTGAAATTACATCTAATGCATTTTTAATGGTTAGAGCAGCACAAAAATGTAATTATGATTATTTCATCGCCAAGCTATGTGTGAGTGAGTGTCTGTATTTAAGTACATTTATACCAATTTAATTTATTACAGCAAAATTTTATCGTAATTTAGTTATAATTGAATTTTTGAGAAATGACACTAACCAACCGTATCCAATGTTATAAAAACCATATTATATGATTTGATTAGCTTAGGTGTCAAACTGCTGGTTCGCGGGCCAGCAAAATTAATGTAACATTGAACAACGAAAATATCAGAGTAATTTTAGTTCTGTCAAAAATTCGAGCATTTAAGTATTCATTTGAATTTATTAAGGTCTATTTCAAAGTTGCCACTTTTTTTATTTTACGCCAATGTTCCGCAAGTCTCTTTGCCACCACTAAGACGTAATTTAACTCAACCATTGTATCTAAATTCAACCTACAATTATTTATTTATTTTATTTATATACTAGCTGACCCGGCGAAGTTCGATCTTATTAGCTGAATTAAATTCAGTTTTTTTATTAAGATAAAACGAATACTCAAAATGAATTAAGTTCAATAAATGTACAAAAATCAAAATGAAATGTATTTTAATTACATTGGAATGAATGTAATTCACGTAGCAGCAAGGCATTTGCTTTATTGAAGTGAATCGAAATGATTCGCATAGCATTGTTCCACTACTTTCTGTTAAACTATTTGCTGGATGGGTTGCGCTCGGGGCGATTCCCTGCATTGAAGCATGATATGCGAGTATTTTCGTTTTGTTGTCAGGTGCGAGAACGAACAAAGCGGATGGTTTGCCGACACGTGAGCATGCTACGTACAATTGACCGTGAGAGAAACCTTATGATTTGTTGATCGTCATGGCGAATGCAAGACGAATCGGAAATTAAATTCGTTTAAACTCGAATGGCATATCGGTTGGGATCATCGAAATTCTCGGAATGAGAACTTTTCCACCTTTGAACTTTCCTCAAAGTATCGTCGCGGGAATCACATTGCCTTGTCGATTCGTCGACAGGAATATGGTCATTACCGATAGTCAGCATTGCTTGGAGAATCTTCGGCAGATAGGTTGTTTAGCAATGCAACTCGTATGTTTGCCGAGCTGTTGACTTGCAGCATTAAATGTTGTGCACACTACACCATTGACTGTTCGAAGTGATTCAAACGATGTTAGCCCACGAGCATTCACCAGCAATAACCGTAAGTAAAGCATTCGTCCTTCTTAGGATGTACTGTGTAAATGCTGTAATAGTCACAGTCTCAGGTTTTTATCAAACTAAGAATATGACTGCTGCAGACTTCCTCTCAGTTGTTCCAGAGCAGCTTTTTCAGCTGGCTCGCGTGCAGTCGCTGGGGAGGTTCTTTGCTGGGCCAAAAGGAAGCTAGTAAATGCTGCTATCTACAGGGTTACGCCGAATTGAGTAACAGATGAGACCATGAACCTGCTGCTTAAGGACTTATAATAATCTACTTAGCCAGACAAACTAATGATCAGACGGTTGACATACGAATGATCAGGAGCCGCATCGCCTTGTTTCGACGTTGAAATTTCAAACGGATCACTTTGGCAAATCGAAAATAAACTGGTCAATGTTGACGCTGGAGGCATTTCAGCACGTTAAGCAACATTCGATGCGTTAAAATAAACTCGTTGACCATTCTCCAAATGCACCGCCAAGTGTACAAAAGTGGGATGATGTTCATGAATGGGGAATGAGGATATACGTAAAATCGTCTCATAGCAGCTCACGCATATCGACCATCTTTATAGTGCGTGATTTCATCGTTTAATAGTTTGAACGCCAAAAAACGCCATATTGCTGCCTTTCGTGACATATTTGCAGATGTATTTGATGGACTTCACTGAATTTAAATATTCCACGTTGCAATGCGTCTTGAATGTTTTGGAAAGAAGTGCCGAATACAGAACAATCCAAGTGTTTTTAACAACGAAATCGTTTCCATTCACTTTCTTTGTGATAGTTCTACCGTTATCATCGGGTGATCGACGCCGATACAGTGGATAACCATCGTTGCAAGATATAGTCTCTGTATATATTTCGTGGATAACGTTTGGGACACTTGCCGTCGATTATGCACGGTGAATGGGGGTTGATGGCGCAACACGGACTGTGAATCATTTTCGTAATTACAACATCATGCAGGGCTGGATTGGCTTCGGGATCAGAAATCTCGGCACAAATGATGTCATCTATTTGGTACAAACTACAAAACCTTTTACAATGTGCAATTCATCAAACTGAACTCACCTCTGTGAAATCACTTTTCGCTGATGAATTTCAGAAAAAATCGTTTGAAGAGTATTAATTGAATCGAATTCAATTGAATAGCCGTCGAAAACTGAATGAAAATTGCGAAAAACTCGAAGAAAAATGCTGCTAAATCGCGGAACACGTTTTTTTTGCGTATGCAAAAGAGACATGAAATACTTAAAACAGAAAACACACGAAAACAACAGCAAATTCCGATATAAAATTTTCTTTCTCAAGCGTAGACAGTTGCGGAGAGATGAATATAGAGAAATGATATATGGTTGGCCGTTTTTGTTTAAACAAACCATATAGTTTTAAATTTTTTAAAAAGTTTAATTTTTCGTGAAAATTAAAAATTAACAAAAAAAAAAATTCATTATGTTAGAAAATAAATTTTCTTCATAAATTTTTGTTTCGTGAATTTTTTCGATGTTTTAATAGTTATTCTGCTATTCGGTGCGGACACAAATCTAACAAATCAAAGATCATGAAATCGGTCCAGCCGTTCTTGAGTTATAAATGGTGTAACTGACCCGACTTTGTTTTATATACAGAGTGAGGAGAAAGTATGGAAAACCCTAAAAATCTCGCGGAGTTTGGTAAAAAAAAATTAGCATGGTTTATTCTTATGTAATTTTCAACAAGGAATTTAATGGCGAGCTTGGTTGTGACCTTGATATTCATCTTCAAGTTCATTTAGAGGTGAAGGCCATTTTTTAAATTAGAACCCCTATTTTTGATAACAGACAAATTTACATTGCGAGGTCGGTGGTTTGGCGTCTATTGGAAGGGGCTCCGTTACCTTCCAGTAGGCGCAAGTGTACGTACTGCCTCCTCGTGGCAACCGCCGGTAACTGTAACCATTAGGCTGAATATAGACTTTTGTGACAGGCTAAAGTACGGCGCTAAAGGGGAAAACCTTGACAAAAAATCCCTAATCTAAGGTGGAACAGCATATGCCGATGGTTGAATGGCTGATAGGTTAATCAGTCTATATATGCGGACTCTGGATACCAGGCACCCTCCAGTTTTATTTAGCCTTCCTGTACTAAACTTGGGTGACCTGCAGGCGACTTTTTTATTCTCAGCAACTCGCAAGAGTAAAATCTAAACGGTAGACGAGGCACGGATAGGAATATACGGGAGTGGGTCTGCCCTCTCGAAGTCCTTGAGTCCAAATGCAACCGCTCTTCTAGCAGAAGTAAATGTTATTACATCTAGGAGGGAGAGCAATGAGCCCAGATAGTATGTAACGCGTATAGAAGTATTTCCTACAGTAGACATCTAGGAGGGAGAGCAATGAGCCCAGATAGTATGTATCACTTACCGGTCGGCAGTATTATCAGGTTCATTAGGAGCCTGAATATTGACTGGACGGATAATTAAGTATGGCTTATGCACAAAAGATCTTTTAGGTCGCAGTGCGGGGTGGCTTGAGCCCCCACATGGGCCTCAAGTAATAATAATAATAATACATTGGGAGGTCAAAGTGTGGAAATACCCTTAGAAATCTCGCGGTGTATATCAAAAAATAAAAATAAGCAAGGTTTAGTCTTAGGTACTTTTCAACAAGGAATTTATTGGTGAACTTGGTTGTGACCTTAACCTTACCTTCAAGGTCATATTGAGGTCAAGATAATTTTTAACAGGGAAACTCCAGTTTTTGACATCGGATTCGAAAAGAGCGATCACTTATACGTCCGAATAAGTATTTTCGACGACCTCCCAAAGTCATCTGAAGGAATACATATATTTTAGATATAATGCTTATGATTTGCTATGAAAATTAAAAACAAAATAAAAATTAAAAAAAATAATTCTTTTTTTTAAATTTATATTTTTTTATTTTTTTTATAATTTCCATAGCAACACAAGCATTATTATTTATTACAATGTTCTGTTATTTATGATTCTTTTTATTTTTGTTTTTAATTTTCATAGCAAATCATAAGCATTACAATTAAAATATATTCCTTCAGGTGACCTTGGGAGGTTATGGAAAAACATATTCTGACGACAAAAACTGGAGTTTCCCTATAAAAAAATTACATTGACCTCAAAATGACCTTTAAGATGAAGGTCAAGATCACAACCAATCTCACCATTAAATTCCTTGTTGAACATTACCTAAGACTAAACCTTGCCTATTTTTATTTTTTGACATACACCGCGAGATTTCTAGGGTATTTCCATACTTTGACCTCGCAATGTAAATTCCTTCAGATGATCTTCTGAGGTCATGGAAAATACATAATCGGACGTAAAATTGATCGCTCTTTTCGATTCTGTCATCAAAAATAGGGGTTCTAATTTAAAAAAACGACCTTGACCTTGAAAGAGATTTTTGAAATGGTTCGACACAATTTAGTCAAGGTCAAGCTCACAACCAATCTCACCATTGAATTCCTTGTTGAAAATTAGCTAAGAATAAACCTTTGTCATTTTTTTTTACCGAACTCCGCGAGAATTTTAGGGGGTTCCATACTTTTTCCTCGCCCTGTATATAGATTTATATACAATACATTAATTTGTACACACTCTATTTTAAGCATGCGCTCTTTTATAAAATAGAAACTAACGCCAAAATTACAACAAGGCTGCACAACTCCTGCTATTCGCACTATTATTATACAAATTACACTCTCCTGATTATAGTTTTATTCGGTATTGCGAATCGATCTCAGTGATGACAAAATGGGCCCTCAAGCATTGGTCGTTTGAAATTGTAAACAATTTAATTAAAAGAATTCATTAAAATAGTTTTAAGAAAAAAAAAACACGACTAATTGATTCTATAATCTTAACTCGTTATACTACCGATTTTAAATTGTTTGACTTCAAACTACTTTCAATAATAAAACTAAAAAACCACCTTTCGTTTAAAGTTCTAAATTACCTTTCAGAGATGATGAAGTAGGTATCAGCAAACAGAGAAAATGAAAACATGGCATAATTGTAATGTAATTGACTTTCAGGTCAAACAATAACACAAACTTATAAACATAAACGACAACAACTCGTGTTTACTTTTAGTATAATCAAACTAACATTTAGCCTAATAACTAAATAGTGAGAAAATGGATAAAATTTGATATCAAAACAGTTTTTGTTGTTGATGTACTTACAATAATCTATTTTTATATTGCATCCACGTTGTGCCGATGAGCTCGATCTTTACGATACCACCAGCCTTTCCGTTAATAAAATTCTCCAGTCAGAGGTTTTAAACTCTATGTAAGAAACTGGCTAAGCTCAGAATAATCCCAAAGGCAGTGCCTGCACAGAGACGCGAGAAAAATAGATGATTATATCAAGAATGAGAATAGTTTTACATTAAACAACCCAGACAAACTCTAAATATGGAGTTCTTTTAAGAATTCAGCAACTGCGAAGATTAAGCAGTCGAAAATAAAGACAAAGCAGGCAAGCTGCTTTAGCTGACCCAGCCATTTTAAATCACATTTTAGAATGCCTAGAAATTATGTTGAGGTCATCATGTATACGTAAAAATGCATTTTTTTATTTTGAGACGATAATTGTGGAATTGAATGGTTTGATATTGCCCAAGTCGGAACTAAAATGGTAACTTTAATGACATTGTGGTTACTGGGAAACCCTAGATGCTACTGAGATCTGTCAGGTCGCTGTGCAGTTTCTTTAGAATGTGCAGCCGAAACTATATTATTGATGTGTCAAATTGGTGAGAAATATATGTTATAATATGGCTCTCCGGAAATGCTGCTATTCGAGTTGTTAAACAATTTAGCCGGTAATTGGAGGCATTGACGCAATGCTTTTTCCAATACAAGCTCCCGTCACCTACTATACAACAGAAAAGGATGTCTCATTCACTCATCTTACAAGTGAGTACACATTTAGATTATAATTAAAACATAATACATGTTAATGTATATTTATCATTTCTTTACTAAGCTATAATCCACATAACAAAGAATAGTGGCACAACTGAAAAACTCAAATTTCGATTTTACTGCACTATTCTCTATAGGCGCCTATAAAAGAAGAACGACACATTAAGTCCCCTCGTGATTTGTATAATAAATATGAAAATGTCACTCTGCCAGTTTATGAAATCGGTTAAAGCACATCTTTCTCACGTATCAACTCGAAAACGCAATTTTTTGAGTTGTATCACTATTTTTAAATATGTGCGATATGTGACAGTGAATAAAAGATCATCGATGTATTTTTTGGATGGCCTGGATGCAGCCACGATGCAAGCGTTTTCAATAGCAGTTCAATAAGCAAGAATCTTGAAAATAGAGATTGCTGGGGGACTCTGCCTTTACTCTTCAGCCATTTACTTAATGGTGCCATTTCGCGACAAAGGATTTTTGAGTTCAAATCAGTCGGGTTTATTACAAAACTTAGCTCTAAAGCCTTGTTCAGACTACGTTAGTAATTTAGTCGAGTAGCGAGTATTTTAGTAACTAAATGTGTCTGAACAGCAAAATTTTAGGCGAGTAGATTAGTAAATGATTTAGTCGAGACAATCCATTTTATTCTATTTTTTTTAGAAACAAAACAAAATAAAAACAAAACAAAAAACAAATGCAAACATGTTGATTATTCAGTCGAGTTCATTAGTTTGCTCGTTGGAGCGAAGAAACAACTTTGATATTTATTACGAAATATGTATATAGAACATGAGTGTCTATGGAATATGAAATCTCCGCTTTATAACAATAAGGTATGTTTTTCTGTCGAATTTACAAATTCAATATAATGATAAACAATATTTAAGCAAATCAAGCAACCTGCGTATGTTGATTTGGAAAATGCAATGAACATATCTGGATTTGGAGAGAAAGAGATTTAATTGAAAATCAAAAACATCAGGTTTGAGTTCACTTTTTTAATCATATATAGGTTATAAATGTTTCAGATCGACCTATTCGCAGGAATTAAAAAAAATCAAGGACTCCAAAAATTCCGGCACTGGGACAGACAAAGTTTACAGCCCTTCAGTAAAATGGTTCAGTTTAATGGATGCATCCCTACGAAATATTAATTCAATTAAAACAGAAAGTCTAGAGTAATTTGGTTAGTAAATTTCAATTTTATTTTCATATAAGTAGGTTGTGATAATTGGAAATAGCATTGTTATTGTTAATGTTGTTGCAAATGAATATTGCACTGTGGTATAATAACGATATTTAAAAATTACATTAGGCTTGGAGTAGGAGATTCGAATAAAATTGAGTTGAGTATGAGGAGGAAAAATTCGGCTGTTTACAAAAAAAAAAAGGAAACAGCAGTTAGAGTTTGGAATTTATAGAAAAAAGACCCAAAACGAATGTCGGTGTATAGTGGAGTGAGTGTATAGAAAAACGTAAGCCTAGATAATTGTGGAAGTGAAGTAGTCAAAAGACGAGAAAAAACGAGTGTAGAGTAGTGAGTGCGTTAAGAACCACAAAAAAAAAAGTGTGCACGAATATATATATATATATATATATATATATATATATATATATATATATATATATATATATATATATATTTATATATATATATATATATATATATTTATATATATATATATATATATATATATATATATATATATATATATATATATATATATATATGTATGTATAGAGGTGTATGTGTAGAGGGGGGGGGGCGCATATAAAAATATGACGGAGTAATAAAAAAATAAAAAAAAACCGTCATATAAACCTCAAAACAAAAACAAAAAAAAATCCTATCTAACGAGTGAGTACGAAAATTAAACGGTATTCTACAAAAAGTATGTAAAGTAGGATGCAAAAAAATTTGATTACCAATAAGAACGGACTTATTGTATTGTAAAAAATTGTAAAAAGAACAATAATTGTACCTAATTATATACTTATGCCACCCTAAATAAACACTTGCAGTTTGGGTATTGTTACAAAAAATACCAAAAACATAGAAATATATTGTAAATAAATATTACAAATAATAAATAATTAATTGTAAATATAAATAAAAATAAACAAAAAACTAAAACCAAATCTCGAGTTGCTGTAAATTATTTAAAAAGTGCGGACTGGGGCAAATACTGAGGGACCGAAGCAGTGCTGGGGCTGGAGTAATTGGGATGTCCTAATCAGTGTGGCGAGCGGTACACACGAACCAGACAGGAAACTTCTCTGGGTGAACGGGGAGTTCGATCGAGGGGGACATCCATTTTGGGTAGATATGTGTACTATAAAATTTTATTATTGTTCATAATTCGTTTTGCATTGTAAATATTGATTGTAAATACGTTTAATGGGGCGGTGTAATATAATTATACGGGATTGTCAAAAATTTTTAGGTAAACATTTTTGTTTTTTTTTTTGTTTTGAGTTCACGGAGCTTACTTTATAATTTATCTGTACATAACAATATAAGTATATATCTATACATACAAATATAGTGTGGTGTGGTTTATAATATTCTAATTTGTTCGTTAAATTTTTTTGTGTGACCATTATGACAGTTAACATGGTTGAGTAAATTTTTGTGAAATTGTGTTGCAAATTGCGAGTGGGGGCGAACTCCTAAAATATTATTGGTACCGTGCAAAGAACAGGAGCCACGACCCAACCCTGAACAAACCCTGAGCCAATCGATAGGAACGGCATTAACCACGCGTAACAATGTATCATTCTTGTTTGCCACGGAACGGAACCATCTTCTACAAACTAAACTGCGTATGTTTACCGAAGTTCTGCAGATCGTTGCGATGAATGGTTGCTTAAGCAACTTAGTAGTGGTTCCAACCCTTGAGGTGCTGGCTCATCTCTCCAATTACCATGGATAACAAATCCTGCATCTAAATTTTCATTGTCTACTGTATATTCTAACTGCTTCTACTGTAATTTTGTTTGTCTGAGCTAATTATGCAAAGCACAACACGCCTTTACGATGCTGACCACTTTCTCAGGATTGTAGAGCATCGGTTTCGCAAACACTCGGAATCTAGCAGCTAGTATTCCCAGAAGCATTTTCGACTATTCTTCTAGCGCGCGACTTAGTTAAAAATCTTTTTTTTCAATATTAGTTGATTTCCAGAGAACGGCTTTAATAGGTATTATTTTAAGGGAAATGCATTGTCTCTAACTAGGGCGTAACCTTCGGATAGGATACCGCTCTCTAGCGCTTGATACAAACTACAATGACAATTTTTATCATTGTAGTATAAGCTTCCCGAGTCTGGAGGTGGTTTAATAATGAAAGTGTTTGCCGTCGATTGCTGATTAGCATCCAGGAAATTCCCATTCTTTTCGAAAACCATTCTGAATTGCTTTCCAGTTTGCAGTGGTAGGCACCTGAAAATAAGGATTACATAAATGTATACTTTAGAAATCACAATATTTATATGGTTTAGACGATGTATAACGATTTTTTCGATACGATTGTAAATAATACAAGTATAATTCGTTTAAACCGTTTTATTTAAATAAATTAAACCCCGCGGAAACCAGAGAGTATATTACAATAATATTTTATTTATTTTTCAGCCGTGCGAAAATACTTCTCAGTACAAATACTGAGGAACAGAACACCGCAAGGGATAATTTTCGTGAACCCAAACCTATATCACCTCTACTCAAACCACCTCCTACAAAAAAGAAAAAACTTGCTCAGCTTTCTAGTATGGTCACTGAGTTAAAGGAAATATCTGAAGCTGCTAACTCTACAGAAGAAGAGTATGAGTTTGAGGTTTCCGTTAAACACGTCGGTCTTCAACTTAAATCGTTGCCATTGCTATTGGCGCTAGAAGCCCAAGAACACATTCAATTGTACATAAATAGAATTGACGACTGTATTTCTAATCATCATCTGTACCAAATAGGTTTACTACGACACCATTGTCGTCGTACGTTTCGTGATAAAATTATTATTACGAAGAGCTGTCAATTCAAGAACCCATTAATAACTCGGAATATATTACAGACAGTTTCGATAATATTTCAAGTGACAGCATGTCTAATATAGACACGCAAGGAAACGTTACAATTTTATCGAATGAAATAATAGTAACAGCAATGAATAATGCTAATGTTAATAATTAAACCTACAATGTCAACTTATTTTCATTCCAAATGATTCTCAAATTATGCTAGTAATTTATTTAATCTTACCTTGATGACTTCCTTTAATGATTCATAGATCTTGTCACAAACTTCTTTAATGAATTCAGAAATAGTTGATTTTCCAAGTCGAAATATATGTGGGAGGGTTCTCAAACTACATCCAGTATCAAGAAAGTAGAGGACCACCTGTAGTTTTGTTTTTGCGGGAATTGAACTTCTTAAATGAGAATCTTTACGTTGAATCCGCGACTTCATTTTCTTCAACAGAAAATTAAAACAATTTTCGATCATTCTCAAAGTTACAAAGTATTCTTCAGGATCTTCCAATGCTATTTCCTTGAGAAGAGAATTAGTAACTCCTAGTTCATCTCTTCTCTGAATCCATGTTCGTACCCATAGCTTTTTCTTTTTCATAGCACTGATTTCTTCTTCTACTTCTTGTAAAATAACAATTGCAATAATTTTGCGTATTCTTTTCATTTAATATCTAAAATAATTCATTTGTATAATGCAAAAAATTCAACACTCATTTTCAAAAATAAAAATTAATTAGTTTAGGTGATACGCAGAACCTTCATTTGTTTATAAACTTTTCGAAAAGCATAACATCAATTCATGTCTCTCCTTATATTTTGAAGTGCTACATGATGAACTCTTGTTTTTTAATTTCAGTGTTTTCTTTTCCTAAATTCATTAACTGTTGGAACCTCTTCTTTTCTTGCTTCCAGTAATCTATAAGTTCTGCCATTCATATTTTCGATCGAAATTAACTTTAGTGGGATCTAAGCGGACTGTGTTTAGGTAACCGACCTTAAGTACACTGTATTTTATATTCCGAGCCGCCAGTGGATCTAATACCAAACAATCTGGTGGTTCTAAGTTATGCCGGACACCATCAACCTGATAAAATTTTTCAAAATATTGCCAATGTAGGGCACCACGACCACTTTCTTTAAATCTCTGAACTATTCGGTTACAGATTGGCAATAAGTTAGGAACTTTCTTCCAAGCTTCTTCGACTGAGGAAAGATGCTCTTTCACACTTTCCTTCATTTTCTTATTTGATGGAATAATGCATTTATGCTCTTTTTTTCGTTTTAAAATTCCCCTTCCGCTATTAATCGTACATCGACTTATAATTTATTGACCTGAAGCCTCGATAAAGGTAGGTTCACAAAATAGTTAAATGTATTTTGATAATACCTTTTTGATGGACTTTTTAGTTGAGGTTGCCGTGTGGTTTACCTTTCCATAATATATTCTTCTTCTGTATATGATTGAGAAAATAACCATTCCTCTCTAAAATATTTTAATTATGTATAAGCAAATAATAACACTATGAATAAGATACCTACTTAATAAATATTTAACTTAAATATTTAGTCGATTACTTTTTTTTTATTTAGTCCTCAAAATCCGACATTTTTGATCTAGAAAATATGCGCTGCAAACTGAATTCATGACAGCACGGAAAGTTTCGGATATAAAAAGACTGCAAAAACTATTTGTAGCTGCATTCGAAAACTAAATTTTTGAAAAACCCAAAAATGAAATCGAAATATACATAACGTCATGTGTTGAAACAGATAATTACACTGACATCAGTACAAACTGGCTTACATAGAATACGAAAAGGACCACTAAAGGACAGACTAGAAGATCGGGAAATATTGGTTTTTAGTAGCTGTGTTTTTTTATAAGTCTCGATAGATCTATTCAGATATTTGCAAAAAAAAATTGGAAATTGTAGCTACTTCTATCATCCACTTAAAAATACTGGCACTCGCAGCAGTAAGAATTGGGTTTATTTTGACAACGCTACGTCATTGTTTTTTCATTATATTTTGTTATTCCAAAAGTACATCAGGTAAAGTGCGAAATATATTTTATCCATATATAAAACTGAGACGGACATACTAAAACTTTTTTTCCCTTTCAAAATGCTACTATGATCTTTTAAATTTTTAGCAACTTTCACGAAAAATGATAAACAGGTTCATTTTTCGATTTTTCCATTCTTTTTCGCCAAAAAAAAACTTGTGGATTGCGGTAAATACATAGTATCCCGAAAAACAATTTACGATTTAAGTAATATAAAATAACCGATGAGGGACTGAGGGACCAAGCAGTTTTTGGTTGGACACTTGTTTCCTCAAGTATTATAGGATAACCACGATTTGTAAGACCATAGGCGGTGTTTATTAACTGAACGAAGACCGATCGGTCATTTAGCGGTTTTTTGGTTGATCAAATCCTGGTTCAATTATACTACTAAAAACCAATTTTATTATCTGATTTGTTTGTTCGCAAAATAGTACACGGGAACCAGAATTAGTTAGGCGTTGGACAGTGCTTGTTGACTGAATAAAAACCGATATGTGGTTTATCAGTCTTTTGTCGGTTAAATACTATCACAATTAACGTGGTAAAGGTTTAGCGCCATCTTACATAGCGACCGGTTATTTAGCGGTTATTATACTCATCGATAATTTTGTGACGAACTTTAAACGGTTAATGCATCGTGTATTTTTTTTTTGTTCTTTTATTTATCATTACGAAATTTAACCAATTGTCTGAATATTATGAAAATGTTTCGGCTTTTTTATAGACAATGTATTACTTGTAATGTAAATGACATTCACTGTATTTTCGATTTGGTAAATCAACTCTAAATTTTTACATTATATGTAAAACTAGAGTGTATCGAATTAGTGAATTATATTCAACTAAATCAAACTCAAATTATTTATCGTTTATCAATCGTGAGTTTTTATATTTTTTAGATAAAATCGGCTGTATTTCGTACTTTTTTTAGGTTTAAGTTTAATATTTTACATTATACATTTAACCGACTTGGAACTGTAAATTAGGTTACGGTTGATTTTTGTTTGTCGGGTATTAAATAACACATTTTGAATATACCTCTTCAGAATGGAAGGAAATAATATAAAAATGAACACTTTTTACGTACATCTTCTGTCTTTTAAAATAGAGCAAAAGATTAAATGTAAATCAGCTACTAGTTTCCTATTGTATGATAGATGTACTAAAAATTGACTTTGGTTTGCTTCCGTGCTAAAATACAAATTTTTAATGTGTGTCTTTACTCATAAAAGGGAAAATCTGTAGTCTCGATAGCATATCTGACTAAAAAGCAAGATTTCCATGTACAATTAATAAGTTGTATAATTCAAGGAAATGAATTAAAAACGATAAAATGTTGAATAAAAAGTTATTCTTGATTAAAATAAACTAGGAACAGGTAAATAGTAAATATTTGTATAAACCATTATAAAACAAATATATTTATTATAGATTTTAGAAACGATGCTTTCAAGTGACAATGATGACATTGATTTACTTATTATCATCCAGTGATCCATCCAGTGATTCATGCATTGAAATTATCGGACACGCTAAAATAAAAAAAATTGTTGATACAATCGAAAACTACAGCGACTACGATTTTAAAAGTCTTTTTCGATTGTCCCGTTCGACAGTTTCAATAATAATAGGTCATATAGTTTCTTTAAAAAATATTAAACCTAAATTATATGTTCATACATATGTACATATTCTATAAAATATTAATTTTTTTTTTTTTTCGAAAAATATAAATCGCTTCATGGAGTGCCCGGACATCCAAAAATTGCAGCCAAAATAGACATTTAATGTTTATTTGGTACGTAAGCAACACACTTACTTTTCGGCAGCTAGGAAATTTATTTGGTGTTGGAAAATCGACGGCTTGGAACGTTGTAAAACGTGTTTCCAATTTTATGGTCGAACTTGGAAAAGAGTACTTGAAGTGGCCGAGTCACGAAGAAAGTAAAATCCTAAGTAAATTATTCGAAAGAATGAAGTGGATTCCCAACACAATCGGAGTGATTGACGGGACACACATCAAAATAAAAGCTCCCACAGAACACCGTCAAGATTACTGCAATCGAAAAAAGTTTTTCAGCATATCTCTGCAAGTAGTGGTCGATGCAAGGAAGAAGATAATTGACATCTCTTGTGGTGAGCCTGGTTCGTTACATGATTGCCGGGTTTTGAGACGTAGTGATATCTACAGATGCTGCGAGGAAAATATGAATACACTTTTTCCAGAAAACACTTTATTCTTGGTAATAGTGCATATCCTGTTCGGGCATGGCTCGTCCCTCCGTTCAAGGATAATGGAACATTGACGGAATCCAATCGCAATTTTAATAAAATTCATTCGTTAACCCGCGTGATTGATGAAAATGCAATTGGACTCTTAAAGACTCGCTTTCGGCGATTACTAAATTTCACTGAGCAAATCGATTTAAAATTATTAACCAAAATTGTGTATTCATCTTGTGTTCTTCACAATATGTGTATCTCGCATAATGATGAATATGAACTTGATGCTATAGTTCCTGAAAGCGATTTGGATAACCAAGACTTGCATGTAAATATTACGGCCGGAAATGTCGATCGACGACAATCTTTGTTTCAAGAGCTTTTAAATAAACATATCGTATAATTTAACAAAAAAACTAAGTTGTTTTATTTAAAAAAAATTATTTCAGTAATCCAGTAAATTTAGAGTTTATTTTGTCTGTTTCTTCAAAGAATCTAAAAGTACCTTATGCCTTCGGTTATTTTCTTCATTAAGGAAAAAAAGGAGTTTCTTTTTTTTTTCAAATAAATCCAGTTTTCTCTTTTTTGGACCTGATAAGTGCCGTGCATTCATGAAATTACTGGAAGAGTTTCTTGTTGAAGTCAAGGTACTTGACGGAGAAGCTGAGAAAATTTCATCACAAACTGGCGAATTTCCCGCATAATCTTGAGTAACTGGTGGTGCTGATGTAATTTGTGGCGCGGAAGAAGTGGTTTTGGCATTACAATTATTATTATTCGATTTCGTTAACTCTGGTGGTATTTTCACTGGGGTTTGATTTACAGTAATGGATGAGATATAATGATTCTTGGACATTATTGGCATATCTTGGTGGTAAAATGGTATTACACTAGGCCCGACCCCCGTCCGTTTCCTCATCATTATCTTTCGCCGATTTGTACGCCTTTATTAAATTTTTCATTTTCGTTTCTACCATCGTAGAATTTATTTCAGTCTCCTAAAAATTTGCTAAATGTTACTCTTTGTAAACATGAGTAGTATTCACATTTTGAATTGTCACAAATATCTTACTAGTATTTCCATCGAAATTAAATCTTCCACCAAATTTTGGTAAGCAGTTTTTTTTTCCTTATATGAATAAATTCATTTTTCCTGTTATTGTAGCAAAATAACAAACATTTCGTTTCATTCACAGTCCACGATTTACGATTCCTACGATAAAATTTACAATTAAAACGAATTATTTAATTTATCGTGCAAACAAAATCCTATTTTTTATGAACTTAGATTTTATTTAATTTTTAAATTGAGAACGTTATTTAGACAAGTCAAAAATTTTGTTATTGACAATCAAACAAAGATTGCAAAAGTATAAAAACATGAGGAAAAGTGCGAATACATTTTATCCATATAAAAAAATGAGACAGCCATACTAAAACTTTTTTTTTCTTACAAAATGCTACTATGATCTTTTAAATTTTTAGCAACTGTTACGAAAAATGATAAACAGGTTAATTTTTCAATTTTTCCATTTTTTTCGCCCAAATAAAGCTTGTGGATTGCGGTAAATAGTATTAAATAACACATTTTGAATATGCCTCTTCATAATCGAAGGAAATAATAATAAAATGAATATTTTTTACGTACATCTTCCGTCTTTTAAAATAGAGCAAAAGATTAAACGTAAATCAGCTACTAGTTTCCTATTGTATGATAGATGTACTAAAAATTGACCTTGGTATGCTTCCATGCTAAAATACAAATTTTTAATGTGTGTCTTTACTCATAAAAGGGAAAATCTGTAGTCTCGATATCATATCTGGATAAAAAGCAAGATTTTCATATACAATTAATAAGTTGTGTAATTCAAGGAAATGAATTAAAAACGATGAAATGTTGAATAAAAAGTTATTCTTGATTAAAATTAACTGAATTAACTGCAGTTTAACCACAAATATAGAGAACATCTAGATGCGATCTATTGAGATCTATCGAGACTTATAAAAAAACAAGTTTAGTCAGTGTTTGTTAGAAATTTGGCAAGGCACTAACATCCGATACATTCGTAATTTTAATTTTAAAATAAAATACCTCAACAACAAAGTGACAACACCAAAATATTTGTATTTTAATGTATGTACATATGTAAAATTAAAGTGTGAATTTTAAAGTTCTTCTGGTAAATAACCAGATAATCATTACGATTTTACGATTTGTTACGAAGAGCGAAATTATGAAGAATTTTACAACTTCAGTTTCGATCTGAAAGAGAAACACGATTAATTTAATTATTTTCCAGTCAATCTCATCAGGCTATAGCGACTGAATTGTTAATTACATGATTGATTATTTTCTATATATAGAAAGCAACATGTACTTTAAGCATTAGCGAATTGTACACAATACATATTAAATTCTTCATAATTTCAATTTTGGTTCTTTTATTTGACGCATTAATACGATATTTGAGTTTGAATTTTAAAGTTCCTCAATCTGCAGCAGTTTCTATTATCATCTAAATCAATTGTAGCTAAACAACGACGAAACGCAAATATTACCGATCACAAGCAGTGGAATTTATCGACGAACCAAAGCCATGGTGAAGAATTGGCGCAATTATTCTCGTAGACCACTTGCAGGTGCAAAATGCAATGTCATTCTCTCAAAAAATATAATTCTCTCCATCTCAACCCGAAATCAACTTCAATTCAACTAAAATACGGCCACCTAACTTAACTTTTAACTCAACCCCAAACTCAACTCAATCCCTAAACCAACACGGATCGAAAACTGCATGCGTTTTGGAACTCAACTTAACCTAACCTCCAACTCACCCCCAAATAAATTCCAAACTAAACTCCTCCTGCTTAACTCTCTACTCGATTACAACTAAAATATCCACTGAACCCCAAGCTCAACGCCCAACTCAATTCTCAATTCAGAACGCAGACATTTGTTTATTTCATGGCTCCATTCTAGTGTAACTGAGAATGACCTGCTGCAATACTTGACTGATAAATATGAGCAAGCGGCTAAAATATTCTACTGCAGCTCAAGAAATAAAACTGCGGTTAATTTGGACTATTCGTCATTCTAAATTAGCTTATCGGAATCATTGTTTGATAAGTTGCTGATTCCAAGTGCATGACCAACTGGAACTTTAATCAAAGAGTTTGAAAATACGATCCGGAGACGCCATTTTTTACTTATTAAAGAGGTGGGTCGGTGAAAAACTTAGACACCGTGAACGCAGGTCAACTCTCCAGGAAACTAAATTAAAATAAATTGTGCACCAAAATATCAGAAGTATACGCAAAAACTTTAATTCATTTCTAGAAAATATTGCTGCACTTGAGACTATGCCACAAATCATCCAACTGTCAGAGATCTGGATTCAAGATCAGAAAATGGATAATTACAATATTCCTGGCTTTAATGTATTTGACAAGTGTAATCCTATGAATAGAGCGGGAGGTGTTATTGTATTTTTTTATAATTACATCCAGAATAGCACTGCGGAAAATAAGTCTGCAATATATTCGCAAACAGATGTGTCCATAGCGTATGAGAATTTTATCTTTCTGTTAAAATTGTATATAAACAAAAATTCCTCGGTGGTTGAATGTAAATCAAAGAACAGAACTATTAAGCCATGGATTACACTTATATTGCTTAGTAAAATTAGGCTTAAGACCAAATTATCTAAAAGGTTAGCTCGATATTTGCATGATTTAAATTTAAAAAGTCGTTTCGATTAATTAAATAAAATGGTTAGACATAAATTTGATAGTGTTAATGGAAATATTTCAGAATGCTTGAAACTAGTTGATGAGGTTCTTAATAAAGACCGCAGAAACGCCCAAATTGAGAAAATTGACACTGATGAAAATTGTTATGCAACTGACACAAGTGAAATAGCAGATATATTCAACAATTACTTTGGTAATGCAGTTCATAATTTAAAGCGTATTGTAAGTAATCTTAGTGAAGATTTTTCGAACCTAATTTATAGCAATTCTGCAGTTCATTCATGTGTTTTGTTTGAAACTTGTCCAGATGAAGTGCTTAAAGTTATAACAACTCTGAATTCTTCTTATTCTGCTGGCATTGATAACTGAAGCAATATCCTTGTTAAAAAAAATATCTAATAGTATTGTAGATGTGTTTTCATACATTATAAATGTTAGTTTTGGTTCTGGCATTTTTCCAGCTAAACTAAAAGAATGGCTCGTTATTCCTATTTTTATTTATTTATTTATTTATACCTACAGTAAAGTACAATCGGTAATAAGAAATTATAATGCAATACAAAAATATTAATAATACGTTAATGGTACAAAAAATATTAATTATCAATAGCAAAAAATTTAAATAACTCATTTCTAAAGGAATTTCTTGACATATTAAAATCAAAAATTTCAAAAACAGAGTTAAAAATTTGCGACATTCTCAAGACTGGTTCAGAAAGTGCGTAGTTTGTAGTAACAGAATCAATGTGTAAGAAACCGTCTCGTCGCCGCAAACAACGCGTAGGATCGTAAAAATTGAAACGCGTAAGTATTTCATCACAATCAATTCGTGAGGTCAAAACATCGCGCACAAAGGTAGCTGATGCTATGTCTCTTCGGTGATTTAATCGTTGTAATTTTAATAAATTACAGCGATCTTTATAAGGCAGAAGAACATAGTTATTCACTCTATCAGAAGGTAGACCACGAAGAGCATACAGTACAAATTGCTTTTGAACACTTTCAATTCTATCTGAATGACACTTATAAAATGGTGACCAGATCTGAGAAGCGAATTTAAGAATAGACCGAACAAAGGACACATATAAAGATTTTAGTGTAAACGGGTCACAAAACTCTTTACAATTACGCTTAATGAAGCCTAACATAATGTAAGCCTTAGCAATAATAGAATCAATATGTTTTGTAAAGGAAAGATCAGAAGAGAAAATTATACCCAAGTCAGACATGAACTCAACTCTGTCAACCACCAACCATATTATAAAGAAAATACTGCTGAAGAATAGGTGATCGCTTTCTAAAAAAAGAGATAACCTTATATTTGGCCACATTCAACAACAATTTGTTGTTAAACGACCAACTGCAAAATGTGTTCAAATCACTTTGTAACTTTAAACAATCAGAAATTGAACACCCAGAAAAATAATCCTTTAAATTTAAGAATTTACCAATTAAAACTAAGATATTTTCCCTATAATTTTTGCGCAAAGGAATTTAGGTTTTATTTTTAAGGATTTAAAATCTTTGGTTTTAAGTTTTGAATATCAAATAAAGAGAAATGGACAATTTTAGTTTGTTTTGTATACTGTTATTAAGTCATTAAAAATAAAGATTTTTAAACCTTTATTTTAAAGTTTCGTTGTACTTTAAATTTAAGAATAAATCAATGAATTTAATGGATTTTACATTCATTTTTAAGAAAAACACAGTTCTTTATTTTAAAAGTACCCAATCTTTAACTTTGAAGTATTATAATTTTCTCAGTGAAGAAATCGGAGCGAATATTTCCATATCATCTGCGTAAAGAAGGCAACGTGCAAATTTAAAACACTCCACAACATCATTAATAAATATTGAGAACAGAAGTGGACCAATGTGACTACCTTGCGGTACTCCAGAAGTTACACGAAATAAATGAGAAGCAGAATCATTAATCTTAACGTATTGTGACAGGCCAAACAGATAAGATTCCAACCATTTGATAGGGATGAACTCACAATTTAGTTTATCTAGCTTATAGATAAGAATTGAATGATCAATTTTATCAAAAGCTTTTGAAAAGTCAGTGTAGACTACATCTACTTATTGCCGGCCCTCGATCTGCTGTATAAATGTCCACAGAATGCAGCCAAATTGGTAATTGTAAATCTTCCCGGATAAAACCCATGTTGTGCAGGCAAAATAAGAGATTTCACATGAAAAAACAAAAATTTCTGCACCATGGCTTCGAAAAGTTTGGGAATAGCAGAAAGAATATCAATTCCTCGATAGTTGCTAATTTCACATCTTTTGCCAGATTTAAAAAACGAACGAATGAAGGATATTTTCCAGGGATCAGGAAAAATCCCAGTCCGAAGGCTTTCATTAAAGATGTGAGTAAGCGGAAGAGCTAAACTTTCTGCACAATTTTTGATGAGGATGGGTGGAATGCCATCATGACCAGCCCCCTTATTTACATCAAGAAGAGATTCTCCTTGTTCGTGTCAATCTCCTTCTGCAAGCACTTCACCATATCCTGATGCGCAATATTAATTTGCGTATGAATTGGAATGGCCCAGTTAGAATTGGGTGAAAACATTTTAAAGAAAATTTTGTTTTTCATCAGGTCTCTACAGTCATTGCAGAACCGCAATATGTTGGCGCATTTCAGTGTGGCATTAAATGACGTTCGATCCACTTCTGCACAACCTTAATGGTACGCTCTGTTGCAAAAGCCAGAGCACCCGATTTTCTCTTTCAAAGTGGATAAATCTGCCTCACACTTGCCACAATTCATTATTATGAATTAAAGAACAAAACAAGGAAAAACACAATACCAACGAAAAGTAACGAAAACACAAAACAAAAACACAACAATAACAATAAATGTACGTATAATGTATATGTATAATATGTATATATCAAAACACCCAATCACTATATATCACACTATAAAATCAATAATACAATTCAAAACTATTTTATTATTGTGGAAAAAATTATTTTTGAAAACAATTTGCACGTCACTTCTAGTGGAGACAAAGCTAATGTTGCAAATTACAGACCCATTACTTTACTATCAGTGTTTTACAAACTAATTGAAAAGGTAGCTCAACAGAGAGTAATTAGTTTTCTAATAAATTTTTTTTTTTGGATAATATAAAAGTACTGAGGGTAGTTTATTAGAATTCACAAATTTCCTACATGCAGCTCTTGACAATAAAAAATCTGTAGCATCTATTTTTGTGGATTTAACAAAAGCATTTGATATGGTTTTACATGCTGGTTTTAGAGGCGTTACATTACAGTGGCCCCAATCTTATTTATCTGATAGGTCGCAAATAGCTAAAATTGGTGAGGTTATTAGTGAAGGTAAAATGATAAATGATGGTGTTCCACAAGGTTCTGTTTTAGGCCCAATCCTTTTTTTTGATCTACTTGAGTTCCATTTTCTATTTGAAGTTTTCTTCAAAATTTATAGCTTTTGCAAATGACCTAGTATTTCTTTATAATGACTAGTTGCTTATCTCTAATATTCACTTTCTGAATACTGATCTAAGTCTTCTGGGGAAATGGTGCCTTGCACATACTATGTTTCTAAACACAAAAGCTGAAGGTATGATTTATAAACTTAATAATGATGTTGCTATTGATCCTAGAGTTGTTTACCATGATTTTTGTTGTGATCACATGACTTGTGTCAGTCACTATTTTAATGTTGAATTCGCATCTAATTTTAAGTACCTTGGTTTGATTGCAGCTACTTGCATGCGTTGGCTTGATCATATCGATTCCCTTCGTAATTATACGTGTGTTCTTATTCGAAAATTTTATATTTTGAGTTCCGCAGTCTTAATAATTATTTATTTTACCCTTGTAGAATCGAGGCTATCATATAGATTAGCCTGCTGGTGTGAAACTTATTATTTAACAATTCATCCCCTTGGTATAGCTAAACACATATTTTTCTTATTATACTAAACGCAAGGAGGCTATCTACTTCGTGGCCTTTGTTTGAGTTGTCGGAGATTTTTCCTATTAGACATCTGTTTGTCTATAAAGTTCTAAAAGCATTTTTTCCTATTAATGTCAGTCAGTTAACGACTTGAGATTTAAGCAGTATATTTGGCTTCAAAAATGTACAACAGCAAATTTCCAAAATTCGTTTCTAATATTGGCACCTAAAATATTCAATAGCCTAGTCAAGTTTAAAATCATTTTTTAAGTCTTAGCTGTGGATGATTTGATGCATTTCTAAGTAAAGTAAGTAACTTGAAAACTTTTTGTTAGTATTGATGAAAATATTGTAAATATACATGTAACAATTTTTTTAAATCGCCACTGGATTTTTGGATTCACAGATTGAATAAAAATAAATAAATAATTCAATACGGCCGGGCCTGAGACACTCCATGCATACATCAATTCAACTCAAATAAGTAAAGCTAACTTCCAACTCAACTCTCAACTTAAACCCCGCATAAACCACCAACCAAACGCACGGAAAAAAATAATTTCTAATATGAAGAAAAAATCGATTAGTTCAAGAAAATTTGTACATCATTTTTCAGCTAAACGAAATTTTTCTCACCACAAACTTTACGTTTCTCAATTTGAAATTCTGCTAAAATATTAAAATAATCTTTATTTGTTTGATATGAGAAAACTAATTTCTTGATACAAGAAAACGTGATTACATCGAGAATATGGTTTTTCTTCATGGTTAATTCTTATTTCTTAAGTTTAACAAAATCGGTTTGATTGTAGAAACCGATTCTTTTGATTGAAAACTAGAAATTTTATGGTGAGAAATCTCGTTTCTTTATTTAAGTAGCATTTTCTGTAAATAAACAGATATTTTCTTGCTGGAAAACACATATTTTCTTGAGTAGAGTGAACATTTACCAATCTATTGTTTGCGTTTTCTTGTATGCATCGGTTTTTTTCTTCCAGGGAACTTGAATATTCTTCACTAGAGAAACGCTTTTCTTGTGACAAAGCAATATTTTTTCAGGTATGGTTACGCAATATTTCTTGGCTGTGTATTGTGTATTTCTTCAATTTGTGAAATGGTTGGTTATAAAATAATACAATTATATGACAATTTATTTTTGTGTTTTTTTATTTCACAAATTTAATAATTTCGATTGCAATTTGTTTCATTAAATTTAAATATAAATAATTATAATTTTATAAATAATTTTCACTTAGAACTAATATTATGATCGTTGTAATTTAATATTAAGTTTAGACTTTCAATTTTTGTTTTTTTACCTATGAATCTAATTATCAATCATTATTAGAAAAAGTATCAATATATGAAAAAAATTTGTAGATTTTAAATAGATAATAATTTTAGTTTAAATATTTTAATTCCATTTGGAAGTGTAAAACAAATGATTTAAATATATGTTGTCTTTACATATAATAAATTCATATATGCCTTTCTCCTGTGCCAACATAATTACTTGACTATTCAAAAACTTTGTACTAATAAGAAAAAATTGTTAGTAGTGTTTAGTGTGCCAGTAATTTTTTGCAGTTTCTTATTTCTGTAAAATAAAGGAAATATGATTTTTTTTAAGTATTTATTTATATTGTATTTAATAACAGAAATACTTACATATGTTTTCAACATCTGAGACCTTTGAATATCGAGCAAGGCGAGAGAAAATATTAAAAACATTTTTAAATGTGTCTAGTTTAAGAAATCCATTTTCTTTTGTCACTTTACACCACTTTGAGGCGGAAACACCACCGTTTAAAAAATCTAAGTTTTTCACTTTTAACAAAAGAAAATTTTCACAAAATCCTACTTTCAAAATCACATAACTTTTTCACGCTTCTCACTGTTGAAGGTTCGCGATAGAATGCTTTTTTTCGGTACGAACATCCATTATATAATGGTATTTATATACGTACAATTATAACAATTTAACGATAATTTTCTCGTCTCAAGAAAGGCTTACTTAGTTGAAATACTTTATTCTATTGATATGAGAAACAAGCTTTTCATATTATAAAATAATTTCTTGAATTAAAAATATTTTCTCAGATTAAGAAATTTTTGTTCAAATGAAAAATGCGTTTTTTAAATAAGATCGTTTAAGAGAAGAAAATGTTTTCTTGTTCTGAGAGACGTAAAATAATAGTTTTCTTGTTAAGAGAATTTATTAAAGAATAGTTTCTTCAATTGAAGATTTTTTTCTTAGTTCAAGAATAACATAAAAAAATTGGTTGTTTCGAAGAGAGAGTAAACTTTTCCTAATTAAAAATAATCTAAATTATTGGGAATACTGTACTATATTTGTCCAAATTATTCCATATTCTGAACCACACTATTACACCGGCTAATCAAATTTCTAGACACCCAACTTAGTTGTGTATTGTAACCCAATTATTTCAGCTATAAAAATGAAAAAGTTAGCAGAATGTGTACAAAATACCCTAATGTCTCATTGCATACTCTCCACAAATGTCTGCAAACCATAAATAATTGAATTTGAATAAAAAAATAAAAATGTTTTTACGAAATTCATTTATTTATTTGAATATATTAAATTTTTAAATGGATGATTTGAAGCAAATTGGATAATACCTACATTTTGAGAAAAGGTTCTATTTCTAGATTTAAGAAAAATTCAATCTTATCATTAACATTTCAATAGTTTCTTGAATCAAGAAATTGCATTTGTGTTGATCAAGAAATTGTTTTATTTTTAAAATAACCAATTCCAAGAAAATTGGACAATATAGTTTGAGAAAACAGTCAATTTCTACTTGCAAGAAAAATTGAAAACAAAACAATCGTATTTTTCTCCTTTCGTTGTTTTTTTTTCTTCAATCAAGAATTTTGAGCAGTTATAGATACAAGAAACTAAATCTCAAATTACAATTAAGCAACAAATTTTAACTCAAGAATTTTTTTATCATTTCAAGAAACACAAATCTTACATGAAGAAAAACGCGAAAGAAATAAGAAAATGAGCTATTAAATGAAGAAAATGTACATTTTCTTCAATTAAAATTCCGTTTTCTTCGTGGTAACAACTCTAGTTTTTTCCGTGCGACTGATTTAATCCCACATCAACCCTAACCAAACTCAACTCCAAACTAGACTTCAAACTCAAACCTCAACTCAACCCAAAACTCAACCCCCAAATTATGACTATGAAATTATTTCCCAAATTATCAGCCGGTGAGTTCTAACGAGAAACCGTGTATGTGTGAAATAGGACATCTTGCAGCCACAGGCAGTAGCCTTTTTTTGTGACAGTGTATTTGTTGAAGATCAACGTCGTAAACCTTCTCTAGAAACAGGAAAGAAAGTCTTGACGCATTTACTCTTCCAAAAGGTATCTGTCAGGGTGCCTTTCAAACAATAAATTCAACTCGTTATGGAAACTGAATAATAAATTATACCATATCCGTGTTAAACTAAACTTTTGATTTTTTAAAAGCTTTCTTTAACTGTTGCCGAGATAAACGAGGTTTGGCTTGTAAAATCAGGTACATTGAATTTACTTTGAACTCAAAAACTATCACTTTTAAATTTCTCAAATAATGTTTTCTTGTCATGAATTAATAATAAGATTCAATCGACAACCACCTTTCATACTAAAAAAAGGTGGAAAATCTAATAAAAAGGAGTATAGAAATCGATAATAGTTTAGGTCAGTTCTTACTTTCTGAATAAGAATAGTTACAAAATTAAAATATTAAATATTTTTATTGATAAAATCTAAGAAAAACGAAAATAAAATTTTATAATTCCGTTAAACTAAAATTAAGTTATTATACATATTACACAAACGATGACGATAACAATCGCCCGAAATAGATTATATGATTAAAAATTAAATTCATTAAGCAAAAAATTCACTTTGTATAAGATAATAAAATTTATTTTCGAAGAATATACGGTTTCATTTGATCTAAGCCAAATTTTTCGTCGGAAGCTATTAAAAATGTTGATTCATATACATACTGGAATATTAATAATTATCATCATGTCATAAAAAACGTCTGAGTATAATAACTACGTTATTTAGCATTGGGATCGGAGAATTTCAATTAGAGAACATTATCTTATTTACGATCATGCACTAATACGTAAAGCAACTACTTAAAAGTACAACGATTTGCATTGTTCTTAATCATCATAATAATTACTTTATCTTCCACACGACTTTTTTGTCATTATCCATTTTTTTTAATTTTAACTTTTGTGTAAATTATATGTTTACGTTTCACAAAAGAAATTATCATATGACCTAAAATGTCATTCATCATTTGAAAAAAAAAAAAAAAATTAAAACAAAAATAAATTTACGACTAAAAATAAAAGTCATTTTATAATTTCATTATATTCAAATGAATAATTTCATTTTTTGTATACATTAAATTTTATACATAGACTATGTAGTATGTATGTAATTACATTACGTATGTACGAGTATAATCGATAAGTTATTTTGTAATATCATTAATATTATACGTAACTAAAAAAATTCTAATTAATTTTTTTTTTTGTAGATATCTATTTAAATCACTACATACACTTTTTTTGAAAATTAATTAATCAACTTATTTATTTATTCAAGGCAAATTAAAAATACAACAAAAAATTTGTTTTCATTCAAATAATCGAAAAAAAATATTTTAATTTGCTAAATATGTAATTTTGTTGGAAGGCTAAATTGTTAATTTTGATGGTATCGATTTATTAAAGAATTAACTAATTAATTTTTATTTACTAATTTATCGCAGTTAGCTCTCCTTTGCACAGCATACAAATTACTGTGTTAGGATCATTGAGTTGCGGAGGAAAATTTCCATTAACGTATGAGGAATGAAATATGGACAAATGTAAAATGTATTTGTATTTGTATTGTACAACCAAAAATAAAAATTTCCTTGTTTTTAAATAAGGTGGTTCCCGTATATTTTATAAACAATACATTACAACTGCGTCATTTTACGATTAGTTACAAAAATGTCGTTGTTACAAGTAGATCGTCGTAAATTAATTTGTAAATTTTGTCAGGAAAATCCAGACAAAAAAAAGAACGAGATTTTTCACTACTTCAAGGATCTTGGATTCAAAAAATTCTTTATCTACAAAACAATTAAACTGTTTGAGAATAATGAACCTGTGGAAAGAAAACCCGACTCTGGTAAAAAATGCCAACTACAAGGTAGCAAAGTTCGAATGAAATTGAAAGGTGAAACAGTGGGTCGAACTGCAAAATCGTACAGAAAACTGGGTAAAAAATATCAAGTTGCCCCAAAAACTATCAAGAAATATTTACAAAGTATGAATATTCAACGCAAACCCCAAAAATCGGCACCAGCAACTACAGACAAACAATTAGCTACAATCAAATCTAGATTAAGAGTGCTTTCCCAAACATATTTCGCTGCTTCTTCAGCTTATAAATGTGTGATGGATGATGAAAGTTATTTCACTGTTGAAGGTAATGAATGGCAGCCAAAATACTACTACGAGTCTCCCGATCACAATGCACCAGAAAAGGAGAAGTTTATTCATAAGACCAAGTTTCCAGGTAAAGTTATGTTGTGGGTGGCTATTAGCGAACGAGGTGTCAGTAACCCAGTATTTTTCAAAAGTGGTTTGGCGGTTAATGCGCAAACATACACAAACAAATGTTTACCTGTGCTTCAGAAATTTATAAATAAATATCATAAAAATGATAAAACGATTTTTTGGCCTGATTTGGCATCCTCACATTATGCCAACGCAACGTTATCTGATTTACGTCAACGCAGAATCGAATTTATACCCAAAGACTGTAACCCACCAAATGTTCCACAACTAAGGCCCATTGAAACTTTTTGGGCAAATCTGAAGAGAATGGTATACAGCAATGGATATCGTGTCAAAAATGTTGAATGTCTGATTAGAAAGATAAAAAGAGATTTCAAGAAGATTGATACATCAGGAACGCAGGCGGCAATGAAAAGAATGCCAGAAAGGATCAGGAAAGCGAATCGATATGGAGCACAAATTTTTCTGTAAATTTTATCTAAGAATTAAAGTTTTAAATAAATGATGGATTAGAATCATTTGATTAGTAAATAATTTTTTTTTTACTTTTTTTTGTTTGTCCATATTTTATTCCTCATACGTTACTACCAAGGAACATTTATTTGAATCGGTCACGGTCAGTAACTGATCTAGTTTTCTTACTGGGAATGTTTATTTCTGAATGTTTCGAGATATCTCGTGAAGTAAACCAGACGTTACATGATTTTAAACAAACATATGACTCGGACAATTGAGAGCGTCAGAGGCTTGTGTTGGAATACATTGGAATGCCTAAAAAAAATATGCTCTGTTAAAAGTGAGAACAAGCTGTTGAGCAGGAGATGCTTTGTTGCCGATACTCTTTAATCTTATGTTAGAAAACATTTCTCGTAAAAATTTAACATCTCAGGACGACATTTTATACGTCCAATCAGGTTGATTTTATCTGCGTAATTGGACTACAAGGCAATGGAGTTCCGTTGGTCCCAAAATCAACGAGTCCAAAACAAAATATTTAATCTCTGATTTTAGAGACCATGACGTAGTTGACTTTAGCAGTGGTGATTACACATTTGAGGGACGGTAGTGTGGGGCAGGATATGAAGGAGCATAAAAGAGTAGGCTTTAACTGTCGAGTCAGTCGAATTAATTTATTTTCGTAAAAAAAACATTTATTTTAAATTTATTGTATATATGTGGCATCCTAATTAACGATAGATGGTTTGTTCGCGCCAAATTACTTTAAATCAAAGCTCAAAGAATTACGGACGAGCGGAAATATTTTTAGAATCGGTGTGCCAGGGAAGTTCAAGTTTGGTTTTCCATTGAAGTTGGTGTTTGTTGTTTTTAAAAAAATATGTATTGCATTATATAAAACAAATCAGTTAAAGAAAATTCATTCGCCTGATATAAAAAAAACATGTAGTAAAAACTTGTACTTTAAAAAGCTATAAAATATATTTAAAAAAAAGAAATAATGATTGTGTTTTATCAAAATGAACGAATTTAAGCTCCGCTAGAAAACTACAGGATACCTTACCAATAAAAACCAATAGCTGTATCTAAGTACTGGTTTCATATATGGTAGGTACAACTGGCAGAAATTAAAAGTGAGATATAAGGACTCCCAGGTTACCAATCATTGTAAATAAAAATATGGAGTAGGAATTACCACATACACACCTACCTCCACAATTGGTGACCCCGACGTGATTGAGGTAACAAGCAGCCATTAACTTTTACGCAATCAAGTGAAAATAATCTAGGCATTCATCACATTATTACAAGCAAAAAGGCCACAGAAGAGCTTGCGGTGAATTTTTAAGGGAGAGAATTTCACCACGTCTAAAAAATAGTAGGATTTAGAAACCACAACGTCATTTAGTTTAAATAAATTTGAATTTTCTTTGTTTATCACAAATTTGTATTCCAACCTGAGGTGTGAGGTCATAGCTCCCACAAGCGGTAAGCGCTCAGAGAGGAATACACTTTTCTGACCAGGGAACCCGGGCACACATCAGAAATGAAAAACGTGAGTACACCCGTCCTAATTTTTTGAGATCTTATTATTTTAATAAAAAAACAAAAATAATTTCGGAATTTTCTGATATTTTTGTCGATTCACTATGGGGCAAAGCATCTACCAGTGGCACTATTCTGGTTTTCCCGGGGAATTGCGAATTGGGAATTGTTTTATTGTCAGTTTTTAGTGTATATTGGTTTTCTTTTTTCGAAAGCATACTGAGCGATTGGCATTTTATTCATGTTTTGGGAAAAAATAATTCCCAGCCAAATTTTTAGGGAAAAATAAACAACAAAATTGCTATGAAATCGAACTATGTTTCCCCAAAATCTAGTATGCTTTGGAAAAAATAAAACCAAAATACACTAAAAACTGACAATAAAACAATTCCCAATTCGAAATTCCCTGGGAAAACCAGAATAGTGTCACAGGGATCAATTCTCTGTTGTTTTCGTTCCAAATTCTTTGTTCCAGCCTGAGGACATAGCTTCCACCAGTGGTAGGCGATACGTTTGGAATAAGGAAGCATAGTTTTTGGTATTCGATATATTTTTTTTTTTCTAAAGTTAAGTGCATCAGTGAATTAGCATGACGGCCAATACAGAGGATAATTCAATTCTGGGTAGTGACACTGAGGGTTCACCGAGGTATCATGAAACGTTTGCAGGGCTCATATTACGCGACAAAGGGCAAAATCCTTATACAACATTTAAGAACGAAATCATACGAACCTTAGGCGAATCCGAGCGATCAAAATTAAATAATTTGTTACATGGACTTACTGTGGAGGATGAGAACCATCACAACTCTTGAACAAGTTCCGTCTCAACGCTGGAGCAGTTTTTGACGAGCGAACGCTCAGGCATTTGAGGATGAAAAGCCACCCTCCCCCCCCTCCCAGGTACAGCTGATTCAAATCACTTGCGAAAATGACACAAAAACTAAACACGCTCCTAGAAATTTTTACACTCAGCAAACTCAGCACAAATCAACAAAATTACAGCATACACTGTACCAATGAATGTTGACACAGAAACTCCACAAGTCTCCGAAAAAGCAGAGATGGAGCAAAATATTAGTAACGCACTATCGCGTTCAAACCACAATTCAGAATATAGTTCTAGAAATCGGATTCATTCGGCTTGTCGTAACAAAATAAATGCAAAATTCGACCAATGATATCACCATTATACATAGATATCGTAGTAAAGCAAGAAAATGTGTACCAGGGTGCAAATTTTTCGAAGCAGGAAAAGTCCCGAGCAGAAGAAGGATATTTAAGTACCCATCAACGGACAACGGCGGCCATTGACGGGAACAACATCAGGCGACTACTCATTTTTGACACGCGTTCAAAATTTAACTTTCTAATCGACACCGGCGCAGACATTTCAATACTGCCAGTCAAGTTCTTCAAAAACCTTCTTTCGGCAACTGCACCAAGTTTATTTACAGCAAATGGGACACCAGTCAAAGTTTCGGCATAAAAATAATGAAGTTGGACATTGGATTACGTAGAGAATTTATGTCGGAGTTTTTAATTGCAGATGTGTCGATTCCAATGTTAAGATCAGAGTTACTGAATCATACAGGATTGTTAGTTAATATCCAGGGACAAAGGATAATAGACCCATTAACCTTCTTGTTTGTCAAAGGTACCATTACAACAGTTCAGAACAAACACTATCATTGCTGGGCAAGTCATTATTGCATCCCAAAATTAAAAATCTACTGTCAAAATTTCATGAAATTACAAAGGGCTACTACTAAGTAAGAACTTAATTAGACACACCGGTTGGAGACAATTGGACCACCAACAGTTGCAAAATGCGTAGAATGGCTCCTGACGAATTGAAAATCGCGAAAGACGAATGCGAACTTTTGATGTTACAGAGCATTTGTGGTCCCAGTAGCAGTGCTTGGTCAAGTCCATTACACTTGGTAATGAAGGAAAATGGTACCTTGAGACCATGTAACGATTACAGGGCGTTAAACAATATCACGGTACCCGACAGATTTCCTATACCACACCTTCAAGACTTTTCATATCAGCTTGAAAGGTGCACAATATTTACGTCCCTAGATCTGGTTCAAGCATATCATCAAATACCGATCGAACCCGCTGATATTTCAAAAGACTTCCATTACGACACCCTTTGGTTTATTTGAGTTCACCAAAATGACCTTCGCCCTTAAGAATGCAGCACAAAAACCTTTCAAAGATTAATGCATTCAATATTGTCCGGTCGCAATTTTTGCTTTGTCTATTCGGACGATGTTTTATTCGCTTCAAAATCGTTCGAAGAACATTTATGCCATCTAAATGATGTAGTCTTACAAAAATTCTCGGAACAAGGTTTGATCATAAATCCAGATAAATTGTTATCGCTGCACACGATTACTTTCCTCACGATTACTTTCCTAGGGCAACGGTCAATGAATAAAGCATTTCACCCACTCAGATAAGAATCGAAATAATCAAAAATTATGAGCGTTAAGATATTTGGGTATGATTAATTTTTACAGGCGTTTCATCTCAAACGCAGCTCTGGACCAAATTTTATTGAATGATTTCTTGAAAGGTTGCAAGAAAAATGGTAAAACCCCAATACAATGATCAGAGACTGCAATACAAACTTTCGATAATTGTAAAGATAAGCTAAGTCAAGAGACGCTACTTGTACGTTCCTCATCCACGGCTAGGTTAGTGATTTATTAATCAAATTCCAATGCCCGAAACGATTGATTATATAGTAATAGCGGATGCGAAAACCAATGATGACGAATTACGAGAACTTTTGAATAATAATTCAAACACTTCAGCCATTCTTAAGCCAATACCCCTAAAGTTCAACTCAAACAAAACTTTTTGTTGTAATGCTTCAACCGATATATCAAGACCTTTCATTCCACTAAGCTTTCGGGAAATAATTTTTGAATATTTACATAATTTATCACATCCGGGCGTACGAGCTTCAGTGAAACTTTTAACTAAGAATGTTATATGGCCCTCCATCACAAAAGATTCAAGAATAATGGCTCAAAATTGTATATGTCAAAAATCAAAAATTTTAAGGCATACACATTCACCTCTCGGTATATTTGTGGTTGTATTGCGACGCTTTTCTGAAATTCATCTCGGACATCATTGGTCCATTACCAATTTCTGGAAGCAATCATTATTGTGTGACGTTAATAGATCGTTACACACGTTGGGCTGAGATGATTCCAGTTCCGGACATTACTGCTGCCTCGGTCGCTTTCGCTCTGTATTCTGTCTGAATAACCAGATTCGGCGTCCCTGATTTCATTGTAACTGACCAAGAAGTACAGATCAAATCTCTTTTATTTGCAGAGTTATTGAAACTATTGGGATTTCTTTACAAGTGTACTACAAGCTACAACCCTAAATGTAACGGAATGATAGAACGGTGGCACCGAGCGTTAAATCCTCACTGATCTATCATGGCAGAACGGACTGGAGCAGCATACTTCCGCTGATTCTACTGGGATTACGTATAGTACTGAAGTGAAGACCACACCAGTAGAACTAGTTTACGAAGCACACTACGAATACCAGGACAGTTTTTTAATCAAGTCACGGACAACAAAATTCCACAAACGAACTTCGTACAAAATTTAAAAAAAAAAAACACTTCGATGAAATTAAACCGACTCCAGCTTCCAGACATTGCACCGACAAAATCTTTATTTCGAAAAATATAACGGATACAACCCACGTTTTTCTACGAACGGACGAGGTACGGAAATCTTGCCGTCACCATACACTGGACCATACAGAGTAATAAACAGGAACGGAGAACATTTACCGTCGAGATTAACGGCAATCACAACAAGGTGTCAATCGACAGAATTAAACCATGCCATTCGGAAAACACTCTTGAAAATATTAACACTACTCAAGACAACGGATCAAATTTGAACGAACAGGGCGACAACAAAACCACCAACACTCGCAAAGTTTCCTTCGACTTACCGGACGAAACCCCAACAATTGTAAAAAAATTGTACATGAGAACAGGACGAAAAGGACAATTGACGAAACAGGTACTTTACCTACGGATAGTTGTCCGGATTGAATTCTCACCGAATTCGGGGAATATTGTGGGGTCATAATAATTGGTAGATGGTAATTATTTAAATCAAAGCTCAAAGAATTATGGGAGAGCGGAAACTTTTTCGGACTCGGTGTGCCAGGGAAAGCCAAAGTTTCCCTGGAAGTTTTGTTTTTTCCTTTCAGAAAATTTTGCATTATATAAAAAATTCAATTAGGAATAATCATAGCCTAATAGTATATAGGTAATAAAGATAAAACAGTTATCGCACAAAAAACATGTGTAGTGTGTCACAAAATTAATTAATCGGACCAATTGGTTCAATTAAATAAAACTCGAAATCAAATTAGTAGTACCAGTGTATAAAATTAATTTGAATACAAAACTGTTAATGTAAATAGATATAAAAGATAAATTATGTTACCTCTGTTTAATTTGTCACTGCACAAAAATTAACTGGAATCCATACCTTAGTGCCGGGTTCATATATTGTATATGCAGTTGGTAGAATTAAAAGTGAGTTGTAAAGGACTCCAAAGTTACCCATCATTCTAAATAAAAATATAGAGTAGGAATAATCCCATACCAAAACCTATCTCCACATATGTATGTATAAATCTTCCCCTTATTAGTATTATCTGGTTTTATAAGACAATACGACAAGCTATCTCGGGATTGAACCCGATGGGGTTAATTGTTATCACGGTTCACATAAAGAGGTAGTTGAAATAAATTTAATGTATTCCACGCAATACAAACGAATAAAAACTTTGACAAATTTAGCTTTTAAAAACTTTCTGTTTCGGCCCGTTTTGGATTACTGTAGAGGATCATATACAAGAATAGCCGCGAGAGAGAAGCCGCGCCGCGAACCTCTAATTTCGCGTGATTTAAATGCTTCCACCACTTTAGTACGAGAATGGCTGATCTGATCGGATCAATTCTAGTGTCAATTTTTGCGTAAAGAAGCAGTGGTGGTTAATTTATCTTAAATTAAAATAATTAATCTCCACATAAATCTTAATTAAAATTAAAATCTACAATATGGCGAATTACAAAGCTTAAGAGCACCGTAAAGGAGAATGTCTCATCTGTTTGGAACCAGGGGCAGATAATTTATTTTAAATTAAAATAGCAGTTATCTTGAAAGGTTACATTTATATTATATATACATTTCCAATGTTGGCGTTAACCTACCTACATTTGGGCAGAAACTTCGGAAGAATAGAGAAGGTATTACGTAAACATGACACCATGTATGTACCAGAGAAATAACGGGAAATTGTCTCCACGACTAGCAAGAACAATCAAATAAAATTTCAGAGAAATCGATGATCTACTTGCCAAACTCCTCCTGTGTTAAACGACGAAACATTGCCTTTTAAAAAGACCCCTACCCAATTCATAAGAACAAGAATATTACGACAGCACCTAAAAACATTCAAATCGAGAGGTTGCATGAAAATTATGGAACTATCTCAGATGAAAAGAAAAACACCTCACGGAGCGGCCTAAGTTTATAAAACAAAAATGCCGTTACTATTACGAGCAAACCTTGAAAAACTAACTGCATTATAATTTTCCACATTAACCACATTTCATTTTGTTGAATTACCGCACTTTTGAACAATAAACTCTTTGTTTGAAGTGCCGAGAATACTGAGCCAGAAGATAAAGTAACAATTCTCATAATATTAAGTAGAATTTAAGAATCTTGAACGAGGATGAATACCATTCGTTATTTCCAGATATTTAGTACTTCAGCAGTGAAAATTATTCTAGAACGGAGAAGTTCAGATAACGATATCAAATATGTGGACAGTCCTACGCAAACAACGTCATCTCACCAAATTCCTCCAAACATTATTGTTGAAAATTTAAGCGAATTTGAAATCCAATATTTTACTGGATTTGAGCGAAATCGTCTCGAAATGCTCTATTCAGCAATTAATATATGTACATTCAACTTGTTATGACAATCAGTTGGACTGCAAAAACCAGCTGGCACTAAGTTTAATGAAGTATGGGCGTGGCATCGACTTTATTTTAATTGGCAAGTTATACAATATTCGGAGACAAATTGTATCGAACATATTTGAATACTGGACAAAACCTATATATAGGTTTTGCAGGTCAAATTCACTATTTTGCAAATGATCTTCAATTTTTTGTAGTTCATGCACAATTTTCTCCAACTCATCGTCAATATTTTCCAAAGTATATTCATGTTTTTTCAAAGTTACTTCAATTAAATATAGAATAAATTCAAATATTTTGAAAACTAATTCAATTTTTAATATTTCAAGTTTGTTGATTTTTACAATTCAAAATCAATTTTTTGCAAATCAAATTCAATGCTCGTTATTATACTCGTAATTAGATAATTTCTGCATTTCGAATACAACCGTTATTATATTTTATCATTGCGGTTGGTACATTAAACGATTTTAAAAAGAAATTCATTTTACATCTGATCATCATTTAGATAAGTGTTATATCGATTTATAAGTGGGTGTTATATAGTGTTTCGTTTTTTAAATTTATACATGTACTCTTAGTGTTTTTAAAAATGGAAAATTCAACGGAAAATAAAAATTGCAGCAGTGATTCGTAAGTTTCAGAGCCACACAGGGCTCCTGTAACTCATCAATCGAGACAAAGGCAGCGCCAATGTTAAAAAAGAAAAAGTCCAAAAAAATTATGAGTAAAGTTTTACTATGAGAGAAAATCAATTGTTGAATCAGCAGAACTCTCAAATATTAATAAGAATACCGCAACTTCAATTAGCTAAAAATATTTGAAAGATGGTGAGGAAATAATTGTTACAAAATGTGGTGGCAAGATTCTATAAAATTACTAAGGATATTTTAAATAAAATATAGTAAACTGTAGAGGAAAATCCAGTAATCACTCTAAAAAATATCAAAGAAAAATTGCGAGAATCGGCTGACATAGTGCAGCAAGCATTTCTTCAATTCAAAACAGCCTAAAAAAGCTCAGGATATATACCTGTTGTATTATTAAGCTAGGGCTGCATTCGAAATGCAGAAATTATCTAATATACGAGCATAATAACGAGCATTGAATTTGATTTGCAAAAAATTGATTTTGAATTGTAAAAATCAACAAACTTGAAATATTAAAAATTGAATTAGTTTTCAAAATATTTGAATTTATTCTATATTTAATTGAAGTAACTTTGAAAAAACATGAATATACTTTGGAAAATATTGACGATGAGTTGGAGAAAATTGTGCATGAACTACAAAAAATTGAAGATCATTTGCAAAATAGTGAATTTGACCTGCAAAACCTATATATATGTTTATTTGAAAAAAATTGATTTTTGACAGCTTCGTCACATAAGTCCCGATTCATACACAGCCATAGTCGACTGCACGGAGATATTTACCGAGCATTCTTCATAAAATCCGAATATCAACCAAGAACTTTTCTCCAATTATAAAAACCACAACACTTTCAAATACCTTGTGGCAATAGATGAAAAGGGCCTTTTGATGTTTTGCTCAAAGGAATATGGCGGATTTAAATCGGACCGATTTATTATTGAAGATAGTTGCTTTTTAAATTTGTTGAATTCAGGGGATATCATTTTAGCAGATAGAGGACTTAACATATCTGACCTACTAGAAAAAAAATGTCGCACTAAATATCCCGCCATTTAAGACTGGCCCACAATTCCAACCACAAGAAATTTTAGAAAGTAGAATATTGGCTAATAGGAGGTATCACGTGGAGAGTTATAAATTTATCAAAAAAAAAAAAAAAATTCTCTCGACTACTATTCCATCATCCCTTTGGCCTATTAGTTCAGTTAATTAAAGTATATACTTCAGTATTCCACATAATTAATAAATAGTTTAATAACTAAAAAATAAGAGCTGGTTTAAATAAAAAAATGAATTAATTCAATTAAATTTGGCCCAGCAACTTTCTTTTAATAAATTCGTTGCAAAATATATACCTATAGTAGTAATTGATTTTATCTAAAGCATCGTTAACAAAATTTCTGTCATAAAATATTGTCTCAATGTGCAAACAGCCAACATTTGAACTGTAAACTATAAAATGACACATGTTAATTTGTGTAATGTTCATCTGCATTTGAACTTGGTAAAAATAATTATGTGTTCGAGATAATTTTTGTCATTTTATGTAGGCTAGTTGTGAACTATCAGTGGCTGTATAAGCACATTTAATTTCTAAAATAAATTTTTTATTTGCATATATCCCATTAGGTGAGGCACCTAAATAATTCCTTATCGGATCAATAAATAGCCCACATTTCCTTATATCTAAATTCACAATTTTTTTGTATTCATTAAAATATGAGTCGTTCTGTTTTACGCCCATGAACGACGGCAGGTACTTGCAAGTTTCTTGGATTTAAAATTAATTAGGCAATTCTAGAAGACCAACGTTTCCAGGTAAAGAACGATTATCAGAAGCTGGTAAATTTGGCACACTATACAATTTTCGATTTAATCTTCCCGTTTTCCATTGCTTCAATCTACAAATATTTGAATATAATATTATTGTTTAATTAAAATGGAAATATAAACAGAAGTATGTACCTTAATCGTAGTAAAAGTTTTGTTCAATAATTTAATAACAATTTTATTTAGTTTAATATAAATATTTGTATAAATAATTAATTATGTATACTATTATTAATACCTAGTTTATCGGTAGTTTATCTGAAAGGTACGATGTAGTGATAAATGAGCGAACAGTTTAACATTGGTGTCGTTTACTGCTGCCTCCTTTTGGAAAACAAGAAGTAGTTTCGTTCTACTTTAGTAGTGACAACTAGCGGCAAATGTACTTACCATTATACTACTTTCGCTCGGTCTGCCCCCTTTCGGAAAATATGATCTATTGCTACGTTTCCAAAATTATCTCCTTTGTCATCCCTTTCAATAAATGACCGTTAATACCGGACACTCTTTATAATTATAAAAATATTTTTTTTTCTATAAATACAAAACTGGAAACACAGAATGAATTGGCATTCATATTTTAAATACATAAATTATAAAAAAATATTCAAAGAGAAAATACAATGTTTGTTAGTTGAAAGACTAAGATGACCAAACATTTGCCAATATTCTTCAATCATGTAAATTAATTGGCTACTCAAGCATTTTCTATATTCGAGTGGCTGACAACAAATAAGCATATCTGAATAAATATATGACCATTCCACGACCAAAAAAAACCATTTTTATGATAAATAAAACCAATTGACTGAAGTAAACATGTAAATAAAAATTCTCAAAAGAGATAGGCCGCCCGCCGATTTAAAGATTAAACCATAAAAAAAAAATTACTCTAGTCAACAATGCGGTTATTATACACAAATGAAATTTGGTCGATTTATCGTATACGAGTATTATATGAACGTAAGTTTTTTTTTATTTATAATCTACCTCTAGTACATACTTTATAATACGATGATAACAATGAAATCATTTATCAAGAATTCCAATATTTATACTATTTTAAACGTACATCAAAAATCCATATTTAAATAACTAAACATCTATTAGCATTTTTTTTTTTTATTATTTACACAAAATCATGAATTAATTTTTTTATACACAACATTTTAACTATATAAAAGGTTCTATTTTACGATTTTGGGATTGCCTATCCTAATACACAATATGTATTTATAAAAGTGTATACAAAATATTATAAACAAATAAAATATTACTTTCCATTCGAGTTTCAATATCAATTTAAAAAAAAAACAATATTTATTAAATATTCAATATTTATAAAACACTCAGTGGAGTTCGAATATAAAATGAAATGTAAAAAAAAAAATTATTTATTAGTTTTAAAATTAAAATGACAAACACGATTAGATAAATGCAAGACAGTTTTTTTTGTTCATTTTCCATTTACAAAAATATAATAATGTATAAATTTAATTACATAATTTATTATACTCATAAAACTCCAATTAAATTATATCAGAGAACAATTTTTTTCTGAAAAAAGCAGCAAACAACAAAAAAAAAATAAATAAATTAAATAAATTATAAACAGAATAATATACATAATATATAATTGGATAAAAACTGTAACTAAATTAAAAATCTTTTTTAATGCGACAATTAAAATATTTTTAAAATTAAAATCAAATTTATTATTATATTTTTGTTTTAATTAAAAAAAAAAATGTTTTATTTTTTAAATTAGTTTTTCGAAAGCCAAAAACTATGTTTTGTATAATATATGTAAAATTTATAATCATGTTCAATAATAGAAATGCGCTCTTTCTCTTTTTAAACAATTTTGCGTTCAATGTAACTGAATTAAGTACAATAAACAATGGCATCTGTTTTCGACAGCTATAGACATAAAATAATCTAATATTTAACAATAAAATACAGAATTTAATTCAAATATACATTTATTAAATTTGGTTGTGTTGTTGTTATTGTGTGTTTCTATTGTTTGTTTGATATATCTGTTTTTATTGTATATTGTGTGCAGAATAGATATGTATTTTGTGTAAGTATAAAACGTCTTTGTCTAGTGTCTACACACGTTTAGGGTAATACTTAATTTAGCCGTAGTAACACTTCTTATAATTATAATTGCCGGTGGCTGTTCTCAGAAAAACGTAAAGCTAGTTGATTTATAAAAAGTAGTAAAGTATAGTAAGTAAGAAGTAAATAAATATATAGGTAAATAAGCTAGCACTCTAAATCTTATTCTATGAAAATGATTTAGTACATGTAAATAACGTCCGTTGATATTATATACTTGGTCGAGAATAAAACTACTTTGTCGAGATGTTGCCAGTTTTTTGACGAATAACCACATGCCGATATGGTCCTACCTTATTTGAATTTAACGAATACAGAATGGCTAAAGCTAATTGAGTCCCAAAAATTATTATGGAAGTTGAAATAATACTTGTGAATTAAAATAAGCGATTTCGGTTGGGTGGCGTTGGAATTATTTGAGGAAATGGCATAGATCCAATGGAAATTAGGTCGCAGAGATTATTGTAATACAGACTCGGAAAAATTTGCCTTATTCCGCTAATTACTATGTCGAAAACTGCTTACAAATTTTGTGAATTTAATTTCAGTTTTTTAACCCTTTAATGCATGATTTTTTCTTTTCAATTGAAATATTTTTTTTCTTATAAAGATGTATTTGGTTGAAACGAATTTCAAAGTAAAAATGGTTGGAAGCAGTTAATTTTTCCGGAAAATTGATTTTATGACATGATGCCTGTTTGCATCATTATGCATTTATGGATAATATTATTTATCCATTTATAACGCTTTTTAATAAAAAGGCAATTCGTTCAAAATTAAAATAAATTTCAAAAACAATATTCTTATTTATAAAAATTACATAAATGTAAACTAACTAATTCTAAATGGCGATTTTTTTTCTAAACGCAGAAAAAAACAAAAAAATGTGTGAAAGGAGAGAGAAAAACAACTGAACAACAGATATACGAAACAAAACAGAAAAAATATGCTCAAATGAAGATGCAGTTCAAATTAGAATAATATGATGCAGATATGCTACATTATGCATTAAAGGGTTAACGAGTTTAATTCGTGCGAAATCAAGAACAATATTCAATTTTTTGTTGTTACACTCATTACACACCTGTTATTAAATTTTGACCACTTTTGCAAATCTGTGCTTCTCTCTAGTTATTCAACAATATATGCAACAAATCGGAGATTTCTTTGTAGCAAAACTAGAAGCATCGGATAAAAAATGGCGCAGGAACGTATTGAACCATGAATTCGTCGAGAAGTCTGGACGGTTCAGTGAACAAATTTAAAATTTATAATTTCGATTTTTTTTGAAATTATACTTCTGCATGCGCGTTATGAGAAACTGATGAGAGTGAATTTTTACGATGCAACAAAATTGAACAGGATGAAGTGGTGACTAAGCAATTCACGAATAATGTATCGATCAACATGTCGTTGAAATTTCAATCATTAAAATGTTATAAAATGTCAATAAAACGTCACAGAATTGTCAATGTCATAGAAACGGGAATATTATTGCTATATTTAAAAGCTCACTAGATATGTATAATTGTTTTTAAATGTTGACGATATTATTTGCCACCAGTGTATTTGCCACCAGCAAAGTATTTTAGGTAAATTTGGAAATTTAAATTCCATAGTACATGGTAATCTATTCATTTTATCTTAAAGACACCAAGGGAACAATTGTTGAAATTTGCAAGGTGTGTTTATTTATTTTTATTTTAAAATTAAATTTCCCATTTTCCAGAATTTATAAGTTTTGGTTATTTTCAGTTTAAAGTAAAAATCCCTATTTTCTTGAATTTATAAAAACCGAGATTTTGTAGCACCGAGATTTTGTAGCCAACCAGGAAAATTATATAATATACAACAAAATTGAAAATAAATTCGGATAAAAAGTTTTCAAAATCAAACTTTTGACAACCGCCATATTATAGAAATTAAAAAAACGTATGATTCCAACAGGAATTCCAACATAACAATTACTGACAACATATAAGTGATCAGTGAATACAAATCAAACAATCTGAAAGTTTTCCTTTTTTAGATTGATTCAAAAATCATATTGAACGTAATGATGAAGATGATATGACTTGATTTTATAGACTTTCCAAAGATGGGCCAAAAATAAAAAAAAAGTTGCTCGACATGTAGCTGCTAATTAAATTGGTAACACTGCTGTACCGATAGGAAAAAGATCAGCAACTATTCCACTTAATAACAACAAAACGATAAATGTTAAGCGATCGCATTACCTTTAGTTTGTACTTGTGCAACTAAGATTCAAAAATCTCAGGGAAGCAGATAACCCGAAATCGTTTATGAATATGACAAAAAACATCAATTGCCAATATTATATGTTGCTTTGACGCGGGTGGGGTGACTAGTCTTCAAGTTTTATATATTACAACAATGACAAAACTTTCAATCATGGTCGAAGAGTATCCGCAGCTATAACTAGTCTTTCAGATGAATTTCGTAAACTTTCGCTTAATCGCTTACAGACTGTCAGCAGAGATCGGTTAGATTTCATTCTCCACAGAAAAGGATTGATAATAAATAGTTTTAATTGTTAAAGTCTTCCCGCTCACTCCATTGATCTCACTGATTCCATTATCCAACAATCGAATGTTTTACTTTTAAATGAAACTTGGTTACCCAATGAAGAGTCAATCAGTATCCCTAATTTCACTTGTATAATTCAGTATAAGCGATCAAACGTTCGAGCTGTAGGCGTTGCCATATATCAAAATGCGAATGACACTACCAACATTATTACTCCAAATACCGATATGATGGTGAGACAGTCTGAATTTACAAATTCCGCAGTCCCATCAGTTGGTGCCATGGCACCAGCGTTGATGCTGTATTTACGCGATACCTCGACCTCGACGCCATCAGATCAAAACTTTTTACATCTTATTTTAGTTACCATAAGCCACTCGTAACAAATGTCCCAGTTCAATCAACACCGGAGAAAGCTATGGCATTGGACCCGCTCTCTCCCAGCCCGACAAACTATGTCAATTAACAAAAAAAAAATACTGGTCGAAAGGAAAAATCTGCACCATCCATTTATGCAAACTAAAAAAATTGAACCCTTCCCAGTTTTCTATAAAAAATACCAAAGTTACGTCATTTTAACAAGCCGATATCTTAAAAAATATAGGTTTTTTAGAGGGGTTTCACGGATTTTTTTTTTGTTCCCGGGAAACGGGAATTTGAAACTAATTTTCCCGGGTTTCCCGGGATTTCCGAAATATTAAAAAAAAAGAAATTATAGGTATTGAATTTGAAAAATATTAAATTTATTTCAAAATATAAAACTGAAATCATAAATTACGAATACACTGTACACGTATCAACACAACATTAAATGGATATAAAACTACTTCAATAGAAATATCGCTCAACGATGTTCGCTTCTTTGAGCAAACATTATAAGGGGCCGAGAATACCCTTTCACTTTCAATTGAAGTAGGTTGGATGATTATTACAGCATCGAGCAACTTCTGCAGATTTGTTGTAATGTTTCCCGTATTTTCGTATATTTGTAATTCTTTTTGTATATTTGTTCTCTGATTGCTTGACGACGTTAATTTTTTTTTGTTCTAAGGGCTGCGTTTATTGCGCCAGCCAACCTTTCGTTAATGTATGGAACCAACAGAAAGTGTTTCGATTCGTTATCTTCCCTGAATCTATCCTCACCCTCCAGTTCTATTCCAAACTCTTCTTTGTTGAATAACCTATTAAAAATCTGGTTACCATACCGGATTATTGACGAATTTGATGATGACGGCAATTCTGCTGTAGCAGCTGATTGTATGTCGAGTGTCTGCATATATGTATTTCACTAAAGATACAATATCTTGATTTCTTCGTTCCTTAATGCGACGTAAAATGCAAACAAAAAACTTTAAAATCGTATCAGCTGTAACCACGTCTTCCCAAAGCTTCCACAGCTAATTTAAATGGCACATTAAAAATATTTTACATTATTGGGGTATAATAGTCATTTAGTAATATTAGGGATCCCAAATCATTTAATCATCGCCGCCCCGGTGGCACACTTGTTAGCATGCTTGCTTTAAGCTCCGGAGGTCCCGGGTTCGATTCCCGGCGGGTGATGAAAAAATCACGGCTGGTTAATGTAAGGATCAATGAATTAATCACTCCATTATCCGTTAAAAAATGATTACGGAACTTCACGATGAAGCGGCCAAATCCCTCTATGGGATGTAGCGCCAGCGAAAAAAAAAATTATTTAATGCCTCTCGAACTGCGTCAATAATTTTTATAAATCTTTCAATCATGATCACATATCACAATACTATTCCATCAGATCTAACAATCTAAAAGCAAACTTAATTCCATTCCGTAATTTTGCTTCACATACACTTGAAGAATTGAATTTCTTTTCGGTGACATTTTAAAATGTTTACAATATTTCTTAACATTTGCAATGCACCATTAAGATCGTCAGATTCACATCTCGGTAGTCAAACCCGTCATCATAGTTAAAACCGAAAAAAACTACCTGTACGTTCAATTCGCTGAATATCGAAACAATAAAAATATAGATGGTAATGACAGCTGTACAGGGATTTTGGTCGCAAAATGAGGATTGAGAATTTTGTATATGTACACGGTGTATAATATACATTTTGCTATTGTGTGCCGTCAAATATTTGTATTGGATTAGTGTATTTTCTCATGCGTTTTCTCATGGGGTACGTATCAAAAAGAAGCCAAGCGGGTGAATCGGTTCAAATTTTTGGTGCTTACGCCCGCCTTGAGTTATTTTCCCTTTCTTCTTACTAGCGGAATTCATTCGTTAGTAAAAAACCAAAACAAAATACATAAACGTAACCAAAACAATTTCTCGCAAATAAAAAAAACAAAAAGCAACGTAAATGAATGATTTTTAATTTATGTATTCTTCGTCGGCTACCCGGCTCCATTCGTAATATTTTTAATTTTTAAATTTTGAACAAAGGAACCAAAATAGAAAGTAAGAAAATAAGATGATTTTGTTTATTTTTTTAGTATTGTGTTGCCTTGCAGCTCGTGAGGGTTGTTCCTTTACAATGGTATGTCGAAGTGTGGGGACATTTTTTTCTAAACAAAAAAAAATGTATATAAAAAAAGGTTACGCAAGTTAAAAAGGAAAGTAATAAAATAAACCATCTCGCTTTTTTATTTGCTGTGTATATACTAGAATAAAATTTCTCCAACCTCGTACATAACATCGTATAGGAGCAACCGACCATCATGAGTTGCAACACAATACTAATCAAAATAAATAAAATCGTTTTGTTTTCTAGCTTTTTTGTTTTTTTTGGTTAATATTTTTTATTTTGAGTCTCTCTCGCTTCGTAATATTTTTAATTTTTTTTTCTTCGGAATTTGTTGTTCTGTCTCAGTCTCACTTAATACATCCTCTCAATCGTTCTCTTCTGCGCTTATTCCTCTTATTTGTATCATGTTATCCCTATTACTCGCGTCATTTTATCTCTTTTATTTGCATCATATTAAACGAAAAACTGAAAGAAAAAATGCACATTCAACGCCAATACAATTTACCAATACTATTGCCTTCCGGTAATCCTCAAATCAATCCTCATTTTGCGACCAAAGTCGCTGCCCTGGGGTAAATACCGAAAGAAACTAAGAAATAGGTTTTTTATGTTGGTATCAATACGCAAATGGAGAATAGACAAAAAAATGCTGGGAATTTTTTTTTTTTTCCCGGGAAACGGGAAACAAAAAATTAGGAAATTTCCCGGGAAGAACCCTCTGGGTTTTTTCGATCCTCCTTTGGGTGATAAAAACTGAACCTTCACGTAATAAAAACTGTTTTTCTTATTACGTGTTTTTCAATTTATTATTTTATTTGTTTTAATTTTATTGATAAAGTTTGTTATTAGCTATCTATTGCTGCGTTTATACCACTGCTAAACTAGCCGTGCTACAAATGTCAGTTTCATAGCAATGATATTTAGCAATGCTATTTTAGCTGGCTGAGTTAGGTATATGTCGCGTTTATACCGTTGCTATAGTTGTCATTTCGGTTTAGCATTGCTAATTTAGCTGCGGTATAAACGCAGCAAATGGGCATCATAACTAAATTTGCAAAAAATGTACTTATGTAAAATATGCTTAGCACGGCCGATACTGCTCACGCTCATATCCTCAAGTCCTTGATACCAGTTACGAACGGAGAAATAGATTGTGAACAGAATATTCATACCGACCAAACACCACAGTGGTTAATGCTGCGGCGTTTGGATCGGGAGGTATCGGATTCGAATCTGATTACGATCTGTAATGAAGATGAACACAACTAAGTGAACAAGTTATTCGAATTTTTGCATCCAACCGGAATTCAAACCTGCCGCCACTTGAGCAGTCGTACCTCAGTCTATCGTATAGAGTAAGCTTTAACCCACTAAGCTACGACCGCTTATGGTTCATTTTTTTTTAAACAAGCTTAAGCTTATAGAGTCCAAAGGTGAATCGGAAAAATGTTTATTCTTCACGATATCAACAAATCAATATAACGTAAATTCGGCATTTTTTTACAGAAATCTGAGAGGGGTTCAGTTTCTGTAATTTGCATAAATCGAATGAATATTTATTGTTCTGCTGACTAGGGCTGCGGTCGAATTCTCGAGTAAATCCGCAAAATTCGGTAAATGCATTTACCTTTTTTTGCTGGAGAGTAAAGGAAATAAAAAAAGGTAAATCTTTTACGTTTAGATACTCTTTTCTTTATTGTTATAAGAATTGAACGAGTAAAAAATAGAAAAAAATGCGTAATTTAACAGAAAACGAACATTAAAAATCTAAATTTACCGCAGTAAATGATTTACCCGAGAATTCGACCGCAGCCTAGGTAGTATTTCTTTAAATTTTGTAGATCAAAACAATTTACCAACTTTGTTCCATCACCTAGTCGATTCAAGTCTTTCTTAAAATGTTAATTATTTTGACAATTTTTGTTGCGGTGCAGTTTTTTATTACATATTGTTTCATTTGTAAATATGTAGTCATATCTGATCTTTGCAAATATCTGAGCTTTTGCGTGTTTTTGGCGCTCGGCGCATGCGTATTTCACCCGTTATAACTGAAAAATCGCTTTTATTGTTTATAATAAAACCATATAAATAATCGAAGATCTAAAGGTGGCTCATTTTTTTTTTTAACAAAGGTTCAGTTTTTATCACCAAAGGAGGATCGAAAAAAACCTTTATTTTCTAAGATATCGGCTTGTTAAAATGACGTAACTTTGGTATTTTTTTATAGAAAACTGGAAAGGGTTCAATTTTTTTAGTTTGCATAAATGAATGGTGCAGATTTTTTCCATTCGACCAGTATTTTTTTTTTTAATTGACATACCTTGTCGGGCTGGGAGAGAGTGGGTTGGCAATGGAGGTAATTTAGGAATTAAATGTATTTGTTTCTCAAATATAAAATATATTTTATGGAAATGTTTATTAGATGTTTATGTATATCAATGTTTTAATTATTAAATTATTATAGTCTTAGATAATAAAATAAAATACGTTTAATCGTCTGTAAATAAATATTAATTTTTGAAATTTAAGTTATTTGATTGAATTTAGACTTTATCAACCGTATCTATAATCATACTCTAAACTTTTAATTATCGCCAAAAAATATAACTTCTAACGCGCGTACATACATAAGTACACACTCAAATTTTTTTATTTTTCGAATCTTCTCCTTAATTTAGTTGTAAAATTGAATTTTTGAAACCGTTCTTTAAGAATTAAATAAATCTATCGCTATTTCATTCTCTTCCCTTTATGTTTTATACGAGGAGAGATATTTTATTTTTATTTTTTTTATTTCTCAACCCCTATTCTCAAATCCCACATCTATTTTCCATACGTGGACATCTGTCAAAATTCATGAAAACGTTCGGAAATTGTAATTCCTGTATTTTTGAATTCGCTACTAATGGAAATTTTTCGATACTAAGGGAATATTTCCGAATGGGTACAAACAGGTGAAAAGAATTCCACATATACGAAAATGTCAATAATTACGTAGATTTTAGATTTAAAATTTTTGTTTTGTGACTTTTGGAAAATAATTAAAAATGAGTTTCATTCGAAATGGCTTAAGTTTGAGTTGCTGAACAGAAACCAAAAAGTATAACACATTTTCTTATCGTATGCATATAGAAGACACATACTGGAAATATCTGGGAAACGCGACATTAATACCTCTATCATGGTTTTTACTCGTCTACTCACTCGTCGTGACGTTTAAATTCATGACGTGAGTTCTAATTTGGTATCATGGGTCTCGCCTATATTTTGGCGAGTTTTGCGCGTCGTTTATTTTATTTTTGTTTTGTTGTGTTGGTCACATTGTATTGTTTAAGTTTTGATAATTATCTTATAATTGTTTTGACGAATGAGTTGTCTATTTATAAAACCAAAAACAGATTAAAATTATTTGAGGGTGTTTCTTATTAAGATTTTATTTTAATTTATTAAAACGATATTAATTTATTTTTTTTATACCCCTACGTTTCGACGGTATATTCCATCTTCAGGGGGAAATTAATTATAGCAAAACTTTATTCAAAATTTTTTCATTACGTTTTTTCAAATTTTACAGTAATATCTAACGTATCTAAGTTTTTGACCAAAAATCAATTTTATATACCCGCCGTCTACACTATCCAAATTCACTGATATTTTCTATCATGATATAAATTTTATCAATGTATGTGTGTGTATATTATACGCTTTTTGACACTATTAGCAAATTATCAGGAGGCTATTTCACGTAATTTTATTAGTAAATTATTATGAAATGTCACAAAAAATTAATGTTCGAGGTTATGTTTTGCCATTTGAAATTGTTCTCTCAAGTTGAAACATCGCAATATAACAAAAAATCATAACCTAAATACAATTTTTTGCCTTTAAATATCGAAAGTACAGTACGATTAATCGACTTGTACCGCAAAAATGAAGTTTTATGGAAGATAACCCATAAAAATTACAGACGGATCGACATTCAAACTTATGTTTTACAACAAATAGCGGACAAAATAAACGTAAATGTTGAAGATGTAAAGAAAAAATAAGGAAAAAAAAATAAGTCGTGTCCAAATAAGAGTATATATTGAGTATTACATTATATCTGCAAATCATTAATTTATGGGGGGTGGGGGGAGGGCGGGGCATCAAGTTTTAATTTTAAATATGGCTTAATTTTTTTTTAATAAAATTCTTGCCATAGTTTGTGGACAGACAGGACTTTATTTATAAAAAAATTAAGACATAATTAGCATTAAACACTTCAAAGCCTCTCCAAAATATTAGCGTTTCATAGATGTAATACTCTTATTTGGGTATGACAAACATAAAAAATTTAAACCAAGTAGAAAAATGGAAACTGGAAACGCTGCTGTTGACGATAAAAACCTTGGACAAATTTACTACATTTATACATAATTTATTATTGTGTTTTTTAGGTTCGATTGAATTAAATAGTGTAGAAATAATAATTTTCAATTATGTATGTTTCATGAAAAATTTCTCAACATCTATAATAATTAATAAGGGAAAATATAACCTAGGTTGAATCCTAAGTATAAACATACTAATTATTTTTATCCTAACCACAAGTGGCAAGTGTTAAAAAACAACTAATTTTTTAATAGTAATGAAACAATTTTGCTTGACATTTGAAGATATTATTATGATAGTGAAATGCCTAGCTATGATATTTTTTGGACAAATATTTCTCAATACATTGAAAAAAACATATACAAACATAAAATTGCTGATAGAAAATATCAGTGAATTTGCATAATGTAGACGGCGTGATAATAAGTTTAAATTTGGAAATACGATTACAGGAAAATTCAATTTAAAATAATATTATCATAATAATTTAACAAAAATTTGGAAACTTCTTGTATATTTAATAAATTTTGAATGTATACTTCCCAAAATAAGCCATTTAGTAAGATATCCTCCTTATCCAAAATTGTCGCATCCTCTATAGATAAAAAGTGGCCAGTTTGTCGTAAGTGGTTTGATGCGCTATGTGATTGGTTAAAGGTTTTTGTGAAATCATAAATATGTTGGTATAACCTCTGTTTTAAATATTGTTTGGTTTGACCAACATATGCTCTTGACACTTTAACTTATATACTAAGTTAGATTGCGACTCTAAGGGAATTTTGTCTTTTAATTTTGTAAATAAAAATGTATCTAACCAACAAGTTTTATATCATAATTATTTAATAAAAATTTAATTTGTTCGTATAAAATTTTATGTAAGGGATGGGATCGAAATAAAAAGTTGACGATTATTTTCATCGTGTAAATTTTGATTTTCGCGTGCATTTTGTGAATTATGCCGAAATGGTATTTTTATCGATATCCTTTCTAATGTTTCTGGCAATAACGTTCTTTGGGTTCGGTGAGTTTCTTAGGTTATTTTGACATAGTAGTAGGCATAATATCAATATCTCAAAGTCACTTCCATATACGGCCGCTCTGGCAACTTCAAAACCTTGAAATGTACACATACTTATAACTTTGGCTATTGTATTACTTCTTGGTGATGTAGAAGCATCACGCGAAGCGTGATCAGCTTGTCAAATTTGGCTTCAACAATATCAATTTGGTTAAATTGTATATTAGGTTAGTGTTGAGAACTCAAAATCAAAAATTTCAGGATTCTAATGCCGAGTTTTTTGTAGGGAATCCAATACCGATTTTCGGTAAAACGATTGATTATCGAAATGTTGGTAAATTTTTGTAATACTTCGCGAAAACTTCTGTAACTATCTTCAGATAAAATGCCTATAAAACTCAAATTATTAATAAGCTTTATAAATATGTTGAAACCTTTCCTTTGGTTTTACACATAAAAATGTCGTATTCGTCATTGGTGTCATTCTAATTTTGAAACCTACCAAATCTAAAGAGAATTCAATTAATCCGATCAATTTATCATGAAAGTTGACAAAAAGTAGGCACCAGATATGGGGATTAAAACACTTTACTATTCAACGCAACATAGTTGATTAACAGTTTTGTTTAAGTAAACAATTACGAGGAATTTTTTTTAGTTAGCCTGGTAACACTTTTTAACTATAAAACTAACTTCCGTGGAATGGAAAGTGCCTTTTCGGCTGTAGGGCAGTTTTGCACAAAATGTAAATTTTTTCCTTAGTATGTAATCATAACATAATAAATAAAAATCATAACATAACTATTGATAAGCTTTGTTTAAGACTCGAAGCGACGAGATGTATAAAATTTAAGTTAAACATTTATTTTTATTTCTAGCGGATGCAGACCTCAATAAAATAATGGGGTCAATAAGTATCTAAAAATTAAGAACCAAAGTTTGTGCGTCAAATTACTAATAATAACAATGAAAAAATTGAGCTTCAATTCTGACAAAGTATATGCTCACTTAGAATTTATAAGGGAATTAGGAATATTCTATAATTTTTTTCTAGAAAAGTCAATTTTTCGGTAAATTACGGATATTACAATTAAAAAATTACCAGAAACAGTAATTTTCTATTCCGTAGATATTTGGGACCAAAAAATCCGATACCGATCTACTCTCATCTACTGAGCAATCTCTTTCTATACTAAGGCGCGCTTCGTGTTTTCTTTTCGAAGAACTCATAAATAAAATTTCAAATTTTGGATATAAAATTACTAAGAGAGCCAAAGCTTTCAAGTTGGTTGATTACGTTGAAAATTGGTAGTTGAAACAACCTAAAAAAAAATTTGGATAACTCCGAATTTTTAGAAGAATATATTAAATCCAAATTTGGTTTTAAATACCTAAGTAAAAATAAATTGACACAAAAATTAAAATCGAACTAAATTCCGGTCGGGTTGCGGTCAAATGAGAGAAACGTCCAAAAATTGATTTTTGCCAAATTTAGAATCGTCGTAATCTCCAAAATTAGTTAGCTTTAATTTTAGTTTAGACATTTCGGAAACTGTTCTGCTCCACTCATATGTCCAGCCAAAATAATTAGTTCCTGAGTTTTCACAGCTACATCTAATATTTAATAGTTCCTTATTTAAAATCCTCTCATGTTTTTAAAAATCAAGCTTAATTTCCTGGAATTCTACAATTATTGCGTATATGAATATTTTTACCTGTAAATCAGATGAAACTGAAAGAATATTTTGGGTTGGTAGAACAATTTTTTTATTTTTTTAAATTGGCGGGACACGGATATGGGATATCTGAGGTCCTCGAACAAGAATGGCCAAAATGCTTAACTCTAAATTCATTATGACTGAATAAAATTCTTGGGAGTCCTGGATTTTATTTTTTCGATTTCGAAGTCCGCAGTATTAAAAAGCTTGAGAAGTACTGCTCTAGTGCATTCGAGTAAATGTATTGAAAAATAAACAATGGATCTTAGTATTAGTATTTAGCAGTACAATTTTTCATTGTGTCCTTTAAAATCTTTAATTCGTTAAATAGTTCTACCGCAAAAATATCTTTGTCATCGCTATCGGTTAACATATTATCTAACGCGCCACAATGTGGTTTTAGTTCCTCATCATTCGATTTACAAACTCCTTCAACATCGGTTAAAAACTTTAAATGATTGATATGAGCATTTATGACCTCAAATCTTTCATCTAACGAATTAAGTACAGTAGCCAAAACGAAATTTTAAATTTATATTGTGGAGCAGTGGGAGCTTCGTCGTAGCATTCGTAATCAAAAAGCCTTTTTCTACGTCTTCGCAGAGCATTATCTTTAAGTTGAGGATTAATTTCTAAATCAATGCTAATTCTTTTGCTGTTTCTTGAACACGATTGAAACGTTCATCCGTTCGCATTTGTTTAATGTACGGTATTAACTTATTTAAGTCGTTGATTGCCTCATTAATATTTCGGTTGGGATTTTTAAAAATTATTAGTATTATAACCACCAATCTCGACGTTTTGAGAGATGAGCGATTTTTTTTTTTTTTTGAAATAAATGGTATGAATCCATTATATCACTAATTATTAACACAATTAAACAAACAAAATGTAAAAATATATAAATTACATTAAGTTTATTTAAAAATTAAAACAATAATTTACTTTCATTAGCGTGATATTTAATTAAAACTTTAATGGTCAGAAGACCGGTTTCGGACATTCGTCCTTTGTCAATTCTTAACAATTACTAAAAAATATACTATTATAATTTTTGCTATAAGATCATATATCCGGTTGGTTTTCGTATTAATCTTGTCGTTTAAAATATTTGAATCGAAGCGGTTTTTATATATTAGAAGCTCCTCTAACCGATCAAGCACGCAACCCTTTTTAATTTTATGTATTATTTCTAGGTTGTCACTTATACTACTATAAGTACGGTGTTCAGTCGCTAGATGTAACGCATAGTTCGATTTGAAATTAGTACAGTTGTTGGAGTTGCGCAATTCTTTTATGTGCTCATTGAACCTTATTGTGAATGTACGTCCAGTTTGCCCAAGTAATATTTTGGACAGTCATTGCATGACAATTTATATACACCGCTGTCAATGATGTTTCGTTTATTTGGTTTTAGTTTATCCTGTAACTTATTATTAGTTTTGAATGCTATATTGTATCCATATTTATGAAATATTGTTTGTAAAATGCGACTGGTGTTGTGGTTATATTCGACACATATGTATATATTTCTCGTTGTTAGTGTCAATTTTGTGCAATGTAGATAGATTATGTCGGTATTATAACCTATTACGAAATTTGTTGTTGAGATTATTTACTGTACGAGTACTGAAACTATTACTATTATCATGTTTCGATGTAGTTTGACAACGAGTTGGAGTTCATAGAAACAGAGTTGGGTTAGGTTTTCGTTGAGCTATTTTAAACTCGATGAAACTAGTGTAATCGAGTTGAGTTGAAATTCAAAATTTCAAATTTTTGGGCTAATAAAAGATATTTTTTAGTAGTAAAATTTGTTTAGAAAGCGTGAGGAGAATTGTCAGCGCCCCTAATTGGTCGGCGCCCCTATACGAGGCATAATCTGCTTAGTGGGTAAAGCCGGCCCTGAGAAGTTTTATATGTAGCATGGCATCCTTTGAATTTTATAGTCCAATCTAGACAATCACCTGTGGTAGCAGAATCTGTTACATTAACCTTATGAATCATCTGTTTTACTATATCATAATTAAAAGAATCTAGATACTCTGAACAGACCAACTTTAACCAGTCATCAGTCTATCTTGTTGGAACTACATCCACTAGGGTAGCACTTCTTAAACTAAATCCAGGCAAACTAGGCAGGTTAGTGCTAGCCACTGTATATTCACCAGGTGGATTTAGGCCTAACCCATTTTGTAGTATGGTAGTTTTAGCAATGTTACAGGTATGCGTCATGTCACATTATTTTGTAAAACAACTTTAAGGTAATAAGGGACGATACCATACCACAAAGCTTTGCAGAATTGTGGGCTCAATCCTCTACTGTACAACAGAAGAATTGAGTCATTCATGCTTTTTGCCTTTGATCTGGGGTCTATGACAGCGGCATTCTGTAGTGAATGAATAATTAATGATGCTAGGGCTTGTTACGTTCGGCCTTGCGGCTAACCGTAAGCAGAAAATTTATCCCTTGGTCATCACCGGCAGCATAAGCCAGCTAGTACTCAGCCTCGGAGTGGGATACACACGACACACACCTGTTGACTCGTTCATCTCCTGAAAATTATGGAATTAAACAATGACCATTTTTAACATTTTATAGCATTACAAGATTTTATTCACAAATAATAAACAAGAGAAATAAATGTCTAGATGAATTAATTTAATTTTGGCCTTCTGACCGAGCACATATTCTTTTTTGTTGCCACTGAACAGTTAATTTTACGTAAACAAATAAACCAAATTTTGTTTTTATCTTCCTTAGTCCTACTGGTCTATATGGTTCTGACCAATATGTCAGCTTATGAAGACGAAATTAACAACGCCCGCCGCAACGTGGTTGAGTACAGTGAGCTCGCCGTATCTCGTTGGTTGCACTTCTGAAACGAAAAAAAAACGACGTGGAGAAAAAAAACAAAAACAAAACTTACACGCCCTCGTGGGAAGGGTCTGTTAGAAGACAAGCAAATTAACAGGGTCACTATTTTTTTGCTTGTGGTATAAATAAGTAATTAATACGCTACAGAAACATTAAACACCAAGAATAAATAACAAGAGATATGCCTGTACACTCATCTTGCTTCGGACACTTTGTATCTAGTCAAGTCGTGGTGAGTCTACTCCAACCCGGGTGTGCCGCTACAGATGTAATTCGTTTGACTGACTTAAAATGCCGATACCATATATCACTCTGGCTCACTTGACCGTCTTAAAGTGACGACGCAATGTATCACGTCTGGATCTATCATAGAATATTTCCGGCGTCTTAAATGGACGACACAATGCATCACGTCGGGACCTGGATATGGGATTTTAGCACAAAATGAAACGTCGGGTTTCACCGTTTACTTTCCTCTTGTGTTCCCTCGATAAGTATCGTTTATATTAGGCGACTGTATTATAATTACCTATAGCTATAATATTTCTGATTAATTTTGTTTTTTTTCTTTTGTTTGTTTATCCTTTTTCTTTTGCCGCTTCCCAACCGCTCGCTACAATCGCCCAAATCCAAAAGAAAGTCTCTCGTTTTTCTTTTCATCATGCCCATCCCATTTTTTTGACGTTTCGGTTTTTTTTTTATTTTTATTGTTTCCTCTTTTTCCGATGACGACATCTATGTTTAAGCACGGACATTAAGTCCGAAAAACAAACTGACTTCTTCGAGAAAAAAAATATAGAAAAATAAAAATAAATATGTAATAAATACATATGTCGCCTCCATTCTTAAACAGATGTCGCTCTTCTTACATCGTAACAGGCTCTTGCAGCATATCCACAATATTCTCCTTCACCATACAGCATTCTTAAAAATTTATCTTGACTTAGGCTAAAATTTTGCTTACTATCGTTTAATTCGAATCCTGCGTCTTTCATTATTTGATAAAGCATTATACTATACACTCTACCTCCTTGGCTAACAATCCAGATGTCAACCCCTTGGTGGGGACCACGAGGTATATTGATACTATCCATGTAATCAATTGCGTACCTGAAGTAAGCCACATTTAATATCATATTTATATAATTGGTACCTCGTTGGCCCGAAAATAACCCGCTTTCATTTGGCTAGGCTCGTCATCTCCTGGAAATTTACATTGTTGGTTCATCATTGCTTTTTTGCACCATTTACTTGCTTTTATTGCATCTGGGTTTGATCTACATATTTATGTAAAGGTGTTCAGTTATACATTCAAAAATTAGTGCTTGGACGTCTAATGAGTGCTGGTAATTGAAATCTGTGATTATGCCCTCGATGTTATCCTTAGAAATATCCCGCATCCGCCGAATTATACACCTAAACTTCATCGATACCGCTTAAACCTTGTTCTAAGCCACTTATCCCACGTTGCGCGTTCGTGTGGGTCAATAACATATGACTCTATAATTTAATCTTTTACCGATGTGCCAAACATAGGGTTCAAACTTATCACTGGCACCAGCGTACAAAACCGGACAATCGTCCATAGATTCTGGATCTTGAAACTCACCTAGTGTCCGTTTATTGATGCGTATATCTTTTTAACATTAAGTCAGTAGCCACCAGAACTACCACTGGACATCCATTCCTGGCGAGGGCCCTCGTATTCAGACTAATTTACCCATAATGGTGGCTTAACAAATAATTCACCAATTATATTAGAGATATATTTATATAAGTTTTTCACAAAGCGAGTATTCGATATTTTTGTTCTAGTTTCCTATGACCCAAAAGGTTTCAGGTATATATGTACATTTGTCAACACGTTTATCCTTTCCGGCCTGCCAATGTGATTCAAACATTCCTCTTCCAATGGTCATTTACCAATATGATATTACACATGATTGGTGTAAGCTTAGTTTTGTCACGTCTGCCCAAACATTATTACGACGCACTGCAGTTGTTTTGCTTTTAAAGTAATTGAGGTGCCCTTTTGGAGTTAAACAACAAGCTTTGTCTTTTATTATTAAAGCGGTCCCGAAAGGAAAAAACATTAAGGCGAAGAGAAACGGATATCCAGTGCCGGCGACATTTAGGGGTGAACAAGCGGACTCCCGGTGGGCGATATCCAATGACCGCAATACTTCAGAGGTGATGAACTCTGAAAAGCCCTTTGGAGGAAGTTTCGAGAATTAAAAGTACCAATTAAAATTCCGGCAGAACTTGATGTTCATTTAGAGCTGCTGAACAACAGTATTCTACAAGCAGAATGGAAGAGTACCTCTCCTACTCGTGGTTAGAGAAAAACGGAAAGCGCGAAAAAATGTCTGAGGAACCGGGCACCACAAAGTAAATCACGACTTAATTATTTAAGCAACAAATTGAAAATGCTTATCAAAGAAATCAAGAACAACTCTTTTAGCGTATACCTAGCTGGCCTTTTTGACAACAAGGATACTAATGATTCCCTTTGGTAAGCAACTAAAGGTTTTAAAAGGCTAAAAGTACAAATAGCTCCTATCAAGAATTGCGATGGAACTTGGGCTAGAAGTGCGAAAGAAAAGGCTGCACTGTTTGCAGCCTATCTTGAAGATACATGTCGACCCCTTCCAAGACCAACAGCTGAATGAAATATAATTCCAGTAAATAAAGTGGATAAACTAAATATAAACATATAATATTACAAGAGCTAAAATCTCCTGATTATGACCTAATCACTGGACTTATAGTTAAAGCACTACCAGAAAAAAAAATACAAAAATTACTGCAGGTAATCAACGAAGCGTTCAGATTAAAGTACGTTCCATACCAATGGAAGGTGGGGGTGGCAGAGGCGATAATGATTCTAAAACCTAACAAGCCGCCCAACAAGAAAACATCGTACTGGCCTCAACATCGATTTCCCTACATAATACAATTTCAAAATTATTTGAAAAGCTACTACTTAAGATGTTAAAGTCAGTAGTAGAACTCAGAAAACTCATTCCTCCTCACCAATTTGGATTTTTAGAGAGACACTCTACCATAGATCACGTGCACAGAGTCACAGATTTAATTGAAGATGCTCTGAAAAATAAAAAAATATGATCAAGTGTCTTCTTGGACGTATCCCAAGCCTTCGACAAAGTATGGCACCGAGTGCTGGAATTTAAACTACATAGAAGATTTGCCGAAACAGCTTTACTTGGTTTTAAAGTCATATCTATCTGATTGACACTTTAGTGTAAAAAAATGAAGAGGAATACTCTGAACTAAAGAAAATATCGGCTGGAGTTCCACAAGGAAGTGTTCTGGGGCCAATACTCTACATACTTTATACGCCATACGTACCAAGCACAAAAGGAACGAGTATTGCAACATTTGCAGATGATACTGCAATCTTGGCAATTGGAGACAATATAGAGGAGTCAACCAGTAAATTACAAAACGCCGCTAATACATTAAGTAATTAGACGAAGAAATGGCGCCGTCAACTTAACGAAACTAAATCGGTTCACATAAAGTTTACTAACAAAAATGTTAATTTGTTACCTATTCGACTGAATTCGCAACCAATTCCACATGCAAACGCGGCAAAATATTTAGGAATGCTAATCTCAAGTAACAGCAGTTTAATAAGAAGAAAGAAGAGTTAAAGTTATATCGGCAGATATTGAAACCAATATGGACACAATACAAAACAAAATTATAACGTTATTCTTATGTTCGTTTTATACAAAACAAAATTATAACGTTATTCTTATGTAACATTTCATTCCATGTAATTGTTTTCACAGAAATATTTACCCTTTAATAAACCGAGGTAAGTGAGAAAATAATTTTTGTTTATCCAAAAAGAAACCAAACAAAACATTTTTTTAATTACAATTTCAAAATTAAACTTTTAAAAACGTATACATTTTTTTTTATTAATACCTCAAATATAAAAGTTTAATTTATGTTCATAAAAAATCTATTTTAATTAATGTTTCTGTAGGTAGTCTATAAATATAAATTTCTGTATGTACAGTCGCCTGCAAAAGTTGGTTAAAAACAGAGAACAAACTAAGTGTTTTTTTTTCCCAAACAAGTAGCCCAATAAACTTATAAATTATTTTATATTGAAAACATAGGGTAAACCTAAAACCATAAAAGGGTTACTATTAAAGTAGTGTAAAATCATTTTATTGGATTCAAGTGGCGCTATACGCTGGCCAAGCGATAGGAAGCATTTGCAGGTTTCGATTTACCCAACTCACAGTTTCACGTGATCTACATAATATGTTCTGCGGAATTATCCGGCATAAAGTGAATTGGAAATTCCTCTGGATAAACGGTAGTGATTGGCGGTATCGGTTATATAACTCACCGACTCCACATGCACTTGTCCAATTATTTTTGTCCTTTTGATATATTTTTCATCATTTTGTTAGGGCGATTAATGTGCAGCCCAGTTAATAATGGATTCAGGGTAAATTCCTCTACAATATTTTCTCGTTGTACTTCATTTAATATTTTTGGTGTACCATTCTGAGGCAACCGATCAATGGTTCTTGTTTCTAAAAACCTCTTGATCCATTTCATTACAGTAGTTTTCAATCGAAAAAAATTTCTAATTTACAATTATTTTAAGAGACAAGTTGATGCAACTTACTGCAAATTTTCTGCAAATTTTCTGCAAATTTTCTTTTATTTTCGGGTAGTTATAGCCGGTTTTTGTGCAACATTCAGTTGCTTGTGAATTGAATCACATTCTATTCTGTACAGTTAGATGGGAAATTTTTTCTGTACTCATTATTATGAATGTGATCATAGATCACCCTATTTTTTATCATAATTATAATTGCAAATGTTCATAATCATAATTATAATTATAATTGTGCAAATGTGGGGGCGAGTAGGAGAGTCAGCAGAGGCGCAACAACTTCAACAGCAACGTCAAGCAACACGTGCTATAGTAAGTACAAATTCGGGTGACCGCATGGGAACATGATGTTGGAACGAAATCTCCCCCCCCCCCCCTCACAACCGCCGATGGAAATAATAGTAATTTCTTACAGCTTTTCAGAAAAACCTGCGGCACTAATTAGGAGATTGTGTTGTCTTGTGACACTTGTCAAAAAAAAAAAAAAAGAAATACTAACAAAAATTTACTAACTATCGACTGCATAGGTGGCTGAAACCGGGTCGAGTCTATAATGCTAACATTCCTTTCCTATCCTTCGGTCTTGTTATATGTAAGCTGGTGTACGGTGGATTCGGCGTATCCGGGAATCTTGCTGAGGCTTGATCGTACTTCCGTATCAATCAATCAATTATAATTGCAAATGTTTATAAAAAAGGCGATTGTTGTTGCCACCAAAATCGTGAAAACTAAGTAGTTTTATTTTTTCATATATTTATACCCGATGCAGGCGATATTACAATCTGTAAGCTGAAACAGAAATTTTATTTTTATCCTGTAATATTGTGTGCGATTGTCTATAAATTGAAGTAATAACGACATTTGAATGAATGATAAATTTTAATTAAAATTATTTTGAAATTAAATTAATAATGAAATCGACTAATTACAATTCATTACGATTAAAGAGTAAACAATTGGAGGTTCATTATTATTTATTAATCATAAAAAAAAAATATTTTTATTATTAACATGGTTTCAGTGGATAACAATATTTTGAATTTAATTAATTTTATAGATCAGATTTCAAAAGCAAACAAACAAAAAATTTATTGAGATTGTTATTTCATTAGTTGGCGAATATTTTTGATATTTGTTTTGTCGTGCACAAATCGAGTAGGAGCTTAATTTTGATTTTACTGTTAGAAAATATTTGAATACCGATTTTTATCGGAGCGGATTTTGTGGTGGACTTAATTAAAAATATTTGTTTCTTTTATCATTTGAGACATAAAACTTTAATTAGTGCTACTGATTTTCGACCAGATACAAAAGTGAAATGGATTGCACTTCCTGTAGACAAATTTCCATTTTAATCAAATTTCATACTTGACTATTTACTGGTTTTATAACAGCATTCAGATAACAAATGTGCTGCCAAAAACTAAAATTTATTTATTTCTGGTTCATTCACGTACATTTAAGTTTCTTTCTAGGGTTATTGGTGTACACATATTGTGCGATCGACTGATTAAGTAACCTTATCACTTGCGACAAATTTGTTCAAAACAATTTATTTTTTAGTGAACTAGCCTAAAATTAGAATTTTCATTTTTGAAAGTGAAACCTTCAATAATTTCTTTGTTTTACTTGCATCTCCGTTCATATTCAAGGAGTTCAATGACATACTCGTAGTGTGTGGTTATACATAATTAGACATTATCAATTAAGTTAATTACATTTAGACTAACTATATTCATTGTTTACTAATAAAAAGGAAAAATTTCGATGGTTTCACGTGAATTAATGTGAAACTCTCAATATAGTATTTGCAATAACTAACGAAACGAAATCAAAATACATAAAAAACTTCAACTATCACTACAATTACTGACGTATTTGAGAAATAATAAGTTTTAATACCGAAAATCAAGCACATTCATATTTATTTATAAATTCATTATTACTAATTGTTTCAGTGGGTTCATAATAACTGATTAAAATACACAGGTAGTCATAATAATGTCAACAATTAACAGGAATAATAAATGGTATAATCACAGGTGAATCCCTGTTATTAATCCAACACATACTATTTCTCCCCTCTTGAAAAAGCCTCTGGCACGTCTCTTAAAAAATAATTACTTTTAGTACCTCTTGGTTGGAAAATAATCAAAACAATTCTCTCGTCGATAAAACCTTTTTAATTGATTCCTAAGTACCACCCTGCGCGTTCCTGATAATTCTATTAAATATAACATCGCTGACAGCTTCTTCATTATTTTACCTATGATAAATTCACTCATTGGACCCTAGTTCACTTTATAATAATATAGAATTTGATCTCAATCAGCAAACATTTCATTTTCATGCATTCCTCCTTCATCCAAATTAAACCTAACTTTCTTTCGTTGTGTTTGTTTCAATTGTGGAAGTTGTTGTTCTGACTGTAGTGAATGTTTTAGTAGATCATTATTTAGAAAAATTAATTTTTTTCCGGGGTACGTAATTCAACATTAAACTGGTAGGTGAATGTTCGGTCGTTGTTGTTGGTGAATTCATATATTTAAATGAAAATTCTGTTAATTTTTAATCAATTGAACGTTTTGAATTGGATACAAAATTTCGCTTTCGTTAGACTCAGGATGATAGCGAGGAATTTGTATTTTAAGTTTATATTTTGAGAGTGACCTAAACTAATAATGTGATAACCGTCTGTCCACTTGGTATACGCGTTCCCTGGTATTAAAAAATTACTTTTGCTAAAGGGAAATAGGTCAGTATGAATTATATATTATATACTGTAATTTCCTTCCAGTTTGCACAAAAATCAAGGCAGTCCTGCTTTCGTTTTTAATATTTTATTTTCCTGTTTGCAGAAAATTTTTATTGTTTGATTGTAGCTGCGTTTTTCTATTAAATTGCTGATCGAGATCGCGATAAATATAAGGAACGAAACTGGGAAATTTTTTCTGTTTTTGTAGTACAAAATTGTATACGTCAATTGATGCGTTGAATTGTCAATAATTTAAAAAGCAATTTTTGTTGGAATGTGATACAAAAATGTCGCAGTCCAAGGTTTACTAAGAATTTTCCATTATGAAATATCCGGACATCATTGCTTTATCAATGAAAGAGTTGACCACACTCAATGCATGCAGGAAAGCCTTATGCCCCGCTGCGGTTCTCGAAGCAAATTTCATATCACCCATTCAAAATTAACTGTAAGGTTAAATTTTAGAAATGGCACAATTAACAGGTTCCCTGCCGCTGTACCACCGGTATGCCGCGACGAAATACCCCCATTTTTCAGTGCACCACCTGTATATTACACTAAATAATACAACAAGCGGCCAGTGACCACCGGTATTTAACGCTGAATATTATTTACAGAGGCTACTGGAAATAACTCTTTATAATATGTAGAACTACCGGCCAGTGTATCATCACCACCGCTATTTCTGGTGGTTATTTGACATTTGAAAAATGAATAAAAACGAACCACTAGATGTGTACTAAAAAAATTTTCCTCTTCCATCAGCTTATAATTTATTTTCAAATTTCAGGAACTCAGTTACGTCCTACACAAAACCATAGAATTGATGCGAACTCGTAAATATAAATTTTATTAAAAATTATGATTAAAGTAAATGAATTACTTTATGTAGTTTAACATTAAATCTGTCACATTTAATGATTAAATATTCAAATAATTTTAATTGGGCTGAAAAAATCGAAAAAAGTGTATCGCGATCTCGAGCAGCAATCTATAGAAAAACGCAGCTTGAAGAAAGAAATTTTCTCGAAATAAACAATAATCACGTCTGTATTACGAGCTTTTTATTCTAGTATGTTCTTATCGGAATATTGGTTGTGGCAATGCCCGGTTTGGCACATCTTTATTGTCCTTTGTGTTAAGCCACAGACATCACATGATTTTACAAACTTTTCAATATCTTTTGATATGCCTATCCAGAAAAAATGTTGTCTTACTAACATTTTCATTATAACGATTGCAATATGTTCTTTATGTGATTTATTTAAAAGTTAATTTTTTTATTTTTCTGGGATTACTATCTTGTTGCCGTAAAATATACAGTTATTTTCATAAGAAAGCTGGTTCTTGATTTGAACATACGGTTTCACATGATTGGTTATAGTGTAACTAGGCCATCCATTCCGTAGATACTTGTCCGTAGATTTTTAATTCTCTATCTCTATACCAACCTTCTCTTTATTTAAGGTTACTTCTTCAGGTTTATCACAATAATTAATGAAAATGTCGTTCAATTCCGTGTCCGACCCCAACGGAAGCCTAACTAAAGCCACCTGTGTATTCTCGCCGCTGCAAATGGTGGCAAATAATTTTTATAGCTAAACAAATATTTTAGAGGTTCATGATCAGTGATCACTATAAATAATAAACTTGTTTCCAAAAATGTATCTTTCAAATTTTTTTACAGCGAAAAAGATTGTCGTGCTTCACAGTGTAATTGGCTATATATTTTTCAGCCTTTGACACTGTACTGGATACAAACATCACTCGTTTTTGTTCATTTCCAATTACATGTGCTAACACGCCTCCAACACCATAGGAACTGGCATCACAAATGGAAACATATGGTTTTTTGGGATTTGAATTTTGTACATATTATACGCAGTATTATACTCATTGGCCCATACAAATTCTTCATCCGACTTTAAGAAATTATGGAGAGGATATAATCGGGAAGCCAAGTGTGGAATAAATTTTCCGTACTAATTGATCAACCCTAAAAATAACTTTAATTCTTCCAAATTATTTGGTATAACAGCATCTGGAACAGGTCTTATTTTTTCAGGATTGGGAGCGATTCCATTTTGTGATATTATGTGTCCCAGATATTTAATACACGGCTGGAAGAACTAGTATTACTCCAAATTAACCTTGATGTTAAACGAATTTAACTTACTTAGCACCCGTTTCAGTTTATCGCTTAGGTCTCCTATTAATATATAATCCAAATATCCGAAAACTGCTGGAGCCGTTTTTACGCCGAAAAATAAAAGTTGAAATTAGTATAATCATTTATGTGTGTTAATAGTTAGCAGTAGTTTTGACCGCTCAGACACTGCCAGTTGTTGATACGCTCCTGTTAAATCTAATACACAATAAGTCGAGTATCCGCTCAGATTTGCAAATACTTCTTCAATAATTTGTGGGAGATTCTGCTCATTAGTAAGGAACCAATTTATGGTAATTTTAAAATCACAGCAGATACGTATTTTACCATTTTTCTTTACGACGGCGACAATAGGGGACGCCCGCCCAATCGCTAAACTTTGCTAGTTAAATTATTCCAGTATTAACTAATGTCCGTAATTCTAGTTTCAAATAATCACGCAATCGAAAGGGTACCCTATACGCTTTGCAAAATATTGGCATAGCATATTCACATAGTACTGAGATCGAAGTAGGCAGTCGGAGAGGAAAGACGTATTTTTTGTCGTCGCCTTTTATTTTAATTTATTTCTTTATTTTATTTTATTTAAATAGAATTTTAGTTTATAACTAAATACTCTAATTCATTTAGTAGTAACAATTTTAATTTTAATTTAACTTATCAATAGTAAAATCGTGATTTGTGTGTGAAAATTTGCACGATGGACGCATTTTTTCGTTTCGGTGTGCACAAATCCATAATTACAAGGGAAAAAAAGAACAAATAAGTTTTTGGGTGGAAAATAGTGATGAAGTAGCCTAAGTTGTGGTGAATGCTCAATTGCTGACCATGATACGATTGGCGGGCATGTATATCTGTTTTTGCGATATTTTGGAGAAAATAAAAAGATTTTTTTTTTGTTTTTGACGTGATTTTGAAACAAAGATAGATTCTAACGTACACATAATGCCATCTGTCCATGAGTAGCCAAGGGAAAAGAAAAAACTTAGACCTTTTGTGGGTAGACCTGATCCTATTTGTTTGAGCCCAACAGTTGTATAATGATCTAAAAAATAATAAAATTATAAAATTTGTTTATCTTGAAAATTTATAGAAAAATTTGTAAACTTATCTCAAAATAGGTTATGTTATTTGTTTTTGTTGACAACACAAATGTAAATATCTTTATTTAGAAATAATTTTGTAATTGACGAATGGAACGGTGTGCCCCAACGGACAATAGTGAAGTATGTGATAGGCTGTAACAAAAATTTGCTATATGAAGTTATATGGAAATATTGTCTACTTAAATTACATTTTTATTTATGAAAATTGTAATGATTGGAAAATTAAATTAATCCCACATGTAGTTTAAACTGTGATTTTAGTATATCTGATTCATTTGGGACATTTTATTCATTTTAAATATTAGAAAGTTGTAGGTACTTAAAAATTGCAAAAATGTAATGTTAAACTCACTATAAATATGTATATATTTCGGCCACTAAACTTTTTTGGAGGTTTATTAGACCACAGTTGCTATGCTTTGACTTATTAATACAATCTAAAATTTAATATTTTTAAAACATTTATGTTTTGGTAACACTAGCTTATTATTATGTATCTTTTGTAGGTCTTTGCTTTGTTATACATATTTCACTTATTTTGAATTCAATGCAAATTAATTTAATTTGTGTACTGGTTCATGGTAGACGACGTAGAAGCGTAGATCACAAATGGTGATTACCGTGTGGGCAGTGTTTAATAGTGATATGAGGGGGATCAGAATAACCAAACAGCAGCTTTTGGCGGTTCTTATCCCTCTTTCCTATGCTTTGCTTTAATTGCCTGGGTACCGATGTCATCTGTGCTTAGAGAGTATCGCCAATAAATATGAAAGTTTGATAGCTAATTTATAAAACGTGGTCTTCGTTTTCGGATCCATATGTGCTGTTTCGCATTACAGGGCTGTACACTCGCTGTAGTTCTGGACTCTAGCACATATATTTCTAGCTAGTGAAAAATTCTCTTTTGGTTTAGACCACAATCCTTTAAATCTTTAACAAAACCAAGAATACACTATGGGGGTTTTGCTGTTAATCACAAACCAATTTAATGACAAATTGGATATGTTGAGGGGGGAAGGTGGAAAAAGTGCTAACGAGTAAGACAGACGCTAAATTATTGCCTCTGCAAGTAAAAAATAAACGATTTGGGGTTATGATGGATATGGTTTGTTCCGAGTGACATATAAATATAACTATCGGTGTTAAACTTGGCTGTGTGGTTTTAAACATAAAGTGGTAATGTGTGCGAAATTGACGAATGGATAAAGGACAAGGAATGTTGAATAAGCTTTACATGCAATGGATAATGACAAAACGGAAACACATTTTTACCATGCAAATCAAGTAATGTAATTTTTGCTGCAAAACATGAAGGCTGAAAGTGGAATCAGAAATAGGAGGTTTTTTGCTCCATATGTAATTAGAAGGGGACAGTTAAAAGAACTGTAAAGCAGTATGACAATGTGCAAATCATTGGTCGTTTCTTAATTTCATAACATCAAAAGTTGTTTATTATTATTGAATTTATTATTAATATAATTTTTACAGGTAAAGCTTTATTTATTGAAATGATTCTTAAAAATATTGTGAAGGTGGCTTATTTCCTAAAAATGTTCATTTTCTTGCATAAATTAAATTTTTATATGTATATATTTTGGGTTATGATAGTTTATCGATTGCAGAATTTGACAGTAGTATCAAAGGTACTTTAAAACCGGAAAATTCACAGATTCGGGAAGCTAAAAAAACCAAGAGAAACAGATACTAATATTAATATTAAGATTGTCCATAGCAACTAATGATGTTTTAACCTTCACTTTGACTGTCCGGGTATAGATCTGAATATTCTCTTCTGAATATTTTTGTAATTTTTTTAGTAACTAAATAAATGAAAAAGAAATACTAAACATCAAAAATTAGTTCACTCCTATAACGTTTTCAATAAAAATATATATTCAAACTTTTTGAATTATTCTGGTGTATTCCAGATTGATAAATATTTAAGAAGAGGAGAAATTGTTAAGAGTTTGCAATTCAGTTTCGATCTGTGAGCATGTGAAAAATAAATCATTTTTCAGTACATCTCATCAGGCTATAGCGACTGAACTGCTAATTTATTACACTGATTTTTTCCTATATTTAGGAATCAACCGTGCACATTGTAGTATTAGCGAATTTTTACATTCGAAGAATGGCAAACTCTTAACAATTTCTCCTCTTCTTAAAAAATATATATGATTTTCATTTCTATACCGGGGTATTTGCTGTCAAGGTTAAGGATTTTTTTTTTATCGACCAACATACGACGCACAATTACAATTATCCAAACACTTCCATTATGTTGAATATGTATCGATACTAGAAAAGACTAATATGTACAATAATCGAGAAGGAGATGTGTGAAAAGAGGAAAACAATTAAGAAGAAATTAGAAAAATTAATGGAGAAACAGAAAACTTATTGAAGATAGAAGCTAGCATACAAACATCACATGAGTTTTACCAAAGAATATATCACCCAGAGAAAGAAGAGAAATTATTAGAAAAAGGACTAAAATACAACCTAATACCAACACAAACGAAAAAGAACACAAAAAACAAATGTTAAACATTGAAACAGCAATATCACAAACACAAGAGAAAGATCATAACGGCATCAGAAAAATGATAGTAGACCAACTAAGAAATAATACCAGTGAATATACGAAAATTACTGATCAACAAAAACATCAACATCAAACCGTCAAAAACATAAAAAGAAAAATTTCCGAAAAAGATTCTATCGTAACGAAAGCTGATAAAGGTAATACCCTAGTAATTATGAAAAAAGATGACCTTAACAACAAAGTTATTGAATATATCAACAACAATAATACAGAAGAAATTCAAATGGATCCAACATCTACCTTCCTAAAAGAAATTAATACCGTAATTAACGAAACAAAAGTATAATAAAACAAAAACAGAAATTTCACTTAAAAATGATAAAACCAACCCCACCAATTTTCAAAGCACAAGTGAAAGTACAAAAAACAATAAAATTAGACCATTAATTGATTCTACAACAGATCCCTCATATAAATTAGCGAAACATGCGAACGAGTGGATCAAAAAACGAATCAAAATCAAAGATAATTATTCCGTAAAAAACAACATAGAACTAATCAACAAAATCAAAGATGTTACAATACCAACAAACGCAAAGTTAGCAAGCTTCGACATAGTAAATATGTATGCAAACATCCCAGTTAAAGAGTCAATAAAAGCCACAGAAAAAGTATTAACAGATAGTAATATAGATAAAGAAGAAATAGAAGAAATAATTAAAATAATCAAAATAATAACAAATCAAAACTATTTCCAATACTATGACAAAACATACCAACAAAAAGACGGTTTAGCGATAGGAAATCCTCTATCTGGCACACTTGCTGATATTTTTATGAACCATAACGAAAGTAAATACATATTTAGCAACAAGAATAAACTCCGTGATAAAATCATCTATTGGCATAGGTATGTGGATGATATATTAATATTATTCAATGTTGAGTGCCATTGAATAATATTAATATATCATACACAATTAACTCAACTACATAACTACATCAATAATATTAATCCACAATTGAAATAGAAGACAATAATAATATTAATTTCTTGGACCTTTCAATAAAACGTATATAAAACAGACATACATTTAATGTGTATCGATAACCAACACACACAGATCACACTATACACAACAACTCCAATCATCCACCAAACCACAAACTTTCTGCATACACGCACATGGTAAATAGATTGAACAATATTCCGATGATAAACAAGAAGTACGCCGAAGAGTTAAACACGATAAAATATATAGCAACAAGAAATGGCTTTAACCCTATAACCATGAACAACATGAACGAGAAACTAAAAAGGAAAATACAGAGATCAAGGCTGACAACACTCACAACAAATACTGAAGAACCACCAAAATACATCTCACTAAATTACAATCACTTGTATAGCAAAATTATACAAAAAACTTTCAAACAATACGGATATACTGTAGCATACAAAACAAACAATAAACTACAACAACAATTAAAATGAAAAGTGAACTCAGTAAAAGACTCCGGCATATATAAATTGCCGTGCGATGATTGTAATAAATTTTATATTGGGCAGACAGGGAGAAATTTCAAAAAAAGATTTAACGAACACATAAACGAATTAAAAAAGCCCACGTCTACTATAAAATCAAATTATGCGCTACACCTGAAAGAGAGTAACCACACATTTACCAATTTTGAAAACAATCTAAAATTTTTACATAGAATGAATGAATAAGAGCAAAATGATGGACAGGTTTGAAGAATTGGAAATTTACAAACACAAAAACAACACTACTATACTCAATGACATAATAAAAGAGAACACAATATACGAATATATAATCAATATACATATAATGATACATTTTTATGAAAACAAAGAATCCCGTAAATGTGTATAAGTAAATTTTTAAAAAAAAAATTTCAATTTGTATAAATCGTTAATTTATGTTTAGTTTTAAAAAATATACCTGAAACTAGTAGTGTGTAAAATTTTAAATAAAATTTTAATATATCACAAATACAGAAAGGAAATTGTTTACAAAAATTTTAAAATTTTTGCAAAAATTTGATTGCGATGGCTTGAAATTACATTTACACAGGTACGCATTTCGTTTACCGTAACGTTATATCTAAAAAATTTCTCATTATTTAAATGTTTATCGATAATAGTGCGACTGGCTCCTATCTCCACTTCTATCAGTAAAGAGATATCGTGAATTAACCTGTGCACGATTAGTGGTGGTCCTATGTTGCCATTGAAAATTGCTACATTTTTGGTATCTATTTAAAATTCTAAACTAAGGTTTTCAATTGATTTTTTCCTTTTAGTGCACGTTTTACTAGTGTGACCGAATATATCACAGTTAGTTATTATGTATATCATTCCAGCTGCCGGGCATTTGTTTAATGGGTGCGTATACCCATGCAGCGATCGCAATGTCGAACCCATTTGCTCGAAATACTACCCCTCGCTTTTCCTACGATAATTATGCGGTAACAATGTACGATGGTGTGGGCTTACAGATCTGCTACTATTGTCACTAAGTGATCTGTTTCGTCCACATTTAAATTTATTACGGCCACGTGTTCGCTACGATGGGATTGTCGTACACTAACAAATATGTAAATAAAAGTGAAATAGCCACAAAAATTGAAAATTAATTAAAAAGGAGTTTCAATCAAATAAATTTCGCTTTTTATTTCGGGTTGAATCATTAAAATTTCTTTGATTGTTAATTCCTTATTTAGCGCTATTGCTAACACCATATTAAAAGATTTCGTCTTACATTCGATTTAAGATACTAAATATCACAGATAAGAATAGACAGATGTACATCTTGTATGGGCCAAATTTACATTAGAAATTTCAATACAATAATTCCAATCCAATCCTTTTAGAGCAGGACGTACATTTCTGTCTCTTTTTATCTTTTTTTACGTATGGCTATTTTGATTATATCAAAGCAAACATGGCATGGCTATTTTGATTATATCAAAGCAAACATAAACCAACTTCAAACAAAATTGTATTTTACAATATATACGTCCTGCTCTAAAAGGATTAGATTAGAATTTGGTATTGAAATTTCTAATGTAAATTTGGCCCATACAAGATGTACATCTGTCTATTCTTATCTGTGATACTATTATGAATGTTTTCACTGCAAGCCTGACACAAATCAATCACAAATAGCGCGATCCAAAAAATTCCCAAAATTACATGTGATGCTGGCCGCTAACATTTCCATGTACATACTCACTTATAGATTCGTTGAAATGGTGGGCTTAAAATAGTCCGATAAAGTTTTTTGTATTTCATCTCATGTTATTTCGGTTGGTAATTTCGGATAAGTTAATCTACATAGAATTTCACACGCCTTTGAACCAATTAGAGTTAGAAATACCGAAAGTTTTCGAGTTGAGTTTCTTCCGCTTTGTTACACTTCATAATCGTTCATTCGACATATTTACGTTTTATGTACCACAATTTATAAAGATATAATTACCCAAAATAACTTCCAAATTACAAAACAATTTCGTATTCAGCGTAAATGTTTCTTTCAAAATACTTACGCGTAAAAAACCAAAAAAGTAACAGAGAATACTTTCAAAATTTTATTTTGCGATTCATTCGAATGTCAAATGATTTTGTTTGTATGTACATACATATATAAAATAGACTTTTTTGTTATTTTATTCAACCAGAACCATCTTGATGTAATTAGAGCCGGCATGTGAAAAATAAACATAAAATAAGGGATATAGAAACACTAAAAATTAATTTATTTTCATAGAGTTTGTATGAAAAAACGCGATTTCGATTGACGATATAACATGAATTAAAAGTTAAACTCAGTGAAATAACTTTTTCTGAAATAAACAACTCAATGTCTTACTGATTTAAAACACAGATTCTCAAATTTCAATATTTTCCAGCAATAATCAAAAGAAAATAAGGAAATTAAATTAAAAAACGATACAACAATAACAATATGTATTAAAAAGAGAAAATTCAATTTAATGGCATCATCATTTGTCCGCGATCAGCTCGAAACGCGATATTTCAAAATGCGATAATTCAAAACGCAATATGACGAAACGAGATACAGTACAAAGCGCGATATTTTAAAGCGCTATACATATTTCAAAACGCGATATGGTACAAAACGCGAATTTAAATACAATTTTCCTTCACCATTATGGGAAAATTGAACATGTACGATCAGAACTAGCAAATCGCGTTTTGAAATATCGCGTTTTGTACCATATCACGTTTTGTACATCGCGTTTTGTGCCATATAGCGTTTTGAAATATCGCGTTTTATACCGAATCGCGTTTTGAAATATCGCGTTTTGTACCATTCGCGTTTTGTACCGTATCTTGTTTTGAAATATCACGTTTTGTCAAATCGCGTTTTAAAATATCGCGTTTCAAATGGGACTCCATTTGTCCACATCTAAAACGAATGGTAAGAAAAAAGACAACACGCCTCCGCTCAACAACCAAAATTAAAATAAATCAAAAAGAGCCAAACAGAAAAAATTAAATCAATCAAAATAAAAAAAATCAAGTGCGAAGGAAAAAAAACAAAACAATCTTCTCTAGCATGCTTTGCAAATTCAAAGAAAAACATTCGAATTCAAATTTCGATGGAGGCAATGAAAGAGATGATTATTGTATTGTTTATAAATTTCGAGTTATGTTTATGACGTATATTACAAAAACAACAATATTGTAAATTTAAAAAATATCATTTTTCATGACGATTTTCACTAAGAAATAACCATTTTCATAACTCGATTTTTAAATCAAATAACATTACATGTTTTATGAGTATTTTTATATAAAAACAAAACAAAACGCTCATATTTCTCATAAACTAAAACTGTAAATGAAAATATGTAATCGTTTCCCCATATAGTTTCATAGAAAAAAATGTATGTATCTTATCAGTAGGCTCTGATTCAACCAGTCGAATTAAAGGCATTGCCCCATGCAAAACGGAAAACCGGCATTTAAAACCGTCAAACTCAATTTTTGGCTAAGTTGCTTCACTTTGCAATATGAAAATTATTAACAAATAGTTCGAATCTCTAAGTTCCACCCTATTCTAAGAAAATTTTATTAAAATTGATTTAATTTCATTCAAAAAGCTCCAATTTTATGTTTTGCCGGCCGTCAAGCAAAAATTCGTCCATCAAAATATATAATTGGAGTTTTTGAATGAAATTAAGTCAATTTTAATAAAAAATCTTAGAATAAGGTAGATTTTATAGATTAGAACTATTTTTTAATAATTTTTATATTGAAAAACAAACAATTTTGCCAATAATTGGATTTGACGGTTTGAAATATCGGTTTGCCGTTCGTGCATGGGGCAATGCCTTAAGTAATATAACATTTTTGTATATACTTTTTTATTGTAGTATCTATTGGTGCCTAATCGTATATTCGGAATGATTAATTTTAGCTAAGCAGCCGATGGAAAAAACTAGGGCTGTGGAGTCGGAGCCGGGGAGTTTATGTTTATTTTCGTATTTTTAAAGGAGTCGGAGCCGGAGCTATGTGGAACTGACCAGGCTCCGGCTCCGGATTTTTGTTTGTTTTTATTAATATTTCTTTTCTCCTACGTTGCACAATTATTTATTCTTGTGTATGCATTAGCGCAGTACAAGTTGGAATTCCAATTTGGATTAGCCGAAGTAAGGCGTCATTCTTACGTTCAAACTAAATGTAAAACAGTAATTCTGCGCCTGGGCCATCCCGGTTCCAACCCCGCAGTCTTACCAAAGTCATCTTAACATCGACTATTGTTCACCTAGCATTGGTTTATTTAGGTATTCGTTGCGCCAAAATGTAAGCAAGCTTCTACAAATTACATTAAAAAAAATTATAGAAGTTGTAGGAGGTATGTCAAGAGCAAATTATGAATATAAGTATTTTTCAAACAAAAAAAGAGTAAAAAAATATAACTTTGCGACATGCTATCGTCCAGTTACTGCCTGCTTGCCAAATAGCAATAGTTTTTTAGCACATAAATAACAGGGTTTCACGGAAATGAAAAGCTTATTTGCTTTAAGCATAGAAAGATATATATTTGGTGTCAGAGCAGGAGCTGGAGCCGGAGTCGTTAATAAATCTATACATTTCCGGAGTCGGAGTCGGAACATTTTTCCTCGAACTCCACAGCCTTGGAAAAAAGCACATTTATTTACTTTTGACAAAAATAAATAACTATGAAGAAAATATGAAGCAAAACAATTAGTTTAAAAAAACCGTACTGTTGTATTTTATATTAATACATAGGTTCTACCATCTGTTTACGAAAAATACAGGTTGATTTTCTGTAAGGAAATATGTATATGGACAAGAAATCTTATGATGCGAAATTTTATTTTGCAAAAGTTTATACACCATAGTTTTAATATAGTATAGTAATTGCGATTACATCCTGTAATGACTTTTCCTCCTTTTTTTATTTTTGGAATATTTTGTAATTAATAGTTTTTCTGTAAACTGGGGTGGTTCTTTCTATTCAAATTATAAACTAAATACTTTAATTTTAATTAAAATTCTAATTCAAATTTATAAGCAGTACAATTCAAATTATTTTTTGGGGATTTATTAGTTTTGGTGTCCCCTGAGTTCATATGCAAGAAAAAAAAAAAAAAATTAATTCATACAATTTGAAATTTATGTCATTTCGGATTCGTCGTCCTCTATGACGATCGTTATGACAGGAAAGTATCAAATGTCAAAAAAAAAATTGCAACAATATCGATCCGCAGCTTAAACTCTCGTTAATGTGTTATCCATATATACTCCCTTTCCATATGGTAATAATAAATAAATTGGTTTTAACAAACCCGAACAGTCAATCATTTCTCTCACCGACTATAGACATTGTCATACAAAAAACCTAACATTTTTAGTATTTTTTCCAGTTTGTCGGGAACGAAGAACCGATTTTTAACTGTCTGTCTCACACCAAATTTTTTGCTTGTTGTTCGGTATTGATTGATTGATTGGTTAATTACAGGTTGACATTTGATTTCGGATTCCTAACTGAAATCAATTTCTACAATTCGTGGTCCATTTTTGTTGTTGAAATAATTGTTTCAAGTCGAAAGAGAGGATGTTGAATTCTGATGAAAACGATTTATCAAACTGAGATAAGCTCAAATTTTGCTTTCCCTTGATGTGGTGAATATCGTTTGTGAATTTAGCCAAATAATCGAGATGCCGTAATTTCCGGGGACTGCATTCTGATTTTGGCGCAAAGCTGTTGTTAAAGGCTTTTGGTTGGGGAAAATAGAGAAATTTCGGCCTTCGATGAAATGGCGAAAGTGTGTGATTGCTAGATATAAAGAAAGTTAGTGTTCTCTAGAGTCTAGAGTATTTTATGTCCGCTGGAGAGAGCTTCCTCGAAAAGAACTGTATAAGAGGTGGCTAATATCTATGGTTGAGTTGCTGCAGTACTGCTCAAACCGCTTAGCTATAAGCTTCTGTAATAAACATTACTACAGACGCTTCCACTCAGTGAACAAGAGAACGCTTGGCCTCGTTGAAAAATGCCTTGAATTCTTCCGGCCAAGAAAAAATTCTTCTGGGTTTACCTTTCTTGAGAAAAATGGCCAAATACCGATTAATAGGCAATGCCATTCGGCTAAACGTGGTACAAATTGGTGGCGGTACTTCACTACATATACGAACTGCTATATTTTGCGGATTGACGGTGGCTCTGGAAAGTTTGAGATAGCTTCAACTTTATCTTTCGTCGACAGAATAATATCTTTCAAAAGTGATTCAAATCAATGAGGCATTCGGATAAACTCCAATAGTCCAACGGGAGCAGCAATCTCTGTTTAAGAATATCCGCCGTCGACTGTCCCCCAAGGGGCCACTCCTTGTCTTTCTTTTGAGCCATATGCAACGGTGATGATTAGGGGCGGCAGATCCCGATTTCTGTCATAAACCGAAATTCGGTTGTCCCAGCTTTCTGTTTATTTGCGTTGAGTTATCGCGGTTTGGCATAAGGTGGCCTGCCGTTTTTGCTGATGTAGTGAACTACATTATGCTTCCCCGACAGACTTTGTCATCACCGAGTGCGGAAGAGTTTTTCAAAAGAGTGTCGAGTGAATTGTTAACACTGAAATGTTTTAAAGTTGGTATATTAACCTGAGCGGAGGTTCCATTCACGGCAACCTTTGTAATCGGATCAGAAAGTCGTCTGCTTTTTCAAATCAACCGCGAGACTGTATTTGCTATAGAGACGCCTTCCGCGTCTATAAACGAGGATTGACCACCAATTATGTTGTTCCGTGAGTGGAAATTGGAGTAGTTTTTGCTGCGGTAAGCTCCTGAATCGTTAAATTGCAAATGGTTTTTGATCCTCTATGAAAAGATAGCGAGACGAAACAATCCCACTTTGCTGTAGAGACACCAGAAATTATTTGTTTACCGAAGGCTTACAATAATGGACAGTGAACGTTTCTCACCAACTCTATCTGATTTGAAGAACATCAATATTTTCTCTAGAGTTCGGGTTCCTCCCAGCGCAATAAATGTAGATGTGGTGCATCTCTTGTTTCAAAATAATAAAATTGCACTGTATTCCGCTTTTTCAATTATGCTTTTTCTTTTGTGATCTCAGCTTGCTCGAATAAAACAACATTCTATTTCTACTTGTAATCATCATTCTCTATTACAAAATGTTTACAAGCGAAGCATTACAGAGCATTCACAATGCAAAAACTTTTTACCTTTTACAATACTTACAGGTTTTTTGTGAATTTCCAGTATAACGAACAAAAATTTTTGCTCGCTATGTTGGAAATTCATACAAACTTGTAAGTAAAAAGTATTTTTATTGTGAATACTCTGTTATGCAACTCAATAACTCTTAGATAATGTCACTTGTGCTAAGTCTAATTTAAATATCGAATCGTTATGTTTTACTTTGTTTCACTCACCTAATCTACGATATTTTAAGTGCGTATTTCTATGTATATACATACATATGTATGTGACATTTTCTCCTAACGCTTGATTGATCGAATTGAAAGGTGAATTCCTAAAAGTGAAAATATTTCCACTTCATGTTGTATTACCTATCTGCTCAAATTTTCAACCTACATTCTTCAACTAATCCCTATTTTTCTAACAATATTTATCATAAAACCATGACTAACATAAGAATATAAAAAAAAAAAAAAATTTAACTAATTCATAAATTTTAATGTTGATTAATAGTTTTATTTTTGAAAATAGAAACATTTCATTTTCCTCTTCACAAAAATATTACATAGTAGAGAATTTTGTTGTTATTGTACACGTACGTCTTCTTGCCGTTACCATAATACCAACTTTGTCATGTACACATTTTTGTTTTTCATATTCTCTAAAATTATTTACTTTTGTTTTTTCTTAAAGTGATTTATTTATAGATTCTACTTAAATATATCATTATTATTACTATTTTGTGTATTTGTGTACATTTTTTCGACTTATCTTGATTGAAGTAAACAAAAATAAAAATTGTAGTAAATGAGGCTTCATGTAATTGAAAAAAAACTGTTTTTTTCGGTTTTAATGGGTTAAATGAAAAATACCACATCGTTGCAGGCATAGTACATAGTCTATACTCGTACCTCGTAGAATAGAATTCAATTTAACACAATGGTTTGTTAATTAGATTTGTTAACTATAAAAACCACTTGAAGGTGATTTGATTAATAATAAAAATCGATTAACACAAAAAAAAAAATTAAAAATATTACTGTTGGCGTTTTTGCAAACTACTGCGATAGCTATCAATTAATCATACTGGTTTACAGAAACTACGAATTTTGCCATATAGAGTGTAACACTAAATTATCACTACAAATCTTTTTTTTTTAAATATAAGATATGCGTATAATTTAATTTTAAAGTTGAATGGCCCTACTGGCAAATGGACTCGAAATGTCGAATCACAACCAGTTTTTTTTTTCAAGCTTTAACTAAGTAATAATATGTATGTATAATATGTACTTTGGATATGTTATATTTGCAGGCTGTTTAATTAACAAGGGTTATCGATTAAATTAACTAACTCTATGCCAAAAAATTAAAAGAATGACTAACGCTAAATAGATTTTAATTGATTGCTAATTTAATAAACTACCCAACAAACAAAGCTCAATGAAAGCGGTATCCTTTTGTATCCGAATTCGCGCGGGATACTCGGAAAAGGAGACTATTAGCTCACGGAAAGCGGTGCACCTGACTGAAGAAAGTTGCCGCAGGACTTCCCCTTTTTTATATTATTTCATAGTCTCCAAATTTTCCATACCCATTCTGTGCCTTATCTTGTTATAATATAATAAAATGCCAGCGTTGAAGCAATAAAATAGGACAGCTGGAACTAAAAATGTGTACTGTTTTCCCTCTTTCACAATTTGTAGTTTTTTTTCGATTTTGTCATAGCCTGCTATAAAAAATAGACGTTTTACAGGTAGCCAAAATAAATAAAAAAATGTTGTTGTTCATTTAATTTTGTATTTGCAATATATTCAAATTAATGTAAATTATGAGACTATTAATTAAAAATTATAAATTTTAATGCTCTATACATTTGGAAACATCATTTTCATGTAAACGTAATGTTCATATAACTTCACAAACGAGTTTAGGCTTAACGGAGTCTATCTATAACTCTTTTTGTTAAAATCCATTTTTAATTTTTTTTGTGTATTGTTTGATTGTATAAGTGTGAATAATGGAGGTTTTCTTTTTTCATCCTATCTAAAAATGTAGACATTTTCTTCTACGAATTTTCAATTATCCATTCTAAACATAATTGAGGATGCAAATTATCGAATAATATATTTAATTCGACTGAATTTTAGTACATAAATATTTAATTCAAATTTACATTAGTTTTAATGGGAAATTGTGAAAAGTAGTATTCTATTCGTTCAAGAAAATGTAGTTATGCATGCATTGCATTTTATTTTTATTTTGTTATTGTGGTGTTGTTCACACAAAAGTTAGAATTTTATTAGCAAAATGAAATCCAGAATAACGTACGATCCACAATACAGTAATTGGTTACTTAAATTGGGCGATGGAACTTTAACCAGCCATCATGGTCTTACCGGAGACTTAATTGAAATTCCGATCAACCTTATTTGCAAAGGCTCTATAGTAACAGAAATCTTTGGTGAAAATCAAAAATGACAATTTTATGTCCAAAAAATGTTGATGTGGACTTGATCAACGACAAAGTATTGACACGTTTTACGGTAAGCCCCATAACGTATTATAGCATTAACTCGATTGATGATGCAGCTGATGAAGACAATCAGAGCTACCCGAAAGAATGCTTAAATGATTTAATGCCATCCGGGATGCCGCTTCATAAATTGAATTTACTTGTTGGAATTATCATAATGCTATTAAGAAATCTTACTACAAATTATGGCATTTGTAACGGAACTCGACTAATTGTTCGACAGGTGTAACCAAATCTGATAATTGCCGACGTTCTAACGTGAATTGCAGAAAAGGGAAATGTATTCATTCCCAGAATTGATCCAGCCCCGATTAACTCAGACTTACCGTTTATTTTACGACGAAGATAATTTCCAATTAAATTGGCATTTGCAAATGACAATCAATAAGTCTCAGGGACAGACATTAGAAAAAGTGGTATTATTTTTACCGGAACTTGTGTTTGGCCATGGTCAGTGAAAGCTGCTCTTAATTAATTTATTAACTTAAATTTGTTGTTTATTTCATCACAGTAAAATTTATAAATAAAAAGTATTGACTTTTGCTTTGGTGGAACCTCCAAACCCGGTTTAAATTCACTAAAAAATTTGAACTCTCGAGGCTCTTTTAAAAATAATTTTGACGAAAGCAATCATCACTCTACATCGGGATTTATTGATCTTATAGTTTCGGCCACTCGATGTAATCTCGTGTGCCAAACAAGTAACGTAAAATTTTCGGGTAGGCAATTTTAATTGCAGCAGCCGTCTACACCATAAAGGCTCAGCATCTGATAAAAACATTAAAATTTTGTCTAGGTTACTTACATCGTGCCATTTCTCGCACCTCTTATAAACGTTATCACGGAAAACACCTACGGCCGTGTAGAAGACACAGCCTACCCCGAATTTTTTTTTAGAAATAAAAATATGTACTGAACAAATGTGTACTGAACAAAACCTGGCTCCAGCACGAAAAGGTGTTTACCTAAAAATCACAGCCCTACTAATTATATTTAGGAAAGTAGACCGGGGAAAAATTAAAATGTTTGGTAATTTCTAAAAAGAAAAGACAGTGTGTCGGGTTCTAATTATATCTAGAATTTATGCCCACATAAGTGAGAATAGCAAAAGAATCCCTGTAAATATTGGCAAAAAAAAAATAATTTAGTTTAAGCGTGGGGATCGCGGGTTTTGTTCCTTGAAGGTTCTAATGTGTCATGGCGAATAATAATGTACCACCAAATTTAGGAGGAATTATTAAAAGTGCCATCGAAAAAAAAAACTGAAAAGTTGTATGCAAACCTGTGACAAAAAAAACAAAAAATCGTTAGTTGTATAATACTGAAAGATTAGACCTTACCAAAAAAAAGGAGTTTAGTAATAAAAGAAAAAAAAAATTCAAGAAAAATCAAAGTGTTGTAATTTATTTCGGGAAAAGTGTATCGGCGCGGCGGTGATTACTTTTTTTAAAACCTAAAACCGGATCGTAGTACTATACGTAATAGGTACCCACGCCAAGTCAACCGGTCTTTTTTAAAAATTAAATTAAATTTCACTTTAATGAATGTATAAAAATGTATATGTGTAGTTATTTTAAAAAATTAAATAATTATTTACATAAATATTAAATTTAAACTAATATCTAAGTGACAAAAGCCACGGCAAAAATGGTGAAGCTCCACCTATATAGTAAGTATTTTGAAGTTCTAATGCAACATACACAGTGCAGACAAAGCAGTTTTTAGAAAAACGGATTTATCGACACAAAAGAGGCGCAAATCCAAATATAAATTCAAACATTAGTGGACTTTCACAGCATTTGGAAGATACAAACCATTTAATCAGTTTAGATAACATCAACATTTTAAAAAAGATCGATATTAGAAATGTTGCACATTAAAGCAAGTACAAATTCTATAAATATTGTAGAATATTTTGCATAATATTGGTAATTCATATGATTTGTTTATCTAAGTTTTGTTTGCCTCATACAAATTATTCTAAATGTACAACCTTTTTAATGATTCCGAATCGAAAATTAAAGCTGTAATTAAGTTTTTTAAAATTAAGAAGATCTCTAAACTAATATTTTAAAAATTTGTTTTAAATTTAGACAATAATTCAGGTAGTTTTAGTTTGAATTATTAAATATGAACGGGCTTGAACAATTGTCGCAACATAATGATTTGATCCAACAACTTTTAAACTTGATTATCTCGTTTTGAAATATCGTGTTTGGTGCCACATCGCGTTTTGAAATATCGCGTTTTCAACCCAACAGATCATACAACTTTGAGTTGTGTGGTACGATATAGACAACGAAAACCCGAAATCTTATCAAAATAGAGGCGAAAATTAAGGATTCCTGTTTATCGAAAAATTGCAGCAGGGAAAGTTGTGAATTAAAAAATTAAGGATTAAATCGGGCATACCATTATATTTGTATAAAATATTAAATAAACAAAAAATTTAACGTAGAAGGTTACAAGGAACATCTACTTGCCTCTTAATAGAACTTGTGTTTACAATAACTCAGGTTTAATATATAAACATGATTATCAATTGGAAAGTTTACCTTTAGGATTAAAAAATATTAGTTCTGTATATATTTAAAAAAAAATCGTTTTATTGCATTGTTGTATGTAATTTTATTTACTGTTATATTATATTTGTTTAATGTTAATTTTATTTGCTGTTCTTGCATGGCGTACAAAAGCGTTTGTTAAAACGTCATTAATAAAGTTTCTCTAGTGCTCATTGAGAAAAATTAAACTAATTTTCATATTTTGCCTGTAAGACGGTAAAATATGCAAAAATGAAACTTGTAACTCTCAAAAAAAAAAAATTAATACAAATTATCTCAGGACAATTATAATTTTTATTTTGGTATGATTCGGATGAGTCGTCATGTTAGGAAGGGTAATCTGATTTTATTATTACATATTATATTTTATGGGCACATTGATTGATTGTGTTGTTTTCTTGTATTGAGGAAGGCGAAAAATATTTATTTTATGGACGCTAACACAATAAAAAAAAATTGTATTTAATAAAAAATGGAAAGGTATTACATATTCAATGAATTTTTTGAGCAATTCTTTCCATAGTTCCGAAATTTTCCAATTGATGAAGCTTTAAGAAATGCATTTTTCTGGTGACGACAAGTTCGGTTCCGTGCAGTAAACCGGAAAAAAGAAAACTTATATAAGTCGTGGTCGCGCCATTTTAACTCTATTTTTGCCTTTGGATGGTATAACTGCTCATTCATCACAATTTCTTACTCGCTGCGGATCATATAGAGAAAGACAACTCAAATCCATTAACTTTATATTTTTCATTAGAAACCATATTGAACAAATTGGTGGTTCTCTTTTATGGAATCATCCAAGACACATTATTCACTCAATAATTTCCGAATTGAACAATATACAATAAATAATTGGTTTAAACTATTTCCGACAAAAATGTTATAGAAACCGATTCAAAAAACATTTAGGTTGCATTTACGCTAATCCAGAAGTGGCCAGAATTAATTTCAAACGGCACAGTGGTTAAATAAAACTCTCAATAGTGCTTTGGCTATTGCGCATGATTGGACTTTAAAAGCACGCTGCGAACGAGTTGAGCGTGCCTCACAACCTAGACCCATAACAGATTGACACACTAAAGAAACATACACTTTAAACTTGTGTAATAATTCTCGATGAAAATCAGGGGAACTTTCGAATTTAAGAATGAAACTTCTCAAACCGTTAGAATCGAATTAGTGCTAATTTGTACTCATTGTAAAAAACTAGTGCTACCCCAGGAACCGAGAAAATGGGAAACGAGTTCTACAATTTTCATTGATTAAACGCTGAAAACTGAAAATCAATCAATACTTTGAATCATCATTTATGTGTTCAATAAATTTCGATTGAACAACAAACAAATTCATTTATGAAATCAATATCCAATGTAAAATGGCCACTAGTATTTATTTCCGAAAAAGGAACATTTATAATTGTTTCGATAATCCTTTTCACTTTTGTGCCAATCGTAGCACAATGGCAAGGAATGTGTAATCAGTTATCATAATTTATTGGTTTCTAGAATATTTTATGTCGGAAATAGGTTAAATCAATTATGTTGTTCAATTAGAAAATTATTGAACGAATGTTGAAAATTAGGGAACTTTATTTTTTTTTTGTGGAAATAACCAATTTCTTCAATGTGTTTACTAATGGAAAATATTAAATCAACTAATTTTAGTTGTTTGGTTTCCTCTGAAAATCAGGTTTCAATTTTGCTTGTTTTTACCGTCTTTCAGGCGAAATATTAAAATTCGTTTCCCATTTTCTCATTCCCTGCTGCAGCTATCCATACATTAAATACTGGTCAGGAGTGGTATTGTCCACAAAAGGCGACAAGCGAGTTTATGTCTTTTTTTAAAAGAACAAGTTTTAACTCCATTTCATTCGGTCGATGTCGCTTTTTGTATTGCGATCTCCGTCAATCATATTATTTATAAGAGCTATCTCCTTTTCTCCGCTTCGACCACGTACCTTCGTTGGCGAGAGACACAGACGAATGAAAGTTGAAATAGAATATCATTTTATTCTATCTAGGTGAGATCGCATGAATAAAATATATTTCTACTAAGCGAAATAGTGTTCATATTTAGTGTAAGTAAAAGAGAAACAAACTCGCTTCTCGCCGGCCTTTTTTGCAAAATCCCAGTCCAGCATACGATATACATGTTTACTCATTTCTAATGATGAAAACCAATTGCATCAAAAACTTTTTAAACTATTTAATTTTTTGATACATTTTGTTCTTTTTTGATAAAAAAAAAATTGATTTGAAACGTTTCGCTATTGCCAAAATTAGACTTCTTTTAACTAACGTACTAGTATCAGCGATTTTTAAAAACACCTGAACTAATAATGAAAACTTAAGTACATTTGTACATAAAAATTAAATTAAAAACCATTAAATATAATAAAATATAATACACAAATAGCAAATTTTATTATTATAAAACTATAAATGGAAATTAAATATTTGTGCCTGTATATATTACAAAAAATATTTACCAACTAAATTTGTTTAGAATAACAACTAACCAGAGATTACGTTTTTATATTTTAATATTTTGTGTATGTTTATATAATCGTAAATTTCAATGAGTTATTATTGTGTATGTTTATAATAAATTTAGTTTTTTAATTTAGCGTGTATACTCATACATATTTTGTGTAGTTTTTGCCTGCTTTCCCATCATAAAATAAGTGCATATAATCTACACTATATACGAGTAAGTATCTACATATACCTATGTAAGTAACATTGAGCGCAATGGATAGCAGAACAAAGTAATGTTGGTAGTAAAGTAATAATTATAATTAATTGTAGCTTAAATTCCAAGACGCTACCTACCTAAACCTTGATTAAACAAAAAAAGAAATTTAAACTACCGGAATACCTCCTCTACCCACATTATGTTAAACTAATTTATTACACGTCCCACTAAACTGAATGTTATGCAAACTAATGTTCCAATTTGAGCAATCTTTAACTTAAAGTGACTGGCAAAATGGCAATAATATCGGGTTCACATATTGTTATAACAAGCAACTTGAAATATCATATTAAAAAAATGCAAACGGGGATATTTGAAAAATGAGAACTGAGAATCACCATGTAAATGGTACCACCTAACTTTCTTAAAGAAACTAAATTTAATTGGATTTCCTTTATTATACCGGATATATCATGGTCTGTGTACTATTGTACTCGTTGTGAAATTTAATTGATCATTTAATTTTATTATGCTTCAAATTATTTTGCAATGAAGTAACACATAACTTTATGAGTTTTACCTTCTTCATCATACAATTTTATTCATTAAAGAAAATGAAAGGGAATTTGCAAAAGAAATTCAACTTAGCAGAAAAAAATATTTGGAAAAGGGAACCTGAATGCGAGTTTACGTAAAACCCGGTGCCGCAACTAATAATTATCTTTTTAAAGTTTAATTAGGACCAAAACACGAGAAAATTAATAAAAGGAAGGAGCCAAATGACATCACTACACTTCAAACTTTTTTCACCACCCCTCCCCCCCTCCCCCCCCCCCCCCCCTCAAACCTGTTTGTAATTATTACGTATGTACATTTTCGGTTGATAATAGTAGCAATAAGCGGCTTTAATAAAGGTCCAACTCTAACCTTATAGCCAATTAGAAACGAATATTTTGACATTTGTCACACGGCACACGCTACACGCCGAGACATGAACTAATTTTATCTTTTTCGTGACGGTTTACACATGCACATACAAATTTAGTATAAAACATGGCGGCAATATTTTTATACGTATTTTGGGAGACTCATTTTTGATCAAAGCCAATATTAGTAAAACTTTTAATTATTTTTCTTAATTTCTGATTGATTTTACACTTTCCCTTTTAGTGGAACACAACAACACGATAATATACTGTGGGGTGCGTGGCGAGTGTCGTCGTCTCCCCCACAATATACTGCTGCTAGAGGCGAATGTGTCGTTGGCCTTCAGCAATATACTTTTAATGGAATAAAAAGAAAAGTTACACCATTTCCAATACACAATTCACAAAAAGGTCTTTATTTCTGGTGTTATTTTATTTATAATCTATTTTCTTGCTTTGATACATAGTTATGATGGGTTTTTGGCGTGTTCGTATCGCTAGCTTAATATCGGACCTTGACTTACACCATATATGGAGCTATTGGTCTTTATATGGATAAGGTATCCTGAATTTCTTAGTGGCCTTCAAAGACATTCATTTTTTCAGGAAAACACACGGATTAATTCTTTTTGTAAATATATTTATGTAATAGCTTGAAAAGACAAGGTTTTAGTTTTTTAAATGGAATAACTATTTATTTATTTAATTAATCTTTTAATTTTGTATTTTTTTCGTAGCACAACATACACTGGCTCGCAAAAGTAGGTTAAAAAATTAATTGAAACATACTAACTATTTTTTCTCTAATATTTCCCAATATTTTTTTAATGTATTTTGTGTATAGTATGCACTGTACTATCTTATAAGTTAATTTACATAAAAAACACAATTTAAAAAATAAATAACCAAAGTAACCTTATAAAAATTGAAACAATCACGTTTTATGCGCCGCAGAAATAGGTTAAAAATTCAATTGTCAAGTATTTCGGAGGTCAGTGGACCTAATTACCGTATTTTTTAACTATTCGTAAATCATCCAATCATCTATTAGTCGATTACCAATCAAAATAAAACTAAATCACAAGCGTAAGTATAACGGTTTGGCGAATTACTAATATAGGGCAATTTAGTGTCTGAATCAACAATCTTTTTAATGAAACTTCCAGAAAATGGGAAAATTTAAATATTTTACTATTGAAGAACGACAGCTTATAATAAAGCTGTACGCACAGAAGAAAAAAATGCACGAAATCGCTAAACTATTCGGCAAATCGACTACTGCAATTTTTAAAGTAATAAAAGCTTTTAAAATGGAAGGCAGAGTGGCACCAATTAAGCGACACGGCCGACCGAGAGCAACTACCAAACGACAGGATAAGAAAATTCAGTCGATATCTAATGCCGACCCAAAAATATCTGCACCGAAAATCCAGGCTAAGTTACGAAGGGAGTGCCAACTAAATGTATCCGCCGATACAATAAGACGCCGACTTTATGAAAATAATAAACACGGTCGAGTTGCACGCAAAATACCATTTATTAGCAAAGTAAATTTGAAGAAAAGGATGCAGTTTTATACTGACCATGCATTAAAGCCCTTGAACTATTGGGATTCAATTCTTTGGACCGACGAATCGATGATTCGGCTGAAGCATAGTCATGGCAGAATGTTCGTTTGGCGTAATAAGACGGAAGTTTTGTCATTTAAGTGCACAAAGCCCACTTTGAAGTCGTTTGAGAAAGGCATTATGATTTGGGGATGCATGTGTTCAGCCGGTGTTGGCCAAATAAAAGTGCTTGAAGGCAAAGTCACCGCTGCAGTGTACCTTAAACTCGTCGAGGACATTTTAATACCAGAAGGAAAGAGGTTAATTGGTGAGAACTTTGTGTTGCAACAGGACAATGCGCCAATACACAAAGCCAAATCAATCACAAACTATTTGAGGAGTTTAAATGTGAACGTCTTAACTTGGCCACCGCAGAGCCCAGACCTGTCGCCCATTGAAAACCTGTGGTCTTTGCTAAAATATCGTATAGCAGAGAGGGCTCCAAAAAATTTGACTCAGCTGCAAGCTTTCATCACTGAAGTCTGGTCTCAAATTAGCGCTGCGGAGTGTCAGAAGTACACACACTCCTTACCAACCCGAATTGCGCGGATGGCAGAAAGGAAAGGTGGACATTGCGGTTATTAATTTTTTTTAAACCTATTTTTGCTGTGCATAATTCGTTGATTTTTTTTCTACAAGTTTTCTTAATTGAAACAAGATGATTTCTTTAAAATATTTTTTTAATATTCAAATAAAATATTATTGAATTACGGAATGTTATAATCCAGGTTTTTTAATTTTGAAAACTGACTGAATAACTGAGAAAATAAAAAATAAAATAGTTTTTTAACCTACTTTTGCGAGCCAGTGTACAATCCGCTGATGTGAAGAATTTTTTGTAATTGTTTTTTTTCTTTTCGAACAAAACTTTTTCTGTTTGCTACGATTTTATAAAACTGAACTAGCTACTATATACATACATTTTTCTTACTTCTACTCCACTATTCTTATAGTGCATTTCTGAATTTAGATAATTTTGAGTGGTTTAGTTTAGCTATTGATTCTGATTTTTATTTGTTCCACGAAAGTTTGAATGACTAGGTGACACCACAGGTTCGTATTAGTCTGAACCTTATGAAAATTCTCAAGCGACTGGTTAAATATTTTTACCGTTTTCTTTATATTTTGACTCGTATTTTTTTTTCCTTTGGTTGCCGCGATATCTACTTTTTAGTATTATCCGTTCGTCAAACCACAGGAACAGTGTCTGCTGATTTGCGGGTTCGGCCGAGTAGATGGCCTTGCTACTAGTGTGGAGTTAACTACTCAAGGTACAGTAGAAAATAAAGTGATTTCAACGTGTGTGTCTACTTTTTATCGTTACCTTAGATGGTTAGATTCTGCGCAGCTGGAATCACCACAATACCACAAAAACATATTTAATTAGTGTGCGTGGCGCGACTCGTCACAAATGTGAATTGTTGTCCAAAAAGCGTCACGTTTATTTTCACCTGTCACACGTCGCATATGTAAATCAAGCTTTAGCATCCCCTAACACTAGTTGGCGTTACAGTCATAATAAAATTATAGATTTTTTTCCAGATAGTCACCTCTGCTTTCAGCACTTTAAAACAATGACATTTCTTTTTTTAGCTTGGAGCTTAACCTTTCTGGTTTTGAAAATTTTCTTGTAGATTTAAGACCTTCTTTCATCGCCTGGTTTAATTGATCACTCATGCTCAAAGGCTGGTTGGAAATTACTTCTTCCTCGTTCGATAATTCTTCAATGACGCTAAGGGCATCGCAGCCCAAGGGTATCGGATATATTTGTCGAGTTTAATCTCTCCAGAAGGTTCAAAATGACTTTCAAATTTATCGAGTTTGTAGACGGAATGAAGGCTAAGGGCTCATACAATGTATCGTTGCTCTTCTTTCCTTTATTCTTGCAACAAGAGCCAAAAAAGTTCACGACTTATGGAATCCTGCTCTGTCGGTTTCGCCAGCATGAAATTTAGTGCAATATCTAAATTCAGTATTAAACTAAAATTCAGTCTTCTGATTTTTTTCAATTTAAATCCCGAGTTTTCTTTTATTTAATCCCGCGATTTCTGGATTATAAAATAGATCGGGATCCCGGGATGTCGGGATCCCGGATTGGAAACACTACTTGCCACCGGGATTGCCTCTTTGTATGCCGTTGTACTTTAGCTTTTTGACAACTGACACAATCATACTTGGTGGATGTCCAAATATACTTTCCACTCAACATTTTGGCTGTAGTTTTAATTCCCGGATGTGAGAAATCATGCACTATACTAAATACGGATCTTCGGAACTCCATTGGGATGTATGGTCTGACACTTGCTGAAATGTCACATCATAATTCTTTCCCCGAATTGAGCACGGGAAACTTCTTGAACTGTAGTGACTTGCTTGATTTTAAAAGCTCCTGTAGCTCCTTATCACTACTTTGGGCTTCGGCCACTTCCTCTTAATCAATCTTTATATGCTGGAATAAATAAAAGCTTAGAGGTTGCCAGATATCCTGTCCCGCTTGGTGCATAACTACACATATACCGCTGTATCGGATGCGTCTACCATTATAGTGAGATAAGTCTTAATGTCCGGATACACTAGGGTTGTGGAATCACACAATTGTTGTTTGGTGTGATCAAACGCTTTAATTGCTTCGTTCGTCCAATCAATTTATCGGCAATCATTTCATGTACTCCGTTTTAAACAATTGTTCAGCGCTTGATTGCTGGCTGCCTCGGGAATAAATCTGCGATACAAATGTTTGTACGAAAAATTATAAACAAAAACTTATTTGTTGAATCATCACCTTGTTACAACTTCAATTTTTATTTCTTTAAGTTTTTTTTTTATTTTATTCTTTTTATCAAAGAAAAATTTATCAAATTTTGCCTGTACATCTTAATGATATCAGCAGACATGACATACGCATGCTCTCTGAACCGCAACAGAATATCAAAAATATTTGAGTGTATCGTAGGGCCCACTAATAAGGAGTCATTAAGGGAAACTCTAGATGTAGTTTTTGCGGAAGCATCAAACACCACCCGTACCTTCGTGCTGATGCTGTCCTTCTTTAAGACCCCGTGATGCGGCAAGAATACACATGAATCCTTCCTTGCTATTTCCTTCATATGGCCGAGCTCAACGTATTCCTTCATGAAATCTCGATACATTCTGCCATAAGCTTCATTTTGTGCGAATTTTCGTTCCATGCTGTATATTCTCTGGATAGCTAACTGAAGTGAAGACCCCAGGATTGGCTTAGGTTCCTTGAACGGTAGTCTAACCACAAATCTCCCATAACCATCTCTCTTCGTATTGGCGACAAAGTGAGCTTCGCATTTCTCCTCCTCCGTTGTCCATTTACGTGTATTTGGGACCTCTTCCAATTCCCAAAATGTCTTCAGAGTTCTGTCAATATTCGACTCCTCAAGCCCTTCTGCTATCGATGCCATTGTAGTACTCGTTGTCTGCATGCCTCTCTGGCGTCCGATCAGAATCCACCCAAATGCCGTCTGCTGGGCGACTACCTGACCCTGCGCATTCCGTATTTTGCTTTTATTCTTACACTGATATGCAGAATGCGTATCAGACAGACAATTGAAACATCGCCTTGAATCTCGAATGTGACTTCTTCTTTCCTCAATTGATTTGTTCGCAAAGTCCTTTGATTCCTTTTTCATTGATAAAGAAAATGTTCCGAAGAGTTACAAATATCGCACGTTATCGATTTGACGGCAAATGATCGAGATGTGTCCATTGACTTGGCCATACCTCCACTCCTCTTGTTTCCTGATTTAACGGATTCCAGAGCCTCTCACCGTTTTCCCAAAAATTTCAAGAATTCGTCGAATGTGGGGAAATTTGAATCGCATGACTCCCGCGCCCATTGACTTTTGGTTTCCTCGTCCACCTTCTGGAGCAGCATAAATATTAGCCAAGGGTCTCTTTGTTTCGCTTCCTCACCTAATGCACGTAATCCCCTAACAATCTCATCCGACGTGTTCACGAGTTTCCTAAGATTCGTTGTCAGATTTGATCCAACATTTGGTTGATCAATGAAATTTCTAATGAAGGCATTCACCGAGTATTTTTTTTTGTCAAATCTATCACATAATTTTTTGAAAGCCTCAATATAATTACTTTCCGTTATGGAAAAATGCTTTAAAAGTGAAGCTGCTTCACCCTCTAATAAGCCCTTCAAGTATTGAAACTTCTGAGCTGGGCTGAGTGAAGAATTTTCATGAATTGTTCCCATGTATAAATCGTGGAAGGATTGCCACTCAGTATATTCTCCACTAAATGGGGGAATATTAATTCTTTGTAGTTTAACTTGCACGGCTCTCTCAGCTGGTGCCGTTGTATCAAATAACGACGTTTCGGCCTTTGCACCCATACTGACTTTTCGACTCCATTTGTTACACCCGGAAATAACTTCATAATAAATGTCCTCAAAAACAATAATCTCTGAAGCCTCTTCAGCATTTACTAAAAATATTTGATGCTCGACATCGGTGAATGCCTTTAATAATTCATTCGCACGCCTTTGCCGAACCGGTATTCCAAATATACCTATCTGAACTTGCATTCAATTGGCGAACGTATTTAGCGAGTCTATTCATCTGCTCACTGATCACACTACGTTCCTTTTTTAACGAGCCTAACATTTTTTTTCCGCCATATTATAATCACCTTTATTTGATAAAATAAATTTTCTGATACTTAACTGAGTTTTCCTGTGTACGATTTCGCTTCTATAGCCTGTTTCTCAATTAATTGGTAATATTGATTCGATATTGCGTACAAATAGTATATCGCTAATTTTTCCGTGCCAAAATGTCTGCCAATCTTCTATTTTTCGATTATTGCCACTACGGTTTCCACGTGCAAAAAATGTCCGCCACCTTGTATTTCGATTCACACGATTTCCACAATATTACTACTGGATTAATTCGCTTGTCCAATTTTATGTAATTTATCCGGCTCGAAGGACCAATTGTTTGTACGAAAAATTATAAACAAAAACTTATTTGTTGAATCATCACCTTGTTACAACTTCAATTTTTATTTCTTTAAGTTTTTTTTTTATTTTATTCTTTTAATATAAACTATGTGTTGCTAAATGCTAATAATTCGACGACAAGAAGAATACTGAATTTTATTTTGCCTCACGAGAAACTCAACAACCAAAAACCTTTTTCATTGCAAAGGCCGTAAACAGATGTCGTGCTGATCGTGACTTTCAAAATTGTCACTGGCAATACATATACATATTTTATAAATTAATTAATAGAATCCTACTACATGAGATGTCAAAATTTCAAAACAAAAATATAACCAAAAAATTCAAAGGTATACAATAGAAATTTTTATATATGTTAATTTACTTTAATACTACTAAGACTTAATTTTTTCTGTTTTCTTATTTTCAGGAACAACGGCGTCATTGATACGTAAACCTTGTTGTTGGTCGTCAACAACAAATTTATCACACCGAGAAAACGACGTATTTCCTTTGCTGTCTCCGGACGTTTACTCTCGGAAATGGCCTGTATGTGCTCCAGCATAGGTTTCATTCCGTGTTGATCTATAGTATGTCCTAGGAAATCCATTTCTGACTGCGCGAACACACACTTACTGACATTTATAATCAGACCTTGGTCATGAAGCCTTCTGAACATTTGTTCAAGGTGCTGCAAATGTTCAGCCATGTTTTGCACAGCAATTAGAAAATTGTCAATGTGTAGCAGAAATTCAAGTCGCGAAATATTGAATGCACGAATCGTTGGAATGTCTGCGCAGCATTACGCAAATAAAATCCCATACGGATGAACTCGAACAATCATGGACGCCTGTCGCTGTCCTTCTTTTTTACCAAATGCAATGGACCTGTACACGGACTATTTCCAGCATATAATCAAACTCTAGCTTTGCTCTTGCTAACTTATACGGTGGTAATCTACGAGCTTTCGTTGCTATGGGATGACCTTTTGTAAGTATAAAATGAGTATAACCGCATGGTTAACTGTTCCGTAATTTGAATTTTTTTTAAAAAGAACGTGACATTCGAATCAATAGCCGTGTTATCTATGGTTGTCAACGCTGAAGAAACAATATTTATTGCTTTACCAGACGTGTGAATCGTAGTGATCGGGTCGATGATCCAGTGCTGCTTAATATCGACTAGGATACCATAATTTTTTAAATATCGGCCCCTATTATTGGTTTCGACACATCCGCTATGATAAATGTCCAATTAAAATTACGCCTAAGAACTAAATAGCTTCAATAATCGAGGGAAATTGTCCCGACTTTTGTGTTTGTCCTCTTGTGATGGCGGTATTACCGAGACATCGGCACCCGTGTCGATTAAATAGCTACGTTTACTTGACGTATCATAAATTACTAGACGACAAGTAACATTACTGCCCCCATTACACGCCGTCAATTGCGATGAATGCATTAGTTTTCCGATCGCTCTTCGCTTCTTCCAGGCAAGCAGCTTTTGTTTGTTTATTTTGTTGATTTTCTTGATTAATATACTGGCTTGTTTGCTAGTATGCACATGTGATTTTAAAATTAAAACCCTTCATTCCAAGCAGCCATTTTCGTGTGGAATGAACACTACAGCTTTGTGAACTTTTCCATTTTTTTCTGCTGTCAGAAAGCCATCAAGTTTTCTTTATTTTTACTACTAATGACAACTACAGCGAACCGGCTTTATTGATTATACATGAAGTGTACACATTTTTTGAGCTCCCGGTGCCAGCTGCATCTTGCAAAATGTTGACATTCAATAATATATTAATATCAACATATTTTATTACTGATTAGATGTCTTGAATATTGTGGCAAACTCTTAACCATTGAGCAGTAACCAAATAAGCAAAACTGCACTAAATTCTTTTAAATGTCGATTCATATTTTCTTGATGTTGTCTGTATTTATTAACGTTTCATATATAGTATTTTGAGTATTTCTTGAATTCAATCACCTCGTTGAAGTATCGAAAAATATAATTTTCTAATCATTCAACGTGTCATTATAAATCATAAAGTATGTCAAATAAGATAATATATTTTTTATTTTAATTAAACAAGCCAACCATGCGTCGTACATGATCTGCGATCACGCTAAAAAAAAATGTTATCTAAACCAATAAACTGACTTGATGATGTTGATGCGATGATAAATAATAAAACATTACTTTCAAAAGGTGTAAATATTCACATATATTTAAAATTCAGTTAAATTTAAAAAACAAATATTTATTTAAGAAGCGAAAATATGAAATTCTTACGTTTCTTTACACACAAAAAAAAAAACAAAAATAAAAATTGAATTTGAATGACAACAAAATTAAAACTAACAAGATGTATAAATACAAGTAACATATATTTAACGTGTTCTTGGGAAATTAAAAAAAACACACAAAATAAAAAATTTACACATTTCAATTACTCGATAGATGTTAATATTGATGTATACATGCAATGCTCGTACAGAATATGTAAGTTACCTTTAAAAATAAAACAAGATGATTTATTAAAAATAATTAATGACTTGGCGATTCCTATATAATACCCGAGTACGTTTATATAGAGCCTGTCAATATACCACCATAATTATGATATACATATATACAATATTATACCCAGACTAAAAATAAAAATAATCCATTATGTAGTTTATTTTGTTGTTGTTAAAAACAACACTCTTCCGTTTCTGTTACTAACACCATTGGTGGTTTATTAACCTTCCTTTTGAAGCGACTAACAAAAAAATTATATATTTATAAAGAATCATTAATTAATTATATATTCATTGGATGGTAATTAAAATCACCTTTTCACAAAAAAAATACTATATTTGTATATATGTATGTGTACATTAAATGTACGAAAATAAAAAAAAATAAATTAAAATTTAATTAGATAAAAAAATAATAAAATTTAAATTATAAACATTTTCTAAAAATGATTATAATAAATTGGCTGAAATTTATTCAACACAATAAAAACTAATAAATTATATTGTTTGCCACATTTCAAAATAATAACTTATAAATGAACGTTCATTGTCGGTGCATGTACGTACGTAAGCCTCGATTTACTAGGTGAATAAATATTAATGAGGTACATTATGTATGTATATGATAAAAGCATGAGTTACAAAATGTGTACTTGAAAAGCCGTGCAGCATATTATAAACAACATGAATTTTTAATTTTAATTAGACGAATGATTTTTGTTTATCCACGACGAGCTAATTCCAGCTCAAGGGCTTCTTGTACCAATATAATGATATACATAAAATGCGGAAATATTTTTGACAACTTTAAATAGTGTAATTTTAAATCACGTTTATATGACTTCACAAAAATCACACACACGTTTCGTGAAATACTTTCAGTGTCAGTGATACTAAAATTTGAAATAAAACATAGCCTTCAGTTTCGCTGACGATAGCTATCAACTTTTTGACAAGACACTGATTATGTGTATGAATATACATACTTTAAATATATATAAATAATCAACGCAGCAATCATTTTGTAAACCTTAACCTTACTAGTTACTATTGACACATCCATAAGTGATAAAGATACTTCAACATTCGTAAATAATTTTAATTTGTATTATTGTATAATATCCTTGAGTCAAAGGTTCACGTCCGTTAGCCAAATACAAAATTTAAGGTTTCTAAAATAAAGCACGAAAATTGATTATATTTTAGCCAGCTCGGCAAAAATATTCCAAAAAGATGTGACATTCTGTTATATACAACTAAATTAAATGTATCAAAACTACTTCGATGGATTATGTATTATAATGTTGATTTTTAACCAACAGTATCATTTAATAGAATACAAATCAGCTGTAAATGTGTAGGTTAGGTAAGGATGGCTGTCCTAAGGACCGTCATAGACACAAAAATGGTCCGTAGCTCTTATTATTCACACAAATTAGAATAAAATTTAGTTCTGGCAAAACTCCATTATGAATATTTTAATTTCTTGAGGTTTAAATAGGAAATCAAGCTTTGTTAAAAATTTACAAATTGAATAGAAATCCAGTAAATAGAATAAATTAGCGGATTTTAAATGTGGATTGTGTCGCACATTCCTATGAATAGTACTAATTACAATAAACAATCAATTTTGGAAAAGTTTGCCCCACGAATACAATTTTGATTTTATTTTATTGGTAAGCTGTGGGTTATTATGATTCACGGTTAATAGAAAGTTAATTAAATTCTTTTACAATTTTTAAAGATTTAGAAGTAGGAAATATTTTATAAATTTAGGCAGAAATTGGACCCGGTTTCAAACACCTAATCAGTCAATAATTAGTAGCTTTCATGATTAAGCTAAATTACCACTGCTGTGCAATAATTGGGATTTTAATAATTTTGACAAATCCCGTAACAAAAGCTCATAAATATTCTGTTTGCACATTTTATACTAAACTAGTACAACAGTATAAATTCAAATTTACTTGGCAACAGACAATACACAATAGTGTAGTTCTTTAAAGCGTAAGTATCGTACAAATACATTTAATTCCTTTGAACTGCTCCCCCTAAGTGTCGTCTTTGTTTCTTCTATCCCCACATCCTCATACATATTAAATTATTATTATTGTAATATTCCACCACGAAAACATTTAAAAGAAATTTTGATTTCGCTTCACCTGGCAGCAGCCCCTGTGCCGATTTCAAAATGTTGATTTTCGCTCAAGATTAACAAATAAATGTGAGGATAACACTGTTACTCGTTTTTATTTGTTTCGCTATGGATACTAGCATCGTACTTCATTAGTGACACTAGCATCGAAAAGAATAAGCTTGGAGAAGAAAAAGTAACGTGTTCAACCGACGAATAGTGGCTTTAAATTCTAGCTTTTTAGATAAATATTATTTTGTTTTTCCTTAATTCTTTAAAGAAATATGAAAAATAAGAAAATTTAATCTAAAAAACCCGAAATTAATTTATTATACAGGGTTTTCCAATAAGAGGTTTCATTTTGAATAGCCTGCTATTTGGGCAGCGTTCAATTTTGAAGTTGTCATCTTTTGACATTTGACAAGTAAAAACAACGCATTTAAATTATTAAAATTCACTAGAAAAATGGTAAAAATTTTGCACTCACATTTCGCAAAACTAAAGAACTTTTTGGTCGTCGTGAAGCACCTTCCCGGCCAGCAATAGTGAAACTGGTGTAAAAATTTGGGCTGTTGGGACAACTTAGTGATGTGATGAATCGAAACCGTGTGCGACGCTCAAGAACAACTGAGAATATTGCTGCTGTAGCCCGTAGTGTTAAAGAAAACCCAGAACGACAAACGACACACAAACGACATTAAACCGTATTTTGCATAAAGACTTAGGTCTTAAGGCTTTTAAAGTTCAGTTAACACAAGAACTCAAGCCGGTCGATCACCATAAAAGTCGCATCTTTGCTGATTGGGTCCTTCAAATGCATCAAAATGATCCGGATTTTAATCGAAAAATCATCTTCAGTGATGACGCCCATTTTCACCTCGGAGGCTACGTTAATAAGCAGAATTGTCGCATTTGCGGCTCAGAAAATCCAAGATGATTGTTAAAAAGCCTCTCCATCCTCAACGTTTCACTGTTTGGTGCGGTTTTTCAGCTGGCGGTGTTATTGGACCTTACTTTTTCGAAAATGAGGCTGGTGCAACTGTTACGGTGAATGGATTGCGATACCCAGCTATGATTAATAATTTTTTATGGACGGAATTGGAAGATATTAATGTGGGCGACGTTTATTTTCAGCAAGATGGCGCTACGTGCCACACAAGCAACAAAACAATCGCAATTTTGCAAGAAAAGTTTCCTGACCGTGTTATTTCTCGAAGAGGTGATCACAATTGGCCACTGAGATCTTGTGATTTAACACCTTTAGATAGTCTTATAGACTTAGTAAATTTTTTATATTTTATACATATAGTCTATTGAAAATAATATTAAGTTGATTGTGCGAGCGAACCGACGGTAAATTATTTTCTAGTTATTTTGGATCTAACTTTTTCAGACATCATCATCCTATTGCTTTAACCTTACAACTCATGACTTTATTTTTTTACCTTCAAACGCACGACTGGGGTCCAATCGCACCCCACGCTTTGCTTGATCATAAAACCGATCCTATGCTGATAAATAGAGTTTATCATACATGGTTTTCTTCATTTTTTCATAAGGAAGAAAATCTTGAATGAGAAATCTGATTTTATCTACATTTAGTTAATGAAAAACCCATACCCCCTCCCACCTTACCCCAAAATATTTTTTTAAGATTTTTCTTTCAGTAAACATTTTTTCGTAACATTCTGTTTCAATCGAATAGTCGACCTAAAAAGTCCGAGCAAATAATTACTCGACAAATTAGTCCAGTATTTGAGTTGAATTGAGTAGGCAATTTCTTTCCCTACTTAGGTGTCATCCAGCATCAGTCACAAAAGACAAATTTGGGTCGATACGGTCGGTATCTTAAAGAGGGACCAGCCCAATCAGGCGTTCAATGGCGTAAAGTCTGACTCAGCACGAGACATCGAAGAGAATAAGGCACCTCAAATATGCGTACATGAAGCAATTAAAGTGTACATAGATTTATTAAAGAGGTGCGATTCAACTGGCTGTTACAAAGAGGAAGCGATAATTTTTAATCGGTGGCTTTCTGCCGTCGAAGCGAATGGAGTGGTTCAACGCAGGATCACGAAGGCGATAAAAGTACAAAATGCTTTACAAAAGGGAAAAATTAATCGAGCATAAAAGAAAAACCAAACATTTTGAATTTGTTTATTATTTTGATTTTATTTATATATAATGTATAATGATTTTTTTTATTTATGTATAATGTATAATGTATTTGATTTTATTTATATATATAGTACCTATAATGACTTAGTCTTTTAAATTGCCTTCGAGCTTCTTGATACCGACTAAAGTTGACAGCTAATTATTTAGAACGATATTTACTCCTTAACCTGTTCGTACGACTGGTAAGGAGTACACACCTCGAAGCTGGTGGGCCTTGTGGGCTTTGCACAAATAATCTACATCAGACTAACCAAATAGTTGTAACCAATCGATAGGCATATTATTTAAATATGAATTTAAAGTGTAGTAATCACGAAAGCCGTGATTGTAGTAATCACGAAATGCCTTCAAACGATATAGCTTTATACTTATACAATAAAGCTTATTTGCTTTTATTCAAGCTTTATTGATATTCAAAAGACGGCTAAGAGAATTCACGACGTAGTTGTTTCCTACAAATTAGTGATGGGCTAAGTCGGTTCTTTTTTGTTAAAAACGTAAGAGAAAATAAGCAAAACAGAACAAGAAGAACCGATTTAGCACATCACTACTACAAATCTACAGAGGCTATCGAGTCAAAAAAGTTAACCACCCAAGCCACATTACCACAAGGAACCTTAAAATAACGATCAGGATCCTATGTAATATTTGGAAGATAAAAGTTACCAAATAACAAACTAAACGTTTTGTCATCAAAATTTCAAAGTTTATTATTTATTAAAGAGGGGAGTGACGAGTATAACCAGAGTTCTCTGGAGTACGTCACAATTTTTTAGTGGTATAACTTTTCATTGTTCGCCATATGTTTAAAAAATAGGGGTATTCAAAATAAAATCGGCAATCAAAACACTTGGAAAACTAATAAATCGAAAATGACACACAATAACTTTTAACTTTTAATTAATTTATTTTTAGGTTAGGATTTCAAATGGTTACAGCACAAAGTTTTTTCTTACAATGACGTTTTAAAACAAAAAAAAATGGTATCTGTCTGTACACAAAAAAATGTACACTCTCGAAATTTATGGTTCACGGTTTTGTTAATGATTAGCACAGATGGCGTGTCGATCATAATTTTCGAGAGTGTATTACAAATTAAATACACACTGGAATTCATTTTCATTTGACATTTGGAATGTCAAGCTGAAAATTATTTATAAACAAGCTAATTATTTTGAATTATATGTCAAATATTTCTTAATAATAATTTACATAATTTAATTTCAGATTTGGTAATAAAAATTAAGGCAATACCGATAATTAACATTTGTAAGTAAATTATATAAATTAAAATAATTAATCGAATTAATGTTTAGATTTAATGTTGTATTTCAGATTGACTGCTGATTGCCCGGTTTATACATATGTGGAATGTGGATGTGTTTTTAGGTTTTATTTCAGGGAGAGAATTAGAATTTACAGGTAAGTTAAATATTTGGATTGGATCAACTGGATCTGATCCGACTAATTTAAACACCATAGGAATCCATAGTAAAAATGATGTTATTTATCTATTTAATAGGTTTATAAAAAAGTTTTCGACATATCTTTAACAACAACACACAAAAAGCTTATTGGTATTAAATAAATATTAATTGCAGAATAAAATTAAGTTACATAATAAGCGTATTTCCTTTGACAAATTTACAACAACAATTTCATAGGATAAACCCTCGCAAGAATAACATTAACCCAAAAAAATATTGGGTTAAATTAAACCCAATTCTAATTTTTGATTATGATACCTGCCACCAGATCATATTACATATCAAATTTATATTTTATTTCGAAAAGTTGGCTTTTGCCATTTAAATCAAATTGGCTATTTTCTTGGGAAACAAATAAACAAAAAATAATTCGAATTCAATTTTGTTCAATAAAATTCGCTTAATGTCTAAAATAAATTTTTCGAACATTCATTTTGAAAAATGTATCGAGGAGTGTCTACTGCCTGATCAAAAGTGGCTATTTACGTTATTCGAAAAATATTTTGTAATGATCTGGCATCTGGCTGTTTTAAACGCACATCTAAAGATTACATCTGTATAGCTTGTTTTGATTGTTTCTGATTTTAGGGACATTTTTGATAGAGAAATAGCCACTTTTAGTCCATTCTGATATCAAAAAAAAATTATAGAAAAAAAATAATTTCATATTGGAAAATGTAAATAGCTACTTTTGATCAGACACTCCTTTGGATCTGTGGAAATAAAATAGTACTTGCAAAATTTATCTTTAGTTTTACTAGTGTACGTCAGATGAATAATTTTGTTTACAGAAAGATACGTAATTTTTGGTTCGATTTTACTAAATTTGTATTGTCATCTATACAGTGTGGCCCACTTTAAAAAAATCCACTCAAAAAACTGGCAGGTGAAGGCCTGAATAAAAAAAAAGAGTAATTACAAAAGTTGCACAATTTGACCTTGAGGTCAACTTTCAAGGTCATTTCAAGGTCAAGTCGGTTCTTTTTAATGGGAATACCTATTTTTGACATCGGATTCGAAAATCATTGGAAATTTTACGTTCGAATATGTATTTTCCATGACCTCCCATGTCACCTGAAGGAATATGTTTTAATTTTAAAGTTTATGATTTGCTATAAAAAAATGTTTACCTATGATTTAGGCCTGGAAGTTATTTGCGTGTATTTTTTAAATTGGGTCACCCGGTATAATGTGTATTGATTTAGTGACCATTAAGGCATCCAATTCCAGAATTTGGAGTTCCGGTATTCCGGAATACCGGCCCATATTTTGATTTCGATTATTTCGAAATTGAAAACACTAATACCAGAATTAATGAATTTCTATTATTCACACTAATTTAAGTAATTCCAATATAATTTTTTGTAATTATAGTTCCTACTTGAACTTAAAAAAACTATAAAAAGGGAAACTTCTCTAAAGTCACTATTCAAGGGACTCAGAAATATTGGTCAATGTATGGAGGTGGTTAGTTTAAGGAATAAAAACTCTAATAATTTGAAAATTCAGTCAGGCTGAAAAAAAAAAGGTTCTCCAATTTTAACAAAAATGTTTACGTACTATTTTAGTGACTGATAAAAGTAATCAATTTAGAGAGCTAGTCAAAATAGAGAAATGACTACTTTTGGAAGTTTTAGTTTTAGTGTTTCTGTGTTCCATTCACCATGACATGACACCTAATAAAGGGATTGTGAAACAATAAATACTCATTCCTGAAAATTACCTTGTGGATTTAATTTTTTCGGTTTCTAAAATACACCTACTAAATACATGTTGTGTTGTTTCTTAGTTTTTAAACTGAAAAAGGTGCTTAGTACATAATAACTATACACATAATACATTATATCTGGTTTCGAACTCAAACAAACAAATTCAATAAGGAAATCTTCAACTCCTCGTCGTCCAATGCCAGTTATAAATTTGATGAGAGCAATTCAAGCTCGGGCGGCGATGCTATAATTGATGAATTCAATAATCTTATCCATTGGACCAGAATACTCATTGTGGGAACGTTGTTTCAATAAAAAATGCATGATTTGATTAGTTCTTCAAAAATGGAAAGAACAAACATATCGCTGGTGACGGTACAAAATGGCAAAAATTCCTCAAAATCGTTTTATTGATCTAACGCTTAGAAAATTACCGATTACTGGTCTTTTTAATTAATTTTGTGACAGCAAAACGTTCAAAATTAATGGAAAGACATATTGACTCGTTTTTACACGTTTTTGCATCGTCAAGGGAGGTTAATTTTGGGAAGATGGAAGTGCCCTTCGAGGCTAAAAGAGCGTATTTAGTAACGGAAAATATTATCACCAACAATTCTAGCCTAAACGTCACAATCCTCGATGAGTCAGGTTTAATGAGACAGACAGGAAAGACTCGATTTTAATCATTAATTATAAAAATATCTATTATTTTAAAGGAAATAAAAGAAATTTGATGCTTTTGTAAATTGTGATTTTTAACTTTTAATCAGAGATTGTTTAAATAAATTATTTCTGGAATTCCGGAATCGAGAACATTTAAATTCGAAAATTACGGAATTACATTTTGGTCAAAAATTGGATGCCTTAGTTATGACTCTAATTTTTATCAAATTAATGTTTTCTTTCACAACTATCCAACTTTTCGATATTGTTCTTAATGAAAGAAATTAAAAAATTTATAGAAATTATGGAATTTACAGAGTTTAAAGAATTTGTAGAAATAATGAAATTTATAAAATTCATCGATAATAAAAAACAATTTAAGCTACATAGTAGAATTTATAGAACTCTGTCAAATAAAACAATTTGTAGAACTTATAGAATCTAAAAAATTTAAGGAATTTAAAAAGTTTGTAAAATTTATTGAACTTATAAATTTTCTAGAACTACCAGTGAAGCAATTTAAGTCTGATTTAAACTAGACTTGAGGCGCACCAAAACATTAAGCTCTCGTGAATTAAGACCGAGAGCAGGAAGGGACTTTGGTTCATTTCCTTGGCTCATGTCTGGCATTAGCATCCAGAAGACATAAACACTTAGGTAAGCTCAATATCAAAAAAAGAAAAATGCGAGATGGTCTATGCTATCAAAGTAGCTTAAAAGCAGTCTATGGTCTGGGCTATCAAAGTAGTTTAAAAGGTTCCAGTAAGGGTGAATGAGATAAATTCTGTGCCACTTCAACTAACCTAACCTAACCTACTGAAGGTTTAGGCTGTATATAATTCATAGAATTAATAGAATTTATAGGATTTACAGAATTTATTCCATTTATTTCCATTTTATAAAAATTAAACAAAATTTAGAAATACTAAAATTTGTAGAATTTGTCGATTTTATTGAATTTATAGAAATTATGGAATTTTAAAGTAAACATATGGACCGTTTATTTTGAAAGTGCATTTTTTCAAAAAATTAAGTTAAAGATAAATTGATAACCATAGAGATATATTTAGTATAATATTTTAACGGTAAACCACTTATAGTTAAATTTTAAAAAAAATTAAATTAGTAAAACTTGCAAAAGATGCAAAAAATAAGAAAATTTAAAGTCCCATATACTTTTCCATTTATTGATTCTCAATTCTTTCATTATTTCATTTCAACAAAATATGAACTTTAACCACTTTCAAAATAAACGGTACATATTAGAATTTTTAATATTTATAGACTTTGTAGAATTTAAAAAAATTATAAAATTTATAGAATTTATCGACTTTAATTTTTAAGAACTAAAGAATTTAGAGATTTATAGAATTTAAAGTACTTACTGAATTTTGAAACTTTATTCATAGAATTTATAAATCTTATAAAATTTAAAGTACTAAGAGATTTTATTAAATTTATAGGATTTATCGAAATTATTGAATTTATGGAATTGTTAAAGTTTATAGGATTTATCGAAATTTTAGTATTTATAAAACAAGTAAAATTTGAGTTTCTAGAATTTATAAAACCGACACGCTTGAAACAAGTAATAGAGCTCAAGGAACCTACAAAATTTAGAGAATTTCTAAATTTTGTAGAATTTGTGGAATTGATATAATTTATAAAATTTAGAAAATTTAAAAATTTATAGAGTTTATAGACATATTAAAACTTATAAAATCTATGAAATTTATTGGATTTATTAAATTTATCAAATTTACAGTTTTTATAGAGTTTAAGCAACTTATTGAATGTTTAGACTTTATAAAATTTGTAGAATTTACTGAATATAAATTCATAAATTGTTAAATTTTTAGCGTTTAAAGAATTTTTAAATTTAAAGAATTTATATAATTACTACAAATTCTATAAACTTTATAAATTCTATAAATTTTTTAAATTCTCTAAAATGTGTTTATCCTAATTGTAACGCGGTTTAATAACGTGCATACAAATGAGCATTAATTATAGAAATAACTAATATTTTAAACGAAAAAAAAGAAATTTGAAGTTTTTTGTAAAAATTTGATTTTAAATTTTTAATCAAAGATTATTAAAAAACAATTCCGGAATTGATTCCGGAATTCCGGAATCGAGAATATTAAAATTCGAAAATTCCGGAATTACTTTTTGGCCTAAAATTGGATGCCCTAGTGACCACACGATTAATAAAATGCTTTTATTTCAATTTGACCAGAATGATGTTGTTATGAAAATTACAAATTTTGGTATAAAGAAACATATTACTACAAGAAAATGAAAACGATTTTCTTAACCGATGCTCACATATTTTAAAATTCAAACATTTTGGGAAATATCTCAGAGATCATAATTTAGAATTTGTAGGGTTTGCATCTAAAAATTTGTCTAAGAATAAAATGATTTTCCATATGTTTTTATGAAAAGTTTGTTTTTTTTCCTCATTTAATTCCTTTATAAAAGCTTGGTTTTTTAGGACATGGCTTTGTGTAATCTAGATTATTTTGGTATAACGTAGCAATTAAAGATGGGAGAATATGATGAAACTGGAATGAAATATATGGTAAATTTAGATTGAACACTGCTTCAATGCCAAAATTTACTCAATATTGGCTAACATTGGAGTTAATTTCAGTTTGAATTGGCACTAAAACTGCCCAACTTCAAAATTTCTATCACGCGACCTACAAACCATAACGTCAAACATGATAATAGTGATATTTATTAATGGTAGTTGTTCGATTACCAATTATGTAAAGCTTGGTATGCTGCTCAAGCTCACTAAATGTAAAACTCAGTCTCCACAACTGTCCATGAAAGCACATATATTATTTCGGTCCAAAAAGAAGTATTGAAATCCTGTGAAAAATTGCCAACAATTTGGTTGGCTCAAAGCACTTTTCTTGACAAAAATAAAAAGTACACAGTAAAAAGTAAGATATTCAAGGCTAGTGTAGGAAATATGTCAGAAATCTTCGCTAGACATTATACAAAGCTGCTAAGGATAGATTGGTTGCATATACCAGATTTAATGTACATGGATATTAGTAAAACTTTTAAATGATTAATAAACGCTTCCAAGCACACACATCACAAAACGAATTTTCTTTTTAACTCATTTGATAAGGCATAGTACATTACAATTCCTTATAATAAAAATATAAAGGGCTGAAACCTCACGAGGTGACCAGAACTTCGGTCATTGGCATCTTCAATGGGAATAGCATTCACCTGTGTCATAAAGTAGGTTTGACAGTTTTGAAAGTATTGATTTCTATTTTAACCAACATATATTTACTTATACAACAACAGCTAAACAGGTCTTAAGCTTCAGTAACATGGGTAAAGGCATCCTATTTAACACGAAAAATCGTATTGTAGAACTTTATACCGGAAGTAGTATACAAAATTATACTGATATTTCTAACCGTGTAACTGACCATATTCCAGAACTTTATCCAAAAATCATTTTAGAATTTCATTTACAACGCATATGTCAAATTTCATAATCATCGGATAAGAAAAATCCAAATTCCATCCTACTTGGCCATATTCCAGAGCTTTATCCAAAAATTATTTTAGAAATCCATTCCCAACACACATGTTAAATTTGATGATACCCGGTTTAGGAATAGCCAAGTCCCATCCTACTTGGCCATATTACACACATATCAAATATTCCCATTTCCTACTTGACCATATTCCAGCACTTCATCCAAAACTCATTTTAGAATCCCATTTCCAATACACATATCGATTTTCATTAAAATCGGTTGAGAAATGGGCAAGTTCCATCATACTTGGCCATATTCCAGCACTTCATCCAAAACTCATTTTAGAAACTCATTTCCACCACACATCAAATTTTATAATAATTAGATTGAGAAATAGGCTATCTCCATCATACTTGGCCATATTCCAAAAGTTCATCCAGAAATCATCTTGGAATCCCAGTACTTCATCCAGAAAACATTTTAGAATCCCATTTCCACCACACATCAAATTTTATAATAATTAGATTGAGAAATAGGCAATCTCCATCATACTTGGCCATATTCCAAAAGTTCATCCAGAAATCATCTTGGAATCCCAGTACTTCATCCAAAAAACATTTTAGAATCCCATTTCAAACACACATGTCAAATTTCATAATAATAGGTTGAGAAATAGGCAAGTTCCATCATACTTGGCCATATTCCAGAACTTCATCCAGAAATCGTCTTGGAATCCTAGAATTTCATCTAAAAAACATTTTAGAATCCCATTTACAAGAGACATATCGAATTTTATAGTAATCGATTGAGCAAGTTCCATCATACTTGGCCATATTGCAGAACTTCATCCAAAACAATTTTAGAATCTCATTTTCAACGCACATGTGATGAGAAATAGTCAAATTCCATCATACTTGGCCACATTCTATAACTTCATCCAAAAATCATTTTAGAATCCCATTTCCAACGCATATGTCGAATTTCATCTTAATCGGTTAAAAAATAGGCAACTTCCATCTTACTTGGTCATTTTCCAGAACTTTATCAAACAATCATTCTAGATTCCCATTTCCAACACACATGTCAAATTTCATAATAATTGGTTGATAAATATTCAATTCCTTTATATAAAAAAGTTGTTAACTACTCACTACATCCTAATTCAACCACAACTCAACTTCAACTCAACCTTCAAATCAATTCCAAATTCAATGCCCAATTCAATAAATAAACCATATATAAAAATTCGTAAATATTTATAAAACCAGGTATTTTGGGCCAATTCGTATGGCAGGTACCCCACCCGCTTGACGTACCATCTCCAAAAGCTTTTCAAATCTCCGCCCTGACCATAGAAACAGATAAGCGAAAAAAATTCAAAATCGAACAAGCCGTTCTCGAGATACCACTGGTACAGACATCCAGGCATCCAGACAGATGGACGGACATTTTTTTTTTTTGCTTTTTCAGACTCAGGGACTTTCAAAACTTCGAGGAAAGTGGTTTTGAAGTTTTGAACCCACCAAATGTTTCGTCATTTATGACAGGATTTCAGTACTTTGGTCTTTTTACACCTTCGTTGTACTGAAATAACAAAAATTCTGTTTATTTTAGAGAGATTTCACTGTATAAACATACGTTCATATTACGCTCACGGCTGATGAGATAAGAGTTGGAAGCAGCTAGAAGTACCTCATAATTTCAGAGAGAGGGGATGGGGAAAAAATTTGATTACACATAATTTTATTACAAATTCAGCTCTTCTCATCTTGTTCTCCGTATTCAAGGTAGCCCAATTGTTTGAGTCATCTTTAAATGCATCCTATGAGTTCTAAGTTAAACAGCCGCGGTTCTCTTGCACTTCCTCTCGCTCACAATAACCTATAATCGTATTTTTTTCCTATCCCCTTTTTCAAACAGTAAAACGATAGAGATATCGCCATACTTTTTAAGAAATGGGACAGGGGAAAAATCGATTATAAGTTATTGTATTACCTGTTTCGTTATTTCTTAATTAAAACCCTTTGTCCAGCTTCTGTTTTCTGTTTTGTTCAGTGTAGAAAACAGAAGCTGGATAAAGTTTTTTAATTAAGAAATAACGAAATTATATCTTATTGCCAGAATTACAAAACAAATTGTAGGTTATTGTATTACGTACACGGCTCTTCTTCCTCATACTAGAGGTTGCCCAATTGTTTAATTCAACTTGAAAATTTGAATACTCGATTTTACTTTCGTACGCTGTAAATGCATACATTTCGAGGATTTTGATATAAAGTTCGATTTCTCTTTCTCTCTCTCTACCGTTATAATTTCAGAGAAAAGGGGTAGGGCTAAAATTTAATTTAGGTAATTTTTTTAACAGATCTTTTCATCTTGTTCCCCAAGCTAGAGGCACCCCAATTGTTTAATTCAACTTGGAATTTTCTGGACTCTTGATATACTAGATTTGACTTTCGCATTCTCCAAACGCATAAATTTCAAGGAATTTTGAAATTGAGATTTTTGAAGTTAAACATCCGCAGTTCTCTTGCGCTGTTTCTCTATATACTTTATTGCTGCTGATTTGAGAAATTTTCGCTCTTGCTTTTTGAATTTGTCGGTTTTCCTCACCTTGGATAACTTGTTTTTACATTTATTTAGATTACGTCGTACACCACAAACGTAATTATAGGTTGATATCTCACGGAGTTGTTCACCTAAAATAACCGCCAAATATCCTATGCCCTTCCTTCAGACGAGCTTGACTCCCATTTCGCATTCTCTGGTTGAAGGCATAACTTACAAAGAATTTTGAAATATACATTCGCAACCCTTTTGCGCCCTTCCTCTGCAATATTTTGTACTCATATTTGTGGTTTTAGGCTTGTTCGATTCGGCTTGGACTCCTTTTATCTTGATGTGCTCATTTTTACTTTTTCTTTTCAAATACAATTTTAAAAGATCACAAATTAGCGCCCCTTTTTTACAAATTTGTAGCTTCCCTTTCTACGATTCGGTGTTGTTCGCATTAATCGGCTTCATCGCGCTCAATCGATTGACACATGAAATGTCGGTTAAGATATTACTAAAGTTATTAACCTAAAATACCCGCCAAAGCGCTGAATTATGAATTTTTTCAATCGGACTGGAAAAGGGAGTGCAAAACATCACGATTATTTACAGAATTCAACAATCGAACTTCTTAACCTTTACGGATTTACTGACAAGAATATTGAACGGCACATATTTCATTACGGGCCTTCAGCTATTAGTGCACCTCCCATATAAAACGATCGCAAAACATCAAACATAGAAAAATTAGACAAAGAAAACACCAAAATAAGTTACGCTCTTTTAGAAAATAAACCACCACCTCTTAAAAATGTACCAAATCTGTAAAATTTCACCACAGAATTTGATAAAATATAGCTTAAACCTTCAGGAGCCGAAACCGTGTCCAATTGTGACAGTTTCATGAAGATCCGTTCCGTAGTTTTTAAGATTAGCACATTTAAACTGAGAGAGGTTTCGCTTTATATAAAAGCTGTTTATTTTAAACGTGGTTTAAGATTAAATTCGCATAGCTGGAAGAAAATGCCAAACTCTAAATATTTTTCACTTAAAATTGATTTTCGAAAATTCGGAATTGAAAGAAAGGGGAAGAAAATGTTTTTGTCATGAGACATACTTTTTTCTACCATAGTAGGTTAGATATGTTGCAGGTCAGTGGATACGATAGACCTCGATTTATTAAACAACCATATTGAACAAAAAGATCCACCCGACAAATTCGTTATGCAATGTATATTGTTCTGTATAAGACATAATCCGGTTGGTTTATTTGCATGAACTATTAAACCGAGAAGATCTGAAAAAGAAAAACTTTTTGCGTACATCAATTAGATTGTAAAAGATACCAGCTTTGTTTAAGAAAAGAGGAGGTTTTGAATTTATGTTATATCAATTAACGGTGCACGGTGCATATTTGATGCCATCAATTTTGGCAATTCACATAATAAAACCCCACAGAACTCTGTTTGACGATATTTTAAAACGTTCGTATACATTTTATTTAAATCTCCTTCATACAAAGAAGATAATTTAATTGAACTTTGTGCTAAATTTATTTCGCATTACACAATTAAACTAAGTATTACAAAGAGCGTACTTAAATAACCATACTATTGCGCTTGGTATTGTGTCATTACTAGGCAATTGACCCCACTAAATAAATCAACCACCCTATAAAACGAGCGTAATAAATACATTTTGGTTTGTATAAACAGTTTTACTCAGAAGGTCATTCATTTGATCGCATATACATACGTATATAATGTACTTGTAAATAAAATATCGTACGTATGTAAAAATTCTCGTACAATGTGACATGATGGCGACAATTAGATTGCCAGCTGAAAATAGACAAGACTTTTCATTATTTTATTATTCATTAACCAAAATTCAATTAATTAACATGTAAATTTAAAAGTTTTGTTTTATTTTTGTCATCGAGTAAATAAATTTTTACGAATCGAAACTATTGAATTTCTAATTGATATTCTAAAACTTCATTCCTACATTTTGTATTTTTTTTTGTACATATTTAATGATTCCCATTCAAATCGACCGATAGATAAATATTGCTTTTAGTTGTCTTGTACGTACGAGTAAATACATATAATATAAAAGTTTTTTTTTCTATTATATAAATAAAAATAAAATGAAATTACTTTAAATTAGAATTGATTGAATAATCATAGAATAAATAATAAACATTAGCAAACAAAAAACCGAATAGAATAATAATAATTGATAGATAGACGTTATTTTTATTGCTTTTGTAATTTATTGACGTCGTCGCAAAAACACAAACAATAAATTTTAATTTTTTTTTTTTTTGTGTACTCGAAATTTGTAAAATTCATTTTTAATTTAAATTCAATTGAAAATTTAATATGTAACTTAATCTGTGTGTGTACATTTAGATATATGAATGTCGAATATTTTTGTTTTATTTTGATTGATTTAAGTCCAAAAAAATTAGCACAAACCTTTTTTTGATGTTTTAATGAATTTTTTTTAAATAAATTCAACGGAATGATTACACGAAAATTTAGTTTATTTAATTTTTTTTTTTTTTTGTTTTTTCGTATCAATATTTTAATTTAACTTTTTTAATCTTGTTGTGTACATTAAGTATTATAGTGTATTAAATTTTGTGTCAAGTAAATAATTAACGATATAAAGTTTTTTTTTTTTTTTTTGGAACAATGAATTTATTTTTTGTTTGTACTTTGCGCGATTAACATTAATAAAAATATAAAGTTAGTAAGTCATAAAGTTAGACTTTAAACAAATTATTTTTTAATCGACCGGTTTAGTTTCTAAGTATGAATATAAATCTTATTAAAATATGACGCTTTTATCAATTAAATAATAAATACTGTATTCTGTACTATAGAAACCACACTTTAAATGCAAACGTTAAATTTTTCACGGTTATTCAGCAGTAAAGAGTGACATGTACGTCAGCTAATAATGATAGACAGATCGATTAATTCTGTATCTCTTGAGATTGCCTAACGAGCAAAAAGTTAAATACATATACTTAAATCAGATAAGGTTCCAATTTTACAATATTAATAAATGATGCTATGTTATTCATTTGCTAATCGATCAGCTATGCTGATACAGTAATCAAACTTTGTCTGAAATCCGAGTTATGTGTAATTTGAATCATGTAATCATTGTCGTCGAAGATTGCACTTCAGTAGAGAATGTCAGGCGATTTTTAGCTATTCGATTATCCGGATTACAGTCACCGTACCACGCCAGTGGTAAGACCGCATAACAGAAAAGCGAGAACAAATTCCTGTTTAGATTGGATTTTAATTAACAGATCACAGAAGAGATTGGACATTTACCATGATTTCCTATTACAAGTAATAAGGTAAATTTTCTTCAAAACACAGTTTACCGGTAAAAATAATAAAATTGATACAGGGTGTCCGGGTTTGGGATGCTGATCCGTTAATGGGTGATTCCTTGGTTCATTCTGAGAAAAAAATCTTTTGTGGGGGGTCCATTTTTGATATCCTTTGAAATACATGGTGTTTAAAAAATTTGGTTCAGAAAAAAAATACACCCAAATATTACTGAACTTCCAATATATTCATCGGAGAGCAACCAACTTAGTCTTACCTTGCATCTGCATCCGTTTGAGAGCTATGGTGCGTTAAAGTAAAAAAAATATTTTTTTTTATAAAATTGAGTTTTTCTCAAAAAATACCGTTATATTTTTTGTATTATTTCCACTTAATTTTAATCCGCCATCTGCTCCCCTATACAATCCTCCAATACATTATTTGTACCATAGTTTTCTTCGTATTGCGTTTATTCTCAATCTAATTAAGAGATGTTATGGTTATAGTGTTAATATTGTACCAATTTTTTTTTAATCTGTAAAACAGTAGGCGATGATTATCAACTCATTTGTTTAAATGTTGAAAAAACAAAAGACTAAATATTTTTAGATTCAGTCATTTGTTTCGAGATATTATCTAGTGTTGTATCAGTGTTGTGAATCAAAATTTTAATTAATTTACTAAAATTAATATTATCATGGCAAAGTTCTCAGGTGAGGAGTACATTGAAATCCATTTTGTTTACCGATTTTGCGATGGTAATTCAGCACGAGCTCGCAATGAATATCAACGCAGATTTCCAACACCTCGCATTCCTGACGCAAGAATATTTATAAATATTCATAGGAGACTGCTAAATATCGTAACAACATCGAATACTCGGGCGGAGCCCCCCTATTCAGCCTCACCAAATCATTTGTATGTCGACGAAGATATAATTCATAATGTAACAGCAAATCTTTCTATTAGCATAAGGAGGCTCGCTTTACAATTGAACACCTCTCGCTATCGAATTCATCAAATATTGCACAAGGAGAATCTTCATCTATACCCATTTAACAACTGTTATTGATAGATCACACTAAAAGATTGGAGTTTTGTAATTTGTTGATGGAAAGGAATTTGGACAATGCAAGTTTTGTGAAACGTATCCTATGGACAGATGAATCTCAATTCACAAGAGATGGCATAACAAACTTTCACAATCTACACACGTGGGCGGCTGAAAATCCTCATTTGAAAAAACAAACATCATTTCAGCACCGATTCAGTGTAAACGTATGGGCTGGTGTAATTGGCGATAAGTTAATTGGACCATTCATATTACCACCGAGATTAAATAGTGAACGCTATTTACAATTTTTACAAAAAGATTTGCCAATCCTTTTTGATGATGTCCCATTTTAAGTAGATTCTCGCATACATACCAACATGATGGTGCAACTTGTCATTCCGATAATAATGTTAACAATTTTTTTAACGAAAATTATCCAAATAATTGGATTGGAAGAAATGGTCCAATTCATTGGCCTGCAAGATCCCCCGATCTTACGGTATTGGATTTGTATGTATGGGGAATGATGAAGGCGCTTGTATACACCAAAGAAATTGAAAGAAAAGAAGAACTTATACAATAAATACACACAGCAGCACAACAGATAAGGGAAGAATTTTTGAGAAAAACTCAATTTTATAAAAACAATTTTTTTTTTTTACTTTAAAGCATCATAGCTCTCAAACGGATGCAGATGCAAGATAACTACTACACGGAAAAAAATAAACTGGTCCTCAGCTAAGAAATGGACTTTTAATTCAAGAAAATGTACTTTTTCTTGATTTAAAAGCAAATTTTCTTATTCTTTTCGAATTTTTCTTTATTTCAAGAAAACTATATGTTAAAATGCAAACATTTATGAAAATATTTCAGAAATCATAATTAAGAATTTGTAACGTTTTCATTTAAAAATTTGTCTTAGGAAAATAAGTGATTTCAAATATGTTTTATGTGTTTTACTATGGAACGTTTGGTTTTTTCTTTGTATCTCATTCCCTTATAAAAAATTCCCTTATATCGTTTTTTAGAACTATGGCTCTGTATAATCAGAGCTTAATGTATAAATAAGAGCATCCAGTATCGACTGTATTTTTTACAAAGCTTAAAATAAGGTACAAACAATTTCTTCTTTACTATGAAACTATATGGGGAAATGGATATTTTCATTTCGAGTTTTAGTTTATTAGAAATGGGAGCTTTTGTTTTGTTTTTATACGAAAATGTTCATAAAATATGTAATTTTGTTTGATTGAAAAATCGAGTGTTGAAAATGTTTATTTCTTAGTGCAAATCGTCATGAAGAATAAAGTATTTTTAAATTTACAATATTGATGTTTTTGTAATATAACATACGTCATAAACATAACTCGAAATTTATAAACAATTCAATAATCATCTCTTTCATTGCCACCATTCAAATTTGAATTTGAATACTTTCTATGGTTATTTTGAATTTGCAAAGCATGCTAGATTGTTTTGATTTTTTGTTTTCTTCGCACTCATTGTAATGATTTATTTTTTTTTCTGTTTGGCTCTTTCTGTTTTTTTTTATTTTGACTGTTGAGCGAGGAGACGTGTTGTCTTTTTTTACCATTGGTTTTAGATGGGGATGTATGATGATGTCATTAAATTGAATTTTCTCCTTTTAATACATATTGTTATTGCTGTAGAATGTTTTTTAATTTAATATCCCTTATTTTCTTTTGATTTTTGCTGGAAAATAGGGAAATTTAAAAATATGTGTTTTAAATAAGTAAGTATTGAGTTGTTTGTTAGCGATTTCAGAAAAAAATATTTAACTGGGTTTTACTTTTAATTCAAAGGCAATCGCCTTGACAAATGAGAGGTGGATCAACACTCTCACGTGCAGGGTAGCAAAGCAGGTTTGGCCAAAACTGGACTTGCGGCGCTCCAAGGAACTAATATCCCTGGGAAGACAAGAAATAGGATGGGTCGTAGGGATAATGACAGGTCACTGCCTTTTTGGGGATTATGCGAGAAGGCTGGGGATACAGACGAATGACTTTTGTAGAAGTTGCATGGACGAAGAGGAGGAGGAGACTTTGGAACACTTCCTATGCTCATGTCCGGCGCTATCATACAGAAGGCATAAGTATTTGGGTGTGTACGGTATGGACAGCCTTTCGGAACTCGCGAACTGTGGAGTGCGAGATTTATTACGCTATATAAATAGCTCTGGTTGGTTTCAACGGGAGTAATGGGGAGATGGGATCCTGTGGTATCACAACGGGCCATTGCTGGCCTAAGTGTGCGATAGCAGCCACTTCAACCTAACCTAACCTAACCTACTTTTAATTCATGTTTTATCGTCAATTGAAATCGCGTTTTTTCATACAAACTCTATGAAAATAAATTAATTTTTAGTGTTTCTGGGCCCGATTCTGAAACATTTAAATTCATGTTATGTTATTTTATTTCCCCGCTTCCTATTTGAATTTGTATTGAAAAACAAAAATAACATAACATAACATACAATTTTGGAAGGCAGAATCGGGAATCATTTTTCACATGGCGGTATGGGCTCTTGTGTATGCTGTATCTAGCGGATCGTCGGTGGAGCCTATAAATCTGCTGGGGGTACTTGGCTAACCCACTGGTCCGCCAATTACGGGTAGTTGCTTTACCGGAAGGCCGTAACCGATACAGCGATTTATTGTGTAGCGGGAGGCGCCGTCATCTTCTAGCGGCGGTATAACCGTAGGCGGAATCCCGGTTAGTCCGTAGATCCACTCGGTCCTTGTGGTCGCTGAACAGCTCGAAGTCTCGGCTATCGGCGAGCCGTCGTACGGCGGCGGACTAAACGCGCACAAATAAACTCTAAATGCGCACAATAAAACACTACCGTCTTTTATTTTATATGATATTTATTCGTAAGTTTCATTCGAAATTGTATATTTTATTAGCTACCGGCGCTAATGTAACGCTAGGCGGGGTAGCCTGCGTGAAAGGACTGAATATAATACTTAGTACAGATAGAGCTGTACGTTGTTGCTCTTATGAAGGTTGCGCGTAAAGTTATTTTAAATTCACCTTTTTTCTTTCGTGTCAGCAAAACGAATTGTTTTACTTTTTCTGGTTTGCTTCTCTGATTCGTTTTTCTTATTCACGACGCCAGCTAACGAGTGTTTTTATTACTTTGTGGAATCGAACATAGAGGTCACCCGGTATAGGGAAAGCGATTTTGTCGTTGACAATACTGTCATTAGCATTATTATTTTGACAGCCTACATAACCAGTTTGTTCGCCGACGGAAAATTAAACTACCTTTTTATTTGTTTTGTGGTTGATTTTTATTTTTATTGATCGAACAGTTTGTTATGTGATGGTGCATTGTGTGTTGCTTATCACCACACAACCCTTACCAGTGAATTACCGATGAACGATATCCTTGAAACATGCTGGAGTTTTCGTCTGTCTCCCGGCTCGTGTTGTTGTTGGTGCTGGTGAGGTGGTGGCTACTGCATTTTTTTCCATGCGAGACTTATTGATGCCGCCTGTGGTTGCCGGTTTGTGGTGAGGTCCTTGTTCCCTTAGGTCGAATCTCACCTTCGTTTGCCGTCCTGTTACGGTTTGTGATGTGTCTCTGGCCACTGGAATATGTGCGTTCGCCGATGGCGTTTCCGTATCCATTGACGGTTGTTCGGCGCGATAGCTGTTTTCGTTTGGCTCATCGAGTAGATAACATGGCTTCAGTCGGTCGATAGAAACGTTGTTGAGTCGACCCCGCGTTTGCACCTGGAAAGCTTTTTCTTCCCTCCTTATTACCTGGTTTGGGCCCACGTATGGTGGCTGTAACGACCTTTTTGCTAGGTCGACCCTAACAAACTCATGAGTGCATGTGTTTAGTGCGGGTGCCACAAATGTTGTCGGGCTACAGTGTCTTGATGGGCGGTGTACGACGAATCCGGTCGAAATGCTGATGCAATTCCTTGATGAAATCGGTTTGGTGAGCTTAGAGTTTGTTCTCGGTTATTAGCTGGCTTGGTATCCTTATGTTTTCGCCATATACTAGCTCGGCTCAGGAGGCTTGTAAGTCCTCTTTGTACGCAGTGCGTAATCCGAGTAGTATCGTGGGTAACGCGCGTATCCAATCATCTCTTCCTTGGCACATGATCGCTGCTTTCAGTGTCCTGTGCCATCTTTCTATGAAACCGTTGCATTTCGGGTTGTAAGCGGTAGTTCGTTTACGCTCGTATCCCAACGTCTTGCCAAATTCGGCGAACAATTCCGACTCGAATTGTGCTCCTTGGTCTGTGACTATTGACGTTGGGACTCCGAAACGTGCGATCCAGTGGCTTAACACTGACCTTGCAACGGTTTCGGCCCGAATGTCCGGCACAGGAACTGCCTCTGTCCACCGTGTGAACCGGTCGATGATGGTCACGCAGTAACGGTGGCCCTCGGAGATTGGTAGTGGTCCGACTAGGTCCATATGGATTTCGTCGAATCGCTTGCTGACGGGTGAGAAATTTCCGAGAACGCTTTTAGTGTGTCTTGAAACTATGGCTTTCTGGCAGGCTATGCAGCACTGTGCCATTCGTCGTGTGTCTCGTTTAATGCCGGGCCATATATATTGCTCTTTCGTCATTTTTACCGATGCTACAACTCCGGGATGTGCCATATTGTGTGTAGTTTCGAAAACTTTTTTGCAGAAGTTCAATGGGATAAACGGTCTGGTTTTTCCCGTTGAAATCTCGCAGTGTAGTGTTTTTGCTGAATTAAATCTGATTGGAATTTGAATAAATTTTAACTCGCTTGAGACCTGCATCAATTCTCGTAGCTCTTCGTCTTTTTCCTCTTCCTGTGCATCCGCGATCTCGTCGTAATCAACTGTTTCGGGCAAATCGATCTGGTCTAATCGGGATAGCGCGTCTGCCACCACGTTCGCCGATCCTGCGACGTGCTGTATGTCGGTCGTGTATTGCCCGATGTAGTCCCGGTACCTGAATTGACGTGGTGACGCCTTTGCAAGGTTCGGCTGGAACGCGTATACCAATGGTTTGTGCTCCGTGTAGATGGTCAACGTTCGGCCCTCTATCAGTTGCTTGAATCTCTTGACGGCTGTGTATATTGCAAAGAGTTCCCTATCGTAGGCGCTTTATTTCTGTTGCGCGGGGGATAGTTTTGTTGTTGTTATTATATGACTGCTCCCACGGCAGTGTCAGAGGCGTTAACCATCATTGACAATGTTGCTGTTGCTGACGGGTGTACTAGCAGAGTCGCTTCGCTCAGTTGTTTTTTTGCCAATTTAAACGCGTCCTCAGCTGCTTTTGTCCATTCGATCACTCTCGTGTCGTTTTTTCGACTGCCTCTGAGGTATTCATTTAATATGGATTGGTTCCGGCTTGCGTTGGGGATAAACATTCTATAAAAGTTTATTATTCCCAGGAAACGACGCAGGTGGTTTACCGTTTGTGGTAATGGAATTTTCTCGATTTCTTTGACGCGCTCTGGTATCGGCTTTATCCCTGCCCCGGAAACCTCATGTCCTAAAAATATAATTTTCGTTTTTGCGAAATTGCACTTTTCAATGTTTATTATCAAACCGTTTTTGTTCAGCCGAAAAAAAATTTCTTCCAGCTGCTCTATGTGTTCCTCCATAGAGTGGGATGCTATGAGCACATCGTCTAGGTAGCTAAAACAGTAATCTAGCTCCTGAAAAACGGAGTGTATAAATCTGTGAAACGTATTTCCGGTGTTTCGTAACCCGAATGTCATGCGGACGTATTCATACAAGCCAAATGGTGTGGCGATTGCTGTCTTCGCGATGTCGCCCTCCTCGATCGGGATTTGATGGTAAGCTCTTACCAAGTCTAACGTTGAGAAAACCTGAGTACCCTCCAATTGTTGCACGAAATCCGTGATAAACGGAATGGGGTAACGGTCTGGCACTGTCGAGTTGTTTACTGCCATGTAGTCTCCGCACGGCCTCCACTCGCCGTTCTTCTTCAGAACGAGATGCAATGGGCTGGCTCATGGACTGTCGGTTCGACTGCAGATTCCCTGGTCTACCATATACTGAAACTCTCTTCTCGCGATTTCCAGTTTTTCGACGCTCAACCTACGTGGCGAAAACCGGAGAACCTTTTGTCACTATGTGGTGTGTGACTTGATGCAGAGGTTGTTGATGTATCTTATTCTCTGTTATCGGCCTAAATTTGGTCAATAATTTTACAATTCTCTCATCGATCCCGTTGTGTCCTATCACTCGTACCGTTGGTGCTACTTCTGTGGTTCTTGTCGCCACTGAGAAGAGCGTTGTGATAGGGTCGATTAACCTGCCGTATTGAATATCCACGATGAGACCCGTTTCCTTCAGAAAATCGGCACCGATTATTGGCATCGTGACTTCTGATATAATAAACGTCCACTGGAATAGTCATCGTAGACCCAGATCTACGATGATTCGGCGGTTTCCGTATGTCTTCAATTTTGCGCCGTTTGCTGCGTACAAAAAGAAATCCGTGTGCTGGGAGCTCGATCGTTATTGGGATACTGGCACGACCGATACATCGGCTACAGTGTCGATGAGATAACTTATGTTTGTGGATTTTGTCGTAGACCTTGAGGCGACTACTTTGACCTTGGCCGGGGCACGACGCCGTGTGGACCGGTGTCTCTATTTTTTTTTTCTTGAACTCCTCCCATTGTGGGCAATTTGGCCGACAATTCCGGGCTGACTCCTAGAACCGATGATGGTAGTAGCATAAACGCGGTTCACTTCGGCTGACTTCGAACGCGTCTTCGGCTCTGGTCTCTCGTTCTTTGGTTCATGTCCATTTGGTCCAATCGTTTTAGAATGGCGCTAATCTGATTAGCGATGTTGTTGCTATCCAGGTTGGTCGGGTTTGACGATGTGACGGCTAGTACGTGGGACTGTGTCATTGTCTCCAGTACTCTGGCAGCTAACTCTCCTAGCTTCGTAGCTGACAGGGATTCGGCGGTTGGTGTATCCACTGCTGGTTTTCAACTGGCGGAGCAATTGAGATGGCTTCATGTCGCCCAACTCAATGCCCCGCAGAAGGCGGTGAATTTGTGTCTGTCGCGATTCTCCCAATCTGTCGAGGATTGCTTTCTTGAGGTCAGAGTACGGTGTCTGCGACAATGGACCCACGATTATGGCACTGACTTTACTGCTTACTCGTTCGTTGAGGGCGCAGAGTATATGCTGGTATTTCGTGGTCTCACGTGTAATCTGGCTCAATTCGAATTATGCCTCGACCATATGGAACCACGATCAGCGGCTCTATTTACATCAAGATGGTTCTGGTATAATTAAAGTTGCTTTGATTGTACACGTTGTAATAAGAAAAGAGGCAAAATACGACTAAACAAAAACTGTATAAAACAAAATTGAAATTATGACCGACATAGAAAATTAACTATCACTGTGTTCAACAGTGTTAAGGGGTTTCGTAACTCTATTTCTTAGTTCTAAAGGTTGGCTTTGTGAGTTTTATTTTTGGCCAAAATTGAATTACAATTCCTTGGCAAATAATATACGACTTTTATAAACCCGATTGAGTATTTTTTCCTATGAGGGGCGCCTGAATTTCTTCCACAAAAAAAATTTGTCAACTTATTACCCTTTTTGATATTGTTACGAACTGGGCTTTTTGAGTTCGTCCGGATTTTGCAATTAAAAACACTGTTCGTTTATCTCACTTGACTTAACTTTATTCTACCCCCCTATTTAAATCTGTCCACTTGCCACTGGTGGGGCTATGACAACAAATTTATTTCCTTGTTTAACGATTTAAAGTAAACCAAAAAAAACTGATCTCTACTTGCTATCGGTCGTATCTAACATATATAACAGTTTGATACTGCTCTCGAAATTTCCTTTATTGCAGCATGGTCAGATTGTCATAACGTTTTCATTCTTGTTATTCTGTTTATGACCAATAATCATCTGTAAATATCGTTTATGGCCTGTCATCAAAATCATCATCATTGTTATTGTGTGTTGTTATTCATTTCATTCTTCGACTACTTACTAAATCACGCCTTCCTTCCTTTGTAGGTATATCTCTCGGACGTTCTTGTTTTTAATGTTACTCGATCTGATCATTATGAATTTGTGCGTTGGGATGTAAACCTATTTCGATGTCCACAATAAATAATTGTAATAAAAACATTGGCTACGACGAGCATCGAACCATCGACTTGATTTGCCTCTTTTGTTAATACCATACGCCAACCTTCTCAGCTATCGCCGCTCATAACGTGAGCTTGTTGTATGATGGCTAAAATCGTCACAATATTATTTTGCTTGCGAGAGGAGCTTTTTTCAATTTTACAATGGTCAATATTAAAAACAAACCACAAACTTGCATAACAAATTATTTTTATTTAATGTGAAAAAAACTTGCACTTAATTTTTGACTTACGAGTATTTGGGGCCCTTATAATTGTGCGGCCCGGAATTTTTCCCTCTTGTCCCGCCATCCAAATCTTTACTATAAAAAGACATTATTACTGAATTCGGAATTAGTCTGGAAACCAGATTAGCTACCTTAACATCATTGCCATATCTAAATATTGCTTATAGCGGAAAAATAGATATAAATATGTAGTTTAAATCTATTTAAATTACTAAATTTAAAATATAACAACAATAATGCTGTTTGGTTGATTTTTTTGTGAACATAGGCTACAAAATTTACTGGACTTTAAAACAGAACCATAGAGTAATTCGATTTTATAGATTTAGATTTTTCTTCTTGTCGGTTTTTCTTTATCGTGATAGAAAATGTAATATTTTAATACCGGTAAAGATATCACACCATACAAGAGAAAACCTAAGTCAAGTGTAGTTTATTGAAGTAGCTTTATATCTGATTTGCATCAAACGATTTTCTGCAGATGTAGATTACTCTAATCTCTACATCAAAATTTCATTTTTCTTTGCACACAATAAATAAATGTAATGTCATAAAACAGAAATCTGTACAGAAAAAAGATGCAACTCTACATTTGGTCATATAGAAAAGCCACCTTGAAAAATAGATTTTAGAGTTTGTTTCTTGGGTTATTATCTGTTTCATTTTTACAAGATTAAATTTTTCTCTATTCCTTTCTTCATCTTTCAAAAAGATCTTCAAGGAATCTTGAAGCATTTCAGCTAAGCTAAATAACTAAGCTAAATTTTCGAAATAAATTTGACGTAAAATCTAGTCAGGATAAAATGAGAAATGCTAAATTTCGCTTGCGATTTCAGCGAAAAAATAAAACATGTAAGTCTCTGTGGTTTCGTGGAGAATTGTGGCAACCGAGTTAAATATTAACTTGGCTGGAATAGCATACAGAGCCGTACACATTGGTCAAATGTTTTGAAATGCCAGCGACAGAATGAAGAACAAGAATTAAAATCTGTCAAATTTGCTAATAACTTTTAAATTGTTTATTATAAAATTTGAGTTTGGAATTTCTACACAAATGGTTGATTTTAAGATTTCATTTTGAATTTTTATAAAAGATCGAGTTACAATTACAATGAACTGTATTAAAACTTAAAATTTAAAAAAATAATTTTAAAATTCGATCGCCATTTAATATTTCAAAGAACAAAATAAGTTCATTTATTAGATTAATAATTAAAATATTAAATTCTAATTAAGATTTGTGATTTAAATTTTTATTTTGCCTTTCATTTAAGATATCACTGATAAAGCAATTAATGGATTTGAAGTTGAATTGGTACCTATAACTGAGACTTAGGCTGTTTTCCAATCACCGACTTATTGACTTATTCGAACTTATTCAAATAAGTCTGCTGAAAAGGTGACTTATTCTTTAGTAATTTTCCTATAGAAAACTTATTTATTTTTGGTGTCATGGAAACATTCTGTCTAATTATTGTGTATTTTCAAAAATTTTCAAAATAAGTCGATAAAAGCAATTGGAATGACTTCATTGACTTATTCAAGATGGCGTCAAATAAGTCAATAAATTTGAAATAAGTCGGTAATTGGAAAAGGGCCTAAGACTAAAATTAAAAACTGCTGATTCAACTTTTCACACAAAAATTGATCGGCAATAAACAAGTAATCAAAGAGGATGGCGATATACTTGAGCAAACTTCAATATTGGAAATCTTCGAAAAGTTCTCATTTATTGACCTATAAACTAAGTATGTTTTAGCAGAATATTTTAAAGGATATAGCGATCAAAGAAAATATTAAAGAAGATCGCTGTGGACGATTTCGGCTTGCCCCATTAGAACGAAGCTACTACTCATACATCCAAGAGACGCTTATCTATAAGATATTAGTTTATGAATTTTTCGAAATTGACCACCTAGTGTCTTTATTTTTATTCTTATCTAGCTATGCATATTATAATTTTGACAAACCAATTTTATTGAAGCGGATTTTATTTCAAAGTATGTACTGAATTTTATGTACGAGGAATCTTCCGTATATTGGATTGATTAAAATGATTATTTATGTTTATTTTATATTTTATTTTATCAATAATATTTTGATTAATTTTTTGTAAACAAATATACATTTTTTATCGTGGTGTCTCGACAAATATTGAAGGTTTTGTAATTAAAGAACAAACTACATTGCTTTCTAGATATAAAATTATTTTCTGAATTATCCCATTGCTCCAATTACCCTCAAGTCTACTTGACTTTAAGAAGTTACAAAACAAATAGCACACTGCTTAGATGAATGAAGCAGAGGGACTTTTTTTATCTAATTAAAATCGATGATGAAATAAAGAATTACACGCGTAAAGATATCTATTGCTAAATTGTTTTAAGTAGAGAAATCCGATTTTTAGAAGGAAAGGAATTATAAAAATGATCGATTATAAAATATATGGTAAGTTAAGCTCATAATTTTTGTTTATCAGAAATATTATATTTTTCGCAAAATATTATTGACGAAAGGTAGGGTTAACTTACTAACTAATGTCTTAAAACCAATTTGGCATACAAAAAATAAAATAAAATTTAATTACGTAAGTAACAGAATATTGAGTCACATGGAATATCGCCTTAAACATTTCGTTAGGGTTGTAAATAATTTAAAATTCCATAAGCCTGGAGTGTCACGCTAAAATTACAACATACGAATTAGTCATCAATTTTAAGGGTTATAAATTCCGAAATCATTTGTAAACTAATTAATTGTAATTTTTTTTCACTAATAATTAAAAATTCTTTCATACTCGTAAGTAACAACATAACAAGCAGCTAATGCGCGTCTCAAGCCACCTTAATCCTTTTTTGTTATTGGTCACTAGACTTAAAACTCCCATTCAACCACCCAGCCTTTAAACATATTGACCTAAATAACTTTTCCGAACCTACTTTGACAAAGTCGAGCCGCCGCCTCTCGATATACAATTATTTATTCAAATACGGTAGCGAAGATGTATTATTTTCGCGGATGTGTGTACAATTTTCACCAAAAATAAAAAAATTATTGATGAAAGATTTTGAATTGCGAATGTACCTACGTCTGTCTTGAAAATAGTAATTTTTCAGTAAAACTATTGAGTTAATAGCATTCTGTGCTATACATTTCTGCAAAAATTTATTATGTTTATGTCGAACTTTATAACTTGCAGGAATGTGTCCTATAAGCAATAGTAATTTTTCCTTTTGGCTAAGGTAAGTTCAGTTATTTTAAACTGAGCAAAAACACATTTTTCTTTTGCTTCTAGTCATAAGGTGTTCCATGTGATGAACATGCCAGTTTCTTGGTTCCTACCATTCAACGGTCCAGGAAGAAATAGCGGAACTTTGGTTGAAATTGAACGGCTGAGATGTGATACTGAAGCAATTAAAGTGCAGTTTTTTGTATAATGAAAAGACCCAACCCGTTTAGAATGCTTATTGTGAAAGAGCTACTGCCCAAAATAGAGTATGCCAACAGCTACTTAAATCAAAAACTAAATAAAAAAAAGTATCTCCATTTTTATCCCCACCAATTTTTTAAGCAAACCATATCTAATCGGCAATCAGCCTACATACATTTTTTGTACGCATCAACATATATTTTTCGTTTGCGTTTTCATTTATCGCCCTACCACATACAGAAATTTATATTTGCTGTTTAAATGGGGAAAAAAAGCAAATGGAATTGTGCATGCCAGCGACAAAATTAAGTGAGAGGAAATGAAGATGTTTCCAATTCTTCGAGCAAAATCTTATTTTAGCAATATTTAGAGTATAGAAGATCGCTTTTGCAATTGTGACTCTGGTTTAATATTCAATAAAAAAATCAATATTTTTAAACTAATTACCGAAGATTAAAATGATCAAATGAGCAAAAGCCAAGATTATTTTAAATTTGTTTTAAATTATTGTTCCAACAACAACTTTATTTTTTCAGTTGAGTTTGTTTTTGAGAAATTTAGCATCAACCAAGTTGAATGTCAAATCAAAATTGTAGATATTCTATGCATAAAAGTGGTTCTAAAAAATATCTAAATTGTAAGCAATTGGAGTGAGCGAAATAACTCTAATGTATTTTTGTCTCATATTATTTTGTATGTTATTATTTAAAATAAATAAAGGAGATTCATTCTGTATTGAGTATTAAGAGAATCAAGAAGTGTTTTGAGGAGTTAAGCATATTAGTCTGAGTGACTTTAATTTGAAATAAAGAAATTGCTTTGTGTGATTATAATTCGATTATAAAAGGTTTATTGTGTTTTAATCAATTTTTGGTGAACATTAAAAAACGACATCCTGAAATTTAAAAAAGACTTCTATAAAATAGTAAAACAATTTACAAATAACAGCAAATATTACAAATATCGGCAACTACCCAGAGTCTCGTGTAACGTGTAATTCCGAAAATATCGAATTTCGAAAATCTCTTCTCTGTAACTTTAACGTCAAGCTAAAATCACCAATAATTTAAAAAATAACAAAATCTTAAATAATTTCTATTACATAACACTTAACACCAAGCAAATGGGAAATCTTGACGGGAAAAATCTCGTAAAATATCGAAAATCTCAATGTATGTAATTATATCCTTAATACTTATGCAAAACATAAGTTTATTGATCCTCAATTCGTTCAGTATCGCATTTCAACAAATGGACTTACCCCACTTTCAAAATGAACGTTCCATATCAGATCTACAGCACTTTACAAATTCAGAGTATTATCTTAGTCATCTAGAATATAAAGGGATCTCTGGGAATCTCGAAAAAAAAACTCGAATGATCTCTTGAACCATCAATTCCATGCTATGTTAAATACAATCCAAACAAAATCTAATAATTTTGAAAATTTTGATTATTTTCGAGAATAAAAAACTATTTTTTTATATTCTCATACATTTGTTTCAAAATATTATTTATGTTGCCAATTTATTATTTTTGATGCCAATGTTTGTTGCCATAAAATTTTTTTTGGTTGCTCATTTAAATTGTCCCATAAAATAATACTTAATCCCAAACAAACCTCGAACGCGCGAGATAATAAGGCATATTGGTGGAATAGAGGTGCAATTATGCCAGGATGTCATCCTAAATTTGGACAAACGGAGTGATATGAGCCGCAGAAGCCGTGGTAAACATTTGACCAATATTGGGGCATATACACGATTGATGAGCAAGCAAGCAACTTTCATATGAAATAAACAAAATATTTGCGAACCAATAATCCATCGATAATATTCATTGTCTTGGTTGCTTATTTTACTTGCAGACTTAAAAAATTGTTAACAATTATATCGTTTTTTTGAAGTTATACTTCTTTGCGCTCGTTGTACACATTGGGATGGAGTGTTGGTCGAGAAACCGCGTCACGCTGTTTTGCATAGAAAAAATAAGGATTATAGTAGTAGGCTGGTTCGTCACGCTTTCGACTAAGCAAAAATAAGAACTGTATACTTAGCAGTAGGCTGTTTCGACTAAGAAATAAGAAAAAAAAAATTTACAATTATACGATTTTATATACTTAGCAGTAGGCTTGTTCGTTGATGTGCGTCATTCTGTTTTGATTGTTTGATTTTTTGATTTTGTTTTCTTATTCTTTTCGTGTGTATATTTTAGTTTTATCATCTCCACCTTAATTTTTTTTATAATATGTACGAGTAATACAATTTTGCTAATGTTCACTCACTATCAATTTTAGTTTACTGCTTAAGCATCAATTTAAATAATGTTTGCCTTATAGTAGGCTAAAAATTGTCAACATTTAAAACTTAAGTTAGTTCACTTAGTTTAAATTTTAGCTGATATTTTTATCAAGAGAGAAAACATAATTTATACTAGCGTTTATTTAGCGTATTAATTCGTTAATTAGATATTTTAATTTGTCGAATTATTGAAAACACAATATAGTTTTGCATAGGCTTTTGTTGATACATAGTTGGATATTATTAATTGAACGGGTAATCCATGTATTTGAGTAGTGTTAGGTAGCTTGCGTAAATGATAGGAACTAAAAGCAGTTTGTTTATCTAAGATACATAATATTAAAATCTTTTGTACGGTAAATTTATTGAAATATCTATCTGAAATATATGTCGTATCAGGTCATATTGTCTGTCTGTGTGCGTGTGTGTGAGCGAATGGCCAAAGAAGTTTAACTTCCACCGTCTACTCTGGTCCGACGCAGACCCAATTTTTTTTTTTGTAAAAACAAAACAGGTAGAAAAAACAAATTTTAAATTAAAATTTGGTTGGTAAAACTGGTCAAGTTGTTAAATTTTTCTACTTGCGATTTGCGGTTTACTAAATTATCGAGTATTTTCCCCATTATCTTTCACACATAATTGTTATCGATCAATAAGCATGATTCAATAAAGAAATCAAAATCATTACAAAGCAATAATTTTTTATTTACCCACTCTTGATTGGCCCACCCGTTAGATCGGAGTGGATTATGAAATCCGCTGAAAATGTATGGTGTGAAGTAGTGAATTTTGAAATATGACTACGTGAACACCTTTGTGGTGTAGTTTACTAGGTATTGACATTAAAACGTATTTTTTTTTGTTTATGCCAGATAGATTTCTTCATTTTATTATTTTTTTACATTTTATAGCAATATAATTCAAATAAATAGGAGTCAAATGCAAAAGCGACCAAAAAATAAATGTGCGTTGGAGATAAAGAATGTGGAATGTCAAATCTGAACACGCGTAGTAGGATCGTTTTTACAATACTACACTACGACCAGACAACAAGATATAATTTAAAATTGTTAAATAAATTCATACGATTTATTGCATGCTTGAAAATTTAAATCAGCAGCCAGAAGCCATTGCATTTTACTATTCTTATAGTAACCGGTTCCATCCACATCATTTAACGTTTCGTAATATGTACTATACGACGATAATTGTTGAGGCCGAGTCATCTTATAGTTAACTTTGGATCAACTTTTAGTTATCTATTTTAGCGTTTTTAATGCAAAGTTAACTTAGAGTCGAGTTTAAACCGGATCGAATCCAAGTTACAGACATAGAATAAATTATTCAAATATAGAAATAAATTATTCAAATTTAGCTGTTTTACTCCAAAAATTTCTAAAATAACAGCGTTTTATTTTATTTTCATGTTTAATTTTTTGTTTTTGTTGGTTTTCAACTCGTACAACTGTTTAAAGTGCATTTTTTAGAGTTAAATTAACTCCACATTTTTTTAGAATCAAGTCGAGTTAAATACAATGATAACTCGAGTCCGTTTATAGTGTAAGTTAACTCAGGCTAAACCCTAAGTATAAACATACCAATAGTTAGCGTTCCAATAATAAGCCACAAGCTCCTGTAATAACTATTAATTCCCTCCTCTACGTATAGAGCCTTGGCTGCAAAGCTGACAGATGTATGCACGGAATGATATACAGGCAGGACAAAAATTATCGCCCGATGAAAGTGATGGCTAGAGGTCTTCACCCAACCTGTAAAAGCAGGATATAACGAAAGACATTAGGGCTTCAAAATTGAGGATGCGGTAAATATCCTAAAAAAGAAAAAATTGTAACTGATCACGGGGTCAAAATCAATAACAGAGGGCTTCCATTGTTTATGCTTCATTTCAATAGCAAAGAAAAAGTGGATTTTTTTAATAATAAGGCAGTCCTTAACATTAGAGTTAGAATAGAAGCGTTAAGAAAATTCACAGGCTTGATGCCTCAGTGTAATAAATGCCAAGGATACAATCACACGCAAAAATATTTCAAACGAGAGCCTAGATGTGTGAAATGTTCGGGGAAACGTCTCGCCCAAGCTTGTATGTAAGTTGACAAAAATTACTCCTCCAAAATGCCTAAACCGTATCGGAGTGTATCCCGCTAACTATATAGAGGATGTGAAGTAGCCAGAGAACTTCAAAATCTGAGAAATAAAAACGACAGGGCTCGTGAGATGCTCAGTAATAGGACAATGTCCAAAAACCCATTGGTAGAACCTACCACAAACAAATGCAATAGCAGGCCGAAAAACATAATCCCGGTAGTATAACAGCGGGCAACAGTAAGTAACAAGGAAGAAGGCCAAAGTCTAATTCTTGAAAAAAATTAAAGAATATAGAAGCCTTAAACTTAAGGCTACTAAAACAAGAAAGAAACCTGAACGCTTTAAATAAGCAAGAAACAGTGAATGAAATCGCTTCTATGATGTATTAATCTATAAAGATAAATAACACACTCAAATCGCGAGTTGGAATGCAAATGGGCTATTGGAACAAATTCCAGAATTAACATTTTCCTTAATATAGAAAAGGTAGATATGTACATGCCTAATTTCAGAATCTCATTTGACAAAACATTGATTCGTTAGAATTCGAGGATACCACGCCATTCACGCAGTAGAAAAAGCGAGAGCAAGTTCAACCATATTTGTGAAGGAAATCATTAAAAATTACGAAGGAGTTAGAATTGAAAAAAAATTATGCAAGTATCCACCATTAATGTTCGATTAAATAATCAAAAGGCAATAAATATATGTATTGGCCCCCGCGGTATAATCTGAAATAAAGAAAACTAAGTTACGTTACTCAAGTCGCTCAGTGTTAACTTCATGACGGAGGCATTTTAATGCTAAAAATACATATTGGAGATCAAGACTAACAACCCATAAGGGTAAGGAGCTATTGCAGCTGGTCGCGCTTTAAAATGCGAGTTCCTGTCTGGAGGTAAACCAACATATTGGCCAGCGGATACAAATAAGACACCAGATTTGATAGATTTTTTGTAACAAAACAGATATCTGTAAACTACGAATTACTCGAAAACAGTGAACTCGCCTGTCATTATGATACTCAGAGATACCATTATCAAAAAAGAAAATTTGCCTACGTTAACAAATAATAAAACAAACTGGGATCTCTTCTGGAACCTAGTGGAAGACAATACTGAGTTACAAGTACCAATTAAAACTCCGGCAGAACTTGATGTTCAATTAGAGCTGCTAAACAACAGTATTCTATAAGCAATGTGGCAGAGTACTCCTCCTACTTGTAACCAAACAGAAAATCACGTCATCAACTATCCAAGTAGAAGTGAGAGATTTGGTTAGAGAAAAACGGAAAGCGCGAAAAATCTGGCAGAGGAACCGATCACCACAAAGCAATACATGACTTAATTATTTAAGAAACAAATTGAAAACCCATATCAAAGAAATCAAGAACAAATCTTTTAGCGAATACCTAGCAGGAATTTCTGGCAACAAGGACACTATATATTCCCTTTGGAAAGCAACTAAAGGTCTTAAAAGGCTAAAAGTACAAATAGCTCCTATCAAAAATGACGATGAAACTTGGGGTAGGAGTGCCAAAGAAAAAGTTGCATTGTATGCAGACTATCTTGAAGAAACATTTCAACCCCTTCCAAGGCAAACAGCTGAAGAAAATATAATTCCAGTAAATAAAGTAGATAACCTAAACATAAGACCTGTAGCATTACAAGAGCTAAAAGATGAAATTAATAACGATTAAGCTCAAAAAAATCCCCTGGTTAAGACCTAATCACTGTACTTGTAGTTAAAACATTACCAGAAAAAGGATTACGAAAATTACTGCAAGTAATCAACGCAGCGTTTAGATTAAAATACGTTCCATACCAGTGGAAGGTGGCAGAGGTTATAATAATTCTAAAACCTAACAAGCCGCCAAACAAGAAAACATCGTACAGGCTGGTTTCCCTACTTCCAACAATTTCAAAATTATTTGAAAAGCTACTACTCAAGAGGTTAAAATCAGTAATTGAAGTCAGAAAACTCATTCCTCCTCACCAATTTTTATTTATAGAGAGACATTCACCATAGATCACGTGAACAGAATCACAGATTTAATTGAAGATGCTCAAGTATCTTCTTGGACGTATATCAAGCCTTCGACAAAGTATGGCGCCGAGGCCTGGAATATAAACTATACTGAGATCTGCCGAAGCTGTTTTACCTGGTTTTAAAGTCACATCTAGCTGATCGACACTTTCGTGTAAAACATGAAGAGAAATACTCAGAACTAAAGAAAAGCCGATAGGCTGGAGTTCAAGCCAAGGAAGTGTTTTGGCCCAATACTCTACATACTTTATACGCCAGATGTACCAAGCACAAAAGGAACAAGTGTTGAATTCGCAAGAAATTCCACATGCAAACACAGCAAAATATTGTGACGATTTTGGCCATCATACAACAAGTTCACCGATAGCTCAGACGGTTGGGATGTACAGCAAGCAGAAAGTCGATGGCTCGATGCTCATCGTGACCAATGTTTTTATTGCTGTTATTTATTGTGGACATCGAGACATGTTTATACACTGACGTACAAATTCATACTGATCGAGTAAACAAGAAGAACGTCCGAGATATAGCCTACAACGGAAGGCCTTGGTTTAGTGATTGAAGAATGAAATGAATAACAACACAAATACATACACATCGCCCGTCGACAATGAAGAATGATGATGATTATGACACGCCATAAACGATATTTCCAGATGATTATGGATCATTAACAGAATAACCAAGAATGAAAACAATTTATGACATACAATAAAGGAAATTTCGTGAGCAGTATAAAACTGGTATATAAACACGACTGATGACAAGTAGAGTGCAGTTGTTGGTTTACTTTAAATCGTTAAACAAGGAGATACATCTGTTGTCAAAGCCCACACCAGTGGCAAGCGGACAGATTTAAATAGTGAAGTCAAACCAAATATTAAAGTGTATAAAAGTAAGGTGAAATAAAGTTAAGTCTAGTGACATAAAAAGTACACAGTATTTTTAATTACAAAATCCGGACGAACTCAAAAAGCACAGTTCGTAACAATATTAAGGAATGAACTTGATGTTAAAACCAAGTAGAAAGGGTATGTTAAAAAGATAAAAGAAGAGTTAAACATCAAATATAGAAAAAGGTATTGGCTCATAAAACGTGTATGGGCTTATGGTCTATACAACTATGGCGCTGTACCAAGAAAACTATTTCAAACTTTTCAAAATAAAGTCTTGCGTAGTATGGTCAATACACCATGGTACATAAGGAATGATAACCTTCATAAGGATCTAAAAATGGAATACGTCAGTGAGAAATTAAGAAATATGCGAGGAAACACATACAGCGTCTCAGTCAACATGAAAATGCGGATTTGCTTCGTATGCTGATCAACCAAAACCCAGTAGGGCGGCTTTGAAGAACGAAGCCCTTAGAACTAGGGCAGATAAATTAATGAAGTAACCGACCTGGAGCTAACCAATGGGTTATACTCCTCAAACAGTTAACAACATTTAATATAATAAATTACTAGATGAATTTGTATTCAGTTGTAATATTTGTTAAATAACAAAAAGAAAAATTTCATTGTTTAAATCGAATACCAAGAGTTTTACGAATTTTGCGATAATACCAAAGTTTTGTTTTCATGATCTAAAACAAATGAGGGTAACTTTATTAGGAAGGCCTTGTAATAAGCCCCAATTATGACATGTCTCTGATACATCTCTGTAATCTGACCAATCCTTATTAAAATGAACACTAAGGCGAATTCCACACCAAATAACTAAATTTGATAAACTTTTCACGTTTCTCTTAATTAATACAGATTTAAAAAGGCGCACATAAAATTGTTCAAAACGTTAATGCGCTTAACTATAGCTTAATCGAATCCCGAAATCCCTTTTTGCCGCCTTGACTGTTTGTTTAATAAATTGTATGGTAATTCTTTGTCGAACTCACGTTGAGGGTATTAATCTCAACGATAAATCGTCAAATCTGTTAATGAGGGTATTATGTGATTTTATTTAGACACAAGTATTAAAAAATACTATAACTGTATTTTATACTATTAATGCCTTCATGCTTCATCGATGTATTGATAATTTTTTTTTTATCGAATAGTTTATTTGATGTAAAACCCGGGTAAGAGTTCTGTTAATAAAAACATTCATTTTGCTCGTCGTATTCAAATGATGGTAATATTATTTGAAACCCCTTACATAATCACCCATATAAGTAAGCCACGTTTTTCAGACAAATTTGTAATCTGACCAATTCTTAATAAGAGAAACATAAGAGTTCATTTAGTTTCCAAAACTTTATCTTCATCGTCAGCAAAAAATGGATATCGGTCATCGTATTCTAATGAGGGTAATTTTATTTGAGAGCCTTTGCAATAAGTTAATACCTATATGTATATACCACGCCTATACATCTCTGTATCTGGCCAATCCTTAAAAAGTGCCCTCTAAAATTCCATTTAATTTGCAAAACCTTCATCTCGAGTTGGTCAAATGAGGGCAATTTTATTTGGGAGCCCTGCTTTAACCACTCATACTTGCCATATCTCTCTGATTTCTCAAAAGATATTATGGTTTCCTGGTAAAATTCCAACTCATTTTTGAATATATGAGAAAAATTCTTTCGATTCACTTTATCAATTTTGTTAAAAACATCTTTTTTTATTTAAAACACAACTTTTATTCATCATATAATAGATAGTTACACCAAACTCGTTATGCGTTATGCGCTGTTTTTAATTATACATATTTTAGCCGATTTTAACTGGTTTAACTCTTCTTTGAGAAATATGTTTAAATAAAACAATGAATTTTAATAATACAATACCGTGAAGTTACATACAAAGTTCAACAAATAGGGCCACACTGCGCCAAAAATATCCCAATTCAAATAAAAATTGAAGTTCAAACGTAATCTCAAATTTGTTTTATTTGAGTAAGTTCGTCGTTTGTATAAACCTCAAAACATATTAATTAAAATGGCAAAGGAAGTTTATAACTTAACTGAACCCAAAAGTTGCGGTTCCTTTTCCTAACGTAGATTATGTAAACCCTACATAAAATTTTCATTTTATTTCACCTTGAAATCATCCTTTTTTTAGTTTTTAATCAAACCAACCAACAACAGTCAAAACACCAGTTTTGAATGTCAAAAAACCATTATTTGACAGTACTATAATATGAAGTCAAAGTCCGACGTGTTCTTCTTCTTCGTTTAATCAGATAACCGCATCAAAAAATTTTGATTTTGCGACAAATTCCTGCTGCCAACTGTTTTACCAATACATGCATTTTTTCCTATTTACCCGCCATATTTTGTCGGAAACTTCAAAGTCAAAAATGATTCGCGTATTTTCTTTCACAAATTGAGTTTTCTTCTCCAAGCTGAGAAGAGTCGTCGCAGTCATGCAGCCCGTATAACCACGAGTTACAACTCCTGTACATGACCTATAACGAAGTATTTATCTGGATAAAGAAACATGCTGTATGTATGGTACAGGATTTGTAGATTTGGAGTAAAGACTATCTTTACTACAACTTCAACTTTGCTACAGTTTCTATTTAGACTCTTCAAACTTTTCGTGTACATGACCTGTAAAGAAATCTTCATCTGGATAAAGAAACTTGCTGTATACGTGGTACAGAAATTATAGATTTAGAGTAAAGATTATCTTTAATCAAACTTTAACTTTTCCACAGGTTCTATTTAGTCTCTCTAGAGTTTTTTATACACATATTATAGGTTACCAGATATCAAATGTGATAAAGGCTCAGTTCAGATTAAATAAAGAATTTTAATATAAAAAAAATAAGAAAAATTAAAACAATTATATCCATATTTTCTTATTATTTGTGGTATTTCATTTATTGATGTTTCTCATATTACTGTAATTATTCATTCCATTCTCAATATATCTCAGAAACATAGTAATTTTACTTTCCGTAAACTCCTTGTGTGAGGCTTGAACCCGGGTCTGGTTTTTCTCGTTCCATCGCTCTATCCGATATACCACAATGCCCTTGCAAATTTCAATGTATTATATCCTTTAAACTGAAAACTGTAGGTACAGGTTATATACAGGCACTGAGAAGATGTTTGCTTTACAAATGATTCATGTTGTCAAATCAAATGTCTTATTTAGTACAGGTTTTTATAGAGATTCTGTATAGGTACATTCATTATTTTAATTTTGAATGATAGCAGCATTTCATTTTTTGTACTACACTAAAGATATGTAATATGTATGTTTCTTATCAAAAAAATAAAAACTTAGTATAGAATAAGGCATTGCTAATGTATCGAAATTTATTTACAGCAATACATTTCTAGGGATTACAAGAAACTAAAGGTGCTGTACAAATTTTTGGGGATCTGTATTTGTGGTTATACGGGAGAACCTAATATTCAGTAAAGTTACTGCACAGAAATCTTCATATAATATTTACAGTATCAGTATTGAAGTGACGTGGAAGAAAATTTTACATGAATATACGATTTGTATAAAGATTCTATATAGATTCTTTATTTTTATTTTAAACTGCAACTTTACAGTATTTCTTCAAATATACTGTATTTAATTTACGTGTCTAACCAATAAAGCAACCGAAATATAGCATAGATGTCGAAATTCAATTACAGGAATAAATTTACAGAGAGTATGCAGATACGAATTTTCTTTTCCTATAAAGGTAATCAAATAAAAATACCTACTGTATAAAGTTTTGGAGATCTGTACTGGTGGTTATACGGGAGGATACAACCACTAAGATATAACGTCGCTTCCAATTAAGAGTATTACATCTGCAAATCATTAATTTTTTTGAAGGGGCGTGTCAAGTTTTTAATGTTAAATTTGGCCTAATTTTTTTAAATAAAATTCTTGCCACACTTTTTGTGAAGGACTTTATTTAAAAAATAATTAAGTCGAAATTAGCATTAACAATTTTAATGCCTCTCCAAAGTATGCTACAATTTCGGCAGGTAAAGGACTAGTATTTTATGAAATTCCGTATATCTCAATTCAAAAGATTCGAGATTTTACTAAAATATTTTAAGTCGTTGGTGGTACAGTTGAGTAGCAGCGAGTCAAACAAAGTCACTTTTAATCCGAATAACACATACTATTTTTTCTCCAACGAAGAGTTCATGTCGTGTCGGTTGTATATTACTAATTATACGAGTAAGTACAAATTATGTACATAATTAAAACTTCCAAATTTAAATTAATTTTGTTAAAATATTTTTTGAAACTAAGGAGACCATGACTTTTGTGTGGTTTGATTATTGCATTGTATTTGACGCGTACAATAGTCAAACCAAATAAAAGTCATGACCTCCTTAGTTTCACAAAATATTTCAACAAAATTAGTTTCAATTTTGAAGTTTTAATTACATAATTTGTACTTACTCGTATAATTAGTAATAAACAACCTACACGACATGAACTCTTCGTTGGGGAAAAAATAGTATGTGTTATTCGGATTAAAAGTGACTTTGTTTGACTACGATGCGCTTCGCCTCGCATGCAAATATAATTGCTCGTCAAACAAAGTATCACTTTTAATCCTAATGACACAATGTTTAAGATAGGTTTAAAAACCATTCCATTTACATTTATTGTGATTTGATAGGTTAGTTAAAGCTTTATTTGCCAAAAATATGATTTTTTTTTTTGTAGGACGACCACTCACGTATTACCCTCATGAGTGGTGTCATTAATTCATTCGACGTAAAAAGTTTTTTTTTCATCCTCATTTCCTTTTTTAGTCCATTATTTTATTCGCAATATTCAGAACGTATTATATTTGAACTACGTCGAATGGTGGAATAAAAAGAATATTCTTTCATTTTACGTTTTGGAAATGTGACGCATATAATTTATATGATTAAGTTGAATTAAATCGTATTATGGAAAATGAAATTATTAATTATGATAAAATAACTTTTTAAAGCGCGAAACATTAAATAAATTTATATATAGAAATTATGCACAATTTTTGAATTTTTTTTAATTTTATTACTAGATAACAGTTTTAAATGAAACATGGGGATATAATCAATTAACATTAATTCTACATTAGATATTGTAACGAACAAACAATTAATTTTATTAATAGGATTTATTTAATTTGTTTTCTAATTTTAAAACTGTCTAAAATGTATTCCAATTCATTCGTTTATTAAATCACGTGCTTTTTCGTGGCCACGTGATCAATATTCCATTTCTTCTATTCCTTCTGTTGAATGAATAAACGAAAACACTTCACATGTTGGCATGCGCAGTTAAAATTGGTTTAGGTTTCATTGAGTTCAAAACATATCGGCGCTGACGAGTGTTGTTTCCAAGAACAGAATTAGGTTTACAGATACATAAGTAAAATATTTGGATAGAATAAAAAGAGTATTATAAGTTGAACAAAACCAAAATTTTTTATTCCATTTTAGAATTTCGGTATTTAGCGCTAAACATACAGGAAAATGAAAGGAAATTAAACAACAAAACAATTTTTTACGACATACGATCTATTTCCAGAAGGGTTTAGCAAATATAATGCAACAATTTGAGATTTAATGACAACAAATTAAAACCGTATTTCTATTCGAGTTTCAGTGGGTTTACCGCTTTAAGCGCTAAACCCAATGAAAAATGAAAAGCAAAATAATTGTTTGCATTCTGGATCTTTAACTTATTTATGTACGGTACTTTTTTTAGTTTAAAAAATCCAAAACAGTTTTTATTGGGTCAGTAAATTTTAATTAAATTTTTTCTGTCAGAAAAAGAAATTTCTGTACGGAAAAACTAAAATTATGTTTTCTGAGCCAACTATTTTTTAATTTTATGCGAAAAGTTTTATTTAAGAATGATCATAAAACGTTGAAATTCAGATAAGTTAAAATCGATATTCTATACTTTTGAATATTGGAATCTAAATTTTGAAATATACATTTTCAAATTTCGTTAATTAAAATGCAAATTTTTTGTAGGTAAATTAACTATATCATTTGTTTAAAAATCGATACTCTATAATTCCTAGAATAATATTTTGAAATTACTAGAAAGTTTAAAAAATTGAGATACTGTTAAGTTCGAACTGTTCAAAGTTTCCCAACTTTTACAATTTAAATTGAGACTTGGGTAAGTTCGGTTTGAAATATAAGAGCCGTTAATTTTGAAAGTGGTGCAAGTCCATTTTTCAAAAAATTTAAGTTAATGATAACAATAGACAAATAAAAGTATAATCTTTCTAACGGTAAACAATTTATAGTCAAAATTAAAAAAAAAAAAATCCCTAATACTTGTTGAAAAAATAAGAAAATTCAAAATCCCGAATATTTTTGCATTTATTGTTTCTCTATTCCTTCATTTTCTCGTTTCAACAAAATGTGGACATGCCCCACTTTCAAAATAAACGCCTCATATATTCAAAATTCAATTACACATTAAAATTAGATTTTTTAAAAGTTGCGTTCATTAAAAAATTGAGTTTTTAAGACTTGAAAAAAATTTGAATTATGATTTTCATATTTAAAATTTGGAAGATTTGTTATTAACAATGGGGTGTTCAATGTTAATTAATGTATGTACACATACGGTTATAAATTTAGAAATTAGATTACTCGTAATTGATTCTCTGCCTTAAATTTCTAAATCATTATTGGACGATTTTTGAATATAACGAAATTGATATCCTTAGAATAAACGATAATTAATTAAAGCATTATCATTTGACGTTCTCATTTGAATAAAGCCTGACATTTTTCGATTTTGAAAGTTGCGAATTAACTACTGCAATAACTGCTCTCGCACTATTTAATATTTTTAAACCGTTTCCATGGATTTGTCAATACAATACGACAATCTAAAAACTAACATCGGCTAAAACCTTCCAAAATCAATGCGCTCGTATGGAAGTATTGTCAGCCTGAAAGTATTCGCTAGTTCTATAAGCTAATGGAGAATATGGAGGTGGATGGTTAGAAAAATATACTAGAAAGGGTAAAATTTGCAGAGAAACAATCACTAATTGAGACCACCAAAAAGTCTCGGGTTTATTAAAGTATTCTAGATCAATCTATGATCGAATGCCAACCTTCTAATGGTACAGTTAAAAAACCCTTATATTACAATAAAACAAAAAACTCATGAATAAATTAATTTTTTGAGCATCGGTCATTTTATTAGAAATCCTCTCACGTAGCTTGAACCAACAAAATTTCAATTACAACAACAAGGACTGGAATGTGTTGTATTGTTATCAAACAAAAAATTTCTGACCTCATCCAAATAATGTTCACTGTAAATTAAAAATTTATAATTTTTTAACACTAGATTGGCCAAAGAAGTCGTTTTGACTGCTTTTCAATTTCGTTTAGAAAAAATTTATATTTATTAAGATGCAATTTCCTGGAATTTTTCTGACTTTGTGTACTTGATATGAATCCATTTATTAATAGTTGAATTTACCTTCCTCTCCTCTGTGTTTCTGATATACAAATACACTGCGCCAATTAAAAAACGGAACAGAAATTTTCTTCAAAAAAATACCCCGATTTGAACGCTTGTATCTTGGTGAAATAACACCTTTCAGAAAAAAATTTTTGTTTTTAGTTGAAGGAAATTTTGTTTTCTTTTCGATACTGGAAACCGATTTATTTTATTTTGTTTTTTTATGACTTTTTTGAGTAAAACAAAAGGTGTCTAAAAAAAATAAAAATTTGCTGCTGTTTGAAACTGTAGACGAACTTGCTCGATATTTGATTCAAAAATCCAAATCGGCCATTTTATAGAGAATTTAGAAACCTTGCAAAATGATACTAGGAAATTTTCTGTGCGGCCACTCCTTATCGAGTTATTGAAGTTTTAGTGTGTTAAAGTTTTAGTATTAAAGTGACTTAACATTTTATCGTAGAGTGCTAAGTTTACAAGAAAAAATAATTTACTTCTACGCTTTTTGATACGTTTTCTTTAAAACTTCAATAACTTTACAAGGAGTGGCCGCACAGAAATTTTCCTAGTATCATTTTGCAAGGTTTCTAAATTCTCTATAAAATGGCCGATTTGGATTTTTGAATCAAATATCGAGCAAGTTCGTCTACAGTTTTAAACAGCAGCAAATTTTTATTTTTTTTAGACACCTTTTGTTTTACTCAAAAAAGTCATAAAAAAACAAAAGAAAATAAAACGGTTTCCAGTATCGAAAAGAAAACAAAATTTCCTTCAACTAGAAACAAAACTTTTTTTCTGAAAGGTGTTATTTCACCAAGATACAAGCGTTCAAATCTGGGTATTTTTTCGAAGATAATTTCTGTTCCGTTTTTTAATTGGCGCAGTGTATAAACGTACCTAAATATATAACCCAAATGCAGTCATTTTGACTGCTTTGGAAATTTAATTATTTAAATGAATTTTATTATTGAATTTCGTAAATTTTAATAATTTTATAATTCATATTTCATTTTTTCAAACTCCCATTACAAAAGTCTATAAAAATGTTGATTTCAACACGCATTAGATAAGTTGTATTTGCTCAGTAAACAGCCAGTAGTACTTTTTATTCTTTTGTTTATGCAGTGAAAATTATTCTAACAAGTTAAAAAAAAATGTTCATTTTATATTATTTGAGCCCTAAATTCATGGAAGGCATGTCGGATAGAAGTGATTTATTGACAAAACTAACCAACATAAATGAAGAGTGCTCCAATATAGAATCAGATGCAATAAATTTTGGACTATCATCTAAAGATGAAACGTTTCACATTCAAAAGGACGCATATGAAATTGAAGGTAGCGATGAAGAATCGACGAACGATGATGATGAAAATGAAAACATCATCAATATGCCCAAAAGGAAGATGTAGAATGAGAATTATTTCCTGATAAAGAGGCTGAAATCACGTTTCGAAACTGCGGCTGATGGAATTGTGTGGTCAAAATTTGAAGAAGGTGGTATTCCTGGAAGATCGCCAACTGCATAAATTAGAATGTGAAAAGGCCAATAGGCTTCGCAAAAAGGAATATTATGGCAGATAATGCTACCAGTGCATTTTCGTTGATAATAGACAACAATATGATAAAACATATAAGACAGAAAGCATAAGGTCGCAGAGATTTGGAAAATGATTGGACAACATCATTATCATAAATGCTTGCATTTATTGGAATTTTATATGCCCGTGGAGCTTACGAAGCTAAAAATTTAAAATTGTCTTATTTGTGGTCAGCAAAATGGGGTTCTGAATTTTTTAGGAAAACAATGGCCAGAGAAAAATTTAAGCAGATTCTTCGATTTATACGTTTTGATAAAAAAAACCGAAATAAGTAAGCGCATACAAACAGATAAATTTGCTTTAATTTCAGAAATATGGAATAAGTTCATTGAAAACAGTAAGGATTGCTCTAAATTAGGGCAAAATATAACAGGAGACGAGCAATTAGTATATGCCTAATAAACCCAATAAATTTGGTATTAATTTTGGCTTGCATCAGATGTTAACACCAACTATGTTTTGAATGGTTTTCCTTATTTGGGGAAAGACGAACAACTACCATCGTCAATGCTGCTCCGTCAATACGTTGTTTTGAAACTTGTCCAGCCTTATTTAGGTTTTGGAAGAAATATTACGACCGATAACTTTTTACTAAGTAGTATAGCGTCAAAATTATTCGCTAAAAAAACAAAGTGAGCAAACAAAATGGAACTACCGAAAGCAGCCTATCAAAAGAAGGATAAATTGCCTCATTTTTCCACCCTGCTATATGAATCAAAGAATTGTGTTCTTACAATATATAAAAGTAAGCCAAAGAAAAGAATGATTCTTCTAAGTTCTAAGCATAAATTTGTGAAAATTGATAAAAAAATGCTACCAGAATCTATTAAATATTATAATAGCACGAAATTTGGTGTTAATTTGACCGTGCAGATGGCCAGAAAATATACAGTAAAAGCTAGTTCTCGTACATGGCCCCTACATGGATCCTAAATAGAGAAACCACTGGAATACAAATACAAAGAAGATTTCTTGTTTGAATTGGAAGAACAGCTTTCCACGGAATATAGGAATGCAAGACAGAATTTACCAGAACCTGAACTCAACAAAGGTCAACTAAACAATTATCAAATAGAAGCCATCCTAACAAACCCAGAATTTGTCAAGCAAGACTTTGCCATAATAACAAAGCAAATAATATTTGTGAAAAATATAAATTATATCTGTGGCAACAACTAAAAACCATTTAAGTCAACTTACGTCTAAATCGAGTTTGTTTGTATTAGATTTGAAATGAATATTGTTGAATTCATATTCTGTCAAAATTTCATACATCTGAGGTTACTAACACCAAAGATATACCCAAATGAAAAATCACTTAATTACGATTTTGAAAATATGTAATGAAAACCGAAAAAAAAACACTTAAGTCACATTTTTAAAAATTAAATTTAAAATAATTTTACAAAGTTGACCTAAGCGATTGAACAAAAATAAAAATTAGTAGATTTTGGATTTTAAAATTTGTGAATAAAAACTTAAGTTGTTCTAAGTGCTTTTTTAACTTAACTTATTGTTCTACATTTTTTTAATACATTTGAAAATTAAATTAAGTGATTATTCATTACATAAGTGGTTTTTTCAAATTGACGATTTGATAAAGTTTAACGGTAAGTTGAGATGTGTCTTGATTTACTTAAGTTACATATTTCTCATCTCAATTGCTACCATCAAAATCATTAAATCTCAGAAGTACGTGTAGCGAGAAACAAGTTGTTAATACTACTGAGCCAAACTCATCACTTCCGTATGGAAAGGAAAAACAAGAACAAGACGCTAATAAAGGTTAGAAATTTTACTTAAAAAGTAGTGCAGTTAAAATAAAATAAATACATAATTGTTCAACAGATCAGATACTGCAAAACCGCTTTCAATGGACACTTCAGAAGTATTTCTATCGCCTGTAAAAATATATAATCTATAATAATCAAAACAGAGAACCGGATGATAGCGAAGTTGAAGATAATGACGATAGTGATATTGATCCAAATTATTCACCCGAGTTATCAGTTAATGAAAGTGAGTCTGACGAGGAGGATCTAATTGTAATGGGAGCGCAATTGAAAAGAAATTTAATGCCGCCAATTAAACAAGATCATTCATCACTTGATATGTCAAAATCAAAGCTTATAAAACTAAGACAAAAAAATCGAAACACGGGAAAGGAATATAAAACTGGTAAAGGTCGAGTCATCCGAGAGAGAATGTGTCAGCCTCCCGAAAAATGTAGAAAAAATTGCGCTGGTCGTATTTCCTATGAAAGTCAAAAACAATTGTTTCACACATACTGGAATTTAGGATCCTATACATCGAGAATTATATACTTGGCAGGATTAATTTCTATTGAAGAACCAAAAACGCGAAGACAGGTTAAAAGTACCGTTTGTCCTAAAACTAGAAAATATTCTTGTATTTATCATCACAAGATAGGCGTTGAAAATATCGATGTATGCCAAAAATGCTTTCGAACAACATTTGATGAAACGGATAATGTTCTAAAAACTATATTAAAAAAGAAAATGAGTCTAGGTGAAACTAGATCTCTATCTGATTTACGAGGTACCTATTCGCCACATTCAAAACTTTCTGATGAAAAAATTATTGAAGTAAAATGTCATGTAAACAGTTTCCCTAGCTACGAAAGTCATTATTCCAGACGTCACACCAAAAAACGATACTTTCAATCTGATTTAAGTGTCGCAAAAATGTACAAAATGTATAGAGAACAATATAGTAACCCAGTTTCATTGACAAAGTACTCTCAAATATTTAAAGGTTTGTACTATCATATAATGCATTATACAATTTAAAAACTTATTTCTTATTCCTTTAATTTTTTAAGACATGGGCATAAAATTCAAACAACTACAGTACTTGTGAAAAATTTAAAATTCAAATCCAAATATCTACTGATGATGCACCGTTCGAAATGGTATAATACAACGCCTGAAAATTCATCACGAACAATCGGATGTTTTTGCAGTTGATTTGCAACAATGCTTGCCAACACCGTATTTGGAGAATTCACTATCCTTTTACAAACGTCAACTTTGGGCATTTCACTTTACCATTCATGATCTCGTTACCAATCAACCCTATTGTTACATGTGGAGTGAAGTGAATTCGGTTGGGATCAATACAAAGCAGGTTGTGTTATATAGCGACAACTGTACTGGACCAAATAAGAATTCCATGGTTTTAGCGATGTTTTCTCTATTACTTTCCAATTCTGAACATTTAGAAATAATTGATCATAAGTTCTTAATAACAGGTCACACTCATATGGAGTGTGATTCAGATCTTGCTCTTATAGAAAGAAAAAAGAAAAGAACGTCAATAAGCATCCATATACCACATGATTGGTATTAATTCATCCGAACAGTGGGCACAAAGCATAACTTTTCTGTAACTCAAATGACTCCGGATAAGTTTTATGACTTTGCAAAGATTCTTGAAAGTAAATTTATGTTGCGTAAGCTCGACAAAGAAAAAAATAAGTTTATTTGGCGAAACGTCCAATGGCTGCGATACACAAAAAATTTTGGAACAGTTTTATATAAGAATTCATTAAATGAGGATGAACCATTTAAAACTCTAAACATTAGACGTCGTGGAGTGAACAAAGTATCAATTTCGGATGTATCTAGGTGTTATTCAGCTCCGTTAAAAATAAGTAAAGAGAAGAAAATGGATTTACTTGGATTTACTGCAATTTATTGATCCAACGAAGCAGATTAAGAGTTATTGCAGTAAAAAATGATTACTTACACCCTGCGCCATTGAAATGTTCGATTTCGATTATTTACTATTTCATGCAATTCTCTCCTAGATTCGCTATTTTTTTTTTTGTTTTTGAATTTTTCAGCATATTTCACGCCTTATTAGGTATTTAAAACCAAACTAAGGGTGAAATATTCATTCGGTTTCAATTAAGAGTCAAAGAGTTAATTTTATAAAGTGTCGCTCTAAATTAAATGCTAACGAAAAATCCAAAATTTTGCAAGCAAAGACAAAAAGTACACACATTCACAAATTGCAAGAGTAATTTAGTGTAACCAAACAGCAGTTAGAAAATTTTTAAGGCACTATTCCGAAAATCAAACGATAATTTGGCTCTGATGCAAAGAGGAGAACTTCTGTTTCAACAAATCGAATTTCAGATATTTAGATCTTAAGCAAAGGTTTGCTACGGCTTTGGAGCTGAGAAGTTATCTCTAATAGCAACAACCGACACTATTTCAGTTCATACTATTAAAAGGAACTTGGTTTATATGCTTGTCGACCTGCGAGAAAATCATTACTGACAGCAAAAATGGCAGCTGCAAGCCTCAAATTCGCAATAGAATGAAAAAACTGAATGCCCAGTGACTGGCGTTGGTTCATATTCTCGGATAAATCCAAATTCAATATCTTTGGACCCGATGTAAGGACAAGGGTTCGGCGACGAAAAGGCAAACGGTATTTAACAGAATGTATTTCGCCGACAGTGAAAAATTCACCATGTGTTATGACCTGGAGAGCCATAACAGCCTTTGGAGTTTGATCACTAAGCCTACTGGAAAGTTCAGAAAGCGGAGGAAATTATAAAAAAATTATCGAAACCTGAATCGTGACTATTGAGGACCTGACTCAATACATCGATATTCCACTCTTCCAGGACGATTACTCTCCGCGAGTTATTGATGTTATTTGTGAAGTAAGAATGCTTAATTTTAATGTCTATTTTGTTTAGGTAGCCGAATTTAAAAATAGCTTGGTGATTGAGTCGTTATCCTGGACAGGAAATAGCCCTAACCTCAATATTGTTGAAAATATTTGGTCCTTCATGGGAAAGAAGATTACAAATTACAAGCTGAAAAGTGCCAAAGAGCGGAAAAAACTTATAGAAAAAGTCTGGTTTGAAGAAATAACAATATATTATTGAATCAAACTTGAGAATTCAATGCTGATCGGGCTTAAGGCCATCATAAAAGCCAAGGGCTGGGTTATTAATCATTGATTTTAAAAAGTTCAATTTCTCTCAAAATATTTTGGTTGAGATGAATTATTTTATTTCTGTTAATTCTTATTTTGAATAAAAATTACCATTGTCAACAAAAAACTATTTTTCAATTGAAATAACTTTGTTAAAAACACAGTAAAGACCTACCAAATTGTTACGAGGTAGGGCGGTAATATTCCTTATCCGACGTTATGTTGGTCTAAAATGTCGGATTACCGTTATTTTTATTTGAATATATTCGGAATAGTATAAAAATTGTTTTGATAATCAGAATCTATCATTTTTGCCAGCTACTTTTGAAGCAAACGGTGGTATTTCCAAAATATACTTTAAAAATTCAAACCGAACATTTCAATGGCGCAGGGTGTATAATGAATTTTGTTTTTTTTTTTATTTGTGAATATATATTAGTTTTTATGGTATTTTAACTTAAGTGAATTCTTTGAATATTTTTATTTTAATAAATAAACTTAACTGAACTTAAACCCTTTATTCACTTTGTTTCAGTTTGGAAAAATCAATTATGTTAACTTAAGTAAACTTTTATATTTACTTTAAGTTTAGTACAACCACTTATGGGAAATAAATGAAAATTCTCATAAAACTGGGAAATATTTTGAAAATTTTAAAATAGTTTTAAAAAGTGGAAAAAAAATTCAAATATTTTGATATATTTACAGTTTTATTAGGTTTTGAAATTTTTTTCAAAAACTACAAAACAACTTGTTTTTGCTCTACTGAAAATCGAGTATTTCATACATAAGTGGTTTTTTGTTGTTGCCACAGATATGTTTGCGGGAAATGTACTAAAAAAAAATTTCTACTTTTATTTGCATACCGACACGAGCTCATAGGAGAGAGTCGTAAATCATCTGAGTGAATAACAGCCATTATATGCGAGTAGAATGCGATACTTTGTCAGTTTGTGTTATAATCAAACCTGCAAATATTCATAAAATAGTGTTCGTCGACATTTTGACGCCACAGTTTAATAATAATGAAAATGGCAAGAGACTACCAGATAAACTAGCAGTGAATAATGGATATCATTATAATTGATAAAACCCACGTATAATGAGTATTATTATACGTTAGTCGTGGACAAAAACATATTATGTAACTTTAAATAATATAAAATAACATTGAAAACGGTTTATTTTAAATATCAATCTACATATATGCATTAGGTATTCTTTCACATAGCAGTCATTTTGATTGCTTTTGGGCAATATAGGTATGTATATACAAAATTTCCGTCTTTCTAGTGTTAAATTCATAAATTAAAAATAATTAATTTTTTTAAATAGATTTTAATTTTAATAATAGATTTTTCGGGCTGTTATAACCTATTGAATTTCTATTGTCAGTTGACTAGTACAAAGTTCAAAAAAACAATTTAAAACTAAAAATACTAATCGAATTCAAATTTTTAATTTTCCACACTTCCTGGAATAATAGTAATGGCGTAATGTGTAAGATAAAATCGGAACCGTCTGTCTGTTTAAAGAAGGAAGAAGAAATCACAATAAACACTAATTTATTAAATAAGCAAAGTTCATTTGAAAAAAAATTCCACTATTAATTCCATTAATTTAAAAATCCCACGCATATTTCTAGTGTTACAAAGAAAACAAATCGTTCACGTTAAGTACACCCAAAGAAAATACCTAAAAGCTTTCAAACCCGATATTTCTAATCTAAAATACAATCAGACCTAAATCATGTGTGCTAATTAAAAATTTTGTTTTAATAAATAAAAATAAAACATTTTTTTGACACATATGATGCCATGCCGTGTATCGTATATTGTATATAATCAACAGGTGATATGAAAGTCACACGCGAAACTTCTAATCTAAAGAGATTCCTTTTGCACGTAATAAATTTTGAAAGATACCGACGGCAAAAAAAAAAAAACATGTACAACAAAAAAATCGTGTTTTTATTCTATCAGTTTATGTACACACAATCTTATCTTAATTAGGCACATTTCAAACTAATCTTCATATACATGGAAGATATGAAAAAAGCAAAACATTTAAAAGTCATCGATTAAATAGAGAGGAATGTGATAGTGGTATGCGCTCAACGCAGCAAAAACAAAATACATACGATACGAATAAATTAAGCTGTGGATTATTAAAAACCAAAATTATGGGAGTTATAAAAAATCTATATAATCGGTAATGGTGTAGCCGAGACTTGAAGATAATCCACCAAGAAGGCGTATTTTACAAAAACAAAAAAAAGTTATTTTTTTTTTTTTTTACTTACCATCGTAATTTCTTTAAAGTACATAAATCACTTGACACTTAATAATAAACTACGTATTTTGCGCACGGAACGAAACACACCCCAAAAAAAAATTTAATGTAGAACCTTCCAAAGATTAATAAATAATATTGAAACATCAAATATAATTTAAACAAAACGAAAAAAACAATTTTTTTTTTAAATTTTCTATAAAAACAATAACGTGTTTTATTTATCATTTTAATATTTTTTTTTTATTTTTTTAATGATTTTTATGAGTTTTTTTTGTAGTTTTTTTTTATTATTTTTAATTCATTCATTTTTTTGTTTTTATTTGTTTTAAGCGTATATTTTCTATGACTAGTCTGTACATATATAGCGTTGCTTATTTAAATTAATTAATCATCTTTTTGTATTTAATTTAAATTTAATTTAATTTAATTTATTTTTTAGTGATTTAATTTATTTATTTTTTTTACTTTTTCATCTTCAGTGTGTCAGTTTTTTCTCATATACAATATATGTTTAGTTATTTTACAATATTCACAATGATAATATTTTCTTTATAAAGACCTAGATTTTTATATTATATAAGTATTTCTTATTATTTTCTCTGTTTTGAAGTTTATATATCTTAAATAAAATAAAAGAAAAACAATAATTATTAAATATGTAATATTCCATAATAATAAAAAAAGTTAATAGTGTGATTTTACTTGATTTTTAATTATTTAAATTAATCTATTTTGGGAATGATTTTCTCTTTTCTGATGAAATAGTAATAATTATAAAAATAATACAACAAAAATTAATAATTATAATAATAAAACATAATTAATATAAATTGATTTGAAATTATTGATTTTTTGCTTTTTATTGTCTACATCAACCATGAAATTAAATAATTTAAAAATTAATAACGTAGAGTTCCGGATTATAAAGCAAAGTAAGCCTCTTTCTTCGACATTTCGACATGAGGTAATTTAAAACAAAATTAACAAAATAAATATTTATAAAAATAAATAAAATAATAAAAATATTGTATTTCGGTGGGAAATTCTCGATCTGTTTGTTAAAAAAAAAAAAAAAAAAAATTTCGCTTTATATATAATTTGTTTGCAATTCTGTTGCTATTAGATTTTAATGAGCATCGCATCCTTAATTAACTGTTACAAAAATGAATATCGAAATTTAACGACCTTTTGGCAGAGAACAAATACATTTTATTTTTTAACCAACATTTCTTAAAAATAAATAAATATTTATTATGTAAAAATTTAAATCATCTATGAAATGTTTTTATTGTAATTATTGGGTCATCAGACGACTAATTTATTACATGCGACTTTAAAAAAAACAGACGCAGCCTACTAGATTTTATGAATAGGCGACACATCATTTAGTGTCACACACAATTTTAATATCAATTTTTTAAAAAAAATAATTTTGAGTTTGTAAATGTTATATAAATAAAATAAAAGATGAGATATGTCGGGTATTCTAGCCCAGCTAGATAAAACATAAATCGTATTTATTTTTTGTGTTAAGTTGAAATTTTAAGGCACAGATCGAGAATTTAGTTAATACTCTAAACAACTACAATATTTCGTCTACTAACCTAAACACAAAGTCTATTTGTCCAGATGTATCCTTTACAAATAGAACACACCTTATCCTATATATACATAATCTAAAATATGTGTCCGGTTGAGATTAAAAAAAAAAAAATTTTTAAATAAAAGAGAGTACACGCTGTGTAATAAAATCATGGCTGATTAAACAAAACCTTTTATATTATGTATTCCCTGAAACAATACAACTAACTTCAAATCAGATATGAAACAATCAACGTCTTTTATTATTTTATTCTTTGGCATAGCTTGTAACACTTTAAAAGTTTTTGTTTAATGTTACAAGCTCGTCTACATGAAAATTAAAAAAAAAATTAAATTAAATTTCTTATATGTTAAGAAATAAATAATTATTATATCAGATCTATTTTTTTTTTGTTTAAATATTTTTTTTATCGATTACAATATTTTTTTGTTTTTTTGTATATAAATTCATATTTATTGGAGCGCTAATATTTCTTGTTTTAAATACTTAAATAATTTCTTAGAAATAAGCTCGAAATATATGTAAGATTTTAATTAATTTATTATTACGTTTCTTTTTTTTATGTTTTTTTGCTGAGGGAGTATAGAAAATGATAAAATATACATACGACAAAAATACCAAGGATTTTGTATAAAAGCTTAATTATGTGGTTTCTATATAAATTAGGATTATCAAAAAAGAAAAAAAACTATTTTACCACGCCCGTTAAAAAGCGCAGACTCAATAAAAAAAAATGTAGTACATATTATATAAAAAACATAATTTTGGTACCTTGATTTTGACATTTTAATATCTGTATTTTGATAAGCAAAAATTCTTCAGACATTTTGATTTTCATTAAATCAATACCATATGTTAAATTTGACTTCGCGCATATAAACAACAACAACAACAAACAAAAAAAAAACGTTTATCAAATAGACATTTTCATAATCCTTTTATAGGCCATGTTTTTTCTTTTGTATGTTTGATTCACAATTTACTTTTCACTAATTTATATAATTTTCCACCATTGACATAAATTATAAAACAAATATGGCTGACAAAATAAAATAAAAATAAAATTTCGTTAGACGCATGTCATATTTGGATAAAATAAAAATGGTTGCTTTAATCAAAGTATTGTAATACAATATACCTTTCACTTTTTAATTTTCTTTTATTTTATTTTAACACCAACATTTTTTTTTGTTTTTTTTTTTTTGTGTTTCTCAAAACCACATAATTAATTAATTTAACTTAAACAAATAATCACTTGTATTTTATACGTATATAATTTTTTTAAATATATTTATTTATTTTTATATGCGTGTGAAAAACAAAAGAACCATATATATAATCCAATATACACATAATATCGTCATGATGATATTGTTATTTTGTTTATGAATGAATATCCCATTTTGTATTATAATACAATATATTTATAATGTCGAATCCGTCGGCCATTATAATTATTTTTATATAAATATTTTCTTTTATTATTAATTTTTTTTTTGTTTTTTTTTTGGAACTTAATTATCTTTGGAAATTAAATGTTCATTAATTAATTTTTTGTTATATATATACTTTTTTTCTTTTTTTAATTTTAGGTTTTGGAATAAAATAATCTACTATCACAAATAATAATATATTTAAATAAAATTAATAATAAAAAAATAGTAAAACAAAAAAAAAAAAAAAAAAAGAAACTTGCAACCCGAAAATTTAGTTGCACCATTTTCTTATTGACACAAACAAATATTGATACTCATTTATAATTAATAAATTATTATTTTATATATTTGTTTTTGTTTTATGTTGTATGTATTGTATATAATTTAATTAGATTAGAGGAGAATATTATATACTTATATAATTTTTTTTTTTTTTTTGTTTTATTATTTTTTTTGTTTATATTATACGAGAACGCACTTTTATGATCACACATTATAACATGAGACTTGCTGCATTTGTGAAAAACCAGTGGCAGTCAATTGATGTGGAAATGATGTAACTGCACTGGTCATCATATACGGATGAAGTCTATGCTGACGTAGATATTGTCTATATTTTCCACTGAGAATATGTTGTTTTTCATCGCGAAGATGTTGTGTTTGTTGTTGCTGTTGCAGCTGTTGTTGTTGTTGTTGTTGCTGCTGCTGCTGCACCACCACATTATTTTGTGATTGTGTCGTCTGTGATGACGATGTTGTGACTAATGCCGATGCTAATGTATCACTGGGACCCGATTGATAATCACGCGGTATTGCAGCCATTGGACTACGATCGGGTTCCCATCGTCCCGATGAATTTAAACTACCACCATCTAAATTATTACTATATAAACCACAGCCGCCGGATAACATCGCATCACGTTTACCAACTGGTTTACTATACATTGATTGTCCAGTCACATTAACCGTACCGGGTATACCAACTAAACCGTTCATTGATGTTGCAACAGCAGCGGCGGCAGCCAATTGATCCCAAGACGTAACAGCAGCTTGTTGTTGTTGTTGCTGCTGTTGTTGAACTTGGGTTTGCTGCTGTTGTTGTTGGTGACGATGCTGCACCACCGTTTGCTGTTGCACTTGGGTTTGTTGTTGTTGTTGTTGGCTTTGAGTATGTGAATGATTTAGGTTTAGATTATGATTACTATTATGATTATGTATCACAGCAGCTGTTTGTCGCGTTGGTTCAATATTATATTGATTATTACTACTCGACGATGTGGTATTATTTGTTTGATGAACGGGTTGATGTTGTTGTTGTTGCTGTTGACCACTGCTAACCACAGGATAATGAGCCTGCTGTGACATTTGGGTTATTTGTTGTTGTTGAATTTGTTGAGCTAATTGTTGATGAAGTTGTTGTTGATGATGTTGCTGGTGTTGTTGTCTGTGTTGTTGTTGTACTTGCTGCTGTTGTTGCTGTTGTTGTTGCTGAGCAGCAATTATTTGAGAATTTCTAGAACTTCTACGATGTGACACAGTTAAATGTGTACTAGATGTATTTATAGGACCAACAACACCAACATTTGTTGTATTACTACTATTATGACTACGTGATACAGACGCTGATGTTGATGAAGTGGTTGAAGAATTTGGCATATTATTTATAAAAGGACTACGACGTTGGCTCTCCATTTTACGAAAGTAACATGGATGTATCATTAATAAAGGTTCTACACGGGTACCAGCCGGTGGTTTCGCCTGATTTGGTAATTCATATTCCACACTACAATCAACATGCAACGGTATACTATAATCCTTTTGTGGCGCTGCTTGTTGTTGCTGTGGTTGCGATTGAATAGTGGCTATCCGAGTAGTCTGATGATTTGTATGAGTTAAATGTTGATGATGATGTTGTGTAACACCTTGTGACCCCGAGAGGTCATAATTTGAATAGCAAGCTGCCATTGCCATTTTATTCAAAAAATTATACTTTTTCAATAATCCACACAATTTACGATAAAACACTAATTTTCTCTTTAAATTTTCACTTTAATCAATAATTTTTTTATCATATTCACAATAAAAAAACTTATTTTCAATTAAATAATTTAATTATTTTTTTCACTAAACACAATTGAAAAAAAAAATTGGCACTGTAATCCAAAATCCACTGCAGTTGTGTGTATGCTAGTAGTAGAGTTGAAGTGTGTAAAGTAATCCAAGGTTTTGATGATATGACAATAATCAGTGTAGTAACAGGAACATTAATCCAAATAAAATGTAAAGATGATTTTTTTGTTTTGATTAATAAGAGGAAAATTAACGAAAAAAACAACTTAAATTGGCTGCATATGAACTCAGTCTCACTAATTTATTAACTTTTCTTTTGTTTGTTTGATTGTTCTACAGCTCAGTCTTTACTAATTTATAATATTTAAAACTAAAATTGTGAACTATATTTTATATACACACACGGTTAAAAGTTTTTTTTTTATATAATTCACAATATTTTATTTTTACTTTATTAAATGTTTATTTTTTTTTTTTTTTTCAAAATTAAATAAAAAACAGCTGAGTTTAAAATTGTTTTTTGTTATTTAATAAACTTGTCTTGGAAATATTTTTTTATTTTTATTTTTAACGTTTTTGACTGCTCGGGCGATGCGCCTCGACTATACAACAATTTTCTCTCTTGCCTAGTACAACGAAATTAAAATTAAATTATAAATTCGTGAAACCACTCGTGACATATCGTCGTTTATGCTCAGTGAGATAAAAGGTGGTCGACTACGAAAGAGAGATGGGAAAACATATAAAAACGAAAAATGAAATTAAAATATAATCACACAGTACAACAACAAAGTGAAACTAAAAAGAAATTAGAAAGAGTTTTTTTTCGATTATATGATGGCGAGACATGAAAATGAGTAATAATAAATAATAAAAAAAAAATTGTAGTAAAGTAATACCCCAAAAATGAGAGCGGAGAATGTTCGTGTTGAATTCAAGAAAACGATGTCTGCAAAATACATATATGAGAACATTTAAATGTAAGTGTATTAGTATGTGAACTATTTTTTTTTTTTTTTAAATCAAAATTGCCTAGCCGTCGTCATATTATGAGCATGTGATTCCAATTGAGGGAATTCCGTCTCTTTATGTCTGCCGCACAACAAAAACAAAAAAGATGAAGAAAACGAAATTTTTTTATAAAGAAGAAATTTTTTTTTTTTTTATTAATTTGTGTTGCGTTCTCTGTGCTTGCTCTCCCTCTCGACAATATTAAATAACACTCGGTACGTTTTTTCTCCGGATTTAAATTGGTGAATTAATGGAGACTAAAAATAATTAAAAAGACAAATAATGGCGACATTACGATTTTTGCTAAAATATAATAATTTTTATAGTTTTAAAAAACTAAATAAATTTAATAAGATCTAAGCAAAAAATGTAATTTGTGCTGAATAAATAAAATTTCTTTGGGAAAATTACGAGATTTTATGTGTCATATGGCGAAAATCGATTTTTTTTTAAAGATACAAAAGCGGAATACCAGTTAACGATAAGAAGGGCATTTCCTGGGTTGGCAGGGTAGAAATATTTTCAATCAAAAGCTAATAAAACCAAAAACGATGAAAAAGTGGTGAGGGTTTTTCCATTTTTTTTCTATGTTTTCTTTAAAATATAATAAGCATTGCCGACGGTAAAAAAAAAAAAATATTTTCAAGAAAAAATTATAAAATTCTTGTACATCGGAAATTATATAAATTTTTACTGTAAATGTTTTTTATCTTAATTGGTTTTCCGTTTCTGTATTTTTTTTGGTTTAACGAAATGTAATTAAGATTTTATAATTTTTTTTTTTTTAATTAATATTCAACAAATAAAAATATTTTCTTTATTTTATGGGTATACGAGATACGACCCGTTCCAAGAATACATTCTAATTTTACGGTTTTAATTATAACTACTATCGCAATACTATCGTAATAGTATAGCTATAGTGTCGTGATAGTTGATTATATATTAATATGTATTAAAAACAGTGATCCAATCGATAGCGCGATCTCGATATTCACGATTTTGACTTTCTTATACATACAAATTATAAAGTGCAGCATCGTGATTCTCTAAAATATAAAACAATTTGTAAACGTGAAAACATATAAAAAGCAAAGCTTACTTTTAAAAATTTGCAATTTTTCGATATTATTTTAGTAGTAGTCAAATCAAAAATTTGCAAACTGATAAAAGTATGCTTTGCTTTTTACAAATGTTCACACGTTTACACATTATCTTTTATTTTAGGGCATCAGGGTGCAGGAATCTTGAAAATTTTACGAATCAAGATAATAATGGAACTAGATTTAAATCTAGTCAACCATTTGTATTTGTTAAATGTGTCGATTAGAATCAAGACTTGATCTTCTCCATGTTAAGTTGTTTTTAGAAAAATGATGAAAACCGATAATAAATATTTTAATTTACTTTTAATCCGCTTTTTTATTTGGACGTGGTTTTTCGGCAAATTAAAGAAAACAATTAATCAAATTTGTAGTAATTAATTAAAAAACTCTAATTATAATTTGGAGAAGATTAATTTTTGAAAGTTAGGAGTGGAATAGATCTACATATTTTTGAAACTTATTTTTTTTCGAAAAGGAGTAATTTTGAAAACAATAAAAGGAATCAGGAGTAATTTTGTTTGAATTAATTTTTATTTGGAATTCTCTCAATAATTAAAACAGTTTTTTATTTTTTGCATATATAATTAAAAATATAACAGTGATTATTTCACATCTTATGAACTAGAAAATAAATATTTCATTATATAAGCATAAATTAAACAAAACAAAAATAATAAAGAATTAATATTTATCACAATATGACTAATTATTAATTCAATTAAATTTTACGACTAGCACCTCTTGCAACAAATTGAAAAATGCCCGAAGTTTGTGAACACGTTGGTTCAGTTGGTTGGTTAAAATATTATTTCTTCTCGTCGTATTTGTTTCGGTTTTGATTTGCTCCTTACAACTAAGGCAGGTTGGGCATAGATCTGGTGTTTTGAAGCCCAAATTAAAATTAGTTTTAAATATACAGAAAATAACTTGGTTTCACAGTTAGTTCGGGTTGATTTAATGCTCTAGTTAAAAATATTCGGTACATTTTAATGCATAAATCCATTTCCAAATTTTTGCGATGCTTTTGTTTACTTCTGCAGTATGGCTTTCTAAAGTTTTAAATGTTTTTATAAACTGAATTATCGCATTTTTTTGGCAAACATATTTGCTGATCGCTTATCACCGCTACGTTTCTTGACTGGTGAATTATCTGTTTTCAAATAATTATTGCATACGTGCTTTAATGGATCTGATGATACGTTAAGAACTCCTGTAAAAGCTTTTTTACATACTCTTATAACGAGTTCATTCTGCTTTCGAAAATAATACTTTATAGTCAACGATTTTCTAGGCCCATGTAAAAATCGATCACATCGTTTCATCTTATTAGGTGTGCAGTATTTCTGAAGAAAGCATCACTACCGCGTATTTCAGTGCAACACATTTTGGCATAGTTGCAAATTTTTTCATTTTATACCTGCAATAGGAAATACTTAAACAGTAAGAAATCATAGGAAGCCATATTATTTTGTTATCTATTGCTTTTGTTTTCTTCAATTTTTTTTGAGAGTGTTATTTGTCGTATTTCCATGAGAAAAATGAATTCAAATTATTTTTTATCGTGGAAACAAGTCGCGAATTATTTTTCGAATTGAAATAAAACAACAAGTAGAAAGACCAAGTTGGCGTTTGGTGTCGGGTGGTATAACTAAAATTAGGAATGAATTAAATAATTCAAACTTTTGGTTTGAATTATTTAATTCGTATCACGAGCAATTGTTGTTGTAAAATTCTGATGGAAATACATACGACTATTGTGCTTTTTGCGAAAATTTTGGTTACTCCCAACCGTGGCATACGTATGTGATTCCATCGCAACTATTTTTACCCATTAATGTCAAATTAAAACAATAAATATCTTAAACTATTACTAAACTTGATTTTTAATATGTTATAATCCAACCTAACTCTTCAATAAACATCAGAAAACTAAATTCCGTTTGGTTGTAACAATTATAAAAAAACTTAAAGCCATCAGCTAAAATTTATTAGCCGATAATTTCAAATAGAAAAGACAATATTTAAAATCAATTCAAAGACCTGTCAAATACTTCAGATTTGCCACGTTTAATAATCAATTCAAAGATTTTAGACAAAAATTTCAGAGTTTCAGATCTCACTATCGATTATCCCCTTCAGACCTTCCCCAAATTGAATCTCAAATTGTCTAGTATTATTGTCCATCGAATAGGCATAGTGAGATCAATGGTCAACCCCCAAAATCTAGAACGGCATATCTTTGAATTGATTAACCAACATGGCAAAATATGAAATTTTTGTCTGGAATCTTTGAATTCATTATTAAACGTAGCAAATCTGATATTTTTGGCAGGTCTTTGAATTGATTATAAAATATTGACTTTTTCTAGTTGAAATTATCGGCTGATAAATTTCAGCTAATGGTTAAAAGTTTTTATGGCTGGTATTTTAATTGTGTAATCTGCATTATCGATTTTTTTTTGTCGGCTGAAAAATGTCGGCTAACTTTAATAAGGTGGTATTATCGATTAACAAAATATGTTTTTGAGAAATAAATTATTGAGAATTAATAATAATTTAAGAACCTTACCTTACACCATTTTTCTATGCTATTTGACATATATATAATTTTTCACCATCATTGGCTCTAACGACGGTGGCGCCCCTAGCGGCGTTTTAAAGGCGAATTGTATTGTAGGTTAGTATGTAAATATAGCCCATGCAAGATCGACATCTGTCTATTCTTATCTGTGGTATTTGTCAAAGTTTGTAGGCAAAGTGGTAAAGTGTTAAAAACACAACGAGCGAGTTCACCCTCAACTCGCAAAAGATTTATGTGAAAACTTTTTTGTATAACAATTGAATCATTTCGAGCCATTTCGTTAAGGCTCAGAAACCCCTCCATAAAGACGGATGTAGTTGGCTCAGTATTTAAACTAAGTTACATTTTTGGTTAAGAAAGTCAGTAAGTTATAATTCTATTTTGAATTTGGAGGACGAACCTTACTGACAATTAAGCATGAGCAAAGTACAGTTCTGTTAAGTTAATCATCTAAACCTCCATAGTAGTAAATGGTCACGGCAAACTCGCTGTACAAAGCAAAATCAGGTTACACGTATGTTAAATGATCGTTACAGTACTCGTTCAAAATTTTCAAATAAACATCGAACTCGTACTCGTACTGTAACAACCAGTGTTTAAATTCAAATTTCGTTCCTTTATTTATTCTCTTTTTGCGAAAGAAGAGAAAAAATATTTTGTTTTGGTTCTTTCCTCCGGAACGAAATCCAACAAACTAAAATATCTCTCCTCTCCTATCTTTTGTGTTTTATATGAGGAGAGATATTTTACTTTTTTCGATTTCGTTTCCGGGGAAAGAAACAAACAAAAATATTTGTTGTTTTCTTTCACAAAGAGAGAAAAAAAAGATAAAAGAAGGGAACGAAAAAATGAATTTAAACACTGGTAACAACTCATTTACCGCCCTTGTGACGTAAATAACTATTACACTTCACAAGCATAATGTGATCCTTTTACTCGTATGTAATTTTCATTTTCAAAAACACTTGCTGCTGCGGCCATATATAGCAGATATTTTCACAACAAAATAAATTAAAGTAGGCGCATTTTTAGATTTTTTTTTGTATTCGGCTCACGATGTTTTTGAAATGCCGGATGATGTTGTATATTGCATGAGTATGCGTAGATTTTGCATTGATTTTACGTTTTTTTTATTTTTTGTTCTTATTGATATCCACACATACCAGCAATATTTTTTGTTCGGCATTTTCGTTTCCGTAACCCGACTTCTATACAATTTTTTACTTACTCCTGCCGCTAAAGATGTTTTCACATCAAAAATAAAAGTGACACTAAAATGCTCGGCAAAATGATAATGGAAAAGACATACATAGTTTTGATTTTGACCGTTACCAATTTACACTGGAAAAGGTGTAGTTTTGAAATACGTTTTTATGTTCGAGAAGAGTAAAGTGTTAACTATACTTGCATCCTGATTCTCTAAAAAATATGATAAGATAATGGGTAAACGTGTGTAAACCTGTAAAAAGCAAAGCTTTCTTTTATTAGTTTGAAATTTTTGATTTTTTTTTTAAATAGAAGCCAAATCGAAAAATTGCGAACTCACTAAAGTAAGCTTCGCTTTTTGCAAGTTTACACGTTTTCTAATTATCTTATTTTTTAGAAAATCCGGGGCTTGGAATAAGAAAATTAAAAAAACTTAACTTAAGAGAGCGAGAACGGGGATTTGCGTGATCGCGCTCATACTTGAAATAAAAAACTTAACAAGTCTTCGTTGAGTTTTGGCTGTCACTTAAAAAAATTAGTACAACAACAACAAATTAACTTCGACGCCGCATATTTGTTTTATTTTGTGCTGTGAGTGAAAAATAAAAAAGGTAAAATATATTAATTTGATTAAAATTTATATAATAATAAGCAATAATGTATTATATAAATTAGAATCTATAATCTAAATGTCCCTTAATAAGTAGATTGGTAATATTTCATGTAATTAACGATTCTAATTACTATCCAGTTTGATTAAAAATAAAAATGACACCGCGATCACAGATTTGACATTTTATTCTGCAGTCATGAAAGAAAATTTATTTTCCCAGAAAAATTTCTAAAGTATTTACAAGCTAAATAATTTCATTTTATTTTGTAGAATGGATGCATTTACGGATGCAGTAATTGAAAGCGTGCGAGAAAATAGCTGCATTTATGATAAGGGGCACCGCGATTACAAAATTTTATTGGAAAAGGAGAAAGCGTGGGCTGAGGTGTCTGTTGCAAGCGGTAGATCGAGTAAGTTTAGCTTTCTAAATATATAATTTAATTTTAATTTTTTGAATTACAGAGGAAGAATGTAAGCGAAAATGGTTGTACGTCAGGGAAAAATTTACTAAAGAGGAAAAGAAGCGCGCTACCTACGGGAAGCAAAGCAAATTTGGATAAAACTGAGTGGCCCTACTTTGACAGCATGGCTTTTTTAAGAAAATTTATCCAACCAAGACAGTAAGTTGATCTTTATATCTTTGATCAATTGTTTTAAGTTCCAATAGTTTTGAATTGTATTTTTCCCACAGATCACGTAAGAACATTTTCGAATTACCGAATCAGTAACAAGGTTAAGCTAAAAAAAAAAAATTGACAAATTTGAAGAATTTTGTGAAGCGGTTCAGAAGGCGACTAAGCAAATCACAAGTGATCGATCTGGGGAGCCAACCACTCGCCGTAAAATCAATCAAAATTGTTTGGAAACAATCTGTGATCTCATGAAAGAATTGCCCGAGGAACAACAGGATTCAGCAATGATCTGGATCCTAACCTATATTACAGACCTAAGGAAATATTGCCTTCAAAAATTAAGGAATTTTTTTTACTTATATAAGATAGTTTTAGTGTATATAGTATAACTGAATTAAATGAACCGTGATGAATTGCAACTTGTATTATATATTGAATTATGTATTACGAATTATTTTTTTTTAATTAATGTACTGAAATAAATAAACTGTGATAAATTGAGACAATCATGTATTAAATATTGAGATATTGTGGAGAAATGAAACAAATTACAAATATATACAATACATACTTAATTAAAGTTCACATTTTATTTAATATACACATTTAACAAAAAAAAAGTAGCTTGAATAATTAATCTCATTTTTTAAATTCATCTCAACCAATCCAGGCTGCCGTCATTGTTGACAAAATCGCACAAACTATCGCGCATTTCTAGCGCATATTTTCCACCAATTAAATGAAGATGTTGTGAAGGATTGATGGAATTTAAAGTTCCTTGCTAATCGCTTCGCCATGCTCCATCGTGGGTATTGTGTTCCGATTCTTCCCAATCCGCATAATTAGGAGGCAAGTAGAGCTGGGAACTTTCTTTATTAAGCCTCTGAAAGTTGTGTAGCGCAACACATCCTAAATCTATTTTGGGGTAGCATATTAAGTGTGGTCAGTCATCATTCTCCAACTACAAACCAAAATCCCAAAAGCATTTTCAATTACTCGCCTTGCTCGGGATAATCGTTTGTTGAAAATTTCTTTATTATGGAGAAGATTGACACCTGGATACGGCTTCATTAAATTTTTTGTTAGCGTAAACGCTACATCGCCCACGAAAAAGGAGGGCAATTTTTTATTACTGCCAGGTAAACGGCGCTCTGCTGGTATATTTAATTGATCCGTACAAATTTTTTTTCCGAAACTGCTGATATTGAAAATGCCTACAAAAATATAAAAAAAATTATTATTAAGCATAATAATGAATTACAATTTTCCGAAAATACCTCCGTCACTCTGTGAGCCAAATGCGCCGACATCAATGTGCGTAAAGATATATCGGGCATCACAGGCGGCCATTGAAACAATGCTAAAGAACTTTTTATACTTAAAATATTGACTGCCAGATACAGGTGGACAAGTTAACGCAATTTGTTTCCCGACTATGGCACCGATGCAGTTTGGAAAGTTCCATAATTGAAAGAAATCACTGGCGATGGCGATGTCTAAGTAATGCTTGTTCGGTGGTTCAGTTGCATATAGCGAACCGATAGTTGCCCATACGGCTTCGCAAGTCTCATAGATTGTTAGGCGCACAGTTTCCTTGCCCAGTTTCCAACTCCACGCAATACTTTGTATAGACGTTCCTTGCGAAAGGTATCTAAAATAATTTGTATTGTAATTTTCAACTTATTAAATAAAAATTTACACTTACAATAAAGTGAGTGCCAAGCGACATTCTATAGCTGCGTTTTTCTATTAGATTGCTGCTCGAGATCGCGATAAATATAGGGAGAAATACTGGGAAATTTGAAGTATTTGAAGAAGTATAGTGGCTTTTTTGGTGAACAAAAGAAAATAAAAATAAAAATTTCGCTTACCCGTTACAAACAAATGTGCCATCCCGCGGCTAGCTCGTCGGTTAGGATAACCTCCTTCGGCTGGTGTTAATGGAAAACCCGAACCGCCTGGGATGACTTTGGCTAAGGTCCTGGGTAATTTGAATGCTTAATCCGGCAACCAACGGTTCAGCGGACCGCTGGATTTACCTTCGTTAAGTTCGCCTTCGATGCACCGCTACTCGTGCTGTACTCTATAGTTCTGGCTGACAATAGCTCAGCGGACCGCTGGATTTTCTGTTCACGAAGTCTGCTACCAAGGTACCGCTGCACGCGATGTGTTTTCTGTTGTGCTGACGACGGCTGGCAATACGCCGTCGTGGTTGGTGATCGGCCGGCACTGATTTACGGTGCGGGGCCGGATCACGTCGGTCACCAATTTATAGTGGTTGTGGGCTCTTTCGAGAGCAGCGTTCACTATAACGGGTAGTGCGGGATGTGGTACATACGCTATACCATTCGCACTACTGGTTTTTCACGCACTTAATTAATATTAGTCGACACTGTGTATTTGTTAGTTTGTTTTAGATTTTTTATATTTATTTATTTTTTATAATATAGTTTATATACACTCTTTAAATCGTGTCATGATTTATTTATGCGGTTGACCGCTTTCAAAATACAACGTTATAACAAGAGGACGAGACCTATCTCGGACGTTAACGAAATTACTTTTTTTTTTTACTTTTGTTCCCCATTCTTTTTATACTGAAAACTTTGTTTTCTCGCCGCCTCATGCGATTCGCCGATGTGTCTTTGATTTTTATATTCATTTTATATTCACCACATCTCGCGAATCAAGTGCGCGATGAACTCGCTACTCAAAGGTAGGTGTCGCCACACCTCACAATGCGGAACCGTTTTACTACTGGCCCCGGTCATCGCTTAATATCATGCTGTCTCGTTATTCGAACTGTCATAACATTAAGCCACGGCTTTCGAATTTGGGAAATAATCTTTATTAGTGAAGAATTAAATTACACGTGTCGGTCGGTGGTCCTGTTAATCACCACACACCCCCTTCCCAGTGAACTTGCTTGAACGATGTTTGTGTACCGCGCTGGAGTCTTCGTTTGCCTTTCCGTTCGCGTTATTGTTGATGCTGGTGGGGTGATATTTCCTCCACTCGACTTCAAACACGACTTCTTGTTGATGTCGTGTGGTTGCGGGTCGTTGTGGCTTGCTGGTTGCTCTCGCAGGTCGAATCTTACCCGCGGCTGGCGTGTTCCCGCCCCTGTCTGAGCTGATGTTGATTCAACTGCCTCTTCTACCTGTGGCTCGATTGGCTGTTCCTACCGTGATGCTGTAGCTGTTCCACTCTCTGCTACCGGCGATGACGTCTATACCTCTGGATCATCTGGTAAGTAGCATGACTTTAAACGGTCTATCGATATTTTGCACGGCTTACCCCTCATGCTAATCGGGAAAGCTTTCTCTTCCCGCTCCAACACTTTGAAAGGGCCTTCGTACGGTGCCGCTCAGCTCTACTGACACAAATACCTTTGGGTTTGCGTACCTCGAGGGTGGAGCCGGTCGGATTCTTTCAAAGTGGTTCCTTAGTTCCTTCGCGAACTCTGACTGGTGCGTATGATTTTCCTTTTTCTCTATTAGCTGGCTTGGTATCCTAATACCTTCTCCATAAACTAGCTCGGCTGCGGATGACTGCAGGTCCTCTCGGTACGCTGTCCGTAGCCCGAGGAGGATCAGTGGTAGCGTTCGAATTCACTCTGTACCGCCTTCACATATGATGGCTAACTTCAGCGTCCTGTGCCATCTTTCGAGGAAACCGTTGCACTTAGGATTGTATGCCGTGGTCCTTTTACGCTCGAAGCCCAACGTCTTAGCGAACTCGGCGAATAACTCCGTCTCGAACTGGGATCCTTGGTCGGTCACTATTGACGTTGGGACTCCGAAACGTGCGATCCAGTGGGTGAGTACTGCGCGGGTTACGGTCTCGGCTCGAATGTCCGGCACAGGAACAGCTTCCGAACCTGCCGATTATTGTCACGTGGTATCTCTGCCCTTCCGACGTCGGTAGTGGGCCTACCATGTCCATATGGATCTCTGCGAACCTTGTACTTACCGGTTTGAATTCGCTGCGGTGCTTTGGCTGCGCGTCTGCCGCTACCTCCTTGCCGATCATCGGCCTGAACTGCTGTACGACGAGCTCGACTATCCTGCCATCTATCCTGTGTCTTCGATGAGACGGATCGATGGCGTTACTTCGGTGGTTCTCTTTGCCACTGCGAAGAGTGCAGTCATCGGATCGATGAGGCGCCCGTGCTGTATATCTACAATCAATCCTGTGTGTTTCAGAAAGTCTGCGCCTATTATGGGTGTGGTAACGTCGGCAACAATGAATGACCATTGGAATTGTCTACGAAGACCTAAATCCAACGCTATCGTGCGTCTACCGTATGTGTTGATTTTTGCTCCGTTCGCCGCGTACAGGTGGAATTCCGTGAATATCGTCGTGTTCTCCTTACCTGGGGCACCAAGTAGGGGGAAGTGGGACTAAAGTAAGCACTTTCACAATTTTCTTAATAAAAGCTTAAAAACTGAAATATTCGGAATTTGTTTGATAAGTAGATTATTTTATGAAGTTTGGCCTATACAGTGGATCTGTTGAAAGCAAAAAGAATTCTTTTGATTTATTAAAAAAACAGCTTACAAAAAAGTAAGTCTCCCGCTTACGTTTACCCCTACATTGGGGTAAATGTAAGCATGTGAAATTTTACTATGGGGTAAAAATAAACTAAACAAACTCTAATAGATATACTTGATTAACATAACTGGTATGGCTTTGGAAATGTTTCAACACTTCTGGGAAGAGCTCAGTAGTCATCCACCCAGTTTTTGATGCAAGACCCAAACTTCCAGATGGAGCTTCTTGTAAAAAATGGTCTTTGTATCGAACACGGGGAAAGATGAACACTGGTGGGAGCGAGTTTCCTGCGGCATTCACAATTGCACAAAACGTTAACAACTCACCACGTTCTGAAGAGACAATTTGACCCACTCGTCTTTTCGACTTTTCCGCAATAACCTAGAAAAAAGTCAAAAATTAAATCCCATAATATAACTGAATAGGTTTAATATTATCTTTGGAGCTTGCATAACTGTAGTTATGCCAGTTTCGTCAAGATTAAATATTTTAGATGCAGAGAATTTATTACGCTCCATAACTTGCACATAGTTATTAAAAAATTATCCTACATTGGTAGCATTAAAAGCTGTAGCCCGTGCCAAACTCGTGTTTTCAGGTTTCCTTAAGCTTAAATCGGAATGCCTTTTCATAAACCCATACATCCAGTCTCTTCCGGCTGCTTGATTTAAGTCCCAACTACCAGGATACGATTTTCCAAGCTTATGTGCATATTGATACCCAAGACTTTGAGTTTGAGCGTACGTTAGGCCATAATTTATTTGAGAAGATCTTAATAAATATTGTCGAAGATCATTTTCTTCTTTTATGCAAAACACTTGCTTGTGATGCTTGGATTCAGGCGTTATATTTTCATAATCGCTGTCATTTCCAGAATCCTCTTCACGCACTACTGGATTTAATTTGGCCAATTTAACCCGCTTGAAAAGTGTGTTGTGGTTAATTCTATATTTTGATGTAGTTCCTCGAATGGACAGTTTATTTCTAAAGACGTCTTTTATCGCTGTGGCCATAGACTCCTCGTTAATTCGGCTTTCTGTTTTTCGCTTATAATTTCTAACCATTCTGAATCAAAAAGCATTAACTAATTAAACTTGAATAAGATATACATTTTTAAATAATTCGTTAAAATCTCTTGGGGTAATAATAAGCATGCCTAATTTTACCCCATATACAATGCTTAACTTTGTAACAATTTTCCAAATTGTTAAAACATTTCTGTTTACTTTTTCAAATACACGCGAAAAGGTTGATATGTATTATTGATGGTACAATGTAATTCACTCCATTATCTTATTATTTGTATTTATTGTTTCTGCAGTTACACAAAATTATACGGTTGCACGGTATCGAATGATTTAATTTATGTTTGTATGCAAATTTCCCCACCAGCATTTTCCGTTGGATGACAAATTTTTTTTTGATACTGAGGTTTTTTTTTGATGAGAAGAATAGGTTTATTCAGTTTTTGGTCATGGTGCAGTAATCTTTAAAAAAAAAAAATCAAGAGATAAAGAAAAAACCATTTGGTGGTACCTGTAGTTAGAGGTACGAAATAAAATCTCTTAAACAATAAGAAAAGAAATAAAAAGTGAGATATGCGAATTGTGTTTTTCGCCGTGTTTTTTTTTTGAGTTAAATTTATGTATCAAATTTAAGATCTTGATCGTGATCTTAGTACAATTGAAATGAGTGCCATCCGTGCCACGGAAAATTAGCAACGGAACTAAACACAAATAAACTATACATAAAAGTGTTGTGCTCAAGGTCAATTCGAATGCTACCGTGTATATTTTTGTTTTTGGTGGCTAATAATTTATGTTGAATAGACGATTGTAAAATAAAAATAATTAACCACTTATGTTTATAATAATTAATAACCATAATTAAAGAATTGACAAATAAACAAAAAAAAAAAAAACATTAACTTATGATACACCTATTTATTTATCAAGTGTATCTATTCTGAAGAATAAGTTGTATATGCCATAATTTTTGAAGCAATTAAATATGTGAATTACAAATTACAACCAACATTTGTTTTAATTATCAAAGCTTCCTTGAGTTATTTTGAAATCGATTGAATAAAGCTTTATAACGGAAGCATACAATCAAGTACATATATCGTATCGATTGCGGGAGCCTTTTTGGTGGAGAGCAGCTTTGACAAGTATCGAGGTGAAGTGTAAGCAGTGAAAGCGGACCAGCTGAAGTTTTTTATCTTTTATCAATAAAAATTTGTATCTGTAACGGAAATTCAACAAAAATTATATCCGGTAAACGTAAGTTTTGCACATTGTTATTTTTGTTTTGTTATGGTGTTGGTTTTCTTTGGGTAATGATGGCATTTTTAATGAAACGTTAAGTTCAATCAATTTTGGCTGAGTGCGGCGAAGCTGGGAAAATACTGGTTATGCTACTTTTAGTAATTTTTTTTTTCCTCAATTAAGAATCAAGCAGGAGGGTATTCTTTGACCTAACCTACGACCATTTTACAACCTCTTCGCGACTGAGCGGGCAACGGTCAAAGCTCCTGAAATTATGTGACTTTGTTCTTCCTAAAAATTACCGAATGTTACAACTTAACCCCACGTGTTTTTTTTTCAATAATGGTAAAAAAAATTGTGATGTTGGCAACATAATTAATAACGCAATTTGTTATTAAATTGCAAATTGTATGTACATTTTAATACCTTTTAATAATCCTTACCTGTTTCAGTTTTAAACCCACTATGGAAGTTTCCCAAACATTACACAAATTTACTAAAACGATTAAAAACCATCTTTCCACCTATAAATCCAAACTGAGACTGAATATCGAACTACATTTTTTTTAGTATGAAGATAACACTCTCTTTCATTCTCTATTGTTTCCTCACTTCAATAAATCCCGTTAATTTGAGAGATATACAGCCTATTTACTTTTACCCCATGCTTAAAGTAGCCCCACTTCCCCCTACGACGGATACGTCTGTGTCGATGAGATACGTAGCGTTCGACAACATGTCGAAAATTTTAAGGCGACTGTTCGGAACGTCACCTTGGCGTATCGCCGTCTGCCGAGGTGCACCTAGTTTTTTTCTTGGAAGGCCGACCATTCGGGGTACGTGGGGCTACAGTTACGAGCCCCATCTTGGAACCGCCGGTGGTAAAAACAGACTCGTGGTGTCTCCTCGCTGCCTCCATGACTACTCAGACCCGGTGTTGGGCTTCTCGGTGGCCCTCGATTTGCAGACTTGCTGCGCGATCGCTGCTGCCGATTTGTACGCTCCTTTTCTCGTGACTCGAGCTGGTCGAGCCGCTTGATGAGCGTGTCGATTCGATGCAACATTTGTCCCTCATACTCCGTCGGGATTGGCGCGACTGGAGTGCTGATCGCCATGACGTGCGATTGCGCCATTGTTTCTAAGATCCGATCGGCCAGTTCCGCCAATTGTGCTGCGGGAAGCGACTCGCTTTCAACTGTCGGAGCAATTGAGATGGTTTCAGGTCCCCAACTCAATGCCCCGCAACAGACGGTGAATCTGCGTCTGACGGGATTCGCCTAACCTCTCCAGAATGGCTCTCTTCAAATCCGCATACGGCCTGGCGGAGATTGGACCCGTAATGATATCGCTCACCTCATTGCTCATCTTTTCGTTGAGTGCACATAGCAGGTGGTAGTATCTCGTGGTCTCGCTTGTGATTCGGCTGAGCCCAAATTGTGCTTCCAAAGACATTGAGGCTGCGGGTGTAGGGGCTGCGCTTTGCTGAGGCAGCTCATCGTTCACCGTCGGCATGGGTCTCTGTTCGGAGCTGGACGTTCGTTCGTAGGGGCCTGTTTGTTCGGCAATCCTTCGTAAGGCTGCTTGCACCATAGCTTCTATGGATTGAGCCTGTTCTTCATTAAAATTGTTCGATGCGTCTGCCGAGGTTGGAGGTTCGTTACGTGAGGACGTGGCGACGTTAGCTCCGGACGCTGAAGCTGAATCCGTGGTTTGGCGATGCATTTCACTTGTTCACTAACCTTAGCTGTTGACGCGAAAACGTTATTTGCACGATTGTGTACAACAAAAACAAAACGAAATGAAACAAAAATAACAAACAAAAAACAACTTAAATAAAATGCCAATACAGTAATTCTGATTTATTATTTTTTATTAAGTTTAAATAAGATAGATCGTATCGAATTTTAGTCATGTGGTCCTAAAAGGTGTGTATATCATTTAATTTAATATAGCAAGAAACACTTCCCCACTTTCACTAAATCACGACAACGCAAAAAAATTGAACGCCGATGTCGACGGACACCTACCAATGCGTAGCGAATCCAACGAGCGCCCGCCCGCTCGACGCAATGAACAAAAAATCAAAGACACTTTTCTGATTCGCGATTCCAATGCGCCTACCATAAGAAGTATGGTGGCTTTTTTGGTGAACAAAAGAAAAGAAAAGTAAAAATTTCGCTTACCCGTTACAAACAAATGTGCCGTCCTGCGGCTAGCTCGTCGGTAAGGATAACCTCCTGCGGCTGGTGTTAATGGAAAACCCGAACCGCCTGGGATGACTATGGCTTAGGTCCTGGGTAATTTGAATGCTTAATCCGGCAACTAACGGTTCAGCGGACCGCTGGATTTACAGTCGTTAAGTTCGCCTTCGATGCACCGCTACTCGTGCTGTACTCTATAGTTCTGGCTGACAACGGTTGACAATGGCTCAGCGGACCGCTGGCTTTTTTGTTCACGAAGCCTGCTACCAAGGTACCGCTGCACGCGATGTGTTTTCTATTGTGCTGACGACGGCTGGTAATAATCCGCCTTGGTTGGTGACTGTGTGTACTGTAAACAATGTGTGTACAATAAAGTACATTGTAAATGGATTACGTTTAATTTCAATTCTTGCGGTTTTCTCCGATAAAAGAAGATCATCATTTTATTTTTATCATAACCCTGTAAGTTTTTAATTTTTATCCTAACGATTTTTACTAAAGCTAATTTTAAAGGTCTTTTCAAGTACTTGGAAAAACATCTAACAAGTTTTTTCAAAAATTTGTCGTTTTTTCGTTATTCAATGTTTAGTTCAGTTTTCGGTGAACAAACAGTCACTTTCAACGAACGAGCCACAACTCGGTTCGTATTGCATCTAAAGAAATAAAAATAAACCAATCAATTTGCTATTTTATAAGCTTTATAGTATTTTGGTCCTGAAAGATTTTTTGATGAAACGCAAGGTTTTCGAGTTATTCGTGAAAAATCGCTCTACAATATGCATTTTTTAGATGAAAACTCGACATTTTCAATCGCGAATAACACGAAAAATATTGATTTATCGAAAATAAACTTCATACGATATTATTTGCTTAGAATTCATCCCTCTATCGGCTTCGGTGGTTATTTTGAGTGTAGTTATTTCCACCCCTAGGGTAAAACCACACATCGGCATTATATAATTTTTGTCCCTTGAGCTATTCCCTACTTACTTACTGTCCAAATTTCACGAAAACCAATATTGTCCGTAAGAATTCTGCGATAACCTATTTTACCGTCAATGACTGGATTAATAAGCAAACGACATCAAGAATTTAATAGTTTTTGTAATGGCATAACTCCCAAATAATTATTTTAAAAATTTTGTAAAAAATTGAATACATTTTTTAAAGAACAAAAATGTCTAAACGTCTTATTGACTCGAAAGTCAAAGTCAAAGTTAAAAAATATGACCCGTAATGGTATGACCAGAAGAATTTTTCAGAGCGTGAAAAATTCGGTTTATACTAGGAACTGCTTATAGAATCGGCTTAATAACTCAGATATAAAATTTCACTAAAATCCATTGACAAACGTACATGTTCCATTTGGTGCTGGGAATGAAGGTCTGGATTGGTTATGTATGTAAAAAAAAATTTTTTTTTTTGCCTAATCTAATTTTTTCCGATTGATGGTTTCTATTTACATAGAACCAAAGTATCATTAGTAGCGTCCCGCAATATTTGTTGAGTTCCGGCCATATTTTATTTAAGAAACTCCATCCCTTTCCTAAATGGAACTTATGCGATTAAGCACCAATGTAATTGAAATTTCGTATCTGATTGAACCAACATATTTAAGAATCAATGAATGAAGCAGGTTTGACATTTTTCTGTAAGAGATTTCATCACACATCTGTTTTGTAACCATTGGATGATCATCGCCACAAAATCAATTTTATACAGCAATGTTTTTTTTAAATCAAATACATAACATATTTCGAGTCTTAATAACTGCGGTTTTGTAGTTCGTAATGTTCTGTATTTTGTTTTGGGTTAAGTCGGTTTTGACCAGGGGCCCTATCCTCGAACTCCACATCCATTTTCCACATGTGGAAATCTGTCAAAATTCACAAAAACGTTCGGAAATTTTATTTCATGTATTCTTGAATTCCCTACTAATGGAATTTTTTCGGTACTAAGGAAATATTTCTGAATGGGTATAAGTATGTGGAAAAAATTCTCCATGTACGAAAAAGTTAAAAAATTATTTCGATTTTTTTACTTATATCAAAATTCATGATAACATAAAAAGAATTCTTAAAAAAAGGACTGATATATAGCAAAACAAAATATTGTAAACATTAAACATATTTAGTTGACTTTATTGACAATTGCTGCTTTTGTAAAATTACAAAATTGCATTGTATAAAATAAACCAAAACATCAATTATCAAAAATAAATTCAACGCCCTGAGTGGTGAATAAAAAATTGCGTATGATTCAAGAATAGGTTGGTATTTGGTTGCATGTGGAATAACGAATATGAATTTTGTCCTGTCTGTCCTAAAAAAAACATTTTATGTGTCTCGTTATTACGAATTTTTTATTTGGGAAACAAAATTTGAAATTTTTCAAGAGATGTTTAAATAAGAAGGTAAATATTACATTATAAAAAAAATTAATTAAATTATTTCTTTCTTTCAAAAAAATATTTCTTGGAACCAATAGGGGATTATGGTGTTTAGGACAACCATGTTTGATACCATCTCACCCAATATATGGTATATATATCAAATATTATGAAAAAATGATTTTCCCGATTTATTGAGAAAATCCTAGGAAGCTGCCACCAAAGTGGCCTTTATACAAAGTTGGCATATGACCTAAACTATCCAAAACTAGTTTCAATTTTAAAAGAAATAGGGGATTAGGGTGTTTAGGACGATCATGTTTGATACGATCTCACCCAATAAATATATCAAATATTATGAAAAAAATGATTTTCCCGGTTTTTTTTGAGAAAATCCTAGGAAGCTGACACCAAAGTGGCCTTTATACAAAGTTATGAGCATATGACATAAACTATCCAAAACTAGTTTCAATTTTAAAATAATAGGAGATTAGGGTGTTTAGGACAACCATGTTTGATACGATCTCACCCAATAAATATATCAAATATTACACGGAAAAACTAGAGTTTTTACCACGAAGAAAACGGATTAAAATGTACTTTTTCTACATTTAAAATCTAATTTTCTTATTTCTTTCGCGTTTTTCTTCATGTAAGATTTGTGTTTCTTGAAATGATAAAAAAATTCTTGAGTTAAAATTTTTTGCTTAATTGTAATCTGAGATTTAGTTTCTCGCATCTATAACTGCTCAAAAATCTTGATTGAAGAAAAAAAAAAAACGAAAGGAGAAAAATACGATTGTTTTGTTTTCCATTTTTCTTGCAACTAGAAATTGACTGTTTTCTCAAACAGTTCAATTTTCTTGGAATTGGTTATTTTAAAAATAAAAAAAATTCTTTATCAACACAAATGGTATTTCTTGATTCAAGAAACTATTGAAATGTTAATGATAAGATTGAATTTTTCTTAAATCTAGAAATAGAACCTTTTCTTAAAATATAGGTATTATCCAATTTTCTTGAAATCATCCATTTAAAAAATTTAATATACATATATATTGAAATAAATAAATGAATTTCATAAAAGCATTTTTATGTTTTAATTCAAATTTAATTATTTAGAGAGATTAGGGCATTTTGTACACATGCTGGTAACTTTGTTCTATTTTATAGCTGAAATTATTGGGTTACAATACACAAGTAAGTTGGGTGTCTAGAAATTTGATTAGCCGGTATACTAGTATGGTTCAGAATATGAATAATTTGGGAAATATAGTACAGCATTCCGAATAATTTAGATTATTTTTAATTAAGTGGCAGAACAAGGAAAAATTTATTCTATCTTTGAAACAACTAATTTGTCTATGTTATTCTTGAACTGAGAAAGAATCTTCAATTGAAGAAACTATTCCTTAATAAATTCTATTAACAATAAAACTATGATTTTACGTCTCTCAGGACAAGAAAACATTTTCTTCTCTTAAACGATCTTATTTAAAAATCGCAATTTTATTTGAACAAAAATTTCTTAATCTGAGAAAATATTTTTAATACAAGAAATTACATATTTCATAATATGAAAAGCTTGTTTCTCAGAACAATAGAATAAAGTATTTCAACTAAGTAAGCCTTTCTTGAGACGAGAAAATTATTGTTAAATTGTTATAATTGTATGTATATACCATTATATAATGGATGTTCGTACCAAAAAAAGCATTCTGTCGCGAACCTTAAACAGTGAAAAACGTAAAATTTGTTTTGTGATTTTGAAAGTGGGATTTTGTGAAAATTTTCTATTTTAAAAGTGAACATACTTAGATTTTTTAAACGGTGGTGTTTCCACTTCAAAGTGGTATAAAGTGACAACAGAAAAAGGATTTCTGTAAACATTTAAAAATGTTTTTAATATTTTCTCCCGCCTTGCTCGATACTCTAATGTCTCAGATGTTCAAAACATATGTAGGTAAGTATTTCTGTTATAAAATACAAGAGAATTACTTTAAAAAAATCCTATTTCCTGTTTTACAGAAAAAAAACTGCAAAAAATTGTTGGCATTAATTATGTTGGCACAGAAGAAGGCAAAATATGAATTTATTACATGTAAAGAAAACAAATCTAACACATTATATTACAACGATTATAGCTTAGTTCTAAGTGAAAATTATTTATAAAATTATAATTAGGTATTTATATTTAAATTTAATGAAACAAATAATAATCGAAATTATCAAATTTGTTTGTATTATTTTAAACAACCATTTCACCAATTGAGGAAATCTTTCTGAAACGAAGAAATATTGCGTAACCACACCTGAAGGAATATTGCATTGTCACAAGAAAAGCGTTTCTCTATAGTGAAGAATATTCAAGTTTCCTGGAAGAAGAAAACCGATGCATACAAGAAAACACAAACAATAGATTTATAAATTGTTTTCTATAGTCAAGAAATAGCAAGTTTCTTATAAGAAATAAACCAATGGATACAAGAAAATCCAAACAATAGATTGATAAATTTTTACTCTATTCAAGAAAATATGTGTTTTCCAGCAAGAAAATATCTGTTTATTTACAGAAAATGCTACTTAAATAAAGAAACGAGATTTCTCACCATAAAAATTTCTAGTTTTCAATCAAAAGAATCGGTTTCTACAAACAAACCGATTTTGTTAAACTTAAGAAATAAGAATTAACCATGAAGAAAACCATATTATCTGTGTAATCACGTTTTCTTGGATCAAGAATTTAGTTTTCTCATATCAAATAATTAAAGATTATTTTAATATTTTAGAAGAATTTCAAATTGAGAAACGTAAAGTTTGTGGTGAGAAAAATTTCGTTTAGCTGAAAAATGATGTACAAATTTTCTTGAACTAATCCGTTTTTTCTTCATATTAGAAATTATTTTTTTCCGTGTATGAAAAAATGATTTTCCCGATTTTCTTGAGACAATTCTAGGAAGCTGACACCAAAGTGGCCTTTATACAAAGTTGGCATATGACCTAAGCTATCCAAAACTAGTTTCAGTTTTAAAAAAATAGGGGATTAGGGTGATAAAGACAACCATGTTTGATACGATATCACCCAATAAATATATCAATCTCAACTCAATAAATATATCAATTTGGATAGCTTGGGTCATATATGCCAAACTTTGTACAAAGGCCACTTTGGTGTCAGCTTGCTAGGATTTTCTCAAGAAAATCGGGAAAATCATTTTTTCATAATATTTGATATTGGGTGAAATCCTATCAAACATGGTTGTCCTAAACACTCTAATCCGCTAAATTATTTATAAAGAAAATAAAAAACGTAACGTCATACTTAAACATTTGTATTATTATGTATTACATATGATTTTCTTAAATTATTTTTTTTATACTTATTAATAAAATTCGTTATAACGAGTGTTTCTGCTTTTACACTAATACATGTAAATAATATTTACAAACTTCACTTATGTATTTAGATTCGTGAAGTTTGTCCTAAAAAAATCCTATGTTTTTTTTTTTTTTAGGACAGATTTAGGACAAAATTCACGCGAATTGTGGAATATACATAGGGAAAAATACCAAGGGAACTATTAATTGAATTTTGACAGATGTCCACATGTGGGAAATGGATGTGGAATTCGAGAATAGGGCCCCTGGTCTACCAATGCCACATTTGAAATTTGCGCCAAAAATGTTGTACAAGAGAAATTTTATTCTTTGTTTAAAATAAGATCGACACAATGTAAACGTGCTTAGCATATAACTAGAATACGGTTTAAATTTATATAGTAAAGTAGTAAAGTAACTATGTAACATATCGCATAAAAAAATGGTAATGGTGATTTCTTTTTGGTTGAGGGGCAACAACATTTGCACGATGCAGCCTCTCGTTACTAATTGATAATGCAATTAAACAAATCTCTAATATGTTATTTACTATCATATCCTGAGAACGTAAATATTACCTCTTAAAATCTATTTAGCTATAAAAAAAATCACATTTAGATAATAAAAAAAACTGTTTCATGGGATGAGTACGGTGCAAACCCAATTTCTTTTTGTTTATGGATGTTTATAACAGCGCACCCTTCAGTTATTCTAAATATAAATTCCACCCAATAATAATAAAAACAAAATCTTTGTCGTTTCATTTGAAAACGGGAGGTACCATTTCCACAATAAAAACGAACAACAATAAAAAAATCGTATTCATTATTCATAAATTAAGGCTTCCTACAGGGCTTAAAAAACAACATTTCTAGCTTAATAACTATACAAATTTAATCTATAAAAAATGCAACATAAAAAAAAAATTTGGTATGGTAACAAAAACCAACATTATGTTTTTTGTTTCTTCACAATTTTATACAAAAAATTTTATAAATTGACATCATGATCTTTCATCATAAATTTTATTATCATAATACCCTCAGGCATATTTCAACCTCATATAATGCCAGCAGCAACAACAAAAAGTGTATGACAAAAAAAAACTAAATTAAAACCAAAAAAAAAAAAAAAAAATGTAAAACTAGCATTTAAAAAAAAAAAAGTTTGTGACCCGCATAATAATTATTTGTGAGTAGCATTTAAATATTTATCGATTTTTTTCGTCTTGAAGTTTTAGGTTTTTAGTTTCTAGTTATGGTGAATGGAATACATAAAATTTAAAATTTTAATTAAAAAACAATTTTGTGTTAAGCTGGGTATTTTTTTTTTTGTAGCCATCGTCGCCATCCGTAAGAATTTCCGCAGTTCAAAAATATATTTAGGTGTGTGTGTGTGTTTTTGGTTGAACTTAATATTGGTGACATGTATGGTTCGCAAAATAAACGCTATCTGCATCGTAAAATCGTAATATATTTTGTGCACCGTACGAATATGAGTACATGCAAAACTTATTAGTTTATTCATATATACAAAATTATACTGGGCGATAAATTTGAAGGAAATTGATACTTTTCATTTTATTTAATGCGCTCTGTTTTTTCCCTCCGCTTGGTGTGAATGATTTTATACGCTTATTTAACAACAACAAAAATTATGATTTATTTGATATTTCCTCATAGAGCGCACACACCCGTATATAAATATATCACCACATACATATAGAGAGACAGGCCAAATAATATTCAAATTAAAATTTCACTTTGTGTTGGAAAACCTAAACGAAACAAAAATATAAAAAAAAAGTGTTTTATGTAATTTACGCGATGTTCTACATTATAATATTATTAAAGTTATAATTATAATTTGGTCATGTTTAAAAACAAAAACAAAAAAAAATATTATTTCAACCCAAATGCGAGTATGTACATACGTACAAATTACATAAAATTATTGTAATAATCTTTCAGAAATGTCAATTAAATTGTGTTGGCTCAAAAATATGTGTTTAAAGAGGAAGTTGATGAAAATAACAACACAATTTATACAGCACAGCACACACATTATACAAATTATATAAAAATACATTTTAATCGCAAGTTGCGCTTGCGAGTTATATTAATTCAAGGTTCGTTACGTCGTTCGTTTCTTTATTAACATTGAACTATTTGATGTTGTTGCAATTAAAATTTGTTAATTATTTTTTAATAACTACTTACGATACAAAGAATATGTAGGACTGCATTATTGGCGGAAAACATACTTACTGGTCAGTAATTTAATTCGATAACGGGTGTAGCAATAAAGATAAATCAGCTAAGGTAACAAAAAAATAAAAAATAAAGGGGGGCAACGTGTAACCATCAATATAGTGACAATACATTTTCATATAATGAATCACTAATTTTTAACACATGTTGTCTAATTAAATATTTTTTTATTCATATATGGTAACACATCTGCACCGGTCTCGGATTTTGTGGTTTTTTCCACTTTACAAAATTTGAAACAAGGCTTGCATATCGGCGCTATGGTTTTGCATTTTGGATATTAGGCTCGATTCAATGAAAACCTTTAGCGTGCTCGTTGATAGTACAATAGTACCTACATTTGAGCTACTCCTAGCAGGGACACACAATTTACCAATTTATTTGCACCACTTAAGATATATTTAGGCTCTTATAGTGACTATATAGGTTGTAAAGGGTATACATTGCAAATATAGTCGCTATATGAGCCAATCTCTGAGATTCGTGTTATTTGATAATTTATAATAAAGAACAACGTCTTTGTTCCAAGCAAAATTCGTCGATTTGTTAATTTTCAAAATTTGTTTGCAAGAGCCCTACGGCTCATATGAAAATGTCACTGAGTGATTGAAATTCCGCAATGTATCCCCTTTACAACCTATATAGTCACTATATGAGCTATTCTCTGAGATTCGTGTTATTTGGTATAGAAGCGAACAACGTCCTTATTCCAAGCAAAATTCGTCAATTTGTTAATTTTCAAATTTTTTTTGTAAGAGCCCTAGGCTCATATCAAAATGGCACTGAGTGATTTGAATTCCGCAATGTATACCTTTTACAACCTATATATTCACTATATGAGCCAATCTCTGAGCTTCGTGTTATTTGATATAATAAAGAACAATGTCTTGGTTCCAAGCGAAATTAGTCGATTTGTTAATTTTTTAATAACTTTATTTTTGGTAAATACACTTTTAAAGAATATACATACATACATGTATATAAATATATATCCAAAAACCTAATTTATCTAAAATCTCAATTTTGTCCAAAAACTTCACAGTACACTTGCATAAATTTGTGTCCATAAACTTCACACCGGTCCATTTCTGACGTTGTTGTAAAGAGGCGAGATATTCCAATGACCATGTCTTCCAAAAACCTTGCAAGTGTTGTTGGATGTTTTGCCACCTACTTAATCGAGATTCGCTTAGATAGGTGAGGTCTGGCTCTGGTATCGCTGTTAGGGCTTCTCCTATCAAAAAATGCCCGGTGTTAGGAAGTCGTACACAGTGACATCATCACTTAATGGACAAAGCGGTCTTGAGTTCAAAACAGCCTCGATTTTTGTTCATCAGAGTGCTGATCTCTTCGAATGTGAGGATGGTAGATCTGGTTACTCTCTTAAGGTGGTGCTTTAGCGATTTAATGTTTGCCTCCCAGAGGCCACCAAAATGTGGAGCGCTGGCAAAGATGAATTTTACCCTTATTGTATTCTGTGTAAAAAAGAGAGAGATCGAATTAATTTGATTCTGATTTTGGTATAATTGATAGAGCTCGTCCAGATGTCGTCTACTGCTAACCAGATTGGTACCATTGTCGCTTGTAATTTCAATAGCAGCTCTCCTCCTATAGAGATAAATCTCCTTAGTGCTAAGATATATGCCTCGGTTGTCATATCGCTAACAAGCTCGATGTGTACTGCTTTCACCGCGAAGCATACATATGAAGAGTACTATACCGGGTGATTTTTTTAACCTGATACACTCAAATATCTCGGAATATAAACACTCTACGAAAAAAATTGTAAAGATCAAAATTTAATTATTCCGCGGGGGAAATACATTAGTGTTAAAATTAGTACTCCCACCCCCTCCTTGTAGGTGGGGGGGGGGTAACTTTGAAACTAAAATAGGAACCCCTATTTTTTATTACATATTCGGTTTCTACGGCTAAAAATACGTAGGATTTGACTGAAACATTTTTTTCGATTCATGGTAGATGGCGCTGTAATTGACGGTATTCAATTTTTTTTCGATTTTTCCTACTGAGAACCTACGCAAACGATTCTGCAAATACGGCAGCAATAAAAATACGATGGTTTCGTTGTAATTACACGAAGTTAGTCTTAAACTATTTGTATTTCTTAAATTTTCAATTACTGAAAAATAGCGTGTCATTATCGTAACCCAGGAACATGCGATTAAATCGGCTTTCAAATTAATGAAATTGTTTATATTTTGTTTTAAAAATACCGATTCAGCCCGAAGATTATTTCGAAAACAACAATACCTGTGTAAAGCTATCAATACTATGGTTTATGAAAAAGCTGGCTGAAGTCTTGATAATGCTGTCACTCTCTACACTTCGCCTTACACGGAAACAAAGTTACACCAAAAAAGCATTTAACTTTAACGAATGAATGTGAACCACTGGGGTTTAATAATCGTGAGCTATGAGGCTGTAATTTTCGTTTTACTTTTTAATTTAAAAATTTGTTAAACCACCTCACCTTATAGTTCTTTAATCTGTTATGAATAAGCTCCTGCTCAAATCAAAATAGTTTATTTAATTGGAGTGGGTGGTCATCAATGTAAAATTTATGTAAATAAATAAAAGCTAACATCATGTAAATCTTAAATAACCTCGTATACAATTTATAGCTTCTGACGCTAGTTGCTTCAGCGCCACTAAAAATACTCTCCTAAATCTCAGATCATTCGAATTTTCATTTTTATTGTTTTCGCAAATAATAATTCAAAAATTATGAAATTTATCAAAGTGTTGCTATCTGAGTTCCGTTTTAAATCCAACAAACATACGCAAAATTTTTATTAATTTTCATACCTTATTAAATTTCTAAAAACCATTTCCTTATCGGTTTTTGGTATACATATGTATTAAAATAAGTAATCATTAACTTCCAGTTTTTTTTTTGTAGATTTACACATCTTGGGTTGAGTCATAAAAAGTTATTTTAGAAATTTGTTGGTCATTGAGATTTGAAATAAAATTGTTTTTGTTCCTTGTATGTAACTTAAGCATTTTCATAAAGTTCTGGAATATGGCCAATTAGGATGAAACTTGGTTATTTCTTAAATGGTTAAGATAAAATTCGATGCTTTTGTTGAAAATGGAAACATAAAAAATTTGTTTGATGAAGTTCAAGGATATGGCAAAAATTGAACGGCGTTGTATTATTTGGTAATCGTGTTAATTTTTACATGTTTGTAATGCCTCTTATTATTAAGTGAACGAAAATCCATCCCGTTTGTTTGCACAACAAAATTGCATGTTAAAGAAGTGTTAGTAAAAGTATATTGTTGTTGTTTATTTTAAATTCCACAAGTACGTTTAAAAAATGTTTCTTAATTTCAATTTTTGTGTCAAATTTAAAACCTCATTTTATGAATTGTATAATATGTTGAATATTGTGGGTTGTAATAATTTACACTGTTTCATATGTCTAACTTATAGGCCGGGATAGCTCAGTCGGTAGAGCATTGGACTTTTAATCCAAGGGTCCAGGGTTCAAGTCCCTGTTTCGGCGATAATTTTTTTTTATGTTTTTATTTAAATTCTTTAATTTATTTTTATCTGACATGAAAAATTTCGGATTTATTACATAATTCACTGATATAGTTCATCTATTTTGCTTTTCACAAGATCAAGTATTAGGTTGGGGCAAAAGTGTTGAGAGATTTTTTGTCATTTCTTGATTAAATTTTTCGTTTATTCAAAATGAATTTTATTTAAGTAAATATTATATTAGGTATTTATGACCCTTAGCCATTTTTCGGGAAGTTTCATAATTCCTTCGGTGTAGATCTTGTGTGGTTTATCGGGGGAAAACTTGGCTAAGTGATTTTCACAGTCCTTTTTTAAAGGCAACTTTAGATCAGGAAAATCGGTGTGGACTATACGATGGATGCATCAAAACTTCCCAGCCGAGCTCTCTTAATTTTTTCCGGGTCATCAAAGATCTGTGAGTCTAGCGTTGTCATGATGGAAGATAACACCCTTGGAACGGAAGCGATCAAACCATCTACATGCTGTTGCATTGAGCAAAAGAATCTTACCACCGTCTGTATTTAGCATCTTGACCGTTAATGCAACACTTAAAAATTTGATCAACGATTCAGTTACTATCAGTGAAATTTTTAAACTCAAACTAATCAATTTCCAAATCATTTGAGAAGCGAATGCATTGTAGTTTGGTCACAGGAATCTGTACCCTAATTCTTTAGAAATCAAGGTAAATTGTCAAGTATAATGTGGCAAAGATAACAAAACATAAAGTTACCATATTAATTTATTTTATCACCCTTAACAAATTCCGCAAGATAAAATGTCATAAGATTATATGTATATACTTACCAACATATACTCGTGTGTGAAAAAGCATAATTTGTTAGTAAATCGAATAGAATGTTACGTGTGTTGCTATTTAGATGAGATTGGGAAACGAGTTAGAATAAAGCGACTATAACGATTACACGTCCGCGATTAAGAGATACATAAAACCCTTTTCATCTATCAACTCAACAATTTGAGGATTACTACCGATTTAGTACAATTTTTAATACGATACCCAAGTATAACAAAACTGAATTCATCACCGACTTTTTTCAGCAATAAAGTTGGCCAAAAAAATCGGAAAATGATGAAAAAAAAAAAGTTGTAAACCAAATTTCATCATCTTCCGATTTTTTTGGCCAACATTCGGAAAAAAAATTCATGTTTTCAGCTAAATGTCCGAAAAATACAAAAATTGCCGGATATAAAAATACTTGCGTACGAGCGAAAAGCAAATTGTACTGAACCATTAAAGAAAATAGTACTGAAATTCAAAAAATTGTACTGAAGTTATTTTTTTTTAAATAAAAAACGTTTTCTCAACAAAAAATATGTTTATCCAATTGTGATATAATAGCCCGATAACTAGACTGATTTCAAATACAGAAAATATAAAATTACCAATTGTTATTATATAACCCACGCTGCTAGGGGCACCATGAATTATGTATATTTTGTATAACAAAATGTTGAGTAGTCTTTGGAAAATTATTCGTAGATTTTGTAATTTACGTCAAAGAAACACGTCACATAAATTTAAAAAGCGGTTACTATGATAAAATGTATTTCAAAATTCAATGCTACAGAGTGAAAACATAAAATGGAACTATTTCTTAGTTAATTTACGATTATTTACATTTATTTCAACAAAATTGGATAAAACGTTGTATGCCATTCGTGAGAAAAGAGATATTATCCTTTCGGGACAATGTCCCACTCTCCTATCGTCTCGTGGAACAAATTTATCCCTCATGGGTTATATCTCGTTTTGCTATGTATTATTGTATAACATAACATATGTATAAAAATGTAATTCTATAAATTTATAAATACAAAAAATCACAATTTTGAATTTCTCATTCAAATATCAAAAATTATTTAACATAGGAACATCTAATAAAAATCAATCTAAAAGTTCTTCATCTTTTTTATGAGGGTTTGAAAGATTTACTTTTAATAGTTTACTGGGTATTTTATAGCTATGACAATAGTAAGTTTTAATAAAATCTGTTGATTGTAGTAAGACAGAGCATGTTTTTTCCCAAAACCGTTTGTAAAAATTTCTAACGTGAATCTTAATCCGTCTTCGGATTGCCTTTCCTTATTAATTTTATTAATAATTTCAATTGCATATGATAAAAATAAAAAATAAGATTTAATTAATTTATTCTTATGTTGAATGAAATAAAATCTATATGTTTTCGTTTCCGTGTGAGGTTTCGAAGTTGCCCAATTCAAAATAATAGAGAAGTGGCTCAAATTGTTTTAAGATCCTGTCGATTCCAGTCTAAAATATATGTACATTAAATGTTAAAAATAACATCAAATATATGGGTCATAAAATATTAGTATTTATTTACTTGACGAGACAACGCGTACTTTAGAATTTAATGAACTACAGTTCCGAAGAATTCTTGAAATTTTAGAAAATGTTCCTATCTACTAGGGCTGTTGCAGAAGTGATGATTGATTTCTCTCAAATGTTTGTCTATGGTTTTCGGCAATTCAGACGCTGCAGTTGATGAAACCAAATTTAAGTTGTGGCAAACGCATCCATTAACTACCAATTTTGGAACCAATTCTTTTAATTTAGATTGAACTCCGTTATGTTTTCCCATCATCACGTTGCAATTATCCGCTGTGAACCCTATTAAATTATTGATTGGAATTCGATTCTCTTCTAAAACTTTGATTAACGTAGTAAATATTCCCGAAGCGGTTGAGTCTAGGACCGGGATTAATGTCAAAAACAAGTCTTTACAGGTAGTATCGAAAATTCTAATAATGATGGCCAATTCTGTACTTTCGACGAGAACCATAGAGAGATATTGTCGATTTGTAATTTCATTAATTTTTCGAGCATTTTCTGGTCCGATAACATCCACTATTATCTGTTGGCCTTTAGTTCTGTTGATATTCATTTTTTTTCACTTTTTTAAAATCTCCTATAGAATTTTTTAACAATTGATTAAGATGGTTTAGAATGGAAAATGGCAGATTATGTTCAGTAATAAATAAACTTAGAGATATCTGTAATTTTTTTTCGTCGTCGATTTTAACAGTTCTTTTGGCACTATTAACTGACTTTTTATGATATTCACTTGATGCATGTCTTTCTTTAGGCGTTTTCCCGCCGACAATTGAGATATTGTACAATGTGCACGTTTTGCCTTGTTTAAAATTCGCATCTTCTACCAACCATTCATAACTGTGTTTCCATGTTTCACGAAAAACTGTTTCATACAATTTTTTTTTTCTTTTTCATTGGCTCATATTCACTAGCATATTCTGAAACCGTATTATTTGACCCACTAGAATTGTTTTGACTTTGAAAAATTTATTGAAAAAGCATAAACAAATTTCAGATGTTCAGAATATTTACAAGATTTACAATTAAAAACTACTTACACGTTTAGTTCATGCTCCGGACCATCATTTCGCTCCTCCAATTCTAACGGTAAATTGACGGTTATATCATTTGCCGGAGTTAAATTATTAGATTTTTGTTTTATTGACCACCTTTAATTTTAATTTAAGTTTTAATATTCAATTATAAGAAATTACAATAAACAATAAGATAATTAATTAACTTTCCATTATATTACAGTTAGGACCGTTATTTATAATATTATGTATCACAAAACTTAAAATTTTAATCACTTCTCACTATAAATCACATTTTAAATACGTCTTAAACCATATTCGTTCAATTAAAACAAATAAAAAATAATTATGTATATCAAAAAACTTAAGCAATGAATAAACCATTAACTGCAATAATTTTATTAAGAAGCAGAACACAATGCACATCGATAATGAAAAACTTCTGTCAAAAAAAAAATCGCTCGCTCAAATCCGATGCTGTTGTTAACTAACAAGGAGAATTTGAAAGAAATTCTATAACTGGAACAAAGTAAAATAGAATATTATTAATTAAAACGAATTTATTTATACAAATATTAAAAAGAACAACATTTACAATATTTTTTAAACAAATTTCATAACAATAAAAAAAATAATAAAAACATTAATAAAAAATACAAAGTTGTAATTATTTTTTAGAAATTAATTCGTCCAATTTTTTAGTATATCTTCGTGTCTTTTTTGTTGGTTTGATTCTTTGAGCATTTTGCATTCATATTTTTTCTTCTCCTTTTTCGGATGCAACTTTATTTTTTTCGGTGGTATATTATTCTTTTTGGGGTTTCCGTTGCCTCAGTATCTGTGGATAGAACCAACTCAGTCGAACTATTTTCAGACCGGCTAGCAGATGGCGTGTCAGCATCTTGGATCGGGGTGGGAATACGTATTTGCGGGAATGGTGCTCTCTCCCGAATTTTCCCGGGAAAATAAAGCCGTGGTGGCAGAAATTATACGCTGAACTGATTCGTCGTACTCCGAGTCAATCCTAAAATTTCCATTTGTCGGGTTGTGGCCAATGACTTTTTTAATTTTTTGTCCTCCTCATTACACATTTATACCGATTTTCAGCTTGAGCGCTGGTTGTTGAAATATTGAATTTTGTGTTGAGTTTTTTGGCCCAGGTAATACAAATTATAAGTAATAATAAGGGAGCTTCTTATTTTGTATTCGGAGACACTCTGCCATTTAGGTCCACTGTATAACCATACTGTAAAATCTGTGTATACATAAAGTACATTGCCACACAATTAACTTACTATTGATTTTTTAAAATTCCGCTATTATTACTCCACTATTATTTATGGGAAGCCACAACATATAATAAACAGTAGCAACTCTTAAATTTCAATTTAACATTTTAATATGTAAAATTTACCTGGTTGATTCTGCTCACTCTGTTCGGCAGACTTCTCGTAAACGACTTTTTTGGTTTATTGGTATGCTACTTAAAATTTTAACTGGTAACTCTTGTTCTGGTAAAGGATTTTCTGATAAAATGTGAACAGATGAATTTTCTATTATTAAATTAAAAGATTCCGAAATTGATGATAAATCTGCAAAAACTTGGTGGTATGCTGAACAATTATTATTATAAATGTAATAGTTATTTACGTCACAACGGCGGTAAATGAGTTATTACAGTACGAGTTCGATGTTTAATTTTGAACGAGTTCTGTAACGATCATTTAACGTACGTGTTCTGTAACGTTCAACATTTTATTTCATACGACATGGAACATTAATTCGATTTTTTCATTTAAAATTAAATTTTAAAGTAAAAACATGAGTTTCAAATTTAAAGAAAATCAATCCAACTGATTTTCAAATTATCAAGTTACCCTAGATATTTTTTTTTGTTTGGCTTTATATTTTTCTAAACGGTAATGGCTCGTTTATCGGACTGTTTTTTCTGTACCGTAGTGATTCGTTTTCTGGACTCGTAAGCATTGATTTTCTGTATAGTATGAAATAAATATTATTTTATATACACTCTACGAATTAATTCACCGTACGATCTAAAAATTGAATTTTCGAATAGGCTTTTGAAGCAAATAAATCCTGCGTACTGTAAATTTAAAAGGACAAAAAATACAGTAAAACTAATATAAATTTAGTTTATTAATCTACTTTTCAAGGCCGAGAATAAAACAACTTTACATTTGTATTCCTTTTTTTGCGAACAAATTCATCGTACGATTAGTTTAATCATTATTCAAAATAAAAAAAATTTATTAATAACGGGTAGGCCTCCTTCGACATCTAGAATGGCTTTTAGTCATGGGTTATTGATGGACGAAACCAATTTTTGGTGAATTCTAGCGGCACCCAAAAATCAAAATATACAAATACATCCTTTTATCCATATTTCCTTCAATAACTATCAAATTTCTGACTTCCGAACCCGCCATACACCCCCAAACTGAGTACATTTGCTCCAGCGTTTTTAACCGTACCACGAAGATTTGCTGTTTCCATTGCTGTTCCCTTCTTGCGCCTTACTTATGATGGTCCATCATATCCAAATATATTATACTTAATGTCGCCGGCAAATATCACTTCTTTCCAGAATGAAAATTCAGCATTCAGGTGTGATTTAGCGAACTCAATGCGTTTCTTTTTAATTACCTCACTAATAAGTGTTTTTTTCTGACCATTCTGGAAAATTACCCGTAACAGTTTAATGTTTTCTGGTTTGTACGTTAACATACATCTGCTCCATAGTTCTGGTGTAGCATTGTTAGCAATATTGAACTAAATATTCGCTGTTCTTTGCGTACACAACGCCATATTACCCTTTATTCCTTCTCGGTAAGAGTGCGTGGACGACCAGTTCTTTTTAATTATTCAACACTACCCGTCTTTTTATATGTTTCTACAATGTGCATGACGATTTTGATTTTTTTGTTAACTTTGGACGGTTTTCCTTCCAAATGCTTATTGATAACGACTTCTTGGAAGTCAATACTGGTTTCTGTTCGCGTGGCCTTCAAAATGATAAAAGGTGTTTTATGTACCGGTAGCTTTAATGTCTTACAATATACTGAACTATTCTACCACAAAAATATTGAAAAAAACAAAAGATGCACGGGTGTTGTTAGATAAAAACAACCACCGTACGATGAATTTGTTCGCAAAAAAAGGAATACAAATGTAAAGTTTTTTTATTTTCGGCCTTGAAAAGTAGATTAATAAACTAAATTTATATTAGTTTTACTGTATTTTTTGTCCTTTTAAATTTATAGTAAGCAGGATTTATTTACTTGAAATGCCAATACGAAAATTAAATTTTTTAGATCGTACGATAAATTAATTCGTAGAGTGTACTTAATTTGTTGTCCAAAACCGAGAAGCTCCTACTCAATATAACATTGTCTTCGTTATCTTGGAGCAAATTACAGTCGCACAAGTTAATAACGTTTTCCATTTGATTTAAATTATTATTATTATGTCACTAAACCCAATATTTTTATTATTATTGTAAATACGAACACACACAAACAATAGTGTAATAGTATATTGTATAACAAGTGAAGAAAACGACTCATTGCAATACGAAAGTGAAATTTGCAGCCTGAGCGACAGCGAGGTAAAAAAATAACAATTCAAATAACAATTCCACGAGTTATACACGCTATTTTTTCTACGATACAATAGCCCTGTAACATTTATAAATAAGTACAAACTTAAAAAATTACAAACTTGTACGGAACAACACAAATTTATTAAACCATTAAAACATTTGGGTTTTCACAAATCGTGTAGCAATATTAAGAAATCGTTGTGTAATGAGAATATTTATAGGATACTCTGTTGAGTGTACTCAAATGAGGGGAAAAAATCTATCGAATTCAACATTCGGGTCACTGTGGGTTTCCACTTGGGAGGCCTTTGCGAATAATCGCAATCTGTTTTAAATTGTTTCACACGGATAGTATACATTCAAAAAAAATACATATCGGTATATAAATTTGTCTACGCAACCATAGACAAATTTACAATACGATTTGCAATCAAAAGTAGTCATGCCTACATCTTTTTGCATTGCAAATTTTGCATTTACAGAAAAAAATAAAAATTCCCCTTATTTTGTTTAGGAACATTTTCAATCCTGCAATAAACAAAGCAAGCTGAAATATTTTTCCTATGTGAATATTTTAATGTTTTTATTATGATTTTTTATTGACGTTTAGAAATGTCTAAATTGACAAAATTATTTAGTAATACAAATTTTTTCTAACACTGTGACATGAAACAAAAAATTGCCCTTTGCGATTATTCGCAAAGCATCCAAGTGGAAATGGAAACCATAGGTAAATATGTGCACGATAATTTAGCAAATTGCAATTTGCAAGTCGAAAAATATGACAACTAGACCGATTTTACCAAGCAAAATTTAATTTCAAAGTTGATTTTTTTTCTAACCGTTGTTTGTTTTTGCAAAAAACACAATTACTAACAATTTTTTCAGTCCGCAAAATAAAATGAGCAACCAAGACAATTAGTGTATTTAAAGGACAATTAGGATTTAAATAAAGTCGAAAAAATGTTTCTTTATTCAAATCGTAGTAGGTTTATAGGAAAGAATAGGACAAAAAATAAATCAAAACTGATTTTGTTTAAATTTTTCTCAACAAAATTCAGCTATTGAATACTATCGATTGAAATTGTTCGTAAATATTTTCTTTATTTCATATGAAATTGCTTGCTTGCTGAACGATTTATTTATTTGTATTTAGCCCATTATGTAGTGTTGATGTATCTTTTCCCCTTTTCTTTGATATCTACTACTTTGATTTTAATAAAAAATACAGTTATTGTTGCGCTTTGAGCATACTTCGTTTTTATTATTTAAGTTTGAAATTCTGACTTCAGATTCGTAATCAGCAACTGAAACAACCATGGAAATGATATGCATCTTGTTTGTAATATGACATACAGGCTGTTTCAAGAATAGGGGTTGTCAATAGGGGATGAAGGGGTTAAATTTTGCAACTCTGACTTCAGATTCGTAATCAGCGACTCAAAAAACTCCTGAGTACAGATTTTGAGATAATTTAATTGAGTTTTTGACTTTTGGTCAGCTTTTTTGGTATCTACCGCACTGTACGCTGTTTATTTTTTTTATTAGTGTTTTATCGATTGCAAGAAAATTATTGTTCCAGTGACGGTATCGACGAATTCCCTCGAACCTAAGCATACAGGCATCACTTGCCGGATCGCTTCAAATGCGTGTCTTCCCCAGTATGATCGAGTATTGGGATAGCGATAATCTGACATAAAGACTAACACACCTATAAATTTCCGCATGTCATTAAAATTGACTTATTTACCAAATATCAGGTTGTTTTAAGTTCGTTCAACTTTGGTGGTAATTGTTAGTCGCCTCGAAATATTATATCGTTTATATGTAACCTTAAGTTTTATTTTTTCCAGATTATAGATTTGAATTCACTGCTGTCGTTTTTTATATTCATAACAGCTCCACAAAATATAGATGCTGTGGAAATACTAGGTTCGTTTGTTTCTTCTACCAATTCTGGTGATCGGATTCGCTTTTTTCGACCATATCTTTTATTGAGTGCACCCGCAAACGTATGTTCACTAGGAGTAGACGTTGATCGCTTATTCTCAGAAGGTTCGAATGCCTCTCTCAATGCATCTCTACTGATATCAGTCAGTTGTGTTGTTGTTAAATCGCCTAATGAATTTTCATCAATCAGCACGTCGTCTTCAGCGCTAACCACAATATTTGTCGATGGAAATACAATCAGCTTCATCGTCAGTGGTTTCTAGATCGAATGGTATTGAAGTGATAAGCTCTTCGATTTCCTCATCAGCCATTTCTGAAAATAACAGAAAATACAGATGTTTCAAATAAAATCCAGCGAATAGTTGTTTTTACATACAAGTACAAACAGACAATACAATATTTCCCCGAAATTTCACTAAAAATTTCTTCAGAAAAATGTATGAATATATGTACATGCAAATCATCATTGTAATGCACAGGTACGCCTACAGGCAGGTATTATAAAATGCATCGCCACAATGCACCAAAATATTTTTTTACTAAACCAACACCAAAAACTGAGATAATAAAGCCAAAACTACTTACCAATAATTTTTTCAACCTTCTAAAACGCCATAAATTATTTTATATGATTATTAAAAATATGCGAACTAAAACAAAACAATTTTTAATCAATTTCTATCAAAACTTTGACTTAAACTCGTAGTTGTTGAACAAATGTGCATATTACATTCCAACAAAAAAATCAAACCGTAAAAGAGATTAACTCGTGTAAAAACTAAAGAAAAAATATGTACGTGCGCATAATTCATGATAACGTAAAATCGGCCTTTAGGCTAAAGGTTAAATAATTGCAATCTGCCATTATAATTTAATTTAATAGGACCGATTTCATTTAGTACGAATACAACTTACCGGAATAACCTAATCCCTCTCCTGCGATTCACTTTCGTCATCAATTACGTCCGGGGTATTATGGAATTATGGATATAACTCGTTCTCTTGCTCATCCAGTTGGATTTGTAATTATTCAAGCCAAGTAACACCCTTTGCTTCTAGTTTTCTTTTATCTGCAGCTGCCTTTGTTTTTACATTTTGCCTGCAAGTTGCCAAAATCATTAACATTTTGTCGTATGAACTTTACCCGCATTTTGCACAAAAGGCGATAAGTTTTTTTTTTTGTTTTCTCGCTTTTTATTTTTGCCTTGCAATTTTTCCCGATTTTGCACAAATCAACAAAAGTAAGGCGAGAAAATTGAGCATCTTTGTCAAAATTACAATTTAGTGTGGCGTATTTTGTTCATTTCGAAGATAACTTTAGTTATTTGTATTTTTATTAATTTGAAATATGCACAATTTTCCAATAGCGTTGTTGTACGACGGAAACAAACCATTATACGGGCACAGTTAAGGGATCACTAGTTGGTTTTCCCTTAATAATATCCCCTTCGAAGATTGGACCGGATGGATGAACTTTAGACGTATTATTATATGCTGTTGTACAACTCAATCATTACTGACGATGTTGAAATACATAGATGGTGGTGTGAACTAGTGAATTGGTGTTGATGTGTTTATTGGAGCGGGTGTAACGATTGGTGCAGATATTGAACTTGGTCAGATTGTTAGAATTTGACTGGTTGTGATAATTGTTATTGTTGTAAAGGAAGTGCAGAGCAGGTGAATATTGAAATCTGATATGTGGTGAGGAGTGCTGCGCAACTGCGTTGCTGATATTTGTGGTGGAGTTGCTGACGATGTTGAAATAAACTGGTGAAGTGGTCTTGATCGGTCGATTGATGGTTGTGTGCTGATTTGTGCGGATGTAAGTATTGTATGGTTGTGCTAACTTTTACCGCTGTATCCCAACCATGTTAATTATTCTTTCTTCCTGCCAGGTGTGCCTTTTAGTGCCTGTTAGTACCTGTTACCAGCATACTCTGCTGCCTCAATTTTGGGCCATTTTCTTTTACTCCAAGGCGAAGATCTTTCCAGCACTGAATAATACGAATTAATTATTTGGAAGATAAATTGTTTAATCAAGTCAAATTACTTACTTTTTCCATTGGTTAATGGTTTTAGCAGCACTTGGATACTGATTTAAATCTTCCATTAATAAATTGAAGATTTTCCTCTGCCATGGTTTATTTATTTTTAGGAATTCTTTCCACTTTATATTATTATTATGTATAATACTTGTTTAGTATTATGTTTTATGGAAATGTATCTTATCGGCAGCAAAATTCAAATAAAATTATTTATTTCTGACGTTCATCAAAAACATACTCTGCGAAACTTCTCACTATTTAACCTCACCATATACATGATCGAAAGTAAAAGCAAGAACAAATGTCTATTCGCCTAGTGTAAAATCAATTTTTATCGCTTTTAGCTAAAACTTGCCCAAAAAAGGCGACTAGCTGAATGCAAAATCCCGGTATTGAAAATCAATTTACTTTAATTTGCACGAATATTAAATATCACTTATACCGCCCAATGCATTCAGGTTGACAGTAAGTTCACACCACTGTTTTTGCTGCGTTTGAGCCTCACAATCACCTTAGATTCAACGGAGTAATTTTATATTTGTATTGTAAATAAGTTATGAGTGTTACAATCAGGAGTGACCGCTCATGAGTGAAAGTTTTATTTTCCTCCATAAAAGTAATGAGGATTTATATTTGTTGCTTAGAGCCCCGTCATCCGCTAGATTTGCAATTCCTGTGTTAAAAAGTGTGAGGTTAGTTTCATTATTTTACAAAAAATGGAAAGGTTGAAGAAAACTGATACTTTTCTCGTTAGCAACACATTTTTTCATAGAAATATTTTTCTTCAAAATAACGTGCAAACTTTATTCATTCAATTATTCGTATAAATATTACGTGTACAATTATTTAAGTTATTAAACGTTACGCCAGAGAAGATGTACTGACCCTAAATCAGAAACTGATAAAGACATGGAAACTCTTTCACTTGATGCTGTAGTCGATTGGACACAGGAAATTGGGAAAAAGAAGGTTGTCCACAATCGTTATGTTGGCCGTTGAAGTTGCCACTTGAATTCGAAGGTTGCTCATCAACGCTACACTGGCTATTAAAAATTCTTCTTGAAGTCTTTATTTTATTCTCGATGCTCTCCTCAGCATAGCTTTCGGCGACTGTACTTGAACGCCATCCTCCGTCATCCAAAGTCAACTGCTGGCATTTGGAAGTTCTAAATACTCTGCAATTTTTCTAGACATACTGTAGAACGTACTAGTACCAACTGGCTGCACTGTGCATTTGCCTTTTTTGTAGCATTTAAAAAATCTACGATGGTAAATACTCCGTGGTCTTAAACTTAAATAGTTTTTATATAAAACAATTGCATTGAAATCTTCCACTTCGGAAATAACTGTAAAGACAGGTTTTTTATTTGTTTTTGTGTCGTGTAATGTTAGGACTAAAATAGATCCAGCATCTTCTATGTCGTCGACTTTCAACATATCCATCATTTTGACGTTTTAAGTATGCAAGTAACTTTTTATACTCAGAAATGTTCACATTTTCATTTATTTGCAATGTCCTTTTCAGCATCGAATAAACTGACCACAATGTTGACGATTTAAGGGTCTTGGCCTGTAATAATAGGTTAAAGCTAGTATTGGAAAGTAATATACATAATTAATAAGTAAGACTTACCTTCTCAAAAAAATATGCTATTATGATATTTTCATTAATTCCGTTCACTTTCCTTTCCACTATCCACCGAGAAAATAACTAGTAGCACTTTTCATATTTCTTTCTAGACTTTCTGGGGAGTAAGTTTAAGGTAGCTTGGTGTGGATCCATTTCGTAAATAAATGATTTTTGCATTTTTGACTTTTAGGATAGAGTAGGCTTTCGAACTAAGTTGACGTTTTTTGTTTTTGCTGTGTGAATAAAAAAAACAATTTTTTTTTCCAATGAATTGAGTTTTAATTAATATAAATAATATAAAAATTAATATATGTACATAAATATAGCATTAGACTGGTTGGAGCTTAAAATAATTTTAATATTAACATTTAATATAGTTTGGTTTGAGTTTTTGTTAGTTGTGTAGTGTGTGTATTATTTTGTGTTATATTGTACATTAGCATTAGTAATCTTCAATTGTACATATAAATTAACTTTTTGGTTCTTATCATTAAATTTATCATAAACGGTGTACATAATATGATATCCATCAATTGTATGATGTGTGAAACAGACATAAACGAAAATGGTTTAGTTTGTTCTAAAAATTTATGTTGGTTTTGCGATAATTGTAATGACATTTATAAAATGCATGTCAATAATATTAGTGAAATAAAAAGCATGGTGAAAAATATTGAATCATCTGTGATTCCTATAAAGAAAGTTCAACCGGAAGCGGATTACGAATTGGAAACTAATTTACACCAATCTAGTGCAGCGTCACCGAAATCAGTATTAGCTGTTCTCAGTAATTCAAATAATATCAAAATAATGTTTCTTCACCGGTATGGCAAACTGCTTCAGATGTTATAGAACCAAATGGTTTGCCAATTTGTTGTCCTCTACCTGACTTTAGTTCATTGTAGACAATTCAGCCTATAACAATGAACTTACGCAAGAAAATTATTAGTGATCCCACGAGCCCCGCAGTTTACATCTTCATTTTCAAAATCTGTTGTGAACAATTATATTATTGGCACTGGTAGTGGTGGTATCTTACGTGCTGTGGAACCTCGAAAACTGATTTTTGTCTCCAGACTTCACCCGGATGTTACTGAAGCAAATATCAGCCAATATTTGCTAGACAATTTCAATTTGTCTGAAGTATTTGTTCATCGTTTTACTCCAAAATTAAGTGATAATTTCAAGCAGGATTTTCAAGGCTGTTCCAGGTGATAGTCTGCGGGTAAGTGCTAGTTCTTGTTTATGGTTTGGTTATTTAAATGTTCGTAGTTTAGTTAGACATTTTAATGGCATTACTATACTGTTGGATGTTTACAAATTTGATTTCCTTGCGTTGACGGAAACTCTACTTAACGGTAACATTTCAAACAAGTCACTCCATATTAATAATTATAAATTAATACGTTTCGATCGTATAAATAATACACGATGGGGTGGGGTTGGTATTTATTTCAGGGATACTTTAAAAGTCTGTAAATTATTTTCTGGCACATTTGGAAAAGTTTAAATTTTGGCATTTGAACTTATTGGACGGTTTGGAAAAATTCTTATTTTAATTGTTTATAACCCGCCTCCGGCTTGTACGGAACATATTAATAATTTACAAATAATTTTTTCTTAATATGTGTTACAGTATGAAAAAGTTATTTGCTGCGGTGATTTTAATTTTAACATGTTGGCTAACAATAAACTTAGTGATTGCTTGAGTTTGTACAATTTATATTATTTACCTTTTAAACCGACTAGATTGAGACTGATAGGCATAATATTGTTTCTTTCGGGCAACATGCTGTTCATGCTATTTATGATCACGACTTGGGCTTTGCATGCTATAAATTCCGTCGAGTCAGGGATACAATTTCCTATACTGTTGCTCCTGATTGTAAAGCGATTGAACGTGAGAGTTTTGTTAGTTGTTTCTTTTCGTTGGACTGGTTGAATTTTTGTTTTTATCCGGATGTGAATGATATAGTTGAGGAATTCAACTTAAACATTTTACATTTAGATAATATTTGTGTGCCTCGTAAAAGAGTTATAAATAGGTGTCCTACTGCTCCGTGGTTAAATGCTTATATTTTGGATTTAATGGAGCGTACAGATATAAAAAATATGAACTGGAGCATGAATTAATGAAGCTAAGCATTCATTCTATTTTGGGAATGTATGCAATTCTAAAAGAAAATGGGTCAATTTAAAAAACTTGGGAGTTTTAGGTACATCAAATGAGGCAGTCATTATGTTTTCTGCCGAGGAAATTTTGAATGGAATTTGTAAGTTTAGTGATTATTTTGGTGTTTTACCTTTACCTGATTCTAATTTTATTAGTTCGGTAAGCTACGCGTTTTTAAATCGGATTTGATGGCATATCATAATATAAACTTTAAAGTACTGAAATTGTTTATTGAATTATTTCTGCCTCATATCACATTTATTATTAACCAATGTTTAACGAAATCGGTGTTTCCTGATTTGTGGAAGGTTGCTTCTATCATTCCTCTACCTAAAAGGGATGTGTTTCTGGTATTAGTGATATTCGTCCGATAAGTATTTTACCGGCCTTATCAAAGGTACTATAGAGAAAATTATGCAACTCCAAATTACCGAGCACCTTATCCGGTTTGATTTTCTAAGCAAATTCCAATCAGGATACAAGCCTGGTCATAGCACTACCACTGCACTGTTGCATATAGTTGATGATCTATCAATTATTCTGGACAAGGGCAATTCATTCGGTCTTTTAGTCCTTTTAGACTTTTCTAAATCATTTGATTGTGTTAACCATATCCACTTGCTTCAGAAGTTACATTTGTATTATACATTTTCGAATTCTGCTATTATGTTGCTTCAGAAATCATTCTTATTTGAGTAACCGCAAACATTTCGTAAAACATGGAGAAGCTCAATCTAGTATTCGAGGATATTTGCTGGGGTGCCTCAGGGTTCTATATAGGGGCCTTTGTTTTTCTCCATTTATATTAACGAACTGCTTTGGCACATTCGGAATTGTCGATTTCATCTTTATGCTGATGATTTGCAATTGTATATTGGTGGCGACTTTTCAGAGTTGGATAAGATTGTCATGCGACTTAATGCTGATCTTAAAAATGTTTCCTTATCAGCCAAGAATAATTCACTTGCTATTAATCCCTCTAAAAGTAAAGCATTATTGCTTTCTAGAAATAATTCTCATATCTGAAGTGAAATCGATGTGAAATCGTGCTTCAATTCGTGTCTAAGTGGTGGCTTTAATTTTGCACATTTGAACCCTGGTAGCCTAGTTTCTAATTTTGCAGAATTTACCTGTATTGTTAAAGATGTACCTTTGCATTTAATTGCTATTTCCGAGACCTGACTTAAAGAAAGACACTCTGATATTCAGGTAAATTAAAATGGCTTTAACATCATTCGGAAGGATAGAATTGATAAACTCAATATTGGCGGAAGAGTAGCCCTTTACATTAAAAAAAACTTGGGCTACAAATTAATCAAGAAAAGTACTGTTGACTCTTCGTTTGATTTCATTTTCATTAAAATACATATGTAGTACCATAAATGAGAGAGTTTTAGTTGGTGTTGTTTATCGTCCTCTGTGTATTAAATTTGAAAGTAATCTGAGGAAGTTTTTGACAGCCGGCAAATATAGCGATATTCTTATTCTAGGTGATTTCAATCTGGATGTCAATTCTAATAAAAAGTATGTACGGACATTCAGGGATTTTATTCTTTCACTGGGCCTAGAAGTTGCATCAAATTACCCCACTAATTTTGTGGATAAAAATATTCTCAAATTTCAGTTCTTGGGCTATTCACAACTCATGATATGATTTTTAACTCGTAAAATTTTTATGATATTTATGACAAAGACTCTTTTAGATACTGCCGAGCACTGCATAACGTAGATCAAAATGCTTTGCTTACTGAAGCCAATTCAATTGATTGGGGAGTAATTTCCCTCATCCCGGATATAAATGATCAATTGGATCATTTCAATTCATTCTAAGCACAAGGTTCTGATGGTATCCCTATAGGTTTCATTCGTCTTTTACTACCGTCAATAAGCACTGTTTTAACAAACATATTTAACGCTGCATTGACAAAATCTGTGTTTCCGAAGGGATGGAAGATTGCACATATAACCCCTGTTGGGAAGGTGCCTAAGCCAGAAACTATATTTACAAGAATTTCGACCAATTTCCTTGCTTGTCTAAGGTAACTGAAAAAATTATGAAGTTTCAGATGATGGATCATATTTCTAGCTTGAGCTTAATTGATGATCTACAATCCGGGTTTGAGAAAGACATAGTACAACTTCTGCATTAATTAAAATTATAGATGACTTGAGTTTATCTGTTGCAGAAAGCAAAGTGCCTTTGCTTGTGCTTCTAGGTTTTTATAACGCTTTTGACAGCGTTAACCATAACATTCTGCTGCATAAGTTGCGCTCTAACTTTAATTTTTCTAGTATCTCGGATAGGTATCAAATTGTCAAATTGAATGAACAGTTTTCCAATGAGAGTTTGTTGACTTCTGGAGTTTCTGAGGGTTCAATTTTGGGCTCCTTGTTATTTATGATATTTATTAACGATATCAGAAACAGTTTAGCTCCTGTAAAGTTTCATACTTTTGCGGATGATTTGAAAATCTATGACTCAGCAGTAGCATATCTATATATGGATGCTTGCGTGCAAAGAATGAATGATGCACTTGAAAAAATTTTAATTTGGAGCAACAACAATCATATTAAAATCAACCCCTTAAAATCTAAAGCCATGTTCATAACAAGTAACAAAGTAATGTTAATATGTTATCCAACCTTCGGCATTATAATATTAAAATTGGCTATGCGAATATTGAGATTGTGGATACGGATAGGAACTTGGGATTATTGACGAATAACAAACTTAGTTGGGATGACCGGATGACCATATCACCCAAATATGTGGTAGAATATATTCTACGTTAAGGACACGGTCATTAGTTATTCCACATAATATAACTTACTGTGCCCCTATTTATTCTGGTTGCTCTAAGTCCTCACTCAGGAAATTAAATGTCGCTTTTAATTGTTGTGCTCGATATATTTACAACAAAAAGAGAACTGATTCAATTTCAGGTTATGCTCGTTTAATATTGGGGTATGATTTATATCATTATTTACAGTTTATCACAGTTATTTTCCTTTATAAAATAATTTATTATAGAAATCCCACGAATCTCTTTAATTTGATTAAGTTTTATAGATCGACTCGTACATCTAATATTTATCAGTCTTCCTACAAATTTTGTAAATTTATATAATATATTTAATACTTTCATCAGTAGTTATTTGGAGAGCAAATATTGTATTTTATTTTTTGGAATTTATGTAATTCTACTTTTCATCATTAGCTAAGAAAACATTTATCTAATTTTAATCAAGAAAGTGTAATGAATATTTTGGATTAAGTATACATAAGAAGATTTTCTTGTATTTTAAGGAAATTGTAAAAAGGCTAAGCCTTACTTGTATAATGTTTATAATAAATAATAAATAAATAAACTTGCTTAATTTAATCCAGCTGATGTTCATTGTTCAGGCTAGGTGATCGAAAAAAATTCTACAATGAATGAAGATTCAAAAATCAAGATCGTTCGAGATTTCCCGCCAAAGTTCTGTATTACTTTGATTTTCGATAATATCGTAACTGAATAGAGTCTCGAAATTATACATTGTCTTCCACAAAATCTTCGAGCGACGTTTTTTGTTTGACACTTGCAAATTCCATGTTCCACTGCTCAATAGCAATGGAGGCGGGAGACGTCACAATAATCAAAGTGAAAAAGAACTTGTGAGTCAATTCCACCTATTCAACAATTTCAAGATTAAAAACAAACGAACCTGCTTAAATCACACCAATTATGGGATTTGTAACAGAGTTTTATATTTTGAAACTTTTCCAGAAATTACAAAATTATATAAATTTCTAACTAAAGAAAATCTCACCATTTTTAAGAGCGTCCTTTAACACAGCTGTATCGTATTTTACCTAATAACTTTTAACATTGATTCCAAAAACAATTTTTTTTTAGTTAATTTACAAATTACAATAAGCATTAGAAATTTACGTATAAATATGAACGTATAAACCAACTCAACACATTATTTATGATAACTCGTCTCTCATTGCTTACACAATCTATGTATAATCCAAGCCGACCGCAATCAAATATTATTCCTGTTAAGAACGAAATCTTAATACATTAAATCACTTGGGGTCGCCTGAATATTATTTGCTTCAGAGAAACACTCTTGGGATAAATAACAAAATCAAAGCTGGAAAAAAGTGGAAAGTAAATAATTTTAACTTCTTATTTCTCACAACAAAACATACATAACATGCATTTTAAGGGGGACAAACTACATAAAATTGTATACATAAGAGGAATAAAATATCCTATCATCCTAAAAATAAGATTAATTGGATGTTATAATTTTCTAGCATTTTCAATGTATTTTATAAGCAAAAAAACATAAAAAATAGGGTTTCATAATTAGGTCAATATAGAAAAAAAGGGATCGAAAATCTATAAATAATTTTAATTTTTGTTGAATAAGCGCAAAACTTAAGCTGACTATAACAAAAAAAAAAAAAATATTCCGTATAATTTGTATTTATAGTTGATTGCTTTTAATGGTTATTAAGGTTGAATTAAACAAAAAAAAAAAATCGATCGTTAAAATTCACTTCACTAAACAACATTTTTTTCACAATAATTTTTTAAGTACGATAAAAATTTTCTTGTCTTTTTTGTTAAAACAATTCCCTTTATGCAATGTCATTTTTAATCATAATAAACCGGTTGCAAAATTGTTTTATAATGGTTTTAATCATTTAACATACCATGGCTGTTCGTATTTCATTTATGTTGAAAATGTTGTTGTTTAATGTTCCATCTGTGAAAACAATTTAACATTTTTTTCTGTTTTTTTTTAAGAATTGGTCCATATCTAATTGGTATACACCTATAAATATATTTTACATTTTAATGGTTACGTTCTTTAATTAATATTTCAGAGATGACTTTATTTAAACCGGATCTTGTTGATTTATTAAAGATCAACTTTACGGCCATTGAAACTTATTGCATGTTCCGCTTGTTTAAAATCAAGATGAAAAGAGAACGCCCATGAGCCATATTGTCGTGCACTTTTCCTTATTCATTAAATGGATGCTGTCATGTTTGGTAAAAATTTGTTAGGAATTTCCATTTAAAAATCCCACTAGAGATCATTAAATGATAATCAAAATGTATATGCATATGATTCATTTCTATAGTACTCTATACTCGATTTAGATTTTATTATGAAAAAATCATTAGAAACGAGTACAGAAGTTTAAAAATAATTGATTTGTTCAGAGACCTGAAGGTCTGCCCCCCATCACTCCCGCCTTCCCACTAAGTTTTATATATCATAAAGTCATTACATCTGTGACGATCCTCACAGTAAATACAATCATTTCTAATCGTTCAAATCCTAATAGTTGCGCAAATTCCTTGAATAGTTGAGACTCAAATTGTGCTCTCTGATCCGTTACGATAAAATTTGGTACACCAAAACGTGCTATTCATGATGAGCATACCGCGAATGCAACCGTAGATGCTGTAATATCCGCTACTGGAATCGCTTCCGCCCAGTGAGTGTATTGATCGATTAGTGTTATGGAATATCTCTGGTTGTTTGAAATGGGCGATGGCCCGATTATATCTAAATGTATCTATGTAAAACGTGCAGCTGTTGGTTTAAAATTTCCGATGGGCATCTGGCTATGCCTAGCTACTTTTGACTTCTGGCAAGTCAGGCACGTCTGTGTCATAACTTTGACTTCTTTTTTTATTGAAGGCCATACCACTTGGTCTGTCATTAGTTTCACTGCTGGTTTGATACCTGGATGTGACAGCCCGTAAAATGCTGCGAAAACTTTCTTCCGCCAACTAATTGGTATGAGAGGCCTTGGTTTACCCGTGGACGTGTCGCAGTATATTTGTATATTTCCGTTAAAAGTTACAGGTATTTGCTCTATTATTAGGGTAATTGTTGCTTGTGTCTAAAATTGATTGGCTCTATCAACGCGTCTGCAACCACGTTATCGATACGAATCAGAATGGTAATCCTCTTAATACGGAATGCATTAATCTTAGAAGGACTCTGCCGCATTTTGAAATCGAAATATCATTTTGCAGAACCCAAATAAGCCGTAAGGTGTCGAAATTGATGTTTTTGGGATGTCGTTGGGATCTATGGGTATCTGATGATACGCCCGTACTAAATCCAATGTGGTAAAAAATTTGCATCATGCTAGCTGAAAGGAAAACTCCTGTAAATGTGGTACTGGATAGCAGTCGGGGATGGTGATATTATTTAACTCACGATAATCGCCACAAGGTCTCCATTCTCAGTTCCTTTTATGTAACAAATGTAATGGACTGGACCATGCACTTTTGCTCAACCTGCATACTCCTTGCGACATCATATCTTCGAAATTTTCTCTTGCTATTTCTGGTTTATCTGGTGCTAGTCTTCGTGTTTTACTCATTACCGGCGGTGTACCTGTTTCAATGCAATGCGTCACGTTGTGTTTAACGATCCGGGTGCTATTTCCGCGAATTTCGTTATTAATTTTAAAATCTCCGTTTTAACCGTTGTTTTATCTACCAACAATAATGCAGAACATTGTATTTGGGTAATTGACCCTACAGAAAATATTGTTGTTATAGGGTCTATAATGCGGTTTTTTTTATATCTACCAGCAATCCTGTATCTTTTAAAAAATCTGCCCCTATTATGTGTATGGTTACGTTGGCTATGATGAATTTCCACGTAAATACTCTACGGAGACCTATATTTAATTTGAGTGTTCGTGTTCCAAGAGCTTTAATTTTTGTTCCATTTGCTACGTGTAGATGATATTCTGTAGCGCTTTCTGGGATTTTTCCAAAACTAATGAGAATCGCAAACCTTATCTCCGGATTTTGATTGTATAGTGGTTGCGGAGGCTTAAATGCCACATGGAACACTTCCTTGTGTTTGGAGGAATTCGCTTAACTTCACGTAGTGATTAAGGTAGGATTTAAATCCGCACTGGATTCGTCACAGCGCTTATTATTTATTTGGCCGCTTATTATTTATTTTATTCTTCTCTTCCTTTTTATTTTTTATTATTTTTTGTTCTTTTAGTCAATTTTTTTTTATGATTTACTATGATTAGTCATTTTTTTCTATGATTATTGTCCCGATTAAACGAAATATTGTCCCGAAAAAGCGAAGTAAATTTGTGTTATTTACTTGGTTTTGTTTCCGTTCTTTAGCATTTATCCCAATTAAGCAGCTGTCCCGATTAACCGGTGGCCCGATTAAGCGGAATCGACGTATATGTAATTCGAATTAGAAAAATATTCATTACCTATAGTATTATAGGTATAATACATGTAACCTATATTTGATTCTTAACTTAAAAGAAATGTACACAAAGCGGCATAATATTAGTCATGTGTTTTATAGATTATATATCTTTTATCCAGATTATGTCGAAATTAGTTTACATAAGCGAAATTTATTAAAATGTTTAAAAGGTGGTCAGGTAGATCTTGAACGCTTCTACCTATCATAACAAAAGTATCTCAAAATATTTGTTCAACTTTTGGTAGGACTCTTAACCTGGATAATCTCTCCAATTAGAGAGTACCAGTTCTCTCAAATGCCTTAAGAATTACCTATGGAATACAATCGGCGAGAAGCAACTAAACTGATTGGCATTAATAAATATTCACGCAGATATGGAATATCAATAGACGTCTCTTTAGAAAAATACAGCAAACAAAATCCGAAAAAACCTTAAGAAAACGAAGCTTAATGTTATTTGCATTCGATAAAATGTTATTTGAATTCATTTCAAACCTTAAACCTCCAAACCGCTGCTTTGGCGATTTGTAGTAATTCCAACATCTATAGAAATTTGAATATTTTTCAAAAATTTGTATTTTTAAATAATTAGGGTTATATTAAAATAGAAAACTCCTCAAAACCGCTAACAAATTATTTTTTATCCTAATTCGTTATCATAATTCGTTGTGTTACAGTAGCTGGCAAATGATTCACGAACTTTGCAGACACAGACCAAAGGAATGGCCTGTTGCAAGTATTATTCATCCAGTGCCCCCATCAACCCCGTTCACTCTACCCAGAGTTCCTCAGTTCCGCCCAAATTTCCAATTAAATAATTCGCTCTTTTCTATTGGCACCTGGAATACTTCAGGTATGTATCAACGACCCCCCATAATCGAGTGCTCAGGAGACCAACATGAGCACCACTCCCTGATTTTCAACCTACTCATTGAAACCATTTTAAGCTGTTGACAAAGCGCTGGATAGTTCTGACGTCCGTTATACTGAGGTCCGTCAGATCATTGAAAAATGATGTTACTAGAAGCTTTAGCCTGTTTCAGCCAGACGAGGACAAGTGCAAAGAAGATGGATTATTGTCTCTTTCTCCTCTTCATCTTCACAACTATGTGAGAAGAAATCAAGTGCACCGCGGCCTGCCTATCAGACAGTGCTCTGTAATCACTCCAAAAACGCACTGACCTGATACCGCTGAAGTGAGATCAGCTGTTTGGATCTTGCCAAACCTAACTTTGGCCAGATTTCTCGGGGTGTTATATATGAGGTACTATTTGACTATCTGTCGTTCGTCAACTAGCAGTAGATGGCATGATGCAAATGTAATTCAATATCGCTTCTGATTTTTGTGATATGCCCCTTTTTGTAATATGACGTCTTTATAATTTTTAACCTTAAAAATAAAACACTTAAAACAATTTACCACATATTTCTATACAAATCGAAATGTCAAATTTTTTTCCAGCCTTGGCCGACAGTATGCCATCTGGTGGTTCAAAACTGCAATAATTTCATTTTGCATGCCCTATTGCCTACGATAATTTGGGTTTGTGCAGTTTTTTCAGGATTCGCATACAGTCTTAAGGCGATGCCCCATGGAAACTTGAAACCGTCAAATCCGTCCGGATTCTACGTTTACTATGCCACATTAAAAAAACAAATATCGGACGGCAAATAACGTCACCACAAAAAACAAAATAAAAAATGACGTTTGGCTTTTTTTATTATTTCAATTATAGTGTTAAAGAAAAAGGTTGCTTAACATGGTCTGTTCAAATAAATTAAAAATTATAATATCTCTCTATGCCTCGTTATACTTGTATAAACAAAATAACAACAGCCGTAAATATTGGATCCATCCCATTAATCTACACAGAAAATAATCTGGGGAATACTACACTGTAGTAAAATTAATTTTAAAATATCCGGAAAAATATTTTAATTATTTCCGAATGTCAAAATTACATTTTGAATTTATTTATTCCGCAATTTCGAAAGAAATTAAACCATCTAACAATGCTGTTCGAAATGACACAATCACAGCTAAAGAAAAGTTGGTAATTACTTTAAGGTATGTATTATGTATTCTCATTTTTCATTTAACAGTCATTCTTTTAATTTACTCTGTTTTTCTTTGTAGGTTTTTGGCTACAGGATGAAGCTTTACCGAATTGTCACTTCATTTGTCATTTTTAAAGGGTAGATCTACAACAGAGAGATGCATCTACCAGACCATTCTGGCCATAAACAAATGCCTGAAGGAAGTTGCATTACCTAAACCTAATACAAATGATTGGACTCGCATATCCAATGAGTTTCATAGTATATGCAACTTTCCAAATTGCTTGGGTGCCGTTGATGAGAAGCACATCGATACGTTTGCTTCAAACAATTCGGGAAGTCTAAATTTTAAATATAAAAAAAGATTCTCGACTATGCTTATGGCAGTTGTCGATTATGAATATAAATTTATCACCGCTTACGGGTTAAATGCTGATTCAGGAACTCAGAATTTGGAAAAATGAATCTGCATAATCCAGAAAAGCTGCGTATTCCTGAAGATGCTTGATTGCCTGAATATCATGAAAGGGTTCCTTATAGTGGGAGATGAAGCTTTTTCATTAAAGCCAACCCTCCTCACTCCTTACCCATGGATAAATATATCTATTTGAAAATATTACATATTCCGTTTTATCTAAATTTAATTGTCTTCTATTTCTAGGCTGTCGCGAGCACGAAGAATTGTTGAAAATGCATTCGGTAGTCTTTCCAATAAATGGCGGGAGGTTGGAGGTAAAACTCCATTTAACGATGACTAACATTGTGATGGCTTGTGTTATTCTGCACAATATAGTTGAAACTGAAGTGTGCTACCTCGAAAATCCCCTATGAATGGATATCCGGTTCCTGGTTCGCAGGGTTACGGTATTAAGGAGAAATTTGCGAAATGGTGCATTAACGAGGGAGATTTATCATGGTAGTATACCTGCTGAAATGTTGTACATATACAAAAATAATTTTATAAATAAATTTTTTATTTCAATCAAACAATATTTTAATTTTTTTATTTCATTCATAATAAGTTAAATCATTTGTACTCCACCGATACTCAAGCTCCTCTCACCAGCTCTCAAACCTCTAACAAGATGAAACGGTCAGTTGGTTGTGTTTTCATAAAAACCAACATAAATTACCCCAAAAATAAATAAAAAACATATTTTTCTAATCCGTCTTTGACAAAAAAATTAAAACAAAACAAAAACCAATCCGCAACCACTATAAAATATTTAGATTATTAAAAAAAATAGAAATCAACAAAAGACATATTTTTCTAATCCTTTATTTGACAAATAATTAAAACAAAATAAAACCAATGCACAACCACTATATTTAAATTAATAAACAAAATAAAGACATATTAAAGACATATTTTTATAATCATCCTTTTTAACAAAAAAAAAAATTAAAACAAAAAAAAAATAACGCAAAACCATTATAAAATATATTAATAAACAAAATAAAAAAAACATATGTTTCTAACTATTCTTTTTAACTAAAAATTAAAACAAACAAAACCAATGTCCAACCGCTGTAAAATATTTCGATTGACAAAAAATATTTCTAACTCCTTTTTATTAAACAAAAAACGTAAACCAAACAAAAACCAAACAATATAAATACACCATGAAAAATCAAAAAATAGTTCAGTTGTAAATTAGATCAGAAAAATTCTAGTCAGTCATTTATATTTCAAAATCAAAATATAAATTGTCATTTATATATCAAAAGAAACAAGAAAAATTAATACAAAATCAACAATTAGAAATTAAAAATCAAAGTGGTGAATTAAAATTAGAAATTAAAAATTAAAGTTGTGAATTAAAATTAAAAATAAAACAAATTGATTATTAAAAAAATAGAAAATAAAAATTTTAAAAGTTTTTGTCAATAAAATTATAATAATATTATAAGTGTAAATAAAAATAAAAATTAAAGTTTCATCAGTTAGAATATTATAAGTGAAATAGTTTTAAAGGCAATATTATAAGAAAAAAATTGCAAAATTTATAAAATAAAAATTGAAATCAAAAGAAAAATAATAAAGTTTTAAATGTGTTTAAAATGTGTTATTGTCAAAATTTAAAGTTACTCGATCACCATTATAGTTGTATCATCACCTCCAGAATCACATCGGTTCCAGAAGATAAAAAAAAGATAAGGTAAGAGTTTACACATTACTTCTCACCAGCTATCAGCTATATGTTATTATCACTAGTTATACAACAAGATGTTCGAAAATAATCGAATATACAGTTGATAGGACGAGATGTGTTGCTTAGGAAACACAAAGACACCGCAGGTGGAGTTGTGTTTCTTAGGTAACACATCGAGTCCGCAACTGTATATTCAGATGATTTTCGAAGCTCGAGTTGTATATGTTAAGACTATACAACGAATCAACCATGTCAAATATCAAAAATATTGATTGTTTGTTTATATTCATGGAAGATATGATTTATTTGTTTGCGGCCGAAATACCACTAGTGGTGTTTCGCGACACACTACTTAGCAACGCAAATAACCGATATTATACAGCGTAACTAAGGAAAATTCAACTATCTGATTGGTTTATTTTCCAATGAGTTGTATAGTCAACCATATAAAATCCAATATACAGTGGTTTGCGTTCGTTTATACGCACCATATTTTTTCAATAGCACCGAAAAGTAAACCAAAATTTAACATTTTGTGTATTTCTAAAATTTAATTTAAAAAATAAAAACTAAAAATATTTATGAATTGCATTGAATTTCTTTAATTTTCATTTATTAAATTCAAATTTTTTACAAAATTGCAAAGAAATCTGATGCATTCGTTTATGCGCATTTGCATATTTTCGCCGAAAAATTGTAAAGCGTATAAAGGAATAAAATATTAATACTTCGTCCCACCTCCTTTATTCTTAATAACTTCAAAAAGTCTTTTTGGCATTGACTGCCAAAGATTTTGGAGCACATTGGGACTGATTTCATCCCAGCATTGCTTGATACACTGCTTCAGATCGTTTACTGACGAAAATTGACGTCCATTTCCATACACCTTTGCAGCCAGTATACCCCAAAAATTCTCAATGGGGTTGCAATCTGGACTACATGCTGGCCACTCTAGTAATGGAATATTTTTGTACTCAAACCAACCCTTAGATACCTGTGAAACATGGATCGCAGCGTTGTCCTGTTGAAACACGAACTCACTATCAATATAATCATCAATAAATGGAATCAAAACATCTTCCAGCACCTCACTATATTTTTTTTGAATCCATTCTGGTAGTTATCCAACAAATGGGTGTCTTAAAATTTCCTGAGAACGCTCCCCAAACCATTACAGTCCCACCACCAAAATTTCTCTTTGACCGAACGGCAGTGTGATTGCATAGATCATGCCAATAACAACTGTAGCAGTCTGGTCCGTCCAAATTAAATTTTTTTTCATCAGAAAAAATCACTCGACCCCATTCTTTTGTCCAATGCATGTACTGCTGCGCAAATTTCAAACGGCGTTCCTTATGTGCGGTTGTTAAACGGGGTTTCGATTTAGGTTTGATCCATTTAATGGTTTTTGTTTTCCTCAGAATCCGAGATACGGTTGATTTGACTACTGGCAAACCAAGTTTTGCAATTATTTGGTTACAAAATAGTTTATTTTTGTCGCTTCCTGTTTAATTTGCCACTTTTGGCGTGTAGTGAGCTTTGAATTTCCTCGTGTAGGCTTCTTAATACCATAAGTTTTTGGATTTCTTAAATAATTTCTAATCAATCCCTCAGATCTTTTGATTTCCTTGGCAATGAGACGATTAGAGTAGCCTAATTTTTTCAATATTTCAATTTTGGCTATTTCTTCTTTATTCAAACGTTTTCCCTTACCCATCTCTGCAAAAGCGTCTAATGTTATATTCAATCTCTGTTAGTTTGACAGTAAAAGCTTACCGAGCGATTGCAAAATTAAATAATATCAAAACAAATGAGTCTATATGAAATTTTATTTTTTTTTTGTAACTGCGTATAAAGGTATGCAACACCTAAAATCGACACTCTCACTAAAAGCAATACTTCACAACTAAAACAATAGACCTAAATACACAAAATTTATCCTGTTATTTGTCTCACTACTATAATATTTGAATATATGTATCACAAGTATTCATATGTAGTTGGAATTGCAATGGAAAAATTTGACTTTTAAGGAAAATACTAAAGTGCGTATAAACGAATGCAAACCACTGTATACAATTTTTTCATAATTAAATAATATCAGATCTACGGGTACATACATACATACATGTATAAATAGCCCATTCTCTAAATAAATTAATAACAACTACGAAAACATTACGCTTCTTATAGTAATGCTGGCCATGCCCATGATTCTATAAATCCCAGGTTAGCTCGATTTTTCAAAACACGTGTTTGTGACGTCATGCAATTCTTTTTTACTTTTCGTTTTTTTATTTGTTGTTGTAATTTATATACGTATTGAGAATTGAGTGACGTCAAAAAACAAAAGATGGCCATTTGTTTACATATTTCGAGCTAACCTTTTGTTTTATTGAATCATGGGCCATGCCCTTATAATTAAATTAAAAATTAAAATATTGATAAAATACGTTTATAAAAAAATAATTATAAAACAAAAAAAGCAAAATTAACAATAAATAAATAAATCAAGAAAATAAAACAACTTCTTGGTCAATTTCTTTCAAAGCCACAAGGCATTCTATTTGTAAATTTGGCTATTGTGACATTGATAAGCATTCCGCTTGCCGAGAAAGGCTTATAAAGGTGGTGGTGGTAGAGGCTTTGGAGAAGGTGTACGTTTAATGCGGTAATTGCTTCAAATATTTTTTCGCCCATTTCTTTGCCCGGCCTTTTTTTTTTTTGGCGGTGCTGAAGGTGCTTCTTCCTCCAATAATAACATGTCTACCTCAATAATCTCATCGAAATATGATGTATCAGTTTCTGTATTCGGGGTTGATGTAACGTTCGGACCCGAACATGGGGGTACTTCGTAATTTTAATTACTCATTGTGCTGAAATACAAAAAAACAAATATTTTATATTTTAAACAATTTATTAATAAAAATAATAAAAGTGAATTCCTACTTCAGGATTTTCGTAAATTCATTTAAGAATTTAAGATTGTTGTAGTGTTTCCACTTTATTTCCGGGACAGGGGTGCGATTCTGGTTCAGTGATAATTTTAAATGATAAAAAAACTTTTCATTTTAATCTAGTCATCCGTTTTAATTTTTTTCATTGCACAAAACAAAATTATTCATGCCTTATTGCACTAGGATGCGATTCTGGTTCGATGATAATGAAATCTGATAAAATTATATCATTGTTATACACTGTGTTTTGCCATTGCAAGTAAGCGACGAATGATAAATTTATGATGAATTTGAAAAAAATTCAATAAATTTATCAGACTGGTTTTTGTCGATGAAAATTTTTGTCGCCAATGATAAAATTTGTACGCATACAAAAATGGTCACTGAAATATAGTATGTAGAAAATTTTTAATTAGTTTCCAAATAAATTATTTCTTAAGAAAGGTGATGTAACAAATATGTGTTTGCATTGGGATATTGTGTACCTACAAACGTTTTTCTCTCAGTAACTTTTTAGGATCTAAATAATTTATGCAATTGAGCAACTGCAAATTCAAAATTAACGGAAAGTCTACTCTAGGAAATTTGAAAAGTCTTAACACATTTTAAAGAAACTATAAAGAAATATTTTGCAAAATAAAAATAATTCAACGTCTTATTAATTTAGCTTGTGGTGCTGTGATCTGATTAGCATGGTTTTATAAAGTATTTAAGAATTCTTCAGAAGAATTAATGTTAGGTTTATTGGCCTTACATTATAGTACACAATGCGGGTTTTGTGTGAAAGAATTTCGATTTAATTTTTTCACGTCAGGTTGGCGAAGGAAGATTCGTCAATATTAAATTGTTGTTAAGCGAACTGAGTGTTTGGAATTCGAAAAATAATTCTCGTTCAACACGTGAAAAACAGGTAGGAGCAAAACTGTTTTTGGCCGGTGCAATGTCGCTTATACTATACATAATTAATTGTACATATACATATATATTATATTCTGTGGTATTACCACCTTTATCTTTTGAAATGCTTTATGAAAAATTAAAAGAATATTGGGATTTTTTAACAAACCCATCAGTTGAATATATTCCGATAACGACGTTAAGCATCCTTTGAAAGAATATCGAGATCCATTTTTCGGAGTTTGCACATTTTTAATATTATAATTTATTTGAATAAGGAATTCCAAACTATCAGGTTATTTAATTTAGATCGAATGTCCACTACAAATCGGACGACAGCACAAGAAAAAAATTGGTTTATGAGAAAGGTTTTGTTACCCTAGAGGGCATAGTTCTATTTACATTCGAGCTCTAATCCAATCAAATCAAACTTTTGTGACTATTTCGCTGATTAGGTTGGTTTTGATAGCGCTCAGACGTAAATACCAAGGATAAAAGTCATCATCGGGGGCCAACCTTCAAAAACATTTTGGTACTTCATCATTCATTTGTCGCAAACTATACAAATTCTTTCACAATGTTTGTATTGGGAGAAGCAAAGAGAACATACTGCTGTGTATATATGCACTAGCATAATAAGTGAGTATCAGATAAATAACTTTATTATGATTTTATCATCTTTTTGTGTTGATGCTTTGTATGTCTCTATATTTATTGTTTCGGTGTAATTTATTAGTAAGAAGGTAAGGTATCGTAAATAGATTCGTAGAAGCAATGTCTGAATTTACCGCTCATCTATTGAATGACATAAATATAGCAACTGCAGCTTATAGTGTAGAATACTTGTAGAATACTTCATATACAATATTATAGTGTCGTGTGTCGCTGTAAACCTAGCATAATGAATAATTATTTTGCCTTTGCTCTACTTCTTGATAAAATTCAAACTTTTAAATTTCAAAGTAGGCATAATACGAAAAACAATAAATTCTGCTTTTTGCTTTGTTTACACCGATTCAAATTTATCATATCATTTTATCACTGAACCGGAATCGCACCCAGGCCTCGATCCGCTTGGAATCATCTGTTCTTTTTTAAAGTGCTTTGCGAATGCATCCCTTAAACTCGCCCATTTTTTCTGGCAATCAATAACTAAAATTTCGTACAAAATTTTTTTAAAAATATTATGTACAGAAATTAAATGAATTTAATTTATTATTTATAATTAGTACCGGGCTTCCCCAAAACTTTGAAAATTTGTTCCCAAGACAATGCTTCTTTTTCTTTGTCTTTATAATCTTGCATCCTTTTATTATAGATGAACGGATGAGCTTCTACCTCAATAATTAGCTTTGTTTCAAACTCTTTCTTAAATTTTTAATTTATATATAAATCCGTCAATCATTGTATCAAGTAAACATACAAAATTTATTATCGGATGAAATGTATGGTTTCCTTAAATTTACGTACCCTGCTCATTTTGAATTTCAATTTGTTTTTCGATGTGAAGTATGTAAACATTTTTAACAAAATTTTCAAGGAACTAAGCAAATTTGTTTTTCGGGGCCTTAATGGCAAAGTGTGTCATTTCTTGGCTGAAAACAGTAAAGAAAACTGCTACTTTTCTCCTTAGCAACACATTTCTTCACTATAAACACTTTTCTTCATAGAAACGCTTTTTTTCCAAATGATTTTTGAATTTTTGACTTTTATTTATTTGCTTACTGCGATTGTTATGTACACGCTATGCATACATACTTCGATCCAAACTGGGTCTACCTTTATTATTTTTACTTGATTTGTCATCAAATACACGAAAAAATAGCATGTCCGACACGTAAGAAAAGTGGTTTTCCATGCTCGTAAAATTGTTAATCAAATTTAACAATTTTACTCGCTGGAAAACTATCACTTTTCTTTACTTGTAGAACAATCTACTATTTATTGTGGCAGCTATGGCAAAATATTTAAAGAAGGACAAGTATCTCGGCAAAATTAAACGGTCTAGAATTTGAAAAAAGGGCGAGCGTTCGTTAAATTCAAAAATTAAACCATTTAGTATTTTGACGGGTGGCAAAATATATAATTAGGTTTTTTTCAATGAAATTGTATTAATTTTTATAAAGTTTTCTACGAATATAATAGATCTCATAAATTCAAACTTTTGTAACGGCGCGACCTTAAAGATCACGCGTTAGCAGACATCCGGAAGTCACCACCTGCAGCATTTGTCTGGCTTTCACTCAGTCTGGGGTGTGGATAGCTGCGAAATAATGTTGTAATCTACGTTACCTTAACACACACACTCACTACGATGCTCATCTCCCGAATGTTTTTGGATTTACTCAGCCATATCAATAAATACACACAAATTTATCCTTGTTACAATCATTACAAAATATTTTATATTTTTTTTATAATAGAAAATTGATTTTTACAGTAGAAAACCCTAATGAGTTTTCGATATTGAAACCACCCATAAACAAATTGAACAACTAGGTGTATATATGTAGATAATAGAGTTACTGCCTCTGTCCACAATCAATTAGGCTAATATGCCCACCGTTACTGATGAAGGATACAGCAGTGCCTCAGAGCTCTGTGCGACACCAACCTGTACTGCAAAAAAACTATATAAAAAAAAAATTTAAAGAAAACAGAAACCCTCGTCTGCCGACAGAAGGTAGTTAAGTATTATATTATATATACAAATATGTACACCTGTATCAAAACAATTCACCTATGCCGGTTTAAATCGAATCACAAAAAAAATTTAATTATATGATAACAAGACATATACACAACAATGGTGATTGCAACAAAGAAAAAAAATATTTAGTTAGAAACAACAAAAAAAATCGTATACCCAATGTGCCCGACCACACCTGCGTTACGGTTATCCAACTCCCGTTGCTCCTCTAATTCCCAATTTCGGTAATTTCCTTTTTCGGCCCAAATTCAGCAGTTATGTATGCCGGGATTCCTCTACGCTTGCTTCTCGCTCCACTCTGAATGGTGTTCTTTGATGATATTCTCCTGTTTTTTGTTGTTTAGTGGTTTTTGTTTCGGTTTGAAAAGTACCACAAAGAGCCAAATAATAATGGCTGCCAAATATGCTGAAACACCTGATGGTACAAGGTGTATCTCGCACTGGAGTTATGTAAGTTGCCCGTTTGAGCCAACCCACATTCACGAACAAAATACGTATTACAGTACAAAATACGTACAATACAGTATAAAATACGTTGTATTACAGTACAAAATACGTGGTGTTAATTTAGGATTTTTTTTTTTGTAAATTGTTTTTTTTTTGCTTGTACTACAACTTTATTATTATTGTAAATTAATAAATTAATTATTATTCTCGTTTTAAATTAATTAAAGTTATTATTATTATCGTTTTTTTTTTTTATTTATTTTTGTTTTGTTCAATTATTTTTATGTTTTTTTTTCAACTTGACTCATCCAATGATAAATTTTGACTCCCCGTTTCTTTTTTTTTTCTTCGTGTCAAGCAGGTGACCAACGCGCTTAATCGATAAAATTTGTCCAACACTCATACTAACCTAACCATAACCCGCGGTTGCGTAAATGCGTACTCTATGCTAAATGGGTAATTTAAATCATACCTCACTTCATGGTTATTATTATTTTTTTTTTCTTTTAAAATGACATATCGCGTAGATACACAACGGAAACAAAAAAACGAAAAATATAATTTTTTAATAATATTTGTGTTCTTTAGAAATAATTGGTGTGTGTTCCACGACCAGGTCGTAACACTTTCTTTAATTAATTCTTATGTTATAAGTTCTGTTATTTTGTCAAAAATTGAACTAGACGGTTTCAAATGCCGGCTTGCCGTTTGTGTATGGGGCAAAGCCTTTAGAAAAGTAATCCGGCAAAAATTAAAATGTTTGGAATGTTTGTCGGGATAATTCCATTTTCCATTTATTAATTTGTGATACGTGAACATATGTACAAACGAAAGAATCTATGTTAAACATTTTAGAAATATAATTTAGTTTACGCGTGGGATCGCGTAGTTTTGTTCGTTAAGTTTTTTTTTTCTAAAGATCGATAAGAAGAACTTCTTTTATAACAACAATAGTAAACATTTGGGCGGAAATTTTTTAATTCAATATCAAAAGGAAATAATTAAAATCGACAATTAAGGACATCCCAAGTATTGCAACCGGTGCTAAGAGCAATCGGAGAAAATATCAAAATGGGATACTTTTATAATTTGTACTAAATAACGTTGAACAACTTCAAGTACTTTTTAACGAACGTAAAGAAGTCCTCATTTATTCCAAAAAAGCAAGAGTGATACGTCTAAGTAGGTAGCCGATTCACCAAAACGAAATTTCTAGAGATCAACCCAATTGAGTTTCTAATCGACGAGCCGTGAATCTTTAGGGAGGGAGGAGTTAACACAACGTGATTTATAAGCCACGCGCAAACTTGTCGAATCACAACGTTGGTTGTGTCCGGTTGTAAAGTAACACATTTCTTATGAAATTCTTTCTATGGAAATTTCCATACATTTTATGCAACTTCAACTAGGTATTTTTATTGCATAAAATGATATAATATTTAAGTTTTTTATTTTTAAGTTTTGATTTTGAAAATAAAGTTTTTTTGTTAAGTCGACTGACACTCATTAACTTGTATGCAGAATTGACCTTGCCGCCATTGTTTTTATAAAATGCACTGATATTGACGTATTACTAATATTGCTTTAATTCTTCTTTAAGATTTCACGGTTTAACAGGCCGTGAATTTGTAAAGTCTCATTTCACCGAAAAGGTAATACAAAATCCTTTAAGGGCCATCCAGTGGGAAATTATAAACTTAAAAATAATTAAGAATTTTAACGAATCCAATATTTTTTTACGTTTTTTTTACCATTTCAACTTTCAACCATAGAGAAATTAAAAATTCTCTAAGTAAATGACAGCGATTTTTGTATTTATAATTTTCAGTTTAGGGTAATTAGTGTTTTTGGGGGTATTACATGAAAATTTCGTGTAACTTTTAGAAAATAGTATGTCTAATTAAAAATAAAATAAAAGACTTCAGTGAGAATATAAAATTTAAAAGATAAATTCAGAATTTCTACCTTTGCACAAGGGGAAACAATGGGTTTAACGCCTTGTTTTAATTTTTTTTAACTTTGGCCGGAAAATTTCGCATTCATCGTTGAAATTTTAAAGTTAATTTAAGTTTTCGATGGGCTTGAGAGTCAGCTATAGAAAACTTAAAAAAACTTAAAAATTTAAACTAAGCTTTTGTTTTATAGGTTTTTTGACATTTCAGCCATATTTTCCGAAAGACTCTTTAAGGTGAATGTCATTGATGTTTGTGTTCATATTTGATTATTTTGAATTGAGTTTGTCTTTCATTAGACTTTGAGTATATTTTCAATTAGATTGTAGAATATAGTGAATAGTGATTTGAATTTTAACGTAATAAGATAAATTTAGTGTTATAGTTTTGTTCATTTAGTTTATTCATGTAGTTTATATTAATATTTGTAGTCTTTAATAAATATTAATATATAGAGTATACATAGTGTGTAGAGAAATTTAAGGTAAGAGGTAGGTATATAACATAGATTTCTTAATCATATTTAGTAATTTTTTTTGATATTTGTAATTTTAGTGTATCTATAATCAAACAAGAATGCAGCCAACTTGAGAGTCTAAGTACCCTCCTTTCCAATTTAAATACATTAAAGGAATCGAATGAAACTAGGAGGCGCAAACGGCATGTAGCGTAGGGGAAATAAATAGAACCAGAAATATCTACGGTTACTATAGTCACGTTCCTAAAAATGAAAGAGGTAGATCTGGGGCAATTTTTCATTCACACAAGAATGACAAAAAATATCTTTGATATACTGCTGGAACTGGAATTGGTAAGGACAGAAATGGAAACGTCGGGGAAGGTCCGAATAAATACAAAATGCCGTTTGGCATTAACTTTACTATAACTTGGGTATGTATGTGAGTGTAACTTGTACTGATATAAATTATTTTCAGATACCTATCCTAAGGTGATTCTATACAAAGCCTGACATGGAGCTGGAAAATTGGGAAAGAAACCGTACGTTCAATTATATTGCAGACATGCGAAGCGATATGGTTGATGTAACCACTTTTGGGAGATGTGGGCCATGCTTAACTATTTGGGAGCCATTGACGGTAAACATATAGCCATGCAATGCCCACCTGAAATAGGCAGCCGATTTTTTAATTATAAAAAATACTTTAGTATAGTATTAGTGGCTGCCTGCAACGGCCGTTATGTATTTACCAATATTGACGTTGGAGCTTATGGATCCGAAAATGATGGAGGTATTTTTTCATTTAGTTAAATATATGCTAAAATATACAATAATTGTAAAAATGTTTGCCCATAGGTATCTTTAATATTAGTGAGTTTGGGAAAACAATTTGCAACAATAAATTGGATATACCGCCAGCAACATGTTTGCCAGGAACGAATACGGAAATGCTATATTTCTTCGTTGGCGATGCTGCGTGCACCCTGACCTGAAATTTTAAAAAAACGTACCCTCGTACCGGTTTATCAAGCAACAAAGAAATTTTCAATAAAAATCTCGAGCGCGCAGAGTAATTGAAAATTCTTTTGGCATACTTGCATGCAGATGGAGAATTTTATTGACCACTCTACATATGCGACCCCAGCATGCAGAAAAAGTTGTGCTTGAATGTATTGTTTTGCATAATTTGCAATAAGCTGGCTCAATAAAGAAACCTAACAAATCTACATGCCATCAAATTTTGTGGATTGGGAAGATTCCAACCATCTAATTCATGAGGGACAGTGGCCCAGCGAAATTAATCAATCTTTGGGGTCTATAGCCCCTTCTCAAAATTTACATGTGTTGGGTGGTAGAGCAGCTCTAGAAATGAGGAACCAACTTTATTCATTTATGAACAACCAAGGCAGGTTAGAGTGGATGACACTTTGTTACTATCACATTACTTGGTATTATATCACAAGAGAGGTGAGTGTTTTATAGTTTTGACCGCAATTTGTCTTGGCGTAAATTCACCACAAATTGTAGCATTTGTGCTATTGCGTAATCCTGATAGCTCTCCGCTAAAGGTTCTAATAACCTTAAAGTGGTCTATAATGAAATTAAGTTTTCATTGATGCATGTTCTCCCTGTTGCTTCGGGAGGTTGCATCACTTCCACATTTTGCAGTCGGATGGCTTCTGCCGCTGTTTTTACTACTTCACATGCTTTGTCTAAACCAGCCTCTTACGCTATTTTCTTATTTTTGTTTAAAAAGAATTCATTAATTGTAGAATTACTTGTTGAATCCAAGTCAACTTCGGAGAAATCAAATTCTACTTCTTGAGGGACATTTGGAAACACGTTTTTCCTCGTTCTAAAAACATAACTTTAATGATATATGTATTGGTATTTATTTAAAACTAACGAATAAACTAAATTGGAATGTCGAAGGAATACTGTAAATAAAGGAAAATCAAAAATCTTGCAATTTGTAATTTTTAACATAATAACTAGTTGATTTTTAAAAAAATTAAAAATGCAAATTTTATTTTTATATTTGTTAATTTTTTTATTTTATAAGTTTGCTTCCTTATAGTGAAATTCTTTATTTTATTTATTTTGATTTTTCAAAATCGATTTCGATATATACTTATATCATCGTCAGTTGACCGCTACTTAAACTTTATTGAGTAATATAACGATTTTTCCCCACTTTTATACCCAAAAAATCGACATTTCAGGGTTTTCTTTGTTCAATTTGAAAATTTTTCCGCTTACTTATGAATTTAAAATAAAATCATAAATTTTGTTGGTTGTTGTATTGATTTTAGAGTTTAGCATGAACGGGTTATTTTTATTTTTGTAAATTGCTATTTGTTCCATCCGATCCAATAAGTCACCTTTCCTCTAACGATGTAAAACTTCCAAATTGTATTGATGTCCTGGTAATTGTGCTGAGTATCATTTATGTGTTGAGCGAAATTTGATTCTGTCCTAATTTTGCCAATATCCCTTGTATGTTCCCTAAACCGTTGTCCAAATGATGTTCCAGTTTGTCCTAAATAAAATGAAGGGCAATCTGAACATTTTAATTTATAAACCCCGGTGTCCAAAATTGAATCATTCTTAGGTTTTATTTTCTGTTCCAAGGAATTTTGTGTTTTATAAGCAATTTTGTACCCATAATTTTGAAAAAATTTTTGAAGATGTTTACTAGAATATTTATTATACTCTACGCTGACATATTTTGGTTGAACATCTTCATCAATAACCAAAGTAGTTGACTGTCTGTATTCCATTTTGTTTCTACAAATTTCATTCATCAAGTCAATTTTTGTTGATTTGTAACCGTTTTCACTCGCAATGAATTTGATTGTATTCAGCTCATCGTTGTAATCTATTTCTGACATACTGATGCTATTTAGCCTGTGAATCATATGGTTGTATGCTGAAACCTTGTGTTGGTATGGATGTTTTGACTTCTCATGGATTGTGTGGCTGGTTTCTGTTGGTTTTCTAAAAATTTTGAATTTATGCTGATAATCAGAATTAGTTATATTTAAATCAAAGAAATTTAAATTTTTATTATTTTCAATTTCTAATGTAAATTTAATATTTTGGTGTAATTGGTTTAAATAATTTAAAAATTGATTTAGTTGTCTGATTGTACCCGTAAATAGGATCAGGATATCATCTTCATATCTGTGCCAGTAAACGATATCTTTGTAGAATTTATTTATGTTGTTCATAATAAATTTATTTTCGAAATAATTTAAATAACTTTAATAACTTAAATAATTTAAATAATAATGACTGCCCATCGGAAGATCATCGGTTTGTTTGTAAAATCTATCTTCGTGTTTAAAATAATTTTGATTTGTGATTTATTCTAATAGTTGGATTATTTCATCTACGACGTGTGTTCCTATATCTCGATTGGTTAATAAATTCCTTGTAATCTCCAATGTTTCTCTTACGGGTATATTCGAGTACATGTTAGTGACGTCAAACGATGCTAATTTTCCATTATTTGGTAAGCTGATACCTTCTATTTTACTGACTAGCTCGAGGTTATTTTTCAACGAATGGTCATTTTCTAATTTAATGTTTTTGTTTATCCAATTATTAATAAATTTGGCTATTTTGTAAGATGGAGCCGAAGAAACGTTAACTATAGGTCTTATTGGTACTTCAGGTTTGTGTATTTTAGGTAATCCTCTCATTATCGGTGCTGTTGGATTGATCATCTTATTTTGCCTCATCTCTCATTCAGTAAATATTTTGATTTATTAATTACATTTTTTTTTTCGATATATTAAACTGTTTTGTCGGATCCACGTTTAAGATTTGTATACTATTGTTCATTATAAATTCGTCGATTTTAGTGATGTAAGTATATATCTTTGTTCATAATGACAATAGTGTTTCCTTTATCCGCCTTTGTAATTATCGCATTTCTGTTCATTATTTTCTGCTTTATGCTTCTTAGTGTTTTGCTTTCGTTGGCGGTTTGGTTCTGCCCTATTTCATGAAAATCACTTATTTTGTCCACTATCATTGTTCTTATATCCGATTGATGTTCAATGCTTGTTTGCCTAAATAGCTATTTAAAGTGTACAAACAACATATGTAAATATGGATTTAAATAACTAGTTAATTCTGTAGCTTCGGCTACATCATTCCAGGCTTTCGCTTTATACACACTATTCTAAAAATTTGTATTTGTTTTGTCGTAGATACAACTGTAGCATCGAACGGCTTCTATTAAAGTGTCTAGGACATTATTTTCCATCTAAAAATGAATATAACAAATGTTAATAAACGCATATTACATACACCTCTATTGATTATTTATTACGATAAATTCTTCAAATAATTATTATTTATTAATTTATACTTACGATTAAATAGAAATGTTTGCCTAAATAGCTATGTACATAATATATTCAAAATTCTCCACCGTTTACAACAAATTTGCTTTTGACGTTTCTTTAAAATTTTTAAGTTTGGACATACAATTTTTACGTTTAACGAAATTTTGTTGACTTTCGTAAGTTAAGTTAATTTTTCCATATGCGGATATACGGAAATCTTATCTTTCTTATTTTCTTAAGTTAAGTTTTTTTAAATTATGCATAGCTACCACTGAATACACATAAATGGCATTTACCGGATTCTTAATTTCTTTTAATTTAAGTTTATAAGTTTTTACAAGTTATCTATTCTCACTAAACTGCAAAAGTGTTGCTAATTTTCATTACTCGAATTATTTTGTTTTGGGTTATTGCCACAGAAGGTTGTAGTACCTGGTAGAAATCAACAATATGGCCACTGAATCACCAAAAATATATTTTAATAAATATATTGTGTTAAACAAATCACCTTTCCAAAAAACGAAACTTCTAAAAATTAAAAATGTGTATAATTTGAGATTTGCAAACCACATCTACGGCAAGACACATTGTTTTCGGGTTAATTTCCACTGTGTAAACCAAAAACTTAAATTTATTGAAAAATTCTTAAATTGTCACTGGTCAATAACACAATATCCATATCTTCACCAAAGTGGCAGCAACGTTACAAGGTTCCAACACCATATTCAGTAATTACGATGGAAGGGCATAAGCTGATGTTTAATTGATATAATGCCATAAATTTCGTTTTGGTTCTGTTACCCGAATAAAATTTGATTTAAAACCTTTTTAAGAAAATGCATCTTTAAAAAATTTATTTTTCCAAAAATTTGTGTGATTTATTTCGGTAAACTGATTTCGGCATATTTTTTTCAGGTAATTTAGATTTGAAGTTTATTTTTAACATTTAACAAATGATGACCACAATTTTTATGTATTTATTCAACATTTTATTTGTATTTTTAAATTCTCAAACCTCAAGGGATTTATTCATGGACAAAATTATTTGAATGTGTCTTTTTGGATAGTTATTCGTTTTAGCATAAATAAAAGCGAATGAGCCTTACATATATGTATGTTACCACATATGTTTTAAATATTTTTGCATAATCTCATATTTGTACATACTTTGATTTTATAAGCCAAATTTTAAATTTAGGACAACAAAGACTTGTTTTAGAAGTTAAAAATGTTTTAAAATAAATCAATAAATTAAGAACAAAATAAACGTTAAATTAAAATATCTCAATAGTTTACTGCACATTATTTGGCGATGTTCTTCTAGAAAAGTAGATTTTGTGATCGTTGATTGATTTTATTCGTTAACGTACGTGCTTTATCAAAAACGAAATAATTCACGTTCAGTAAGTGACATTTATCTGATTAGGCCAAAAGATGGAAAAAGTATGTAAAACAATTCATCGGAATTTAAATGAATAAAACAAGCGTTAAATTTCCTTAAACACTTACCTCTTTTTAATAGCGTGAATCTTTTAGTGTTAACCGTCAAGGATGTTCTTTTGAAGCATCGCTAACCAGTCCAAATTTTTAAGTGTAGGGATGTGAACCATTTTTGGATTACTTCTCCAGCACTTTGTAACCCAGGAGAGTTAGTTTAGCCAATTTTATAGCGATTTTTGATTTTTTAGAACCGAAAAATCCTAAGCCTACTAATAACTAACTTCTTCTATCAAATTTCATTGTTTTTCGTATTTAAAACGGGTTTGAATTGTGCTGATTTTTTGTATAACGGTATTTGTGAATACAACAATAATTTTACCCATTTTACTATCCTAACTGAAAAGATGTTTTACGTAAAAAAAAAATATTAATATTTTATGCTCGACAACATCTATTCTTTATAAATACGTATCGTAATATTCTAAAATACTACTAACCCTTATTTATCATTCTTTCCAAATAAGAACAATGAATACATGTTATATGCAGCCTTGGCAAGATTTATAAAAACATATCTACGTTTATATTACTTTTATCATTTTTAGACACGTAATCATTATGCACTCATAAATTAACAACAAACAAGCATTTTACGCGTTTCTAATGATATGTTGCAGTTTCTTGAACTTTCTATAATTAAAAGATTTATTACAAACAGAAATAAAAATCTAAAATAAAATGATCTGCTATAATTGGGAACTGTTAACTTGAACTTCTTATATGTAGATAATTAATTACCTTATTAAGATGGAGATAGAGACTAATCCGTATATAAGCGGTGTATACGCTTAATTTGGTCATTACCTATGTTTAGCTTAATCGGTACAATGAGGAAATTAATTTTAATTTTTTTTTTATCGTTTTAGGTTTACGGATTTTGAAACTCTTATATTGAATATAATCAATGTATATTAGGTATTAACTATAGCTATAATTCATAAATGAGGTGTGTTTCGTTAAATCCATATTTTTTAGACAAATTTGTCAGAAATGAAATACGTGCAACATTGTTGCATTTAAGTGAGTTTGCCTTACTGAAATTTATGTGTTCTTTTGCTTGCTTAGATGCCAATTTTAGCTTATATAGATATTCTAAATCCGGTAAGTCTTAAATATAAAGGTAAAACGAATATTCATACAAAGCAATTGGAGGTATATAAATTAACTTTTAATGGAAGGCTAAAATACTTATGGATTTCAAAAAATCAATTTTGTCTTGTGTTATAGTTAAGGAATTATTAAAATGTTTAAGAGAATGGTGTCAAAATACTCGAAAATATCATAAAGCATACAAAATGGAATGGATTATGATAAAATGAAATATGTATACACAAACATCATAAACATAAACAATTTTGAAGGATTTGAGAATTTGAGTCTAATCAATGTGAAAAGATGAGTTTTGAAATAAATTGTTATCAAAGTGCAAAATACGATTTTGAAGTTCTATTTAGAATCGGTAAGAATCGGAGGAATAAAACAAAAATATGTTGGTAATATTACCAGAATATGTTTGATATTTTATTCTTTAAACTCATTAGTTGTTTTCGCGAATTTTATTGTTACAAAAAATCATTATAAACTTAAAACTTAGGGACTCGGCGAGTGCACTATGGAAATGGAATTCCAACATGATTTTTGGATGAAGTACCGTAATATGCCAATTTAGAACTAACTCGATTGTTCTTAACCATTCATCATAAGGTTAATAAATAAAAATTTCTGCCTACTTGGCCATATTCCAGAACTTCTAAATATCGTTTTGGAATCGCACGGAAAAAATAAATTATGTTGGTATGGAAATAATTTAACTCTGTATCGTACAGACCGAGCGAGAAAAAGCTCCCTGTGAAAATAATTTATTTTTAACCCGTAGTTATAGTTGCTATGAATTGTAGTATTGTAGTTTCCATTACTTTTTAGAAATGTGTTATCGATTTCGCGAAAAATAGGAAAATTTATTTTTTTCGCAGTTCGCAGGGCATATTCGATAAAATAAGGACTGTATCGAAAAGAAAGTATCCACAAAAAAAAACCATTCTAAACACAAAAAAACAATTTTAAATATTATAAAATGATATTTTATCATAAAGCAGACTTCTAATTAGCAGATTTTATGTTTAAAACATTTGAGAAATTATTTTCTAAATACATCGCGAATTTTTAATTTGATGCCTTTACTTAGATTCTGCACAGTAGTTTTATTCATTTGTCTGGTTGCTTTGGACTACCTTTTTGAACTTTGTTAAATTTTCTGCTAGTTTACCGTTATTTTTTAAGTAACGCTTCGCAATTGCCCAATATCTTTCAATTGGTCAAAGTTCTGGTGAATTTGGCGGAGTTTATTATTTTTCCACAAAAGTGATGCAGTGGATTTTTAACAGCTCCAAATTTATTAATGGGCAGTTGCACGGTTTTAACATGCAGTTTTTTGTTTTCACTTCGTTTCGGAACTTTATGTTTCTTATATGTCTTCAAGTCACGCCTTATTTTACCCGCTGGATCATTCCTATGCTAGTAGCACCCTCATAAATCTCTGCCAGACATTGTTTTGTTTTTGCGAATTTCACTCACAATTTTGGCTCTAATTTGGGATTGCTGGGACCTTGTTTTCGACTGTTTTTTCGTAAATCCTTTACCGTACCATGTTCCCCAGACTTATTAATTATTTTTCTCACTGCATGTTTACTTATATTTTCGCGCTTAGCTAAATTTCTAAACGAAACACCATTTTAAATGCAAAATTTGTGCAAAATAAATTTAAGCACTTCTTCTTTAATTCGTGACAATATTACAACTGGGTAACAAATTGTAAAAATCACACGCAATATTTACCTACAAAAAGCTATTCTATCTAACGGCACTTTCCGTTACAATAGAATTAGAGCAAGGCAAAGAAAACTAAATTTTTTTGTGGATACTTTCTTTTCGATACAGTCCTTAGTTCAGATAGAAGTCATCAAAATAACTATCGTAACCGATCACGTTCCCGATGAACACATTAATATGATGATGAATACTATTACCTTAACCGTTTTGGTGATCGAACGAAGAAGCGCGTATTAGTGTAAGCACTATCACGCATTTCTTTCGAAAATATATAAATTTAAATCAAAAAAACTAGAGACTCATCAGAATTCGACGACGTGAAATGATAATTTTAATAATTCAAGTCGTCTCTGCGTTTGGCAGGCAAAGACTTAAATTGAATATTACTTCGTCGTGAATTCGTGTGAAAAAAGAAGAAGTCTCTATATCCATCATTGGAGCATCCTTCCTCAAAAACACTGTGCTAATAACGTATGTGAACTTATCCCAGGATTTCATCCCAGTAAATAAAACACTTGAATCAAGCAACCCTAGTAAAAATTAAAGCCATTTAACAATATGTGATAATTTTCCAGGAGTTTATTAAATTTACCCCAGTTAAATTTTTCCTAATAATAGCTAATAACGTATGTGAACTTATCCCAGGATTTCATCCCAGTAAATAAAACACTTGAATCAAGCAACCCTAGTAAAAATTAAAGCCATTTAACAATATGTGATAATTTTCCAGGAGTTTATTAAATTTACCCCAGTTAAATTTTTCCCAGTTCATGATTTTATTAAATTTACAAACAATACCGAAATTTACAGTAAAATAAAATCCACATACAAATTAATAAAATTGAAATTGTCACTGATATTTTTATGAATCAAGCTGAATAAAATATGAAGCAATTTTAAACTTCTGAAAAATGTACTGATAATTATAAATATGGAGATACCATTAGCTTGAGACATTTCTAGTGTTGGCAAACCAGATGAATATTTGTATCGAAATATAAAAATGAATTAAACTTCTCAGCAAATGGCTATATTTTGGTCACTTGGAACAATACGATTTTCCTGAAATACTTTTTAAATTAAGCTAATGGTATCTGCATCTCAAAAATACTAATCGCTAATCCGAGACATTTTTAGTTGTAGCAATTCAGACGAATATTTGTATAGACATACGAAAATGAATTTAACTTCTCAGCCCGTGGCTATATTTCGGCCACTTGAAATAATACGATTTTCATGAAATGCTTTCTAAATTAAGTTAATGGTATCCCCACCTCAAAAATACTAATCATTATCCTAAAATACACTACTCCAAAAAATTAAAGGAACACTAATTTTTTTCAATTTTTTTAGTGTTTTTTGAAGAGCTGTATCTTAGTAAAATACGGTCGTACAGAGATAAAAACAAAAGCATTTTAAAGCTTCAAATCTCTAGTTTTGAGACTTTTGAACGGAAAATTTTTGTGAGATACCGTTATCACACAATCATAAGAAAGAGCGCGAAGAAAAAAATTTCGATTTTTTTTTTTTTTTTGTAAGGTGCCATGGGCTCGGGAAATTTTTTTTAAGTTAAACCAATGCATAGGTCGGTTAGCCTGTTAATTAGGCGTAAATTTAATTTCATTCTGGTCTCTCTATGTCAACTTTTTGCTGAGATATCTGACTTTGAATCAAAAAAGATCCTTTTGCCTTTGATCATCGATATCTCAGCAACGAATGATTGCACAGTAAACTTTAGCACAGCCTTAAAAACTTCAATAAATTTTCTACAAGACACTTTAATGATTCGTGGAGAATAAATTTTTTTTTCACCCTCAATACTGATTTGAAAAAAGTACAAAAAAACGACTTTTTAGGTTGTCTTAATAAATCTACCGTTACTTTACCGTTATTGATGAAAAGACTAATGTTGCCAGGTCATTTTACAGTTTAATGTACTCCTAATAGCCCTGTAATATTTTCAAATTGATCCATCCAACCGTTTTTTCGGACAGATTGATCAAAGTTTTACAAAACAATTAAAGGAACAAGTATTCATCAAAATAAAAAAACGACTTTTTTCTCATTTTACGTTAGTTACTTGTTAACCCTTAACGATCGTACGGTTTTTTTTGTAATACTCGCCGATAAGAGACGATAGAAAATTAAATAAAGTTCTGCAATATGAGCAATAATTATGGAACTTGGCCATTTCTCATCCGATTTTAGTGAAATTTGGTATGCACGATGGAAATGGGATTCTAAACTGATTTTTGGATAAAGTTCTGGAATATGGCCAACTAGGTTGGAACTTGGCCATTTCTTATCCGATTTTGATGAAATTCAGCATGTATGATGGAAATGGGATTATAAAGTGATTTTTCGATAAAGTTCTGGAATATGGCCAACTAGGATGGAACTTGGCTATTGCTCATCCGATTTTAGTGAAATTTGGTATGGGCGATGGAAATGGGATTCTAAACTGATTTTTGGTTAAAGTTCTGGAAAATGGCCAACTAGGAAGGAACTTGCCCATTTCTCATCCGATTTTGATGAAATTTGGTATAAGCAATGGAAATGGGATTCTAAACTGATTTTTGGATGAAATTCTGGAAAATGGCCAACTAGGAAGGAACTTGCCCATTTCTCACCCGATTTTGATGAAATTTGGTACAAGCAATGGAAATGGGATTCTAAACTGACTTTTCGATAAAGTTCTGGAATATGGCCAACTAGGATGGAACTTGGCCATTTCTCATCCGATTTTGATGAATTTAGCATGTACGATGGAAATGGTATTCTAAAATGATTTGTGGATGAAGTTCTGGTATATGGCCAACTATAAAGGAAATTGGCCATTTCTTATCCGATATTGATGAAATTCAGCACGTGCCTTAAAAATGGGATTCTAAACTGATTTTTGGATAAAATTCCAGAGTTTGGCCAATTGTCATGGAACTTGGAAGTTTTGTATCCTATTTTTATGAATTTCAGCATTCACGATGAAAATGAGATCCTTAAATTATTGATAAAATAAATCATTAAATACAAGGAATAACGTTTTTAGTTATTCACTTTTAAATCACATATCGAATTTCTTTTATTCGTTTAAGGAATAGGCAGGCGCCTTCCAACTTTAACATATAACTTTAACCAAAAATAATTTTAGAGTTTTATTTCTATAGTACATGCTGAATTTGTTTAAAATCGGATAAAAAATGGCCAAGTTCCATCCTAATACGGCTTATTCCAGAATTCCATTTAAACATAATTTTAAAACCCAATTTTCATTACACATGCTGAATTTCATAAAAATCTTAGAAGAAATGGCCAAGTTCCATCATAATACGGCTTATTCCTGAATTTCATCTAAACATAATTTTAAAACCCAATTTTCATTACAAATGCTGAATTTAATCAAAATCTTAAAAGAAATGGCCAAGTTCCTACCTAATTGGACATATTCCAGAACTTTAGCTAAAATTCATTATAGAATCACATTTCCATCGCGAACACTAAATTTCATCAAAATCGGTTAAGAAATAGCCAAGTTCCATCCTAGTTGGCCATATTCCAGAACTTTATCCAAAAATCAGTTTAGAATCCCCCCTACGATTTCCTTCAAATTTGGCCAAAAGTAAGCTATTTATATGTCCATCTTAAAACCATTGAGCCTTAATCCGACAAATTGTAACTTTTAGTATTACAGACGAAAAATCCAATTTTACTTCAAAAATGGTATGGAATTTGGGCCCAGGGCCCAATTGCATGGTTGCAACGGTACGATTTCCTTCAAATTTGGCCAAAAGTAAGCTATTTATATGTCCATCTTAAAACCATTGAGCCTTAATCCGACAAATTGTAACTTTTAGTATTACAGACGAAAAATCCAATTTTACTTCAAAAATGGTATGGAATTTGGGCCCAGGGCCCAATTGCATGGTTGCAACGGTACGATTTCCTTCAAATTTGGCCAAAAGTAAGCTATTTATATGTCCATCTTAAAACCATTGAGCCTTAATCCGACAAATTGTAACTTTTAGTATTACAGACGAAAAATCCAATTTTACTTCAAAAATGGTATGGAATTTGGGCCCAGGGCCCAATTGCATGGTTGCAAAGGTACGATTTCCTTCAAATTTGGCCAAAAGTAAGCTATGTGTATGTCCATCTAATAACCATTGAGCCTTAATCCGACAAATTGTAACTTTTAGTATTACAGACGAAAAATCCAATTTTACTTCGATAATGGTATGGAATTTGGGCCCATGGGCCAAATTGCAATAGTTGCAACGGTACGATTTTCTTCAAATTTGGCCAAAAGTAAGCTATGTGTATGTCCATCTAATAACCATTGAGCCTTAATCCGACAAATTGTAACTTTTAGTATTACAGACGAAAAATCCAATTTTACTTCGAAAATGGTATGGAATTTGGGCCCATGGGCCAAATTGCAATAGTTGCAACGGTACGATGAAACACATTATGAAGTAACCCAATTTTCATTACACATGCTGAATTTCATAAAAATCTTAGAAGAAATGGCCAAGTTCCATCATAATACGGCTTATTCCTGAATTTCATCTAAACATAATTTTAAAACCCAATTTTCATTACAAATGCTGAATTTAATCAAAATCTTAAAAGAAATGGCCAAGTTCCTACCTAATTGGACATATTCCAGAACTTTAGCTAAAATTCATTATAGAATCACATTTCCATCGCGAACACTAAATTTCATCAAAATCGGTTAAGAAATAGCCAAGTTCCATCCTAGTTGGCCATATTCCAGAACTTTATCCAAAAATCAGTTTAGAATCCCATTTCCATCGTGCATACCAAATTTCATCAAACTCGGTTAAGAAATGGCCAAGTTCCATCCTAGTTGGCCATTTTCCAGAATTTCATCCAAAAATCAGTTTAGAATCCCATTTCCATTGCTTATACCAAATTTCATCAAAATCGGATGAGAAATGGGCAAGTTCCTTCCTAGTTGGCCATTTTCCAGAACTTTAACCAAAAATCAGTTTAGAATCCCATTTCCATCGCCCATACCAAATTTCACTAAAATCGGATGAGCAATAGCCAAGTTCCATCCTAGTTGGCCATATTCCAGAACTTTATCGAAAAATCACTTTATAATCCCATTTCCATCATACATGCTGAATTTCATCAAAATCGGATAAGAAATGGCCAAGTTCCAACCTAGTTGGCCATATTCCAGAACTTTATCCAAAAATCAGTTTAGAATCCCATTTCCATCGTGCATACCAAATTTCACTAAAATCGGATGAGAAATGGCCAAGTTCCATAATTATTGCTCATATTGCAGAACTTTATTTAATTTTCTATCGTCTCTTATCGGCGAGTATTACAAAAAAAACCGTACGATCGTTAAGGGTTAACAAGTAACTAACGTAAAATGAGAAAAAAGTCGTTTTTTTATTTTGATGAATACTTGTTCCTTTAATTGTTTTGTAAAACTTTGATCAATCTGTCCGAAAAAACGGTTGGATGGATCAATTTGAAAATATTACAGGGCTATTAGGAGTACATTAAACTGTAAAATGACCTGGCAACATTAGTCTTTTCATCAATAACGGTAAAGTAACGGTAGATTTATTAAGACAACCTAAAAAGTCGTTTTTTTGTACTTTTTTCAAATCAGTATTGAGGGTGAAAAAAAAATTTATTCTCCACGAATCATTAAAGTGTCTTGTAAAAAATTTATTGAAGTTTTTAAGGCTGTGCTAAAGTTTACTGTGCAATCATTCGTTGCTGAGATATCGATGATCAAAGGCAAAAGGATCTTTTTTGATTCAAAGTCAGATATCTCAGCAAAAAGTTGACATAGAGAGACCAGAATGAAATTAAATTTACGCCTAATTAACAGGCTAACCGACCTATGCATTGGTTTAACTTAAAAAAAATTTCCCGAGCCCATGGCACCTTACAAAAAAAAAAAAAAAATCGAAATGTTTTTCTTCGCGCTCTTTCTTATGATTGTGTGATAACGGTATCTCACAAAAATTTTCCGTTCAAAAGTCTCAAAACTAGAGATTTGAAGCTTTAAAATGCTTTTGTTTTTATCTCTGTACGACCGTATTTTACTAAGATACAGCTCTTCAAAAAACACTAAAAAAATTGAAAAAAATTAGTGTTCCTTTAATTTTTTGGAGTAGTGTATATTAAAGAACGAAAATTCCAAATTAAAATTTATTAAATTTCCAATTTCATTTAATTCGAAAAGTATATATAGCGAAAACTCAACTGGTAATCCTAGGCATTTCATCCCACTAGTTGGCGTAAGCAAATATTCCACATTTTCCAAGTTTTATTGCATCCTGGGATCAAAGCAACAATTAAACTATTAACTGAGCAAGTGGTGTGGCCATCGATGGCATAGACATGTAGAGCTTACCAGTAGTCAAAACGCTAATTGGATCGCAAGATTTGGAGTGCCAAACTTCATAGCTACCGATCAAAGCGGGCAATTCGAATCACAGCTATTTACGGAACTGGAAGGTATTGAACCCACGTAGTGTGATTGTCGTCAACATAAGCTCTGACTGCCGATAGTATAGACCGATTGACGCGCTCCGATGCATTAGCTTGAGGGCAATAACGCGGAACAGGTGAATGTTTGACACCGAACTTAGACAGGAAACTCTGAAAGATTTTAGAGGTAAATTGTGGACCATTATCCGAGACAATATACTCTGGTACGGAAAATGAAAGGAAAATATCTTTCTCTAAGAATTTTAGGATATCTGAAGCCAGAGCTTTTCGAAACGGTTTCAGAAAAATAAATTTAGAATAATGATCCAAAACAATAAAAATGAACGCATTTCCGTGTTTGGATCTGGGATAAGGACCCAGAAAATCGATAAATAAACGCTGCATGGGCCGCACAACCACTCTTTGCCTTCCAATCTCGGTTCTGGTGGAGTAATTTACTGGCTTAATTTCCTTACATTTATGACAATCACTGACATAAGTTCGTACATCATTTGCCATTTTAGGCCAATAAAAGTAGCGTTGAATTTTCTCTAGCATTTTCGCAGAACCAACATGAGCAGACGTAGGAGAGTTTCGGAATTCGGAACCGAAGAGTCAGGGAAAGAATTTCATTGTAAAATTCGATGAAAGATTCACCTGTTCGTTGTTTGCGAGCATCAATTGGCCTACGAATATCGTCATCCGTATGACGATCTTGAAATCGCTCAATAATTGCAGCTTTAAGTTGACCCCATGAAGAATTTGGATTACGCTCAATGTAGCACCAATACCAATTAGAGGCAGACAGGGTTGGTATGTTTAAAACTCTTTGTTTTAAACACTGTTTTAAACAGTGTTTAAAACACCTTGTTTTTTTTCTTTTAAACAGTTGTTTTAAACAAAAATTGAAATGTGGGTTTTGCTGGTGGTAAATCTTTAAGCTTGCCGATAGACTTTCGCTGGAATTCTTATTGTGATTCGTTAGAGTCGTATCTGGTAAACTGACCTGCTCTTGCTAAGGTGTGTGAAGACAGGTGAAATGACACGAATTTTGATAAAGATATGAACTGTTAAAACATTATATCAAAAGAGATACAATAAAACACTAACAAATGCACATTTTGCGGCATATCTTTTAAGTCCTAAGCCAAAAAAATCAGTTATTACTGCAGACGAAAGAGAAAAGGCAATGGATTTTATTGAATTAAATTTTTCAATAAATTTCATAAATACCACATTTATGAAATTTGTCGCAAAATTAAACCCATTCAGGGATTCACATTTTAAAAATTGTGAGCAGCTCACAGATTTTGAATGGTGGGTGTCAATGCAATCGCTTTATCCGAATATTATTTCGAGTAATACTTTGGCTTTGATTGGTCAGCTGCTTACTGCTATATCGTCATCAGCTGGTATAGAAAGGAGTTTTTCTAAATTTGGATTAAATCTCACTGCTTTAAGAAATAAACTCGGAACTAATAAGGCAGCTATATTGGTTTTCGTTTCACAGCAATTATTTAAAATTTAAAATAGATGTATAGGTTACTGCAGCCATTAAAATTTTTTAATTTTGTTATATGAGTCGCTCAGAAGCCAATGCGGTTAAGTCCATTTTTTGAAATTTTCTGATTTTTGTAAATTTTAATTGAATAAATTTTCAAAAAATGAACTTAACCGCATTGGCTTCTGAGCGACTCATATAATCATAATGTGGAGATATTTTATTGGTGTTTTTTATACCATATACATATGTATAAGTTTGTAACTCATACCATCAATAAAAAAAAATTAAATACGAAACAGTTTTTCATTCATCTGAATTGATATGTAGGTAACTTTACCTTTATTTCATCCTAACCAAAAATATTGTTTAAAACAAAAAAAACAGTTTAAAACAAAAAAAAACATGTTTTTTGTTTTTTTTATTTAAAACATGTTTTTTACCAACCCTGGAGGCAGATCCCTTCAACAATACACTAAATTGGTCTCTTATTACGTGTTCCGATACATGGTACGTACGAGCTAATTGTTCTACTTTAAAGAGAAATCTCTCTACTGGTACGCCATCAGTTGAACCATCAAACTCAATTTTCCAATTCGATAATTGAAGTTTCCGATCATACGACGTGAACGAAGAAATTGGTTGCGTAGCAAAGACAGGAATTGGTTGTTGTTGTCCGACAGGTTGGGTTTGAATATTGGAATTTGGAAACGAAAAAGGTAATGTGTTATTATAGCCAGATTGTGGAACCGAACAATATTGATGATTGAAACCGAAATGAATTAGTGGCCAAATTTAAATTTTGCATAGCTGAATTTATCTGCTGCATTGTATCCGTATTCTGTGAAATTTGCTCATTGGTTACCGCAGGTTTATTGGCTACAAAGCTTACAGTATTTATCGAATTTTTTGAAAATGTTGATTCACAGTCCGAAAGTTCGTCCTCCGAAGAAGATAATTCCTCTATTAGAAGCTTACTACTTGCTCCAACCAACCTAATCGTTTTGTTTAATGAAACATTATCAGTCACCAATTCCATAATGTGTATTTTTCTAGAATTCGCCCTTCTTGTAAAGCATCTCTACAATTACTTTTATAACGCCTTGTAACTAATAATAAGCGTTCCAATCTTTGTATCACATGCCAGATTCTAGTCAACGCCTCATGGAAATATTTCGGGTTCACTTCTCCATCCTTTTGACTCACCACCCATGCTCGATGTTCCTGTAATTTTCCAACGCATTTCCGAATCCCGCGATCTGGATTTTTCGAAGCTTGTTTATGGGGTTTGCAAGGCTGACGAATAGGGTCTTTAAGTTCTCCCTCCAGCCTCCACTAATGTCTTTAGTCTTGCTAATCTCTCACATGGACTACCCACAATATTCCTTACCTCGCATTCAACTAAGAATTCATCTGGCTTTAAGTAACTACCCAAGTAGCAATTTTTGGTTTCAAATAGGTTTTGGAATCGATCCAAAACTTTGGGTTCAAAACCAAAAAGTTTCAAAAATTGTTTCAGATACGGTTCGGACACGGTACAGAACCGTTGCAGACCCCAGTTTTGGCCGCGTTTTTTAAAACTTTTACGTTTTATTTATACTACCTGGGAACTTATTTTAGTTAGTTTCAAAAAATCCAATATTTTTGTTAGAGTTTAAAACCTTTGTATGTTTTGGTGTAAAAATGTCAATCAGTTCTTTTGCAACTGTGTAAGAGCTAGTTTATTTTAGTTTCAATAACACGGAAACTAAAAACCCGAAAAAAACTTATTTTGAACCGGTTTTGCAAAAACTAAAAAGTACCAATAATACAATAAAAAATCCATTTTTAACCGGTTTGCAAAGAACAATAAAGTACCAAAAATACTGAATAAATTCGACCACCACTTTTTTAATTAATAAAATACACCGGACTCTGCTTGAGTTCAATATACATAAGTAGATTTATTTAGTAATACATTCTTTCCCACTATAAGCATAATTTATAATGTACTAAAATAATGTACAACATACTATTTAATTCTTATAATATTCATATTAATTAAGCCAAGAAGTTAAAAAATTGTCCGTTAATCAAATTGATTTTTCGGCTTTATTATAGATAATACAAATATACAATATTAGTGGTAATGACATTCACAGTATTATCGGTTTGCCAAATTAGAAAAATACAGAGGCCTTAAGTATAAAGCTGAACGCACCGACTTAGCGAATTATATCATATATATTTACTAAAAACTTCCTTTCCTTTTTTTTTATTTTTATAATTTTTGAAATAATAATGGTTTTCAGGAACCTTTTCGGACTCGTTTTAGATACATTTTACAAAAACTAATTAGTTAACATTTAGTTACATAAAAACGAATTAGAACACGTTCCAAATAATCCAAATTTAATTCATAAAGAACAAAGAACCCGCTTCTGTCTGGGTTTAGATATCCTTTACAAAATCTAATTAGTTATAATTTGGATACAAAAAAACCTTTATAACTCATTTCGAATAATCCAAATTTAAAACATTTAGATACCGTGTTAAAATAACTAGCTACAATAAAACCAATATGAACCCAATTTTATGGTTTTTTTAAAACTATGGTATCAGATTGCTACTTGGGATAATATTAAAATCCTTCATTTTTAATGATAAAAATAAAATTATTTTTATTTTAAATTTTCTATTTTCACATTTATTTTTATTTTATTTTTGTTAAATTGAAAAGACTTTCTTATTTGTGACAATTTTTTTTTTTTATATTTTATTTTTGTTTTTGGAAGACTAGTTTCGGATGTTCATCCTTCCTCAGTTCCTTATTTTCCAACTCTCGAACAAATATACCACGAACAAATTATTATTTACCGAGTTAATATTCACAAAAAAAAATTAAACAGAAATTATATACAGGTGCCACGACGGCACAATAACTATTAACTAGTTAAGTTAAATACCTAAGTAAAATTATAAGGTATTATTTTACTATAATCACTCAAAAAAAAAAATCTCACAGCTTGACTCAAAATTAAAAGGCCGTACTCGCTACAAACAAAAAAAATTCTGATGCAAAAAAAAACCAATCGCCGATAGCGAACAAAAAAAATGATAATCCAGAAAAATTGTACTGGGAGAAAAATATGTGTTTAGCTTGGTTATGTAACACGCGATGTACACAAGTCGTTGTGAAGAAGTAGGATGACCGCAACTCCCCAAAATAAAATTAAAATCAGAAACTAAAATGGAAAATACAAGTGGTTTGAAACGGCAAATATTTTATTTAATGTAAGTAGATCCCTGTTAAAATCAAACATAGTTAGAGAACAAATCTTCACGATTCCATTTGGTAAATCACCAAAGCAAAAGTTGTCTCAAAACTCTATTTAACTTCGAACAAAAAAAAATTGAAATTTTCTTTCCCTTCACTGCTCATGAAATTTACACAGGTATCAATGATTAAAATTTAAATGCAAAATCAATCCAAATCGGAGTAAGCATAAATTTATTTCAGAACTCAGTGTCATAACGAATCAAGGAAAAAAAACAAAAAAATTTGGAAAAATTTGAAATATGAATTCATCTCTTAAAAATATTTTCAGGTTTGATTAGAAATGCTTTGAAGTATGAACATTCCGGTTTAGAACACTATTCACAAAAAAATCAATCCACAAACTAGGAGAATTGAAAGTATTTCCCAAACCAGCCGATGTTCACCAGCTCAAAGAGAATCACAATCACGAAAAAAATCTTCATATGTATAAACACGTGTTTGGGCGCCATAATGTTGCCTTACCACCACGGAGAGACACGTCACCGGCTAGCTCTGTTCGGTGAGGTCATTTTTGGTTGTGGGGTATGTTCTCTCGGTAAAACAACATCTATTTTTAGAGAGTCACGGCCATTCCCCCTTACTTCACAACAACCTGCAGTACCCCTTTTTAACCACTCATTATTTATACGAACCTATGAGTTTATAAATAGTGATATATAGGCATATAGATATGTATATATAAACCTACTAAACCTACAACAATGTTTAGTAATGATAAAATAATAGAAATTATATAATACAAACAATCAAATATAATATTTACAGTCGTCAATCTCCTGGGATTTTCTCCGGAACACCAGTGTCTCACACGCTCCACTAGTCGTCCAAAATTTGTGTGTATGTCCTTCGCCAGGAATGAACCGCTGCACACCCGAAATACCAACTTCTTTCCACTGTTGCTGCGCTGCCACAATACACGTCCACTCCTGCCTCCGAATTACAACACAATGGATCTCGTTTTATTTTTGTTAATAGTTTTATTTACAATTTATATACAGGTTTCCAGTTTTGTTTATAATATTTACAGATGCTTTAATTTTTATTTACAGTATTTTTATGGTGGTTTTGGATACCCCTTTTTATTTTTTGTTGGATAGTTGGTTTATTTTATGTACAACCTATATACACTATTCACATTCGCAATCTTCAGGTTTTGTTATTGTTATATCCCGATTTAAATTGCTTTTGTGCTTTAATATAATGTGGGCACAAACGAATATTATTTTTTGTTTTTACGTTATACTTTTTTTTTTGTTCTACACTTCACAAATTTTTTTCCCCAATCCTCTTTTTTTTCCAAACAATCATATTTTCCAAAAATGCAACCTTACTCCGATTTAAACTTTTCCAACCCGAACTACACTTAATTTTGCATCAGAATTTTTCCTTTTGAACCGTTCCAGTGAATTAGCTACCGTCGATCTGTTTTGCGGTCCCAGTAACATACAGTTGTTACAAGTTTGATAAAATTGTGTAAGACCACTGTGGCTTTGACTATTTTTTCAAATAACAATGGGGAACATGTTTAAAGCATTTGTCAGCACTCGAAATTTTGCTGTTTAAATTCCAAAAATATTTTCGATTCATACCCGTGCTCTTGATAATTTTTTATTAAATACTTCTTTGTCGTTTGGGAGGAGATGTCCAAGGTATGGCCTCATTAAATTTTTCCGCAATGGAAATGCGGAATCTCCAATTAAGAAGCAAGGAATATCCTTGCCGGATATCTGTAATTTCCTCGTTTTTTGAAAATTAATTTTTCTTCTAAAATTTGATCTCCAATCGCACTATTTTTAAAAATTGCCACCGTCACTGAATCCCATAAGCTCAAACATATATGGCTGAAAACAAATCACTATAGCATATAACCAGAAGTACTATACTATTAAAGCTCTTGTAATTATAGTATAGAGAGCCAGAGTGTGGTGGACAAGTTATGCGGATATCTTTTCTGTCTACCGCGCCAACTACATTTGGCATTCCAGTGCTTTACTAAAAGTTGTCGATAATTTTATCCCATTCCAGTGGTTACTCTAATCAGGAATGCACAAGCCAAAACTTGCCAGGCTGCACCATGCGTAAAAATCTAAAATTCATTAGATAAATTAAATTAATTTCAAAAGCATACAAATATACATTTGTATTATGTACATACACTAGTGTCAAGACTAAACGAAATTCTGGCTTAATCGGGGTTCCAATATGGTTTTGCTTTTCCAATTTATTTTTTAATAAATTGTATAAAATATCGAAATATTTTATTTTCATACGGGTGGCTTTTATAAAATGTTCTTCATCGTTTTCTCTTATTTTATTAAAAAGTGTTGAGAAAAAACCATATAGTTACCTTTGATTTTCTGAATAAATTTCTCGTGTCCACATTCTTTTTTTTTTGGATTTCTTTTCACTTTCCCAACATAATTTCACTATTTTTATGTATACCAAATAACACATATAGCGCAGAATAATTTTGTTAAAATGGTCATACTTTATTAAAATCATTTTATTTGGCAAATTTTATTTTAAATAAAAATGTTGAATACAATTTAATTACTAAAAATAAAATGAAATATGTTAGAGGAGAAACAAATAAAAACGACAACAAATTCCCATTATAAAATATTCAAAATTATATCGTGAAGTAAGCATAAATTAATTTATTGTTTATTTTTTTGTGTTGTCAACACTGCTGCTGCGCGTTTTTTGCGTTTTTTTAGAATTAGAGACAACTTGCGGAAAAACGCCTGCTATACCGAATACAATATGAATTTCATTTCATTTATGTAAAGTAGTGTTTCTAATTTAAACGCAAGCGTTTTTCCGCATGTCTGTTTTCAGCACTAGCGTCAACTCTGAAAAGTACCAAAACAAAATATAATCCAGATAATATGTTTAATGAATCTCTTCCAATTTGATCCAAAAAACGATACGAATATGTTTAAAGATTTCATTGTTGAGACAGTGCTTATACTAAGAAACGGGTTTTCAAACAAATGTGGATTTGATTCCATTACGGAAATTTTTGTTTACACATCAATATCGAAGCTTTAAAACTTAATTTTTTGAAGTAAATACAGATTTTTTTCAAATTTATTTTAAGAATTAAAAACTTGTGTTCTGAAACATATTGTGTTCTTTAAAGGTATAAACTGTGTGCAGAATTTTGAGTATACTACCAAACTAGATGCAGAGTGTCAAATAACGTTTCGTGGCGTTGGGTTAACAGCCCAACCTGTAAAAATTTTTTGTTACGAAACCTCAACATGAGCCTCGGATATTTTTTGATTCACAACAACTACCTCGGACACGATATAAGGACAACGATTTTAAATTTGGAACATGGAACGTACTCAGCCTAAACCGCCCGGAGAGCCTCCATCAACTCTTCGAACAAGCATCTACGAATAAACTCGACCTCGTAGCGCTACAGGAAACAAGACTAATCGGCAATGACATCACCGATTATAGTCGCTTCGGACTAACTCTCTGTCATAGCAATAACATGGATAAACATGAATTGGGCGTTGGTTTCTTGATTAGCAATCGATGCCGTCAATTTGTGACTGACTTCATGCCTGTCAGTAATCGGATTTGTACACTCATGTTTCATGGACGTCACTTTAACATCACATTTGTGAACATTCATGCCCCCACCGAGGAGAAGCCTGATCAAATCAAAGACGCTTTCTACGACCAGCTCGAAACCGTCCTGAGCAAAATTCCGCAACATGACATTAAAATTGTTTTGGGTGACTTCAATGCTCAAATTGGCAGTGCTGGCAGTACATATCGAAGCACTATCGGCCCAAACTCATTGCACCATACATCAAACAACAACGGGATACGCACCATCGAGCTAGCTTTACTGTACAACTTGGTGGTTGCCAGCACATACTTCCCACATAAGCGCATTCATAAAGCCACATGGAAATCAAACGACGGAACAACGGTCAACCAAATCGACCACATCCTCTTGTCCAAGAGACATTTTTCTAGCCTTAAAAACATCGAAACTAAACGTGGAGCTAACATTGATTCAGACCATTTCCTGGTAGTTGCGGAATTAAAATTTCGTTTATCAACCACATATAATCATCGCTTCCAGCGCATCACTCGTTGGAACACTGCGGCATTGAACGACCAAGTTACCAGAACCACCTTCGGGATGACTGTATCAGAAATCTTGGAAAATAAACCACTTCCTGACTCCGTTCAAGAACAGTGGGACATTATCAAAACGGCGGTAACCGATGCCTCAAAGTCCACCATAGACCAAAATCCGTCAAGGCCCAAAAATCTCTGGATTGATGATGATGGTATTGGTGCTACTCGGGAAAAAGATCGCGCACGACAACGAGATCTATCGCAAAGAACAAGGCAATCCCATAATGCCTACATGACTGCGAGGAGAATCGCTAATCGGCTATGTAAACGGAAAAAACGGGAATGGCATGAACAACAGGTGCGCAACATCCAAAATTCTAGCCTGAGAGATAGATATCGTTGCATAAGAGAATTAGCTACGGACTTTCATCCACGTAGCAGCGCTTTTCGCAACAAATCCGGTGAGTTGGAAATGGACACTAAAACCGTCCTCGAAGTGTGGCGAAATTGCTTCTCCTCGCTTTTAAATAAACAGGCACCACCTTCCGAGCAACAACCTCTCTTGCTTCAACGCGATATTAACGTCGAGATGACACCACCACCTCCTCCATCATATGATGAAATGCGGAACGTGATATCGCAGATGAAAAATTACAAGACACCTGGTGAGGATGGTATCTGCAACGAAATGCTCAAATATGGCGGTGATTATCTGTACTGCCGCATGTTTGAGCTAATATCACAATTTGGTCTAGAGAAGAAATCCCAGTAGAGTGGAAGACGGCTCCTATATGTCCACTTCATAAAAAGGGAGATCGATTGAACTGTAACAACTATCGCGGTATAGCTTTGCTGAACACAGGTTACAAGGTTTTGGCCAACATAGTCGCAGTAAAGTTATCAACTTACAGCGAGAGGATCTTGGGTGATTATCAATGTGGTTTTCGACCAAATAGATCAACGACCGATCAAACTTTTACGCTGAGGATTTTGCTGGAGAAATGCTATGAAAAGGACATCCCTGTACACAGTCTATTCATAGACTTTCAACAGGCGTACGACAGCATTAAGAGGAATACGTTATGGAACGTATTGTCCTACCTGGGCATACCGTCAAACTTGGTTTCAATGTGCCAGCTTTTAATGGATGGCTCACTATGTAAGGTGCTAATAGAAGGGAAAATTTCGGATAACTTTGAGATAACATCTGGAGTGCGGCAAGGAGACCCAATAGCTCAAACTCTTTTCAACCTATCATTAGAGTATGTCATTCGTCAGGTCAATATGGCGCAGCGTAGCTGCCTGTATTATAAATCAACCCAGCTATTAGCATACGCTGACGATATTTGCATTCTGGGTCGCAACATCATATCCCTAAAAGAAGTCCTCCTCCCATTGGAATTAACAGCCCAACAAATAGGCCTTCAGATTAATGAAGCGAAGACCAAATACATGGTGACCGCGAGAAGGCAGACTCGTGGGGACTTCATTTCGGGAGACACTCAATATGAAAAGATGAATGAGTTCAAATATCTAGGATCACTGATCACTGAGCATAACTCCGTTTCTGTGGACATTTCATCGAGGATCGCAGCAGGCTACCGAGTATTTTACGCCAATATAAAAATTTTCAAGTCTCCTCATATATCGCGCAAAATAAAATTGGAAATCTACAAGGCGCTGATAAGACCAGTTATCACCTTTGGTTGTGAGTCTTGGACGCTGACAGCACAAAATATCCAGAAAATCGCTGTAACTGAGCGTAAGATCATAAGAAGAATTCTCGGTCCCATTAAAGAAGGAGCCACGTACAGAATGCGAATGAATCACGAGATCAGAAATGATCTCGATAAAGTTGACATCATTGGATTCATAAAATCGTCAAGGCTAAGATGGCTTGGGCACGTACTTCGTTCACAAAATCGGACCACCAAATAGGCCTTGGAGTCGGCACCAACGAAAGTAGGACCTCGTGGGAGACCACCTACCCGATGGATGGACGACGTTGAAAGGGACCTAAACACACTCGGTCACCGTGTCTGGCGTTCTCTTGTGGCGGATCGAATTATTTAGAGGAGCATCGTTGAGGCGGCCAAATCCCTTCATGGTATGTAGCGCCAGCGGAAGAAGAAGAAGAATAAAAATTTTCTGTATACAGGAAAAAAAATTTAAAACAAATTAGGACTGCCTTGATTTTTGTGCAAACATTGCACGACCAACTGGTTGACCATCGCAGTATATAATAAAGTAATATCTACCATTAGGCACCAATCCTAGAATAAAGAAGGATAAACATAACTTTTATATTATGTAATAGTTGGACTTGCATGTAAACTACTTTATAAACATTCAAACAAAATCATTTTCATTCATACAAAGGCAAAAACAATTTTTGAACATACTCGTAGTATTCTATTATGTACTTTTACTATTTTTATTTTTTACGTGAATATAATAAGGAAATTTTTACGCGTCTATAACTTTGGAATCCGAGCACCTAAAGATCTCAGCTATACCTCGTTTTTCTTATCTAATCAAGGTCTATAAGTCTGTCGTTGTTTCATGAAAATCGGATAAGTAATTTTCGAATTAATATTTGTTAACAGACATAAATAGCGGTGATATAATGCATCTCTCTCGCCCTAGCGCTTTGCTTGAGTTGAGTCCGAGTTCGCGACAATATTCTGCGGAAAATTTTTCAGCAGGATTGCATGCGATTTAAAAATATTTTATTCAGAAGGTGAATTTGTTTACGAAATAGACTACATTGATTGGTTGCCTGCTGAAAATTTTTCAGCAGAATATTGTCGCGAACTCGCACTGAGATGCCTAAAACTTACAAACTATACAGCAGTGATTCCAAAATTATATGGGTTACCAAAAATGCATAAGCCCAATGACCCATTCGACCAATTATAAGTTCGATAAATAACCCGACATACTCGTTATCATAATTTTTAGGAAATACATATTATTAAACAGTGATGAAAAACGTAACGTGTAACGTAACGCAAAAACGGAATAACGTATTGAATATTTAAAAATAGTGTTACAAACGTTACACAATTTAAAAAATCTTACATAACGAAATCCGTAACGTTATGACCCTTTTTTATTTCCGTTATTTCGTTACGTGCTTTAAACTAAAATTAGCTAAAAGCAAAACATAAATTCAAAACAAAAAATACAAAAAATTGGCATCGATAATTTTCTGCTGTGTGAATACACCTTTATTTCTCGATAATTTATTGCTGTAGCTACATAGACTACAAAACGTTCTGTTTTGGTTCAAAAATACAGTTAGAGTGGTGTATTTTGCTTTAAAAATATCTTCGATTACAAATCAAATAGAACAGGTACGAATGTTATTATTTATTTTATTTCAAAAGGAATAACGAAATACACAAAGCCTTTTAATAGTCAATTTTAAGAACTCTAAGCAAAAAGCTTCAGAAATAACGTTATAACATAGCGAAACGGAATTTTTGTTCTTAAAATAACGTTATAAATAACGTTTCGAATTGAAATTATTTTTTGAAACCGAATGCCGTAACGTTATAATTTATTTATCCGTTTTTCATCACTGTTATTAAACCAAGTTTAAGAACAACAAATTAGTTTATTCTAAATTCTGAAGATTTCAAAACCAATATTATTAACATTACCGCATGATTTCATTTTGAAAATAATTTTCATTATGCTATTGACCATGATCCCGAATTGGGATTGAAAGCTCAAGCTTAAATAAGTAAAAATAAAAATAAAGAGACCTTTATCAATAAAATAATTGTTTAAATATTGATTAAAAATATATGACATTGAGGAAAAAATTGAGCTAGATAATGAAGAACCCTTCTTAAAAGCAATAGTGAGTTACTGTACAATTTAAAACTCTATACCGCCATAATTAAAAGGCCCAATAATATCGTGGATTCGATAGTGGTGGAAAATATACATTACGAAGTTGGCTAAAGTGAGTTGAATTATTCTCAACTCGCAGAAAAATTGAACCAGGGTTACCAATACAATGTAACCAAAATGGTTCACAGAGGAACAATTTTGGTTCATAGGGCAGAAATTTAACATGGTTACGTAACTCTTGTAGCTTCGTGGCGTACATTTTTTCACCAGAAATGTACCATGTACGCACCTCGAAAGGCAGTTTCCTTTCAATTACCTTTAAAATACAGGAACTTTTAGACTTGAGGAATAGTGGTAATTATCTCATTATTAAATTTAGTTTCGTTTTGGTCACCTAATATTTTTCATCTAGGTTCAACATCAAATTGTGTCTTCTATCGCGCGCCAAATATTCGGTTCTGATAAATTTGATTTAATTGGTCAGTTTGGTCTTAACCATAGACAGCTATGTTTTAAAGTTTGTAAGATTGGACATTGTTCGATTACTTCAACAATCTTTTTGATGGTGAAGAAGCGTTAAACTCAGTTGGTTCTAGTAATTTTTTTTAAACGGTGAATACTATTCGTAAACATAGTCATTAAAATTAACTTTATTATGCTTTACATTTTCTGTTCTTCTCACGAAATACATCTTAGCTAAGTAATGGTATTTACATAAAGACCATACTTGAAACCGTCATCTAATAAAATACTTAATTAAATTTTGTTATTTTTTTTTTGTTAAAAACAAAATTTATTCAGCTGGCTAAAAGCAAACAAATAGCTACGGTCCAAACTGTACGTGAGATTATTTGTTGATCAACAAAGGAATTGTGGAATATTCTCTTTTTGTAAAGTTAAATATAAGTGATCATTAAAAAATGTTACCCCAAATAAATTTTGTTTATCCTTATCAAATTTCTAAAATTATCAACGGTTTGTATTTTTTTTTTCTTTTTTTAGAGAGTTTACAGACAAACAAAAGAGACCTAATTTATCTGCGCTTGATTTTAATTTATAGCCTGTTTATTCGTCATGAATCTTTACAAATTTTATTAAACCTTGTATTTTGCTTTATATACTGGGAAGATAAAGCTAGCATCTTAAAGACTAGGTAAGTACTTTTCTTGATTACTCAGCACTATTATTTACATTAGAACAAAAACCATTCGTGCAATTCAAAACAGTTTTGATATATTTACGTAAATTTATTACGGGATTCCGTCATAAAACCAAATTTATAATGAGATAAGAAACCTTTCTCTATCACTCTGTAAGTGTGAGGGACATTTACCTTTCGTTTTATAATTTACCTGGAAAAATATAAATAGCAAAATACGGGCAAACAAAAATTGCAAAATAAAAATAGAACAAGTAAACAATGACTATTTATTGTTATCTAACCATTTTTTATTGCCATAGGAGACTGTAAATCATAAAATACTTATTTATATTATCTTATGATACCTAGGTAGTAGGTACATATTAAGTATGTATGTATGTACCTACGTACTCCTATGAACACGATCAATAGTGGAAATGGAAACTGATTTGAATCAGCTGATAAATATTATTTTGTATTGTAATATTCACATAATACCTTTTTTATGGCTTTAGTCATGCATTACTATTCGGAATATTGTATTTGGATTTATTTTTATTATTTAATTGTTTCTTCAAATAACGCTTATACGGTGGTATATACAGTACGAAAAATCCCTCCTGTTATTTCATGAACAAAGAATAGTTTTTGAAGGTGAATTATTTTTATTCTTCTCGTACTCGTACATTTTTATTGAGGGGATTCCATTTTTCAAAAGGTGCCTTACGTACGACAATAGTTTTATTATTATTTTTAATAATAATAAAATATTTAAAAAAAGGGGACGGTTGCCAAAAAAAAAATATTTATATGACATGTAAATGTTTAAGAGATATGGGATAGATAATTAAATTTTTAAGATGTGATTCTGGAAACTGACTGACATTGTAAAAATGGTAAAAAAAAAAAAATTGAAAAGATGTATATTTATTGAAAAGAATGAACTTATGTATAATATATTAAATATGTAATTTATTTTGACTGCGTTTGGTTGATGAATCAGTTAACGAAAGCATATTTGATATGTGCATAGATCTGTAAACGGCGTAAGATGCAGGGATAATTCTTTGGGTCTTAAAATTTGTCAGTGACATTTCAAAATATTCAATTGGGGGATTCTTATTTTTATAGTAGGTATGAATTAATGTGTAACGTTCTAATTTCTAAATATACCCCAACTGATGTTTTTTTTTCGAATGGCAACATTTTTTTGTTGTGAAATTTTAAATTTGTTTGTAAATGATATATGTATCTCTGTTGAGTTAAAAATAAAAAATTGTTGGTTAAATTGGATTTCAGCTTTAAGCTAAGTAGTACGTGTGCTGCTCGAGCTAAGATAAATGTCCCATATAAATTTGATATACAATTTAGCTAGCTTGCTAAAATTAAAAAATGCTAAATTTCGCTTACGGCTTCGCTTCACTCGAAAGTAATCGAAAAGGATATTTTTCAATTAATACATACATATGTGATGCTGATGGTAAATTTATTCAATTCATGTATTAAGACAATTTGGGTTTCCTTATTTAGGTGATTTGGTAACTTCACATGATCAGACAATATTTAATTTTTCACAAATAAAGGCTCGATTTGAGCAAAACGAATTCAGCAGTATGCTGTTGATAGGTGAATCTGGTTATAGATGCAAACCTTATTTAATAACGCCTTACAAAAACTTCGAAATGCAAGTCAGTATAACCATGCCATATCATCAACTAGGTCTGTAATAGAAAGGACTTTCGGGCATTGGAAGGGAAGGTTTCCGGTTCTAGCCATAAGTAAAAAATTGCTTGTATTATCTTCATAATTTGTGTTTAATTAAACAATTTTTCTTTAGAACAGTTGTACCTACAAAACAGTTTAACGATTATTGTGGCAACTGCAGTACTCCACAACATTGCGATTATTTTGAAAGAGGAAAATGCTCCCGTCGATGAAGATCTAAATTTAATGATTCCGCCAGATGTCCAAAACCAAATTCCAAATATTTTCGAAGTTCAAGCTAATTTTGATGTTAGACATGAAATTTAGCACAATAAATTGAAAAATACCAACCATAAAATCAAAAATTACAAGAAGAAATTTTGATTCTTCTTCTGCTTATTAAACAAGAAATGTATTCGTTTATTCATTAATTTTATTTCATGTACCACATATTTCTATTTCACACATTTCATCACATTATTAAAAAAAAAATCACAAAATAAATTCATAATACGAGTATTTACAATATATACATAATCATAGCTTTTCAATTTTTTTTCTTATAAAATTTCATCTTAATGGCCGTTAAGTTTTGTTGGGGAAGCGCTTCTATTTGCGCATCTCTTAATTTCTTTTCATCTTCGGACTCCGGTTTTTTTCGTGGCATAGGGCGTTTTCGCGTTGATGTGATGGACATTTATCGCGAACACTGCACTGCATTGGGTATCAACTCTTTTTGAACAGATGCTTCACTGCTTCTCTTCTTCACTGCTAAGAAATTCGTAGTTGATAAATTCTTCCTATAAACATATGATAAGGATAGTTATAATACCGTGTCACCATAAAGATCAGCGCTGGAGTCGTATGGATTACGGTTTGGGATGATACTCTTTTCCACAATGCTCAAAATTGGGTTTTCCTTAACCGTTTTTGAGCAAAGACCACCTCCCGCTTTAAACCTCTCCAAACGTTCGGCTGCCACATCTGTGCATACCTTTCCCTTTAGATTTTTGTACGCAACTTTTAGTTGCTGTGTACTTTTTTCTGCACCAACACACCGCGAATTATATTCTGTACACGCCTTCCAAGTTTCCAATTTTTTTTTATTAGAAATAGAATCGGTCATCTACATTCAATTATAAATTTCTGATTCTCCACTAATTGCACTAAAAGGAGTCTGGCGTGCGCAATGTTACATAAAACTTACGTGTACCGTTCGCTTTCCATTTTAGTTTTTGTCTTGCACAGGAATGCCACAAATAACGATTCACGATATTATTTTGAAAAATTAGAAAACAAAAAATATTGAAAGGAAAACAAACAAAAAATTGGACAAAATGTCCCAGCAATCAAATATCAATTCGAAAGTCGATATTAAGCGTATTTCCTTGACAAATTTACAACAACAATTGTTTAGGATAACCCCAAGCAAGATTAACATTAACCCCAAAATAATTGGGTTTATTTGAAAATAATTCTAATTTTTGGTTACGATACCTGCCGCAGATCATAATACATGTTAAATTTATATTTTATTCGAAAAGTTGGCTTTTGTCAATTAAATGAAATTGGCTACTTTCTTGGGAAAAAAATAAACCCAAATTCAATTTTGTTCAACAAAATACGCTAATTGACGATTCTCCGCGAAAGGGTTGCCATCTATGGTGAACTAACATTAGTGCTATACAATTAATCTGACATTTGATAGGCAGACGAATGATAGGCAAAAATGTAACAAATAATATGTTTTCCTGCAGTGTTCACTTTACTGAGAATGACTATTTTCCCGGTAAGTGGAAAAATTTATTGATACAAATATGAATTTTTATCGCAATCATCGTCTTGCAGAAAAAGTTCATAGCGTGAAGAAGCGGTTAAAAATTGGAGCTGTGCCCTCAAAGAACCTTCCGACATCATCTATAAAATCTGTTTCGGGAACAGATGCACGGACTGATAGATATCATAGATATTCAATAAATAAGAAAATACAGCAAAGGGTCACTAATATATGATAATTAATAATGCACTTAATACTGGGATTGCGGTAGTAATTGTTTCTTTTACTAAATTAAAAATGAAGTACAGCTTGTGGTATAGACCGAACTTAATAATTTCGAATTACTACGAATTATAGAAATGTTATCGATCTTGTTACGACCGCCCGTGGGATCGTAAACATTTGCAAGTTTTTACGTATAGTTAATAAAAAAACAACAATATCTAACGCGCTTGTCGTAGTTGTACTCTGTTTTTCTTATGCTCAATTTATGTTCTGTTGCATTTCGCATTTCGTCAATTTTGTTGTAATTTTTTTTAAATTGTACATAAGAGAAAATGATGAATACGCAAAATCCAATTTGTTAATTTAACAACCTGTGTTCTGTGTATTTGTTTGTCAGTGTTTAAATTCAAATTTCGTTCCTTTATTTATTCTCTTTTGGCGAAAGAAGAGAAAAAATATTTTATTTTGTTTATTTCCTCCGGAACGAAATCCAACAAAATAAAATATCTCTCCTCTCCTATCTTTTGTGTTTTATATGAGGAGAGATATTTTACTTTTTTCAATTTCGTTACCGGGGAGAGAAACAAACAAAAATATTTTTTGTTTTCTTTCACAAAGAGAGAAAAAAAAATAAATGAAGAGAACGAAAAAAAGAATTTAAACATTGGTTTGTATGATAGTTCGTGCTACGTGGTGTATATTTTGGTTTTGTAATTTTATCCGGAACATTCTGTATAAATAACATTTTTTATTTATATTGTTTCTTTGTTCAACGATTTGATTTAGTGATGGTGTGTGACGACACCGCGCGAAGCGTAAAATAAAGTGTTCGGGTGAAAATATTTTTTATGTTTTTTTTGGACACGTAAAAATTTTGTTTCGGAAGGAGTCTAATTTTGGATTTGTGAGTGGACGGACAGTCAAGTTTGGATTTTTGCTCTAGACAATTCAAGTTTTGATATTCAATGAGAACGGTCTATAAATTTGTTGCAACCGATCGTCGAATTTATTTTTGTGAAAATGTTGTAAAAACAATTTATTGAGTTCATAGAGTTGATGGATAATCTTAATCTTAAGCTACTACGGGATGCTCTCACATTTTTATGTATTTTTTTCATTTGGGTTACTTCATTTTAAGCATAAGTTCATTTACAACAGAATATCAGTATAAAACAAAGATTTAGGCCCGTCAGTTTGAACAAGGAACATTTTTTCGAAAAATCCCTGGACAAAAAAATCTCTGGATTTTTCTTTGGTTAACCTTGGTAAGTTGAAACGATGATTAATCGGTGATGTTTTTTCGAACATCGCAAACATTATTATTTATTGCCAACTGTTACTTAAATTTGTAATTTCATTTTGCCATTCGTTAAATGTAAATAATAATGAGGGAGGACGATTTAATTATTATGGTTGATGTAATTTCAAATTACAAAGGAATTGTTTATAATAAAAAAACCGATGCTAGGTCAAACAATGAAAAAGGTAATATGCTATTTATGTATAAGACAAGAAGAATATTATGTAGCAATAAAATATCATTCACCCCAATTCCCATAGTCGTATCACGTCATTTTTCATGACTCTAATCACGTCACATCAATTTCCCTATTCTCTTAGTCGTTTGTTACGTCTAAAGTCACATTATACGACAGATGTCACTTGAATTTTGTAAGTGACAGGCGACTACAATAAAATGGAAAGGCAAAATTTTAGTCTTAACATTTTTTTTTTAAGTTTTTAATTGTGTAATTTTGTTCACTTAATTAGATAAGTTGTTGTTTAAATTAATATTTTTTGATCTAAAACGATTTTATTTGTAATTTGGCCGACATTTTTTTAGTTACAGTCGTGTCACTTGAACCGACTTCAAGAATACCAATTTTTATGCGATGTGACGTGACTTAAGTCACGTCGCCTGAAATGACACGACTATGGGAATTGGGGTGATTATGTAACTAAACTAAAAAACTATTCAACGTAGTCGTTTTTTTTTTTCTATATACATACATATAATGTTAACAGCTGACGCTTGAAACAAAATATAGTTAAAATAATATCTCGCTGAAAATTCTAAAGACATTGCCCCATGCAGAAACGGCAAACCGGCATTTCAAACCGTCAAATCCAATTAATCACAAAATTGTTTGTTTTTCAATATGAAAATTAGCTTGAATCTATAAGTTCCACCTTATTCGTAAAAAATTTTATTAAAATTGATTTCATTTCATTCAAAAAACTCGAATTTTATATTTGGACGAACTGATTTTTGCTTGACGGCCGGCAAAACATAAAATTGGGGTTTTTTGAATGAAATTAAATCAATTTTAATAAAATTTTCTTACTGGAACTTATAGATTAGAACTATTTGTTAATAATTTTCATATTGCAAAGTAAAGCAACTAAGCCAAAAATTGGGTTTGACTGTTTTAAATGCCGGTTTACCGTTTTGCATGGGGCGATGCCTTAATTCTTTCATTCTCGAGTAAACACAAAAACAAATTAATTTTTTGTTGTTGTTTTACTCGAAATGAAAGAATACGCTTTTCAGCGAGATATTATTTTAACTATACGTCGTTTCAACAGTCGTAAAAATGGGGAAACAAAAACGATGATGCATCTCAAAAATGCTTATAAAAATTTAAAAGGGCGTAGGCGCAAGGGAGTGGCAGATCATGCAATTGCGTCCTACAAAAAAACTGGTTGTAGTGGACTTCCACCAGATACGGATGACGATCCATCCACTATTGTCGATAATAAACGACAGTAATCCATATGATTCATCTGCGGATATTTATGGAGATAAGGTAAAATAGTAAAATTAACATTCACACAAATAATATAATAATAAAGTTCTTTTTTAAATGTCCTTTGGGAAATGATAGAAACCACAGAATATCTAAATGAAGAATTTGATACCACGCAGTTGAATGAACTAAACACTGCAAAGCCCACCTCGCAGTCGCAACCAGGGACTTCATGTAATTCACTAACGCCAACACAACCACGATTGAGGACGCGACTTCGCCCATATAATAGACGACGATCGGGCCTAGAAGTACTTCAAGAAGAAGCTTTAAAAAGTAAGATTGAACTAAACAAAGCGAAAACAGCGTATTATACAGGGTGAGGAAAAAGTATGGAAACCCCTAACAAACTCGCGGATTTCGGTCAAAAAAAATGAGCTAGGGTTATTCTTAAGTAATTTTCAACAAGAAATTTAATGGTGATCGTGGTTGTGACCTTGACCTTCATCTTCAAAGTCATTTGTAAGTCAAGGCCATTTTTTTAAATTAGAACCCCTATTTTTGATGACAGAATCGAAAAGAGCGATCAATTGCACGTCCGAATATGTATTTTCCATGACCTCTCAAGGTCAACTGAAGGAATTTACATTGCGAGGAAAAGTATGGAAACCCCTAAAAATCTCGCGGAGTATGTCAAAAAGAAATATGAAAGGTTTAGTCTTAGGTAATTTTCAACAGGGAATTTAATGGTGAGCTTGGTTGTGACCTTGGCCTTAATCTTCAAGGTCATTTTGAGGTCAAGGTAATTTTTTGTAGGGAAACCTTAGTAAGTTTTTGACATCGGATTCGAAAAGAGCAATCAATTGTACGTCCGAATATGTATTTTCCATGACCTCCCAAGGTCCCCTTGAGGAATAATGATTTGCTGTGAAAATTAAAAAAACAAATCATTTTAAAATTTTTTTCTTTTGTTTTTTTATAATTTTCATAGCAACATAAGCATTATGATAATTACAATGTTCTGTATTTATGATTTTTTTAAATTTGATTTTAATTTTTCATAGCAAATCATTATTCCTCAAGGGGACCTTGGGAGGTCATGGAAAATACATATTCGGACGTACAATTGATCGCGTTTTCTGATTCTGTGATCAAAAATAGGGGTTATAATTTAAAAAAATGGCCTTGACCTACAAATGACCTTGAAGATGAAGGTGAAGGTCACAACCAAGATCACCACTAAATTCCTTGTTGAAAATTATCTAAGAGTAACCCTTGCTCATTTTTTTTTTTACCGAAATCCGCGAGTTGTTTAGGGGTTTACCTACTTTTTCCTCACCCTGTATAACTGAAAATAATATACATACTAACGAAAATAAAGATTAATGAAATCCATGATTCCTGTGCTTGTGGATATTTCACTTTAAATTAATAAAAGATAAATTTGATTGATTGATTGATTTAGTGTGTACGACCAAGCCTAAGGCAAGTTTCCCGAATGAATACGCCGGGTCCACCGTACACCCTTTTACGAATAACAAAATCGAAGGAAAGGAAAGGTATGTTAGCATTAAAGACTCGACCCGGTTCCAGACTGCTAAGTAGTTGATAGTTAGTAAATTTGTTAGTATTTTTTTTTGACATTTGTTAATCACAAGACAACACAATTTTACTTTCCCACTATAACGAAGTTATATTGGGTAAGTATTGTAATCGCGAAAAAAATTTTGTTCCAGATTTTCACATTTCTCGACGAATTAGGTTACCAGGACCCCGAAACACCGATCAGAAAAATGTCGTGTCCGTCCTTCCGTCCATCCGTCCTTCCAGTCGCACATTTTTATTATTTTTGTTTTGCCTCCCATTCTCACAAATATTGATAGTTTTGATCGAAATTTTGCACAAAGATAGATTTTAGTAATAAGCAGTTTGTGTTAAATTTTAGGTCCATTCGAGTATAGAATAGAGGGGGTTGCAGTGGAAAAGAAAACTGCCAAACAGATTTTCTCAAAAATGGGACCGACGAGTTTTTGTTATGTTGATGATAAATTTGACAATTCATCATCTACTTGTTCACAAAATTTGAAGTCGATTGAAGCATTGCGTAGGGTCATTTTAACAAAAGGAATAATATAAATTTGTTTATCTGTTTACCGAGGAAATGTCGAATTCTCCGAAGAAATATTTTTCTACAATTAATACACCTTGCAAATTCCAACAATTGTTCCCTATAGGTGTCTTTAAGATAAAATGAATAGATTACCTAGTTATATGAAATTTAAATTTCCAAAAATTACCTAAAATACTTTGCTGGTGGCTACATAGTAATATCATAGACAATCATAATAGATCTCTCATTTGACTAAAAACAGAAAATAAAAACAAAAATTTTCCATTCAAATATTATCGGTGTATTGCATATACGTATTATATTTGCAACGCATTCTAAAATCATTGCCTTATAAAATACACAACACAACGATACATTGGAATTATCAGAAGTTTTTGTTTTTTTCCTTTAGTTACTATGAAATGAGAAATCTAGTATGAATGTCTATGGTAATATCGTCAACATTTAAAAATAATTATATCTAGTGAGCTTTGAAATATAGAAAAATATTCCCGTTTCTATGACATTGATATTTCTGTGACGTTTTCTTGAAATTTTAATGATTGAAATTTCAACGACATGTTGATCGATACATTATATGTGAATTGCTTTAATAAAATCGCCTTTAAAGGTATTATTTCTGGGTAATAAATTCTCTTGGTATTTAAAGCCGTATATAAATCCTAATAGCAAATTACTATGGGAGGCTTTAAATAATATCACGCCACTATAGTGGCGCATGTTTAGGAGAGCTGGGAGATACATAAAATGAAATGCTATATGACATTATGACAAGGAGGTGGGATTCGGTAACACATGATAATTAACGTTAATTCTGATTTTGTATTGTTTGTGTTTTATTATTTTATATTTTCGAATAATCCCGTCCAAACTGAAGCACTGAGTAAAGAATTATATCGGCCAATTTTCACGTTGCTCAGATAATATTGTGATTTGAACAAACGGTTAAATTTTCAGAAAATAAATTTTTGAACATCGTGGATACTCTCTGAATGGAGTAAATTAAATTCTTAAGAACTTTCAATGGTATGTATGTGTACATAACTGGATCTAATTATTAAAGGTCGAAGATGAAAAATGGCAAATACGAATTTGATTGCTGCTCAACACGTGGCAGCTCTAAATAATTTAACATTATTTGTGGATCTGTGATTTGGCGGTATGAGAGTAGAAGATTTAAATTGTCGTGATCCATTGTGATATTGCGGAAGAGGTCTCCAAATTTAAGAAAAGCCGTGCCATATTGTGCCAGCCCAAAATAACGCCTGCCCAAAATAACGGAAAATGTTTGTAAAATATAAATGGTTGGTTTGGTGGTCTTTAACGGATGCTTTCTGGGAGAGTCGGATAGACCCAATTTTTTTTCTAGTACAGCGTCCCACTGTTGTAACCGCAAGATTTAAAAAGCTCTAATTTAATTAATTATTTGTCTCCACTATTGTTCCCATCGGCAGTTGGGCGGTGGGAGGGGCGAGATTTCGTTCCATCATCATGTTTCCAAGCGGTCACCTAAATTTGTACTTAACCGTAGCAAATGTTGCTTGACATCGTTGTTGAAGTTGTTGCGTCTCTTCTCTCTTGTCTACTGGCCTTAAATTGAAAAAAGACAAATAATAAAAATTTTTAAATTTTATTTATTTAATTAAATATTTATTATTATACACTTGTAGTCTTGTACGCCAATGAGTAGCTCCTTATTGTGAAATAAAATATATGTTTCGATTCAATATCGATTTCGATGCTATAGCACCATCATCAGTTGATTTACTTATTGAATTATTTCGTATTTTTCAATCCTTTAGATACTAAAATTTTTAAAATTTCAATGGTTGCGCTGTACAATTTTTGATTCAGGAATTATTTTCTCGTTGCGGTCGGTCGTTGACGCTAGGAGAAGAAGGACGTGTTTTTGTCGTCTTCTTCGAGAAAATTTTAATTTAATTAATTTTTAGTTTATTTTATTTTCTAATGTAGTGTAAAGTGTTTAAATATATAATTTATATATAATTTATTTTAATTTAATTTATTTAAGTAAAAGTGTGTGCATAAGAATAGTGAAAATTTAAATATGGATAGAATGCAATCCATCGGGATGCATTCAACAGGCATTGTTTTATATTTTTATTTTCATATTTATAGCGAAACAAGTCAAATTTTGGCTTTCTCGCTTAATAATGCATGTCTTAAATTTGTGTAGTTGGTGCATAAAATTCGAATGGTCAAATACATTATCTCGTATTTAAATTTAATTAAAATCGAATAAATAAATTTACGCATTAAATTTCTGTTTCTGTACATGAATATACAAGTTTTCGGTTTCTCTCTTTCCTCTTACGAGATTATGTATGTGTTGTATTTTTTGTTTTATGTGTAAACGACACAAACCCATGTATTCTTTATTTATATACATAAGAAGAATATAATTTATATTATATAATTTCTATCAAGACAACATTGGTTCTATAGTGTTCGATTGTTTATATTTGTTTCTGAGTTGTATTCACAGTCGTGTATGTGTAGTGTGCGATGTTGTTTTCGGAAATATATACAGTAATATATAATATAGTGAAGCCTATTATGTATGTATATAATATGGAGAAGGCATGTACCAAAACACACTATGTACCCATCGATACTTTCCCTGCTGCGCACGTGAAGGATTATATCGTCGGTTTGCGGGAATAGTGACATATCTCAAAAATGGCCAATTTTGAGATAATAGTAAAAAATCCTTTAAATGTAACAATCTTTTATCTGGCATAGTGTCACTTCTAAACTACCCATAGTTTTCAATAGATGCGACGTTGATTTTGATGAATTCAACTATTTTATACCAAACAATAAAAATTCAAATCGATTTCCTCAAAAAAATGATATTTTGAGATGTGTCACTGTTCTCGCAAACCGACGATATGAAAACGTTTGTTTTCTCTATGTGCGTTGGTGGTTTTAGTTTTGTACTTTAATACGATTTTATTATTTTTACTTGGCGTTGTTGTATTCTTTGTGTTTATAGTGCTCTTTATATACAATGAACTACACAACGCAAAATTTTCATGTATTCAATTCAAATAAGATTCTTATACTACGTATAATCGAGTAATTTTGAGTTGAATTGGAAATTTAATTAGAATTAAAAGTTTCTTGTGTTCGATTCTAATGGGATTTGTTTACTTTGTATTATCGAGTAAATTTGAGTTGAACCAGAAACTATCGTATGTAATACAGTGAGGTCTCGTTATAGTGAATACTGATTTAAGGAAATTGTAATTTCGCAAGGAAATTTTATTCGCCAAAGTGATAAGTGTTTATGTGAAAATATATGGTTAATAAGGAAATAAAATAATAAAACTTTGCATATGTAAATACACGACTAAATTAAATTATTAAATAATTAAATACATTTCTCCGGTCCCTTTGGATGCGCTGTTTCGAGATTTCACTGTTCATATAAAATTTTTGTTTATTTAAGCATGATTATTTTTTAATACGGGGTATTATAAGTAGCATTACATTTTTTAAATTATAAATTGTAATAAATTAATTTCAATTACATAAATTAAAATGTTAAAATTTCAATAAATTTATAAATAAAAAAAACTAATATAAATATTATATTCTGATTGAACTGAGAAGGAAGTATTTGAAGATGCATTATTTTGGATCCTAGGAATGGGAACGATGTTAATTATATAAATAAGTGAAAGTGCGTGATGCTAAATACATTGAACTTAATCGATTTTATGGAATTTAGGTGGTTCTTACACATAAACGATAATATTATTTATAATTATGGTATTTAGGGTATAACTTTTTCGGGAAATACGAACTTTTGTGTTCGGAGGGAATGCCCCGGGTATTATATATTTTTGGTGGAAGTAAGATACAAAATCAGTTTTGATTAAGTTAATATACGTTTTTCGGAACTCTCGATATTGGATAAAACCCAAAAAGGTATGCCCTAGGTAAAATGATGAAATTTTTAAGAATATAATTTTTAATTTTCTTTTAGTTAGTTTTATTTATTGTCTGTATAGCGAGTGAATAAAATCGGGTTCTTGATTTAGAAAACTAATAGATAAGATGTAGTTTAGAAATTGTGTTGTCCTGTGCTAACTATTTTATTATATAATTACTAACAACTTCACTAACTATCGATCGCTTAGGTGTCTATAACGGCTCGAGTCTGTCCCAACTAACATTCCTATCCTATCCTTCGGTTTTTGTTATTTGTAAACGGGTGTACAGTGGGCCCGGCGTAATCTGGGAGTCCCTGCTATAATGCTTGGCTGTACATTCTAATCAAAATCAATCAATCTTCCGATGTTGCGTGATGTTTCTGCCATGATGAGATGAGTTGATTTTGCAGCTTGTGGTTGATGAAAATTGCAAAAATGTGCAGATGAGGTATTTGATGGTCGGGATATCCATTTAGTTTAGTATTTCCAGAACTCCTTGGATCATGTCGGGTTCATCTAATATAATTATGTTTCCATAATAATTATCAAATTACAACAATTCTTTGTAGAATTATACTTATGTTCACGAGCTCCAACTACACGATTTAATATTTGATTTGAATTTTCAGAAATATTGGTGACCATGGTCCATGGTGATGAATTTAATTATTTATTTGTACTGTAGTAGATTCACAAGCTAAATAGTAGGGTTTTAAGCTCTGATTTAATAATGTTAATTTAAATTCTAAAAGTAGTATTTAATGATAATTAACTAATTTCGATCTTAATTTTCAGAAGTATTCGTGGAAACCCAACACAGATTCCAAGAATGCTTTAGAAAGCTTTAGAAATTCTGTTGTTTTGATTTTGATCCTCGCAAATTTCAGAACTTCAGTTCTGAATTCATACTTTAGATAATAATTGGTGTCTTACAATTTTAATTTTGGGTACTGGTGATATTAATTGTAATTTATTACAGAACAGTCATCATAGATCAAACTTCTATACTTTAAGTGATTTAAGTGGTGGGTTCACAAAAATGCTTCATTTAAATAATAGTTTTGAGTTAAACGGTAGTTTTAGGATTGGATTGGCTACATTGGGATTCCAGGATGAAGAAACAGGCGCAGCACCCTATTTATTAATATAAGTGTGAAGAATATGACTAATAACTTAATTTTCAGAATATAACATAGTTCCAGAATTAATCATTTTATAAGGATCAAACCGAATCCCGTTTTTCAGAATAAAGTGACAGCCTGATTCAACTCTCCAGGGTCAACAAGAAGTTAATAAGCTTGTAGTTAGAAATTGTGATGTCTTGTGCTAACTATTTTATTAGATTTATTACTAATAATTTACTAACTATCGACTGCATAGGTGGCTGAAACCGGGTCGAGTCTCTAATACTAACATTCCTTTCCTATCCCTCGGTTTTGTTTTATGTAGAGGGTGTACGGTGGATCCGGCGTATCCGGGAATCTTGCTAAGGCTTGGTCGTACATCCGTATCAATCAATCAATCAATCAGGAATTATTTTCTCGTTGCGTTGATGGCATGTTCAGTAATAAATCGTACAATTTTTTTGTTGCAGTGTTTATTCTGTTGTTCAACATAAATCGGTTGTCTTTATTCTTATATATTTCAAATTTTTCATTTCGATTTAACACGTCCCCTTCCTTCATTCTGTGTATTACTTCTAAATTTGTTTCAAAATTTGTATAATTGTGTTGCGTAGAATTATGCTGAGCGAATTTTGACTAAAGGTTGATTTTTCCGATTGATTTCACATGCTCCGTAGTTTGTCCTAAATAAAACGATTCACATCTGAGCATGTTAATTTGTAAACCCCGGTATTCAAAGTCGCGTTATTCCTGTTCTTAATTAGTTTTCCTAATTTATTATTTGTTTTTTTCGCCAGAGTATAACAAAAATGTTGAAAGATTCTTTGAATTTTATTACCAGTATGACTCCAATCCATACTTATATATTTTTTATTAATAACATCCATAGTTCATCCTCTCTATTGCTGTCGTTTGTTAACCATTTTTGTGAGCGATGTATTTAATGTTCCCCAATTCTACTCTGTAGTTTTCATCTGACATTCGAATCCTGTTTAGCGTATGGATCATGTGGCGGTAAGCTGCTATCTAATGAATAGTTTGGTTCGTTTGTGTAGGCTCTCGGAAAATTTGGAAATTATGTTTTTGATTTAAATTCTTTATTGTTAGGTCCAACAAATTTATAGATTCATAATTTTCAATTTCTAGTGTAAATTTTAAATTAATATGGATTCCATTTAAGTAATTATTAAGCTGGTCCAACTGTCTGCTAGTCCCAGTAAACAATACCAATATGTCGTCAAATGACAATATTGGATTTTTCGGAAAAATTGATTTGTATCATTCAACATATACGTTAGGGTGGTCCTTATTTTCCAAAGCTAAAAATCTTGTGCTCCCACGGCATAGAAATGTTCGTTTGTATGATAATATACTAATGGTAAAATTTCAAGAAGATTAAATAACATTCAGGGGTCGCCCAATGATTTTTACTAAAAAATTGAAGTCTTATCTGTTATCTCACGCCAATCAGCATTTTGTTAAAAATCATGTTTATTTGCACTATCCAATATTGCGACTTTAAAATCGTTCAGTTTACTGTAAAGTAACGTTACAAATTCTAAACATAACGGTTAAATTTGAAATTACGGTAATCTAAATAAGGTTTATGGTCAATTAGAATTCAATCTTGTTTAAGAAACGCTTTTTACTATAATTATTTTCGCTTTAAAGTAAATTTTTCCTTATGATTTATTGCATGAAAAAAATCATAGTAACCATCGTTTTGTAAACAAGCGTTATGTACAATTACTGTACTTCGCTTGTCGCCACCACATTATGGAGTTACTTGCTGCATTCCAAGTAAGTGTTCCTTCCTCTTCTGCACCTGAAGTGTTACTATTTAAGAGATTCTAAAAGAATTGGCATAGTATAAATCAGAATATGTATTCTATATGTGATGATGATGTTACAGAATTATCCTCAGCGCTACGTACAGTAAAACAAAACATAAAAAGTTTTACCAAGCACCAGCTTTCGCAAAGCATTCACGTACGAGATGACTATCGTGAATTACTAGAATTGGCAGTTATTTTTCTGGGAGGCATCCCTCCTCGTGGAAGTCATTTTCGAGTACCAGGTAGTTTGCACCACGCACGTTGGATGTCCAGGGTCATTTACACGCTGATAATTTATAGGTTTCGAGCCCAATTTAAACTTACAGCCTTAGAGGAAAAGAGAATTCGAGAAATGTGTAAGTTTACAATAACGGTGTACCTGATTTACAGCACCACAAGCAGCAAGAGCCCCTCGAAATGACCTTAACCTTTTAAATGATCTCTATCACTATAGTAAACACAATAAAATAATTTCAAAAGAAACTTGTAAAAAATTGGAGCATCATCTATGGTATTTATCAGAACAAATGATTGCTCTTGCATTTTTTGATACTGAAGTATCAATGTTAACAAAACGCAAAATGGTCAAAGCATTAAATTTGAAACTAGGCAACAAGCTTCCTACTCCAAAAGACCTGAACCGGGTGCTATTAATTCGAGCAGTGCGGCACAATATAGCCTTGCCGATTTTATTACACAGAACACAATTGGATTCTTCATAAAACTGAATATATCTACCGAATTTCTTCAATTTGACCCGCGACATTGGGTAGATAGAGAAGACTATCAGGCAGGTAGTGATATTGTAAATAAGCTCTTGGTAACAAATGACAATGGTGAACGTGGAGTCTAGTCCAGGCTTCCTGGCTCTAGTCCAGGAATTAAACAAAAAAATGACGTGCAATGAGGAACAATTTCAATTTCTGTTGCAAGTTGTGGCTGATCATCGCAATCAATACATATGCACTAAAAGATCCTTTATGGAACAACTGAAGTCAGCTAAATTATCAAACTCCGCTATTGTATAATATACTAAAATAATGTGAATTTGATATGCTTTAAAGTTTGAAATATAAAATACTTTTGGTTAAAAGTATGAGAATGGCTGAAGTATTACTGCCACTTACTTACCATATTATGCAAATAACAGAAAGTTCAAGCGAGTTGGGCGACTGTTAAACAATGTTCGATCGCTTTAATTTAAAATTAAAATAGCAAATGGAATATTTCTAGAGGGTGGGAGAAATAATTATCCACAAAAAAAAAATCCCCATATCATTAAGGACCACCCTAATATACGTGTTTTCAATATGGTTCAAAAATATTTTGGCCAAAGCTCCGGATAATGGTAGGTAGATCATATTTTTGAATGTAGAATTTCTCTTCGTGCTTAAAATAATTTTGATGTCTGATTTCTTCCAATAACGCGATAACCTTGTTTATGATATGTGCATCTATCCGTTTCTCAACCAAAAGCCGTCTTGTAATCACTATTGTTTCTTTTACTGGAATGTTGATATATGTATACATATTTGTAACATCAAAAGATGCTAACTTTACGTTCCTCGGTATGTTGATTTTCTCAATTTTAGTTCACCAGTTCCAAATTAGTTTTGACGGAATGGTCATTTTCCACACAAATATTATCACATAGCCATTGGTTGAAGTGTTTCGCAATCTTGAAGGCCGGAGAACCTTATGAATATTGGGTAAGCCTCTGATTATCGGGATTGTTGGCTTAATCACTTTATTTTGTCGGATTTCTGTACTGCTCTTAAAATGTCTCGACTTACAGCGTTGATAGTAACATTATATCTGGCCCTCGGGTCTTCGTTACACTCCTGAATCTCGTTGTTTATAATGAACTCCTCAATTTTCGTGTTGTAGTCCCGTTTGCTCATTATTACACTCAATTGCGAGAATAAAATGGCACTCAGCATAAGGGACTAAATAAGGAGCAACGATGCGGTGATTGTTAAAGCGGACAAAGGACATACAGTTGTATGTGAAGGGTTCCATGATGCCATCAATGAACACTAAATTACCCACCCCAGTTGATAAACTAAATAAATAAACTTAATTCATCACACTTCCCTGCCATATTCCACCATAGTTTTTAATTTTCCCATTTCTAATGTTGTATTTGCTAGAAACACATCCGGCAATAAAGAAAGAGTTTAGACGTATTGGTAGTTTCTGTAGCAGAAACAAATATTTCGTTGGAAAACTTATTGTTCAAAATTGTAGTTTTTTATATTTATATGCCATAGCCTTTTGTTTTACAGTGTTATTATTTCTAAACTTTACTTACTTAAACAGAGTAGAATTTTTTTAAATTCAAATTTGGAATTAAAATGAAAAACTAAAAATTAGAATTTAAAAAAAATTTAATTCAATGTTTAAGAAACTAATTATAAAATTAATAAATAGATTAAACATTTTTAATAAAATCCAAACATCTCCCAAGAAACACTACCTCTAAACAAACCCTTCCCCTCCGCCATAACCGAACTCAAGAACTATTAACTTCAAATTTAAATATTTCAAATATTTCAAAATCATACAAATCTGTAAGTTAATAAATTCAATTAAAACCAATTCCCAATCCAGCCTCTCAGTAACCCAAAAAAGATGCAATAATCTTCTGGAAACTTATTTAAAAATTTTTCGATAATATTTATGATAATTAATACATATGTATCTCTGAAAATTAAAAAAAAAAAATTAGTTATTTCTAAGTAATACTAAACAAACCGAACTAAAAGTTATTCAAATTTAAATTTAGACTCTGAAACAAAGTATGAATTAATATCTCAGTAAAACAGATGAATTAAGTATCCATAATTCAGCATTCTTCTTCTGCTTAAGGTTCATATGGTTCCTATTTCTGGATACATAGTACTGATTCAAATTATAATAAATAAATAATTCATAATCCAATCACCAATTCACCGGTTCACCCAAAGTTATATCTAAACCTCCATTAGAAATAAAAAAACTATTACAGAAAAAGTCCAATTTGAAACGAAATCGAGCAGGAAGCCACAACACTTCAACACCGCACCAATATCAAATGATAAGTTTTTGGACCATTTAAGAATACAACTCGGCGTTTTCCATTCTACGAAGTGTAGCGCGTTGACTGCCACCAAATAAAGCAATTGATTACAAAACTACAAAAATCTTTCCAAATTAGAATTTAAGCCAACTTTATGCATATAATATTTCAATAAAATCAGTTTTTATATTTTCACGGGTAACCCTTGGGTAGGTCACAAGGCAGTCAACACGTTAAAATCCTATTTGAATCGAATCAGAAATCAATCAGATTTATTCAATTCTCCCGCCTCACTCCTTTAAACAGGGATATTTGCGGAAACATGACCGCGTGGGAAACCCCTTGTTTTTACCTCGGGAACCTTCAGAGTCTTAGTGTATGTAAAAAAATGCATCGAATAAAAATAAAAAACTTTTAACCAATGTATTCCCCTTGTAAACTCTAATTCTGCTGGTCTATTTGAAATGTTACGATATAATAATTTTAGTACGCTGAAACATTGATAATTGTGTAGTCGCTACGTTTACTCAATCAAATAAACTCAGCATTTGGAATTTTGAGATTATGTCGAATTTGTGAAACTCGTTTAAATGTAGAGAGAATTTTAAAAAAATTTAATTTTAAAAGATTTAAAGCAAACTAGGGGCCTTTGGATTGTACGCTTCTCTCTCATGCTCTTTTTTCAGGAAAAAATGTTGCTGTTCCTCTTTCTAATTCTTCCATAGCCGTATTTCTTGACGCATAGTGATCCGGATCAAATCAAAGTTTAGATTGAAAACAACAACAAAAATTTAAATTTTAAATGCGGCTAATATTATTTTTATTATACGATTTATTTTATTTCGATATTAGTAGCCCGGCTTTGTTTGAAACAAGTTTGTTAAGTTTTCTCGCCATTTGTTTCTTCCACATCATATACCCATAATGAAGCACTTCGAGTAGCCACAAAATCCGTTACACATTACCATACCGTTGTTCTTTTAAGATAAGGTCCGCCGCGCCGGCGCCGGATTTACTACATAACTCTTTAGAGGTATGAAAATAAATGTTCCAAAATAAAATAAATTAAATGTAAAACTACCCATTTTACGGCTTTTGTTGTTTCGGTCGGCCTTTTTGAATTGTTCCTAAAATTTATTCAGCATAATATAATATGTATAATTAAAATTTACTTACGAGTTCTTATATTTATTGAAATATACTGGTTGTTATTATGTTTTTTGAACATGTACATAAGTATATAAACAAATTTTTTTGAAATAGCAAACGACAAATTTAGGAGTAGAATTAATCCAGGTATATGTATTATTGTTTCGCTAAGTAATATTCAGAATAAAAAAAAAACAATAATAATACCTAATTTAAAAGCGACTCAAAATACATAACATAATGTACATATGTATATTAATTTTAAGCTGGAAAAATTTTAAGGTTTTGCATATATTCATTCAAACGGGTACGTTCATGACAAAAATAAAAAAATTACATTCATTCAATGGAATTGAAAAGATTTTATTTTTATTCTTTTATAGGTACGTATGTATATAAAAGCTGTCTGTATGTAATAATGTGCCTCAAAAGAAAAATACAAGAGTGTTAATAATAATAATAATATTCAATGTACATATAAAAAAAATACGATTATTTTTCAGATATATTGTCAAGAATGAAGATTTAATATACACTTTTGTCAAAAATAAAATAAATTCCCTGGTGAGTATAAATTTATCGTACGAAAATATGGATAAAGATACGGTTCGTTGGTAACTCATTCCACTCAAATAAATATTGTATAATAAAAAACAAAAAAAAATACTTTGTAATGTGATTTTTGGGATATTTGATATTTTATGTACAAAAGCAAAATAACTGAAAGGCATGCATAAATTTATAATCACGCAGTCTAAAATATGTGAGTATATTGACTCTAAACTAAATGGTTTCTTCTACATAAAATTTTTGTCCATATGGGACGCTCTAAACATAATACAATATTGTATTTAATGAGTCTTTGTAACACGTTTGTGTGTAAAAAAATATTCAATTTAATTGAAATTAAATTATGGTTTCCCTGCTGATGTGCGATATGTTACAATATTGATTAATGGGTTTAAGAAATTATTGTATGCAAAGCGATACCGATTTTAAAATAAAATAAATAAGAATTTATATGTTATTCGTAAAATAAAGTTTACGTTCGAAATGTATAGTACCTTTAAAAATAGGGACTAGTTCATCTGACCGAAATTGAATTGTGTTTTAGGACCGATTACATTTATTAGTTTTTGACGAAAAGAAAAGAGTTTAAATCTCGAGTTCTAACGGTTTTATTTCTAATGAAATAAATCTTTACCGTATGTTGATTTCCAAATAGGGATACCAGAAATATTTTTGTGCATAAGGTGCGAATTGGTAAATATTAAAAAGACAATAGAATTGCTCAGAAAGAGTATGATAGATATAAGGTTATGCAATACGTTATTCTCTTTTTTTGTAAATTAATAAAGCGTAGAAATAGAAACCAGTCTCTAAACCTGACTTTTTTTCCTCCTGTTATTTAAAGTTTATTTCATTCACTCTACGGTAGAAATCAAAAGAATCACGCTTGTACCATGTTTGAAGGAAAACATTTTTCTTATGTTTTTTTTCTTCATAAAAGTGAATTGTATTTTTCAATATTAAAATGCCGTTAAATTAATATAAAATAAATATTGCAAAACATATTAGAAGATATTGTAAACAGTGTAGTTCGGTCAAATGAACTCCACTCATAGTTGCGAATCGTGATGTCTAAGTATGTATGTGAAGTACGATTGTGAACATTTTCCTAAAACTCCGAGATATTCCTAAAAAACAACAACAACAACTAAAAATTTCATAATATTAGTAAAACTGCGAACTAACGAATAAATTCCAAACTATACAATAAGAAATCATAATTTTTTTTTATTCTTTGCAATTTATAAGCTGAAGTAGAATTATAAGTGGAAAATATAACACAAGAGAATTATCGTATATCGAGTTTCCCGGAATTATCCTGGAGTTCTTAAGCACCGGCCATTCTAAGGGAAACTTATTTTGAGTAGGTCATGATCTACTCTAACAGAAAATAAATCAATTTTAAAAAATTCTGTGGTCCCAGGCACTTAGGATTGACGATTTTTCAATATTCTATAGAGAATTATCGTATATCGAGTTTCCCGGAATTATCCTGGAGTTCCTAAGCACCGGCCATTCTAAGGGAAACTTATTTTGAGTAGGTCATGATCTACTCTAACAGAAAATAAATCAATTTTAGAAAACTCTGTGGTCCCATGCACTTAGGATTGACGAATTTTGAATATTCTATAGAAAATTATCGTATATCGAGTTTCCCGGAATTATCCCGGAGTTCCTAAACACCGGCCATCCTAAGGGAAACTTATTTTGAGTAGGTCATGATCTACTCTAACAGAAAATAAATCAATTTTAAAAAATTCTGTGGTCCCAGGCATTTAGGATTGACGATTTTTGAATATTCTATAGAGAATTATCGTATATCGAGTTTCCCGGAATTATCCTAGAGTTCCTAAGCACCGGCCATTCTAAGGGAAACTTATTTTGAGTAGGTCATGATCTACTCTAACAGAAAATAAATCAATTTTAAAAAATTCTGTGGTCCCAGGCACTTAGGATTGACGATTTTTCAATATTCTATAGAGAATTATCGTATATCGAGTTTCCCGGAATTATCCTGGAGTTCTTAAGCACCGGCCATTCTAAGGGAAACTTATTTTGAGTAGGTCACGATCTACTCTAACAGAAAATAAATCAATTTTAGAAAACTCTGTGGTCACATGCACTTAGGATTGACGAATTTTGAATATTCTATAGAGAATTATCGTATATCGAGTTTCCCGGAATTATCCTGGAGTTCCTAAGCACCGGCCATTCTAAGGGAAACTTATTTTGACTAGGTCATGATCTACTCTAACAGAAAATAAATCAATTTTAAAAAATTCTGTGGTCCCAGGCACTTAGGATTGACGATTTTTCAATATTCTATAGAGAATTATCGTATATCGAGTTTCCCGGAATTATCCTGGAGTTCTTAAGCACCGGCCATTCTAAGGGAAACTTATTTTGACTAGGTCATGATCTACTCTAACAGAAAATAAATCAGTTTTAAAAAATTCTGTGGTCCCAGGCATTTAGGATTAACGATTTTTGAATATTCTATAGAGAATTATCGTATATCGAGTTTCCCGGAATTTTCCTAGAGTTCCTAAGCACCGGCCATTCTAAGGGAAACTTATTTTGAGTAGGTCATGATCTACTCTAACAGAAAATAAATCAATTTTAAAAAATTCTGTGGTCCCAGGCACTTAGGATTGACGATTTTTGAATATTCTATAGAGAATTATCGTATATCGAGTTTCCCGGAATTATCCTGGAGTTCTTAAGCACCGGCCATTCTAAGGGAAACTTATTTTGAGTAGGTCACGATCTACTCTAACAGAAAATAAATCAATTTTAGAAAACTCTGTGGTCCCATGCACTTAGGATTGACGAATTTTGAATATTCTATAGAAAATTATCGTATATCGAGTTTCCCGGAATTATCCCGGAGTTCCTAAACACCGGCCATCCTAAGGGAAACTTATTTTGAGTAGGTCATGATCTACTCTAACAGAAAATAAATCAATTTTAAAAAATTCTGTGGTCCCAGGCATTTAGGATTGACGATTTTTGAATATTCTATAGAGAATTATCGTATATCGAGTTTCCCGGAATTATCCTAGAGTTCCTAAGCACCGGCCATTCTAAGGGAAACTTATTTTGAGTAGGTCATGATCTACTCTAACAGAAAATAAATCAATTTTAAAAAATTCTGTGGTCCCAGGCACTTAGGATTGACGATTTTTCAATATTCTATAGAGAATTATCGTATATCGAGTTTCCTGGAATTATCCTGGAGTTCTTAAGCACCGGCCATTCTAAGGGAAACTTATTTTGAGTAGGTCACGATCTACTCTAACAGAAAATAAATCAATTTTAGAAAACTCTGTGGTCCCAGGCACTTAGTATTGACGAATTTTGAATATTCTATAGAGAATTATCGTATATCGAGTTTCCCGGAATTTTCCTAGAGTTCCTAAGCACCGGCCATTCTAAGGGAAACTTATTTTGAGTAGGTCATGATCTACTCTAACAGAAAATAAATCAATTTTAAAAAATTCTGTGGTCCCAGGCACTTAGGATTGACGATTTTTCAATATTCTATAGAGAATTATCGTATATCGAGTTTCCCGGAATTATCCTGGAGTTCTTAAGCACCGGCCATTCTAAGGGAAACTTATTTTGAGTAGGTCACGATCTACTCTAACAGAAAATAAATCAATTTTAAAAAATTCTGTGGTCCCAGGCACTTAGGATTGACGATTTTTCAATATTCTATAGAGAATTATCGTATATCGAGTTTCCCGGAATTATCCTAGAGTTCTTAAGCACCGGCCATTCTAAGGGAAACTTATTTTGAGTAGGTCACGATCTACTCTAACAGAAAATAAATCAATTTTAGAAAACTCTGTGGTCACATGCACTTAGGATTGACGAATTTTGAATATTCTATAGAGAATTATCGTATATCGAGTTTCCCGGAATTATCCTGGAGTTCCTAAGCACCGGCCATTCTAAGGGAAACTTATTTTGACTAGGTCATGATCTACTCTAACAGAAAATAAATCAATTTTAAAAAATTCTGTGGTCCCAGGCACTTAGGATTGACGATTTTTCAATATTCTATAGAGAATTATCGTATATCGAGTTTCCCGGAATTATCCTGGAGTTCTTAAGCACCGGCCATTCTAAGGGAAACTTATTTTAACTAGGTCATGATCTACTCTAACAGAAAATAAATCAGTTTTAAAAAATTCTGTGGTCCCAGGCATTTAGGATTAACGATTTTTGAATATTCTATAGAGAATTATCGTATATCGAGTTTCCCGGAATTTTCCTAGAGTTCCTAAGCACCGGCCATTCTAAGGGAAACTTATTTTGAGTAGGTCATGATCTACTCTAACAGAAAATAAATCAATTTTAAAAAATTCTGTGGTCCCAGGCACTTAGGATTGACGATTTTTGAATATTCTATAGAGAATTATCGTATATCGAGTTTCCCGGAATTATCCTGGAGTTCTTAAGCACCGGCCATTCTAAGGGAAACTTATTTTGAGTAGGTCACGATCTACTCTAACAGAAAATAAATCAATTTTAGAAAACTCTGTGGTCCCATGCACTTAGGATTGACGAATTTTGAATATTCTATAGAGAATTATCGTATATCGAGTTTCCCGGAATTATCCTAGAGTTCCTAAGCACCGGCCATTCTAAGGGAAACTTATTTTGAGTAGGTCATGATCTACTCTAACAGAAAATAAATCAATTTTAAAAAATTCTGTGGTCCCAGGCACTTAGGATTGACGATTTTTCAATATTCTATAGAGAATTATCGTATATCGAGTTTCCCGGAATTATCCTGGAGTTCTTAAGCACCGGCCATTCTAAGGGAAACTTATTTTGAGTAGGTCACGATCTACTCTAACAGAAAATAAATCAATTTTAGAAAACTCTGTGGTCCCAGGCACTTAGTATTGACGAATTTTGAATATTCTATAGAGAATTATCGTATATCGAGTTTCCCGGAATTTTCCTAGAGTTCCTAAGCACCGGCCATTCTAAGGGAAACTTATTTTGAGTAGGTCATGATCTACTCTAACAGAAAATAAATCAATTTTAAAAAATTCTGTGGTCCCAGGCACTTAGGATTGACGATTTTTGAATATTCTATAGAGAATTATCGTATATCCGATAATTCTCTATAGAATATTCAAAAATCGTCAATGGAAGGTCAATGGTGTCTAATGGTCCCTTAGAATGGCCGGTGTTTAGTAGTTCCAGGAAAATTCCGGGAAATTCGATATACGATTATTCTCTATAGAATATTCAAAAATCGTCAATCCTAAGTGCCTGGGACCACAGAATTTTTAAAAATTATATTTTCTGTTACAGTTTTTGAGACAAAAATAACAGTTTGAGTCATTTACAAGCTGTCGTTCCGTGAGCATCACTTTTAAGAGATGAGTGTCGATAGCAACATTTACGTCATAACATTCCATTCTGTTTTCAAATGAATAAAAAATGCTGCTCAAGCTATGGAATTGATTAATTCGAATTTTAAGTGAACATTCTGTGAGTGATTCAACAGTAAAAAAGTGGTTAGCAAGACGCTCCACGTCCAGGTGCAGTAAAACAAACTCCAAACAACCAAATTTTTATCGCGAGGGCATCCATCAACTACCCAATAGATGTCAAAGTATCAGAGATAGCAATGGTGAATATTTCGATAATTAACCTTTGTGTATAACAAGTATATTTTCTAATAAAGTTGAATTTGACCAAAAAAAGCCAAGTTTCTACTTGAACACCTAATATAACGTATTAATGTTTTATAAGTAATATTTTTTTACAGCAAGAAACGTAATAAACGAATAAAAAAATTAAATTTTTGTTTAATATGAATTTTATGTATTATTTACACTAACACTTTCATATTTATCTAGGAATAGGAAATACTTCACATATCTGCATACACGCATGAAGTTTTTCCTAAAAAAAATCCTAAAATATTTGTTTTGTCTTTTAGGAAAAACTTCCCGTGTATATGTGAAGTTGGGATGTAATTTATTTACTTGTGCAATCAAATATTTTAAGATAAAGTTGGACATCTGCTAGTTTGAAGAGAAATAAATTACAATCTAAAATACATAAATAAAAATTAAAGAATGCAATAATAAATTCCAAATTATAATATTCATCAATTAAAATTGGCTATTTACATCTAAAATTAATCATCACCATATGTCTGCCTTAATTGAAACTGCAGTTCTAAAGTGGCTTAATCAATAGTAAACTAAATATGTGATTAAACTTGAAATTAATTGCTTATTAAGATAACGAATTCTGAAGTACATCCTACTTCGGAAAAATAATTGTTTGGCGTACAGTGGAATGTGTAAATGATCAGACATCTCTAAATATTTTGGAAGGAATAATTTACACCACTGTAAGGTGTTCATTTTTTATGGCATCAAAAATGGATTCCAACAGCGCTCGATATCTTGCGTAAAATGTTTGGTAGCTTTAATTAAACCACCATCGCTTTAATGATTAACTTATCTACAACAAATCCTCACTTGTTGCTGCAAAAAACCTAAACCAGTTATGTCATATTTTGAATTAAGTTTGTGAAGCATCGCTCCCGCCATATGTTCCAATCTATCATGTTCGAATTCGGTTATTTCAGGATCATTAACCTTGGATGAACTGAAAGAAACTAGATGGGGAATTTGAACTAAGTGGTTGTGAAATAAATAAGTTTTTAGATTTTGAGACAATAAATGTCGAAAATAAAAAGGCGGCTGATATTGGCAGAGTTAACTGTCCACATATTCTTCGTTAGTATTAATATTTTTTAATGATAAAGGCATATTGGTTACAGCTGTAGTCGAAGATATAATGTATGGATTATATTATTCATAAAATTTTGAGAAGTAGATATGATATGATCGTTCCTTCCTCATAAATATCTTTTAAATCAGTATTGGAATTCACGTCTCTTTGGGTGACCGAATAATACTCCACATATCCTCTTATTTGAGTAAAAAAAAATTCGTAAAATGTATTTCGGGAAAAAGTGTCTTCGTTTCGTCTAAAATGACCTATTACAGCAGCATTTGTAACAAGTATGCTATTTGAAAAGACATTAGAGATTTAAGTTTAAATTTGGCGGCAAATTTATCCAGATCTTCTTCCGGTATATACATGTATATACCGGTATCAATCATATTTTGCTTGAGTAATGTTAGTAATAGTTTTGTTGTCAAGACGGTTTATTTTTCTATTTTTTAATAATGTAGAGAAGTTCGTTCAGCAGCTGCACTGCTGTGCGGCAATGACAGCAGTGTAATAATGAAGCCGCCTTTCTCAGAGTACATAGATGTCGTTAAATAATTTTTTATAATTTTAACTGTGAGCTAATTTTGAACGGCGTCTTTAGAATCCACTAGTGACAACAACTCTTTATGTCCGATTAAAAGTTTAAGGTTTCAATTGAAATATCTTTTTGTTTAAAAGGATAATTGATTAATAGCGGTCGAATTTTTGGCATACTGCCCGAAATGTTGCAATATTTTAAAATCTCTAATCTGCGTTCATCGAGCTGAAACCGTTATTTTATTTGATAAATTATGTCCTTTTCTACAATTCCAATTTTTAATTGTGTTTCTTCCGGAAATATTTCATCGAATTCTTGGAAACTTAATGAAAAGAACATTGAACTCATTGTAAGTTATTATTAATATCTTAAACTGTAGATCGATGTTGTCCAAAATAATGAAATTTTTTAAGATTTTCAGGTAAATAATTTTGATTTTTGAGTACAGGTTTTGAATTTCGGCTTCTTCAGGATATTGAAGATTCGAAATCATAGGTAGAATATAGAATTTGTGTTTTTAATTTATCTAGATGATTTTGGGTATTTTAATTTATCTGGATGTTTAAATGATAAATTAAATTCCAAATCGACTTGTATTTTATTTTGATCTGAAAGTGCTTTCTGTAATTTTGCACATTTCGTTTTTGAACAAGCAAGCTCCCGTTCTAATTTTGCTAAATAGTTGTCGGCCTGGGTCCTAAAATTAAGCTTTTCACACAATCTAATTGAATTTTCAATTACAAGATTTCTGCAGAATGAATGCTTTTAAGACTTTATATTGACGGATGAAACGATTCCTGGTCTCCATCTGGGTACCATGTAAGGAAGAATTGAGATCGTTTTTAATTTAAAAAATGTCGCTTTTCAAGCTGACATTTTATCCGCTGCCCTTGAAAACTTAATTTTTTCGAAAAACGAAAAAAATAATCGAAATGATCAAGTTTCGGACTCGAAATATTGTTACACTCAAGAACAGAACACACACACATTTCGTGTAAACCACGCCAGAAATCCCATTTTAGAAAACCGAAATTTTCTATATATACATATTTCGCACCGTTGTGATTGTGCAATTTTGTGCCTTTACTAAAAAAACTAAAATATTATTACAATTTTAAATATTAACCAATGTTAATACCTATTATTTGTGTTCACAATTTAATTGATTTAAATTATACATATGTATAACCTAAACATTAATAAATTTACAGTTTCATCAGTTCGAGTGGATCTGTTCTTCTTAGTCGCCTAAATCGCGGTTGTTTTAGTATATCCCTGGCCAATTCGTTTGGATGCGCTTCTAGTTTTGAGTAATATTTCAAACTGAATTCTTTAATGGTTTTAATCCCAAGGTCGGCGTGTATATTACTATTTCGAATGTACCATGGAGCATTGGTAATACTGCGAAGTATTTTCGCTTGGGTTCGTTGAAGGAGTTCTCTGTTTGACGCGCTGATGGACCCCCATAACTGAATACCATATGTCCATAGGTCTGATTATCACTTTATATAGTAAAACTTTGTTGTCTAATGACAACTGAGATTTCCATCCCATCAGCCAATACATTTTGGAAAACGTCATTTTTATTTGGTTACGCTTTGCTTCAATATGTTTTTTACATGTCAGGCTTATATCCAGATGCAAACCTAAGTATTTGACCTTAGTTTGCTGAGGAATATTTATATCGTTTAGTGCCACTGGTGGGTAGATGCGTTTGTTCAGCGTAAATGTGACGTTTGTTGATTTTCTTTTCATTCACTTTTATTCGCCATTTCTTCAGCCAGTCCTCGATTTTTTTCAAATGATTCTGTAATTCCTTTGAGCCAGTTTCGGGAGTTTTGAGTGACGACAGGATGGCCGTATCATCGGCAAATGTTGATATCATTACTTTGTTAGTTACAGGCAAATCGGCTGTGTACATCAAGTATAATATTGGTCCTAGGACGCTCCCTTGTCGGACACCTGCGTTAATATCGTAAAAGTAAGTAGTTGCACTATTTTGTTTAATCATGTATTGCCTTTCAAGAAGATAGTTTCCCAGAATTGAGTGAAATTTCTTAGGTAGAAGTTCTTTAATTTTGTAAATTAGTCCATCGTGCCAAACTTTATCAAAGGCTTGAGCGATATCCAAGAAGACAGCAGAACAATATTTCTTTTCCTCGAAGGTTCTTTTGATTGCATTTACAATTCTGTGTACTAGCTCTATGGTACTATGTTGATTTCGAAACTAAAATTGGTGGTCTGGAATAATATGGCGCATTGTTAACACTGGTTTCAATTTCGTTAATAACATTTTTTCGAATAGCTTGAAAATTGTGGGCAGCATGCTTATTGGACGGTATGATGGAATTTGTGTTTCGTTTTTTTCAGGCTTAAGAATCATTGTGATCACCGATATCATCCATTTTTGAGGAATATAACCGGTTCGCTTGATCGCGTTGAATATGAATGTTGTCAATTGTCTGGCAATTCCCTTATCATTTTTCCAGTAATAAGATCATGCCCTGGTGCCTTTTTCGGGCTTATACAATTTTTACTGCATTCTTAACTTTCTTCCAATTATACTTTATAAGTTTAAAAGACAATCCATCATCCATTTGCTCAGGTAGCACGAAAGTATTTGTTTCCTTATGTGGTGCGAATACTGTCGTTAGATGAGCAGTGAATGCATTGGCTTTTTCTTCGTCGCTTCTCGCCCAATCCCCAGTTGGAAGTCTGATCGATGGATTCGAGTTTGTTGGTCTTTTTAAATTTTTTGTTGCCTTCCACAAAGAGTAGCCTGTCCCTTCGGTTGCCGAAAGCTCACTTAAATAATTCTGGACGCTCTGGTTTTCTTCTCCCCGCAAAGCAAATCTAAGAGTTTTAATAGATCGATTTAATTCCCTTTTTAATGACGATGATTTTGTTTGTTGCCATTGACGGCGAATTTTTCGCTTTTTCTGGATAAGTTCCTGAATACTATGTGGCAGTTTATTAACTTTTTCAAAACTACCTATAACGGGTGTAGTTTTTTCAGCTGACAATGCCAGGGTATCTTTTAAATTTTCCGCTGCCCAGAAATCATTAACATTCTAATTAAAATTAAATGTAGTTAAGTAGTGCATATTACACTTTAGCCAGAAAAGGCCATACAACCAACACAGTTTATGAAAATCGCTTTATAAAATTCGTTTATGAAAATTATTAGGAGTTTGAAATTTCACTTTCGATCTGATAATGAGGATTATGAAAAATGTAGTCTCAGCTTTAATAATTTCACCTTCTTCGTAATAGAATATTATGCATCAAGGGAGTAAAATGAGAGACTACTGTTCGAGTAAAGGTCGAGTCACAATGAATCCGTCTCGTCTTTACTGTTTGGTGGTTACATTGCATCTGTTCCGTCTGTTTTTTAAACTGACATTTGAAAAACAAATGAAAAAATAAAATAGAAGATTACGAGACTCTAAAATCTTTAGAAATTCTCTTTGATACGTTTTGTATAAACAATACAAATTTAACAGAAAAAAAGAAGATGTGCGTCCATTAAATCTGGATAGGGACGAAACCGGGTATTTTAAGACTATGTAGCTTTCTGCAAATGACAGAGTTATGTTTTCAAATAATCGAAAATCACTATGTAGTTAAACGTCGTAATAATCGAAAATCACTATGTAGAAAAACGTCGTAAAATTGCCGCGGCTATGTTTGTGGGAGATTCTTTATGTGGACGGGTTAATTGTTTTGACCTCACTTCTATCTGGTGCATTTATGTTCCCAAACGAAATCTACGACAAAGGGAATTTTTATATGCCCCACGCCACAGAATTGAATATGGAAGTAATGAACCGACGGCTTCTATGTCTAGAATATTTAATGAATATTATCTTTTTTTCAATTTTTCGAGGTCAAGAGAGATTTTCCGTGTTGCAATTCGTAAGTCCCCGGTGGCACAGTGGTTAGCATACTTGCTTTACGCTCCGGAGGTCCCGGGTTCGATTCCCGGCGGGTGATGAAAAAATCACGGCTGGTTTAAGGGTAGGATCAATGAATTAATCACTCATTATCCGTTAACAAAAATGATTACGAAACTTCAAAATGAAGCGGCCAAATCCCTCTATGGGATGTAGCGCCAGCGAAAAAAACAAAAAAAAAAAAAAAAAAAACTATGTAGCTACAGCCTACTTCAAAATTAATTTGATTTGTTTGGTAAGGTCTCTCTGTAAATTCTAAATTTTTTGAAAAGACGGATGAGCTCGTCCGTCTCTTTCCATTTTATTATAACTAACTATTCCGTTTCTTCATACAAAATGTACAGAAAATGTCTAAAACTAATTTTAACGGAGAAACGGAACGAAACGGGACGGATTCATTGTGACTCGACCTTAAAGAGATTAGTGCCGAGGCCGAAGGCCAAATAGCGGTAAGAACGGAAGCTATAACCGGCATTGACTCCCGAGTTGCAAAGGGTATTTTTCTACGAAAGCATTTTTATTAAATTTTTTGCCATGTTGTGTTTTAGTTATTATTACCCACACGAAGTTTTTAAGTTGCAATCGAGTTTTCATTGACAATTTGTTTTAAAATGTTGTTCAAAAAATTAAACGTTTTGTGATTTTTATTATTATCATTATTGTAAATTGTCACATGAATTAAATTCAATAAAAATTGTTTAACTTGAATATGAATTTTTTTATTGCCTAGAGAGTAAAATACAACATTATTGAATGCCTTTTTGTTCTATGCGATAAGGATGATTTTTAATTTCGATTTTTAAATAACTGAAGTACTTCTTTTGAACGTATAGGAGCAGAAAAAAAAAAATTAACTGGTTACATTAACCAGAATAACCTAATATTTCGAATAGAAATCGCTGTATGCGTATAATTCGCTAATACTTCAACGACAAGGTTACTTTCTATATTATATATATGTATAGAAGGTAATCAGAGTATATTTAATAATTCAGACGCCCTAGTCTGATGAGATGGCTGAGAATTCATTTTGCATAATCTTCATCATCATTAGATCGAAACTGGAAAACTCTTAATAATTATTTAATCTTCTTCGTAACATTACCTTTTTTTGTTATTTTGATTCCGCTTTATTGATGTTTTATATTTTGTTTCTGCAATTTTGAAGAAAAACCAAAATTTTGATTTGGGTCAGGTTGGGGTTCCCAAAATATGTGTCCATATCGGCATTATTCAGTTTTATAAAGAAATTCTCGAGGTATGAGTACTTGAATGTTATGTCTTTAAGAATAGACTTAGAAGGACTACCAACTGCAGATTAAATTGCTTTGTGTATAATACGGGCAGGTCAGCCAATTCCTATATAATCTCTTTCCATAACTTTTAACATTTTATTTACATATGCAAGTATGTAAAAGTTTAAATATAATTCTGTGTAAAATTTATGTGTGAAATGTGGTACATTTGGTACATTCGAACATCTTGTGGTACAAAATGTAGTACAGTGTGCAAAGAGGTACGTATGGTCACCCTAGCTGTGGTGATTGAGAAAAAAAATATATAGGCCAAACAAATAGAGCAATACATACGAGATTTAAAGGGCACACATCTCATAAAAAGTAACACAGATCAATGAAATTCGCGATTGCATCACAAGATCAATATAGAAAATTGTTCCGTCGAAAATCCATAAACCACCAACTGGATGGGTGGGAAAGTCTATATATTAACAAAAACAGACAAAGACTATTGAATTTAGACGAAGAGCCGATCCCCTCCAGGCTGTTTAACTTTTTCCGCCAAAATTATTTTATTTTGTATTCGTGTCCCATTAACGTTAAAAATACCTTTGTATTCAATTGTTCTATAGATTATGTATTTTTATTTTTTATTGACCATATCCATATTTTTATTGTACCTAACTAGTCAACTCATGGGGGGAAATTATGATTTTAATTGTATATAAGTACAGTTGCAAATGTTCCCCATTTTGTTTATATGTAGTTTTCGATCAGCGATTGATTCGCTCTCGCGTATTCTATAATCAACTTAATTATCTACTTTGACAAATCGCATACCAATTTAAAAAGCCCCGCAGGGATTTTCCCGACTACCACTTTTAAATGTCGGTGCCATGCTTCAACAATGTTTTGGGTTCTCTGGAAAAACTCCGTTCCAGGTTTGCTTTGGTTCATTGTCAAAAATACTGGAGCATATAAAGACCGATTTGTTGTCGCTAAATAATTATTTTTTAACCAGTTTTCAAATTTTGTGGGTTCTTTGTATTCAAACATCTCTTTTAATTCTAAGTAATACGAATAGATTACATCTTCCGGAAAAATGGCTAGACCCTTTATCATCCTAATTTCCAACGAGAACGATGCTGAATTTCCATATAGTTTTTTGTCCTCTCCTTTTGAAATTTGCGCCATAAAATTTGCCCGAAGTGGAACAAGCATCCCTTTACATTTGCGTTTGGAAAACAATGCTGCCGATGAAATAATGGCTTTTTCAAAATCACATACGATTATTTGTGGATTTGGTTCATTTTCGAATTTTAAAAATAGTTTTTTTAATTCAAAAAAGAAATGGTCGTACAATTTTAAGGTTAAATTAATGGTATAACTTAAGCTTCAATCAGAACATGGGTAGAAAATAGTTGCCGCATTATGGACTGTACCACTTCAAAAGTTCCATCCACTATTCATCATGTAACTCTGCTAGGAGTTGTAGAGATGATTAGGTACTCATTATTATTATCTTTGCTCTGACGACCTCAGACAAACAATTCTTCTTCCAATTGATGTAATTCTTCAGGGATGTCAATATTGATAAGGTTTTGTGGCTCAGCAATTATATGTTTTCTTATCCGATGAATCTTTATTTTTTGAGCTTCTTTGGTTGGTAAAGAAATCACTAATTTGTGTTGGTTTATTTTCTGATGTTGTGGCTAAAGTTTTATTGTTGTTGTTTGTATTGCAAAATTTCAGATCACTGGCTACTGTTGGATGTGTATGCTTATCAGATTATTCTTTCGCAATTTTGTGTATCCCATTTTCCATTATAGTGGTAACTCTGCCTTTACAGTTCAAGGATTTTCTTTTAGCACAAGCTGAACTATAAGTTCCTCTCTTGTGCTTTCTTTTAAAATAATTGAAATAACCGCTAACATTAAGATTGTGTTGGCCTTTCTTACTTCAAGCGGGGTTAATCTTCACTTTGAATTAATTTTTAACTTTGTGTTTCACTATTTGTTCATATGTATAAACAAAAGAATTGATCTGTTATTTTGCTACAAAGACAAAATCAGCAAAGATACTATGTTAATACAATATTCCATACAATACAGCATAATGTATGTCTAAAGATAAATACTGTAAATAAAAACTATACATATTTCATAAAATTCTGCAAAAAATTAATTCTACAAACAGAGTTTTGTAATGCAGAATTATAAACAGCAGGATTTCTTACTCAACCCACAATTTTAAGCATAGTCGAAATATAAATGGATTTTAAACTGGTATAAACCTGTATATCGAGATGGCCTAATTTATGCAGCAGTTGGCTCCCATTTCTCTGTGTCTATTTCCCGGAGCCCCGTGCACGGATGAATTCCTTTTTCTCATGCGAAGCTCGTCTTTTCTCCAGTTCCACAAATTGATCAATTTTATTGTTTCGTCGCCGTTACTCCACTCGCAACGCATTCTTTCGTTTGGCTGTTCCATTATGTTGAAGAGAAAGAATATTTTATGAAAACGAAGAATGAATTAAAATACAGTCAAATATTTCTATTTTGTGTTCTTACCCAAATAATTATTGTTTCAGTATTCAAAAGAAAATTTTTAAAATAGAAAAAATTGATAATGATATCATGAAAGGCCGATTTATAATAAATTTAATTAATTTTCTTAATTATCCTGTAACATCTTCAAATTTTTTAGTTTTTTGTTCACTTCTCGAACGGTATGATTAACAGATGGAAATGTTTTATATAACTGACATCAAAACAAAAATTGTCAAGCTTGGATTTATACGTGGATTTATATATCTTCCGATACAACACGTCTAACCTAGTGTTTTATTCTATTCCAGATATGGCGCATGAAATCCAAGTAACAGGTAATTCCAGGTTTACAAAAATAAATTAAATAAAAAAGACTAACAATATATTTTTTCAATGTCGAAATGATTGATATTTTTTGGAATCAAGCAAATCTGGTGAAGATGATTCTGAAAATTATCTTTAGTTTTTAAAAACTTAGCAAAATCCAAAAACGAGCACGCAGAAACCATTACACAAAAAAATCATTTATATCATCCGTACAGCGGGTGTTTAACATCAAAATGTTTAACGCCAAATTTCAACCTAACACCAAAATAAGTTTTCTTTAAAACTGCAAAGGTTCTCACAACTACAAACACCATAAGTGCAATTTCTACTAGATAGACACAACATTACCAGGAATGTGGGGACACCTACCGGAAATATAAGCCAGCCAGCGGCCTCCACATCCATCATAACCTGCTCAAAATGTGTTAGCAATAAAAATTCAATCCTGGCTAATAAGGCTTTACTAAATGTTTTAATGAAAGAAGTGAAGTATTCAAGGCGAGAACAGCAACATAGTGCACCCGTTCAACTTCAGAAACAGAAAATCTTCCAAAGCTGCAGCTGGCTGCTGAAACGGAGTTGGACTTGCCATGACTTTTGAGTCAAGCAGTCGTATATTTTTTTGGAAAAAGTTTATTTTTCATTAAAAATATTTGTTTCTTTAATAATTTATAATTAAAATTAAATAATTATTTGCTGATATAAAAGTCAAAAGTACGGTAAGGGTGCGTTCAAGATATCTAAAATGGAATCCCTTCCTTTATGAGTTTATGCGGAATAAGCGGGTAACGGATTCATTGTATTAAACAGCGGGGTCTTTGTGCAAACGTTGCAGTATCACGGAAAGAGAGTAAGCAGCAGTGCGGTGCCGGGATCTGTGTTATAAATAAGCAGTTATGTGTAAACAATTTGGTCATAAATGGTACACTTTGTTGAGAATGAGCCTTTGCTCAAAACGAGGTGTACCAAAATTAATGTAATTAAATAAATAAATAAAAAAAGTAGTAGTAATTTAATAGAATTGAACAGCTATTGAAAACAGAACAGTACCTGGCTTTGGTAAGAATAATGTTTATTTGATGCATGCCATACTGCTTAATAAATTATTAAGTTTCCTGGGGCTACTACATAAATTTACCCACAGAAGATTTTGTTTTTAAATGGATGGAATTATATCAATCGTATATCGCTAATCGCTTCTACTGATAGTTCCACTTTCATCATAAATGTTTCTAGTGATGTTTTTGGTTAGCTTAGTTCGTTCGGTTAGTATAGAATCGACGAATGTATTGGAGCTTATTGCGGATTTGTGTTAAATTGAAATATGCTTCGTCAACCTTGCTGGCACATATAAAGGAATTGTACCATTCTTATCGCTTCTGTTGATAGTCGTACCACAAATGTTTTAAGTTGGACAGAGCCTATAAATAAAAATAAAAATGGATACCAATAAATATACATTTTTTATTCTTTTGTGTGAGTTAATTTTTAAAGTAGCACCTAAATTTTGATCTGATCCGGTTCACTATGTCTATGCGTCAAGAATTGAAGCTATTGTTTTCATTTTATCTTTTGTATATAGTTGAAGAAATTATTTCTGTATTCGTCATAGTGTTTCTATTTCGAGCGCCTATCTGTCTTGTACATTTTTGTACTCTATTTAAGCTTTTTTAGTAAAGAAAATATTTTAAATATTCCCGTAAATTGGAAAATTTGACGGAAAAATCCTTCAAATCAGGTGGAAATAAATGTTTATATAGATTCAATTGATCTAACAAATAAATTAATGTCAAGTCACTTTTCATTCGTATATTTAGTTAGTAAAAATATGCCTTTACATAACACGACACAAAATCATATTTTAACAAAAAAAATCTATGAAACTAGGGAGAACTGTTATATTGCCCTCGTTCAGTTACCGCACAATTGCTTCACTCGAGCAATAATTTCCTAGTTTACTCCGTTGAATCTATACCTGTGGCCACAAGGAAAAACGGCATAAGTCTTAAATTCGCATTTTTTAGGAAAATGTTTTTAAAATTAAGAGTTACTGAAAATCGTATGAGTTTTTAGAATTCTGGTTTTTGTAAACGATTATTACGGTAATTTTAAATTGCCGGGATATTACAAAAAAATCATGATATGAAATCGATTCCGGAGATTTGAAATTTGAAATAAAACGTAAAATGGAATAACTCGAGTTATGCCGTTATTCTTTGTTGCCACAGTTCAAATGATTGGATTCACTTCACTAACTTAATAATAACGCGCCCTATTTGCAACATTTTTTTTACAGTTTTCTAGTTTTACGTAATGTTTGCTACTTCCCTTTTAAAAACCTAATTCAAATTTCGCTCAGTCTGAAATTGATATCTATGGGAAATTTTTTGCCAATTAAATAGTAAACAACTAATAAGTTGGGCAATAGTTGATAAATTGACAGCAAATGATCTGGGAAAGAGTCGTTAACATTCATTATCCAGAAATCGGAAATTGTTCAATGATGTGAAAATTGTTCAATTTCTCGTTTATAGGTCAATTTCCTATTTTTGCGGATGTGAATATCGCATATTTGCATGTTCTTTTCTCTATTCACATACTTACTCAAAACCACAGCCCAATTTTCAAAAATATTCGTTTGCCGAGTATTGCTCCGGCAACGATATTATGTATTAATAGTGAGCCAGAATGTCTTTTTACTTTTTCGAACAGTTTCTGACAACTCAATATCGTACATTTAAATTTTTGAATTATTCAGTATTTCATAAATCATTCCTTTTATACTATATAAAAATAAAGATCAACAACAACCCTTATTATTCTGAAAATATGTCACTAGCACTACCTAGCCACAATATAAAATAGCCATTATCTCCGCTTTTCTCGGAAATTATTTTATTTAAAATTAGAAAACAAATATATGAGGCGGGGAAACAGGGAAAAAATGATTACAATATTTGGAGAGCATAATTAACAATTGTGAATGTAGGAGGTTAATATTTTTCAAATAAATATCAAAAATTTATACTAAAAAAAATTTATCACAGGTTTCGGATTCGGACACAGTGTAAATAAATTATTATTTCTATTTTGTAGTTCAAAAAGGAGGTTTTTAAGAAATTCCAAAAAATTTAATCAACGTTCCGGAAATATTGTTTTAATTTTCAATTTTGAAAGTGAAATACGTTTATATGTATGATCTTGCAGTTGAGTGTAACCTTTGCACACATTGATTATAGATTTTGAATAATAAAAAAAATCAGGAATAAAAGAAAAACCGGAGAAAATTTGTCTGTCTTATTTGATATGAAATACGAAACGCACACATTGGGCTCTTGTGGCTAACCTAGCGTCCATAAATATGTAAAATCTACTTTTCTAAAACCGCTGAATGCAGGCTAACTCAGTAAAAATATGAAGAGTCTTACGTGTTTAGTAAGACTAAAAATTCTAGACTACATTTTTTTTTTCGTTTGAGTGAAATATTCACGATTTTAGAAAATCTCAAATATAGACTCTAGATGCGCTGGATGATGCGGTAGTTAGGTCGAATTTTGAAAAGAAATTTATATAATAGCTATACAATACAATCTTTAAGGAAATGGACCTCATTTTGTGTAACGAGTGGGGATAATTACTAAACGAGCGAAGAAGTTACAAAAAATGGTATTGCCTAACGTGTTGCATACAAGATTTTTTTTAATGTTGCTACAAAAAACAGTATTATTGTATTTTAATAAAAAAAAACTTTAAATTGTAAAATTTTAAATTAATTTCAATTTTTCTTGTAAAACTGATATTGAATTGAATATTTCGTCACTAGTTGTGATATATTCTTCTCCTTACTAGTTATGAAAAATATGCGGTTTCCTGCTACGATTTCTAAAGCCGTACGTTTTATAACAAATAAATTAAAATAATATTAGATTATATATAAAATAAAAACAAATAATTAGGCTTTCAATTGCAAACCAATAATATATTTTACAATTTTTGTGTGGAATATGAATATGTCTGGAACCTATTTCAAATTGATAAGCAGCATCGATAACGTTTAATTTTGTGTTGTATTATAATGTTCTATTAAACCTATAAAAATTCAATTTTTTTATCAATGTACACCGACCTTTACATACTATAATAGACATTTAGTTTGAGTTTTGGCACAGGCACAGTAGCGAAGAGAAAGTCAACTACTTTTAATCACCGATGGCTTTTACATATAAACAGAAACTTATATGTATGGAATCAAAACTTATCGCATCTATAAATATTTTATTCAAATGATTTCAATCAAACACTATCACAAAACTAGAAAAGACCATTTTTACAACTCACTCTTTCTTGGGATGTTTTACATTTGGGATGGAAATGACCATAAATTGTATATAAATCATTTAAGCAACTTAAAATTTGTGTATGACAATCGCCAGATATATGTAGATTGTAAACAATTTTTTTACAAAGCTTAACTAATTTGAGCATTCTTGTTCAATTAAAAACGATTAAATGTTTTACGCGCGAGGTAGGGAAAAATACAGTATGTAATATTTCGGAAATGAAACCATAAATTATCACCTGGCATGATATTATATTTTTTATAAATTAAAATTAAGGGTCGAACAAACATATATTTATTTCACCACATTTTGACGATATAAGTAGTACAAAATTACAGTAATAACATAATAGTGCATACTATATATATGTTTTAATTTACAGTTATTACCCATTGGCTAAAAACTGTAAGATTAAATATTATATGCCCAGAACAGGTTAATATTATAATTCTCCACTACTTAAATCGGCTAAATGTAGTGACATTTGGTGGCTAATGTAAGTAATCTTGTGTGCAAAATAAATACATTTAAAAATTAATTTAATTAGATTTTATTAGAACATTTTTGTTTAAGGATATACAAATTTCTCTGCTTCACTGATTAGTACCATAAGTGAATCTAAGGTTTCCTCTCCAGATGGGATTATTTGATCGGACGGTAGCTCAAATCCCGAATTTGGATCTTCTGATTTTGGACTACTACTTGGACGTAACTCATAAGTGTAGGAAAAGTTGGTACCCAAAATGTCATATGCCCAATCCATGCTAGAACCGCTTGCTGCATATAAAGTTGAGTAAACATTTCCAACAGTGAATTTAGTTCCATACCGGTTGGCTAATGCTTGGGCGGCTTTATTTCCAACGTAAAACAAATCATCATGATTGTGTGCATGCTCGGACGTATATCCGTACGGGAACAAAAGTAACTGTGAATAAGAATGTAATGCAATATACGCTTGTATTTTACCTTGAATTGATCTAAAATAGCTAGCCATTGATTTAGTTTCAATTTCAGAAAATGGTTTGCCACCCTTATACGTTTCGGCACATGGCAACCAACTAGCGATTTCTCCACCCCAATGAATGTCCCAATTACGATTTGGATCGGCACCGTAGCACACAAGAACATAAGGTTTGCGAGTTTTGCGCCAAAATCGATCACGAGTATGCGTGTATTCATAACCATCTGGATTAGCCACCGGAATTATATACCAATCATAACTTTCCGCTACCAATCTCACTAGTTTATCTACGCTATGAATTAGCTGATTTAATATATATGTTGCAACAGCGGGTGCAATCCATTCTCTGGCATGTATTCCAGCTTCCAAAATAATTGCAGGATTCCCCATCTTATACGAAAGTTTTATACCGTTAATTTTGCGACCCTCGTAAGTTTCCCCAACTGTAATCAATGTTACATTATCGGGGTATTGCACGGCTAAATTTCCCATCCACTGGTAAATAGGATCCAATCTGTGATATTCATTCCAATTGAATTCGGCCTGAACCGTTCTCATTCGAGTTTTTTCCATATTGATTTCATTCTGTACATTCTCACTTAATAGTATAAATTGAAAGCAGTGTTTTGTTAATAAGTCCCCAAATTCACCAAATTTATGGGGTGGCACAATCACTTTGGCGCCGCTCCATGTTTTTTCAAGAACCTTGTAACTATCGCTATAATTTTCAATGGCATTCACAACATCCACTTGCTCGGCCGTTTCAAAAGTTAAACTATACATACGATAATTATCGTACCGTGCATATTCAGATAAACATTCTATGAACACTTGAACCGTTATTAATAAAAGCAAAATGTATTTTTTCATTGTGCTATGCCCACAGATTTTAAATTAAAACTAAAGTAAAATGCATTAATAGTTGACGTTTTATATGGAAAATGAAGTAAAATTTTGTTATCATGTCAAATTAGTAAGGTTTGGTGACTTTTTTAATTACAGTTTAACCATCCAATAAATTTCGCAATTTTATTGCCGTTGACTGTTTCGTTGCGATTGTGATAAGAACGCAAATACATAAATTAAAATTACAAATTATCCAAATTATAGTTTGTTTATACAATTTTGAGTGAAATAAACCAATCACTAAAGACACTGGGACCTACCATTGAACACATTGAATGTCGGTTCATAAATGATGTTGTGGGAGCATATCGATGAATGGCGGATTCTATAATTTTTCAAAACTCAAAATTTAATCTTCACAACTTGTCACAGTTGCTGAGGAAGATTACTGTCGAAAATAGAAGCCTTTTTTTAATAAAGTTAACTAATTCATTAGAATGTGAAATCAAGCCTAAGCAAGATGTCGGCCCCATTATACACCTTTTAACATAACAAAACCGCAGGATATAGGCAAGGCTTTTTAAATTTGACGAAATTGGTCCGATTCCAGGCACCTAGAAGCAGAAGCATTTCTTATTAGAGCTAACCTTACATTAGTATGTCTCTTAAAGACAGATTTCGACCGTACAATGCTTATCCTTTTAGGCGTTTTTGTAGGAACTTGACCCGTCATTTCGGCAATGATTTTGCTCACCGTTTATTAAATTCCTAAAAGATACAACAAATATGAAGTCAAAAGCAGATTTTTTTAACAGAAATGCCGTCCATAAGAAAAATTTTGGAACGGAATAAAATACCACTTACAAATTATTTTATTGCGTTTATTAAAATATCGAACTAAGCGACAAACTCGTCCCGTCAAACTCCATTTTAACAAAGCAAAGTAATTTTCGACAAGATCATTATTGAGTGACTTCCCGTATGTAGTGCCCCATTCATCCCTCAAAATAAATAAGACTAAAGTTCCTAGGTGCCAAAATGGACCCATACGAATTTACTTCAAAAATTATTTCTTAATTTTTATTTCTAATTTTATTAAATAAAATGAAACAAAAATGAATTTACATTAATTCAACTCATAAAGTACTCGTTTTTCAATACACTGATGGTAACATAGTATGGGTGTGAGCCTGACATGTAAATTTCGTACAAATGTTGCACTTAGGTGTATGTTTGTTCGTCGATTTTTCGCAGAAACCGCAGCGGCTTCTTTTTTATTCATCAGCTGCCTTGCAGATATTCTCAGTGATATTTGTTGTATATTCAATACGCTGTAAGATCCGCGACTAAATTCGGCAGCCTGCGGAGCGTGGAAGGTAAACTCTTTTAGCCATTTACCCTTTTATTAAAGACTCACATGTGTTTCAATAACCAAGCGTCTTCGATTGTGTTTCTGTATATTCCAATCAGGGTAAACACTGATAATCAGCACGAATAACTGGCACGTCAAACATATTAGCCAACACAACTACCGGCCATCAATTCTTTTTTCTTCTAGAGGTACAGCAAGCGACCTTTTTATCGACCGTATACCACTTTTTGGCGCATTATTATTCAAAATTATTTTTAATTTTTTTGTTTTGTTTTTCCGAGTTACTTGCAACTCCTTGTTTTTCGTTATTAACGGTTTTTTTTAAATTACCAATTTTTTTTGGTTGTTTTTGGTTATGTAGCATAATTTGCAGAATAACACAGTTATTTTTTCTCGGAACGTAAGGCACCATTGTTGTGTTCCGGGAATAACCGCAAAGATTGAGGAAAACACAGGTGTACCTTTGAAGAGGTACTGGACGAATTATTGTTTTGTTTCTTCGGTTGGTTTCAATCACGGTCGTATTGTGTTTTAGCAACACAAGTTCGTTCGTCGTAAAAAAATTATCAATCGTAACGTTTCTACCCTTTAGCTGAGTTGAACACAAATGAACTACGCCGCGTGAACCTTGGTTTCTCTGAGGTGCGACACTAGCTTCCTTGCCCGAATAACTCTGTATGTTCCAGATGTAGGTATTTTTGCCATCGCAAAGTACCCATAATTTAACACCATACTTTGCCGGTTTATTTGGTATATAAATATAAGCGAAACGAGCATATTCCACGGAATCTAATCAACTTTTCATCGATGGTTACGTATTTGTCTGGCTTGAGCAAGTTGGACAAAATTTCAACCTACTTATCCCACCACTCTCGAATTTGAGTTATTTTGTCCATGCTTTTGCGAGTAGCTTGTGCGCTGCGAACATCAAACCTTATATTACCCTTGAAATGATTTTGAATCGTTTCAATGACATAGTGGCATGACAAATACGTCGGCGTTTGGGATCATACTAGAGATTGTCTAATGCTTCATTATTGGATTTGTACAAACTAACAGACCAATATAGGCTTCCAGCTCTATGTGATCGAAAGCTTTCCAATTGTCTCCATTCACCGGTACTTCTTTCAAGTTTGTATTATTGGTAAAAGTTTATTTTGTGACTTTAATGATTAGATTAGCAATATGAAAAGTTGACTCTTCATCAGATCTACAAGTAATTGTATATCTTGTAATATTTGATTTCTCAAACCAATTACACAATATGCCCATGCGCCACCCAATATCAATGTCGCAACACCCACTTGCTCGTCCGTCCCAAAAATTATACTATAGGTCAATAATTGTCGTACGTAATCAGAGAAACATTCTACAAAAACTTGAAACCCTTACCAATAAAACGTATTTTTTATTGTGCATAAAATGGTTAATGCCCACAGATTTTAAATTTAAACGAAAATTAAATGCAATACTTGTTGAAGTTTTATATGGGAATTAAAATAAAATTCTGTTATCATATGAAATTAGTAATGTTTGGTGGATTTTTTTAATTACTGTTTAACTATTCAATTAATTTTGTAATTGTCTTGCTTTAAAATGTTTCGTTGCGATTGTGATAAGAACGTAAATACTTAAATTAAAATTACAACTCATACAAATTATATTTTTTCTCCAAATGTCTTAAAACTGGCTTGTTTTAATACTATTATTGGGTTCATAGATACTCTTACCTACTCTAGCCCAGTGCTTTTCAAACTGTGAGATGCGGCCCCCTAGGGAGCCGTGCAGCTGTTTCCAGAGAGCCTTAAAACCTCGCCTTAATATTTCTAATAAACCGCACAATTTCTTCGCACACAAATTTCTGATAAATTTCATTTTTTTTAGTGAAACGTGACCAAAGAAGGGTATCGTGTATTGTTCCGAACTGCAGCTCTAAGTCTGCTCAGTTAGACATAAAGTTCCATAACTTCCCCGAGATTTAGCGAGAAGAGAAACCTGGGTAAAATCCATGGGATTAGATGAACAGGATTTAAAAATTATTAATAATTTTGTGTGCCAATAACATTTTTTTCCAGAGCATATCGGTTTTGCTCGGCTTACCAGGAATGCAATTTCTTGCATAAATTTGCCGTCAGTTGAAGCAGTTACGCTTTCAAAAAGCACAATTATCGATGAACTTCAACATTTGACCCAAATCCAAACAAAATTAGTGTCTGTTGGAAACCAATGTGAAGCCATAGACGAGAAAGCTGTCCTGTTAAAGAAAATCAATCCTGTTAAACGAAATATGCAAAATTTTAAGAAAAAATTTAATAAAACAAAAGTGGCGCTACAATCGATGACGTAATTAACAATACCAAAGTGAACGTAAATACCAAAAATGTCAGCAAGTTGTTATTAAAACGAAATTTTTGTTACACTAAACAAGAAAAAACTTAGGCTCAATGTTTGTACTACAAATCAGCAGCAACATACAAATATTTTAAAAGAGTCTTATAGCTAAAGTTACCACCGGAATCTTCAATTTTCAAGTGGTCACTTATTAAATTTATTCCGTCGGGTATTAATGAGGTACTTATGGCCATAAGTTTTATTTTGAAAATATGACGGCTTTTTCTAAGATCAGCGTATTGAGCTTCGATGAAATATGTAATTATCAAGCATTTGACTCGCAACACGATGACCGAACGGATTGAAGGATTTTATGATGACGGAAAACAAAGGAAAAATGAAATAGCAACCTCAGCTTTATTTTTTCTGGTACGCTCAATAATAGTCGGCTGGAAATATGTAATAAACTACATATGTCCGTTCTCCGCGGAAAATTTAAGTGAAATGATAATCCAAAATATTAAAATATGTGAAGAAACATTAAATTTAAACGTTTTGATGTTAACTTGTGACCAAGGTGCAATAAATGTACAGGCATATAAGAATCTAGGTGTTATATCACAGAAGCCCTATTTAGATTTTGGTGGAAAGAAAATGTTTGCTCAATATAATCCACCTCACCTCATTAAGTTAGTGCGGAATGCGTTTATCAACAACCAAATCTCACATACGGATTATGGAATAGCCGATATAAATATAGTGCGCAAATTTTTTGACCGGGACACTAATGAATAGTGCAAAATTTTACCAAAACTTGAACCGAAACATTTAAATCCTTCGTTTTGAGAAAATGAACGTATCTCTGGCAGCTCAACTTTTAAGTAACACAGTATGTTGTGCTATAAGGATCACAATCTAAACTTATCCAGAAATCTTATTGGGAATTGCATAGAACATGCAATACCTACCTAATGAACGGTTCAATAACATGTTTGATTATTTAAATTCTAGAAATTTTTCATCGATCTCGCCGTTTGAGCAAACTCTTAGTTTAAATAATGTAGTTTATTCGATACCTAAAAGACAGTTTGGAAATTTTAGATAATTTATCTATCAAGTCAAAAAACAAAAATTATTTTAAATTCAATAAAGGCATTCAAACTACCAAAAGAGCTCAACTAATGCTAGTAGAATACCTCAAGACGACATTTAATCTGGATTACATCCTTGTCACCAAAACCAATCAAGACGAATTGGAATTTTTTTTCCAGACTACGAGGAAAAGGAGAGTTTAATTACACACCTGTAGTAGCCACGAGATTGGTGTTCACTTCGCAAAAATAATTTTGATCAAATTATTATTTAATGGCGAATATTCCAATTGTCTTGTTGATGATGAAAACATGGTAGAGCTCGAATGGAATACATTTCAAGAAGATTACAAAACAAGCTTGGTGCAAACAGAAGAGGTATAGGCTCATACTACGCGGGATATTGTGCTTATAAAAAACTTAATTGACATAAATGTCACGACAAACTACTTAAGCAAAATGATGAGATAACCTCATCAACTGAGAATTATATCGGAGGACTATTACGACCTGGACTGATGGACGGGTCTATTCACAAATAGATCATATTTTGACTCGAAGGCAACATAACATTATTTATGTGAATGCAGTCAAAGCAGGATCATTTCAATCAACAATAAGCGACCATCGCTTGGTATGGATAAGTTGCACTTTGCGCAAGAGGTCACCTTTTTGTCAACAGTCCTTAATTAGGAATATAGTAACTTCAGCATCATCATATTCCTATAAGTCACTTGATTTGTCCTTGTTACAGGACGAACAAATTTGCGATCAATATAAGGATACGCTGACCAGTATTTATTCCAAAGCCATTTTGAATATTTACACCAGTACTCTTTGGGAAAAATTTGTATCAAGCACCAAAGTTGCTGCACAGCAAACCTTAACCAGGCGTGCTACTTTAACACTACCTACAACTACAAAGCGTGCCTTAGATCGATTTAAGAGTGTACTTTATCAGAAAAATCTGCATCCTCAGGATGCTGTTGCACATGTTCAACTTTGGAACGGTTGTGCGTTATAAAATCAGGATATAGCTACAGACAAGGTGCAAGAATGTCAACAATTTTTCCGGAGTTTGTCAAGCTTTAAACCATCCGAAAGATTACGTAAAACTTACACCTTTCTAAAGCAGTATCAGAGGGCTAACCAAGAGGCCAGATGCCAGTAAATTCCAATATTAGCGTGGGATCAGGAATTACGGAGGACCGAGGGAGCACGGCTCGCACTGTTAGAAGAAGATGGCAATTGTCAGATAGAATTACCACCAACTGAAGCCGATATTCGCTCCACCATCCAGCATATTCGTTCTGGAACTGCTCCCGGTACTGATGGTATTTCAATTGAGTTATTCAAACATCTACCAGATGGCCTTATCAAAGCATTCCATGATATAATTAGTAATGCATGGATAAAGAATGAACCACCAATGGAATGGCTTGAGACTGTTCAGGTTCCCAGTCTGAAAACTAGGAAACCAAAAGATATAAATGGGTATCGTATGATTACTCTTTGTAATTTAGGATATAAGATTTATGCTAAGCTTTAATTGGATAAGCTTGACGAGCATTTAGGATCACCAGCCACCTATTAAGCTGCCTTTTTGCCTAATCGTTCTGCTGATGATCATATGTATACCATTCGACGAGTTCTTTTTTTTTTTTTTTTTTTTTTTTTTTTTTTATCAGTTTTTTAATTGGGTGCAGAGCGGACTTATATTCACACTTATTCTTGATGAAGAATGGCGTTTAAGTGTCCTCTCGCTTGATTTAGCCAAAGCGTTTGACACTGTGCGTTTAGACGCGATGGCCGAGTGTTTGCAGGAACAAGTACCTACTTACTTAGTCAATCGAAGTAGTCGTAGGTACTTGTTTTTGGGAACTAACTTCTCTTAAATGGTATCAGCAAACCACCGATATGATAAAGAAGAATAAGGGAGTTAAACAAGGATGCCCACTTTCTCCCAGGCTATTTAACTTTATACTGAATGAAGTTCTTCTAACTGTAGCCGATCAGTTTCCCGAGCTCCAATTAGAACAACATGGCCATTAGAAGTTGCCTTTAATACAGGAACTAATAACCGTATTAGAATTTGCTGGGTTGGGACTCAATCCTCAAAAGTGTTCGATGCTAGTACGGGATCCCAATTCGCAGGTTGAACCACCATCCATCATAACTATAGCCAACATTCCATTTAAGCCAGTCAACCGAATGTGATATCTTGGGACCGAATTAACCAGTTGCCTTAGCCGCCCATTCACCATCCGAACACGGTGTCACAATGCGCTAGGCCTAACCAGAATGATGCAGAGTTACATCAAACGGTTTAATATACCATTCCAAGCAGCTTTGGTATGTATAACACAACAATTGTATCCATGATAACCTATGGGTTGGAAACTGCCACCCTAACTAGTGCCAACCGACGGCGTTTAAGGCAGTATGAACTTTCCCTATTGCAAAAACTCTTTGAGTTTGCCTCTAATAAACCATCTACGCGAAAAATCAAGGTTATTCTAAGTGGTAAGATAATCACAAAAAGAAAAAAAAAATTCAACGAATCAACTGTTGGGGGCATATTCATCGACGTGGACCCAACCATATAATATTACGCGCCGCCACCTCCTATATAGCAGGACCTAGGAAACGCGGCCGACCGTGATTCATTTGGAATAATTATCTACGCCATGACTTGCAATATTATGGTCGAAGCGCCAAGATAGGCTTGACATTCTACCACAACGCGGAGAACTACGTAAAGCCGCTGAAGAGCTTTTTCAATACAATATTATATTTTGCCTTAATTAAGTATATAAAGACATTTTTCGAAGTTTTCCCAATCAAGAATGGTTTTTAGAATTAAATACCTAAATAACCAAATTGTAGAAAACGAATAAGAAAATCGAATAAAATAATTTCATAATAAAAAATTCTGTTTTAATTCTTCCATTTGTTGAATTATTTCATTTACTGTAACATCATTAAGGAAGTAATGTTCAGTTTACTAATAACACATCTAGCACAGCACCCTGATTACCTAAAAATTAAGATATTAGGTTAAACGTGTAAACTCGTAAAAAGCAAAGCTTTCTTTTATAAGTTTGCAATTTTTCGATTTTATTTGAAGTAGTAGCCAAATCGAAAAATTGCGAATTAATTAAAGTAGGCTTAGCTTTTTGCAAGTTTACACGTTTACCCATTATCTTATTTTTGATGTGAAAACATCTTTAGCGGCAGGAGTAAGTAAAAAATTGTATAGAAATCGGGTTACGGAAACAAAAATGCCGAACAAAAAATATTGCTGGCATGTGTGAATATCGATAAGAACAAAAAATAAATAAAACGTAAAATCAATGCAAAATCTACGCATACTCAGGCAATATACAACATCATCCGGCATTTCAAAAACATCGTGAGCCGAATACAACAAAAAAAATTTAAAAAACCGCCTACTTAATTTATTTTGTTGTGAAAATATCTGCTATATATGGCCGCAGCAGCAAGTGTTTTTGAAAATGAAAATTACATACGAGTAAAAGGACCACAAATTATGCTTGTGAAGTGTAATAGTTATTTACATTACAAGGGCGGTAAATGAGTTGTTACAGTACGAGTTCGATGTTTATTTGAGAATTTTGAACGAGTACTGTAACGATCATTTAACGGACGTGTAACCTGATTTTGCTTTGTTCAGTGAGTTTGCTGTGACCATTTACTACTATGGAGGTTTAGGTGATTAACTTAACAGAACTGTACTTTGCTCATGCTTAATTATTGTCAGTAAGGTTCGTCCTCCAAATTCAAAATAGAACTTACTGACTTTTTGAACCAAAAATGTAGCTTAGTTTAAATACTGAGCGAACTACATCCGTCTTTATGGAAGGGTTTCTGAGCCTTAACGAAATGGCTTGAAATGATTCAATAGATATACAAAAAAGTTTTCACATAAATCTTTTGCGAGTTGAGGGTGAACTCGCTCGTTGTTTTTTTTAGAGAATCAGGGTGCTGTAATATTTAGACAAAAATCAAATTTATTAAAAAAATGCTTGGGGACAAAAAATGTGAGATTTAAATGCAAATGACCGACTTAAATGTTTGTATTTTGGATATTTTTTAATAGATAATATTGACGTTTATCGTGATAGTGTTAAAAGTGAAAAAAATATTTTCTTTCAACTTTTATCTTTCGAAGGTTTTTTAATTAAATTCAATAAAAAGTATTTACAAATGGGTTTTAGATTGCCTTTATTTATAGTGAATTAATTATTATATTAAAATTTTTGTATTTTTGTAATTTTTATAACAATTTAGTAATCCAGTACTGCTTCCTGATTCTCTAAAAAATAAGATAATGGGTAAACGTGTAAACCTGAAAAAAGCTAAGCCTACTTTAATTAATTCGCAATTTTTCGATTTGGCTACTACTTCAAATAAAATCGAAAAATTGCAAACTTATAAAAGAAAGCTTTGCTTTTTACGAGTTTACACGTTTACCCATTATCTTAATTTTTAGAGAATCAGGGTGCAGATAATTTTTGAAGAGTATAAATTTACTTAACTCACAAACTGTTGATCACAATACAGAAATTTATGAAAATGTATTTTTTTAAATTAGTTTGGACTTTTATTTTTAAAACAACTTAGCACAAAAGATTATTAAATGCAAAACACAAATCTGCTCACGCCCAGATTTCAAAGAAAATTTTTTAAATAAACAAAAATTGTTTAAATGCCACGTTTTTAAAACGGACTATCAAGCATAAAATAATTTGTCCTAGCTACATACATATTTATAACCCCATACAGATTCCTAACCATACAGATTGTCCTGAAAATTTGTGATTGTGAATTTTTAAAAGCTATGAAAATACTTTTAAGATTTATAACGAAAAACGTGGAGAAATTTTTAACGTGATGACTTTTAATTATGGTTTTTATAGATTCAGTTACATAATCTCGATTAAACAGGACACTGATATAGTACTGATCGTATTTTTGCTAAAATTTATTTTGTTTACAAAATCGGTACGAAATGTGTGTTGGTCGGTCGTTGACATTCGAAGAAGACGGACGTGTTTTTTTGTCGTCCTCTTCGTAAATTTAATTTAATTTAATTTAATTTTTATTTTTGTTATAAAGTGATTTTTTAGTTTTTGGATTGTGTTGTTTAGTGTATTAATAAATGTAAAATAATATTAAGTGTAATAAGTGCAATAATTAATTATTATTAATAATAGTAAATAGTGATAATAAAGTTTTAATGTGAATTTGGAAAATGTAATCCACCGGGATGCATTTACCAGGCAATTTTTTAATTTTTAATGATAGAAATCAAATTGATTGATTTCTTGATAAATTGCATGATTTTGGCTGTAATATTTTTGTAGTTGTGCATAAAATTTGGGTGCATGTCTCATTTTTTTGATCAAATTAATATAAAAATTAAAATAATCCATTTTGATACGCAGTTAATATTCATGTTTGTTCGTGTTTCATTTTCTAATACTTATACGTATTTTAGTATTTCGTTTTATATACAATGGATTATATGGAAGATTAATTCATAGAACAATTATGTTGGATTAATTTTTATATAAATTTTAAAATCTTTATATAATTTTGTAAATATAGTTTTAATAATTTAATATATACATAAATCTTTATATATAATATGTAATGTATATATAAATATAATTAGATTTGGTCCGCCTTTGAAGTGTAGTGTGATATTATAAATGAAAACTTATATATATGTATGTTACGTCCCGGCCAAAACCAACATTGATGTACTACAAGCCTGACTATCATAACTGATTTTTCGCTTATACATGAAAGTATTGGTGATCGGATACACTATATAAATTGTAGGCAAAACAAAACATACGAAGTTTCCCACCAATGCTTAAGAAGGTATCTGTGTACCTCATTACGGAATCAGGCTTGCTGTATATTTGTGTTGGTTTTGGTCCCGGCTATACATAATGCATACATATAAAGCATTAAATGAAATGAGAATGTTTTTATATGGATGCATTTTCATATTGCCATATGAAAGAGTATATGAAACTATTTATTTTCTGTATGTGTGTGAGGGGTTTAATATTGCAGCAGGATTCTAATATTTTTCCTGGTGTTGTTTTCATTCGTTGTGTTCATTTAAAGTGCTCTTTATATACAAAGAGCGACACATACGCAACACAAATATTATGTTTTGATCCAAATGGGATTCTTAATTCTTATATGAATAATTATTCGTATAATCGAATAAATTGAATCGAATGGGTCATATAATTCATATTAAATCGTTATATGAATAGGTATTTCATATGACACGATTTGTTTTGGGTATTTTGGTTTTAATGCGGGGTAGTAGAAACAATGTAGAATTATATTAATTATTAAATTAATTTAAATAGAGTGTTATGCGTAATTATCCAATACATGTATGTACAGTTTAAATTTTAATTTTTTTCTATTTAACTTATGAATTATTTTAAATTATCTAACTTGAACGGTATTTTTGGGATCAAGGTAGAACGAGTCACCATGTTGTTTTATAGGTTTGGTCTTGATGCAAGCATAGAAGGGGATGCGATTGGATGACGTGAGCTGCAACAACAAAATATGGTTGTCTTATTATTAAGTTTTAGTTTAAATAGGGTTTCAGAACATTGCGGCATCCTCGTTGGCCTATGAAATGATTGGTGGGAATTGAATATTAAAAACAAATTTTTTGTTAACCGTCAGATTGCTTCTGATTTGAAATTTTAATAATTACAATCAATTTAATTTTAATACTTGTATTTCGAGATATTAGTGATCGTGATAATGAATTGTTTAGTTGTTAATTGCTTATACTACAGCTATTTTGATGGTGGAGTGGTGCTGTCCTGAGCTTTTCATATTTTGCCGTGTACATTCCTTTTAAGGGATGAGTGTAGGAGTACAAATGGGAGGTGAATGGAATGGTTTGTTGTTGTGCGAGAAAGTATCAATTAGTCGATATTCTGATACTTGATAATATACTGCAGTCTTAACTTGTTAATTTTTGCAACAACAACGCGGTGTATTTTTCATTCCGTTTGGAATAGTTTTAAGCCAAGTCTTGATCGCAGAGAACTGCCAATAATTTTGGAAATTTTATTGGCTTATTTAATGTTTGTTTTTGCACAAATTACTATTTGGTTATCAAGGTATGAAGGCAGGTATATTGGTTATGGTTTATAGTTTCACAGTTTAAATTGTGAGGGGCATGGAAATACATAGCTGCAGTTAAATCATGAAACGACTGCAGCAACAATATAAGTTGTGTTATATTTATCCTTATTTAATTGTGTTTATTTTATTTTATTACATTTTATCCCACCTTCATCAGGGGCGGCTTATGTTGTCTTAGAAGAAGGTTGGTGGTTATATTTTTAAATTCAGAAGATGACTAGTATGACGGGGATTTTTTGAATGGGAAGACACTAATTGGATTTATTACACTAGGTCGGATTTTGAGATACCGCTCTATAAGTTTTTGAATGTAGTTTAAATAAATGATTATAAATTGCTTAGAAATAACGAATATCTAATTAAGTGCTTCGAATTTTAGAAGGATTAATGACCTTAATGATATGTTTATTAATTACTTTTAATATAGCCATTTTATCAACTAAACCATGAGGATTTCAATAATTTTTAGTTTTAAAAAACAGTAGTGGGTGACAATTAATTAATTTAAATCTTGATTTTCAGAAATATGCAGAGAAACACAATATAGATTTCCAGAAACTTTGTGCCGAATTAATTTGAAATTTAAATCATTAACTGAGGTTGGGTAAAAATTTGTTTTTGCTATTATGGGATGAGATGAGTTGATTTTGCAGCTGGCGAATGATGAAAACTGTTAAAATGTGCAGGTGATGAGATTTGGCAGTCGGGATAGCCAATTATTTTAATATTTCTAGAACCCCTTGGATCATGTCAGGTTCATCCATTATAATTATGTTTTATAATAATTATCAAATTACATTAATTCTTTATATAATTATGCTTAGGTTCACGAGCTGCAACTACATGAATTAATATTGGATTTGAATTTTCAGAAATATTGGTGACCATGGTGATGAATTTAATTAATTAGTTAAATTCTAATTAATTAATTTAAATTCTAAAAGGAGTATTAAATGATAATTTCGGTCTTAATTTTCAGAAATATTCGTGGAAATTCAACGCAGATTTCCAGAAATTTAAAGCATCTAGCGGACAGGTAGTTTTAGAAATTCTGTTGTTTTGGTTTATATCCTCCTATATTACAGAACTTTAGTTCTGAATTTATACTTTAGATACTAATTTGTGTCTTATAATTTTAATTTTGGGTGCTGGTGATATTAAATTTAATTCATTACGGAATAGTTATCACAGATCAAACTGCTATAGTTTAAGTGGTAGGTTCAGGAAAATGCTTAATTTATAAGTAGTTTTGAATTAAACTGTAGTTTTCGGATCGGATTGGATACATTGGGATTCCAGGATGAACAACCCAGTTGCGGCACCCTATTCATTTTATTCATCAGTTATTATTTATTAATTAATATAATTGTGAAGAGTATACATATAAAGGGATCTCTTTCTTAATTTACTGATTAATAACTTAATTTTCAGAATTTAACATAGTTCCAGAATTAATCATTTTAAAAGGATTAAATTTAATCCCGTTTTTCAGAATACATTTACACCCTAATTTAACTCTCCAGTGTCAACAAAAAGTTAATAAGCTTGTAGTTTAGAAATTGTGCTGTCTTGTGTTAACTATTTTATTATATTTATTACTAACAATTTACTAACTATCGACTGCATAGGTGGCTGAAACCGGGTCGAGTCTCTAATACTAACATTCCCTTCCTATCCCTCGGTTTTGTTTTATGTAAAGGGTGTACGGTGGATCCGGCGTATCCGGGAATCTTGCTGAGGCTTGGTCGTACACCCGTATCAATCAATCAAATCAAAAAATCGGTACGAAATGTGTGTGTTGAAGCAACAACGAGCAACATTGAGTAATTCTCCTCAGCATAGCAAACATCATAACTTAGAAACATAAGAAAACACAAAGAATCATTTCATTAAATTTTAAATGTAATAGTTAGTTTTTACTTATCTGATAATATGTTGTCCATCAGACGCTTATTTTCCTTTTTTGTTGTTAGCTATCAGGAGTACAAATTGAAAATGCGGGATTTTTTTCTATTTTTGAACGTTTATTCTGAAAAAATGGTAACAAATGAATTATTCAAAGTATTGTCCATCGCTAGCCACAACTTTTTCCCATCTTTCTGGCAATTTACGGATACCGTCGCGAAAAAATTCGGCCGGCTTGGCTGCTATCCAGTCATCGACCCATTTTTGGGCTTCTTCGTAAGAATGGAAGCGCTGGTCAGCTAGGCCATGTGTCATCGATCGGAAAAGGTGGTAATCGGAAGGAGCAATGTCTGGGCTATACGACGGGTGGGGTAAGACTTCCCATTTCAGCGTTTGTAGGTATGTTTTGACCGGCGCTGCAACATGTGGCCGAGCGTTGTCATGTTGCAAAATTACTTTGTCGTGTCTTTGCTCGTATTGTGGCCGTTTTTCTTTGAGTGCGCGGCTCAAACGCATCAATTGAGTTCGGTATAGTGCTCCTGTGATGGTTTCGTTCGATTTCAATAGCTCATAATACACCACACCCAGCTGGTCCCACCAAATACAGAGCATGAGCTTGGCGCCGTGAATATTTGGTTTGGCCGTCGATGATGATGCATGGCCGGGGTAACCATATGATTTTTTGGGCTTCGGGTTATCGTAACGGATCCACTTTTCATCACCAGTGACAATGCGATGCAAAAAACCCTTCCGTTTTTCCCGTTCGAGCAGCAGTTCGCATGCAAAAAAACGGCGCTCGACGTCTCTCGGCTTCAGCTCATACGGCACCCAATGTCCTTGCTTTTGGATCATTCCGAGGGCTTTTATACGATGGGAAATGGCTTGTTGTGTCACTCCCAATGAATCTGCGAGCTCTTGTTGAGTTTGACACGAGTCTTCATTGAGTATTGCCTCCAATTCAGCATTCTCAAACTTTTTCACTTGGCCCGGCCGCTCTTTGTCCTCAACGTCAAAATCACCACTTCTAAACCGCACAAACCATCTCTCGCACGTTGAAACCGATGGAACATGACTCGGATAAGTCTCGGAGACCAATCGATGTGCTTCAGCAGCACTTTTCTTCAAATTAAAGAAGTAAATTAAAACTTCCCGCAAATGCTGTTTTGTTGGCACGAAACTCGACATATTGAGAGCTCAAAAAAACTATGAATTTGACACTGCGACAAATTGACACATACTGAAAATTAAAGCTATAAGACGTAGCTTTGACATGAACATAGTCACAGTACTGCCTGATGCGTATAGCGTTAGTAACGCCATCTGTTATCAATCCCGCATTTTCAATTTGTACCCCTGATATAAAGACAAAAGAAGTTAAATTTAAATTATATAGTCAAGTAACAAAAAAACTTACCATTAGAAAATTAATTTGTTTACCTTTGTGTTTGACGTTTACCATTTTTTATGTATTAAAAAACAAACTGAATAACATTATATTACATCTGATTGTACACGTTCGAATTTAGTACTAAAGTTATAATTTACCCATAAGGCAATTGTTATTAAAATATCCATAAACAGATGTCACTATTATAATTTTTACTATTTTTATGTAAAACCCATACTTTAAAAAAAGTTAATTGGATTCAAGAGCTAGCGTTGAATAGTTTAAAAAAAAGTGGAAAAGAAATTTATTGTAATAGAAATAAAATTTTGGTTAAAAAAAATTAAAACGAAAGCGTTTACAATTTTACGAAGTTTTTATTGAAAAAAATTACCGCAATTATCTAATTAGGCACAAAAACGCTTGTGTTTCCATCAGTGTGTGTTTTACACAATGTATTGTTTCACTGGATCCCATAATCGGTAACCGTATGCGTATTTTCCAAAAATGTCGACAAATTGTGCGTTTTCTTAGTTCACTTTTCTACGGGAGATTTATCCATCAATTCAGTCGAACTTCGATTTAACAGATACTTTGAAGTACGAAGTGCTTCTCTCAATAAATTCTTAATTAATTTTGAATTAAAATTAGTGATCTTGCTTTGTCCATCAAAGTACTGTTGAAACGTTCCACTTTCCCGTTTAATTGAGGAGTATGAATAATTAATTGGATAATCAAGTAATATACCAGGGCCCACAAAGGCCGGTATGAATTATTTGCAGTTTTCTTTCCGCTATTAATCTTACTATTTTAAACGGATGTCTCGTTAGCTTTGCTTCCAGACACGTTTTACAGATTGAAAGGCATCTAAATTCTTGCTCTCGATGTGGAATCCTTCAATTAGCTTTGAGAGATGTTTCATATTTTTGGTGCTAAGTTGGCATAGTTTACGATGCCAATCAACATTTTTGGAACAACAACGTTCTCCGATATAGCGCTGACAGAAAGTAAATTTTTGGTTAAATTAGGTGCATACAAAACTTCGTTTAACACTAAATTTCCATTTTCAACGGTCCCCATTCCTAATGTAATGACTCCAATGATTAACTTCTCCTGACACTACAATATTCTGCTCTTGCACTTTCATCTCCCGTAACAAACCGACTTTATTTTTCATAAGTGAAGATCAGCTTGAGCCTCTAGTTGAAGCTACCCAACTAACAAATTGTGTCGATTATAGGTAGATTTTTACTTAAAAACACTAAATAGGTGTAAAGTTACATCGAATCGACGTCGAATCAACATAATTGGAGAATTTTTCGACTTCGATTCGACGTAAAATTATACCTAAAGAGTGCTATTTAGGTAAATCTTAACTTTCCCATTCTACCTATTTTTGGTTAGTCCTACGTCGATTCGACGTAAAATACAAGTTGTTTTCTCCTAATTGTTTACATATTGAAAATAGTAATGAAACATGTTGCCAAATTTTAATATAATTTTTCTAAAAAGTAAAATATTTTATTTTATTATAATTAAAATGTAAAACACAAATGACAAATAATAAATTACATTTTTAATATGCACGAAATTATGTATTGTGTCAATATAAAACATGATGCCGTTGGAATTTTTCCGATAAAAACGCACTCTCTGCCTCGAAAAATTGAAATGTCCTATAATAGTATATTGTATAACAAGTGAAGAAAACGAGTCATTGCAATACGAAAGTGAAATTTGCAGCCTGAGCGATAGCGAGGGCTGCAATCACTTGAGTATTGCAATGACTTATTTTCACACGAGTTATACACGCTATTTTTTCTACGATACAATAGCCCTTTAACATTTAAAAATAAGTAGAAACATAAAAAATTACAAACTTGTACGGATCAACACAAATTTATTAAACCATTAAAACATTTGGGTTTTCACAAATCGTGTAACAATATTAAGAAATCGTTGTGTAATGAGAATATTTCCACACGATTTTAGTATACGACGCAAAGGCTCCTTTTCTTATATAATTTAAATTCAAAAATCATCATCGAAAGTATAGGTTACTGCACTATCGTAGAAAAAAATAATTTATATTATAATTTTTTTTTTTTATATAATTTATCAGAAACATTTTTTTTTTTGTCATTTCGGTAGTCAAATTTCGATTTATCGCCATTATTAAAAAAATGCAAATGGCTGATTTTTAAAAATCGTCTTTATTTCCCATAATTACTAAATTATTCGACCTTAACGACGAAGTGTCCTTCGGTTTAAAACGAAATTGCCTATTTTAAGTCGAAAATTCTTATTTAAGGAATTTCTACTTTTAGGTCGATTTCAAATTGTGTTTTCAAATTCTATTTCTACCTATTTAGGTGGAATTTTACCAAACAAGTCAGAACAAAATATGTACGAAATAAATCGGTGTTAATCGACTTATGGGCTAACCAGCGAATCAGTAAGAATCCTTACAGAATTTGACGAAATTATTTTCTTACAGAATATTTGACATATCGGCCACCGAATCCGTAACAACTGACAAATACAGTATTAAAATTGTAATATGAATATCAAAATTTATTATTTTTAAGAAAAGTATACTTTGGAAATTTTGATATTTCCTTCAGTTTGCGCGTTAGTTTTCGCTCTGTTAAGTGACAGCTGAACTGAACGAAAAGTTCTAAAAGATTCGCTGGCCAGTAACACGTACTTTCTGTATATCGCATTATTACGTTAAGTTGTTACTGATTCGCTGATTGAGCCATTAGTTTCGTGTAGTGTGATTAAATTTACAATTTTTTTTGTCATTGCGTGCGCTTAACCATGAAGAAAGAAGGTGTAGAAAATTATTTCTCAGTGGTAGAGACCTTAAAAAAGAGAGGTGCTCTTATTATAAAAGAGTATAGTGTAGTGCCACACAAATGGATTTTTGTTCTGGCCAAATAGTGGTTTAAATACATTACAAAAAGATTCTAGCAGTGAACCGGTTGTTGAAGAGTGGGCCAAAAGTCGATGTGTTATTAAACAATTGAACATAATCACATTCGAGGAGGGGTTACTCTACGAAGAGTATTATAGTTCAACTAATACTGAGGACGAAGCAAAGTGAGTACATTAATATTCAGTTCTAATAAATTCAAATATCATTAATATTTTTGTTCTACTACGTTTAACAGTGTTATGAGTTCGGTACAGTGAAAAATAGTACAGCAATTTGGTCAGGGAGCTTCAAAGGATAACAATTCATATTTCGAAGTAACATCACCAATTACATTTATAATGGGAGATCATGTTTTAATTACTGAAAATGAAGACCAACAACGAAATTCAATCATACCAAAGCAACCAAACGAGGTGTTAGTTGTTAGCGATACCTGTTTCATGAGTAACCCTCCCTGTTCCGAAAGTAAATATTTTCCTAATTTCTAAATAATTGACTTTTTTTAAAGGCTGTAATAAACGGTATGACTTACTTAGTGGAAAAATTGGACAACTACAAAGTCAGATGGTATCGCAATTCGCAATGTGTTATATTGGAAAGGATTGAAGCTTTTCTATCGAAAGTTGGCGAGCCCAAGAAAACTGAAGAACAAGAAAAAATTGGCAATGACAGGAGGTATTGTCGTATATTTCTTTGCATGAGTATATATTCAAGTTTGATGAATCAAATGGTTCCGTAAAGAAACTATATTTGTTTTTAATGGCAGCGCCATAAATGTGTAACTTCTTTTTAAAGTTTGTTGCGTTTTTCATGTAAACTATGTCACGATGTTTTGTTAGAAACCATTTATTATTTGCATTAGCAGCCAGCATGTAATATTCTCCAATGCAAATTTTTTTGTACACATTTTTACAGTCAGGTTCTTCATGAATTATATCAACTTAATCTTTACCACGAATTGTTGCCAACTCACATGATAAATTAATGTCATTGTTTATTTTAGATAATTCTATAATTCGCATTGCAATCTGATGTAAGGGTTTTCTACCGCTACGAACTAAAGACTTGAGGTGACCGAGAAAGTTTTCGAATGGGTAAGAGCTGATTTCCGGTAATGGTCCGATATTCTTTACATCAGCAATTACGTGACACAAAGTTCAGTAAACCTTTGTAAATAATCATTCAGTAGTGCTTCAGATAGTTGAATATATTTTAAATATTCATGACAAGATAGAATTCTTACAGCACATGACAACGTCAGAAAATGACTATAAGTTTCTTTAGGCAGAATGCCTTTTAGAACCACAGGACCAAGATAGAGCAGCAAATTTCGGTATTCTGAACCTTTCCAGTACTTTAAAAGTTTTAAACCTCTAATAGCACGGTTAATTTCTATTGGTTTCGTATTATTACAATCTTCTAAATGGCTTTATAACATGATTTTTTCAGGCGGTGACAGTTTTTTCCGGTAATTGTAACTTCCATTGCACCAACCGAACAAGCATCTCCTCTTGATACCTAAAAATATGAAACAAAATAAAAAATTGTGACTTATTTGCAGCTTGATTGTTAAATACATACCCAAATCAAATAAATGTAATGAGTCAGAAACAACAAAAGATTTTATTACATCCACCTACATTGGCAGTTTTGCTAACGGTGAAGCTTCTTTGTGGTGATCTTCATCAATCCCATTTCTAAAGCTTTCATTAGTTCTGAGCCTGCAGCTAAAAAATGGATAACTCATGTGGCGGCCACCTTTATCCCAAACACCTTCAACTGTGCATTTTATACAAGCGTCGTTTTCGGAATTGGCACCAAAAACACCTACGAGTACAAAAAATTATAACGTCAAATATAAAAGAAAATTGCAAATTCTATATTCTTACCTTTAAGGAAGCATCGAGCTGGGGTATCGCAAACGAAACAATTTACTTTTAGATTTATTTTGTGGCCATTTATATAAATTCCAGATGTTAAAATTTCATTCAGTTCGTTAATAAAAAGCTGAAGATACGCTTCTAAAGGTGGTTTGCCAATGCCATAATAAACCGCTGCAGCCATTGGCTTTAAAAGTGGCCAAAATTCAAACAGCAAGCTTTTGAAAGGCGATATTCCATCAGCATTGATAATTAGGCAAATCGACACCGATTCGTTAATATTAGATAATGCTGTTTCAATATTAGACCGTATGCCATAATACCAATATTGCCCGCTTCCCATCTCGATAATGTCAACTTTAGTCGGAGTTTTTAATAGCGTTCGGCTACTGCTTGGAAGGTCTGGATGTCCATGATCTTTTAATATTTTTAGTAAATCATTAACAGATGAATGAGTACATTTGTTCAGTAAAGCCCAATGCATTAACTTTTGTTGTAGATGCTTTTTTTCGGAAATGCACTCCTCTTCCAATTTACAATAAACATCTTCATCAAAAACATAGTCGTCAATTTCATCCGAAAAAAAAAAATATTTTCTGTGGAACTGTCATCATAAATTGCCGATTCTGAATCTGGATGCGCTTCAACTGAGGATGAAAATGTCGTCAAATTTAAAGATGATAATTCTCCGTAGAACTTTTTATTGAGCCGTTCGAGCTTTCTCGCGTCGCTTGTCCTATGGGTGCTCCGATTGATGATGAGATAGTCAAATTGACAGAATTTGAAGGACTGAGAGAACCAAAACTATATTTTTTTTTATTTCTATCTTTATAGCACTTGACTTTTCTAAAATAACTAGAAGTATAACGATAAGGTGTTTTATTCGTCTTGGATTTATTCATTTTTTTAACCTTTCACTTTGAAAACACGAGATGTACTAAACAAATATCAAACGAAAATTTTACGACAAAAGACGATGATGTAATAAAATCAAATTGTCTTAGTTTGGTAAGTATTTACCTATTTTCAACTATAAATAAAAGTGTGAGGGAACCTTTTCAGTAAACTTGTCTTTCAAGGAAAATTTTCAGGTGATTTACGTCTTTATAGTCGATCAGTAAAATTAAATTTCTACCATAATATTTCTTTAAAGAAATTTTAACCTTAAAGTAGAAAAAATGGGAAAATATAGAAAAATTCCTTATTTTTCATTTTTAAAGGATAATCGTTTTCATGGTTGAAAATTGGTGAAATGTAATTAACAAAATCTCTTGAAATTTGTGACACTTTCGACTTAAAAGATATAGTAACTTTAAAGTTCACAATAGGTAGAGGAAGAAGAATATTTTCCTTATTTTAAACCCTATTTTCTACTACAAACTCTTTTCGACTTTAAACACGATTCGCTAGTGCAAAATTAGGTCAAACAATCTTAATATTAGACTATAAAGTAAAAACCTACATAAGGTAGAAAACCGGTAGACAATTTTCGTAAAATTTCCCTAAATTTTTACCAATTGGGAAAAACTGCTTGATAGTTGAAAAAAAGTCAAAACATTACGTAATTTCTAGCTAAATAGCACGTATTACACCAAACGATTGAATAAACTATCTAAATTGCTAGTTGGATATACTGTTCGATAATAATTAAAGCCATACAGATTTTTAACGTAAGAACGTACCAACTCTTTAACTTGAAATTTTAACAGCAAAACTCCTGACCTATCTTTAGAGGGATCAAGAACCGCAATCGAACCACAATTTGAAATTCTACATTTTTTTTTCTTTTGCTCAGAATTTGCTGATAATATTCAAAAAAATCGAATTTTCAATGAAATACATATACATATATATATGGAAACTATCAAGCAATATAAATTCGCGTTGGAACAATAATTACAGATCCCGAGACCTATCTTTAGATGTATCAAGAACCGCAATTCCTGTTGAAGCTTCTCTTGTCGTTTTTGCTTCTCCTTATCTAGGCGTCGCTTGCGTTGGGTTGCTGTCTCCTTGACAATCATAGAAATTGCCACTAATGCACTAATCTATTAATATTTTTTTTTTTAATTGTTCTTGTCTTGCCAAATAAACATTGCATATAGAACTACTGAGATTTATTTTTTATTAAAACCATAAACATAGTCAGCTACTATAATATTTGACTATACGGTTCAAGTCTCTAGCTCATCGGGAAGTTAATTTAAAATCGATTACAAAATTTGTACCGAACAGATAAACAGACAGACAAGAAAGCGAGTAATAAAAACGAGTAAAAAGAAATATGATTCAAAGTATATATGTATACTTACTTCAGTAAGCATGATTCTTGAAAAGATTGAAATGTGAAAATTAAATGCAAATGACCCAACTTTATTTACTTTTCGCTACATTGAAATAAGAACTAAAAATCACAACTAAATAAATTTTATTGAATTTAATTCAGAAATATCTACAAACACGTAAACATTGAAATACAAAAAGTAAACAGAAATATTTCATCGCACACGCCGCCCTATTGGATTTTTATTGTTTTTGTAAATTTTTGACGTGTATGCGCAATATATTACCTGGTATTTTATATATTGTAATGACCGTCCAAATGTGCTTCCCAGAAAATTAACGGGTGTGCTCATTTCGGCTCGGGAGGGTTACTTATTTGCACATTTGTATGATGGGTCATTGAACAAATCATTACTCTGGGAAAATTTATTCAGTCAGCCCCATCTTCTTTCTCACACCAGTAATAATAACACAAAAATTTTAGAGAACCATATTACCAAAACAAAATTTTATTGACAAATAAATTCATTAAAGCAAATTTAGAAAATTTTTGAATTTGTTAACTTTAATTCACTTTGTTAACCATTTAAATAATCCTTATTAATAATGCGTAAGGTTACAGTAGATAAATATAGTAAAGAAATTATAATTGCGAACAGTGTGCGAAGCCAAAACATAAATATATAAAGAATATAATGAAATAACTCACCCATAAGCGTCCGCAGGTACCTTTGGTCTCTTATGACTGGAACAGCTGAAAATCTAAAATGTTTTAGCGCCTATCACACTTTCGCTACAAACGTACTAGTAAAAAAAAATTAAGTTACGTTACGTTACACTACGAATCAAAATCAAGCAAAAATAAATTTAAATAAGAAATACGAATCAGATTTTTTTAAAGAAAGTAAACAAACATTTTAACTATAACTAAGTTCTAATCACATTCTGTATCACTTCATTACAAACTAAAACGGAAATTTAGTTGATTTAGGTATTTTTTTCCTCTCGTTACCACAATAAGATGTGCCGTTAATACACGGTATTCAATGGAACGTTTTATCCCAAGCCTCGGTGCCTTGTATTTCACTATAGTACTGTGTAATTTTGTAATCCAGGGTGAATGTTGTAATATTGTTTTTACTTATAAAAGATTATAAAATAAATTTTATAACTTTAAATAAAAAATATTAAAAGAGGCCCCGCTACTAGCCAGTCCACAGAGTATATAAAGACAATATATACCTGGGCTTTTTGTTGGTATTCCGAAAACTTATCCACTCAACAATAGTTAAAAAATACAGATTTGGGACTTGGACTGTAACCAATTTACCCAAAAAAAAAATTCGTATCACCAATCACCATAGACAATTTAATAATTTAAAAATTAAATCAATGTTTAATTAACCTGGGCTTTTTGTTGGTATTCCGAAAACTTATCCACTCAACAACAATAGTTAAAAAATACAGATTTGGGACTTGGACTGTAACCAATTTACCCAAAAAAAAAATTCGTATCACCAATCACCATACACAATTTAATAATTTAAAAATTAAATCAATGTTTAATTTTTATATTTGGGTGTGGTTCCGTAATCACAGCACTACTTAATTTAAATTATGTACCACTGACCGCGGTGGCCTCTTATGTGAATTGATTTAATAAATATTTTTTTTTCCTGTGCAGTACCAATGATTTGTGTTCGTATGTATGTTTATAATCGGCGCGTATTGTAATTAATACTTTGTATGCAGATTCGTACTATATACTAATACGTTGCACCCAGACATACTACATTTATATGCATATTACTTCTTCGTAATTAAAAAAAAATCGGATGATACAATCATATTTTGGGCATTTAAATGTGTACATAGTTATGTAAAAGAACCAATACAATTACCCGCTCCATTTATAATTCTTGCGCCAAAATATGTTTTTGTACTCTTAAGTTAATCTACACCAACTTTTAAGCGCTACGTAGTACCACAATAAAAAAAAATTCAACATTAGCATAATAAAGGGATGTGTACCGGTCGTTAACCTTTTGATGCAGCGCAAAAAGAAAAATGTTTAACTTAGAAATATCATTTCATTACAGGGCAGATTCGATTGATCAGAGTTTTATTGAAGCTCAATCGAAGCTGAGTTAACTATGAAGAATATTCCGATAAGAGTATATTAGCATTAACACTTAATATCTTTGGCATGGAAATTTCCCATAAACTTTCCATTCATATCTTCACACCTATATATTACGTTGCCTACTTTACTAATAATTCGAGCAGCTAAAAATTTGGGAGCTAGTTTGGCGGAAAATTGCTTACTAGAATCGCTCAAATAGTGTTGACGAACGAAGATTATCTGCCCCGGTTTGTACTCGACTGGTCTAGTTCTTAAATTGTACCGTTTAGAGTAGTTGTCGTAGGCCATTTTGAGATTAGCTTTCACTTTTGAGTGAATAATATTTAATCTATCACTCAATGGCAATAATTCAACTTCATTTTCAGAAGCACAGTTTAACTTTCTGAGGAGTTTATATGAATCACCAGTAGTCACCATACCAAACAAAATGAAGTAAGGTGAAAACTGGGTAGATTGGTGTACTGACGCTCGCAATGCGGATCCAATCTCACCAATTTTGTCATCCCAATTTCGATGATCGTCTTTAATATCTTCCGTCTTTCTGATTCATTTGCCTGGGGAGAGTATAACGCCGTAAACGAATGAGTAACATTAAATTCGGTTAAAAGTTTTTCAAAAATTTTACTTTTAAATTGGGTACCATTATCACTTACCAGAGTTTCGGGTGTGCCAAATGTTAAAAAGACATTATTTTTTAAGAATGCCACAATTTTAGGAGTTGTGGCCGATCGTAGCGGTTGTAAAAGGACAAATTTAGAAAATTGGTCAACTACCACAAAAAGATAAGTGTTGCCATCTTTTGAACGTGGATATGGTCCCATGAAATCCACAAATATACGTTGCCAGGGTCGATCGGCTAGATGCAAATTTCCCATAGGTGGTTTAGATAGGAGATTACTGCTTTTGTTGGCTTTGCAAGACACACATCTAGAAATATATTCGTGAACTTGCGATCGCATTTTTGGCCAGAAATAGTACCGTCTCAATCTATCAAGGGTTTTCTTAATTCCTCCATGCGCACCTGTAGCCACATCATGCTCTTCGTATATCAATTTTTCGGTCAATTGTCCCGGAATCCACACCTTCCACACAGGCAGATCAGTCAATGATTCGTTTAATTTTGGTTCAATTCTAATAAGGATCCGATTACTGTTGATCATAAAATTTGGATAATTTTCAGGGCTGGACAAAATTTGGTCACGGAACTTTGAATATTCAGGATCCTCAAAATCGTTGGAATCCAAATCAATAGAATTAATTAGCAGAGGCCAGTCTCCATTCATTTCTTCGACAGTGTCACAGTATACTCGTGAAAGAGCATCTGGCACCACATTTCTAGTCCCTTTTTCATGCTCAATTGTAAAATTATAGCCCTGGAACTTGAGGCTCCACCTTGCGAGGCGGCCACTCAGGTCCTTCTGCGACATGAGCCATTTCAGACTCGAATGGTCCGTGATTATTTTAAAGGCGAACCCCTCAATGTACGGTCTAAATTTTTTAATACTGATTATCGCGGCCAAACACTCGAGTTCTGAAATTGAATAATTTTTCTGTGCTGAATTCAATTTCTTAGAAACAAATGCTATAGGTCTCTCCTGCCCATCCTCTGTATACTGGAATAAAACACCACCAACTCCTGACGTACTGGCATCACAACGAATAGCAAAGGGTTTCGTGTAGTCCGGGTTGGTGAGCACAGGTGCATTGGTAAGATGGAATTTTAGCTTATCGAAAGCACTTTGAGCCTGATCAGTCCATTTGAATTTAGTTCCCTTTTTCAAAAGATCGGTGATAGGGGCAGTTATGGTGGCATAATTAAAGATAAAACGCTGATACCAACCAGTCATACCCAATAGGCGACGTATCTGCTTAGTTGATGTGGGTACCGGAAATTCAAGAATCGCTTCAATCTTGCCCGGATCAGTTTTTAGGCCACCATCACCCACTATGTATCCAAGATATTTTAGTTCTCGCATCACAAACCGAGATTTTCCCACATTTATTGTAAGTCCCGCGTTCTTTAACCATATTGAGACAAGTCTTAACAGTTGGAAGTGTTCTTGAATGGTGGCCGAAATTACCAATAAATCGTCTAAGTAGACGAAGATACGGTCGTGGTACTCATGTGGTATTACTTTCGTCATCAACCTTGACATGGTTTGTGGGGAGTTACAGAGACCAAAGGGCATCACACAGAATTGATACAAAGGCCTACCTGGCACAGAGAAAGCAGTTTTTTCGCGAGAATTTTTCTCAAGCGAAATTTGCCAGAAGGCATCTTTGAGATCAATTCCGGTGATGAACCTAGTCTCTGATAACCTGCCCAACAAACCATCAATAATTGGAAGAGGAAAGGCGTCCTTTTTTGTAAGCGAGTTTACTTTTCGGGAGTCAAGGCAAAGTCTGACTTTCCCGTTTTGTTTTCTGACCAGAACTACTGGAGAGGACCAAGCGCTTTTGCTTTCCTCGATAACCCCCATATTTATCATCCGATCTAGTTCACTGTAGATTAGTTTCTGGATGGCTGGCGAAACTGGATAATGACGTTGTTTTACTGGTAAGTTATCGCCCACGTCAATTTCGTGCTCTAACAGATGGGTTTTACCAAGCCCTTGCTTATCAAAAGACGGAAAAGAATTTTTAATAAGCTCTAGCTCTTGATTTAGCTCGCCTGTGAGGACATGTTCTTTATTGTCTGATTCAGTGGTCTTAGTTAAGCTATTAATAACCAAAGGTGCGATGGAAAACGCCTGCCAAAAGTTTATGCCTAAGTAAAGTTGTACTTCCAAACTTGGAGCAATGTACAATCTTATCAACTTTGTGGTACCATTATATGTGATTGGCTGATCGATAAAGCCAAGAATTTTATTTTTAGATCCATCGGCTGTCTTCACGTAAGAAGTGAACTTATTAATCAAAACTCCAGCTCTATTTAAAAGCACTTCAGCCCCTCTTCCTAAGACACTGATAGATGCTCCGCTATCCAGTAATCCGAGAAGAGTTTTTCCGAAAATAGTTATATTTACATGCGGACGCGGGTCAGCCTTATCAAAGATAATGGTACTTGCACAAAGTTGATGGTTATTTTTACGCTTTTTCCAATAAATACGGATTCGAAGAAGCCGTTTAGGTACATCGGAGAGTTTGTTTATCTGCGAAATTGGTTCGAAACAATTTTCTTCAGTTTGTGTGGTAATATCCTGGTAGTTTGTGACGTTCGATATATTAGCGTTGGAGGTAGTGTGCGGTGTAGAATTTAATTGATTAGTTGTTATTATTATTTCGTGTCCTTTTTGACATCCGGAGTCGGAATTGTCATATTCGGGTTTGAAACAGTATTTACCGGACGCAAGGTACCCGATTTGTTCGCGCCCGGAGGACGGTTTCCCAAAAATTTTGACTGACAAAATAAACAATTTGGCTTAATTATATCAGGTTTCCCGCACCCAAAGCAGAATATTTTCTGGAGAGGAATGGGACAGTCTTGATAACGGTGGGCCAAATCTTGGCAATTCCAGCAAATTAGAAAATTTGCTGGCTTTTCGGATGCTCTCTCACCTATTACTGTTTTTGGTAAATATTGTTTACTAACCCCAAATGCTTCCAAATTTGCATGAGTACCGGATGATTCCGCCGGTTGGGGAATTGGTACTGGAATCGCCTCGATATCTACATTGTTTAGGTTTATTTCACTGATGTTTGGAGTTCTTCGAAATTTTAGTTCCGTCAGTTGTCGGGGATCATGCCCAGAGTTTAGCCAAAGCTTTTCGTAACGTTGACATATGATTCGAAGTTCGTCTATCGATCTGATAGTAGAAGATAGAGTGGCACTCTGTAATGCTGGATCCATATTATCCCGGATAATCTCTAAAAATTCACTGTCATGAAACCCACTTTGTAACCGGCTGTTAAGGCACTCCATTTCGAGAAGGTACTCATGAAACGTTTCACGGTTTTTCTGTTTCCGAGTTTCGATTACTCGACGCATTTCGCGATCAGTAATGTGGCTACGAAATCGGCTCAACATAGCTTCTCGAATGACAACATAATTTGCATTAGGAGTTTTTTTCAAATAAGACCAAAACCATTTTTCGGCCGCACCTTTTAAAAATCGTGGTAAAAACGATTCCAGATCAACGAAGGACACCCTGTCTCTTCGAGCATAAGATTCCAACCGGAAAACGAAATCCGTAACATCCATGTCATTTGGAGCCCCCGAAAATGTAATATTCCATTTAGGATTGTAGTGATTATAAGGAGTATTAAAAGGTACGATATTCTGAAAATGATATGGCGTAGTCACTCCTGAAGTAACGATACTAACTTGGGGTACCGCAATCGGTTCTAGGTAGGGATTTGAATATGTTACCTGCGTAGGTTTGCTTCTCCCTGGTATTGACGGAGTACTATACATATTGCTAACTGTAACCATATTAGATACATTTCCTAAAGGGTTAAATTGCTGTGGTGGAAGTTGCTTAAATTCTGTTCCTCCCGTTGCACCAGGAAAAGACCAAGATGCGCTGTTCCTGTCTTTTGGAGCCAATAACGCATTCGATTTTTTTTGGAGAGGAATGAGGCGAAATATATTGTGGAGGTTGATCAACCTTTAAGTCCCGCGTATTTAATTGCAAATTAAAATCGAGCCTGTCCGGATTCGTCAAAGATAAATCCGACTGGCTAGTGTTTAACTGCACTGCTATATTTTGTTCACATAATGCATGGTTTCTACTCCATTTTGCCCTAACTTGGTCAACTTCTGTATCTTGAGTAAAACAACCTCTCAATCTCGATGTTCTGTCTAACCAATGACGAATTCGATAATTTAATACCTTCAGTTTTTCAAGATTATCCGCTTCACTAATGTATTTTTGGAATGAGGTGGCTGCTTCACAACAAAGTTTGAACTCAGTTTGTAAGTCTGAGCCGTGGGGTTTAGAAGGCTTGAAGGAAGGATTGTCTTCTTCTTCTTCGATTTGAATTTGTAACTTATCTAGCCAATCAGTATCCTTCACCTCAATATTTCTAATTTGAAGTTCTACTTGGATTTCTTGGTCAGTTAAGGCTTCTAAATACCGTGACTTCATGGTAACTTGTTTTTATGTAATTCAAAAAAAAAATTAAAAACGAGCAACAAATAGTTCCAACTAACAAATACGTTCAAATTGATTTTATAATATTAAAGTTTCGATTAATCGTAATTATCAATCTTCAATGCTAAATGTAAATATACATAAATTTAATCTTATATTTCAGAATTGTGTGTATATCAATTTATAATTAGTATCATATAGTAATTATTACTGGTGTGGACTTTCCGATGAGGCTGATCGAAACAAAAAAAAAATTAAAATAATTAATTAATTGCAACATGAATTAACTGTTCAATCAAACCCTCTGTGGAACCAAATACTCACCGGCAACGAGGTAGACGGAATCACCGCTATTCAATCGTATCAAATGAGCAATGGCCTTCTAACAGATACGTAAAATTTAAAACAGGAAATTCATAAAAATGACAAACGAAAAAAAAAAAAAAATGTATGGTTTTATGAATTAGCTAATCAACCAAACCATTCGCGAAACCTATTACTCACTGCCACGAGGTACACGGAATCACCGCTATTTCATCGTACCCAATGGGTAGTGGCTCTCGAACGAATGATTTAAATTTGAAGAAGAAAATTCATTAAAAGTGAAACTTGAAAAAAAAAATTTACGGTTAAGAAATAAAAATAATAACTTTAAACATCTGCTTGTCAATTGATAAGAGAATGTACTCGAATGTATTTTTGAGGTCAATCGATTCACAATTATTCTATCAAAAACAAAACATTCAAGGCCAATAGTCGATCTTATTACTTGAAAGCAGACATGAACTGGCAAAAAAAAAAAATATTTCAACCGCTTAAAAAAATTTAGTGGCGGTTACTGAAACGTTTGACGATTAGGAGTGAAGCTCCTCGGATGCTTTGGATAATTGACCTTTTCAGGTCCCTGTTTCGGCGCCATTTTGTAATGACCGTCCAAATGTGCTTCCCAGAAAATTAACCCTCTCAAACGCCTTGTACAATATATTGTACATCAACTTTCATCGCTTCGACCAACCGTAATTTTTAATTTTTGTCTCATTTCTCTTGTGCGATCGTTCTCTTATGTATTTATGTTCACACTACAGTTTTATGAGCAATGCCATATCATAGCAGTGCATAATTGTGCTACGTATTTTATTTTTGGAAGAAAGTCAATTTTAAATGGCGTTTGAAAGGGTTAACGGGTGTGCTCATTTCGGCTCGGGAGGGTTACTTATTTGCACATTTGTATGATGGGTCATTGAACAAATCATTACTCTGGGAAAATTTATTCAGTCAGCCCCATCTTCTTTCTCACACCAGTAATAATAACACAAAAATTTTAGAGAACCATATTACCAAAACAAAATTTTATTGACAAATAAATTCATTAAAGCAAATTTAGAAAATTTTTGAATTTGTTAACTTTAATTCACTTTGTTAACCATTTAAATAATCCTTATTAATAATGCGTAAGGTTACAGTAGATAAATATAGTAAAGAAATTATAATTGCGAACAGTGTGCGAAGCCAAAACATAAATATATAAAGAATATAATGAAATAACTCACCCATAAGCGTCCGCAGGTACCTTTGGTCTCTTATGACTGGAACAGCTGAAAATCTAAAATGTTTTAGCGCCTATCACACTTTCGCTACAAACGTACTAGTAAAAAAAAATTAAGTTACGTTACGTTACACTACGAATCAAAATCAAGCAAAAATAAATTTAAATAAGAAATACGAATCAGATTTTTTTAAAGAAAGTAAACAAACATTTTAACTATAACTAAGTTCTAATCACATTCTGTATCACTTCATTACAAACTAAAACGGAAATTTAGTTGATTTAGGTATTTTTTTCCTCTCGTTACCACAATAAGATGTGCCGTTAATACACGGTATCCAATGGAACGTTTTATCCCAAGCCTCGGTGCCTTGTATTTCACTATAGTACTGTGTAATTTTGTAATCCAGGGTGAATGTTGTAATATTGTTTTTACTTATAAAAGATTATAAAATAAATTTTATAACTTTAAATAAAAAATATTAAAAGAGGCCCCGCTACTAGCCAGTCCACAGAGTATATAAAGACAATATATACCTGGGCTTTTTGTTGGTATTCCGAAAACTTATCCACTCAACAATAGTTAAAAAATACAGATTTGGGACTTGGACTGTAACCAATTTACCCAAAAAAAAAATTCGTATCACCAATCACCATACACAATTTAATAATTTAAAAATTAAATCAATGTTTAATTTTTATATTTGGGTGTGGTTCCGTAATCACAGCACTACTTAATTTAAATTATGTACCACTGACCGCGGTGGCCTCTTATGTGAACTGATTTAATAAATATTTTTTTTTCCTGTGCAGTACCAATGATTTGTGTTCGTATGTATGTTTATAATCGGCGCGTATTGTAATTAATACTTTGTATGCAGATTCGTACTATATACTAATACGTTGCACCCAGACATACTACATTTATATGCATATTACTTCTTCGTAATTAAAAAAAAATCGGATGATACAATCATATTTTGGGCATTTAAATGTGTACATAGTTATGTAAAAGAACCAATACAATTACCCGCTCCATTTAGAATTCTTGCGCCAAAATATGTTTTTGTACTCTTAACTTAATCTACACCAACTTTTAAGCGCTACGTAGTACCACAATAAAAAAAAATTCAACATTAGCATAATAAAGGGATGTGTACCGGTCGTTAACCTTTTGATGCGGCGCAAAAAGAAAAATGTTTAACTTAGAAATATCATTTCATTACAATATCTTGGGTCTACACCATCCTATGGAATTCTCCAGTTTTGGGTCAGTGAATTTAAACGTGGTTGTTAATAGTGGATTTAAAAGCGGTGACAATACCCAGATTTGAGTAAAAAATCCATGATATTGTATTGAGTGATCGTAAAGTGTAGTCGAGTGGGATTGTTGACATCGTAAATATTTCATATGAAATATAGGTGCCGAGTTCATTATCACTACCGTCAATAACCAGTAGCTAAACCTCTTCACAGCAATGTTTGGAAGAAAAATGCTGGAAAATCGTTAGATGAAGGGTATTGAGTTAAACGCGATTATAGTGAAGATTAAATAAAAGTATTGCCAACAAAAATGGCGTTTTATTATCAATACAGGATACTTTTGGTCCACGAAGAATTTTGCAAAGAAATCAATAGTATGTAGAGTTTTAACTTGTAAAACGCCAGGCCCGTTGACATGTAACCCCATACAAAATGTTTATCAATCTATAAGTTTCACTTATAGAAATTCACCATCTATCATCACCATAACCAAGACAGCTGTGTGAACCATTATTTTATGCATTTTCACGACATTTCTCAACAAAGTTGTTCGGTAGATACTTGACCCTGAGTGTCGGGCTGTGTAAAAGATAAGTAAGTAAAAAATTATTCGTTTGAGTTTGCAGAAAATTCAGCTGGGACTTTTGTATATCGCAGCAAACTTAATATAAAGGTTATAAAATAGTGCATACATAATACAAATGTATTGTTATTTGTTTTTTGTACATTTTAATTTACGTTATTTTGCACAAAAAAACCAACAAAATATAATTTGCCATTTGCACCTTGAATACATAATGCATAACAAATTTCATTGGATTTTTTAAATAATTAACTACAATACATTATTGTAATTTTCTTTGATAATTCTAAATATAGTTTACAACCTTAAAAATAAATATTACAATTCAGTTTTTAACCAACCAGCACATAATAATATTCATTTAATTGTTATATCCACCGTAAAATAAAATAATATCCATTAATATTTTGTAGAATTAAATATCTCATTCTTTTTTTTGCTGTCTTTTAAATTATATATTATGCAAATTTTATTACAATATGCCAAAACCACAAAAACATAAAAAAAAAACAAAAACAAAAAAATAAATTTTTTATTTGATAATTCGGTTTTTTTAAATTTTTATTTTATTGTTCAAATGAAAAAATTGCAATAAATTTTTGTTTAAAATTTTTTACAAGTTTTTTTTTTTATTATTACTATTTTTTTAACGAATGTATTTGTTCGAGTGGTAATTGTTAAATTTAATAATGGATCATTAAAATAAACAACACAGTCGAATATTAAATATGAGTTCGGAAAACCATACAATAAAAAAAAAATGGTTTGTTTTATGTAAAATATTGACTATATCATAATAATGATGTTACTCTGGTGTGACGGCATTGCAACTTGAAATGGATAAAATATTATTTTTTATTAATTTAATTTAATAATTTTTGTCATTTTAATATGTTTTCTATTGTTTTGTTAACATGAGTCACGACAATTTTGTTGGATGACATGATTGTAACTCTACGTACATTTCTCATTGGTAATTAATTTACTTAATAAAATGCAATTATGTATAGTGTGTATTAATGATGTTTGCTTACGAAAGTTATTTTCATATTGTTTGACATCGTTTTAAAATTATACACCTACGTTTACACAAATGTTTAATGATGACCACCTTAAAAGCATCACAAACAAATTTGTCTTAAGCGTTTTTTATTTTTTGAAAATTGTAAATATAGGTGTTAAAATTAATTGATTTGAGCTTTGCTTAGTCAATTAGTTTGTATTTGTTTATTATAATTAAGGTATGTCGGCACTCAACAATGTTGTAAAAATCTAATAGTGAACACATTTTTAGGCTGTCTTTATGATAATTTAGGATAAACCTATCAAAAACTCTGTTGACTTATGGCGACTTATGTATAGAGATGTGCAGATTCGGTACTTTTGCGTAATCACGAGTACTCGTTACTTCTAAGTAAACACTCTTTACATTTCATTCGTTACAAAGTAATCAGTACGAAACGATACGGATATTTATTTCTACCTAATACTTCAGTAATTTTATGTTACGTTTTTAACTACAAATTTATGTAGTTTATGTTTATTTAAAAAAATTATCAGATAGGTAATGATAAAATAAAAAGAAAATAACTCATTCGACTTACAAAAAAGGTTAATAAAATACAATAAATATGTACATTTTACGGTTACTGAGACTAGACTAGTAACAATTATTTAAAAATCTAAATAGCAGTATAGCACACGAAGTCAATTAAAAATTGTTGATAAGCGTTTAGAAAAATTATTTTTTCAAAATTTTCGAATTTTAACCTACTTCGCCTTTCAGTCAAAATCTGCCATTTTTTAGAGAATATTCTCTCTGATGGCACCGAAGTAGCGGCTATTGATAATTGCTTTCTGGCTAATTTCGCTAGTTAAGGGTTATCATATTCTTTCGACTGCCACCACTTTAAGGGATCTTCCTTTCTATTTACATCCGGTTCTTCAGAGTCCTGGCGTATCTCTATAATAGCAGAAGATTTTACCGTTGCAATTGTTTGATTTATTAGTGTTACTTTTGACCAACACTTGACCAACTGCAGGTAAATAAGAATCGAATTGGTTTCTTAATAAATCGATCACATTTGCTAAGACTGAATCTTTCGCTTTATTGTGCGCAATTGGGTTAGAAAACGCTGGTTTTTTAAATCTCGAATAGAATAACGTGGGCATCATTAAATTCATTCGATACTGTCGAATCTCTTGTGTATTCCGGATAATAAAGCATCGTACAAAGTTCCACCGCAAGCACTGTGAATACCAGTTTTAATTTTAAGAAGAGCTCGAGTAGGGCCAATAAAAAAGGCAATTACTTTAGAAACGGATACTTGTTGGTCTGCACTCAGCTCAACCGTAATCATTTCAAATGGTTCGAGTAAGCGGCATAATTCAGACAAAACAGCATATTCGTCCATATTTAGCTTGTCAAGAACGTCCAATGCAGCATTTACATTCCTTAAGGAGCCCATCCGTTGGAGCATGTAGAATGTTGAATTCCATCTCGTCGAAACATCATTTTTTAATTTTAATTCTTCGGTTGAAAAATTCAATAATTGCCTTTGCCTTTATATGAATTGGCTTAATTAATTTAATTGCATCTTGCACCAACACAACCAAATTAATGGTGTGGGCAACACATGGCAAATGATTTAACTTCGTTAATTTACATGCTGCAACGACATTTGCTTCCTTATCTGTAACGAGTTCAGTATATTCTTTATTACTTATGCTCCATTTGAGTAGCAGTTCTTCAATTTTTAATTTAATATATTCCGCTGTACGTCTTTATGTAAACAAGAAAACACCCCAAAAGTACTAATTTTTGAAACCAATTGGAATCAATTAAATGGCCAGTAATGGACATATACGATTCGGTCATACAACTAGTCCACATATCCGTCGTTATTGTTACTCGTACATACTCAGCTGAATGCAAAATATTTTGGATACTTGAAATAGAACTGTGGTAAAATGATGGTAATAGTTGTCTACTTAGAGTAAACGGTACAATGAGTAAACAATAGAAAACGGTTGCATGCCTTTCACAGTCATTTTGAGGACTAAGTCATTTAATCTCTTTTGACGAGAAATTGATAGGGGGCGAGTAACATACTGATTCATACCCAGCTGTTTTGTGGGATTTACAAAACGGTCGGATTTGTTTCATTAGGTTCTGTTGAATTAGTAGCTGTTGCAGTTGTACTAAATTTGTAGATGTAGTAAAGGTAGATGGTAAAATACATACAAATGACGCTACGTTTACATACGATTCATAATATTTAAAACTAACTTAACAAGATTTTTCAGAAGCTGCCAGTTTATCAAACAACTAATTTTTTTTATAAATTAAACAAATTTTTATTTGGGTTAGGGCTCTTTTTTATTTCTTTTAAACTAATTAAAGCTTTAGCTTTCGAACCCTATTCGGATTCATTTTCAAAAGCGTAATGAAAAATATAACAAAAAATTTTTTTTTTATACATAAATCAAAAAATAAAAAATAAAGCAATCACAAATTTTTATTAAAACCGACTTTTCATGGAAACGCACCGCTATGTAATTTTCGAAAAAAAAACTTTGCTAAGGCGCTTTCATGTAAAAAAGGTTGTACATTTGAATAAAAATAAAATTGCATGAGGCAAAAAACAAATTAGATGAACAAATCATATGAGTTGCCAATATAAGCATAATCTTCAACGACATTGATTGAATTTGTACTTGATTTAATTTGTAACATTTCCAAAATCGATCTTTTTCTAAAATTTTTTTGTTTCTCGAGAATTTTTATGTTATCTAAACTGATTTGATCTTTATTTATGTCACTTTTGTGTTGGTAAAATCTTTTCTCTAGAAACTGTTTCGTCTGTCCTATGTGTAACGTTGCAACTACATTGTACCTGATAAACAACGTTTGATTGCTTCTTTAAAGGTGTGTTATTTTTAATTTTAGAAAACACAGTTGTTGTTTAAGCTTGTGGGTGCACGTCCTATAATTTTAAAGTTATAATTTTTGAAAAGATTTTTGATTTTTTCGTAAAGATTTTTAACGTAGGGAATGGCCAAATAATTAGTGGTTTCATTTATTGATCGAGAAATAACATTTTTTTGTTTCCAAATTATGTGGTTGTAAAAACTAGCCGATAAATGTTTTCCGTTTTCCGAAATAAAAATACACAACTATTTTTTTAACTTTGTACTCACAATTGATATAAATTTTATTTATTTTTAATATCTTGAATTGTTTACATGTTTGTTAAATCCTATTTGTTGACTATCTTTTTAAAATTATATTAATTCACCGAGAAAACACAGAAAATCTAGGATAATTTTTGTGCTGTCATTTATTTTGTTTTCGATTAATTTATACCGCCCGACCGATCTAGTGAGTTTTATTCTGAAGTTGTCTACGCTTTCTCCGTGTTTTTATACAATTTTTTAACAACAACAAAAAAGAAAGAAGAGAAAACAAACAGGCCTTTTTTTTACTATTAATTTTCACTTTAGTGGAGTTGATGTAATTATGAGTTGTACCAAATAGGATCGTGTTCTTTATTTATTGAAATGAACCGCGTTAATTAATACATACATTAAAAATTCATCAACACCACATCGTGTTACAATTTTCTTTGATTTACGCTGATCCAACAGTGGTTTACCAATTTTTCCGGAAACTGATTGCGAAATAATGTATTTTTAGAATTTTTAGATTTTTATTGTAAAATTTAGTATCGGAAAGTTTCAGAATTTTTTGGGTCAGAATTTTAATGGTGTTAATTTTATAATTGTTGGGAAGCCAAGAATGAAAATTTAAATATCTGCCAGACCAAATTAAAATATCTACTTCTTTTTCTAAGGTAAATTTTATTCTGTCGTTTTTCGAATTCAATTTTTCCAAAAATGAATCAATTTTATGTATTGGTATTGCCGTAATTATATCGTCCACGTATCTGAAGTAAAATAATGGTTGAAAATCTAAAGAATTTAGAACCGAATTTTCCAAATTTTCCGTTACCAAATTTGCTATGATAGGACTTATTGGTGAGCCCATAGGTGTGCCGAAAATTTGTTTATAAATTTTGTTATCAAAAGAAAAATCAGAATTGTTCAAAACTATATCTAAAGCCGTAAAAAATTGTATTTTAGTTAATTTTGATTTAGCATTTTTCTTTATATTTCTCCAATTTTGAAAACCAATTTGCCTATCGACGTTGGTAAACAAAGAGATAACGTCTAAAGAGATTAACAGAAAATTTGGAGGGATCGTAACATTACTAATTTTATTTTTGAAATCTTCAGAATTTTGTATGTAAGAATTTGTCCTTCCTATATTAGGTTTTAGAATATTACCCAAAAATAATGCTAATGAATATGTGGGGCCTTTCATGGAACTTACAATTGGTCTGTCTATTTGGTTTAAATTTGGTTTATGGATTTTTGGTAAACCGTATAATTTTGGAATCACTGTGGTGTAACACGTTAAATATTTTCTTGTTTTCACATCAATATTCCCATATTTCTCCCATTCAATTTATTTTCGTCTGGATTGGTGTCGATAAGTCTCTAACAATTTGTAGGTAAGTGGAACCGTCATTTAATAAACCGTACATTTTTTCCAAATAGTTTGTTCGTAAAGTTACAACCGTTACGTTACCCTTGTCGGCCTGTGTGACCATAATCCCTGGATTGTCTTTTAGAAAAGTCTTAGTTTGTTTGACATATGTTAAAATTATTTTTTCGACTGGTTTAATTGATAAATATATTGGCTCATAAAAATAAAAAAAATAATTTTTTTTAATTTGAATTTATATAATTTTATAATTTATTTAAACTTTAAACGGCTAAATATTGCTAAAAAACATTACACCCAGTGCCAAAAAAATGTGCGATTTGAAATTTAAAGGAAAATATTTGAAAAGATGTTATTTGCTTTATGAATAAGGAACAAATATTTTATATATTTTTAATAAATATTTTTGTATTCGGATGTTTTAAACCAACCAAACTATGAGCAGCGGATATTTCCTAGGATTATCGTATAAATGTTGCGTATATTTCAAATGATTATTTAAACAAAAATAAAAATTTACAAAACAATTTATTTATAAAAATTGTTAGTTTTATTAAAGTTAAGCATAAACATGATTAAAAATATATAAAAAAACAAAACACAAAAATTCTATAAAAGGTTCTTCACCAATGAAATTACTATTTAGTGGGCCTTCCCTTGGCTTTGATGACATCCTTAATCCGAGCTGGCGTGATAGAATCATATAATTTCTGCAAATATTCTGTTGAAATTTCTTCGAACCATACTTTGCATTGCAATATTGTAAGGCGTGATATGTGAAATGGAGTCGAATCATCTTCAAATCTTGAATTTGTAATATTTTGTGTCAGATCCTCAATGTTCAGCACGACGCAGGTTCCCACAATTTTTTTGTATTTTACTCCATTTACAGAACTTTCTAGAAAGTGAATGGACCCCATCCCAAAAGCTGTCATGGATCCCCAGATCATAACGTATAGAGAATATTTTAATGTTGGCAAAACGCATCCTTCCGTCGGGCCCAAATAAATTAAATTTGGACTCGTCCGAAAATCCTTCTTTATGGTAAGGAGCGGTTTTTTCGCCGGTCGACAAGCGTTCAGACCTAGTTCGTTTAACCTTCTCTGTACAGTATCTACGAACCAAAATTAAGCCGTTAGTTGTTGCTAAAAGATCTCTTCTTAGCTCAGCAGCAGCATTGAATCTGTGCCTTACCGTTAATCGGTTTAATACTCGATCTAAGCGATCGGAGGTCAGTCTTTCTTGCAATTGTTGGGTTTTCACAATATTGCATTCAATACAATTGATTATTTCCGCTATTTTCACATTTGTGTACTTTTTTAGCATGAAATTGCAAAATTTTTGGTTTTTCGTCAATATTTAGTTTACAACGACCCATTGTAAAATTTACTCTTTGATGGCTTAACTGGAACTAACTAATATTTATCGCGATTACCACTATAAATTATTTCACAACAATTGAAATATCAAAGAAAAATAAATGAGCGCAAAAAACAAAAAGAAAATAAATAAGAAAAGAGCGAAAAAACAAAAACTCAGAATAAACAAAAGAGACAAAGTGAAAGTAAACCAATTTGCACATTTTTATGGTGCTGGGTGTGCTATACATATACATACATGCAATATACATATGCTACCAAACCACCAAGAACAAACGTCACACAGTGTGGCCGATTCCAAAAAAGCTGGCCAAAAGTCAAAAACTCAAGTAAATTATCTCAAAAGCTGCACTCAGAGGTTTTTTTGGTCGCTGATTACAAAACTGCAGTCAGAGTTGAACAATTAAACCACCTTCCTCCTATATTGACAACCCATATTCAAGCCTGTATGTCATATTACAATCAAAATTATTTAATAATAATAATAATCTTATTTATTTATTGTACTTTAACAATAATTTAGTATTAAAAGGAAAAACACAGATGGAAACAGAGTAAACGGAACAAAAGAACAAAAAAAAAAAAAAAAAAAAAATGAAGCTCCTTCCATTAGGCAGAATTTAATAAACTACGTATTGCCCATAAATCACGCCACTCCAAAAATTTTGACTTAAATAATTTGGCCGATCCTAAACTCTTAATTTCCAATGGAATTGAATTCCAAAGAGAAACTCCCCTAACGTAAAAGGATTTGTTTAGCGACCTACAACTATTTTTGGCCGGAATCAGGCGGAAGTTTGAGGAATGAGACCTGCTAAAAAGTAACTTCCTATAAAGATAACAAGGCTTCTTAGCTTTGAGAAGTTTAAAAATAAAAAGACAAACGCGAAATTCGAAAAAGGTAGATAAACTACATCCTAAAACAAGGCTAGAGTAGGCAGAAATATGATCGAATTTCCTAATACCAAAAATAAACCTAGTACATGCATTGAAACATCTTTGGAGAACGTTCATATTTTCCTGAAGCATACTGAATAAAACTACGTCACCATAAATAAAATGAGAAAAAAGATAAACAAAAACATTTTTTTCCTAAACTGACTATCAGAAAATCCTACTACTTTATACAAACAACTAAGCATACCCAAGACCCTCTTACCAGGGATGCTTTCCTAAGGTTCGCAGGAGTTCGCGCGAACCCTTTGATGCGAATGCTATGGTTCGTGCGAACCGGCTATTAACCTATCTTTTCCCGCTGTACCAATTTTGCCACAGAATCGCTTCCATGACATTTGTGAGAAATATTTTGAAGTAAGTAAACGTTTTTCTGTAGATAGGCCATGCCAAAGTATATTGAGGGATTTCCAATAATCAATATTTGGTCAATGTCAAAATAACGATTATATTAAGTTAGATTTCAAGTGTTTCCAAATTTTTCAAAATGGTGAAAATTTTCAGAAACTTGCAACTATAAAACGATAAATATATATCGCTCATTAAATACAACAACGTCATAAATCTCAAAAAAACCTCACTTCTAAATAAAACTATTTAAAACTTTGAATTACAATCATTCGGGTATCAAATAGCTACTCCTACTTTACAAAAATAATGTTGATCTATTTTGGTAAAACAACAGATACGAATTGTAACAGTTGAAAGTCATACAAATTGCATTCTCCTCTTTTTTGAGTTATGACGTTGTTGTATTCAATGAGCGATATGTTAAATATATTTTGATTGGAGTTTGTATTACAAACTTAAATTTGTATATTTCAAATATTCTGAAAAAAACAATAGAAGAAGAATTTATAACTGATTTTGGTAAATTTAGTACGTTTTTACTTCTTTATATACAATTTGAAAATTTTATCTAGTTTTCATTGCGAATGTAATTTTTAAATTCGTAGAAAACTGCAAAACAAAAAATAATAAAAATAAATGACTTGTTGCTTTGTCAAACACAGTTTTTGTATATTATTGGACAAGAGTAGACGAAAAGTTACGCACAAAAATTTATATATCAGTAAAAGCTGAATCTATTTCTTTTGCCAGTTATTACAATTAGTTGTTTTGTTTAGTTCAGTTTTATACATTTGTTAATTATTTTTCTAATAAAATTGAAGTTTCTTAAAAAATTGCGCAAGGTAAGTTCAATTAACCAATTTCATGTTTTAACTTACATAATATACTTTTTACACTTTCTGCCGTAGGCACTTGGCGAAACACACTTAATACACACATTTTAGTAGATACTCCTGATGATGGCCTAATAAGCCGAAATCGATCGAGTGATTTTTTAAACCTTTTGTAATTTTGCGAAATATTTAACAAGTGTTTTAAAAAAAAAAAAAAAATTTTAAAATGTGTGTATTACATAATATATTTTTCATCCCTCTTTTATTTTTCGAAGATGAAGAGACAAAATCCGTTAACTACATATTTCTCAAAAAAATTAAAAGAGGGAACATCAGTAAATGATGAAAGTAGTTCGTCCATACCAGCGATAGAAGCAGAAGCAGGTTTATCTGCTTTACAGGAACAAATATTAGAGATTTCGAGTTCCCAAAATAACGACACTAACAATTTACCAAGCTGTTGGAATGCGAGACAGTTGAAGGAGTTTAAAATGAAATATGATGGCCTATTTGTCAGCATTAAAAAATTGGGATGCGATTATTGTTTAAAAATGGAATCAAATTTAATATCTAATGAATGGAAAGAATGTAAAGTTACACCATCTGGCCAAAACAAAATAGTGCAACAAGCATCTTTAAGGAAAAAAATGAATAAACATTTTACATCAAGAGCACACATACTAGCTGTTGATACCAAAACCCTTGAAAAACAAACTTTTACGACATGTATCGATCAGATGAACGAGAAATTTATTAATTCTACTGCAAAAGTCTTCAACACTGTTTACAGCCTAGCGAAAAGAAACCGTCCGTTTTCAGACATAGAAAGTGAAATTGAGCTTCAAGTAAAGAACGGTATGGACATGGGAATTGGACTTCATTCTCGACATAGTTCAAGTAACATAGTAGAGCATATCGCGAAAGAAACTAAAAAAGAATTGTTCAGTTCAATTATTGAGAAGAATTTAAAAATTTGTACTATTATTGATGAAGCTTCCACCATTTCCAATAAATCAACGCTTATAGTTTTTATTAAAGTGGAATCTTTTACAGTAGAATTTTCAGAAATATCCCCAATAATATTCGTAGATATTGTGGAACTTGAAGCACAAGATGCGAAAACTATTTTCCAAAGTTTGCTGAGTGTATTGCTTGCTGTTGGATTTGATACAAATTATTTAAAACTTAATTTAATAGGATTTTGTTCTGACGGTGCTAGCGTAATGCTCGGTCGTAAATCTGGAGTCAGCGTACGAATAAAAGAAATTTTTCCAAATGTTATTATTTGGCACTGTCTCAATCACCGTCTCCAACTTGTTTTAGATAATTCCATAAAAGACATCAAGCAAGTTAATCATTTTAAAGGTTTCATGGGCAAACTGTAGAGTATTTTTCATCAATCTAATAAAAACCAAAAAGAACTAAATGATATTTCCCAGGAGCTTACTTTGGATATAATTAAAATTGGAAGAGTATTAGGACCAAGATGGGCAGCGTGCAGCCTAAGAGCTGCTCTTGCTGGATGGCGAAGCTATCCTGCTTTGTATAAGTTCTTTTCTTCTAACTCCAACCAGAAGTTGTCTGGAATAGCAAAACGATTACAAAACAAATATTTTCTAGTTGATTTAGCTCTAATGATTCACATCCTTCAGGAGTGCTCTCTACTATCCAATGCCCTTCAAGCTAGGAGTATAAATATTTGCAGAGGAAATCAACTGATTAAAAGAACAATTAGTGCTTTTCAAATTCTCAAAAACCGTCGCGGTAAATACGAAAAAAAAGTAGATGAAGTTATAAATTCCGAAGCATTCAAAAATATTATCTTCGTCGAAAACAGAATTTATGGAAATCTTCCCAGAGATTCCCTTATTGACAGCATCATAAACAATATGAAATTAAGATTGATGGATTCCTCTCAAGTAGAATCAAATAATAACAGAAATAATATTGATAACAGCAAAATTTATGAGCTAGCAAATTTGTTAGAGCCGAGCACTTGGAGAATTGAAAATATTGTAGTGCCGTGGTTAGAGGCCGAAGAGAATTTTGATGAATTCCGAAAAGTTTTTAATTTTGATATCGATAAGAATGATTTCCGTAATTATTTAGAAAATATAATAAGTAATGGTCATCAGGAAATTAGTAAAATTCCAGAAAACATGCAAAAGGCGAAAACTATCATTAATACGATTGCTGTTAGCAGTGCTGAAGCAGAACGAGGATTTTCATTGATGAATATCATAATTACTGATATAAGAGCCAGATTAAAAGTACAGAACGTATCAAATTTGATGACTTTAAATTTAATTGGTCGCCAATTGAAAACTTGGAACACAGTTCCCTATGTTACAAGTTGGTTGAGGAAACATAACTCGGCAAATGGTACCAGGGTGAAAAAATCCAAACCGAAAGAATATAGTGAAAATCAATTGGCTATTTGGAAATATTTAAAATAATATTAACTACTTTATAATAATAATATGGATTAATATATGAAATTTCACAATTTTTTGTTTTGTTAAGTTTTTGTTTATGTAAATAATTTTTTGTTTTTTAAAACTAATAAAAAAAATAAAAGTATAGTTTTCTAACAGTCATCGAATTATTTTTTTATTCTGTCCTATAGCATTTTTATTGCAAAGAAAAAACACAAGTAGTGTAGTAGAGTTGCTACTCTGCCAAATAATAATATTTCAATGGGAATATTAATATTTAAAAAATAAACAAAAATGTTAGAACCCCCCGATAAATTTTGGGAAAGCATCGCTGCCTCTTACTAATACTAACTAAATGGTCACCCCAAGAAAGAGTTTTATTAATAACTAACCCTAAATCTCTAACAGTATTTGAATACCTAATTTGCGAACCCTGCAGAAAAATACCAGGAAAGGACGAGGTGTCTAACGATTTTTTATAAATTATGATCGACTGAGATTTATTCGCATTTAAAACGAGCCTATTAGAGACCGACCAACTACATAGCAATATTACTTAAGTCTTCATTTATCAGAGAAATATTCCTATCAATAGAATCCTGATCTAAACTACTATTTTTATAAATTTGGACGTCATCAGCGAAAATATGAAATGAACAATGGTGAATAGAGGATTCTATGTCATTAATGTATATAGAAAACAATAGAGGACCCAGCACTGAACCCTGAGGACCGCCGGAAATTACAGGAAGGAAATCAGACAAAGAATTGTCGAAAAAAACTGCCTGAGAACGATTAGAAAGATAGTTAAAAATTAGTCTGGCAGCGGAAACCGAAAATCTAAACTGAGATAAGAGTTTGTTAAAAAGAATTCTGTGATTAATAGAATCAAAGGCCTTAGAAAAATCTAACAAAGTTAAAGAAGTCAATTCCCTATTATTCATATTACGCCTAATATCATCACATACATTTAATAATGCCGTAGAAGTGCTATGAAATTTTCTAAACCCAGATTGGAAGAAACTACTTAAACTATTGCTATTTAGATGCGATTGAATTTGAGTTTTAACAACTATCTCGAAAGCTTTAGAGAGAGAACTTAAAATGCTAATTGGCCTCAAATGGGATAGCTCTTAAATTAATATCATTTTCATGGTTATTTGGGCTTCTGATTACGAATGTAAAGTTAGAGTTGCAAACTATAGCCCTTTCGTCCCCTATTGACAACCTCTATTCGTGAAACAGCCAAATTTTGATGACAAAGATGCACCTCGCTCTGGCCGACCAATCATTGAAAAGTCGATGACTCGACAAATCAAACAAAAAATTGAAGAAGACCGACACATAAGCAGCCATAACATTGCTAAGGAACTAAATATCAAACACAAAACAATTTTAAACCATTTCCGTAAGGCTATACACGCAAAGAAGCTCGTTGGGTGCCGCAGGAATTGTCGATGAAAAAATTGATTAACCGAATTTCCATCAGCAAATTGCTACTGAAACGCAACGAAATTGACCCATTTTCAAAGTAAATCCTTACTGGCGATGAAAAATGGGTAAAATACGAGAATGTTGTTCGAAAAACATCATGGTCAAAGAAAGGTAAACCACTTAAGGTAAAGATTTTAAATTTAGTTATTACATCACGATTAATGCCAGTAATATTTGCTGTTATTTCACGTTGTTTTGGTTTATCGTTGGTCCAGTTTCTTCTCTAACCTTTTATGAAATTCAATTTTTCGATGCTTTCTTCTTTTCATTTTAATATTCACCACTTTAGTAGGTTTTTTATGTAATCGAGATCATATTATGCGAGCTTTAATATAAACTCCGTGTAGGTGCGATAGCCCATATAGTAGGTACCAATGTTCCAGTGTGACCTCTTATTTCTTCCACTGTTTAGCCAAAGGCGACTTTGTGGTTATTCAGATTCCTGGTGGTTATTGAAAACTTCAACAGCATCTTTCCAATTTACAAATGCAGTATTCACTAATTTTCCTAAAACTTGCGGACCACCATCTCCTTGGTACAATGAAAATAAAACGCAATATTTGCAAAAAGCACCATCAACTTGCTTTGAATACACCTACCAAATCCACCTTTTAAACCAGGAAAACTTAAATCTGAAATTTCTTTACCCACTTGAAGGGAAATTCTGACTCTTCAGGATACCAAACGCGATTAAAATTGTCAACCCTGTTTTCACTAAAATTCACATCTTTAACTAATTACTCATATCATATTCACTTATATTCGACATTAGCGGGCTAGAAGTTTGAGGTTGATTTGTTTCTTTTACCATCTAATCGCTGCAACAGGTATTATTTAGGATAGTTTCGATAACATCGTTAATTTGATTTTTTTTTTTGTAAAAATGAGGTTATTGTTGTGTTTACTAATTTTCGTTTTTTATCTCCAATTTTTTTAATATCAGTGTATCAGAGTAATTATGAAAATTTGACTAATGAAAAATATCTAAAATGATTTACTTATAATTCCCGAAAATTATGATTATTTTTGCAATATAAATGAACTATTTTAAATCGAATCATAACCGCACTAAGCAAAAAAAGTGCAAAATAAAACGTATATCAAGTCAAAATCAACACAAAAGCCGAGCTAAAAATATACATTGAGTGATATAAGTATTATGTGTGTGGTTTTCTTTTTGCCAAAAAAACTAAAAACACGTGGGTGGCCTTCTCTACGGGGGTCAGTACTGGACCACTAAAGCCAAAAATTGTGGTTAAAAATATTTAAAAACTATAGGTTGGATTTGTTTAGTGTTAATACATTTACCCTAAATCCAGTAAAAAACATGGAAAAATCAAAATTCAAAATGTCAATCTTTTTATCTGTCTTTGAATCATTTCAAAACAACTTTTGAATCCAGTCGTATTGAGGGGTAAAAATTTGACTTATTCTTACTATTAGAATGTTTACTTCCGAACAGCCTTTGATTTTTATTTGTTGGATTTTATGGCGATGAAATCGCAAAATGGACCACAGTGCGGTGTCTTTATGGCAGGCATAGTTTTGTTTTCCTCGTACACTCTTAATCAATCGATTAATGTAATGGTTCGTGTATTTTTTTTCTGTAAACTTTATGTTAATATAATGATATTGATGATCAATGGTGTGCATCTTGTTTTGCCTTCTTTAAGGGACACTTTGGGAAGTCCCTCAAGACTATTAAAATGGATCGTTCCACCAAATGGATTGGTGAGAGGGGCGGTCACCTCCAAGTAGTTGGGAATGAACCTCCGATACCATCCTACCGTACCTAAAAATCTTCTGGTCTGTTTTAGGTTTACTGGAATCGGGAATCTACGTATAGCTTCTACCTTCGCTGGATCGGTACGGAGGCCATCCTCACCAACTATAAATCCCAAATACTTGATTTCTTTCATCACAAAATTGCTTTTACTTAGATTAGTCGTAAGTTTGGCTTCTGTTAAAAGTTTTGCCACCAGTTTTAAAAGCTCAAAATGGTAACATAGTTTGGGCCGCGTTACATAAGCCAAACGGCATAGTAAACTGGGCGAGTGGTCTATCAGCCACTGTGAATGCCGTTTTATCTCGTGAGGATTTTGCTAAGGGAACCTGCCAAAAGGCGTCTTTCAGATCTATAGCAGAAATAAATTTGGTTTCGCGCAATCTACTTAATAGTCTATCAATTAAAGATAAGGGATAGGCATCTTTTAGTGTCACTATATTTAGTTTACGAGAGTCGAGGCATAACCTGGATTTGCCATTAGGTTTTTTTAACCAATTGTACTGGCGAACTCCTCGCACTTGTTCTTTTTTCGATAACTCCTAATTGTATCATCCTATCGAGCTCCTGATACATTAAGCCCTGTATTGCTGGGGAAACGTTATAATATCGCTGTTTGATGGCTTTTGCTGAACCGACATCTATCGTATGCTCTAGTACGCCTGTCCTACCAAGCCCGTGAACTTCAAAGGATGAAAATAGTAATTTGATTTGTTCCTACGTTGCGTGCTCAAATTCGCTTAACTGATGGTGATTAGCTTTATTCATGAATGCATCGGATATTCCGCTCAGTTATTTGGGTGCTAGATCGAATTTAACCCACAAATCTATTCCGAGGTACAGTTCTCCTTCCAAACTTGGTACTGCGTATAATCGTATCATTTGTATTTTCCCACTATATGAGATGGGTACTTCCACGAAACCAAGCATTTCATTTGAAGTTCCGTCGGCGGTTTTAATGGAGGATTTGATTTTATTTAGTTTGAAATCTAGTCTCTCTATCACTGAAAACGCGTTTTTCCCTAGTATACTTATAGAAGCGCCACCGTCCAATAGACCGGTCATGGGAGTCCCTTGTACTCGAATCTCTACGTGAGGTCGTGGGTCATGTGCCAGTTTTAATATTGCTCTGCAGATTTTGTGATACTACTTGCGTTGATTCCAGTATCATACGGATCGATTCTTCTTTATTGTAACGCATTATCACTTTTATTATTGAAGTCTGAAATACTACCAGTCTGGGTATGACAATCAACCATCGTGTTATTTAGGGGAAGCAACCTTAAAAATTCAGTATTTGTCTGTGAACTATTACCACGAAATTCGGTGGATTGTCGGTTGACAGCAGATGTATGACTTATCGAGTACTTTGAAACTTCTTTGTGTAAATTAGGTATGTGAACATTTATTTTCTGGGGATTTGCGACGGACCCGAGCGAACTGCCCCAGGATTCACTGCGCCACTTGGCACAATTACTACACTTAGGCTTTTGGATGCCCGCTTTTCCACACCCGAAGCAAAATACTTCAAAAACTCCTGGGTACAATCTTGGTAGCGATGCCCGATAAGGATATCGGGCATCGTTACAGTTCCAGCACGTTAAATAGTTTGGAGCCGGAGTCTGTTGAATTTCTTGATTAGGAGCGCCTATTTTTTGATTCGTCGTATCACTAACCAGACTGGGATTAAACGTCACTTCATAAACTGATGATGGAGCATGTAGTTCACTCACTCTTGGTTTACGATTAAACGAATCAACTGTGTTCCTTAGATCGAATCCTGATTTTGACCAGAGTCGTTCATACTGCTGACAAATCTGTAATGTCACTGTGCATCTGTAATGTCACTGTGCGCAACGCAGGGTGCATATTTTCTCTCAAAATCTCGATTAATTCCGTTTCGGTAAATCGGTCACTGAGCCTACCATTCAAACTTTGTACTTCTAATGAGTATTCATTAAATGAGCCGTTGTTCTGTTTATGCCTCTCGATGAACCGCTTTATTTCTCTTTCTGTCTCATGGCTTGAAAATCTTGATAAAAATGCCCTGCGCATGGACAAACAAGTATAGCATCAGGATTCTCCCTTGTATAAGCCCACAGCCACTTTTCTGCGGTGTCTGAAACGAAGCTATGAATTACGGAAGGCAATCTACTTTGGGGGTACTCGTCACGCTTAGCAAACGTATAAAACCGAACAATGAAATCGTGGATATCGAACCCGTTTCGAGTCCCATCAAATATTAATTTCCATTTCGGTTGGTAATGGCAGTACTGGTAGTTTTCAAAATACCTATCTTCAGCACTATAAGGTCATCCTAAAGTTTCATATTAATAAGCATTTCGTGGATCTATCATGGTGAGAGTTTCTTGCTCATCTACTGTTGCCTGTCTTGTAGGGTAGCCTCATTCGTTAAAATTCCTGAAGCATTACTGGTCAGTGTCGTGGATCGGGTACTTGTACTGGGACGACGAATGGTTGGTATATGCCCTTTTTGATCAATAATCGTTTCTTGATTATTCTTATTGGTTGCCATACTGGTCTTAGTAGCTGAGATTGTGTCAGCTGGCAAAATACTATCTTTACTTGCTGGTCCGCCTACCACTGCGGCAGGAGCGGTACTATCGCTCAAGGTGTTTTGAGCTTCTTGGCCTAGTCTCCTAAATTTCGATATCTGATTAATCACATTTCCGGTTTCCCCAAAATCATTTTTCAATCTTTGCAGACGATTTTTCCAATGAGTTGAACGGTAAAAAACCTCCTGCAATCTTTCCGCCGACGGCTTTTGTGTGGGAGCAATTACTTTATCTAGAGAGTCATAGATCTCACGACCAAGAGCCACTTCGTTCTCAGCTTTACTGGTCACATGTGATTTCCCGAGAGGAAGCGTTGGATTATGAAACTCAAGCTCAATAGCAACTTTTAACTTACTAACGGCTTCGCGATCATTAGGTTCGATGTTATGAGCCAAATATTGTACAAGGATCTCTTCTTCTGTTAAAGACTTGGTGTACTTGTCACTATTCATGTTTGGCAAAACTGTAAAAGCTGACTGTATTATAACAAGAACATGACTGTATTATAACAAGAACGATTACTTTATCTATTCAATTCGACAAAGTGCTATTGTACGAATTAGTATATTCAGTAAATAATATGAATAACAACAAAAAAAAAATTATAAGGATAACGTCAATAATAAAAAAAATACTAATATAAATGCAATGAGATATAAAATGCGAATCAAAGTGGGGAAAGTCACGGTAAGTGTTTAGGCGTGATTTGAAAGTGAATTTCGCGGCAATTACTTAGTAAAAAATAAAAAATAAAAGATTACATGATTACAAGAGGGAATACTGCTCCTTCAGAAAACGTAACATTTCAAATTTACCAGAAAAACGAAATATCTAGAAATTATCTAAATTCAATCGATTAACTAAACTTAACCATGTGCATTTCCCAAAAATTAACCCGTTAAGAATAATGGAATCACCAAAAAAATCAATTAACACATATTCTGTTTGCTATCAACTGCCATCTCTGCAGGTTCATTCAGATGAATAAACGAGACCTAATGCGATGTATAAACCGGAAGGGCTTATACACGAAAAGCAGACAGATCAACCGCTTATTGCTAAAAAAAAATTAATAAGCGGCTTTTTTTATCGTCTGTATTGTTGAGGAGTGAAGTTTGGAATTTTATAATTTTTATGTTTTGGATGTGAAGCACTGAGTAAAACGAACAATTAATGAAAAATTTTTTCTTGTTGTTGTTGTTTCTTAAGATACAGGGTGTCAAATATTTAAAAATTTAATGCACTTGGTATTGTATTTATTGCTATAGAAAGAAAACTAATTATTCGAAAATTATAAGATTAGGCTCATTTTAAAAATACATGAACATGGATTATAAAATAATTATAAAAATGGTACCATCTTTCATTTGTTATTTTTCAAAATGGCCACCGAAACAGTTTTATTCAATTTTCTCAAAATTGTATCTTTTTTTTTATTTATTTTTTTTATTATCTTTTTCCCCATTTAGTTCTATTAGACATCCTAAAAAATATAAGGAGAGCAACTGCATGGTTTCGTTTTCGTGTAAAATACGTTCAAATATCATAAATTTGTAGATTGTCAGTCATACTAAAACGTATTTTGCAAGAATACAAAAAATAACGGTGTTCCAGTTTTATGATATGTTGTAAAATATTAATTGTCGAATTCTTAAAAAAAAAAAAAAAAAAAAAAATTGAGAAAATTTTTAAATAACATTTTGGCGGGAAATTTAAAAAAGAAGAAATTAAACATATTATTTTTATATTTTGTTATTAATCACTATTAACTTACTTTAAAATGAGCTCAAAATCATAATTATCGGATAATTATTTTTCCTTTTATTGTCATAAATACAACATCATGATTATACTTTAACAACAACAACAAAAAACAAACCATTTCAAAAAACTTTATTTAGTCAAGGCTATGCATTGAAAACATAAAAATCATAAAATTAAAACATGACTTACGGCTCCATATAGTGAATTTGTGATTTCATGTATTTTTCACTATATATAATAAAAAAAAAACTCACCGCTGTTAATGATGTCCTTTCAGGAGCGCTCGTGGATGACCTTATTACAGTTGTAAAACTATAAAAAATTATTTTAGGTGTTAATTTCTAAATAACCACCACCGTAACACTTTCCACAATTTGATTTTTTCTTTTCTTTTTTGCTTTTTTTATGTACTTTAACGGTACATATATTTTTGAAATATTATTTTTTTGTGTACATAACGGTCACTTCACTATAAAATAAATGTTTAAAAACTAATATTAATCACTAACTTCCCACCACCAACTAAAAATTAGCGATAGAAATGAAAAGTACACTACAACTAAAGTGAAATCACTAAAATTGAAAAAATGTTCTTCTCGACTGTGCTAATTCGTGCCGATCGGGGCACTTTAAATTTGGTATCCGTGCATTCCACAACCAAAAAGTTAACCCTGATGGATTAATGGATTGCACTCTTCTGAAATCCGCAACTTGATTCTACGTTGTGTTGTTTGGTATAAGATGAAAATGTGTGGTCCAAATTTACCGAACTATCTCGAATGATCACTGGATACTAGAGAAAATACTTGATTAGTCTACCGATACGACTAAACCATGATAATTTAAGTCTTGAGGCACGCGCTGTTTCCTTAATGTTTTATAAAATCTACTTACACCAATGATCCAAATAATCCACAAGGTACGCTAATTACAGCTCATTAATCTCAAATGAGTATAATATATTTGTTTTGCGGTGCTATGCAAAATTAGATCACGGGATCTAACCCACTTATAATAATCTATTTTGATTAAATGATTATTATGTATTAATTATCCGGTAATTAAAGAACTGATTAATTTTTTTATTTTTTTAATTTTTGTTTGTCCACAAAAACACAATAAACTTAATGAATTACACTAATTGATATCTGATAAATTTTATATGCGCAACGACAGCAGATTGGCAATCGAATGATAAAGAATCAGTTAGTCCAAAATCAACATCCAAAAAAAAAAAAACCAATAAAGCGCACCATAAATTAGGTTATGATTATTTTAGATGTATTGCTAATCGATATTTTAGGGTTCAATACCAAACAAAAAATTAGGTTGGGGCGAAAGTACAACATGTTTGTAGGACCAATTTGAACGACAGGGCAACCCAAATTTGCAATAGATTTCCACAGAATAATGTGGCCCGAATTTGAGGTTACGTAGACTTCCCGCGGAGCGATGGTAATGGACTGTATACACTATATGTTTGCCAAAAAGGTCCAGCAATACAATTAAAATAAAGAAACTTTAATATTCCACGTTATAAAACGTATCACTAATTTATTATTTATCTTAAATAACACGCGGTGTTTTTAATCGTACAGATTCAATCGAAGTGATTCTACAAAAAATTATTGGAATAGTAATGACTAATGACGTATCAATAATCTAATATTTTTCGTATACATTGCACTGTAAACAGTTCGTGAAGATAATTGTAACACTGAACAATAACTATGCAACCAAATTGTATTATCGACATGTCATCATTATTCTTATCTATGTTATCGAAGCAGATTATGAAACGTCAATACTGACAGCTGTCATAAACAAAATATAATTTGTTAAAATATAAAGGGCTGAAACCTCACGAGCTGATCAGAACTTCGATATTTCGTATCTTCAATGGAAATAGCATTCACCTGTGTCATAAAGTTGGTGTGACAATTTTCACAGTATTGATTTCAAATTTAACCAACATATATTTACTTATACAACAACAGCCAAACAGGTCAAAAGCTTCAGTAACATGAGTACAGGCATCCAATTTAACACGAAAAATCGTATTCTAGAACTTTATACCGAAAGTAGTATACAAAATAATACTGAAATTTCTAACCGTGTAACTGACCATATTCCAGAACTTTATCCAAAAATCATTTTAGAACCCCATTTACAAGGCACTGTCAAATTTCATCATAATCGGTTAACAAATAGCAAAGTTCCATCCTACTTGGCCATATTCCAGAACTTCATCCAAAACTCATTTTAGATTCCCATTTCCAATACACATCTCAAATTTCATCATACTCGGTTGAGAAATGGGCAAGTTCCATCATACTTGGCCATATTGCAGAACTTCATCCAAAACCCATTTTAGAATCCCATTTCTAACACGCATGTCAAATTTCATAATAATCGGTTGAGAAAAAGCCAAGTTCCATCATACTTGGCCATATTCAAGAACTACATCCAGAAATCATTTTTGAATCCCAGAACTTCATCCAAAAAACATTTTAGAATCTTATTTCCAATACACATGTCGAATTTCATCATAATCGGTTGAGAAATGGGCAAGTTCCATCATACTTGGCCATACTGCAGAACTTCATCCAAAACAATTTTAGAATCCCATTTTCAACGCATATGTGATGAGAAATAATCATGTTTCATCATACTTGGCCATATTCCAGAACTTCATCCAAAAATCATTTTAGAATCCCATTTCCAACACACATGTCAAATTTCATAATAATCGGTTGATAAATAGGCAAGTTCCATCATATAAACAATTTGTTATCTACTCACTACATCTAACGAAACCCCAACTCAACTCCAACTCACCTTCAAGTCAACCCGCAAATTGACCCCTAACTTAACAATCAAATCAATTCCAAATTCAATGCCCAATTAAATAATCAAACCAGCATATATAAAAAAATCGTAAATATTTATAAAAGCAGGTATTTTGGGTCAATTCGTATAGCAGGTACTCCACCCCCTTGACGTACAGTCTCCCAAAGCTTTTCAAATCTCCGCCTTGACCATAGAAACAGATTGGCGAAAAAAAAATCAAAATCGGACAAGCCTTTCTCGAGATACTATGGGTCCAGACATCCAGACATCCAGGCGTCCAGACAGACGGACGGACATTTTTTTTTTTTTGCATTTTCAGACTCAGGGACTTTCAAAACGTCGAGAAAAGAGGTTTTGGACCAACCAAATTTTTCGTCCTTTTTGACAGGATTTCAATACTTCGGTCTTTTTAGACCGAAGTAATTGAGTAACATAAACGTAAGTAAAGTTATATAATTCAAATACACCCTGCGCCATTGAAATGTTCGGTTTGAATTTTTAAAGTAAATTTTGGAAATACCACCGTTTGCTTCAAAAGTAGATGGCAAAAATGATAGATTCTGATTATCAAAACAATTTTTACACTATTCCGAATATATTCAAATAAAAAGAACGGTAATCCGACATTTTAGACCTACATAACGTCGGATAAGGAATATTACTGCCCTACCTCGTAACAATTTGGTAGGTCTTTACAGTGTTTTTAACAAAGTTTTTTCAATTGAAAATTAGTTTTTTGTTGACAATGGTAATTTTTATTCAAAATAAGAATTAACAGAAATAAAATAATTCATCTCAACCAAAATATTTTGAGAGAAATTGAACTTTTTAAAATCAATGATTAATAACCCAGTCCTTGGCTTTTATGATGGCCTTAAACCCGATCAGTATTGAATTCTAAAGTTTGATTAAATAATATATTGTTATTTCTTCAAACCAGACTTTTTCTATAAGTTTTTTCCGCTCTTTGGCACTTTTCAGCTTGTAATTTGTAATCTTCTTTCCCATGAAGGACCAAATATTTTCAACAATATTGAGGTCAGGACTATTTCCTGTCCAGGATAACGACTCAATCACCAAACTATTTTTAAATTCGGCTACCTAAACAAAATAGACATTAAAATTAAGCATTCTTACTTCACAAATAACATCAATAACTCGCGGAGAGTAATCGTTCTGGAAGAGTGGAATACCGATGTATTGAGTCGGGTCCTCAATAGTCACGATTCAGGTTTCGATAATTTTTTTATATTTTCCTCCGCTTTCTGAACTATCCAGAAGGCTTAGTGATCAAACTCCAAAGGCTGTTATGGCTCTCCAGGCCGTAACATATGGTGAATTTTTCACTGTCTGCGAAATACATTCTGTTAAATACCGTTTGCCTTTTCGTCGCCGAACCCTTGTCCTTACATCGGGTCCAAAGATATTGAATTTGGATTTATCCGAGAATATGAACCAACGCCAGTCCCTGGGCATTCAGTTTTTCATTCTATTGCGAATTTGAGGCTTGCAATTGCCATTTTTGCTGTCAGTAATGATTTTCTCGCAGGTCGACAAGCATATAAACCAAGTTTCTTTTAATAGTATGAACTGAAATAGTGTCGGTTGTTGCTATTAGAAGCTAACTTCTTAGCTCCAAAGCCGTAGCAAACCTTTGCTTAAGATCTAAATATCTGAAATTCAATTTGTTGAAACAGAAGTTCTCCTCCTTGCATCAGAGCCAAATTATCGTTTGATTTTCGGAATAGTGGCTTAAAAACTTTCTTACTGCTGTTTGGTTACACTAAATTACTCTTGCAATTTGTGAATGTGTGTAGTTTTTGCCTTTACTTGCAAAATTTTGGCTTTTTCATTAGCATTTAATTTAGAGCGACACTTTGTAAAATTAACTCTTTGACAACTTTTTTTTTTTTTTTTTTTTTTTTTTTTAACATATTTATTAACCAAAAAATATACATGAGTTTAAGTTACTAAGTTACAGAAATTAATTTATACATTATGAGCTTTACAATAATTATTTTAGTTACACGAACCGCAGTGGGTTATAGAGTAACTACAGATTATATAAGAAACTGTCTTACTACTAAAAATACGTTATTTATGATATCTCTACTCTATGTATGTTCAAATAAATAAAACAAATCTCACAATTCATGCAAAATTGAAGTTAAAAGGTTTGGTTTTCTTTAAGATGCTGAACAACAGCCAATTTAAATTTCCTTATAGTGTCTGTATTTTTTATTTCACTTGGAAGTTCATTAAATTTCCCGAGTCCTCTGTTAAATACATTATTTTTCCCAGCTTGTGCAAAAAATTCAACCTGAAAGTGCGACCTACGGCGCATGTTGTACTTATGAAGATCTATAGCTCGAATTGGCTCAAAATTATTCCTTATAAGCTTATGGATGATTTTGTAGATTAAAATTAAAAGTTCTTACTTGATAATTATAGTGAAGGACGTAAATTCTCGGAACAAATCTCTAGTTGGATAACGTATTGGCACGTGTATAATATATTTCAATGCTCTTTTTTGCAAGATTTCTAATTGATTTAGTTTATTTGATGCACCACCATTCCATATCGGGTTTAGGTAAACTAAACGCGAGAGAATGTGGGCATTATACAAAAGCACCAAAGATTTCTTAGGAAGTATATTTCTGATCCTTTTTATAGCGAATATATAGGGTGATATTCGTTTTTTTACCATATGATTATGAATATGATTTTCCCAACAAAGTTTGCTGTCAATTTCCAACCCTAAGTAGTTGTACCCTACAACTCTTTCAATAGTGAAAGAATTGAAAGTTACAGGATTAGAGTTCAAGAAATCTATGTCTAGATTCATATTTTGAAATATTATGTACTTTGTTTTTTCATGGTTTAATACCAATTGGTTCGTATTAAACCATTCTTTCAAAATTTCCAAATCTTGCTGAATATTCGTTATAAGCTCAGAGAGCGAATTTGACGAGTATGATATAGCACCATCATCAGCATACAGTTGTATTTTACCAGCTAGGCTGCATGAAGATATGTCGTTTATATAAATATTAAACAAACATGGTCCAAGAATGGAGCCTTGAGGAATCCCTCGAGTTAGCTCTATCTCATTACTCGTCTTGCTGTTTATTTGAACCGTCTGTCTCCGATTTGATAAATAGCTTTTAAATATATTAATATATTTATCTGATATTTTCATTTTTTTTAGTTTTATCATGAGAACATTGTGATTAATAGTGTCAAAAGCTTTACGGATGTCTAAAAATAAGCATGCACAGTATTGTTTCTTTTCGAAGCTTCTGCTCAAACGGTCAGTTAAGTTAAGACACGCAGCGGTGGTGTTAGATTTCCTAATAAACCCATATTGATGTTCATATATTAAATTATTTAATAATAGGAAATGTTCCAGCCTTGCTAGCAATACCTTTTCAAAGATTTTTGATATGGTGGTCAGTATAGAAATAGGACGGTAATTATTTAGATCCATTTGACTACCTGCTTTGTGTATTGGTACCACTTTTGCATATTTTAAACAATGCGGAAAAGTCGATTCATTGAAAGTGTCATTGATAAGTCTGGCAAGGACTGGTGCTATAAAATTTGAAGTATATTTAAGAACTTTAGCAGATATTTGATCTAACCCGGAGGCTGCATGAGGCTTTAATTCTTTAATTATACTTTTTATCTCCATGTCACTAACAATATCAAAAACAAATGGATATTGTACATCATATTTAATATATTCGAAATGTGCAAGTAGCGGTTCCTTGAAATGTTTCGTAATATTATAGGGGATATTAGCAAAATATATATTAAAAGACTCTGCAACCCTTTTATCATTGGTTTGGAGGACACCATTTTCTAAAATACAAAATTGCTTTTGGACATCAGAATCCTTATTAAATATTACTTTGTTAAGCTCACACCATAATTCTTTTGGTTTATCTATAGATTTTTCAATTGAGACTTGATGGCTAATTCTTTTGTTATATTTTATAAGCTTTGCAACAGTTTTACTAAGGTGTTTATGTCGATTGATAATATATGTGTCATATGGATATTTAGTTTTATATCGACAGAATCGATCACGTTCCTTTATTAGCACTTTAATTTTAGTTGTGTTACATGGGACATAGCCACTTTGTTTTTTTTTTTTAACTTCCTTTGTACTCCGCAACACGATTCCTCTTAATGCAGTGACAAAATTATTTGTATTATTTGCATTTAAAACGTCTTTCCAATGAGCATCCGAAAATTATTGTCGTAGCAAACAAAATTGAATGTGGAAGAAATTGGATTTTCCATTTTATTCATTTTCTTAATTTGAAGAAACAATGATTTGTGGTCAGATAAATGGGAAAATGAAACATCCATGCTAATAGGTAATTGTACCAAATCAGTTATTACATGACCAATGATTGTACTGATACCATTACGTGTTCTTGTTGCATACTTCTTATCAAATTTATTAACAATAACATAGCCTAAGACCTGTACAAGTTCCATATAATTCAAAGTATCGGTGCCATCCAAATCCAACAGGTTAATATTGAAATCACCTATGATTATGTTTCTCGAATAACTTTTCAAGTAACTTTCAAATGATTCAAAAAAAGTGTGTAAATTATTTTTCGGAGACCTATAAATGGAAATAATATTTATATTCCTATTTATAAGTTTTATCCCCAAGACCTGACAATAATCAAAATCATCACTGAACAATTTAGCCGCTTGAATGTGAATTCGAACGTATAGTGCAGTACCGCCATATCCACCTAACCTATTACTATAAAATGATCTAAAACCTTTCATATTAAAAAATTTATTTTCTTCTTCAACGAACCAAATTTCAGTTAACACCAAAATATCGACACCGCACGGCATAGCATTAACCATAAATTCCACGTCATACACCTTGTTCCGCAGACTCTGCACATTCAAGTATAATATTTTTAAATCATTGTTATCACCAATAATGTGACTGATACATTCAGTACTATAATTGACATTTCCTAAACAAATATTTTCATTCAATTCACTCATCACAATAAGTTAACAAAGAACAAAACTGAGATATCAATCTAAAATCTTTCATATTAAACATTCTATTTTCTCGCTCAGAGAACCAAATTCCAGCTAATACTAAAATTTCGACACCGCACTGCATTGCATTTACCATAAATTCCACGTCATACAACTTGTTTCGCAGACTCTGCACATTCAAGTACAATATTTTTACATCATTGTTATCGTTATCGCCAATCTTGTTACTAATATATTCAGTACTATAATTGACATTTACTGATATATTCGGTACTACAAGCAATATTGACATATTATTGATATATTCATTACTATAAATTATATTTTCTAAGCAAATGTTTCCATTAGATTCAGTGATAATACAAGTTAAGAAACAACAAAGCTGAGGAACTAGAACTATAAAACTGAAATACCAAGTGAAACTGACAGCCAAAATTGTGAAATCTATATTATTTATGTTAGAGATTTGTTTTAAAATTTTAATAATATTACAAGACAGAAAAATAAAAAATAAAAGTAAAAGAATTTATAAAAAAATAATTGTGAATTATATATTACTTGTTTTATTTGTGTTGTTGGTGCTTTCAATCTTTCCAAAGTCGTTTCTTGATGATATTTTAATAACTTTAGTTCCTTCTTCTTTGCGAAATAATATTGCTCCCTTATTTATCCAGAGATATTTATAGTTGTGAGTTTTCTTTAAGTTTTGTGCCTCTCTGTACAATTCTAATCGATATGTCGTTAATTGGTCTCTAAAGAACAATTGTTGGTCCACGTTCAGTTGAAAATCAATTTCATTAGCAAAGAGCATAGGTTTCTTTGACTTTTTGCACCGAAATACAAGTTCCTTGGTTTCGAGCTTGCCAAACTTTATCAATATCAAAATTTTCGGAAAGCAGTTGCCTCAAACGTCAAATTTCGCAACCCAACTGTAGAAGTCGAGACTCCCAGAGTTTAAGGGATGTTGTTTTAAATAAGAGGATGATTCGGCCCATATGTTCAAAACTAACTACAGTAACCTCTATTTATTACCATAATGCATCCAGTATTCGAGGGAAATCTAAATTGTTTCTTTTGGGTGTCCTCGACAACGATTATGATGTTATAGTTATTTGTGAAACATGGCTTACAAAAAATTTCAATTCAGAAGAATACTTTCCATCAGATTACGTGGTCTATAGAAAAGACAGGCATGATTTTGATACCAGCCTTAAAGGAGGAGGTGTGTTGATCGCTGTGAAAAATTTACTTTCGAGTGAAGTTATAGCGTGTCATCCGGTATACGATATTATGGCTGTACGTATTAAAGCCGATATTTCTTTTATCTTCGTGGTCGCTGTTTATGTGCCCTATGGATCAAATTTAGAAGTTTATCTGGAATTTATTGATTTTTTCAATTCAGTAATGTCTGAAGTGCATATTGATGAACAACTCATGATCATTGGTGATTTCAATCTTCCAGACATTGTTTGGTTTGACGTTGATGGTGTTCTCACGCCCTCTTCTAACGATCAAAAAGCATTAGCCATCACCGATTATTTTGCGAGTATAGCAACCAAGCAATTGAATCAAATAAGCAACAGTCGAGGAAAACTATTGGATTTAGTATTTTCATCTGATGTTATGTATTCGGATATTTCTTCATGTGAGGATTTTACTGGATGTGGGAGTGTCTACCATACTCCAATAATGATAAATATTTTTCATGAAAAATGCAATACTAATTTTTCCCTTGATAACTCTTTTCATTTTGATTTTAGACCTGCTGACTACATTTCTTTAAACGAATTTCTTATCAACTCTGATTTGGAGTTCCTTAGGCGTGGGAAAAACTTGAACGAAGCCGTTTCTTTGTTCAATGAACTACTCAAGACTGGTGTTGAAAGGTATGTCCCTTTAATTAAAAATGAACCTCGGTTTCGTGAACCATGGTACAATAGGAAACTATTGCGCCTGGAAAAACGGCGTAACAAATTTCATTCATTATATAGGCTACATGGGGCTGAGTTTTATTCTAGATTCGATGCAGCTCGAAAAGAATTTAAAATTTTAAATTGGTTCCTATATAATAACTATATTTTACAGATTGAAGTGGACTTAACGTCCAATCGAAGAAAATTCTGGAATTTCCTCAATGGTAAAAGGAAAGCAGTTGGGTTTCCTTCACCGATGATTTATCAGAATTCATTGGCGAGTCAACTCCCTGATATCTGCAATCTATTCGCCAAATATTTTGAGTCCGTGTACGAACCATCCGCGATATCATTTCCATCACATAACACGTCTCCATTAGCTTGTAATCGTACTGATTACAATTTATTAAAATTCACTGAAACGGAGGTTTATGATTGCTTGTCTCTTCTTGATGTAAGTAAGGGGGCTGGTCATGATGGTATTCCACCCATCCTCATAAAAAATTGTGCAGAAAGTTTAGCTCTTCCGCTTACCCACATCTTTAATGAAAGCCTTCGGACTGGGATTTTTCCTGATCCCTGGAAAATATCCTTCATTCGTCCGTTTTTTAAATCTGGCAAAAGATGTGAAATTAGCAACTATCGAGGAATTGCTATTCTTTCTGCTATTCCCAAACTTTTCGAAGCCATGGTGCAGAAATTTTTGTTTTTTCATGTGAAATCTCTTATTTTGCCTGCACAACATGGGTTTTATCCGGGAAGATCTACAATTACCAATTTGACTGCATTTTGTGGACATTTATACAGCAGAATCGAGGGCCGGCAACAAGTAGATGTAGTTTACACTGACTTTTCAAAAGCTTTTGATAAAATTGATCATTCAATTCTTATCTATAAGCTAGAGAAACTAAATTGTGAGTTCATCCCTATCAAATGGTTGGAATCTTATCTGTTTGGCCGGTCACAATACGTTAAGATTAATGATTCTGCTTCTCATTTATTTCGTGTAACTTCTGGAGTACCGCAAGGTAGTCACATTGGTCCACTTCTGTTTTCATTATTTATTAATGATGTTGTGGAGTGTTTTGAATTTGCACATTGCCTTCTTTACGCAGATGATATGAAAATATTCGCTCCGATTTCTTCAATTTCTGATTGTTTAAAGTTACAAAGTGATTTGAACACATTTTGCAGTTGGTCGTTTAACAACAAATTGTTGTTGAATGTGGCCAAATGTAAGGTTATCTCTTTTTTTAGAAAGCGATCACCTATTCTTCAGCAGTATTTTCTGTATAATATGGTGGTTGACAGAGTTGAGTTCATGTCTGACTTGGGTATAATTTTCTCTTCTGATCTTTCCTTTACAAAACATATTGATTCTATTATTGCTAAGGCTTACATTATGTTAGGCTTCATTAAGCGTAATTGTAAAGACTTTTATGACCCGCTTACACTAAAATCTTTATATGTGTCCTTTGTTCGGTCTATTCTTGAATTCGCTTCTCAGATCTGGTCACCATTTTATAAGTGTCATTCAGATAGAATTGAAAGTGTTCAAAAGCAATTTGTACTGTATGCTCTTCGTGGTCTACCTTCTGATAGAGTGAATAACTATGTTCTTCTGCCTTATAAAGATCGCTGTAATTTATTAAAATTACAACGATTAAATCACCGAAGAGACATAGCATCAGCTATCTTTGTGCGCGATGTTTTGACCTCACGAATTGATTGTGATGAAATACTTACGCGTTTCAATTTTTACGCTCCTACGCGTTGTTTGCGGCGACGAGACGGTTTCTTACACATTGATTCTGTTACGACAAACTACGCACTTTCTGAACCAGTCTTGAGAATGTCGCAAATTTTTAACTATGTTTTTGAAATTTTTGATTTTAATATGTCAAGAAATTCGTTTAGAAATGAGTTAATTAAATTTTTTGCCATTGATAATTAATATTTTTTGTACCATTAACGTATTATTAATATTTTTGTATTGCATTATAATTTCTTATTACCGATTGTACTTTACTGTAGGTTTAAATAAATAAATAAATGATATTTAGCAGTTTTTTGGTTGAATTTGGTTTTATTTTGTTGAATGTAGGCCATACTTGCAATATCCCCCAAGGCATTTTGGCAGCCGAGAAGATTAAATACCTTCTCAACGATTATGCGTGGTTCTTTTGTTATGTCTGGTATACCAGCAATGACGAGATTATTTTCTATATCACGTTGGTACAATGCATCTAAATGAGCCTCAAGGTAATTTACCCTTTCAGTTTGCTGATTATTTAGTTTCCTGAATTCTTTACATTTTTCAAGTAGCTTTTTATTTTCTGCATTGACATTTGCCAGTTCGAGTTTGATGTCGTCCAGCTCCTTGCAAACAAAGTCTTGGGATTTTTGGATATCAGAAATCATGTGCTTGATGTCTGTAAATTCTTGGTTGATTCTAGCTATTAAACCATTAAATGCAACTTCAACATTAAAATTGGATGTAGAGGCAGATGATGGTGTTTGATCCGTTGGAGACTTTCCCTCACACGATGTAGAGCAAAACCAAGTGGGTTCCGCAGCTTTGCGGGTGATATTATTTCCAATAATTCCTTTGCAGTGAGGATGAAATAGGCGCTTACAGCCGCAGCATTCAAACACCGCCTGAGTTTTTAAAATATTTTTACCACACGAGGTACCCATACAATTGCTGGCTTCGGTATAGTATTGGCTTTAGTTGGCTCGTTCGTAGTAATGCATTTTAATATAATTTTAGGTGCCTTCAACAATCACTTCGAATAATTACCTTTGGTAATATTTAAATTGTGTTATATAATTTTATTTAATTTTTTTTCCAGTTTTATTTTATTTTTTATTAAGAGCGGAAAAAAACAGTGTGTTGACAGTTTGACAGCTTGACAGTTTCCGTTAAACTTAATTGAAACCGAATGAATATTTCACCCTTAGTTTGGTTTTAAATACCTAATAAGGCGTGAAATATGCTGAAAAATATAAAAACAAAAAAAAAATAGCGAATGAGGCAAAGTCTAGGAGAGAATTGCATGAAATAGTAAATAATCGAAATCGAACATTTCAATGGCGCAGGGTGTATAATAAAGATTCTAATCCAAGTTATTTTCTTTAGCATGACATTAGATTGCTTTTATTTATTTATTTATTATTTTATTTCATATTAATTACAAAGCAATTCATTAACTTAAGCTATTTAAGAAAAGCAAAAAAAAAAAGAACAACAAAAAATTACAAATAAAAATTATATGAAAACGGCAGAATTCTTTGTCGATACAACGACAGCCTCGAATTCACCGCAAAAAAACAAAATAGATACTACAAAAGCAACGGAAACATTAAAAACTAAAAAAATTGTTAGAAAAAATAAATATTTCTAAATAACTGAAAGATAGCAATATTAGTCAGTTAAATACAAGTATACCAATTGAAATAAATAACAAATCAAATTGCAGCTGTGTTACACAACAATACGATACAGAAAAGAAATGTCTGAGTTTTCAAGTAACCATTTTTTAACTTCTGTTAAAAATGACTTAGTATAGATAAGCCTTCTAACGAAATCCGGCAAAGCATTGAAAAATGTAGGTGCTGCAACAAGAATACAGCGGCGGAAGTGATCATTATTAAATCTCGGAATATTGTGAAATAGTTGATGGTTCCCACGGAGGTTATAGCGATCATCGAATCTTATACTACAATGGCCACTCCGCTTATAAAAAATTTTTAAAACCTTGTAAATATACAAGTGTTGCAACGGCAAGATATTATTAAACTTAAATAAAGGCCAAGAAGGTTCGCGTCTTTGTTTCTTCAGTATGGTTCGCAAAATCATTTTCTGCTGAACATACAACGGCTTTAAAGTACTTGTATGGCAGCCACCCCAACATGATAAACCATATCCCAGTTTAGACATTACCAGCGCGTGGTACAGCATTATCAAAACAGAGACTGGGCATAAATCACGAAGGAGATAAAAAATCCTGGAAGCGGAATTCGTGTATAATATTATCTTGGTGACATGAGTTTTCCAATTAAGATTGGAGTCCAAATATGTAGATACCAAGATATTTAAACGTGTTAACTAACTCGATTTTAAAACACTCAGTTTGGCAATTATTGGTAAAGCATTTAGTAAAATTGTGATATGTTACCAGATTACTAGGCAAAATTTGGATACCACAGATTTTAAAAAACATAAATTTTGTCTTTTCACTTAGAATTAAGCAATGCTTATTGAACCATAAATGTAATACCTTAAGATCTGAGTTAATCATTGAGACTACCTCAGACGGAGATTCAGCAACATACGCTAGAGCTAAGTCTTCAGCAAACCCAGTGATATTACCGTACAGTTTTACTCTAAAGATAGAATTGGTATAAATTAAAAACAACAAAGGGCCCAACACAGAACCTTGAGGAACACCAACGTTCAAGGTTCTAGGGTCACTAAATGTTCCATTTATGTTGACTCTCACCGTTCGGTTTTCGAGATAAGAAGCAAACCATTTGTTCGAAATACCTCTAAATCCGATGTCAAAAAGAATCGATAGGAGACGTTTATGGTCGACCATGTCAAAGGCTTTCGTAGCATCAACAAACGAACCTGCACAAACTTTACCACCATTTAGCCCTTTGTAAATACGATTGGAGAAATGAGTGTAAAATAAACTTAAAGCTAAGTATTAAATAAATGTAAATTTGAAGTACACATAATAATTTCCAAAATTTCCTTTCTTTCAGGTTACAGATTTATGATACAGATTCAGGTGTCATCTCCAAACACTATTAGATAACATTTATTTGGTTTGCATCTCGCCAAAATACGCTAGTTACAACCTCAGAACCTATTTTTACCATCAAACATTGGACTAATAAGAGAAAAAGTTTTTTCAATAAACTTACAATAAAAGAAAATAAAGTTGTTTTTATTATAAAATTTATAAGTAATGAAATACACACAAGAAAACAAAAATGAATATTATGGGTCCCGGTCGATACGGCATATTTCATTACGGAATATGAAAAAACGGCATATTTCAAAACGGCATATGGTACACTACGGCATATGGTACACTACGGCATATGGTACACTATGGCATATTTCAAAACGGCATATGGTACACTACCGCATATGGTACACTATGGCATATTTCAAAATGGCATATTTCAAAACGGCATATGGTACACTACGGCATATGGTACAATATGGCATATTTCAAAATGGCATATTTTAAAACGGCATATGGTACACTATGGCATATTTAAAAACGGCATATTTTAAAACGACATATGGTACGTAACGGCATAGGGTTGGCCACGTATTACTGTTTTTCAACAGACTGTTTACAAAAAACTGTTTCTAAAATCTTTTCTTCAAAATTTTTTTGCACAAAATCTTGTCACCAAAATCTTATTTACTTTTATGTTTACTTTTATATATGGATAATAGTTATTTATGGTACTAGTGGGCAAAGCGAGATGTTATCCACAAGGGATAAGTTTGGCCCACGTGGCGATAGCCGAGTAAAAATTCATATTATGAGTTTTTTATGAGCTATTCCAAATTGGTTTTTCTCATTCCATTAATTTACTTATTCCTACAAGAATTATTTCAGATTTCGAACTAGCTTCAGTTTCTGCACTAAAAAATTTTCTGCCGGATGTAATTTTTAAGGATTGTTTATTTCATTTTACCAAATTATTTGGCGAAAAGTGCAGAAAGAAAAATTGGCTTCCAGATATGGTAACGACGTAGATTTTAGAATTAAGATTCGAATGCTGGCTGCCCTAGCCTTCATTCCACCTGATGAAATTTGTTATTATTTATCTAAATTAGAGCATGTTTTGGATGAAGATGGAAAAATTATTGTATCATGGATAAATACAAATTATATTTCGGGCCGTGCTGTTAAAAACAATAAACCGCCACGATATGGTCCCAATTTTTGGTCTATTGCTGACTCTTTTGAGAATAAATTTCCACGAACTCAAAACAATTTAAAGGCTTGGCGTAGGAGGCTGCAAGTTGTTGTTGGAAAATTGCATGTTGTACTTTATAAGCTGACAAGATAAATTAGGCAAAGAACAAATATTTATTAAAAACCGAACCGACAAAATGAGATCTGGTGAACAATTATTTCCAAATAAAATATCTAGAAAAAGAAGAAAAGCTGAAATATATCATGATAAATCGACGGCCTAAAGAGGAAACGTCTTCCCTGAAAGGCATTGCAAATAATATAGCTCTTTATTGATTTATATCACTAATCCATTAAACTTAGTTTAATTTTTATAATATTTTTTCAAACATATCTTAAGAAGAGAAACTAACTTTTGAAATTATAATTTTAAATAAAATGTGTGTATGCAAATTAATTATTAAAATTTGTTTTTTTATTAATTGAATCTGAATCATGTTAATGTATATAAATGCCTGCTCATGTGAAAAATTAACTTAAAATAAGGGACATAGAAAAACTGGATTGGGTGTGCAATCTGGCATTACAAAATATTGCATTACAAAATTTCGCATACAAAATTTTGCAATTATACAATATTGCAATACAAAATCTTGCATAACAATTTCCCGTACATTTTTTTTTTCTCTATTCTGAGGAAAATAAATTGAAGAAAAATGACATCGACTAATTTATCTTAGAATTGTAGAGGCTAACGGCTTCGGTAACTCTCACGGGCTTGCGGGAGGTCGCTGCGCTCCCCCCCGCTTAGCCCTCCGAGGGCCTTTAGATTTGAACTTCGGGGGACGTAGGAGCCGGGATCAGCAAACATGTCGCACTGCGTGCCGCATGCATGAGCGGATTATTATGAATCTATTAATGGCACCTACTAAAAAGCAAAATAATTGCACTATTTTGTTATGCAAGATTTTGTAGTTGCAACATTTTGTAATTGCAACATTTTGTAGTTGCAATATTTTATATCGATCCCAGAAAAACTTTTCACTAAATATTCATTATTTCACTATAAAATAATCAAAATAATTATTTCGGAAAACAAAATTTTAAAGAATTTGTCCAAGAAAATTTTGGTAAACTATTTTTTATACGGTAAGAATTTAAAAAACAACATTTGAATTACAACGAACACACACACGTAAAATGCAGAAGATCAATTCGCTTTCGACAATGCACCGAATTACGTTGTAAATGCGTTCTTTGAAAAGTGTACCTATAAAAAACGTTTAACACTTGTTACATTGTGTTTTGTGAATGGTATAAACTACGAAGGCTTACTGAAATTAATCAAATCGACTGATTTTTCAATAAGAGATCGGAGTAAAATTCACAAGCTCTGGTCGGATTATTTCCTCGAACCGGACAAACCGGGCAATTGCTTGCCTATAACGTTGGCGCCCAACGTTACTATAGATGAGTTTTTTATTTAAATTACAAAAAATAAATGTGGTTTTTTGAAATTTTATTAAGAATGTTTTTTATTTCATTTTTATTGTTTTTTACGTTTACTAAATTATTATGGCTTCAAATAGCTCTATTTAATATTTAAGTAATTTTACAATTGAATAAAAATCAGAATCAAACTTCATTCCTTTTTATAAATTTATAAGATTTCCCTTAAGAGTAATTAATTGAGGAGAAATTCTATTCAGCGACAGAAAATTTTGATAATTGAAGAAAAATTCTAATATATGAAGGAAAATTTAAGTAAATAAAGGATAATTCTACTAATTGAAGGAAAATTCTGTTAAGTGAAGGTTTAAAGGAAAATGCGTTAAGTGAAGGAAAATTCTTTTAAAAGAACGAATTTCGAAATAATCAGTTAAGAAATAGCCACATTCCAGATTAATTTAACTTATTCCAGAACTTCATCTACAAATTATCGCATTTGTCGAATTTGATCATAATCGGTTAAGAAATACCCAAGTTTCATCCTAATTAACAACATTCTAGAGTTTTATCACAAAGAATTAAGAAGAAAATTCTCTGTTGTTTTATCTAAAAACCATTTTCATCTTATAAACGAGTTCATACTAGTAATTCGAAAAAAAAATCATTACTAAAATAATAAAAAATCTTGGAATAAATACGCTATTATCCAATTAATTTGCTAAATTTTGATGTTGGTATAAAATTAGTTCCTTCTTTAAAAATAATTTCAATGAATAAGAATAAACCTGAAGGGCCAATATACATATTTTTACTTTTAAAATTAGATTTAAATAAAAATTAAAAATTATAGATATTAATAAGCACTTCCCGATTATATCTTTATTACCAATATTTTTATCTCCGTTGGGAGAATAAATTTAATTGCATTAAGTGAAGGAAAATTATATTAAGCGAAATAAAATTCCAATACGTAAAGGCTATTTTAGTAAGTATAGGGTAACTTTATAAGTTGATGATTAAAACCATTCTACAATCCCATTTCCATTGCACTGTTGAGTTTCATCATAATCGGTTAAGAAATAGTAATTTTCATTCTTTTTGGCCATATTCCAGAACTTTATCTAAAACTCATTTTAGAATGCTAATTCCATCACATTTGTCAAATTTCATCATAATCAGTTATGAAATATCCAAGTTGCATAAAAATTGCCATATCTCAAAATTTTATCTAGAAACCATTTAACAATCACATTTCCATCACTCCTTCCGAATTTCATCATAATCCGCCAATAAATAGACAAATTCTATCAAAATTATCCATATTTCAGAACTTCTATTAAAACTCATTTTAGGATCCCATTTCCATCACACTTGTCGAATTTCATCATAATCGTTTAAGAAATACCTAAGTTCCATCATGATTGGCCATGTTCTAGAAATTCATCCAAAACTCTTTTTAGAATACCATTTCTAAAGTATATGTTGAATTTCATCAAATTCGGTTAATTAGTATCTAAGTTTCACCCTAATTGGCCATATTACAGAACTTCGTCTAAAATCCGGTTTAGTATTCCATTTTCATTGCACTTGCCAAATTTCATCATATTCGGCTAAGAAATAACCCAGTTTTAGAAAATGCCATATTATACCATATGCCATATGGAAATATAGCATAGTGTACCTTATGCCATAAGCATCGATATGCCGCTTTGAAATATGCCGTTTTGAAATATGCCATGTTGAACGGATTCGGAATATTATACGGTTATAATTTAAAATAAAAAGGTCTGCAATTCCCCACTAAGTATACAAATTTCAATATATTTTGTAATAAGAATATTCACGGAACCATGTTGGTTGGCTTGTTACATTTTACAATAACCCGAGCTTGAGATCAAATAACGCGTTGATTTACAGACAATTAATTTATTTCCTTAGGATCAGTTTTTAATTCTCCTATTGATTCAATGGAAAATATTTCCTCCTTTTACAAAAATAATTCCTTTTATTAATTCATGTTTGAAAAATAGTTTGAACGGCTTAAAATATTTGCACGAATTTTTCCTTTGCTTTCGATTATAATTTCTGTTTTTATTTATTTTTTTATTATTTTAATTTCTTTAAGGGTAAAGATAAAATATATAACATCTTTTGTGTTGCATGTAGAATTGCCATGAAATACTTTTTCAATAGAGAATAAAAGAATGAAAACGAAAAAGATATGAACTGCTTGAAAGAATTACAAAAACAATACGAAGAACTGAACGAGAGATTATACCATGTGTTTTTTGTTGTACATATTCCGGGGTTTCTATTCGAATAACAAAAACAAAAAAAAAACAAATTAGACCGACCATATAGCAGTGTAGAATATTTTTTCGTACGTTTTTAAAAATCAGATATCATGCATAATATTAGATTACATGATATTATGCATATAATTCAAGTCATAAAATACTGTATTATGTACATTAAGAGCAGAGCATATAAGGGAAGAGGGCAAAATTTATGTGGAATAATGAAAATAAAATTTTTATTGCCTTTAGGGATTGTTTGCTTTCCGTTGTTTTCGCTCGATATGAAAACTTTTTTTCATTTTTAAATCAAAATCAAAAAGGAACAAAATAAATAAATAAAAAATAATTTTAGTATTTTGCTGTGTGTAAAAATAATATTTTGTTTTTCTTTTTTTTTTTTTTTAGTTTGTGATCTAATCAAAAAATAATACCATTGGTGTTTTCAATTTTTATTTTATTTTTGTTTTCCTTTTAAAGGTTGGTTTTGTTGGTTGGTCGATTAAATTCATTCCTCTTCATTCATATTATATTTATGTATGTACATACATAATATAGAAAGATTGCTATAGACTGTAATATGTATTTTGGGTCAAAAATAATCTTTTGTTATTGTGTATTTCATCCATTTGGTTATTTAAACGGAAAATATAATATTTATGTAATCAAGAAAAATGGAAACCATAAAAGTCTTCTTTACAATTATAAAATTTATTATGTTATGTTTTTTATGAGACTCATGAGATATTTTTTTTATATTTAAATCTGTATCCATATAAATATGTACAGGCGATCTCCGACTTATTCAGTCTGTTCAATTACAAAGACTACCATAAATATTGGTGCTTGGTGAAGTACTTAGATATAGACGATTAAGCTGATGCGTCTTGTATAGTGGCCTGACCTGACTGTCAACCTATTTTAGCCCACATATGGATAGTTTACATCAATAATTAAAAACGATCTTTGGTGTAGAAGCCTATCAATTTATTTTGTAAATACTTCAATATATACTTAATTATTGAAGAATAAAGCCTAAGATCATCATAATCATAGTTTACATCATAATAAATTTAAATTTAGTTTGTATCATTTTAAAACTATTTCTTTTGATAAATTTCTTGAATGAAAATCAAGTATTTTATTCAACGTTCAAGTTTTAAATTTGATGTGAAACGTTTTTTTAAATAATAAAAATAAAAGTAAAGATTGCAAGAAAAAATAATAATTAACACTAACAATGATGCCAATTGTAATGATGCCAATAACTGATAACAATCGTAATTTTGTTTTATTTATTGAGTTATTCAACAAATAAACGGTTTATTTTATTTTAACCCACCGTATAAGTTTAATTTACACATTGTAAAAGACACACGGCTAATTGTCTAACACACATCAATGGGATTTTCTAAGACACCTAAGTAGTCAATATTTAGTATGATTTTTAGTTATTTCTTTATTCTTTTTTATTATGACAAATTGTTAAAGCACTAGACAACACTAATACAGGCGTTTTTCGTTAGAGCCGCAAGTTCTGAAAAGCTGATGTGAGGAACTTAATTAACTAGTAATATTTTACTCTATATTTACACTCTCATTTTCTTCTTTTATTTTCTTTCTTTTTTTTTTGTTCTCCACAATTTTTTTCATCCGCCGGTGGTTAGGGGCGAGATTTTAATCCATCATCATCATGTTTCCAAGCAGACACCCAAATTTATATCAACCATAGCAAATGTTCCTTGATGTTGTTGTGGTAATTGTTCCATCTCTTCTTCCGGTCCTCGGTGCGCAAGGATGACAAGAAATTCATGTCGATTATATAATTTGGCGGATTTACTGCGGCAAGAATTCATTCAATCCGCATTCGGTTCGCATTTGGAATTATTTGTATTACAGAATCCGACGGAAAACTGTGTTATCGATCCACTCCGCAATGAAACTGCAATTCCACCGGCAGTCAACATTTTGGCATTCATTTTTGTATTTTTTATTCCGTATATTTTTCTTTTACAAGAATATTTGAACATAGCTACATGATAAAAGAATGAAATAATTATTAAACATAATCAAAGTGAATATGGATACCGTAAGCCTTTTTTATGTCACAACGGTGAACAAGGTAATCAACTTCATCAGTGGCATAATGTCGTCAAATGGATACTGAACATCCCATTTAACGATTCAGTTAAATATAAACGAGCTTTATTATCTAGATGGATTGTTGACATGCCACTACCGAATAGTGTTCATAGTGCAGGTATACCTAACACCACACCGCTTCCTACAACACTTACTTACTATTCTGAAGAAGTATCTGATCATTACTATCGTAATTCTATAAAGGAAATTCTCCACTTTATGAAATTCTCCAACATCTTCACGAGTGATCATCTGTCGAAACTTTATAACAAATCAATTGACAGTCTACCGTTTTCTGCGAGTTCCTTATCATCAATTAGAGTTTTTGTTTATGATAATCATAACAAAGCCTACATAGAAGAACCTGTAACTGATCACCAATATGGATTCGATGGGAATGCGTTGGTACAGTTTGATTCTGAAAAGAACTGCTTTATCACATCTAGCAGATACATTTTCTGCTCCAATGCTACTGAAGTAATGCTAGACCAGAAAATATTTGAAAGAATTAATCAGCTTCCACTATCAGTTGATAAAAATAAACCTGAAATTATATCTATTCAAGGAGTGCCAGGCTGCGGCAAATCAACATGGATCTTAAGTTCACATATAATTGGAAAAGATCTCGTCCTCAGTTCTACGAAGCACGGCATTAATGATATAAAAACTAAGGTGGCTTTCCAATGTAAAGAAGCTGGTAAAAACTTTGAAGATATTAAAACTAACTACCGCACGATTGCTTCTTACCTCTTAAATGGACTCAAAACATACACTACTCCAAAAAATTAAAGGAACACTAATTTTTTTCAATTTTTTTAGTGTTTTTTGAAGAGCTGTATCTTAGTAAAATACGGTCGTACAGAGATGAAAAGAAAAGCATTTTAAAGCTTCAAATCTCTAGTTTTGAGACTTTTGAGCGGAAAATTTTTGTGAGATACCGTTATCACGCAATCATAAGAAAGAGCGCGAAGAAAAAAAATTCGAATTTTTTTTTTTTTTTGTAAGGTGCCATGGGCGCGGGAAATTTTTTTTAAGTTAAACCAATGCATAGGTCGGTTAGCCTGTTAATTAGGCGTAAATTTAATTTCATTCTGGTCTCTCTATGTCAACTTTTTGCTGAGATATCTGACTTTGAATCAAAAAAGATCCTTTTGCCTTTGATCGTCGATATCTCAGCAACCAATGACTACACAGTAAACTTTAGGGCAGCCTTAGAAACTTCAGTAAATTTCCTACAAGACCCGTTAATGACTAGTTGAGAACAAATTTTTTTTTCACCCTCAATACTGATTTGAAAAAAGTACAAAAAAACGACTTTTTAGGTTGTCTTAATAAATCTACCGTTACTTTACCGTTATTGATGAAAAGACTAATGTTGCCAGGTCATTTTACAGTTTAATGTACTCCTAATAGCCCTGTATTATTTTCAAATTGATCCATCCAACCGTTTTTTCGGACAGATTGATCAAAGTTTTACAAAACAATTAAAGGAAGAAGTATTCATCAAAATAAAAAAACGACTTTTTTCTCATTTTACGTTAGTTACTTGTTAACCCTTAACGATCGTACGGTTTTTTTGGTAATACTCGCCGATAAGAGACGATAGAAAATTAAATAAAGTTCTGCAATATGAGCAATAATTATGGAACTTGGCCATTTCTCATCCGATTTTAGTGAAATTTGGTATGCACGATGGAAATGGGATTCTAAAATGATTTTTGGATAAAGTTCTGGAATATGGCCAACTAGGATGGAACTTGGCCATTTCTTAACCGATTTTGATGAAATTTGGTATGCACGATGGAAATGGGATTCTAAACTGATTTTTGGATAAAGTTCTGGAATATGGCCAACTAGGTTGGAACTTGGCCATTTCTTATCCGAGTTTGATGAAATTCAGCATGTACGATGGAAATGGGATTCTAAAGTGATTTTTGGATAAAGTTCTTGAATATGGCCAACTAGGATGGAACTTGGCTATTGCTCATCCGATTTTAGTGAAATTTGGTATGGGCGATGGAAATGGGATTCTAAACTGATTTTTGGATAAAGTTCTGGAAAATGGCCAACTAGGATGGAACTTGCCCATTTCTCATCCGATTTTGATGAAATTTGGCATAAGCAATGGAAATGGGATTCTAAACTGCTTTTGGATGAAATTCTGGAAAATGGCCAACTAGGAAGGAACTTGCCCATTTCTCATCCGATGTTGATGAAATTTGGTATAAGCAATGGAAATGGGATTCTAAACTGACTTTTGAATAAAGTTCTGGAATATGGCCAACTAGGATGGAACTTGGCCATTTCTTATCCGATGTTGATGAAATTTTGCATGTACGATGGAAATGGGATTCTAAAATGATTTGTGGATGAAGTTCTGGTATATGGCCAACTAGGAAGGAAATTGGCCATTTCTTATCCGATATTGATGAAATTCAGCACGTGCCTTAAAAATGGGATTCTAAACTGATTTTTGGATAAAGTTCCAGAATTTCGCCAATTGTCATGGAACTTGGAAGTTTTGTATCCTATTTTTATGAATTTCAGCATTCACGATGAAAATGAGATCCTTAAATTATTGATAAAATAAATCATTAAATACAAGGAATAACGATTTTAGTTATTCAGTTTTAAAGCACATATCGAATTTCTTTTATTCGTTTAAGGAATAGGCAGGCGCCTTCCAACTTTAACATATAACTTGAACCAAAAATAATTTTAGAGTTTTATTTCTATACTACATGCTGAATTTGTTTAAAATCGGATAAAAAATGGCCAAGTTCCATCCTAATACGGCTTATTCCAGAATTCCATTTAAACAAATTTTAAAACCCAATTTTCATTACAAATGCTGAATTTCATTAAAATCTTATAAGAAATGGCTAAGTTCCTACCTAATTGGACATATTCCAGAACTTTAGCTAAAATTCATTATAGAATCCCATTTCCATCGCCCATACCAAATTTCATCAAAATCGGTTAAGAAATAGCCAAGTTCCATCCTAGTTGGACATATTCCAGAACTTTATCCAAAAATCAGTTTAGAATCCCATTTCCATCGTACATGCTAACTTCATCAAAATCGTATAAGAAATGGCCAAGTTCCATCCTAGTTGGCCATATTCCAGAACTTTATCCACAAATCAGTTTAGAATCCCATTTCCATCGCCCATACCAAATTTCATCAAAATCGGTTAAGAAATGGCCAAGTTCCATCCTAGTTGGCCATATACCAGAACTTTATCCAAAAATCAGTTTAGAATCCCATTTCCATCGCCCATACCAAATTTCATCAAAATCGGTTAAGAAATAGCCAAGTTCCATCCTAGTTGGCCATATTCCAGAACTTTATCCAAAAATCATTTTAGAAACCCATTTCCATCGTGCATACCAAATTTCACTAGAATCGGATGAGAAATGGCCAAGTTCCATAATTATTGCTCATATTGCAGAACTTTATTTAATTTTCTATCGTCTCTTATCGGCGAGTATTACCAAAAAAACCGTACGATCGTTAAGGGTTAACAAGTAACTAACGTAAAATGAGAAAAAAGTCGTTTTTTATTTTGATGAATACTTCTTCCTTTAATTGTTTTGTAAAACTTTGATCAATCTGTCCGAAAAAACGGTTGGATGGATCAATTTGAAAATAATACAGAGCTATTAGGAGTACATTAAACTGTAAAATGACCTGGCAACATTAGTCTTTTCATCAATATTTGTAAAGTAACGGTAGATTTACTAAGACAACCTAAAAAGTCGTTTTTTTGTACTTTTTTCAAATCAGTATTGAGGGTGAAAAAAAAATTTGTTCTCAACTAGTCATTAAAGGGTCTTGTAGGAAATTTACTGAAGTTTCTAAGGCTGCCCTAAAGTTTACTGTGCAGTCATTGGTTGCTGAGATATCGACGATCAAAGGCAAAAGGATCTTTTTTGATTCAAAGTCAGATATCTCAGCAAAAAGTTGACATAGAGAGACCAGAATGAAATTAAATTTACGCCTAATTAACAGGCTAACCGACCTATGCATTGGTTTAACTTAAAAAAAATTTCCCGCGCCCATGGCACCTTACAAAAAAAAAAAAAAATTCGAATTTTTTTTCTTCGCGCTCTTTCTTATGATTGCGTGGTAACGGTATCTCACAAAAATTTTCCGCTCAAAAGTCTCAAAACTAGAGATTTGAAGCTTTAAAATGCTTTTCTTTTCATCTCTGTACGACCGTATTTTACTAAGATACAGCTCTTCAAAAAACACTAAAAAAATTGAAAAAAATTAGTGTTCCTTTAATTTTTTGGAGTAGTGTATAATACGGTTTATATCGACGAGTACATGATGGTACATGCTGGACTATTGGGCTTAGTGGCTTTGTTAAGTGACTGCCGTAAAATGTTCATTCTGGGTGATCAAAACCAAATACCGTACATCGACCGGCTTAATTATGTCAATATGCTTTATTTTGATGCAAATAAGTTTACAACACGTTCTAAACATCTTAATACAACCTATAGATGCCCTGCGGATGTGGTACATGCATTACAATCAATTTATCATCAATTTTATACCACTAATAATAATACTAAATCAGTCAGTTTTAACAAATGCCGGTTGATTTCTGATATTCCAGTTATGCCAAATTCACTGTACTTAACTTTCACAAAACGCGACAAAAGGCAATTAACTAACAATCTAAAATTACCTGATTCAAGTAAAATCCTAACTATTCATGAGGCTCAAGGCTTAACTTCAGCTAGCGTTAACTGTGTCCGACTGTCTGACAAAGAAATTAAACTATTCGATAGCTTACCACATGCTATAGTAGCATTAACCAGACACACACACAAATTTAACTACTTCTCACCGATTGAAGGAGACCAACTGCACTCTTTAATACGAATTGCTTTAACTGCAAACCAATATATAACCTCGCTCATGTCATCGATAAATCTGGTCCCAGTACCATTCAAAGCCCAGCACATATTTTGAAAATATCAGACTACAAGAAGACTTCAACAATGGAAAAACCACCAAGAATTAGGAACCATTCATTTTATTTCCAAAATGTAAATAAAATGTCTTCGAAGGCAGCTCAATTTCGCAATTTTGTGTTAAAAACGCTCTTCCCGGTTTATATCATCTGTGAAACTTCATTTCACAAAGGAATCCTGAGTTCTGAATTCTTTCCTAGCCAATATGTGGTTTATAGATGCGACCAATCACCGCTAACTAGTGATAAAAAATCTGGCGGAGGAGTACTCATTGCGGTTGATGCATCATTATCGAATGAGTTAGTTGAAATATCTAACCTATCCATCGAGCAATTGTGTGTTAAGATCGCAATCAACAAAAAGTCAATTTTTATCTACGTTGCATATGTTCCGCCTGGCTCACCGATATCATCTTGCACCGCCTGCTGCGACACAATAATGGAAATAAACAATGCTGCTAATTCAACTGATACAATCTTGATCACGGGGGATTTTAATTTTCCAACTATTAGCTGGCCATATGACGAAGAAATGGATGAAATTTTACCATTGAACATGAGTTCTGAAATTGAGTGTCTGTTTATCGATACTGTTTTCGATATAAATCTTACCCAAATTTGCGAGGTGCAGAATGGCCTTGACCGAATTCTAGATCTAATTTTTACAAATGAACGGAATCTATTTAAAGTAAATGAATCACCATTACCATTCGTTATTAATGATATTAACCACAAAGCCCTAGAAATAATTTTTGAAAGCAAGGGTAGCAATATTATTGATAACCATCAAAACAGAGAGCCGTATTACAACTTTAGAAAAGCCGACAGAATAAACCTTCATCTTTATTTTGAGCAGATTAACTGGAAAAATGAACTAATCAGTAGCAACATAGATATTAACGTGGAGAAATTCTACAAAATTATATCTGAGGGCATTGCACTATTTGTTCCTACTACTGCTGCGGCCAAATCGAACAAATATCCACCATAGTACGACGATAAACTAATCAATCTTAAGAACAAGAAAGACAAAGCTTACAAAGCAATTCTCAAAATCAGTTCAGACGAAAGCAAACATAAATTCACTGCGTGTAATCAAAATTTCGAGAGATACTTTGAGATAAAGTATAAGAGTTATATAAGCCGTCTTAAGGAAAAAATAAGAAACGATCCAAAACATTTTTGGAGATTTTTTAAAGAAAAACGTGAAACTAATGGTTACCCAGTGTGTATGACATTCAAAGAACGTAAATCCTGTGACCCGCAGGTTATATCAAACATGTTTGCGGAGTTTTTTCAATCAGTTTATAAACCGGAAGACATTGATAAGTATGAGCATCCAAACAATGGTGAAAACAACGTAACCATACTAACACCAAGGATTGAAACCGAGGATATTCATCGAGCTTTAGAAGTATTCGGAGATGGATGTGGTCCTGATGGCATTCCAGCTTCATTATTGAAAGATTTCACATAGTTGGTAACTCCTCTGTGTCTTCTATTTAATCAATCATTACAACTAGCCGTATTTCCAACGAAATGGAAAGTAACAAGAGTAACACCAATTTTCAAAACAGGAGCAAGAAATGATGTCTCTTGTTACAGAGGAATTACATCAATATCTTCAATACCCAAATTATTTGAACTGGTTGTATGCAACTCATTCAGATCTTTGGTTCCTCGATTCATCTCACAGTGTCAGCATGGTTTTATACCCAAAAGATCAACATCATCAAATCTTATTGAATTTACCAGCAACACCATTAAAGAAATTGAAATGCATAAGCAAGTTGATGTGGTGTATACTGACTTTGCCAAAGCCTTTAACTCCATCAGTCATTGTAAAACGTTGGAACAGTTATACAGATTCGGTTTTTCTAAACAGTTTGTTGCGTGGTTTAAATCATATTTGAGTAATCGCATTCAGTATATTGAGCTTAGTAATAGAAGATCAGAATCAATTCAAGCTACTTCAGGAGTACCACAAGGCTCTCATGTTGGTCCTTGGATCTTCATAATTTTCATCAATGACGTTACTGAAGTAATACAACATTCTAAGGTATTAATGTTTGCAGATGATCTCAAAATCTTTAAAACAGTAGAAAACATCGGCGATACCCATAAGCTACAAGAAGACATCGACAATCTAGCGAAATGGTGTGAGTCTAACCTCCTCAGTCTCAACATCAACAAGTGTAAGAGTTTATCGTTCCATCGAAAAGTTAACCCTGTTACACAACAATATCAAATAAATGGCGTACTTTTACAAAAAGTATTCGAGATTAAAGACCTAGGGTTACTTTCGTTGAAAACATGTGCTTTACTAAGCATATTGAACAATGCGTTGCTAGAGCCAATTCCATGCTTGGTTTTATTAAGCGTTGGAGTGGGGATATTCATGACCTAGAGACAATCAAGATCCTGTATTATGCCTACGTGAGATCTCAACTTGAATATGCTGTCAACATCTGGTGTCCTTTTTACGACGAACCTATCAGAAAAATCGAGAGTGTCCAAAAAAGGTTTATACGGTATATAACGTGTAAAGACGGATGGGATTATGACCATGACTTACCGCACCACGTTAACCTGAAGCGATTACCATCATATGCTACTGGATGCAAAACCTATCAAATGACAACATTGGCAAATAGACGAGAGCTTTTAAAGTGTTCGTTTATTGGAAATATTTTACTTGATCAAATCGATGCACCATCCATACTGGAATCAATTAAAATAAAGGCACCGAGTAGGAATTTAAGAGATCATGAGTTCCTTCATCTAAATAAACACAGAACAAACTATGGTGACAATGAACCGGTAAACATGATGTCGAAGAGTTTTAATAAAATCGACCATCTGTTCGACTTTTACTTAAGTAAAAACAGCTTTAAACGTAGGTTGAAGCAACATTTTGCTCCAACCTAAAAATATTTTTAGGTCAATTTTTATTCTTTTTTTGTTTAATTTAATTTTTATTCTACCATGTTCAGTATGTTATAAATTCAAGTCATATTTGTAGACTTTTCTCAGTATAAATAAATAAATAAATAAAGGGAAAAACAGAAAATAAAATAGAAAAGCGATGATACGAAATGCGTGCAACATATTCCAGTTATCAAATGTGCAGTAAGGTTAATATTTTTTGAGTTTATTTATCATTATAATTATTAATTCTAATTTTTTCAAATTTATTAAAAATTTTAAAGTGACACCTTACTTTGTATTTTTGGGGATTTTTATATTTTCCATGTGAGAAGTTGTCACTTTATGCTAATAGAAAAGTTCTCAACTATAATACGAGAAATATTCATTTTAGATTTCCGCTATATAGTAAATCATTTTCAAAGTATCATTAAGGTACATGAACTTAAGCTGTATTAGAGTGCACAAAAACTGTATTGTGAATTTTAAAATATTCCTTTGCAAAATCTGAAAGTAGGTTCAAAATAATGAATTTTGAAAAAAAAATTAGAAAAGTTCAATATTGGGCCCAATTCTCGTATACATATTTTATCATTTTATGTTATTTTAAAACATAAAATCGTGAATTCGTATTCTGATCATCGAAAATATATTTATGGTATTTTATTTTTTATGTTATACCTGTCAAAAATAAAATTATCAAATTTGACCTTTTTACAAGATTTTATGTGAAAATTTCAGTCGCAGTACAAATAATAAATCTAGATTTTTTTTTGTCTGAAACAAAACTTAATTTTTAATAAAATTAAACTAAGGCGACACAATGCCGCCAAATTATTTGAATGACATCATTATAGCAAGTGAAGAGAGAAGAAAACGGTTTGTATATTTCCAAAATATCCCAATAAATTAGGGATAAAAGTAATCCATTCGAGTTACCGCGCGCAGGCAAAATTCAAAAAACTATATATGTAGGTTAACGAAACCAGCTGTACAGTTCTTATAATTGAAAAATTAAAACCGAGATCTTGGCAGACGTATATTCCATTTCAATTAAAACTGTTATGTGCGCTACACTTCTACGGCAATCGATCTTACCAAGTATCCATAGGATGCTGCGAAAAAATTGCTTTCTCTCAACCCAGCGTTTCTCGGGCGGTTACAGAAGTGACTAAACTAATTGTTCAACGTATTATGAATGATTTTATTAAATTTCCACAGGCAGAAGTAAAAAGCAAGTTTATGGAAAAATATCAAATGCCTGGGATAATTGGGGCTATACTCGTAAATAGTTGCCACGTAGCTATTTTTGCACTACCAGAACAAGACGAATTTAATCGAGGCAATTTATTTCGCAACCGTAAAGGGTACCACAGCATAAATACACTACTATGATGACATCCAAGTTGAGAGCATATTGTGTACAAAATTTTAACTCTGTGCATAACCAAGGAAGTTTTCTGTTGGGTGATAGCGGGTTTCTACTTGAACAGAGCCTTCTTCAAATTATGTAAATTTTCAAAATGAAACTATCTAATATAGATTTAGCAAAACTTATTCGTGCTCGGAACATTATAGAGAAGTGTTTCGGAGTGCTAAAATCTCGTTTTCGGTGTTTACTGAGATATAGAACTTTACATTACAATCCCAATATGGCATGCCAAATTATATATGCTGTATGCACGTTGCACAATATTCATATTGCGATGAACGGTAACGATGCAGATTCAGACAATGAAGATGATTTTAATCAAAATAATGACAATACACCTACTGACACAGAGTACGAGAATTATAAACGAATAATGATTTTAGTAATAGTAACTAAATTATGTAATTACATAAAGCAAAACTATACCGATTTTGTTTATTAAATAGAATAGTTAAATATAAATAAAACAAACCTCTTAGACCGGGAGCCGTAGAGTAATAAAAACAACGACAAGGTACACGGATAGTTATTTGACTAGCATAATGTAGATCACCAATTATAAAAAAAATCATTCTAGCGTCAAACAGTTTTTAGTGACCTTCAGTAAGAAAATGAGATTTGAAACAGGTGTTGTCGTTGTTAAAAAAAAACGACAAGGTACACGGCAAATTCGTAAGTCATTTGAAAGGTTTTAAGGCGAACTTTCCAAATATATACGTCGTTTTTATATAGGCGATGACAAAGATGGTTAATTTCACCAAAATTAGACAGATATTGGTGATTTTTTCATATATAATTATTAAGTATCGTTAATTCATTTTCTCTATTTCGGTTTCAGTTTTCAATAACATATGTGGGAATTATGGTGTGTAGTCGAGAATATAGAATAAAGATGTATATATGTTATGGTAAGTGTGCGTATTTACCGGTAACAGTTTGATGAAGGAAAATTTGGTTCTGCGCTATCTGAAATTTTGGCCATATGACTTTTATGTATATGTATGTAAATACCACATTTACCAAGGTGGTCTAGAAAGTCTCTGGGGTAGTCAAACTGACATAAATTTACGTGTGAAAGTTTGGTAAAAGTGAGTTGAATGTACTATTAGAATGTACTATGAATTACCATAATGTGAAATGCTGGTAAAGGTAAACATCCTGAAAAGAAATCCGTCTGAATTACGATACTTATCTTAGTCTATCTATAAAAGATGTTGAACGAAGCAGACGTATGTCGAACCGTCAAGATGTTTATAATATAATTGGGCTTGACCATAATCTCCATTAGATGGCATCCTCAACAAATTTGTAAATTTTTTTGTTACAACTCTACAAAATTATAGAACAAATTTTTACAATTCTTTTAATGAAACAACATTGTATTGTTCAGCCGAAAACGAATGTTACAAATTTAGTGCAATTGAAGGTGAAATATGCTGTGAAAATGTTGCAGACCTGTGGCGGATCAAACGCAAACACACAAATTTAATTCAAAATTGACAATGTGTTTGACGTCCGTTTGACAGCGAGGTGAAGTAGGCACACAGAGATAGGTACGCTAAATTCACGTGGAAAAATCAGCGAACTCTTCATAATTAAGGAAGAGTATTTTTTTCCCTAAAACGCAGCACGTCTTAAAACGGAAAAACAAATTCCGTTGAAAAACAATGTTTAGTAAAAAGAAAATTATTGTACGCAAAACAATAAAAATTACATATTCAATCCGAGCGGACGTAAAAATAGCAAACCGCTAAATAGGCAACCGCCTAGTAATTATAAAAACGAGACGACCCACTGGGAGCCGTCTAAAGTAAATATACACTACAATTGATGTATAAACTTGTATCTAAAATAAATGTATAAACCTGTATAAAACCTGTGTATCAAATAAAGTGGATACGAAATACAAATCATATATATAATAATAAAATAGTGTTAGTGTACAAAATTATTCATCCCAGTGTTAAACTAAATTAATTATTTGGGAGTGGACACCACCACCACCCCAAATAAAATGGTGACCCCTAAGCATAGACATTCATACTAGATTTCTCATTTTATTATAACTAAAGAAGAAAAAACAAAACTTCTGATAATTCCAATGTATCGTTGTGTTGTTTATTTTATAAGGCAATGATTTTAGAATGCGTTGCAAATATAATACGTATATGCAATACACCGATAACATTTGAATGGAAAATTTTTTTTTTTTTCTGTGTTTTTAGTCAAATGAGAAATCTATTATGATTGTCTATGCCCTAAGTAATCGGGAAGATCCAGGAATCGAGAGAACCCGATAGTATCGGCAGAAGCCGACGGGATTTGGTGAAAGCAAATCAGAAACCATATCCAAAACACGCAACCAGCAAAAGAAAGAAGAGTAAGGCAGTACAGCCAAAGGAACGACCTACAAAGGTAACAAGGTCAACGGAAATATCCCCAAGTGACCGAAAAACCAGAGGAAGGTACCATCCGACCAGGCAGATACGACGCCGAATAAGTCGACCCAGTCCGGACGAGCAACGCAGAGCTTGGAACCAGGAAACGGGTAAGCGTTGTTTTTTTTTTTTTTTGTAAAAAGGAAAGATAGCAAGCCAATTCTTTCCGGTAAGAGCCCCCACCCGTGGTAAGCTCCCCGGAAAGAATCACGCAAAGCCAACAACAGTATTAGTCGAATAAGTGCCCGGTAAGCCCTCGGAATAAGAGTGGGCAAGCCACAAGGGACCAGACGATAGCAGTGATCAGCCGATCGCCATCCGTGAGCAGTCAAATTTACAACCAAATAAAATTGTAAAAGACGTGCTGCATTTTAAGGGAAAAGGTAACAAAAATTTTATTTTCATTTTTATTTTCCAAAACTACCTATTTTAAATTGATTTTAATAAATTTCACAAAGAAAATATTTTTTTTCGATCAATTTCTGTGTGTCGCTTCACCTCGTTGTAAATCGTTCGTCATCCACTTCGAAATTCCACCTCGCAATTTCGTTATATTTTTATTTTATTTTTAAAAAAAAATCGTTTCGCTACCGGGCGTTTAAATTTTTTTTCGGACATTCGTTTCGCGATTTTCAGATAAGTGATTAGTGAAATGAGTTTTCCGCCGGGCAGTGCTTCCCTGCCAGCGATGGGAACCAGTGAGACAAACAACGAGACAACAGTGACAATGACGACGGAACAATTACGGGTATACGTAGACGCACAAATACAACAGCGACAAGCAAACAGCGACCGACCGGACGAACACTGCACCGCTAGTGCATCACAGTGGAGTAGCCAGCCGAATAATGAAGCAACAAATGTGAGAAACATAGCCCATGTCGCGTTTAAACCACCACAACCGCTTTATGGTCAAAACCCATAAGGATATTTCTTCAAAAGGGTACATATATTATAATGTATTGTGTTTCAGCATTTGATGCATCTATGTCACCTCCTTGTTTTTCGGCTTTAGACCAAAAAATTAAGAGGGTTAATTTCATAACGGCCATCTGGAACAGTGCTGTACATATCAAGCCACCACATTTCGAAGCACAGAATAATGGATGGATAGAGAAAGATAACTCACTAGATTTTTACTGGTTCGGTGGGACTCAAACATTAACTGATGTACATCAAGTATTGGATGAAAATGAAAGCAGTGACGAAGAGAATGATGAAATTGGCATACATTCGAGTAATGAGGAAGACAATATTTTTTAACTATAAACCAATTATTGCTAAATTAAATTTTTTTTTTGAAAACTATAATTTGTCTATTGTTTTAAACAAAACAAAATTTAAAAAAATATTATATTTCAATTATATTTAAATATCTTATGGTAATTTGTAGTACATTCTAATAGTACATTCAACTCACTTTTACCAAACTTTCACACGTAAATTTATGTCAGTTTGACCACCCCAGAGACTTTCTAGACCACCTTGGTAAATGTGGTACTTACATACATATACATAAAAGTCATATCGCCAAAATTTCAGATAGCGCAGAATCAAATTTTCCTTCATCAAACTGTTACCGGTAAATACGCACACTTACCATAACATATTATATACATCTTTATTCTATGTTCTCAACTACACACCATAATTCCCTCATATATTATTGAAAACTGAAACCGAAATAGAGAAAATGAATTAACGATACATACTTAATAATTATAGGCTGGCAATAAACCGGCACACAAAAAATTAATATTTGAGATACAAAAATATAATAAAGCGGCACAAATTAATGAGCAACAAACAAAAATTTCTTGGTATCATAAAATTAATTTTTTGGAACAAAATATAATAATTTGGCAACATTTATAATTTTTTGACACTATTGGAAGGGTACACAAAAAATTATTTTTTGGCATCGAAATAAACATTTTGGGCGACAAAAATAATTAACTGGCAACAAATTTATAAATAAATAAATTAAAAATTAAAAAATTGAAATTAGTTTTAAAATATTCTGAAAAATGGAGATCCCTAATTTAACTTAGAATTGTAGAGGCTAACGGCTTTGGTAACTCTCACGGGCACGCGGGAGGTCGCTTCGCTCCCCCTCGCTTAGCCCTCCGAGGGGCTTTAGATTTGAACTTCGGGGGACGTAGGAGCCGGGATAAGCAAACATTCGCACTGCGTGCCGCACATAGGAACGGATTATATGGAATCTATTAATGAAACTGCAACATTTTATATCGATCCCCCATCAAATATTAAATAATTTGTATCGATTAAATTTAATTTTTTGTCACGAATTTTTTTTTTTTTTTTATTACTAAAAATTATTTTTTTCTGTTCCAAAATATTATATTTGTTGCCAATTTATTAATTTTGATGCCAATGTTTGTCGCCACAGTATTTAATAATGTCCTTCAAAAATATTTACTTGTTTTTTCATATGTGGTGCCAAAATATTATTTGTGATGCCAATTTATTATTTTTGATGCTAATGTTTGTCGCCAAAATTTTTTTCTTGTATGCCCGTTTAAATTGTCCCGAAATTAACCATCTTTGTCATCGCCTATTTAAAAACCACGTATATATTTGGAAAGTTCGCCTTAAAACCTTTCAAATGACACGAATTTGCCGTGTACCTTATCGTTTTTTTTTAACAACGACAACACCTGTTTCAAATCTCATTTTCTTACTGAAGGTCACTAAAAACTGTTCGACGCTAGAATGATTTTTTTTATAATTGGAGATCTACATTATGTTAGTCAAATAACTATCCGTGTACCTTGTCGTTGATTTTTAACAACGACACTTACCACTTTGAGAGGCAATTTGAAGGACATTGTCAACAAAAAATATTGTTTTATTTTTACGTTTCAGTTTGTAACGTCCCCGTTCCATTTCTTTTCTGTTCCCAATGAAGAAAAATTTTATTATCCAGTACTCCAAATATTTTTTTTATTATTGCCAACAATTTACACTGACCGAAACAAGTACAATCTAAAATATAAAATTGTATTATATGATCATCTGCACCGGACCGATCGAGGACCCTTTGATCTTCTTTAATGACATACACACACAACGTTAAGTGACGAGGTAGTCATAAATTTATTAAATGTTTGAATTTTTTTTTTGCGCGGGGAAAATAAAAAATCGTACGAGATTTTTATTGATGATCTCCGCTAATTGCGGTTTATGATGAGGTGATTGTGGAATTGTTTTTTTTGATAAAAGAAAAAATTTTGGACAGAAAGTATTTGAATTTCAACGAATAAGTCACGGCAATGTAAAACAAATAAAATGTTGCAAATTTAAAAGTTTATCTTGTATGTAATATAAGAACATTTTTTTTTTTTTGAGTGTTAAAATATTGGTGATATCGTGATTATTAATCTGTTAAATTATGCCTATATATAAAAGAATTTTGAGTGCTAGAATATCATTTTTTTTTTTTTTTTTTCGCTGGCGCTACATCCCATAGAGGGATTTGGCCGCTTCATTTGAAGTTTCGTAATCATTTTTTTTTTTTTTTAACGGATAATGAGTGATTAATTCATTGATCCAACATTAACCAGCCGTGATTTTTTCATCACCCGCCGGGAATCGAACCCGGGACCTCCGGGGCTTAAAGCAAGCATGCTAACCACTGTGCCACCGGGGCGGCATATTTACTTAGCTGTTAAATTTGTATAACAGAATTAAAGTTTAAATAGCGGTTATAATTGTATTCAATTTTTGTTAGTAATTTTTGTTAAATTATTATTATTTTGTTTTCTTAATAAGTGGTAATTTTTTTATTATTTTATCATTGCTCTTAAATTACCGAATAAAATAATGTTTATAATAAATTACGTAATCTTGTTAAATGGGAATTATAGTTTTTCTTCAATGGGTGGCTAAGTTGTGAGAGACATGAAGTGACGTGACTTGAGGTGAGTTGAAGCATTCATATCGTATCATGCCCTAGCGTAATGTGTAATATAAAACTCCAGATACAACTCCCCCACGACCAACATCACCCCTCCGTTCGAGCTAGCGGCAGAAATAGGGCCTGTTCTGGAATCACACATTAGTTTTATAATTTATCATTAATTATTTTTCTTGTAAACGTTATTCTCGTAAAAAGGATAGCGTTACAAGTTCGAAATTTTATTATCCTTTGAATCGCGTATAGAGAAACCGTGTACCTTGTCGTTTATTTTTATTACTCTACGGCTCCTGCCCTATTTAGCCTCATTTGATAATTTTATTAAATTTCGTGGAGCTTATCAAAAAACACAAAACTTTAGGTAGAATTTTAGTAAAAATTCAGGTAAATATTTAAGTCTATTAATTTTTTGGTGCAACTAAAGCAGAGACTTCCGCTATATTATTGATGTTATCGGCTATATCAAGTAAGCCTTTTTCTATCTCGCGCGACCTTTTTCCTTTCACCAAGTTCAGTCATCTTGTTGTATTTATTTTAATTTTATGGAGCTGTCAAACAAACAAAAGCCCACTAGATTATAATTTTTTTACTTTCCCTGAAAAACTGTACTACAATATTTTATTTTAAAATACGAAATAAAATAAGCCAAATAGAATAAGAAAAAAATAAAAATTTTATTTTTCATTTTAAAAAATATTTATAATATAAAAATATAACATAAAATTTGTCAGAATTGGGCCCATTAGATGGTCAACGCAAAACCGTGCAAAAAAATCGAAAAATTGCCGAATTCTTGCCAATAAAATATAAATTTCACACACGTTTTCAAAAAAAAAATGAATATACCATTTCTTGAAGCAAAATTGTATTGATTAAAACCACAAAAATTGGTGTTTTGTTTTCATTAAAGGTAGTTCTGAGCAACTTCTTGTAAAATTTTATGACTTTTCTCGCATTTTCTGTAAAAAGCTTTGTAAGTCGAGGATACAACTATTTTTTTTAAATACGGCAAATACACGTTATTTTAGAGCATAATAACCTTCCAACGTGATATTATACTCGTTGATATCTTACGTGGATCAAAAAATATAAATTATTTTCTAAAACAAGAATTTTCGATTTAACGCAGTTTTTCGTAACTTTTGGGAATGGAGTCTGAAGTTGGTGTATTTATTTTTATTTTTTTGTAAATTTCCCAATTAATAAATTTTTGATGCATTAAATAACCTTTCAACCTCAACATAAGGGTAGTAAATTTTTATACATATTACGGGCAGTATTACAAATGTAAAAAATGTTTTCCTTTGTATTTCGTATTGAACAATTATAAGTTTAACCTGTTTTGAACTAAAATTTAGGTATTTTTGGGTGGTTAAAAACATATTGGTATTAAAATTAGTTTTATTGCCTACAGGCATCTGTTCTGTTCACAATGTTTTTATATGATTAATTGGCAAAAATAAAATTGTATGCTGTTAAACTTTTTTAAAGCGTAAACATAATTAGCGTGAAATTTTAAGTTATTTTAAAGTAAACATTATTAAAAGTGGTTAATAATGTTAATAATAATGTTGTATATTTTTTTAGTTGATAAATAATTATATAATACATATGTCAGCCCTCTTTTTTAATATGGATGGACGAAATTATTCGACAAAAAAACACAATTACTCGCAGATAAAATTTATTTTTGTTCTTTCTTTATTACGATACAGCTCTTGAATCCTTTTTTTGTTTTTCCTGACTACTTTTCTATTTCTTTTTTTTATTACTTTTCGTGTCTCTAGTGACATCTACATAAGTCAAGACTCGAACCAATAACAATAAATTATTAATTCAGTTATGACAAATAATACACTATAGTTTCCAAAAAAAATTTGGAAAAAATTAAATATTTCGGTCAAAACTACACCACTTTCTGCATTCTTTAACTTAAAATGCGGGGAATTAAATTTGTTATAGATCTAAAGAAAGAAAATGTAAATTATTTTTTTTAAAGTGTAATTAGTTGCAAAAAAAAAAAGGGTTTACTCCAAAATTTGGTTTTTGACTTATTTTAGAAAAAGTGAACTGGTTCGTTCAAAAACACGTCTATTCTCATAAGAGTGTTAGTAGTTGTGTGTGTTTTTCACGAATCAACAAAAAAAATATATCGTGAAGTTCAAGTTGAATGTTTTTGCATTACAGATCACTACCATCAAAAGCTCAAGTTCTTTGCCGATTCCATCATATGCATTTGATCGACAAAGTAGATAGAAAAACAAGTGAAAAAAAACGAAGAAGATTTCAAACTCGATTCCAATAAACTGTTTGATTTTGCTCGAGCAAATGCACTAGATTTGATTGGCGACGCATCAAAAGATTTCTTATTATGCAATAGAAATGACATTTCTAATAAAAGGTAGTTAATTTTAATTGGTAAAAAAATTGGATTTCAATCCTTAGAAGAAAATAAAAATAGTGACTTGGAATCTAGCATTGTAGAACCAGTAGCAGGTCCTAGTGGCTTAGGAAAAATATATGAATCAGAAGAAACTACTGAAGCCGATTATACATCTATATCAGAATATGAACCACCCGAAAAATATTACTGTTATAACTTAAATTATTATGTAACTTTTTTAAATATATAAAAATGATAGTTTTAATATTTGATTTATATTTTAGTAATTTGAAAGATATTGCAATGCGTTGTGTAATATCGTTTAAAAGGTTATTTAATGCATCAAAAATTTATTAATTGTAAAATTTACAAAAAAATAAAAAATAAATAAGCCAACTTCAGACTCCATTCACTAAAGTTACGAAAAACTGCATTCAATCGAAAATTCTTGTTTTAGAAAATGATTTATATTTTTTGATCCACGTAAGATATCAAAGAGTATAATATCACGTTTGAAAGGTTATTGGGCCCGATTCTGACAATTTGTAATTTTATGTTATTTTTTTATGTTATAAATAAATTTTAAAATAGAAAATAAAATTTTTTATTTTTTCGTATTCTGGTTATATCATTTTATAGCGTATTTTATAATAAAATGTTCTGGTACAATTTAAAATTTCAAAATAGAAAAATGTTTTTAGGGTATCTATTACTTTTGTGGTTTGTACATGACAATTTGACAGCCAAAACATTAGAAGATGCCTGCAGCTGTGGAAGGTCAGTTTAATTTCCAAATATGTATTCCATACGTCCGAAAAAATTTTAGTTGAACCCATAACGTATGATTATTATCTTTATGAATACGTTATTTATATTTACGAAAAATCGTCATGCCAGACTAAAACATCAAAAGAACAATATGAAATTTATGTATGACATGGTTATAAAAAAAGACTGCGACAATTCCGTCCAGAAATTGTGGCAGGAGCTAACAAAATTATTAAACTGCGGTGCTGGTCCGAACCGTACCACACAATGCTAAAAAAAGGTAATTAATAATTTTTACTCATTGTGTTGTCGTCAACAAAACTTTTCCGTGTTTTTTAATTAATTTACATATTTATGTTCTTTTTTTAGATTTTTGAGAATTGGCGAAATGCTGTACGGCACAAAAGCCGGAAAATATATATGTATACAAATGGTACTGGTGGGGGTCCGGAATGCAAAGAGAAACTAAAGGAGTTAGAGGAACGGGCATTAAACGTGTGGGGTAAAATAGTTGTGGCTGGGATAGGTGATGTTGAAGCAGGGTTTAGTGACGTAGCTCCGGATACTCCACCAGTAAATTTACCAGCAAGTTCTCAATTTCAAGGTGTACCACAGGTAGCCCCACGTCTAAGGAGGAAACAAAAAAACGGTAATTTTATTTTTGTAGGTTAAAGTTTTACGATTATCATTTTGGATTTTAAATTTATTTTTAGATGATGAATTATTGTTAAAAAGATTAAACGAAATAGAGTCGAGGCAAGCGGAGGGGTTCTCCGAAATAGCGGAGGGGCTACACAGCATTTTTTTTTTCGCTGGCGCTACATCCCATAGAGGGATTTGGCCGCTTCATATTGAAGTTTCGTAATCATTTTTTTAACGGATAATGAGTGATTAATTCATTGATCCTACATTAACCAGCCGTGATTTTTTCATCACCCGCCGGGAATCGAACCCGGGACCTCCGGAGCTTAAAGCGAGCATGCTAACAACTGTGCCACCGGGGCGGCTACACAGCATTGCTGATGCTATTAATAATTTGGCAGAGGTCATGCATATGATACTGCAAAAAAAAAAGTATATTTATAAAAATAAAATTATAGTTGAATTATAATTATTAAATTTATTTATTTGTGATTAAGAAATATTTATTAATATAGGAATTTCGTACTCTGACGCCTAATATGTGCCATGATTCATTTTCTGGCTCCAAGTTGGACGATTCGTTTGTATCATCGGTTACCGGATTATCGACTCCATCTGCAAAGTTAGGTGAATCATTTGTTTCCTCATCGTTTTCATCTAGGAATTCATCTTCACTGTCTTCTAAAGTATCTTCAACATCGTTATTTTTTGTAGATATGTATATGTATATTGGGCAATGTACAAACAGCGTATATAATTTGTGACGCCATACGTGGATGGTAATGAAGGGTTCTGTGGTAGTAGGCACCGAAAACGGGATTTTAAAACCCCAAAACATTTCTCGATAATGTTACGGGCCCGAATAAATTTTTCATTAAATGCAAATTCGGTGGTATCTCTTTGTGGGTTTCAAAAATTGGTTAAAAGCCACGGCTCGAGTGGAAAACCGGAATCGCCAATTAAAAAATTTATTTGATGTTGTATAGAACTAAATTTTTCTAAAACATGTGCTCGCAACTTTGACATCATCCAAATGGCGGAATCGTGCACTTATCCGAAGAAGGGATATTTTTTGTTGTTGCTTTCTCGGACTCGGGGACTTTCAAAGCGTCAAGAAAAGTGATTTTGGACAAACAAAATTTTTAACAGGAATTCATTAACTTTGATCCCTGCGCACCGAAGTTATGTAATATTGTATAAACAAATTTTGCATTAAGTTTCAATATTGAAACAAATTGAAATTTCATAAAAGCGTTATTTTAACTTAAAATGTTTTGGCATTTAAATTGTTCTTATACTAAAACTTCTTTATTTAAAAGGGTATAAGTATTTTAATATAAGCCGTGGAGCTCCAACGACAAAATTGCGGATAACCACGTTACAACAATTGTGCAATGCACCACGATTACACCAGTAGAATCAAAGTATCCCTTTCAGCACCGCCTTAATCAGTTGTGTAGGTAAATTTTAACATTCACATAAAACCACTAAAAATAAAAATTTGAGAATAAAATACAACTGGCTAACACAATTGTGTAAGACAATTATACCCTCCGTACTAACCAGAAAATATTATTCATAAACATAAATAAATGTTGCACTTCTCGCACCTGCATCTCGTGCGACATTTGCAAGTTTTAAGGTGGCACATCCTTGCTGTTGGTAGGTCATCCCAAACCGGCCAATGACCTGACGACGAATATCGTCTGCCTAAAGATGGTAACGCTTCAGCTCTAGATTTTTTTGGTGTAGGTCCTTCCTGGTCAGTGTCATAATCATCAGCGTCACCATCATCAGCTAGTAAGGAATCCGCCACGTCCATTTTAAATTCTAATAGGTCTAGAATTTTTGAATTTGGTATATTGAAAGCTGCACAGTCTCGCCTGTACTCCATCCATGAATTGACTACTGCCAAATCAATAAAATGATGAGCGACCTTAATGGGCCATTTTTTGGTTTTAATGAATGTCCGGTAATATTCCATTTGTTGATCGCAAATGTCTACACCACCCATGTGTTGATTATAATCCTCTATTGCGTTAGGGCACTCAATTTGGATATTTTTTTTTTTGCTATTTGCACCAACGATCTACCACGCCAATCGGGTTTACACCACTTATAGTGGAAATTGCTGTGACACATTTCGTGTCTTTCCATTTTACTAGCTATATCACTGAATTTCCATCGTCAAGTGTAAACTCTTGTGATTGTCCTTTTATCATTTTTCTATCTAGCTGAAAATTCACTTTCTTTACTCGATTCATCATGATCGTCCCTGTTGCTTTAAAATTCATCTCTTGAAGTTTTTTCATTAAACTAACCGTCGAGAAATAGCGGTCAAAGTAAAGGAAGCTTCCTGGAGGTATGGTTTCGGTTAGGCGTAATACAACGGATGGGCCTAGGCCAAGTTCCTTATGCTTTAAATTAGTTGATATACCTTGGTACAATTCAAAGTCAAAGACAAGTCCAGAAGACGTGGTGATCAAAAAATTCTTCAATCCTACTGGACGTGGTTTACCCTTTACAAATTGACGAGCTGGCATTCGACCAGTAAACGGGATCATCTGCTCATCTATTGAATAGTGATCTATTCGTCTCTCAATTTCATGGCACCTTGATCTAACTGTATCTATTATTGGTTGTGCCTTCCAGAACAAGTTGGTATTATTAACGGGTATGCTTGAAGTATCTCGAAAATGCAGTGATGCGCGTAGCATCTGGAATCGATTTCTAGACATACAGCTTGATATCTTTGAAAATCCTATGTTATTGTTCCAAAATAAGTGTAACCGAGGATATGGAATGCACCCCATGTACATGAAAATTCCGTATAATTTTCGAATTTCAATATCGCAGGTTTTTAGTTCTTTGCCGTTATCTTTCAAAAATTGCATATTAGTATAACAAGCGGTGTTTTTAAAATGATCGTCATTAAAATATTTGGAAAAATATTCAACCGGGCATTGCGATTCAATTTTGCGTTGACATGTAAGCTCGATTTGTAAGTTGCTCCTTGTTAGAGATGATTCAGTCCAGACTGGATTAAGCGGACTCGCGGATTGTTCATTAGATACATTAATTGTAGATGAATTTTCAACTTCTGAATCAGATGAAGCATACACGCGATTTTGCGGCAGTGGTAAAACGTAATTTTCATCATTATCGGAATCATCGGAATTTTCTAAAAGCCTCTGAATTTCGTCTTGATCGATCAATCATTTACCGTTTGCGTAGATAGCTGAAACAGTTTATTGTTGAAATGTTATATTAATTTACGAAAAATTATAATTAATATGTATAAAATGAAGTAAAATAAAACGTAAGTAACAAACTACTAATTTAACTTCATTAATTTTGTTGCCATTATAAAACCAACCTACACAATCGTGTATGCCATTTTTTATTACGGTATTTTAATTAAAATAATTATTAATTCATTATTTTTATTTCATAAACTAAAATTTTAATATTTAAATATCACTAGTGTAGCACTAAAATAATTATTATTAATTTTTAAATAATAAAAATATGTACTTACTTTGCCCGCGATTGTTTTGCGTAGACATCGTTGACTTTTTTAGATGACATTAATTTTCCCTCCAATTTTTTTAAATATTTGACACTTTATATAGTTAGTTAAAATGTTAAATATGAGATGTCCTCAGTATTAAAAGTGAAGAAAAATCAGCATTGCCACTAATTTCAAGTTGAATTTAGGGTAAAATTTACTTACACAATTGTGTTGCCTGGGTTTAAATGTTGACAAAAAAAAAATAAAGGTGGTTTTATATGACAGCAAAATTATATACCCACAAAAGTGTGAGGTGGTACTCCTTTACCACCAAAAAATATTTTTTTTCGGTTTTATTTAACAAAAGATTTTTACCTGCACATTTGATATGGTTGGTTTGCAAAGAACAAAAAAAAATATTATTGATTGGTGCTGAAAGGGGTATGTGGTAAAAAAGTAGCATGAGGTAAACGGAAAGTACAATTCTTTAATACTTTATCTAGTATTCGAAAAAATATTAAAGTATTATACTTTACTTGGCATTCACTTCATGCTACCTTTTTCCTACATACTTTTATTCTACTATTGTAAACATGAGACAAACCGAGGAATTTGTGATGTTATCCACACCAATTAGCTTCACTAACATATTTCAGGCAGAATCATGGGTGTAATTACACGGACAATTTTACTTGTCACTGCCGTGAATCGAAACCAAACACTAATGTATCCATTCTGTACTCACTGTACCACTGAGAGCGCGATAATAAGACGCCAGTTGAGGATAACCTGTATTTGCATATTATTTTTACATTATCTTTTCTATTAATAATGTACTCGTTATATTGTATGTATGTTCTCATTTTTTTATTATATTATGGTAAAAGATTTTATTTTATTGATAAATAAAATTAAAAAAAAATTGAAAGAAATATCACACAAAAAAGTCTGAATGAATTCATTGAAATTGATATTTTTATTATAGTACATTATATTATACAATGTTCACTACACACATTATTTATATACACCCTGCGCCATTGAAATGTTCGGTTTGAATTTTTAAAGTAAATTTTGGAAATACCACTGTTTGCTTCAAAAGTAGATAGCAAAAATGATAGATTCTGATTATCAAAACAATTTTTACACTATTCCGAATATATTCAAATAAAAAGAACGGTAATCCGACATTTTAAACCTGCATAACGTCGGATAAGCAATATTACCGCCCTACCTCGTAACAATTTGGTAGGTCTTTACAGTGTTTTTAACAAAGTTTTTTCAATTGAAAATTTGTTTTTTGTTGACAATGGTAATTTTTATTTAAAATAAGAATTAACAGAAATAAAATAATTCATCTCAACCAAAATATTTTGAGAGAAATTGAACATTTTAAAATCAATGATTAATAACCCAGCCCTTGGCTTTTTTATGATGGCCTTAAACCCGATCAGCATTGAATTCTAAAGTTTGATTAAATAATATATTGTTATTTCTTCAAACCAGACTTTTTCTATAAGTTTTTTCCGCTCTTTGGCACTTTTCAGCTTGTAATTTGTAATCTTCTTTCCCATGAAGGACCAAATATTTTCAACAATATTGAGGTCAGGACTATTTCCTGTCCAGGGTAACGACCCAATCACCAAGCTATTTTTAAATTCGGCTACCTAAACAAAATAGACATTAAAATTAAGCATTCTTACTTCACAAATATCATCAATAACTCACGGAGAGTAATCGCCCTGTAAGAGTAGAATACCGATGTGTTGAGTCGGGTACTCAATAGTCACGATTCGGGTTTCGATAATTTTTTTATATTTTCCTCCGTTTTCTGAACTATCCAGAAGGCATAGTGATCAAACTCCAAAGGCTGTTATGGCTCTCCAGGCCATAACATATGGTGAATTTTTCACTGTCGGTGAAATACATTCTGTTAAATACCGTTTCCCTTTTCGTCGCCAAACCCTTGTCCTTACATCGGGTCCAAAGATATTGAATTTGGATTTATCCGAGAATATGAACCAACGCCAGTCCCTGGGCATTCAGTTTTTTCATTCTATTGCGAATTTGAGGCTTGCAACTGCCATTTTTGCTGTCAGTAATGATTTTCTCGCAGGTCGACAAGCATATAAACCAAGTTCCTTTTAATAGTATGAACTGAAATAGTGTCGGTTGTTGCTATTAGAAGCTAACTTCTTAGCTCCAAAGCCGTAGCAAACCTTTGCTTAAGATATAAATATCTGAAATTCGATTTGTTGAAACAGAAGTTCTCCTCTTTGCATCAGAGCCAAATTATCGTTTGATTTTCGGAATAGTGCCTTAAAAACTTTCTAATTGCTGTTTGGCTACACTAAATTACTCTTGCAATTTGTGAATGTGTGTACTTTTTGCCTTTGCTTGCAAAATATTGGCTTTTTCGTTAGCATTTAATTTAGAGCGACACTTTGTAAAATTAACTCTTTGACTACTTAATTGAAACCGAACGAATATTTCATCCTTAGTTTGGTTTTAAATACCTAATAAGGCGTGAAATATGCTGAAAAAATAAAAAAACAAAACAAAAATAGCGAATGAGGTAAAATCTATGAGAGAATTGCATGAAATAGTAAATAATCGAAATCGAACATTTCAATGGCGCAGGGTGTATATAAACATCTTAAGTAGAAGATAATTAAGATCAATGAGGTTAAAATAATAATATTCATAATAATAAATAACTGCTTTATGGAATTTTATTTCTCATGATCATCAATTAAGTTAAAATAAGATTAAATAGTTATACCATAATAATGTAGATACATAATATGTTATTATAATCTAATAATAATGAATAATGCATTGATGTTAAATTATTAATTAGAAGATGAATAAGAAAATATTACTTGAATAGGAAATTTTTTTATAATATAGTAACAAGATTATAATACAAAATTTAAATCCGCCTTAAGAAAATTGTTAACTGGTTGACCTGAAACAAATTTAAAGTAAAACTGTGTTAACATGAGTGAATAAAGCAAATATAAGATTGCGACAATCGACAGACGAATTTTGAACTTTACCACACAGCTGTAGTGGGGACGTCAAATTCCTTTAGGATAAACTAATAAATCCTATTATTGAGCTAAAAAAAATTATGTTTTAAGTTTTGTCTTTTCTTTGACTTTAATATTTTGTGGATGTAGTTTTCCTGCCTGACTATGGGTTCTTATCTAAGTAGCTTCGCGATTATTCGCAATCTGATTTACATTTTTTCACAAAAAATACATATCGGTATATACATATGTACATACATTTGTATCGCAACCATAGAAGACACATTTACAATTCGCAATTAAAAGTAGTCATGCCTACATCTTTTTCCACTACGAATTTTGCTCTTATAAACAAAATTCCCTTATTTTGTTTAGGAAAATTTTCAATGCTACAAAAAACAAAGCAAGCTGAAATATTTTTCCTATATGAATATGTACTTACTATTGTTTTTATTATGAATTTTTATTGACGTTTAGAAATGGCTAAAATGACATATTTGGTAATTCCAATAAAAAATGTCACTAATACTAACACAATCTATTTTATTATGTATTTGAATAATTGTTTACCCTAGTAACAATAGAATTTCAGTAAAGAAAACATTTAATTTAATTGTATGTGGTAGATTTTATCTAAGTAGTAGTCTTATCTTATTTCAAAAATTCTTATTGACGATTAGAGCATAACAGATTCGACGTAGCGGAATTTTCCTATACTAAAACTATCTATAAACTGACGTTTAAAATTTTATTTCGTTGCTGAGACAACCGCAATTCCTTCTTTCAATTGTTCCTATATTGTTTATCTAAGTGGTTAAATGTGTATCAACATATATTTATAATTGAACTTTTAAAATTGTTTTTATTTAAAAGAAGGTGATACTAACATCTAGATTATACATCTATTTGTTTAATTAAACACAGGAAGTATTACACCGAATCGGGTAAGGATAATTTTCTTAAGGTTAACTATTGTTTATTGTTCCATATGCATGTATATCAAACTCTTTTAGACGATTTAATGGATTTACCAAAAAGTCAACGCGAATTATCATAGATCGGGATATTGTAGTGTGCCGCAGGCAGAAATGACCGGGGTAGTGACATCTATAAAAAATAAAATAAAAAATTTAGATTATTCTGTGATAATGTTAGATGCATCTGCAAGTTTGGACTTATCTAAAAAAAATGACATTCCACTCACAAAAATATTGAAATATTTTAGAAACTCAAAAAGGCCAATTCGTGAAGGCGAAGAAATTTTAAAAGAGGGCTGCATCCAAACTATAGGGATTGACCCAAATTCAGATTTAAATTCTTTGAAGATAATTGGTGCGATCATGCAAACTTCAGCGTTACCCGCCAAACCATATCAAATTGTACTGCAATTTCTTGCTAAGCCATCCTCTTGTTGGAAGTGTTTGTCCTCTTGCAAAGCTGAAGAAGGAGCTAGATGCAAGCATATCGCGGCATTCTGTATATAAACCGGTAAGATAAAGAAAATGTATTAAAACGTAGAAGTTTAATTCAAATTTATTTTAAATTTTTCAGAAACCCTAAGCTGCGAAGGATGGGACTTTCCCAACAATAATTACAATCGAAATGTGCCACCAACGGAACAAACAAACTTTTGTCAAAACAATAACAGAGGCCCAAAAAAATGAATTTATGTCGAAATTTATAGATCGTAATTAAATGTATAACATCTTATAAGAAACATTGTATATTTCTTTATTGATTTTTAGGTCAACCACATTCCGAATCAGCCAAACTCATAAAAGCCAACGAACAAGATTGGCTATATCGAATTCCTCGGATTTGAAAAGAGGAGTTGAAAATTCACATAACGAATTTTACCAATTTATTATAGGCCACTATGGATTAAAATTGTATGTGCCTTTCATGGAGGAATGCCTAAAACAAACAACAACCACTGATTTTTTTAGGATAAAAAAAATATAGAAGAGGCGACTCAAGATTCAAATAACAGCCAGCATGTCGTATTACTTATTTACTTATGCTTCCAATAAGAAACTCGGGTTTATATAGACAGCTAAAACAATTTATGGAAAACATTACTTATTGTTTGAATGTGGCTTGATGATTTTACCAGATTTACCATTTCTGGCAGTACGTCCAGATGGCATATCATTTAATGGAAAATAATGGAATCTAATAGAAATAAAATCGCCGCTAAATGGAAGGAACATGACAGCAGAAGACGTTACTAAAACATTGCCGTACTAAGAACTTGGTCAAGTCGGCAACTATAAATTGCGACAACGACATCTTTATTATGGAAAAATTCAGCTTGGTTTAGCTTTAACTAATTTAACCAATTGTGATCTAGTTATATTTAGTTTATTTAACAATAGTTTTATAATAATAAAAGTTAAAAAAACAAGTTTTTTATAAAAACTTATACAGATTAAAACGTTAACTGAAATTTATTTTAAATTCATATTGCCTTACGTTTTTAAAAAATTAAAATTTCTTATTTGCTGTGATTTATTTTTGTGATATATTTTTATTATTTATTTGAATTTGTTTATTTATATACGGTTAATTTTGTTACTCTTGTAACTTCTGAACTAAGAACCATATTTTTGTAATTTTTATTTTGAATTAAACTTTATTTCTTTTGTAATCATTTCTTTTTTATTATTTATTTAAAACTTATTTTGTTAGCAAGTTTAAAACTTAGCATCCGTTAAAATGGGAGAAGTTAAATTTGAGATGGCGCTCACAACTATCATTATTTCATTGATGTATGGGGTAAGGCTGGCACATATTTTTTCAGATAACACCTTCATCTGCTTCAGCCGAGCAATTGGAGATGCAATTTTTTTTTATCTTTCAACCTGGGATTTCGAAAATTGTTCAAACAAAAAATCTGGTCTAATCATCTCTATTCCACAACTAGCAAGCTCATCAGCGATCAAAAAAGCTTTATCGACCATTACTGCATCGCCTAGTTTTAATTTTGTGACCAAACCCGTTAGATAAACATAGCTTTGTTGGAAGATTTTCCGGTTGCTACTTTGCTTATATGTATAATTCACGGCTCCAGACGGAGATACACCAATTAACACTTTTAATATATGCCCGCCTTTATAGTGTGAATATGTACAATTTCTGCACGATGAACAGTTAGCTTAAGCTGATACAGTCGAACGAGCTTCTAGGCATATTTTACGGCTTGGATCGGTTTTTTAGTGGTCGTAATCGATGATACCGGTAATTTCCGGCTTGGCAAAGCCCCGTTGACTTGGATTTTGTAGCCACTCGTTAGCGCCGTTAAAATTAGTGTTTCTTCAAAATGTTCGGTACAAATACGAAAATATTTAGGAAATTTTTTCCCCATCTGCAAAATAGCTAGCTGCCCATTTGGCCAGTTCCAATGGTGAATCTAATACGGTTTTTGGAATCTGATGCATAGATCTTTCATTCGATTGGTAATTATTTCATTGCGGTACCCCGCAGTGTCTTAATGATTTTAATTGACTTTTTACTTCTTTTTGAGACATTACTGCAATTAAAAAAAAATAACAATCTGAAATGTTTCTATAATTTACATAATATTATTTTGATAGCCGTAGGTCATTAGTAAACAATTTTAATAGTTTTTATTTTTGAGCTCAATAATTATTTGTATTAATATTAATAAATATAACCTCTCTACAAAAAGTGATCAAAAGCCTCCATTTATTGTTTACAAGCATAAATATCTACAGAAACCCTTTTTTCTTGAACTTTTGACCTGTTTTTGAGAAATATTACGTTTGTAAAATTAATTCCTTATAGTGTTTTAAATAGCTCACACATTATTAATCGAACACTTAACACTTTTTTTCAATTAAAATTTAATTTAATTTAAAAATAATTAATATTTACCGACACTTTTCGTAGAATTTTCACTACACTTTCCAAACAAAACGCAAATGTCATATTTTAATAGTCCCAATCTTTTCAATTTTTTCCCCTCAGATCTACATATAATGCTCTATATATGTAAAGCGTAATTTAGCAACTTTAAGGAAATAATGGTCGCAGACGCTGAAAATAGAAACTTTTCCCTGTAATTTGCCATAAGCATATTTAACCAATTAAATTGTTGAAAGATTCTCAGTCGAATAAGAAAACGAGATTAACTCCTGGAGCTTTTCCCTGCCGAAATCTTTCTACAAAGCGTAAGTGTAAAAGTTCTTGGCTTGAGTAGATTAATGATGGTATCGAAACTGAAAGGTAAATCAACAAAATTGTTTAAAATTTGTATAATTATATAAAAGGAATTTCGGATAAATGAAGAAAATGTTGAGCAGCAAGAACGAACAAAGGATGGTGAATCTGATGCGAATTTGGACAATAACGAGAATGTAAACGAAACATATATGTATGCATATAAAAGATGAGAAAGAACGTGAATTTGTGTCTAGAGTCTGTATTTTAATTAGAGTGCAATGTAGTTCCGAAGCTGTTGATAAATTTGTACAAGTTAATGTTAAGCCATTTATCAGTATAGTGTCTCTGTGGGACACTGATAGAAAATTAAATACTATAACAGAAATGCCTAAATTAGCCACATTAAAAGTATTGGTAGTGGAAAGTGTGTCATGTCCCTAGAAGAATTTGTTGAAATATGTAAATGTATCATACAAGCTCAAATCAAATTGTAGTTTTGCAGAGTTAGCCATATCTTCTTTGGTTAGATCACATCTTGAGTATGCTGTGGTTGTATGATATCCCCACCATGCAGTACACATCGATAGATTGGAGTTAATTCAGAAGCGATTTACTATCTATATTCTAAGGAAACTCGGGCTTCTCTCTGATCGTAGTCAGCCTAGGTGCAAACAGATATGTGGCCTGCCATCTTATGTTGATTGGTGTCATGATCTTCGTATTAGACACTTTAGAAAAACGTCGTAAAATTGCCGCGGCTATGTTTGTGGGAAATTCTTTATGTGGACGGGTTAATTGTTTTGACCTCACTTCTATCTGGTGCATTTATGTTCCCAAACGAAATCTACGACAAAGGGAATTTTTATATGCCCCACGCCACAGGATTGAATATGGAAGTAATGAACCGACGGCTTCTATGTCTAGAATATTTAATGAATATTATCTTTTTTTTAATTTTTCGAGGCCAAGAGAGATTTTCCGTGTTGCAATTCGTAAGTCCCCGGTGGCACAGTGGTTAGCATACTTGCTTTACGCTCCGGAGGTCCCGGGTTCGATTCCCGGCGGGTGATGAAAAAATCACGGCTGGTTAAGGGTAGGATCAATGAATTAATCACTCATTATCCGTTAACAAAATGATTACGAAACTTCAAAATGAAGCGGCCAAATCCCTCTATGGGATGTAGCGCCAGCGAAAAAAAATAAAAAATTTGTTAGTGTGATTTTTAATAACCAATTTTGTCTGTATTATACATTTGTAATTAGTATTTAACTTAAAATTTTATTTTCTAAAATATTTCGTGATTTTAAAAATTTGTATGTTACTATTCATTAGGTTATTATACTGTAGAATAGTTTGTATATATAAAATAAAAATAAAAAAAATAAAAAATATTAATTCAAATGAGTAACCGAATGGCAAACCTCTATTTTGCAGACACAATCCAACTTTTAGCCAAAGCGACTAAGGGGTTAAATACATTGGCAAACAAAAGACGAAAATAACAGGAGTTTGCCAAATAAAGGATTCGAACAATTTCCAAGCGTATGTACTGTACTGTGTGCGCATGATTATACTGAAATAAAAACGGCGACTTTAAATTGTCTTTCTTGTAGAGTCTGCACTTACTCGCATTACAAAGGTAATCATACCCTAAAGTTTTTAATTGGTGTATCACCTTCAGGGTTCTATTAATTATTTAAGTGAAGTTGTAGCTGGCAAATCTTCCGACAAGGCTCGACCGGAATTTATTTTTTCAAACATTTTCAAAGTCGACTTTGAAAAAAATACAAACATAGCGTCAGCTCGAGTGCACGTCGAACAAAGAATTGTCAAGATAAAGCAATTTAGAATTTTAGGGAATGCAATTTGTGTTTCTGTAATACCATACATTGGCGACATAGTTCAGATTCTGTGCGGTTTGTCCAACATCTCACCTCCGAATATTTAAAGGATTTGATTATAAAATACATTATTATTTGTCGGTCGTGGACAAAGTAACCTGTTCTATTCGTATATAATGGCTGTTATTCACTCAAATGATTTACGACATTCGCCTGTCGGCTCGTGTTGTTGTGTTTTCATAATAACAAACATAAATTACCCCAAAAACAAATAAAACACCAAAAATTGACAAATAAAACCAATTTCCAACCACTATAAAATATTAAGATTATTAAACGAAATAGAAATAAAAGAAACATATTTTCTAATCATTTTTTTACCACTATAAATTATTTAGATTATTAAACAGAAATAAACAATTGACATTTTTGTAATGAATTTTTCTAAATAATTAAAATAAAATAATTAAATTAATAAACAAAACAAAAAGACATATTTTTTCAATCATCCTTTATTTTATAAAAAAAAATAAAACAAAATAAAAACGTACATAAAACCACTATAAAATATTTAGATTAATAAACAAAATTAAAACAAACAAAACTAATGTCCAACCGCTAGAAAATATTTCAATTGACAAAAAACATATTTTTCGTAACTCGTTTTTATTAAACAAGAAACGTAAAACAAACAAAATCCAAACAATATACGTAAATACACCATGAAAAATCAAAAAATAGTTCAGTTGTAATTAATCAGTTGTAAATTAAATCAGTAAAGTTCTAGTCAGTCATTTATCAGTTGTAATTAAAGAGTCAGTTGTAATTCGGTGCAGTTGAAAATCATTTAAGTTAAGTTGTTAGATTAGTTGTAAAATTAGTCATCATCAAAATTTATAAGTTAAGATTTGGAAATTAAAAGTGCTAAATCGAAAAGTAAAATAAGATAAATTGATCATTAAAGTTTTGTAATTAAAAGTTGAAAGTTAAAAGTGTGTTTTCGAATAAAATAATTTAATCATCAAAATTTATAAATCAAGATTTGAAAATTCAAAGTGTTAAATATAAAAATAAAATAATAAATAAAATTAATCATTAAAAATAAAAAAAAAGAGTGAATTTCTGTTTGTGAACCAAATACTATAAACATCCCAACCAGAGCATCCTACAACCCAAAATCTACAGCATAAAGGTAAGATTTTACAAATTACTCATTATAACACAACATTATAACTAAATATTACCTAAATATTATATACATACCACAAAATTTAAAGAAAAACATATATATACAACTACAATTCACTCTTAATTAAAACATTCTATTCTTTACAAAATATATAAACGATAAAATATTAAATCAACCCAAAATGAAAACATTACATGTCACACATTTCGTCCCTCTAGTAATGAAACAGCGTATAAGAAAAATAGTAGTTTTAAAATAATTCGCATTTAAATGTTTTTTGAAAAAACTTTTTAAAATAAAATCGTTTGTTTCATAGAAAATTAAATTTCTATAAAATAAAAGATGTTATTTCAAAAAGTTTTTTCAATAAACATTTAAATGCGAATTATTTTAAAACCACTATTTTTCTTATACGCTGTTTCATTACTAGAGAGACGAATATTATTTAATATATAATATAACACATAATAATAAAAATAAAACACATTATAATAACAATAAATTATAAAACAGTGTCGGTTAACTTCATCTTCATGAATACCAGCTATCAATATATGCTCGTTGAATATATCGAAATGTATCCCTTATGAGTCGTTTTGTGGTTAGTATACGTAGCACATTCTACACGATTTTTCATTCCACACACGGTTGCCTACGCGATAGTTTCAGAATATATCGATAAAAATATACTATTTCAGTGCAATGAAATGCGAATTACATAGTAGGCCGCATATAAAAACATAAAGTTATTGTTATTCAAAGGTTTTTCAGATCAACTTAACGTTTATTAAACCAAAGTAACGTTTTTTAAAATCAAAATAAAGATTTTTCATTTCAACTTAAATTTTTTAAATTTCAAATTAACGTTTTTTAAATTCAAATTGGTTCAAAAATGTATCTATAAGAAACATTCTTGATCTATAGACGAACACTTGCTGAAATAAAGAACCAACTCAGTAGTCTGAATACTTTTATTGCATGACTCAATTGTTAATTTTTTTTTTAATAATATGTTACCAATTAAAAGAAATAAAAAATCATTACTTGAACAATAATTATTATCATTGGAAGTTAATTAACGAACATAATTTAAAAAAAAAGTTAAAAATTATAATTTGAGTTGTATTGGACCCTTTAAATTTCAATCAGCAAAAAAATGAACAATTCTATATCTAAGTGACAGTTCCTCTAATAATTCTATTCCGTTGGCTCATTATCATAGAATAATGGAAGTAAGAGAGGATTCAGATAGTAGTGGCGATGAAAATATGCCGAATTTAGTTGTTCGTCAGAGAAGACATCGTAATTTAGCAACCAATAATAAGATATGTTTGGAAAAAAAAAGAATTATTAATAAAATGTTATGAAGAAGGTAAGAGAATAGTTGAATCAGCAGAATTAACTGATGTGTGCGGTTGTGATGTTGTGTTTTCATAAAAACCAAACATAAATTACCCCAAAAACATTTTAAAAACTAAAAATTGGCAAATAAAACCAATTTCCAACCACTATAAAATATTAAGATTATTAAACGAAATAGAAATAAACAAATGACATATTTTTCTAATCATTTTTCCTAAAATATTAAAATAAAATAAAATATTTAAATCAATAAACAAAATAAAAAGACATATTCTTTCAATCATCTTTTTTTTTAAAAACAAAATAAAAACGAACATTAAACCACTATAAAATATTTAGATTAATAAACAAAATAAAAACAAATATATGTTTCTAATCATTCTTTTTAACAAACAATTAAAACAAACAAAACCAATGTCCAACCGCTATAAAATATTTCGATTGACAAAAAACATATTTTTCTAACTCCTTTTTATTAAAGCAAAAACGTAAAATAAACAAAAACCAAACAATATAAATACACCATGAAAAATCAGAAATGAGATCAGTTGGAAATCAGAGAGTTGTAATTAAAAAGTTGTAAAAAATCAGTTCAGTCGAAAATCAAGATAGTTATAATTAATCAGTTGTAAGTTAAATCAGTTGTAAGTTAAGATCAGTTGGTAAATGAGATCAGTTCGCGGTAGCCAGTTCAGTTCAGTTAAAATTATATGTCAAAAAGGTTGAAGTAAAAAAAAAGTAAAAAGTTTAATACAAGTTACTCAAAGTTGAAATAAAAATAAAAATTGTTTATAAGAAATTAAGAATTGAAAAGAAAATTAAAAATAAGAATTCGGTAATAACCAGTGAAAATTATAAAGTTAAAATTTGATTATTAGTAATAGAAAAAAATAAAAATTAAAATCAAAGAAAAAAATTGAGAATTGATCATAGATAATTAAAAGTGAAGAAAGAAATCAAAAACCTATTGAAATTAGTAAAAAATTAAAATTTCAAAAGTTTATGATAAGTGATTCGAAAAATTTAAAATAAAATAACCTGTGTTTTATTGTGTCGTGTAAAAGAAAAAATAAAAGTTATATTTCAGTGAGTCGATTTTGAAAAAACAGCCCAACAAAGAAACACCCAGTCCAGAATATACAAAAAAAAAAGGTAAGGAAATTAATACATATTTGCTTCAGAAATTGCATTTATATTTTAAATATTTATATAAATAACATTAAATATTCAAAGCACCTTGTATAAAATTTCTCCAATAACAAACCAGGGTGGTCTGTGGTGCTTTATCACACTTTCATATCACTAGTGGAGAATTTTTTGTGTGATATAAAAAATTGGAGAAAGTCTACAAGTACAACCCTGAAAAATGAATTTTAAGGGGAAAATAATGAATAATAGTGATAAGTTGACGTTTCTTCATAACCTCAAATGTCATTATAAGAACATTTTATATGAAGTGCTCGTGCTAGTTGAGGTGGTGATAAAATTTAATTCAAAAGTAAATATGGTAAATATTGAAATAAAATGCATTTTAATTTAATAAATTCCAATGTTTTTAATGTTTGCGTTTATCGTAAAAATACAAGAATACGGGGTCACTGTGTTTTGTTTTAATTTTTTTTTATATGGAAATAATGGCCGATGTTTGAACATTAATTTCTAGTAAACCAAAGGCTTTCCTAGTTATGTTATGTTAAAAAAATAAAAATAATTCTTTTGTTAATCAATAATTTTGTTTTGCATTTCATATCATGGTAATTTTCATTCATTTTTTTTAAATTTTAATTTTGTTGATTTTGATCAAACTCCATAATATAGTTTAATAAAAAACAGCAAAATTAAATTTAAAAAAAAATGAATGAAAATTACCATGATATGAAATGCAAAACAAAATTATTGATTAACAAAAGAATTACTGTTAATGTTAAATTAAATTAAATATTTTGTATTAAATTAAATATTTTCGTTGAGATACTGAAGAAGAACGAAGTTCGAAATCGGTATATCGCCAAAATAATAAAAAATTATCACAAAATAAATAGAAAGAAAATCTATTTTAATAAAATAATAATAAAATATAAAATATTTAATTTAATTTAACATTCAAAGAAGTGATAAAAGCCACAAAATAATAAAAATGGACAACTACCAGTTGTACAATATATAATTATTGTTATTTTTTTAACATAACATAACTAGAAAAGCCTTTCATTATTTCCATATAAAAAAAAATTAAAACAAACTAAAAATTGACCCCGTATTCTTTTATTTTGATGATAAACACAAACATTAAAAACATGATATATGTATTGGAATTTATTAAATGGAAATGCATTTTTTAAATACTTACCACATTTACTTTTGAATTAAATTTTATCACCACCTCAACTAGCACTTCATATAAAATTTTCTTATAATGACATTTGAGTTGATGAAGGAACTGCAACTTATCACAATTATTCACAGTAAACTGCATTTTTAGTTTGATAAAAAACAACTAAATTAAAGTTTAAAAAATTAATGAAAATTACCATGACACGAAGTGTAATAAAAATTGTTGATTAATAAAAAACTAATTATTATATTTTAAACGTAACATAACTAGAAAACCCTTTAGTTTATTAAATTTCATGTTTAAACGCCGATCATTATTGAAACCTAATTGTTCTTTTACCATATATAATTTATTACACAAAACTTAGATAATTGTTGATTTTTATATCTCGTTTTTCTTGAAAATTTAACAATAACCCATTTATTTTATTTCAAAAATATATAAATTATTATTTTGTTAATATATATCATTTATTTATAATTCAAGTCATTGTAAATTTCATTCATATTTTTGAAATTTTATTAGGGTTGTTTTTAACCAAACTCCATATTTAAAAAATGTAAACAACAAAATCAAAATAAACTATTTCTTGCATTTGTAGAAGTAAGACTGAAAGAAAATGTTGTGGTCTTTTTCATTCAAATAATATATGTTGTTCATCCATGATGACACCGCAGTAAGTTACGACAATTTCTTTTTCTCAAAGTATCACCAAATGTGATATTTCACCACAAAATGACAACACTGCAAAATAAATTTTAAGGGGAAAATGATGAATCAAAGTGATGAATTGATGTTTCTACATAACCTCAAATGAAGGTTTATGAACATATATCTGTGCTCGAGAATTAAAAGGGCTTAAGTTGATTTTTATAAAACAAACTCTGCGCATTATCTGTTTAATTTTCTATTAATATATTTTAATTTTTCCAATTTTTAAGGTAATATCAAAGAGAGTAAGTTTTTACTCTATTTGATATAACCTTATAAATTGGAATGAAAACTTATTAATAGGAAATTAAACAGAAAATGAGCAGAGTTTGTTTTATAAAAATCGACTTAAGCCCTTTTAATTCTCGAGCACAGATATATGAAATGAAATTTATGTGTGATAAACCAATACTCAACAGCAAATGTGATTAGTGTTTAAATAAAATGCCAATTAAATGCATTTTTATTTCATTATAATAAATAATTATTCTTTTGTTAATCAATAATTTTGTTTTGCATTTCACATCATGGTAATTTTCATTCATTTTTTATAGATTTAATTTTGTTGTTTTTGATTAAACTCAATATACTTTAATAAAAAACAACGAAATTAAAGTTTTAAAAAAATGAATGAAAATTACCATGATATGAAATGCAAAACAAAATTATTGATTAAAAAAAGAATAATTATTATTTTTTTAACATAACATCATTAGAAAACCTTTAAATTTACAAGAATTTAATGGTTAAACACAGACTATTGTTTGCGTTTTTGAAGTTATGTTGATGGTTTATGTTGGCTTTTTTGTTCAAAAATTTCTCATTTTTTTTATTTTGTCCATTTCTATTAGGAGCTCCCTGTGAATAATTGATTTTGTGAAATTTGTTATTTCATGCAATTAGAATGGCTCTTGTAACATAACGTATGAGGAATAAAATATGGACAAACAAAAAAAAGTAACAAAAAAATGATTTACTAATCAAACGATTTTAATCCATAATTTATTTAAAACTTTAATTCTTAGATAAAATTTACAGAAAAATTTGCGCTCCATATTGATTCGCTTTCCTGATCCTTTCTGGCACTCTTTTCATTGCCGCCTGCGTTCCTGATGTATCAATCTTCTTTAAATCTCTTTTTATCTTTCTAATCAGACATTCAACATTTTTGGCACGATATCCATTGCTGTATACCATTCTCTTCAGATTTGCCCAAAAAGTTTCAATGGGGCTTAGTTGTGGAACATTTGGTGGGTTATAGTCTTTAGGGATAAATTCGATTCTGCGTTGACGTAAATCAGATAACGTTGCGTTAGCATAATGTGAGGATGCCAAATCAGGCCAAAAAATCGTTTTATCATTTTTATGATATTTATTTATAAATTTCTGAAGCACAGGTAAACATTTGTTTGTGTATGTTTGCGCATTAACCGCCAAACCACTTTTGAAAAATACTGGGTCACTGACACCTCGTTCGCTAATAGCCAACCACAACATAACTTTACCTGGAAACTTGGTCTTATGAATAAACTTCTCCTTTTCTGGTGCTTTGTGATCGGGAGACTCGTAGTAGTATTTTGGCTGCCATTCATTACCTTCAACAGTGAAATAACTTTCATCATCCATCACACATTTATAAGCTGAAGAAGCAGCGAAATATGTTTGGGAAAGCACTCTTAATCTAGATTTGATTGTAGCTAATTGTTTGTCTGTAGTTGCTGGTGCCGATTTTTTGGGTTTGCGTTGAATATTCATACTTTGTAAATATTTCTTGATAGTTTTTGGGGCAACTTGATATTTTTTATCCAGTTTTCTGTACGATTTTGCAGTTCGACCCACTGTTTCACCTTTCAATTTCATTCGAACTTTGCTACCTTGTAGTTGACATTTTTTACCAGAGTCGGGTTTTCTTTCCACAGGTTCATTATTCTCAAAGAGTTTAGTTGTTTTGTAGATAAAGGATTTTTTGAATCCAAGATCCTTGAAGTAGTGAAAAATCTCGTTCTTTTTTTTGTCTGGATTTTCCTGACAAAATTTATAAATTAATTTACGACGATCTACTTGTAACAACGACATTTTTGTAACTAATCGTAAAATGACGCAGTTGTAATGTATTTTTTATAAAATATACGGGAACCACCTTATTTAAAAACAAGGAAATTTTTATTTTTGGTTGTACAATACAAATACATTTTACATTTGTCCATATTTCATTCCTCATACGTTATTATAATTTATTACACAAAACTTAAATAATTGTTGATGTTATATTTCGTTTGTCTTGTAATTTTAACAATAACTCATTTATTTTATTTCAATAATATATAAAATATTATTTTGTTAATAAATATCATTTATTTATACTTCGCGTCATTATAAATTTCATTAATTTTTTGTAATTTTTATTAAAGGTGTAACCAACATCCGTATAAAAAAATGTAAACAAAATATACAATTTTTGGCATTTGTAAAAGTAAGATGGAAGATGTTGTGGTCTTTTTCATTCAAATCAATATCCGACAAGGCGTTGTTTATCCATGATGACACTGCAGTAAGCTACGACAAATGTCAGTTTATCACAGTTTTTATCACCAAATGTGACATAGCACCACAAAATGACCATGCAGATATCCTTAATTAAAATTATATTAAATTATACGTATAAAATTATAAAACAAATTAACTTCTATCCAAAATATAAAGTATTTCTCCTAAATACAATACAACCCTTCAAAACAGTTAAACTAAACAAACTTATTTCTTCCATATTCCCTATAATAAAACATTAAAATATGTATATACATATATTGAACATTTTTTATTCGTTCTTAAAATAAAACAGTGATCAGAAATCGTGGTGGTAAAAGGAAATTCAAGTTGACTACGGAAATTTTAAATTTAATTGAAGAAATAATAGAACGTAATCCGGCCATTACTATAAACAATATTAAGATTAAAGTTTTTGCAAGTAAAAAATGTAAACCTAAGCACAACCATCTTTAATGCATTGAAGTGTTTAAAGATAACGCTAAAATTATCTACTTTTAACATTCATCGTTTTAACTTTGAAAGTACCATAGAACAACTTAAAAATTATGCTATCCACTTTTCGCAAAACCCCCCACAACTACGTGAGAAAATTGTGTTTATTGATGAATCCGGATTCAACTGTCCCCTTCGGAGGGCTAAAGTTCGCTCAAAGAAGAATACTGCAGCTCATGTCATACTTCCAACTATCAGAGGACGAAATGTGTCACTCATTGCAGCCATCAATTTTCATGGAATAATACATAATAAGATAATATTAAACTCAACTGTAAATGCAAGCATATACTACTAGCAGTCTCATCCTTAATTATTCAATACTACCAAGTAAATTATTTAATTTTTGAAATTTTATCTAGTAGCCTCTTGCCATTTTCATTGTTATTAAACTGTGACGGTAAAATGTCGACGAAAACTAGTTTAGGAATATTTAAAGGATTTGATTACATACAATGCACAAATCACTTATAATAGATTACGCCTTCGTGGATTTCGTTTTCGTAGTTTACTGCGCATTACGTCAACTGAGAGTTGCTATTGCTAGTAAGATATTGCAAAGGAAATGTATGAAAAATAAGGAATTTGTCTAATAAATGTATAATATATGGATGTATTATGGTTGAATATTTCTTTCCTGTTACAAAATGGGATTCATGCTTTTAACAATCTCTTATTTGTTGGAAAATAATGAACATTATATGGACAGTTATTTATATTGTTATTACAACAATTAAATACAGGGCACCACATTATTTATTTAATTTAATTTAATTTTTGAATTTAATTACATACAACAATATTGTGAAACAAAACTGTTCACTCTCATTTGACGTCATTATTTTATGCCGTTTATTTTATGATCCAAATAGGCAAAGTGCGCAAGGCGTAATCTATTATAAGTGATTTGTGCATATAATGTTATTTGTCTGTCGTGGACAAAGTATCGTCTTCTAGTCGCATATAAGGCGGTTATTCACTCAAATGATTTACAACACTCGCCTATCGGCTCGTGTCGGTAAACTTCATCTTCATGAATAACAGCTATCATTATATTATGCTCGTTGTACAATATACTATACTTCTTTATTTTCTAAAACGAATTCAAATTCCTGTAGTATCATAATAACACCATTTCGAATATGTGGCCACCTAAGTTCGCCTCTGAAAAAATGTAAAATTTAATTTTTTAGTTTTGTAAATTGTAAGATCTTACAAATTATTTTTTCTATTACTCTTCCATTTCAAGATCGTAATATTACAACATGTTCGTGACAACTAAATATTTTGTGTTTTTCTATAAAACATTTTATTGCCTTTTCTTATCAATTCTGTAATTTATTGGCCCTCAATGTTATGTTATTCTTGTTAATTTATGAACATATTGTGGAAAGTCTCATTTGATACGTCTCATTAGATTTTATTGTATTTTATTTATTTATCATTTTTCTGTTTTTTTTACTCTAAATTTTGATATTTCTTATCTTAATGTTTTCTTAATTTATTTATTCTATTTTTGATTTGCTCTATTTCTTTTATTTATCTGTATAAAGTACATTTTTCGAGAAAGACTTAGATTAGTACCAAGCAAATCTGCTATATAATTCTAAATTATGTAAAATATTAAATCTCGATAAAATAAAAACAACAATTTCTTTTTCGCCTCAAGCATCTGCCCTTTTCTATACTGAATCCAGTTTATATAATAGACATTATAATTTACCAATCAAACTATTTTTTTGAATTTTTCCGACACGTGTTACAAGGTAGTCTTTGAACTGGTTTAATCTACTCAAATCATTAAAAACAACGTTTTGCAAAGAAACTGGCGAGAATAGATTACGTAGTTAATTGAAGTAAAACCACTGCAACATCATATTTGCTGTGATTTAACGAATGAAATAACGTTTTGAGAAATAAGGGGTTGCAATTTCCCAAAAAAAAAATCTTTTTGTTTAACGAGTTAAAAGAATTTTATTTTTTTGATTTTTGTGAAAAAAAGGACTCGTCATAATTTTAAGATTCATAATAAATTTTTATTTTAAAAGGGTTTCTCTGTTGTGATAAGGGGTTTTTATTTTTATTGTTGGAGGGAAATTTTTGTAGTAGTTGCATGTTTTGGACTCGAAAGAAAAATAATAAATCATGTGAAGCCATAATTGAAAATTAATAAACTAAATAATATAAGTAAAGAAATGGTTTTTGCACACAGCTGTTTGTCTAATTCAGGAACCGTACCTTCCTGATGGTATTGTGGAAACCAAATAATGGAAGAATCTTCTGTAAGATTCCCGCCATTAGAAGTCGAACATGCAGTTGATTGGTAACAATATTAATGCTTCATTTATTGAGGAGTGCAGTACGAATGATCTGACAGCTGTGCTCATTACTCTTGAATCTGCCAATTCTTGTACTAAATTGGTCCTTGTATTTACATACCTTAAATCATTTCGGTCTATTAGTCTGTTTTTTAACTTTTCTTAAGATTTATTAGAGATCATTGTTGTCGTGACAGATTTATTAGAGATCACCCACTCAGTAACATGCAACATGCTTAGAGAGTTGGTAAGTCCTGTGAAACTGCACTACACGAACTTGTCACTAAGGTTGAAAGGTCCCTTAATAATTACGAGTTTCTTTTGGGTATTTTCCTGGATATTCCAGAAGCTTTTGGTAGAACTTCGTTTGTTACGATTACTAAAGCCTGTACCAATTTTGGTATTGATCACACTATTGTGATTTAAAATTATGCTGATAATCTTATTGTTATAGTTTCAGGCAAATATCTCGATGCGTCAATCCGTCTAAGACTAATTTAATTGTGTTTACTAGGCGTATAAATATTGAATTTCCTCTGTTTCCTCTCTCTTTGGAAGAGTGACCACTCCGACCAAGTAAGTAAAATATCTTGGTGTCTTCTTGGATAATAAACTCTCATGGAATTACCACCTTGATTACAAAATTGAAAAAACTACTGCCGTTTTTTGGCAGTGTAGAAGAGCTTTTGGAAAAGCGAAGGTCCCCAAAATATTAATACTTATTTATAAAGCGTTGGTTTTACCAATCCTCTCATACTACGCCATTGTTTGATGGCCATTGGCTAAATTAAAGACTTTTTTAATCACACTTAATGGACTATAAAATATTGCTTGTAGAGTCATTACTGGGGCTACGTCTTCTACTCCACTTCTTGCTATGCAGTCTTTTTTGTGTCTGCCCCAGTTGAACACCTTCATTCTAGGTATAATGCGGCGTATCGCTTGAGATATATAGGTGCATGGAGTATTTTAGGTGGAATTATCGGGCATAGACTAATTATTAATAAATTTTTTTTTTTGCTTTTTCAGTTTCAAAGTAACCCCCTGCCCCACCTACAAGGAGGGAGGATGGGATTCTAATTTTAACACTAATGTATTTCCCCCGCGGAATAATTAAATTTTGATCTCTACCATTTTTTTCATAGAGCGCTTATTTTCCGAGATATTTGAGTGTATCAGGTTAAAAAAATCACCCGGTATACTGCCCATAATATGTATACAAATTTATTGCCCTTGCTGAGGTTAAAAGGTTATTAAATGCATCAAAAATTTAATAGTTGTGAAATTTACAAAAAAATAAAAAATAAATAAGCCAACTTCAGACTCCATTCATTAAAGTTACGACAAACTGCATTCAATCGAAAATTCTTGTTTTAGAAAATGATTTATATTGTTTGATCCACGTAAGTTATCAAAGAGTATAATATCACGTTTAAAAGGTTATTAAATGCTCTATAATAACGTGTACTTTCCGTATTTAAAAAAACAAGATGTATCCTCGACCTGCAAAGCTTTTTACAGAAAATGCGAAAAATGTCATAAAATTTTACGAAAAAGTGCTCGGAACTACCCTTAATGATAACAAAAGAAGAATTTTTATGATTTTAATCAATAGTTCATTCAATTTTACTTAAAGAAATGATATATTCATTTTTTTTTTAAAACATGTGTGATATTTATATTTTATTGACAAGAATTTGGTAATTTTTCGATTTTTTTTGCACGTTTTTGCGTTGAGCACCATCTAATTTTTAATTTTTCTAATTTTTTTTTTTCACCTAAATTCATTATTTTGAACCTACTTTCAGATTTTGCCCGGTGAAATAGAATTCTCGACACAAAGTTTTTTTTGTGCACCCTAATGGCCAATCATGATGGAACTTAGGTATTTCTTAAACGATTATGATGAAATTCGACAAGTGTGATGGAAATGGGATCCTAAACTGAGTTTTAATAGAAGTTCTGAAATATGGTTAATTTTGATAGAATTTGTCTATTTAAGGAAGGAGTAATGGAAATGGGATTGTTAAATGGTTTCTAGATAAAATTTTGAGATATGGCAATTTTTATGCAACTTGGATATTTCGTAACTGATTATGATGAAATTTGACAAATGTGATGGAATTAGTATTCTAAAATGAGTTTTAGATAAAGTTCTGGAATATGGCCAATAAGAATGAAAATTAGCTGTTTCTTAACCGATTATGATGAAACTCAACCTATACCTATACTTACTAAAATAGCCTTTACCTATTGGAATTTTATTTCGCTTAATATAATTTTCCTTCACTTAATGCAATTAAATTTATTCTCCCAACGGAGATAAAAATATTGGTAATAAAGTTATAAACGGGAAGTGCTTATTAATATCTATAATTTTTAATTTTTATTTAAATCTAATTTTAAAAGTAAAAATATGTATATTGGCCCTTCAGGTTTATTCTTATTCATTGAAATTATTTTTAAAGAAGGAACTAATTTTATACCAACATCAAAATTTAGCAAATTAATTGGATAATAGCGGAGATTTCATAATCCCAATGAGGTACCAGCAAATTAATGGAACTAAATTTTTATTCGGAGACTTTATTGAAGGAGATGACCGAGTAATAATTTTTACAACAAATCAGAATTTAACCAGGCTGGGGGACTCTGAATTCTGGATGTTGGACGGAAGTATCAAAGTCGTTCCGAAGCTACCAGCTATATACCATACATTGCAGTATTGGGCCGCATAAAACTGTTCATCCAATGGTTTATGCATTGATGATCGGAAAATCGACAGCGCTATATGAAAAAATATTTTCCAATTTAAATGAAAGCGCTTTGGAAAATGGACAATGAATAAGCGATAATGGATTTTGAAAAAGGCGCAATCAACAGTATTTGCACCCTGTTCGATAAAAGAACGGTTAAAGCCTGCAATTTCCATTTTATGCAAAACGTGTATAAACAAATACAAAAAGTTGGTTGGCAGACCCATTATGGTATAGATGTAGATTTTGCATTAAACCTGAAGAAATACCTGACTGGTTCAAGGAAATAACTGCAGAATTTGGAGCAGAATTTCATCCGCTAACAGACTGGCTTAACGAATATTACGTTTCCGGTAAAAATGGAAGAGGTCCTTTGTTTCCGCCCAGCCTATATGGAGCGCGTATGACCAAAATAAAATAGGGATTCCAAGAACACAAAATTATGCGGAATCCTTCCATCGTTATATTAATACAATAATTGGTCGACCACATATTGGTGTGTTTAGTTTAATGGAGGAACTGCAAAAAAATACTACAACAACGAATGCAGAGTTAGAAAAATTAGAACGAGGAAATCCACCATCTGTGAAAAAAAGGAAATATTTAAATAAAGAAACTTAATTTTAAATAAAAAAAAAGAATTTAGTAAATTCGGATTTCTAAAAGTTATAGCTGGCAATATTTCGATTAATTGAAATTAAGTTTACAATTTTAAGTTAAAAAGCAAATAAAACGAGTTTTAAAATTAATAATAGTACGCTTTTATTTTCTTTACATTTTTATTTTAAATATTTCTATAAATCAATTAATTTAAGTAAACATCATTCCAGAACCTCATCTAAAACTTATTTTAGGATCCCGCTTCCGGTGCTGCTTCAAAAATTAAGTCACAAAAAAGAATAACAAATATATTATGTACATATATATTAGTTTTATTCATTTTTATTTATATTTATCGACTCTTTTCAACTTGAGACATTTGTGATTGTGGTACAACTATCAGCAGAAGCGATGCGAGCGATACATTTACCTCGACCTGTGCCTACAAGGTTGACGAAGCATTTTTCAATTTAACACAATTTCGCAATTCAATACATTCGTCGATACCATACTAACCCAACGAAATAAGTTAACAAAAACACAACTTGAAAGTTGAAACATTTACAGTGGAAGTGGAACTATCAGAAGAAGCGATACGAGCCATATAATGTAAATACAATTCTAGAATATAGTCAATTAGGATGGTATTTGTTGGTTTCTTATCCGCTTATTATCAATTTCGACAAGTGCGATGGAAATGGTATCTTAAAATGATTTAAAGTTCTGGAATAAGTTAAATTAATCTGGAATGTGGCTATTTCTTAACTGATTATTTCGAAATTCGTTCTTTTAAAAGAATTTTCCTTCACTTACCGCATTTTCCTTTAAACCTTCACTTAACAGAATTTTTCTTCAATTAGTAGAATTATCCTTTATTTACTTAAATTTTCCTTCATATATTAGAATTTTTCTTCAATTATCAAAATTTTCTGTCGCTTAATAGAATTTCCCCTCAATTAATAACTCTTAAGGGAAATCTTATAAATTTATAAAGAAGAATGAAGTTTGATTCTGATTTTTATTCAATTGTAAAATTACTTAAATATTAAATAGAGATATTTGGAGCCATAATAATTTAGTAAACGTAAAAAACAATAAAAATGAAATAAAAAACATTCTTAATAAAATTTCAAAAAATCACATTTATTTTTTGTAATTTAAATAAAAAACTCATCTATAGTAACGTTGGGCGCCAACGTTATAGGCAAGCAATTGCCCGGTTTGTCCGGTTCGAGGAAACAATCCGACCAGAGCTTGTGAATTTAGTCGATTTGATTAATTTCAGTAAGCCTTCGTAGTTTATACCATTCACAAAACACAATGTAACAAGTGTTAAACGTTTTTTATAGGTACACTTCTCAAAGAACGCATTTACAACGTAATTAGGTGCATTGCCGAAAGCGAATTGATCTTCTGCATTTTACGTGTGCGCGTTCGGTGTAATTCAAATGTTGTTTTTTAAATTCTTACCGTATAAAAAATAGTTTACCAAAATTTTGTTGGACAAAATCTTTAAAATTTTGTTTTCCGAAATAATTATTTTGATTATTTTATAGAGAAATAATGAATATTTAGTGAAAAGTTTTTCTGGGATCGATATAAAATATTGCAACTACAAAATGTTGCAATTACAAAATCTTGCATAACAAAATAGTGCAATTATTTTACTTTTTAGTAGGTGCCATTAATAGATTGTTTATAATCCGCTCCTGCATGCGGCACGCAGTGCGACATGTTTGGATCCACGCTCCTACGTCCCCCGAAGTTGAAATCACAAGCCCCTCGGAGGGCTAAGCGGAGGGGGGGGGAGCGCAGCGACCTCCCGCGTGCCCGTGAGAGTTACCGAAGTCGTTAGCCTCTACAATTCTAAGTTAAATTAGTCGATGTCATTTTCCTTCAATTTATTTTCCTCAGAATAGAGAAAAAAAATGTACGGGAAATTGTTATGCAAGATTTTGTATTGCAATGTTGTATACCCGACAAACAATATGTAACCATGGATGGTGTACCGGGAACAATGTAACTGACGTATGGTAACAATATTTTGAAAAAATTCGCAAGAAACATATTTTTCATTTTACTTTTAACATTTCATCCCAATACTCTCTTTAAATTCAACTCTTTTCTCATCAATTCTCTCATCTTTAAGCCAAAATAATTTTTTCGTTTATATTTTGGTGCTAATTTTCTATTGTAGCAAACAAAACAACATAAACATTGAAATTCATACCTCTTTTCTTTGTTTTTGTTTTGTGATGTAAAATTTAGTTTATTCATGTAGTTCAACAAGGTGATACGTTGGTGACAGTTGGTTAACGTGAAAATTTGTGTGATCAAAAAAAGAAAATAATAATAATTAAATAAAAATAAATTTTATATTTTAAAAATATAATTAGTAATAATAAATTATTAACTGTGAATAATTTATATAGTAAATTGTAAGTACATATATATTTTATTATATTTTTTACATAAATATTGCAAAAAAAAAATCGGTACAGTGTCATTTTATCAAGGATAACGGTATAAAAACACATGGCAAAATATTATTTTGTGTATCCGTAATTTGTCGGTATCAAAATGTTTAATACATTTTTCGTTAACATTGTGGGTCGTTCTTCGAGTATTTCGGTAATTTTTCGGTAACATACATAGGCCAAACACTAGCATATCGTTAATTTCTCCCTTCCATTTGATAAATTAATTATAATATCAATTGCAATGAATTATAATAACGTTAAAGATAATAAATTGTAACTACCTATTATCTTATTAAATAATAATTTTTAGATATAATTACCATATTAAAATGACATTTATTGACATAATTATAAAACACATGGTAAACTGATTCTTGTGTATATCAGTAATTTGTCTGTAGCAATCGGAAAAAAATTTTAGTATGTCGGTAATTTTTCGTTAACATTGTGGGACATTCTTTGAGGAGTATTTCGGTAATTTGTTGGTAACATTGACCAAACACTAGCAATTACCCATTTCTCGTTTACATTTGATGAATTAATTCTGAATCGATAATTTCCTGACAAATTCAACATTTTCCTTTTGTGTACCGCATAATTATTATAATACGCAACGACAATTTTTTGTAATTCGGTAAAAATCGAGGGAGATACATTTTGTTGTGAAATTAATTTATAGTTATTATTTCATATGGCAATACTGAACTTTCAATAATTGTTAATTTGTCGGCAATATAGAAATTTTATTTCAGCCCTCCGGCATATTTTTAATTGGCATATTAGATTTATAATGCCAAAATATAAGCCATTACATAAACTCTCGAAGCAATCAATACGACGTCGACTTAATCGAGATCGAAATCCAACAGAGCTTGAAAATCTCGGTGCTGTATCAAACGACGATAATAATCGACCAGATCCAATTCCTACGTATGAAGTACTAAGTGTGAATGCAGAGAATGCCGACGTCATAAGTAATGATGATGCATGTTCTATAACTTATTTAAGTGATACGGACGATGTGGAATTTGATGATAGTGACAACAGCCATGACAAAATACATGATACTAAAACTTTTCTAAGAAGTTGGAGTATAAAACACAACATAAAATCTAATGCATTAACAGAATTACTCACGTTTTTAAACGAAAATGGATTTAGTTATTTACCGAAGGATAGCCGAACACTTCTTAATACTCCCATCAGTAGAGATGTATTGGCGTGCGTACCAGGAAATTTTGTTTATATTGGTATTACTAGCGGCTTAGACAAAGTGTTGTGCGATCTAGAGACTTTGCCACAGACAATTGAATTAGATTTTAATATTGATGGAGTTCCAATAAGCAAAAGTAATTTAAGCTGTTTTTGGCTAATATTAGCCCGCGTATGCAACATTAACCCTGCCAGAATTTTTGTTGTAGGTGTATATCACGGCTATAATAAGCCAAAAAATTTCAACAATTTTCTTCATCCGCTTATTGATGAACTTAAAGTGTTAGCATCTTCAGGATTTGTTTACAATAATACAAAGTATTTGCTAAATATCAGAGCATTTGTTTGTGACGCACCCGCAAGGGTCACAATTTTAGGGATTAAATCTCACAATGCTTATTTTGGATGTCCGAAATGTTGTGAAGAAGGTGAATTTATAAAAAATCGCATGACGTATCCAATTAGCAATGCCAGATTACGTACTGATAAATCATTTAGAGCCAAAGAGAATGAACACCACCATAGAGAAACGTCAATTTTGGAGGAATTGAATATTGATATGATTGAGCATTTTCCACTGGACTACTTACATTTAGTTTGCCTAGGAATTGTAAAAAAACTTCTAAAAATATGGACCAGTGGTATAACATCTGCTTTAATTCCTAGCAGAGAACAGACTGCAATTTCTCGAAGGCTTACATCATTAGCAATAACGCAACCGAGAGATTTTCAGAGACGAATCAGATCATTATCGGAACTGTCTTATTTTAAAGGATCAGAATTCCGTGTATTTTTATCTTTGCCAAAATATAATAATTTTTTGTTGCTGCATGTGGGTGTACTGATCCTTTGCCACCCGATATATTCGAAAACCAAACTAAATGTCGCGGAATCAATTTTAAGACAATTCGTCGCAGGTGTCGCTGAACTGTACGGAAGACATAATTTAACGTATAACATGCATTGCGTAACTCACTTACCAGATGATGTAAGAAAGCATGGAAAGTTGGACGATTGGTCCGCTTTTGCTTTTGAAAGTTATATGAGTAATATTAAACGTATGCTACGAAAGCCAAATCAACCTCTGGCACAAATTTGTAATAGAATTTGTGAAATAAATAATATAAAAGAGTCAAAACACGGAACAACATCTAAAATTTATCCTATATTGAAAAATAAAGAAATTACTAGGGAGGTAAAAATAATATACAGGAAAATAATTTTTCCACATTTTCAAATCGATAATGGATGTAAAAATTGCTATGTTTTATTAGAAAACAACGAAATTATCAAATTTGATCACGCAGCTGTCGAGGACAGTAAGGTTTTCATGTTTGGCAGTCGATTTATGAATCCACGTAATTTTTATGAAATTCCAATCTAATCCAGCAAATTTGAAATCTTTGAGACTGATTTAAATGAAGATAAAGTGCGTGTTTGGAGCATTAATCTAATTAAATGCAAGCTATTTGGAATGGCAACAGAGAACATCGGGGACGCAGGAACATATGTTTTCTTTCCGTTGATACATTCGGAAATGTAACGAAATATGAACCCTATTTCATATACTAAAGTTTTTTTTTATTATTATTATTTTACTATATTCAGGGTAATATTTTAAATATACACGAAATTTAGTTAATTTTGCTTTTGAATTTGGCTAATTAAATATTTTTATTTTCCGTGTTTAAACTTTTTGGTTTACAAGACTAAAAATATTATGTTATTCCTTAGGGTTATGTATGCTGTTGTGGAAACGAATAATGATCTTGGGCAAAAAGAAGTGTCAATAGTTTTATCGTCATGGATTATAGATGAGGAATATATATATTGGCCGCCTAATCACTACAAAGCTTTTTGAATGAAACCCGATGATAGTTGGACTCAACATCCTTGCGTTGTTTTAAAACGGAATATAGGTAATTTATGTAAATATTTAATACAAACTGTAAATTAACATAAGTATATATTTTATTTCCAGCAACATTTTCGGAAGCTAAAGCGAAAGAAAAATTTTTGTCGGAAAATTCTTGCTCAGAAATTGACGAGGGTTCAACCCGTCTAACAGCAAAATATAATTTTAATGAAGATTTTAAGCAAAATGCTATAGAAACCGAGATATCAAATTTCAATGCAACGGTTACAGTGCCAATAAATGCTCTGGGTCAAATTAGCAACGTGACATCTAATGACAACAGTGATTCAACCCAATTTATAGGAAAAGATTTCCGCTCCCCGCTTGCAATGGAAATAACACCTCAAACTCTCCAATGTCCAGATAACCAAAATGAACCAGATCAGCCAATGGTATCCGTTTCACAAACACCAGAATACATAGAAGCAGCTGTCAATTCCACGCTTGCAATTGAATCAACTTCTCGAACTTCAATCCCTCATGACCGTGAAAACGACGGTGCTTTAGATGACAAATTTAATTATATTTACGCCGAAATAAAGAAAATTAGAAAATTGACAAAATCTCAAACGGAACTAATAAAAGAACAAAATTCGAAAATTGACAAATTGCAAATAGAGCTGACTAGAACAAATCAGACCATTGAAAACTTTATATCATCGTCATTAGTAGCTCAACAAAAAGTAAAAAAGATTGCAAAAGACAACAGCTTCGTGTACCCTATTGTGCCAATAAGAAGAGTCGAGGAATGCGAATTACTCAATGCTAAATTAACCGAAAATTATTATATGGAGCAAATGGTAAATATTTTGATTGAAATCAGTTACAATAATTTCAGATTCTTAAGAAATTTTTAATTATAGGTTATTCGACTTTTTAAATATCGGACTACGAACATAAATAAAGCGGTAAAACAAATGTTCGAGCATTTGTTTCACTATGATGTCATAAAATTATATTCATGGACTGGGCAATCCGGAATTACAAAAGGTACACATACATTCTCCAAATTTAATGTAAATAATGACTTTCAATATACATATTTATATAGTTTTCCAAAATTGATGATTAAATGTAGTATAACGTGTACTTACAGAATATTACAAGACTCATAGTAGAGAGATTGTAGGTCCTGTGCCTTTCAAATTTTCTTGGTAGTGTTAAAATGTTAAAAATCACTTTAAAATCGAATAACGCATATACAATTTCTTCAACCAAATAGTACATGTTGACTAAGAGTACGAAATTGAAACCTAGCAACATCGAAATATAGGAGCAAGAGCAACTTTAATTTGTCAAATGGTGGCGTTAAAGGTTAAACTTTCTATTTTAGGGATATGTTGCTCTCGAAAACCCACGTTCTACACCTCTTAATCCTGCAAGAGTTGAAGGAGAACAAACCTAGGATTTATAAGAAAAATGTATGTCAAAACAATAATACACATGTCTTTATCGAATTTAAAGAGATTTTGTTTGACTCGTAATTTTGCGTAACTCGACATGCCTCCCCAGTCTGTAATTTAGTCGAAAAAAATCGTATCAGGTACACGGTAAAAATCATTATGACACAATCTACTATTGCCGTAGTTAAGGCTACTGGTTCATTTTTCGTCCTAGGTTCGGTTGGTTAGAAATTATCAACTAACTACAATTGAATAGGCAACCATTTCAATAAAAATGTTTTCACGGCTACATAAAATCAAATTTATAATAATATTCTTCAAGAATTTTCATAAATTTGTTGAATACGATGTCAAAATTCTGTTGTACGTATATAATAAATAAATCAAAATTTAATGAAAAATTAGAAAAAAAAAACTAATAGAATAATAATATATATAATTCGAATATTCTTGTATGTAATGTAAATATGTTTCTCTGTCTCTAGGTATCCACAAACTTATCTTTATGGACCTAAACATGATTATCCAATTACCAGAAAACACGTTAAATTACTTAAATACTGATGCTCCCGTAACAACGGATGAAACAAAAAAAGCCATTAAAGAATTTTTGAAGCGGTCAACTATTGTAATGGCCCGCAATAGCAAGAAATGTGTAAAAACTTAAATACATATTTTAGTAATTAACAAAACTCTTTACTAAAAATAATTGATTAATAAATGAATTTAAATGAATTTTAAGTATAATAAAAATGAATTAACTGAATTAAATTTTAATGTGTTTTATATTTTTATTATAATATTGCGAATAATATTAATACAGTTAATACTGGTTGTGTTGTTTTCCCTGATAATTAAAACATCGACTAACAATCAGTTGTGGAAACCAAAACTTGCTTGATTTATATAAAATAAAAAATTGGTAAAATTATAGTACATACCAAATTTAGTAATTTAACCGATATTTTATCTGTACCTATTGCAACCTAATACCCTATAATATAATGTAAGATTATATTATAATGTGTCGCAGTCTATGTCGGTTTCTAAAACTAATTTTTAGTAGAAACATTGTATAACAAAAAATCGGTATCATTTCAGTAACAAATACCAGGATATAAAAGAAATTGTTTACTATTCGTGTCTTGTAAGTATATTCCATAAAATTACGGTAAATAGTGGGTTATCCTAATAATACTTTATTCAAAACATTACAACATAAAATGCTGGTTACCGTAGAGTAACAAAAACCACTATTTAACCAGTGGTAACAGACCGGAAATAGTTCCAAACCATTGTGTGCCAGAATTAGGTAATTTTTTGGTAACCGATCGGGTTCGTTACTACCTCGGTCTCCGGTAACACTTCGGTATTTTTTTGGTTTCAAAACTAAAATTGTTTGTCGGGATAATTGCAAAATTTTGTATGCGAAATTTTGTAATGCAATATTTTGTAATGCCAGATTGCATACCCAATCCAGTTTTTCTTTGTCCCTTATTTTAAGTTAATTTTTCACATGAGCAGGCATTTATGTACATTAAGATGATTCATATTCAATTAATAAAAAACAAATTTTAATAATTAATTTGCATACACACATTTTATTTAAAATTATAATTTCAAAAGTTAGTTCCTCTTCTTGAGATATGTTTGAAAAAATATTATAAAAATTAAACTAAGTTTAATGGATTAGTGATATAAATCAATAAAGAGCTATATTATTTGCAATGCCTTTAAGGGAAGACGTTTCCTCTTTAGGCCGTCGATTTATCATGATATATTTCAGCTTTTCTTCTTTTTCTAGATATTTTATTTGGAAATAATTGTTCACCAGGATGGCTATTTCTGAATACGATACGAATACGAAAATATAACATTCTTAGTTGAATTGAATTAGAATTGAATAAGATTTGCTCGTTTCTTATTTAAATCAAATTCGAATCTTATACATGCGAGTATCGTATTGAGAAATAGCTCCCCAGATCTCATTTTGTCGGTTTGGTTTTTAATAAATATTTGTTCTTTGCCTAATTTATCTTGTCAGCTGATAAAGTACAACATGCAATTTTCTAACAACAACTTGCAGCCTCCTATGCCAAGCCTTTAAATTGTTTTGAGTTCGTGGAAAGTTATTCTCAAAAGAGTCAGAATAGACCAAAAATTGGGACTATATGAGCCGTTTATTTTGAAAGTGGCTTAAGTCCATATTTTGTTGAAACGAGATAATGAAAGAATAGGAAAACAATAAATGAAAAAACATATGGGATTTTGAATTTTCTTATTTTTTGCACAGGTTTTAGAGATTTTTTTTTTTTTCGTTTTGACAATAAATTATTTACCGGTAGAAAGATTATACTATTATTTATATATTGTTATCATTAACTTGATTTTTTTGAAAAATGCACTTAGGCCACTTACAATTATTGTATCCATGATACAATAATTTTTCCATCTTCATCCAAAACATCCTCTAATTTAGATAAATAATAACAAATTTCATCAGGTGGAACGAAGGGCAGCCAGCATTCGAATCTTAATTCTAAAATCTACGTCGTTACCATATCTGGAAGCCAATTTTTCTTTCTGCACTTTTCGCCAAATAATTTGGGTAAAATGAAATAAACAATCCTTAAAAATTTCATCCGGCTGGAAATTTTTTAGTGCAGAAACTGAAGCTAGTTCGAAATCTGAAATAATTCTTGTAGGAAGTAAATTAATGGAATGAGAAAAAGCAATTTGGAATAGCTCATAAAAAGCTCATAATATGAATTTTTACTCGGCTATCGCCTCGTGGGACAAACTTATCCCTTGTGGATAACATCTCGGTTTGCTCACTAGTATCATAAATAACTATTATCCATATATAAAAGTAAACATAAAAGTAAATAAGATTTTGGAGAAAAGATTTTAGAAACAGTCTTTTGTAAACAGTGTTTTGAGAAACAGTAATACGTGGCCAACCCTATGCCGTTACGTACCATATGTCGTTTTAAAATATGCCGTTTTTAAATATGCCATAGTGTACCATATGCCGTTTTGAAATATGCCGTTTTGAAATATGTCGTAGTGTACCATATGCCGTAGTGTACCTTATGCCGTTTTGAAATATGCCGTTTTTTCATATTCCGTAATGAAATATGCCGTATCGACCGGAACCCGTAGGAATACATACATATGTATAAAAGCGCATGAATTGGGGATTTTTATTTTAAATTTTTTTTGAGAGACCATTCTGAAGACAACTAGCATTATATAAATAATTAACTGGACCTATAATTTACATATTTTTCAAAGAGGCAATTTTTGTTGACTTTATGTATGAATATGTGGATTGTGTGACTCTACTGCAAATTTAATTCATGATAGAAGAATGAAGCATGGCCATTGATAGACGCCGGCTTCTCAGATTAAATTGTATAATTTGCACAAAAAACACTTAACAACCACACCTGTAAGCACCATAATAAAATTGGAGGCACTTCTGAACAAAGCCGTTACTATACTATAAGCGGATGCCATATAATTTTCGTAGCTAACGGGCTGCTACAAAAAAGATTGTTTCATAACAAGTTGTATGATTTGTGATATAGCATTGAAAAGTGTAAATTATTGCTACTAAATATAAAATAAATAATATTCAAGTCTTATTCTTGGTGTTAAGTTTGTTTAGAGAATTTCAGCTAGCGTACAAGCGCAACAAGAAGGACTTTTTGGGTAAATGCTCGGTGAGTTTTTGTGTCATTATTGTTTGCGCACTATGGATGGTGTTTATTTTCAAAAAATCGAAACGAAAAATGTGTTGACAGACGAAGAAGAATATTGACACACTTCCGAGAAAACATGACTAGTGCAGAGGATGGTCTTAGGAGAATCATTGTTAATCGCGGTTCATCGATTACAAGGTAGGGAACAACGATTTCAAAAAGATAGGGTACAACAATTTAAAAAAATGTATGTATCAAAACTTAGGCCATATGAAGAAACTACGATTTTCAGAGAAACATAGTTTTTGTGTCTCCCTCATCATGGTGTAATGAAATAATCTAGCACCACTAACAAGCTCGTTTCGCCTTGAAATGATTGGGTTGCGTTGCACGTCCTTCAAACGTGACCAACGTTCGGGAGAATGCGTCGCCGATTATGTAGCCGAGCTTCGACGTCTTGCCAAAAGCTGCAACTTCCATAAGGATAGCCTAGATCGCATGCTACGAGATCGCCTGGTTTGCGGGTTACGCAATATTCAGTTACAACAGATGTTTTTGGCTGAAAAGAATTTACAGTTAGATACAGCTATCGATCGCAGGGTTGCCGCAGAAGCTGCCGAGAAGAATCAACAAGTCATTGCTGAATCTCAACAAGTGAAGTAAATCATGCCTAAACATCAAGCGGCCCCGGCCAAATTTAATCAACAACAGAAGAAACCGTTACGATCACAAGGGTGTTTCAGCTGCGGGGAGAACCATGACCGATCCACCTGCCGATACCGTACTACCACATATTCCTTTTGTGGTATAATGGGACACCTTCAACGGGTTTGTCGTGTGATGGCCAGCAGTCGCAACAAACCTAAAAGCAACCAGAAGCGTTCCAATCGCCATTACAGAGAAGTGAAAAGTATTTCCAATCCTTCTACTGTTAATACATCTGCTACCGTAAACATCAACCATGTTCTGTGTCGTTTCGAAGTGGATTCTGAATATTTCGACAATTACCACCACTTCGGAATATTTCGACAATTCACTTCGTGAAGCAAATTTGAAATTGGTCGATTTACAACGGAATCCGATTGATATTTTGGGATGTTTGGACATTGATGTACATTACAATGGTAAATCAGTTTCCAGTCTACCATTATCTATCACCACCGGGAACAAAACCAGTGTTCTTGGCGTCGATTGGTTCGAGCCTTTAGGGATTTCCATCCAAGGTGTCCATGCAATCACAGACACCAGTTTTTCCGATATACTGGTAAAATACAGCCACCTATTTTGACCTGAGCTTGGTTCATACAGTGGGCCTCAGATTATTCTTCAAGTGGATCCAAAAGTAATTCCAATACGTTTGCCAGCGCGAAGAATTCCAATTGCCATGCGAGCAGCAGTTGAAGTAGAATTGGATAAATTAGTTCGACAGGGAATTCTGGAGCCGATCGAATACAGCGAGTGGGCTACGCCTATAGTACCTGTTCCGAAGGCCAATGGCAGTGTGAGAATTTGCCGCGATTATATATAAATCAATGACGAATAAAGCTCTCACACCGTATTGTTTTCCGGTGCCATCAGCAAATCACCTATTATCGACGATACCAAACGGTTCCGTGTTTGCAAAACTCGATCTCGCCCAAGCATACCAACAGCTCATCGTAGACGATGCATACGCACTAGTACAAACAATTACAGCACACAAGGGTGCATTCAAGGTGAACCGACTCCAATTCGGTATTAGTACAGCGCCAGAAATTTTCAAAAATTTCATGGAGAATCTACTTCGAGCGATTCCAGGAGTCTTACCATATTTCGACGATATCATCGTCATCGCTTCGTCCGATACAGATTCACGCCAGAAGTTGATCGACATCTTCCAATGATTTGATCAAGCTGGTATCCGGCTAAAACAAGACAAATGCCAAATTGGTTGTTCATCCACCGATTTTCTCGGGTACAGAATCGATTCCAAAGGTCAGCTGCTTCACAAAAATATCCTCTGGAGATGGGGACCTACCGAGCAGCGTAGTTTCAATGCGCTTAAAGATGCCTTGATGTCCAGCAACGTCCTAATGCCATTTAGTGAGAAATATCCATTGTTGCTGGTATGTGACGCTTCCCCCTATGGAATTGGCTTCATACTGTCACATCGAGTGGGAACGAAAGAGCGTCCCATAGCTTGCCACTCGAGAACGATGACCGAAATGGAACGATGATACAGCCAAGGTGATCGCGAGGCTTTGGTGATTATTGCGGGAGTGAAGAAGTTCCATGATTTTCTCTACGATCGAGAGTTCGTTATTGTGACGAACCATAAGCCGCTTCTTGGTCGTTTTACCACAGATGTGCCAACCTCATAGATCCTATCGCCGAGAATGATTCGTTGGAGTACTTTCCTCAATGTCTAGATATTCAAACTCGTCTACCGTGCCGGGAAGGATGTGGGGAATGCTGATGGTCTTAGTAGGCTTCCCGTTCCGGACACTACGATCGTCACAGAGGAAGAAGAGGTGCTGCTTATAGATACGGTACACAAGCCGACCGTCCATGCCGATGACATTGCCGTTGCTACAACCAAAGATCCGGTTCTCTCGCAAATCCTTCAATGGACACTGCAGGGCTGGCGAGAGTGTAAACCCGTTGAATAATTTCAGCCATTTTGAGTTCGTCGTGCCGAAGTGAGTAGACTCAAAGGATGCCTTCTCTGGGGATATAGGGGTATTGTGAGAATGAAGGCACTAGCGAGGAATTATGTGTGGTGGCCCAATATAGATGCAGACATAGAGAAGGTCGTGCGTCTTTGTAAAAAGTGTCAATCAAGCCGTCCTGAGGTGGTACAGGCTCCTGTGCACCCATGGGAGGAGACGACAAAGTCATGGTCGACAATTCAATTCGATTATGCTGGACCTCATCATGGTAAGATTTATTTCATATTAATCGATTCCTATTCCAAGTGGTTAGAGGTAGTTCAAGTGGCCACAACATCAGCTGCCTGTGGCATACAGGCTCTTCGCAAGATATTTGTCACTCATGGAATTCCAGAGATCATTGTGAGTGACAACGGTACAGCGTTTGACTCCGCGGAATTCCGACAGTTCTGTGATACGAATGGTATTCGATCGGTGTATGTGGCTCCATACCATCCACGTTCAAATGGGCAGGCGGAGATAATGGTTAAAACGACGAAAGATTTTCTTAAGAAAGAGAGTTCTGGCGACATTTAAAAACGTCTGGCAAAGTTTCTGCACCACCATCATGCAACTCCATCAACTGCAACCGGCAGATCACCAGCAGAACTCTTATTTAATCGTCATATTCGAACTTTCTTCGATCATCTTCACCCTGACAACATTCGCGTTCACAAGACCAAACCAGTGTTCGACCAGCCGCGGAAATTGTCTGAGGGTTCCATAGTTTGGGCGCGAAACTACTCGTCGGGTCCAAAATGGATACCTGTGAAGTGTCTTGTTAGTTATTGTATAATATTCACTATTTCGTTTATATAAAACACTTCATTTTTTTATTTTAATACTTATAATTTTATAACTTTATTGATAAAAAAATATTAAAAATTCAATTATATAATTTTTACATTTTTTTTGTAATAACTTCAGCAACTCACTTATTTAGACTAATTTTATAAAACTATGATACAATTTTTTGTTTTTTTAAAGGAATTTTATTGCCCTGAATTTTCAATTATTCTGTTTGTGTTTGGATACGTTTTTATTGGTGGGATTGTAGATCGTACGATGATTTCAATCAAACCAAAGTTTTGGTTGGCTGAAATCATCGCGCGATCTCACAATTACATCTTCATAAAATTTATGATATCGGGCTATTAAATTTGAGCAAAAATATTTGGATGAACAGGGCCGCTACATCACCCTCCTCGCAGTAAGTTTCCCACCCGATTAAGCTTTAAAACTCCATTATATTTTAGACGAATTTTACTTTATATTAAATCTGACGGCTGTTTTCCGTTATTATCAATTACGAAGAATTTTCGTAGCTTACGAAGAACACGGTAAGGCCCTTCGTAAGGTGAAGTAAGGCTTGTTCGTGTTCTGTCCACACGAACAAATACGAACTCGCAATTATCTAAATTTTTCGGGATGAAAAGTTTGGAATCTGTCGATTTGCGAGAATCGACTGGGACTAAATTTTGCATCTGTGTGCGTAGCTGTTGTAAAAAGTCATTAGTCGATGGAGAGGGTTGAGAACTTGGGCCTGAAAATATATCGCCAGGTAGTCTGAGGCCTTGACCATAAACTAGGTCCGCTGGGCTGCATTTGAGGTCTTATTTGACGCATGCTCTTATGCCTAGTAAAATAATGGGTAACTCAGAGCTCTAATTTTTGGTGTTACATCGAGCTCTAAGTGAAGTTTTTAAGGTTCTATGGAAGCGCTCTACCATACCGTTTGCTTGCGGATGGTAGGCTGTAGTCCGAATCCTGTGTGAGCCTAGAATTTTTGTTAGTTCCGTGAAGAGTTTGGACTCAAATTGGCTGCCTTGGTCCGTCGTTACTTCAACGGGAACGCCAAACCTTGATATATATATTGCTCGATGAATGTCTTAGCAATAGTTGCAGCGGTCATATCTGGAATGGGGTATGCCTCCGGCCAACGGGTGAACCTGTCGACGATCGTTAACAAATACTGGTTGCCTTCTGATGGTGGAAGTGGTCCGACTATATCCATATGAATGTGCTGGAAGCGTGTTGCAGGAAGACTGATTTTGCCATGCTGTGATTTCGTATGTTGATGAATTTTGGATTTCTGGCATGACAAACAGTTTGTTACCCAATTTTTCACGTCAAGATTCAAATTGGGCCAAAAATAACGCATAGAAGTTTCCGTGAAGCGCGGATTCCTGGATGTGAAATGCCGTGCAGTGAATCGAAAATTACCCGACGTAGTGGTTGAGGAATGTATACCCGATGATTACCAGAGGAGATTTCGCAGTATAATTCATGACCAGTGAAATTTACAAGTTCAAGTTTGTACTTGGTGCTTGTTGGACGAGATTTATTGATCATAGCTTTAAGTTCGTCGTCCGTATGTTGTAACTCTGATATCTTTTGTAAATCAGGGATTTTGCTTAGAGAGGCAGCTTGTGGGTCACATGAACGTGACAAAGTGTCTGCGACCATATTTTGCTTACCTGAAATGTGCCGGATGTCAGTCGTGAATTGGGATATAAAATCCAAATGGCGAGTCTGCCGCGGACTGCGTTCCGTCTTTGAGTAAATAGCGTTAATCAAGGGTTTATGGTCTGAGTAGACTGTGAATGTTCGACCTTCTACGAAATATCTGAAATGTTTAATGGCTAAGTATATAGCCAGCAGTTCTCTGTCGAAGGCGGAGTACTTGATTTCAGTCGATGTAAGTTTCTTTGAAAAGAACGCTAATGGTTCCCAACTACCTTTATTAAATTGTTGTAACACTGCTGCTACGGCAATGTTCGATGCGTCACATGTTATGTTGAAAAGTGTCTTTTCAATGGGATATGCCACTAATGTTGCATCGGCAAGCGCGCTTTTGACTGTGATGAATGCTTCTTTACATTCATCTTACCAGAAGTAATTTTTGGCTGTTTTTGATCTTTTTGACAAGGTTGCCAAGTGCGCGTGAATTGGTTGTAGAAATTCGGCTAAACGTGGAATAAAGCGATGATAATAATTCACCATTCCGACGAATTTCTGAATAGATTTTATTGAGGTAGGTTGAGGGAAATGAGTTATGGCTATTACGCGCTCTGGCGAAGGTTTTATGCCATCTTTAGATATGTGGTTGCTGAGGAATTCTAATTGTGGAACGCCGAAAACACACTTGGATGTCTTTATTTTGACATCGTACTTGGCAAGTCGTTGTAAAACTTGCCGTAAATGAGATTTGTGTTCCTCCTCTGTTGCACTTGCAACCAAAATATCGTCAATGTAAACGAAAATAAAATCAAGATCTTTTAGCACTTCATTCATGAAGCGTTGAAAGGTTTGAGCAGCATTCCGAAGACCAAAAGGCATTCGATTGTATTCGAAAAGGCCAAATGGGGTTGTTATTGCCGTTTTAGGCACGTCCTCGGTTGCTACTGGTATTGCGTGATATGCCTTAATTAAGTCTATTTTGGTGAAAATGGTGCACCCGTTCAGATGCACTGAAAAGTTATGAATATGCGGTATCGGATAACGATCCGGTACCGTAATTGCATTTAGTCGACGGTAATCTCCATATGGACGCCAATCGGTGTTGTCTCTCTTTGGTACCATGTGGAGTGGAGAAGAAACCGGAGAAGACGACGGTTTACATATGCCTAATTCGACCATATGTTGAAATTCAATGTATGCTGCCTTATGTTTAGTGGGATCCAGCCGACGCGGTTTCGCATACGGGAGTTGACCGTTCGTAATAATATGCACGTCGATTATACAACTCGCCGGATTGACTGCGGAGGGAGTTCCATTCGGTTTTGACGTTTTCCCTATTATTGAAAACGCCGAATCAAAAGTGAACGAATGGCGGTAATGCAGTTCGAAAAATACGTATTATAGAATCCGCGAGTGAAACGCACTCTATATAAAAAATGTCATTTTCAATACGCATCAAATTCAATGCGTATTTCATACGATCAAGTGATTTTAGGTTGGATATTCCGGTGGACATACGAGTAAATTTTTGGTAATGGAGAGTAACAAAATGTAAGAGTTTAAAAATAAATAGTTTTTTTATAAATATACATAATTAATTTTTGATTTTTTTTTAAAGAAAACGTACGACTAACCGGGCACAATTTGGTAAGATGGTGATAATGATGAAGACCCACCCAAATATCGCAAAAAACCTAACCAAAGATGGTCCAGAAGTTGTGTTAGAATTCTGGCAAAAATTGAAAGACGAGCTAAATTCACTTGGGCCACCAATAAAAGAGACGGCGGAATGGAAGAAGGTTTGTTGTTTTTATAGGAAGTTATAAAATTAAAAACTGATTTTTTTTTGTGATTTTCGGTTTGGAGTGACTATAAATCCGCATTAAGGAAAAAATTGGCTCACAATAAACGAGAGCTTAAAGGCACTGGGGGCGGTGCCAATACATAAATAGTATTCACAACGCAAGATGAAGAGGTAATAGAGCTAGTATCTCTAAGGGATGCTGTAGATGGGATAAATGGCAATAAGTTTGGGGTTCCCCGAAAGCGGACAATCCATGACGTCAACGATATTAGTGTGGAAATAGAAAATTTACCAACCGTTGATGATTTTGTTATCTCTGCATCGTCAATGGTTGAAAATGAATTCGAAATTGAATTACCAAACATTGAAAGCAACACCGAAGTACGGCAAACGGCCAAAGCACCAAAACAAATAAAACTTTTGGAGAAACAAATAGAAATACAGGAAAAATTATACAACAATATAGCGAAATGGACTGAAAATCAAAATAAACGATGGGATCAATTTAATTTAAATCAAAAAAAATTATATAGAGCTGTTGAAAAACTGAACGATAGGCAAAAAGAAGCCAATCAAATATTTAAAGCCCAATTAGATGAAAATAAACGGCACAACCAAAGAATGGAGCAGTTGGCTTTGGACAAAAATAAGACGAAGCAAAAAATTCTAGAACTAAAATTAGAAAAGATAGAAAATTCAATCAGAAATGAATAAGACTTATTATTTTTTAATTTTTTTTTTACATTGATTTAAGTAAATTATAAGAATTTGTGATACTAGCCAAGAAGGCGTTTTGTTCGAAAGCTGTGAAATCAGATTATTTTTAGTTAGTTATTTTTTAGTTTTTATATATGTTTATATATTTAAAATATAATTTTATCTTTTGATAATTGCCAAGATGTTGAAGTTAAATAGTTTTAAATAAAGAAACTAACCATTGAAAGATCAAAGTTGTTTTATTTCGAATTCAAAAATTTAACAAAATTTGGTTACGAAAATCATTCGCCTCTGACAAGTACTGTTGATTTTCTTGGGTAGTATATTGCCAAAATTATCGTAATCCTCAACTTCTTCTGGAATTGGGTTATCATTCCAATCGTCAACATTAAAATGCAACCGGATATTGTGAAGAGCAGCTGCGACGTTTATAATTTTTATTGATTTCTGTGGCGAATAATGAAGATGCCGGGCGACCCCAAGAAGACATCGACACCAGTTTTTCCACACTCCTATTGTACGTTCTACAACATTACGGGCGGAACTGTGGCTTTTATTGAACCTACTTTTTGGTGTGTTCACTCCCGCATTTCTATAAGGCGTAATAAGCCATGGCAGTAATGGGTATCCAGCGTCAGCTAAAATAATTAAGGTTCAGTACAAAAATTGAATTTGTAAGTGACATCCTTACCGAGTATTCGTTGGTTCCTATCCCCGTTAGTGTAGATGTTTTTAAAATATTGTGCAGCATCACCGTTTCCCCAAATGAAGGAATCATGGCTGGCCCCCGGATACGTAGCATCCACACAACGAATCCATAGTTTATGATCGCATATCTAATAATAAATAAATTTTTAAATTAAAGAAAATTTAAAATACCGTAATTAATTTTTACTTACTACCATGACATTTAGGCTATAGAATCCTTTACGGTTGTAAAAGAGATGAGGATTATCAGCTGGCTTAGCAATTTTTACGTGCGTACCATCTACGCACATAACTAGACCTGGAATCTTACTTTTTGTATAAAAATATAATCTTGCCTCACTTTTTTCAGCTTCGGTCATTTGTAATGATATCCATTTTGGACACAAAATACTTTCCAAAATATCTAATACCTCGGATAGCACGACTGATACCGTTGGCTGAGCCATACCCACAAAACAATCCTGGCCCACACCGTTTTGGTAGCCACCTTCAGCCAAAAACCGAAGAGTAGCCGCCAATTTAAATTCCGGGGTTAACGAAGACGATTTTAACACCTCTGGTAACTTTGTTTTAAGTTCCTTTAATACGTATTTAAATGCTGGCTTGTTCAATCTAAAATTTTTAATAAATCTGAAAGAAATTTACATTACAATTTTAATTTATTTCATCATAAAACCAGAAATAAATTTAACTTACTGGGCATTTGACAACTGGAATATGTCTTTGCAGCCATTTCGTACCGCTTTTCTGTGTTGTTTTCTATTAATTTGCGATACCTCTTCATTGTCATCAAAATATAGACATATTGTATCCATTATAATATTTAATTTTAATTTTTAAAACAGCCAAATAAATTTTCTTGTAAAACCAACCAAACAGAAATGTAAAAAATACTAAATTGAATGTCAAAATTTTGACAGTACAGGTTAAATTGCAGATTATTGCGGATCGATAATGCAGTTTTCCGGCGGATTCTATAATGCAAATAATTTGAAATGCGGATTGAATGCGGATTGAAGGAACTCCCTCCGCAGTCAATCCGGCGAGTTGTATAATCGACGTGATGATGAACCACGTTATGCTTGACTGGGACATTGTAATTAGGTGATTCGGTAAGGGACGGAAATTCCTCTAGTATTTTTCCGTAGCCATTCTCAACCATCAAATGTTTTGGTGTGGGAGTGTTGACGGCAACTGTCATTGCGTCGACAGTTAAATTCGTGGCGGGGTCGATGATTCGTCCTCCTCTCAGGTCGACGAGTAGACCGAATTTCGTAAGAAAATCAGCACCGATTATTGGTTGGTTAACTGATGCGAGCACGAATGGATGGGTAAAGGTGCGCCGTAGCCCAATATCGACCAAAAGTAATTGGGTCCCATAAGTATTAATTGTTGTGCCATTCGCTGCCGAAAGACACAACACTGGATCGAGAGATCTGTTTCCATGAAAATATGTGACTGGAATCACAGAAATATCAGCCCCAGTATCCACAAGAAATAGGAGGTTGTTCTTGTGATCTCTAATAAAAAGGCTTCGGTTTGTATAATTTCGATTATCAGCCGCATTGATAATCGATTCTAGTCGTTTAAAGAATTAGAGTTTGTGGATACCGTGTTGTCGGCTGTGAATTCGCACGGCTTAAAGCATTTTCGTGCTCTAGCGCAGAACTTAAAATGATACCAACAAAATTTGTATTTATTTTGAGATCTGCTGCGGCTCGTCGATCTGAAATTTGTCTGTCTTGAAGGCTGCGGACTTCTGGAGCGACTAGAATTACCTGTAGTAAGGGCTGCAACGGCCTTGTGGAGCTTGGATATTTGCTCCTTTAATTCCGATATTTCCGCTGTTGTTGATTTACTCGAAGATGATTTGGCGGAATCTATCGGTGAAATATAATTCTGCCGCTTCAAACATGCGATCCGCTTTGCAAATAAAATCCGGTGTTGGCTTATCTTCGAATCCGACAAGTGCAACTTGAATGATTTTAGGCATTCTCCTCATCCAGAGTTTGCTTACGATATTTTCGCTGATGTGGTCACCCGCTAGACCTTTCATGGCCCTGTAAACCTCTGATGGTTTTTGGTCGCCGATGTCTTGCTTACTGACGAGTTCCTCCAGGCGTTTTTCTTGTGACAGCGAGTATCTGTCAATCAAAGCCTTTTTCAGCGTATTATATTTGTTGTTCTCTGGCGGTGGCTGAATGAGATCCGCTACAGATGAAAACATATCGGTAGGTAGTGATGTAGCCACCGTCAGAAATTTTACAGAATCTGAAGTTATTTTATTTAACTGGAACTGAAGCTCGATCTGCATAAACCAAGCTTGCGGATTGAGTCTATAGAAATCCGGGACCTTGAATTTGGAGGAGAGAATATTCGCTTCACCATGTTTTGGTAGTGTATCATCTTTCTCGTCGTCACTAATTTTAATCACTTTAAATTTTCCACTGTTATGTAATTAAATTATTATATTTAATGTTAATAATTTCAGAAAAGTTTTCTTTTGGAAATACCGAATGCGAATCGTTTATAAATAAAAACCGAAAAGAGAAAACCGTGTATAAAACCAACCCCAGAACAATTGAAAATTCAGTGGAAAGAAGAAATGTAAACCTTAAATATTACATACAAGTGTGTAAATATAACAAACTAATATATGCTCATTTAATATGTAGTTATAATATAATATGAATGTAATGAAATTTTTAAATTTATAAAATAATTCAAATCTTAAAAATTTTAAAAATAATAACGATACAAATATACAAATAAACCAATATAATCAAATTTTTATTATATAAAAATGTTATTATTCAAATTTTATGATAGCTATTAATAATTTTGTCAAAAAAAAAATTTTCTTTATTTATTATTTTATTAACGTATCATAAATATTTTAGTTAATTATAGGAATCTAAGTAATTATATGAACAATTGTTTTTTAATAGAAAAATGTAAGATATATAATTCTTAATTTAAAGTTTGATTATTTAATTTAGTGATAAACTTCAAAGAATAAAATATATGGAACTTTTATGAATGGTTATACACTTATTTTGAATAACCATTACAATGTAAAATTTCCAGTGTTTAGCTTACTCGTATTTAATTTATAGTTAGCATAAAATCTGATACATCAAATCACATCAAATAAACCTTCGTCGTCTGAATTGATTCGTTTTCCATTTTGTTGTTGTACTATATGTATATACCCAAGTTGATTCCGATTGTGTATGATGCTGTATCTGCTGTTGTCGGTTTTGTTGTTGTTGCTGCCGCTGGTAATTATGTTATATTCCTCGTATAATTTTTAGATTGTTTGTTTGCTAGCTTTAATCTGTTTGACTTTTGGAACTGCCTATATGTATGTACGCAGATATTCACCGATAGTATTTAGAATGAATATACGGTGTTTAATGCATGTTGGATATACGGCTTTTGATTTAAATTGACCCAGTGTTTTGTACTTTTTATTTTGTGGCTCATGTAATTTTGTTTTCAATTCATGAATTTTGTTGCACATCACAAAATAATTTTACACTGATCTAAAAAGTATTTAGCCTTTCATTTTAAATCTGTGAACAATTAACTTTCACGATTTTACTATGAATTTGATATAATTTGTTAACTTTAGTTTAATAACTATGCACTATATTAATGATTTCGGCGTGTTTTTTAGTAGGGTCACCACTTGAAGTGGCTTGTTAGTTATTGTATAATATTCACTATTTCGCTTATATAAAACACTTCATTTTTTTATTTTATTATTTATAATTTTATAACTTTATTGATAAAAAAATATTAAAAATTCAATTATATAATTTTTACATTTTTTTTGTACTAACTTCAGCAACTCACTTATTTAGACTAATTTTATAAAACTATGATACAATTTTTTGTTTTTTTAAAGGAATTTTATTGCCCTGAATTTTCAATTATTCTGTTTGTGTTTGGGTACGTTTTTATCGGTGGGATTGTAGATCGTACGATGATTTCAATCAAACCAAAGTTTTGGTTGGCTGAAATCATCGCGCGATCTCACAATTACATCTTCATAAAATTTATGATATCGGGCTATTAAATTTGAGCAAAAATATTTGGATGAACAGGGCCGCTACACCTGCTTCTGTTACAAGAACAACAGGCCCTGTTTCTTATACTGCAGAGACTGAACAAGGCCAATAAATGAGGCGTCATGTTGACCAGTTGCGCATCGAGCAACCGATGAACAGATGGACAATCATTCCGATAGATGAACCTCAATCAATTCTTCTAAATGATAATGTCAATTCGGAAGACGCTCCATCAGCACCATCAGCAGTCATTCCAACTTCACCAGTCGACGTTGTTCCAACACCGAAGGATATTCAACCATCAACATCAGGTACACTACAATCAACCAGTAGTTCATCATCAACCGTACCACGAGAAATTACACAGACAAAGAAACGAGCAAAAAAGACACCATCTGAAACCGATGAAGCTTCCCTTCGAAGATCAGCCAGACCGAAAACAACTCCTTCTACATATGTGTCCTAATCAAAGGTGGAGAGATGTAATGTACTTGTTCTTAATGTACACCCTGTATAATTTGTAACATCATATTCAAGTTGTGTTTACCGTACACAACGATTATTGTGTATACCGTTTATCGTGATCACCTCATGATCATATTGTTCAGTCTATTAGTGATTGTGACGGCAATAGGTTATGCCATAATATTATATTAATAAAGTGTGTTTTAATTATTCCCAAATAAAACAGAAGATATTTTGGGTAATTTGATACATTTGGCTATATAGCGGTAGACCTCTTGTTTCACTAAGTTTTTTTTATTCAAAACGTACAACAGATTTGGTGCTTCAGATGAAGCTGCTAGTTACTTCGATTACGAAAATTGTCTAGTTAATTATAATAAAATTAGAACTTGATTAGCAATCTCAATCGGAAGTCATATGTTAAGAATATACACCGCTTATATAAACTTTAGCTTGGCAATATTTGGCCGTCACCTAAAAGATAAAAACATTAAAATCATTAACACGTGTGAGTCTATAAATCAAAAATATATTTTTTCTTGTACATAACTACATACAAGGAAATAAACGATAATAATTACAATAATTTGCATTTAATTTCCCTTTTATTGACTTAAGTTACGAGCCAAGCTAGCACCATATTAGGTAATAATTAATTTCCCTAACAATTTATTTTTGTTACTTTTATTCATTTGTCGTAATAGTATTTCTATTGTAATTATTAAAGTTGTCATTAAAAATGAATTATTTCAATTTTTTTTTTATTTATTTAATTCAGTTATAACTTTTATTTCCGTTTGTATTTACAGCATGATTGTTATACAAATGAACGTAAGTACGGAAAATAAACATTATTACAGTCAATTTAATAATTATTTCGTAGTTTTATGAATTTTGATGAACAGTAAATAAATTGATGTATTACTTATGTGTACATAAATATAAAGCCATGTGAACATAAATTGTGTAGCGCGTTACGGCTGTCTATATATAGAAAAATAAAATTAATTAATTATCTGAAATGTAATTATAATTAAAATAAAAATCTAAGATAAGCAAAAAAAAAAAAAACTCAACGGAAACATTTTTATATGTTGAATCGAAATTTGTATCATGTTTTGTGCAGCGTACTCATTATAAATATTTATGGTCATGGTGGCAATACAGACCTGAAGCTAATTTAACAATAAACGCGTTATTATTATTATTATTATTACTTTTTATTAAAACTAATAATTAATTTAATTATTGCATACGGGTTGTTTTTTTTTGGATTTGCTTCTATAATTTAATTATTTTAATAATAATTTACATCATTCATGCATATGGCCTAAATAATTATTAAATACTATGGTAATTTATTACATGCATGTATGTAGTTGGTAAATATTACCACGGTAGTACATTAATCATAAATTGCAAATTTTAAAATGCAATAAACAATTAGAGACGGACGTTATAGTTTTCTTAGTTAAAAATTAATTTTCAAACATTTTAGTTTTCCCGAAAAAATCAGTAAATCGAAAGATCTTTTATTTCATACTATACCGAAAATCAATGTTTACGTGATTGATTTCAGTCCGGGAAATGAATCATTACGTCAGAGAACAAAAGTGTCCGGAAAACGAGCTAATACCGTAGAGTAGACTGTAAAACCAAAAAAAAAATAAAAATAACTAGGGTAACTTGATAATTTGAAAATCATTTGGATTGATTTTCTTTAAATTTCAAATTCATGTTTTTACTTTAAAATTCAATTTTAAATGAAAAAATCGAATTAATGTCCCATATAGTATGAAATAAAACGTTGTACGTTACACGTACGTTAAATGATCGTTACAGTACTCGTTCAAAATTCATAAACGTCGAACTCGTACTATAACAACTCATTTACCGCCCTTGTGACGTAAATAACTATGTATGGATGTAACCGTTTTTGTACATCAAATTTTATGGTTTACACTAAATTTAATAATGTCGTGATTCATATAACCTGATCATTATAATTGTGTTGTATATTATGTACTACAGATTGACGGTGTTGTGATGATGTTGCGTGCAGTAAAATATCTACTTTTTAATGATATATTTTTTATGTTGTACTTCTTTACAACAAATTAGGTTATTCGTAAAATGGTAATTTAAAACAAAAAAAATTGTTGTACTTTACTCTGTTATACAGAGATTTTAACATTTTTTTTATCTTGCTTGACAATAAAAATTTTATTTAGATTTTTTATGATTACAATTTTGTTAAGTGTACCATAATATTTGTTATAAGTCAAGCTTTTTTTTTTTGAGCTGTTGAAATAATTGTGTTGACATTTGCTGTTTCTTAGAAAAACAAAAATTATTTAAGTAAAAAAAAAACAAATGAAAAACACTAAAGAAATTTGAGAACTATGTAGGTATATATGAATAAATTTGTAAGTTTTCTTGATAAAAATAATTTTGTTGGTTTGATTTTAATTACATACATTTACAATTTGTATAGCTAGTCATACAGTTTACTTAGTTCATGGTGGTGTCGAATTTCATTCACTTTAACACAAATTTTCGTACTAACAAAAGTTTGCTGCTGCTGCGTGGATTTATAATGAATGACGATAGATATATTATTTAGAGGTGCAACTGTGTCGAATGCAAAAGGGGAATGCTGTTACATTGACATTTTGTTGTAGCAAAATCGCGGTTTCACTCAATACCATTAAAAATACAAGTTTGTTTTAATTATTTTAAAGTAAATGCAGCTGTCTTATCTAACTAGTATATTTTATGTAGATGCTGGCTACTTTGCATTTTTATGGACGAGGAAGCTATCAGTCTTCCATTACCTAGTATATCCAGGTGGATAGAAATTGTAATTTGCCTAATAAACAAATTTTTGGAGCCAAAGCACATACGATTTTCGACAACTGTTTTGGAAAAAAACTAAAAACCAACTTAGGTAAGAAAAAAATTACAAAAATTCAATAATTTTTAAAATTTCTTAATGTTTTAATAACAGATTTCACGATAAATATGGAATGTTGGATGTAATCGGTGGTATTGAAGGTGTCCAAATAGATATTATCGCCCACCTCAAAATTCAGTAGAAATACGTGACAATTTATATATTTGTCGAAAAGGATATTACAATTTACAACATAAATTCACCGGTGATAAAATAATTTCTCTACATATACTCCTATGTTTATATTGATATGTAGTGTATAAATACTTTTAAATTTAAGTGTTGTAATGCCGATATAAAAATTGTACTGACACATCGTTCCCAAGGTCACCCTTCTCTAGTTTTAGCTGTTTCTACTCTTAAGGACAGTTTATTAAAATTGATGACATAGCGCCAATTATCAAAAACCTTAAAAAGCAGATTTTATTGAATATGAGTGCATTTAGTAATTCGTATAAAATTTTACCTAGTTCGAATTTGTTTTTGATTTTACCGAACCCTTCGCTTCATTAAAATTTTCGTCAATTCATCACACAAGTATTCGATTGAATCACCACTATTTTTCTTTATTCTAGATAGTAATAAAACATACATAATTCCCTCTTTGCTCCAGTGATGTTTTCACTTCACGATTAGTCAATTTTTTTAAAAAAATAGAACGAGTATAAAAAAACGAGCATTATTTCAAAACCAATTTATTTTTTAGGTATTATGTACTTACAATGGCGTCGATTCAATGTAAACCTTCTATTCGAAGAATCTTCTATTCTTCTATAATTTTGTATGAAATTTATAAAATGTCATTATAGAAGAATAAAATAGAAGAAATGCTATTCGACATCCAAAAAAATTATTTTATATAACTTTTGACATAGAAAATTTTTGGAAAATATAGAAGAAGTAAAATTTATGCTTTTATGTCAAGAAGAATTACTTTAATTGCTCGTATTTTAATTATTTGAGTTTTAAAATATTATATTTGTTTAAAATATTAAGTGGGTACACGTAACTAAAAAAATATGGATTTTTGTTTAATGCGAGGAAAGCGAAATCTTCATCGCGTTCTGCATTACTCCCCTAAGAAAGCAGCCCAAATCATATATGCTATATTTGCATTACACAACATGTTTTTGAATGATACAGCATTAGATGCTGAAGAATTAATTGGATTCGACAGATTAGAATTCACAAACGATCAATTTTCAAATGAAACATCGTAAATGGACACCTCCATTAACAGAAATCAATGGTGCAATTTAGGGTATCAAATTCGAGACCAATATGCGATTAATTTATAAAATTTGTAATAAACTATTCAAATTCCAATAAAGTAAATATAATCATTTGTAAAAATAAATTAATTCAATTTTTTTAATTAACATAATTCACCTATTGAAAATCAGCTCGATTGGTTATATAAAATAAATACTATGTATAATTCAGTTAATTAAAACAACAATAATTATTGGCAGTTAATCACAAATTGTCAGCCTCATCCTCAATACATAAGTTTTTTCGGCAATAGTGTTTAAATATCCGCATATTTCTTTTAGTGAACCGCTAACATCATTTAAAGTGGTATTGAGTTCGGTGCGGTCTCTCGACCTCTTCTGCTCAGCTTGCTCTGCAAATTGATGGAACTGCTATCTAAAATTGTATAGTTGTAAATTAGTACAAATGTATAAAACAATTACAAATAAATTTACCTCCTGCGGTAAGTCTCCCAGTTCGAGGTCCCTCGCTACTTTCAGGTAACGGAGTAGCATCATTCTCCAAGTATTGCACCTGAACCGATGACACCTCTGGATCCCCCTCGACAACAATTTTCCCCCAGAAAACAAGAGCCCGATTTTCTAATTCGGTGAGCGGCTTACATTTGTTTATGCAACCACCAGTTTTATTAAAAGCCGCTTTAAGCGCGCTTGCCTTAAAATTGGTCACATACCTCCAATTGTTGAATACTTAAAACAAGGAGTACATAGTACTTTGTATGTACATTTGTTTTTATTACAGAATTATACTACCTTCTTTCTTTGTGATTTTTTTTTTTTTCGCTGGCGCTACATCCCATAGAGGATAATGAGTGATTAACTCATTGATCCTTACATTAACCAGCCGTGATTTTTTCATCACCCGCCGGGAATCGAACCCGGGACCTCCGGAGCATTGTGATTTCCTCCCATAAATAATCGTACGTCTCGTTCGTCTCCAGAAATGAGACGTAAAGTTCCTTCTGTTCAATAGTTGTTTTCTCCTCTCGGATACTGTCCTTTTCTGCAATATTTTTGTAATTTTCTTTTAATTTCAAAGTTTTATGGTTAAAATGTTTTTGACAGTATATATTTACTTACTTTTATTTTGATGATCCATTTTAAAAATAATTAAGATTTTTCATTTTATTTAAATTAGATTAATTAATAAGATCAATTCTGTTTAAATTTGTTTCGTTTTCGAAAATTTTTGACATTTACATCAAATAGAAGAAAAAAATTTGATTTCGAACTTTCGATAATAAAAATAGAAGATTAGAATCCCACTGCGCTACACTGAATAGCAAAATAAAAGAATCTTCTATTTTTGATTTCTTCTATTTGATTGAAGAAGAATAGAAGATTTCATTGAATCGACGCCAATATACTCCTATATAGTATGTATTTACTGTTATGTTTATCCTTGTATTTATTTATTGTAAAATAAACGTTGTTTTCAATGTAATTTAATGTTTACTTGTAGTTTAAAGTTAATTTTAATTTGTATTTAAATACATACGTAGAAAACAAAAATTGTTGTAATTCACTTTGTCATTTAAAAAAACAGAAGAAAAAATTCTATGTTGACTTTCGATAATGAAAAATAGAAGACTAGAATCACACTACTACATTGAATACCAATATAGAAGAATCTTCTATTTTTGATTTCTTCTATTTATTTAAAGAAGATTATTCAAGAAGAATAGGAGATTCCGTTGAATCGAACTGATTATTGGAATCGTAAGCTATATAATAATTTTTTTTTTGTAAGACAAAGTAAACATCTTCAAAAGATGGTGGGTGGGTGCTCGGTGGCGTAGATGATTACGGTACTTGGAGTCATCTGAAACAAAAAAATTGAATTGATTATTGTTTTGTATGCTTGTCACTCTGTCCCGTAGCAGATTTAAATAATTTTATTAATAAATAACAAAATGGTGAACTTCTAAAGAAAATACAGAAATAGTCCTTTTTTTCGTTGAAAATCGGGGGAAAAAAAGGAGAAATTACTATTATAAATAAATAATTATGGAGCCATTCATGTGTAGAATAACGAGTGCAAAAATGAGCACAATCGGTTGAATATAATTTTTGTAATCACCTGTGCGCACGTTTAAAGTTTGGATTTCAGTCCCGGTAAACCAAAAAGTCTAAAACATTGGATATGTTAGTTACAGGATTGACATTGTTGTTGAAATTCATAATTTGACTTCTGAACCAGGTGATTTTATACTACTAGATAGCCCAAAGGATGAATTTAGTGAGTCATATCGCGAGCTCAAATAGCGCTTTCATAACTTTAGCTGGTAAGTAAATCATTTGATCGTCCCAAAAGGTCATTCATGGAAATTTGGCTTCAAAGAATTTTATATGACGAAAGTTTAGGTCAATTATAAAACATTGAACATAGAAGACTGTTATTCAATCGAAGTAAACGCCAATTACAGAAGTCCGACTTTGAAGTCAGTAATACGATCGAATATTAAAGTCAGATACACAAAACGAACCGCGAAAGTCAGTTTTTTGTAAAGAAGTAAGTGACTTCGTTGTCTGGATTTAAAAAGGGCAAATTACACAAATCACATGGTGAGTTTATAAATTTATTATCTGCCGCATCAACAAGTAAGTATTTCGTTATTTCGTTGAATTTTTTTATCAATAAGTATTAAGTTTTTGCACGTGGTGAAGTGACTCCCTAATAAAAAAATATCAAATAATAAAGTGAAAAAAATGTATTCTTTATTAATTAATAGTAATAAATGTAGTAGAATTAAATCCATAAACAATTTCAAGTACAAATTTAAAAAAATAAACAGAGAAAAATTGGATAGAATTTATGTGAAAGTAAAAACTTTTCAAGCTCAAGTAAACTTATAAGTAAATCTTCTACAAGTGCGGCCATTAATGAAAATGAAAACAGTTTATTGGATGTATACAATACGCTTGAATCTAATAATTATGTGGCTGGTTGTGTTAGTAATATGTATATGTGAGTTCAGTACAAGTGAAGAATATAAAAATAGTTTTTTGGGTTCAAGTGCTACCAATGAATCGAATTATGTGCCTGATAGTGATAGTGAAACATTAAGTGACTTAAACGACAATGACAGGAGTATTTGTGAATGACATGATAAATTTAATAACATTTCTGAAGCTCAAAATTTTTATTTTATAAATTTCATTGAACCGTATAGCGAATAAACGAACCAGAAATAAATTCTTACGTAAAATATTTTTGGCAAAAATGGTCAAGTGAGCACAATATCAACAAGAGCTCAATTTTGGAATTATTAAAATTTTTCAAAACATTTTTGCCAGAATTGCCAATGGATTACAGAACGTTACTAAAAACGCCTCGCAAATTGGAAAGAATTACTGTTTTCCCAGGAGAATACGTACATGTCGGAATAGAGGATAATTTATCAAGAACTTTACTTCGTTTGGACACAGAATCTTTACCGCAAACTTTATATCTTGATATAAATGTCGATGGTCTGCCCGTGTTTAGCGATAATACTGAACATTCGTTCTGGCTTATTATAGGTCGAATTATAAACATTGACTTAAATAATGTTTTCGTCATTGGAATTTATCATACCACAAGGAAACCTAATAATTTTAAAGAGTTTTTAGCATCGTTTGCTTCTGAAATGAAAGGAATTTCAAAAAGCTTTTTCATAATGGACAAAATATTTTAATTAAGATTCGGGCAATAATATGTGACGCTCCAGCTAGAGCAAGTGTCTGCGGGGTTAAACAACATAATGCAGCCGTTGGTTGCCCAAAATGTGTTATTCGAGGGAAATTTGAGAAAACGAAACATAGGATGTGTTTCAATAATTCTCAGGCACCTCTTCGTACAGATTCCACTTTTACAAGAAGAATTGGCAAGGATTTTCATATTTCAAACTCTCCAATTGAAGATCTGGGTGTAGGCATGGTGTCACAAGTGGCATTGGATTATTTGCATAATGTCTTGCTGGGAGTAGTGAACAAATTGCTTAAAATTTGGTTTGGAAAGAAGCCTCTGTTTCCAAAACATTTAAAAATTATTATTTCAAATAAAATAATAATTCTTAACCAATTTTTACCAAATAATTTCCTAAGAAAAATTAGGTCGTTAGAACATTTTGCTGTATTCAAAGGAAGTGAACTCACTAACTCAGAAATTTGCTACTTTTTTATGGATCTTTCGTGTTAAAAAACTCCATACCGGAATATTTGATGAAATACTGTAGTCACTTTCTCAAATTACACGTCACAATAAAACTGATTTGTTGCCCAGCACCCTGATTTTCTAAAAAATAAGATAATGGGTAAACCTGTAAAAAGCAATGCTTTCTTTTAGTAGTTTGAATTTTTTGAGTTTATTTGAAGTAGTAGCCAAATCGAAAAATTGCGAACTCATTAAAGTAAGCTTCGCTTTTTGCAAGTTTGCACGTTTACCCATTATCTTATTTTTTAGAGAATCAGGGCCCAGATATGTGTATTAAACACAACTTAATTGCAGAAAACATTCTGATTGAGTTCGTTACTGAATATGCTGTTATTTATGGCTCAGATATGGTTAATCATAATGTTCACATGTTAATTCATCTGGCAAAGAGGTATTATTTTTCAAAGGATCTTTGGACACTTTTTCAGGATTTTGTTTCGATTCATATTTGCACCCGTTTAAAAAACTATTAGCCGCTCATAAACATCCATTAATTGAATTTGCAAATAGACTATATGAAAATAATAGGTCATTCTATTTTACAACAAATATATCACACGTCGAATTAAAAAAAATGGAGGTGTGGCCAACACACGACTTTCTTTTACGAACAGCGAATTTTGAAAAACTTTGATAATTCAAATATCCCGCAAACTTAATTAAGATTGTTTTTATTATTTCATGTTTTCTGTAAATTGTATATTTTTGAAATATTTGCAAAATAAATTTTCTGTTTTACGGAATCTGGGAGCTGGGAGCTGGGACCCCAAAATTTATGTAAAAAGTTTAAACATGAAGTTGCAGTTTGATTGCTTAAACCATTTGGACTACAAATTGACAGTCATATGTATATACCAACAGACACCACTTCAAAACTCAATTTTTTGAACTCATTAGTACACACGTAAAAGAAATAAAAGGTGATATTTATGAATTTAAATTTTTTCTTTTAATTTTTTGGAATTTGTATTAGTGATTTTTTGTAAATCTTATATTTTTTAAAATATGTGCAAAATACATTTTCGGGCCGAGAGTGGCCACTTCCGGTTGACCGATTTGGCAATTTAACATACATGTAGGCTAAATATTTTTATAACATACAGTACGTCACTGAAGTGTGCAAATTAATTATAATTAGCATAATTGAGCTAAAACACACAATAATTAAAATGACAAATGCAAGAACTGCTGTAACTCCCTGTAAAAAAGTGTGGGGGGGGGGGGGGGCAGAAGTTGCGAAATATTTTTGCAATTATAAAACGATATATATACTTAAGTATTACAAGCCCTAATAAGTCGTTAAAAAAGTTAAGAAACATGAAAAAATGATCCACATTCAATTATGTAATATTTGCATTAAAAACCGGAAGTATATCACTGTAGTGTGCAAATTAATTATAATTAGCATAATTAGGCTATATATACACATATATTTATGTGTTGGCAAAACAATATTTAATTTTTTTTTATAAAATTTTTAAATTTTTTTTAAATTTTTTTTTTAAATTTTTAATTTTAATTTTTTTTAATTTTTAATTTGTTTATTTTTATTATTTTTTTGATTTTTGGAAACATTTTGTATTAGTAATTTTTTGTAAACCTTATACTTTTTAAGATATTTTCAAAACAAATTTTCTGGCCCAAAAGAGTGGCCACTTCCGGTGGACCGATTTGAAGTAAAATTCACTGGGACCTCCCAATTTATCCAAAAAGCTTAAATCTGAAGTTTCAGTTCGATTGGTTAAGCCATCTGGGCTGTAGAGTGGACACAGACTGACAGACAGACGGACAGACAGACGGACAGACAGACGGACAGACAGACGGACTGACAGACAGACATCATTTCGAAACCCACTTTTTCGGACTCAGGGGACCTCAAAACAGATAAATCTTCAATAATCTCAAGGTCGAAAATTTTCATGATTACTATACTTTATTTTACTTACGTAAAAGAAAGTAAAAAATCGAAGGATCTGAAAACACTTATGGAGTTGATTTAATATGGATATAAATTAAATAATGATGAAAAAAACAAATACGTTCTAAGCAAGGAAAACAAATTTTTTGAAATAATTCATTTTATAAAAGAAGAACAAGAAATATTCTTATTTGGCAAAGAATATATGGTAAAATGTGAATTATACACTTACCCAATTCTTTCTTCTAAATTAAACATATGTATATCAGTGTCAAAACATTACGTCAAATGTTGAAAAACTAAATGTTTCAGAATTAAAGCAAAAATGATTTGCAATGACTGAACAGGAAAGACCGTGACTAAACATATTTTTTCCATTAACAAACTTCCACAATTCAACAGAAATTAATGAAGCATACTTTTAAATGTGTGCAATCACATTTTAAATTAAAAAGTACAGTTAATCGTTCAGTTCTCATCGGCATTACAAAGTAATAAACACAGTTAATAAATTATAATATCTACTTAAGCAACAAAAACTTATAAATAAAAAAAGATCTTTAATACTACAAAAAACATTATTTATGAATAGGCTTAGGATTTTTATGTGCTAAAAAACGCAAAATATGTACTGAAAATATGCAATTAAAAATTGGAAATATGTAACTTAAAAAAAAAAATATGTGGTTAAAAATAAAAAAACTGTTTATTCAAAATCAACAAAAATAAAGTAAAAATTTGTTTCAGTACATTTTACACATATTTAACAAAAAATTATAAAAATGACAGAAAGTTCAGTACGTTTTATAAACAAAACAAAAATATCACAATTAAATCCATTTCAAGTCATATTTAAATGTTTTATATGAATCTCAAAACTCATATTAAAATTCTACGGTGCATTCAACGCACTATTGCAATACACGACGAAATACATTTTCAAATTTTCAAATAAAAATTTTTCCCGATTTGAGCGTAGTACATTTTTATACATAGAAAATGTTCTTTCAACGTCGACGGACGTGACTGGAGCATATTTAAATGCTGCAATTTCAGCTCCAGTGAATGGCAGAATTTCATTAGCATTTCTGGGTTGTTCGAAGATGTTTTTAATTGTTTCTAAAGTTTTCAGTCCAGTATTCTTTAATAAAACATTTTTTAATTTAATTTTTATTAATTCGCCGACAGCTCCACTTACATTTCCAATTTGCCTGCTAGATTCTTGCAATAAGCTAATTTGTTCGACTAAAGTTTTATTCGATGATTCGAGACTTTCAATACTATGAATTAGGTGACTATAAATGCAGGTTATGTAAGCCAACTTTTGTTTTAAATTTGGTGAAGCCATTATCGTTTTAGCCGTTGTAATGTATACAGAGTCTTCATCGTTCAAATCTTCAACAATTTCTTGTATTTTCTCTAAATTTTCAGTGTAGTATTTTACTGCATTTAGCCAGGTTCCCCAACGAGTAACTATTGGCTGAGGTGGTAATGGCAGATCTGGAAATTTTCCCTAAACAAAGAAATTCTTGAAGGTGCTTTCAAAAATATTTTTTTCACTGTAGAAACAAGTCGGTTGACGTCATTAAAATTTGAGCGTATAGCTTCGGCCACTCTGTGTAGTCCGTGTACTACACATGTCACATGTAATACTTTTGGGTAGAACGCTTGAATGACCTGGGCGGCTTTCACCATATAAGATGCTGCATCCGACACAAACAGAAGTACTTTGTCCCGCTCAAACTGTTCACCTAATAATTTCATGGAGTCGTCAAATAATCTGGCGATTGTTGAATGATTTGTTTGCTCGAGCTCCGCAACATTTAATAAAAATTTTTGTTTGGCAATTTGCTCGTCCACATCTAGTATTCCTACAATAACATTCGCTATGTATCGTCCCGTGCTGTCAGTCGTTTCGTCAATGGAAACCCACAAATATTTATGTTGAATTGCATGTTTAATTTCATCAATCTGTTTGTCAAATAGACTTTTAATAGATCGCTTTCGCAATGTGGATTCGTCTGGAATGATTTGGTTTGTGTATTTTTTTAAAAACGTTGAAAATACTTTATTATTGAGTTTTGACAAAGGAATATCAGCAGCTATCAATGCTAAACATAACTCTTCATTAAATTTCGAGTAGCTAGAGCCAGCCATCGATTCCTGTAGAAAAGGTTGTGCATTTTTTTCAGATCGCCGCCTTTCTAAATCTTTATGCTTTTTACTGGCAACATGTTGGTCAATTAGGGATTTTTGTTGCATCGTTACGGTTTTTTCGCAGATTTTACAATATAAAATTGTCCCATCGGTTTTAAAAATATCGCCGTAGTCTTGAACAATCAGTTTCGCTTTAGAACTTACACTTTGCTTTGGTTTAGGCATTTCTATTAAATCTGTAGCTAGTCGTAGTGATAAATTGAAATTTACAAATAAAAAAATCCAATTTTGTTTGAATTTTATGCAAAAAAATACGAAGAACACACAATATGTTTTGATCGTGGATAAAAGTTGTCGAAATGTCAAAATTATTATACGAGTGATTTTTAGAGTGGTCAATATAAGTACTACATTTCTGTTAAAAAATACTACATTTTGCTAGCGACACCTTATTTTGATAATTCAAAATGTCTACCTATATATTACATTGGAAGCTTTTAGGCGTTTAAAATGTTTTATAAGTGGAATTTTAAAATGTTTATAAAATTAAATATTATCTATTTCTATCTTGAAATATTTACTAAAAATATTAAATTATGGAGAGATAAATACAAAAAACTCAAAATATGTAAAAATATGTATTTATCGAGAAAAATGTAAAAATAGGTATTAACAAATGTGGCTTATTTTTCTCATAAAGTTCCGAAACCCATAAATACGTTTTCCTTGTTTTGTTTCCATAATCCAAAAGAAAAATAGTTATTTACATAAGAATCCGAAGCCTATTTATGAATAATAACAATAAACAAATATAATATTTAACAAAATTTATAATCCTATATTTAATAAAATAAAGGTAAAACTTATATAATAAACTAGGGAGTTATAATTTTTAATTTTTATGTACAATACATATGTATATTGTACACATATACATACGTACGAATTGTTTTTATTGTAAATTTAAAGTTTATTGTAAAACCTGTATAATAACATATTTACCTAAAGCAATACTACATTAACTTTAAATTTAGAACTTCTAGTTTTTAGTATATAGAATTTAACACTTGAATATGTCAAACCAAGAGTTAGCAGATAGTTTCGCTGTAATTGAATTTCCACCAGACAAAAACCAACCTCATAAAAGGCTGATTGAGGTCATCCTATATTCATGGCTAACCGATGATAGCGATCAATGTTTCTGCCCAAAATTTAAAAACTGGAGCTTCGAACTAAAAAACTACGGCTTACCTAGGGATGATTGGACAAAATATTACTGTCGTGTCTTAAAATACAACATTCGTAAGTATTTTGGTTTTTATAGGGTAAAATGAAAACTTAATAATTGAAAATTGCTTATTAAATTCCCTTAATTATAATAACATTGATGAATTATTTCTTTACCAGCTACAATAAAAGCCGCCAATCTTGAATGCCGGCTTAATTACACTACGTCGGATTTATCTGAAGAAGAGGAACATATCCAAAAAAGAACACCAGAAGCGAATACGAACTCCACATTGCCTCAAACAGATTTGAATGTCTTGTTTGATACAATTAATTATAATGCAAGTCTTTGCGAGGGTAAAGCAAATATAGCAAATATAGAAACTGAATTAGATACAGTGACGGATGCAGCTAGCAACGTTATATATGTGCAGTACGATTTATTGCAATTACCATTGCAGGAACTAAGCGATCTTAAAAAAAAGAACGAAGTATTGACAACAAAAGTTGAAAACCTAACACTCAATATGGAAAAAATTGGAGCCCAAAATGACCAGTTACAATTAAATTCAGAGAAAATCGTTGCCCAAAATGAAATTATGATGAGAATGTTTGCTGAATTTTGTAAAACATCACCCGTAAATAGCTCCTTTGTACCTGTTTCCAATATAGAATCCAAGCAGCAGCTAGATGAACTAGAAATCAATTTAGCTGACAAAGAATTTTTTGAAAACATGGCAATTTTTAACATTTATTTAATGTTTTTCAACTATTAATTGGTTTTATTATATTTTAGGCTTTTTCGTACACTCAATATACATACATGGAAAGGGAATGCAAAGAAGCAAGTAAATGGCTTCACCAAGGCAATACTTTCAAAATTGATTATTGAAAAATTCATTACACAGATGAAATGGGACCGGTTAAAGAAAATGGAAGATATTAGGTTGTTCAGAAATTAATGCAGGTTTTATGATTTTATTTGTTTCAACAATTTTTTAACAATAAAGAATTACGCAAAGGGTTTAACATTATACGTCATTTTAAAGCTTATTTTATGCTCTTTCTTACCACATAATCTATTTGTAATCTAAATTGTAGTTTTGTCTATTTTTAGACTTTTGAAGTTAAGATGTCAAAACAAGAATTTCGCCAAATTTACTTGTATGAATTTAAAATCAGCCGCAGTGCAGCACAAACGGCTCGAAACATCAATGAAGTTTGGGGCCAAGGAAGTGTTAACGAATGCACAATACAACGTTGGTTTCAAAAATTTCGTCGTGGTGAATTCAGTCTTAAAGATGAGAAAGGTCGAGGATGTCCGTCAACCATTGACGACGATGAATTGAAGGCTTTGGTGGAAGCAAACCCACACACGACTGTTCGAGAGCATGCAGGGGATCTAGGCGTAAGTATTGGATTAATTTCGGAACATTTGAGCCGAATTGGAAAGTTGAAGAAGCTCGACAAATGGGTACCACACGAATTGAACGAAAACCAAAAAAATCGCCGTTATAAAGTTTGCTCTTCACTTCTTTTGCGCAACAAAAGCGAACCATTTCTCGATCGCATTGTGGCGAGCGATGAAAAGTGGATTCTATACGACAACCGACGACGTTCAGCGCAGTGGTTGGACCGTGGCAAAGCCCCTAAACACTTCTCCAAACCTGAGCTGCATCAAAAAGAGACTATGGTGACTGTTTGGTGGTCGTCAGCCGGAATTATCCACTACAGCTTCTTGAATCCTGGCGAAAATATCACAGCAGAGAAATATTGTCAATAAATTGATAGAATGCATAAAGAACTAAAACGTCTGCGTCCAGCATTAGTCAATAGGAAGGGCCCAATTCTTCTGCACGATAATGCTCGACGACATGTTGCACAACCGACGCTGCAGAAGTTGAACTATCTTGGCTACGAAGCTCTGCCTCATCCACCATACTCATACACCTCTCGCCAACCGACTACTACTTTTTCAAGCATCTCGACCACTTCTTGCAAGAAAAAGTATTCAGCGACCAAACAGCCGCAAAAAATGCCTTCGAAGAATTCGTCGCTTTCAGAACTTCAGAATTCTATACTACTGGCATTAATAAACTTGTATCTTATTGGCAACAATGTGTAGATTCTAATGGTTTTTATTTCGATTAATAAAATTTATTCTAAATTGAGATATGTCGTTTTAAATAAAATGGTTGAAAACCTGCATTAATTTCTGAACAACCTAATAATTTGGCCATTGAAGAGAAAGGTAAGCAATGGCTTTTTGATAAAATATAAAAAACTAACGGTTATGTAATACTTACAGAAATTATATTTTTTAAAAAATTTAGTAATATATTGGACTTCATCACGGAAGTACGTAACAAAAATAAAAAAGAATTCAACGGATTTTATAATAAAGATAATATGACAGACATACAACAAACATTAGAGTTTAAATATAGACGACAAGCAGAAGAACAACATGTGACTTCTACCAATAGTGAAAGCTAGTTATAGCGAGCGACTAGGAATGCTTTCTATAATCCTTACGACTGATTTGCTGGTGGAGATAACTCACTTCGCTTGTTGACAAATGAATTTTCAATTTTCCGAATATTTCAGCGAATAATCGACTTGTGGTTTACCGGAGTATTTCATATATTTACGGAATAAATTTTATGCGAGCTTTTGAAATTAGGAGAGAAATGGTTCTGCTTCTGTATGTGTGTTACGTATTTGAGTGTGTGTGTCTGTGTTCGTAAGTGCGTATGTATGTGTGGGTGTGTGTATGTGTTCACTCACAGAATGGCAACCGTCAACTACCGATTCGCTCCGAAATACCTACGTTCCAGAAGCTAGTTTTCTCTCTTTCTCTTTTATAATTCCGATTTTTGAAGCACGAACACCAGACTACATCCTTGATATCTATTTAAGCTAAGCCGGTAATTTGTTTGTGAAAATCGATCTGAAAATAAAACCATAAAGAAGGCAAATTAGTAATCTTTAGATTACATCTTGTGTTCTTTGAGTTTTTCCGTGGTTTATTTTTATTAAAATTAAGTTATTTTGAAGTATTTTACGATAGTTTCGTGTACTGTAAACTGCTGTCTGCTTTCCTTAACAATCAAACAAATGATCAGATAATTGATCTATGTATGTGAGATTATCTACGACTTGATTCAATGTAATCACGCGTCCACAAAGTAATATCAGGAGAATTAATAAAAACATAAGATTTAAACTCAAAGACAATATTTTTATTATTTTTATTTCGAAGTGTTGTTTTCAATCGTTCAACCAAATCTGATCTCTCATATTACAAATTCATAAAATCTTTACCAATTTTGTAACGGCAATGTCATCATACAAAAAAAAAATTAATAGTATTCCAAACCTGATCGATTAATATTTCGTTCGTTGATTGATGAATTGTGATGGTAACAGGGTGATCCCACAGGTTTATGGTTTCTCGACTAGACTCGATTTCACTTGATCAAAAAACCATCGTCGAAAGTACTATAACACCATCGAAGAATGGTTGTTTGTGTATCAGTGTTGTAAAATTCCACTTTGGTATTGATTTAGAATAATACGTTATTTTCCTACAACAATTTAACAACTCTTTTAGTAAAATATCTATGTTATTATACGACAAAGTATTTTCTTCATCAACACTACAAAAAATAGACATTTCGCGCAAGACATGATAGAAACAGGCGTGATTTAACATGAAATATATCACGAATATGGTAGGTATTTTATATTCATTACTCTGATTTTGATTGAACTGCACGATTCATCATTCAAGCATCTGCTATTTGTTTCCATATCTTGTTTTATTTGATTCGATTCGACGGCACTTGTGTACCAAACTGAGATTATCAAGCTGACTGCAGCATAATTCGAATCCATGTTAATCTAGAGTTACGCATTTTACGATTCATAATTTAATATTTATTAAAAAACAAAAAAATTAAATTAATTACTTTAATTTAATTCAATAACAGAAAAAATTATAACATTTATTTTGCAATTAAAAATTAAAAAAAGTAAAATCCTACAAACTAGTAATACTTTTTTAGTATGTTATATAAAGTACGTAATGTCATTTACAACTTTAATATACAATGAGTTTTTTCAAAAATAGAAGATTAATTAAAGAATAAGAAAAGAACGAAAAATAACAGTCATCACGATAAAAATCGTTAATTTTTCTTATTATTCCTCTCGTATATTATGTATATTGTACAAACGTATGTTAACTGTACTCGTTTCTTATATTATACGTATAGGGAAAAATAATAATAATAAGATCGCTGTTTAGCAAAGTTGCCAGATGTTTCTGATTTTTCAATTGAAATAAAAAAAAAAACAACAAAAAAACTTATCTTTATTTTGTTTTTCATTATTCTTCGTATTATTATATTATTGATATGGATGGTTCTCGTCTCTTATGATACCGTATCCTGAATTTCTTGTATAACACAAAAAAATTATTTTGTTTTTAATTTAATCGACCCTAAAACTAAAATTTTCTTTTTCTTTTTTCACTCCTTTGCATTTTCATTTATTTCACCATTACCATACATAATTATTCAACTACCAAAAAAAAAACAAAAACCAAAAATTTTGCTACATTACTATACTTTGTGCTGTGAAGTGTACATATGTACATATACATTATAATTTAAATAATAAATTAAATATGCTTCTTCGTTCATTCAATCTCTTTATTAAAATGAGCCAAACAAAATATATACTCGTATATATAAAATCATAAATATTTATGCTAGAAGTCAATCTTAAATGTGGAATAAAAAAATATCGTTTTATTTTCAGGTTCTATATAAATTATTTGCCTTTTTTAATTTAAATTATTAAAAGAATAACATCTGCCAAAATAAATTTTAGTTAAATTTTTTCAATCTAGCTACAAGGCACATAAATTATTTTGTGTAATTTGATAATTTGTTTCCAGGAAGTAAAATATGTGTGTGGTGTATTTATTGAATAACCATTAAAAAACATTACATAGTTGAATAAACAACTGGTGTATCGACCGTAATGTTAAGATTAACACGGTTGATAAATACTATAAAATGTCAGGATATGATCTTGAAATTATCATATTTTGTTGTTTCGTTATAAAAAAATAAAAAAAAAATATTACGTAGCCAACTGACAACAGTCGAACAATACTAATACGATTAGGGTGGCATATTATTAGACCAATTAAATAAACATATTTATATCGGATAAACAAATTGCTGTTAAACCTTTGCTTCAATGAGTTTATTCTGTACCTGGCCTTCCATAAATTAATTCATTTGGAGTAGATAATTTTAATTTATATTGTATTTAAAAAATTTAAATTTTATTTTGTACAATTTTCCAACTTTAGCCGATGTCATTCCAAATTTAATAAGTGAGGTTAGGCGCTCCCTTTCATCCCACAATGATAATTGTGTAATTTAATAAAATAATTTCAGGCAGTAAGCGATTTACTGTAACTCGGAATATTTAAATTGTTTAAATTTTCATGTACACTCAGCGAAATTGAATTAGGCCTCACATTGACTTTTATCAATATATGTAAGGTAAACGGCTATAATACTGACATAAGCGGTATTATTACCATATATTGCCTATTCGGTAGTTTTTAAGATAATTACTCTATGTGTGAACAAAATTTTTTTATTTAAAGCAAAATGGACTATTCCTGTTTCATTCTACTTAAAAATGCTTATATTGTTTTATATACTTAATTTATTGCAAATCCTTTAATATTTTGGCTTAATTTTTGGAATTTGGTAAATTAGTGATATTTAAGATGTAAGTGACATTTAATTGTTAATTTTAATTGTAATGGGTTAATAAATATAAATATTGGTTAAATTAATTATGTCAGTATTCGGTACAAATAAAAAACGGTCTTGTCTCTTTTATTGATACATACTATGTATGTCAGTAATAGGTGAACAAGCGATATTTTTATATCTTTTATTTCAAAAATTATGTTTAATGTTTCATTAAATGATGTTTGGGTTTCATTTTAAATTGAATGTAAAATTTTACTGCCCTAATTCTGATACTAATATTTTATATGGGTAAAGCATAAATAAATATAAAAATCGAGTTGTAGTAATAAGCTAGCTTAGGCTTCTAATTATGTCAGTATAATGATAAAAACCTAAATTTTTATTAAATTATTTTAACTTCATTATTTTCATTTTAACCATTTATTTAATAATTCAATTGTTTTGAAAGAAGTTAGATTTCCGTAACTTCAAAACTGACTCTAATTTTTCGGAAAATTAATTGATAATAAATCTCCTTAAAGACATATATCAGTATTACCTACATCCAAACCTGTCAGTAAAGCACTATAAATTTTTTGTTAGACTGGCAACCAAATTAAACATTAAAACCTCTTCAGTACAGCCAGAATGACCTTACTACTGCACTTGAAGAAATGGGAAATGGGATGACAATATACGCAGCAAGTAAAAAATACAAAATGCCTAGGACGGCATTGCTGTATAAGCAAAGAGTTGTATATATGTACCATAGAAGAATTACTAAAGAAGCATATTTTGTATGAGTCAAAGATACCTAAGAAAATAATTTCAAATATTTTAAATTCAGTTTTTGAAATTTTATGAGACGGAGATAATAATTTCTATTTGCCTCTTTTTATCATTCATGTTTTAAATATACAAAACGAAATGTTTTGAAAATAATTGAAATATCTACAATTCTACGAATACAAATACTAGAAGCCACACCCCTTACAATTTTTGTTAATTTTCTATCATTTAGATTTTGCCTTTGTATAAGCAAAACCAAAATAAAACACAAAATTATGAATCGATTCAGAGTGTGTGACGAAACGACTACTAGACGAATATCGTGAATTTGATTTTTTTTTTTTGAAATAGAATAAAGTGTTTTTAATTGTTGGCATTTTGCTTTATAATTCCTTAAGAATAATTTGGCAAAAAGTAATTACTCTAAAATTTAAACGAAAATTTAAATTCTGAAAAATGAAGATTTAATAATCTTCCTTTTCCAGAATTATGTGTTGAAATATTCTGCGAAATGGAGACTTTCATTCTAACTTTAATATTAAATCTCCATTTTCCAGATAATTTTAAATGTTCATTTTCAAGCGAAAATATTTGTATTAATTCCAGCGCGCGGCTCTTAATTGGCCATATTCATTTTTTTAAGAATCACATTTCCATCGTTTGTCGAATTTCATCATAATCGGTTAAAAAATAGCCAAGTTACAGGCTAATCTCCCATATTCAAAAACTTCTTCTGAAAATCATTTTACAGTCAGTCGCATTTCCATCGTACCTGTCGATTTTCATCAAAGCTGTTTTTAAAATAACCAAGTTCCATCAATTTCATCTGAAAATCATTCAATAATCTCATTTCCGTCTTAGGTATCAAAAATCATAATAAATTAAGAAATAGCCAAGTTATAGGCTAATTGGCCCTATTCCAAAAGTATATCCAAAAATCATTTAAGAATTCCATTTGCATCATATATACCTGTCGAATTTTATCATAATTGGTAAAGAAATAGCCAAGTTACAAGCTTTTTAGGCATATTCTAAAACTTCACATAACAATAATTTAACAATCCTATTGCCACCGTACCTGACAAAATGTATCATAATCCCAAAATAAATGGCCAAGTTACTAGGTAATTCGCCATATTCCAAAAATGTATTCAAAAATCATTTAACAATTCCATTTACATCGTACCTGTCAAATTGATATAATAGCTTTTTGGATTAAACGTGCATTTGCATTTCAATTTGTATTGCCATACGATATTTGCCAAATATGCAAATTTGCCAAAGATATTTTGATGAAACGTAATTTTGTCAAATGTCGTTTGTTACTTAAACGGGTCCCTTAATGAGAACATTCTTATTTTAGCAAAAATCAAATGTTCGAATATACAAATATATTCAAATAAATAAGCGGAATACAAATGAAAATAGCACATCGCTAGAAGAAAATGTACATGATTAGATTATTATGAATCGATCTATGATCGCCAAACAAAAATATTTTTAGGTTGGAGCATAATGTTGCTTCAACCTACGTTTAAAGCTGTCTTTACTTAAGTAAAAGTCGAACAAATGGGCGATTTTATGAAAACTCTTCGACATCATGTTTACCGGTTCATTGTCACCATAGTTTGAGTTATGATCTCTTAAATTCCTACTCGATGCCTTTAATTTAATTGATTCCAGTATGGATGGTGCATCGATTTGATCAAGTAAAATATTTCCAATAAACGAACACTTTAAAAGCTCTCGTCTATTTTTCAGTGTCGTCATTTGATAGGTTTTCCATCCAGTAGCATATAATGGTAATCGCTTCAGGTTGACGTGGTGCGGTAAGTCATGGTCGTAATCCCATCCGTCTTTACACGTTATATACCGTATAAACTTTTTTTGGACACTCTCGATTTTTCTGATAGGTTCGTCGTAAAAAGGACACCAGATGTTGACAGCGTACTCAAGTTGAGATCTGACGTAAGCATAATACAGGATCTTGATTGTCTCGAGGACATGAATACCCCCAGTCCAATGCTTAATAAAACCAAGCATGGAATTGGCTCTAGCAACGCATTGCTCAATATGCTTAGTAAAGCACATGTTTTCAACGAAAGTAACCCCTAGGTCTTTAATCTCGAATACTTTTTGTAAAAGTATGCCATTTATTTGATATTGTTGTGTAACAGGGTTAACTTTTCGATGGAACGATAAACTCTTACACTTGTTGATGTTGAGACTGAGGAGGTTGGACTCACACCATTTCGCTAGATTGTCGATGACCTCTTGTAGCTTATGTATGGGTATGCCGATGGTTTCTACTGTTTTAAGGATTTTGAGATCATCTGCAAACATTAATACCTTAGAATGTTGTATTACTTCAGTAACGTCATTGATGAAAATTATGAAGATCCAAGGACCAACATGAGAGCCTTGTCGTGCTCCTGAAGTAGCTTGAATTGATTCTGATCTTCTATTACTAAGCTCAATATACTGTATGCGATTACTCAAATATGATTTAAACCACGCAACAAACTGTTTAGAAAAACCGAATCTGTATAACTGTTCCAACGTTTTACAGTGACTGATGGAGTCAAAGGCTTTGGCAAAGTCAGTATACACCACATCAACTTGCTTATCCGCATTTCAATTTCTTTAATGGTGTTGCTGGTAAATTCAATAAGATTTGTTGATGTTGATCTCTTGGGTATAAAACCATGCTGACACTGTGAGATGAATCGAGGAACCAAAGATCTGAATGAGTTGCATACTACCAGTTCAAATAATTTGGGTATTTAAGATATTGATGTAATTTCTCTGTAACAAGAGCCATCATTTCTTGCTCCTGTAGTAGCTTATTATGCAGACTATTGTGGTTCAAAAAAATAAATTGTGTTGAATGTCGGATTAATACTGGCTTTACACCGCAGATAGTATAATAGCAAAATAGTATAATACTACTTTGCTATCCGGTGTAAAACGGATGTTTTGATAGTATAATAGAAAAAATAAAATATAATATTTTGATTTGATAGCTATCAAATTTTAATACCTATTATATTTTATTGTAGAAGGAAAATTTTGACAGTGGAATATTGATAAATTAGTCTAGAAACGTATTAGTGTATTTTGAAATTATCCTTTTTCATTATTTTGTTATAATTTTCTGTTTTTTATGAATATTTTATGCGGTGTAAAACTGACTACGGTAGATAGTAAAATAGTATTATACTATTTTGCTATGATATGATCTACGGTGTAAATCCTAAGCCAGTATAGGCTATTAAAAGAAAACAAAGAAATTCCTGCAATAGCTGATTCTTGATATTTGAAAAAATTTGAAAAAATCAACCATTCGGATCACTAAAAGCACCGACAACAAAGTCTATGCCGAAGTAGCATACACATGTCTTTTAGTTTTTGAGCAAATATTGAAAAATGATTGCCATTTACCAAATATTTGTTTTAAAACAACTGAAACATGCATAGCGGTAATTGAAAGAGATTTTTCCGTGAGAGGCATAAAGCCTCTAAAAGAAGATGGACCTCGTTATGACCATATAAAAATATTAATTAATTTTTTATTCTGGTATTATTAAGAAAAAAATCCACACGGACTATAACAAACCGACAACAAGCAAATCCAAAGACTAAAAATAAATTAGCATAGCTTCAAAAAGGTTAAAAACTTTAAGTAATTGAAAAATATAACAATTTCTGAAATAAAAAATAATAAATTTGACACTCATATATGATCTTGATGTTCATTTAAAACAATTAACCAATATTGTTGCATTTCATTTAAATTTTTAACTTATGTCATTTTCCACTTGTACATGATCTGAAATTGACAATTTTGCCCTTCTTGAATTCTTTTGCATTTTACAGCAGCTAAAGCATTTTGCTGTTATTTGACAACTTACAACAATTGCACTATATATTCTACTAGTTATTCAATCCCAATTTGGAAATCATCGAATTCACTGATAAGTAAGAGGGCCACATCTTCATGTGAAACTCACAGTAAGAGGACCAGCAGTCGGGTGATCAGCTCACTTATCAGTGTATTATATATGGTTTCCAAATTGGGATTGAATAACTGGTATTTCGCTTGTTATATTGTAATTATAATTGACATTTACCAATGCTAGTGTTAAGTATTAGACAAGTTTTTCCACAGAAATTCAAAAATCTGAATTTAAATAATTTGAAAGGTGGGGGAAAATTTAGCAAAACATCTCAATTTATCAAAATTAATTTACATAAAAAAAACAATTTTTTAAAAAATTTTGAATCAAAGAATACGCAAAACTGATGTAAATCTTTTTCATATTATGTACATTTTTTGGTCGAAGAGAATTTGATACAAAAATATATATACAAATAAATATATCACGTAACTAATATTTTTTTTCATAAATACACTGACATACTCGTAAGTTCAAACTTCGCTCATTATTCTTATCTAGCCGGAATTGGTTAGTCTTAATGTCGAGGAATTGGTTTATCTCACAGTGTAACATTGTCATCTGAATCATTTACTACGATGATTGAAAAAATTCCAGAAAATATTGAAAACAATTAATGTTGCTAATATCATGAAGAAGAAATTAGGTCACATTAACGACCTTCACAAATAAAAGAAAAATGCTCGCACTCATTTTCATGATAGTACAAGAACTTGAGTAATCATTTACAGAAAATGTGATGGTTTTATTTAGTCTAGAATACTTGGCCGCTATTACTATTCCCAATTTTTCTACAGAACTTTAAAAGGAAGAAATATAAAGGGCTGAAACCTCACGAGGTGATCAGAACTTCGGTCTTTGGTATCTTCAATAATGTCATCTTCAATAATGTCATAAATTTGGTGTGACAGTTTTGACATTATTGATTTCTATTTTAACCAACATATATTTACTTATAAAATAACAGCCAAACAGGTCAAAAGCTTCAGTAACATGGGTACAGGTATCCAATTTAAAACGAAAAATCGTATTCTAGAACTTTATACCGAAAGTAGTATAACAAATTATACTGATACTTCTAACCGTTTAACTGACCATACTCCAGAAATGTATCCAAAAACTCATTTTAGAACCCAATTTCTAAGACACATATTAAATTTCATAATAATCGGTTGAGAAATAGACAAGTTTCATCATATAAAAAATTTGTTAACTATTCACTACATCCAAATCCAACCCCAACTCAACTCCAACTCAACTTCAACTCAACGCGCAAATTGACCCCTAATTTAACCTTCAAATCAATTCCCAATTCAATGCCCAATTCAATAATTAAATAAGCATACTATATAAAAAAAATCGTAAATATTTATAAAAGCAGGTATTTTCGGTCAATTCGTATGGCAAGTACCCCACCCCCTTGACATACAGTCCCCAAAAGCTTTTCAAATCTCTGCCTTGACCATAGAAACAGATTGGCGAAAAAAAATCCAAATCGGACAAGCCGTTCTCGAGATACCATGGGTCCAGACATGCAGACACACAGACAGACGGACGGACATTTTTTTTTTGTTGCATTTTTCAGACTCAGGGACTTTCAAAACGTCGAGAAAAGTGGTTTTGGACCAACCAAATTTTTCGTCATTTTTGACAGGATTTCAATACTTTGGTCTTTTTAGACCGAAGTAATATATAGTTAAACGTGTTTAGTGCATGCAAATCAAATTTAGCTTATACACAAGTACACTTAAATTCATCATTTGTTATTCAATACGAATACAATGAATATTTATTTAATAATTATTACAATTTTTTTTTTGTTTAATAAATTAGTTTATCATTTTGATTTTGCCTCCATTCATCTAAAAACTATAATATTACATTCGGAATCGCAAACGTACCTACATTTAAACTCTATTAGATGAAGAAAAAAATGCAACAAAAACATAAGCAGTAAAATATTCAAAATGCAAAAAGGCGAATGACCTGTTCTACTATGCGATTCATTAGTATTTGTGATGAGAAAATTTAAGGTAACGTTTATGTTTGTTGTAATATAAAATCAAGGAATATTATTTTTTTGAATTTTCTTTTTGTCTTATTTAATTCAATTATAAATAACGTTTTATTTGATATAAATTTCATAAATAAATTCATAACTGTAATGCAAATAAATTCAATTAAACTTGATTCAATAGTATTTGTGATATGCAGAAAAATTTAAAAATAATTAGTAAATCAATTATTTGTAAAATTATTTTTTACTAATTAAATAGTGATTAAGTCACTTATAATTTGTGAACCATTGGAACATTTTTATTACGTCTCTATCACGTCTCGGAAGTGACCAGAAATTGTGTTCATAAAATCGCAGAGAATCTTATCCCACAAGGTTTTATAAGCACCCCATTACACATTTTTGGTCTTGCTAGATTGCGAGTATCCTCCGCTTTCATTTAAACCCTCGCAAGGACAAATAAAAACTTTGCCTTGGCCTAGGCAACTAATTATGTTCAATATTTTTATAAAATTTCGTGCCAAATTCTCCTTCTTGTGTATGGGAGCATTATTGCGCTGAAGAGCAAATTGAGGCTCGACTGTTTTTCAACAACTGCGAATACTGCCTCATTCATAAACCGAAATTGAACATTGACCTTGAAGTGTTGTAATTTATACAGCCACATAAACTTTTATTTCTTCCGCAAGAGATGCTAACGGAAGAAGTAACCACCGTATTTGATATTCTCTGTAGTACCAACATTTTTTTTCTCCATATTTTCTAATTAACGACAAAACGCACTAATTTTGACATAACAAGGTTCTCCAGAGTTCAATTGGTAATGCAATATAATTACGTTTACATTTTGTTTCCTCACAGTAAATCATATTCTGTTTGGCTATGTGTTCTATAAGCTACAACTCTTCAAGGCCAATGTTCAATTTCGGTTTATTGAATGATATAGAATTCTTATTTGTTGAAAAATTAGTCAGGCCTAAATTTTCTCTTCAGCACAATAACGCTCCCACACACTAAAAGTATCATTGCTTCGAAATTAAATAAAAATATTGAACATAAATGGTTGCTTAGACCAAGGCAGAGTTTTTATTTGTCCTTGCTGGGGTTTTAATGAAATCGGAAGGTATTCGCAATCTAGCAAGACCAAAAATGTATAATGGGGTGCTTATAAAACCTTGTGGGATAAGATTCCCTGCGATTGTATGAACAAAATGTTTGGTCACTTCCGAGACGTGATGGAGGCGTAATAAAAATGTTTCAATGGTTCACAAATTATAAGTGACTTAATCACTATTTAATTAGTAAAAAATAATTTTACAAATAATTGATTTACTAATTATTTTTAAATTTTTCTGCATATCACAAATACTAATGAATCAAAAATATGAATCACAAATACTATTGAATCAAGTTTAATTGAATTTATTTGCATTACAGTTATGAATTTATTTATGAAATTTATATCAAATAAAACGTTATTTATAATTGAATTAAATAAGACAAAAAGAAAATTCAAAAAAATAATATTCCTTGATTTTATATTACAACAAACATAAACGTTACCTTAAATTTTCTCATCACAAATACTAATGAATCGCACGTATGATAGAAAATAAAATACATTAATAATTTTGCATTTACATTTATACGTACACGTGTATTATCAATCTGACTTTATTACGATGATTTATTTCTTACATTTCGCCAAACAATCGGATTCGGATCATTCATTTTATTATTTTTTGTTTTGATAAAAAAGCACAGAAAGAGTCCGCATATCGAAATTAACTTCTGGGGGCCTATTATGAAATTTTTCGATTTCGATTTTTTTCGATTCGAAAAAATTCGATTCGACGCGGATTTGTCCTATTATGAAAGTTGGTTTTCGAATTTTTTCGATATCGAAAAAATTCGATAAGTCGCGTATTTACCAATAGAAAGTTTTTGACATTGATTTTGTTTTATTTCGTTTTTGTATGTATCTTATAGGGTGTGATTAATAAAATTAATTAAAAATAGTAATTAAAACAACCAAACAAGAAAAATTCCCTTTGATTTGTGTGGAACATTTGAACATTTCATTGAAAATGGACAGTATCTTTTTGTTCGTTCAAGTGATGAGGATTCTCAAGATGAAGTGACGCCGATATCCGAGCAGAGAAAACGTTTTCGAATATATTCAAACCCTTTTGATATGAGTAATAAAAGGTAATTCAAAGTTTCTTGTCGTTACCATTGTTTATTGACGTACAATTTCTTTTAGATTTATGAAATTATTTCGGCTGTCGAAGGGCTGCTTTAAAGAACTTCTTTCACAAGTAGAGCCCCACTTTACCAAACGAAGAAATGTAGACGCAATACCACCTGTATTAAAGCTAGTGGCTACCATACGGTTTTTGGCCGAAGGGTCCTACCAACAAGCCGTAGGCCAATACTTTTTAATAGGAATGGCTCAACCGACAGTTTCTACAGTAATTGCGGAGACCCTTAATATATTAGAGTCAAAAATTTGTAAAAGTCATATTAATTTTAATTTATCAGAGGAGGAAAAAGCAAAATCAAAACAATTTTTTTTTAACAAAACTGGATTTCCTGGCGTGATTGGGTGTGTAGATGGCACACATGTCAACATTATACGACCAAGCAAAAATGAGCACCATTTTTTTAATAGAAAAGGTACCCACAGCTTAAACGTAATGATAGTAAGTATAATAAATATGTAAAAAAATCTAGAACACAACAATTATAAATGTATTTTATTTTTATAGACATGCGATTATAATATGATGATAACATCAGTTAATCCGTGTTACGGAGGATGTTCACATGACTCAGCTGTTTGGAATATGAGTAAGAATGTGGCTATTCTCAAGCAGGCATTTTTAGCTGGTGATAAATCATCGTGGGTATTAGGTAATATTATAATATTATTATTCAACATGAGTACACTACTTATTATTCTATTTTATACATTTATTTAGGAGATTCTGGATATACACTGCAACCTTGGTGCATGACACCATATAGAAAAGCTGTGGAAGGGTCCCGTGAATCTCGATATAATACTTTACACAAAGCTCGTGCTATAATAGAGCGAGTATTTGGTGTTCTTAAAGGACGTTGGCGATGTATATTGCATACACGTCAGCTGCACTATTCACCTGAGAAGGCCGCCCAAATCGTGAATGTTTGCTGCCTCCTTCACAATTTATGCGTAAGACATAAAGTTCCAATTGACGAACAGCTATTAGAAACGGAGGAACGAGTGGGACAAAATGCCGTAGATGAGGTAGATACCGAAAATTTACCAGACGAAGCCAAAAGAATAAGAAACGAGATTAGAGAAAGATTGTAAAATTCAATAATATATTTAAATTTATAAGATTTCAAAAAATAAAATATGTATTTCAATTAAAATTCATTATTCATATAAAATTCTTTCACACATTTCTCAATTCAATTCATTTTTTAATTCAACTATGTAGCTATATCCTTATTAAAATAAATTATTATATTAGTGTTTCTTATATCACGCTGAAGTTCAAGTTCTAATTTTTGAACTTCGAGTTGTTCGGCTTTATGTTTTGATCTTTGAATCAAAAGTTTTTGCTTAGCTAGCCATTTCTCTCGATTAAAATTTAGCGTATCTCTATTGCATTTTATTAATTTTTTTGTTGGTGTTCCTTATTTCTTTTAAAACCCTCAAATGGTTTTTTTGGAACTCCTGGCAACTTTTGTAATAGGCTTCCTGCAATTCTATCTGTTTTTTAAGAAGCATTTTCACCGTTTCTTTCGTTTTCCTATTGCTGGTTGCAGACGTTCTCTGTTGCCGTGTTGGAGTATCGCTACGCGTTACTGTTTGAACGTTGCCTGCTTCGACATTCATTGTTATCTCTTCAACCTCCTCGGCATTCACTGTGACTTCTTCAACCTCGATTGTCGATATTTCTATTGGGTTGGGCACTGCATTTGCAATGTGGGTTGAAGTTGTACACCCAAACTCTTGGGCATTGATCCCTTCAATTTCGCCTGTAAAATCCAAGAGCTTGTCGAGTCGTTCCTCCGTTGGATTTATACGTTTAATTTTATATGGCCCGCCACCAGTTTCGCTTAGACTTTTTTTATTAGCTCGTATCTTAGCCTTTACGGTGTATTTGTAGTCTTTCCACACCTTAAAAATATTTAAAATAAATTAATATGCTTCATATAAACATAATCAGGTCGATTATAGAATCCGCGGGTGCGATTCAATCGCGGATCGAAAACTGCATATAAAAAAATTAGGAAACAATAATTTTATATCATAATTTCATTTAGAGTTTTAACAATTCATCAACAAAAAATTGTTTCCGAAACTCGACAAAATTAATGCGTTTGTACGAAAATCAAAAAAATAAATTGCAGGGAAATCGATAGTAATTTTCGAAGATACTTTGATTTACAGAAATTGTTTCCTATTTTTTGTATGCACAATTTTCGATTCGCTCTAGCGGTGTCTATAATCGACATTAGTTTTAAACCATACTTTTTTCCAACCAATTATTGTTTTTGTTGGAGGGCCTTCGTCATTTAACTGTTTTGTTAATTCTTCCCATAATTTGTTGCACGTATCTTTAAATTGGGGTGCATTCAAATAATTTTTTGCTATCCCCTCATTTTTCTCCATGAAGGAGACCAGCACATAAAATTGGATGGCGTTCGTTGTCCTGGATAAACAAATTTACATTAAAAAAACATTTAGTAATTGTTATATATTTCTTAATCAATTTAAACATAAATAATTAAGAATTAAACTTACATTGAAATTTTTATGATCACGGTAATATATCGGTAATTTTTGTGTTGCTTAAATATATTATCAATAAATTGTTTGAAACAATTATATTCAATAATTATTATTATTATAATATTATTTAAACACCTAGATATTATTTTTAAAAATAATTTAAAATATATTTTTTAAAGAAAACCTAATAATTATTAACACAGCGATCAGTCGTATATAAAATTCGTCAACTAAATAGTAGTCGGATTTTGTCGCTCCATTCGGAAAAATTCGCAGCCATTTTTTTCCTTTTAGTTTCATAATAGGGCGAATTTTTTCGATAACATGTGCGTTCGAAAAAATTCGCCTCGAATTTTTCTTTTTTAACTTCATAATAGGGCGAATTTTTTCGATATCGAAAAAAATCGATTTCGAAAAATTTCATAATAGGCCCCCAGATCGGAAGTGGTGTGTGTGTGAGAATGCATGTTCAAAACCAACAAAAATGTTTATACAAGCCGTCTTGTTCGCTCTTTACACAGATCCCATCAAAAAAATGTACTCTATATTATTGGTTTTGACATGATAATGTCTTACACCCCATGTTCAGAAAATTGACACGAAATTTTGCCTTTCTGAAGATCAATTCTGAAGTCAATTTTTGCGTAAAGAAACAGTGGTAGTTAATTTATTTTAAATTAAAATAATTAATCTCCATATTAAAATAAATCTACAAAATACCGATTTACAGGGCTTGACTGCACTATAGCGAGAGATCGCCTCATCTGATTGGAGTAATTCTGGTGCTAATTTGTGCATAAAAGACTGTGGCAGATAACTTAGTTTAAAGTAAAATAATTAATCTCCACATAAATTTTAATTAAAATTACAAACGGCAAAATAACGATTTACAATGATTGAGAGTACTGTAGCGAGAGAACGCCTCTTCTGATCGAAGCAATTTTTTGTGAGTAAAGAAACTGTGGCGTATAATTTATATTATATTAAAATAGTTAATCTCAACATCTTATAAACGTTATCACTACTTTTACTACTTCTTTATATCTTAAGTTTTTGTACTGTATGGCTTGTATAGACATTTTTGTTGGTTTTGGCATGTTGCATGTTATATTCAAATGTATTTCATTTCGCTTGTGTAACCTTTGTTTGACACGATTACAAAATTACTTCTCGACTTCTCGCCAACACTTACAAACCGGGATGTGTATCAATTTTATCACGGGCTTTGTATGAAATAACAAACGACATTTGACAAAATTACGTTTCATCAAAATATCTTTGGCAAATTTGCATATTTGGCAAATATCGTATTCGTATGGCAAAACAAATTGAAAGGCAAATGCACATTTAATCCAAAAAGCTATTATATCAATTTGACAGGTACGATGTAAATGGAATTGTTAAATGATTTTTGAATACATTTTTGGAATATGGCGAATTACCTAGTAACTTGGCCATTTATTTTGGGATTATGATACATTTTGACAGGTACGGTGGCAATAGGATTGTTAAATTATTGTTATGTGAAGTTTTAGAATATGCCTAAAAAGCTTGTAACTTGGCTATTTCTTTACCAATTATGATAAAATTCGACAGGTATATATGATGCAAATGGAATTCTTAAATGATTTTTGGATATACTTTTGGAATAGGGCCAATTGGCCTATAACTTGGCTATTTCTTAATTTATTATGATTTTTGAGACCTAAGACGGAAATGGGATTATTGAATGATTTTCAGATGAAATTGATGGAACTTGGTTATTTTAAAAACAGCTTTGATGAAAATCGACAGGTACGATGGAAATGCGACTGACTGTAAAATGATTTTCAGAAGAAGTTTTTGAATATGGGAGATTAGCCTGTAACTTGGCTATTTTTTAACCGATTATGATGAAATTCGACAAACGATGGAAATGTGATTCTTAAAAAAATGAATATGGCCAATTAAGAGCCGCGCGCTGGAATTAATACAAATATTTTCGCTTGAAAATGAACATTTAAAATTATCTGGAAAATGGAGATTTAATATTAAAGTTAGAATGAAAGTCTCCATTTCGCAGAATATTTCAACACATAATTCTGGAAAAGGAAGATTATTAAATCTTCATTTTTCAGAATTTAAATTTTCGTTTAAATTTTAGAGTAATTACTTTTTGCCAAATTATTCTTAAGGAATTATAAAGCAAAATGCCAACAATTAAAAACACTTTATTCTATTTCAAAAAAAAAAAAATCAAATTCACGATATTCGTCTAGTAGTCGTTTCGTCACACACTCTGAATCGATTCATAATTTTGTGTTTTATTTTGGTTTTGCTTATACAAAGGCAAAATCTAAAGTGGTGACCAGCGAAAAATTATAAACTTAAAAATTAAAAATTAACAAAACTTAAAAATGCCATAGATATAATTTTGTATTCTCGCCAAGTGAAAAATTAACGTCAGTTAAGAAATTTAACAAAGCTTCGTTAAATTTGATCTATCACTTAAGAAAAATTAGGAACCCGCGATTTTACGTCCAAACTTAAGAAATAAACGTCAAATCCAAACAAATGTTGATGCGAAAGATGCAAACTTTCTCATGTCATGGCTTTTATTTTTCATTTTATATTTATTCATTTCAGTTTTATTTTTCTAGGTTTAACTGACTGAAATTAATTTATTTGTTGATTTAACTACATTTTTCTAATGTACTTTTTCCTAAAAGGGTAAAACATGTGATCATTTTTTGCTCGCAAATTATGTAGCCCCATTTTGTATTGCACATAAACAATAACAATTTGTAATTTAATATTTTTTATTTTGTTTGTGTGTAGGTTCCTTTATTAAGTTTTGTAATTTTTCTCTGGTTTGAATGTCAAAAAAAATTAAGAAAAATTAGTGTCGTTGAAATTCCTTAATTTATAATTTTTCACTGGTTGAGCCTTAAATGATAGAAAATTAACAAAAATTGTAAGGGGTGTGGCTTCTAGTATTTGTATTCGTAGAATTGTAGATATTTCAATGGGGCATGCTTATAGTAACAATATTCGCCGCTGTTTTAGAATGCAGCACCCTCGGTAAAGGTTAGCATATCAAATGCCATTAGTGTTTTGTATCGAAAGTGTATGGTGAATTTAATAACACAAAAGAATTTGTATATTTTAAAATGTTTATAAGTCGTTTATCGACGCGTTCGTACTTCGTAGCCATAAAATTAAACGTCAAACTTTATTGTAACCTTTATCTCGACGGTAATGACATCTGATGTGCGGAAACAAAAACAAACTCTTTTTGCATGCCCCATTATTTTCAAAACATTTCGTTTTGTATATTTAAAACATGAATGATAAAAAGAGGCAAATAGAAATTATTATCTCCGTCTCATAAAATTTCAAAAACTGAATTTAAAATATTTGAAATTATTTTCTTAGGTATCTTTGACTCATACAAAATATGCTTCTTTAGTAATTCTTCTATGAATGTACTTTAAATGCACCCGTAGGTCATCCGACTATTTTAACTATTCCAGTATTATTATTATTATTATTACTTGAGGGCCATGTGGGGGCTCAAGCCACCCCGCACTGCGACCTAAAAGATCTTTTGTGCATTAAGCCCTACTTAATTATCCGTCCAGTCAATATTCAAGCTCTTAATGAACCTGATAATACTGCCTAACGGTACGTGATACATACTATCTGGGCTCATTGCTCTCCCTCCTAGATGTTTTAATTATCCGTCCAGCCAATATTCAGGCCCTTAAAGAACCTGATAATACTGCCGACCGGTGTGTGATACATACTATCTGGGCTCATTGCTCTCCCTCCTAGATGTAATAACATTTACTTCTGCTAGAAGAGCGGTAGCATTGGGACTCAAGGACATCGAGAGGGCAGACCCACTCCCGTATATTCCTATCCATGCCTCGTCTACCGTTTTGATTTTACTCTTGCGAGTTGCTGGGACATACTATCTGGGCTCATTGCTCTCCCTCCTAGATGTTTACTGTTGGAAGTACTTCTACACGCGATACATATTATCTGGGCTCATTGCTCTCCCTCCTAAATGTTTACTGTAGGAAGTACTTCTACACGCGTTACATACTATCTGGGCTCATTGCTCTCCCTCCTAGATGTAATAACATTTACTTCTGCTAGAAAAGCGGTAGCATTGGGACTCAAGGACTTTGAGAGGGCAGACCCACTCCCGTGTATTCCTTCCCGTGCCTCGTCTACCGTTTTGATTTAACTCTTGCGAGTTGCTGGGAATAAAAAAGTCGCCTGTAGGTCACCCAGGTTTACTACAGGAAGGCTAAATAAAACTGGAGGGTGCCTGGTATCCAGAGTCCGCATATATAGACTGATTAACCTATCAGCCATTCATCCATCGGCATATGCTGTTCCACCTTAGATTAGGGATTTTTTGTCAAGGTTTTCTCCTTTAGCGTCGTACTTTAGCCTGTCACCAAAGGCCACATTCAGCCTAATGGTTACAGTTACCGGTGGTTGCCACGAGGAGGCAGTACGTACACCTGCGCCTACTGGAAGTTTACGGAGCCCCTTCCAATAGACGCCAAACTATTCCAGTAACTTTTGGATAGTGTTCAGCTGTTACTGAAAAATTTAACCCTTAGCGGCCACAAGGGGTGAATATGTACCACAGGCCAAATCACCTTAATTTAAGTTATCAAAAACTACGAAAATCATACTTGTCGCGCCATATACAGGTTGTCGAAGAATGTAGGTTACTTGCATGGCACTTAGAAGGAAGAAAAAAGTATTAGTACCGCGTATAAACGATAAATTTCGGAAGGAGTAATGATTTTTCAATAGTAATGATTTGTTTTCTGAAAAACGTCATTTTTCCTGACTTTGCGCATATATAATTTTTTAATGTCAAATTATCTTGATATTTTCTCTTGTAAACCATATTAGAAATTGAGAAACATGTTTCAGAATATCCATGAATTATTTGGGGTCTCAATATTTTAAATTTGTCTTTCTAGACCGATTTTTTGACTGGGGTGAAAAATCACCCCAGTGTGGCCGCTATGTTACGGGAGCGAAGTGTGGCCGCTAAGGGTTAAAACGTGAAAATAATTTTAAAGACGGAAGGCCCGGTAGACGATGTTATGAGGGAGAGAAGAGGATTTGGTTTAAGCAAATTAATCGCTATATGACAGACAACAAAATAATTGAAATCATCTCCGATCCGGACCGTGTGTTTAATTGCGATGAAAGCGAATTTTTAATAGTTCCAAAAGAAAATTGTATCTTGTGGGCAGCCAAGGGCGAGAAGGGCGAGAAAGCGGTGTACAATTTTTGCTCACAATGATGAGAAAGATTGCCTTACAAGCCTCATCATGGTAAATGCTTCAGGAAGTATTCCACCGCGTATGGTTGTATACAAATACAAAAGAATACCGTTTGCGTTAGGCCGAAAAATGCCAAGAGTCTGGGGTATGGATTGCTCCGATTGTGTGTGGATGACCGGCGAGGTCTTCTACGAATATGGAGCAAATGTTTTTTTTACCATGGGCTGAAGCAAAACAAAGCTAAATTCCCAGTAATATTATTTTTAGATGGTCATGTTTTTCACCTAAGTTTAAGCAAATACCGTTTAAGTGAGTTTTGCACAGAACATCAAAATGTAGGCATTTTTCGGCCTCTCAAAAATCAGTGGAAAATGGCTGTACATAACTGGAAGTTGAAAAATGTAGGGAAACAACTAAAAAAAGAAGATTTTGCTCGGTTACTGGCAACAATTTTACCAACGCCTGTACAAAACGAGTTTTGGACATGTGAAATTTACTCCTTTTCTACTGATGCGGTTAACTTGATTGATTGATTGATTTAGTGTGTACGACCAAGCCTAAGGCAAGTTTCCCGGCCCACCGTACACTCTTTTACGAATAACAAGATCGAAGGAAAGGAAAGGTATGTTAGCATGAAAGACTCGACCCCAGACACCTAAGTAGTCGATAGTTAGTAAATTTGTTTGTTTTTTTTTTTTTTTTTTTTTTTGACACTTGTTAATCACAAGACAACACAATTTTTCCTAATACAGCGTCCCCTGGTTGTAACCGCAAGATCTGAAAACCCTAAATTTAATTAATTATTAGTTTCCACTATTATTCCCATCGGCGGTTGTGCGGTGGGAGGGGCGAGTTTTCGTTCCATCATCATGTTCCCAAGCGGTCAACCAAATTTGTACTAACCGTAGCAAATTTTGCTTGACATTGTTGTTGAAGTTGTTGCGTCTCTTCTCTCTTCTCTACTCGCCCCCCTCTTTTCTACTGATGCGGTTAACTATGGAAAAATGTTGAATCATCCCGAAGTAAACACTTGAACTCCTATTACCAGTAGCAACCGAAGTCTACCAGAATCGTTTTTAAAAAGTTTTCAGTAATTTTAATCCGAAAATTAGCTACAATCCTTCAAAAACAATGAAAGCGTTTGGCGTGGAGTCAATGAGGACGAAAATTTATACAATGTTTGGATTAGCATGAAGCAGTAATTTTACGAGACACCGAACCAGCTAAATTTTTCTACAATTAATGAGAAAAGCAACTGCATTAATATTGGAGAGTCTCAGCAACAAGAGCGTTCGTTTCAGTTATTGGCAACAATATCTTAGATAATGATGATTTAACCGCAGCATTCAACAATGCTGAAATCGATCAATTATGGGGAAATAATGAAAATATAGAGGGGGTTGGTGATGTAATAACGTTAATAGTAGAACACCCCACAGAAAAATAAATCTTTGAAATTTCCCCCCAAAATAAAATTTCGATAAACAAAACAATTCAGGAGGATTTTTATGCAAACGTAGAAACGCCTTACAAAAAACGTTTTTTCTGGCAAGAAGCTAGAGCCAATGAAGGTTCTATCAATAAGGTAAAAAAAGGAATACCAATAGTGATCATACCATCGGATGAATATATTCATTATAACACAAAAAAACAAATCGATAAAGAAGAAGAAATGAAGGAAAAACTGGAGCAAAAGCTAAAAAGGAAATCAAAAAATTGTTCAAATACAAAAAACACCGTACAAAAAAACCAAAGTCGAAAATGTGCACATTGTCGAAAATATTTCTCCAAAGATCTGCCAACTAAAGATCGGTAACTACGTGATAATACCGTATGAGGGAGAATATTTCCCGGGTATGGTTTTAGAAACCAAATCGAGTGAAGCTTCAGTAAAAGTGATGGGAATTAGCGGCCCTAATTGGAAATGGTCTGAGAAGGATGACGTTCTTTCTTATCCGATCCAATATATTGGCGAGTCTATTTCTGAACCAATATTATTAAATTCCCGAGGAATTGCTTACCGGAAATACAAAAATTTAGATTTTAAGTTTACATCTCCGTACTAATTATTTAGGGTACCAGGAATCAAAAATTACACAGGCACACAAAAAAAAATGTCAAGGCTTAGAGCCCTCGTCAACCCTCAGCACCTTTTGCCACCCACATACAAGCTCTTGTGAAGGTTGGAATGACTATTTTCATACAAAGTCAAGTGGGGTGTGGTTCAGGGTGGCTTTTGAGACGAGTCCCCTAGTCTCTCATAGTTCAGGGTATCTTTTCAACCGTAAGTCCCCTTGCCTTTTCTAAATCGGAGTACTTTTTCAACTGTAAATCCCCTCGCCTCTCACGAATCAGGGTGCTTTTTCAACCGTAAGTCCCTCACTTCTCATGATTGTTCAACGGGTGAACCCTCTTATTTCTCACGAACTGGTAGGTTTTCACACGAACACCCCCTTGGAAAGTTGAAAAAGTATCTCACCGGCCCTATTTCCCTAAATATTGCGCCCTATGGTATCGGACTCTCTTGCTCTTGAAGGGCCTTCTGAGGTGCTTCGTCGTACTGGTTCTCTTCGCTTCTGGTGCATTTCTCTTCAGATTCCAACAATAGTTCGCCAACATACTGACGTCCCACTTACTTTGATAGCGGCATTCCATTTCCTTGAAATCTTGGTGGAACTTCTCATCTTGCTCCTCACTATAGTCTCCCAGGTTCTCTGGAAAATAATCTAGTTCATAAGACAGCCAGCAACTTTGTAGTTCTCAAGTAACCCCTCTATATCTTTTTTGTAATTAGGACTTTTCTTATTGCCTAAAAACTTCACACTTTAATATTTCACTCAAAATTCTTATTGGAATTTTATTAACAGTGTACTTTCTAATACGTGCTTATATTTTGTTATTTGTTATAAACTTCACACTCATGACTATTTTTAACTTTAATGTTTGTTTAAAGGAGCAAATTTATCAAATACACGCAGAACTAACATTTACAACAGCTCAAAGCAAATATTATACAGAATTTTTGTGAATTATTTGCTAGATTTGTTCAAAGTGTTTACAAATTGGATAGCAGTGTTCAACAAACCAATTTTGTGGATAACAACAACAATTATCTAATATTAAATTACCGACAATTTGACCGAGTGATATTATTTCTGCATTAGAATGCTTTAAAGAAGGCTGTAGTCCTGAGTTCCTGACGGAATACCAACAAGCTTTGTAAAATACTTTAGCTTGCTATTGGCATACCCGTTTTCGTTCTTCTTTAATAATTCTCTTAAGCTCCAAAATTTTCCTAATTCGTGTTCTGATACAAATAATTATAGAGGTATTTCAATCATGTCTGTTAATTCAAAAATATTTGAGTATATTGTATTTAACTATCTAGTATTTAAATGTAAAGAAATAATCACTGTTCAACACCATGGATTCTTCTGAGGCCGATCAACGAGTACACATGTATTACAATTTGTTCGTAAAACTACTAATGTTTTGAAATCAAATTACCAATTAGATGCTGTTTACACCGATTTCAGTAAGGCAATTCAATTCAGCATTCCGTTCGTCAAATTCTAGTTTCATTTTATGGATTGAATCTTACTTGTTTCAATATGTAAAGATTAAGAGTTTAAAGTCATCAATAATCCTTTCCAATTCATGGGTTCTCTAAGGGTCGCATATTAGATCTTTGTTATTTATTTTATGGAAAAGTGATATTAAAATATTTAATTTCTCCAACTTTCTATTATATCTTGATGATTAATCTGCAAAAGTGTTGTGATAATAATATGCTTAAATGAAATGTCGACAAATGTAGTCATACCCATAACTTATCAAAGGAATAAAAAAACCTCCGCATTTTTCCTAGAAAATTTCGAATGCCATTTTGTCTAGAGTATTTAAAGATACTGACTTGGGAATTAATTTGCATCTAAATATCATTTAACCTAAATTCTCGAATATCCGTAGAATGAACTTGGTTTAAAAATTATCAAATAAGCGGTCCTTGGGTCAGTTAGATACACTTTCAATCATATGAATAGGTTGACCGACATTTTTCAATTTTTTTAAAAACGGTAAGACTTTTAACATTTTTTAATTGTGAAATCAAAGAGTGCCATGGCTACGTAGTTTAAGAACAAAATTTGGTATTTTGAGAGGTCCTTAAGCTTTTGTTTTAGATTTAAAATAAATGTATCTAGGTTCACTTAAAAACAACAAATAAAACAGTGTTTATGTTTTGGCAAACAATTATTTTTATTGTTTAGTAGTGAGTTATTTAGTTATTTGAAATCACTTCAAAAATCATATTTGGGATTGAATCGTATAAAGAGATTTTAGGTAATTTAAGGACAGTTTCTTGCAGGCATCCTTTAAAGCTGCGATGAGCGAGCCCTGACCCTCAAATTACCTTTCACCTTCATACACTTTTCTTGTTATCCATCCCCACACATTTTCAATAATATTTAGATCAGATGAATGTGTTCCGCTTGGAAGCAACTTTTAATTATACGAGCCGTTTGGACAGGCGCATTATCCTGTTAGAAAAACCATTGCATCTGTCCAAAACGGGTTATAGTGGTTGTGGGCTCTTTTGAGAGCAGCGTTCACTATAACGGGTAGTGCGGGATGTGGTACGTGCGCTATACCATCCGCACTACTGATTTCACACGCACTTAATTAATTGTAGTCGACACTGTGTATTTGTTAGTTTGTTTATATTTATTGATTTTTTATAATATATTTTATAACACTCTCTAAATCGTGTAATGATTTATTTATGCGGTTGACCGCTTTCAAAATACAACGTTATAACAAGAGGACGAGACCTCTCTCTCGGACGTTAACGAAATTACTTTTTTTTACTTTTGTTCTCAATTCTTTTTATACTGAAAACTTTGTTTTCTCGCCGCCTCATGCGATTCGCCGATGTGTCTTTGATTTTTATATTCATTTTATATTCACCACATCTCGCGAATCCAGTGCGCGATGAACTCGCTACTCAAAGGTAGGTATCGTCACACCTCACAATGCGGAACCGTTTTACTACTGGGCTCGGTCGTCGCTTAATATCATGCTGTCTCGTTATTCGAACTGTCATAACATTAAGCGACGGCTTTCGAATTTGGAAAATAATCTTTAGTAGTGAAGAATTAAATTACACGCGTCGGTCGGTGGTCCTGTTAATCACCACAGGGTATCAATCTTCGGACGAGCATTTTCCAATATGGTTTTGTATGACTCTGCTTTTATTGTAGCCTTTATAAATTTTAATTCGATGATCTCATAATAAGTGATTGTACCTCAAATCATAATACCCCCGATTTTGCTGTGTCTCTCCGACAAAACTCGTTCCTTCTTTCTCAAATCATGAAAGTAATAGTTGAATCCATCCGAGCCATCAAAATTAAACTTCTTTTCATCAATTTAAATTACTTTTCGCCACTTTTCAGACCAATTCATCACTTCTTTTGCAAATATCAAACGACGTTCTCAATGCTTGCCATTTAGGAGTGTTTTCAATCATTTTTCGCCTACTTAAGTAAGGGCATTGTTTGATGACCATTCGAACCGTCGAAATGCTATAGAACAAAATTCATTACTTGCGATTTTTGCAGCTGATATAGCAGCATTGGAGGTTTCTTTAATGATCAACCGATTTTTCCGTTCCATTGTCGCTTTAAAAGTTTCTCCTTTCATGCGCCCTGCATAATTTTTTTTGTCTTTTAAATACGAATTGACGACGTTGCAACTTCGACCTATTTTGATTCCAATATGTACTTCGGCCAGAATATCCTTCTTCTTGCAAACTATCAATTTTTGATTTTTTCGCCACGCTCAAAGCTTTTCCTCTGCCCATTTTATTGTCACAATGAATTTTCTATAAAATGTTTTCGTCTTTTTATAGACAAGATACTATTTGTAATAACATACTCATTATTTTCGATTTGGTACATCAGAAAAATAATGGAATCACACTCCTAATATATCTACCTAGCAAAAGTAGAAAATATTAATCCCCTCCCCCTTTTCTTTCCCACAGAGTCAATAAAAGTGTATCAACTCTCAAAAATGAGAAATCTCTTTGAGATTTTGTGTTGGTAATTCAACTTCGTACAGAAAAGTAAAGTTTAGTCTTCAGGTAGCAACGACTGAACTACAAAAATTCAACTCTCGCTAAATATATTAAGTATATAGCCAGAGGGTATTGACTTAGCGAATTATATTCACTAACTCAAACTCAAAAAACCCAAGCAGAAATCTTATTTGTGTGCGTATGTATAATGCCCGCACGAATATTTACGAAGTAAAAAATTGTCTGATTTAATATAAAATGTTTTTTTTTTATATTAAATCAGACAATTTTTAACTTCGTAAATATTCGTGCGGGCATTATACGCACACAAATGGGCGTATTTTCACGTGTATTTTTTTGTCACTTTTTTGCCTCCTCTTTTACACTTTTACCTACAAACTAATTATGAAGAGGGGAAATTTGTGATGCACATGTTCGACAACAAAAATTTTTGCCTATCGTGTTGTTACACACTAACACATACAAATATATTCTCATTTTCGTTAATGCAGTTGAACGAGGAAGTAACAAAAAAAATAAAATAAATAATTTGCGTATTCAAATTTAGCGGAAAATTAAGTTTGGTAAGCAAAATATGATTAAAATAAAGTCATTTTTTTTTTCTAGTAGCTAATTTAATATATTTTGTGTTTTGTGAAGTGTATTTCAATATTTAATTATTTTTGTGATTAATGTTAATTTGCCGGTTTGCTTTTAATGTAAAAATATAAATTTTGTATGCGACCGTAGATTTATACTTTTTGATGTTTGCATGCACATTATGCGATGCACGATTTTTTGTAAAATATAAACGAAAATTATATTTTAAATTGATATTTATAACATACATTTTTTTGCATTTTTAGTGAATTCAAATAGTGGTTAATACATTTATTTATTACAATGACGGATATGTTACCAGATTGGAGCAAACAACAGACACTAATTGGTGAATTAAGAAAATATCCGTGCTTATACAAACCTATACAGATGCACAGTTTGTCAATAAATCTGTACGGGCCGCCAAGCTCTATAAAATATTAGAAGAAATAAGTAAAATTAAACCTGATTGCACAATAAAGTACATAAAAAGAAAAATTCGGACTTTACAAAGCCAGCTATCAAAAGAAAAATCCAAAATTCAAACATCTAAAAAAAGCGGTACTAGTACAGATAATGTTTATATTCCAAAACTACGAGTTGCAATTCTTAATACATGTTATCGATTCTGAAGAGAGTTTTTGCAATATAGACCTATCAGAAGTAAGTAGCTATAAAATTTGTTTTCATTCAAAATTGTATGTATGATTATTTATTATTTTCAGATTGGAATAGATGACATAGAACACGCCGAAGAAGCGGTGGAACATAAAAGAACGATTGTAAGTTGAAATATTGGTTAAAACTAGTTTTTTTATCTATATTAATAGTTTTTAAAATGGGTTTCACGTTTCACCTCATCTGGTGAGTTGGTGACTCAAGAGCATAATTTAAAATTAATTTATAACATCATATAGCTATTATATGTGTATAGAGAAAAATTATGAAAATAATTAATTTCAAACTAAATTTACTCGCATAGGTTCGCGCTTGTTGTAAATATTCTCTATCATATTACACGCGAATTTCGCTTTTGATCAGATAGTTTTAGGATCAAAACTACTTCACATCCTAAAATAATTATTTTTTCTCATCAATATATAATACTAAATAATACTATGTATTTACAGAATAAAAAATGGATTACAAATTAATTACAAGATCGAGCAATTGAAGCACTCGAGTACGCGAAAGAATTTATGAAACAGCCGCCCGTTGTTACAAAAGAAGATGAATTCTGTCGGTATTTATGTTCCGAATTAAAAAAACTAAAATTAGATGACACATTTGAGCAATTGAAAGTACAAATATTGCAGCTGGTGTGGAAAACAATTGGGGAAGAAAAGAAGAATCTTCAAAGTCAAAATGACTCAACTAATTTTAATAGAAATTCGCGACCTTCATCCCAAATGTCATTATTATCAAATTCTTATTTTGAAAAATACGGGACTTCTACTCCGACTTCTGCATCATCAATATTTGATGTACAATCGGATATTGAATTTATTCATACACCGCCGCCACAATCCTTTCACAATTTTGAAGAGTACTTACCGCCAGATGCACCGCCACAATTAATTGACAATTTTGAAGAGTACTTACCAATTGATAATTTACCACCCGCTGAACAATATTATATCAATTCGCCACAAGCCGAGAAATATGAGACGACCGCAAATAACATTGAAGATAATGAGACATCACAGCAGGTTATATACAAGACGATTGATTATGAGACACAATTACATACAAATGTTTTAGAAATTTTAGAAATAAGAACTATAAAAGAAGCACCCTTGCCAGAGCAATCGGCTAGAAACAAAAAAGATACTTTACAATTAGCACTACAAGAGTGCGATATAACTTTTTAATAAAATTAAGAATTTAATAATTTCTGTGGCAATTCAACAAAACCACTTATCTCATTCTCACTCACTTTTCAGGAGACAATAAATTAACAGTAAAACAGTAAAGTAATAAACAATTATCTCGAGATAAATGATTATGTTGAAAGGCCCAGACTGTGGAATCATTCATCTCGAGATAAGTGTTTATTACTTTACTGTTTTACTGTGTAATGTATCAACATTGTTTCAATCTGTAATTGTCGCGTCATACCGTTTAACTATAAACCTGGTTCAATTTTGTAAAATGTATTTATATCAATTTATACAGGTAACCGCAATACGGCGTATTTTAATTGTACCCTTCCTAATTGGTTAATTGGTACGTTATGTTCTTGCGGGTCGTCGTTAAATGATGTTTACCTGTGCAGTCCATGACAAACGGTGTATTACAAAGATATGTTTGTAACGAACGCACTAAATTTGGCACTGTAAAATGTATGTGATCCATTTGATTTATTTCTTTAACTACTTACTCTTCGTTCATAAATTTCATAATCATCAATTTCATATTTAACAAAATTATATTGTATAAACCAAAAAATTTCAGACTAACCTACTTCTTACCTATTTAGATTTACCTACCTACCTGTAATTTTTTCTTTATAATGCATTAACAAGATAGATCAGAATGTTTTTTTTGCTTTCCAATGGACAAATGATTGTATTGGTGACGATTTTTTTTTGGAACGATTGGAAATAGGGGAAAAAGTGCGGGAATATGAACATAGCGAGGTGACAAGAAAGAATCGGGCGGATGAAAATGACATTCAAGTCGAGAATTGGGTACAAATAACATCAGACCCAAAAGTAATTATCTAAATGTTTTATTTTTGATTATTATTAAAAAGTAAATAAGTAAATATAAGAAAGTTATAAAGAGTTATTGTATACAGATAATAAAAATGTATTGAGACAAAATAAAAAGATTTTGAATAAAATTATATGAATGTACCAACATTTCAAAATTAATGTACATAGCTAATAAGCTTTTAGTGATTAATAATGTAATTCTAATAAATAAAATATAATTTAATAAACTTATTTGAACAATAATTGTTTTGAACGGTATGGTGTAAAATACTGTTGTTGGCAAAAGTATCTGTTAGTGTTAATTTTTTTTTTGTTGTTGTGAATCAAAGAAATAAAAATTATAATCAAATATATAGTTCAATAAAAAAATAAATAAAAAAAATAATAAATCATTAAAAGAAATAAACGAAAAGATTGCATGAAATTATCGATATTGACTTTCAATTTGTCTTGTTAAGACCAATGTTACACGAGTCAAATGCAGCCTATGCAATGTTAATGCTACGTCTGCTTTGTTGATGGCTGTTTAAAAAAAAATTACGGTGTTATCTACACATAACTCTGCGAAGTGGAAAACAAGATTCAATACCAAAACGACAACAAATATAGTCTCCAAGCTGTTGTTGTGTGCAATAGGAAAGGCGCTTCATCAATATTGTGCAGATACAAATTTTCACAGAGTGAACATTTGTCAGCTAATCCAATAACCGCTAAGCAACCAGTGGTAATAGACAAGGTCAAAGAAATCACGTGGTGTACCATCCGCATTGATTGGGCGATCATCATCAACTTTATTGCAGGGTCATTATCAGCTGTATTCATCATTACTATTGTTAAGTATTGGAATGCAATTTTTTTTTTATTTTTATTTTGTTCATTTCTAATAATTTTCCATAAACAAAGTGTAGCAAATATTTTGGTAAATATTTTTGGGTTGTTTCAAGTTCGGTTCCCAAATTATTATTATTTTTTTTATTTTTTCGGATTCACATGTTTCGTTACGAGGATTTTTCTTGTCTTGAGTTGATACGTGAGTGAAATATGTGCTAAATAAGTCGGAAATTAGTGAGGGATAGTGATGTGCAGTGGGTGTGTTTAGTGCTTTTCATTATGAATTCTCTGGAGCCAAACGATTTTTTTTTAGTTTTGTTTTTGCACACTTTAAAATGGAACTTTTTGTAACATGGCTGCTGATAGCGGTGGATAAAAGGACCTCCCTATCCGACGGAGAGATACCCGGTAATATTGTGCGACCACCGTTTCAGCCGTTGACCAAGTCATGAGGTTACAAATGGCGCCGAAACAGGGACCCTTAAGGTCTTAAGTTATGCAATGAAGTAAATTTACAATTGTTTGGTTATAAATAGCTGGTGGCCCTAAAAAGGCATCCAGGTAGCTTCACTACCCAACGGGAACAGGTAGATTTTGTTTTATACCGCTTAGTAAACACGCGGTTAATCTATCTTTTGTTAGTTTGCCCTTCAGGTTTTAAACGAGCACATTGTTACGTGACTTGTCCGTTATGTCCTTATTTTTTTTGATTTATTTTAAACTCAGTTCTTGATTTTAATACCGGTTCACAAAACACGCCAAACTTTAACTAGATTTGTTGTCATGATTGACGTTCTTCATATTTACTCCACAATTGATTGTTCATGATAATCATTGAATTCCTTGTGGTGTAATTTGAAAGTTCCTCATGACATTTTAATCTAGCATCAATTATTCATTCCTTTATTATTTTTTTTGATCATTTCTAATTTGTATTGTTTTTTTTTCCAGTCCGGTTAATTAATAAGTTATTAGCGATTGATAAGGGGTTTAATGCTGAGGTCAATTGATGGTTCGGAGATTCTGAATTCCTTGTCTCACTTAAACTACCTTCCTCAATAATAATTTATTTTCAATAGCCTGGTTTTGTTTCATTATAGTTATTGTTTTAAAATCAAGATTTCATTAACAGCGTAAGATTTCTTAAGTTTACTATACTTGATTTTGATGCGGGTTGAAGATTTCATATTTTATCTACGTATTTGAATTTCGAGATTGATGGTTTTCATACTTGCTCCCCAATTGATTTGTCATGATATGACTACCTTGTGGTGCGGTATGAGGACTCCTCTTGGAATTTAAACATAGAATCATTTTTTTTGTAATCATAATTTTAAGTAAAATTTCACTATATTATGTTTATATTTTTTTCAGGCAGTTATTTAATAGCCTGGTCTCAATTTTTTTTCTTCCGTGTCAAATCGAGTTAGTAAATTTTTTTGTTTCTATGGGCATATACATATGGAAGAGCACATCCATCAATGAGTTGTTAAATTTATTTTTAAAGTCTTCAAACATCATAACAACTATTGAAAATATAGCATAACACTGTGTTATCATTTATCCCTCAACTACTTATGAAAATTCTTAATTAATTTATTGTAATTTATTTAATTCTATTTATTTAACTATATATATAAATCGAATAATTTTTCATTTTGTCCAGGATCGTGACCAATACTTTCTGTTTACTCTGATCAATATTGGTAATTTTAGTAAACAGGTAGTAAAGATTTTTTTTGTAGTGGTAATCAAATTCCAATTGAAATATATTTCCTAATTTTATCATAATATTTATTGGTTTATTTTAATTATTATTAGTATTATTTAATAGGTATTTATTTATTTATTTTTATTTTTGCCTAATTTAATTATTTATTAGTTCTTTATTTAATAAATATTATAAATTAATTTGAAAAAAAAAAAAAATACATAGGTATACGTTGTAAATATAGGTCACTTCTAGTTTTTGCCAAACATTTCGTGAGTTCGTTACATATTTTTATTTTTTTTTTATCGTGGCATTAATCGTGTGAGGTGATATTCCGGTTATCAAGATTTTTTTTCATAAAAGATACGACAATGGACCTCGAAATCTTTTATGGTAGTCTAAATGCTGAAGAAGTGGAGGTGGAGTACCAAGTTCGAGGTATAACTAGTGCAACTGTTGGAGTCGAAAAAAAATTCCAAGAAATAATTCAAAAGGAAAATCAAAACGCAAACCTAAAACCGAAGATATCCCATATAAAGGAGAAACCAGAGGAGGAATTAAATCTTATTAGCCAGAAGACAACGGATTTGGACAACTTCTTAGATCAAACGGAAGATAGCCCAATAATCGAGAAAAAGAAACTTCTCATTCGTATTTTGCACTGGAGAGATAGAGCGCAACGTTTATTTAGTTCGTTTCCGGATTTGAACGGAAAGGTTGTTATATTAAATTCACTTGAAAGATTATCCAGATTTGTCAGTCGGGATATAAAAAGAGTTGAAACTTTAAACGAACCACCGAAAAAAAGTGGGCGATCTAAAACAACCAAATCTCTAGAGACGACTGATACTGAACGCGAAGAAACACGTGTTGGTGCGGAAAATCAGCATCCTGAAACAGAGGTCGAAAACACGTTACATAAACGTTTTTCCAAACAATTAGACGATATGTGCACACAGATTAGAGGTGAGTTAGCAGCCTTAAAAAAGGACAGTTCTGAAAATCGTAAAGCGAAGAATCAAACAAGGGTTTCAGGAAAACATGATGTGCCAGGTGACAGCGACAGCGATTCGGAAAGCAGTTTCAAGGGGTACCAACAAAATCCTAATACTTCACGTTCCCTTAGCTCGAGGTATAGAAGACGCCCCGATCCAACAAGATGGAAATTATCATTTTCTGGTCGTGGTGGTTGTAACAACCGCTTGTGGTTGTTATGTTTTATTTAATCTAAATCTGTAATTACGGTTGGAAATCCCAACAAGGTTGCATGTTTATCCACTGCGCTGCCTAAAATCTCTTCCACTACACGTCATTCTTTCTTTGGCTTAATTTGTAATAGAAAATATTTTTTTTTTGGTAGAGTGTACCATTTAGCATTTTATACTTCTCCGTATTTTGGTCGGTTACTCGATTCGTTTTATCATTTTTTGTTTTGATGGTATGTAATGACGTGTAGTGGTTGGTGTGTTGCTTCATCTGTTTTGTTTTGGTTAGCGCGTGGATTTTCCATGTAAATGGAATGTTCCAGTGATTAAATTAACTAGTATTGGTGTGTGCGAGTCGATTTTTGGGTGCGGTTGTATGTATATACGCCATCCGAAATCTATCGGTCGGGTAATTGGTTAATGTTTTCTTTAGTAAATAATTTTTGGGTGGGGGGATAAATTTTTATTTTTTGTACGCGTCGGTATTTTTTTTGGTTGTTTAGTCTCGTTTTAATTTTGAAGACGATAAGTCTAGTTTTGAATATTAAAATGAGGAAGTGAAGTTTTGAGGTGACAAGAAAAAAAATATAAAAAGAGATGAGGCGTATATGTGAATTTGGGATAACAGATTGTATAATTACCAAATCACAAAATAATAATTAGTTTTACTTAAATTAGTTTGTATAAAAAAAAAAAAAAAAAAAATGAAATAAAGAGTGCTAAATATATGTATATATAAATCGGTGTTAAGAGCCTGATGGTGATTTAAATATGTATTTTTTCTAAATGCCAAGTGGCCTTATGAACAATTATTCTTTTTTTTGTTGTTATATATTTTTTTTTATGGATATTTACTCTATGTGTAAGAAAAAAAACTTAGTTTTGTGAATGGTACTAGAAAGTACTTATTATGTACCAGTAAATGAAAAGAATAATTTATAAATAAAAGTTGTGTGATTTGAAAAAAAAAAAATTTTGCAAATAAAAGGTGGTTTTACTGCGGGAACTGTTTTGGGAGGGTATGGTGAACTTCGTGAAAAAAAAAAAAGTTATACTATCATAATTTAGAAGTGCTGATTACCATACAAGTACAATTGGTATTGTGAGAAAAAAAAAACTGTTTGATGAGGCTTCATTTCCAAGTGGTACCGTAAATGTCCTTGTTATACCGTAAAATAAAATGAGCAGAATTATGTACATTCGGGGAATCCCGGCTTGAATAATATCAAATAGTTAGTACAACAAAAAAAAAACTATTTTATTTGGTATTTGTTGAGAAATTAACGATACTTGCCGATATTGTATTTGGGTTTGTGGCAGCTAACCTTGCTGTGGGTTGAGGTTCGAGTTGAGGGGGCTGCTGGGATGGTATCCTGCGTCGGCGCTGGTAGCTGTTGTTGTGTTGGTCGGACGGGCCAAGTTTATCTATTCAGGTAAGGTGTTTGAGAAAAAAATATAAAACAATTTCAAACACCGCGTGGGTTTTTTTTTATTTTTAAAAAGTTTTGTGAGCCAGATTTGACTCTTTTGTTTTATTATTATATTTTTTTTTTTGTATATATACATATATAAATATTTTTTCGCGGTTTACAGATTCCGGGTGGCGTCATATGCGACACCCCACAAAATCGATTCGCACCACGTTTTCTTTTGTGATTTTTTTTTATTTTTTGGCTAACGTTTTCTTTCAAAATTTTTCTTTCATTTCATTTTCTCCGTTGCTTTTATTACCGTTCGATTTCCATCCGTAATTACAGGTTGTTTCTTTTTATGATTTTTGGTTACATTTTGATTTAAAGTGATGTGTTACTAAATAGTTTTGTGTGATCGCGTGAGGATGGGCGGCCTTGTGCTGACCTAGGCCTTGAGCAGGGTCGCCGGAGTGGCACCGGCGTCCCTGTCGAACGCAGATTTTGTTTTTATAATTATCTACCACTGTGGTCGTGGCACAGTAGAATAATTTTCTTGTCCCCTTCGTTTTATCTCTATGCGGTTTTCAAGCATAGTAATATGTCTGGTAACCCCCACGCCTAGCGGCGAGCTTCAGCCAGTGCAATACCGCAACCAGACCTCTATTGCTATGTTCTGTTCAACAAAATCCCTTTTGGGGGATTTTGTTACAGTGGCGCCCAATTTATTCGGCTAATTTTTTTTTTGATTTTCGTCTTTTCAGGTTTCACAATTTTTTTTTCAGCTTACTTGTTGTGAGTGCCACGTGCAAAGTCCGACGCTTGCGTTGTTTGAGCTTGCACGGGTGCTCACATCAACGTTTTCTGCCCGATCAACATTCAAATCTGCATTGCAACCAGCGTAAGCTGTTTGATTGCATACAGATGAGAGTGTTGATCCCTATTCTCAGCTCGTCTGATGAATGGGCTTACCATTTCTGCCATGCGGCATTGATTGTGGTTAAGCTCATTCTTCTTTCGTTCTGAGTTTAGTCTTTTTAAATTTTTAAAGTCTTCGTACCCTATAATTAATTAATTTTTTCTATTTCAGTCCGACTACCTACATGGGGAGGGATCACAGCATGTTCTAACCTTTGGTTATTTGATCTTGCTGGATCGCTCGTCATGTTGGTTCCATGTGTCATGGGTGTTGGGATCGCGAACTTGTTGTTTCCACCAATGTGGTGTTGATTGGACAGTTCGTGATCGCAGTACTCATTGGCACATCTTTAGTCAATTTCTACTTTCAGGTAAAATTTTATTTTTCAAATTTTTTTTGTTCAATTCTAATTAAACTACTGGGACCACAGTGGTAATTTTTATTATTTTATTATTATAGCGTTCGTGTCTGGCTCAGCATGGGGCCGTGATCATCTCTCGCGTGATCACATTTTGTATTTTTGTACAAGTAATACGCTTTACTTATTTTTCTTTTGCTTTTTTATTTTTTTTTGGGAATTTTTTTTGATTATTGGTTGTTTTTCAGTTGGTTAATGGAGCAGCTAAAATACTGTTAATAATTTTGGTTAGTTCATTTTTTATATTGTAGTAATTCTATTTCGGTATTTTGATTTTTTTTTTTTTTGTTTTTGTTTTGGGTTTATATTTGCTTGCGAATGAATTCCGGCAATAATAATCTACCGTGGGATAGACCGGCAAGTGCGGTTGTTCATACAGTGTTTGAGTCGAGTGAAAGTAGTGCTTTACCGCGGATAAGTCCTTGGGATAACCATAGTAATTTTCCAGCTCCTCAATCCTTCCGACTTGTTGATATCTACGTGATTATTATAGTTATAATTTAAAAAGTTCATTCTAATTTTCATTATTTTGTCAAATTATTTTCATTAATTTTTTTTTCGGTTTTGGGATATTGATATTTAAAGTAATTTTTTTTGGTAATTTTTTTTTGGATATATATATATAAATTCAATTCATTTTCTTTTATTTTTTTTTCACATTCATTTCATTAGTAAACTCAGTAAACATAAATTCTTTTTGTCCTTTAAATTATATTGAGGTATTAAGCAACACTTTAGATTCCAACACATTACCTTGGGATAGACTGGCGAGTACGGATGAGAAAAAGGTTTTGAGTTGAGCGCTAGTTCAGTATTGACGCGAGTGGTCCAGTGGATAGTAATTTGTGCTCGCAGCTCCTCAAACAGCCCGGCTTGTGGATATCTACTTGGTCATAGTGAGTCTAATTTGAGATTGGTGCTTCAATATATGTTTTCAATAAATTTCTTTAAATAATTAATTAATAATTTAAAAAATTTTTTTTCTGCTTTAAATTAAGTAATTCTATCTTGTTTTTCATATATATATATATATATATTCAAATATTTTTATATTTAATTTTTTTGGTGGGTAAAAAATTTTTTTTTTGTAATCTCTTCAATTAAATAATTTGATTTTTTTTGTGGTTGAAAGTGCCAGTATCGCTGGTTTTCATTTATTATTTACGTTAAATTTTAATAACTTTTGGTTTAGGTAATTTTAATTATAACTATAATCTATTCAGTAAATATAAGTTGGAATTTTTTTTTTAATTTAAATATTGTTAGTTTACATTTGTTGAGAATTAATTCTCGTTAAGTTAAAATCACGTTTAAATTCCATTTTTGATTAAGTCCTTTTTCTTTCTCGTTAAATTCGTTGTTGCGTGTTAAAATGGATATTTCACATCTTAAGGCTGATGAGATTGAAGTAGAATTTTTGCTTCGATCTATCCAACCCAATACTGAGGAAGCGTTGAATGAATTAAAGAAAGCTTTGGCCGCAGAGCTGGATGGCACCAGGGACAAACCGATTGAAATGCACAGTCGAGCTAAAAGGAAACCCAATGACGAAATCCTCACTTGTCAAAGCAAAGTGCAGAGCCTCCAACAAACCTTTATTGGTATTGAAAATCTAGATGGGGAAGATCAGGTTCGAACAGCTCAGCGTTTGCGGTCGCGGTTACTGCATGTCCATGATCGTTTGGAAAGAGCTACTCAGTCTCCTTCATATGGAAAGCAGGCTCAAACTATTTTAGAAATTTGTATTAAATTATACACGGCGTTAGATCAGTATATAACTGACCCTACTTTACTGGATCAATCTGTTGAGTCTGCTAAAAATATTGATGGAGGTCAAGCGTTGGTATTTCAGAAGGTATATCCGGTAGAATCAAAACTGACCATCCCAGAAGTAGTGAGTAAACCCCAACCCAGTCCTGCTGGTAAGATTAGCAATTCGGTACTCCATCCTTCAACCGCTAACACCATTACCACGGCAGATAATGCAGTTAACTCTAGTGACCCAGCCGAACTTTTAAAATCATTAATGCAACAAGTGCAATTTCTCACCAATCAGCTGTTAGTAAGACAGACTGCTCCAATTCCTTCGGGGGATAGCATTCCTGTAGTATCCGGGGTTAAAAGTTCTGCTGACGAATATCCTGGCGGTCGTTCTTTGCCAATGGACCCGGCTGTCGTAGCGGCGAATCAAAATATTCAAAAATCAGCCCAAGTTCATTTTCCACCAGCACATACCTCTCAGGGAGGACTCGAACAGTTAAATGATTTCCTTGGTTTAACGTCTTCGCATTTGGAACCTGTCTCTAAAGAGCGTTCATCTCCGGAGCAGGCCACCCAACGTTCCAATTTTCAGTCAGCACCAGATGTTAGAGATCTTCATAATAGTACTTTGAATCCCGTGCCTTCAGCAATTCATAATCCATCTACTCAATATAATCCTGATTTCAATAGACGTTCTTTATCTCGATGTGGGATTTCCTACACAGGTTCACCTTCTGGTATCACTGTGGACATGTTCCTTTTTCAGCTGGACTCTGTAGTGAAATCCAACAATCTATCACCTTCCTCTGTACTTCTGGATCTGCATCTTGTCCTGAAAGATGTGGCACTGCAGTGGTACTGGACCTACCGCAGGTATAATCCTTCAGCACCTTGGGATAGCCTCCGATTAGCCTTCCAAGAAAGATTTAAAGATAGGCGTACTCCCTACGAAATTCGTCGTATGGTTGAGTCTCGCAAACAGTTACCTAACGAATCATTCTTGGAATTTTATCATCACATGTGGAATTTGGCCCTGCAGTGTCACACCCCTTACAGCGACGATGAATTCATACAACTACTGATGAACAATATGAAGCCTGTCCTTCAGTATCAACTTACTGATCGACACTTCTCACATATCAATGAGCTCATCAAAAGTTGTACTTCATGGGAAGATTCGCTAAAACGTTTTCGTTCTCCACCTGATTACTCGATGCACCCTCGTCGTAGTATCAATGAACTCGGTGTTGAGAGAATGTATGATTCAGAACCAATCGTTCCAATTTCTAATCCGTCAGTTCCATCCGCAGATACGTCAGGAACCGCATATCGCGTTCCATCCGGTGTTTTTGTTCCGACGTCCGAATCTGTGCAACATATTTCTGCTATCAGCCCTAGCCATTCTTATCGTGCTCCAATGGGAACGACTATTACAAATTCTAAGTCTTTTAAATCCCCTTCTACTTCAACTACACCCAATGTAACCAATACCTCTAGATCTGGCCGCAATTACATTTGCTATAATTGTTCTGATATAGGGCATGGTTTTCAAGACTGTCCTCGTCCTCACTTGGGTGCCTTTTGCTATCGTTGTGGTCTCAAAGGCACCATTTCAACAAATTGTGTTCGTTGTGCGGGAAACCAGATCAGTGGTTCATGGAGATCGGGGAACCAGGAACCACAGACCATCTCAACCCCAACCATAATTACCAAAGTAGATGCAGTCAGCAATACCGACCCAGAGTTTCGGAAGAGACTGATGCCAGATGGAAAGAATCAGTCGAACCAGTGAAAGTTCGCGTTGAGTCCTTTGATTCCGCAATCTCTTCTGGATCTGGTTCAGCTGGTTCCGACCTAATGGTATCGGACTCTTGCTTGCCTGTTTCTCCACCTGAATGTCGAGTAAATTCCTTTTCCAAATTGGAACACTCCATTCCTTCAACTTCTTCATTTAACAATAGTTCTAATTTTTCTGATTCCGTTCCGTCTCTCCCCAACACTTTTGGGAAACTCATCTCAGCTCAGTTACTTCGCTCAAAAAAATACTGGGAGCAACGTCGGATTTTGCGATCCTTTGTTGTTTCTTCAGTACTCGGTTCTGAGACAAGCGATAAACGGCCTTATGCCGATATTCTTGTCAATGATGTTCCATACCGAGGTCTATTAGATAGTGGAGCGAATGTAAGTGTGTTGGGTTGTGGTTCTGAAAAGTTGTTGGCGGACAACAACCTTCATATTCATAATTTTCCTACTTCTATTCAGACTGCGAGTGGTCAACCTCAGAACGTCATTGGTTATATAAATGTTCAGATTAGCTTTAACTCTCAATCTCATTACATGCGCTTCTTTTTAGTACCTTCTTTAAAGCAATCTCTCTATTTAGGGATTGACTTTTGGAATAAATTCGGCATTACTTTGCAAATACCTGCGTTGAGTGAATTACCGGACTCCGCAGAACTATCTAAGTCTCCTGTTATACAAGAAAATGTGTCCAGTTTAAATTCTTCAAGTGACAATTCGGTTCTACATATTGATCTTAACTCTTCAGCTTTTCAGGACGATGAATATGTACAACAGATCAATCGAGTACGACTATTAAAAGATTGCGATCACAACTTCAAAATTCGTGATAATAAACTCTTGATCTTACCTTCCTACGCTTCTCGTTATACGTCCACTGATTTGTCTGAATGGAAGTTAGTAGTTCCGTTGTCCTTGACTGCAAACTTAATTGAACTGGCTCATTCTTCTCCTACTTCTGCTCATATGGGTATTAAAAAAACTGTGGAACGACTTCAACGGCAATTTTTCTGGTTTGGTATGACTAAACAAATCAAACTTTTCATCTCTAATTGTTTACAATGCAAGATGAATAAGCCTGTAAATTTTAGCACTCAACCTTTGATGGGTTCTCAAACTGAGTCTACCAGACCTTTTGAAAAATTGTTCGTTGATTTCCTTGGACCATATCCTCGCTCCAAACGAGGTAATACCTGTATCGCTATAGTGTTGGATCATTATTCAAAGTTTGTTCTAGTCAAACCATTGCGTGAAGCTTCCGCCTCTTCTCTGTGTAACTTTTTGGAAAATGATGTGTTTTTACTTTTCTCTGTACCTGCAGTGATTACTTCTGATAATGGCAAACAATTCATATCTAACTTATTTAAAGATCTCTTGAAAAAATATAATGTTGATCATATACGTACTCCTATTTACTCTCCTCAAAGCAACGCTTCTGAGAGAGTTAATCGGACGTTACTGTCTAGTATTCGTTCTTATCTTGATGATCATGCACATAATGAATGGGATTGCCATCTTTCTGAAATCACTGCGGCATTGCGAAATGTTAAACACGACGTCACGAATTTTTCTCCTCACTATTTGGTCTTTGGTCAACACATGTCATTAAACGGTTCAGATTATGCTTTACGTAAACTTTTATCTCCTCAGGATGATAACGAAATACATGTGTTGTCCAAGTCTAATAGATTAAATCTTATTCGTGATCAAATAACTCATTACCTGAAAGTTGCACATGAGAAATCCGCTGCTCGTTATAATTTACGAAGTACCAATAGGAATTTCCTGCCTGATCAACCTGTGTTTGTCCGATCCTTCGCACAAAGTAGTGCTCCTGATAGATTTTCTGCAAAGTTAGCTGCTAAGTTTATTCCTGCTTTTATCACTGATAAAATCGGAACAGTCTCTTATAATATCAGAAATCTTGATGGAAAACCTTTGGGAGTTTATCATGCCAAGGATATACGATTGTGACAAATTATTAGTGAAATTTTTTTCTCCTTCCCTCTTACTTTCATGCCTGGCTTTGAGATCTTTTCTCGGGTGTGAGTCGTCCCCACGCTGTAACAACCGCTTGTGGTTGTTATGTTTTATTTAATCTAAATCTGTAATTACGGTTGGAAATCCCAACAAGGTTGCATGTTTATCCACTGCGCTGCCTAAAATCTCTTCCACTACACGTCATTCTTTCTTTGGCTTAATTTGTAATAGAAAATATTTTTTTTTTGGTAGAGTGTACCATTTAGCATTTTATACTTCTCCGTATTTTGGTCGGTTACTCGATTCGTTTTATCATTTTTTGTTTTGATGGTATGTAATGACGTGTAGTGGTTGGTGTGTTGCTTCATCTGTTTTGTTTTGGTTAGCGCGTGGATTTTCCATGTAAATGGAATGTTCCAGTGATTAAATTAACTAGTATTGGTGTGTGCGAGTCGATTTTTGGGTGCGGTTGTATGTATATACGCCATCCGAAATCTATCGGTCGGGTAATTGGTTAATGTTTTCTTTAGTAAATAATTTTTGGGTGGGGGGATAAATTTTTATTTTTTGTACGCGTCGGTATTTTTTTTGGTTGTTTAGTCTCGTTTTAATTTTGAAGACGATAAGTCTAGTTTTGAATATTAAAATGAGGAAGTGAAGTTTTGAGGTGACAAGAAAAAAAATATAAAAAGAGATGAGGCGTATATGTGAATTTGGGATAACAGATTGTATAATTACCAAATCACAAAATAATAATTAGTTTTACTTAAATTAGTTTGTATAAAAAAAAAAAAAAAAAAAATGAAATAAAGAGTGCTAAATATATGTATATATAAATCGGTGTTAAGAGCCTGATGGTGATTTAAATATGTATTTTTTCTAAATGCCAAGTGGCCTTATGAACAATTATTCTTTTTTTTGTTGTTATATATTTTTTTTTATGGATATTTACTCTATGTGTAAGAAAAAAAACTTAGTTTTGTGAATGGTACTAGAAAGTACTTATTATGTACCAGTAAATGAAAAGAATAATTTATAAATAAAAGTTGTGTGATTTGAAAAAAAAAAAATTTTGCAAATAAAAGGTGGTTTTACTGCGGGAACTGTTTTGGGAGGGTATGGTGAACTTCGTGAAAAAAAAAAAAGTTATACTATCATAATTTAGAAGTGCTGATTACCATACAAGTACAATTGGTATTGTGAGAAAAAAAAAACTGTTTGATGAGGCTTCATTTCCAAGTGGTACCGTAAATGTCCTTGTTATACCGTAAAATAAAATGAGCAGAATTATGTACATTCGGGGAATCCCGGCTTGAATAATATCAAATAGTTAGTACAACAAAAAAAAAACTATTTTATTTGGTATTTGTTGAGAAATTAACGATACTTGCCGATATTGTATTTGGGTTTGTGGCAGCTAACCTTGCTGTGGGTTGAGGTTCGAGTTGAGGGGGCTGCTGGGATGGTATCCTGCGTCGGCGCTGGTAGCTGTTGTTGTGTTGGTCGGACGGGCCAAGTTTATCTATTCAGGTAAGGTGTTTGAGAAAAAAATATAAAACAATTTCAAACACCGCGTGGGTTTTTTTTTATTTTTAAAAAGTTTTGTGAGCCAGATTTGACTCTTTTGTTTTATTATTATATTTTTTTTTTTGTATATATACATATATAAATATTTTTTCGCGGTTTACAGATTCCGGGTGGCGTCATATGCGACACCCCACAAAATCGATTCGCACCACGTTTTCTTTTGTGATTTTTTTTTATTTTTTGGCTAACGTTTTCTTTCAAAATTTTTCTTTCATTTCATTTTCTCCGTTGCTTTTATTACCGTTCGATTTCCATCCGTAATTACAGGTTGTTTCTTTTTATGATTTTTGGTTACATTTTGATTTAAAGTGATGTGTTACTAAATAGTTTTGTGTGATCGCGTGAGGATGGGCGGCCTTGTGCTGACCTAGGCCTTGAGCAGGGTCGCCGGAGTGGCACCGGCGTCCCTGTCGAACGCAGATTTTGTTTTTATAATTATCTACCACTGTGGTCGTGGCACAGTAGAATAATTTTCTTGTCCCCTTCGTTTTATCTCTATGCGGTTTTCAAGCATAGTAATATGTCTGGTAACCCCCACGCCTAGCGGCGAGCTTCAGCCAGTGCAATACCGCAACCAGACCTCTATTGCTATGTTCTGTTCAACAAAATCCCTTTTGGGGGATTTTGTTACATGGTAAAAGAGGAGAGGAAAATGTGCAAGATTTTATTACAAGGCTAGAGGAGCATGCTTACCAAGATGACATACCGAGGCACGAGTTGGTCACATTAATGAGGAATTTTGTATCGGATAAAGCGGACAAGTGGTACTACAACTATATCCGGAAAAACAGACATTCCACTTGGACACAAATGAAGGAGGCGTTACTGGAACGATTTAGCAGTAGTGAAGGAGACCGAGAAACTAGAAAGTACATTCGATGTCGTACACAATATCCCAAGGAAACCTTCTATGATTTCTTAACAGAGATTGAAAGTGCAAATGGTCGATTGATAAATCCACTGCCGGATGATGAGATATTGGAACTGCTTCTAGATAATATGAATCCCGCATTAAAGAGTGCCACGCAACATTTGCCAATCAACAACATCGCTTCATTAAGTAAGATTTGCGATAACTTTGAAAATTTATGGAATACTTCGGGTTTTGATCCACGTCGTCTTATTGAGACTCGCTCACGACGTCCTTCAGCAATTGCGCAACTCTCGGAGCAGCCGAATTTACCAACCAATTTTCCAAATAAACTTGCTAAAGACAAAGAAGGAGGTGAAGGGGAGTTCGATTTAAAGGAAACATCGTCGCAAGAGATCGGTGCGATTAACCGGCAAAATTTTGTAGTTTGCTGGAATTGCAAGGATATTGGCCACAAATTCTCCACATGTCAGATGAATAAAACTCACAATTTCTGCGAAGGGTGTGGTTTAGCGAACATTAATTTAAACGATTGCTTAAGGTGCAAAAAGAGACGTCTTCAGGGAAATTGGAAACCGAATGCGGCCTACACTGGGGAACCAAGTTCGGTAAAGATTCCGAGCCCCAGATCAACCAAGGAGAGTTAAACGAGTGTCTAGCGTTAACCAATAGCATAACTAAATCCAATAATATAACCAACGTCGTACCTACACCAAAACAACATCAGCTAAATCGCGTAAAGCATTATTGGAAATCACTAAAATCGTTTAAACATTTATGTGTTATATCTACCATTTCAGAATTTTTACCCAACGACCCACGGCCATATGCAAAGATTGTTATACTCGATAAAGTAAAATATGGATTACTTGACAGCGGTGCGAGTGTGAGCATATTAGGCAAGGGAAGCGAGGAATTTTTATCAAATCTAGGATCTCCGATAAGGAAATTAAACACGTACGTGCAAACCGCAGACGGAACCGCCAATGCTGTCACTGGATATGTTAAACTACCGGTAACTTATATGGGTAAAACGGAAACTATAAAATTCTGTGTTGTGCCCTCGTTGGAAACCGAAATTTATTTAGGAGTAGATTTTTGGAAAATTTTTAATGTTGCTCCGGATATCATAAGCGAAGTCAAAATTCTTGCTGAGAACACTGGGAACGGTACCAACAACCATAAATTAAGCCCGGAGAATGATAATATACTTCAAGAAATTATAAGGAGTTTTCCTTCTTTCGGAGAGCGAGGACTTGGAAGAACCCATCTTGTGATGCACCATATAGACGTAGGCACAGCTGACCCTATCAAGCAACGACACTATCCAGTATCGCCTGTGAAACAGGATTTGATCTACCAGGAGATCGATCGAATGATCAAACTTGGCGTGATTGAGGAGAGCAAAAGCTCATGGAGTTCTCCTGTGGTTTTAGTATCGAAGGCAAATGGGAAATCAAGATTGTGTTTGGACTCAAGGAAAATAAACGCGGTAACCAAAAAAGATGCCTATCCGCTCCCATTCATAGATGGATTGCTAGGAAGATTACAGGAAACCAAATATATCAGCAGCATCGACCTCAAGGACGCGTTCTGGCAGATACCTCTCTCCGAGAGCGCGAAAGAGATTACGGCCTTTACGGTTCCAGGTCGTCCTCTCTATCAGTTCTGCGTCATGCCGTTTGGGTTGTGTAATGCACCCCAAACCATGTGCAGACTGATGGATCGAGTGATACCGAACGAGCTCCGAGATAGGGTATTCGTCTATTTGGACGACCTCTTGATAATCTCAGCCGGTATCGACGAGCACCTGGAAATCTTAAGGGCCGTGGCACGTTTATTGTCCAATGCAGGGTTGACAATAAACGTAGAGAAAAGTCATTTCGTGCTCAAGGAGACAAGGTATCTGGGTTTTCTCGTTGGTGAACGTGGACTAAGAGCAGACCCATCTAAGATTGATGCTATTACTAATTTTCCAGCTCCAAAATCTGTCAAACAAACGAGACGACTGTTGGGAATGGCCGGATGGTACAGACGGTTTATATGTAATTACGCTGAAATTACGGCCCCGATTACCAATCTACTCAAGGAAGGAGTAAAATTTAAATGGTCCGATGAAGCGGAAGCGGCTTTCACGAAACTGAAGTGGTTACTAACGAATGCACCTGTATTACACAATCCAGACTTTACGAAGACCTTTTTCATCAGATGTGACGCCAGCACACAAGGCATCGGAAGTGTTTTATTTCAGAAAGACAGCGAGGACAATGAAAAACCAATAGCGTTTATGTCACAAAAATTAAATTCTGCTCAGCGCAACTATACAGTAACGGAATTGGAATGCCTAGCAGCCATAGTGAGCGTGAAAAAATTCCGACCGTATATCGATGGCTACAGATTCACAATAATAACGGATCACGCAAGCTTGAAATGGCTTATGTCGCAGAAAGAATTGTGTGGTCGTTTAGCAAGATGGAGTTTGAAACTGCAGGGTTTCGACTTTAACATCATACACCAGAAAGGGCGAGAAAATATCGTTCCAGATGCGTTGTCCCGGATATATTGCGATTCAGTGTTAGAAATTACGCAGGATTTAAAAATACACGACGAAAATGTGTTTGATAATTGGAAGACGCAAGACACATCTTTTATTAATCTATTTTCAGAGTTGCAACAGAATCCTCAATCATATCCAAATCTTCGGATAATGAAGAATCAAATTTTTATTCGAATTGAGCCAAAATCGAACGTTCAACTAACAGATGTACCGTGCTGGAAATTGTGGGTTCCAAGTGAATTTCGAGAGAAGTTGATAAGCAACGAACACAATGTACCAAATGGAGCACATGGAGGAACACGCAAAACTCTGGATCGGGTGAGGCGATTATATTATTGGCCCAAAATGGCTATAGAGGTGTACCAATATGTAACAAAGTGTGAAATTTGTAAGCAAACCAAAGCCACCAACCAATGCTTACGTCCACCTCTAGGGAAACAGACGATAACCGAAAGACCATGGCAAAAAATCTACATAGATTTGTTGGGACCTTACCCCAGAACTGCAACTGGTAAAACAACAATATTAATCGTCATGGACCATTTAACAAAATTTGTTTATCTAAAATCGCTAGCAAAGGCTTCTGCGACTAAAATTGTAGAGTTCCTGCGGAATGAGTTATTTCCGTTATTTAGCGTGCCTGAGACCATCCATTCCGACAATGGCCCGCAGTTCATCGGGAAGGAGTTCGCCGGATTACTGAATGAGTATGGAATTAATCACATTAAAACGGCCTATTATTCACCACAGAGCAACGCCTCCGAAAGGGTTAACCGGTCCATCGTTGCCGCTTTACGAGCGTACGTCAGTAAAAAACATTCAGCATGGGACAAATTTCTACCAGAGATTGGAAGCGCATTGAGAAATTCGATACATCAGTCAACTAACTATTCACCACATTTTCTAGTCTTTGGGTATCACAAAATTCTACACGCCAAAGATTACAAGCTCCTTCGCGATATTGAGGTATTGGACGAGAATAGTTTGGACTGGATGACAATTCCTGACAGACTAGCAATCGTGCATAGTGATGTCAAAGATAACCTTATCAAAGCATATAACAAATATTCGAAACAATATAACTTACGTACCAGAAGCCGAATTCTGGAAATCGGCCAGAAAGTTTTTGTTAAGCAACATCCACTAAGTGATGCGAGTAAACAATTTACTTCTAAATTCGCATTTCAATATCGAACTGCTTTCGTTAAGGAAAAACTTGGCGGACTTTATTATCGTCTAATAGATGAAAATCAAAAAGACTTGGGAACTTTCCACCTAATGGACATTAAAACCTAAAGTACCTTGCAATAATCGAATGTTCTAAAAATTTAGTGTGAATTTCTTTTCAGCTTCAAATTCCTTTATTTAATTAAATCGTAATTCGAATCTGCCCTGTAACGAACGCACTAAATTTGGCACTGTAAAATGTATGTGATCCATTTGATTTATTTCTTTAACTACTTACTCTTCGTTCATAAATTTCATAATCATCAATTTCATATTTAACAAAATTATATTGTATAAACCAAAAAATTTCAGACTAACCTACTTCTTACCTATTTAGATTTACCTACCTACCTGTAATTTTTTCTTTATAATGCATTAACAAGATAGATCAGAATGTTTTTTTTGCTTTCCAATGGACAAATGATTGTATTGGTGACGATTTTTTTTTGGAACGATTGGAAATAGGGGAAAAAGTGCGGGAATATGAACATAGCGAGGTGACAAGAAAGAATCGGGCGGATGAAAATGACATTCAAGTCGAGAATTGGGTACAAATAACATCAGACCCAAAAGTAATTATCTAAATGTTTTATTTTTGATTATTATTAAAAAGTAAATAAGTAAATATAAGAAAGTTATAAAGAGTTATTGTATACAGATAATAAAAATGTATTGAGACAAAATAAAAAGATTTTGAATAAAATTATATGAATGTACCAACATTTCAAAATTAATGTACATAGCTAATAAGCTTTTAGTGATTAATAATGTAATTCTAATAAATAAAATATAATTTAATAAACTTATTTGAACAATAATTGTTTTGAACGGTATGGTGTAAAATACTGTTGTTGGCAAAAGTATCTGTTAGTGTTAATTTTTTTTTTGTTGTTGTGAATCAAAGAAATAAAAATTATAATCAAATATATAGTTCAATAAAAAAATAAATAAAAAAAATAATAAATCATTAAAAGAAATAAACGAAAAGATTGCATGAAATTATCGATATTGACTTTCAATTTGTCTTGTTAAGACCAATGTTACACGAGTCAAATGCAGCCTATGCAATGTTAATGCTACGTCTGCTTTGTTGATGGCTGTTTAAAAAAAAATTACGGTGTTATCTACACATAACTCTGCGAAGTGGAAAACAAGATTCAATACCAAAACGACAACAAATATAGTCTCCAAGCTGTTGTTGTGTGCAATAGGAAAGGCGCTTCATCAATATTGTGCAGATACAAATTTTCACAGAGTGAACATTTGTCAGCTAATCCAATAACCGCTAAGCAACCAGTGGTAATAGACAAGGTCAAAGAAATCACGTGGTGTACCATCCGCATTGATTGGGCGATCATCATCAACTTTATTGCAGGGTCATTATCAGCTGTATTCATCATTACTATTGTTAAGTATTGGAATGCAATTTTTTTTTTATTTTTATTTTGTTCATTTCTAATAATTTTCCATAAACAAAGTGTAGCAAATATTTTGGTAAATATTTTTGGGTTGTTTCAAGTTCGGTTCCCAAATTATTATTATTTTTTTTATTTTTTCGGATTCACATGTTTCGTTACGAGGATTTTTTCTTGTCTTGAGTTGATACGTGAGTGAAATATGTGCTAAATAAGTCGGAAATTAGTGAGGGATAGTGATGTGCAGTGGGTGTGTTTAGTGCTTTTCATTATGAATTCTCTGGAGCCAAACGATTTTTTTTTAGTTTTGTTTTTGCACACTTTAAAATGGAACTTTTTGTAACATGGCTGCTGATAGCGGTGGATAAAAGGACCTCCCTATCCGACGGAGAGATACCCGGTAATATTGTGCGACCACCGTTTCAGCCGTTGACCAAGTCATGAGGTTACATGTTTTTTTTATTTTTCAATACTTTATTCATTTGCAATCCTAAATTAGATCGTTGTGGATGAAACCATCGTTCACCAATTATTGTGTTGTTTAAAAATAAAATAATAAAAATTTACAAGTGGCCCAGTAGTACGGCAATATAGTTTTTAGTAAAGTTTAGTTGTTGCTGGCTATAAGCTACCTGTTATATACTAGTGTAGTGAACCATACCGTTTATATTGGATTAAATAAATAATATTAATATTATTTATCGCTATTAAATAGGTAAAACACCATATTTTATTTTATGTTCTTACTACCATTTCTCATTCTTACGTTTATCATGTGTTTCTTTTGTAGTCGTATACAACGTTTTCGATAACGTTAGTTTAACACGCGGTTGTGATATCCCGGTGGCAATAAAATTCACCTACACCATCCATACGTTATACGTAGCCCGGAAAATAAATCAATAGCCGGAAAGCCAATAAGGCTAAAGGGAACACGAACCGCGTGTTTCATTTGCTTGTATAGACACAAATACCGTTTCTTTTGGTCGGAAAAAAAGACACCAGTGGCCATGATGTATGGGCCCATTCGAAGTAAAATTTGGATACTTTGTTTCATCCTTATCTACCACCCAGACTGGGGGAATTACGTGATTTGTTAAGGATTAAGAATTCATCTATTTAAATGTTTCTATTTTATTGTTTAATTCATCATAATTTATTATAATGGGCCCGATTCTGCAACGTTAAAATTCCTGTTATGTTATTTTATTTCCCCGCTTCCTATATGAATTTGTATTGAAAAAACAAAAATAACATAACATAACATAAAATTTTGGAAGGCAGAATCGGGCCTAATATCAAGTTTTTGTTCTTAAAGTAGCTTTTATCAGTGATTTCATAATTTTGTTTTAAATTGAATATTTAACTTGTGTAATTACTTCGGCTGTGGATATTAAAGTTAATCTCGCCGATTCAGAAGACTAAAATTAATTAGTCTATTTACGTACATTATGACCATTTTGGGTGAATACTTGAGCGCTCTGGTCTTCAATATAAAGTGATAAGTGATTTATGATTATTTTTTTTATTTTTTATTAATATCTACATACAATTACCGAATACACAACGCATAGTTATTCAATTTAATTTAGAGTTCATAATAAGCAGTTTCAGTTTTTTACGTGTTTTGTTTAAAATTCTTATTTATGAATAAATTCATATTTGACATAAGTCTGTGATAATGTATTAATGCTATTTATTATTTTTGGATTGAGAGTTGTGAGAAGATGACGTGATGACGATCGGTGCATAATTGGAAGCAATTTTCCGCATAGTTTTTTACCCTGCCCCAACTGATGTGCTTTATCCAGGTTGAAAAATAAATAGGGCGTATCTTCCCTAAACCCAAAATGATACTAGTTTACAACTGTTAATTTATTGTCTCCTGAAAAGTGAGTGAGAATGAGATAAGTGGTTTTGTTGAATTGCCACAGATTTGTTTACAGTATTGACGATTGTAAAAGTAGGCTAAGCGCCTCTCGCGGAATAAAAGATTATTAAAAAGAGGCAACATTTGAAGTTTGTGTTGTTGTTGGATTCGCATTTCGTAGTGTCTGTGTGTTATGTGAAACGTAAACAAAATATCAGTCTATTATTTTTATGAAATTAGGTAATTATTATTTTCTACTGATTAAAAATTAGTTTTATTATTATAGCTTTATTTTTAATAAAAACAAAAATAGTTTCACATTAATAAAATTGATGTTGTTTTATTAATTTTTATGTAAACATAACCTAATTTTTTTCTACATACAATTTTATTTATGTGATTCATTATTTTCATTTACATTTGATTTATTGTGTTATTAATTTTTTTAGGTCTGTGATATAATGTGCCATTGAAATAATAAATAATTAAATTATTGCTTAAACATATGTAAATAATATTCAAAGCTATGTAAATAATGTAAATATCTTAAGCTATGTAAATAATATTCAACAACCAAAATGATGGAAAACGCCAGTTATGAGGATCATCATGACGGTGATAAAAAAATAACAATATCGTTTTTGAATATTGTAAAATATTTTGGAGGATGCAAACGATCAATTCGTTGTGGAGAGCAAATTGTTGATGCTGGATGGGTGCATAAAATTGGAATTCCTTCCCCTCCGTCACGCGATCATATCATTGGATTTGTTATGCGTGCCACATCTATGCTGACAATTTCCCATGAGGAAAAGCTCAATAATATTAGGAAAGCTTGCTCTTCTTGGGTATGCATATGTTCATGCAAAGCAGGGGAAGGCAGGAAATGTAAACACATTGCAGCATGTCTACTTCACATATATAGGTATGCAATATTTTTAAATTAAAGTTTTTAATTTATTATTTTGTTGATGTTTTTGTTTATATTAATTAATATATCATTTATTGTAACCAGAAATCCAATTCTCCCTAGAATTAGTTGCACTGATACAAAAAAAAACTGGGGAAAAATCGGAAAAACTTTTGTTAAAAAATACAGTGCAGTTTGCGTCAGTAAGATGTGCCATACTCGGAGAAAAGCTTGTATGAGAAACGAATTTGTTTCGAAAGAAAAACAGAGAGAATACATGTTAAAACTTCTTGAAAGTAAAAAATATATATTTGAATTTATTATTAGTACTACATAAGGTATTATTAATTATCTTTTAAGTTTCACCGGATTCTGAGCTCTATAAGCTAATTCGAGGAAATAGAACAACCTGGAACACGACACGACACCAACAATATAGCAACAACATCGAAAGCAAGGCATTTTTTAAATTAATAATAGACCACGATGGACTTTTAAAATTTTTAGCATATATGTCATCTTTTTTTACACCCGAAATAAATAAAAATTTCGAAAAAATATCAAAAACTGTAGATGAATCTGTAAGGATTTGCAGTGTAACCGTATCACAGACCAGTGCGTACTGGCTAACAGAGCGAAAATTACGGATAACTGGCAGCATTTCTTATGCCTTATACACTTATTCATCGAATAAAAATCCTAACTGGGATAAAAAATTACACTCAATTTATTATGGATCCTTCAAAGGAAATGAAGCAACGCGGTATGGCCAGTATGCAGAACGTCTAGTAAAACTGGAAATTTCGAAATATTGCAGCCTTTTCGAAACAGGCTTGATGATCTCACCACATCTACCATTCCTAGCCTATAGTGCAGACGGAATTACATTTAACGGAGAAGAGTTGCGCTTACTGGAGATAAAATCACCTGTGCAAGGCCGTGAATTAGAGGTCCAATTTTTTTTAAGTGAATTAAAATATTTATATTTCAAAAACAACCGGTACTATTTATCTGAGAATCATCCATATTACGGCCAAATTCAATTAGGTTTGGCCATTACCAATCTAAAGAATTGTGATTTAGTCATTTTCTCCACAAAAAACAATGTTTTTGAAAAAATAGAAGTTCCTAGAAACGAGCATTTTATTGAAATCTATATTAATAAGCTAACGGAGATATATTTTACATGTCTTTGTGATGCCTTTTTCATTTCTGACACTCTCACCATATTTAGTTATTTTTTTTTTAACGACCATCTGTCATCCGTTCAGTCATTCTAGTTTGGTCACCGATATTATATTCCCCAGAGTAATACTCGCTTCTAGTTATTAAAACATTGTGTAATACAGAGCTACATAGTACAATTTTTTTCACCTTAGATTGGTGAAGATTAATTGGTTTCTGAAAAATTTGGAATCGATTGCTTAGCATTCCAAAAGCCCGCTGGATTGTTTGCCGAGCCCGACTTAAACGGAAGTTAAAAATTTTCTTATCGCCGTCCGTTGTTGTGAATTTATATGGCTTTATGAGGTTATCACATAACGGGAAGGCATTATCACCCAAAAACACATAGGGCAATAATCGCGAGTTCCCAATAATCTTCTTAGGTGGTAAATAATTCTCTGGCTGTTGCAGAATATAATTGAAATGAGAACGTTGTAACACTCGGAACATTTGAGCCGAATTGGAATTATGAAGTTTCCTCTTCACTTCTTTTGCGCAACAAAAACGAACCATTTCTCGATCGAATTGTGACGTGCGATGAAAAGTGGATTCTACACGATAACCGATGACTTTCAGCGCAGTGGTTGGACCGTGGCAAAGCCCCTAAACACTTCTCCAAACCTGAGCTGCATCAAAAAAAGACTATGGTGACTGTTTGGTGGTCGTCAGCCGGAATTATCCACTACAGCTTCTTGAATCCTGGCGAAAATTTCACAACAGAGAAATATTGTCAACAAATTGACAGAATGCATAAAGAACTAAAACGTCTGCGTCCAGCATTAGTCAATAGGAAGGGCCCAATTCTTCTGCACAATAATGCTCGACCACATGTTGCAAAACCGACGCTGCAGAAGTTGAACCAACTTGGCTACGAAGCTCTGCCTCATCCACCATACTTACCATACTCACCAACCGACTACCATTTTTTCAAGCATCTCGACCACTTCTTGTAAGGAAAAGTATTCAACGACCAAACAGCCGCAAAAAATGCCTTCGAAGAATTCTTTGCTTCCAGAACTTCAAAATTCTATGCTACTGGAATTAATAAACTTATATCTTGTTGGCAACAATGTGTAGATTCTAATGGTTCTTATTTCGATCAATAAAATTTATTCTAAACTGAGATATGTCGCTTTAAATAAAATGGATGAAAACCTGAATTAATTTCTGAACAACCTAATAGAATCATAACCTCCAAATTGTATGTATACAAAATTTTGATTATGAATTTTTTTATATTGATGTATACAAAATTTTGTAATAATTTATATTGTAAGTCATTACATTTAACAATTAAAATTAAGTTTAACACACCAAAATGAAAATTTAAACTTACGATTCTACAAAATTTCTAACCACGTCTCGTAATTGTAAAGCACAACAATTTAATTTAATATAAAAAATTATATATTTTAAATTATTAAAATTATATAACTCGTAATATTTCCAAATATTAAAATTAAATAATTATTATCAATGATTTGACTTTTATTTTATATTTCCCACTAGGTATATAGTTGTTTCTTAATTAACAGTCTACAGGAAAATAAAAATCATTTTACACATACATCGACAAGTAATGTAATGCAAAAATACACGTGAAAATAGGCCCAATGAGGTTTCTGCTTGGGTTTTTTGAGTTTGAGTTAGTGAATATAATTAATCTATTTGGCGAGAGTTGATTTTTTGTAATTCGGTCGTAGCTACCTGAAGAGTAGACCTTACTTTTCTGTAAAAAACCGAATTACGAACACAAAATCTCAAAGAGATTCATCGGCTCAAATGCTTCCACTTTGGCCTAATATAAACCCGAATGGGAAAATAAATTTACCTGGTTGAAAAACGTGAACGGTCAGGCATTTTGCAAGCTTTGTCAAAAAACTATGGTACTTCGACAAAACATAAACAAAAATTAATAATTTCCCAAGAAATGCAACAGTTGGATGTTTCCTTCTTAGGACAACAGTCAATGAAAAAAAAACAGGTAGAACTTATTTGCGTTTTGTACTGTATACAACATTGTCTACCTTTCAGAATTATGGAGTCTTTACCTAAGTTAATACAGACAATTTCGCCTCAATCAATTCAAGCGCAGCAAATAAAATGTGGCCGCACAAAATCAACGGAATATATTAATACGGTAATTGGTTCAATTGCTGCCGAAAAAATTTCTCAAATTCTTCGAGCACAACAATTTTCGGTCATTATTGATGAAACCAAAGACTTAACGTCCGAAAAATGTCTTGTTTTAATTTGTAGGTATTTTGACCTAAACAGGGGAAAAATCATTGATATTTTTTTGGACTGATTAAACTAGAAAGTTCTACAGCGTCGGATATTTTTGGAGCCATAAAAGATCATTTTTTTAAATTCAATGTTGATTTACGAAATATTATAGGTTTAGCCACTGATAATGCATCAGTCATGGCTGGAAACTTTCAAAGCGTGAAAGCTAAATTCCGAGATGTCAAAAATGATATTTTTTTTTTTTGGGCTGTACGTGCCATTCAATCGCACTCTGCATAAATTAAGCATTCAAACACTTTCCGGATTCATTTGAGAAAACTATCAAACATATATACAATCATTTCTCACATAGTCCAAAACGATTGAACGATTTTTCTGTTTTTCAAGCCGATTTTAATCTAAAAAACCATAAAATTTTACGATTGTGTAAAACTCGGTGGCTTTCATTAGAAGCAGTTGTGCAAAGAATTCTTGAACAATGGGAAGCTTTAAAACATTATTTTGTGTTTTATTGTTTTGAGGTTAAAGAAACTAAAGACCCAAATGCGCATAAAATTGTCGAGTTCCTAAGTACGAACAATTTTAAATTATATTTAGTCTTTTTATTATTTGTTTTAAAAAAGGTTAAGGCCCGAATCGATAGACCCAACTACAACTTTTAGTTGCAGTCACTCTTTTTTCGAAATTGATGTTCGAAAACGGTATTTTTAAACCAGAATAAAATAGCAAATTTAATCAGAAATCTAGTACAATTTTCAAATAATAAATTTTTCCAAATAAATTTTAACTTTTTCAACGCCAAAATCACAATAAAAATAATATTAATTGATTAATTATTGCTAAATAAAGGTATTTTGTTTATTATTATTTATTATGACCTAAAATAAATAAATTTACATCGAAATTAGAAATGATAAATTCGATTTTAAACGTCAATTATATTCACTGGTTGTAGTCGCCGATATCCACGACTACAACTTCAATCTACACTTTAATCTGTGATTTTATTGCGGTTTAAAAATACCAAAAGAGACAATTTAGTCGCAGTTGCGAATTAATTGTGGTTTGTCGATTTGGCCCTAATGTAGTTAATAAAATTTTACAATCGGAAAAACCTGAAATTCAAAACTTATATTCGACAATTAAAAACATTTTTTTGGATATCTTGAAACATTTAATTATTTTGGACACAATTAATGTTAATAAAGACGTTAAAAATGTTCATAATCGTCTGCGAGTTGAGTCTATGTTCTTTCCCTATCACGTCCAAGAACTGGAAGAATCATTTTCCGAACAGGACACACTAATAATTTCAACTACCAAACACAATTTTCATCCCAAGTTCATTCAACGGATATTCGAGAAAGCCATTTAACTTAGGGACTTTTTATTTCTATCGAACTTGATGTAAAAATTGCTTGTTATTTATATGGCCGATCCCAGGCATCGGTCATTTGATAATTTTTTTTTTCAAGTGCATATACTACGGACATTCGACAAAAACCATTTGACTTTGGGACTTTTAATTTTTGTTGAACGAATTTCTTAACCGGGACTTCATACAATATTTGATATAAATATTTCTTGTTATTTACATATATGACTTAAGGCTCAAACAGAATGTATCCGTTCCGCTCCGTCCGTTTTATTAGAACTGTCAATTTGTATTAAAAAACGGAAATGTGAACACAACGAACGGAGTGGAAGAAAACAGAACGGACACTAAACACAAATTTAAATTTATTCGGATGACATAACCTCAATCTATTATTTGACGTTTAATTAGAATCATCTGTTCAAAAGTTTTTGTACCAAAATAAAATTAATTGCTTAATTATACAAAAGATTCTACTGTTAAACATAAATAAATTAATACATATATTGTTTTAATGGATGAGGAATTTGTTGAAACTGTAAAATTACATTGCGAACCGTATGACAAGAAACACAAGGCTTATATGGACACAAATAAAAAAACTTACGTTTGGAAACAACTGAGTATAAAATTTAACATTGATGGTATGTACACTCGTGATTTGCTTAATAACATAATATTTATTGGTTTTATTACATATTTGTACCTACAGCAAAAAAAAAATGGAACTACATTCGGGATAAATACGTGCGGGAAAAAAGAAAAATGGAGCAATCCTCAGGAGCGCCAGGAACAGGTTACAAAACCCAGTGGGAATTCTATAGTAATTTAGGGTTTTTAGACGACAGCATCAAGCCACAAAAGTACATTATATAGATATTAGCCTTTATCCTATCAATATATATCTTTATCGGCAAAGGCGAGCAATTTGTAATATGAATTTCGTTTTTTATTGTTTTTTTAAGAATGGTGGAAAATACACCCTGCTTGTATAATTCGGTTACACAAATTAATTGTTCTGATGAGGAATTAGAGAATGAAAGTGACAAGTCATCTGTTACGCTAATAATAACACACGCTAATAACTCAAAATATTTATCACTCTCGAATTGAAATTATTCCAAGAAATGTCAAAGCAAAATTATGATGATGCAGTTGGACAAACGGAACGGATGTATTGTGTTTTAGAAAATGGACAAAGCGGACGGATTAAAAACGGACGGAATGGAAAGGATACATTCTGGTTGTACCTTAATTTTAAGGACCGGCCATATGATAATTTTTACACCAAGTGGTGGTACCAATATACATGCGAGATAAATCATTTGACTTTGGAACATTTGATTAGAGATGCGCGTGTCTGCGTCACAAATTGCTTGCAACGCCACAGAAACCTGAAGAATTCTCGATTCGTGTACGAAGATATTGTTTGAATAAAATATGAAATGTACTTAAAACACTAAATTCCCCTAAAGTATAATACATAGCTTTATGCTGCAGTTTAGTATTATTTTAGTAACTACGGACGCAGCATACACAAATAAGTAATTAATAAAATCGAACTAAAACAATTTTTGTAAAACTTAGTAATTATTTCATAGGAATCTACCCCAAGTAAATTATGAAAATATTTGTTCGTCTAATTTGATTGGGGTTGCAAATATTTTAGTTATTTTGCCTCAAGAAAAAAATATATATCAGATAATTAACATTTATCCAAAAAAAGCCGTATTGAAAATAATTTCATAATCGGATCAGAGAACATTACACTACACATATGTTTACAAAGTAAGCTAAATAAGTACAAATGCCGACCATAATTGAAAAAAAGAACTGTGAGACGTAATATTTCAAGCATTGCGTATGCACATGTTCTTACAAGCAAACCCTGCATAAAATCTTATTGTTAAACAAAAAAAAAATACAAATAAATAATGTACCTACTACAAAATATAAAAAATAATACATCATTTCCACTTTGAAACTTTGACATTTATGCCTCTTTTTTCCTCGATATTGGAAATGTAAATTCATGTCCCCGAAATACAATTTAAAATAAAAATTGATTTTTTTTTTAGTTAAAAACAATCATTTTGTATTTTAAAATTTATATTTTTCATAAAACTAAAATAATTCAAAACTGGTAAATAAAAAAAGTTTCATATCATGAAAATGAAAAATACATAATGCAACACATTTTCATTTATATGTATGTATACACATTACATACATATGTATAAACTTTATTTCCATTTTAAATTATCCAACAATAGTTGCTCAATTTTTTATATTTGTTTTCGTTTTGTTATGCGACAGCTAATATAAACCAACCAAAAAAATAAAATTTCAATTTATTTTTGCCAATTCAGCGTCAGCGAGAAGCTTATGTATTTCCAAAACTTTATTTTTTTATTTTATTGAATTTTGTTTTAACTTCACAGGAATACATAAAAAATAATTTTGCTACATTTTTTTTTTATGTTTTGAAAATATGTAACGAACACAATGTACAACAATGCCATCATCATCCCTTATACGGATGTGTAGTGTGACGCCTAAAAAAAAATGTGAAAATGCAATTAATAAATCAAACAACCTTTAAAAATAAAAGTTTTCCACTTTTCATTTGTTTTTGTGTTTCTGTGATTTAGGATTGTTTTTATTTAATCATTTTTGTTTTGGGGATTTACGGGGTTTCGTTAGATTTAGGTATGTGGTATACATTATATATACTGTACATTTGGTAGCATGTATGGTTAAAACTAACGGTGCTATTCCACGGTAATATTTTACTGACTAGTAAAATACGCCAAAAAGAGAAAAAAAATCAAACACCATATAATAGACAAAGACACAGGGTTTTTTTTTTTATAGCAAAAATTTTAAGGGGAATTTTGACAGTAATTCTAAAAAAACAAAATTATTCCTTGTTATCAAAATTGTCAATTTTTAAAACAGTCAAGTGAAAATTAAGACTACAATATGGCTGATAGCGTTAATGTGTAATTGTTTTTGGATCCATTGAACATCATATTCAGTAGTGACGATGAAAAATATGTTCAAATTAAATTTAATCCAAAATAGAAAAACGCGAAAAAAAAGTAAATTCTGGGTACGGCCGTATTATTTGGAGCGAACTCAATCTGGCGCTTTTAACAGCATTTTAAGTGAGCTATGAATTTCACTCAATTTGATGAATTGCTGTTAATGGTCGGGCCATTAATTGAAAAAGAGACTGTAGTTAGAGAACCTTTGAGCCCCAGTTTAAGATTGGCGGTGACACTACGGTAAGCATTATTTGAAATATAATATATAATTAGAAATTTTTATGTATACATAATATATATTGTACATTATTATTATTATTATTAGTTGAGGGCCATGTGGGCGTTCAAGCCACCCCGCACTGCGACCTAAAAGATCTTTTGTGCATGGACCCTACTTAATGAGCCGTCCAGTCAATATTCAGGCCTTAATGAACCTGACAATACTGCCGGCCGGTATATGATGCATACTATCCGGGCTCATTACTCTCCCTCCTAGATGCTGTAACCTTTTGCAGAAAATGGCTGGGCAATGGCACAGAACATGTTCCACATCTATCCGTCGAACTTAGGCCCATTTTTTTAAGGTGATACCTTAAGGGGACGTGACCTGTGAGGAAGCCGGTAAGCAGCCTCAACTCAGGTTTCCTAAGTACAAGACATTCCTTGGCCCTGGCCGACGAAGGTGAAATAAATTCCTTCGCCTGTCGCAAACCTGGAATTCCGCGCCAGTAAGAGGACTTTTGCACATCCTCCCAGCGTTTAACCGCTGCCCTAAGGTGCCCCTTAGAGACGCCGCAGAAGGGCTCTGGTCCAATTAATGGAAAGGCAGATCACTCGCGGGCGAGGCTATCAGCTGCCTCGTTTCCCACAATTCCAGTGTGACCTGCCACCCAAACAAGTGTTACCTTATTTGAGCTTGCCAGCAACTTAATAACCTTTAGACAACCCCATACCAGCCTTGACTCAATGGTAAAAGACCTAAGAGCCTTTAGGGCCGATTGGCTGTCTGATACGATATAAACCTGTACGTCGTTTAGGCCTTTTGATATGCCTATCCTAGCACAAAGTTCTATAGCATGCACTTCTGCTTGAAAGACGGTTGCAGTGGTACCCAAGGACTTCGAGAGTGATATTCCACTCCCGTGTATTCCTACCCCCGCCCCATCTTCCGTTTTTGATCCATCTGTAAACCACACCAATGACCCTCGCTCAAAGGATGGTCCCCCTGTACTCCACTCCTCCCGGTCAGGTAACCTAACACAAAAGGGTTTGTGGAAATCCAGTTGGGCTGGCATACAGTCGGAAGGCATTCCTATAGTGGGGTCTGTCTGAAACTCCTTAAGGATTTCCAGATGTCCCACCATATTGCCTGGTTTGATGTTACCCTCCGCCTGCATCTTAAGGGCCATAGTAGCAGCATCCTTCTTTACATGCAGATGCAATGGAGTTAGTCCTAGGAGTGTTGACATGTTTTCATTGAGCCCGTAACCCCAATGCAGGCCATACGCTGAACCTTATTCAATAAAGTTTGCGCTGTCCTTTGTTCAGTTTTAGGCCACCACACTAGCGATGCGTAAGTGATCATAGGCCTAATGATTGTTAGAAATGACCAGTAGATCATTTTTGGTTGTAGTCCCCAAGTACGTCCATAGAGTCTCTAACAGGCCCAAAAAGCCATTGTGGCTCTATTTTGAATTTTTTGTAAGTTCCCAGTTCAGTTTATGATCCAGGATAACCCCTAGATATTTAATCTCTTTGGAAAAGGCAACAATAGTACCGTTTAACGAGGGAGCTGCAAGCGAGAGCTTTCTCCTCCTCGTAAAAGGGACAATGACAGTTTTGTTTGGATTGACACTAAGTCCTTCCTTGTCGCACCACTGCCATATCAAGTTGAGTGCATTTTGCATGAGATCAGAGATGATCTCATCAAGCCTGCCTCTAATCACGATAGCCACGTCATCCGCATAGCCCTGGACATCAAACCCATGGCTATTCAGGAGGACCAGTAGTCTATCAATAACCAATGACCATAAAAGAGGAGACAGTACACTTCCTTGGGGACAGCCCTTTACGGCCCTGATGGTTACTGACTCGCCACCTAATGTGGCTGTAATATCGCGACATTTCAGCATGGAGCGGATCCACCTAGTTGTAGAAGGCGGAACCCCTTTCTCCATAGCTGCCCTCTCTATTGAACCATAGGAGGTGTTGTCAAAAGCCCCCTCAATGTCCACAAAGGCACACAGGGCAATTTCCTTAAAAGCCACCGCTCTTTCAATCTTCGTGACTAGACCACTAAGAGCCATCACAGTGGATTTTCTAGCTTGATAAGCAAACTGGTTCCGATGCAGTGGGTTATTTACAAGGATTTCATTTCTTATTTGATTATCCAGGATTTTTTCCATCGTCTTCAATAGAAACGATGTGAGGCTAATTGGCCGATAAGCCTTGGGCTGGGTGTCCAGACGACCCCCTCCCTTTGGTATAAAGACCACATTTACTTTCCTCCATAGTTTCGGAATATAGTTAAAAGCATAACTTGCCCGAAACAACTGGACCAAGCTGGGGAGTATTTCCTCAATACCTTTTTGAAGTAAAGCCGGAAAGATACCATCCCCTCCAGCAGATTTGAACGGTTTGAAAGAGCCAATAGCCCATCTCACCTTGCTGGGTGTGAACATTTTTCCAGAGAGGCTCCAGATCCTACTGTGGGGTGAATAGGCTACCTCACTTGAAGGGTCATGCGGGTCCTCCTGGGTACCTACCACTATTGAGTCCGGAAAGTGGGTACCTAATAGTAACTCCAGGGTTTCCTTCCGGTTTTCAGTGAACTTCCCGTTTTACTTCTGAAGAAGCCCCAAACTATTTGAGTGATCCCTAGAAAGGACTTTCTGGAGACGAGCTGCAGAGGGTAATTCAATGATTCCCTCACAGAAGTTTCTCCAGGTAGCCCTTTTGGATCTTCTTAATTCCAGATTATATTCCGTTAAGGCCATCCTATACTCGCCCCATTCCCCGGTGCGTTTAGCCTTATTGAATAACCTTCTCGATTTTTTCCTCAGCTTGCTCAGCGCCCCGTTCCACCAAGGGACCAACTTAGTGAACTCTCTTCGCTTAACTGGGCAGCTGTTTTCGTAAGCCGAGTGTATAGAATTATGCAGCTGGTTTGAACAGAATTCCAAGCCCTCTGGAGACTATGTTTCCCATTACCGAGGGCATTTCTGATTCGAGTGAAAATCTATAAGAGTCCCAATCGGTCAGTTTTGGAATTCTTATCTCCTGCCGCTGCATGGCCTCGGCCGCCAAATCGAATCTGATGTGCAAGTGATCCGATAAGGAGGCCTCTTCAGACACATGCCAATTTTTAACAAAATGACTAAAATGCGGACTAGCGAGGGTCAAATCTAGGACCTCCTGCCTAATCGCATTTATGAAAGTAGGTTTCCTCCCCTATTGACAATATCTACATTATTAGTAATTATATACTCAAAAAGGTACTCACCCCTATTATTGATGTTCGTGCTGCCCCACACCGTGTGGTGCGCATTTGCATCGCATCCTATTAGGTAAGCCAGCCCATTGCGCTGGCAATGAGCTACGAGCCGCCTAACTTCGAGAGGAGGTATCATTTCCGAGTCTCCAGGAAAGTAGGCGGATGCCATTATAGCCTCCTGTTTCCCTCTTTCACCCAGAACCTCCACCATTACCGCCACTAAGTCCCTGGAGATGAACTCTGAAATGGGAATAAAATTAATTTGCGAGCTGGCCAAAATGGCCGCCCTTGGACTCTCAGTTCCATTACAATAAATCAACTTACCCATTTGTTTTGGTATACCTTTAATTTGGTTACCTATTACCCATGGCTCCTGTATTAGAGCCATGCCAATTTTCTGGCAGATAAACCTACGACAAAGGACGTCCGAAGACGCCTTTGCATGATGCAGGTTTATCTGTAGGCAGGTTATGTGTGTCATCACTCTAGCGACGTCTGCTGAAGGCCTTGATTAGCCTCCATTGCCAGATGGCGAATCGGTATCCTTCATCTTACTGCTGCTGTCTACAGCTGACTGAGAGCCACCAGGCCTCACAAGCGGCTTGCGCGGGGTGACCCCTCGCGGGACCATTCCCCGTACAACCGCTGACGCCTTCCTCTCTCTTTCCCTCCTTCTCCTCGCCTGTCTCCTGGAAAGGGCCGCCACACCAGTGGTTTTAACCACAGGTGAGGCCACGATAGCCGCCACAGGTGCGGCCACGATCGCCTTCACAGGTGCAGTCACGATAGCCTCCACAGGATTGGCCACTTGGGGCCCGCCCCTGGAACCTGGCTTTCCACCACCCTGGCCCCCCTTGGGGTGTAGTTGGACAATCCCAAACTTAAAATTGATTTTAAAATCAATTTGCTTGAGCTTCTGAACCGAAGAGTGGCCCATGGAGAAGGTGCAAAAAGCTGAAGTGCCCTTCGCCTCTCTCCTGACCACTCTCCAGTCGATCGCCTGCATGCCCTCGTTTTGGCTTCTGATAAAACCCAGAAGCTTATCCGTGGGCAATTCGGCACTGTTTGGGAAGGTACCAAACACGATCCTAGCTCGATGGCTTAATAGCGCCTAATTCCATGGTTTAATAGCTCCTATGGTCTCCCTGAGCCACTGTACAGTGGCCCGGTCGGCACAGGTCACTACCAGCCAACCAAGCCGAAGCTGACTGCCAAGGAACTTAGCCGTCGTAGGAGCGCTAGTCTCCTTCCGTGACCGCACCGCCAGAAGCCTTGTCTCACTACCGGGCGCTTTGCCCTCAGCCAGAAGCTTCCTGTACCGCTTTCTCGCAGCCCCACACATTTTCACAGGAGGAGCCGCGGCAGGTTTGTTGATGTCAACCTGACCCTTCCGACACTCCCCGACGTCCGCACTTTCCCCTGTTTTCACAGAGGAGATCCCCCCACCTACGGGGGCCAGTCCCTCATCTCCTGAGGTTTCCATATCGGAATTGAGAACTAAGTTCTCAAACTCCGAACGGATTTCTCCATTCGATGGGCCACCCATTGAAGATTCCACAGCGGAAAGAGGACCGAATCCCTCGAAAGCCACCGCAGAATCCTCGCTGGTCCGTGACGCTTTAGGAGCGTTACCATCCTTATTATTTTTATTTTTGTTAGGCATTTTATTCCCACGAGTATTTGGGAAATGAAGGTCACCTGTGTGGCACCCAGCTACCACAGGAAGGCTAAATAAAATTGGAGGGCGCCTGGTATCCAGAGTCCGCATATTTGGGACTGATTAACCTATCAGTCATTCATCCATCGGCATATGCGGTTCCACCTTAGATTATGTTTTTTTGTTAAGGTTTTCTCCTTTAGCGCCGTACTTTGGCCTGAGTCAACTAGAACAACTGTAATAGAAGACATCAGTTACCGATGATTGCCACGTGGAGGCAGTACGTACACTTGCGAATTGTGGCAAGGTTACCCCTACCACAATCGTACTAATCCAGCCAGCTGCCTGAAACATGACCAGAACAGCTCACGTGATGAGCACCCTACTGAAGGTTACGGAGCTGATCTAATCAGCTGATCCCCCCACCAGCAGACGCCAAATCGTCATATAATGTACATACATAAATGCATAAGTATATTATGTATTGTGAAAGTAAATAATTTGAAATGCTTTAGGTACCTTGCAACGGGTGAATCCCAAACCAGCATCGGAATTGCCTATAAATGCTCTTAAACAAGCATTCATAGAATTGTGAGCAAAACTACTAAATCCATAACAGCGGTACTTAAAGGTAACGTATTTCCCAAAATATCCACGAAATATTTCGATACGGTGGCATCTGGTTTTAAGGAGATGTGGAATTTCCCTCATTGCATAGGAGCAATCGACGGAAAACACGTCGCTATTCAAGTAAGACAATTAAACATTTTAAATTACAATTAAATATAATTTTATATTATATTTTAAGCCCCCAAAAAATCTGGATCGGAGTTTTACAACTATAAAAAAACTTCATCCATTGTACTAATGGCAATATGCGACCATAACTACAATTTTATTTGGTGTGATGTTGGGACTGCCGGACGCCAGAGTGATGGAGGAATTTTTCGAGAAACTAATTTCGGCACTCTCCCGTAAGTGAATACAGTATAAACCGGGAATACATTCCACACAAGCTGAAAGCCCCCAATTTGTAACAGACTTTCTTATTATTTTCTTATTGTCTTTTTTAGGATACCTGAGCCAAGAAATATCAGCGATACATTCACTACTGTGCCTTACGTTTTCGTGGCCGATGATGCCTTTGCGATGACCGAGAATATGCTTAAGCCGTTCACCACCATTCAAAATGAGAAGCATACAATTTTTAATTATGGCTTAGTCGGGCTCGCCGAACGATAGAAAATTGTTTCGGCATTCTTTCAGCTAGATGGAGAATATTCCGAATAACAATTTTAGCGGATGTTACTTTGGTACACAATTGGCTAAAACAAAAAGATTCTGGTTATGTAACCCCAGATCTCATAGATCATGACCTAAGCAGAGTTGTAATTTCAAGTAAATATTTAATTCACATACTGTAAGCGTAAAATTGTTTAAAATATAACACCATTAACCTATAGTTTAAGGCACATCGAAGATTAATTCCACCAACTTCACCCTACTTCAGTCAATGAATAGAAACTCAATTCGGTCAACCAATTCGGCAAAATTGACTCGGGAGAGATATGCTAACTATTTTTCTGCAGAGGGGTAGGTAGCGTGGCAGCTTACTAAAATCTAAATATAACCAAATTTATCCTGCCGTAAATAGAAGCGGAGTTATGAAGAGTTGAAAGTCGCGGAGGTAGAAGATGCAGGGTTAAAATATGCAGAGTTAATAGATGCTAAGTTATGGGGAGTTTTACGTTCTGTTTTACGTAACAATCTCTTCAATAAAAACATTAAATTCAATAAATAATCTTTTATTATAAGCAATGTGTTTACAATCAATATAAAAAAAATATTCAGTATACAAATAAATAATACTAATAGTTCAGTCTTTTATTTTATAATATAGTATAAAATTATAATTCATTGTAATCATGTTCAATAAAAAAATAATAAGTTATGTACATATTTTGGCTTAAGCTGCGCCAGAAGCCCATCAACCTCGACATCTGTTGAGTTTGTGGAAGGAGCAATAACAGCTGTTGGAGGGGCAGGCTGTCGCGTTTTCTCTACAGCTTCCACGTAGCGCTTTTTTATTATTATAGATTCCTCTAAGTAGGAATCAATTGGTGTTGCCGTTCCTTGTAAAAAAAAGAATAAAAAATATTAATAACCGTATTTTGAATTCTCAATTTTATTTTATATTTTGAAAACTAGAAAACTGAAATTCGGAACTTGCAAATAATTTTGGTGATGAAAGAGAACCTTGAACAAGAGCTACTCTACGCAATCGGCCTCAACAAGGATCAAAAATGCGTCTAATATTTTTGTTCAAGACAACAGCCCTCTATCATTTCCCAAATTATTTGCATTTGGTACTGATTTATTTTATATAATGCAATATTATCTACACTTACTCTTTCTTCTGCTGCTTAATAATGGCTTAAGTCCTCCACTATCCTCACCAGAGCTCTCCACAAGAACTCCACCTAGTTCTATTGATCTAAAAGAATAAAACTAATGCTTGATTAATTTATAAGAGTTTTTTTATCTCTTAAGACATTTTTTTATTCACAATAATTTTGTAATTTTCAACCCTGCAGGAGTCATTATTAAGGACGGCAAAGCTGGAAATTTGTAAACGGCAAATTTGGAAAATTACAAAATTATTGCGAATGAATAAATGCCTTGAAAGCTTGAAACTCCTAAAATTAAAAAAAAAGACATTCAAAAATTAAAGATTAAGATTAATTTATAGTTTTAACTATTTATAGTTATTAATTTATAGTTTAATCTACCTTCTTGGCTCTGTAGTATCGTCTAAGAACGAAAGTATGCGAGCGTATTTATAAGGCTTCTTCGCTACACCTTTTGATTCACTTGGAGCATTTTTTTTTGAACCGAACGTATGTTGCCTTTGCGGTGTCCCACTGTTTTCTACAATAGGCTATAATAGTAGGGTTGACTTCAAAATCTGTAACAATAAATAAATTGGAAAATTTTTCTATAAAATACAAAGCAATACAAATCATAACTAGATTCTCGGGTAACTTCTTCCCACAATGTTATCCTGACATTCTTGTCTCTATACTTTCCATCACGGATGTTCCAAATGGCCGGTCTGACCATGACAGCGTCAATTATTATTTCTGAAATGTGAAATTTATTAATTACAATATACACAAAATATTAGAAGAAATTGGATTATACCGAGATTGTGTTCTTCCTGAACTGGAGTGGGAGTAATTGGTGTTGATGAACTTGATCCGCAGCTAATATCAAGCTCATCATCTCCAAAATGAGTATAATAATTTGATAATATTGTGTCACAGCTTTCACTATTATTATCAATAGACATGTCTGCTGCGTCCACCAAACGTACGTCTGACAATATTGTTATTTTTTTGCTACCTGAAATTAAAAAATATCCCATTTGTATCAAATTACAACATTACATTTATATAGCAAGTAGATATCACTAAAAAAAATGACACCTCACAAACTCACCATAATCCATTTTCTTGTTCTTAATAAAATCAAACTGGAATTTAAGAGAGGCAATCGTATTTCATTAGTTTCGAAGTATGTATAAATATTATGATATAAAGACATTTCCCCATGCACAAACGGTAAACCGGAATTTTTAAACCGTCATATCCAATTCTTGACAAAATTGGTTGATTTTCAATATCAAAACTATTAACAAATAGTTCGAATCTATAAGTTCCACCTGATCCTAAGAAAATTTTATTTTAAAAAAAACCCCAATTTTATATTTTGTCGGACGGACTTTTGCTTGACACCTAAACCACGAAGATTACCAAACACCGATACAAATTTTCCTTGTTTTTTGATAGGAGACTCTGCGTTCTCATTAAAATCTAATTTAATAAGGCCATACCCTGAACGCCTCCTTCCAAAAGATAAGGAGTTGTTTAACACGAGACGGGCGCTACTACGACTAAGCCTAAAAAAAATACTCATTTAGTTGAAAAAAATATCTTGTTTTATTTTTGGGTGAACAACGAGAAATTGAAATTGTAAACATTTTTTTCTTTTCCGGGTGTGTCTATTGTTCTTTTTTTTACCGCTTTTAGCAGTCGCAGTACATTTGTGGGATTTGCATAATTTCAAAGTCTTGAATAAACATTTCCATTTATTGCAATACATTCCCATTACTTTATTATGCCTGTCTTTTAGCTACTATAATTACAGAGGTTATACACATAAACCCTGTAAACGGATACTTAATAAAATAGGTGCTCCCTTGATCAATGGTGATATCCATTCTTGTCCCCGCGGTGTAGATGTAAAAAATTAAAAAATAAATTTAGAAGTGATACGTTTCGACGGGAAGATACATTTTTATTAAACGTCGTTTAAACGTCAAACGGACTGGGGCAACACAAAAGGGTACTAGATTTGTTGATATTTTTACATTTTTTATCAATAAGCGCAGGAAAATTGTGGAGACGAGAATTGTTTTCCCCTAAACACAGTGCATTCGAAAAGACAAAAAATTGCATTGTACAGTAAAAACTGTCTGAGCCTTTGAATATTTGAAATACGCAATGAGCCAAAGCTTCATTCTCAGTCATACCTTGATTAATAAAATCTTCCAGAAGATTGTTCTTAAAATGATTAAAAAGTTGAATAGTAGTATAGTTAAAACGAATAATGCTCGCAACGATTTTGGCAAAAATATGAGTGTTAGCTTCTGATAAGCAATTATGCCACTCAACGCTATCATTAATTAGGCCTCGTGCCTTAGCTGCTTCTTTAAACGTTGGGAATACACAATTATTAAAAGGTTTTAAAGTATCGAAAGATGTAGCCTCAGAGCCCTTCAGTTTAAGAAGTAGTAGCCGTAAATGATACAACTCAACATTTGTTGGAGAAACTGAAATGATTCTACCGATAGTTTTCTCCCCAAAGTGTGAATTTGGAGAGCGTTTTTGCCATTTATTGTTTTTATATACATAATGTATCGGAATATCTTGATACAACATGTTATGAGCAAAACGGTCTGTAGAATTTAATTGCAAATTGCAAGTTTCCGGTGAAAACTAAGGTTCTCGGGAGCAAGAGTGAAAATTGAAAACGCTTTCGGTATTTTAACGACCAAATTTCGAGTCCTGACGAATTCTTTAAATGTGTTTGCCGAAAACGCCGAAAAAATTGTTAAAGCCACTTTGGTCCTACATAACTTTATTAAAATGCACGATTCGGCCAACTATGCACCAAATAATTTTGTGGCTTATTTCAATGAAGACGATGAGCTGGTTCAAGGAAATTGGCGCCGCGAAGTCGATCCCTTACCTGAACACAGATTTTTCACAAGATTTAATTCAGCAAGGAATGCTTTCTCTATCAGAGACAGTTTGAAGATTATTTGAATAATAATTTTTATCGAAAATGTTTATTTTATTTTTTTTATACAATATCTCGTTAATAACGGTGATTATGCCAAGTTGCATTCTCCAAAATTCAGCTGGTGAAATGCTGGCTTCCTTAACTTGCTTTGATATTGCATCAAAAAATAACGTAACCGGCGTCGTTGCGGTTTCCTCATAGCGCCCAAAGGATTGTTTTGCAATTTCTAGTGGCTCCTTCATTTGTTTATCCGCCGAGTCAATTTTTAGGAATGCATCACATCTTGGTGTGTTTTTTCGTTTTTTTTAAATCGTAATCGACGATGACGATGGGGTGTTACTGTCAAAATCCAACATCCCCTCAAAACTTGTTGCTTTTCTGCCTGATGTACTTGGTGTTGACGGTGGATCCAACCTGGCCTCATCACATGTTTTGTGGTTCACCGACGTACTCTGCGATGACGAAGAAGTATTGTCCTAGCTTTCGTAGCTTGGTATCAACGTTCGCCGTGATGATTTGCTTACGTTAAGGCCCGGTGCAACTTCCATACAGATGTTACTCCACTCTTAGTCGTCAAAATAGTTTATCAAATTATTTGTCTGGATCTTAACTACATGTAGCTCGGGGTATTCTATAATTTCCGTTTTCCTCGGGTAATTGCCAGTTGTTCTATAAAAACAAATTGGCAAATAGGTTGGGTATTTGGTTTAATAAATAACACTACCCTGCAAAATTTTAAAAATTTGGTGCCACTTGACAATGAATAGTTGTTTCCGAAGTAATATTTTACGCTGAATCCGAATCTGGGCTCAGAGTTGCTCTACCACGTCAGGTTTATGAGATATTCTAACTTAAAAGTGCAAAAAACACTGTTTTTGACATATTTGAGGTAATCTAGCACCACGATTTTTTTTCTTCAAAAGTTCATGTGTGGGTTCTTATAGCACAAGTCTTCTTCTTTCAAATGCCTTTGAGTTTGCTCAAATATGTTTTTTTTTCGCCAAGATATCGCATTTTCAAAATTGCATGTTCGTGAATTTGCCGGTATACTGTATAATACCCTACCTTTTATACCTGCGGTATATATGCACTTTTAGGTTAGAATATCTCATAAACCTGACGTGATATAGCAATTCTGAACCCAGATTCGGATTCAGCGTAAAAAATTACTTCGGAAACAACTATTCGTTGTCAAGTGGCACCAAAATTTTTAAAATTTTGCAAGGTAGTGTTTTTATACAGAAAAATTCACGAATATGCAAATTTTGAAATGCGATATCTCGGCGAAAAAAAAAATATTTGAGCAAATTCCACGGCATTTGAAAGAGGAAGACTTGCACAATAAGATCCCATACATGGCTTTTATAAAAAAGTAAAAACTGCATTGCTACATAACCTCAAATATGTCAAAAAACAGTGTTTTTTGCACTTTTAGCTTAGAATATCTCAAAACCCTGACGTGATAGAGCAATTTTGAGCCCGGATTCAGATACAGCGTGAAAAATTACTTCGGAAACAACTATTCATTGTCCAGGGGCAAAATTTTGCAGGGTAGTGTAATTAGTATACGTTTACCTTTCGTTTGACGTATCCACATCCACTAAAAACAATAGTGAGTCAAACCACTTCCATTTTTTAGAAGGGCTGAGTGCCTTGTCGCCCGAAGCACTACTCTTTAAAATATTGAGCTCTTTTTGAAATTTGTCTCTTAAATTTCTCCACCTCATTTTCAGTTTTTCCACTACAAAATTAAATAATTTCATAACATACATTTTATACGATTCTGTAATTTAATTTAATATGGTTTTTGTCTCGTAAATACATGTTTTTATAATTGTGATGTTTTTTGTTAAAAATAAATTCATTTTTTTGAACGAATTCAATTAACGCTCCTTCCATTTTGAAGTTTGAAAAGTGTCAAAAAGTAAAATTCTACAGTGAAGTTAGCATAAATTTCATTTTTTTTTTTTTTTTTTTGTTATTAACACTGCTGCCGTGCGTTTATTTAGAAATGAGACAATTTGCGGAAAAACGCCTACTATGAGGAATACATGTATGTATTTCAATTCATTGAAAGTAGTGTGCTCTAATTTAAACGCAAGCGTTTTTCCGCACGTTTGTTTTCAGCATACATAATGGTTGGCTGTGTGAATTTTTTTGTTATTTTGACTATTAATTTGGTAATTAAAAGTAAAAAAATATTTATTAAATACGCTAAATGTAAACAAATACACATACCAATATTTTAATTGCGAAAAAAAATGTATTTCACCACAAAAAATTCAAAACTCTACCAGCCTTTGAAAACCAATCGAATTCCAAACATTGAATTCCATGGTCATTTTATTTGACCAAAATTGAATTCCAATTTCAATTCCAATTCCTTGGTCAAATAAAATACGAGTAATGTAAATTTGATCATTTTGACTTAAATATTTATGAACTAAAATTCACTCGAATTGAATATATTATTCGATAATTTGCGCCCTCAATATGTTTAGAATTAATGATTGAAAAATCATAGAAGAAAATCTCTCTACTTTCAGGTAGGATGAGAAAAGGAAACCGCCATTTTTCACTACTTATACAATCAAACAATAAAATTTTTGTGTATACCCAAAACCAACACAAATAAATATTTTTGGTGGTTTTGGTATACAGTAAAACACATTTAAAACAAATCAGGACTGCCTTGATTTTTGCGCAAACACCGCATGTCAAGTAAACTGGAAGACAACCGCAGTAGATTTCGTTTATAGCGATTACAAATATAACGACATTCCGGATATAACGACGGAATTTTACGGCCCTTGTGTTCGTTACAGCGTTGGTGAAATCTACCGTATCTATACCGACATTCGGATATAACGACGGAATTTTTTCGATCCCTTGGTGGTCGTTATAGGTGAAAACTACTGTAATAATAATGTAATAAAGTAATATTCTAATTCTGGTTGGCTTATGTATTATATTTTTGTGGATAGGACAGGGACAAAATCTCGAGAATCAAAATCTCGAGTTTATAAAATCCCGAGGATTTAAAAAAATCCCGAGAGTACAAAATCCCGAGGATACATAATCCCGAGGACACAAAATCCCGAGGGTATAAAATCCCGAAGATACAAAATCCCAAAAGCCTAGGAAAATTCCAAAATCTAGTTGTTGCACAATTGGTAAAATTCTCCCTGAAATGGAAAATGGATCCTTTTTCGCAGCTCTGGTGATTCTTCTATAAGTTTGTATACTTGTGTTTTTTGGGTGACCTCCTGAATGTATTACTTTTACTTTTCCAATTTTTTGGTGTTTAGTAATTATTTATGAGATCACTGATTTTGAGAGGGAATAATACTTATGTAATACTTAATTTAATACTTATGCATAACATTAGTATTGTTCGATAACTCGCTTCAATTTAATTTATTTTTTGCACGAATTCCACGTAGTTGCAGTGAAAATTCAAACACTATTATTTTAGATAACTTTATTATTTATATTTTATAATAATTAATATTTGATTCTTTTTGTAATTTGCTTCTTGCTTCTATCGATGTTAACAAAAGATTGACGATTCCAAAAACATTTTTCGCTGTCATCTCCAAAGATTTGCTATAAAAATTACAAATCAATGATTTATGACAAAGCGCCATCTATAAATCGATATATTAATTCATGTTCTAAATATATAGAACATTGAATTTACAGGGTACTTATTAAATTTGTGTTGCCATGAAATTACTATCTGTCAAATTATACAAAATAATTAATTTGATAGGATACAAACAATGAAAATTATTACATAATAAATTAAATTAATTTATAATCAAAGTTAAGTGTTATAATAATTAGGTATGTAAGTAGATTTTATATATGTAATATAAATGGTTAATCACTAAATGAAGTTACAAATATTATTTCTTGCAGGTATTGACTACAACAAAATATTGATGACGTTGGTGCATTTTTGGATAATGCACATCAGCTGTTGGGTCAGATAAGTTTAAGCAAATTTGTAGTTTTATTTGAACGCGATTCTTTGATGTGTTTTCTTTTCCTTTTTAGGGCTCGTCATTAATATTTATTGGAGTTTGGATGATACTCAACATGTCGCCGCCGTTAACGAATTGTATGAGTCAATTATTGGTAACAATCATATTTTAGTGATGGGCCGCTTTAGTAACCCCTTTGAAGTCTTAATGGTTACCACACGGACAATTTCGTCTCGGCCCGGATGAATTTCGGAAATGCGACCCAATGCCCATTGTCCTGGGGGAATGTTGTCATCTATCGATACCACCAAATCGCCTATTTTAATGTTGTTTTGTTTTAGTCGCCACTTTGACAAACTGTTTAAAGTTGTGGGGTATTCTGATTGCCATCTTTTAGCAAAATGTTGGAACATCTGTTGCAGCATCTGCCAACGAGACAATCGATTTAATTTTAGGTGCGTAAGATCAGGTTCAGGTACCGTAGTGATTGGTTGTCCAATAATGAAATGCGCTGGTGTTAGCGCTTGAATATTTTCCTCTAATGAATCACAAAGAGGCCGGGAATTTAGTAGAGCTTCTATCTGTGTTAATAATGTACTTAACTCTTCGTATCGTAGTATGGATTGACCCAAAACATGTCTTATGTGAAATTTAGCAGACTTTACTGCTGCTTCGCACAGGCCAGTAAAGTGTGGTGATGCTGGCGGTACAAAATGCTACTTCGTGTTATTGGTAGTCGCCCAGTTTAATATTTTTTGTTCGTCGTTTGACAATAGTTGCTGAAAATATTTGATCTACATGATACACATGAACACTACGATGTATCCTTTGTACTACGATGTATCCTTTGTATCCTTTGGCTTTCCTTGCTTTGTGAGTTTTAAGCATATATGGACTAGTGTAATCTACACTGATCTGTAGAAATGCGCGGATTAAATTAACCCTTGGTGGTGGCAATTGTCCCATGAGTTGGTGTTGCGATATTTTCTTGTGACGAGCGCAGTGAATACAATCGTGGATTACGTGTCGAACCAAATCCTTGCAACGCAAAATTGTATACTGCTGTTTGATGATTGATATCAGCAGATTTGGGCCTGCGTGTAAATGTTGGATGTGTGCTTCTTCAACTAATTTTCGTGCCAACTTATGACTGCCCGATATGATTATTGGATGCTTCACATCGTATTGTTCGTTGGCGTTTTCCAATCGACCGCCAGCACGTAAGACACCTGCATTATCTAAGAATGGATATAAGAATGAAATATTAGATTTCTTTATGCGCATATTGTTGCTCAGACTCGTAATCTCCTCAATAAAACTTGAAAGTTGAGCTTCCTTTATCAACAATTTATATGACTTATCCACTTCTGATTCTGTCAAAGGGCCGACCACGCCAGCATTTACATTTTTCAAGTTGAATTTCACTCTTTGCACCCAAGCAAAGATTCGCACTGCTCGGTTGACACTTGAATATCTTTCGACGAGTTCTGCGATTACCAAATTTTCGTTGTACTCGGGTTTTTCTAATTTCTTTGTTGTCAAATTGGTTGTTGCTTCAGACTTTATTTTGTTAGATCTTTTATCGATAGACTCAGGTGTTTGAATTGGTTCCTGCCGTAGCCAGGCGATCCCTTGCCAACATACTACGTCTTCAAGAAGTTCGTCAGGTAGAACACCTCGAGATGCAACATCTGCTGGATTGTGTTTCGATGGAACATAGGACCATTGCTGAACATTCGTTGAACTTAATATTTCTGTTACTCGGTTGAGAACGAATATATTTCCTTTTCTTGGAGGGTTTGCTAGCCACGCTAGAACGATTGTAGAGTCGGATCCCAAAGAAACATTTAGCGGTGGGTCGAATTTCAACGATTTGGTTACAAGGTTCAGCATTCTAACAAGTAACAGAGCTGCACATAACTCGAGTCTTACCGTTGAAACATACTTTATTGGCGCAACCTTGGTTTTCGCCGATATGATATTGATGACAACTTGGCCCATGCGATTTTTAATGCGAGCATATAATACAGCGGCGTATGCGGTATTTGATGCATCTGCGAATCCACATAAATGTAGATTTTCATCGGAGTTTAGCCATCTTGGTATTTTAAGATCTTTTAATAGGCTTAGTTTACTCCGGATAGCAATCCATTGCTTCTCGACGTCTGCTGGTCATCCCATGCCAGTTTTAATAGCCATAGCCTTTGAAATAAGACTTTTATTCCAATTATCACGGGTGACAGCCATCCCATTGGGTCGAATACACGAGATGCTTCGGACAACATGTTCCTTTTGGTAAACCTAGTAGTGTTTGGTAGAGAAACAGAAAAGGAGAAGCTATCGGCTTGCGGGTCGAACTTAATTCCCAGAATAGAAATTAACTTGGTGCCTTCAGTTATTTCTCTAATCGATATTTCTCGATCGTCTTCTGGCACGCTCTCCAGTAGCTTCACGTTATTTGAGGCCCATTTGCGAAGGTGATATCCACCGAGTTGGCATAAACTAGTCAACTCGGTTTGCGTTGAAATAGTTTCTTCGAGTAATATAAAAGTCACATCATTACCTTTGCTGCATTTGGGTAGGGTTTAAGATGGAGTTGTGCCAATTTGTTGAGTGACTGTGTAGCCAAGAATGAAGTTGATGCTGTTCCGTAAGTATTGGTCAGGAGTCTATAATGTTTAATTGGCAATGTTGGTGAATCGCGCCAAATTATGCGTTGGTAATTAGTGTCCGGCTTATCAATCCACACCTGCCGGAACACCTTCTCGATGTCTGCCGTGAAAATATATCGATGTTTCCGGAATCTGATGAGTATCTCTAGCATAGGGAATTTTCGACGGTCGGTCCAACCATTAAAGAATCATTTAATGATACTCCATTTGATGACTTCGCTGATGCGTCAAATACCACACGCAACTTTGTAGTTGAGCTGGAGTCCTTCGTAACGGGGTGGTGCGGCAAATAATATTTCTGCTCGTTTGGTATGGTGATTTCTTCTGGTGGTATCAACTCCATGTGCCCAAGTGCTTCGTATTCTGCCATGAATTTGGAGTAAGTTTCATGAAGTTCTGCGTTTTTAATCAATCTTTGTTCCAGCGAGCTGAATCGCCTGAGCGCTTGACTTAGTGAATCTTCTAATTTTCGTTTATTATAGGTTTGAATGGTAGTGGAACTAAAAATTTGCCTGAACTTCCTATTTTTAAATGGTTATCGAAATGTTCTATACGCAACCTTTCTTCGTCTGTGTATTGCTGAACTACCGGTAGCTCTTCTGTCTCCCAGAACCTTCTCAATAATTTATCAATGTTGACTTCTTCTTGTGCAGACAAACAGGTTATGACTTTCTCCGGTACATCATTCACTTCGTATTCCCGTTCTACAATCCAACCTAATTTGGTATTCTGCGCAATAGGTTGTCCAGGATCCATAGTTGTTTGACCATCAGACAACACATATAAAAATCTGTCGCACCCAATCAGTATATCTATCGACCCAGGTATGAAATTCGAGTAACTGCTCGATCTTGGGAAACTCTAGTTCTGTCGCCATAATTGCAATGTGACATCATCTAATTTCCTTTCGGTGAGATAAACTAACCAACAGTCTCTTAACTCGGCACTTGGTCCAATGGCTTTCAGATCTCGGAAAACTTCGTCATAACAATCATATATTCGACCTACCGTTTCAATCGATGGGTTGGTAATTGGTGGCTGCTTGATATATGTATGCTCGATCAATAAACTCGTTCACAATAGATCGCTTTCTATCGTATATTTTAATTAGCTTTTGAAAGGCTTCGATGTAACTTGCATCGTCCACGGAAAAATGTCGCACTAACGCTTCAGCTGGGCCGCGCAATTGTCAAATCAGATACTGGAACTTTTGCGCCGGTGAAAGGTTTGTATTTCCGTGAATAGTGCTTTTAAACAAGTCATAAAATGAGGGCCACTGTCGTGCTTTGCCGCTAAATGTTGGTAATGTTAGCCGTGGTAGTTTAAAATCGCTTGACGGTACTGTAACCGATGCATTCAAAATACAGTCATTCAAATTGCGAGGTGGCGTTTGTATTTTTGTCCTCATCAGTTGCTGCAATGTGGCAACGCATAAATATTAACTGTCATCGATGGCATCTATATCTGATTTTTGTTCGGCATCGATAGCAAAAATTTGATCCTCTATGCTCACGAAATTTGTGTAATGTTCCTTCAGCTTCTCTAGTCGCGTTTGCATCTCATCGTACGGTGTTGTATCATCGCATGATTTGGCATAGGTAGTTAATTTTGTTATCTGCCCTTTGATTTACGAACTGCAAATAACATGGATATTTTCCCAAAAGCTATGAAACCAACAGTTTTATCATCAGCAGTTGTGTTTGAAAAGTTAAATGAATTTATCGATACCGTAATGTGCAGCAGCTCACTTTATTCAAAAAATGCTAATAAACAACCTATTAAGCGCAACAATAATACGATATCAAAACTGAAGGAATTAGCGAATTGGTTCGAAGGCTGTACGTTTGCTAAAAACACCCTACTTATTGTATTAATGGTATAATTATGACCATTAATTCCATTATAGAGCTTTATTCAGGTTTGTTTGATGAATATCCCTGTATAGACTTTGTTTTTTGTGGACAAGATCCATTAGAAAATGCCTTTTCCACAGTACGTAACAAAGGTGGCCATTGTAAAAGCCATTCAGTATTCGAATTCAGCCGTATTATGGCACAGATGATGTCTTTAAAAATTTTGAAAAATACAAATGTGGGAAGCTATGATGACGACAATGATGAGTTACTTACTGCTATTTATAATTACAATGATTCGGCTAATGTAGAGGATGAACATTTCTTTATGGGTAACGCATTTGATGATATCGAAGAAGGCAATTTGGATACAGTTCTGCAATTTGTCATAAATGAAAAAATTGAAATCGTTGATAATCCTAAAATTGATAGTAAAGATCATAATAATGCTGCCAATGGCCATGATGATGAAATTTACTCCACAACAAAATTTGTTGTGTGTACCATTTAATGGTAGCATTATAATTAATTCTACTGAACAATTTTGTGTAAATTACGAAAGTGACGAAGATGACCGTTCTGAAATAGATGTTGCCGCATTGAGATATTATATCGGATATGTACTGCTATAGTTTTAAAGATTGATTAAATAGAAGACACAGAGCAATTGCCAACCTCGTGAAATATTTTAACAATGAAGCTGGAACACCATCAGGACCACATCCATCTCGGAATACTTCTTGAGCTCGATGAATATCCTCGGTTTCAATCTGTGTGGTGTTAGTATGGTTCTGTTGTTTTTACTAATGTTTGAATTTCCATACTTATCGAAATCCTCTGGCTTATATACAGATTGAAAAAATACTCAGCAAACATGTTTGATATAACCTTTTCTGAAGTTGTAATACTGCTTGCAGTTTTGATGATTATTAATAATACATATTATTTAGGGAATGCAATCCCGGGATTGCATTTCCTAATATTATTGCCTTTGCTTTCAAAAATTATTTCTAGGGTTTTGTGGTTAATATCATTAATAACGAATGGTGATTGTGATTCATTTACTTAAAACAGACTTCGTTCATTTGTAAAACTCAGATCTAAAATTTGGTCTAGACCATTTTGAATTCCGCAAATTAGGCTTAGATTTATGTCAAGAACTGTATCGATGAACAGACACTCTGTACTCACGTTTAAAGGTAAAATTTCGTCCGTTTCTTCCAGAGCTGTGAAACCCCTTAAAATATTGAGGGGTTCCGGTTCCGGTTTGGTTATTGGATTATTATTTTATTTCGGTACAGTTTCGGTTCTGTTCTTATAATAGAACCCATATTTAGGTTCCGGTTCCGGTTCGTAAAGGGTTCTTAAAATTTATATTACAAAAAAATAATTTTATTCCAGAAAATATATTAGATAAATATGTATTCAGTTTTTCATAAAATTTTATTTAATTTAAACAACTTTATTAAAATACACTGTCTTTAATTGCAATTAAAGAAAGTGCATTTTAAACTTAAAGTTGTTTAAATTAAATAAAATTTTCAAAGTTTGTGATAAAGCGTGTTTATCGGGTCGCAAGATGTCGAATTATATAGTTTTTCATACAATGCTATATATGTACATTTATTTCAAACAAGTTTTAATTTAATTAAAAAAAATATAAAAATATGATCATTCAATTCAGTAGTCGTCAAGTACAATAATTATATTAATTAATATGTTATTTAACTTTTTAAATTAAATAATGGATTATTTATTTAATCTCAAAACTAAGATATCGTCTAGGGAACGAAGTTTGTTGCATTAATCGTAATATTAATTACGATAATATAGAATATATGGGCTACATCACACTACCAAAATATATTTACCCCCAGAAGAATAATATTACTGCTTTAATTTTTTTAATTAATCGTGGAAAAAAATTATTAAATAATACATACAAAATGTTTTATTTATAATATAAATACATTAAAATTAGAACCCCAGAACCGTAATTAAAGAACCGGTTCCTGGGTTCTTTTACTGTTTATCAAGTAATGATTATAGGGTTCCGGTCGGTTCCCGGGGTTCTTAATTTAATGACGGTTCCATGGGTTCCGGTTTTCGGCTCTGGTTTCTTCATCATATGACCAGGTAATAGTTGGACAATTATTTTATTGCAGATTAGCAGCACTATTGATTTCCGTTATTCATGAATTTAATATAAAACTACTACATGTTGATTGTTCATATCTGTAGATCATATTTTGTCTATTTACATCTCCTATTATGTGATATGATATTTGGTTCCAAAAGAAATATAACGCCTCCACAACTGTACGTCAGCCGCAACATTGATGATTCAGATGATAACATAATTTACAAGCTCGATGGTTCTCTAGAACCAGAAACTCTAACCCTTCGATTAACCACAGAAGCTATTTTAAGAGCACGTTTTCAATTTGGGTATGTGCATTATCGATTTCTTGATTGCAAGAAGGCATTCAAGCAGATAAAATTGCATTTCAATGTATTTTACATCTGAATGGATAATAAAATATTGAATGGCAAACGTGACAAATGAATTTTTGTTTTGAAGGACACAAGAGTGACTCCAAGTTATAAGTCTCGTCATTTCATTTTAAGCGAATATTCGTTCCACTACTTGAATAATCGGGGGGGCATATTCATTGTTTGCTGGTCCGTAGCCTCATTTCATATAGAGCAAAAAACAGCTTTAGTAAACAATGAGTTTTAAATAGGTGGAATGGTTCGCCAATGTTGCTTTTCAGATATGTTATTATTTTCTGCATATCAACGCAGAAAATGGACATACTATATTCTTTACCCTTTTAACTCCTGTATTACTACTTTCAAGGACCGGTCAATACTGCTTTAATTGTTGGGTTGGTTGGTTACAAACAACTCACTTATACCACATTTATTAGATGTGGGGTTGAAAAAGATCACGTTAAAGCATGTATTGAAGATGAGCCAATAGCAATTACTTTTGATATTGCTGATAGTAACTGTTTTTGAAATTGAATATTGCTGTTCCACTTCATGATTTTCGAGACGGTTAGAACAAAATTGGGTGGCTGCATGGGAACATGGTGACGGATCGAAATCGCGCCCCCCCCCCCCCCCCCCACCACCGATGGAAAAATAGTGTACAGACAAAAAGAAAAACTAATAAAAAAATTAAAAAAAAAAAATCCTCACAGTTTTTCAGAATTACAGATCTAAAGGGGAACGCCGATTAGGAAATTGTGTTGTCTTGTAATTTAATAACTTGTCATAAAGAAAAAAAACTAATATATGCCCCTATTCTGTAATCGATTGTTAAGTTGTTAAAATGTCAAACTGATTGTTAAATACATTTTTAGTCCCCATTCGCTAAATTGGTATTCTCTAATTGTTAAATCAATTGTTAATCTGTTAAACCGGTTGTTAATCTGTTAAAAATACCAACCATCAGTATCATGATCGCAATTGATTAACAAGCATTGAAAAATACTAATGGAAATTTATTTTATTTTTGGTGATCAACAAATAAATGAAAATAATGAAAATGGGTAAATAAATATGTACATATTGCATATACCTACTTAATGTTATATTTCTAGTTCATATGACCCATATATTGGCAAAACAATAAGGGATTTGTTAAATCCATTCGCAATACCAGTTTCTAAATTTAAGAAGACATACAGACTGCCACCTGAATTGGTGCATCAAATTATTGAAAAATTGGAACCCCATGCAGAACCGCACGTTAGGAATTCGGCACTTCCATTCTACGTTAAGGTGCTATGTATGTTGAACTTATTGGCCAAAGGTTCGTACCAACAGTCAGTAGGTGAATCAATAATTAATTTTTTAAGTCAACCATCAGCTTCACGTGCAATAAATGAAGTATCCACTCTTATCGTACAGGATTTATTACCAATTTGGGTTAAATTTCCAACGTCACGTCAAGAAATGTTAAAAAAAAAAATCAAATTTTACGAGAAATACAATACAACAGGTGTATGTAATTGGTGTGGTAGATGGCACACACGTTTTGATTATAAGTCCATCGCAAAACGATCCATATCATGAGCCACATCTGTACATCAATCGCAAAGGTACGAAATCTATTAACGTCATGATAGTAAGCGACGCCGATCAAGAAATTATTGGTTGTAATGCAAGGTATCCAGGTTCATGCCACGATGCGGCAGTATACCATGTTAGTAATATGAGGCAGTTTTTACAACAAAACTATGGTTCAGGTGATACGTCATCACACTTAATAGGTGATTCGGGTTATCCATGTGAAGCGTGGTTGTTTACTCCTGTACGTGAACCTACACAGGATACACCAGAATATATGTACAACCAAGAATTGGTAAAAACACGAAACATTATCGAGCGAACCATTGGCATTTTGAAAAATCGAATTAGATGTCTCTTGGATCATAAAGTTCTCCATTACGATCCTAAAGTGGCGGCAAAGCTGGTATATTGTGGAATTATTATTCATAACATGGCGGTTAAACACAATATTGCACTTGAATTAGATGACGACGAAGAGGAAGAGCTATATATACCAGATGATCACGAGGAAATGCCACATATATCAAACTAAGAAAATATTGATGAAGAACATGTCACTCCGTCCATTGCACGTCTAGGATCAAATGCTAGAACTAATTATATTCGCGACCGGTTTGAATAAATAAAAAAAATTCTTCAATAATTCATACAAAAGTATATTTAATTCATCATTTTCTTAAAAATAAAAATAACACAATATCACAAAAATTCATTGTTTCATTAGCTCAATTACTGGTTCAGTCATAATAATCACTAATCACTCGAAAGAAAGTTTATTTTTTGCTGCATAGAACTCTAAATTTGTTTGAGCAACATCTAATTTTTTAGCTTTAATATTTACCAACTCCTTGAAAGTTTCATTGAATGTATTGACGGCCGAAATTAGTGAATCCATTTTTTCGCAATAAGCGCTTATAAAATCGTCTAAAAAAATAAAACAATTAATAATAAATGTAAATGTATGATTACTATTCTCATTTCATACTTTTTGTATGCCTTTTTGATTTTCGAACTTTGGCATTGAGTAATGTTGCCCGTTTTTCATTGGTAGTATTTGGTGCATTATCATGACTGGCATCTTCAATTTCCACATCAATAAAATCAACTGTTTCCACATTCACATTTGTAGAAGTAAATTCAGCAGTGTCTACTTCAATTTGTTCTGAAGTCGTATCAACTTCGTCGATAACATTTTCTAGTGCTTGAAATCCAGCTTCGATATGCAATTCGCGAACTCCATCTAAAACGACCCGACCCCATATGTCTAATGCGCGTGTTTCAATCGCTGTTAAAGGATTTTTAGGTGGGGGACCACCACCAGTTTTTTTTGATATTCGTGTTATGCTCACGATATTTGGCACGGGTTGTACATTTCCAGTTTTGAAATCACGAAAAGATTTTGTTACATATTAGTTTTGTTAAATATTCAACAATATACTTAAATAAATAATTAGGTATCTACTTACTTTATCCCAAGCTTTGGGAGTCAATCGGGCACCGGAACCACAGGAATTCAATTTAATCGCTAGCATATCCCATTTCTGTTTCACACTATCCTTGTCGACTGTGGGATCTATTATTCCTGTCCTTAGAATTGGATCGTTTTCCAATTCATCTAAATATATTGTATATTGCGCAGAAGAAGTTCGTGCCAATCTTTTTTTATTAATGGATTCAGTTTTTTTTAGATTTTTATTCATTTTTTTCAAGTTAGTTTTTAGTATTTTTGATTTAAAAATGCTGCTCTTACTTCTGCTGGTCGATTTTTTTTGAGGTTATGCTGTGTTTTGACAGCATCGCGATTGTTATTTTTCTTCACCACAAGAAACTAACAATTTTATATTCACCACTTTAGTGAATACCATTTTAATTGGCAGTTGTTAAATATGTGGTTGTTAAATTTTTAACAATTTTGTTGGTTGTTAATAAAAAAAATTAGAGAATAGGGGCAATAGTCTATAATACTAACATTCCTTTCCTATCCTTCGGTCTTGTTATAGTAGAACAACGTTCTTAACGGTTCTTAAAAAATTGCCGAAATTATAGAGGCCAACTTCAAAAGGTTTCATATGAAAATATTTTTTTCGGTTCAAAGTAATTGATAACCAAATAAATATGCAAAAATAAATAAATTACACTACCCTGCAAAATTTTGCCCCTGGACAATGAATAGTTGTTTCCGAAGTAATTTTTCACGCTGAATCCGAATCCGGAATTGCTCTATCACGTCAGGGTTTTGAGATATTCTAACCTAAAAGTGAAAAAAACACTGTTTTTTGACATATTTGAGGTTATGTAGCAATGCAGTTTTTACTTTTTCATCAAAGCCATGTATAGGATCTTATTGTACGAGTCTTTCTCTTTCAAATGCCGTGGAATTTGCTCAAATATCATTTTTTTCGCCGAGATATCGCATTTTCAAATTTGCATATTCGTGAAATTTTCTGAATAAAAACACTACCCTGCAAAATTTTAAAAATTTGGTGCCACTTGACAATGAATAGTTGTTTCCGAAATAATTTTTTAGGCTGAATCCGAATCTGGGCTCAGAATTGCTCTATCACGTAAGGTTTATGAGATATTCTAACCTAAAAGTGCATATATATACCGTAGGTATAAAAGGTAATGTATTATACAGTATACCGACAAATTCACGAACATGCAATTTTGAAAATGCGATATCTCAGCGAAAAAAAAACATATTTGAGCAAACTCAAAGGCATTTGAAAGAAGAAGACTTGTACTATAAGATCCTATACCTGAGCTTTTGAAGAAAAAAAAATTCGTGGTGCTAGATAACCTCAAATATGTCAAAAACAGTGCTTTTGCCCTTTTAGGTTAGAATATCTCATAAACCTGACGTGATAGAGCAATTCTGAGCCCAGATTCGGATTCAGCGTAAAAAATTACTTCGGAAACAACTATTCATTGTCAAGTGGCACCAAATTTTTAAAATTTTGCAGGGTAGTGTTATAAAAATTAAATTATTATTGAAAAATATTGTTGGTGCTAGAGAAAAGCACAGTTGTCCAAGCTAAAGAGGTGTTCAACTCAACAAGTTTCACTGTACATATACATATTTATTGACACACATTTAACTGTTGTAACCCCTTCATCAATTTAATTAATTAAAAATGTCGTATTAATACAAAAACCCTGTATGTAAATAAATATTGATACATTAGTTACGAAATCATTCCTGTAACTTAATCTAATTTTGAATTTTTTTTAGATAATTTTTTAATTAATGATAATTGTGTCTTCTTTTTGCTTCTGGAAATAATTTTTGTATCGTCTAATTCAGTGATTCCCAACCCAAATGACCGCAGACCGGTGAATTTCGCGGCATGAATATTTTAAATAAACATATATTTTAAGTACATGTTTATGTAAAACTTCATACTTTTTTATTTCAATTCCATATACATACGTACAAAAAAATATAAAGTAGCAGGAATGCCGATCACATAAATATGTATGTCGGTGCAAATGGTAATATTAATTTTGCAGCCTTTTGAAATAATACTGGGTATACTTCCTTTATTTGTATCAAAATCTGAGCTAACCTCATTTTTGCGAATAACGATTTTAAAATTAAATCTGAACTGAGTTCAATGAGCTGTAATTCTTCTTCGTGTCAGTTTATTGGGCGCTTTCAGGTTCGCCAACTGTTGGCAACATGTTGAGCAAACTAAATAAGTTGTTTCCCAAATGCGAGCGATTTTTGCAAAATTTCATGGCAATGTGATAGATCGAATGTCATTTTTTCCATCAGTAAATTTTCAAATCCAACATGTTGGGAGACCTGAAAGCGCCCATTGGCTTGGTGTTCCACGAAAGGATTAGGAAAAAGTTTTGCGGCCCGTTGTAATATTTTCGCGGACCGGTGGTTGGGAACCACTGGTCTAATTTGTTTTACATTTTTAATCGCTTGGTATCTTTAAAATAACCTACGGGGCACAGACGTTAACGCCACATTTAATTCGGATGACTACTGCTATGCAAACAAAACGTTCTCCTCAACATGTTTTTTCCATCAAATTAAAAGTTTTAATTATTCTACAAAATAAATAATTTTAACTCTAAATATTTAAAAGTCAAATTTGATATGTACAAAAAAAAATGAAATGATTGAACTCTTAAATTGTGTTACGCCCATCATTCTTTATTGTACGAGCACATTAAATTACAAAATATGTGAATTCCATTAGCTCGTTCTCAATTATTCAGCAAATACAAAGAATTACAAAAATAAAAATAAAAATTATTCTTCCAGAATGTTGATAAGATCCGATCATTATCACGAGTAAATAAACGTTTTTTTTTCTTTAAATTTATTGTTTTAATTTTTTGTTTTGTTAAATTATTTAAAAATGTAAACAAGGTAGGTACAGCGTACTGCTAAATAAACATTTTTGTGTTGTTAAACAATCAACATCTTATAACTATATTTTGTTTTGTTCTTAATGGTTTTTTTTTTATTTTGTTAATGATTTACAATTGAAATTGTTGATTTTTATAATTTATAATATACAATTTACAGTATGTATTTGAAATGTTAATAGTTATTTTAGACTATGTATGAATGCACGTACAAATACTTTGTTAAACCTTGGAACAAAAAATATTTTATTTTTGTTATTTTTATAGAATTTAATTAAAATTGTTAATTTTACGATAAACTGTTTAACTTGAATGATTTACACGATACCCGCAGCGAATGCAGATGAAACCGGCAAACTAAATCAATTAACAATTCAAATGTTGTGAATTAGTTTAATTTAAATGTAAAAATAACATGAATTGAAACACGTTTTGGTATAATTATTTTATTATTTATTTTATGTTTGTCAACAACACATTTTGCTAAACAAATCAGAGTTGATTAAACGACTTTTTATATTACAAATTCCACTGCTTTTTGCTGAAAAACCATAAATTCAGCTTACCTAAATCATTTGTATTGTAATATCTAAAGTAACTTAGTCGATCATGTTTCAACTGAATTTCTTGTTTTCTGACACCTTTAGTTGTGTATAAGTGATATATTTAGAATTAGCTTACTAATAACTATGACTGCATATCTCACATAAATTGACAATTACAAATTTTAAACGATTTATTTTCGATTTTCAACTTTTGAATGGTTTGAACCTTTTGTAAATAAAATTTCCTGATTTTTACAATTATTTATTTATTTATCTATATATATATCTGTACCTCGGAAGCATAGGACACTATGTCACAAATATAAAATTCGTTGTAATAACTGAAACAAGATTCTTTCATCAATTTTTTTTTTTTTACTTTAACGTTATTTTACTATTTTTTTTTAACTACAATATAATGTAATACTTTGGCTACCGTATAGGTGCATGTTTCAAATAGTTTTATATGAAACTAAAATTGTAAACGTTTTTGAACTTATGTGCATATGGTTCTTTTGCCTCTAACGGAATCTACACATGGTGTTATCTTAAACGTGTGTAGTTTCGTAATGACTTTGAAATTTTCATAGTATTATATTGCATTAGAAAGAGAATTAAACATAGTTAAATACCAAGTATATAGTTCATTTTCGGAAAAAATTGGACATAGTGTCGTATTCCTCCGAGGTACAGATATATATATATATATATATATATATATATATATATATATATATATATATATATATATATATATATATATATATATATATATATATATATATATATATATATATATATATGAGGCATTCTTTGTCAACGGGAGACCCCCTTCTGCCCAAAAATTGTTGAGGTTATTTAGAACGGGTTTGGTCACATATTGAAGCCTATCATCTCTAGTTTCTGAAACAGCGTGGCAGTTTTTGAAAACGCATGATGGCGGACCAATATGGCGGTTCCAAGGCGACGACCATCTCCTGAGATGCCGTCTTATCAAGCTTACGCTCGCCCAAGTCACAATAAAATTATAGGAAAAGCTTATCATTATGTATTTTGAGTCGCTGATTACGAATCCAACATCACTTTTGACTAAAAATGCTGTGTGCCATTCCTAACCTCAAAAAAGTTTAGTAAAAAGCAGTTTTTTGTATTTAACGATGGTTGATGTCATAATAAAATTATGAGGAAAGTATACCTTTATATATTTGTGGTCGCTGAATACGAATTCAACATCACTTTTGACTGAAAACGTTTTGGATCGTCCCTAACCTCAAAAATCCTCTTAAAAATCAATTTTTGTATACTTAACACGTTATTCGCCACCACAATCGAACTTATTCGAGCATTTTTCAGGTTTTGCACGTGGTAGGCTAAGCTTTTGAAAGATACAGCAAATTTATTGTTTGCGCCAGAAATCAGTGACTGACGTGACCTTCTACTAAATCCCGTATGTCAACATATGTCTGATATGGCCCATGTAGAACTTCTTAGCCTCAGACACATATGACTGGCAATGTGATTAACGTGTTAACGATCGCTGAAGTTGTCACACAATCATAAAAACCGCTTATCTTTATATATTTTTATTCGCTATATTTACATCTAATCGTATTTGTCGCTGAAAACGCACTACGATGTTCCTAACCTAAAAAAACTCAAAACTGCAGTTTTTTGTGCCTAGCGATCGCTCAAATTATCATAAAATAATGAAAATGATTTATTATAATTCAGATTCAATTGTTTAACTCGTATCTGACCTCATTATTGACTGAAAACGCATTTGTTTATTACTAACCTCAAAAATCCCAAAATTGTTTCAAGAAACAGTTTTATGTGCTCAACAATCGTTCAAGTAAATCCGCCCTTAGAAACGTGACTAAATTCGCCTGTTTGGTAACCCTTAAAAGTGGACTTGCATTCCGTCCTAAACGGCAGTTAATGATAAAACACTAATTCTCTCAAAATTTGAAGTTGAGCATGCTTTTAGTTCCGGAGATATCAGAACTTAAATTTGTGTTTATGCTTAATATCAATATTACGGTAAAATATTATCAATACTAAGATGTATTCAAGTCTTAGTGTTATTTACCTACTCTTAGCTTTACCCAGAAACAACGACGTGGACGTGGTAGGAGTGTATTTCCTTGGGGTGCTTGATTAGCCTGAGTCCCCTCGCCTCTCACGATTCGGGGTGCTTGATTACCGTGAGTCCCCTTGCCTCTCACGACCTGAATTGTTTTATTGGCTTCTGGGTATTATCCCATACTTAATATAGAAATGATCATTTTTCATTTTGTTGCATATACTAATGATTTACCAAACTCTGCATCGGAGTACCTTTTAATAAGTAGCTCATTGGGTCGGCTTGGAGTAAAGCTATGGCTCTTCTGTATTTCTGGGACAGCTGGTGCCTTGTCAAAACGCCTCGTTAGTGAACGAGCAACCTTATCATGATCTTTCTTACTATAATAAAAAGTTGATATAGTTTCGAAATGATTTTGACCCTACTGAAATAGTTTCTCGGAACACAGAATAGCATCAGCTGGCTTACACAACAAACTACTTCGAGCAGCCTCTCTTTTAAATAATGCTCCAACACCATCTGGTGCTCCTTTGCCATGAGCAGTCGTAAAACAATGCCACTCAGCTGGCACGCCAAAGTCTTCTTTATGGTATTTTAGGTTCATTATTTGGAATTTATTCTTAAAGTGTTGTTTAGCACCGTCACTAGAGTAAATAATATTTTTCAAATTAATATTATTTTTTATGTATGGGATTAAGATTTTTTGCATCATATAAACAGCTGCTGTGTCATGACGTGTGCTATTCGATAAGAAAACCAGGCTTTTGTGTTGAAGTTCTGAGTTTTGTTTGTAGTAGTACACCACAGGCAAAATAGTACATTGATCGTTATTAAAATGGAAGGCTTGGGACGCATCCTGTACTACATACTTGTAATTTTCAGAGAAGTCTAATCAAACGAGTACTTCACCTTCTCGAAGATTATTATTTTTATCCTCGTGGAAGTGAGATTGCTTTTGGCTGATAAAACTGTGAGGTTTTAGGGCTACTAGATTATCGACCAATTCTCGTATAAAATCTTTTGAAGGAAGGATCTGTGACAGCAAAGTCGAACGATCTGTTCCAGTCCAGAAACTAAATTGCACTTGTGCAATGTTTTTGTTTTCTAATAGTTCTTCTAAAAAACTTGAAAGAATTTCAATTTCTGGGCATTTTTCACACTCACCTAACCAACATTGCTCTTTTGGATCAGAACAGATAATCTCTTTTAAACAGTCCTTATAATTATTCATCGGTTTTTGTGAATCTTCAGTGAGTTCTTTTATATTTAAAGCATCCAATAATAATTTACAATTCTGATGGATTGTGCAAACACGGACTGTATGTGTTCCACTAGAACCTGCAAGCAGGGCTGGAAACCGGTTTTGCAAAACCAAAACCAAAACCACAAAAACCTTAAAACCACAAAATATTTTTAAAACCAAAACCGAAACCAAAACCAAATTTTAAAATCAAATAAACCAAAACCAAAACCAATTAATTTTTCAAAATAAAAAAAAAACAAAACCCAAACCAAATATATAATTATTGTTTATAATTTTATTTTTTGTTAATTATTTTAATGTTTTGAGGTAACATAATTTATTTTTGTTTTTAACTAATAAAAAAGAAGCTATTTAAATTTTTATTGAATTAAATTTACATTTAAATTTTATTTTTACAAAACCGAAACCAATACCAAAATTAAAAATTTTAAATCCAAAACCAAAATTCGAAAATTTATAAAACCAAAACCAATACCAAAACCAAAATTCGAAAATTTATAAAACCGAAACCAAAACCAAAACCAAAATTTTTCAGTCAATAAAACCAAAAACCAAACCAACCTAAAATACAAATTGGTTTCCAGCCCTGCCTGCAAGAATACAATGCTGCGGACGGAGCTGAGCAAATTTGCTGAAACTTAAAGGAAAGTCTGCATAATTTTGTTTGTATGTTGTATACAACCCTCTTAAATCCATCAACAAGAGTCGTTTCTGTATCAAGCTACGACCTTCCGAACTTTTCACGGAAACTACGTCTCGTGTACCAGACATTATTCTGCTGTTAGCATCGTTGGTATAAAAATCAATAATTTTCTTGACAGTATCTTCAGGTAATTTTCGACCAGCCTTCAGAGTCATATTTCCTAAGATACCCTCTGACGCTCTAAGCATCTTAGATTTTTGTGCCAATTGCCAACTGCATCCAAATTCGTTGGCTATTTTATTTACTGACCATGATGGTGCGGCGATTGTGAGAATACTTAATCTTTGCGGATCTTGAGTCGATAAGTTTGAAAAATTTTCTTTTAACCCAGTAAGCATCTCTTCCAATTCTAATTCCCTTTTTGATGGAACCACGGTAGCTTCAGGTGAAGAAGGTGCAGCAGTATTAGATTTAAAAGAATCATTAATATCCATATTAATGTGATCGCCTGATACTTTTTATATAAATCGGTGTTGATTTCATCCAATGACTCAGTATCGCGTTTTCTACATCTTTGAATTCAAATCCGCCGTCGCGTTGAGTAATAGAAAATCTAAAAGGTCATAAGTTTTTCAGCTGTTTTTAATGGCTTGAACGACTGTAATTATCTAATTCACTGCCTCCATTCAAATTTGAATTCGAATATCATTCTATTGTTATATTGTATATGCGAAGCATGCTAGATTGTTTTGATTTTTGTTTTCTTCGCGCTCAAGCCGCATAATAAAAAATGATCATTTCTCTGCATTAAGTATGTGATAATGCCCAAAAGACAATAAAACAATCCGGATCGTGAGAGGCGAGGGGCTCACGTTAATCAAGTACCCCAAGAAAATACACTCCCTAAGCTAAGGGTAGGTAAATAACACTAAGACCTGAATACATCTTAGTATTTACAATATTTTACCGTAATATCGATATTATAAGCATAAACACAAATTTGAGTTCTTCTACTTCTAGCTTCATTATAGACCAAATATTTTCTATGGGATTTAAGTCTGGACTGTACGGGGGCCAGTTCAACACATCGATATTTTTTTCTGCGAAGTACTTTTTTACTTTTAAATGAAGAGATAAGAAAAAAAGACAAGATTTTAACAAATTATTTATGTTTATCTGAAAGCCAATTTTTCTATCTACAATTCAAAATTAATAACTCACAACTTTGGCGGTATGGCACGGATCGTTGTCCTGTTGAAAAATAAATCTGCAAGTCAGCCAAAAAGCTTTAACACAGAAGGTTCAAATTCGTTATGTAGAACCTGCAGATAAACAGCTGCTGTAATTTTCGAACTAAGGAAGCACAATCGACCGGTTTCATTTCCAGAAAAGCATCCCCAGACCATAACTCCTTCATTTTTCGGTGGAAGTCTTAAAAGGCATTCGTTGCTAAGCCTCTCGCGAGGTTCTCTCCTTACGAGAATTCTTCCATTTCTAACATGTAGCTTAAATTTTGAATCATCGGGGAAAATTACATCATTCCACATCTCTGGAGTCCAAGAAACATGCTCCTGGGCCAAAGCAAACGTTTTTTTTCACTCATAAAGTGAACTCAGGCTTCTGGACTGGTTTAAGTGCTCTCAAACCAGCTTTAACAAGTCTTTTTCTCACTAAGCTGGCTGAAATTTGTTTTCCCGTTGCTCGCTCAAGATCCGCTCTTATGTCCGATGACGTTTTAAAACGGTTCTGACGAAATTGTAATATTAAAAAATGATCTTCCACTGGCGTTGTCTTTCTGGGACTTCCAGAGCCTTTCTTTCTTTGTGTACTGCCAATCTCTCGAATTTTTTTATTATTCCATGCGACAGTACTTTTAGGAATGTTTAATCTTTCTGCTATTTCACTCGTGGTTAAATTTTCTCGCGCCAAAATCAATATATTGCTTATACACTGCTCACTAACTTTTCCCATTTTTATAACAAAAATGGCACTTTATGCTTTATTTGACTATTATCACCTACAGAATAACTTAATCTTACAAAATATGCACTACTTATACTCAATAAAATAGTTACAGGCAATAAAACATCTGCACCCTAATTACGGCCAAGAACGGTAGGCGTAAAATAAACTAATTGTTTGACCAATTTTTTTGCACATCAGTTGCGGGATCGTACCGCCGTAAAAAAGGCAAAAGGCGGTCCAACATAATTTTAATATTGAAGATAGAACTTAGGTCACAAGCCAATAAAATACAAAAAAAAGTGTTTATTTTATTCCATTACTACCACGCCCTTAAGTGCCAAATGGGATATTTTGAATATTTTAGCAATTTATCGATTTTGCCCCCTAAATTGTAGTTAAATTTTTATTTTTCGAAAAATTAGGTCATACATGCATTTAAAATGAAACAATAAGCTAATTGCTTTCACAAGTTTTGTAATTTTAGCAAAAAAAGGCTCCAATTTGTAATAAAATATGTTTGCCCAATTTTTTTTTTCCCAGCACTGTATATGTTGACATACGGGATTTAGTAGAAGGCCACGTCAGTCACTGATTTCTGACGCAAACAATAAATTTGCTTTCAAAAGCTTAGCCTACCACGTGCAAAACCTGAAAAATGCTCGAATAAGTTCGATTGTGGTGGCGGATAACGTGTTAAGTATACAAAAATTGAATTTTAAGAGGATTTTTGAGGTTAGGGACGATCCAAAACGTTTTCAGTCAAAAGTGATGTTGAATTCGTATTCAGCGACCACAGATATATAAAGGTAAACTTTCCTCATAATTTTATTATGACATCAACCATCGTTAAATACAAAAAACTGCTTTTTACTAAACTTTTTTGAGGTTAGGAATGGCACACAGCATTTTTAGTCAAAAGTGATGTTGGATTCGTAATCAGCGACTCAAAATACATAATGATAAGCTTTTCCTATAATTTTATTGTGACTTGGGCTTTCCTATAATTTTATTGTGCCGTCGCCTTGGAACCGCCATATTGGTCCGCCATCATGCGTTTTCAAAAACTGCCACGCTGTTTCAGAAACTAGAGATGATAGGCTTCAATATGTGACCAAACACGTTCTAAATAACGTCTACAATTTTTGGGCAGAAGGGGTCTCCCGTTGACAAAGAATGCCTCATATATATATATATATATATATATATATATATATATATATATATATCATGTAAAGCCTACAGTGATTATAATCGGCTATACAAACATGTTAAAAAAAATTATAAAATTAATTTGTAAAAATGAAATACTATACACAAAAGGAATAAAAGATAGATAAAAAACACCGACTATTTAGTTACTATTACATAAAAATTTAAATAAAGCTTTCTTAAACGACTCTCTGGACAAGTCTTTCAATACCACTTCTGAGAATGTCGTTAAACATCAAAATGATGTCATTTAAATTACCGCCACGTTGCTAAAAGTCCTAATCAGAATTGCTGAGGAACTCATTTAAGGAAGCGTAGTCGGCATTTCTGAAATTAAAATAAAACTTGTTAGAAAAGGAATCAATTGAACAATTTATATGAAAAATATTTATCGTAATTGGTGTGTGGTAGATACTCTGCGAAACGGTGAAATCCAAACATGATGAAACCTCCGAATACATGACGTCATGGCAAATAACAGTTCCAGGAGTTTCCCTTGCCTGTTGCTAGTACGATTCAGCTGCTTGGTTGAGATGCTAGCAAAGTAGTTTATAATGTATAATGCCCTTTCGTCAGTAGAAAGCGATGTAAAGACACCATCAACATCAAGCCAAGCTATGTCGGGTAGATTAAAGTCGCCCACAATTACAAGTTGATCATTAGGACGCACTAAAGGCATCACAACTGAGTCGATGAAATTGATTATCCTTTCAAAATATTCTAAATTCAAACCATAAAGAGCATACACTGCGATAATGACGACAGAGGAACTGGCCACCTTAACACGAACAGCAATGACGTCAAGACTAGGATGACAGACAACCAACTGATTAGGAATGGAAATTTTTACCGCAATCAATACCTCACCGGCTCTAAGCCTGGTGTCAAAACAAAATCATATCTGTCCTTCCTGTGAATGACATAGTCCGGAGGGAAATATTCACCAGAATATAATATTGACAGTAAGCCAGTTCACACAGATTATTATGATATCATAATCATTGTCCAGAACGCCTAAGCGAAAATTCTTGGCTTTACCTCGGATGCTGGAGGTGTTGTGGTAATAAATTGAGGTAAATCTGGAACGATCGGAGCTTACTTGCCGGATTGGGGCACAGTTTGTTGCGTAATGACCGCTGGAAGTTTCAGGGTTGATATTTGCTGGTTCTGAAATGCACCTTTCCCCATTGCTTGCATACGATGTGATTGGCGCTGCCGAAAATTTGTATTATGGAAGGGTCTAATACACACATCATTAGGACAATTTACCGTGGACATAACGTTAGCTGTTAAATCGGCATCAACTCCCACTTTAAAACAGACATACTCCATGTCGGTAAGTTTACGCCCATTTGGTATTAGCTTGGTAACCACAGCATTAGAAATACCAAAGTTATTATTTACAAAATCGGCAATAGCAGCGTCTTCAACAGCGGTATCGGACTGCGCCATACGAAACCAAAACTTCGGTTTAATCATCCGGATTAGGGTTTCCAATATCGGACCACTTTTCCAATCTCGATATTTTGATATTGAAAATCTCAAAATCGATAGTTTAGATACTTCCGATACTAATCTTTAATTATCAATTAATTACAAGAACCTTAAAAAAACACTTAAAATATTGCAATTGTTGTTAAAAATGATAAGGTAATGTAGAATCGTTCTTAACCACCTAAGTAGCTTGATGTTTTTGTTTTTTGGAAAATGGAATTACTATAAGACACCGCTTTCAAAATAAACGACTCGCATCAACTAGAGCTTTTTGAACGAACAATTTCAATTGAAAAAATCGATCCAACATACTTAACATATTATTGTACCTTGTTTTACAATCTAGTAGGAGCTAGCTCTTTTCCAAATTCCTGTTTTACATGTTTCTGTTTGTTAGAAACCGTTCAAACATGTTGATAAATTTTCAGATTTTGTCAATTAACGTGCGATATTTTCATAAAGGCATAGTTTGTTGTCAATCAAATGTTCTCTATCATCAATTTTTAATCTTATTAAACCACTTATATCATCATCTGTAGTGCCATAGTCCGGATTGGAAAAAATTAGATGGATGTTTCTAATTTTTTATTTAAATAACTGGAAACTGACCGTTCGCCAAACTTTGTAAGACGCCAAATCTCCTTTCACAAAATCGCACAATTGTGGAACTTTCCAAATTAAAATATTTCTCAAAATTTAACAATTTGTTTTTATTTCAAAAATTCACTGTCTTTTTTACAATAAATTATTCGCCAAAATATATCTTCACTCGATAAGATCACTTACAATTCTAGTTCATTCCCATTCAAATTTCCTATTTATACATAACTAGATTGAAGGGGAAAAATCTCGTTTCTTAATCCGAGTCGGTTACAATTTTCCGCGCTTCTTGTTGGCCAATAGCATTTAGCCACGATTCATATACTAATACTATTGCACATAAGAAAATTAAATTATACAAATCTTTGAACTAAATACTACTGCTATCTTGTGAACAATAGATAAATTATGAATACATAAATTAAAATTACCCGATTACCTAATTAATAGCCGCATTTCTTGACGTTTGATCTGACCCGGATCAGATCATGTCTCATGAAACGACACCAAAATGCGTAAAACAAACAAACATCAAATTTCAATTTTCTGTCTCGTTTTGTTTTGAATCTTCCTCTTCATACTCGTACTGTATTTATATTATTCTTTGTCGCTTTACTAAATACTGCTCAACTACATTTTAATAGCTGAACTAATTTTTAGATCTCCATTTGTGATCCAAAATGAATGTTGGATCTTGTGTTGTTGTTGCTTCACATATAAATTTTGATCTGATCCGGATCACTATGCGTCAAAAAATGCAGCTATTATTAATGACCTATTCACAATTTTTGTTTTATAATTCATTTTGACATTTGACAGCTGTTAACAAGTAAATAAAATTATACAATGTAAGTATTCAAATAATTAATAAATCTAAATTAATGTTGGCTCTTTTTTTAGAAACACGGATCATTATCATTTTCTGCAGTAACACTAATTTGAGCTTGAGGAATATCTACTTCAATTTGTGCCTTTCTGTATAACACTACGACTACAATCGAATGCCATGGGCCAAACAAATTTGTTGGAGAGAATTTATTAATCCCGATACTTTAAACCAAATATATTCAGCTTTTGCTGAACTTGTAGCGATTCACTCAATCAAATCGCAGATTTCATTCGTTCATCACCACAATTATTCGAAATTTAACGCATTTCGACTGCTAAATATAATTGTAGGTGAACAACTCTTCTACGGGTTAATCTGTAAAACACATTAAATGATCTTCAGGATCGGTTGCATATTTGGTGATTACACGAATTAAATGATTAATTCAAGTTAAATTAGAAAAGAAAATTTATAAATTTGCTTATACAGGAATAGCGCTGTGTGAATGTGGCGAAGAAAAAATTGTAAGAGAATTTAGCTGTGTTAGTATAATTCGCTAGTACAACCTGCACAGTTCATTCTGTATAATGAAAATAGTGCTACAATCAGTCCAGTCGCCGCGGCCTGATGAGAAGATTGATTTTTTAATAACCATAACGAGACCATAATCATTCGAAACTGGATTAAATTCCCTTATAATTTGGCGGTCATCAAGGCGTTCTACAACGATTTTAATCATTGTAAATCGCTATTTTGTAGTTTGCAATTTTAATTAAAATTTATGTGGAAATTAGTGATTTTGATTTACAATAAATTATCCGCCACAGTTTCTTTATGCATAAATTAGCATCGATCAGAATTGCTCCGATCAGAAGAGGCGTTCTCTCGCGCTACACATGTTACAGTTCTCTCAAGCATTGTATTATAAATCGCCATTTTGTAGATTTTAATTTTAACAAAATTTATGTGAAGATTAATTATTCTGTTTTAAAATAAATTAATCACCACTATTTTCGAGGCATACGATGGACGACGCATGGCAGCTGCTGCAGATGAAATGACCGGGAGAGCTGGAGTCGACGTCTCGGAAGAAGTTATGCCAGTATGAGCGGTTTGGGCTGACACCTGGGCGAAGCAATCGCGGATTTGTTCAGCGATCTGGTCACCAATTTTGCTGCAGACAGATGACAGGCTGGAAGCACACGAATTAGCCAAAGACTCAGCGGCCTGACTAATTATCGAATTAACGGTGGGCATAGTGGTGTCAGCAATAATTGATATCTTGGATTCAATATTGTCCAACGAGGATTTTATCGTATCCAAAGACATACAATTACCCTCTTTAAATGTATGTACGCTGACACTCAGGACACATAAAAACTACATACGGACAGTCGTTAACAGCTTTGATTCAACTGTCATTCGAAGGGAACTTTCAGTCCAGGGTAGAATTTGCTGCATGGCCCAAAACAGTGTAGGAGCACACTGCACCGTTTGGTGTTATTACACTTGATGCTTTGTCATAACTACATACATATATAAGTAAAAACTGATCGTCACACAATTTACAGCATTGGTCACAACAAAAATTAATACATAATAAATATTTATATTTAGGAGCAAAATTTTCCGGTTTGACGTCTATCGCTTAGCAAGGCTAATAATTAAACTGAATTCGATTAAAACCAATTAGATATTCTAACATACTTGTTATCTTAAAGTTAAATGCTCGAACCATTTACACATTTTAAAACAATTGATCAGTGCTATTTATGATAAAATTCAACGACATTTCCAAGTAGAATCGGACGAAATTGTTAAATAAAGGGAGGAATTTTTATTTCTGTATCCTTTAAAACATATTAAGTATTTTATAAATTATTCAAAATCTGTCTCGACAACTTCTATCTTGGTGCAAATGGAATAAATGTTGCAGACCATCATCATCAAATATTTTATTTTAAGTGTTATCTTGAATTGTGCGATGATTAAAACTGGTTCGGAAGGATGCAACTCCATAGAAGTTATTTGTTTTGCATCTTCTGTTATTAGCAAAAATCTTGCAGCCTGTATCAAATGAATTCGAAACTACTGTTAAATAATTATTTTTGTTCAACAAATGACAAAACGTATATAAACACTTACATTTCTGTGTTATTACTTAAATTTAAGCTTGTATTTATTCCCTAGTATAGTGCGAATATTTTGCTTTGTATTCATTAGACGTATATTTCAGCTCTTACCTTATACCGGGTTACTCAGTTTTGTATAGACATCTCTACGTTACCTGTTAAAATAAAAAAAAGAGACCCAGAATTTTGTTTGGCGTTTATATAATAAACGAAGGCCAAACGGTTCTACTCCATGCTTCAATTCAAATTAAGCATAGATATTATAATGATTACTTCTCATTGGTCATCAAAATTAAAACTAAACAATATATGTACTTAGTTTGGGAAAGTTTTTTAAAGGCCAAAAACTCAAACCAAGAATAATGACGTTAGGGAAAGATCCGTCTGCATTTTTTGAGTGGGCGTATACACCGAATAGGATGAATTATGCATATTCTATTTCTAAAGATTTTTTTTCAGGTAAATTTAAATAAATTAACTATAATTATATACATTAGTTAAAATAATTTATGGTGTTAAAATATTAAAAAAAAAAAATTCGCCGATACTACTAAATTTACTAAATTTTCGAACGACAAAGTATTGCCATTTTTCTTCTAAGACCATTATCCCGACATTGTAATATTTCTATGATTTTTGGATGAAAAACTGAACTATGTAATTTTCACAGGTCTCTTTGGATACTAATTTTACATCATTAAGAGAGTTCTGCAGTGAACAAAATAAATGATAGCATAGCGGCTCAATATCAGGACTATTCCGTGGAGGCATTAAAACTTCCCAACCAAGTTCTCTCAATTTTTGCCAAGTCATCATATAAGGGTCTTACGTTGTCATGATGGAACAAAATTTCTTTTCAGTTTATCAATTCTGGTAGATTTCTTTAAATTTTCTGCTGTAATCTGGTTAACTATTGACAGTAGACAACAAAATTAATCGTTTCACCTGGTTGTAGAGCTTCATGAAATATGATTCTCTTCCAAACCCACTAAACACAAAGCGTCACCTTTCTTGGTGACAAATCTCGCGTTGCCACCTTTGTGTGATTTTATAATGCTTGACCCAGATATTTTTGACACAAATAAACAAACTACATACATATATCAAACTATGGTTCTGAGGCCACAATTTTGTTTTTTAACATTTCTTCGCTTTTTCATTAATGAAAATATCTAGTATTGTTTTATTAAAAGTAAATTAAAAACAATTATTTTTTTCGAGTTTATTATCATTCTGATATCTCTCTGATCCGATAAGAAAGTTATGCTTTCACCTTCTAAATAGTTTTGTGCTGTGATCTTTAATTGGTCAATTTCTTTAAAAAAAAATTTGTATTTTCATAAATTGTATTGTCAGAACCTCTCCCGTTAGATCCAACATCAATTAATAAAAATCTTGAATGTGCAACTAAGATAGCCAATAAGACTATGCTATGATATCCCTTAAAATTGAAATAATCTGATCCAGAATTAGGTGGTTGGATAATCCAGATATGTTTCCCGTCAATAAAATTCACATCACCCAGGGTGTACGTGCTGCCTCCTCGTGGCAACCACTGATAACTGAGGCCATTTGGCACATTTTTGGCCATTTGGACGGCGTTAAAGGAGAAATCCTTGACAAAAAAACCTAATCTAAGGTGGAACAGCATATGCCGATCGATGAATGGCTGATAGCTTAATCTATTCAAAATATGCAGACTGCGGATACCAGGCACCCTCTAGTTTTAGGTAGCCTTCCTGTAGTAAAGGTGGGTGACCTGCAGGCGGCTTTCCATTCCCAGCGACTATGCTATCCATCTCCCAATGCTATCGTCTTTCTAGTAGAAGTAAATGCTACAGTAAACATCTAAGAGGGAGAGCAATGAGCCCAGATAGTATGTATTGTGTATCGGCCGGCAGTAATATCAGGTTCATTATAAGCCTGAATATTGACTGAACAGATATTTAAGCAGGGACAAGTATAAAATATATTTTAGGTGGCAGTGCGAGGTGGCTGAACGCTCACATGGCCTTCAGCAATAATAATAATAAATTGGTTTTTTTTCTATACGCCAAAGCTAACACAATCACATATACATTCGTAGCTTAATCGTTAATCCTGCGAGGCGGATGGTGAACATTTTTGAAGACTTGAAATTTTAATTATAAATAAATTTAGAAATATAATAAATATAGGGGCATCTCGTTGCATTCAGTAAAATCAGTGAAAGTGATTCTATAGTGTTGATATAGTTTGGCAATATGGCGGACGATTCTTATCGAAAATATGACAATATCAAAGGTGCACTGACTCGGCTGAAGAATGATTTTGTTGGTAAAATTAAAACATCACCACATATTGGGGCGACCAATGTACCGCTGGAATGGTTGGAAAAGCACGTTCGATTTTAGGCTACCAAGAAGAAATGTTCCCCAATTTAGCGGATATTATTCAGAATTAGCGTTGTTCTATTTGAAAGGGGAATCAGTCAGATTGAACACATTCCAGTATGTATATGCCAATAAAAATTTTGTGGGCACATCGAATCGTCCTTAATCGACATTTTTTTAGAAATGCCATCAACTAAGGCCCAACCTTTCAGCCAAGTGTTCTTAGTTTATGGAAATTCCAGCTTACGCTTACTGTTTTTCTGAAAGACAATTATGATGGAAATTTCTCGATTGAGCAAGTGGCGACCAACTAAACTATAAACTTCATCTGGCATTCCACCATATGTTCTGCATTCTAAACCACAGAGCCATCTACACAATTTAAATGCAGGGAATATCTATTTTATTGAGTCTAAAATTTGAGACGCTTAAGTTTCTATATAGAAGCTTCCTTCTTGAAACCACACAATTCTACAAATATTTATTAAACTTAAAATAAAAACATTAAATTCTCCTATTAAAATTTTAAATAAATTGTTCATTTAAAATTGTTTAAATAACAATAAACCATAAACAAACAATGGAATACCTTACCCAAATCATTAACAAAAAGAACACTACCTTGTTCACTAACTGTCATCCATCGCCTGTGACACATTCTATATTGACCAAACAGTTCGACCTTCTGAAACACGATTCAAAGAGCATTTACTAAGAAATGGCCCAAATAATCGAATTCCGCGCGACATTTGACCTAGTACAACCATCTTTACGCAGATTTTGAAAATATTCTCACACCAATTGATTTTTGTTTCAAGGGCAAATATCTGTGGCAATTCAGAACAACCACTTAACTCTATTTGAGAGATAAGTGTCCAGAAGAACAAATTCAATAATGAATTACCTCCACCCCTCCCCCCCCCCGTTGGGAGTTCTTATTAGACAATAATTGAATGTTTTTTTTTTAAGTTTCATAAATATTTTAAAATATGTGTGATTTCAAGAAGGAAGCTTCTAGAAACTTAATTGTCTGAAATTTGCGATGGAAAGCACGGCGGCTCTGTAAAAGAACTTTTTAACTTTTATTTAATCTAACTTGATTATTATATGGGTGATGAGTCAAATATTCGGCCAGGAAATAATTTCTTCAATTTCCGTAAGCTTTCTTACTGGTTCACCAGGTAGCCTTTTATTAATTCAGTTGTTTAAAATTATATTGTGTTTTCACAAGGACCAGTTAATGTCGTAATAATACTATAACCGCCAATAACTCTAATTTATTTTAGAGCGAAATCATTTTATGTACCTTCATACTTAAGAAATTAAATGTTCATCAAAATATCAAATTTATAGAAACCGCACGTCTTTAAAAACATGCTTAAAATGAACCAAAACTATTGATGGGATAATTTTACCCAAAAATTTCCCTGAATCGTTTGCGTCTCAAAAAATGTTTTCTAGTTATAGTATTACATGACGGCTGCTATATTATTTTAAATTTATAAATTCAAAAACACGAAACACCCATTATATTATATTAGAAATCAACACGAACAAGAATAAAAGGAATAATTAATAAGAAAAACGAAATTTTAAAATCAGTTTTTTAAGGTATTATGTATTTTTTTAAATAACTAAACATTTTTTTTTAGGTAATTAGGGTGTATTCCAATATTAAAAGAATTTTTTTTCTATTACGTTCACAATTGCATGCTAATTTTAATTTAGTTTCAAACATCAACTGTAATAATAAATTATTGTGAATAGTCGTGTACCGGATGATTACCGCCTTAAATCATTTATGATTAAATGTTTTTTTTCTGTCTTTCTATTGTTTTGTGGATGTATGTATGTATAATTTAAACAGCCACCAATATGATCACTTATTGCAACACCTTTTTTGCTGCGTGCTGCTTTTTATTTGGCTGGTTCCTTGTTTATAAGATAATGATAACTTCATAATATTAAAGAAATAGGAAATTAAATATTAATATATTTTTCATTTTTAATTAGTAATGATTTTTTGATTAAAGTAAAATGTTTTTGTTCTTTTCTAAAAGAATAGAATTGCGGGGAAACTGCAAATCTGTTTTATCCATGTATACAAATAAAACGTATATACATATGTATATTCAATATTTCATTTTTTCTTACAAAATATAACGCTTCTATAATTTTCGGCGCTACATGGTACAACTTTTACGAAAAAATATCAACTAGTTCATATTTTTGATGTTTTTCCACATCTATTCATTAAAAAAAAATTGTTTACTACAAAATGTACTAGTGAATACCACTTTTCTAGTAGTTCAATGTCATTTTTATACAGCGAAATTACCGTTAACCACTTTTTCTCGTACATCTATTATAATAGGACGAAAAGATTGGAAGTAAATTTGCCAAAAAATGTTATACATATTTGTAAATGCGTGTAAAATCATTTTGCTTCTGTAATTCAACAAAATGTTAAACCTATTAAGTGAAATCTTTTCTGGTGGTATTTCAAGATGGGAGGCTGTAAGGCTTATTGCAATTATTTATTACTTATCATATTCATCAAAATTTTCAAAGCTGAAAAGAATCATTAAATGGATTTGTTGATAGAAAATATTTACTGTGATGTGATTGTATTCTACTGATCAGTCTCATTTGATCCAAATTCGTATTATAGTTATTAGTAGGCAGTGTTGTCATATGTTTTAGAAATAAAAACTTCATGTAAAACAAATATAAACTTGATTTCAGAAAAAAAACATAATTTTTATTGTAAAGGCTGTTACGCCGCTTGGTCCGCGTAAAATATTGTGTTGTTGCGTTTGGTCTAGTGCGCGTGAGTGGTTTTGCCCAGTCCGGTTCGTTTGCTTTAGTTGACCCCTGAATGACCGCTGTTGATAGTCCATGCAAAGCTTATGTAATAGATATGATAGATGATAGTATCATGATATTCAATGAGGGGGCTTTTGCTTGTTGTAGATGAGATTGAGATGCTGTATTCGTAATAATGATGTGTGTGTCACTTATGCGGTGCTTTTTGATTGGCGCATTGATGGTGTGATTTTCCAGATTGTTCGTTCGTGAGAATCTGTATTTTCTTTTGACATTATATTGGGAATGTATTGTTGGTCGTGGTGCGTGATTACAACACCGTGAGAGCGGTGATAGAAAATTTATCATTGAGATGTACATGTTGTGTCGGAAAGAAGAGAAGGACAGTCAAGTCTGCGATTTTGGACAGTCAAGTTTTGGACTTAAAATGGTCAAGATGATTGAGTTGTTGAAGCCAGTGGTTTTAAGTTAAAAATAAATAAATTCTGAAATGTTGAGTTAGTTAAACTTGTAATAAATTTTTTTTGTGAAGCCAGCTTTTTTTTATATTAAAATTCGAAAAAATATAATTTTGATAAGTTTTTTTATTGGATATATTTTAATACAAACATTCTAAATTTTTTTTGTGAGTTTGGTTTGAAAACCGTTTAAAATATTGGAAAAATATATTGTGTTGTTGTAATAATAAAAAAAAAAAAAACACACATAAATGAACAGAATAAAATTGTATTAAATGATTATGGATTATGTATGTGAATGTGAAAATAAAGAAACGGAATTAATAAGAAAATTATATTGATAAATGAATCGTTGGGGTTTTAATATACCATTTCCTTCCCCGAATTCCTTCTCTAATGCCATTAAAGTGATCATTTGAACAAATAGGTGATGCTCTAATTAAAGGGTCTATTTGTTCCGTTGTTGAAGTGAAAAAAAAAAATAAACAGATAGAAAAATAAATCAGTGAAAGAACGTGATTGGTAAAGACTGTAGTAAGTACCACCGTTCGAAATTCAGAAAGCACGTTTTGCTTTGGTAATTAGTGTCTCTACTCGGACAAATAGGTGTTGCTCTACTTAAAGGGTCTATTTGTCTCCGAGGGTTTAAAGAAAAAAAAAAAACCTAAATAAGAAAACAAAAAGAAAACCAAAAGTCAAAGGTGTTAAATTTTGAGTAATATTTGCTGCAGTCCTGCCCATCCAGCGGGACGGTGTCGGTGGTTAAGAGGGGGAACCTGCGTCGTCATCGTGAGAGCTGTTCCAGATAAAACACAGGTACCGTGGTTTTTTTTTTGTTTATTTTAGATCTCAGCGAACGAAAACGACAACTGTTGGTTCTAGCAGCTTCATCCCGTTTATTCTGCGGTCAGTTAACCGTCCATTCCAATGAAGTTTCTTTTATTTTCTAAATTGTTTTGTTGTACTTAATTATAAATTAAATTCCATTGCATTGTATTCTTTTATTGCCTTTTCATTGTTAAAAAAAAAAAAATTATTAAAGTTTATTGCTTTTTTTTCATTGTAAATTTAAAATTCCAAACTTTATTAGAATTATCGTAATTTTCTGTAAACGGAACTTGATTGTCCTCGCGTCCCACGTTTTCGTTTGCACCAGTTCATATAATTTACATTAGATAACTTTTTTTTCAGCTTTCGCGGGGTGTTAATCACGCACTACGTTGATCTCGGTATCGATTGTTGTTTGAGTTCATTTGCTTTTATTGTTCTGGGGTATACTACGTGATTTTTTTTTTCATTACATTTTCATCAGTTTATGTATTTGGCCTTATGCCGCTATCATTTTCATAATTAAACTTTTATTGTTTCGATCAGTTTTTTTGTAAATTTTCGGGGTATTTAATGTCATATGCGAATCAGTATCTCATTAATATTGTCCTGTTCTCTGACATCATGAGTGAATAGAATAACCCGTGAACAAAGCGATTTTGTCCTCTATTTTTCTTCCTTTGATTTAATTTTGATTTTTATGCGGTTATTCAAGCATTCTGTCAAGTCTGGAAAACCCACGCCAACCCTGAGCCTTAGCCGGCTACTATACCGCACCAGACCGCTGCCATTATGTCTGTTAGCGAAATCTTCAAATCTCAATACGAGATTGGAGGATTTCGTTACAGTGGCGCCCAAACCTATGGCTATTAAATTCAACCTTCTTTATTTCGTCTTTTAATTTCTCTCAGTTATTTCACTTGATGGACATACTCGTTGTTGTATACGACCTTGTGTTGTTTGAATTCACGCGAGTGTGTTCATTCAAGTTCCCTTCCTGGTTGGCATTTACATTGGTGAATGTAACCGGCCTTGTGCTGTTTGATTACGCACCGATGTGGATGTTAAACCCCTCTTCTCATTGCACCGATTGTGTGGGTTTCTCCATTTCTGCTATGTTGCGTCGATTGTGGCTGAAGCTCATACGTCTTTGTTCTGAGTCGAGATTTATTTTTGAAATTTACTTTCTTCTCTTTGGTTCTTTTTATTCTTCGTACCCTTGCATTAGTTTGTTCAATATTTTTCACATTAAATTTTGTTTGTATCCGACATTCCGACTACTTCAATGAGGGGCGTTCGCAGTAGGCTCCGACGCTCGCGTCGTTTGATCCTGCTTGAACGTCGCTCATCGTGGTTCCATGTGTCTTGAGCATCGGGATGGCAGAACCAGCTGTTTCTGCCAATGTGGTGTCGATTGGGCGGTCCGTTGTCTCGATGATCAGTGGCACATCTTTGGTTCCTTTTCTTTAATTTCGTTTGTCTTATTTTGTACCAATCGCTTTGTTTACAGAAACTTATTATAATGATTTTTTTTTTCTTCACCCAGCACGAGGGCCTGAGCTCCCTTGCTCTTCATCCGATCTCTCAATTTTGTTTGATAATAATTCAATTATTGCGATTATATTATACCATAAATATTATATTAATCTTGATTATTTAAGTATCTAGTTTTTGATTATTTTCTTTAATTTTTTTTGTTTTGGTTCATGGGTTTAGAATAGTTTAGTTTTCTCTAATTTTTTTTTTATCTACTATATACACTTTATCAATTTTTTTTTGCTGCGATTAATGAATTCGAATCCCAGTCCGTGGGATAATCCAGCAGGAGTGTTTCGTCGGGTATCTATTTTTGAGTCGAGTGGACATCAAGGGCATATACGTGTAAGTCCGTGGGATCGTGATCCAGAGTCCTTACCTCCTCAACCGCAACGGCACTCGGTGACTTTTATAGTCATAAAACTAATATAGAACAGTGGTGTTCTCAATTTGAATTATTTTTATTTTCTTCATTGTTTATAGTTTCATACATATATGTATAACTGGTGTCAATTTTTTTTTTGCGTTGTTATTATCTTTTTTACTAAATTTTTTTTATAATACGTTGATTATTTTGAATTTTTGAAAATGGATATATCACATCTGAAATCCGACGAAATTGAAGTTGAGTGCGAGCTACGCGAAATCGCATCCAGTCTTCCAAATGCTATGGAACTGTTGACAAACCGAATAAGAGCCGAACAAGATGGAACAGCGGTGGTCCCGGGTAAAATGCATGTCAAAGCCAGCAAGAAACCAGATGTAGAAATTGATACCTGTAGGACGAAATTACTACGGTTTAAGCAGGAGGTTGAAGATTGCAGACAATTGGAATTCCCGAAAGATAGTTTCCCGTTTATTGCATGTTCGGGGTAGATTGAAGCGAGCCTGTCTTTCCCACATGTATCAAACATTAGCTCGTATGGTATATTACAATTACAAACATTTTTATACAACCGTATTATTGGCAGTTTGCGATGCTGATTATAATTTCGTTATAGAAGATGTTGGCTTCTTCGGCAGTGAAAGCGATGGAGACATTTTTAAAAGATCAACGTTCGGAAAAGCTATTCTCTCCAACACATTAAATTTACCTGGCGAACGGTACAGCTGGCGGTACAGCTGTGAAATGCCCTCATTTTTTTGTAGGTAAGATGTTTACCGAAGTTTATTTATTATTAGAAATAAAACAATTTTATTTCAGGTGATGCAGCTTTTCCACTTCTAAAAAATTTAATGAGGCCATTTCCTGGCAATTGTTTGCCCGACGAAAAACTGATTTTTAATTATCGCCTTTCACGAGCTCGAAGGACCATTGAGAATGCGTTTGGTATTTTGGCTGCAAGATGGCGAATTCTTTTAAAGACTATCAATATGCGGCCAGAAAATGCGGCTCGAGTTGTCTTGGCCACTGCGTGTTTGCACAATTTTATTAAATCAATAGAGAAAAACCGTCTGTTGATGCAATACTGCCCTTTAAATTACGGTGATGCGACAATGGAAAACGGCGAAGTGTTGGAAGGCCAATGGAGGGACGAACTGCAGCAACCATTAACATCAGTCAATCGGATAGGCAAAATCGATCAGAAAATATTGCCTACAAAATCCGAGACGACCTAAAAATATACGTAAATATTTTGTACTGGGGCTGTATCATGGCAAACAAATATTTTAGTTAAATAATTTGTTTTGTTCAAAGAAAAGATTAACATAAATATTTAAACTATTTTATTTATTAGAAAATGTTTGTTTTTTTTCAACGAGGTAATTGGTAATAAAGCCAATGGCTTCATCTTGTATGTTTTTTGGTAATTGCTTCATGTAGTGTTTTACAAAGGAGCAAAAATGGTCTATATGGTCTTCTGGAGTCTCCGTTTCACATTTTTTTTTAATTAACTGCAAAATGTTGCTAATTTCTGAATCGTCGTTCTTCCTTTTTGATCGGTCATCTGATGTACTAGTAGTACCGGAGCTTGATGAAGTAGTATAACCATAATTTTCGATTTGGTCGTCGTCTTCACCATAATCTACTTCTATTAATTCATCGAAATTTGATAATGTAATCTCGTCATATAATTCAGTTTGTTTTGACGAAGTCGATGTTTTATAATTCCCTTCGGTCCTGTTTAATATAGGAACATTGGATATATTAAATGTTATTTTAATTTAAAAAACTCGCAACTTACACAGAACATCGAACACAATCTTTCAAAAACATTAAACCATCAAAGTGGCTCCATGTTCCGGGCTGCCAGATGGATGATTCCTTTTTTTTAATTCTCGTTGAAACTTATCTCGCAGATAAGTCCACTTTTTTTTTATTTCTGATACATCTAAAATGAATCAACAAATATTTAAAAAAAAAAAATTGAAAATTTTCAACTTAAATACCTTTAACACCCATCTCTCTTGAAATTTTACTCCATATTTGGTCCTTATATTTTCCATTCTTGTATATTTTATGTTTTACTAAACTTATTAATAATTCACTGTTTATTTCTACTTTTGAATCCATTTTTATTTTCTATTCATTTTGACATTCGAAATTTTAAGGGTTAATAAAAAAACAGAACCGATAGTGAATTACCGGAAGAACGAAACGAAAGCAAATTGAATTGAATCAATTTCATCGTTTCGTTTCGTCTATATAATTGGTTTCATATGCTTTCATACATTCAATTTATTCGTTCCGTTTCGTTTTCGTCTATATAACCAGCGCTTAACGAACCTCCTGTGTTCCTATTACTTAACAAAAATTCATTTTGTCTACGACTAACGTATATGTAATATGCTCATTATACGTTTCTTTCATCACTATTAATGATATTCATTATTAACTGCTAGTTTATCTAGTAGTCTCTTCTTTCATTATTCAATACTACCAAGTAAATTATTTTTAATTACAATGTTATTTGACGGTCGTGGATAAAGTATCGTATTATACTCGCATATAATGGCTGTTATTCACTCAGATAATTTACAACACTCGCCTATCGGCTCGTGTCGGTAAACTTCATCTTCATGAATAACAGTTATCATTATATGCTCGTTGAATAATATACTATTATTCAATAAAAATAAATAAAACAAAAACAGTCTTCTATAATAAGAAAAAAATGGCCGTCTTGACTAAACTATTCCTAAACTATGTTTACGTATTTGGTTTTATCACTTTTTATATACAGGGTGAGTTTTTTTAGAAAATGCCAGGCTTTTATCTCACACAAAATTTTTGTAAAGTGTATGATTTCAAAGATATGAGCAAAAATTGATATTCACTAAAGCAACGAGTTTTCGCTAAGTTATACATTTAGCGTATTTTGTTGACCAAAATTGAATCCAAACTATTTTGGGTTTATTTGTTTCCCAAGAAAATAGCCAATTTGATTTAATTGGCAAAAGCCAACTTTTCGAAATAAAATATAAATTTAATATGTAATATGACCTGGTGGCAGGTATCATAACCAAAAATTAGAATTGGGTTTAATTTAACCCAATATTTTTTTGGGTTAATGTTATTCTTGCGAGGGTTTATCCTATGCAATTGTTGTTGTAAATTTTTCAAGGAAATACGCTTATTGTTACATTGTAACAAGAAATAAAAATTGATAATATCAATAGTTCTTTGATTTATTATGCAATTGTTTATTTTATTACTATGTTCTACACTATTAAGTATATGCAATTTAGTGGCTTTGCATATACTTTAGCTAAGTTCTACAGTGTTAAATAAAAATATAAGTAATTAGAAAAAAAAACAAAATTTGTTTCATAAAATTATTTATAATTTAATAAATGTTCAAAATGTCCGCCATTTCATTCCAAACATTTTTCTACTCGTCCTACAAAATTTAGATGAACTGCTTCTAATTCACCTTCTGAAATATGATTTCTAAAAATATCTTTAATTCTTTGTTTCATACTTTCTGCAGAGATGCACCATCCAACTGAATCCACATTTCTTGTCTTTCTCGCAATGGAATGTCTTCCAATAAATTGGGCAAATCTTCTAATAAAAAATTCACAAATTTTTGTGTTGTTAGTGTTCCATCAAAAAAAAAAAGGTCCGATTAGGCGAGATCCAACTATTCTAGCCCAAGCATTTACGCTCCAACGATGTTGATGGTCAACGGAACGCATCCAATGTGGATTCACGTCATTCCAATAATGTAAATTATGCCTATTCACATTACCGTCACTCTTAAACGTTGCCTCGTCTGTCCAAAGGACACGACGAAAGAAATTTGTATTTTCTATTTGTTGCTTCGTCCAATGACAAAATTGGAATCTTGATCTAAAATCATTTGCAGTTAACTCTTGCAGCAATGATATGTGGTACGCATGGAATTTGTTGTTCCTCTATCCCGTGCAATATTTCGTGTTGATGTGTGTGGGTCATGTGATACTGCAGCTAGCACATCTAAACAATTTCCTCAGGAAACTCACGACTATTCTTTTGGTTTCTTATGCTTCCGGTAGTGCGAAGCTTATCTGCTAAACGTTTGAATACACCTCTTCCAAAGTGCCGACGATCTAGATGTCGTTCAGCGTATAATCTAATGGCCATCCGTTCATTTTGTTTACACTCTCCGTAGATCATCATCATCTCGAATTCTTCCTCATTAGTGTACTGTACAACATGATAAAAAACTTTTTTCAAAGATAATTGTAATCTTACCACAGTCAAAACTCAAAACTAATAAATGCATTTATTTTTTTATTATCATAGTAATAAAATAAACAATTGCATAATAAATCAAAGAACTATTGATATTATCAATTTTTATTTGTTGTTACAATGGAACAATGTAGAACTTAGCGAAAACTCGTTGCTTTAGTGAATATCGATTTTTGCTCATATCTTTGAAATCATACACTTTACAAAAATTTTGTGTGAGCAAAAAGTATTTACTTTTAATTGCTTAATAAAAAAAAACACTCAATAGTATAGATTCTAATTTAAAAAATCCTAACTTTAGTCTATATCTCCGAAACTAACGAGTTTCAACGTCATTCAAGATCACCACTAGACGTCCCCCTCGACCCTTAACAAATTTCATTAAAAGTAATTTTCTCCTATCTAGCACCATTCTCGAGATAAAAGCCTGGCATTTTTTAAAAAATTCACCCTGTATATTTTGATTAAGTTTTTTCAACATTTGATTGTTATGTTGAAATGTTATGCAATTATTGTTCAATTTCCTCATATAATCAAATAAGATAAGTTTTTCATAATGCCCGGAGTGGTATATAATATCGAGCTATTAAAAGCGACATCGGAGATAAATCTGCCTCAATAAAATATTCAAATATCTTTAACTATGAAACTGTTTCGGCTTTTTTTATAGACAATATTTTAATCGTAAATGACATTCACTGTATTTTCGATTTGGTAAATCAGAAAAATAACAGAGGCCAATCACTTATAATGTATCTACCAATCAAAGTAGAAATATTAACTCTTGCTCCTTTTCTTTCCCGCAGAGTCAATACAAAGTGTATCAACTCTCAAAAATTAGAAATCTCTTTGAGTTCTTGTGTCGGTTTCGTACAGAAAAAGTAAGGTCTACTCTTCAGGTAGCTACGACCGAACTAAAAAAAATCAACCCTCGGTTTATACATTATATATGAAACTAGAGTATATCGACATAGTGAATTATATTCAACTAAATCAAAATCAAAAACCCAAGCAGAAATCTAATTTGGATGTGTATGATGCCCACACGAATAATTACGAAATTTAACGAATTATCTGAATTTTTTGAGTTGAATTTTTGTAGTTCGGTCGTAGCTACCTGAAGAGTAGACCTTACTTTTTCTGTACGAAACCGAATTACCAACACAAGAACTCAAAGAGATTTCTAATTTTAGAGAGTTGATACACTTTGTATTGACTCTGCGGGAAAGAAACGGGAAAGGGATAATATTTCTACTTTGATTGGTAAATATTATAAATGATTGGCCTCTGTTATTTTTCTGGGGCCTTACTATTGTTTTCGATCGCCTTCGTTGTGTGTTCGTTTTATTAAATTGGTACTATTGCTTTCGATGTGGTCGAAATTTATAGACAGCGTTCGAAAATTTACGATGTATTTTTCTTCATCCTTCATTTTCGACTGTCATCGAATTTATTAATTGATAATTTTATTTTTTATTAAACAGTAATTTCAAATTAATGCAAAATTTAAAATGTAAGTACTTATTTGTTCATTATTTGTTTATTTATTATAATTTTAGTTATTTTAATTAAAATTTTTAATTTTAATAATTTGATTTTGTATATGTATATGTTACGGCTAATGTACAAAATAGAAGAATGTACACATTCACCGGTAAATGTGCATATTTCCCAAACTGAGTGGTAAATGTGCGTATAAGTTGAACAAAATACTCATATTTCGTACATTTTTCGGTGAATGTGCACATTTCCCATAGGTCATTGGTGAATGTAATTTTCCTCTAGAAATGGAAATTTGTACACTAAATTTATGCCAGTATACCATTATTAAATTAGAAAGAATATGGGATTTTTTAAATGGAAATTGGCTATTTCTTAACCGATTATGATGAAATTTGACATGAAATGGGATTCTAAAGTGATTTTTGGAAGAAGTTCTGGAATGTGGCCACATAAGAACGAACTCGGTTATTTTTTAACCGATTATGATGAAATTCGACAAGTACGATAGAAATGGGATTCTAAAATGACATTTGGAAGAAGTTCTGGAATATGGCCAATTAAGATGGAATTTCGCTATTTCTTAACCGTTTATGATGAAATTTAATAATGAGAGGCTCTAGATTTAAACTTCAGGGGACGTGGGAGCCGGGATCAGTAAACATGTTGCACTGCGTGCCGCACGTTGGATCGGATTATATAGAATCTCCCACGTCCCCTGAAGTTTAAATCTAGAGCCTCTCGGAGGGCTAAGCGGGGGGAAGCGCAGCGACCTCCCGCGTGCCCGTGAGAGTTACCGAAGCCGTTAGCCTCTACAATTCTGGTTAAATATATTTCAAGTTAAATTAGGGGTTGATTATAAAAATACAGTTTATTTATGTTAATTAAATCGCGCACGCGTAGTGAAACTTAATAAATTATTATTAAATTTCATCATAATCGGTTAAGAAACAGCGAAATTCCATCTTAATTGGCCATATTCCAGAACTTCTTCCAAATATCATTTTAGAATCCCATTTCCATTGTACTTGTCGAATTTCATCATAATCGGTTAAGAAATAACCGAGTTCGTTCCTATGTGGTCATATTCCAGAACTTCTTCCAAAAATCGTTTTAGAATCCCATTTCCATCGCTCATGTCAAATTTCACCATAATCGATAAGGATATAGCGAAGTTCCATCTTAATTCTTTCTTAAGCAGAAAGTACACTAGCATAAATAATCTACAATAAATAATTTATCCATATTTACCAACGTTAAGTGGCAAATGTGCATATGGCGAATGTGCATATTCGCCGCTCTATGCACATTAGCCGTAACACATACACAGTAAATTTTAATTTTTGAGGTTATGTTAAATTATTTATTTGTATTTTAGGTCAAGCAGAAAAAAAATACAAATTTACAACAATTCAAACTTTTAACGTTTAACAAAATAATAGTACTAAATTTTAAATTTTGCGCTGGTAATACGAGAAATAAATAGTACTAAAATATCGTTGACGATCGAAAGCAATAGTAGTAATATTTTTGGCAGACGTTCAGAGAGAAGCGATCAAAAACGAAGGCGATGAAGCGATGGTCGAAAACAATAGTAAGGCCCCATTTACCAAATCGAAAATACAGTGAAAGTCATTTACAATTAATATATTGTCTATAAAAAAATCAACATTTTCAAAATATGTATTCAGACAATTTATTAAATTTCGTAATCTTTAACTATAACTGGCTTACTTCTGAAATCAATATATGCCTTTGTGGAGCTTCGCTTTGAATGTTGCGATTTAATTTATTAATATCACCTAAAATTATAAAGCTAGTTAGATTCAGTAGTTAAATAGTTAATATAAAATCTTCATCCACCATGTATTGTTACGCCCGCATTGTTGAAGAATAGGTTACGCTACTCTATTTTTATTTTTATGTGTTAATAAGAATCTATAGTACATTCCAATTCAAGTGAAATTCACTTTACCCTATTATTTTCGGTATTAAATGTTTGTGTTGGCTGTGACTAGGGATCCGCAAAAAGTATCGATACTTTATAGTATCGATACTTTGATTATGATACCAAGTACTTTTGAACTCGATACTTTTGTAACTACACCCAACTGGTATCGATACTTTCTTATTCGATACTTTTTATTAAGGAACGTACATGCTACTATTTATGTTATGATTGTTTATTTCCGGGGAAATTCCTATAATCTAGGTAAATACAAAAAACATCATTTTTATATTCTTACATCAATTCTCTTAAATCGAAATTGATAAATTTTACCCCCACCTTCCTACTAACATGAATACCAGAGATATGTATATGCGGCGGCGGCTACGTAACTACCAGCAGAATCATTCCTACTATTAATTGTCTAAGGGAACAAATAAAATCAGAAATAGTAAAAATATTAAACCGCCGGTTTTGTGAAATCGAGAACAACCACATTATGGCTGTTTTAACAATTCTCGATTAAGGATACCTTAGTTGGTGCCCGTGTTATTTCATCCGTCAAAAAAATATTGAACGCCTATGATGCCACATCATTGTCGTCTGAACCAAATGATGAAGGAGATCAGCCAGAAAAGACCTCAACTTCTTAGATTTTTGGAGCTATCATAAAAAATTAGCTCACTACCGTCATAAAAGGCGTTCTGGCAAAACCGGGGACAAAGATGAGCTGAGTTTGTATTTATCGAATTCAGTTTGCCCACTAAAATCGAACCCTATAATTCAGTGGAAAGAAATAAAAAACGTTTTCCTTCACTTGTATCACCTCGCCAAGAAGTACCTGATAATACCCGGTACCTCCGTACCATCAGAAAGATAGTTTTATAAAGCTGGAGTGATTTTAGTACAAACCCGAAACAGGCTTATGGGTAACTGGGTGGACGAACTGCTCTTTTTGTCTGATTGTAATGATGAAGTTTGGGGCTTTCATAAATAAAATAATTAATTGTTATTTGTTTTGGGTTTCTTTTGTGCAATAAATAAATATGAGCTACACAAATATATTAACTTTGCATTATAATAAATTTACTTAAATGCTTTATTGGTCCCTTACTATTAAAAAACTTACATTAGAAATCGGGTATATAAATCATGTTTTTATTTTGTACTCGATACTTAAGAGTATCGATACTTTTATTACGATACTAGTAATGGGTAAAGTATCGATATTTTCGTTTCGATACCATATCCCTAGCTGTGACACGATTAACTTCTCTTTCAATACATATAAAATATAATATATGCGTGGTAAGCTTGTGGTAAAATGCTTGCAGATTTATCTCCCCTCCGCAATGAGAGTGATGATCAATATCAGTGTAAGTGTATATCTACCGAGTATCAAAATGAGATATAAATGATACAAATGATCATTATGCTCATTTGTTTTTGGGCCAAAATAATTTGTGTGGTAATTGATATTCAGTTTGTGTTAAGCTTTCGCTCAACTTGGATCGTCCAGCGTTAACGTATATTAAATTATTTATAAATATTTTTCTGGTGTCGCTAAGTGAATTAAATGTTAATCTAAGATCTAGGTAAGAATATTTGTGTATGTGCATAACTATTTGCAAGAATCAAACATTTTCTTTGGGTTTCATAGAAATCTATTCGCAATTAGTGAATTCTAATTAATTATCGGATTGCTACCAAATAAATAGCTGCCAATATCAGAATGAGCATAAAAAAGATTTGAGTACATCCATTTTTGATATTTTTTGTGACGAGAGTCGGTGAGTCACTGATAATAATCTTTTTTGTGATAAGGTACAACGGTTCTATTTTTCTTTTTGTTTTCTTTCCTTAGAGGATCACCAAAATATTTTCAATAAATTAATTTGAAAATTAAATCCGCACTTCGTTAGTTTATGTATATTTAGAGGTTACAAAGATACGCGAATTTGTTGGCTGATGTATTAGTAACCTCACACGAAATAAGGGAGGAACCGTTTTATTTGGCTACCGGTCGGATATTTTATAGTGTTTCTATAACACTATTTGAATACATCAGCAACGATACCAAGTTGTGCTATATAATAAGTGTTGTGTATGTGTAAAAAGTAAAGAAGGTTTATTTGAGACCTCTGTTTGAATTATACTTTCTTATACATATTTTAAAAGCTGTAATTAAAAGTAAATCAAACGTTTTTTTTGTGTATCACGAGAAAAAAATCAAATCTCTTAAGTTCTCGTATTTCAATTCTTTATTGGTGTTCAATTTATTAGGTTGTAGTTTAAATAGTTAAATTAGTGAGTGTAAAAAAAATCAAGGAGCAAAACAGTGTGATTTTTTTTGTCAAAAGAGTTAATTCTTTTTTTTCAGTGAGCCATTGTAATTTCCAAGGAGCGCTCTTCGGATTGAAATTGGTAAGCGACATAATTTTCTTTTAATCAAACCAGTCTTGCTCTTTCATAAAAAAAATTTTACACCAGTTCTAAATTTATATTAAGGTTGTAGATATTTAGTAGATCAAAATTTATTATGTTGATTTTTTTTTTATTTTCGTTTTGTAATTTGTTATGAAAAGTAATACAGTGTCAAAAATGAACTAATTTTCTTTTATTGTGATGACGTGAAGTAATCAGACCAGTGTGAACGTGAATGCAGATTTATTAACATGTGCACGTATGATTTGTTGGATCTCGAATATTCGGTAACAAAAAACCCCCCTAGGCGCTAAAGCTACCCGAAATAAACATGCATGTTCCCGAAGGATCCGTAACAGTATAGAGTATTACTGTCAAGTTTGGGAAGGTGCGTCTGGTACCACCCTCCACTTATTGGACAGGGTACAGTCGCGCCATATGACGGTTACTAGCGGAGCATAAAATTAGCTCCCACAAATAATAATATTGTAACGAATTAAACAAAAAATACCGAGTGGTACAACCAACAAGCTTAAAATACGAGACTAGCTCTCACATATGTATATACCATTATATAAAACATAACAAAAATAAATAAAATAAAGTTTATGCGGTATCTTGAGTGATAGTTTTATTCTATGTATTAAAAAAAATCTGTGTTTTTCCTACGGCTGCTTCGTTAAAATGGACCGAAACAATCGTTTTTCTGCAATAATGGCTGGTGTTGTGAATTGAATTGTTTATACTAAACTATATAAATTTTCTCCTCATTATAGCTAATAAATTAATAAACCTTAATCTGGTTTTTCTTCCTCTTCCACAACTACCAATTTATATTGTTAACCGAGGTTAGTTGTGAAGAGCAAGAATAACCAAAAATCATTATTGTTACTTGTACTTGTACCAAAAATAACACATAAATAAAATTAATAATTCTGAAATAATAATATAAACTAAAAGTGTAATTCAATAATAGAATTAAATTATAAAATTATACAAGTTATTAAATTAATAAAAGTTAATAATTAGCATAAAGTAAAACTATATTTGAATTGTGAATGTATGTGTGTGTGTTGGTCATTCCACCTAATCCAAAATTACCGACGATACGGATTTTTAAACGCTTAATTACTACAAGTGGCAATAGCGGTTCGTTTCAACATTGGTTTACCACAGTGGTAATAGCGGTCAATACATAACATTTGGTGACAGCGTTAAAAACAGTATGTATTTGAAAATCCAATCCATCTTCATAATCGGTAAATTTTTGAGTTCTTAAAAATGGAAAAAACAAACAAACAAGTTCAAACAAAAATTTAATTATAATGTGTACCAGAAAATTCAAAAATCTATGTGTAAAAATTGAATGCAGAGCATAAAATTATACGTGTATAGTAATTATAACATAAACAATGTTTTCTATAATTCAAAGTGTTATAATATAGTTCAATTTATTTATTCAGTGTTAATCAATGAATCATTAAAATCATAAAATTATAAGAGAGACAAAAAAAAAACAAAATTATAGAAACAAAAGCCATCTTATTGAGGTGTATTAACTGATTAATAAAGTAAACGGAAATAATTTATCAATTCACTTATTAAAGTATCAAAATTATTCCGTTGTCCACCACACCCAATTTTCCTATTATTATCGCATCAATCAGAGCAGTAAAAAAAAATATCAGACGATCATCAAGTACGAGTAAGTTCGCAAATCCAAATTGGGCATCGTCGGGAACGACTAAACTATTACTAAATTGCCGTAAATAATAAATTGTCTTGGACATTCATCAAAAATTTTGGAGTTTACATTCATTCAACATTAATGGAAAATCAACAGCAGAACAATTTTAATTCAACTACTCATACAACAAACCAAAATTCGAGGAACGTATTTTTCATTTTTTTATAAATATTTCTTTTAATTGTTAAAATTCTAAAAAAAAATTTTCTCTAATTTATTATTGTACATAGTAAATACGCATGAAATCATATGACAAATAATTTCGGGCCGTTAGAACAAGATTATTTGAAGTTGCGAGGTAGAGTAATCGAAAAAACAAGGTTACCTTCCGATACTACAGTAATACCGGACAAAGATAGCGGTTTGAATTTGGTAAGTGACAGATTTAATATAACTAAAAATAATAGCAGTGTGAACTCGAATGATAATTTAAGCGATTCTAATATTTCTGGTAGTCTGAATCATTCCGACAATTTTATAATGGGTAATGACTATGCCGATAAAGCTGGTTCAGCTGCCCTTAAGCTTACAGTGTTAAATCCTTCATTATTTTATAAGATCATTCCAGAATTTAACGGAAATCATCAACAACTTCACAAATTTTTCTCTAGTTGTGAGTTGATGTACAAACCTCTTATTAATGAAGAAGATAAAATTTTTTTTTTAGATCTGGTTAAAAATAAATTAACCGGTGCAGCTTACGATATTGTAAAATATCGTAGTTTTAAGTCTTGGGTTGAATTAAAGAAAGCCCTTGATGACGAATTTTCCAAAAAGCAATCAATTGAGCTCTTACAATTTGAACTTTTTAGAATTCGACAAAATCCTAGGGAAGATGTTCGAACATATGGTAGTAGAGTTGAACATATCCTCTCTGATCTAAATGATGCATGCATATCTCAAGAAGGAGAAAATGCTGCTACTTATATTAAAAATTTAAATGGCCAGACAGCTCTTAATGCATTTATCAATGGTTTAAGAGATAATATCAAAATTATCTTAAAAGCGGGAAAGTTTGCTACAATTTCCGAAGCTATTTCTAAAGAAGTTGAAGAAGAGACAATTTATTCTAGTGAATCATCAAATAATTTGCAATTACAAGATTCTTTAAAATTAATTAAGTGCCAATTATGTAATAAGCAAGGACATAGCGCCAACAAGTGTTATTCTTTAAACAGCAGATCGAATTCTAATTCTAATAATCCACAAACTTCAAATATAAAAAATTCTTATCAAAATCAAAATGTTACGTGGACTCAAAATCCAACTAATTTCAGAACCAATACAGCTAAATCATTCGTGAATTCTTCTACACCTAATCAAGCCATTCGACAAGTATCATTATACTGTAGGTATTGTCGTAGAAGGGGTCACCTTATCAATGATTACCTTAAAAGGAACAAAATCAGCTCTGAGCTAGTAAATACAGTGTCCAATTCTAACGATGATAGTAAAATAAATTCGGAAAACTTAAGTGTACTCAATCAGGAGCCAAGCACGTCTGGTCGAGTAGACAAGCTCTAAAATCGTGCTCTTTCCATACTTTCGAAGTCGATCAAAATATTAACAGTTCAAATAACAATACTAATTCTTTTTCAGATCTTTTAAATTCACAAGGTTCTTTTACTGATAACAGTTCTTGCGAATTATCTGAATTTAGTACTGTTTCTAATATAAAGTCGTATGTTTTTATTTTGATGAATACCATGCATTCAAAATTCGTTTCAATTAATTTGGATATTCTTAAGTCAACTCCGTCTAAGTTTTTAATTGACACAGGTGCTGATATAAGCATAATCAAGAAACAATATATTATTGGTAGTACTAAATGTTTTCCAAACCTCAAATGTAATATTAAAGGTATTACTTCTCATAACATACAAACGTTAGCATTATGTAAAGCAAATCTTTAAAATTCCCCTCCTATTTCTCATGCGTTCCATATAGTACCAGATTCTTTTTCGTTAGATTGTACAGGCATTATAGGAAAGGATTTTCTCGAAGCTAACAAATGTAAAATCGATTATGCCAAAAACCATATTGAAATTTGGCCAAATCCGTCAAACCAAATAATTTTAAAATTTTTGGGAAGCTATATATATAATTATCTCAGCACCTGTAGAAAAATTTGTTAAAGTGCCATTCAACGTAGTTCAAGATGGAGATTATATTTGCGAATCCCAAGAAATTGAAAAGGGTGTGTTTTTGGCTGGATCAATAGTCAGTGTACGAAATCGTAATGGGTTAGTTTCTATGTTAAACATGAATGATTCAAATGTAATTATCAACAATTTTTCGATTAGTCCACAATCAATAAACAATTATGACATCTATCTCGCTAATCAGTTATCAAATAAAGACGCCCTAGAGGATCGTTTCAAACTATTAAATTCATTAGTAAATACAGACAATCTTAATGAGGAGGAGCTGAATTCTATTTTAGAGATCTGTAGGAATTTTAATGATGTTTTTTTCTTACCTGGTGATCAACTTTCTACAACATCTGCAACATATCATGAAATACCATTAGTTCCAAATGCTCGTCCAGTGAAAATAAAACCTTATCGATTACCTCATTCTGCGAAAATTGAAATAAATACTCAAGTCCAACAAATGATAGACGATGGTATAATTGAAAATTCGATTAGTCCGTGGAACTCACCATTGTTAATAGTACCCAAGAAATCATCCGATCAAGAAAAGAAATGGAGAATCGTAATAGATGTTCGACGGTTAAATGAAATGACTGTAAATGATGTTTATCCATTACCGAATATAACGGATATACTCGATCAATTAGGTCAATCCAATTATTTTTTGACATTGGATCTAGCTAACGGTTACCATCAGATTCCCCTAGCTCCAAATGATGTCAAAAAAACCGCATTTAGTACCGAGCGTGGTCACTTCCATTTTTTGCGTATGCCTTTCGGTTTAAAAGGAGCACCGGCTACCTTTCAAAGGCTCATGGACACGGTTCTTTCGGGATTAAATGGTATTCGATGTTTCGTCTACCTTGACGACGTGGTTGTTTACGGATTGAATTTAAATGATCACAATAATAAATTAATCGATATTCTTTCACGCTTTCGACAATTTAATTTAAAATTACAACCATCCAAGTGTCACTTTCTTAGAAAGGAAATATCTTATTTGCGGTTATTATAGAAAATTTATTGAGAATTTTTCAAAAATCTCTGAACCCTTAAATGCCCTACTCAGGAAAAATATTAAGTTCAAATGGGACGCTTTCACAGAAGAATCGTTCCACAAATTGAAAAATCTCTTAATAAATCCCCCTTTTCTGAAATATCCGGACTTTTCAAAAGAATTCACTGTAACAACAGATGCAAGCAACAATGCTGTAGGGGCGGTTTTATCTCAAGAATACGAATCGGTTGATTGCCCTATTTCATTTGCTAGTCGCATTCTAAACAGTGCCGAACGTAATTATGCTACGGTTGAAAAGGAGCTATTAGCCATTATTTGGTTCGTTCAACGATTTAGACCATACTTGTATGGTAGACATTTCGTCATTCAAACGGACCACAAACCTCTGATATGGTTACATAAGAGTTCAAATCCTACATCTCGTTTGATTCGTTGGAGAATAATAATGGATGAGTACGATTACAAAATTGTGTACAAATCTGGTAAAAGAAATGTGTTAGCAGATGCACTCAGTCGTTCCGTTTCTCCAGATGACGAAAAGGCGAATTGTAAAGATTTGGCGGTAATTACGCGTTCTCGGTCAAAAGCTGTTACTCAAAATACTTCAAACAGTCCTTCTTTATCTGGTTCAATTACCAATTTAAGCAATTCCAAGGACATTACAAATACCACCATACCCAATGTGGTTAATCTAAATCGCGATAATATTATTCAAATTTCTGATGAAAGAGACATAACCCGTGTTCTAAAGGAATTTCATAACCCGTGTTCTAAAATTAAAAAATTTATCCGCAAGTGCGAGTTATGCCAGAAAAATAAATACTCACGTTTGACCAAATGCCCGTTAAAAATAACATCTACTTCGAATTCGCCGTTTTCGAAAATCTTTCTTGATATTGTTGGACCATTGCTAATTACACATACAGGCGGTCGTTATTTATTAACCATGATGGATGACTTATCAAAATTTTCAATTGCAGTATCCCTCGAATCTCAAGATGCTAGTGCGGTTGCAAAAGCTTTTGTAGAAAATTTAATTTGTAAATTCGGTTCATCTACTAGTATTTTAACCGACCAGGGTAGTAACTTTATGAGTGAAATGTTCACAAAGGTTTGCAAATTTTTGGATATAAAAAAATATAATACTACGGCTTACCATCCGCAATCAAACGGATCTCTTGAACGTTCACATAGGACTTTGGGTGAATATTTTAGAAATTACACTCAATCCGACCCGTTAAATTGGGATCAGTGGATTCATTTTGCGACGTTTACATATAATTCGACTCCCCACTCCTCTACTGGATTTATGCCTTTCGAGCTAATTTACGGATTCAAGCCAAACATTCCAAGTTCAATCAAACGACCTCAACAGCCAATATTCAATTACGATGATTATTGTGAAGAATTAAAATATCGGTTGCGTCACTCTTGAAAGAACAAGCTAAGGAAATCTATGATCAAACAATAAACATTCCCAACTTCCAAGTTGATGATCAAGTACTACTAAAAAATGAAAACAGGAGTAAACTTGATGCGATTTGGTTGGGTCCATATAAGGTTATCAGCATTGATTCTCCAGAAAATTCTACCATAAAGATTAACAGAAAAAATGTTAGAGTTCACAACAATCGTTTAAAAAAATTTATTGACGAATAAATTATCATGTTGATAATTCACTGCTATTGGTAGTTATGGAAATCTATTGCTATAGACAAATTTTTATATTTTATTTTATTTTTAAATACAAACAAATAATTCGATTATTCTACGTTTATTACTATCATATTAGTTCATAAAGTAAAACTATATTTCAATTGTGAATATATGTGTGTGTGCTGGTCATTCCACCTAATCCAAAATTACCGACGATACGGATTTTTAAACGCTTAATTACTACAAGTGGCAATAGCGGTTCGTTACAACATTGGTTTACCACAGTGGTAATAGCGGTCAATACATAACACTGGCTAGTGGTCTAAAACGCAATACCTAAAGTTGTACATAATTTAATTAGAATTGACATTTTTTTTTATTTTAAATGGTAGAGAAAACAACTTTGGTGCGTTATTGACTATTAAGATGTAACTATAACTACCAACAGTATTTGCTTACAATATGTAGAAAATATTTCGGAGCTTATTGAAAAATAGTAAAATACGCATTAAAATCTACAATTTCATTTAACGCAATAACATTGATATAGTGTGTGCGAAAAAATAAAACCAATGTTGCACATTGAATCAGTCAAGCTAGTGTGCTCAGTGCAATTTAAGGTTGATATCAAGTCGAATTGGTAAGAAAAGACTTGGTAAGGTGTTTAAATTCTCAACACATTGCAAAATAAAAATTAAAGCATACCAAATTACAATTTTCAACTAACCTATTAAATTTCAAACCGCACATACCTTGCATGTAATTTATAATACTCTCGGTATGTTAAGAATTTATGATGTTGACTTTCGAAATTAATCTTATTTATTTGCTTTCTGTGTTTAATGTTGATTTTAAAATTGGATATTATACAAATTCTGCTTATTATATAAAAAAAATTATATTTTTGTTATTAGTTTTCAGTTTTTTAATATTTAATTTTGTAAGAATAATAACTACACAAAAAATAAAATTATAAATAATATAAACATTGCCATTAATTACATTTGGGATAAGAAAACAAACTATAAATACACACACCACACAGCCACATACAGAAAATTTAGTAATTATTTTTTCATTATTACTATTATTGCAAAAACAATTTTTGTTTTGTTTTTTGCTTACATAATTTACAGAAAATTAAAATAATAACAGCAAAGACGAGAAAGAAATGAAAAATTTATATCAAATTTAATTATGTTTTTGATTTCAATAGTGCATTTTAAAAAATATGTTGTATACAATTTTTTTTGTTTTTTTTTATGTAAATAAAACAATAAAATGATTTACAGTTGAAATATATTTTTAAATATTCTTTGTGTTTAATTTACAAGAAAACTTTGCCAAACAAAGAGAATCTTAAAGAACGTAAACTATTTTTGACACTAAAGAAATAAATAAATTTTTTAATTAAAATGTTGACAATTACGTAAATTCGAGTGAAGGAAACATGTGAAATAAGATGACAACGCTACTTTACGAATTCGATGATAATTGGAAAATGTTTTAAGCCGGTTCATTCTAAGATATTTAATTAAATGTATAAGTATGTAGTATTAAATTATTAATACTACCAGGTATATCTAAAATCACTATCAGAACCTAATTGATCAAGTTTCACATCGATGTTAAAAATTGTAATTAAACTTTAGTGACTCTTCTATAATAGGAAAAAGAAATTCCTTTTAAATTTTGTTAGAGTTATGCTGGGGAATACGAAGAGCGAGTCCATCTGTCACAATAATCAGTTAGGATTAATGATGGTGGTATGACGTAATAGCTTGCAAGCATTTGCATTTTGTTTTAAATTATTTGGTTTCTTTTATCACTCCATCGTGTCGATTTTTTAACTTAAAAAATCGCTTTGATCAAAATTATATAACAGCTTTAATAACTGGCGCATCTTAAATCACTGTCAAAAAGACTATACAATACATCGAATTTATATTTCCATTCTTTTCTATAATATTTAGCCATTCTTTTATAAATAATTATTTCCTTCTAAAATACATACAATAAACAAACATTTCTCCGTAAGTCGTTCTTGCTTAAATAATTCATCCATCATTGCCATGCCATTTTGTTGTTCTTTTTTTATTCCTTTGCTACATACTGTAATTTATATTATTTTCATCTTATCATCACAATAAATTCACATTTTTTCAGTATTTCAAGAATATATAATTCCATATCCATGCAACAATAGATTGTATTTTTTAGACAATATTATATTGTATATTATTCAAGACAATAAATTAAATAACAACAAAAAAAATATTATGTGCATACATACATATATGTATGACAAATGTCTCAACCATTCATCATCTACATTTTTTATATTCGTATCGTATTTTGTAATATTAAATTAATATTATGTAGAATGGTTTATACTTGTATGTACTCGTACATTGAAATATTAATTGAAACATTTTTTTTAAAAATTTATACTTTAAAATCATGTACGGATAATAAAATTAATGTGTGTGATTAAAATCACAAACTAGATGAATGTCCGTCCGGTGAAAGCAATTTTTCCTAGAGTATGTGAATTTAATAAATCAAACTAATTTTTATTACGATAACAAAACAATGTATTACTACATTACAAAGTGTCAATTAAAGCACGATACTGGATTGTGATATCTCTTAAACTATTTCCAGCATCAAATTTTGTTAATGAATTTTTTTTAATTTTATTGAAGAAAATTAAAAACATAAATGTTATGATTCTGGAAGATTTTGAACGATGAATATATGATTTAATGTCCTTAAATTATGATAATGTTACATGGACTTCTATTCGATTCACACCAACCGTGAGTAATTTTATGTCATTCATGAATTATATATGTATAATGGCTGTAATAAAAAGTAAAACTTTTTACAGCTTACATTTATTTGCGCAAGCAAACAAACAGAAGGACAAGGAAATATTGGGTACATCCTTATTTGAAAAATAAAATTGAAAATGGATGTTATAAGCGAGTAGTGTTAGAATTAGAAAAATATCGATTTATATTATACGTATTTTCGGATGGATAAAGCAAAATTTATGAAAATTTTAAAGTATTTGGAACCTTCTTTGCGAGCAAAATCTACAAATTTTAGAGAATCAATTCAGCCGAAAGAGAAATTAACTGTTACGTTAAGGGTAAATAGGTAGATGTACATAAAGAATTCAATTGAAAATTTGTAGGATTTTAGCATCGGGATGGACATTAAAAGACCTAGCAACACATTTCTTCTTGGGCCACTCGACTGTCCATAAAATTGTATTTCAAACCCTCGAAATTTTTAAGAAGATTTTAATGCCGATTGACATTCCAAATTTAACAGAAAATCGTTGGATTGAGATTAGGAAGCAATTTAAAAAAAAAAATGGAATCTTCCCAACTGCTTAGGCGCCTTAGCCGGTAAGCATATAGACTCTTTTGCTTTTAAAAATTCGGGAAGTCAATATTTTAATTATAAGAAGCGATTCTCCAGGTGTTAATGGCATTGGTTGATGCTGATTATCGCTTTTTAATGTTGGACATTGCGGGACATGGAAGTATGTCGGACTCGACAATATTCGCTCAATCGTCATTTGGCAAAATTATGATTCCATAATAATTCGAAGCTAAATCTACCATCTTACACTTCGTTGCCAAATCAAACAGAAAAACTGCCAAATGTAATTATTGCCGATGAGGCTTTTGGCTTAAAAGAAACAATTTTACGTCCATATCATGGCAAAAACATTACACATGAAAGGAGGATTTTTAATTACAGGTAAACAATTATGTTTGATGAAATAAATATATTTATGTAACTTAAATATAAAATTACTCGTACATATATTTGTTTGCAGATGGAGTCGAGCTAGGCGTGTGGTGGAGAGCGCACTTGGCGCATATTATTCAAAAGAATAGAGAATAACGAGCGCAATTGTAAATTAATTGTGACGGCCTGTGTTACATTGCACAATCTTTTGCGAATGCCTCGAGATCAAACAAATTTTAATATGAATGTTGAAATACCCACTAATGAAGCGATTGTTAATCGACACTTTTCAGCTTTTGAAATACGAGAACATTTTTCAGAATGGTGCTCAAATGCCGGCCAAGTTCCATAAAATAAAATAATACAATAAACTAATTGTTGATTGCATTTTAAATAAAATAGCTTTTTTTAAAAAATATAAAATGTTATTTTTTATTAAATTTTTTCTTTTAAAAGTAAATAAAGTTAAATCTCAAAATAAGAAAATAATTCATCAAAATCTCTGAAAATAATTCACTATAAAAAATTATTATGCATCGTATGTAAATATACATAACCACAGGTGGTACATACATACATATTTACCGAATACATAATACAAGCTTATGATCACAATTCAATTGTCACACTTCGATTATCTATTATAAATAAAACAGGTTTACAATTCAATTTGGTGAAGCAATTCTAATATTTTAAATTCAATAAATGAGCGATTCATTGGTGTTAAGCGCTCAAATCTAGTAACTAAACTATCGAGAAATAGTTTAGACTCTGATGCTGGTTCAGACTGTTTGTCATCCAAGCTTTGTATTGCTTGCAGAATTACATTCTCCACATTACTTTTCTGTTTCTTTTCTTTTAATTTTGCGATTTCCTCTACAGCTCCTATTTCGATATCCTCTACAGCTCCAGTTTCTATTGCTTCAATTGCATATTTGAAATGGTGCTGAAAGTTGCGAGATTCAACGTGAATTACTTAGCTTATGTTAGATTATGTATTTAATCGGCTCATCTAAAAGTTTTAAAATTTGCAGATGATGCAGCAAGTTTAGCTGCGCAGCAAATTGGCTAAGTAAATGGATAATTAAGACCAATGGCAAGCGGTTGTAAATTGGCACACGTTACATTCACAATCCGCAAACATACCGGTTCCACCTTTAAGACTCATCATACCACAACACTAAAACATTAAATATCTCGAACAGAAGGTTCGGATGGAGAAAGCATCATAGTAAAACATTCAAACTACAACCTTTCTGTATGGATATATGGCACTCAATGACTCAATTATGCACAAGTCACGGATTTTAAGGTAATTTCACGAAATTTAGAGAACTCTAAAAAGCCAATTACTACTGAGATCTGTTAAATTATGCTCATAAATTACAAGTTTTTTTCGAAGGCTGTGTAACATTTTTGTAAAAGTTATGAAAGGTTTAAATTAAACCAACATTTTTATTGACACCCGTTAACATATAGTACAAAACTAACAATATTAAATTACACACAAACAAACTAAATATAACTTAATACTTTTGGATAGATGATAAAATGAAGAAATATCCATTAAAGAAATGTTAGAAGATTAAATTAATTAATTTATGGTTAGGATTATTATTTTGTCTACATGACACAGAGAATAGAGATACGAGTATATATATGTACATATTACTTGAAACGTCAATCATTGTCATAAAATAAAATATATTTTTAGTTTCAAGTTGCGTTTTTTCTCGTTTCATTATTATTGTGATTTTTTTTTTGAAAATTCGCTTAAAATTTATATTCTTATTGACACAATCATGTAATTAAGTACGATGATAAAATTTGTTTGCATGAATAAATTTTCATTCTGGCTGGTTGGTTTTTTTATTTTATTATAGTCACAGAATTAACTACATATAAACAAAATATTTTTTTTGTGGGTTGATTTGATATGGTCTCGAATTATATTCTCGTTTGTTCATTTTGTTATCATGACATAATATACATAGATTAACATTTATACCATATTATAGATATATACATATATGTATATGAAAGAGGGATACATATTTTTGTATAATATCATACATAGTCTAAATGATAATATTGTCAATATAATGTTTTTGTGTTATCGGTGTAATTTATTAATGTTTCATTAATTTTATTATCATATAATTATTAGCTTGTATAAAAATAGTATTTTATCCCGAAAGCTAATCTTCTCTTTTTCATTGGTTTTATGAAATGGTTCATCGGTTGCATATTTTCAAAGTGACATGGTCACATTTTTTTAAAATTTTTTTTAGGAACGGAGACGTGTTACGTGCCTCTAATCTCGGCTAACGCGACTCTCGTAGTGGATAGATCCCAGCGGATATTTGGCAGGTTCTTTACCGACAATTTTCTTTATGAGACACAACAAAAATCCTCGTGTTTTAAATTAACAGGTCTTGATATTTGCATTCAGAAATTGGTTCCCTTTGACTATATAAGGAATCAACAACGTCACGGTTTGTCTTTCTTTTCCTCGCTCTGCGTTTTGTTGTTTAGGTTTCATCATATAGTATAGTATAACTTCACGAAAATGTTCATCAAAATCATACTTATAAAATAATTTATTTGGTTCGTCTTTCGAAATGTGTATTTCTCTAACTTTGCTGATAGAAAATATTTTATTTTCACTGTTTTTTGCGAAAAAATTTGTGCCAGATAATTTGTTGAAGTTCATAATTTCATATTGTTCCACTTCATGTACCATGTAAGTTGACCCACTTATCTTAGCGTTTCTTATTAGGCTGTAATATTGTGCAGGCAATTGTTTTATTTGTGCGACATTTTTCTATAGTCGAATGCATAGAGTCGCCCTCGTTTTGGGTGTGGTTTCAAGAAACTTGTGATGAATATCGACTTTGAGTTTTTTTGATACCCAAGATAAAGAGTGAATAACACTTTATTCTTGTTTTGTCCGAGGCAATTGTCTGTCCAAAATATAAATTTAATAAAGGTTTTTTTTTGTTTATGTTTTCCAAAATGAATTTATACAATACAAGCAGCTGACTACATACTTCACATGCACCTTGCTTAGCAACTGTTTCGTCCCATAAATAGCAATAGCCGTGACGGTTTGCTAAATTATAAATAGTAAAATTTTGCAAATTAAGTTTCCGTTTATAAAAAAAAGAAGTTGGTTTCTCCGAATGGACACTGAAGAATTCTCTGAAAATCAAAACACGCAGCTACAATATTTGTGTGTACCGTAGCTGCTGCATTATCAATATCTTTCAGTTGCCTGGCCTCATTTTCATTTTTAAATGTTTTTCTATTTCAAATTTAAATTTTTCCTTATCTGAATGAAGCATATTGCCATAACTCGTACAATCATTACATTGGTCCTTTTTTGGTTTGAAAAAACTTAAATTAAAATTAAAATTGAAAATATCCCGGTACTGTCGTTCTGTTACAATATGTTGCTGGATTTGTTTATCTTCAATCCACTTAACATACAACTGATACATTTTAGCTACGGAAAGATCACTATCGAGGAAACTTATCGTGGAATGGGCCCGTGCATAATGAGACTCGACTATTGGAAAAGCCGAGATATTATCCAAAACAAGTTTTTTTGAGACTTGTTTAACCTCATTAACCGGACGTACATATTTACCTAATAAAAGAAAAAAATTGAATTATTTTAGAACAATTTTTACACGTTGATGATTAATACCGCGATTATCAACTCCGCCACCTGCAGATTTACGAAGAGCAGTATCCACTATTTGACTGGATACAGCTAGAGTGTCGAGAAACATTTTTAAAATAACCCTTGTACTTTCGTATTTATCGTTAACATAATAGTTTAAGTAATATAATCTTGAGAGTTTCTCCGGCTGCTCGTAGACATTTTAGTAACTTTTTTAACAATAACTTTAACTCCTTTAGCTACAAAGTCCCACTGTCGTTCTTTATTTCCCAATTTGTAGTAGTTATTGAAAACCTCCACCCTGGTATCATGCGGCACTCTTTCGTGGCATTTTGGGCGGCATTTCAATCTGCATCCACTTTTCATGAGCTTTGAAGGAATTAACTGTCCGACTGCGTTTTTGTATTGCTTTCCGGAATTTTCTGGCGTTTCGACCCTACTCTTCGCCAGCTATTCATGTTTCTTTTCCTTTTTCTGGTTTTCTGCTTCTGTGGCGAAGATGTGGGTTTCAAAGGACCAGAAGAACTTGAATTTGATGGTTCGTACTCAGAAGCCGTGCCATAGCACGCAAATGGATCTGGGAGTACCAAATAGTTTGATTAGGATCTGTGCCGTAGCATGATTAGGATAATGGTAAAACAATAAGATAATAAAATGAAGAAATTCCACCTTATTTACACCTTAAGGAACTACATAATATAAATAAGATATTGGGCCAAATGATTAAACATTTATTTGTACTGAATTTTATCTAACTTATTCGAATAAATAGTGAAACTTTTACACACAACCTCCAATATTTTCGGCCTCCCACTATGCAACACTAATAAGACACATATTTTGCAATTAAGGCTACATAAGAAAATATACCTGCGACATACACACGTTTTACAAGGGCGTCCTACCCCCGTAGGTTGCCTACCTGACAATGTACATACATCATTCATTTCTGTAATTTTTGGACATTTTACTAATGTAACTACTCTTATTTCAAGGGATTGGCTTTGGCACGATCAATAAATAAAAGTTACCTTGTATTTTTATTACATTCCATGACCCTAATAAATTTGAAATCACTTACCTGAATCATTAGCCTCCAAATCAATTTCGGCAATATCGGCAGACATGATAATTTTTTATAAACTTAATACGTAATACAAGCTTATGATCACAATTCAATTGTCACACTTCGATTATCTATTATAAATAAAACAGGTTTACAATTCAATTTGGTGAAGCAATTCTAATATTTTAAATTCAATAAATGAGCGATTCATTGGTGTTAAGCGCTCAAATCTAGTAACTAAACTATCGAGAAATAGTTTAGACTCTGATGCTGGTTCAGACTGTTTGTCATCCAAGCTTTGTATTGCTTGCAGAATTACATTCTCCACATTACTTTTCTGTTTCTTTTCTTTTAATTTTGCGATTTCCTCTACAGCTCCTATTTCGATATCCTCTACAGCTCCAGTTTCTATTGCTTCAATTGCATATTTGAAATGGTGCTGAAAGTTGCGAGATTCAACGTGAATTACTTAGCTTATGTTAGATTATGTATTTAATCGGCTCATCTAAAAGTTTTAAAATTTGCAGATGATGCAGCAAGTTTAGCTGCGCAGCAAATTGGCTAAGTAAATGGATAATTAAGACCAATGGCAAGCGGTTGTAAATTGGCACACGTTACATTCACAATCCGCAAACATACCGGTTCCACCTTTAAGACTCATCATACCACAACACTAAAACATTAAATATCTCGAACAGAAGGTTCGGATGGAGAAAGCATCATAGTAAAACATTCAAACTACAACCTTTCTGTATGGATATATGGCACTCAATGACTCAATTATGCACAAGTCACGGATTTTAAGGTAATTTCACGAAATTTAGAGAACTCTAAAAAGCCAATTACTACTGAGATCTGTTAAATTATGCTCATAAATTACAAGTTTTTTTCGAAGGCTGTGTAACATTTTTGTAAAAGTTATGAAAGGTTTAAATTAAACCAACATTTTTATTGACACCCGTTAACATATAGTACAAAACTAACAATATTAAATTACACACAAACAAACTAAATATAACTTAATACTTTTGGATAGATGATAAAATGAAGAAATATCCATTAAAGAAATGTTAGAAGATTAAATTAATTAATTTATGGTTAGGATTATTATTTTGTCTACATGACACAGAGAATAGAGATACGAGTATATATATGTACATATTACTTGAAACGTCAATCATTGTCATAAAATAAAATATATTTTTAGTTTCAAGTTGCGTTTTTTCTCGTTTCATTATTATTGTGATTTTTTTTTTGAAAATTCGCTTAAAATTTATATTCTTATTGACACAATCATGTAATTAAGTACGATGATAAAATTTGTTTGCATGAATAAATTTTCATTCTGGCTGGTTGGTTTTTTTATTTTATTATAGTCACAGAATTAACTACATATAAACAAAATATTTTTTTTGTGGGTTGATTTGATATGGTCTCGAATTATATTCTCGTTTGTTCATTTTGTTATCATGACATAATATACATAGATTAACATTTATACCATATTATAGATATATACATATATGTATATGAAAGAGGGATACATATTTTTGTATAATATCATACATAGTCTAAATGATAATATTGTCAATATAATGTTTTTGTGTTATCGGTGTAATTTATTAATGTTTCATTAATTTTATTATCATATAATTATTAGCTTGTATAAAAATAGTATTTTATCCCGAAAGCTAATCTTCTCTTTTTCATTGGTTTTATGAAATGGTTCATCGGTTGCATATTTTCAAAGTGACATGGTCACATTTTTTTAAAATTTTTTTTAGGAACGGAGACGTGTTACGTGCCTCTAATCTCGGCTAACGCGACTCTCGTAGTGGATAGATCCCAGCGGATATTTGGCAGGTTCTTTACCGACAATTTTCTTTATGAGACACAACAAAAATCCTCGTGTTTTAAATTAACAGGTCTTGATATTTGCATTCAGAAATTGGTTCCCTTTGACTATATAAGGAATCAACAACGTCACGGTTTGTCTTTCTTTTCCTCGCTCTGCGTTTTGTTGTTTAGGTTTCATCATATAGTATAGTATAACTTCACGAAAATGTTCATCAAAATCATACTTATAAAATAATTTATTTGGTTCGTCTTTCGAAATGTGTATTTCTCTAACTTTGCTGATAGAAAATATTTTATTTTCACTGTTTTTTGCGAAAAAATTTGTGCCAGATAATTTGTTGAAGTTCATAATTTCATATTGTTCCACTTCATGTACCATGTAAGTTGACCCACTTATCTTAGCGTTTCTTATTAGGCTGTAATATTGTGCAGGCAATTGTTTTATTTGTGCGACATTTTTCTATAGTCGAATGCATAGAGTCGCCCTCGTTTTGGGTGTGGTTTCAAGAAACTTGTGATGAATATCGACTTTGAGTTTTTTTGATACCCAAGATAAAGAGTGAATAACACTTTATTCTTGTTTTGTCCGAGGCAATTGTCTGTCCAAAATATAAATTTAATAAAGGTTTTTTTTTGTTTATGTTTTCCAAAATGAATTTATACAATACAAGCAGCTGACTACATACTTCACATGCACCTTGCTTAGCAACTGTTTCGTCCCATAAATAGCAATAGCCGTGACGGTTTGCTAAATTATAAATAGTAAAATTTTGCAAATTAAGTTTCCGTTTATAAAAAAAAGAAGTTGGTTTCTCCGAATGGACACTGAAGAATTCTCTGAAAATCAAAACACGCAGCTACAATATTTGTGTGTACCGTAGCTGCTGCATTATCAATATCTTTCAGTTGCCTGGCCTCATTTTCATTTTTAAATGTTTTTCTATTTCAAATTTAAATTTTTCCTTATCTGAATGAAGCATATTGCCATAACTCGTACAATCATTACATTGGTCCTTTTTTGGTTTGAAAAAACTTAAATTAAAATTAAAATTGAAAATATCCCGGTACTGTCGTTCTGTTACAATATGTTGCTGGATTTGTTTATCTTCAATCCACTTAACATACAACTGATACATTTTAGCTACGGAAAGATCACTATCGAGGAAACTTATCGTGGAATGGGCCCGTGCATAATGAGACTCGACTATTGGAAAAGCCGAGATATTATCCAAAACAAGTTTTTTTGAGACTTGTTTAACCTCATTAACCGGACGTACATATTTACCTAATAAAAGAAAAAAATTGAATTATTTTAGAACAATTTTTACACGTTGATGATTAATACCGCGATTATCAACTCCGCCACCTGCAGATTTACGAAGAGCAGTATCCACTATTTGACTGGATACAGCTAGAGTGTCGAGAAACATTTTTAAAATAACCCTTGTACTTTCGTATTTATCGTTAACATAATAGTTTAAGTAATATAATCTTGAGAGTTTCTCCGGCTGCTCGTAGACATTTTAGTAACTTTTTTAACAATAACTTTAACTCCTTTAGCTACAAAGTCCCACTGTCGTTCTTTATTTCCCAATTTGTAGTAGTTATTGAAAACCTCCACCCTGGTATCATGCGGCACTCTTTCGTGGCATTTTGGGCGGCATTTCAATCTGCATCCACTTTTCATGAGCTTTGAAGGAATTAACTGTCCGACTGCGTTTTTGTATTGCTTTCCGGAATTTTCTGGCGTTTCGACCCTACTCTTCGCCAGCTATTCATGTTTCTTTTCCTTTTTCTGGTTTTCTGCTTCTGTGGCGAAGATGTGGGTTTCAAAGGACCAGAAGAACTTGAATTTGATGGTTCGTACTCAGAAGCCGTGCCATAGCACGCAAATGGATCTGGGAGTACCAAATAGTTTGATTAGGATCTGTGCCGTAGCATGATTAGGATAATGGTAAAACAATAAGATAATAAAATGAAGAAATTCCACCTTATTTACACCTTAAGGAACTACATAATATAAATAAGATATTGGGCCAAATGATTAAACATTTATTTGTACTGAATTTTATCTAACTTATTCGAATAAATAGTGAAACTTTTACACACAACCTCCAATATTTTCGGCCTCCCACTATGCAACACTAATAAGACACATATTTTGCAATTAAGGCTACATAAGAAAATATACCTGCGACATACACACGTTTTACAAGGGCGTCCTACCCCCGTAGGTTGCCTACCTGACAATGTACATACATCATTCATTTCTGTAATTTTTGGACATTTTACTAATGTAACTACTCTTATTTCAAGGGATTGGCTTTGGCACGATCAATAAATAAAAGTTACCTTGTATTTTTATTACATTCCATGACCCTAATAAATTTGAAATCACTTACCTGAATCATTAGCCTCCAAATCAATTTCGGCAATATCGGCAGACATGATAATTTTTTATAAACTTTAATTTAATATTTGTTTAAAATGTTTTAAATTTAGTTTTGCAATATATTTTGTGAAAAAACAATAGTTGTCCTTCAAAACAAGCAAGAAAACTATAACAAAACTTACGATGCCTACTTGAAAATATTTTCCAATAAAACAGGATTGTATGTGAGTTATCGAAACGTAAAATTATTTGTCACATAAACAGCGATAACTTTAGTTACAGTAGCATTTAAAAATTATTTGCCTCCTAAGAAAACAGTATTTGGAAATATGATATTGAGAATATAATTTGTTTCAATCAAGAAACTATAAGTCAAGTTATTTTATTATTATTATTATTATTTGTGGGCCATGTGGGCGTTAAGCCACCTCGCACTGCGACCTAAAAGATCTTTTGTGTATTAAGCCCTACATAATTATCCGTCTAGTCAATATTCAGGCTCTTAATGAACCTGATAATACTGCCGACCGGTACGTGATACATACTATCTGGTCTCATTGCTCTCCCTCCTAGATGTCTACTGTTGGAAGTACTTCTACACGCGATAAATACTATCTGGGTTCATTGCTCTCCCTCCTAGATGTAATAACATATACTTCTGCTAGAAAATCGGTAGCATTGGGACTCGAGGACTTTGAGAGGGCAGACCCACTCCCATGTATTCCTACCCGTGCCTCGTTTACCGTTTTGAATTTACTCTTCCGAGTTGCTGTGAATAAAAAGTCGCCTGTAGGCTGTAGGTCACCCCGTTTTACTACAGGAAGGCTAAATAAAATTGGAGGGTCCCTGGTATTCAGAGTCCGCATATATGGACTGACTAACCTATCAGCCATTCATCCTTCGGCATATGCTGTTCCACCTTAGATTAGGGATTTTTTTTCAATGTTTTCTCCTTTAGCGTAGCCTGTGGCAAAAGGCCACATTCTGCCTAATGGTTACAGTTACCGGTGGTTACCGCGAGGAGGCAGTACGTACCACTTGTGCCTACTGGAAGGTTACGGAGCTGGTAGATAATCTACAAACTTAGTTCCCTCCCCCCCCCCCCCCAATAGACGCCGAACCACCAAGTCAAGTTATAGTATTTATAACTGGAGCAAAAAATCAAAAATGACTTATCGTATTATTGGAAAGTTATACAGCATCCCTCGGGAGGACCCGTTTTAAAAAAATGAGATAAACGGGTATATACTGCTCTTTCTGAACTATAGGAAAATGCAATCATGCAATAACGTGATAAGTAGTACTTATCATTATCTTGCACGCAGTAAACGGCTTCTATTTTATACATTTCAATTTTAATACAACTATTTATGAAGAAAAATTAACATATTTTTTGTTGTAAAGATCTTAGGCTTATTTTATGTAAATAAAGAATCTCTGGATTTAAAGCCTATTTTATTAACAAAAAACAATTTATTTAATTCCACATGCGGCGTTTCGGTACCTTTTCGATACCATTATCAAAGTTCTAAAGAAAAAAAAATTTACAAAAGAAAAAGGGGATAACGTCTATAAGTAAAAATACAATTGTGATACAATATGAACTAACAACAAATTTCTTAACTTACAATAACTTTCTCGACTCCATTAATTAATCCATCAGTTAGGACACATAACAATTCAAAAATAATTTCCTTCATAAAAAAATGGAATGAAATAACAAAAAACAAACTGTAAAAATAACAGGAAAACCCGAAAGCGAATGATTCGTGACAAAAATTAGAAAAGGAAAACCTCGAATATCAATTGTGGTAACTTGAATTATGCACAATCGATGTCTATATGCGGTAAAAGAATTAAATAAACGAACCATTTTGACCATAATTTCTACCATAAATCCGTATTTGTTAATTAATGATACAAAAAAAATTATAAGTGTCGTGTATATATTCACAATTATTTTGCCGATTAATGTTGTCGGGATTCTTTTTTATGTGGAGCATTTCGAGGATACGCCGCTTATTGTAGTTCGACTCGCGTTCCAAAAAAATATCAACATTGTCTATGCCAATAGTGTGTGACGTGAGAGCTTGATACATACGAGTCTTAAGATATTGCTTCGTTTGACCCGAACAACCACACTCGCAGTTAACTTTATAGACTAGGTTACTTAACAGTTTTTTGTTAACTTTGTCTTTAAGTTGCGAAAAAATTGACATTCCCAAACTATAGTTCGAGCGGCCCACTACCTTGAAATCATATTTACTTAAACACTTAAAAATTTTCAACACTTTAAATTTCATTAAAATCATTAAATTAATTAAAATTGGTCAACAATAAATTAATAAATCGATTAATATGTTTTGTTAAAATATAAATTGACATCAAACAAATGTATTAAAAACGCACATAGAAACTTTTTAAATGTGTCCTCGCTAAATACACATTTTCTATTTCTTTTGTAAAACAAATCTTTGATATAAGGAATGAAAATTTATCTATTCGTGCTACTAGGGTTTAGTTGATCATTATTCAACACCGATGTGAAGTTAGCCCAGATAAGAATCATCCCGGTCATCCCAGGGCCAAATCGCTTCCATTTGTATGAAATTTCAGTATTATGCTAACTTAAATATTTATAGCGCCAATTTCAACATGCAAATCATCTAGATATTATTTATGGAGTTAGATCGAATGGCTTATCGATGGTTTGTATGAAGAAACATCCCGGTCATCCCAGGGCCAAATCGCTTCCATTTGTAAACATCCCAGGGTCAAATTACCGTACTTTTCTAACATTAAGGCCCTATTCTTTAAAATTTAGTATTTTATTCTATAATTTCCCGAATAATACATGATTTAAATTTATGCGATTTTCTTTAATAAAATATGTTATAAAATAAAAGAAAAATTATTTTCTGGGCTAGAGTAAATTATATGATATGAAATAATGTTGGGCTGGGATAACGTTGAAATTGTAGTGTTGCCTGATGATAATTTTTTTCTAGGATGAAAGTCTGGGCTAACTTCACATACATTATTCAACGGATTATAAGAGGGATTTTGAACCGTTTTTATTGATGACAGATTTTATTAAATATAAAGGGTAACTATTATGAAGCAAGGTTTGGATAAGCAGTCGAATATTCTTATTATGGTAAAGATTGTTTGATAAAGATAAAATTTTTTTAAAGTTGTTTGAACAGCTTTGGAAATTGCTGAGTTCATATCATGTAGTTCGCCAGATTCTTTGAGAAATTGACTAATCCATCAGCTGTCATTAGGTTTTGCCCGATGTTGCCTGGTTCCGCTATAACAAGTTGAAGTTAATCTCTCTTAAGTTTATTATTTATCCGAAGTTATTTACAATCATTCTTTTTCTCAAGACATGGCGAATGTAACCTAAAAAATATGTGATTATCGAAATAAGGAATTTGTTGTGGTTTTATCAATTTACGATTGAAAGAAGAAAGCATCCATCAATATTCAGGTAACCGTTTTACATTTTTTTGACTGTTTCTCCCGAATTTCAACCGGGTTTTTCGTTAATTTGAGTTCATGCTTATTTGAGTAATATATCTCTAGAAGACGGGTTAGATCACCCTGGTGTGCTTTATTTTGCCTAACACGAGCCATATCGATATTTTACTTGCTTGCGAACACATTATTCCACTGGTGGCAAGGTAGCATACAAGGAGGATAGCCTAATATCAAGAAACAGCAGATTTGGCTGGATTATTGGCAGAAGCTTTATATTGGAAGATACAATAAATACTATATATGACTCACTGCACGATTTGTATTTAAGATTTATTGTCTTTGTGTTATATTTTATTTTTTATCAATAAGATTCTTTCGGCTTTTTATAGACACAATATATTAATAATAATATAATAATAAACTTCTCTTTCTTTTATTTTTTATGTATTCAATTATTCAAATTAAATAAAAAGATTACACAGACATACAGTTACAAGTTTTGTACATTTTCTATTTTGTTTATTTAGTTTTTTGTCAATATTTCCCTTTTGGGTACAACTTTCTATTCTTTTCTATTCACCAACTCAACTCGATTTTTTTCCTTTTTCTTCTCAGCCAAAAATTTTTCATTATCCGAATTTTGTTATTTCCCGATGAGTTAAACAAAAAATTTTAGTACACGACAGTATAATTTTGAATATTGAAACCAAATAAGTTAAGTTTTGACATAGACTACAGTAAAACTAATTTTGAATCAATTAATTAATTCACATATTTTTTTTTTTAAATGTATGTATGGTTTCTATTTATTTTATACAATCGGGTTTTTATTAACCGCAGATGGTCCAACGAACATTATACATTTCCGTCCATATTCTGTTTTAATATGAGATGTAATTAAATGGTGAGCCGTTCTGGTTAAATAGCCATGATTAATAAGTTAAATTCGAAATTTGATAAAAATGACGAATTATTTACAGTCTTATTCACGAATAATGGCACATTTTTCTCGTATAGGTACAATTAGATTGATTAACTTATGTGTAATTCCTTAGTAGAAAATAAACTTGGTAGTTTATATTTACCTCTTATGTTAGGTTAAATTATATATCAATTTAACTAATTTTCATAAATTTCTTTATTAAAATTTCTCCTTTATATACACTTCTGCCAAATTTTCGGTTGTTTAAACCATTTTCAAGGCACTCAAAAATTACTAAAAACTAAAAAATATAAAAATTACAATTAATAAAAAATTAAAACATATACTTATATATGGTTTTGCACTCCAAATTCAACCTTTTACAAAACATATTCATCCTTTTCCAAATCAAATTCAACTTTATCCCAAACATATTCATCCTTTTCCAAATCAAATTTAAATTGCCAACTTCAAATTCATCATTAATGGAAATATCATAATGAAATTAAAAACATCGGATTGAAGTCCTTTGACTCACTGAAAATTCGTATTTAGAATTTTTGAGATTTTTTGTGACCAATATTTTTGAGATTATTTCGAAATTATTGAAAATTTGCAAATTATTCCAAGTTTTGATATTGGCCTGCAACGTAAAAATTGTTTGAATGAGGAAAAACTTAATTATTTGTGCCGGTAGGCGGTGGAGAAACTAAACTTGCTTGGCACCCAGTTTTTCCTTAACCCACGACTGAATGGGAAAGTCCATCGCAGTTTCTCGTGAAATGTGTAGCTGTTGGTTTCTAAATGTTTTCTTTTAGAACCGATGGACCTACCAAGGAACTAATATAAATACATGTTATTAAAATCAAAAATTTTAAATAATACTCTATATTTTTGTATTTCTAAATTATTAAAATGTAATTTCCATATTTCCTAATTTCTAAATTTATAAAAATTCTGAATTTGATATATGTATGTATTGTATTTAGTATTAAATGTCTAAATTAACTAATTCCTAATACAAATTCAAAATTTCAAAAATGTTGTAAAATAATTCTCTAAATAACAGGATTCTTAAGAGAGGATTTAGATCTTTAAACTCCCATTTTCCATTTTTACCTTCCCAAATTCGCAATAATTTTGCTAAATTCTAATATCCCCACAATACAAAACTTCTTAATTTACCTAAATTTTCTAATTTCTTTTCTTTCCAAACTACGTTACAAAATTCGTTAATTTCTAAAATTAATTATTCCAAATTCCAAATAAATGATGAATTTGAATTTAACGATTTTATAAAATTTGGAAAATCCTAAATTAGTTTTTCCACTATTAAAATTTCCAAACTCCAGAATTCTTAAATTTGATAAAATTCTTATTTAAGCTTCTAAGGGTTTTCGCTTTCTAAATTCCTGACACTTAAGGTGAATTTTAGAGTGAAGTTTAGGGTTAGTTTCAGAGAGGGTTTTCCAGTGAATTTTAGGGCGATTTCTAGGGTAGGTTGAATTAAAGGGTATATTTTAGAGTGAATTTTAAAGTAAAATTTGATGGTTAATTTTAGAGTGACGTTGAATTTTAGAATTAATTTGTCGTAATTGTAGGAAGAGTTTTAAAGTAAAATTGGGGTAAATTTTTGATGATTTTGATGGAGAATTTGGATTATATTTTCGGGTGAATTTTAAGATGAATTTTAAGGTTGGGTTGTACGTTGAAGTTTAAGGTGCGTTTCAAGGTGACTTTTTAGTTAAGAAGACATTGTATGGTACATTTGGGAATGAATTTTAAATTGAATTCAGATCAATTTGGGATGAATTCTCCGGTGAATTTTACAATGACATCTAAGGTGAAGTTTATAATAATTATAGGGTAAATTTTAAGACGAATTTTCTGCCCCTATTATAGGTTTATTTATTTTATTATATCAACTTGTTGATCTAGAAATTAAATACAGCAAATTTATTAAATTAAATAAATTCTGTTGGTTTACGGTTGAATTTGATTTAGAAAAGGATGAATTTGTTTTGGATAAAGGTGAATTTGATTTGGATAAAGATGAATTTGATTTGGATAAAGGCGAATTTGATTTGGAAAAGGATGATTATTTTTCGAATAATAATGAATTTGATTTGGATAAAGGCACATTTGATTTGGTAAAGGTTGATTGTGTTTTGTAAAAGGTTGAATTTGGAGTGCAAACCCTATATTATACCAGTGTTCGCAAATAGTTTGTTATTGACGCTCCAATAAAATTATTTCTTTAAACGATTGATCTTTTTGCGTGGCAAACTAATTCTGTAAAATAATTTTTTTTTTGTAACATTAAAGATCAGTCAGAATCGTGCCACAATACAGCAGATTTTTACTTTTGTTTTTTAACGCAAATTTTTATAGGAAGAGAGCGAATAAAATAACCTAAGAGAAATGTTATTATCTCTGAGTCGGGTCCAATATCTTAACCCCAGATAATTAATTTTCTTTTGCCGTTCGGATCCTTATTATTTTTATAATATTCGTCTCTAAAAAGAGAAACTTACAACGATTTGTCAAAGGAAAAACTGTTAGTTCAGCTGTTGTCAGCTGACATGCCAAATTATCTGTTTAACGATAATTGACATCGTAAAATAAATGGCTAAGTAGATTGCAGTAGATGAAGTATAACGATTCTGAATTTTTGGTCCTCATTCGATAAAAATGACCATACAATTTAAATATTTTATTTAAGAAATTAAACTCCACAGTCATACAAATAAAAATACATCGACAACTGTGTGATTCGATTGGTGTATGGAAAACCAAAATTGGCAAATCTAGTTTTTGATTTATGATATCGACCATAATATCATTAGTATGAGTAGTGTTCCAAAATATAATCATACCAATAGGCCATATTTCAATATAAAAAATTTCATCCCAGCTCAACCTTAAGGCCGAAAAATTCTTCAGGCCATGAAATAATAGATTTTATATTAGGAACTATTTTAATCACTAAAATTCGCTAAAATCTGTCAACAAATATGCTTGTTACATTTGATGCTGGAGACTGAGAAGAAAGTTTGATATGGCCAGTATGTAAAAATACATTTGGCGAATATAATTTATCATTTGACATCATTGGAGGTGTTCCGCTATATTTATTAAATTTCAGCCATGGTTTAAATAAGAATTCCGACCCCAGATGATATGGTCGGAGTAATTGTTCAGAGCCGGAATTCATTATTTTTCTATTAGGAACTACTTAAAGAATCGATTTCACATCTTAAATCTCAGAAATAAATTTTTATTAAAATCCATCTACGAAAGTGCTTCCTACTTATATTTTGAGCTTGAAACGTATTAAACTGCTTGGATTGGTTGTTAATGTAAAAAAAATTGTGGACCAATTTTCGATTAATGGTACCAACCATATACCACTAGTAGTGTTCCGCAACATTTCTGGAACTTGGCTCTTATTTTAATTCAATTTTATATTGGGAACTACTTACTTAATCGGCTTAATAACCTAGATATGAAATTTCACTAAACTCTATTGATAAACGTGCGTGTTCCATTTGGTGCAGGTAGAAAAGGCCTGGATTGGTGTACTTAAAAAACCAATTTCTTTTTGACAATTTTTTTTTTGATTTAAATTTAAATAAGTTTAAATTGATGTACCAAATTATAATTAGGAGTGTCTTGGAATATTTGTTGAATTCTGGCCAAGATTAATTTAAGAAACTCAATCCCTGCTCCAAACGGAACTTCTGCGATTAAGCACCAATTCCATTGAAATTTATTATCTGACTTAACCAACATATTTGATGATAAATGAATTAGTTGCGGCATACTCAATTAATGAATCGAGGTGGCGGATTTTGAAACTTTCCTAGAAGAAATTTCACTACAATCTGTTTTCTAACCAATGGATGGTCGTAAACACCAAACCAATTTTATAAAGTTTTTTTTTTATAAACACAGCAAATTTCGAAACTTAAAAACTCTCTTGGGTTTTTAAGTCGAAATGTTCTACTTTTTCAAAAAATTTCAGACTTCGTTCAGATTAAGTTGTTTTTGACCTGATCCCTTAGTGACAACTCTCATTAGCTATCAGTTTTTGGTAATTAGCCCAAACGCAACGTGCTTCTTAAATTGTTGTACGAAATAAACCCAAAACTAAAACTATTTAAGCGATTTGAGAAAATATTGCTAAACTCGTTTTGCGATGGTTTATCAAGAGGTTTTTGCGACAGGTTTGAATGTTTGATAAAAACACGCGGGATATATGGTTTGGTATGCTTGGCGATTTTTTACTTTTGAAAAAACTGGAATTTCGGCCAAAAGCAGTATCGAAAGGACATTGCTCGGAAGTCGCGGAATGAAGTTAACGACGAACCAGAACTGCTCAAAAGGGTCTTAACTGGTGATAAAACAGCAGTGTATGAATGCGCCGTCGAAACTAAGGCTTAATGGCCCTAATAGAAGCTTCCTGAAGAGGTAATACCGACAAAAGATCGTCATATTCGAAAGAATTTTGTGTGTCAATGGCATAGTATGCTAAGAGTTCTTCCTACAGGCCACTACCTGGAAGTGACACTTCGCTTATTGTTCATACATTTTTGGCCTAAAACGACAAAGTTATGATGTCTCAGCCTCCGTATTTGCCGGCCATGGCATCCGTCTTCATCCTTTTCCAAAAACTAAATTGCCAAGAACCTCTTCAACAGCCAGCAATTAACTAAGCATCCAATATAGCTACAAATGTCATGATACATTAGGGACAAGTGAATCAATACAACAAAAAAACTTGTAACAACTGGACATCAATCTCGCGAAGTTCAAAAATCCCTCGATTTTTTAATCAAACCATATATTTTATCACCTAACAGTTTTCTTGGAAGCTTTCCGTATTTCTCGAAAAGTATTCGTAAAGGTTATATTATATCCAAATTGAATTCATGCTTTCCCATTTCCCAGCATTTCAATATTTGGACTTTATCAAAATTTTAAAAACGTTTTTTCCATTTTTTTGTAAGAATAACTGCAAAAACGGTTGATTTTTAAAACTCAAATTTTTTTCGCGTGTCGGACAAATTTCTAAACGTGCCAAGTTTGGCACGCGTACCATATATTTGCGGTTACTGCTATATACACTTATAACAATATTTACATAACAATTGTGTATACACAAAAACTATTTTTCACGACAAACAACAAAATCTATTTTGTTTATCTAGACAAGGAAATAGTAGATTGTTCTATAAGTAAAGAAAAGTGATAGTTTTCTACCGAGTAAAATTGTTTAATTTACGAGCGAGCGCTAGCGAGCGAGTGGATTAACAATTTTACGAGCATGGAAAACCACTTTTCTTACGTGTCGGACATGCTATTTTTTCGTGTATTTGACGACAAATCAAGTAAAAATAAAAAAGGTAGACCCAGTTTGGGTCGAAGTTATAGTTCGTGGTATTCCAGATGTAGGAATATTACCCGACTATATATATATATATTATTATTGTCTGTACATATATTGTGATCCACACTTGTTAAATGTAGGAATTTGCAATGTTTATAATTTTAGCCTACAAGTCCCAATTTGGGGGGATGCGATAATATTGCACTTCACTATTTTAAATGAAAACAAGGCACTGAATTGTTTTAGTTAAATGAATATTTATAATTTATTAAGGCAATTCAATTAGTTAATTTATGAAAATATAAATGATTAATTTATTTATAATATTTATGTTTTAATTATAAATTCACGCACAAGATATAATTACACTATTTTTACAATATCATTTACCACTTATAAATTTTATTTCCGAAAAATTAAAAATGGCGAACCGCGTTGTTCGCAACAAATTTATATAAAATTTTCTGTGTGGTGTATTGTATGGGAGAGATTCGGCTATTTTTCAGCAAGGTAAGCAAACGACTGTGTTTGTAAAGAAAAACGAGATAGAGAAAAATATGTTCGTTTTTAATCAAAATCGTGAAGTAAGCGAGAATGCAATTCTCTATAAAAATAATTTCGCTTGTTGGTCAAGCGGTTGCGGTTGCGGTTGGTTGTGTGTCATTAATGAGTGAGCGCTGATATATATATATTTGATATATCGCGGTGTTGAACGAAAGTTGTAAAATATTGTGCGCTATGAATGAATTTGTATATTTGTGAATATATAAATGAATGAGTCGCTACAGGACTCCCCCGCAAGTGATTTCCCCTCCTTAGGGAATAACTGAATGAGTAGTTGCTATACGGACAAGTTTGTATGTTCGATGGCTTGATATTTGATCAGCCGAACTGAGTATTCCGTAAGCTGGTTTGAGTCGATCGATTGAAACGTTATGGTTTTTACCATTAATCGATACGACGAATTGTTTTCGTAGTCTACGTATGACTTGATACGGACCTTCATAAGGAGGAGATAATCCCGTGCGAACCTTGTCTGTTCTGATGAAGACAAAATCGCAGTTATCGAGCGATTTCGGAACAAAAACGTCATCTTGTTTGGTTTGACGAGGTGTTTTTGGCACAAGGTTTTGCATGGTTTGTCGCAGTTGGTCGATGACTGTGTCGCTGGTTGGGAGTGGTGGCAGAGGATTATCGATGAAGAACTCACCGGGTAGCTTAATGGTTTGTCCGTAAACCATTTCAGCTGGTGAGCACTTGAGATCTTCTTTCACTGTTGCTCGGATTCCAAGAAGTATGATTGGTATTTCCGAACTCCAATTAATTGTATTGCTTCTGGCCATTAATGCGGCTTTGAGTTGCCGATGGAAGCGTTCGACCATGCCATTGGCTTGAGGATGGTAAGCCGTTGTGCGTATACGATGAGATCCGAGGAGTTTCGTTAACTCAGTGAAAAGTTTGGACTCGAATTGCGTTCCCTGATCAGTTGTGATATGAAGGGGGACGCCGAATCGTGATACGTAATTGTTGACGAATGTGGTGGCAATGGTTGCAGCTGACATGTTTGTCATGCAGTATGCTTCGGGCCAGCGAGTGAAGCGATCGACACAGGTGAGAAGATATGAATATCCATTAGATGGTGGAAGTGGTCCCACGATATCTATATGGATATGCTCGAATCGACCAGGCGGAATGTCGAATTGTCCATGAGGTGATTTTGTGTACCGTTGGACTTTGGCACGTTGGCAAGATAAACAAGACTGAGCCCAATTGCCTACGTCTTTGTTTATGTTAGGCCAAAAGTAGCGAGCAGCAATCAATTTACGAGTTGCACGGACTCCAGGATGCGAAATGTTATGCAGTGTGTCGAAGATGGTTCGACGTAGTGGTGCTGCAATGTATGGGCGATTGTTCCCAGTAGATGTTTCGCAGATAATTTCGAGGCCAGGTAATTTAAAAAGTTCTAGTTTCATTGATGAACTAGAGTGACATTCGGAACCAGAAAATAAATTCTGAAGTTCTAGGTCTACTTTTTGAGTGTTTGCAATTTGGTTTAAGTCGATATGTGTTTCGACTGCGGCCGTTTCATTGTCGGTAGTGCGGGATAGTGTGTCCGCGACAACGTTGTCATGTCCGTGTACATGTTGGATGTCCGTTGTAAATTGACTGATGTAATCCAAGTGGCGAGCTTGCCTTGGATTGCGTTCAGTTTTTGACTGAATTGCTCGTGTCAGAGGCTTGTGGTCGGTGTAAATGGTAAAGTCCCGACCCTCGACAAAATATCTAAAGTGTTTGACTGCTAGATATATTGCGAGTAATTCCCGATCGAATGCGGAATATTTCTTTTCAGCATCCGAGAGTTTCTTGGAAAAGAATCCCAGTGGCTCCCAACACTCGTTGTTGTACTGTTGCAGTACAGCACCGACAGCAGTGTTTGACGCGTCAGTGGTTAAGCTGAGCTTTGAGTCGCTCAGTGGGTGTGCCAGAAGTGTTATCTGGGCCAATTCAGCCTTTAACGACGTGAATGCTTGTTGACATTCGTCGGGCCAAGAGAAGTTCTTGGCTGTCTTGGGCTTTTTGAGTAAAGCTGCCAAGTGGCTGTGAATTGGTGCGAGTGTTTGTGCGAGTTTTGGTACAAATCGGTGGTAGTAATTTACCATGCCGACGAATCGCTGTATACTTTTGATTGAAGTAGGAGCTGGGAATTCCCTAATGGCGTTAATTCGTTTATCAGACGGCAGAATACCATTAGGGGTGATCTTGTGGCTGAGGAAATCAAGAGTGGATGCGCCAAAAACACATTTTGAACTCTTGATGTGAACATCAAACTGAGTTAACCTGTGGAAGAGTTGTTCCAGGTGAAGTTTGTGTTGTTCCTCAGAATGTGAAGCCACGAGAATGTCGTCAATGTACACGAAGACGAAGTCTAAATCACGAACGACTTCGTTCATGAAACGCTGAAACGTTTGTGCGGCATTGCGTAGTCCAAATGGCATTCGGGTGAATTCGAATAGGCCAAATGGAGTTGTGATTGCCGTTTTGTGAACGTCTTCAGGTGCAACGGGAATGAGATGGTATGCTCTGATAAGATCGATCTTTGAAAAAATTTTGCAACCATGCAAGTGCATGGAGAAATTTTGGATGTGAGGTATCGGATAACGGTCAGGTGTTGTGACTGCGTTTAGTCGACGATAATCCCCACAAGGTCGCCAATCGTGATCTTTCTTTTTCACCATATGGAGTGGACAAGAAACGGGAGATGCAGATGGCCGGCAAATCCCTAATTCCACCATGTGTTGGAATTCTGTATGTGCGACTTTGTGACGGACTGGATCTAGTCTGCGTGGTCTTGCCACAGGCAGATGGCCTGCTGTGACAATGTGGTGGACCACGTTGTGCTGAACTGGCAAGTTGTAGTTTGGCTCTGCTGTGAGTGAAGGAAATTGTTTGAGCAGAGTGCCATAACTGTTGTTGACTGTGAAATGGATCGGTGTCGGTGTGTCGACGTGAACCATGTTGGCTTCGATTGACAGCTGAGTCGCTGAATCAATCAGCCGTTTATGTTTGAGGTCAACAAGTAAGCCAAATTTGCACAAGAAATCGGCGCCAATGATCGGACGATTCACAGCAGCTAAGATGAAAGCATGCGTGAATGTTCGTTTGAGTCCGAGATCCACCTGAAGCAATTTTGTGCCGTAGGTGTGGATGGTTGAGCCATTGGCGGCCGAGAGGACTAGATTATTATTTCTATTGATAAATGTGTATGATTGTTTGAAATAATATGCTGGAATGACCGAAAGGTCAGCACCAGTGTCAATTAAGTATGAAATTTTGTTTGATTTGTCGTAAACGAATAGACGAGTTGCATTATTTAGGGTGTCTGACGATGTTGTCATTACCCGTGGGTAGAATGGTTTTTTTGGTTGGTATCGACATCCATCTTATTGATGGAGTTCGGCGTATTGTTAAAAATGCATGGTGGGACGCATTTACGTGCCGATGTGCCATACTTTGCATGATACCAGCATTTACCCATGCGGTTGTTCACGCTTTGTGTGTTTGTGTCACGAGATTGTGACCGTGAGTTATACCGTCGTCCCCGTGATCTGCTGCGACCATTAAGCAAACGACTGTGTTTGTAAAGAAAAACGAGATAGAGAAAAATATGTTCGTTTTTAATCAAAATCGTGAAGTAAGCGAGAATGCAATTCTCTATAAAAATAATTTCGCTTGTTGGTCAAGCGGTTGCGGTTGCGGTTGGTTGTGTGTCATTAATGAGTGAGCGCTGATATATATATATTTGATATATCGCGGTGTTGAACGAAAGTTGTAAAATATTGTGCGCTATGAATGAATTTGTATATTTGTGAATATATAAATGAATGAGTCGCTACAAAGTATGTATGCATAGCATGTACATAACAATTGCAGTAAGCAAATAAATAAAAGTCAAAAATTTAAAAATCATTTGGAAAAAAGCGTTTCTATGAAGAAAAGTGTTTATAGTGAAGAAATGTGTTGCTAAGGAGAAAAGTAGCAGTTTTCTTTACTGTTTTCAGCCAAGAAATGACACTCTTTGCCTGTAAGGACACGAAAAACATTTTATTTACACAGTGTCCTTGATCAGATCAATTTTATGTCAGTATTTTCTATGCACAGCTGATTTTTATGTACTTATAACTAGAGTAACAAATTAATTTTATACACGAACAATTTTATGTCGTTTTCGATTCACCAAAAAAAACTGATCTTGAGCAAGAAAAACTAAACTGGTCAATTTTTGACTATGAGGAGTTCACTATTTTTTTACTCGAGATCAGTTTTTTTGGTGAATCGAAAACGACATAAGTTTGTACGAAATTTTTAATTTTTAAGGTTTATATCTACTTTGTAATTTACTGGATTTTTGGACGTCCAAATATGACTCGCTTCTTTAAATAATCTTTTTTTCTTTTTTGTTCATATCATAAAGTTTACCGCATTATCAAAATCAGACTTATATTTATTCTCAAAACTATGTTTAGTTAAAGCTGATCTGTATGTTACGTGTGTCATTGTCGGGAATTTATTAATGTTTTCTACGTCTTTCTTGTGTTGATGCACTCTTATTAATTTTGTTTTACTAGTTTCTCCCACATAGCACGAATCGCAATCTTTACATTGAATTTTGTATAAGTCCATCTTTTTGTTCTTCAGGTATTTTATCTTTTAATTTAGAATAACTGTCATAGGATTTATTTCCAACTTTGTTAGCTAGTATCAAAGTTTTGGAGCCATTTTTTAGAATTTTGTTAATTTTTTCCGTCAAATTTGGTACGTATGTACGTTATTAATCCATACTTTATGTCAGTATTTTTTGGTTTTTTATTTTGGTATGTATAAAGGGTTTTTGTTATCAATTTATTAATCAGTTTTCCGGGATAATTATTCTTCAAGAACGTGTCCTTAATTTTGTTTATGTTTTTTTTGCCTAAATTCACTAACAGTAAGATACATATATTACTCTTTTAATGAATGAATACGCTTCATTTCTTTTCATGTTGTACGGGTGAATTGAAATGAAATTCTTTTCTTTTTTATACCAATCTGTTTTTATAATTTTTGTCCGTCTATGTAATTTTAAGTCCAAAAAAGCCAAAGAGTTATTCACATCTTCTTTTTCTACTTATAAATAAATGTTGATTCATCGCTATGCCAAATTTTTGTTTATAAAAAATATTTTGGAATTTTAAAAACTATTGTCTATCATACAAACGTCTAAAATCTTAAATAATTCATCTTTGGTTAATATACAATTTTGTTCAATTTCCCTCCACCTTTCCGAAATAGCTAATTTTGCGATATCTACAGATACATTCGTAAATAATGATACCACGTCTAAATGCTAGTATATCATTATCTTCAATTTGGATTGTTTTAATTACATCTTTTAAAATAAATGAATTTTTAATATTGAATTTACTATTTTCTTTTTTATGTGTTCAAAATTTTAAAACAAAATAGATTGTAAGCAGGGGAATTTATGGTCGAAACTATAGGTCTTAAAGGGATATTTACTTATTCATTTTAAAAAAAAAGTTTTGTCTCATTATTTATTAAATTTTTACTTTTTAAGTCGTCAATAATTTTGAAAAATTTTTGTTAATGTTTTTGGTCGGGTCATTATCTAAAATTTCGTATGTCTCTGTATCATTTAAAAGTTCTGTCATTTTATTTTGATAGTCCGTTGTGTTCAAAAAGTACTGTCTTACTACCTTTATCAGATTTAGTTAAACATAGATTTGGTTTCTCTTTTAAAAATTTAGTTAACTCTTTTTTAGCTTTAATGAGAATTTTGTTATTTTTTGAAATTATGTTTTTTATTTCAAAATTGTGTCATAATATTTATTATTTGAGCTCTTTTCTCGTCCACAAAATCTTTCTCTGTTCCTGAATGTTCTCAAAATTGGATAAAATTTTTAGCACTGGAATTTTATTTTGTTCTACCGGGAAACCAAAATTAGGCCCAAAACTCAATGCCGTGTAACATTCTTATCTAAATTCAATTTTTCTTTCGTATCTAAATTCAATTTGTTTTTGTTTGTTTTCTAAATTTTTAAATTTTTTATCTAATGTGTCTTTTTTAATTTTTTGTATATTTTTGGAATGTTCGTTAACAATAAAAATAAAGTGCGTACCTTATCTTCCAACTTTTGTAAGGTGAAATCACATATTTTAATTTCTAAACTTAACATTTTGGTTAAACAACACTTTTTTGCACGTTCTATGTTGTCCTGGTATGGATGATCTTGTGCTTCAAAAGATTCGAAAACTTTCCCTTTATGCAATATGAAATTTGGTAATATTTTTTCTCTTTTACAATTTTTCAGGAACGTCTGTCTTTCTTTCATGTTAATCAATTTTGTATTCTTATATAATAATTTTTTAGTTTTTAACAAAATTTCTTCTCCGCAAATTCTTCTAATGTTGATAAACATGTTATCCATGCATGGTATCACATGGTCTACACGTTTATTTCTTTATTTATTTTTATTAGGTCTGTTGAAATTATCTATTATGTTAGACTAAATTAAAGACCTATTTAACTAATTTTAATAAATTTCTCCTTTTATACACACTTTTGCCAAATTTAGTTTATATTTGTATATTGCTTTAAGACTTCTATTTTGTGTTATATGCATTGTTTAATTCTTGATAATGCAGTTCTTTTTACACTAATACCTCACAAAATCGAAACCTCTAGGTAAGCTGTTGATTAAAATATCATAACATGAAAAAAAAAACTTTCGTTTTTATTTTTCTTCCTTTTAATAAAATTTGTAAATATGTAAAGAAGTTTTTATTAAAATTTAAAAGAGAAATTTTACATTGTGAAAGTTCAAGTGGTAGTTGGAATTAATTGTAATAATAATTAGTTACTAGACTTGTTTATCAAAACAGCAAAGCAAAAACAATGGTGGCACTAATGCCATCAAAAATCTTAACAAACTGGAAATATTAAAACAAAGGACAAGTAGTTTCTAATCTTAACAAAGATGTCATGACTTTTTCAAAAAATATTACTACAACATCCAATCCCAGTAACTCAAACTAGATGGAAGCCACAAAAATGATGATAAATCTTCGCAAAATCAAAAAAATAAAAATTTTATATTCTACCTACTGTTCTATTGTGGTTTAACGTAAAGGGCCACAGAATCAAGGTCTAGCACAGGAATAAAAATACTTGTTTCTAATTTATCATAATTATCAAAGAGTGTTGAAAATCAATATCATTGAGCATTTCATGTTTAGGCCATCAGGTGATCGCACCTATAAAAGTCGTATTAATAGTTTGACAAAAGATTGCACAAGCGATGATATTAAATCTGGTTTGTAATTATAAGGAATCAATAAGGATAAGAGTTCCAAGAACATTCAATTCATCTTTAAATATCTCATAACCAACCAAACTATGTTCAAAATATTTCTGGTCAAATTTAATAATACGCACGTGGAAATGCATATATTATATCAAATAAAGCACATTCATCGTACTGCAATTCGTTTTTCATATTACACTAACCACAAAAGTATAACGCAATGCCGCTTTGGACATGGATTATCACATTGTATTGATATAATTAAATGTAATGCAAACTATCTTACTAGCACTTGTTTGAACCATTACAAATGTGCTAACTGTGGCAGCTCATATTACATCTTTGAACGAATGTAAAAAATTAAAAGAATACCAAATAACTAAAGAAACATGAAAATCAACAAAAAAAATTAAAAATTCTCAACTATTCGACCATAAGCAATTTCCCGGCATGCAAAAGCTAAGGTCGGTTCTAGTACAAACAGCTTGTAACACTTTGTTTAATTGACCTGGCAGGAGCACTAGGGATAATTTAACAGCAAAATCACTTCAACCCAGTGTTGTGAAACGTAGTCGAAACGTAACGAAAAACTTGAAACAATAAATGTAATCAAAAAGAAACGAAAAACATAACGAAAACCCCTTTTTTAACGATATGTATTGAGTTACACACTCTACTTCCAGCTTCTTCTTTGTTTGGTTTGTATTTCAATTTTCCTTTTCCTTGGGTCTCCCTATTATTATTCATTCGTGTTGTTTTGATTGATTTAGTATGTAAGACCAAGCCTAAGGGCAAGTTGGGATACGCCGGTTCAACCCGTATACCCTTTTTACGAATAACAAGATCGAAGGAAAGAAAAGAATAAGGTATGTTAGCATTAAAGACTCGACCCGGTTTCAGCCACCTAAGTAATAGTCGATAGTTAGTAAATTTGTTAGTACACCAACAACACAATTTTTTCTATTATAGCGCCCCCTGTTGTAACCGCAAAATCTGAAAAGCCTTAATTTAGTTAATTAATAATTATGTCTTTTGGAGTTTACTCGTGCGATGTTATATCGTTTGTGGCTTAGATGTTGTGGAGCATCGTGTGAAAGGTTTAATTAGGGTTCAATCCTGCTCAAAGCTTTTGTATTTTTGCTTTATAATTTTTTATTTTTTTGCCAATTATTTATATAGCAGACTTTTTCTTTCATTATTTCGCTATATAGTTTTATTTCGCTATTCTATTATACAATAGCCCAGAGTTTCGTACTGGACTAGAGCGGCAAAGGTCTTCGGTTCGATTCTTATCCAATTTTATTATTTTTATTTTATTATTTTTTTTTTTACTATTCATGTAATGACCAAATATTTTACTATAAATCAAATATTGCGCTTTATGGTTATTAGAGTAAGTACACGAAAAATATATGGTACGCGTTTAAGATGCACCTAAATGTATGTGAACACTACTACAAATTATTAAAAAACTGTTATATTATTGCCCGGTTTCACAAAAAAATATCTAATCTATAGCTAAATAATATTACCTCCCTTTCTTCTATTGTAAAATTACGTTTTGTTTCATAATACAAATTCTATGCTAGTTGATTATATCTTTTTTACATAAAAATATTTAACCTTCAGCTATATATTTAACTCGACGAAATTGGGCAGTTAAATATCCAGCATGCATTGATTTTGTATTGATGAAATAAATCGCAATTTAATAAAAGAAGAAAGGGAGGAAATATTATTTAACTAGAGATTGCCTCTCTTTTGTGACATCGTGCATATGAGTTGTAGTAAGCCATGAGAATTTTTTGGTAAACAATTTGTTTCGTGTCATAAACTTCGTAGCATGCTATGTTTGAAACAATAGAACAATAACCGCATTTCTTGAGACATGGTAATTCGGATCAGATCAAAGTTTACATTGAAAACAACAACAAAAATTTAACAAAATGCTTGTCTAGGGTTCGATTGTGTTTAAAGCATTTTAGTTTTGTTTTTCAATATATATTTTGTTTGAAGAAAGCCGCACAGCTCCCGCTGTTTGTCGGTCCGTAAGTTTCTTTTTGTGTGAAGCACATGTAAAATCATCCTGAAAAGCCCTTACTCTTTGGTTTACGGTATATTTAAAGTATGTACAATCATCCTTAAAAACCTTTAATCTCGAGCTACTCCTGTTAGCTAAAAAATATCAAACGATGATTGTGGTAGCGGCCGTTGGACATCACCATTATAATATAAATTGTATCCGTCCTAGGACGGTCTGTACTCTCTGTTAAATTAGTATGAATAAAAGTATATATATGCTTCACTATCATAAGAGATGTGTTTATTTGATTGCAACTTGATAAACATTTATCATTTAACTGCTTTTATAATTCCCTGCACGGTCTGGATTAAGGCAAAGTTCCACTGATCCGTTCCGTACCATTGCGCACATCTGCCAAGCTTAATTTTTGTAGTTTTATGTAACATAAAAACGTTTTTATTTAGGTCAAGATGAGTTTGGACTCACGAGGAGACAAAGGCATTCCTATTTTGTTATAAGGCCAGAGAGAGGGAGTTCCTGTACGTAAGAAGAAAGAAGAACGCATTCAAAAATATAATTGAAGTTTTACTTCGATGCATATTTTGGTTAGCTTATTTTTATTTATGCTGCATTGTGATAAATCCACATACATATTTAAATTAAAATATTGGTTCTCAAATATTTTCAAGAAGCACCTGTCACAACATTTCAGTTGGAGAATAAATTGAAGGCATTATTGCGTGCTTATAAAAGTGTCAAAGACAACGGGGATCAGACTGGCAGGTTATATTTGCGTACCGGTTATATAGCGGTTATATTGTCCCGTTTGAAGCAGAACTGGATGAGTTGTTTGCCAGAATTGCCCTCAACGAACTTCCCGCGTAACTTCAACAAGAACTGTCATTCCCTTCAAACGTATTCCTTTATCTCCTATTCCCAACCCCAAGTATCTTAACAATTCATCTCCAATGCGCCCTGGTACGACCTCTCACATTCAACCCCAATGAAATCCAAATATGCCCGCTCCTACACAACGTAATATAACCCGACAAATAAAATCGTTCTTTTTCTCAATGAAGAACCTAATATGTAGATTGTAGATGTTACCACGAGCTATTAGAAGTTCTAAAAAATAAAGCGTGCAATCCTAATTAAATATATTTAATCAACATTTAAATGAATTACATTTTTTTTAATTTTATTTTATTTTATACAAATTTGAAATAGATTTATATAAATAGTTAAAAAAATATGTTTTATTTACAAATGTCAGTTTTATTATATTAAGTTTTTTTTTGGAAGCTCCAAGCAGAGCATCTCACGACTGAGATGTTTGATCATCAGCAACCAACTCCGAAACTATTTCTTCAGTCTCAAAAAGGTCGTTTTGTGTCAAACATATATTATGCAAACACATGCTTAGTATCCTATCTTGGTAAGTATTTTCAAGTCAATGTGTTCATTGAAATGCAATAGTCTACGAAAGCGATTCTTTAGTAGACCTATTGCATACTCAATAATATATATAACTCGAGCTGATGAGTGAATTGCATTGAATGACCCATGTCCATTTGTCAGTGCTCCGCTGTCTTTAAATGGTGGGACGAGCCATTCCTTCACTGCGGACACGCACTGTCGCCCCCCATATAAATTGACTGGCTTGAAAATACTGGAATATATTTGGTCAATATTTTGGAACATGGCGCTACGTCGTAGTACTCTGCTGTTGTGGTACGATCCAGGCTCGACACAATATACATCGATACATTTTTTCATCTACTACAACTTGCATTGAAAAGCTAAAATATTTACTTCGGTTATAGTAGTACACGGCATTTTCAAGTGGTGGTTTAATTTTAATGTGGGTCTATTACCCCTATAACACCGGGTATGTATTTTTTTTAATCGTTCAAATTTCGCAGCAATAATATTCGCCTCTTCTGGGGAAGGCCATTTCAAATACGTAAAAATGTAATTATAAATTTATTATGAGATATTTAATGTAATTGTAATAATAAAAAAAAATACCATTTTCTACAATGAAACCTGAAACGCTGAAATGCGTACAACAATATCCCATGCTGTAGATTTTGCTACACCAAAGAGGTTTCCTAACTGTCGAAATGTTAAGATATTGCCTAAATACCACAAAAACATATAAATTTTGCATAAAATCTCTTGTTACCTCCAAAAGCTTAGAAGGTCAGCTGTTTTGCCAAATAAATTGATTTGTCATCTCTCGTACTGTTGCTGTTGCTGCTACTCCTGGGTTTGCAAGGTTGTGAACTGCTTGGAACACTATTTTGCGGAACTCTATCGGTATGTATGCCCGTAGCTTCCCTCTTGATACTTCGCAACATACAGTTTCTGCTTAGTTAAATGCATTGGGCATGCCTTGAAATTGAAATTTGCCTTGCTTCATTCTTAAGTTTGCTAACTCTTCGTCTTCGGTTTGCGCTTTTGCTACGCTTGTATAATCGACCTTCTCGGGTATTTGTATGACTTCTAAAGACGACATGGCATCTGCTATCACGTTGTCCCGTCGTGTTATGTGTTGTATATTTGTTGAATACTGGCCTATGAAATCCAAGCACCGGCATTGTCTCGGTGACGCTTTCTTGCCTTCTGCATAAATACGAATGTTATTGATTTGTGGTCAGTAAAATGGTAAATATGCGACCTTCTAATAAACGTTTGAATTTTTTTATTGCTGCGTATATCGTCAAAAGTTCTCGATCGTACGCGCTATATCTCGTTTGTGCTGAATTTAATTTCGATGAAAAAACTGTAATGGTTGCCACTCGGGTTTTTCGTTCTGGCTGCGCTGTTGTATTACGACACCGACTGCTGTGTCCGATGCATCGACTATTAGTGCTAGTTCCATTGTTGCCGATAGATGTGCCCAACTTGTTGTTTTGCTCAGTTGTCTTTTAGCCAATTCGAAGGCTACAATGACATCTTCTGACCACCTGGTTTCCCGGGTATCATTTTGCTTACTATCCCTGTAGATACTGGTGGTCTCTACTCGCATTTGGTATGAGTATTCTATAGAAATTTATCATCCCTATAGGTATCTTCTTAGATGGTTAATCGTTTTTGTCCTTGGTATTTTGTTTATTTCCTCTAGTTTTTCCGGCGTTGGCTTAACCCCGTCTTTTGACCCTTGGTGCACTAAAAAATTTAGACTCTTTTTTGTGAAATAACTTTTTCTAGATTTATCGGTAAACCCGCGTTGCACATTCTTGCAAATATTACTCTAGATGTTTCATGTGTTCTGTTCGTGACTTAGACGCTACTAACACATCGTCTAAGTACACGAAACAAAAATTTAAACCTTACAGTATGTTGCGCATGAAGCGTTGGAAAGTGCTTTCCGAATTTCTTAAGCCGAACGTCATTTTTGTAAATTCATGTAATCCAAATGCTGTTGTGATCGCCGTTTTCGGTATATCTTCCTCCTCGATCGGTATCTGGTGGTATTCTCGCACAAGGTATATTGTCGAAAAAATTGTTGCATCCTCTAGATGTTGCGAGAAATCTTGTATATATGGGATCGGGTACCGATCTGGTACTGTATTTTTGTTCAGCGCCCCATAGGCTCCACAATATCGCCAGTCTCCGTTTTTCTTTGTCACTAAATGCAGCGGGCTAGCCCATGGACTATCGGAACGCCGACAGATCCATTGATCTACCATATACTGGAATTCCTTAGTTGGTATATCTGGCGTGGTCCCTTTGTTATAATGTGATGAGTTACGGTGTGTTTGATTGGTATGGCTGCTTGTGTGTCACATGTAATTTCTTTGTATTTGTTTAGTAACTCGACGATTTGTGTGTCTCGGTTACAATCTACCACCCGAAAGGTTGGTGCTGCTTCAGTGGTTGTGGTTCCGACTGAATAAAGCGTGGTGATTAGAACCATTAATCGTCCATGTTGGATATCTATGTGTAGTCCGGTTTGTTTTAAAAAATCCACGGCGATTATAGGTAATGTGACTTTGGTTATAATAAATGTCCAGCTGAATTGCCTCCTAAGGCCGAGATTTAGCTGAATTCTTCTTTTATCGATTGTTTTTAGTTTACTCCCCTATGCTGCATATACATATATATAAATTAACGACGTGGTTTTGGCTACCCTCTTTTGGGACTGGTACGTCACTGATACGTCGGCGCCAGTGTCTATTACACTTCGTCGCTATTTGGGTCGGTGGCTTTAGTTTTTTTTATTCCAATTCTGCCCAGCGTGGGTACATCGGCTTACAATTCCTTGCTGAATTCTAGAACCTGAAATGGGAACAGCATAACCGTGGAGCGTTGCTTCTACTGCGCGGTCTATTGTTGACTGTTTGAAATCGTTCATTGTCGCGCTTTTCCATTTGGTCTATCCGTTTAACCAGTTCATGGATTTGGTACTCCACATTGGTTTCTGGTCTTGACGGAATGACTCGTGCTGGTTCTGCAATTGCGGATATGTTCGATTGTATCATTGTTTCGTACAGTCAGTCGGTTCGCTATACCTGATAATTCCTCTGCTGTTAGTGACTCAGTTGTGGGTAACAAAATTTCCTGGGCTCGATGGGGTAAATACTTGCGCTCGTCGCTTACGGCTGCGCCCCCGCTGGCTTTAAGTTGCCTAAGTAGTTGCGGGGGTTTCCTATCTCCAAATTCGATTCCCTGCAGTAGTCGATGGAATCTCGAATGCCTGGATTCGCCGATGCAGTTTAATATCGCCTGTTTCGACGTAAAATATGGCGTGGTGGATATTGGACCCATTATAATGTCGCTGACTTCATTGGAATTTTTTTTCGTTCAATACGTATAATAGGTGATGGTACTTTGTGTTCTCGTTTGAAATTCGCGCTAAAACGAATTATGATTCGACCATGTGCAACCATAGCTGTGAATCCTGTCGCTCCGGTTGTTTCTGTTGGTGATACTCTGGTTCCTCCTTCTGGTGCACTGGTGTTTCATGGTGGAACATTCATGCTTATGCTCTGGTCACCGCAATTCGTAGTGTTTCTTCCATGTTGGGTGGTGTGACATTGGTCTCTTGCATAACTTCTACGGTTGATGTTTCCGCGTTTGTTTCGCCTGCTGATGTCGATATCATCGATGATCCACTGCCTCAGGAGTATGGGTACCTATTATGAATTCTTTGCACTAATTTGTTGGATAATAACTTCAACAATGATTCCACCTTGCGGACTGGCGAAATTGAATTCATCCCAAATGGTGCGATAGACGAACAACTTTTTTATTGGGATTTCAAAAGAAGGCACGGACAACTTTTGCACGATATCGGAACTGGGCAATGTATGCGAACAATTAATGAGGATACGACAAAAACAATTCGTCGTCCTTAAAATCAATATAATGTTTAAAGAAAATTGAAAAAATTACACTTGGTATAGCTTACTGTTTGGTTTTTATTTGGAATATCTATGTGGCATAAATGCTGGCCGGAATGCGTGGTTCGTTTTCGGCTTTGTTTATCGCAGACTTTGTTAATAATAAATAATTTTTAAGATTTGCTGTATAATTATATTACCTCGGTACTTATTTTTATTAAAATTCATTTAGGCTTACTTTTCCCGTTTTATTTTAATTCTCACACTATTAAATCAATTTTGCACCAAAAAAATTTAATCTAGTTTTAAGATGCAGCACAAGAACTTCGCATAATAAATTTAAATTTCATTTATGTATGTATGTAAATTAATTTTTTCTTTTTGCCAGATATATATCTTTTCTAACATTGACGACAAAACTTTTTTCTTAATCCTGTTAAAATATTAAATTTCCTTTGCACCAAACTTAAAATATAAAATTTGATAATGAGATCAGCATGATACTGCATAAAATTTAATATATTCCCTCGTTCAATTTTATTAATCTAAAAATATTTCATTTAGATGATAAATTATTTTTATAATATCAATATCATCCCCTAAAATGCAAATCCATCGTATTAATATTCAATAAGTTCATCATGCTGCAAACTTCTTATAGCTATTCACTTTTTTTTTATTATACATAGTTTTATGGATCTTGTTTCATAATCCATAATAATACGTATTACACAAAAAAAACTGGAATATTTTCTCAACCGGGCAACAGAATTATAAGTTCTGTTATAATATATATTTTCTGTCTGTTATCTGCTTTAATCACATAATCACAAACAATGAACCAGACCTCAAAATTATGTGTTTTGTGTTAAAAATAATAATAAATGTTGGTTACCAGTTTTTTTTTGTGTGTAATAATATTTCTACACCAGCATATACATACTCGTAAGTATATATAATTATTGTTGGGTTGGTTTTGCTTTCTTCTGTGTTTTTTTTCAGATATTTTCCACAGAATATATGAAGGAATTGTGTAATCCATTGTGAATAAAAGGCAGTCGACATACGGCTTATGATATATCTGTAGAGATAGAAGAATAATGAATCCCGCCTTTTAATACTAATGTGCAATAGTTACCAGCTGAACTACTACCAGGAATATAATGTATTTTTAATCTTCATTTTCATTTTTATGACACATATGAGATAAGAATAGATTTAGTTCCTATAATTTTTTATGCTTCTTCTTCTCCAAAAGATTAATAATGAATTATGTCGAATATATTACGTACATGTTTCGTATAGTTAATATTCTATATTCAAATTTAATTGCTTTAGATAACAATGATGTAAAAAAATAAAAAAAAAACACATAAAATGGTATGAGTACGTGGGAAAATTCCAGTGCAAATTGTTGTATGTATTTACTTTATACAAAATTCATGTTTATATTTTCGTGACTAATTCATTCCAACAAAAAAAAAAAAACACACACAAAAAATTATAATATGTAAGGTGGTAATTTGTTCACCCTTTAATATTGGCAAATTTACTTTACCCCTAATGTAAACACTATACACGAAATATGATACTGCAATTAAATTATTTTTCAAAAGTATTTAGTTTAGGGTTGAATGTTACAAAACAATGTAATGGGGTATAAAATGAACCCTTAATTTATCCTTCATATTAATAATATGTTTTTCCTATTTAAAGACCTCCAACGTATTAAACAAAATTATTTTAATCAATTTCGCAGTCTAGATTGAGCTGATTAATTCTAAACAGACATTATTAGTGCTTGACGCTCAAACTGGTTAGTTTTCGATCTCAATTAGCAGTCACGGTACGGTGTGCGGGAAGCCGAAAAAAGTTGATATAAAATGCCGAAAAAAACTAGCGTCGTATATAAATACAGCATGCTCTACAGTATCATAATCCATTAAACAGCAAATCATACCTGATCATTTAACAAAGAAATCGCGAAAAAACGCGATTTTTTTAATTTTAATTGAAAATATAATTTCGGTGGTCAATTTAAAAAGGAAGAAATTAACGATGATACCACTTTTATACTTTTTTCTTAATCGGTATTCCTTTATCTACAAAATGAACCCTATATCAATATTTTGCGATAACTAGTTTTTGTTTTCCAAACAAAAATACACTAACATATACAATGCCGAAAATCAAAATACTCCGCCTAGTTTGCTTGAAACTATACTACAAGGTCACTGTGTGCGGAAAGGTGAAAAAATGTGCCTAAAAATTTTTGAGTTATTAACGTGGAGGAAAACTACCTTTAAACGGTTTTTGGAGGAATCGATAGACAATCGCGAATCTTCGGAATTATATGTATGGTACGGAAAAGTGGGAGAAATTTGCCAACTAGGTAAGTATACTGAATTCAATACAAATTTAACCATTTTACACAAAACCAAAAAGGACCGAAATTAGACAGGTTAGAATAGCTGGAAATATACAAAAACAGAAACAACAACAATTTACTTAACGGCAAAATCAACATCAAATCCAGTACAAATTACGACTTAATTTTATCCATAACTTAAAAATAAACAGTATGTGTATAAACAGCTTCAACATAAACTATGTAATACAGTGGTAGACATACGTATAAACGCACTATGTTTTTTGAATATAGTTCTAACAGTAAAGTGTTTTGATTTTTTTCAAGTAGTCTTAATTATGTCTATCATCTTAAATCTGTTGATAAGATAAACCATTAGTAAAAATTTTAATGTTTTACTTTAATAAATTGAAAAATCTAAATTTCAGGTGGACATTCGTATAAACGCACTTCTGATAATGTACTAAAATAAAAACCAAAATTAGCAATTTTTCATATATTATTTTATTTAATATTTGGTCTGGCCCCGACCTCGAACTTCGAAAATTCGAGTAGGCATTGAATTTGTTAAATTCTTGAGGGTTTTCGGATCAATTGTGGCCCAACATTCACGGATGGCACTTTTCAAATCTTTAATTGAATTATATTGCTGTTCATTTCCATAAACTTTTCGAGGAAGGCCCTCTAAATATTTTCGATAGGATTGCAATCAGGACTGCAAGCTGGCTGGTTTTAAACTCAATTGCTTTTGTTACGTGTGTGGAAAATTTAAAATTATGACCAATCGCCGCAAAATAATTAATGAAACCGCTGATTTATAGGCATGTGAAGTTAGCCCAGGATTTTATCCCAGAAAATAAAAAAATTTAATCAGGCAATACTAATAAAATTATTCAACATATAATCATATGTGAAGTTATCCCAGCCCAGGATTTTATTATATTTAATTAAAATAAATATATTTTCATTAAAATCAGAACAATGAAAACAAAGAAAATCCAATATAAATTATTTCAGTTATGTACTTATAAAATACAAATTGGTTCAAAACATAAAATTCATAATTAACAGTATAGAAAATAAATCGCAATATTATCATTTTTTATTGTGGTGCTCGAAAACTAAAAATCTCTCGGATTGGGGCTATATAGTTTTGAAATGGGCATACAAGGGGCTAATTATTGTGGTAGTTTCACGATGATCGGTATGTTGCAAGTTGCCGAATTATGGCTTTGTCTTGTTATGAATAATAGTTATTTACTAATATTTAATAATATATAATTAATAATTAATAATCAATAATTAATATTCGGTATAATAGAGAACAACTTTGTTCCTTGCGATATTCGTCGATTTGTTAATTTTCAAAAAATTTTGCAAATTTCATCAAAATCGTTTAAGAAATGGCCAAGTTCCATCCCAGTTGGCCATATTACAGAACTTTATCCAAAAATCAGTTTAGAATCCCATTTCCATCGTGCGTACCAAATTTCATCAAAATCGGTTAAGAAATTGCCAAGTTCCATCCTAGTTGGCCATATTCCAGAACTTTATCCAAAAATCAGTTTAGAATCCCATTTCCATCGTGCATACCAAATTTCATCAAAATCGGATAAGAAATGGCCAAGTTCCTTCTTAGTTGGGGATTTTCCAGAACTTTATCCAAAAATCAGTTTAGAATCCCATTTCCATCGCCCATACCAAATTTCACTAAAATCAGATGAGCAATAGCCAAGTTCCATCCTAGTTGGCCATATTCCAGAACTCTATCCAAAAATCACTTTAGAATCCCATTTCCATCGTACGTGCTGAATTTCATCAAAATCGGATAAGAAATGGCCAAGTTCCATTCCAGTTGGCCATATTCCAGAACTTTATCCAAAAGTCAGTTTAGAAAACCATTTCCATCGTACATGCTGAATTTAATCAAAATAAGATAAGAAATGGCCAAGTTCCATCCCAGTTGGCCATATTCCAGAATTTTATCCAAAAGTAAGTTTAGAATCCTATTTCCATTGCGCATACCAAATTTCATCAAAATCGGATAAGAAATGGCCAAGTTCCTTCCCAGTTGGCCATTTTCCAGAACATTATCCAAAAATCAGTTTAGAATCCCATTTCCATCGCCCATACCAAATTTCACTAAAATCGGATGAACAATAGCCAAGTTCCATCCTAGTTGGCCATATTCCAGAACTTTATCCAAAAAACATTTTAGAATCCCATTTCCATCGTGCATACCAAATTTCATCAAAATCGGTTAATAAATGGCCAAGTTCCTTCCTAGTTGGCCATTTTCCAGAACTTCATCCACGAATCGTTTTAGAATCACATTTCAATAACGCATACCAAATTGCACTAAAATCAGATGAGAATTGGCCATGTTCCATAATAATTGGTCATATTGCAGAACTTAATTTAATTTTCTATCGTCTCTTATCGGCGAGTATTACAAAAAAAATCGTACGATCGTTAAGGGTTATCAAGTACCTAACGCAAAATGTGAAAAAAGTCGTTTTTTATTTTGATGATCACTTGTTCCTTTAATTGTTTTGTAAAACTTTGATCAATCTGTCCGGAAAAACAGGTGGATGGATCAATTTGAAAATAATACAGGGCTATTAGGAGTACATTAAACTGTAAAATAACCTAGCAACATTAGTCTTTTCATCAATAACGGTAAAGTAACGGTAGATTTACTTAGACAACCTAAAAAGTCGTTTTTTTGTACTTTTTTCAAATCAGTATTGAGGGTGAAAAAAAAATTTGTTCTCAACTAATCACTAAAGGGTCTTGTAGGAAATTTACTGAAGTTTTTAAGGCTGCCCTAAAGTTTACTGTGCAATCATTGGTTGCTGAGATATCGATGATCAAAAGCAAAAGGATCTTTTTTGATTCAAAGTCAGATATCTCAGCAAAAAGTTGACATAAAGAGACCAGAATGAAATTAAATTTACGCCTAATTAACAGGCTAACCGACCTATGCATTGGTTAAACTTAAAAAAAATTTCCCGAGCCCATGGCATTTTACAAAAAAAAAAAAAAAAATCGAATTTTTTTTCTTCGCGCTCTTTCTTATGATTGCGTGATAACGGTATCTCACAAAAATTTTCCTTTCAAAATTCTCAAAACTAGAGATTTGAAGCTTTAAAATGCTTTTCTTTTCATCTGTGTACGACCAAATTTTACTAAGATACAGCTCTTCAAAAAACACTAAAAAAATTGAAAAAAATTAGTGTTCCTTTAATTTTTTGGAGTAGTGTATATAGCCCCAATCCGAGAGATTTCTAGTTTTCGAGCACCACAATAAAAACTGATTAAAACTGGGTAAATGCTATGGAGTTGCAAGACAAAGCCATATTTCGGCAACTTGCAACATACCGATCATCGTGAAATTACCACAATAATTAGCCCCTTGTATGCCCATTTCAAAACTATATAGCCCCAATCCGAGAGATTTCTAGTTTTCGAGCACCACAATAAAAACTGATTAAAACTGGGTAAATGCTATGGAGTTGCAAGACAAAGCCATATTTCGGCAACTTGCAACATACCGATCATCGTGAAATTACCACAATAATTAGCCCCTTGTATGCCTATTTCAAAACTATATAGCCCCAATCCGAGAGATTTCTAGTTTTCGAGCACCACAATAAAAACTGATTAAAACTGGGTAAATGCTATGGAGTTGCAAGACAAAGCCATATTTCGGCAACTTGCAACATACCGATCATCGTGAAATTACCACAATAATTAACCCCTTGTATGCCCATTTCAAAACTATATAGCCCCAATCCGAGAGATTTCGAGTTTTCGAGCACCACAATAAAAACTGATTCAAACTGGGTAAATGCTATGGAGTTGCAAGACAAAGCCATATTTCGGCAACTTGCAACATACCGATCATCGTGAAATTACCACAATAATTAGCCCCTTGTATGCCCATTTCAAAACTATATAGCCCCAATCCGAGAGATTTCTAGTTTTCCAGCACCACAATAAAAACTGATTAAAACTGGGTAAATGCTATGGAGTTGCAAGACAAAGCCATATTTCGGCAACTTGCAACATACCGATCATCGTGAAACTACCACAATAATTAGCCCCTTGTATGCCCATTTCAAAACTATATAGCCCCAATCCGAGAGATTTTTAGTTTTCGAGCACCACAATAAAAAATGATAATATTGCGATTTATTTTCTATACTGTTAATTATGAATTTTATGTTTTGAACCAATTTGTATTTTATAAGTACATAACTGAAATAATTTATATTGGATTTTCTTTGTTTTCATTGTTCTGATTTTAATGAAAATATATTTATTTTAATTAAATATAATAAAATCCTGGGCTGGGATAACTTCACATATGATTATATGTTGAATAATTTTATTAGTATTGCCTGATTAAATTTTTTTATTTTCTGGGATAAAATCCTGGGCTAACTTCACATGCCTCTGATTTATATCGACTATACTTTTCACAAAATGTTACTACTGGTGTAAATTGGACGCCGCGCCGTCTATTGTTTGTACAGCAAACATTTTCAGCAAAAACACTGAAGCCGCAATGTCATATGGTATCCTGATGATATGGATAGATCCACAAGTCATGATCCAATTCAATGTGGCGCGAATTATATTCTCGGGTGCGCGAATTATATTCTCGGTACAAACAGAAAAAAAATTGGTACTTTGACATACACTGAAACGACATATGCTCAATTACCGCTGCCGCATTCAGATGAAATTCCTTTTCCGGAAAGATCAAACCCAACTGAAGAATATTACAACTAACATTTGAATCTGATGACACCGGAGAAACACTTGTATCAATGTAACAACCATCAAATGTCACTGCGCCTTGCAATCACATTGAAATCTCGCAAAATCGTTTGGATATTATGGTACGACGCCTGAAACTATCGCAGCGGCAATCCACTCCTTTGTCAAAGGATTTAAAACAAGTGAACATTTAGCCTCCAATTGTTCGGATATATGGAGCGTCATCGTCATTTTGCGAAATTTTTCAAATAAATTGAGAATAATTCACTTGCACTGATATACGTGGTTTGGTTTCCACAATGCACCATGCATGCATATAATTCGGAAGATTGGCGATTGTCTATCGATTCCTCCAAACCTTTTGAAGGCAATTTTCCTCCACGTTACCAACTCAAAAAATTGTATTGTTTCAAGCAAAGTAGGCGGAGTATTTTGCTTTTCGGCATTGTATGTTAGTGTTTTTGTCTGTAAAACAAAAACTAGTTATCGCAGAATATTGATATCAGGTTCATTTTGTAGCTAAAGAAATACCAATTGACGACATCCAAAGTTGGAAAAGAGTCATCTGCCGAATTTTTTTTAACTACCTGTTACATATTAAAATGTAAACAAATTTGACATAAATCTAATGAGTTCGCGGTAAGTTGTTTAAATTTATTGTTTAATTAATATTTCATTGGTTTTTATTGATTTTGTTTATAGAAATATGTAAAAGCAATAAATTTACGAGTACATATAGTTGAAAAGTGAAATTTATTTAATTAAAAAGTGTGCATTCACTGTTGGTTCATTTAGACGGCTATGTGTATTTTTCCAAAAAAAACTTCAAAATTTAGAAAATGCCTTTTATTTCTATAAATATAAATTAGTGTCTTATTAAAATCTTTATACTTTAGACAACATGAATTGCAAATTGCCATACGATGATGAGAGTGTTTCCACCAAAGTGAATCTAAAACTTGATGAAATTTTTGAATATTTTGGTTGTGGTAAAAGATCACTCAAAGTGGCGGGAGAACTATTAGACGCTGGATTCATCTATGCAATTGGTATTGCTCCTCCCCCATCGCTAGGGATAATAGGCCTTGTGGTTCAAACTTCTTCAATGAATAGTAGCCCCCACGAAGTTAAGCTCCATAAATTAGAGGATAAATGTGAGCATTGGCAGTGTTCCTGCACTTGTAAGGCTGGAACTGGTGAGAAATGCAAACATATCGCTGCTTGTTTGTTGCACATTTTCAGGTGGGTGCGAGTGGGTATACCATTGAATGATTTGTTAATACATATTTTTGTAATTTAGATTTCCTTATCTAAGACCCGTGAGTTGCACTGAGCTAAAACAAAGTTGGGGGAAAAGCGGACGGAAAGATATGACCAATCAATTTAATGTTGTATCTGTAAAAGATTTATGTTGTATTGGCTCCAAACTGAAACGAAAATTTCAACTTTCCGATGCCCAACGGTCAACAATAAACAAAAATATTTTAGCAGGTATATGCACGTGAATTTAATTCGTATTTAAGTGAATAATTAATTTAAAATATTATTCTAGTTGCTCAAGAATGTGAAGCTAACAAAATGTTAAATACGATCCGCACTGTTCGGCCCATAAATATTGAACCTCAACTATATGATGAATTTGGAAAATATTTTAACATCTTGTATAGTCACAGTGGTTTGTCCAATTTCATTCGTCTCATGGAGAGCTTGATCCAATCACATCAGATAGACAAATTTTATCTTAAAGTTGTAACCAACGATGCAACAGCTCTTAAAATTTGCACAGCGACGATTACGCAAACCAGTGCTTTGTAGTTGTTAGAACGAAAGTTCCGGATTACTGGGAGTATCGCTTATAATTTATATACATACTCCAAAAATCGAAATCCAAATTGGCGACAAAAAATCGAATCGGTTTACAATGGAAATTTTAAGGGTAATGAGCACACGCGCTACGGTCTATATGCTGAGAAATTAGCCAAAAAAGGATATGGCATGCTTTTTAAAACTTTTAATTTCGGACTTATATTTTCTAAACATCTGTCTTTATTTGCTGTAAGCCCAGATGGTATTTCTCTTTGCAATGGTGAATGGCGCCTAATAGAAATAAAGTGTCCCGCCATGGAAAGAGAACAAAGAAGAACGTGAACACAAATATATGTGTCAACCCCAAGCATAAATATTATGGCCAGATACAATTAGGGCTTGCAATTACTAGTTTAGTTACTTGTGATTTGATTATTTACGGCTCCCACAGCAATGACTTTTACGTAGTACAAGTCAAAAAAGATGATAATTTCATTTCGATATTTATTCCTGAATTAATAAAAATTTATGTTAAACATATTTTTGATGAAGTGGTAGTATAGACAAGAACTTGTGATACGCAATTTTTAATTATTTTATTTATTGATATTAATATAGTACACCCATACCTCACTTTGCGACGGTAATTCGTTCCATAAAAATGCGTCTTGTAAATAAAATTGCAACATAATTAAATAAACTTGACGTATTTTTAGAAAGAAAACATTTAAGTAACAATGCAACAAATAATATAAGCGACGCAAAACTGAAATTTGGTAGTAACAAATGTACCGTCGCAATTCGAAACGTCGCAACTCGAAACGTCGCAAATCGAGGTATTGGTGTACATATAAATATACATTATATGATATTGCCTTGAATTGAAAAATGTGATAATAAAACAATCTAATTAAGACTGTAATAAATGAAAATATGTGATAAAACCATTTATTTAAAATTAAATATACGTAACTTGAATAAAAAATGCTATTTATTAAAATAAATTTTAATTATTTTCAACGAAATTTTTCGTCGCTAAGAATCGGTGAACTTAAATTAGATAAACCACAAATAATGGTAAGAATATCATCAATATACGGCAAAATCGAAATGTGAACTTTTTCCGACAAAATTTTAAATAATTTAATGCGTGCAATTCGCCTTTCAACATGCACTCGTGCGGCAGCAATTTTTGTATTCCTGACCACTTCTTCTTTGGACATTTTTTGGACCATAAAAGAAGGCCTGATCATCTCTATTCCTGCTCTTAAAAGTTCATCTACAATCATGAACCCTTTATCTACCATGATTGCGTCCCCCTTTTCGAGGTTTGATAACAAACTTGTAGAATTTAAGACGGCTTTATCCGAGGCTCTTCCTGATGTTGCCTGGCTGATGAAATTAATTAATCCAGACGGCGCCACTCCAATGAGTACTTTAATTGTGTGGCAACCTTTGTAGTGCGAGTAAAGGCATATTATTCTACAAGTTAAACAGCTGAAAGTGGCGGTTTTTTTTTCCGTGCAATCCAAAACAGTAATGGTGTTAACAAAATCCCAAAAACATCTTGGTAGATTTTTGGAATTTTGCTCTCATGTCTGCCAAAAAATGAAACCTTTCAGGACCTCAGCCAAAACTTCAACCGTCTCTACAAAATATTTTTTGCCGGTTTTTTCGTTTATTTGGAACATGATGGAAGTTTGGGTGTTATTCAGACCTATCTTTAATCTGAGCATGGTTAAAATAACTCTATTTTTGACGCTCATTAAGCAATTGTCAACTGGTAGGATTAAGTTTATTGCTACAACAATTTGATCCAGGATATCAAACGAAGGAATGCCTGTCATGGAGGCAAGTTGGAAATTATCGCCGTCTAGAAGAGTTTCAAACAAATTGTGCTGTAATGGCTCGAGCTTAGCTTGTGTCCCAATTGTCCTTGCTTCTATTTTATTTGCATGACAAAAGCAATCACAAACTGCGTATTCTTCCAAATTTTCTTGGTAAACAGAATCTTGATTACAGATTTGTTCGGAATTCTCATCACTACTTAGGCTCACTTAGTAAATCTGATCTAAAAAATAATCAGTATTAATCAAAACCACAATCAAATTGATGTAAACCTACCTATCGGATAAATCACTTTTAGTAGTTTCCCCAGGTTTATTGCTATTTAGCGTTGCTCTTTTCTTCTCTTTTTTCTCAAAAGTGACCAAGGAAAATTTAAGCAGGGGAAAGCTTTTCCAGAGAGTCTGGTCTTTTTAACCTTGTCAGGAAATCGATTAATAGGTGCAAGCAAGTCCGACGGTTTGAAATGACGACTACACATCATAAACCTTTTGGGGAATGGCTTGCCCATTTTCAACAGAATCTTCCATTTTAATGTCTCCTTCTTTGAATTCACCACATGTTTTGGAAGCCTATGCATCGAAATGCCGTCCTCATTCGCATAAGACCTGCATTGTGGAACCCCACAGATATTACTACCTTTCGTTTTTTTTTTTTAGCTGACTTTCCGTCATTGTAATAAAAATTGTTTACTTAAATTTTTAGAAATGTTTATTAAATGTTTAAAGGAAAAGTTATTGGCTGTCAAAATCAATATGTAACAGGTCATACAAAAGAATCCGGTAGAGCACACGCTGGAGGTCGTCAATTAAGAAAAAAATATAAAAGTTGTAGCATCTATGATCAGGTACGATTTTCTGTTTAATGGATTATGACACTGTAGAGCATGCTGTAATTATATATGACGCTAGCTTTTTTCGACATTTTAGACCAACTTTTTTCGGCTTCCCGCACACCGTGCAGTAAAATCAGTTTAGGCCATATCAGCGTTTAGGCTTTTTTGAAGCACTTGCAATTGTTATAATATTAATGTTGTTTTCGTGGGATTCTTATGATAGATCTCCACAAAAATATAGAGGCCGGGGCTCTTAAAAACCCGGAAACTGCGGCTCAAGGGACATCGGCTTGTAAGCCTCGTCCTGTAAACCAATAGATGGAGCGGGACATAAGCAAAAAGATTGCTGGTCTTTCTATTACAACAACTGCTAAGCGGACGTTGACCGATAGGTCTAGTTCACAAACAGCAGTAATTAATAAGGACATTACCTCGTATCAAGCTGGTCCCCCTATCTTTTTGGGAAAGTACAAAAGTACTAATAAAACTGGCCCCGGAGTACCATTGGAATGTCCAGGTCCTTGGGGACACTATGTGGACTCGATGGTAGAGGCGATGGTGTAGATTGATGTTGAGGTTGTTGTAGATCAATTTACATCACTACAAGTCAGCCTCGGCTGCTCTTCTGCTCAAAATTGAAGCTGATGGAGTTGTCGTTGTCCTGATTCAAGAGCCTTGGGTCATTGGAGACCGGGTTATGGGACTCAGGGCACAGAACCATAAAGTGATGTTTGCTAATAAGGAAGGTAGGATCCGTTCTTGCATTCTCGCTAAAACTAATCTAAACTTGTTTGTGCTGTTTAATTACAGTAACTCAGATGTGGTGGCGGCTGGCATTGAGATAGTTAGTTTAAATCTCTGGCTTATTTCAGCCTATCTACGATATGCAGGTGATGATATACCACCTGCAATTCTTAGGGATGCTTTAATGCATGCTCAAAAGCGAAAATTTGGAGTCATCCTGGGTAGTGATGTGAACTCATACCATACAATATGAAGAAGTACGGGTACAAACGAGATACGTGAGTTACTCCTTGATTTTATTCTTAGTACTAACCTTCAAATAATTAATTTTGGGTGTAAACCCACTTTTATAACAAGAGGTGCTAGATATCACGCTTGTCTCAAATTTTATTAAGTGATAGTTTGGTGAACTGGTTACAGAAGCCACAAATAGGGCTATGTTAAGAAACAGGAGGAATACCGACTGGGATAACTTCAGAACCATTGTAGGTAATTTAGTGCCAGTACCGGTTCCAAAATCCCCTGTATCTACTCAGGAGCTTGATGATTTATTGTTAGTAAACTGGCTATAAGATGCTTTTCATGGAGCTATGATGGGACCTTCTCCCCTAAGTAGAGCTTTGGGTAAACAAAGGCCACCTTGGTGGTCGAAACATCTCCAAAGTGTCAAAAATTCAAAAGGCTTTTCAGAAAAGCTGAGAAAACAAAAATTGCTGCGGGTTGGGACTGCCATAAAGAAGTCCTCAGAACATACAAATATGAAATAAGAAGTGCTAAAGTAAGTGCCTGTTGGCTCTATTGTGGTAAAATACAGGAGTGCTCGGAGGTTGCGAGGCTACGGAAAGTACTGGTTTCAAGTCCTATCATCCTGAGTCATCTCCAGCGACCGGATGGTTCTTGGACCACAAGTAGTACTGAATCTTTGGAGTTACTACTGGCAAACTTTGTCACATTCCTAGGAAATGGACTGAGGTAAACGTAATATTTATACCTAAGGCGGGATAAAGCTCTCTTTGCTATCCCAAAGACTTTAGGCCTATAAGCTAATGTTCTTTTCTATTTAGAAAAACTAGAAAGACAAATAAATAGAAGCTCATATTAAAAGCTCTATTGAGCCGGTTAGGTGGTCGAAATCTCAACATGCGTCTATCGATCTCCTTTTACAGTATACTGTAAAAGGAGATCGATAGAAGCCGCTCTACACTCCCTGATTTGTCCAATTGAGAAATCCCTAGAATTTAAGGAATACTCCTTAGTAACCTTTCTGGATATAGAAGGTGCCTCTAGCAACGTTAACCCGGTGGCAATACCTCGGGCTTTGTGGAGTCTGGATGTGGATGAATCACTCGTTGGCTGGATATATCAGATGCTGAGATGCAGGATCGTGAAAGCTAAGTTGAGCGGGTCCTCTATTAGTAGTGGAGTCTTGTCCCCCCTTCTTTGTAACTTGGTCATAAATGGCGTGTTACTGAAATTTGAGGAGCAGGGTAGGGTGGTGGTCTTTGGTAAGGTCTTTAAGAGAGCGCATGCAAAGCGCTCTTGGTCTTTCCTACCTGGGCCAACAGTTGAGGACTAAATGTTAATCCACGTAAAACTGAAGTGGTCCTCTTCTCTAGGAAATACAAACTTCCTCAGATTAATACTCTCACTTAAAATGGTGTTAGCTTGACATTTACTGATAAAGCGAAATACCTGGGTGTTGTTTTGGACAGGAAACTTAGTTGGAAGCCTAATATTTTAGAAAGGGTAAATAAACCTACTATAGCGCTGTACTAATGTAAAAAAGCTAATGGAAAACTATGGGGTCTTGAACCCCACATCGTATACTGTCTCTATACCTCAGTGATAAGGCCCATACTTTTATATGGGATTGTTGCTTGGTGGCCATCTATACCAACTTTTGGCTAACCAAAAGTTGCTGATGAAAATTCAGAGAACTTCCACCTTGTGTATTAGTGGTGCACTTAGGAGTACACCTACTGAGGTATTGGAGGTTCTTTTTCATCTCATACCCCTAGAGACTTTGCGTACTCAAATGGCAGCGAGCAGAGCCATAAGGCTCAAATCTATTTTGTATGTGGGCTTGTAGTAATACAGGTTACTCATCTATTTTGTGTAACAGAGACATCACTGGTACCACCGATTACATGACTCCATTACCATCTTTTGAGGAAAGGTTTCGTACCGATATTCCCTCCAGAGGCGAGTAGCTGAGTGCAGAGATGTTGAACCCTGAAGTTTTAAACTTCTTCACGGATGGTTCAAAAATGGATGATAGGGTTGGTTGTTGTGTTTCCTGTGAGAAACTAAATGTTAACCTTTCATTTCGTCTCCTCGACTATTGCAGCGTTTTTCAGGCTGAATTAATTGCGATAATGGATGCCGTGGATTGGTTGAGGTATAATGTAGTATCTGTAACGGATATTCGCATTTTTACGGACAGTAAACTCGCTCGGCAGGGTACAAATTGACTCACTTTAACAAGTAAGGTGAATGTTGAAATTCCGCTCGCTACTGTCTCATAGGTGAGCATACTGTAGAAGCGGTATAAATGTAGAGGAGGAAGAAACTGTACTCCATCTTCTCTGCACTTGTCCCCGTATAGTGTTAAGCAGATGGAAATTCTTGGGAGCTCCTCTCCTCGGTGACTTGGCGAATCTAAATGGGATGGACGTCAGGTGTATTCAACGCATCGTTGTAAGTTCAGTGAGTAGAGCCGAGAAAAATGTTATGTGGTATAGCTACGGACCATTTTTGTGTCTATGCCAGCCCCTTAGGAGAGACACCCTAACCTAACCTAATGTTCTTTTTCTATACACTTTTCTATTGCTTCCACGGATGGAGACCGAAATGAAACCTACATATCAATTGTGGGGGAACTGCGAGAAGGTCATCTAAAAAGGCAGAGAACTATTTTTAAAGCAATGGTACAAATACAGTAGCTTGTGTAGTCACAACACAAGAAATCTGGCTGTAAGCAGGTCCCCTTGCCATCAATAAACACAACGTTACTAATTTTGATCTTTTGTCATAAATAACCAACACCCACGTGTAGTTCATAAATTAGTAATACATTTTTATTTTATTTAACTGGCCTTGCTATTTTAGAGATGCTTTATGCTTTTCACGATCTGTGTATACTTTTGCTTAATGTCCAATATTTAAATAATAGATTTCTGAATAATCAAAGGAAGAAATAAAACGTCTCTCATTTTCGTTTCAATTATTATAAATATTAAAATTTCAAACTTATTGCAGTATTTTTAAATGAAACATTTTCGAACTCCTAAATGTTTAGTTCCATGTTTGTATTAAACTCTTCTAAAACTTGTTAAAATGGTAATTATCTGGCCTATTTACTTCGATATAGACATTCAAGCTAATAAAATACAAAAATTAGAATAAAAATAGAAGAATTCTATGTCGAAAATTGACAGTTTCGAATTCTTCTAATGCCAATTTAAAACACGGAAAAATCAAAAACAATTCAAAATAATAAAATATTTAACATTGTACTGTTCAGTTATCAAATACAATATAAGATAATTTACAAAACTTTATCATTAACACTAATTATGCGATAACATGCAAAAAGCCAATCTTTTATGCTGGATAAAAACTACTACTAGAATGAATTAACCTCCTAATCCGGTCTGGTAGTCTATTGAAGATGGTGGGTGATTTAACAAGGATGTAGCGGGGGAAATGATCATTATTAAATCTGGGAATACTGTACAAAACTTTATGATTAGCACGGAAGTTGTATCGAGCATCAATTTTAAGACCTTATAATCGTACAAATGTTGCAATGGTAGGATATTAGTAGGCTTGTATAAAGGCCAAGATGAATCTGTTCTTTTCTTCATCAATATCAATATAGTTCGCAAAACCATTTTCTCTTGTACATACAGGGCGTATTTTTTGTTAATGTCGAAGAAATAAGAGAGAACAGATAGATAATACATCGGAGAAATCCGATAAATATTTTCTCTGATGTATCCGAGAAAAATAAATGATTGTTTTGTTAGCGCCGTAGAAATTAAACGTCAGTTTAAGATTGTCTAATAAATATTACCGTGTTCCTTTTATTTCAAATAAATATGTCAAAAAACAATCTGAACGTTTTTTCAGAGAAAAAAGATTCAATTTTAAAATTATCCGAGCGCAAAAAAAACGACACAGAGCATTTTTCCTCGGATACAAAAGAAAACGCGTATCAGTATTGACGACTAGTAAAGTTGAAAAAGCGCCTTAAGCGGACGATATTGAACTAACTAAACCATGTAAACAAAAATTTGCTATATGAAGTTATATGGAAATAGAGTCTATTTCATTTTAATTTTTATTTATTAAAATTGTCATGATTGGAAAATCTAATGAATCCATTATGTTGCTTAAAGTGTGATTTTTATATATTTGAGTAATTTGGATAGTTTTATCATTTCAAATAACAGAAATTTGTGCTTAAAAATTGGAGAAATTTCATACTAATCTAATGTTACTAAAAACATAAATATTTTAAAAATATTGAATTTTATCTTGTATTTATCATTCAAAACGTGGTAAATGTGGTATAATATAATTTCAAAAATATTTAGTGACTCAAACATATATTTATAGTGAACTTAACATTAATTTTCTGCAATTTTTTGTACAGTTTTCTGGCATTTTTAATGATAAAACTGTTCCAAATTAATCAAATATATAAAAGTCACATATTAAACAATATAATGGATTCATTAGATTTTCCAATCATGACAATTTTAATAAATAAAAATTAAAATGAAATAGACTCTATTTCCATATAACTTCATATAGCAAATTTTTGTTTACATGGTTTAGTTAGTTCAATATTGTCCGCCAGATCACACCATACCAGTCGTCAATTTTGACAGTTAAATTATTTCTCAGATTACTTCGATATAAAAAAAAACATGCCCACAATAGGCGTTTTCGGAAATAGATCCTGAATAACTTCAGGCTAATGTTGGTAAATAATTATCCAAGTTATCCATCACCTACAAAAAGTTAAGAATACATTTTGATCACAAATCACTTATAATAGATTACGCCTTCGTGCATTTCGTTTTCGTAGTTTACTGCGCATTACGTCAACTGAGAGCTGCTAGTAAGATATTGCAAAGGAAATGTATGAAAAATAAGGAATTTGTCTAATAAATGTATAATATATGGATATATTATGGTTGAATATGGTTGTATTATGGTTAAATATTTCTTTCCTCTTACAAAATAGGATCCATGCTTTCAACAATCTCTTATTTGTTGGAAAAGAATAAAAACTATATGGACAATTATTTATATTGTTATTACAACAATTAAATACGGTGCATCAGATTATTTATTTAATTTAATTTAATTTTTGGATTCAATTACACACAATAATATTGTGAAACAAAACTGTTCACTCTCATTTGACGTCATTATTTTATGCCGTTTATTTTATGATCCAAGTAGGCAAACAGCAAACTAATTTGGGCTACGATTAACGAAGTTATTTATAATAAATTTTTTTTATATTTTAACAAACCCATACAGTTGATTGAGAATAATGTTATTATAAAGAATGCGTTAGATGTAGCAAATATCCTCAATAACTATTATAATACTGTGGGTAGTAGTTACAACCAGTCTATCATTGGTTATAATAATAATTGGTTACAGGGAAATTTCGAATTTAATGGGACTACCCTGAATGAGTTTACGTCTATTGCTGAAACCGAAATTGAGCGGTTGATTGAAAGTCTGGACAACAATTCTTCTAAGGGTTATGATAACATCTCAGTCAAGTTCGTTAAGATGGTGTCACCGATAGTGGTAGCGTCACTTACTATAAAAGTTAATCAGTGTTTAAAAGAAGGTATGTTTCCTGACTACTTGAAAATTGCAAAAATTGTTCCGCTGCCAAAAACAGGTTGCCAATATGACAAATCGAATACAAGGCCAATTTCAGTTTTACCCATCTATTCGAAAATTTTTGAAAGTGTTCTCTATAATCAACTTGTCGACCACCTTTCACGTAACAATATTTTAAATAATCGTCAATTTGGCTTTCAAAAAAATTGTGGCACATTATCAGCTGTATTAAATTTCACTGAGCAGGTTTATAATAACTTAAATTCCAAACAAAAAACAGCTGCTTTATTCTTAGATATTCGTAAGGCCTTTGACTGTGTAAACCATAAAATATTAGTGAGTAAATTAGAAAAGATTGGAATTAGAGAGAATGCATTAAAATTATTTAAAGATTACCTGTCAAATCGCAAACATTTTGTACAACTAGGAGATAATAAATCTAATGAATTGATAATGAAATCTGGTGTGCCACAAGGATCTATATTAGGCCCCATCTTATTTATGTAAATGACATTTTTTCTTTGGAATTGATGGGAACGATTCAGTTATTTGCTGATGATACCCTCATTTTGTATAGTTCTTCCTCACTGGCTCATATAAGGTATCAAATGGAACATGATCTAACTTTGATTGATTCCTGGCTGGAACAAAATTGTCTTAGCTTAAACGAAGCAAAATCAACATTTCTGATATTTCATATTAAAATTCCTGACCGCCAGGAATGCTTCGAGAGGGTTGACTTCTCTAATAAAGTTATATGTCGCAGTGATAATATTATTTATTTGGGACTAAATTTATCGTCCAAGTTTGATTGGAACCTTCATGCTGATATGGTAAAGAAAAAGATATCACCGATGATTGGTGTGTTGAAGCGGATTTCTCACATCCTAGATGTAAAAACTAAGATTAAAATTTATTACGCTCATGTGCTTTCTCATATGTTATATTTATTGCCAGTTTGGTGATCCCTAACGGGTACTAAAGTTATGGAAATCCAGGTTCTACAAAATAAAGCTTTAAGGGCTATTTTCAATTTACCTAGACTGACCCCCACAAAAACATTGTATAATAATGAGCTCTTGCCATTTACAATGTTGATTAAATATGAATATGCGTTTTTAATATACAAAATCGAGAATTCTTTAGTTAGATCGTCGAACTTTCTGGTATCGAACCGATCTATAACTAGTCGTTCCAGTAGGTCGTGTGATCAGTACCGCCCACCAAATTTCACTTTTGATGCTGCAATGAATAGCGTGTTTTATAATGGTATATTGATATACAATAAATTGTCCAGTGATATTAAAAAAATGAAGATTGGTTCCTTTAAAACAACAGTAAAAGCTTTATTATATGATGAATACTGCATGGAGTACAACTGTGCTCACAATATTATTTGTTAACTTACATTTGTCTACAATAAGTACCTACTCTTTGTTTTTTCATTTTATTTAACCATTCCTCAGCATAACCCAGGTTGTTAAACTAATAATTGGTTGAGTAAATTAATACTTTTTTGAAATGTAAATTTGATTGAGTGTTGTGATGTTGTTCCCCGGCCGGAAGTTGTTGTTGTTGTTTATTATCGGTAATTTTATTGTAATTATTCTATTTATTATGGTTTTTGCTATTTTTTTTTTCTATCATTGATATTTTCATTTTGTTATTTTCCGTTTAACCTTTGTTGTTTTGGAAAATGAATAAAGCTTAAAAAAAAAAAAAAAAAAAAAAAAAAGTGCGCAAGGCGTAATCTATTATAAGTGATTTATGCATTTTGATATGGAAGCAAAAGGTCGAAAATAAATTTTGAGAGATAATTCACAAAAATACAAAATATTTTGTCTAAAAAACATTCACATTGATCCTAATATGTAATGTATTCGTTTTTATGTTTATTTGTATTTACAGCTAATTATAAAAAAAAACTGAAAGCCACAACATCTAAATTAGCCTGAAGTTATCTTTTTTGTTCGTAAATAGGTGGATAAGTTTAATGGTCGAAAGTTAGCCTGAAGTCATTCAGAATCTATTTCCGAAAACGCATAATGGTTTTAGAATAGTTTTATAACAACGACCCCAGCAGGATAAAGTGTATTCCATTTTAGCCATTACCAATGAATTATACATCATTTTCAACACAGACAGATGCGGATGTAACATAATGTTTTAAATTAATGACATGAGTTTTCCAATTTAGCTTTGTATCCAAATGAACTACAAGATACTTAAATGAGTTAAATAATTCAATATTGACAATTTGTAGGTATACAATATTGAAGCGCGCTATGATACGTAACTTGATTATCATTAGGTACAGTTATAATTCCAAGAATTATAAACACCATAAACTTAGTTTTATCACTCAGAATTAGACAATGCTTGTCAAACCATTTATACAGAACCTCCAGATCGAAATTAATCATAGAAATAACAACAGTGGAAGAACCAGCAGTATAAGCTAAAGCTAAATCATCAGCAAAATCAGTACTGTTGCCATTTAATCCAAGTTTAAAAATATAATTAGTATAAATCAGGAACAGGAAACGACCTACCACTGATCCTTGGGGAACCCCAACACTCACGGATCTAGGATCACTCAAAATGTCACCTATTTTAACTCTCACTTTCCTATTCTCCAAATAGGATGCAAACCATCTGTTTACTGTACCTCTAAAACCATAAAGTCCGACGGAATAGACAACAAAATTGTATGATCAACCATATCAAATTCCTTAGAAGCATCAACAAACAAACCAGCACAGACATTACCACAGTTCAGCCCATTATGTACAATATCTAGAAATTCTAACAAAGTTGAGTTTCAAAAATAGTCACTCTGTGTTTAACTGCTTTCTTCAGATCCTTCAAAATGACTGGCTAGAGTGCAATTGGTCTATAGTTTCCTTTAATAGTTCGATCGCCTTTTATAAAAATAGGAATAATGATTACCGATTTAACTCTTGCAGGTACAAATCTCTGAGCGATGGACAAATTGAATATATGAGTCAGGACTGGACTGACGAATTTAGAGATATTTTTCAAAATCAGTTAGAGGAGGAGCGGGGTGCGATCCCCCAAGTATTTGTGAAAACCTTAATAAGGTCAATGGGGAACCGCATGCGAACCGTTGTAGACGCAAGGGGGGGGGCCATACTTATTATTAACCAATAAAATTATTTTTGTTTTGCTTGAGTGAATTTTCATAAAAATAGTGTCATTTTAAAGCAAAAATATCAGGCTTTCGAAAAAATAATGTCTTATGAAAATCGGTTTAACCGTTCTAACAAAAATCGCCCTTATGTGAGCGCTTAAGGTTTTAGTCGATTCAGTTGCTCGGGAGTGTACATGTTGATATATTGTGGCGGTGAAACGATTGTATGTATTTGAATGAGTGAGCCGCTGCAAGCATGGTAAAACTCAAGTGCAATTTTTGTTTCAAACTAAGAACCTGTCCTTTCCAATTGAGGTAAGAATCAATCTGATGGCCCAGCTATTTAAATTTATCAACCAATTCTATCTTCAAACAATCTAAAGTACTAATATTGCAATATTGGTAGAAAACTTGAGTTTTTATCCATAGGAGCCGTAAGTTTTGTTTATATGGTTATGGAGTATTTCTTTGATAATATCATGAATAATCAACAATAAAAGCTAACAATCTAAAGCCAACATAGGGGTCTGCGACGAGAGCATCTCTGTGAACGAAGACCTACCATTCTGACTTTTAAATATTTATTACATACTATTAAATATTTATTAATATAGCTGAAAAGATTAGCCATTAAAATAAAGCTTCGAAAAGAAATTTTAAAAGTTGACTTGCGCCATTCGGCAAGTCAACATCTTGTAACTTCTTTTGCTGCCAGTGCGGCTGTTACTTTTTATTAACATCACAATTTTGTGCTTCTGGTTCCTCATTAGGGACTACAGTTTTTCCAACTCACAGTTGGCCATTGTTTTTTTGACAATTTTGTCATTTGGATGAATTCTAGCGACTAGAGCTTGAGCTGCAGATCATTATTTTTTATTTATTTATTTATAGTCTTTGCTACCTACAATAAAAACAATCGGTAACATAAATACAAGCAAGCAATATACAATATCAAAATATAATAAAAAGACCAAATAAAAAAAAAATTAATCAAAATGAATTAAAATTGAATAAGCTAAAAACTCAAATAAAAAATCAAATCAAACTAATTTGATTTAAAATAGTCAAATGTATCGAAATTAAACGAACTTCTGGACAAATTAAAATCAATACTGGTTCTGCAAGTTCATAATTAGTAAATACTGAGTTAATTTGTAGAAAGCCTTTGTGAATTTGTATGCGGCGTTGTGGAGCGTAAATTAAAATGTGAAGGAATATGGGGAAAATCAATATAAGAATTAGAATATTATGTATGTCTCTTCGGTGCTCTAAACGGTCTAACCTTAGTAGATTGCAGCGGTAATGGTATGGTATAACCAGATAATGTATAACCTACTGTGAAGGTAATCGCCGAAGTGCAAACAATATACATAAATTGGTTTGTACGCTTTCGATTGGGTTCGAACGGCATTGGTAGTGATCAAAACTGGGAGGCATATTCTAAACCTGATCGAACAAAATCGACATATAGCGATTTAAGTATGAGTTGATCACAAAAGTCTTTAAAACTTCAGTTAATAAAACCAAATAAGTATTCTAAGACTTTCCGGTATCGGAATTCATTTGCCTCCCAAAGGTGAGGTCAGAATTGAGCACGCAAATCAGAAACTAATTCGACTCTACCAACAACACTAATGCTTAGACAGTTCATGGAAAAATATTAGAGGGTGAATTCGGAAATATAATCAAATTTTAAATTACCTCACATTTACTGATAAGTTAGATAACCACGATCAAAATGCAAGAACATTTTTTTAAAACCATTTTTAAACCTTGTACAGTCAGATATGTTTTTGGTCGGTGCAATCATTTGGATATCATTGGCGTAAAGTAGACAATTTCAAAACAATCAACTCCGGTGGTCACACGAATAAAAGGTGATTTTGAGTTCTGTATTTTAACATACTGTAAACTTTGGGATAAATAACATTGGTGCCAGCTAATTGGTATGTATTGACAGTTGAGCTCCTCACTTCAGTTTTTAAACTTCACTTGAAACCTAGCCTACCTATAATAAGGATTAATTGATCCATTCCATCAAAAGCTTTTGAAAAGTGTGTGAATGTAACACCGACTTGTTACTTATTTTCAATTTTTTTACTCCGATGTCCACAAAAAGAATTTCAGTTACTAATGATCGATCTACCTGGAAAAAAACCATTTTTGCGATAGGAAATGTGCATTTGCTAAAAAAGTTGTCAATTATATTATGTTCGGAATTGTTTTACTAACTATTTTTAAGTGTAGATATATTTTATCATATCATTTAAGAGAAATCAATGAATCATTTTTACTCGTACGAGTAAAATCGCGATTCATAGGAATAGGCCATAAAACTCTCCAATTTAAATCGCGCGGCCTTATCCCAACGAGTAGTTTTTTCTTAGGTGACATTTGTGTTAAATTTCGTGTCAATATATATAGTAGCAATGCGATACTTTCTTTCACATAAAAAAGTGCACTTTTCGATTTTTAAGAAAGGTCTGCACAGAAATGGAATCTCCGCTTTCAAACCGTTGAAAAAGTCTGTTGGTGACCATGCTCTATCCAGAGCGAGTATTTTTCAAAGAAGGCAGAGAACGCGTTAAAGACTATTGACGTCCTTATGCTGTGTTTATGACATACGAACATAGGAAGATAGAGAGTGTGACACGACCAACCAAATTATTTAAAATGTCACCAGCCCCGCCTACTAGCCTAATTTGATCAAAAGTAAGAAATTTTTCAACTAGAGCATGGAAGTAATAGGCGGGGCTTGTGATATTTTAAATAATTTGGTTGGTCGTGTCACAGTCCCTATCTTCGTATGTTCCTATGTCATAAACTCAGCATTACCCTCCTTCGACGTCTATCGATGAGCACCACGCGAAGGAAGTCAAAGATTTGATGCTCAAAACTCGTCGATTGACAATTAGAGATTTAGTCGAAATCATGAAAATATCGTTTTGGTCAGAATTTTGGGCAGACAACTCTTGGTAACTCACGATAATTTGCAGTCTCACACTGTATTGGTTGTACGTGACTATCTGGCCAAAAATGCGACCTATATCGTTCTGCAACCACTCTATCCCCCTGATTTAGCTCCATCTGACTTCTGGCTATTCTGGAAACTCAAAAAAACCGCTTTTGGGACATCGTTTTGGCTCAGTTGAAGAGATACAAGCCGAATTGAAGAAAGTTTTGAAGGCCTTTAACAACTGTTTCGAAGACTGGAAAACATGTTTGCGTAAGTCATGTCATAAATAAATAAAAATCTGATGAAATAAACTTGAAAGCATAATAAGCTGTTTTATTTAAAGAATCTTAATAATTTTTGATCCCAGTATTATATATTTTATTTGTAGTGTTGAAATAAATGAACGAGATAAATAGCGAATGAGTGAACTGCTACAAACTGTTTATTCAAAATTGTTGAAGATTTTCGAGATTATTATATTCTTGGTTTTATTCAAAATTTTCCGGTTAGTTATTAGTTTATTAGTAATGTTTTAACAGCCTTGATCATTTCACAGGATTTATGGGTTTTGAGCAGTATTGGCAGTGTGACAATGGTACAACAAATGGAAACATTTTCAATATTCAGATCTTTCTATAGCTTAAATACTGAATTTTGGTTTTGTTTTTCTGTGGAAATAGGCCGCACTGATTTGATTTGAATGAAATGATCAAATTATCCTAAATTCATTTATGATATGTACAATCAATGCTTGTTATAATTTGATTTGAATAGACTGGAGCGACTTGGTGATTTCGGCTCTATACTTTAGAAGGCTCTGGTTTATTATGTAGTCCAAATAATTCCGGAATGTCGGAATCACACTATACATGAATATACTCGGGAGGAAAAAAACGAATTATTCAGTTTGTTTCCTAATTATTCGGTTTGTTTCCTATTTATTTATTCGACACAAACGAGTGCACATATTAAAACGCGTACAATAATAAAATAATTGTTACTGTCCTTTGGCCAATATAACTGTTTAATTTATTGATAACTAACATTTAGCTAATTTAGAATTATTAAACCTTCTTAAATATTACACCAGATTTTTAAAACTGTGTTCATAAAGTATCAAGTACATTATGTTGATTCTAGATTCAAAGTTGTTGTTAAAACCAAAATTTTTAAAAAGAAATGTTACAATCACAAGATTTTTGTACCCTAAATTCCATTTCTCGTGTTGCCTAAAAGTTCGTGGATATATAATAGAATATGGTACGTAAATGAAAATATGGGAATAATTTTTATAGTTCATGATTTGCTAACAAAGTTGATTTGATGGTGAGATTAAAAAAAGAAATTTGCTTGGCGCGCTTAATGGGCACCGAAAAATCCTAATTTCTTTAACGTATGCAATGCATGCATTGCATTAATGGACGCTACCTCTGATAATAATAATAATTTTGACCTGATTACCTTCTAAACGGTTTTCATATGTATTACCGGTACCGGATTTCATGGTTTCGCCCTAGTTTTTGTTCACTGCAAATGAAATGACCCGGCATACTTGCTGATAGGAAAAAAATAATCTTACAATCACTGTCACCGAGTGTATACCGTCGTTGAGGTCGACGGATTAAAAAAGGTTTACAGTCAAGATTTGCATAAAACTACTATTTAATTAAACCGTGATTGAAATCAAAGTTCCATATAAACTAGTCTCTAATCTTTATATGGCTTGAATATTTTTAATTATAACATTCACAATTAAATTTAAATTTTCCAAGAAAAATTACATAAACGACAAAATGTTATATAATTTTTTTTTAATAAAATCATGTCAAAATTATGTATGTATGTAAAAGGTTAAGGTAAATGGGCGCTTATTTATTTCTCAGAAATTAAAATTGATAATATTCAATGTCACATGTGAGCTAGTGTCATGAAACAACAAAAGTTTTTTATTATTCCCAACAGTGTTGTTAAGTAGTTAAAGGAGATAAAAACTACCTTAAAAACTACGTGTAGTTAATCAATTAACTACGTAGGCGAAAATCATGAATTAACTACATATTAACTACATGCATTAACTACATTCATTAACTACATACATTCGTCCTTCATTCATTGAATTAATGAATCACTACGAATTCAATAGTATAAGTGAGAAAGATCTGAGTGAGAAGCGAAGCTAGAAGCGCGATAAAATATATGAAAACCACAAATAATACTGATAAATCGTTTTGGAAAGTCCGTTTTCCGGTTTTCCCACATCAGGATTATCAAAATAGAAACAAATATGCTTTTCAGTATGATTCTTAACTAACATTTATTTATTTGTAGATTATGATTTATAAATAATTATATAATAATAAAATGGTAAAAGTAATGTAATTCAATATCCTATACATCAGCCAAATTCTATCATTATTAGATTAATCTTCGTGCACGTAATGATACTCCTAATAATTTTCGTCTACCTCCATCAATTTATTCAATATCATGATCATGTTCATCATCATTATTGTCACCAATATCATCGTTAATTTTTAATGAATAGCCGGTATATACCAATTTTTTGGAGCTTTCCGGATTTAAATTATGCATCCCTATGTACATATATATGCCCAATTACTAAGTAATCTTTCTAATTGAGCTGAAGAGGCCGGAATTTTTAACAATTTATTGGACAATACTGCTAAATTGCCGTATCTTCTGGCGGCAATATTCCAATAGGTTGAAAGCCCTTTGAATTCAGGTTCTGAAAAATACCTTGCTTTAGCTTGAACTCTTGGAGGCAATGAAGGCCAGATTTGTCCAATACATCCCATACAGAAACTCATCAATAATATCTCTTTGATCTAAATTCATCGAGTCTATATGTGGGATGCAAAAGGTTCGCTATTAATGCGTTTTATTTAAAGCCATAGCTTTCCTCTTGTTTAAGGCTTCTTGAAATTCATCTGGGAGCTGTACAAAGTTAAACATTATAGAACATAGGAGAAAATATGTTAGTATCTTGAAACTACCTGTAAACGCATCCAATCTTCGATTGCATCCGCTGTATAACATATCTTACACTTTCTGCCGTAGGCATAGGCACTTGGCGAAACACACTTAATACACACATTTTTAAATTTTTTTAAAAACACATTTGCAAAATTTTGCGAAATATTTAACATGTGTTTTTAAAAAAATTTAAAAATGTGTGTATGCTGTATAATATGTAAGGGTTTGACAATTATTTATTCAAGCACAGAGATAGTCAGATATTTTAATAAAATGCGTAACATGAATCTATAAAATTATCATCTGACTTATTTCACACTTGAATTTTACTTTACCGTCAGCAGCTATTTTTTTTTTAAATATTCAAATTGCCGATGAGAGACTCATAAGAGTCTCGGTAGCTGCACCAATGAGTTTCAGCGGGAAGTTTTATTCTTTTGCCACCATTATCGACTACAAGTTTCTCCAAATCAGCTCTCTTAAATTATTTTAATACACTTATGACTTTACTTGCAGTATTTCTGTCAACTACGTCTTTTGAGAGTAAGTTTCCAGTACGACTACTGCAATTATTATGCCATAAAGTTGATTTTTTGCTTGATAGCTATCATGTTTTTAGCGTTATCGCTAGCCACCGCATAAATCTCAATATTGTATTTCAAATTCGCTAGCTCAATTGATGATTCGAAAAATTAGTTAAGTTCATCTCCTGTTTCGCGTATTCCAGTCATATCATAAGACTCTAGAAATGACAATTTATTATCGGTTGTTTGTATCAATGTAACCACAAAGTTCGAGTTACTAGACGTATTTTTCCATCCATCAATAAGGAGTCCTGTGCAACAACTACGTTAACTACATAAAATACATGACAAATGTAGTTAATGTAGATTTTGAAAAACTACATGTAATTTAACAACTCTGATTCCCAATTAAAGTTATATGAGAAACTAGACTTTCGAATTCTAATGAAATCGTGGTGGCACAATGAATTGGAATTGTAGATATTTATTTCCATTTCATATGTACATGTGTGATTCATAATATAGAATAGAAAATTATCAGCAAGCATTGACGTCAATTAAGTCACATGTTACAAGAAATTCAATATTTAATTTAAAGTTTTTTTTGCCAAAGTATTATTACATATTACTTTACCATGTGTGTCTTATTATGTACGAGTATGCCTGTTTGCTTTCTAAAAACACAATTTTCCTTCCCTTTTTTATTTACGCCCTGTTTTTTTTCTATATGTCATAACATATATGTATATATGGTACAAATATGTATGGCATATATTGTATTATTTTGTACACAGTATACAATTCCGACATCATCAAATAAATATATTATATTTCAGTTTTCTTAACACAAATCAACTATCATCATCAATTTTAGTATTTCCAAAAAACCATTCATTTCAGTATGTACTATAGTATAATATGTGTATGCATGAAGATATACAAAAAATAAAAATTGATTGTTGTAAACATATAAAAATTAAAAAACAAAACTATTTTAAATCATCATCATCATCATGATCGTCATTTAAACAGCAAACCATAATATAACCACAGATATTACAAAGGTTAATTTATCTTCCTTTCTCGAATTTTTTTTTTGTACATCTCGTATTCTATACATACCCATGATATCTATAGGCGGTATCATCTGTATGTGGATAGAGATATATTCTGTTTATCAGTTCTTCTATTCTTTTGTACAAGCAGAAAGCTCTTACATTTTTGGAGTTTTATATCGTGATGTTATTTTCTTCTTTTATTTTATGTTTTATTGATTTTAAATTTGATTTTATTGAATGGAAATATCAAGACTAAAAATAAAGTTATGTATTAAGTATAATATTGGGTATAATTTAATCGATAACTTTTTGTGGATGTACGTTTATGTATTTATACTTATGTACATACTTATATTTATTATATACGATTGTGTATAGAAGCAGTTTATGCCGTATATATGAAAAAAAAATTGGAATTTATCACATAACCACTTCAACATTAAGTTTTATAATTTTTTGAACTTTATACTATAGGATCTTATTTTATATATTGAACCAAATATGTTTAGGTATATGTACATATTCATATATATTTGCACTAAAAAAATGCTTATATATGTATGGATGTGTTTAACCGTTTTACCATGCTATGTTTCGCCCTTCTAATTCTTCTTCCAAACCGTTTTGAACTATTAGTCTGTCATCTAATTTTTATAAGCTTTGGAAAGGACAAACGAATGATTTTCACGGAGTATGAAAAGAAGAGATAAAACAAATCCCCGTTCGGGTCGAAGAATTCAAGAAAATACCACGGCCATAAACGATTAACCATCTCCGCCGATTTTTGGGGATAGTGAATTTTGACGTGATAACGTTTTACACCGCATGTTCAGAAAATTAACCCGAAATTTAGCCCTTGGTCGTAAGCAATTACTCATCAACTATAAGCAGTACCTTTAATTTAAAGAAATGAATGCTTAGATTGGTCCTTCGGCTTTATGTATCACGCATAATATTATCACAAGACGTCATCAGGCGGCAAAGGAACCCGCGCCGCGAACTTCTGATTTCGATCGATTTAAATGCTTGAACCAGTGTAGCGAGAGAATGGCTCAACCGATTTACAGAGATTGAGGACATTATAACAAGAGAATGCCTCTTCAGATCGAAGCAAGTCGGGTATTAATTTGTGCTTAATAATACTGTGGCAGATAATGTATTTTAAATTAAAATAATAACCTCCATATAAATTTTAATTAAAATTACAAAGTACAAAATAGCGATTTACTAACAACCATGAGAACCCCTTATATAACCGGAGTAATTCTGGTGTCAATATGTACGTAAAGAAACTGTGGCAGCGCTCCCGTAACATAGCGGCCACAATGGGGTGATTTTTCACCCCAGCCAAAAAATTGATCAAAAAAGACAAATTTAAAAATATAAAGGGCTGAAACCTCACGAGGTGATCAGAACTTCGGTCTTTGGTATCTTCAATGGACATAGCATTCGCCTGTGTCATAAAGTTGGTGTGACAATTTTAACAGTATTGAATTCTATTTTAACCAACATATATTTACTTATACAACAACAGCCAAACAGCTCAAAAGCTTCAGTAACATGAATACAGGCATCCAATTTAACACGAAAAATCATATTCTAGAACTTTATACAGAAAGAAGTATACAAAATTATACTGATATTTCTAACCGAGTTACTGACCATATTCCAGAACTATATCCAAAAATCATTTTAGAACCCCATTTACAACGCACATGTCAAATTTTATAATAATCGGGTAAGGAATAGCCAAGTTCCATCCTACTTGGCCATATTCCAGAGCTTTAACCAAAAATCATTTTAGAATCCCATTTCCAACTCACATATCAAATTTCATCATAATCGGTTAAGAAATAGCCAAGTTCCATCCTACTTGGCCATATTCCAGAACTTCATACAAAACTCATTTTAGATTCCCATTTCTAACACACATGTCAAATTTCATCATAATCGGTTGAGAAATGGGCAAGTTCCATCATACTTGGCCATATTCTAGAATCTCATCCAAAAGTCATTTTAGAATCCCATTTCCATTACACATGTCAAATTTCATCATAATCGGTTGAGAAATAGCCAAGTTCCATCATACTTGGCGATATTCCAGAACTTCATCCAAACAACATTTTAGAATCCCATTTCTAACACACATGTCAAATTTCATACTAATCGGTTGAGAAACATTTTAGAATCCCATTTCCAATACATATGTCGAATTTCATCGTAACCGGTTGGGAAATGGGCAAGTTCCATCATACTTGGCTATATTGCAGAACTTCATCCAAAACAATTGTACATAAAATGTTAGGACTAATTATAGACCTTTATTGACTTTAATTAGTTTAATTCAAAATGTATTTCAATTTAATATAATGTTACAAAAATTATTCCTCCAAATTTTTAGTGTTGTACACCATTCTCAAGGAGTTTTATTACACAATACTACAATTCAATGACGAGAAAGAAAAAAACTTTGTTGAAAAGATTGTAGTAGTGTGTAATAAAACTCCTTGAGAATGGTGTACAACACCGAAAATTTGGAGGAATAATTTTTGTAACATTATATTAAATTGAAATACACTTTGAATTAATTTAATTAAAGTAAATAAAGATCTATAATTAGCCCTAACATTTTATGTATATAAGAAAGACCTTCTGAAAAAAAAAAAAAATAAAAAACAATTTTAGAATCCCATTTTCAACGCACATGTGATGACAAATAGTCAAGTTCCATCTTACTTGTCCATATTCCAGAACCTCATCCAAAAATCATTTTAGAATCCCATTGTCAACGCACATGTCTAATTTCATCATAATCGGTTGATAGGCAACTTCCATCATGCTTGGCCATATTCCAGAATTTTATCCAAAAATCAATTTAGATTCCCATTTCCGACACACATGTTAAATTTCATAATAATCGGGTGATAAATAGGCAAGTTCCATCATATAAAAAATTTGCTAACTACTCGCTACATCCTAATCCAACCCCAACTCAACTCCAACTCAACTTAAACTCAACCCGCAAATTGATCCCTAGCTTAACTTTCAAATCAATTCCCAATTCAATGCCCAATTCATTAATCAAACCAGCATATTAAATAAAAAAAATCGTAAATATTTATAAAACCAGGTATTTTGGCTCAATTCGTATGGCAGGTACCCCACCCTCTTGACGTACAGTCGCCACAAGCTTTTAAAATCGCCGCCTTAACCATAGAAACAGATTGGCGAAAACAGAATCCAAATTCGATAAGCCGTTCTCGAGACACCACTGGGACAGACATCCAGACAAGCGGACGGGCATTTTTTTTTTTTGCTTTTTCGGACTCAGGAACTATCAAAACGTCGAGAAAAGTGGTTTTGAACCAACCAAATTTTTCGTCATTTTTGACAGGATTACAATACTTTGGTCTTTTTAGACCGAAGTAATATTGAGACTCCAAAAAATTCATGGACTTTCTGAAACATGTTTTTCAATTTGTAATATGGTTTACAAGAGCCAATATCAAGATAATTTGACAAAAAAAATTGTATATGCGCAGTTAGGAAAACGACGTTTTTCAGAAAAAAAATCATTCCTATTGAAAAATTATTACTCCTTCCGAAATTTATCTTTTATAGCGCTACTAGTACTTTTTTCTTCCTTCTATGTACCATGCCAGTAACCTACATTCCTCGACAACCTATATATGGCACGGAAAGTATGATTTTTGTAGTTTTTGATAACTTAAATTAAGGTGATTTGGCCTGGGGTACATATTCACCTCTAGTGGCCGCTAAGGGTTAAATAAAATAATTAATCTCCACATAAATTTTAATTAAAATTAAAATCTACTAAATGGTGATTTAAAAAGTTTGAAAACACTGTAATGGGAGAATGCATCACCTGATCGGAGCCATTCTAGTATCAATTCGTGCGTAAAGAACTTGTAGCAGATAATTTATTTTAAATTAAAATAATAATTTTCCACATAAATTATAATTAAAATTACAACCTATAAAATAGCAATTTACAATGCTTGAAAGCACTGTAGCGAGGAGAACGCCTCACTTGCTCTGCACAATTCGGCCAGTGTGGACCCCGATATACCAATTGTGTTCTTCGATGATTTCAACATCGATATCATCGCTAAACCCGAATTAGTGCGCTTCATCAAGGACACATTCGACCTAGACTGCGTCTCCAACACACTAACCTCGACGACTTTGGGAGGCACTTGTCTGGATCTCACATTCGTCAGGCACATCACTGTTAAGACCCTGTGCTTCATATCGTACTTCTCGTACCATCGCCCAGTACTTAATCGTTTGCAAGCAACCACTGTGCTTAATATTAATAAATAAATTATTTTAACAAACCCATATATCGCGTCATCATTTCTCGCACCGCTATAAACGTTATCACGGAAAAAGCCTACGGCCGTTTAAAAGACACAGCCTTGCCTACCCAGATTTTTTTATAGAATGTTTATGCACTATGCGAGTAAAACCCAGGCGATTCTGAACGAATACATGAGGGGGATTAAGAAAAATGACACGATGGAAGTCGAATAATGTTTGTTTGTTTAGATTCTTGACATAAATTTTGCAACCCTGCATATTTTTTAAACCATTTCTAGCCTAAGCTAACCCACTTTGGTTTGAGCAGAAACTCATTCACAACAGCAAATGCAGCATGAGGTAGATTAACATAAAAAGACATTATTTAAAGAAAACTATATTTGCAGGATTACAATAGCTTCAACCTGGTGGTATCTCATCTTTATTTGGATCATTTTTAAAGGAAAATAAATGCGACCGCCTGGCTTGAAAGTCAAAGCCAACCGAGTGATGGAAGCAGCTGAAGAAGCATTCGACAGCGGTAATCCAGCAATGAGACCGCATCCAGCGAAGGGGGTTGGAAGCCGCTGCAGTTCCACCCTTAAAATTGTCCCTAGCACAGCAACGCTACAGCGCATACGACAGTTACTGGCGATGTATTAGTGATGGGCAAAATCGATACTTTTCAAGATCAGTATTGATTGGTATTTTTACGTAATTAACCGGATACTTTTAACCGATTCGGTACTTCTACTAACATGATTTTTTATCAAAATTTGGTTAAAATTAAATCCATAATATTTGTTTATACGTATTTATGTACCTACCTTATATATTGCTTTATTTGAATTTTGACTCCTTGTTAATAATACAACTGCCTGGTCAATTGATTTAAATAAAGAAAATTGAACTAAACAGATTTTTTCAACATCAGCGTATTTCCTTGGCAAAGTAACAACAACAAACGCATTGGATAAAGCACGGCATACCAAAGAAAAAATCATTATTTAAATCATAGTGTACTATACAATAGTTTTAGTTACTAGATCTAGATAATGAAAGAAAAGGGGGAAAAAATAAATCAAAACTAAATTTATTTAAATTTTTCCCAACAAAACTTTGATGTTCATTTTTTTTATTTATAAATATCAGTTTTGCGTCAAAATTCTCAAAACAACAAGCAAGCAAATTGGTTAAAAAATACCGATCTACTCAAATGAGTCAAAACACCGATTTACTCAAATACACCGATTTTTCCAGAAACAAAATCTATTCTGCTCATCCCAGCCGTCTTTTGTCATTCAAAATTAATTTTGTAGTACCCTACCTCAGTGGTTCCCAAAGTGTGGATCGTCAAAATTTTTATTATTTAGTTATTTGTATTAATTTACTTTTAATGAATTTGATGCAATATTTGTATAGGCAGGCATGTGTTTGTAGCATATTTTTAGGTGCTTGTAAAAATTTTCTTAACAAATTTCTGTATTAAAAAGGTTTTTCTTATTAACAACTTATTTTAAATAATTGAAGAAAACGCAAAAAAGTGCGTATCTATTACATACAATAACAACCCCTGGAATACGATGAAGAAAATATTAAACAGATATGGATATAAGTACAACAGCACACAAAACTAACCATAAATTACAACAACAATTAAAAATACATAAAAATAACGAACTAGATTGCGGAATATATAAACTATCATGTAACAATTGCACAAAATTTTACATAAATCAAACTGGAAGAACTTTCGAAAAACGGTTTAAAGAACACATCCAGAAATTGAACAACAATCATCCAAAAAACAACTTTAAATCAAACAATGCACAACATTTATATAACGAGAAACATTCATATACAGATATGCACACTAACCTACAAATCTTAAACAAAATGAAAAAAGGAAAAATAATGGACAGAATAGAAGAACTTGAAATATACAAAGAAAGAAATAACCCATTAATACTCAACGATAAACTAAACACAAGAACAAACAAGACCTACGAAATGATTTTAAAATTATAACTAAGCAAATACAAAAAACAGCAATTAGATATTGTGTAAATAAATTTCAAAATAGGAAAAAATTTGACAAGCCAATATAGATACTGAAGAAGAAAGAAGGTTCGAAACCGGTGTACCAGCAAAAATAATAAAATTATCACCGACACCGATAAATAGAAAGGGAAAATCTATTTTAATAAAGATAATTATAAAATATAAGATATTTTATTTCTTTTAATACGATTTTAAATAATTGCATGCATCAAATGTCTGAATGGGTAGACATGATCAACTAATCAGTAGAATTCAGGTTAGTGGACTTTTTCGTTACAACTGGATGAATCAACAGATGTACAAGGATTATCCCAACTAATAGTTTTCATTCGTTTTTTTTTTTTTTTTTTTTTTAATTTATTTATTTTTATTGAATCTGAAAAAGTTTATACAAACTGTGGTACAGACTCTTATTCTTATAATTTATTGCTTATTTCTATATACTTAATTAATTAAATTGATACTCAAATATTATGTTATGATTTGTTAAATGTTAACTTTCAAAATTGCTACATCAAATTAGAACAATTAATCCCTATTTTACAAAAATATCCTCGATCATCATTTTATACATAAATTTCAACACCAAAAAGAGAAAAAACATCTAATGTTCAAAATCCAAAACGTTTTATATGGAACAACGAGGTTTTTGAAGACATACCATGTTTGAACCAATCATTCGAGGAACTGGCGAAATAATTTTCAATACGCTTGACAATTATATAACATTAAAAAAATTGAATTAGGAAAACTGTGTCGGATCGGAATATGTAGCGATGGTGCAGGAGCAATGTGTGGCAAAAACAGTGGTGCTATTCCACGCTGTCTTCAAAAATGTCCAAATGCAACATGAACTCATTGCACTATTCATAGAGAAGCGCTTATGTTTAAAAATATACCAAAAAATCTAAACACAATGTTCTTATATACCAAATAATTAATATACCAAAAATATACCAAAAAATCTTTCACAATGTGAAAATAATATTGTATCTATCAGGCCCATCCAGGTTGAATTTTTTTTCGTCCGAAAAAACACGTTCTGCGATTCATTATACCAGGGCATGTGAATACGTGCAAAATCAAAGCGTTTCTTTTTATTTATTGCATTCAAAATCGACTTTTGCTTAAATTACGTCGCACTAGATGATCACTGTATTGATTACTCACCAAAGAGTTGTAACACTAGCTGCAACTTCAGTTTAAGGCTTGATTTTCTTAACGGAAAGACCAAAATTAGATCTGTACTCGTTCTAGCCAAAGAAGTACATCCTTTCTACCTGGTACTGTAGTTTTCGATATCCGAGAGGTAATTATTAATCACAGTCTTACTACGGTTAATTTTTTCGGCAATTTTTCTGCTTGAAAACCCTTGCTCACTATACACATTAATTTTGGCTCTTTCAACTTCACTGAGGGTCTTAACTTTTGGTATTATAAATCAAAATTCAATCAGTAATTTTAATATTAATATAATAAACGTAATTAATTTTTAAAAATACTTAAATTTATTGACTTATCAAGTATAAACTTAAATGGCCTTATCCTACTGAAACACTAAAAATTCATACTTTTTACTTTAGTATTTGAAATAAATGAATAAACTAAGATAAATAACTTTGCCTCTGGTCTGAACTTACATTTTAATCTATTTACATTAAGAAAAGTGCTGTATATGTAAAACGGGCTTGAATTTGCGGCTACTCTTAGGTATTTATGTATATCGCAACAGCTGATTCTTTATACTGGTTGAATTATTTAACACGGGTTTCTAGAAAAACATTATCGAAATTCATCCTCGAGGTTGGTACTTGCTTCCATATACTCAACCCTGCGTGAGTAAATCAATAACTTTAGAAAGCCTTTGGCTTTCAAGTCGAATGTATTTCTGTTATTTTCTGCAAAAAAATTGTATTCTAAATTAATGGCTTTTTTATAAATTCTCTGTATCATACGTACACAATGCTAAAATGTGCTAAAATGTGTTTTAAATTGATAAAAAATCTAATAATAATGATGGTAACCCATTTTTATCTCATTTTTCAAGTTTTGTGTTATTTTTACATCTTTATTGATATTAACAAAAACATATTTATCACAATAATTCTATTAATATAAACCTAAAAAAATAAGCCGTTTCTATATTTTTTTTCCACTGGCGCTACATCCCATAGAGGGATTTGGCCGCTTCATGATGAAGTTTCGTAATCATTTTTTCCAACGGATAATGTGTGATTAATTCATTGATCCTACATTAACCAACCGTTAGTTCTACTTAGTATATACTCCATACTAAAGGGTATTTTTTTTAAGCCCGATAGAACTTGAAATTGTAAAAAATAAAACAAAAAATTAAATTTGTATGAAAAATATACTCAGGCAGATCTCAGTATACTCTAGCAAATCATTATGAATAGACTCTTCTTCAAAAATGAGGCCGGGGATCGCGTTACGGCCAATGGAGATCGTTTACGCACAATGATCAATGATTTTTTGTTTGAAAATATGGGTGACATTGATCCGGGCGAGATGTGGTTTCAACAGGATGGCGCTACGTGCCATACGGCGACTACAACCATCGACTTGTTAACATCAAAATTTGGCGATAAGTTGATTTCGAGAAATGGACCTGTCAATTGGCCTCCAAGGTCGTGCGATTTGACACCTCTCGATTATTTCCTGTGGGGGCTACGTGAAGTCACTGGTTTATGCTGATAATCCAGCAACAATTGGCGCGTTGGAGGCCAGCATTGTTCGTGTTATTCGTGACATACGGTGGCGGTGCTCGAAAAAGTGGCCCAAAATTGGACGACCAGAATGCATTTCGTTTTGAACAGGCCCGATGATATGCCCGAAATCATTTTCAAATATTAATGCCATGTATTGATCTTTCGAATAAAAAGAAATTTTTGATTACAATTTAATTTTTTGTGTTATTTTTTACAATTTCAAGTTATATCGGGCTTAAAAAACACCCTTTACTTAAAACTAACTATAAAATAGTTTAAATTAAATCTGCATTAAATAATAAAAGCTCAAAGCAATCCATAATAAATTAAAATTAAATAAATTGAGTAACAACCAAGTCGTATCTGCTAGTACTACAAGTATAAAACACAATTCAACATTCTCAATTTTCCTTCTTTTTTTAATTCTAAATTGCTAAATTTGAAGTTCTAAGTATTGTAACGGAACGAAAAAGCGTTTGATTGAATTTTCATTCCGTTAACAGAATATCTCTGTAGCTCTCATATTAGTGACCGCAGCACGTTCGCCGGCTAGGTGAAGTCGGTTGGGCGGAGTAATTGTCACTAGCCACAGAGATCTAGATGTGCTGCTGTAATGAACACACACTGACGATATTGTAATAAATAAACATGGAACGATACAATACTAGCAATAAATCAACTATTTAAAAATGATAACAGAAATTAAATATCACAGCCACTTTCTTATGTGGTCAAGGTGTTGGACCACATGCACTCCACCCTCCCCATAGACAATATCGTGCATACAAATTTGATTTGCCCCATTACCATGTATTAGTCCACGCTATTCATATTTATTCAGACATACCGATTTCCATTAAAACTATCACGAATTTAAGATGGTCGGTAAACAAAAAGAAAACATACGACTGAATATGATCAAGCAAAAACAAAAAATAAAAATTGAATCAAAGAAATTAACTTTTATAGTCACTATTTAATTATTGGTAAATAATAATTGAAGCCTTAATACAATTTGATTACAGTTAATGTATGAATATATGATAAATATTATAAAATCAGGTATGGCTTATTCTAATGTATGGATCCGCGGTCCGTATTTATGTAAATACATATAGCTAATTAGACACTGCATTTATCACTTAACAATATACAATATGAAAATTATGATAAATAGTGGCACATACATATAATAATATAATAAAATATAGTAACTATGATTTAGTTACTCATATAATTAGATATAAATAAATATTTAGTAAATAATAAGACAAACAAAAAAAATAACATATAAATGACTTATCGGTTTGGTGATAGTGATGATGGCGTCTTCACAAAAATACATCAGTGCTGATTGTATGTATAAATTGGATACTGTATCCGATAAACATCTTTGATAATAAAAGACATCTCTGGTATTAACGTATGGCAAACGGTAAAAAAAAACTGTCGCAGGATGCCTTGCCTGGTAACAAAGTCTGGTCGTTGTATTCCTTTTTTTTTTTTACTTTGTTTTTTTCCAAGATAATTATAACAAATTACTATTAATGCGATAATCAAGAGATACTTTTCCACAGACTTTGTTAATTCGCAGCGGTACTGTTTCACTAAAAAAAAGGTTTAAAGAAAACAAAATTGTTGAATCCACAAATAAGACCCCAACACTTTTACACAGATCGCTCACATTATATCTGAATTATTTAGTAATCAGATAGGATAAATAAAGAAATAATAAATACCTTTCCCGCGACTACAATTTCAAATTTACAAATTTACAACAAATTTTGCAATATTGTGACAGCCACTTCAATATATGTAGCTACTTTCCGTGTGTAGTATAATTTTATTTGCACTGTATATTTTTGTGTTTAATTTATGTTGTTCACCTTAGATTAATCACTTTGTCTGTGCAAGGACAACCACCGAATGATCAATTATTGTATTATTGCATTATTCACACAATATTTAATCGGTCGATTTGGGTGGGGAAACCAAAAGAAGAAACCAATAAATAGACGCAATCATCACCATCTACTACAATTTATGCACATCAACTAATTATACCAATAAACCAATAATGACCAAGGTCATACGGTAGATTGTAACAAATCTGTACAGAGAAAAAAAAAACGGGTATCGAGCCGATTTTATCATATTCAATTACGTATGTTGATTCAAAGGAATGAAAATGAAATATCCGATGCTAAAAATCAAGCCGCCTGGAACATCGTAAATGTTACAGTATGTATTTAACATTTTAAAATACTAAAAACATTTTTTTTAAATTCTAAAAAATCTGAAATATAAAATGTTTACTTTCAAATGAATAAATTAATTAGCTTTCGGTGATTGGGTGAGTAAAACGCTTGGTTTAACATCCGACTTAATATAGGCGTTCCGGCCAGCAGTGCCCCACGCCCATATCATCAACATCACAGGTCACACTTTTCAACATATTCAAATTCACCAGAGTTATACGAATTTTCACCAAAGCTGGAAACTTCAAATTCTTCAGCTTCAAATTGTCAAATATCCGTAACTACACCGATTCCAAAAACTTTCACCAGCAATACAATTACTATACTATATACGGCGATTGTCATGTGAAGGGCCGGTCAAATATCAAGGCAGTCCTGATTTGTTTTAAATTTTTTTCCTGTAAACAGAAAAATTTTATTGTTTGATCGCATAAGTATTGAAGAATGGTGGTTTTCTTTTTTCATCCTACCTGAAAATGTAGAAAGATTTTCTTCTACGATTTTTCAATTATTAATTCTAAACATATTGATGACGCAAATTATCGAATCATATATTCATATTTAAGTTAAAATAACCAAATTTCCATTAGTTCTTATGGGAAATTAAAAGTAATATTTACGCCCGTATTACGGGCTTTTCTTTCTAGTATTCAATATACCATCACCAGCCTACATACTATACCGGAATCTAAAAGGATAAAAGTATTCGATGTAATGGTCATGTTCAAATACGACAAATCGTGTATATTAAAAGATGCCAGCTGGAATCACAGATGCAGATAACAACAGCGATATCGTAATTATTTTGGACGATGTTTTGACACAATACTGATTGTTTAGTTTTTTTTTTGACTAGAATACAGAAAATTGAAGCATGCGACGCGACGGAGATTTGATTAGTTGACTGGTTTTGTTTTATTTTACTCATAAGAATATGAGTGAACAATTTCGAAACAATAAATTTTCTTTTACAAAATTATGATATATACAACTTGTTGATAGAGCATTTCAAAGTTTGGATATGGTTTTATTCACTAAATTAAAAGTCAAAAGTCCTATAGAGTTACAATCAAATTTAATATATAAATTAAAATGTTCGTGTGGAAAAGAGTATGTGGGTAAAACTATACAAAATTTTAAAAAACGAATTCGCCAACATATTTATGATTCTATGTGCGTATATGAGTTTAAACCGTCACACAGTGCTTTATCGAATCATCTTAGTGGAAGGAACCACTCGTTATCTATAGATGACGCTGAGATACTTGATAAGGAGCAAAACCTAAATAAAAGATTAATTTTGGAAAGCATTTAGATCAAAAAAATAAAAAATAAAATTTTTTTCACTCCAATAACAACTTAAATATTTTCGGTTAAACTGAGTATTATATAAATTTCAATTTAAACTCTAGTATAGTTACGTTAGAAAAAAATTCTCTTTCAAATTGTAGTAAAAATTGTACCCTTGAGAATGACGGAATGTACCGTCGAAACGTCGGGTTTTTTATTAAATAATTAATAAAAATTATTACATTTTTTATGTTTAAATGAAGAGATAAGAAAAAATACATAATAGGATTTTAATAAATTATTGTTGTTTATCTGAAAGTCAATTTTATTATCTACAATTTAAAATTAATATATGGTACATAGTTATTCACAACTTTCGTAGTATTGCATGGAGTTGAAAAATAAATCTGAAAGTCTCGTCGAAAAGCTCTAACACAGATGGCTCAAATAGGTGCAGATAGGTCAACAGCCGCTGTGATTTTGGAACTAAGGAAGCACATTCGACCGGGTTGTCCTCCAGAAAAAACTCCTCTTCCAGTTTTCGGTGGAAGCCTTAAAAGAAATTCGTTGTTAAACCTCTCTGGCATTTTTTGATTTTCACCCTATATTACAGGTACAATTTTGTTTTAAAATTTGGTCATAAATGTATTTAAAATGAAACAATAAGCTAATTGCTTTCTAAAGTTTTGTTATGTTAGCAAACAAAGTCTCCAAAATGCAATAAAATATGTTTGATAATTTTTTTTCCAGCACTGTTTCATGATAGAAAATATCATCAAATTTACATAATGGATACCGCAGCATAGTTGGCTCACCCCTACCTGAAACCTTTCCATTCCTGATTGTTATATTTTTCTGTAAGTAACATTCCTCATACTTGTTACGGCTGCCTACTAAAAAATTAAAAATAAAATTTGTACCTTGCGGTGTTGCGCTCATCGTTCCAAATTTCTGTAAGGAGTGCGCTTCTACGATATTCTGATTTAGTATATTTCATATATTGTTGTTGTTGGAATGGTAGTACATATATCGCAAATCATACTGGTATATAATTTTCTCTTCAGTTCAATGAACTTTAGTTTTGTTTTCTCGATAATTTTATTTATTTTGTGTTTTGGTTTCTACCTATGTATGAATATAGTATACCAGTGTATTTCTCAGAATAGTAGTAGTGGATCTTGCGGCGCTTTGCTATTGCTTTGAGATTTGTATACAGGATGGCTATGTATAGTGACATTGGTATTGCTTTGTTTGGAAGATGATTCATCTGTTTTAGATAGGTATCGTAGATGTGTAATTGTAAATACATTTTTATGTATACATAATAAGTAAAAACACATAGAGCTCTAAACCAATAAGCAAATTTAAAAATTCAATCGATTTTGGAAGGCCACCGTGTCAAGAGTAATTTAAAATAAATAATAAATTTTTAAAATACAAAAAATTTGTGCTCACAAAAGATTTGTACTCAAAATACAGAAAAATCGAGCTCATCAAAAAAATTTGTAGTGATTTTAGGCCGTTGAAAATTATCTTATGATAAATTGAAATCAGTTAGTGTGTCTCCATAAAAGAGATGTGAACCAATACAATTCCTTTACGGTTTTTTTACGAGTAAGAAATTGTGCGGTGTAATATTTTAATTAGTTTTTAATAAGCTTCCATTTTTTTTTGTGGCACAAGCAGATATATAAATCCAGCAACAGATGCAAAATTAGTCATCGCCTTTATATACAAAGGGTAAAATACTGCGCTTGGCGATTTAACGGGGCCTTCTATTTTTTTTGTGTGAATGGAAACAAAATAGTCGCACAAAAATAAAACAGATTCCAGAAAATTCATAAAACCCGCTTGATGTTTTTATTTGGATAAGCATGGAATTCGAGTGTTTTATAAAATCATTTAGTGTTATTTTGAGCGGATTTGTTGTGTAGTGATCATAATAGTTTAGGATATATTACGTCCTAGATATAAATTTGATTTATGTACATACGTTACATAAATTTGTATAGCAATTTTTTTTTTCTGGTAAATATTTTTTTGAGTTTCCAGTAGTTTGTTTATTAAATAGTAAATAGTAAAGAAAGTTTGTAATTAGTTGAAAAAAAAATAATTGAAATTAAAATCAAATCAATTGTAGTGTAACAGTAAATTGTGTTGTGAGTAAGCGAGTGTGGTAGTAGCAAACAATTTTATTTTCAGCAATTCGCCACAAAGAGCCACGGGTACCCTTGGATACTTTACGGGTGAGTTTTTTATAGCTATTTATTGTTTGTAGTGTTTTGCGTATCACACACACACTTTCTTTTCATTTTTTTTTTTGTAATATTTAATAGAGTAATATTTAGTGTTTAAATTGTCGGATTTTGTAAAATTATTTTCAAACATATTTCTTTCATTTTGAATTTCATAATATTTTAATAAAGTGTTTTAAGAACTAAATTATGATGCATTAATTAATTTCTAATTGTTGTTGGTGATGTGTTGGTTCGGTTATCTCATGTGATGTTAATTTTTCTTTGATGCTAGTTTTCAACACGTATAGTTTTTGTTGTGCCTCGCGATAAACATGGCGGCAAAGATCCTCCCACTTTCCACTGATTGCTTTCCCGATAAAAAACGTGTTGGCCGCACATGTGGGGACGCGTAACATACTTCAAGGTATAAATGCTTTCTAACCCGCTTCCTAAATACATCATTGAAAATATAGCTTTCAAATTTAAACGTATTCGCTATATCCTATATATTAAAGGATGAATCCAGCACATTAAGAAATGTGACGTTCATATTATACACCACACACGTAAGTGACAATTTTTTAGCTATTATATTTCAAGATACCAGTACATAATTAATGTTACAAAAAGTATTATATTTTATTTTTTAACTCACAGTTACCCTTTATCAACCCATCTACATACACCCACTTTGTACACCACAATAAATAAAACAAAAAATATTTATACGTATTTGCTAAGTAATAACTGTAAAACATCAAAATTGGTATTCATAATTCATTTCGTACAAAAACAAATTCATATAAAAGTAATAAATCTTACAGCAACAATAAAAAATACACTTAATTATTTCTTGCTATTATGTATTAATGCGTCTACGTAAGTAAAATAAAAAATAAAATTCATTATAGTATGATTTTAACGCAAGCCATAAACTCATTTTCTTGTACACGACGTGTGGAGGTACATAGTTGCTTTGTATTGCTAATCTTTAATTAAAATTAATTATCGATCAATAAAAAATTATATATTACATACTTTGATGTTAATTGTTCAACAGCTGACAGATTGGGTGGGTGAGCTAGTGCTATATAGTTGTATTTTGTTGCTGCCTTTACCTTGTAAAAGGTAAAAACAGCAACAAAATATAACTATGTTTTATTTTGTATTTTTATTTGTTACACCCCCCCCCCCCCCCTTCTTAGGGGTTTGATCCATAGAGAATAAGATCTAGATCGAAAATTCCATAAATTTCTATAATGAGCAATATCGTAAATTATTATCCCAAATAATCGGAGAAGAGATGGCCATGCAATGTTCAGCATTAAACTAGGTGTCTGTCTGTAAAGAGACAATTTTCCGCCAAATCGTAAAAAATAGTGGCATCCACCCGAAATTACAAAAGAGCATCTCCGACTAATAAATATAGTACACTCTAGTTTTTGTATACTTCGGTAAAATTCATGGAACATAGGTGGAATATATTGAAGAAACGATAAGATATCTTTCATTTTTTCCAGTGAAATAGGTAAGGGAGTACTATAGTATATGGATGGTGTGAGGCAAGGGTTACTTTTCCCACGGCAGGACACTTCCATGATGTTGAATGAATCGTCTTTTATAAAACACTTTGAGTGGTTCGGTTTTACAAAATCTCAGCCATTTAACATTGCGCCAAACAAATTTGTCTCCGTCCTCGTTACACTTCTTCATCTGAATTTTTGTTTTTAAAAGAGAAGCATAATCGAGAAAATCTGGTTGCTTCATTTCAACAACGTGAAATGGATTTTAGTTGCCGGCCATTCTGATCAGTTGCATCCAGTCATGAGGGTGGCTAATAGGAGTTTCGTACCTTTTCTTCAGTTTTTCTATTTGGGAATGATCAGAGTGGCATTCCATGCGGTTATGGCCGGGTACCATGAATTTATGATCAAATGTTTCAATATGACTGTACATAGCTAGGAATTGTGTATTCTTATTTTGGCCGGGACAGCAGTCACTATATAGGATCAGGTGTTTAATATTGTGTTGTAGGTTCGTAATTGCTTTGAACAAACATGATGCAATCTCATTAGCTCCTCTTTTCGCAAAAGTTTCGTACCAAACAAAACAGGTTGCTTGGTCATTTTTCATATTATGGACAGTCAAATTATACGTCTATAATTGTCGTTTATAAAAGGATACGGATGTTTGTAGGCTTGGAGTCGGGGGACATTGTTGAAGGTCAAACGATATTACCGTCATATTCGCATCAACTTTTCATCTAATTTTATCCGCTTTTTTGGTCTCATATGCTAGTTCAGCTTCACTGTGATGATTTTTCTGTTGCTCCAATATTTCGCTCTTGTCCATTTTGTCTGCATAGATGATCCTGATTTTTTAATTTGTCACAAGTATGGCATGTGTCCTTTTTTTGATTCTTTCAATCTTCCTTTGAATCGCGAAACATTTTTGATTATATCGAAAAACTAACCGGACAATCCGATTTTCCGCAATACTTTTTGTAGTTTTGGTGATTGTATAATAAGCCGGTAAATAAATCTTGTTTGTTTCTTTGCGACAGTAGTGGATCTCATAAATATGCTAGGTGCTCCTTCACTTCGTTTAACTTCGATGCACTTAGTTTATTGGATGGTTCGTGGCGTCCTCTTTTGTCTGGAGTAGAATTACTGGTAGGGCTTATTTTGTTATGTTGAGACAAAATTCAGAGAAATTTTGGTGTTTCGTCGAATATTTGCAAAAAACATTTTTTGCTCTATTCTTCTGCTTTTCAAGCGTAGCTCGCCTTTTCCTTGAAACATTAGGCTTATGAAAACTTATCAAACCTGTAATGTTAGACGCTCTTCTGTCGCGAGATCCCATTCTCCACAAGGTTTCAAATAAATCGGATTATACCTCCTCACTAATTTTTGAAGTGCATTTCATCCGGCAGTTTGCTAAACGATGAAAAATTCTTGCTTTTACTGTCTTGCCACTTTCTGTGATGTACTGTTCACCCTTATTTTTCTGTGTCTTCCTCACTTGTCGTATTTTACTCGTTTTTCGTACTATGTATTTGCAAAGTACTCGTAGTTAGTTCCAGAACATCACCAGTTAAGCCATCACCGGTACCAATTACTTCATCATTTTGGGAATTGGGTCGGTTTTGTGCACTTCGCCATTCACTGATACCTCCATAGATTTTGGTAACACCATACCAACATTGAACATGGCCTACTGCGTTTATTTTTTGATTCAGAGAATATTTAGCAAGTCATGAATATAATTCGTGACTACTTGGTACACCAGAGAATAAAATTTAGTTTGAATTCTATTTTATTTTCTCCACGAATAAAAGCCTACGTAGCAAACCTATTACGAAACGGGAGTAAAAAAAGAGATATTTTCAATAATTTTCTATAATATAGAAGTTTCATATTATGAACAATAGAAATGTTTTTAACATATTTAGAATAAAAATTACCTAAATAATGGTGTCGATTCAATGTAAATCTTCTATTTTTCTTTTTTTCTATTCTGCTATTATTTCTATGGAAACTAGATTCGATTTTCGAACAGTCCATAAATTAGTGTCGAATTTTTTTTAAATCCATCGAGTTTTCTTAGAAATAATAGCAGAATAGAAGAAAAGAAAAATAGAAGATTTACATTGAATCGACACAAATAATCAAATATACGTTAATTTACCAAACTAACTATCCCGAAAAACTTACCATTTTGCTTGAGCAAATAACAACAATAGACACAATTGCCTATATCAGCTTAATTAATGTAAGAACCTTTTCGGGATTTTACACGTTTAATAATTTAAAATTCAAAAAAAGTTGAATTTACAGTTGTTTTTGATAATTCGCCCTTCAGTAAATTCATAATGCACCTCGCAGTGCAGTTTCAAATAATTTGTAGTGCTAACTACATAGCTATGCTGCTCGAGCTGAGGTACTAAGATACATCTTATATATAAATTTGATGTAAAATTTAGCAAGCTAAAAATAAAAAAAAAACGCTAAATTTCTAAATGTTTGAAAAAATTAAAAATCTCAAAATAATGTTCTAAGGATTTATTTAATTTCGGGGAGAATTGTGGAGGCAGAGTCAAATTTTGGTTCGCCCGAGCAGCCTAACGACCGATCTTAAAATGTTATATTTTATCGTGTGTTCTGCGATTAATTTGTAGCGTGTACTCTTGGATACAAGGATTCGATGTGAAACTGCGAAACCAACATTAACCAACATTACGCTGAGTATCTTGGCTACACGAGTCGAACCCTTTCTCAAACAAATGGCTTTAAACAATTTTGAAAATTTAATTCTACAGATTTTAAGAATTGATTAACACTGTATATATTTACCGAGCGCATGTGCTATGCTTGATATCGTTAAAACTCGTTGTTGCATCGCTGCTAGCTACTGCAAGCAGAGCTAGTTCACCTCCAGGATGGTAGAACAAATTTGCACAAAAATATTTATAGACGAGTATTACAAAATTGTGTTTTTTTTTGGTGTTATCATATTTTTGTAGTCTTTTAAATCATAAACATTGTTGTTTATTACTAACCACAAATCGTCAGCGTGATTGTGTTGTGCCACATTACCGTAAGAGTAGATTCCTGACATTTTTGCCACACAATCTGGCTAAACGAAATTAATTTTGAAAATTGTAAATAGCTTGGATGTCAGCTTTATGCTTTCTTATGTTGCAAAACTATATTGTTTTTTGTGGTTGTTAGTTTAAGCTATGATACAGTGATTTTGTCATTTTCTAGAGAAATAACTTGTTACACCGGTGATGTTTATAGTGATAGTCATGGCGATGGCAAATCATTTTAGTATTAAGTTCCTTTTTTAATCAAAAATGATTAAAATTGTGATCAAATTAGTTGGTGATTTAAAGCATTCGACTATCGACAAATGCCACAAGAGAAAATTCATTTATAACAACTCAAATAAACAAATAATTTTAAAAATCGCTCCTGCGCCCACTACAAAACGCCCTGGGAGGAAACGGAAACCAATTAACCTTAGCGAAAATAATTATCGCCAATGGTAAGTGCCAACAGCAGCAAATTAGTAACACCGAAGGCAGCAACCAGCAACAACAGCCTTGCAGTATTGTCAGCGTCGCCACACAATCATCGCGACATCATCATCACCAGCGTCAGCTCATTAAAATTTGTAAACAATTGTTAGTATAATAATATGCTACATTTAATTTTTGTTGATTGTGTTTTCTTGCATTACCTTGAATTTAACTATGTATATATTGATATTGCGCGTTTGGTAATAGCTTGCCAACAGAGTTCCGAATAAATCTCTATGGTAGTAACGGGATATTGAGAGGTTGTAACACCTCATAATTCGATCTAACCAAGCTCATATTATTAATTAAATCCGAATAAGATATCGATGATAAATGTTCATTAATAAATACATTGCAACACTCATCAGCGAGCTCTTGATCTAGCCCCTTACACCTAGTAAAAAAAATAATGGAGATTGGGGCCATGTGGATATTATCGGATGTCTATTGTCAACAATTTCTCATCTACAAGACTTTTCTTAAACAAAATAAATAAATTAAATTCTCAACATTGGATCTGGACTGCGCATACCACCAAAGTTTCAATAGGGCCGAGCGACTTTGCAAAAATGGCTATTTATTCACCTTTGGGTTATTCGAGGTTATCAGAATAACATTTGGACTCAGGAACACAGTGCAATCATTTCAACGTCAAGAACATGTTAAGGTTACATTTCAAAGATTGTCTGAAATTGTTCTGATCGATATTTTTAGATAAATCATTGCCAATGCTAACATTAATTTCTTAGAAGTGGGCAATTTCTGCCGACGCGCGACGTTTTAGTCTAGACGATGCTCGGGATCAAATACTTTTACGCGATTTCTCAAAAAGGAAATAGAATGAAGAATCTATCGCTATTTTCGATATCCGCAAAACTAATTTATGTAAATCAACTATCACTTATCGCAGGCTGAGCGGTTATGGCTGACGCCTCCGAGCTCCGATGCGGGAATTGGTGCAGTAGCACGTTAATGACACATGGTAACCGCTCAATTATTGTTTCGATGCGATTCAATCTCACTGAGATTGTGTTGGGTTGTTTATTCAATATAGGTGTCGCTTTATGGTTTCTTAGATTCTACTACGACCGATCGAGGACCTCAATTCTAGTCCAACTTTTTTACCGTATTGTTTAAGCTACTTGGCTTTGAATGTTAGAGGACATCGAGCCACAATCCAAAATGTAATTGAAGGATAAAACGTAAGCATCGTAATGTCAAAGATGTAATAATTTGTTTCATAATCGTTCAGATTGGGCGCGAATGTTACTTTCCATCCGGTTTGGATTAAGAACACATTTCCATCCACTTTCAATCATTTCCATCAGACTTTCAATCCACTTCGGCCGAATTAGTTTATTGTATTTCACTGCCAGTTTCAAGCCAGATTCTCGAACACAATAAAAATTCAATACCCCAATCTGATTTTGTGAAAGAATTAAAAGGGCCGTTTCATGAAATTTGGCCGTGACCATCTACAAAACAGTGACCTGATTTCATTTTTTTATTAGGGTTGTTAATTATTGTGTTCGGAATTATAAAAGAAAACGTTTTAAAGGTAAGGAATTTTGTAAATACCCCTTGGTGCCTTCCAAGTCTCTGCAACCTCCATATCTTGTTATGAAATGTTCTGAGAAATTGGGCATAATCGAGTTAAATGCTAATATTTTTTTCAATTTAATTTAGCATTTTAGTAAGAGTTATAGACCGGTTTTTTTATCAATACCACTCGCTCATAAAATAAATAATATTTTTTTAATTTATGTAAGCAGCATGAACAGAAGAGGAACTAAATTTAATAAAAGAATTGAAATAGGATTGTCAGGAAATGTTGTGATACCTACAACGCAAATTGCACAAGAATAATACCCTACGAAGATTTAAGCGGACTGGGGTCGGGAATGCTTTGGGGCTAACCTCCAATGAATGCATGGTATTGTGGTAGTATACTCAAAGGAAAACATTCCCGTCTCAGAGCTAGCCAATGGGACAGAAGTAGTAGCGCATATAAAATTATGAGCGAAACAACTAAATGCCTTTTAAAAGAAATGAGTTTTTTTGAAGCAGTTAGTGATATATTACTCTGTCACTTAACATCATCTGAACAGCTCATCAAAAACAGCGTAAGTCATTCTCTGAAAATTATAGAACGAGGTTGTATCAGTCAACTTCATTTTATTCTCCAAGTTATGGAAATATCCCTGTTCAAATCTCCTGCGATTTACCGGATTGACAAAATAACGACGGTTCCTTCGAGAAGAAATCCTACCGTTGGTCAATAAAACAGCAATCGCTGCTTGAGCCGCAACAATGTCGTTGGATAACACCGCTAAAATTTGTTATCTTTATAAAGACTGTTGGTGGTGTCTTAATAAAGCCAGATTTTGTAGTTGCCTTGAAAAATACAGATTTTGTTGTCTTGAAAAAAAAAGCGGTTGTAGTTCGCTTTCCGAAATTATATAAAAAAAAAAATCTAAAAATCTAAAAATTAAATTTAAAGAATATATAAATAACAAACAAAAAATTGGGCCTATCCAACTCCTCGGACCAAGCTTTCCCAGAAACATCTGTTAAAGATCACCAAACCAATGATTTATATTTTACAAAAATTTTCCGTTATTTTGGGCAAGCAAAGTCCTTAACATATGTTATAACTTTTCTTAATTTTGGAGACATCTTCCCCAATATGGCAATTGGTCATGACAATATAAATCATTTACCCTCATACCACCAAATCACAGACTCACAAATAATGTTAGATTATTTAGAACTGACACGTGTTGTGCAGCAAAGTCGCATTCGCCATTTTTCATCTTCGTCCTTTAATAATTTGATCAGTTATACATCTCTAGTATACTATTGAAAATCCTTAAGAATTTAATTTACTCCATTCAGAGAGCATCGACAATGTTCAAAAATTTGTGCCGTTTGTTCAGATAACAATATTTTGTGAGCAACGTGAGAATTGGTCGATATGATTCTTTACTTAGTGCTTCAGTCTGGACGGGACACCGCTGTGGACCATTCGAAAATACAAAATAATAAAACGCAAACAATACAAAATCAGAATTATCATTAATTATCATTTGTTACCAAATCCCACCTTCCTGTCATATAGCATTTCATTTTATGTATCTCCCAGCTCTCTTAAATCTGCTTAATCCTAATGGCGTGATATTATTTTAAAGTGCCCAATAGTAATTTGCTATTAACTCATTTGATCCCACACCAATAACAAATTATGTACAATATTTGTGCTTCAAATATTTTATAACACTCAAAATCCTTTCTCGAAATGGATTTTTTTTTTAAACATGATAACCACACTCAAAACCATATATAACGGTAAAATACGAATCGAAACTTGACATAAAATACCGCAGAAGTGGCATCGTAAAGTTAGTGATTTTTCTGTACCCGTATAGGTACAGTGGGATCAAATGGGTTAAGAGTTAAATACGACTTTGAATACCAAGAGAATTTATTACTTAGAAATAATACCTTTAAAGGCGATTTTATTAAAGTATTCACAAATAATGTATCGATCAACATGTCGTTGAAATTTCAATCATTAAGTGTCAAAAAATGTCAATAAAAAACGTCACAAAAATGATATTGGCAGAAATTTCAATGTCATAGAAACGGAAATATCATTGCTATACTTAAAAGCTCACTAGATATAATTATATTTAAATTTTGACGATATTATTTGCCACCAGCAAAGTATTTTAGGTAAATTTAGAAATATAAATTCCATATTACACGGTAATCTATTCATTTTATCTTAAAGACACCTAGGGAAAAATTGTTGGAATTTGCAAGGTGTATGGTATTATCTGTAGAAAAATATTTCTTCAGAAATTTCGACATACGCATACCTCAGTAAGCAGATAAACAAATTTATATTACTCCCGTTTATTAGAATGACCTCGACAATCGACTTCAAATTTTGTGAACAAGTAGATGATCACAAAATCAAAACACTTATTAAACGACAGAGAGATACCATTGTCTAAAATGATTAAACCAACAGCACCAAGCGATGCCAAAAATACATAAACCCGACATGCTTTTAAGACCAGTAGTGAATCTTACATCGGCTCCAACGTACAAAATAGCAAAATTGGTAAATAAATGGATGTTTAATAATATCAAATTCGATAACGACCATTCAGTAAAAAATAATGTGGAGCTGGTGAATAAAATAGAAGGAATACAAATACTAACCAATGACAAATTTGCCTCATTTGATATTACGAATATGGACTCCAATATACCAATTAGCGAAACTTTGGAAATCACTAGGAAAATATTAGTAAACAACAATGTAGATGTTCGGATCATAGAAGAATTAATCAAATTACTAGAAGAAATTACCAGTCAAAATTATTTCAAATTCCAAAATAAATTTTACATACAGACTGATGGTCTCCCTATGGGTAGCTCTTTATCAGGTACTTTGGCCAATATTTATCTGAACCATTTCGAAAATAGTTACGTTTTAAACAACAAAAATAAATTTTACAAAGATGTTAAATACTGGGACAGATATGTAGATGACATTCTGATTTTATATTCGGGTTCTTGCAGACAATTTTCTAAATTTCTTAAATAGTTCATCAAAAAATTAAATTCACCTTGGAAATTGAGGAAAACAAAAATATAAATTGTTTGGATTTAAACATAGAAAATTCTTACAATCAACATAAATTTAAAGTTTATCGAAAACCTACGCAGGTCAGTCATACCATCCACGCAAATTCCAATCACCCATGTCCTCCACAAAATTGCAGCTTACAACCATTTAATTCAAAGATTGAATAGTATTACGATGTCCGAACAGGATTATAAAGATGAACTGAAGGTTATCAAATTGATCGGAAGCCAGAACGGGTATCAAACCTGATAAAATTGATCGCATGAACACGGAATATCGAAGCAAAATTGAATACCAACAGTTCACCACATTAAATTTCGGCGATGGTAGACAGGATACGAGATATGTCAGCATGGAATACAATCAAAATTGCAGTAAACATTTACAAAAAATATTTCAAAGTTATGGCTGTAAAATTGCGTTTAAAAACCAAAATTCTTTAGAACAAAAAATTCAACTCAAGGACAAGACAATTTTCGATACCGGTGTTTATAAATTAACATGTTATGATTGCCCATCATTCTATATTGGTCAAACTGGTAGATCGTGCAAACAAAGATTTAATGAGCATATCACAGTTATAGGAAAGATCAGAACCGATTAGAATTTCTCACAACACTTAAATGAAGCACAACACAACTACCTAAATTTGGATTCGAATATAGAAATATTGTTTAGATTGAAAAAATGGTATGCAATGGATCGTTTAGAAGAAATCGAAATTTACAAAAACAACAAATATTTATAAGGTGTTTTCGGAAACAGATCCTGATAACATCAGGCTAACTTTTAATTTTTCTTATGTTGGTAAAAAATTATCCAAGTTATCCATCACAGACAAAAAGTTACGAATAAATTTTGTTACTCGCCGGGAATCGAACAAGGGACCTGCAGAGCTTAAAGCAAGCATGCTAACCACTGTGCCACCATGGCGGTTTTTAAAATTGTTTATACACAAAGAATTTTTTCCAGATCACTTTACTAATCAAAATACTGTGAATTTTAACGTTGAATTTCAAACATGACGTATTAAAGATACTTACGAAATTTTGAAACTAATTCAATAATCCTCTATTAACTTCAACGATAATATCAAATTTAATGTAGAATTAGAAATCCTATGGAGTGGTTTTATAAAAAAACATGGTCTAGCAGATTTCTAAATTTCCATTCTCAACTTCCATTATCCTATAAAATAAATACTGTCAGTTTAAATTTTTAAAAACACTTGTTAAATATTTCGCAAAATTACAAAAGGTTTTAAAAATTACTCGATCGATTTCGGCTTGTTAGGCCATCATCAGGAGTATCTACTAAACTGCATTGCAATGATTGTAGTTCCTCTTATATCGGACAGACTGGGCGCAATTTTGAAGTTAGAGTTAAAGAACATTTATCTGGTAGCCATGAATCATCCCTTTATAATCATGTAACGTTAGAAAATCACACATCCAGTTTAAACAATTTAGAAATATTACATGTACAACCAAAAAGCAGACGTTTAGACAACTTAGAATCTTACGAAATCCGAAAAGCTATATTTCTTAACCAAAATATCCTCAACGAATAGAGAGAAATCCATTTCTTACCAATTACCGACCCCGCATTGTTTTATTCCCATACTCATACCATCTCATAAAATGACTAATACGTCGGGTTATAATAAAATAAAGAAAGAAAAACACCAAAAACATCTGGAATTTTGTTATTCGGCCGTTGACTAATCAATAATCATATACCTGTGTTTAACTCACCCCCTTTTAATTTTTAATGTTTAATTGCTCTCACCATTTTTATTGTTTACCACTCCCACATTTTTTATTTGTATATTTTTGTTTCACTTTTTACTTTTTCCAACTATAACTACATTTTTATTTTTACAGTTTAGTAGATACTCCTGATAATGGCCTAACAAGCTGAAATCGATCGAGTAATTTTTTAAACCTTTTGTAATTTTGCGAAATATTTAACAAGTGTTTTTAAAAATTTAAAAATGTCTGTATTAAGTATGTTTCGCCAAGTGCCACGGCAGAAAGTGTAAAAAGTATACTGTCAGTTTATTATCTAAAAAATGCTTCAGCGTTTTGACCCAATATTTCATAACTCAAATCTCTGGCTCCTCAAAAATACCTCGTTAATCTGGATCCCATCCAAATTTATTCGTAAATCCCATAATAAATTCCATACTTTACAGCAATTATATAATAAATTCAAACAGCCAATTCATTGAAACTGTTCCATTGGAAGATATACGTACTATAAATTTATAGTCCTTATGTACGATCTCTTTTCGAGAAGATAAGTTTCTGTGTATTTGAAGGAGCACAATTCTATTATATTTTTGAAATGATTTAACTAAAACTAAAATTTGTCGTATTTTTTATACACACTTGTTGTTCAACGTATCTTTTCAATTTTCCCCGAAAGTTATCTAGTCGAAGGAATTATTTTGTTATTGTTTTTATTGCTTTTGAGTTTTGCCGTATAAGAAATTGCTTTCTGTGTAAGGTAAATTCTTTTTTAAAATAAAGTTTTTGTTTATTATTGAATTATATACTTTAATTTTGTGATTAATTACTGTTCAATTATTTAAAATGTAAGTTCGTTTTAGAGATTTTTTGCAAACAATTTTGCCTTTATATATTGCGATTGTAAGGTTTATTTTATTTATGTTTATTTGTTAATAAATTTTTTAGACATTCCTGAAGATTAATAGAAATGCTATTCGAAACGTCGATAGACTTTTATAAATAAATAAACAAACATAGGCTATATTCCAGTTTTGTTATTTTAATTTAAATACCATAAGCCTATAATAAACCTTCATTCATTCAATTTATTGTGTAAAAATCTCAGTGAACACATCGCATCATATTACATAAATTTAACGGAAACTGTAAAATTACATTTTCAGCGGCAAATTCGATACGAAATATTATGAGTCAGACGAACGATAGTACACCGCAATTACTCCAATCTCACGGTATCTATCTAATTCCGTGTAGTAACTGCCATCTTAAATACATTACCGACCATATACATAGCTAGCAGCTCTTAAAAATCCGTATTTCACAACACAAGTCTGTTGTGACACTAGATTTTGCCAGCATTCCTTTGAAACTGGACATCAATTTCAGTTCAGTAATATAGAATATTAGACAACGAAATTTTTTGCAGTAATCGTTTATTTTTGGAAGTGGTTCATATAATTGGGCATCAAGAAAGTTTAGTTAATAAGCAACGTGATACAAATCATCTTAGTAAAATTTATTCGGGATTCATTGAATTAGTATCAAAATTTCCCAACTACCAATCTATTAAGCAATAAAATTGTCGAAAAGCCTCAAAATAATTAGTAGAGTTATATTAGCTTAGAAAACCGCAATATAAATTAATTAAAAATTACAAACCAAATAGGAAATTTCCAATAAAGTTTTTGATTAATTTGTGTACCTATATACAGTAAGTCACAAAAGTCTACATACACCACTAAAATTTGTAAAATTGAGATAAATAAAACAAATTAAAAATTGTAATATTAATTAAGTACATAATACATTAAAACTGGATAACTGAACAAAAAAAAAACTTATAGAACAGTTCTCAAAAAATTGTAAAATTTCATAAAATTTATATTTCAAAAGTCTACATACAATAAATAAAATAAAAAGAATCATGTTCAGACACACTTAAGAACTAATATTATTATCTAGTTAGGCCACCATTAAACTCAATAACAGCGCTTAGCTGCCTATGCATTGATGAAACTAGGTTCTCAGTAACCGATTGTGAAATTTCACTTCATTCATGAATCCCTATCGGAAATCTTATATTTTCGGACCTTTCGTTCCAGTTCATGCAAGATATGCTCTATTACATTTAGATTCGGTGACTAGAAAGGCGGATGAAGTTGTTTCGGCACATTGTATAGAAGCCATGGTCTTACTTCCATCCCCTTATGTTTTAGAATAATTATAAGATCCATTGGTTGGCTAATCCGAAGCATTCAACGGTCGGTTGTAAATTGCTACGCAATATATTCAAATACTCTCGGTGATCCATATTACCATCTATGAATACCAATTTCCGACATCACCAATTTCATCCCCAAACGATTATTTATTTATTAACTGATAATTTGAATTGGTGTTGGCACACTCTATTTTGTGCAAGAGCTCATTCATATTAGAGTGTACCAAAAGTATCAAAAAATAAAAAGTAATATAAAAAAGTGGTCCTCCTTTCTCCATCAGCATAGATATTGCATCGAAAGGACCCAACGTGAAGTCTACGGCAATAGCGTGTTTTGGATGGTTTACCATGTCTGCAGCCAAGATCACAACATAGTCGCTCAATTCTTGTACTCACTATAACGACGGAATGATAGCGTACCGTACATATTTGCGATTTTGTATCCGTAGTTTTTTTTGCACGGGGCTGCTCAAAAGCACAAACATAAAAATAAAAAAACAACTAAAGTTCAATTATGTTGGTATTGTATTTAAAACCAAAAATAAAATAAAATGTGTGTACAATTTATAACGATAACGTGTGTTTGTTTTATTAATAATTTTTTTTGGTTCGGTTACTTCTTTAAGTCCGAAGACTAGAACAAACATAAAAAATATTTTTGAAGTGTTGAAAAGGTGCAAATTCAATAAAAAAAGAACAACAAAACAAATAAAATTTACAAGTGTGAAAAGTGTGTGTTTAATTAGTGGTTGAAGTCGTGGCACGTGCAAAATTCTGAGCATTAAAATTTGAAAGCAATAAAAGAAAGAAATAAACCATCAGTACGCTGCAGAGACATTGAAGAAGAAGAGGGGTCATTCGGGTGAGTTGTTAATCCTTGAATATTGTGTCTTGTCCCATCACGGTTGTCGCATGACAAGCTATGTTTTTTTTTTTCATTTTATTTGCGCAACACATGTGGTTTTTGAGTGGTGTTTATTTTGCCCGCACCCTAGCTAAGCCGGCTTATCGCTCTGATATATTGGCTCCCAAAATCACGTACATTGCTAACCGTTACTATTATTAATTGATAGGAGCTAGCCCCGTAAAGGAAAGCAGCACCTATTTGTCCGTTACACAAAAATAAAAAAGAACTGATTGACCCGCAAAACGTTCCATGTTACAGTTCCGTTACATAAGGTTTTAAAGTGATTTCCAATGTTATACTCGACTAATCCGTTTTACTGAAAAAATTGCTGGCTATTGTGATTTTCGCCCTAAACCTCACTGTTAGCCGACCATTCCCTAAACGAATTTTCTAGGCGAAAAAGTGTTGCAGATGAATGAGATAGCAATAACCATGAAAACCTTTGGTCCGGGTTTATATCTTTTAGTATTGCAGAGAAGTATACCCAGATTCTCTAAAAAATAAGATAATGGGTAAACGTGTAAACTTGCAAAAAGCTAAGCCTACTTTAATAAATTCGCAATTTTTCGATTTGATTACTACTTCAAATAAAATCGAAAAATTGCAAACTAATAAAAGAAAGCTTTGCTTTTTACGTGTTTACACGTTTACCCATTATCTTATTTTTTAGAGAATCAGGGTGCTGATCTGAAACTTTTACAAATTTAGCTAATTTTTTGGCGTAGGCGATGGCAACGGCCCATTGGTTTACTCTAACGCCCAACAACAATTAAATGCAGAAAACCAATTAGTGAGATTCCGCCTCGTCCGAATTTTTTTAATAAAGATTATAACATTGAAGTCGGATGCTTTGCAAAGATTAAGAATTTAAGTTGGAGGTGCAGTTTCTGCTTATTCAGATCATTTCTGTTTGTTGCTTAAACTTTTTGTTAGGAAATAGAGAGATACAACACACAATTTGCTTTAATAAATATAATATTGAGACGCAATTTATTTTACCATCAATAGAAAATACCCATTTACATTTACAAATAATTTTACTCTTACTTATTTTATTTTAAGTATACAAGCTAACGTTTTAACAATTATATGTACAAAAAGTATTACAAAACAAATTTTTTATTTCAATAAGTTTTCCGCAAGTGTTTCTGGGATTGGATTGCCATTTGAATTTGAATTAAAATACATTTGTATCGTACAATTATAGCATAAAATTTCTTGCTTTGGTATAGTTTGGTTCATTTGCATTGAATACTGTTGAGGCGGTTGTATTTTAAAATGTCCATTATTATTCCCATACTCTTCAGAGACTCTCTCATGCTTAACTTTCATGTATCGCGCTTTAACGTTCTGCGACGATTCTTGATTGTCATTTTCATCGTTTATAATTGAGATACGTGGTAATGAATCGTTTGATCCGATATAATGGAAATTTATTTCTCGTTTCAATAATGGAACTGAAAAAGATTTAAAATTAATTTAATGAATTTTATTATTTAAAGAACAAATAGATACGGACCACACAACCCTGGATATAATTCATCACATTTTTCATAGAACATGCTACATTTTGAGCATGGTTTTCCATATAGAACTGCCTTGTGCGGTGAATCAATATGGAGGGCATAATAAGCACACCGTAATGTGTACCTCACTGAATGTTGATCTGATTCTACAAAACCAAATGAACATCCCATCGCTGATGTACGCGCATTGTAAAATCCAGATTTTTCAAATACTTTCGTTGTAAGTGATTTTAATTCGGTTACTGCACTACTAATATATCGCCGCAACGAATCCACCAAAAATCTTTTATTTAATTCAACAATATTTGTGTCTTGCGTTACTGGATAATGGTTTGTAAATCGCATTTGCCTCGGATCTTGTGACTTATCTGTAAATAATCAACAAGAATAAATAATTATTTAATAAAATGTCATATAAATAGAATAAAAAATGTTTACTTGTTGTAATACATCCAAATTCCTTATCGCGAATCTTATAAATCATGAGCTCGGTTAACGTCTCCAACTCATGATTCCATCGTATCATTCGCATATTTGATACCGTCGCATTGAATACATCACCATGAATTCGACCCAATGCTATATCATCTCGAAATTGATTAATTTCATTCAATATTAGTTCACGGTATTCTTTCGTCATATGCTGGATTTTATACGGTGATGTGTGATTAAATATCTAGAATAGTAAGTAAACAAAATTTCTTGATAATTTAATTAATTTTCTCAGTTTTTTTTTTCTTATTTGCTTTTTTCTAATTACATTTTCTGAACATCCTACATGTTTTCGATTGTGTGCACAGTATTTTTGTAGAGCACAATAATTATTATTATTTGTAGAACAATTTATCAAAACTACGAAAAAATTTAAAATTATTATCAAGCACTTAGGAAGCATCTTACTTTATAAAACTTAAAAAATACTGACTGATATATAGACAAAAACTGAAAGAAAGAAATATTTTAAAAAAAAAAAAACAAATACTTTTAAGTTGTTTTTTTAGTGTAATATTATATCAAGAAAAAACAAATAATTCTTATTTTTTTTAGATAGTACATTATAAAAATAACATTTTCCAGATTATAATGCATTTTACGGTTTCTTTTCGCGCGCGTACTTATTGTTGAAAAAATTTTAATACTTGAATGATTTGTTAATACCGTGTGGGTTTAGTAAACAATTTAATATTAATCAATAATTATCTTTTGAATTTTTTATTTTTATTTTTAATAATTTACTTGCACTATTGTTGGCATTGCACAAAGTTTAAAAATTACAATTTATAATTATGATGTAATTACGTCATTCTCACAGAAAAACCATTTTTTTATTTATACTCTGACATCGCATCGTTAATCATGATCTTTTCAAGCATCGTTAATATAATGATATTTTTTGTTCTTAATATTTTATTTATCTGTAGTTTGTTATTTTAAATATTTTGTTTACTGAAAGAAATCCGACAATCCAAGTAAATGTATAGTGTAATGGACGTCTAAATTTTCTATTTGATGGAATTACAGTAATTATCGTTTGTGCAATTTATTTTAGTTTGTTTGCCCCTCTGCTTTGTAAATAGCAAATATGGGTGGGTTCTTTACCTTCATAAGAAGAAGAGTAGGAATCACAATTTTCTTTTCTGGTAGTTTTCATACAATTTCGGTGCCGTTAAATGTTCAATTTGTTTCAGCAATCCCTATAAAAACCATTTTAAGTTTATTTTAAAGCTGGTTAGTATTATTATGGGTGGTATAGTTAGGCTGAAAAAATTAGAGAATTATATTTTTCCCCAGACGATTATTTCAATACCTAAAAGGTACGTTTTGATGTAAACAACTGCCGGCCACAATGTAAAATTTTGCAGACACACTTTCCAAACTGAACGATATATTAAGAGGCATATTGTCAGAAAATACGCCCACTGGCGTGGCATCACCTTCGCAGAGAGAGAGCCATCAGCAAAGAATCAGACGGTGATATAGTTGCAATATCACCACACCAATCTCCCAGAGTGAACTAACTGGCAGTGAAATCGAAATGATGGTTGGTATGTTTTTTAATTACATCAGACAGCATCAAAAATACACTCCTGGACAAAATTAACGTTTTTTTTTTGCAATAAAAAAAATTTCACTGGTCAATTTTAATACATACTACCGTGTCAAATGAAAGAATGTTTATAATTTTATCAGAAAACCACTTTGAATAAAGTCTACTGCAAGCCAATCAATTAAATTTTTCAAGAGTGCGTTGTGTTTTAAATCCAACGCAACGATCGTCTTTTGTTCCATTGCATATCAATTATTTGTAGCTCTTGTAAATGTGTTCTAAAGCGGTTAAAGTCGTCACATTGTATCAGGAAGATTATACTCAAGTACAAATCACACGAAAACTAGGAATGAACCAGTCCTTGGTTTCACGAGTACTTAGGCGATATCTTGAGATCTTAGAGTATAAAAGGAAGCCCGGACAAGGACGTAAAAGGTGCACACCGAGCATGACGACCGATTTTTAAAAGTGAATTCGTTACGATATGGAAAGCGTACTTCTACTCAATTCAAAAATGCGTTACTTAGTGCGCGCCAAGTGAATTTAGTGCCAGAACAGTTAGATGAAGAGTAAAAGAAGTGAACCTAACCCCAAAACGGCCCGTAAAAGTTCTACGGCTTCTTGCCCGCCATAAATCCAGCCGTTTAGAATTAATCATATTCATGATAATTGGGTAACTGATCAATGGGCCACTGTTCTCTTTTCAGATGAGACCAAAATCCAATTATAAAAACCAGATGGACGTAATCTTATATACAGAAGAGTTGCAGAGCGCTACCCACCGTGTAACATGGTGCAAACTGTAAGCTTTGGTAAAGGATCAATAATGTTTTGGGGTGGAATCAGTTGGGAGGGCCGTACGTGGCTGGTGGAGATTGGTTTGAGGATGAATGCAGACTGGTATGTTCGGAATATTCTTGGCGATCACGTTTTGCTATATGTGGGCTTCAACGCTCCAGTCACGTAGCTGCAACGGTACGACAATATCTCCAAGATATCGTCATTCATGCACTTAAGTGGCCATCAATGATACCGGATCTTAATCCGATCGAAAACATCGAATACGTATGCGAATTCTAAAACGCCGTATTAGAGCTAGAAATCCCACATCGATTCGATAGCAGAGCTGAGAGTTGCAGCGTAAAAAGAGTGGAATCTCATTCCGCAAGAAATGATAAAAAGCATTCTACTTATTATGCCCAGAAGGATGGAAGCTGTAATAAGGGTACGGGGGGAAATACTCATTACTAAATTAATTAAACTAAATTGTAATAAAGCTAGTTACTTCGGTCTAAAAAGATCAAAGTATTGAAATCCTGTCAAAAATGACGAAACATTTGGTTGGTCCAAAACCACTTTTCTCGACGTTTCAAAAGTCCCTGAGTCTGAAAAACCAAAAAAAAAAGAAATTGCCCGTTCGTCTGTCTGGATGTCTGTACCAGTGGTATCTGGAGAACGGCTTGTCCGATTTTGAATGTTTTTGTTTGAAAAGTTTTTGGAGACTGTACGTCAAGAGGGTGGGGTACCTGCATACGAATTGACCCAAAATACCTGGTTTTATAAATATTTACGATTTTTTTATATGTGCTGGGTTGATTGTTGAATTGGGCATTGAATTTGGAATGGATTTGAAGGTTAAGTAAGGGGTCAATTTGCGGGTTGAGTTGGAGTTGGGTTGGGGTTGGATTAGTAAGTAGTGAGATGAGTAGTTAACAAATTTTTTATATGAAGGAACCTATTTATCAACCGATTATTATGAAATTTGGCATGTGTGTTGAACATGGGAAGTATGATGGAACTTGCCCATTTCTCAACCGATTATGATGAAATTTCGACATATGTATTGAAAATGGGATTCTAAAATGTTTTTTGGATGAAGTTCTGGGATCTTAAAATGATTTCTAGATGCAGTTCTGGAATATGGCCAAGTATGATGGAACTTACTCATTTCTCAACCGATTATGATGAAATTTGACATGTGTGTTGGAAATGGGATTCTAAAATATCTTTTGGATGAAGTTCTGGAATATGGCCAAGGGGGATGGAACTTGCCTATTTCTCAACCGATTATGATGAAATTTGACATGTGTGTTGGAAATGGGATTCTAAAAACAGTTTTGGATGAAATTCTGGAATAAGGCCAAGTATGATGGAACTTGGCTATTCCTTAACCGGGTATCATCAAATTTGACATGTGTGTTGGGAATAGAATTCTAACATAATTTTTGGTTAAAGCTCTAGAATATGGCCAAGTAGGATGGAACCTAGTTATTCCTTACCCGATCATTATGAAATTTGCCATGTGCGTTGTAAATGGGATTCTAAAATGATTTTTGGTTAAAGTTCGGGAATATGGTCAGTTACATGGTTAGAAATATCAGTATAAGTTTGTATACTACTTGCGGCATAAACTTCTAGAATACGATTTTTCGTTTTATATTGGATGCCTGTACCCCTGTTACTGATGCTTTTGACCTGTTTGGCTGGTGTTGTATAAGTAAATATATTATGTTAGTTAACATAGAAATCAGTACTGTCAAAACTGTCACACCAACTTTATGACACAAGCGACAGGTGAATGCTATCCCCATTGAAAACATCAAAGACCGAAGTTCTGATCACTTCGTGAGGTTTCAGCCCTTCATATTTTTTTAATGTTTATAAACCGCTTTTGAAAATTTAAAAAAAAATAGTTCGACATATTTTAACGTTTTGCAATGAAAAATAGCCGCTAAAATTCCATAAAGCCACATTTGTGCCTCTTTTAAGAAAAATATAAATTTGGGATCATTTGGTACCAGTTCCACTGAAATTGACCAGCGGGATTTTTTTTTATTACAAAAAAAATATGCGTTAATTTTGTCCAGGAGTGAGTATCACAACTAAAGAATTTCATTCCCCTGGCAGTCATTTATAAAAAAATGTCTAAATGAAGGGTGCTTAAAATCCCTTTCATAGCTGCAGTAGGCGCATTTCTCATGCAACCAGTGAATGTTATCCGTCGTAGAGCAACCCTTTGAAATTTGTCAAGCTGAGATTTATTAATGACCAACTGTAATCTCAACTATAACACAAAAAATGCCTAAGAAGTCAGGATAAACCCCAAGTTTCACCAAGCGATCCACGAGAGAGCCACAAAGCCAACGGGTTTTCAAACTAATTTATTATCAAGTATCACCCGAAATTTCTCCTGACCACTAAACCTTAAGTTCTCGTAAAAAATTGTCAGGGTATCGTTTTCTTATTCGTAAAGCTTCTTGGGCAGTATTGATTGTTTAATAACCGTACCAGACTATCAGCAACCAAACAAAATATACTTTCGTGGTATAACTTTCGTGCAAACCATCAATTCCTGTACAGTATTCCTAGATTTTTTAATGATCACTTTCGGCGCTACATCCTTGTTGCATCACCAACATTTTTCAATAATTTACCTGATTTGATTAGGAGGCTAATTCATTCTAAATCGTTTCTGTCAAGAGTTAAGGATTGGCTCTTTGAAACGCCTGATGTCACAAATTTGTTTCGTGTGGTCACATAAAGAAAACTAATGGCTTTATTACAATTTGATTTAATTTTTCGATGTATAGCAAGTAAACATAACAAAGTCTTATAGTGGATAACTGCTCGGTATTGGTATTATTAATAGTTTTATTATTTTATGTTTTTTCATTTTTTATTTTTTATTCTTATTCATATTCTGTATATTTTTGTAAAAGGAGAATTCAAAGCTGTCGATTTTCGACAATGAATTCTTCTTATTTCATTTCAATTTTTAATTTTAATTTACATAATGTAAAATTTTTTTTTTCTGAGATGAAATGAAATAAAAAACAAACAAAAAAAAAAAAAAAAAAAAAAAAAAAAAAAAAGAATGGTCAAAGAATACCCTCCTGAGAACTTCAAGCGCTGGCAGCCCACAACTGCTTATTAGTGGTAGAAGCAACGGTATTCCGTCTTTGCGTTAACGTGAATTGTTTAAAGCGCACTAATATTTTAGACACGCGTTATGAATTTAGGGGGTCACAAATAGAACTTACCTCAGCACTACAGAATGCATCTTCATTATCAATAAAACTGCCGAATATATACTGTTTCCAGTATAAAGCATTTTCGATTTCCAAAGGGCACTTTCCGTTGGTCTACCCTTTTGGTGCTAGTTTCTAAAATACAATCAAATTTTAAAGACAATATTTACATAAAAATCATCAATCATCCTTTTTAAATTTATTAGAAACACTGAAGAAAGAATAATTGATCAAAATTAGGATCCAAATAAGCCGATTTTTCATGTTTTGGAGAAAACCGCTCGAGGATCGCATCACGTTTTGATGTAGCTCGAAATAGTGCCAATAGCTTATCAAAATATTTAATCAAAACTTGTTGTTAATCATTAGGGGATACACACTATCTGCCCCCGGAGAATTGTATGGTGTACATTTAATAAAAGCCTACTTAAACTTCGCTGGTGGCCCAATTTGGCAAGCAAACTGCCAGTCGTGCAAGAGTACACTAGCAAAATCAAGTAGCCCATGAAAACTGTGTTTGTTCACCTTAACATTCCCAGAAAAATGAGTACCGAAAAGCAACCCTAAAGTTTCTCCAGTGCTCATAGTATACATCCCTGGTTTCACCGGTAAGGCACTTGGTCTTAGTGTATGATCATTTGCAAAAATTTTGTGAAATCTAGCTTTAATCCCTCCAAAAAGCTTTAATTTACCTATTTTATCGTTTTAAAGACGTAAATCATCCTCCGCTGGTGGTTATATCGAAACCAACGTACAATGATCTGATATCAACCCCTGCAAAGTATTTATAAAATAGGTAATTCAAAAACAAAAAAATTGTAAACTACATAATAATATAATTTTCACAAAAAAGAATATTACGAAAAAAACTAGTTTCAAATAACAGCTCGAAAAAGAACTGTTGTGAAACTTTCGTCCCTCAACTCTTTACTTTTAGACTACACTCATCAGCAGAGAAAACAGGCCACCATAAAACAAAATGTTTTTAATGCGAAAATCTTGTGAATCGCGCTAGCGGCCACCTGACCAAAGACCAAATTCAAGGTTATTCAAAACAATCTTAGAAAATATTACCCTAGCATACTTTATCTAATCATTTGGCTTAGTTTTTACTTATTCCACAATAAGGCTTACAACTAAAGTTTCAAATGTGAATACCTTTTAAACCGCACTAGCTGGAAATTTGAAACAAAAAACAAAATTCCAGAATCGATCATCACTATGCCAGAACAAAAAATCCATTATGGCGGATGTTTCTGGCATATCAACTGAAAAGCGCAATTTTTCAGCTAAGCCACTATTTTGTTATGTCCAATATTCACTCATGGCTTAAAGTTGACTTAAAATTCAGCAATCCGTACTGAGTACTATTAGCCCGATTTTGCGCAAAACAGAGGCAAATTTAAATCTTTTTTCAAAAATATATTTTTTTACTGCATTTCATTCATTCGATGTCGCTACTTCTATTGGGATCTAAGTTATACATCGATAATCCACCTCAATTCTTCGTGACACATACAAATGATAATTGGAACAGAATGTTTATTTTATTCAAGTTATGTAGCGGAGATCGCGTTAAAAACTATTTCTAATTAGCGAATTAGTGCTTAAATTCAGTATTAATAACAATAAAAATTAATTAAAATTGAATTCTTTAAAATGAAACACTTTTACATAATATAGAGGGCGCGCCAATAATCGTTTCACCATATAAATAATGGGATCCGCTCGAAATGCAATATTTTAAAACGCGATATTTCAAAACGCGATATGGTACAAAACGCGATATTTCCAAACGCGATATTTCAAAACGCGATACGGTACAAAACGCGATATGGTACAAAACGCGATATTTCAAAACGCGATATAGTACAAAACGCGATATTTTAAAATTAAAATTTTAAAATAATAATAAAAATTAAAATAATAATAAAATTATTTTAAAATAATAATAATTATTAATCTTCCTTTCTTTAATAAAATTTTCCTTCACCAAAATGATAAAATTGAACATGTACGATCAGAACTAGGAAACCGCGTTTTGAATATCGCGTTTTGAAATATCTCGTTTTGCATCATATCGCGTTTTGTACCATATCGCGTTTTGTACCATATCGCGTTTTGTACCATATCGCGTTTTGAAATATCGCGTTTTGAAATATCGCGTTTTGTCAAATCGCGTTTTAAAATATCGCGTTTCAAATGGGACCCATAAATAATAAATAAAAAATTAATGCGTTGAAATGATTTTGATTACTCTATTGCTATGCTTCTCTAATGCTTATTGACACACACATCCTGGTGTATATGTGTTATATCCCGCCCTTTAGTTCTTCAATTACTGCTGGCTTTTTGGCATTAACCTTACTTTTAAGATAACCCCAAAGATAGAAGTTCAAAAACGTTAAATCGCACGACCTCGATTCGCGAGATAATGCATCCCGGGAACTTCTCGTCCAATAAAGCCATGGTTGCATTGGCTGTGTCTGCTACCGTCTTCTTGGATCCACATTTTTTCATAAAAAGAATTATGCCAGGATGCTCCAGAGGAGCAATTATGTCAAGATGTCATCCTAAGGTTGAACAAACGGATTGATATGTGCCGCAGTGTTGTGCCGAGTAATCTACATGGCGTAATTACACGATTGTCTACACGTGTAGACAATGTATGTAGACAATTCAAAAAATGACGTCGACAATGTAGACAATGTCGACAATGTAGATAATGCGACGACTAAACACAGCAACAACATTTTTTGATAACTTCATATTTAAGTGGAATTAATTCAATATGCACGTGCATAGTTTAAAGTGTGATATTTGTATATTTGATTCATTTGGCACATGCCGGAATACTGTGCTTAAAAATTACAAAAACTTGTATTTATCAATTAAAACATAGTAAATATGGTCTAATTTAATTTCAAAAATGATTAGTGTCCCAAAGATTTATTTATAGACTTATAGTGCTTTTAACATTAAATTTATGCAATGTTTAAGCACAGTATCCTGTTATTTAAATTGGCAAAACTGTGCCAAATGAACCAAATATACAAAGATCACTCTATAAATCACGTATTGGATTAATTAGATTCCCCAATAATTACAATTTTAACAAATAAAAATAAAAATTACTCGGACACTATTTCCGTGTAACTTCATAAAGCAAAATTTGTTTTAGTTCACTTGTCCGCTGGAGCACATCGTAGATCGTACCATATTTGTCAATAGTTTTAGTCAATTTTAAACGTAAAGACACTTTTGGTTTGTTTTATTGGTTTGGCAAGTTTTCTGAAAACTTTGCTTCTAATTCTTCCTCGACATTTGTACACAATTCATCATTAATCCTGAGGGAATAATACACGTGTAACAATTTTTTCGATCGCTCAAAAATTAGACGATTCCTTATTGGCGAATGTACGTCTAGCCAGAAAATAATATTTCTTCAATTTGTGCTGATGATGCCGGAATTTTAAGGAATTACTTTGCCATTTTCGATAAAATGGGATGGTTTATTTCAGCCATATGCCAAAAAACTATGGGTTTCTTATGTGTTTCTCATAGAGCATTTTGAAATATGTGCTTTGATATCTAAATTCATCCCATTCTTCGATCCCCGCTCCGCTCAATTTTTTAAATGTTGTGTATTTTTTCTAAATGATCCTTTGTAAGTTTGCCAATATCCATATGAGGATGCAAATAAAATGCTGCCAAGGCATATTCGTCCAAAGCCATTTCCTTCCGAATATTCAAATTCAATTTAAATTTTATTGGTAATTTAAGATCTTGCCACAAATTATCCTCATCGGCAATTGAAAATGAAGACGATTGGCACATTTGAATGATATGGCAGATTGGTTCGAACATCTGTAAACTTTCCTTCACCCGTTCAATGAACTGATCATCAAAAATAAGTTTAACAACGTCTTGTTTAACTTTTTTAATTTTAGACTCAGCTGCTACGATCTTCATTTGCTCCAAGTTCTTGATTAGAGAGCGGTAAGCATCTCTGTATGAGCACCAGCGCGTTTCACAAGGTAGTTTAACTTTACTAACACCGTGTATGACTATTTGTTATTTTAAATCGGGGTGCTTGTATTCTTTGAGTACAGTATATAGTCACCTTCTCTGTTATTGCTATATCCAATACGTTCTTTGCCTACAAGTTGGCGGTATGGCTATTGCAAGCACTATGCAATAAAACGTGGTTGGTAAGTTTTCCCATTTTGACCATAGTACCTACTATCATTATCGGAAATAACCGTATATACTTTAGCGTTGTATAGCTGCTTAGCAATGTCTTACGATTCCAGCAAAATTTCGGCTAATCCTGCTCCTGTTTCGCTTTCACCTGTTAGGTACCAAGCTTGTAAGAAGGCTTGCTCGTCAATGGCACGATGAAGCAAAGATGTGTTGCTAGAACTGTTTTTCCAACCATCTATTAATAGCACTAACTCATCAGAAATACTGGCTTTAACACAAGAAATGCATTTTAGAAACGCATTGTTTAATATAGTCGTTGATAGTGCTTTTCTTCCTGGAAGTTTAGTAGCGTAAGCTAGTCTTAACTATTTAATTAATGACTTACTATTTTTCGATTTCACCAATCTTAAGGGCAGGTTTCATCCGAATACTAATTTAGCTAATTCCTCATTTAACTTCATCTATTCTTTTACACTCAATTTGTCAAATTATTTTGTAACTACTGAATTTGCTTTATTGAATTTTTTTAAAGTTCTGTTCTGAATTTATGAGGTTATGAAATTGTACCCAGTCCAATTGTTGCAACAATCTAAACAATTATTCTTAGCGTTTTTTTCGTATCCCTGAGAAATTATAGCATATAGTACTTCTTTTGCAAACCTAGAATGTTTAATTTTTGGTCTCCTTGCTCTAGGTTATCAATTCTGGCTATTTGGTTGATTTAGGAACTTCAAATATAATCGTCGTTCGCAGAAGTTATTAAATCTACACATAGGAAAAAACAACAAGAATAATTTGATTGTCTACAAATTTTCTACATTGTCTACACATTTTCTACATTGTCTACACATTGTCTACATTGTCTACGTCAAAAACTATTGTCTACGCTATTGTCGACACTTACATGTAGACAATCTTAAATTACGTGTAGACGCACAACACTGATGTGCCGCCGATGTTATCCTTCATACATAATTGTTATCGATCAATTAGCATGAATCAATAAAGAAATCAAAATTTTCCAAGGCAATAATGTTTTGTATACTATTCACTCGAAACTGAGTTTAACTCTTATTGGCCCACCCTTTAGTATGAGAATAATTAAATTAAGGTTTTAAATTTAAATTTTCAGTTAATTTAACAATTATCAAAACTGCTCTTCATTTAAGCTAATTTAACAAATTTTAAAATAAAACAATTCAAAAAATGTTTACACAAACTGTCGTAATAACCACTAAATATTATTCTACAATTATGAACTACCATAGTAAAAAACGTATCATCAATTATAAATCATTGACTCTTATTGTGACCTCTGGGCAATCTAATACTCAACAGAGTTAGGATAATTCCATCTACTATCATCTATGGAGATCAACCTCCAATAAACAACAAGAACAATACACAATTGTAGACTTCATAAAATAAAAATAAAGAACTAAAAAATTCAAAACAAAAGCTGTCAACACTATGATCCGACAATTTAATTTTTTTTTTCGCTGGCACTGCATCCCATAGAGGGATTTGGCCGCTTCATGATGAAGTTTCGTAATCATTTTTTAACGGAAATTTTCAATTGTTAGGCAATTATGAGAAGTGGTGAAAAAAAAATTTCTATTTCCTCCGAATTATAAAAAAAAAACGTACACAATGTTGCCGATTTTAAAGGATATAGATTAACATTTCCAAATATTTTTTAATTTAAAGTAGGGATTGCAATATTACCGTTACAGTTAATACCGGTTTTTGGACACAATTTTGTAATCGTTATTACCGATAATGGATTAGAATCGTAGTACTTTTTCAATGTTTGGTTTTTTTATTCATTGTTTTTTACTTCTGGGTTTTAAACCTTTAATATTGATTGGGGATCAAATTGTTATGTAAGGAAATAAAGATCCAGTAAAAATAAAAAACAACATGGGAGAAAAGTACGTTTTTCACTTAAGCTAATTAAATTAACATCCCCGTATTACATCTCTTGCAATTTGGGTGGATCTTTTCAAAGTGGATATTATTCCCATTTTTTCTGGGCAATATACATATCTCTTTAAAAGAGATATAATGTGCCTGTGGCTTATTTTGCGGCCCCGTTGCACAAAAGCTAATGTTTGGCCAATATCGAGAATTAACCAATATTTTGAGTGATTCTTCATTTCCGGTTTTTAGGATATTTTAAATTCTTTGCTTAATCAATTGTTCATTTATTTTTTGGCTGAATATATTGAATATTCCCCCAAAATATTTGGGTAATTCTTCATTTTTGTTTTTTGGGCGATTTTGGTAACAATCACCAAAAATACAAACTCCTAAACCTAAAGATTGTCCCATTTGGAACCAAAACTAACAATTTATTACTCTTGCAAAAAGTCCCATTGCAAAAAATGGTGTCTCTGGCCTTTACAGAAATCATTTCATCGCACTTCGACGCAATGCACTAATCTAATACTTACGACCGGCGGATCTACATACAAATAAAAACTCATTTAAAAATAAATTTTGATCAATAAATTTAGAAATGTAAATAGATTGTTCATTTTCAATTAACATTAATTATTTGAATCTATAACGTAAAAATATTATTTATTTACTTTTTACATAAACAAATATACATATGTACATATTGTCGATTCTAATTCAATATACATAGATAAACGCAAACTTCTTTTTTCACATAAACACTTCACACATTTTGGGAAAAAAAGAAGTTATTCTATAATATGAAATCATTTTTAGTGGCTTTAGGTAACAAAGAGAAGTAACGAAATCTGGAGGAGTTATATGGAAAATTACGGAATGAAATAAAATGCAAATAACATATGTAATGGAAGCACTCGTCCTTCCGCCTTCCATCGATTTTGCTGATTTTAAACACATTTGAATTATGTATTCTAAAATTTTGATGTTTTTTAAACCTTTTGTAATTTTGCGAAATATTTAAAGTATTTTTAAAAAATTTGAAAATGTGTGTATTTATCAAGTGTGTTTCGCCAAGTGCCTACGGCAGAAAGTGTAAAAAGTAAAAATAAATAGTTTGAAATGCCAAAAATTTGCTGAGAGACATGTACATAAATGAGTCTGACGAATTTTGGAAAAAAGTTGTGTTTAGCGATGAAATCAAATATAACATTTTTGGCTCAGATGGGCATTCCAAAGTGTGGAGAAAGAGAAATTCAGAATTTAATAAAAACAATACAATATTATTCTAACTGTCTAACATGGTGGTGGTAACGTGATGGTGTGGGGTATATAAGTTCTTCAGGTGTTGGTAATTTAGTTTTTATTGAATCTAATATGGATAGATATGCTTATTTAAATATTTTAAAAGAAAATTTAACTGAAAGTATTAAACAGATGGCTTTAGATGAGAAAAGTTGTATGTAATCAAAAATATTCAAAGAATGGTGCTTTCATAACATCCCCAAGCAGTTGCATACCCCACCAAAATCTTCAGATTTAAACCCAATAGAACACGTTTGGAACTTATTGGAAAGACGTATCAGAACACACACAATATCCTCGAAAGAAACTTTGAAATCAGCGTTATTAGAAGAATGGAGTAAAATCAGTCCTGAAGAGTTGGCAATGTTAGTACTCAGTATGAAAAATCGCCTGCAAGCAGTTTTGAGATCAAAAGGAGGTTCAACAAAATGCTAAATATTTTCAATAACTATAAAAGTGGCAGTAAATTTGATCAGAAGTTTATAAATGTGCCAATACTTTTTTGAGCTAATTTTAGGAATCTATGTTTATTTCTTCTTTACTTTGCTTTTGTTTTTTTAAATTTTGAAATAAGTTTGAGTATAAAGGTGTGTCGCGATCCACGCATTTCAATTATCCATTTTCATGCGTTTATCTCCACAATTGTTTGGAATTTAGACCATTTCAACTTTTACATATAATTGGATGTAAGATAACTTCTTTCGGTTTGTAGTGACACCTCACTACTACTAGTGGTGCGTATCTTTGCTTTGCAAATTTAATATATTCCACATATACATATTTATACATTCCACTACACCGAAAATTCCTCATCATCATCTATTGTCGACTATCTCAATTTAGCAAAACATTACTAGGATGAGACACAAAATATCGACTCTATATTTTTTTGTACTGTTGATATAATTATCTCTCATAATTTATACATCAGTCTGCTCACAATTTTCCTACTGAAAAGTACGGATAATAATTTTTGCTCTCGTACGGGAAATACACGCCAGCATTTGGCGTGGGTAAATTAAATTTAACAGTTTACGTCTTTTATTAATTGGTTACAAGTGAAGTGGTTCCCCGAATTAAATACGCGTAGTGAGTGGGATACAACTTCGTTATTCCCCCGCGATTAAGCGAGTGTATTAAATTAAGTGGTGGTGGATCTTGAATCTGTTTGTAAAAATTAAATTATACTTGAGAAATACAAAACCCTACACCAACTCTTGGTGTAGTAAAATTTCAACGCATTTGGCATTTGGTTAGTTATACGAACGACCCCAAAGTGCCATATTGGTGGCCAGCGACGACCGTTTTTACGGTGCGTCAATCAAATGTTTTAAGTTGTGACAAAGATCTAAAAATGCCTATAAAATAAAATTGATTTTTTCAAAATATTGTTTCTAGATTTTTTTTCCAGTAATTTCTAAATTCAAGAACATCCAGTTTTATACGGTCGAACTTTTTTTTTACATACTGTAGAATTCACTATTATTTACGAGGTCCCTAGGCACCTTAGTTGGTCAAGTAGGTTTGATGATCCTGCATACCGCAACAGATGTAACAGCGATACGCCGGGTGAATATGTTTGGTCGGGAATATACGAAATAGACTACAGTTTTATTCTTGAAACATGAGACATAAAATCTATCGAATTCGAATCAAAAGTGATGTTACAACATCCCAGCCCAGGTCTTTCGTATATGACGTAATAAGCGAAATATTTGTTAAGCAACCCAATGGACAAGCTGCTGAGTTTGTAAGACGTCGGCAGGAGTTGGTGTGAAGTGGCAGCTCTGAGGGCTACGCTTTGAATATAGCTAACAAATAAATACGCATCAATAAACGCACACTTGGAGAATTCCAGCTACCCGAGGTAATGAAATATTGGTTAGATAGTCTTCTTTCGTTATTCGCTGAACTTACTGCTAGTGACAAGTTTGAGCCGGGTAAAACCAGGCCTATTTTTGGCACCTAAGTCACAGATTATATCATCGAATCTTATGTTGTGGATCCATTAGAACGAAATTTAAATCGAGTAAATGGTGTCGAACAAGGGCTAAGTGGAATTGACAAAGTTAGATGCATCTTACGACGCATGAATGCAGTAGCAGATCCGACATGGAAGGCATCATGTTGGACTATGTTGATTTTAACTATCGGCACTCCTTGGAAGCGCAATCACAAATATTAGGGTGTATCACAGAGCACTTATACCGTTTTAGATCGAATCCAGATGTAATGAAAGCCAGCGTGTGGTGTGAAAGGCTATGGTGAGTCAACAGTGCATATTTCCATGAGATACGGAACCGTAAATCTCTATTCATCTAGTTATCTTTACTCTCAAGAACATAACTAGTAAGGATATTATATGTTTTCTTATACATATATCTTTTCAGCAGTCGCATGAAGACGGGCCTTTTCTCCGGGCAGAGCGGCACAAATTTAATAAATACTATACTCAATGTGGCTTATTTTCGATACGTCATCAGCTTTTTGGTCAGGTATGGCATGAGAATCTTATTTGTAAACTTGTGGCATACGGGCTGGACTCGATGACCACCAGGTGGAATAAAAGCTATCTCAATGACCGAAAAATCAGCGTCGCGCTTAATGGGAGATCATCATCGACGCACTCCCCAAATGCCGGAGTCCCTCAGGAGGGATCACCTTTGTCACCGACCTTGTTTTTGCTATACATCAACGATTTTCTGGATAGCACTGTAAACCCTATCCATAGCTTTGCGGATGATGCCACATTGCATTCTTCTATTTCATTCGAGGCGGAGCCTAGCATTACAGATCTAAATAATAAACGGTCAGAAGTCGTAACTTCTCTTAATTCCGATTTAAGTACAATATTTGAGTGGGGTAACAACAACTTAGTACAATTTAACGAAAAAAGACACAAATATGCACATTCTCACGTAAAAAAAGTCGCAACGACTACCCATTTGTGGTAAAAAACCATATCCTTGTGGGTTGCGACTCAATTGGACTGCTTGGTGTTCAAATAAGTAACAAACTCAAATGGAATGAACACATTGTTGCATTGGCTAAATCAGCTTCAAAAAAACTCGGGTTCCTGAATCGAAGCAGAAGGTTTTTCAAATCGCATCAAGTTCTCCAGATATATAAAACCTTCATCCGACCATGTATAGAGTATTGCTGTCAAGTTTGGGGAGGTGCGTCTGGTACCACCCTCCACTTATTGGACAGGGTTCAATGCCGCGCTATAAGAATAATTCGGAATCCCAGACTTACTCAAGAACTAGACAGCTTACAGCATCGCAGAGATGTTGCAGAACTCTGCGTCTTCTACAGATGCTTACATGGTAAATGTTCTGCAGAACTATCGGAGAAAATACCACCATTCGTTACAACAACAAGAGTAACAAGAGGGAAAACGAATGCACATAGGTTTACGGTGAAGCTCCCGAAACCTCGAACTGAAGAAATCAAGCGCGAATTTTTATACAGAACATCAAAAAAGTGGAATTCGCTAATACATTTCAAATTTCCGAATGAATACGAAATGAATAAATTTAAGGTAGCTATTAATCTTTACTTGCAGGATCGCGCATTGGGTGCAGAAGCTCTGACAGTTAGTAGTTATGAGGGTTTATTATTATTATTATCGAAGAACATCAAATTTAAATACATACTTTTGATACAAGTTTTGATACATTCTGTTTTGAGCAGGGGCTCATTTACAACAGAGATGTACAAGAATTGGATCAAGTAATATAACAAATACAGCTTGTTTAGTGCCAGGATCACAGTTCAGCCGTTCAATTCCATTTGGCAGCCCCAATCTTCATGTCGATTTCCTGCATTTGGATTTCTGCGTTCTTCAAAAAGATGGCAATTGTCGTCCTGAACAAATCTGATATAATTTGTACAATTTTATTCGCTGGATATTAAAATAAAATCACCGTCCATATCACACAAAGCAAAACTGAATTTATTTTTTAATAATTTAGAATTAAACAGTGATTGATGTATAATTATAATTTGTTTATTCACAATTTAGATTATAATAATTTTATTTGATTTTTCAAGATATAATTATTGCTTGATTGCTTTTTTATGAATGCCACCAAAAAATTCTCCTATCCATCATGTCAACTTTTTGTCCGGGAAAATGACGTTGCAAAAAACTTGTTGTAAGCCACTGAACAGAAGTTTTAATAAGTTTTCCAGTGCCATCTGTGATGATATGATGATAACTCGTTGCTATACATAGGTGACATCTTACGGTGACTAGGTGACTTGAATTTATTTTGGACACATATTTAATATTGAGCTATTATAAAAAAGGTTTAGAAACAATTTTACACAAATTTACACGAGACAATTTCAAAAATGTATTCTGTTACAAGGAGCTAGGACCGTTAATAAGTCCGCTCTGCACCCAATTAAAAAATTAATAAAAAAAAAAAAAAAATATCCATGTACCCAGAGGAAAGATAAGGTCAGTACATCAGAGAGACGTTTTGGGGATAGCTTGTTATGGTGGTAGGGTGTATAGCATTATCTTGTACTACATAGTGAAGGATGCCGGATTTGTATTCAATGATAATAAGCAAAATTTTAATATGTGCCAGGGTGGATTTCTCGTTCTCATTTACACAGTATTGTGTCAGGATTGTGATGCTTGTTATGTCGGTGAAACGGGAAAAACAAAATCACAACGTTTAGACCAACATAAAAGGGATGTTATAATTATTAAAAAACAGCCGAATGTAATGCACAGTGCATACAGATCAGCATTGGTAAAACATATACTGAACATAAACATGATTTTGGTTTCGACAATGCGATAATATTGAATTTTGAAAAGAAAAAAGTGAAAGACTTTTTAAAGAGGCTTGCCATATGTTTAGCAGTCACTATGTACGCAGTGCGAAAAATAATTTTGTTTTGAAACTACAGTACATTACGACTTGCCCAAACACAGTTTGGTCAAAAGAAAAGTCTAAAAGTTTACTTACTTACAATACTTTAGAATTTTCCTTTATTTTTTAAAATATTTTTTGTATTTTTAGTAAAGTGTTGTTTTGCCTGATTTAACTGACAGAAAAGGCCAAGAATGTTGTTTTTGCGATGAATGTGTTACCAACTATTACAAATAAAATAAAAACTATTCTTGGTCGTTTTATTGGGTATAATTTTTGATCCTATTCCTATTCTGATTCCTGTGACCAATAAAACGCTGTTGAATTAGCAATATTTTGCGCGAAAAAAACACGACGAGTGCATAGTTTGCTCTTTTTGACGTTTAATTAGATTTGATTTTGTGTTTCGATATTGAGTTTTGGATTAATTAATAACAATTAATTAATTGTTGGTCTCTTTTCAACTTTTAAGCCAAAAAAGGAATATTGAGTAGGTATTCGTTATTAATGTAAGTAATACTAAAATTAAAAAAGTGAAGAAAAATTTACATTTTCATCCAAACCAAATTTGATTCTTTGTATATTACAATCTACAAGCATTCACTTATAAATATTTGGATTTTGTTAATTATTTTTTAATGTTGTAGATCGAACTGCAGATAATATATCATTTGAATAGATATGTAAGAAAGGAAGGCAGAGAGTTCTTTTACCAATTAGGCTAACAAAGCTATAGGAATACATGCCTCAGAAAAATTATGTCGGTGAGAATACCGCCAAAGCAAGCTAAGAAAAAGTCGAAGGGACAGTTCAGATATACTACAATTGTCAAAATTACCAAGAATTGGATATAACATTTGGCTCATCTGACGTTCGAGAATTCAGGGTTGCTCAAGGAGAATTTTGGGGAATCAGGACATTGCTCTTTCCAAATAGGGATCGTTCTCACGATTTTATATAAAAATATTTATGTAACTGATTAAGTTAAACTAATTTTATATTTTACTTCTAGACCTACCGTAACCAACTTTGTATCAACATAAAACATCAATTCACCAGCCCACATCAACTATTGTGGACCACAACTACTTCACTACACTACAAGAAACAACAAATAGAGAGATTTCCCAGGCACCGTAATCGTTAAGTCCGATTACGCCAGAAAGCCATTTTGGGCAGAATGTGCGAATCCTGACAAACACAGATCTATCGTCTACTGCAGGGGATTGAATTGGGTGATGTAAAGCCTTCGCAATTATTTCGTCAGCTAAAAGCTAGTGGTAGATCTACGGTAGATGACGAAGTAATCAAAACCATATGGCTCAAGCGCATTCTCGTTCGCGCTCAGAAGATCTTTGCACCAACAGCCGACTCTCTCACGGCATCAAAGCTGGCGGAACTAGCAGACAGGTTGCACGAAACGGTGACACAGTCTCACATAATGTCCCTTGCAGCCCCATCGAAGCCTAGCCTAGGCACCAGCGAAATCGCTCACAGAGCAATCGACACTTCCGGAGTCAGTCAGGCAATCGAGGTGCAACGGGTAAGTCAACGCCAGAACAGAGTTCTACACAAAGGAGCAGCGCGCAATTGTAGGACTAACTGCCCAAACTGGATCGAATACAAGGAAAAAACTAACTTCACCAACGCACATGGCGACGTGCTACGGTGAAGCGAGAAATTGTCGCAGAAATCCCATTCTTCCAATATTTTACGCAACATTTGGCAGGAGCAGAAAATTTACGAAGAGGACATATCGAAAACAGCGATTTCTACTCCTTTCGAGCTCTACGAGTTTACACGAATGACTTTTGGCCTGCGTAACGCCGGAAATACCTTCCAGCGCTTTATGCACTCTGTGGTCTGGATTAGAATTTTGCTTCGTGTATTTAGACGATTTACTGATAGCATCTAAAACAATGGTAGAGCACGAAAAGTACTTGGAGATAATTTTTTCTAGATTAAGCAACCTGGGTTGGTGATAAATATCGAGAAATGCCGTTTCGCAAAATCAAAAATCAATTTCCTCGGACATGAGGTTTTACGAGAAGGAATAAAGCTGATTACAATGCGGGCCGAGGAAATAGTGATAATCTCACTACCTAAAACAATAAATCACCTATGCCGATTCTTGGGGATTATCAATTTCTATCGGATGTTTATCCCCAACACCAGCCGAAACCAGTCGATTCTGAACGACTACCTCAAAGGCAGCAACAAAAACGACACCAGAGTGGTCGAGTGGTCCGAAGCAGCAAAGGAAGCATTCAACCTGGCGAAAACCCAATTAAGCGAAACAACTATTTTGGTTCATCCATCACCAGCACCTAGGTTAGCGTTAATAGACGGCGCATCCGACACTGCAATCGGAGCGGTGATCCAGCAGTGGGGCCAGGCCGCAAATGTCGGATGGCAGCCCTTGCAATTTGTTTCAGCGCAATTGACGCCAGCGCAGCAACGTTACAGCGCATGTGATATGGCGCTATTGGCCGCGTACGTATCAGTGTAGTGGTTCAAGCACTTAATAGAGGATCGCGTCTTTACTATACCCAGCAAGATTTTTGCGATAACTTTTTTTTTGCGACATGCCTCGCGAAAACATAAATGCGATATGCTGTTCGCAATGCGTTTTATAAATAACCTCATTGCGACAGATATTCAGAAAATGTACTCAATGCGATTGATATTTATCGCTTTGCGAAATGAAGAAATGACGATAAAAGCAAAACTTCTGTGGAATCATTTTTACGATATGTCAACCGAACTCATAAATGCGAAATGCTTTCCGCAATGAGTTTTAAAAATTAACGCACTGCGACGTGGTTTCAGAAGTTGTACTCAATGCGATTAAAATTGATCGCTTTGCGATAATTGAGATGAAAATAAACGGGAAAATAAAATGCAATGAAAGCGGAATTGTTGATGATATTGATGTGAAGGATAATAATTATTACAACAGTAATTCAGTGCATTTGCCGCCCCGGTGGCACAGTGGTTAGCATACTTGCTTTACGCTCCGGAGGTCCCGGGTTCGATTCCCGGCGGGTGATGAAAAAATCACGGCTGGTTTAAGGGTAGGATCAATGAATGAATCACTCATTATCCATAATCAAAATGATTACGAAACTTCAAAAAATGAAGCGGCCAAATCCCTCTATGGGATGTAGCGCCAGCGAAAAAAAAAAAAATTCAGTGCAATTTGGTATTTTGTGCAGTGTGCTGTGCATTAAAAGTGATTTTAATTAATTATTTCTAGTTTTGTGTAATAAATTTAGAAAAAACTGTATTTCTGGCTGACGCGACGTGTAAGTATTTATTCAAATTATTTCTTATGACCATACCTTTCTTTGTATGTATACATGTGCAAGACCATACCTTTCTTTGTATGTATACATTTTATTAAAACGATTTTAAGTGAAGAATAAGAATAAGTACTATTAGTAACACTCCAGTGGTAAACGCGACTTTGGACAATTTCCCTAATCATACTATGGCGGATTTTAAAAATATTTGGGGATGCTCGAGAAAAACGTTCCGGAGACGTTATCATGATAACGATGCTAATTTGACTACGGGATTATCTACTTCTACAATGGATACTACCGATTATGATTTATGAGAGAAATCAAGAGGAGAATGATGTCATGATAACGTTTCTAATGTTTACGAAATGCGAGAGGGATCAGGAGAAGTATGCGCATCAATTCAAACAGGATCTCAAATACTATGTACAGACTCAGAATCATTGTCACAGTCAAACCGTACAAGTTTTGAAGATGATTTGAAAAAATAGGCATGTGAGTGTAATATCACTTTAAAAGCATTAAATGAATTAACAAAACTATTGCGTAAGCATACGATTTATAACTTACCAAAAGATGCAAGGAAGCTGTTAGGGACACCGAAAAGTATTGATAAGATAGTGGTTGGATCTGGTTTCTATTGCCATTTTGGAGTCAAAAATCACGTCGAGCGATATCTTCTAAATTTATATGAATCTCATGCTATATTTACTTCAAAAATATATTTAGATATCAATGTTGATGGGCTTCCAATTAGTAAAAGTTCAAATAGCTCGTTTTGGCCAATTCAAGGATTATTGAGGAATGACAAAACTAGACTTCCTCCTTTTGTTATAGGGGTTTACCATGGCAACGAGAAACCAGATAATTGTGATGATTTTTTAAGAAATTTAATTAGTGAACTAAATAGTCTCATTACAACCGATTTAACGATAAAGAGTAAAAAAATAGCCCTGTATATTGGAGCTTTCATATGCGACACTCCAGTGCGAAGCTTCATTAAAGGAACAAAAGCACATAGTGGTTACTTCGGATGTGGAGACTGTGTACAAGAAGGGGAATTTCACAAAAAAATTACATGTTAACTTACTCGACATTATATGTTAACTTACTCGACAGGTGGTATAGTTAAACAATTTTTAATATCCTTCTTTTAATTATTACAGATAAAACAATTATCGTTTTACCACCTTTCCGAAGAAAAATCAGCTTTAAGAAAACTTTTGCAAGAAATCGCCAGTGACATAGTTTTCCTTAACATTTCGTGGAAGGGTACCGTGGGTAAAACTAGTTTTGTTAAGTTAACCGATTTAAATAACGTGTCCATCAAAACGATTAAAAAAACATTTAAAAGTTATTCATCTGCAACTTTTGAAAGTTCAGCTAAGGCTTGGATTCGACATGCACAAGAGCGAAACAATCGCCGTCGAGAAAAAGACAAAGCAAATGTTTAGGACATTAATTTTATCGTTTACCATTTCTGTAAGAAAACATTTAATTAAACTCATGAATTGAAACTAAACTAAATAAAATGTTTTTTATTTTAAATGGCAAAAATAATTTATATACATCCAATATATATATATATATATATATATATATATATATATATATATATATATATAATATAGGTACCGGGTGTTTCTTTTAAACTGAGACGATCAAATATCTCGAAAAATAGCCACTTTACGGAAAAAATGTCCATAATCAAAATTTAATCATACCGCGGGGGAAATACATTAGTGCAAAAAAATAGTCCCCCACCCCCCGCTTTGTAGGTGGGGCGGGGGTAACTTTTAAACTAAGATAGGAAGCCATATTTTTTATTGCAGATACGGATTCTACGACTAAAAGTACGTATGATTTGAATGAAATATTTTGTTCGGTTCATGATAGATGGCGTTGTAATCGACGAAATTCAATTTTTTCAATTTCTTCTTCTTAAAACACACGCATTCGATTCTGCAATACGTTTGAAATAAAACACATCACGTTTTCATTGGAAATACTCGAAATTCGTCATCAAAACAATTTATTAATGTAAATGGCAGGTGAATAAAATAATTTTAGCTTAAAATAAGTGTTCAAAATGATGGCCTGCGACTTCAATGCACTTATTAATACGCATTTCCAATGATTGTACACAACTGAGAAGTGTGTTTGGTTGAATTTCAGCACACGCATTTCTGATTCGCTCAATCATGTTCTCACGTGTTGTTGGTTCTTGTTTGTAAACTTTGTCTTTGAGATAGCCCCACAAAAAGAAATCTGGCGGGCCAATTTATCGGACCAGCTCTACCGATCCAGCGACCATTGAAATCACGATCAAGTACCTCACGTGCTACCAACGAATAGTGTGCAGGACAACCATCATGTTGAAACCACATGTTCCGTCTCAATTCTAAGTTCAAATTTTCAAGTAATATTGGCAGTTCATTTTCCAAAAAGTTTCGGTACATTTGACCATTCAAGTTGCCTTCAATAATGTGGGGGCCGATGAGTTGGTTGCCAATTATTCCACACCACACGTTGACAGTCCAAGGGCGCTGATGTTCAACTTGGCGAAGCCAGTGTGGATTTTCAACACTCCAATAATGCATTTTGTGTCGATTAACCGTTCCATGGTTTGAAAAAGACGATTCGTCAGAGAACATTACGCAACGAAAAAAATTGGGGTTTGGTTGTATTTGTTCACGTGCCCATTGACAAAAAGTTACCCGATTTTGGAAATCAGCGCCATGAAGATCTTGGTGTAAAGACACATGATATGGATGATAATTGTGCCGTTTTCAAATTCTCCAAACACTGGTGAGGGACAATCCGGAATCGCGAACTATTTCTCGTGTACTAACATGAGGATTATGAGTCGCTGCAGCCAATACAGCAATTTCATTATTTTCTCCAGTGACTGTTGCCCTACGGGTCCTCTTTTTCGGTTGAACATTTCCATCAGCAATAAATTGTTTGATAGTACGGCCAAATGAAGCACGTGAACGAATCCTATCCGGAAAACGTTGAGCGTAAATAGCAATAGCATTTTCAAGATTTCTGCCAGCTTCTCCATAAACCAGAACCATTTCAATTTTCTCTGGCACAGTTAAACGGTCCATTCTAAAGTATTTTATCGTTTATTTTGCAATTACGAAAAACATGAAGATAAGAAATAACACAAACGTTAAATGTGATTTACAAAACTGAATAAATTGTTTTGATGACGAATTTCGAGTATTTCCAATGAAAACGTGATGTTTTTTATTTCAAGCGTATTGCAGAATCGAATGCGTGTGTTCTAAGAAGAAGAAATTGAAAAAATTGAATTTCGTCGATTACAACGCCATCTATCATGAACCGAACAAAATATTTCATTCAAATCATACGTACTTTTAGTCGTAGAATCCGTATCTGCAATAAAAAATATGGCTTCCTATCTTAGTTTAAAAGTTTCCCCCGCCCCACCTACAAAGCGGGGGGTGGGGGACTATTTTTTTGCACTAATGTATTTCCCCCGCGGTATGATTAAATTTTGATTATGGACATTTTTTCCGTAGAGTGGCTATTTTTCGAGATATTTGATCGTCTCAGCTTAAAAGAAACACCCGGTATATATGTATATATATATATATGATATATATATATATATATATATATATATATATATATCAGTGGCGGCGCTTGGTATTTCTGCCGACGGAAGCATTTAAATAAATGGACGTAGATTCATCCTTAATTATTTTAAATGTCCGTAAATTAATCGAATAATACCGGGGTCCTATTCAAAATGCCTTTAAGTTTTTTAAAAACACCACCCTTTGAAAATTATAAATACATGTTCATTTTACAAAAGGCATATACTAAATTTACTAAGGTTACAAATTTACAATATGATATAGCTATCTTCCATTTTCATTATTTTTGAATTAGTAACACAGAGGAGGAGATCACTCATAATTTCACTTATGTTCGTTCAAATCGCGTTTTCCAATTCACTCACATTTCGTGGATTATCAACGTATCTTTTAAATAGCCCATAGAAAAAAGTCAAAGGGGTTTAAATTCGGTGAATACGGCGGCCATTGAAAACCTACATTAAAACAATCAGCAAAGCAATTCGACATGACTCTGCTATCAAAAAAATCATGCAGGTTCGGCATTCCTATTAGTGTTGGAATAAAGTGTTCATCAAGCTGATCCAAATAACTTGCTGAACACGGAAAAAAATAAACTGGTCCTCAGCTGAGAAAACGGACTTTTAAGGTCGCTGCACGAGTATGGATATAAATCCGTACAATCTGAATCCGAACGAAGTTAGTAACTTAATTAACCTTAGGCTAAATAAATTCCCGTAAATTCGTCTATTTTACTTATCAACTTCTCTTTGCTTTTAGTTTCAATAATAATAAATATACATATGACAATTTCAATAATAACAAAATGACAAATTTTTTTAAAAATAGAAAAGTCATAAATAAGCAAACAAACAAAAAATTGGGGAAAAAATAGCTCGTAATACATATTTTTTGGTATGGTTATGTTGGTTTTCTGCGGATATTTTGCTTAATGTTGAAATAATTTTAACTCGAGAGGAGAAATAGGGGAATATTTTTTTCGGTCACGTGACAATATTTAGGTAATTTCATTGGATGAATGACCGGATTCAGATTGTACGGATTTATATCCGTACTCGTGCAGCGACCTTTAATTCAAGAAAATGTACATTGTCTTGATTTAAAAGCTAATTTTCTTATTTCTATCGAATTTTTCTTCATGTAAGAATTGTGTTTCTTGAAATGAAGAAAAAATCGAAAGAAATAAGAAAATTAGCTTTTAAATCAAGAAAAAGTACATTTTCTTGAATTAAAAGTCCGTTTTCTTAGCTGAGGACCAGTTTATTTTTTTCCGTGAAGTAACATTGCCTCGTACAACAACCATTACAATACCTTTAGCCAATAAAGCACACCAAACAGTTACATTTTAAGGGTGTAATGGCGATTCATTGAGTTCTCTCTACTCCAATATTTTTGATTTTGTTTGCTCACGTGACCTATGAGGTGTGCTTCATCAATAAACCAGACATCCCTCAACATGTAATCTCCATTTAGGTGTTTCAAAACGTTTTGGTCAAAAGCAAGACGATTCACCTTAACTCTTTATGTAAGCTTTTGAAGTTGAGTGTGCTTCATTAATAAACCAGATAGCCCTCAAGATGTAATCTCGGTATATGTTAAATTTTTTAACTAATCTAAATGTGGTAGATCTATTAGGAGATACTTGTTGAAATTGTGTTTACCCGCTTATTTCGTTAATTGAGTTTTTTCTCTCATAAATTCCATTACAATGAAGATTTTTTATGCGTTTGAAAATCTCAGTTTGTAATGCTGTTCGTTTAATTTGAATGAATTTACAGTATTGATTGTTGTTAACTTAATAAGAGAAACCATCTTTCATAAATAAAAAATAATAATTAATTTAAAATTGAATCGCGTTTTGAATAGGTCACCCTGCTTTTATTTAAAAAAATTGTTTTTTAATTATATTTGGTTTACATATTACAATATGCAGAGGTAGGCCTAGCTATTTTTTACAATTCCACTAATTATAACAATTATAACTTTTAAAAACAGCGAAAAACCCGAATAAAAAACAAAATAATCGTTTCTTTTAGTAGATTATTTTCCTTGGTAAAAGGATAGTACAACAACAACATTTATTTTATTCGTAGAGTAAAATACGTGAAGTCGGCTCATTGAAGATTATTTTATGAAAAAAAAATCTGTATTTAATTTAGAAAATGATAAAACTGATGGAATTTAACAAATTTTACGATTCTATGAAATGTATTGATGCTTATTATACTTGAGTTATTAATTATTTATGTAAAATATGTTATAGATTTTTTATGCTAATGTTGTAATTGTAAATTGTAATGAATTATATTTACAAAGTTAACCAAAAATCTTTACGGAAGCAGTGCTTCCGTTGCTTACTATGACGCGCCGCTACTGATATATATATATATATATATATATATATATATATATATATATATATATATATATATATATATATATATATATATATATATATCCCAGAATATCGCTAGAATATCTGTCATGTCAGATATCGACTCACCGTTTAAAATTCGCAAATGTCGCACGAATAACTTTGACCACACGCATGGTATATCGCATATGATTCTCAAATGTTGTCGCCAGAATTACTATACGGGCATGTACAGATCATCCTCCAGTACTACGAAAGTTTCGCGATATACTCTTAATAATTGTCCGATTATCTCAAAGGAACACTTAAAATCAACTCATTTAATTCTGTGAGTGTAGTTTGAGTTATTCTTCCGACAACATTTGAGAATTATATGCGATTTACTCATGAGTAATCAGCGTGTACCCTCACGACATTCCTGGCGATATACATATATGAGTTTATAATAAATGCGGCGTTTAGAAAACTTTTGATAACATTTAGGACATCCGCGTTTTTAATAAGAAAATATTTGTGCCGGCAGAATTCCTCGCCACAAGTAAATTTGTGGATAACAGCGACCACGTTAAACACAGGATAATCGAGCAAACTACTGAAATTAATCCTTAGGGCTCTAATTTTAGAAATTGAGCCACAAAAAGTCACCGGAGACTTTTTAGTAAAATACATCAAATTTTATTCCACATAAATTTTAATTAAAATTACAAACTACATAATAGCGGTTTACAATGCTTGAGATCACTATAAAAGGGGAATGCCTGATCTGATAGGTCAAATGTCAGTGTGGACTCTGATATATATTTGACCTAGACTGCGTGTCCACCACACTAGCTTTGGCGACTTGGGAGGTATTCGTCTGGAACTCACATTCATCAGGCACATCTCAGCTAAGACCCTGCGCTTCATATCGTACTTCTCATACCATCGCCAAATACTTAATCGTTTGCAAACAATCACTGTACTCTCATTACATGATGCTAATAATAAAGAAATTTATTTTAACAAACCCATACATCGTGCCATTTCTCGCATTTCTTATAACCGTTATCACGGAAAACACCTACGGCCGTGTAGAAGACACAGCCTACCCCGAATTTTTTTAAATAAATAAAAAAAAATAAAATAAAAAATTATCACATAATATGAAGTCAATACAGTGACACTTTGTCCTACGTATAATACTCTGATGTGAGACCGAAGATATACGTTTTCGTTAACATAAATTATGATAATCTATAAAAAAAAAATTGATCTTGTGAGCTAGAAACTGTGTATGTAATATATAAAACAACAATAATGATGAAATAAGAATAATAATATGTAGCAATAAATAATACAAAATAATATTATAACAATAATATGTACCTATCTATGCGCGAATGTCAAATTTAAAATAATAAACAAAACCGTATATGTACGAGTAAATGCATGCATTATAAATAATTTTGTGAATACAATTCATGTAATATACAATATAAATATATATTTAATTTAAATTTATAATTTATTTATCTTTATTGTTGTATATGTACACATTATTATTATATTTTACGAAACTAAACATTGTATTTCAGTGACTTTTTGTTTTATTTTAATAAATAAAATATAAATTTGTGTATTTAAATATCGGAATTAATTTTTCATTTTGTTTAAATACATTATATAGTACTCGTGCATTATACGCTATACGGTAATTTATACTCCTATATTAATTATAAAAATAAAATTTTAGCATTAATGATTATAATTTAATAAAAAATAATAATAATTATGATTTATATTTAAATTTATGGAGGACAATATAATATTATTCTTCATCTAATTCTTAATGATAAGAGTATAGTAGCATATGATGTCAGAAATTATATTTTATTCATAGGTAGTATGTACCTAAGATGTTTATCTTGTGGTATAACGATAAATAATAATATTTATGGTCTAGAAAGATAACCATTTTTTATTTAACAAAATACAAAATATTGATTTTACTTATTTAATTTCAACGCAACACATGCTTTGTGATTACTGATGTCGATCAATAAAATGGTTAGATAGCGCTGGTAATATTTTAAGCAATCAATTATCATAGTGAGGTTAATTTATGGAATTGTTATTAGAAAATTTATTGACGGAATTAACAGTTTGTCTAAAGTAATTATTGTGATAGTGTTTCGCTATTGTGGTAAATAACGGATACGAAACAACAGTTTAGGATTTCTGGATACGTGCTACGGTTTTAAGTTCAACCAAAATGTCACAAAATGCTAATTTGCACCGTTTAGTGATAAGTTTGGTGATATACACCGATCGCCACAGAAAACGGGCATACTAACATTTTTTTTTATGCAAATATCTTTTGAACCGCACTAGCTAGAAATATGAAAATAAAAACCCAAATTCAAGGCCATTCAAAACAAACTTAAACAATAGTATACTTTGTCTAATCATGTGGCTAAGTTTTTTTTACTTATCCCACAACATGTTTTATATCTCAGTTTTAAAATATAATCACGGCTTGAATTGCACTAGCTGGAAACATGAAACCAAATTCAAATTCATTCCAAACAATCTTAGAAAATATTACCATAACATACTTTGTCTACTCATGTGGCTGTGGTTTTTTTTTACTTATCCCACAATATGATTTTTAACTCAATTTTCAAATGCGAAAACCTCTTAAATTGCACTAACTGGGTACAAGGAACAAAAACCAAATTCAAGGTCATTCAAAACAATCTTAGAAAATGTAGAATGCCATGGAAAATTTGAATATACATATAATAGGCAAAATCGAAAATTTGTAAAATTGTTTTTGCGATATTCATTCGTTTTATTGTCGAGTTTACATTTTGCCGCGTCAGTGTCTTAAATTTTTATTATTTCGCTAAAATCAGAAAGTGAAGCTGCAATAGTGGAATTGTCGGAAGATAGGAGAAGCCAACGCTTATATCGCTAATAAGTTTCGGATTTCCCGTAGTACCGTACAATGTGTTTCATGGCGATTTTTCGAGACAGGGTTTCTGGCGACCCGGTACGGGCAAACAAAGAGTAACAAACGTTCGAAATCGTCATGCAACCGCTGTTGAGACCTACAATGAATGGTTACACGTGCGTATATAAATGTAAGCGAAAGAACACTACGGCGAAGGTTGGGAGAAGCAGATCTTCATGCACGAATGCCAGCCAAGCGTCCAGAACTTCTGCTACAACTTAGGCTTGCTCGGCTACATTTGCCAAGGAACATGATTGGATCTAAGTCTTATTCACCGATGAATCGAAATTTTGTTTACGGTCCCACCCCTGATGGGCGAGGACGGGGATGGCGACGACCCTTTAGCGAAATAAACCTTTAGCGAAATGGTTCGAGGCGGATCAGTCATGGTATGGGCGGGAATTCGATGGAAGCACGTACCTAGTTGTACCTGGTTCTAACCGGATCTATAATGGCCGTTTGCTGTATTAGCGAATATGTTATTCTCTACGCACAATTTCTAGGCGATAATTTCATGCTAATGCACGATAACGTGCAAGGCCTCGTATTGCATGAGTGGTGAATGAGTATTTGGTAGAGGTAATAATTTCGACGATGACGTGGCCCGCAAGGAGTCCCGGTTTGAATTGTATAGAACATGGTGGGACATTCTTGGTAGAAGAATTCGGTTTCGTATTTCAGCTCCGAAAACGATGAAACAACCCCGAAGTGCGCTTTCAGAGGATTGGGAAAATATCTCACAATACGATATCCAACAGATTATCAGAAGTATGGGACGGAGGATAGCGGGTATTCAAGCTCGGGATGGCAATACATGTTGCTAATCATTTTTTATTGGTTAATTATGATTGCTGTTGTGTTAATATTTGGGAAAAATTTACATAATATTTTTAAAATTTGTCAATGTTTGATTTTTGTTTGAGAATTCGATAAACCTCGACCATATGTTTAGAAAGAGTAGGCCTTACCCATATGTTCCAAGTTTGTTTTCAATGACCTTGAATTTGGTTTTTGTTTCATTTTTCCAGGGTAGTGCTGTTCAAGTGGAATTCACATTTGAAAATTTAGTTAAAAATCATGTCATGTGTTAAGTTAGAAAACACAGCCGCTATGCTGTGGTAATACTTTCTAAGATTATTTTGAATGGCCTTGAATGAATTTGCAAATGGCGAAAGAGTAGCATCATAAATTTTGTTGATGAAGTTAAAAATTAAATTAAAATATTAATAAGTAAATATAGTGCTTCATAGTGATTATAAAAGAAATACTAAGTGATTCCTTAAACAATTTAGTTAAAGTTTCATAAATTAATAATAATAACAAATATAAAAACAGTGAATCATTAAACTGCAAGATACATAACCTAAAAACCAACTAAAAGACAATTATTGTCATTGCAAAATTATTATAAAGTGCCCCTTGCTGTGCAATTAATTAATTGTTTTATTGCCATAAAAGGTAGTAGTACTATAAATACAGTATATAATCTGCAGTATAAAACTCGCAAATACTTAACTTACTTAAAAATGGATTTAAATAACCTTTTATCCAAATCGAACCCCACAAACTCCGTTCTAATGTCAGCAATAGCAAAATTTATGGAATCAAACAACTCTAAACACGAAGAGCTAGAAAAGTGTTCCAATGACATCAACAACAAATTGAAATCAGCTGTTGCAGAAACTAAACAAGAAATTGGAATAACCAAACAAAGAGTTTGCCAGCTGGAAGTGGGAATGACAAAAACAAACAGTGTAGTGGAGCCCCTCACTATTGAACTTAATTCCATAAAGCAGAAAAAATAGAGAATGATATTTTAGTTTCTGGAATCCCTAACAACGTCACTGACAAAACGGAAATAATAAAAAAGCTAAGTGAAACATTCTTGTTTGAAATGGAAAATGTAAAGTCAAGCTTTATGAAAACAATATTGTTCAAGCGAAGTAGCAGTGGATATATTCAGAGCCCTCTGTATATATAAGAGCCCTAACGATGCCGCCATTTTTTAAACATGCTTTCTATAAAAGGTATAGATTTTGTGATGTTCCATGTAAGCCGGTGTAAAAATGACTTTTCTAAATTTACATTTTTTGAATGAAAACTCGTTATTTTCGGCAATTTTATTTCACCCATTTGTAGGTGAATAATCATATTTAGACATATACGAAAACCAAACTCGGAATCTATCAATTAATCCGTAAAATACGAATTAAATTTCCCTAATTTTATTCACAACTACATGCAAAACTATCATACAAAAGCTTTTTAAACGAGAAAAATAAACAACTCATATAATATTTAATATATTGGATATCTATTAGAACGACAAGGATGTCTATTGTTCTTATTTATTCTATTTTTACACGTGTTTTTATTTTTATTTTAACGTGTTGTCGCCTTTTTGTTTTCTATATGTAGATCAGACAAAGATATCTATACCTTTTTTGTTTTATATTTTCGTGTTTGCCCGTTTTTACTTTAAACTGTTCTTTGTCATTTTTAATGATTTTATATTGAAAAGACAAAGACAATCTAAATATTGCTTTTATTTTTTTATTTACGAACTTTTACTTTTACGCTTTCTTTGTTTTTTTGTTAATTTTATATTGAAAAGACAAGGATGATGCTATTTGTTTACATTTTTTTTATATAAGGATTTAATGGTTTGTATGTAGTTGTTGAAAATGGAAAGGTTTTCTTTTTCAATTTATTTGAAAATGTAGACATATTTTCTTCTACGATTTTAAAACCATATCTACGAAACATATTAAACATGCAAATTAACAAAAGTGTTATTACATTTAATTGAATTTTCATTAATAAACTTAAAAATCAAAACTAACAATTTTACATTGGTTCTTATGGGAAACAGAAAAATGTTCACCTCATATAGAAAGCTTCTATTTCTACCTTACGGCTATGATATATGTAAGATGGCTATGATATATTAATCAAATAGTTGTGACGTTCAACGATAAATTAATTAAGGAAAGTGTAATGTCAAAAGTGAGAAGCAACGGGCCGTTGTATGTTAAGCAGCTTTTTCCAAATTTCGGAAAATCATCTGCAGTGATAAGTATTCGGGAAAGATTAACATCCTTGTGCTTAGAAATTATGACAAAACTGTTAGATTTAAAGAAAAAAAAAGAAAATTATTTATTGTTGGTTTCGTCATAATAACATTTATGTGAAAATTAATGCCGTTGAAACTGAGAAACCAATAATTGTCCGTTCGCTTAGTGATACAGTTAACTTTGACCAGTAAAAGATTAGCACAATTTTTTTTCAATTATTTTCTTTTGTTGTTTTTTTATTGGTTTTTGTGTTGGATCTGTTAAAAATTAAATTAACCTTGACTGGTACTATACTTCACAAGTTCATTATTATTTTTACCTACTACATAATCACATTGAATAAATTTTTTGTTTTTTTTTATGACCTCTTATTAATTAAAAACAACATAATGTCAAATCTTTTTTTTTAATTTCATTCAACAAGAAACGAAATTTAATAAATTTTTGTATATTAATAATATTTAGTTTAAAATTAAAAGGTATGGAAAACAATAGTAACGAAAACAAATACTAGCTGACGCTAAATAGATTTAATCGCGAAACAAGTCACATTCTGTCATTAAATATATTTTAAATTAACATTAATCGCTTGAAGAATAAAACTGATAGGCTCGAGTATCTACTGCATTCTCTACGGCAACAAATTGACGTTGTTGTTCTAAGTGAAACATTTTTATTCCAGTCAGAAAGTCATCTTTTCAATCTTCCTAATTGCTACGTATTTCATAATACTAGAGAAAGTAGAGGGTGGTATATCGATTTTTGTGCATACTACCATGGAATTTCAATTGGTCCATAAGGAAATAACACTAGAAAACGAATTTATTATTATTTATTCGAAATCATTAAACTTAACATTAATTTGTGTGTACAAACCACCTCACACCTCCGTTAGTGAGTTTTTAATCATCTTAGATAGAATAACATCAAAATACAAAAATGTGATAATTGTTGGGGACTGTAACTTAAATTTATTGAATGAGACAGATTCTCAAATATGTAACTATAAATCTGTATTGCAACTAGATGGACTCAATAGCAATTTATCTAAATTATATGCCACTCGTATCCAGAGTAATCCTGTACGGTTATTGACCATCTTATATCTAGTTTTAAAACCACATTTCATATCCTTTATGGTGACGTAGACCTTAGTGATCATCGGTATATGTTAATAAAATACGTCTTATAAAAAAAAAACAGTTAATTTAACCTACACTAAAATGACGGTTGGCCATGATAAGATAATGAAATACTTTTTAAACAATGCAAATCTACCAAGCGGCGACTTTGAATCATTTTATGAAAGCATAGTATACTCTATTAGAAATTCGATTAAATTGTCAACTGTGAATATAAAAACTAATCCCTATAAAAAACCGTGGTTTAATGAAGAACTAAAAAAACTTGCAAAGGCTAGGAATACATTTTATAAGTTACATAAAAAATATCAAAATAATAATTTTTTCTTAATTTCTTTAAAGAAATCACAGGCCGCTTTTCATTCCCGTGTTGTATTGTATAAAAAAAGTATTATACTCAAAAATTTAATGAAAACATGAAATACCCGAAATATATGTGGAGGCTAATCAACCAAATCCTTACAAATGTATACTATATGAAACCCGAAAAAATTGAACTAAAAATTCACAATAATTTTACTACCGATGCATTGACTGTGGCTAACCAATTTATGGAATTCTTCAGTAACGTAAGTTCCAATATTATTGGAAGTTATCTTTATTTATTAATTTTTTTATTTTATTTATTTATTCACATACAAATTTGGTATAGGTGAACACTCTATCTTGAGCATGAGCTCATTACGATAAAATGTACACCAATAAGCGGCCAACGCCATTACTAGTTTACGTGTTTAATGCTTATAGCTCCAAAAGGTACATTCCTGCATTTAGATAATGTTCTTCCAGAAATATTGTTTCCTTGTCATCTTCTTAGTATGTAGGTATTGTTATTTTATTTTCCAATTATTTTTGGGTCCCGTGGTTGAAGCATGTAGTGGTTTCGCTTTTGTTACATGGAACAATTAAAATTTAGGAATAATATGATAGAATTAATTTAAAAAAAAAAAAAAAAAAAAAAAAAAAAAATTCCTGAGCCCACTCTGAGCCCACCCAAGATTTAACATATACTTCACAGGCTCTATCTCAAACGTATGAAGAAGACAAACACAAATACCTCAATGGGATATGATTACATAAATGCAAGACATATAAAAAACTTAAAATCCATAATTATCCCGCTACTAACAAATGCAATAAATAAATGGATAGTTGAAAATCACTTCTCGTTATTCATGAAAATAGCGAGAATAACTCCTATATTCAAAAATGGTGATAGATGTTTACTAGAAAATTATAGACCAATCTCAGTTGTACCAGTTTTCAGTAAAATATTCGAGCGAGTCATCCATAAGAATCAGTTTGGATTTTGTAGGGCAAAAAGTACCGTATCAGCGACCCTGAATTTAATAGAAAACTTATATGAAAACATAGAGAAGCAAGACATTACAGCATGTATGTTCTTAATGTATGTTCTTAGATTTAATGAAGGCGTTTGACTGTGTAGACCACCAAATATTGTTACAGAAACTGTCATTTTATGGATTCCATTCCAATGTTGTCAGTCTAATTAAAAGTTATCTCTCTGATAGATTCCAAATTGTAAAGATATCGCATACTTCATCCAAGAAACTTAGCTTAAATTGTGGTATTCCGCAAGGCTCTATTTTGGATCCCATTCTTTTTTTGATTTATATTAATAACATATTTAAGTTAAAATTAAAAGGTAAAATTCAGCTGTTTGCGGATGACATAGCTATTGTTTATGGGTGTGCAAATAGTACGGAGCTCAAACGACAAATGAAGTCTGACTTACAGGCAATCTCATGTTGGCTGTACAACAGTAAATTGAAACTGAACTGTAAAAAGTCTAGTTTGATTGTTTTTTTTTTTCTAAAAAGAACACCACCAGATTATTTGATGAAATAAATGAACAAAGCTTATGCATAAAACGTACACAAGATGCTACATATCTAGGCCTCAAGATAAATGCAAAATTAATCTGGACCAACCATATAAACTCAATTAGAAAGAAAATTTTACCATTTATTGGAGCTTTAAGGAGGACTGCTCAGTACGTTCCACGTGAATTATCAAAGCAACCTTGATTATACAAGCCATAATCTAAAAAACGAAGCTTTTTTAAGGGAATTAGAAACGACGAAAAAATCAAAATTTCCATAGTAAAACACATAAAACATATGGGAAATCACTTTTTCTCTTAAGACAAATTTGTCAATGAAAACGTTACAAATTCTTAATTATGATTTCTGAAATATTTTCATAAATGTTTGAATTTCAACATATATAAATGTCGTTTAAGCAAATCGTGTTCATTTTCTTGTAATAATTGATTTATTTAAACCAAAATATAAAAAAAAGTTCATAACAACAGCATTCTGGTCAAATAAAAAAGAAAAGCTATTACTACAAATTGTGTGCATTAAGTCAATATACATTACATAGATGGCAGTGATGGCAGTACAAATTATGAAAAATCGTACCAAAAATTGCCACCTGGGGAAATTTCAAGTTCAAAAATTGTAGGAAAAGCCAAACAAATTCTCAAAATATTAAGAACGTGTCATAATTTTGTGATTAAACAATTTTTTTCGTATTTTGCTGTATAAATCTGAGACATCTAACGTACACTAGTAAAACTAAATATAAATGTAGCAAGTATTATTTTAATTCGTCAGAGCCAACTTTGATGTATTTTTCAAAATGAAAGTTCGTAAAATATATTTTAGAAATAATTTAATTTTAATATTTCTGCAATTAATATTTACTTAATACCAATAAACCCTTCCTGGATATTGCTGCTAAAGGTATGTAGAACCCTTTTGTATAAAACTTTTGTGACATTTTTGCTTTTTTCAATGAAAAACTTGAAGCTAAAAAACACCGTTTTTACTATGGATTCCTATGGAAATCAGTGAAAAGTTATACCACTAAAAAAGCTTCGAAAAAATACGTCATAATGATTATGGCTCTATACTCTAGAAGGCTCTGGAATTATCCCTCAACTTATATTTTGGCTATATCCATTCTCACTTAATTTATTTAGCACAGGTTTGGGGTTCAGCGAGTTTATATTTAATAAATGATCTACAAATATTGCAAAATAAATCATTAAAAGCAGTAAGAAGCTTGCCCCCCCCCCCCCCCCCCCCTTACATCTTCAAAATCTTTATATAGCAACAAAATTTTACCGATCATTAAACTTATATAATTTGAATATATAATGACTATACACAAAATAAAATCTGGTGTTCTGATACATATGTAATGTTGATTTAAGAACTAACCAACAATTAACTGAAAGAGTTACGAGAAACTCCCAAAATTACCGTCTACCTAACTATAAATTATCGGTTACACAAAACAGTATATTTTATAAAGGAATTGACTTGTTTAACCAATTAAACGAATCCGAAAAATGCCTACCGGTTGTATTTTTCAAATCATTAATAAAAGGTCGACTTTACAATAAGTATATAGAAGAATATGATTTGTTCCACAATTGATTTATAGTTTGGGAATTAACATTAGTATGATAAGATCGAAGTTGTTTTCGAATCAATTGTTTCCAGTATACATACATACAATTATAATAATTTAGTTAATGTTTATTTGAGTTTATATATTTTTATAATTATTGATAGCTTTCTCGTTAATTTTCTGTTTTCCAAATAATGGGGCCGATTCAATGCAACTCTTCTATTTTTCTTTTCTTCTATTCTTCTAGTATTTCAAGGAAAACTCGATATAATTTTCAAAAAATCCACAAAAATGTTTAGATTGTTTGAAAGTCGTATCTAGTTCTCGTAGAAATAATAGCAGAATAGAAGAAAAGACAAATAGAAGATTAACATTGAATCGGGCCCAATGTTTACATTGTAATCTAAATTTTCCTGTGTAGAAAATAAAATTCTTTTTGAAAAATAAAAAAAAAATTTGGTTTTTGTTTCATATTTCTAGCTAGTGCGGTTCAAAAGATATTCGCATCAACACACAATTGTTTTAGTGGCCCATTTTCTGTGCCGGTGAGTGTATTATCTAGTGTTTTATTAGCAAAATAGTTTAGATACAATTATTTGGTCTGATTCTGAATAAACATTTCGGATAAGAAATCGTTGAATTTTTGCAAATTTGGTATTGTTTAGTTTTCATATATGGTCAATTCATTTCGGAAATAATTATAATTAGCCAAACACCACAAATGACCGTTTCGGGAATTCGGCAATTTTGTTGAGAATTGATCGTTATGAAAACAAATCGCCTGATCACTTCCTTTTGACACAAAACAGCGTAATCGGCTAAGCCATTTCAGGGAAACCTTCATCTCTCTCGATAGTGGTTGTTATCTGGTCAACAATTAATTTACTTTATGCGATCAAGTAAGGAGTTCTGGACTACAGAAACACACCTCTTGGCGTGATGCGGTTGTGATCCAACCCATCCTGGCATGCTAATATGGGACTATTTATCATCAAACGGCCTTTATATTAATTCTATTGATATTGTTCCTGGTTTTACGATTCTGAACTGGTTCAATATCCTTTGTTTATTTTGTAAATAGTTTATTTAACCCTTTTGAGCGCCCTATACAATATATTTTACATCAACTTTTAATGCTTATTTGAGACCTCAGATATATCTGTTCCAGATACTGCACTCATTCAAAGCATACAGTTCACTCGCAAATGTGAAATTCAATGGAGACGAAAAGAGTTTCAGCCAATAGTTATTCCATTTGATGCGATTCCAAATAAGGCAAACGAAGTTTTTACTCCGCTAATCTATTTTATGAGGTATATACCAAATAACATATTTGAAAAATATGCATTTCATACTAACCAGTATGCAAACGATGTGACTTGACTGAAATCAAACAACTTTTTGTGTTACATATCCTAATGAGTTGTATGAAATTTCCACGTTTGAGATTATATTGGTCACCAGTTCTAAATTTAGAAATATTTAGAAACACCATGTCTAATAGGTGATTCAGTCAACTGAGACAGAATCTACACATCGTGAATAATTTGGATCGACCTAAAAATTGCACTGACAAATTTTATAAGACTCGGCCACTAATAGATGCAGTTCGTTCTCATTGTTTGACGATCCCAGTGGAAGAAAATGTTTCGATCGACGAACAAATGATTCCTTTTAAGGGGCGGTTATCCATCGATCAAGCAGTACATGAAAAGGAAACCAAATCCATGGGGCTTCAAGGTATTTGTAATGAGTGGCAAAAGCGGAATACCTTATGATTTCTTCCTATATCAGGGTGCTAGCTCAGGTTTCCCAGCACTAACCCTCATCCGTTTCGGGTTTAACGCAAGTTGTTGTCCTTAAATTGGTTGAAAGATTAGATCAACACGGACATAAATTGTTTTTGATAATTATTTTAGTTCATACCAACCATTTGAAATTTTAGAAAACAAAGGAATCAACGCAGCTGGTACAATACGTGGCTTTGCCAACCCACCAATCATGTCAGATAAAGAAATGTGTAAACAAAATCGAGGATTTTCAAATTTTGTCACAAGTCGTGATGTAAAGTGGCAATTATAAAATGGAATGATAAAAAGCCGATAAATCTTCGATCGAATTTCGTTGGTGTTGGACACACCGATACTGCGCAAAGGTGGATAAATGGCTAAATAAATATGTTTCTGTGGAAAGAACGGAAATAGTACGATTGTATAATTCAAGCATGGGTGGCGTAGATCTGTTAGACCAACTGATAAGCTACTATCGAGTTTTTATACAGTTCAAAAAATGACCATTACGAATATTGTTTTTTTAATTTAGTTAATTTATAATGAATTTTAAAGTAAGTTTATAAATGTTAAATAGATATTGTAAACAAATGAGTTAATAAATCTATAATAAATAAACTATAAATAAATAATTTAAAATCAATAATTAGTTATTAATAAACAATTAAATAACATTGATATAATAAAATTATGTAGTGATCAAAATTAAATCTGTGAGTGGTATTTTAATTAAAGTGGTCGAAAGTTGCATTCTGTGAACTAAACCATTTATCTTAAAAAGTTAGTGTAATTATAAAATAAATAACCGTAAAAAATAGTGTTGTGATCTGAAAAATACAATAGAATACAGCTAGTGTCTTAAATAGTGTCTCTACTCTAACATGTTGCTGCTATCAGCGCAACTAATTAAAACGTAACAAAATTAGTAAAACATCAAATTAAAATTTTTACACAAATTGTTGCGTCAGACTGTTGTGTAATCCTAACCGTGAGTTAATGAACCAACATTAACTCGCACATTTCTTTCCCAATATAAATAATTCCAATTGTCCCAATTTCCCAACTGTAATCATAACCGTGAGTTAATGAACCTACATTAACTCACATTCCAAAAATGTTTTCCCAATATTAATAAGTACAAAAAATTACAAAATACAAATTACTAAAATCAGAAAAAAAAACCTTAATAAGCATTGGCACAATTTTAGGTTATTGAATATAAATATAAAATAAAAAATATTAAGCCGAATTGGCAATTTTAAAAAATAAAAATTTTTGTGTTAAGAAAATAAAAAATATAGTTAGTAAGAATCACCGACCGAAAACGGTCTTAAAATTTTACGTAACCAAATATTTTTATAAACAAGAATTATCTATCCAAAAAGTGTCCTAGTTTAAAATTGTTTTAAATTCTTATATAAATAAAATAAAGTAGTTCCGTGTAACGAAATATGTAAAGTTAATAAAAAAGAAATAAAAACTTTAAGTAGCGATTTTATAAGTAAAAAATATTATAATTATTTGTGTATGATTTATCCCACTAGTGTTTTCCAGAGAAATATTCCTTCTCCTAATTCCTGTGTAATATAAGTGACAATTGTGTTGTGTGATTAATCTCAAAGTTATATCTTATTGGTGGTATTAATATTTATAATTATAACAGTGAAAAAATATATAAAAAAACAACGAGCGAGTTCACCCTCAACTTGCAAAAGATTTATGTGAAAACTTTTTGTATAAATATCTATTGAATCATTTCAAGCCGTTTCGTTAAGGCTCAGAAACCCCTCCATAAAGACGGATGTTGTTCGCTTAGTATTTAAACTAAGTTATATTTTTGGTTCAAAAAGTCAGTAAGTTATAATTCTATTTTGAATTTGGAGGACGAACCTTACTGACAATAACTAGGCATGAGCAAAGTACAGTTCTGATAAGTTAATCGTACCTAAACCACCATAGCAGTAAATGGTCAGGGCAAAATCACTGAATAAAGCAAAATCAGGTTACACGTACGTTAAATGATCGTTACAGTACTTGATCAAAATTCTCAAATAAACATCGAACTCGTACTGTAACAACTCATTGACCGCCCTTGTGACGTAAATAACTATTACACTTCACAAGCATAATTTGTGGTCCATATTACTCGTATGTAATTTTCATTTTCAAAAACACTTGCTGCTGCGGCTATATATAGCAGATATTTTCACAACCAAATAAATTAAAGTAGGCGGTTTTTTTTAAATTTTTTTTGTATTCGGCTCACGATGTTTTTGAAATGCCGGATGATGTTGTATATTGCATGTGTATGCGTAGATTTTGCATTGATTTTACGTTTTACTAATTTTTTGTTCTGTTTCCGTAACCCGATTTCTATACAATTTTTTACTTACTCCTGCCGCTAAAGATGTTTTCACATCAAAAATATATTATATATATAAATATAAATTTTAACAAGACGCATGAAAGTTTGTTGCAAAATTAATAATATCTGAAGATGCATAATTTGTTTGTGATTAATATGTTGCAATAAAATGTCAACTAATGTAACAAAACAGGCACAAACATTTGGAACACACATCGGTTGATGGAGAGGCAAAGCTTAAATTGAATCTGTTTACAAAAATTTTGCGTCAGAAGTCATATATATTTAACCAAATAAGAAACATTCTCTGAATTAAATTGCTTCCACAGTATTTTGATGCTTAACTCACTAGGCTAGGCAGATACTGTTTATTTATATTCGAGTTTCGGCAATAATATAGAGTAGTATTGTGAAATAATTAGTTTAGGGTTTTTATGTGTTGTGGTGCAGTGTGTATTAATTTAATAATAATATGTGTGAATTGTGTTAATTTAATAGGTAAACGTGGTTAAAAATGAAATAACGGTACTGGCCAGAAACCGTTAGAAAGGTATTTTCATATCCACATTTATTGATTTATATTATACATACATACATATATGTGATATGAATTGTGTAAAACTTTATTTTTATTTTTCTAAAATGACGTTGAATCATAATATGTGCATATGCGACAAAATCTTTTCATGTTTTATCTTGTTTTAATTTGCTTTGTTTGGTTTTATTTTGTTGTACTGCTTCGGAAGTTTTGGCTATTTTTTGTATGTGTGCATAAATCAAAGTTTTCTACTAATTGGTATGTATACAGAATACAGTCGAAGCCGACGGGGTGGTTTGTACAGGCCGTGACAAGGAGATGTCCTCTGTATTGTTGTTGAAATTTTGACAGAATATGCATATTGTAGAAAATATTATAGACATTGGTGTATAGATACTTTCTGATTTGTTTTATGTATACATATACTGATGCTAGGCCTTAGCGTACATCTTTATAGCTTAAGACTGTTTTAAAAAAAAATACTTATTTGTGGAACCTAACTTATTCAAATAAGTATCTTGGCGAGGTGACTTATTTGCTACCTCTTTCTTCCAATAAAATCTTAATTGTTTTTGAATTTGTATATAAAAATTTGTCCAAGGTAGTGTGTTTATACAAAATTAAAATTTGCTTTTGGAAAAGTACACAAATATATTTTCAGATTTTTAATGTGTACTCTATATTTGTTTGTAATTTTTGTGTAGTAATTGGGCAGCAAGGCAACTTTTTTGTATCTTAATTGGTTGCCACGCAGGAGTTTTTTCCTTAGTTTACTGATAAATAAATTAATTTTCAGAATACAACATAATTCCAGAATTAATCATTTTTTAAGGATTAAACTTAATTTCGATTTTCAGAATGGATCAACTCTCCTCAGGGTTTCAGAGTTTAAATAATTCTTTAGTTTATTTTAAAGTAGTAGTTAGCGATAAGTAATTAATATCGATTTGGATTTTCAGAAACAGCGGAAAAACCTCACTCAGCATCCAGAAGCTTCAAGAATCCAGCGAACATGTAGTTTAGAAATTGTATTGTCTTGTGCTAACTATTTATCATAAATATTACTAACAAAAACATACTAACTATCAACTACTTAGGTGTCTGGAACCGGGTCGATTCTTTATTACTAACATACCTTCCCTTTCCTTCGGTTTTGTTATATGTAAAAAGGGTGTACGGTGGACCCGGCGTCTTACCGGGAACCTTGCTTAGTCTTGATCGTACATTCAAATCAATCAATCAATCAATCAGTCCAAAAAACGGCCATTACGTGTCAATAGCACCACACACTTTGTGGATTTTGCTATTTGTTCAAGCTGGCTAGAATACAGGCGTGATTGCCAGATAAATAAGATTCCAAAACGGATATTATGGATTTGCTGAATTTTCGAATGGAAATTGGTAATTGTTTGGCAATTGCGGGTAATCCAACAAGGAAACGTGGTCGTCCACCGAGTTCTTCGACTGAAAACTACTTGTTGTCTCCTGAGACCTATTCACCATCAACATCGAAATAAAAATGTGAAAAGAGGCCATTCCGGGATATACAGTATGATGAAATTGGTCATATGCCAGCGCATGACCAAAAATCAGAACCAATTAGATGTAAAATCTTTAACTGTAAAATCAGAACCTTTTTTGTGTGTAAAAAATGCAAAGTGCATCTTTGCACTAGCAAATTAAAAAACTGCTTTGAAGATTTTCATTTGAAAACTTGAAAAAAACTTATTGTGATAACAAAATTATGTGTTATACATAATATGAATTTTAATTTATTTTTGTACTAGTTAACTTTAATTTTTATTTTATATTGTTTTTATTGTTATTTTTAATTTATATAAATGAATTAAATCCAAAAAAATGTGAGACCTGAAAGGCTGAAATAAATAAATATATATGTATACAAACAAAAAACGAAAAAACAATTCTTTTGAGACTTCGTGTACAATATATTGTACATTTTGAAGGGTTCCAGAAACTGGGCCCAGCGAACTAAAATTCAAGGTAAAAGCTTACACAATATCTTAAAATAAGCTAAAAAATATAAATACGTACACAAAAAATTGTTTGCTTGTTTAGATTTAAATGGCGCTCGAAAGGGTTAAGTAAAAATAGTGAAACGAAAACATAAAATTGAAATATTTTTTTTTTTTTTTAAATTAAGGTGGGTGTTTGTAGCTCAGAGCACTGCGACCATTGAGGCCTATTGTGCGTCCCTAGAGGTGCTTAGCTGAAATGTAGCTCTATGTCCTTGATAAACGCCGCTACCTGATGCATATCCAGTGGGTCGGCATTAGGCCACTGGATTGTGTGCGCATTGAGAAATTTGAATGTTCTTGAATCGGCTATTTTAATAATGTGTAGGTGCAGTGGTGAGGGCCCCAGTATTCTCTCAAGGGCAGCTGTTGGACAAGTTCTCATTGCTCCAGTCGCACCCACACAAATTAACCTCTGGATCTTGTCCAGTGTTCTAAGTACACCAGTCTGCTCCGTCTTTGGCCACCACACAAATGCCGCATAAGAGACCATAGGTCTTATAACGGCGCGGTAGAGCCAAACCAACATTTGTGGGCTCAGTCCCAACGTTTTGCCAATCATTCTTTGGCAGGTGAAATAAGCCTTATTGGCCTTGTTTGTGATATGATTTAAGTGGGGATTCCATGTCAATTTCTGATCAAATACGACACCCATATATTTAACCTCCTTCGACAGTTGGAGATTTACCCCCCCCCCCCCCCTCCCCCCAGAGCTATCGGCGGGAGGGCAGTTTTCCTCCGGTTAGTAAAGAGAGTGCAGCTGACCTTATAAGAAATGATGTCTCTTGTTACAGAGGAATTACATCAATATCTTCAATACCCAAATTATTTGAACTGGTTGTATGCAACTCATTCAGATCTTTGGTTCCTCGATTCATCTCACAGTGTCAGCATGGTTTTATACCCAAAAGATCAACATCATCAAATCTTATTGAATTTACCAGCAACACCATTAAAGAAATTGAAATGCATAAGCAAGTTGATGTGGTGTATACTGACTTTGCCAAAGCCTTTGACTCCATCAGTCATTGTAAAACGTTGGAACAGTTATACAGATTCGGTTTTTCTAAACAGTTTGTTGCGTGGTTTAAATCATATTTGAGTAATCGCATTCAGTATATTGAGCTTAGTAATAGAAGATCAGAATCAATTCAAGCTACTTCAGGAGTACCACAAGGCTCTCATGTTGGTCCTTGGATCTTCATAATTTTCATCAATGACGTTACTGAAGTAATACAACATTCTAAGGTATTAATGTTTGCAGATGATCTCAAAATCTTTAAAACAGTAGAAAACATCGGCGATACCCATAAGCTACAAGAGGTCATCGAAAATCTAGCGAAATGGTGTGAGTCTAACCTCCTCAGTCTCAACATCAACAAGTGTAAGAGTTTATCGTTCCATCGAAAAGTTAACCCTGTTACACAACAATATCAAATAAATGGCGTACTTTTACAAAAAGTATTCGAGATTAAAGACCTAGGGGTTACTTTCGTTGAAAACATGTGCTTTACTAAGCATATTGAATAATGCGTTGCTAGAGCCAATTCCATGCTTGGTTTTATTAAGCGTTGGACTGGGGATATTCATGACCTAGAGACAATCAAGATCCTGTATTATGCCTACGTGAGATCTCAACTTGAATATGCTGTCAACATCTGGTGTCCTTTTTACGACGAACCTATCAGAAAAATCGAGAGTGTCCAAAAAAAGTTTATACGGTATATAACGTGTAAAGACGGATGGGATTATGACCATGAATTACCGCACCACGTTAACCTGAAGCGATTACCATCATATGCTACTGGATGTAAAACCTATCAAATGACAACATTGGCAAATAGACGAGAGCTTTTAAAGTGTTCGTTTTTTGGAAATATTTTACTTGATCAAATCGATGCACCATCCATACTGGAATCAATTAAAATAAAGGCACCGAGTAGGAATTTAAGAGATCATGAGTTCCTTCATCTAAATAAACACAGAACAAATTATGGTGACAATGAACCGGTAAACATGATGTCGAAGAGTTTTAATAAAATCGACCATCTGTTCGACTTTTACTTAAGTAAAAACAGCTTTAAACGTAGGTTGAAGCAACATTTTGCTCCAACCTAAAAATATTTTTAGGTCAATTTTTATTCTTTTTTTGTTTAATTTAATTTTTATTCTACCATGTTCAGTATGTTATAAATTCAAGTCATATTTGTAGACTTTTCTCAGTATAAATAAATAAATAAGAATTATAGGTACACCAATCATTTACTAACTCTAGGGCTTGTTGCATTCTTTCCCCTACTGTATTTGAATCAATTGTCAATTTTTGAACTGTACGGACGTGCAATAATTTGTTCTACTTTAAAATAAAATAATGATAAATAATAATAGTAATAATAAATAATAATACATTTAATTAATAACTATAAATTTAATAATTGTGCATTTAATTATAATAATAATATCTTATTTTATCTTGTGCTTCCTTTAAATGAAAAGTACAGTTTCTGTAAACAATATTAATCTGTGAATACTCTGTTAATGTTACTGTGGACATTCTTTGAATAATTCTGAACGGTTATTGATCATAATTCGTTAATCTAACGGTATATTGTGTATATTTATTTGAGAATACATACATACATGTTAAAATAAATCCATTTTCAATAAGCTATTAATATAGAATCTAACTCTAAAGTGAAATGCTGTACATTTTTATTTTATTTTTTTTTGGTGCGAAAAGTCATAGCGAAGCGTCAGTGAACATTTGTGTGTGTTTGTGAACAGTTGTGGGCGAAATATGTCCCTGGTCTGTGTAACCTGCTCCAGGAATGTAACGCGAGGCAGATTCCCCGGGGTTAAGTGTGGTAGCTGCTCTAAAATGTTTCATATTAAATGCTTAGGCCTCTCTGATGATATGTTGGAGAATATTAGCTCGGGTTCGGCTACATGGCTATGTCCACCTTGCCGTGGCACAACGAGGAGATCGGTAATTGATTATGTTGAGGTGACATCACCGGAGATACCGGATGATCCTACATTACATGATGTGATGATGATCTTGAAAAGTGTTCAACAATCTCTAATAGATTTAGAGCGATCCCAGCAGTTGGTGACACAATGGATAAATTAAATGATAGAGTGGGTGTTTTAACAAGTGAAAATAATTTAATGAAACGTAAACTTAACCAGTTAGAAGAGAGACTTGATGATTACGATAATAAAATTGCTCGGTTGGAGGCTGAACTTGACATCCCAAATCAACTACAAAATTCACGAAACATTGTTGTAAGTGGGCTACCGGGTGGTTCCTTGGACGTGCATGAAGTGTTTATAAAAATAGCACACAAAATTGGGGAGCCTTTATCTAGAGATGACAATACAACCATTGAGAAAATGAAACATAGCAGTGAAGACAGAACCTCGTTAAAACATTCATTTATTATTTCTCTAAAAACTGCGGAATTAAAACAACAAATAATTAATAAATTTCGGAAAAAAAAGACGTTATTTCTTGAAGAGGTTGATGCTGCTTTGGAAGATAATCGGATCTATCTGTTGCATCATTTCACGAGACTTCAATCCAAGCTGTACTCAGAATCTAAAAAGTTTAAAATCAAATTCAACTTTAGGTTTTTATGGTGCAGTAATAATAAAATATTGCTTCGGAGATTACCTGGATCTGATGTATATCATGTTCGTTCATTTTTTGATCTCTCCCGTTTACAATGAACCATTATCAACGAATCGGCTGTCAATAATGTGGAAGAGGAATAAATCACTTCTGATGTTTGTTATGATTATTGGTCAGTATCTACAAATGATAATCCAATACAGTATGGTAAACTATCTTATTATAATTATATTTAGTTTTCATTTTATAATTATATTTTCGGCCAGCTTACTTGGTCACTTATTTTATATTTTATTCTTTATTCTCTTTAATTTTATTTGTATATTATATTCCATAATTTTTGATTCTAATTTTTTTTTTGACATTTTGACGTTTTACTTTTACTTTTTTATGTTTCTTTGTGCCATTATTTTAGTAATCAGCAAAAAATCGTCTAAATGTCATTTTTGCACTGATATTTTGAATTGTTTTGATTTATTGTTTATTTATGATTATTTTAAAATATATAGTTTTATATTGTTTCTACATTTTTATAATATCATTCGATGGCTGGCTTAGAGGAAATTATTTTAGTCCATCAAAACATAAGAAGCATGCGGAGAAGTACAGATAGGTTGCTTGCATACGTCGAATCCGGGAATGTGAAACCATTGATAATTGGACTATCCGAGATTTGGATAAAAGAAAATGAAATTCATGATTATAATTTGGATGGATACAGTTTATTTGCATATTGTAATACGGTCGTTCTGGAGGTGTGGCAATTTATGCCAGTGACGGGTTGAATCCAAAACAATTTGGTCTAAACGTACATGACTTTCTCACTTTTAATGCAACAGGCATAACCTTTAATTTAAGAGGAAAATTAGTTTGTGTAGTATGTTTATATAGGTTGAGTTATACCGATATTTCAGATTTCATTAATGAGTTTTCCAGGCTATTGAATGATTTATCTAATACAAATCTTTTCATAATGGGAGATTTCAACATTGATTTCTTAGAAAATAGCACAACTGTAGATAATCTGGTAGTTTTAATGTCAAATTATGGTCTCGATAGTTTGGTTTTCGAGCCTACCAGAATTACGGATTCATCTGCAACACTTATTGATAATGTTCTATACAGATTAGACCAAAGATTCTTCAAACAAGTTTCGTGTTCAGTTTTAGACTTGAAGATCACTGATCACTGTTTAATTGAAATTAAATTATCTGGACCTACGCTATGTCGTACCACTAAAAGAGCGATTCAGTCAACCCGAGTAGACTACCATCAGTTAAAGGACTTACTTTTATTTGAGGGATGGGGTATTGTTTATAATTCCTTGAATGCGTCGGTGGCTTTTGATAATTTCATGAATCTTTTTAACGCTCATCTTGAGAAATGTACTATGCTGAATGCATCAAGCAGAAGGTCAATCAACGCAAAAGGAATAAAATTTGTTTTCTGTCGAAAAAGCATACTAATAATAAAAGGCTAAAAGCATATAGCCTGAAACTATGTGATACAGTAAATCTCCAAATAAATACCAGCAAAAAATTGTTTTATAAACAACAATTTAATAATAATGGTAAAAATGCTCGAAAAAACTGGCAAACAATCAATTAAATATTAAACTGTCATCAAAAACCAGCTGAAATAATAGAAATCATTGATCAAAAGGGAAATACAATTTCTGATTCTGTTGCCATTGCCAATGAGTTCAATGATTATTTTACACACGTAGGTGGCTCAAGGGATACTACTGACCATATGTCTATAGCTGAGAAACACCGGATAATCACGGAGCATTATAATTCTACAAGCAGCTTTGTCTTCTCCTTTATATCTCCAGGGGAACTATACAGTATTATTCAAGCACTTAAAAATAAATCATCTCCTGGAATTGATGGTATGTCTAATAGTATTGTAAAAAAAATGGCTTGTTTTTTAGTTGATATTCTTTCTTTCATCGTTAACTTGAGCGTGGAGTCCGGAATTTTCCCGGTAGCATTAAAAAAAGCGGTAGTAATCCCAATTTTCAAAAAGAATGATAAATCAAAGCTAAACAATTATCGACCTATCTCCCTTTTATCGGTATTCTCCAAAATATTTGAAAAGGCTATGAAAGTCAGGATTTTGAGCTTCTTAGATAAGAATAATTTTCTATCACCTCGACAATATGGATTTAGAAGAAACAGAAATACGGAACAAGCTACTTTGTCTTTTTTGGAACATATTGGCATGAACATTAATCAGGGACTAAAAGCATCCGCCTTGTTTATAGATTTAACAAAAGCATTTGATAGAGTGGATCATTCAACTCTTTTAAAAAAACTTTATTGTTGTGGCTTTAGAGGTTTAATCCATAAGTGGTTTTTTTCCTATCTTACTGGTCGAACTCAGATAGTGCGAATAAACGGGGAAACGAGTGAGGTTTTGTCAGTCAATGTAGGAGTTCCGCAGGGTTCTGTATTGGGACCTTTATTATTCCTAATCTATGTTAATGGAATTTTCAATCAGCAGTTTTGTGGTTCTCCGACTGCGTTTGCAGATGATTTTTCATTTTTATACACTGGCCCTAGCATAAAAGATAATGTCTCAGGCATCGAGCATGACTTATTTATATTGTCCGTATGGTTAAAAGCTCATAACTTGCTTTTGAGCGAGAAAACTAAGTTACAACACTTCAGAAATAGAGATCCAGAGCTACTTGAGATTAATTACCATGTGTCTGGATGTAACCAATGTCCACCTTGTATATCTAATGGTTGCTTCCGTGTAGAAGTGGTTAATGAACTTCGATATCTGGGCATCCTGATTGATAGTAATCTAAATTGGAAGGCGCATATTGAAGGATTGAAGTCTAGATTGTTACTGGTGTCTAGGAAAATGTATGTACTTCGGTTGTTTTGTCCGCTTTATCTAACGAAAATGGTGTATTTTGCCCTAGTTGATTCAATTTTACAATATGGACTATCGTGCTGGGGAGGGGCGTGCAAATCCACTCTAAATCCACTATTTGTGCGACAGAAACACATAGCTCGTATAATGTGCTTTAAAGAACTGCGGTCTCCTTCTTGGCCCATATTTCGAGAGCTAGATGTTCTTCCGTTAAGACACATGTTTGCCTTTAAGGTGTTAAGACTATTTTTTGTTATAAGTGGGAATACTGTTAGCCATGCAAGTTATAGCCTTCGTTCAAATTTTCAATGGAAAAAAAATGTTCCAGTTTTTAAAACAGATTTCCGGAAGAGTTTTTTCAATGTGTTCTCACCTATTATCTTTAATAATGTACCATTGAATATTCGTAATAGCCGCAATCTGTCTGTTTTCTCAAAAAGCCTAAGGCTGTGGTTAAACCATAATAAAGATATTGAAGTACTTTCCTTTTTGCAAGTATGAAAGTGATGGGTCATGTTTTTACATAATATACAAATTAATGTTACTTAAGAAATAGCCATATTAAAAAAAATAAAATAAAATAAAGAAAAAAAGAAATGGAAAAAAGGGAGAAAAAAAAGGGAAAAAGAAAGAGAAAATGTATGTACATATGTAATATTTATTTAAATTTAAATTTTTTTTTTTTTATAATTAATGTTTAATAATGATTGTCAATGATGAATCAGTGCACTTGACGCATGTTCTTTTGAACTAAAAGTGAACTTATCTTACCAATTAAATATATGATGTATGTATTGTAGAAAAATAAAATGAATAAAGTTGGTAATGAACAAAAAAAAAAAAAAAAATTTGCGAATCTGCCCCTAACCATCAAGACTAGGTCGTCCACATAGGTAATGTTTAAGAAGTCTAGATTTCTCAGTCTGGTAAGTAATTGATCCATCACAATCAGCCATAATAAGGGAGAGAGGACACCTCCCTGGGGACAGCCTCTGGTGGCCGCTATGGTATGGTTTTGTCTCCAAAGGAGGACGTATTCCTCCTGTTTTTCAGCATGTTTATTATCCACCTTACGGTGGAGGGGTCTATGCCCTTGTTAGTGATTATTCCTGAATTACCTCGAAACTAGTATTATCAAAAGCTCCCTGGATATCAATGAAGGAGCATAGTAATAATTCTTTATTCCGGAGCGTATCTTCGATTTCCAATGTCAGTTCGTGTAGAGCTGTTTCTGTTGATTTCCCTGCTTGGTAGGCGTGCTACCTAGAGTCCATAAGGTATCTTTGGAGGGTATTGGATCTAATACAAAGTCCCAGAATTTTCTCCATGACTTTGAGTAGAAATGATGTGAGAATAATAGGTCTATAAGACCTAATCTCCTCTGAGGGTCTATTTCCCGCTTTTGGGATAAAAATCAACCGAACTTCTCTCCAGCGTTTTGGAACATATTCAAAGCTGTAACTGTCTCTGAAGTGTATAGTAAGATAAGGCAGCAAAGTCTGCAGGCCTTGCTGTAGAAAGGCGGGATATATGCAGTCCCCTCCCGTTGATTTGAAAGGTCCAAAAGATTTGACTGCCTAGCTTATCCGTTCCGGCGTAAAAAACTGCCTCGAGAACTTCTGACGCACCCTTTTGAACCAGATACGGATATACACTACTTGCGTTGGATTCCTCCTGATCCCTCAGTATAATATTGTACATTCTGGGAAGTGACCTTTCACTAGACATTCCAGAGTCTCTTCGCTGGTTGTAGTTGTCTCTCCACTTGGTTTCCTTACAGACTCCAAGGGATTCTTGTGCTCCAAGGAGGGTTCCTTCTGTAGTCGACACACCGTAGGTAGTTTGTCTATTTTCTTACAGAAGTCTCCCCAGCTTAATCTTTTACTCTGCCTGAGGGCTATGTTTTATTGAGTAAGGGAATGCTGATAGGTAGTCCAATCGTTCATCCTCTTAGCCCTCTTAAAAAGATTACGAACATTTCGTCTCATGTTTTTCAAGTTTTGGTTCCACCAAGGAACTTCCCTTGTGCCACTGATACGCACCAGTAGTGAGCTTGAGTGGTAGGCATTAATTATTGCCTCTGTAACTTCATTTGCTACTCTGTCGAGGTCATCGACAGAGTTTATCAAGGTCTGTAGACCAGCTAAGTTATCCAGAAGCCTATCGTTATAGACTGGCCTATCGTTATAGAAATTTGAAGTTGTTGCTTTCAACACCAGAGTTTTCATATTTCGTTTCTTTATCACTTTAGGTTGGCTTTGTGTATTTTATTATTATTTTTGACTGTTTTTTAACATTTACAATATAAAAAATATTTAATAGGACTAGACTTTTAAACCCGTGTGTTTTTATTTTATTCACGAAACAAAAATTGTATTTCATAATAATAAGTTTCAAAATGTTACCTACCTGGCTGATTACTTTAGTCGACGAACCAACGAAGAATTGATTGACTTATTTATTTGAGCACACCTGAATTCCAATTCCAATTGCTAGACAAATAAAAAACTCCTTAAGTGTTCTGAAGATTTATTCTATTTGAAAATGTTTCTAAATGAAATTGCTTATGTGATAAGACTTTCATTCTCTTCAAATTAAAAAAAAATATACTAAGTGAGTATAACTTGTTAATTTTCAGTTCGTAGCTTTCAAAACCATTAACGAAAAACCAACCAGTCAAATAATTGACGGCAAAATAATTGTTACTCTTGTTCGCTTTTGTACAACTTCAATTCATTCATTTTGATAATAACATCTGATAAAATGTCTAGACAAAAGAAAATAATGATTTATTTTTATATACATATTTAGTTTACACACAATTTATAAACATTTTAAAGTGCTCAAAGGGTTAATTAAGCGTATACTAATTTAAAATTCATATTTGATTGCTTTTAATTTATCAGTAATTTTTATGAGTTATAAAAGAATGAAAACTAAAAATTCATTTTAACATAATTCGATGTCATTCAAACCATGCATGATTTTTTGATCTTTAACTCAATTGTTTATGATAATTGGATATTAATCGATATGTAATTATTACTGTGTGTTAAGCGTTTCTTTGAAAAACTACCTACCTTATCGAAAATAACTTATTTTTCTTTATAAAAAGAATAATTTATTATTCAAGATTGGAATATTGTAATCAAAGGAACAATTATGAAAACGTTGAAATTTTAATATCGGCCAATGCTAAACACTTAATGAAAAATAATAAATTAACCCAGTTTGATTATTGCAAGATTAAGTTTAATTACAATTGATGATAATTGTTAACTTAAGCAAAGAACTGGCAGCACCCAAATTTAAAAAAAAAATAATATAATTGATTTTATTTTGCAATAAATCAAACATTTTGTTAAAACCAAAGAAATCGCAATAAAATTCAATTGTGATGTATTGATTTCTTACAATTCTGTTAATAACAGAACACGCTAGGAAGGTCAGTTTATTATTCGTGCGTAAAGAATGATTCGTTTTTTATTTTTGTTTTATTTTGTTACTTAGTTGCCAGCACGTACTTCCCACATCAGCGTATTCATAAAGCAACATGGAAGTCAAACGACTCCTTATTTCTCCTCACTTCTAAATAAACAGGGACCACGTTCCAAGCAACAACCCTTCTTGCTTCAACGACGCGATATTAACATCGAGTTGACACCACTACCTCCTCCATCATATGATGAAGTGCGGAACGTGATATCGCAGATGAAAAATAACAAGACACCTGGTATTGGATGGTATCTGCAACGAAATGCTCAAATATGGTGGTGATTATCTGTTCTACCGCATGTTTGAGCTAATATCAACAATTTGGTCTATAGAAGAAATCCCAGTAGAGTTGAAGACGGCTCCTATTTGTCCACGTCTAAAAAGGGAGATCGATTGAACTGCAACAACTATCGCGGAATAGCTTTGCTGAACACGGGCTACAAGGTTTTGGCCAACGTAGTCGCAGCAAAGTTATCAACTTATAGCGAGAGGAGCTTGGGTGCCGATCAATGTGGTTTTTGACCAAATAGATCAACAACCGATTAAACCTTTACGCTGAGGATTATGCTGGATAAATGCTATGAAAAGGACATCCCTGTACACAGTTTATTCACAGTCTTTCAACAGGCGTACAACAGCATTAAGATGAATACGTTATGGAACGTATTGTCCTAGCTGGGCATACCGTCAAAATTAGTTTCAATGAGCCATTTTTTAATGGATGGCTCAATATGTAAGGTGCTAATAGAAGGCAACATTTCGGATGCCTTTGGGATAACATCTGGAGTGCGGCAAGGGGACTCAGTAGCTCAAACTCTTTTCAATATATCATTGGAGTATGTCATTCGTCAGCTCAGTATGACGCATCGTAGCTGCCTGTATTATAAATCAACCCAGCATTAGCATACGCTGAGGATATTTGAATTCTGGGTCGCAACATCATCTCTCTACAACAGGTCCTCCTCTCATTGGAATTAACAGCTCAACAAATAAGCATTAAGATCAATGAAGCGAAGACCAAACACATGGTGACCACACATGGTGGATACTCAATATGAAAAGGTGAATGAGTTCAAACACCTAGGATCACTGAGTAAAATTCCGTTTTTGTGGACATTTCATCGAGGATCGCAGTAGGCTACCAAGCATTTTACGCCAATATCAAAATATTCAAGTCGCCTCATGTATCGCGCAAAATAAAATTTGGCATCTACAAGGCGCTGATAGGACTAGTTGTCACCTATGGTTGCGAGTCTTGGACACTAACAGCGCAAAACATCCATAAAATCGCTGTAACTGAGCGAAAGCTCATAAGAAGAATTATCGGTCCCATTAAAGATGGAGGCACGTATAGAATGCGAATGAATCACGAGATCAGAAATGATCTCGATAAAGTCGACATCATCTGATTGATAAAATCGTCAAGGCTAAGATGTCCTGAGCACGTACTTCGTTCACAAAATCTGACACAGGCCTTGGAGTCGACACCAACGAAAGTAGGGCCTCGTGGGAGACCACCTACCCGATGGATGAAAGACGTTGAAAGGGACCTAAATATACACACTCGGTCACGTGTCCGGCGTTTTCTTGCGGCGGATTGAATTCCTTCATGGGATGTAGCACCAGCAGAAGAAGAAGATGTTACGGAAATATCAAGTTTGATTGTGGAAGTGTCCAAATATATACATACATGATGAAAAAATGGTAAAATAATGATTTCGATAAAGTTATTTTTTTAGATTATTTTAAATATATTTTTAATTGATCCATTGTATGATGGTAGCTACAGATCAATTTTATTTATATTTGCATCAAAGCATTATGAAACCATCTTCTACAACAACATATGGATGCATGGATACAGACGAGTAAGAAAATTTCTAAATCGACCAAATAAAAAAAAATGACGCTAGACTTTTATTTAATAAAGATATTGACACCGGATGAAACATTATTGGGCGAAATGCGTCATAAATTACATTGAAATGAAGAATAATTTCATGATTTAAAAACACCAAATACCTATTTTAAACATATCAAAGTTGTTTACCATCTTCAAAGGTTTAATGAAACCCAAAACATCAGAAACTTTACATTCATCACAATTAATAAGTTCGGCTTACATCATGTAAGACGCGATTCTCTTGCGTTTTTACCATTTACCATGCTCACAAAAATTATTCGAAGGGAAATGGGGTACATTTGAACGAACCAAAAACAAAAAATTTGGCTTTTCAATTACACTCGATGGAGTATCACTTTCATTTTCAATGGCAAAACAAGGCCAACCGAAAAATATAAATTTAATTTTTGGCGGTCCAAAATAAAAAGGTTGAGATTAATTTTCGCTGATTATTATTTTGTGGCCAATGTTAGGCAGGCCGCACCGAGTATATTTTTTGGGCCATTCTTGGCAATATGTCGAGTACATGTTTCAAGTGCTCAAATTGTAACAAGTTTTTCCATATAAAATGTATGGCAGTGAATGGTAATTTCGATGAATCTTTGGGGAACTGTACATTTAGTTGGTCCTGCCCTTCCTGCAAAAGTGAGGTTAGAATTGCCATCAATTTTGAGAATAATATTTCATCAAAAGTAATCACTCTCAGTGATTTTATCAAATGAAAAAACCAACACGCAATACAGGGTGGTGTCGATTTTCAATCGATTCGACAATCATAATATGGGTGAATGATCTCGATCACCATGGGACATAAACATAGACTTATTATTGAATGATTCCCAATCAAACGATGGTTATTTGTTGCTTTGCTCTTCATTCGGTTTAGAGTCTCTTTTAAATAGTGTTACTACACAATGTACAAATACGTGTATTGATCATGGTTTTGCAAAAAAGCTCTCTGAACAGTTTACCATTCATGTTAATGACTTATGCAATTACTTGTCACGTATCATAACACCATAAAATTAAAATTTATTTTTACTGAGGTATCGGAATACAGGCGTCGTCGGCCCAACCATGTTTTCCAAACAAAAATAGATTATTTTGGCCTTTCTTAAGTATTAGGTTTTTGCGATTGGAGTTCTGTATTTCATTAAGAAGATCCTAATACTGCTTACTCGAATTTTTTTACTATTTTTCTATTAGTAGTCATAAATCAATGCTTAAGATCAAACGAAGTAAAATCAAATTGCAGCCCTGGATGTCTGATTTGTTTATTGAATCTCATTAATTTAAGGAATTGTCTGTGTAAAAAACTTCACAAAAATAATGTTCCTAATAATGTTGCAGTGAAAACAAAGCTAATTTCATTAAATACAAAAATTAAAAGCTTGGTTCCTAAGACTAAAGAGGACTGTTTCAAAAATAAGATGAACTCTGCAACGGATTTAATTTAAAACCGAAACCCTGGTGGTGGCGTCCTGGTGGCGATAAAGTCTTGTTTTAGTAGTAGAATGATTAACATCAATTATGCTGGAGATGATGAGTATCAAGTCATTTGGGTTAAATTTAAGGTATTCTCACAGAATTTTGCAGTTGGCGTTCATTACATTACTCCTGGGTCAAATTTAGACCGATACAAAGGGCATTGTAATATAATCACGAATACTGTTGAAAGTTTGGATGCCAACGCAATTGTATTAGTTTTTGGAGATTTTAATTTACCCCACGTGTCTTAGACCCAACATTCTTATGGTATGCTACCCAGTAACTCTTTTTCTGCTATTAAATCACGATTTATTGATACCATGTAATAATGTATTTTTGTTTCAGGTAATCTTTTTGAACTACAGTATCTACTTTAGGTAAGCGACTATTTAGTGAAAAATGATAAACATCACAAATCTATTTTGTTAACTTTGGAGATTGCTAAAACGGAGTTTGTAAATACTGCTAACCGCTCATTTTATGATTATTGTAACGGTAACTTTCTAGGTTTAAATTCGTTTTTCAATTCTATTAATTGGACTGAGATGTTTGACTATTGTGATTTAAACGGTGCCGTAAGTAGATTCTGCGAAACGGTTTTGGTTGGAATTGAAAAATTCATTCCGGTTAGAATTAGTCGTCAGTTAAAAAAAGCACGTTGGTTTAATAAGGAGCTGCATTCTTGCAAGAATAAAATGGATCGGTTACGTAAAAAATTCAAGCACCATCCTGATACACTTATCGATCATTTTAAAAGGCACGACGTGAATTTCGCAAATTACATCGATGTAAATTTCGCTGCTATATCAGTGGGGTTGAAGATAAAATCAAAAGAACTCCTAAATCTTTTTGGTCGTTTATCAATTCCAAAAGAGGAACAGTTGGTTACCCTCGTATTTTATAATTAGAAGCTAAGGAGTCTAAATCTACTGCTGAGATTAGTGAAATGTTTTCGATGTTTTTTTCGTCAAATTTCTTATTATCGACTGACCCCCTCATTGTTGAGCAACACAATGTCAGCTGCTTAGGAGTTAGTAGTTTGGGTTCTATTTCTTTGGATACTGAATTAATTTTTAAATATATCTATAATTTAACGCTAAATCAAAATCCAGGTTCAGATTTTTTTTTTTTTTTTTTCGCTGGCGCTACATCCCATAGAGGGATTTGGCCGCTTCATGCTGAAGTTTCGTAATCATATTTTTTTAACAGATACTGAATGATTAATTCATTGATCCTACCCTTAAACCAGCCGTGATTTTTCCATCACCCGCCGGGAATCGAACCCGGGACCTCCGGAGCTTAAGCAAGAATGCTAACCACTGTGCCACCGGGGCGGGTTCAGATTTAGTTCCTGCTACTGATCAGTTTAATTTTAATTATGTTGATCTAAATAAAATAAATAAATATATTTACATACATTGGTTTAAATAACCTACCTTATTTTCCATAATTCAGTGAAATCAGCAGCCATTCACTATACGCAATATAGGTTTTGCTTGTTTAAGCAAAATAATCGCTCCTCAACATTTACCTAAAGTGAGAAGCCTGTTTTCTTCCTAAGATTCAGGATCCACTACATTTTATTTGTTTGTGTTTTTAATTTGCATAATATTAGGCAAATGACAATAATTCATGATTTAACGACGATGCTTAATCATTTTGATGCCACTTTTTAAATACTTGTGTCAAGATGGCAATAAGTTACTAAGTAGTTGTTTTAAATTTTTATAAAGGAAGAATTAAAAAAGTAGTTTTAAACAAAAACAGTTGTCTCAACTAAACCTAGAAAGATTTTTAATTACCGTAATAAAATATACGAACCAGACCAGTTTAATGGATAGCGAAAATTAGGGGTCATTACTTGATTCATGTCCCCATTAGAAATCTTTCGACGCCCCTAATACTATAAAAATGGATTTATTTCCCAATTTCAAATTGTAATTCAGATTTAATTTCGAATAATCCCATCCCATATTTTATATCACCCTTAAATAAGGAAATTCTAAGATTTCTTTCTTATATTATTTAATTTTCGGTACTAAAATAAAAGAATGTCACTCTTATGACAACAGCTGACTGCAATGACCGATGTAAAATTCAATAAAAACAAAAATTCTGTTGAAATTTAAAAACATTTTTTTTTTTTTTTCAATAAATTTAATCTTTGTTTTGTATGTGTATAATAAGGGGCCCCGTGTCCCGTCCCTATTTCTAATTTATTACGATAATGATTTGTACCGTATTCCTTTTATTATAATGAAATATAATATATACCTAAAACGGGTTCATTTTAATCATAACACGCAGGTATTTTCCTCACAATCAATCAGTATGCGCTATTTATAAACGTTAGACATGGTGTGTCCCTTTAGTTTTTTGTCATGTGTATTCTTTCTACGGTAAAGGTGCAATTTATAAAAATTAGAAATATAATAGACAGATGACATCATACGATATGGTTTTTCAGACAAAACAACATAAAATGAAAAATATGTGCGTGGAAAAAAATTCCGTTATTTAGGAGATCTCACAATGTACTAATTTATGAATTCAGGTATATGTATTATGTACATAGTGTGTAGTCTAGACTGTAATTCTATTCGAAATACCGATAAAGTTATTATCCTGAAATCTAAACTAATTGACGATTTATTTAAACGAACTTCTTACTTATGTATACGAATTATTTTGATTTTGCCATGATTAATATAATTACGAATTTAACTGGCGGTTTGGTACGATTAATTTTCAGTGCATAGTATTCAATTTAGATTACTGTAATTTTGACAGTTTAGAGAATTGTAGGTGTTCTAACTCATGCGGGTAGTTACTGTTTCTGTGTCATTACCACCATTATTACCATGTCAGTTGCTACCATTGGGTTGTTACCATTACAATAAAAACCATATTACCAATTGTAATCCACACTAAAAGGTAATCGTTTGTTTATAAAATTTTAAAATAATTAAAATCGGCTATTGAAAATGGTTCAGTTTTGTAGGAAATGTAATCGTCTTCGTGTTTGAAAAATAAATCCATTTCCAAACCATACACTCCAAATCAAATTGTTTTATTGATTTTCAAAACAAGTGATTTTAGATTAAAGTAAACATTCCAAAAAAAAAAAAACAAATTCGTAACATGAGCGCATTTTTCGTCTACTTTGATTTTTATTTTATGACGCACCCGGATCAATGTTTTTCACGTTTACACAGTCAACCCAAAATCATCCCCACTTAAAACAAAAATAATTTTAGTCAAATCTTCATAACAGTTGCCGATCATCCTTCTTGCCTTAAAAATCTAATGTCGTTTTCGATTCGTCTTCTACCCCTCTCCGAAAAAGCAATCTGAAAAAGCAAAAATTTCTCTGCGAATCGAACAGTACAATCAAGTTGCCCGTTTTTACGTATGTGTTCGTTTGTTTGACATATTTTGACATTGTTAGAAAATATTTTTGAATTAACGGATTAATTTGAAAAAATGAACGTTAGTATAAATTTAAATCAATATCGAGTTGTAATTAACGACACTGGATGTGTAACGAGGAGCAGTAATGGCCTGGTGGTATTAGAAAATTTAGAGTGTAAGTAAAATAATAAATTTAAAAAATTACAATTTAAATCAATTAAAATTATTAATTTGGAATTACAGCAAATCAACAAGTTTGTGTGGAGTTATCCAAAATAGCAGAGTTTTATAATTTAGTGACACTTGACACAATTGAACCATCTGTTGAAAATCACGAAGCACAACAGCATGTTGGTGCACAGACACAACGGTGTAATGTCGTAGATAATAACCCCAGTTTCAAGTGGTCGGATGAAGAAACCAGGTTTTTGCTAGACCTATACTCAGAGTATTTATGTCAAGTAGGTCCTTTGAAGATTTTTAAATTAAAAAAGCATTTGTGGCAGTTCCTAGCCGATAAACTAGACGAGAGGTTTGGTATACATGTCAACTGGGGCCAAGTGGAATCGCGTTACAAAACCGTTATGAAAAGAAGAAAAAAGACAATTGATAATAACGGTACCAGCGGCAGGATCCAAATCGAACCAGAGTTCGGCGATGAAATTGAACGCATCATCGCGATAGATGATTCTATCCTGCCAGAGGTAATGATCAGTTCAGTGGCGGTCAAAAGAAAAAATTTGGAACGGACCACACCTTTTGAAACTCCTCCGTCGGCTCCAAATTGCTGCACTCCTACTGAAAGCTCGTCGTCAATAGCGACAGACGAAGAGAGTACAAGTCCCGGCCCAATTCGGAGACGAAAAAGGAAAACTTCCCAAGAAAAGCTTGTTGAACAGTTCTTTGAGCTCCGAAAGCAGCGACAAGCAGAGAAGGATGAAATGCGAAGAAAGCGGAACGAAGAAAAGGACAGATCAAAAAAAGAAAGGCACGAAGAAAAGTTATTACTTATCAAACAATATTTAAATACACAAAAAAAATAATTTATTTATTCGTTAAATTGTAAATTAAAATAATCTAAAAAATGTAAATAAAAATTCTAAAATGTTTCTGTAATTCTGTTTCTTTTTAAAATTCCTAAGTGCTTTAAAACAGAGTCGGAAACGGTCTCTGCATCGAAAGTTCCAGCTGGTGAGAATTGAGGTAGCGAAGTATCTTCAAGTGACAGATCTTCAACATTATTTCATAAATCCATCTCGTCGATGCAGAGATTATGTAATACACAACAGCCCAATACGAATTTACACATCTTTTCGACGGAAAAGAAATCTAGTCGCGTTAGTTGCCTAAACCTTTGTTTTAGTAATCCAAAGGCGTTTTCAATTTTTACGCGTGTCTGGCAGTGCTTTTTATTATATTTCTTTTGTTGTTCTGTCAAATTCCCATAATCTCTGTAGGGAGTCATTAAATACTCCCTTACAGAATACGCTGCATCGCCTAATAGGTGGTATTGGTCACCACATATCGATGGAATTTCTTTTGATATGAAAGATAATTTAAAAATCCTCGAATCATGGATTTTGCTGGGTGACCCAAGAAATACGTCTATAAATTTTTTGTCGGCATCGCATATCCCCTGCATTGTTATAGATATTAATCAGTGATGGTTTACATATGTTGAGCGAATTTTGTGTGCTGGTTTTCTAATATATGTTTTGCTTTTGTCAAAGTAAGAGGTTTAAGGGAACTACTAGTGGTCTGCACACATTTTTCATCGGAATTTAAAGCAACAACGTCACATTTGCTTTCACAACAAATATCAACCATTATACGCCAATATGGAAAAACCAGAGACGTCTTTGTTTTGGGTGATTTCAATGCTCACATAGGTCGAAACCATCTGGGTTTAATGCGTAATGGAATTATTGGGGAAAACTTATTTCACCAAGATACTAATGAACGTGGGAATATTGTAGTGGAATTAGCAACAGCAGAATAGTCTCTCCATCTATACTACTTTTGGTCGCCGATCCTGTCGCGTTACTTGGAAAGGACCCACATGTGAATCCCAACTAGACCACATAATGTTTAGACGGGGAAGATCGCACTTGGAGCTAAGACCTCCTAAAGCCACATTTGCAAAGAAATATATCACTAAAATAAATGGTATACTAGTAAACAAAAATTTTTACGATCATAAACTGGTATTCGCCAAAGTAAATAAAAAATGAATTAGCCACCAAAAACGCCGCAACAGCATCCACACATCCACACGAGGGCTATGAAAGCCAAGATTTCAGACAGTGGAAAATGGATATTTTGAAGGAACCAGAAATTCTTAAGATATATCATTCAAGCATAATTAATTGCCTATAAATAACAATGGATTACTATTGAAACGTAATACTTGTCCCTACAAAACAGCTTCCATTGAAGTCTGGAGAACTCTAGTACATTCTATAAAAACTTCGTCCGCCTTAGTTTAACCAGAAAGACTCCCCTAACTGCAACTAATTGCATTAAAAACCGCTCTAAAAAAATGACCATCCAACATATAATTAAAAATTGTCGTTTTCATGTGCAAAAGCAATTTCGACACACCAGAGAAGAGTGCAGAACTTTTTTTAGGAATCTAAATGACATAAATCCTTACAACCGGGTATGTAAAACATATCAATTCATTTGCTCCTACCAGCAAGATTCTCAGAGAATAACCGATGCTCCCACTCCACTCTCGGGGTGGGAACAGATACTCTTAAGTACATCAGGTACTTCTCCTGCTCTCATAGCCGAGACAGATCATTGGCCGTTAGGTTCACCAGCTACCCCTGAGGAGATACAATCAACACACCACTAGAAGAGGGACAACGCCCGGTCTAGATCAAGTGTCTATTGAGCTATTACAGTCTTTACCAGAAGAAGGAATGAAAGTGCTGACACAAATTCTACAGCAGGTCTGGCTGACAAATGATCCACCACCTGAATGGTTAGAGACAGTTCAATTCCCTCTGCTAAAGAAACGTCAGCCCTCTACAATCTCAGGCTATAGACGGATAATTCTGTCGAACACAGGATATCATGTGTATGCCACATTTTATGATGCGTTTAGAAGAAATTCACAAAGGAATAGGTTCCTATCAGGCTGCATTCCTGCGCAATCATTTAACTAACGATCATATGTTTGTCCTGCGACGGGTACTTGATGAAATGTGAAAGACAGGAGAGACCGTATACGTCTTTTCGCTAGACGTCAAACAGGCATTCAATACGGTCGATCTCATTCAAACCTGCATCATTCATCGCTGAACTCATACCATTGCTCAACTCTGTAGGTCTTCAGGTTAATGGAAGTATAACTGAGATTCTCATAAGGCCATTAAACCAAAACATCTCATTAATGATAGGTGGCTTATGTGCACGAGTTTGCTCCACACTACGCTACCTCGGTACCCATCCGACAGCAAACATCAATTGTCCGCAAACCATCAGGATTCATTGTGACAAGCCAACGGTGTCGTTCAATGCTAGCCAAATTTGTACGTGAACATCGGATACCCTCCTATCTCATGATTCAGATATATAAACAGTTAACAGCACCTATCATGACATATAAGTTACGAACTGCAGTCTTGACAAAAGCAACTAGATTACGCTTAGCCCGTTATGAGAAGGGCTTCCTAATACAGCTACTACAGTATTGCCGTAATCGTCCCCACCAAGTATGTGCTAGAAAAATTCTGCACGGAAAAACCATTAACAGGAAAGTGAGATATTACCGAGCAAACTATTGGGGTCATATATTGAGAAGACCTGGAGCCCATTTATTGGTCGCAGCTTGAAGATTTACAAGAGGGTACAAAAAAATTGGTAGACCGACCTATACCTGGCATGATTCCATTAATCAGGGTATCCGATATATACCCATTTCTGAGACCAACTTAGAAGCTGCCGCAAGGTTAGGTAAATCAGCACTAAGGCGGGAAGCTGAGAAGGTGAATGATTCCGATAGGTCGTCGTTCACCGAATCTGATAACCCCATTTTCAGTATCGACTAAAAGAAAAGAACACCCAAAAGTTGTAAATAAGTGTTTCAAAAAGGATAGATAAAAGTACTAAATAAAATATGTTTGTACAAATACATCCACCTCGGGAATTGGTGATGGTGGGCGATAGGGACACATCATTATATACAGCACGAGAATATTGAGTACACATATTGATGAAGCCTATAGCAACACCTATACCTATTCACTACTAACATATACTAACAATTAACAAAATTCAAATCTATAGTGTGAGAATGGTTTTATTTAAGAAATGTTTTTAATAAATTAACTATGTAGTTAGAAAGCAACTTAGCTGCGATTATTGCCCTAGTTATATCTGTGACTAACATCCCAAATCCTTACAAACCTTTTGTGTTGAGGATGCAGGCAGGGCCTGGGCCCGCATAATTCTGGAGTATGGTGCTGCCAGGTATCTATTCTCGATAATGGGTTAGGCATACTTCAGGAATATGCTATACACACCTAGGATCGCCATTATGGTTGGCCTGTAGATCTATATCATATCATATTCGGTCGCAATGTCAGAAACAGCACTTCACGTTTTAAAACCTACTAAGTATTAGCGCTTGATTAAAACTTTAAAATTAACCGAGAAGTCAAGATTAGTGATTAAATGATGGCTATCATGTACTAGAAATTTTAATTTTTAATACGGGTTTCTCCCAGATTCTAACCATTCCAATGTAACCTAATTGATTTGGCAACATATCAAATAATAACATGAGTTTGGTAATAAAGGCCAACCCAATTTTAATTTAATGATTTTTTTGTTTCTTCTACCTTTTAGTTATTAATTGGAAACAGTGTTTTTTTGCTATTGTTATCCGCAACTATAAAAAGTTGGTAAAATTATAAAAAAAATAAAGTATATTTCCAACCATAATAGATTAGCCATGTTTGAGAACTTGGAACAACAATAAACGGAAACCGTATTATTAAATTAATGATTCTATACAAAATTACAAATTCTTCCCTTTTTTCCAATGACTTGTGATTTTGTATACGTATAGTACAACATACAATATCTGTTTTTTTTTTGTTTGATTGAAAGGAAATAAATTAAAAATTATCGTTCATTCTCGATATATCGAAAAATAAACATTTTTCATTTTGTGTTTATGTAGCATTATAGAAATAGAAAACTAACAACGTACATATATCAAAATGTGATACTATTCTCATGAATGAAAGAAAATCTTGGGTCGGTATACATAGTACATGTATATATACGTACACTCGTATTAAACATACATAAATTGTAATCAACATTAGTTTTTTCGATTCGTTTGGTTTCGGTATTGTTCATTTGATGTATATTTGTAGGAAATGAAATTTAAAACTTACATTTTTAATAGGAGTAATAATAATGTATAGAAACATAAATATCTTCTAAAACTACATAAAATATGTATAATTTTTGTATTTTTTTTTTCGTTGTATTTTAAGTATATATACATAAATATAATATGAATCACGTAAATAAATAACAAGAAAAGGAAAACGACCATTTGGAATTACTCAACCTTTTAGTTATCTTAATTTTTTTGTATGTTTTTCAACGGTTGAGGGAAATGTTTTTGAAAGAAAAAATAAAATTAGTTAATGTCATTATAATTAAATTTTAAATTGTAATTTCCATTGCAATTGAAAATGTAGTAATTTATGGAATGGTGTAATTAGTTTTCATGTATTTCATGATTTACAAAATCCGTTAAGTACCTAGAGGAAGTTTAATGTAGTTAAAAGATTAGCCAGCGAAGCGGAACAATAATGATAACTGGGAGTGTTTCTTTAGTACCAGTAAATCTATTAATATGCATCTTATAATCCGTTACAGCTATTCAAATCCAAAGAAAATAATGTTCAAAATTCCCTTTTTTCTTTTATTTTTCTTTCGTTTTTAATCCCGGAGAATTTTTGGTTTTCTTCTAAAATTTAAAAAATCTGTCACTAAAATAATAAAACAGCTCAATGGAATCACTTACTACTATCAATAATGAAATTATAAAAAAAAGCTAAAGCTAAATTAAGGTAAAGTTTACTATCGACGGAGTTTTACTTAGGAAATTGTTTTAAATTACTTCTGAAATATTACAAAAGTAAGCAAAATCCGCGAATTACTCACACGTAATTAAGAATGATTTAAATTCGCAATATACATACATTGGAAACATCCCTTCAAGTAAAAGTTAGAAGCAATGTTGTAACAAATGCAAGCATCCCAGCCACTAAAAGCTATTGTCAGCGGAATATTTCTTTTTAAACTCAAGATTTTCTAAAGTATAGTGCCTTGACTACGTTGGCTAAAACCCTGTAGACTATGTTCAGCATTCAAAGCTATAGCGCGATAGGTGTTGCAGTTTAATCGATCTCCTTTTTTATGAAGTGGACAAATAAGAGCCGTCTTCCGCTATACTGGAATTTCTTCTATAGACCAAATTATTGATAATAGCTAAAACATGCGGTAGAACAGATAATGACCGCTTAATTTGAGCATTTCATTGCAGACACCATCCTCACCGGGTGTATTGTAATTTTTCATCTGCGATATCACGATCCGCACTTCATCTTATGACTTCATCTTATGGAGGTGGTGGCATCATCTCGACGTTAATATCGCATTGAAGTAAGAGAGATTCTTGCTCGGAAGATGGTGCCTGTCTTTGGTTTATCGTCGTCAAATTCGACTAGTTAAACGTCGCCAAGTTGGTCGTCGTCGAGTTGATCGTCGTCGAATTGGTCGCCGCCGAGTTGGCCGTCACTGAGTTGTTCATTGCCTGGTTGATCGTTGTCAAATTTGTTGTCACCTAGTTAACTTTAATTATTTTCTTGCGATATATGTGAAGAATAAAATTGCGGGATATTTATCAATATACGTATGACATTATCATAAGTGGAGTGCGTGCTATATAATGCTTGGATTAGTGAATTCGATGCTTCATATATCTTGGAGTATGATGGAAAAGATTCACGTAAATTCATCTTGGCTGATACTTCGTACGAATACGATAACCATTTTTGGAGATTGAATCCAAATTGATTTATTATACATGGAAGTTGTTCTGTTAATTTGTTTGCTTCAGGTATTGAATGTGTTCTAGTTAATAAATCTTCTATATATGTATGTATCTTCCGGATATTGGTTATGATTATCTTCGGCGATTTTTGTGATGGTGGAATTTTCCTTCCAAACTCCAAGATGTGGTAGATACAAATAATCGAATGTATATTTTGGCGGATACATTTCTTCCATATGTCCCCGTCGCCTATACTTCTTCTTGAACTCAACGTATTGCTCTGCTTCTTCTAATGGATTGGAATCTGGTTTAAACGGCAACTTCATCATGTAGTGGTGGTCTTTTAATTTCGTGGTAGTACGGCTCTTCGCATGTCTGATGTCCCGGTAATAGTGGAATAAACTGAAAAACCTCTTCGGAATCCCAAAAACTTCTTAAAGTATTACTTAACATAGCAACAATAATGGTATTGACTCGATTGTTGTGCTTGTGCTATTTTCCCCGCCATTATCCATCCGAGATAGGTATGGCGAGCATGAATTTTGTTGTTGCGATATTTTTTCTGCTCAGGTTTTTTGATATCAAAAATATTATAGGCTCCGATAAGTAAGTCAATTTTGGATCAGCTGGTGTTAGTGACGAAACACATTCTCACACTGGATTAACTTTGGTGATAGAGATGACATATGAAGATATTTGAGCTGCGAAAACGGATTCAGAATGTGGCGATACGCCGACCCTTACTATTTTTCGGGTAGTCACGAGGTTTTGACTAGTTATGCATTGAATGTTACTTTTTCCATGTTTACGTTTCAGATCTAATTTCTGTATCAATGCTTCCGTTGCGAAAGAAGAATCGAGTAAATCTCGACATAATTGCGTTGCGACTGGTCACTTATATTTCGCATTATCACGGTTGCGGTTGGTAAAGCATCTGTATATATCATATTGCTGGAGTGAAGACATGAGGATCTTTGCGGTTGAGTATCTGCTAACGAAGGTGTGTTGGTTACAATTAGGCTATTGGCTGGTAGTGCCTGGTTATTGGTGAACCTTACGGCATCAGTGGATTGGTGTAACAGCGAATGATGTCTTCCTCGGCAATTCTGACATCTTGCTTTTGAATTGCATTGGTATATGGTATGTGACTCACCAAAACAGATGAAACAACGATGTTCTGTCTTCACTAACTCTCGTCGTTTCTCAACGGTCCACTCTTTGAATTTTGGGCACGTGAATAAGGGATGACAATCTTTCTGGCATATGGAACACGACATCACGGCATTGGTAAATGTTGTCCTAAATAATTTCAGTTCGGACACTGTTTCCGATGAATAACGCTTTGATAGTTCTCCTTGAGTATTGCTTAATTCAAACGGCGTATTTCCGGAAACCAAGTTTGCTCTTTGAATCAGACGATTTAGATCTGCGACCGTTGGATAGTGTTCGTCCTCAAAGTCATCTTGTTGGCTTTCATCTTTGATATTCAGTTCGTTGATCAAATTCTCAACCTCTAGAAATTCTGATAGTAATCCTTCTACACGTTGTAATCTAACCTTCAGTTGATCATAGTTCAATTGAGATGCCTCCACATCTTTACAGTACTGCGCATAGTTAAATATTTTCGCCAATGAACCTTTGATATTAGAACGGCGTTTATTTGCGACGTCTAACTGCGACATTGTTCTCAACAAATTCACTGGGACTGATACATAGTACTCTATGTTTACACGATTCACTTGTAAAATTTGGTTATAAATCTTAAAAAAATTTTACAAAATGCAGCATGGTTAATAAGCAAACTCAATATTCTATCAGGAAACTTCCAGGATACCGTTTTTCAAAGGCCAGCACGTGGTTAATATTCAAACTCAATATTCTATCAGGAAAACTTCCAGGATGTGAGTGTGTTATATGCTAATATGTGAATGATTAACTTGCATATACATATTCAGTTAAATAATTGTTTATGGATCATCGATTCAATTAGTAAAATTAAATTTACTTACGACTTAAATTTTCCACCTCCACGTGTCGTTCTGGATACACGGTGCATAGGTCTGGATACACGATATTCTCCTATATTCTTTGTGTATTTAAGGTAGCTATTAATCTTTACTTGCAGGATCGCGCATTGGGTGCAGAAGCTCTGACAGTTACAAGGAGCTAGGACCGTTAATAAGTCCGCTCTGCACCCAATTAAAGAATTGATAAAAAAAAAAAAAAAAAAATCCTTGTGTGATGAATTCCTCTTAATGCTTCCAATTACGCGGTGTGCGACTTTGTTGGTAATATTTTATAATCCTGTCTTGTCTTTTATGCGAAGATCAGCATGCGGTTGACACAATGCTCTAATTTTTTTTTTGAGGTTAAATTTCCAGTGAATTGGTTGGATAATAACAAAAATATTGATTCGCAATAAATCACACGAGCGTAAGCGGTTAATTAACTTATTGCTCGAGTAAAACGGTATGTTTCACTATGGTAGGGTTTTCCTCGTGTGATAATTTGGTTTCTGGATACAACAAATTCGTTGTTCTTCTCGACGTTTCGAATCAATCAACCAATTCACTGGCATCCGGCTCGAAGGACCATGTGACGAAACACATTCACGAACAGTATCCGAATAGTCTATCACTAACAATGTGCCATCCGGAATTACTTTGAACAGACCAACTAATTGATGACTCAGACTTATTAGCCAGTTGACTTTTGATAATGACTTTTCCATCAATTTCACCGGAATCATTGGAATTTAGATTACGAGGGCGGAGGGAGAAGTCTGGTAGAAATGGAACAAGGAATAATATTTTTGGCCAAAAATAAATTTATTTTTCTACGTAGTCGCCTTTTTGGCTCGATACACTTAGTCCAACGTTTTTCCAATTTGTCGATCCTTTCCGAATAATACGATTTCTCCAACCCTTCAAATAAGGCTTTAATAGGCTTCAAATAAGGCTACCCTTCATCCACAGTTATGAAACGACAAAAAACTTCTTTAAACTTTTTTTTATTTCGCTTGAACATCGCCAAACTTGCTGTCACACGTGTGCGATTTTGGTCGATTGTAAGCAAACGCGGCACCCAACGCGCGGATATCTCTTTAATATTCAAATGCTCGTGTAATATATTGCGCACACGTTCATCTGAGATGCCTACCATCTCAGTTATCTCGCGTACTTTCACTCTGCGGTCTTGCAATACCGTATCATGGATTTTGTCAACCATTTTTGGTGTGGTGACTTCATTTGGGCGTCCTGAACGTTGGGCATCAGTTGTGCTTGTACGACCACAACGAAAATCAGTAAACCACTTATGAATCATTTTAATCGATGGTGAAGAGTCCCCATAATATATATCAAGCTTTGTTTTGGTTTGCGTAATGGTTTTTCCACGCAAAAAATTATGTATAATTAAAAATTATGTATAATTAGTTGTCTGTTTTCAATCGCTGCCAAAACTGAACTAAATGCCAGATCTGTCTGAAAATTTGAATTTGGTATTGCCACATATTGCGATTGTGGCGCCCTCTGTTGCAATTTTACCAGACTTCTCACTCCGCCCTCGTATTAGCACATTTATTCACAAATTATCCAGAACGGAATTTAACAAAGTAGAGAGTTAACATTAGAACAACTAGCAAGTACAGTATTAACATACACATCTACAGTAAAGTCAACCCACAATTCAAATACCCCTAACACCATATCAACACAGTAGACAGCTCACCATCATCATCAGATATACATCGTAGACATAAAAAATACAGTAGTAATGCTATATCAATCTGAAATTTACCAACACCCGCATGTAGGTATGCGTTAAATATACTAAAAAAGAAATTATTAAAAGTTTCTAAAAGGGGAAATATAAAATTCGCTAATACTACAAGTACACGGTGGATTCCTATATATAGGAATAAATCAGTGTAATAAATTAGCAGTTCAGTCGCTATAGCTTGATGCGATGAGATGTACTTGGAAGATGATCTATCTATCTCTCCTCTTCGTTCATTTTAAAATTATTAGCACAAGCGTCTTCTTAGCATAAGCGCCAATTTAATAAATGGGTTCAAGCTCCACCTGACCCGCAAATATTTGGTAAAACATACAATCAAAAATAGAGGTAAATATTGTAACGATTTTGGCCATCATACAAGAAGCTCACATTATGAACAGCAATAGCTTAGACGGTTAAATGTTATAAGCACGACCGATGGCAAGCAGAGACCAGTTTTTGGTTTATTTTAAATCGTTAAATAAAGAAATAAATCTGTTGTCATAGCCCCCACCAGTAGCAAGCGGACAGAATTAAATAGTAAAGTCAAAGCAAATATCAAAGTGTATAAAAGTAGAGTGAAATAAAAAGTACACAGTGTTTTTAATTGCAAAATCCGGACGAACCCAGAAGATGCAAATGATGATAATTGAAAATTTATGGTACGCAATTATATAACATTGGGAAAAGTCGGACGCACAGCACCCTGATTCTCTAAAAAATAAGCTAATGGGTAAAGCTTTCTTTTATTAGTTTGAAATTTTTGATTTTATTTTAAGTAGTAGCCAAATTGAAAAATTGCGAACTCATTAAAGTAAGCTTCGGTTTTTGCAAGTTTACACGTTTACTCATTATCTTATTTTTTAGAGAATCAGAGCCCTGAAATATTTAGCCTCAAAGATGTCGTCATTCCATTTTTAACACAGCATACATGTAACGTGAACACTGAAAGTACTCTCGCTATGTTTTTTGTCTTTTTTGTTTCTATTTTAATGTAATAAATAAAAAGAGACGAAATACTTTTATTTAATAAAACATTTTATATGACACGCAACATTTTAATGCAACATTTAAGATAACGTTATCTAACACAGCGTGTAACATGAAACCAAAACTAATACCCTAAATATTTTACCAAACATAAAACAAGTTGGCTGTAATTCAACAAAAAATGAACTAATTTAAAAAAAATATGGACTTTAGTGCTTCTAATACTACATTATGTAATGAACGTGAAAAAAGGTTGTTTTAACCCTTAAATGACACACTTAAGAAAAATCACATAAATGCTACACTGGGGTCTTTTAGACCCCAGCATGAAAATTGCCTATTATCAGAGCCTTCTAGAGTATAGAGCCATAATCATTATGACGTATTTTTTAGAAGCTTTTTTAGTGGTATAACTTTTCACTGATTTCCATAGGAATCCATAGTAAAAATGATGTTTTTTAGCTTCAAGTATTTCATTGAAAAAAGCAAAAATGTTACAAAATTTTTATGCAAAGGTGTGCTACATATCTTTAGCAGCAATTTACTGGAAGGGTTTATTGGTATTAAGTAAATATTAATTGCAGAAATATTAAAATTAAATTATTTCTAAAATATATTTTTCGAACTTTCATTTTGAAAAATATATCAAAGTTGGCTCTGACAAATTAAATAATACTTGCTAAATTTATCTTTAGTTTTACTAGTGTACGTTAGATGTCTCAGATTTATACAGAAAAATACGAAAAAAATTGTTTAATCACAAAATTATGACACGTTCTTAATATTTTGAGAATTTGTTTTGCTTTTCCTACAATTTTTGAACTTAAAATTTCTCCAGGTGGCAATTTTTGGTACGATTTTTGAAAAATTTGTACTGCCATCACTGCCATCTATGTAATGTATATTGACTTAATGCACACAATTTGTAGTAAGCTTTTCTTTTTTACTTGACCAGAATGCTGTTGTTATGAACTTTTTTTTATATTTTGGTTTAAATAAATCAATTATTACAAGAAAATGAAAACGATTTCCTTAAACGACATTTATATATGTTGAAATTCAAACATTTTTGAAAATATTTCAGAAATCATAATTACGAATTTGTAACGTTTTCATTTACAAATTTGTCTTAGGAAAAAAAGTGATTTCCCATATGTTTTATGTGTTTTACTATGGAAATTTTGATTTTTTCGTCGTTTCTAATTCCCTTATAAAAGCTTCGTTTTTTAGATTATGGCTTGTATAATCAAGGTTGCTTTGCTATTATTCCTTGAATTTTTCTATATTTAGCTTTGACAATTTTTTTCAATATAGTTTAAAGCTTACTAAAGGAGATCAAATTATTACATTAATGAAATTTTAATTTTATGATACCAAAAAAAAAATTATTAAAAAAAAAAATATTTTTGTGAAAAAAATAAGAAAATGGTTTGTTTTATATAAAATAACCGTATTTTTGTAATATTCAATATTTTAGCTAAAAGTTTAGCGGTATACTGTAACGACACTCCAGTGGCGTGTGTTTGGCGGTGCTATGAATTTTGATCTGAAGTAGCACCGACCATTTAAACTATAAGGCACACCAGAATGTCGTTAGCAGAATCTCCGACAGAGGCTTCGAAACGCGGTGTTATAGCCGGCTAAGGCTCAGGGATGGGGTGGGATTTTAAATATCAAAGCATGTTCGGAGCTTGAGTAACCGCGTAGGACAAGGAATGTAACGAATCAACTTAGGTACTTACATCAACACATTATCCCCGTATAGATTTTTTTAACACTAACACGTTTTACCAGAAAATATCAAAGAACAAATATTGAAATAATAACATGGAACACTTAAATTTTTTTTTCTATGAAAATTAATTTATATTTTAAACAATAAATAAGATTTGTGATATTTTTTTTTTGTAAAAATGATAAATAATTCATCAATTTTTAATAATAAAAAAAACCAAATTGAAAACATTCACAATGCAATTACTAAATACTAACAAAAAAAACTTAATAACTATTTTAGTCCGGACTTACGTTTCTTAACTTAAGCATTTTATCTATGTAAATGATTAAATATTATTGTATGATTTAAATTGAAGTAATTTATAATATTTGTAATTTAATGATAATAATGATTAAGAAGAAAACAAATTATAGAAATAAAATAAATTTAAAATTTGATTTGAATGAAACTGAAACTTTTAATTTTGAAATTTTAAATTGGAATTTAAGAAAAGAAATTTACGAAATTTAATGAATTCTATAAATAACTAAACTATAGGTATATAATAATAATAATAATAATAATAATAATAATAATAATACAAAAACAAAATTATACTCAAGATTTTATCCAATGATCGTTCGCCGGACAATATAATTCACACTGTTAGTATGTGAAATCCAAATACAGGAACACAGCATCACCGAGCATATAGGTACCTGGTTATATGCAGTATATAACTCCATATACATAGATGAGATATGGATAAATTTAATGATGTATATAATTTCAATGACGTTTTATATACTAATGTATATTCATGTACATATAATGTTCGTCGATATCAATTAATGATTGTAAAGACATTGTGACGTAATTATAGCGTTGTTGTATTTTAAATTTTATTGTATTTTATAATTTTTTAATGTAAAGTTCTTGTTTTTGTTTTTATTTATTTCAAATTTCATATTATTTCATTTTACAACAACACAAACTTTATAAAGTTAAAATACTTTTTGCAGATAACATTAAATATTACCCATAAATAACAGAATACAGTATGACTTCAATTAACACGGTTAACAGTTTTTTTTTATAATTTTTTTACAGTTTAAACTTAAGTTTCTAAATTACAACATAATAATTATTTTTAAATAATTGATGTTTTCAATTTTTTTATTAAAATAATTTTCTATTTAGGTACTTATATTTATTATTCACAAATTGCAAAGTAATATTTTATTTAGTTCGAAATAAAAATCACCAAATATAACACAATGGCATGATTTATACAGGCCAATAGAAACATTTTTTTTTCAAACAAATAAAATCAATTAGTGTATATCACAATTTATGTTCATTTTGGCATTTTCGCATCAATAACGGTATTGCAAAAATACGAAACACCTAGATGATATACCGGCACTTTACCACAAATTCACTTATAAAGAAAAAATAAGAAAATACCAGTTCACAGTAACACGTATGTTATAAGATAATTATCGTGATAAATTACACGATTTAAATTAGATAAATTTAACTAAGACGCGATCCCCACGCGTATATGATTCAACCAATACTTATTATAAAAATAAAATAAAAATAACAAAAAAAAACTGACTTAAGATTAGTTGATATTTTCAAGCACTAGGTTTGCTTGCGCGCACAAAATAGACTCCCCGAATAAACGTCTGCACAGCGTTTTTATAGACAATGTTTCCCCTATTCGGTAAAAAAAAAAAAATTCCAAACAACTAAATACAGGGAAATTTATTTAAAACAACAGGGTTAGGACGATGACAACCGCGGACATCGTTACAATACCCTTGAGATAGTATGGTTTTAGATAAAAATGAGTCCGATACTGAATCTCTAAAAAAAGGTATTTATTTTGCAATATCAAAGTTGAATTTTTTCTTATCGTCGAAGATGGCCGACCACGGCTCTGGCCAGCCGCTTGACGCTCTCTTGCATACAAACGCCGCTGATCCAAAGTACCCTCACCCATATCTTTCTGGCCTACTTCCATGGCACTCTCTGGAGCACCGCACATCGAAAAGTCTGAATCATTGTCTTTACTGTCCTCAAACACGTTATCTTGTCCTCCTGAAGATGATTCGTCGATGGGTTCTAGCACTTCTCGGACGGTTCGACTCTGGAAATTATACGCCATCTAATAATACGTCAAAATCGAAAGAAATATGATAAACTAAACAAATTTTAACAACGAGCGCGTCTTACACACGACCAAAAACAATAAAACAACGCAAAAACCGGCAAAAACAACTTTGAAAAATTCGTTCATATACAATACAAATATTTTCATTCAATTTTGATCAAATCCGATCAAAGTCTATTAGTATGTCTCTGTTTCTTGAAAATCGGATAAGTACGTTTCGAATCAATTTTTTTACAGGCAGATATCAGCAACGGGAATATAAGGCATCTCTCTCGCTCTGGGCCTGCTAGAGTTGAGATGCCTAAAAATTATTCCGTTTTTCAAACAAATATACGTATATGACACACTGGGGTCCGTTGGACCCCACCGTGATTTTGGAGATTTCTACACAGCTGCTAGAAGTCAACCGGCTTGCGCTGAGTACGTAAACAGGTAGGGCAATATCTCAACTTTAACAAGGGAGGGGACACGAGATGCATTTTCGGAGGAAATATTTAAATAAGAACGATTGAAAAACGTCTGGGGTCCACTGGACTCCATGTGTCATTTAAGGGTTCAATTAAATGTTGATTTAAAATCGTTTTTCCATTCTGCTGCAAAATTTGTCAAAAGTCGCTTATGCTGTTCGATCGAAGTATTGTCGATATGCTGATGCCAGTCCGAAGAATGTGTGCTCGATCACCAGAAATAGGAAAATGGAGTGCACAAGTCAATTTGATGTTTAACCATAAAAATCCTGCAAAATAAGCAACGACTCATTTACACGTTACTAAAACACACACAAGAAAACTGCAGAAGAGCGCTGAGGAAATACTTACTGTGTACCTGTAGAAAAACGTGTTCGTAGAACACTAGAAGTCAACATACATATTATCATTCGATATTCATGTAATGGTACTGTACTGACTAAAACTTGTTTTTTAATACATTTGGCAAAACTATTTCCAGAAAATGACGCAAATCATAAATAATATACCAAAATAAAAATCCATTAATATCAATTATGGAAAAAATTATTTATCAAAATGCACATACATCGCTGGAACTCCATTCAATTAAAGAAATTTACAACCCTAACTAAAACATTTAAATAAATCACCAACTTTAAACACTTAACCCAAATTTAGAAAATAAAAAACTTGCCATTCGAGATTATTTTATAATATTCTTTCTTCTTAAAAAAAAACACATTTTAGTGCTCGTGTCTGTTTTCTGTTCTACATCCATTTTGGAGCAATCATTAATCGCTAAATAAAACGAATTTATTTATTTATTTTTTTTTAATTTTATTAATGAAATTAAAAATAATTATTTAGAATGAAATAGCACAAAAAATATTAAAATTTCAAATAGAAAACCTTTTTTTTGTCGATTATCCTATATCTTTTCATTTTTTGTGAACTTCATAAAATTTTTCTATTTCTTGATAATCACCCTTGAAAAGCAATACATTTTTTAAGTGGGTTTTTTTTAAGACGAGTAAAAAAAACTTCTTAATTTCTTTTTCCAAAAAAAAAAAAATTTTTGAAATTAAATTATTTTTTACGATAATTTTTTTTTTTGTGCTGAAATATTCGTATGCGTAGCAGAACAACAAAAACGAGCCAATTAATCATAATTAAGTAACTGTCATATTCAAGCGTAGCGTCTGCATTTTTAGAGTGTAATAAAAAAAACTTTCGTCTCTTAGATTTTTATAATATTTTTTTTTCACTTTTAAAGAAAATTAATGTGATTCACATTGAAATATTGATCATCTTGGAATGAAATGGCGGATTTTTTCGTTTTGCGTTTAAGAAATATTTACGTTTTTAAATGATTAATTTCATATTGGATTTTGGGGAGAAAAATGATGGGAAGAAATGAAATTGATTAAAAATGGAATTTATTTTCAAAATGTAAAACGTTATTTTTTGTCACTGTGACAGAAAGTCAGAGAAGAAGAGACTAGAAAACAAATCTATGTATATTCTAGTTTCAAAATTTTTTTTTTTTTAGCCAATATTTGAGTTATTAAAACAGTTTTGGTTGTTTCAGAGCTCATTTATTAAATTTTACAAAGATTATTGAAGATTATGCATAAATTGGCAAGACAATATGGTATATTCATGTACATTTGTTTTTGTCTGATATAATTTTTATTTTTTTACAAATGTACAAACATTTTTTATGTAAAAACGCCTTTTTTTCGAATATTTTGTAAAAAATATATACAGGAAACCCAATTTTCTCCTCCAAAGTCAAATAAAATCACAAATGGATACACAATAGCATTTGCATGACGGTTTGCTGATTTGGATATTTACGTGAGAGCGGATTTAAAACATTGGTGGATGCAAGGTATTTATATTTTTATGTTCCTTCTGTGTTAACCTTCTAACGCATATAACCGCGACTTTACGTTATCTTGAATTGTGTAACTTTACATTATCATTAATATTTTTTTTTAGTTTTTACATGAGTTATTCTCTTTTAAAGTACTCTCGTCGTAAATGTTTGGTTTTTATTGTTGTAATATGCACATTTTTTCAACAACTATGAGTTGAAGTCAATGTAATGTTAGCAAGTGATTAAAAATTCATGCATTAGATGGTTAAGGCGCATTTACACAAATCGTCTTCGATGATCATCAAGAATGAATCGTTCAAAATTACCCAAATAAATGGGTCTTTCACCAAGAATGATAATCGAAGATGAACAGTGCTAGAAGTAAAACGTGTTCTACTTTTTGTTCACTTTGAACAAATATAATATTGCCGATCTCATATACATTTTTTCAGAAAATTCAGAACGATGCACCACATCACACGGAAACTTTTCCCACTAATTGTTTTAGCAAATACATATTGAAAAACTTACATGCCATTTTTTTTTAGTAAATGAAAATTTTAGTTTTTACAATATTTATACATAGGTGTTTCGTGGTGGGTGCTATCATTTAAAATGTTTACACTTTTTTCAAAATTTAATAAGAAAGGAATTAGAAAGGAATTAAAAATTAATTTATCAATCAGTATGTAATATATGGGTTGTATCAAATGGTTGTGTCTTTGTCCGACATACATCGTCACATTTGGAAAATATTTCATTTCTTCCGTTTCGGAATGCGAATTTGAGTTATGATCCAAACGCGATGGAATATACATTTAGGAACAAATAGGGACAAAACAGCATTTTCAATTTTTTTTAAATTTTCATACTTCAAACTTCTTTTAGATGTTAAAAATTTTCTTTGATTCGGTTTCTTTTATTGTACGTTTCCAATTCATGTTGTTTACTTTCTCCAGTTTGGATTGATTAAGTATAAGTTACTTGGATTGTTGACAATGTATATAATTTTGAAGGAGAACAGTCAAAGAAATGTTTACACTGTTCGTGTTAAGCAGTATACCTTTTCAGAAGCTTTCTTGTCTTCATAATTTCGAATTGATTTTAATGGAATTGACTTCTGAAGATTTGTACCTGATACGACCGATATTTTTAAATAATGTTATAGTTTATCCTCATCTGAGTTGATTAATTCAGTTGAGACATTATTTGAAGTTTTATTTCAAAATTTTTATCCGCTACAAACCACTTTCATTTCAATTTTTTAGTTTCTGTTTGTAAGTTTGGGGGTTCGGCTTGGTTCATTGTTCTGCAACAAACCAATATTCAATCAATTCAAATTTAAATTTTTGAAAATAATTTTATTCTATTGTTTCGTGAAAAATATAACGAGATTTTACAGTGTTGTTCTCACAGTTACAGGTTTTGTGCTACATTAAAATACTGGTTTTCGTTTGGTTTGAGTTTAAAATTTGGGATAATATTCATATTGTGTACAAATATTCAATTTTACGTGTTACATAATACCGGTGTTAACAGTGGACATTGTGGGTCGGCTAGTTCGTTCGAGAATTAATTTTTTAAATTTTTTTAATAATCTGTAAATAATAATTGTTTGTAAACATTATTCAACTGTACATTTTCCACCATATAACTATAGTTTAAGTTCTTATACGTATTATAATTATTGTAAATAAATTTTCTTGGTAAATATGAATTCGTTTGATATTAACCACCTGACATCCGATGAATTTATAGTGGGGTATCAAGTAAGAAATATTGATGGTAGTCCATCAGTTCAAGTGGACCTTTTGAAAGCTATAATTGAAAAAGAAACAAAAAATCCAATTCTTTAACCCTATAAGCCACAAAAAGCAGCTTCTAAAAATCCTGACCGGGAAATTCGCAAATGCCTAGTAAAAATTCAAGAACATCGGGAATGGTTCCTGAGCCAAAAGAATGAAGAATTGGATAAGTAAAATTTCTTTTCGACTATGTCACGAATACTCCATGTAATTCGAAGATTAGAACGGTTATCGGTTACTATAAAGCGTTATCGATCCAAGTGCTTGAATGCGCTTCGGCAAGCCCAATTACTACAAATCCATATTAATAATTCCATTGGTAATAAAGAGGCACTAAATGACTCCATTACATTTGTGGAAGAAAACACGGAAGTTATTACAGTGGGCGTGTCGTCGTCAGAAGTCAAAAACTCGGAGACTGATTCGGAATCATCTAAACAAACAGTCACGTTTACCCCACAGAAATCAATTCCTACAGTTCGACGTAATAATAGTTCAATCATTAGTAATGAGCACTTAGTCAATTCAGTTACAAATAATCCAATGTCTGGACATGTAAATAATAACCAAATAAATGACTTGAGCTCTGGTATGCAAGATTTAAATCTAGCATCTGAGCATGTCTTCAATTTCTATCAAAATCAGATTCCGCAGTATAACTCGATCCCACCGTTTGGTTATAATATACCGGCACTTTCGTTTCAAAATTCAAATAACCAACGTCAATAATTCGGACAGCCACAAACGATTCCGCTAGTAACAGCACAACCTCAGCACAATTTTTCCTCTTACGATAGAAAAGCACAGTTATCAAACTGGAAACTTGAATTTAATGACGCAACTGATGGAGTGCCGGTAGAGAGATTTATCTTTAGAGTGGAACATTTGGCGCGTACTCACCAAGTATCAGAAAATAATTTGAGGGATCAATTTGGGGCTCATCTAAAGGGAACTGCTTCCAATTGGTACTGGTGTTACCTGGAGCGTAATCAGTTGTCTACATGGGAACAACTTAAGGCTGCGATTATCGAAAGATTCCAGGATCGTCGAACAGATGACGATATACGTCGGTTAATCGACTCGAGAAAACAAAACGCAGGTGAATCGTTCATGGAATTTTACAATGACATCCTGGCACTACGTTGAGATTTCGAGCATCTATGCTCGATTCCGAAGTTCTAAGAATTCTAAGGTATAACATGAACGTAGGCCTTAAGAACTATCTTGATAGAGAGATATCGAGATCAAGATATCGAGTCAATTAGAACCTTAGTTAGAAGATCGTAGCACTAGAGGATACCTGGAAACGTCATAACTATGTTCCTGACAAATGGTGTAGACCTCAACAATTTGTAAACGAAATATCAGGCTCTGGGGTCGAATATGGCAACATGACTCCTGGTAAATGCTACTATAAAACAAAATTTTGTTCCGGACAATAATCGCTAATATAAATGATATCTTGGATATCAAAATTATGACTGCTCGTTTCAACCAAATTTAAACCCAGTTCAGAATACAAATCCTTCCTTTCAAATTGACACGTTGCAACAAAATTCCCATATTAATCCAAACCCACCAAATATGAATAACCAGGATAGTTATATTTGTTGGAATTGTTTTGATATTGGGCACAGTTTCGTCAAATGCTTAAAGCACCAAAGGTTGTTTTGTCACGGATGCGGTAAAGATGGAGTTTACAAAATGAATTGTACGAAGTGTTGTTCGTCGGGAAACGGAAATTCGAGGACTCAAACAGCTGCCATGGGCAATCCTCGGATTTTACGGCAGCCACAGCAAACGTATCCGAACCCACATCCCAGAAACAATTTCCCACCGAATCCACATTAAAATTATCTCCTAAAACTATTTCAATTCCCTTTAATTCTTTAAATAACAATTCAAAATTCAACGTTGAGAAAACCCAAATAGTCTCACTGAAAACGACAAATAAACATTCGGATGCCGCTAAATTCCGTGTTCGACATCATAGAGAGAAACTATTCAGTTTCCCCAGCGGTACAAGCAGATCTAAATTCAGAGATTGATCGGATGATGTCCTTGGGAGTAATTGAGGAATCTACCAGTTCATGGAGTTCACCTGTGACATTAGTTCGAAGATCAAATGTAAGGTTAGTCTTTGTCTGGACGCAAGACGAGTGAACGAAGTGACGAAAAAGGACGCGTATCCGTTGCCTATAATCGACGGACTCATCAGCCGGTTGGAGCAAACAAAGTGGATCTCAAGTCTCGACTTGAAGGATGCATTTTGGCAAATCCCGTTGGATAAGGAGTCCCGAGATAAGACGGCGTTTACCGTTCCTGGTCGTCCTTTGTATCAGTTTAGTGTTATGCCATTTGGTCTTTGTAACGCGTCTCAAACTATGAGCCGGTTAATGGATCGGGTGATTCCACACGAATTCCACGACCACGTATTCGTATACTTGAATGATCTCTTAATTGCTTTCAAGACATTTGATGAACATCTGGGTTTACTATCACTTGTTGCGAAGAAATTGGCCGATGCTGGTTTGACGGTATCGAGAAAAGCCACTTCCTCCTCAAACGTATCAACTACCTTGGTTACTACTTCTTACACTTTCTGCCGTAGGCACTTGGCGAAACACACTTAATACACACATTTTTAAAATTTTTTTTAAAAACACTTGTTAAATATTTCGCAAAATTACAAAAGGTTTAAAAAATCACTCGATCGATTTCGGCTTATTAGGCCATCATCAGGAGTATCTCAGCGCTTATTTAATCGATTATCTGGGCCCTATCCAAGATCCAAAAATGGAAACACATATCTATTTATCATCCTGGACCACTATTCCAAATTAATTTTTTTGAAACCATTTCGAAAAGTCTCAGAGGTAATAAAATTTTTAGAGAAAGACATTTTCCTTGCCTATTCCGTACCCAAGTTTATAGTCTCCGATAATGGATCGCAATTTACCTCCAACGTATTTAAGAGTTTCCTGACAAAGTTCAATATAACACATTCACTTGTTCCACGATATTGCCGTCAGGCGAATGCATCGGAGCGTGTAAATCGTTCCATACTGGCGGCCTTGAGAGCCTATGTTAATAACAACCGTACAACATGGGATCTGTTTATTCCGGAGATTACTTGTGTCTTGCGAAATGTGGTCCATGATTCGACAAAATATTCGCCCCATTTTCTAATGTTCGGACAGCACATGATAACCAATGGAAAAGAATACGCCCTCTTAAAATTGTTGAACCTGGAGAGTAAAGGAGTTATCTCGGCAGAATCCAAAAGTAATACACTAGGTGGCTGTCAGCGCTCTTTGTTGAAACATTTAGAAGACGCATACAAAAGATGCTGCAGTACCTACAATTTGAGAAGTAACCATAGAAACCTAGAGACCAATCAAACCGTATATGTAAAAAATTATGTTCAAAGCAATGCTGCAGCTAAGTTTTCAGCAAAACTTGCGCCAAAATTTATTAAATGCATCGTGCTGCGGAAATTAGGTAGTACGTCATACGAACTAGGGAAAGACAATGGTAAGATCATCGGGATCTACCACATTAAGGACATAAGAACGTAACACCGCATCTCGCAATACTTTTATATTACAGTTTAGTTAGGTATTTTCGCTTTTGCCCGGCTTGGTGAGACTATCAGTGTATGTGTACGTCCCCACGAATGTAACAATATGAATATGGTCCCAAATGAGTTTGCGGTAGTCGGTTTCAAAATTTAACTTGTTCGTCTTCACATTCAAAATTATATTGCCGCTCAAAAATTTTTCGATTAACTCATCCTGGGAAAACAACATTTGAAGTGAAAAGAAAAAAAAGGGGCTTCGGAAAAAAGTATTTCCAGCAAACGGTTGTTTGCCACATTTAACGAAAAAAAAGACCGCTTAAAAAATGGAGGAAAAGCTTGTAAGCGTGAGAAGAGTGAGTTTCGTGTATGTGCCGTGTATAGTTCGTATTAGTAAGCTCTTAGAAACAGCACACAAGAAATATATTATGGCATATTACACAATTCAATCCATCTTAACCAAATATATAAGCGCGTGTTCAAACAAGCGGTAACACCGCATATAGTGAAGGTGCCTATTGGGATTTAAGCGAGGCAACCGAGACGGAACCTATTAAACCCAAAAGGGTGAACAAAAAACAAAAAAAAAAAGTTTTTACAAATTTTGTCAATATAAACGGTTAAAACCAATAAAAAAAAAACATATATACATACGTATTTAACGATATAAACCTGTGTTATTGTTTGGGGGAGGAGGTGGGTGTTCGAGGTTGGCAAAGCAAGGTAGGCACGCTACTTGACTTGAGGGGAACACCCGGAAGGCGGTCGGCATACGTGTGACGAGGGTCCCGCCAGCACGGAGTGTATCACAGTAAAAAATCACAGTAAAAAAAAATACTATTAATAATAAACCGATCGCAAATTCTGATAATACAATAGAATTTACTATTAAATTTCGTTCACCATATAATATCATATTGACAAACTTTTATAAATTATCAGGAACACATTTTACTACATCAATCATATAGATAGAATAGTTCTTCAGATAAATAGAATGTTTCGTCACACAGATAGAATATTTATCATCCAGAGAGAATGTTGATTCACATAGATAGAATCTTTTTCTTACAAATAGATTGTTTCCTCATTGAGATAACATTTTTTCTCGCAAAGATAGAATTTTTTGTACAATTTTCACATAGATAGAACATATTTTTCGTATGGATGGTTGATAGTGGAATATGATAGTAGAATTGATTAGTTTTTGATGGTAAATGGTAATCCTACTAGTAGTAGTACCATCAATAGGATTGCAATGCATTTTTGAACTTTCCTCAAAATTAAATAAATAAAACGGACGAGCAATTAAATTTATATTTCTTTATTTTAAAGATAAAAAACTAAATTATTAAATTATTATCACAAATTCTACTGACTAATTGAACTAAATTAAAAATAAAAAAAAAGCTTTCTTAGCTACATACATTAAAAATAAATTACTGTACGTCACTAATTTTAATTTGTATCTGATAGTTTTTTAATTATAAGATTTATATTGGGGTGAGCTTTATCAAAATCGGTTTCAAAACCGTAAAAATATTTTTGTAAGGAAATCCAAACTAAAATAGACACTGCTGGATATTACAAGTTGAACGTCATAAATATTTTAAAACAGGTGTCCCAAGAAGTATTATAAATGGTTGAACCGGCATATTTAAATTTTTCATTTTTTGAATTTTCTCTTCATCTTCCAATACCGATACTCCAAAAATAAACATAGCATTTTGTGAGTCCTTTATTGAATATTTTACGCAAGTTTGTTTCGATGAAGCGGATTGTCCATCATAATCCTCGACACTGGTGGTATCAGGTGTAAAGATTTTTATATCTGGAAAAATATACAAAATACTTAAAACTGTACAGCTTTTGGCATGAAACTTTCAGTTGATTGCAAAATATGAAAGTTCAAGTTGTCAAAAGTAAACAAATGTTTTAAAAGCTAACTTGCGTTACTCGCTTCCAAATACACTGAATAATGTTCTGTATAATTAAACGAAAATTAAACGAAATGTTTATTTAGGGTAAATATGGCTCAGCCATAAAACAAAAACAAAATAATTTACAAAATAATCTAAACCGATATTTTCTGCACGTACCTCTAGGAACATTTCAAAGAGAAACTAAAATTTCTGTTTGCAATTTTTTTTTTACTCTTCTTTTTCTCTTCTTATTATGTATTTGGGGTCCAACGAACCCTTTGATGTTCTTGCGAAGATGTATTAGACTACAGTGGCATTTTATAAACAACACTTTCAAGCGCTGGATTATTTATTCATGTAGTTGCAACTTGTTCCACAAGACTGTTATTAGGTGACCAATCAGTTAATATAATACTGAATAGCATGTGGTGATGTATTTGACTCAAAATCGGCTTGTTCAGAGTTCATGTTTTATTTGTGTTCGTTTAAATTATCATTTGCTTATGAATCGCTTATAAATTAGAACGATAATTAGTTTAGATTAGGTTAAAATTTTATTTGTGGCTTCAAAATATAAATTTAATAAAAATTAAAATGCGTCTAAAAATATTCGCTTAGGAAAGCGTAGTTTACTTTTTTTAGAAATCTGGCGGCAAACGGAAATATACCGTATCATTTAGAAGTTTATGAATGTAAATTAAACGGTGGTGCTTTGAAACGTTTTATATCATATATTAGGTTATTTGAAAAATAGATTTTCCTTTTTCTATTTCAAATAAATGCAAGCAAATGTTTGTTAAACATTTTAATCAAAATTTAATTTAAACAAAATAGCACCCTAAAATTAGAAATTCCGTTCACGCGTTTTGAGGTGGTATTTCAAGTGGTGTTTGAAAACATTAAAGTTTTGAAATTCTTGAATACAAGAACCTTCCGCACATTCATAAGATGAGCTGTGCGTAAGATTATGCGATACCTTAAACTGATGTTTTAATTATTGTAATATGTATATCACAAAATTTTTTCTTGCATTTAAAGCAAATCATTTGAAAGTGATAATTACTTTGGTGAGGTCAAAATAAAAGGGCAATAAGTTAAGGGGTTTACTTTACTATACACTCCGTCTCACTTGTTTAAGAACACTTATTTTTTTTTAAACATCAGATTGTTTCTCCAATACTATGTATAATTAAACAAATTCTAATTGTTATATCGGAAGAGGGCTCTATTAAGAAAATATCCCATACGGTAATTTGCAGGTACTTTAGAGAACCGCTACTTTTTTTTTAAATAAAACGGAGTGCACCTTTAAAAATTGCATATTTATTTAAATTGATACTCATATTAAATAAATATGCAATATGTATATTTATTTGTCTCACTTGTTTAAGAACAACTGAAATATCTCGTTTCTAAGTCTAAAAAATAAAAATAAAAGAGTGTAGGGTCTCAGTTCGTGATTAAACCTTGGCGTGTGCGCAACTATGCCTAAAGGAAAGTTCTTTAATTTAGAAGAAAATGTCCAAATTCGGGCTTTTAAGGAGTATACGGCCATAGTATCCGAGAAATTGCTGCTAAAATTGGAAGAAGTTCAACCGTTGTGCATAATTACCTAAGTAACATACAAAGCTATGGAAAAAACAGTAAAGGACGTGTGAACATGGCTACAACAATCCAAAATCCACGGGCCATTGCTAAAGAAGCTTCAAATTCTACCATTTCGATTAGCAAAATTAGGGCTAAAACCGATGTTACGGCCAGCAGAGCAACCGTCCATCGCATAATACAGCGTTCCCCACATTTAACATTTCAAAAAATTAAGAAAAAACCGCCGTTAAATTAAGCACGCAGGAACCAGCGTCTTTGCTTTGCAACACATTAGATGGGACAGAGAGTGGCATAAGGTTGTCTACTCTGATGAAAAAAATTTAATTTGGACGGGCCAGATGGATACAACTATTATTTTCATGACCCAAGAAAAAAAGAAATTATTTTTAGCAAAAGGCATAGTAAAGGGGGCGGTGTAATGGTGTGGGGATCAGTGTCTTTTTTTGGAATAATTGATTTAGATTTTCAGACAAAAAAATGACAGCAAATACCTATAAAACCGTTTTGGAAGGAGCATATCCAAAATATACCGAATATTTTAATGGATAGCGTTGGATTTTCCAGCAGGATAATGCCCCGATTCATACTGCCAGGATAATCAAAGCGTTAATTCCGAAGCAAAATGTAGAACTATTGCCTTGGCCGCCTTATTCACTCGACTTAAACATAATGGAACACGTTTGGGGATGGCTATCACGGAAAGTCTACGTAGGAGGAAGGCAGTTCGAAAATAAGGACGAATTAATTGAAGCCATAAAATCAGCCTGGGCCAAAATTTCCCTTCGCTATTTGGGATCACTTAATAATTCAATACACAATAGACTTCTTGGAGTTATTGAACATCAGGGTGGAAATACTCATTACTAATTGATTGAATAATAATGAAATAATATTGAAATTAAATAAAATTTACAAACGCAATGTAGCAATTTAATTTAATTTAATCACTAAACATTGATTTTAAGCACCGAATATGTACATATATTAAACATAAAATTTAAACAGCACCATAATCTTTGCTTGCGAACACATCGATTTACTGTGATTAAGTTACAGAAAACACGTTAAATATTATTATATTGTGTACGCAGTATTTCTCGAATTTTGCTTCGCATTATTTTCGGTTGGTATATAATAGACTTTTTTCGCAATAATAACGTTCGTTATCACATTGGTAGTAAAGTTGTGAAATAGATGATCATATCTATTCAAAATAATATTGAATGAAAGTTCTATCATATGGAAACATTTTACTATCATCATTTGATGGTATATTTGTTAAAGAAATCGGCAGTTGATAATCAGAAATAATTCGAAACATTGAAAGGTTTGCCTTTAAATCAATAATAAACACTATCATATTGATAGCAAAATTTATGAAATGGGTGAACATATTTATAAAAAATAATTTTGAAAGAAAAGTTTACCTTATTGAATGCTATTACTATCAATAATTAATAGCACATTTATTAATATAACCGACAATGGGTAATCAGAAATCATTCATCATTTAATAGATTTCCTTCATATAAATTGAGTACACTATTATATTGATAGTACATTTTATAAAATGGATAATCATATTTATCAAAAATAATTTCGAATGAAAAGTTATATCGTTTTAAAAAATACTTCTATCAATTATTGATAGTACATGTATAATTGTAGATCACAGTTAGTCTATAACCAGAAGCTATCCATCATAGTGATGAATTGCTATCATACTAATAAATAACTTTTATTGAAAAACTAATCTTTTCAATTCAAAAGTAAGTTGCTATAGGTAAAATTACAAGTTCATTTTATCAATGCGACAGTAAAATTTCTCTCAGTGTGGTAAATTCCCCCACAAATTGTAAAGGTACTTTCACTATTTGGCCGTAGGTGATTCGCATAGAAAAAGAACTCGACATTAGGGTCGGATATATACAGATATACATATATATTTCGGTGTGTGGATTGTCTAAATAATTCAGGTAATAGGAAGGTGTAAATAAACACCGGGAGACTGCCGGTTTGTTGCAGGGCCATGGACGGGACCGAACCCCTAAACTAATGATGAGGATAGAGCAATTCTCACGACCCATGCCACGAACTGAGCTCCGGGCAGGAAGCTCCAATTTTCCCTCAACATTAGGGAAATCCTTAACCTGAAATAAAGGCCAAAAAACGCTTAATCTTTTTTAAGATTTTAAAGTTAACCTAACGTGATAATTAAATAATCTTAAAATTGTAATGTTACTGTGTTACCTACTTTACTATTATTTACCTGAATTTATGAAACACATAGTATCTAGTTATTTATACAAATGAATTGTTGTTTAGATTTAAGTTATGTCTACCTTAGTTGTAGCATTAAGTTGTAACTATTGTAACTACGTATGTTATCGTACACCTGCTGTGAATTTTTAATTGTCAGCAAGAACTGAAATAAATTTCATACATACATATGAATATAAATATTTATATAAGTACTTTCTTTTATAATTTTGTTTCTGGCGTAAACGACAGCGCTGCTCCTGGGTGCCTAGCTTGTCACTTTTTCCAACTAGCACAGTGTAATTAAATGAATATAATTTTATAAGTTCGAATTCATACAATACGTATACCAATAAAATTATTACACAATATAAAACAAGAGTTTGAAATTGTGTATATCTGGCCCATATTGTATATTCTAATTCGTCTAAATCTCCAAGATATACAATAAATTATCCGAATTTATTCGAAAAAAGTATGGTTAGCTGAAAAATTGTTAAATTTTATGTGGAATGTCTTGCTTATGAAAGGGGGCATTCTTAGCGTCACAGAATGTATATTTATTTATTTACTTCATGCCTCCATAACAAAGTCGCAAAATAGTTTACTAATCTGTAATAATTGATTAAATTGGCTTTTATTATATTTTCTGTTAATTTTAAATAGCATTCTCAGTATGTGTAACTGTGTAAATTATATTTGAACGCAGGGTAATTAAATCTTAGTCATATATAATTATATTAAATGTTATTATGGCAAATAAAATTAATTAGTTTAACAAAACTATGATATTTTTAATTTAATCAAAGTTTAAAAATTTAATTATACGAATCGTTAAATGTGTGTCGCGTCTCATGTCCATTAAATGGAATGATTATATCATATAATATAATGCTATAATGTTGAAACAACACAAAATATTATTTTTTATGCGTCATATTTCATGTCATTCAAAATACATATTATTCCACATGCCATACTTAATATCGCCGCCATTCAGCTCCATTATATTATCACCACACTAGAATATAATCCACTCATATATTCCATGCAGCTTTGTACAAAAATTTCCATTTCATTTCATAATCAAAAATCATTAATCATCATTATTCAATAAACCAAAAATGGTTGAATATATTCATAAAAAAAAGTACTTTGCCATGTTATTATTATCAACAAAAAAACAACTCATTAGACTAATTACATCTATTTGGGGCTTCTGGTTGTAATTCCTTCATGAATAAAATATAATTTTTTTTTGATAATATTCCATTCAATTGAAAAATGCCAATTTTTTGTTTTTTTTTTTTGTTATTGTTGTTTTATTATTAATTTCACTAATATTAAATTCTCTTATGAGTCTGCTGTCATATCCAAACAAAATAATCATATAATACACAAAGAAAATAAAAATTAATGAATCCGCCCTTTTCACAAAAAAAAAAAACTTTTCCAACTAAATTTCGCCCTTGAGAATTATCAATTTTTAGTTGGTTTTTGTGTTTTATTTGAAGTCGCGTATGTATGCTGTGCTGTTATACTAAAGTCTGAAAAACTGTTTAATGTTCATGACATGACATTTTATTTAATTTTTATTTATTATTATAATTTACGGAAAAAAAAATATTTTGTTTTATTTTTCCCGTATGTACATACATACGTACTTGTGCATAGTTTTTTATTGGTTTTGTTTAATTTAATTCAAATAAAATAAAATGCTCGAATGTAATGATATAAAAAATAAATAATAATGAAAATTATTATTGAATACACACAATAATTATAGGGTGAATTTTTATTTTTAATCTGAAATACTGTATAATTTATTGATAGTAATAACAATAGTTGCATGCTTTTTTATTCGTTTTTTTTTTTTTTTGGTTTGGTTTTTGATGACAATAAAAATGGTATACTCTATATATTTATATAATATAACTACATTTAATAATACATTTCATTTTCGTAATTATATTTTTATACTTTATGTTATATTGTGTATAAATGAGTATTTTTTCAATTAAATTTTATCAGATGCAACAAACATTTATTTTTGGGTAAATATAGGTTCCCCAAATGCAAGACAAAAACATGGACAAGTACGAGACGAATTTGGTTATAAATTATTAGTTGTGGTTGAATATTTTTCATTAATGACTACTTAGGTTCGAGTCAAATACACAGAAGACACTTTAATAAATTAATCAATTAAGTTTTATTTATTTGTTGTTTAATTTTTAAATTGATTTTTATTATTGTTTGTTTTCAGAATCAACATTATAAACAAAAACACATACTATTTATATACATACATTATATAATTATATTGCTGAATGTTTAATTTGTAAATTTATAACATTTTTTTCAAGATATCCTATTTTTATAGTTTGTATTGGGTGTGTGAACTAATTTTTAGACTTTTTTTATAAAAAAGAAATGTTTATTAAAAGATAACGATACAGTATATTTTATCCAATATATTCGCCATCGTTAGCTATGACTTCCTGCCATCTCCTGGGAAGTTTGTAGATTCCTCGTTTGAAGAAACCTTCAACTTTCCCAGCTATCCAGCCATCGATCCAATTTCGCACTTCTCCGGCGTTTCGGAAGCGTACGTCAGCCAGGCCTATTTGCATTGATCGAAACAAATGGTAGTCGGAAGGTGCAAGGTCTGGAGAATACGCAGGTTGTTCAAGCCGATCCCAACCGAGTTGCGCTACCTTGTTTTGAGTGGTTTTTGCACGATGTGGCCTGGCATTGTCATCATGAAACAAAACTTTATAGCTTTTGTTCGCTATTGCTGGCCATTTTTCGTCTAATGCACGTGCCAAATTGTCCAGTTGGCGTCAGTAGCGATCACCTGTAACCGTTTCATTTGGATTTAATAGCTCATAATATGACCCCTATTGCGGTTGTCGAGGCGATCAACGATCGACACGACAATATCTAGTCGTGTCACTTTTATTTTCACATTGCCTAAGAATATCGACAAGCTCATTAAGTGTTGGGAATTAACGATTGGGAATTGCAATTTTAGAAAACTTCTATCAAAGTGACAGTTCATTTTGTGTTAGTTTTGTACAAAATATGATTTCGCACGAATTTTATTTTGATGAGGCGGAGGACGAGAAGAATTCTTTAGTTGAAATGGCTCGGAAACGAAAACTATTAAGGGATAAATCAAATCCATTAGAAATTGATAGCAATAAGTACGTAAATAAAATCGGTTTTTTTTGTATGATTTTTATAAGTTTTAAGAAATGTTTTCGACTGTCCAGAGAGTCATTTACGGATTTACTCGAGGAAATAAATCCAAAATTAAGAGTGATAAAGCGGTTGTCGTCCGTTTCAAATATTTTAAAACTAGCGGCAACCCTACGATTTTTTGGTGAAGGAGGGTACCAAACAGGCGCAGGGAATGATTTCAATGTTGTATTGGCTCAACCTACATTTTCTTTAATGTTGAAAGAAATGCTTAATATTTTAGAAATGTTTATTTGCCCAAAATGGCTTAGATTTAATTTCTCAGAAGCAGAGAAAACAAATGCAAAACTACATAATTTCCAACGAAGCGGCATTCATGGTGATAAATCTCACACGTTAACGCTCAAGTCGTAAATACTAATGACTAGATAACTTGGCTAGTCGTTAGTATAGATATTCTTTTCGTTTTATTGTTTATAGCTTGTCAGGTTACCACTGGTGGGGCCCGACTGGTTGTGAGATAAAACGATGTTGACTGGTGTTTAATTTTAATAACAGTGTCTTTATTATATGAATTTTACAATTTATATACTAAGGCATACCTCGATTAACGCTACCTCTTTTAGCGCTGTTTCGTTATAGCGCTCTTTTGATTTTATGAAAAAAAAATTATTTTAACTTTAAAATATTTTTTAAAAGGTTTTATTTGTTTAATTTCATATGAAAATTGGTACTATGTATTTAGAAAAGCAAAAAAAAAAAATTAAAGTAATGACCATGGTATCTCCAAAGAGGATCTGATTGCTAGTTTGTCACAAATTCTACGCTAGAAACAGAAGATATACCAGAAAATATTTTAACGAAAATATGTTTGGAACATAATCTAGGGATAATCCAACATGCCTTAGAAGATTTAAGTGCAAATGGTCCCAATTTTGAAAAGTCCTGCGCTATAAAACGAGGGGTGATGAACACTTTATCACCTAAAGAAACCTATTTAAGCAAACAAGCTTATACACATTTTTTTCAAAAAATTATTAAATATGAATTTACGCCTTTATTTTGTGATATGTATTACATTTTCTTGTTTTTACTGAAATTGTTTTCTTATATTGAATTCTAATTTATTTTCTAATTTTTAAATGAAGTATAAATGAAATAAAAATTTTATTTCAAAATAAAACTATGTACCAAAAAAAATTGGTTAGGAACGTATTACGTAACCCCATATTTTAGTGTAAGCAGAACCTCTTTTAACGCTGTTTCTTTTAACGCTCAATTTTCAGGAACGCAATATGAGCGCTAAGCGAGGTATGCCTAATGTGCTTACTTAAGCATTTAATATAATGCAATTTATACACATATAAATGTGATGCACAATAGAAATGTGCCTAGTAAGATAAAAATATAAATGATAAATGCGTAGGTGTTTACATTCCTATGTGTTCTTATCTATGTTTAGACTTGAGGTTGAACATACTGCTGGGCCAACAAATTCAAAGATCGTGGCTGTGGTATCGGTGGTTGTTGCATTTAATTGTTTTACTTGTCGATTCGGCTGTTGCCTTCGATGCGATGTTGGAGAACCACCTATATGATCTATAACATATCACGTTATATAATTAAATAATAAAAATAAACTTTCAACATACAATTTTAAACTTTCATAATTTATTTAATTTATAATGATTTATTTTTATTAATTTATAATTAATTTATTTGTAAATTTATTTAATGCTTTACAATAATTAATTTAATATTTATCACCATTTTATGTAGGGTTAAAATACCGCGCGAGTTGGGCGGCATGCCGCCGCGATGAAATTTGAGAGCAGACTGATAAATAAAAAATTTATTTTGTTTTATGTTCGTTGTGTTGTGGACAAGCGGTTGGCGATTGGTTGTTTGTATGTCATGTGACATAATGCCCAATGAGTTGGACAGGTGGCACCCAATGTGCGGCGGGCTTGTGTTTGCGCAGGAAGAATTGTAGTGGTACATTGGGTGAACCGCTACAGATCCTTATCCTTGTCGAAAATTGGTTTCTGTATTAGTAATGGTGACAACTTGGTGATTGGTCTCTTGATGCTAGGATTATCGGCGGTCTTTAACCTTGCGACGCCTGTGAGCCCATCATTCCCTGGATGTAACTCGATGACTCTCCCTAATTCCATTTAGTGGGTGGTTGCAGATCGTCTCGGATTAAAACGATGTTCCCTTGTTCTAAATGTATCCTCTCTTGATGCCATTTCGGACGTTGTTGTAGGCGATGTAAATACTCTGACACCCACTTCTGCCAGAAGTGAGTTCGCATGTTCTGTACTACCTTCCATCGCGACACGAGGTTTCTGTTTTGTCCTAAACACTCTTTTTCCGGTGGGGCCCCTAGCGCATTCCCAATTAAAAAATGCCCTGATGTTAGTACCTGCAGTGATTCCGGATCCTCGTTTAATGGACACAATGGCCTGGAATTTAGACATGCTTCTATTTGGTATTATAAGGTGCTCATTTCCTCATAGGTGAGCTTTGTATCCCCTACACATTTCTTCAGATGAGTTTTGATGGATTTCACGGCTGCTTCCCAAAGTCCACCGAAATGTGGTGCTGATGGTGTGATAAAGTGCCAATTTATTGGCTCTAATAGTTTACTGGCACCTACAAAGTTGGTCCCGTTGTCGCTGTACATATGGGCGACATTTCCCCGCCGGTCCGTAAATCTTCGGAAGGCGCTGACGAATCCTTCTGCTGTCAGATCGGATGATATTTCGATGTGGATAGCCTTGGTAGTCAGACAAATAAAGATGCAAATATAACCCTTGTAAGACTTGTTTCCCCGACCTTTACTCATCCGTATATTGAAGGGTCCCGCATAATCAACTCCTGTGTGAGTGAATGGTCGTGACATGACGACTCGAGGTTTAGGTAGACTCCCCATCAGTTGTTCTGACATTTTGTTTTTAAACCGATGACATCGTATGCACTGATGGTTATGGTGTTTTACTGCTTGAATTCCCTTGATGATCCAATACCACCTCCGTTGGTTATGGTTCTACAGTAGACCACCGCCGCATATTCCTGTTCTGAGGCATCACAGAATCCATGGAGTTCAACACGGTCGTCTTTGTTGTAATGAATATATCGAGGTATACGAATGAGTTGAGTAGCTTTCAGTTCTAATTTCATCTGATCCCATTTGTCCGCAAACTGCGTTGGAAGCGTGTCGCCCCAACTTAACTTCATACTCCATAAGGTCTGATACAATATCTTACAGCTAACTATTAATGGTGCCAGCCATCCTAATGGGTCAACAATTTTTGACATGTCGGACAGAAATTGACGTTTGGTAAGTCCGCCGTTGTTGGGTGGTAAATTCACGTAAAATACAAAATCGTCTTTTGTCGGGCTATAATGTATTCCCAAGGTTTTAACTGACTGTTCATCCATAAAGGTGAGGTTGCCTATGAGGAACTTCTCCTGATTTATTCCCTTTAAAAGGTCTGCGTGGTTACTAGCCCATTTTCCTAATTCCATTCCGCCCTTACGAAGTAGTTGAATTAATTGAGATTGCAAATGTTGAGCCTCCTCTACCGAATCTGCACCGGTTAGTACATCGTCCACATAAAAATCATTTTTGATAATGTGACTGGCTTCGGCATGATTATTGATTTCATCGTCAGCCAATTGATTCAGAGTCCGAATAGCCAGGTACGGAGCGGCCGATGTCCTATAGGTAACCGTTGTTAATTGATACTCTTGTAAACGATGATATTTATGTACTTTCTCTCCACAAGATTGTTTGATATGGTTGATGTTCTTCATGTATCTTAATTTGTCGATACATTTTCTCGATGTCCGCGGAAAAAACAATTCGATGTTTTCTCCATTTTAATAGTATGGTCCATAAATCGTTTTGCAATGGAGGCCCAATGTACATGGTGTCATTAAGGCTCTTGCCCGTCGATGTTTTCATAGAAGCGTCAAAAACCACTCGTATTTTAGTGGATTCTGGTGTTGTCTTTACTATGGCATGATGGGGTAAATAATATTTGCTTGCGCATGGTGGTGGTCTCTTCATGTGACCCATGCTGAGGTAGTCTGTCATAAATTTGATGTACAAATCTCTTAGGTCTCGGTTAGAATCCAATTTCTTCTCGAGCTGTAGAAATAACGTTGTAGTGCTCGTTGCTTGGAACACCCTAGTAGATATAATTGATTTTCCTTGAATGGTAGTCGTACCACATATCGTCAATCTGGATCTCGTTTGGTGGTCGCTTGAAAGATGGTTTGGCAAATGATGTCTTCAGGAGATTCCACGATGTTATTTCTCTTGGTTTCTTCTAATTCCCAAAATCGGTTCATATTCGCTTCCACCTTGGTTCCGCTATGGACCTTCACTACGTGAAGCTGGGTTGCGTATTCTGTTGGCCCTGAAATCACCCAGCCGAAGCTGGTCTTAATAGCGCTTGGCTTTCCCCGTTTAACTTGGTTACCGATGAAATCTCCATAAACGTCGGCTCCCAATAAAAGGTCAATCGGGGCAGAGGTGTCGAACCTCGGGTCAGCCAAGGTTAACCTATTCCACTGGTTGTTGATTGATTCTCGTTTGATTTGACGCTCTGGAACCTCCGTTATAATTTTTGGCAGGCAATACGTATGCTTCAATGTTTAACCGAAATAGCGATGCGAAATGTGGTTGAAGACATACTTGCACTAAAGCGGTAGCCGTGTTGGTGGTATGCGCCCCGCAATTCCTGAGATGTTGACGGTGGTTTGATGTAATGTTAACCCGAGGCGTTGGACTGCTTCTTCCGTTATCAACGAGACTTGTGACCCCTGATCTATTAAGGCTCTTAATTCGGCTCATGTTCCACATATGGCTGTGCTTTTTACCACAGCTGTTGCTAATAATGTGGTTTGATTATTGTCCGATGTACTGACAGATACCTTTTTTCCGGTTGTTGGTAAGGTTCGTGTAGAAGCTGGTGATGCCTGTCGCGACACACCATACATGCTGGCTTTTCCGTGCACACAATTTTCTTGCTGTGTACAAGGCAGTTAGTGCAAATTCCTGCCCGGTTGATGTAGTCAATCCGCCGTTTTGTACTTAGATTGCGGAAATGGTGTCACCTGTTGATCAAATGCCCGTTCTCACTGCAATATGGACATGTGCTTGTGGATTTCGGAACGGTGTCTCCTTTGTACTCCTTTTCCGTATTTAGAAGTACTCTTCGTTGAGCATCGGGTTCTGGCTTAGCTGCTCGCATGCTGGATGGCTTATGCATGCCTGATGCTTCCAATGACTGAAACCTCCTCATTAGAAAATCCAGGAATGTTTCTAACTTTGAAACCTCGCGTGGACATTCCAGACTGGCTTCGTATCGCTGCAGTGTATCCGCATCTAATTTCTTCATCACAATGTGCGCGATGAGAGTTTCAAACGGATTTTCCAACTTCAAATTTTTTATGTTGTGCATCATCTCGATGATAGTATCATGTAAGGTTCTGATACTTGAAGCCGTCGCAACCTGTATATTATGCAAAGATAATATGGTGTTGAAGTATGATGTCGCAAGCAGACGTTGGTTGCTATATCTCGCCTGCAGAATGCTCCATGCCACGTCGTAGTTTTCTTCGATTGAGGATAAATGACCGATAAGTCTTGCCGCGTCCTTTTGCACATGTGATTTCAAATACCACATCTTCTCGGTTTTTGATAGTGTGCTTTAATGTATGACCTAACTTCCATTCGGGGAAGTCGTATGTTGGTGGATTCCACAGAGTTTGGATGGCCGTTACTCAGCAGTTGATGTAATTTGAGTAATGTGGATTCTGCCTGCTGCGTGATGGATCCGTAGTAATCGTCTACGAAATACTTCGCGGTTTGATCCTCTTTCTCGATGTTTATGAGGATAGTCCGATGTTGTTGATCAATCACCGTTAAGTCTTTATTGATCTGTTCGGTCTTCATCGTGGCGTAGTTCCGGGAACAATTGCCGGCATCCCATGCTCGTTCGATGGACTCCAATCTTCGGTATAGAAGACGCATGTTGATGTCTTGCTCATGAAGAAGAGCTGGGTTTGCGTCATTGATTGATTACATTTTTTTTTTTTCTTAATTATTGCCGGTCAGATGTAACTGATCCGGCTCGAAGGACTAATGATAAATCTCACACGTTAACGCTCAAGTCGTAAATTTGAACTAGTGTCGGATTTATTTTAAGTGCTATACTAATGACTAGATAACTTGGCTAGTCGTTAGTATAGATATTCTTTTCGTTTTATTGTTTATAGCTTGTCAGGTTACCACTGGTGGGGCCCGACTGGTTGTGAGATAAAACGATGTTGACTGGTGTTTAATTTTAATAACAGTGTCTTTATTATATGAATTTTACAATTTATATACTAATAATGTGCTTACTTAAGCATTTAATATAATGCAATTTATATACATATAAATATGATGCACAATATAAATGTGTCTAGTAAGATAAAAATATAAATGATAAATGCGTAGGTGTTTACATTCCTATGTGTTCTTATCTATGTTTAGACTTGAGATTGAACACATGGAATAATCGGGTGTGTGGACGGAACCCACATAAGTATAATTAAACCAAAAAAAGAACTGCTACATCTCTATTTCAATAGGAAAGGTTTCCACAGTATTAATACGATGATTGTAAGTATGATACATTGATTATGAACACATAAAAGTAATTTTTTTCGTTAATTTCTATATTGCTTCATTTTATTTAAACAGGTATGTGATCACGAAATGAAAATTCGATACATAAATTCGAAATATCCAGGCGCTTCACACGATTCAATGATTTGGAATCTTTCTGCATTAAAAGGCATACATGGCAACGGAGAAAATTCTTGGTTACTTGGTAATTATAGAAAATAAATTAAATATTTTTGCTCTCTATGTTATATAGGTGTATATTCACTACAATAGGTGACGCGAGATATCCCTTGGAGCCATACTTAATGACACCATGCCGATCACCAGCATCAAACACCACAGAGAGTCGCTACAATCATAATCATTCCAAAGGACGGAATATAATCGAACGTACCATTGGCGTTTTGAAAGGAAGATTCCGGTGTTTACTACGTGCATGACAATTGCATTATACGCCAGCCAAAGCAACGCAGATTACAAATGTTTATGCTGCGTTACACAACATTTGTGTTCATTATAGAGAACCCTAACGGAAGAATCAGCCCCAGATTATATTTAATTATAATAAAAATAAAATAACAGTTCAATTCAAGAAATTTTAAAACTAATTTATCCCAAACTTTTTAAAACAAACCGTGTTGCATTTCAAGTTTGGGTTTCTCAGTCTAATTCACAGTCTTATATCTTGTTCACGTGGGCGTAATGTAGTGTAGTGGTTTTGAAGGAACGATCCTACTATGAGTGTTCACGTGAAGCGTAGCGATGTAAATCGAACTTAGCACACCTGTTGGCGAAAATTTACAATTCACTGGTTTGACTGAGATTTTATCGTATTGTGTTTATGATTGTATATCGCTGACGCTTTAAAATCGTAATTGATATTTTATTATTATTAAATTTAATTATCTTAATGAAGTTTAATTAAATAAAGTGGAAAATGAAAAACATAGTTTTCTTGTTGTCACAAAACCACAAAAAAAATTATCACGAATCGCCAAAAAAAATAGAAGGTTTCGAATTTATAGACAGATGCAGACACAAATGGCTATGCAATCCCAATTACAATTGCATTCAACATCATCTCAGTTGACTACAACAAACTTTATATAAAGCCAAAAGTGACTAACAATACATGGGAAAATATGTTATGTTACTAAGGTGTTCGAACGCTCAGTGGATTGAAAACTTCCGTATGACTAAGGAAACATTTTTATCCATTTGCTCCATCGTAGATACTGATCTTCATCCAAAAACGTATTTAGCTGCTACGAATAATTTCCAAAGCTTGTCAACTGGAAAACAAGTCGCTATAGCAATTTATAAGTTGGCGACTTATTCGGAATTCCGTCGCAACTTTATATGGCGTTGGCAAATCAACTGTTCACAAGTATTTGCATCGATTTTGCGAGGCTAAAAATAAACATAAGAAAAAGTTTATTTATATGCCGAACGATGAAGAAGCAATTTTGTATAGTGCTGAGTTCGAAAAAGTCTGCAACATCCCACAAATAATAGGATGTATCGATGGAACTCACATCCCTATTCTTGCCCCAAAAAATGGGTACGGGGACTTCGTTAATCGAAAGTATTGGACCTCATTTAACATGCAAGCAGTTTGCAATGCGCAGTTGTGGTACTAAACATTTTTTTAAATATAAATAATAAACTAAAATGATTAAATATTACAGGTTCTTAGATATAAGTTGCAAATTGCCAGGAAGCAGCCATAACGAAGACGTGTTTGCCAATTCCGGTCTTTATAGAAATATTGCCAGTATTTTACCTCAAGTAAAACGTTAAACCTTTCACTTTAGATATCAAATTAAAACTATAACATTAGTTATTGATGTTTCAGGAAACAAGGGAAGTCGATGGAAAGCGAATACCTTACTTCATTCTTGGTGATCCTGCCTACCCTTTATTGCCGTGGGTAATAAAGAACTATCCAACCACTGCAGAGAAAACAGAAATACCTTTCAATGCGTATATGAACACCGGTAGAGTAAAGATCGAAAATGCATTTATGCGCTTGAAAGCGAGATGGCACATAATAGCTAAAAGATGAGATCTTTATTATAAAAACGCTCCTAAAATTATACTGACGTGCTGCATTCTACACAACATCGCTGATCCTTCAATTGTATATATTCCACCACCTAGAGCATCGGCAAGAGAAAGTGATTCAATAGAAGAGAGTGAAATACGCGACCACCACACAACTTATTTGGTCAAAAACTTTCCATTAAGAGAAGTGTACCACTTTTAATATTGTAAATAACAATTAAAAAATATCAATTCGAAAATATTGTATAATAAGTTAGTAAAATTGTTTTGTTTGATTATTTAATCACACCCAGAAGAATCAGAATCTAGGTATTCTTCATTAATATATTCCGAAGTGTCTAGATATTCTTCGTTATAATAAATTCCCCCAGGAGAAGGCCAATATTTTACTTGGCTATTTGTTGAGTACTTATTGGTGCTAGAGAGCTTGTTGATTGATGCCTTGCTTGGGGACTTGTAGATGCTTCTGCTGGTGATGGCTTATAGGAATAATTTGGTCGGTTCGAATTTAATATCTGCGCGAGGGAGTTTAGGAAAACTTTCTGCCTTCTGTCTTCTCTGTCCGGTAGCTGCAGTTCCAGGGATTTTTGTTTCTCGAAAAGTTCGTCCTGCTTTTCGAAATGTTTTCCTTGCAATTCCGACTGTTGTAATGCCATTGTCTCCGAGAACCCGGAAATTACTCGTTCATATTTCGAACGACCACCAACATTAGCTTTCCCTTTCACTGCAAGAATTTTGTTTTTAATAAAAAATGCAAATAACTTAAATTTAAATCACTATCTGTGTTCTTTTGTAACCGTCGTCTGGCTTGTGGTCGGTTCAAGCAGTTCAATCTCTTCACTTATATCTCCATTGTTTGGCTGTTCATCTGGTGCCCCTGAAAATATTCGAAAACAAGTAAGCATTAGGTAGCCCTTTTTGGTTACAAAATAAGAACTTTCAAATCAATTTTTAATTACATACTTGCATCGGAAGTATCGACTCCATACAATGATGGGGCCACATTCGTGGGTCTATTTTCTAACAAGGCTCGCATAAAGTCCATGTGTACAAATTTGCATTTCCCAACTCCGCTTTTCATAAGTCTTTTTTAATATGGTGACTATAAAATTTCTAAATGTCGTATAGTTTTCTTATCCAACAATTTCATTAAGTTCTCGTCTACGCACAATTTTATAAATATTTTTGTTTCTTCTAATTCCCATACACATTTCGCCCTGTAATTATTTTCATAATTATCTTCATCTTCCACTATTATTTTTATTGTAATTTGCCACGAAAATTAAATAAAAATGTTTCTAGCAATATTAATTTATAAAATAATTTATAATTTACTGTCCGGCATAAACAAAAGTAAATGACATTTAAACAAACTACACTACACTACGATGTGGTGTTCACGTGGAGCATAGGGAATTTTGAAATCTACTACGATACACAATTTTTAGCGGAGTTGCTAATACGTTCCGTTGTAATTTTTTTAGTGTTCACGTGGTGGATTTTGAAATCTACTACACTACACTACGCTCCACGTGAACAAGGTATAATTAATTTATCATCACAAGCTTACTTACACACATCAAAGGTTTTGTTGTTGGATTTCCAACTGTTGCTACTGCAATTCTATAAATTTCATTTTTAGTTTAAGTTTATCAGTTCTTGTTTTTTGCTTATGCTTTTATTCATCCTTATACAATTGAAGTTTTTCTCTTTTGATTTTTTAAAAAAATTAAATTTATCGCGCTTTAAATTATAGGATTTTTTAGCATACACCAGGGTCTCCTTAGTTTGCTTCTCGATGTTTTCACAACAAGACTTTATACCCTTGAAAAATGCATCCTGTATATTTGTCTGTTGCTCAAGAAGCTGGAAACGTTTATTTTCAGCTGGTTTAGTAGGTTTATCTTCTGCACGACTGCGACTTGCAACATTTGGTTGAGCGATTTCTACATCTACTTCCGAAACTTGGAAAACTAAATTGTCGGCATCTAGGTTTGAAGTAATTGACGAACTGCTACATGGTCGCTCTTCGATTGCCTGTATAGGATCACTTTCCACATTAACCGTAGCTGAGTTGTAAAATTGAGATTTTTTTTTGGACTGTAAATTGCCAGATTGAGGATGTGGGCTATTTGGTTTGGAACCACCAAATTCATGCCCTGATGGATTAAACGCCATTTCAATTTGTAACAAATCGATTACTTTTTCCTCACGATCGGTAAATTAATACATTTTATTAGGGCCACCTCCCGTAGCTTTAATTTCTATTTTATTGTGTGCCATTTTTTCGAATTTTATATTTAAAATCGGTCCAAACCTATAAAGTAAATTAAACCGTTAAACAATTGAACTTAATCATCGGTTAGTTTAAAAATGGTAGATATATCCAAACAACATACAAACCTTAATCCAACCATCTACGATTCGTGATGGAGGCCCTATACTATTCAGTTCCTCAGTAACTCCTTCCCATTGACACCTAACCTTAATTTAAATCATCCCCTGATTTAAAGTATCCGCGAGCTATATCGGGATTATCGCACATAAATGTAATCATACGTTCGAATTGCCGCTTGCTTGTTATTTTAACCGGTGTGAGTTTAACCCTAAAAATAACATGCATTTTTTAATAAATAAAAATGCAAATTTAACTCTAAAATTATGTATGCTAACTTACATTTTTTGTTGAATATTTTTTGTTAAATATGTTTACATGTGACACACAAAACCTCTTGTCGTGAACTAAAAAGTCATCGACAAAAAAATGACGATTTAACGACAGTTGTCGATTGATATCGACAATCACAATACCTATTTTTGCTGTCGATATAAAATCGACAACCACAATAGGGGTCAATACACCACACCTTTCTGGTCCCACCAAATACTCAGCATAACCTTATCGTAATTAATATCTCGTTTTGGCTGCGATGGTCCTGCTTGGCCTGGATCGACTAAGCTGCTTTATGTTTGGAGTTGTCGTAATAGACCCACTTTTCATCGCCAGTAACAATTCGATGCAAAAAACTATGTTTTATGTACTCAGCAAGATTTTTTTTTGCATGCTTCAATTCGCCCTCTCAATTGATTTTCGGACAGTTGATGTGGGACCCATCTTCCTAGCTTTCGAATCTTTCCCATTGCGTGCAAACGATAAGAAATGGTTGATCGGTCAATGTTTAACTGCATTGCAAGTTCTTTTTGCGTTTGAAATGCATTTTCATCCAATAATGTTTGTAATTCGGCATCTTCAAACTTTTTTGGCTGTCCTGGCCGTTCTTTGTCTGTCAAGTAAAAATCATCACTTTGGAATCGATGAAACCAATTGAAACAGCTTGCTCTCGATGGAGCTTCATTACCATAAGTATCAGAAAGCAATCGGTGAGCTTCAGCGGCAGTTTTCATGGAATCAAAAAAGAAGAACCCCTCGAAAAAACAACTTATCACGATCCATTTTAAATCGATTACAAAAAAATGACGTAATATGAAAAATAACACTTTCTGCTCTGAATTAGATTGACAATTTTGACAGCTACAAAATGCATTTGGAATTGCTTGTCAAACTATAGGCAATCTCACGTAGCGACATCTAAATGTCGAGTCTACGAATTAATTCATACACCCAATATTTTGGAAAAATTGGTTAGGCGGTTTATATGTCGTAATCCGATGTTGCATCCCTTCATGGAAGGATTTAGCCGCTCCAATAAATTTTCAGAACGACGCGACGACCGATTAGCTTTCTATTATAAACTTATTCTGCGATATATGGGTTCTTTACTTTCTTTATTCTGCGATATATGAGTTCTTTACTTTTATCTTTCAAGTTAATGCACAGTTTAGATGCGTACGCAAAGGCTTATTTATATACTACGATACTACAAAACGACTACTTTTACGTACTTCAACACAATGACAAGCTTCTCTTTAAAGATAATTTCGCCAATAGGGTGTAACGAGCTTTTGGCATCAACAACGGCTCCAAAATTCCGAACAATTTAATGTGTCATAAAATGTTAATTCAAAATGTACCTACATATTATAATGTTATCGCATTGCCTTTCATAATTTTCAACTATTTTAATTAAACGCAAAAAACATGTTTATTCATACTTATTATAAATACAAACCATATACTGCTGATTATTTCTTAAATAAAGGTCAACTCTGTAGGCAGGTTTTCTTCGATCAAATACTCCTCCATTATTAACAAAGGAACTGAAGTGGCTGCAATTATTAAATTGTCCTCGTCACTCTAATCTATGGGTTGCCCAATTTTTTTAATATTTATCGAATTGTTTTAGAATATATTGGTAAATATCTAAATATGAAACAAAAACTTTAACACAATAATACAACGATAAGTTTAAATTCAAATTAACTAAAACAAAATGTCAGACCATATTATTAAAATGTATCTCTACACAAATATTGTAGCTTAGGCCCGATTGTATGAACGAGGATAAATGATTAATCCTCTGATTTAGCGTAGTTTGCATTGTTTCTTACAAGGCAAACTACGCTAAATCAGAGAATTAATCATTTATCATCGTTCATACAATCGGGCCTAAGAGTTTATCTGTGGTTTTGTGTAGACCGCCTTAAAATTTAGCTTTGCTCGAGCAGCTTACCGGATTTATATTAAAAAAACTCACATGCCCCAACCAAACATCGAACCTGTTACATCAATCGTGCTACTCAAGTATACAAACAAATCGGCTATAAATTACATTATTATGTCAATCTTTTTGAACAATTTACCATGTGTTCATTTGAAAAGTTTCCACTCGGATTACGAGTTCTCGTAATGGCGATTTGTTGTTGCTGTTTTAAAGTATATTACAACACTCTGTTATAAAAATTATATCCAAGATCATCCTCATCCCATTCATTATTTTACAGCATAAGTCGAGATAGCTACATCCCCAGACCTTCAAAATTATTCTTACCCAAATACTTTTGGTATGGAGATAATGGATGAACCCAAAACTATCAAAAATCCAAAAGTGATTATCGATGGTCCTCCTCCGTTTAGATGTTAACAGAGCATTCACAATAAGAAACTTTTTATTTTTGACTTACAAGTTGTATAAATTTCCAATTGTTCGTCAAGTTGGAAATGCATAGAAACCTGGAAGTAAAAAGTGTTTCATTTTGAATGCTCTGCTCTGTAAGGCGTTCTGTCAATAAATAATTTTGTTTAGATATTCGTTTGTAAGTGTTATCCAATATTTTGAAGTTTTGTAAAATATATTGAAAATATAAAACAATAATAAAACAGACTATGTATGATTTCAGCTGCGCAACATCATTACGAAACCTTAAATATTAATAATAATTGTATCTAAAAACCAATAGATTCGATGTTACCTTACCTGTCCTAATCTTGCTGAAATTAACCTCGAGCAAGACCCAAGTAATAGGGGATAACCGTGTAATCCTATTTCACTGATATTTTATTCGGATTCGAAAATTTAGTACCGCAATATTCTACTTTCGAATTCGTTCACAGTTGATAAATCCGAATAAAAAAAAATGGTATTCATCTAACTTCACGCTCGTGTTGGCGGTACCGTCTAATGCGAATATTAATCAAACTTTCATAGAAAATTAAGGAATGTCATTCGACAACCATTTTGTTAACGGATAGGAGTTAAGTAACAAAATTATAATTTAATTATTTGAAAAATGTAAGTCCCTTTAAATTATAAACAAAATAATAAAAATAATTAATTAGAACGTTTATAATATACCTACACAATAAATAATTTTAAAATAAATAATCTAGCTATTGGTTTTTTCTCTTAGGAACAAACAAACGGCACCGAAACAATTTGAAGATATGATCGATTTCATGGCAACTCATCTAGAAATGGCCCAAGGATATTTAAAAAGTGCTGCAGCATGCCTAAAACTTAACCATTTATGGGAAAAACTAGTTGCTATATTAAATGCGGAAGGGCCACCCGTTAAGGATGTTGTTGCATGGAAAAGGTAAAAAATTAAAGTCTAAGTTATTTGCAAACTTAGGTTACAAAATTGTATATTGTAGGTGTGGGTAGATTTTAATACGCACATTAAGACAAAGTTACGAAAATATAAGTAAAATAATGGTAGAACTGGTGGTGGTAAACTGCAAAAAAAGTTTGTACCATTTTAGAAGAAAAGGTGATTGATATTCTTTAATTATGTAAAACCATAACAGGAACGGAAAATACCAAAAGGTTTGGTGCTGAAACTGAAGAAATCACTACCCCAATTTTAATTAATATAAGCACTAAGGCTGCTGATGACGCAATTATGGAGCTAAGTGCCGATGGCATCGTTCTATTAAAAACAGGAGGGAGCAGCTTCTAACGTAGATAAATGGTAACTTTATTGAAGGCAAGTCGTTTAAACGAATTGAAAGGGAGCAGGCGAAGCAGACAGACTTAATTAAATTAAAAATTTCAAACAAAGCCAAATATTAGCTACAGAAAAGTAAACGCCATGCAGCAAAGCTCGAGCTAAAACAACTAAAATTAGTTATTCTACAAAACCATATATAAATATTATTAATTTAAATTAATTATTTTAATTTTGACATGTATCATTATAATTTCATTGTTTCGAAACCTTTTTTATAGTAGCTCAATATTAAATATGTCTCCAAAATAAATTTAAGTCACCTAGTCACCGTAAGATGTCACCTATGTATAGCAACTTCCAAAAATACAAGTTATCATCATATCATCACAGATGGCACTAGACAATTTATTAAAATTTCTGTTCAGTAGCTTACAACAAGTTTTTTGCAACGTAATTTTCCCGGGCAAAAAGTTGACGTGATGGATAGGAGAATTTTTTGGTGGCATTCATAAAAAAGCAATCAAGCAATAATTGTATATTGTAAAATCAAATAAAATTATTATAATCAAAATTGTGAATAAACAAATTATAATTATACAGCAATCACTGTTTAATTCTAACTTATTAAAAAATAAATTCAGTTTTGCGTTGTGTGATATGGACGGTGATTTTATTTTAATATCCAGCGAATAAAATTGTACAAATTATATCAAATTTGTTCACAAAGCATCGTTCAATGTTAAATGGTCGGTCGGTCGTTGACGTTCGAAGAGGAATGACGTGTTTTTGTCGTCCTCTTAGCAAATTTAATTTAGTTTTAATTGTTTTAATCATAAATGTATTGTTTTATATTTTGTGTCTATTTAATAAATTAATTAATTGATTAATTAGTGTGGTGCTGTTTGTAAAATCAGTGAAAGTTTGTGAATATGGAAAATGCAATCCACCGGGATGCATTTGTCAGGTTATGTTTTTGGATTTATAGCGAAAGAAGTCAAATTTTTTGATCTATCGCTTAATAATGCATGATTTCATGTGGTCCGTGCATAAAATTTAAATTTCAAATGTTTAATAATTATGTAGATCTAATTAAAATCGGGAAAATTGTATAAAAGCAGTTGAATTTCTGTTCATTTCATGCACGGACGCGTCTTATTTTTTTATTGTTACCAATACTTGCACGTACTATTATATGGAATGGGAATATTTGTGTGAGTTTTGTCAATGTCTACTAGATATACAGGCCTATGATTACAAGCAATTTTTACAAATTGAAACACATTTGTAGTCTTACTTTGGCAATTTTACAACAACAATGCCGTGTATTTTCATTCCGGAATGATTCATTCCGCTGAGAAGTAGGAATAGCAAAATTCTCTTCTTCTCGTAGTTGTAGTGTTTACTACTAGAGTACATATATTAGATATATTTAGTTTTATGAGTTGGTAGTAAATAACAATTTTCAATTTTTCGATAAATCAGAATATTAAATTTTATTAATTATCATTTGGAATAATTATACCTTATTCAATAATTTGATATCTTTATTTTATATTTGTTAAAATTCTAAATAATAAATTATATTTTAGAGCTTGGTACCAACTGTTGAAAGTAAAAAGAAAAATTATTCTGAAGAAGAATTGTTCTTACTTTGGGCAAAATTTCATTCCTATCCGGATAGGAATAACTTTTACCAAAGTAAGACGGCAATTAAGTCTCTCCGCTGCGCGGCGGTGTAGTGAATGAAAGATATTTTTTTTGTTTCTGTTTTATCCGAAAACATTTTATTATTCATTTAGTTTTTTTAGTGCAGCATAATCCTTCAATAAGCGTATTTCCTTGAAAAATTTACAACAACAATTGCATAGGATAAACCCTCGCAAGAATAACATTAACCCAAAAAAATATTGGGTTAAATTAAACCCAATTCTAATTTTTGGTTATGATATCTGCCACCAGGTCATATTACATATTAAATTTATATTTTATTTCGAAAAGTTGGCTTTTGCCAATTAAATCAAATTGGCTATTTTCTTGGGAAACAAATAAACCCAAAATAGTTTGGATTCAATTTTGGTCAACAAAATACGCTAAAAGAAGGAATACACGCACTTTCTGATCAAAGAGGAATACCATGTGAATTTGATTTAATCATGTAAATTTAAATTTTTTAGATAAATCTAGTGTATTATGTGTTTTAATAATAAAATATTGGAAATATTACTGAAAATAAATTAAATCAAATAAAAATTAATTTATGTACTCGATTTGAAAACAAATCAAAGCGTAAAACAAACGCGTAACATCCCCCTTTGACGTAATATAATGCACTATGCACTAAATAAAAAATTATGTTAACAATGTTAACATGAAGAAACTAAGAAAAATGAAACAAAACAATAAACAAAAAAAAAATATTTTTACTTTGCTGCGCTACCGCGTAGCGGCGGAGATTTAGTGTGTCGTCACTGTTTATAGTCATAGGCCTGTATGTTCAAGACGGCATTGGTTTTGTAGAGTTTTCTTTTAATATGTATCTATATACATACAATATACATACATAGTAATTTAATGTGTATAATTTCACATTCTCTGTGTTCTATGTATTCATGAACGAGACAACTGTGGTGTTTTTGCAAGGTATACAGAACTACAGCATGCGCAATATTATACCTTATTTTCTGTATATCTTGGACATGTATAGCTAAAGGGGAAATTTCGTTTGGCATTTAGTGTACTATGGGCTATCTCATTTACGCAATACCTATTGGAATTTGGTATAGAGTAAAGAGGGAGAAAACCAAAATGGAAAGTATGTACATAGTGACGATCGTTTTTTCTGTCATGACAGTGTCGCGATAGTAATATACGATATACATATGAATATTTTGTGTTATCAAAATGTACATAAATTGTAAATTTTTAATGGCATAGGTGATATGGATGGCGGAGATTATTAAAATAGGTGGCTAATACTAATTGAATTTATTATATTAGGGCGTCTCTGAATCAGGGTTATACTATATAAGTTTCTTGAATGAAATTTTAATTTGAAATATAAATAATAATGATGATTATTGATTACTATCTTAGTAATAACTGATTAATTGATTTAAATTTTCAGCGATATTAATAAACAAGATGATGAATTTAATCAATTATTTATACTATAGCGAATTTTAACTGTGCGAATTTTAACTTGTATATAAATACAAATGGGAATGGATTGGAAGGATTTGTTGTGATGAAGGAAATTATCAGATAGGGGAAAACTTGATATCTGATTTCTATTGTGGCCTTACTTTGGGGCTTTTTGCAACAATAACAATAATGCCGTGTATTTCATGCCCTTTGGAAGGGTTTCAAACCAAGTTTTGTTGGTAGAAAGTTGTGCGGGCAATAATTTTGAAATTTTATTTGTATTTTATTTGTTTTAATTTATTTTAATTAATTTAATGTCAACTGATGAAATAAAATAAATTAATTTCGTTTTGAATTTTGACCGTAAGTTGCATTTGTATTTTTATAACAAGTGCTGCTCCAGTTACCAAAGTAAGTCGGCTTATACATACAGACATAATGTTTTGGTTTTTGCAGCATGATGGTTTAGAGTTTTGATGATGAAGTATATGGAAGTAGTTGTGGTTAAGTCATAAAATGACTACAGCAAAAGTATGGCTTGTGTCATCTTTATCCTTATCTAAGTTGTTTTGTTTTATTTGTTTTATTTCGTTTTATCACATTTTTGTTACACTTTCATCACGGGGTGAACTTCTGTAGATCTGTAGTTTTGGTGGAAGAGTAACGACTGTATTTTTGAGTTGAAATGGTGTCTGATGTAGCGGGGAGCTTTTGAGTGGGTGAATGATACTGTTCGGATTTACTACATATACTAGGTTATATTGGAGCTGCTTTCTATAGGTTTTGAATGTAGTTTGACTTAATGATAATCACCTACATAGAAATAGCAAATAACTGATTAATTGTTTTTAGATTTAAATTTTCAGGGATATAATTGACCATGATCATGATGATGAATTTAATTATTTACTTATGCTATAACAATTTTAACAACTAGACCACGAGTATTTCAGAGATGTAATAATTTCTAGTTTATTTTTAATAAGTAGTAGTTAGTGATAATTAACTAATTTCGATCTTGACTTTCAGGAATTTGTGGAGAAACCTAAAGCAAACTACCAGAAACTTTAGGCATTCAAAGGTCAGACGGCAGATACTAATTATATCTATTAAAATAATCTGATTCAGCAACTTAAAAAAATTAAGGTTTCAGAGTTCAAATAATTTTTAGTTTATTTTACAATAGTAGTTAGCGATAAATAATTAATTTAAACCAAATTTTAAATAGTTAATGGGGTTTCACCCTTGTTTGCTGAAAATAGCGTAATTTATTTCAGAATATTACACAGTTCCAGAATTAATCATGTTTATTAAATATTTAATTTAACCGTGACTTTCAGAATAAGGTCATATTTTGACACATCTCTACAATATCAACAAGAAGCTAAAACTATCATAGTAGTTTAGAAATTGTGATGTCCTGTGCTAACTAATTTAATATATTTATTACTAACAAGTTTACTAACTATCGACTGCATAGGTGGCTGAAACCGGGTCGAGTCTCTAATACTAACATTCCTTTCCTATCCCTCGGTTTTGTTTTATGTAAAGGGTGTACGGTGGATCCGGCGTATCCGGGAATCTTGCTGAGGCTTGGTCGTACATCCGTATCAATCAATCAATCAAAAAAAACAAAGCATCGTTCAATGTTAAACAAACTTCCGGTACAATGGTGGAGATTACATGGTGGCACATTTTCAATAAAAAGATAGGCTTTGTTAGCTCTCCCCAGATGTCAAAAAACGTAATGTGACAGGCAGCCTCTCTTGTAGGGATAGATTTTCTCATGTTACTGTCAAATTTTTGGGGTTTTGATCCAAAATTTTGCAATAAAAACTCAAAATCTTGCGATGACATCCGGCAAAAATTTTCAAATTTGCCAGAGGACTCGTTGTAAATCGGTAAAATAAATAATAATAATAAACAATTTCAAATATATTATGTATTTTAAATTGACCTTTCTCGACTTTTATTTAGTGAGACCATCCACCATCTTCTTTCCCGTGAGGTTTGGTTTTTCTTATAATTTTTGCGCAACAAACCATTACTTGAATTGCACTTGCAATGTCGTCATCCTCACTATCCACATTGAACAATATTTGAAAAGTTTTTTATTTATATTATAAAAGTATTTATTTACATATATTGTTCTCAAGTAAATTGTTTTTCAACAATTGTTGTGACGGATGCCAAATTTATAGTTCGACCTGCTATCTTTTGGAGAATATAACATTTAAAGTTACAACTATGTAGTAGTGGTAAATATAAAAATATATATTTTAACATTGGCTATATACTTGCATCTATCGACAAAATAAATGTTGTACAAATCGTGTGAACAGTCAAATCTCCGAAATATCTACTTTACCAGTATTTGTCAAATATTTGTAAGGTTACATTAGTTGAATATTTGGAATCGTCTGGCTGCGAAGGGAATTTTGCTTAAAAATTTATGCTTTTGGATAGCTTAAAAGCCATATATGTAAGAGATTAGCTGATTACCATCAAATGTTGATGTCACTGGTTACACCCATAAACAACGTTACAACACGATAAAGGCGGTCAGAATTGTCAAAGTAAAATGTTTGGTACTTTGGATGGCCTTTAACGTACAACCAAATTTAACCACAAGATTTCAGCAATAAATATTAGTAGGCAATGGACGAATTTGAAAAATAAAATATACACATTTATTATTATTTGCCTTCTTCTTTCTTTGCCTTTCGTTTAATCTTGATGTGTCACAGAAAACAATCCAGGTGAAAGACATTATCTAAGCAGGGCAAAACTGTGTAATGTTTCTTCCTCCGTATTAACTCACATTAAGTAAGATAAAAGAAACCTTCTCAAACATGAAAGGACATGCATTTGCTACGGACACTGAGATAATCTAACTTAGAAGGCGTGATCAAAGGAAGGCTTGGAATAGCGGCAGCTAACCGGACTAGTCCTATTTCATGTTAGTTTTAATGACTTTAAATTAACGTTTTATTTAACAAATAAAAATAAAACATTGATTTAGGTATTATTAGTTCTAAATTTGTTTAATTTCACATTATTTATTTCGGAAACGCATTCATTCCATTTCGTTTCATTCATTCTGTAAAAGGTGGTTTGATTGAATTCGGAAAATGTTTTATGCAATTTTGGAAATCCTTTCGCTTAATTCGGAAACGGATTTATTTAACACAGAAAGGGTTTCATTTAATCCGAAAACCCTATAAGACAGGTTTGAATTTGTAAGATCATACTCACAATCATGAATCATTTTTGTGAAACCAAACTAAACAATAAACATCAAATAACACTAAAAGATTACAACATAATAAGACAGGACAGAGCCGAAGGAAAACGTGCCGGCGGGACAGCAGTAAGAATAAAAAATAAATATAATTACCAACAAATAAACACTGATACAAAGAATAATAAAGCCGGAGTAGAATATACGACAGTAAAAATAAAAATAAAAAATAATAATAAACACTTATATGTATATAATTTCAATATACTGTTCCCACAGCAACCATAATATTACGGAATCTCACTTCACAAATGAATGGCAACATATTTTTACAACTTATGATTTAGCAAACCCTGACAACTTCTATATAATTGCCGGTGATTTTAACGCAACAAACACAAGATGGGGAAACACCGCTAATAATATAAGAGGATTAAAACTGAATGACTGGTTGGAAAGAAGGGACATAGAATACATAGCCAGAGTGTATATTCCCGATAGCCCAACATTCATGAGAACAAACAACATATTGGATTTCGCTATCATAGATATGAGGTTAAACATAAAAACAGACGAACAAGGCAAAATACCGGCCCATACATATGACAGCGACCACAAGGCAATAGAAATTATTTGTAATAATTATAACAACAACAACAACAATTTCCAACCAGACATAATTAGAGTAGATTCAGATTTAAGATTTAACTTCAACAAAACAAATTGGCCCTTATGGCAAACTAAACTTGACAAAATTTATCACAAACATTTAAGAGACAATAATATCACACAAATAATACCAAATAATATAAATATCACAAATAATGAAATAGATAACCACATAAATACCATAACACACATAATTAATTCAAACATAAAAATGACAATACCAACAATAGTATGGGCTAACAATATGGAATGCTACATGAACCAAACAATTAAAAAACTATACAAAATGAAATCACAAAGCATAACACTATTAAAAAGAGGCAGACGGTTAAATAGATTAAACCAACATCAAATAAACATATTAAAAGCAGAAATAAAACGAATCAATCAACTAATTGGGCAAAATGTTAAAATTGAAATAAATAAGCGATGGACAGAGCACATCACAAACATAAAGCCTGGCCCAAAAATGTTCGCTCAAATAAAGAGGGTCAGCTCAAAAGACACACAAGATTTTAACATAAAGCTGTTACCAAGTGGAGGACACCGAAATAAACCAGATGCAGGAACTACAAATAGACTGGACACAAATAGAAAAAGATGGCACTAAATACAATAGCTACGAACCACAGCATAACCTAAACATAATTGGACATTTTATACAAAAAACTACAATCCCTAATCCAACACTAGGCAAACCAGAACATGCACAAATTATTAAACAAACAATAGAACTACTGATCATAAATTTTGAAAATAATAAAAATAACCATTTAACGATCACAAATTTTAATAATAATAACTCTGCAATAGATCCTCAATTTAACTATATAACAAATAATAACCCATACTTTGTAAATACTACACAATTAATACAAATACTAAAATGCCTGAACACAAAAATATCATTTGGATTAGATAAAATTCCATGCATAGTCCTAAAACATCTGCCACTGGATCTGGTCAAAGAAATATGCTGCTTATTTAATCATTGTCTCAGCAATAGAATCTTTCCAAACGTATGGAAAACGGCAAAAATATATCCAATATATAAAAAGGGTAATCCAGGAAAAATTTTTGAGATAATTATCTATGATAAAATCCAAGATCATATTAGTGAAAACGCGCTACTAACGGACAATCAGTTTGGTTTCCGTCATAAGCATTCCACCATCCATGCGATAACTAAACGAACAGCTGATGTGTGTCGAAACTTGAACAAAACTGATTTCACTGGTACGATCCTAATTGATATGGAGAAGGCTTTCGAGTCCGTATGGCTTGATGGGCTGCTATACAAACTGGGGAAAATGAATTTCAATGCGGACTTGCTGCAATTGACTTATGAGCTGCTGTATGGAAAGAGATTTAAAACTACAAATTGGAAAGACTTATCAACCAATACATTCAACATACATAATGGATTACAGCAAGGGTCAATTACAGCGCCTGTACTATTCAGCCTGTATACCAAAGAACTAATAGAATGCGAGCAACTAAATTCAGCACAGGTACAAACGATTGCATATGCGGATGACATCGTCTTATATGTACGGCACAGCTAAGAAAGTAACAACAATTACAAAGAATATTCAGAAAGCAGTGGACTTTACCTTGGACTATTTACATACATGGCGCATTAAAATCAATCCGGCCAAGTGCGAAACAATTTTGTTTAGAAAGCCATACAGCTATCAACATCCGACACACGTAGCAATTGGAAACGATGCCAAGTCAATATAGCTGGCACGAACTGTATGCAAGCGCCATCGGTAAAGTACCTAGGAATAAACCTCGACAAATTCCTCTACCTGGATGCTCACCTGGAAACACAGATTGTAAAAGCAAAAAGAATATTTCACAAAAATAGAAACATCTTCTGCTCTGCCGATATACAAATACCAGTCAAACAGATCTGCTACAAGTCCTTGGTACGCCCAATATTAACATATGGTGCCCAATATGGTGGAATGTAGGACCGTACACGATGGAGAAAGTACGTATCTTCGAGCGCAAATGCCTCAGGTATTGTCATGGCGAATTCCGAACGGCTACATCAGGTTACAAGAAATACATCTCCAACCAGAAATAATATGAGAAATTTGGAAAGGATAGAATTGACCTCCATATACTGAAACTGATAAGGGACCATATAAAGAGTGCAACCGAAAATCAAGAAAACTCGTTAATATTTGCCCCGTATTTTACTGAGGACCACATCAATGAGGCGAGCTGCAAAAATGACAAAAATCCTGGACCAGAAACTTTCCCGTACCTGGATAGAAAGGAATATATTGAAGACAAAATTACTAGATACCCGATCATATACCACCTGGAGCGACGTCAAAATATCAAAGGCTTCGACGACGAACTTTTCAGAAATAAAGATGAGTATCATGTACACAATAGATTTAACTTTTCCAATATTCTTATAGATCCTCAAAAGAATGCAAGGATAAGATCTAAATATTGGTGGCTCAACCCATAAACCACTCATACTGTTACAACACCCGATCCAGAATTTTGACAACACATTTGAATATTGATCTTAAACGATCAAATCAAATTAATTCCCATAATGAAATGATGAGCCGTGAGTGGAATTGGTGGAGGTCAACGGACACTGAAGCGAGTTGACCGAAACCAGTTCATGATCACTCACGGACTCATTTCAATAGTAAATGTTTTCCGGAATTTTTTCTCACCTTTTTTTACCGGATAAATATATTAAGATAAATTGATTAAAAACACAAAATTAAATTAAATGACCGATTAAAATTATATAAAATAACAATAAAATTTAGAGTCTCTAAGGAGCATTAAATTTTCAAAATTATAAACGATTAGGGCTTTCATTACAGCTTTGGCCCATACTTTATATTTGAATATGACTTGTTAGAAATAAAGCCTGTTTCGAAAAAAAGAAAAAAAAAATGAATCATTTTTGACAAAAAGTATCGAGGGTATTGATTTCCAAATTTATCTAAGGCTAAAAACGCGCGAGATGTTAGTTTATCTGCACATGCCTAATATGTATATCAACCTTAAGTTGAATTATAGATTTATAGATTAACCATCATAAGTATAACGAAGTAATGTTGGTTATACAGTAAAACTTGTCAAAGCTGGAATCGCACGGGACCAAGGGAAATTTCCAGCTCTGAGAAGTTTTCCAGCTCTTACAAGTTCTAGTGTTAAAACGTTTGAGCTATATAGTCACATAGAAAATCTTAAACAAATGAAATCTTAACGTATAGAAATTGATTACCAACTCTTCTTTAAACATAAAATTATTTTATTTAAAATAGTTCACTTTATATACATATATTACATCACATGTTTATTCAAAATTTACATTTGTTCATTTACATATATGTACTTCGACGAAGTTTAATAACAAAATTAAATAAATATGTATTTCTTCAACATAAATTAAAAATAATTAACGATAAATTTAAAAAATAAATGAATAAACTTACAAAGGCTAATTTTTATTAAAAAAGTCATTTAACGTAGATTGTTTAAGCTTTGAAATTGATGGTTTTGAAATGACTTGCAATTTGGCCTCTAATGCTAAGTTTAATAATTTTGGGTCATTTTCATTCAGAGCGTATTGTTGAATCTCTTCGAGGTGCTGTATAACGACATACCTAGTTGGTATAGCAGTGCTTATCTCATTGATTGAATCTGAGTCGCTATCACTGTTATTTGCCTCTATTTGGTTTGATGTTGAAGCAACATTTGACAATATTTCGGTTAAAATTTGATCATTTTCCGATAATGCTTCTTGGTCGATAGCTAAATAGTCCAGTGCGCTATTTAAATGATCCCCATAAATCGCCCCTATCATATTTTGCAGCTCCGTTGTATGAATTGTGTCTTCATCATTTGTGTCTGAAATATATGTAGCGTTTGCCCATGAAAAACCGCACTTTCGAAAACATTTCGTTATGGTATCCGACTTGATATTTTCTACGGAATCTTTGATAAAATATATCGCATCCAATATATTTAATCGTTTAGATAATTCAGACGCCTTTGTTGCTGTATCCATAACAGCCAGTAGTTTTTTTAGCATAAGCTTCCGATAATGAAACTTAAAGTTGGCGATAATTCCTGCATCAAGAGGTTGCAAAGATGCAGTGGTATTTGGTGGAAAGAATATTAGCTTTACGTTAGAATATTCATTCTTTGGGTGGCATGTAGCATTGTCTAAAAATAAGAGGATCCGCCTATCAGCTTTAGTCATTTCATTATTTAGATCACGTACAATTTCTTCAAAAATGCTGGATGTCATCCATGCTTTCCTATTAGCATAATATTTTATCGGAAATGTTTTTAAGTCGATGTTTTTGAATGCTCTTGGTTTGGCGGCATTTCCTATAATGATTGGTTTTTTAATTGTCCCATCCATAAAAACAACCAAAGCGACAGTAAGCCTGTCCTTGGCTTTTTTGCCTCCAAAGCATTTCTCTCCTTTAAGTGATAAGGTTTTGTCTGGAAGTGCTCGATAAAATAAAGCTGTTTCATCAATATTTGCAATATTTGACACATCATAATCATTTATTATCTCTTTTAGTTTAGTGTTCCACGAACTGACGCTTTCAGGATCAATATCCTTAGCTTCACCTGAAATTTGTTGAAAAGTAATGTTGTACCGATGTTTAAAACTGTCCAGCCATCCTGTGGACGCCTTGAATTCTGTTAATGGTGGAATAGATTTTTGTGCGATTTGTATTGCCTTTTCCTTTAAAATAGGCCCCGAAATAGGGAAATTTTTGTTTCTTGCGGCACAAAACCATTCATACACGTGTTCACCAATTTTATCATATTTTATCACTTGTTTTTTTTTAAATAACTTTTCGGATTCACGTGAATTTAAATAACGTTGTTGAAGGTTCGTTTTGTTTTGGATTGCATTGTAAATTTGTGATTTTCCACATTTGAAATGAGCAGCAACATCTGCAACGGTCGAACCGGATTCTTTCATTTGGATTGCCTTATATTTTTGCTCGAGTGACAAGTTATTTACTGAGACTTTTTTCATTTCGAAGCTGCTTCGACTTTTTTCACTTCGAATAGTTAATAAAATCACAATTCTAAAGTTGTTTCACTTCATGTAAATCAAATCACTAATGTGAGAAATTAAAAAAAATTCTGGGCAATCAAACAAAATTTTCAACTAACAAATTTATAATGATTGACTGTATGAATTTACGTTTTTACCATACTCATATAATTTGTGCTTCCCCCGTATATAAAAAACCTTTACTTTTGTTTTGAAGAATAAAATCAACTAGAAATCATTTTCATATGGTTTGCCAGTTTTTGTTTGTTTTTCTTTTAGTGTTTTCGTATTCAGTTTACTTTTTTAGTGTTCCCTTATGAACATTTAAATAGTTCAAATATTTACATACTTTATTAGAGATGTCATTGCAAACACTAAATTTTTAAATGTAAAATAGTGAAACTTTTCTTCTTATTTATACATCTTAAAGTATTTTATTAGGTATTTCTTTGGTTTGAAATTTTATTCCGGGTTTCTCAAGTTGTATTTATACTATTTCTTATTGTTCGGATCGAAAAATCGTTCCGCCTTCCAGGTTTAGCAAGTTTCCGGTAAGACCAAGTTTAATTCAGTGTACAAATTAATGTTGGGAATAAATTTTCCGCCTTAAACAAGTTTCCGGCATTTCCAAGTTCCAGCTTTGGCAAGTTTTACTGTATATGAAAACATAAAATTATTATGGTTTTAGGTTTTCCTAGCCTGAGTAAAAATATACAAAATAAATAATTTCAGTAGGCTGAGTGCTTGTTTGAGAAAAACATTTAATTGTTTCTCTGTGTATCCTAACTTATACCAACTTTTGCAGGCGATAGTACGTTCCTTCACTCTATAATTGTTAATTTGCTGGTCGTTATGCCCTTTCACGGCCGTAGTTGTTTTAAGTAATAGAGTTTATAAGCGGTGCGAGAAATAGCACAATGTATGGTTTTGTTAAAATCATTTTATTTATTATTAGCATCATAAAATGAGAGTACATGTGCCTGACGAATGTGAGACCCAGACAAGTGCTTCCCAAAGTCGTCGAGACTAGTGTGTTGGAGACGCAGTTTAGGTCGAAGGTGTCCTTGATGAAATGCACCAATTCGGGTTTAGCGATGGCAACGATGTTGAAATCGCCGCAGAGCACAAGAAGTATATTGGAGCATTGGAGGCCCAGTGCTCTCTAGCATTGTAAATAGCCACTTTGTAGATCTAAATTTTAATTAAAATTTATGTGGAGATTAATTATTTTAATTAACAATAAGTTACCTGCCACAGTTTCTTTACGCACAAATTGACACCAGAATTACTCCGGTCAGATAAGGGATTCTCATGGTTGATTGTAAATCGCTGTCTTGTACATTGTAATTTTAATAAAAATTCATGTGGAGATTAATTATTTTAATTTAAAATAAATTAGCTATCACAGTATTATTAAGCACAAATTAATAATCGAATTGCTCCTATCTAATGAGGCATTCTCCCGCTATAGTGCCCTAAATCTCTGTAAATCGCTATTTTGTAGTTTGTAATTTTAATTAAAATTTATGTGATTAATTAATTTTATTTAAAATAATTAACCACCACTGGTTTTTTACGCAAAAATTGACACTATCGGATCTCCGATCGGATGAGCCATTCTCTCGCTACACTAGTTCAAGCATTTAAATCGGTCGAAATCAGAGGTTTGCGGTGCGGGTTCCTTTGCCGCTTGATGTCGCCATAGCGATATTATTATGCATGAGGCATAAAGCCGAAGGACCAATCTAAGCAATGATATCTTTAAATTAAAGGTAATACTTATATTTGATGAATAATTTTCCACGACCAAAGGCTAAATTTGCGTTAATTTTCTGAACATGCGGTGTAAAACGTTATCACGTCAAAAGAGATCGATTAAGGGCATCATTAATTTGCAATATAAAATTTGGTTAAATTACCTTAAATAAAAGTGTCTAAAAATATTCCTAGTTTGTTTATGAATTTTATTGATTAAAAATCGCACCCACTTCACAAACATTTACCGAAAATATAATTGCATTGGGTTATTACTGTTTTTAATAATCTGTAATATTTAAATTTTAATTAAATCAACAGAAATTCAATTTCCGAAAAACGAAAAATTAATTTACAAAAAGATGTCATTATCCTTGCTCGTTGACTAATGATTATTACAATGAACCGTTTTCAGTATTTATAAGCTGAAAAAATATCAATAACGCTGACTATACAAATCATTGGAAAATAAACCAATCAGATAGTTGAATTTTCCTTAGTTACGGTGTATAATATCGGTTATTTGCGTTGCTAAGTAGTATTTCGCGAAACACCACTAGTGGTGTTTCGGCCGCAAACAAATAAATCATATCTTCCATGAATATAAACAACCTTACTTATGTTCAATAAATAATTTGTTTATATATTTGGTTGATTCGTTGTATAGTCTTAACATATACAACTCGAGCTTCGAAAATCATCTGAATATACAGTTGCGGACTCGTTGTGTTACCTAGCAAACACAACTCCACCTGCGGTGTCGTTGTGTTTCATAGGCAACACAACTCGTCCTATAAACTGTATATTCGATTATTTTCGAACCTCTTGTTGTATAACTAGTGATTATACAACATATTAATGATTTTGTCCTGCTACTATGCTGGGAAATGTGTAATTACAAAAACTAGGGTAAACAATAATAAAAACGAATTATTCGGTTTTGTTGGTAAGTTTTTATACGAATATTTAGAGATATAATCTGCTTACAATTCCATTTCTTACAAAAACACACGTAACAGACAATACGGAATATAAGTATGACTGTATATCCGTAGATACGTATGTACGTACTACGTACTCGTATATACAAAACAAAGCTGTTTAAATTAAAATGGTATTTAAGTTTTTTTTTATTTTCATTAAGCGATGAAATCACTTTTTCTTACATAATCCCTAGACAAACATAAATACGGGATTCATCATCTCTAAATCGTAACCAAGCGGAATAAAAGTATAATATTATTATTTTTTTATAAATAGGCATCACGTTTTTTCATATCCCTTTTTAAGTAGCAGCTCTTTTATGAATGTTTTTGTAAATTGTACAAAAATTTAATTTTCTCGTTTTGTTGATTCTGACGCAAAATACACATACACACACACATACACACATACAAACAACATGAAATATTGCAAGCGAACAGAATTTATAAATAATTTTTAAAAAATGTATTTGTTTTATGAATTGTATATTTGTCCTCATCAAATTTCTATCACATAAGTAAATATACTGTGTGTCTGCTGTTTACATCCAACCAGAACAAAAATAAAATTCGTTCTTTTCGAGAACAACAAAAAATAAACACAAGAACGTAAAAAGGATAAAGAATTTGATCCCTTTTTTGTGCGTTGTGTGTTTGTTAAATTAAAAACCTATATATTAAATTTCGCATTAAAATAATACTACGAAGTATTTGAGGCACAAATATTTAATTTATGATAAGGCAGAAAAATTAAAAACTGGAAATAATTTGGAAATGAAAATGCACCAAATGCAGGATATTTTATTGTTGGGTGAAACTAATTGCACATTTCAAATTTTATATGTTAATTTCTTTTTTATAGCTTTATGTTTATGTACTTTCATAAAATAAATTAATTTATGATGTTGTGCTGTGCTGAATAAAGTTTCCTAGTAAATACGTTCGCTATTTATGCAGCGATACATCGAGTAATAAAATTTTAGAAATGCAAGGAAATAAAGTGCTTTAGTATACCACAATTAGAGTTTCTTTATGATTTCCTTAAAAATAGACTGTTGATTAAAAACGAACAGACCGACATCAGAGGTGTTCATACAATGCTGGGTATAGCAAAAAAGCAAAAAAAATAACCACAATTAAACAATCGGAACGTTTGCTAGCGAGCAATTAGCAAAACCTAGGACATTTTGAGATTTAATAATTTGGAGTGGTGAGAGTAAATTCAACGTGGAAGTGTTGGAAGACCATACGTAAGATGCCCCTAAACCAGGAGCTTATCCCTCGGTATGCCAAAAAAGAAAAACACAGTGAATTATGGCGATGTATCAGTAATGGTTTGGGGCTTATTTGCTTCTCGGGGAGTTGCCTTATCATCAATATCAATGAAATTATGGATGTCCTTAAATATTTGAAATATTCGATCAAAATTTAGATAATTATACGGTATTCAGCTTCGTTGATGTTATCAGCACGACAACAACTTCAAATATAATAGAACGGGAAAAAAACCGAAAATCTATGGAGAAATGTTAAATGGGTAGCCTTACTGAGGAAATCAACAAACAGAGAATGTTTATGGGGATACACGAGACTGGTGCCGTCTAGAAGCAAAGTAGTTCCCAACCAAATATTGATTTATTGTGTGATTGTCAAGTTTTCAATATCTATGAGTCATTTAAAATATATAAAAAAACTGAAATGAAAGCCTTACTTGGAATTTTAATGGTCAAAATATGTTTTATATTTCTAATTGAGGCTTAATTATAATGCCACCAGAGTATATAGTACATCCGGAGGACCGTCAAAAATGTAACTATATTATAATTCTCAGTTATACAAAATTAATTGAAAATCGCCGAAGCTTAAAAATGAAATTCAATTCAATTCAATTTTATCATTTTTTATTTATAAATTAGTTAAATTTACAAATATGTTGCATTTAGTGTTCAGTACTATGCATTCCAACAGTATAAAAGTTATTTACTTTAAATGATTTAACAAATTCAATTTTCATAATTACTTAAAATGTTATGTTATTTGTTACAAGAATTTTGTAGCAAAATTTCAAATTAAAACCTACATTTATCGATTTAACCTAACTCAAACTAGCTTAGCCTAACGTTTAAAAATAATTTTTCTTGTGATGATTAAGTGAATGTAAAATTGTTGATAAGTTTATTAACCGTATGTTCCGCAAAATTCGACAAATTCGTCGTAACGAGAATACAAATGGTCTTTTACTAGAGGCACATCTGCAAGTAAGGAGAGTCTCACAGTCGAGAAGTTACGAGGTAATCTATCATTTTTTTGTAAGCAACGATTTTAAATAACTTGCAATTTCTTTTTATAAACTTCAGCACAATTATTCCCTACAGGGAAATTATTTAACAAGTAGCTAGTTTAATTTTTTATTTCAATAAAATCTACATACATCCCCAATTTCAGATTTAACTGTCATACCTATAGCTTCTATAATATTATCCCTTAAAATACACACTGGGTTAAAATTATTAAGCCTTGGATAAAGCCTGCCCTTCTTAGGAAAATTAGGTATAAAAATAAACTTCCGAAATACTTAATAATAATTTAAATGATCTGGACTTTACGAACTGAGTTAAGGCACTGAAGCTGTTAAACAGGAAATAGTTTTGGCCAAAGCTAATTATTTTAATAATAAGTTTCAGCTGTCAATGGTAACATTAAATAAAGTTGGAAATTAGTTTTTTTTTTTTTCGTTATAATTTATTTAATTCCATTTAAAAGTTACAAAAACTATAACAAATAGAATAGTACATAAGTATACATGTGTATGAAACGAGAGAGGGATAAAAGTATACAAAATAAACATAGAATAAAAAAAAAATAAAAAACAAACACAAAAATAATTAAATTAATTGAAGTCTCAAGTTCCTATTCTTATAGTAATCAAATTTAGCCATTTGTTACAAATAAAAGTCTTAACAGATGATTTAAAGTGGCCAATGCGTGTTTCCTGTTTAACTTCATCAGGCAATTCATTGAACAAAATCAGGCCTCTGTAAAAAACATTATTCGAGTCCCTATTGGTCTGAAGAGATGACATATAGTAGTTTTGATTTGACCGTGTATTATAATTATGGATGTCACTAGCCCTTTGGAAATTGTAATTACATTTAGTTAAATTGTTAATTGCCTTAAAAATGAAAATCAGTAAATCTAAATCACCTAAAACAGCAATAGGTAAGATCTTTTCGCTGTATAGTAAATATGAGGTGGTAAGTCTGGGTAGGTGTTTAATAATTTTTATAATCCTATTCTGGAGAATTGATAAAGGTCGCAACAAATAAGCAGGTGCAGCACTCCAGATCATGGACATATAATTAAGATGCGATTTGACGTATGCAAAATAAATTAACCACGCAGATTCCGTATTAATATATGTAATTGCAAATGCGTCGCGACACAAATAACATTGGGGAAATAGTTTTGAATAGTTTGTTAATATGCATCGACCAATTTAGTTTTGAATCAATTACCAATCCCAGATACTTGAAAAAGATACTTCTTGAATGTTAAAATTGCCAAAACTAAAATATGATGGGAAGTTGTCCTTTGTTTTGTTTTCAAAAATAATGTAGTTGGTTTTGCTGATGTTCAAGGACAAACGATTAGCCAATTATTGTTGATCAAGTGTAAATCATGTTGCATATGTTTTATGACATCATTTAAATCGCTACTGCTATACACTAAAGCTAACGCTGCAATTTACCAAACAAGTTCAAATTAAAAATATCGTTAATATAAAAAATGAATAATAATGGACCCAGAATTGATCCTTGTGGTACACCAGAAAAAATTGATGCATAATCACTGTAAACGTTGTTAGCAATTGTGCGTTGACTGCGATCACTGATGTAGTCTTTTAGAACTGATAGAAATTGTTCAGTGGGTTTGAGTAGCTTGAGTTTTTCTAATAATATAAAATTATCAACACAGTCAAAGGCCTTTCGAATATCAATTAATAAGACACCAGTTTCGCGTGAGTCCCTAAATAAACATTGTGCATGAGATTGGCCACAGCTGCTTGGGTATTCGAGTTTTTAATAAATCCAAACTGATTCTCATTAATAACCTTATGCTTGAGGAAAAAACCGTTAATATTGTCATAGATGATTTTCTCAAAAATGCCTCCAAGTACTTTCGATCGTATTAGTGTGAGCACCATTATCTGCGTTTACAAATGATACCGAGTGGTAAACTCGAAGATCTTCATATCCTTCGTGTTCCAGATTGTTGTACGCCGCCCAACAATCTGAGATAATAGTACTCCCCGGCAGAATATGTTTTTTAATCAGATCCGTCAGATTGACGGAATCTCGATTAGCGACTTTCTCTAAAAAACACTTTCCGGTGGAGCGTTCAACACCACCAAACACCCATTGGCCCTCGACGTGATGTCCGCGATGGTATTTTCTCTTCCCGAATTTGCTTTCGTCGATTTCGACGATGCAACCGGGGCCGCCAATGGGCTGGGTGTGGAGAACCATGTACTGTGTCATTACTTCTCTAACATAGTGCCTCCAGTCGGCCGCTGTGTTTGAAGAAATGCCATAATCGTGTTTCAATTTAGTCGCAGACACTTTATTTAAAATATCATTCGTGATCAGTAATATTTTACTTATGGCCATGTTGCTTTGACTGAACCAAGAACCATGGCGGACACTTTTTCGGTTGTGGCAACGCACCCCATTGATGCGTTTACCACAATCCCACCCACATTTCTCAATAAAAGAATTTGTAATCACTCGCATGGCTTGGCTGCATTTCCCGCAGCGCAAGGATCTATTTATTAGTCCAGCATCCTGCAAAAAATGCTAGCAATATGTTGCTGTCCTCCGCTATTTTATTTAAAAATCCCGCACTGGGAATTCCCTATCTCATTGCAAATATTTGCGGTTGAGGATTGATCTTCAATAAATCCTGATATTTCGCCACTACCGTTGAAATTGGGTCCATTTCTAAAAATAATGTAACAATTATTAAAATGATGTTTTAACTTACAGCTTATTCCAATGGGAAAATTTTCCAGAATGAAGATGTCAAAAATAACGGTTGCAATGTTTGGAAAACGATCGGGTCGAATGCTAATTTATCGAATTTAAAATCGCTCTTTTGACATTCGGCGAAAATTTATTTGATTTTCTCTATTCTGTTTTTTATTTAAAAATACAATTTTTGTTATTTGAACAGGCACGACATCACTGATTTTAGTATTGTGCCTGTTCACATTCTAAATGCCTTTTTCGATGATGGGAATTGCCATTTTAGGACGTTGGTGGTGGTTTTCGCCTACATTAATGGCATACCGCTCCACCAATTATTAATTTTAATCAAATGGAGGAATAAAAGATCCCAAATAAAACCTGTAACCAGCCTATTTAGTTGAATAGAAGGGAATAATTACAATTATTACAGTTATGATGTAATAACAAAATTAATCACCTTCGGTAATGGGGATATAAGAAAGTATGGCCGAAGAATTGCTGTCACAAAAAATTAAAAAAAAAATCAGATAATATGTATATAACTTATTTATTAATAAAGCTAAATTTTGAACAATTTCTTACATTTAATTTCTTGATTGAGATGCCATATTATATTCATCCAGAAATAAAATGCTCATTTCATTTTATGAATGTCCAGTGATATATATCCAGTATAAGCGCTTATTTTGGAAAATGCTCATTTAATTTTGGGAATGTCCAGTGATTTTATAAATATCCAGTGATATACATATATCCAGTATAAGCGCTTATTTTGGAAAATGCTCATTTCATTTTGGGAATGTCCAGTGATTTTATAAATATCCAGTATAAGCGCTTATTTGGAAAATGCTCATTTCATTTTTTTCCCTGAAAAATAAAACATAATAAATATTTAGAAAATAAAATACAAAATGTTGCATTATTAAATGGAAAAATTAAACATAATACTTCCCATTATATCTGGAAAATGCTCATTTCATTTTGTCAATGTCCAGTGATTTTATAAATATCCAGATGGAAAAATTAAACATAATATTGCCCAATATATCTTGCTGGCTATTATTATTTACTGAATGATTGTTGTGCTTACTATTAAATTCCATTACACAAAATCATTGTTTGCTCCAAAACCAAACCACTCGCGATTTTCAGTTCTACACAATTTTTTATTTTTTTTACAAAAACACAAAACTACGACACATCATCGAGACACACACCTCTATTTTACAGATCATTACTCTTTTATTTATTAATAGAGTTTTTTAAATAACACAAATTGATGATTTCATTTTGAAAATGGACATTTCTAGTTTTTCCCCAAAAATAAAATAAAATAAAAAATATATTTATTATTATTTTGGTACTAATTTTCATACAATAGTTACAAAAAATCTTTACAAGATGACTCGAATTTATTCATATTTGGTACTAATTTTGGTTCTTATTTTCCACAATTTGAACAAAAAAGCGCTTTATTTTTAGTTCTTAAAAATTCTAATTTAAAAAAAAATGCGCATTTAGTTAAAAAAAAAATCTGGTTTTAAAAATTGGCGCTGAAATTCATTTGGCGTTGCAATGCTATACCGTAGCCAAAATTTGTCCCTACGAGAAATTAATTGAAGTAATTCACTGTTGATCCAATGTTTATTTTTCTTTTTTATTCGAACAGTGATTGTATGTCTACGTATTAAATCGGTTAGATAAGCAATGAGACTGGAAAAGTCAACTGTAGTCGGAAAACCAACCTCACTTAAAATTTTCGAAATATTTTGATGATCAATTATCCGCTGAGAATGAAAATAGAAATCTAACACAATAGCTTTATGGTCCGAATAAGATACGTCAAAGCTGTCAAGATTATACCTGTGTGAAATTAAATCAGTGATCAGATAATCTAAAATAGAAGGGGAATTGGACATTCTTGTATAAAATTCAGAAAGTCAGGGATTCAAAATAACAAAACCATCATCCCTAACGCAGTTAAAGGAGGTAAAACTTGGTAAATTGAAATACTGAGTTTCATTGCTGTACATCCACGTTTCAGAAATGACCAAAATTTTAGGTTTCTTTTGAAATGAAGAACCAGTCATTTCTATTTCATCCAATTTATTACGCAAACTTCTTGCATTTAAGCAGAGAATTCTTTCTTAACTATCATGGACGTGATCAAAACTACTATATTTATCAAACGAAATGTTGATTTCATTGGCCAGATTATATTCATCATTAACAGTATTCATCACTAACAAAAATACTAAAGAAAAAACTACAATCACAAGAAAAAAAAAACACAAAATGCACTAGTGTACTTGATATTGATGAGAAAAAAAAGACAAAAATAAAATAAAATGTGGCTAATTAAGAAGACAAAATTAGCTGCTGATATATTGTTGACGTAGTGTCATCTTTTTTAATTTTAACATAATAAGTGCCGTTACGATACCAGAAATTGCTAACCACTTGTTGTTTTTGCAATTGCCGCAGCTGATGTAATAAATCCAGGTTGTACTTCGTTAGGCGATCAGTAACAAACAATTTACGGTTACCATGCTCAGCTGTAATAATGGATTGTGGTAGTAACTGACGTAGAAATAGCGGACCGCTAGTGCGAAACAATTTAATGAATTTACATATACTTACATCCCAAATCTTTAAGTTTAATGATGAATTGGAAATGTTGCTGAATACCAATCTGCCGAAGAAAATATGAAATAACATCTTGTTGTTCAAACATATAAATCTTCTTAATGGAGTCAAATAACACCTCAGCAGTAGTGTTAGCTAGATATGGAATACCAGAAATCATCACGTCATGATTAAATTCTTTTTGTTTTAGATATTCAAGTTCAAACTTCAATTTTGTCATCTCAGATTGGACAGAATTTAATCCAATTGTATTTTGTTGTATTCGACCTTTGTTAGCATCATTGTCACGAATAAGACATTTAATGTCATCCACAACTGAATCAAGTTTTTTATTTGTTTCTGCATGACTTTTATGAATTGATGAAATAGCGATTAGCAGATCCTTATTGCTAGGATTCTCCAAATTAAATAAGCTTTCAGTAGACGAAATGGGCCCCCATGAAGACTGCTTGCGTGTAGTGGGTCCTGCTGCTTTATCCGTATTGCTGGGCATTATTGATAATTATAACACCAATTGACACAGTAACTGAGCTGAGCCAAATAGTATACTTAGTATTTAAATGGTTGAAACTGTATTTTATGTTAATAATTTTAGTGTTTATTATGTTAACTTTTATTAAAATAATTATTAATTATACACAAAGTCACGAAAATGTATTATAATATTTTTGCTCTTAAATTTTTAATCACCAAGACCAAATGGACACTTTACTCCTCCGCCATCGTTTCACCCAATACATATTTATATATTTAATTCGAATTTGAATTTTTTTTTTTTTTTGGTTGAAAAATTTATTTTCTCCAAGAAAAAACAACCGTTCGCGAATAGCCTTCTGCAATTTTTTTTTAGTTGATGAGATTTTAAACAAAGATAGTTCAAACGCTCAAATTGAAGAAATATCTGTTGATGAAAATGCTTCAGTAACCGATCCACGCGAATTGACTGATTTATTTAACAATCACTTCGTAAATGCTTCGTAAATTTGAAACAATCCATTAACTGTGATGATGAATCCTACGCCAATCTTACAATATAAAGAGTAATACTCAATTAAAATCGTGTGTGTTCTTAGAAACTTTCCCGCTTGAAACTCTAAATATAATATCGGAACTTAAAATATCGCATTCGTCTGGAAATGATCTGTTTAGCAATTTCCTGGTCAAAAGAAACCCCATTTATATTGTTGATGGTTTTCGCACATAGTAAATTTAAGTTTTTCTATCGGTGTTTTTCCTTGCAATTTAAAAAAAGCTGTTGTTATGCCAATTTTTAAAAAAGGCGATAAAAAGATATTTCAAACTACAGACCAATCTAATTTTTTTTTTCGCTGGCACACTACATCCCATAGAGGGATTTGGCCGCTTCATTATGAAGTTCCGTAACAAAGTTCTATTGAAAAAGCTATTTTTTATGCTGGGTTTTGTGGGGCCACTTTGCTTTGGTTTTGCTCATACTTGTGCGGAAGATCCTTCCTTGTTAAGATTAAAGTTAAGCCCTTGTTAAGTTGGCTTTGACTTTCAAGTCAGGTTGTTGTTTTTATTTTTTTCGTACAAATTTTTTTTTTTAAATAAATAAATAACCGTGGTACGATTGGAATCAAAGGGACAATTTCGGGCGATTAAAATTCCTGGACCCAGTTAAAAAGAATGGAATGTTTTCCAAATGAAGAGACAACGGACATTTTCAAGGGAAGGACCGAACAGCAATCTCGACAGTTGTTTGCAGTTTCTTTTTCTAAACAAAATACTAGCCACCTATTGAACACTCTATTGTGAATGAGCTATAGCTCAAAATAGAGTGTGCCAAAATTATTGTAGATAAATAAATAAAATAAATAAATAAATAAAGGTATTATGAGTAAAGCTAAAATCTTAAACGATGGCGTTATGTATATTGCTGTTTTTGATATATTTGAACTTTATTATTTATATTGACTTTAATACCCAATTGATTGCTTTCGCGGATCATCTGTGGCACTATTCTGGTTTTCCCGGGGAATTGGGAATTGGAATTTTATTATTGTGATTTTTTTAGTGTATTTTGGTATTATTTTTTCCAAAGCACACTGTGGCGATTTGTAGTTTTTCAAATTTTGGGAAAAAATAATTCCATTTCATAGCAATTTTATTGTTTATTTTTCCCTAACAATTTTGTTGGGAATTGTTTAGTAGGCAGTAATGTTAAAATGGAATTATTTTTTCCCAATATTTGAAAAACTACAAATCGCCACAGTGTGCTTTGGAAAAAATAATACCAAAATACACTAAAAAAATCACAATAATAAAATTCCAATTCCCAATTCCCCGGGAAAACCAGAATAGTGCCACTGGTGTTCATGTACAATCAACCTGAACGTAACATTGTTACTCAACATATGCAATCGGACCTCATCTTCCAGAACAACTGGTGCTCCGCACATATAATGTTCTTAAATACAAAAGCCAAAGGTATGCTCTTTAAGATTAGCGATGCTTATTTAGTAGACCCTACCTAGTTGTACTTTGCATGATCGACCGAAGTTTTTTGTATGAGACGGCATATAAAAAACAAGAGACGGATGTATAAAATTATAAAATAAAATATTCGGGTTTTTTAAATGTGTGAGAATGAATATAAATGGTATAGCACCTGATGCCAACTAGCGGAACTAATGATCAATCTACTGTTTTGTATTTCATTTTTTTATTTTCCAAGCATTTTATCATTCTAGATTTTACTTTGATGTGAAGTATACGTATGTACAAGAAAATTTTTAAAGTGCAGTGTACATAACACAAAAATAATTCCTTTAATAACTGTTAATTAATATATTATATATTAAATTCAAATTATGTAAGTACTTATTGTTAATTTTTATAAAAATGTTTATTTACGGAATAAAAGAATTATTTTAATCCAAAATAAATTATTCGAGTGGCATCTGGAGGTTACCCAATTGTACGATTGAGTACTCCAACAGCGCTAATTTAGCGATCACCGTGATCGCTCAATATGACCTCACCGTGAGCATCACTTTACACCATATCTACCTTACCGACATAACAGCACCATCTATCAAACAATTTCTTAAACTAACAGTTTACAAATACTACTGCACCATATATTCCGTCGGAATTCGTTCTTTTTTAGGCGAAATATGGTGTAAAGTGATGCTCACGGTGAGGTCAAATTGAGCGATCACGGTGATCGCTAAATTAGCGCTGTTGGATCACTCCATCGTACAACTGGGTAATGTTCTTTATCACGCTCGACACCATAACGATGACCTTCGTAATTATCTCATAATAAAGAGTAGGCAATTTTACTTACTTGGTAGAGCATGCCCGACTGTAGTTTTAAAAAATATATACTTTGCATTAGTTGACTCAAAATTGTCTTATGGCTTGGTTTGTTAGGGTAGCACCTACTACTCCAGAATTCAACCAGTCATTATTGCGCAGAAGCATAATGTTAGGATTATTCTTAATGCACAAAGGACTTCTGCTTCATGGCCTCTATTTCAATCCCTGGAGATATTTCCACTTAGAGATCTATTTGTGCTCAAAGTGAATAATCAGCACTAGGTACAACTTGAGGAGCCCTCAGTATATTCTGCTTCAAAGATTCTACACAACAAGCACTTAATACTCCCGAATTCAACCAGTCATTATTGCGCAGAAGCATAATGTTAGGATTATTCTTAATGCACAGAGGACTTCTGCTTCATGGCCTCTATTTCAATCCCTGGAGATATTTCCACTTAGAGATCTGTTTGTGCTCAAAGTGAATAATCAGCACTAGGTACAACTTGAGGAGCCCTCAGTATATTCTGCTTCAAAGATTCTACACAACAAACTTTCAAAACTCATTTTTAATTTTGGCTCCCAAAATGTTCAATAGCCTTCAATATATTTGGCTATAAACAAAGCCGAAAAATAATATTTGTTAAAAAACAAATAAATTTTCAAAATTTCTAAAACATCAGTGTAGGCTTTAATACACTTAAAGAGATTTTCCTTGAGTTTTTTGTTAGATTTGTTGTGGTGAATAAAAAACAATTTTAATTTAAGCTGTCAAAATTTTCATTTTTAATAAGTTTTTAACACATTTACTAGCAGCCTAAAAATAATATATTTGTCTATAAACAAAGTCGAAAAAATCATATTGTTATAAAACAGACAAATTTTCAAAATTTCTAAAGAATTTGTTCTAAATCCACTGGAAAAGATATTAACGTTGCAATTGTACTATACCGTAATGACAATAGCCCTTTTTACAAATTGCATTTTTCCAAAATATTGCATTACAATATTGACATTTTTCTGTCATTTCATCTGCATCATGCGATTTTACTGATATATCTACATACATCTAATGACTATCGAAGCCTTTATCTGGATTTTCTCTTACTTTCAACAGCCGTTGTTGCTGGCAGTTTCGAAGTCAAGGTTTACTGTTCTTATCGTTGTTTTACCTTTCCCAGCATTCTGTTGAAAGTTACACTCTAAAAAGTAAATGTAAAATTACACGACAAATATATCATTTTACACTAAAAAGGGTTTAAAATTACACAACGGCTTGTAAAAATAAACTTAAGAAGTGGGATTTAACAAAATTAGTCGGTTTTTACACATTTGATGTAATTTACAACGTTTTATGTATAAAATACCTAAAAACGGTGCGATTTTCAACAAAAAACTAGTATTTTTCAGTACAAGTATTTTTCAGTACAAAAGTCAGTTCGTTCATCACCTTCAAAGGTATTAGTTATACGTTTTTCAACCGATGGATATCGTTTCTTATCTATAAATAAATATTATTCCTCCCAACGCAGTAGCTACTCGTAAAAGTGATGTAAGTTAGACTACACCTTGTGTTTTTAGCCATGAATTTATTTAATATAAATTTGTATTACAGAGAATTTTGATCCAGCGGATAACAATTCCTTTGACATTTATTTGTTGAAAAAAAAACAAATCGGGTGATGCTAAACAAACCATGGAAAAAATTGAATTTAAATTAAGAATTGAATTTAATTAAGAAGAAAATATGTGTAATTAAAAATATAATTTTTAAATAAAATTTAATGTCTTTTTATTTTGAATCCATAACACTAATGTGAAATTTCACACTTCTTCAGTGAAATCTCACTATTAAAATCTATAAAAAAAAGTGTCTTTTGCAACATTTAAATTGGGAATTTGTGCTGCAGTAGCTGTTTTCCCCAGTTTTCTTACTTTGTTTACCTTTCAAAATGAGGGAATTCTCAACCATTTTATGTTAATTTCAACCTATATTAACGATATATAACTTTGGAGTTGTGTTTTTTACAGCAGCTTTAGAAGTAAAAATATCGATAGAGTGTGTTTTTAACATTAAAAATGAAAATTTAAAACTGATAATTTGCGATAATCCACCTTTGAGTCGTGAATTCCTTCGAATAATTCACACATTTTTAGTGTAATTATTTTTAAATCCCACTACAATGCGATTTTACTACAATAATTGCTGGCAACAAGTATCCTACATTAATTGTAGTGAATTCCTTCTAAAATTTTTTAGAGTGAATTCCTTTGGTGTTTTTGCTGGTGGTGTCGACGCGACGTCGAGGAGTTTTGATCCTCATCCATAAAGAAATTGCGCTTCGTAGCTTAAATTTTGCCTGAAACCATCTGCAGATGTTATAATTTGAAAATTATATAATTTCAATTTATGAATTAGTCGTCGTTTTATATGTTGAAGTTCAAAATTTCATATTACAGGTGAATTAGCCGAAGTATTTTTTGTATGTTTTCAAATGACCACTAAACCAATTACAGACAAGTTATCATGGTGTATATCCATTTTTCCAATATCTAGTTAATTTTAATTGTCTGTAATTTTTTATAAATAAAACAACTTGGTTATTTTAATTTGCAATTAATTTTGAAAAAAATTTTCCTTATAGTAACAATTTAAATTGTTACTAAAAGGAAAAGTTTTTTCAAAATAAATTGCAAATTAAAATAACCAAATTGTTTTATTTATAAAAAATTACAGACAATTAAAATTAACTAGATATTGGAAAAAAGATATTCATGCGACATTATTGCGCGTATATTTTTGAATGGCCAGTAAACAAATACAATCATATTAATAATGAGCCTTGAGTAGAAATTAATCAACAACACCATTAAGCATACCATACTATGTGCGTATGACGGCCGCAACTGATTTATTTTTGAATTCGAAAAGCGTTAATAATTGATGTTATCCCAGAAACAGTGTCGGAAATAACCACTGCAACTAGGAGTTGTGAATTATTCAATCGAAATCAGTTGAGATTTTTGTAAGCATAAAAAATCAACCTATTGGTTTTTACAGTGATTAAACATCTGTAAATAAATCGGTTTAAATACAAGTGTATACTAAGTTTACAAGTTCACTATTACAGGTCGCAGGAAAATAGTCTAAAAATATAAAATTAAAAATAAAATTAAATAAAAATACGATTCAACCAAATTGTGTCTGCCCATACCTTCATATTTTAATAATCCGTTAATATTGTATTTCTTAAGTAATCGTTACGGTTTATGTATTAGTTGTACCCAATTTCTTTCGCTAAACAATTTTTATAATAGCAACTGAAATTATATCTCATTTATGTTGTATATCAAATAAAAATATGTACATGTACAATTATACTTGTTTATAAAAACCAAAATTCCCATCTTTTCACTTTACCATCAAAATTTAAAATTGCCAACCACGGAACAAAAAAAAAACAAAAAATAACCACAGCACATAGGTATTGTATTTGTATGTAGATTATGTTGTTCCATTCGTTTGGTATTATCAAACCAAATAATTTCAGTTTAGCAGAAATACTCGGCGTAACATAATTTTGGGGCAATTTTTTGTTGCTTTGTATGTACGTATGCACAATAAAATTATCATTATTATGAACGAGAATATCCGGTCGGCTTTTTATATAAATTAGATTTGTATTTTTTATGTATACTTACCGATTTGTATAAAATAATATTCGAAACGTCACTTCCTTTCCTACCAGTAAGTCAATTTCATTCCATGCATTATTGAGAGTAGCTTATGTTATATTATATATTATTACAAATTCAGTTGTTGGTGTAATTGTATACACCGCCTAAACGATAAAAAATAAATGTTAATTGGTAAAATGTTGTGTTTTGAAGTTTGCTGTCATCAATTTTTATATGATATTCGTATTTTATGAAGGATGGGAAAGATTGAAGAAGAGGGAAATGTAATAAAAAATAATTTCCGAATCTAAAATATGTTCGAAATAAATTGTGTAATTAAATATGATGAATACGGCTTTGACAGGTTCTTAGCGTAAAAAATTCATACATGAACGTTTAATGTGTTCTTTTAATTTACAATACTGACGTTGACTCATACTAAATATTACTGGGTGGCCGAAGAAAGAATTAATAAAATGAAATTTATTTATGAAATGAATACCTTGAACATCTAATTCAGTCGAATTTTGAACTTTTCTAGATTTTTATTTTAACACAAGATAATTTGCTTAACTAAACGTTTTAATGAAGTTGAGAACTTAATATAGAAATTATTACTAAATACTTTTCCAAATTTGTCTTTATAATATAAATCAAAATCAAAAATTGAGTTTTAAAAATCTTTCTATTTGTGGTATCATTTTATTTTTAGGTATGCTAGTTTCGAGCAATTACTGCTCATCTTCAATACTTGTTTAAAACTAGCATAGATTTAAAATCCTTTAAAAAATAAATAACAAATAGCATAAAGCATTTCAGAAATTTACATTAATTGATTTATATGTACATACTTTGTTAAAACAGCAGAGAGAATTATAGGCTAATTACGTAATCGTTTATCATCCGCTTCGTAGCAAAAACTCTTATCTGCATTTTTTGCAAAAATGAGTTTTAGGTGTAGAAATATAACATCTGAAAAGACACACCTATTATAATAATCATTGTACAACGTTTGTACTAAAATAAAGTTTCAGTCAACGATTGTACTAAAATAATAATATAAATTTGATTTTTTTATTGACATTTTAAGTATTAAAACAGATATATTTAAACTCTTTTATATGTATGAGATTTTACAGTTAAAACAAATTGTGTATAGGAGATATTGCAACCAAAATTTATATTCGTGGCATAAACTCCTAACTGCACTTTTTGCAAACATGATGTTTTGATGTAAAAATACAGCTATACAAATAATATTAGGCCCGATTCTGCCTTCCAAAATTTTATGTTATGTTATAATATTTTTGTTTTCTCAATACAAATTCAAATAGGAAGCGGGGAAATAAAATAACATAGCATGAATTTTAACGTTGCAGAATCGGGCCCATTGTTGTGGTTCATGTTTTTTGTACCATTTTTCACCATGATGATCAAATTGATCCCGATCACGTAGTAAACTCTGAAATAAACGTTAGTACTATTGAAAATAGGATAATAACTTATGATACAATGATTGAGCCCATGGAGTCAAATGAACCTGCCATAAAGAACATAAATGGTGATCAAATTGACCCTGATTACGCCAGAATTACAGATGGAAATTCTAATAGTAGTGTACAGTTTAGTGTAATGGACCATATAAACGAAACGCCTTGCCATGAAAATACGCAAATCGCAGAAGTTGAAACTGACTCGAATGAAAACAATAGTAACCAACGAAATTAAAAACCTGATGCAGAATTTTGATACGCAAAAAAACTAAAACACTCCGATTGAAAGTAAAGAATATTTGGGCTTTTGCAAGGTAGGTAATTCATCAAAATTATTTCTGGAGCTAAACTACAATACTATTCGAGAAGTCTATAAACATTACTAAACCTACTGTGAAACCAACAACTACTGGCCATTGAAAATAACTGTTTTTACTGAAAAATGTCATGCTGTGAATTTATCAATGCAATTTATTAATGCAATGTTTGTGCATCATTTCGAGTTGGTAATTTGTCACAAGAAGACAATGATAGGCATAATCACAAATAAAGACAAACCGAAAAATCAAGAGATAAAGAAGCCGCAATTACAGGAAATATTATTGCCATTTGCCACAATTTTACATTTTTTAATTTGGCAACAAAAAACACTAAATGTTATTGGTTTTCTGAGGACCAGTGCAACAATTTATGTGCATCAATATTTACAAGTTGCGTTATTGACTATTTAAAAACAAATTGCGTAACAGAGGATAAAAAATCAATTGTTATCTATTCTGACGGATGCGGATATCAGAATAGAAATATATGTATTGGCTAACGCTCTTCTTAATTTTTAAATAAAAATCGAGTTAAAAGTTGTTCAAAAATAACTGGAACCGAGGCATACGCACATGGCATGCGATAGTGTGCATAGTAAAATTGAAAACAATTGAAAAATAAAGAAAATTATCTACCGAGTAATTATGCTACTGCAACCAAAGCTGCACCTATTTATCCCAATCCATATGAAGCGGAACAATTATCATTTTAATTTTTTAGAAATTACATATGCGCTAACTAAGGATTTACGGTATTCGGCAATAAGGCCAGGCAGAAAAGTAGCTGATCCCGTTGTAACTGACATTAAAGCGTTTAATACTTCGATGCAAAAATAACTTATAAATTAAATTTGGATCTTGATTGGGCTGACTTACCAGGAAGAATCAAAGAAATTGAAATACTTAATCTCTCTATATCCACCTTTATTTCATTCAGAGTGCAAAATCACTAAAAATAAGTACGAACGCTTACAGCAACTGAAAAGTGTGATCCCGCCTAACTGTCACTCATTTTACAATAATTTGCAGTACATAAAGCAGTGCATTATTTAAATAATAAATACACTCCCGAGCAACTGAATCGACTAAATCCTTTTCATAAGACATTATTTTTTTGAAAGCCTGATATTTTTGCTTTAAAATGACACTATTTTTATGAAAATTGGTTTAGTTCTTTTTTTGTAATGAATTTTGAATGAAAACGCAACCAAAATTGATGATTAAGCAAAAAATATTGGGGGTGTTTAAAATTAAATTACAACAAAAAACTCAAGCAAAACAAAAATAATTTTATTGGTTAATAATAAGTATGGCCCCCCTTGCGTCTACAACGGTTCGCATGCGGTTCCCCTTTGACCTTATTAAGGTTTTGACAAATACTTGGGGGATCGCACCCCACTCCTCCTCTAACGCAACCTTCAGGTCACTGATGTTAGATGGTACCGGATTTCTAGCTCGGACCCTCCGTTTTAGTTCGTCCCATAAATGCTCAATTGGATGCATGTCTGGACTGAGTGCTGGCCACCTCATCGTCTCGAGTCCGACCTCATCCAAGAACTGTCGAGTGGTTCGAGCTGTGTGACACCGGGTATTGTTATGCATCAATATGAAATCTTCCCCTATATATCGATCGGCCCTCTCTGATGTACACCGAAATCGGCTGGTTTGTGGTCTTCGATTGAAGGTACCAGTTTCCTGAAACCTTCTGAATACTCTTGAGACAGCCGATTGGCTCATGTTAAGCTGACGAGCGACTTCTTGTTGATTGCGTCCTTCTTGCAATAAAGCAACAACTTGTGCGGATTTTCCTTGAGTGGTATCCATGATTTTAAGGAAACAATGAATTAAACTGGTAGAGATTTGTTCAGGTCAACGTCTGACTCATAAGTGACGAAAAATATCGGTCAAAGTGGCATTATACAGGAGATTGCCTCACGCCAATTGTTTTCACCGAAACATCGCATTTTGCTAAGACTGCTTTAATTTGAAAAGTACTGTATGGATTTAAATGATAAAGGTATCCTTGAAAAAATAAAATACTAGGCTGTCAAAAGAAGGTTGTTTTTCGAAAATCGATCCAGCCATTTTAAAAAAATATGCGTTTTGATGGTCTAGTCGATTCAGTTGCTCGGGAGTGTATGAGGAAATTCTTGAGACTGATTCTCGTCTACATTTTTAGTTTTTTGTTGTGAATTAAAATCGAGTGATTTTATAATTAAATTAATTAATTTAATTTTGTATCTTGTTTCTCATGAAAATAATTATTTTTCGTTAAATTAAATTTTATTATATTATATTACATAATATGGTTATAACACTAATGTAGTGGTAGCTTGGGGACCCTTCGTCGCTAATACCTAACCTTCAAGTAATAAAATAAAATGATCGAGCGATTAATACATCCAGCGGTTGGAATAGTGAGGTAATTTATCCGAGGTACAAGTTACCCGAGCTAAGCGATTATGCTTCGAACTTGGCTACATATAGGGTACAACATGCCAAAATGAGATTAACGCAACTCTTACATTAGCCTACCATTCAAAGAAGGAGCTACTGGGGCAAAAAGAGGGCTTCCGCTTCTCAGCTAATGTAGAAGAAATTCCTGTTGTTGCTTTAGATTTGTTGTTTCTTTTGGTATACCCTACTATTATAAGCATAGCGGGCATTATTCGGACAATGGAATCAAACACTCCAAATCTGTGTAATTGTGTATAGCAGAGAACTACAACAAAAACCAGAAGCAGCAGCAACAACGGGATCATCAGCAGCAACAACAACAATAAGCTAAGTTTTCTTTTCATTTTTGCTTTCATTTAGTCTAAATTTAAAGTTTCTTAACCACTTAACGCATAATATTTTTATCGTTTTGGGGTAAAAAAAAAACAATTTTTTTTTAATTAGTTTATTTAAAAAAAATGTTGTTTTTAAATTTTATTTTTGTATGATACAAAAACATGGCACAACACAGAGTCCAACGTTGCAGTCCCTGCACCAATACCTCGTTCCTTTTCTAATCTTCTTTCCATTGCCCTCTTTTTCAAACAAAATATTGATTTTAAACAACATGCATACTGCAGCTTCTGTATGGAGCACTTTGTATACTTCAGAATCCATAATATATTTACATACATACTGAGAACAGAGAATAGAATAAGGAAAATCGAGTATAATCGAAAGAAATGTACGGTTTTGTCTCTATTTTGCTTATTTTCAGTTTTTTTTTACTTTCCCGTTTTGTTCTCATTTCGTTTGCTGTTTGTTTGTTCGTGTGTTCGCTGATAGTAATTAAACTAAAATAAACAAACTAAGTGAAAAAATACCGTAACGTATACAAATCTAAATTTCTAGAATAAATCTAATATAAAACGTGACTTAAGTGGTCCTTAATATACTATGTCACGCATGTTTTGATCATGTTTAACACCCCTGGCCCTTTTGTCACAAATTATCGCAAAACTTTATACCCTTCTATAAAACAACGTTACAAATTTAGACCCTCCTTTTCGACATACTTTTATAGTCTTTAAATTTTCGGAAAATATTTATGACTTATTACAGTACAAAAATGCATTCAATTTCTAAAAACCGTTAAATGGTCACATTTTATAATCGCCCCTCACTCCCCCCCATCGCCACAGATCATCACGCTACCGAACCATCCTCCCCCCATAGGCGCGTGACTTAGTTTATTAGAACTGTAATATTTAAATTAACAGAATATTTTATGCCCGTGACGTATACACTATACGGAGCTACACAATTTTGATAGTAAACGCCACCCGTGCATATCACGGAGCTATGCGTTTAGTGGTTAAACAATATTATAAATTCATTTTTAAAACACTATAACTATAACTTTCCACCACTGGCGCGGTTGACTGCACAAATTTATTCAATTACTTAAGGGTTTTGTTCGGTTTATTGGTCACTCATATAGCCGTGATTGGAATTTTATTTGCTATTAATTGTGTCGTCACTTTTATCTGAAGTCGGACGAGTGATTCCGTACTGGGGAGTATCTCGTCGGGCAACAGGTACACATGTTTCGCTGCATATCATTTCTTGTTATCATACGGTACCCATTCCGATTGGTCAAATCCCCCAACTATTGGACGCCTCTCTTGTCATCCCGTACGGAGTAACGGAAGGCTGCTGCAGAGGTTTATCTCTGTGAAGAGTCGGACTCCAGCGATCTTCTTGAAGATGAGACCGCTGAAGAAGCAGACCTTTGCGTAGAGCAAGAAACCTAGTGACTTCCTCTGTGTTAGATCACTATATCAGATATCAAAGAAGACAACTTAAGTGAATAAGCAACTTCAATTATCTGAATTTAAATAAATTGAACTTCTAACCAAATTACTTAACAGTAATTTACTCAATGAGCGTTCCAAGATTGAAATACCATGCCGAAAGTTTAATTAGCGATGCAAAGGCCCCAAATTCCCTACACCATTGACACATTAGAGACCAGCGCCAAAACAAATACACAAAGAAATTTAAAATTTTTCCCCGCAGGTCTTAACGCACAAGTGGAAATTAAATTAATAATAATTACAATTTTCAGAAGTGACCAGAAATCGGACCCAGCAAACTAATAAATTTTAAGTATGTATATGAAAAACACATAAATTTGTTAACATACAATTTAAAAATGAAACTTTATTTTAATGGATATTTACAAAAAATTAAATAAATAAAGAGATTAAAATAAGTTACAACTTTCTTATTGACGATTGGAGCATCACGGATTCCACCTAGTGGAAAATTTTTAAACTGATGTACCTGATAATTTGACGTTCGAAATTATTGTAAACAATTCCAATTTTGATCTGTAAACACAATTTTTACTTACCGGATTGCTAATAATTGTAAATTATTCCAATTTCGGACTATAAAAACAATTTTTAATTACCGCATTGCTAAATTTTCTTTCGTCGCATTTGTGACAAATGTCATTTTATCAGGTGCATCATTTTAACTATTGTCCTCGAGAGGCGCTTTCTCTACTTTTACAATCGTCAATAGTGATACATAATTTTTTCGATTTTAAGACCGGTTTCGGACCTTCGTCCTTCTTCAGTTCTTTCGTAAGCAGATTGATTACGAAAGAACTGAAGAAGGACGAAGGTCCGAAACCGGTCTTAAAATCGAAAAAATTATGTATCACTATAAGAAAGTTGTAACTTATTTTAATCTCTTTATTTATTTAATTTTTTGTAAATATCCATTAAAATAAAGTTTCATTTTTAAATTATATGTTAACAACTTTATGTGTTTTTCATATACTTATTAATCAGTGATATAAGCCACAGTTCAAATTTTATTAAAAATGGAATATTTCCATCTTTATAATAAACAATAAATTTTATTTCAGAATGCAGTTATTAACATAATAATACAAAACTAGAATTAGAAATTAGTTAATAATCAGATTTAGGCAGCTTTAAAGCAAATTCCAAGAACAAAGGTCAGAAGGCGGGTCCTGGAAGCTAAAACAAACTAGGGAAACAGCCACTAATACGAATTAAGACTGTTCTTAGCATCTTATGATTCTTTAATAACAGGCTTATGGAAATTTATTTGATTTAATCTTGGGTTTAGGCTTAGTTGGTAAGAAGGCGATGAGAGATTTAAAAACGAAGCAATCATTTAAAAAGGGCTGTGTAAGTGGAACATATAAGTGGAATGGATAAATAATTAATATTGATTTCAGGACGCCAAGAAGGGGAAGTAGTCACGGGAAAAGTAATTAATAATTACTAGAAAATGTAAATACTAACAATTGACCGTCAAGGTCGATCTCAATCCTATACTAATAATCCTATCCTATTCTTCCAAGTAAATGTAAAAAAAGAGTTTACGATGGGCCCGGCATCAAAAATTCTTAAAATTACCGGAAGATCCTGCTTAATGCTTGGTCGTACATTCAAAATCAATCAGTCAATCCTGAAAACTACAATTTTTTCACATAGGAGTGCTTGCGAAGCGGGCAATATGCAGTTCTCCTTAATTTTATCATTTAACAAATTTATATTGTTTCTCTGTCGGTATATTAGTCCAGTCATTGACGGTAAAAATAGGCTATGACCTCAGAATTCTTACGGACAATACCGATTTTCGTGAAATTTGGACAGTAAGTAGGGAATGGCTCAAAGAACAAAAGTTATATAGTGCAGATGTGTGCTTTTACCCTGGTGGTGGAATACAATTTTGCTCAGTGTTATCGGATGCTGAAAATAAAATAACAAATGACCGAAATAATAAAAAGCATGGTTGGCATGTATTTGCCACAGACTTCGACATTACAGCTGAAGAAGCTTCTAAAAAATCTTCTAAATTCGTCCTTAATTTACGGTACGATTTGTGGGGCTATTAGGGGTAGTTAATTGTTTCGCCATGATCCGGGGCCAAGTCTTTCAATATTATTGTATTTATTATCCAGTTATCCAGGCGGGGAATACGTTATTCTGAAGTCTGGATTTCGACGCAAAAATTAAGCAGATACATTCAAACCATAATTACTGTTTGTGTGTTTTTTAATTTAAGGGCAATCGTAGTATATTCTAAAAGCTGAATCCAATAAACCAAGCGCGTTTTCCACAACTCTCCGGACTCGGGATATTCTATAATTGCAAACGCTTTGAGATCACCCTATAACCAAATCAATGGACTATGGTTTACAAATTTATCTGTTATGGGAAATGAATTATCGGCCAAAAACACAAAGAGTATTTGCATTTTTCTTTTAGCTAGATGTTGAGGTGGCGGTAAATTTATATGTCTAACCACTCGTCCATCTGAAATGCTGCCTTGACCTCCTACATGCAAATACATGAATTGATAGACCCAGTAGGTGGAGTATTTTGAAGAACAAGATTCGTAAAATAGTCATACAACACCAAATCGTTTGGAATGCCAACAAATAGGCACATGTAAGAAAAAAAAATCGGCCAACCACAGATAAAAACGCAACAACATCAACAATCCATATTTAAGCTTCGGACAATATATCGCTAACAAGCTGACCACATACGACAAATACACAAGTACCCAATACCCAAGTTCAATTTCCACTAGACCAATAATATTCAAAAGAACTTCAAAACCAATTTTGACATAAAAATAAAATTTTTAAACATAACTATCTAGTATTAATTCTGATGTTAAATATTTGGTAGTGTCACGTTTTGACAAATAAATGCGCTTACAGATTTCTCGTTGTTTAACATAATATTAAATATCCTTATGTAAAATCGGCCAATGAACTTGGTTGAAAATTTATTATAAGCACTGACTCGATTCTCCGTGTGTGTTTAGTGCAAATCGAAACTTCAATGCCTCAGTTCACTTTTAATATTGTATATTAAGATGCCGGTTCCAATTGCGTGCGCCAAAAAAAAAATGTTTATTAGATATTCCGTGATGAAAAGCGGGGTTCAGATCGAATAGCAGGATCAAAATTATCGTAGCGGTATCTCCAAAGCCAATGAAAAATGCCGGTATAAATTTATAAAAAATAACAATTTGTTTTATTTCACTGATTAATAATTTTTCGCGTACAATCTCTCTCACTTTCTTTTTGATAATAATAAAAAATCTAAGTTTGCGCCACTATTCTTTTCCAAAAAAAATAAAAATTGCAAGCCACTGAACACAAGTTCAACAAAAATTTTCTTATGCCATCTCTAATTTAAAAGCGTATCAATTGATATTTTGCTACAATAAAACACCTGACAACGAGTAGATGACTTAAACTTATCCAAGATTCATATTTAAATTGAACTACTAAATTAATGAATTACAAACAAAAATTTTACTCTACAAATTAATGAGTTACAAAAAAAAAGAAAAGTTTTAAAAGCAGTAAAAATACTTTTTACACTTTCTGCCGTAGGCACTTGGCGAAACACACTTGTTAATACACACATTTTTAAAATTTTTTTTTAAAAACACTTGTTAAATATTTCGCAAAATTACAAAAGGTTTAAAAAATCACTCGATCGATTTCGGTTATTAGGCCATCATCAGGAGTATCATCAGGAGTATCTACTAATGTTTAGTAGATACTCCTGATGATGGCCTAATAAGCCGAAATCGATCGAGTGATTTTTTAAACCTTTTGTAATTTTGCGAAATATTTAACAAGTGTTTTTAAAAAAAAAATTTAAAAATGTGTGTAAGCAGTAAAAATGTCAAATATGTAAACAGTTATTGATTGTGACATTATACGGAATACGGATTGTAAACAAGCTAAGTTTTTGAAAATATAATTACAATTAGATTTAAATAATACTAATTTATGTGTTCTATATTTTTTAGGTTGGATTCCTCTTCATCATGTGTTGGGTGATGTTTAACACCTTATTTGTGTCCAACTATGACCGAGCTATCATCGTCCATAAATTGCAATTGCATCGCCAGAGATATTAACCATCCAAATGCTCGGGAAACATAGCCCGGCAATATGCAATTTGTATTGCCCGTGTAAATGGGCCTTTATGGGATGTTTTATTAAAAATGTTGGTAAATTAATTCCGAAGAATTAATAATTAGTATATAATAATTTTTAAATGTTGGTAAACACGAACATTAAATACAATTATGTAATTGAATAGTTTCTTTCGCCGTGATCGAATATCACAACTGCCTTCGAAGAATTTTTACAATCATATTACAAAAACTAGATTCGCAAACGTATTCGTAGAAACAAAAATTAATTTATCTCCATTTGGTTGTAGATTATAGTTATTATATTATGTTTGTAAATACCTGGAATTTCCTTTATGTGCATACCTGAAATTTTGGACGTTACAATTTGTACACATACCTATTACTCATCCGAAATAAATAGGTTAATAAATAATAGGTTTTTAAAACGACATCATAAAGAATAAAAAAATTTGTCCAAGGTCTGAATTTTAAAAAATAAATCAAACGACGGAACTAAATATTTGTGACACAAAAACGTTTGTACTCGTTTCTCAGCGCTTTAAATTTAAAACATGTAGTTTTGCAATTTATATACTTTACAAATAAATTAAATAAAAAAAAATGTGTATTGTGTGTGTATTACGAATTATTATGAGGGACACCTAAAGAGTTTTATAATTTTTCAACTGATTATGGTTTCTAAAGTACTGTGTGAAAGTTGAGTTTATTTTTGGCGGGTTGACATATGCCAGATGGTCATTTTGATTTGGGAAACCTTTTGGGTTAACAATTTTATATTTATTTTTTGATTTGCAATTAAAGGGTTAATTCAAGAACAATCAGTCGCGGCATGATGTTTTTTTTTTGGGGTGATCCAATTTCAAATTTTATTTGTCATTGTCTTTGAATTTGGTTTTATAAATGGATTTGGGTATTTTCAAAAAATTGTATAGGCTTTCATAATTTTTAATACATATATTGTTGTTCTAAGATCATTTCATAACGTTTTTGATAACATACAATTTTTCTCAGCGCCAACGGAGTAAAGGATTTGATCCGCTGATCAACCAGTCCAACAGAAAATATATGTCTATTGTCGAGCTTGACATAATTGACTTTAGCAATAGTAATCCACGAGCAATAGTAACCCTTTTCACTCGCGGAAACATTGTGGGGAAGATATCATGGAGCGTCTTGTCGCTGACAGACTGATTTGTATCGCCTACGTCCACTGCTAGAGTCCAAATATCTTGCCAATAAATGCTGAAGCTGTACATTGCATTATTCAGGCATGTTGTCATTTATGGAAAGATGGCTGATGATGTTCGATAGAAGAGTTGCGATTGATATTTGGCTCCAAAAACAACTATGATGGCATGTAACGAAACATTGTGTAATTTAAGCGTAGTCGCGAAAGTGTCTTTTACGATAAATCCAAAAAGGGTAACAACACCAGAAATGATTAGAAAAATCTAAGACTTTGTATTGATTGATTGTAAAATGAAGTTATGGGAGATTGTTGACATCGTAAACATTTCAAAACAATGTATAAAAAATATCTTGCGTGGATATATGCATATGAAAAAGCTTAAAGTAAGATGAGTTCGCTCACTATCAACCAAAAATGCGAACCAGTAACCACTTCCCAGCAATCCTGGAAAAAAAATGGAGGTGTGGCCAACACACGACTTTCTTTTACGAACAGCGAATTTTGAAAAACTTTTATAATTCAAATTTCCCGCAAACTTAATTAAGATTGTTTTTATTATTTCATGTTTTCTGTAAATTGTATATTTTTGAAATATTTGCAAAATAAATTTTCTGTTTTACGGAATCTGGGAGCTGGGAACTGGGACCCCAAAATTTATGTAAAAAGTTTAAACGTGAAGTTGCAGTTTGATTGCTTAAACCATTTGGACTACAAATTGACAGTCATATGTATATACCAACAGACACCACTTCAAAACTCAATTTTTTGAACTCATTAGTACACACGTAAAAGAAATAAAAGGTGATATTTATGAATTTAAATTTTTTCTTTTAATTTTTTGGAATTTGTATTAGTGATTTTTTGTAAATCTTATACTTTTTAAAATATGTGCAAAAGACATTTTCGGGCCGAGAGTGGCCACTTCGGGTGTTCGATTTGGCAATTTAACATACATGTAGGCTAAATATTTTTATAACATACAGTACGTCACTGAAGTGTGCAAATTAATTATAATTAGCATAATTGGGCTAATACACACAATAATTAAAATGACAAATGCAAGAACTGCTGTAACTCCTTGTAAAAAAGTGTGGGGGGGGGGGGGGGGGGGGGGCAGGAGTTGCGAAATATTTTTGCAATTATAAAACGATATATATACTTAAGTATTACAAACCCTAATAAGTCGTTAAAAAAGTTAAGAAACATGAAAAAATGATCCACATTCAATTATGTAATATTTGCATTAAAAACCGGAAGTATGTCACTGTAGTGTGCAAATTAATTATAATTAGCATAATTAGGCTATATATACACATATATTTATGTGTTGGCAAAACAATATTTAATTTTTTTTTTATAAAATTTTTAAATTTTTTTTAAATTTTTTTTTTTAATTTTTAATTTTAATTTTTTTAATTTTTAATTTGTTTATTTTTATTTTTTTTTGATTTTTGGAAACATTTTGTATTAATAATTTTTTGTAAACCTTATACTTTTTAAGATATTTGCAAAACAAATTTTCTGGCCCAAGGGAGTGGCCACTTCCGGTGGACCGATTTGAAGTAAAATTCACTGGAACCTCCCAATTTATCCAAAAAGCTTAAATCTGAAGTTTCAGTTCGATTGGTTAAGCCATCTGGGCTGTAGAGAGGACACAGACTGACAGACAGACGGACAGACAGACGGACTGACAGACAGACATCATTTCGAAACCCACTTTTTCGGACTCAGGGGGCCTCAAAACAGATAAATCTTCAATAATCTCAAGGTCGAAAATTTTCATGATTACTATACTTTATTTTACTTACGTAAAAGAAAGTAATATTGACAAAAATGTTGCGTTTTATTATCATACAGCAAACTTTTTAGCCTATATATAGTTGAGTACTCCCAGATTGTAATAGCGTAGGAAATTTATGATTAATACCTAAAAGTTGCAGAAATGGTACAGCATCTCGGTATCCTCTGTCGAATAAAACGATGTCATTATTTTGGAACGAATATCTTAATGAATCTCCGTTTCTTTGAAATGCATGTCTAAAGATCCTAGCATCATTATTCATAGAATCAGAAAAATACGGACCAAATATAGCCAGAATAAATCCATTAGGAGCTACGACTAAAGTAGGTTTTAGAAGATATCTGTGTTTATGAAAAAGAAGCCGACCGTCGCAACACACGAAAGCAAGAACTCTTATGTAATAAATAATGTATATGTACTATCAATTATAGCAATAGCTTTTGATTCATCTGGTTTGAGGATTAAACAAAGCGTTAGAGAAAAGTCTGTGACTTTTTGGGCTATGTAATCTTGCCTTGTTATTGATGCAGTGCCAATATTCTCTTGAACCAATCTTTCAGATAGTGATCTTCTTACACAATCAATGAAATAGGTAACATTTTGTCTTGGTTCGTATTCAAAAATAACTTTTGAAAAGTAATCACTTAAACCTTGCCTAATTTTGCACAAAAATGTGAGCAAGTGTTTTTTACTTATGTATCTACGATTTCCGTATTGTACTACAGGATCACAATAAGCAAAAAGTTCGTCAAACTGCTCTTTTGTTATAGGTGCTATGCACTTAAATTCTTCATTGCTTAAATTGTTTACTTCAAAATGTTTAGCTTTATTTGAACAGAAGGTGATCTAAAAATGGTAACATTTCTGATCCTTTAATAATGCGTGGTCTGTTAATAAAACGTAACCCAGGTAACCAGATCTTAAAAAAAAGACCATTTTCATCCAAGTGATGTTCACATGACCGTGCATTAACAAGAATATAAATATTCGTCTCAATAAAAATATTGACCCTACATTTGATTGTTAACCTGTGCACATTGTTTTGAGCATTACAAATAATACAACCACTATTACCTATTTCTGTCAGTACATTTAAGCGAATACTAGCCGGGTCAGCGTCCAACAATGCTCTATCATTTGAAATAGTCCTATTACAATTTAAATACAAACGGGATTCCTGATTCAATTTGTTACGGCTGTCTTATTGATTTGCAATGCAATAAGAAGATCGTTATGGATAAACGACAAACAAAACGCAATAGCAATAACAACAATCCCTTCTATGTATATACTTGATGAGTAAATAGATTGTTTATGATCATATTGTCGGTCATTGACCCAATTTTGAATTTTTATTTTTATTTGTTGATGACTACATTAGTCAAACGGATTTTATTTTTAATTGTATGGTCAACGCATAAATGAGTCATTGCCAACAGAATTAAATCGTACGATAAGTTTCTGTAACAGGTATTCTGCAAACACATAAGTAGGGGGGAGTTTCTGTATAATTAGTAATTCTAGGGGAATTGATTTTTTTTTTGTGTGAGGTGATTTGTCGCATGATTATTATAACTCGAGAAGCCATAAGCTAAACACAATTTGGAGATTGCTTGTGTTTTAATTTTACTGCTGTATTTTATTTTTTTTTACTACGTAAGCAGTTCTTCTTGTGGGATACATACTTTTCTTTTTTTTGTTTGTGAATTTTGAAGATAAATTGTTAAATAGAGAATTCGTTGACATTTAATTGGTAAGCTATAGTGTTTATATTTGGATTATTAGAGGTATAGAGTTAAATTTATGAATTTTCTTGTTTTTTTTTTTGTTTGGCAATTTTACTTGAATTTTTTTGAACGGTCCCACCAAGCTACGGGAAACCCGTTAGGGGACGGCGGGATATAGGATCTCTCAATTTTTCTTTGAGGTTTAGCCTGTCCAAAGGAATTAGTTATTCAAGCGCACCTATTAGCTGATCTGGATATAAATGTGTGATACGGATAACTAGAGAGAGGCCATTGATTTCAGCACGAGTCCCCATAAAAATATATATATATACATTTAATTACATTAAGAGGGTTATCTTAAGAAATAACGGCGTACGATCGGATGAAGATACCACACCAGTATCCTCTTAATCAGTTAGCTCGGGTGTTGATTGGTGTTAATTTAGTTTTTGTATTATTATTATTATAACTGTTAGTGTCTGTTATATGGTATCACAGATAGTTTTTGAGTATTATTATACCTAATTATGGTATTATAATTTCTGTTGATAAATACCTATAATAACGTATACCACTTTGTTCAGCGTATACATATGTGTTTAAGTATAAGCAAATAGTAATTAAAAAAGTAAGAAGTGATTATTGTCAAGTTCAAATTAAGAGAATTTCAAAATTAAGAAGCCTTCTCATACGAAAAAACAGTTAAAATTTATTTAGTGTAAAGTGTTTATTTCAGCCTATCTCAACAAAGGAAACAAGGAGTACTCTTCGTATCCAGTTGGCGGGTGAGTTTTTATTTTCAAAGTTTAAATTTCGCGAAGCTAAATATACTTTACTGTTTTCATGTGCGAAGTAAATAAATTTCAAGTAACGTTTATAAATCATTGTAATGTAATGAAGATTAAAAATTAAATTCGTTTAATTTGATAATAATGGAGTGAGTTTTTTTTTTAATTGATGATGATGAGTTTCCGAGGGTGGCCCTTTTGGCATCTGCTAGTGTTGTTATTTGAGTTTTTTTTTATATTTTTATTGCACGTAAGGGTTGTACGAACCACGAGTTTTTGTGTGGAAGACCCTCCCAGCCGTTGAGTCTATCTCCTCTAGACGTGCATACATAAAAATGGTTCGTTACAAATTCCATAGGCGGATGATTTAACTCATCACGTCTTGTGATTGCAATTTGCTGTTTGAAAATATTGTCATTAGTTCATTACCATTCATGCGTACTAATTACCGTCTGTCAAATCCGTGATTACATACATAACAATGAGCACGCTTCGGTTTACCCCTATCAGCTATTTTCGGCCGTAGACGTACTTTCTGTTACAAAATAAAACTAAAATCTTGGCTGATTCTTATGGCAAGTGCGGCTGTGCTCCTTTTTCCACTTGATTCTTAGCCGTGGATGTAATTAAGTACAAATTAGTTTAACTGTAAATAATTATAATCAACTTTCGTTATAATTGTAACCTTCCCAGTTGCTAGTACATCAAACCGAATTATAATGAAAATATAACTTGGCAAAAATTATAATAATATTACACAACATAAAACGAAACTTGAAAATAATATGTATAACACGATTATTAATCAGTATGTAGTCGTTGCTGATTTATTTATTTATTTATTTATTTATTTAGCTTTTGAAGCTATTTAGTTTTCAATATTTGCTTTACATAATTATAATAAATTTAACACTTAATACTTAATATTTAACTAAGACAATTTAATCTACATTTTCTTTTATAAATTTGACTAACAACCTCTTAAATACATTTATATTAGGGCAAACTTTAACATCACTTGGAATTTTATTAAATAAGTCAATTCCCTTATAAAACAAAGAATTTTGATTTTCAGTTCTCTTAAAAAATGGTAACAAAAATTGATCTCTATTTTTTAAATTATAATCAGTTTTATCTTTCACATAAGAAATAAAATTTGTTAAATAACTAAGTAGGAACCAAATTGTTTTTAACTCTATAAATAATTATTAATACATTGTATACTATTCTTTGATTTACACTCATAAAACATCACTCATGATTAGGATTCATAAAAGATAAAAAAACAATTTTATATGCATCAATGAAACAAAGAAAGGTAAACATTCTTTTCCCCACCTCTTTATTGTGATCAATAAAAATCAGAACAATTTTAAAAGAAAAGAGAAACCTTTATACTTCGTAATGTATTAAAAAAAGATCGACCCATAAACAAAGACCCATGATTCAATAAAACCAAGGTTAGCTCGAAATATGTAAACAAATGGCCATCTTTTTTTTTTGACGTCACTCAATTCTCAATGCGTATATAAATTACAACAACAAATAAAAAAACGAAAAGTAAAAAAGAATTGCATGACGTCACGAACACGTGTTTTGAAAAATCGAGCTAACCTGGGATTTATAGAATCATGACAAAGACTCATTTATTGTTTTTGATCATGGGAGTCGGGATACAAAAATTATACAAATAAAAGAAAAATGATACACAAAGCCACATACAACCTTTTGCCAGTTATACATATAAAGTTTTCTTTTTGTCTTTATGTTTGATATGATTTTTAGGTATTGCATCGAAATTTCAAGTGAAATATACTTACATATATGGATTAGGTTTTTTCGATATACATCTAACAACTTGACCTGTGGCGTATGTATAGGTGTATGTGCAAAAATGTGCATATACAATTTTTATGTAAGAATTTCAAAACCTGCTAAAATTCTCTTTAGAAAGTCCAATGTATTGTATCCTATTGCTATAAAAATACCTCAACCTGGGATTGTATTAGCGAAACGTCACCGTGTACATATGCGGTTGTGAATACAGTGTAGAAAAAACATAAACAATCGCATACTACGAAACTGAAAGAGAGTAAAATGTATCATAAAAAACAATAAAAAGGAATCTGTCAAATTAGTAAATCACCAAGAAGATTTAAATTACATATTTTTTTTTTTGTTTAAAATATGAATTTTTATTTATTTCGTATGATGTTACATAATTTACATGAAAATAATTTACATGAATTTTACCGATTTTTTGACATTTCTCTACAAAAAAACAACACGAATCATGCGGCAAGGGAATGTCATTAAGAAAAACAAACAAACATTATGTTTGAAATTTTGTTTGTAGATCAAAGCAAAGAATAGAGAGTAAAAATTATATTGCGTTAGCAGTGTGTGTGATAAATACGTGGTGTGGTGTTAGTAGATTTGCAAACAATAGAGAGTAAAAAATGCTCAAATTGTCGACGTTAGTAGTGTGGGTGATATAGACATGGTGTGGTGTTAGTGATAAACAAATAAATTTAAATTTTTTTTCTATGGTCTTTCGTAGTCACTACTACGCCTCAAGAGCAGGCTTTCTAAAGAAAATTTTAGCAGGTTTTGAAGAATTTGACAATAAATGTACAATTAATTGGTAGAATAATTTTAAAAAAATTAACTGTAATTCGTTTGTTTTAACACGTGGTTGTAAACAAATACATTAAGTAGCTAACTACACACTAACGCACGTATAAACACACATTCACAGGCCCAAACATTTATGTAAACAGACATAATAGTAGCTTTACGCTATGTTAAAAATAGGGCGATAATCCCAAGTCTTAAGGACTATATCTCACAGACATGAATTTTTAGGACTTAGCGACCACAGCGAAAGACTTTTGCTCAACAGGTCAAGGGCTTCCAGAATCCAAAGTTTCAGAGAGTTTGACCGAGGGCCATTTTCCATATAAAAATTACGGAGTCCTTTTTTTATTAGAGACCTTGAAATCAACGCGGCCAATATTGCCGCAGTACGAAAAAAGTAGGATACGGTAAAGCCTGTCTATTTACGCGCCAAAATTCGAGCCGCCACTGGTTCACCAGGTGGAATAAAAAAACAATACAAATACACCAAGATCCTTTAATTTTTGGATGATACGGCAGAGCCTAGACGGTACAATGTTGCTTTCTGAATTAACTTCGTGATATTTTCCGTGACGTCAAAAAATCAAAACCAACTTTTAATGACATGTTTTTCTGTATCACTTAGATCAATAGGCCTAGGTGGTGGTGTTAACAGCGATACAAGTATGTCCCCAAATATCTCGTCAAATGAGATCAGGAAATAGGGAGCATCAATCAGTAGAAAGAGTAAGTTGGTCTTAAAAATATAAATTTACTATTTTGTACATACATATAATATGAGATGTATATTATACTCGCTAATTTACATCAAATCGTTTTAATTTTAAATTCCAATCACTCAGTATCAAGAAGAGGCAATGGAAATCAAACGCCGTTATGTAGAGGCCGTAAAGATGTTTACATACAGCTATTCTACATTTACCTCAAGTTCTCCTGCCTCAATTCCAAACACGGACTCTGATGACATCAAAGTAGATACGATTTTGTTAACGTTAAAATCTTATTTAAAAGCTTTGTATCTCATGGCCAGGCTGGAAGCGCAGCAGGATTCACTCAAAGTTGTCATCGATTTATTGAAAAAACAAGTTAATAATAAATAAAACATTTATTTAAACTTATTATTTATTATCATTAATTTTTTTTGTTTTTGCAGGAAAATATCTAAAACTATATTACATAATTAAAACCAATTTATTATTTAATTTCGTTAAGCAAAAAAAGAATATTGTTAATTTATTTTATTGTATAATTTCATTTATAATTAATTTTCTATTATTTTTGTTGGAACCGCAATAACAGGTGTTGGACATTAGTATAGAATTCTATGATGTAAAAGACTGAATTCATGATCAATTTATTAAAAATATAATAAATTAAATTAAAAAAGTTTTATTGAAATCGATATGAATAAAATTAGCTTATTACCCTGCGCGACTAGTCGTATGGTTTTTATATTTTACCCAGCTGCCGCTCTACCTGCCTCTCTGCACAAGAGTACTCGGAAAACCTTTCTCGTGTCAATTTGGCTACATTTATCGGAATTTCTGTTCATTGCCTGAAGAGGCTTGAAATTGGTGCGGTAACTGCGCCAAGAACCTAAAAATAGATAATTATATTGCTTTAAAATACGTTTTAAACTTTCAGAAGTGTGAATTAAATGTTTTACCTGGTACGATAACTCCTCTTACTTCATGATCTATAAGATCTGTGGAAATATAATTTTTAATTTTTTGTGTTAACCAATTGTGCAGGCAGACACAAGATTGCAGTATATTCTCCACCAAAATAACGTCTGCTATGGTTGTAGTTCTAAATATTCTTCATTTAGATGAAAGAATACCAAAACAATTTTCAAACATGCGTCGAGCTCGACTAAGACGATAATTGAAAATTTTGTGTTTTCCCGCTTTGATGGTAGCGAATGGCTTCAACATATTTTCACTTAACGCAAACACATCATCGGCCACAAGAACATAGGGAACGGTCTTAAAATTCTCGCTAACGTCGCATGGTTCAAGGATGGTAAAAAAATTAATATACAATTAAAGTTATAAACTTTTTGGGTTTATTCGGAAATTGAAAATGTTTTCAAAGTTAGCGATACTTACGGAATCGCATTTGCATAAAACCTTTTGCCAAAATTACTTTCCCATAGAATTGCCAAGCTGGTTTGTGATCCCCCGTTGCAAGATATCTAATGAATTAATTTTTATAATAATTATTAATAATAATACGTAAGAAAGCTAATTACTTTAATGTCATGGCTATTTGAAACTAGGGCTCAAAAGTTTCCTCACGACATGCTATTTTCAAAATTAATGGCCCAACTATAAACAGCAGTTCGTTGAATTCACCTACACTCATTCGGATATACATAATTAAAAAATAGCTGCGAATCTTGCCTTAGTTCGTTTAAAATACTAATAAACGCGCCATATCTATTCCATTCACAATAATAATGGGCGAACCCAACATATCCTTTTTTTCTATTATTTTCTTGATTACGCTCATTGTCGTCATCACTACTATTGAAAATGATATTTTCCGGATCCAAATACAAACTAAATTGAAATTTATCGACCATACATAACAAATTAGCACTTTACAGTTAAAAAATTTCAAAAAAATTTCAATTTCAAGTCCAACAAAGAATAATTAATGATAATTTTTTTTTGGTTATGTTAAAATAGCTTTCAAAATTGTGCTATAGAGTGTTGCTATGTATAAATAATTAAATAAACAAAAACGTTGTCTTTGTCTCTTATAAGAAGTTTTATATTTTTTTCTCTTTTCGCCTTTTTTGACTTTCAGTCAATTTTTCTCATAGAAAAATTAAAGTTGCCTTTTTTGTTACGATTAAAAAAATGTACTTGTTGCTAGGCTACACTTTTAATCGTACGCGTAAAAATTGTTTTAACACTGTTTTCAATATTAAAGGTGGAAACAGTCTCGACGGAACGGAGACGGAGTTCAAATGTCGTGATCAAATGTCGTTCCTTATAGACCATTTGCAGCCAAGAAGGTTAGTGTAATTTAACCATTCAGAGGTCGCAAATGCAATCATTTTCGCAATGGAAAGCATACAAAAATATATCAGCGACGAAACACCGACATCATCCAACCCGAATGTAATCCGAAAAATTGAAAACCATTTAGATAATTTAAATACGTATAGGCGAAAAGTTGCGGAAAATAAACTAATAAATTATCTTATTCAGTGCGAAATGGATGAACTGGAAGATACTAGCATAGAATATCTCGACATATGTATAATTCATAACTATAAAGGTTAATATTCTCTAAGGCTGTGATATTAACGGACAATTAAACCGTATAACAGAAATGATTATTTTTTTATAAAAAGTAATTGAATTTTGTGATAATAATTGAATTTATTGAAGTTTATATTAAATTTTTGTTTTAATAAGATGATGGAATTTTACGTAGTTCACACAAGAAATTAAAATGAATCTTATTTATTGAATTTTATTTTGCCGATCAATAGCACCCTCCTTCAGGAAATAATTTTTCAAAGAATCTAACTGAAATGCATGCCTGGATGCATTATTTGAGCTTAGCCTTTTCAAAGTTGAATTTGAAGCCAGCTCATTGCGCCATGTCCCTGGTAAAATATTTCTTTCCGAATCCTCTCAATCCGCGACATTTTCGTCAAAGTTTGGATTATCGACACACTGGGTCTTTTTAAAAAAATTATGCAACTGTATCATCGCCAATACAATCTGCAAGGAAAAAATTAATCAATAATCCAGTATATTTTAGAATGATATCCGATTACCTTTTCTGCATTATCTGGAGTACAACATGTAGTGGTTCTTAGAACACGCGATCTTGCCGTTACGATTACAAACGCCATTTTCGATAACTACCTTGCCCCTAGATTCTAAAATTATAAATTATTTTATCTAATGTCAGAGTTTGTCGTAGATAAGGCCTCAATAAATTTTCCTTAAGAGGAAAGGCTGGATTCCCAACAAAAAAATGTGGAAATGTTGCGGTAGTTCCTCTCAATTCTGAATTAGGAGGGAGTGGTAGTTCACTATTGAACAGTTCTTTGCCAAATGGCGATTCTGCCAATATCCCTGTAGTAAGTGAAATTGTTTAAATTATGTATAATAAAATATATACATTTCAAAAAAATTATATCTCCATCGCTTTGGCTTCCATAAGCATCTACATCAGCCATCGTGAATTAAAGTTCGCATAACATGCAGCTAGCAAGACAATGCTGGTAAAATTTCTAACATTACGGAGTGTTTCCGGTCTATCGCTCCGATACAGTTGGGTATGTTCCAATTTTCCCAAAAATGGTTTGCAATTTTCTTATAATCGGCGTGATCAGGTTTTTTTTAATAAATGTTGGCCCCAAAACTTTCCAAATAGCTTCACAAGGTTGAAGAACTATCTCTCGCGCGGTCGACCATCCAACTTTAAAACTATCTCCCAGAAATTGGAAGCTGACACCTTGAGAGAGACGCCTTGAATTGAAACATATAAATAAAAAATATAAAGAGCTGAAACCTCCCTAGGTGATCAGAATTTCGGTCTTTGGTGTTTTAAATGGGGATAGCATTCACCTGTCGCTTGCATCATAAAGTTAGTATGACAGTTTTGACAGTACTGATTTCTATTTTAACCAACATATTTTTACTTCTACAACAACAGCCAAACAGGTCAAAAGTTTCAGTAACAAGGGTACAGGCATCCAATATAACACGAAAAATCGTATTCTAGAACTTTATACCGAAAGTAGTATAAAAAATTATACTGATATTTCTAACCGTGTAACTGACCATATTCCAGAACTTTAACCAAAAATCATTTTAGAATCCGATTTCCAATGCATATATCGAATTTCATCATAATCGGTTCTATCATACTTGGCCTGATTCCAGAACTTCATCCAAAAATCGTTTTATAATCCCATTTCCAATACACATGTCGAATTTCATCATAATCGGTTGAGAAGTAGGCAAGTTCCATCATACTTGACCATATTCCAAAATATTATCCAAACAACAATTTAGAATCTCATATCCAATACACATGTCGAATTTCATCGTAATTGGTTGGGAAATGGGCAAGTTCCATCATACGTAGCCATATTGCAGAACTTCATCCAAAACAATTTTAGAACCCCATTTTCAACGCACATGTGATGAGAAATAATCATGTTTCATCATACTTGGCCATATTCCAGAACTTCATCCAAAAATCGTTTTAGAATCCCATTTCCAACGCACATATCGAATTTCATCTTAATCGGTTGAAAAATAGGCAAGTTCCATCATACTTGGCCATATTCCAGAACTTTATCCAAAAATTTTTTTTAGATTCCTATTTCCAACACACATGTCAAATTTCATAATAATCGGTTGATAAATAGGCAAGTACCATCATATAAAATATAATTTGTTATCTACTCACTACATCCTAATGCAACCCCAACTCAACTCCAACTCAACTTCAACTCAACCCGCTAATTAACCCCTAACTTAACCTTCAAATCAATTCAGCATATATAAAAAAATCGTAAATATTTATAAAAGCAGGTATTTTGGGTCAATTTGTATGGCAGGTACCCCACCCCCTTGACGTACAGTCTCCGAAAGCTTTTCAAATCTCCGCCTTGACCATAGAAACAGATTGGCGAAAAAAAATCCAAATCGGACAAGCCGTTCTCGAGATACCATGGGTCCAGACATCCAGACAAACGGACGGACATTTTTTTTTTTTGCATTTTCAGACTCAGGGACTTTCAAAACGTCGAGAAAAGTGGTTTTGGACCAACCAAATTTTTCGTCATTTTTCACAGGATTTCAATACTTTGGTCTTTGTAACTCATTTCTGAATTAAATTTTTTTTATAATTTACGTTAAGTTTAACGCCAGTCGTGCCTCTGGATTTAGAGTGTAACACGAATTCCTTCTTATGAGCTGGTCTCTTATTAGAGACAATAATTCATGAAACACGGGAACTGTAATTCTCGTGTGCTTTACAAATTGTTCTTTGTTCCGTTTAATGGTCATAAAACCTACTTCATAAAAACCTTTTTTTAGTCCGATTTAAATTTTCCGGCCTAGCATAAATTCGCCTCTTTTTTTATTACGAATTAGCCACATGCCTTTTGACAATGACACTTCAATCCGTTCTTGCGTGCTTATTGAAAATATTTTAATTTCAGTACTTGGTCTAATGCGCTAGGTCCGCCGACTTTGTCAATTTGCATATATTTTCAAGTACTTTAACTTTTGCGCTATTGCGTTTCTGCTTTACTGCGTCGAGACTGTCTGGGGGTAAAAGTATTTGACACGTTATAAATTGGTAAACTACACAAACGAGACAAAGTAGAGACTTTCTTAGTTATACAAAATAATACGTGTATAAGTCGAAACATACCATTCAATTCGAAATATAACTATTAGTTATACATAGACAGCTTAGTCATTGCTGCTATTTTAGTTATAGATATATAGATATAGCTCAGTCATTGCTATTTATATGACATTAGTTTCAATCATTTACAAGCGGTGTTTATCAAATTTTTAAGAGATGGATATTTCAAATCAAAATTTAAGAGTGTCAATGTTATTCTGTTTTAAACTGGGAAAAGATACTGCTGAGATAATTCTGATAATTCTGTTGGTGCTTCAACTGTTAGAAAGTGGTTTACGATGTTTCGTACAAGGAAGGAAAATGGGTACCTCATGAGCTAACCGAAGAGAACAAGAATCACAGACAGTGCTTTCTCGCTACAAAAAAAAATGAATTTTTGCACAAAATCATTACTGGAGATGAAAAGTGGATTCTATACGATAGTCTTAAACGAAGAAAAACCTGGGTTGATCCAGTATTCATTGCATTGCATTGCATTGTGTATCTAGTGGGATTGAAAACGATTCAGGTACTATACGAACTTCATAAACCTGATCAAACTGTCACGGCTGAAAAAGACCGTTTACGGGCCAAGGACCGCGATGTGTCATATTGCTTCATGACAACGGCTGTCCACTCACAACAAAAGCAACCCGAAATGTCATCTTCAACTTGGGCTGGGAAGTTCTCCTGCATGCGGCATATTCTCCTGACTTGGCCCCTTTCGACTACTGTTTGTTTAGATCGATGCAGTCTTATTTGGCTGACCAGCGGTTTTCGAAAGTTGAAAATGTCCGAATATGGCTCGATGAATATTTTGCCTCCAAACAACCAAGTTCCTATCGCCAAGGTATCAATCAAATAAATCCAAGAAATTAGAAGACTACGAAGTAGATTTAGATAATGTATGTGATTATTGCATTGTAAACCCAGAAGAATCGCTGACTTTTCAACAATGAGTAAATGGTACGAATGCACAAGAGCGGAAACAAGCTATGGAGGAGGAAATGAATTAAAAACCAGCAAGGCGTGGGAGCTCGTTGAAGTACCAAAGAACTCGATAATAGTTGAAAATAAGTGGTTTTATAAATTAAAAACTGATACGAATGCAAATATACAAAAATTTACAGCTAGATTAGTAGCCAAAGGCTTCTCTCAGCGTGAAGGAATAGACTTCAACGAAACCTTTAGCCCTGTAGTAAGGTTCGACTCCATCCGAATATTATTAACAGTGATCGTTCAAGAAAATTTAGTACTGAAACAGTTTGACGTAAAGACTGCCTTTATAAATGGTGATATAGAGGAGGTTATGTACATGAAGCAGCCAACAGGATTCAACGATGGTACAACAATAGTATGTAAGCTACTAAAAAGTTTATATGGTTTACGTCAATCGTCTAGATGTTGGAACCAAAGAATAAAAGTTTTTCTAACAAACTATGGAATCAAACAATCAAAGGCTGATCCTTGTATATACATGTTAATCAAAAATAATCTGATAATACTCCTAGTGAGCACCTACATAGATGATGGACTAGTAGCTGGAATCGACGAAGAGACTGTGAATTATTTCTTGTGTGGACTTGAGAAAGAATTTGATATCACTTCTGGCGATACTGATACTTACCTTGATTTACAGATTGAAAGACAAAATGATGGCTCTATTCTCTTACGTCAAAGTGCCTATACACAAGAAAAATTCTAAATAAATTTAATTTAGAGCAAGCAAATGCTCTTGCACCACATCAACAGTTGAATGTAAATTTAAATGATAATGAGACGACTGAGTTAACAACTGCTCCCTATAGAGAAGCTGTGGGCAGCTAGTTATACTTATCAAAAGGTACGAGAGCAGATATATCCTTTTCGGTTAGTATGGTTAGTCGATATATGGAATAACCAACGAAATTGCATTAGAATGCAGTCAAGAGAATAATGAAGTATCTAAAAGGAACTCTTGATTATGGTTTGCACTTTAAGAAGCAGAAAACATTATCCTTATGTGGCTACAGTGATGCAGATTTTGCAGGAGATATTGAAACACGCAAATTAACTACAGGATTTATAGTTATTTGGAGTGGATGTGTTGTTAGCTGGTGTTCTCAAAGACAGTCTACAGTCGCCACCTCTACCACTTATTCGGAATACATTGCAGCCTTTCAAACAGCCAAGGAAATAGTGGTCTTAAAGTTAATCGGAGAGATCTATCCTTATCAAAATATTGCTACAACTCTCTATATTGACAATCAAAGTACGCTTGAATTGATTAAAAATCCTGTTCTTCACAAACGAAGTAAACATATTGACGTACAATATCACTACATCCGAGAACAGTATGACAAGAAAGTTTTTCAACTCAAATACATCAACACTAAGGAACAGCCAGCAGATATCCTCACCAAACCCTTGGAAAGAAGAATCTTCAAATTTCATCGCAACAGAATATGCTGCAAACTTGAAGAGGATGCATAACTTTTGTTTTTTTGTAAAATTGTTTGTTCGATTTTGAATAATTTTGACATTCCATAAAACAGTGGGAGTGTCAGAATTGTTGTTTTGAATTGTGTTTTATGGATATTACTTGCTGTTTATTCCATAAATGGCAGCACTATTCAGTTTATGGTTTATTCAAGTACACATGACTATCTATAAATTAATCGATCTATCAAAGAGAGCCAAGACTGTTGTTTTTTCATTACTTGAAAATATATAATAAATCTTTTTTGTTCATTAAACATCTGAAATTATTCACCCATAATTCCACGTATAAACGACAGGTTCCTATAATATGACGTGTTATATGAAACCGTACTATTAGATTCTAGAAGCTAGTACAAAAGGAGGGGGTTCTAAATCTATTAAAATTTTTCTTTTTTTTAAATTTCTATAAGCAACTTAATTTTTCGCAAAAAATAAAAATTTTTTTTACATAAATACATTATGTACATATTTCATTTCAATTAATTAATAATTTTCTTTTATTTAATAATTTTCTTCATCATCTCTGCTCAGTAGGATTAAACGGAAACGATTATTTGGTTGAACGATATCAGCATTTAATTAGTGTAGGTCTTTTAGCGATAAGGAGATGATTTCGATTGCATGCTTAATTGAAAATTGCTTCCAAGCTGCAGTTACATCAATTATCAATAGGTTTTGATTCAGTTGTGTGTACAATCCATTGTTTAATAATCTTCTGATGTAATAAGTCTTAAAGGTATAAATAATACCTTGATCCAATGGCTGGAGCAATGAAGTAGTGTTAGGAGGTAGAAACACTATTTGGACGTTAGGATGACTTAAGTCTTGTGGATGACCCGCCGCATTATCTATTAGTAATAGCGCTTTGAAGTCTAAATATTTCTGCTTTAAATAAGTTTATACCTCTGGCACAAATCAATTTAGAAACCAGTTTCTAAATAAATTTACAGTTACCCAAGCTTTTGAATTCGCTCTCCAATATACCGGTAATGTGTTTTTATTTACGCCTTTTAGTGCACGGGGATCCAAAGATCTATAAATTAGCATGGGTTTTATCATACAATCCTCAGACGCATTACTGCACAAAAGTAATGTTGTACGATCTTTTGATACCTTAAATCCTGGTGCAGTTTTTTCATTTGTGGATCTAAATGTCCTGTTGGGCATTTTGTCCACCAAAGCCCAGTTTCATCACCATTGATTCCTTGATGTGTTGTGTATCCTTGATCTTCAATAATTTTTTTATTTTTCCCGGATATGACCGAGCAGCCTCATGATCTGCCGATGCAATTTCTCCTTGAATTTTTACGTTGTGAAGTGAAAAACGCATTTTGAATTTTTCAAACCAACCTTTGTTTGCTCGAAAATCTGGGTTCCCAGAAGATTCTCCAATTTTCTTTAAGGTGGTTATACATTTTAAGTGCTTTTAGCTTAATTATATTGCCGTCCTATGGAATCCGTGTTTGACAGCTATAATCAATCCATATGCTGAGTGCTTTTTCCATTTTTTTTTCAATAATCAGCGCATGGGGACGAGCTGCATATTATCTACCAAAAAAAGAAAAAATATCACAAAATCCCCTCCGTATTTTAACCCAAGAGTCACACAAGCAGTATCGACCCTGAAGAAAAAATGAGAACCCTCCTTGACTTCTCTATTTGGTAGTTTGGTATCGTACTGAAAAGTTCGCACGTATAAAAAGTTCGATCTACTCTTCAGGTAGCTACGACCAAACTACAAAATACAATTCTCACTTCATACATTAAGTATGAGGCAAGAACATACTGATCTAGCGAATTATATTCGCTAAATTAAAACCTTAAGGAAAACCCTCATTTTTGTGTGTTTTATGCCCACACAAACAATAGAAAGAGAAGTTTGTCTGTGTATTAAAATCAATAAGATACTTTCGGCTTTTTATAAAATATATTAACAATAATGGCATTCACAACATTTGTCGACTTGTTAATCAGAAAAAATTAAGAGGACAATCATTTATAATATATCTACCAAAAAAGTAGAAATATCATAATCCCCCCCGCACTTTAACCCAAGAGTCATACAAAGGTCTTAAAAGTGTATCGACTCTGACGAAAAAATGAGAACTCTCCTTGAGTTCTCTATGAGGTAGTTTGGTATCGTACTGAAAAGTTCACCCGTACAAAAAGTTCGATCTACTCTTCAGGTAGCTTCGACCAAACAACAAAAATACACTTCTCATTGAATACATTAAGTATGAGGCAAGAACGTACTGACCTAGCGAATTATATTTACTAAAATAATTAGCAAAATCAACCAGTGCGCTTAAACTTGAAACCACACCAAATCATTAATATTTCGTTAATCTAAGAGAGTTCGAGTTGAACGTGTTGAAATGAGAGGAAGTTTTGAATTCATCAGGAAGACGATTGTAGATTTTAGGAGTCAAAATTAAAAAGAATCCTGAAAATTTGTGGTAGAAAATTTCGGTAGGTGAATATGGAATTTGTTTCGCAAACTGTTCTTGGTCCTGTTTTCATTGGCTATATTGGCAATCATTAAATAAAACACTTTCAATACGAATAAATGCCTTAGCGGTAAAATACTCATATATTGAAAAAGAGGCCATGACTCAGCAAACCTTGGTTTATAACTAATTACTCTTAAAATATGTTTCTGAGTAATCACTAAAGGTTGAATCCTACCATAATAAGTGCCTCCCCAAAAAACCAAACCATACGACAATTTCGAGTCAACCAGTGCAAAATACACCATCTTCAAGACAGCAACAGGATATACTAAATGAAGTATGCCAATACATGGTGTTATCTATGGTCCCAGATATTTACAATTTTTGAATACATTCAATTTTACAGCAACTATTCGTACAAACAACTTGAATCATCATTGAGTTCATAAAACATCGCTTTCGTTTTAAGACTCTAAATCATGAAGTGTATAACACACCATTTCCTAAGCAAAGCCAAATCATATTGAATATGTTCAATGGATTTAACCCTGTCCGATGTATTACATAAAGACAAGGTCATCAGCAAAAGCAACAACATCCGATTTGAATTTAGTATTAAGCAAAGAGTTTAAATAAATTAAAAACAATAAAGCTCCCAAAGCAGATCCGTGGGGAATCATTGATAATTTTTCTCTCACTTTCACAATCCTTTAGCTTAACAAGTTGGAATCTATCTAACAAACAAGAAGTAAACCATTGCAAACTTATTCCACGGAATCCTGCAGAAGATAACTTTTGTAACAAACTGTTATGGTTAACCATAACCATATTAAAAGCCTTCTTCTTTAAATCCACTAAAAATCTAAAATAGATGCAACAGAACTTCTTTCATCGAGGCCTTTATATAAAAAGTTTGAGAATTCCAATAACGCATTTTCCGTGTCTTTAAGTTTCCTGAAACCAAACTGCATTTTATGTAAAAACGTGATCCTTAAATGAGCTAATTTCTCTATTGTTTTTGCGAAAACTGACAGTAAGGAAATTGGCCGATAATTTGCCGAGCTTGTTTGAGTTTCGATGGAAAACTACAATTTATGATATAGGATAAGACATCAACAATATAAATTCCAATTTTCTTAACCATCAAAGAACTAACACTATCATTTCCGATCGGACTTGTGGATTTAAGTGAAGCAATAACATCTAAGATTTCTAATGGGAATGTGTCATGAAAAACAAAAGATCTCAACTCAGAATTGATGGGAATTGTTAGGGAATTTCAGCAGGAACAACCAATGGTTCCGTCGTAAAGTACCATTCATCCCCTCTCATTTTCAATTCTCCAAACGTCTAAATATCATTATCTATTACCGAGATATCGTGAATTCTTACGGACATCTGTCCTAAATTCTTAAAAACGGTTGGAAATTGTATTTAATGTATTCTTGAATTTCCTACTAATGTAAACTTTTCGCTACTAAGAATATTTCCGAATGGGATTAAGCATGTAGAAAAAGTTTCTCATATGCGAAAATGTCAATATTTATTTACACATAGATTTTCAATTTACAAAATTAATATAAAAAATCGTTACAAAATTTTTTTATATAAGAACTCATAATAGAATAAAAAAATCCTAAAAATTGGACTGACATAACGCAAGAAACACAACACATAATTGACAATTATCACAACAAACAATTATCAAAAATATTTTTAATTGACATGCACAAAAGGCAAGACAAAAAGCAATGTAACAAATCATGATCACAATAAAGAAAATTTTGTAAATTTTTTATCTCGCTGACGAACCAAACACAAAACAATTATCAAAAATAAATTCAACGCACTCCGAAATTTAACACGATTCAAGAATAGGGTATTTGGTTGCATGTGGAATATACATACATAGGAAAATACCAAGGGAATTTTGACAGATGTTCACATGTGACAAATAGATATGAAATTCGAGAAACAAATGTACAATGGCTTGTGTCAGTGTGTTGGTAAGTTTTATGTAATAAAAATATTTCAGTAGAAAATATGAATACAGATGTATATTTTACGTTGTGTTTTATATGGCGACATGTCACTAATACTAAGATACCTTAATGTATATTTTTATATTCAATGTATCGGAACAACGCCGGTTGATTGTATTGGATTTGTTTAAATACATTCACCAAAACAACGGTGAAAAAAAATCTTTCTGCTTTTTCATTTGTTTGAGCATCAACAATTTCATTTTTTATGATAATCCCAGTCGAACTAGACGTAAATTTATTTTAAAGTACTTAAACGTAATAATAAGCGGAAATTTAAGTGTTTTTTTTAACGAAAACATTCTGCAAAATGGAAAAAAAATCGAAAAAAAGAGCTGGATATGTCACAAAAACACAGAAAAATGCTTTAATTGATTTTGTGGAAAATCACAAAAATTTACTCTTAAAAAAGATGGATAATGCGACAACAATTAAGGAAGCAGCGAAAACTTGGGAGCAAGGTGCAATCATATTAAATGCCATCCCTGGTTCGTTTAAATCTTGGCAAAATTGGAGAAAAGTAAGATTATGTGTATATTTAAGAACATAAATACAATAAACTTTCTTAAATATTTTTCAGTGCTGGCAGGATATGAGGAATGAGGTTCGCACTAAAGTAGCCCAAAATAATAGAGAGGTTGCAATAACTGGTCGAGGGACATCCAAACAAATTCAATTAAACGAATCAGAAGAAAGAATTCGAAACTTTATAGGCGAACGCTGTATTTACGGCCGTGCAAGTGTCCCAGAAAGCACAATGCAAATGGTTTTTATAACTATATTTTTTAAATTATTTATTTATATTTTAAGATGTTTCTTCCTCAGGAATTACCTATTGAAGATAATCTATCGGATATCATTAAAGTGGAGGAGAATTCTGCCAGAAGTATGGACAGTGATGCAATGCTTATAGAATACTTGCCTGTATCGCCTGACCCCACTGTTGAATCAAACAAAATAGAGATTAATACAGTGGAATCTTTCGGGCAAAACCAACAAACCACACAGAACGATACTAAGAGACCTTCAATCAAAAGTAAGTAATATTCAGTTTTAAAATGCCTTTTGTGATTATTAACCATTGTAATAATTTTAGAACGTAAACGAAGTGTTGCAGCTCAATGCCTTACTAAAACGGTCAACACGGCGTTCACTATCAGTAAGTCGATTGAAAAAAAAATAGACGCTAAAGGAGAATATTATAAGGCAAAGCTGGAGTTATTAGAGAGGATGGTGAAAGCAAAGGAGGCAAGTAGTTTGGCAAGACAGAGGATAGCAGCAAGTCTCGAAAATATTGAAAAAAACACCAAGGAAATGGTAGATTATATTAAATTAATTGATCATGTGAATATATGAAAAAAAAAAAAAAAAATTTAGTTAATTTTAATAAAATCATACTTTATTAAGTAAAATATTTTGTAATTATTTAACATTGAAGTTTCCTTCCGGCTTATAAAAGAGGATTAACGTTAAGGTTTTATTAAGTTATTTCTTTCGTTATGAAAATTCGTGTCTTCTAATATGTCGGTAATTTCTTCAAATTCACCGTTATCTAAATTGTGCTCAGCAATGCACAACATTTGTTTATTATTTTGGATGACGTTTCTGGAAGGGGGGGGGGGGACAGGATTAGAGCTACATTCGATGTTTTAACAAACATCGAAATCTCATTTTAAGAACTCCATTAACCCTTCCTATAATGCTTCTAGTCTGTTTATGCTTATTTATCATTATAACGACTTTTCGGATTTCCATAAGTTCCATCCTTAATTAGAGTAAGAATGCATGGCCGAAGGCCATAACCTGAATCAAATAGAACATTATGTTGTTAACATTTTTTCTCGGTAAATTTCTAAATACATATATTGTTAACGTACCAAATAAATAGTAATTTCTAGGATACCCTCTATGTTTACGCTTAAAAATCTAAACATTGTTAATTTAAAAAAAAAAAAAACATAAATTAAATAATTAAAATTTATAACTTTACATAAAAAATTTATCATTGCACTCTGCAATGTTATTATTACCATAAATGTACCTGTCAAACCAAATGATTACGATAAATCTACATTATCGACAAAATATTGATATTGGTGTTTCCACTGTAGCGATCAATGTTTGCTCAATAACATTATTGGCACTATTTCAATTTTTGCGCGTTAGACTGGAAATTAGTTTTCTTGCACGTCAGAAAACCAAGATTCATTCTCTTCTTTTCGAGTCATCTGAACGGGTAACATCAACTTTGGAGATTGCTGGTAAAACCACTTATTATTATGTGTACCGAATGAAATTTGTGATTCCCAAATTTATATTATCTCATAGGTTACTACGCAAAAGAAAAAAAATGGTACCGTTATTTTGTAGAAAAACAATTTAAAAAAACGAATAAACGTCAAATTGGGCATTTGTTTTATTTGTTTCGAAATGGACGCTTCATAAGGAGAAAAATGTGATTTAATAATTAGATTGTGCAATGATCATCCCGAGTATACCAATAAAAAAATTGATAAATTGGCCGGTGTTACCAGTAATACGGTAACAAATGTAAAAAAAAATATCAAATCAATCTTTCTGTATCACGCAAGCCTGGATCCGGAGAAAAATCAGGTGCTCCAATTAAAATGTTGGATCAGAAAATTGTAAGAGTCATTTCGAAACATCCTTCGATGTCTGTGCGAGATTTGGCCAGAAAAACCAAAACAACCAAATCGATTGTGGAACGAGCTAAAACCAGAAATAATCTACGGACATACAAGAAGTCAAAAATCCCCAAAAGAAGTGTTGAACTATTTAATAGAGGGATCGATCGAGCAAAGAAACACAACAAATGGTTGAACGAAAGAAAAGATTCTTGTTTCGTAATGAACGACGAGACCTACGTCAAAATGGATTTCTCGACACTTCCAGGTCCCCAATATTACATCAAAAAGAAAGGTAAAGAACTGGACGGAGCAATTACTACCATAGCTGTTGAAAAATTTGGCAAAAAAACATATGGTTTGGCAAACAGTTTGCCAATGCGGCTTAAGATCACATCCATACATAATAAATGGGATTATGAAAAGGTGAATGTTCGCCGTAAAATGAACAAAAAGTTTGAATGAATACGATTATTTAAAAACTGTACAATATGTGCAATAGAACAAGTACAGAAAAATAATGATTATATATTGCCGTTTAGTTTTAATTCTTCATGTACAAATCACAAATTTCATTCGGTACACATAATATATTTATATTTATTTAAAATTAAGCCATTTTGTTTTTGTATCACAAAATTTTGAAATTATATAAATATACAAAATACAATTAAACAAAATAAATTTCTTTCATTAATCCTTTTATTATATATTTTATTATTAATGCATTTTTAAATAAAAACAAACAATTGCGTTTAAAACATTTTTTTTGTGAGTGAAAAGTGATTCATAAAGTGGACAATAAATATTTAAGTGTTGTGCAAATTTATAACTTTTTTTAATTCCGTTTGTTTGCTACAACACTCTATATAATGGTTTCCATCAAAAAAGTAGAAATATCAAATCCCCCTCCCCTCCCCCCCCCCCCCCCGTACTTTAACCCGACAGTCAATACAAAGTGTATCGACTAGAATTAAAGTACGAGTTTTTAATACCTTTTATGAAATATTGAAATCAGTTTAAAATGATAAATTTACGTCGAATTTACTGATTCTGTAAATTTTGTCGGTTCCTACGCGTAGATAACAATTTGGCATGTTCTGGTTGCTTAGCACCATTCGGAGAGTTGGGGCCCGATTGTTACCACGGTACGGGCTAGCAATGGCCTGTATTATTATTATTATATATTTTGGACATATTTAACTATATGAAACTAAAAAGTAAAATACATTTTTGTGTTACATATATAATAAATTAAACTTCAATTTATTGCAATCATCTAATTTGTATTTAAATTTATTAATACAATATCCTCAAGGATGGATCTTCTAAGTTATCTCTCTTATCGAAGATGATGAACTTAGTAGAAAAAGCCCTTTCTACAGTCACCTCGGTAGCTGTAACGGCTAACACTATTTTAGCTAGGGCCTTTATTCACTATTTGGTGATTGTCGCAAAAATCGAAGATATTGGCGTTTGCAGGAATACTTTTTCCATTCTCGAAAGACTGGATAGTTTCTTTTATATAAATTATACTTTTACTTTGAACCGTTTTGTTATTGACCTTCGGTCTTCCTTTTTCAATATTCCTCATCATTGCTTCCAAATCATTTCTATCACTCGTTAAATCAAGATTACTCCAGAGATCTATATTTGGATTTAAATTACAGCCGTCATTTGTTTTGTTTATACTAAAATGTTTCTTTTCATATAAATAAATTTTAAGTAAATGTCCTTTGACACACAAAGATGCCATCATTGGCACACTGTTAGTAAGCTTTTCGCTACGATTGACTAAAGCAATGAGAAACATTTTAGATTACTCGTTGTTCATTTTTGAGACTTTAAGTCTACAACTAGTCAATGCACTATAAAAATCACCCAAGGTCAAGTGCCATAAAGCTATCATTTGCTGGTTTAAGGAGTGTCAAAATTACATCAATGTTTCTAAAATTCTCATCATTCATTTGCAATTCTTTGAAATCCGACGAACATTTTCCACAGAATGACACAATCCAAGATGAGTTTCCTTAACATTTCAATTTTAATTAGGTTTGAAACTGTAAAGGTGCGAAGTTCCTTAACCACCTGGCGGGCTTTTTCTAAAGCGTCTTTGAATAACTGCATTTTCAAATCATATAAAAGCCCATTTAAGAATTCATCGATAAGTATATTGGTGTGAACTTAGCTAACTAAGTCATATTGTTCGTCATTGTCAGGGTCTTCGGTCCTTTCTCCATCTAAGGTAATTTGGTTTACATCAGCAGAACTTTGTTCTTCCCCAAACAGCGCACCTTCTTTTACCATGTTTAATGGTTTAATTAAACGATTGCAATACGTCCGAAACAATTTGAGCTATGTTACTACTTGTATGCCTGACTTTTATTTCTTTCATGGACAAAGTTTTTACCTGGATTTTACCGTTCTCAATAAATTGGGCATTGCCTAAAATAGTATCCAACTTAGAAGCACTATCGATTTTTACAGATAATATTCTATTCTGCAACATTTCTGAAAGTAATCTACGAGTATCTTTAGCTTTATTGATTATTTCATCTCGAATATTGGCCTTCCATGTTTCGTGATCATCTCAACGCATGTGGTTTTTAATTCCGTTTCAGTCATAACTATATTAATTTGACAATGTATTTTAGTAACAGATATGTAACTGTCCAAAGTAGAATTACCACTATCATTGAGAGTTTTTATTCTTCGTTTAGAATCAATTTCGTCATAAGAAGATGGGTGTTTTCGTTGAGATGATTTTCTGGATGAATGTTAGTCATAACGAATTCACACTCTGAATACTTCCCGCTTTTATTGATTGCATCCACGCTAAATTTTTCGTAAACTTCGTGTTTTTTATTTTTACTATTTGACATTTTGCAGCTTGCTAGAAAGGAATTTGCAAATTTGTATTTATAAAATTAGATTATAATTCATTGAATTGACAAGCGATTAACGGGCTTCTGAAAACTGAAACTCAATGATCACTCACATCCTTATGCCAAACAAAATTGGACGGATTGGGAAACAATATGTTGAACTATATATCAAGCAATTCAATGATTCCTCAGGCCACAAGTTCCAACGCCAACACGCAGATACTTACAAATTATTTTCTTATTACTCGTACCTTATTAAAATTACAACACTAACCAATATCCAAGTATTTATGTATAAATTCAATTTTAATATACGTGATCGTCTATGCAGCTAACTATAATTAACCATTTTGCGTGGAGTGCCGTACACGTGTGTGTCATGCATAAAATCGTCTATACTGCGGATACAAAATATGAACTTCAACAAGACACCGTGAACTATTTTAGATGCTATTTGTATAAGTACATCCAGCACATTGTGCTCAGATATTTATGCATGACATTTTATGCATGATGTATACGTGTACGGTACTCCACGCGAACGGGTTAATAAAACAACCCAAAAAATCGTATTTCCCGATATGTGGCCTCGTGGTGTGTTAATCCGTCCATTGGTAAATTATTCACAAAAACCAAAAAACGGAGCTACTCTAACGTTCCAACAACATCAATAACTGCTAATGCATCTAGCGCTATCAACGACTTCACCTCGATATACTACCACAATGCCTCCAGCATTCGAGGTAAAGCTAAGATTTTTCGTTTAGGCGTATTGGACAACAATTATGACGTCATAATAATCAGCGAAACCTGGCTTACGATAAATATGTTCTCCGAAGAATACTTTCCATCCGATTATGTTGTTTATAGAAAGGATAGATACAATTTTGACACCAGTCGTAAAGGTGGTGGTGTTTTGATTGCGGTAAAGAATTAATTTCCTAGTGATGTGATTGCATGTCATCATAGCCTAGACGTGATTGCTGTCGAGTCAGACTGGCCAATAATACTTCGATTATTGTAGTCGCCGTGTATATACCATACGGGTCGAACTTGGATTATTATAATACGTTTATCAACTATATCGACTCAGCTGTTATGCCACTAGTCCGTCCTAGTAATCAACTTATCATTGTGTGCGACTTTAATTTACCCATGATATCTTGGGACGATGTGGACGGCGTATTTTCTTCATCTTCTACTGATGAGAGGGCATTGTCTATCATCGATTACTTTGCTGCGATCTCAACTACGCAGCTCAACCGTATTGGAAACAATCGGGGGAAATTCCTCGATCTGTTATTTGCTAATGATGTTATGCATGCCGAGATTTCTGCGTGTCCGGACTTCACTGGTTGTGAGAGCATCTACCACGTACCGATTATGATAAATATTTTTCATTCCAATTGTACAAATAACTATGTCTTTAATGATTATTATTTTAATTTTAGAAAGGCCGACTACACATCATTGAATGAATTTTTTAACATTTCTGATTGGAACTTTTTACAACGCGGTGGAGATTTGAACTGTACGGTGTTGAGGTGCAACGATCTTCTCAGTTGTGGTATCGAAAAGTATGTTCCGCGGGTGAAAAAAAATAAAAACGGCCGTCGGGAGCCATGGTATAAATCAGTTGGTGTTGCTTGAGAAACGACGCAATAAGCTTCATTCCTTGTATAGACTACAAGGTGTCAAATACTATCCTGATTTTTATAGAGCTAGCAAGGAATTTAAAAACCTAAACTGGTTCCTTTATAATAACTATATAGTGCGAATTGAGGAAGAGTTAACATCTAGTCCTAAGGAGTTCTGGAAGTTCATTAATAGTAAGAAAAAAGTGGCTGGCTTTCCATCTACCATGCCGTACAAGAGCTCCATCGCTAGTCAGCCCTCGGACATCTGCAATCTGTTCGCTAATTTTTTTGCGTCGATTTATAAACCAGTTCCTTCGCCCACTATCGTGACTCCAGCTTTCCCCAGCTTCGGTCAATTTAAAGACTTAAAATTTACCGAGAAAGAAGTTCTGGATTGTTTGCTCCAGCTCGAGGTTGGAAAGGGATCGGGTTATGATGGGTTTCCTCCGATTCTGTTTAGGTGTTGTGCTGAGAGTTTGGCCCTCCCGATTACCTTGATATTTAATGAAAGCCTTCGTCGCGGGTTTTTCCCCGATCCTTGGAAGATTTCTTGTATTCATCCAATTTTCAAGGCGGGTGGAAGAAGTGATGTGAGTAATTACCGTGGGATCGCCATTCTCTTTGTCTTACCCAAGCTATTTGAGTCTATGGTTCATAAAATCTTGCAATTCCATACAAAGAATTTCATTTCTCCGGCACAGCATGGATTTTATCCCGGTAGGTCCACAGTACTTGGTCTCATTTTGCAGTGATTTATTTGATAGTTTAAATTCCAGACAGCAGCTCGACGTTGTTTATACAGATTTTGCCAATGCTTTTGATATGATTGACCACTCCATTCTTATTAGTAAGTTAGAGAGTCTAAATTGTCAGCTCATTCCTATTAAATGGTTGCGTTCCTACCTTTCTGATCGTTGGCATTCCGTTAGATTCTTGGGTTCTTACTCCCAATTGTATCGTGTACCATCTGGCGTGCCTCAAGGTAGTCACATTGGCCCATTGTTGTTTTCATTATTTATCAACGATGTTGTTCAATGCTTTGAGTTTGCTAACTGTCTCCTCTTCGCAGACGACATGAAAATTTTCGCCCGTGTTGCTAGTATATCTGATTGCGTAAAGTTGCAGGAGGACTTAAATAGATTTTGCAGTTGGTCAATTAACAATAGATTGGCTCTGAACGAAAGCAATTGTAAGACTCTTTCCTTTAATCGTATCCGCTCACCCATTTTTCACCAATATCAGCTGTACAATGTAGACGTTGACCGAGTTGAGTTCATTTCCGATCTTGGTGTGATTTTTGCATCCGACGCTATATTTACTAGACATGTTAACACCATTATTTCAAAGTCGTATATTATGTTGGGCTTTATTAAACGAAACTGCAGGGATTTTAGAGACCCGATAACTTTGACATCACTCTATGTCTCGTTTGTTCGTTCTATTTTGGAGTATGCATCTCCAGTTTGGGCGCCATCCTACCACTGTCATTCTGGGAGGATTGAGAGTGTTCAGAAACAATTTGTTCTTTTTGCGCTCCGTTGTTTGCTCTCCATGCGTGCTGTGGATTATGTCCTCCCACCTTATCAGGATCGATGTAATCTTCTGAAACTGCAACGTCTAGACTGTCGCCGGGACGTAGCTTCCGCGCTGTTCGTGTATGATATTATTAATTCCCGCATCGATTGTACCGAGTTACTTGCACGTCTAAAAATCTATGCTCCCGAACATCGAATGCGGCAATGTGATGGGCTTTTATTCATTGACCCGGTGCCAACTAACTATGGTTTTTCGGAACCTATCCTGAGCACATCACGGATATTCAATTCAGTATTTGGAATGTTCGATTTCCACTTGTCGAGAGATTCATTCAAGAATGTTTTATTTAAACTTTTTTTGTATAATTCTAATTAATTGTAGTTAGCCGTAATTGTTTGTACCGATTGTAACCACTGTAGGTATCAAATAAAATAAAATAAAATAAAAATAAAATAATGTTATGGTTTGGGGGTGTTTTGGCAACAGTAAACCCGGAAATCTCTGGAATGAATCGCATTGGTCCTAGATTTGCAACAGGAAAATAATCCTAAATATTTATCTAAACTGTGCCAGAACTTTTTGAACAATAAAACAAGATTTTAAAAACCATGCAATGGCCATCTCAATCACCTGACCATTCCTCCCATTGAACTTGTTACGGATGAACTCGGTAGAAAGGTGAAAAATCGATCTCCTACGTGCTCAGATGATTCGTGGCAACTATGAGAGAAAAAGAATGGAACAAGTTAGATGAAGATTATTTAAAAAAATTAATTAATAGAATGCCGATATAGATAATAAATGAAAAAGGTGGACACTTCGATGAAGCTAAAATTTGATTTTATTTTCATATTGTATCTAAAATCTTTATTTTATTTAAGTAATTTTTTGTTTAAGTTTTAATTTTATATCATACAAATAAATTTAGATGGCTTTGTTTTGTTTTATTTGATGTTACCTTGCTGCTTCCAAATTTTTGGACGGTAGTGTATACGCATACTAAAGAAATTATATATAACATTAAAAGTTAATTTGAATCAAAAAATTAATAATACAAATTTGTACACAAAAGTTCTCAGTAACGTAAAGAATTATTGATTAAGAAAGTAAACGAATGATTGTAATTAATTACAAAACAGCTATAGCAATCATAAACATTTATCACAAAGAAAATAGAGTTACCAAAAAGAAAAATTTCACAACCAAATCTGATAACTCAAGAAATTGTAAGAATTCTAGAGGAAACCAACCATTTGACCTTAAATAGTATAAATAAAGGATAAAATTGTTTAGATTCATAACTTTTAATGTATCCATAGAAATAATCAAAAAATTACTGGTAAACGTAAGAAAAACCTTTAAAAAAAGCTCGTTACTCATTGATAGAGTAAATTATGAACAAAGATGACTAAAACAATATTTTTGTGGATGAATCTAGCTTTAATTTCCATCTACGGCGTTATTATGGAAGATCAAACAGCGGACTTCAAGCAAATGTAGTTGTGCCCGCTGTTCGAGGAAGAAATGTGACACTAATCTTAGCCATCAATAATTTGAGTGTCCCAACCCTATATTCACAGGAGGGTGCAATTCGGAGAAGATGATTACATTTCTTAAGGATTTGGATGCAAACATATTAACTGATGGAATTACAAATGGTTGGATTACCACGGATAATGCAGCGCCACACAGATCAATAGAGGTACACTTTCTATCGCTGTTAGGTTTATGTAACTAGAACAATTACAACTTCCTATAACTGAAGTAATAGAGTTCTCTTCAAACCATCACAACGGAAGATTTAACTGGTTACTACAATTTAATGCGAAGAAATTGTTCATTGGCGATCGATTTACACCAATTTCAGTAGTAAAACAACTTACTGTTATGTTTTATGTTCAAATCATTATTTTAACTTTTATTGGATTTTAAAATTTTTAAAAAGAAATTTGAAATAATATAAATTGCAAATGGAAAAATATAATTATTAAATTTACTTTTATGTAACTAAAATTGAAAATTTTGATTTTGAAAACTATAATTTGGGTTCAGAAAAGTATAATTTCAAAGTGGAAGTGTATGAAATGAACTCGGAAATGTTATATGTATGTATACGTACTTTGATTTTCAATCTGGAGCAGTGGTGGTATCACATCGGTTAGCGGATTACGAGTGTTCCAGCGCAGTTATTCAGATGTTTGTATATCATCGTGGTTCATCCGGGAGAAAAACAAATAAAAGAACCGTGATTATTGATTTCAATTTATTTAATTTTGTCCCTTATTATCATTTATTTAGAAGAATTAATAGTGAAAATTTAGGCTTTGAATATATATTTTGTTTTTATTAATAAAATGAAAAACATCGATTTCGTAAAACGTATTTTCTATTTAGCATAAAAGAATGGATCCATCATGATATTCTATTCATACTAACGGATACTTTCATTTTACACACCTTCATTAACCATATAGTATGTACATACGTACAGAACAGTGTTTCCTCTTTTCATATCTCCTCATTTGATTTATTTGTTGTTTGTTATAATGTATTTCTAGAAACACATTTATTTTAAGTTTGTTTACTACTGCATGTATGTTTGAAATGATTTCGGATTAAATAGATGACACACGCAAAAGTCAACAACAATGATACATTATAATTCTAAATTATTACTGGTATAGTGGTATATACTATGTATGTAGGTACTGTAGACAGATATCTGAAAGCATATAATTAATGTGTTTTAAAGTAACACACGTACACAGTATACACATGGCTCTGAATGATTCATTACTTTATGTTTATCAATTCCTCTCTGATGTTTGTTACACTACATATTTTGGTGCACGTGATTTTAACGCAAACACTATTGTTGTGTACTCCACAATCTAAAATGTAAGCACATATTAAAATTCGATTAGAATTCTATGTGAACATTAGGTACAAAATTTGTATGTGGATATTTAATAGTTGAAGCATAATTAGATTTCACAATAGAACATATTATACCTGTAATTATAAATTTATTAAATTAATTGTATGCACATATATCTATTAGAAAAATATAATTGGTTTTTAATTAGAACGGTTTTTTTTGCTTTATATTTTGGATTAATTAAGCCGAATTAAATTTTGACCTAGTTATATGAAGGATAAGATAATTAATATTTTATTTTTTATTAACAAGATAGTTTATAAACCTTTTCAAAACCAATTCATTTGTTTTCGAAATTAAGTTCAATTTAACTCCAAATTCCAAACCGAAACATCTATTAGATATTTACACAATGTCCCAAATTTATAATTTGCGTACTATAATAGTTACATATTTGATTATCAAAAGCAAAGTTTATTTTAGTAATTCATTTAGAAGGAGAGTTGAATGTTCTTGTATCATGTCTTTTAAATAAAAATTCTTGGTATTAATTAGGTGTTGCTTTACATATTTGCAAGTAAAAGCGATTTATGAGCAGACATAGAATTGTCTTTATGATCTTTATCGTACGTTATAATGCCTCGTGTTTTTGATTCAGCTTTCGTTTTTAATCGGACATCAAATTCCTTATACAATTTATCTATGAAGATGTTTCTGGATTGAATGGTTATAGACATTAGCGATTTAACGTAAACTTTTTCATTTTTTTAAAGATTTTTTTTGGGTTATTTTGCTCATATCAAAAAATTTCTACCGCGAAGCAAAATAGTGTAGACAACAAGGCATCGAGCGGGTGACTATCGGAAAATAGTATAAGGAGGCAGAAGATCGCCAACTTTCATGCGGGCGAACGTCGAACGATCAGGACAAAGGCCTAGAGGCAGCGAGTTAAGATGTTGGTTATGTAATAAGATTTGCTACATATTCCGAGATTTCTGGGAAGTAAGAGAGAAACGGCAAGGATCGACAACTTCTATGAAACGAGCACCCAGAGGAGAGCAGGCATCATATGAATGAATGGCAACACTTGGTAAAGTGGAAAGATTAAAAGTCAGTTTGAAGGAACAGAAGCTGGCTTCACCATCTGGTTGCCCTATAAGTTACATCTCTGTCACGAATGTAGCACGAGGCGGTAGCAACGTAACAATCTTGACGGAAGAAAGTGTATCATTACGCTGGATACTGGAGCAACTCACACGATTGTCCTGGTATACTTGAGCAGAGGAGCTGTGCAACTGGCTGATGGGTTAAAATTAAGTATGGCAAATGGAGATAGTGCGACGTGGTACATTTGAGGAGGCCGACCCTTTACAGAGGAAGTAATTTGGGTCCTGCTCGGGACGAACAAGCTTAGGTTGGGGTAGAGTCAATAGCGCAAAGTTGTGCTGTACTAAAATGGAAATTTTCATGATTAAAACTGTTCTAAATGTTTCTAAACTGTTGTTACCGGAACAATCACGCAATTTGGAGAAGTTTTCGTTTGAGTAAAGTATAAGTATGTATAAGGAGCGAACGAATTCGAATTAATACATTAGTTTTTGGTAAGGGATTGTGTGAAGATTAAAAAGTGAATTAGAAAAAGTGATTTAAAAGTGTTTTAGTGAGATTTAAAAATTATAAGTGAACAGTAAATACATTGTGTTGTATTAATTGTTGTGCTCAATAAATAAATTCGTTGGTGATTAATTCAAGTGGTTTGTTTTTATTAATAATCCAGTGGTACGAACCTTGATTAACAAGACAAAAACGTAACAATATATAGGATGATAAAACCAAATATCAACTATTCATTTTCACAGAATCGTCAGTTATGTAAAAGTTGTCAGAAAACTTAGTACAAAATATGATAAAATCGATCAATTGATTGATAAAATTGTCCGTTAATTGTGGCCATTCGAAAAATTGATGCAAAATTTATGGAAACTGGTTCGGTAAGGGGTTAAAAAAGCAAAATATAACATCGTGGTGGCCGTTCAGGAGAAAATATTGCACCTTTAAGTGCTAGTGTTAATGAAAGAAACATCAATGTGTCATCGTTCTCAGGAATTACACATTCCCCAACCACTTTATTCAGAAATTTGCAGAAAGATTTTCATTTAAAGGTATACAAGAATCATATAACTAAAAAAATAAAGCCAACAGACTTTAGATTATGTCGTCAATTCGCAAGCAAAAAAAAATTGAAAATGCGAAATTTTCAACAGTGGATTTGCAAAATGGAGAACGCTTTGCTAATCGAATAATTTCTCCAGGAAGGAACATTAATTGGCCGTCTATATCTTGCGATCTAACATCCCTAGTTTTTTTCAGATGAGGTTAATTGGAGGCAAAAGTTTATATCAACGATCGAAAAACCATTTTTGACGAAAATGTTGGTAAAAAATGGTAGCGTGCCGTACAGCAGCAGGAGGTCACTTAAAAGGCATTATTTTCAGTTACTAACCCGGGAGCTTTGCATTATTATTTGAAATAAATTTTAACCTCAAATTGGAACACCATTTAGAACTGTGCGATTTACAAACTTACAGTTATTTTCGATCTTTTGAGAAGTTTGGAATTGAATTTGGGTCAATCATTTTAGAATCCTATTTCCATCGTACATGCTGAATTTCATCAAAATCGGATAAGAAATTGCCTAGTTCCTTCCTAGTTGGCCATTTTCCAGAACTTCATCCACGAATCATTTTAGAATACCATTTCCATCGCGCATACCAAATTTTACTAAAATCGGATAAGAAATGGTCAAGTTCCATAATAATTGGTCATATTGCAGAACTTTATTTAATTCTCTGTCGTCTCTTATGGGTGAGTATTACAAAAAAATCGTATGATCGTTAAGGGTTAACAAATAACTAACGCAAAATGTGAAAAAAGTCGTTTTTTTATTTTGAAGATCACTTGTTCCTTTAATTGATTTGTAAAACTTTGATCAATCTGTCCGGAAAAACGGTTGGATGGATCAATATAAAAATAATACAGGGCTATTAGTGGTACATTTAACTGTAAAATGATCTGGCGCCATTAGTTTTTTCATCAATTTTGTAAAGTAACGGTAGATTTGATAAAACAACTTAAAAAGTCGTTTTTTGGTACTTTTTTCAAATCAGTATTGAGGGTGAAAAAAAATTTGTTCTCAACTAATCATTATAGGGTCTTGCCGGAAATTTACTCAAGTTTTTAAAGATGCCCTAAAATTTACTGTGCAATCATTGGTTGCTGAGATATGGATGATCAAAGACAAAAGGATCTTTTTAGATTCAAGGTCAGATATCTCAGCAAAAAGTTGACATAGAGAGATCAGAAAGAAATTAAATGTAAACGCCTAATTAGCAGGCTAACCGACCTATGCATTGGTTTAACCTAAAAAAATTTTCCCGAGCCCATGGATGCTTACAAAAAAAAAAAAAAAACAAATCCAAATTTTTTTCCTCGCGCTCTTTCTTATGATTCATGCTCAAAAATTTTAAAACTAGAGATTTGAATCTTTAAAATGCTTTTCTTTTCATCTCTGTACGAGCGTATTTTACAAAGATATACAGCTCTTCAAAAAACACTACAAAAATTGAAAAAAATTTGTGTTCCTTTAATTTTTTGGATGAGCGTAGATTACCTATTGATTATAAATGTTGATAATGGAGATTATTTAATGGAGATAGCCCGAGCATATTTCAGATTAAAAATAGAGGTTAGTTTCACATGTATATTTCTAATGATTTATTGTTTGTTTGTTCTTAAAGCTCCAGATGATTTTGACAAATGAGTTAAAAATGTCCCCTATAACAATGGTTCATGTGATACAGATTCAGAACTGGGATCAAATTTTTTTAAAAATTAATAAAGTGGTATCCACTACATCTACGAGATGCCGGCGAAAGTTAGTTAAAACTATGATGCCTCAGGAAATAATTCGAATACAATCAATTGTAATAAGTTTGTTTCGGGAAGTTCAATGCGTATCTTAATATATATAACTAGGGGGTACAGCCCGTCTTAGGACGGATACAGTTTATATATAATGTTGATATCAAGCGGCCGCTGCCACAATCACCATTTGATCATTTTAGTTTTCTTTAGCCGTTATTTTTTAGCCAAGTAGGAATATCTCGAGACTAAAGGCTTTTAAGGATTATTGTACTTTAAATAGACCTTAAGCCAAAGAGTAAGAGCTTTTAAGGACGATTTTACATGCGTTAAGACATCACACAGAAAACCTTAGAGACAGAAAAAAAATAAAAAAGTCGGGGTGGGCTGTGTCATGAGGTGTTTCGCGTGATAACGTTTATAACATGTTGAGATTAATTATTTTAATTTAAAATAAATTATCTGCCGCATTTTTTTTATGTACAAATTAGCATCAGAATTACTCCGGTCAGATGGGGCGTTCTCTCGCTGTAGTGCGGTCAATCCCTGTAAATCGCTATTTTGTAGATTTAATTTAAATTAAAACTAATGTGTAGATTAATTATTTTAATTTAAAATAAATTAACCACCACTGTCTCTTTACGCAAAAATTGACTTCAGAATTGTATGGATCGGATGAGCCATTCTCTCACTACAATTGTTGTAGGAAATAAATCGCGCGAAATCATTCGATAATATTATGTGTGAGGCATGAAGCCTAAGGACCAACCTAAGAAATCATAGATTTAAATTAAAAGTAATGCTTACAGTTGATTAGTAATTGCCCACGACCAAGGGCAAAATTTCTTGTCAATTTTCTAAACATGCGGTGTAAGATGTTATCACGTCAAAAAAATATAAATTGAAAAACAAAACTAAAATGCCTTGACCACAATCGAACCACGAACCCCGGACTTTAGCCGCTCTAGTCCAAAACATTTCTACTAAGCCATATCAACCTAAGGAAATTTATTAATCTTCATACTTATATTGTTTCAAACACAGCATGCTTTGAAGTTTATGACAGGAAAAACAATTTTTTACCGAAAAATTCTCATGGCTTACTTAACTCATAATATAAAAGTTTTTAAATAATTTGCAGTAGTGTTTAGGGGCATCATAAACGCTGACCACGTATTTTCTTGTGTAATTACTGTAATAACTATGAAGCGGAATGTTTAATTTAAAGTAACATATTTGGTCATTACATGAATACTAAAAAAAAATAATAATAAAAATTAAAAAAATTTAAATCATATGAGGATTGAACCAAAGACCTTTGCCGCTCTAGTCGAATGCATTACCACTACGCCACAGACAATAATATAAATCTTGTTTTATTTGCATTGTTAAATTGTTTTATTTTTTCAAAGCGTTCTACAGCCACGCTAGCGAAATATTCTTATTTATATATACATATATATATAATTTAGTTTCAGAAACACTTCAGTCAAAACCAATTATCGACAAACTGGCCAACATCGAAGAACAAAATGGGCTAATCATTAAAAGTCAGAGAACTATTATGCATCAATTGATAGTTCTTCGTTCCAATAAGTTGAATGCATTAGTAGGTCATAATGTTGATGACGATTCATCAGACTTTAATTTAGCAACAAATTCTGTTACGGAATTTCAAGACCTGGGGCCTGATTCTCTAAAAAATAAGATAATGTGTAAAAGGGTAAAGCGACCGTTTACACATTTACTCTCTATTTTCTGATTCTCTAAAATTTGAAAATGATATAATGCAAATATTCAAACAAAATTTCCGTCAAAAGTTTACATGTTGTGATATTAACAGGTAGGTGTAGACCGCGAACCATCTCTTTCGAAATTAGCTTTCAGAATGGTTCAAAGTACAAGGATTTTTTTCTTATTTAAATTTATTTTATGAACTAGACTTATTACTCCAAGAGGAAAGCGGGCCACTAACCAACAAAAGGGTGCATTGTTAATCTTTTTAGAGGAGAACATCGATTTTGCTCATGACAGGTAAGTAACAAAGTTGTTACATTTATTTTAGAAAAGTGATAATCATATATGTTGCAAGTAGATTCGAGAGAGATGCCGGTGCAGAGACTCAGCAGTTAAAATGGACTGAAATATATACCATTTTAAATAGTTTGGGCGGAGCAAAAAAAAAATGCAGAACAGTGGAAGCAGTATTGGCGAGATTTGAAGTCGAAATGAAATTGTATAAAATGCCTTAATTTATAACATATGTTTACCAAATTTCAGAAGAAACACAAAAGCAAAAGCAAGTGCTGAAAAACGGCTCCAAGAGGAATCGGGAGTAAATGGGTTTCGTAAAATTAAAACTCTGGACGAATATAAGAAGAGCGTTGTTAGCATTATTTCGCTGGCAGTCATAGATGGAGATGGCGAGAGCCAACAAAGGGGTTTCGGAGACACACGGGTAAGTTCTCATTAGGTTATGTGAAAAAAATAATAATAAACAACTAATTGTTATATAAACTTTGAGTTACTCTGAAGTAGTTGATAAGGATTCTGCTATCCAAGCAGAATACCTTGTCATGGATGACGAGTTAGTGGAAATCATCAATGCTGAGCAGGAGCTACAACCCGAACCTCCTAGCGTAAAAAAAATTAATACTGCACCACGCAAAAGGAATCTTAAGTGGCCGAGGTTTGTTAAACCTACGGGCGAATCAACCACCAAACTTCTCGCACATGAAGAGAAGAAATTAGATTTCTACAAAACTATAGAATTGCAAAAGCTGGATTTAGATCGAAGAAGTACAGCTGCCTTAGAGCTAATTGCAGAAAAGCTTTCGTTCAATTAGTTTTCATATTTATTTTCTTTATTATGTACAAAATATAAAAAAAACCGAATTATACTTATTTTTAATAGGTACACAAATTTATTGTTTTCTTAACACCTTAAATCGGTACATATATTTTTAAAGATTCTTCTTCCTTAATTAAAATATTCTTCAATTAGAATGTTTCGCGCATCAATTCTTTTTTGTAGCATGATACTTGAAGCACTAGTCGTTTCATTCAATTCTAGATTTTGAGCATCATCCGATTCATCCACCAACTCTAAAAAATCAGGTACATTGTTAATAACCATTATGTTATGTAACACGGCATAGGCGTTTAGAATAGTGCCTGATTTTTCAGGTGAATACCGAAGAATTCTGTCCCGGCCCAATATTCGGAATCTATTTTTTAAAACGTCTCTGCATCGCTCGACATAATTTCGTGCCTTTCGATGTGTCACATTATATGTATGCTTCTTCTGCCTGGCTTACAGTATTTATGATCGGTGTGATTAACCAGGGTCGCTGCTCATAGCCTAAATTGACCTAAATTGAAAAACAAAACCCATGCTTATAATTATATTAATTAACTTATATTTTTATATAATTAACCTATTAACCAAGAATGGATATTCCATTATTAAAAATACGCTCCATATAGCGTTTTACTTGGCTGTTGTGCCAAACATAGGTGTCATGGGCCGTTCCTCCATAACGTGCATTAACGCTTAAAATTTGCAGGCCATAATTGCAAATCTAGAAATATATTTATGAACGTATTTATTTTTACCATTATGTATTTTCGGTGTTTACATCAATACTTACTATCTCGACATTTTTAGTATAAGCCCTCTTTCGCCCGTTGTAATCAGCATGCTCCACATCAGAGCTAGGCTTTTGGATGGTGATATGGGTACAATCAATTGATCCAATTATCCCGGGAACCCCAAATTTATCATAAAACCTGAAAATAAAATTGTAGGAATGTATTTATAAATTAGTCAACGTTGGTACGTTGTCAGCTAGAAACCTACGTTCTCTTAATTTCATTCAATGAATGCTCGTTTTGCGAGAATTTTATGTAGCGCGGGGCAAGAATTTCGTCGATTGCTCTGCCAATAAGATCGATGCATCTTGATATTGATGTTTGGGAAAGCTCAAGAAGAAAATCGTGTCCCACATTTTTCTGATAACCACCTAAAAAATAAAACAATAATCAATTAATTTATTATCAAAAACTAATAAATGTAGGTAAATAGATAACTTACCATTAGCTACGATACTTAAAAATGCCAAAACCTGAAGATGATTCGGGATGGACGTATTCCTTCGGGCCACACGCATACACGGTTCTAAGTCTGTAATTAATGACTGAACCAAAAATTTAGGCAGCCGATAAAAACTGATAAATGTCGAGTCTGGTAACTCAAATACATTTTGAGTATCTCGCATTTTTTTTCGGGTAATTCGCACATCTTTTACACAACGTCTCTCATCCGAATATTCAAAAACTAAAAACCGTAGCATAATCTAAAATAAATTTGATGATTTATTTTTCCATCACAAATTGATATAAAATGAGAATTTCCACTTACTTCTTGTATATTTTCCAAGATTTTTCACTAAGCACCAAAAAATATAAATCTACTTATAATATTTAATCAATATTTATTATAATAATCAATATTTATTATAATTTGAATTTATAAACAATTCGATGTACATAATAAATTCACAAGTAAACAAATTTGTAGATGTCATAAAAACACATTTGACACTTGTGCTGGATTGCTGAGTGATAAACTTTTTTTTTTTTTTTTTTTTTTTTTTTTTCTCTATCTCTGCAATCTTTTTCTGGGGCTCTAGGCACTCCCAACTCTTTCGCAGTTCCTTTTTAACGTCCTACTTTACGCCGTTGCCAGCCAACTCGAGGACGTACGGCTATAGACCCGCTTTCGTTTAAACCACCTGCACATTGCATTGCTTCATGCCAGCCTATAGTACTGACATGAAAGGTGGGTCGGCCCATGGATTCCGCACTCTCAACAGGGGGTCATAGATGTGTTCATCGTCATCACCGATCGTAATCAGATGATGAAAAATCCCTTTTGCATCCCGCCCCTATAGGGATTCGAACCCGGTACCTCCCGATCCAACCGCCGTAGCTTTAACCACTGCGCCGTTTGGTCGGTGAGTGATAAACTTTACGGCTGAGTATAATATTTTTACAGAATGCGATTTTAATGAAATAAGATACATTTTTGTGTAAATTGTTGATGTGTAAAATTTTACACATTTTCCTATTTACACATTATCTTATTTTTTAGAGAATCAGGCTGCTGGAAGAAAAATGTAAAGATCCAAACACTGAACAACTTTTATTATGTACTTAAACTAAATGTAATATAATATAATAACAATTTTAATTTTTAAATAAAATTTAGCAAAAGGTTTTCAACAATATGACACTCAATGATCTGTCCAAATTTTTCAACACGTGCCTACAGGAAATTATCACAGATGAAGCAGTACAGCAATTTTCATGGTTTGGTCTGCTAACTAAAATAAATTTAATTATCAAAATATTGAAAGGTATTATTGTTTGATTAAATAGTTCGTAAGTTTAATTAATTTATTCTTAATCGTTTTTACAATTTACTCTCTTGTTTCTTCTAACCAGGATCTACTGCTCAGAAGTTTCCGAATGCTTGTGAGCAAGACATAAGTAATTGGGCGTTTTCCGCCAACATGTTGTTGCTACTAATCTGTATCACAATATTATGATATAATGCTACCATCATGATGCAGACATGAATCCAACTGATAGCTCATTTGTCAAAATTATAATAAATGTCGATTAGTGTCCCCCCCCCCCCCCCCCCCCCAAAGTACAAAACGAGCTTAAAAAGCGATTTATTGTTTACTTTTTAAAAATATAATGAATCGGGCAGTATTAATATGAATTCATTTTTGTGGGTGGCTGAAAATGCAATAAATACCGTAAACATCGATCAAATTATAGGTGATACACCTTTGAGAGTTCGAAACTATTTAAATTTATTAACTCTCAATTTAAAATTTGCGAACGACCACGATAAAAAACACAACTAATTTACTGATGGCTAAATGTATCATAGAAATAAAATGATGGCAAAAATGACGTTTACCCTATCAGTATTGTCATATACATTTTGATTTATCGAGTGTGTTCAGATCTCAACATGTTGGCTTTACTCAACATGTTGCCAGTAGTTGGTGGATCTGAAAGCGCCCATTGTATAAAAAAATGGTTTCAGCGAGCCAAAGATTCTGATAGGAAGCAAACTAAAGCAACTAAGCAAACTAAACGAAACCGCAATAAAGATGCATAGCATCATACTCATCTTTAAGAAATTATATAAGACAGGAAGTTATTTTTAGTTACAAAATGAATTATTATTTTTGTTTTTATTATATTTGTTGTTATTATTATTTATTCTACGGTGATGATATAAATTTATAATAATGTATTTGACATAAAACTATGTTGGTTAATGAAAGAAAAAAATGTATTTGAAATTTGGAAACCGGAGTACTTTGATTGCATGGAAATATAATGAAAGCTGTGTGCGGAATAAGCAAGGATTTTGTAATGCTTAATTATACAGTTTCACAAGGAAAGGGTGCTATTTTGTTTACTGAATAATTGTGGGTTTCCACTTGGGATGCCTTTGCGAATAATCACAATCTGTTTTAAATTTTTTCACACGGATAGTATCAGAGCCTTCTAGAGTATAGAGCCATAATCATTATGACGTATTTTTTAGAAGCTTTTTTAGTGGTATAACTTTTCACTGATTTCCATAGGAATCCATAGTAAAAATGGTGTTTTTTAGCTTCAAGTTTTTCAATGAAAACAGCAAAAATGTTACAAAATGTTTATACAAAAGTGTTCTACATATCTTTAGCAGCAATATACAAGAAGGGTATATTGGTTTTAAGTAAATATTAATTGCAGAAATTTTAAAATTAAATTATTTCTAAAATATATTTTTCGAACTTTCATTTTGAAAAATACATCAAAGTTGGCTCTGACAAATTAAAATAATACTTGCTAAATTTATCTTTAGTTTTACTAGTGTACGTTAGATGTCTATAATTGTTGGCAGAGAAATACGAAAAAAATTATTTAATCACACAATTATGACACGTTCTTAATATTTTGTGAATTTGTTTTGCTTATCCTACAATTTTTGAACTCAAATTTCCCCAGGTCGCAATTTTTGTTACGATTTTTCAAAATGTTTGCTACCCACTGCCATCTATGTTTATTGAGTTAATGCACACGACTTGTAGTAAGCTTTTCTTTTTAATTTGACCAGAAAGCTGTTGTTATGAACTTTTTTTTATATTTTGGTTAAAATAAATCAATTATTACAAGAAAATGAAAACGATTTACTTAAACGAGAGATTTATATATGTTGAAATTCAAACATTTATGAAAATATTTCAGGAATCATAATTAAGAATTTGCAACGTTTTCATTTACAAATTTGTCTTAGGAAAAAAAGTGATTTCCCATATGTTTTATGTGTTTTACTATGGAAATTTTGGTTTTTTCGTCGTTTCTAATTCCCTTATAAAAGCTTCGTTTTTTAGATTATGGCTTGTATAATCAAGGTTGCTTTGATAGTATACATTGAAAAAAAATACGTATCGGTATATAAATTTGTCTACGCAACCATAGACAAATTTACAATACGATTTGCAATCAAAAGTAGTCATGCCTACATCTTTTTCCATTGCAAATTTTGCATTTACAAAAAAAAGTAAAAATTTCCCTTATTTTGTTTAGGAACATTTTCAATCCTCCAATAAACAAAGCAAGCTGAAATATTTTTCCTATGTGAATACTTTATTGTTTTTATTATGATTTTTTATTGACGTCTAGAAATGTCTAAATTAACAATAGTATATTGTGTAACGTGTAGGAAAAACGATATATTCCCGGACGAGTATGGAAGTTGCTGGGACGAGGCGTCAGCCGAGTTCCAGCAACCATAAGAGTCCGGGAATTATAGTTTTTCCACGAGTTGCACATACGATTTTTTCTCTAATCGGCAGTATATCAGATTATCCATTTTATTCATTATATTCTTTAAAATACGCAAAATTTTCCAATTTATATTTTCAATAGATTTCACTATCAAAGTTACCTTAGAATTATAACAATCGCGTGCGATTATACATTTATCATGTATTTCTTAAAAACAGATGATAATCAGTACTAGAAAGTATTCTCTGCCTAGGCAAGGAATACTTTCCAGTACTGTTTTTAGTAAGTTGCCTAGCAACGATGTAGTGTCGTGGAATACTTCATTTTGCTTACAGATAACAAACCAGAAAACTGACGTATTTTATCCGATTTGAGAAAAAATTATTTGGTAATACAAATACAAAATTTTTCTAACACAGTGACATGAAACAAAAAATTTCCCTTTGCGAATATTCGCAAAGCATCCAAGTGGAAACCATAGGTTACTAAAAAAATATTGTGTTAAATTGATAATGAAATATTACGAAATGGGGAAGGAAAATTCGCACGCACCAACACATCACATTTATATTATTATAATAATATGGAGGCTGGAAAAAGTGACAATTTTCATTAGCGAAGGGTAGTGAATTCCGTGCACTCAGAGATTACATTTCCGAGTACCTCGTGCAATTTCGAATTCGATAATGGACCGCTTTCCGTGCGAATTGTTTTTTAGGCCAAGGGGATAAAAACTTAAGGAAAGATCTTATTTTTTTTTTTAAAGGGTATATGGGGGGGGGGGTAATATTTCTACTTTTTATGTAGTAGATATATTATATTGTGAGTAGATGGCTTCTTTATTTCACTGGCTCACCAAGTCGCTAATATTGGAATGTTACTAAAAGTAATATATTTGTCTATAAAATCATATTGTTAAAAAAACTTTTTGTTGTTTTCCTAATTAAAAATAAGAAAGCAAAGAAAAACTTTGAAAATTCCAGTTTTTAAACACGTAATCTTTAAAGTAAAAAGAAAAAAAATATTTAATGATAATAGAATTAATATTCTTCAAAATTTATTCATAAAACAAAATCAAAACAATCTAATTTTAAAATGTGCATTAAAAATAAAGCATAAAAGTGGTTATGTGTTTCGTACATAAACCGTAACGAAGTATATGTAGAGAAAATAATTTTGAACTTTTAACCTCTTCATTCTTGTTGAAGAAACTTACATAGAACTTTTTTATTTATATACATAATGTAGTACGATTTTTTGTTCTGAACTAAAAATAAAATAAAGTAAAAAAAAACGAAATGAAAATAGAAAAGTAACAAAAGCAAAAAATTAACAATTTTCTTTTAAAAGAATGTCACGTTCTCATATTACAAAAGCAAGAAAGTTAAAAAGAAATAAAATTGTTTTCTTCACTTGCGAAACCTTAATTTTCTTTTGTTTTTGCTTCCGTCATGCTGATGCTGATGTTTTACTCTAAGAAAACGGTAAAATTAGGATTATTACGTTTTCGGAGAAATTTTATTTCTGAATCTCGAGCTCGACGTCCAAACTTTAAATACATATGACATACATCAATATTTTGGTTTTCCAGATTTTATTTTGATACAGAAAAATATTAAATCTTAAAATATCTTTTCTCAACTTATTTGTGGCCAACCAAAGTCTGTTATAAAATACAAATAGAAAATTTATAAAATTATCAAAGAAAATAAGGTAAAAACTACAATATATAACCAAATTTAAGAATTCTTTTATATTGTGTCATTGAATTGGAATGAATTAGTTTCAATTGATTAGTTTATATTTATTTTGAAATTTTCTTAATTTAACAGTTTTTAGGTACAAGGTGTTTAAAGTTTACAGTATATCGCCTCGATACACATAATGTTAATATTGGGTTGGGGGAAAAAGTTCGTAATTTAATTTAAAAATAAAATTTCAAGCGTTTACATTTACAAGCGTGTTTTGATGATCTCATTTGAAAGCAAATTCACTTCGTTACGCGAGTTCTGCAAAGATCGAAATAAATGGTAGTATGTCGGTGCAAAATGTTTCAATTTTTCACGGTTATATGTGGCACACATGGCAGTTGTCAGCCGTAGAGGTTGGAGTCGCAATTTTTAATGACGGGCGCAAGCAGTTTTCGAATCACACAAACACAGCATCACTTTCCTTCGCGTCAATCCTTGTGGAGCTTCACTTTCATTCGGCCACGATTTTTTTCCTTATAACATTGTCATACCTGACTCATTTTTATCACCGTAATGAATCGTTTCAAAAATTATTCGGTTTCCTTCCATTTTAGAACCAAGTCGCAAATGGAAATTCAATCCATTCAATTTTTCATTGGTAAATCATGGGGCAACCAAACATTGATTTTTTTTGTTTCCAGTCAAACTGGTAAAACTTTTTTATGGTCGATTTTAAGTTCATGGGCGATATTATAACTGCCGGTCTTGCTCGATTGCTTACCTATAGGCCTCAGCGAGATGCATCATTGGCATTAAAATTTCCATATTGAAAACGTTTCAACCACGTTTAATACAGCATAAGGTCCATTTTCTCTTTTTTGTAACATTTATTTCATTCTTTTTCGTTGGTGTAACATAACATTTGGCAACATATTTGATTAATAATACCAGAAGAAATTTTTCCCGCAACCCATCGTCATATTTAGTAAATTTCAGTTTAAAAAAATGCGAGTTTTTGTCGCAAAAATAAACAAAACCTAGCAAAAAAACCGAAAGAAAAATTGTTTGATAAAAAAGAATTCGAACGAAAATTTGTTTGGTAAAATTAACCTACATAATAGTCCTATTTATCAACTTTCGAATTGTAATTTGCTACTTAGATTTTCGAGTATTTGGTGGTATTTGGCTCATTTATCTTACTTTTTGAATTGTTAATGTTAAATTCTTTCGAATTCCAAAAAAAAAATCGATTTTTTATTTGCCAAAAAATATGAAAAAAAAATTGATCCGTTTGGAATTGATAATTTGGAAAATCAAAACTAATTAACTTTAATTATGGACAATATTTTTTTTATAGCCGGCACCGTTATAACGGCGATATTTGAAGAGGGGACGAGTTATTTTAATTTAAAAATGTTTGAATTCACTAGCGATAAATGTACTAAAACAAAAAAATTTATTGCCACGCGTACAAAAATAAAAACAAAAAAACGAGACAAAAAGATGATTCGGTTTTTTGCCCTTTTTTCTTTAGTCGTGTTGTAGAAGCTTAAAAATAAACATGTAATAATAATTATATATTCTTTAAGAACAAAACGAATAAACAGTTACTTTAATAAATAAAAATTAAAACAAACGAAAAATTATTTTATTGTAAAACGTACTTTTATTAAAAATAAAAGAAAAACGAAATTGTGTTAATTTAAAGCAACATTTAATTATACACGAATGAACAGCAACGCTACATAAAAATACAAAGCGGAATTTTTCTACACGAACGAAACAGCAACGCATAACAAAAAATATTAAATAACAATGAGGATGGTAATTATGAAAATTTTCTAAAATTTATAAAGAAAATATTCAAATCATAAATATCATACAATTATTATTTTAGAGAGACCAACAGTTCCCGAACACGCCGTTGGCAGTTCAGAACCGCAATCAAAACGAGCGCAACCAAAACAACCAAGGCGAGCCCAAGCGAATCAATTAAAACGAGCCGAACAAGACATTAATGAGAAAGATGACGGAACAGTAGGCGAACAGCGCACAATAAAATGGACCGATGGGCAAACAAGATATTTATTAAATTTATATACAAATTATTTTCCAGAAGTTGGCCCATTGAAAAAATTCCGCTTGCGAAAATTGATGTGGCAATACATTGCAGATCAACTTACAGAAAAATATAAATACACATTTATTGCAACCCAAGTAGGAACCCGCTATAAATGTGTGATGAAGCGATCTAAAAAGGCGGTCGATAACAACGGTACAAGTGGCAGGGGTTATGTCGAAACTGAATTCGATTCTGAGACCGAATTAATTATCGCAATGGATGACTCCCTGTCACTGGAATATTTATTGTCTGCCGGTTTGGAAGGGGGGGGGGGGGGGGGGGGGGGGAAGTCAATTATAATTAAATCGAACCGACGACCATCCACCACTCCAATCATAAATGAAATATCACCATACTTACTTCCTCATCTGAATATTTATTAACCACATCTTTCACGAAATTGGACACCCGCTGTTTGGAATGGGAAGTGGAAGATTGATTGACGATGTGACAAACTTCTTCATCATCCGTAAACATGGAATTCATCAAAGAGTTACTTGATATAGCAAATGAAGATAATGATGATCAAGATTACGATGACGATGATGAAGAAGAAGATAATAAAAACTCCATTATAGGATCGTTCAATATTTCATTCATTATCACTTATTATACACAATACAAATTATATACACAACACAAATTAAATTAATTAATATTTATTTTATATACACAATAAATACACGTTAAATATTTTAATAATAAGTAATGCTTTTATGAAAAACTCGCATCAATATAAGACCACAAACGTTTTATGAAAATTGCATCGTTTTGTTTGTTTATATTAATTTTGACGTCTACATTTCTATGTATTTGTGAAATTTTGATGAAATCTACCAAAAAATCCGAATCAAAAAAAAAAAATCAATTTATTTCTTTCGAAAGAATATGTAGCGGTTCACCCAATTCACGCTACACATTTCAAAAACAATATGTTGGATAGCGTCGCACATTCCAACATGATTACGCATTGGGTGTCTCACGCCGTTTATCGCTGAACGCACTCCACACGAGAAACCAAAATACACGAGACACGACGTGATGACGAAATACAAAACAAAATAAATTTAAAATCAAATCGAATTAAAAAAAGTAGGAAACCCATTACAGGATGTAATCGCATTACCGGCATCTCAACAATTCCATCTATATAATATGTATCTACATATACCATTAAGGCCGGTACACATTGAGAAGGAGCGTCGAGAACGATTTTTCGATTAAAATAATAAAAAGGAATTGTTTTTAATTAACGATACCCATGACATCGTGCATTTACTAACAACAGAATTTAAAATTTTAACAGTTTAAAAACAAAATTTCAATTTATCGTTGATAATTTTTAATTTAAGACGATAAATTGAAATTTTTTATTTTTTAGCAAATACATTATATGTACACGATATTTTAGCTATCGTAATTAAAAACAAACGCTTTTATACAAGCCGTAGTATTTGCGGTATAAACACAACATAAAACTTACTACATATTTTTGTAAGTATTATTGCCGTAACTCCGTATAATCTTTACATATTTCAATTTTAACACTAGAAGCACCAACCCGTCAAAATGACGAATTGTACATTTATTGAATTCAATTTTTTAAATTATTATGTTAATATGTTTTTGGAAGTTTATGATGAATTTTAACATAATTACTTTGTTGTCATATTAAAAGTCATTACACAGATTCCCACAAAAATATTAACATAATAATTAAAAAAATTGAATTTAATAAATGTATAACCGGTCATTTAACCGGTCGGTAGTTCTAGTGTTAAACTGTAGTTTGTATCAAAAACAGTACAAAATATAACTAACCCTTACAGAAAAATAGTTTATATATGTACATTGCATACTTACTATTTTATATACACTACTTTATATACATACATACATTCAAACAAAATCATTTTCATTCATTGAAAGGAAAAAAAAATTTTGAACATGTGTTCGTTCTATCAAAACCAACAAATTTGACGAATTTAATAAATGTATTCCTGATCATACATACATTCAAACAAAATCATTTAATTATCAATGAAAGTTCACACTAACTGTTCAAACATTGTTTGTGTGATCATTACAACATACTGTGTATGTGTAGTAGTTTTATATACCTTACTTACTAGTTTATATGTATACACTAATTTATATACATCCAAACAAAATCATTTTAATTCATTGAAAGGAAAAAAAAATTTTGAACATGTATAAACATTTTTGTTCGTTTTTGGTTCTATATGAACTTTCATTGTTTTTTGTTTGTTTTTTACGTGAATGTATTGTAAAGGAAATCTTTAAGCGTCTATAACTTTGGAGCCCGACCACCTAAAGAGCTTAGCCATACCATTTTGTTCTTATCTCATCAAGGTCTATAAGTCTGTCTTTGTTTCATGAAAATCGGATAAGTACTTTTCGACTTAATACTTGTTAACAGACATCAATAGCCAGGATATAAGGCATCTCTCTCGCTCTAGCGCTTCGCTTGAGTTGAGATGCCTAAAATTCAGTCTCGTCTCAATCTCTATAGCGACAACACGTCGCTTGTTGTGTTGGCTGCCAACCACACCTAAAATACACATTAACAAACGGCACAAAATGGTGGTGACAACATAAATAAAATTATAAATAAATTAATTTTGTAACAATAAAATAAATATTAAAAAAAACAAATTTAATAAATAAATTATAAATTTAATTGTATAAGTGTGGTGCATATGTTTTTTTATAAACCTCCATAAGTGGTGACCACCGACAGCCGTGTTTACGGCATTTTGCACGAGCACGCCGAAAAATAACGGAACAACAATTTTTTTTCCCGTTTACAATTTTGGATACATGAATATTTTTTTATTCATTTTGATCCACGTGTGTATTTAGGGACCACATCAACCAAGTGCATGTTCAAGTGAAGTCAAGTAAACAACACACACATCATACATACAAATGGAGTCAGACAATAGCATTACCATCATCGCCTGTCATTGCCATCGTCATACTACAATACCGTATGAAAATTAATAAAGAACGTAGAAACAACAACGGTATCAGCAGCATCCATTTATCATCACTAACATTACGACAAACACCAACACACACACACACACACACACACACACACACACACACACACACACACACACACACACACACACACACACACACACACACACACACACACACACACACACACACACACACACACACACACACACACACACACACACACACACACACACACACACACACACACACACACACACACAAATGGAGTTACCCGACGAGAAGCACGAGGCTCACACACCATCACGCATACAATGCCTTACCCATCGGACACAAACATGGTTGCAAGCGGTACATGCGTACGGAAACCGCACCGTCACATATACGGTATCACGCACAACAACTTGCGCAACGTGGCATACGGACATTACATGCGACGGACCTAATCACCGGTGTCATCATCATCATCAGCAATAAAACCAAAATCATCACCGTCATCGCAATCATTACCACTATATCGCCGTCATCGCACCAGCTGGGAACGAAAACAACATCCGCATCATAACCTAAAACAACATATCTCCGTACAGTGCCGCACAACAACACCCATATGCTCTGCTGATTAACCATATTATCACCGTCATCGGAGACAACGTTGATATCATCACCGCCATTACTATCAACAGGGACACCATCAGCACCATCAACAACACCTTCACCTTATTATTTTTATTTTTTTAATAATGTAAATTTTTTTACCACCATTTTGTTCCGGGTCAATTTATTGTTTTTCATATTCCGTTCAATTATTTTAATTCTTTTAGATTCAATAAAATTTTACTTTGTTTTATTCAAATGGCTCGCTCCAATGGTCGTATAGCAAAACGACCACCCAGCCATTCCCCACCGCACTCCCCACCGACTTTTATACGGCCACAGTTAAGACTCACTTCGACTGTCGCCGTATCACTTGCCATGTCACAGGGACACAGCCGAGACTAACTTCGGTTGTCCACCCACACAAGTCGAGACTAACTTCGACTTTCCCCGGCCACAGTCGCCCGAGACTGGCCTCAAAGCGGCCATTGCCAACACCTTCATTGGCTGGCCCCAAAGCATAAAACGACGTCAGATTGCAGAATTACGTTCTGGTCTCGACGTCACGGCTTTGCATCCCGGCATGGACACACTGGTCGGTGTATCAGCCATTACCCCCACCACACCCCCTAGACGGACGCGACACAACGGAAACTGACCTCTGGGGGTCTATTATGAAATTTTCGACATCGCAAATTTTCGACGTTGTCGAACAGTTCGACACCGTCGAAAACAGCTATTATGAATTATTCGACAACGTCGAAAGTACCCTCAACGAAATGAATATTTAAAATTTAAATATAAAATTAACACAAAAAATAAATAAAAATGTTGACTAACATTTTATTAATTAATTTTTTTTTATTCAAACGTTTTTTAATTTATTTAATTCGATTTAATATACATTTGCGACACCTCAATAGCAGTCGTATAATTTTCGTCTTTATCGAAAATAATACGCGTCGCATATTTCATAATAGGCGAATTTGCGATCTTGTCGAAAAAAATGCGCGTCGAAAATTCTCATAATAGCTCATTTTCGACGTTGTCGAAAAATAAGCGCGCGTCGAAAATTTCATAATAGCCCCCTAGATTACGTAGATTTCAGAATATCCTTCTGGTCTACGCATGTTGTGAGGCCAGGCAGTGACCAAGAACAAAAACTTAAGCAAGAAAACCGCCATACATAAAAATGGCAAGCTGAGGTTTTTGTTTACGGTCGACACACACGCGAGCATAATTCACACACTCATGCGAGCATCACGCACACTTGCACACACACGGAAGCATCATACACACACTCGCACATCACACAACCACTTGCACACGCACACTCGCATACACGCACGAGCACAGACGCACACTCGCATACGCGCACGAGCATAGAAGTACACGCACACTCGATACACGCACACAAGTACACACGAGCATATACGCGCCCTAGCCTACACACAGACAACAGCACAGTTACAGAAGGGGGAAATTTACTCGTGGGGGAGTACTGTAGCGGTTCACCCAATTCACGCTACACATTTCAAAAACAATATGTTGGATAGCGTCGCACATTCCAACATGATTACGCATTGGGTGTCTCACACTCTCACGCCGTTTATCGCTGAACGCACTCCACACGAGAAACCAAAATACACGAGACACGACGTGATGACAAAATACAAAACAAAAAAAAAACAAAATAAATTTAAAATCAAATCGAATTAAAAAATTCAGTCTCGTCTCGGATTTTGCGTCGCACGCACGTACACTTTTCGCGCGGTACCAAATTGCAATTTGAATTGGTACAAATTGGTGATGGAAAATAATCTAAAATCAAAATGTATAAATTAATAAATATTACAAACACAATAAAATCAATTAAATAAAAACAACAATTTAATAAATAAAATACAAATAAATAAATTTCATTTAAAATCAATTGTGCATTCATTTTATTGGATTAATAAATATCCACAAATATGTAATGTCAAATTATCAATCCAGATCAATTTTTCAGATCAAGTTTTTGATTCGGATTGATTTTTTTTCCCAAAAAAACTCGACATAAGAAGTTCATCGATTTGAATCATCACTTGTAATGGATTTACTAAATTAAGATCTAACACATTCGAGTACCTATTAATTGTTAAATTCTTATGAAAGGATAAGCGGATGATCACACGAATATAAAACGAGCGCAATTCAATTTTAAATTTTCTTCAATTCGAAATTACTGAAGTTCTGAACAAACTGGATCTATTCCGATCAATAATTTTGAAATATAGTTCGATTGAGACATTACAATGACATTTTAGCTACTACAATACATCTTTATAGATTATTTCATTTCAAAGCCGTGATAGCAGGCCTGGTAATCCTAAGATAAGTTAAAATCTGGTACTATTTAAGGTTGTTTCGAGCAAACGTTTTCCTAATTTGCTAGTATTAAAGATGCTTATAAGAATAAATTATAAGTAACTTGTAACAAATGGAGTAAGAAGAACTTCGTCAATCACTTGGGATTTTGACCCAAAAGCACCAACATTAATAATACCATGAGTATGTACTGTTCGTCGGAAATAGCAAGTAATATTATATTGAAGATCTGTTTATTACATGCTACTCGTATGTGCGTCGAAGCAATACTTAAAATGTGGTTTAAAAATATATTGATACAGAAGTTTAAGCCAGAAATCTCATTGAATTTATTTGTTTAAATACAATTGCAGATACATTACAATCGTGGATTACCAGCCAGAAATCTTTTTGAATTTATTTATTAAAATAAAAATCTCAGCCCTGAGGGTCGCGCAAAAATATCGTTTGGCACAAATATTCATGAAATCTTACTAAACACCAAGCCATAGCCAGATCTGCGTATCTATCTCAACGATTACCTGTCAATGGCCGTCAAACTCCAGCTAGCAGCTACACATTTTTTTGATATAGGAAAATTTGTTAAAATAAAAATCTCAGCCCCTAATGCTGTGTTTATGACATAGGAACATAGGAAGATAGGGAGTGTGACACGACCAACCAAATTATTTAAAATGTCACCAGCCCCGCCTACTAGCCTACTTTGATCAAAAGTAAGAAATATTTCAACTAGAGCATGGAACTAATAGGCGGGGCTTGTGATATTTTAAATAATTTGGTTGGTCGTGTCAATCTTCCTATCTTCCTATGTTCGTATGTTCCTATGTCATAAACTCAGCAAGAGGGTCGCGCAAAAATATCGTTTGGCACAATATTCATGAAATTTTACTAAATACCAAGGCATAATAATCAGATCTGCGTACCTATCTCTACGATTACCTGTCAATGGCCATCAAACTCTAGCTAGGTACACATTCTTTTGATATAGGGAAATTTGTTAAAAAGCGTAAAAATATCGTTTCACACAAATATTCATGAAATCCTACTGAACACCTTAACATAGTCAGATCTGCGTACCTCTTTCTACGAATACTTGTTACTGGCCATCAAACTTCACCTACACTTTTTAGTGTATATACCAGTGTTCGCAAATAGTTGATTATTGGCGTGCCAATAAAATTATCTTTAAATGATTGATTTTTTTTGCGTGCCAGCTAATTCCGTAAAATAATTTTTTAATTTGCAATATTAAGGATCAGTCAGAGTCGAGCCATAATACGCCAGATTTTTATGATTATCTTTCAACATAAATTTTTACAGGAAGCTACGATTAAAATAACTTAATATATACATTTTATTATCTCTGAGTTGGGGTCCTCGGAGTTAACCTCAAACAATATTCCTCTGTAAAAATAGAAACTCATAACCATTTGTCGAAGGAAAATCTGTTAGTTTCTGCAACATCTGTTGTCAGCTGACACGCTAAATTCTGTTTTATGATAATTGACATCGTAAAATAAATGGCTAGGTAAGTTGCAGTAGATGAAGTATAAAGATTCTGAATTTTTGGTCTTCATACGAACTTAAAGCTCCAAATAGCCCCGAACCGGATGCGGTTCAATGCATCAATTTTGTTGGATAACTTGTGTGTCGATTCACAAGCCTGTGTATTATCATCGTTATACCGCCAGTAGTTGTAAGCAATCACTGTTATTAACCGGATGCGGTCCAACGCATCAATTTATTTGGATTAATTTGAATCATCTACCAACGGTGCTTTTCAAACAGTGCGCAAGAAAATCACCAACTATAGTATTCACAACCAGTCGCAGCCAGGAAATCATTAACCAACGGTGATTTAAATAATCAACAAACCGGTACTAAGTCAGGTAATCTGTTTTTTGTTTCATATCCCATTTTAGTCAATAAGTTAATTTTATTTGATTGCGTCATAATTTATTTATTCCGTTCAATTCCCTACCAGGCACCTACCTGTTGACTAACCCAACTTTAAACAAATTAAGTATCCCATAACCAAGTTATAATATTGTTTAATAATTGTTATAAATAATTTGTTTTGAAGTGCGGTTTGTTTTGCCTTACAATTTGTGAAGGTATAAATCGCCCATTATTTATATATTTGCTGTCAAGCCTTGATCAGGAAGTACCGGGTGTGATACAGCGCATCCTCGTTATTTTGCGTGGAATGTATAATCACTCCTAGATTATACATTTTTTGGTAGGATAATCGCATTTCTCTGCATCATAAAAATCTCCATAAATTTAAATATTTTATTTAAGAAATTAAATTCCAGTCAAACGAAAAAAAAGTACATCGACAAATATATGTTTTCCATTTGGTGCTGCAGGAGGAAAAAATTGTTTGGATTGATGTATGGAAAACCAAAATTGCCAAATCTAGTTTTTGATTTATGCTATCGACCATAATATCATTGGTACGAGTAGTGTTCCAAAATACATTATACCGGCGGGCCATGTTTCAATATAAAATATTGTTCCCAGCTCAACCTTAAGGCCGAAAAAATTCTTCAGGCCATTAAATAATAGGTTTTTTTATTAGGAACTACATATTTATAATAGCTACAACATATTATATCAGATATCAAATTTCACTAAAATCCGTCAACAAATATGCTAGTCCTATTTGATGCTGGAGACTGCGAAGAAAGTCTGAATTGGGCTCAGTATGTAAAAATAAATTTGGCAAATATAATTCTTCAATTGATATGATTGGAAGTGTTCCGCAATATTTCGTGAATTTCAGCAAAGGTTTAAATAAGGAATCCGACCCCAGATGATGTGGCCGGAGGAATTATTGATAACGAATTCTTAAAGATTCTTAATCAATTCTATTTTCAAATCTCTGAAGTACATTTTTATTAAAATCAATCCGCAGAAGTGCTACCTAATTCTATTTTGAGCTGGAGACGTAGTAAACTGCTTCGATTGGTTGTTCATATAAAAAAAAACATTTGGTGAAACAATTTTCTGATTTAAGCTATCAACCATAATAACATTAATGTGTTCCGCAACATTCCTTGGATTTGGCTTTTATTTTATATAAAAAATCAGACCCAAATAAATTCTTCAGAACGTGCGTGTTCCATGTGGTACTGGAACTGTAGAAAAGGCCTGGATTGGATATGTATTGAAAAAACAAATTTCTCTTTGCCAAATTTAATTTTTTGATTTATGGTTTTGTATGTATGCGCCAAAATATTAGCAGTGTCCCGGAATATTTGTTGAATTTGATCATGTTTTATTTTAAAAAATTCCATCCCTGCTCCAATCGGAACTTCGCCGATTATGCACTAATTCGAAACTGACTTAACTAACATATTTGATGGTAAATGAATTAGTTGCGGCATATTCAAATGATGGATCAAGGTGGCGTTTCTTGAAACTTTTCTAAAAGAAGTTTCACTACAAATCTGTTTTTTAACCAGTGGATCGTCGTCAGTTATTAAAGATAACGAGCGCATTAAACGCCCTAGCACACCAACCACCGATGACATCGTCGAAAAGTCAGCAAAATGGTTATTGACAATTGCCGAATCACTACCATATCATTTGGATCGTGCCACACACTTTTTTTCAAATGTTTTGGGCATGAATCGTGTGGTAGCCTAATTGGCTTCGGTATTGTTGAATTTCGACCAAAAGCAATACCGGATGGACATTGCTCAGAATTCGCTGAATGAAGTGAAACACGATCCAGAACTTCTCGAACGGGTCTTCACTGGTGATAAAACAGGAGTGTACGAATATGACTAAACAACTAAGAAACTAAGGCCTAATTGTTCTAATAGAAGCTTTGTAACCGCATGGCTTAGATTCTGACCGCACATGTGGGCGCACACTATTTCTGATAGCTACTTGTCGGCCTGGGAGGTTCCGTTTTACCCACTAGTTGCGTCAGCCGTGTTACCAAAAAAAACTTTAGTGTGCTAAGGTTAACTGTTTCACATACACTATACCTAAAAACAAAAACGAAGGGAAAACAACACGATCATACGCACGCCAATGTATCCACCACCCCACAATTAAATAGAAGTTACCACATGATCACTTATTAATTAACCAAAAAAAATAGTAATCTTCATAATTTCATAACGATTTAGAAAAAATAAAAAAAAAGAACGAGCCCAAATAGAAAAGGTAATTTGAACCAAATCGACCCTATCCCTGTAACGATTCCCCTAAATGCGCACTTTTTTATTTCCAATTTAAAATATTTCATTAATTGCTTTAGACCTACCGCAAATAGGTATAAACAATTTTTTTTCAGCCTTACCTGCACTTCACTTCATTACAACTACAAAAATTGATTATCTCTTGCGGAAAGTGTACTATTTGGTGTTGGTGACGTGGTTGGGAATAAAAAAAATAAAAAAAATATGCAAATCACGAAAAAACCAGAAAATGCGCGGGAAAGGGGAATTAGACAATTAAGAAATTAAAGAAGAAAAATAAATTATTATAAAATTTAGCGACATGCAATACCTTACACTTTACTTCTGTTTTTTTCCTTTTTGTTGTAATTCCTTGTCCATGTACTGTCTCCGCTTTGACTGCCCAAATACACTGCGTGTGTAACCCCTGAATGCTGCGCCTACGATTCAGTTTCTTTGAAGGTATCGTATTCGCACCTTTTTTGATTCTTGAATGGTTTTTGTGTTTTTTTTTTATTTTTCCATTTTTTTTTTATTATTTATCACAATCAGTTATTATGTTTCGGCATGAATTTTGGCCTTTATTGTCTAATTTTTTTGGTTTTTGCTTTAACCAAGTAACGGATAGGTTAACCACGTTACACGCCAATATTCATCGATATTCACACTTCTATGCCACTATTTTTCACTGGTTAACGAAAGAATTGTCAACATTATTGTATTCTACATAATGAATAGTTTATCAACGTTATCAACACTCAATCTAACCGCACGATTGCTTCAATTTATGGAACAGCTTTTCCCACCGATTAAAACGCAAAATGCATGGCGGTTAATATATTTTGAAATGTTTACTTCTACCAATAAAATTCACCATGTACATCACTGAGATAAATAAAAGAAAACAAACACAGTAGATGATGTTTAAAGTTTAAAATATTAACAATTTTTTATTATACATATTTATTAACACAGATCGTATTTTTTTTGTTTCCAAATTGTACACTTATTTTTATCTAATTTACACATACCATATACAGTAAGAATTTTTTTAATTCCATGCATAGCTATGGTTTATGGTTCGATTTTATAAATTTAATATTTTTATTTATTTAGAAAAAAACTAATCGACCCATTTTCATTTCACTATTCTAGTTTATATACATATATTTATAATATTTACAATAACTTTAGAGTTTTAACAATTTTTATTTATATTTTTATTTATTTATTTTATAACAATGTCATTTTAACAAAAATTTTATGTTGTCTTTTTTTACCATTATCTCAAATGTGATAACTCAACTCTATTAATGACCAAATTTTTCTTCTTCTCCCGAATTTTATAGCCCATAATTTCTTCCTTTTTTTTTTTTAATTCTTTTTTGTCCAATTCCCCTTTCCCGCGCATTTTCTGTTTTTTTTTTTCGTGATTTGCATATTTTCTGTTTTCTTTTATTCCCAACCACGCCACCAACACCAAATAGTACACTTTCGGCTAGAGATAATCAATTTTTGTAGTTGCAATGAAGTGAAGTGTAGGTAAGGCTGAAAAAAATTGTTTATACCTATTTGCGGTAGGTCTAAAGCAATTAATGAAATATTTTAAATTGGAAATAAAAAACCTCGCATTTAGGGGAATCGTTACAGCTTCCTCCAAAAACGACACCATTATGATGTCCCAGCCTGCGTATTTGCCGGCCATGGCATGCGAATTATTCCTGTTCCAAAAACTAAATTGCTGAGAACCTTTTCGACAGCCAACAATAAACTAAGTATCCAGCTAGAATGTCATGAAATGGCAGGGACAAGTGAACCAATACAAACAAAAAAAAAACTTGTAACAACTATGTAGACATGCAGCCCCCGAAGTTCAAAAATCTTTCGATTTTTTGATCCAATCATGTATTTTAATCACCTAGTAGTTTTCTTTCGAGCTTTCCGTATTTCTCGAAAATATTTGATATTCGTAAAGGTAGTTAAAATATGTCCCAATTGATTTCATGGTCTTCCATTTCCCAACATTTCAATATTTGGACTTTAACAAAACTCTAAAAACTTTTTTTCCATTTTTTGTAAGAATAACTTCAAAAAAGGTCGATTTTTGAAAACTCAATTTTTTTTGTGACGTGCCGGACCAATTTCTAAACGTGCCAAGTTTGGCACGCGTGCCACGTATTTGCGATCACTGGTATATACTCTTCTGTTGTCAGGTTTGGATTTTTTTTGTCATTTTTTTTTGTCAGAAACTTCACTTTAGTGGAAAAATAACATAAGATATTTGGGTGCGAGCCAATATCTACATATATGCTATATATGTACATATTAAATATTAACTAATTCTCTATAATCGAACAAGATACACTTGAAGGAACTTATATCACTCCACCCCACACACGAAATAGGAGTACCAACAAGGAATATTACTTTGATTAAATGTATACGGCATACGTTACTACATGTGAAGGTTAAAAATATTCAAAAGAAAACTTAGTAAACAGTTTCCTATTGACGTAATACAAAGATATTTGTAAACATAATTATGTATGTATAAGTGATCGAATGGAAAATTATTTTTAATGCTCTCGTATTTTTTTTTTTTTTTTTTTTTTTGATTAATTTATTTATGCCTATTAAGTATTAGTTGACGTCACCCAATAACTTATCACAAAAACATCATTTTTCGTTAGCATGAAACCATTTTTAATTTACGTCATGTACGTTTGTCGTAATGTTTGTATTATTTCGCACAATCCTTATAAATAAAAAATTAATTAAAAAATAATCCTTCTTTTGGGTAGGTTGTATAGTATACATATACAAAATTACCCCTAAAGCGTATTAAAATGAAATTTTCAGAAAAATTAAAAATCGGAAAAACAACACAGCGACTGATAACAATCATTATTAATTATCTCTTTCAGAGAAATCACTTAAAAAATAACAACTTAATTTATCCAGCTAAAGTTATTTATATTACACCCAGATAGCTGCTTTTTCTGTATATAATGTGTAATGTGTATGTATGTATATTAGATATGTATAAGTATATATTTATGTACTTTCATTCTTTATATAGAGTGGTAGATGGTATGTAGTATACAGCTTTTTTTGTTATCCATTTTTAGTTTGTTGTTGATTACAAAAAAAAAAAAAAATACTAAAAATAGTTTTCTTCTTGCTGGAAAATGTATTTTTATTTTTACAAACTTTTTTTTTTGTGTATTGCTGCTGCCTTAAAAGTTATGTATTTTCATACCACACAAAATTAATGAAATAGCACGAGTAGAAAAGTTGAAAACGTTTTTCTGGAAATTTTTTTTATTTCTGTTATTTTTATGTATCACATTTTCGTGATGATGAATGAAAATTTCAGTTGAATTTGTTTTTATACGTTTTTTATATAAAACACGTAAATTTTTTTGTTGTAATTTTTCCTTGTTGGTGTTTTATACCGGGAATTAGGAGGATTATAAAAAATAAAACAAAATAACAAAAACAAATTTATGTACATACTCGTAAGAGTAAACTTTGGTTAGGTTTAGTTTTTTTTTATTGTTTGACTCAAGCTGTGATACATTGAAGGTATCATGATTTTTTTTTGTGGATGGATACCGGATACTAGGAAGGCAGAAAATTCAGTCTATAATATAAGTTAAATGCGTAATCCGTACCGTACGTGGAAATTTAATATAATCAGTACCCATCTGTTTCGGGTGAATTTCTCATGGGAAAAGATAAAAAACTAACAAAAAATGTTTTTATAAAAATAAAAGTTTTTGGTACAATTGGTAATAAATGAATTTGCTTCAATCGAGTTAAACTTGGAAGATTATCAAATTCATGCTGGAAAAATATGATCACTTCTAAACGTAAACATACCTAATAGCTAAATAGCTACAAATATTTAGTTTAGAAACTTTTTTGGCGCACAATCCGTCTAATCCTACAGATGTAATCGATTTTAGGTTATTGGAGTTATTTCGGATCTATAGAAAGACTTTTTTAAATATTTGATAGACCAAATAAAGCCCAAATATACCCGCAGTGCGCAAAATAAAAATTGCTTGTAAAACGAGATGTCTTAAATGTTTATGCGTTGTACAATCTCAGGTAACGAAATAGTTTATACATAATAATATATTTGTATTTAATGCAATTACGATTTATTAATTCTTCAGAGTTTGCGCGCATTATCCTGTCTCAACATATGCTGCTGCAATATGATAGGTACCAAAAGATCGAGAAAAAAAGAAAGCAGCAAAAACGGAGAACGGAAGGAATACTTGTTTGGTTGGCGATTAGGGATATCCTCTAGCATGGTTAATTATATTATACATATATATTTTTTATCGTCAGATCACTGATAAGTATGTGTACATAAATAGGTAGATAAATTCATATATACATACATACATATGTATACATTTATTTTTTGTTTTCATGAAATTTCACAATTTTTTTTTTACTGTAGCATTTTTCAAGGTGAAGTAACTGCGATAAAAGAAGTCGTGGACTGGTTGATGTATAATGTAAAGCGCTTCAATCACACCTTCTTACGTCGAAAGTGGTCCAGAACTGTCTCTGATCTCTTAAAGAGATGACATCCATATCATATGTGTACCAGGACATTTGATTAGTACAGGGACATAAAAGCCGATGAACTGGCTCGCCGTGGTAACCGCAATGGACCATATTTCAAAAAGTGGAAGGATATTGAAATGCCTCTTGCGTTATGCAAACCATACCAATAGCACCTCATGCGTAATAACTCGGCAGGTCTGGCTAAAGTTGAACTTGGCGAGATTGAAACAGCTGATCTCACTTGAGCGGAGTCAGATTAGTTTGGTTGTTGGAGTGATTGCGAGGACGAAGAGACGGAAGAGACAGTACTTCATCTTCTTTGCAACTGTCCTCGTCTGGCACGAAACAGACTAAAGTTTCTAGGGGCATCCCTCTTCAATGACGAGTATCCAGTGTTTCATTAACAGCTCAAAATGGTTTCAATGAGTTGGAGAATAAACAATAAATAGTGGTATTTGTAAAGACTATTTTGTGTCTATGCCAGGTCCTAGTGAACCGCCACCTAAACCTAACCTATCCTAGTAAGGGCGGGGAGTTTAATAGTTGGATGCGGTAATTTTAAATTTGTATACATACTTGTTTTATTCGGTCTTTTCTTTTTTTCCGTAGTGTCACTTAGTGTGTATCTTCGGATTGTTTCTGGCAATGTCGTTATGTGAGTTCACAAGAGGTTGACACCCGCTTCGGTAATGGTAACCTTCCTGATGCGATTAGATTGCGATCCGACGTGGCTGTTGAACTCCTCATCTCAGAATTAAGACGTAGCGATTCATCCATTACCCCGAGGTAGCGTTAGATAATGTGGTTGAGTCTTATCACTCCTCGTCCTGAGTTGAGTTCGTTTCGAAATTTATTTCCTTTAGCCTCCTTCCTTCTGCGTACCCCTGTATTTAATTAAACAGTGCTTCTACTAAAATTTTGTGGCCGGCTACCATCGGACTTGTCCAATTGAATCGCGCGCGTAAACCGAATCGGGAAATTTTTTTTTCTTGGTTGGTACAACCTTCTTTGACATTCGTGTGAGTCACGACGCGAAGTTTGTCTGGCGATTTTTACTATGAAAAAAAAATTTAACAACGAGTTTGCTTGAAATTTTGTGTTTCTGGTACTGATTGTGACTGAATTTTTGGCAAAACACGAAAAAAAAGTCATCGCTCAGCCACCGTACGCCAGATTTGGATCCCTTGTGACTTTTTCCTGTTTCCAAAATTCAAATATTTGCTCCGGGGAATGCGCCATTTGAGGCGATGGAGGTCATAAAAAGAAATTCGCTGAAGGAACTATGCTTGGAAATCTCAAATTAAGTTTTTTGCATCTTTTAAATAATAAGACTGCAATTGCTAACCATTAAATATACATGCAAATATTTTCCTTAATCTCATTTATCTGAAATTAAATTATAGTATCAAGTTTTACTCTTAAATGTATTTACTTACCTATATTTATCCAAAAAAAATTATTATTTAAAATAAATGTCAAATTTATCAAAAACAAAACAAATCGCATAACCATTATACCAATAAACAAGAATGTTTTCACCACGTGAATAGTTTAGCTATCGTAATGTAGATGACAGTACTAATAAAAAACATCGCTATGTAGTATTGTTAGTGCTGGCTTAAAGGTGGGTTATCGACAAAATGTTATAAAAGTATGATTAAGCATAAATCGAAAATTTTCATTATATTTGTGAAGATCGTAAGATTAAGTGCCTAAAAATATATTATAAAGCCAAGGATTAATATTACAAGTATAAAAATTGTTGAGTTGTATTTAAATAAAATTATAAAATAGTCAAATTAAATTTTACATTTATTTAAAACAAAGTTCAATTAAAATAGTTTTGTTTTATTCATATTTGAACGAACAAACTAAAGGCCATCCCGGCCGAGGCCTATAAGATGTGTATGGAAAAATGGATGAATCGTTGGCATGCTTGTATTGGCTCAAAAGGAGACTATTGTGAAGGCGATGATAGAGATGTGTTTACATAAAAATTTTATTCTTTTTACCAGTCCGGGTCAGATTTGATCAGATTTATTTATTTTTTTTTTTTATTTTTTTTTTTTATCTATTTTTTTAATTGGGTGCAGAGCGGACTTATTAACGGTCCTAGCTCCTTGTAACTGTCAGAGCTTCTGCACCCAATGCGCGATCCTGCAAGTAAAGATTAATAGCTACCTTAAATTTATTCATTTTATATTCCTTCGGAAATTTGAAATGTATTAGCGAATTCCACTTTTTTGATGTTCGGTATATAAATTCGCGCTTGATTTCTTCAGTTCGAGGTTTCGGGAGCTTCACCGTAAACCTATGTGCATTGGTTGTTCCTCTTGTTACTCTTGTTGTTGTAACGAATGGTGGTATTTTCTCCGATAGTTCTGCAGAACATTTACCATGTAAGCATCTGTAGAAGACGCAGAGTTCTGCAACATCTCTGCGATGCTGTAAGCTGTCTAGTTCTTGAGTAAGTCTGGGATTCCGTATTATTCTGATAGCGCGGCGTTGAACCCTGTCCAATAAGTGGAGGGTGGTACCAGACGCACCTCCCCAAACTTGACAGCAATACTCTATACATGGTCGGATGAAGGTTTTATATATCTGGAGAACTTGATGCGATTTGAAAAACCTTCTGCATCGATTCAGGAACCCGAGTTTTTTTGAAGCTGATTTAGCCAATGCAACAATGTGTTCATTCCATTTGAGTTTGTTACTTATTTGAACACCAAGCAGTCGAATTGAGTCGCAACCCACAAGGATATGGTTTTTCACCACAAATGGGTAGTCGTTGCGACTTTTTTTACGTGAGAATGTGCATATTTGTGTCTTTTTTTCGTTAAATTGTACTAAGTTGTTGTTACCCCACTCAAATATTGTACTTAAATCGGAATTAAGAGAAGTTACGACTTCTGACCGTTTATTATTTAGATCTGTAATGCTAGGCTCCGCCTCGAATGAAATAGAAGAATGCAATGTGGCATCATCCGCAAAGCTATGGATAGGGTTTACAGTGCTATCCAGCAAATCGTTGATGTATAGCAAAAACAGGGTCGGTGACAAAGGTGACCCCTGAGGGACTCCGGCATTTGGGGAGTGCGTCGATGATGATCTCCCATTAAGCACGACGCTGATTTTTCGGTCATTGAGATAGCTTTTAATCCACCTGGTGGTCATCGAGTCCAGCCCGTATGCCACAAGTTTACAAATAAGATTCTCATGCCACACCTTATCAAAAGCCTTGGATATATCCAAGGCGATCGCAAAGGCCTCTCCGTGGTGTTCTAGGGCGAGATTACATTTGTTCGTGACATACGTCAGGAGATCGGTCGTGGATCGGCTTTCACGAAAGCCGTATTGTCTATCCGAAATTAGTTTGCTAATTTCAAGATATTTAACTATATGTTGATTGACGCATTTCTCAAAGACCTTAGCGACGGCTGACACAATTGATATTGGCCGGTAGCTTGAAGGGTCAGTTTTGTCACAACCCCGTTTCAGCACGGGTTGCACCATTGCATTCTTCCAGGCGTTCGGGTAGTGACCTTGCTTATATGAAAGTAGGAAAATTTTAGATAATATTGGAGCCAAGTCACTGGCAAACTCCTTCAATATTCGAACTGGAATTCCATCAGGTCCGGTGGCCTTGTTTGTATTCATTGACTTCAGATTAGTAAAGACAATTTCCTCCGAGATGACGACGGGGCTCATTTTAGAACCACAATATGGAATTAATGGAGGTCTAATTCCATCTGGGACAACTAATGTCGAGTTCGATTTGAGGACGCTCGCCAATAAGTCAGCTTGTAAATATGGATCCACCACCAAGGCGCCGTCAGCACGTTTCAATGCTGAAACAGATGTTTTAGAAATATTTGCAACCGATGCGACCATGTGATAAAAGTTGCGATCGGAGATTTTCAACTCGGAAGCCACATTGGCTTTCTTGCTGTCGGCTCTTTTTGCTTCTCTACCACAGATTTTTTTGCAGGTGTTCCGTATCGTTTTGTATTCCTCATAAGAAATTTCGTTGCGTTTATATTTTTTGTATGCCGCTTTATTTTGTTTGGCAGCTTTGGCGGCTTCTTTTGAAAATATTTTAAAATTTTGATTGGGATCGGAAAATGATGAGGGTATAAATTTATTCATTCCATGTAAGACCGTGTCAGTAAAACTGGAAACGGCGTCGTCAATGTTGTTGTTATGTAGGCAATGGCGTTCCCAAGGGAAATGTTGAAAAAATGACCGTAAACCATCAAAATCAGCTTTATTAAAATGCCAAAGACGCCTTGGCTGCTGTCTAGATTCTAGTGGTGTTTCGACAGATATTTTTGTGGTTATTAAGTTATGGTCAGAATTTCCAATTCCAGTTTCGACATGGGCCTCCATGGAATGAGGGATTGATGTCAGACAGAGATCCAGAACATGAGCTCCTCTAGAATTTTGGCATTCAAATGTGGACTCACTAACAATCTGTGTGAGGTCATGCGAAACGGCAAGCCATTCCGCATGGCGCCCAGCGACATTTGTATCTTTGTGATTCAACCATTGTTTATGGTGGGCATTAAAGTCACCGACCATAATTAATTCGCATTCGGGATGTTGATTGCGAATATCGTCACATTTGTCTGATAAGCCCTCGAAAAAGCTAATCGTTTCTGAATCCGTCTGATTAGGAGATCTGTACAAGCTAATTAAAAAAATGAGTTTATTAGGAAGAGAAATTTTAAGCACAATAGTTTGAGCGGTTTTTGAAAATATTTCGTACTTTTTGTGTCTTGAGTACGGTATGTGGTTTTTAACGAAGATGCACACTCCACGTTGCAACTCAAAAGCTTGTTCGAACTGGTAGCGCTTGAAGTAGAATTCGTTTTCGTAGATGTTCGACGATACTTTTGTTTCCGTTAGAACTAATATGTCGGGTTTACGTGATTCGAGATGTTGATGTGCGCAATTTTTGTTAGTCGCGAGACCTATTATAATTTTCCACTTTTCTCTGGCGATGACGGTCTCCGGCAAGACTAGGTCTGGATATCGGTTTTGGTAAATATGTTGTCCATTTAGGGAGAGTTGCTGTGAAGTATGGTTTGGCGAGCAGGCGTCCTTCCTTCTGTTAATGGCATCAGTGTCCAGATGTGACCGAGCCTCCCAGTAGTCGCCCTGACCCGATGATTAAGGGGGCCTCTTCGACAGACTTTGTGGAGGTCTTGCGGGGTGGTGTGTCTCATCCCTGAATGATCAGCCCGGTTTATTATTTCAGGTTCTCTCCTGTAAACATGTGAGTGCAATCCTTTTATCTCTCTTTTAGTATTTGTCTTCAATGCGGTCAAATTATCACGGATTTAGGTCCGGAAACCCCATGCATAACCCTGAACTTAGCCAAGCAGTGATACCGCACCGGACCTCTGAATTCGTGTTATGCTAACGGAATCATTTTCATTTTTTTTTTTTTTTTTGGATAAAGTTACAAACTAGGGTCAAAATAAGAAAAATGAAAATTACTCAATTTAACCGAAATAATTGAAGTTGTGAAATTAATTTAAAATGTGAAAATAAAAAATGTTAAAAGACATTTATAATAAATTATCGTAATAATTTTGAAACTTCCTGAACATTTAATAAATTTTGAGATGAACTTTAATGTTGCTTTCCAAAATTAATATTTTGCTCCTTATCCTTATCAAGTATGTCAGCGTCATCTATAGATGAAATGAGTGACTACTTCCACGTAAATAATTTGTTGCGCTGTGTGACGATTTAAACTCATATGTGAAATCATAAATATGTTGATAAACATTTATTTTTAAATTTTTTTTGTTTAACCAAGATACAGTAAAACCTGGTTTTGTGCAGTCTTTTAATTTAGAACATTTTAATTTATTAATGATTAAAATAGATTGTAACTTTTTAGGTTTGCTTTTTTATTTAGTGAATTCCAAACAAGTTGGATGTCGTAATTTTAAAGAAGAATTTTATTTTTTTTCGAAAAGAATTTTAATGTAAGGAACAGAAATGACCAAATTTCGATTATTTTCAAAGACTCAATTTTAATTTTCGCGCTTATTTTCCAAAATACTTCCCGAAGTGATATGCTTATCAGTATCGTTTCTAATACCTCTAGTAAATAGCTTCTCGGATAACCGTTTCGAATTAATACATCGGTTAATATTTTAACTAAGCGATTAATTATAATTTGAATTGATTGACATACAACTATAGATACATACAAAAACATTTCATTATTTAGATTTTATTAAATTCTAATCTTCACTACTCTTATGAGATCCATTGAAGCTATGGCGCGTTCTGTTAATACTAATTTATTTACGCTCATCACTTTCTGACTCACTGATTGACTCGGGATCGCTCGCTTTCCGGATCATTTGATTACATTTTTTTGAATTGAGGAAAAATTTTACTCCGAACGACTAAGTAGAAATAATTCTTTCATTCTCTTTCATTAAATTTTTTAAATTATTTTCTGCTTTCCTGTTAAGCTTAAGATTGAAATTTCTGTAATTGTGTTTTAAAACTAATGGCTGATGGGGATGACTGAAAAATTATGATACTTGTTTGTACCAAACAGATTCATGCGACACTTCAAGGAGTCAGTTCTAGATTTTACAAGCTGCGCCTAACCGAGATAACGTTAAGATACAACTTACAAATCTATCTTTTACCTTTGTATGCTTTTTAATTTGGATGCAACAGATAATCTATACTAATATCACAGATCAGAATAGACAGATGTGGATCTTGTATGGACCATATTTACATTTCAAATTTCAATACCAAATTCCAATCCAATTCATTTAGAGCAGGACGTATATATTGTAAAATAAAATGTTGTTTGAAGTTGGTTTATGTTTGCTTTGATATAGTTAATCAAAATAGCCATACGTAAAAAGGATAAAATGAAACAGAAATGTACGTCCTGCTCTAAAAGAATTAGATTGGAATTATTGTATTGAAATTTAGAATGTAAATATGGCCCATATAAAATTCACATCTGTCTATTCTTATCTGTGCTAATATTATAAAGAGGTAAAGTTTGTATATTTAGATGTAAGAGGCAATCTCCGAAACTTGTCATCCGATTTCAAAAATTCGTTCACCAATATTTAGAATGGACCTTCAGGGTGGACATAGGCTATATGTATATTATTACGTTAAAATAAAAGGGCTTTTTTTTTTTTCGTGGGGACCAATTTTGTATAATAAATATTCGGCTAAGTGGTAAGAAAATTATTATTTTCAATAATATTTAGAAGGCTTTGATCGAAAGATTTGTTTTACTTTTGACTTTTGATACAAATAGAAAATATTTTTCTTTTGAATGTCGAAAGTACGAAAAAGTTTGTAGTACATTATCCAGACAATTGCCACTTCGTTTAGAAGTACCCTTACGGCCTGGACCATATTGCATTTACACGCAAATTTAATACAGTACAAATGATTTAATTGTGGATTTTAGCCAAATTCACGATTTCGTCAGGTGATTTTAAAGGTAAGCACTGTATACATATGTATATCAAAAACTCTAACGGGGAACGAAAAAAATCAGCTGGGCCATTTTTGAATCATAAATTCGCTATAGCAATTAGTTCAAATATGATGGTGTAGTGGAAGACTATGCGCGACGGATCTAAATGGATCCATCGTAAACACCTGTGGATTATCAGCGAGCGTAAGTGCTTGCAAGTGAGTGGTTTACAGGAATATGCTGGAAGGTGTTTTGCTAAAATAAGTCACTAAATAAATCAACCACGGATTTTGTTATATGTATTTGACACTCAAAAGCTGTATCGACGTGACTGGCCCTACGAAGGTATTTTGTGTCGTACCATTATTTCGTGTTTTTAACCTTATTGACCTACTATTGTCATCTGATGAACGATATAATGGATATCCATCATCGCCTGTAGTTGTTTCTGGAATCAATTTTCTTAGATATCGTTTAGAGCTCTTGCCATCAATCATACATGGCGAAAGTATATTAAGTGTCCCATGGGCCATGTATCATAGCAGAATTGCCAAGAAAATATATCTTTAGAAATTTGTGTTGTTCATCAGGAGTTGGTAATAATGAACCTCCAATTAGATATATTTAATCTTCCACTTTATAGTCCGCCTTGGTGGTTCTAATAAAGTCTTTTTTATTGTATCATTATTTCGTATCTAGGGAATCTCCGAAACTACTTCTCCGATTTCAAAAATTCTTTCACTAATATTTAGAATAAACCTTCAGGGTATGGACATAGGCTCATATATTATTACGTTAACACAAAAGGCTTAGTTAGGGCCAGCAAGGCGGACTGAGCTCAGCTAGTTACATATATGTATATAAATTGTATCCATCCTAGGATAGCTGTATCCCTATAGTAAAAATATCAAAAAAAAAAAAAACAGAAAAAAAAAGATATAAAAACCAAATAGTACAACTTCAGTAAACTAAATTTATCGTAACAAATGTTATAAAAATATTGAGCTTAAAATGAAATGAAACTGATGAGAATGTTCCCAAATCCCAATTAATACATATGTGACTATCTACCTACATTGATAAATCTAAGAACTAAGGTATTTGTATAATTCCAATCACAGACTGGAATTGCTTATTTTGAATAATTAGCTTGGTTACTACGGATGAGGCCAAGCTAGTTATAGTGAGAAACAGTAAAACTATATAGTTGGAATTTTAATTTTGTTCTGATTTATTTACTTATGAGCACGCTTATATATACAAAATTTTACACTAACAACAATTATATTCATTATTAATTTTTTGCCTCGTATGCAAAATAAAGGCTGCTAACCGGTATTTATTAATTTATTTTTATTATGCTGAGGTATCAATATAATTGTTGCACAAGTTGGATAATTGATATGCTTGTTGACAACACGGCTCGTTGACCTGTTGAGCTTGCCTTAACAGCATTTTAAATTGAAAGTTGAAATAGCTGAAACTCTACAAAATTAGAATGGTCACAACCCAGTTCTGAAACAAATAATCTTTCATACTTTGTTTGTATTTTAGAATATTATTTTTATTTTTAATATGGTCTGGAAGTTCATTGAATAAAATGAGTTTTTTTGTGAGCGAAGGTATTAACAGTAGAGAATTAGTAATTATCTTTTTTATTTAGCCTCGTTCCATATGAGTGAATGTCACTTACTGAAGTAAGAGTTATATTACACTTTGCCAAGATCATTTGTAAAAAAAAATTTGTATTACTACTTCTTTTAATTTTATTCCAAAAATATTACCAAAGATGAGTCAACGTTCGTGAAGAGACCAAAAACGATACTAATGCCCAATTTGGTGGTGATACACATTTTTAAAATCTACCGCAATAATCTTAGACATGGAGAACCTAAATAACATACAATTGATCGCATCGGAATACCAGCTTTGTGCACTTTTAACTGAATTGAAGAAATGCCAACTTTCCGAATTTGTCTGACAAGAGAAACTCCATTTTTTTCTGTATACTCTATTTTTGACATAAATTCGATTATCTTTCCCATGTTAGCTTTCAATACATACAAATCGGGGTGCTCATTCAAAAACCGTTTTGTCTTTTGAGCATCGCGAATTTGTTGAATTTTACCAACTCCTCAAAAATTGTTTTCCTAAAGAATTATTTGAGTTAAAATTTGTTAACACGTCCCCTATAATTTTATGATAAGCAACAAAATCTTTTTTAAAAGATAAACAAAATTTATTATCTAACTTAAGAAATCTCAAAATGTTCAGAGGAATTTCCACATCTGATTAATATACAATCCACTTTGTATCTAAAGTCTCTAGCCCTTCAGTTTCACTCAAATTTTCACGAGTTGTCCGAATTCCTACTATAGATTCAAGTGGCTATCTTAATTCCAACAGTGCTGTCATTGACCAGTTATTAGGGTAAGATAAATTCCAAAGTATCTTGTAAGGGTAAAGTTTAGGTAAAACAAATTCCAAAATATCTTCTTCTTTCTTTCAAGCGAAGACATTTTACTTTAGCTCTTCAAACACGAAATTGTATCGGTCCAATAATTTTCGAAAAAATCGGTGGAAACTTCTTTGGTAAATTTCATTTTTTGGTAAATTTTCTTATTTAAACCATAGACATTTATACTAGATTTCTCATTTCATTATAACTAAAGGAAAAAAACAAAACTTCTGATAATTCCAATGTTATCGTTGTGTTGTGTATTTTATAAGGCAATGATTTTAGAATGCGTTGCAAATATAATACGTATATGCAATACACCGAAAATATTTGAATGGAAAATTTTTGTTTTTATTTTGTGTTTTTAGTCAAATGAGAGATCTATTATGATTGTCTATGTTTAAACCATGAATTTTCCGAAACTCTTTACAAGTATGGTATGGTTTTTTACGCTCATATTATGATTTCGGAGGTAATTTCAACTGGGATGTCTGGCACTACACTAAGGCGGAGAATTCCTTGATTTGTTTCTCTTCTTTATACGGATCTCAGAGCTTTAATGTTGCAATTTAATTTCCATCTAAGTAATGTAGACGGGTTGCCGATTTTCTTGGATTGACCGTTGTATATTAATGCCCTTGCTATTGGTTTTTTCAGAACTTTTAATGTCCGGTGTAGCCTCTCAGGTTTTTTGAAATAGTATTTATTTAGCAATTATCCTCCTAGGAGTTGGTTTCAGAAAGTGTGAGCTTGGTCAGAAATGTACATATATTTAGGCTACCGCTAAAAATGTTTGTTAATTGCTGCATAGATAGCAAATATCATCTTACAAGTTTCAAAATGGAACAATAAGGATATTGTCATCGGTTCACACTTTTTCTACAAACATTTAATGTTCAAAATAGCACATATTATGTATATAAGACATTTAATAAATGGCATGGTGTTACAAATGTGTATCTGTGAATTTATAATTTTGTAATTAGGGGAACATGTTCAACAATGATACAACATAAACTGTGACATACGCCAAATTTCTCCGCCTCCGTAATTTTTTTTGCTTTAATTTATTTTCGCATCCTCTGAAACAGAGTTGAATAAAAAAAAGTTACTTGTGCATGAAAATTTGGCGTTTATCACAGTCTGTGGTGTGTAACTGTTGAATGTGTTCCCTACTTCAGTTTCCTGTCAACAAGGTGGGAAAGCATAAGCGTTTTACCGTACCACCCTGAGCGACATAACTTAATAATTTATATTAAATACTTATTTCTAATTAGAGCTAAGAAAAGTTTCTTTTGAAATGAGGGTCCTTAATTTTTTTAACGTTTCCACGTTTAATCCGTTATTTAGAAAATCATAAATTAATGGCTATATACGTTGTATGTTATCCTTTAGTGTGGTGAATATTATACCCAATGTTTGAACTTTGATTTTCTGTTTGTCGTCGTTTAACGTAAACTATTAGAAAATCAGATATATTGGCATTAATAAACGAGGTCAATCTACAACTGCTATTCAAAAAACAACAATGTCATAATTTGATTATTTCGTGAATTAGTTTGTTTGAATCTTGGCTAAAGATATTATAAAGTATGTAATAGTGGTTAGTAAATAGCAAAGAGGAATTCGTTTTCGAAGAGTAACACTAACAACGAATGAAGAAGGTTGTATTTTGTTAAGAATAAACAAAAAAGTATTTTGGTAATAGCGTGTTTTTTATTTATAAAAAATTGTTATCCGTGAGAACAAGAAGTGACAACAATTATAAACTGGCATTATTCCTAGAAAGATGTTTATGTGCAAGGTATTCAAAATTTAATATCTGCAGTTTGCATTAAATTATAATCGCGTTCCTAGAGTTGGACCTTTTAGTCTGAATACATTGTTTGAAAATAAAACCTCTAATTTATGAGTTAAATTTGCTAAACCACTTATAATATGATATTCAATATAAATTAAAAAAATATTTAAAATTTCTAATATCTAAAATTTCACAAAATAAAAGTATAGCATTCCTTCAAAAATTCGTATTTGCCCTAAAGTAGAATATTATTTTGAAACATGAAATACTTAATTTTACCATATCATGCACTTCATTGTTATGTTCCAAAATATAATACAAGCCACAATTTAAAAGTTATCGTTTATATGATTATATTCAAAAACCCTATCGTTTGGTAATAAATTTTCGAGAAACAAAAAAACTTCTATCGCAATTATTCAATATTATCAATTATTGTTCTTCCTTAAAACAACAATAAAAAATGTATAAAATTATAAATTTTATAAAGAACTATGTTATATGAAGAAGATAATATCATTCTTGAATAAGAAAAAAAAAATTAAAATTAATATTCCGATTTTTATATTGTATTATAAAAAAATAAAAAAAATTGCGATAAAAAATCGCTTCCAGTTACAGACTCGCATATTTATCTGTGAACCTCTTTTGTATAAAAATCTATGTATAACTATATTGTAGTTCTCATATTTAATATTTTATTCATGTGGTTTGGGAGACCAACCATTTATTTGTTAAAAAAAATACCCATCGCATTTGGCAGGCAAGATTTTGTTTCACTCCAATAATAATAATTCAGTATTATACGATAAGTTAACCAAATATGTATTGAGTTCATAATTTCATTTTTGGGCAGTAGTGACTAAACTTCATGGTTTTGGATATGTTTAATTTTTGGTGTACGTATAGTGTTTAAAAAAAACTAAAAAAAACGTTATTTAATTTTTTGATATAGCGTGTATATTGCGCACAGGATGGTCCCAAAGTTTTGCAAAAAGGGATTTATGGATCAATTCTTAAATTTTGGTATAAATTCTTAGATTTATGGATCAATTCTTAAATTTATTTTATGTTTATTAGAGTAAATATCGAAATTATAAATTCTTACAAAAATTTTAATCAAAATTTAATTTTTTTGACCTGAAATATAACGGTAAAATATTAAATGGCTTATTAAGCTAAATATACCAGCACCCTAATTCTCTAAAAAATAAGATAATGTGTAAACGTGTAAACTTGTGAAAACTAAGCAAAGCTTACTTTCCATCAAAGATTTTATAAATTGTAATATCAAATTATTTATTTTCAAATTTTTTTTATTTTATTACGCAACAAATCTACACTACTCTAAAAAATTAAAGGAACACTAATTTTTTTCAATTCTTTTAAGTGTTTTTTAAAGAGCTGTATCTTTGTAAAATACGGTCGTACAGAGATGAAAAGAAAAGCATTTTAAAGCTTCAAATCTCTAGTTTTGAGACTTTTGAGCGGACAATTTTTGTGAGATACCGTTATCACGCAATCATAAGAAAGAGCGCGAAATAAAAAAATTCGATTTTTTTTTTTTTTTTTTGTAAGGATCCATAGGCGCGGGACATTTTTTTTAAGTTGAACCAATGCATAGGTCGGTTAGCCTGTTAATTAGGCGTAAATTTAATTTCATTCTGGTCTCTCTATGTCAACTTTTTGCTGAGATATCTGACTTTGAATCGAAAAATATCCTTTTGCCTTTGATCATCGATATCTCAGCAACCAATGATTGCACAGTAAACTTTAGGGCAGCCTTAAAAACTTCAGTAAATTTCCTACAAGACCCTTTAATGATTAGTTGAGAACAAATTTTTTGTTCACCCTCAATACTGATTTGAAAAAAGTACAAAAAAACGAGTTTTTAGGTTGTCTTAGTAAATCTACCGTAACTTTACAAATATTAATGAAAAGACTAATGTTGCCAGGTCATTTTACAGTTTAATGTACTCCTAATAGCCCTGAATTATTTTCAAATTGATCCATCCAACCGTTTTTCCGGACAGATTGATCAAAGTTTTACAAAACAATTAAAGGAACAAGTGATCTTCAAAATAAAAAAACGACTTTTTTCACATTTTGCGTTAGTTATTTGTTAACCCTTAACGATCATACGATTTTTTTGTAATACTCACCCATAAGAGACGACAGAAAATTAAATAAAGTTCTGCAATATGACCAATTATTATGGAACTTGACCATTTCTTATCCGATTTTAGTAAAATTTGGTATGCGCAATGGAAATGGCATTCTAAAATGATTCGTGGATGTAGTTCTGGAAAATGGCCAACTAGGAAGGAACTAGGCCATTTCTTATCCGATTTTGATGTAATTCAGCGTGTACGGTGGAAATGGGATTCTAAAGTGATTTTTGGATGAAATTCTGGAATACGGCCAACTAGGAAGGAACTGGCCCACTTTTTATCCATTTTTGATAAAATTTGGTATGCGCGATTGAAATGAGATTCTAAAATGATTTTTTGATAAAGTTCTGGAATATGGCCAACTAGGATGGAACTTGACCATTTCTTATCCAATTTTGATGAAATTCGGCATGTACGATGGAAATGGGATTCTAAAATGATTTTTGGATAAAGTTCTGGAATACGGCCAACTAGGAAGGAACTTGGACATTTCTTATCCATTTTTGATAAAATTTGATACATATGCGCGATGGAAATGGGATTCTAAAATGATATTTTGATAAAGTTCTGGATTATGGCCAACTAGGATGGAACTTGGCCATTTCTCATCCGATTTTGATGAAATTAAGCATGTACGATGGAAATGGGATTCTAAAATGATTCGTGGATGAAGTTCTGCAAAATGTCCAGGAACTTGGCCATTTCTAACCCGATATTGATGAAATTCAGCGCGTACCTTAGAATTGGGATTCTAAACTGATTTTTTTATGAAGTTCCAGAATTAGGCCATTTGTTATGGAACTTGGAAATTTTGTATCCTATTTTTATGAATTTCAGCATTCACGATGAAAATGAGATTCTTAAATTAGTGATAAAATAAATCATTAAATGCATGGAATAACCATTTTAGTTTTTCACTTTTAAAGCACATGTTGAATTTCTTTAATTCGTTTAAGGAATAGGCAAGCGCCTTCCAAATTAACCACATAAATTTAACCAAAAATAATTTTAGAATTTTATTTCTATAGTACATGCTGAATTTGTTTAAAATCGGATAAAAAATGGGCAAGTTCCATCCTAATGCGGCTTATTCCAGAATTTCATCTAAACATAATTTTAAAACCCAATTTTCATTTTATTTTTTTTTCGCTGGCGCTATATCCCATGGAGGGATTTGGCCGCTTCATTTTTGAAGTTTCGTAATCATTTTTACAACGGATAATGAGTGATTAGTTCATTGATCCTGATTAAACCAGCCGTGATTTTTTCATCACCCGCCGGGAATCGAACCTGGGACCTCCGGAGCTTAAAGCAAGCATGCTAACAACTATGCCACCGGGGCGGCAATTTTCATTACAAATGCTGAATTTCATTAAAATCTTATAAGAAATGGCGAAGTTCCTACATAATTGGCCATATTCAAGTACTTTAGCTAAAATTCATTTTAGAATCCCAATTCCATCGCCCATACCAATTTTAACAAAAATCGGTTCAGCAATAGCCAAGTTCCATCCTAGTTGGTCATATTCCAGAACTTTATCCAAAAATCACTTTAGTATCCCATTTTCATCGCGAATACCAAATTTCACTAAAATCGGTTAAGAAATGGCAAAGTTCCATCCTAGTTGGCCATATTCCAGAACTTTATCAAAAAATCATTTTAGAATCTCATTTCAATCGCGCATACCAAATTTTATCAAAAATGGATAAAAAGTGGGCCAGTTCCTTCCTAGTTGGCCGTATTCCAGAACTTTATCAAAATATCATTTTAGAATCCCATTTCTATCGTACATGCCGAATTTCATCAAAATCGGATGAGAAATGGCCAAGTTCCATCCTAGTTGGCCATATTCCAGAACTTTATCTAAAACTCACTTTAGAATCCCATTTCCATCGTACATGCCGAATTTCATCAAAATCGGATAAGAAATGGTCAAGTTCCATCCTAGTTGGCCATATTCCAGAACTTTATCCAAAAATCACTTTAGAATTCCATTTTTTTAAATATTTTGTTGCCTTCCACAAAGAGTAATCTGTCCTTTCGGTTGCCGAGAGATCACTTAAATAGTTCTGGACGCTCTGGTTTTCTTCTTCCCGCAAAGCAAATCTTAAGGCCTTGATAGCTCGATTTAATTTCCATTTCAATAACGGTGATTTTGTTTGCTGCCATAGCCGGCGAATTTTCCGTTTTTCCTGGATTAGTTCCTGTATATTATGTGACAGCTTATTAACTTTTTCAACAAATTCGAATCCACCGATTAGACTACCAACTGGAAATTGGGCGAGAAGTGATGAAGAAAAAGCCAATGCTTTTGCTGATCATCTAACAACAGTATTCACACCACACGAAGAAGATAATAATTTCGTGCTACCCCAGCAAATGGATGATGGTTTATCCTACAAACCTATAAAGTATAATTGGAAGAAAGTTAAGAATACAATTAAAAATTGCATAAGCCCGAAAAAGGCACCAGGACATGATCTCATTACTGGAAAAATGATAAGGGAATTGCCAGACAAATGCATAAAACTAATAACATTCATATTCAACGCGATCATGCGAACCAGTTATATTCCTCAAAAATGGAAAATATCTTTGATCACAATGATACATAAGCCTGGAAAAAATGAAACGCAGATCTCATCATATCGCCCAATAAGCATGCTGCCCACAATATCAAAGCTATTTGAAAAAATGTTACTAACAAAATTGAAACCAATATTGGAAGAACGGCGCGTTATACCAGACCATCAATTTGGGTTCCGAAACCAACATGGTACCACAGAGCAAATTCACAGAATTGTAAACGCAATCAAAATCACCTTCGAGGAAAAGAAATATTGTTCTGCTGCTTTCTTGGATATAGCACAAGCATTTGATAAAGTTTGGCACGATGGGCTAATATACAAAATTAAAGAGCTTCTACCGAAGAAATTTCACTCAATTTTGGGAAACTACCTTATTCAAAGGCAATACATGGTCAAACAAAATGGCGCAACTACTTGCTTAAATGATATTAATGCAGGTGTCCCGCAAGGCAGCGTTCTAGGGCCAATATTATACTTGTTGTACACAGCCGATTTACCTGTAACCAACAAAGCAACAATATCAACATTTGCCGATGATACGGCCATCCTGGTGTCACACAATAATCCCGAAATTGCCTCAAAGGAGTTACAGAATCATTTAAACAAAATCGCGGACTGGCTAAAGACATGGCGAATAAAAGTGAACGAAAACAAATCAACTCACATCACATTCACGCTGAACAAACGCACTTGCCCACCAGTGAAATTAAACAATAAAAATATTCCTCAACAAACGAAGGTCAAATACTTAGGTTTGCACCTGGATAGAAGGTTAACGTGGAAAACCCATATTGAAACTAAGCGCAACCAAATAAAAATGACATTTTCGAAAATGTATTGGCTGATGGGAAGGAAATCTCAGTTATCATTAGCCAATAAAGTTTTACTGTACAAAGCGATAATCAAACCCATATGGACATATGGTATTCAGTTATGGGGATCCACCAGCGCTTCAAACAGAGCGCTCCTGCAACGAACACAAGCGAAAATACTTCGAAGTATTACTAATGCTCCGTGGTACATTCGAAATAGTAATATACATGATGACCTTGGGATTAAAACCATTAAAGAAACAATTAAAGAATTCAGTTCTAAATATTATTCAAAACTAGAAGCGCATCCCAACGAATTGGCCAGGGATATATTAAAACAGCCACGATTTAGGCGACTGAAAAGAACAGATCCACTCGGACTGATGAACCTGTGAACCTGTAAATTTATTAAATGTTGATGTTATACATATGTATGTATAAGTATAATCTAAATTAATTAAATTGTGAGCACCAACAATAAGTATTAACATTGGTTAAGACTTAAAATATGTAATAATTTTAGCTTAAGATTTGATTACTTCTTGTTAGTTTCTTATGTAGAAAGATTCAAGAATAAAGCCATTGGCAGCATTTAAAAAAAAAAAAAAAAAAGAATTCCATTTCCATCGTACATGCTGAATTACATCAAAATCGTATAAGAATTGGCCAAGTTCACCCTAGTTCGTCATTTTCCACAATTTCATCCAAAAATCACTTTAGAATCCCATTTCCATCGTACATGCTGAATTACATCAAAATCGGATAAGAAATGGCTAAGTTCCTTCCTAGTTGGCTATTTTCCAGATCTTCTTCCACGAATCGTTTTAAAATCCCATTTTAATAACGCATACCAAATTTCACTAAAATCGGATGAGAAATGGCCAAGTTCCATAATAATTGGTCATATTGCAGAACTTTATTTAATTTTCTGTCGTCTCTTATGGGCGAGTATTGCAAAAAAATCTTACGATCGTTAAGGGTTAACAAATAACTAACGCAAAATGTGAAAAAAGATTCGCGTGAAGTTTGTCCTAACTTTGTCCTAAAATTACAAAAACAAAATTTAGGACAAACTTCACGTATTTCTCGACAGGCGTGAAGTTTGTCCTAAAATTGTCCTATATTTTTACCTCTGAGAATGTATTGGTTAAATACATTGAATCTCTCGTTATTATGAATTTTTTTTCAAATTTTGAGATTTTTGATATTACCAGAATAAACAACATTTAAAAAAACAATTTGTAATTTTTCAACGTCAAACAATAAAAAATATTTTATTAGATAAGAGGAAAAACAGAATCTAGTTATCTATATAATATGTAAATACAAGAACACACTATCAACAAATTGTTAGTAATATCGATACAAAAGCTCGCTTTATCGAGACATGGTCATTAGAAGTAGTCCTTATAGGCGTTTCATAAGCATACTGTTGGCTTCGTTAACGTTCTTTCTACCGTCTGTGAGCGATTCGAAAAAATTTCATGACGCGTTCTGGGGTAAGATATTTGGAAGATATCATTATCGAGGAATAGTGAGCACTTATGGCATAGCGATAGATTTAATAAAGTTTTCTATACCGTAAAATCAGAGTTTCGAAAAACTCCCGTGATGCGTTATCGAGTTACGATCTTTCGATCCTTATAGGTGATTCGCGAGCACTTGTTGCTTAGCGTTAGGTTTGTTGAAGTTTTCTCTACGGTTCGTGAGAATTTCGAAAATTTTCCATGATTCTGTCTCGAGTTATGGTCTTTAGAAATAATCCTTATGTGAGATTCGCGAGCCCTTGTTGCATAGCGTTGGATTGGTTGAAGTTTTCTCTATGGTTCGTGAGAGTTTTGAAAATTTTCTATGATGCTGTCTCGAGTTATGGTCTTTAGATGTTATCTGTATGGAAGATTCGCGAGCCCTCGTTACATAGTGTTGGATTCGTTGAAGTTTTTTCGTCTAAACAAACAGGGTAATTAAATCTGTCGATGCATTACTGAGATATAAATAATTTTATTTATCATATTTGTTCTGATATAGAGTTCTTCTCTTGTCTAACGGCAAATAGTCCATCCTACCTCTCTTTTCAAATGCAGGCAATAACGGAAAAATGATGTAATTTTTGGGTGACAGTTAATTTTAAGCTAATTTTTTAATTTCTCACAACCTTAAAAATACAAATTTATGAATTAATTAAAATAATATTACAAAAATATAAGGTAGGTTATTCTTTGCGAGGCAGTGGTGAATAAACTTGACAATAATATTAAATTTAAATAAAATATAAACTATCAAAAACCACAAAATATAAATTTTAATTTATTTTCTAAACATAAAGCCAATATATTTATTTTCCAACAACCAATCCTTAATTAAATTCATAGTTTTTCTATTATTTAACTGCGGGCGTAATAGTTGAGGCAAGCGATTAAAAAATGTGGAAGCCGAAACTAAGAAGTACCAAGTAGTAGGTATTTGCAAAATACAATAAACGTTTGTTTATTGGCTTTCACTAATAAATCCGGGAACAGAAAGGAAGTTTCTGAAATTATTACGAATGTTGTAAACAGTACTTAATCTCCGAATTCGACGCCCATTTCGAAATGCCGGCTCATGTGAAAAATGGACTTAAAATTGGGGACATAGAAAAACTGGATTGGGTATGTAATCTAGCATTACAAAATATTGCATTACAAAATATTGCAAATGCAAAATGTTGCAATTATAAAATATTTCAATACAAAATATTGCATAACAATTTCCCGTAGATTTTTTCTCTATTCTGAGGAAAATTAATTGAAGAAAAATGACATCGAATAATTTAACTTAGAATTGTAGAGGCTAACGGCTTCGGTAACTCTCACGGGCACGCGGGAGGTCGCTCCGCTCCCCTCCGCTTAGCCCTCCGAGGGGCCTTAGAAATGAACTTCGGGGGACGTAGGAGCAGGGATAAGCAAACATGTCGCACTGCGTGCCGCACGTAGGAGCGGATTATATAGAATTTATTAATGATAAGTATTAGTGACACATGGCCAACCCCTATTAGAATTGTAAAGGCTAACGGCTTCGGTAACACTCATGGGCACGCGGCAGGTCGCTGCGCGATAAGTGCTCGCGAATCTCACATAAGGATTACTTGTAAAGAGCGTAACTCGAGACAGCGTCATAGAAAATTATCAAAACTCTCACAAGGCGTCTCAACTTCAGCGAATCCAGCGATATGCTGAAGGATTATTTCTAAAGACCATAACTCGAGACAGCGTCATAGAAAATTTTCAAAACTCGCACGAACCGTAGAGAAATCTTCAACGAACCCAACGATATGCAACAAGTACTCGCGACTTTCACTGAAGGATTATTTCTAAAGACCATAACTCGAGACAGCATCATAGAAAATTTTCAAAACTCTCACGAACCCTAGAGAAATCTTCAACGAATCCAATGATATACAACAAGTGCTCGCGAATCTCCCATCAGGATTATTTCTAAAGACCATAACTCGATACAGCATCATAGAAAATTTTCAAAATTCGCGCGAGCCGTAGAGAAATCTTCAACGAATCCAACGATATGCGATAAGTGCTCGCGAATCTCACTGAAGGATTATTTCTAAAGACCATAACTCGATACAGCATCATAGAAAATTTTCAAAATTCGCGCGAGCCGTAGAGAAATCTTCAACGAATCCAACGATATGCGATAAGTGCTCGCGAATCTCACTGAAGGATTATTTCTAAAGACCATAACTCGAGACAGCATCATAGAAAATTTTCAAAACTCTCACGAACCCTAGAGAAGTCTTCAACGAATCCAATGATATACAACAAGTGCTCGCGAATCTCCCATCAGGATTATTTCTAAAGACCATAACTCGATACAGCATCATAGAAAATTTTCAAAATTCGCGCGAGCCGTAGAGAAATCTTCAACGAATCCAACGATATGCGATAAGTGCTCGCGAATCTCACTGAAGGATTATTTCTAAAGACCATAACTCGATACAGCATCATAGAAAATTTTCAAAATTCGCACGAGCCGTAGAGAAATCTTCAACGAATCCAACGATATGCGATAAGTGCTCGCGAATCTCACTGAAGGATTATTTCTAAAGACCATAACTCGAGACAGCATCATAGAAAATTTTCAAAATTCGCGCGAGCCGTAGAGAAATCTTCAACGAATCCAACGATATGCGATAAGTGCTCGCGAATCTCACTGAAGGATTATTTCTAAAGACCATAACTCGAGACAGCATCATAGAAAATTTTCAAAACTCGCACGAACCGTAGAGAAATCTTCAACGAATCCAACGATATGCAACAAGTGCTCGCGAATCTCCCATAAGGATTATTTCTAAAGACCATAACTCGAGACAGCATCATAGAAAATCTTCAAAACTCTCACGAACCGTAGAGAAATCTTCAACGAATCCAATGATATACAACAAGTGCTCGCGAATCTCCCATCAGGATTATTTCTAAAGACCATAACTCGATACAGCATCATAGAAAATTTTCAAAATTCGCGCGAGCCGTAGAGAAATCTTCAACGAATCCAACGATATGCGATAAGTGCTCGCGAATCTCACTGAAGGATTATTTCTAAAGACCATAACTCGATACAGCATCATAGAAAATTTTCAAAATTCGCGCGAGCCGTAGAGAAATCTTCAACGAATCCAACGATATGCGATAAGTGCTCGCGAATCTCACTGAAGGATTATTTCTAAAGACCATAACTCGAGACAGCGTTATAGAAAATTTTCAAAACTCGCACGAACCGTAGAGAAATCTTCAACGAATCCAACGATATGCGATAAGTGCTCGCGAATCTCACTGAAGGATTATTTCTAAAGACCATAACTCGATACAGCATCATAGAAAATTTTCAAAATTCGCGCGAGCCGTAGAGAAATCTTCAACGAATCCAACGATATGCGATAAGTGCTCGCGAATCTCACTGAAGGATTATTTCTAAAGACCATAACTCGAGACAGCATCATAGAAAATTTTCAAAACTCTCACGAACCCTAGAGAAGTCTTCAACGAATCCAATGATATACAACAAGTGCTCGCGAATCTCCCATCAGGATTATTTCTAAAGACCATAACTCGATACAGCATCATAGAAAATTTTCAAAATTCGCGCGAGCCGTAGAGAAATCTTCAACGAATCCAACGATATGCGATAAGTGCTCGCGAATCTCACTGAAGGATTATTTCTAAAGACCATAACTCGATACAGCATCATAGAAAATTTTCAAAATTCGCACGAGCCGTAGAGAAATCTTCAACGAATCCAACGATATGCGATAAGTGCTCGCGAATCTCACTGAAGGATTATTTCTAAAGACCATAACTCGAGACAGCATCATAGAAAATTTTCAAAATTCGCGCGAGCCGTAGAGAAATCTTCAACGAATCCAACGATATGCGATAAGTGCTCGCGAATCTCACTGAAGGATTATTTCTAAAGACCATAACTCGAGACAGCATCATAGAAAATTTTCAAAACTCGCACGAACCGTAGAGAAATCTTCAACGAATCCAACGATATGCAACAAGTGCTCGCGAATCTCCCATAAGGATTATTTCTAAAGACCATAACTCGAGACAGCATCATAGAAAATCTTCAAAACTCTCACGAACCGTAGAGAAATCTTCAACGAATCCAATGATATACAACAAGTGCTCGCGAATCTCCCATCAGGATTATTTCTAAAGACCATAACTCGATACAGCATCATAGAAAATTTTCAAAATTCGCGCGAGCCGTAGAGAAATCTTCAACGAATCCAACGATATGCGATAAGTGCTCGCGAATCTCACTGAAGGATTATTTCTAAAGACCATAACTCGATACAGCATCATAGAAAATTTTCAAAATTCGCGCGAGCCGTAGAGAAATCTTCAACGAATCCAACGATATGCGATAAGTGCTCGCGAATCTCACTGAAGGATTATTTCTAAAGACCATAACTCGAGACAGCGTTATAGAAAATTTTCAAAACTCGCACGAACCGTAGAGAAATCTTCAACGAATCCAACGATATGCAACAAGTGCTCGCGAATCTCCCATATAAGGATTATTTCTAAAGACCATAACTCGAGACAGCATCATAGAAAATTTTCAAAACTCTCACGAACCGTAGAGAAATCTTCAACGAATCCAATGATATACAACAAGTGCTCGCGAATCTCCCATCAGGATTATTTCTAAAGACCATAACTCGATACAGCATCATAGAAAATTTTCAAAATTCGCGCGAGCCGTAGAGAAATCTTCAACGAATCCAACGATATGCGATAAGTGCTCGCGAATCTCACTGAAGGATTATTTCTAAAGACCATAACTCAATACAGCATCATAGAAAATTTTCAAAATTCGCGCGAACCGTAGAGAAATCTTCAACGAATCCAACGATATGCGATAAGTGCTCGCGAATCTCACTGAAGGATTATTTCTAAAGACCATAACTCGAGACAGCATCATAGAAAATTTTCAAAACCCTCACGAACCCTAGAGAAATCTTCAACGAATCCAATGATATACAACAAGTGCTCGCGAATCTCCCATCAGGATTATTTCTAAAGACCATAACTCGATACAGCATCATAGAAAATTTTCAAAATTCGCGCGAGCCGTAGAGAAATCTTCAACGAATCCAACGATATGCGATAAGTGCTCGCAAATCTCACTAAAGGATTATTTCTAAAGACCATAACTCGATACAGCATCATAGAAAATTTTCAAAATTCGCGCGAGCCGTAGAGAAATCTTCAACGAATCCAACGATATGCGATAAGTGCTCGCGAATCTCACTGAAGGATTATTTCTAAAGACCATAACTCGAGACAGCATCATAGAAAATTTTCAAAACTTGCACGAACCGTAGAGAAATCTTCAACGAATCCAACGATATGCAACAAGTGCTCGCGAATCTCCCATAAGGATAATTTCTAAAGACCATAACTCGAGACAGCATCATAGAAAATTTTCAAAACTCTCACGAACCGTAGAGAAATCTTCAACGAATCCAATGATATACAACAAGTGCTCGCGAATCTCCCATCAGGATTATTTCTAAAGACCATAATTCGATACAGCATCATAAAAAATTTTCAAAATTCGCGCGAGCCGTAGAGAAATCTTCAACGAATCCAACGATATGCGATAAGTGCTCGCGAATCTCACTGAAGGATTATTTCTAAAGACCATAACTCGAGACAGCGTTATAGAAAATTTTCAAAACTCGCACGAACCGTAGAGAAATCTTCAACGAATCCAACGATATGCGATAAGTGCTCGCGAATCTCACTGAAGGATTATTTCTAAAGACCATAACTCGAGACAGCATCATAGAAAATTTTCAAAACTCTCACGAACCCTAGAGAAGTCTTCAACGAATCCAATGATATACAACAAGTGCTCGCGAATCTCCCATCAGGATTATTTCTAAAGACCATAACTCGATACAGCATCATAGAAAATTTTCAAAATTCGCGCGAGCCGTAGAGAAATCTTCAACGAATCCAACGATATGCGATAAGTGCTCGCGAATCTCACTGAAGGATTATTTCTAAAGACCATAACTCGATACAGCATCATAGAAAATTTTCAAAATTCGCGCGAGCCGTAGAGAAATCTTCAACGAATCCAACGATATGCGATAAGTGCTCGCAAATCTCACTGAAGGATTATTTCTAAAGACCATAACTCGATACAGCATCATAGAAAATTTTCAAAATTCGCGCGAGCCGTAGAGAAATCTTCAACGAATCCAACGATATGCGATAAGTGCTCGCGAATCTCACTGAAGGATTATTTCTAAAGACCATAACTCGAGACAGCATCATAGAAAATTTTCAAAACTTGCACGAACCGTAGAGAAATCTTCAACGAATCCAACGATATGCAACAAGTGCTCGCGAATCTCCCATAAGGATAATTTCTAAAGACCATAACTCGAGACAGCATCATAGAAAATTTTCAAAACTCTCACGAACCGTAGAGAAATCTTCAACGAATCCAATGATATACAACAAGTGCTCGCGAATCTCCCATCAGGATTATTTCTAAAGACCATAATTCGATACAGCATCATAAAAAATTTTCAAAATTCGCGCGAGCCGTAGAGAAATCTTCAACGAATCCAACGATATGCGATAAGTGCTCGCGAATCTCACTGAAGGGTTATTTCTAAAGACCATAACTCGATACAGCATCATAGAAAATTTTCAAAATTCGCGCGAGCCGTAGAGAAATCTTCAACGAATCCAACGATATGCGATAAGTGCTCGCGAATCTCACTGAAGGATTATTTCTAAAGACCATAACTCGATACAGCATCATAGAAAATTTTCAAAATTCGCGCGAGCCGTAGAGAAATCTTCAACGAATCCAACGATATGCGATAAGTGCTCGCGAATCTCACTGAAGGATTATTTCTAAAGACCATAACTCGAGACAGCGTTATAGAAAATTTTCAAAACTCGCACAAACCGTAGAGAAATCTTCATCTTATCAAATAATATATTTTTTATTGTTTGAGGTTGAAAATTTACAAAGTGTTTTTTGAAATATTGTTTATTCAGGTAATACCAAAAATCTCAAATTTGAAAAAAAAAAATTCATAATAACCAGAAATTTTGTTTATTTAACCAATACCTTCTCAAGTGAAAAAAGTTAGGACAAACTTCACACTCGTGAAAAAAGTCGTTTTTTTATTTTGAAGATCACTTGTTCCTTTAATTGTTTTGTAAAACTTTGATCAATCTGTCCGGAAAAACGGTTGGATGGATCAATTTGAAAATAATTCAGGGCTATTAGGAGTACATTAAACTGTAAAATGACCTGGCAACATTAGTCTTTTCATTAATATTTGTAAAGTTACGGTAGATTTACTAAGACAACCTAAAACTCGTTTTTTTGTACTTTTTTCAAATCAGTATTGAGGGTGAACAAAAAATTTGTTCTCAACTAATCATTAAAGGGTCTTGTAGGAAATTTACTGAAGTTTTTATGGCTGCCCTAAAGTTTACTGTGCAAGCATTGGTTGCTGAGATATCGATGATCAAAGGCAAAAGGATCTTTTTCGATTCGAAGTCAGATATCTCAGCAAAAAGTTGACATAGAGAGACCAGAATGAAATTAAATTTACGCCTAATTAACAGGCTAACCGACCTATGCATTGGTTTAACTTAAAAAAAATTTCCCGCGCCCATGGATCCTTACAAAAAAAAAAAAAAAATCGAATTTTTTATTTCGCGCTCTTTCTTATGATTGCGTGATAACGGTATCTCACAAAAATTTTCCGCTCAAAAATCTCAAAACTAGAGATTTGAAGCTTTAAAATGCTTTTCTTTTCATCTCTGTACGACCGTATTTTACAAAGATACAGCTCTTCAAAAAACACTAAAAAAATAAAAAAAAAAAATTAGTGTTTCTTTAAATTTTTGGAGTAGTGTATATCTTTTATTATTTATGTTTATATCCTTTAAGAATTTAAGGCTATTTAATAATTGAAATAATTTTTGAAGTTATACCAATTCCATCGTCAGTCCGAAATTGTACACAAAATTTATTATAATGTTAATGCGCATCACTTCAATGCAATTGACAAGTTGTGTTTCAGTTTCGCTAGCCGACCTGTCAAATTTTCCATAAGAAAAACCCTTCGTTAAACTTTTCCATTTTTTACAGTTTCGCTGGTTGGCTCTTTAGACGGTTAGAAAAATAAACATTTATGGTTGACAATAAAACTAAATTCAAAAATATAAAACAAAAAATCCACGTCAAGTGCCCCATTTGTACAACTAGGGCTTCTACTCTTCCAAAAGCACTTTGAATATTTCAATTTGGACAGTGTTTGGAGGAAATATTCAACTTTCAAAATGTCTAGATATTTTAAGATCTCGTTGACCATATATAATGGGTGGCAGTTGTTTTCTGGGGTTGCGTAATGCCCACAAAATTTAAATAAATAACTGGTTACAACAATTATTTATTTATGTTTTATTTAACACTAATTTTATTATTTATTTGGTTATAAAATTATGGTTTGCGTTTATTTGCGGGAATATTAATGGTTATGCCATAGTTCTTTTCGTTATTGTTAGATCGCGATGTACGTATATTGTGTCGTAGATTTTCCGTACAAGCGACGGTAAGCGATTCCTTTATTCTTAATGAATATTCTCATTTCAATATTGTTTCGCGCTGCTATCGCGACGAACTATGTTTTGCTGACCCAAATTCACCAAGCTACCAACTGGTTGTTATTGATGTCGTTGTCGACGGCTAGATGGGACGCCGCTCGGGAAAAAGACGAAACTAATAAATGCGTCATATTGAAACGTCAACGATTTTTGACACATTTATTGCCTGTGGGAATGGCATGTTGCCGTTGGTTAGATTATTGAAATATGGTAATTATAATATACTGTAACTGATTATTGATGGTCGGTGGTATGCCACCTCAGCATCTTATCAGCGAATTACTGATAAGCGATCCCACGAAGCGTGCTGGCAGTTTTGTAGTCGACTGGTTGATGACTGGGTTTGGGTTAATGCTGGTTGACTCGGTGGCTTTTAAACAATGTTTCTGCCTGCTCTGTGGAGCAGTTGATTTATCCTTCACTGCCGGTTGTGGTTGAAAATGAAATCGAACTTTTGCGGTACGGGACTTTGCCTTGTTGAGCTTGTGTTCTGTCTACCGAAGTGTCCTCTGTGAAACACGGTTTCAACCAGTCGATTGAAATGTTGCTGACTTTGCCTTTTACGTTTAATATAATGAATGTGAAGTTTTAGACAAAAAACAAAAGGCTTATATGTATTAGCGCATGATTATATAATCGATAAAAAAATTGTTACTTTACATAAAACTTGTAAAATGTCAAATTATAAATGATATAATATTTGAATTATCAATAAAATAAAATTTGGCAATTATAGAATTGAAATTATACCGAAAAAAACACAAAAAATTAACTTGGTTGCTCACTGTATCGAAGATTCACTGATTGAGCATACGTTGGAGCGAACCTTTTTGTTATTGACCTCGAGCATTTAAAATTACAAAGATTTCTAGCTTGTTTATTGATGATTTAAATTTGTTATCGTTAGTGTTTTTAAAATAACCTACTTGTGACTTGCCTTTTATAAATAATTGTTGACCCCTCTATTATTTGGATATTCTTTTTTGCTGATTAAATTTTTTAATTTTTTGACAATTTTTCGACTTTGGCTATCTAACGGACACTTAATTTTTGAACATATTTTTTAGACGAATTTTCTTTAATTTTTTAAATTTTTTGCAAGCATTTTGTTTTGCTTGTAATCTGGTAATTTTTTTATATTGTGTAATTTATAATATATTTACAGTTGAATTTTTGCTGTTGGTTTTTTTGGATAATTTTCATCTTTAATTTTCTACTTACTTACTAGTTTTAGGTTAGCTTTTTAGTTGGTGTTAATTTTCTCTAATCTACATTATATTTATAATAATTCAGTGTGCGGCGTCACGCTATGTATTTTCTTATATTTCCAATTTAGATGCTTAAACTTTGTAACTGAGTAGTCTGAGTGATATAGGTGTTGCCCTGTTAACAAGAAACATCGAATAGAAAATGTTTCGTGTTCGATGCTCAGCAAAGAATGTACTAATTAATTTTAATATTATTTTTCCCATTTAACGGTATTTAATTGTTTCAATACGAATTGAAAAACATAAAATTTTGTATTGTAAAACAAGGATTATATGTAATACGTAATAATACATTTTGTAAAACTGTAACCTACATTTCGGCTGGTACCGCAAATTTTTTTTCAATATTCAATTTTTTCCAATAAGCTTTCGGGTTCGATCCTCACCAAGGACGTTTTGCATTATGTTTTATTTTTTTATATTAATTTTATAACAGCATTTCATTGCGAATTGAAAACTATATCTCCAAGCGAGAGCAGCTTAGAATTTCGAATGAAGCGACGACAATTTGCCATCATTTTGGCTTTTGCAATGATGATTAACAAGGCTCAGGGAGAATCGTTCGATACTGTTGGCTTGTTTTTGCCGGAATCTGTTTTTGCTTATGGCCAGCTTTATGTAGCTTTAACGCTAGTATGATATCCTGGCATCCTTAGAGTCCTGATCAACAACTCCTCATATCAAGGCACAATATTAAATGATAGCCGTACTTTTACAAGAAACGTTGTGATAAAAGAATTCTTGAATTAATACTAAATTATCTTATTTCGTATTCTTCTAGAAACAAACATTTTACTTTTCAGGCTATATTGAGTATTCAGAAACTTCTGTCAGTTTTGACGGGTAATTACTAGTAGTTATATAAGCTAAAAAACAAAGAGAAGCAGTATAGACGGAGAGGCTATTGTAATGTGTTATACGGCATAAATGAAACCCCAAAGCATTTGGCTTTTTCTAGAAATGATACAGGGGAATGAAAAGGTTAAGTGTTATTATTCATATCAAAATATCTCAAACTTATACTATGCTTGGCAGAAGTATAAAGAATTTACCAACAATCAAATCAGGCTACCTTGCACATTGACAACAAGTCGAGCAAAAATGTAGAACGTAAATTTTTAACTGAAAATATTAATCGTTCTGTAACACCAAAATCTGATATTTTGTGTTGTAAAGTTAAATCCGACGTTGCCAATTCTTCTGCAGTAATATTTATAATAAATTTTGATTTGCTTATGAAATAAAATCAAGTTTGCGGTCCAGATAATATTGCTTTTGAATTCGTAGATCAACAATAAAAAACTGGAACTTGAAATTTCCAGTCCATTTTAATAAAGCTCTGGAATTTCTAACCAAAAGTGAAATAAAAGAATTAATCTACCGCATTTTAATTGAAAAGCAAAACCCATGCATTCTCACTATTCAAACTATGCATTTACTTTCTAAAAAAACAAAAAAAAATTGTGGTATATGGATCATGCAAACATTTTACACCAGCAATAATATACATAAAATTTGAGATATTCAAAAATAATGAAATGCGAGTTTATACCAAAGGCAACGAAGGCGAAACTATTCACTCTTCCGGAAAAGTATTTAGGCAATACGGAGGTTTACGGTGAGACGAAATGAAATTAATTTCGGAAAAACAGAGTACAACACTACTTGGTAATTTCAACTAATCTTGAACTATATCAAATGGGTAACACTCAGGACATGTCCACTCCAGCAGTTTTGATGATCTTGTTCGGGATTGCAATTTGGTACATATTTATTATCAATATTGTTTACAGACTAAAACAAATCGGTATATATATTCTGTAACAGGACCGTTACAAGTGGTCCTATTGCGAAATGAGCAAATTTCACTTTTAAAACGAGAAGAAATTAAAGTAATTCTTTTTGATGCAACCGGTGGCATTGTTAAGATTCCCACCTGTCATAAAGAACATATAGACATCTAAATAAATTTTACACAAGTTGGACATTCAGATTTTTATGTGCCGCCGAAGCGTGGTGGACATTTTGATGATATTATCTTTTCTAGAAATTAAAAAAGTCAAGCAATAATGATGAGAGAAGCACCTTGGAAACTCGTTTAAATACAATGTACTTGTACACCTTTAATATTTATTTTATACTGAAATAATTTATTTTCTTTCGTTATCGAAAGCTTTTCATAATGCTGTTTCTGATTATCTCTCCTTCAAGGCAATAATTCGAACCGATTGGAAGTCTTGGATATAAGGGTTTGCTGATTCTTCAACATCAACTAATTTGTATAAGAATACAATGTTGTGAAATTCACAGCATACTTTAATTATTTGTGAAACGTTGGCCGGAGCGTACTGTATAAACGTCTAGCCCCTAACAGGAAGTGAAAATGATTCTTCACACCGAACGTTCTTTCGAAAATACTGCGTGTGTTTTTGTATGTTTTTTGTTTATTTTTTGAGGGTTTCCAGCTGATACATGAAATGGTGTTATGAACCGCGGCTTTAATTTATACCCACCATCACCTTTTAAATAAATATGGCAATATTTAATTTTGTATGTACATATGTATCTTATTCAAAGAATTTGTTTTTTTACTTATAGATCGCAAAAAATCTTAAAATATCCATACGTATTCTTATCTTCTCTTTGTTGACTTTTTTTTTTTTTTCGCTGGCGCTACATCCCATGGAGAGATTTGGCCGCTTCATTTTTGAAGTTTCGTAATCATTTTTACAACGGATAATGAGTGATTAGTTCATTGATCCTTACATTAAACCAGCCGTGATTTTTTCATCACCCGCCGGGAATCGAACCCGGGACCTCCGGAGCTTAAAACAAGCATGCTAACAACTGTGCCACCGGGGCGGTAGTCCGGCGGTAAGTCTTTGTTGACTTACATAGATAATTAATTAAGATACTCAAAATAAATTAATTTCTTTATTTTTTATTTTGATTTACAAAAATTGGGCAAACTTTATTTTGACATCTACATACACCCTGCGCCATTGAAATGTTCGGTTTGCATTTTTAAAGTAAACTTTGGAAATACCACCGTTTGCTTCAAAAGTAGACAGTAAAAATAATAGATTCTGATTATCAAAACAATTTTTACACTATTCCGAATATATTCAAATAAAAAGAACGGTAATCCGACATGTTAGACCTACATAACGTCGGATAAGGAATATTACCGCCCTACCTCGTAACAATTTGGTAGGCCTTTACAGTGTTTTTAATAAATTTTTTTCAATTGAAAAATAGTTTTTTGTTGACAATGGTAATTTTTATTCAAAATAAGAATTAACAGAAATAAAATATGATATGATAATTCATCTCAACCAAAATATTTTGAGGGAAATTGAACTTTTTAAAATCAATGATTAATAACCCAGCCCTTGGCTTTTATGATGGCCTTAAACCCGATCAGCTTTGAATTCTAAAGCTTTATTAAATAATATATTGTTATTTCTTCAAACCAGACTTTTTCTATAAGTTTTTTCCGCTCTTTGGCACTTTTCAGCTTGTAATTTGTAATCTTCTTTCCCATGAAAGACCAAATATTTTCAACAATATTGAGGTCAGGACTATTTCCTGTCCAGGATAACGACTCAATCACCAAGCTATTTTTAAATTCGGCTACCTAAACAAAATAGACATTAAAATTAAGCATGCTTACTTCACAAATAACATCAATAATTCACGGAGAGTAATCGTAATGGAAGAGTGGAATATCGATGTATTGAGTCGGGTCCTCAATAGTCCCAATTCATGTTTCGATAATTTTTTTATATCTTCCTCCGCTTTCTAAACTATCCAGAAGGCATAGTGATCAAATTCCAAAGGCTGTTATGGCTCTCCAGGCCATAACATATGGTGAATTTTTCACTGTCGGCGAAATATATTCTATTAAACACCGTTTGCCTTTTCGTCGCCGAACCCTTGTCATTACATCGGGTCCAAAGATATTGAATTTGGATTTATCCGAGAATATGAACCAACGCTAGTCCCTGGGCATTCAGTTTTTTCATTCTATTGCGAATTTGAGGCTTGCAGCTGCCATTTTTGCTGTCAGTAATGATTTTCTCGCAGGTCGACAAGCATATAAACCAAGTTCCTTTTAATAGTATGAACTGAAATAGTGTCGGTTGTTGCTATTAGAGGCTAACTTCTCAGCTCCAAAGCCGTAGCAAACTTTTGCTTAAGATCTAAATATCTGAAATTCGATTTGTTGAAACAGAAGTTCTCCTCTTTGCATCAGAGTCAAATTATCGTTTGATTTTCGGAATAGTGTCTTAAAAACTTTCTAATTGCTGTTTGGCTACACTAAATTACTCTTGCAATTTATGAATGTGTGTACTTTTTGCCTTTGTTTGCAAAAGTTTGGCTTTTTCGTTAGTATTTAATTTAGAGCGACACGTTGTAAAATTAACTCTTTGACTACTTAATTGAAATCGAACGAATAGTTCATCCTTAGTTTGGTTTTAAATACCTAATAAGGCGTGAAATATGCTGAAAAAAAAAACAAAAAAAAAATAGCGAATGAGGTAAAATCTATGAGAGAATTGCATGAAATAGTAAATAATCGAAATCGAACATTTCAATGGCGCAGGGTGTATAACAATTAAAAGTACAACAAAACATAAATACCGTCTATAAATTCTATGTATATAATTTATCACGAAAAGCGTGGCTAAAACTCAGTTTAAAAAGATGTGGATAAATTTAACCTGCTGATTACATTTTCTTGTAGAGAGAACTACTTAACAAATATTTGCGGTATAATTGATATAATTAATACTAATGGAAGCAACGTAACCCGAGGAATACTCGTTTATTTGTATGTACATATAAATTCGTAAAAAGTTAACGAAAATAAATCTTAAAACTACCAAACAAAAAAAAAAAAAAATTATTATTTTAAATAATTTCATTTTAAAATTTTTATAATAAATTTATTCAAATGGAGGGTTATCACATTTTATGATAAAAACAGAATTCTGGTTCCTCGTTTTTGTTATGTTTTCTGCTTAAATGAATTTCGTGACTATTATTTTTAATGCAGATACCATTCTCTCCCAGTTTTTTACACAACAAGTAAAGAAAAATTGTGTGCTGTTTTTATCTTTATATTATCCAATTTTAACAAAACAAAAAAAAAATTAAAAAAAAAAAATAAATTTATGATTTTGTCTGTTTGGTTGGTTTAGTTACTTGTTTCTGACTTTCTTGTGTAAAATTTTTCTTTTATGTTATCCACTCTAGACTTTTAGATTTTTCTTCTTGTTTTTTATCATTGTTGTTGCTGGGTATTTTTTTTAAATGTGTACATTTTTAAAATGCTCAAGTTTAAGTATTTTCCGTTTCCATATTACTTTATACTTTTTTGTTAGTTTTACGATTTTTTTTTTTTTGCTTTCTTCCTAACTATAAAGTTGCTACTATGTGTTTTCTGTGTTTTCCTACTTCTTCGCTATTCACATACATAGCTAGGTAGTATGAAATGAATGTAGTCTTTTGAAATAAGTTTGTATTCCTTACGGTTTTTTTCTCTGTTAAAATTGATTCAATTGTATGGTATGTTCTCTTGTTGGATTTTTGTTGGTATTCTGTTCATTTTCATAAAAGTTTTTTCTTTTTAATTAGATTTATATGGAATTTTGTTTACAAAAACAACCACGCCAAAAATTTGGTATTTATTTTACATAGTAACGCTTTATAAAAGGAATAAGTTTGACGTTTGTATGTTAATTGCGTTACATGATTTGTAGAAAACAACTGTAGTTTCGGGTAATCTTTTAACTTATTTTGCATTTGTTTATGGTTTTAGACTACATACTTTACAGAATAGACATACTTCGGAAAGTGGGGTGTTTAAAAATTTGGTACCTACTTGAAACTTAAAAAAAATAGTTTTTAAAAGCAACCGTAACAAAATTGATGTTTTTTGTTGTTATTAGGCCCAATGATGCCTTCCAAAATTTTATATTATGTTATATTATTTTTGTTTGCAGCCAGCAAACGTGACTTCACTATAGTTTTAACAATTTTTTGTTTGTAACCAATTTTTTTCGCATTTACCGAGGTCGTCACCTGAAGTTTATGCGACATAATATGCAAATTGTTTGTATAATAAGATTTCCACACTCAACTTAGATGGCGACGTGCTGATACTTTGTGATTTCAACTTACCAAAGGTTAAATGTCTGATTGATGATGAGGTAAACTGCGTCATTTCGCACAATATAACATCGGGTGCTGAATATATCTAGATTTTATTTTGTCGTGTGGCCTTGTCCAGATAAATAATATTCCCAACTATAATGAAACATTTCATGGTTCAGGATTTATTTTTCGCAAATTTAGCTAATCTATTTATGATAAATGTGGCACCAATTCCATACCATCATCAACGACGTCAACCATAAATCAATGAAAATCAATTTAAACACATCAGAATTTGTGTTGTTTAATTCCAATATGAACAATTATTGTAATTCAATTAATTTTTTTGATTTTAGGCGTGCTGGTAATGATAGTCTGGTTTCTTATTTCAAATCGGTTGAATGGGATTCGTGCTTTTCGTTGGTGGACATTAACCATTAACCATGGTTTAACAACGACCTAATAAATCTTTGAAACAGTAAAAAAAATTATGTCGATTGTGGAAGTTCTCCAAGAGTGCTTATCGAAACATTTTGATAGTTTATATTGTATTGCATACAAGAATTGTATTGCCAAGGTTCAAAATAATATGGTATCAAATCCAAAATCATTCTGGAATTTCGTTGACTACAAAAGAAAAACTTTTGGGTTTCCGTCAACAATGTCGTTCAATGATATAACTGAGAATAATCCTGATGATATTTCAAACTTATTTGTTTCGTTTTTTCAAAATGTTTATAAACGAAGTGATTTGTTGAGTTTGAAACTGTTGAAGGCAGTTATGCCAACACTTGTTTGTATACCCCTCACATTTCTCTAGATGATATCATTAAATCCCTCCATCTTTTTAAGTAACGAAATGGCTCGGCCTTTGTCGATTTTATTTAATAGTTCACTTTTGAAAGATGTTTTTCCGGTTGTCTGGAAATCGTCTCATATTGTAGCGTTATTTAAATCAGGAAATCGAAGTGAAGTATTTAACTACCGAGGTATTTCATTATTGTCGGCAATTCCTAAATTGTTTGAGTCGATTGATTGGGGTTATATGTTTTTCGATCTTAAGTCGCTTATTGTAGATGAGCAATATGGTTTTTTCCGACGACGTTCTTCTGTATCAAACTTACTAGAATTTACGAAATATGCAACAGAGTGGTTGAAGGCAATGCTCAACTTGATGTTATTTATACCGACTTTATACGTTGATCATCACTTTATCAGGCTCCGGGATTTTTAGTCAAAAACATTTGTGTTTTTGTATTGAATGACCTTCTTGAAAAAAATTATAGTCACAAATTTTTGGACTGGAATACCTTTTGTTTGGTTGGTTTTTCTGACTGAAATGCCTTTGTAGACCTATATGGTAGCTCCGGCGCCCCAGTCAAAAGCATTTCAGTCGAAAACGGAAGGGAGTTTCAGTCAAAAATTAAAAGGCTACTCAGTAAAAATAATTTTAGACTGAAATGCCTTTTCAGAAGGAAGTTCAATCAAAAAACTAAAAAGGCATTCAAGTCAAACTTTTTTGACTGAAATTCCTTTTGCATTTGTGACTGAAATACCTTTTGAAAAGGTAATTCAGTCAAACAATTAAAAAGAAATTCCAGACAAAATTGTTCTTGGGGAATATAGTCAAAAACAATTTAGTCAAAAAACGAAAGGAGTTTCAGTCATAAAATTTCGCATACAAATATTTATGTTTTTTTATGTCTAAAACTTCTTTTATAAAGGCACTTCAATCGAAAAAAGGTATTTCGGTCAGAAAAGAGTTTGACTGAAATGCCCTTTGTGCATTTGGACTGAACCACCATCTTGAAAGGTGTTTTAGTCACAAATTTTTGGACTGGAATACCTTTTGTTTGGTTTATTTTATTAGTCCCATCGTAAACAATTGATCGTGTTACAATTGCACGTGAACAGTTGATCGTAGATACAATTGATCGTGGAAACAATTGATCGTGGATACAATTGATCGTATGAATAATTGATCGTGGATACAATTGATCGTATGGACAATAGATCGTGGTTACAATTGATCGTATGAACTATTGATCGTGGATCAGTTGGACGTGCGGACAATTGATCGTATGGACAATTGATCGTGGACGTGGATCCATGGTCAATTCGACGTATTTATTTCCAATTACAAAATCTTGTATAACAAAATAGTGCTAATTAGTGTTTATATCTAAAGTCCCTCGGAGGGCTAAGCGGGGGGGAGCGCAGCGACCTTCCGCGTGCCCGTGAGAGTTAACGAAGCCGTTAGCCTCTACAATTCGAAGTTAAATTAGTCGGAATAGGGTCGAAAGGCCGAATGTTTTTATCAAAATTTGTATATATAAATGTTTAATTGTAAATCACCTTAAATATTAAAATCTTCTTACGTTTTTGTTATCATATAATTAAAAATTAATTAAGGGTTGGCTACCTTATCTAGAAAAAAAAATACAGAAACTGAAACGGACCAAATTATAATTAAAATTTATAAAATGTCTATCAAAATTGAGTTTTCCGTAAAGTTCTTAATATTTATGAAAATAGAAATTGCTTCGTCAACCTTTCAGACACAGATCAAAGTAATCGTACCGCTCATATCGCTCCTACTGTAAGTCTAAAAATGGGGTTGGCGGTTGGCCACGTATCACTGTTTTTTAAAAGACTGTTTACTAAAATATTTTCTCCAAAATCTTGTTTTACAAAATCTTGTCACCAAAAATCTTTTTGGAGAAAATCTTAACCTTTTAAAGACTTTACATTAAAATAAAAGGATATCGAATAATTCAACTAAAAATTGTAGAGGCTAACGGCTTCGGTAACCCTCAGGGGCACGCGGGAGGTCGCTGCGCTCCTCTCCGCTTAGACCTCCGAGGGGCTATAGATTTGAACTTCCGGGGACGTAGGAGCTAGGATCAGCAAACATGTTGCACTGCGTGCCGCACTTAGGAGCGGATTATATAGAATATATTAGTGACACCTACTAAAAAGAAAATAATTGCACTATTTTGTTAAGCAAGATTTTGTAATTGCAAGATTTTAAAATGCAATATTTTATATCAATCCCTAAAAAACCATTTCAATAAATATTCATTATTTCACTATAAAATAATCAAAATAATAATTTCGATAAACCATTTATACGGTAAGAAATTTATACGGTAAGAATTCAAAAAACAAGATTAAATGGCAAAACAAGATTTTGTCTTGCAGGCAAATATCCCGATCCCCTAAAAATGGCAATAAAATTGATTTTTTTTCATTTATTTTAAACAAAATATTTTTTCTAAATTTTTTTCTGGATTGCTTTTCCGGTAATTTCTAGACTTTTTATGAGAATTATTTTTTCTGAATTTTTCTTCTCAACTATTCTGGATTTTAAAATTTCTGGATATTTTTTCCAGGCAAATGTAGTGATACCATTAATTAATTATAATAAAAAAAATAATAAATAAATAAATTTGTTTTTTCGACAAAATTTGATCACATTAATATACTACTTGCACACGATTTATTAGCACTTCTTTTCAATTTATTTAAATTATTTTACAGTAAGAAATATGAATGAAAATTTCATGAAAATTCGGCCTTTCGACTTTCGGCCTTTTGACCTATTCGGCCTTTCGACATTCGGCCTTTCGACTTTCGGCCTTATGACACATTTGGCCTTTCGACCCATTCGGCGTTTCGACATTCGGCCTTTCGACACATTCGGCCATTTGACATTCGGCCTTTGGGCATTCGGATTTCCGACCGTTGTCTCAAAATACCAAATTTTGTTCTTAAATTACAAACCATGGCACTCTTAAATTTCACAATTGAAAACACCGTTAAAAGTTTTACCATTTTTAAAAAAATTGAAAAATTTCGGTGAACCTATTCATATGATTGGGAGTGCATGTTCATATATTTTAAATAATTTCAGTGGCGGTTTTTCACAGCGGGTATATAAAAATGAATGCGCATATCGTCGATTTGCGAGAATAGTGACACATCTCAAAAATGGCCAATTTTGAGATAATAGGGTAAAAATCTTTTAAATGTAACAATCTTTTATATGGCATAGTGTCATTTCTATACTACCCATAGTTTTCAATAGATGTGACGTTGAATTTGATGAATTCAACTATTTTACAATAAAAAAAGAAATTCAAATCGATTTCCTCAAAAATATGATATTTTGAGATGTGTCACTATTCTCACGAACCGACGATATGTATAAAATAAATATTTATTTACTGGTGTGTTGTAATTGTTTGTAATAAATTTATTAAATTATTTTGCAGCCAAGACTACGACTCGGCAATAGGCCCCAATCGATTTAGTCGAAGATCATTTTAAATTTATACAAGCTAAAAAATGTGTTATTTTCACTTTCGTTTGTAAATACTTTAAATAAAAATAAAATTTTTACTTATAGGAAAATAAGCTACTACTGATACCTAACCTACTAGATGAGTTGTTATTTTCGAACAGTATTGGATGAAAGGGAAATATGTGTTGTCTCTTTTGCACCATTCGTTATTATACTTGATAACATGACTGTTGCTTTTATTTTAATTTTCAAAACAACATATTCTATCTTTGTCTATATTATATTGTGCCATATTCCGAATTGGAACAGCTGTATATACATATGTATATGAAAAAATAAAAAATATTTTTTCGATTTTATCATGGCCTGCTATTATATCAAAAAAAACACAGAAATTTTATTGTTTAATTGTATAAGTGATGAATAATGGAGGTTTTCTTTTTTCGTCCTACCTGAAAATGAAGAAACATTTTCTTTAACGAATTTTCAATTATTCATTATAAACATATTGAGGATGCAAATTATCGAATAATATATTAATTCGAGTGTATTTTAGTTCGAGAATTTGGGAAAGGTGGCAAAAGAGACAACACATATTTCCCTTCCATCCAATACTGTTCGAAAAAATATAACAGCTCATCTACTAGGTATCATAACATACGTTTCTGGTTATCCTCCTTTGTGGTATAAGGTTAAAGAGAAATTAAAAATAATTCGAAACCACCGTAACCGTACTGGAATGGGACCATTAACCAATCAAGGGGTTGGTGGAGATTGGCTTCATCCCGAAGCCACAGTGAAAATTAGAAGGGCTTGACTGTCCTACTGACCTTGAGAGTGGATTTAATATAACAGTAAGTAAAATTTCATTGATTTGCAAATAGTTATAACCCATCTATATAAATTTGAAATTTAGGCAGCTTCACCGCCAAGATCATTTACACCTCGAAGACCACATTCACCTTAGCTTTCAATGTCAGTTGCCGTGTTAAATACACACCTCACAACAACTATTGCCTCGGATTCGGCTTCACCATTTATGTAAGTAATATAGATGTGATAAGTTAATTTAATACTTATGTGGGTTCCTGCAAATTTAACTTTCATGTTGCAATAACTCGCTTAAAAAATATATTTTCAGTTAGTACCATTAACTAAAAATTTATTGATCGAACCCCTAGTACCAGTATCATCAGCACATTCGACTTCTGGTAATGGTGCCTTGGAACAGGAAAGAGATTCAGAGGAACTTTCAGGAGTAAGTTTAAATTCGCCGGGCCAACCAACGTTTCCTCAAAACAAGATAACCGGACCAAGGGTAAATAATCTTATTCGAGATCGTATTATCTTATAATAATGCTAATACTATTTGATTTCAGCAAGTAATCTCTAATGGAATCTCTCAAGAAGGCAATTCGTCTGCAGGAGGATGCAAACAAGGTGTAACGGCTTGTTCTTAAAGCACAAGGCGACACAAATAAATACTTAGGGGATTTTATTCTCTTTAAGAAACCAAATAATGAGTTAATTATAAAAAATAACGATTTGTTATTAGTAATTAAAAATTAATTAAATGGCAGTTGTATAATTTTATTTTCAATTCTATTAGATATAATCTCCAGGCAAATTCTATGGTTTATAAAATCTCTTACATCTACAATCCCAAATCTAAAACAATGGTAACCGGGCGATTCCACTAGAACAATTCCACTGGACACAATTCCACTGGACGTAATTCCACTGGGACAATTCCACTTGAAACAATTCGACTGGGGAACAATTTAACTTGCACAATTTAACTTGCGTTGTAACTTGTACAGTTAAACGGAAACGCAAACACATAGTATATGACGTGTATGTACTTTAATATTTTATTGGTATTATTGAAACTTAATTACGAAGATAATTATAACTATGGATTTTAAATTAATAAAAACTGAAATGGGCAAAGAAGCTAATGTATAATAAAAGGAGGTTATACCAGTCCAAAAAAAGGTAACAATGGTAAAAAATATTTCCGTTGCTGCGGTTATTATGATTCTAGGGATATTCCATTAGCACAATTCCACTAGACACGATTCCACTGCATACAATTTCACTGGCACAATTCCTCTACTTTAACATTTGTAGTTCTTTCTTTAAGTAACTGTTTAAGTTTAACTTGTTGTATAATTAAACGAATTCAACTTCAACGAAATGAAATAATTAACCACCCAATTTCGGCGTTCCATTTGCAGTTCGTAGTTTTCCTTGCTCGTATCTCAACTGTAAAAATGCAAAACATTGACTGTAGCCCCAATTGTACTATCGTGAGTTGAGCTGAAATGAGAATAGTTGTTTATTGCAATTTGGTGCATTTAAAATAAATTATACTAACCCACAATATCTCTCGTTGCAGTTAATGACTTTTAGGTTGTTGTCACATATCTGAAAACTGGGATTATTAAAAAATGATACAAAATATATAATCTCACCAATTAGGTGTTAATTGAGTGAAAACCTTTTCGGTTTAAATACGAGTGCTCAATTTCCTTTTTCACCCCAGTTATGCCAATGTGGGTCCCATCGGCCACTCCTAAAATATTGGGAAACCCATATTCCTCGAGAAAACTATAAAATTAATGTATAATTAGACATATTATAATACCAAAAATTCTATTTATTTACCTTGCTTTGGTAGACTGAATTGCTGCAGACGTTGTTTGTGTAAATACAATATATTTCCCGGACAATTTGTACGCAATTATTGTTGCATATTTCCTAACACAGTTAGAATACTTTTGCTGGCTCATAAAAGCTAGCGCGTCACTACCAACTCTTTTTTGGTAGCTGCCACTAGTACAGAAATTAAATACAGCCAAAATTTTAAAAAATGTAAACGAAAATTTTATTATATGATAAGTAAAAGGTAACGGAATTTCATACCTCTAAGTGAAGTGGAATTTTTTGATTCGTCTCAATTATTTCATCAACCTCCCGGACTTTCTCAATAAATTCTAAGGCCAAATATATTGGCAGCATATACATCTCTTTAAACCTAGAAACGAAAATACAAAATTAGTACAATTTACTTCAAATTGTAAAAATAACGTTAAAATTTACTTAAATTAGGGATTTTCCCAAATAGAATTCCAAGGCTTGCTGACTGGCGGCTAAAATATTTCGTATGTAGTTTTATATGGTCAAACATGTGTTCGAATGTTTCATTAAATTATTAATTTCGACTAAATTAATTTTAAAATTTGATATTTATTATTAATCGCAACATACTGAATTTTATTAATCATAAAAAAAAAGTAGGGGGACATCCACTAATTTAGACAAGAAACTTGTATTTGTAAACATGATTTTACTTATTTTTGCATGTAAAAAAAAAAAATGTAATCAGCGCTGCCCAAGCGTGGGGACAAATGAACTAAAATCGATTTTGGGAAAATCCCTCATTGTAAAAAAATGTTATTTGTTTTCGGGCAAATCGAAAGGGTTCATTTTGTCCTCAAAACTCGCATATTATGGGTTCATCAAGCTAATGGAGATTTTGTTTCTTTTGCCCTTCGAAAATAAAATTCATTGTATCCTTTATCTAAATTTCAAAGAAAACATGAAATCGAACTTAAACCTCATTTTTCTTTTTTTATGGATTAATAAATATCTTATCTATTAATAAAGCAATATTTATTGGTGTAGGGCGCTTAAATAGTATTTTTAACCAATTAAGGTTTTAGCTTTCGAATCCTATTCGAGTTCATTTTCAAAAGTGACCCTTTCAAAAACGATAGTGAACCCGAAAAACCAATAAAAATTGTATAATTAATAAATATCTATTTTCTAAACAAGCTGAAACTAAGCTATCTCCCTTGCTCCCAAATTTGTTTCAGGCACATACATCATACATGTCCATTCAAAAGGGACGTATTCGCCAGAATAAAATCGGAGACAATGTTCGCAGACACTATGTCACCTAACACACCTTCTCAACTTGAGATCGTTCTACGTTGACAATTTACGCACGACTAATGTATGCGTGAGTAAATAACCACACATTTTCGAAATGTGTGCATTTTTTTAAAGATAAAGAAACTAAAAAGAGGTGACTCGAATATACAGAACAATTTCTTTCACAAATCTTTTTTAGATCTAGCTGGTAGTCAAATTGGTCCGATTAGCAGGTTTTACTGTAGGAAGTACTAATTAAAGTAAATCAAAGCCAAAGTGTAATATAACATTTTTTTTAAACACTTTGAAACTTTTAATTTTATTACCGCTTTATAGCGCAATCCACACCCCACAAACAATAATGTGGTAGAGCGTAGAGCTAGTATACATATTTCTACATTTTTATTGTTAAACTTTTTTTTTATAAATTTATTTATTCGAAAGCACACAACATTCACATTCGTTAGTATTTTTCAATAAAAACTAAACAAAAATAAAATTAATCCATCAACAAATAATTTTTTATACCCTTTCAAAATAAACTCGTACGTCTGCGGAAGTATAAAAAACGAATAAAATAAAAATAGTTATTTTTATTAGTTTTTATAGGTTTTAATAAAATTTAATTTATTTTTATTGAATTGGTTTTATGGATTTCTAATTTAACTGATTTAGACAAAGTTTTTTGATTTAGTTGTTGTAATTGTATGACAAACCCTTAAATTTTTAACTAATTTCTGTTGTTTACTCTAAAGAAAAAACTGTCATCATAAACTGAAAAATATCCGTTTATAAGTATATCTGCCCTATTTTAAAATTAATATCTCGATTCTACGATATATAAAAAAAAACTTTTTTTTATGAACTTATATCAAGCATATACATAGGTATTTTCTTAAAATATTAAATGAATATATTTGATTGATGACGATCCCAATTCCCAAAATTTTTTGTTACCTACTTATTTATGTTTGGGTCCGAGATACAGAAATAATAAAAGTATAGAAAGGGAAATTCAAAGATTCGGTACGTTTCGAATAAAATAAAGTTTATACATATTTTTATTTTTAACTATTTAAGTTAAATGAAAATTTATAAATTTAAGTTAGATAAGCAGCAATTTTTCGAATTTGCAATTTTATCTGTTCTGTTAACGTAAAGTATATTGCCCCTCTTTAAATCTGCCGTCAATTCACTCGAACGGTTTATTATTACTATTCGTTAATCAAATACAGAAGATTACATTGAATTATTACATTGAAACTTCCCGTATAACTGGTAAATAAAGCATACATTGTTACTACGTAAATTGGAGCCTTCGTCATCCGGTAGCTCGTGTCGGTGGGTGTTGCGGATTTGCTCGGTACGGTAACAATAACCTTGGGGGAATTCAGCTGACCCCATGTCTCGTCAACGAATTAGTGAACTTTAAATTAGCCACCCATTACCCCGAAGGTAAACTTAGAAAATCACAAAAAATTAGGGTACAGACCAATCACCGACGTTGCGCACCACCGAATTATTTTCAATTTTGGTAACCAAGTGTAAATAATCAGAAGATTGGAATGAAATATAATCTAAATTTAAATTGAACCCGCACTCATGAAGAACGAGATCTTCCATAAACACTCTGGAGAGTGCAACCGGAACTACCCCTATTGCAAAGTCAAAACCCTGTAACTTTAAACTCCATCGCACCTGTGAGTTTCTTTTGATTCATAAGCCATTTAAGGCTGGCGTGATCCGTTATACTCACGAAAGAATAACCCTCAACATATGCCAGAAATTTTTTGATGCTTTGGACGGCAGCAAAACATCCTAATTCTCCATTCTCTCCTTTTTGAAGTAATACGCTCCCGGCGCCCGTAGTACTGGCATCACACTGGATTACAAATGGTTTATTAAAGTTTGGATGCACCAGCACAGGTGCGTTTGTTAAAGCCATTTTTACATTTTCGAAAGATGCCTGTGATTTCTCGGTTCAAATAAATTTTTTATGTTGTTTAGTTAGGTCGGCAAGTGGTGCTACTAATGATGCGTACAAAAATTCGAAACGCCGATACCATCCCGCCATTCCCAAATACCGCCGCAGTTTCTTGAGAGTGGAAGGAACAGATAAAGCAGCCATCTCCTATCACATATCCCAGATACGTAATTTATTCTTTTCAGCAGAAAATTGCTATTTTCAATGTTGACTGTTAAGCCCGCGTCAAACAATTTCTTAGCAACCGTTGATAACAAAACGAGGTGTTCCTCAAATTACTTGGAAGTAATCAAAAGATCATCAAGGTACACAAAGATGCGATCATGAAATTCATCTGGGATCACCTGACCCAATAACCGGCACATAGTTTGTGGCGCGTTGTTAAGACCAAATGGCATTACTGTGAATTGATATAACGGCCGATCAGAAACGGTAAACGCTGTCTTAACGCGAGACTCTTCGGCCAACGGAATCTGCCAAAAGGCATCTTTTAGGTCTAAACTTCGATAATAGGCAGCGGATACGCGTCTCTCTTCGTTACTTCATTCACGCGTCTGGCGTCTAAACACAGACGCGCCTTACCATTTGGTCTCTGGACTAATGTCACAGGTGAACTCTTTGACTCTGCAGTCAATTCAGCATCCATAACAACTTGTTTGACGGGAGACATCGGATAATATTGTTGTTTGAACGAATTAGGGAAGTTTTTCCTAAACCGAATTTATTAAACGACCGAAAGTTTTCAATTATGGAATCAAGACGGGTTTGTTGATCAGAAGAGAGTACATATACGAAAATTTGGTGCATCGGAATCGTTTTCATTTAAATCTGAAATGGTCTTTGGAAAGATATTAAAAAGCTTTCAAAAATCAATTCCCAAGTACAACGCCTGTTTTAATCCGGGCCCCAAATAAATTCGCATCGATTTTTCAATTCCATTAAATTTAATTTTTACCCATAAATAACCGAAAATACGTTCAGAGTGCCCACTCGCGGGCGAACTTTGGACGATATATTAAACATTTTGAAATCCAAATTGTTGAGAAATGGTTCATATCCTTGACCTAAAGCGGTTATAGACGCCCTACTATCCATCAATCCGGTTTAAGCTAACCCGTTAATACTTACTTTTGCAAATGGTCTTCCATCTAATTCATCCGACAAAAATGTTTCGGATATTTCCCAATACTGCTTAGTACGCAGATCTGCGGAAGGAGACTTATTTCTCTCCCTTTCCGTTGAAACAGACGAACGAGCATTAGATAAATTATGAGAACGGTGCGAATTATGTACAATTGATGCTAAATCTATTGGGGAGGTTTTCTGATGAATTGACCTGGGTAGCTGTTGTTTCTGGCCATATTCGACGTATTCTGTGTGTGTCGTAATTGCTGCTCTTGAGCCCGAGGAACTTGGCATGCAGCAGTTTGATTTCCCGGCTTGTCGTTTCCCGACCCGCATTTTGAATGTCCCTGGTAGAAAGCGGGTAGAACGCATTAAGCAATTATTCAATTATGAATCCAAGATATTTGACAGACTTTTCGCACTCTATATTTACTCCATTTATGTTAACAGGGGAATCTTGCGAGCTGCTCTACACCATGTAAAGTAAATCGGTTTACATTTATCAATATTTAGCGTTAATTTCCGTTTTTTAAAGTAGAACTGACAGGTATATATTTAAATTAGTTTCAATTATTAATGACAATTCATGCGATGAATAGATCGCCGTATCGTCGGAAAAAAATTAGAGAATAGGTAGAATAGGTTGAATAAACTAGGGCTGATTACCCCACCACTTGTACATAACATTTGCGCTCTGATAAATATGATTTGAGGATTTTGATTAGATGGGAAGTTATATGAGTGTAATTTGAATAACAATCGAGCTATCCAAACAGAGTTGAAAGCCTTTTGAAAATCTAAGAGGACCAATCTAGTAGATATTTTGTTTTCCCTTACCAGTTTAACATGTTTTAGAACGGTATGGATCTGGTGTACCTGAAATGTTGTTCTCTAAAGCCTAACTGTTCGTTGATGCTGATACTGGTTGCCTTTGTAAACTCCATTATTCCAGTTTTTATAACATACTCAAAGATTTTACTTAACGTGCATAGGAGACTAATAGGTCTATAGCTATTGGCAAGTGTATGGGGTCCAGGATGGCTTGATGATAGGAATAATTTTAGAGATTTTCCGAGCTGAGCGAAAATGTCAACTAGTTAGACAGTTATTAAAAATTGTGGCTATTACTTCAAAGGTTATAACGATGGAAAAATGTTTATGAGAATATTTGGATGATTGTCATAACCTGGTGCTTTAATAGGTTTCAGATATTTAGCTATGCTTTCTATCGCAAGCGGAGATACTGAAAGATTATTAATTTGGGAATAATTATTGATGGGCAAGTCAACTAAATTCGCACCCTCTTGAAAATCCATACTTGAAAACATATTTAAGCTGCTGGAACTGATTGTTGAAAAGTGAACGGCAAGTTCCTATGCTTTCAGAGTTTAAGAATAAACAAGCTGGGTTATTTTTATCACTATCGGATTTTTTCAGAAGTGGAATAGTATTAGTTTTACACTTTAAAGGTTTAATTGTTTTCCAATAAGATTTTGTTCCTCTTGCCAGATTTTCCAGTTTTTGTTGCCAGCGAGCATTTCCAAGAACAATAATTTTAGTTTTTATTAATTTATTCAAAATATTAACCATTTCTTTTAGAAATGTTGACCTGGTACGTTGCCATTGGCGTCTGTGTCTATTTCTTTTAACCTCATCAGTAAGAATTATTTTGTCGGTGTGTTGTTTTAAGACTAAGGGTATACAACTGTCTCTAGCCAAACAAACTATTTTGGTAAATTGACTTATTGTTTCATATGTTTCAGACGAGGAATTTATAATGTACGATAATAGGGACGCTTGGGTTAATTCGGCTTCAATTATTGTATTATACAGTATGTTCCATAAATAGGTTAACTCGATACATTTGAGTTAAAAAATTATGCATTTCCTTTTTACTATTAATTATCGAAGTAAAATTTCATGGTAATATTAGAATGGAAAAGTACTAGCAATATATTACGCATTAGTGCTTATCGAGTATAACTACAGCCACTAGTGCGTCATTTCATTTAGTGCTCACATGGAATACGCAACATAAGTAGGTAAACAAGAATAATTATTGTAACGTATTATGCATATATTGCAGTTTAGTTTTAAAGTATTGTGTAAAAGTGTTGTAAGTAATAATTGTCTAATTATATTTTCACATAAGCACGGTAAGTGATTTTCTTTATAAAGATAACAGCTTTGAAAATAAATGTAGGTACTTATTACTTGTTTTTTTACAGAAAAAAATCTTAAAATGGGCAAATTTAAATATTTAAAGCTAGAAGAGCGTAAATCTATATACAGGGTGATTGGGTTTGGGATGCTGACCCGTCAAGGGGTGATCCCTTGGCTTATTCTGAGAAAAAAATCGTGTGTGGAGGGGGGTCCATTTTTGATATCCTTCGAGATACAGGGTGTTTAAAAAATTTGGTTCAGAAAAAAAGTACACTCAAATATTAAACTGTAACTTCCAAAATACTTATCGGAGGGCAACCAAGTTAGTCTTATTTGGCTGGTAATTGTATAGGCTCTTATTAAGATTAAGGTGGTTATCTTACATCTGTATCCGTTTGAGAGCTACGATGCTTTAAAGTAAAAAAAAATATTTTTTTTTATAAAATTGAGTTTTTCTCAGAAAAAACCGTTATAATTTTTTTTTTTTTTTTATTTTAATTCATCAGGACCTCCCCTACAATCTCCCAATACATTATTTGTACCCACGTACCATAGTTTTTTACGTATATCGATTATTCTCAATCTAATTAAGAGATGTTGAAGTGTTAATATTGTAACAATTTTTTTTTTGATCACTAAAACAGTAGGCGATTATCACTTCCTTTGTAAATGTTGAAAAAACAAAAATTAAACATTTTCATACTAAAGCTTACACCTGCGTGCATTGCTACGCAACACTTCTTCGTTTCTTACCTCTTTGCCTACAAACTTTGTGGGAGAGGTCGCGTTCCTGACGCAAGAGTGTTTACAAATATTCATAGAAGACTGCGAGATATCGTAACAACATCAAATACCCGGGCGAAGCCCCTTTCAGTCTCACCAAATCATTTGGATGTCGACGAAGAAATAATTCGTAATGTAACAGCAAATCCTTCTATTAGCATAAGGAAGTACGCAGTACAATTGAACGTCTCTCGCTACCGAATTCATCAAGAATTACACAAGGAGAATCTTCATCCATACCATATAACACCCGTTCAAGAACTATTATCGATAGACCGCAATAAAAGATTGGGGTTTATTAATTGGTTGATGGAAAGGAATTTGGACAATGATAGTTTTGTGAAACGTATCCTGTGGCGGGATGATTCATAATTCACAAGAGATGATATAACAAACTTTCAGAATCTACACGAGTGGGCTGCTGAAAATCTTTATTCGAAAAAACAAACATTATTTCAGCACCGCGTATGTGCTGGTGTAATTGGGGATAATTGTACCATTCATATTACCATCGAGATTAAATAGTGATCGTTATTTACAATTTTTACAAATGGAATTGCCACTCCACTTTGATGATGATCCTATTTTAAGAAGAGTCTCGCACACATATCAACATGATGGTACACCTTGTCGCTACGATAAAAATGTTAAGAATTGGTTAAACCAAAATTATCCAAATAAATGGATTGGAAGAAATGGTCCAATTCATTGGCCGATCGTACGGTGAATTAAAAAAAAATAAAAATAAAAATAAAATTATAACGGTTTTTTCTGAGAAAAACTCAATTTTATAAAAAAAAAATATTTTTTTTACTTTAAAACATCATAGCTCTCAAACGGATACAGATGTAAGATAACCACCTTAATCTTAATAAGAGCCTATACAATTACCAGTCAAATAAGACTAACTTGGTTTTGGTTGCCCTCCGATAAGTATTTTGGAAGTTACAGTTTAATATTTGGGTGTACTTTTTTTCTGAACCAAATTTTTTAAACACCCTGTATCTCGAAGGATATCAAAAATGGACCCCCCCTCCACATACGATTTTTTTCTCAGAATAAGCCAAGGAATCACCCCTTGACGGGTCAGCATCCCAAACCCAATCACCCTGTATATAAAAATGGTGTAAAAAATGTATGTGCGCACATCAGTAGAGAACGGCTGAACCGATTTGGCTCAATCTTTTTCTATTATGTTTGAAATTGCCAGGAGATGGTTCTTACGAAAGAAAATTTTGGGAAAATCTGTTACGACTCGATCGGATATTTAACTGAAACAGAAACAAAAAATAATTAAATTTCATAACTACACAAAATCAATTTTCTTTACTTCCCTTTTGGTTCAATCTGTCATTAAATAAAAAAAAATAATAAAAACAAAACATCGGTATCATAATATGAAGTTAGGTATAATTACAATTAGTGTTGTGTACGCAACCGATTATGAGGTTACGTATAGTACGAGTGTCGACCCCATTTGAAAAATTCGCGTGATGGTCAACCGAAAAGATTGGGAGGAAAAGTTGGTTTAGAGAGTCGAGTATTGGTGCCGGTCGTGGTTGTATCACTTTATTTAAAAACAACAAAATAATTCGAAAGTGACATTAAACAAAATCTAAAATTTATAAAATAACCACGCCATATTTTTTTCATTAACAAAAAACCAAATAAAAATAAAAATCGGGAGTCAACCCAAATTGACAAAAATAAAAATAAAAAAACCAACGCAAACAGTGACAATACGTTGGAAAAAAAGGAAAACATTTATTATACGGAGTGGTAATAAATACATAAAAAAAATAAAAACCAACACAACAAAAGTTTATTGCCGAGACATAAGTATAATTTATACTTAATTATACGGGCCGTAATATTGGCGTTATATCGATCGGTAGTGGAAAAAACCCGATAGACGTACTTGGTTCTGTTAGAACTGATTCAGGAGACTGGCCACTAGTACGGTAGCAGTAACGGGACGAGCAGAATCATCGAGAACGAGTCGGCATTAATGAGAGCAGTTCATTAGGCCGCGTTGATACGGTGAACAGGAATCGGTCACCAATACAAACGAAGCAGTCGGATGAGAGGAACGGGACACGTAAAGCGATCACGGCGAAATTACCAGCGACACCGGTGACGAGTATATATTTTGTTTTGTATGTTATTTTTGGTTATAATCATAATATAGTCTTGTTTTTTTTATTCCTTTATTTTGTTCATTCTTTTGATATTAATATCAAATTGGGTAGATTATACATATAAAGTAATTTTTTTTCGTTAACTAACTGTCTGCGCAAGCAGCCAATTTATATTTTTTTATTTTTTTTTTTTTGACTAGCTGTAGGGTACGCAGAGCTCTGAGTCCTGGACAGCAGAACAACGGAAACGAGGTTACATTCAGAAGTGTACAATTTATATGTAACTTTGCCCAATTTACCAGCGTAATAATAATTTTATGATAAAATAGTTTTGAGTGTAAAATTTTTTTGTTATGTTTTGCATTATTAATAAATTATATTTAAATGATTATAACCGAAAAGTAAGGATGTCCGCTTAAATCATTAAATTCGGGAGGTGAGAATGACGTCATGTGTGTGTGGTAAGTAACTGTGGGTAATGTAAAGAGCAGCTATCTCGATCCAAGAAGGGCACCACCACCATCCCACCCCCAGACTGAGTCTAAGGCCAGCCAAATGCTGCAGGTGGTGACTCTTGGATATATTCTGCTAACACGTGACCGCAAGGTCGCGTCGTTACAAATCCTTCGGAAAATTCGGAAAATCGAAAAATTATGTTTTTGTATAGGATTTGGCGCGTAGCCAACCAGATGGTAAAAACCAGATGTTTTGTAGAAGAGAAAAATTGGAAAATCTGAGTGGAAAACTCGGAAACTTCCGGAAAAACCCGAAGAAGATTGAATTTTTTTTTTCAATGAAATTTTGAATTTTTTGTATGTTTTGATGACCGATTGGGCTTAATCTTTTTTAATTATATTTGAAATTGCCAGGAGATGGTTCTTACAAAAGAAAATTTTTAGAAAATCCTTCGGAAAAGTCGGAAAATTCGGCAAATCAAAAAATTATGTTTTTCGAAATTTTGAATTTTTTGTATGTTTTGATAACGGATTAGGCTCAATTAGGCTCAATCATTTTCTATTGTGTTTGAAATTGCCAGGAGATGGTTCTTACGAAAGAAAATTTTGGGAAAATCCTTCGGAAAAGTCGGAAAATTCGGAAAATCGAAAAATTATGTTTTTGTACAGGATTTGGCGCGTATCCAAACCAGATGGTCTTTTGGAAGAGAAAAATTGGAAAATCTGAGTGAAAAACACGGAAACTTCCGGAAAAAACCCGAAGAAAATTGAATTTTTTTTTTCAATGAAATTTAGAATATTTTGTGTGTTTTGATGACCGATTAGGCTTAATCTTTTTTAATTATATTTGAAATTGCCAGGAGATGGTTCTTACAAAAGAAAATTTTTAGAAAATCCTTCGGAAAAGTCGGAAAATTCGGAAAATCGAAAAATTATGTTTTTGTACGAGATTTGGCGCGCAACCAAACCAGATTGTCTTTTAGAAGATAAAAATTGGGAAAACGAAGTGGAAAACTCGGAAACTTCCGGAAAAACCCGAAGAAAATTGAATTTTTTTTCAATGAATTTTTGAATTTTTTGTATGTTTTGATGACGGATTAGGCTCAGTTAGGCTCAATTAGGCTCAATCTTTTTCTATTGTGTTTGAAATTGCCAGGAGATGGTTCTTACGAAAGAAAATTTTGGGAAAAGCCTTCGGAAAAGTCGGACCACTGCATAACTTGATGCTCAAGGTTGGATCTGTAATAATCATGCTGCGCAATCTGAACCATCCGAAATTGTGTAACGGAACCCGATTGAGTGTGAAGAAACTGATGAACAACGTGATTGAAGCGACGATCATCAAGGGCAAATTCAAAGGAGAAGATGTTCTAATTTCGAGAATTCCTATGATTCCAACTGCACACCGTTCGACTTCAAGCGCATTCAGTTCACCGTTCATTTAGCGTTTGCTATGACGATTAACAAATCGCAAGGTCAATCGTTGGAAGTGTGCGGAATAAATCTAGAATTTCCGTGTTTTTCTCATGTTCGCGTGTTCGAGAGTTGGCAAACCATCATCGTTGTTCATTTATGCGCCGGAGAACAGAACTAGAAATATTGTTTACCACAATGCATTGTATTGATTTGCGTCTATATTCGATTTAATTCCACTCGAATAAAATACATTGAATTCTTTTGAATTCCAACTGACTCCAATTCATTTCCGCAATGAGAGAAAAAATCCAAAACACAACTCAATTTTCGAAAGACGCCTGAATCTTTGAATCGACATTTCATTCACTTTTCAATACATTAGTGTTGAATTCGATGAAAATGGAATGGAATTGTTGAGAAATTTTTGTGCTACATGTCTAGATGGGTATTTATGTTGTAATTTTGGACTATTTAGTTTAATTATGGAATTAATGTCTTAATTATTCTTGGGAATAATCAAACTTAAATACTAATCATTATAAGTTGTAGTTGGCTTACCGCTGGTGGGGGCCAATTCTGTATTTCAGTATTTTAGTAATTTGATTTTAACTAATGAGTTGTCGATAACTTACCTCTGGTGGGGGTTATCTCTGTATCGTCGGGCCTAGACAGTCAAACTAATTTAGAGTAGTGCGTTTCGGGCACAATGTTAGTGTCACTAATCGGATACTCCAGGGGACAAGGTAGTCGCTAGGAAAACATATGCTTCACACTTATTGGTTTCCTTCTCCGTTACTAAACGGAGATTCGCGCTACAATGTCGTAGAGCCTTACTGGTAGTAATTAGTATGTTGGATTTCGTAGTAATACTTACATAAGATTTGGTTAAAAGTTGTTCTATCGAGGTTGGGTTAGAGTTGATCAACAGTTGATAATTTCTCGCTTTATGGTATAATTGAAAGACTTAGAGTTACAGCTTTAACGATTGATATATTTTGGTTAAACTCTTTTTAATTATTTAAGCACGAGCACAGTTTCACAATATTATATTTTTTTTTTATACTTATTATACTTTCTTTATATGAACTAGTTAGATTTGATATATTTATTTTTCTTTGGACTGTTTTCAATTTATATATAAGTATTTCCTTCTTTAAATTTCTTTATGTGAAATTTATATTTGGTAAGAACGTGGTATTAATTTTTATCACTTTGACGTACACTTTTCTTTTCGACTTTATACACAAAAGATATTAATTATTGCTGAATGAGCTTCACTATTAGTTTGATGAAGATTAAAAAAAGACTAAAAAAAACGTGTAGCGCTTCGCGCTTCGATCGATGGACTGATAAATGATTTTAAAACTTTTAGTTTATATAGAAAAATTGTCCACATTATCCACCAACAACATTATTATTTTTTCTCATATTCTGATTTTTTTGTTAAATATATTTATTTTTTATTTTTAAGAAAACTGAGACGCTACGTCCGTTAAAAAAATAATTTTTCTTTGGAAATTGCTTGATCGGTAATTTAATTCAGCTTGTGTGACTCTCGTGTTTCAATATTTTATTTTTTATAACTTTGATAAAAAAAAAAATGCTTAGTTTACATTTTTCGCGTGTGAATATTTTTTCGCCTAAACGTCTACTGCTAAAATTTTTCTTTATTGCTTTTGAACTAAAGATGTCACCAAAAATTATTTATTTGCTTAAATGTCGATCAAGTCCATATTAAATATATTACGTAAAAAAAATTAATTTGTATGAACGCGACATTGTATGTATACGATATTATATTTATTCTTACCTTTTAATTGAGAAAAAAAAAATGTTATTGTAGCGCGCGCGTGTATATTATTTTGTTTTCGCGTTATCTTTATGTATATAGTTTTCTTTTTTAAATAGGTCAATTTTGCTTTATGTTTACTATTTTTTGTTTGTTGTTGCTGGGGATTCCTATATGGAATGTGTATTGTAATCTAATACGTTAGTTCTGTGTATTTATATGAAAAATGTGTACGTCTTATGTATTTTGTTTTAGAATTACGTATTTAGATCTTGCAAATGGGGCAAGGTTATACAACATACCTTCCTCCCTTGGGAAGTGAAAATTTCAGAAGGGAATTTTCACTTATCGAATGATATATCTTTGTATGTCTAAGAATCTAACGTTATTTATTACTAATTTACTATTTTAATTCTATTGTTAGTATTATTTATTATTTTAATTCGATAAATGGAGAGTATCCTCTTGTTGAGATGTTTGTTGTCTCTGGTTGTCTGAGGAGTGTTGTTTTTTGAATTACAGAATTAGTCATCTCAAATTTGGTTGAGATTCACCTATCTTGTGTAAGATTAGGCTCTGATGTATTGTCGACCGCTTGTCGTTTTTCCTCGGTTTACTTCTTGGTGCTTTGCCATTTGTTGTCATCTGTAGCTGTTTTTGTATTTTATGTGTATTTCTTAAAATTCTTATTGTTGGCTTTATGGTGTTTTTAGTTGATACTGATGTTCGTTGGTGGGACTGGTTTTACCGTTGTCGTCCGCTGATTGCTTAAAAGTTTCCCATTTACTTGTGTGTTGTGTGAATTAAATGGTTAGGTTTGTGATTGTGGATGATGTTTTCGCTTTCAGCCTCTTGGTTACTGTTTGTTTGGCTATTTTCATGGTCCTTTTCTAGTTTGTTTATCATTTTTATTATTAATATGCGTATTATTTATACTTTTTTTTTTTTTATATATATTCTTGTTATTATTATAATGCGTTATTATAATTGTTATTAGCTTTATTATTATGTTTCTTGTTATTGTGTCTGCTCTTGTCTATGGACCCTCTAATGCACTATGTTCTAGTTCCTTTTATTACTTCAGACATTTAACATCTTGACCTTGTTGTTGACCTGCTATTTTCGTTGTTGACTTCATCCAATATATTTAGTTTGTTACTTTTTTTTTCTTAATATTGTTCTGCGTGTGATTTCCTCTTCTTGACATCTTTTTGTTGTTTCCGTGTTCTGACTGTTTCTTTATTGGCTTCGTTTATGCTATTACGTTAATTTGTGTTAGTCTAGTTTTTTATTCTAATTCTTATCTATGCTTATTCCTATGTATTACTGTTTTTGTTTTGGGGTAAGGGTTTTGCTTAAGGTGGTAATGAATAATTTTTTAAAAGAAAAATTTATGACTTGTATCTTTTTTTTTTTTTTTTAAATTTATGTTTTTTCCAACAGGTTTGGTTTTTAATAATTGAATTTAGTTTTTAGTAATTGAATTTAATTTTTAGTAATTGGATTTTATTTTTAATAATTTAATTTAGTTTTTAATCATTGAATTTAATTTTTAGTAGTTTAATTTTGTTTTGAATTTGCTTTTTCTTTTTTTTTTTCTTTATTTTATTTTCGTTCTAAAAGTTTTCGTTAAAAAAAAGTTTTGTGTGTTAGTTGTAATTTGGAATTTTAATTTTTGTGCCGAATTGAGTTTTCTTGTTCTCTCATGTTTGTTAGTGATTTGGAGACATGAGGAAACAAGTTTTGTTATATACACAAAAACTTCTGTGTATATATAAAAAAAAATTTACCTTACCCTACTCCCGTCAGTGGTATTGTTGGGCTGGCAACGTTTTGTATATTTTTGATTTGCGTTGGGCTGGCAACGGCTAGTGTATTTTTGGTTTGCGTTGGACTGGCAATGGCTTGTGTATTTTTGGTTTGCGTTGGACTGGCAACGGCTTGTGTATTTTTATTTTGCGTTGGGCTGGCAACGGCTTGTATATTTTTGATTTTCGTTGGGCTGGCAACGGCCTGTATATTTTTAATTTGCGTTGGGCTGGCAACGGCTTGTATATTTTTGATTTGCGTTGGGCTGGCAACGGCTAGTGTATTTTTGGTTTGCGTTGGACTGGCAACGGCTTGTGTATTTTTATTTTGCGTTGGGCTGGCAACGGCTTGTATATTTTTGATTTTCGTTGGGCTGGCAACGGCCTGTATATTTTTAATTTGCGTTGGGCTGGCAACGGCTTGTATATTTTTGATTTGCGTTGGGCTGGCAACGGCTAGTGTATTTTTGGTTTGCGTTGGACTGGCAACGGCTTGTGTATTTTTGGTTTGCGTTGGACTGGCAACGGCTTGTGTATTTTTATTTTGCGTTGGGCTGGCAACGGCTTGTATATTTTTGATTTGCGTTGGGCTGGCAACGGCTTGTGTGTTTTTGGTTTGCGTTGGGCTGGCAACGGCTTGTGTATTTTTGGTTTGCGTTGGGCTGGCAACGGCTTGTGTGTTTGCGTTTGCTAGAATTTTGTTGCTTGTTTTTCGTTCTTCTACGCCTTGTTTTGCTAAATTCAAGTTGGATGTTGTTGTTTGAATGCTTTTCGGAATAGCCATAGACTCTGCTGGATTGTGCTTATGATCTTGTGTCATGATATTTGTCGAACTTGTGGTTGTTTGTATTTGCTTATTATCTAGGTTTTCTGTTTGTGTCGTGCTGGCGACGTCGTTTGCTTGCTTAAGAACTAAATTATCGTGCGTCTGGCTGGAGACGGCTTTTGTTTGTTTTGGAGTTGAATTATTGTGCGTCTGGGTGGCGACGGCTTCTGGTTGCTTATTAACTATATCTTTGTGCGTCTGGATGGCGACGGTTTCTGGTTGCTTACTGACTAAATAATTTGCATTCGTTGAGATCATGGCTATGTTCCGTGTGTGCGTAATTGTAGGTTCTGTTATTGTTGTATTTTGATGCTTTATTGGACCCGCTCGGGTTTGGCCTACTATTCCATATCGGCGAGTCCATGCTCGTTTCCCGATTGTGGTTGATAAATATACTGTGCTTCATTGTGTAATTGGGGTTGTGTTGAGATTAAGTTTATTTTCATATTTGCGAATTTCTCCTCGATATCTGTGTTCGCTGCTTGTGGTTTAGGTTCATAGTTGTTTGGCGTTTCAAATGAGTAATGTTCTGGAGGTCTATCTACGGTGTTTCTCTCGTCTGGAGGTCGTCTATAATTGTTAAATCTCTGTACCATTTCTGTGTTTCTGTCTTGATAATTTGCTGACTGATTGCTTCTATACTCTTGGGATGTTGGTTGACCAAACATCATTGCTTGTTGCTGGTTGTTTCTCATGTTATTTGATCGCGTCCTACTGCCGTCTGTGTACGTATTCCTTAGTTGTACCGGGCTTGTGTTGTATCTCTGGTTGTATTGATTTGTATTTTGTTGTTGGTTTATTTGGAATTGTGGTCTATTTTGTGACCAGATTCTTGACCTGCACACGTCGTATGTGTGGTTCGGTTTTTGACAATAGTTGCATATTACTGGGTTATTTTGCCACATATTTCTGTTCGGTATGTTTTGGTAGTTCATTTGTAGTTTCTTTTCCAGCGTAAACTCCCCGTTTGTTATTTCTAGCATCCTCTCTATGTCCTCTGTTTGTTCTACTATACTGTCCACATCTTCCGCTTTTATTGTTGTTACTTTTTCTTTTAGTATTGTGTTGTTTAGTCCCCTTTTGAATGTTTGTACTGCTGTGATTTCTAAGTGCTGTGAGTATGTTTTGTCTATTGTTTCTAACTTATATTTTGTCCTGTATCCATTTTTGTAATTTTCCAGTGCTTCGATTACGCGTTGTCCATAGTTCCTAATAGATTCACCATATAATTGTTTGCACTCTACGAATTTCTTTTCTAATTCATTCAATGTCCAAACTTTTGTATACATACTGTTTAGTACTGTTCTTAATGCTTCGTAGTCTTCAATTTGTCTGCTACAGATTCTCGCATATGCTCCTCCCGTCAGTCTAAATTTTATCAGATTTCCAAATATTTTCTTTTCCTCTGGCTTTGTAAGGGTATTGTATATGCTGTCCGCTAATCCGAGAAATCTTGTTAAATCTGTCGTTATATTTTTGTCGTCCTCACCGCTGAATTCGGGTATCATGGTCGTAATATTTTGTTGGATTTCTCTTGTTGTCGTCATTTTGTTTGTTTTGTTTTGCGATTTTGTTTGATCGGGTGCTCTGTGTTGTGTTACGTTATTGGATGTTGCTACTTGAATGTATTTTGTGATGACTTTTGTTTCTTCTGGTTCCTTTACTTCTTGATGTGTTATTACTTCAACTACTGGTGTTTGTTCACTGGGTTGCTCTTCTCTTGATGTCTCTACTGTCTTCTGGTCTATTTTGTTTGTATGTAGTATAGTTTGTTCCTCTGTCACTTTGTTCTTGAGTTTAGGCTGTTTGTTCTTTATTGGTTCTAATTCGCAAGATGTTTGTGGTTCAGAATCACTATTACTATTTTCTGTTTGGGAGCGCGTTCGATTGTCCCTGAATAAAGATGGTGCTCGCGGGTTTGGTTTGACTTGAGTTGGTGATCGTGGTGTTTTTTGTGATTTACCAAATTCCAATGGTAGAGGATTCGCGCCGCTCATATATTACACTACTTCTTCTACTAATTAATGTTAAAGCAAGAAAATTTTTTCTTAATTAACTAACGCGGATGTCCTACGGAAACTTTACCTACAGCGCCATTTATGTTGAGAAATTTTTGTGCTACATGTCTAGATGGGTATTTATGTTGTAATTTTGGACTATTTAGTTTAATTATGGAATTAATGTCTTAATTATTCTTGGGAATAATCAAACTTAAATACTAATCATTATAAGTTGTAGTTGGCTTACCGCTGGTGGGGGCCAATTCTGTATTTCAGTATTTTAGTAATTTGATTTTAACTAATGAGTTGTCGATAACTTACCTCTGGTGGGGGTTATCTCTGTATCGTCGGGCCTAGACAGTCAAACTAATTTAGAGTAGTGCGTTTCGGGCACAATGTTAGTGTCACTAATCGGATACTCCAGGGGACAAGGTAGTCGCTAGGAAAACATATGCTTCACACTTATTGGTTTCCTTCTCCGTTACTAAACGGAGATTCGCGCTACAATGTCGTAGAGCCTTACTGGTAGTAATTAGTATGTTGGATTTCGTAGTAATACTTACATAAGATTTGGTTAAAAGTTGTTCTATCGAGGTTGGGTTAGAGTTGATCAACAGTTGATAATTTCTCGCTTTATGGTATAATTGAAAGACTTAGAGTTACAGCTTTAACGATTGATATATTTTGGTTAAACTCTTTTTAATTATTTAAGCACGAGCACAGTTTCACAATATTATATTTTTTTTTTATACTTATTATACTTTCTTTATATGAACTAGTTAGATTTGATATATTTATTTTTCTTTGGACTGTTTTCAATTTATATATAAGTATTTCCTTCTTTAAATTTCTTTATGTGAAATTTATATTTGGTAAGAACGTGGTATTAATTTTTATCACTTTGACGTACACTTTTCTTTTCGACTTTATACACAAAAGATATTAATTATTGCTGAATGAGCTTCACTATTAGTTTGATGAAGATTAAAAAAAGACTAAAAAAAACGTGTAGCGCTTCGCGCTTCGATCGATGGACTGATAAATGATTTTAAAACTTTTAGTTTATATAGAAAAATTGTCCACATTATCCACCAACAACATTATTATTTTTTCTCATATTCTGATTTTTTTGTTAAATATATTTATTTTTTATTTTTAAGAAAACTGAGACGCTACGTCCGTTAAAAAAATAATTTTTCTTTGGAAATTGCTTGATCGGTAATTTAATTCAGCTTGTGTGACTCTCGTGTTTCAATATTTTATTTTTTATAACTTTGATAAAAAAAAAAATGCTTAGTTTACATTTTTCGCGTGTGAATATTTTTTCGCCTAAACGTCTACTGCTAAAATTTTTCTTTATTGCTTTTGAACTAAAGATGTCACCAAAAATTATTTATTTGCTTAAATGTCGATCAAGTCCATATTAAATATATTACGTAAAAAAAATTAATTTGTATGAACGCGACATTGTATGTATACGATATTATATTTATTCTTACCTTTTAATTGAGAAAAAAAAAATGTTATTGTAGCGCGCGCGTGTATATTATTTTGTTTTCGCGTTATCTTTATGTATATAGTTTTCTTTTTTAAATAGGTCAATTTTGCTTTATGTTTACTATTTTTTGTTTGTTGTTGCTGGGGATTCCTATATGGAATGTGTATTGTAATCTAATACGTTAGTTCTGTGTATTTATATGAAAAATGTGTACGTCTTATGTATTTTGTTTTAGAATTACGTATTTAGATCTTGCAAATGGGGCAAGGTTATACAACAGAATGTTCACTCAACTCAATCATCTATTGAGAATAAAGTTGAGTTGTTTGATTTTTTCTATCACCAAAATCAATTTTCGTGAAGGACAAAAGTATTTGCTCGACACGAAGTCATTTGGGGCGGGACGAAGTTCGCCGGGTCAGCTAGTTAATAATAAAAATGCACGGAACAGGCACCACCATGCGAGACATTTTAAAATTAGTTGGAAAATCATTAACTGCAGTCTACAAAGTTATTAAAACGTTCAGAAATGAGGGGCGAGTGATGCCTTTAATGCGAAAAGGAAGACCAAGAATAACAAATAAAAGGGTGGATTTGAGGATACAAGTAATATCAGATGCAAATCCGTCAATGTCCGCTGCAAAAATACGCACAAAATTTCAAAATGATCACCAAATAAATCTTTCCAACTAAACGATTAGACGTCGACTACATGATGCGAATAAGCATGGACGAGTTGCAAGTAAAATACCCTGTGTTTCTTCAGTTAATAAAAAGAAAAGGGAGCAGTTTTATAATGCACATGTTCTAAAGCCAATAGAATTCTGGGATAAAATACACCCTGCGCCATTGAAATGTTCGGTTTGAATTTTTAAAGTAAATTTTGGAAATACCACCGTTTGCTTCAAAAGTAGATAGCAAAAATGATAGATTCTTATTATCAAAACAATTTTTACACTATTCCGAATATATTCAAATAAAAATAACGGTAATCCGACATTTTATACCTACATAACGTCGGATAAGGAATATTACCGCCCTACCTCGTAACAATTTGGTAGGTCTTTACAGTGTTTTTAACAAAGTTTTTTCAATTGAAAAATATTTTTTTGTGGACAATGGTAATTTTTATTCAAAATTAAAATTAACAGAAATAAAATAATTCATCACAACCAAAATATTTTGAGAGAAATTGAACTTTTTAAAATCAATGATTAATAACCCAGCCCTTGGCTTTTATGATGGCCTTAAACCCGATCAGCATTGAATTCTAAAGTTTGATTAAATAATATATTGTTATTTCTTCAAACCAGACTTTTTCCATAAGTTTTTTCCGCTCTTTGGCACTTTTCAGCTTGTAATTTGTAATCTTCTTTCCCATGAAGGACCAAATATTTTCAACAATATTGAGGTCAGGACTATTTCCTGTCCAGGGTAACGACTCAATCACCAAGCTATTTTTAAATTCGGCTACCTAAACAAAATGGACATTAAAATTAACCATTCTTACTTCACAAATAACATCAATAACTCACGGAGAGTAATCGTCCTGGAACAGTGGAATACCGATGTATTGATTCAGGTCCTCAATAGTCCCGATTCAGGTTTCGATAATTTTTTTATGTTTTCGTCCGTTTTCTGAACTATCCAGAAGGCATAGTGATCAAACTCCAAAGGCTGTTATGGCTCTCCAGGCCATAACATATGGTGAATTTTTCACTGTCGGCGAAATACATTCTGTTAAATACCGTTTGCATTTTCGTCGCCGAACCCTTGTCCTTACATCGGGTCCAAAGATATTGAGCATTCAGTTTTTTCATTCTATTACGAATTTGAGGCTTGCAGCTGCCATTTTTGCTGTCAGTAATGATTTTCTCGCAGGTCGACAAGCATATAAACCAAGATTCTTTTAATAGTATAAACTGAAATAGTGTCGGTTGTTGCTATTAGAAGCTATCTTCTCAGCTCCAAAGCCGTAGCAAACCTTTGCTTAAGATCTAAATATCTGAAATTCGATTTGTTGAAACAAAAGTTCTCCTCTTTGCATCAGAGCGAAATTATCGTTTGATTTTCGGAATAGTGCCTTAAAAACTTTCTAATTGCTGTCTGGCTAGACTAAATTACTCTTGCAATTTGTGAATGTGTGTACTTTTTGCCTTTGCTTGCAAAATTTTGGCTTTTTCGTTAGCATTTAATTTAGAGCGACACTTTGTAAAATTAACTCTTTGACTACTTAATTGAAACCGAACGAATATTTCATCCTTAGTTAGGTTTTAAATACCTAATAAGGCGTGAAATATGCTGAAAAATAAAAAAACAGAAAAAAAAAATAGCGAATGAGGTAAAATCTATGAGAGAATTGCATGAAATAGTAAATAATCGAAATCGAACATTTCAATGGCGCAGGGTGTATTGTGGACTGACGAATCCATGATTCGTTTAAGACATAGTCATGGGCGCATGTTTGTTTGGAAAAAAAACAAAAGTTTTGTCATATAAGTGCGCCAAACCTACACTTAAAGGATTTTATAAGGGGCTTATGATATGGGGTTGCATGTGTACATCGGGTGTGGGTAAAATTATTGTATTAGAAGGGAAAGTAACTGCAGCTGTTTATCTAAATTTGCTAAAAGAAATCATTATTCCCGAAGGACGACGACTAATTGGCCAAGATTTTGTTCTACAACAAGATAATGCGCCGATTCATCGAGCTAAAATCATTTCCAATTACTTAAATGAGACGAACACAAACGTTTTACCATGGCCACCACAAAGCCCGGATCTCTCACCGATAGAAAATCTGTGGGCTCTTTTAAAATTACGCATTGCGGAGAAGGCTCCGAGGAATCTCTCAGAATTATGATGTTTAATTGAAAATGTTTGGCCAAGTATCACCTCAGAAGAGTGTAAAAAATATACACACTCGTTACCATCACAATTGGCAAAAATGTCATTACGAAATTGGGGTCATTGTGGTTATTAAATGATTTGTTAACCTATTTTTGGAACATAACTTTTTACATAATTTTTTAAAAATCTTATATTTTAATGCACTTTGTTTGTATTATGATTTTATGTTCAACAAATATTATCTATATTAATTAAGGAAAAGTTGTGAATTTGTGTTGTTTAGTTTTTAATAAAAAAAAATAAAAAAGTTGCTGAAGTTAAAAAAAAAAATGTTTGTTAACCTATTTATGGAACATACTGTATAATTTCCAGTTTGTCAAACGGTAATTGAAGGTTTGATTAAGCAAGTTATTATGCCTGCCATGTACATCTAGTTCGCAAAGTACGGGCAGATGATCAGAATTAAGTTGCTGCATGGTTTTAACTGAAATAATGTAGTTGGTATTTGATAAAAAATATCTAATGTGCTCGGTACTCCAGTGTGACTGAAAAATGTAGGGTCTTCAGGAGCGTGAATAAAACAGGAATCATTATTTATTGATATGTCATACAAAATACGCCCACCTTTGTATTTTGTAGATAAATAAATCAATTATTAAAATCTCCACCAGCTAGATATGTTTCATTGCGGTTGGTAATTTTTAGTAAATCATTTCTCAACCCCGGATGGCTGGAATTAGGACAATAGCAGCAAAGAGTAGGTCCGCTGTTCCTATTGATAACCCAATACATACATTCAATAGTTTGTAAAGACAAGTCTGGTAAAAGATAATGATTTATTTCCTTTTTAATCAAAATAGCTACTCCACCATGAGCCTGCGATAGCACCAATAATTCGGAATGCTAAAATAGATGTTGTTTTTCACAAAAGTTTTAGTTATAAACATTATATCTATGCTTTGAGCATTCCTAGTACCAATCGTTAGTCTATTTAGCGGTGCGCCATATTTCAGAGTAATTTTAAAGATAGCCTGTAATTGTCCCTGCCGAGAATTACAGCTTTTTAAATTCAGGACAATCTCAGAAAAGATATCTAAAAGTTCCGACGCAGAAAATAGATCATCATTATTAGCTACAACAGGTTTAGCGGCACTTAAGTTATTAAAATTCAGATTAGTCTGAGCGATATTGGAAAAGTCGGTTTAATTAGAGTATCAATAAGGTTAGTACTAAAACTATTGTTAGTAAGGCTCGGAAACTTATGGTTAGTAGACTACACATAGATAGAGCTACATGATAGAGGTACACATTTTATGTATGTCAAATCTTGACTGACTGACTTCGTTTTGTGTTTCGTTCACACAAACACCGATTTTATATTTTTATCTCACTTTATTTTGACTGATAAACTTTTATTCGCAATGGAAAAGCTTATTACAAGTGGGGGAACGATATTATAACAAAACGAACAAGAAACGCTGAACGTCGATTTCAATAGTACGGGCCAAAAGTTAGTAGATAAAAGTTGGTTGACCTTAAGCGTTTATTTAATCTGAACATTAATAATTTTGTATTTAGTTTTTGCCACACGTTCAGTGAAATTTTCCGACTTCCTGGTTGGTTACCATCGATTTTCTTCTTTAATCGTGCTTTCACATTATTTTTTTTTTTTTCATTATTCGAGTTTCTTCCATTTCCTTTCCGTGTTTTGTATTTGAATTTCTGAATTTTCTTTTAACACTGTGAACAAAAAGTAGTAAGACTATTTAAATAAAACATAATTTTTTCAAATTTATTTTATCCCCTTCAAAGTAATCCCCTTCGGGTAGAATACACTTATGCGAACGTTTTTCCAGTCTTCGAAACAAATGTTAAAGTCGATTTTCGGAATGGCCTTCAAAACCTTGGTCGATTCGGTGTGTATCTCTTCAATCGAGTCAAAAGGAAGTCCCCGGAGCGGTTTTTTGTGTTTCGAAAATAGCCAGAAGTCAGGCAGAGCTGAATCAGGCGAATAGAGCAGTTTCGGAATGATACGGGTCGATTTTTTTCCACATAATCACATACAAACAATGCACAGTGTGAGATGGAGCATTATCGTGATGCAAAAATCAAGAGTTGTTTGCCCAAAATCCTGACCGAAACGGTATTTTGGTGAAATCAACAAGATCTATAATTATTGATCGACGATTTGTTGGCACCATACCCTTGACTTCCTTGAGTGTTTATCGGTAGACGTCGAAGGACCGAAAGGACAGGTCGTTCATAGGTTTCATCGCGTTCTTCCTTTTTTGAATAGTTTATATCAATCAAAAACTCTCGCTCTTGACAGTGCATTGTCACCTTAAACCTTTTTCAAGATTTCCAAAGTTTTGGAAGCTGAAATGACATTTTTGAAGCAAAATTTGATGGAACTTCTTTGCTGAACTCATTCTAAAAATCGAAAAATGGCTTTTTTTATGGAAGCAAATAAGCGTGTCTCATTAACTACTAAAGATATTGACAAGAAATTTGTCACAGAACAGTCAACCGAGTTAGGGAGCTTGGCTTTTCTGTTATTTCTTGCTGCAAACATTTACAAATCACGGCAATTTTTTGTGATAATAGGCGTCTATATAACTGTACAATTTTGTGCCAGTAATTATAATATTTGTGTATTTTAGGAAACGGAAAGGCTTTCCCAAGTAATTACCACACATCAGAAATCCTATTTATTTCCTTTAAGGACTGAAATATATTTTCATGATTGTGTATAAGTAAACCGATCTCTTAACATAAGCTATGCACAAATTCTATAATTATTGGCACACAATTGTATATGGATTAAGAAAAAAAAGGAAGCTAGGTTTTCGAAAATCGGATTTCTGGGGTGATGTACGCACTAAAGTAATCCGTTTAGATTAATTTCGATTATAAGAAATGAACGCCTTTATCATTAAGCAACCACCAGTTTGGGCATAACGTCAGAACATAAAAGTTTAAAATCAGTTATAAAGTATAAGCTCAGCTCTTTTTATTTAAACCAAACTGAGTTTATACTCAAAGTAAACACTCATGCTTAAATTAAATTCTTCAGAGTTTTATACCCGTTTTATACATACCTCCCATTTATCAGGAAACTCGACAAGCAACAGTTAAAATTTAAAGAAAAAAATTCAGAAATTACCAGAAAACAAATTCAGGCAAACTCGATTTTTGTTTTAATATCGATACAATCCCTTTGATCTGTATTGGTAACCGCTGTAAGGTTGTCGAAACACTTACCAATTTAACATAATTTTGTAATCCGAAATATTTTCCGGCTGGTTTTTCAATTTGATAAAGTGAAATGAAATCCTAAGGTCTTATTTCACTTAAACTTTAACTTCCACATTAAATTTTTGTTATCTACAATATGAAAACAAAAGGAAGCAAGAGAATTTCATGTCACCCTTGCGCAGAACAGCCAAATACTAAGAGGCTTTTGGGAGTATTTTATTTTAGTATGTGAAATACAAAAATTAAAAATGTAAATATTTTTAAATTTCTAAGGTTTTCCTTTCATCCTTACGCAAAGTCGCAAAGGATGCAATGCTAAACGGTTTTGAGGAGTTCTCCCTTAACTAATACAATTTTTTTTTAAATGTTCCAATTTGTATGAATGCAATAATTCAAAAATATCGTCAAAGAAGTGGTTTGTTGTTCGGCAGCCTTCATTCTCTAAGGTATTAAAGGCGAATTAGATTTAAAACACTTGGTTTGTTGGAATTTTTATTTTTTTTTATTTTGGATAACGATACCAACCCATATTTTATTTATCACAAAATGACCTTGCAGTGAAGCTATAATCATTATTATTACTCGTAAATACTTTTACAGCCGGGTATTTTAGCTCGTATGATTAAAATCCATATTAAGTTCGGGTTATCTAACGTTGCCTTTCTGAAGAGATCTTCGAATTAGGTCCTTTGCGGCCATCATTTTCTGACGTAAACCTTCCCCATTAGATTAAGAATTTAAGAACATATTACTAAACCGCACTCTAATTGAATAAATGATACTAGTTTCAACCATTAAATCAAAATATACACAGTTTCAATTAAGCAATAACGACGTGAAATGCTCAAAATAATTACCTTAAAATAAGTCTTAAAGCCAAAAGCTTAAAGATCGTAAATTAAATTTTTTTAAGTTTTTCATATTTTTTATTTTTTTATTATTTCATTCTTAATTCACGATTGCACGATAATACACCATAGAACATAAAATGTAATTCCAATTACAGTCATCGATGATTTATTAAAATGGGATATTATTATTATGAATACGTAACAACAACAACAATAAAATAAAATATAATTCACAGAATTAAGATTGGAATGATAAAATAAGAAAATGCTGAGGTTGTGGTTAATATAAATAATTCTAACAAAATTTAATTTTTTTTTTTTTTTTTGAAATTAAGCAGTGAATAGCATCTTTTGTATTGTTATTGTAAAAATAGTAATTAGTTTTTTGTACCCGTACACACCCCACACTGCTGTTATAATAAAAATAAAAAATAAAATTAATAACAATGATTTACCAACGTTTCATCATTAAAAAAAATTTGTGATGGTCTTTAAATTACTTTACCTTTTTTTTTTTGCCTGTCAGAAACATAGGATTACCGTGAATATTATATTTAATATGTATACGTTTTCAAAGAAACCTTATAACTTAAATTAATTAAAAATGTATAGTATATTATGTAATTCTAAAAATATTATACGAAAACAAAATTTTATTATGAAATATTGAAAACAAAAATAAATGATTTTCTTAGACGTATTTTATTTATCAAAAACCTACTCTTATAATAATATTTTTTTCCCATATTTTTTTTGTAAATGATAATGTTAAAACGAATTATTTTATTATCACACAAAATATGGAAATAATATTATTTTATTTTTATTTAATTATATTCTGGTTAAAAAGGAGAACATAATAACAACGATAAATTTTAACACAAGTCGTATTATTATGAATGTATGATATACCTTACATACGTACATACATAACACATCCATATATGTATGTATGTATTTTATTATTCTTAATATGATTAATGTGTTTTCTTTTGTAAGAAACAATAAACAACATTTCTATTGTTACAGTTTTTTGTGTACGAAATATGAATAACACAAAAGTATTCCTCGAATGAAATAACGATTTAATTTCAATCTAGAAAATGTTCAAATGGATTTGTTTTTTTCTTTTTAATATAACTTTTTAGGCATTATAAGATTTGTTATTGTTTTTGCAGAAAATCGATCGAGCATGGAAGTTAGATTTCAATTTAAAAAATAATACTAATTAAAACAAAAAGTATAAAACAAGAACATGGGACTCAAAATGCACCACGAAGTAGTTACAAGAGTTGAAATATTGTCATCTTGTGAAAAATTAGACCAAGGGCTTTATTCTCGAATTTCACATCTATTTTTCACAAATCGTCAAATTTCTTAGTGCGTTTAATTTATTTTTGATAATTGTCTGTGTTTGGTTTGTCAGCGAGATATAAAATTTACAAAATTATGCCTGTAAAATACTTCCCAAAATAAAATCCCTAATTTTCCGTATACGTATGTATATATTTTATGTATGTGTTGGTAACTTAATCGCCTAAATGCCTTTTCAGAAAAAAAATATCTCAAAATTTCATCTTTGAGGAGAAATCCAATATTCTATTTAATTTACAAGATCCCATTTAGGCAGTTTTGATTAGTTAAAATGGCAAACACGGTTCATTGGCTTTACATTCATTAAAATTAATTAAGTAACAGGCCCGTTCGAACATATTACATACCGTCAGTTGCACCAAATTCAACGTCGAAATCTGTTCAACAAAAATCAAAAGATTGACATTCGACTTTGGTTTATGGAATCTATATCATATAGGCGTTGTAATATCACTTGGTCATTCCTACTGGTCAGCGATATAAATAACAGGCACTGTGTATACGGTATGTTGCACCAAATTTCAACGACGAAACCTGTTCAACAAAAATCAAAGTTTGACATTCGACTATGGGTCATGGATCTCTTTTTTATAGGCCTTAAATTTAAAATGAAGTATGTGGATAGTCGGGACCGTGTGGTCCATGCATCATGCACATACAGTGGAAGGCGATCTCATGCACTCTTGGCTCGGTGTAAATATCTGGAACTTCGATACGGACGATACGATCTATGGCTTCAGAAGTTTCAAATTTATCTTTGTCAATAATTGATAGGTGGGCATATAGAAATTCTCGCTTTTAGAGCTCATTCGAATATACATATGCACTTTCTAAATCTGGGCAATCTGATGTGGTTTCTTCCTTTGGATGTTCTTAGCAGTATCAGGTCATTTCGGATTTACCATGACGATAACGAATAAAACAATCAAGCCGAATTTTCCAAAGGTTGTCATTGTATTATTGCACCTCTGTCATGTTCTTGGTGAACCTTCGCATGGCGATGGGAGAATCACTGGAATGCTGTCTGAATTTACAAATTTGCACTTTGGTTAGCCACATGATCTGTAAGTCCTTGGTAAAATTCTGTTTGCAACGTTTTCTAACAGAAATGAATGAAATTCAAATTTTTGCCTCAACTTGCAAATTAATCTACTATTCATTGTTGAGTAAGACGACCGGCATTAATGATTGGATTAAAGGAATTTCTAAAGGCCAGTTGTTGAAACGCGTTAGCTTGCAGCATGCTAATATTTTGCCGAATAGGTGGAATATCATCATATAGGCACCCTGTCTTGCAATTTGGTGTCACATAACATATATACTGTAGGCTCGTGCACTCGTAGAAAAGGTGGGCTGACTCGTTTACGTACAATTAGGCACCACAAGATAAATGACTCGCGAAAATCCAACGTGGTTATTAAATTGTCACAAATATGATAAATACAAACACAGCACTAATTTGCTTTTAAACACTTTATTTTTCTTTATTGTCCGCTTTGACTCACAGAATGCAACTTTCCTTTTTGATGACTTGCAATTTTACTAAAGATGGTTTGCCATTTTACTATTTTTTAGTTGTTGCTTCTTCGGATGGCTGATTGCAATTAATCCTAATAAAATAATGACGCCAATCGACAGAAGATTGGCTTGCATAGTGCATGTGCTGATACTTAGATGGCGCGACTATTCAATTCGGCCAGTTTTACTTTTCGGACACTTTATGTATTCCTCTTGTTAATGGATTCCTTGTTTTTGACATTTTGACAGTAAATAAATAAATTAACATAAACAAGACAAAACATTCAGTCGCAATATAGATCTTGAAGAGTGAACATCTTTATTGAGCTGGTGGTCCCGGGTACTGCGTAATATACGTAAAAGGCCCGTTATATCGTGTACAAAAGCGAGGGTATCACAAATAACAGCTCAATAAAATAGATAGTGGTGCTGGGTACTGCATTTTTAAATGTCTAAGGCCCATATATCCGTGCTAGTCGGTGGTATCACAAAGTGCGATTCAGTGAAAATTATATAATTATTAGGGGCGTCCATTACTTCTTCTAGAAGTTTTGGATTTAACCGATTGAAAGTTACGTATTGGGTCATATACAGCTATTATTGCTAGTAGACCTGAGCAAATGAAATAAAACAACAACAACAACAACAACAAGACAAAACATTAAATATGTGAGTAAACTAATAATATAACATATTTTTAAACTATTTCTATCATTCCAATCTACTTTTAGAATGTGTACCATTCTGCGGATTCATCGAGGCGATTGGAATTGGAACATATGACCTCAGATAAGTATTTGTTTACAGGAATTGTGTTTCTTTGTTTTGATTTTTGTTCCCTTCTTTTTCAGATATATTCCTGGTTTCTGCCGGTCCCGAACATATACATTGCCTGTTATTTATATCGCTGCTCCCTAGGATTGCCCAAGTGATATTTTACATACAAGAACTTTGCGATAGAGATCCCAAAAACCATTGTCGAATGTCAATCTTTTGATTTTTGTTGAACAGATTTCGTCGTTGAAATTTGGTGCAACATGCCGTATAAACATTGCCTGTTATTTACATCGCTGACCTCTAGGAGGGACCATGTGATATTTTGCATACAAGACCTATACGACAGAGATTCCAGAAACCATATTCGAATGACAATCTTTTGATTTTTATTGAACAGATTTCGTCGTTCATATTTGGTGCAACATGCCGTATATGCTTTGCCTGTTATTTATATCATGGCTGACCCTTAGGATTGACCATATGATCGACCTTGTGACATTTAGCATATTAGTTAGTTACTAGATATACACAGCTTGTAGCGTAATATTCAATATTAAGATACTTCTAATTTCAATTTAAACTTTCTTGAAATTTCTATGAAACATTTATATCGCCTGAATGAATGCAATTTGTACAAACACATACATACATATTTTTTGTTATTTGGGAAGTATTTCACTTCGGTCATGGTGCCTGTGAAATATTTCCCAAAATAAAATCCCATATTTTCTATATACATATATATTTTATGTATGTTATAGTAAATTATTCGCCTAAACGCCATTACAGAAACAAGATTTTTCAAATAATCTTCTTTTAAGAGAAATCCAATATTCAATTTGATTTAAAAGATCCCATTTAGGTAGCTTTTATTAGTCAAAATGACTAACGCAAAAACCGAACATTCGCTGTACATCTTGATTTTATGTAAAATTAAATAAATAACAGGCCCGTTTCAACATATTACATACCGTTAGTTGCACATAATTCAACGCCGAAATCCGTTCAACAAAAAACAAAAGACAGACATTCGAATATAGTTTCTGAGATGTATATTGTATAAGCCTCATCGCAAAATGTCATTTGGTCGATCCCTGTGGTCGGCGATATGAATAACAGGCAATATGTATACGGAATGTTGCAGCACGTTTCAATGAAGATATCTCTTCAATAAAAATCAAAAAACCACAATGCGAATATGGTTTCTAGGATATCTGTTATATTGACTTTGTACCGGAAATTTCAAACGGTCGATCCCTGGGGTCGGCGATATGAATAACAGGTAATATATATATATATATATATATATATATATATATATATATATATATATATATATACGGAATGTTGCTTCAGTGAAGATTGAATTGTGGGTGCAAGTTTAGAGATTGTCTGGTTTGGCGACTTTAGAACACGCAACGTATAATTGTCCAAGTGAGAAGCAATCCGTGTCTAGATCGAAACCGCACAATTCTAAAGATTAGCCATGACCTTTGTTGATGGTGATTGTAAACGCCAATCGAATTGGGAATTCAACCTCTTAAATTGAAATGGCATATTCTTTGGAATCATAGGAATGCGAGGAATGAGGACATCTTCACCTTTGAATGGTCCTGTCAAGATTGTTGCTTCTACAACGTTGATTATTAATTTGTTTTACTGCAAGCCGCGTGTCGTTGCAAAGCTTTGGCTGGTTGATATTTCACAACATGTAAATTGGCATACCGATTTTCAATTGCAGTACGTGCGGTGACATCCCTGGCAGATCCAGTGAATTCATAAATTTTAATGGATAATTAACCGCTTTATCTGCTTCCACAGCAGTGTCGGCCGACTTGTACGGACTGCCTCGCTTTGAATTTTAGACTGAATAACATTGTCAAGTTCGTTGACGTCTTTGTTCTTGGCGGGAAGAATAGCTCGTTCATTGAGGCAATCTTGATTCTTATATTTGGTCAGAATATTGAGAAATACTTTTTCAGAAAATTATTAATATCTTTTGACGTCACTAAATTGCAGAAGTTATGAGGCAATGAAATTCGTCCTGGGGTCAAATCAACCGGCACCTTTCCGTTACCGGCACCGATCGTTTTGCAGCTGGACACGCATATTTGTAGTTAATTTCAGCGTCTTTACGTGTCGCCACAAAGTAGAGTATTTCAGGCAAGCATTTATTTCGTCCGCTGGTATTGATCGAGGAATTACAGGTAATGTTTGCCTGAAATCTCCTGCAAGCAATATGAATGCGTTCCCAAATGGTTTAATATTTCCACGCAAATATTTTGCATTTCTGCAACACTTTCCCATGACGCATGCTTTAAAAATGTTGCACTTGGGAGTCCATTTGAAATTCCCTGTACAAAGTCAATGCGACAGATATCCTAGAAATCATATTCGCATTCTGGTTTCTTGATTTTTGTTGAAGAGATTTCTTCATTGAAACATGCTGCAACATTCCGTATACAATATATTACCTGTTATTCATATGGCCGACCTCAGGGATCGACCATTTGAAATTTGCAGTACAAAGTCAATATAGCATATATTCTAGAAACCATATTCGCATGTCGGATTTTTGATTTTTGTTGAAGAGATTTCTTCATTGAAACGTGCTACAACATTCCGTAAATATATTTCCTTTTTTCATATCTCTGACCCCAGGGATCGACCATTTGAAATTTGCAGTACAAAGTCAAAATAACAGATATCCTAGAAACCATATTCGAATTCTGGTATTTTGATTTTTGTGGAAGAGATTTGTTCATTGAAACTTGCTGCAACATTCCGCATATACATATTCATATTGCCATTTTTGATTTTTCATATCGCCGACACCAGGGATCCACCGTTTGATTTTTTTTAAAGAAAACCTAAACCATAGACAATCATAATAGATCTCTCATTTGACTAAAAACAGAAAATAAAAACAAAAATTTTCCATTCAAATATTATCGGTGTATTGCATATACGTATTATATTTGCAACGCATTCTAAAATCATTGCCTTATAAAATACACAACACAACGATACATTGGAATTATCAGAAGTTTTTGTTTTTTCCCTTTAGTTACTATTAAATGAGAAATCTAGTATGAATGTCTATGCCTAAACAGTAGGTATTTCAGAAGCCCTTATCGTATATGAATCTTTTGACTTTTGTTAAACAAATTTTTCGTTGAAACTTGGGCATCATACATATATTGCCTTTTATCGACCATTTGGCATTTTTTTCAAAGCCTACAGGCTTGTTGGCATTTAGCCAACCCTAATATTAATTTTTTAGTGATTCTTATCTTATAAGCAACTTTTTTGGGATTTATATGCAACTTTTGTTGCACAAAATATCGCCTGAATAAATGCTATTTGTTTGAATAAATGACAAACACATACATATATATTTTTTGTTATTTGGGAAGAATTTCACTTCGGTACAAAATTTTGTTTATTTTGATCATGGTTTGTTGTTGCTTTAGTACAACCATAGACAATCATAATAGATCTCTCATTTGACTAAAAACAGAAAATAAAAACAAAAATTTTCCATTCAAATATTATCGGTGTATTGCATATGCGTATTATATTTGCAACGCATTCTAAAATTATTGCCTTATAAAATACACAACACAACGATACATTGGAATTATCAGAAGTTTTTGTTTTTTTCCTTTAGTTACTATGAAATGAGAAATCTAGTATGAATGTCTATGGTACAACCATAGACATTCATACTAGATTTCTCATTTCATAGTAACTAAAGGAAAAAAACAAAAACTTCTGATAATTCCAATGTATCGTTGTGTTGTGTATTTTATAAGGCAATAATTTTAGAATGCGTTGCAAATATAATACGTATATGCAATACACCGATAATATTTGAATGGAAAATTTTTGTTTTTATTTTCTGTTTTTAGTCAAATGAGAGATCTATTATGATTGTCTATGGTACAACTTTTGGTTTAAGTTGTTTTAGCTGTTTTAGAATTATCCGAAGCAAAAGCAACAATTTTATTTTTATTCGATTGTATCGAAAAGTATGTTTTTTGTTTGAGATAGTAGTCCAAAAAATTAGGTTTTTCTCGGACAGTATTAATATTTGCTGCGCTTGCTTGATGAAAAGAAAATATTATTTTGGAATAGTATATTGTATAACAAGTGAAGAAAACGAGCAATTGCAATACGAAAGTGAAATTTGCAGCCTGAGCGATAGCGAGGGAAGCACTCACTTGAGTATTGCAATGAATCATTTTCACACGAGTTACACACGCTATTTTTTCTACGATAGAGAAAAAAATTATTCGCAACAAAAAATGAAATTGAAACGTTTGGATTTTCACAAATCGACTATGGCAATATTAGGAAATCGTTGTGTAATGAATATTTCCACACGATTTTAGTAGACGACGCAAAGGCTCCTTTTCTGATATAATTTAAATTCAAAAATCATCATCGAAAGCATAGGTTACTGCACTATCGTAGAAAATTGTATATTGTATAACAAGTGAAGAAAACGAGTCATTGCAATACGAAAGTGAAATTTGCAGCCTGAGCGATAGCGAGGGCTGCAATCACTTGAGTATTGCAATGACTCATTTTCACACGAGTTATACACGCTATTTTTTCTACGATACAATAGCCCTGTAACATTTATATCTATACCAATATACAAGAATGTTCAACATTTTCTTAAGCTATAAATTTCCATTTCATATATCGATTCATAAGCATAGTTCAATAGCTCATGTGTTAGAGCGATGCGCTATGAAGTTAAAGGTCTCGAGTTCGATTCACGATAACTTCGTCTTTTTTTTCAATTTAATGTAATTATTTTTTTTTTATCAGATTAATGTTGGTTAACAGTATATTATTTTTTTAATTTCGAAGTATTCCTTTTGCAGAAGTTGTTTGTATTTATTATGGCAAAAATGTTTCACATAAATAATAAAATTGTGCAATTGCACAGGGGTCCCCTAGTATAAGTAGAAACATAAAAAATTACAAACTTGTACGGATCAACACAAATTTATTAAACCATTAAAACATTTGGGTTTTCACAAATCGTGTAGCAATATTAAGAAATCGTTGTGTAATGAGAATATTTCCACACGATTTTAATATACGACGCAAAGGCTCCTTTTCTTATATAATTTAAATTCAAAAATCATCATCGAAAGTATAGGTTACTGCACTATCGTAGAAAAAAATTATTGCGTATGTACGGGGCATCAAAAAATCTAAATTGCATGGAAATCAATAGTAGTTTTCCAGTATACTTTGATTTATATCAATTGTTTCCTATTTTTTTCATATGCAGTTTTCGATCCGCGATTAATTCGCACCCGCGGATTGTATAATCGCCACGAAATATTTCCCAAAACACGTAAGAGAATTTAATCCAGTAATGAACTAATGATTTAAAAAAAAAAAATCCATTCATCAGAGGCTATGGCGACTCTGATTAGTATATCATAATTTATATTCTGTATATTACCCGGATTAATTAACTATTTAATTATAATTATAGTAACAAAAAAAATAATCGATTGAGGAATCAATAGAACACGATTTGCACAAAAATTATATTTTGTACCCGAAAGAGTCACAATTCGTCTTGCTTTAAATTCGTTCAATATTTATTTGTGAAACGAACGACTGGTAGGTGTGGTCTTTTTTTCTTTTTTTTTATTAAGCAAATGCAGTAGCAAAAATTTGCTAGAAGAAGGTATATGGAAATAGAGTCTATTTCATTTTAATTTTCATATATTAAAATTGTAATGATTGGAAAATCTACAGTACGTGGCCAAATTAATATGAACTTTTTAAAATTGAAGTATTCAGAGGAAATTTGTTTAAAAAACATCGCTTCTTTACCTTAAATGATTAAAATAGATTTAATAACCTTTGAAATATGTATTATAAAAAAAAAACAAATGCAACCGGCTTAATATTTCATCCAAATTCCGTTACTTTTAAGCAAAACTATAACACGCCGCCCCGGTGGCACAGTGGTTAGCATACTTGCTTTACGCTCCGGAGGTTCCGGGTTCGATTCCCGGCGGGTGATGAAAAAATCACGGCTGGTTAAGGGTAGGATCAATGAATTAATCACTCATTATTCGTTAACAAAATGATTACGAAACTTCAAAATGAAGCGGCCAAATCCCTCTATGGGATGTAGCGCCAGCGAAAAAAAAAAAAAAAACACGACGCGGCATAATGTTGATCGAGATTATGTTAGCGTTCTCGATTAAGGGGTTGTTATACCAAGTATTTTTATTACCTCAATCAACATTGACCTTGGTTGAAATGATTTTTTTAACAATTGCTGTTTTAACACAGCCCAGTCTGGTGAATTACTCGCACAATTCCGAATGGCATTTTCCTTTTTGCTATAAAGTTCAGAAACCATTTTGCGGTGTGACATGGAGCTCCATCTTGTTGAAAGATGTAGTTTTGATTACGACGGAGCATTTCTGGAAGTTCTGGAACCAGCACGGTATCCTGGAGCTGAATATATCTCTCGGCTTTCATCGTTCCCTCGACGAAGAGCAGCGGTCCTTAGCCTTTTATGGTGATACAATCACAAACCATTACTGAAGTTAGATGTTTTACCCGTTGAGTAATGCAGGCCTCATGAAACCGCTCATTCGAGCGATGTTTAAGGAATATATTTCGCTCTGCTGCAATTTGAATCTGAGATTCATCCGAGAAATAGAAAAAAACTGATCTAAATAATCGATAAACCTCAAGTTTTTGATTTCAGTTTTCCAATCTACTGTCGAAAACTTTTTATAAAGCTTATCCAATGCCGTTTGGTCATCATGGCACTATTTAATTTTAGTTGAATCGTTGGGCGACAACTTTTTATGGCGAATTGTTCAATCTTCTGGCAGAGATTTTGGCACTTTCTTCACTAAGAACATTATTTGTTGCATTTGCCAATTTTCTGCGATGATTAAGAACGGGTTTCAGAATGATTCTGGCTTCTCTTTTGGTCGTAATTTGCTTTCAACCACAATTGTGTGTGCATTGGTTAACCCAAAATGTACCGTTTAGCTGCTGCCTCTTAATGTTTAACACTGAAAACTTCATAATTCCAACCAATTCGACAATTGTACATTGTCTTAAGGTGGTTTCTTTCAACTGTCGTGTTACATACCGTTTTGTATCCTCAAAAATATCTTGTTTTCGTTCCATGACAACGGTGATTCAATAAACGCAAAACTAGTTATGCTAACGAAATTGAAATAAATAAATATTACTTAGGCTAGGAAGTTAAGTACACTTCTTAGAAATAATAATTTTAATTTAAATATTGTGTGGTTTACACTAGTTGTAAATTACAATGTATCAAAAATAGTTGCACAATTTAAATACCAAAAAATTAACAATAATGAATATCGGCAAAAACGATAATCCCGCTTTACGAAATGATTAGTTTCCGAAAAATTGAGCGTATATCTAAATTTATTTTCGTTCTATTGGGAAATTTCGCAAATCGAGCGATTGGTAACATGTACACCAATCCCGTGATTAACGTCTCCCACTTAAAAAAAACTTATGTATGAATTCGACATTTGCCGTCCAAGCTTAAAAAAAATTAAAACAAGACGTCAAAAACATTGTTTCCCTTTGTGCAAAAGTAGGAATTCTAAATTTATCTTTTAAACTTCATATTCTCACTGAAGTCTTTTATTTTATTTTTAATTTGGCAACATTTGTCAAATTGAACCTAAAAAAAATGATTTAAGCACAAATTGATCCTACTAAAAACTAAAATGCTATTTCTATAGACATACTATTTTCTAAAAGGTACACGAAATTCTCATGGAATACCCTCAAAAATACTAATTACCCTAAGACAAAAATTAAAAATACAAAAATCGCTGTCATTTACTTAAAGAACTTTTAATTTGTATATGGCTGAAATTACAAAAAAAAAATTAAAAGAAATTGGATTTGTTAAAATTTTTAATTTTTTTTAAGTTTTAAATTTCTCACTGGTTGGCCCTTTACAGTCGTTGGCCAAAAAATTTGCGCGCATATTAAAACCACATAAATATTTGTTTTAAAAGTCGATTACACTGTTTAAAATTAAAAACAATATGTGCAGTTTTCTGGCTAGAGTAGTATAAGATTGTTGCCCAGTTTCAATGACAGCGGTTGCGGCAGATTTTACTTTGTCGCTGATGTCCTTTCCACCCATTTTTTCAAAAACATAGAATTTGGTAATGTTATACAAAATTTCACTTTAACACCACTGTACGTAAGATAAAAATTTTAAATTGACCTCAAAATATGATGAAATATCACGTAAACAAAACATAAAGAAAACGAATTTTTATTGTTGACCACACACTTACAATTGTGAGCCAAAAATTTTGCGCGACTCCATCATTTCAACGTTTTTAAATAAAATTACATTTTGTTTTCCCTTCTTCTTTAAGTTTGCTTCAACTTTTCTTTATGCTATCTTCGTGCTATTGTTTATACGTGTGTTAAATGCCCGATCGCTTGAGCGTGACTACACGTGATTTTTTTTACAGAGATCTGGGTATGACTCGTTGTTATTTAAAAGTGTAGAGAGTAAATGTGAACCATTAAAAATCTGTTTATATAAAAAAATTCGTTTTTTTGTGTTTTGTTCACGTGATAATTTGCAATATTTTGAGGTAAGTTTAAAATTTTTATCTTACGTACATTGGTGTCAAATTGAAATTGTGTGTAACATTACCAAATTCTATGTTTTTGAAAAAATGGGTGGAAAGGAAATCAGCGACAAATTAAAATGTGCCGCAACCGCTGCCATTGAAACTGGGCAACAATCTTATACTACTCTAGCCAGAAAACTGCACATATTGTTTTTAATTTTAAACAGTGTAATCGACTTTTAAAACAAATATTTATGTAGTTTCAATATGCACGCAAATTTTTTGGCCAACGACTGTATTAGGTAATTAATTTGTTAAGTTAATTACTAAACGACGAAATAAAAAAATCGATTAGTAAGCCATGTACATACAATTTCTACGTGTCATATCGGACTATAAATTTCGGAAATAAATGTTGATTTCTTCAAATTATATGCACTAATTTTTTTTTTTGTCTCCATCTCTGCAATTTTTTCTGGGGCACTGATTTTTAAATTGAAGTTTTTTTAATTATTTTCTTTTCTACTCTAACTTGAATTAATTATTTAATTTGTGTAATCACCAATTATTGGAAATATTAACTTCAAATAAATTAAAATTTAAATTGAAGTTTCCACTTCCATTGAAGAATACTTGTAGGATCTTATTCACGAAAATATACATACCTTTTGTTACTGATCTCCGGCGACAAACACGTGTTTTTGTGGATAAACTACAGTTGGCTGGGAAGGTTCTTTTTATCGCCGTTACAGAATTTTGTAAGATCGAACAAAACTTACACGTGTCAAAAAACAAAACTAACAATGATTTCATCCCCACTGTAATAAGTCACATCATCACCAATTATGAATATATCAAAAATCACTCCATATTATACAAATAATTTATTTTAAAGAAACTCAAAAATTTTTAATGCTTTTGTTTGTACGTGCGTAATACGTATATATATACAAATGGGTATATATTAAATTAAAAAAAAATATATAAATCACTTAAAAACTCACCAATCCAACAAATGTCTTCAGAGTACTCTCAGGTAGTTTGGGGGTGCTGAAAACAATATATATAACCTTTCTGCTGTTTAAGCAAAAATATTCTTGAACACACAGCGCAATATCACACAAAAAGCATAGATCTTTGATCAATTTAACAATTTGTTTTCTTTTTTCAACTTAATCTTAAAATACTAATAATATTTTTTTTTTGCTTTTTCTTGTTTTTTTTTTTTATAACAAGATAAATTTTTCACTAAATGCTCCCAAATCCACTGGATAACCTTGGCTGAGGCAACAGGCAAATATATATTAGTATTTGATATGGTAATAGTATTATTCATAATTCAATTACCTGAGACTATGTCTTATTCCCAATTTCTTTAAATGAAACTATGAGAAAGTTCCAGTAATTCGGGACAAAATATAGAGGCACTTTAAAATATGCAACAGTACTTTGCACTGCGTACTCTTAATATAAATTGTTAATTATAACCAAAGAATAAATTCACTTTTTTATTTATTTTAAAATTTAACACGGAAGCCTCACTATAAATAATTTCCAGAAAAAAAATTATTTTATTTTGTCTTAAATCGACAAGCACCAAATTCTTTCTGTCCCTATGTAAATAAGTTGGCTTAACTCAAGTATATAACAGAAGTTGTAGTATTAGGTTACTAATACTATCTCCTAAACAAAATATGGTCCATACACCAAACTGAGGCAAAAAAAAAAAAAACATTCACCGAGCAAACGGGTGTCTACACAGGAACAAATACAGACAACCTAACCATACAACTCGAATAATCTGTGACGCATAGCTATTTAGCATTTACAACAAAAACAATTAATAATCAAAACTCGTAATATTGTAATTGTATCTGTATTCCATTCAAAAAAAAATAATAATAATAAAACATGAAAATCTCAGTTCCATGACCTGAAAACAGTAAAAGGAATTCCCACAATTTAATTATTTTAAATCAACAATAATAAAATCAGCTGAGAACGTCGCACTTATTAAACCGTCAGCAAAAATGAATATTAAGCGGCCGTAACACTTTCTCAAGTCAATTTAAACATTTTTTAAACCAAATTAACAAATATTCAAATCAAATTAACAATTTTTCAAAACAAATTAAACCTTTTTCAAATAAATTTAACAACAATTCTCAATCAAATTAAATCATTTTTTATTTTTTGCAAAAATGTATATGTATATAAATGTTTGACTGCAAAATATTGGAATTACAATGTTTCTGGACAATTATTAGGGGTTCTAAAGCCGCATGATATGTACCACCACTGCATACGGTGCCGTACTGAATTTGTGAATGGATTATTGCGTAATAATACAATTTTAATATTTCCTGATCTTATAAATATTATTTATGTGAACTTTAAATGAGCAGTCATTACTTATGTTTAGCTCAAATATTTAATATTTTTAAGTCCCTCTTAATAGTAAATTAAAAAACAGCTTTGCCTTGTTCTCCTTGGGGGGCTCAAATTCTCCTTGGTCAGAAACTTGGCTTGTTTGCTGTCGACCACATCTCTTCTTGGGACCGTTATCTTTGCTGTCCTCTTTTTATGTTTTTTAATCTCAAAGGTCCATCTGCGCAGAAATTCGTATACATGGGTAAGGTTGATTACAACTGGAGGTCGGCAGATATCTAGAGGGCTCCATCCCATTTTCCATCATTTAGCATGATCCGCGTTAAACCTAGGTTACTTTCGCCACCCGCTCATTGACCGTAGACCCGAAGGCGACGGCAGTTATAAGGCAAAAAAAAATACTCGTAGCTCATAATAAACTATTATATTAGAAAATTTTATTCGGTCGCTCAGAAAGAATTTTTCATAATAATAGATTAAAATGACGCCATGCTTAATATTTCTCTGATTCGTTTATACTTAAATAAAACATAATATAATCCTTCAAATTTATTTTAACTGATTGATTTATTATGCACGACCAAGCCTAAGGAAAGTTATCCGGATACGCCGAGTCTACCGCACACCATTTTTATGAACAATAAGATTGAAGGAAAGGAAAAGTATATTATTTTCGAGAAATTGTCTAGTGTTGGTCAGTGTTGTGAATCAAAAATTTTAAATAATTTAAGAAAATTAATATTATGATGCACAGTTCTCAGGTGAGGAGTACAGTATTTTGTTTACGGATCTTGCGATGGTAATGCATCACGAGTTCGCAATGAATATCAATGCAGATTTCCAACGTTCCTGACGCAAGATTATTTACAAATATTCATAGAAAACTGCGAGATATCGTAACAGTATGAAACACCCGGGCGGGGCCACATTCAGTCTCACTAAATCATTTGGATGTAGACGAAGAAATAATTCGTAATGTAACAGCAAATCCTTCTATGAGCATTCGGAGGCTCGCTTAACAATTGACCGTCTCTCGCTACTAGGGAATCCAATTCCGGAATTCGAAATTCCAGTATTCCGGAATACCGGCCAAAATGTTTGTTTCGATTATTCCGGAATTAATTTATTTATTTTTTCACACTAATTTAAATAATTTCGACGAAATTTTATGTAATTATTACCTTTCTTGTACTAAAAAAAACTATATTCAGGGAAACATCTCTAAAGTCACTATTTAAGGGACCAAGAAATATTGGTCAGTCTATGGAGGTGTTAGTTTAAGGAATACAACAATCTAATAATTTGGAAATTCATTCATTGTTAAAAAGAAAAATTTTCTTCAGATGTAACAAAATATTATACGTAACATTTCATAGGCTGACAAAAAGTGATCAATTTAGGGAGCTGGTCAAAATAGGGAGGTGAATAAACGGATTACCAAACAATAAATGCTCGTCCTTGAAAATTACCTTACGCATTTACATATTTAGTTGTATCCGTCTCTAAAATAAACCTGGCAAATTCGTGTCGTGTTGTTACTTAATTTTTAAACTGAAAAAGATACTTAGTAGTTAGTACATAATAAATACAGCTCCGTATATAGTCTGGTTTCACACTCAAACAAACAAATTCAGAAACTATCTCGTCTTTCAATTCCAGTTATAAATTTGATGAGAGCAATTCAAGCTCAAATAATCTTGTCGCTTGGCCCAGAATGTTCAGGGGGAACGTTGTTTCAACAAAAAATATATGATTTTATCAGTTCTTTAAAAGCAGAAAGAATTTTGCTTTTACCAGTATATCGCAAAATTGTATCTACAAAATTTTAGTTCACAAAAAAAACGTTTTGCATCGTCTCCTGCGGTACGTAAGCTTGCTTTTCTCTGCGTTTCGAAAAGGAATATAATTTTGGGACGATGCAATTGCCCTTCGGAGCTAAAATAGCATATTTAGCCGCGAGAAATCGCCACCAAAATTCTAGCCTAAACGATGCATTAGGTTTAATGAGAAAAACAGGAACCCTTGTTTTGAATCAATTATGCCCAATTCTACGAAAGGTACTAAATCGCAGTAGGAGTGCGTAGAAAAATAAATGTTGAGTAAAATTATGAAATTTACAGAGTTTGAAGAATTTGGAAAAATGAAATTAAAAGAATTCATCGATTTTACAAAATTTGCAGAATTCAAAGAATTTATGGTAATTATAAAAATTGTCTAATTTTAGAAAAACAAAAAAAAAATAGAAAAACATTTTAAGATAGCAAAATGTATAGATCTCCGTCAGTTAAAACAATTTGTAGAACTTATAGAATCTACAAAATTTAAATAATTTAAAAAGTTCATAAAATTTATTGAATCTTATTATTTTATAAACTTACTGAATTTTTCATCTGCTGCAACCGGAAAGTGCATGTCTGGGAATTCTATGACTCCTCGATCCAATTTATGGGGCTTCGATGGCCATAAATAACTCGAAACACACAATTATTCGATCGACCACACAATTCACGTGTATGTGAATGTGGAAAATTTATTCAATACACAAATATTAATTAACAATTAAATGTGGACTAATATCCACGACCACTGTAAATTCACAAGGAAACTTATCACCGAATTCAAATTGAGAATTTAATAAATTAATTTGTAATCACTTTATATTTTAATTTTAAACTTGAATTTTTCAATTTCCAAATGGACGATGCGTCGCCAATCAAAATACGAACGAAAGTGTTTTATATGTGTGCAAATTGCGTGTGTCACAATAAAAATTATGTAGAGTTATATAACTTAGACTTGATATTTTTGTTTCAGCAAAAATCGTATTTTACGGAATGAATGAGTTTAAATGACGACAATAGATGGGGGTGAATAATTTCGGTTGCTGACTTGCTGTATTAAATTGTCCATGATGTTTATTTAATACCCAATAGTGAACTGTACTCAAATATAGGTAAATACATTATATTGATAAACCGAAAAAGCTGTTCAATTACAATTATATTTAAAAGTTGAAATGCGTTCATTTCAAATAATTGTGGTGATAGACGAATGAAAATAAGCGATTTAGATGAGTGAATCGCTAAAATTCCTATAACAGCGCATAAACTGGGATGGTTTTACTGACAGCCTCACTTATAATGATGCAAAACAAGTCTGTCTAAAATATACTTGGGGTACACCAGAACATTAAGCTCTGGTGAATTACGGTTGTAGGAATACTCACGCCACACTACCTTTAAGAGAAAATTCAAGAATGCTGTGGTTAGAGGCAAATGACTTCTGTAGAAGCTGTTTGGACGATGAGAAGGAAAGACCTATGGTTTACTTCCTCTGCTCATATCCGTCATTAGCACGCAGAAGTACTAACTAGCGGCATGAATCCTTACGTAAGCTCAAGATGGACAACCTGGCGAATCTCGAAAACAGTAAAATGCGCGATATTCAATGCTACCGAAATAGTACTAAATGGTTCCAGTAAGGGTGAAGGGGATACATTATGTGCTATTATAACTAACCTAGGGTTAGGTCCTACTGAATTTGTAGGATTTATAGAATTCATAGAAATAATAAAATTTATAGGATTTACAGAATTTATTCGATTAATAGAATTCAAAAAATTTATTGGATTTGTGAAATATTTAAAAATTAAAGAATTTTAGAAATATAAAAATTTATTGAATTTATAGAAATTATGGAATTTCTAAAATAGGTCAAATTTGAATTTGTAGAATTTATAAAGCACATTATATTTAAAATTTATAGAATTGGTCGAGATTTTGTAATTTATAGAATTGATGGAATTTATAAAATATTTATATTGTTTATAGAATTTATAAACATATTAAAATTTATATAATTACAGTTTTTGAAGAAATTATATAAAATTTATAGAATTTATCGCATTTACAATTTTTAATAACTAAAGAATTTATGACATTGCAGAATTAAAAGAACTTACTGAATTTTAAAACTTTATTCATAGGATTTATAGAACTTATAAAATTTACAGGATTTATTGGATTTTTAAGATTTAGAGAATTTATCAAATTTACGGAATTTTTAAGAACTAAAGAATTTATGAGATTTGTGAAATTTAAAGCACTTATTGAAGTTTTAAACTTTATTCATAGAATTTATAGAAATTATAAAATTTGGAGGATTTATAGAATTTATAGAATTTATAAAATTTATACAAATTATTGAATTTATAGAATTGTTAAAGTTTATAGGATTTATCGAAATTGTTTTATTTATAAAACAAGTAAAATTTGAGTTTGTAAAATTTATAAAACAGATACACTTGATATGCACAAATCACTTATAATAGATTACGCCTTAGTGGATTTCGTTTTCGTAGTATACTGCGCATTACGTTAACTGAGAGTTGCTAGTAAGATATTGCAAAGGAAATGTATATGAAAAATAAGGAATTTGTCTAATAAATGTATGAATGTATTATGGTTGAATATGGATGTTATATGGTTGAATATTTCTTTCCTCTTACAAAATAGGGTCCATGCTTTCAACAATCTCTGATTTGTTGGTTGGAAAAGAATGAAAACTACATATATGGACAATTATTTATATTGTTATTACAACAATTAAATACGGAGCACCACATTATTTATTTAATTTAATTTAATTTTTGGATTCAATTGCGCACAACAATATTGAGAAACAAAACTGTTCACTCTCATTTGACGTCATTCAGCCGTTTATTTTATGATCCAAATAGGTAAAGTGCGCAAGGTGTAATCTATTATAAGTGATTTGTGCTTGATATGATTATAGAACTCAAAAAATCTACAAAATTTATAGAATTTTTATTATTCATAAAATTTATAGAATTTATAAATTTGATAGAATTTATAAAATTAATAGAATTTATAAAATACATAAAATTTAAGAATTTATAGAATTTATTGGATTCATCAAATTTATCAAATTTACAGAATTTATAGAATTTAAGAAACTTATTGAATTTTTAAACTTTATAGAATTTGTAGAATTTACTGTAGGATTAATACAATTTATAGCGTTTAGAGAATTTTTATATTTAAAAAATTTATTTAATTATTATAAATTCTAAAAACTTTAGAATTATTTTAAATTTTTAATTCTAAAAATTGTGTAAGTAGAAACTAAGGTTTAGTATCGTTCATACATTATGAGCATTAATAAAAAAATTGTTTTTTGTAAAATCTTAAATTTTAATTCTTAATCAGAGATTATTTAAAAAAAATCAATTCCGGAATCGAGAACATTTAAATTCGAAAATTCCGGAATTACTTTTTGGCCAAAAATTGGATGCCCTTCTCGCTACCGAATTCATCAAGGAGAATCTTCATCCATACCATATAACACTAACACCCGTTCAAGATCTATTACCGATAGACCACAATAAAAGATTGAAGTTTTGTAATTGGTTGATGGAAAGGAATTTGAACAATAATAGTTTTGTGAAACGTACTCTATGGACGGATGAATTGAAACAAAAGAAGAAGTAATACAACTAATACACACAGCAGCACAGCAGATAAGGGTAAAATTACCAAAAATTTAAATAACCAAAGGCATACTTAAACAAATATTAGCCTGTATTCAATCAAAAGGAGGACATTTTGAGCACCTTCTATAACTCCTCGACCCAAACTTTGTATTGGGGGACTGCAGAGGAGATCATGGCGAATTAAAATTAAATAAAAAAAATTATAACGGTTTTTTTTGAGAAAAACTCAATTTTATAAAAAAAAATATTTTTTTCCACTTTAAAGCATCATACCTCTGAAACGGATGCAGTTGCAAGATAATCAGTTAAATTTTAATAATAGCCTATCCCTATACTATTACCAGTCAAATAAGACTAAGTTGGTTGCTCTCCGATAAATATTTTAGAAGTTGCAGTTTAATATTTGGGTGTACTTTTTTTCTGAACCATATTTTTTAAACACCCTGTACCTCAAAGGATATCACAAATTGCTACGCCCCCCCCCCCCCCCCCGCCCCAAGCGATTTTGTTCTCAAAATAAACCAAGGAATCACCCTTTAACGGATTAGCATCCCAAACCCGGACACCCTGTGTGTATAAACTATAAATGCTTAATAAAATCAAAATAAATTGGTTTAATAACAAATAAAGTACTTACATAAGAAACATTGCTTCGAATTATTTTTTTATCATGTGTAAATGTGTGATATTCAGTCACCCCATAATTTCACAACATAGTGCAAAATTCATGGATGAACTATCCTGTCCTGTAAGTACTGTGGCTATGCAATGTTCAGAATCTAAATAAAACGAATTTAAAGCCATTCTCGATTTGGCTATTGTGTAGGATAGGACGTTAAAAGAGAACTGCTACGATCCTTCATCAGAGTTTTAATTTTACAAGACTACAAAAAAAAGTTAAATACACAAGAACGTTACCACATGGGTAATGTGTTTTTCGGGTTGCTGGTCGCTAAACCCGAACCTGAAGCTTAAATTGCTCCATCATGTTACATTTTATTGCTAATCTAAAAAATTAGACGAAATTTTCGCTAATTTCGACTAATATTTTAGGTAAGTACATATGTCTTGTGTATTTTATTTTTTTTTTCTGGTCCTGTATTATTAATTGATTCCTTATTTATCATTATTCAAAGTTTCTTCGTTTGGTTTTTTTTGTATGCATTTTTCATTAAATAATTTCCTCTTTGTGATTTGTACATTTTTAGTGTCTATCGACAGCTCTTTGTAAACATTTTATTTTTTAATATTGGGCGTACATGTATATTATACCACAGTACATGTAGATAATTGTTGATCATTATATTTTACATTGTCGTATCAATTATGTAATTATTTATTACAATGTATATAATAAAATGTATACAATGAATTTTATACGTTGTTGTTTGTTGTTGTATTTTAAACTAAAACATATGTCATTTTCATTCGATTTTTTTTTTTTTTTTTTTTTTTTTTTGTAATAAATAATTTCAAAACATGCAATTGAGTACTATTTGTATGTATGCATTTATAATTTTATTGAATTTATGTGGTTGGGAATATAGCAGGTTATTATTACTATATGAGAAATATTGGTCAGTTTGTTTTATAAAAATAATTTATTAAAATTGAATGATGGGAAACTTGCCAAATTTATAAGAATTTAGAGCCAACAATTATTCGCAGTTGAAACTATGTATGTATAATAAACCTAAGTTGTTTAATGGTTATGATTAAAAAAAATTACCGTTGGCAAACAGGTATGCATTTTGATTATGATTTTTTTTTGGTAATAGGCTTAATTCTTAAAGTAAATACTTACCTTCCTGCTTTTCATCGATTTTTCATCGATGTACAACTCATTTAATTTATTGGTATTACTTAATTAAACATTTTCAATTGTATCGCACGAAAATTGAAATTTCAGGCTGAACATTTCTAATTCATTATTTTTTAATAAGTTTCTTTCCATAACTATTTACTAATAAATAAACTTCAATTGGTTTACTCTTAAAATTTTTCAGATCATGAACTAAGATTATTAGATTTAGAGATGACATTATTTTAATCGAAGTTTTATGTTTTGTACTTATTTTGAAAATTTGTCAAAAATACTCATTTGACTTGGAGAAGCGCACGATTTAGAGGATTTCTTTGAATAACGCAATTAGTTTAATTCGATATAGATATACACTATTCCCCAACAAAATGAAACCTGTTAAAAACATGGCTAATAAACAACACTCGAGAAACTGGCACCGATCCCGGAAATCCAATGAATGTTCATCTACAAATTTATGGCTCGATCGATAATTGTTTGGCACTGGGTACATTATTCCAGGTTATGCTTATGGTTGAATGGCACCAGCATCTTTTGTGAAAATCGTATTTCTAGCTTTTTGGTTGAACTAACGATCGATACTATCAAGTTTATTTCTCTAGGCAATTTGATCACACGCGCCATTATCTGATTATATTATTTTTAACAGTATTCACAAAATTTATGACTTGGTGAACCAGTGAAATAAAGAGGCCATCTACTCACAATACATCTTTCTAAAAAAGTAGAAGTATCATCCACTTATAAAAAAGGTTAAGATCAGTTCACAGAACTTCATAATAAACTTTGACAGCATTGCTTTTTCTAAAATTTGGATCAAATTTATGCTTATAGGTAAGCTTAGGTTTGGGTGGTGGTCCACTAGGACCAGGCATAGACACAAAAACGTCCGTAGCCGCACCACAACTTAAAAATGTTTCGTCCAACTCATTGAAACCACTTTGAGCTTGCTACGAAGCGCTGGACACTCCTGACATCCACCCTGCTGAGTTCCATCAGTTCGTTGAAGAGGGGTGCCCCTAGAAACTTTAGTCTGTTTCGTGCCAGACGAGGACATGTGCAAAGAAGATGAAGTATTGTCTCTTCCTCTTTTTCATCCTCGCAACTACGACAGTAGTCCAGTGAGAAGAAACCAACTCTACTCGCATGTCTGCCTATGAGACAGTGTCTCATAATCACTCCAACAACCACACTAATCTGACCCAGCTGTCGTGAGATCAGCGGTTTGGATATCGCCAAGTTCAACTTTGGCCAGACCTGTCAAGTTATTACGCATGAGGTACTATTTGACCATCTGTCATTCGTCAACTTACTAGCTTCCTCCAGAAGGAGCAGTTTGGATACCGCAAGAGGCATTTCAATATCCTTTTTGCTGCTGGAGTTTGGAGTTGTGGTTCGTTGTACCACGTCGAGCCAGTTCATCGGCTTTTATATTCCCTGTACTAACGAAATGTCCTGGCACCCATATAAAATGAATGTTGAACTAATCTGTCATCCCGTTAAGAGATGAGGGACAGTTCTGGACTACTTTCGACGTGAAGAGGTGTATTGAAGCGCTTTAATGGCAGCCTGACTCAGTATATATGCGAATATCACAAGTCGATATTACATTATACCTCAACCAGTCCACAACTTCTTTTATCGCAGTTACTTCAGCTTGAAAAATGCCACAATAGTCGGGGAGACAGAAGGAGAGATTTAACATAAGTTCCTCGCAGAACACCCCAGCCCCCACCTTTCCATCCCGTTTTGAACCATCAGTGAAGAAGTTTAAAACACCTGGTTCCTAAACTGCATCCATCATCCAGTCCTCTCTGGATGGGATAATAGTCCGGAACTTTCTATCAAAAGATAGTGACGGGACAGTATAGTCGGTGGTCTTGGGAAGCTCTTTGCTACGTTAACATGAGTGCCCCGTATTGTTGCAGGTCCACATGAACATGGATTTCAGTCGTATGGCCATAGAGAGATTATTCTCGGATGATCCACAGAGAGATTATTCTCGGAACTATTGTCAACAACTTTTGGTTGACAGTTTTGTCCAAAGCAGACCACCATACTGTTACCCCATACAGAAGAATGGGTCTGACTAATGCTGTGTATAGGTTCCAGCCCCCATCCTTTCCCAATGACATTTTCGTAAGAGTATAGCGCTACCGTAGCTTTATTTACTCTTTCCATAATATTAGGTTTCCAGTTTAATTTACTGTTCAAAACCAGATCAAAAAACTTTGCTTGATCTATAAACGCTAACTTGATCCTATTTAAAGTGGGAGGATCAATATGAGGAAGTTTATATTTCCTGGAGAAGAGAACCAATTCGGTTTTGTGTGGGTTCACATTCAACCCGCAACCATTGGCCCATAATGAAAGAATGCCCAGAGCATTTTGCATAAGCTCACAAGTGTACCGGGATATTTGCCACGGACACCAATGTTGACGTCATCCGCATAGGCAACCACATTGAAGCCACTATCCTCCAGTCTCAACAACAGATCATTTATGACCAAGTTCCAAAGCAGAGGGGACAGTAAGCCACCCTACTTGCAAATCTTCTGGCGGAGTATTTCGCCTGACTGGCATTTATGATCCTGCCTCTTAGCATTTGATCTATGCAGTCCTTGAAAGATTCATCCACTCCTAGATACGAAAGTGCCCGAGTTATAGCCCCTGTAAGCACGTTGTTAAAGGCTCCCTCAATGTCCAGCAAGGTTACCACCGCGTAGTCTCCATATTTGAAAGATTTCTCAATAAAATATGTAAGAGAATGAAGAGCAGTTTCAACAGATCTCCCCTTGCAATAGGCATGTTGAGATTTAGAGAGCTTTGCCGGCGCAATCGTGCCTCTAATATGAGCTTCAATTTGTCTTTCCAGTATTTTGAAAAGGAAAGAAGACAAGCTGATCAGTCTAAGATTTTTGGGACTGCCGTGTGAGCGTTTTCCCGCCTTAGGTATAAAAACAACCTTCACTTCCGTCCATTTACTAGGAATGTGACATAGTTCTAGGCTGCATTTGAAAATTACTTCTATCCAGCAAATGGTTAGATCCGTAGTTTTTTGTATATCCGCAGGGATAATACCATCAGGTCCCGGCGACTTATATGGTTTAAAGCTGTTTATTGCCCACAGAATCTTTCTTCTGCCCTATTAGCTGCTGACATTGTAGGTGCAGATTCGGGACAACCAGGAAAGTAAGTCCAGTAGTAGTTCCAGCGATTCCGCACTATTTGTAGTCCATGCTACATCCGGCTTTTAAAGAAGACTTGGGATGGAGGGGCCAGTGGATAGCACTTTGCGCAGCCTGGACATCTCCGAAGACTCCTGAATTTTGCCACAGTGTAGTCTCCAAGATCTGTTCTTGTATTTCTTAATTGATATTTCTAAATTTTGAGGACTTCCTTATAGGAATCCCAGGCTACAGCGGCTCTCATTTTCCTTGCTGTTTTGAAAAGTCTTTTATATTTTGGACGTGTTTGTTGAATCTCCTTGGGCCACCAGCGTGGGCAAGATTTACCCCTAGGCCTGCTAAGAGGGCAAGAGCCTAGTATCGCTTCATTAAAAGCGCTGAACAGCTCGTCCGCTAACCCATCAAGTTCTTCCGTAGTTTTTGGAGTTTTGCTCCTATTCCTGTAGACTGGGCTTTTTGAAGAAACCAAGTCTATTTCAAATTGAAGATAACACTGATAAGAAAATTTGTGGTCTTCCGACACTTTTCAGTTTAATAAATTTGTCGTCAAAAAGCTTGAGACAAGTGTAATATATAATACCTCCTGTCTATTTCTAGTTATAAACGTTGGCTTATTGCCTATGTTACTGTAGGCTCGTGCACTCGTAGAAAAGGTGGGCTGACTCGTTTACGTGCAATTAGGCACCACAAGATAAATGACTCGCGAAAATCCAACGTGGTTATTAATTGTCAAAAACGAGAAGTACAAACACAACACTAGTTTTCGTATAAACACTTTATTTTTCTTTATTGTCCGCTTCGACTCACTGATTACAACTTTTAAAGATGACTTGTAATTTTTAATGATGATTTCCCAATTTATTTAGTTTTTAGTTGTTGCTTCTTCGGATGGCTGATTGCAATTAATTCTAATAAACATTTACGCCAATCGACAGAAGATTGGCTTGCATAGTGCATGTGCTGATACTTAGATGGCGCGACTATTCAATTCGGACACTTTATGTATTCCTCTTGTTAATGGATTCCCTGTTTTTGACATTTTGACAGAAAATAAATAAATTTACATAAACAAGACAAAACATTAAATAGGTGAGTAAACTAATAATTTAACATATTTTAAACTATTTTTATCATTCCAATCTACTTTTAGAATGTGTATCATTCTGCGGATTCATCGATGCGATTGGAATTTGAACATATGGCCTCAGATAAGTATTTGTTTCCAAGATTTGTGTTTCTTTGTTTTGATTTTTGTTCCCTTCTTTTTCAGATATATTCCTGGTTTCTGCCGGTCCCGAACAGTTACATACATATATGAAGGTTAGTACTTAGAATGTAATCAAGGAGTAACTCATCTCGTTCATTTGTGTCAGTACTTCCCCAGATTGTGTGATGAGAATTTGGATCACTCCACAGGATGACTCCAACCTTCCGCTTTTGAGCCTCCAAAATTAGCTTACCTAGAATGACTGGTGGAATATTCACTTCATCGAAAGCTAGGTAGGCTGATATTAGCCAGAGGTTCTTTTTATCGACCTCAATGCTGACTGCTGCTACATCTCCATTGCTGAAATTTGATAGCAGAAAACAACTAATATTATTTTTAATGAGAACACACGCCCGAACCCATGTATGTGAAGTTAGCCCATGATTTCATCCCAGAAAATAAAAAAATTGAATCAGGCAACCCTCGTGAAATTTTGTGAAGTTAGCCCAGCCCAGAATTTAATAATTTTTAAATTTAAAACTTAATTAAAAAAAATTAAAAAATAGCTAAGAATATCAAAATTAAATAATTAAGAAATATTTCCAACCAAAAAATAAACGTAAAAAATATTTATCCTTTCAAAATATGGAAATATGTATACGCTTTTTGAAGAAATAATATTGATTTTTCGTCTGTAATACTAAAAGTTACAATTTGTCGGATTAAGGCTCAATGGTTTTAAGATGGACATACACATAGCTTACTTTTGGCCAAATTTGAAGAAAATCGTACCGTTGCATCTATTGCAATTTGGCCCATGGGCCCAAATTCCATACCATTTTTGAAGTAAAATTGGATTTTTCGTCTGTAATACTAAAAGTTACAATTTGTCGGATTAAGGCTCAATGGTTTTAAGATGGACATACACATAGCTTACTTTTGGCCAAATTTGAAGAAAATCCCGAACCCTACCTTCGTTTTTCACGTGTATTAATCTGTAATAGGGCGTCTTGAGCCCAAGTACCCGGTGTTCAGTGACCCAAGGTTCCTGGATCAGGGTGACATCTGTCCCTTCTTTCCCAATTTTTAAGATGAGAGCAGGTGATGCTGCCTTAGAGTGGTGAAGGCTTACTTGCAGAAATGTCAATGTCATCTCTACAGTTTCTTCTCCGCCACAGCAATATCAGAGTCTTCCCCTGATGAGAAGATCCCATTTACGTTGACATCTCTGTGTCCGTGGTGATAGTTTCAGCCCGCTACTTCTGCGCCTCCAGAAGAGCTGTCAATCACCGAGGCAGTGTATGAAGCTGGCTGCGGAGCCTCCGGCTTGTCCGCATCCTTCTTGTCTACCTTGAGTGTGACTGCAGTTGAACCATAGTTGATTAAACCGTTGGTTTTTTCCAGTGCAGTCAATGACTCCCTGTTTAAAATTAAGAGAGCTGACCTGTACTCAGCCTTTGGCTACTCGAGCTTCGCAACTTTCCAGTTATGCCTTTGGCAAATCCGAGTTGCCAACCTGCAGCAACTGGAGTATCACCTTTGGATCGCTAGACTCCGAAGGGGTCCACACCCTGGCTCTCGGCCCACAGGGGATATTTTCTCTAGCTTTAACAGCAAGGCTGGCTCCGGGCCATACCTCGCCAAGTCTTTCCACTGCCTTCGTATAAAGCAGCAGAGATCTCTGATCCGCTCATGCAGTCAGTTTGACCTGATTCCTGTGCCAGCCCACATCCCGACACGTCGGAGCAGGTCCTGGGTTTTCTGACAGGACTTTCAGGTAGGTGGTGGCTAAGGCCCCTTTCACCTTTCTCCAATTGGCGGGTGTGATACTACCATCCTCCTGCGACTAGTCAACAACTGCCACAACCAACTGATCCTTGAGTACCTCGTTAAAAGGCCTCATTTCGGTAGCGTGGAGCTTCGTTCTTTTTGCGATCTTAGGACTTTCCTCCTGAGATCTGTTTCTTTTGACCTTTAGGCCAGCTGAAGGACCTTCCGACTTCTGTTCGCTGATTTTTTTTCCCCACGCAAGCGTGGCTTTGTCTTTTTCCGACCTGGCTTCTGGCGAGATGTTGTTGATCTTATACAGGGCCCTCCATGCCTTCCTCCTAGTGTTATAGGTTGGTTTTGAGGGACCAGCTTCATTGGTGCTTTGGTTCCGCTTTGTATTTCTTTGCTCAGGTTTGGTGGCCCGATTGGAGGGACCAACCTCATTTGACCTTATGTCCCGTTGTTTGTTTGTAGGTTTAGAGGCAGGCCTAAAGACCCGAGTCTCCTCCTCTACATTTTCTGGTTTTGTAAGAGAGCCGGACTATTTGTTTGTTGTTTTTCTTTATTTGGTTCTCCCATATTTGGTCCCATGAGTAGCGGAGAAAAGAGTGTCCATCTGTGCAGAGATTCGCAATACCCAGATAAGGCTACTTAATCCGGAGGGTGCCAGGTATCCGGATCCACCGTTAGCGACTGCGCTAGTTTTTAAACTGGCCCTCCAAATTTATGCTTAGATCTCATATTGTTGAAACTGAGCTTGGTGGGAATCAATTTTAATTTATAGAAACACATCGTTTGTATGGCGTTTATGGGAACTTTACCCTCAACTTCCATTCTTGCCATAGAGATCAGTTTGCGTCGATTGTGTATTTCTTCCTGTCATATCGCGTACGCAATTTTTGTCACGCTTCAATGTAATTGCTTTCTGTAATTCTGAAGTGGCGTAGTAGGCTAGGCGCTTCACCGCGGAGTAATCCTTTCAGATACTGAAATTTTTGAACAGGCATTAGTATGTTTGATTCGTGAATTGCAGACACATAAAGATCGTGGAACGATTGCCACTTAATGTACTCGTCGGAAAATGGTGGTATATTTAATTTGGGTAAACTGACCTCTGCCCCATTTTGTGTAGCAGTCGCTGAATTGTCTAAGCTGCATAGGAACCAAGCGCAAATTTTAGCGAAAAAAAAACTCGATATAAATTTCTTGTAGTTGGCTAGAAAAACGTACGTTCAATTTTAAATTTTTTTTTTACAGCAGACGCCTGCGCAATTTTTATTCATTTTGCTATGTTTACAAAATATTTTGACGTTTTGACAAAACTGTTGTTGCATAAAGATTAGGCGCGGATACTTTTAGTTGGCGCGATTTAGATTTTTTGCAATTAAAATAAATAGAATAAGACATTTAATATGAATGTTTATAAAATCGTTTGGCCAATTGTGTACCAAATTTTGTTAACACTTTTGGGGATATAACTGCATGCCGACAAACAAATATGCTTTTATGTTACATTTAAATAGAGTTAATTTACGATACGCCTCAGTCCGATTTTTCAATGAAATACAACAACAATTTTACCTTTATGTCCCAGTCCAAGTAATACATCTTTTGATTTTAAATATGACTCATTTAAACTTTCATAGTCTTTCAAATCCTCGAACTTTATATGAAGAATTACCTACTGTTTGTCCCAGCAGATTCAACAATAATTTTTTTTTATTTGCGAAAGTGTAAAGGGTCCAACGGAATTCAAATTTTCTGCAATAAGGTTCCAAACTGTCTTTTGTCAGTTTCTTTTTATTATGAAATTACAAAGAAAAGTGAGACATTCTTTTACCTTGAATAAACAGAAAATGACAATTGACTAATTAATTTAACAAACTCATACGAGTAGGTAGCATTTTTGGTTTAAAGTAATCACAAATAAACCAGTCGTATTGTTAAATTATATATGCGTCTTTGGTAGCTGGAATAGAAATAAAAATTTAAACTTTGATCGCATAACTTTTATTTGTTAAAAAATATAAAGGATTATGTAGTTTGGTTTAAAAATATATACATAACGACTTTTTAATATTTTATAAGTACCCTCAATACGTACTAATAAAATTTTCGTTAATATATCGAGTTTTTTAATTTGGTTTCATGCACGAAATTATTTTACAGCAGTTTTGGTTGCATTCAATTTTTTGTTTTTTTAAATAAAATTTTATATCGAGTTTTTTTTTCTCTAAAATTTGCGCTTGGTTCATATGCAGGTTTTTGGAGTGCCCCAACTTTCGTAACTGCTTTATAATAGTTTTCCTCGTACTCAATGTCCGTTTCATAAGTTTCATTTAAAGTAAGGATGTTATTTTCCATCTCCGTAAATTGACCTAATAATTGCTCCACTCGAGATAATTTTACCCTGCATTCTTCTATCGGCAGATAACTTGTTGGAGTTTTGAGCGAGTTTATTGTCAAAGTTATTTGCCCTTGTTAGCAGACTTCTGCTTTTTAATGCATTCACATCAGCCATTACCGACAGTATAGTTGTTTCACTTTATAGTAACCGGCACGAAATACGCTGCACAAACTAGTAATTTATACGCTTTCGTTTAATAATTGTCTATACGTATTCACGTAAATTTATTAAAATCGCAACTCGAAAATGGCGACTTGATTTATTGAATACCGGTTTAGTATGTTCGAGCAATTTCACGTGGATTTATTAAAATGGCGACTCGTTTTAATGAATAACGTGTTACAACTCAATTGCGATTGCCACATATATTGCGCAGATACTTTCGTTCCCTTTTTCTTGATGTCACCTATAGCGCTCTCCTTGGCATAGCATCGATTGTTCAAGAAATCTAGGAAATCTGCGATACTTGGAAATTTCTGATTTAGAGTTTGGTGCGCCCATGCGATCCGAGTTTCTTGGTCCACTTTGTTCAATAAAATGCGGATGAGCTATGGATCTCTGTTTTCTGCTTCTTCACCTAATGCTTTAATACCCCTGATTATCTCATCTGATGTATTGCTGAGTTGGCGGAGCGTATGAAAGGACCCGTTACCAGCGGATGGTTGATCTACAAATCGGCTGATGTGTGAATTTAATAACGGTCGTTTCTTGTTATACCGTTTGACCAACTTGTCCCAAGCTTCTTTATAGTTAGCGTCAGTTACTAAAAAGTTTCGAATTATGTTGAGTGGTGAACCCCTAAGCAACCCTTTCAATATCTGAAATTTATGAACCTGGGAGATGGTATCTATATTGTGCAGCGATGTAGTGTATAGATCAAAAAATGACGGCCAGGCTTCGAATTCCCCACTGAATTTCTCGATTGACACGTGAGGTAATTTGAACTTTTCTGATGATTGAATCATTGATCGCTCATTTATTGCTTGAGAACGATCAGCAAGATTTTCTAAGAAGGTTCGTTGTTGTTCTAGTAATTGATCAAACGAATGTTCTTTGACTTCTTGCGGATTTTGAGGTTGCCTCTTGCGAAATAATTCTAATAATTTAGATTTTGTGTTAAAAACTTGGTTTCAAAATCTTCTTGCTTGAGTTCAACATTTGCATTTGGGTTATCTGCAAGTATAGCGGCTATTTGTGTCTCGTATTCATGAAACTCTTTCCACAGATCATCTAGTTGGTTTAATCTAACCTCAATGTCACAACATGTGGTTTCTGATGTTACCGATAACAAGAATTTGTTAATAATGGTTAAAGAGCCCATAACACGACCACGAGACTGTACAGCTGTCGCCATGTTTAATAATTTAATTGTTCACGAAACTCAATATTCACCCAAAGGATCATTATCATTATCATTATCATTAAGTATCATTATAATTTCTCAAACTTAAATATGTATTTTGCCAAACGTTCCAAAGATGAAATAATTACATTAAATTTTAAAAATGCCAACTTTTCTAATTTCAGTAGGTATCGTTGTCTTATGGAAATTATTTTTTTCCTAAATACCGTTAGCTTTCAATACATAAACATTCGCATTCGTCGGAATCTATAATTCTATGGCTTTGGCAACATTGATGATTTTAAACCTCAGACCTAACCTTTTGATGACTTCTCCGCAAGAGTTAAAATTCACCATAAGGGAAGGTTTACTGTAAAAATACAGGTATGAGATAAATCTTAAGACTTATGATTTGAAGAAAATCAAATGCAAACAAATCTTCGGATTTCGTTATTTCTTTTATTCACAGTGATTTACGATTATTCTCAAACGAGCTATTTATAAAATGTCAAAAGTTGTACAATCAAATTTTTTTTCCTTCTTGCCGTAAAATAATAACTTGAGTTTTGCGATTAACATATAAAAGTTTTTCGAATTTTTTTTTACTCCTTTATTTTGTGTTATTTAGCATAATTTTTTTTAACTTTAACGAGTGAAGCATTGTTATTAGATACAAATGCAAAACATTAATCTGCAACTGAATTTTTTTTGTATCTATAAACCCCAACATCAATAAAATCACCACAAGCAACCCTTTTTCAAAAAGAAATAAAAAAGCGCTATTTTATTACAAAAAGCATAATTTATTTTCATCCCCTGGCACCAACATAGCAGTTAAATAAATAGGATATATCAGCAACCAATGATAATTTTTTTTAAGGCTGCTTGATAATCTATCAAAACGTAGCCATTAAAATGGTTTATCATTTTGTTTTGCTCTATGAAGAGTACAATATTCTAACGATTAACCTTAAAAAAATTATTCACCCCACATGGACAAAAAGTAGGAATATTCAGGAGAACACCAAATCAACTCCCATTAAATATTTTTATTTTATTTAACAGAACGAAAAGCAAAAAACGAAAACTTTTTATGACAATAAAGTTCCTCTCCATCAATTCAACATAAAAAATAAAAAATACAGCAAATACAAAATAAAAAAATACTGAAAATTCATAAAAATTTTATAAGAAATTATACGTTTTTGGTTGATATTGTTGTTGTGCTTCTTCATTGTTCATATTTTATTTCAACGTTGTCGTTGACATTGTTGACATTTTATTATTTTTTTTTTTTTGTGATTTTCCACCCTTTTATATCATATATTTTTTTAAGACTTCTTATTCATGCCAATCAGTTGTTATTTTTGTAATAAAATACTTTTTAGAGTTTTTTTTTTGTTTGTTGCCAAAAAGTACCTTCATCAAATTTAAAAGAGCACAAGACACGAACGTGCAAAAAAAAAAAAATCATGAATTTTTGGATTTGTACACGTTGTATATTGTGTTTTTGTTTATCATGGTCCTTTTACGTTATTTTGCTAAAATGTGATTACTTTTTAACATCATTATATCGCGGTTTTTTGTTTAAAAGGTAGACATTTTTTTGATTAAATTTCTTATATGTACACACATACTAGTACACCAGTATATTTTTTTTTGCTTCATTGCAATATTGAACTGAAACATATTCTGCTGATAAATAGGAACGACAGCAGTAGAATTCGACACAAACAACAAAAAATGGCTTTTATTAGGAGAATATTCTGCTGTATGAAATATGTATGTACAAAAAAAAAAGTTTCATTGTTTGCCATAGAAGCAGCATAACAAGAGATGAATAATAAAACGGGATTCTAGAAACTTGAAAGGTGCAAAATTTTATGATATAATCAAGTTTTTTTTATTTTTTTACCTACTTAAGTATGAGTATGTCCATACATTTTTTTTATTTTTTATCACGGTAAAATAATCTTTAATAAGATATAAAAATTCACTAAATGTGCAAAAAAAAATTATTTATGGATAAACGACAAATTTTGTTTTGCGTTACAATGTCTGTTTGTTAGAAATTCACAACATATTAATTAATGATCTGATTGAGATCATAATTATATTGAATTAATTTACAGACACTGAATTTCTGTGTAGTTTATTCAGAACGCTGCATATCAGCATATTTAAAGTAGTGACTGAATGCTGTTGAAGCCACATCATCCGTCCAGACTAAAACAGTCCCAGATTAATTAAAAATTGTACATGTCTCTGATGAGAATTATATGAAATGTACATCCTATAACATCCTAAAGAAAATAAGATTCATGTACCTTTGATAAGGTAATAACCGAAGGATTTTTTTTTAGTTATGACAAGCTTTGTCGGTGTATTTTGGCGGACAAAATTACCCCTAGCCTATACTAAAACCGCTAATTCATTGAAGACGAAATCTCCGTAAAAATTACTCTGACATTATTTTACCATTAACGAATAATATTTATAAATAAAATTCCATTTTTTAAATTAGAGTTGAAGCAAAATAATAACTTTGCCTCTATTGTACTATTTACATAAGGTAAAAAATGATTTTACATTATTTAAAAATTTAATAAAATTATATAACTAAAATATTTACAGTGATTACCAATAATTTAAAAAAAAACTAAATTACAAATAAAGAGGGGCTCCATTTTATTAATTTGCATTTACCTCAATAAGTTGGAAGTAAGTTAGCGGATAAGTAAGCGGATAAGTTCGCTTCTGTTGGTATTCTCTTAGTGCGTACATTAAAAAGAGCTTGTCAAGCGTCATGAACTCATGACAACATCTTATTCCAATATAATAAGTAAAATTGCCGAATTTGGTCGCGAGCAACCCGAATACCGTTCATAAAACCACATTAAATCCACAAAAATTGTGACTGTTTAGTGCGGATTTCATCTGGATGCGCCATTGGTCCATATTTATTTTTAAACGAAAATAAAGAATCCGTTACGGTTAATGGAAACTGCTACCGTGATAGGGTGACTGTTTTTTGTGGGATAATTTGGAAGATTTGGAATTGGCCAAAATGTGGTTTCAGCAAAAACATCGATTTATTGAAATCGAAGTTTGGCGAACGCGTTATCTCCAGAAATTGACCAGTCAATTGGCCACCTCGTTCGTGCGATATATCGCACTGGAGCTATGTCAAGCCAATGGTCTATTCCACTAAACCACAAATTTTAGAAGCTGTCAGAGCCAACATTGAACGCTAAATTACTGGAATATCTGCCGATTTATGCAAAAAGTTATGGAAAATTGGGTTAAATGCATTCACTCGTGCAATCGTTTCTGTGGAGGATATTTCAATGATGTTGTGTTCTATACATAATGGTATCTATTGTACTTTCATATGAAATAAAAATCAGCTCAATATCTTATACATGTCTTTTTATTAAAAAGAAAAAAGCGTCGCGCTTAATGAAAAACCCTATACCTAAATGCGATCGACATTACAACCTTTAAAAAAGTAATCGTAGCTATAGTGGGTATGGGTAAGCGTACACGAGTAAAAATAGATCTTACAAAGTCACAGTCTAAAAAACAAAGCTTTTATAAAGGAATTAGAAACGAGGAAAATACCAAACTTATCATATAAAACACATTGTTCGGGATCGGTAGAAACCAGGAATATGCCTAAAAAAGAAGGGAACAAAAATCAACACAAAGAAACACAAATCTTGGAAACAAATACTCATCTGAGGTCATCTTTTCCAAATTCCAGTCGCATCGCTGAATCTGCAGAATGATCCACATTCTAAAAGTAGATGGGAATGGTAAAATTAGTTTACAAATATGTTAAATTATTATGTTTACTCACCTATTTAATGTTTTGTCCAATTTATGTTTATTTATTTATTTATTGTCAAAAAATAAGAATCCATTAATAAGAGGAATACATAAAGTGTCCGAAAAGTAAAACTGGCCAAATTGAATAGTCGCGCCATCTAAGTAGCAGCACATGCACTATGCAAGCCAATCTTCTGTCGATTGGCGTAAATATTTTATTTTTTAATTGCAATCAGTCATCCGAAGCGGCAACAACAAAATTAATAAAGCTTGCAAATCATTATAAAACTTGCAAGTCATCTGTGAATAAAAAACTGCGAACAACTAAAGTATTAAACGCAGAATAAATAGTGTGTAAAAGTGAAAATTGTGTTAAATAAACGAGCAATAATAGAATCGGTGTTATTTATTTCTCCTTGGACTACCTAACCTAGTTGGATTTTCGCGAGTTAATTACATTGTGGTGCCTAATTGCACGTGAACGAGTCAGCCCACCTTATCTACGAGTGCACGAGCCTACACACATATGAAATCACTTTTTCTCCTAAGACAAATTTTTAAATGAAAACGCTGCAAATTCTTAATTATGATCTCTAACATAATTTCATAAATGTTTGAATATCAACATACATGAAGATAACAAAATTATTTCATTTGGTTGTAGTAATTGATTTTTTAAACGAAAATTTATAAAATTTTCATAACGACATCTCGTCCTGGGCTCTAATGCATCAACTACTTATCACTTATTACTTATCAAATTATCATAAGTTAGTTTTTTTGATAATGATAAGTGATAAGTGTTGCACATCAGAATGTCTATAACTTATCAAGTGACAAATTATCAAATTTGTATGATAAGTTGTAATGATCTAAGAGTAGAATGAAACTTGGCTATTTATCATCCGATTACGTTAAAACTCTACAGGTACAATGAAAATGGGATTCTAAAATGATTTTTAGATGAAGTTATGGAATATGGCCATTCATGATGGAACTTGATTATTTGTCAACCGATTAGGATGAAACTCGACAAGTACAATTAAAATAGGATTCTAAAATGATTTTTAGACAAAATTCTGGAATATGACCATGTATGAAGGAATTTGGTTATTTCTCAACCGGTTAGGATGAAACTAGACATGTACAATGGAATTGAAATTCCAAAATGATTTATATTGAAGGTTTGGAATATGGTCAAGTTCCATCTGGCCATATTCCAGAACTTAATCTAAAAATCATTTAAGAATCCCATTTCCCTCGTGATTGCCCAATTTCATTAAAATTAGATAAGAAATGACCAAGTTCCTTCCTAATTGGTCATATATCAGAACTTCCTCTAAAAATCATTTTAGAATCCCATTCCCCTCGTACATGCTCAATTTCATCAAAATCGGATTAGAAATTGCCTAGTTCCTTCCTAATTGGCCATATTCCAGAACTTCCTCTAAAAATCATTTAAGAATCCCATATCCATCGTGCATGCTCAATTTCATCAAAATCGGATAAGTAACGGTTAAGTTATTCCTTCCTAATTGGCCATATTCCAGAACTTCCTCTAAAAATCATTTGGGAATCCCATTTACAATCGAAATTCTGAATTTCATCAATATCGGATAGGAAATGCCAAGTTTCTTCCTAATTGGCCATATTCCAGAACTTCCTCTAAAACTCATTTAAGAATCCCATATCCATCGTACATGCTCAATTTCATCAAAATCGGATAAGGAGCGGTCAAGTTGCTTCCTAATTGGCCATATTCCAGAACTTCCTCTAAAAATCATTTAGGAATCCCATTTCCAACGGAAATTTTGAATTTCATCAATATCGGATAGGAAATGCCTAGTTTCTTCCTACTTGGCCATATACCGGAACTTCCAACAAAAATCATTTTAGTATCCAATTTCCATCGTGCATACTCAATTTCATCAAAATCGGATAAGAAATGGCCAAGTTCCTTCCTAATTGGCCATATTCCAGAACTTCCTCTAAAAATCATTTAAGAATCCCATATCCATCATACATGCTTAATTTCATCAAAATCGGATAAGGAAGGGTTAAGTTATTCCTTCCTAATTGTCCATATTCCAGAACTTCCTCTAAAAATCATTTAGGAATCCCATTTACAATGGAAATTCTGAATTTCATCAATATCGGATAGGAAATGCTAAGTTTCTTCCTAATTGGCCATATTCCAGAACTTCATCTAAAAATCATTTAAGAATCCCATATCCGTCGTAAATGCTCAATTTGATCAAAATCGGATAAGAAATGGCCAAGTTCCTTTCTAATTGGCCATATTCCAGAACTTCATCTAAAAATCATTTAACAATCCCATATCCATCGCACATGCTCAATTTCATCAAAATCGACGGTTAAGTTCCTTCCTAATTGGCCATATTCCAGAACTTCCTCTAAAAATCATTTAGGAATACCATTTCCATCGTGCATGCTGAATTTCATCAAAATCGGATAAGAAATGGCCAAGTTCCTTCCTAATTGGCCATATTCCAGAACTTCCTCTATAAATCATTTAAGAATCCCATATCCATAGTACATGCTCAATTTCATCAAAATCGGATAAGGAACGGCCAAGTTGCTTCCTAATTGGCCATATTCCAGAACTTCCTCTAAAAATCATTTAGGAATCCCATTTCCAATGGTAATTCTGAATTTCATCAGGAAATCGGATAGGAAATGCCTAGTTTCTTCCTAATTGGCCATATTCCAGAACTTCCTCTAAAAATCATTTAGGAATCGCATATCCATCGTACATGCTCAATTTGATCAAAATCGGATAGAGAACGGCCAAGTTTCTTCCAAATTGACCATATTCCAGAACTTCCTCTAAAAATCATTTAAGAATCCCATATCCATCGTAAATGCTCAATTTGATCAAAATCGGATAAGAAATGGCCAAGTTCCTTCCTACTTGGCCATATTCCAGAATTTCATCTAAAAATCATTTAAGAATCCCATATCCATCGTACATGCTCAATTTCATCAAAATCGGATAAGGAACGGTTAAGTTCCTTCCTAATTGGCCATATTCCAGAACTACCTCTAAAAATCATTTAAGAATCCCATATCCATGGTGCATGCTCAATTTGATCAAAATCAGATGAGAAATGGCCAAGTTCCTTCCTAATTGGCCATATTCCAGAACTTCCTCTAAAAATCATTTAAGAATCCCATATCCATCGTACATGCTCAATTTCATTAAAATCGGATAAGGAACCGTTTAGTTCCTTCCTAATTGGCCATATTCCAGAACTACCTCAAAAAATCATTTAAGAATCCCATATCCATGGTGCATGCTCAATTTGATCAAAATCAGATGAGAAATGGCCAAGTTCCTTCCTAATTGGCCATATTCCAGAACTTCCTCTAAAAATCATTTAAGAATCCCATATCCATCGTACATGCTCAATTTCATCAAAATCGGATAAGGAACGGTTTAGTTCCTTCCTAATTGGCCATATTCCAGAACTTCCTCTAATTGGACGATATAAGTGTGAGTCGCATCCTTTAGGCATGCCAAACCTGTCGGCCCATGTCTCTTTTGGACGTTCCTATGCTGTGGAAACGTATCAAAAAGCGTAGAAGTAAATATTTTTTCTTGTAAACTTAGCAATCTACGATAAAATGTTAGTCACTTAAACACTAAAACTTTAACACACTAAAACTTCAATAACTCGACAAGGAGTGGCCGCACAGAAATGTTCTTAGTATCATTTTGCAAGGTTTCTAAATTCTCTATAAAATAGCCGATTTGGATTTTTGAATGAAATATCGAGCAAGTTCGTTTACAGTTTTAAGCAGCAGCAAATTTTTTTTTAGACACCTTTTGTTTTACTCAAAAAAGTTATAAAAAACTAAAATAAAATAAAACGGTTTCCAGTATCGAAAAGAAAACAAAATTTCCTTCAACTAGAAATAAATTTTTTTTTTGAAAGGTGTTATTTCACCAAGATACAAGCGTTCAAATCTGGGTATTTTTTAGAAGAAAATTTCTGTTCCGTTTTTTAATTGGCGCAGTGTATTTACACGGGTTTGGCTAATCACGTACAAGAGAAGAGTTATGTTTGTGAAATGTTGAGGGCGACGGCGGATTAGAGTATAGTTTAGTAGTCTAAGATAATTTAGAGAGTTGACCCGAATAAAAACCAGTGAAATCATAGTGTGGCACTAGATTAATTTATCATTAGTAACAATAATTTAAAAAATTCGAATTGCTTATTATTCCTTCATAAGAAGTGTAAATCCCTTCGGTAATAAAGTATTTACAATAAATCATTTAAAGAAAATAAAGATATTCCTTTATGTATTAAGTCCAGTTTTTAGTAAGCAAAAGCATCTCTATAAAAACTAATGCAGTAAAATAATACATCGTGAACAAATTTTCGCCAGCAAAAAAATACTTGTTATTCAGCAGTTAAATTCAACCAAAAATATTTAGTGTTGAGTAGAAGTAGCTTATCAGGTGGTAATTACTTATTATACCACTTTTGTATTTTTCGAAATATACTCATACTATATCATCGTAACTCGCCATTTTTTGTAACGTAATTATTAAATTTTCTAAAACATTCTAAATACCTTTAACACTTCACGTATCTACATTTATTTTTTTTTGCACAGTACGTTATTTTTAGTGCACGATTAAATAATAACCTTTATTTATAATCTTTTTCAGATACACATATTATTAAAAGGCTTGAGGGGATACCGTATACTAAACTCGTACATATTTTCTTTACTCAAATCAAGTATTACAATAATAACGCAAAACAAATTTTTTGTGTGGAAAATGAAAACTTATTATGTGTATAAATAAAAGCAAGATAGTAAAATAGAGCAGCGTATGTTTATACTTTCATGTGTACTGCAAAAAATATACGGTTTCTAATTCTTTTGAAAACCGAAAATGTGTACGTACCACAACATATCTCTAACTAAATAATAGGATAAGGGAAGGTTTTCTACATCATAGATTTATGATTTGAGAAACTTTTTGATACTCAAATCTTTTGATAAAAAGTAACTTTATATTTTTATATCCATGATACTAATAATAATAACAGCAAGGATTTCCCTCTTTTTGCTACATACTTGTAATACGTAGGTAATATGGAAGAAAATAAATATTTTTTTTTTGTTACATTTTATAAAAAGATAAGATACTTCAGTTATCTTAATTTCATCTATGTGGACTGGACATTATTTTTACTTTAAAATTTCTTAAAATTGGTTATATTTTATTTGTGTATCAATAGGCGTACATTATAATGTATAAAATTATACTACCTACTACTTACACTGGTAGCATATTTACTCATATCAGAGTAGATTGTTGAAATCAATATTTTCTGTGAGACATTAATGAAACTGTGGAAAAGATTGATGTAAACATAACTGCATCTCACTCTATAGGGATAAAAATGTTTACCTTTAATTTATTAAATAATCTGAACTGTTGAAATTCCAGAGTTTTCATGTCGGTCGAAAGAAGAGTATTTTGTTATTGATATGTAAACATCTTTATGCTCGCTATACGATTTACAAAAATTATGAGGGAATGAGAAATGACGTCGTCAAAAATAATTTAAAAATGTCCATAAAAAATTATTTTTTCTCCAAACGTCTTCGTAATGCGACCAAGGACAGGAACTGCATTTAGCAGATCGACGCCCGAAGCTACTGTCGGGTTATCTGATACTTCTGTAGGCCTTCCATCATTCATATGGCTCTATTCCAAAAAAAGTTCCCGTTCTTGAATTATTGTCCACTGATTCCCGATAAGCTTTCCTTATATTTTTTTATTTGGTTTTTATTTCTAGTTCATTGAATGGAACGTTCTAATAAAAATAAATTAATAATAAGTACATTTAATTTAAAAGAAATAATAATAAACATATGGATACGTCGGCGTCAATCATGTCCTCCACTAAATTTTTGTGAACACATTTTTTTTGTTAAATGAATGATAATTTGTCATTTACTTTCGTTAAATTGAAAAGAATATTTAACGCACAGAATTGCTTTTATTGTAATGTAATTTTGAAAACAAATTTTTTCTATCTACCAACACATAAAAAAAAAACTAAATCCAAATCTGTTGCTTTGGTAAATTTATAAATCCAAACCCAAATCTAATCCATTTGGACGAAAGCAATACACTTATTGCTAAGCTACACTTTTAATCCTAGGTGTAAATATTTTTATCCAATTTTGATATATAATAGCCCGATAACTAGACAGCATAGGAATTAAGCGCGAATTTAGTGAAAAAAGAAATTCGATGAAACGAAAAAATGTTGGTTTCGAAAAATTGAATGCAACCAAAACTAATACAAAATTATATTTATGGTATTATGGCATTGGCTTGAAAAAAGTGCAATAAAAATAAGCAATGGGTGACTAGTACAGAAATAGTGAGGTAGAAAGAGACAATATTGTTTTATTTATAAAAGTCAAATAATTAGACATTTTTAAAATGGCCTACTGATAAAATAAAAAAAATAAACTATTGAATCGTTGATATGTCCGCAAAAAGTATACAACAAGCGCTGAAAAATACTGTGCCATGGTTCTTTTTTGCTAGAATTGTGTCTAGGATAACTGTTGTTAAAATGAGCTATTGATTTTTGCTTTATATTTGTATATACTACCCAATATGCATGCCCAACGGAAATCCGTGTGAATTTTCGAGTGAAAAACATTCTGTTTCTATGGAAAGAAACATCAAAAGTACACAGAATAGAGTACTACTCGCCAAAGAAAAGTGTCTCAAAAATTCCAGTGTGGGTGTGTGCCCTAACTAAAACGAGACAAAATCAGATTTGGAAAATAGACGGAACTTTGTTCGAAATTTACATTTTTTCATATTCTTTTCCGTACTAATTTCTGGCAATTATAAAAAAGTTTTCCGTCGGAAACAAAATATTATTTCCATAGTAGATTTTTGGTCTTTTCCTGATAGAATCAACCAATATTTCCATGCGAATAATAACTCAAAATAAAATGTTCATTTCAAAATAGTGTTTTATTTATTTCAATTACAAATTCAATAATTTTGTATTGTATATACATACATATGTATGTACTTAAATAATAAATGTTATACATAAATAAACTTATATTGTAATAATTGCGTTTAATGTGTAAAACATAATTAGGTATAGTCAAAATAATATCTCACTGAAAATTCCTATTCTTTCATTCCCGACTAAATACAACAACAAATTCATTTTTTGTTGTTGTTTTACTCGAGAATGAAGGAATAGAAATTTTCAACGAGATATTATTTTAACTATATGTAATTAAGATTTTAAGATTACAACAAAGTTTAAAATAAATTTAAATAATAAACTGATAGATAATAAATTGAAAAAACACTTTAATTCACACACACGTCTGGCTCAATCAAAACACAAATCACAACAAATTGACAAACTCGGCTGAGTGTAGAAAATGGCGTGTGCGTCGATATTTATATGTGAGTATTTTTTTTGTGAGAGAAAGAGAAAGACAAAACCCAATGCACTTCAAATGAATTTGATGTGTCTTTGATATTTTGTTGTATGAAATTTCGTATGGAATTCGAATAATTTTTCCACAGTGTGGAAAATTTGCATACTGGGTACCCCTATATAGTGTATACACTCATTCATTCGATAATTTTCTATACTTACTTATTTTTTCTCCCTTTTTTGCGATACTCTTGCAGCGCTTAAAAAGTCGCAAAAAAAGCGAGTGTCATAATACCATTAGTGGTACATATCGAGGTGTTTATAAAATATTTTCGACCGTTAGTAATATGAGAGTTTCATAAATTAAAATTAAAAGTAATATTTAATTATTTTTTTTACTATAGAGTAGCCTACAGCTGAACACCCTGATAGGCTCGCGCAACGAAGAGTGCGTGGCCCATACAGGAGAGCTAGGCCAATGGTAAACAATTAACTAAATAAACTAAAGACAATCTTTAAATCAATATATATAGTTATAAAATTTCAGCAAGCAACTGTAATGGAGTCGATTAAAAAACCTATAAAGATTCAGGACGAAAGTATTAAGAAAATCGATATTTTGATACAATTACAAAAAGAAAGTAATACAAATCAAGTCGAATTATTACATGCAATTCGAGAAGGTAACAAGCTGTTATTGATAAATAACGAGTTACTTTTCTCAATAAAAAATAGTAATACATAACTTTCCTTCTTTTCTAAATTAAATTCTCTTTATTAGTAAAATAAAAAAAATTATAAAAAAACAAAAAAAAAAATATTTTATAAAATTTAATTCATTCTTGGCGTTTATAGCCGACTTGGTACTACTCTCTCATATTTATATAATATGTACAATAGACAGAAACATATTTAAAAAATTTAAATTAATTCGTTTAATCTTCGATTTCAAATAATGCTTCCGGTCTTTGTATTATGGTCAAAGAAAACTGTAGAAAACCCTGACCGAAAGAGGATTAAAAATTTCAAAAACTTAAAATAAATTAAAAATTATTTTTTGAGAATGCTCCTCCGCATCTTCGAAACCTAAAATTAAAAGAAAAAAAAAGGGAATCTAATCCCATGGTTAGCATGAAAGATACCTTTAACACATGTGAATTCGGTGAAACTTGATACTTAAATTTTAACCATGGTGCTTCAAAAACCTGAAACAATGGACCTGGAAAATTTTCAACAAAATTCAAATTTTGACGAAAACATGACAAACTACACGAAAGTCAAAGGCAGCTTTATTTTATGTTATATGTACCTTAAATCCTAGAGCTTAAATAATTGATAATCCAGTTTCGATTTTCTTGTCCGGCAACGAACAACGATCCTCTTTCATTATTTGATGTTTGTACCTCTTCTCGGAATGATGTGTTGAACTCATCATGCGGCACATTATTGCTAATAAGGATGTTGTGTAGAACCACGCATGAAATAATTATATTCGCTGCAGTTCATGGCTCATACCATAATTTACGCTCTCCTAAAGTCAGCTAGAATATACGTCCAAAATAATTGTTTTGCCTCGTAAAATTTTATTATATATATTGACATATCGAAAGCGATTCTTCAATAATCCGATGCAGCGTTCCACTTTACAACGTATTCTACAGTGAATTTTGTTGTGCTGCTCGTTCTCACGAGTTCTTCGATTTTTAAAATTTATTAAGAGAAATGGTTGTAAAGGATATCCTCACTGTCACCTGCAATGATAATATGAAGATAAAAAGACTTTGAATATTAAGATATAATAATTAAACTGCTTCACCTAACAACCAATCCTTTCGTCCATCTTGCTCATATCGTAATTGCAAAAATGCAAAGCTTTGGCTACAAGCCCATATGTAGCTATCATGAGTGGAGCTGCAAATAATATTTTATTTTTAACGGTTCAGTTAGGCTCAAACGCCAAATTTTCTGGTTAAGTGAAATAAAACAAGAATTTACACTCTAGCGGTTGTAAATTCTGGAAAAGGAAAATGTTCTTTTTTCCTCAATGAGGGAATTCTGTGTATAAGGTTAAAGGGCGCGGGCGGTGCGGTATTCGCGTACAATTAATTTACATACTACTATAAGAACACTTTCATTTATTACTTACTCTTGGTCTACTTCTTTGTTGACCCCGAACTCGACGTGGCCGAGGTGTATTAGGACTTCTGCTTGCAGGTGGCGTGTTGATATTTAGCGAATGTGGAGTGCTATTGGCAGGTGGTGTGTGTACCGACTGTATTGCTACTCGTAATGGTGACGAATATCCTTGTAAATATTCTACCGGTTCAATAAATAGTTTCACTACGTGTCCTCGAGTTTCGTGAGAGGGCGGAGAAGCTAACTGAGTTACAAAATTTGAAATATTGTTGTTATTATTGATTAAACAATTTTCTCCAAAATTATTATTATATGCAGTATGTACTTACTGGAATGGGTGAAATTATATTTATTCCCGACGTGGACGGCTGTGGTATTTGAGGGCTAATAGGAAGTTCGTTCATCCTGGAAGTGGACGGCTGTGGTATTTGAGGGCTAATAGGCGGCTCGTTCATCCTTGAAGTGGACGGCTTTGGTGACTGAAGTCGGACAGGCGGTGAAGGAGACTGTAATACAATTTCTTAAATTAAATAAAGGTATTTGCAAAACAAATCTATTTGTTTGCTATTAAATTAAAGCCACACTCAACTTCCGCATATCCATCTAAAATACTCAACGGCTATGTACATATTTCTCTTTAGAGATCTTTATCAAAAATCAGTTCAAATCTTTGGTACTTACGCTCGCCTTGAGTAATTTTTCCCTTTCTTCTAACATGAAGAATACATGTTTTTTGTCTCTATCGCTGGTTTAACCGACGACATTCATTTGGTTTCGTTAATAAAAAACCAAAACAAAACGTAAACAAAAATATTTCTCGCAAATAATAAAAAAACAAAAAGCAACATAAATGAATGATTTTTAATTTATGTATTCTTCGTCGCGTCGGCTCCATTCGTAATATTTTTAATTTTGAAATTTTGAACAAAGGAACCAAAACAGAAAGTAAGGAAACAAAATTATTTTGTTTATTTTCTTTAGTATTGTGTTGCAACTCGTGAGGGTTGTTGCTATACGATGTTATGTCCGAGGGTGAGGACATTTTATTCTAAACAAAAAAAAATTGTATCTGAAAAAAGGTTACGCACATTAAAAAGTCTAAAATAAACCATCTCGCTTTTTTATTTGCTGTGTATATGCTAGAATAAAACTTCTCCACCCTCGGGCATAACATCGTATAGGAGCAACCGACTATCATGAGTTGCAACACAATACCATAGACATTCATACTATATTTCTCATTTCATTATAACTAAAGGAAAAAAAAAAACTTCTGATAATTCCAATGTTATCGTTGTGTTGTGTATTTTATAAGGCAATGATTTTAGAATGCTTGCAAAATACGTACAATATGCAATACACCGATAACATTTGAATGGAAAAGGACCCCGCACTTTTTATATGGAAAATGGCCCTCGGTCAAACTCTCTGAAATTTTGGATTCTAATAGTTCTTTACCTTCTGATCAAAAGTCTCAATGGTCACTAAGTCCTAAAAATTCATGTTTTTTAGATATACCTCTTAGAAGTTGGGATTATCGCCCTTTTTTAACATAGCGTAAAGCTACTACATATTATCTATGTTTACATAAGGGTGTGTGGCTGTGTAGTTTATTTATTAAAATAATTTATGCACATGTTTACATATAACCCAATAGATTCATCACAAGTCGAGTTGTTAGATGTATATCGAAACAAACTTATCACGAAAACAATTTTAGCACAATCCAAAAAAACAAATCCATAGAAGTATATTTCATTGGAAATATAAACGATGCATTACACTAAAAATTATATCAAGCAAAATCACAAAAAGAAAACTTTATATGTGTTTGTGTATCATATCCCTTTTATTTAATAATTTTGTATCCCATGATCGAAAACAACAAATGGACCTTTGTTTATACGTAGATCTCTTTTTAATACATTACAAAGTATAAAGGTTTCTCTTTTCTTTTAAACTTGTTCTGAATATACAAATAAAAGAGAACTGATACACAAACGCATATTATTCAACCTTTTGCAAGTTGATACTCCTATGATTTTTGGTGTAATGCATCGTTTATATTTTCAGTGAAATAACTTCTACGGATTTGTTTTTTTGGATTGTGCTAAAATTGTTTTCGTGATACGTTTTTTTCGATATTCATCTAACAACTTGACTTGTGACGAATGTATTGGTTTATGTGTAAAAATGTGCATAAATTATTTTAATAAATAAACACAATACACAGCCACACACACACTTATGTAAACAGACATAATATTATGTAGTAGCTTTACGCTATGTTAAAAAAGGGCGATAATCCCAACTTCTAAGGGGTATATCTCAAAAATATGAATTTTTAGGACTTAGTGACCATTGAGACTTTTGATCAGCAGGTCAAGAACTACTAGAATCCAAAATTTCAGAGAGTTTGACCGAGGGCCATTTTCCATATAAAAAGTGCGGGGTCCTTTTTATTTCTTTTTTTTTGTGTTTTTAGCCAAATGAAAAATCTATTATGATAGTCTATGACAATACTAAACAAAATCGTTTTGTTCTCTAACTTTTTTGTTTTTTTTTTTTGGTTAATATTTTTTATTTTGAGTCTCTCTCGCTTCGTAATATTTTTAATTTTTTTCTTCGGAATTTGTCAAGAATGATATATTACAAGATTGTCCAACTCTTATGGAGAGTAAACATGCTGGTCCCTACGCTTTATTTTCTCTTTGAATTTTTATTTTCTCATTTTCATTTATATACTATACAGCAGTGATATTAAATATTGCACTGAAACGCATCGTTTTGCTTTCATCACACTATGAGCAGAACGGTTATTTTGATTTTGACTGTAGAATACACAAAACTAAAATAAATTGTATAATGATTCTGTGTGAGTGCAACAAATGTTTAATACTATGGAAAGTAAAAGAAAGATATACATAATAGCACGTGCACTTGTATTAATCATACGTTATTGATTTTGTATTTCATTCATTCTTCAATCAAGCCGATTAAAAGAAACGAAATGATAGATGAACCAGCTATGAGTGAAATAAAATTGTATTACGATACGACAAAAAAGAAAGATATAGAGACTGGTCCCTACGCTTTATTAAATTCGAAAAAAAGAGAGTAACGTTTTTAGAGTTGAATAATCTTGTAATATATCATTCTTGGGAATTTGTTGTTCTATGTTCTATCTCAGTCTCCTTCCTCAGTATTTAATACATCCTCTCAATCGTTCTCTTCTGAGCTTATTTCTCTTGTTTCTATTGTATCATGTTATCCCTATTACTCGCGTCATTGTATCTCTCTTATTTGCATCATATTAAACGAAAAACTGAAAGAATGCACATTCGACACCAATACAATTTACCAATACTATTGCCTTCCAGTAATCCTCAAATCAATCCTCATTTGTCGACCAAAATCGCTGTCCTGACCGTTTATTCGAATGAAATAGAAGAATGCAATGTGGCATCATCCGCAAAGCTGTGGATATGGTTTACAGTGCTATCCAGCAAATCGTTGATGTATAGCAAAAATAGGATCGGTGACAAAGGTGATCCCTGAGGGACTTAAAATAGTAGTGATGCCGGCTGAGCTTCGCATGCTCTATCCTGGCAGCCGGTTTGTGCATTGAAGCATGGGTGTAATCAGTTTTAACCCGATTATCCCCGGAAGGTTGAATTGCTGATAGTATTTGAAATTAATTTTATTAATAATGTAAATTCAAAATTCTGTTCATTCCTACGTGGATTGAGGGAATTTGATAAAGAAAGGCACCACACCCTGAGAAACGCATGTTAAGTATGGCAAGTACCTAATATTTAAAGTATATGTATTAAAATATTACAGTATTCGTAAAATTATTGATATTATTGAAGGTATAATTCAGCCAAAAAAGGTTACATACAACAATCAATAATCTCACTTGCTTTGGTTTTTGGTACTACTGAATACAAAATTCTATCCAACCGATTGTTCTAATTTAGACACACGTTATATTCTACACAATAATAACTCCGTTGGGTAGCAAAATTACTTATTATTAATAATACTAATTTCTTCTTTTGTTCCCCCGATTTTCAACGGAAAAAAAGCACGATTTCTGAACTTTTTATTCGAAGTCCGCCATTTTGTTATTTATTAATAGAATTGTTTAAATCTCTCCCATTGCTAAAATTTTTTTTCCAGTTTATACGTATTTTTAATTCTACAAATATAAATGATCGCTTTTAATACAATACCGGGTGATTTTTTTAACCTGATACACTCAAATATCTCGGAAAATAAGCACTCTACGAAAAAAATGGTAAAAATCAAAATTTAATTATTCCGCGGGGAAAATACATTAGTGTTAAAATTAGTATCCCCACCTCCTCCTTGTAGGTGGGGCGGGGGATAACTTTGAAACTAAAATAGGAACACCTATTTTTTATTGCAGATTCGGATTCTACGGCTAAAAATACGTAGGATTTGACTGAAACATTTTTTTCCATTCATGATAGATAGCGCTTGTGGATCAGTGGTGCAATGAGGAGCACATCCACTCAGGCACTGGAGACTCTGCTATTTCTAACTCCTCTAGATATCATGGGAAAACAGTGGGCAGCTAGCACTGCCATACGACTGAAATCCACCTTAATGTGGACCTGCAATAACACAGGGCACTCATCTATACTTTGTAACAAAGGGCTTCCCAAGACCACCGACTATACTGTCCCGTCACTATCTTTTGATAGAAAGTTCCGGACTATTATACCATCTAGAGAGGACTGGATGATGGATACAGTTTTGGAACCAGGAGTTTTGAACTTCTTCACTGATGGTTCAAAACGGGATAGAGGAGTAGGGGCTGGGGTGTTCTGCGAGGAACTCATGTTAAACCTCTCCTTTCGTCTCCCTGACTACTGCAGCATTTTTCAAGCTGAGGTAACTGCGATAAAGGAAGTAGCGGACTGGTTGAGGTATAATGTAATATCGACTAGTGATATTCGCATATATACGGACAGTCAGGCAGCCATTAAAGCGCTTCAATCACACCTTCTCACGTCGAAAGTAGTCCAGAGCTGTCTCTCATCTCTTAACGAGATGACAGATCAGTTCAACATCCATATCATATGGGTGCCAGGACATTTCGTTAGTACGGGGAACATGAAAGCCGATGAACTGGCTCGACGTGGTACAACGGACCACATTTCAAACAGCAAAAAGGATATTGAAATTCCTCTTGCGGTATGTAAACTGCTGCTTCAGGAGGAAGCCAGTAAGTTGACGAATGACAGATGGTCAAATAGTACCTCATGCGTAATAACTCGGCAAATCTGGCCAAAGTTGAACTTGGCGAGATCCAAACAGCTGATCTCACTTCAGCGGAGTCAGATCAGTGTGGTTGTTGGAGTGATTACGGGGCACTGTCTCATAGGCAGACATGCAAGTAGACTTGGTTTCTTCTCACATGACTACTGTCGTAGTTGCGAGGACGAAGAGGAGGAAGAGACAGTACTTCATCTTCTTTGCACCTGTCCTCGTCTGGCACGAAACAGACTGAATTTTCTAGGGGCACACCTTTTCAACGACCTGGCGGAGCTCAGCGAGAAGGACGTCAGGAGTATCCAGCGCTTCATAGCAAGCTCAAAGTGGTTTCAATGAGTTGGAGGAAAAATTTTTAATTTGTGGTATGGCTACGGACCTTTTTGTGTCTATGCCTGGTCCTGGTGGACCGCCACCCAAACCTAACCTAACCTAGATAGCGCTGTAATTAACGATATTCAATTTTTTTTATTTCTACTACTGATTACCTACGCAAACGATTCTGCAATACGTCTGCAATAAAAATACCATGGTTTTGTTGTAAATACACGAAGCTAGTCTTAAACAATTTATATTTCTTTAATTTTAATTACTGAAAAATGGCTTGTCATTATCGTAACCCAGGGACATGTGTTTAAAATAAATCGGCTTTCAAATTAATGAAATTGTTTGTATTTTGTTTTAAAAATACCGATTCAGTCCGAAGGTTATTTCGAAAACAACAATACCTGTGTCAAGCTATCAATACCACTTCAGAATGGTGTATCTAACTGTACAAGAGAAAATTGAAATGATTCTAGTTTATGGAGAAGCTGGCCGGAGTCTTGATAATGCTGCCACTCTCTACGCTTCGCGTTTTCCGGATAGGATTCGGTCACGTGCGTCATTTCAGCGTACTGCCAAACAATTTATCACTGATGGAAGTGTTCAACCGAAAAAAGGACTCGTCCAGCAACATTCACCGAAGAAAATAATGAAATTGATGTATTAGCTGCAGTAGCTCATAATCCTCATATTAGTACACGAGAAATGGCTAGCGATTCCGGATTGTCCCAGACCAGTGTTTGGAAAATTTTAAAACGTCATAAGTATCATACATATCAAATATCTCTACACCAAGATCTTCATGGCGTTGATTTCCAAAATGTGTGGGGCTATCTCAAAGACCAAGTTTACAAATAAAAACCAACAACACATGAGAATATGATTGAGCGAATCAGAAATGTTTGTGCTGAAATTCAAGCAGACACACTTGAAGCATTGAAGTCGAAGGCTACCATTTCGAGCACATAATTTAATTGAAAGATGATGAGGCGAGGGGACTCATGTAAATCAAGCACCCTTCTTCCAGTTATTCGAAATTTGCAAAATGATTAAATTGGTTAAGACTGACTACCTTCGTGTAATTACAACGAAACCATGGTATTTTTATTGCAGTATTGCAATAAGAAATAAAAAAAGGAGAAATAAAAAAAATTTAATATCGTCAATCACAGCGCCATCTATCATCAATGGAAAATAATGTTTCAGCCAAATCCTACGTATTTTTAGCCGTAGAATCCGAACCTGCAATAAAAAATAGGGGTTCCTATTTTAGTTTCAAAGTTACCCCCGCCCCACCTACAAGGAGGGGGAGGGGGTTCTAATTTTAACACTAATGTATTTCCCCTGCGTAATAATTAAATTTTAATCTTTACCATTTTTTTCGTAGAGTACTTATTTTCCGAGATATTTCAGTGTATCAGGTTAAAAAAATCACCCGGTATAATAATAAACATACAAGTAAAACACACATATAAATTGAATAATTAATTTAAAATAAAAACCTACCTTAAACAACCTACTAAATAAATCAGAAAACAAAACAACCTAAAACTGGCTGAAACGTATATTTTTTCATATTTTGTTACTCTTCAATGTATTAAAAGTAAATATTTAACGCGCATAATAAAAAATACAAACAAAAACAGAAGAGAAATTTTAAAAACGGGAACTTCACCGATTGTCTTCTCTATTAATATATATACTTTTTGAAATCGTATGTTAAATCTGTGTTTAATTTTATATTAAAGCAAATTAAACTTAAAATGCCGAAACAAGGAAAATCACAGGACCATTTTGCAGTTGTACAATTCGAAGAAGATAAAAGTGAACCAAGTAAACGGCTAATCGAAGTGATAAGGTGGTATGCATGGTTAACGGAAGATGGAAAGCAATGTTTTTTCTGCCCAAGTTCCAAAAATTGGATTTTTGAATTAAAGAACTGCGGCATACTAAGGGGTGACTGGGTGAAACACGCTTGTCGAGTACTAAAATACAATATTGGTATGTATAATAAATATAATTCATTTTTTTAAAACTGATAATATATCGTCGCTTCCAATTAAAAGTATTACATCTGCAAATCATTAATTTTTTTGGAGGGGCGTGTCAAGTTTTTAATGTTAAATTTGGCCTAATTTTTTTAAATAAAATTCTTGCCACACTTTTTGGGAAGGATTTAATTTTAAAAAAAATTAAGTCGAAATTAACATTAACAATTTTAAGGCCTCTCCAAAAAATTAGTGATTGAGATGTAATACTCTTAATTGGAAAGCGACGATATGTAGATTGATTTAATATATATATATATATATATATATATATATATATATATATATTTATTAATTAATATCTTGTTTTTCTCGTACAAGACTATATGAAAGCTGCTATTATCGAGTATAGTCTTCGACTTAACTACACAACATCCGATACAGAAGAATATCAAAATCATCAAAAACCAGAAAAAAAGAATTCCAGTTCCGCCGTAATCTCTAACGATTATAACAATTTATATGATCAGTTAGGGGAGAACGACTCTTAGTCTTTAGTAATGTCAAAAAATGATTTCGAAACTATCGAGATTCAGCCAAATTGTAATGATTGCGAAGTGGAAACACCATCATCTTGCACGGCCACGGGTAACTCAAATTAAAATGAAATAATGATTGAGCAACCAATCGGCAGTGTTGTATGTATTCAATACGATTCATTTCAAAAAGCATTGCAAGATTTGACCGAACTAAAACAGGGACAATTAAATTCAGAATTGGTTGCTTTAAAAGTTGACCAAATTCATTGGAAAAGATTTTGGCCCAAAACGAAATCATGATCAAAATGATAAGCGAGTTTTGCAAGATGTCGCCAACTTCATCAACTTTTACTGCTACCACAAATATTGATTCTAAATCAAAATTGGGTGAGCTGGAACTACAGTTACAGGAAAATGATTTCAAAGAAAATATGGTAAGATATCTTCTTGTTAATTTAATATTTTATTCTTATAATTTTTGTGTATCTTATCCAACTTGTCTGGATTAACCCTGATATTCTATGTCATAGCCCATTCTACCATTTCACTTGTTCTGATTTTCAGGCTTACGCATACACCCAGTATGCCTCAAAGGGAGAGCGAAGAAAGAGGTAAATGGATTTGCCAAGTTTATATTGAATAAATTATTGTCACAGACTTTGCTCAACAAATATGGTGGGATAGAATTAAGAAAGTTGATAATTTGCCAGCGGAAGATTGCGGTAAGGAATTATATTTCACAAGCCAATATAACAGTAACAATTGTGGTTTAATTACAGATACTATATTTTTTTTTAAAAATATAATAATATTCTAGAATTTATCGTAGAAGTTGGAATGTGTTTTTTTTTTTTTTGTTTATATAGGTTGATTTCTGAACGATAAATGGTTTTTTTTTGTTACGCGCAACTGTAATATATTTTATTGTTTCCCAAATATGGAAGTGTTTGATAATTAGGGCGATATCTATGATACGATACACTAAGTAAACGCATTTTATAGTCACCACTTGCGATATTTAGCACAGAATAATCAACAATGAGCGAAGATTTCCATCAGATGCCTCTCCCGTAAATAATAATTTGTTTTTGATTGTGACTGTTCAACGAAAAATGGGTGGAGGAAGAAGCTTTGGACTATATAAGCACGGCGCGAACGTAGTTTTTTTTGGCTGGATGGAAAAAATAGAAAAAGAGAAAAGACTGTCAGTGGTTCGAGAAGAAAGGCCATTTTATTTTTTTGTGGTTTTAGAGTTTGTGGTTTTTTTTTCACTCCACTCAAATAGAGTTAATAAAGATTTTTTTTGAGTGTGTTTAAATTTTTTTTTTTGTGTAATTTATAACCAAAGTGAAAAACTCCAGAGCATGTTATTACAAATGTAAATACGTAAAATTAAATCGTGCGAATAAAAACGTTTAGCCACGAGATGGATTTTTTTTGTTGGATTTAGATAGAAAGAAACTTTGGGGTTTTTTTTTTGTGTGAGGGATCGATCGGAGCTGCTTTGTGGGAAAAAAAATAGAAAAATAAAACAGCCGCATATAAAAACCAAGATCGATTTTCTTCTAAATTATAAATAAATTATAATTTTGTTTCCTTATTTAATTTTTTTTGAGAGGTTATAAGTAAGATCGACGGACATATGTACAAGGAACCCAGATATTGATACCCGCGTGCGGTGCGACAAAAGCAGCACGTAAAATCCAGCTTGAATTTTGTCTTTATTTCGTTAAAGAGTCGAGAAACGAGGCACGTGGGAACCACTCAGAAGTCAGCAATTTTTTTTTGAGATCCGGTAAGCTAACAGCAAGACAAAGAAATTATTTCCTTTTATTTTTTTCATTTTCCAAATAGTATTTTCCTTATTATTATTATTGCCAAATAAAGTAAATTCCTTTAGCAAAAAAAATAAACCTACGCCAGGTTGGATTGTTCTAGAGCTAAGCTGGTGCACATTCGAGCGTGTGATGGATGTCATGGCGCCCAAATAAAATACCAAACAATTTAAATTATTGACATCAAACATGGATGCTTGGGAATTTTAATTTTTTTTTTGGAAAAATTATTGTTTTCGTTGTCTAATATTTTTTTTATTTTTCTTTAAAGATTTCCTGTTACCGGTTGTTGTACTAACTGCGGTTGTTGAGGAAGGTTCAGAAATCAACTTTAAAACTGTTCAGTCAAAAAAATAAAATAATTGTTTTATATGTTAAACAAATTTTTCTTTGTTTTTGTTATCCCGATTGGGGATAATTATTAATTTTTTTTTTGTAGTATAATTAAGAATCACTTGCATTAGTAAAAGAAGCTTCGGTTGTTTTCTTGTATTTATGAATTTTGTTGAGTTTTTTTTCACACGCTACAAAGTAAGCAATAAAAACCGAAAATACTTAAGTTTCTTTTATAATAAAGACAGTATATGCCAGGCGGTTCAAGATTTTTACTTTCTTTTACGTCAGTAAAATAAAGTATAGTCATCACGAAAATTTTCGACCTTGAGATTATTGAAGCTTTATCTCTTTTAAGGTCCCCTGAGTCCGAAAAAGTGGGTTTCGAAATGATGTCTGTCTGTCAGTCTGTCCGTCTGTCTGTCAGTCTGTGTCCTCTCTACAGCCCAGATGGCTTAACCAATCGAACTGAACCTTCAGGTTTAAGCTTTTTTGATAAATTGGAAGGCCCCAGTGAATTTTACTCCAAATCGGTCAACCGGAAGTAGCCACTCCCGTGGGATAGAAAATTTGTTTTGCAAATATCTGAAAAAGTATAAGGTTTACAAACAACTACTTAATACAAAATGTTTCCAAAAAATAAAAACAAATAAAAATAAAAAAATTAAAAAATTTTAAATTTTAAAAATTAAAAAAAAAATTGAGGTGTGGCCAACACACGACTTTCTTTTACGAACAGCGAATTTTGAGAAACATTATGCAAATTTCTTGCAATTTTTTTTGTTTTTTTCATATTTTTTTTACAATTTTTTTTGTTATTTTTTTTTGTTTTCATTTTCTGGAAACATTTTGTATTAAGTAGTTGTTTGTAAATCTTATACTTTTTCAGATATTTGCAAAATAAATTTTCTGGCCCAAGGGAGTAGCCACTTCCGGTTTACCGATTAATTTCAATGGGACCTCTAAATTTATCAAAAAAAGCTTAAATCTGAAGTTGCAGTTCGATTGGTTAAGCCATCTGGGCTGTAGAGAGGACACAGACTGACAGAACAGACAGACCGACAGACAGACATCATTTCGAAAACCACTTTTTCGGACTAAGGGGACCTCAAAACAGATAAATCTTCAATAATCTCAAGGTCGAAAATTTTCATGATTACTATACTTTATTTTACTTACGTAAAAGAAAATAATAAAAACAATCATAAGTTTGCAAGGAATTTGCATTATAAAAGTTTCTCAAAATTCTCTGTTCGTAAAAGAAAGTCGTGTGTTGGCCACACCTCAATTTTTTTAAAAGGATGATCTACAAAAGCAGTTAACAATAGTATGTAGGATCATAGACTAAAATAATATTATAGAGACGTCTTAATACGAATAAAAAAAAGATCCAATTAGCGGGTGCCAATCCATATCATAGCGGGTGCCAATAAGTAGTAATCTTTAGTAAAATTACCAAAAAAAAAAAGCGAATTGGAAAACATAAATTGACTTGTGTATACTTTGTATACCAAAAGGAAAAGCAATGTTCAATCATAAAATAAACTGAATGAAAAAAAATGTGTACATTTTGTGTTACAGCCATTTGTGTATGTATACCAATTTTGGGACATTTTTTTTTATTCGTATTAAGACGTCTCTATAATATTTCTTTAGTCTATGGTAGGATCTACATATATGTATATATTTCTATTTGGATCTTCAATGAGGATAATTGAATTTTGAAATATTTTTACTTTTATATATGGAAATATTATGTATATGTATGTATTGCAAAAATGTTATTACATTATAATTTAATTTAGTTGAATAAATAAAAAATCAAACGTACATCTACTGTATTTTTAATATTGATTTTCGGCTCCACCGCTGTTCGTATAAATGACCGAAAAGGCAGACATTTGAATGACTCTGATGTTAGTGATATATATATACTATACGTTGAATTAAATGCCATAAATAAAAAGAGCTTTGAAGTCGGCGGTTAGACATACTTTAAAGCTTAACATTTGTGAACTCTATGTTGACATCAAAGTGACTTTCGGTAAGGTGAATGTCAATTATAGGACAGGATTTGGCTTGCTTTCTATATATCCTTGTGACTGTCTTACACATAGAGATATGTCATTTCGTTAGACGACAATAGTACATTATTCAACGAGCATATAATGATAGCTCTTATTCACGAAGATGAAGTTTGCCGACACGAGCCGATAGACGAGTGTCGTAAATCATCTGAGTGAATAACAGCCATTATATGCGAGTAGAATACGATACTTTGTTCACGATCGACAAATATCATTATGTTTTATAAACAAATCCTTTAAATACTCCTCAAATAATTTTCGTCGACATTTTGAAGTCACAGTTTAATAATAATGAAAATGGCAAGAGACTACTAGATACAATTTCAAAAATCAAATAATTTACTTGGAAGTATTGAATAATGAAAGAAAAGACTACTAGATAAATTAGCAGTGAATAATAGATATCAATTGTCGTATTTCCATGAGAAAAATGAATTCAAATTATTTTTGAATTATTTTTCTCATGGAAACAAGTCGGGAATTATTTTTTCGAATTGCAATAAAACAACAAGTAGAAAGACCAAGTTGGCATCTGGTGTCGGGTGGTATAAATAAAATTAGGAATGAATTAAATAATTCAAACTTTTGGTTTGAATTGTTTAATTCGTATCGCGAGCAATTGTTGTTGTAAAATTCTCATTCGTAATACAACTAGTGCTCAATTATTATCGATAATTTTTTACGAGTTAAAACCGCGCTGAAAATTCAACGAGTGCGCAGCACGAGTTGAATTATCTGCGTCGGTTTTAACGAGTAAAAAATTATAGATCATTAATTACAGCACGTGTTGTATTTAGTAAGAGAATACAACTTTCCCGTCAGCGATTGAATCACAATTCATCCATTTGTGTAATGTTGTATGCAAATTATTTGACAAGCTTTTGTTTGCATGGCTTTTCCTTTGATGTGTGTATAAAAAATTTAATCATAATAAAAAAAATTGAAATACAATTACAAATTAGAGATAATTGTTTACGATTTTCTTGTTGCTATGGTGAAAATTGTAAAACTATCGCGTTGCTATGGTGAAAATTGTAAAACTATCGCGTTGCCATGGTGAAAATTGTAAAACTACCGCTATAATAACGTGTTGTTGTTTGTATTTTGCATGGCAATCTAAATACTATTGCTGTAATAATCGCTTTTTCGTAAAATTTCCCATGGCATATTTTGTGAAAGTTGTATTCTCATGGAAATACGACTATTATAAGTGACAAAACAAACGTATAATGAACATATTATACGTTAGTCGTGGACAAATGATATTTATCCAATTTTGATGTATGTATAATAGCCCGATAACTAGACTGATTTCAAATAAAGAAAATGTAACATAACCCATTGTTATTGTATAACCCACGCTGCTAGGGGCAACGTGAGTTATATTTTGTATAACAAAATATTGAGTAGTCATTGGAAAATTATTCGTAGATTTCGTAATTTACGTCAAAGAAATACGTCATATAAATTTAAAGAACGGTCACTTTGATAAAATGTATTTCAAAAATCAATGCTACAGTGTGAAAACACAAAATGGAACAATTTCTTATTAATTTACGATTATTTACATTTATTTCAACAAAATTGGATAAAACTTTGTATGCCACTCGTAAGCAAAGAGATATTATCGACTCGGGATAATATCCCACTCGGCTATCGCCTCGTGGGACAAACTTATCCCTCATGGATAATATCTCGTTTTGCTCACTAGTACCATAAATAACTATTTTTCAGTCCGAATTTATCGGCGAATAACCGACTTGTGGTTTATCGGGTATGTATATGGCAACATTGCTGTATGTAAATCATCCCTCTTATAGTCAAAGTACCCTGAGACTACATCCTTAAATCAAAATTTTGCTTTCTCCCCTAAAAATTTGGAACTGAATTCTTGCACATAATTCTTCCGTTAAAAATTAAATTATATACCAATGTATACATAATTCAAAATCTGCCTTCAAATTCCCAATTAAATAAATACATATGTAATTAAGGCGATAACTTGTACCAATTATAAAACCAGTACCATTCACCGTATTTATATTACCTACACCGCTCTAAAAATAAAAATCTTAATTAATTCAAGCTACCATATCCTACTGTAAAACCATTGTAATGTATTACGGTAAGTTCAGTTTATTTTCCATTTTAAAAAACAACAACAACAAATATAAAGTTACATATTTTATTATTTATAAATTCTTAATTCGTTGTTTAAAATGAAAATTGAATGAATGAAATGGTTTCTGTTTTCTGTTTTTAAGAATAAGTTAAAATAACATAATCTTTTATTCATACAATTGAACAAAAAATATTTTTTTATTTGCTGTTTCATCTTATGTTGTTTTTATAAATATTTTTTTTTTAACAAATTTATGATAAAAGAAATTTTTTTTTTGTTTTGTTTTTTAAAAGAAAGGATTCTGATTTATTTGCTTTCAATTTTGTTGTTTCGCATATATCATGAGAGAGCACAAAAAATTTTAATTTTTTTTTAACCAAAACATTTATTATACTTTTGCAACTTTATGGTACGGATTTGTTTTGTTAGAAGAATTCTAAGAGATACATATACTTAGTTGTTTTTTCCTTTTTGGAGAAATAAGGAAATGTATGTACATTCCAAAAGAGATATGTAGAAAATAAAATAATGTTATATCTGTTTATACTCGGATCTGTATTTAAATATAGGTTTCTAAAGACTTTTTAATTTTGAGTTTATTTTGTTTGTAGCTTCCCTTCATATAAAAAAGATTTGGAAGAATAATTCATTAATGAAAAAAAGTAAGAATGAGAAAACTAGCTAGATTCAAGAATAAAAAATTATTTTCAGTTCAGCAGAAATGAAGAGGAATAATTATCCAAAATGAAATGAATAAAATATAATAGGAATTAGGGTTTTTAACAAAAAAAAAAAGAAAAACCATAAAATAAAAAACATGTAACAACCGATTTGTACGAAATGTATATCAGCTGGTGCCCCATTTGTCAACACAACAAAACAAATATTTTATAAAAAAATTTATTTAATCTCTCGAGATAAATTTAAAATGTTGATTTTGATTTACATTTTCTTTATTTTTGTATATTTCAGCAAAAATATTTTTTGTTTGAATATTATTCTTGAAATTACGGTCGCATTTACTTTAGCATTAGGCTGTTCAAATTTAAAACTTCAGTGGTGGGATTTAGAGTTATAATTTAAAACCAGGACTTCTAAATTTAGAGTCAATTAGTGTACACATCGACAATTTTTTGTGTGGCATTGGATTTAGAATTAGAAAGCAGGCTAACTACAGTAATCAGAGAATCACAGAAGGAAACTAAAATAAACCCAAGTAATATTATAGCCGGTCTCCACATAGAAAAATTGGCGTGATGTCACGCCAATATTAGTGTATTAGTCCTACAACTACTAACAAATCAATTATATTTTATCGGTTTTGATTATAAAAAATTAAATATTTGCATCAGTCATTTTGGTTAGTGAAATTTAGCATTTTCAAATATATTTGGATTGTTTAAATATAAATATAGCTAATAAAAAGATTATTTGGTTTCATTTGGGTGTTTTGTTTAATTGTTATTGTTGTTATTTTATTTATTATTTAAATTAGTTATTTTTTAACTAAAATTTTTGAAAACATGAAATTGGATTTGGACTTCTCGCAATACAACATGTTATCTGACTTAATAGCGAGAATTTCGGTTGAATGACAACGAGCCATTCTGAAATTTCCATCGGATGTATCCAATAGAGTTACAAATTGTTAATTTTCACGAATTCAAAGAGAACCAATAAGACGAGACATTGTGACTGAAAGATTTTCTTTGACGTTGAGGTGAGTTTAGCAATTTTATATTATTATAAACAAACTTTACACATTCATATTTCTTGCACTATCAGATTGTAGCGGTTCAGCCAATGCACCACCACAACTCATCCGGTGCCAACCCGAGTGTAACGATTTCAGTAATGCGGCGGGTTCCTTCTTGATACTCACGTCTTATTTATTCATTTTTGTTCCCAATTACGAATTTCACAATTAGAACAGTCATGACACGGAAAAACAACAACAACAAAAAATGAATATGCGAGTATACTAAGAAGGAAGCCGCCGCATTACCGAAATCGTTACAGGACAGGTTTGAACTAATCCAGCCACAGCTTGACGAAGTAAATCTGAAAACGAGAGAATAGGAAATTTTCTGTATCGAGCTTCGGGACTAAGAGCGGCTAAATCCTTTGATACTTGATTAACGCAAAATAACCTAACTAGCTTAACTACAGCTCAGCTACTAAGATGCACCTGATGGTCACGCTCAGCATTCCATACTAGAAGGTGTTCACCTGGTCGGTATTTTGGAACAAACTTATGATCACGGTTGTGATGCTCTCACCATGGTACACGTTGGTATTATAGTCCGCTAGATTGCCCACATAGGCATAATTCAGAGTTCAGAGAACACTATAGTTTAGATTCAAAGAAGGTACAATTGCTCTTATAATCCAGTTCACCAAAGGCGGATACTTTTACAATGTGTATAATTATATAGGGGATTCCCTGCACTCGGTGCAGTCATACGTTTGAATTATATTTACCCCACATTTAGGTTTTGTTATCACCAAATTGTTTATTTCTAAGTTTCCCAGTGACACATTTAAGCTTGCCCCGTATTGGCAGGACAGAACGTATTCTTCCGTTATTGGCGAATTGATACCGTGTCGCCCAGAGCCGTTCTTATATATTTATGCGCCCTGGGCTAAAAATATTAGGCGCCTTTGTAGAAGCAAAAAAAATTTCCCAGTGCAGAATCATCTTCTGTTTTAAAACCAGTACATTCGACACCATGAAATTCTAGAGAAAATACAAGACATGAAGTTCAAACAGCATTTAGAAAGAGAGGCAATTAATTCCAGAAACGAAAAAACGTTAGGGATTTCGACGATCGGAGACGATACAATGAATAAAATGTGAACACCGGATGATTGTGAAAATGCGTACTAGCATTGATACCTCTATCAATAGGCGTTGAAACCTGTAATTGTCATACAAACGGCCATTTGGATCGGTCGAATATTTCTACACGTTCCGTGGAAAATTCAACTTTCCCACAAATTCAGAGCCACAAAAATCGAAAATCTGCAAATGTGCTCCGATTTCGATGATTGATACCTCTATCTAGGCGTTGAGACCTGTAATTGTCGTACCAATGGCCATTTGGATCGGTCGAATATTTCTACACGTTTCGTGGAAAATTCAATTTTTTTGAAAATCAACTGAACTATAGCCCACAAATTCAGAGCCACAAAATTCGAAAATCTGCAAATGTGCTCCGATTTCGATGATTATTATTGTCATACAAACGGCCATTTGGATCGGTCAAATATTTCTACACGTTTCGTGGAAAATTCAATTGTTTTGAAAGTCAACTGAACTATATAGCCCACAAATTCAGAGCCACAAAATTTGAAAATTTGCAAATGTGCTCCGATTTCGATGATTAACACTTCTATCAATAGGCGTTGAGACTTGTAATTGTCATACAAACGGCCATTTGGATTGGTCGAATATTTCTACACGTTTCGTGGAAAATTCAACTTTTTTGAAAATCAACTGAACTATAGCCCACAAATTCAGAGCCACAAAATTCGAAAATTTGCAAATGTGCTCCGATTTCGATAATTGATACCTCTATCAATAGGGGTTGAGACCTGTAATTGTCATACCAACGGCCATTTGAATCGGTCGAATATTTCTACACGTTTCGTTGAAAATTTAATTTTTTGAAAATCAACTGGACTATAGCCCACAAATTCAGAGCCACAAAATTTGAAAATCTGCAAATGTGCTCCGATTTCGATGATTGATACCTCTATCAATAGGCGTTGAGACCTGTAATTGTCATACAAACGGCCATTTGGATCGGTCAAATATTTCTACACGTTCCGTGGAAAATTCAATTTTTTTGAAAATCAACTGAGCTATAGCCCACAAATTCAGAGCCACAAAATTCGAAAATCTGCAAATGTGCTCCGATTTCGATGATTAATACCTCTATCAATAGGCGTTGAGACCTGTAATTGTCATACAAACGGCCATTTGGATCGGTCAAATATTTCTACACGTTTCGTGGAAAATTCAACTTTTTTGAAAATCAACTGAGCTATAGCCCACAAATTCAGAGCCACAAAATTCGAAAATCTGCAAATGTGCTCCGATTTCGATGATTAATACCTCTATCAATAGGCGTTGAGACCTGTAATTGTCATACAAACGGCCATTTGGATCGGTCAAATATTTTTACACGTTCCGTGGAAAATTCAATTTTTTTGAAAATCAACTGAGCTATAGCCCACAAATTCAGAGCCACAAAATTCGAAAATCTGCAAATGTGCTCCGATTTCGATGATTAATACCTCTATCAATAGGCGTTGAGACCTGTAATTGTCATACGAACGGCCATTTGGATCGGTCAAGTATTTCTACACGTTCCGTGGAAAATTCAATTTTTTTGAAAATCAACTGAGCTATAGCCCACAAATTCAGAGCAACAAAATTTGAAAATCTGCAAATGTGCTCCGATTTCGATGATTAACACCTCTATCAATAGGCGTTGAGACCTGTAATTGTCATACAAACGGCCATTTGGATCGGTCGAATATTTCTACACGTTTCGTGGAAAATTCAACTTTTTTGAAAATCAACTGAACTATAGCCCACAAATTCAGAGCCACAAAATTCGAAAATCTGCAAATGTGCTCCGATTTCGATGATTAATACCTCTATCAATAGGCGTTTAGACTTGTAATTGTCATACAAACGGCCATTTGGATCGGTCAAATATTTCTACACGTTCCGTGGAAAATTCAATTTTTTTGAAAATCAACTGAACTATAGCCCACAAATTCAGAGCCACAAAATTTGAAAATTTGCAAATGTGCTCCGATTTCGATGACTAACACCTCTATCAATAGGCGTTGAGACTTGTAATTGTCATACAAACGGCCATTTGGATTGCTCGAATATTTCTACACGTTTCGTGGAAAATTCAACTTTTTTGAAAATCAACTGAACTATAGCCCACAAATTCAGAGCCACAAAATTTGAAAATCTGCAAATGTGCTCCGATTTCGATGATTGATACCTCTATCAATAGGCGTTGAGACCTGTAATTGTCATACAAACGGCCATTTGGATCGGTCAAATATTTCTACACGTTCCGTGGAAAATTCAATTTTTTTGAAAATCAACTGAACTATAGCCCACAAATTCAGAGCCACAAAATTCGAAAATCTGCAAATGTGCTCCGATTTCGATGATTGATACCTCTAGCAGAAAACAAGTTTTTAAATTTGGGATGGTTTACAATTGACGACTGGTATGGTGTGCTCTAGCGGACAATAGTGAACTACGAGACTTCTAATAACAAAAATTTGCTATCTGAAGTTATATGGAAATAGTGTCTATTTAATTTGAATTGTTAGTTATTAAAAGAGTGATGGTTGGAAAATCTAATTAATCTATTGTGTAGTTCAAAGTGGGTTTTTTGTATATTTGGTTCAATTGGAACAGTTTTATCGTTTTAAATGCTCGAAAACCGTGCTTAAAAATTGCTGAAAGGCCCCTATGTGATATGTAGTGAAAATTGGGCCCCTCGTTTTTGTACTTTCGCATGAAGATAGAGCCTTGAAATTGAAATATATGTTTAATCACATCTTTCGAAACCTGTCTGCAAAATATGAGCGGCAGCCTTTTCTTCGTTTTCCAGAAACTGAATTTTTACTAGACCAATTTTTACATGTGTAAGCATAGGAAAGCATAGAACAATGGCATTTTACATATGTTCGCATTGAGATACAATTTTGATTTTTCACATATATGTTATATAAGAATCGTAGAACAACATACTAAAAATTCTCTAGCAGCCCCTTCTTTGTTCGCATACAATTGGACTAAAAAAATTATTTTTATGCAAGAGATGTCAGATACACATTACACATTACTCTCAATCTCAATCAGTACAATTTGGTTCATAACTTTTATGTTTATATAACAATCACATATATAACAGACTATACAACTCATTGGAAAATAGACCAATCAGATAGTTCAATTTAACACAACTAGTGGTGTTTCGGCCACAAACAAGTAAATCATATTATGTTATAATCATATCATCCATGAATATAAACAAACAATTAATATTTTTGACATTTCGCAAAAATGAGTTTATTTGGTGCAGTTTTTATTTGGTTGTGTAATATATTTGGTTGATTCGTTGTATAGTCTTAACGTATACAACTCTAGCTTCGAAAATCATCTGAATATACAGTTGCGGGCTCGATGTGTTACCTAGGAAACACATCTCGTCCTCTTAACTGTATATTAGATTATTTTCGAACCTCTTGTTGTATAACTACTGTTGTATAAATCGTATTTCGAGTCTTGTTTTGAGTAATTTAACTTGTGTGTAACATAATCTTCAATACTTTTACAATTCGTTAACTTGTGTGTTCATCATCATTAGAACTGTTTGACTTAACACTAATGGGTCCAGAAGGTAAAATGTACTTTTTATATTTATTTTGCATGTAATCTCATAAAATTGTTTATTGTAGTTGAACGATCTCATATTCTCTGTCGCATATGTAAGTCACGCATATTGAAATGGCGAGGAGTTTGCACTTTAGGAGCACCTTCTTTATGGATAAATGTTACTACATACTCAAAAAGCGTAGGAAAGTCATATAATCCAAATAGTTATGCCTGTTTGAAGTGTCATTCAAGATTAAAGTTCAAAAGATATCACTTACTGCCTGGTAATACAGCTGAGGGTAATACTGTGGACAATAATTTGCATAATTATGAAATGGATATAACTCCTGATAGTTCTTGTTGCACTACATCTTCAGAGATTGATTTCCAGGCTTCAACCATGAATAGTACAACTTCATTTTCGACATTAGAAAACACAAGTACTGAATCTCAATCTGAATTTACATCTGAATTTCTCAGTAGTCAAGCTTCTGTAACGTCAAGCAAAGTTTCTTCTGTTCCAAGAAATGGAATTATAGTCAATCTTCCTAGCTGCTCTGGTACACAGAGAATCGATATGTGGAAAAGAAAGAAAATTGTTATTCCAATGAGCAATAGATGCTGTCGCTCACATTTTGACAAAAATGGCTTGTTTAATAAGAAGACTTTAGAATCATTAGTTGCAACTAAAGAAACAATAGTATTGTCCGCTGAACATATTACAGCCACATTAGGTGGCGAGTCAGTAACCATCAGGGCCGTAAAGGGCTGTCCCCAAGGAGGTGTACTATCTCCTCTTTTATGGTCATTGGTTAATGATAGACTGCTGATCCTCCTGAATAGCCATGGGTTTGATGTCCAGGGCTATGCGGATGACGTGGCTATCGTGATTAGAGGCAGGTTTGATGAGATCATCTCTGATCTCATGCAAAATGCACTCAACTTGATATGGCAGTGGTGTGACAAGGAAGGACTTAGTGTCAATCCAAACAAAACTGTCATTGTCCCTTTTACGAGGAGGAGAAAGCTCTCGCTTGTAGCTCCCTCGTTAAACGGTACTATTGTTGCCTTTTCCAAAGAGGTTAAATATATAGGGGTTATCCTGGATCATAAACTGAACTGGGAACAACATATACAAAAAATTCAAAATAGAGCCACAAAGGCTTTTTGGGCCTGTCAGAGACTCTATGGACGTATTTGGGGACTACAACCAAAAATGATCTACTGGTCATTTCTAACAATTATTAGGCCTATGATCACTTACGCATCGCTAGTGTGGTGGCCTAAAACTCAACAAAGGACAGCGCAAACTTTATTGAATAAGGTTCAGCGTATGGCCTGCATTGGGGTTACGGGCTCAATGAAAACATGTCCGACCGCAGCAATGGAGACACTCCTAGGACTAACTCCATTGCATCTGCATGTAAAAAAGGATACTGCTACTATGGCCCTTAAGATGCAGGCGGAGGGTAACATCAAACCAGGCAATATGGTGGGCCATCTGGAGATCCTTAAGGAGTTTCAGACAGACCCCACTATAGGAATGCCTTCCGACTGTATGCCAGCCAAACTGGATTTCCACAAACCATTTTGTGTTAGATTACCTAACCGGGAGGAGTGAAGTACAGGGGGACCATCCTTTGAGCGAGGGTCATTGGTGTGGTTTACAGATGGATCAAAAACGGAAGATGGGGCGGGGGTAGGAATACATGGGAGTGGAGTATCACTCTCGAAGTCCTTGGGTACCAATGCAACCGTCTTTCAAGCAGGAGTGCATGCTATAGAACTTTGTGCTAGGATAGGCATTTCTAAAGGCCTAAACGACGCAAAGGTTTATATAGTATCAGACAGCCAATCGGCCTTAAAGCCTCTTAGGTCTTTTACCATTGAGTCAAGGCTGGTATGGGATTGTCTGAAGATTATTAAATTGCTGGCAAGCTCAAATAAGGTAACACTTGTTTGGGTGCCAGGCCACACTGGAATTGTGGGAAACGAGGCAGCTGATGTCCTCGCCCGCGAGGGATCTGCCTTTCCATTAATTGGACCAGAGCCCTTCAGCGGCGTCTCTAAGGGGCACCATAGGGCAGCAGTTAAACGCTGGGAGGATGTGCAAAAGTTCTCTTACTGGCGCGGAATTCCAGGTTTGCGACAGGCGAAGGAATTTATTTCACCTTCGTCGGCCAGGGCCAAGGAATGTCTCGTACTTAGGAAACCTGAGTTGAGGCTGCTTACCGGCTTCCTCACAGGTCACATCCCCTTAAGGTATCACCTAAAGAAAATGGGCCTAAGTTCGACGGATAGATGTCGCTTCTGTGACATGGAAGCGGAATCAACGGAACATGTTCTGTGCCATTGCCCAGCCATTTTCTGCAAAAGGTTACAACACCTAGGAGGGAGAGTAATGAGCCCGGATGGTATGCACCATATACCGGCCGGCAGTATTGTCAGGTTCATTAAGAGCCTGAATATTGACTGGACGGCTCATTAAGTAGGGTCCATGCACAAAAGATCTTTTAGGTCGCAGTGCGGGGTGGCTTGAACGCCCACATGGCCCTCAACTAATAATAATAATAATAATAATTGTCCGCTGAAGATATTGAAGAATTTTTCAATGCCGTTTACTTTAGTAAGGCCAACTCATACTCTAAAATCGATTTCGACAACGGCTCTCCAATAACTCCATATAATTATCAGAAATTCACTGGGATTTCACAAAAAAATTTCGATTGCCTTCATGCTTTTGTAAAGCCACACATCAGAAATAGTTGCAACAGATTTACGAGAAATGCGTTAGGAATATTCCTAGTAAACTTGTCACAGGAATTTTTGGCATATTTATTCAATGTATGTAGATGGTCAAGCAAGAGTGTCTGCAATCTTTGAATCTGTTCGAAAAGCTTTGGATGAGCATTTTGTCCATCTTCATTTAGGTTATAATCATCTATCACGAGAAGATGCAATGAAACATCAAACTAAAATGGCTCATAAACTTCTGGGTGCAGATGAAAATTCTATTGTAGTTATCATTGATGGTACTTATCTATATGTTCAAAAGTCATGTGATCAGGAGTTACAATTATTGACGTATTCCAATCATACATACAGAAACTTATTGAAGCCCATTATTTTGGTTTTCCCTGACGGATACATTCTTGAGGTTGAAGGTTTGTTTTTGCAAACAACGACAATAGCGATTCAAAAATTTTAGAATACTTGATTTCTACCCCTTATGGATTTAAAAAATATTTCTTAGAGAATGATGTTTTACTTCTCGATCGTGGGTTCAGAGATGTCATAGAAAAGTTGAAATTGCTAAAACTTAATCCAATAATGCCTCATTTACTAACCAAGGGACAAAAGCAGTTTTGCACAAAAGATGCTAATGAGTCCAGAGCTGTGACTATGAATCGATGGATAGTGGAAAGTGTGAACAGCAGAATCAAAAAATACAAGTTCTTTGCTTCAACTATTGAAGTCACTTATTTCCCCAAGCTGTCATCTTTAACTAAAATTCCTTGTGCCTTACTGAATGCATACAGTCCTCCTATGTTTATAGAAAACGAAAATCATGCACGTTATGCATAGAAGGCAATGAGCAAAATGAATGATGACAATTCTCTTCAAAAGAAGATTGAAGAGCTAGGCCTTGAAAACAAACGAATTTGTTGGGAGGAGGCTACTAATCAGATTCAAGACTTTCCATGTTTATCAGAAGAAGAAATTAAAAATATCACTTTAGGTATGTATCAGTTAGACCAAGGAAAATGATATACTTATGAACACATGAAGGCAGATTCTAGTTACAAGATCTTTATACATAACGAAATGAAGAATTTGATAAGACGCAAAATTGAATTCGTTTTTCGTCAACTCGGATTCATCAGTTATGGTTAGAATTCTTTCCTAATGGTAGTGGAGCCGAATCAATTTTAGGATATTACTGTAAGTGCAAAACTGGGAGCAGAGTTGTCGGTACATGCAGTCATATAACTTCAGTGATATGGTATTTGGGCTACGCAAGACACAACCCACATGTATTATCAAAGCACCGCAAAGGTCTAGCAGATAATATTATAAATGCTATGAATTCTGGTTGTCAAATCTCAGACTCCGATTCAGATTGAGTCTCTACATAACTTGTTCTAAAGTTACAATAGTTTAGTAAGGAATGTTTCTATGGATAAGTTTGTTTTGCTCCTTCCAAAATAATGTGAATTTTTTATGCTGCTTATTTTGGAATAAGGTTATTTCTGCGCTTATCCAAAAATTCTCCGGTAAAATAAAAACGATAATAAATGAAATACCAATTGAATACAATTTTTAGATTTTTTATTAATAATGATCGCACTTCTGTTTGGCTTGGTAGTGTGCAAATTAATTATACAGTCAAGTACTAAATGATAGCCGCACTCCTAATTTAAGATTTATTTAATTTCAAATAAATTCTTTTAAAATTCTTCCTTTGCAAAAATAATACTTTTCACTTTACCAACTTTATTCTCTGCGGCGTCATGGAAAATTTATGGGTAACCCTCATTTAGTATGGTAATAAAAGATAGCCGCACACAATATTTTATTGTTTTTAATAGGAAATAAATATAAAAAGCACAGTTATAAAAATGATTTTTTATTCCAATTAATATTTTGTGTTTCGGCCATTGTTTTTAATTATTTCGAAAATTCGATTTGGCATACTTTTGTACAAGTTTTGGCATATTAATTTGAAATATTAGCCAATTCGCGTTGTACTGATGACTTTAGTTCATGAACGCTGCTGTATTGTGTTCCTTCAGCATATACAACTCTGCTGAGTACACCCCATATGTTTTCGATGCTGTTAATGTCGAGTGACCTTGCTGGCTGTTTCAAAACTGGTATCTGAGCCTCCGTAAACCAATAATTTACTATCCCGGCGGTGTGTACGGCTGCATTATCCTGCTGGAAAATAAAGTTTGGGTCGCCATTTTGTGCATCAACAACTGGTAATGTTTCGGGATAGCATGGATTTATACCGGTTGCTGTTAAGACGACCGGACATAAACTTCACATCCATTCTTCCTCCATAGCCAATTGCACCCCAAACAATCAGAGATCCTCCACCTCGTTGACGCCTCGATAGCACAAGAAGTTCTTTTCAAAGGTCGTGAAAATAATATTGCCATTAATCAAGGCTATCCATATTCAATTTTTTTCGTCACTAAAAATAACGCGCTGCCACTTTTTCTTCCACGACATATGTTCCTTCGCGAAACGCAATTTGGCATCTTTATGATTTGATAACAGTTGTGGTTTTCTTTGTAATTTTTTGATTTGTATATTATCTGACTCTCTTAATACTTTCCTCACATTACAAATCTTTGTATTATCTCAAGCTTTTAACGCAATTTGTTGCACGGTGCCAATAAAATTAGAGACGTTTCGTAAAATTAACCGTTTTTCTCTATCAATAAGTTCCACTGGCCGGCGGCCTGCACTTTTATGCGAACCGTATAATTGCGAATTTTTTAAATAATTTAGCACTACCTTCTCACTCCAACTAATATTTTCTGCTATTAACGGATACTCATATTACTTTTCTTAATAACGTCAATTTATCAAACTCGTTCAAACTACCTTTTCCACCCATATTTAAAAAATAACAAAAATCGGAATAATATTTAACGGCTATAATACTTAAGCGGCTATCTTTTATAACCATACTAAATGGGGGTTCTCCAATTGTCCATGATCCCGCAGAAAATAATGATTTGTATTTGTGCACGCATTGGTAAACTGAAGAGTATTATTTTTGCATATATAGGAACAATTTTAAATGAATTTATTTGAAATGAAATAAATCTTAAATTAGAGGTGCGGTTATCATTTAGTACAGGACTGTACGTCACTGTAGTGTGCAAATTAATTATAATTCGCATAATTAGGCTAACATACACCATAATTACTGTTTGGAATATTTTTTTATTCAAAACAAAGCAATTTATTGAATTTAGAAAAATATAAAAATTATAAAAATGACAAATGCATAAAACTGCTGTAACACCCTGTAAACAAGTGGGAGGGAGTTGCGAAATATTTTTGCAATTATAAAACAATATACTAAAGAACCACCAATCCTAAAAAGTCGCAAAAAATATTTAGAAATATCGAAAAATGATGTATATTCAATTATGTAATATTTGCATTCAAAACCGGAAGTGCGTCACTGTAGTGTGCAAATTAATTATAATTCGCATAATTAGGCTAACATACACCATAATTACTGTTTGGAATATTTTTTTATTCAAAACAAAGCAATTTATTGAATTTAGAAAAATATAAAAATTATAAAAATGACAAATGCATAAAACTGCTGTAACACCCTGTAAACAAGTGGGAGGGAGTTGCGAAATATTTTTGCAATTATAAAACAATATACTAAAGAACCACCAATCCTAAAAAGTCGCAAAAAATATTTAGAAATATCGAAAAATGATGTATATTCAATTATGTAATATTTGCATTCAAAACCGGAAGTGCGTCACTGTAGTGTGCAAATTAATTATAATTCGCATAATTAGGCTAACATACACCATAATTACTGTTTGGAATATTTTTTTATTCAAAACAAAGCAATTTATTGAATTTAGAAAAATATAAAAATTATAAAAATGACAAATGCATAAAACTGCTGTAACACCCTGTAAACAAGTGGGAGGGAGTTGCGAAATATTTTTGCAATTATAAAACAACATACTAAAGAACCACCAATCCTAAAAAGTCGCAAAAAATATTTAGAAATATCGAAAAATGATGTATTCCATTTCATGCAACTGGGCCCAAGCTTATCTATGGGGAAAATAGAAAATACGTTGTTTTGGGCCCAATTTACTATGCTTATCCTATAGGGTCCTTTGATATTAAGATACTTGATACTAAAAGCATAGACAATTATAATAGATCTCTCATTTGACTAAAAACAGAAAATTAAAACAAAAATTTTCCATTCAAATATTATCGGTGTATTGCATATACGTATTATATTTGCAACGCATTCTAAAATCATTGCCTTATAAAATACACAACACAACGATACATTGGAATTATCAGAAGTTTTTGTTTTTTTCCTTTAGTTACTATGAAATGAGAAATCTATTATGAATGTCTATGCTAAAAGCATAACTGTTTTAAAAATATTAAATTTTGGCTTGTAATTATCTGTTAAAACGTGGTAAATATGGTCTAATTTAGTTTGAAAAGGGTTTAGTGACTCAAAGATGTATTTATAGTGAATTTGAAATAGACACTATTTCCATATAACTTCATATAGCAAATTTTTGTTATTAGAAGTCTCGTAGTTTACTATAGTCCGCTTAAGGCGCTTTTTCAACTTTACCAGTCGTCCGTCAATGGATAAAATAATTATTGCGACTCGTGCATTCCAAGCGACGAAGAGAATAAATTTGTTAGAATAAAACGGTTTGCATTTCCTTTGAAGTGAAAAAGGAAATTCAAATAAAAAGATGTTCTCTAAAATTGACTAGGTCTTGGACATTTGGTGGCGCCCTAATAATGCGGCGCCCTAGGGCTGAAGCCCTTATAGCCCCATAGTAAAGATGGCCTTGCCGTCGCCGGTTGAGAATACTTTTAATTCTATAATGATATTGTAGCGGTTCACCCAAGAAACCACTACAAACCAAGCAGCGCCTAAAAAATCAATTATAAAACACGGTAGTTTCGTCTCGGAATTGGTGGCAGCCGTACGCGAGCTCTTCGCGGTGGTTAAATTAGTTAACAAAATGGTTATGGTAAAAGTTAAAATAAATTGTACAAACATGAAATAAATAAACAAAACTTATCAAATAAATTATAAACTCAAATAAACACAAATAATTTACAAAAGAAAAAATAATTCATATAAATTAATATTAAGTGATTAAATAAAATGGAAAACGTATAACATAAATAAACGTTAAAATATTCTATCGTCCTGATCACTGCCTGCTGGGGACTGGAGCAGTCAGTGTGACACGCTGCTTTGCATGACATCGCATAACTAGGGTCTATGGAGTAGCTAACATCTAAGGGCAGCTAATGTTCCCCTATTTAGCCTATAACCGGATGGTTTAGCTAGGCCGCGGTAATAGGGATGATGTGATTTCTAATGGTAATTAATGGCAATTATTTTCGGTAATAGGGCTTCATGGTTGAAACTGTTGATTATTATAGGAACCTCCGTCTTACCAACTAGTAACCTATCATTCAAATTTAATTTGCTATCTATGTGCTGGAAAGTCGTTCAGTTTTCACCTCGACGCTCCACGGTAAAAATCTTATCGAAGTTAAAAACAGGTAGAACATTCCATGGTTTCTAAACTGCCATGACTGGATGTATTGTTTTGTTTTACACAATGGGGAAACGCCCTTGCATTCATACGTATCTTTTACCTTGACAATGAATGGAGCCGTTTTGTAAATGGACCGGTAATGGTATTGGACATAATTTCTATTGAAAACCGACTACTGTCTGCCAACTAGAAACAAATAATATATTTAATGTTGGCCGTCATCATATACATCTTAATATCGATGCAGACGCTGCCTTACATATGTTTCCTTCAGAAAAGATAAATAAGGTTTGGGTACAGGTGGCGAATACCAGCTTGGTGGCGTTAAATTCATTTTTTTTCTGCCCTTTAGGGTTCTGGTTATCTTAATGGTTTGGGCCCTAAATTCTTTTTTGTCGGATATTTTTTTAATAAACGTATGTCCATCCGATGGTATTAGTACATCGTATTCCGTGGCGAAAGTGCCTATGCCGGATGTTATTTGATCATAATTCTCACAACCAAAAAACAATAAACAAAAAAATTCGGCCCTTCGACCCATTCGGCTCTTTGAAATTCGGCCCTTCGTACCCATTCCGTATATTTATTAGCCAGCATTGGTAAGGTTTTTACTATAATGTAGTATAACAAGATGGATATGAAGAACCCTAACACCCACAGGCCTAATAACATAACCCAATATGGTTTAGAGGTTCCGCACTCGGGATATAACTCGTTTTTAAAATAAGCTCGCAAGGCGAACATTCATACCTGGATATGAATTCACCGACAAAGAGCCCGCATTCATAATTAATTAGGTCAAATATAGAAATCGCTCGTATAGATTTATTCGCGACTAACCTAGTACGACCAGAGTTAAAAATGTCTATGGTACACGTGACTTGAGTGAGGTTCCCATTAGAGGTAACAATAATTTTCCCCGCATCCGAGGTAACTGTGGGGCACGGGGTTTTTGTACCAGTCGACGACATGACTTAAGCCAAAAGTAGGACCAAGATCATCTTAAGCGGCAGAAAGTAAGTTTGCTTGTTTTTAATACTACACACTAATTTAAGCTTTATTCATACAAAAAAAAAAAATCCATATAACTAAGTAGTGTAGTGTGCACCCGTTTATTACTCGTAACTAGGTACCATAAGGCAAGTGACGGGAAAATCTAACGCGGTTTTGTCAATTCGACTCACTGATTGCAATTAATTACATAAAAAAAATAAAAATATTGACGCCACTCAATAGAAATATTCTTACACAGTTCAAGGGTTTATACATAGATGGCGGGAATACTCAATTCGGCCAGTTTTATAAGTCGGACAGTTTGTGTAGTTACGTTAATGGTTTTGATATTTGACAGCAAAATAATAAACAAATTATTCTTTATCTGCTCATTGAATTCACTATACAAGAACTCCTTCATAATTTCTTGGTCTTCCAAATTTTGAATAAATTCGAAATCGGCTTGTACTATTTGGTGAAGTGCTATACCAAATTGTATACATCGCTGGTTTGCGAGAAAAGTGACACATCTCAAAAATGGCCAATTTTGAGATAATAGGACCAATAAAATCCTTTAAATGTAATAATCTTTTATCTAGCATAGTGCCTGGCATAAACAAATATTACATTTATTGCATTAAAATTTAGTAATTGACGATTTTATACTAAATAAAAATTTCAATTCGATTTCCTAAACAATATGATATTTCTAGTTGTATGCTTGTGTCACTTTTCTCGCAACCCGACGACATTTATTACCGTTATCTCCGACTTTCTCACTTGCTAGGACTTTTATTATATCTTTCGCCAGTTCGATCGGCTCATAATTTGATACCGTAATTCAAAAATTAAAATAAAATTGTGAAGATAAATTCAGCTAAATAATAACTGAAGTCAATTTGCCTATTATATATAGGCAAAGCGGTTTTCACATGTATCCACGTGCTTTCTATAGTGTTAGTGTGAGCTCCAGTTCCTCGTTCCGAAAGGACACTCTATGGTTTACATTCAAATGAGTGTAACCGTCTTCGGCCAAATAGTCATATGCTTTCCAGCAACCCGATATGATAATCGTGCCCGGCAGAATAAACTTTTTTATTAAGTTCGCCAGAGTTTTTCGGTCACGAGCACCAACTTTTTCTAGGAAAGACTTTCCTGAAAGCCGATCGATCCCCCCGAAAACCCACTGCCCCTCCACATGATGGCCAATCGGTTCGACTTGCGTTTACATATGTGTAGCCAATGAAGACTTCTCGCACATACTGATTCCAATCGGCGGCTTTTGCCGACGAAAGGTTTTACTGCACCATCAAATCGGTAGACCCTATATTCTGAAGAATGTCATAAGTGATGAGTAGTATTAGCCCAACTTCCAGTTTACTCCGGTTAAACCATGAGTTAAGGCGATTGCTTTGCCGAATGTTGCACCGGACTCCGTCGACCTGGTTATTGCAACACCATAACATTTTCTCCAAACGTTCACTGTTTAACAATTTTAAAAAATTACCACATTTGTTGCACAACAATTATTTGTGGGTTACATCACAATCAGCCAAAAAATTAAAAAAACAGATAATTGTGGTTAATAATATTAGCCAAAAATAACTTATTTATAATCCCCTCTTCCTTTCTAAAAATCTTCACTACTCAATCCATAATTAATAATAACAGTTAAAAATTTGTACTGAATTGATGATTAATGAAAAAACTCGTACTGTTTGGTAAAATCGATGATGCGATGGTTTCACTTCACAATTAATAATAATAATAATAATAAAAACTAATAATTTTATGATAAAATAATTCTGGAGTATTGGTGTCACACAAAATTTTATTTAATATAAATTCTTTTTTTTGGAACGACTATCACTTGGAAAGGCTGTTACTCGAATAATAAAAATTTATACAAAGCAATTCAATTTGGGAAAACTTTCCATTACGTTTTTACAAAAAAAAAAAAAATCATCTGGAGTAAAATCCCATAATTAACCAAAATTTTTAGTACAAAAATTAATAAAATATGGAACGAATACACCTAATTTGTTACTAAATTGGAACTGTCAGAAATAAAAGTAAACAAAATTAAATTGGAGGTACGTTAAAATTATTCAATATAATACTAAACTTTAAATTAAATTCCTCATTTTCTATTTTCAGATAACAACTATAAAAAAGAAGGAGAAAACAAAGAGGCTAATGGATAAATTATTCAGATAAGTATAATTAGTGATAAAAATTGGAATGAAATGATTCTTTGTGTTCTTCTCCTTTTTAGGTTATAATAATACTGGATGTCAAAATTATACATAGATTACAGTCTACAAAATAATATGGAAAATTTAATGAATACAATGCAATTGGAATTTAATGTGAGTATAAATTCAAATATTTTGTGTAAAATTAATTATATTAAAATAATAAAAAAATTTATATATTTTTTGATTATTCTGAATTATTATTATTATTAATTATTCCTTATTGTGATAATATTTATTTAATTTTAATTATAAAATCGATTTCGGAGTAACTCCTTCATCAGTTATATTATAATACTATTGCATTTCTTAACCTACATTATGTTTTTATACTATTTCTAATTGTTTATGCTAAGCTCCTCCTTTTTTTGTATTTTCTATAATTAAGTCATAGATTCTGTTTGTCTTAGGGGTATATCCTCTATTCAGTCGCAGATTCATAATTTGCGACGTCGTAAAATGGCGGACGTGCGACAGCTAAAATTGCGACTGTAAATCCGTATCCTCGATAACGATCGCAAATCGTTAATTCAGCATTTTGCTGAATACGATTTGCTAATGTCAAATGTCATGTTACTTTATTTTGTGTTTAATCATTTGATTTTGAGTGCTCTTTTGTGATATACATACTTATATTAAAATTCAATTTAAGTTAAAATTATTTTATTAAAAAAAATCAATATTAACTATGGAAGCTAAAAAACGGCCACGGTGGCCCAATTTTTCAGAGAACGATTTGTTTCTCTTATTAAAAATATTAGAGAATCATTCAGAAGTTCTCTCATGTAAGATCATTAAAATTTTTGTAATAAGTTACAAACTAACCGGTTTTTTATTATTAGATGATTCTGATTTATACGGAGATGAATTCGGCAAAGCTTGGGACAATTTGGCTTCAGAATTTTCAGCCCAAACTAGTATAGCGCGATCGGGAGAAGAGCTCCATCATAAATTTCGCGATTTAAAATCGCGAACAAAAAAAACATCGCAGAAATTAAAACACACCAAAGAGGAACTGGTGGTGCTCCTCCGAAAGTGTTATCGGAAGTTGAAAAATTAGTGCAACAAATAGCGGGCGAAAATGCCATGAGCGGCTTGAATTGTTATGCTGATAGTTTCTCCGAAAACCCTTTAGTTGTTAACAATCAAGATGACGACGCAGTCATGGTATTGGATGGGGAGGTATTAAATTCGGCAACCACAATTGTCGAAGAACGAATACAACAAACCAGCGCAAGTTCAGGGCCGCCCAAATCCAAAATCAGAGCCATTGGGCGTTTCAAAAAAGGAATAAATAAAAAAATGGAGAAAAATAGAGAATCAAAAAAGGAATTGCACTCTAAAATTGGGCAGATGGATAAAGAAGTGCTTCAAATTTACAAGCAAAAATTAGAAGTATCTAAAGAAAAGCTGATGGTTCTTAAAGAAACCCTCGCTGTTTCAAATGAGAGACTAGCAGTTTCAAAAGAAATTCTAAGTTTTATTAAAAATAATGGCGATTTCAGAAATAAAAAACTTGATATTTTTTATGAAGAGGAATATCTTGAATAATTTTAAAAAAAGATATTTTTTCGTGATTGAAATAAAGACTGACCACGGTGCAATGACCAAATGTTATTCTCATTTACTTATTTTTATTTAAAGTAGGACGATTTTTTTTTGCTATTTTAAACTATATTTTATTTTAAGTATGTACATATTACAATTAAATGAATAAATGATTTTTTAAAATATACGTTTTGTTTTAACTGTTTTAATTTTAACTAAGGATTTTGAAAACGGCAATTTATCAAAATATTTCTGTTCATCCGCCCTCTTGTTCCTGAAGTAGATTGCGTTAATTCAACATCCTCTTCGGGGCTGCCATCATCGTCTTGTTCATCTTCATTATCGGTATCTGCTCCAGAATTATCCCTATCGTCTTCAAAATTGTTAGGTTCATTTCCATTTTTGGCAATGTTATGTAATATGAAGCAGCATAATATAATTTTGACACATTTTTCTAAATTGTAGAACAACATACCACCACTTTTGCTTATTATTCTGAAGCGGCTTTTTAATATGCCAAAAGCTTGGTTTTTTTATGAAATTTGTTGTAGTTTTCTTCTCCAAGCGTAAACGGACTTATTATTGGGGTTAGCAAGCAATGTTCAAGTGGATATCCACTATCACCCAATAACCAAGCATTATCCGGAAACGATTCGGAATGAAGAAAATTATAAAGCGATGAACTTTTATAAATATGGGTGTCATGTGTTGAGCCGGGCCATCTAACTACCACGTCGGTAAATATGGCATTTGAGTCACAAACCTACAAAACACAAATTTGAATACATACAAAATTTTAGAAGCATGTATAACTTACTGCTTGAACATTAATAGAATAATAAGACTTGCGGTTAAAAAAAACATACGCATCCCAAACTGCTGGTTTTTGGATAGCGATATGTGTTCCATCGATTGCGCCAACCACATTGGGGAAGCCGTATGTATTATAAAATCCTCGTTTTATTTTAGCCATTTCCACTTCATCTCTTGGAAATTTTATGAATTTTTTGGTTTTCAATATTAAAGCCGACAAAAATTCACCAAAACTTTTACTGATGGCTGATTGCCCCAAACTGTGGTATAAAATTTGTCCACTCACAAATTGGAAATTTCCAGTTCCCAATATATTAAGAGATGTTAAAACCTGTAAATATTCCAAATTGGTATTAAATTTATAAACAAAATTTTAGTGTTGGAGAACACTGAGTAAATATTTACAATTAAATGCGGAGGGAATGCTTTGCTTCTGTTCGTCGGTCTTTTTAGATGAATGTACAATTCATCGATTATGAACAAAGCTGCCGTTTTTGTAAACCGATATCGCAAAAAAACGAGTTATCATCGCAGTCAAAAGGATTCTGCCGATCACGAAATATCTTCCTTTGAATCTGCGCATTTCGTCTGCGTCGTCGAATTAGTTTCATTTCAAATTCACAATCTCAACACACAATCACAAATAAATAACTATAAAGCCGAATTATAATTTTAAAATGTAAATATATTAGAAAGATGAAAGAAATATTTGTAGTAACTTTGGGAATTTTACAACACAAAAAAATATAAAAAAGGAATTGTCAAACGTCAAAATTTTTACAAGTTTGAGGTTATGTACCGTGTTAAATTCGGTTACTATCAAGAAATTGCTATCGCAAATAATTACGAAAAATTTAACAAACTGCGACTTTCATTTTTATCGAGGATGTCGATTTGATGTTTCAGCGTTGTTAACTTGCTTAACACGCTTGCGATCGAATCGAGGATATACCCCTTAGTGTTGATTTTGTCGTTTAGTAAATTGCTACTGTTTTTTTGTTTGTATATTTCCAGTTCCTCGAGTCTATCTAATTTTTGTCCTTTTTTAGCTCTATGTACATAATATTGTTAAATTTGTGTTCATGTCAGTGTATTTATGGTTTTCAGTTTTTATATGGAATGCGTAATTGGATTCAGTTTCTTTTTTATTTATGTCGTTGATATGTTCTTTGTATCTTGTTTCGAATTTTCTCCCCGTCTGGCCTATGTATTATTTGGGACAGTCATCACAAGATAATTTGTATACACCTGTGTCTATTACTTCTGTGTTGTCTTTATTTCTTAGTTTTTGTTCAAGTTTATTATTGTTTTTATACGCTGTCGTGTATCCGAATTTATTAAGTGTCTTTTGAACGGCTTTATGAGTTATTTTGTTATATTCTACGCTAATATATTTTTTGTCTTTATTATTGTCTTCTTTTTGTAAAGTGGTTAATGATTCCATGTTAAGGTTTCTTGCTTTGACTTTTTTATTAATTCAATCAATTATTGAGGATCCGTACCCGTTTTTACTAGCTATGTACTTTATTATACTGAGTTCTTCTTCGTAATCTGTCTTGCTCATTGGTATGCTGTTCAATCTGGTCATCATATGATTGTAACTTGATATTCTATGTTTAAAAGGGTGATGACTGATGAGATTGTATATGTATTGTTTGGTCAGTTTGTGTAGGTTTTCTAAATATTTTAAACGTGTGTTTTGAGTCATTATTTTGAATTGTTAGGTCCAAGAAATTGATACTATTTTCTTTTTCAATTTCTAAAGTGAATTTTATGGTTGGTTGTTTAAGTATTGGTGTAATTTGTCTAATTGTCTTCTTGTACCTCTGAATAATAATATTATGTCATCTACATATCTATACCAGTAAATTATTTTGTCCCTATATTCGTTGTTCCTATTATGTACGTATTGGTTCTCAAAGTTAGTCAGATATATTTCTGCTAATGTACCAGTTACCAGATAATGGGCTTCCCATAGGTAATCCTTATGTTTGTTTATAAAAGTCTTTGTTATGTGTGAAGTAATTTTGTTTTATTATTTCCGTTATGATGTTAACTATTTCTTCTGTGTCTATTGCTTTTATACCGTTTTTTAGTAATAAATTTTTGGTTATTATTATTGTTTCAAAGGAGGCTAATTTTGCGTTTCGGGGTATTTCGATTGATTTTATTTTGTTGACTAAATGTATGTTGTTTTTTAAAGAATTGTAATTATCTAATTTTATATAATGTTTTAAAAGGTTATTTATATGTTTAGATATTCTATATGTAGGTGCCGTTGTAAAGTTTATTTATGGTCTTATTGGTATACCTTCTTTATGTATTTTCGGCAATCCTCTTAAATTCGGCGCTGCTGGTTTGATCATCTTGTTGAATCTTATATTCTTATCGCTCAATATGTTGTTTGATTGGTTGATTATTTGCTTAATTTTTGTATTGAATTCATTCGTTGGATCATTTTGAAGTTTTACTATTTTATTGTTTGTGATGTATTCGTTTATTTTTGTTTTGTTGTTGTATTCGTGGGTTTTCATAATTACTATTGTGTTTCCTTTATCCGCTTTGGTTATTATGGCACTGTTTTCTTTTTGTTTCTTTTTTATAATTATTGTTTTTCTGCACTGTGTTGTTATTTGGTTCTTTGTGTTTTGTAATTTCATTTATTAGTATTGCTCGAATTTCTTGTTGGTCTTGTGGTTTTGCTTTTAATATGGCGTTTTCAATGTTTAACAGATGTTTGTTTTGTTCACTAATAACATTTGATGGCTGTAAGCTATGTTTTAGGCCTTTTTCTAATAAATTACGTTCATTGTTGTTGAACTGTATGTCTGTATGATTTTCTAATCTTTTGTTGAATTTGGATAAGTTTTCTAAGTTTACTATTTCACTATTACACTTGTCCATTTGGGATTTTTTACGTAGTTGTAATTCATTTATCTGTTTCTTTATCACTTTCTGTTTCTTTATAATCACTTTTTGCACTTTTATTTCAGTTGATTTTATTATATATTCGTATTCTAGTTGATGGAATGATTTTGATATTTGTAATTGTAGGTTGTATACATCTATTGTGATTTTATTGATTTTAGTGTATAACTGTTTTATTGCATTTGTCAATCATGTGTTCTGCTTTCTGTTTTAATTATTGTTTTTCTGCACTGTGTTGTTATTTGGTTCTTTGTGTTTTGTAATTTCATTTATTAGTATTGCTCGAATTTCTTGTTGGTCTTGTGGTTTTGCTTTTAATATGGCGTTTTCAATGTTTAACAGATGTTTGTTTTGTTCACTAATAACATTTGATGGCTGTAAGCTATGTTTTAGGCCTTTTTCTAATAAATTACGTTCATTGTTGTTGAACTGTATGTCTGTATGATTTTCTAATCTTTTGTTGAATTTGGATAAGTTTTCTAAGTTTACTATTTCACTATTACACTTGTCCATTTGGGATTTTTTACGTAGTTGTAATTCATTTATCTTTTTCTTTATCACTTTCTGTTTCTTTATAATCACTTTTTGCACTTTTATTTCAGTTGATTTTATTATATATTCGTATTCTAGTTGATGGAATGATTTTGATATTTGTAATTGTAGGTTGTATACATCTATTGTGATTTTATTGATTTTAGTGTATAACTGTTTTATTGCATTTGTCAATCATGTGTTCTGCTTTCTGTTTTGCAATTTGTGCTGGGCTTGATATGTTTACTATTTTCACATTTATATAATTTGGGATTATTTTATGTCTTTTGCACGTTTTATTAAAATATAGGTTCACTTTGTTTTTGCGCAGTTTTAATAATTTGTAATAATTAATAATAATTTGAATATAAATTTATGTTTCAGCTGCTTTTCATGGATGTTCGGGCGTAGATCAAATCCGCTCGCATAATGTATGTATGCAATTTATTTCAGGTTTATTTATTTTTTAGGTTTGATATTTGAACACGTACAAACTAACAAAATAATGTTCTTTTCTATTTACGTAGCCTACTCTTGGTAAAAAATTAAAACGCAAAGTATGCTAGGACTATTACTAAAATTACACTACCATGCAAACTTTTGCCCCTGGACAATGAATAGTTGTTTCCGAAGTAGTTTTTCAAGCTGAATTCGAATATGAGCTCAGAATTGTTCTATCACGTCAGGTTTATGAGATATTCTAACCTAAAAGTGGAAAAAACACTGTTTTTTGACATATTTGAGGTTATCTAGCACCGCGATTTTTTTTTCTTCAAAAGTCCATGTGTGGGATCTTATAGTACAAGTCTTTTTCTTTCAAATGCCTTTGAGTTTGCTCAAGTATGTTTTTTTTTCGCTGAGATATCGCATTTTCAAAATTGCATGTTCGTGAATTTTTCGGTATACGAAAATTTTATACCGTAGATATAAAAGGTAGTGTATTATACAGTATACCGACAAATTCACGACCATGCAATTTTGAAAATGCGATATCTCAGCGAAAAAAAAACATACTTGAGCAAACTCAAAGGCATTTGAAAGAAAAAGACTTGTACTATAAGATCCCATACATGGACTTTTGAAGAAAAAAAAACATCGCGGTGCTAGATAACCTCAAATATGTCAAAAAACACTATTTTTTGCACTTTTAGGTTAGAATATCTCATAAACCTGAAATAATAGAGCAATTCTGAGCCCATATTCGGATTCAGCGTGAAAAATTACTTCGGAAACAACTATTCATTGTCCAGGGGCACCAAATTTTTAAAATTTTGCAGGGTAGTTTTATTATCACTTTGCAAAAATACTGCCATTGGAATTTTAAAATCAAATAATTTTACATAGACGGTAACTTCTATAAAGGATTAAATATTATTGAGGATGGCGAAGATATTGAGCAGCCTTAATTTCACAAAAATCGGCCAACCGGTTATACAAAAAATGCCGAATAATTTAATTAAAAAAAAAAAATGGAATTCCGCATTTGTGAACTTATAAATCCAGATTTTCGAATTTGTAAAATCGCCCGGAATTCCGGATTTACCAATTTCGGTAATACAATCACTAGGTAATATGTATAAAAAAAATACACTCATTTCCACGCTATCCAAATGGGGACGAGTGCGCCCCGATATCTACAACTCACTCTACCATACAGCAACATTTAACAAAACACAAGTTATTTTTACTCGGAATAATCAATATTTCGAACTGAGGCTAAAAAAAGACTAAAAACGTCCTCGTGCCTTGCCAAACATAACTTTCTATACATAAATTCAGCTAAATAATAACTGAAGTCAACTTGCCTATTATACTTAGGAAAAGCGGCTTTCACATGCCTCCACGTCAGATGAGTGTAACCCTCTTCGCCCAAATAGTCATAAAGTTCTGGATATGGCCAATTAGGAGGGAACGTGGCCATTTCCTTAAATTCCTTATCTTTAAATTTAGAATGTACGACAGAAATTTGATTCTAAAATGTTAAGTAGATCGGAAGTTTTCGGATATGGCCAATTAGGAAGGAACTTGGCAATTTGTCGGGTCATTTTCTGGAAAAACGGAAAAAAATTCTGTAAAGTATTATATTAAAAGGGGGAGTTTACTGGTCTTTTCTAAATACATATTTAGAAAATATTTGGGAAAAGGGGGAATTTAGAACTCTGTATGGTTATTTTATTTTTTGAGAAAAGAAATAACCAAGTTACCTTCCGATTTTGTATATTCCAGAACTTTACCTAAAAATCATTTCAGTTACTGTCAAATTTCAAAATTATTAGTTAACAAATACCCATGATAACCATGACTATTATCATCATCATCATGATAACCACCATCATTATCACTATCCCCATGATAAAGGGATGTGAAGTTTATCCTAAATTTCTCCTAAAATTACAAAAGCAACAATTTGTTTGCTAGTATGTGTGAAAAGTAAACATTTAGGTGCTTTTCTGAAAACTACGATATAATGAAATTTAAAATTTTAATTGAAATTATGTAATATAATTTATACATTATTTTAGTTAAACTAAATAAATTTTGATTAAAATTTATATTTTAATATATTTTTAATTTAAGATAAACTAAAACAGAACTAACATATGTACCGATTTCAAAATTTTCGAATGACTTGATGATTTATGAGTATTGCTCACGGGATTCCTTCATTAGGTGATAAGATGTAGGCCTAATTTAACTGTTGACCAACTTTAAGAATTTTCTCTTGGATTTCAGACACGCAAATAGAGATCAATATACATGTAACGGACTACCTCCATATTTATAGTTGATGAACTTTGGCGTAATACTAAAATCATTTGTAGGAATTGCTCATCGGATTCCTATAATGGGTGATAAGATGTAGGCCTAGCTTGAGTATTGACCAACTTTTAGAATTTTCTCTTCGATTTCAGATACGCGAATAGTGGGCAGTAAATTCCCCCTTTTCTAAAATATTTTTAAATAACATCTCTCAATTTTGTTAAAGAATATGCATCGGCTCTTTTCCAGAATGTACCACTAAATAGAGCAATAAATTTCCCCTTTTCCAAAATATTTTTAAAAAATGTCTCTCAATTTTTTTTTTCCAGAATATGTCTTGGCCCTTTTCCAGAATATATTACTAGAAAAGCAGTAAATTCCTACTTTTCCAAAATATTTTTAAAGAATTTCTCTCATGTTTTTACTAACTCAATAATACTATCCGCCATTTTTTTTATTTAGGAGAAATTTAGGATGAACTTCACATGCATCATGATAATCACTACTACAACAATCATCATATGGTGATGATGATCTCAATACCCACCTTCATCACCATGACCATGATCACATCAATACAATTTCCATGAAAATCATCATCATCATCACCATCAAGACCATCACATCTCAATCCCGATCTTCATCCACATGACCATAACCATCACTAATCACCATTATTTCCATCTTAATAGGTCATATTTTAGAACACCAGCTTAAAATCATTTGAGAATTCAACTTTCACTACACACGGCAAATTTCATCATAATCGATTAAAAAATAACCAAGTTACAGGTTAAGTTTCCATATTCATAAACTTCATCCAAAAATCGTTTAACAATCCCATTTCCATTATACCTGTAGAGTTTCATCATAATCGTATTCAAGCAGTTTAGCTTTGACTTTCATGTCAGATAGTCGAATTTATTGTTTATTTTCTCTTCAAATATTTATTTGTCATTTTTATTTTTTATTATTATGTTAGTTTAATAATTGAAGTTAAGTTATAATTGTTTAATTGGCAAAAATGACCCAACTACACCCATAATTCCATCGGTTATCCAAGATTTCCATCTAAGGCGAATAATCGGGAGATTCATTGCAGTGTATGTTGTAGGAAACACTACGTCGTATCAACATTTTTGCTCAAAATGCGAACATGCACGAACCGTGGGTCCCTGTTGTACCGTTTGAAATGATTCAAAAGTGGTGAAATGAAGCGTTGTAGCGTGTAAATAATGCCATACATCCATTTATTAAATGAAAGATTTGATTTTTATGTTAGTTCTCACCTTGTCTTGCATAATCTGCTACGAATGAGTTTTAGCTCAAAGTGGATTATGTAATTGGGATTGGTTTACCATTATAATTTTTGTAAAGAAGTGAATAAATAAATTACGATCATAATCGAATTTCATCATAATCGTTTAAGAAATAGCCAAGTTAAAAGCTAATCGACCATCTTCAAAAATTCTTTTAAGAATCCCATTTCCAACCCATTACCTGTCGAATTTCATCGTAATCTGTTAAAAAATAGCCAAAAAAACAAGCTAATTTTGCATATTCTTAAACTTCATCAAAAAATCGTTTAACAATCACATTTCCGTCGAATTTCATCTTAATCGTATTCAAAATTACCAAATTTCATTCATTTCATCTGATAATCGGTTTAAAATTCCATTCCTATCGTACCTGTCAATTTCATCATAATCGTTTAAAAAATAACCAAATTACAGGATAATTGGTCATATTTCAAAAATATATCCAAAAATCATTTAAAAATCCCATTTATATAGTACCGCTCAAATTTCATCATAATCGGATATGGCCAGGTTACAGGCTAATTGGTTATATTCCAAAAATGTATCTAAAAATCATTTTAGATAGGAGATACGAAAAATAATGCATTACATATACATACTTATAAAAATAATGCATTACCTGCAGTTTACAAAAAAAACACAATCATCTTTTTGGAAAAGTGGCATTTTTATTTAGTTCATATTATTGCTACATTTTAGCTTATTAGATATTTTAGTTTTAAAAATTAGCACTTTATTAAATATGGAGCTATCTTCTAGTTGAAAATATTTCTACCATTGTAAAAATTGGCGCTGTGTGATATGGTATGCTCTACTAAAGCTAAGCCAAAAAAACTGTTAGACATAGGACAACAAATTTAAAATTTCTGTGTTGGCAAACTTCAAAACGAATGTCAATTGTCATAATTAACGCAACCAAAAACATCAGCCGCGCACAACTCTCGCCAAAATAAAAGTGAGAACCATAATAAAAAAATTGAACTAACACGACTTTTCAAGTCACGGCGACTTGTCGGTGAGGTGAGAACCATAATAGGATTATTAATTCCTCTCTAACTAATCAGACACTCACTATCTTTATTTTTATGACTAACGACTCACTACAGTAACTATTAGGATTGGGTATTTACCCAATAATTTAATTCGGTAGCCGAATATTTCTGTTCAATTTTTTATTCCTAGCTATTTGGGTTAATTTTATTTTCATTTTCTACTCCAAGCCTAATATAATCCCTAAATACCATTATATAATAACCGCAGTGCAATATTCATTTGCAACAACATGGAGAAATTTCTTACATAGTTCAGTTTTTCACCCAAAAATCATCGAAATCCCCAAGATTTTGCAGAGTGATAATGGTTTTACCAGAAAATGGCAAAAAGTTGTCGACCTTAGTTTAATACATAAAGTTGTAAAATAAAATATAACCCAGAGCTGTCAAATTTTCATATTGAAATCTGAAATAGGAATTATCACAAACACCTTTCAAAACCAAAAATAAATTTAACAAAAAAACAATTTAAAATTTGTTTTATTTCTTATAAATGAAATGTATCTATATCATTATATCTGTACTTAGGTTTATCACTAATTAAATTTTCGCGTTTTTAATCATATCACACCAATATGCGTGGTTAACAAAAATTAAGATAATCTTAACACATTTTATGATTACTAACATAATTTTAAACAATTATCAAGCATTTCCTTAAGATTATCAAGAGAAAATCCTGAATTCATCCGTTCACAGGGCACTCCTTCTTGATTCGTAATAAATAATGTAAAGCTGTTCAATATCACACCACGTGTCACTCCAGGTTGTTCTTTTTTTAAAAACTTGTACAATTCACTTGTATCGCAACCATTGACGTCAATCGGTTCAAATAAATCACCAATTCCTGGAGATATTTTATTCACGAATGCAATTAATTCCTCAATGTTTTCCATTTCACCAAACTGAAAGCATGGAAACAGCAGTAATTTAACATTTTTACTCATGTTTGCAGCGCATGCAAGGTATAAAGTTTTTAAATATTTGGCAGCATTTTCCGTTTTTTCCGAAATATTAACGATTAGACAAATGCTACCGCGATACTGTTCCAGGGAAATTTGTTTACCATTAATATCGTTCACTGTAAACTCGAATATGGTACCTTTGTTTTGTGACATACTATTTATTTACTAGATGTCTGGATGAATTGTATCGTTTATTGACTAATTTTACACTAACTAAATTTAGAAATAATTCACATTTGCTTTTTATAGACCTTATCAAATACCGGATTTCTAATTAATTAATTAGATTCAAATTAAATGCAAAAACTAGTGTGCGTACTTGTTTATCGATTTATGTATGCAAATATTAAGTTTATTAAAATTTTGCCAACCTATTTGTTTGCGTGATAATACAAATGACCTTTTGCACTTTTATTGTAAATTAATTTTAGGTAAATCGTATTTTTTTTTAATAAACACTTGATTACTTAAATTAAACGTAATTATTGGTTTGGTTAACATTCAAGTATATGTAAACATAATTTTTATCTTTTACGTAATATAGCCTACTGATTCGCACCAAAATTAGAAATAGAGACATGAAGCAGAATTCTACATGGCAAGCAGAATACATGTATTTCAATCATTTAAACTTGTGTATTCTAATTTTGCTGCTTACAGAATTCTGCTCATGTGTTTCCAGCATAAGTTGGCAAATGAAGAGTGTGAATGTTGGAATACCAAATATGTAATTGATTTAAAATTTTGGTTGGTATAATTTTTATTTTTTAAATAAATTCAAATAACATTTTAATTTCTACGAAGTTAAAAATTGTCTGATTTAATTATTATTTTTGAGATAAACTCTCAAAAACGCACACAAATGAGATTTCTGCTTGGGATTTTGAGTTTGGGCTAGTGAATATAATTCGCTAACTCTATACCCTCTGGCTAAATACTTAATGTATTTGGCGAGAGTTGAATTTTTGTAGTTCGGTCGTAGCTACCTGAGTAGACCTTACTTTTCTGTACGAAACCGAATTACCAACACAAAATCTCAAAGAGATTTCTCATTTTTGAGAGTTGATACACTTTGTATTGACTCTGCGGGAAAGAAAAGGGGGAGGGGATTAATATTTTCTACTTTTGCTGGGTAGATATATTAGGAGTGTGACTCCATTATTTTTCTGATTTGCCAAATCGAAAATAATGAGTATGTCATTAGTTCATTACAAATAGTATGTTGTCTATAAAAAGCCGAAAACATTTTATATTTTAATTTTTATATATTCAGTTCATACAAATTAAATAAAAAAATAATAATAATAACAATTCAATATGTTTTATTTAAATAAGAAATTCATAAAAATATCAATAAGCTTCAAAATTTAGTAAATATTTGGAAATAATTTAATTGTCAGAGGACTCTTCTTCGTATAGGACCATGCTTTACTTTAATATAGTCCTAAGATTTAGATTTTTTTTTTTTTTAGTTTTTTTTCGATTTTTTCCGCTGAAGTACCGATGCTCATAAATTTGAAAAATGTTCCACTTCTGGGAACAATACGCATTCTGCATTCCGCTGTTTGAGGACTTCAATTGCCTCAACCATTTGCTCCTCTAAATTATTATTTTTTTGCCCTTTCGCTTTGCCATCTTGTGATGGCCCCGGTCTGCTTAAATTAAAATGATAAATAAAATTAATTTTAATTTTCTATTTTCACATTTATTTTATTTTTGTTAAATTGAAAAGACTTTCTTATTTTCTTAATTGTGACAATTTTTTTTTTTTTTTTTTTTTTTTTAAACACAAAAAAAAAAAAAAACTAGTCACAATTAAGAAAGTCTTTTCAATTTAACAAAAATAAAATAAATGTGAAAATAGAAAATTAAAATTAATTTTATTTATCATTTTAATTATCGTGACAAAAGCAACAGCGCAATAACAGAAGAAATATGGAAATCCACCATCTTCTCAGCAAAAAACTGCTTAAATTAGCTTTTGGCCACGGATTTTTTCTTTTTCCTGTTCATGGGATATTAAGTTCTCGAAGATGTCATCCTCGCTATCTAATAACGAATTCTCATTTAGTGGAGAATCTTTGAAAGCAAGAAAAAAAAAATATAAATATATCTGGATGAGAAATGCGGTAATCATGATGAGGAAAAATGATGGTGAAACAATCAAATATATTAAATCAATTAATGACCTTGTTTTTTTATAATTGTTTTTTATTAAATTTGTCTAGCTAATTTTTATGTCAAATAATTGTATTGTAAATAATCAAGGTCGTAATGTTAATGATAATATTGTTTCCCCTTTTATCTAGTATAAACGATTTTACTGCTGATGCACCAACAACATATGATAATTTTTCGAGTGACACAGAAATTTTAGTAATACATCAGAACATTCGCAGTATGCGTAAAAATTTGAATTCCTTACTCTGTCATCTTGCTACATTAAATAAAATGCCAACATTAATTTTTTTGAGTGAAATTTGGTTGAGCAATTCTGAATTGGGTAATTATAATATTAATAATTATAAGCTTTTTGCCAATTGCAATTGTAATCAAAAGTCTGCTGGAGTAGCCGTTTATGTTCAAAACTCTATATCGTTTAATGTTGTTAATTTGAATTTTCTAAGTGCAGACGGTATTAAGGTTGACTTAAATATTCAGGGCGAAAATATTACATTTATCTGTTTCTATAGATTACATGGTGTTGTCGTTGACCTCTTTATTGAGGAACTTCAAACATTTGTGTATCAATTGACTGAAAAGAATATTTTTATTTTGGGTGATGTTAACATAAATTTATTGGTTGAATCTCGTGTGAATAATGATTACATTCTATTAATGGCATCAAATGGTTTTAAGTCTCTTGTTAATTATATAACTAGACCTACCTCTTCTACTTGCTTGGATCATGTTTTTGTTAGAAATAAAATAAATTTTAATTTTTCAGCTAGTGTTTTTGTTAAACATTTCGCAGTCACTGATCACTCAACTATTTGCTTAAGTTTAAAAAAATTAACCGCTTCAAATAATAGTCAAAATAATCAGTCGAAATCGTTCACAAAAGTAAATTATGATAAACTAAATAATCGATTAAGATATGAATCATGGGACAAAGTTTACACATCAGCAAATGTAAATAATGCTTTTGATATACATATTTCTTTCAATTTTAAATAATCATGTTAAGTCTTGTAAAATATCTTGTAATTTAAAATCACAACCCGTTAAACTTCAAAATTGGATTCATAGTGGTCTTTGCAAAGCGATAGCATATAAAAATAAACTTTATAAAAAGCATAGGCGTCATCCGGGCAATGTAAAACTGGAAAGGCTCTTTCTAAAACAAAAAAGTTTTGTTGTTGCCAGCATTAAGCAATCTAAGAAGCAGTATTTTGAAAAACTGTTTGAAAAAAATAAAAGTAACCCTAAAGCTCAATGGCGTACGATTAATAGTTTAATTAAGGAAGTTCCGAATACAATAAAAACTTACGAAATTTTGGACTCTAACGGGAGAACTCATACTAACGACTCAAAAATAGCAAACATTTTTAATCAGTTTTTTTCTACTATTTCAGCTAAATTGAAGCAAGATAATATTGAAATTAACTCTATAAGTGAGTCTGAGAAAGAATTACTGATGTTTTCAAATCATTTTGAAACAAAAAATTTCTTTTTTACGCCGGTTGTATCTTCTGAATTGTTTAAAATTATTAGCAGTTTAAAAAATTCTGAATCATGCGGTGGGGATGGTTTTAGTAATGGAATAATTAAAAAAATTTGCTTTAATATAATAGATCCACTCACATTTATTTTTAATTTTAGTATTGGTACCACCACCTTTCCAATTAAACTTAAAAATGCTGTTATTATTCCATTGTTCAAAAGCGGGGAAACTTCAAACATGTCAAATTTTCGTCCTATTTCGTTGTTATCAGTTTTTTCAAAGATTTTTGAAAAATTAGTTAAAAATAGAATGATCATATTCTTGCAAGAGACACAATTTTTTAATAATGATCAATTTGGTTTCAGAGCATCCTTAAATACAGAGGACGCGATTCTCAAATTGTTGTCCAATATTTACAATGGCTTAAATAATAATAAAAAATGTGGTGCTCTGTTCATAGACATTACCAAGGCTTTTGATACTGTTGACCACAAAATTTTGGTTAATAAGTTATATTATGCTGGATTTAGAGGTAAGGAATTAGAATGGTTTAAGTCGTACTTGGATTCCAGAATGCAACGGGTTAAAATTAATGATATTTATAGTAATTATTTGTAAGTTTTAAATGGTGTACCGCAAGGTTCGGTGCTAGGACCTATTTTATTTATCATTTATATTAACTCTTTGCTTAGTTTGGAATTCAAAGGGCAGCCAGTAGCATTCGCAGACGATACTGCTCTTTCATATACTTCTATTTCTTTCGAAGACTACATGGTAAATGATTTGTATACTCTGAGGAAATGGTTCAATTTGCATTCTATGATTCTGAGTCCTAAATCGAAATTTGTTCTGTTTAATATGAGTGACACTAAGTTAGATTCTAATTATGATCTTGTGATGTGTCATTCTGTAAATTGTGATAATCATTTATGTACTGATAAGTGCAATAAAATTGACAGAGTTGTAAGCTTTAAATATCTAGGTGTTACTCTAGATGATCGTTTGAAATTTGTAGACCGCATTAAAAGCTTAAAACAACACATGTATGCGAGTGTTAGAAAATTTCACATATTAAGGTCACTTTGCCCGAAATATATTATGAAGTCCTTATATTATTCTTTGATTCAGTCAAAAATCAATTATGGTATTGCTTGTTGGGGAGGAACGTACTTAAATAATTAAAAACCGTTAATAGTTGCCCAAAAATATATTCTCCGAACCATTTTCTTCAAGAACAGACGCTTCCCGTCTTTTACTTTGTTTAAGTATTCTAAAATATTACCGTTACGCCATTTATATGTATATAGAGTTTTGAAAATATTTTATGCTAGAAGTGGGTATGATAAAGTAAAAACTAACATAAAGTATAATTTAAGAACTACAAATAGGTGCATAGTTCCATTTACAAAGAAAGAATATTTTCGTCGATTTTATGATTGCTCCGCACCATACTTGTATAATAACTTACCCCAGTTTGTGAAGTCAGATAACCGAATAAATATTTTCTTACGGAATCTTAAGTTATGGCTGTTTGATATGCTTGATGACATTGAAAGGTATTTTTAAAGTAATTGTAATGAACTCGTCGTGCATTTATTCTCATGTTTATTTATACTAATTTTTCTTTTTCTTTTATCATTTTTTCTCATCCAAAGTTTTTAAAGTTCTTATTTTTTTAGTTTTTGTCTCTCTAGGTATGTTTTCTTATAATCTTTTCTAGTCATACATATATGTACACATATTTTAATAATATAATTAAATAAATAATTGATTGGTTGCACCTCACGCAAATAAATTTGATTATAAAATATTTTATCTTGATGGGGCATTTAACACAACATTTCTATATGTTTCAAATGTTCCTAATTATTTATCTGTTGTCTTGATTATTTACTTTTAAGTTAATAGAATGTTTATTTAGGTAATTTATATTGTTATTGTATTAATTTGTAAGGCAAGGTCATTAAATAAATAATAAAAAATTGTATTTAATTCAGATAAATAAAAATAAATAAATAAATAAATAAAAAGCTCTCATATTTGAGCTAAATCCTCCATCATATTTATTTTCACTATCGATTTTATCGGTATCGACGTCCAAATACTCTTCCAGCATTTTTGGACTGGCCTCTATGTCACCAAAAGTTCTAAAAGATAAATAAAGTTTTATTTATTGTTTTGTTAATTAACAGATGTAAGTAAACCTAACCTCCGCATCTGGTTATATGGCCGCAAAAAACCTATCTCATCCAAAAATTTGAAAAGTTTTTGTTTTCCGGTACTTTTTTACTTTACTCAGGGCCTTGGAAAAATTGTTCCGCAATTGAACCCATTTGGTTAACCATTCATTACGAGAAAGCCCCATGATTTTGGCAATTTTATGTTTGTATAACTTACAAGTCTTGTCGTATATAAAAATAAACGATCGAACTGTCTCGATTAGTTTACCTTCCATTATTTTTTATTTTAATTTTTTTTTTTGAAAACCGTGAAAGAATAAACAAAATTAATTTTGTCAACTCGACAGAAAAAACAAATGAATTTAAATTCGTCATTTCAAAAATTTGAAAATTTTTGAATTATAGTTTACTTCATTCTGTTTTTTCATAGCAACTAATGCACGAATACAATACTCGTTTACAGTCTGAGTACATGTTTTACATCATAGGTGGCTAAGTATAACAAAAATGAATTATAACTAATAATAATAATTTTAGTACATTGTAACACCTTTTTCTTACGAATTTTTATAGATACGTCCTTGAATTTGAATTTTATGCGAAGTTTAGAAGACAACACGACTAAAATAGAGATAACTCTCTTCGGCCATACAATTTTACGGGAGTGGGACTGCCCTCTCGAAGTAAGAGGGAGAGCAATGAGCCCAGATAGTATGTATCGCGTAAAGGCCAGCAGTATTATCAGGTTCATTAAGAGTCTGAATATTGACTGGACGGATAACTAAGCAAGGTCCAAGCACAAAAGATATTTTAGGTCACAGTGTGAGGTGGCTGAACGCCCTCGTGGTCCTTCAATAATAATAATAATATGGCTTTTACCGGCCGTTGTTCACTATTTTTCGTCATACCCAAAAACTGATTAATGTTAATTAAACAAAATCAAAAATAAAAATTCAAAAAACTAATCAGGCAGTCCTAATTTCTTACCATATAGTAACGATTTCTTTATAAACAACTAATTAAAAGTTTTGAAATGTTGTGTGAAAGTGTTGCAGTTTGTGAAATTCCCGAAGATGCTCGTGATGAAGGGACTGCTGCAAGTTTAGGTTTATCGCCTCTGAAGACACGTGCCAGGTACAAAAAGGAATATCAGGATTTTCAAACATTGCGTAAAAGGAGAGGAGTTGAGGGGATTAATGACGATATTTTGCTCTGCTACGCGTCACAATTGAGCGAAAATTTTACGCCAAACAGCTTATGGACAGAAATTTCCATGTTAAAGACCTGCTTAAAATTACATGAGAATATTGTCATTTCTGGATTAGCATCATCTGACATTTTCAGTTACTACAGACATGGAAACCTTTTTTTGTTCCTGAAACGAAAATCTAAGTTTTATAAACCAAAAATGGTAAAAATCCTACCAAATTAGCAAATCACAAGATTTCTTCTGGAGGCACCACCAGATGAGTAATTTTTGCTAGAGAAGGTTATTTTAGTGTTTGGAATTTTTGACGCTTGTCGTCGCCAAGAACTTCTTATGATGCAAACAAACCATATTGAAGATACTGGGAGATTGATAATCGTAAAGCTGGAAGACACAAAAAATAAGACCTGCCGGAAATATACTATAACGGAAGATGACTCTCCTCGGCCTCTTGGTGTACAAAGTCAACGTCTGTTTGTGGATTACAGAACAGGTAAATGCACAAGACAGCTGGTAGGAGTTCATAAAATTAGAGGCTTCTCTAAGAAGATCGCAGAGTTTTTAAAATTGGAGGATTGTCAAGATTACACGAATCATTGCTTTCGCCGATCAGCAGCGATTAAGTTGGTTGAAAATGGAGGCGATCTGTTTCTGGAACAATTTACCAGAGCAGTATGTCGAAGAGTCAATTAGGAATAAAGTTAAAATATCGAAATAACTTTTTGTTCCGGCAAATAATCTACAGCTTTCAAAAAACAAAAGAATATCTTTTTCTAATGCTTTGAATACCCATTGAATTGATCCAATAAATGTTTATATTAAGCTTTAGCTTCAGAACTTTCTTCCAAAGATGATGCAAAAAAAAAGTTTCGATTTCTGGAAACAAGTGTGTGTTTAATTTTTATAGTTGTTTCCAGACAAAACAGTGTTCTATTAATTTGTAATTTGCTGAAAATGTTGGAATACATTTGATTAAAAATAATTATATTATTAACGAAATGAACGGGTAGAATGAGTTAGTTGATAGCGGAAAGTTCTACCATGGAATTTTCCATGATAAAACTGTTCTAATTGTGTCTATTATGAAATTGCGAGAAGTTTTGGTTTGAGTATCTAAGGAGTGAACCAATTCGAATTAGAACATTAAGTTTTTGGTAAGCGATAAGTGCAGATTAAAAAGGAGTGATTTAAAAAGTGGTTTAGTGTGAAATAAAAGTTATAAGTGAACAGTAGAATTGTGGAAAAATGCTAATAAGTGGTATTGTGAATTATCGATAATAAATTGTGTTGGAATAATTTTTATAATCAGCAAATAAAATCGTTTGTGATAAATTGAAGTATTGTGTTTTATTCACAATCCAATGATACGAACCTTGATTGAGAAGGCAAAAACGTAATAATGGTGGTGACAGCGGTAGGATTGTGAATAATAAAACAAAGTTAATGATTTTCTCCGAATTTAGAATTCGAGAGTTAAAGAAGGAACTAGAGAAACGGTGTTTGCTCACTGATGGTGTTAAAGCAGCTTTACAAGTGCGACTGCGTGAGGCCATGGAGAGAGAATTATTAAACGCTGACCATCATGATTTTGGCGTGGGAAGTAACGGATGCGGCAACCGTAGGGAAGATAGGAGATAAACAACCATCGGTCGAAACATCACAAGTACCATCTGAAAGTTTCGATTTGTCGCATTTAATTGCGATGGTGCAACAAAGAGAGCAGTCAAACCTCGAAACAAGGAGAGGAAATTAAAGACCAAATGGTCAAAAGAGAATGAACGAGAAGTTTGCCGAATTATCTACAAACTTACACGGCGAAATAGAGGAACTATAAACGAAATTTAAGACGGAGATTCAACAGGTTGAACTAAAATTAGAAACAAAAGTTCAACAGGTTGAAGAGAAATTTTAACGTCTCGAGAAAGAATTAACTTATGTCAGGGTAAGTGGATCAACGACAAAAGTGGTACAGACCATTCACTCAATCAAATTAAAGCCACCAACATTCGAGGGAACAACATCTTTCGTCATTTTCAAATTTCAATTGGCTGCGAATCAAAATCATTGGACTGAAAAACATTTTGTTGCAGCTCAAATAGTGACCCTTAAAGTTTAAGCAGCGGAGGCCTTACAAACCATTCCGGAAAAAGATAGAAACAGCTATCTTGAAATTATGAAGGCGCTAGATTGAAAGTACGGCAGTGACCATAAGCGTGAAATCTACCGCATGGAACTGAAAAGCCGCTACCAAAAGGGAGGAGAATCGCTTAAAGAATTTTCATCAGCAATCGAGCGACTAGTGCATCTAGCGCATAAAACTACGTCGGCCGATTACATGGAAAGGCTTAAAACTGACGCGTTCATTATGGTATTCTAGATTCAGAGACACGCAAGGCGGTGATGTCTCCTAAAGCCACCTTCGCGAAGACCATCGCTTGTGCATTGGCGAACGAGACTGCACAAGCCATCACCCGTCAATGAAAATACGCCTAGTGGAAATCGACACCAACATAAACACCGATCGGTCGGCACCAAAATACCGAGACGGAAACGGCATAATCAGATGTTGGGCATGTGATGAAGTTGGTCGCATCGCACGGGATTACTGGGAAATAAAAAGGAAACGTGGAAGATCACCATCTCCTATGCAACGACGACCAAGCGGAGAGCAGGCAGTGGACAAGCAAGAAGGCCAAATGACGACAAAATCGTTAAACCACAAAGAGTCAGCTTAAAGGAGCAGAAGCTGACTCCCACCATAACCTCTATCCACATTTCAAAAGTATCAAGAGGCGGTGACAGCTTAACAATCAAAGGCGGCATTGATTTATTGAAGTTACAAACGGTAACTGGAGGCAGTTCAATAATAAAAGGCAAAAAGATCGTGAAAATAAAGATCGGGAGAACCCTTTTCCAACAAGAATCATTTTGGGGATGGACTTCATGTGGGCAAATGGCTTCGTGGTGGATGTTGGAAGAGGAGTATTACCTTACAACAGAAAAGTCCGATTGGAAAAGCCGACATGAAAGGGCACAAAGAAGCGGTTGCACAACTCTTGCAGAAATGGACCGAAAATCTTACCGTGTCACAGAAAAATTCTACACATCAGCTTCTCAAACGGTACATGTCCATATTCAGCAGTACATCGGATAATAACGGAAGGACCTCATTGGTAAAGCACCGAATTGATATAAAGGAACAGAGATGCCGATTCGTCAACCACCCCGGAGATTACCATTAGCAAAACAAGAAGACAATCGAATAGTAACAGATATGCAGGCAGCAAGAGTAATCGAGCAATCTGACACCCCATGGATCTCACCGGTAATATTGGTCGAGAAGAAAGACGGTAGTATGAGATTCTGAGTTGATTACCGAAAACTTAATGCTGTGACGAAGAAAGATACCAGCTACCCACTGCCAAGTATCGATGATACACTAGACACATTATCAGGTGCTCCAATATTTGCAACATTAGATCTGCAAAGCGGTTATTGGTAGGTGAAAGTCCATGAGGAAGATCGCGAGAAAACAGATTATGTAATGCCCCGCAACTTTTGAACAATAAATGGAACGTATGCTAAAGGGATTACATTGGAGGACGTGCCTAATATTTCTGAACGACACCATCATTACGGGTAATGATATCGACGAACATGTAAGTAACTTTACAGAAGTTTTCGATCGGATTTCGAGCTGCCGGATTAAAGTTAAGCCCAAAGAAGTGTAAGAAGTGCCGCCCCGGTGGCACAGTTGTTAGCATGCTTGCTTTAAGCTCCGGAGGTCCCGGGTTCGATTCCCGGCGGGTGATGAAAAAATCACGGCTGGTTAATGTAGGATCAATGAATTGATCACTCATTATCCGTTAGAAAATGATTACGAAACTTCAATATGAAGCGGCCAAATCCCTCTATGGGATGTAGCGCCAGCGAAAAAAAAAATAAGTGTAAGCTGTTCAGAACGGAAGTAAAATATTTGGGTCATCTGGACAACAAATTGAATTCACACCGACGAAGGAAAGATTGCAGCGGTAAAGAACTTTCCAAGACCTAAAAATTTACACGAATTACGAAGCTTTCTTGGATTGTGCATCTATTACAGACGCTTCGGGCCGGGATTCGCCAACATCGCAAAGAGTTTACACAAGTTAACCAGGAAGAACAAGGCATTCGAATGGAAGGATGATCAGGAAAGAGCATTCATGGAACTAAGGAGACGATTATGTGTCACGTCAATCCTCGCATACCCTATACCCAACGCGAAATTTATTTTGTACACCGATGAGTGTAATGACGGTATAGGGAGAGTGTTATCACATGAAACTAATGGCCAAGAACGAGTTATTGCATACTACCCCAAAACATTATCAAAACCGGAGCATAATTATTGCGTGACATGGAAAGAATTGGTGGCTATAGTGGAATGCGTTAAGCATTTCCGTAAGTACCTTTATGGCTAAACATTTCATTTGGAGTACCGATGAAGGTTCATACCGTTCAAGGAAGGAATTTTGAATCAGTGGTATTTCAAGAAATATGCCAGATGCTCGGTATAAATAAAACGAGAACAACGCCTTTGCATCCACAGTCCGACGGTATGGTGGAAAAAAACCAACACAACTAGGATCGACATATAACGATGTTCCTGATAGCATATCGATCAGCAATACATGAAACGACCGGAATGACACCAGCTAAAACCATATTTGGCGATAATCTTCGATTATCTGGAGATTTAAAGTTTGATGCTTTTCTATCAGCAGCTTTATGTGGACAAGATTACGTAGACCGGATGAAAGAAGAACTTAATGAAATTCATCAATTTGTGCGTGGGAAAATACGGATGTCAAGTGACCGGATGAAAGCTCGATATGACATACGAGCAAATAACCAAGGCTTCCAGGAAGGGCAATTGGTATGGCTTCACAACCCACAACGAAAGAAGCGATTATCACCGAAGCTGCAACCAGCATGGGAAAGATCATACACTGTTGTCACAAGGATGAACGATGTGGTCTATCGGATACAAAAGGGACATCTAGGTAAACCGAAGGTGGTGCATTTAGGGAGGCCCACTGGAGGTGATTTTGGTCCTGTTCGGGTCCAACAGGCTTAGGTGGGAGTAGTGTTATGGTGATACCTAGGATGGAGTAGAATAAGTTAGTTGATAGCGGAAAGTCCTACTATGGAATTTTCCACGGAATTTAGTCTTCTAGTATATAGAGGCTAATTTATAATTTATTTTAGTGATTTTAATTTAGTTTTAACTTAACTAATTTATCAGTTTAAAAGAAATAAAGTTGGATTTATTATTTTTGGATTTTGTTGAATCGGAACTAGCCTCAAGGAACATTGGAAAGCAGTATAAAATTGTAGTTAGAAATCGTGTTGTCTTGTGCTAATAATTTACTATACATATTACTAAAACACACTATCGGCTATACCTAGGTGTCTGTAACCGGGCCGATTCTGTCACTACTAGCTATATTATCCCATCCTTCGGTTTTGTTATGTGTCAAAGAGTGCACGGTGGGACTCGGCCAGGGGTGGATATGATGCTGTCACATTTATGTAATGTCAAGGGTGCTAGTAATCTCCTTGTTGTAATGGTGCTTAGGAGTCTTAATTGGAGAAAGCATTCACATGTGTCATAAAGTTGGTGTGACAGTTTAATGACCACATCACTAACACGGGATTACTTGCTTCAAAGGCTTGGCCGTGCATTCAAATATCAATAACATTAGTTACGATGTATTTGTACAGTTGGTTTGAAATGGTACAGTTGAAATCAAAATTTAATAATTTGAATTATATTCAATAATTGTTCTTTATTTAAAAATTTATTTAATTTATTAAAACATTAATTACAATGTAGACTACACGGCCATTATTTCACCGATTTTAGGTTCTTATGATTATCGTACGATGATACATCCAACTTATTTTTCTTATGGCAAATTCTCATCAATGGTCTTGGCATAAAATATGGTGCTGTGTTACTACCATCATTCAAGGTACAATCTTCAATGTAACAAAATGTAAATGTATCCACACCCAAGATATAAATGTTAAATATTTCCGTGGCAATTAAATACGTCCCCGCACAGACAATGTAAACCGGAAATAGATCATTTTTAAAGTAGTCAGAGTCAAACAAGCCAATAAATAATACTACGATGTATACCAACAATCCCATGACTGCTGTTATAAGTAATTTCAAATAGAAAAATAATATTTCAGACATCAATTTACTGATGATAATTAATCGTGCGTTCGATTTAACAAGTCTGACAACTTCCTTTGCTGATTCATAAAAATCATCGCCACATAATGCCATAACAATCATAACATATTTGAAAAAGAAATGAATTATAGAAAATGGTAACACGCCTAGCATAATATCAATAAACTCGATTTCAAAACGAATATATGAATAAATGCATATAAATAGCCAAGCAAAAAAAATTGTGCCCAAATGATATCGAATACACATGTAGATACCATTAAACAATGTGAACGTAGGAATATCACGTTTGTGGAATGTCCAATAATATGTTGCAAATGTGGAGGCCACAATCGCCAACTCAAGCAAATATAAATACTCGAATGCCCAAAAATAACCGACTAAATTTGTTAGCTAAAATAAGAAAATCAATTAATATAACACCCAAGAATTTCCATATCGTTTTTACATACTTTTGAAAAGCTGACCAATCTTTCGTAAAGGTTTTGATTATCCGGTGTTTTTTCTTCACATTTTAGCTTACAGTTAGTTGTGCAATTCCTGACAACACTAGGATTACAAAACCCCCCATGAACATAATTATTGCAGTTACACGTTGCATTCTTCACGCCTGCAGTAAATACGAAATCTGTTTCATCTGTTGATTTGATTGTAAATCCGATATACATTGATAAAAGTATGGCCGCAATTCGAATACAATAAAAAATTAGTGGAAAAACTAGCAACGTCTTAATGTATTGAATTGCACTGTGAATATAATTAAGAATATAAAAACTAATCCCATTGAGATAAAATTACTAAATGTTACTTACGTGGTCGTCTCTTTGATTAGCTCCAATATAACTAATGTACCCGTTCTTTCAATTAAAAATTGTACTAAGACAATAATCGCCACAATCGACGTGGATATTAGTGATAATCCCCAAAAATCATTTTTAAATATCTCTAGTGAGAATCCATTAAATATGCTGCCACGCGAGTAACACATGTAAATAGCTAAAAATATTTGGTGGATTAATATAAAATATTTTCTTATTTTGGTGCGATTATCTGTTCAACTTACATATTACCAATATTGCAGCATTAAAAACATTGGTTATAATAAATATAAATCTGGCAAGAAATTTCATGCTATAAACCAATATTAACGTTAAAATTAGACCAACTACTAGAAATACGATTAAAACTGGCAATCCTTTAAACATATCCGAAAAAGTGTAATATATTTTATTTGCATTCAATGTCGGATTCTCTATACTATTGTTGATCCCAATTCGTTTAGTAAACTCATAAGTAACCCGCCATTTAATGCTTGTTTGTGGCACACTTTTATCGAGCACATCAATAATGAACTCAATTTCAGTATTAAATAAATCAGGAATGCATTTGTGTTGCCACGTCTTATATTCGTCTACTGGTAAAACAATACTTCTGGTTGTTATTTCGGCACATGCATTATCTGTAATATATTTCTCTGCATCAGCCATCTTATCTATATTAAATTGATTCCCGATACAATGGATTGTTTGTTGAAGTTCTTCTGGTGCAGACGCTTCTTTACTATAATTTTTCTGGGCCGTGTAGTAGCGAAACGAAAATGATTTTGTTGGACAATTTTCAACACATATTGTCTTTGTTTCACAAGTTTTAAATGCCACCAACGGATCAATACATTGAAAAAAATTGAAATTTAATTCGTAGGGTTTATCTTCTTTGCCTTTACCCCCACATAATTGGTATGAAGTAGATGATGCTGGTTTACTGGATGATACGGCTTTCGGAACGGCAAATCTCTCCAAATTGCCCATATTGAAAACTAAAAATAAAACAATGTTTTATTTCATTTAAATATGTAAATACATATAAACAACTATATGACGGTTTGTTGCAAAATAAACAACAAAGTGATTAATGCCATAATATGGGCGTTATCATTAAATATTTTATAATAATGGTATAAACTTATTATGTTATTGTTTGAGAGTTATCATTAAATTTTAAAATATTGAGATAACACAAATAATATTGAATACCTAAACTAGCTGAAAATGCCCATATTGCTAAAAATACGAAAAACAGCATGAAACAACAAATGTCGGTAATGACGCGAGCATCGATTGGACCCTCCAACGTTGGATCATAAGAAAAATCTTTGGGCTTTGGTTCGTATATTGTGCCTCTTCGATTCCCCAGCCCCATCATCTTACTTCCCCGGCGGTTTAACGACGAACGATTATTATCATTAATCGGAATTTGGTAGCTCTGCGGTTTAACTTTAAGTTGAACATCATTTGCTTCAATTTCTTCAATATTTAATTTCTTTGTTTCTTGTGGCAAAGGTTGTAATTTTATATTATCATCGTCACTGTCCTCATCAAATTCATCATCCGATTCGTCGAATTCAGACACTTCTGCATTCGGCTCAAAATTAACAGATTTGCGTTGTTCCTTATCCATTTCGATATTTTTAACACACAATTGTTTTACTAATTATCAGGATTATCACCGTTCATTAAACTATTTCAAACCACACTAATTCACAACTGATTGAATACTCAATATTTTTTTGTGTTGTATGTTCAACAATATTACAAGTGAAACCATTTTTATCACTATTTTGTATATGTTTTATGGAAATACATGAGTAACAGCAAAATAACGCGGCAATCACAAATGACAGATTGTTGGAAAAATTGTATTCATTATAGTGGCTTAAACAACTACTTAATTCATTATTTTGAACAAACTTTATTACCGATTTCATATACACAGAACATAAAGTGCATCTCAACCTCAGGTGCGGCCACTTACTAAAAGATAATGGCAAAGTTGCAGCATATCATTTCTTTGTTGGGAGGGAAGTGAATATATTCATAAGAGGGGGTTTGCTAGTCATCATTAGGTTTGGAAAACAAGCGATTTCAATCAATCATTTTCTTGTTACATTTTTAAGACAGCTATTAGTGCTCCTCTTCTGATGATGGGATCAGTTTCGTAATTCGGCCAAAGATACAATCAAAAAACCTAAAATTCCAATAGCATCCTTTTAAATATTAAAAAAATAAAGAATCACAAGTATTAATGTGATTAACTATAATCATTTAGATGTTGAGTTTAATTCTTGGTGACTATGAGTAATCAATTTGGTAAAATTAAATTGAGTTGTTTCGAATCTTTCTAAAGATACCAATATTACAGTAAAAATACGATTTATTTCAAAAACATAATTCCGATCTGAAATTTACCATAGATGCCCATTTTGGGGCCCCGAATGAAAAAAACCAAAGTTTACTCTCCGCCCACTTCTGTAATTCTGTTAAGGGGGAGAGGTTTTAAACATTGAAAAATCGGTTTTTATTAAATAACTTGAAAATTAATAATTTGTACGAAAAACATTTGGAAAAAATTGTGGGATCTTAAAGATCGATGAAAGTTATTTTACGTTACAAAAAAAGTTAATTAAGGCTTAAAAAAACGATTTTGTTTTCATTTTTGTACAATAAAAATTGGCCCGCAAATTGTGAAAATAGTATTTTACTTAGATGGCTTATTAACTAGGTCGTCTACCTTGAAACAGGTTTAATTAAACAAAGAATTACTAAGCTTTTAACAAAATTAGGATCTGAGCTTCCAAAATGGGCTTCTGATTGTAAAGAAGCCGTTTCAACGGACAACGAAGAAGTACAATCAAATACAATTACAATTTTAGGATTAAATTGGAAGATAAAGGGACGTTTTATTTTGAACTTTACCACATATATGTATATTCAGCAGAAATTAACTAAAAGATCAGTAGTCGCAGAGATTCAGTTATATTTATAGCTTTTATATTACTGACATTCGCTAAATTATCTTAGGACAGATAAAGGAAATAAAAGTTACACAGGAGCACAAAAAAAATGTCAAAACCCAGAGGGTAGACCCCCTACCCCTCCATTTTTTGGGTCGCTGAAACCGAATATGACCATAAAAAAAATTATAACTAGCCATTTACCCGTTACCACCCCCATACACCCCCTTCTGGAAGTTGAAATCTCAATTCTAATACAAAGTCGAGTAGGGTGAGTATTCCTTTGTTTTCTGGGCCACTAAGAACGAAGAAGACTACCAAAAATGCGTCACTAGCGTCACTTTACCACCCCCATACACCCTTTTATGGGGGTTGAAGTGCCAATTTTCATACAAAGTCGAGTAGGGTGTCGACGTTTTCTAGGCTGCTGAAACCAAATAAGACTACCGAAAATGAATCCAACCCCTCGTCAACCCTCAGCACCCTTTGCCACCCACAGACACGCCCTTATGAGGGTTGGAAGGAATGGCAATTTTCATACAAAATTAAGTGGGGTGTGATACGGGGTAACTTTTGAGACGAGTCCCCTCGTCTCTCATAGTTCAAAGTACTTTTTCAACCATAAGTCCCCTCGCCTTTCTGAAATCGGACTACTTTTTCAACTATAAATTCCTGTATTCTTGCCTCTCACGAATCAGGGTGTATTTTCAACCGTAAGTTCCCTCACCACTCACGATTGTTCAATGGGTGAATCCTCTTAATTCTCACGAACTGGTAGGTTTTCACACGAACACACCTTGGAAAATTGACAAATTATCTCACGGACCCTGCTTCCCCAATTATTGGGCCCTATGGTATCGGACTCTCTTGCTCTTGAAGGACCTTCTGAGGGGATTCCTTTAACTGGCTCTCTTCTCTTCTGGTGCATCTCTCTTCAGATTCCAACAATAGCCCGCCAACATACTGACGTCCTACTTACCTTGATAGCGGCATTCCATTTCCTGGGTATATTAGTGGAATTTCTCACCTTGGTCCTCGCTATAGTCTCCCAGGTTTTCTGAAAAATAGTCTACATGGGAATGGAGGAAATGGAGCTTCAATTTCATAAGACAGCTAGCAACCTTGTAGTTCTCAAGTAACCCCTCTATAACTTTTTTGTAATTAGGACTTTTCTTATTGCCTAAGCAGTTTTCCACTATAGTTTTAAAGTTAAGCCAAGCTTTTGCCTGCTGGGCGTTCAATGTTTTGACAAATTCAGTGTTGCGAGGGAGTTTCCGAATTTCCGGCCCGTCGAAAACTACTTCCTTAAACTTCTGTTGGAGGTACCTAAAAGCATCCCCTTCTCCTTTAAATGATTTGGCTAATTGTTTAATTAATCCGAGTTTTATATGTAATGGAGGAAGAAGAACTCTTTCAGATGGTACAAATGGTTCAGCGAGAATATTAGCTAAACTAGGAACTAAAGTATTGCTCATAGACCAATTTTTGAATGTATAGTGAGTGATTCGTACGACCACGACTGCTCCACAAACACAAAAAGCACGGATATTTCGTATGCCCCTTTTGTTGCCCCAAGAGAGTGAATATTTTAAGGTTTCCGCAAATTTGCCAATTTTGATCTCTATAATGAACTTTTTCAAGCACAAAGCGTAATGACTCATACTCTTTTGGCATGTTCACGGAATGTAATATGGTTATGGAGGCCAGTTTATTTGTGTGATGCAACAGTATCGTTTTCAAGCTGCGTTCTCCACTTCTGTAGCTGCTTGGTTCCAAACAATCAAAAAGTCCTCGAACATCTTTGCAATAAACAAGAGACTCCTCTTTCATTAAAAAGGGAAGGAATTCTTTCTCCCGACGTCTGTAATAAGTAGCAAAAGTCTTCTTAGCCAAATGACCATCTTTCTTGAGGTTTGACGCGAGAAGCTTTGCACCATCTTTTGGTAAACCCAAATCCCTTTTCATATCGTGCAATCTCTTTTAGTCGCATAGCTTCATTGGGCGATTTTTGAGCCTCTTCTCTAATGTCAGTGTTTGAACCAGTCTCAATTTCTTCCTCACTTTCGTCATCTACACTGCTTGAATCATCTGTTGACTCATTAATATCCATTTGAATTTCTTCCGCAACCGGGTGATCAATAACGATCATTTGATCAGTATTAACCGAATCATAATGATCATCCTGGAAAATGGGAGGTGTAAATGACAAAGCATCTATACTTACACGACATTTTTGGCTGTAAACATACCATTGAATCTAGTCATGCATATGTAGCACTCCCCTTCTGTATTCGGCTCACTCCATATAGCGGGTTTCAGGGAAATGAACGTACAGTCGGTGCATTTTAGCAATATTTAAATTTCCGTATAAATATTTTTTTATTACTATACTTTCGGCAGTAATGCGAGTCAACGCACGGAAATGAGTTAATATGGTCATAAATTGCATTAAACATCGCATGTTTTTTGGAGTCCACAGCTTTATTATATTTTCCCCTTCGATCAACATCTACGACTCCATTTCCGGATATTTTTTTTTTCGTATGTCGTTGTTACTCATTGCCTGTTTATGTCTAATGTATTTAAGAACATTTTTCTACAAACCTATAGTGAAAGAAACTAACATCACTGATTTAAGCAAGTCAATTTAAAAATACCAACCTTTATTCGAACTACATATAGCATTATTCTCGGTCCAATTTAATAAACAATAATTTCGGTTGGCGCCTTATTGATTTTTGGTTGAACATTTCAAACCTATGTTTTATGGTCTCTTCAGTAAACTCTGTAATAAAATTCACTGACGAAAACGCCCGTCAAGACTCCAAAATTGTTTCAAGGTTTTTTCTCTATCAAGGGCGGTTATTTTTTCTGCAAGGAGGGCACAATTGTCGGCCTTTAATTTGTTGACCGCTTTCATTTCTGTATGATAAACCTTTATTGTAAGCTCTTTTGGAAATGGTCGAATTCCATTTTGCACGCTCCCGTTTACGTTTCCGAACATTTTTTTTCGACGATTCCGCCGGTAAATTTGCATTATTTTGAATGTTTTCATTCATGTTAATTGTGTTTTCCATTATTCTACTATTGGCGGAGTTATACATATAACTGGAGGGGATGCCCAACGTTTTTTTTTTTCATTCAGAATACCAAAATAAAAGTCTATGCAATATTTCAGAGCGGAGCCGATTTCATGAAATAAAAATCTTATTATTACTGAACTATGAGAATTCAGCGAATTATATTTACTGAAAATGACCTTTTCAGGGCGGCAAATTTTTTTTTCGATAATTTGGCATAGTAACGCTAAAAAAGTCGACGATTTGCCACTTTGTTATGCCCGATGCTAAAGCTAGGTAGCGGGAATGTAAAATGATTATTGCCGCACATTGCGCGTAACATATATATTTTGCACTTGGAAATTGGTTATGTTTCATTATCGACAATTTTTCAATAAATAAATATTCTTTCATGCAAATAATATAATGCTGTATCAAAGGCCGAGAGCGGGCCTGCTATGAAAAAAATTTGTTTTTTGTCCAGAGTAATTGATGATTGGAAAAGTAAGAAATGCGATACCTATCGCCCGAAAATAAAGCTTCGTACCCATTAGAAAAACTAAGATAGTTTTGAAATAGTAATCAATTTCATATAATATTTGAGTGAACGATCAAAGCTCACTTTGATTATTTTTTTGTAAAATAGGTACGAAGCTTTTTTTTTTTGTCCGACAGAGCACACGGTCCAATCGTCAATAGATGTTACGAATTTATTGTATTTTAGGTTTCTTTACAGGCTACGTTTTAGGAACGCGTCATCGATTTACCACATGGTAAAGTGTAAAAATTAAAATTACATAAGAGCAAAGCAAGCACAAATTATGCATGATTAGTGTAAGTGACTTATGACGCATTAGGACTCATCTGATTGACACTACCTTTCGGCTACCTTTTATCGGATATTTTAAGAATCATAAATCATAATAATTAATTATAAATTTGGGTGTCGTGTAATTTAGAAAAACTAAAGAAAATTTTAAGTATTCTTAGAAATAGTGATTATAAAAAAAAAAAAATTAATTAAACAAAAATAAATAAACATTTTTATGTTACGTTAACCTTTTCTTATGTGAATTAAAGAAAGAAAAAAAATATATTTATAAGATCAGGTGTTTGAAAGGTCGTCCAAACAGAGGAAAACGTGTAGTGTCGTTACCGTACCTTTGAATTATTACGGGAAAAATTGTGATAAGCGGTGTTTTTGGGTTTGGTGGAATGTACTTTGGGTTGGGTATAGACATAAAATTAACAATAACAATTAAATAAATTATAATACATAGTTGTTGAAGCACCGCAAAGGCAGTAATCTATAATCACCTAAAAGAAACAGAATCAAAATTAGAATTATTCATGATTTATTAATTAAAAATTATTATACTTAGCTTTATGTAATATATTTTGTTGTTTGTTCTGACAGCTTATTGGCATTGTCTACTTTGAATTAATTAATTAGCTCAAATTATGTTACATGTAAACACTAAACTTTAAACATTAATTCTAACTAGTCAATAAGAGATGTCACTGTATCATTTTCTATTCAAAGTTAATTAATATTAGGATATTAACACAGATAGCGATAAGTTGTCAGTAGAGAATTATTGGCGGTTTAAAACCAGTTTGTTATACAAGAAAAAGATGTATTTTTTATAATTGTCAAGAAGAGGAATCAGAATAAAAAGTGAATTCATTGAATGAGCACAAAAATATCATAAAAGGCATTTTTATATCGGAAAATAAATTACTATTTCCATTCAAAGAGGTAATTATTTATTTTCTGAAATTACCAATTGGATACGGAGATTCAGCATTATCCATAGAATACAATAGTACTAATAATAAAATAACGATTACTATAAAACAAAACATTACTACATAATTTTAATTTGGTGAAGAGTGGATCGTGGTTAACAGAACCAACAGTTAAATTTGAAAAATAAATAAGTTGGAAAATACCCGTAAACTGCACACAAATATGAACCTAATATTAAAATTAATACAAAATACAACTGTAATATTATAAAGTAAAGATACCAACTAATAAAACAAAATATAAGTGAATAACCTAAAATCAATCCAAACCAAGCCCATAGCCGTGTAATATAATACGTCATCCATTCAGCCAAATAAAAACACCCGAACAAACCAGCGATGGAATTTTAGGTACAATTGTACTGTTTTCGATACAAATTATTTGTAAAAGTACAATAGTACATTACAGTGAAATTCAGTACAATCTGAAAAATTTGAATAATTTCTTTTTTAACATCATTTAAACAATTTTCCTGACGTATTTTTGCCTTAGTAAATTTAAAAAACCGAATAAAATTTAACTCATATCCCATTTTAATTTAATTAACTGAAAATAAAAATTACCTACGACACAAAAATGAAACAAAAACCTTAAAATCTCTCAAATTTCATTAATTAATTAATTTGTGATTTTTGTAGATTTTATGAATTTTTTAATAAAAAAAAATCCGACGTTTTGTCAATTTAAACAATAATTTAAATGCAAATTTTTGATAACGAATGTTTTCCTAACGTAACTAGAGCAGAATTTGAAAAATAATCAGTTTAACCAAAATAATATAAGTTATACAATAGCAAAGTGAGTTATACCCTAATAACAAATCATAGATAGCAGTTTCGGAATTTAGACAGCCACTTGAATGTGCAGCAGGAATTCAGATAATTCGTGATGAGTGAAACTGAAGAGCAAGAGATTTTCGATACAAAGTAGATTTTAAATTTATCAGATGTGGAAATTCCTCTCCTCTGGACATTTTGAAAATTTTTAAGTTAGGTAATAATTTTAATTATCTTTAAAAAAAATTTTGGTTCTTATCACAAAGTTATAGCAGATGTAATCTCGAGCAGACGGCTCATAATGTGATTCGAAATAGGTTGGTGAAAGTTTTAACAAGTATTAAGCCAAATAATTATTTAGGAAAATAATTTTTAGGAATGGAAGAAATCTAACAAATTCGAGAAGCTCAAAAGGCAAAACTAAACTAACGTAACGGTACTTATGATGCCAATAGACTAATAGAGTATACAGGAAAAATGGTGTTACTCTTGTCAGACAGCAATACTCGGAAAGTTTGTGTTTCTTCAATTCAGTCAAAATTAAATATAATGGGAATGTTTGAAAAAAATCAATAAAACATTTGGCTAAATTCATCAAAAATTACCATGGTGCGTATGTATGGTCTACCAAAAGTACACAAAGTTGGTATTCCTTTGCCAATCGTAAGCTATTTCTCCATTGAATAATTTATCTGAATATTTGTCTGATATCGGTTGTGTTTAATTTGATTCATACGTAATTTAGTTTTGGCGACAGATATTTTAGGTAAGTGATTGGCGGCAAACGTATTGATTGAACACGTGGAAACTGAAGTGTTCAATGCATCTTCAGTCAGAAGCACCTTCTTTTATCGGTATGTTGATGCTATTATTGCGGCCATTCCAAAATCAGAAATTGATAATTTTTTGGACCAACAGTTTTACCCCACGATTTAAATTTAAATGTCAAAGTGAAAACCAAGGTGCTTAGCCTTTCCAGGCGTAATAATGATGGAACGTTAATTCGTAATACGTAATGATGAGGGATGATAGTAGATGAAGTTTAATTCTAATGATATCACATATTGCAAAGTGACATTTTGGTTGGAATAGGAAATATAAGAAGTATTCGGTGGTTTGGCGTCTATTGGAAGGGGCTCCGTAAACTTCCAGTAGGCGCAGGTGTACGTACTGCCTCCTCGTGGCAACCACCGGTAACTGTAACCATTAGGCTGAATGTGGCCTTTGGTGACAGGCTAAAGTACGACGCTAAAGGAGAAAACCTTGACAAAAAATCCCTAATCTAAGGTGGAACAGCATATGCCGATGGATGAATGGCTGATAGGTTAATCAGTCTATATATGCGGACTCTGGATACCAGGCACCCTCCAGTTTTATTTAGCCTTCCTGTAGTAAACCTGGGTGACCTACAGGCGACTTTTTTATTCCCAGCAACTCGCAAGAGTTAAATCAAAACGGTAGACGAGGCACGGGAAGGAATACACGGGAGTGGGTCTGCCCTCTCAAAGTCCTTGAGTCCCAATGCTACCGCTTTTCTAACAGAAGTAAATGTTATTACATCTAGGAGGGAGAGCAATGAGCCCAGATAGTATGTATCACACACCGGTCGGCAGTATTATCAGGTTCTTTAAGGGCCTGAATATTGGCTGGACGGATAATTAAAACATCTAGGAGGGAGAGCAATGAGCCCAGATAGTATGTCCCAGCAACTCGCAAGAGTACAATCAAAACGGTAGACGAGGCATGGATAGGAATATACGGTAGTGGGTCTGCCCTCTCGATGTCCTTGAGTCCCAATGCTACCGCTCTTCTAGCAGAAGTAAATGTTATTACATCTAGGAGGGAGAGCAATGAGCCCAGATAGTAGGTATCACACACCGGTCGGCAGTATTATCAGGTTCTTGAAGGGCCTGAATATTGGCTGGACGGATAATTAAAACATCTAGGAGGGAGAGTAATGAGCCCAGATTGTATGTATCACGTACCGTTAGGCAGTATTATCAGGTTTATTAAGAGCTTGAATATTGACTGGACGGTTAATTAAGTAGGGCTTAATGCACAAAAGATCTTTTAGGTCGCAGTGCGGGGTGGCTTGAGCCCCCACATGGCCCTCAAGTAATAATAATAATAATAATAAGAAGTATTCTCAATCATTTAAGGTCCTCGTGACTATTTCTTTTTTTTAAAGGTTCAATTGATGGTAATGCGCTTTCATCAAGTTCATCACACAATCTGGTGTTTCGTGGTAATATTGTCGATCTACATTATTGTTAGTATGCCCAAAACCTGCTCCAAGGGTCTGAGAATCTTGAGCAAGCTTTGTGGATCTAAAATACTGTTTAAATGATGGCATTAGTTCTTTCATTTTATTGGATCTTTGGATGGGTGTGAAGTTTTCCACAAATCCACAGATTCTATATATGTATTAGTTTTACACTGCTAAAATAAATTCCAATTGGAAAAATTACGATTCATATTGAAATATTTAGTACTAAAAATAAATTTCTTTACAAAATCTGTCGAATAAAAGTTATTCTCTGGGAAAATCGGACCAGTCAAGGGTAATATTAGTGGAATTTAGTCAAAATAATAAATGGAATATATTAATTTTTCGGCGGCTAATCCATGTACTATCGGATCCATACAGTAAAAAATTTCAATTGGTACACAAAATTTCCAGACTAATTTATTCCCCTGGATAGGGGGTAGTTTTTGGGCTCGATAGGCGGAGTAGTATGTCAGCTGCTACATGTACTTTCGGAAAGTGAATTCAAATATCTGGAAAAAAGTGCCAAGGCTCATTTATCAGTTTCAGTTTTAGGCCCCTATTCACAAAATGCAAATTAGCTCTATAACCGTAAAATTTCCGATTAGTACTAAAATGGTATTCATGAAATGTAACTAGACTCTATAAACGAAAATTATGCTCTGTAAGTTTACAGTGACAAATTTGTTGACGTAAAGCTACATATCTTGATTTTATTAGTTCATAATTCGGCAGAGTAACCATTTTTCGTCATGATTTTTTCAGGAAGTACTACTCTCCATAGCATCTATTTACCTGCAAGAATTCAAGATGATTTATTTTGTAGTTTTTGAGATTTTCACTAAAAATGGTCTATTAGAATTTCTTTGTGTTCTTAGCGAATCAATATAGTACGTATCCTTGATGGTGTCTGTAATTCTTATCAAAATATCTTTTTTCTGCAGAATTTTGGTGAAGGTTTGTGGAACTGAAAATCAGTCCAGAAAACAACATCTGAACTCATATAACTACTTATTTGAGAAAGTGTTCAGATTCTTGTGAGATTTCTTACCCCCATGACAATGGTCTATGGGACGCCATAATGCCAAGGAACGCCTTGCTACCGGTAATCCTCTACGCTCTCTACTAAAGTCAAATTACAAAAATAATTTGCACATACCAACAAACTGAAGGTATAAAGTGATTACCCCATTTATCGTATTTGAGTGTGAAATGTTAGGCCACCGGATTACAAAAGATGGCCGCCGAAATTTAAAACTAAATATACGCATGTATGCATTATTTTTTTACGACGCTGGGATTTAGTTCACGGAAAAGGCCACGTCAGATCCTATTCTGTGCAAAAATAGTTTACTTACTTGTCTATCAGGTAACCTGCAAAAAATCTCATATGTACATTATCATTCATTTGACTTTCAAGCCAGAATGATTTGTTATGATTCGTATTTTGACATTTCGATTTATCAAAGGCTACTATTTTTCTTACGGATTCAAATGTATTTATTTACATTGGCGAAGTTCTTACAGTTTGTGCATACCAATTTTTAGTACTCTGTAACTTTTGCTCTATAAACAATTTCCGTAAAGTTACAGCTTTAGAATTTTTACATTTTGTGAATAGGGGCCTTAATTTCAATTGATATAAAGAGTTTCCAGGATAGGGGTAGTTTTTCGACTCGATAGATGGAGTAGTAGGTCAGCTAACTCGTTACTATCTCAAAGTGAATTTAAATCTCCGGCAAAAAGTGCCAAGGCCCATTTATCAGTTTCAGTTAAAATTTCAATTGGTACCTAAAGTTTCCAGACTAATTTATTCCCCTGGATAGGGGGTAGTTTTTGGCCTCGATAGGCGGAGTAGTATGTCAGCTAATACGTGTACTATCGGAAAGTGAATTCAAATTTCTGGCAAAAAGTGCCAAGGCCCTTTTATCACATTTATCAGTTTCAGTTAAAATTTCAATTGATAAAAAAAGATTCCAGAATCATTCATCTACTCCGTCTATCGAGCCCAAAAACTACCCCCTATCCACGGGAATAACTTAGTCTGGAAACTTTTTATATCAATTGAAATTTTGACTGAAACTGATAAATGGGCCGTGTCACTTTTTGTCAGAGATTTGAATTCACTTTGTGATATTACAAGTAGTAGCTGACATACTGCTCCGCCTATCGAGCCCAAAATCTACCATATTCAGGGGAATAACTTAGTCTGGAAACTTTAGGTACCAATTGAGATTTTGATTTCAACTGATAAAAGGGCTCTGACAAATAACTTAACTTTGACCAGTGCGCATCCGACTAAATTTTTACCCCCTTGTTGGAAATTTGGACTCGGATTCCGTTAACATATGATATAGATGACTAAATTCTTAATGATCCAAGCCCATAAACTTCCCTATACTCTAAGGAATATATTAATCTTGAAGTTTATATCGCGATTTTGATTGAAATTGTTAATTGGCCATTAACATCCCTTGCATGAGGCTTGAAATCAGGTTCCGACGGTTCACGAGGTAGATGACTAAATTCCCAATATAACTAGCCCAGAATTTACCCTCTAGCCCGTATTAAAACAAAATCGTGATTTATATTTCTTTAGTGGAATTTGGTTTTTAATGTAGTATAGTTGGGTTCCAATTGGAACCAAATAATACTAAACGAACTAAAGCTATTTGCTACTTTTTTGGTTTGTAACTTTGGTTTCTAGTTTTAGAACTTCGATGTTTGGTTCAAAAATCTTAACTGGTATAGCAGACAAGTATAATTACTTAAATAAATTTAATAAGTGTAACGTTCCCTTTCAGATATGCTTAAAAACTGTTTTTATTATAGATATTATTCCAATATTTTTGTTGTATGATTGAGATTAAACAATTCAGTTTATTAGATTACACCGTTTTATATTAATATAGAATACTAAATATGTATCGCAATGTCAAATTAAATTAGTTTTATGTATTGCATTATTAACAATTTATTTGAACAAAAATTATTTTGCATTGATTTTAATCGTTTTTTATAAAAAAAATCGAAATTTAATAAAATTATATTTATATGGATTCATAACAGTGTACAATACGCACTAACACATGTAAAATTACATATAGAATCCAATATGATATGGTTTTTTCCAATAGGATTTGTATACGTATTACTGTGGAATAAAGTGTGGTAAACTACACATCCATAGCTTTGGCCCCCGTAAAATATGTAAAAAAGGCAGTCAACAGTAAGACCACCGCATGATTTGCTTACGAAACCTACAAAGACAATCAAAAATTAAGTTGTATTTCTCAAGATAGTTTGTCGAGTTAGAGTTTATTATTGTCTATATACCATCTATAACTTTAGAAAAAATTGATTCTAAAGCTTTGATTTTATTCCCTTTTTTGGTACTGGATGATTATTTAAAATATTCCACAGAGATAGGAAAACTCCTATTGACATCGAAAAATAAAATGGCTTGCTAAGTGATTTTGCTATGGAAGTAAGGCAGTTCTTGCGGGCAATTACGGAGACCATCCTCATTTATTAACTTTTATTTCTTTGCAGATAAGAATTTGATGCAAATTGGGTTGCTAAATAATTAGCTTTCTTAAGAGCAATTGAATAAAGATTATTATTGCTGTTTAACGGGAGTATCAAAGACTTATAGATTTACGGAGAAAATTGTTTTGAACCTGACCAACAAAAGTTCTCCAAAAGCAATCATATTTTCAGCTAAATTCTTAATTGTATAGTTACGATTATTGGGTATACTAATAAGGAAAATAATGGAGTAGACCGTTAATCTTTGAGGATGAACTAGGGTGTAGCTGTTTTGGCAGATGTATTTTGGCGATGACTGTTTAATGCTTTAATTATAATTTTTTTTTACGATTCTCTCGTTTTTTTTTGCTGGTTCTCCCATTTTGTTTTCATTTATTATTACTATTTGTTTTTATTACTAGCGGTCTCAAACAGATCTGTCTGATTCCTCAGAAACACCCACCCCAAGCCCTGAGCTCGAGTTAGCAAATTCAGACTGCTCTGAGGTTACCAGATGGATAATTTCTGTTGACGGAAGCAACCGTAAAAATGGTTATTCTCCATGAATTTTCATTACGAGTCCAATCCTTTTTGGGGTCTTCCGTTACAAAATACCCGATTACGTTGATGTACACTCCCAATAAAAACAAAGAATTTCTATAGAGGCGAACACATTTCGAAATCTAGTTTTATTAAATTTCTAATCTAAAAATAATTTTTTTTTTTTTAATTCAAATTGTTTATTTATTTATTAAATTAAAAATAAAGAAGTTGAAAAATTAAAACCTTCTTGACCAACAGTTGTTGCTTAAATTTAATTGTCCAATCCTTATAGTTTGGGTTTCAGATTAATTATCTAATTCGGCTTTTCTAGTATTCCTCTTTTATTTTTTTCTACAGGTAAGTGCGCCTTCCTCTCATTATCTCGTTTATTTTCGTCTAGCAAAAGGTCGGTTAATTTTTAACGGGCACACATTTTATTAATCACCCGATATAAGTTTTTTTGTTTTGCATTGAACATTTTCGATCGACATTATCATTTTCGCTGAATTTTGCAATATCATTGTACAATTTTTGATGTATATTGACTTGTTTTCTAATAATGGCTCCAGTGGTTTTAGCCGTTTGGTTTTTGACACTGCAGGTGTTACAATTTTGAAACTTCGTAGCAGTTAGTGTAATTGTCGTGATATCGATTCACCTCTGCAGTCAAAGTCTCTAAATGGTTTTCATACAACAGGTTTTGAAGTTGGCTTACATAAAATATTTTCGGTTGTTTAACAATTTTTGAGATATAAGCACTTTTGATAGACAGAAGGAAATTAAATGACCTCAATTTCATAAAAAAATAAATAACACTCACTGAAAGATTGGTAGATAATTTAAACAAAATGTCGATGATTTTTTAATAATTTTAATTTAATTTAAATAATTAATAATATTTAGCGTTTACGTTTACAATGCTAAAGCTCACAACAATCTGAATATTATTTTTTGTTATATTTCGCTCACGGTAAGAAATTAGTTTTTATTTATTAGTATTCGCATTAGCCGTAGATGGCTTAACTAATTTTACCGCTTACCGCACGCACCTATCTCAAATTAAGCCATTACTGGCTGTTATACTGTTTTTATTTCATTAACATTTAATAAGTTTTAAATGACAGCTGAGTAAACAAAACAATAGATGTGGTAACTAATTTTTAAGATTTTACAATAAATAGATTTAAATTAATTGAATTAACTATTTCAGGTAAGTTAACAAGCTAATTAATTAAGAAAGGATGTGACAGTTAATAAGATAAGTAGAATTATATGAAATTCATTGGCAAAATAAAAACTTAATAATAATTTAATTTTAGGTTAAGTAAATTATGACATTTGTATCGCAAGTGGACTATGACAATCATTGGCCATCGGTGCTGACCGAACATCCCACGGGCCTTGAATCCCCTGGTTCAACATGTTGAATTAGCAATCGGCATAGTTTATGTATTGGTCGCTTTAATACATTATGTGCTGTCTTAACAGTCACCACTCGTACTCTGCCGTCTGCACCAGGATGTACATCTAATATTTTCCCTAACTTCCAAGATACTGAAGGATGTTCATCTGCAATCAAGACTACATCACCTATTTGGAGATTAGCCGCCTTATGATGCCATTTGTCACGCCGTTGTAAGCTGCTCAGCATTTGAGATGAAAATTCAGTGTTATTGCTCTGGAAATTGATGCACCGCAGGGTAAAATCACCGAATGTTTGGCGCTGTATGTGACCGTGGAATTATCTATTCGCCCTCCTACTCTGACAATTCCATCTTCGTCCAAGAATGGGTTTAATGCCTTAATTAGACTCTTTTTTGGGATATCTTGACATTTCTGCAATGATTTAATTTCGTTTATAAAATGTTGGCCTTGTACATACTTGATAATAAATTTTTCGGCTTGCAACAATTCTTCCTGATTTAATAAAGCTGTCTTCCCTATTTTGACTTCTATAGGTTTGTCTCGACCAGCTATCATCAATCGTTGCTCTCTCGCATTTTTGAGTTTGTTTATGTATCGCCTCGCATAAGCTAATATCCTCTTTAATTTCTCGAAGGAGTTATACCGAGCTATGAAATCTTCTATAAAATGATTAGTGACACCTAACAATACGTCCAAGCACTTGGATTTTCGCTCCTCTTCGGTCTCGTAGGATGATCTTTGTTCTGGCCACCATTCCTCTGCTAAGCATAACCAGTCTGGTCCATTCCATCATATACAGGCTGGATTCAGGAACTTTTCTACCGGTATCCCTCGTGATCGTGAGGCACAATCTGCTGCGTTTTGTTTTGGAGGGACATGACGACAATACTCGCGTGGAAAATATTCTACAATACTAGATATCCGATTGGCCACAAACGTGTTCCATTTTCTCGGGTGCGATGCTAACCAATCCAGCACTATTTTACTATCACACCATAATGGGCCAGATACTCGATACTCTAGCAATTCGCAACTCTGCAAATATGGCGAATTTGCTAATCGAAAATTTGCTTGCGTAAACTACTCGATTATTTTAGCAAAGTAAAATATATTTTTGTATTCAGCACAAACGTTAAAGTGCGTTAAAGTAGCCCATTTTCTAAAATTCAGAAACAAATTGGATTGCTAAATTATCGTGTATCACATTTCTAGCAAATTCGCAAAAAATAATCGAGTATCTAGCCCAATATCGTTCTCGCTATTTTTACTCCTTCCCACGAACCTACAATGGCTTTGATCAGCTCCGTCAATAGTACTGCTCCTAACAGCTCTAATCTGTAGCAACGTTCGTTTGCTGTGATTTACTCGAGTTGTCAGATGCACTGAAAAACAAAAAGCATCTAACTCTGGTTTCCATTGCAACCCTAGTAGCTTAATTGTCTCATCCTCGGATATGAATTTTTCGTCGTTATTATTATTATTAACATTTAATTCATTGCGTATCATAGAGCTGTTGGTCGTCCATTTTCTTAATGTGAATCGGGATGACTCCAGAATATTGGCGATGTAAACTCTAAGCGGACTTAAATTATTCTCATCGTTGGCTCCAGTCATCAGATCGTCAACATACATGTCCCTTTGTATGGCTTTAGCGGCTTCGGGATACTTCGATTGATTGTCCTTAGCCAATTGCATTAGGCATCTTGTGGCTATAAATGATGCGGGAGAAGTTCCATAGGTTAGTGTTCTCCATAGTATCCTCTGTACTTTAGCATCTTCCCGGTTGAGCCAAATTTGCCGATACATTTTAGCTACATCTCCGGATATTACAAATCGGTACCGGCGGAATCTGATTAAAATGTCTATTAACGATGATTGAATAGAAGGACATGTCAGCAGCAAATTATTCAGAGATGTTCCATTTGAATCCTTTGACGAAGCATCGAACACTACCCTTAATTTTGTAGTGGTACTCGTCTCTTTTATCACACCGTGATGAGGCAGAAAATAATAATCATTAGGATTGACGCTTTCGTAAATTTGTTTCATATGACCCAATTGCTCGTATTCCAGCATGAAATTTGCATATTGGTCCTTGAATGTTGGGTTGCGTCGGAACTTGTTCCCCAGGCTTTAAGACGCTGTTCGGCTACCTTGTAATTGGACCCCAAATTCGTCAAGTTCTCACATGTGGGCAATTTTACGATAAATTTTCCGTCATCACTTCTTTCCGTAGTACGCTGAAACCAATCTTCACAATACTTCTCCTCATCAGTCAGCTCGCTAGTTGTGGGAATCTTCTCAATTTCCCAAAACTTACGCAATGTAACATCTACATCCATGGTTACGTTTAGGTTGACTACATTATTGGTACTTTCTTGCTCAGTAGTATGACCTCCAATCACCCAACCGAACTTGGTTTCTTGCGCAATCAGAGATGATGTATATCATCCAACTGTCTCGTGTCTCTGCCTTAGGATCTAGTGCTTTTAAGCCTCGGAGAACCTCGTCCGATATGTCGCGTAACTTTCTTATGCTTGTGCTGCTCACTGGATTCACCGAAAGTTGATCCATAAATGTTCGGATGAAAGCATTCACAATGTACTTTTTGCGGTCGTACCGTTCAACCAGCTTTGAGAACGCTTCGTAATAATTGGCTTCTGTAACCGCAAAGTACCTGATTAACTGGGCTGCTTCCCCTGTCAATAAGCTCTTTAAATATTGGACCTTTTGCACCGCCGATGTATTATAGAGATCATAAAAGCTCGGCCATTCCGTATATTCACCAGAGAATGGAGGTATGGATAATTTCTTTAATTTGATTTCTGCATGCACTGGTAGGGTGGCGTTCAATATAGAATCATCGTGTTTTCCGATGCTGTGTTCGCTTTCATTCAAATGGCGGATCCATTTGTTGAGATTCCCGGTTACCGCGTATTATTTGGATTCAAACTCTTCCAACTGCGATTCTATATCAGAATCCAACAAATACAGTTTTTCCTCGACCTCAAGAAACTGTGCTCTCAAACCATGCACGGTATCTACCCGAACCTTTAGTTCATCGATAGAAATTCCTTGATCTTTAGTGGAATTTAATGCAACAAAGTTTTCCATTCGGGTTAAGCTACCCTTTATTGCCGCACGTACTCTCTTAAACGCCAATAAATCGGTCATTTTATGATTCACTAAATTTCACTTCACAAGATTCACTCCACGAAAACACGAAATATTTAATTGAATCTTTCAATCAATTTCGACAAGGTCCATGTTTTCTTTAATGGAGCCTTTTAAAGCGCATATAGCAGGTTTGTGTAATTGAATTAACAGAACTGTATTTTGCTTATGCTCAGCGAGATTTTCGTATAAATTGTTGGATGCGCTGTTATATTTCACTGAAATCTTTCGATCAAGCAGATAATTTTTAATGATGTTAGAAAAACATTTTGGCAACTGTCTTCTAACTTTGTGTAAAAGTGCTTTATGCCACACTTTATCGAAAGCTTGCGCAATGTCTAAAAACGCTACAGATCAGTTTTTTTTGTTCTAGGACGTTCCTGATTTCAGGGATGACGCTATGAACCTGTTCTCTAGTTCCGTTTTTTTCTCTAAATCCGAATTGATGATCAGGAATGGAGTGATGAGTGTTTTTTGCAGGAGCATTTTTTTCGAATAGCTTAGAGAAAGTCGGTAATAAACTAATTGGACGATATGAGTTTAATTTTGTTTAATCTTTACCATGTTTTCGAATCATTATGATTTGAGAAATTTTCCGGGTTTTAAGAAAGTAGCCTGTTCTCATTATAGCATTGAAACTGTATGTTATTAGTTTGATACCTTTTTGAGCATTTTGCCACTTATCAGATCATGCCCTGGTGCTTTTCTTGGAGCCATGTTTGCCTTGATTTTTTTTTTTCTACTTGGCGCCACTAGTATTTAATTGGTTGGATTTCCTCAGCTTCTGTATTATCGGGTATAAATTCGGGGCTTCTAATTTGTTCGTTGGGTATAAATATCTTACTAAGATGTTGTGCAAATATGTCTGCATTCATCAGGGAGACAAATCGGAGGACATGAAAGTGTTTGTCGTTTCAGCTTACGTGTGGCTTTCCACAGAGAGTAATCTATTGCTTCGATCGCTCTAAGTTCACTGAGCTAAAGTTAAACCTTTTCATCACGTTCTTTTACAGAGGCCATTTTCAGCTTATTGATCGCTTTATTTAAATTTGATATAAATGTTGGCGATCTGTGTAGTTGCCATTGCCTACGTATTTAGCGTTTTATCATTAACTGTTGCTGAATATTCTGAGACGGTTTATCCAACTTTAAGTAAACTGAGCTGCATGGTGTCGCATCCGCTGCAGCTTGTTTTAGTATAGCCGTTAGACTTTGTACTGCTACTCTACTTGAATTGGGTTCAATTAATATGTTGATTTGTCATGTATCTAGGTGGCGATAGTTCAATAGAACTTTATATAAACGCAAAATAGAATAACTTATTGACTTTTTGATCCAAAAATATAACTTAATTTAAATACCGCAGGGGTTTCTCAGGCTCTTCGCAGAGGCTTGAAATGATGCGACAGATACTTATATGCATAAAGGTTTTTCCACAAATCTATTGCGAGATGGTCGTTCGCTGGTTAGTTTTTTTATGTAAAACTGTTTTAAGTAAGATTTGAAATAAGTTCCAAACAGTAAATCGATCAAGTTCCTCAATTCGGAGATCTTTAAGGTATCAAACACGATTTAACGTAAAGGAAAGCTTACGATCGATGATTGCTGGGGCTTAGCCAGAGAGCGCGATAACCAAGCAATTCACTACAAAGCAAGAAATTGGAAAATCCGAAGTCCGAGTCAAAGCCTACAACTACCAATTCTGCAGTAGTAAACGTCTTTCTGCTTAGTAAGTTGTCCAGTTCACACAACTTTCTTGAAGTTCAAAAGTCACATTCCGAGTTTCTGCGAAAGTTAGCCGGCCTGATGGAAAGAAGACTTAAATAAAAATTAATGTACTTAAAATTTACGCCCCAGTAAATGGTCAAGATCCACAGCTGTGTATGCTACCTACTTGGAGAAGCCAAGCTAAGAACGTTTAACGTCATTCAAAAAATTCTGCTTGACCTAGGATCCAGCTCAAACAGGAGAAGAAATTACGCTCGTGAATAAAGTGTTGATGCGTGATCAGTTAATCACCAGTCAGATTAGCGATAAAATAAAGCGCCGATGAGAAATGGAGTGGCGCAAAGACCGAAATGAAGCCCGTTTTATCTAAAAATTATGTTGAGCATAGCTCGGGCTGAAAGCGATCAATAATTTATAAAATTCAGAAATGGGACAATTGATTGCCATTCAAAAACGTGAACATTTGCATTTTTCCAATTATTTATTACAAAGCATTCACGATTCTGATCCACTGTAAAATATATAGCACATATTGTAATCAACCCCAGAGATAATTCTATAACGATCATGTTATCCAGGAATTAGGTATTTTTTAAATCAATTAATCATTTGGGCGTGATATTGCTTTTAGTCATTTAATTATTTTTAATTATCATGGAAGCAGTGAAAAACCGTAAACTATGCGCAGATTAACTATCGTTGTTTTCTATAAATATTTACGATACATTAAATTTAATCATATATTTTACTCACAGTATCAATTTTATATATTGTGTAAGTCCTATACATGTATATAATTTACTCACTACTCAACCATAAATTATCGTAATAATCTTATCTATTAAAAAAACTAAAATTGAAATCAAACTAATAAATTCACCCCATTTTGTTAGAGTCTTATTTTGTTATTAATAATCGACCAAGATAATCAAAAATCAACCCCTTACTTAAATATGTTATCATAAAGCCGTACATACTGTTCGATTAGTGTGATATAACAGCGAACCTAATTTTTTATCATTCGAAACAAAAAAGGTTAAGAATACATTAGTGTCATTACAATTTGGAAGGGATCTTCGAACATAAATTATTTATTAACGGATGTGTACTACGATAAAATTTTTTACTTTTTCGTTGTTCTGATAATGAACCTACAAATTAATTTAGATTAGCGTAGTTAGCTGCTATTTTGAATGCACCAGCTGTTGTTTTATCAGACGGCATATACCGTATACAACAAAATTATGGATAATTTGTAATGAGAGTTGTTTGTTAAACTCTAGTTAATTTTAATTGTTGTGGTATTATGCGCTTTATAATCAGGCGATTATAGGAACGGATTTTTTTGAAATTTTAAAAATATGACACATTGCCATATTAATAGAATATTTGGCGTAAATCGGTAGATGTATGTATTTTGAATCAAGCGTTGCTTTGCCACTAAACGTGTGTGTATTTTCGATTGCGAAACATAAAATAAACTGACTTTGTTTTGAGGAGTTAACCGCATTAATAACGAGCTTGAATGATTTACTTTGGCCCAATTAGTTAACTTATTTTCGCAACTTACTAATCTCATAAATGATATAAATAATATCCAAGTTATTCCAGGTAAGGTAACAGATATTCATAATTATCAGGGGATATTTTTAATGGTTGCATATAAAACGAATATTTTATTGTATGTGTTTCATGATAAATCGTATTTACGATATTAATCCACCTAAAATCTCATCTGATCTTTAGGGCCCTATTTCCTATTCACTTGTCAATGCCAAATAACAGTCAAGTATTAATATTCCTTCTATAAACCATAGACCGAAAACATGAAAAACATCACATTACACTGATTTTCTACAACTTCAAATGACTTGTCTTATCATGACATATTTTCAAGCGAGGATGTGTCTTGATAGTAGTCACTTGAAACGACTATTGCCGTATAAAAATCAGTGCAATGCGATTTTTTTCATGGTATCCGTCTAGTGTTTATATAGAAGGAATAATAGACTGTTACTTGGCGCGACAAACGTCTAAGGGAGACTTTAGTTCGAAACCGAAAAAGTATAAACTATTTTGTTTTTATTCGAATTTACCGAATAGTATTATTTCTTCTTTGAAATATCCAAAAAGTTAGCTTTCTCGGATAGTATTAATACGGATAGTATTAGGACAAAATTAGTTATTTATGGTACAAGGCCGAAAAATTTCGTTTCTTGGACGAATCCGTGTGAGATAGAGAAGCATTTTAAAACACTATTAGCATCGCATTTTGATCTAACTTAAGATTACATCATTTTATGATACGAGCCTTGCTTAGAAATCTGAACAAATATTATTTGCATCGAAAACGGAATTTAGATGTAGCCATTGTATTGAATAAGATTTAATTACTATACCAATTGTTTCGAAGAAGTGATTTCAATGCAGGCTTCGCATCAAAAAAAATTGTGCCACAGTCAGTGTATCAAACTCGACGGCTTGGTGGGCGAGTTGTCCAGCGCTTTTAATAAAGCAATACTGGGATCGAGTCCTCTTAAAAAGCCTAGGTAGGAGTAACTCTCGGTCACACTGGTGGTCCAAAGAGATTCAACAAACACGTCAAAGATACAAAAGACTCTTCAAAAGAGCAAGGAAAACAAGAGTTACTGTAGACTGGGGCTCCTATAAGGAAGTTCTCAAAATTTCCGAATATTAATAAAGAAGTTTTAATAACAGATCTTGGAGACTAAACTGTAGAAAAATTCAGGAGTCTTCGAAAATGTTCAGGCTGCGCAAAGTACTATCCACTGACCCTTCCATCCCAAGTCTTCTTCAAACTCTGGATGGACCACAAATAGTGCGGAATCGTTAGAACTTATACTGGAGATTCACTTTCCTGGTTGTTCCGAATCTACACCTACTACATCAGTAGGTAATAGGCCAAGTCGCCTCGTATGCCAAATTATTAGCAGAATAAACATCCTATGGCGATAAACAGTTTTAAACCATATAATTCACCTGGACCTGACAGTATTATACCTGCGGATAACTACAGATTTAACCATTTCCTGGTTAGAGATAATTTTCAAAGGCAACCTAGAACTATGTCACATTCCTCGTAAATGGGGGAAGTGTTGTATTTATACCTACGGCGGGAAAACGCTTACACTGCAATCCCAAAGATCATAGACCGATTAGCTACTTTCCTTCCTTTTTAAAACACTGGAAAGACAAATAGAAGCTCATATTAGAGGCACGATTTGCCGGAAAAACTGCCTAAATCTCAACATGCTCTTATATGTATATTTTATTGAAAAATCTTTCGAGTATAGAGACTACGCAAAGGTAACCTTTTTGGACATTGAGTGAGCCGTTAACAGCGTGCTTCCGGGGACCATAACTCGTGCACTTTCGAATCTAGAAGTGGATGAATCACTCAAGGACTGGATTGATTAAATACTGAGAGGCAGGATCATAAATGCCAGTCTGGGGAAATTCTTCGCCAGAAGATATTGGTGACCGTAGGCCATCTGACGCGCTACGGCATATTTGCACATTGGCAGGCAAGAATTTTAATAAATCTATAATAAAATCACTCTAGATTAGCAAGATGCCATAGATCATTAAAATACCTCTTATCGCTATAAGCCAGATTCATTAGAGACTGAAGCTTTAGCTAGAACTGCCGATAAAATGTACGAGCACATAAACATCGGATCAACGGCAATCCCGTCCCACGGTATGCGGTAGTCGTGTCCCATCTACCAGACAAAACTCTAGATCAATTGAAAAGATGATCGCTCGGTAAGGGGAAAACCTAAACAGCTTATTCCGAAACCGATAAAGGGGACAACGAGAATCGTTTTGTTCGTGATCGCGGTCCCGCAGCACCAGCAATTATTCTCGCCGCCACGGCAGATGCTTGTACCACGTGAAGTTTGATGCTGCGGCAAAAAGTGCGTACCGCCATGCAACTATGAAGCGTCGAAAAAGGCGGCGTCTCAGCAAATCAATAAATTGATGCTGTAGCGAGTTGTTTAAAAAAACACTGATGCATGGGGTCGGGACCTCAATAAACCCCAATAATTACACGTCTTGGTTATTTGCATTCAACCAAATAAATCGAATTACCTACTTAGTCGACACTGGCGTTGACCTTTCGGTTATTCCAGTATACAATTTCAGAAATGAATTTTCAATTGTCAATCGCAATTCAAATCTAGTTCTGTCGGCCGCTAATGGCACTAACATCCATACTTGCGGCACAAAGTTGCTTCAGTTAGATTTGGAACTTAAACGAAACTTCACACATGCTTTTATTTTAGCTGCTGTAACTTCATGTGTAAATTTGGACTTTTGGTTGATTTAAGAAATAAACGGCTGGTTGATTCAGCGACAAAACTGTCAATCAATGCCATAATGATTCACGTTGACACACCGACTCCGATCCTTTATTTCATCACCAACGACTACGGCACTTTGCTTAAAAAGTTTCCTCAGCTTACAACAGAGCCTAACTATAAATTGCCAGTCCGGCACAATGTGGTCCATCACATTGTCACAGTAAACTATCGGATGCAGACAAGAAATATTCCGCATTCGATCGGAAATTACTCGCAATATATCTGGCAGTGAAACACTTCAGATATTTTATCGAAGGTCGGGACTTTACTATTTTTACCGATTATAAACCTCTGACTAGAGCAATTCAGTCTAAAACTGAACGTAATCCGATACAACCTCGCCACTTGGATTATATAAATCAATTTACCATGGATATTCAGCATGTTCACGGACATAACAACGTTGTAGCAGATACGCTCTCTCGCACAATGGACAATGAAACGGCCGCAGTCGAGACACAATTCGAAAAACAAAATTGCAAATTTACAAAAAGCTGACCTAGAACTTCAGAATTTATTTTCTGGTTCCGAATGTCACTCTGGTTCGTTAATGAAACTGGCGCTTTTCCAATTACCTGGCCTTGAAATTACTTGCGAAACATCAACTGGGTACAACGGTGCGTCGAATCATCTTCGACACTTTACATAACATTTCGCATCCCGGTGTCCGTGCTACTCGTAAATTGATTACTGCTCGATATTTTTTACCTAGCATGAACAAAGATGTAATCCATTGAGCTCAGTCATGTTTATCCTGCCAACGTGCCAAAGTTCAACGGCATACTAAATCTTCCCATGGACAATTCCAAATACCATTATAGGTCATTTTGAACATAACCACATAGATATAGTAGGATAACACTTCCTCCATCTAATGGATATACTTACTTACTCACCTGTGTCGATCGATTCACTCGATGGCCCGAAGCCTACTGCAAGACCAATATGTCAGCTGCAACCATTGCCTAGATTTTTGTCAACAATTACGTTTCACGATTCGGCGTGCCCCTTAATATCACTACTGATCAAGGAACGCAATTTGAGCCCAAGCTTTTCTTCGAGTTAACAAAACTCCTCGGCTCGCATCGTATTCGTACAATGGCTTACCACCCTCAAGCCAATAGCATGGTCGAACGCTTCCACCGGCTACTCAAAGCCGCGTTAATGGCCAGAGGAAACATAATCAATTGGAGTTTGGAAATACCCATCGTATTTCTGGGGAAACCGAGCAACAGTAAAAGAAGATCTGAAGTGATCACCAGCGGAAATGGTTTATGGACAAACGATCAAACTACTACTAGGTGGGTTCTTCGTCGAAAAACCTCTTTTGCCTTTACCAACCAACGACACAGTCATCGATCAACTCCGTGACACAATGCAAAACCTTATTCCGAATTCAACTCACTTGCCGACTGTGATTTTGTGTTCGTGAGAACAGATAAGGTTCGCACAGGTTTATCTGCTGCCTATGAAGGCCCGTTTAAAGTCATTCGACGCCTTCGGAAACAATTCACCGTGTCAATTAATGGCAAGAATCAAACCATTTCAATTGACCGACTCAAACCGGCTTACGGCATACTGTGTTCCACTGATGCAAAATCAGAACATCGAACACATACACATGTTCGTTTCACAGCCTAACAAGCTTCTCCTTAGGAAGGGGGACTCACTTGCGGAGGAGTCCTGTAGCGTTTCACGCATTACAATAATCTAAATCAATTATTTGTTTAAATAAATTGCAATGCGTTCGCCATCACACACACATTGAGTTTGCGCATACGATATCTCTTTGCATAACACATTTCATTTGCCACCTAGCGATAAAGCATGGACACAAAGTATGATTGAACATTAAACTATATTTTATGATATTTAATCCATCTCGTTAGTAATATTTTCCTCAATTCAAACTTGAATTGATATTCTCTGTTTCCATCTCGCGTTCAATAGAACGGCGAATTTGACATAACAATTGTTCGTATGTCAACCCTAAAATAAACATCAAAACCAGTACATCAAAATAAAATCACTTGAGTTCGGGTTTTTTATATAAATATTTTTATGTATGTAAAAATAGAATCGTTTCGAATACGAACAAGTTAAGACTTGGCTTTTAACTTTCGCACCGAGAGAACAAGTTAGGCATTATTAAATTAATTAATTTTCTAAAAATATGCACGTTCATATTGGAAATACGCGTCCATAATTTGGTTATTTTTAGCAATGGTGAATTATAGTAGAAAACCAATAGCACACTCAAATTCATGGCGCTGGCCACTTAGAACTGTATTTAAATTTTTTTGATTTTTCAAACTTTTTTTGTTTTTTGTTAAGCGATTCGACATTCTTTACTTCTCATTAGAATTCCACATTTTCATTATTCGAGTATTCTTCGTCCACCAAATAATGCTCCACCATCATCATCTCCATTTTTCATCATCACCACTTTCCTGTCCAAACATTTTATTTCAATAAGTTAATAATTAAGAAACAATCCACAAGAAAACAATTAAAACACAACCCACTTAATGGAAATAACAAACTTAACAAATATTATGACGTTTAATGCAGTGGCTTCCAAAAAATTTCGCTTCTATTTTAGTGCTAATGTAAAAAATACAATGGAAAAAGTTATAGCCATTAGTACAAATCGGTTGTTTTTTTTCAAAAATCGGTTGAATTTTCCAATCATTTTTTTATATGTGTGAGTTACAAATTGTGTGTCGAGACACATTTTTTCTGGGAATGTATACTATTCGTGTGAATTGCGTTGTGAAAATTACAATGAAGTTTTTGGTGGAAACGTACACTTAGCAGATATGAGCGATTTGTATCGTTTGTTGCGATTTATAGTTGTTTCATTTTCGTCATTAGCATTGGTTGTAGTAAACTTGTTTTTGTTTTGGAAATATTTTAAGATGAGTTTGTAGATCCGCCATTTTATATGGTTTTTTGTTTTCTTCCGTATTAGTGGATAAGTACTTTTTATTTTTTTTTAATTTTTGTTAAATATTATAAAGTATTTAAATATAAAACACAATGATATTTGTCGGTCGTGGACAAAGTATCGTATTCTACTCGCAAATAATGGCTGTTGTTCGGCTATCAGCTCGTGTCGGTAACCGTCATCTTCATGAATAACATCTATCAGTATATGCTCGTTGAATAATATACTATTGTAAAATTAGTAACCGATGCAATTGATTAACATATACTACACTCCAACATGGTAAACCATAGCTGATGCGGGAGTCCACGCAAGCAAAGTGAAAATTGAGTAAAACGTTGGATGGACAAAATTTACGTACCAAATAAAATTGCACGTAATGCAGAATTAACATGATTTTTTACAGTTTGAACATGTGGTTTCCAATTTAAAGTTTGCATCAACGTTCAATCCTGAATATTTGAGTAAATCAAGCAAAAGCTGCTACAATTGATCAATCTTCGATGAGGATCACCAATCAATTTAAAGAACATTGCGTTAGTTTTTTCACTTAATAGCAAGGAGTGATTATCATACCATGTGCGAAGAATTTGCACTTTAGAATTTATTTGGTTAGTTAGTTCAGTAGCAGTCAAATGAAATAAGTTAATGCAATATCATCGGCAAAAGCAAGAATTTTACCGTTTAAGTTTAAGTTAAAAATTGCATTTATATAAATTAAAAACAAGATAGGGCCCAGAACAGAATCCTGAGGAATACCAAGACTCGAATCATTTCTGTGATACTCCTCTAAAACCAATAGACAGAAGCTTACGCAGAAGTAGATTATGATCCATCATATCAAAGGTTCTCTTAATAATGATGAAGACTGCATCGACATACTTCTTCTTATTAAGATTACCTCATATGATTCCATTTACGAAATTAATTAACGCAGATTCTCTACTTTTTGCCAGATCTAAAACCGTGTTGATGAGGTTAACAAACTCAAATTTGACAAGAAACTTTTCAATAAGGGATTTCATTTTTTTTTCGATGATCTTTAAAATTGTGGGTTGCGACAATACAATGGTCCGATTATTGTCCTTAATAATGATATCTCCCTTTATTAAATAATTGGATAATAATTGCAGATTTTAATGCATTAGGGATAAAGCCATTTACAAAATATTGGTTAATAAATCGTACTAAATTTGGAGTTATTGCTTGAGCCACTAATTTTAGCATATTAGAGCTAATATCAAGAATGTCAATGTCCTTTAATAATACTAACAAATCTTTGATTCCTCGAGTGGATTAATAAAAAATGTTTTCAAAATTTCAGTGCAGTAAGAACAATCATTAGGACCCGTACTTTCGGCAGAAAAGTTAGAAGATCTCAAATCGTTAACAATTGATTCAGAGTCAGACAGTATATCTGAGTTAACACTCACTCACAAATTATCATTAACAACAGACTAGGTCTTCTTGCAATCTTTACCACATTTATTAAATTTCTTACTAAAATAATTGTCTTTATCATTAAGTGACAAAAACCCATTTGACGACAACATAAACATATAATCAATAACGGTAGCTGGAAACCTCAAAATATCAATGTTCAAATCACTAACAATTATATCATTTTTAGTTTTAATTTACGGGATGAAACTGGAAAAATCACAAACAAATATTGAAATTGGAATAAATTGTAATCGATACACAGAAACAAAAATATAATTATAATTATTTAATCAAACAGATAATTTTAAAATATCCGCTATTCAAAGAAATAATTTCATGAACACATTGCAAACTTGAATCATAAAAAGCACAAACACCGCCCGCTCTATAATTATTGTTACAACATCCTACACATTCATAATTAGGAAGATTATAATAGTTTAACTCATATGATCATATATCCATATTTCCGAAAGACAAATAATAGATGAGTATGCATTAAATGAACTCAAACTAGTTTATAACATAACTAGTTTATTAAAATTTTCGCGCATGCTACGAATGTTTTAATGGATAACAGAGAAACTAAAGATGTTGGTTACAGAATTATTACAATGATAAATGTTAGAATTTACTAAAATGAACTCATTAAAAAAATCATCTACGATAGACAACATACTATTTGTAATGACATACTCATTATTGTCGATTTGGCAAATCAGAAAAATAATGGAGTCATACTCCTAATATATCTACCAGCAAAAGTAGAAAATATTCATCCCCTCCCCCTTGGGGAGATCTCAAAGAGATTTCTCATTTTTGAGAGTTGATACACTTTGTATCGACTCTGCGGGAACGAAAAGGGGGTGGGGATGAATATTTTCTACTTTTGCTGGTAGATATATTAGGAGTATGACTCCATTATTTTTCTGATTTGCCAAATCGAAAATAATGAGTATGTCATTACAAATAGTATGTTGTCTATAAAAAGCCGAAAACATTTTATAAAAAAATCATCGTTAGAGTGATTAAATAAATTTTTACTTAAATTCCAATTGTATTGACTGGTGCAGCGGGTGTCCATTTTTACACGAGTTTCCACTGGTGAACGAAAATTTCGATGAATAAAATCTGGGGTTAGGGCCTGTTTCCGGAATTCTTCGCATATTCCCACCTTATACCAAATATATTCCAGCTCTGCAATTTTGGTATTTTTCAGAATTAATGTAGCCACTTTACAGAAATTCGCCAAACAAGCGTTATCCGTACCTGGTACATCGTCTTCAGATGTATTAGAATTAAATCTTGAGATATGAAGCCAAATCTTTGGCGTCACTGTCTTGACTTCTAAATTGTGTGATAATGTTTTAGTTTCTTTTCAAAACAAACAAAAAATATTGTGAAATTATTCGACATTTTATATGAAGATATTTACTAGTGCCAGATAATAAGAATTAAACTTTCTTACAATGTCGAGAAACGGAATGATCGAATTGAAATTTTGAGTTTGCTTGTAAGGGATTCATGAAAGATGAAATGATAACCTTCGTGGTACGTAAAGGTGGTTATTTGCTACTAGTGTATCCAATTTTGGAAATTGTTCCATTTTTCCAATTGAAAAAATCGGATTTGAAAAGCTAACAACTCCGAATATTACCAATTTACATCACACGTACGGCTAAATCGATGTGTCTGTCGATTACAACTTTTGGTTGTATTCCATGATTTTTTGAAATTATATTTCCGTTTAAACCATAATAAGTTTATTGGCAGATGATAGGCATTGACGGCAAAGTGAAACCAAAGAGCACATTTTTTTAGAAAAATGCTTAAAAATATAAATTGTCTACAATTTAAAAGAGGAGTTGGAGGTGCAGATATATAATAGAAGAACAAAGGCATCGTTCACACGCTAGGCGGCTAGATAACCTAAAGAGATCATCGAGATTCTGATCCTTTCGAAGAAACAAAAGAACATCACAAGTCCATAACTCATCACAAAATCAGCAAGTGAAAATATATCGGTTCAGCTCTACATACAGTGACTCACAGCTTATTTGATCCAATTGCATTTCCTTAACAAAATTGTAAATATCTCGTGATGTCTTATTTTGTTTGAAAAAAACTGAATGTCATATGCAATTTAACTTTCATAGAAGGAAATATGAATAAAGAAATGTACAAGTAAATCTTATAAAAAAAATTTAAACGAAAGTGCCACTAAATTGGGCATCAACGAGAATTTTCGGTTCTATCAGGACAATAACCCCAAACATAAGTCGGGGATTGTGCAGACTTGGCTCATTTGGAATTGCCCACATATCATAGAACCCACAGCCAAATCGCTGGATTTGATAGGAAACACCAGATTTCAACTGTTACAGATTTGAAAAATGCTTTAAGGGAAGAGTGGCAGAAGATAACTCCGGTACACGCACAAGCTGGTCAGCTCAATGTCAAATACGCTTAACGATGTCTTAAAAGAAAACAGAAAGGCTATCCTACCTGGTAATAATATCTTAAAAGCCTAGTTTATTAACAATAATATGAAGTGGACCATTTAAGCTGTGGGTTGGTTTTGAGTTGAAATAAGGAACTTTTTATTGTAATTTTGATATGCATTCGAAATATTTGTTTTTTTTTTGTGCTTTGTAATAAAAATAAATATACCTTGCAAATGGCATTTAGTTTCTTTCAAACAAAATAAGACATCACGAGATATTTACAATATTGTTAAGGAAATGCGACTGGATCAAATAAGCTGTGAGTCCCTGTATATAAATCAGAAAAATAATTTGCCTGTTTGTTTGGATGTTTACGATAAACTTTAAAATCCCTGAACCGAATGTAATGCGTTTTATACTAATGTATAGATAATTTTCTCGGCCAGGTTATAGGCTAAGTTTCATATTGATCGGGCGTCAGGGGGCGGAGTATTACATAAAAATGTATGACAAATGGAGGAAAAAATGAAATTACAACAACAACAACTTAAAATTTTATGTTTTCCTCTTGATGACGTTAAATTTCTATAGGAAATTTAAATACATTTGAATTGAGAGAAAACAGTCGTTTTCGAACAACATTCTTATTAGAAAAAAATATATAGAAATAAAAACGAATTTGAAGAAAATGGAAAATAACTGAATTCTGAAAATAAAATTCGTATGTCAAACAAAAAAAATAATTTGGTATTGTGCAAAATTATTGAAATAATAATAATGTTTTTTAATCGAACGGCAATAAATCCATAAACATATTAAATATTATATCTTCTATTATATATGTACATATATTCTTTTTGTGACGTAAGTGTAAATGAAGTTTTTATATTGCAAATTAATCGGCCCAATAAAAGCTTGGTTTAGAGTAGGACCCAAAATTGAAAGAGGGGTGATAATTTTCAATTCAGTTTGATTGACTTTTTTTTAAGTAATCGTTAGAAGTTCTTATTGTTACTTTTTTTATTTAATACGCATTTTACTTTCTTATTATACAAGTTCATTAGTAAGTTTGATACGTGCTTTGCTAAACAATTATTTATGTTATAAAACTTGGATAGATTATTTTACCAGCAACTGAAACGGAACCATACGATTTTCAATTTGATTTGGCTGACTTATTCGGAAATCGTAAGTAAACGTTAATAGTAATTATATATCGATACCTTAGAGTACACAAGAAGTGCTAAGCCCATTTTTACAAGGCTTTCTTTATCATTTATGGTTCTGTTATTTTGTACTATACACCCATACCCCGCTTTACGGAAGGGATCTGACGGAAAAGCTGTCCGTAAACCGAAATTCCGTTTATCGAATCATAATTTTTCATATAAATTCATACAAATAATAAGCAACCCATTCCAAAAATGTATCTAAAGTTTTCTGTCTGGCTTCCGTTTTAATTATTTTCATTGTCAATGTTTTCATTGATTCCACGAACCGATTTAATACAACGCTCTCATTTTCATCATTGTCCTGCAATATTTTTATACCGCTTTCAAAATGGGATAGTGCTACTGCCAATTCTTTTGGTTGTAATCGACGCGAATTAACTTCCGTTTCCGAGCTGTTGTAATCGATGTCTGCAGATCTTCCTCTAATTCTTCCAGCTACTCGTTTGACAAACTTTGTTGGTCTATTTCTATCAGTTCGATCACATCAACTTTTTACACTTCTTATGGAAATCAAGTTGATCAGTAAGTGATACAATATTTTTACGAACGGCATGCAGCGAATTAAGATAGGATTCGTCATATTTAACACATTCCGGCCAAAGTTGTTTCCAAACGCGGTTCATCGTGCTTGACCTCATTCCACGATTTTTCAATGTTATCTAGAGTGTCTTTTATGTTGTATTTTGCCCAATATTCTTTGATAGACGATTGCCCATCGGTGTCGCTTACCAGCTGCTGAAAAGTTCTACGTTGGTAGAATGACTTAAAAATAGAAATAACACCTTGCTCCATAGGTTGAAGAATCGCTGTTCTGTTTCTAGCTAGAAATTCAACTTCTACGTCTCCAAACATTTCTGCTAAATGAATTGGATGTCCTAGAGCATTAGCCAATGGCAAAAGTATTTTATCTTTTGTAAATATTTTTTCACATCCGGACAGAAGTGTTTTTTAACCAGTCTTCGAAAATGGACATTGTCTTCCAAGTTTTCTTATTGGACTTCCAAATTACGGATAACCGTAATTTATCACATCCCTTAAGAGCCCTTGGATTTTCCGACAAATGTATTAAGAGTGGTTTCAATTTGTATTCACCTGAGGCGTTGCCTCCAAGTAGCAGGGTTAAGCGTTTCTTTTGCACTTTATGCCCAGATGCGGTTTTTGATTCTTTTGATATAAAAGTTGTTTCTGGCATCTTTTTCCAATATAATCCAGTCTCGTCGAAGATGAACACCTGTTCTGGAAGGTACTCTCTCCATTCATTAATTGATTTTAAAATGTTAGGGTTTTTAGAAGCGGCCTCTGTATCGGTGCTTGCAGCTTCACCTCTCAGTTTGATGTTATGCAAGTTTTGTCGTTTTTCAAACCGATCGAACCAGCTTCGACTAGCAGAAAACGAAATTTCCTTAGGTTCTACAAGCAATAACTTCGGCTCTTAAATGCTCCAATAGGCTCTTAGCTTTTTTCTGAATGATAAGTTCACTCAATGGCATGTTGCGCTGGTTATTATCCTCAATCCATATGCCTAACAGCTTTTCCATTTGCTCTATTATTATTAGGTACCTTTGACGAGTTAATTTTGAATCACCTAACGGCGCGATTAATTCCTATTGCTTGAAAATTGTATCTCGGGTTTCCTTGATTGTTCCATACAACGAATTTTTCCTTCCGTATTGCGGAAAAGGGATATAAATTATAAATTCCGTTATACCGAAATTCCGTATAAAGGGCGTTCGTATAGCGGGGTAAGAGTGTAATCATTTATAGCACTATTTCCTAGGCATTGAATGAAAATTCCAAATAGTTTCGAATTTAGAGACATTCTTGTGGACATTCAAAATATGGACAATTATGTGTTCTAAGGTATCGATATAGGTTTTGTCAGTTTGTTCTTTTATGTGCGTCTTTTTGTATTTGTGTTAAGGCGAAACAACTTCTAAAATTTCAGCTGATTGACCTTATTGGTAGGTAAACTTAGTAGTTAGAATTTTTTTATTTTATTTATTCATTTTTCTTTAAACAGGTTTATTAGATAATTTTAACAATTCCCAAGAGAAAATTTTCCCTTAGTCGAAAGAGTACTGCGGCTGAAAGAGCCCACATCCGAAGACGAAATGAGGATAGCTTGCAAATAGAACGTCGCCACTTGGAAAAAAAGAACTCGCCTGTCCTTGAAAAGAGAGCGAAGTCGAGTACTTAAGGTGAAACCAATGAGGTAAGAGAAGCTCGCCTCTCTTTACAAAGAGAGCGAACCTATTTCTTTAGAAGGCGGCTTTCTTTAAATGGAGAGCAGCACGCTTCACAAAGAAAAGTCCCTGTGCAAAGGCCGGAACTTTCACTGATTGGCGCATTAAAGAATATTCTGACTTTTCTATACCCCTAATATAGAGTATCGTAACGATAAGTCGGTGAGTTTGGGTGGTCCCATGATTGTCGAGTCTCAATACTGCCGTGCGTTCAAGTGGAAGGGCGAACCAAAGGGCCTTTGTTGCCAAAACGGAAAAGTTAAACTGCCTGAAATTCTCCAGATCCTCTGTTTTCATTGCCTTCTGGTCAGCATCCTTTATCCAAAGAGTTTGCCAAAAATAAAAGGTCGTATGACAATGGATTTCAAATGGCTTCCTTCATAAGTAAACCTTTAATAAAAAATAGTACATGTCGACCTACAATGGATAGCACACAGGGAGAGTATGTCAGAATACGTATTGCATCGCATTCGGACAGAGCGTTTCGATTATTCCTTTGATTTCAGCGACATATCTTTGATTTGGCATTAGAGGAACTGAATAAAATTGTGAAAGCGCTTGCGATTAAAAATGTAGAGCATTACGGTTTGAATAGACGAAATATTACTGATTCAACTGTTCTAGATATGGCATTCGTCCGCAAGACATCGTATGATAGATCGGCCATGTTATAGATTGTAATCAACAGCGAATCAGAATAATTCTTCCTAGATAAATTATTTTTCCTAAATGTATCTGGGGGTACTGGAAAGACATTCCTAATTAATTTAGTCCTAGCTAAATTAAGATCCGATTGCCGTAGCTTCGTCCAGCATAGCGACCATTCTTATAGAGGTGGTAGAACGGCCCATTCCACTTTTAAACTGCTGTTTAATATTTCCAATGCCCACACTGCCATATGCAACATTTCAAAACAGAGTGGCACCGCTAAATTGCTCCAAAAATGTGCTCTTATTGTGTAGGATTAGAGTACAATATCTCACACGACACCTGCGGAAGCGCTGCTCACGCGTGCTGACGAGTTTAATGCGTGTCTGAAACGGTCCTACATATGGTCGGAAGTAGTGAAGTGTTCCTCTCGGTAAATATGCGTCCCATTCTCTGTGGCGACAACAACTTGACCGAATTTTCCAACACTCGGCTGAAATTAGGAAATGGTGATCTACCACTAGGAAATTATGATTTGGTCACTTTTAGAACTACATTAATGAGTACATCCTAGGCAAATTTGAAGCACCGTCTAGAACATACAAATCTATAGATACAGTCGTTGATCCTCAAGAAACAATTCTATATCCTGTCGAATTTGTAATCTCATTAAGCCCGTCTGGTATACCGATTCATCAGCTAAAACTGAAAATAGAGACAACTATCATCCTGCTCCTGAACCGAAACCCACCAAATCTTTGTAACGGAACCCACCTACAAGTAAACAGTCTCAATACTTCGTAATAGAAGCTACAGTTCTAACCGGCAGCGCGACTGGAGAAAATGTGATAATTCCTAGCATCTTCATGATCCTTTCTGATGTTCCATTTCAGATCAAACGTCTCCAGTTTACCGTACGAGTGTGTTTTGCTCTGACCATAAACAAGACAAAAGCCAAACATTGAAGGGTGGACGGTGCGGACCTTCCCGGCGTGTTTTCGCCCATGGCCAATTTTACGTTGCCTGCTTCCGTGTTAGCTTCGGCTGGCAACTTTACCTACTTGCTCCTGGTGCTATTATAAAGAGGCTTTCTTTTAAATATATTTCTAAACCCTTCCCTCCCCCAAAAGTGTATGTAATTAAATAATTAGTTTTTAATTAAATACATGAAATTTTATTGTGATAATTAACTGAAATATATTGAATATCATTTTAATTATTTAAAATGTATCTTAATTCATTGTTTTTGTAGTAAAATATCCCCGAATATATTATATGTGGCTTCATATAGCCAAAGTTGTTTAAACTAATTTATCCAGCGTTGCAGCGCGAAGCTCTTTAGTGGCGCAAAGCGCCAAGCCAGTTGAGCGCGCTAGCGCTCACTAGCCTCGCGGGCGCGAAGCGGCCCCGCGCAGCTAGTATCGTATAAGTCGTTGACGAAAAAACAGAGTAATCGTTTAACGAAAAGCATTTGTTTTGTTCTAAAGAAAAATTTTCAAAATTTTTTTTACAGGTACATATATAAATTGTATTAATAAATATACCTAAATAAAACTGTAATTCGAGTTCACATAATGTCATCAGTTTGTGTAAAATGTTCTGTGAACAGTTCAACAACGAGAAAATGTGTTAAATCTACTTCTTGTAAAAACTTGTACTATCAATATTGTGGCCAGATATCTAATAAACTTCTGCAAGCAATTGAGTCGGATGTAGCCCTATAGCGATGCTTGACTTGTAGAAATTCATCTTTATCTGAAACTGCTATGAATTCGGCAGGTGAGTCGGATGATGAAATCAGTTCACTAAAAAACTCGTTGGAGTCATTCAGAAATGAGTTTAAAATTATAAAAGTGTTGTGCAACCAATATAAAGAATATTTTCGCGTTCGTGTTAACATAAAAAAAAAATTATCTTGATGGCGACCTTTTTGCTAGTAGTTCTGGTTTTACACAAATAGATTTAATTAGCAATGGTAAATCAATATTTTATATTTATAACAAACCATCTCTCATCCACTAAACAACATTTATTATCTAAAGCGATCTTATTAAAGATCGAGAAAAGGTTTCAACTTCAAATATGAATAGAGTCAACGCGGCAACATTATGGTTGGCAGAAATGATGGTAATAAAATAATCATCACTAGGGGCGCTGCCCCTAGGCGCTTCGCGCCCCAACCCAGCACTGCCGCTTCGCAGCAGCATTTTAACTTCTATACTCCATGCCAATCAACCAACGTCAAACTTTGATGAGAATAACTATAGTATATAAGCTTTGTTTTCGTTATGTAATATTATAAAATGTATGAGGATTTAACACTTGACCACGTGCAACGCCTGTCAAAATTTCACAATCAGTAGTATTTGTATGCATTTTTTTCACACGCATTCGAGCTCCATTCACCAATGCATTCTTTATATTTAAATTATGTATGAGTAACACAATACAATTCTCTTTCAAAACCAATTTGTGTGGCAGTCAAAGAGTTTAAAAATTCAACCAGATAATTGCTTTGTTCTCAAATATCATCGCTAATAATCGTACCAAAACTATAGTGTACTTTTTCATCGCCTGGTATACGATTCATAATTTCGGAATTGATAAAATGACAATCAACATTTTTTGGGACCAAAACAACAATATTTAAAATATCCGAAGATAGAATGGTTTCTGAAATATTGCTAAACATACCTTGTATGATATTTGAAGAATCAGACAGCAGATGTGTTGGACTTTCAATGACATCTTGACCGTATTGAGGGAAAGTTTGCATATCATCATTACCAATTGATTTAAGGAATTTAACAAACCCAATTTCACGAGGTAGAGTTCTCATATTTTGTGTTAAAGTAACACGGTGAAAAGTTGAACATTCAGACCAAGATGTAATACAATTCTCAATTAGGGTGACACGTGATTCAAGAGGTATTACTGGCAAAATTTGCCGAAAGTCACTGCACAACAGAATTGTTTTACTCCCAAATAATTTTTCTCTACTTTCATTCACAGTCAAATCTCTTAATAATCTATCAATCATTTTTAAGGCACGTAGTGGACACATTGATAATTCATCTATAATTATCAATGAAGCTGATTTAATATATCAACCTTGAGCACTGTTGGCAGTAATGCTTGATACTGAGTTTTTTAAAATTGGAATAGATAACTTGAAAACATTATGCAAAGTTCGACCACCAATCAAAAGAGTAGAAGCTATACCACTGAAAGCAGTTGTTATGCATGGTATTTGTAATGGATATAATTTATCAATGATTGCTTCTAGGACATATGTTTTCCCACAACCTACCTGCATGAGCTGTCAAACAAAATGCATTGCTACCAGTATTATGATCTAATAATTCACGCAAAACCAAGTTTATAACATTGCGCTGTTCATCATTGGCGCTTCTATACATCTCATGGAAAGTGGTTTCTTCTTCAATAGGATCAACAAAATCGAAATCAATATTTTCATCCACATACACTGGAATTGGGAGCCCAAGTTGTTTGCAGGAAAGATTGTGTGTTTGAAGAATATCATCAATAATCAAAAGGGATCTATTACGTGAAATGTTTTCATTTTAATACTTAAGAAAATCTTCACATCCCATAGAAGTAAAAGATAAAGAGAAATTAGATGAGGATCGAACCGAAGATCTTTGCCGCTCTAGTCCAATGCGTTACCACTACGCCACAAACAATATAATAACCCTTGTTTTATTTGCATTGTTAAATTGTTTTATTTTTTCAAAGCGTTCTACAGCCTCGCTAGCATTATATATTAATAAGTTTACAATATTATATGCAGACGTACTTTTTACATTTGTATTGATTGTAAAACAGACGATAGTGTTCATCTGTTTTGCAATCTACACAATGTAAAAAATAATAATAAATCTAAAAAATACGTATGCATATAATAGTTGCTTTCCAATCGACCAACCGCAAGCACCCGCTAGTGAACCGCTAGTGGAATGGTTTTTGTCTTTGCTATGGTCGATTGGCAAGCTCAGATTTGGATGTTATGAGTAAAACATAACCTCAAAATCGTAATTGTGTGCTATTACGGCAAAGTTGGTTTTTTTTTATATAAAATCACTAATAAAATAATTAATGTATAACGCGCTAAACAAAATCAATTAAAATTTCTAATATTACCATAAATATTAAGCGGTTCTACATTTAACCACCTTGCGTCGAAATTGTGCGTAACTGCTTCTAACTGCTCGTAATAAAATAGCAAGAGAAGATACGAGTAGATAATTTAGCGAAGACAAAAACCATTCTACTAGCGGTTCACTAGCGGGTGCGTGCGGTTGGTCGATTGGAAAGCAACTAATATTAATTTAAAATAAATCTTCTAATTGGGATATAAATCGAAGTATGCGTATAAAAATCTATTTACATAAATATAGACACCCGAATATAAAAATCTGTAAGAGCATACATGTATTGTATATATGGTACATATACAAATTTAATTTTTTTTTATTTTTTTTATTTTTACGAGAGGTATCGTACACGCATACTATGTATTGCCTAAAAAACCAAAACCTGCTAAAATTCTCTTTAGAAAGCCTGCTCATTTTGCTGATACGCAGACACATACTTATAAACCTCAACGTTAAGACGTAGTAGTGACTTCGAAAAACCATGGAAAAAAAATGTAAATTTATTTGTTTATCACTAACACCACACCACGTATAGGTCACACACACTACTAACGTCGATAATTTGAGCATTTTTTACTCTCTATTGTTTGCAAACCTACTAACACCACACCATGTATTTATCACACATACTGCTAACGCCGATGATATTTGAGCATTTTTACTCTCTATTCTTTGCTTTGATGTACAAACAAAATTTCAAACATGCTTTTTGGTTTTCGTAATGACATTGCCTTGCCGCATGATTCGTGTTATTTTTTTGTAGAGAAATGTCAAAAAATCGGTCAAAAACAAACCCGGCAATATAAATGTGTGCTGTCAATATTGCACAATAAATTCCAAAATTTTGAATAAAATTTAAGTATACCTATTGTGCAATGTTATGACGTCACACAATTATATTGCGCAATTTAATTGTACGTGAATACCAGCCTTAAAGGGAATATTACCGAATAAATTATTTCCGAACAATTCATGTAAATTATGTAACATCATACAAAATAAATAAAAATTCAAATTTTAAATAAAAATATAAAATATGTAATTTAAATCTTCTTTATGATTTACTAATTTGACAGATTCGTTTTTATTGTTTTTTTTTATGAAACATTTTACTCTCTTTCAGTTTCGTAGTATGCGATTGTTTATGTTTTTTCTACACTGTATTCACAACCGTATATATACACGGTGACGTTTCGCTAATACAATCCCATGTTGAGGTATTTTTACAGCAATAGTATACAATACATTGGGCTTTCTAAAGAGAATTGTAGAAGGTTTTGTAAAAAACACAAAAAATCATTATTTTTCATGATTTGCTTTTGTTTGGTTTGTTGTTTTCTGTGTTTCTCATTTTTAGTACCAAAAAATAATCAACATGGTATGTCGCTAGCCTCGCAAAAGTTTAAAGAAGTTGTTCTTTTTAATTTCAAAATGACGGATTTACATTTATTGTATTCATATTTTTTATTATTATGTTAGAATTATGTTAGAAATTTATGATGACTTTTAATATGACAATAAAGTAATTATATTAAAAATCAACTGGCGACTGACAAATGGCGTTTAGTATCGCCATTCACAATCGCAAAAGTGTAAAGCGACATCTTATCGGTTAAAAATTTAATATTATTTTCTAGTAAAGCCTACTTAGTACGCTGTTGAAGTGAAATGAAATTTTCACCGGTCTCCAAAAATAAGAAGACAAATCTGACGTGAAAATTTAGTTTGACGAGTTTCGTAAATATTTTAGTGCGTACAACTTAATGTTGTCTCTGACAACATATTTTATGCAATAAAATTCACTTCGATAGTTGATTATCCTCAAAACACGCAAAAACAAATGAAATTATCAAAATTCATCTTCACATTTATCGTCAAGGGAGACAAAAATGAAGTGAAAAATGAGTAAAGATAAAATAGAGACATCTATATTCTAATACAAAAACCACCATTTCGCTAGTTAAACGCGTACCGCAAAGTGAACTTCAGCAGTGAAATTTTCATTTTCGTTTGTGTCATTTTTATATCATACGCAGTTGGTCTCCCAAACAGTAAAGTTGTGTTTACTACTAGCGAGAAATACAGTGCATAAAAAATAAAAAACAAAGAAAATTCTTTTAAAATCCTATTAATTTGTCAAACTAACGTCAATATTTATATAGTATTATTTGTTTAATTATTATTTATTGATATTACGTTACAAAACAACTAAAAACTAAAGTGGCAAGTGAAGGTGAAAATAAAAAGGAAGGCGTCATACGCCTTCCGATCATTATAGAAAAAAATAAAGACGCAAATGATGGTTTTCGTGGTTTCAAGGATGAAATAACAAAACAAAAAAGAAAAAGTGGTGATTTGATGGCTGATAATTTTAATAAAATATTAAGAAAAGACGATAATATAACGATGACAAAAATTAATAATAATCCAGTTGTATCTACAAACAAAAAAAAGATGGAGTCCATGGTTGTCGACACACCCAAAACAAACGAGGTAAAAAAAATGGAGGTGAACTTTTATATTAATTCCGATATAAGGGTCCATTTTACGTGTTAATAAGATCTAAGAATCAAAATAAATTTTTAGCTATAATTCTTTCAAAATTTTTTAAACAAAATAGAATCAACCCAATTGATATCATTGCGATCAATAAAAACCTTGCTAGAGTAGAGTTCAATTCATATGATGTTGCAAACAGGTGCATCAGAAACGATGACCCGATTAATATTATATTGCGAGATAAAGAGTATACCCCATATATTCCGAACGCATACATTAAAGTTGTGGGTACCATAAGAGGTCTAATAGAGGACTTTGATATGAAAGAAATTTCTGAGAACATAAGTTGCGATGACGGTATAATAACTAAAATGGAGATAATAAAAATCTGGGATTTTAAATCAAAATCATTAAAAGATTCAAATATCATTAAAATTAAAATCAGAAATAGTTTCTTACCAAAGTTTGTAAAATTTTATGGTATCAGAGTTAATATAAATATTTTCGTCCCAAAATTGAAATTTTGCTCTAACTGTCTGAAATATGGTCATTTGAAAAAATGGTGCAAATCTAAAATTATTCTTTGTATGAAATGTACCAAAGATATAACGGTAAATAAAACACATGATTGTTCTGATGACCCTGTTTGCAATTTCTGCGAAAACAACTCTCACTACACTAACTCCAAAAACTGTACAGAAAAAATCAACCAAACAAAAATCAAAATTTATTCCATTAAAAATAAATTATCCTTCGGACAAGCGAGAAATATCCTGTTCCCTAAGGATAAACCACTAAACGTTAATACTAATGAATTCCCTATTTTAAATAAAAATGTTAACACTCCGAACTTTTGGGTAAACAAGGCAAACAATTTTGACATCATCATTAAGGAACAAAAGTCTAAAATTGACATTTTCCACTCAGTCCTGGACAAGATCTCTAAAATTAGCGATAAACAATACGATGAAACGGATGTACTTTTGATGGACATCAAGGATGCCATCAAAAATATCAAACTTAGATAAATTATGAATAGTTTAAATATTCTTCAAGTTAATATAAGAAGCATTAAAAGTAATTTCAATCTCTTTGAGTCCTTTATAAACAAACACAACATTGACATAGCAATTATTAGCGAAACCTGGCTAAAAGATAGTGACCACATAAAAATCAAAAATTACAATACTGTTTTAAAAAATAGATTCGATGGGTATGGCGGTTTAGCCTTCTTCATACACAAAAAAATAGCTTTCAGAAAAATAGACTGTAACTTCACTTTTAATCACATTAAATTTCTATACATAAATAAAAAATGCAAAAATATTACACTAAATTTAATTAACTTTTATAATCCACCTAACAATAGTAATAATTCAGATTTAATTGATTTCGAGAATATTTTAAAACATTTTAATAATTATCCAAACACTTTGATTGTGGGAGATGTAAATGCCCACAATGTCCTCTGGGATCATCTTACAGCAAACAATAATAAAGGTAATAAATTTGCAAACATAATAAAAAATAGCAATTTTCAAATATTAAATAACGGTAAAGCCACAAGATATAACTTTAGAAACAACTCCAGCTCTGCGATTGATATTTCATTATCCTCTCCAGATACCTATAATAAGATATATTGGGATGTCACAATCACAAACGATTACATAGGTTCCGATCATCTCCCAATTTTATTAATTCTGAAATTGGATAAGTTTACAAACAAAGACATTATTAACTGGGCAGACGTAATTAATGATACTAGTAAAATAAATTCAATTGATAACAATAACAACATAGATAACATGATTAATAAAATCATATCTGATAACACGAAATCAATTAAGATAAACAGAAACAACACACCAAAACCATGGTGGAACCCTCAATTGGATAGATTATGGAAGATTAAAAGTATTAAACTTAAAATGTATAATAGACAAAAAGATTTATTCACTGCCATAGAATTATTAAAAGCAGCCTCCCTGTTAAAAAGAGAAATTAGGAAATCAAAAAGGAAATCCTGGTTTTCTTTCATAGACAACATCAAAAACGATATTAATAGCAAAGACTTATGGCAAAAAATAAATAAAATTAGAAATAAAAGATCCATCGCCTTTAATTTATTAGAAAACTACGACATGGCCAAAGAATTCATTAACTCAAATTTTCCATTTTCGGTAGAAAAAATGATTTTACCAGTAGAACCCACTAATACCGTTTATGTTGATAAATTTAACAGTAATTTCTTCTCAAATATAATTAAAATAAAATCCAAATCGGCTCCCGGCCACGATAAACTTTCTCTCAAAATACTTAAAACGATAATTGATTATAATCCAAAAATACTAAATTTCTTGATTGATTACTTAAATAATGTATGTATATGTATAATAATAAACTTTACCCAAATAACTGGAAAATTTTCAAAATAATTTCAATCAAAAAACCCGGTAAGGACGACCTAGTTACTGAGAACTATAGACCAATATGCCTGCAAAACTCTATTTCAAAGATATTTGACAAAATGATACTTAACAACCTATTAGAACACGTATCCACCAACAATATAATTCCCAATAATTCTTATGGCTTCAGAAAAGGATTCTTTATTACAGATTACTTTGTGAACCTTTTTTCGGAAATCTACAAAGATAAAAGAGAAAAGAACAACATAATTCTGATCACGACGGATATAAAAAAAGCCTTCGATAACGTCAATAAAAAAATCCTGGTAAATAAACTAATTATTACTAACACGCCTAATGATACAATTAACTGGATCTATCAACATCTTACAAATAGAAAACTTATCTTTCACAATGGTACTAACACAATAGAACACACTACAAATAAGAAAATTCCTCAAGGCTCTTGTCTTAGTCCTACCCTATTCAATATTTATACAGCTAATATCCATAATATCCAAAACAACAATATCTCCATATATCAATTCGCGGATGACCTTGCAATTCTAGTTAAGAGTCATAATGAATCCTCCACTTACGACCTCTGTAATTTCGTTATGGGTAAATTAAGTAGTAGCTTGTCGGAGTTAAACCTTAGTCTAATCTTGAAAAAACCTTTTAAATTCGTCTGTTCAAAAATAAACCATCTAGTTTCACAATCAGTAATAATAATCATATCTTAAAAGAAGAAAAAATAATTAAACTACTAGGTATAACATTCAACAATAAGTTATCTCTATTTTCACATTACAAAAAATTAGACAAGGAGATATCAAATTCATATAATCTGCTGAAAATGATTTCATACAATAAAGGAGGGGCTCACCCACAAACGATGCTTAATTTATTTAATTCTTTAATAAAATCAAAAATCAGCTTTGCAGACACTATAACACCCTTAAACTTCAAAAATTCATTGAACATAAAACAACAAATATCGAATAAAAATTTAAGACTCATATTAGGCTTTGCAAAATCGACGCCTATCTCAACCATACTGGCGGAAGCTAATTGTATTCCGGCTTCTTTAGATAACAAGAAGAATACTTTATATTATATTGCTAAAAATATCTATAAAAATAACAGCATATACGATAACATATTAAACAATAAAACAATTCCTAAATTTAGAGATCTGTTTTCGGAATATGAATTCTTACATAACATTGCAAAAATAAATAATAATTACATTAATAATAACTGTGGAAATATTTTAATTAATAATAAATTTAATGACTTGGATGGTTTTCCAAGAAATAATGACCTAATACAGTCCAACTTCTTACAAATTTTGAACAAATATAAAGAATACACTCAAATTTTTACAGACGGTTCCTTAAAGTTTAATAGTGGCGGTTTTGGAATCTATTTCAAAAATATAAATTAAAGTTTTAAATTCAAATTAAACAATTTTGCCTCAATCAAAACTATTGAATTAATCGCAATTAAAAAAGCTATTGAAATTTCAATTAATCTTAACTTAAATAAAATCATTATTTTTATTGACTCAAAAACAAATTGTGGCTCTTTAATTGGTTCGATTAAATATAACAAAAATAAATTTTATGAAAATGAAATTAAAAAATTAATTGTTGATCGCAATGATATCAAAATCATCATACAATGGATTCCTGGTCACTCGGGAATTTATGGTAATGAATTAGCAGATAATCTGGCAAAACAGGGTATTCAAGAGAATTAAGATTCTATCGATAATCAAATTACATTAGAAGATTGATACATATTAATAGACAATTCGATAACTCGTGAATGGAATATAATGTACAACATTATGCTAATACATTTTAAATTTCCTAAGGAATATAAAATGAATAAATTTAAGGTAGCTATTAATCTTTACTTGCAAGATCGCGCATTGGGTGCAGAAGCTCTGACAGTTACAAGGAGCTAGGACCGTTAATAAGTCCGCTCTGCACCCAATTAAAAAATTTATAAAAAAAAAAAAAAAACACATGGACTCTATCCAAAGGTAGATACAATAAAAAAATTAATCCTACACCACATAATAAAATATGGTTTAAAACGTTAATTTAAATGTTCATGACATAAAATTAATAAACAGACTTAGAGCAGGCCACGCTTATAATAAAAAGTTCAAACGCCTAATGGGTTTTGAAAACAATAAATTATGTGACGTATGTAACCAAAGCAACCTTGATTATACAAGCCATAATCTAAAAAACGAAGCTTTTATAAAGGTATTAGAAACGAGGAAAAAACCAAAATTTTCATAGTAAAACACATAAAACATATGGGAAATCACTTTTTTTCCGAAGACAAATTTGTAAATGAAAACGTTCCAAATTCTTAATTATGATTTCTGAAATATTTTCATAAATGTTTGAATTTCAACATATATAAATCTCGTTTAAGTAAATCGTTTTCATTTTCTTGTAATAATTGGTTTATTTAAACCAAAATATAAAAAAAAGTTCATAACAACAGCATTCTGGTCAAATTAAAAAGAAAAGCTTACTACAAATCGTGTGCATTAAGCCAATATACATAGATGGCAATGGGCAGTAAACATTTTGAAAAACCGTACCAAAAATCGCCACCTGGGGAAATTTAAGTTCAAAAATTGTAGGAAAAGCAAAACAAATTCTCAAAATATTAAGAACGTGCCATAATTTTGTAATTAAACAATTTTTTTCGTATTTTACTGTATAAATCTGAGACATCTAACGTATACTAGTAAAACTAAAGATAAATTTAGCAAGTATTATTTTAATTCGTCAGAGCCAACTTTGATGTATTTTTCAAAATGAAAGTTCGAGAAATATCATATATTTTAGAAATAATTTAATTTTAATATTTCTGCAATTAATATTTACTTAATACCAATAAACCCTTCCTGAATATTGTTGCTAAAGATATGTAGAACACTTTTGTATAAAAATTTTGTAACATTTTTGCTTTTTTCAATGAAAAACTTAGCGGAAAAACACCATTTTTACTATGGATTCCTATGGAAATTAGTGAAAAGTTATACCACTAAAAAAGCTTCTAAAAAATACATCATAATGATTATGGCTCTATACTCTAGAAGGCTCTGATGTAACGTAATAGAAGACAATAAACATATAATAAGTAAACGTAAAAAATATAACAATTTAAGAAGTAAATATCCGATAATAATAAACTTAAAATTAATAGACATTTTAAAATCTAATAATATATCATTATAAAACTTTGTGCAAATTTATAAAAGACATCAAGTACAATCTTTAACTCAACCTTACATAAAAATGAATTACCCCAGATAAACATAGTTAATTCGGTCATATACAGCTACTTGTGCTAGTCGACCTGAGCAAACGAAATCAACAACAACAACAACATTTTTATACGAAAAAAATTTCATTTCATTTCAACAACGTACCGTGCTTAAACGTCAAGACTAAAAAATTGTGATCAACGCTCCACCTGCATCGCAGCACGTTGATGTCTACTTTTCAGATATTCTAAAATGTCGAATAACCCTAGGGTTTCGGTTTTACAGTTTTTTATTAAATCAGTGTCAATTCGGAAAATATTTCGGTTAATTACCGTTTAATGTTCCGATTCAGTTTCAGTTTGAAGCTCTGATTTTAATTAAGCAAAGCCAAAAATGTGGAATTTCTGGCGAAAAAAAATTCACTGAATATTTCAAAATCAAATTAAACACAAAACTGAATTTGCGAAAAATTACTAACTTTACATCTTGAAAGATACAAGTAATTTACATTCAAATCTAGTACTTATATGTGCGTGTGCGTAAATAACTTACGAAAAATATCCAGATGATGTCTTATTTATTTTTAATTTACATGTTTTGAAAAGTATTTTGTTTCAATATTCCTAACGTATACGGGTATGTTCATTTTGTGCTCATTCCATAAACAATAAAAAAATATTTCACTAAAATACTGCAAGATGTGGTTTATAAAACAATAGCTTTTAAGAAAAGAAAATGCAACAACAGCAGCAGCAAAATCGATGAAATATAAAACGATGTTGTTGTTTGGTATATTATAATTCTTCTAATTTCTGTAGAATTATTATTTATAGAGAAAAAAATTACAAAAAAAAAAAATTTTGCTTTATATACTTAAGCAGCAACAGTGCATTGAACTGTTTCCGATGAAATTTAAAAAAAAAAAAAATCAACAACAAAGTAAAAATTATTTTTCACTTTAGCACAAGCGTTATTATTGTTATCAAATATCATTATCATTCTTTTGTGTTGAGTTTGAAAATTACTATACATACTCGTATACTATTAAGGTGACCATTCGTACGCGTTTAGCGCGTACAATACGCGTTTCGGTAGGGCTGTATGAATGATGTACGCGTTTTAAAGATGGTCACCTTAATACTATAAATTATATAAGGCTACACTCAACGTACGTACGTACCTTTACTGTACAAAGAGATAGATAATATGTGTGTCAATTTATATTTGAAAAGCAGCGCAAAAATGAGGGGGAAAACGAAAAATTTGTTTTTTCTTTTCTAAGTTGCTGTTTATTGTTGGTGGAAAATATTTTTTTAATTGAGATACGCATATTAACGCATATTAAAAGTTTTGTTTAGTTTATTTTATATAAACGTTCAAGTTACGAGTACGCTTATAATAAATTGATAACAAATAAAAGAAAATTCAAACAATTATTTTAAATCATCAATACTATAGCCGTAGGTTTATATAGAATATGTTAACTTTTTTCATTTTTTGTAGGGTAAAATACTTTACCAAATAAAACTATCAAATTAAATACTCTTTTTAAGTAACATATGTATTTATGTAAAAATACACATGAGAAAGAGGAGATATACTCCAACTACCCAAATTCTAACATTAAATCTTATAAAACTTTCTAGGGCCAGTTGCCTTTAGATCTGGAGGTGGTTCAATCCAGTTAGTTTCTTTAATTTTAGATAATTGCAGTCATAGCCAAGTTGTTGTACTTTCATATAATAAACCTTCCACTATTCATGGTTTTTATTTTAAAAATTCACAATGCGATTGTCCTATCGTTATATTTTGTCGCTCGACAGTAAGTTGGCAATTTCCATAAAATCAATCATTTTTCACTGCAACATTTTATGAAAAGGTGATAATTGATTTTCAATATTTTCACCAACATTATATTATTTCGAACACAACTTACCAATCATCTTTAGTAATAGTTACTATATGAATACATATTTGTAATTAAAGGCGTTAACTAACCAGTTTCTTTCGTCGGTAATATTGTGCCCTTGGTTCTGTAGTTTTCACCAACATTCTGACATATTTTTGCGGATGAGATTCACAGTCATGATATAATAAAGTGTATGTTCTTTGAAGTTGCAATATAAGTTTTGTGTTTTGTTTTCACAGAAAATTAATTGATGCTTAACTGCCAGCCTGCGCGCTGTTCTTCAGTTTCACGCACGAGATGAACAATTCATCAAAGATCACTCGCTTGACTTTCTTTTAAATGTCATCAGGTACCTCGATTCACCCGTCAGGGTTCAACTCTCGGATGTTATTGCCTAACTTAAAAGAAATATTATCTGGCGTTAATATTGATGAAATGGGCTGGGATTTTGCACAAAAGGCGTGTTTAGGTTTCTTAAATTAGAAATAATTCTTTTTAATGAGGTCTCAGCTAGCTAGAACAAAATAACATTCTACATCAATTTGCCTTTGCCTATATCACTTAATGTAATGATTGATGGATCCCGGAGTAACGTTCTTCATGTTAATTGTGGGGTTCCTCAAAGTAGCATACTTGGGCCATTATTGTTTCTGATATTAGTTAATGCCACATCGTATTTGCACTTGTTTGGACATATGAATATTTTCACAGATGATACGGCGGTTATCTACGAAACAAAAGGTCCTTCTGCTATAGTTAATACTAGCTGAGTTACCCGGCGTTGCACGGGAGGTACATATATAATTCAAATACCTTGATTGTTATGCAAGAATTCTCTCTTTACATCGCTGTAGTTGCAATCACATATGAAAAGAAAATTATAAGTAGCTGTATTCAGTAACGGGTGCCTCCGTCAATGCATCCAGGCGAAATTTTGTAATGATATTATTGGACATCCTGTTTGTGAGGATAGTTAATTAATTTTGGTTTGGTATTTATTACCAATTGCCAAATAATTATACTCCATTTTTACAAACCTTCAACCAGATCAAAGTGAATAATAAATATAAAGATATTTTAGTTAATAATTTTTATTATAAAGCCTTTTGATAAACAATATTTTTGGTTTTTCCATTTGGTGTATAAATAAATAAATTTTTTGGCGTTCCCACTCTGGAGCAAGCAACATACAGTTGGCCATGTGAAAAGCATGAATTTTCCAAAATAACACCCGCTATTTTCAATGATTGCCCCCGGGCTTTGTTGATTGTCATTGCAAAAGCAAGGCATAATGGGAATTGTAGTCGCTTGAATTCAAACGGCAAATCGGTGGGAATCATAGGAATGCGCGGAATTAGCACATCTTCTCCTTTACTTTTACCGGCAATAATCGTTGCTTCAATCACATTCGGCATCAATTTCTTCACACAAAGCCGTGTTCCGTTGCACAATTTCGGTGGATCTAAATTTCGGAGCAGTATTATTGGTGAACCCTCTTTTAAAAATAGTATGTGTGGTGGAATACCAGGTGGCTCCAAAGAATTAAGAAACTCTATTGGATAATTGACGGATTGATCCACATCAGTAACCGTGTCGATAGATTTGTATTTCATTAGTGGCCCGGGTAGTTGCGATTGAATTTCATTATTTAATTTATTAACGCACGTTCGCACAGCCAATCATGATTTTTGAAGTTATTTGGCAGATTTGGGAATAGGGTTACAGGGTCATTTGGCAATTTCCCTTTACCCATGTCCAAAAGCTGCCTGGCAAATGTTTTAGCTGTACCATCGTGATGTAAATTCACACGCATGTTTGTAGATAGTGTGATTTTCGTAACGTGTTTCCAAAGATGAGACGCCTTCAGGCAGGCATTAAGTTCATCAGCGGATGTTGATCGTGGAATGACTGGCAAAGTTTGACGAAAATCACCTGCTAGTAGTGTTAGAGCTCCTCCCATTGGTCGGTTATTTTGTCGCAAATCGCGCAAAGTACGATCAACCGCTTCAAATGCTTTTTTGTGTGCCATGGTACATTCATCCCAAATAATGATTTTACATGTTTTTAATAACGTGGCAATTCCCGAATTTCGTGTTATATTGCAAGAAAAATTATCCGCTTGATTCAAATTCAATGGTAGTTTAAACGTTGAATGTGCTGTGCGTCCTCCATCGAGTAAAGTGGATGCAATTCCAGATTATGCAACAGCGAGGCCGATTGTATTCTGGTGTCTTACTTCAGCAAGTATCAAATTAAGAAGGAATGTTTTTCCAGTGCCTCCGGGTGCATCAAGAAAAATAATTCCTCCGTTACCGTTTGCTATGTATTGCACCACTTTAGTGTATGCCTGTCTTTGATCATCCACTAAGAGACTTTTTTGAGTCTCATCGAAAACTCGTAACTGACCAACGTCGTAATTTTGTTCTCGTAATAGATCTCTATCACGAACAATGTTTCCATGGCATGTCGGTTCTGGCAACCCAAGTTGGGAAATGACTTTGTTATTAATGTATAAGCATGCATCCTCTAGTAATATAAGTGCTTCATTAAATATGTCTGCTGAAAACTGTATTTCCATATCGGGATTTGTTCTACGTGCTTGCCAAAGTATATCTTCACTAAGGCTTTCTTTGTGCTTTTCCCAAAGACCTTTAGGATCGGAAGGTGTGCATGTTGTTAATATCATTGCAAAGAGCTTGCGTATTTGTGCTGGACGACACATAAGACATGCTTCGGTTAGTGTTCTATCCCAGTGTTCATCATTTTCAAGTAAGCCCACGTATTTACATATATATTTAATTGATTTAACCCAGTTGCAGTACTCAACGTTAATATGGGCTTTAAATATTTTCGACAGTAACGGAGTGTAAGGAACAATCCAGCTATTATCTACCTCATGATGCACATTGTTTACTTTGATAGTGGCTGTGTGTCCTCCGTCATCGGGTTTTCGTCTCCGGTATTGTGGATATCCGTCATCACCAGTTTGTGTTTCCTGATACATCTTTCGGGGATATTTTTTCGAACACTTTCCGTCTTTCATGCAAGGTGAATTGGGATTCACGGCTCCACATGGTCCATGTATCATATTTTTGATAACGATTTCAAAAAGTATCGGATCTTCTTGGGGATTGGGTAATTTAGCTGATATAACACTATCAATTTGAGTCGGAGTAATCTTGTCCTTTAACCAAATCAAAATGTGAGCATGTGGTAGGCCTCTTTTCTGTCATTCTATAGAATACATCCAGCAGCGAGTTTCTCCATAAATATGATTTTTAGTTATGAGGTTCATGAGATTTATGAGTTTCTGTTTGAAATCTCTAGCTGTCAGATCATGCTGATGGGTCGATGATTGCCCAATTAGAAGTAAATCTATAATCTCAGTCCATGTTGGATTACACGTAAACGTATAAATAGATCAGGACGTCCAAATCTTTGGACATAGGTCATGGCATCCTGAGCGTATTCGTGCGCATGTGCCTTGGACTTCCCGTATACGTAACTGGTAATATGACCAATTTCCCAATGTTAGCAACGTTTCCATCATTTGCAATTGCATCGCGCAAGTGAATATATTCCTCGGAACGAAGTTTTTTCTGATTTAAGCGAATGAAAAGAAGTCGTTCACTTTCGATTTTAGCATACATATCAACAATGAATTGGTGAAAAAGTTGACGGCACTTCAGGATGTGGTTTGATTATTGTGCTCTAATCATAATACGATACGCATAAAAATTCATGCAGGAAACCCTTTTCGTCATCGCAGCACTTGTTGTTGGGTTAGTTTACATCACGTTGAAATGATACCCATCTTCTCCTTGCCAAAATAGTATTGGATACTGAAGAGCATCATACGATCTGTGTGTTTCAGTAACACGCTGTAGGCTTTCATTTTGTCTATGGATAATAATATTACGTCGGTTGAAATCTGTTCCGACCATAACAATAGCAACTTCGTTGATTGTTGGAGCATTGAATCGTCTTTCATGTTGACCAGACGGTGTTTTGTCTGCTCGAATAACTACTCTGTGGTCATCTGATGGAATTTGCTCCAATGCAGTTTTGAATAAATTTACCAGATGATTGCGTTCATGGTATAAAATCTGTAAACTTGATATTATTTCACGTTTTGTTCCGGGACTAATAGCACAACGTTGATAAGTCTCCGCCTCCTCGTTGCCCATGAAGTAAATTTGTAAAAACTTGGAGTCGTTGTTAGAGAGAGGAAGAAGTGATCCAATTTTATGATAAATTTGTCCTTGTACTTTAAACGTGGGCATAAAACCTCCATCCTTAACAATTTGGGTTGCTCCAAAATTAGTATTTTCGAATATTTTGTAGAAAATTTCTGGATAACTCAGTAGTTCCGGAGACGTAAGCTAGAAGAGTTCAGGCGGCTCATCCAGAGGAGGCAAATTCACTTTTCCATTTGAACAACACATTCCAGGCGATTCATTGTGAAACTTTAAAGCATGACAATACAAGCAAATGTTTTCCATTTGCCCAATTGAAACATTGTAATCATAGTCTTTCTCGTAATTGAATGCTGCTAACTTTAAATCACCTCTAAAAGTTTCTATTAATCGTCCATATCGTAACCGATCGACTTCCAGCCGGGCCTCACGATGTTCAATGGTTTCAGTAGCCCTAGAATAAGACATCCTGCTTCGAACATTTTCAAGTCGTGTTTCAAGCTGTTTAGTTGTTTCATTAGCTCTAGAAGAAGACGTACTGCTTCGATCATTTTCAAGTCGTGCTTCACGCTGTCCGCTTGATTCAGCCACCATTGCGGCTCTAATATTCTTCGACTTTGCAGTTACCTGCACAATTGATCTTTTTTTCGGTGGCATTTTTAAGCAAAAATGAAACGTGTAGCTAATTAATCAGGAATGACGGGCATTCAAAACAGAAATTAGTATTAATTTATCAAAACGATTTTAATGTTCCCTTCGATACGTTTCACCGCGAACTGTGTTTGAAAATGTCTTTACGGAATTTTTTTTTTAAGCAAAATCAAATGTTATCTATAATTACAATCAAAAAGTAATCATAGATTAACACGTTTATAAACTGAAAACTTAAATATAATAAGAATGTATATTCACTTGAAATAATATTTAAAACCTGGAAAATAATCACCAACAATTATTTTATTGCAATATAGCTAACTAATCGAGAATAACGGCATCCGAAATACAAATTAATATTAATTTATTCAAAACGATTAAAACTACGTCCACTTCGATACGTTTTACCGCGAACTGTGGCTGAAAATGACATTTCGAGAAACAAAAGAAGTTTTTTCAAACTAAGGCAATTTTACACGTACAATAATTTGAATCCAAGGATGTTTCTTGTAGAAGATGCTATTTTCAAATATAAAACGCTAGTACTTTTCAAAGTAAATCAGTTTATACGTACAATATTTTTTAGTACCTTTCCTAGAATTGATTTTATGAAACAATCATTGATTTATTTAAGTAATAAACTAAATAAAGTAATAAATTATTGGCGTTTATGTGGAAATTAGAACTCGCTGACTATGGTACATTTCAAAACAGGATATGATAAATAGGATATCACTAAACAGTACATGTCAAACCAGTAAAATTGGATTATTAGTATGGATAATATAAGTGTTCAGAGATGTGTCTTCAGTTAAAGCGATGAAAGATTGTCTTAAATTTAAATTAATAAAATTAATTTGAATAATTAAATCAATTATAGTAGAGGTATGATTTGTGTATAACAATCGCACGCTAGATATCCTTTTTGGTGTATAATTTTACGGCTAAGGCGCTATTTCGGAACATTTAAATAATTGTATCTATACATGTAAAAATGAATTCTTAATCCAGGGCAGACTTCCGGATTGGAGCATATCACTAATTTCATGTAACCCCTTTCCTAAAGTCATTCCCGTCAAAAATCTTAAAAAAATTGAAATTTGAGAAAAAAAATTGTACCACAGCCCCTAGACCCCGGGGTCCAGCCCCTTCAAAAGTATCGTGGGCTTGGTCCTGAACATGCAACATATACATGGTAAAAATTTCATGGCGATCGGCGTTATTTCAGAACAATCAAATAATTGTATCTATACATGTAAAAATTAATTTTTGATCCAGGGCTGGGCCCCTCGGATTCGAACTTGTCAGTAATTTCATATAACCAGCCCCATAAACTCATTTTCGTGGAAAAATTTAAAGAAAATTAAAATTTTCGAAAAAATTTGTACCGCAGCCCCTAGATCCCGGGGTCCAGCCCCTTCCAAAATATCGTAAGGTTGGTTCTGGATATGCAACTTGTACATGGTAAAAATTTCATGGCGATCGGTTGAGCGGCTGAGACGCCCATTCGGAACAAACAAACAAACAAACAAACAGGAATTCATTTTTATATATGTATATAGATGGAACATGATATGAAAATCAGTTATCATAAAAATCTTCCAGTAATGTAACGTAACATGTTTTACAATAAATGATATTTTAGTTGAACAAGTTGAAAATTTCAAATACTTAGTAGAAACGGTTGATTCCCACATGGGCCGGGAAAAGCATATTAAATCATTTAGCAGTAAAATGAATACTTTGATGAGACTTGTGAGAAGTCTTTCTTATTATGTGCCTAAATATGTATTCAGATTAATGTACTTTGCATTTATTCATCCAAGAATCCTCTGCGGGATTATTGTATACGGAATTGCTAGCTTCAGAAATTAAAAAAAGTTAAAATCTTGCAAAATAAAAGTGTGAAAGCTATTTCTAAAGTTTACAAGATTTTATACGTTGAGTTTATTTGAAACTTATTCCAATGGTATTTTACTATTTTGCCCATCGTTATACGATTTCCAAATATCAATATGTACAAGACGTTGAATGTATGTATCTTCTGCTCTCTCTAATTTAGAATTTTGTCGTAATAATCATGTTTATCACAACAGATTTTCCAATAACATACATATCTTGCGAGATCACCACTAATGGTTTTGGACGTAAACCAATTAGGACTAATTCTGGACATTCTCTATGCAATAACTTCCAGAATTTATAACATCAGTAAATTTTCATTAGTTTAGGAAAAACTTGAAATTCCATCAAACCAAATCATTATATTTGTTAAATAATTGTGATTGTGCTGATTTTTCCTAAAAGGACATGAAATCCATTGAAAATCCGCATGTAAATCAGGGGTGGTCAACCCAAACTATACCACGGGGCAAATTAAAATTTTTATATTTTGTGCGGGCCGGGATTTTTATATTTTAAGCGGGATTCACAAAATGACAGTTTTGCTTTAAGAGCCTTAATTAATTGGCATTAATCTGATACCAATTGGTTTTCCTCATATATTTAGATCTTTATTCAGAATATTTAATTTATCGCTTATATGTCTACTAAAAAACACAGATCTAAAACCCATTGTTCATTACATATTTAGTTCAGATACCTTCACTTTATTCTCGTTCAGAAAAATCACGATCCTCTCGCGTAATTCGTAAAACCTCTTGAGACAATTTCCTCGACTCAGCCATCTCACGTTCGAAAAATACACAACGTCACCATACTCTGAGTATAATTCAGACAGATACTATTGAAATTGATGGTGTTCCAGTGCATGAGATCGAACATAGTTTACACATTTTGCAACGACCGGCATAACGTTTGTTAGTATTACACATTGCGCACAAATGTTTTCTTGATGAATCAAGCAATGAAAAATAAATATATTTTTATTATTATATAACTGTTTCCCCACTTTTTGGTTATCAGACTGATCGCACCCTGTTCTTTCCCAACCATTGAAGGAGCTGCAACAGAAGCTAGGCCGCTTAAAATTCCTAAATTAAGATATATTTTTCTTGCCGAATCCATTACTGTCTTTATCCTTGGTTGTACCTTTAAGGTTGCAAAGATTAAGGAGTTCTTCGGTTACATTAAACTCTTTATCGACTCCTCGAATAAAAATTGCAAATTCAGTTTCGACCTGCCAGCATTGTGAACAATAAGTCATCTTTCAGTGATCTCATCAGGCTATAGCGAGTGAACCGCTAAACTTATTACTCTGATTTATTCCTATATATAGAATCTACCATGTACTTGTATTATAAGCGAATTTTACATTTCCCCTTAAAAACTTTTAACAATTTCAATTTTAGTGTATTTAACGCATACGTGGTGATTCAATATTCAAACATTAAATTATTCTGATCTATTCCAGATTGATAAATATTTTACGAATAGGAGAAATTGTTAAGAGTTTTGCAATTCAGTTTCGATCTGCGAGCATTGTGAAAAATCAATCATCTTTAACCCTAATCAACATAGGTTGAATCTCGCAAACTCATTTTAAGTTTGTTAGCTAAAAAATAACCGAAAAATATTTTTTTACGAAAATTGAGCTTTGTGTATTCCAATACTTTTATTTAACATCTAGAATCACCTGCTAATATATTTTTAATCGTACAAATGTAGGCTTAACAGGCCTATTTTCAGAAAACAAACTAAAAGCATGCGTTGAGTCCGTTAGACTCAATGGGTAATTTCAATATACAGGGTGTCCTGGTTTGGGATGCTGATCCGTCAAGGGGTGAATCCTTGGTTCATTCTGAGAAAAAAATCGTATGGGGAGGGGGGGGGGTCCATTTTTGACATCCTTTGAGATACAGGGTGTTTAAAAAATTTGGTTCAGAAAAAAAGTACACTCAAATATTAAACGGTAACTTCCAAAATATTTATCGGAGAGCAACCGACTTAGTCTTATTTGACTGGTAATTGTATAGGCTATTATTAAGATCTAGGTGGTTATCTTACATCAGCATCCGTTTGAGAGCTATGATGCTTTAAAGTAAAAAAAAAATATTTTTTTTTTTATAAAATTGAGTTTTTCTCAAAAAAAATCGTTATAATTTTTTTATTTAATTTTAATTCGCCATGATCTCCCCTACAGTCTCCCAGTACAAAGTTTGAGCCTAGGAGTTATAAAAGGTGCTCAAATTCCCTCCTTTTGATTGAATATCGGCTAATATTCGTTTAAGTATACCTTTGGTTATTTCATATCTTGGTAATTCTTTCCTTATCTAGTGTGCTGCTGTGTGAAGTCGTTGTATGAGTTCTACTTTTGTTTCAATTTTTTGGAGTATACAAGCGCCTTCATTTTTCCCCATACATAAAAATCCAATACGTACCATTTCTTCCAATCCATTTATTTCGATAATTTTCGTTTAACCAATTCTTAACATTTTTATCGTAGCGACAAGGTGCATCATCATGTTGGTATGTGTGCGAGACTCTACTTAAAATAGGAACATCATCAAAGAGGAGTGGCAGCGATCACTATTTAATCTCGATTCATCCCGCCACAGGATATGTTTCACAAAACTATCATTATTTGGACAAAACCTTTCCATCAACCAATTAATAAACCCCAATCTTTTATTGCGCACTATCGCTAATAGTTCTTGAACGGGTATTATATGGTATGGATGAAGATTCGCCTTGTGGAATTCTTGATGAATTCGGTAGCGAGAGACGTACAATTGTACTGCGAACTTCTTTATGCAAATAGAAAGATTTGCTGTTATATTACGAATTATTTCTTCGTCGATATCCAAATGAATTGGTGAGACTGAAAGGGGCTCCGCCCGGGTATTTTATGTTGTTACGATATCTCGCAGTCTTCTATGAATATTTGTAAATACTCTTGCGTCAGGAACGCGACCTCTCCCACAAAGTTTGTAGGCAAAGGGGTAAGGAACGAGGAAGTGTTGCGAAGCAATGCATGCAGGTGTAGACTTTAGTATGAAAATGTTTAATTTTTGTTTTTTCCACATTTAAACAAAGGAAGTGATAATCGCCTACTGTTTTAGTGTTCAAAAAAAAATTGTTACAATATTAATACATCAACATCTCTTAATTAGATTGAGAATAATTGATATACGTAAAAAACTATGGTACGTGGGTACAAATAATGTATTGGGAGATCATGGCGAATTAAAATTAAATAAAAAAATTAAAACGGTTTTTTTTTTGAGAGAAACTCAATTTTATAAAAAAAAAAATATTTTTTTTTTTACTTTAAAGCATCATAGCTCTCAAACGGATGCTGGTGTAAGATAACCACCTAGATCTTAATAATAGCCTATACAATTACCAGTCAAATAAGACTAAGTCGGTTGCTCTCCGATAAATATTTTGGAAGTTACAGTTTAATATTTGAGTGTACTTTTTTTCTGAACCAAATTTTTTATACACCCTGTATCTCAAAGGATATCAAAAATGAACCCCCCCTCCCCATACGATTTTTTTCTCAGAATGAACCAAGGATTCACCCCTTGACGGATCAGCAACCAAAACCTGGACACTCTGTATATGGAAGAAATAACATCTTAATTGATCAATTTAAACTTCGTTCAGAATTTTAAAGAACAGTGCTATGGAAAATTTTAGACCTTTTACTGATTATTGGTAAAAGGAAATTCAACGCAAAGATGTAGTTCTATCATGTTATGTATTTTGATTATACACTCCAATATTGCAAATGAAAATTGTGATAAATGAATTGGGAGCTGGGCTCCCAAAATTTATGCAAAACGTTTAAACATGAAGTTGCAATTTGATTGGTACCATCTGGACTACAAACTGACAGACATATATACCAACAAACACCACTTCGAAACCCAATTTTTCAGATTCATTATTACACATGTAAAAGAAATAAACGGTAAAATTTGTAGGCGTGTGCGCTCGGTTTTCAGGCGTGTTCACTCTTTCATCGTTAATGACTAGGCACCACAAAGCATGTGACAGGAGAATACAACCCGGTTTTAATAAAACAAATGAGAAATAGTAAAAACTAGTAATTTTCTTGAAACAGTTTTTATTTTTGATCTTGTCACTTCGACTCACTGATTGCAATTAAATTTACACAGACTGACAGACAGACATCATTTCGAACCCCACATTTTTGGACTCAGGAGACCTCAGAACAGATAAATCTTCAATAATCTCAAGGCTGAAAATTTTCATGATTACGTAAAAGAAAGTAATACAAAATATGCCAATATTTACGGTTCCACGATTCAGAAAAATGATCAGTCAGAAGTAGTTAAGAAATGTACATACCATAACGTTGATGTGCGGATGTAGCAATTTCGAGAAATATTTCTTTCCAGCACTAAATTCCACATAAATTTTATAAATTTGAAATACAAATTTCAATTCGAGGAATTCATAATTTTGGAAATGAGCGTCCTCACAGAAACAGAGAAGAAGAGCGGTGTACTCCATATATTACAATAGTCCTTGCAACGTAACATTAACGCGAGGCCGTGTTTATCCTCTTTGAAGCGAGAGGCCGTTGCAATTGCACCGTTTACACCTACACCACGCTCTGTTCGCTGGACAATAAGAATTTCCAAAAAAAAAAAAAACTGTTTTAATGATTCGAACGCCCGGTAGCCTTATGTAGTAAAAGCATAATATTATGCATAGCTGGTTAAACCTTATTTTTCTTTTTACTTATTACTTAAATTACTTGTATTTAATATTGAAAAGGGGACTATTTTCTGTTCCACCCTGTATTCATTGGTAAATATAAATTAAAATCTTTGAAAAGATTTTGAGCGAATAATTTGGATTTATTTAAATTAAAATTCAAAAGTAAAAATTAAATTACAATAGATAAAAACGTTTTATTTGAAAATGAATAATAATTAACATTAACGATCTATTTAATATTTAAATATAAATAATATTATGTAAAAATAAAATGGTATATTCATGAGTACATACTCCAAAATTGTATATTCCAAACAACACAAAGAAATCCACTGACGACACTAAATGAGGTTTAACGACCATTTTTGTGCAAAATAAAAAAAAAATCATTTATGTACGAGTATTTAAAATTTAATGATTACACAAAAAAATGATGAAAGGTAAAATTTAATAATATTATCTTTGCATGTAGGGGGAATGAGTCACCCATCTCTCCACAAATAGCCGGATTATTTCTAAAGAAGGTTAATGATTTTAAATCTTTGAATATAATTATACAACTTGCCCTATACAAACAACAAAAATGCGTTTATCTATTTAAATTGAATAATTATAAATATATTTTTTTGAAATTGGAATACTAATGAAAAAAACTACTGAATTATAATACGAAAGAAGATGTGATATGATAAAAAGGAGCGCGCTCGAGCAATAGAGATACATAAACTGAAATATTGATTTGAGCTCATTTTTTGTGAATCTTGATAAAAATCCATTAAGTTAAGTAGAAGTAATTGAATTGTATGGAAGTATAATAGCTTTAAGTAAATTAAGAATAAAAGATATAAATCTACAGAGATGAAGGGCAAGGAAGTTATTTTGATTCGGGTGGAAAACATTAAATATGGGGTTTTTATTTTATTTTAGTTCTTAGAATTTAAAGCACTTTTGATCTTTCTTCTCTTTATGTAGATACAAATATGTACACACAAATTCAAAGATACAGTTTTTCAAGAAATATTATAAGATAAAAATAATAATTTCTAATTAAGAGCATTATGGAGAGGGTACAGTTTATGGCTGTATATTTAGAAGCAAAAAAGTTTTAATTTACCAAAAATAACGACAATTCATAAAATATAGCTTAAAGTGAAACCGATTCCTATTAAAATAACAAATGCAACGTAACCATATTAAATCATTGCATCTGCAAACATCTTTTTGCCTGGAAATTGAGGTAGAAGAGCGTTTTTATTCACCACGTGCATCCATATGTTTTTGTACTGAAATTGCAGCTGAAATGCGTTTTTCCACATCTGAGCAGCACGATCAAGTGACTTATGTTTAATTGATAACAGCATTTGGTTTTAATGTGGTTTTAATCGTAAATAATTTTGGGAAAGTTTCATTCAATCGGAAGAAACTCAGGAGCACGGAGAATTGAGTTTTAATATTTATGAAACTCCGAACATGTTTCTCAAGGAGTTAGTCCAGAAAATAGTTGACCGAGAACGGGTTTCGATAATAGTTGGCCAAGCACGAAAATATCTGTTGCTCCAACTACTCGTCAACAGCAATCGAATTTTGCTCTGTTGCTCCAACTACTGAAAGGCCGTCAACAGCAATCGAATTTTGCAGTACCAATTTATACAAATCCTCTGCCTCCGAATTTATTCCTAAAACGAAATATTTTAAATTGAAAACACGTTTATTCAAAGTTCCGGTCGAACTGTTTCAGAGATATGCTTCAAATCAATCATTAGACAAGATTATTAAGAATAAATATTCAAAGGAGCTTTTGCACATACACTATAGTTTTACTCACCAAAGGCGTATAATTATGTGCGTGACGTTTTCAAATGTGCTTTGCCACACCCAGACACAGTACGCCGGTGTTACTCAAAGATTGATGGTACCCCCGAATTTACCCAACAAGCTAGTAATGTTATTAAACTGAAAGCAAGCTCACGTACGGTTCCAAAATAAAAAGATGAAAGTTTCACTTGCAGCTCAAACAATGAGCGAATCAGTTGCCACCGCAATTGAATTTTGTAACCACGATTTACGATTACAACAATTTGAAGAAAGTGAACCAACTATAAAGTTCACTAGAACGATAAATTTAGCATTGGTTCAAAAGAACCTCTTAGTAGAAATAACGTGAAGCACTGGATACCCGTGATCGCAAAAATTACTAAATACCTGTCCTCCATAAAGTTGAATCAGATATTTCAATTTACAGTACAAATAAAGGTACAGGTTTTTTGGGTCTTTACTTAGGATTCCTTATGATTGAAATTTTATATACAGCCCTATTCCCATAGTCGCATCACTTCATGTGATGTGACAACTATCACATCACTTCAAGTATAAATTGGTATTCTGTTAGTCGATTCAAATGATGTGATACGACAAATGACAAAAACTACCTATTTTCAATATTAATGTAACTGAAAATTAAAAACTTACTTTTTCCTTCCATTTTGATCTATCACTTACAATTTTCAGGTGATCAATATATCATTTCAAGTGCTGTTTAACTTTTTATACGACTAAAAGAATATGGCTTCAAGTGATAGTTATCACACCAAACGATAAAAGTCACTTCAATCGACTAAGAGAATACCAAAATTGAAGTGATGTGATAGTTATCACATCACATGAAGTGATGCGACTATGAGAATAGGGCTGATAAATATGACAAAAATTATTTGAAATACTTACATACAAACTTCGTCAAGATCATCTTGAACTATTTTTTGTACAATGTGTTCTAGAAGTGGAAACAACAATAATCCATCACCAAGGCAGTGCACCGCTGGTTATAAACAGGTTCTCGTTCATACCCAAGTAAAAATTTCGGTGGCAATGTAGGGAAATCTGATGAAACAAAGATATTAGGTGTGTGCAGTTTTCCGATCTCTAGAAAAGACGGTAAGAAATCAGCCAGAATATAAGTTTTAATATTGATAATTGAATTCTTGGAACAAAACACATTATCGCCATTCCAAGAAAATGTAATTGGATACATAAGTGGCTTTGTAGTAGGAATGCCAAACAAAATTATTAAGTGCACACCATGTATAAGCTCACTCCACCCTAAGTATGACGGAGCCCAGCCCACAGCTTTAAAGCTGTTATTTAAGAAAAGTCTTAACGCAGCAGATAAATGAGATCAAGCGTCGGTTGTCAGCGGCAAGTCAGCGCTTTAGGAGATATTCGAATGATAACAATACGACAACAGCACTAGAACCACATGCACCCAATGCATCATCGACAACAGACGACACTCCGCGTTTGTGTTTTTTCCATTATCGTTTTAGGGAAAACGCGCGAAACTGCAGACCTCAGTGTCCAAATTGGGCCGAGTTCAAAGCAAAAAAACTGAGGCCACCTATATGCAAACGGCGACGTGCTACGGTGACGCCAGTAATTGTCGTTTTAAAATGTATGAATCCACAAATATTAACTATCTTATCGACACCGGAGCCGATATTTCCGTTCTACCAATGACAAAGGAGGACACCGAGTTCTACTTATACGCGGCAAATGGAACGAAGCTAAAGACATTCGGGAAACAGCGCATAGTGTCGGACCTCGGCCTTCGGAGACAATACCAGTGGACCTTCGTGATAGCAGAAGTAACGATTCCCATCATCAGCGCAGATTTTTTAAATCAATCGGGCCTACTAGAAGACATACAGCACGGACTGCTAATAGATCCGATTACGACGTTGTTCTCAGTAGCTACCAAAACAATTGACGAGCCACACACTGTTCAAGTAATAGATGCCTCAGTGGTCGACGCACAAATTGTGAAAATTCTTGAAGATGTTCAAAGAGTTACACACGATATTCAGGTAGATCGCCCAGTAAAACACCAGGTAACGCACCACATCATCACTCGCGGATCACCGTTTTTTGCCAGACCTCGGAGAATGAGCACCGAAAAGCTACTTGCTACTCATAGTGCAAAAGAAATTTCAGTTTATGCAGACGTTCCGATAGCCCGTGGGCTAGCCCGTTGCACCTAGCGCCCAAAAAGAACGGTGATTGGCGGCCCTGCAGTGACTGTCGGGTGCTAGACAACATTACCATACCTGATCGATGCCGTATTCCATACATCCAAGATATCACACAACAGCTGGAAGGGTCCAAAATTTTCTCTACCATAGACTTAGTGCGCACGTACCACCAGATCCCGATCGAGGAAGATGATATTGTGAAAACTGCAATTGCTACACCTTTCGGCATATACGAATTCATATCGATGATGTTTGGGTTACGGAATGCTGGAAACACGTTCCAGCGTTTTATGCATGCCACGCAACAAAATTTAGAATTTTGTTTCGTCTATTTGAACGACGTTCTAGTAGCATCCAAGTCGATAGAGGAACACGTCGAGCATTTGGAGACGATTTTTTCCAGGTTGCGTGATGCGGGATTGGCCATCAGCGTGAGCAAGTGCAAATTCGCACAGAAAAAAATTAACGTCCTAGGCCACGAAGTTTCGGCGCAAGGGATCAAACCAATTCCAGAAAGGTTAGCCGACATATTAAAGACCGTCGCGATAGCCAAGACTATAAATCAATTACGCCGGTACCTTGGAATAATTAATTTCGACCGCATTTTCATTCCAAATGCTCGCTGGAGCTAAGCAACGGCACCTTATTGGTTCACCCATCATCGACAGCAAGACTAGCCCTGATGGTCGACGCGTTGGATACTGCCATTAGAGCAGTCGTCCAACAGCAGGATAAAAACACCACAGAATGGCAGCCGTTGCAATTCTTTTCGTCAAAGTTGTCCCCGGCACAGCAGTGCTACAGCGCTTATGATCGAGAGCTGTTAGCCGCATATATGGCCGTAAAACGTTTCAATCATTTGATAGAGGGTCAGGTGTTCACCTTATACACAGATCACGAGCTACTGACATTCGAATTTATGCAGAACCTATCAAAATCATCACCTCGGCAATTTAGATACCTTGATTTCGTCGAACAATTTACCACCGGCGTCCAACATATTTCAGGTTGCGAGAATATGGTGGCAGATGCACTATCACGCGTCGAGAGTGTCAGTCTTCCAGCATCAGTGGAATACGGTCTGATCACAGACGCTCAGCAATACGACGAAGAGTTGAAGGATTTGAGAGAATCAACATCCGAATTAATATTCGAGGAGTTACCAGTGACCTTCAATTCAAATAAAAAAATATGTTGCGAGATGTCAACAGGAAAAACGACGCCATACATACCAGTCGAATTCTGCAAAGTAGCAAGACATACAAAGAGTCCAGTTGGAGAATTCGCCACGGTAAGCAAAAGGTTTACAGAAATACACTTAAACATCGTCGGACTACTACCAATCTCGGAAGGTCAGCGATATTGTGTTACAATGATCGACCGGTAGACTCGATGGACGGAAGCAGTACGAATCGCAGACCTTCGAGCCGAAACTGTGGCAGTAGCGATACTTAATAATTGGATAACGGATCAGGGTGCACAGTTCGAGTCGGAGTTATTCGCGGAATTCTCGAAGCTACTGGGACTCGAGAGGAAGAGGACAGCTGCATACGATCTAAAGTGCAACGGATTCATCGAGAGGTGGCACCATACGCTGAAGGCAGCGATCATGTGCTAAGAGGGGACGACTGGATACGGGCGCCACCAACGGTACTGCTAGCTTTGAGAACTGCATATAGAGAAAAGGTAGGAAGGTCCGCAGCCGAACTAGTTTATGGCGAACAGCTCCGAGTCCCAAGCCTATTATTAGTAGAAAAATAAGGCAACACGAGTCCGTCGGAATTCGTAAAAAAACTAAGCAATCACTTCGACAGAATCCGCCCAGCACCACCATCAAGGCATAGCAGTCGGGCCGTATTCGTATTCCAGGCATTAAGCTCTTGTACGCACGTCTTCGTGAAGACAGATTTGTGCAAAAGATCCTTGCAGCAACCATACGAAGGACCATTGGCGATTATTCACCGAAACGAAAAAAGTTTTACCATAAGTATCCGACGTAAAAGTAGCAATATCTCCATCGAGAGATTGAAACCGTGCTTCCTGGAAGACGAGTCAGGAGAAATACCACAAGCCACCGGGAAGCTAGAGTCAGGAGAAATACCACAAGCCATCGGGAAGCCAGAGTCAGAAGAAACACCACAAGCCATCGAGAAGCCAGGGTCTGGAGACCCAACTTAACAATGGACGCACAGAAGGTAATACATGGAACCAAAGTTCGGTTCAATTTGAAACCTCAGCCACCAACAATACGCAACCCAACAAGTTCGTCCAAATGAAGGAAATCTTGCATGAAACCCGTCAAACCAGCCGCCACTATATCAGGTGCAATAGTCACCGGAGATGGAAAGCAAATCACGATGCCAGCACGCTACGCGAAAATCTCGTTCATCCACGATTCACTGGCAAGGTAGTCTGTGGTGAACTCAACTGAGAGAAATTAAATTAAATAATAAAATTCAATCATCTAATTTTACCGCATTTTAATGTTTACCTTTTTTATGTCCTGGCAAATCATTTATTTCGCGGCTGTTGTGACTTTTCGCTTACAACAGCAATCCGACACAACATCAAGCAGTCGTTACCCAAATTTGACCCCTCAAAATTAGCGAAGCCATCTACATGCCAAACCCAAAATCAACAGACCCTTGTTCATGTGATTTAGTGAATATTTAATTCAACTAGTAGAATATTGCGGCAACCGGAAAAAATAAAGCTTGGTAGAAATATTAATTTAGTCGCTTGAGAATTTTCATAATAGACATACTCAATTAAAATAATTATAACTTATATTTACAAATAAATCATATCAAAAATAAAACATCATAAAATAAAATTATGTTTGTTAAAATGATTTATTGTTTTTAATGCATTTGGATCTCTTGCTTAATGCAAAATACGATTTTCGCCTCCATTTATTTGTGGGGCCACTACAACAACCACCTCGCACCCCACACTTTCACATTTTTATTTTTATTTTTAAATGATTAGTAAACAAGTTTATTTGTGGTCGAAAGTTTGACGTTTCACTAAATTTTTGTTTTTATTTTATTTCCAGGTGAGTATTGAAAATTTTAAGGAAAATAGTAAAAAATAATTAAATATTTTAATATGCTTCAATTAGTTAATCTGTCTCAAAATCTTTGTATCATATGTTTAATGAGTTTAGCGCAAATTTAATATTAACAAAATTATTTTCGGATCCAGTACAGCTCATTTTCGGAAGTAGCTTTGTAGAGTGTGAGGCATATAATGAGCGGTACAACTAGAAAAAAAAAACTTGTACCATTCGTTTTTGCTGTTTACTATCTCAGTGATTGTACCAGCCTTTTAATAAAATTAGAAAGGGTTTTAGTGCAAGTATTTGGTTTATTTCTATTCGTCGAAATCGTCGAAAATTGTAGGTATTATGAAGAGGACAGAATTTAATGGAAACCAGCTGCTGGAAATAGAAGGCTACTATGTAACACCAAGATATGAATGCTTTATTATTTGAAAAATACGGGAAAATTTAAACAGTGCACAAAAACCACTAGTCATATTTGCGGACGAGAGCAATAATATAATAATTTTGGTTCAGTAACAAATCAAAAGCATGGCGAAAATCCAATATGTAACTGGAAACGAAAAATATTGTTGATACTGTTAAACATGATGGAGGGAACACAATGGTGGGTTATGTATATCGTATAACGTTGTAGGAAAGATTGAGTTTGTGGAGACTACAATGAATAAGAAATAATATTCACCAATCCTAAAAGGAAATTTGCATCAAAGTGCCACCAAATTAGGAAGTTATACCAAGATAACGACCCGAAGCACTTACGTCTTGGTTACTTTACAACTGCCCTAAGGTTATCGAAACACCGCCTCAATCCCCTGACCTTAATGTAACCGAACATTTCAGGTAAAAAAGTACTACAGGAAAATATACTTATAGAATGGAACAAATTAGAGCAGGATGTTACGAGGAAATTAGTAAAATCAATTCCGCGTCAGTTGGAGGAAGTGGGTCAAATGAACGGCAATGCAACCCGTTGTTAAAACAATTTTAATTAAATATTTCCCGAATTTATGAAATAATACATAATTTTTTATAGGCTAAGTTGAGGTGATTAGTTTGTTATTTTGTTTTTTTTTTTTGTAAACTTTAAGTATAAATGTAAACTTTGACTTCGGCAAAACGAAGTACATTCCGTAATTTTTTTCCATGGGTGCTTTTAAATATTAATTGAATTAAAGTTGTTTTAAAACCAAAATTGAGATAAAAATACTTTTGGATTTATTATCTGTGATAATTATTAATTATCACGTGTTTATATGCAACATTAATTTAAAGTAAAAAACAAATACAATCCTCGTGTCTTCACAAATTTACCATAAACATATTTTAAAACCAATAAATTTTTAATGTTGGTGAAAAAATGTTTACAAAACTGTTAGCGTCGCAATGATGCTATTAGTTTTCCGAAAAAATTAAAAGTTTATTGGTTTAAAAATAAGTTTATTGTGAATGAAAATACAAGAATTTTTTTACGATGTTAAAAATTGTCTGATTTAATATAAAATGTTTTCGGCTTTTTATAGACAACATACTATTTGTAATGACATACTCATTATTTTCGATTTGGCAAATCAGAAAAATAATGGAGTCATACTCCTAATATATCTACCAGCAAAAGTAGAAAATATTCATCCCCTTCAGTGTGTCTTATGTATGGCTTTTCTGTGTCTTCTATGAGTCTTCTGTGTGTCTTGTATGTATCTTATCTGTGTCATCTCTGTGTCCTCTGTTTATCTTCTATGCGTCTTTTTCGTGTGTCTTCTCTGTGTCCCTGTGTCTTCTCGTGTCTTCTGTATGGCTGTGTCTTGTATATGTCTTGTATGTGGCCGTGTCTCATATGTGTCTTTTGTGAGTCGTCTGTATGTCTTCCCTGTGTCTACTGTGTATGTGTTTAAAGTGTCGTCTGTCTGTATTCAATGTGTCTGCTGTGTATATGTTTATTTTGTGTCGTCTGTGTGTCTTCTCTGTGTGGCTTCTGTGTGTTTTTTATGTGGCTTGGGTGTCTTGTACATGTCCTCTACGTATTTTCTGTATGTCTTCTGTGTGTGTCTTGTAACAGCTTCGCTGGAACAATAAGTGATTATTGGTATAATTTTTTTGAGTTTTTTTTATTATTATCATTTACATAACGCCTAAATGATTACCATTAAACATTGTTAATTTTAAATGTTTCTTTCTCGAATGATTGCTTTTGGTGATAGATGCCGCAGGTTGCATGACCGGGTGTGTGTAAGCCAACAAATTCTTACGCGCGAAAATATTTAAAAAAAAAAAATCTTTGTCTTTGGTGGGGCATGCATCTATAAAAGACGGGCGTATGACGTTCTCGCGGTCAGTTTTTGATGTAAATTTTAAAAGAGCTAAATAAAGAATAAAGGAATATAGTGTTGAAGTTGAAATCAATTTCGAAAATAAAGTTAAAGAAAAAATTTGAGTCCGTGAAAAATAAATTTTTAATGTCGATCAGTCAGTCGGGATTAAAAAGTATAATAAGAATTAAAGTTATTTTGGTGAAAGGAAAAAAAAAAGAAACAAAACAGATTCTGGAAAATTCTGGAAAAAAATGCCTATTGTTTTGTATCAATTGCTAAAATTTAAGCAAATGGCTATTAGACAATTAATTATGGCTAAAGGGTATTGTTGTTAAAAATTAAAAATTTATAATAATAAGTGATATTTAAAATATAAGCAAATAGCGATTAAGTATTAATTATAATTAAATTGTATTTTGGTTAAAAATTAAAAAATGTATAATAATAAATGGAATAGTGATGTCACAGTGATGAACCATCTCATCCAAAATAAAAAATAATAAAAACCAAAAGAAAAACACAACAATAAAGATACTTAAATATAAGTACATTATGAAAATTTGGTGATAGTGAAGTTTTGAACTAGAAAATCAAATGGTGAAAAATTAAGAACTAATAAAAGATTAGTGGCCTTAGTTGCTATAATGGACAATTTAGGCTATCATTTTTTTTGTGTTGTAAAAAAAAAAAAATTATAAAATAAATAATTTTACTCTTTCTTAAGTAAAAGTATACTCTTATCTTAAGTGAATATTCAGAGCGAAGTGAAATATAATCACTCAAATAAAAACACTTATAAGTGATCATGAATTCATGAATCATGCTCATCCTGTAGAAGTTATTGAAATTAAAGTGAATATATGAGACAATTTGTGATTCCAATAAACACTGCTAGTTAGCGAATCCTATAAAATTTTAACAAATTATGTCACAAAATTTAATGTGCGAGCGCCTAAATGGCGATGTATTTTCAACATATTATCTACAATCAACAGATCAACAGGCTGCCTCATCAGATTGTTAAGTTTTTTTTTATTTTTATATTTTGTTTATAAATTTCAATTTTTCTTCTCTCATATTGATATAATAGTTTTTTTTTTAGTTCATTAGTATTAAATTCCGGTGTAGGGTAGTTTTAGGTTAGCTAGTTTAGGTAGTATTTAATTTGGGTCATTTGCTCACAATCATTGTAGTTTTTTTTTATTTCTTTTTATACCAATATAAATTTATTAATTTATTTTCGATGATTGAACAATGAGTTTTTGCAATAGTGAAAAATAATTAAAATGAGTTACTAACCGATAAGCGGTGGATGAGTTGGGGTAGGTAAGTGCAGTTTAGCGTAATGGTAGGTATTCAGGATCATCCTGCCCGCAGTTAAACCCGACCTACACATATTCTAAAACCCCACGCCATACCCTGATGCTTAGCCGGCAACAACCGCTCAACAGTCCCTGTGTAGGTCCAATTCTGTTAGCAAAATGCTTGTTTTGGAGGATAATTTCATTTGTTCTTATTTTTCTTAAATTTTATTGATTTTTCTTGCTACTTCTTTCAAATTTATTTTTATTGATATCCTCCAGAACAGGCAAAGTGCTACAGTCTTCTATGTCTGTGTCTTGTGTGCATGTATCTTTGTATGCTGTGTGTGTCTTCTGTGTATGTATCTTCTCTGTGTGTCTGTGTGTCTTCTGTGTCTGTGTGTCTTCTGTGTCTGTGGCTTTGTCCTCTGTGTCTGTGTTCCTTCTTTGGCTGTGTCTTCTGTGTGTTATCTCTGTATCTTCTGTGTCTGTGTGTTTTCTCGTTGTCTTCTGTGTCTTCTGCATGTGTTTTATGTGTCTGTGTCTTCTGTGTGTCTTCTGAGAGTCTTATGTGTTTACTTTTTGCGTGTTTCTTCCGTGGCAATATCTCATGTGTGTTTTCTCTGTGTCTTCTGTGTGTGTCTTTGTGTCTTCTGTGTCTATGTGTTTTCTCTGCGTCTTTTGTAATTGTGTCTTCTGTGTGTTTTTCTGTGTTTTCTGTGTGTCTTCTCTATGCATTTCTTGTGTTCACGTAGTGTGTGTGTGTGTGTGTGTGTGTGTGTGTGTGTGTGTGTGTGTGTGTGTGTGTGTGTGTGTGTGTGTGTGTGTGTGTGTGTGTGTGTGTGTGTGTGTGTGTGTGTGTGTGTGTGTGTGTGTGTGTGTGTGTGTGTGTGTGTGTGTGTTTATTGTGTTTCGCCTGTGTGCCTTCTCTATGTCTGTGTGTGAGTTTTTTTGTGTTTCCTCCCTGTGTTTTCTGTGTGTCTAGTTATCTTCTCTGTGTGCTTGTCTGTGTGTCTTGTCTGTGTCTTCTGTGTGTTTTATGTGTTTTATATTTTATAGACACATAGAAACGATAAGATACATAGAAGACACACAAAAGTCACACAGAAGACACACTGAAGACACACTGAAGAGACAGTGAAGATACATTAAAGACACAGAAGACACACTAAAGACACACTGAAGACATACTAAAGACAAAGACAAGATACAGTGAAGACACGCTGAAGGCACAGAGAAGACACACTAAAGACACACAGAAGACACATCAAAGACACAGAGAAGACTCGCCGAAGACACATAAAAGGCGCAGTGAAGACACACAGAAGGCACAGAGCAGACAGTGTGTCTTGTGTATGTCTTCTGTGCGTCTTCAGTGTGTCTTCAATGTGTCTTCTATGTTTTTTCTCTGTGTCTTCGGCGTGTTTTCTGTGTCTTCTCTTTGTCTTTTGTATGTCTTCTATGTGTCTTCACTGTGTCTTATGTGTGCCTTTTCTGTGTCTTTTATGAGTCTTCTGTGTGTCTTGTATGTATCTTATCTGTGTCTTCTCTGTGTCCTCTGTTTATCTTCTATGCGTCTTTTTCGTGTGTCTTCTCGGTTTCCCTGTGTCTTCTCGTGTCTTCTGTATGGCTGTGTCTTGTATATATCTTGTCTATGTCTTGTATGTAGCTGTGTCTCATATGTGTCTTTTGTATGTCGTCTATGTGTCTTCCCTGTGTCTACTGTGTGTGTGTTTAAAATGTCGTCTGTGTGTATTCAATGTGTCTGATGTGTATATGTTTATTTTGTGTCGTCTGTGTGTCTTCTCTGTGTTTGTGTGTGTGTGTATTTATTTTGTCTCTTCTTTGTCTCTTCAGTGTGTAATCTCTGTGTGCTTCTGTGTGGCTTCTATGTGTCTTCTATGTGTCTTGGGTGTCTTGTACATGTCCTCTACGTATTTTCTGTATTTCTTCTGTGTGTGTCTTCTGTGTCTGTGTCTTTGTCTCGGTGTGTTTTCTTCGTGTCTTCTGTGTGTGTCTTCTGGGTATGTATCTACTGTGTATGTATCTTCTGTGTGTCTTCTGTGTATATGTGTTTTCTCTGTGTCTTCTCTGTGTGGCTGTCCTCTGTGTCTGTGTTTCTTCTTTGTCTGTGTCTTCTGTGTGTTATCTCTATATCTTCTGTGCCTGTGTGTTTTCTCGTTGTCTTCTGTGTCTGTGCCTTCTGCATGTGTTTCAGTGTCTGTGTCTCTTATGTGTGTACTTTTTCTGTGTTTCTTCCGTGGCTATGTCTCCTGTGTGTTTTCTCTGTGTCTTCTGTTTGTGTGGCTATGTCTTCGGAGTGTCTTCTCTGTGTCTTCTGTGTGTGTCTATGTGTCTTCTGTGTCTATGTGTTTTCTCTGCGTCTTTTGTATCTGTGTCTTCTGTGTGTTTTTTCTTTGTTTTCTGTGTGTCTTCTCTGTGTATTTCTTGTGCCTTTGATGTGTCTTCTGGGTGGCATCTGTGTGTCTTCTATTTATGTGTGTTATTTGTGCTTCTCTGTATCTTCTGTGTATATTGTCTATTTTATGTGTCTTCTGTGTGTTTTCTCTGTGCGTCTTCACTTTGTCTTCTCGTATCCTCTAGGTTCTTCCGTGTGTCTTTTGACATAAGCTGTTATGAATGAGCTCTTGCTCAAAATAGTTTGTGTTAAAAGTTAAAATTTAATTAGTAAATAAATAAAATAAATAAATAAAATAAAATAAATCTGTGTCTTCTATGTGTGGGTCGTCTGTGTGTCTTCTCTGTGTCTACTCTGTGTGTGCGTATGTGTGTGTGTCTGGTTCTTCTGTATGTTTTTTCTTTGTTTTCTGTGTGTGTATCTGTGTCTTCGGTGTATTTTCTCTGTGCATGTTGTGAGTGTGCCTTCTGTGTCTATGTATGTGTCTTCTGTGTGTCTACAGTGTTTATGTATCTTCTCTGTGTGTGTGTGTGTGTGTGTGTGTGTGTGTGTGTGTGTGTGTGTGTGTGTGTGTGTGTGTGTGTGTGTGTGTGTGTGTGTGTGTGTGTGTGTGTGTGTGTGTGTGTGTGTGTGTGTCTTCTGTGTGTCCTTTTTATGTATCTGGTGTTTTCTCATTGCTTTCTGTGTGTTTATCTTTGTCTTCTTTTATGTGTTTTATCTGTGTCTTCTTTGGTTCTTCTACATATGTGTATTCTCTGTATCTCTTCACTGTCTCCTCGTGTCTGCCCGAGTCTTCTGTGTGTCTGTTTCTTTTATGTGGCTTTTGTATGTTGTCTGTGTGTCTTCCCTGTGTCAACTGTGTGAGTGTGTGTGTGTGTGTTTATTTTGTTTCGTCTGTGTGTCTTCTCTATGCCTGTGTGTGAGTTTATTGTGTTTCCTCCCTGTGTTTTCTGTGTGTCTTCTTATCTTCTCTGTGTGCTTGTCTGTGTGTCTTGACTGTGTCTTCTGTGTGTTTTCTGTGTGATAAGACACATAGAAACGATAAGATACATAGAAGACACACAGAAGACACACAGAAGACACATTGAGGACACACTGAAGACACACAGAAGACACATAAAAGACACAGAAGACACACTAAAGACACACTAAAGACAAAGAGAAGATTCAGTGAAGGCACGCCGAAGGCACAGAGAAGACTCAGTGAAGACACACTAAAGACACAGGGAAGACACACAAAAGACACAGCTAAGACTCGCCGAAGGCACATTAAAGACGCATTGAAGACACACAGAAGGCACAGAGCAGATACTGTTTCTTGTCTATGTCTTCTGTGTGTCTTCAGTGTGTCTTCAGTATGTCTTCACTGCGTCTTCTATGTTTCTTCTCTGTGTCTTCGGCGTGTTTTCTGTGACTTCCCTTTGTTTTTTGTATGTCTTCTATGTGTCTTCAGTGTGTCTTATCTGTGCCTTTTCTGTGTCTTCTATGAGTCTTCTGTATGTCTTGTATGTATCTTATCTGTGTCTTCTCTGTGTCCTCTAGGTTCTTCCGTGTATCTGTGTCTTCTATGTGTCTTTTGTGGGTCGTCTGTGTGTCTTCTCTGTGTCTACTCTGTGTGTGTCTGGTTCTTCTGTGTGTTTTTTCTTTGTTTTCTGTTTGTGTATCTGTGTCTTCGGTGTGTTTTCTCTGTGTATGTTGTGAGTGTGCCTTCTGTGTCTGTGAATGTGTCTTCTGTGTGTCTCCAGTGTCTATGTATCTTCTTTGTGTGTGTGTGTGTGTGTGTGTGTGTGTGTGTGTGTGTGTGTGTGTGTGTGTGTGTGTGTGTGTGTGTGTGTGTGTGTGTGTGTGTGTGTGTGTGTGTGTGTGTGTGTGTGTGTGTGTGTGTGTGTGTGTGTGTGTGTGTGTGTGTGTGTGTGTGTGTGTGTGTGTGTGTGTGTGTGTGTGTGTGTGTGTGTGTGTTTTTTTTTTTTTAAAGAAGGTGGAAATCCATCATGGACGATGTAGGGGATAACATAGCTATCCACCACAACGGTGTGAGACTCCTACTCACTAAAACCACCGTCTGCCTCCTTCCCCCCGGAACAACCGCTAGGTATTACTTCGAAAGGGAAGGAGTCTGTACTAAATGTACGATCACATCTCCCACTCAACTGTAGGGTACGAGTTACCTTGCTTGGCGACGATGGCGTTCCAACCGTCGCAACTCCCTAATCGTTGTTGTTGCAAAATTTGCTACAGCATTCCATGCTTCTGGAGATGCCAGCATCGCTTCTACTATGTTCTCTGGGGTAATATCAAATTGGTCGAGAACTCCAGCAAGCACTTCTCTATTTCCCTGAAACCGTGGGCATACAAAAAACACGTGTTCAGCATCTTCCGCGGAATCTCTACAGGATGGACAGCACGGTGAATCGTCATGCCCAAAACGATTAAGGTATGACCGAAAGCATCCGTGACCTGTTAAGAGCTGTGTTAGATAAAAGCCAACCTCGCCATGCTTACGGTTTATCCACGGGCCTATTTCAGGAATTAGACGTCGTGTCCAATGGCCCTTCTCCGAACGGTTCCAGCGCTGTTTCCAATCAGAAAGAATATCCCTGCTGAACGTTCTTGTGTTGTTCGCTCGCACCATTGATCTATTTGGTGTACCTCCATGGCTATTATTGTATGATTTTTGCCGTTCCGCTGCCAGCAGATCAATTGGGCACATTCCTGCAATGACGCAGGCTGCTTCGTTCGAAAGAGTTCCAAACGCACTAATCACTCTAAGTGCGCAGCTACGATATACTGAGTTAGAACTACGACGATAGGATGGCACCTACAGCGCTTGAGCCCATATAGGGGACGCATAGAGCATTATGGATGTTACGACACCGACTAATAATCTTCGTCGTCCTTGACTTGGCCCGCCGACATTCGGCATTATACGAGAGAGAGCCTTGCTAGCTCTGGCTGATTTCTCACTGTATACTCCTTGCACCCTTCAATCGTGCGGTACTGCAAAGTGCGGTCTTTAAAATAGCTGGAGATTACCCGCTTGATGTAACAAGGCACATTCCTGATATTAAGGGCGTTCATAATATGTTCCCATTGTGCTGTGTTAAACGCATTTTTTAATATCCAGCGTAACAATAGCGCAGTATTTTTTACGGCCTCCTTTCCATCTGCTGCCGCTGATTGCGTCTTCTGCCAACCTGGTAACGAGCTGAATAGCATCAATAGTTGAGCGCTCTTTGCGAAACCCATATTGGTTATGGGCAAGGTCTCCAGATGATACGATAGCTTCTTCTAACCGATTACCGAGTAGCCTTTCAAGTAATTTCCCCGCCCCATCTAACAGACAGATTGGGCGAAATGATGAAGGATCTTCCGAGTGCCCTTTACCCTTTGGGGTCAGTATCAGCATCTGCTTCTTCCAAATATCTGGGAATGTTGCTTCTCTTAAGCAAGAATTATACACCTCCAGAAATTCTTCAGGTTTTTCTAGAATCGCAGCCTTTAAAGCAACATTTGGTATATAGTCCGGCCCTAGCGCTTTCTTGTTGGGAATTCTCCTAGAGGCGAACGTTAGTTCCTCAATCGTGAATAGCGGAACTTCGTCCACTTCAATGGCACTCGAGTGAATAGTCACTGGTTTGCGGGGAAACAAGGAAGATACTATATTATCCATTACAATGGGACATGTTGGTGCTAAACCTCTTGCAAGTTTAAGCTTGGACATTACCATCTTGTAGGGCCTACCCCATGGGTCATCCTCAACCTCATCACAGAGGGATTTCCAGCATCGCCGCTTGCTTTGTTTAATGGCCACCTTAAGCGCACCCCGTGCTTCTCTGTATATTTGTTGTAGGCTGGGAGAGGAACTGGTGTTTCTACCCCGCTGGGAAATGCGCCTAGCACGATTGCACTTTCGCCGGAGCAATGCAATTTCCTCATTCCACCAGTAGGCCGGTGGTCGTCTCGGGTTTAACCTTCTTTTAGGCATTGTAGCGTTACATGCACTGGTAATGCTGCCTATTAACTGGGATGCCTTGGTGTTAGCGGTGCCCGTAAGGTTAGAGTCACGGAGCATAAACCTGAAGATGTCCTCATCGAAAGCATTTGTCTTCCATCCCGCAATTTGTATACTATTACTTGGGCGTATTCCATGGAGCTCACACAGGATAGCCTGGTGGTCACTGTGCGTGTAAAAGTCGCAAACCTCCCAAGTTATTCCTCTCCTCCAGAGAGATTCGCTAACAAACGTTAGGTCTATAATAGAACCAGCATTACCCCTGCTGAATGTATATGCGGAGCCGGTGTTGCACAGGACAACATTCAGAACAGAAAAAGCCTCCAGGAGGGCTTGGCCTCTTCTATTTGTTTGGGCGCTACCCCACTCCGTAGCCCACGCGTTGAAGTCTCCCGAAATAACTGCAGGACTATGATCTCTTACATCCAGGACCAAGCAATCTAAGAAGTGGATGAATTGCTCGATTGGCTGAAGATATGTATTCCATTAATTTTTCCTCGAACATATCCGCGGATACTCTGCTGGCTTTCTTGAATAACCAAGCCAGAGCATGCCCAGAGTGCTGCCTTGCCACTATGATCACTCACCCATGCAGCATCATCCAAATTTTTGTACTGTTCACATAATATTGCAACGCCTGGCTTCAATTCATGTATAGTCTGCCATAGGAGGTCCTGGGCAGCCTCACAGTGGTTTAAGTTTAGCTGAAGCAGCTTCACCTTCTATGATTGTTTCCTATCACCAACCGCCGTGCTGGGCAATCACCCCTACCGGTGATGTGAGTTGATACCCCATTTCCTGTACGGCAGAATGCACACTGAGGTTCGTGTTTACAATCTTTTGCCTTGTGGCCGGCTCTGCAACACCTAAAGCAAAGGTTTAATAGGTCGACTTCGCTCTTGCATGTGGCCGCTCTGTGACCTGGCCTCCAGCATTTAAAGCATCTCACTGGGCTAACTACTTCAAGTATACGGCACCTAACCCAGCCTATACGGATTCTGCCAACACTAGTCATCTTATGAGCTATAGGCGTAGGTATTTTGACGACCGCTATCTGCGTACCTGTGTGCGCAGGTCTAAGTCCAGTCACTATATTCTCATTGAGAATATTCCCGTCGTCGAAGTCCCTAGCTATTGCGTTAAAGACGTCTCCCTTCGTTGTTACCTCGTCAATATCCCATATCTCCAGTGTAATCTCATCGGGATCGGCAAGAGTCGCAACCTCTAGTTTACCGTCAAGGTACGTCTCAATTTTACCGCGCATCGTATCAAGGGTGGCACTAGCGCACGCCGACTTCCGCATTCTCAGCAATAGATAACCCTTCTCGGTTTTATGAACACGGGCCACACTATTTCCGACGCTCTCCAAGGCAGGATCTATTTTTATGCCTTTCAAAACCACCGCGAACGAAGCTGGACTAGTGGTTTTGATCATCAGTGCGGCGGGCCTCGAAGGTCTTCCGTGGCGCTTCCTTGGCTTTCTCCCTACCACCTGCCACTCATTTATTACTTGACTCCCACGAATCTCCTCAGACCTTTTGTTTGTGTCCAGTGTAACAGATGCACCCACGCTTCGGCTCTCTTGGTCGTCCACGGGCTTTGCAAACTGCATTTTCTTTACCTTCTTTCCCGTTCTCTGAGGGCTATCAGCTGTATCAAGAGGTGAAAGACAACTTAATTGCCTCTTACTGGCTGGAGTACCCTGGTACAATTCTCCAGCCGTTTCGTCTTGGACAGCGTACTCCGTTTGCACAGCGACATCAGCACCATCCCTTGTTCTAAACGTTGCTTGCCGGGATGCGGATTTTAAGCGACCAACGATCCTCCTTATTTCGTGGTGGACGTTGTTTTTTCCCTTTATGAACTCTGCCAGTTCATCGATGTGCCTGCTCATGCGCTCCGTTAGGTCAACCTTCCTTGCTACCTGAGGAGCATCCGAATCACTAATATCCGGTGCTGAACCAGTCCTTGTGCCCGTGAGTTATTGAACCAGACTTAGGCGAATGGGATAGCTTACTCCTCTGCTCGAACGGATTAACGCTCACCCCTGAGGTAGTAGTAAAACTTGTAGTTCTATCTGCAACAACAGCCAAGTTCCCAACTGCTGAAGCATTGCGGTCGCTGGATCTCGACGGTGTTGAGCCCGCTTGCTCACTCAACAATTCCGCCGGTACTGAGTTTCCGAGTCCCTGCACCGTAATAATCTTTCCCCCTTCGTGAACCATGATGGTTTTTTAGTTAGGGTGTCCTTCCCCTAGCATTTTATACCTACTGCCAGGTAAAAAATTCAGCCGCCTCTAACATGAGGAGCAGACGCTGTTTGAAGCCGCACCTCCTGGTGAACAGATGCTTCTTGCAAGTTTTGGTCCACGAGTGGTATTTTATTTCCCACTTACCCGCCGATGTACCGGTGAGGGCATTCCCCTATCCGCCACCTGGGGACGCGCCCGATAGAAGGCTTGCAACTCCCACGGGTGTGTGTGTGTGTGTGTGTGTGTGTGTGTGTGTGTGTGTGTGTGTGTGTGTGTGTGTGTGTGTGTGTGTGTGTGTGTGTGTGTGTGTGTGTGTGTGTGTGTGTGTGTGTGTGTGTGTGTGTGTGTGTGTGTGTGTCTGTTTCTTTCAACAAGCTTTCTCTGTATCTCTTCACTGTGTCTTCTCGTGTCTGCCCGAGTCTTCTGTGTGTCTGTTTCTTTTATGTGGCTTTTGTATGTTGTCTGTGTGTCTTCCCTGTGTCAACTGTGTGAATGTGTGTGTGTGTGTGTTTATTGTGTTTCGTCTGTGTGTCTTCTCTATGTCTGTGTGTGAGTTTATTGTGTCTCCTCCCTGTGTTTTCTGTGTGTCTAGTTATCTTCTCTGTGTGCTTGTCTGTGTGTCTTGTCTGTGTCTTCTGTGTGTTTTCTGTGTGATAAGACACATAGAAACGATAAGATACATAGAAGACACACAGAAGACACACAGAAGAGACAGTGAAGACACAGAAGACACACTTAAGACACACTAAAGACACACTGAAGACATACTAAAGACAAAGAGAAGATTCAGTGAAGACACGCCGAAGGCACAGAGAAGACTCAGTGAAGACACACTAAAGACATACTGAAGACACACAAAAGACACAGGGGAGACACACAAAAGACACAGAGAAGACTCGCCGAAGACACATTAAAGACGCAGTGAAGACACACAGAAGGCACAGAGCAGACACTGTGTCTTGTATATGTCTTCTGTGTGTCTTCAGTGTGTCTTCACTGCGTCTTCTATGTGTCTTCGGCGTGTTTTCTGTGTCTTCTATTTGCCTTTTGTATGTCTTCTATGTGTCTTCAGAGTGTCTTATGTGTGCCTTTTCTGTGTCTTCTATGAGTCTTCTGTGTGTCTTGTATGTATCTTATCTGTGTCTTCTCTGTGTCCTCTAGGTTGTGTCTGGTTCTTCTGTGTGTTTTTTCTTTGTTTTCTGTGTGTATCTGTGTCTTCGGTGTGTTTTCTCTGTGTATGTTGTGAGTGTGCCTTCTGTGTCTTCTGTGTGTCTCCAGTGTCTATGTATCTTCTGTGTGTGTGTGTGTGTGTGTGTGTGTGTGTGTGTGTGTGTGTGTGTGTGTGTGTGTGTGTGTGTGTGTGTGTGTGTGTGTGTGTGTGTGTGTGTGTGTGTGTGTGTGTGTGTGTGTGTGTGTGTGTGTGTGTGTGTGTGTGTGTGTGTGTGTGTGTGTGTGTGTGTGTGTGTGTGTGTGTGTGTGTGTGTGTGTGTGTGTGTGTGTGTGTGTGTTTCTTCTGTGTGTTTCTTCTTTGTGTCCTTTTTATGTATCTGTGTGTTTTCTCATTGCTTTCTTTGTGTTTGTCTTTGTCTTCTGTTATGTGTTTTATCTGTGTCTTGTTTGGGTCTTCTATGTGTATTCACTGTATTTTCTCTGTATCTCTTCACTGTGTCTTCTCGTGTCTGCTCGAGTCTTCTGTGTGTCTGTTTCTTTTATGTGCCTTTTGTATGTTGTCTGTGTGTCTTCCCTGTGTCAACTGTGTGAGTGTGTGTGTGTGTGTGTGTTTATTGTGTTTCGTCTGTGTGTCTTCTCTATGCCTGTGGTGAGTTTATTGTTTATTGTGTTTCCTCCCAGTGTTTTCTGTGTGTCTAGTTATCTTCTCTGTGTGCTTGTCTGTGTGTCTTGTCTGTGTCTTCTGTGTGTTTTCTGTGTCATAAGACACATAGAACGATAAGATACATAGAAGACACACTTAAGACAGACTGAAGTCACTTAGAAGACACTTAAAAGTCACACAGAAGACACACAGAAGAGACAGTGAAGACACATAAAAGACACAGAAGACACACTAAAGACACACTGAAGACATACTAAAGACAAAGACAAGATACAGTAAAGACACGCCGAAGGCACAGAGAAGACGCAGTGAAGACACACTAAAGACACACAGAAGACACACAAAAGACACAGAGAAGACAGACTTGCCGAAGACACATAAAAGACGCAGTGAAGACACACAGAAGGCGCAGAGCAGACACTGTGTCTTGGGTATGTCTTCTGTGTGTCTTCAGTGTATCTTCACTGCGTCTTCTATGTTTCTTCTCTGTGTCTTCGGCGTGTTTTCTGTGTCTTCTCTTTGTCTTTTGTATGTCTTCTATGTGTCTTCAGTGTGTCTTATTTGTGCCTTTTCTGTGTCTTCTATGAGTCTTTTGTGTGTCTTGTATGTATCTTATCTGTGTCTTCTCTGTGTCCTCTATTTATCTTCTATGCGTCTTTTTCGTGTGTCTTCTCTGTTTTCTTGTGTCTTCTCGTGTCTCTGTATGGCTGTGTCTTGTATATATCTTGTTTATGTCTTGTATGTGGCTGTGTCTCATATGTGTCTTTTGTGTGTCGTCTGTGTGTCTTCCCTGTGTCTACTGTGTGTGTGTTTAAAGTGTCGTCTGTGTGTATTCAATGTGTCTGCTGTGTCAAAACCAACACAAATGTCTTATACAAGCCATATTATTGCCATACAAACTCAAAATAAAACCTACTATTTCTGTAAGTATATTAGCGGCATAATCTTTACATACTTCGATTTCAAATTGTAGTTTGTATCAAAAACAGTATAAAATATCACTAACACTTACAGAAATAGTAGGTTTTGGATTTACAAATATGCGTTCGTCACGGAAATAATATGGCTTGTATAAGACATTTGTGTTGGTTTTGGCTGTGTATATGTTTATTTTGTGTCGTCTGTGTGTCTTCTCTGTGTTTGTGTGTGTGTATTTATTTTGTCTCTTCTTTGTGTCTTCTGTGTGTCTTCTCTGTATGCTTCTATGTGTCTTCTATGTGTCTTGGGTGTCTTGTACATGTCCCCTACGTATTTTCTGTATGTCTTCTGTGTCTGTGTCTTTGTCTTCGGTGTGTTTTCTTCGTGTCTTCTGTGTGTTTCTTCTGTGTGTGTCTTCTGTGTATGTATCTTCTGTGTGTCTTCTGTGTATATGTGTTTTCTCTGTGTCTTCTCTGTGTGTCTGTCCTCAGTGTCTGTGTTCCTTCTTTGTCTGTGTCTTCTGTGTGTTATCTCTATATCTTCTGTGTCTGTGTGTTTTCTCGTTGTCTTCTGTGTCTGTGTCTTCTGCATGTGTTTTCTGTGTCTGTGCCTTCTGTGTGTCATCTGACAGTCTTATGTGTGTACTTTTTGTGTGTTTCTTCCGTGGTTATGTCTCCTGTGTGTTTTATCTTTGTCTTCTGTGTGTGTGACTATGTCTTCGGTGTGTCTTCTCTGTGTCTTCTGTGTGTGTCAATGTGTCTTCTGTGTCTATGTGTTTTCTCTGCGTATTTTGTATCTGTGTCTTCTGTGTTTTCTGTGTGTCTTCTTTGTGAATTTCTTGTGCCTTTTATGTGTCTTCTGTGTGTCGGCATCTGCGTGTCGTCTGTGTATTGTCTATTTCAGGTGTATTCTGTGTGTTTTCTCTGTGCGTCTTCACTGTGTCTTCTCGTGTCCTCTAGGTTCTTCCGTGTATCTGTGTCTTTCTGTGTCTTCTATGTGTCTTTTGTGGGTCGTCTGTGTCTTTTCTGTGTCTACTGTGTGTGTGTGTCTGGTTCTTCTGTGTGTTTTTTCTTTGTTTTGTGTGTGTGCATCTGTGTCTCGGTGTGTTTTCTCTGTATATTTTTTGTGTGTGGCTTCTGTGTCTGTGTATGTGTCTTCTGTGTGTCTCCAGTGTCTATGTATCTTCTCTGTGTCTTCTGTGTGTATGTCTGAGTCTTCTGTTTGTTCTTCTGTGTGTCTTTTTTATGTATCTGTGTGTTTTCTCATTGCTTTCTGTGTTTTTGTCTTTGTCTTTTATTATTTGTTTTATCCTTGTCTTCTTTGGGTCTTCTTATATGTGTCTTCTCAGTATCTCTTCTCTGTGTCTTCTCGACTCAGCAATTCTCGTCCAGTTGGCATAGTTGAACGCATTTTTTACGTCAAGAATGACGATCACACAGTATTTTTTTACCCCGCCTCTCCATCTCTTCCCCTCAATTACCGCTTGCGCCGTCCTAGTTAGTTCGTCAATGGCATCGATTGTGGACTTAGACTTCCTGAAATCATATTGACGTTGTCATAGTCCACCGGACTCTGTATTAGCATTCTCTATCCAGTCACACAGTATCCGCTCAAGTACTCTCCCGGCCATAGAGTCGGCGGTACGCAGATGGATCTTCCGGTGGCTTGCTAGGCTTTAGTATCAACACTAGGCGCGGTCGCTTCCAACGGTCTGGGAACACACCCTCTTTCATTCAGCTATCATACGTTTCCGTTAGCACATCGTGATGTAGGGACACTGCAGCTTTAAAACGTCGATTGGGGATATTGTCCGGATCGGGTGCTGTTTGGTCTCCAAACCTATTAATGGCTGGCATTACTTCGTCCATTGTTATGCCCGAAATGTCGCCCTGTCGTAGCTCAAAACTTTCCTGGTTTGGCGTGTAGCCTTGCGTTGAGAATAGCGTTTCCACAATCTTTTAGAGCAGTACTGAGCAGCTCGGTATTAGCACTCTGTGGCATGGGAGCTTCCTTATTACCATTTTGTACGCTGTGCCCCAGGAGACCATTTCGGTACAAGCACATAGCTCTGCAAAGGTTCGGCGTTTACTTTGTTTAACAGCATCTTTCAGCTGCTTTCTAGCGGTTTTAAACCTTTCTTGTAGATCCTGGTAGTATGGGCCTCCTCTGGACCGCTGGTACCTTCTCCTGCATTGGTGGTATACCTTACGCAGCTTGGCAATATGTTCTGTCCACCAGAAGACTGGTTTATGGCAACCACCATAAGTCATCCTGGCCATTGCTGCATCACACGCCATTTCTAGCTGCTTTGAGAGTTTTTCAGCCTTTTCCCTTGCCGAGTCACTCAATGACATGCCCTCTAGCATGACCGCGCAGACATCACTATTAAACGTTTCGGCCCTTCAGCATGTATGCCTTCCGAATGTCCTGTGGCTATGTGTCTTATGTGTGTATCTGTATCTGTGTCTTCTGTGTGTTTTCTGTTTTTCTTCTATGTGTCTTCTGTGTCTCCTATGTGTCTTCTCTGTGTCTGTGTGTTTTCTCTGTGTGTTCTGTGTGTCTTCTGTGTCTTGTCTGTATGTCTGTGTCTTTTATGTGTTTTCTCCGTGTCTTCAGTGTGTGTCTGTGTGTATTCTGTGTCTGTGTCTTCAGCACGTGTGTTATCTTTGTGTCTTCTCTTTGTCTTTTTGGTCCGCGTCTTCTGTGTGTTTTCTCTGTGTCTTCTGTTTATCTTTTATGTGTCTTTTTCGTGTGTCTTCTCTGGGTCTTCTCGTGTCTGCTCATGTCTTCTTGTGTCTTCTGTGTGGCTATGTCTTATATGTATGTGTTTCCGATGTGTCTTTTGTGTGTCGTTTGTATGTCTTACCTGTGTCTACTGTACATGTGTTTTTTGTGTGCCGTATGTGTGTCTTCTCTGTGTTTGTGTATCACTTTTGGCTGTGTCGTCTGTGTGTCTTCCATGTGCCTGCTGTGTATGTGTCTATTTTATGTCTTCTGTGTGTCTTCTCCGTGTTTTAGTGTCTGTATTTATTTTGTCTCTTCTCTGTGTCTACTGTGTGTCTCCTTTGTGTGCTTCTGTGTGTCTTGGGTGTCTTGAATATGGCTTCTACTTATTTTCGGTGTGTCTTCTGTGTATGTGTCTTCGGTGTGTTTTCTTCGTGTCTTCTGTGTGTGTCTTCTGTGTATGTATCTACTGTGTCTATTTGTTTTCTCTGTGTCTTCTGTGTGTGTCTGTCTGTCTTCTGTGTCTGTGTCTGCTGTGTATTTTCTCTTTGTCTTCTGTGTTTGTGTCGGTGTCCTCTGTGTCTTCTGGGTGTGGCTGTGTGTACTCTGTGTCTGGGTGTCTGTGTCATCTGTGTGTTATATCTGTGTCTTAATACTACTCTGGGTATTCGTCGCTACCATCTCAAACTATCGAATGTGAAAAAAATGAATTTTTCATATTCGCTACTTAGCTCTAGAATTGGTGTGATATAGTAGCAAATCGTCAAATTTTTTAGCTTTAATAAAATGATAGATTATGGCTCTGACAAAGTTTCGAATAATATGCACATTTTTCTCAATGTTACTAAGTGAAATTATCGAATATTTTTTGCCGTTCTGAAAACAATAATTTTCACATTCGATAGTTTGAGATAGTAGCGATGATATGTACGTACATACTTATAAATTATATTGTTGATCAACCAAAATTGTTTACGTATGGCGCTTACAGTCACACACACCATCCTCATTTTGCCATATCCAATTTGATTTTACAGAATCATACACATAGACGATAATTTTGGCGAAAAATTGTATCGTCTATCGAAAAAAAAATTCTACTCCATATCAACAAAAAAAAACTCTGTTTTTTATTTAATTCACCGTATCTCCACCATGTTAAAATAAACCCAAACAGTTCTAAAGGCCACATAAACAATATTTACGAGTATATCTTTTGTGTTCTGATTGCAGATTAAAATTTATAAATTTGACAAAATTTAAAATACTTTTTATATGTCCCAACACATTTTTATTATTAATATATGTATAAAAATAGAATTGTTTTGGTGAAAAAATACAAAAAATAATAAATAAAAACAGGAAATCTTTTATTTCCGATGGAAAAACAAAAATTTAAAAATACAATAAAATATGATAACACAAAAACACGCCAAACAGCGAACATGAAAACTAAAAAAAAAAACTAAACGAAAAGATATAAATAAATAAATTAAAATGAAATTTTTATAAAATTTGTTTGGAAAATGGAAAACACGATATGAAGAAAAAAAAACAAAAAACTTTTATTTTCCCAATGGATTTTGTTGTATTGTGTTGTTCGAAAAATTGAGGATTTTGTTTATTTTTTGTGTATGTATTGTACTTTTTATAATAGCATCAACACACAAAAAACGTATATCAACAACAAATTCGTATACATATGGATGTAACAAAAAAAAACTGCTACACAAAACGAGGGACTAAAGTAAAAGCTTAGCAGATTGAAAAGAGAGCAGCAGAAAAAAGCACAGAATGAAATTTTTTTTATCTTATTTCTGTTTATCTATTCATGATAAAATGTACGATACAAAATCTGGTAATATAATAACCCAAAACGAAAATACAGACATAGGAGTACAAACATAATTTAAAACTTTTATTAAATTTTTAATAAATATTTTTTGTTTTGTTTGGTGTTTTTTTCGTTCATATATTCATTTTGAAAATTATATTAGAATGCAAAACACACTTTAAGATTTTATACACCTTTGTAGCGAGTATTCTAGAAAATAAAAAATTGTAACTAAATGACAAGTAAACATTCAATTCAGTTGTGTAATAACAAAACATAATTTGAAAAACTTTTAATTTTGAAATATCTAAAGAGAGATTACCCACAAAATCCATTACGTCACGATCCAGTTTGACAAAATCCATCTTTAAAGTAGCATCACATTATCATTTTAAATGATGAATTTCTTCATATCATCATTTACTCGTTCAAATTATCATTTAACAATGTCATTTTTTTGGAAAATATGTAAATTATTTATTACCATTCCATATAGTTTGTTTTTAAAAGATTAAGAAGTTCTTTTTACAATAAATTTAAAACAGCATTTAAGGCCATGAATTTAAAAAAAAAAATGCTTGTATGTACATTATTTTAGCACAAAACGTCGTTAGGTTAAAAAATGGATTACTAAAAGAAAGGGTTATCGCATATGAATGAAATGAAGATAAGTGAGCCACTTGATTTTAAAAATTATTTTGGAATGAGTCGTGAAAATTATGAATTTGTATTTAAGAAGATAACACCAATAATAAAAAAACAAGATACTCAGTTCAGAAATTCCATTACTCCTAACGAAAAGTTTGCAATAACGCATCGATATTTAGCAACAGGAAGAGCATTGGCAGATTTGAAGTATAGTGCTGTTTTGGGTGAATCTACAAAGTGGGAAATTAGTAATTGAAACATGTCAAGCTATAAACAATGTTTTAAAAGATTATATTAAGGTATATTTTACTTGAATAAATTTAGAATTATTTTTAATTACATACAATAAGTTCATTTTTTTAAATAGATTCCACAAACGGAAGACCAATGGAAAATGATAGGTCAAGATTTCGGTAAAAAATGGAATTTATTTAATTGCTTAGGGGCCATATATGGGAAGCATATAGGAATTAGAAAACCATTTAACTCAGGCTCATTGTATTATAATTACAAAACATTTTAGCATTGTGTTAATGGCTGTCGTTAATGCTAATTATGAGTTTATTATGGTTGATGTCGGTGTGAATGGTCGTGTATCGGACGGAGGAGTTATCTTCTACACAACTTTTTGGCAAAAATTAGCAAACAATTCGTAATGTAAGATGGTGAATTGCCGCAGGCAGACTCCAATTTCCCCTATGTTTAGTGTTCAAATAGAATAGAAATTACAAACATAGATGAAAGTAATGATTTGCAAACAACTTCCATTGAGAATGGGAATAATCACAATGCGAATGCATCGAATTCAAGTAAAGCAACAAGAACTACACAACCGAGAACCAAAATGTATAAATCGCGGACCGCCAGAATTACACGATCAGAAGAACTTAAAAATCAGAAGATGGAGGAAATAATTAAAACAGAAAAGTTAAAGCAGGAATTACTGCGAGAAAAAATATCCCAGATTAAAAATAAAAATACAAATAACTAGGTTTTATATTATTATATTATTTAAGAACAATGAATGAAAAAAAATTATCAATTAATAACTCATTATAAAGTTTGGATAATGATTCTTCTGGTCGTATCATCTGCAAAACTTTCCATAGGATTACGGGCGCTGGGAACAGGTTGATTGTAGATGTTTGGCACTTCTATTTCTGGCTCAGTGGGATCAGGCTCAGATCTCGATATCGCAATAATATGAAGTACAGAAGTACTTACAATCATTTTAAGCGTATTACCAATATGTAACCTACTTTTGGTTGCGATTGATGGAAAACGTCTTTTCCAAATTCCTATGCACCGTTCGACTAGATTTCTGGTGTTTTTGTGTTTTAAGTTGTAATTAATTTCATTTTGTGGATTAGGGTTTCGCAAGGGTGTAAGCAGATAGTTTTTATTTGCGTATCCGCTGTCCCCTAATAAAAGGTAGTTACCAAAATCCTTCCGCTCAAACATAATTTTAAGTAATAAAAAATTAAAAATAGTCTAGTCATGCGCGGACCCATGCCATCTGAAATACGTAAATAAAAACGTAAATACATAAAAATTATTTATATAGAATCGAGATAACTTTTAATTTCCGTGCTACCAAATCTATAATTTTATAATCAGCGTCACACACCAGCTGACAATTTATCGAAAACCACCCCTTGAGATTTCGAAACAAGTCTGCATTAGGTCCACCTGGTGACACTATCGGAATGTTGCGTTCCATCGATTAAGCGTATAATTCTTGGCATGCCATTCATCAAATAAAATTTTCTGGAATTATTTTTTAGTTCTTCTCCTGTTGGCATTTTGACAAATTGATGGAACTTTGTTGCTAAAACATTATGAATTTTTTTTGTGATACGACATACGGTGGCTGTATCAACTCCAGATAAATCGCCCAATACGCTTTGGAAGCTATTTGTTGCGTAATATCTTAGTGCAATTAACATTTCGTCTTCAACACAAAGAGGAAGCCCTCTCATATCCGTATGTCACAAATCATTCTTCACTAAACTTACGATATAAAAAAATGTTGGTTTAAGAAACCTGTATCTACGTCTAAATTCGTCGTTTAAATAAAATTCAAGAGGGCTATTATATTTTTTATATATTTTTGGGCGACGAATGCCTAATAAAAAACCCAAATCCCTCGTTTCAAAAATGACATCGGAATCGGAGTCTGATGAAGAATCCATCTAAAATGAGCAATACAATTTTTTTAAAACCAACTTCCAACATAACAAAACAATGCAAAACAAACCAGCTTTATGTACCTTTTCACCTTTAATAATATTACACTTTTGTTTAATATAGTTCTATATAGGGTTGCCACCCGTCCATATTTCATATTGATTGTCCATATTATAAACGTGTTGTCCATACGACAATTAAAAATGATATGGACATATTGATTGTCCATAAATTTCTTTATTTATTAAAATAATGGGTTCGATTCAATGTAAATCTTCTATTTGTCTTTTCTTCTATTCTGCCACTATTTCTACGAGAACTGTAGATGCGATTTTCAAACAATCTTTAAATTTGTGTAGATTTTTTTAAAAATTGTATCGAGTTTTCCTTGAAATAATAGAAGAAAAGAGATTTGGATTGAATCGGCCCCAATATTACAATTTCGTACAAAAACGAGCTAAAAAATATTTTCTATTTTCGTTAGAAACCGGCAGCTCCCTCATGTTTAATAACAGCCAACAATTAAAATTTAAAAAATGCAATGGCAGTTTATGAACAAAGTTTAAATTATTTAAAAGAATGTTATAATGTTTCGTCGGCAAGTAACCGGACGGAAAATTCAAAATATTTATGTAAAATTATGGCAAAACAACCTTTAAAGTGGGGTCTAACTGTAAAACTCCAATTTATTACGTTTTCAATTTTTTTGAGTAATGTTGGTGACCCCTTTCCACATTTTTCATCATATCTCTTAAGTTATGGGCTCGATTTTAATTTTGTATACGGTTTTTGAAAGCTCATGAGTCTCATTATTGGTTAATTTGCACACTTAGCCAGTTTTTTTTTAAAGAAAGTAACAAATTATGGGAAAATAACATTTTTTTACTTAAAAAAACCTCTACTTTTAAAAAAAAAATAAGCTGTAAGTCGAGAAAATGTTCCAGTAACAGTTATTTTATTTATTATTATTAATCTGCAACGTAATATGTACAAATTCACAAAATATCGTTACTATCTAACTCATAAAATATTCGAACAGCAATTTGTCGAAGAAAGGGCGTTTGTAGCCGTTTTCTGAAAAAAAGGGTCGCTCTCAGGTATAGTGATGTTATCTAACTAAATCTTTTTAATCTGATCTTTTAAATGATCGAAAAAATGTGTAGCACTAAGTAGTTAAACAAAATATTTATGTAAAATAATTTTGTTGTTGTTGTTGTTTTTTAAGATACAGGGTGTCAAATATTTCAAAAATGCATGTACTTGGTATTGTATTTATTGCTACAGAAAAAAACTAATTATCCGAAAGTTATAAAATTGGGCTCATTTAAAAGATAAATGAATCGGGATTATTAAATAATTATAAAAGTTGTACCACCTTTCATTTCTTTTTTTTAAAAATGGCCGCCGAAACATTCTTTTTGAATTTTATATTTGGCTAAGTACCGATAAACTTAATATTCCAATAAAAACTAATATTTTTACTTTTATATACAATTTTATTCACAAAATTTTTCAAATAAATTAATTAAATTAAAAATTAAAATTTATTAAATCTTCTTTTAGTGATAATTTTGTTTTATTTATATTTTGAAAAACTAGTTTTCGGGCATTCGTCCATCATCAGTTTCAACAACTATATTAATTCAAAAATTTTCCGTCGTTTTTATACATTTTCCTTTTCCATAACATCATTCGGATTCATTCCTCTTGACGATAATTAATTTAAATTATTTGAAGTTTGTAGTCTGCTCTGCAGCAATAAGAAAACTTGTTTGAACGGTTTTCAGTAATTTTAAAAAGGTTTGGTTTGACTTTTAAAGGTGATGAGCCATATAAAGAAACCAAAATTTTGAAAACTGTCTATCGATATTTATTAAAGAGATGTCTTTAAATGAGTTGAAGTTTTGAAAAACCCGAGATCGAATAAGCAATCCTTAATCGAAAGAATTTTCTCTGAATGACAAATTTGTGAACGGATGAAAGAAACAAAATGCGGCCGGAGCTGGTGGACCAATATTTATGTTTTTTGTATCCATATTTTACACTTTTGAAAGGTGGCAACCCTAGTTCTATATATAAGAACTATTTTATATTATTTTATTATTTTTTTTTTTTTTATGATTTAAATTATTTGTTTGGCTTGATCATTGCTTACCACATCGCCAAATTTTAATAATTTTATAAACATTTTATTATTTTGATTAACAAATTTAATTTAAACCAAATTTAATTTTTTTTACGTTTTTGACAACAATATGAAGTATATAAAGAAAAAATAAATGTCAAAAAATGGTGTTACCAGCATAGGAATTAAGCGCATGATTTATCAATAAAAAAAATCAATATACAAAAATATTTTATTTCATTTAAATCTGTATGCAGCCAAAACTGCTATAAAATAAATTTGAACATGAAAACAACAACAAAAAATCAATATAACAAAATTATTTTTATTGGTACATACCGAGGTACTGATATAGGTATGAATAAAATAAAAATATGTATAACGATTAAATTAAATCCAAATTTTTTTTTGTTTTATTTTGGAAAATCTTTTGAGAAACCATTAGTGAGAATATTATGAGAATATTTAAGACTGTTGACAAAGAGCTTGGTTGCTCGAAACTAGTCGAAACTATTAAATATAAAAATTTTAAATTATCACTATAAGATAAAAAATATTCAGTGTTTTATTTCATTTTATTTTTCACAAATAAAAAATTCATTAAACAATTATTAGTGTATTTATTGTGTATTAGTTGTGTTTATTATATCTCCAGCTCCTCAAATTTCATTAATCAAATTTAATGCTACATTGCTACCCTTATTGGTAGTCTATACATTTCCATGAACCTAAAAATTAACAAAAATGTGATTCGGTATTTTCCTAAGGTTAACAAATACAAATTTCGTTGGTTCTTACTTATTTTCTGGTATTATTAATCACTGAAATATTAAATTATATCCAAAAAATACAAATATGATATATTATTATTATTCACTTTTAAAAAACAATTTTGGATTGTCAAAATAGTTTGTAAACAAAGCAAAACCAAATTTAAAACGAGACATACGTTTTTTCGGAAACAAATTTGTTTAGTGTTGAACATACGTTTTTCTAGCAAATTACAAGAAATTATATTGATTTTTGTATATTGATAAATTTTACGCTTAATTCCTATGCTGACCTACAAAAAACTGCTATAAACTGCAAGAAAACAGTGGATAAATTATTTTGTAAAATTGTTCATACAATCATACAATCAGCAAAAAAAAATCTTAGATGAGGATTTAGCTTTACCATCAGATTTTATTTTATCTAGAGTTGTTCATACAATCGGGCATTAATGAAACCTTATAGTGATCAAAATCTTAGCAACGGAAAACGAATTTTCAACTATCGTTTGATTGAGTCGTGCTCGACGGGTAGTTGAATATGCGTTCGGAACCTAGCTTCGCGGTTTCAAATTTTTGAAAAACCTATACGACTACATCCTCAAAAAGCAGCATTGATCACAATGACATGCTGTTTTTTACACAATTTCTTAATTAAACATAATGCAGCTAATTCCGTTACAGAATGGTAAAAGTCACAATGCTTATGAAACCGCCAAAATTGTTTGAGATTATTATTGTGGTTATATTAACACAATCGGTGCCTTGGCAACAAAATTTTCTGAAATAATTCGTTTTTGTAATTCAGTGTAATTCTTTATTAATTAAAATAAAACTAAAAATTAAATTAACTTAACAATTCTTGTACTAACTACATATTTATAAAAATTAAATAAATAAATAAAAATTATTTATGAAAATTAATATTCACTGAAATTATTTAAATAATTTTGAACATTATTAGTACCTGAGGGTAGGTTATCATTTGATTGATCTGGTGGAATGTGAGACATCGTAAGGATTTGTTGAGGTGGTAGTGTCACTATCAGAAATGAAGTTAATGAATTTGATCCATATTCGGTAGTCGTTCGACTGAATCCACGGGAAATGTCTTCTAGTAAGGAATTAATTATCTTCGGTCGTATAAATTTGTACAGATTCGGCCGATCGGCTCGGCCCACGGCAAATGTCTTCCATTTCAGCTTCATAAAATGTATCGTTAATGTTTTTGTCGACTAGCAGTTGTTGTATGCGAGACAAATTTTTTAATTTATTTGCCTATGCCGATTCATAAAATAAAATGGATCATTGTCTTCTGTGCCATTTTTTAAATAGCCACAAGCTAGCGACAACAATTCCTCTTACGTAGATGACTTGAACTTTTTGACTGGTGGCGAGATTATCGTTTCATTTTCAAAATTCTGTAACAAAAAATGGAATAAATTTTAATTTTATTCAAATTGTGTTGATATATACTTAAAACTTACTGATGATTGTTCTTCTAAGTCAACATCCATTGTTGACATAGAGTCAACTGGTTTTTCCAAATGCTCAATAAACTTTAATAAATCATACCACCATATTGATGGCACATAAACTTTGTCGGTTCCGGTCCCAGAACATTCTGATTTTTTTACCTTTTTTGTGTAAATTTACCTTTTCACATCTTCGATAATTACATTAACTTTCATTTTTTTTAAAACATTTAAGAGTTCATCATAACCAGTTGTATTTTTATTTTTATTTAAATATTCCTTATTGGTGGTGTCCCACAAAATCCGATTTGTTTTGTAGCACTCAATAAATTCCACAAGAATTTCTATAAAACAGTTAAATTAAGTCATTAATGGTATATTTTGATTTTTTGTATAAATATAATAATTAAGTAATTATTTATTACCTTTCGATTCGGACATTTTTTGCTTTGAAATTCAAATGATAAATGTCTTTACATTATCCTTTTAAATGGCAATAAAACGAAAAATTACAATTTTTTTTGATATTCTTCATTTAGTACACCATTTAAACCGATATACTATCATTTAAAATGTCATTTATGAAAAAATTATCATTTAAAATGATAATGTGTATGCTACTTTAGGATATAATCCACTTTTGACTTTTTCTGACAAACTATCAGAACAAGTTGTGTTGTAAATTCTTCACAACGCTCGCGTTGGCGAGCGCCAACATTTAAAAAAAAATATTTTTTTGATGGATTTCACCATTCAACAAAAGTGGATTTTAATAAAAAAAGAACGGATTTTAACAAAATGTATTTTATAAAGATGAATAACGGAGGGATAACTCTAAGGAGAACATCAGCGTATCGATCGCCTCCACATTTCAACCGAGGTTAAGGGGCTTACAAGTAGTCGATTATTCGATTTTTTTTTTTTTTTTTTGCGGAACATCCTGTAAAGGGTATTATGGACAAATTCGTACCCCATTATTTAAAACGTCTACTAATTTCAACAATTTATTAATTTTATATTGCATTGTAACTATCAATATTTAATATTATCTTATATTTCTTAAATAAAGTCCGCTCTGCACCCAATTAAAACTTTTGATAAAAAAAAAAAAAAAAAACAATCAATACAAAATTATGTTAACAAAGATTATTAGGTTTTTAATTTATTAATAATTAAAAAATTGGTATTTTAGGCTATATTTTCAAAAACGTTTATTTAGCTAACGTTTCAAACAGAATTCCTGTTCACCTTCAGATCTTCTAAAAAAATGTTCACATACAATATGGCAAAAAACAATATAAACACAACTCAAAAACTACTTACAAATTGTTATTTTTAAATAAAATTAGCAAATTAAACAATATTAAAAAGTTTAAAATAATTTACAAAATTTTCTATGTAAACTGAAAAAAAAAATTAAAAAATATTTTGTATTTTATCACATAAAGGCACTTCAAAATAACACAATAATAAAACTTTTCAGGTAACTAGATAGTTCAATGCAAAGGAAAAAATTATTTGAAAATGGCAGTTGAACAATAATTCGAAAAATATACCAAAAGATTGCCATTTTTTATTTAACAATAACAAAAAGCTATATTGTATCATAAAGAAGGATACGAATAGTATAACCGCTGTACTAACTAAATAATTAATTGTTTTGAATCAAATTCTTTTAAGTATTTTGAAGGTAATTGCAATCCGACTGTTTATTGATACTTTTGGTATCTATCTTTATATGTATCATCTCTAAAACTCGTCTAGTGGTATGGTTAGCTTCTTTTTCCAAAATTTTAGCATTTTCCAAATAAATTTCGTGGTTAGTTTCATGTAAATGCGTAGACAAAGCACTCGTAATGCGGGCCTCAGATGATCAATATCTATTGCCAATATTTCAGTATTGGCAATACTATTGAACATGTAAGGACTCCAATTGACGGATTGTCAATATACAAAATATTGTGGTGATGGTTTGATGAAAATTAAAATATTTTTAATATTGATAAAATATTTACAATACTATTGATCTTCTGAGTTACTTTATTGACAAAATATCAATGCGAAGAGCTGTCAACATTTGAGTTTGGTATTTAAAACCAAGAAAACATAACAATTACCTACATTTAGCGTTGCATTTATGCAAATATAAATATAAAGTTGAATTTATATAAGTATTTGGATTTTTATTCACTCCCTAGACCATATTCTTTTCTTTTTCTTTTAAATTTTTTCATTTACAAAGCAAAATAATAGCTACACAAGCCGTACTTTTATCTAACATGGTTCAAAGTGCAGTATTAACCTGAAAAATAAATATTTTTTATTGTTTGACATTTAAGTATATTGTCAATAGCATTAATCGTCTGAGACAAATGCTGTTTGTCAATAGTTTTTTGCTACATTGACAATAATATATTGACAATACTTATTGAGCATCTGAGGCCCGCATAAGATCAGCATAGGAATTAAGCGTAAAATTTATCAATATACAAAAATCAATATAATTTCTTGTAATTTGCTAGAAAAACGTATGTTCAACACTAAACAAATTTTTTTCCGAAAAAACGTATGTCTCGTTTTAAATTTGTTTTTGCTTTGTTTACAAACTATTTTGACAATTCAAAATTGTTTTTTAAAAGTGAATAATAATAATATATCCTATTTGTATTTTTTGGATATAATTTAATAGTTCAGTGATTAATAATACTAGAAAATAAGTAAGAACCAACGAAATTTGTATTTGTTAACCTTAGGAAAATACCGAATCACATTTTTGTTAATTTTTAGGTTCATAGAAATGTATAGACTACCAATAAGGGTAGCATTAAATTTGATTAAGGAAATTTGAGGAGCTGGAGATATAATAAACACAACTAATACACAATAAATACACTAATAATTGTTTAATGAATTTTTTATTTGTGAAAAATAAAATGAAAAAAAAAACACTGAATATTTTTTATCTTATACATAGTGATAATTTAAAATTTTTATATTTAATAGTTTCGACTAGTTTCGAGCAACCAAGCTCTTTGTCAACGGTCTTAAATATTTTCATAATATTCTCCTCACTAATGGTTTCTCAAAAGATTTTCCAAAATAAAACAAAAAAAAATTTGGATTTAATTTAATCGTTATATGTACATATTCTTATTTTATATCTATATCAGTACCTCGGTATGTACCAATAAAAATAATTTTGTTATATTGATTTTTTGTTGTTGTTTTCATGTTCAAATTTATTTTATAGCAGTTTTAGCTGCATGCAGATTTAAATGAAATAAAATATTTTTGTATATTGATTTTTTTGATTGACAAATCATGCGCTTAATTCCTATGCAGAACTCACTTTGCAAGCAAATTTTTCGGAAAACATTTATAAGCAAGCTGTGCAAAAACAAAATAAAACGAGTAAATTCAAAAACGAACAAAATCAAACAAAATGTTTTTCAATTTTTGAAAAATCAAACAAAAACAAAAAACTTATTATGGTTTTTCTATTAGACTCGATTTCGCTTGCTCCGTTTTCTCTGCTATGCAGTCGATAGTTAGTAATATTTGTTAGTTTTTTTTTTTTTTTTATCACAAGTTGTTACTCACAAGACAACACAATCGGCGTTCCCAATTAGTGCCGCAGGTTTTTTCTGAAAAGCTGTACGCAATTTTTTTTTCACTAATTTTTCTAGCGGCGCACAGTGCGGCCGATTCCAAAAAAGCTGGCCAAAAGTCAAAAACTCAAGTAAATTATTTCAAATTCTGCACTCAGGATTTTTTTGGGTCGCTGATTACGAATCTAAAGTCAGAATTGCAAAAATTATACCCCTTCATCCCCTATTGACAACCCCTATTCATGAAACAGCCTCTGTGTTATATTACAATTAAGATGCATATCATTTTCATGGTTCTTTGGGTCGCTGATTACGAATCTACAGCCAGAGTTCAACAATCGAGCCCCCTTCATCCCCTATTGACATCCCCTATTCGTGACAAAGTCAAATTTCGAGGTCTAAGATGCACCTCGCTTTGGTCGATCAATCACTGAAAAAGTCGATGAAATCTTACAAAAAATCGAAAAGAAGCCCGACACATAAGCAGCAATGGCATTACTAAGGAATTAAATATCGATCACAAAACGGCTTTAAACCATTCGCGTAAGGCTGCATACACAAAGGAGCTCGATTGATTGCCCGGATTTCCATCAGTTAATTGCTCCTGAAACGCGACGAAATCAACCAATTTTTACAGCAAATCTTTGAGTTAAAAAATAGGGGGTTAACGAGAATGCCGTTCGAAAAAGACCATGGTCAAAGAAAGGCGAACCACCACAAACGACTTCAAAGCCCGGGCCCTTACTATGCAATTCGACGACTATTTTCGACGGCTATCATTTTATATTAGAATGTACAAGAGGAAAAAGGAACACAATAACTATTGTTTTCTTTTTTCTTCCTGCACCTTCTTATACAAAACGATAGCCGTCGAAAATAGTCGTCGAATTGCATAGTAAGGCTCCAGGATTTACGCCCTATAAGGTTTTGCTGTGTGTACGGTAGGATTAGAAGGGAACCGTCAAACGATTGATTCTAATCTCTACTGTCAGCAATTAACCAGACTACAGCAAGCAATTCAACAAAAACTGTCAGAATCAGTCAACAGAAAGCCTGTTGTCTTCCACCATGACAACGCCAGACCATACACATTTTTGATGACCCGGCAAAAATTGAGAGAGCTTGGCTGGGAAGTTTTGATGTTTCACCGTATGGCCCAGACCTTGCACCATCTGACTACTATTTGTGTCGAACCCAAGAAGTTATACACCGATGAAATTATGAAACTTCCCGAAAATGACAGAAGGTCATAGATAATAATATGTTCCATAATATGTTCTTAAATAAAACTCAGTTTGAATAAAAGAAAAATTTAATCAAAAAATGACAAAAAATCTCTTTTACACTTTTCCCCAAACTATTTTACAAAAATTACAATAAAATCCGAAAAAGCAGTTTAAAACAGCCATTTTTTTGAACAACACAACTTTTTGATAACAACCTATCGTATTTTAGAGATTAACATTGATAAAAATCGACTTTAGTTACTGCTTTTTTTGATATTTGATACTTTCAAAATTAGTACCATACAATTTATGTTCATGTTTTACTTACTTTCAGAAGTTGATTCAATTTTATCTCATAAGAATTGGTTGTGCTTTCGATTTTCTGTATTACTCTTAACAAGCGCGTTATTTACCATTTCGGAAACAATGGTATCATACTCGAACAAAGGTAGCATGTTGACGATCACTCATAGTCTTCTATGAGTGATTCCTGAACGTTAGACATGTACTTTAGCCAACCCAATCGAAAACAGAACCCATCTAGAAACTTTTTTTTTTACTTTTGGCCAGCTATTTTCGATTTCGCCGCACTGTGCGGCTGTTGTGAGGGAGGGCGAAATTTCTTTCCATTATCATGTTCACATGCGGTCATTCAAATTTGTGATAACTGTAGCTAGTATTGCTTGACGTTGTTGTTGTTTGAAGTTGTTGCGTCTCTGCTGACTCTCCTACTCGCCCCCCTTAAACCGTCATTTTCTTATCGTATATTAAAAATAATAATAAAAATTAATCTTGGTACATTAATTTTATAACCATTTACTGGCGTAATGTTTTATTTCCATTTTATTTTTATTCTTGCTCAAATTAAAATTTTAAATATTAAAATATGAATCCATTTTAGAACCTATACAGAATACTATAATAATAACCCGCTTAACTTTATTTTTTTCGTAGTTAAAGAATAAAAAAAACTCAAAAATATTCTACGCCAGCAATAACAATAATATAAATAATAATAGCAGTAGCAGCAGTAAGTCGAAATATAAAAAATTCAATACTGATTGTATTTGTATGTACATTGTACATGTATATAAAAAATAGCTAAAATATGTAAATAAAATATAGTGATTGAATGAAAAAATATGAAAATCTGTATATAAATAAATTGCATATAGATTTATTTCAATTTCAATTTTCAATGGGATTATTATATTCATAAAATTGAGAATTAAATTTGAATATTTTATATGCTCATATGCAGTATCTGCTATTTTACATATATAGTTATAAACGAGTAGAATACTTTGTTAAGTCACGAATATAGTTTCTATACTTTTTTATTAGTTAAAAATATTGAAAATTTACAAAAACAAAAATAATACAGAATATTGAATCTGCTGGTATTTAATTAACTAAACATGATCAAATGGGTCATTTATCATCCGATTTTATATGAACTGTTTTGGAGTAAACTAATTGGATATTGATTGTTTTTTTTTAAATGATGAAGTTCAAATTTCTTGTTAAAGTAGTTTATGTTTCAACATTTAGCTTAAATCAGTAAAATGTAAAATAAATATTAGATTCTAGTAACTACAGCATCTTACTATAAAAAGTTTTGCAAAATATTCATTGTTACCAACTTTATCTTATTTGTCAGAAATCAAAATTCAATTACTCTATTCTCAGAATCAATAAGCATATTTAAAATGAATTATTCGACTATTACGAGATTTGGCTTCACACTTCTCTTATATGCAACCAAGAACCAACTATATGTATGTGTACAATGTCGATCTATAAAAACTCAGATCAAATTGCAAACGATTTTACCAAAACGGCATTAGAACCGAAAAATTTCGTTTCTGTTTTCGCTAAACGGTAATTAGTTTTCACTTTTAGATTTGAGTAAAAGGTAAAGTGCTATCTAGATCGGTAGTGCAAAATTGCATTACACAAAATCCAACTACAGAAGAATAACTTATGGGCTGGGCATCTTACCAGCCGCGAGAGTACAATACACTCATCCATTTTATAAAGTAGGCGTTGACTATTGTGGACCATTTAAGGTTCAGCTGTATGTGTGCATATTCGTCTTCTTGAGCACAAAGGCGGTCCGCCAGAACAAGTTCCGCCAGCACGAATTTGTACTGTGTGGAGATATAGAGATGATGTATCGGCAGGTGTGGGTATCAAAAGAAGATCAACAGTACCAAAATATTTTGTGGCGAGTTTTATTGGTGCTTTAAGCAGATTCACGTCACGTCGCGGAAATTGCCATACAATCTTCAGCGATAATGGGACAAACTTCGTTGGCGCAAATAATACTCGTGATTTCAAGGAATTGCTTCAGTTTCTCCAAATCAAAGCGCCAAGAATAGCATCAGCGCTGCTGCAATATAGCATTAACTGGAAGTTCATTCCACCTGGAGCACCACATATGGGCGGTATATGGAGGCATCAGTCATAGAGGCAAAAATCCATTCGGGAAAAGTTGTCGGTGACTCTATAACTTACATTAGATGAATTTTTAACTTCGATGACAAAGATAGAAGCCATAATAAATTCACAACCAATAGCTACCACACAATTTGAAGAAATCGATTGCAAAACGCCAGCACACTTTTTAATTGGGACGAAAATTTACCGACCTAGCCGAAGAAAATATAAACGATAAACACATAATGGCGAGATGGAAGCTTGTAAAACAAATGCAGCAACATTTTTGAAAAGATGGCAACGCGAATATTTCACTACCATGCAAAAAAGAAGCAAATGGACCAGCAAATCCAACAACCTTGAAATAGACGACATCGTTCTCATTGAAGAGAGTGGGCTACCTTTGTCTTGTTGGGCATTAGGTAAAATTGTTCAAGCACATCCAGGACCAGACGGCTGATATACGATTGGCCAATACAAGATTGCCAGTTCAGTCACATGAATCAGCCGACTCATATGGCCGGCGGAATGTTGAAGCATTACTCACTGGTTAATATGTATATAAAAGGGTTGAAATTATGTGCTTACATCTACCCCGTTGACACGCTGGACAGGTACATGTAGCACTGTTAATCCATTTTTTGTTAAAATCTAAGTAAACGTGTGTTTCCCATTACTGTTTTTTTGGGTTTGTAGGTCTCACAATTTTTTAGGCGTCATTGTGTATGCTTTGCATCCCAGAAAAAATAATATTAACGTATGAGGAATGAAATATGGACAAATGTAAAATGTATTTGTATTTGTATTGTACAACCAAAAATAAAAATTTCCTTGTTTTTAAATAAGGTGGTTCCCGTATATTTTATAAAAAATACATTACAACTGCGTCATTTTACGATTAGTTACAAAAATGTCGTTGTTACAAGTAGATCGTCGTAAATTAATTTATAAATTTTGTCAGGAAAATCCAGACAAAAAAAAGAACGAGATTTTTCACTACTTCAAGGATCTTGGATTCAAAAAATCCTTTATCTACAAAACAATTAAACTGTTTGAGAATAATGAACCTGTGGAAAGAAAACCCGACTCTGGTAAAAAATGTCAACTACAAGGTAGCAAAGTTCGAATGAAATTGAAAGGTGAAACAGTGGGTCGAACTGCAAAATCGTACAGACAACTGGGTAAAAAATATCAAGTTGCCCCAAAAACTATCAAGAAATATTTACAAAGTATGAATATTCAACGCAAACCCAAAAAATCGGTACCAGCAACTACAGACAAACAATTAGCTACAATCAAATCTAGATTAAGAGTGCTTTTCCAAACATATTTCGCTGCTTCTTCAGCTTATAAATGTGTGATGGATGATGAAAGTTATTTCACTGTTTGAAGGTGATGAATGGCACCCAAAATACTACTACGGGTCTCCCGATCACAAAGCACCAGAAAAGGAGAAGTTTATTCATAAGACCAAGTTTCCAGGTAAAGTTATGTTGTGGTTGGCTATTAGCGAACGAGGTGTCAGTGACCCAGTATTTTTCAAAAGTGGTTTGGCGGTTAATGCGCAAACATACACAAACAAATGTTTACCTGTGCTTCAGAAATTTATAAATAAATATCATAAAAATGATAAAACGATTTTTTGGCCTGATTTGGTATCCTCACATTATGCGAACGCAACGCTATCTGATTTACGTCAACGCAGAATCGAATTTATCCCTAAAGACGATAACCCACCAAATGTTCCACAACTAAGGCCCATTGAAACTTTTTGGGCAAATCTGAAGAGAATGGTATACAGCAATGGATATCGTGCCAAAAATGTTGAATGTCTGATTAGAAAGATAAAAAGAGATTTAAAGAAGATTGATACATCAGGAACGCAGGCGGCAATGAAAAGAGTGCCAGAAAGGATCAGGAAAGCGAATCGATATGAAACGCAAATTTTTCTGTAAATTTTATTTAAGAATTAAAGTTTTAAATAAATTATGGATTAAAATCGTTTGATTAGTAAATAATTTTTTTTTTACTTTTTTTTGTTTGTCCATATTTTATTCCTCATACGTTATTGGCTTTTTGTACTTTCTCGCCTTCGATAAACATCATTTGGTACGGCTACCACAATTACAGTGAAATCTCGTTATAATGAATCCGATTTAAGGAAATTGAAATTTCGCAACGAAATTTTTAATCGCCAAAATGTAAATTGTTTTATGTGGAAATGTATTATGGGACCTATACGCGCGACAGAAGTGAAACTTTTTAATATGCAAATTACTTCGCTCTAAAAAGACCAAAGTATTGAAATCCTGTCAAAAATGACGAAAAATTTGGTTGATCCAAAACCACTTTTCTCGACGTTTTGAAAGTCCATGAGTCCGAAAAAGCAACAAAAAAAAATGTCCGTCCGTCTGTCTGGATGTCTGGATGTCTATACCAGTGGTATAAGTCCGAAAAAGTGGGTTTCGGAATGATGTCTGTCTGTCAGTCTGTCCATCTGTCCGTCTGTCAGTCTGTGTCCACTCTACAGCCCAGATGGCTTAACCAATCGAACTGAAACTTCAGATTTAAGCTTTTTTGATAAATTGGGAGGCCCCAGTGAATTTTACTCCAAATCGGTCAACCGGAAGTGGCCACTCCCTTGGGCCAGAAAATTTGTTTTGCAAATATCTCAAACAGCATAAGGTTTACAAAAAACTACTAAAACAAAATGTTTCCAAAAAATAAAAGTAAAAAAAAATAAAAAAAAAAATTGAAAAATTTTATAAAAAAAATAAAATTGATGTGTGGCCAACACATTTCTTCTACGAACAGCGAATTTTGAGAAACCAATTACGCAAACTTCTTACAAATTTTTTATTTTTTATTACTTTCTTTTACATAAGTAAAGCTTAAATCTAAAGTTTTTGTTCGATTGGTTAAGCCATCTGGGCTATAGAGAAGACACAGACTGATAGACGGACGAACAAACGGACAGGCTGACAGACAGACATCATTTCGAAACCTACTTTTTCGGACTCATGGGGACCTCAAAACATATATACATATATCTTCATTAATGCCTTACATAATATTTGGGGTTACAGCTCCCAGATTCCGCGAAACAGAAAATTTATTTTGCAATTATTTCAAAAATATACAATTTACAGAAAACATGAAAAAATAAAAACAATCTTAATTAAGTTTGCAAGAAATTTGCATTATAATAGTTTCTTAAAATTCGCTGTTCGTAAAAGAAAGTCGTGTGTTGGCCACACCTCCTTCTTTTTATATAATATGCTGGTTTGATTATTGAATTGGGCATTGAATTGGGGACTGATTTGAAGGTTAAGCTAGGGGTCAATTTGCGGGTAGAGTTGAAGTTGAGTTAGAGTTGAGTTGGGGTTGGATTAGGATGTAGTGAGTAGTTAACAAATTTTTTATATGATGGAACTTGCCTATTTATCACCCGATTATTATGAAATTTGACAAGTGTGTCGGAAATGGGAATCTAAATTGATTTTTGGATGAAGTTCTGGAATATGGCCAAGTGTTGGAAGTTGCCTAGTTATCAACCGATTAAGATGAAATTAGACATGTGCGTTGAAAATGGGATTCTAAAATAATTTTTGGATGAAATTCTGGAATATGGCCAAGTATGATGGAACTTGACAATTTCTCATCACATGTGCATTGAAAATGGGATTCTAAAATTGTTTTGGATGGAGTTCTGGAGTATGGCCAAGTATGATGGAACTTGGCTATTTCTCAACCGATTAATATGAAATTTGATATGCGTGTTAGAAATGGGGTTCTAAAATGGGTTTTTCTGGAATATGGCCAAGTATGATGGAACTTGCCCATTTCTCAGCCGATAATGATGAAATTCGACATGATAATAATGAAATTCGACATGTGTGTTGGAAATGGGATTCTAACATGTTTTTTGGATGAAGTTCTGGAATATGGCCAAGTATGATGGAACTTGCCTATTTATCAACCTATTATTATGAAATTTGACATGTGTGTTGGCAATGGGATTCTAAAATGTTGTTTGGATGAATTTCTGGAATATGGCCAAGTATGATGGAACTTGCCCATTTCTCAACCGATTATCATGAAATTTGACATATGTATTGGAAACGGGATTCTAAAATTATTTTTTGGTAAGGCTCTGGAATATGGCCAAGTAGGATGGAACTTGGTTATTCCTTACCCGAATATTATGAAATTTGACATTTGCGTTGTAAACGGGGTTCTAAAATGATTTTTAAATAAAGTTCTGGAATATGTTCAGTTACACAGTTAGAAATATCAGTATAATTTGGTATACTACTTTGTGTATAAAGTTCTAGAATACGATTTTTCGTGTTAAATTGGATGGCTGTACTCATGTTACTGAAGCTTTTGAGCTGTTTGGCTGTTATTGTATAAGTAAATATATGTTGGTTAAAATAGAAATCAATACTGTTAAAATTGTCACACCAACTTTATGAAACATGTGAAAGGTACCTCCATTGAAGATACTAAAGGCCGAAGTTTTGATCACCTCGTCAGGTTTCAGCCCTTTATATTTTATAGTTACTATCATTTATCATCTATAATGGGTTATGCTGGCATGTAAATGCATGTAAAATGTTACGCATGCAAGATTTGAATACACAAACAGACTATAGGTAATTATTTTTTTCAATTTGTCACTGCACCGATTCATAACTCGATAATCAAAATATAGTTGTGGAAACACGATAAATATGAAATGCAAAAAAGAGTGGAAGTGTAAATGTGACAGCAGTATAATTTAGTAATTATAGCCGCATTTCTTAACGCATAGTCGGATCAGATCAAAGTTTACTTTTAAAGCAACAATAAAAATGTAATCAATTTTGCTTTTTGGATCAAAGTTTTGATCCGAGTAGTTATTATTATTGCTTGTCGTTTTATGAAACATGATCTGATCCAGATCAGATCAAACGTAAAGAAATAGGGCTATTGATATTAAATGAATACTGTAGCTTTAATATTGAAATCATATAAAGTTTGATACAATTCTAAATATCATTTATAACCGGTAAGCTTAAAAATGTTATTTATAATTGGGTTCATATATGTGTCACAATAATTTGATCGGGATCACGAAAGCTTCATTCAAAACCACGACTGTAGATTGTCGCGATAACTTTTGTGTAGAGATGTATATGGCATTAACTTTAGATTTTAATGTGAATTTTGCTTCAGACGAACATTTTTTTTAGAGGAATCCACTTTAACAGAGAGGATATTCCTGAATCCGCAACAAATTCGTATAGAAATTTCGTCATAGAATATCCTCTCTGCATAATTTACCTAGAGACACACCCAAAGATTAAAGCATTTCTCACATCATTTGGAACTATTGCAGAGTATAATTTTCGAATCTCATTTAACAACTATCATAACCCATTTGTTTCATTTTTGAATTGTCAGAAAAGAAGAAATACAGTTAATATATAGTAAAATTATTAAATTTAATCTTAATTTATCAACCCTCATTGTAAATTATTAGTCAAAATTTAGCACACATTTAAATTTTAAAAAGTTCACTTCTGTCGCACACCCGAGTAGTGGCTGTACGCTTTTGTAGTTTTTCAATTAGGATTACTATTTATTGTTCATTTAGTATATTTTCTTAATAGCCACCTATATCTAAACAGGACAAAAACCAACTAGACATACAGCACATGATGTATCTTCCTTGTTTCTTACCTCGTTGCCTATAAAATATATTGGAGTCGGGCTATTTTTATACGCAAAGACGTAAGCAACGAGGAAATCACATCACGCAGAGCATGCACGTCTAAATTGGCTCATTGGTATTGGCGGTTTGCGATATTTGTGTACATATGTACGAGAAAGACGTAGGATAAACAACTTATTAACAAACATACCATACTTATTTTGTATTAATGTATGAATGAATATATTGCAACCAATATACCACAATATCTAGGAGGCAATGACTCAACTTTTCATAGGATAATTTGTTGTTGTATTGCTATGTAAAATGACCGTCACAGAAAAAGGTTTCCATATTCTTTTGTTTTTTTTCGAATCACACCCTGCCTAAAACAATTTCACTTCAAAAAAAACTTTACATAAATACATAAATAAATAAAATAAATAAATACATTTCTCCGGTCCCTTTGGCTTCGCTATAACGAGATTTCACTATATATTAGCAATTGAAACGTCAAATTTCTCATCTGCCATCATATACATGAAAAACAAAACATAACCCAACTTCAAAAAACAAAAATTTCAAGGCACTTTAAATGTATAAATACTTAATACTTGGATTTTCTAGAAATAATTTAAGATAGATGTTGCTAATAATAATAGAATATTTTGTAGAATTAAAAATTATTGTGGTTTTTGAATTACATGTCCCCTTTTGGTGCAGTACCACAGCAGTTTAGCTGTTAAATTGTGTTACGACCGCCTTTGGTTGGCGTTGTGTTTTGTCCAAAATTAAGTAAAATAATCGACGCCTATGGATTAGCTACGTGTTGATTGTCGTTAACAAAATACTTTCCCTTCCTATAATCTGTTCATGTATTCTGCTTGATTTTTATGTAACCATTTTTTTTTGTACTTTCTGTGTGCAAGAGATAAATGTGTGTGCATGTGATCAAATTGAATATTTTAACTTCGTGTATAGTTGGATGAATGTATGAGTTGCTACACAGTGTTGTCAATAATTTGTTATACCTCGTGCGAATTATATGTAGAAAGAATCTTCTGGATTTTTCTTGATGTTTCTTTACGTATGTCTGAATCAATTTGGGTGGTAGTATCTGTGACGCTACCCGAAATGTTAACATTCGGTTGTCGGTTTGTTTTTTTTAAAGAGGGGAATTAATATAATGTATACGATACGTGTCGGTTTTTTTGTTGAATTTTGTTAGTCTCGTTTTGGGACAGTCTATATTTTTTTTGAAGTAAAAAAAAAGTCAAGTTTGGACTTGAATCGAGTCGTGTAAAGTTTTGATTGGGATAAAAAAAAAACCCAAGTGTGGTATCATAGGGGTGATAATAAACTTCTGTTACGATTGTTGCCCAGTGGGCACATTATATTTTTTTTGTTAATGTTAAGTTTAACGCCTGGTGGCTTCATTCAATTTTTTTTTATATAATAATATTAGTGCCGGGTGGCGAATAAGAGATTATTAAATAAACATTTTAATTGAATTGGAAATTTTATGAATATGATAATAAATAATTAGAAAAAAAACACAGAACAAATAATATAATTAAATAATAAAATTGTCATGTGAACATGTGCCTTGCATTTTTTTTTTCTTCCTATTGGTTTTTTTTTTCCACTTGGTGTGTTAAATAAATCCGTAATTAACGTCAGCCATTGAAGTTTTCGCTTACTGTTGGAACGGCTAATTGAACATTAAATTGGTGTATAAGCTAAAGTGCGCAAACGGAAAAAAAAAAAAAATAAAAACCATAATATATTTACGTACTCGTATAACAGTAAGGTGACCAGACGTCATCTTTTGAAGATGACAGTCATCTTTTACGGATGATCGTCATCTTCAAAAATAATGCCATCTTTTTGTCATCTTTTACAAAAATCATCATCTTTGTCATATTTTTCATCATATCGTATAAATTTGATATTAAATTGTAGAATAATTGTCATTTAAAATATATTTCAACGGTTTAAATCTGTGAACGTAAACGAACGCAATACATTTATTGTCAAAAGAACGCAATTTGAATGTTTCTGTTCTTGAACGAATTATATTCAATATTAAATAATTGTATTATACATTTTTATATGCTTTTTAAAATTTTTATTTTATATTAGAATGGTAGTGGGGGGGAGGGGGGGGGGTGGTATATATATTTTTGAAAAATGTCATCTTTTGATTTGAAAGTAATATGGTCACCTTATATAACAGTGAAATTTGGAAATTGTATTTGATTCCTGGCTTGATGTTTTTTTTGGTAATCGTGTGATTTGGTGTTGTGGGTAGTTATTTATGGTGCGGTACCCGGAGTACCATTGTTATTGGGTTTGTGGCAGCAACTCCTCCTAAAGGAGTGGGGTTCGTGCAAAGAGGGGGATCCTGCGTCGGCGCTGAGTTGCTGTAGGTCGGACGGGCCTACTTTTTGTTGTCTGGTATCAGGTAAAGTGTACCAGGAAAAATATAGACCCCTATTCTCTTAGTCGTGTCGCTTGACTCGACGTGACAATAATTGTCGTCTCACTTCAACTATAAATTAGTTTTCTCTTTGTCGTGCGAAGTGATGTGACGAGACAAATGTCATTAACTATATTTATCTGGCAATACTACTAAATTTCCTTATATTTGACATGAAATTGACATTTGCGATTTTAATAAAATATTACTTGATTTTGTATAAAGTTAAATTTCAAGTGAAATATAAAATAAGCGGCGTTGAATTTTTTTATAGTGATAGTGATGAGGATGAGGAGAATAATGTTTACAAATTAAAAGTGCAAGACAAATTAAAGTTGACAACAAGATCGAGTTACGTTTCGCCAATTATCAAATTAGCAGCTACATTGCGATTTTATGCTGAAGGGAGCTACCAAACAGGTACTGGCAACTTTTTCAAAAAGTCTAGGCCAAATTTGGGATATTCTCGAGAAACAAATTTGTCCTGAGTTTATTAAGTTTCCAACAACCAATACCGAAAAGGAAACAATAAAATTGGATTTTACGAGAAATTTGGGTTCCCTGTAGTTATTGGTTGTGTCGACAGGACGCACATAAAAATTATACCGCCAATTAAACGGGAGCGGCATTTATATATTAACAGAAAAGGGTTTTATAGCCTAAACATTATGATTGTAAGTTGATATGGTAATTTTATCGAGTTTTATTTACTAATTTTTTCTATTTATTAAATTATTTCTTAGGTTTGTGACGATCGAATGCGAATCACATATGTTGATAGTAATCACCCGGGGTCATGTTACGACTCCTTTATTTTTAACTCAAGCCATCTTGATACGCAACTGAAGTCTAGCCATGATAATGGTGAAATTAATACGTGGCTATTAGGTAATTTTCAACAAGGTATGAAATGTCTTGTTTCTATGTTTTGTTTTAATTGCAGGTGATGCCGGATATGCTCTTAAGCCTTATTTGATGACACCATTTCGCGCAGCTGGAGCGGAATCAACAGAAAGGCGATTTAATACGAAGCATGCGAAAGCAAGAAATATTATTAAACGGACAATTCGAGTTTTTAAGAACCGCTTCCGTTGCTTGCTTGGAGCCAGGCAATTACATTACTTACCGAAGAAAGCAGCACAAATTCGAATTCGAAAACCGAGAGCCAAATACAGATAATGACAGACTTGAATCAATAGTGAAGATGAAGGCAGCGATGGGGCGCAACGAGTGAGAGCTCGAGTAATGAATTCAATTTGTTAATTTCAAGTTAAGATATAAAAAAAATGTTTAAAAATAATTCAGACTTTTTTTGTTATTAATTTCTGTTGTTCACATGAATATCCATACTAATTTCAATCATCACATACATATTTACATATTTTTTCCGGCCATCCGCGTTACAAATTTTGAGCTCGATTCTCTTTCAGTGCCAGCTTTATTTCTTTGTAGTCCAGTGTTCTCAGCTTGTACTCCATATTTTGTTAGCGATGTTTCCTTTTTTTCAGTTGGATTTCCTTCCAAATTTTAAATTTGTTTTCTTTTATTTCATAAGTTTTCCTTATCTTGCACATTCCTTATAATATTTGGTTTGCTCGTCTATCTTGGCTGTTTGATCCTTCATATATTTTGTTTGCTCTTTAATTTGGCTTGCTTGATCTTCGAGAAGGCGCCTTCTTTCTTCTTGAATGTTTGACGGTACGGATCGTTTAGAGCGGGTCGTTGTTGGTAGATTAGTTTGTTGTTCGCTTTCATCTTCAATCACTGACACCGATTCTGTAACTAAATTCGCTGTATCTAAATCAGTGAATGATACCTCAATATTTTCATTGTTTGCAGATGTCGCTTGCGGGGTAATATCTAATCCAAAGGTTCGGTTATCAACAGAACTGACTTTCTCTAAGCACAACAAACTGATAACGCTCTCCTCTAGGGACGAAAACGAGTACAAATTATTCGATCCACCCCCAGTGACCGACATTTCCTTTTTGTTATGGCACAGTTTTTTTTTAATTTTATTTTTGAAATCAATCCATACCTGAAATAATAATTAAAATTATATTTACATATAAATTAGAGAAATATGTTACCTTTAGCCATTTGGACCCTTCTCTTCTTGAAGGCCCCAAACTATTTAATTGTTTAGCGAAAACATCCCACGCCGCGTAATATTCTTCCTTCGAGCTTCCAAATACAATAAATCCCTTGGCTACTTCAACATTTTTCTCCATCAGCTCGATTAAACACTCAAACTGTCTGCACTTTGTGATTTTAACACTGAAACACAAGTATTTAATAAAAAAATATTTGTTTTGTTAATATTTCAATTAAATATCTAAAACTAAAAATTAAAATCTTAATTATTAATTTGAAAAATAAAAAACTTACATTTTGTTTCAAGTGACAAACAACTTGTAGAATGACTAAAAGAATAAGGCGTATGTGATGTTTGTCACTTCAAACGACAGTGTCGCTAGAATCGACTAAGAGAAAACCAAAAATTGATTGTCGCATCAAGTAACAGGTGGTGACACGACTAAGAGAATAGGGGTGATATAATAACCGGTAACACCGCGTGGTTTTTTATTTTTTTTTACTGTAATCCAAATTTGATTTTTGGGTTTTCCTTTGCTTTTTATTACTATATTTTTTTTATTATCTTATATATATAAATATAACGGTTTTTTTAGGTTTCGGGTGGCGTACCATAATACGTCACCCCAGATTGATTCACTCATATGTACTTTCTTTCTGGTAATTAACTTTTGTGATTCTATTGAATTTTCTTTCTGGGTTTTTCCGTAGTCTGCTTATATTACTTGATTTTGAGTGTAGAATTGTTTTTGTATCGGTTAATTCAGGTCCGTTAGTTTTTTTCACGTGGTTCTCAATTCTTTAACGACACTCCAGTGTGCTTGGGTTTGGCGATATCATACAAGTTAATCCGAAATGATACCGACCATTTCAACTCCAAGTCACACCAGAATGTCGTTAAAGAAATCTCCGAACAGAGACTTTGGACCGCGGCATATTTATAGCTGGCTAAGGCTCAGTGTTGGGGTGGGGATATGTCCAAAGCATGCTCGGAGCTTGAGTAACCGCGTACTTCGATAAGACTGATCATAAATTAAAAATATAGTAAACTAATAAAAAAAAAACTGAAAACACACGCATGTCATTTGCTTTACACCCATTTTAAATCCGTTAAAACTCCGAATCGCATCCCTGTATCAGCCCTCTCTCGATTACTTCCTCTAGCCCTTCATCATCAGGATATTAAGGATTTCAAAAAGAAAAAAGAAACAAAAAAAAACCAAAACCAATAATTTACAAAAGAAATGGAGGAAAGAAAAAAAAAATATCATGCACGTGGAGAAAATGAACGAGAAGAAATAGCTGAAAACCAATAATGTAATGTTAAAATAAAATAAGAATAATAAAAAAAATATTGAATCAATTGAAAATGAAGGCAAAATTCAAAGTTAAATTTTCAAAATGACCGAAAAAAAAAAATTTAAGAAAGCAAGTCAATAACAATAGCAATGACACAATTGGTAAGTAATGAAATATACAAAAAAAAAATAAAAAAAAACTTGAAGAAAATTTAAATACAATAAGTAAACAAAAAAAAAATTTAAATTAGAAAATTAGGAAAGAAAAAAAAATATAAAATAAAGATAAATAAATAACGAACGATTTCCTTTTAGTGATTCACCCGGCAGCAACTGTTCATCTTCAAATATACACACCGCATGAATACTGTCATAAATGACCTTTAAATTAATTCTGGATCTCCTTAGGTACAGATATTTATGAAAAAAAAAACGTAAACTGCTTCTCTAATCTTATCCTGTACCTTAACCCGGTGTTAGATTCCAAAATACTAGCTACCGAAGGGGCTATTAGTATAATATATATAAACTGCTTCAATCTCCACACAACAACCCACAGGTGGCAACCAATGTTATGCTGCGCAAATCCAATGTTTCCCAAACAGAATGTTATTATTAAAGTAACACAGACTGATTTTCCATGACGAATGTACCGCAGACTGATTTTAATGACGAATGTACCGCAGACTATCTTTTCGTTTTGGATATAGCTGATCAATGGCAATCACGGAAGCAATCATACCGTAATTCAATAAACAGTAACAGGTACGTTAAAATGCACTCAATTAAAGCAACGAGTTCAAATAGTTGCACATTACTGATTTAAATTTGTAGTATAATCGTTGTTTTTTTTTTTTTTTATGATTCTAGTCAGATAGAATTTACTAGAAAATAACAGTTCACAAAATGCACAAAATGACTCACACTTCCACGGTCTTTCTTATTTTTTTTTTCTGCAATATATTTTTTTTCAGTAACAAAATAACGAACACCATATTTCCAGTACATATTTCATTTTTTTTTTTTATTATAAAGCTACATTAGCACCATTTATTGTTTATTTTGATTAATACATCATATATACATAATATAATCATTGAGGAAAAAAAATGACAATCAATTAACTTAATTAATTTAAAAAATTAATTGAAAATTATCACATAATTAAAAAAAAAAAAAAAAAAAAACTTAAACTTTGCATACTGTTATTGCACAATATCAGTTCAAACAAAAATTCTCGGCCTTCAGAAAAAAAAATTTAAATTTTATACTTTACGCCGGACAACAGAAAAAAAAAATCTTAATCAAAATATAACCAAGCTAAGTACATCGATCGTACTCTCTTGAAATCCAAAACTCGACTATCTCTAAATTAAAACGCTGACCATCCGATTACCAAAAAAAAACATTATCATCATCATTCCATTTTCCCCTCTTTCCTCTCGTTCACTTCCTCACCACATACAAGACTGGAAGTAACACAACCGTTGAGATATGTGAACAGAGTAGTAACACCAATCTCTGGTGTTACTTCGTTTACCGCAGGAACGACTCAACCAAAGTCGTTACAATCGTGGGGACGTCCCACACCCGAGATAAGTCTCATTAAGCCGGGCAAAATTAAGTCTTAATATCCTTTAAATGATAATGGCCTAACACTTGACCATTCATATTTTCTACCTCAATAGCAACATTTCCAATAATATTCCTCACTCTTCCTACAACAAATTTTGGAGCTAATTTGGCGGAAAAATATCTAGCAGCGTCACTCTGAACAAAATTACGAACGTAAACTATCTGACCAGGTTTGAAATCACGTATACGGGATCGCAAATTATAACGTTTTTCGTTTTTTTGATGGGTGTTATTAATATTCGACAATACTTGCTCTTGCGCTAGCGACAAACGATCAGCGGGTTGAATACTTATGGAACAATCTTCTAAACATTTTAATTCCCTTAACAGTTGGTATTCAGATCCGTGCGAAATCTTATGTTGACCAAAAACTAAATAATGAGCCGAATATCCAGTAGATAAGTGTTTAGAATTGCGCATAGCAGCCGCGATTTCCTGTAGATGATGGTCCCATTCACGATGATTATCACTGATGTAGGCTCTAATAGCAGATAATACAGTACGATTTGCTCTTTCACTGGCGTTACTTTGTGGTGAATATTTATGTGTAGTGATATGTTTTACTCCGAATCGCTTAATCAAGTGTTGAAAGAGTTTGGATAAAAATTGTGGACCATTGTCGGTTAAGATAGATTCAGGAGTACCAAACATATGAAAAATTTTATTTTCCAAGGTCTCACATACTAACGCAGCGTTAGCGTTTCGCATTGGGAATAGTTGTACAAATCGGGAATATGAGTCGAGTACAATAAATATGTATGCGTTACCTAACTTTGTCCTAGGATAAGGACCCAGAAAGTCTATAAAGAGGTGTTGCCACGGCCGATGGGTGGTAATCTGATGACCCATTGGTGGTTGCAAAATTTGATTAGAAGACTTACAACTTTTACATATCTCACAATAGCTGATGTAATCTTTAACCGTTTTGAACATTTTAGGCCAGTAATAATAGCGCTGTAGTTTGTCCAATGTTTTTGCCACTCCTAAATGAGCGGACTGAGGAGGATCGTGTGCTTGTTTGATTATGTCGGAAATTAACGGATTTGGAATGTACAACTTCCAGACGGGTAGATCGTTATTTGGCCCATCGATCCCAAATTGATTAGTAAAATATATTTTATTGCCTATCACCCGAAGATTGCAACAATAGTTGGGTTTGGATTTTAGCGAATTGAGAAGATCTAGATACTCCGGATCGTCAAAATGAGGTGAATTCAGATCAATTTGGGTACAAGAATTGTCATCCTGAAGAACTTCAATGCAGTGCTCAAAAGCTCTAGAAAGAGTATCCGGTACAATGTTCTTAGATCCCTTTACGTGTTGTATCTCAAAGGTAAACGGTTGTAGTTTAAGGCTCCAACGGGCAAGTCTTCCATGAAGATCTTTTTGAGCCATAAGCCATTTTAAACTGGCGTGATCTGTTATAATCGTGAAATTATAACCCTCGACATAACACCTAAATTTTTTTACACTTTGTATGGCAGCAAAACACTCCAATTCAGTGACGGAGTAGTTCCTCTGAGCATCGTTCAATTTTTGGGAAAAATAGGCGATTGGCTTTTCAACACCTTGACTATCGTGCTGAAACAAAACGCCACCAATTCCACTACTGCAAGCGTCGCACTGAATGTAGAAGCGCTCGTTGAAATTTGGATGTGACAATACGGGAGCGGTTGACAATGCATCTTTTAAGCTTAGAAATGCATGGTTTGTAACTTCAGACCAATTCCATTTATTTTTCTTCTTTAATAGATCGATTAAGGGGGCAGAAATTATTGAAAAATTCTTTATGAACCGCCGATACCACCCGCACATACCGATGAAACGACGAATTTGCTTACGAGTGCGTGGAATCGGAAAATCATTAATTGCCCGAGCCCTATCAGGATCGGTTCGAATACAGCCATCGCCCACCACGTAACCCAAATACTTAATTTGCTTAATCAAAAAATTAAGCTTTGACTTTTAAGTCAGTCGAAAATGTTTATTTTTCTTTAAAAATATTTATTTCAAATTTTATAAATGTATTTTTAAAATTTAAACCGAAAAATTTAATATTACCAGATGAATTTGTACGTCTGCGCAGCACTTAAAATGTGGGCACTTGACAATAGGGGATTGTTACCGAAAAAGATATATGTATAGATAAATTTATTCCGTACTTACAAAAGAATTAATCGGCTGAGATGTGATCCTTGCTCCAATGTGTTTTTTATGTATGTAATTTAACTCTTTTGGTACACACTATGGGAATGAGCATCCTGCTCAAAATAGAGTGTACCTTAAGTTATAAAAATTGATAAATAAATAAATAAGAAAAATAAATAAGAAATAAGAAAAAAAAAAAAAAAAAAATAAGAAAAAGACTCTTCTCAATGTTAATGGTTAAATTAGCAGCTGATAGTAATGCCGCCACCTGTGCAAGCAAATCAAAATGCTCGTCTAGCGTCGCAGAGGTAATTAATAGATCGTCTAGATAAGTAAAAACACGCTCATGTAGTTTATGCGGAATGACCTTATCCATTAGACGGCAAAGAGTTTGAGGTGCATTGCACAGGCCAAACGGCATCACCTTAAATTGAAACAGAGGCTGCCCCGGCACAGTAAATGCGGTTTTATCGCGCGAGTCTGGGTGTAAAGGAATTTGCCAAAAGGCATCCTTAAGATCGAGACTCGATATATAACGCGTGTTGTCAAGACGGCTAATTAGGCTTTCTATAAGTGGCATCGGATAAGCTTCTTTCTGAGTTACGTCGTTCAGACGCCGGGCGTCCAAACAAAGACGTACTTGGCCATTTTTCTTCAGAACGGGCGCTATAGGTGAACTCCAACCACTATTAGATTCTTCAATGACATCCATCGCTAACATTCGTTCTATTTCGTCATTGATTAACTTTAGTTTTATAGGAGAAACCGGATAAAAGCGTTGTTTAATCGGTTTATCGTCAGTGAGTCTAATTTGATGTTCAACAAGATGAGTTCTCCCGAGTCCAAGCTTCGAACAGGAAGGAAATTGCTGAATAATTTGAGTTAATCGTTCTTGTTCCTTTGGAGCTAATATGTGTTGTTCAACATTATCAGATCCTTTAGCTATTTCATTGATTCCTTCACGTGAACGATGGGAATTTTGTGAAGAATTGATCTGACTGGAAATTTGGAACGGCGTGATATGGATACCAAATTTGTTCCAAAAATCAATTCCAAGGTACAATGGCTGTTGTAGTGTTGGAACAATTAATAAACGCATGCGATGGGACTGATTATTGAAATTGACATGGACATTTATATAACCAAAAACTCGCTGTGATTCCCCACTAGCAGTGGAGATAGTTGTTGGTAAATGATGTAGTTTAATATTTGGATCATTTAAGAATTTGGTAGAACCCTCCCCTAAGATGCTCACACTAGCTCCACTATCCAGTAGCCCTTGATACGGTTGACCTTCTATTAAAACTTTGGCATATGGTCGTTTATCCGTGGAGTTGTTGGCGATAATGGAAGCTAGAATGTTGGAACGAAGCCTTCGTATTTTGCTCCAATATTGGCGAGTGCGTTCTTTTCGGTTCTGCGAAATGAATCGTTTGCCGAATTTATAAATTTTTTTGGAACTCGTAGTATGATTGTAATTTATTGAAACTTCACTTTTAAGATCAGTTATATCATCGGTTTGAGTTGTGGCTGAGTTAGTTATAGTTAAATTATGGCTATTGAATGGTTGACTTGTCAAATTTGTATTATTATGGGATAATGGTGAAAATAATGAAGTATTACATTTGTTAAGATATGAAAACCCTAAGGAATTTGTTGAATGAATAGAGTCATCCGAATCTACGGATTTGACTTCCCATTGTTCGCTTTCATTTGCCCCAATTCGGGATTGGTATTGCTGGCACTGTCGGTTTTCTGGGCCTTCAATAAAACTTTCGGGGTACTCAAATTCCCAGTATGCATCTGGTCCCGTGAAACGTTTCCCGAACAATTAGGACATCCAGAAACAGTAACACCTTTATAACCGCATTTGTAGCAAAACCGCCTACGCTGTAAGGGACAATGCTGAAAGGAATGGCCGATGTCATCACAATTAAAACAGACAAGTATCTGTTGATTTAGACCTCTCGACGTGGATGGATTTGTACTATAATTGACCTGATTTATCTGTGCGACATCTGGATGAAAACCGTCACTTTGAGATAGATTAGTCTTCGGTAATGATGATTTGTTACCTTGATATGAACTGGTAGGATTTTCGTTAATTACGTCCGACACATGAATTTCGTGAACTGATCGTTTACCAGGAACATAAACATCAGGATTGACACCTAATCGTGCCCATGTAGTTTCCCAAGCTGTTGCGCTTTTAATTAGATCTTGCACACTTTCGAATGATTTGTCTGTCAACTGCAATTGCAAAGCAGGATGCATATTTAACCTTAATACATCAATTAAATCCTCTTCGGAATAAGTTTTCTTGCACTGCAACGTAAGACTCCAAACATCATTATAAAAATTTAAAAATGATTCTCGCTGGTATTGCTTACGAGATTCAACTAATCGACGAAGTTCAAATTCAGTCCTTCGGTCTTTAAATCTCTCAATTAAATCATTTTTGAACTGAGACCATGTTGCTTTTGGACTAGATCGTCGGTATGTCCAATAATAACGTAGCGCATTACCTTTTAAAACAAAACATATTTCAGTAAAGAGTAGTTCTTCTGATAAATTGAGCGATTTAGCTAATGTTTCTAATTGGAAAATGAATAAGTCAATAGGAACTGCGGTAGGGGAACCATCGTAAGAAATTCCGGATCTAGCTAGTGTTCGAGTATCCGACATGTATTTACGCAATTTAGTGGATTGCGGGGTATCATCTGGAGATTCCATACTCGCTATCTGGTTTTGAACATTGATATTAGTAGGGTGAATATTAGGTTGATTTACTATATTTTGTTCTAGATTATCAAAATTTGTATCAGATTGTTCAGGTGATTTAATGGGAGTACTATTAGCATCGTTGTAACCCTTAAGCTTAGCCGCTGCGGCATACACAAATACGGGTGGATCAATATCAAGATCGGATTCGGAAAGTTGCTCCGGTTGTTCCAATTGCAAATCTTTAATTTCACTCAAAGTTTGATCAATATTAGTCTCATCTTGCATAACAGATTGCACTTTCAAAAGTAATGTTTGAGCTGTATTAATTAATTCTTTGGTTTTGTGCCCATATGTCGGGGATAATTGTGCTCGATTTAATCGATCGATCAAATGAATCAACCGGGTTTCTATACGACGTAAAACCTGATTATCGATTCCTAGTGGATCCAAAGTTTCCAACTGAAGTTTGAGTTCGGACAATTTGGTGGAACATTTTTTTATTTCATGTTGTGGTTTTTTACGACCAGCAGCATGCATTCGATAGGGACATAATGAAGGCATTCCCTCTTCAAGTTTCATGGCGTTTCCAAGCTGGATTAGAACGTCAGGGGGATTCCCTTTCAAATTACGGACCCTACATTCGATTTCTAACTCATCCGGTAACAATAACTGTAGATACATTTTTTAGAATTATTAGAAATGAATCACAAATAGAAAATTTAATAAGGAACCCAGCTCACAAAAAAAAATAAAAAATATAATATAGAAATAGAAAAATATTAGGTATAATTCAAATAATGATACTAATGCTAATAAACTGACACCAATAATAAATAAAAAAAAATATAAAAAAAAAATAAATTTTAAAACTATCAAAAGAAAATCAAAATAATCAAAACGAAAATAAAGAAACGGCTGAACAGGGCGAAACTCGGAGCACAACTATAAGAAAAACACCAGATTCAAAAGCTGTGTCAGACACCATACGTGGGATAAAAGAAAACGGAAATTACTCGAATGCATTTACAACGGATCGATAATAATAACACTAAACTCAAAATAATTGATCTGAGATCTCCAACTGAAATCTACACTATCAAAGTGGAAGCAGTGGTAAATCACCATATCAATATCCGGAGAGTAGGAAAGAAAATTGATTAAATATATTGAACTCTTATACTATCTCAAGACACATGACAACCGAACTACGATCGCAATCAACGCAAAATCGCGGGAGCAAAGGTAGGCCGATGTATCAATATCATGAGTATAGAAACGCTCAAAATAATTTAAACTGTACACAAAAATAAAAATAAAAAACAACAATGAAGCCAATACCATCAACCAATGTCTACACTAATATAGTGGAAGCGGTATGGTTAGTAACTTCGATGTTGCAAAAAAAATGAAAAAAAAAACTTGAACGCATGCACTAGTGTGAATTCAAACAGCCTGAATTGCCAGAAACAACTACGACTGCAAGCGTTAAGCTGGAATGAAACTAAAAGAAATAAAAAAAAATTGAACTTAATAAATTTAAATTAAATAAACGGGAAATGCAATAAAGAAAATGTGAATTCTATACTTGGAGCGAGAAGAATACGAACCCCAATCACAATCAACACCGCACGGTGGAAATGATGGAAGTTCGAAGTTCAAATCGTCCCAAGAAAATGTAAAATAACAGAACAAAAAAAAACTGAACTGAAAGATAAGCCATAACGTAAGTTTGTTTACATTCGTTGTCTTGGGCGCCACTTTAACGACACTCCAGTGTGCTTGGGTTTGGCGATATCATACAAGTTAATCCGAAATGATACCGACCATTTCAACTCCAAGTCACACCAGAATGTCGTTAAAGAAATCTCCGAACAGAGACTTTGGACCGCGGCATATTTATAGCTGGCTAAGGCTCAGTGTTGGGGTGGGGATATGTCCAAAGCATGCTCGGAGCTTGAGTAACCGCGTACTTCGATAAGACTGATCATAAATTAAAAATATAGTAAACTAATAAAAAAAAAACTGAAAACACACGCATGTCATTTGCTTTACACCCATTTTAAATCCGTTAAAACTCCGAATCGCATCCCTGTATCAGCCCTCTCTCGATTACTTCCTCTAGCCCTTCATCATCAGGATATTAAGGATTTCAAAAAGAAAAAAGAAACAAAAAAAAACCAAAACCAATAATTTACAAAAGAAATGGAGGAAAGAAAAAAAAAATATCATGCACGTGGAGAAAATGAACGAGAAGAAATAGCTGAAAACCAATAATGTAATGTTAAAATAAAATAAGAATAATAAAAAAAATATTGAATCAATTGAAAATGAAGGCAAAATTCAAAGTTAAATTTTCAAAATGACCGAAAAAAAAAAATTTAAGAAAGCAAGTCAATAACAATAGCAATGACACAATTGGTAAGTAATGAAATATACAAAAAAAAAATAAAAAAAAACTTGAAGAAAATTTAAATACAATAAGTAAACAAAAAAAAAATTTAAATTAGAAAATTAGGAAAGAAAAAAAAATATAAAATAAAGATAAATAAATAACGAACGATTTCCTTTTAGTGATTCACCCGGCAGCAACTGTTCATCTTCAAATATACACACCGCATGAATACTGTCATAAATGACCTTTAAATTAATTCTGGATCTCCTTGGGTACAGATATTTATGAAAAAAAAACCGTAAACTGCTTCTCTAATCTTATCCTGTACCTTAACCCGGTGTTAGATTCCAAAATACTAGCTACCGAAGGGGCTATTAGTATAATATATATAAACTGCTTCAATCTCCACACAACAACCCACAGGTGGCAACCAATGTTATGCTGCGCAAATCCAATGTTTCCCAAACAGAATGTTATTATTAAAGTAACACAGACTGATTTTCCATGACGAATGTACCGCAGACTGATTTTAATGACGAATGTACCGCAGACTATCTTTTCGTTTTGGATATAGCTGATCAATGGCAATCACGGAAGCAATCATACCGTAATTCAATAAACAGTAACAGGTACGTTAAAATGCACTCAATTAAAGCAACGAGTTCAAATAGTTGCACATTACTGATTTAAATTTGTAGTATAATCGTTGTTTTTTTTTTTTTTATGATTCTAGTCAGATAGAATTTACTAGAAAATAACAGTTCACAAAATGCACAAAATGACTCACACTTCCACGGTCTTTCTTATTTTTTTTTTCTGCAATATATTTTTTTTCAGTAACAAAATAACGAACACCATATTTCCAGTACATATTTCATTTTTTTTTTTTTATTATAAAGCTACATTAGCACCATTTATTGTTTATTTTGATTAATACATCATATATACATAATATAATCATTGAGGAAAAAAAATGACAATCAATTAACTTAATTAATTTAAAAAATTAATTGAAAATTATCACATAATTAAAAAAAAAAAAAAAAAAAACTTAAACTTTGCATACTGTTATTGCACAATATCAGTTCAAACAAAAATTCTCGGCCTTCAGAAAAAAAAATTTAAATTTTATACTTTACGCCGGACAACAGAAAAAAAAAATCTTAATCAAAATATAACCAAGCTAAGTACATCGATCGTACTCTCTTGAAATCCAAAACTCGACTATCTCTAAATTAAAACGCTGACCATCCGATTACCAAAAAAAAACATTATCATCATCATTCCATTTTCCCCTCTTTCCTCTCGTTCACTTCCTCACCACATACAAGACTGGAAGTAACACAACCGTTGAGATATGTGAACAGAGTAGTAACACCAATCTCTGGTGTTACTTCGTTTACCGCGGGAACGACTCAACCAAAGTCGTTACAATTCTCACGACATGAGTGAGTAACCTTCTTAAGTGGCTCTTTAGGCAGACATCCTCGGGGGTTGAGCTGTCATCCCGGGTCGAACACACCCAATTTATTATTTCCTTAGCCACTGTGATTGTGGTCGTGGCAAAGGTAGTTTAATTCTGTTTGTCCTGTCGATTTTTCTTTTCATGCGGTTATTCAAGCAAGGGAATATGTCTGAACATCCCCACGCCGCACCATGAGCTCTAGCCAGCTACTATACCCCACCAGACCGCTATTCCTGTGTCTGTTAACAAAATCCTTAGGGATTTTGTTACAATTGTTTATCATAATCAATATCCATCCAGCTGCAGTTCTTTCTAATCACCGTAAAATAGCAAGGAATTTTTGAATTTTCCTACTTTGCCTTCATGTTGTGGTCAGCAATTGCGTTTGTAATTTTATTTTGCTTTTATATTGAAAAAATACATTGAATATTAATAAGATTTTCAATGAACCACCTTCCACTTTATTTCAAACATACCCAGTTCAAAAAATTTAAGTCGTACTTCCGGCACTGCAGTGAAAACTGATTCTTGTATTTCAAAGCGATGTGCAGATCGAAGATTCATTCAGGTAAGCCATTCTAATTACCTCAATTATTTAATGTGGAGAGATGCTTTTGATTGAACCATTCATTTCCGTCACGTACGCTTATAATCTTTTAGTTTGATAAATATGTATTGAAAAAATAAACAAAATGTCACTTAAACCGAAATATTGTAGCTAAAAAAAAACTTATAATATAATATTTGCAAAACACTTGTATATGAACGTATCTCTTTCAAATGTACATAGCTGCTAAAATTAACAGACAATTTAAAATTGAATTACCCACTAAAACCACTTGAGACTATTTGTAGATTCCAAATGGATATCTTTTATATGAAGATGAACAAAAATAACTTTGTATGTTAAACCCGTTAGCAGATGTTAAATTGCCATCTTCCACTTCCTACTACTAAGGGTATTTAGGAAAGTATTTATATGTTCATTCCACATTTTCATTTCGTGCATTTTCCCATATAAAAGGAAAATAGGTCTTACGAAGAACTAAAATTGCCATTTCCAAATGAATTAAAAAGTTATTAATTTGAAGAAAAAAAAACTAATAAAAGAGTTTAGGGAAAAAGCCAATTTATATTCCATTTTTTCTTTTAGTTCTATCTTCTATGTATTAAAAAAGTTTCTTCCAAGAAAACTTAATTTAACAATACTAATACATTACATACATATGTACATACATACCATTTATATCCACATAGGAATGATAAAATATTGTAGACTTAACTATTTTAAAATACTCGTCCATACTACAACTGCTTACTATATATGAGACATGCTTATATTATATATAATGGATAGTTGAATTGAAGTAGATTAAAAAAAATTTAACAAAAGAATTAGCTAGTGCAGTAGACAGTCATTTGTATAGTAGCAATAATAACAACAACATAATAATGAAACAGTAGCTGAGGATATACTATATACCTACTATAGAATGAGGAAAATTGTTTTTTTAAGAGTAATTTTTGCAACAAAATAACTTCTTTTGAATTTATTTTCTTTATGCAGTAAGAAGAAGAATGTTATTGTCTTTGTTTAAATTCATTTTACCATTTTGCTTTTTCCTGTTTAAACATTTTTTTTTTGCTCTAGATTTTCTTAGATGTATGTACATAATATAATTTTTATTGTTCTCGTTCTATCTAATATTGTTTGTATGGAAGAAATTTATGTTTGTTATATTCAAAGACAATTTTATGGTTTGTTCATTCAAGCTGCTTACACCGTATTAAAAATCTACTAAAGGATTGGACTGAAATTATGTTCTGATTCAAGAGATGAGTTACAGATTAATTTTGATTTGTCTAAGATATTTTATAACAAATTATGTTTATGGTACCGATTTTACCATCATGTTTCATATTTCATACAATATAAAGATGTACGAAATATTGAAATTTATGGCCAAATCGATAAATATGTATATCGGTAAATGTCGATTTTTTTTCAACGGTTCTAATTGAAAGGAAATTTGATATTTATTTCTTGTAAACTATTCAGAAATGTTAGAACATTAAACCAAAATTGGCAATCCGTGAATATTTTATTTGTAATGTGAACACATTTTAGGTGAAAATCTAAAGTTCGATTTTTCGAAAAAATCATTTGTAATGCTGTTTTGTAGGACTCATGATGAAATGAAGGAATCGAAGAAACAAAGATCCCGGCACACCAATAATACGCCGAATGGTAAAACAATTACAATATAGACATTTAGATAATTAAAAAATTCGTGTAGCTAGTGGGAAGAAAGGTGTAAAAAAAGCATATTCTGCTTTAGATGCGTAAAAAAAGAACTAGCATCACGATTGTCCGTTCTTTATACAGAGAATTACTATGCCTGTGAAATATTTCCCAAAATAAAATCCCAAGTTTTCCGTATATGTATATATTTTTTGTATGTGTGGTAATTTATTCGCCTAAATGCCATTTACTGAAATAAAGCTTCAAATAATCATCTTTTAGGAGAAATTCAATATTCAATTGTGTTTAAAAGATCCCATTTAGGCAGCTTTTATTAGTTAAAATTAAATAAATAACACGCCCGTTTCAACATATTACATACCGTCAGTTGCACAAAATTCAACGTCGAAATCCGTTCCACAAAAATCAAAAGATAGACATTCGAATATAGTTTCTGAGATGTATATTGTATAAGCCTCATTGTAAAATATAATTTGGTCGATCCCTGTGGTCGGCGATATGAATAACACAAAATATGTATACGGACGGAATGTTGCAGCACGTTTCAATGAAGGAATCTCTTCAACAAAAATCAAAAAACCCAAATGCGAATATGGTTTCTAAGATATCTGTTGTATTGGCTTTATACTAGAAATTTCGATCCCTGGGGTAGGCGATATGAATAACAGGCAATATATATACGAAATGTTGCAGCATGTTTCAATGAAAATTGAATTGTCTGTGTAGATTTAGAGATTGTCTGGTTTGCCGACACTAGAACACACAACGTATAATTGTCCAAGTGAGAAGCGATCTAAAGATTGGCCCTGAGATTTGTTGATGGTGAATTGGGAATTCAACCTCTTAAATTGAAATGGCATATCCGTTGGAAACATAGGAATGCGAGGAATGAGAAGGAGTCCTGTAAAGATTGTTGCTTCTATGACGCTGATTATTAATTTTTTGACTGCAAGCCGCGTGCCGTTGCAAAGCTTTGGCTGGTTGATATTTCGCCACATGTAAATTGGCATACCGATTTTCAATTGCAGTACGTGCGGTGGCATCCCTGGCAGATCCAGTGAATTCGAAAATTCTAATGGATAATTAACTGCTTTATCTGCATCCACAACAGTACCGACCGGCTTGTATGTGACTGCTTCGCTTTGAATTTTAGACTGAATAACATTGTTAAGTTCGTAGACGTCTTTATTCTTGGAGGCAAGAATAGCTCGTCCACTGAGCCAATCGTGATTCTTATAATTGGTCTGAATATTGGGAAATACTTTTTCAGCCAATTATTCTTTTGACATCACTAAATTGCAGAAGTTATGAGGCAATGAAATTCGTCCTGGGGTCAGATCAACCGGCACCTTTCTGTTCCCAATTTCCAGCAATTGATGTGAGAATATTTCAGCTGTTCAATCGTTTTGCAGCTGGACACGCATATTTGAAGTTAATTTCAGCGTCTTTACGTGTCGCCACAAAGTAGAGTATTTCAGGCAAGCATTTATTTCGTCCGCTGGTATTGATCGCGGAATTACAGGTAATGTTTGCCTGAAATCTCCTGGAAGCAATATGAATGCGTTTCCAAATGGTTTAATATATCCACGCAAATAATTTTCATTTCTGCAACACTTTCCCATGCTGCATGGTTTGAAAATGTTGCACTTGGGAGTCCATTTGAAATTCCCAGTACAAATTCAATGCGACAGATATCCTAGAAACCATATTCGCATGAAACGTGCTGCAACATTCCGTATATATATTGTATCCCCCGTTTGACTTTTTTTATTCAAAACCTAAACAGTTGGTATTTCAGAAGCCCTTATTGTATATGAATCTTTTAACTATTGTTGAACAAATTTTTCGTTGATATTTAGTGCACCATACATACATATATTGGCTGTTATCGACCATTTGGCATTTTTATTTAAAAGCCTATAGGCTTGTTGGTATTTAGCCAACCCTAATATTAATTTTTTGTGATTCTTATTTTATAAGCAACTTTTTAGGAACTTATATGCAACTTTTGTAGCACAAAATATCGCCTGAATGAATGCTACTTGTACAAACACATACATAGATATTTTTTGTTATTTGGGAAGAATTTCACTTCGGTGAATTACTTGCTAATAAATTCAGGGCGCTAAGCATAAGAACACGAAAAATCCTTACAATAGCTGTATAGAGATGAAACATCAAATTATCATAACGTATCGATGCCAGCCTCTTTCCATCCCCACTTCGTTAATAAGACATACCGGATTATCGATAAGATATATGGAATAGCGCCAAACAATACTTTAAAGCCCAATAACCATTCCTACAGACTCACACAGGAATCTCCTTTCAAGAAAGATTTCAAACACCATGAACCGACGTCCACTCGATATTCGTATTCTAATCCTAATATAGACCAATTTGTTGACGAGAGAGCCGAAATAGCGCCCAACAATATAATAACTATAACCAGTAGCACACAACAATTTCTATTCAAGAAATATTCTCAAACCCATTCTGCGACATCCACACCACACTCGTATTCTATCCCTAATAACAAACACACTCAAAGTCATTCAAGGACATCCACACACTAGAGTCCTGCACGGGCCAAAATATTTCATTTGTACCCTAACCAACCCGAAGGTTAAACGGCCCGACCCGACCCGAGCCCGATCTGTTATTTAACATTTTTACCCGAGCCCAAGCCCAATTGATTATTTGACATTATTACCCGAACCCGGCCCGATCCGAACTGAATTTTATTTCCATTCCCATTTCCTACCCGTCTAAAAGAAAATTTTATAAAATTCTTACGTTGCAACGTGTTCATATTGTTAGTAAAGGTGGATTTATAGTTTTATGGGGTCAATGGCTGGCGAGTGAAAATGTAATGACGCCACCATCCATATATTATTGCGTTGAAAAATAAAACAATTAACTTTTGTTTAAATTAATGTAATTCACAAAATGTTTTATTTTGATTCCAAGGTACTTATTATTATTATTATAAAATATATATAAATTTAATTTACTGTCCACCACTTTTATGTATAAACGCGATTAAAAAAATTATAAGTCAAAATTGACTTGCTTGCACAAAAGGAAACGAGCGAATGTGTATGTCAATTTCGGTCTGTGTATTATTACAAAGCGAAATGAAAACGAAGTAGAATTGAAGCGGATGAATAAAAGTTCTTACAAATGAATTGTTTCGTTTTTTTATTGGTGTTTTGGGAAAAACCGGAGCGATGAATAAATAAATTTAATATGCTCGTCGGTTGAGCGGTTGCGGTTGCGTTGCGGTTTTATGTAAGTAAAATGAGTGCGCTGATATCCGTGGATTATTGTAGTGGAACATGAATGTAAGTATAATTTGCATGAGTGAGTATGTTTTGAATGAGTGTAGATATTTTTGCATGAGTGAGACGCTACAGGACTCCCCCGCAAGGGATTTCCCCTCCTCAGGGAATTACTGAATGAGTAGTTGCTATACGGACGCTTTTGTGAATTCGAAGGTTTGATGTGAGATCAGCTGAACTTAGAATTCCGTAAGCTGGTTTAAGTCGATCGATTGAAATGGTTTGGTTTTTACCATTAATCGATACGATGAATTGCTTGCGTAGTCTACGTATGATTTTATACGGACCTTCATAAGGAGGAGATAATCCCATGCGAACCTTGTCTGTTCTAACGAAGACAAAATCACAGTTGTCGAGTGATTTCGGAACAAAAACATCGTCTTGTTTGGTTAGACGAGTTGCCTTGGGTATAAGGTTTTGCATGGTTTGTCGCAGTTGGTCGACGACTGTGTCGGCGGTTGGAAGAGGTGGAAGAGGATTATCGATAAAGAACTCACCGGGTAGCTTGATGGTTTGTCCGTAAACCATTTCAGCTGGTGAGCACTTGAGATCTTCTTTCACTGTTGCTCGGATTCCAAGAAGTATGATTGGTATTTCCGAGCTCCAATTAATTGTGTTGCTTCTGGCCATTAATGCGGCTTTAAGTTGCCGATGGAAGCGTTCGACCATGCCATTGGCTTGCGGATGATAAGCCGTCGTACGTATCCGATGAGATCCGAGGAGTTTCGTTAACTCTGAGAAAAGCTTTGACTCGAATTGCGTTCCCTGATCAGTTGTGATGTGAAGGGGAACGCCGAATCGTGATACGTAATTGTTTACAAAAGTAGTGGCAATGGTTGCAGCTGACATGTTCGTCATGCAGTATGCTTCTGGCCAGCGAGTGAAACGATCGACACAGGTGAGTAGATATGAATATCCATTAGACGGAGGAAGTGGACCTACAATGTCTATATGGATATGCTCGAATCGACCAGGTGGAATGTCAAATTATCCATGAGGTGATTTGGTATGGCGTTGAACTTTGGCACGTTGGCAGGATAAACAAGACTGAGCCCAATTGCCTACGTCTTTGTTTATGCTAGGCCAAAAGTAGCGAGCAGTAATCAATTTACGCGTTGCACGGACTCCAGGATGCGAAATGTTGTGAAGAGTGTCGAAGATGGATCGACGTAGTGGTGCTGCAATGTATGGGCGATTGTTCCCAGTAGATGTTTCACAAATGATTTCGAGGCCAGGTAGTTTAAAAAGTTCTAGTTTCATTGATGAACTAGAGTGACATTCGGAACCAGAAAATAAATTCTGAAGTTCTAGGTCGTCTTTTTGCGTATTTGCTATTTGCTGTAAGTCGATGGTTGTATCGACTGCGGCCATTTCGTTGTCGGTAGTGCGGGATAGTGTATCCGCGACAACGTTATCATGTCCGTGTACATGTTGGATGTCCGTTGTAAACTGACTGATATAATCCAAGTGGCGAGATTGCCTTGGATTGCGTTCAGTTTTTGACTGAATTGCTCGAGTCAGAGGCTTATGGTCGGTGTAAATGGTGAAGTCCCGACCCTTAACAAAATATCTAAAGTGTTTAACTGCTAGATATATTGCGAGTAATTCCCGATCGAATGCGGAATATTTCTTTTCAGCATCCGAGAGTTTCTTGGAAAAGAATCCCAGTGGCTCCCAACACTCGTTGTTGTACTGTTGTAGTACCGCACCGACAGCAGTGTTTGATGCGTCAGTGGTTAAACTGAGTTTTGAGTCACTCAGCGGGTGTGCCAGAAGTGTTATCTGGGCCAATTCAGCTTTAAGCGACGAGAATGCGTGTTGACATTCGTCGGGCCAAGAGAAGTTCTTGGCTGTCTTGGGCTTTTTGAGTAAAGCTGCCAAGTGTGAATGAATTGGTGCGAGTGTTTCAGCGAGCTTTGGTATAAATCGGTGGTAGTAGTTTACCATACCGACGAATCGCTGTATGCTTTTGATTGATGTTGGAGCTGGGAATTCCCTAATGGCGTTAATTCGTTCTTCGGACGGCAGAATACCATTAGGGGTGATCTTGTGGCTGAGGAAATCAAGAGTGGATGCGCCAAAGACGCATTTTGCGCTCTTGATATGCACGCCAAACTGCGTTAGTCTGTGGAAAAGTTGTTCCAGGTGCTTTTTGTGTTGCTCCTCAGTTTTTGAAGCTACAAGAATGTCGTCAATGTAGACGAAGACGAAGTCTAAATCGCGTACGACTTCGTACATGAAACGCTGAAACGTTTGCGCGGCATTGCGTAGTCCAAATGGCATTCGGGTAAATTCGAAGAGGCCAAATGGAGTAGTGATTGCCGTTTTATGGACGTCTTCAGGTGCAACGGGAATGAGATGGTAAGCTCTGATAAGATCGATTTTTGTAAAAATTTTGCAACCATGCAAGTGCATGGAGAAATTTTGGATATGGGGTATCGGATAGCGATCAGGTGTTGTGACCGTGTTTAAGCGACATAATCCCCACATGGTCGCCAATCATGATCTTTCTTTTTCACCATATGCAGCGGACAAGAGACGGGAGATGCAGATGGCCGGCAAATCCCTAATTCCACCATGTGCTGGAATTCTGTGTGTGCGGCTTTGTGACGAACTGGATCTAGTCTGCGTGGTCTTGACACGGGCAGATGGCCTGCTGTGACAATATGGTGGACCACGTTGTGCTGGACTGGCAAGTTAGGCTCTGCTGTGAGGGAAGGAAATTGCTTAAGCAGAGTGCCATAACCATTGTTGACTGCGAAATGAATCGGTGTCGGTGTGTCGACAAGAACCGAGGTGGCATTGATTGACAGCTGTGTCGCTGAATCAACCAGCCGCTTGTTTTTTAAGTCAACAAGTAAGCCAAATTTGCACAAGAAATCGGCGCCAATGATCGGACGATTCACCGCAGCTAAGATGAAAGCATGCGTGAATGCTCGTTTGAGTCCAAGATCCACCTGCAGCAATTGTGTGCCGTAGGTGTGGATTATTGTGCCATTGGCGGCCGAGAGAACTAGATTATTATTTCGATTAACAAAATTGTATGTTTGTTTGAAATAATTGGCTGGAATGACCGAAAGGTCAGCGCCAGTGTCGATAAGGTAGGTGAATTTGTTAGTTTGGTCGAAAACGAATAGACGGGCTGAATTTTTAAAGGCTTGTGACGATGTCGTCATTACCCGCTTGGGTTCAAGTTTTTTTGGTTGATGTCAACATCCATCTTGCTGATGGATTGCGGCGTATTTTGAAACATGCATGGCGGAATGCATTTGCGCGCCGCAGCACCGTGTTTGGCGTGATACCAGAACTTGCCCAAGCGATTATTCACGCTTTGGTTATTGCTATTGTCGCGTGATTGAGAGCGTGAAACCGATTGTCGTCCCCTTGATCTACTCCGGCCGCTCCGAAACAAGCCAGCTAATCTGGCCTCGATGCGCGCCAGGCGATCTTCGACTGTAAACGTGTGAAAAGGAGTGGGTGAACGACTCTGTCTATTTGGATTGTGGTTTGAATTTGAACTCACTGATTGAATTGAATAATTTGGTTGTGTAGAACGTACATTTATAACCTCATACATGCGGTCGGCTATTTTGGCCAGTACATCACTCGTTGTGGTTTCTGGCTGTGCGACCATTGCGATCCTTATGATCTCAGGCAATTTCCTTATCCATATGGATCGGATTATATTGTCGTTGATGACATTGGGGCCTGCGAGGTTGCGCATGTGACGAAGTGCCTCAGATGGGCGTCGGTCGCCGAGGTCTTGTCCGGACAAAAGAGCTTCAAGTCGCCGCTCGTCCGATGGTACCAATCGTTCTAACAAAGTTTGTTTTAGCATTGCATATTGGTTAGCTTTGGGTGGGTTTATTAAAAAGTCGGATAATGTCTCGCACGTATCGGGAGAAAGTGTTGCTAAGACATAGGAATATTTTGATTTTTCAGACGTTATGTTGCGCACCTCGAACTGAATCTCGGCTAGTCTGAACCAGTTGCTTGCTTGTTGCGGCCAGAATGGTTGCAAATTTATTTTGGTATGGCCTGCCACTTCTCCTGTTGAGGGGCCTGATTTTGGTTGTTGTTCATCTTTCATGTCTTGCTCTTCGGTGTCTGACATGTTGATTTTCACTGAACTTTTATTAACTTGTCACTCAAATACCGAAAGAAAAATAAAATTTTATTTGTTTGAAAATTTACCGCACCGTTCGAATACGAGCTTCCCAATTGTAAACAATTTATGACGAATAGGGTTATTTTGTGACACAGCGTAAAAAATTTTATCGAAAGTATAGAAATGAGAAATAAAATTTCGAATTTTAATGTGGAATGGTTACCATGTATGAAAATAAAAAAAATATATGGCACGTAATGGCCGACGAGATACCCCCGAATAACGGAAAGGGCGTGTTACCTCGTATTGGGGGGTCTCGTTAAAATGTTTATATAATAGAAGCTAAATATTAATAATAAACAAAATATTTAACGCGATTATATGCGTACGTTACGATGGAAATTACCAATAAACAGAAACAATCAATTCTGCAAAGAATTTTTCAAAACCGAAACTTAGTTAAGCAGGGTAGTGAACAATTTACATCGAGATAGTTTAAATTAGATATACCGGGTGTTTCTTTTAAACTGAGACGATCAAATATCTCGAAAAATAGCCACTCTACGGAAAAAATGTCCATAATCAAAATTTAATCATACCGCGGGGGAAATACATTAGTGCAAAAAAATAGTCCCCCACCCCCCGCTTTGTAGGTGGGGCGGGGGTAACTTTTAAACTAAGATAGGAAGCCATATTTTTTATTGCAGATTCGGATTCTACGGCTAAAAATACGTACGATTCATGTTAGATGGCGCTGTAATTGACGATATTCAATTTTTATCTCGGATTAAATATCTCGGAAAATAAGCACTCTACGAAAAAAATGGTAGAGATCAAAATTGAATTATTCCGCGGGGCAAATACATTAGTGTTAAAATTAGTAGCCCTCACCCCTCCATGTAGGTGGGGCGGGGGGTAACTTTGAAACTAAGATAGGAACCCCTATTTTTTATTGCAGATTCGGATTCTACGGCTAAAAATACGTAGGATTTGACTGAAACATTTTTATCGATTCATGATAGATGGCGCTGGAAATACATTAGTGTTAAAATTAGTACCCCCACCTACAAGGAGGGGGTGAGGGTACTAATTTTAACACTAATGTATTTCCCCCGCGGAATAATTCAATTTTGATCTGTATCATTTTTTTCGTAGAGTGCTTATTTTCCGAGATATTTAATCCGAGATAAAAATTGAATATCGTCAATTACAGCGCCATCTAACATGAATCGAAAAAAATGTTTCATTCAAATCATACGTACTTTTAATCGTAGAATCCGAATCTGCAATAAAAAATAGGGGTTCCTATCTTAGTTTCAAAGTTACCCAGCCCCCCACCTACAAAGCGGGGGGTGGGGGACTATTTTTTTGCACTAATGTATTTCCCCCGCGGTATGATTAAATTTTGATTATGGACATTTTTTCCGTAGAGTGGCTATTTTTCGAGATATTTGATCGTCTCAGTTTAAAAGAAACACCCGGTATAGTTAGATATATAGGCTGTTTTCCAAACACCGACTTATTGACTTATTCGAACTTATTCAAATAAGTCTGCTGAAAAGGTGACTTATTCTTTAGTAATTTTTCCTATAGAAAACTTATTTATTTTTGGTGTCATGGAAACATTCTGTCTAATTATTGTGTATTGTCAACAATTTTCAAAATAAGTCGATAAAACCAATTGGAATGACTTCATTGACTTATTCAAGATGGCGTCAAATAAGTCAATAAGTCTGAAATAAGTCGGCGTTTGGAAAACAGCCATAGTTAGATATATAGATAGATTAGATAGTTTAATTTTTTTTTAAAACAGCAAAATTTTGATAAAAAGAATTTTGATTGTATGTGTAGTATAATAATTTCGAGTGATAAGCGACACGATTTAATATGATATAATATGATTGTCTGGCATTATCAGCGAAATTAAGTTTTAATATAAAAAAAATGATTGAATTTCAAAAAAAATATTTTTGACACTTAGCTGTAGTTTCTGTTGTTGTTATTGCTGTTGCTGATGTTTGTCCTTGTTTCCGTTAGGTATTGGATATCTGCTGCCGTTTATTTTAAAATTCCCGTTGTTTACTGGCTTTCCGTTGATTTATTTTTGTTTGTATGAGTAGGCGCGCTGTTTATGTTGCGCACGTATATGTATGATTCCAATTTACTGCTGCAGTTGATTGAATATAAATTGTTTTTGAATTTGTATTGCTGTTGATGGCACCATATGTGTAGGCGCATTTAAATTATATATACATATATTGTTGTTTTTATTGTTTTTGTTTGCTGCAATGGTGTTGTTGTATAATTATCCGCATAAAATTCCGAAAAAGTTGTATTCCAAAATAGCTTGTTGGATAATTGCGTTTTTTTTTTTTTACTTCACTGCGGCACTGTATTCATGTGTTGTTCACTCGTTGTTGTTGTTGCGTGGGGTAAAGAAGAAAAAAAAATTTTTTTTTTGTAATGGTTTTGCGTTTTTGTGGTTTGATGTTTGCACTAAATATTTTATGTAGTTACGTACCTTTTGCGCCTGGCACTATTTAGTTTGCCAGGCGTGTATGTAAATGAGCTTACAAAACTTGTTGGACCGTAAAAACGGTCGTCGGAGGTCACCAAATATATGGGGTCAATGGCTGGCGAGTGAAAATGTAATGACGCCACCATCCATATATTATTGCGTTGAAAAATAAAACAATTAACTTTTGTTTAAATTAATGTAATTCACAAAATGTTTTATTTTGATTCCAAGGTACTTATTATTATTATTATTATTATAAAATATATATAAATTTAATTTACTGTCCACCACTTTTATGTATAAACGCGATTAAAAAAATTATAAGTCAAAATTGACTTGCTTGCACAAAAGGAAACGAGCGAATGTGTATGTCAATTTCGGTCTGTGTATTATTACAAAGCGAAATGAAAACGAAGTAGAATTGAAGCGGATGAATAAAAGTTCTTACAAATGAATTGTTTCGTTTTTTTATTGGTGTTTTGGGAAAAACCGGAGCGATGAATAAATAAATTTAATATGCTCGTCGGTTGAGCGGTTGCGGTTGCGTTGCGGTTTTATGTAAGTAAAATGAGTGCGCTGATATCCGTGGATTATTGTAGTGGAACATGAATGTAAGTATAATTTGCATGAGTGAGTATGTTTTGAATGAGTGTAGATATTTTTGCATGAGTGAGACGCTACAGTTTATACTTTACCATTTACCATATTATATTGTATGTTATCCGTATGTTCATACGCTTCCTACTTACTTTCTAGCTTCCTAGAAAGGAAACTTACGGATAATATAAACATCATTTCTGATAAATTTAAACAGTTTTCGTCGCCGTATTTGTTGAATCTTGTGTCTTTCGGTTATTATGTGTGAATTAATTTATTTCCTAAAAATCGTATTCGATTTACGCAAATCAAATTAAAATTTTTAAGAATTTACCAAAGCAAATGCGGAAATAAATAATTAGGCTGGTCCGAGCCCGCCCGAAAGCATGGCCCGAACCCGAATATAGGTAAGCCCGAGCCCGTGCAGGTCTCTACCACACACATAATACGTATCTTATCCATAATACAGAACAATTTATCGACGAGGTACACGCAATACCGCCCAATAATATAAGAACTTTAAATCCAGCAAATCGTTCCATTCGGTCCCTATCTATATCACCTTATACTCAAAATATTACATACAGCTTTTGGGCATCTATCCACACCCAATTCCATATCGTATAGCTCAGAGAACTAGTCCTGTTAATTTGCCTCTGCCATATAGCCAAAAAATGATGGACGAATCTGAAATTGAAAGTCCAAATGATATTATTGATGATCCTGCAATTTCAATAAAGAAGTACTTCTCATCATCTAAATCAATTGATATAAATAATTGAAATTGAAATACAAGACTATTGTGTTTTATTTTATGAAATAAAATTTATTTTATAATTTACATTTATGTTGTTTTATTTAATCCTTTGCACTCGAACGGCGCCCTCTCAGGCGCCATCCTATATTAAGTATATCTAATTTTTTTTTGTGTAGTACACCTTTTAGAAATGTAAATATATACGAAACATCGAAATAAAATATTTATATTTAAAATTCTTATGTTTGATTTTTTACAATTTTTTATTAAAACTACTGTCGGGTAGCTGATTACCCATACTAAAAAAAGGCTCGGGTGCAAAGGGTTACATATTTTGTTAAAAAGTCATGCCATTTTATGTTGCCACTCAACGCTTCCAGCTCCTATGAAATATTCACCAAATTCTTCACGAATTAGTTTGGCTTCAAGAGTTGATCGTTTACCCATTATTTTGTTTAAATCACAGAAAGTAATTTAAGTCGTTTTCGTTACGCTATCCTATATCCCCGGTCTCAATACCGCGAATTGCTCCGTGTCTAACATTCCTGGTGGTGTGTATATTGTATTCGATGTTTTACTATTATGTAAAAAATTGTGTAATAAAACACATGTCATTATCATCATTATCACCTTCTCAATAGAATTGGCGATCGAATTGGCTCAATAGAATTGGCGATCGAAATATACGAAAAACCGATGACATGATGCCGAATGCCTTCTCCACGAGTCTGCGAGCCCTTGAAAGCATAGTTAAAACTACGTTCTATACTACCTTGCGAATGAACATCAGGATATGGTTTCATTATTCTACTTCCGAGCGGGAATGCACCATCACCCACAAATAAAAACGGCGGGGGTTTCTGTCTTCCGGGGAGTACTTGATTGGGAGGTAACATTAACTCCTCGTTTTCTAACATTTTATGTAATATTGTATTTCGAAAAACACTAACATCGTTTACACATCCCTGAGTTCGAACATCGCTGCGTACAAAAAGCAATAATTTGCATCGACTAGCGCCATTAGTACGATGCTAAATGTGTTTTTGTAGTTCAACCATTGGGAGCCACTATTTATTGGAGCTTGAATCACGACATGTTCCCGTCAAGCGCAACTGCGCAATTGGGAAAATTCCACTTTTCGTTAAATTGTTCGGCGATTGCATGCCTTGTGGTATTTTTGGTGTCTAAAAACATATAAGGAATTGAAAATTACGATGCACAAGCGAATTCAATATTTGTAATATAATCAAAGACAAATAATATAATTTTTAAATATTTATTTATTTAATCAAATAATTATTATTATACATTTGTACGCCAATAAGTAGCACCTTATTGTGAAATAAGATATTTTTTCGCTTTAATATCGATTTCGATGCTATAGCACCCATCATCAGTTGATTTACTTGCTTATTCAGCATAAGAGACAAAGTAAGCAGCAACGATGCGGTGATTGTAAAAGCAGACAAGATATAATGTTACTATCAAGGCTGTTATCAGTAAGTCAAGACATTTTATGAGCAGTAGAGAAATCCGACAAAATAAAGTGATTAAGCCAACAATCCCGATAATCAAAGGCTTGGCCCAAGATTCATAAGGTGGATGTGCCACTGAGACCGATCGTGAACTTCACATCAGCGCCGACCTTCAAGATTGCGGTTGACATGCGATTTAGCGACCGGTCCGACATGCTATGTGATACTATTTGTATGGAAAATGACCATTCCGTCAAAAATAATTTGAAACTGGTGAACAAAATTGAGGAAGTTAACATATCGAGGAACGCAAAATTAGCATCTTTTGATGTTACAAATATGTACACAAACATTCCAGTAGAAGAAACAATAGTGATTACAAGACGGCATTTGGTTGAGAAACGGATAGATGCACAGATCATAAACGAGGTTATCGGGTTATTGGAGGAAATCACACGCCAATATTATTTTAAGGACGAACAGAAATTCTACATTCATAAAGATGGTTTACCTATGCGAAGCCCATTATCCGGAACTCTGGCCAACATATTTTTGAATCATATTGAGAACACGTATATTTTGAATGATAGAAATCAATTTTTCCGAAAAAATCAATATTGGCATAGATATGTGGACGACATATTGGTATTGTTTACTGGGACTAGTAGACAGTTGGACCAGCTAAATAATTACTTAAATGGAATCCACACTAAATTAAAATTCACACTAGAAATTGAAAATAATAAATCTAAAAACTTTTGGACCTAACAATAAAGAATTTGAATCAAAAACATAATTTCCAAATTTTCAGAAAGCCCACACAAACGCACCAAACGATTCATCAGAAATCGCATCACCCGTGTCAACAAAAGCTAGCAGCTTATCGCCACATGATCCATAGGCTAAACAGGATTTCAATGTCAGAGGAAAACTACAGAGTAGAGTTGGGAAACATTAAATACATCGCTCAAAAAATGGATACCAAACGGCAGCAATAGAGAGGATGAACTATGGATACAAGAGGAGAATGGAATATCGAGGGTATACCAGCCTAAATTGTGATGTTATTAATAAAAAATATATAAATATGGATTGGAGGCATACTAGTAATAAAATTCAAAGAATTTTTCAACATTTTAGTTATACTCTGGCACACAAAACAAATAATAAATTAGGAAAATTAATTAAGAACAGGAATAACGCGACTTTGGATACCGGGGTTTACAAATTAACATGTTCAGATGATTCAACGGGCCGATCCTTTAAAGAAAGATTTAGGGAGCATGTGAAATCAATTGGCAAAATCAATTCTGAGTCGAAATTCGCTCAGCATATAAATTCTACGCAACACAACTATACAAATTTTGAAACAAATTTACAAGTAATACACAGAATGAAGAAAGGGGACGTGTTAAGTCGAAATGAAGAATTTGAAATATGTATATAAGAATCAAGACAACCGATTTATATTGAACAACAGAATAAACACTGCAACAAATAAAGTGTTCGATTTAATACTCAACATGCAATCAACGTAACCAGAAAATAATTCCTGAATCAAGCGCAACCATTGAAATTCCAAAAAAATTTAGTATATAAAGGATTGAAAAAATACGAAATAATTCACACACGCAGAGTTACCTTAGACTTTAATGTCGACGCACGTTTGTTTTCCTTTTCCTGAAAAATAAAAAAATAAAAATCATAAAAGCCAAGTCAGGAAATAGCGGCACGATGCCGACAAAAAAGTCGTCAAGACCATCGTCTATAAACATAAGCTAAATAAATAATAAAATCAACGCAGCGTTAAGTAAAGTCAGTCGACAGCTCCAGACTAATGTGGAGCAAACTAATGCTAGCACGCATAGCATAATACCGAAAAATTCAAACAATAACAATCCTGCTAAACGAGCCAGACAGGTGGAAGAGAGCACCGAGTTCGACATTCAACGAAAAGTAAAAAGATGCTTCAGGAAGACAACAACTATTCTTCGGATTCCGAAATGGACAACGACGAATTTCCAGCGCTCCAACAATTTAATACCGGCGGGAGATTTATTCCGCTAACAGTGGACGCCACATGTAACGAGACCTCAAAGCAGGCCGAACAAGTCACAAAGCATAATAATAGCACCAGTTCATCAAAATCAAACAAGCCACCGTCCATGATTTTAAAAGACTTTCCAAAGGAAAAGATATCTGAGCTTAAAAAGGGAATTACTGCAAAATATCCCGAGGCCATGCTGAAGGTCACCTCAAAAAATGTTTCAATCACAGTCAGCAAGAAAGCTGAATTTTGCGAAATAAAGGAGATGCTCAAAGAAGACAAACAAGAGTTTTATATATACACACCAAAAGACGAGAAACGAAAAACAATAATTATGAAAGGTGTTAACTATGACACGCCCATTGAACAAATCAAGTCAGACTTAGAGAAAAACGGAGTCACTATTAAAGGAATCTATCCCATATATAAAATAAATGCAGAAAATAACACCAAAACTCAGCTTTCCTGTTTCACTATAAGCTTATTACAAGTCAAAATAGAGAATGTGCTGGCAATTAGGGGCTGCTGCCACTACCGAATAACCAAGCCGAAGAGGAATCTAAACAGGTTCCAATGCAGAAACTGACAGGGCTTTGGCCATGCCGCATCGAACTGCTACCTCGGATACAACTGCTTAAAATACGCAGGAAAACACAATCAAGGCGAATGCCCCAGAAACCAGGATAAAAATGTACCGCTCAAATGTGCGAACGATGGAGGTGGGCACACTGCAAATTTCAACAGCTGGACCAAACGACAGGAGTATCTGGGTATGTCCAAAACCAATTATGAATTTAAAAAAAGTCATCCAAAGCTCTTTAAGTCAAGCTATGTTAGTAAAAGTATTAGTTTTGCTGAGGCAGCGTCAGGCATTCGAGTATCTAAAAGCAGTCAGGATAAGGTAGACATGGCTCAGAGCACAGGTGAGGAGGTTACAACTGCAAATATTTGCGGGCTAAATGAATTTTTCAATAAATCAGTAGAATTTTTTGACGTTTACTTTTTCACTCTAACAAAAAATATTTCACAGTTCATGCTCAATCTAAAGAAACTCCCAGATAGAGAAATGCAAAAAAGCATGTATCTCAACTTCATATTCCAATGCTTAAAATGAAAATACTATCAATAAATTGCAACAGTTTAGTAAGTCTAGGACGAAGATATGAACTTTCACTGCTATTGAGCAGCGTCAAACCAGATATTGCATGTCTGAGCGCGACAAAACTATCAAACAGGCACACACTTATCATTCCCGACTACAATATTTATCGGACAAATACACTAAGGAGTGGAACTGGAGGTACGGCCATTGCAAATCAGAATGGCAGAAACCTCCTAAAGTATATCGATAGAAACGATACGAGAGGTAATGCGACTATAAACCTAGTGGTCACCAGGAACATCAACATAGAAGGTGAGGTTGTTGTGACGGATGATTTTTGCTTGGACCACCGTCCAATTGTATTTAATATCCGTGGCAGGTATAATTTCAATGTGCAAGTTGACCCAAAACAAGTCCTGGACTACAGAAATGCAGACTGGCTGATGTACAGGCATGTTGTATACAGTAAAATTAAAAATAGGATGGAAGTTCGAATTGAGTCCAGTGTGGAGATAGACGAAAGTGTTTTGATACTCTCGGAAGTCATTAGAATGGCCACGAGCAAAGCTACCACAAAAGTGCCATTTCAAAATAAACAATTACCAGAGGAAATTATCACATTAATTAAGATTCGTAACAAACTATGAAATATGCATAGAAAAATGTCACAATTGGTCCGGATAAAGCAAATTTATATAAGGAAATAAAAAGGATTAAGGGTTGGTCGAAAGAGAAACCCATATCTCTGGAAGACACAGACGGGCGGGCCAATCATTGACTCCGCCCACATCGCGTGTAAGCTGGCGAATTATTTCAGTTAAGTGTATAGGAAACCCACTGATCCAGATTAAGAAATCAGACAGGCCATAGAAATCTACTTCAAGACAAAACAAGCCGAGAGGACTGAGAACATAAGAATACGCTAGCTGCGAAGAGGTTAGAGGGATTATCGTAAAAATAAAAAACAGGAAATCACCAGGGATGGATGGCATTGCCAACAAAGCGATCAAAAATTTCCCACATACAGGTGTCAAATTGCTGGTAAAGATAATTAACGCTGTATTAGTAACAGGCTACTTCCCAAACTCATGGAAAACGGTAAAAATAGTCGTCTTTGCAAAACCTGGAAAGCAATTCACACCTGAAGACAGCAGGCCCATAAGCCTACTAAGCTCGTTCGGTAAGATCGTTGAGCAAATCGTAGTGATAAAAGTCAGAGAACACACTAAGACTTTAATCCCAATAGAATAGTTTGACTTCATCCCTAAAAAATCCACGAATAATGCCCTTAAAAGGATTTTCGAATATTTAAAATTCTCCAAAAAAAGAAAGAAAATATCAGCTGCGGCATTTCTGGACATAAAAAATGCATTTTATTTCATACTATACTTGAGATTGCTTGGAACATGTCGCGTCGCTCTTGGTGTGTTTTACGCTTTAGACCTGTGACGTCTATATTTGTTTTCTTCCGTAAAGGTTTAGATATAATGTAAATAACAAAATAGTAGTAATTGTGGAATAGTAAAACGTCGCATAGGCCAAGGAAAAAAACAAAATCCAAACTATGTAGATATAAAAAAAATAAAAATTATAAAAACACGAGAGAGAATTGGAATACAAAATCAAAACGCACTAATAAAACTAATGTCTCTAAAAATAATAAAAAATAGAAAATAAATAAATAATTACTATAAGTTTTGTGCATAGTGTAATTTTTCGGGAACTACACTGCGCCAATTAAAAAACGGAACAGAAATTTTCTTCGAAAAAATACCCAGATTTGATCGCTTGTATCTTGGTGAAATAACACCTTTCAAAAAAAAATTTTTGTTTCTAGTTGAAGGAAATTTTGTTTTCTTCTGTTTTCTAACTGAAAAATTTCTTGTTTTGAAAAGACAAATGTTTTCTTTATACAATGCAATTTTTTGTCTTTTCAAGTGCACTGCGTTTAGGGGAAAACAATTCTCGTCTCCACAATTTTCCTGCGCTTATTGATGAAAAAATGTAAAAATATCAACAAATCTACTACCTTTTTGTGTTCATTTGCCCCAGTCCATTTGACGTTAAAACGGCGTTTAGTGAAAAGTTATCTTCCCGTCGGTTTACTCGCCACAATACTCCCCTTCCAGTGGATTTGTTAACCATAATTCACGTAATGTACCATGTGTAAGTGGGTGGTACCTGCTGAGGTCATGTGTGATTTGTGTTGTATATGTGCCAGTCTGTTTGGACTATTGTGTTTTTTTTTGTTGTCCCGTGTTTTGTTGTTCCTTCGGACTGTGATTGTGTTATATTGGTAATTATTTAAACCTGGTCGGCGTCTTGATGATCCTTCCTGTCCTAGTGACTATTGTTTGTCGTGTCGGTGGAATTTTGGCGTCGATATCGAAAGAGACTTTGTGAGTTGAACCAGTTTTTCCGTCGTTCGTTGTGCCAATTTCGAGTCCGTGTTCCTGAATGTCCGTTGTAGGATCATCTAAGCTATGCGAATGGCAGGGTTTTAATCGGTCAATCGAGACTTTAACTTTCCTGCCTTTAATCTCGGTGTCGAACGTTTTCTTGTCTCTTTGGATCACTCTATAGGCTCTCGGATGATCGGGTGTTGATCAGCGAGCCTCTCAAAGCCACGGCCACTCGGCTAATCTGCTGCTCGTCCGAGTTCCGTGGAGATGATGCGTCTATGTGCTACGACGGCTAATGGCGATAGATCCGGGTGATGCTCAACGATGGGGGCTAATCCACAGATCCACCCGGTTACGGCTGTACGGCGAACAAAACATCCTACGAGACTAGCTCCTCCGGACCGACCGACTTCTTCCCCACTCGTATTAAAACACACAGACTTATATAACGATATTTATTTGGTATGATACAATTATTTGTACACTTATGTATTATATTAGACGTGCAAGGCGGCGAATGCTAAGCGCGCCGGAGATGTCTGCACGTTATATAAATTTATTATGGGGTTCGCTGTATTGGTGGCTGAACTGTGCAGTGAGTAGTTACTCATTCAGCGGTTGCGAAAAAACTGATTTTTATGTTTTCTGTACTTTTGCATTTTCAAAACGCATTGTTTTGCGACGCCTGGCTTGACCTATTCGTTCTCCCAAATTCACCACACCGCGTGAACGAGTGTATTTAAATGTTTTAGAAAAATGAACGTAGAGGTCACTCGGCATAAGGAAAGGTGAAATCGTGTTTGACCAATGAAATTAACTGTTTGTTTGTATAGTGTCATTTGTTAGGTGGTAATCACCACAACTCTAAGCGGCACTGTATACGGGGGTTCTAATGCTTTCCTGATAGCATCCGTTCTTAAAAACACATGTGTAGTAGAGTCTAGATCTTTTGACACGAAAATGACGTTATTTGCATGTCTTGAAGCTGGTGTTGATCGAATTTGGTCAAAATGTTTTTTTTTAATTTAGAACGAAATCGTTTTGTGAAATTTTGTTATCGAGTGTTTGATTAATAAATTGTCCCGGTACACGTAGTGATTCTCCATAAACCAGTTCCGTAGGTGTGGCGTTGAGTTCCTCGCTGAATGACGTCCGCAGCCCGAGCATAATCAGTGGTAACATGTTTGCCCAGTCTGGTCGGTTATGACTCATGATTGCCGCTTTGATGGTGCGATGCCATCTTTCGATCATGCAGTTGCTTTTCGGGTTGTAACTCGTCGTGCGTCGGTGTTGGAAACCCAATAATTTAGCTAATTCCGAAAATAATTGCGATTCGAATTGTGCTCCCTGGTCCGTAACAATAAACTCTGGTACGCCGAATCTAGCTATCCACACTGACAAAACTGCAAATGCGACCGTGGCCGCAGTCATATCTGGCACCGGAACCTCAGTCCAACGCGAAAATCGATCAATTAACGTCACGCAATAACGATTGTTCCCGGAAATTGGAAGTGGACCAATGATGTCAAGTCAAGATGCATCTCTGAGAAACGTTGCGATGCAACTTTAAAAGTGCCCAGAGGTGATTTTGTGTGCCTTGAAATCTTGGATTTTTGACATGGTATACACTTTTGAGCCATAATTCTTGAATCTTTAGCAATAGAAAGCCAAATGACGTTTTTAGTCAATAGTTTGACGGAGGCTTTAACACCTGGGTGTGACAAGTTATGAAAAGATTCAAAAACAGTTTTCCGAAATAATTTTGGAATAAACGGTCTTGGTATACCAGTTGATGCGTCACAACATATGGTTTTGTTTGTATTGAACGCTATGGGAATTTGCACCAATTGTAGATTTGTATTTAGGTTGTTACCTAGAAGTTCTCGTAGTTCGTCATCATTGGTTTGTACATCTGCTATTTTTGCATAATCAATACTTTCACGAATAGAAATCTGATTAATGCGTGAGAGGGTATCTGCGACGACATTATTTATGCCAGAGATGTGTTGAATATCGGTAGTGAATTGACCGATGAAGTCTAGATGCCTGAATTGAAGCGGAGATGCTTTTTCCGGGTTTTGTTGGAATGCGTAGATCAAGGGTTTATGATCGGTGTACAAGCTGAACTCACGACCCTCCAACAAGTATTTGAAGTGCTTAATGCCAGAATAAGCTGCGAGCAACTCTCTGTCATAAGTACTATACCGTTGTTGCGTTTCGTTAAGACGTACCGAGAAGAAACTGAGTGGTTGCCAGACGCCGGAGACAAACTGCTGAACCACGGCCCCAAGTGCCGAATCGGAGGCGTCAACCATTATGGCGAGCCGTGCAGATGACGAAGGGTGTACTAGTAGCGTAGCGTCACAGAGCTTTTCTTTGCAGGTGTCAAAAGCCAGTATGGTTTCCTCTGACCAGTCAATTTTGGTTTTCGCGTTCTTTTTGTAGCCTTTCAGTAGATCGTTGAGGATCATCTGATCAGCTGCCGCATGAGGAATAAATCTTCTATAAAAATTAATGGTGCCAAGAAATCTTTTGATCACATCAATCGTTTCCGGGCTTTTGAAAGTTTTAATGATTTGGATGCGGTCTTGATTTGGAAGTATACCTTGCCCAGTGACCCTATGTCCTAAAAACAAAATTTCCGTTGCTGCGAATGCGCATTTGTCCGCGTTAACTATCAGCCCGTGTTCTGAAAATGTTTCGAAAATAATTTTGAGGTCTCCTAAATGTTCGTCCATTGATTTTGAGGCAATCAAAACGTCATCCAGATAAACAAAACAAAATTTTAGTTCTAACAGTACCGAATGCATTAGTCGTTGAAATGTCTGTGCTGCATTCCGTAGTCCAAACGTCATTTTAGTAAATTCAAAAAGGCCGAAAGGAGTAGTGATAGCTGTCTTAGGTATGTCCGTCGGTTCAATGGGAATTTGGTGGTACGCCTGGACAAGGTCTAAGGTCGAAAAAATGTTACAGCCTTCAAGCTGAAATGAAAAATCCTGAAGGTGTGGAATTGGATACCTATCTGGAATGGTTATGTTGTTTAATGACCTGTAGTCACCACAAGGTCTCCAGGTTCCATTTTTTTTTCATTACTAAATGTAACGGACTGGACCAGGCGCTACTACTGGGCCTACAAATTCCCTGAGCCATCATATGCTCGAATTCGATTTTAGCAGTGCGAAGCTTGTCGGGTGCTAATCGCCGTGTCTTTCAAGCTACCGGCGCCCCGTTTGTTTCCTAACGATGGGTGACAGTGTGCTTAATAATTTTTGAACTAAGGCCACTATTTGTAACCTCCGAGAATTTTGCCAGTAAATTTTGAATTTGGGGATTCAGCATTGATTTGTCGAGAAATGATAAGGCCGGATTTGACATTCGAAATAGTACCTTTCACAAACAAGGAGGTTACCGGATCTATAATCCTCTGTCCCTGAATGTCCACTAGAAGACCCGAATGCTTTAAAAAATCCGACCCTGTCATAGGAACCGACACGTCCGCTACCACGAATTCCCACCTAAATTCTCGCCGCAGTCCGATATCCAGTTTCAAGATCTTTGTGCCGAACGCTTGCACAGGAGAGCCATTCGCTGCGAACAATCTGCATGTCACTGCTACTGATGAACCCTGCAAAAACTGCACTGGAATGACTGACATGTCTGCCCCCGTGTCGATTAAAAACTTGAATTTTGATCCCGCATCAAATATGAGTAAACGGCTAGTGGTATACCCATCAATGGACGCCGTGATTCTTTGATGGTTCTCTAAAAATCCGGTTTGCTTTCGGTGGTATGATTTCTGTTGTTGTTGTTGCTCGGTGGCACCGCACAGCTCTGCAATCATACCCGTCAATCTTTCTAACCGCTCTTCCATTCATGATTTGTCCGGTACATATTCGTTGCCCATGGACGTTTTTATTACGTTAGATGATGTTGATGCTATGCTGCCTACTGCGTAGCTATGAGACTGTGTCATGGTCTCATGGTACATCATTCTCGAAGGTCGTGAGGATCATCTGAACTTGCGCCGGCAATCTCTTTAGCCATAACTGTCGCAGTGCGTTCTCGTCAAAAGCCCGCCCCGCGTTCATTCTGAACTTGTTTAACAGTTGCGAAGGTTTTTGGTCCCCAAGAGTTAATCCGTGCAGTATATTATATAGTTTTGACCTTTCCGACTCACCTAGCACTCGAATAACTTCCTCTTTGAACGTTGTATATCGGACCGTACCTTTATCTCGTAAAATCAGGTCGGCAAATGAATCGTGATGCCGTGCGTCCAATGCGGCCAGCGCATGAGCATACTTCGTCTGTTCCGTTCTAAGATTGGTCAGTTGAAACGATTGTTCCAGTATAGTGAACCACACTACCGGATTCTGATTACAGAAGGGGTGCGGCGCCTTGAAAGCCACAGCAGCGAGACTGTGTGTCGGTAGAACACCACTTGCATTGGTTGCACCATTTTGGCTGGAACTGGTGGCTCCCGTGCCGTTATGCCCCATTTGGGACGATTGTCTTAATCATAGCTGCTCGTCCACGTATTCCTGCAGTTGTAGTGCAGTTAACGTCACCGTAGCTCCTTGTTGTCGCTCATGCGGAGCCTTCGTTGACACAGGTGTACCGTCTGCGTTAAAACTCATTTATTATTCTACAAACCGCGCACTTAACACAACTAATAAATATATATATGTATAAATATATATATTATGATGGGTCGTTGACATTCAAAGAGGAATGACGTGTTTTTGTCGTCCTCTTAGCAAATTTAATTTAATTTTATTTTATTATAAATAGAGTTTTTATTTAATTAATTAATTAGTGTTTATTTTGTGTCTATTTAATTAATTAATTAGTATGGTGCTAAGTTGTAAAATCAGTGAAAGTTAAATAAGTGAATATGGAAAATGCAATCCACCGGGATGCATTTGTCAGGTTATGTTTTGGATTTATAGCGAAGAAGTCTAATTTCTTGATTCCTTGCTTAATAATGCATGCGTTAACATTTGTGGGGGCCATTATGTAGATCTAAGTAAAATTAAAATCGGGAAAATTGTATAAATGCAGTTGAATTTATGTACATTTCATGCACGGACGCGTCTTATTTTTTATTATGTAGACTAGAGAATACAAGCACGCATTGGTACTTCGCTACTGCGCAGGCGCACATGGAAGATTGTATGAAAATAAATAATGTATAAATGTATGATGTATCTATTTTCTCATGTGTGTGAGCGGTTGAGTGTATATAGTACGGTTCTATTATGTGGTTTATTTTACTTGTCTCATTCTCTGTATTCGATGTATTCATGAACGAGACAACTGTGATGATTATGTTTGCCGACATGAGGCATTTCCATCTCCTTCTCGATCATGTTTGTGTTTGTTATGTGTGAATGGGTGAGTATATAAGTACGAGCGCGAGGCAAAGAATGCAGGAGATATAGTATGGTTGGTCTTTCTCTTATCGTAAGAACGTGAACATCAAACATGTCATTTGGTTCTTATGATTTTATATGCAAGGTAGATGTGCGTGTGTACTAAAGGGGAATTTTCGGTTGATATTGAGCGAACTATGGGCTATCTCATTTACGCAATACCTAAGTAGTGGAATTTGGTATAGAGTAAAGAAGGAGAAAACAAAATGGAAAGTACATAATGACGATCGTTATTTCTGTCATGACAGTGTCGCGATAGTAATATACAATTTATGAATGCATATTTTGTTATCAAAATGTACATAAATTGTAAATTTTTATATAAATCACGTAATTTAATAATTAAAATAGATGTGAATTACATTCATTTTAAAATGATCCGTAAATTGATTTTAAATCGATTACGTCGAGTTGTATGTAGAAATTGCCCATATACCTGCGGCGTTCTCTAGTAATGTTTTAATCGTGCGCCGAATGACTACATAGACTAAGCAATTTTTGCTTTTGATTGTATTTTGTATTCTAAAAAATCTAAAAACTTTATCATGATATGCATATAAAAAGTTTTTCATAATTATTATTAAAAATGTATTTGTATTAGATTTGTAATATGTAATTACAATAATGTCAAATAATTTTGATGATCAAAATCCGAAGCAGAACACCCAATGCGCACAATCAGGAAATGCCACTGCAAGATTGGGATTCAAATCGGACGTTTTCTACAATAGTGTTTACTTATATTTCTAATCGAAATAAGATATAACTTCGGGTGAACTGGTGAATTGGATTATGACTTAGTAATCTAACAGGAGCTGAACCAGCACTAGATTTCCGGAAGTTGGAACCACGACCCTAAATTAACTTATACTTTGTTTCAGTGTATAAACTTGAATTTAAATCTTCCAGTTCGGTTTATTGGGGGTTGTTTGGGGACAACTGATTAATTTGATTTCAATTTTCAGAGAAATTGAATTGGGAATGGATCTGAAGTAAATTTGTTAACTTATTAACCTTTAAATTGGTTCACATTTTGAAAGTTTTAAATATTTAATTTTGAGTTTTAAGTTGAGAGTTCTGGAGTGCGATTATTGGGGGGAGTGGGGGGGGGGGATAAATCTCGATTGATTTTCAGGAAGGCGCACAGAACCTGGCTCAACCTTCAGAATCCTCAAGTATGGATGAGTGGAGTGAAAATTGAAAGAAATGCGGTTGAATTGCTGGTGTGTGTGGGGGATTTTTTTCATCATGCACAGTGTCTTAGAGGATGTGTTAGCTAAGCTGCTGTGGAGTGATCTTAGTTGATGTTTTGTCAGTAGTTGTGGTGGTCCGATGACACAAATTTGATTTTTGATTTTCATAGCATATCATATAAAAACAAATTGGATTATTTTGATTAATATGTTAGAAATAAATGAATAATTGATTGCTGTCATCTTTATTCTTATCTAAGTTGTTTTATTTTATTTCGTTTTAACACATTTTTGTTACACTTTCATCACGGGGTGAACTTCTGTAGTTCTGTAGTTTTGTTGGAAGGGTAACGACTGTATTTTTGAGATGAAATGGTGTCTGATGTAGCGGGGAGCTTTTGAGTGGGTGAATGATACTGTTCGGATTTACTATACTAGGTTATAGTGGAGCTGCTGTTCTATAGGTTTTGAATGTAGTTTGACTTAATGATGATCACCTACATAGAAATAGCAAATAACTGACTAATTTTATTTAGATTTAAATTTTCAGGGATATAATTGACCATGATCATGATGATGAATTGAATTAATTACTTATGCTATAACAATTTTAACAAATAGACCACGAGTATTTCAGAGCTGAATTTGTGGAGAAACCCAAGGCAGATTACCAGAAACTTTAGGCATTCAAAGGTCAGGCAGCGGATACTAGTTATATCTATTAAAATAATCTGATTCAGCAACTTAAAAAATTAAGGCTTCAGAGTTCAAATAATTTTTTAGGTTATTTTTTAGTTTTTTTTTTAGTTTATTTTACAATAGTAGTTAGCGATAAATAAATAATTAATTTAAACCAAATTTTAAATAGTTAATGGGGTTTCACCCTTGTTTGCTGAAAATAACGTAATTTATTTCAGAATATTACACAGTTCCAGAATTAATCATGTTTATTAAATATTTAATTTAACCCTGACTTTCAGAATAAGGTCATATTTTGACACATTCTACAAGATCAACAAGAAGCTAAAACTAGTAGTTTAGAAATTGTGATGTCCTGTGCTAACTAATTTAATATATTTATTATTAACAAGTTTACTAACTATCGACTGCATAGGTGGCTGAAACCGGGTCGAGTCTCTAATACTAACATTCCTTTCCTATCCCTCGGCAGAATGTGTGCTTCATGTGCTGAAGGTCTCTAGTTCGTATATCTTAAACAAGAAATACTTTTATCAGAAACTTTAAGCATTCAGCGCTCAGGCGGCGGAAACTAATTATATTTATTAGAAGGGCTCGAAAATTTGATCTAAACTTAAAACATCATTTTCAGAGGCATAATTATTTAGTTTATTTTAAAGTAGTAGTTAGCGATAAGTAATTCATTTCGATTTAAATTTTCAGAAATAGAGGAAAAACCTCCCTCAGCATCCAGAAACTTCAAGCATCCAGCGAACATGTAGTTTAGAAATTGTATTGTCCTGTGCTAACTATTTTATCATATATATTACTAACAAAAACATACTAACTATCGACTACTTAGGTGTCTGGAACCGGGTCGATTCCTTGTTACTAACATACCTTTCCTTTCCTTCGGTTTTGTTATATGTAAAAAGGGTGTACGGTGGACCCGGCGTCTTACCGGGAACCTTGCTTAGTCTTGATCGTACACCCAAATCAATCAATCAATCAATCAATATGTATAAATATATATATTATATATACATATACATATACTGTTCTAAATTCCAAATTTGCGCGAATCACGGTTAACGAAACGAAAAAAGAAAATAAGCCAAAATATTCTCAGCACCGAATTCGTGCAAATATTTGGTTAACAAAATCCCCAAACCAAAAAAAAAATTACCCGAAAAACACGAAAAAGAAAAATATAATAAAAACGAGAAATTCACGCAACGAAACCAAAACCAAATTAGGTGGAGCAAATGAATACAATAGGAATGCGATGAAATAAAAACGCAAATACACAATAATATTTTTAAATTTTTTTTCAAAAAGCTTGAAATTGAGAATTCGACTTACGATTGTTTTCCCGACCACGCAGTGCACCCGCTTGATTAAAATGTTTGATTGCCGGGATGTTCCACGGTGGGTTACTGCTGGAACTTAGTAATCTACTGGTTGCTTTTGCCGCTGGTGAAAGCTATGATGATCTAATTCCACTTCCTGTCTGCTTTGATATACCAACTCAGTTGAGCGCTTGCCACTTGGTGGGGGCTATGACCTCAGTTAGTTAGTACTGTAGTATAGGTCTTCCTTCGTGCTATATTACCACTGCTCCAGGTTCTAAACTGTACTGCATGTTCTAAAGTTTAGCTACTGCTTCTGGTTCTACTGCACGTTCTAATGATTAGCGACTGCTTCTGGTCGCCCTGAGCGTGCTGCTGTGCGATCCTGCTCCTGTGGATCACGTCGGGGTCACCACTTTATTGTTACTTGCTCGGTGAGCACTATAAAAAATCTTTTTGTAAGCGTGTCCGCTGCTCAGGAGTTCTCACACGTACCACACATTTAATAATTATATTTTTATATTTATTTATTCAATGACTTTTTATTAGTAATTATGAACAACACAGTTGGAACATGGCTGTGTACTTTTTGCTCAACTTGTGAACGCTTTGATATCTGTTTTCTAACTGAAAAATTTCTTATTTTGAAAAGACAAATGTTTTCTTTATACAATGCAATTTTTTTGTCTTTTCGAGTGCACTGCGTTTAGGGGAAAACAATTCTCGTCTCCACAATTTTCCTGCGCTTATTGATGAAAAAATGTAAAAATATCAACAAATCTACTACCTTTTTGTGTTCATTTGCCTCAATCTATTTGACGTTTAAACGGCGTTTAGTGAAAATGTATCTTCCCGTCGGTTTACTCGCCACAAACTAATAGTATCATTAAGATTGTTTCGCCTTCATCAAAATGTTCATGGCCCTCTGTAAAACGTTTGGACTTGAAAATAAATGCTTGCTTTATTCATAGAAGGCTAACCAAAACAAAAGCTAAATTTTCAATGCGGTGCTGCACTTTACTCCATTTTTAATAGAAAATTGAATGCAAATTCTTCGTTTCATCTTTTCCACAAGTAAAAAAACACCCAGAACACGTGTAACTTTCGACAACTACCAATAAACTAGCATCCAATACGGCTGTAAATATCAAAATATAAAAATTATAACAATTGGATTAATACAGGATGTAGCCCGCGAATTTTCCTTGAATTTATTGATCGACGTAATTTTTTTATTTTAGTAAAACAATTTTGACAAAAATTGTAATGTCGGTTTAGAAATTTGGTTGCGTTTGCCTAAAAAGGGTTGGGAGAAAAATAATTCTACATATTTAAGTAGAGCAATTGCTCATTCACATGCTCACCGTTAAAACGTGGCAGTTTCGATAAATAACGAACCAAAACAAAGGCAAATATAAACAAGATTTGCAAAACTTATAATAAGTTTAATCGTATTCTTTTCTTAGCAAGACCAAGATAGTAAAAATACGATGGTAGAACAAAAGAAAAAAAAACAAGAAACCAAAATCTACGGATAATAAATAATTCTTAATTTTTATCTAAAGTTTCTTTTAATTAATTTTGTTTTTTTTTTTATTTTTAGTTTATGGCTTTCAGCTTTTAATTGAATTTTCTTTTTACGGTTTCTTTCTGTATTAATTCATTTCATATTTTACTTATACATATAAGAATTAAATAAGAAAAATAAATGACTTTATTTAATTTAATTGTATTTTACTCTGCTGCTGAAAACAATAAAGAATCGTTATACACGTACATAGTATATTATACATACATACTTTGTTCGTAAGATTTTTCTGCAGCATCTTGAAGTTTTTTTTTTTTGTTCAAGTTTATTCAACAGCTTTGAATTTTAATTTTCATTAGGTGTCATTTTTAGTATTTTCACCATCTACGCTAAAGATACAAATCCTAGGCTTTGTATATTTAATTATGTATACTACTAATCGTGATGATAAAAGTGTGAGATTTCATTTAATGGATTATTCAATCTGCCCTTGGATCCACAGATCAGCTTTGGTTAAAGCCGCAACATTTGGAACGGATACCGGGGAATTCCATCAGGACAGCGATTTTGGTCGCAAAATGAGGATTTATTTGAGGATTACCGGAAGGCAATAGTATTGGTAAATTGTATTGGTGTTGAATGTGCATTTTTTATTTCAGTTTTTCGTTTAATATGATGCAAATAAAAGAGATAAAATGACGCCAGTAATAGGGATAACATGATACAAATAAGAGGAATAAGCCCAGAAGAGAACGATTATATCGGATATATTAAGAGAGACTGAGACAGAACAACAAATTCCGAAGAAAAAAAATTAAAAATACATATGTATTACGAAGCGAGACTCAAAATAAAAAATATTAACCAAAAAAAAACAAAAAACCTAGAAAACAAAACGATTTTGTTTATTTTGTTTAGTATTGTGTTTGTGTTGCAACTCATGATGGTCGGTTGCTCCTATACGATGTTATGTCCGAGGTTGGAGAAATTTTATTCTAGCATATACACAGCAAATAAAAAAGCAAGATGGTTTATTTTATTACTTCCCTTTTTAACTTGCGTAACCTTTTTTTATATACAATTTTTTTTTTTGTTTAGAATAAAATGTCCGCACACTTCGACATAACATCGTAAAGGAACAACCCTCACGAGCTGCAAGGCAACACTAAAAATCATTTTATTTTCTTACTTTCTGTTTTGGTTCCTTTGTTCAAAATTTAAAAATTAAAATGTTTAATTTTTTTTGTTTTCATTTATGTTGCTTTTTGTTTTTTTTTATTTGCGAGAAATTGTTTTGGTTACGTTTATGTATTTTGTTTTGGTTTTTTATTAACGAATGAATTCCACTAGTAAGAAGAAAGGGAAAAATAACTCAAGGCGAGCGTAAGCACCAAAAATTTGAACCGATTCACCCGCTTGGCTTGTTTTTGATACTTACCCCATGAGAAAACGCATGAGAAAATACACTAATACAATACAAATATTTGACGGCACACAATAGCAAAATGTATATTATACACCGTGTACATATACAAAATTCTCAATCCTCAATCCTCATTTTGCGACCAAAATCCCTGTACTGGAGTAGGAATGTGACTCAAAAGAGATTTCTCATCTCATATAAAATAAATCAGACATTGGCGGCTTACCCATTAAGGGAATATTTGTTAACGCCGTACATAATAAAACACGGCGATTTAAATTTGAGAAAACAGAATTTTAATATAAAGCTCTGCCAAATTATTTTACAAATCGAGGATATCTTTGGACTATTAAAACAAAAGTTTTGACAATTGATCAGTCCCCTCTAAGGAAAAATGAGAATTCTCTTTTTGCGAACTGAAAGCGAACCGTTTATGTATATTAATTTCACAATAGGCTATATACGAAAGCAAACCCAAAACGAATTGAATTTATCACAACATTTCGGTTTATTTTTTGCGAATCGGTTACGTTTCATTCTTTGCGAACCGCTTTAATTCTATTGTTGATTGACCGCTTTTGTTTCATTTTGTACAAAGTTATTTTTTTTCAACCAGAAAGCACCGTTATTTAGTAATTTCCGAAAACAAATATGTAAGTACATATATTTAAATACATAAGCACAATATTTAAGTAAATAGATACATAAGAATAAAATACAATAATATTAAGAAAATATATGTATATACAGTTATTTGAGTGCAAATATTACTACTATAAATTTGACATTTGATTTTTGTAAGTTTTATTTTTAAGTATTTATTCAAAGCGCAGTTTTAGCTATTTCTAGTGTACGTTATTATATACTTGTGAAAATGGATAGTAAAACTTGTTACCAAGGTAGAAAAGAAATTGAGAATATCTGTGAAAATAGTTCGCGACAAATTAAAAGTAGCAATTTTGGAGAAAGCTCCATTCAGGAAATGAATTGGGATGAGGACCAAACTCTTAGCAAAAATTCATTTTATAATAAGAATGAAGTTACAAGCGAGTATGAAGAAGAAAGCACTAAAGACACAAGCGAAAATAGCATCGAAAATAATGAAAATTATGGTTTTTCGGAAATATCGGACAGAAATAACCGAAACAAGACCAATGCCTCATCTAATGGTGGAATTTTTGCCATTGATTTAGCAGAATTGAGTATTGAGTTTTAAATTTCGGATTCAGCTGAAAATGCACTTCTTAATATTTAAAAAACATATAATCTAGATATTCCAAAAATATGAGAACATTAAAAAAAAACAAAACCTTCAATACCAACTGAACTTCATCAAATCGGTGATGGGCCTTATGCTCATATTGGAATTCGAAAATATTTAGAAAAATTTATCAGAAATAGTTTGATACCTCGATATTGGAATTGATGGCATTCCATTAACGAAAAGCTACAGCAGCCTATTATGGCCTATTCTCGGCAATATTATACCTTTTAAAGAAGTTTTTTTAATTGGTGTTTTTCATGGCTATACAAAAAACTGGATTGTGCCAAGGCATTTCTAGAACCATTTGTCAATGAGCTCATAGATTTGAAAAAATCCCCATAGTATTTGTAAAAATACAAATCAAGGTACAGATCACATCAGTCATATGCGATGCACCAGCACGGTCATATGTTTTAGGTACCTATGTAACCAAGTTAAAATTTAAAAATCATACACATTCTATTAACTAGCTTATATTTTTCAGATGTGGTGTCGCATTCTGGGTACTGCAGCTATACTAAGTGCCAAATAAGAGGAACGTATTTTTAGCACAAAGTTTCTTTCCCAGGAATCGAGAATTGTATTCGTAGTGATGAACACTGTCGAAAGAAAACTCAAAAACATCATCATGTTCGAATTAATAATTCAATAGAATTATTAAAAATCGGCTGCATTAGTCAATTTCCGATCGACTACATGCACCGTGTGCTACATATTAGGGGTCAAGCAGCAAATGCTCTTATGCTTAATTAGACAAAGGAGAAAAGTTTTTCACTGAAAAAATGCTATTAAAGCAATTAGTGATAATTTAAAACAAATTCGGAAATGCATGCCATCAAAAAAAAAAAACTTTGGTAGAAATGGACCATTGAAAAGCAACAGAATTCCGAATATTTCTGTGTTATACAAGGCATAGCATAGCGGCTTAGAAGAAAAATATTTTTTGCATTTTTTGATGTTAGTATGTGCCGTTCGCATTTTATCCCATCTAGGAAATTGTATCAGAAAAAATCAATATGCTTCGGAACTTCTTATAGAATTTGTTCAGCAATTTGAAATATTGTATGAAAATGAAAATATGTCCTACAATGAACATAGTATGCTACAGTTATCGAATGTTAATCTTTAAAAACACTGGTAAACAAAGTCACACGGCCCATCCAACAAATCGTAAAAAAAGAGCATTTCTTGGAAACTAAGCCAGAGTCAATATTTAATCAAATATTTGCGTTCTCCAATACGCATCCGAACAATTATTGCATAGTACACAAAGATATCCTTAAAATAGAGGAAATACAGGATAACAGCGGTTATATAAAAGAATGCTTTATTAAATTTAGAATTTTTTTTTTTTGAGTATCCTGTGCCATCATCAATTTTGTCAATTTATTGTAGCAAATATCAGTCAGAAGAACGTAGCACTGAATTGAAACTGTATAAAATACATAGTTTATATAAAAGCCAAAATTGTCAAACTTATAACGAATTGTAAATTTATTTATCTGCCATTACAACATTCTTAATTATTTTAGTTTATATTTTCTTATAGTTAAAAAAGACAATAATGTAAAATGCTCAAATGGAGTTATATGGTAAATAACCTTGTTTTCCAATAAGTATATTTGTTTGTTCTATGTGATATCGTATATGTATCTATCAATTTAGATGAGCAATATTCTGAAGCTTACGAATACGAGGGATCATATATAATTTATTTAATACCGAAGATGATCAGAATTACCTAAATTTTTTAAAAATCGATGAAACTATAAAGCCGGCAACAAGCAGACATAAACCGATCCTCAAAAAGTTTACGTATTTAAATACAAGTATTTCTGGAAGAGCTAATGTATTCTACGGCTTAATTAAAACAAAAAAATTAACCTTCTTCACAAGCTGCTCCAGGACTTCCGAAAAATCCAAAGATAATTGGAAAAGGAAGAAAAGGAAGCCAAACGGATCATATTTCTGAAAACAACCATGTTTGCCAGCAAAACCAAATTTTACTCAAAGCATTGTTGAAGAAGTAAAATTTTACCCCTAAAGGAATTGTAACCTAGAAAATTATGTAAATAAATTTTCGCAGTAAGTAGCTACTTACATGGTAATATTATCCAAACAATTTTTATTTTTATTAATTAAAATTGCAAAGAATGCAACACAAAATGCTACCAATCAATGGCGTAACTACAAATTTCGGGCCCCCCCGCAAAATTTTTCTTGGGCCCCTAAAAATGTTCTTGTACCTAGGACCAAATAGAAATTATTTTTTCCTATTGTCCAACCTCGCATTAATTAAAGGTATCTGATTTCGAGGGTCCGATACAGCACGTGATTCAGTTCAATGATCTCAAACGAATCGAAATTTCTTGGAATCAACTCAATGCTATAACGATTTCTTTATACCTATATCGGTAGAGCATCACAAATTTCGAGTATAATTTGAAAAATATCAAAATTGTTGAATCAAAGTATCTTGAATATTCTAAACGGTTCTTAAATATCGAATTATCCGTAAGTATTTAAAACCAAAGGAAATCCTATACGCACTAATCACCGCCATGTAAAGTGTAAATAACCTGGATATTCTTGATTTTTCGAATAACCTATAGGTCCTACGAAATTAGAGAAATATCGGAAAATCAACTAAATATCATGATTTAGATTTATATGTGTAACTCTGCAAGTTCCCACAACTCTAAGCGCAGCCTTACAAAATTCGAATAAATTGAAAAATCTTTGAAAATCTCGAATAATCCTACAAATGTCGGAAAACTTTAAAAATCTACAATAAACCGCAGAACAATCTCGATTACCCCAGAAAAATTCGATTAATCTCTATATTACCTCGATTGATCTCGAACAATTTCAATAATACCGAAAAATCTAGATATTAATGAATAGTTTCGGAAAGCCTGTACAAATTTATAAAACCCACGCAAATTTCGAAAAAAAATCCAAAAATTCGTGTAAACATCGAATTATTTGTCAAGTACATAATTTAATATTACTAATACAAATAATATACTAAGCAAAATGCTATACTAAGCAAGATAAGGCTAAGCCTCGCACCAACCCCGCATCCCATTTCCATACTGTGCTCCAGAAGTCTAGAGAAATTTTAAAAAATGATCAAAAGATGAAATCCGAGATAAGAGTATATGAACCAGGAGAATTTCCAATTTCCTGTTTTAAAATAGTTTTTAAAATTAAAACGGTTTTACTGGGTTAACCGGAAAATTAAGTGTTTATTTACCGTTTACCGGTAATAAAAAAGGTTCGGCAAACGAGAAACTATATCAATCCCATTCAATCTTTTGCAAATCAATTCAATGTTTTCGAATCAAAACTTGATTTGTAAAAGGTTGAATTTGAAGTGCAAAAGAGATAAATTTGGAGTGCAAAACGTATTTTACAAATAAACCAACCCAGCAAACACTAAAATCATTATCGTTTGATGTCAAAAGCTTTGGTTTCAAACAAGTTTGGCAAATTTTCTCCTAAATCTAAATATCTGTTAGAACCCAAAGCCATTTTAATTTCTATGGAGTCAGATTACGTGTAATTACTCATGCATTCACCTTCAGCAACAGAGAAGAAATTTTTGGGCTTCTTATAAGAAAATATACGATGTTTTCTTTCTCTAAAAACTAGACCACGGTCTTTTCATAAAAATTTCCTAGAAAATTCCCGTTTTGCAAATTTGAAAGGGAGATCTACTTTAAGCTTAATTTGAGCTACCATCTATCTGATCTTGACTTTGAACTAATATTCGAACGCTTGATAACTCTCGTGGGCCCTTTTAGCCGCGGGCCCCTCCCAGCGACTGCGAGTGCTGCGGGTACCTAGCTACGCCACTGCTACCAATACATAACGTAAAGTAGTAGTAGGGGGGGGGGGGGGGGGGGGTTTCCAGTATTTGATTGATTTGGTTTAATTTTAATATTAAAAGTGCCAAAAAATAGTATTCAAAATTGCAAAAATTTGATAATAAATTAGTGCCTTTCATTTTTATTTTATGTTTGTTACACTAAATATATTTATCACTATAATTGAAGTTGCTCCTCGGTTAGTTGTGATAAGACAAGTATTAGCTCGAACTTAACTTTAACATATCAGGAAGTTTTAATAGCTTTAAATCAGCTAGATTGTAAAAAGGGGGCCGGGCCTGACGGTATTCCTCCTTGTTTCATGGTGAGTTGCGCTGATGTCCTTGCGGCTCCATTGGCAAAGATTTTTAATCTTAGTCTTCGGTCTGGAGTTTTCCCTAAATTATGGAAAATATCATCGATTATTCCAATTTTTAAGTCTGGTTCACGTAGTGATCGAAATTATCGTGGAATTTCTTTACTTTCAAGCATCCCGAAACTCTTTGAAAGTCTAGTTAATGCCCGATTATTTTTTATAATTAAAAATGTTAGAACGAAAAAACAACATGGCTTCTATATAGGTCGATCTACGGTTACAAATCTCGCCATCGTTAATAATTATGTTTCAGGGGCGCTTGAGTTAAGTTACCAAACGGATGTATTGTATACAGATTTCAGTAAGGCCTTTGATAAGGTAGATCACGATTTGATAATTAATAAACTCTATAAATTAGATTCAAATCAAATACCGGTGCAATGGATACGATCATATTTGACTGGTACAAAGCAGTATGTTAGAATCAACAACTCCATTTCCAGAACGTTTTTAGCATCCTCTGGAGTACCCCAAGGTAGTCACCTGGGACCACTCCTTTTTAATATTTTTGTGAATGACGTGATTGGTTGCCTGTCTAACTCAGAAGTTCTTTTGTACGCACGCGACCTTAGAATAACGAAGTTCTATGTTCACTCTTTATAGTTTTGAAAAAACGTCAAATGAAATTTCAAATAGCTGCAATTTTCCTCTGATGATATTTTTCGTATTTTTTTTTTTAACAAATATGTCTTCTATATTCAATTTTTGTAATTTTCATTGAGATCTGCAAAATTGTTCATGTTAAGCCGTAAAATAATCACTAGTTATACAACAAGAGGTTTGAAAATAATCGAATATACAGTTTATAGGACGAGTTGTGTTGCCTAGGAAACACAACGACACCGCAGGTGGAGTTGTGTTTCTTAGGTAACACATCGAGTCCGCAACTGTATATTCAGATGATTTTCGAAGCTCGAGTTGTATATGTTAAGACTATACAACGAATCAACCAAGTCCACTGAGATATATACATGGATACGGCATAGGCAAAAAGTCATGGTACAAGGAAAAAAAAACGAAGAAGAAGAAAAAAAGCTTGCGTCTGTGTGACAGAGAACGTATTTATTTTCCTTCTCTTGAATTAGTTTCGAATTTTCCTAACCTTTGTACCACGATAATTACATAGTAGGCTATGACCTTCGAATCAATAAATGCGCGGTTTTTTTTTTCAATACACTAAATTGTTCTTTCACATTTTTGTTTTTACAAATGTTTAGTAAACAAGTTTTTTTATGTTCGAAAGTTTGACGTTTCAAAATAATTTTTTTTTTGTTTTTATTTATTTTCCAGGTGTGTATTGAAAATTTCAAGGAAAAATAATAAGACATAATTTAAATATTTTCCGAAGATAAGTAGTGCAATGTGTAAATAGCTCAAATAATGCTTCAATTAGTTAATCAGTCTCAAATACTATGTATGTTTAATGAGTCAAGTGCAAGTTTAATGTTAACAAAATTATTTTCGAATCCAGTACGGCCCTTTTTCGGAATTAGCTTTTTAGAGTGTGAGGCATATATAAAATGAGCGGTACAACTAAAAAAAAACTTGTACCCTTCGTTTTTGCTGTTTACTATGATGAATATTTTGCATGCCGTCTCCATGTATATATCTCAGTGACCATGTCAAATATCAAAAATATTAATTGTTTGTTTATATTCATGGAAGATATGATTTATTTGTTTGCGGCCGAAACACCACTAGTGGTGTTTCGCGAAACACTACTTAGCAGCGCAAATAACCGATATTATACAGCGTAACTAAGGAAAATTCAACTATCTGATTGGTTTATTTTCCAATGAGTTGTATAGTCAAAATTATATTGCACATACAACCTTTTGTAAATTTTTGTACCAAAATTGGAACATAAAAAAGTTGTATGTAGTCACATACAACTTTGTTTTACAATTCAAGTAGAATTTGATTCTAGATTTCAGAAGGAAGTTTGTATCTGCTTATATTTAGAGTACAATTAAACAAATTTTATCGTTAAACAAAAACATTTTATTTTTTAAAATTAGATCTGAATAGGTTAAATAATAAATATCACATTTCAATATAAAAAATAAATAAAATATAAATTATAAGAAAAAAAAAAAAATAATAATTCATTATAAATATTAATTAATAACACAGAACATTAATTCATAAGAGGTTACAATTAAACCATTAAAATGGTTTTATAATATTCAATATCTTGCTGACCCATATACTTAAACATTTTCTCTAAATGTAATTTTTTGTGGTTTTGTACAGGTTTATTGTTCATACTTATAGCGGGATTAGACATCGTTGCCACAGATGGTGTATTTTGTGATCGGTTTTGGTTTCTAGTTTTTTTAGTCGGTGGCCGTATTGATGTGTCAATGTAATTTGAAGAATTATACGTTAAGCTATATTTAATATCAAAAATATTTCGACTGAATCGTAACATCTTCAATGTGCTAAACGGTACCACATTATAGTTTAATGCTTTTGAACACGAGTCGAAAATCTTGAAATCTGAAGATTTCATTTGAATGATCTGGTAAGGCCGTTTTCTATTAATAGTTTTTAAAAGTCGAATCAGGCCGATCGGTGAAAAAACTTCGTTTTTTGAGAACACTTTCTCAATTTGGCTGTGGGCGTTATCTACTTCCTGAATACAGGAGTGCCCAGGTAAAGAAAAACGCATCTCAATTGATTGTATTTCTGGATGTGTACTCATAAAATATTGTATGGCATACGACATGTGAGAGTGCTTATTTTGCGGCACACATGAGTCACTCCAAGTAATAAGGTTGGTGATATCATTATCACTAAATACACGTTCCAAAATTTTGTAAAGCGCCGACGCGATGTTATTGCCCGTGCGCCCCATGGTGGCTTCATTCCATATGGCACAGTATATTGTTTTGGTTGTAGATAAATGAGCAGTTAGATTATATGTGTTTAACTTCGAAAGGTAATATGTCTCGTCGATATTGCTTCTCGGACATGTTACAACTTTCTGCATGTCGAAACACAGAACAGGTAGTTTGCTTTCCTTATCAATGTCTTTCAAATGACGCATTGCGACTTTCAGATTGTTGTGTTCAATGTAATCGATATCTTGCATTTTTGATGGATTGATTTTGTGTATTTCGCAAATCCCACATTTATCAGACTTTGGCTTAAAAAAGTCTAAGTTGAAACGAGTGTTGAATATATTCTATAATAACTGCTCTTTACAGGCAACACGTTTGACTCTAAGCATTTTTTTGTATATAAATCATATAATTTACATATATGTATTTAAATTCGCGTCCAAGTATTTTTTATTTGTTTTTGCCCTACAATAATGAGATTCGACGCAAGGAAAACTGTTTACATGGGCTAATATAAATTCCACCTTATCTTTTCCAATTCCCTCGAGCTTTTGGTACCCTTTTCGCTTTTAAGAACCACTGTACCAGTCATATTCATTTTTTCATGAACCGTATAAACTGGTTTTTGAGATATATCCAAAGTACCTAAATAAAATTGCTTGCATACCGATATTCTGGTACCGTGAAGATTGAAGTAGTAGAAAAACGAATATTTTCGACGGTATGCCTTGTCCGATTTACGTTTTCTACGAGTTTCAACCCGCTCCGTTGTCCTTGATAACAAATTATATTTTCCCGCTTGTTCTAAGGAATAATAATCAGTAAAAATACTTTGACGTTCAGAGTCCGAAATTAATATAGAGCATCGAAATTTGCAATCAGACAAGCAATTTTTTAAAGTTCTAATCTGTTTTTTGAGCCTTATTTTTCCTCGATAATTCACAAACTCTAAGCCAGCTTGGTATTGTTTATTTCGAACTGTTGATTTCCAGCTATCAAGGTTGCGTCGCCGTTTTCTTGATTGAATCTATTTTAAAAAAATAGAAATTTGAAGAAAATTAAGTGTTCAAATCTTTGATCAAATTTTTGACATGGATTACAAATTCGTTTTCGCTTACATTAGCTGATTCACCATCAGAAATCGTAAGTTCGTGCTCTACTTTTGAGTTGTCTGTTTCAGAAATGATTGAACAAGTTCTGGATTTTGGTAATTCCACGCCATTAGATTCACTCGATAGATGTTCCCCATTGTTTTCATATGTATTTATCGATACAAATGATCCTGAGTTCGCATTATTTTTGTCGATGCCACAATTTTGTTCATTTTTTCCATTATCTTGTGATCCCAAAAAAGAAACTATTTGGGGATCGTCGATTATTAATACCTCATTACCTGATTCAAGAAGTTCAAACTCTAAAACTTGCTCGTCCTCATTAACTACAGTGTATTTAATATTGTAATTTTCCGACATCGTAACTGTGTAAATATTCGAAATAAAGCTAGGTAAATTCTACAAACAATTATTCAAAAGATTTAACTAATTAATTAAAACCAAAATTACCTTTTTATAATTACACAAAATATATGAAATATACAATTTAATTAAAAATAAAATCACATTAACACATCAAACCGCATCGAAATATTAAACTGTACCTACTAAGATTCCCGCGTAAATTTGACATTTAAATTCAAATTGGTAGTGTCATTAAGAATAAAATAGTTGTAACTGAGCAAATAGGGTAAAAAGGTTCTATCTTAACTTTTTCCTTATTTTTTTTTCGATAAAAAGGTTGTATGTGTCAATTCTTGTGCAGAAAGAACTATATTTCACAAAATATTGACAAAAGTTGTAGAAGTTACAACCTTTTTGTAATGCTATCTTTGTTATTGAGCAATTTTTTTAAAATCTGACCAATTGAAAGATTGAGTTAAAATTAGTGGGTATACATACATATATAACTCATTTTTTCTTTAAATGTCACTTAGAACCTTTTTACTCTAAGGTCGCGCGCAGACGATTTAAAAATCTATAAAACCATTAGGGGCATTTCTGATGCATTATCATTTCAAATTGATATCAATAATTTCGTTGAATGGTGTAGTACAAACTCCTTATGTCTTAACATTTCCAAATGAAAAACTATGACATTTAGAAGAGGTCGGAATATTGTCTTAACCGATTATATAATCGACGGAGTACTGATCGAACGAGTTTCTGTAATTCGAGACTTAGGTGTTCTTTACACACCTAACTTGTCTTTTGATTTTCATATTGATAGCGTCATTGCAACGGCTAACAGTATGTTAGGCTTTCTGAAAAGAAAATGCCGGGAATTTAGAGATCCATACACACTGCGCACTTTATATATGGCATTTGTTAGATCCTATATCGAGTACGCTGCTGTTATTTGATCGCCCTTTTATCATAACTATTCAGATAGGATCGAAAGCATTCAAAAGCGTTTTCTTAAATATGCGCCTCGCTTCTTGACCCGTGACGGCCGTGGCCCGGATTACATTTTGCCACCTTACAATGGAAGATGCCAGTTATTAGCTCTGGAACCGCTAAGTGCTCGTAGGGGCGCGGCGATTGCTATGTTTGCACATGACATGATTCTGGGACACATTGACTACTCTGAGCTTTTAAAGCTCTATTTGTTTTATGTACCGTCTCATAATTTGAGTAGACGTGCATTTTTGCAGTTACCTAATAGAAACGGGAAGAATGAATTGATTTACAAATCGACACTTCTGTTGAACTCGGTTGAAAATTTGTTCGATTTTGAGATATCGAGGAACATTTTTCAGAGATACATTCTCCATTATTTTAAATTTTAATTTTTGTTTTTTTTCTGTTCTTGTTATAATGACTTTGATTGTATTTTATGTTGACGTATATCGATCAGAGGTATTTTGTACTGTTGATCTAAATAAATAAATAAATAAATTACACCATATTTATTGCAAGATAAAAACAAAATATGTACACTACAAAATTATTTATTATGTTGCATTCAGTGGCGCCAAATTAATACTACATTTACGCAATATTTACTAATATTGTATTTTTGGCATTTTGAATATTGAAATTGAACAAAATCAATCAAATACAGAAAACCGCTACTTTATGTTGGATTTATTACAATTTTTATTATTTAAAATTAAAATTATTTGGGCAATGTTTCCATATAACTGCTCATTGTGAAAGCTTGTTTATATTAATTTGAAACTTATAAACTCGCTACTAGAGGCGGTTTTTACACTTTCGCGCTTGTCGATTGTTTTTACAATTTTTTTAAGGCTTAAATTATCAATTGAAACTAAATTTATTAAAATTATAACGTAAATATTATTTTTTAAAACAATAATAATTAAAGTTGATCAAACAGAAGTGATTGAAAATTGTCGTAACATTAGTGGCAGAAATTACCTTTATAATACAGTACATATATAAAGTGAAACTCTGGTTTGTATATAGCCAAACTAGGATGGTGATTTGTTCACGTTCGCGACATTAAAACACCCACGCTTTTTTGATTGGGTTTTTGAAATGTTTTCATACAAGTCAAAAAGGTAGTAATGTAGCAAACACTTATATATTTTATATTATTAAAATATAATTTGGTTGCCGTTAAGTTTTAGAAAGACCAGTGTGGTTATTGGAGTGCTTGCGAGGCACTGTCTCATAGGCAGGCATGCGAAAAGACTTGGTTTCATCACACATGACTACTGTCGTAGTTGCAAGGACGACGAGGAGGAAGAGCCAGTATTTCATCTTATATGTACTTGCCCTCGTCTGGCACGGAACAGACTGAAATTTCTATAGGAGCACCCGTTTTCAATGACCTGACGGACCTTAGCAGGATGGACGTGAGGAGTATCCAGTATTTCGTTAAAAGATCAAAATGGTTTCAATGAGTTGGAGGAAAACAATAAATCGTGGTATGGCTACAGACCTTCTTGTGTCTGTGCCTGGTCCTAATGGACCACCACCTAAACCTAACAGTAATTTAGTAAACACACACAAGAGAAAAAGTGGCGTGCAATAGCGACAAGCAAGCAGCGGGATAGAGGAAGGAACGCGGATGCGATGATTTGAACTAAGGAAACGAATAACCTTAATGCCTTATTATCAATTAATTTATTTTAGTTTTTCTAGTAGATTTCGTATAAACAATGTTATTATTTCTATAATATATGTACATTGTTGTTAATACAATGAAACCAGCACTTTAATATTGTGTAATTTGAAATCAATAAATATTTATGTTCGGCTGCTTCCAGTGTTGTCGTCAGTTCGCTGAAAGATACATTTTATTTCTGTTATATTCATAAACAGACTTCTATACTTTTAAAATTGTTGTCAAATGGCATAATTTGGCAGAACATTTTTTCTGTTTTCCAGTTTTCCATGTTTTTTTCGATTTTCGTGAACGTTTCTTTTATCGGAATAGGAATTTGATAAAAAGAACCCTTCACGTTACGGAATATCGCGTTTCCCATCACGTTTTTTTACTTCTGTCAGAGTACAGCTACTGATCTATTACACCGGGTTTCCATCGTCAATAGTATAATAGCAAAATAGTATAATACTATTATACTATTTTTCCTTATCGTGTTTCCATCATTTGGAGTGAAGTTAAAATCGTTTTAAATTTTTGTATGGGAACTTGGGCGCAATTCATTATTTTGATAGCGCAAAATTATTAAAATTCATAATTTATGCATATTTATAATCGATGAATATTACTTGAAGTACATAATAGAAAAAATATTAAAACACACTACGACCGCAGCCTAAAAAAATTTAATTTGAAAAATAATTTAAACAAACCTATACACTGCCATGTTTGCACTGTTAAAATTATAATTTGCTACCTATTATATTTTTGATAGCTAGTATCATGAAATTTTATAATAAATTATTATACTATCAACTTCGGGTTTCCATCGTCATAGTATAATAGTATAATACTATTATGCTATTATACTATGACGATGGAAACCCGGTTCTTTGTTTCCTGCAGAGCTTTTTAACGCTTGAAGTTTGCTTGTTTCCAGCCTGTATAAAATATTACATAAGTGCCTTTGTGAATATACAAAACTGGGAATATTGTATGTGACTTAATAAAAATACCTAGAATATCGCTATTATCTCTTAGAACTATTTTCTACTGTGTATGTACCTAAATTTTTTTTTATTTTTATTATTCTTCTACGTACAAGACAATATAATTCTTTCTCTAGATGCATTTTGTACTGGTTATGTATAGCCAACATATACAGGTACATTATGTAAAATACACAATACAAATTTCATTTACTAACGTATTAATTTTGTGCGAATTATTGCTATATTTTATTTTGTAACAATCTGTGGAAATAGTGGCCAAATTCGTATTTTTTCAAGAAAACGTTTTCAGGAAAATCGTATCAGTTGATTGAAAAATTGGTATGCTATGAAATCGACTATCACAGAAAATTATGCGCCCATCGAATGTTTCCTTCGATAAATCGGTAGAGGCGCGCACTTTGTGACACGTTGTACCGTTTTGTTGAAAAGCAGTATCCATTAGCTGTAACGTTCTGGCCGGAATCATTTTTCAAGAAATATGGACCAATCGTTTCACCAGCTCATAAAGCACACCAAATAGTGACTTTTTATGGATGTAACGACGTCTCAATAACAGCTTGTGGAACTTTTCCACTCCAAATGGGGCAATTTTATTTTCTGACGTAACCATTCATCAAAAATGAACCTCATTGCTGAATAAAATTTTGTGGTTAAAAGGACGGTCAAGACAAATCTCGTTTTCGGCACATTTACCGAACATACGATGCACATGATAGTCTACATGGTGAAATAGCAAATCAAACTGAGCACAAATCAGGGGTCAGCTGTTAAATTGGCTATCGCTGGAAAAAGTGTTACCAATTCAAAAAACTAACCTCTATAAGAGCCGTTCAGTGCACATATCGATTAACTTCACTTTTTGAAAAATCTTAAATTTCAGTGTCAAAGCACTTGGTATAGTCATAACTTTTTATATTTATAATAACTTTCCTGAATAATAAAGATTAACACCATTAAACGGAAAAATTTTTTTGGCTATTGAATAATAAGTAATTTATTTCAGAAGCCATTTCGATTAACTCCATACTCTAATGTAAATCGTTTCAATACCGCAATTCAATGCACTAGCAAAACTTGAATGATAACGGTAAATTTTTAAATGACGCCTTATCAGAATTCAAGTAAAATAAATTAGTCAGTCACAGTCTAATTGCCGCAGGATGAAGTGAGCAAATTTGGTGTAATTTGCACAAATTTTTATTTTTGCTGGATCAGGAATTTGTTAAAATAAAACACCGCAACACTCAATGGAACCACTTATTTTATTTTCAATTAAATTCAAATTTGGATAACTGGATAATTTTTGATAATATAAACTTTGTAACTTTATTTTATAATAAAATACAATTTTAAATCGCCTTTATTAATCGCTTGTGTTCACTGTCTGATCGCCTTTTTTAGAATGTCCAATTTTCTGTAACATCATCGTCAGATAGTTTTTTTCCCGGGAAAACCACTTTTCAAACTCGTTTTGGTTGTAAGCCACTGAACACCAGTTTGACTATTTCCGATGACATCTGTTATAATTAATTGTAATCTTTGATAATTGGAACATAGTGACATCTTACAATGAATAGCTAACTTAAATTTATCTAGTACACAATATTCAATAAATGAGCTACTAATTTAATCTACAAAAATTGAGTTACAATAAAAAGTTGTAAGAAACATTAAATATTTGTGTCAAAATAATAATTTGGTTATGAAAACAATAATAATAACAATTGTGATACTAATTTGTGAAAAAGCTAAGTTTTGAAATTTAATTACAATAAAATAGCATTTAATATTTGTTTATATATTTTCAGGGTTCATCAACATGAAGCACTTGTGAAGTCAAATTAATTATTATTAAGAATAAAGTGTAATTGGGTTTATTTTAACTTCTACTGTATACTTTACCAATATTACACGGACTCCATATTTTTTTGGCCTTTTTAACATTACTCCCAGATCGTATTTGGGTTTGAATTATTATATAAAATTATTTCAATTTGTGAGTGTGTCATATCTTCAATACGATTTATCAACAGAAAGTCTGGTTCAAGAAGACGTTTATGGTTTTACTCGGATTAATCTGATTGCAACAGTACAAATATCCCAACAAACACATTGATTGGGAGGAAAAGAAGTCGTAATCCTGATAAATGGGCACGAAATTTACAAAAGCATAAAAGAACAAAAGGTTTGGCATACAGGAATAGAGGAGGAAATTTAATACCTGCAAAAACATGTGTCGATATAAAATGCAAATGCCGTCAAAAGCGCAATCAAAAAATTCTTTAGGTGAGAGGGACACCGCCACGAAGGCATTTTATAGTTTACATAATCAACTTGACCAAAATATTTTCTTAAGAGGTTGTGTTAAAGTTAAAGAAATAAAAAGAAGGCACCCCACGAATAAAACTAATGAACGAAGATCACATTCTCTTACATATTACTTTCTAACAAACGGACATGATATTCCCGTTTGCAAAAAATAATTTAGGGATACTTATCAGGTGAGTGACGGGCGAATATACAAATGTTGTTCTAAAGAACAACTTACATCTTTGGTTGATCAGCGCAAAGGCCGTGTTGCAAACAATAAAATAGATGACACAAATGTTATAAAACATATAAAGTCATTTCCAGCCTACAGTAGTCACTACACCAGAGCTCATAATCCAAGACGACAATATTTAAATCCTGACTTAAATATTAAGAAAATGTATGAGCTATACGTCACACAATGTGAAAAGGAAAATGTAGTACTAGTGAAAGAAAACTATTACTATAATGTGTTCTCTACAAAATTTAATTTACATTTTAAACAACCATCAAAGGATACGTGACAAACTTGTGATGCTTTGCAAATAAAAATTCAATCTTTAGACGGTGAAGGAATTAAGACGGCAGAAATTAAAAAGGAAACTCACTTAGAAGAGGCTGAACGGGCTCGCAGTCAAATGGCTGCCGATCGAATGGCAACATCAGAAAAAAAATTCGTATTTTCTTTCGACTTAGAAAAGGCTTTAGCCTTTCCTAAACTGACCACATCCGTAGCTTATTATAAGCGAAATTTATATATTTATAATTTCGGATGTCATGAATTCAGTAAAAATATAAGCCACATGTTTGGTTGGCCAGAAACTGAAGGATCTCGTGGGTCTCAAGAAATTTCACCTTGTCTAATAAAGTACATAAAGACTTATGCTACAAACTTTGAAAAAATAATAACATATTCAGATTCGTGTACCGGGCAAAATAGAAATATTAAAACTGTTTTAAGTTTCTTGAAACTTGTTCAAAGTACGGAAATAAGAGCTGAGTCAATTGAAATGAAATTTTTGGTAAGTGGACACAGCTATTTACCTAATGACTCAGATTTTGCCATTATTGAGTCACATGCGAAAAAAAATCAAAACATTTTTTCACCAGATGATTGGTACAATATATTCAAAACATGTAAAAAGAAAGCGCCATTTAATCTAATCCAAATGACCCACCAAGATTTTTTTCAACAAAACCTTTAGAAAAATCAATCATTAACAGAAAAGTAACCGTTACAGGGTTTCTAGTAAATTGGCTTAAAATACGCTGGATAAAGTTAGAAAGGTCCAAACCCCATCTCATACAATTCAAATGTGACTACGTCTACAATGAAGATTCAGAATTTAGTATTATTAATATAAAGAAATCTGTAGCAGGTAGACCGCAAAGTTTGAAAAATGTAGATCAGCCTTTATTATATCCTAAAGGTAAACTGTAACAAGGGAAAAAAGGGGAGACATGATGGACCTGCTGAAATTTATTCCTCCTTTTAAACATGGTTTCTATAAAAACTTGACAACAAATCGAAATGAGGAGTCCTCACATACAGCTGCTGAAGAAGACATTATTTATATTGCTGATGAATTAATCACAAATAATATATTATAACAGAACTGTCAACATTCATTTTTATGGAAAATCGGTAAATAAAAATATATAGTAACTTTTTATGTAATAAAAAACTTAAAAATTTAAACACTGAAATTAACTTCATTTATTACTTTTTTCAGTTGCCAAATCGATTAACTCCACTAGTCACATAAAAATTGTAACATTACTGACGATTATTTTTTGGCTATTCATTCTTATTAATTTTATATACCTTTAGATGAAAGGTATATCTGTATTTATGCATTCTACAATATAATTTACATTTACATTATAAAGGGAAATTTTAAAAACAATGTACATTATTTCATCGCATTTCTCAACTTTTTGTTTTATGGAGTTAATCAATTTGTGCACTGAACGGCTAATCACACTTTACTCGTTTATGTATAAAAGTATAGGTATGTACTATGTAATTGATACATTTATTTAACAAGATGGATCAACACTAAATTTTTGGAAATAGGAACCAAGAACCTAAAGTTGCAAGCGAATGCGGTACTGTGGATGCTTAATTCAATTGTTTACTGACGTACTATTTTATACTTTGTTTCGAAGTTTAAATTTACATTTAAATAAGTTTTAGTCCGGTTTATTAAATATAACTTAGAATAACTGATTAATTTGATTTGAATTTTCAGATATACCTGAGTAACCGGATAAGCTCCCAAAACTTCAAGTATCCAACAGACATGTAGTTTAAAATTGTGTTGTTTTTTGCTAACTATAATTAATCATAAATTATACTACAATTATATTGACTACATAAGTGCCTGTAACCGGGAAACCGGGTCAATTCTATAATATTAATATTCCTTACCATTCCTTCCTTCGGTTTTGTTATGTGTAAAGGATGTACGGTGGACACGGATTCGTCCGGGACTCAGGCTTATTACAATAATATGTTGTAATACAGTATGTAGATTTTCTTCAGTAAAACTGATTCACCAAATTACGTGTAACTGAGTTTTTTATTGCCTTATTTTAGTATTATTTGCATATTATTCCGTTATCCTATTGAGACAATTTCATGGTTAGGTAATAAGAAAGCTCTCAACACGTATGGATTTTATCGAATAACTTTTTATAAATATTACAGTTAACCCCTTAAGTAGGAGTATGTTCAACATTTAAAAAAATAATAATAATAATGTTAGCTCTACTTAAAATAGCCATTAGAAGTATTCTATAAAAACTATTGGGAGGGGATAGTCTTTTATAATTGATTAAATTTATGATTATTCCAATTGCATACAAATAATAAAATAGCAAAATAAGCCAATGTTCGCCAACTCAATTCGAAACAATAATATCATAAAACAAACACAATAAAATTATTGAAATTCAATTTAAATGAAAAAACAATATCGAACATATGCTTCAAATGTGTATTTTATTATTATTCCAAAAAGTCAATTTTATGCAAGGCAAGCATGAACAAAACAAATTTCAATAAACTCGGTATTTCTAAATTCAGCTCAACTGAAAAAAAATATACGTGCACATAAATTTAATATGAATAATAATAATAATACGTTTGTATAACCCTTCAAACAATGGATGCAATGAATGAAAATTAGAAAAGGGGTGACTTTTTCTAAAATATAATGTATTCATAACGTACAAAGGGATGTGATAAGTATAATTTAAAAACCTTTAATTATCCAACAAAATTATTAAAAAACCATCAAGAGTTCACATACGTGTATTTCTGTTATTATGTACCTACTCTATGTACATATTTATTATAAAGGATACAGGTGAACTGAATTATAATTTTCACTAAATTAAATTTTGAAGAAAATAAAACTTCTCTACGAGAAAATTAGTCAAAAGCAATCAACCCTATATGTATACACATTTTTATACCATTTTCTATTAAGTATGTATAACTGAAACTAAAAGTTTTTTTTTTAAATTTGTTCTATAGTATCATACTCAATATGCTCGTACCCTTGAGGTTCAAGAACATTTTTAAATTGGAAATTTATATTTTATGCTTACTTATGTAACTAAGGAAATTATTTACTACGAGTAAAATGGTACATCATAGTGGTAAACAAAATTATTCGAACATACGTGAGCGCAATTCGTTTGGACGCATTTAAGTTTCTAAGAGTACAAATAAACAGTAAATTTCTACTGAAACGGAAGTAAGTGGCAAATTTCAATACAACAAACAAAGAATAAATATGGTGAAAAAATTTTATTAGTACCAACATAAACAGAGAAATTAACAAAAATAGGATTTTTATTGCGAAATTCGTTTGGACGCAGTCGTTATATTTTATGTTTTTACATTGATTTTTTAAAAATTTTGTTTCAATTAAAATTTTAATATTATTTAATATTTAGTCGGATCTCCATTGCTCCGAATGGTCTGAAAAATTCGACGTGGCATGGATCTAATTAGACTTTGTATCATGCTACAGTCAATTTCATTCCAAGCCCCGTTAATGGCGTCATTCAAGGACCTTATTTCCTGGTATTGGCGCCCGTTTTCATAGATTTTTCTGGCCAGGATCCCCCACAAATTTTCCATAGGATTTAAATCCGGGCTGAGTGCAGGCCAAGTCATCAGACGAATGTCAGAATTCGAAAAACACTCGCGAGACTCAACGGACACATGAATTGGCGCATTGTCCTGTTGAAAACAGAATGGTCGATCACCCACCACATCCTCCAGGTATGGAATAAGTCTATTTTCTAAAACCTCCTTATAAATGACAAAGTTTCTTCGATGTGTAATAAAGCACAACTGGATCTTTCCGTATAGAGAGAAAGCCCCTCATACCATTACACCTCCTCTTTGACTGTTGCGACTCATTCGTGGGGGGTTTTCTTTCGTTAGATCGTGCCAATATTTGCTGAAGCCATCGGGCCCACCCAAATTAATTTTTTTTCATCAGAAAAAATAACATGTCCCCACTCTTTATCCCACTGCATATGCTCCTTGACAAATTTAAGTCGAACAAGTTTATGCCGATCTTTCAAATCCGGGTGTTTTGCCGGTTTCTTATATACAATGTTGGGGGTGGCCTTCAGGATTTGTTGGACACGTCTTTTGCCTGCTGGTAAATCCAAGTCACCAACAATTTTCGCAGCACTTATCCGTTCCAACGTGGCTTCCGCCGTATTTGACCCCTTTTTATCTCAGTGAGCTTCGTATTCCCTTTTGCAATATTTGCCCTTTTTGAGAAAATTTCGAACGACATGATCAGATCGTCCAATTTTTCTTGCAATATCCCTTTTTGGAAGCCCCATTTCGGAATATGCCGTTATTTTTGCTTTTTCAGTATCGGAAAGTTGCTTGCCTGTACCCATCGTGATATCCGGCCAGTTTTACTGGTGATGATAATAATTGAACGACTGAAGGCGAAGTAATAAGTTATTAAAAAGATAAAAAATTGGGAAAATAAAAAGAATTCGTACCTTATAAGGGATCACACTTCAAAATTCAAAAATAAAATGAGGTGCGTCCAAACGAAATGCGCACTACAGAAATCAAGAAAATGAGAAAACTACCATTAGACGATATCGAAAATTGCGGATTCTCATTTAAATTGTAAGGGAAACAAATACATAGTAATATGGTCGTCAATTTGAGGCGGAATAACGGTATTAGTTTTGTTTTTCAACAAAATAGCGATGCGTCCAAACGAATTGCGCTCACTGTACTTCTAAATTTGTATACAATTCGATTTTTTTTTACTTTTTAGTATTTAAATGCACAAATTTTATTTTTCTTCTCAAATATTTTTTTGCGGTTTATTGCATAATCGGGAAAAACATAAAAATTACACAATTTACAATATAAACAAAGGAAATATCCAGAATTTCACACACAAAATTATTCATACTTGTAGTAATATTGTAATTGTGCGCTGAGTGAATTCTGAAAAATTAGTTACGACGCTTTTGAGGCAATCTAGTTCGATAATAGGCATCGACACATTGAATTGGAATAAACTACAATACAATTCGCAATGCTAAATTCCCAGGCGAAATTTCAACGAAGGCTAATACTTAAACTTAAAATGCAAGTACCGAAAGACCTTTGTAATATTTGCAAAACTAACTCGAATAACTAAAATAGCACTCTTTTCAATCAAAAATTAAATTCGTGAATTTATTTTGTGGATTAGTAGTCGACTAGACAGTTGACCAAAACTACAGTCGCCAATTGCCGTTGAAATTCAGTTTTTTGAATTTTCGATTTTCCCAGAAAAATTGGTAAATGTGTACAATCCGAATTGCATTCTTCGCTACTTGAAGATGTTCTAATTTCAGAATTTTTACGAAAAAATTTTGTTTGGATTTAAAATCCTGTAGAACGAACGATACCGGAAATTTCAGATCTTAATTTTGACAGTTTTTCATCTAAATCATGCTCCAAAAGTGAATTTTGAATGACTCGGACACGTCATTTTCAAATGGGATCAATACCATTTCCATCTGCAAAGTGGAAGACGTTTCATACACAACTGTCTACATTGAGTAAATTAAACTCAATGACAGCACCGACTAAATCGCCATCGGTGTTTTTATGAATTAAATCTTAAAGCTAAAATACAAACATTTTTAGTCAGTAACTGTGGAGCACACATTTCGAATAATCAAGTATGTAACTTGCTTGTAACTTTGACTTTCGTCAAATTCGTTTTGAATTTCGTCAAAGAGCAACTACTGTAAAAGGTAAGGTATCATTTAAGAGCATGTAAAGAATGAGTCGTTACCGGGATAAGGAGGTTCCTCTAAATCCTTACATATAAATTTCATCTGGGAGTTCGCGCAAGTCTATGCACAGCTATGAATGGCATATCGTGTCGCTTAAATCAGTGCGCAGCTGTGTTGAATATTGGGTTTTGTTTCGGCTATTGGAAACACGTTTTTGAGGCGCTGGCGTTATAATGAGGTTTTTTTTGGATTTTTTGACAGCAACTTTTGATAGAGGAGAGATTGATTTTGGAATTTATAAGAGACAGACGTGCTACAAGCTAATAATTTTATGTCTGTGAAACAAAAGTAATTTGTTCCAATAGAATTTCATCTACCCGTTCGATACAGCGATATCACCCAAAAAATAGTGATTAGTGGCATCAGATTTGTATTTTCCGTGATTCCTGGGAAGTGAATGTTCGCGGTGAAACATTTTGTGCGAACTCATTTTATTGGTAGTGGAGGTATTAGTATCCAAAGTAAAGGTGCAATCGGCGTGACCGTTAGTGTCGATTATTTTATCGGTTAGCGGGATAACCGGATCCGTGGCTGTAATTAGATCGTACTCTTGTGCCGATACACAACTGAGTATAAAACTGCAGTAAATCATCAGTTCTACCGCTGCGGTTAAATTTGGAGATTACGTCCATAATTATTGCGGCCCTATCGAAGTAACAAAAAAAAAACAAATATAAACCAGCATACACATTACGGTCCGAATATTCATATAATCGAGGAAAAATTTGAATTGCGGAGATAGTTAGCCCACATTAAATACACATAGCCGAAGGATAACCGAAAAGTAATATTACCATTTTTGTTTATTGTTAATTGATTTTTCTTATTTTTATTTAAGTTAATATTTTGTTTATGTACATATTGATACCATTTGGTGGTTTTGATTTGGTTGTAAAAGATTCCCTCACCAATGGTAGTCTGGGTTTTTTTTTTGTGTTTGTTTTTGTTTAATTGTATATTTTCAGACTCATACTGGCGTGTTCGCAGAGACTTTAGACTGCGCGATAGCCAGGCAGAGACCCAGGTGGATTCTGCTAATGGGGCGCCAACTCGTGTTGGCCAGTTCGTTACAAGCATTTAAAGCAAAATCATCCATAAAAAATTATTTAAAAAAATTCATATTCGCGTCCAAAATAGATGAAGTCACTAATGTACAGTATATTATATAGACCATTAAATTATAATTAAAAGAATAGCTTTGGTAGAATGATCTGAACGTTACATCGTCGAATATACAAAACATATTTTATTTTATGTAAAAAACTATAGAGCTTATTAAAAGTCAAGAAAACTTTTGGAAGTAACCTGATGATGAGCTGATCTGCTTGAAACTGGTTGTTTTTTGTAAATAAACGTTCACAAAATAAAATAATTTTTTTTTATAAACTCAAAATTTTTTTAAAATAAATAAAATATTTTAGATTGTGATAGAGCGTGAAACTAATTGAATTCATTTGCAGGAAAATATTGTCGGTATGGTGCAATGCAATGTTAGAACTGTAAAAAGACATCGGTGTCATTGTCAAGGTAAATAGATGTATATTATATAAATTATCGTAATATTAATAACTGATTAACTATAGGGAGTACAATACAATTTAGTGAATAACTTTAGTTATGTAATGTTTTGCTAAAAATCAGTATTTAATCATTTGATATTTTTTTAGCCGCTATTTTTAAGCCAAGTAGAAGAAGGTCGAGATTAGAGGCTTTTAAACATGATTGTACCTTAAATAGACCTTAAACAAAAGAGTAAGGGCTTTTGGGGATGGTTTTACATGTGTTGGGGAATCACACAAAAACTTTACAGAAGAAAAAAAATATATATTAACATTGCATGAGGGAACAAACTCTGTAATGGAAAAAGAGTAAGTGTGAGATCATATGGCTATCTAAAATATTCACTTATCTAGACCAACAAAATCACTTTCAGCCATCAATCACGTCATGTTATGAGAATATTTTATGTTTGTTTATTAAAGTTTTGTGTTTTTAATTTATTAAAATTTTGTGTTGCTATTTTAAAAAAAAAAAGAGAACCAATGTGCTCTAATATTTGATTCTTGCTCGAGTCAAGAATCAGTATTCTAACATGGAGTGTAATTAAAGAAACTAAAAATATTTTTTTAATAGTTGAGTTGTTTCACTGTATAATGCGAGTCTGTAGTGCGCGTAGTCATATTTAATTCTTAACAGAGCTGAGAAACAATAAAGCAGCTACTATTGCGTTTCAAAGGGATTCAAAAATAAGATAGTTCGCTTTGTCATGTTGTGATGTGTGTCATAAACCCTTATATTGCAACTTGACGTATCAAACTTAGGTAGTTATACTAAAGTCCTCTACAGTCTGTTTTGTAGTTAACTACGTCCTTTTTCGTTTTTTTGTTTGAAAGGCCAATATTGACGCTTCTTCAAAATTAGTGTAACAACAGTTTATTGTATTCTAATCAGTGTTTGCATAGCGCTGAGCGTTGGTGCGTTATATTCAAGTCGATTATAGAATCCGCGGGAGCGGATCGAAAACTGCATATAAAAAAAATAGGAAAGAATTGGTGTAAGTAAATCAAAGTAACCTGGAAAACTTTTATTGATTTACATTTTTTGATTCCCCGTACAAACGCAATTGTTTTATTGCGTTTCTAAAACAAAGTTTTTTTGACGAATTGTAAAAATACCCTAAGGAAGTTCAATGAAACTATGATGTAAAATTATTGTTTCCAATTTTTTTTATATGTAGTTTTCGATCCGCGATTGATTCGCTCCCGCGGATTCTATAATCGACGTGATTGTTTGTATGTGTTTTTGTGAATTTTACATCATTCCTATGTTGATTACCACGTATTGTTAGTGTTTTTGATGTTTCACCAATATAACACTTTCCGCATCCACAATCGATTTTGAATGAACCAGAGCCTTCTAGAGTATAGAGCCATAATCATTAAGACGTATTTTTTAGAAGCTTTTTTAGTGGTATAAATTTTTACTGATTTCCATAGGAATTCATAGTAAAAATGGTGTTGTTTAGCTTTAAGTTTTTCAATGAAAAAAGCAAAAATATTGTAAACTGTTTATATACATGTTTTCTACATATCTTTAGCAACAATATACAAGACGGCTACATTGGTATTAAGTAAATATTGACTGCATAAATATTAAAATTAAATTATGCCTAAAATATATTTTTCGGCTATTGGCGAAAGCTACACCTATTTCTGGAAGTCACCAACTGCTCATCGATCGTCAGCTCTTTCGATGGAACGAAAACCAATTTAAATTCATTTTAAAGAGAGTCCAAAGATGGCGAATTGGAGCCAACTTATCTTCCCGCAATCGATCCACACGAGTTCTCGAATCTCTCTAATGACATCACTCCTCTATAAAATGGCATATGAGACTTGTGGAATAAATCTTTAGCTGCCACTAAATTTGATTTTTCTGCGCCAGCGTAAAGTAATATGCCGAAAAACCCGTACATTTCCTCCACATTGGTATCTTGCCAAGGTCTCAAATTTTTCGGATTCTGTGCTCGTTGATTCGCTGCATACGTCCTTTTGGCTTTTCGATTAGTCTCCAAAACAATGCATTCAACAATGTCAGTTGAGAAAAGACGCTTGAAGGTTTCATGCTTTTTAGTAAATGTCTCAGTACTACAGGGGATGGAGTCCAATCTCCCCTTTTTCAATTCTTCAGTTCTCGCTTTCTCCGCAGCAGAAGGCATCGACCACCAAATGGTTTTGTCGTTTTTGCCTTGACCAAATCAATGTCTTGAAGCGGTTCATCATTTGCATATGGGCCATCCAAATCGGAATCGTCGCAATCCGGTCCATAATTTGTATCATCGTCGTTATCAGAATCATGATTTCTAGTATTGGCTACATCAACCGATAACAAAGCAGCTGAAGGATGATCTCGCCCACCAACTGGTCCAATGGTATTTTCCCCATCATCGTATCCACCAAAATATTCAGCAAGCTCTTGTTCTTCCTCGGTAGTCAATTCACGATGAATATTTGCCAAATAAACAATTCTATCCATGTTTTAGTGCGAAAAATTAACTTACAAAATTACACTAAACTACCTACTCCACGTAATAGCTCGACTGAATTGAAACAAGGAATGTGCACGTGCAAGCAGTGCTGTCGTTTTACTCCGATCGGAGTATTTGTACTACTTTTTGATCACGAGTACTACTGTACTACTCAATCACCCAAAATACTCCGATTTCATTTTTCCCATCCCGAGTATCACTACTTCAAATATATTTTGTCTTTTTTGGAACTGAGTTCCAAGTTTGAGTTTCATTTTATTATAACATTTTCTATGAAAAGTAAAACAAAAATTCTAAACCTATGGAACTTGATGATGTGGCTTACCTAAGTTCTAGCGTTAATTTTAATAAATGGAAAAAAAACTTGAAACTTATGAATGAGTTCAAAATTGTTGCGAGAATCTTCTCGGATCTCTTAAAATCTCGAAGCATTCGAGAAAAATACATGAATTAAGTGCTTTTCATACCGACTGCGTTGACTTTGGACTTTAAAAATGTAAAGTCGTTTTCTAACTTTAAATTTTTGTAATTTAGTTTTATTGGATTAACAATTTAACAGTGTCACTTTTTATAGAAATATTTTGAAACTGTTATAAAATAAATTATTTTTAAGTGATAATTATTAAAAATAAAACGTAAATTTTTTAAAGTCCAAAGTCAACGTATGAAAAGCACAGAGTCCTGCTTTGACTAGTTTTACTATGTTACGTAACCGTTTAACAAACATTCAGGGAATTATCGAATTAATCAAATTCAAATTAGTACATATTTTGAAAATATAATAACGGTTTTATTCTTGCTACTTAAAAGTATTGCAAACTTGTATTTCTTTCGACAGTTTATTTTGAGTTGTGTGACGTAATGAACAGAGCCTTTAGACCAGAGAACCATTAGGAGCTCCAAGATACATTATCGTAATCTGTTAATGAATCGATTGGTCCTATTGATGAATCAAATGGAGTTGAAGATTTCTAAAAAAAAATCAATGCTGGCTAACCGAGGCATGGACCAAGGTTACACCTGAAACAATTGGAAATTGCTTTAGAAAGCAGGATCTGATGACGGATCAGAGGAACCAAAAATAGAAACCGTTGCTTAATCAAACGAATCCGAAATTTTCTCGATTTCGACGAAAATTTTCAAATTTTCGGATAATTGTCAAGAAGATTTGTTGTCCTTTAGCGCACCAGCTCAAACTATTTCTTCTTATGAAGCTCATCATCCGATAGAGACGAACTAACTAATGTTGTGAGAGTAGCACGTACACAATTGCTATCTCTTATTGAAGTGCAAAAAAACAACAACAAATAGAAGATTAAGCTAGCGCCAACGGCTTAAACGAAATATTCTTTCATTTGGAAAAATCCGCACAAAAAAGGCAACAAAACTTACTTCCTATTTTACCCCGTCCACGGCAATTTAGTAAAATTTTTGGAAGTTTTTGCATAAGCCTACCTATGTTTATTAATGTCGAAGCGACCTTATGATTTGAATGTACATACATACTTCCAATTATCGGTTTATTATTGTTCTAATTTTATTTTTATTTTTTTCCATAATCGGACCACCTCTTAATCGGACCATTTTCTAACAGTTCCAAAGAGGTTTAACTGTACATATATAAATACTTGTTAAATTATATTTGCTTTTTCATTTCAATGGCAAATTTAAACTAAAAAAATATATTTTTTTTGCGTACTCCCCGGTACTACCTTTTGTTTAATGAAAATACTCCTCTCAAAAATCGGAGAGCGACAGCACTGCGTGCAAGTCCAAAATAACAAAAACAACGTGAGAATAAAAAAAGAGCATATCGTATAGCGGATTCCATAAAAAATGTACTAACATAAATGCAGGTGAATACAGTTCCCCAAACACGTATAGAGGGTATGTATCGGTTATCTCTTGTCGAAACAACAACAAAATAAAATCGGAATTCATTTCGATAACAAAGCTAAAGATATAACACATCGAAAAATATTCAGAAAATATGATAGTGTAGAACAAGTAGTCTATTTTATTGTAAGTCGAAAAACACTTGGAGAACACAGCACCCCATACACGATTCTAAGGTTAAGATTTACACAGAAAAATACGAAAAAAAAATTATTTAATCACAAAATTATGACACGTTCTTAATATTTTGAGAATTTGTTTTGCTTTTCCTATAATTTTTGAACTTGAAATTTCCCCAGGTGGCAGTTTTTGGTACGATTTTACAAATGTTTACTGCCATCACTGCCATCTATGTAATGTATATTGACTTAATGCACACGATTTGTAGTAAGCTTTTCTTTTTAATTTGACCAGAATGCTGTTGTTTTTTTTTAATATTTTGGTTTAAATAAATCAATTATTACAAGAAAATGAAAACGATTTACTTAAACGACATTTTAGTGCATGGAGCACATTAAACTATAGCGGGACCTGAAGGTTGTACTTTTGGAAATTTTAATATTGGATAAACAAATATTAGGTGTTTCAAATTTGTGCGGTATAATGATGCTGATAGTTTGCAATTTTTATGACGATTCGGAGTGTCTATGGTGCAATGAAAAAAAACAACTTATTAATTTAGTACTTTCTTGCACATACATTTTAATTTTTTTTATTAGGTTTTAAGAAATTTAAATATCATTTGGTTAACAAAAAAAAAGTACGTGTTTAGTTTATATGGTCATGAAAATGACCGATGTATAGTTTTTTCATAATTCTTAAAGTTTGTTCTTAAATAAATAGTGAAAGTCAATATGGAATAGTTTTTTTTATGGGTGATGATTTGGGAAGGACTTGTGGTTCGAAAATGTGAAGTGTGTGTAAATTTTTTTTGGTGATCAACACGGAGGTTTGTACGATCCCTTGTGTTTCCGATGAAAGCAAACCCGCCAATTTCCACTGCAGTTATTCGTGTTAAAACGTGTTGATCGCCGGAAGGATCGGTAACAGCGGTACGACCAACCTTAGTCTTGATTTCTTTTTTCTCTACAATGATCTTTGTTGTGGTTCGACACGTCTTGGTAGCTCCTCGAAGTTGGATAACCGGTGCGAATATTCAGATGCTTTTTAGGATATATATAGTTAAATATAATATTTCTGTTGCAGTTCCCAATATTTTTGAAAATTTACTTGGATTTCCCCGAGCTTCTGTCGTTAAAATCGACAATCGTCTTGATTTAGGTTTTTTGGATGATGAATTGCAGTAGTTTACACCAAATAAAACAAAACAGTACAGACGGATGAGAAGTTTGTCCTAAACTGTCCTAAACCAACAACAACAAATGGGTGGTGTATGTGTTATTATACTGCACAAATACGTTTATTTGTATTTCCATTTTAAAATACACTCATAATGCTCTACTATTTGTTTTAGTTATTTAAGTAAGATATAGTTAAATAGAATATCAAAAGGACAAAGGGAGAAACAAACGATTTCTTTATAACGCAATGCACAATGTATTCGTAAAATAAATTAGAAATTAATAATGTATTCGCCAAATATTGTATTTGTTATTATACCGAGAGTATTCGCTGGATGACATAGAATACTCGATAGAAAAAAATTAAAAGGCTGTTTCATAATTCTCATTTATCAGTACAATTTTGATGATTGGATCATTTATCCTTGAAAATGAATTGGATAACATAGGAATTTGATGAGTTGAATAAAAAATGATGGCTTTTCGAAGTGGCTGTATCATTGATTAATACGAGAATAATTATCGGCATGGGAACGATGGTTGTGAGAAAAATCTTTTGTTTACTCGTTTGGTTTTAAATAAAACGATACCGGTGCACGGGTCCCTGTATAACAAAGCATTTAATCGTAATAGGAGTCGAGAGTACAGGTGATGGCTGTTCAACCTTGTAAGGGATCATACACCTAGAATTTCCGAAATTACTTGAACAGTAGGTCTACTATGTATTCCGATCTGAAAGTAATTTTTCCCGAATTCAGAAATTTTGTATAGAGAAAGAAAAGAAAATCAAATTTATTTCATAGTCAAAATGAACTTTCTAATCGGTTTTACTTTCAGATCGGATACACAGTAGACCTACAGGACAGTGAGTTCAATCGGAAAATGGCTGTAGTTAATTTGTTTGAAAAAAACACCTTTTGTAATTCAAAAAAATTTAATCAACAAAATTAATGTTTAAGATAACCTTTGTAATTTTTAATTTCACTCAAATTACAAATAGTTACTGTAATATGGATCTACGTATTCAATTTTAAACGGTGTTTTTATTAATCCTCAATTTGTTCGTACCGGGAAATTTCATCAATATGAATATGACTGAGGTTACGATTAACTACCATTAAATCGTTTACTATATTCGGACTTAACTGCGATCGTTTGTCGGTTATCAAGTTTCTTGCTCCAGAGAAAACACGTTCCGATGGTGCACTACTTGCCGGCATTGCAAATATTCTTTTGCTAAGGTTCCCTAGCAATGGGAATTGCTGCTTATTTACCTCCCACCAGTCTAAAACATCGAATTCGTTAGATAATGGTACTGTTAAATTTTCATAAACCATAATTTCGTTCTCAGCGCGGTCAAAAATTGTTGTAACAGGTTGATTTAAAAATTTCCAAAAAGGTCGGATAAATCTGAAGATACTGTTGGCGTTTCGTTTATTAAATTTTCTGCTGAGGAAATGTTTATAAGCTGATTGCATTTTTCTTTAATCTCTATTTTTTTTGTTAGATTGAAATTATTTAATTTATTTGTTGGTGGAAATAAAAATGTAGCTACTTCGTGTAAGTATGAAATATTTTTTATCCAGATATCGTTGATGTACTGAGTTACCTTTAATTTCAAATCACGTAGAATTTCCGGATCTTGGTCTATAATGGAACAGCATTTCTTCAAAAATTCAATACCTGGTATAACAAAATGTAATGTTGGATAAGATGAACCTTCTAGTTTTGTTGAAATTTTTTCAAAATGTTTTAAGAAACTGACAATTTCCTTGATTAAATTGTAGTTTGCATTAATAAAAGTAATTCTGCTTATTTCACTTTTCTGTTGCAAAATGTTATTAATTTCAGTAAAATTATTCAAAATAGATTCCAACATAATATAGTACACAGTATTCCATCTGGTTGTACAAAGACTTTTTAAAGTTGTTCCTAATTGATGATTTAGACTTGCTTTTTTGAAATATTTCACTAAATTTTTACATTCTTCTATAATTGTTTGAATTGCAGCAACATCTTTAAATGATTTTTCTAAAGTGTTATGCAACAAGTGATTGGAACAACAAATATGGTTATAATTATCAAACGCTTTAATCATATTGCTTCCTCTGTCAGTAACCACTGTAACCTTTTCGGATAAAGTCAACTGATCTTCCGCAAGAATTACTTTAGTTTGGTTTAATATGTTCTGCGCTGTGCTTCTTTCATTATTCATCGATTTTAACCCCAGCAATATATCAATTAATTTTCCATTTTTTACAAAATGGCTTGTGACTGCAATATAAGTTCTTCTAATAAAATTGTCTGTCCACAGATCGGTTGTGACAGCAAATCCTTGAGTATTGATACAATCCAAATCGGGTGTTAAACTATTCATTAAATTTTGTTTGATTTTAGCTACATTTCTTGAGATTGTGGTCGAATGGGGTAGTACATCATTTACATCAATATTTCCATATTTGTTGCCTATTTCTTGTAAATGCTCTGCAAATTTTTTAAACCCGCTTCCGTCAATTGTGTGAAAGGGTCGACAGTCTTCAACTATCCACATTGTTGCTTTAGAAATGGCTTCAGTTTTCATTTTTTTCGTTACTGGTACCGTTGTCTGAGGTTCATTTCGCATATTATCCAGTAGGTAGCATTTATGCTTCAACAAATTGGAGGTACTCTTTGAATTGTATTTGTACACTTTTTTGCACTTTGTACACACTACATAATCTTTAATAATGGTATCCTCATCTTTTTTAATTTGACTAAATATTTCCCAAACTTTGCTGTAAATTCGTCCTGTTATCTTCGTTATACTATATACTCCATTTTTTATTTTTTCAGAAATATCTGTAACTAATTCTGAACCCTCATTAACACTATCAATATTTTGGTTATTATTTTGTGATATTTTATGTAATAACATAAAATTTTATATATGTATCTGGAAATCACGTACAATCATGTGAAACACAACGTATATACTAACTAATTGACTATTATTTTGTATGACTTTGTTTTTATTATATAAGTGCATTATCCTTTATCGAAAGAGAGTATTCGCCAATTTATTGGGAGTATGTTTTAAAATAATGCGGTATTTGTTTTTGTAAATACATAGAACAGTAAATGGAATAAAAACAAAGCATTCAGTTCAAAAATAATTGTATTTGTTTTTACTCTCTTGTTCTCCCGATGCAATTCCTTGTAGCTATTTCATTTACGATTTTGCGTTGTTTGCTTTGACCTAACTTGGTATTTATATAATTTATAATATATATGCTTACGCAGCTAATTAGTATGTGTTTGAGTAAAAAAAAATTGCCGTTTAGGCGAAACTTATAATGAAATAAAACGTTAACCACCATTTTGGGAAGTTGAATTTAAAATAGTTTAATTTGCTAAATTAAACTATGTACATATATGATCTTGTATTTATTAACAAGCAGGATTAAATATTCGCGGTAATTGAAATATCAAAATTTTCATGAATTTTCTTTCGATATTTCTAAGAAGTTACTATGGCTGGAATGTACATTTTCACGTTTAACTAAATCTATTCTATCTAAAACATATCACTTTCTGGGAAAATGTTGGGGAAAAGTACGTTGGGATTCCACATTTAGTTGCTTAGTATGTATAAATCAAAAATCACAATTTTCATGAATTTTCTTTCCATATTTCTAAAAGGTTACTACGGCTGGAATGTACATTTTCCAAACACTATTCCAAAACATATCACTTTTCCAAAGATAGGTTAGCTGCGAATAACCAATAAGCAGTCCCCGACCGAGCGGTGTACTATAAAGGCACATTGAGAACGAGCAACGAGAACGATTTTTCTTCATTTTTCATTTGTTTTTAATTTTAATTAGCGATAGCTAAGATATCGTGCATTTACTAAAAATACAATTTAAAATTTTTACATTTTTAATACAAAATTTCAATTTATCGTTGATAATTTTTAATTTAAGACGATAAATTGAAATTTTATATTGAAAATGTTAAAATTTAACTTTTTATTTTTAGTAAATACACGATATTATAGCTACCGTTAATTAAAAACATACGTTTTTCACTATTTTAACAATTTTCTTACATAATTTAGTGAAAAAGGAAAATTCGTTCTCGTCGCTCGTTCTCAATGTGTACCGGCCTTAAGTGGAGGTCAGAAACGTACTAAGCAACTAAATGTAGAATCCTAAAGTACTTTTTCCTAAAACATTTTCCGTAAAAGTGATATGTTTTGAAAATTTTGATTTTTGACAAAACTTTATTTATTATTATTCAGCTCAATAATTACATCAATCTCAAAAAAAAAAATCCGCCGAAATGTTTTCATGATTTTTTTTACAAAACATCATCATTCACCATACTAATAAACAGTTTTGGAATCTAGGACAAACTTCTTACTATTATATAGTCGTATGAAGTTTTTCCTAAACTTCTTCTAAAATGTTGTTGTTGCTTTTAGGACAAATTTAGGACATAGTCCTCGCGCATACAGTATAGTATATTTGTAATTTTGCCAGTCCTGTTCTTAAAATTAAGGTTTTCCTAAAGGATAAGAAACGTGAAATTTCAATCGCACTCTAGTGTTTGTATCAATATTCGTAAGTACTTCAAAATAATTTTAACTACATATTTCCAAACTTCCATACATCTTAAACTATGCATACGTCCATTTGATTAAAAAAAAAACTACATTTGCCTGCAAAATATTTAGTTTTTGCCTATTCGGCATGCTGTTCAAAATACATTTATTTCAAGCACCATATACTATTCATTAATAGTAAATTTTATTTTGCATGCTTTGCTGCTTATCTTTAATCCAATATAAAACTACTCATGGTAATGACATTATAAGAAGGAAATGAAATTTCCAAAATTCATTTGAAGTGTATTGAGCAAATACAATAAAAATGCTTCTCATTGAAACGGTATTTCCATTTCCAATGGATGATATGCATTTGAAAGGCAAAATTCCGTATTTTCATAAAACTATAAAACTTGAATATTATCAGTCAGTAAATTTAATTTAATGGCACGTGCAAGAATGATAGATTACAAGATTATGCAACTCAAAATACGTTACTCTCTTTTTTTGTAAAAAAATAAAGCGTAGGAACCAGTCTGTATATCTGACTTTATTTTCACCTATTATTTGAGCTTTGTTTCACTCACCCTTGGTTCTTCAAATATTTGGTTGGTTTTACAGCAGTTTGAGCGAGAAACATGAATAAATATGATCACATGATCATTGATGTGAAAGCGTTAATCTATATACCTTTCATTTCCTCTTATTGTATGTAGTGTGGTGTTATAATATATTTGGTCATTCACTCTCATTCATCATTGGTTATTTATTTGATTTAATGTTTATGTTGTATATACAGTAGAAATCGTAGATCGAAAGATTATCGTTCTCTTTATAGTAATTTGACGACACGACAATTCATTTAAGTTCAACATTTTTGGTTCACTATCGTATTAGAAGAGAGGATAAAAAATAAAATTAAAAAATAAAGCATAGGAACCAGTCGTTTTACTCTCCATCGGAGTTGGACAATCTTCTAATCTATCATTCTTGGGCACGTGTGTAAAATATATTTTGTTTATACCCAGATTATCTTACAACAATTAGAATTCAGTTTTTTTTTTGTTAAGGTGATTACGAGAAACAGTATGCTCTATCATTTGACGTGATATCCCTTACACATTTTTTTGTATTCTTGATTTTGATCAAAACTTAACCTCCCTACTTTTCTTGAAACACAAAATTTTCTACATAGTTACTATACAATGTTTTGTTTAGCTAAATATGTAATGCAAAACTGAAAAAATGCTATTTTGAAAATGTACCCCTCGTCTCGCCTGCTCAAAGTTATTTTTGAACGTGAAATAAAATCTGTTGCCACTTAAATAATGGATGGAATAGTATTAAATTGCTTTATTGTTATTATTTTTTTTTTTTTTTTGTACGGTACGTGTTTCTTCATTGATGTAAAAATAAAACTGTATTCTTTTTAATTAAGGTAGTTACTCGTGTACACACATTTTTGTTTAAGATGTTTTATTCTTGTTTTTTGTGTAACTGGAAGGTTTCGAATTTTTTATTTCTTTTGATATTTATTAAACTGTAAAACGGAAATAATTTCATAGTACGAAACATATACACAAAAACTACATAGTATCTTGTTATATATTATAATATAATTTATATACGCATATAGGGTAAGAACCGTAATTATAAATTTCATTTCCCGAGGTTGATTTATGTTCGAACTTCCAATTGCAAAAAGAAATATTTATCAGTTATTATTATTCAGTTTCGCTTCGGCGGAAATTTAATTAAGAGCTGATTATTCTAATAATTTGACGATACCCTTTTCAAAAGACAATTTTTTAAAATAGTGTTTTTAGTACTTGATTCAAAATTGTATGGAAAACTTAACCCTTTGGATCGCAAACGTCAAATGTAAACTAAGAATGTCGTTATTATCAATATTATTCGATCATTAAAAATATTTATTTCAAATTTTTTAATGCTTAATAATATATGTATCATACAATATTTTATTTAACCTGAAACTATGTTTTAAAATAAAATTTATTATTTTTACCCTTCAATGAAATCATTTTCACTCGAGTGAATTTTATTTTTGGGTCAATTAATTCCAGTAAATTATAAGTTTAGGTATCCAATATTTTAGAAAATGTAATATTTTTTTCTGTAAAAAGCAGAAGTAAAATTAGAAATATGTGTACAGTTTCAGAGTTTTAGGTCAATTTTACAACATTAAATGTAGTCTATATTTTCACATAAGATTCGAGTCATACATATGTACATATATTTTTCTATCCAGTCTAAGTTACTTCGCAAGCTTCTTACCTATCGGTATTTCTTCTATATATGTATTCTGTTCCTCGTCTTTTTTCTCGGTGTGATAGAAATATTTTAGCTTTGGTAATTTTTGATTTAGCCCGAAATGTTTCAGTTTTTTTTCTCTATAAGACGTCCTGTAAATGTCCATATATTCTGATATTTTTCGTTGTCTTATTCTTTCCTGACACTTGAAATTCTTGGTTTTGTAACCATCACCACCGAATTTGCATGTTGGTTTGTTTGTATCACATATATGTTCGGTATCTATTACTTTAGCAAATGAGTTACAACGTATATAGGATCAACTGCTTTGCATCTTTTTGTAGTGCGCCCATAGTTTAGGCACTTATAACAGTGCATTGGATTTGGTAAAAAATATTCTACTTTGAGTAAAACGTTATCATATTTTATGACCTTGTTGGGGATTGTGCTGAATTTAAAAGTGATTTTTATCATGTCCATATTGCTAGATGTCTTGAACTCGTGGTTCAATTTTGTCATCCTCTCTATTTTATTGATAGGAATAGAAGAGCTCAAACATCACAATTCTTGAGAGTTTGAGATTCAATGCATTGATTAGCATCAGAGAAAAATTTAAAAGAAATTCTTGCTAAAAATGTTTACTCATCTGCTCAATGGAGTTTATCTTAGAAAATTATTCATTTTTTAAATCTCTGCTCAAAAGAATTAAATTTATGTTATCTTTGTATACCATGACCCTAAATGGATCTATATCATTTCTACTGTATTATTAGATTGCCACATGTTTAACTGAGTTTTCGTTTCCATTTTTAGGCATATCATTAGAAATAATTGGGTTAAGGCAATGATACATGCAAAAAAAATTCCTTAATGCTGAGTTTATGACATAGGAACATAGGAAGATAGGGAGTGTGCTGTGTGACACGACCAACCAAATTATTTAAAATATCACAAGCCCCGCCTATTACTTCCATGCTCTAGTTGAAAAATTTCTTACTTTTGATCAAAGTAGGCTAGTAGGCGGAACTGGTAACATTTTAAATAATTTGGTTGATCGTGTCACACTCCCTAGTCATAGATGGTAGTGTCATTTCGGCCATCAGAACTTCAGTTTTACCATACATAGACGAATGAACGACTTTAACCTTGAAACACTTCTTATAGTAAATGCAAGCACGTCCACCCCTCTTATGAGTTCTTTCAAATCTCAAGATGTTGTAACCATTCAGCGCAACAGATTCATTATTGATTTTACTAGTAGGCCATGTTTCCACGACACCAAACACATCGAAATCTTTCGTATCGATAAATATTCTCAATTTTTCAATATGGTACAATAGACTACGAGCATACAAAAATCCAAAATTTAAACAAGTACTATTCCGGTTCTTAATCGTAGCATCTTTAGTTGAAGATAAGCATTTCTGCGACGAGTTCAGATTGAAAATAGAATTAGTGAGAAACCTAAAATATAAAAAAAAATGTGAGAGTAATACATAACAATTATAAAAACAACAATTAAATATATAACTGATATTACAATGGTCCGGAGAAGTTAATGGATTATGATTACCGTTGTTGTCATTACTGTAATTGTAATAATTCTGTAGCAGAAACGGTTTTTGACATGTTGAAACGATAAAAGATGGATTGGAATATGATAAACATGATCGTCGATCCCTACTCGTGGTAGGACAACTCCACTTTCGTTTTTTTGAACTTCCAGTTTTACGTACAAAACGTCGAATTAAAACCCCCTTTGGCCAAAAAGTAAGAGATAACACTTGACTTGAGAAACTTCTGTCTAAAGTAAGTTTAAATGAGATGAACGTGAGCTTAGTTCTATCTCGCCCCTTAGGGAGCAGTAAATGTCAATCAACCCTGTCTAGATTATTTAATTTAAATAATGAACTAATGTAGCCTCTTCCGTGTGAGGGTTCAGTCTATTCACATATAATACATCGTTGTCAGGCACGTCAGCGGATTGTAACGAAGAGGTCAAGAGACGGCACCTATTCCAATGACGTCAGGTGTGGAATTGTTATATTCAGTTTGAGAATATTGTGGATTAGTCGATGAGTTGACAGGAATCTGCATTTACAACGACTGGGCAGATAAACGATGAGCATCAATTGATGCTTTCATAAAGTCATTCATCACGGAGAATGATTCAAACATTTTAACCATGTTACTACTGGTCAACTCATCGATTTTTTGCACAACAGCAAATATGAGCCGTTTATTTTGAAAGTGGGGCAAGTCCACATTTTGTTGAAACGAGAAAATGAAGGAATAGAGAAACAATAAATGCAAAAATATACGTGATTTTGAATTTTCTTATTTTTTGAACAAGTATTAGGGATTATTGTTTTTTATTTTGACTATAAATTGTTCACCGTTAGAAAGATTATACTATTATTTGTCTATTGTTATCATTAACTTAATTTTTTTGAAAAATGGACTTGCACCACTTTCAAAATTAACGGCTCATATGGTAATTTTGCAGCACGCAGCACAGAACCAACGTAGTTGCTTTGTCTTCAATTATTGATTGTATGTTGTAGTATTTATTCCCGCACTTTTGAGGGGAATACTTGATTTACAGACACCGCTGCAAGGACACCATTCTCCCGGCCATTCCACTCTAATTCACATTTTCTGTAACACACCATTATGATTTATTATCATTACACACAACGTAACTAGTGGCAATTACTTTTGAGATGCACGGTGTAAAACGTCATAATCTCAAGGTCAGCAACAAATCGACAGGTATGACACAGTTAATATTTTTTTTATTTTTTGATGTAAACACGATTGCAAGCAATTTACACTTAAACAGTTATAGTTCACAATCACATAACTTTTTATCAATAAAAATAAAATTTGGGTCTAATCACAAAACTAGAATTAAATCACTGTGATGCAATGCAAATCAAAAATTCAAAACGAAAGTTCCAAGTGGGGCACCTGGAAAAGAAAGGAAGGAGTACAAATTTACGAAATATTTATGTTTTTTAAACGACGTATAAAGGTGGATTTGTATTAATCCTTTCCTTTCAGTTCCTACACGTATCGTGTGAGACATGATCAATTTATACTATCCGTCAGACATCTATTTTTTGAACAATATTTGTCTGTGTCGGTTCGTGTAGGGACAGAAAGGAACGGAAAGGAACGGATAATAAAATACTCGTATAGAAAATCCATGTAACAATATTTTTGTTTGTCTGACACGATACGTGTAGGAACTGAAAGGAACGGTTAATATAAATCCACCTTTAGATAGGACTCCGTAAGATATACTTTTATTAATAATAAAGAATTTAAATTTATAGATACATTTATACTATCGTATTCACATGTATTTGTGCAGTATACCTTTTTAATGCAACGCCACACAAACTTCTTTAAAATTGATATAAATAAAAATCTTTTTGAAACTAATAATTTTTATTTAGTTAGCTTAGTTATTGTGCTTTATAATTGAATAAAAATAATTTGTTAATTTTAATTCCGGGAAAAAATACAGTTGATTTAATTTTATTCAGAATTATTTGAGCATACAAATTTTTATTCATAATTATTTGTGCACATTAAAAATTAAGATACAAAAATAGTAAATTAACTAAAATTAAATTTTTTTTTTTTTTTGCTAATTAAACAGTGTTTTAGTCAATTAATTTGTGTGCCCATGTTTAGATTTTACTACTTCTCTTTGACATCTCGCAAGTGGTCCAGGTTTGTTGATAACATCACCGGGAACCTTATCGCTTATGGTTTAATTAGCACCCTTCTATAAATGTTTGGTCTTACTATATCGTGACTATGATATTTCGCTTTCATTTAAATCCTCGCAAGTTTAAATCGGAAATCTACCTTGGTCGTGGTTACTAATTATATTCAATTATATTCTAAAATTTTGATCAATATTTTCAGCAATGTTTCTTGTTGTGTAAGGGAACATTATTGAGCCGGACGGAAAATTGAGCTCGGACTAATTTATCATTAACTAGGAATGTTTTCTCATTTATTAAACCAAAATTGAACATTGACCTTGAATAGTTGATTCATTCATTATAGTTATATAATTAGTTTTTATCATTAGGCATTTTTAACATGTTTGTTTATTGGTTTATACTTTATATTATAACACTAGCTGTTGCTGATTGATTGGCATTATAGGCGTGTGATATTGGATTAGTTGATCACGATCGTTGAGATATTTAAAAGGTACTTTTGATAATTCATGGCAGGTTGGTTAATTTGGCAAAGAACTCGAATAACGCTATTTTTTTTTTTTAATTGGATCACTGATTGCATTAAATGCAGCAGTAAAATCGTAAAACTCTCTAAGTGTGCTAGAAAGATCTAATCCAAACATTTCACTACAATTTTTGTCCCAGGCTGTATAATTAGTAACATTAGTGTTTGTGGATATAGATTGATCTGTTCTTTTACTGACCTGCTGGCTGGGAGCTACCGCCCTTGAATAAGTTAGACTTGGTTTGTAATAATTGTTAAACATTAGTTTCTTAGCTAATCTCTGCTCGTCTTGAATTTTTTTTTTGATTTTTTTTTCTATGAACTAGTTCTTGATACTTGGGACATTGTCTATAATTTACTGGATGACCGTCCTGTTTGCAGTTAATACACTATGGGACTAAGCTTTTGTCTGATTTAAGGCATTTACCTGGCTCGTGAATTTCAGCGCATTTAATACACAAGTAACTCATACTACAATTTGAAGCAGCATGCCCATATCTTTGGCAATTTTTGCAATGAATAGTTTCTTTTTTGGTAAATTTTTCAAATCTAACTGCCTGATGTAAAATACAGTTAATTTTCATCATCGGTCCATTAAACTCTAGAGAACTATATCTATGCCTAAATTTGTGCATTTTTCCGTTAATTTGAGAATGTGGAATACATTTTTTTGATAACATTAACTGTGAGTGAGTATTAAATAGGGTAAATACTACTTCTGATAGGTACTCTTGCGGGGAAATAAAAGGTTAAGCGACTCTAAAAACTGTTCAAGGCCAAAGCTCAATTCAGGTTCAATGAATGAGGTAACATTCATTTATAATAATAAATTAGTCCTCCCCCCATTTGTCCTTCAGCGCAATAATGTTCCCATATGCAAGAAGAATCATTGTTGAGAAATTTTACAAATTTTTTGAATATAATTAGTTGCCAAGACAAGCGCAGGGTTCCGATTTAAACTTGAGGGAGTTTAAATGAAAGCGAAAGATCATAGTTACGATATAGTAAGACCAAACATTTATAGAAGGGTGCTAATTAAACCATAAGCGATAAGGTTCCAGGCGATTTTATCAACAAATTTGGATCACTTGCGAGATGTCAAAGAGAAGTAATAAAATCTCAACAAGGGCATACAAATCTTAATTGACTAAATCACTATTTAATTAGCAAAAAAAAATTTTATTTTGGTTAATTTACTATTTTTTTATCTTAATTTTTAATGTGCACAAATAATTATGAATAAAATTAAATGGGACAATTTAAACGGGCATACAAGAAAAATTTTTTGGCGACAAACATTAGCATTAAAAATAATAAATTGGCATCACAAATAATATTTTGGCACCACATATGAAAAAACAAACAAATATTTTTGAAGGACATTATTAAATACTGTGGCGACAAACATTGACATCAAAATTAATAAATTGGCAACAAATATAATATTTTGGAACAGAAAAAAATAATTTTTAGAGTAAAAAAAAAAAAAAATCGAGACAAAAAATTAAATTTAATCGATACAAATTATTTAATATTTGATGGGGGATCGATATAAAATATTGCAGTGTCATTAATAGATTCTATATAATCCGCTCCTACGTGCGGCACGCAGTGCGACATGTTTGCCTATCCTGGCTCCTACGTCCCTCGAAGTTTAAATCTAAGGCCCCTCGGAGGGCTAAGCGGGGGGGGGGGAGCGAAGCGACCTCCCGCGTGCCCGTGAGAGTTACCGAAGCCGTTAGCCTCTACAATTCTAAGTTAAATTAGGGATCTCCATTTTCCAGAATATTTTAAAACTAATTTAATTTTTTTAATTTTTAATTTATTTATTTATAACTTTGTTGCCAGTTAATTATTTTTGTCGCCCAAAATGTTTATTTCGATGCCAAAAAATAATTTTTGTGTACCCTTCCAATAGTGCCAAAAAATTATTAATGTTGCCAAATTATTATTATGATGCCAAGAAATTTTTGTTTGTTGCTCATTAATTTGTGCCGTTTTATTATTTTTTTGTATCTCAAATATTAATTTTTTGTGTGCCGGTTTATTGCCAGCCAAATTAAATCAACTGTATTTTTTCCCGGAATTAAAATTAACAAATTATTTTTATTCAATTATAAAGCAAAATAACTAAGCTAACTAAATAAAAATTATTAGTTTCAAAAAGATTTTTATTTATATCAATTTTAAACAAGTTTGTGTGGCGTTGCATTAAAAATGTATACTGCCCAAATACATAAGAATACGATAGTATTTCCCGTACTATTTTGTCACATCCCTGTTGTACGACAGAGCGCTCCAAGAGCGATCAATGATCAATCACGGTGATGATCTCTTATACCTCACCGTGATGATTATATGTCCCCATATTTCGTAAAAAAAGAACGAACAAAATGCGATCATTGTAATTTACTCCCATGAAAAACACATTTAAAAAGCCGAACATTTCATTTGTTTTGTTTTATACTTCTGTTTCATGTTTTTAACGTGCCATCTCAAATAAAATTTCTCGATTGCTCACGCAAAGTACTGTAACAAAATTTACTAGGGCTGTAAATAAAATGTGGGATTTATCCCACATTCGTAGAAACACCATTTTGCCACTGAATTTTTGTGTTTGTCAGGTGAGAGGTTTTAGCGCAGTCATGGATAGCTTGGCTAAGACTCGCGGTTTGGGGTGGGATTTGCTAAAACATCACCTGACCTTGATAGACTGCTTTATTGTGCTCTTGAAAACATGCCCGAATCTTTACCAGACACTCTTCCCACTCACCTGTCAGTTCATCTCCGACTCAGTAGAGCTCAAACTCTCATTCTAAAAATAAACATAATATAAAAAAAAATCGAAATAAAACGCGTCGACTTCATTTTCCATAATTTTAGAAATAATTATTATAAACAAAAGAAAAAAAAATATCAATAAACTACGTTACGAAAAATCTGTTTAATAATGGAAATATCCAATCAATTATTAATAACAATTATAATAATAATTTAAACAATAACAAAAAAAAACTGAAACTAATGATTATGATTAGAATTTACCTGCCACCTTTATGATAGTTTGATAAAAAAAAAACAAAGGTACATATATACATATCTTAATTATAAAAAAAATTTACGTAGCGTAGTTTGGAATATATGAACCCGAAAAAAAAAACTGGTACTTATTTTCGACACGTAGGAGGCATGAATTTTCATCCGGAGCGCGAAGAACCGTAGCTTAGGTGCTTCATACTCAATTATTTAACGATGATCTGCATTCCGAACACCAGTTTAATAATTTCGATTCATTATTAACTTCTTTATTTATATGTACATATTTACTAATGTTCACTAATGTGCACGATCACTATTATTGCCCAAAAAAAAACTAATCCGATCATTTATTTCACGAACACGGTCAACTCGGCGAAAGCAACTCGGCGACGGTCAACTCGGCGACGACCAACTCGGCGACGGTCAACTCGGCGACGGTAAACTCGGCGACGACCAACTCGGCGACGGTCAACTCGGCGACGGTCAACTCGGCGACGACCAACTCGGCGACGATCAACTCGGCGACGGTCAACTCGGCGACGGTAAACTCGGCGACGACCAACTCGGCGACGGTCAACTCGGCGACGACCAACTCGGCGACAGTCAACTCGGCGACGCCCAACTCGGCGAATAAAAATCCGGATTTTCAGAAAATCTCGGTTTTTATTTTTATTTTATTTTAAATTAAAATTCTCCTTCACCAGAAAGGTCGGCTCAAATTAAAAAATAATACGTCTTTTAAAACCAAGATTTTGAAAAGCGGAATTTTAAAAAATATCATTTTTATATCATTTTTATTGCTTACTGCTGAGCTGACCGTCGCCGAGTTTGTCGTCCCCAAGAGTTATCCGTCACCGAGGTGGTCGTCGACTGGTTGATCGTCGTTCAATTTGTTGTCGCCTAGTTTACCGTCGCCGAGTTGTCCGTCGCTGAGTTGTCCGTCGCCGAGTTGTCCATCGCCGAGTTTACCGTCGCCGAGTTGTCCGTCGCCGAGTTTACCGTCGCCGAGTTAGTCGTCGCCGAGTTTACCGTCGCCGAGTTGACCGTCGCCGAGTTGGTCGTCGCCGAGTTGGTCGTCGCCGAGTTGACCGTCGCCGAGTTGGTCGTCGCCGAGTTGACCGTCGCCGAGTTGACCGTCGCCGAGTTGGTCGTCGCCGAGTTGACCGTCGCCGAGTTGCTTTCGCCGAGTTGTCGCGTACCGTTTATTTCATTATGCTTCCAATACGGATCAAAATCGTCTCTTTTTGTTGTTGGGTCTTCTTAATTTTAAATTTTGTTTTTACTTATTTTATTATTAATTTAATTACCGCTAATGATTTTAATTACTTTTATTAAATTTTATGATTATTTTAACGTCAGTTTTTCACTCAAGCTTTTTACTTTCTTTATTTGCCGTTTTGTTTCGTTCCTCAGTTTGAATTTATTAAGTATATGTGTAAATATGCGGTTATCTTACTGTTTTTTTTTTTTAATTTATTAACCCCGCAAGACACAAGAACGGAATCACAAAATTTTTTCACTTTGAGTAATTATCTAGTCATATAATGTTTACTATTCAAACTATAACTATTTATTTATTATTTATATAATATAGGGTTTTAATTATTTGTTTCACTAAACAATCTAATCAGAGTCTTGAACATAATTCCCAAACAAATTTTTGATTTTCCAAAATCAAAACACAAAAAAAAATCTTAAATTCACTCTGATTTTTTTATTGTTGTTGTCCTTTTTTATTAATATTATTTGTTACTATTAGTAGTTTGTATTAAATTATAACTTATTCACATTGCTCTTATTATTATCACATATAATCACTTAACCAGCATTTTTCTCTGGCATCAAATTTTAATTTTTTTTAAATTTTTTTATTTACGTGGACGTCTGACTACCGTCCTTGTTTTTCGCCAACTCCCCAAAAATTCCAATTTTTTATTTTCACCGAGCCCGAACATATTCCATTCGATATCACCTCATCTCGTACCACCAATCAGGAATCAACAACGCAATTTCGTGTTACGTTACACTAATACACCCTCATCAGTTAATTGTCAATGACGTTAGTACCAATTTTTTTTTTGTGATCGACGAGAATTCCTCCGTGGTATTTATTATTTAGTGCATTTCTCAAACGTTTATTTTATGAGATTTTCGTTCAATTAGATTTTTATTTTTAATGAATTTGTTTATATGTATAATGATAACCCCTTACAGAATAATGTACATAATTAAAAAATTTATATTCCTTATACAATAAAATAAAATTAATCATTAATTAATTATATCAGACAGATTTTTTTCCAGTTTTTTTTTTCGAGTTTATGAAATTTACAGCCCTTGAATTTTCGACAATCATGGAACGATACCGCAGGGATTTGTTACAGTACAACTGGGATAATATGATGTCTTCGAATGACGAAGTCATTAAAGGTCGAGGCATAAAACGTATTCATTATTTTATTTAATTTTGTTTTACATGCATAGGTACTAAAATTATGTTGTATGTATTTGCAGGTAGGTAAATTAGGAGTTTTACAAGACGAGCGTAAATCTATCATTAAATTAATAGAAAAAAAATTGGATTCCACAGCAGTGGAATCTCAAACACAAATACGTGAATCGCAGGAACGGGAAGCGGCATTCGTAGATCCATTCGCTCTATACATAACGAAGCTTTTAGCACCTGTACCAGATGATGTGAGAGAAGAGATATAGCTAAACGTTATCACTTTATAAAACAAAAAAAACAATTAAGTAAATATATAAGTTTATTTGAATGCATTTGAAAAATGTATTGAATATAATTATCTGAAATCTGTGCCATAGGGCCATGGCCCCCTCTTCCAAATTTAATAAATTACCTTTTATGAAAAATAATACTTTGCTGTTTTTTTCATTTTCGCATATATTTATGTGTTGTGTTCTCAAAAATCTATTAGAATTAGAAAATTTTGAAATAAAAAGGAAAATTGAAAATGTGTCACAAAGTTTGAAAAACATTATTACAGATTCATCTAATTTTCAGTACCAATTATATTCAGAGATATGTCAATTAAAAGATCTACAAAACATTCATCAAATATGTATTCCAGTTTAGAGGATGTTTTAGATTTATAGGATGAACGAGTTTAGAGGATGAATGAGCTAGTTAGTATGTATGTGTCATTGCCTATAAGCATTGCATCTGCAGAAAGAAGTTTTTCAACTCTTAAAAGATTAAAAACATATTTGCGGAATTCAATTAGTCAAGACCGATTGGTAGGTTTAGCTTTATTAAATATATACATAGAAAGTTGGAAGTAAATATTGACAATGTGATTAATAAATTCGGCCAAGGGCCGAGAAGATTAGATTTTATTATTAGATAAGTTTAAACAATTTATAACTGCTATATTTAAACAAGAGACAGAATATCTTTTTTAATTTAAATTTTATTATTATTAAACTGTGGCGTCAAAATGTCGAAGAAAATTATTTTAGCGATATTTAAAGGATTTGATTATAAGACACAATGTTATTTGTCTGTCGTGGACAAAGTATCGTATTCTACTCGCATATAATGGCTGTTATTCACTCAGATGATTTACTACACTCGCCTATCGGCTCGTGTCAGTAAACTTCATCTTCATGAATAACAGCTATCATTATATGCTAATTGAATAATATAATATTTCTTACTAAACCTTCAATATTAAATACATTTGCTTTTTCGACTATTGATTTCTACCACAAATTTAAAAAATGGCTCCGTAACAGAAAAGGCTGAATTTTCACCAGTCTGAATTTCCTTATCCTGGTAATTTGTTCCAAATATGTTTCTGCCTTGTCGCGTAATAAAAATTTATGCAAGCATATTTGTCGAGACTCACACTCCAAAATTGTTTTTTTTATAAACGCGCCATACTCAAAAGGATTTTCGACAATTCATCTAGCTCTGCTTAGGCGGTAGTTGAAAACACATTGTGTAATTGTCAATCCTTGTCGACCACCTGGGAATGGGCGCATTAAATTTTCCATTAGTTGGAAAGCCTCGTCAGCGATAAATATGTACTTGATTTTTTATAAATTTTCCGAAAGGTTGCGACTTTCTGGTATACTACAATTATTTTATATCATAAGTTTTCAACTTTTATAATTTAATATTTCAACTTTTCAGTTAAATAAAAATATTCTTACGGTAGCGTTTTCGTATAAAGCTTTTTACCCAACTTGCTCTCTTTAAAAATACCCCATCGCTTCTTCGCCCAGGAGCCCTAATATCTACGAAACTGAACTTGTCATCAGCATCACTGTAACTCAGCATAATAGATCCACAATTAGGTAAAGCCTATGTTAGAAATAGTTCAGGAATTATTATAGTTTCATATTTAAATATTATTAAATCATACCTCTTTAACCAACCACGTGCTTGCCATCGATTGCACCCATGCAATTAGGAAAGTTCCAATTCTCTTCAAACTTTTCGGCTTGTTGCTTCCAATATAATTTATTTTGAAAAATATTCATACAAAATACTTTAGGGCCAAGTATTTTCCAGATTATATCACATCCCTCATTTATTATTCCTCCTATGGTCGTTCGTCCTACAAGGTGCTCAAACTCGGCATCTTGCCTTGACTGTCCCTTTGCTAAATATCTGGAATAAACATTGTAATCAGATTTTCATTACAAATCATATATAATGATTTACCTCAACACAATTCTCACCCTTAATTCAGACCGAATGGACTGCCGAACTGTATCAAGTTTTTTAGAGTTGGGCCTAATAGTCTAAGTAATTCATCGAACTAATAATCGCATTTCGTTCATGAGGGCTTGTAACGAGCTTTACTTTTAAACATAATGAAATTTTTTCGATCATTTGTTTTTCGATATTGTTGCTCGACGCGCTGTTGATTTTTGTTTTGCATCATTTGTTGTTTGGGTTAAGGCGGTGAGAGTGTTCATGGGTAGATGGCGGTGAGACATAGTTCACGTTCATTCGCTGCATCTGGAATGGGGTATGGATAACCATTTGGGATGAAAAAAGATTCTTTTTTTTTCTGGCGAGGCAGCACCGGTATACACATCAAGAAACAAAAAACCAATTGAGATTAAAAATAAAAGTAAAATAAAAATATAAAGGGCTGAAACCTCACGAGGTGATCAGAACTTCGGTCTTTGGTATCTTCAATAATGTCATAAAGTTGGTGTGACAGTTTTGACATTATTGATTTCTATTATAACCAAATTATATTTACTTATACAACAACAGACAAACAGGTCAAAAGCTTCAATAACATGGGTACAGGCATCCAATTTAAAACGAAAAATCGTATTCTAGAACTTTATACCGAAAATAGTATAACAAACTATACTGATACTTCTAACCGTTTAACTGACTATATTCCAGGAACTTATCCAAAAACTCATTTTAGAATCCCATTTACAAATTGCATGTCAAATTTCATAACAAACGGGTAAGTAATAACTAAGTTCCATCCTACAAAGCCATATTCCAAAGCTTTATCCAAAAATCATTTTATAATCCCATTTCCAACACACATATCAAATTTTATCATAATCGGTTAAGAAATAGCAAAGTTCCATCATACTTGGCCATATTCCTGAACTTCGTCCAAAACTCATTTCAGATTCCCAATTTGAATACACATGTCGAATTTTATCATAATCGGTTGAGAAATGGGCAAGTTCCATCATATTTAGCCATATTCCAAAACCTGATACAAAACTAATTTTAGAATCCCATTTCCATTACACATGTCGAATTTCATCATAATCGGTTGAGAAATAGCCAAGTTCCATCCTACTTGGCCATATTCCAGAACTTCATCCAAAACTCATTTTAGAATCCCATTTCTAACATACAAATTAAATTTCATAATAATCGGTTGAGAAATAGACAAGTTCCATCATACTTGGCCATATTCCAGAACTTCATCCAGAAATCGTTTTAAAATTCCAGAACTTCATCCAAAAAACATTTTAGAATCCCATTTCAAATACAAATGTCGAATTTCATCGTAATCGGTTGAGAAATGGGCAAGTTCCATCCTACTTGGCCATATTCCAGAACTTCATCCAAAACTCATTTTAGAATCCCATTTCTAACATACAAATTAAATTTCATAATAATCGGTTGAGAAATAGACAAGTTCCATCATACTTGGCCATATTCCAGAACTTCATCCAGAAATCGTTTTAAAATTCCAGAACTTCATCCAAAAAACATTTTAGAATCCCATTTCAAATACAAATGTCGAATTTCATCGTAATCGGTTGAGAAATGGGCAAGTTCCATCCTACTTGGCCATATTCCAGAACTTCATCCAAAACTCATTTTGGAATCCCATTTGTAACATATACATTGAATTTCATAATAATCGGTTGATAAATAGGCAAGTTCCATCATATAAATAGTTTGTTAACTATTCACTACATCCAAATCCAACCCCAACTCAACTCCAACTCAACTTCAACTCAACGCGCATATTGACCCCTAATTTAACCTTCAAATCAATTCCCAATTCAATGCCCAATTCAATAATCAAATAAGCATGTATAAAAAAATCGTAAATATTTATAAAAGCAGGTATTTTGGGTCAATTCGTATGGCAGGTACCCCACCCCTTTGACGTACAGTCTCCAAAAGCTTTTCAAATCTCCGCCTTGACCATAGAAACAGATTGGCGTAAAAAAAATCCAAATCGGACAAGCCGTTCTCGAGATACCATGGGTCCAGACACACAGACACACAGACAGACGGACGGACATTTTTTTTTTTTTTGCATTTTCAGATTCAGGGACTTTCAAAACGTCGAGAAAAGTGGTTTTGGACCAACCAAATTTTTCGTCATTTTTGACAGGATTTCAATACTTTGGTCTTTTTAGACCGAAGTAAATCAAATTGGGAACTTTGATAAAAAACAAACTGAACAAAATCAAGGACAACACAAAATAAAAATTGCAAAAAAAAAAAAAACGTGTTGCTACATTGTGGGCAGCTTAGAAGTACCCTATTAAATACATTACCACAGTTGTCACAATAAAACAAAACATCGGAGTACCTTATTCAGCATCGGGAAACAATTGGATATTGCTGTTCAACTATAATTATAAAGTGAGGCCGGGAAGAAACATTCAATCTTAGCACGAGGAAACATTTAAGTGTACTACTCGCTTGGGAGGACATTGATGGTGGAAGGCAGCCATTTTACAAGAGACACCACAACTCGGTATACATTTTTTTTTGTTTAACTTTATTATTTATCTATGTATAACTATAACCAAATTTGTCAGTACATATCTGGTAATTTTCTTTTTGTGTAGTAATTTCAAACGCTATTGTTGTATTTAAGTGATACATATTTTTTTGAGTTTCCTTTTGTCAATTAGTTTGTTATTTGAGTGCAAAATCAGGGGTGTGTAACCTGAAAGAGGAGTGTCGGTGATTACTGTATGAAGGATGCCGTTACATTATAGTACTAATAATTGTATGCCATAAGGCGATTTTTTTTCGTTGTTTTTTTTTTTTTTTGGTTTCATTACAGTTTTCCATCAGGGTCAACGGTGAGCTCAGCGGTGGCGCTAGAAGGAATCGAATTTCGCAAAAAAAAAATGTGTCTTTCTCGTTATTCAGTCACTGCTTTTCTTTAATTATATCTAAATCTCTTCAGGAAATGAAAACAAACTTAAAATTAAATTTAACTTGTTTTGTAAGTAAATTTAGCGCTTATTTTTTTTGTAAAGAATCACATTTGTAATGTATAATTTTTTTATTGGTGGTCCTATTATATAGTAATTATATTATGAAAATGTTTTCGGCTTTTTATAGACAACATACTATTTGTAATGACATACTCATTATTTTTTGATTTTGGAGGGGATTGATATTTTCTACTTTTACTGGGTAGATATATTAGGAGTATGACTCCATTATTTTTCTGATTTACCAAATCGAAAATAATGAGTATGTCATTACAAATAGTATGTTGTCTATAAAAAGCCGAAAACATTTTCATAATATTCAGACAATTGGTTAAATTTCGTCATAGTAATTATATTCTAAATTAATTTTGTAATTTTTTAAGAAAGATTTAAATGGAAATTTTGTTACAACTGAGATGCTGTGTTAAAACTAATTATTTGTAGGGAAAAATGTATAACTTTTAGATCCATTTTCCAGGAGATAATAATACAGCGGCAGACGTGGTGATATGAAGGTGTGTGTGTGTATGATTTCCATTTCCTTTTGATTTTTTTTCTGGTAATTTAATGCAGCTCTACAAGCATCCGGATAGGCCCTCTATAAAACCATACTCCACTGAACGTTAGCTGTCAATTGCTGCAAGATAGGACTCCGGATGATTTCTGTTCATTACAATAAAGGAAACTACAAAACAGAATGTAATCGATGTTGGTGGTGAAGTCGCGGGTGATCTAACTCATGTATAATGCGGGAATGTGTATCCAGTGTTTCTTTCGCGTCGTGTACTTTTAGTTCAAGCAAAGATCCCATTGAGGTTTTTATTAGCAAAATTGGGGAAACCCACCAATTTCTTAGTTTCCGTTTTTAAATTCGAATTTCTTTCAATATATTTTCATGTAATAAATATAATAATGATACATTTATTATTCTATTTTTTGTTGTTTTTTCCATAATTGTGTTCATCTTAGAAACTGGGAATGAAACCTCAAACAGTGAGAACTATAAATTTTTGATAAGTAAAATGTTCATCGATTTATGACAAGTAAAATGTGAAATGTCGCATTTAATATTAAGATAGTCGCACCAAGTAGGCGATATTAAATGTCTTTAAGGCAAATTAAATGCCTTTAAGGCAAAAATATAAAATTGAACGCCATCCGGTTTTTTTATTTTTGCCTTAAATGTTTTCAAGATGCTGATTTATTGACCAATCAGTGCGCTGTATTTTTTTACCTTAAAGGAATTGTTTTGCATGTATCACTGCCTTACACACTAATACTGTCTTGATCTACAGCCGGCTTTGATATTGATATAGACGCACCATTTGCAGTTATTTATTTTCACCCTGTGTTGGCGGTATTGTATTTTTAACCGACATTTTTCTTTTGTATTCCTTAATTCTACTGAATTTGGTTGATCTGAGTCAGAATCTGTACAAGTTATAATAAAGTAATCGTCACTATGTTGAGAAATTTGGGATGCACCATTTTCCTCGTTATTCGCCGTCTTCCAGCGGCGTAACTACAAGGAAGCAAACCCCGCACTGCGGGGGGGCTCGCAACAATAGGGGCCCGTAACGTGGGTACCGTGGTCTTTGCTCTTGTAATGAAGAACTGTTTCATACCATCCACAATATGATTTTCTACACGGTTGAAAAAATAGGTATAAAATTGATCATTTTTAGATATTCATATAAATCCATCAGCAAAATGGTATTAAATTAATAGTTTCGCAATTTATTAATTTGTGTATATTTAGGGTTATAAATTTTATATGTACTATCGTATGAATTTTTTATATAGCATTAGTATTAAACTAATAAAAAACTATGTACAATATTTAATAACATTAATTTATAAGTTTGATATTGCGATATATTAATGAAATCGATACCAATGACATATTAGCTCAATAAACATAACTTATTAAATGCTCTAATACGTATTAAATTAATCTAAATTTTGTATCAAATATTTAATTCTGATATTTATTAAATTGATAAATATTGTTATTAATTTAATAGACAACAATTTATCAATTGTATATTCGATACCTATTAAAATATTAGTGGGGATTAAAATTATTTTTCTTTAATTGGAATAAATATAAAGCTTTAAATTTCATTTATCATACATTTATATTCTTTTTTCTCTTTCTAATCAAATTATAATAATTAAATTCAACAAACACACTAAATTTAATATTCTAAGTTATTGTTATTTTAGAATTTTTTTAAAATATAACATTTATTTGTCCTCCTTGAGGTTACTACTTCATAAGTATAAATAGTTTCATCAAACTTCAAAATATCAAAAATACTCAAATTTAGGTTTTTTAAGCTTAAGTCTTCTTCTACCTCAAATGCGTGATGAAATTTATCAAAAGCTTTTGTAATGAATTTTTTACATAAAAGAAGGTACCGATTTCTAAATTTAATAATGTATTTGATTTGAAAAAAATAAGACGCTGAATTATCAATCAAGGAAATAAATAGTAATGGACGGTTATGAACAGAATTTTCAAAATACGGAACTATAAACAATGGTTCGTTTTCCAGATAATTTAAACAAGTCCACCCCGTTAAAATTTCGTGGAGTATATCTTTGGAAGGCTCACAAAGCTTGCTAATTTTTATCTCATGATCCAACGTAAAATTTTCCCAAATGGTAACAAACCTTTTTTGATGCCTTTGAGATAAGGTTTTAGGTAAATTTATAAAATTTTTCACCCTAGCTGATAAATTTTTAAAATACTGATGTTTAGATTCATAACGCATTGTGGAATATTGGCTCAATGGACCTAATTTTACCATCACATTTGGATAATGAGTGAGTAAATGATGTTTAGGGATTTGTTTAAGCTTAAATATATTCACAATAATTGACAAATGACTTTCAATTAATTTTTTTAGTTTAGCAATTACACTAAAATCAACAGTTTTTGAAAAAGCAATTTGCAAAATTTCGAGAATTGTTGTAAGCCCTTCCCACCTAATCATTGTTGATATGGTGATTAAATCACCAAAGATAAAAGGTAAATGGATTCCTAAACACCAGCATTGAGAAGCTGATAGTCCTAAAGAATCTTTGTTAATAGAAGACGTAGGTAATACTTTTCTGTACAGGTAACCGTAATTAAAAGAATGTATCCTGTCGTTTATATGTTGCATACTAATTATTTTGGAATCGGAAAAAAAATTAAATAAAGCCAAAATTATGAAAGGTACATTTACTCCTTCGAGTAAATCATGCATTGGATCTACAGTACAATTATTTAAAATTTCGTAGTTTGTTAGTTCGTTAAGAATAGATAAACTTTTAACACCTTTTTTTAAGTTTTTATCTTCATTTAAAAAATTTGTGGTTAAACTATAGTAAGAGTCCGCATTTTTTCCACATTCTCAACATATGTGCTTTGTATGTCCAATTTATTTATTTCACAGAATCGACAAAAATAATTTGCATTGAACCCCCCCGAAAATCCAAATAATTGATTTGCACCTAAATTGTCGTGCGTAAAACTAGTAGTAGAAGCTAGAAGAACACCCTTATCAGTGGTAATGCCAACTGTCTCTAAAATTTTCAAATCGTCAACAAGCGGTTTAAGAATATGATTGTAAGTAGTTGATTGCCTAATATCATTTGGATTAAATAATGCTGCTAAATGGATATTTTCAGAACGTGATAAATAAATTGTTGGAAGATTTAAAATGGTAAAATATATTGCACCAATTTTATGAATCGTTGTATGGCTTCCTAAAGGGTTGGTACATTCGAAATCGTCATAAAAAAATTGTAACATTATAGCATTAGGGTTATCTTGATAGATATGTTTATCTTTAAAAATAGAACCGCAACAAAATTTGGATAGTTTATTTGGAATACAAACATGTTTATCGAAAAAGTACTTATTAAAACTCGTATTTTTAAATAAAGCTTTAAGGGTTTCTAATACAGAAATATATTGGAAAGTATTTTGCATCAAACATTTTTTATATGTTTTCAATTTTCGGCAATATTTACGATCCCAACGCACACTTGTTGATATTTCTCTTGGCTTTACAAAAAAGTCCGACTTCTGAAAATTAGTAGTTCTTTTGTGTTTCGTCAGAAATATTTTTAAAAAGTTTTCATGCTGCCGACTAATGGCTTTAGTTTTTTTCTAAAACTCTTCCAAACTTAAAGAAGAATTGTCTGCTGTTAGAATAATGCTCGAGTAGTCAGAATATATGGCTTGAATGAAATCGAAACTATTTTTTAATATTTTATTGATTGTCGTATCAGGTAAATCTAAATTTTCTAAATTGGAAGCAAACATTGCTAAGCTTGTGTTAAATTTCGATACAAAATTATTGTCTCGTTCATTAGTTGAGTTTAAATCAGGCTTGTATTTGTTAATAAATTCACTATCATTTTTATCACTTGCAAAATTAATTTCAAATTCCGATGAATTATTTATATTTTGTGCTTCTGAACAACGAGCACTAGAACTTTGCTGACCTGGTTTTCCAGCGATATTAGAACATTTCATAGCATGTTTTTTAAGACCTGAATGTGTGTTAAATGTCGCTGAACAATCTTCATTGCAAACACAGCGCAAAACTAAGAACTTCGATTCTAACAACGAATGATCTAATTTTAAATGGCTTATCAGTTTAGTAATAATATGCGTTTTTTTTCTTACAGACGAAACATATATAGCCGTTCATATTTAAATTCTTCTTACAGTTATGTTACATTACATTAGATTTCATGTTTTATATTATATGTATGTACATACATTAATGTAAAAAAAGTAAAAATAATATCTTAAAAGTTAATAAAAATAAATTATAATAAAACTACGAAATTAATAGTTTATGTAGGGACTGATTTCAAATTATTTACCAGTATCGGCTGAAAAGTTTATAAATTTCTCATACAGATCTTGGACAGTCACCGGCTTGTTAGTTAAATCTATTTTATATAAATATTTTTGCAAAAAACACCAACATAATCGTAAATTATTTTCATATTTAATGTCAAACAAGTAGTGCAACTTAAAAACAAGATCCACTGCGTCCACAAATCTTGATTCCCGAAGAGGTATTAAATTGCCATCTATTGCAATGATGTATTGCTCTATATCAGCTTTGGTTTTCCCTATTGCAATTATGTAAGGGGCACTATCAACGGGCTGGCAAAGATTTTCTTTGTTTGTCAATCCTGCCTTCAATAAAAATAATACAAAGTTAGTAATATCTCAAGAATGGGTCTTTAAAATGTTATTAAGTTCTGAAAATATAGTGGTAATTACAATTAATTTATTTTATTGAAAAAAAAAAAATCTCACCGGTTTATGTATAACAATTTTGTCAACTGCTTTTTCATCCGTCAACCGATTAAATTTCACTCGCCCAGCTGGAGAAGGTGGTAGCAGCCTCAGCAAATTTAAGAATGAGAGTGTCTGAGTATCCCAGTCTATGATACATTTAAAATACTTAAGATATATTGTTTAATTCTTAAATTGATTACCGTATTTACCAATATTTATGTCAATTTCTGTATACAGCACACTTTTTCCAATAGAAAATATATGATACTGGTACCACTCCCATTCAATTGATAAAGTTGGTGTTATTCCATGCCTCAACGTAAAGTCATATACAATCTGTTAAAAGAAAGGTTTAATTATAAACTTTACAACGACGATTTTTTCTAATAATAACTATATTTCATGACACCAACTGATTTAAATTTGATCAAGTTTTATGTGGGAAAGAACAATAAGATTTGTTTCAACATTGGTTATGGATCATAAATTTTGATATCAAACAAAATTAGTCTGCCTGCAGTACTGTTTTGGAAAACATGATATGATCCCGTTAAAGGTGAAGAAATGCAACTTATAATATCGAACACAACATTACATAAAAATACTCACCAACTCTGGGCAAACAAAAAAATATCGGCAATTTTCAAAAATAGTAAAGGTGTCCTTCTGAATTTTTTTTTTCGATATTCTAAAGTTGTTTGTAACTTTTCTTTGGCCAAAGGTATTTCTTCAGGAATAGATGCAGATTTTAGTAAATGTAAATCTCTTAAAATTGTTTCCGGATCTATATTTTCTATTTCCATTGGCTCATCGGCTTCAGCTTCGAAATCCTGTTCTATTTTTCTTTTTTTCACCCTTTCGTTTTTCAATTTTGTTTGCAAAAATCCACTGTTAGAAGAATTAATCAATAATTCCTAAAGAAAATGACGTTAAAATAATAAATAAATCGCACATAATTTTCATATACAGATTTTAATACATATTATGCCGTTTTCGTTTCTCATGAATTCTAGGAAGTACAAAAATAATTTAAATGGTCTTTTAATACACAAGTACAGCCAATATTAAGCTAATATAGTCACATCGTCACATGTATACCGTATTTCTGGGCGGTACAATTTTTCTTTGCTTATTTAGTGATATCGAATACCCAGCAGTTAGAAATAGGGAAAATATAACTTTTAGTTATAGTTTTATTAATTTGAGAATCATCGAATGAATGCAGAACAATTTCTTTTTGAAAATCGACTTCAGCAAGTATTTATTGTGAGGATACCGGTAGAATTTTTGGTAGAATTGAAAACGACATTATATTTTGGTTCTGTATATTATATAACTAAAATTTAATATACAAACTAATATCAAATAGTTTTATGCACGCTTCTGCTACAGCAAATTGTTCTTCTTTTGTTGGCTTAAAACCAAAATTTTCATGTATGAAAGCTGCTAAGTACGATACTATTTTCCTTCTAAACGCATCTTTTAAACAACCAGTTTCTTGAAAATCTGACAATATTTTGGGGCCACCCGTTTTTCTACTAAGGTAAGTTTTAATAAACTGCATTAAAAAAATATTATTTGTTATTAACACATCCAAATTGTACAAATTTAATGTTTACTTCTGACGTTACAATGAGGCTTAATCCAACCACAGCATTCGATCGTTTTAGTTCCCCTAATTCATTCGCCCTTTCTATAGATTCATAATATCCAGTATTTAAATCGGCCAAATTATCAGCCGATGAATGCGTTTGCTTCTCCAAATCTATTATTAATTTCGTTTTAATTTTTAAAACAAAACAAGCACATTGATGAGTTATAAACTGTTCCATATACCGAACAAAAATATTTTCTTCAATAACAGCCCCATGTACATTGAGAAAGCAATCAAAATTTTCTATTTTTATATTGGTGTTTTGAAGTACTGTGTCGTATATTGTATTGTACCCGGTCATAAAAATGTTATAAGTAAATATAAAACCAATTTAATTTCAGTTTCTATAGTTAAAATTCTGAATTTTATCCTATTCCTGTAGATTGTGAATTTGAATTTCTATACCGTTTGAATTAAATGTATATACATACATAGTTACTTAAATCATACGGCGATTCAACACTACAGTGAATGGCTAAAACACAATTTTATATAAAAGAGATTAAAACTTACCTGAAAAGACGTAGTCCATATATTCAAGATGTTCCGTAGAACTGTACTTCACAATTTCCACAATCTTATGAACATTTCCATAATCAACTGCCACAAAAAATCCGCTCATAATTAATAGGATTAATTAATAATATTAAAATTGTTAATAGTATTATGCATATGTGCAGGAATTATTCCTGTATGTATCAATATACTAAAAAAAGAAACTTCCATTTTAAACCATAACGGTATATTGTTTAATATGCTCAAGATATAAATTTGACACTTTTAAGGTATAAAACGGTACAATTGATACTTTAAAAGTATAAAATTGGTACCAAGAACATATTAAATGGATGTTTTTTAGGTTAATTTTATTAGATATACATTTTTAATTAAACTTTTTTGCACTATAATGCACAATTATTTTCACATCACCCACAATATTTTTTACTTTTAAATCAGTAATAACTTTTATTTTATAATTAAATAAGGTTTTTATAATTATTTTTATTAAATGTAATTAGGATCAAAATTTGAACAAGAACAACTTGTAGGATTTGCAACGCGTTAACTACTAAATAAATGAATGTAGCTTTAAACCGTTATGATGCAATTTATACGTAGACGTATAAAATTAATACCATATAATTTATTAAATTTTTATTTAATTGATATATTAATTTTATTAAATCAAATTTTTAATATATTCAGAGGTATTAAATTTATGTTATTTCTAATTTGTATAATTGAATTACTAAATTAATAAGATGTTTGTTTTAAAATGATCAAAATTATTGATTAATTTAATATCTGCTGCCATATTGAAAAAGTTTTTATATTTGTTGGTTATTATTCTGATAATAATAACCGTATAAAGTCTATTAATAATTGTAAAAAATATAAAACCAATAGGAAAAATTATATAAAAATGCATTTAATACGAATATAGTTATTAAAAATTATACCCAAATTTTCAACCGTGTACATTTCAAGTCAAAATTTAACAATAAAAATTAAATGTTGATTTAAAATGTGGTACTATGTATATGCAGCAAGATAAATTTGTGGAAATGAATGACGATGATCTCATGAAATAAGCAGCAGCGATAAAAGAAAAATATAAAGACGACAAATCGGAAAAGTTTTCGCTACAAATGATAATGGTAAAGTCAATGCTTAAGGATGAAATTTCGGGGATATCATCAATACTTGAATTCGCTGAAGTTCTAATAATAAAATGTCCTATAGCAGCTTCAAGTGTTTCGCGTTATAAACAATAACATGTTTATTATTGTTTCTTACATTACCTGTGACGGTCGCAACAGCGGAACGATCGATATTGTTTATTAATCTGAAGGGAAAGATATGCAAGGTGGAGGGGAGGGTACTCTAGGGGCCCACATTAAGTTTTGCGGGGGGGCCCAAAATTTGTAGTTACGCCACTGCCGTCTTCCCTAACATCCTTCTTATTTTTTATTTATTTTTTATAAATATAACCCCGTGTGACCTTCAAATTGGCAATAGGATAATCCTTAATTTCTGCAATTGATATTGTATTTATAATGTAATTCGACATATTGCCTTTAGAAACACCACACAGCCTCCCGTGTTGTGGTATTTTAGGCAATACATCACGTATATCTCGTTTTCATCTCTTGTTATGCACTTTAACAAATAAAAACATGCTTTAGCTAAATACACATGCTTGATTAAAATGACTATTTTTAACATGCTAAACAATGTCGTTACGCATTGGACTGCATTCAACCCACAATAAAACTCCGTAACTTTAATTTATATAACAAACGACAATTTGTCTGGTTTTTAAATTAAATAAATCGATTAATCGATTCATTATGTTTCCGAGCACACCAGAAGTTTATTATGTTATTGGATTCTTTTTTATTTTACTAGTTTGTAAAAAAAAATTCTGTAACTTAATTTCTGCAATATATTATGAATTTTATTGAGACTTACTTTTATTGGTTTTTAGTTTTTTTGGATGTGCTACTTGTTCTCCGTTTTTAATAAAATTGGATTCCTTACTACATATGTATATGTATACAAAATAGTATTTTTCCAACAAACAATAAAAAAAAATCTTTTTAAATTATGTATTCTTGTTCTGTTCTTGATCAAAAAAACATTGGCAAACATAAATGTAAGGTACAAATTGTAAGGTTTGTTTAAATAACCTAACTAAGATATGTATGTACGAGTACACTATACTCATAGTTTCTTCTTGTACGATAAGTTTACACAACACACAATGGAATAAATGTTATACATTTACGTATGTACGGTTATATTGAACGAATACAAAAACCCAACCTCAACCTGTTCTGTAATTATCGTAAAATGCAATTTTTTATTCATTCATTTCTCATTAAATTCAAAATTTATGGATCCGAAACTGAAAACTTTTCATACATTTTCGTAATAATTTATAATAAAAATTAATTTTTTTTTTTTTTTTTGTAATAAGGATAATATTGCAATTTTTTCATCCTGTTTGTGTTACACTGAAAACAGGTGTGGTTAATTTAAAATATTTTATAGTTATTTTGTATATGGGGGAGGATTATTTAATTTACACAGAATAGATATAATTTTGTTGCGCTTCACAAAACTAAAGTGTGAAAACAGCTGAAGAAAATTATACATAAATACGTTTGGAGAGTGTGCTTCCAAATTTCACTTAAAAAATGAACAATAAATGTTATGAAATATTAACGTATTATTAAGAAAGTGATTTCATAGATTTTACAACACACACAATGTAGTGAGGAGGATTGAAATTATGTAAGTCAAAATCTTGTGCAAAGAAATCAATTCAATCAAATATCAATGTTACTCTGTGTAGGGATTTTGCTACTCGTGTTGAGTGGAATGATGATTTGTGTTTATATCTCTTTGGTCAAGGCAAGAATATATTTGATTTCCCTTATTCGACGGCAGTTTCCTTTGCTGTGATTCAATCTCTTAGAATAAATCTGTGGCAATATGGCATAAGGGAATAACTCGAGTTATACCCTTTTACATATTATTTCAAATTCGAAATCTCCATACTCGAATTCATATCATATCAATTTTTTGTAATAATCCAGCAACTACAAACAACCGTAATAATCATTTAAAAAAGCAAGAATTCAAAAAACTCATACGATTTTGAGTATCTCTTAATTTTAAAAACGTTTTCCTGAAAAATGCGAATTTTAGAGTTATTCCCTTATGTCATATTGCCACAGAAATATTAAAGGCAGGGCCCCTATTTGTAAATACGAATTCGAAGGAAGGAACGATGGTTTCGAGTCATCGGTATTTTTAAATTCGAAAACAAATAATATTGAAAGTAAAAAAAACGAATTGTTACGAAACGAATCGTTTTCGACCATTATTTGTACGTTCATGAACGGTTTTCTGTACGTTGGAGGAATTGTTGACGATTCCATATATGTAATTAAAAAGGAAGAATAATTCTATACTCATAGCAGAAATTTAATAATTAGAGAGGCCATTTGGTTACAAGTAAATAGACCCATAAATATTATATGTATTTTGAATGTACACCTAAAAAGACGAATGTATGAAGCAATTTATCATCATCAACTTTAATAACTCCATATAAAAGATCAATATAATAATTATTTAACAGAAGACATATTATAAATTTATAAATTGCGAGACAATCGGGGAAACAATAAGTATACCGGGTGATTTTTTTAAACTGATACACTAAAATATTTCGGAAAATAAGCACTCTACGAAAAAAATGGTAAAGATCAAAATTTAATTGAATCGGGCTCATTTCCACTTTTTGTCAAAATTAGTATTATGACGGTTTTTTATCACAGATATACGTTTTATGACAATACGACATTACCATATGCTAATGGAACGGCACCTACCTTGCAAAAACAAAAATCATTTATTCTAGAAATGGCACATGTCCAGGACATGTGCCCTTACAATACTAAACGATTTATTTGTATTTTGAGGATAATTTTAATTACGCAAAAAGATGTCTGCGGAACATGCGAGTAATTTTCAGCAAAAATAAATAATACGATCCTTAATGATGCCGCAAAACGGGTTGCGATAGCCGAAAAGATGATCCACGTCAAAAATTCAAAATATCTAAAAAAATGTACGACAAAATTAATGAAATCGAACAAAAAATGCGAAAATGACAGCTCTTGCTACGGCATAGTGTTTGATTACATGCAGAATCTGCCGCTATATCTTGCTTTAAAAATGAGCATACCAGCTGCAATAATTGAAAAATAACCCCAAAGCTTAGCTTACAATTTCTTAGCGACTCACATTTTTATAAACAAACACAAATTCCCTCCTAAACTTATTTTTGCTGACAGTATAAAGTTTTTTTATTTCCTGAATAATTTGAAAAAGTGGACATGAGCCCTTTCAAGACTAAACGATTCAATTATTCCATGGGGGAAATACATTAGTGTTAAAATTAGTACCCCCGCCCTTGTAGGTGGGGCGGGAGCTAACTTTGAAACTAAAATAGGAACCCCTATTTTTTATTGCATATTCGGATTCTGCGGCTAAAAATACGTAGGATTTGACTGAAACATTTTTTTCGATTCATGATAGATGGCGCTCTAATTGACGATATTCAATTTTTTTCGATTTCTCCTACTGAGAACCTACGCAAACGATTCTGCAATACGTCTACAATAAAAATATCATAGTTTCGTTGTAAATACACGAAGTTAGTCTTAAACAATTTGTATTTCTTAAATTTTCAATTACTGAAAAATAGCTTGTCATTATCGTCACCCAGAATCATGTGATAAAATGGGCTTTCAAATTAATGAAATTGTTTGTATTTTGGTTTAGAAATACCGATTCATTCCGAAGATTTCGAGAACAATAATAACTGTGTAGAGCTATCAATACTACTTCAGGATGGTGTATACAAGAAAAAATTGAATTTTGCCGCCCCAGTGGCACAGTGGTTAGCATGCTTGCTTTAAGCTCCGGAGGTCCCGAGTTCGATTCCCGGCGGGTGATGAAAAAATCACGGCTGGTTAATGTTGGATCAATGAATTAATCACTCATTATCCGTTAGAAAATGATTACGAAACTTCAAAATGAAGCGGCCAAATCTCTCTATGGGATGTAGCGCCAGCGAAAAAAAAAAATTGATTATTCTGGTTTATAGAGAAGCTGGCCGGAGTCTCGATAATACTGTCACTCTCTACGCTTAGAGTTTTCCGGAATTCGACCATTCTGATCAGCTTATCAAATTTGAATCCTCGTACAAAAACCTTTTTACAATAATCAAAAAAAATCAGAAATCACTCTGAACTAGTTGATCAATTAACAAAATTGCGTCATAGATGTAAGTCACCGCTGGGCAAACTAGTAACGCCAAAGACAGGCCGTTTTGTACCATATCGCGTTTTGAAATATCGTGTTTTGTACCATAGCGCGTTTCGTCATTTCGCATTTTGAAATATCGCGTTTTAAAATATCGCGTTTCGAGCGATTAACGACATATGTATAGTATACCATATGCCTTACTGAAATATGACATACTGAAATATACCGTACTGTCATATTCGGTAATGAAATATGCCGTAACGACCGAGACGAGTTTCAAAGAACGATCTGATCATTTTGCCGCCATGTGGTACAAAAAACAATTTTATTTTATTTTTAAATAAACCAAAAGATTGTTTTATAAATATAATGATCTGATTATAAAGTATGTAATATAAGATTTACCATACAATTGATCTGTAATTTCTATTAAAGAGTATTAAATAACTTAATCACACAATTTAAAAACAGTTTTAACGAAACTTTCAAATTGGTTATCATGTAAAACATCTTTTTAAATCTTCCACCCAAATGCAAAATGACAAAACTAAAGTAATAAAAATGGAAAATTTGTGTACGCGAAATACCTAACGTAAAAATATACATATATTTTCTTACCCTACCTCTCCACCTGACATATACTATACCACTACCATTAGCATTTCTATAAACAAAAATATTAAAAATGGCTTCGGGTGAGGTAAACGTGCGATACGTTATTCGGTGCGAATAAACTGGAATTTATATTCCACAAGCATTCATTTCTATACAATTGAATTAATTTCATAATTTCCTCCTTTTCGTTCATTTTGAAAATTATTATTAAAACTTAATTTATTAGCATTAAGATTCAACACAGGCAGGATTACACTTGCCGTTACTTTGACTTGTGTTTATGTCTTATATGAAATTATTATAACATCGAGTTTCGTCAAATTATTATAACCCGTTGGTATAATTTATTGGTATTTTATAACATTTGGCGTCTCCACTAGCAAAATAGTAAGTATTAATGGTATAACTCAATGGTAGATTGCAGGTGGAGAGGCCGGGATACCTGCTCTACTTAAACTAATTTTACTGATCATTCAAATATCTGACAATGACTCACTAATCGCGAATAGATTTCTATGAAAACCTAAGAAAATGTGATCTCAGATCGAACTTTAATTTATTTAGCGAGACAAAAAAATGTATGTATTTACAGATTGATTACGCTAAAATCGGCAGCCATCATAAACCAATACTATCAAAAATAATAGAATAAAGTGAATTTAACTTGAATTGGAATGAACCAGAAGTTCTTACTAACCCATACATCTAGGCCCGATTGTATGAACGAGGATAAATGATTAATCCTACGATTTAGCGTAGTTTGCATTGTTTCATACAAGGCAAACTACGCTAAATCAGAGAATTAATCATTTATCCTCGTTCATACAATCGGGCCCTAGAATAAAAATAAAAATAGAGTAGCGCAACCTATACTTAAGAAATGCGAACGTAACAAAACCCTGTGTTTTCGACACGTTTTGACAGGACTTTTTAGCAGCGATAAAAACTGAAAATATAAAACTTTAGCTTCATATAAATCTTCAAAATTTACGGATATATTTCAAAAACTTGCGAATGAAACAATAAGAATATTTTGTTTTCTCTTTTTTGCAATATCGTATGCACAGTTTTTGACACTTTAAGATAGTTTTTCATATTTTTCGGCAGTTATTAACCATAATTTAAGGTTTTTGACCTATTTTTGACACAATTGTCAAAAAGTCAGATTTTTTAGCATTTTGCAGAATACGGTTACACCTACTCGGCCTCTCCACCTCACATACATATACCATACCACTACCAATAGCATTTCTATAAAACAAAAATATTAAAAATGACGTTGGGTGCGGTAAACGTGCGATATATTTGATATTTTCAATTGTGTATTGTAACACATTTCCGTTCCGCCGTATACACAGTGCGTATAAAGTAAAACCTCGACATAACGGACTTCGGATAAACCGGACAATTTTTGTTTTAATTTTTTTTTAGAATTACATGTATAATGTCCGATTTAGACGTACCAACATTGTTTTCCCAACAAAAAATGAAGATATTAGTACATTATGATTTTCATTTGTAAGACAAGAACAAAAATATATATCAACAAAAATTTTGTTGGATTTTTTTCCAATTGTTACTATAAACTACTTTACCATTTGTTACTATAAAAATAAATTTGACTATAAAATATACTTGACCCGAGTATATTTTTGATATTTTATAGCAACAAACACAATAAAAATGGCGATTTGCGAAATTTTTATAGCGCTTTATTATATTTTACTAAAATTTTAATAATAAAATAAAATTTAAGTTCGAATTTTTTTCATTTTACCCGAAAAAGCCATAATTTTGATAAATAAACTAGTATCAGCGCCGTATTTATTAAAAATTATCTTGTCGATTTTATACCGCCAAAAAATTATGGCACGGCCGCCATTGTTGTTTTATACTTTTCTCTTTTTATCGCGTGTACATTTTTTTTTGTTGCGTGTAGCTCTAAGTGGCAACAAAAAAATTGTTGGAAAACAATATTGGAGCGTCTAAATCGGACTTAACACATACAAACAGAAAAAAATGCTTATTGCTTCTGGACAATGCACCTGCTCATCTGACTTCACTTATTCAGCCAATGGACCAACGAATAATTCTGGCCACCAAACGTACATATACACCCCCGCTCAAAAGTTTAAGACCACTGCAAAATATGCCGTTTAGTGAATTTTCAAGAATCTTGTTCTAAAATTGGATTTTAAGCCTTGTCTTGACGGAATAATTAATTAGAGCATAATTTGATTTAGCAGTATAATATTACACAGCTATTGTAAAATACGAACATAATTTAACCGTTTTTAGTACATTTTAGTACTACATATAATTAATTATCCTAAATACCCATAATTAATTGGAACATACTTCTACTTCTCGGAAAATACGGGTGGATCGCTTCGATCAATTTGTCAAAAAATTTAAAAAATAAATGTTTTAAGTTTTCTATTGTGTATGTGCGCGTTTATTTTATTTTGCAGGGTCAAACATTCACTGATTAGAAATAAATAAAGCTCTTCGGTTTCTTTTTTATTGATTTTTTGGATTGATAATTTTTTATCAAATACAAATTAAAAAGCTTTACAAATTCGCTTCAGTGCTAAAAGTAAATAACATTCATTGACGCCTATTTCAAAATTTGACGTCTAATAACAATAACAAAATAACAAGTTTGCGCATTTGACGAAAGGAGGGAGGGTAGTAGTTTACTTTTACCGTCAAGACGATAACTCCAAATTATGATCATAAAATTAATTTTTAGAACTATAATTAATTTTGCCGTCAAGACAAGGCTTTATATTGTTGACAAAAACATGCATTTTTAATTTATCGAGCTATTACAAAAAATAGTATTGATTTTACATTTGTTGTCAGAAAATGCAATGTGAATTGTGCAATGTGGTCTTAAACTTTTGAACGGGTATACCACAAAAAAAATCTAGAAGAAGTGATGATTGTGTTACCAGATGAATTTGTTGAAGAGGACACTAGAAGGCAGCGTTCCTTACAAAATTTAAAAAACTTTAACCTAAAATAAGCAATTTTGGATTTTGCGGCAGCCTGGAATGAAGTGAAAGTTTGAACGTTAGAGAATGGCTGGAAGAAATTCCTTAGCGATGAAGAAACCGTTGTAGATTAAGAAGGGCACTGATTTCAGCGGAATAATTCAGGATAATGGTGAATACGTAGAAGAGGAAGATGTGTCGCAGTGGTTGAAAGTATATGAAGGTGATCCGGGTAATGGCATTGGCAGATCAGAATGAGAGTGATATACCGATGAAGAAGCGACAATTCGGTCAAACACAAAATTATCTATGTTATAAGACTGGATATGTTCCATTCTTATTGTGTTGCTGCTGCACTTATATCACAATAATATTACAAAATTAATAAATAATCAATAATTTAAAAATTATTTTATTTAAATATCAATTTAAAAATAAAAGTTAAAATCTTTCTTTTAGTGTTATACTTGTAGTATTATCAGTTTTAAAATGTAATCTCGGCGATTTAGTAGCGTTTATTTTATGACTCCCATTTTCGTAATTTTAGAGAGTTTTAGAGAAACAAACATCAAAGATGCAACCCAAAATGTATGACTTTTTGAACCTGTATCGCTTCCTATCACTAAAAGAAATGATTCGTTGGCATGAGGTCGCGAGAAAATACTTTCCATTGCGGTGAACGAATTGTAGTTGCTAAAACATAATTTCGATAGCACTAATTGACATGAGATTGGTACAAACAAACTACGGTAGCCACTAATGCACAGATAGTTGCAACAACTTCGTTTCCAAATCTTCAACTCCGTTGATGCTAATTTCCTAGATATTCGTTATCAGAACCGAATGAGCCTAATAGTTTTTAAAGTATCAACCTCGTTTCAGTTGCCACAAACGTAATTTTGTTACACCAATTTAACGAGGCTTTTGTGACAACTGCGAACAAAACTAACTGACTAATGCTGTTGTGAGAACAATATTGTAGTTCAATGTAATCATATCATTCTGTCGTTGCATCAAAATATCAAAGTGGAATTATTTATTTTGGAATTCCGTTGCTACAACTAAATATTATAATCGTATCAGTTTCATTAACTCTTAATCGGTTGTTGTGATTGCAAACTTACTGCCTAAAATGTTTAATATGTTGTTGGAATATTCCTAATACAAAATGAAGAGGGTGTTATATGAGGAGAGGGTAGATTCACTATTTGAAAAAATTACAAAATGATTTGTGGTTATTTTGCAATCATGAACACCACATGAATAATATAAATTGTTTTATAATGTACGCGAAATACTAACACCTGAAAGTAAAAATAATCATGATGATTATAGAATCCGCGAGAGCTAAAGGTCGCTGCACGAGTATGGATATAAATTCGTACAATCTGAATCCGAACGAAGTTAGTAATTTATTTGACCTTTTGCTAAATAAATTTTATCAACTTCTCTTTGCTTTTAGTTTCAATAATTAACAAATACATATATGATAATTTCAATAATAATAAAATAACAAATTTTTTTAAAAATCGAAAAGTCAGAAATAAGCAAATAAAAAAAAGTTGGGGAAAAATAGCTCGTAATATATATTTTTTGGTATGGTTATGTTGGTTTTCTGCGGATGTTTTGCTTAATGTTGAAATAATTTTAACTCGAGAGGAGAAATAGGGGAATATTTTTTTCGGTCACATGACAATATTTGGGTAATTTCATTGGATGAATGACCGGATTCAGATTGTACGGATTTATATCCATACTCGTGCAGTGACCTTAATCAATCGCGGATCGAAAACTGCATATAACAAAAATAGCAAACAATTTGTGTAAATCAAAGTATCCTGGAAAACTTTTATTGAAATTTACAAGCAATTTAGATTTTTTGATTCCCCGAACAAACGCAATAGTTTTCTTGCGTTTCAAAAACAATTTTTTTATGACGAATTGTAAAAAAATCTAAAGGAATTTCAATGAAACTATGATATACAATTATTGTTTCTCATTTTTTTTATATGTAGTTTTCGATTTATATGAAATTTTATCTTAATCTAGTTGCGATGACCGAATTGGTGTCTGGACAACTACCTTTTCGATTAGTCCAAACGAATTGCGTTTGTGGCAAACTCTACCGCAATCATGATAAACGAATTTTTTAGCTTCTTAATCATTCATGTTGGCATAAATACACACGCGAATATAATTCGCTAAGTTATTACGTTCTGCTTGCTATTTAAGGTATTAAGCGAGAATTGTATTTTTGTAGTTTGGTCGTAGCTACTTGATGAGTAGGTTGTACTTTTGAGTACGAAACCGAACTACCAATATAATTGAACTCAAATAAAAGAGGGTTCTCATTTTTGAGAGTCGATACATTTATATTGACTCTGGGGTAAAGTAAAGGGTGGGGGGAGGATGCTTCTACTTTTTTCTTAATAAAACTAATTTGGTTAAATGAACTGGCAACAATCCTATTCGGTTGGAGAAACCAAATGAATGCGGTTATGTCAACTACTTCTGATTATGTAGTAACCGAAATAGGATTGCACTAACCGTGCAAAGAAAGTTGCTTTAATAACCAAGTCTGTTATTATAATCGATCAGTGGTCACGACAACTATAATTTGAAATATTCCTAAACCAATATTCGATTAACTCAATCGAATGATCGATTAGCTCAACCAATGGTCGGTTGTAATACAGTATATTTCGTTCTTCATACAAGCTAATTCCTTTAGGCTAACTAGAAAGGGTCAGTTACAACTTCTTTTTCAGTTCTGATAAACAATAAAAAGCGGTTGTCGTAAAGTTTAATTAAAATGTATACAGGACCGAATAATTCGGTAGGGCAATTGATTCGGTTGTCACAAACGTTTAGTTCTCTGGGTGTATCCTAGCAGTCTAGCACATCAAAGTCGAGCATATGTCAAATATTTCTTCATCCGAAGATGAATAAATGGAAAAAAATTCTGTCAGTAAGGAGTTTTTAATTTAGGATTGTTTAGTTTAAAATAACTCGGAGTATAGAACTTGTGATAAATAGATTTAAAATAAATTTTGTTAATATTTGGTAGATTTATTTCAATTTAGATCACACAGCTATTAGTTTAAAAAAAAAATTAAATATTTTTATTTAACGGACAACCAGATATAACGGATTACCCTCGTTCGAATTACTCCGTTATATCGAGGTTTTACTGTATTCTTAATTTTTTTTTTATTATCTCCTCATCTCCCTCCACTCATCTCTATTGACGATTGTAAGTGAAGATAGCGCCCCTCGAGGAAAAAAGTTAAAATGATGCACCTGATAAAATGACATTTGTCACAAAAGCGACGAAAGAAAATTTAGCAATGCGGTAATTAAATATTGTTTTTATAGTTCAAAATTGGAATTGTTTACAATTATTAGCAATCCGGTAAGTAAAAATTGTGTTTACAATTCAAAATTGGAATTGTTTACAATAATTTCGAATGTCAACTTATCACGTAGCTCAGTTTAAAAATTTTCCACTAGGTGGAATCCGTGATGCTCCAATCGTCAATTACGATTTTTCAAACAAATTAAAATTTTATTTTCCAAAAACATTCATTGCCTTTGTAACGGGTGATCCAATAGGAGGAACTTTTTCCAATTGGGATTCTCATTGGGATTCATACGGGACAACTGTCATGTTCATTGACATTTTACCATGAATAGACTTACGCGAGAACAACGTTTACAAATTGTGGAAATTTATTTCAAAAATCAGTGTTCAGTGAAAAATTGTTCTCGTACTCTTCGACCATTTTATGGTGTTCATAATCGTCCAACTGACCGCACTATTCGCAAAACAATCAATACATTTCGAACCACTTGTTCATTATTGGATATTCATCACCCGACTAGAGTGCATACAAGTCGATCTAATGTGAATATTGCTGCTGTAGCTGAAAGTGTACGTGAAGAGCGCAATCAATCAATTCGTCGCCGTTCTCAAGCTGTGGGTCTCTCATATGGCACATTGTGGCTTACTTTGAACAGAGATCTTGGTTTGAAGGCATACAAAATACAGCTTGTTCAACAATTGAAGCCGGTTGACCTACCTTTGAGTCATCGATTTGGTTTATGGGCGTTGGGACAGCTCCAAATTGATCCGTTTTTTTATAGAAAAATTGTGTTCAGCGATGAAGCTCATTTTTGGCTGAATGGATACGTCAACAAACAAAATTGACGTATTTGAGCTGATGAACAGCCAAAAGAGATTCAAGAGCTTGAAATGCATCCTGAAAATTGCACAGTTTGGTGCGGTTTATGGACAGGTGGCATCATCGGACCGTATTTCTTTAAAAATGCGGAAGAACAGCATGTAAACGTCAACGGCGCAAACTACAGAGCAATGATCAATGAATTTATATTGCCAAAAATTCAAGATATTGGAGTAGCCGACTTGTGGTTTCACAGAATGGTGCAACGTGCCACACAGCAGGCCAAACCATCGATTTATTGAAAGAAAATTTTAATGAGAACATCATATCAAGAAAGGAACCCGTGAATTGGTCTCAAAGGTCTTGTGATTTGCCACCGTTAGATTACTTTTTATGGGGGTATCTGAAATCACTTATTTATATCGATAAGCCACAATCGATTCCTGCATTAGAAGCGAAAATAACACGCGTAATTAACGAGATATCGGCCGAAATGCTCGAAAGAGTGCCCGAAAATTGGACCCATAGAATGGATCATCTAAGAACCAGTCGCGAACAATATTTAAAAGAAATTATTTTCAAAGATTAAATGTCACAAACCGAACGTCACAAATACAATTTTTGATTATTAAATTGATTTTAATGAGTTTTATTTAAAAAAAACCTCCGGAAGCTCATATTGGATCACCCTTTACATATGATACAATTGCATTAATGTAATTATTTCAATTTTTTTGGTTCATTTCGAACTTAGTTAAACTATTAAAGCTTAATTATTAGCAATATCAAATTCAATTGTATGCGGGATTACAATTGCCGTTACTTTGAATTATGTGTAATTTTTTATAACATCGAGTTTCGTTAAATTGTTACAACTTGGTGGTATAATTTATTGGTATTTTATAATATTTTGTGTCTCCACTAGCGAACGAGTAAATATTAATGGTATAATTCAACGGTATATTACAGGTGGAAAGGCCGGGTTGACTTTAATTACACACTAAAACATGTTGCCTAAGAAATTTGTCTGTTTCTAACTGGTGCGATTTCATAAAATTTTAAATTTTCTCAATCGCAGCCAAGCAAAAGACTTGTTGGTTGTTACCAAAGACACAAATTTTGTAGAGTAAAAATGAGGTTACTAAAAATGTTTCACGAGAAGAGAATAACTTTTTTGAATTTTCTGCCATCTATAAATAAACACTGCTACCTTAGTGTACTTGCTAAACCGAGTATTTTGTTTGAACTGAGATGCATATTAACATTAAATAAAATTATGAAGTAATTTTTGTTTCTATTATTAGATAGGACATGAAGGTTTCACTTATTTGTGAAGTAGAAATTTTGCTGAATTATTTTTTGTATATTAAATATGGAAATGAAGTATTAAACTTATAATGAAGTATAATGCGTATTGCTGAATTAAAAGAGAATTTTGGTATGAAGAACTGAGCCAATCTTAATTCATTTGGAAAAAATCTGTATTAGAAATATTGTTTTTCACAAAAATTCAAAAATTGAAAAAAACTATTAAAATTGGTATTTTTTCTTAAAAGTCATATGTCATTTTTTCTAAATTCTTCCGGCCCTCAACGAAATACATATTTTGCAGATTATGTTTTCGATTTGAAAGTTAAAACAATAAATTGATAATTTTATATGCGGGTTTGAAATGTTTTAATCTTTTTAAACAAACACATAAATCGACTATCAATTTACTTATTTTAATACATCGTTTTAAAAACAAATGCTTTTTCACATACCAATTAATAAATGTAAATATTTAAAGGATTTTGTTGAGATATAAACGATAAAAATCACTCAGTTCAACGAAAAATCCAAATTAATAACAATTTAGTTCCATGGCAGGGAAAAAATATCATGAAATGTCCAGGAACGTATTGAAATATTTTGCGTCTAAAAATATATCTAGTAATTTTAAAATAACGATTCCATATTCCAATTTCATTCCTCCTAAAAGTAGGAATAGAACAACTCTACCATATTAGAGGTAAATATATTAAATACATTTAGTTTAGTATTAAATAATATTATCAATTTTTCCTTAAATGGTAACTTTCAATTTTTTACTTTTCCCACTATAATGAAAATATTATGGGTAAGTATTGTAATCGCAAGATTACAGATTTTCACATTTCTCGATTAATTTGGTCGCCAAAATTCCAAAATGCCTATTAAATAATGTCGTATTCGTCCTTCCGCCCATCCATCCTTCCGTTCTTCCAGTCATACATTATCGTTATTTTTATTTTGCCTGCCATTCTCACAAAAAACTACTATGGCTGCGGTCGAATTCTCGGGTAAATCATTTACTGCGGTAAATTTACATTTTTAATGTCCGTTTTCTGTTAAATTACGCATTTTTTTCTATTTTTTACTCGTTCAATTCTTATAACAATAAAGAATAAAGTATCTAAACGTAAAAGATTTACCTTTTTTTATTTCCCTTACCCTCCAGCAAAAAAAGGTAAATGCATTTACCGAATTTTGCGGATTTACCCGAGAATTCGACCGCAGCCTATGTACTACAGTAGAAAATGTTGCGGTCCAATATAAAACCATCAAACAGATTTTCTGAAAAACGGTGACCGACGATTTTTGCAGCTTTCGATCCAATTGGCCCTTTCACACGTTTATCACACAAATTTTCAGAAGAGAAATTTGAACATTGTGGATGCTCTCTAGACGAAGTAATTTAAATTCTTAAGGATTTTTAATAGTATACTAGAGATGTATAACTGATTCTAATTGTTAAAAGATGGAAACATTCTAAGTAATCTAACAAGGGAACCTTTTTAACTGTCAAATTTAAAAAATTATAAAAAGTATTCTCTTATAAGTTATAGTACTCTGTGAGACATTAACGAAACTTTTTTTAATCGGTGACCAAGTTCTTTTTAGGTGTTAAAACCACCCTTTAATTTAACCTCAAAAACGTTTTTTTCGATATAACTCGACTTCTAGCCCACTTTTTATGATAAAACAAATTGGTAATTATTCCTCATAAAAAGTACAACTAATCCATAGTAAATTAGAATATAAGGGTTGCATCTCTATTTTTTTATGGGATGAAAATATCTTTTTTCGCAAATTAAGCTGTGGTTTAAAATATGCCAAAATAGGGCTTTAAAATGGTTTGGCCAAAAAAATGGTTTCGTTATTGTCTCACAGAGTACTACAACTTATAAAGTTTTTATAATTTTTTTATTTTGACAGTACAAAAGGTTCCCTTGTAAGATTATTTGTGAGTCTGTGATTTGGCGGCATGAGAGTAAAAGATTTATATTGTGGTGACCAACTCAGGAAGAGGTCTCCAAATTTAAGAAAATGTATATAAAAATGAAATGTATATAAAATATAAATGCTTGGTTTTGTGATCTTTAACGGACGCTTTGGGGGAAAAGTGTTGACCCATTTTTTTATTTTTATTTTAAAACGGCATTTAATTGTGACCTAACGAATTGAGAAATATGAAATTTAGTATTGTATAATCAATAAATATATAAAATTATGTACAAAGGGTAATCAACGTTTAGGCTGATACAGCCTAATGCATAACGAGGCAGCATTAGACAGTTAACGGTTTTTTGTAATTTGTAATTTCTAAAATTGAGTTTTATTTAAATTGCACAAATAAAGTTTTCTCAATTGTACGTAGTCCTACGTTAAAAACTTACGTTCCTCATCTCCACCCATCTGTATTACGATTTTTCAAAAAATCTAGAAACTTATTTTCCAAAAACATTCATTGCCTTTGTACATGATATACAATTGAATTAATTTTAATATTTCATCTTTTTCGTTCATTTCGAACTTAGTTAAACTAGTAAAGCTTAATTATACCCAATTCAATATATGTATGCGGGATTACAATTGCCGTTACTTTGAATTATGTGAAATGTTTTATAACATCGGGTTTCGCTAAATTGTTACAACTTGGTGGTATAATTTATTGGTATTTTATAATATTTCATGTCTCCACTAGCGAAAGAGTAAATATTAATGGTATAATTCAACGATATATTACAAGTGGAAAGGCCGGGTTGCACCCCATACTTGACTTTAATTACATACTAAAACATGTTGCCTAAGAAATTTGTCTGTTCCTAACTGGTGCGATTTCAAAATATTTTCTCGATCACAGAAAAATTTGTTAAGGCCCTTTTACATTCAATCTTTTCGTTCTTTTTTAAAAGAATAGAATCACGAAGAAAAGGTCAAATACATTTCTACATAAAAATGGGACGGGCATATTCAAAATTTTATTTTTTCCTTTCAAAATGTTACTTGGATCCCAAGTATTTTTACTTTCGACTTTTTCGTCATATTTCGAAGTTTAAACTAAACTTAGTTTCGACTTTAACTAAGTTTAAGTTTCGACTTAAGCTAAGAAAGCGTATGAGTCTTGTCGCGATAAGTCGAAACTGGGCGAAACTAAATCTAAAAAGATTGTATGCATGTATTTGTGAATAAAGAATAAAAATAGGCGGGGCTAATTTTGAGCATGTGTATGTGTAAATGTCAATTAGAAATACAGCTGTAATTTTTTTTTTATAATGAAACAAATGACAAATTCCAATTTAAAATTAATTTTATTAAAATATTGTTATTTTATGTACATATGTAGCTACATATATGTTACATATTGTAAATAAATCTAAAAAAATTATTTTTTTAAGAAAGCCAGAGAACATTTAATACATAATTTAAAATAAATTGAAGCTGGAATTTTCCTAATTACATAAGTACGTATATAGACAAAGAAAATGGCGTAGAAGTCCTTCTTTGAAGATGCACAGAAAACAAAGTCCAAAGTAAATTGAATCAATATAACTTTTTATTGTTTTTTATTTAAAATCAAACACAATCATAATTTATTGGCATCAACATATGGTGTCCATTATTTTTTTAACACAAAAAATTAGAAGAAAACATGAATTACAAACGTAAATCTTTTAACTACATTACAACGCAGCTTACACTTTACTACAATATTCTATGTCAAACCAAATTTACGATAGTATATTATACACACCAATACTAATCATAAGTACAATGAAGTTATCTTTCGATTATTTTCTCAAAAGTCGAAGGAAAATACGGTAGCTCAATTTTTAGTTTCGTCTTGTTATACTTGGGATTTTATATCTTTTGAGCAACTTTTACGAAAAAAGATAAACCAGTTCATCTTTTTTAGGTTTTTCCAATCTTTTTCATCAAAAAAAGTTGAGTGTTTCAGTAAATAGTATTGAAAAATACTTTTTGAGTATTCCTTCTGATTTTAATACAAGGAAATCATACTAAAACGCATTTTTTATCGTAGATCTTTTATCTTTTGGAAAAGAACGAAAAGATTGAATCCGCTTTAGATGTTACCTTTGAGTATATATATATAGAGCAATCACCAAACCGAAAAAAAAGTTGTAATACTACCTCGCTGCAAGATGAGAGCGCGACAATCGGCATGTTTTTATAAATAATACAAGTAGAATGAATAATAATAATGAAACGAAGAAATAACCTTGAATGGTACACAAATCCATTTTTTCGTTTGTTTTTTAAATTTTTTTTTATTTTCATTTTCACAATACATTATACATACTTATGTATACCTTGTTTTTTAGTGTAATTTGTTTAATATTTATACCTATACATACTCATCCAAACATAAGCAATATTATTGTCGTTTCTCATTTTTTAAATAAACTTTTTGGTTTTCCGTTACAATAAAATATTTCATTAGTCATGAGACGAATAAAACAAAGTGTCTGCAGTTTATTGTGGTATATTTTAATCTTGGGATTTGTGCGTAGAGCCTTAATAATTGCTTATAGATGACAACAAGTGAAATTTATTTTCTGTGAAATAGTGAAATATAGAAATAATAATGAACACAATCAGTGCTTAACATATCAGACTAAAGTTGGTTTAGTAACAAAGAAAATACAGGATATACTTGAATCCCAGCTCGAGTTGAAGATTAATCAAAATCACTTGTTAGGTAAATTTTGTTGTAATGAGAATAAATAAACCACAGAGTTGTTGCTGGATTTAAATTTAATTCGTGCTGAGGGCGCAAATTTAAATGGCTAGAATGACATTTTAGAAGACAGCTAATAAGTAAACTTTAGCACCTATTAAAGAAATGTTTTGTGTATATTATAGGTAATTTTAAAAAAAATTATTGTTTTTCAAAATATTTCAAATAAATTTATTTAAAACTTGATTTATTTCATTATTTCATCTTTGTGAGATTCACAATGGAAGAAGAAATTTTGCTTTTAAAATATTACGGAAGCCATTTTTGTCAATACATTCAGTTTCCTTTAAAAATGTTTGAAAAATTTATCAAATATTGAGACAATTTCCTTTAAATCTGTTACAAACATTGATGGTGTAGTCAAACTTCTGCAAGGTAGTTGTTGTTCCGTATAATTTGAATGGTAAGCACGTTTTATTAGTTTTGCTGTTTTTTTCTTGAAATTTTGTGTCTCTATTTTTAAGAATAAATTTGTGTGCCAAAAAACCAGCTACGTATGCATTTGCACAATTTTTATAATGAAATACATTTTATTATTGTATTTTCATTACTGATTTGAAGGATATCTTTTATGTCATTTTCTTCATCATCGAGCATTGCAGCTTCCACAGTTTCTAAATCAAGCTATTCATCAATGTGTTCGTTTGCATCAGTTTCTGAAAGTGGTGTAGATGAGGTTTGTTCCAATAAATTAATAGCATTACACGGTGTTCCTGAATGAATTTTAAATTCGACTTTAACATACTCGAAAATTTCAAATTGGGTATTGTTTGGGGACCTTTCAAGAATCATTTAAGATCAAAATTAACATAATCCGCTTAGCCGTTTTTAAAAAAAATTGCTTTTCTTTATTAAAAAAAAAACATTAGAAAACTTCAAAATATTAAAAAAAATGAAACAATCTTATAATTTTATTTTATTTAATATAAATTTATTTAACATTACAAAAGAATAAACATTATGATTTAACATTATTTAATTGACAAAAACTACTATCTGATGCATTAGTCATTGTGATGAGAAAATTTTAGGTAACGTTTATGTTGGTTGTAATATAAACCAATGAAAATTATTTTTTTGGATTTTCTTTTTGTCTTATTTAATTTAATTATAAATAACGTTTTATTTGATATAAATTTCATAAATAAATTCATAATGTAATGCAAATAAATTCAATTAAGCTTGATTGAAAAGCATTTGTGATTCATATTTTTGATCCATAAGTATTTGTGATATGCAGAAAAATTTAAAAATAATTAGTAAATCAGTTAAATTTAAAATTATTTTTGGCTAATTAAATAATAATTAAGGCATTTATAATTTGTGAACCATTGGAACATTTTTATTACGCCTCCATCACGTCTCGGAAGTGGCCCAAAAATTATGTAAAATCGCAGGGAATCTTATCCCACACGGTTTTATAAACACCCCATAATACATTTTTAGTCTTGCTAGATTGCGAATATCTTCCGGGTTCATTTAAACCCCAACAAGGGCAAATAAAACTCTGCCTTTGCCTAGGCAACTAATTATGTTCAATATTTTTATATAATTTTGAGGCAATGTTACTTCTTTTGTATTGGAGCGTTATTGCGTTAAATAGCAAATTAAGGGCCGACTGATTTTTGAACAACTGGGAAAACTACCTCATTCAATAAACTGAAATTTAACATTGACCTTGAAGTGTTGTGATTTATACAACCGTATACAATTTTATATCTACCGAAAGAATACTACGGGAAGAAGTAAGCACCCTATTTGATATTCTCTGCTAATGAAATATCACATTTTTTATCCATATTTTCTAATTAATGCCAAAACACATTAATTTGGACATAACAGGGTTATCAGTTCAATTTGCAATCCAATATAATGAAGTTCACATTTTATTTTCTCACATTAAATCATATTCTGTTTGGCTAAGTGTTCTATAAACTACAACTCTTCAAACCCAATGTTTGTTTGCCACCCCGGTGCGGTGGCACAGTGGTTAGCATACTTGCTTTACGCTCCGGAGGTCCCGGGTTCGATTCCCGGCGGATGATGAAAAAATCACGGCTGGTTAAGGGTAGGATCAATGAATTAATCACTCATTATCCGTTAACAAAAATGATTACAAAACTTCAAAATGAAGCGGCCAAATCCCTCTATGGGATGTAGCGCCAGCGAAAAAAAAAAATGATTTGTTAGAGACCCGTAAAAACAATAAGATATTGCCATTTTTCCATCGGATTTCCAAAGCGCTATTTGTTAAATTTTCGATAATGCCTATTAATTCTTTGGAAATTGCACTTTTATCTGGATTTTTTGAAAATTTGGCTATAGTTTTTTCAGCTTATGTGAAAAAGACATTTGCGATTGCCGCAAAAATTCCCATATAAACTCCGTTGCTGACCACTTGAGTGGCTAATTTTACGGATAACTTCTCAAATGCATTTGATCGTATATGCTCCCTCGTTAATTTATAAAATATTTTAATTGTACCTTCATTAAAATCAAAAACTTTCTCTAAAATTTTCCAAGAAACTCTACCAAACTGTGTAACTATATCAGCATTATTTAACCTATTTCTTAAACTTTTAATCAGATGTGGCGGATCATAAAAAAGATTTTTTTTTCATTTAAGAAAAAATAAGGCTTTGGCTCCGAAGCTCCTAACAGTTTATAGGCACTTATTTTGTTACTGCCTTGGTTACAAACAATTCACAACACATATATCAAATTCGATTCGTGTTGCTTCAGAAATACAGTAAGTGAAAATTTGATGCAACTCAAATTCCCAAAGTTTGTTTCCAATTACTGTTCAAACCACGTAAAATAATAATCAAACCATGAGTTGCAATGATATTTTTTCGACCTAAATGATCATGATCTAAAAATTCATATATTATATCTTCAGAAGTATTAAATTCTAATTCCGGTTTAATTGCCATTTCGTCTAATAACAACACACATTTTTTATCCATTTTTGAAAGAAGTGCACTCTCTCTTGGTCTGCTACATATTTGCGACACTTTTCATTTGAGTGACATTTGTGAATGGTTGACACCGCAGGCAATGAAACTTCTAATTCTAACATATAATTATATTGGGATGGAGTCTCGTTCGAAATTTTGCCAATGAGCATTAGCTTTATGATGCAACTGAGACAAAATAAATTTTCTTATACCGGATCACTTTTTTGACTAAACATTTCATTAATTGTTTCTATAACTAAATTATCTGAGCCTAAGAAATCGAATTTCTTCTGTTTTGGTGAATTAAATATAAATCTAGGAACTTTCGTTGAATTTATTATATTGGATTTTTTTCTTCTAATATAAGGTATGACAGGAAATTGATCTTCAGTTCTTTCATCATTATCAAAAAAATTAGATTAACAAATATTAGTTATACGGTTTGGATATTTCCTCTTAAATTTGGACCGGCAGGTGATCGATTTCCTTCCAGTGATAAATGATAGTCTTCAAGGAATGGCGAAATAGTGAGGGATATATTATCTATAACAGAAAAACATTGAACTTCTGGCAAAATCAATTTTTCTTCGGTGATATGAGTAGCTTTTCTTTTGAATGTCTTTCTAATTTGTATATTTGGAATAATTGATGGACCATATATATTCTTTATCCACATTATTCTGGTCACATGCACAAATATTTAGGAACGAAACGGGATACACATTTTTATTTATAATTTTTTTTGATCCTAAAATACGAATATCGTTGTCGTAGAAATGATTTTCGCAAAATTTTATGGGAGTGTTCAACTTTTCTGTGGTTATCTTTAATAATTTGTTGCCTGAATCTTTAATCCACACATTCCGTTTTTTATCACTACATAGGAAAATTGAAAAACGATAGAAAACTTCCATTTATACAAATATTTAAACATCCTTCGTATTCGTGTTAATAAACAAAAATACTTTTACTTATAACTAGAACCGCAGAGGTAAAAATATCCCTACAAAAACGTTCATTCGATTTTTTATTCCAGAAATCTTAAAATGTATTTAAGTTCATAGTTCCAAAATTAAATTTCAACAGATTTAAAAATCAAAAATCACATGACCCACACAATCTTTTTGTACAACATCAACACAAAACAAATATCACTCACACATTCACACGGTTCTGTACGATCAAAACATTCAAAACGAAGAAAATAGGAAAAAAAAATTATTCTACATTTTAGTTTTTAAATCGTTTTATTGTTGTTTTGTTGTATTTGTATTATACATCCACGATACGAGCGGAAAGAGGAAAAGTTTAAATTATATTCATTTTCAACCACAAATCTTACTGTATACTTCGATACATTGCAATATGCACAAAAAAATAGAAAAAATTTGTAAATCATACAAGTAACGCTATCTATTGAGGTAGTATTACAATTGGCGTGATTCCTCTATATATATATACTCAAAGATGTTACCAAATTTCTTTATTAATTTTCTGCCATCTATAAATAAACACTGCAACCTTTTAGTGTACTTGCTAAACAGAGTATTTTGTTTAAACTGGGATGCACATTAACATTAACTAAACTTATGAAGTATTTTTTGTTTCTATTATTAGATAGGATATAACGGTTTCACTTATTTGTGAAGTAGACATTTTGCTGAATTATTTTTTGTAAAGTAAATATGGAAATGAAGTATTAAACTTATAATGAAGTATAATGCAATTGAAGATGTTACATATTAACTTTTTAGTAGAAGATGTTGCGGTAGAATATAAAACTAGGTGCGAAATAGACAGGTTGTATTCAAATTCATTCAAAACACAATGAAAAAAGTATAAATTACTTTTTTGTTTATGGATTTGTAACTAGTTGCATGCTAACTTAAATGTGGTTTGCAATAACAAATTATCTTAATTTTCTTTTTTTCTTTTTCGCCGAAGCATTTATAATTTTCAGGTTTGCACGAATACCCTCGCATTATTTGCATAATTAAATAATTCGTGTATTCCAAAATTATGCATAAGGTATTTTAATTTCTTTTTCACATAAATTAAATAATCTGTTTAACACGTTATGTTCGAAACAAAATTCGTCAAAATTATTCTCGAAACAGTTAATGAAATTCCGTAATTGGAACTAATAAACCCCCGTTTACAGTATTTCCGTACTGGCGATTTTTTATTAGGCTTTCTGATTTGACGTAATTGTTATCCAAATTTTCTTTGCACATAAAAGATTTGCAATCTCTACAGTTTTATATTTTTGATACGGTATGTGTAACGTATCCTGCAAAAGAAGCTGTTGCTATATCGTTTACAGTTGGATCCAATCCATGTTCGCCAACAACAGTGTCTTCTGGTTCTGCCAAATTCGCATTTATTTGGATTTTCAACATCCTCCACACCGCACTACCGCAGTCCCTACTTGATTCCTCTTCTATATTGGCATTACCTTCATATATAAAGAGAGAAGTTATGCATAGTTAATTAAGAAGCGCAGTTTTTTTTAAATAGCATTTAATTAATTCTTACATATTAAATTTGGCATGAGTTTGTTCGGTATTGCTTCATGTGGATTGGATTCGTCTTTGAAACTAGAATCAGTACCATTTGGATTCAAGGAATCTGTAATTGTTCATAGAATATTTATGACCAATTTCATTTTTCAAAATGTAAATTGGGAATTGCACCCATAAATACGCGTGATCTAAAAGAGCCACAGCTTAAAAATGTTGGATCAAAATGAGCACAAATATAAATTGGATCGTTTGAAATAAGCTTCGATGAACAGCTTAGAGTATAACAGCCAAATATCGCGGCGATTATCGTTTGGCAAAGCAAATCTAGGAACACCATAACTTTTTTTGTTTTTACAATTTATTTAATCACAATAATAGTATATTATTCAACGAGCATATAATGATAGCTGTTATTTATGACGATGAAGTTTACCGACACGAGCCGATAGGCGAGTGCCGTAAATCAACTGAGTGAATAACTGCCATTATATGCAAGTAGAATAAGATACTTTGTCCACGACCAACAAACAACATTGTATTTTATAATCAAATCCTTTAAATATTCCTAAAATAATTTTCGTTGACATTTTGGCGTCACAGTTTAATAATAATGAAAATGGTAAGAGACTACTAGATAAACTAGCAGTGAATAATGCGGATATTATTATAATGAGGGACTTTCCCAAAATCGATTTTAATTCATTTGTCCCCACGCTTGGGCAGCGCTGATTACATTTTTTCTTTTTTTACATGCAAAAATAAGTAAAATCATGTTTACAAATACAAGTTTCTTGTCTAAATTAGTGGATGTCCCCGTACTTTTTTTTTATGATTAATAAAATTAAGTATGTTGCGATTAATAATAAATATCAAATTTTAAAATTAATTTAATCGAAATTAATAATTTAATGAAACATTCAAACACATTTTTGACCATATAAAACTACATACGAAATATTTTAGCCGCCAGTCAGCAAGCGTTGGAATTCTATTTGGGAAAATCCCTAATTGATGAAAGAAACAATGAGCATATTATACGTTAGTCGTGGAAAAACCATTTTATAACACGTATTATTTTATGTTGCCTAAATTTGTTTGTAGTTATCACTAATTAATGTCTACGGACCTTCTTGTGTCTAGGCCTGGTCCTAGTGGACCGCTACCTAAACCTATCCTATCACTAATTATCGCATCAATTTTAATTTTCAGAAATTCACATAAACACTCTACAGAAATTAAGATACCACTTGTTTACACAATAGGTAGAAATAAACGGTCTGAACGGTCTTACTGAAAAACCAAGCTATTTATACCTCGAAATCACAGAAAAACATCAAGCAATAAAATATAATTTCAAATGTCAAGATACCGCCTACAATTCCCCTGTCTAAAAATACAATCCGTATACTTCTACCTGACAAAATTTAAATTGAAATGCATTTTTAAGGAAAAGTAATCCATTAATTGAACCGTTTATTTTGAAAATGGTGTAAGTCATTTTTTCAAAAAAATTAACCTAATGATAACAATATAAACATAAAAGTATAACTTTTTTCGGTAAACAATTTTTTGTTAAAATAAAAAAAATTAAATCACACATACATATTATGCAAATAGCAAGAAAATTCAAAATTCCATATAATTTTTCATTTATTGATTCTTAATTATGAAAATATCGAATTATACCACTTTCAAAATAAACGGTCCAATTGTAAATCGTTTTTTTTTTGTTTTCATTTCATTAGATTTGTTGTCGGTTTTGATCATGTCGCATGCGAAACAAAAAAAACGGTAAACATTTTTTATGAATGAAAATTTAACACAAAATAACCAAAAGCTCAATCCATTTGAGATGTTGGTACTATTTTTAGACACTTCGACTAGTATGGCGTTTTGAAATTTGCGGTGTAAAAAATGAGACGGGCATACTCAAAATATTATTTTATTCCTTTCAAAATATTACTATGATTTTATAAATTTTGAGCAACTTTTACGAAAACGGATAAACCAGTTCATCTTTTTAAGATTTTTCCATCTTTTTTCACCAAAAAATGTTGTGTGTTGCAGTAAATAGTATTGAATGCTACTTTTTGAGTACTCATTCTCATTTTAATATAAGGAAATTATATAAAAATTTATTTTTTGTCGTACATCTTTGGTTTTTTGGAAAAGAACAAAAGATGAAATGTAAATCAGCTAACAGTCAATGCTTTTATGAATTTTCTGCCATCTATAAATAAACACTCCTACCTTAGTGCACTTGCTAAACAAAGTATTTGTTTGTACTATAGATGCATATTAACATTAGCTAAAATTATGAAGTATTTTTTGTTTCAATTATTAGATAGGACAGGAAGATTTAACTTATTTGTGAAGTAGAAATTTTGCTGAATTAATTTTTGTAAAGTAAATATGGAAATGAAGTATTAAACTTAATATGAAGTATGATGCAGGGGGAGCGTCTTGATGAAGTATAGTGGATTGATTGGCAACAACAATTAGAAATGTTCATCAAAAATAAGTTAAAAATGATGATTTTGATATGGAGAACCGGAACCAATCTTCATTAATTTTGAAAAGAAAACAATTAAAAATGTTGTTTGTCTCAAAAATTCGAAAATTGACAAAAGAATTAAAAATGGTACTTTTTCTTAAAAAAACATATTTCATTTTATTTTGTCTTAATTTATCTTAGAAAAACGGTATATTTTATTTCATTTTTCAACATATTTTTAAATATTTTTAAAAGTGAATAAAGAAAGGTACATTTTGTTTCACTTTTGAACACAATTTTAAATCATTTTCAAAATGAATTTAAAATGCATTCGGTGTATTTGTAAAAATCAAAATTTCTAATTTTATTTAAATTTTTGAAATTATTGCTTTCATTAATGTAAATATAAAAAAATAAAATTTGTTGACCTCAATTTTTTTTGTTAACTTTCATAATGAAAATTAATGAATAATTATTTCTTTATCAGTTTTTAACATAAAAAAAGAAGGAAAACTCATTACAGGATGTAATCGCAATACAGGCATCTCAACAATGTCGTCTACGGGTATCGGGTCAACCGATTTTCACAAGACAATATTTTTTTGAAAGCCTGATATTTTTACTTTAAAATAACTCTAACTTCATGAAAATAGGTTCGTATTTTTTTATAATGAATTTTGAATGAAAACGCAACCAAAATTGATGATTATGAACTAAAATGTTGCGGATATTTAAATTTAAATTACAACAAAAAATTTAAGCAAAACAAAAACAATTGTATTGGTTAATACATAGTTAGTATTGCCCCCTTGCGTCTAAAACGGTTGACCTTATTTTGATAAAGACTTGGGAGATTCCACCCCACTCTTCATCCAACGCTATTTTGAGGTCACAGATGTTAGACCTTATTCCAATGTTCTTCCACCAATGTTCCACCTTATTCCAATCGACCTTTATGGTAAACAGATGGCAGCCAACGTGGCTACGAGGCTCTTGGCTGTCTCTCAATGGAAGTGTCTTCAGGTGGGACACTCGACGATAGGTAGATTCGCTGGCGAAGAACTGGCGAATCTGGATTATATTACACCAACGTTGTGCTTCGATAAGGGTTTCCGTACCATCTTTCCCTCAAGGGAATCCTGGAGAAACGGATCAATCCTGGAAAACGAGGCAGTGCAATTTTTCACGGACGGCTCGAGGCTAGACGATCAGGTAGGAGCCGGAGTCTTCTGTGATAAGCTTAATGTTAATATTTCTGTTCGTCTCCCTGACTACTGCAGCGTGTACCAGGCTGAAGTGGTGGCGATCGGGCAAGTCATGACATGGTTGAAGCATAATGTGGTATCCGGGAGGGATATCGCAATTTATGTGGACAGTCAGGCAGCGATCAAGTTACTTGGGGCAGTTTGTCTGAAGTCGCGGGTGGCGCTGGATTGCCGATCATCTCTTAACGAGATGAGCGAGTATTTCAGCATCCAGATAATCTGGGTCCCGGGTCACTCGGACGTCACGGGGAACTGCAGGGCGGACGAACTAGCTAGGTACGGTACGACTCTCCAGATGCAGCCGGAAATGGTAGGTCTGGGGAGGCCTATGACAGTGCTAAAATGGGCGCTCAGTAAAAGGGCAATCGCCTTGACAAATGAGAGGTGGATCAACACTCTCACGTGCAGGGTAGCAAAGCAAGTTTGGCCAAAACTGGACTTGCGGCGCTCCAAGGTACTAATATCCCTGGGAAGACAAGAAATAGGATTGGTCGTAGGGATAATGACAGGTCACTGCCTTTTTGGAGAGCATGCGAGAAGGCTGGGGATACAGACGAATGACTTTTGTAGAAGTTGCATGGACGAAGAGGAGGAGGAGACTTTGGAACACTTCCTATGCTCATGTCCGGCGCTATCATACAGAAGGCATAAGTATTTGGGTGTGTACGGTATGGACAGCCTTTCGGAACTCGCGGACTGTGGAGTGCGAGATTTATTACGCTATATAAATAGCTCTGGTTGGTTTCAACGGGAGTAATCGGGAGATGGGATCCTGTGGTATCACAACGGGCCATTGCTGGCCTAAGTGTGCGATAGCAGCCACTTCAACCTAACCTAACCTAACCTAGACGGTACCGGATTTCTGGCTCGGACTCTCCGTTTTAGTTCGTCCCATAAATGCTCAATTGGATTCATGGCTGGACTGAGGGCTGGCCACCTCATCGCCTCGAGTGCAACCTCATTCATGACCTGCCAAGTGGTTCGAGCTGTGTGACACCAGGCATTGTCATTCATCAATATGAAATCTTCCCCTATATATCCTGCGTGCCCTACGCAGGATATATAGGGGAAGATTTCATATTGATTAAATGACAATGCCTGGTCACACCTCTCTGGTGATGTCCTCGATATATCGTTCAGCGGTCAGACCTCCTCTACGGCCTCCACCAGGTACGAAAATAAGATGTTTTCCCTCAAGCAATATGCCAGCCAACACCACGCACGATTCGCCGTCGTACTGTTTCAGCAAAACAGCACTACAAAAATCGCTCTCCTGGACGCCGGTAGACCCGGTCTCCCCTATCACTACCATGGATACATATTCTGCACTCGTCAGTGAATATAACGGACCTCCATTACTCGATGCTCCAATTGATGTGTTCGCGAGCAAATTCGAATCGCTCTTTGCGGTGGTATGCTGTCAATTTTGGGCCTCTAGTTGGCCGTCTTGGAATGAGGTTGGTTTCCTTCAAGCGTCTTCTTACTGTCCATGGACTAACAGCTACTTCTCAAACTTGTCTTAGCTCCTGCTGCTCATCGACGCCCGTGAGATGGCGATTTCGCAGTGAAGTTAGGACGATAAATCGATCGTACCTCTCAGATGTACACCGATATCAGCTGGTATTTGGTCTCCGATTGAAGATATGAGTTTCCTGAAACCTTCTGGACACTTTTGAGACAAGAGATTGGCTCAAGTTTACCTGACGAGCGACTTCTCGTTGATTGCGTCCTTCTTGCAAGAAAGCAACAACTTGTGCGGCTTTTTCTGGATTAGTATCCATAATTTTGAGGAAACAACGAATGAAACTGACAGAGATTTGTTCAGGTCAACGTCTGATAAGTGACTGATGGCAAATATCGGTCAACGTGGTATTTTACGGGAGATTGCAGTACGCCAATTGTTTTCACCGAAACATCGCATTTTGCTAAAATTCCTTTAAGGGGACGTACCACCTTCAAAATTGAAAAACAAAAAGTTTTTCAAAAAATTTTTTTAATGGAATAAAAAGAGATATCTTAATGAAACTTTCCATTGACATTTTATTTAACTGAAAGTATAAAAAAAAATTTTTTTTAGATTTTTGTAGCCCACTGTCGTCTGCTATAACGGTTTTCCAAAAACACTGAAAATTCGTGGCGTGCATCATTACTGCTCTCAGAAACGTCTGACAAAAAAAAAAAAAACGGGGTTTTATTCAGCATTAAATCGCCCTTGGAATGAACTAAAAAAAAAACAAATTGGTTGAAAAATAAAAAAATGGCGGGATTTTTTCGAAAATGCAGCTTTTTTGTCCCCCCCCCCCCCCCCCCCCAATTAGTTGTAACTCAAAAAATTGAAAGCCGATTATTCCTTCCGTAGTTCATTCTGAGCAGAAATATATGTTGATGAACGTGTTAAAATTTTAGAACGATTGGATAAGTAGTTTTTTCTCAATCTTGCACGCCAACTTGAAAAACGTCATTTTGAGATAATCGAGTTTAAAGTTAAAATTTTTTTTTTTTTTTGTAATAAACCTTACCAAAATTTAATCTGCGATGCCTGCACCGTACAATATACCTTCCTCTCAAAAATTTCCCCTCTACTTTTACAGCTGTTATGTGAGAGAATAACGTATTATATTATATGTATATATGCATGTACATATATATATGCAGGTGTTACTAAGAGAAAGTCGGTGTATAGACCAAAATCGTAAAAAAAGACTTTGGCGCCCTTCGCAATAAATAAAATAAAAATATAAATAAACTTTTTTTTGAGATTTTCATGTTAAAATCATGTTCTTAAACGTTCATTCTAACATATTCTATCATAAAAAAAATTTCGACTTTTTGAAAATTTGAAGGTGGTACGTCCCCTTAATTGGAAAAGTACTGTATAGATTTTAATGATAAAGATGTCCTTGTAAAGATAAAATACTAAACTATCAAAAAAAAAGTTGTTTTATAAAATCGATTAACCCATTTAAAAAAAATATGACTTTTTGTACGCGCGGAGGTTTGAGTCGATTTACAATAGTTGCTCGGGAGTGTACTTTATATTCATTGAAACAAAATCATTTTGATTCATTCAGACAAAGCCAAAAAATTTTTGAACATAGAATTCTATTATATACTTTTACTGTTTTTTCTTTTTACCTGAATGTATTGCAAAGGAAATCTTTATGCATCTATAACTTTGGAATCCGACCACCTAAAGTTCTTAGCCATACCACGTTTTTCTTATCTGATCAAAGTCTGTCTTTGTTTCATGAAATTATAATGCATCTTTCTCGCTTTAGCGCTTTGCTTGAGCTGAGATGCCTAAAAGTAGCTTCTTTTAAAACTAATATTGGGTATTAAAGTTGGCCTTTTTGTTACGACTATAAAATCGTACGTGTTTTTAACTAAAAGTAATTAACACGTCATAAAGTAAAAAATTAAAATACACAAACTCATCAAACTAAAAAAACATGACCTCCTTTACTATACATAATATTCCAATAACATTTTCAATCTGAAAATTTTTAATGCGTGTGATTTGTACTTTTAATTGGTGTACGCAATGAATTTCCGTCATTGGAGAAAAATTAGTAGGTATTATTCGGATTAAAAGTGGGATTTCTTTGACTCTCAATCTTTGCACTGGCTCGGCTACGCTGCGCTTCGCCTCGCTTGCAAATATAATTTGCTTACATTAACAATTAGGTATGCATCAACGTATCACAACTTTACTTTGACTATTGCTTACATTAACTTTTATGCATCAACGTATCACAATATAATATTCTCTGGATGTGTAGAAATCTGTCTTTTCCTGTAATGTTTTTAACGTAGCAGATTGCTACGTAGTTAGAAATATTTATTGATGTGAAAATATCTTTAGGGAGAGCAAGTCAAAACTTTCATGTAAAAAAGGAACCGAAAATCCGGTACGATCGAAATTGAAAATTATATACGAGAAAACGGACACAAAATGCACCGAACTTGCATATTATATAATTCAAATTACAATTTCCATCAGATTAAAATGAAAACGCACAAAAATTATGTATGTGTGTGTAAGTGATTCAAAAAACTGAAGTGAAAGTACGTTAAACAAAGTCAAATGCACCCATACTTTAAATATTAAATATTACACACCTTCATTATGCTATGTTTAGTATTTGAGTTTGGTTATTCGGGGCATATAGGAAACGAAAACTATAATAGTGGTAAACAGTTTCGAATGCCATTTTCTAAAGATATGCGCAAGGAAGAGGCCGCAGGGAGAAATAGCGCCTTTGTCTAATAGAACCGCCCAACTTCATTTAGTTCAAATCAATCAAATCAGCGATACCACTTTGCTTTGTTCACCTGGTTTGCCGGTACCTTTCACCACCATTCAGCAATCTATCTACATTGGTTTCTCAAGCCAATCGAAGAGACTTGAAATGATTTAAAAATTACTTGATGTTTACATAAATTAAAGTCAAAGAGTTATAAAATAATACTGTTTTATTAATTATCAATAAAAACAATTTTTATTACAAATTATTAACCCTTGTGTCTATGCATCATTTTTCTTACGTTAATCAATTAAGGGTTACCCGGGTAACATTATCAGATTTATTCGAATATCACTTAAAAGTGTAACTATTTTTTCATATTTGATTTTGAAATTCTTTTAGCTTTTGCATTTTGTGTTTGTGGAAAGAAAATAAAAATTACTTTTGTTGCATTCGCGAAATTCCTATTCAACAAACATTGGTTTTCCAAATGGATAACACAATTATGTCCCTCTTTATCTTATTTCTCTCAGAATCATTGATTATTATGAGGTAGCATGTCACTGAACCGGTTTTGGCAAAATAAGTTGTGCTGTTTGATAATGTAAATAGCAGATAAGAACGTTTGGAAAAGGACAAAGCAGCTGCGAAGAACGCGTTTTACCCAATATATCCCAGCAAAACCCGCAAAATACTGGATAATAGTTCGGTGGGTCTGTGATTCAGCGAATTCTTATCTTCTTACAGGACAAATTTATACCGACAAATCTTCTTCGTGTAGAGAAGTAAACCAGGGAGAAAGAGTCGTGAAAGACTTGTGTTACCAATTCAAAGTATCTGGAAGGAATATAGTGACTGATAATATATTTACTTCATTGCCCTTATCTCGACTTTTGATGTCATAGATCCTTTCAAATTTTAGTACGGTAAAAAAACAAGCCTTTTTTACCTAAACAAATACTTTCATCTAAATCGCGTCCGGAGATGTCAACGGTATTTGGATTTAGTTCAGACAATTGTACCTTACGTTCGTATGTGTCATTAAAAAAAGAAAGCCGTTATACTTTTATCGACGATGTACCATTGTGATTCAACGTCGGGCTCACTCAATAAACGAGATATAATCGAATCACACGATAAAAAGGAAAACTCAATGATAGCCCATGGTTTTTTTCAATACAGTTGACATTGCAGCATTAGCTGCCAATATAATTTACCGGGAAAATAATCCTCAATCTCAGGCCGTAACCCACAGACGAAGAATTGTCCACAAGGCCGTAGAATCTAGTTGGCGATGCCCTCTAATTACAGTAGATCAAGCACTACAAATTGTATCAGAGAATTTTCAACATAATCGGGGATAGAATGAATGTTAGGTAAACCAATTTCTAATCAGCGGCTGGAAAGCCAAGCCCTCCAAGGGATGCTTCGGGATGAATTGCAGTAGTAGGAGAATGTATTATCTGCAAAAACTCAACAGTCAAAACCCAAGAGAAAACTCGAAAATGCTGTACGATGTGCAATCTTCCCATTTCTAATGAACACTTCTTACAATGAAATGTGTGTCTTGCTTGTTCCGAATAATTGTATTTTTGGTTTTCTTTTAATTAAAATTTTTATTATCTTGATTTTTTAAATATGTAAAATGAAATGTTAATGAATTTTAGAACCGATTTTTCATTTGTATAAGAAATAAAATTCCATTTTCTTCTATTTTGCGTAAGGTTACCCGGGTAACCCGTAATTGATTTAAAGGTGTAATTTGTAAACCGTTAAACATTTGAAGTACTAAAATAGGGGCGATTACTTTTAAAAACAAAATATGTTTACATTTAAATGATTTTGGCATTCCTGGATCTTAGAGCCAAAATTCCAATGATAAAATAGAAATTTTATCGATTAAAGTCGAAAAGGTTACCCGGGTAACCCACCATAGACATAAGGGTTAAACATTTTTTATTAAATGACATGTTTGAAATGCCCTCCGCCCTCTTGTAAACAAACAAAGGCTCTCGTGATCACGCTTCTTGTTGTCCGACGCAATTGTTCACGGTTGCTTCTTATTTCAGTTGCAGCAGCGACAATTATTGCTGTCAATTTGCTCGCGGATTCTAGTAGGCACGTACACTTGTTGTTTCATAAATCCCCAGAAATAAAAATCTAGGGGCGTAAGATCAGGGAACCTTGGCGGCCAGGCTACAGAACCTCCTCTACCGATCCACCGTGAGTAATTTTCAATCAAATAATCAAGTATTATCTTTGAAAAATCTGCTGGAGCCCCATCTAATTGCAGCTGCATCTGCCTTCCCCTCAATAACGGCACTTCTTCCATGGACAAAGGCAACGTGTTTTCTAAAAATTCTGAAAATACGTGTTGATCAAGCGTGTTTGGTAACACTCGGAGACACATTTGGCATTATGAATCAAAAATATGCCTCCCACATAGATCTATAGCTTGCAAAAGCAGAAACCAACGAAGAATATTTAATAGAACTCAACAAGAACTACACATCGATCATGGATGCAACCACAAACATATTCAAACACGAAAAAGAATTGAATGACAAGGGTTTCCGTGCTATCGCCAAACAGTTCTTGTATCTCGCAAAAAAATCGGCAGAAAATCCGCAGATAGTGATCATTACAACAAAGCGCAGACTATCACAATCTTCACAATTCAAATAATGTTGGTCATGAGATAGTGATCATTACAACAGAGTGCAGACTATTACAACCTACACAATTCAAATAATGTTGGTCATGAGGCGGATAGCCGAAAAGCAGAGAATTATTATCGATGTCATCCTTAACTCTCATCGTGGCCATTTCCATCCAGCCTTGCTTACCCCACATCAATTGACAGATGAAATCACACGAATTCACGAATACCCTCCAGCAACGATACAAATTACTGAGGGAGGCAACAAAAATAACCTTGCACACATTTACAAGATATTAATGGTCCACACAAGAGTTACAACAAATAATATTCTATTCCTTGTAAATATACCATCGGCACAGGTATACCAATTATTTAACATAATTCCCATAGCCTCACATGAGAATAGGCAAATCGAGATCTACACCAGTGTATTGAACTAAAGCTGTGTGTAAATACTGAATATTTGTGCAATATTTCATCATTTATAATACTCCATCGCAACACCAGTCACAATGTGAAGTTAATCTGCTGAAGCACGGAAGCGAGTCACACAAACTGTACAATTGGACGACAAATCAACAAACCTACTGGATCAGATGGGCACTAATCCAATGAACATTCTCAGTGAGCACACCCAAACCGTCAACTTAATATGTAATTGGGAGCTAAGTACGATAATTTTAAATAAATCAGGAATCCTAACGCTAGACCCCAAGTGTATTTTAAAACACGCAGATTTTTCAGCTAACCGCCATTGAAGAGAAATCACACCGGTTCAATTCTTCAATTATCACGTCAATGAAAGTTCAATATGGCAATGAAAAACCAAATTCCCAACCATTGTATACAACAACCAAATATCAAGAGGATGAACCAGCCGACATAATGTTACGAAGGAAATGGCAGAACTGGAGAAATCCATCATGCTACAAAAAATAAACGAAGCGAAATTACCGGAGGACATCGATCCATCACACTAATAGCTACCGGCATAATCATTATTACGCAGGGGAAAATGACAACAATCATCCAGAGACACTTCTGCTCAACAACGACCAATTCCACGGCCAAGGTCCCTACATTTATTGGCCCAGCAGTATGTTCAATCTTCCGACCGAACATCATTACAATTATGAACTTACAACATTCATAACAACAACAACAACATAAGTTGATTACTTGACTTATATTTTGAGTTATATACAAAATTACATTTTAACTCTGTTTATCGTTTAATCATATATTATAGAGTATATATATACGCCATAACCTACTTTTACTATGGAAAAATTTGGACTAATTTTTGTGACCTTCATTTGAAAATACGGGAGGTTTTATAGTGGTTTGAAACATGACTAGTGTACAAAATGGCGAAGCTACATAGTAAATTGTTGTGTGGCTAACTTCATCATGTCAACGGGAGGAAAAAAAAATCGTTTAGTCCACGTAATGTCGTATATATATACTCTATAATATATGGTTTAATGTTTAGTGCTTAGTAAGCAATTAATCTTAACCTACAAAATTACATTGTATTTTCTAGTGCTTATAAGCAATTTGTTAGTATATAACAATTTAATTTCCTTCAATAAAGACCGAATAAACTTAAAAATCAAAAGATTGTTTCTCATAATAAATAGTTAGGTCCCACTCAAAGTAACCTAACTAATTTATGCAAATTGTATTAATTAACAACATAGTTCTACTTCTAACTAGTCTGGCCCCAACAGTGTTAACTTGACAGTTATAAAACTATAATATAATTAAATTCTAACTACTTCACATCAACAGAAGTAGTTAGTCTATTGTATAAATCTCACTCGTTCGAATTTACGACTCGAACATTCGGGTGAGATTTATCAGTTACATTTGTACCATTCCAGTCTGATAAAGGTGATTCAATATCTAACCACATAAAGGTTACCTCGAAAAAATTATTAAGATATTTTAGGTGGTCATCCATTGTATTGGATGGCACTAGCTCATAGGCACTAGCTGGAGGATTGAGTGCATGAAGCGCTGGAAAGTATTATCGGCATTTCTTAGCCCGAAAGTCATGGGGGTAAATCCATACAAACCATAAGGCGTGGAGATTGCCGTTTTCGCAACATCGGACCGCTCGATTGGGATTTGATGATAAGCGCGAACAAGATCGACAGTCGATAAAATTGAGGATCCTTACAGCTAATCCGTAAAATTCTGGATATACGAAATCGAATATTGATCTGGTACTGCCACGGTTTTTAACGCCCGATAATCCCCGCAAGGTCGCAGACCTCCTTCTTTTTGTGTAATAGGTGGCGGTGCAGTGAACTTTCTCATGAAATATCAGGTAAAATATAAAATTGGGGTTTTTTGAATGAAATTAAATCAATTTTAATAAAGTTTTCTAAGAATAAGATGGAACTCATAGATTTGAACTAAATATGCTTTAATAATTTTCATTTTGCAAAATGAAGCAATTTTGCAAAAAATTGGATTTCACGGCTTGAAATGTCGGTTTTCCGTTTTGCATGGGGTATTAGCACATTAATCATAGTTTGATAAATTATGATTAAACAATTTTTGTTTTAATTAACACAAGAGTTCATTAAGCTTCATATAGCTAATAAAACGATAATTTGGATTTTAGCTTAACATTTTAAAGTTTTTTTATTAATTTTTTTAATAAAAACCCTGACGTTTTCACGGCATATTCCGTCATTCTTAAGGGCATAATTTATACAACATGTGGTATAAATTGTCCTTAAGGATGATTGAATAAACCATCAAAACGTTTTGTATAAAAAATTGTTAAAATGTTAAGCTAAAATCCAAATAATTGTTTTATTATAAAAAGAAGGTAAAAAAATATTTACCTAAATCAGATAAAGGTAATAATATTTGTATACAAATTGAAATTAGTATTATATTTTTATTCTATAATTTTTCATGCATAAAGTTAGTTTGTTTAACAATTTGCTTTTTATGTTGCAAATTAAATTATAATTTTCACAGAAAAATAACAAAAAATAAATCAACAAATACAATTTCAATAATCACAATACAATCAAACAACTATAAATAAATAGATCTGTACAGTTTAAAAATCGAAACGAGAATGATTATTGAACATCCTCTGTATTAAATCATCGTACTATGCATCTCTGGACACCATCCACACTTAACTTAAACTGTTGTATTTTACTGATATCGAATTTGACCATACGATCCATTATAATTATTTCTTTATCTCGAATTGTGATTGATAAATGTGTCAATTTTGTGATATTAATTCTTGATAAAATATTCCAAAATTGTTCAAAATTCGTATCACATTTTGAATTTGATAATATTTCAAATTCTAAACGCTCCAAACTATTTGTGATCGATAGAAATGTTTCCAGCATATCGTAATCCATATTTTTACTTGTAATTTGCAACCGTAAGATTTTACTTAAATTATTTTTTATTGTGGTCCAATCTTGGGCGATAGTTTTACTAAATACTGCTGTACAATTGAAAATGTTGTTATCATCATCAATCTTGAGCATATTTAAATTACTCAAATACTTTAATAAGTAACGTATTATTTGACTAAAACTAATTCTACATTTATATATGATAAGGCAATGAATGTGTTCACCAAAATTTTTAAAATACTCTACAACCTTGAGATTAGAAAATTTGTAGTAATTTAGTTTAACTTTCTGGTATTTTCGATTCATCAAGCTCACTCCAGTTATATTATGTTCGTTCAACGAAAATACTAGAGGCTCGGTGAATTTGGGATGAAGGGAAACGTAATACCAAGATTTACAAGTAAGAAGGCACGCTTTAAAATCCTTTCGATTCAAATAAGTAAATGTTTGTTGAATTATCTGAAATTTAAGAAGAAAAAAAATCATTATTTAAAAATATACATACATATTTACATTTATATATGTTACATTTGGGGAAAGGCTCGGAACATCCGCAGTAATACTATTCGTATATTAGTTGTAAGAACACTTTTATTGATAATCGATTGAAAAGTAAAAAATTAGTTTTTGAAAGTGAGGTGAAAGTGTAAGGAAAATTAATTTAAAGAACATGGCTAAAGATTAAATCATCTAAATTATTCTGAATGGGGACGAAGGGCCGAATTTCAAAGCGCCGAATGTCGAAGGGCCGAATGTCGAAGGGCCGAATGTCGAAGGGCCGAATGGGTCGAAGGACCGAATGGGTCGAAGGGCCGAATGTCGAAGGGCCGAATGTCGAAGGGCCGAATAGGTCGAAGGGCCGAATGGGTCAAAGGGCCGAATGGCGAAGGGCCGAATGGGTCGAAGGGCCGAATGGGTAAAAGGGCCGAATGGGTCAAAGGGCAGAATGGGTCGAAGGGCCGAATTTTTTTTATTTTTTTTTGTTTTTAGAAAAAAAAAATTTTAATTTCTTGTTTTAAGGAATATTTTGTAAATTTTTTTTTTCAAATATAAATTAATTTCTTATGAGTTTATACATATTTTATTATGTTTAACCTTTGTATATTCTATCGGCAAAAATATTGCATTAATTTTGTTGTTTATATTTTGTAATTATCAAGTGGACAAATATTTGTACATCATAGGTATTTCACCAAAACCAAAAAAGATTTTTGTCATAAAATGTCATAAAAATCAGACCATTTTTTATTCGTTAGGGTGAAGGAAAATTCTATTTGGACGAATAAAATAATTTCTCTGTGATTTAGTGATGTAACCTAACCTAACTTTAAATCAAAATTTACAAAATGTCTACTTAAATTAAACGAAACTGTTCATTTTAAAGTATCTTGTTGTTTCATGTGTTGTTTTGAAATTGTTTCAACCTGAAATGTATTACTTATTTTGATATGAGTCATTTTGACAAACAACATTTCAACCTGGCATTGATATCTGAAAAATTAATATTGTTTTTCATAAATAAATAAAAATTATGTTCTTAATACCAAATTCAGTACATTTACAAAATATTCCTTAAAACAAGAAATTTAAAAAATTATATTTCTAAAAACAAAACAAAAAATAAACAAAAAAATTCGGCCCTTCGACCCATTCGGCCCTTCGACATTCGACCCTCCGACCCATTCGGCCCTTCGACCCATTCGGCCCTTTAAAATTCGGCCCTTCGACATTCGGCCCTTTGATATCATTCCAATTATTCGCATATACGTAATTCAATTTTCGGAATAGGGACGTTTGAGTGGTTAACTTCCGATTTATCACCAAGTCTAATGAATGATAATGGTGTGTTTTGTATTGCATTTTTCCTAATTAGAAGTAATCATATTTCTAAAATATTAGGGATACAAAGTTTCCCGACGCTTAGAATCAATATATCAACCCCACGAATAGTACTGCCGCGCTAAACTTTATAACCATATTTTTGACTAAATTGAGTTATTGATACCAATCTATATCTAACAGTTTTCATTTTAACTAAAAAAAAAACCTCACTTTCAAAATTTTAACAACGATTGTCTTAAAATGCATTTTCTATAGTTATGTAACATTACAAAATATGATATTAACTTTTTATAATTAAATTTTTTTGATCCGAAGTTGTTAAAAACTTGTACCTATTGCCATCGAAAGCAAGTACAGGTAATAAAAGTTTGAAAGGAATCGGTTCGGTAGGAGTAGATGAAATCCGATTTAGCTAAACTCATTAAAGTACTCCATGCAAAAAAACTAGATTAACTAAAATTGAGGTTGACATTCAGACTGAACTCGAAAAATTCCTTAAAACGATTTCATATTAAATCGCAGTGTATATGTAAATGGTAAAACACAATAAAAAAGCCGTTCTAGAAGCGTAAAGTGAGTATAATGTTGTTAAAGTTCGCCAGCCTTTAACGAACTGACGATAGTCGGGTATCTCGTATTAAAATATTTCCACTGAGAGACGGCTAAAAATCGGACTAATTTTAATAATATTAAATAAGAAAAGAAAATGCTTTTGTGTTTAGTGTGCGAGTTTGGTATTTCATTCATTTTTTTAGCCGACATTACAAAATTATAACAGAATAAAAAATTATAACAGAAAAACAAGACGAAAAATATTTTCGTATACTTTTTCTGACGAAAAATTGAAAAAATATTTTAAATTTTCTGACAGAAAAAATTAAAATTTAATTTTCTAGGAATGTTAAATATTTTTAAATTATTTTTTAAATTAAAATATTTACTTCGGTCTAAAAGACCAAAGTATTGAAATCCTGTCAAAAATGAGCAAAAATTTGGCTGGTCTAAAACCACTTTTCTCGACGTTTTGAAAGTCCCTGAGTCCGAAAATGCAAAAAAAAAAAATGTTCCTCCGTCTGTCTGTGTGTACCCATGGTATCTCGAGAACGGCTTGTCCGATTTGGAATTTTTTTTCGCAAATCTGTTTCTATGGTCAAGGCGGAGATTTGAAAAGCTTTTGGAGACTGTACGTCAAGGGGGTGGGGTACTTGCCATACGAATTGACCCAAAATACCTGCTTTTATAAATATTTACGAATTTTTTATATATGCTGGTTTGATTATTGAATTGGGCATTGAATTTGGAATTGATTTAGGGGTCAATTGGCGGGTTGAGTTGAAGTTGAGTTGGAGTTGAGTTGGGGTAGATAACAAATTGTTTATAATATGATAGAACTTGCCTATTTATCAACCGATTATTATGAAATTTGACATGTGTGTTGGAAATGGGATTCTAAAATGATTTTTGGATAAAGTTCTGGAATATGGCCAGTTATACGGTTAGAAATATCAGTATAATTTTGTAAACTACTTTCGATGTAAAGTTCTAGAATACGATTTTTCGTGTTAAATTGGATGCTTGTACTCATGTTACTGAAGCTTTTGAGCTGTTTGGCTATTGTTGTATAAGTAAATATATGTAGGTTAAAATAGAAATCAATATGTTCTGTCAAAATTGTCACACCAACTTTATGACACATGTGAATGCTATCTCCATTGAAGATACCAAAGACCGAAGTTCTGATCACCTCGTGAGGTTTCAGCCCTTTATATTTTTGTATTGTGTTTATGAACACGTTTGAGAGTCTTTAAGCTATAATATGCTAAAGATTTTAGAGTTATTGTAAGAAAAGTAAAATCCGTTTTCGTTTCCTATCGGCAAAGCGCTTAAAACACATTGTACTATACACTGGGCAAATTACATTACACTGAGTAATTAAAATACTTTTACGAATTACAGCAAACTCGGTAATTAAAATACAAGTTACAACTACTTTCAAGTGGATTAATTAAAATACAAGTTACAATTACTTTGCACCTCAATTAAGGCCTTAAGATTTGCTTTGCGGGAAGAAGAAAACCAGAGCGTCCAGAACTATTTAAGTGATCTCTCGGCAACCGAGAGGACAGATTACTCTTTGTGGAAGGCAACAAAAAAATTAAAAAGGCCAACAAATTCGAATCCACCGATTAGACTACCAACTGGAAATTGGGCGAGAAGTGATGAAGAAAAAGCCAATGCTTTTGCTGATCATCTAACAACAGTATTCACACCACACGAAGAAGATAATAATTTCGTGCTACCCCAGCAAATGGATGATGGTTTATCCTACAAACCTATAAAGTATAATTGGAAGAAAGTTAAGAATACAATTAAAAATTGCATAAGCCCGAAAAAGGCACCAGGACATGATCTCATTACTGGAAAAATGATAAGGGAATTGCCAGACAAATGCATAAAACTAATAACATTCATATTCAACGCGATCATGCGAACCAGTTATATTCCTCAAAAATGGAAAATATCTTTGATCACAATGATACATAAGCCTGGAAAAAATGAAACGCAGATCTCATCATATCGCCCAATAAGCATGCTACCCACAATATCAAAGCTATTTGAAAAAATGTTACTAACAAAATTGAAACCAATATTGGAAGAACGGCGCGTTATACCAGACCATCAATTTGGGTTCCGAAACCAACATGGTACCACAGAGCAAATTCACAGAATTGTAAACGCAATCAAAATCACCTTCGAGGAAAAGAAATATTGTTCTGCTGCTTTCTTGGATATAGCACAAGCATTTGATAAAGTTTGGCACGATGGGCTAATATACAAAATTAAAGAGCTTCTACCGAAGAAATTTCACTCAATTTTGGGAAACTACCTTATTCAAAGGCAATACATGGTCAAACAAAATGGCGCAACTACTTGCTTAAATGATATTAATGCAGGTGTCCCGCAAGGCAGCGTTCTAGGGCCAATATTATACTTGTTGTACACAGCCGATTTACCTGTAACCAACAAAGCAACAATATCAACATTTGCCGATGATACGGCCATCCTGGTGTCACACAATAATCCCGAAATTGCCTCAAAGGAGTTACAGAATCATTTAAACAAAATCGCGGACTGGCTAAAGACATGGCGAATAAAAGTGAACGAAAACAAATCAACTCACATCACATTCACGCTGAACAAACGCACCTGCCCACCAGTGAAATTAAACAATAAAAATATTCCTCAACAAACGAAGGTCAAATACTTAGGTTTGCACCTGGATAGAAGGTTAACGTGGAAAACCCATATTGAAACTAAGCGCAACCAAATAAAAATGACATTTTCCAAAATGTATTGGCTGATGGGAAGGAAATCTCAGTTATCATTAGCCAATAAAGTTTTACTGTACAAAGCGATAATCAAACCCATATGGACATATAGTATTCAGTTATGGGGATCCACCAGCGCTTCAAACAGAGAGCTCCTGCAACGAACACAAGCGAAAATACTTCGAAGTATTACTAATGCTCCGTGGTACATTCAAAATAGTAATATACATGATGACCTTGGGATTAAAACCATTAAAGAAACAATTAAAGAATTCAGTTCTAAATATTATTCAAAACTAGAAGCGCATCCCAACGAATTGGCCAGGGATATATTAAAACAGCCACGATTTAGGCGACTGAAAAGAACAGATCCACTCGGACTGATGAACCTGTGAACCTGTAAATTTATTAAATGTTGATGTTATACATAAGTATGTATGTATAAGTATAATCTAAATTAATTAAATTGTGAGCACCAACAATAAGTATTAACATTGGTTAAGACTTAAAATATGTAATAATTTTAGCTTAAGATTTGATTACTTCTTGTTAGTTTCTTATGTAGAAAGATTCAAGAATAAAGCCATTGGCAGCATTTAAAAAAAAAAAAAAAAAAAAATTAAGGGAGAACACCACTGTGACCTTCCATTTTCAAGTGCTTAGTTTGGTATTTTTTTTGAGAAATGGGTTGGGTTTAGAGAAAAAAAAACTTTTAGGCTATATTTGGCATATATTTAAGTAAACAAAAAAAAAAATTTATGTAAAAAAAAATACAAAATGGCGGCGCTAGAGTAGCTTTAGTAGAAGTGATTTTGCCTAGAGTCGCTCCGCTGCACGCAGTAGAAGTGTCTTAAATTTGTTCCTGGAACAAAATATAAAATATTGTCATGAAATATATTAGTTTTAGCATCGAAGTACATGAGGAAATTAAAAAATTCGAAAAAATAAAAAATTGAGACAAGTTTGAAGAAAAAGTTTCATTTTTCGCCTATAATTTTCGTATAAAAAGTTGTATATCTTTTTTAATTTTTAATGAATGAAAAAAAACTCATGTACTTCGATTTTAAATCTATTTAAGAAGCTACAGTTAAATTTTCAAGTCGATTGAACAAAAATTGATTGAGTTCTGCTGCGTGCAGATTTCCAAAACACGGTTTCGAGAAAAACGCGTTTAAAGTTTTTGGTATCAATAACTTCTCAATAAGAGCTCTCAGGAAAATGCTTGAAAACCTCTTAAAAAATATTTTTTTTTGCTATAAACGAATTTGTATCATATTTTTGAGGGTCTAAAGGATTTTTTAAAGGCAAAAAAAAAAACCGATTTTTTGAAAATCTTACAGTGGTGTTCTCTCTTAATAAATTTGATTTGACAAAATTCGTTTAACGAAAAAACGTCTCATTAAAACAACGATCATTGACATTAGGTTTTACACAGATGGTTCTGGAATCAAATCTTAATAAGCCTTGTAAAATTTTTACGAAGAAGAGAAATTGTTAAAAGATTGCAATTCAGTTTCGATCTGCGAGCATGTGAAAAATAAATCATCTTTCAATACATCTCATCAGGCTATACATCTCTTAACAATTTCTCTTCTTCTTAAAATATTTATCAATCTGGAATATACCAGAATAATTTAAAAGTTTGAACCTTGTAAAAATGTAAACATAAAATTATAAAAACTGATGTAATTAAAATACAAATTACAATTACTTAGAATTTAAGTAATTAAAATACAAGATACTGTTACTTTGAAAACGAGTAATTAAAATACAAGTTACAAATTGCAATTTGTATTGTTACATATAATTCATTACTGCCCAGCCTTGACTATACAACATACTATGTATGTATGGGAAATTACTTTTTTTCCTAACACAAATTTTTGAATGAAAACGTTACAAATTCTTAATTATGATTCGGTCAAATTAAATAAACGCTTACTACAAAGCGTGGAGTCATTAAGTCAATATTAAATGGCAATGATGGCAGTACAAATTTGGTTAAATCGTACCAAAAACTACCACCTGGGGAAATTTCAAGTTCAAAAATTTTAGGAAAAGGAAAACCAAATTCACAAAATAAGTATTAAGAACGTGTGATAATTCTGTGATTAAATAATTTTTTTTTGTATTATTCTGTAAACATCCTAGACATCTGACGTACACTAGTAAAACTAAAGATAAATTTAACAAGTATTATTTTAATTCGTCAGTATTATATTAAATTTAATAATTGTTTAGGTTAACAAACAACTTTTTTGACACACAAATCGAAAAATTGCACTGACACAAAAAAACTAAAATGTATTTAAACTAAACAAAATACTTTATTTAAAAATTTCCTCAAAAATTCAAATTTATTTACAAAATCTTAACGTTTTAAATCACTTGGTGATCATCATCAGATATTTAATTTGCAACAGTTGCAAATTAAATATCTGATGATAATCACCAAGTGATTGAAAACTTTAATGTTTTGTAAGCAAATTTAAATTTTTGTGGACATTTTTAAATAAAGTATTTTTATTAGTTTAAATATATTTTAGATTTTTGTTTCGGTGCAATTTTTCGGTTTGTGGTTTCAAGAAGGTTGTTTGTTAACCTAAACCATTATTAAATCTAGACGTCTTATCAGAGACTGGAACCGAAATGTTTTTCGTTCCGGTTTTCGGTTACGTTCCTAATTTTGAAATTTCGGTTCGGTTCAGTTCCGGTTCGGCCATTAAATATCGGTTCGGTTCCGGTGCGGCTCCAAAACCATTTCAAGAATTGTTTGTTAATAAAACATTTCTATTTATGATTCCAAATTTTTTATTCAAAATTTAATCAAAATAATAATCATCACCTAAAATGTACGTAAGAATATTTTCCCCCTCCAGTTAGTTTATAGGCAAAGAGGTAAAACACCAGGAAATGATGTGTTGCAGTGTTAACTTTATGTGAACAGCCGGATTAATTATGAAATGCGCCCACTGAGCAGTATAATTCGTTTACCATACGAAAATAATTTTTATTATAGATACAAAAATCTGCGTAAGTCAGAAGCGGAACCATCTAAAACGAAAAAATTACCGTCTTGGATAGTTCGATTAGTTCAATTTGCACAATTTTAAAAACTAAAAATAATTGTATTTTTTCGGATAGCAAAAACTTAAACCGGAACGAAAATTAATTTCGCTTCCAGTTTCGGTTCAGGTTCAATTTTTTATTTTATTTCGGTTCGTTTCGGTTTTCGGTTCACTGAAAATAGCGGTTAATTACGGTTTTCGGTTCAGTTTCGGTTCCAGTCTCTGCGTCTTATACGCAAGAAAATGTGAGGGTGATAGGTATATCTTTTTTCATTCATGACATAAAGAACCCTCATATTTTGAAAATCCATGTTTACTTATTATCTATATTGCGGGCTTTATATTCTTTCAGGTGACAAATGGACGTTGGTTAGGGTTAAGGTAAATAAATGTTTAACATCCTAAATGTAAATCCTAAACCGTAGGGTGTATATGCAAAATATTGCAAATCCATGTTTGTTTGTCATTTGAAAGAAAAAATAAATAAAATAGATACATATAACTATCACAATATTTGTATGATACATACGAGCATGATACAGCCTTTAGTGATGGGCTAAGTTGGTTCTTTTTTGTTAAAAACGTAAGAGACAATAAGCAAAACAGAACAAAAGGAAACAATTTAGCACATCACTAAATCCTTTAAATTTAAACACGCTTTTTTAAATTACTACGGGGCACCTCTCGATTTTGCATCTAAAACCGCTATAGTAATTATTCAAATTTAATTACTTATTATAAAATCAAATATTCTAATCTAAGTAGAGAAGGTAGAAAAATAGTTATCCATATTTAGATTTTTTTTTTTGTTAAATATGAAAGAAATTTGGATCCTGAACAACCTTACCGAATAATAAAAAAAAAAAATATTTGATTTCAAATTAGCTAAATTAGATCAATTGCTGTCGTGATCTAGAGCAGACACGAATATAGAAGGATCCGGTGTTATTTTGGTGTGGTGGTTCTTTGGCTATAACACGCTCGTGCCGATTATAGTGTAAATAAAACAATATTATACAATAGGTAATAAAATAACATTTGATTTGTATTCAAGCAAAAAATAAATACGATAAATAACAATTTAAACAAATTTTATATTAAAATTATGAATTTGTTTATTATTCAGTGAGTATAAAGGTGTAACCACTTTATTTAACAATGGCAGTTTCTTTAACTCAGCTTCAGTAATATTTGGAATCATCAAATTTGTGTAAAATTCTTGCAAATACAGCAACCTGGATATTGTAAAATTTGGTGTTTCAACATTAACTGCATTCTTTATATTGGAAACCGCCACTTGTCCAAATATTAATCGCAATTTTTTAAGTTTTAATAAATTTTTAAAAATTAATTCACAATTTAAAGTTATAAGTGATTTTAGTTCTAATTGTTCCAAATTCGGACAACAGCCAGTCAGTTTGACGAGTGTTCTTTCACTGGTGTTACCATCAAATACAAATATTTTCAAATTAGGCATACATTTTATAAATATTAGATCACAATTTTGATATTCTCCGACAAGATTTGGGCGAAACCTGGTAGCAGTTATATGTAAAACCTAAAAATAAAATAACAAATCAATTTGATATACAAATATTAAGCCAAACTGTATTATTTTTTTCAATACACACCTCTAAATGCTCAAGTCGCGATATTGATTCAAATTGCGACGAAATTTGTGACATATATAACCGCTTCAAATTCAACATGTTCTGGCTTATATGATGTGGAAAATCAGTTATGTTATCTTCAACATAAACAGGATAATTATAGTGAATATTGAATTCTTCTAGGTGCGCAAAATGCCTACAAAATAATTGTAACATCCCTCTATTATTGATTCCATTTAATTTTAACTTCAATGATTTTATGTTGATAGTATTTATGATGTCAAAATATTCCAGAATTATTTGTTCCTTGTCTTCAATTGATATTGTTAAAGATGTCAGCTTTGTGATACCAATTTGTGATAAAGTTAGCACAATTTTTTCAAAATTATTATTACATTTTGCATTTGATAACATTGTAAATTCTAAATGTTCTAAATTATTTAACAACGACAGAAATTTCTGCAGCATATCATAATTCAAATATTTACTTGAAAGTCGCAGCGTTTTGATTTTACTTAGATTATTTTCTATTGATGGACGATCGTAACCTTTATTTTTACCGCTGAACAAGCTCGTCGAATTAAAAATGTTGTTATCATCATCAATTTCCAGATAAATCAAATTATTTAGATAATTAAATATAACTATCAATTGATTTATACTAATTCTGCATTTATGAATATGTAGTTCCCGGATATGTTCACCAAAGTTTTTAAAGTATTTCAAATAGTGAACATTGTGATTTGTAAAATTTAAATAGCTTAATTTTACTTTGCGATATTTACGCTTCATAAAGCCAGTCACATTTATATTATTTTCATTTAGTGAAAATTGTAGTTGATCGGTGAATTTTTGTTTAAACGAAGCGTCGTACCATGATTTACACGTTTGAAGGCAATATTTAATATCCGTTGAATCTAGATATGAGAATATTTGCTGAATGATCTGAAAAGTTTTTTAGAAAAGTTTAAAAAAGCGCACATAAAAGCATAATAATAAAAATTTTGTTATGAGGAAATGAACCCTATTAGGTAATAATCAGTTAGTATGAGGTGTATTCTGCAAATAAATACTAAACTTAAAGATAAGACACATCAAACGCTTTGTACATTCTGTGTTTTGTATCTTTTTAAAAATAAAGGGTGTTCCATCTGTTAGTTATTTTAATATTAAAAAAAACATAATGTAGGTTGAAAATTCAAAATTTTTTATTGAAAATGAAAGTTGGTTCTATTCCATTTATGTATGAAATATAACATCGATCATGTGACCACCACGGCTCCTGTTACAGGCCCGCATCCGAACATAAAAATTTTCGATGACTTTTTCCAATAAAATGGCCTCAATTTCAGCTCGAATGTGGTTCTTGAAGATCTTGAACTGTTTATGGATCATTGCTATACACTTTACTTTTCAAAAACCCCAAAGAAAATAATCTAACGGTCTCAAATTGCATGATCTTGGTGGCCAATTGACAACAGAATTTCTTGAAATTATGCGATCATTAAATATGGTGGCCAATAAGTCGAAAAATTCAGTTAATATGCCACGATAGCGCTCAATATTCACTGTTACTGCATCATTACGTTCAATTTCGAAAAAATAAGGTCTAATAATGTCACCGGCCCACAATTCACACCAAACAGTAATTTTTTTTGGATGAATTGGTTGCTCATGAATAACATGAGGATTTTCAGTCCCTCAAATGCGACAGTTTTGTTTATTAACATATCCGTTGAGGTGAAAATTAGCTTCATATGAAAAGATGATTTTTGATGAAAAACGCTCAATTTGTTCGAGCATCCAATCAACAAAACGACGACGTTGCTGATGGTCGGCTGGAATCCATGACTAACAATGGCATAGTTTTGACTTTTCACGTGTCAAAAATTTTCGGGTTGCCGAGTAGACCTTTCTGTCTAAAAACAATAATGGTAATAACCAAGACCAAGCGCATTCAAAACAGGATTTTTAAAGTGCTATCAAACGTTGGCGACAGTCAATGATGACACCATTTCCAGTCGCCTTATTATATTCGATTCAACAAACAACCTCACGTTTCTAATCGATACCGGCGCAGATTTATCTATCATTCCTTTCAAAAATTTCAAATCAGCAAAGCTACATCTACTTTAAACCTATACTCTGCCAATGGAACACCGGTGTTAGCGTATGGTACCAAATTGTTAAAAATCGATATTGGTTTACGTCGTGAATTTCGATGGGAATTTATTATCGCGGACGTTTCGACGCCTATACTCGGCGCTGATTTTTTAAGACATACGAGTATAATAGTGGACATTAGCAAACGGAAGATCATTGACCCGGTACCTTCACTGTCCGTTACAGGTCTAATTACACGTATGGCAACGCAAGGTTTGTCATATATTAACCAGACAACAGTCTCATCAAAAGTTCACGATCTGCTTAAACAATTCCCAGAGATAACAAGTCGCTCATTAAGCAGCACTGCTATAAAACATAGCGTCACGCATCGATTAGAAACAACTGGACAGCCTATCTTCGCGAAAACACGTCGTTTAGCACCGGATAAACTCCTTATCGCAAAAGCCGAATTCGATAACATGTTAGCACAAGGTATTTGTCGTCCTAGCAAAAGTCCGTGGGCAAGCCCTCTTCACCTTGTTTTGAAAAAGAATGGAGACTGGAGACCATGCGGTGATTACCGTTCGCTAAACCGAGTTACAGTTCCTGACAGATATCCCATACCGAATCTATTGGACTTTTCGTACCAACTCGTGGGTTGTACAGTTTTCTCGACTATCGACCTTGTTCAAGCGTACCATCAAATCCCGATCGAACCATCACATGTCCCCAAGACAGCTATCTCAACACCTTTTGGTCTTTTTGACTTTACCAAAATGACCTTTGGGCTAAGGAATGCAGCACAGTCTTTTCAGAGGCTAATGCATTCTGTTTTATTCGGCCTCAAGTTCTGTTTTGTCTACTTGGATGATATTCTTATCGCATCCAAGTCTTCGAACGGGCCTGTAATGGTTAATCAACTCAAACGATTCTTGGGAATGATTAATTTTTACAGACGTTTTATTCCTAGCGCGGCTGAAGATCAAGCTGTACTTAACAGCTTCTTGAAAGGTTACAAGAAGAATAGCAAAATTCCAATCGAATGGACTTCAGCATCTATTGACGCTTTTAACCATTGCAAGGAGACACTATGTCAAGCGACACTACTCGGTTAGCAGTTATGGTTGACGCATCCGATCACACAATCGGAGCAGTGGTACACCAGTTTGTCTCGAATACATGGCAACCGCTCAGTTTTTCTCTGTACGCCTTAGTGAGACGCAACAGCGTTACAGCGCTTATGATAGAGAGCTGCTTGCAGCTTACTCTAGCATTAAGCAATTTTGGCACCTACTCGAAGGTCGTAGTTTCATTCTGTTCACCGACCACAAACCCTTAGTCTACGCATTTTATCAGAATCCGGATAAAGCATCTCCGCGGCAATTTCGACACCTGGACTTCATCGGTCAATTCACAACCGATATCCAACACATCTCCGGCGTTAACAACGTCGTTGCAGATACCTTATCTCGTATAGATCAAATTTCTATTCCGGAAAGCATTGACTATACAATAATCGCGGATGCACAAACCAACGATGCCGAATTTCGAGAACTCTTGCATAGTAACAACATGTCACTAAATTTCAAGCAAGTTCCAATAATGTTTAATTCCAATAAACACATTTATTGGGATATTTCGACTGGCATACTTCGCCATTTATTCCGTTAAACTTTCGGAAACAAATTTTCGAATCATTTCACAACCTTTCGTACCCCGGAATCCAAGCCACAACCAATATTTTAACTAAAAATGTTTCTGGCCCTCGTTACGAAAGGATTCGAAAGTTTTCACTCAACAATGTGTTCCCTGCCAAAAGTCGAAAGTTTCAAGGCACACCAAGTCTCCTCTCAGCAGCTTCACATTTGCGTCGCAACGTTTTGCAGAGATACACCTAGACATCATTGGTCCTTTACCGATTTCTGATAATCAACGATATTGCGTCACGTTAATTGATCGTTTCACGCGTTGGCCTGAAACGGTTCCTGTACCGGATATATCGGCTGCCACTGTAGCGTTCGCCATTTATTCAACATGGATATACCGTTTTGGCGTTCCAGTTTCCATTCTTACAGATCAAGGAACTCAGTTCGAATCCAAACTTTTCAACGAGTTATCTAAGTTGCTAGGTTTCAAACGAATTCGAACTACGGCTTATAACCCTAACTGCAATGGCATGGTTGAGAGATGGCAGCGCATTCTCAAGGCTGCAATTATGTGCCACGAGCGAGCCGACTGGACCAACATACTTCCGACAGTGATGTTAGGGCTTTGATCATCGTACAGCGATAAATTACAAACTTCATGCGCCGAGCTAGTTTACGGGACAACAATCCGATTACCTGGACAATTCCTAGATAATGCAAATACGGTTCCACAAACCGATTTTGTGAACAGCTAAAAGGACATTTCTCTGAATTAAAACCTACTCCGACATCTCGACATTGCGTTGGAAAAACATTCGTGAGTCAAGAGCTTAAAACTTGTACTCACGTGTTCTTACGCACGGATGAAGTTCGTAAAGCACTACAACCTCCGTATACTGGTCCGCACCGTGTAATCAAGCGCGGTGACAAAAATTTCTTGATCGAATTTAACAACAGGCAGGTCAACGTCAGCATCGATAGGCTTAAGCCTTGTTTCAAAATAACTTCGACATATGACCAACAACCTTCCACGCAGAACCTGGACACGTCGTCAGATCACAGACAGACGGATACCCAAGTATAAACTAAGTCGAAAAAAAACACGTAACGTTTCACGAGCCCGAATTAATCGAACAGTTGCCTCTCTGCTTTGGCAGCGGGCGTCAGATAAAGGCACCGGCGCGTCTTTTGGACTCGTTGTCTCGCTCAGGCTACGCTTTCGCTGGGGAGGGAGTATTGTGGTGTACGGAATTACAAATCGTTGCTTGTTGGGAGAATGTCAGTGTTTAAAAATATATAGAAAAACTACTCATCGGGTAACACGTTGCCGATGTTATTTTTTTTTTGATAAAAAATATCATTACTAATTTACTTCTTCTCTTGTTAACACGAACAAAAGCGGAATCAAAAAATCCGACGCCATATTTTTGGTAGTCATTCTAGTGTTGAATAAAAATATTAAAAATAAATAAATCTTGTAAAATTAAAACTATTCTTATGTTGTGTTTATTAGTGAAAAAACAAAATTAAGAAACGGATTGTATGAACTCGGGGTACCGAATTAAAAAAGACTGAATTAAAAAAAGTCTTCGTTAATGAAATAAAAAAAGCGACTATTGTATGAAAAAGGAATAGGTACTTTTTTTATTTCAGAAAAAAATGAATTAAAAAAGGTAACAGGTGTTCATACAAATTCATACAAAAATCACCATTTTTAATTCACTTTTTTTAATTCAGCCTTTTTTAATTCATGTAGCCTATGAACTCTGTTTTTACACACATCGTGGCACACGGGATTCATTAAATTTTGGTGTATATTTTTTTTGTCGATTGCTGTGATTCCAAAGCGGACACATACACATACGTAATTAGTTTTATTCATTCACGACTAATCTGCGACTAACAATATCTGTCCCGGAACGTTTCAAAAAATCAATTAGAGTCAGATTTAAGGAAATTATCTGGTAAAAACACGAGGATTAAGTTGGAGCAACAATCAATAAAGCGCTCCAATTTGTATACTACGACACCCCGTCCACGCAACCCATACTTTATTTAAGATTGCGATGCCAACAATGCATTACCGTGCATCTACAAATTTTTATCAAAATCGTTTGGTTGCTTCTTTTATCGATGAGAAAATTAGTGTTTGCTAGCTTTTTAATTTAATTTTTAATAATACAATTAGAAACAATTTAGAAATACTGCACCAACGACCGAGATTAATTACATTAATTTAATAGGTATTCAAAAATCACAGTAAAACGTTAAGTTTGCTTTTAAATAAATAATAATTAATTAATTTAAATTCCGCGGAAATCAAATTATTTAAATATTGATCGAAATTGTTATATTAATATTGGTAAAGCTAATTATTATTGCTTTAAGTGAATTATTCATGTATGTATGTATATAAAACGTATATAAATTTTAATTAGAAATTTTTATTGTAAACAATTGAATTTTTGAATAAATTTTCCATAGTTTTTTTTTGTTCTCCTTTTCCTTTTCTTTAGTTATGACATGCGCTTTATTAATCACCCCTATTATGATTTCGATCGACGATCGACAATCGACACGACTCTGTGTTGCCTTTTCTTTTTTCGTATTGTTTTTATCAAATGAAAAAAAGAAAACGCAATACAGAGTCGTGTCGATTGTCGATCGACACGACAATCATAATAGGGGTAAATATTGTAACTTAAAAAAAAAAATTAACAATGGGAATGGTCCTATATCCATTTTTAGACCATTTTTGGTTCAAAAAATTTTCCTTGCTTCAGTTTTAGGGCTACATAGTGGAATTTGTATCACTGGAACATGGTAAGTAATGATAAGACTTTTTATAAAAATAAAGAACAATTTAAAATTATCTTGAGAAGGCAACCGTATTTTTGTTAAAAGTTACAAATTCGATTTCTGAATAAATTTACAAATGGCGTATAGGTCAAGAGGGAACTCACATGACGACGTGACTTCCAAAAAATATGATTTGACATATCTTTCGCCGTATTTCAAAACAGCTATCACATATAATAAAAGTATCACAATATTCATCAATTTATTAAATTACAAATTTAAAATTGTAATTTTATTTTATTCCGTCTAAAAATAAAAATAGAATCAAAAATTTACCTCACAATAACACGACCTAATTTTATGGTGGCTTGTATTTTTTGAGTTGTGATGGTGAATAGTGCGGCGGGGATCTTTTAAATACATAGGTGGATGATACTTATTGGATTTATTATTTTAGGTCGTATCTGAGCTACTGTTCTATAAGTTTTGAATGTAGTTTGAATTAATAATGATGACTCTCTTACAAATAACGTATAACCGATTAATTTGATATACATTTTCAGAGATATTAATGACCATGATGATGAATTTAATTAATTACGTATACTCATAGCAATTTTAACTGTTAAGTTAAGTGACACTTTTCTGAGTTTTGCAGGTTTTCCTATTTACATTTCAAGTGATGTGTATGTGAGTACACATGGAAAATGAATGGAATGAATTGTTGTGATATAGGAAGTTATCAGTTATTCTATTAAGATTGAGTGGTAGTGTGATAGTGGAAAGTATGGTTGTAAACTTCCTCTCATAAATTTACCTATTTATTTGGCAGGTTCACGAAAATACTTCAATTATGATAGTAGTTTGAGCTAAACTGTAATTTTAAGTTGCGTAAGTGACCAGCATGGCGAAAATCATTTGAATACGTAGCTAATATAAATTAATTTAATTGTTAGGTCGTCTCCGATCTACAGGAGGGTTTCAGAGTTTAAATAATTCTTTAGTTTAAATTTAATGTAGCAATTAGAGATATTAAATTAATTTCGATTTGGATTTTCAGAAATACTGAAGAAACCTCGCTCAGCATCCAGAAACTCCAAGCATCCAGCGGACATGTAGTTTATAAATTGGATTGCCTGGTGATAACTATTTTATAATATATATTATTAACAAATTGATATAAGTTAAATCCTATTAATTATGTAAGTAGTAACTATTTGGTAATAATGGATTAATATTAATTTTATTTTCAGAGATGCCCGAGAAATTTTATTCAGCTTCTAGAAATTTCAAATATCCAACAGATGTGTAGTTTAGAAACTGTGTTGTCTTGGTATTTGCCTTCTTAATTTACAGGCACTTCAGTCATACTTTAAGAATTAATTACTGTCTTATTATTTTGAGTATTGGTTACTGATGGCATTAATTGTAATTCGTTACAGGACCGCGTCCATCACATACCAACCTCTATAATCTTAATGGCAGGTTCGTGGAAATGCTTTATTTATAATGGTAGTTTGAGCTAAACTGCAGTTTTAAGTTGTGACAGTAACCAGTATGGCGGAAATCATCTGAAAAAGTAGCTGATACTATTTATATTTATTATGTTTGGTCGTTTATGAGCTACTGTTTTATAAGTTTTAAGTGAAATTTAAAGTAACAATGATTACGATTTTAAGAAGTTTACAGAAATCTGAGCCAGCAAACTAATAAATGTTTTTTTCAGAATACAGGTGTCATCTTAAGAAACTACAAAATTAGATTAGATAATTAATAGTTAGATTTAGATAGTTTGCAAGCATAATAACAAATTTACAGGATCAACTTCTGAAACCTGAAGTAAGAAGTAAGAGAAACAGATTACTAATTTTAACATTAAAGTTATTTGTAAGATTAATTCATAACATGTTTATGGAAATTAAATTAAATTTGATTTTAAACTTAATTAATTAAGAGTATGATTAGTTATTTTAAAATCAATGCAGATTTGAATTTTAGGAATTATTTAAAAAAAAAACTGAATCAACTTTTGTGTTAACTTATTTACTATATTTATTACTAACAAATTTACTAACTATCAAGTACTTAGGTGTCTGGAACCGGGTTGATTCTTTGCTACTAATATACCTTTCCTTTCCCTCGATTTTGTTGTATTAAACATGGGGTGAATTTGTTAATATTTATAAAATTTATGGAAAATTCTTTGTATCTGACTGTAAATAACTAATGAATTTTTTGTTATCAAGGTAGGACGTGTCATTATTTTGCATTTTAGGTTTTACTCATTGATGCGAGCCTGGAAATGGATGAATCGTGATACATATTTGTAACAACAAAATAATCTATGTTTCTATAAAATTGATTTTTATTTATTTTTTATCTATATTTTATTGGATATGGAGTTCAGAATATTAATATTAATTTAATTGCAGTACATAAAGATTAATTTATAATTTATTTTAGAAAATTAAATGAGGGTTTCAGAGTTTAAATAATTCTTTAGTATATTTTTAAAGTAGTAGATAGTGATAATTAATTAATTTCGATTTGGATATTCAGAAATACCGGAACAACCTCGCTGCTTTCAGAAACTTTAAGCATCCAGTGAACATGTTGTTTAGAAATTGTATTGTCTTGTGCTAACTATTTAATCGTATATATTATTAACAAAAACATACTAACTCATCGACCGCTTAGATATCTGTAACCTGGTCGAGTCTGTCACAACTAACAAACCTAACCTCCCCTTTGGTTTTATTGTTTGTAAACCGCGTGTACGGTGTGTGCCCGAGAGTTCCTGCTCAATGCTTGGCCGTACATCCAAATCTATCAATTTACACGCATAATCAATTATTCCACACCCCATAGATAGACAGGCTATATAGTATTTTTTTAATTTATTTGTAGTTAATATTTCTGTAAATTGTAAGAGAATTTAATCCATAGTTTCGAACTGATGAGCTTATGATTATGAAAAAATTAATCCTTCTCTAGGCTATATATTAACGTAGTCATCCCATGTCACGCCAAATAACAGTCAAGTTTTAAGTGATTTTCATACCGACTGCGTTAGCTTTGGATTTTAAAAAATTTACGTTTTATTTTTAATAATTATCACTTAAAAATAATTTATTTTATAACAGTTTTAAAATATTTCTATAAAAAGTGACACTGTTAATCAAATAAAACTAAATTGCAAAACTTTAAAGTTACAAAACGACTTTACATTTTTAAAGTCCAAAGTCAACGCAGCCGGTATGAAAAGCACTTTAATATTCCTTCTATAAATAATAGACGATTACTATGAAAAACATCATATTGCACTGACTTTTCACGACTCAAGTCATTTACAAAAGACTTCTTGTCACGATATATTTTCAAGTGAGCAGAAGCTATGCTAGTAGTCGGTGGCTTGGTGCAGGGATGGCTCAAAAAAAAATTTGTAATTCTCGTGCCCTAGGCAAATTTTTTCTTTGCGCCCTCCCTACCCAAACAAAAAAATAGGTAGTGTTAAAAATATTCTTAAGGTTATAAAAATATTTGGATAAATATCGGACAATTTTTTTCGCAAATAAAATATACGACATCTTTTGGTGACGATCTCGGTTCAATGCGCGTTGAAATACAATAGATTGACGCTCATTACATAAATCTACTGCTTCCGTGTCTTTAGAGCCTTCATGAGTTAATGCTCTCTCAAGCTTTGTATACGATGCATACAGGCGCAGTGTTGCTACTTGTTGTAGGCTATGAATGTCAAAAATGAATCCAAAAACTGACTCGAGATTTTGCATCTGCTCAAATCTATCATTAACGGAGTTAATAGCAGTATTAAGGACTGTAAAGTTAAAATGCACTTTAAATCTTCGCTGGGGATTCTGAATGAAATTATCTTGCCTTCATATGAAAATTGTTTTTTTAACCGAATACGAATTGGCTCTGGTTCAAATTCCGCTGGAAAGTCAATTTCCTTAGCAAGCTCAGAAGCATCTACTAACATACTGCCAAATCCAATATCTCTCCTTAAGTTCTCTAAAAACAATTTCGTATTCTGTAATTGTTGGATAGCAGAATGAATATTTAAGTGTTTTTCTTGGAGCATTTTCTCGTTACACGAGAAGTTTTTGGATGTTTTTTCGTGCGCTTAAACCGTGTAACCGCGAGATGATGTTGCGATTACACGCAAAATAAATTTGTGATGCTAATTGTCTATGCATATGTAAATTTGCTTTATTTTTGAATTGACAGACCTTATATTGAACTAATAAAAAAATATCGTAAATTACGAATATTATATAAATAGATTTTAAATTTTATTTGATAAAGAAAATGAAAAAAAAAATGAAAAGGCCGTATTTTTAGGCGCCCTTAAAAGTGCAGCGGCCCCAGACGGCCGCCTAGTTCGCCTATATGGTAGAGCCACCGGTGGCTTGGCGACTATTGTATGGGGTACCAAAGTTGAGTAGATTAATCTACCAGCTCCGTAACCTTCGAGCAGGGTGCGCAACAAGTGAGCTGTTCTGGTCATGTATTAGGTATAGCTGCGTGGGATCATAAAATCTGGTTAGAAATGCCGGTAGTTTATATTGTAAAATGTCACGGCTAGCAAATTCGACCGGTAAACAAACCGTATCATGAAATGGGGCGATATCATGAAATCCGGTAGCGGTGGAATTTTGACGGAAATTGCCCAGTTTAACAAAAAAAACGGTATCATAAACACCGCTTTCATGGTAAATTTCCGTCAAAAATCGTCCGTCAACTAATATCTTAAGTGTAGAGTGTTGTTTAGTTTTTCCCTTTTATAAATTGAAAATTTAGTCCAGTCATTGACGGTAAAAATAGGTCATTACCTCTGAATTCCTACGGACAATATCGATTTTCGTGAAATTTGGACAGTAAGTAGAGAATAGCCCAAGGAACAAAAGTGATATAGTGCTGATGTGTGCTTTTACCCTTTGGGTGCATGTCACCCCTTCTAGGGGGGTTGAAATTAGTACACTCAAAATAACCACAGAAATCGATAGAGGGATGAATTCTAAGCAAAAAATATCGTATGAAGTTTTTTCGATAAATCAATATTTTTCGAGTTATTTGCGATTGAAAATATTGATTTTTCATCTAAAAAATGCATGTTTGAGAGCAATCCGAAAGTTTCACCGAAAAACACGATTGGTTTTTTAACGATAACTTCCTTAATTTTAAAGAAATCTAAATGTTCTAAAAACCATTTCATAGGGAATTTCAAGGGCTATAAGGCCTGTAAGGTTGAACTTCCTTGGATCCTGTGTTTTTGAGTTTAAAGTGTTCGAGGAAGGTTGTCCTCGAACTCAAATGCGAACTTAAAACGATGATATCTCGATTAATTTTCATCCTAGAGAAATACAGCTGCGGCAAAAATATACGGAAAAAACTAGAGTTGTTACCACGAAGAAAACGGATTTTTAATTGAAGAAAATGTACTTTTTCTCTATTTAAAAGCTAATTTTCTTATTTCTTTCGCGTTTTTCTTCATGTAAGATTTGTGTTTCTTGAAATGATAAAAAAATTCTTGAGTTAAAATTTGTTGCTTAATTGTAATCTGAGATTTAGTTTCTTGCATCTATAACTACTCAAAATTCTTAATTGAAGAAAAAAAACAACGAAAAGAGAAAAATACGATTGTTTTGTTTTCAATTTTTCTTGCAACTAGAAATTGACTGTTTTCTCAAACTATATTGTCCAATTTTCTTGGAATTGGTTATTTTAAAAATAAAACAATTTCTTGATCAACACAAATGTAATTTCTTGATTCAAGAAATTATTGAAATGTTAATGATAAGATTGAATTTTTCTTAAATCTAGAAATAGAACCTTTTCTCAAAATATAGGTATTATCCAATTTTCTTGAAATCATCCATTTAAAAAATTTAATACATAAGTATGTATATTGAAATAAATAAATTAATTTCAAAAGCATTTTTATGTTTTAATTCAAATTTAATTATTTATAGTTTGCAAACATTTGTGGAGAGTATGCAATGAGAGATTAGGGCATTTTGTACACATTCTGCTAATTTTCTTCTTTTTTATAGCTGAAATAATTGGGTTACATTACACACCTAAGTTGGGTGTCTAGAAATTTGATTAGCCGGTATAATAGTATGGTTCAGAATATGGACTAATTTGGAAAATATGGTACAGCATTCCGAATAATTTAGATTATTTTTAATTAGGTGGCACTTGTATTCTATCTTCGAAACAACTAATTTGTCTATGTTATTCTTGAACTGAGAAAAAATCTTCAATTGAAGAAACTATTCCTTTATAAATTCTATTAACAAGAAAACTATGATTTTACGTCTCTCAGGGCAAGAAAACATTTTCTTCTCTTAAACGCTCTTATTTAAAAATCGCATTTTTCATTTGAACAAAAATTTCTTAATCTGAGAAATTATTTTTAATACAAGAAATTATTTCATAATATGAAAAGCTTGTTTCTCAGGACAATAGAATAAAGTATTTCAACTAAGTAAGCCTTTCTTGATACGAGAAAATTATCGTTAAATTATTATAATTGTACGTATATACCATTATATAATGGATGTTTGTACCGAAAAAAAGCATTCTATCGCGAACCTTCAACAGTGAAAACGTAAAAGAGTTTTGTGATTTTTGTTAAAAGTGAACAAACTTAGATTTTTTAAACGGTGGTGTTTCCACTTCAAAGTGGTGTAAAGTGAAAACAGAAAAAGGATTTATGTAAACATTTAAAAAGGTTTTTAATATTTTCTCCCGCCTTGCTCGATACTCAAATGTCTCAGATGTTCAAAACATATGTAGGTAAGCATTTCTGTTATAAAATACAAGAGAATTACTTTAAAAAAAATCGTATTTCCTGTTTTACAGAAAAAAAACTGCTAACAATTATTGGCATTAATTAGGTTGGCACAAAAGAAGGCAAAATATGAATTTATTACATGTAAAGAAAACAAATCTAACACATTTAGATCATTTGATTTACACTTCCAAATGGAATTAAAATATTTAAACCAAATTTATTATCTATTTAAAATCTACAAAAATTTTTGATATAGTGATACTTTTGTAATAATGTTTGATAATTAAATTCTTAGTTAAAAAACAAAAATTAAAAGTCTGGGGCCCTATTTCTGAATACGATACGAATTTGTATACGAAACGAAAATGCTATTCGATACGAAAATTAATTGGTATTTCTGAATACGAACGTATGGCCTATTTTAATTTTTGTACTGTACGTAAAAGGAAATTTGGTTTACGCGAAACTGCCTTAAAATGACAGTATAAAACTGACAAAGACACGAAAATATGTAAAAAAAATTTATGTCAATCTAGTTTCTATGTGAATGAAATCGAATACGTATTATTAAAAGCCGTGTTATTTTGGTTTCATTTACCTAGTGATTGCTGATGACGAAAGATTCGGTTTTAGTAAAAAATATGGCAGTTAAATTCGGGCTAAAAAGTAATAATGTGGAATTTTGCTAAACAAATAATATTTGCAAATAAAAAAATATCTTTTAGTTTCTATTTACATATTATTTAAAAAATAAAAAAATTGTAAAAATTCCAATTTCATGTGTAGGTATACACTTTTTTATTTATTCATTTTTGGTGTCGTTAACTAATACATATGTGATTGAACACAATTAATCCGTTCATTAACGTACAAAATTCGTATTGTAAAGGCGGCTCAGATAATCAACGTGTGCGCCATGCTCTCATTGTGAATTGATGAAAATACTATAACAAAGTTGCTTCCCAAGTTGCTCTCACCAAGTTCCCGAGTGCCGGCGGGTACTTCAATTGCTCTATTTAAATCAATCAGTCAAATCACAGCTTCTTCTTTAAGCGAAAACGTAAAGATTTTTGACTTGCTTCCCCTCATCTCGGACAAACTTATTTAATGTTAGTCTCTTTTTTATATTAATTTTGAAGAATTTTTTAAGATACAGGGTGTCAAATATTTAAAATTCAATGCACTTGGTATTGTATTTATTGCTCTAGAAAGAAAATTAATTATTCGAAAATTATAAGATTGGGCTCATTTTAAAGATAAATGAATAGGGATTATAAAATAATTATAAAAATGGTACTATCTTTCATTTGTTATTTTTTCAAAATGGCCGCCGAAACAGTTTTTTTCAATTTTCTCAAAATTACTTTTTTTTTATTTTTATTTTTTTTTATTATCTTTTTCCCCATTTAGTTCTATTAGACATCCTAAAAAATCAGGACAGCATCTCGTTTTGTTTTCGTGTAAAATACGTTTAAATATAATAAATTTGTAGATTGTCATACTTAAACGTATTTTGCACGAAAACGAAAAATTTTACTAGCGCAAGTTTTTAGTATGTTCAATAGAATTAAATGACGTTTAAATTTAAAAAAAAAAAAAAAAAAAAAAATTGGACGATCATTGAGAAAATTCAAAAATAAAATTTTGGCGGGAAATTTGAAAATGAAGAAATTAAATAACTTACCATTTTTATATTTTTTTATTAATCCGTATTAACTTACCTTTAAAACGAGCCCTATATCATAAATATCGGATATTTATTTTTCCTTTTATAGCCATAAACACAACATCATGTTTATCATTTTTCTCAAAATTTGACACCCTGTATTTTAAACAACAACAACAACAACAAAAAATCATTTTCTACAAAATGTTTTTTTTAACTAGTACTACCAATTCAAAATATAAAAAATAAAAAATTTTAACACGACTTCCAAAAATTTGTGATTTGACGTATTTTTCACCATTTCTTTTAAAAATAAAAATAAAATTAAAAATATAAATTTCTTATGTACATCTTGCATTTATTGCTTGTTTATTTTTGGTGTCGTTAACTATTATGTGATCGAACCAAAATCCGTTCATAAACGTACAAAAACTGCACGAATTCGAATTGCGAAATAAGGGAAATTTTGTCACGAATCATGCTTACACGAATTCGTACAAGAAATAAACGTATTCGTATTCAAAAATACCAATGGCACGAATTCGTACAATTTTTGTTCGTATTCGTATTCGTAATGCCTAATAGGAAAAATTTGTAACGTAGCAGTCTTACTCGAATTCATATACAAATTACACGTATTCGTATTCAAAAATACCAATGACACGAATTCGTACCATTTTTGTTCGTATTCGTATTCAGGAATAGGGGCCCTGAACTTAACATTATATTACAACGATTATAAGCTTAGTTCTAAGTGAAAATTATTTATAAAATTATAATTATTTATATTTAAATATAATGAAACAAATAATAATCGAAATTATCAAATTTGTATTTAAATTGTTCTGATAGTGGAATAAAAAATCACAAAAATAAATTTTCATTGTTTGTATTATTTTAAACAACCATTTCACAAATTGAAGAAATATTTCTGAAACGAAGAAATATTGCGTAACCACACCTGAAGAAATATTGCATTGTCACAAGAAAAGTGTTTCTCTAGTGAAGAATATTCAAGTTCCCTGGAAGAAGAAAACCGATGTATACAAGAAAACACAAACAATAGATTTATAAATTGTTTTCTATAGTCACGAAATAGCAAGTTTCTTATTGACGATTGTAAAAGTAGAGAAAGCGCCTCTCGAGGACAATAGTTAAAATGATGCACCTGATAAAATGACATTTGCCACAAATGCGACGAAACAAAATTTAGCAATGCGGTAATTAAAAATTGTTTTTATAGTCCGAAATTGGAATAATTTACAATTATTAGAAATCCGGTAAGTAAAAATTGTGTTTACAGTTCAAAATTGGAATTGTTTACAATAATTTCAAAAGTCAAATTATCAGGTACCTCAGTTTAAAAATGCTCCACTAGGTGGAATCCGTGATGCTCCAATCGTCAATAAGAAATAAATGGATGCATACAAAAAAATCCAAACAATGGAGTGTTTTCCAGCAAGAAAATTATCTGTTTATTTACAGAAAATGCTACTTAAATAAAGAAACGAGATTTCTCACCATACAAATTTCTAGTTTTCAATCAAAAGAATCGGTTTCTACAAACAAACCGATTTTGTTAAACTTAAGAAATAAGAATTAACCATGAAGAAAACCATATTCTCTGTGTAATCGCGTTTTCTTATATCAAGAATTTAGTTTTCTCATATCAAACAAATTAAGATTATTTTAATATTTTAGAAGAATTTCAAATTGAGAAACGTAAAGTTTGTGATGAGAAAAATTTCGTTTAGTTGAAAAATGATGTACAAATTTTCTTAAACTAATCCGTTTTTTCTTCATATTAGAAATTATTTTTTTCCGTGTAATAGTAGTGAATGAATCAAGATTATTCAATACAAACTGCCTGAAAACAAAACATAGTTTTTAAAAAATGTTGTTTTCCAAATTTACATTATTTATTACATAATAAGAAAATAATATAATAATTTTATTTAAAAGTATGAAAAATTCGAATATGTATGTTGCAATTATGATGTAGCACTATTATTATTTTTGCCGCAACTGTAACAAAATTTTCTGCAAGAAAAACCTTAATTTTGGTATTTTCGTATTTTGGACGTTTTTTCTTTAGTTTTTGAGTTATTGTGAAAAAAAGAAATTTTTTCAAAAATTTGAAAAATCAATTCAAAATTGAATCAACTTCTTTTCAAATCTAGATATTCTAAACGATTCAAACTTCTAGAACCTATTGTTAATACCTAAATAAAGTACCTACATTGTAAATGGATTACGTTTAATTTCAATTCTTACGGTTAAGCCATTTGTTTCATTGCTGATTTTTTGACAAATTTAACTGACAAGTTTTTTTTTCTCAAAAATTTGTCGTTTTTCCGTTATTTAATGTTGAAAGGTTTGAATTCTGTTTTTGGCGAACAAACAATCACTTTTAGCGATCCACAACTCGGTTCGTAATGCATCTAAAGAAATAAAAATTAACCACTCAATTTGTTATTTTATAAGTTTTATTTTGGTACTGAAAGATTTTTTGATGAAACGCAAGGTTTTCGAGTTATTCGTGAAAAAAACGCTCTAAAACATGCATTTTTAGATGAAAAACCAACATTTTCAATCGCGAATAACTCGAAAAATATTGATTTATCGAAAAAACTTCTTACGTCAATTTTTGCTTAGAATTCATCGCTCTATCGATTTCTGTGGGTATTTTGAGTGTACTAATTTCCATCCCCTAGAAGGGGTGGCATGCACCCTTAAGGTAAAAGCACACATCGGCTCTATATAACTTTTGTTTCTTGAGTTATTCCCTACCTACTGTCCAAATTTCACGAAAATCGGTATTGTCCGTAAGAATTCAGAGCGAAAAACCGTCACTGACTGGACTAATTATGTTCATTAAGTACAGGATTTGTTTAAATGTTCGTTTATTCTGTTTAATATAATTGTATTGAAGATATTTGACATGATAGAAAGTAGGCAAATTGGTCTATAGTTTCTCTTTAGTCTCTTCCACTTTTCCCAATTGCTATTGTGTTTGATATTTTCCATTTTTCTGGGTAGTATTCTAGTTTCCAAATTCTATTGTAGTGTCTATTTCGTCTATCATTTTGTAGCTGATTTCCTGGTGATATATTTTTTGCTTTTTTTATTATTTGGAGTACCTACCTAATTCATTATTGTTAAATTATAGTATGTTTGTTTGCCACTACATATTTGTTGAATTTGAATGGGATGGTTATAGTTTCTGTAGTATATAGGAAATTTAGGTCTAGAAATTTATTAGCTTGTTCAGCATCATTTAAAATTTTGTATCTGGATTTTTTTTTATTTTTTATTTTATTTATGTTTTCCCATAATATCGAGATATTACAGTTGTTGTAAATGTTTGCAAAGAAGCTATGTCAACTTATTTTTCTTTTGCTCTTGTTTTGATTTAGTGTTTGTGTAGTTGTCCAAACTTCCATTGCTGTGTTTTCCGACTGTTTCTTGTTTTTTCGATTTTGTTTCTCTCAATTTGTGGATGTTGTCATTCCACAATCGCTTTGGTATTTAGTTTACGTTTCTTTTTGTAATTTTTGTATTGTTTTTTTATTAATTCTTCCAGTTGGGACTCTACATCTGGAGTTTGGTTAGATTTTCCACTATTAGATTCTTTTCCACTTTGTTATCTGGTCTAAGGTTATGTATATTACATATTTAGTTTATAGTTCATCGTAATTGCAAAGAGGTCACTTCGCAGGTTTTCTTTTGTGGTTGTCCATTTTGGTTTGTTAGTAAGGTTTCGGCTACAGAGTTATATCAGAGGTGGCGGTTAAAATCCTGAAAACGTCTTATCTTGTAGGAGAACCATCTTTGAGAATGTTAAAGTTGCTGCTTGTTCTGTTTTCTTCCCTTAGACTAATGTGTGCGTTGAATGTTTGTGGAGATATCGATGCTCAAAGATAAAAGGTTCCTTTTTCATTCCAAGTCAAGTATCTCAGCAATAAATTGACATAGAGACCAAATAAAAACCAAATTGAAGCTAAATTAACAACCTAACTAACAGATGTGTTGGTTTAACTAAAAAAATATTCCCGAGCCCGTGGGTCCTTTAAAAAAAATGGAAAATTTTTGATTCTCGCTATTTCTTAAGATTGCGCGATAACCGTAGCTTACAAAAATTTTGCTGCAGTACTTTCATCCTTCTATTTGTGTTTATTATTTGTTCCTCTAGTCTTTTTTCTCGTTTATTTGGAGTTTCTTTTATTTTGTAATTAATTAATTTATTGGTAAATATATTCCCGTTAGAAATACGTAGAGGTCTATTACGAAATTTTCGATTTGCGAAATTTTATTTACCTGTTCTATAGCTTACCATATCTTGATGATTTGCATTTTCATATCCTAATTCTGAATCGGAGCTATCAGGGGGTCTTATTTCAACAGGCTCTGGAGGTACGTGGGTCTTACCACATTCCTCTATGGTTGGAGAATTACCGCCAATTTGATATAATTTTAATACTATTAGTGTAGCTGTTACCTTACAAAACTTTTCCTTCAAAACTATTAATTTATAATTCACTTGTATACAGTAACGGAGCATACACAATGAGACAATTTTTTACTTTTGACTTACAGGTTAGTATGAATTTCCAACATAACGAGCAAACATTTTTGTTCGTCAAGTTGGAAATTCATACAAACCTGTAAGTAAAAAGTGTTTTCATTGTGAATGCTCTGTAACTTTTCATAAACTTTTTTTTTTTGATAATCACAAAATTATATTCTCAAAATGCTTCAATTAAACATAACTGTTCTTTCGCAGTCACAAACAGAATGAAGACAGGAATTGAAATGTTGGAAAATCGTTGGATGAAGTACATTCAGTTAAAAGGAGGTTATTTTTTTATCAATACAGGAAACTTTTCAGCCCATGTAGTATTCTTTACCAAGTCAAATTTTATTTTTATTTTATATACAAACTATTCTACAGTAAAATAACCTAATGAATAGTAACATAAAATTTTTAAAATCACAAAATATTTTAGAAAATAAAATTTTAAGTTAAATACTAATAGTAATTACAAATGTATAATACAGACAAAATTGGTTGTTAAAAATCACACTTACGAATTGCAATACGGAAAATCTCTCTTGACCTCGAAAAATCGAAAAAAAGATAATATTCATTAAATATTCTAGATATAGAAGCCGTCGGTTCATTACTTCCATATTCAGTCCTGTGGCGTGGGACATATAAAAATTCCCTTTGGCGTAAATTTCGTTTGGGAACATAAATGCATATTTGGTGAATAAATAAAAAATAATAATTTGCTGTTAAAATTTTAATTTTGAAACAAATTTAATATGTACACGGCCTTTTCCTTAGAAGTACACAAACAAAACAAAACAAAAAGTACTGAGCAAAACAAATAGCTTGAATATTTTGATACCTAATCAATAAAATAAAATCCACAAATCCTTACGGAAAAATATTGTACTTTTGTAATTCCAATTCAATTAAATTTTGTATAAAAATTATGAATTTTTTTATTGGTCATCGAGAATAATGGTGTAATTGCTTTATTTAACTGGGTAAGCTTCTTAAGATCAATTTCATTAAAGCCTGGAACCATTAAATTCGTATATAATTCTTCCAAGAGAGTCAGCCTTGAAATTGTGTATTCTGGTGTTTCCATATTTTTTTCATTTAAATTTACCTAAAATTATAAAAAGGAGAATACAGGTAATTAGAGATATTCAAAGTTTAATTAATTAATGTACGTGGTTATATTACCCATGGTGCAAAAATAATTCGAAATCTTTTAAGTTTTATTAGGTTTTTAAAAATTGATTCACAATTTATTGTGTCATATAATTGCAAGTCCAAATTTTCTAAATTTGGGCAAAATTCGGTCAGCTTTGCTAGTGTCGATTCTCGAACAATGAAATCAAACGAAAAACTTTTAAGATTAGGCAATAATTTAATGAATATTAGATCAACGTTGATATTTCCTTCCAAGTAATAACACGGCACATTTTCCACCTTCGTGGGTGAGGATAAATGTAGAACCTAAAAATAAACATTCATTGCTCCGATGGAGTTTTCGTTGCTTTATTAATACATACCTCCAAATGTTCAAGACGAAAAATAGTTTCGAAGATCGAACATACTTTTGTTAAATATAATCGTTTCAAATTCACCATGTGTTGACTTATATAACGCGGAAGCACCGTTTCATTCAGTTCAACATTACTAGAATGATTATAGAAAATATCTAATTCTTCTAGCTCTGAAAATTTCTTACAAAATACATCCCACATAAAGTCACTATCGACAATACCAGCTACCTTTAATTTCAATGATTTTATATTGCTAGTTTCGACTTCATCAAATCGTTCTAGTATTATGTTCTCTTTATCTTCTATCGCAATTGATAAATGATTCAGCTTTGTTGTGTCAATTTTTGATAATATTTGCACAACATTTTCAAAATTTTTAACAAATTTTGGATTCGATAACATTGAAAATTCCAAATACTCTAAACTAGTTAACGATAGAAATTTTTCTAGCATATCGTAATACATATTTTTACTTGTAAGTCGCAACCATTTAATGTAACTAAGATTAGTTAAAATCGTGGTCCGATCATTGCCCTTAATCTTACTACTGAAGAAGACTTTTGAATTGAAAATGTTGTTACAGTCATTAATTTCCAGCCGTGTTAAATTATTTAAATATTTAAATATAATAATTATTTGATTTATCTCAATACTACATTTATGAATATTAAGTTGCTGAATATGTTCACCAAAATTTTTAAAATACTTTAAGTAGTGGACATTGTGCTTTGTAAAATTCAAATAGTTTAATTTTACTTTACGGTATTTACGATTCAGTAAGCTCACTACTGTTATATTATTTTCGTCCAACAAAAATTCTCGGGATTCAGTGAATTTCGGATGCAGTGATACGTAATACCATGATTTACATGTTTGCAGACAATGTTTAAAATCCTTTGTACATAGATATGAAAATATTTGCTGAATTATCTGAAATTTGGCGATAAAGAAAATTTTATTTTTATTAAATGCTCCAATGTTTTCGTTGAGAACAGAATAGGATTACGAAGATGATGCTTGATGTGTAGAAACAATTACATTTTACAACAGAAATCGCCTTAATTAAATAATTTACCTTGAATTTTACCTAGCTGCTATCATCAAATCTTAAATATTTAATTTCTCAGTTTGGTGGCATCTGTTACCACAATTGATTTTAGGTAATTTGCACAATAGTAGGTACATCAATAGATTCTGTTTTACGGTTTAATCGTAATTTTCTTAGACAGAAATATTATCGGTAAAAATTTAAATTATAATTCAGAAACATTTAGCCTTCTTATCAAGCTAATTCACTTTTTCTGTGAATATAAACGATAGCTTTATGCAATTCAACAGAGAAAAAGGATAAAAAGGTAATTTCCGGCCCTTAACTGGACAAGAACTCACTTTGAACTTTATAATCACCCCTTTATAATCAAAAAACAAAATAGGTTGAAATTTTTAATACATTGTTATTCTACCGAGTTCACACCAAGCAAAAATAAAATAAATAAAGACACTGTCTTTTGAGACACTCCTGAAACAATTCAGTGGATTTTTGTCTTTTAGTCTTTTTTATGTTTTCTTTTTGGTTTGTTTTCAAATTTATATGTTGATATCAATGGTTATACAGTGTGACGTAAAACAAAACAAACATTTGACTCGATCGTTATTTTTATCGTCTTTGTCTTGGGCACTTCTTAATTTTATGAAAACAACTATGGATCTAGGACCAATAATTTTCTCGAAACGCAATTTGATTTAAATTAAACACAACGATAAGATTTTTCATTTCTGTTCTCGACGAAAAAACAATTTGTAATCAACTTATTATTTAAAAATATTATAAACATATTTAAATATGTTGGAAAATTTCCACACATTTGGAATTCCTAAAAAACTTATTTTTTATTACTATTGTTATGAATGAAAATGCATTTCAGCCATTTTCTGAAAATGTATTTACCCATTTAATACATTACTTTTTAATAAACATAATATGCTTATTCTAAAAGGAAATTGGGAAATTGGTTCAAGAAGCATTCAATTCGAAAATTTAGTTATAAGCCATGTTGTGGGATAAGTAAAAAAACTCAGCCACATGATTAGACAAAGTTGGTATGGTAATATTTTGTAAGATTGTTTTAAATGGCCTAGAATTTGGATTTTGTTTCATGTTTCCAGATGTGCGGTTCAAGAGGTATAATTATAAACCATTTGTTTTTTTTCTTGTTTCCAGCTAATGCGGTTCAAAAGATATTAGCATAAAAAAAAAGGTTTTGGGTGAGCTGTTTTCAATGCCAGTGAGAGTACATTTTGAATATGATCATTGATCCTGTTTCCGCTGTTATATTTGGAGACAGAATTGCATAAGATCCTAATGATTCATGTAATTGAGTTCAATGTTTGTAAATTTATTTTCCTAAGTTCTTCATATACCTTCGTTCTTTACATTGTGGATTGAAATTTGCAGATGAACTGCTTGTTGTCATAGAAATATGATTCGACATACCTCCAATCCAAAGGTGGCTTTACGAATGATGAATTTATCAAACCAATATAGCATCAGCTATGGTATTACGATAGTATCATACTACCATACAATCATACAATCAAGATAACAGTATACCAAGACATAATGTTTCAATATAAATGAATAACTCCAATTTTTTACTTTTTAAGTAATAATTATTTTAGAATAAATTTATTTATGGGCCATTTGCATTTAAATTTCACATTTCAATGTTTTCAAGTTTCATGCTTTCTGAAGTTTTTATAACAATCGAATTAAAAAAAAATTAAAATATAATTTTTGAATCACATTTCTTTTTCTTTTAAATTTGGGCGTAAGCAGATTTGTGTTTTGCCTTTTTTTTAAAAATCTTTTGTGCTATTTTTAATTTTTTTGTCATGAACGTTACTTAAAAATACGTTATTACGTTATTTTTAAAATTATTATTAATAAAATTATTAATATACCATTTGGAAGTTATCACCAATGTGAATAAACATCGGTAATTTAAATTTATGTTTTTGAATTTCACAATTTATCTAAAATTGTAAGTAAAGTAACGATCATGACAAAAAAAATCGATTTTTTTAAATAAAAGTCCAAACTAATTTAAAAAAATACATTTTCATAAATTTCTGTATTATGATCAAGAGTTTGTGAGTTAAGTAAATTTATACTTACTGTTTAAAAATTCTCTGTAATATTTAGACAAAAAATTGAATTTATTAAAAAAATGCTTGGGGACAAAAAATGTTGACATTTAAATGCAAATGACCCTTATATATACATATTTTATTTTGTTTTACGAAAACCACTTCAAATTTAAAAGTTCGTATAGCTTTAGTTTCATCACAATTTTGGGATAATCAAGTTTCTGGAAGCTTCCTTCATGAAACCACAAAATTCACAAAATATTTATTAAATTTAAAAACTAAAAACACTAACTTGTTCAAACATTAAATTATTCTGGAATTAGCCAGATAGTCCAATCTGTGGCCACAAAGACATAGCAGCTTAATACCCTTGACAGGCTAGGGATTAGCTAAGCGCGATTAGTGATTTTTTCGAGATTAGCTGTAGTGTGTCAAGTTGAAGATTAGCTAATCTCGTTTTATTTGAGGATTAGTGACCAATCGAGATTAGTGCACTAATCCTTGAAAATTTTCGAGCTTATCCCGTTGTATTGGGTTTAGTGATGGTACAAGTGGCACAAACATTGCTGAAAATGCAAGTGGCGTGAATTTACGATAGAAGTTATAAAATCAATGACATCTTAAACAATTTGTGCTGAATAAATTTTGAGGAAAAAGAAACTCTAGTGTGTTTTAATGTATAAATCTTAGAAATATTGAATTAAAAAATGAGTCCAGCTGATTTACTAGCTATATTTCAGCGAATCACCATAATAATATTTTATTTCTCCGCAAAAAACTAATTCCTAGTCTGTCAACGCATATACATTTGCGGTGGATTAGCTAATCTCGTTTCACTAATCGCGCTTAGCTAATCCCTAGTCTGTCAGTGGTATAAGTCAATTTGATAATTTTTCTAGAGGGGTAGAAAAAGTTGAATAAATTCATTTTTCACTTATGCCGACTAAAGATACTGCGGCGAACACAGCCTTCGGCCACTCAGTTAAGTCAAATTTAGAGAAGTTATAGGAGAGATTAATACCCTTGACAGACTAGGGATTAGCTAAGCGCGATTAGTGATTTTTTCGAGATTAGCTGTAGTGTGTCAAGTTGAAGATTAGCTAATCTCGTTTTATTTGAGGATTAGTCACTAATCGAGATTAGTGCACTAATCCTTGAAAATTTTCGAGCTTATCTCGTTGTATTGGGTTTAGTGATGGTACAAGTGGAACTACAATGTGAAATAATTATTTAATCATTGCTGAAAATGCAAGTGCCGTGAATTTACGATAGAAGTTATAAAATCAATGACCTCTTAAAAAATTTGTGCTGAATAAATTTCGAAGAAAAAGAGAATCTAGTGTGTTTTAATGTATAAATCTTCGAAATATTGAATTAAAAAATGAGTCCAGATGATTTACTAGCTATATTTCAGCGAATCACCATAATAATATTTTATTTCTCTGCAAGAAACTAATCCCTAGTCTGTCAACGCATATGGATTTGTGGTGGATTAGCTAATCTCGTTTCACTAATCGCGCTTAGCTAATCCCTAGTCTGTCAGTGGTATAAAAACGTTGAATATTAAAAATAACTTTTGTATTAAGCAACTACATAGGTATATCTTGTGGCCACAGAACTATTTTATTTTCACCCGTAAGGGTGATATGGTTTCTACTAACTTTTCTTTTTTTTAATATACAATGAGTTTCGTCGGCAAGTGACCGGCCGGAAAATTCGGAATATTTATGTAAAATTATCGCAAAAATCCTTTAAAGTGGGGGTCTAACTGCCAAATTTTGCAAGTTATTACGTTTTCAATTTTTTGAGTAATGTTGGTTGATGGTGATAACCCCTTTTCACATTTTTCATCATACCTCCCAAGTTATGGGGCTCGATTGTAACCGTAACCCGCTAATCGATAGTTCATCCTTGTTATGTTGATTTCATTTGTTTCATAGAATATTCGACATTTTTGTAGATGCATAGATACAAGGGTAAAAAAAAGTTCGTGAATTATTCTTTATTTTGACAATGAAACGTAATAAGGTTTAGCTTGGCGAATTAATAAAATTATCCATTACAATTTGTTCCCCTAGAAAGAAATTACAATCTCTCAGATTATTCCGAATTCATAATTTTTTATCTAACAAGAAACATTTGAGTTGGATTTGGCCACAGTACACATATATAAGGTAATATATTGCGCAGGATGTCAAAAAATTATAACAACAACAATGGCGGAGATTGTGACTGAAATGTTTGTGAACTATTTAAACAATAATACATTGTTAATCATTTTGAATTAAAGTCAGTATAATTTTTCACACAATTTTAATTATATTGACTCAACACTCAAAATTATTACGCAAAACTAACAAACACGATTTGTTTGGTCACAATGTCCGCCATATTAAATTTTTTTTTCATATGGATGCGCAAGAAAGAACGAAAATGAAACATCGGAGTATATTACCTTTATTATGTGTACTGTGGGATTTGGCTAAGTAGCATCGAACCCCCGACCTTCGCTTCGTCACTTAACCGACGTTAACACGTAAAGGTTAACCGAGTGGTGTAGGGACAATTTTTTGATACAGTGTATGATAACTGAGGTTTTCATAGTGTCGATCTCGATAGTAGTTTTAACTTGTGTAAAAATAATTGTTACAGAATACGATTTAAGAGTGCCAAGATAAATGAATGTGTAAAATTAATCTTTATCACGTTTGTACATTACAATTTATCTTGATTTTTAGAGAATCAGGGGTACTGGTATTACTGAGTCGCAGTTTGTTATACCTCCGAATTGCACGGATATTATGGGCCTTATACGATAATACGCAGTACCCGGAACCACTATCTATTTTATTAATTTGAATATTGTGATACCCTCGCTCAGTGCACGATATTATGGGCCTTATACGAAATTACGCAGTACCCGGGACCACCAACTTAATAAAGATGTTAACACTTCAAGATTTATATTCCGACTAGGGGTACTGGTAGATCAAATTGTACAATGAGTCATAATTTTTCTTTTGGAAGGAATGATAAAAGTACACATCAAACACTTTATCACTTACCGTATGCGGCAATATAGAATAATCGTAATAAAATCCTGGGTTATCATTATTTTCTGGCGAATCCATATCGATAAGGGAAGGAAAACAAAATAATTAAACACAACTTTGTTTCACTATCAAATAATTTTAATTTCTACGCCACAACCACAAGTTCGATTATAGCCGACAACAATTTCTGTTTTGTTTATATTTTTGATGGATTTCATAAATCATAACATTTTGAAAGATACAGCGCACGACAAAAGAACTTGCTGAATTCAAATGAGAATTTATAACAACACCCAACATACATTACACAAGGAATTATTTTATGTTTTTGCAGTGTTCTTATTTCTCGTATTTTGAGTTCATTTATTCACGATTGGAGCATCACGGATTCCACCTAGTGGAAGATTTTTAAGCTGAGCTAGCTGATAATTTGACGTTCGAAATTATTGTAAACAATTCCAATTTTGAACTGTAAACACAATTTTTACTTACCAGATTGCTACTAATTGTAAATAATTCCAATTTTGAAATATAAAAACAATTTTTAATTACCTAAATTTGTTTTTGTCGCATTTGTGACAAGTGTCTTTTTACCAGTAGCATCGTTTTAACTTTTTTCCTCGAGAGGCGCTTTCTCTACTTTTACAATCGGCAATTGACGATTGGATCATCACGGATGCCACCTAGTGAAATGGCGATTGTAAAAGTAGAGAAAGCGCCTCTCGAGGAAAAAAGTTAAAATGATGCACCTGATAAAATGACATTTGTCACAAATACGACGAAAGAATATTTAGCAATGCGGTAATTAAAAATTGTTTTTATATTTCAAAATTGGAATTATTTACAATTATTAGCAATGGGGCATGCAAAAACAGTTTGTTTTTGTGTCCGCGCATCAGATCGATATCATTACCGTCGTGATATACATAGGTTACAATAATGTTTGACGAATAATTTTTGACTTATAAACATTTTAAAATATAAAAATTCTTTTGTGTTATTAAATTCACCATACAGTTTCGATACAAAACACTAATAAAATTTGACATTCTAACCTGGATCGACGGTGCTGCATTTAAAAACAACGGCGAATATTGTTACTATAAGCATGCCCCATCCGGTAAGTAAAAATTGTGTTTATAGTTCAAAATTGGAATTGTTGTTAAATTATCAGGTGGCTCAGTTTAACCGTGATGCTCCAATCGTCAATAAAAGGAACATGTCGATGTCACCCCAGAAATACCATGTTTCATACTGTCAATAATTTACATACGGGACAAAACGCTGAATACTGAATAATTTACATACTGGACAAAACGCTGAATGTAATATTGTTGTTCAACCCTACATAAACGTCAAAAACTACATAACCTAAAATTGAGTTGTTGTGAATTTGTATTTTTTGAAATTAATGTGTACAATTATTTTAAAATGGACTTCGGTGAATTAGAAAATGACCATGATTTTGTTACAAAAGTTAACAAAACTACAGAAGCACTAGACAATATCGAAGAGTGTGTACAAAAAATTTGCGCATTTCAAAATTATGAAACGCTTACAACGCAAGAAAAAGTTAAATGTGATTTGTTTGCGGTGTACTCCATAAATTCATTGTTTTGGATTTATTTAAAGCTTCAGGGACGCGATATTACAACGGTGGTTTATTTTTAATACTATAATAATAAAACAATTTTACATTATTCCAAAAATTATATTTTTAGCATGGTATAAAGAATGAACTATCGAGAATACGGCAAGGAATGGTGCGAGAGAAGGACTTACAAGATCGTGGGAAACGTCCTGGTTTGGATGTAGATGCAGCCAAACGTTTTATAAATCATGAATTAAAATTTAAGAAACGAGATAAAACAGATGAACTCCCTAAACATAAATTTCCTCGCAAGAGAAAATACGAACGCTAGGAAGTTTTTAGTTTAATAAAATTTATTATTTGCTACTTTACGAAAAACTCGTTTAATATTCTGTTGTAGGAATGAGACCTAAATGTATGTATTGTTCTAGTTCTAATAAGTGAATTTAAACCGCTAGTTTTATCAATGGCTTTTAAACACGCATACAGGAAGTGTGGTTGGATCGAAGGTCTGATGACCGTACCACAGAATAATAAACAACCAGAACCAACATTACGTGGACCAAGAAATTGTAGCTCTTACCTTATATTTTACATGTTAATTTTGAATTTTTAGCCACTGAACGATAATTTAATACCAAAAATCTTACCTTAACCGTGACCGTACGGTCAACGCTTAGGTCGGTTTTGACAATGATGAACAACTTCCGTTCTCTGGTTGTCAGGGCAATTGAAGCTGCTTTGAAATAAACGGCTACTCGAATTAAAAAATGCTGCATTAAAAATGTTCATCAAAAATTAATTAAAAATTGTGATTATTGTATGAACACCAGCGACTTTATTAATTCATTTTTTTAACAAATTTTCTGAAATAAAAAAGGTCCTCCTTTTTCATACAATATTCGTTTTTTCATTAATGAACATTTTTAATTCAGCCTTTTTTAATTCGTGTAGCCTAGATAAACCGATGGGGCCAAATTGTTAACATAGTAAAGTCACAGAATACGCAGAAGCGACATAACGCGGTTTTTATATGGAGGAAAGTGGACTCATTTTTTGACCTTGGTTTATAGAAGGTAAGATTTTCGGTGTTAAATTATCGTTCGGTGGCTGAAAATTCTTAATTAACATGTAAAATATAAGGTAAGAGCAAAGATTTCTTGGTTCACCTAATGTCGGTTCTGGTTGTTTATTATTCTGTGGTAAAGTGGTCTATAAAACCAGAGGGGCTTTTTGTGAATTCGATTCGAGTATTCGAAACATTGGAATTGAATTAAATCAGGTGCGTTCGTACGTTAATACATTTTATATTTCGAAGAGTCGAATATGCTCGACTCGAATTCACAAATAGCCCCACACTGGAAAGGCATTATTTCATATTCGGACCGATCCAGGTCCTAACGGAAAGATTTTTCAAACCTAGATTTGTATTGACACTAGGTAACCTGCCATCTATCAGAATTATGGTGAACGTTTATTGTAAGACACAAATTTTATCGCTGTCAAATCTTATTTAAAATTAAAGAATAAAAAAATATTTAAATATTTTTATTAAAGAATATTTTCTTTAAACTTGATGACAATTGTTCTGAATAATTAGCTGTCACATTTTGTCTTATAAATCACTTTCCAAAATATAATCAAAGATGGCACTGAAATCTTTAGTGTTGTCGTATAATATACGTTCGAAAATATAATCAGAGATGGCACTGAAATCATTTTACCTAGTGTCAATCGCATCAACCAATAAATTTTAGAGAATTATACCACAGAATACCCAGAAGCGACATAACGTGGTTTTTATATGGAGAAAAATGGACTCATTTTTTTGACCTTGGTTTATAGAAGGTAAGATTTTCGGAGTTAAATTATCGTTCAGTGGCTGAAAATTCAAAATTAACATGTAAAATATAAGGTAAGACCAAAAATTTCTTGGTCCACGTAATGTCGGTTCTGGTTGTTTATTATTCTGTGATTATACATTATTTTTATTTTTTTTGTGCGTTACTTCAATTTTCAATATGTTTTTCCGTGTCGGCAAAACCAACACAAATGTCTTATACAAGCCATATTATTGCCATACAAACACAAAATAAAACCTACTATTTGTGTAAGTATTAGCACAGAATAATAAACAACCAGAACCGACATTACGTGGACCAAGAAATTTTTGCTCTTACCTTATATTTTACATGTAAATTTTGAATTTTCAACCACTGAACGATAATTTAACACCGAAAATCTTACCTTCGATAAACCAAGGTCAAAAAAATGAGTCCACATTTCTCCATATAAAAACCGCGGTTTGTCGCTTCTGGGTATTCTGTGGTATTAGCGTCATAAAATAGAATGCAATACCGGAATACGAATTTCATGAATTCCGGAATCCAAGTCATTTTTTGACTCCTTTTCGATTCCGGAATTCAACTATCGAACACCTGAATTTGTTATTTATTATGAACATTTCAAAATAATTAAAAAGAGTTAATGCTTTTCTCAGTCAGTCGCAATATAGATCTTGAAGAGTGAACATCTTTATTGAGCTGGTGGTCCCGGGTACTGCGTAATATACGTAAAAGGCCCGTTATATCGTGTACAAAAGCGAGGGTATCACAAATAACAGCTCAATAAAATAGATAGTGGTGCTGGGTACTGCATTTTTAATGTCTAAGGCCCATATATCCGTGCTAGTCGGTGGTATCACAAAGTGCGATTCAGTGAAAGTTATATAATTATTAGGGGCGTCCATTACTTCTTCTAGAAGTTTTGGATTTAACCGATTGAAAGTTACGTATTGGGTCATATACAGCTATTATTGCTAGTAGACCTGAGCAAATGAAATAAAAACAAACAAACAAACAAATAATGCTTTTCTTAGTTTATTCTATATTTTTTGTTATTGCTGTTCGGATTTTTCTGTCCTTTGATGAATGGACCTCTTCACGAAACAGACGGTATTTCAATGTCAATGCTCATGTAGTAGAAAAGTCGTTGAACTTGGGATTAGTCCGGATTTGTGGATTCTTATTAGCCACCGTGAATTGTATGTATTGTTAGAAAAAGGGTTCAAAGAATATGAAATCGACCTAAATGCAGATATAGTTTCCATAACTAAGGATGGGGCATAATATAAAATGTGATCAACAATTCTGTTTTGCTCGCACGCGATTCGTCTCACAGCCACGGGTGTGCTTTACTGCCAACGACGAGCTGTTTTCCCTAATTTTCATACAAATACGACAGATATCGCGCTAGATGATGATACTAGCGAAGATGAAGAAGACTATATTGATGATACCAAGAATGACAGTGGACTTTCCACCGATACGGAAGAGAATTTGCCGGATAGAACTAACACAGAAACAGACGAATTTCGAATATTTAATCTGAATGAACCGTCAAATCAGGAATAAATTTTTTGGAGGAAGATGGTTCCCGAGGAACTATTTTGCAAGCTGCTTACTGACATTTACTAACCATACCAGATACCACCTACCAGTGTGGATTCGGAATAACCGAGACAGACTGCGGTTTAATAAATCCGATTTAGCTAAACTCGTTCAAGTAATCTATGCAATCAAGGTTGATATACTGCGACTAAACTCGAAAATTCCCTAAATCCGTTTTATTAAATCTCAATGTGTCAGGGGTATAAGCGACCTAGGCTTTTTAAAAGCTCTTTTGCCGGTAATTAGTAATAAGCAATAAGCAACAGTAATAAGTAATAAATTAAAAAGGCTGTTTATTTACATAAATTTTATGTATTTTGATCAATTATTATTAATGAATTCTTGAATACAATTTTTTTTTTCATATTTTAAGTTTTTTTTCTCAATACCGGAATATTCCGGAATTCGGAATTGGAAATTTTCTAATTTCGAAATTCCGGAATCGTAAATTCAACGAAAATTGCAATAGGGCATGCTTATAGTAACAATATTCGCCGCTGTTTTAGAATGCAGCACCCTCGGTAAAGGTTAGCATAGCAAATGTTATTTGTGTTTTGTATCGAAAGCATATGGTGAATTTAATAACAGAAAAGAATTTGTATATTTTAAAATGTTTATAAGTCGTTTAGCGACGCGTTCGAACTTCGTAGCCATAAAATTAAACATTAAACATTATTGTAACCTTTATCACGACGGTAATGACATCTGATGTGCGGAAACAAAATCAAACTCGTTTTGCATGCCCCATCCCTAGTCATAATACAGTATAATCTTTACATACTTTGTTTTTAAATTGTAGTTTGTATCAAAAACAGTATAAAATATCACTAACACTTTCAGAAAATAGTAGGTTTTGGATTTAATAATGTGCGTGCGTCAAGGAAATAATATGGCTTGTATAAGACATTTGTGTTGGTTTTGGTGTCGGTCTTCTTTAAAAGTATAAACCTAAGGATTTTATGTTGGTTTATTGAGGAAAATTTTTTACCGTTTAATTCCGCTGCGGGCATTTGCATTTGTACCGCGTGAACGTGACAGTTTTATTTTCGCTCGTAATACAACTACCTACTTAGTGCTCAATTATTATCGATCATTTTTACTTTCTTTTACGTAAGTAAAATAAAGTATAGTACCTAATCATGAAAATTTTCGACCTTGAGATTATTGAAGATTTATCTGTTTTGAGGTCCCCTGAGTCCGAAAAAGTGGGTTTCGAAATGATGTCTGTCTGTCAGTCTGTGTCATCTCTACAGCCCAGATGGCTTAACCAATCGAACTGAAACTTCAGATTTAAGATTTTTTGATAAATTGGAAGGCCCCAGTGAATTTTAGTCCAAATCGGGCAACCGGAAGTGGCCACTCCCTTGGGCCAGAAAATTTGTTTTGCAAATATCTCAAAAAGTATAAGGTTTACAAAAAACTACTAAAACAAAATGTTTCCAAAAAATAAAAGTAAAAAAAAATAAAAAATAAAAAATTTAAAAATTAAAAAAAAAAAAAAATTAAAAAAAAAAAAATTTAAAAAAAAAAATTTTAAAAAAAAATTTAAAAATTTTATAAAAAAAATAAAATTGATGTGTGGCCAACACATTTCTTCTACGAACAGGGAATTTTGAGAAACCAATTACGCAAACTTCTTACAAATTTATTATTTTGTATTACTTTCTTTTACATAAGTAAAGCTTAAATCTAAAGTTTTTGTTCGATTGGTTAAGCCATCTGGGCTATAGAGAAGACACAAACTGACAGACGAGCAGACAAACGGACAGACTGACAGACAGACATCATTTCGAAACCCACTTTTTCTGACTGAAATCTTCATTAATCTCTTACATAATATTTGGGGTTCCAGGTCCCAGATTCCGTGAAACAGAAAATTTATTTTTACAAATATTTCAAAAATATACAATTTACAGAAAACATGAAAAAATAAAAACAATCTTAATAAAGTTTGCAAGAAATTTGCATTATAAAAGTTTCTTAAAATTCGCTGTTCGTAAAAGAAAGTCGTGTGTTGGCCACACCTCCATTTTTTACTACTTAGTTAAAACCGCTGGAATTATCTGCGTCGGTTTTAACGAGTTAAAAATTATCGATCATTAATTACAGCACGTGTTGTATGTATTTAGTAAGAGAATACAACTTTCCGGTCAGCGATTGAATCACAATTGATTCTCATTGTGTCTTCCGTACGATAAAGTCGGAATAATATAATTTTTGAAGTGTTAACTGTTAACTGGAGCGTTTGATAAAGTTTAATATCGGTTTAAATATTTATAATAATTAATAGTTTAATTGAAATTGTGGTATTTGGTACCCTTTAAGGTAAGTTCTAGTTTTTAAGCGGTCACGGGGGATAGTTTTAAGAGTAGTGATTGGTGATATAGTTTACGAGGGGGGAAATGGGGCAACCCATGACCCCAATTTCATCGAGGGGGAAGATATAATCATCCCAGACACTGATTCCAGTATTGATAACGATAATGCTAAAATTATCAGATTATCAAACGTTGGAAAAAAATAGTTGTCAAAAATAACACTCGGTCTGAGGTTACAAAAAGAAAGTTAAGAAATATTAACGGTAATAAACAGGAGGTAGATTCAAATAGAGTTATAAACGAAATTAACGTAAATAGAATGTCAAATTCAGATCAAAGCATGATTGATAACAACATTTCGTTGTCTTCAAAAGAAGCTTCAAAAGAAATAGTGAACATTCCAGAAAAAAGGGTGGTTACTAAATATCTGAATTCAGACTCAGGACCTTTGAAGGTCATGGCGTTTAAAGAGAATTTAAATCTTATAAGTGTAGCTAGAGATTTAAAAAAAAAACAGAATTTCGAACATTTCCGCAATCGAACAGGTTAGCAAAAATTTAGCTAGAATTTCGTTCAAATTCTTTTCGGATGCAAATGACTGCATAGAATGTGAGGCGCTAAAACAGTTTGATAGGTATGAGGTGTATATTCCTTTTAATAGCAACCATACAATCGGTTTGATAAGAAATATACCATTATGAATTAGTAACGACGAGTTGAAAGAAAATATCAAGTCTCCAATTACATTTGGAAAAATCGAAAGGGTTATAAGGTGGAATCCGGAGTCGGGGACCGCTAGTGACACAGAAATGATCAAGATCACTTTTAACGGCAATACTATTCCTAATAAGATAAGTTTATACGATAACATCCTACTAAAAGTAGATTACTATATTCCAAATCCTATGCTCTGTCTCAAGTGTCAGAATTATGGACATACCGCGAATAGGTGCAAATCTAGTGAATCTGAAAGATGCAATACGTGTGCCAACATCAAAAATAGTGATCATACATGTGAGCAAAATAAACCAAAATGCAAATTTTGTGGAGAAGGACACAAAACTAACCACTTCAAATGTCAGGAAAGAGAGAGACAAAGAAAAATATCATACTATATGGTAGTTTACAAAACTTCACACAGAGAATCAAAACTCAAGCTTTATGGTTTGAGATAAGACTTACCCACCTTGAGGGATTTTCAATACCTGGACGATAAACAAAAGGATACAGAGAGAAGAAACGAGGAAGTCGCAAAACAGCTTGATAAAAGCATGACTGTTTTAAACGATTTAGTGAAGGAACTTAAAAGCAAAATTAAATTAAGAGATGATCTATTGAGGGATTTAGACTCAAATTTAAGTAAAGATAATTCAAATCAGAACAGTGTAGCAGACATAGATCTTATGAGAATTAAGATCGGTAAATGTCTGTCAAAAGTTAAATAAATTTTCTATGAATGGTCTTAAACTTCTACAAATAAACATACGAAGTTTAAAAAGCAATAAAGACCTACTTGAAAAATAAACATACAAATAATATTACTTTCAGAAACATGGACTAAAGAGTCAGAAATTTTAACATTTAACAACTTCAACTTAATAACTAAAGATAGACCAGACGGATATGGCGGGGTGGGCTTCTTAATCAGGAAAAACATTTCTTGGAGGATAGTAAACCTATCCAACAATTATGAGAGACTGGAAGTGCTGAAAATAAACATCAAATACAAAAGCATAAATTTAAACATCATTTCTTTTTACAACAATTCAAGGAGACATAATAACGAAATAATAAGAGAATTTGTGATGCTGATACAAGACAACAACATAAGCAACACTATTATAGCGGGAGATATAAATGCAAGAAGCGGCCTATGGGACAACAACATCACGAATGATCTGTTAGGAAATGCATTGACAGACAGAATAGTAGACAACAACATCCATATTCTTAACGATGGTTCTCCAACTAGGATGGATATGTTCAGGCATACAAATTCAGCGCTAGATATAACGCTTTGTTCACAAAATTTAATAAACACAATCTCTTGGAGAGCCACTACGGAAAACCTAGGGAGCGATCACTTTGCAATTTCTATAAACTATGAGACGTTAAGAAGAGAGGAGAAATAAGTAACCAACTGGAAGAAGATAATTTCGGAGTTCAACTCAGACTGGAATATAAATAATGAATTAGACATCGAGAGTTATCTGGAAAAATGCATCAATGAAAATACAAATATTATCAAGGTCAAACCAAACTTCAAACCAAAAAAATGGTGGAATGAGGAACTGCAGAGGTTATGGACAATCAAAAGACATAAACAAAGGATCTATAATGTAACAAAGGATCTGAAACTTAAAATCAAAAGAGAGAAAAAAATATGCTGGAGTGAATTTTTAAACAATATTAACCAAAAAAAAACAACACGGAGATTTGGAATAACATAAATAAATTAAAAAATAAAAAACAATCGTATTATAAAATTCTAGATGATAAAAAATTAGCCACGGATTTCCTAAACACTAATTTCCCCTACTCGTTGGAATTAAATCAATTTCAAGCAACGAATCGAATTGAACCAAGGGAGATAGGAAGCGGTTTAGAGATTATGGAAATAATTAACAAAGCAAAAAACCCTGCCCCTGGTAACGACAGGATAAGCTACAAATTAATAAAAACACTAATTAAATCAAACACACTAGTCTTAGATGCAATCTTAGATCTATTCAAAAAAATCTGGGCAAACCAATGTTATCCAGAAAAATGGAAAATCGCCAGTGTCATCGCAATAAGAAAAAAAGGGAAAAGTGATAGAGAAATATCGAACTACAGACCGATATGTCTACTACCAATTTTTTCAAAAATGTTTGATAAACTAATTTTGTTGAGAATAATGAACACCTTGATAAACATAACATATTTAATGAAAATTCGTTTGGATTTAGGAGAAATAGATGTATCACAGATTACATGATTGAACTTTTAAAACATGTATATATACATTAAAACGTAATAAAGAAAAAATCATTCTCATAAATGCAGATATCACTAAAGCTTTCGACAATGTCAACAAAAAATTACTAATTAACAAATTCAAAAACCTTGATTTTCCGGACTCATTAACAAACTGGGTACACCAATTTTTGACTAACAGGTCAATCAAGATTAATAACTCAAATATACCAAACAAACATATGACAAACAAAGGAATCCCTCAGGGAAGTTGTTTGAGCCAGCCCAACGCTCTTCAATATTTATAAAAACCATATACACGAGCTCAACAACTCACATACGAAAATATTTCAGTTTGCAGATGACATCTGTTTGGTAATTGATGGACACAGTCATGAGGAACTATCAAGGAATGCAGAAAGTGCATTAGCATCTCTTTCACATCATCTAGAATCAATTAATTTAATGTTAAACCCAGTAAAAACTCACTTATTAAGACTTTTCACTAATGCTAACAATACTAACTCGATAAATCTAAACATAAATAACCAAATAATTAATGAGAATCAAACTACGAAAATTTTGGGAATTAGGTATCTTGTATAGAAATACCGTCCCGTTTGAATTCGTTTTCACATTTAGCGGCATTGAGTAAAGCAACATGACCATTTAGTATTTCACTGTATTCAGAAGTTTCTCTATTCCAACCAATGACTTGAACGGATGCCTCATCGTAATTAAATGTCCTTAGATCATGCGTAAATGGCAAGCAAATTGGTTGAATCATCTCTGTGTACATTGCATAATACTGAAGTCTCAAGTCACATTATCGAACATTGGTTACATTACAAAAGTAACATTATCCAAAACTTAAAATGTTGTATTTCATGTAAAGTTTATGATTTTTGAAAGGGATACATTTCCAAACATCTTAGTGACTTCGAATTAGTTAGTTTGTGAAACTGGATCACACAAAGTAAAGGCCAGAACGGTTATTCATAAATTCCCAAAAATCACATTTTTAATGTTAGTTTAATGTTAGTTATGATTCTAGAGGCCTCAATCTTTAGTAAAATAATGATTGAAAATCTAAAGAGTTTAAAACTGAAATTTCTAAATTTTCCATTAATAAATTTGCAATGAAAATCTTAATTGAAAGCCCTGGAATGTGTTGATAAACTCGAGATTGTAACAAAATTGTTAACATACCGATTTCTCAGCAGTGATTAATGGCCATTGTAGTGCGTCCAGAGCAGTCTTCCTTCACTCAGAGAAAAAATATGATAAATGAATGATTGGAATTATTTTGTTATGATACAGGAAATCATATTCAACTATATTTGATATATCCTAATATATTATAATAATAAATATCATTTATCTAATTATTACAATTATGTATGATAAATTTTATTAAAATATGATAAATGCAATAATTTTCGACTTTAATGATTGCAACAATCATGCGATATGATTTAATATAATCAAGACAATCATATAGTATGGTTTTATATATGATCTACAATATTTAAATATGGTTAGAACAATCATAATACAATAGGGTCTATCATAATAGAATTAGGTCTATCAAAACAAAATAAGGTTTATTGGAAATTATTTGTATCTCCTCGTGTTTGCTACGGTCATACATATCAAATTGAATTTGTACTCTAACAAGGTGCAATTATTACCTAATCTTGTAAGAAGTCTTAAATAAAGAAAATATTATAACAATTTAAAAATAAATAATTGTATTTAAATTATTTATTATTGAAGTTAATAGTTAAAAAGTGTTTTAGTGATGTTAGTAGTTTTGAAACCTAAAAGTGAATTTTTAGTAGGACAAATAGTAGTAGTTATTAAACCTTATACGAAGGTAATTGTGTCTTGCAGTGGAAAACTACGTAAGTACATTTTTTTTTGTACTACAGAGGTTTAAACACCGTGTTGGTTATTGAACCATTTTCTTTCTGAATATTTGCTCGTTCAGTATTATTAATTATTAAAATAAAGGGTGTTTCCAATTATTTAATGTGTGTTTGGAATACAATTTGAAGAAAACAATTGTTCAAAAATAGTTTTTGAGAATTCCAAATTCTATCTTCTAAAATAGATTTAAAAGAAGTAAATTAGACATAATTTTGCAATTACATTTAAAATTTTATTCCACTAAACAAATTTTAAGCCCTTACCTATGGTTTCCACTTGGATGCTTTGCGAATATTCGCAAAGGGAAATTTTTTGTTTCATGTCACTGTGTTAGACACATTTTGTATTTGTATTACCAAATAATTTTGTCAATTTAGACATTTTTAAACGTCAATCAAAAATCATAATAAAAACAGTAAAGTATTCACATAGGAAAAATATTTCAGCTTGCTTTGTTTATCGCAGGATTAGAAATGTTCCTAAACAAAATAAGGGAAATTTTTATTTTTGATGTGAAAACATCTTTAGCGGCAGGAGTAAGTAAAAAATTGTATAGAAATCGGGTTACGGAAACAAAAATACCGAATAAAAAATTTGCTGATATGTGTGAATATCGATTAGAACAAAAAATAAATAAAACGTAAAATCAATGCAAAATCTACGCATACACATGCAATATACAACATCATCCGGCATTTCAAAAACATCGTGAGCCGATGCCGAATACAAAAAAAATCTAAAAAAAACCGCCTACTTTAATTTATTTTGTTGTGAAAATATCTGCTAATATGGCCGCAGCAGCAAGTGTTTTTGAAAATGAAAATTACATACGAGTAAAAGGACCACAAATTATGCTTGTGAAGTGTAATATGTAGTTATTTACAGTTTGGTAAACGAGTTGTTAAAGTACGAGTTCGATGTTTATTTGAGAATTTTGAACGAGTACTAAACGATCATTTAACGTACGTGTAAGCTATTTTGCTTTGTTCAGTGAGTCTGCCGTGGCCATTTACTGCTATGGAGGTGGGTTTAATTATTGTCAGTATAAAGTTTGTTCTCCAAATTCAAAATAGAATTAAAACTTGCTGACTTCTTGAACCAAAAATGTAACTTAGTTTAAATTCTGAGCGAACAACATCCGTCTTTAAGAAGGGGTTTCTGAGCCTTAAAGAAATATCTTGAAATGATTCAATAGATATTTATACAAAAAAGTTTTCACATAAATCTGTTGCGAGTTGAGGGTGAACTCGCTCGTTGTTTTTTTTTGTAAATGAAAAATTTGCAATGGAAAAAGATGTAGGCATAACTACTTTTGATTGCAAATCGTATTGTAAATTTGTCTATGGTTGCGTAGACAAATTTATATACCGATATATTTTTTTTCAATGTATACTATCCGTGTGAATAAATTTAAAACAGATTGCGATTATTTGCAAAGGCATGCCAAGTGGAAACCCACAGTTAAAAACAAATTTATTCAAAAACTATCCAACTATTTCGGCTGAAATCGGCAAACCAATTAAGCTTGTAACAGAGGAACGGAACAACGTATTTGCGGTGATAATTGAATATATTATCAATCGCAACCTAAATAAATTGTAAGTTGTTTTATTAAAATCAAAATATAAATATCTTTCGTTGAGGTTTTTAGGCTTTTTAAGGATGCCTTTACTAAATTCGCGAAACTTGTGTAATCTTATTTCCAAAGAGCTACACTGCCATACTAAGGAAGAAAGTTACAAACGCCAAAAGTCGAAAAATGCGTTAGGGGCATATTTGGATTCTGCAAATAAATACCTGTCTTTCTGCTTTGTTAAACAGCTAAATATCCTGCATCAAATGCCATAAAATCACGTTATTTAATAGTCAGGTTTCATATTAAGATAAGGCAAATAAAAATAGTTAAATTAAAATTACACAAAACTACAAAAAGGCAAATGTGACTTTTTTCTATAGCAATGCAGCAGGAGGCGTAATTTATTCCATCTTCCGCAGGTTAAATTGCCAAAGGTAATATAATATAATTTACATTAAAGTATATTATAAGAATGCTCAGTGAAGTTATTTTTATTTTCAGGAAAACTATTCAATATTTACACCGATTACAGCTCGTCTTTCTTGCTCTGAATTAATAAAAAGATGATTCATGTCATCAACTGCTACCTGAACCATCTCAAATAATGTGAAATATCGAATTTAGGTAAATTAATAATAAGCTCTTGACCTGATAGATACCCATTTCTATGACGACATTGACTATTGAAAATGTAGATGACTGCGAGGAGCTTTACGAGCGCTGGTAAAAAACAATAGTTATACTCGTAGAATTAATTTATTAATCCCGGTTTCACAAAAAATCAGGCAATCTCCAGTTAAATAATATTTCATCTCTTTCTTCTTTTATGAAATTGCGATTTATTTCATAATACAAATTCAACGCATGCTAATTTTTTTTTCTTTTTTATATGAAAATTTTAACCGGAGAGCTAAATATTTAGCTCCCCAATTTCGTCCAGCTAAATAATTAGCTGGAGGCTAAATATTTATATGTAAAAAATAGATATAATCAACTTGCATTGCATTTTTATTGTGAAACAAAATGCAATTTCATAAAAGAAGAAAGGGAGGAAATATTATTTAACTAGCGATTGGTTATTTTTTTGTGAAACCGGGCATAACACATATAGCAACATTTGAATATTTGAACCTGTTTCATTCATTAAAAGCGGAATTAATTTCTAAATTGGTTAGTTGCATGTATTACTTGCGTCTTGTAACAATATTAATAAATATTTTTCCACCATTTCCCGATGTTTATTGGTGCTACCCTAAAACATCCAATTGACACCTCTGAGCAGTGAAAATTCCGAAAAATTATTGATTAAACCAGATCATCTTTGCATGTCTAATAAATTAAAGGCCTAGAATAATTATTAAATTTTAATTTAAAAATTCGTTTTTTTTAAACACTAAGGCAGCAAAGTTAACCTAAATTTCTCATAATTTTTTGCCAAGATGGTGTTTTGAAAAAACGAAAATTCGGCACAATTTTCATATAATTATTACATAAAAATTTAATAAATCATTAAATAAAAATTTAATAAATTATTTTTGGTGTATAATTTAGCCACTTATAAAAATATAAAATTTAAAGACCATTATTGAATTGTTCCAAATTAATCATAACGTTTTATTTCCTAAGGCCATGCCTCATATGCAAACGGCAAACTGGAATTTCAAACTGACAAACCCATTTTGTGTTAAAACTGTTTCATTTGCAATATCAGAAATATAAAAAAATGTTCAATAAGTACCATCTTTTTCTAGAAACTTTTATTAAAACTGTTTTAATCACGGACAAATAGCTTGACTATAATGTGAAATGATGGCTAAATATAAAATTGGTGTTTTTTAAATGAAATTAAATAAAATTTAAGACAATAAGTACGTTATTGTTTTAACTGTTATTAAAATTTTTTAAATTTTATAAAACAACAATATTATAATACAATAGGTTTAAACCATTTTTTTAATAATTTTGATTTTGCAAATGAAAAAATATAGTGAAAAATTGGGTTTGGCGGTTTGATACGCCGGTTTGTTATTTGTGCATAGACCAACGTCTTTATTTTCTACAAAAAGCAAGGTCTAATGCATTTTTAACGTAAAATTGTTTTGTTTGATTTAGCTTCACACTAGGACCGCAGAATAAATGTGGCAAATTAAATTAGATATGACTGTTTGGAGGTCGTTACTCACGATACAACTAGACAGAGTTCATACAAACTAATTTAAAAAAAAACAAAAGATAGCCATACTTTTAAAGTCCTATGTTGTATAGCTAGTATTAGTCAAGCAAAAAATGTTTTGACTAATTTATCTTAATTCAATAATGTTTCTATTTACAGATGAACGACTAGCGCTTAGTTTAGTACTTCTGCCGTACATCCTTCCACGGAAAGAGGAATCACAAATGAAATTCTCGCTTTTCTAAAAAAGAAATTCCAAATTAGGCCAATAACATTTTATACCTATAATTAGGCTATATTTTAATTACATCAAAAACTACAACCTATTTTTTCTACAGAAACCAGTTGAAGCGGCCGAAACGGAAGGAAATACTGAATTTCTCAAAATTATTTTTATACGTGAACCTTTAGAAATAATTCATGTGTAAGTTTTGCGGAAAAACGTATATGTTTACGAATGCTTTAGAACCATTAAATACTACCTTTAATTGTTTGAGTTTAAACGCTAACTATCCAACATTTTGCGAACATATGTACATGGCTTTCATACAGAAAGCTATATAAAACGTCATCACAGACAAGTTCAATGACTCCAGATGTATTTGAAGATAATACTTCCTATTTTTCTAATGAATTATTAAATTCCTTAATGTTAAGTTTAGTTTAACTAATAAATTTGGCTCAATATGCTGGTTTTATATGTGGCAGTCTAATGCTCGGTTTCACAAAAAAAACAGGTAAACCCAATTAGTGAATATTTCATCTGTTTCTTCTTTTATGAAATTGCGATTTATTTCAATTTCTTAAACGCACGCTAATTTTATTTCGTTTTTACATGAAAATTTTGCTTGGCTAACTATTTAGCTGCCCAATTTCGTTCAGCTAATTATTTAGCTGAAGGCTAAATATTTCTATGTAAAATAAAAATATAATTAACTTGCATTGAATTTTTTTTGTGAAATAAAACGCAATTTCATAAAAGAAAAAAGGGAGGAAATATTATTTAACTAGAGATTAGTGTTTTTTTTTTTGAAACCGGGCATACCGGAACTAAGAAATCTGGAAATTTCACAGAAATATAAGTTTGCGCGCCAAGACAAATTGTTTAGCACTAATTTCATAGAATTCGGAAATATTATTCTAAAGAAAGGAACAGTAATCCACTTAGATGGTATTCCTAAATTTGTTTTTGTTAAATAGGTACTGAAATATAAAACTGTAAAATATATTTGGTGATTACACGAATTAAATATTTGATTCAAGTTAAAGTAGAAAAGAAAATTATTAAGAGAATTTTGCTGTGTTAGTATAATTCGCTAATACAACCTGCGCAGTTCATTCTGTATAATAAAGTCAGTCGAGTCGCCGTGGCCTGATAAGAAGATTCATTTTTACATAATAATAATCTGATCAGTTCGAACCTGGATTAAATTTTATTACAATTTTCGGAACTTATTAACTTCAAATAAATTAAAAATTAGAGATATAAAACGGTATTTGAATTTGTGGAGCAATTTTAAACAATCATATGAGTAAAAGTTTTATGAACAATTTTAAGAACTTATATATAAATTATGTTTCAAATAAAAATATAAAAATAAAAAATAAATTCGTTTAGACCTCTAATTTGGATATAATTATACTATGTGTGTATACTGTACGATAAATTAATTCAAAATAAATGTACATTTCATGAACTAAAGAATATGTTTTGTTATTTAGTAAAATATCGATGGCTTGATTATCAAAAGCCCTAACCCACATTTGTAAAATTTTTGGGAAACTCGCAAAGATATATTATTATTCATTAACTCAGTTATAATTAGTTCAAAAAAATTAAATGTGGACCGTGATATAATGTGATTCAAGCTAATACAATAATACAGAAAGATGTGGTATGTTATTTTCTGCATTTTAGCATTAAAATGTCATTTTTGAAAAAAGTGTGGGTTAGGGCCGTTATTAATTAAGCCAGCGATATAATATATAATATATGTGGTATGATAGCTGCTATTACAACCCGCAGTATACTTCATTAATTGATACGACAACAACTATCACAGCATCTGATGGGCTTTATCATATAAACATACTAAATTCAATTAATTTATTGATAACAACTATCATAATATCTAATTGTCTTTATCATCTTCAAATGATAAATTCAATTATATTATTGATACGATCCATCACAATAGCGAAATATGTAATCATGTATATGGTTAATTCAATAGGATTTGTATAATAACGTGCATAATTTATTAAATAGATACAATCATTATTATTAATTGTATACATCAAGGTATGATTTTCTTAATTATTGCATCTAATCATAAATATGATGGTCACTTTTATGATCAGCTCAATCATATTTTTTCTCTGAGTGTTGCTTTGATTAAGAACTTAGTAGGTATTTTTAAAATATTCCAAGCATGTATAACGCCTCTTGTGCGTTTTAACGCCAGAAACTTATGAGTGGCTAACGTCCTAACCTACTCCAAATTTTATTACCTAAAGTTAGTGTAATACATAAACAATTCACTATGGCACATGGACGTTGTTAATTTTAATAATAATAAATTGGTAAGAGATGTTATGGATTATGCACGCCAACTCCCTATTGAAGACACTTTCACGACGTTAATTTGGTGGTGCGCAGTGTTCCCTATTGTCCACAACCGTTTATTGATTAGGATTCGTAGATGCTAAGTAGATAGTCCCTGAACTGATTTTTGGGGCTTCTTGTGGATTGATGGCGGGGGTTTGGTCTCGGTAGCATTGCAATTAATTCGGTGCGCTTTTTTTCTATATAAACGGGCTCCGCTTAAGAATTTCATTCTTAATTGTCTATACATACAACGCAACGGCACACAGCATTACCAAAGGAAATGCTAGTCTAGAGATGAGTTTATAAACATAAAACAAAATGTCAATTCTTACCAAAAAACGACATAAAGTGCCATTCATTCAACTTGAAGAGAATTGCTAAACAAATGTTTTGGCGGCAATTTAAGCGTACAATAAGACGATGCCGACATAGAAAACAAAAACAACAATTTTTTAGATTTTGAACAATAATAATTTAATATTTGTAAAATGTATTGTATGTATATTGGTGATATAATTTAAAATGTTGGCTTTTTGATCGCCTTGTGATCAGTGCGCAACTGAATGAAATTCAACACCGCTGATTTGTCAAGATAATTCTGTAAGAAAGAAAGTTTAGCAATTCTTTTAAAACTATTATTTTATTGAGGCATGTATAACTTACCATGGTATCACCACTGCACACTTCTTGGAGATTTTCCTGTTTTACCAAAAGTAAATTGCACAATGCATGTAAAATATCATAAGCTGCGTAACTAGTGTGCTGTGCAAAATGCGAACACATTTCCGATACTCGTTAACATCACAAATGGCACACATAGCCCCTGCCGAATTATACTGAAACTGTTGGAAATGTTCAAAAATCACGCGATGTAACCGAACACCAAATTCCGTTAGAGTTGACGATAAATTCTCACCATCAACACATTTCTTTATTTGTTGAATGAGCGGAATTATAAATTGGGCAACGGTAAGACAGGCATGAGATGCGACCGTATCAACATCGGTTTCCGGTTTAAAATCACATTTTTTCTGTTCACTTTGCAAATAAAGACGAACCCATCCAATGATTGCGTTTATTGATCGATCTAGTCCGGTATCCAATTTATTTTCAAGCTGCTCAAGCATATACCGTTTCTTTTGGATACAATCCGAATACTTTTGCGTTACAATAACGCACGGAATCACACTAGCTGTATACAATTTTTCGAGCAAGTGAATAATTGTGTTACACTTTTGGACTACATCAAAGAAATAAATTTGTGGTGGATATGGTTTATTTTCGGCAATTGGAATATCTCTCATTATCATATCCTCTAGCTTGGTCTGAGCGAATTGATTTAATTTCTGCTGGTTTATGTTCAAAATAAATTTACTCATCACCTGATCGGGACTATTAAACACCTGTTTTATTATTTCATATTGATGGCGACACATCGGAAGGATTCCAGCAAAAATATCTTTCCCACTATAAGCCAGCATTTGACTTTGTTCGGTATATGCGTCGATACATTGCGAATATCCTTTAAATTGTGACAATATTTTAGCTAATTGTTTCATTTTTTCTATATCCTCGGTATGCTGTGCCAAGGCAAATTCCTCGATTAGTTCACGCTCGATTTCATCGTATTTTAATTCGATTTTCTTTTTAGCCTCGCTAAATTTATCGGCTGGCAAATCTTGTGATATTGTGTAAAGTTTTTGGATGATATCGGCTGCCTCAAACAGTTTAGATTTATCGTTGAAGACATCGTTTAATATTGGGCCGGGGATTAAAAATTCGGTCATATGATTTAATAATCGTTGCGCTTCTACAGTTCGGCTTCTCGGTATATTTACATTTTCAAGCTGCTCACCTAAGTGAATAATTTTACCGGCAACTGAATTTATTTTGTCGTTCAGCTGATGAAACCAATCGATTGAGGTCTGATGCCGCTCCTGTAGTTTATCAATATTTTTGGAAAAACTTTTTGTTCTTCCTTTAGGTTGTCTTCGAGCTTTTCACATTTTTTCTGTTGACGTTCCTGAAGGATTTTTAAATCTTTTATTGTCGAAGGAAGTGTCTATTCGGACAGGAAGTACGTGTAAGAGTACGTCGAGTAAGTCTAAGAGTACACGAGTATGTGTAAGAGTACATCGAGTATGTCTAGGAGTACTGATAGTATATATATTATAAGAGTATAAATATCAGGATAGTTTTATAGAAACTATAATTGAATAGCTTTTGTACAAACTCGGGAGTACGTGGAGTATGTTTAAAAATACGTTATAGTATTTTTAAGAGGAGGAAGTGTATTGTTTCGGGTAATATGTCGGGATCGAACAAAATAGTGCTTTTTAGTAGGTGTCATTAATAGATCCTATATAATCCGCACGCAGTGTGACATGTTTGCTTATCTCGGCTCCTACGTCCCCCGAAGTTCAAATCTAAAGCCCCTCGGAGAGCTAAGCGGGGGTGGGGGGGGGGAGCTAAGCGACCTCCCGCGTGCTCGTGAGAATTACCGAAGCCGTTAGCCTCAACAATTCTAAGTTAAATTAGTCGATGTCATTTTTCTTCAATTTATGGCGAAGACCCGAAACACTACACCTCCTCCTCTTAAAAAATACTATAGGTATTTTCAAACATACTCCACGTACTCCCGAGTTTGTACAAAAATTAATCTTATAGTTTCTATAAAAAATTAAAAACTATCCTGATATTTATACTCTTACAATATGCTATCCGTACTCATAGACATACTCGACGTACTCTTGAACATATTCGATGTACTCTTAGACGTACTCGGCGTACTCTTGGACGAACTCTTAGACGTACTCGACGTACTCTTACACGTACTCCCTGTCCGAATAGACATGTCCATTGTCGAAAGGAATGTCTCCTGTAGTAAATCTGGATTGAATTGTTCCGAACCGACTTATTGGTTCGCCAAGTAAGTCGTTCGATGAACTCTTCAACGTCAAAGGGGTCCTGCAATTTAATGAAATAACGGGCCATGCTTAGCAATATATATTTAGTTATGTATAATATACCAAGCCAAGGATGGATGGCAACTTTTGATGGCAGTTGGGCAATTAAAATTAATCTGTAATCGCTCGAAGCAAGAAAAGATCATCCCCTTAACACATATGCTATTACCTGTTCCAGTTCCTCCATGCACTGGGACAGCATTTTAATTTATCACGATTTACGGCACTAATCTAATGTTAGCCCACACAACTAATATCATATCTATGACCCCCTGTTGAGAGTGCGGAATCCATGGGCCGACCCACCTTTCATGTCAGTACTATAGGCTGGCATGAAGCAATGCAATGTGCAGCTGGTTTAAACAAAAGCGGGTCTATAGCCGTACGTCCTCGAGTTGGCTGGCAACGGCGTAAGGTAGGACGTTAAAAGGGAACTGCGAAAGAGTTGGGAGTGCCTTGAGCCCCAGAAAAGATTGCAGAGATAGGGACAAAAAAAAAACTAATATCATCGCTTCATAAATAATTGTCAAAACAATAAAGATTAGGTATTAATGAAGTAGATACATACATTTAAAAATCCCTGTATTTTTGACATTTGTTGATGTTAAAAAGTATAATTTTAATAGTTTCCATTTAAATGGTATAAATGCTTTGTTTATTAAACTTGTGGGTGTTTATGAATATTTACATTTTTATGATGACGATTGCGGGTTCATGGCCATCGAACTTCAATCCGTGGTGCATAATTTTTTCCCCTTTATATTACATAAAAATTGATCCATTTGTTTGCGTTTTTTTAACCATTCTTAAAGCAGATCTAAAATACCAACCTAGGTTTAGAAAGGGAAATGCATGAAATCTTTTATTCTTTTATGGCCTTATGAATAATGTGCCAGGGACACCTACCTAGGTACATGAAAATAATCCTCCATTTGCTTCAAGACAAATACAAAATGACGACATTAGAAAATACGGAGCCGCCAAATATGAGGGTTGTTTAAATAGAAACTTATCGACAAGGCCTTCCCCCCTGTCAATAGACAAACTATTTTTTTACGTCAATGCCCCCCCTTTTCAATAGAAAAAATATTTTTTTACGTCGAGGCCCCCCTCCTTGTCAATAGAAATATATTTTTTCACGTCAAGGCCCCCCCTTGTCAATAAAAAAATTATTTTTTTACGTCAAGGCCCCCCCCCTTGTCAATAGAAATATATTTGTTCACGTCAAGGCCCCCCTTGTCAATAGAAAAATCATTTTGTTACGTGAAGGCCCCCCCCCCCCCCCCCTTGTCAATAGGTAAATCATTTTGATACGTCAAGGCCCTCCCTCTTTGTCAATAGAAAAATTATTTGTTTACGTCAAGGCCCACCCTTGTCAATAGAAACATATTTTTTTACGTCAAGGCCCCCCCCCCCTTGGCAATAGAAAAATAATTTTGTTACGTCAAGGCCCCCCCTTGTCAATAGAAAAATCATTTTGATACGTCAAGGCCCCCCCCTCTTGTCAATAGAAAACTTATTTTTTTATGTCAAGGCCCCCCTTCCCCCTTGTCAATAGAAAAATCATTTTGTTACGTCAAGGCCCTCCCTTGTCAACAGACAAATTATTTTTTACGTCAAAACCCCCCTTGTCAATAGAAAAAAGGCCCCCCCTTGTCAATAAAAAAAATATAGTTTTTACGTCAAAACCCCTCCTGTCAATAGAAAAATTATCTTTTTGCGTCAAGGCCCCCCCCCCTTGTCAATAGAAAACATATTTTTTTACGTCAAGGCCCTCCCCTTGTTAATAAAAAAAATATTTCTTTACGTCAAGGCCCCCTCCCCCCTTGCCCCTTGTCAATAGAAAAATTATTTTTTTACGTCAAGGCCCCCCCTTGTCAATAGAAAAATCATTTTGTTACGGCAAGGCCCCCCCTTGTCAATAGAAAAAATATTTTTTTTACGTCAAGGCCTCCCCTTGTCAATAGAAAAATTATTTTGTTACGTCAAGGCACCTCCCCCCCCCCTTGTCAATAGAAAAAATATTTTTTTACGTCAAGGCCCCCCTTGTTAATAGAAAAATCATTTTGTTACGTCAAGGGCCTCCCTTGTCAATAGAAAAATTATTATTTTAAAAATTGATAATCAAATTTTAAAAATTGATATTCAATTTTTAAAAATTGATAATCAAATTTTAAAAATTGATATTCAATTTTTAAAAATTGATAATCAAATTTTAAAAATTGAATATCAATTTTTAAAATTTGAGTATCAATTTTTAAAAATTTTTATCAATTTTTCAGAATTGAATATCAATTTTTAAAATTTGATTATCAATTGATAAAAATTTTTAAAAATTGACATTCAAATTTTAAAAATTGATAAAAATTTTTAAAAATTGATATTCAAATTTTAAAAATTGATATATCAATTTTTTTAAAAATTTGAATATCAATTTTTAAAAATTGAATATCAATTTTTAAAATTTGATTCTCAATTTTTAAAATTTGAATATCAATTTTTAAAATTTGATTATCAATTTTTAAAATTTGAATATCAATTTTTAAAAATTGATAAAAATTTTTAAAAATTGGTAAAAAATTTTAAAAATTGATATTCAATTTTTAAAAATTGATAAAAATTTTTAAAAATTGATATTCAAATTTTAAAAATTGATAAAAATTTTTAAAAATTGATATTCAAATTTTAAAAATTGATATTCAAATTTTAAAAAAAATTGATGTTAATTGAACATCAATTTTTCTATTGACAAGGGGTAGGGGGCCTTGATGTAAAAAAAAATATTTTTCTATTGACAAGGGGGGGGCCTTGACGTAAAAAATAATTTTTCTATTGACAAGGGGGAGGCCTTGACGTAAAAAAATAATTTTTCTATTGACAAGGGGGGGGGGGGCCTTTACGTAAAAAAAAAATTTTTCTATTGACTAGGGGGGGGGGGCCTTAACGTAAAAAAATATTTCTTCTATTGACAATTGACAAAGGAGGGGCTTTGACGTAAAAAGATAATTTTTCTATTGATAAGGGGGGGCCTTGACGTAAAAAAATAATTTTTCTATTGACTAGGGGGGGCCTTGCAGTAAAAAAATAATTTTTCTATTGACAAGAGGGGGCCTTGACGTAAAAAAAATAATTTTTCTATTAACAAGGGGGGGCCTTGACGTCAAAAAATAATTTTTCTATTGACGGGGGGGGGTGTGCCTTGACGTCAAAAAATAATTTTTCTATTGACTAGGGGGGGGGGCCTTGACGTAAAAAAATAATTTTTCTATTGACTAGGGGGGGGCCTTGACGTAAAAAAGTAATTTTTCTATTGACTAGGGGGGGCCTTGACGTAAAAATAAAATTTTTCTATTGACTAGGGGGGGCCTTGACGTAAAAAAGTAATTTTTCTATTGACTAGGGGGGGGGCCTTGACGTAAAAAAATAATTTTTCTATTGACAAGGGGGGCCTTGACGTAAAAAAAATAATTTTTCTATTGACAAAGGGGGCCTTGACGTAACAAAATGATTTTTCTATTGAGAAGGGGGGGGGCTTTGACGTAACAAAATGATTTTTCTATTGACAAGGGGAGGCCTTGACGTAAAAAAATATTTTTTCTATTGACAAGGGGGGGGGGGGGGCTTGACGTAACAAAATGATTTTTCTATTGACAAGGGGAGGCCTTGACGTAAAAAAATAATTTTTCTGTTGACAAGGGGGGGGGGGTGTCTTTGACGTAACAAAATGATTTTTCTATTGACAAGGGGGGGCCTTGATTTAAAAAAATAATTTTTATATTGACAAGGGGGGACCAAGGGGGAGGGGGCAATTATTTTTCTATTGACAAGGGTGGGGGCCTTGACGTAAAAAAATAATTTTTCTATTGACATGGGGGAGGCCTTGACTAGGGCTTCCAATTCCGGTAACGGTATTACCGGTAACACCGGTAATGGTAGTGAAATCTCATTTCGATATTACCGGTATTAAACTAAAGTTTTACCGGTATTACCGAAATTAAAAAAAGAATATTTTCCAACAGAAAATTTTTCAAATTAAATAAAATTCAAAATGAAACTAAAAAAATGTAACTATGTATAAAAATTAATTTTCCATAATTTAAAATAGAAAACATACAAAATTCATTTTTTCTTCAATATTTGTAAACACGTGTGCGGTGTGCTGCAATTTTAACGGTCATGGAAACACGAAATTTAATTTTGGAACCCTGGCCTTGCTAGAGCTTATGGAAAGATGCCAGCCGAAAAATGCTTGGAGGTCTTTCAAACTAAACTAACGACTTTTAACTTATGCAGTGAAGTCTTTGTCGGTATTACAACAGATTGCGCACCGGTTATGCGAAAATTTGGTGAACAATGGGGGTCATATTCGATTTCAGCGACCCCAAAAAGGGAGGGGCAGGGTCTACCTTCTGGGCATGACATTTTTTTTTGTGCCAGTTATCGCTTTATATATTGTAGTAAAACTTTGTTGTCTAATACTCTAATGAAAGGACAGCTAAGATTTTCTTTCCATCAGCCAATTCAATTTGGAAAATGTCATTTTTATTTGGTTGCGCTTTGCTTCAACATTTTTTTTCCAAGTATAGACCTTGGTTTTTTGAGGAATATTAATACCGTTTAGTACCACTGGTGGGCAGGCGCGTTTGTTCAGCGTATAAAGTAGCCAAGTTGACCAGCCGCCGATGCTGGGGTCTCCCTCCCCTGCATCGTAATTTGTTCCCTACTCTTGCCATGAAGGCATCCTGTTTTACCTAGGAACTTAGCGGCTAACCATTATTCGCCTTCACCACGTGGAGGTGTCCTAGTCGCAAAAGTAGATACGGAACCGACTTAGTTTCTGGTTGGCAAAACGACAGAGTGTTGAGAAAAAAATCAACAGAAGCTGAGTTATTGATGCGGGTCACTCCAGCGTCGGGGCACTTGGATTTAAATGACAGAACTTGATGCGAGAAGACATGATCTTGAATGTTCATTCTTTCCTATCTGTAAAACTCAGATTAATAAAACAATTAGTGATATAAGGGGGTGTATAGTGGTGGTAAAGTAACGCTAAGGGGTAACGAGGGGGTCTTATTTATTTTTGGTAGTCTTCTTTGTTCTTAGTGGCCCAGAAAACAAAGGAATACTCACCCTACTCGACTTTGTATGAGAATTGACATTTCAACACCGTATGGAGGTGGTAACGGGGAAATGGCTAGTTAAATTTTTTTATGGTCATATTCGGTTTCAGCGACCCCAAAAACGGAGGGGTAGGGGTCTACCCTCTGGGTCTTGACATTTTTTTTGTTTTGTGTGCCAGTGATATGGACATATGATATTCAGTTATAGAGGGCCACCAGTGCGTCAAACAGAGAACTTTTTGCTCTAAACTAAACCAACCACCAATGCTCCATGGTACATTCGAAATAGTAATATACACGTCGTCCTTGGAATTAAAACCATTAAAGAAACAATTAAAGGATTCAGTTTGAAATATTACTCAAAACTAGAAGCACATCCCAACGAATTGGCCAGGGATATACTAAAACAACGGTAAGCGACGGTATTTAGGCGACTAAGAAGAACAGATCCACTCGGACTGATGAACCTGTAAATTTATTAAATGTTTAGGTTATACTTATGTCTAAATTAATTAAATTCAGTGATTTTTTAGCACAAAATTTGTGTATAAAAAGTGGCCGAAAATCACTAGAGAGGCATTCCAATTTATTCTATTCAAATTATAACTTAAAATAAAAAACACAAGTAACAAAGCGAAATCAAATTCTTTCTTTTATACATACATAAAAACCAAACGGGAAGAAACTCAGCAGCTTATTGGGTAAGTATCAGAAAATCCGGCTAGTGTCAAGTATGCCAGTTGTCTCGCAAGAGACGGGTGAAATATAGTGCGGTAACGCCTACTCACCCTGCTGCTAACAACTTGCGATCCACCTAAATTCGTTACCATCAATCCCACTTAAAGCAAAACCGATTCTATCCTAGTTTATTTCCCAATATGGCCCAGCACTAAGCTCACAATTTCGTCTACGGACGAACAATTTCTTCTATTCAGTCTATGGGCCCAAAAATCTTTGTTTTAAAAAATCCCCTCTGACCAAAAGTTAGGTACCTTTGGTCCACAAATTCAAATTTAATGATGTGGTACAAGTAGAATTTTAGCCGTGTCACCACAAACCCTACGACCAAACATAGCTTTACCGGCCTTAAGCTCAGGTAAACGCTGCACGGGGTGACATAAGGGGCTGGAAACAAAATTTGTATACATTGAGCTGAGTAAACTCAGCAGGCCGGTTTTTTGAATGGTATAGTTGAAAAATAATTTGACTTTGACTCCAAGAGGGTAAAATTGGCATTTACTCCAAGATTGAAGTTTAAGAAGTGTAGTTTGTTTCTCTCCAATTCTATGAAATTTCTTACCAGTGAACATATACATAGTTTGACAAGGAGTATAGAGACTGAATTATGCAAATTGTCAACATTGAACGATTTTTTTAGTCAATTTTATGTAGTTAACTTTTGTAACTTCTGCCTATGATGACGGAACGGTAAAATTGTGGGAGGTAATATTACTAAATATATTGACTGACATCTATGATCCGTTTGTTTTTGTATCATGAATTTTTTTTAAACCGAAGTGCTCCGCTACAGACACTTGTGTCTACAAGGATCTATATCATTATGTATGTAATATGTTTTCTTTATATTTTATAATTAATTAATGAATTATATATTGTATTAATGATAATTTTTAGCGAAATGAAATAAATAATAAAATAATAATAACAAATAAATAATGAAACTAGAGGCCTAAACAAAATAGAGAGATGTTTTTAATATTCTCAAAATTTCTTTACTAATAAAAGTTTAAGCTTTGTTGTTTGTTCTTGCTTTTTAAGTTCTTATAATTTAATTTTAATAAAAGTATACAAGTATGTAATTCAATTTTCTTTGTTAATAAGACTTAGCTTTATTAAAAGAAATTTACAATTTTGCCATTTTTAAACCGAAACAAATGGAATTAATCTCTTCCAAAGCCATGGGTATTAATTGGTTGATCAACACGAACTATTTTTTCTCCAATTACGAAAAATCCTTCATATTCTACAGTATCTGGTGTTGTATCATAATGATAATGCCCACCTTGGCCATGATTCGAAAAACTATGAAAATGTTGCAAGCGTAAATCTAAACCAGCTTCATTGGTGACCAGAGTTCCAACAGCAATCAGTGGTGCATCCATTTCGTAAAATTTAAGCCACGCATTTACATCTTCGTCCGAATTCAAGGGGATTTGGGAGAAATCTGGCATTACGTGTTGTTTGGCTTTACCTTGTTTTAATATAAACATTCCACCGAGTGCTACAATTTTTTCGTTATAAAATTGAGCTAAGGTTTTTTGAATGCTCGAAATGAAATTTTCTTCACCAGTCCGCTGCGAACATTTCACATTAATGACCTTTAAGGGAAAATAGATAAAAACGAATTAAATTATTAGTTTTAATTGACTGTTTTGAAATAACCACAATTGATAACAATATTAGTTTCAGTTGTAAATATATTTGTGTTTTAGAATTTATTTAACCACATAATAATACTGCGCACTCTGCACATTATGCATTATCTAGCAATTGCCTTTATCACTTAGAATAATGAAAATGATAAGCTGATAATTGTTCCTTGGAATAATATTATGTAAAACTATATTCTACTGTACTCTAGGTCTAGGCAATACGCATAACAAGAAAATATAAAGAAAGAATATTAATAAGACAGTTTTTGGTTTCTGTATAACAGGTGAAATGTTTCATCAGCACAGCACATTTTTCTAAGAAAACATTCTGAACCAAGCAAATATGATCCAGTTTTACAGAAATATTTGTCAATAACAAACAAGCACCGTAAAATGATAATGAATCTCAATTCAAATATATGAAATATTGATTACCTATTTGGATCTTTATGGCCAGTGTATTCGGAATGGTAACCTGTACATAAAACCAAGCACATAAAATATTCTACAAGATACATAAAATTTGATGACTAATAAATTGGCCCAAAATTGTTTCTTCTAAAACTAATTTAAACAAAAAAAATTCGAAATATTTTTCGAATCTGTAAGGTAGGCATTCAATGCAAAATTACCTGCCAACAGTTTAGGGATTTGGAAAATTTCTTTAATAAAAATTTAATTTTAAATTTTATAAAAAATAATTTGCATTTTGTATATTGTATCTCTCTTAAGACATTTGTGCGCCTCTGAACGCGTAAGGCTTATCGCACTATAATGTTACCTTGAATTGAATCTATTTTATTGATCATCAAAAAATCGTAGATGTAATCATAATCACATAATAACTATTATCATTATTATTATTTAATGTACTGAAATCTTTAAGATAACAAAATAATATGACTGATAATTGAAACAGTTTGAATTTTAAATAATATTTTTTATATTTTATTATATAACCGTTTTCTTCAATAAAAATATTGTTATTTAGAAAACCTAGATTGATAAAAAAATATCATTATGCACTCATTATAGAGTTTAAGATAAGGTGGATTTAATTCAAATATAAGCATATACCTTTCCAGGTTTTCCTTCTGTCAGCAAAATATTTCCAAGTAATGCGATTGTCGTTAGATCGTTGGGAAATTTTTGCAATTCACATTGTACATTTTTATCCACCAACGCTAAGTGACTTCCATTCGTCACACTATTATTTTCAACCTTAAGATTAAAAATTCCTTCACAATTGGCATTGACAAATGGCCAAGGTCCAGCTCCAGCACCAACAGCAAAATATTTATCCTTACCGCCGATAAGACTACAAATTTCTTTTAAATCGTATAATTTTGAACGGTCCACTAAAGGTATTAAATATGGTGGGCCGCCGATTTCTATTATGATGGGGCTGCCACCAAAACCAGAATCGGCTAAATTATAAGGTTCACACGATAAATTAGGACAGTCGATCAGATTAACTTCTACATTTTTGAAATTTGTTTTTAATCCATTATTGATGACACAGATAATTTCTTCAACGGGTGGAATATGTGTAATTTTCTCTACAATGCCTAGTTGCGATGTATTTAACACAGACATGTTCCGGAAAATAACTTTCACAAAAATATGTAGACGAAAATGTTTATGTTTTAACGACTGATTTGTAACTTATAAAACTATTAAATGCCGATGTGTCTTTGATTATTTTTGCACTTTGCACGCTAAGCTATTTTTATTTTTATCAAAAGATAAATAGCCACTTCGGTTTTTGTTTCTTTAAGATATAAACACGACTATATTAGTACACTTCAATGGACTACGATTTGGATTTAGTATATATTTTAATTTTTTAAACAGACTAATGAATGAATCTACCGAGTGTTGTTTAGTGACTGTCAATTCAAAACTAAACTTATGTACATACTTTCTAATTTTTTTGTTGTTTCTGTTTTTTTCTCTATATTATTGTTATATCGTATATCGTCGCTTTTATTCGCGCGCGTGTAATTTATATTAGGTCAGGTTTTGTAAATTGTTATGAATGAAAAGAGAACATGCTATGATTTTAAGAAACCATACAATAAAAATTGTTTTGTACATCTGAACTAAAACTAATACTATTACATGAATCAAATTGATAAATGAATGAAACTATGGAATGGATAAATTGTATGGAATGAATTTCGTTTAACCCTCGTTGGAACATTCATATTATGCATTTTTTTTAAAACGCGCATGTGCTTCAATTAGGTAATCAATTCTCATAGAACTTAAAAATACAAATTAACTAATAAATTAATTTATTTGGGGTTTAGCTTAATTTTTCGTTTTTTATTAATTTTACAATAAAAAAACCCGACGTTTCGACAGTAAATTCCGTCATTCCCAACTCAAGGGTACAAATTATATGTATGATAATTTAAAATAAAATTGTAACAAATGTTTTTCTAACGCGACAAAGTAGGGTTGAATTTGAAAAATATAAAATACTCCTAACCGAAAATAATTAATTTTTAATCCAAAGAATACAGCCAAATTCCATTATAATTATTTTTTAAGCAAATTTTAATTACCTATTAAAAGTTTACACGAATTAATTAATTAATTCAAATTAAAGTAAAGAAAAAAAAAAAACAATTGGTAATCGAAAATAATAAATATTATACAATTAGTGACTTTCCCAAATATAATTGCAACGCTTGCTGACTGGCGGCTAAAATATTTCATATGTAGTTTTATATGGTCAAAATGTGTCTTGAATGTTTCATTAAATTATTAATTTCGACTAAATTAATTTTAAAATTTGTTATTTATTATTAATCACAACATATTGAATTTTATTAATCATAAAAAAAAAGTAGGGGGACATCCACTAATTTAGACAAGAAACTTGTATTTGTAAACATGATTTTACTTGTTTTTGCATGTAAAAAAAAAAAAGCAGTCAGCGCTGCCCAAGCGAGGGGACAAGTGAACTAAAATCGATATTGGGCAAATGGCTAATTTAAAGTGAAAATAACTTAGATTTGGAAAAATGAAGAAAACAAACAAAAATTTAAACTTAAAAAAAGTATGGTGTGATCTAAACACAAAGTTTACAGCTTCCACGAAATTATTTAACTACATAGATTTGTATTTCACTTGGTTTGGTTCACCCATTTTTTAAAACAATTTTGCCGTAATCTCTCGAGTTTGCCGTTAAAGACACGATTTTTTTGCGGATTGAGAGAGTAACAAAATATGAGAATTTTTTTTTTAGTTCACTTTACTAAATTTAAGTATTTTACCTTAATTAGTCGTATCAAGCACTGTAGCGTGCCATACGGTGGGACAGAAATTATCAGCTATGGGATTAGCGCGGAGAGATATACCAACCATGGTGAGGCATATTCGATTGTAATTGAGAAAATGTTCATTCTGATTGAATAAATCAGTCCCTTCTATGCATTTCCTAAACCAACTCCATTTTGGTATACTTTTTTGCTGTAGCACCAAACCCCTCCCTTAAGACTCATCGTTTCATTCGACACCATTCTTGATTGTTTTTTTTGGAAACAATAAAAATATACAACAGTACATACAACAAGCTAATTCAATTTTTGTACTTTGATTTCATGTATGCGTTTGCTGGATATATGAGTAACCTGCTATTAGCCACTAGGTAGCAGCGCGCAGCTTAAATACATTCACCGCATCGATTTGAGAGATGGCAGCTACGGACAAATCATTTACATTTTATGATGGGCAATTTTGGTGACGTGGTGATTGCAGCAATAGCGAGGGAATTAATTAACGTTTGGAGTTCACCAAGTGAGGAGCAAAATAAATAACTTAATTGATTTTGCCATTAAAAATCGAACAAAAAGTTATGGCGTTAAGTTTGGCCTAACTTAGTAATTTAATTGTAAATATTTTTTTTTGTTTGTAAAATAAATTAAATGTAAATAAATAAATATTAATTACGAGTTTGTGTATAATAATAAAAAAAAAATGTTGTTTTTTTTTTTTTTTGTCTCTATCTCTGCAATCTTTTTCTGGGGCTCTAGGCACTCCGAACTCTTTCGCAGTTCCCTTTTAACGTCCTACCTTACGCCGTTGCCAGCCAACTCGAGGACGTACGGCTATAGACCCGCTTTTGTTTAAACCACCTGCACATTGCATTGCTTCATGCCAGCCTATAGTACTGACATGAAAGGTGGGTCGGCCCATGGATTCCGCACTCTCAACAGGGGGTCATAGATGTGTTCATCGTCATCACCGATCGTAATCAGATGATGAAAAATCCCCTTTGCATCCCGCCCCTATAGGGATTCGAGCCCGGTACCTCCCGATCCAACCGCCGTAGCTTTAACCACTGCGCCGTTTGGTCGGTAAAAATATTGTTTGTGTGTAACAAAAATAAATAAAAAGTACAATAGTACCGAAATAAAATATATCAATGAATTGTGTTGATCGTGTTTATTCATAAATAAATAGAATATCATTTTTTTTTTGTCTCCATGAACTTTCGGTACCAGAATAAAAGTTGTGTTTCATTCATGTTTGTGGTTGGTGGATAAATTGAGCGCCACTAATTAAAATTCTGCAAGACTGGCCAACAATACAAAAATAAAGTGCCGTGTAGTTTTAGTACTGTGCATACGAAAAGTAAATAAACCAATATAACAAAGTGGGCGAGGTACGCTTTCCTCCATTGTAAAATTAAAATAAATAATAAAGCTCTAATAACTTTGGTGCAAAGTGCAGTGCGACACATTTTGAAAAGAGGCAGCAAGCAGTTTGCCTATTGCCGTTGCGGGTTCGAGAGAATAAATTGCGGTCTCCACCTGAAGAAAATAAGAACGGGTCTAACGGTAAACGGTGAGTCATCCTTTTTGTCATTTTTCCTTATTTTCTTGCTAAAGCTCTTTCCATGCTTTGATTGGTCCGAAACCAAGAAAATTACAGTCCCGCTAAAGTACAGTTTTTTTTCCATGTGTCAACCTCCCGAGTCAAATTGCTCATTGAGTTTGGTGCCCAATTAGTGTTTTTTATACAGTTGTCTGCCGAAGCTACCGCTATAGTGTGTATGGCACGTTACAACACAGACAAATTTATTCTCAAATTTTCCAAAAATATATTCTGAAAAATATTAACAATGGCTGCAAAAAATAGTATATAGGGGTGGAGTATAGAAAGACCAGAATTTTAATCGAATTAAAGCCAAAACTTAGATGATTTATCATATTAGGTGATTTTGGCTGAATGAGTCGTTAATGGTTTTCAGTGTTATTTTATTCTGAGGCGTAATTGATTTTACCAATTCATGCAAGTTAATCTATTCTGGAAAGTGCTTTTCATTAAATCAGTAATATTTTTGAACACTTTTTCTGGACTTTTCAATAAGACAATATCCAAATTTATAAAACAAAAATCATTTGAGCTAAGATCTAAACCATATAGTTTATCTATTAAAGTAACCTCCATACAAAGCAGCGCCGCCCCGCTTGAATATAATTAAAATTAATACATCTTAACTGTCGAGAAATGTTTAAGAAAAGATAGAGTAATTTAAGAGCAAATGGTTGTAGCCATTGAAGTTGATTGGAAATAAAAAAAATCGAATTTTTGTAATAGAATTATAAAACAATTAAAATAGGTTCTCATCCTTTAAATATTTTTTTGACGTAAGCAATCATCTCTCTACATCGGGATGTATTGATCTTATAATTTCGGCCACTCGATGTAATCCCGTGTGCCAAACAAGTAACGTGTACAATTTTCGGGTAGACAATTTTAATTGCAGCTACCGCCTACACCATAAAGGCACAGCACCTGATAAAAACATTAAAATTATTCTATAGGTTAAAATCTTTGCCTAAAATGTTAACGGAATCGTCGAAAAGTCTAGCTACTGTGAAACTATTGGCTTTGTCTAATATAGTGTTCAATAAAAACTTGTTGCGGCTTTCACCTTCATCCCTATTTAAAACACCTTCCACAACATTAACCACATGTCTTCCAATTGTGTCGGTTGTTTCGTCTATTGTCTTGTCATCCATATTCGTATTTTATCGCACTTTTTACTTGTAAAATAGTTTCATCCTTTATAGGCATTTTGTAATTTTTTCGAAGAGTCGTTTATTCGGGTACTTTGAAGTTGTGTATTTGTAAAATGTAAATAAATTGAGCGAAATATGGATTTGTCAATTTATTTACACGAATGTCGGAAGCTACTAGCATTTTGCAAAGGTTTAAATAAAAAATTCGGGTACGTGACGTTTCCATTCTTCACCTCACATATAAACGTCTGATTTGTAGTTCTATGGTTTTTCGTGGATTTTTTTTTGTGTTTCCGGGATCTTATATGTTGATCTTCTTGTGATTTTCTGAGTGCAACGATTGTCACATTACAAATTGGACAAAATAACACTTGTCCATCGGTGAAACCGACTGAAAAACCCGATGTATGCCAAATTTTTCCTCATGGATGCCAACAAAATAAAAATAAACATTTAAAGTAGTTTTGGAACTACTTTTTAGAAATAAAAATAATGATCAAATGTGTAGTCTTATTCGTATTTTCTAACCGAGGAAATTTTTAATATCGCGTTTACATTTGTCCCTTGTTTTAAAATTCATTTCTGTATAGACAAAAAATATACGATACCAATTTGATGTAAAATTCGGACATTTCATGATTATTTTAGAAATGGTTTTGAATACTATACAATTTAGGCACCAAAAAGGTTCAGAAATGTTTATTTAGGTCAGAAAGGTTTCAAACCACGGAAAAGGTAAAAAAGGTGCTAATAAACCGATGCCATATGAAAGGAAATTTTATGAATTATGTTTCTATGTAACCAAAACAAGTAAACCTGGCTCCAGCACGAAAAGGTTTTAACCTAAAAATCACAGCCCTACTATTTATCAAATTAAAAACTGAAAAACGCTAAAGCCAAATGTCATTTTGTTTGTGCGTCGTCAATTTTTAACGTCGATATATCATTTTTCAAATGGCGCATTTTTGCTATAAACGAACATAATCGTTCGTTTTTATTAAACGTAAACTTTTAATTTCAGTAGGTACTTTACATTAAAATTATTTTCGATAGCCTACCTCACGCTTTGACAAAGTGGTACAGTCCTACCCCTCCTCTGGATGTACTGTAAAAATCCGTACCCGCCATTTTACTTAACCATTTTAAGCTGTATCTTAGTGTACAAGTTTTTTGGCTCAAACAGAATGTAGCATTTTATTACTACCGTCAATTTGTAATAAAAATCGGAAAAATAGACACAACTAGTGACTGTCTATCTAAAATATATTCAAACACAAAGATAATTGCAGTGGTGACTTTTCTAGAAATGCTTTTTGCGACAATCAGTTCTTTCAAGAGGCTCTTAGTTCCAGATAGTTTAATTTGCCTAAAGGTAATTAATATGTGATTGTAATGGACTATCAAAAGTAAATGATAAACAGTATGTGTTTTTCTTCCTCTATATAAACAAATAAAAAATCCTCTATAAGCATACTTCCTTCGCAATTTCTCCCTTTTATCCACGGTGATTCTATTGGATTCTTCTTCAATAATCTCTGTGATTTTTGCGTATTAGGGACAGCGCATTTCTACACCCACTAATAACTTGAAGGGAGACATAGCAATATTCTGTTGAATTGAATTATTCAAAAATCGCTGTAAAGGAACAGTGTGCTTAAACCACTCAACTAGTTTGTCTGCTGATAGTTTTGTACTATTCGAAAGACCAATCACTATTCGAAAGGCAATCTTCTCTCATGCACAGTACCCTTAGAACTCTCCAGATCTAATGAACCACCTCTGACGGCGATGATTTGGGATTTCCAAAAGTAAATTTCTCTACCTCAAGCTTCTGTATAACCTCTTTAGCTCTTGTTGGTTTGGTTGGATTCAGCTAGAGGAATTTGGAAAATGCGTCGATTAGGCCAACAATATATTTGTATTGCTTTCTTCCACCAGAATGCCAATGTACCCAAATATTCGATATGTTCTCTTCACTTTTTCTGACATCTTTGGAATAAAAAATTGGCGTGTGATGAGTTTCTCAGTTTTCCTTTTATTTAAATGGCCTAGGTTGTGCCACATTTAGGTGACCTCGTCTTGCATCTTCTTTGGCCCCAACAACAGCAGTATACCGTCCCTTTTCTTAAATATGACATCAGAAATAATGACGACATTATCATATTCACCTAATTTAAAAGTTTGTAAAGCGGTCAAAGATCAGGATCACTTCTCTGAGAGGCTATAACACGATTAATGATATTGGCCTCTATTGGTAAAACAATGGGGCTTCTACTCAGGGCACCTCCATGTCTCATTCGGTAACCAGGGCGGTGTTCCAATTTAAAGTTATATTCTTGCAGCTACAATGCCGTTCATACTTTTAGATTATATTTGGTGTCGTTGATAACGCCACCATAGCGGAAAATATTATAATCATCTAAATTCTAATCGAGTATTTCGATATATTTAAGGAAATCAACAACTCTATAGATTTTGACGATAAGGCCAACTCCCCGAGAAATAAAGCTTCCCAAAAGCATTACTATGATTAATTTTGTTTTTTTTTGGCATACCGGGGGTTAAGCTTCTGTTTTGAAGGGCGTCTTACTTATGGTGTCTCATCACCTCAAACCACGTTGGGTTTATTCTCATTTCTCGAAGTTATTAAATTGCAACATGCCCTAGGTTTTGCTAAATACTCTGTAGCAGTGTCTTGAAGATTCTTTATTAGTATATACTTTATTGTTCTATTTGGGTCGGCTCAATCAATTGTTTAGCAATTCCTTGGTGGTGCCACCATTTTAAGACAGCCGCCACATGGAACGAAATAATTAGATTAGATCGAAGTTACTCCGGTGTGCTGCTTTTATGCTTCCATTGTGGCTCTCGCCTCACCAAATGAGTCACCTCACCAATTCGAGTCGTGTGAGCCTTATTTTTGTATTATTATGCTCGCTTTTATTTTGGTGACTATTTTCATCACATCAAGTGTACTATGTGTTTGACGTATACGTTATTTGGCGGGAGTTGAATTTTCTTAAGTTCCGCATTTAATTTGCGTTGTATCTCAAATATTTTTATATGATATAAAAAGGTAACAAAATACTTATTTCAAATGATATTCAATTGAATCGTTTTTTTAAATACGTTGGGTTCAAATAAACCCAAATCATTTCAACGGTTGAGGGTTATTTTAACCCAAAAAATGTATTCTACACAATTTAGTAAATTTGCATCCTTTCCGAACAGAAAGGCGGCTTTGAGGGAAACAAAACATTTTACCCTAACGGAACTAGCGGAGATTATGAATGGTGATAATTCCGATGATGATTATTTTGATGGTTTGGAAGAAGACCATAAAGAAACTTTTGAAACACAAACACGAGAATTCGGTACAAAGATAAATATTGATTTATCTGATCCTAATTTTAATGATTTTGGAGATATCGGACTTCAGATTCGTAAGCCCGCAGACGATTTACCAACCGATCCGGAAGTGTACACAACTGATATTGACCAAAGTAATGTTGTGTTAACTACGAGGGACGATATTGCAATTTGTGACAATGTTCAGTTTGAGTTCTTAGATGAAGCCAATACTCAAAACAATTCTGGCACTGGGCTGTTTAAAACCAACGAAATTCCGTTTTGTTGAAATGATGTGAAGGTGACTATTAAGAATTACTTGTATAAATGATCTTGAAAAGATTTCAGTTAAGTATACATTTTTATTCGTTTTTTCTTTATTTCTGTAAATTGTATGAGTGCACATTTATCTAACTCATCTTTTCAAGATCAAAATACAATAATAATTTAGATTTATCTTTTGGTTTGCTAAATAATGATGTTAAACTAAGTGAAAACAATCCCCTATGGTTAGTGCATCAGAATATCCAAAGTCTAAGGTCTAATAGTCTTATGCCCGGTTTCACAAAAAAATCAGGCAATCTCCAGTTAAATAATATTTCATCTCTTTCTTTTTTATCAAATTGCGATTTATTTCATAATACAAATTCATCGCATGCTAATTTTTGTATCTTTTTTACATGAAAATTTTAACCGGAGAGCTAAATATTTAGCTCCCCAATTTCGTTGAGCTAAATAATTAGCTGGAGGCCAAATATTTATATTTAAAAAAAAGGTATAATCAACTTGCATTGAATTTTTATTGTGAAACAAAATGCAATTTAATAAAAGAAGAAAGGGAGGAAATATTATTTAACTAGCGATTGGTGACTTTTTTGTGAAACCGGGCATTAGTCTATTTTCCCTCTTGTCGTCTTTTGTTATGAAACCGCATATAATTTTTTTAATTGAAGTTTGGATTGAAAGTAATGAAATTAATTTTTATAAATTGGATGAATTTGACTTATTGGACTGTTGTAATAATGAATATAGATCTGGTGGTGTGCTTGCTTATGTGAGAAGTTCGATGCGATATACTTATTCAAGTACTCACTTACTATCAGCTGATATACTTAGAGTAAATTTTACTATTGGTGAATTTTCGTTCACAGCTGTGTGTGTTTATCGGTTGCAGTCTTGTACTGTGAAGGTTTTTAATCGTGATTTTGAAGCTTACCTCAAACAAATAAAATCTATTAATATATTAAACAGAGATCAGTTTGGTCCATCCGAATATAATTATATTTCAATAATGTATTCTTGTGGATTGGAATCATTAATCAACGAGCCTACCAGAGTCACAACCAGTACAAGAACGTGCATTGATCACATTTTTGGTAGGAGTAAAATCGGTTACAATACCAATCATACAGGTGAAACCTTTAACTTTGATTTATCTGACCACTATATGACATCGGTAAAGGTTAATTTCAATGGTGCACCTCTTCCTGAAATAAAGAGGCAACAAGAAATGATTAATTTTGAGAAATTAGAACGGTGCTTGAAAATTTAAATATGAGTGGATGCTTTTGCGGAAAATAACCCTTCGAGGTCATTTGATTATTTTTGTCAACTCTAACTAACTATATTTCAAAATGCTACACTGTTGTTTTAAAAAGTGGTAGGTTAGGTAAATTGAAACCATGGATATACCAGAGCATAATTGGAAGAATTCACCGGAAAACTACATTAGGGAGAATTTGTAAGAAACATCCGAATAACGCTAAACTAAAATCCAAAGTAAAAACTCTCACAAAACAAATTAAATTAGTTTGTGAGACAACTAGGAAACAATATTATAATCGAAAATTTGAGTCTTTTCGAACAAAATACATAGTATTCTTGGTGACAATAATATTGTAGTTAGGGATACTTGCCTAATTGCTATTCAATTTAATCAATACTTTGCTAATGTAGGTAAGATTCTGAAAGAATTTATTAATGTTACTAGATAATATAGCGGATTATTTAAATAATTAGATATTGTACAATTCAAATTTTTTCTTTTTTCACACACACTCTTGAAATATGTTCTATTATAGCAGCACTTAAAAATAGCCATTCAACAGGTGATGATGGCATAAACGCCGTTGTTATTAAAAAATTAGCTTTCTTTCGATCTTTTCCATTGTGTCATATATTTAACAATAGTTTTCTTCAAAGCCAAATTCCTAAAGCATTAAAAAAGTCTGTTGTAATTCCACTGTTTAAGGGTGGGGACTCAAATTTAGTAGAAAATTATCGTCCAATCTCATTATTGTCAGTATTCTCTAAGATTCTAGAGAAATGTCCGAAAGTTCGCATGATATCTCTCTTAGATAAAATTAAATTTATCTCAAAACATCAATATGGATTTCAAGAACGATTAAGTACAGAAAATGCTCTGATGGAATTGTTATCTATACCATTTTTGAGAATCTAAATGCAGGCCGTATCGTCAATTGCCTGTTTATAGATGTTAAAAAAACATTTGATACGGTAGACCACAAGTTGTTGAGTGATAAATTGTTAAAAATTGGAATTCGGGGTACAGCAAACAATTGGTTTCGCTCATACTTAGAAGATAGAACACAAGTATGCAAAATAAATGATATTTATAGTAGCAGTGAGTCTGTTAAATGTGGAGGGCCTCAAGGTTCGGTGCATGGGCTATTACTATTTCTTATTTATAGCAATTCACTCCTTCAACTTATGTAACCTCTATGCCAACAAGGTAGCATTTGCAGATGATTTGGTTCTGGTCTACAGTGGAAGAGGAGATCATTTAGATATAATTTCTCAAATTGCTCATGATTTGAAAATATTGAGAGATTGGTTCGACCGTCAATTTATGATTATGAGTAATAAATCCAAAATCATGCAGTTCCAAATATCAAATAACTTACACCGCAGGAGTAATAATATTTGCATATACTCACATACTGCAATATGTAAAAATAATTCTAATATTAGCTTCACTGACAAAAATACAAAATACAAAAATTCACTGACAAAAATTGCGATGATATTACTTATGCGGAAATCATATTATGACTAAATATTTCATCGTGAATTTTTTTATTTCAGTCTATTTCAGTCCGGAAACGACTCATTATGGTTCAGAAAAAAGTGTCCGAAAAGCGAGCTATTACAGTACAGAAAAATATAAAACCAAACAAAAAAAAACAACTAGGGTAACTTGATAATTTGAAAATAATTTGAATTGATTTTCTTTAAATTTCAAACTCATGTTTTTACTTTAAAATTTAATTTTAAATGAAAAAATCGAATTAATGTCCCATGTAGTCTGAAATAAAATGTTGTACGTTACACGTACGTTAATTTACGTCACAAGGGCGGTAAATGAGTTGTTACGGTATGAGTTCGACGTTTCTTTTGAACGAGTACTGTAACGATCATTTAACGTACATACGTGTAACGTACAACGTTTTATTTCATACTACATGAGACATTAATTTGATTTTTTCATTTAAAATTAAATTTTAAAGTAAAAATATGAGTTGTAAATTTAAAGAAAATCAGTTTTTCAAATTATCAAGTCACCCTTCCGGACACTTTTTTCTGTACCGTAATGAGATCCGGACTGAAATCAATCACGTAAACATTGATTTTCGGTATAGTATGAAATAAATGATCTTCACAGTACTCGTTCAAAATTCAGACCACGTCGAACTCGTACTGTAACAACTCATTTACTGCCCTTGTGACGTAAATAACTATTATTTCATACTATACCGAAAATCAATGTTCTTGTATATGGATGGTTTATTACCGCTCAGATGTTTATTTATAAACCGTAACCTTTAACTTTTCCAAAATTTGATATACATTTTATCGTAAGTCCGTAGATTTGTATTTCATTTAAATTTCCGATTGCTCCGATGTAGTTTATCGTATGACCGAACATTTTGTCGTAAGTCGATGATTTTGCGCATGTTCTAAAAGGTTGCGATAAATCGGAAAATGCTTTATAATTGTCCTGGAAAATTAATGAATTTATCTAAGATTTAAGAAGTCTTAAAGAATCTATATAAGAACAGCTTTCGAATTATCACTTTTCTTTGATAAATTGCCTAAATGAGCTTCCAAACTTTAAACTTAATTTCCCTAAAGTCGTACTTTTTGACTTACGATAAGATAATATTGAGGCGACGATCTGATGTTGCTAATTTAAGTATGTAGAGGAAATTTGTTTGCATTTGTATCTGGAAATCGAAGTGTAACTCCCCCGTTGAACTATGAATTGGTATGGAGATATTCTATGTCTTGATGTTAACGGCAATATTTCAGATTAGATGTTTTAAAAAATTTTCTTTTGTTATTAACTAAAGGTTAATTGTCCCTTGCGGGTTGATAGTTATGTTTTAGTTCATTGGTGTCGGCCATTGACATAGAATTGAAAGAGGATTTCGTTAATGTATGTATACTAATCAAAATAGAGAGATGTTTTTAATTATTCTCTAAAAATTCTTTACTAATAAAAGTTTAAGCTTTGTTGGTTGTTCCCCTCTTTTTAAATTCTTATAATTTAATTTTATATATAGGTAAGTAATTCAATTCTCTTTGTTAAGATTTAGCTTATTTAAAATAATTTTATAATTTTGCCTTTTTAAGTAGGTATTACGAATTCACAGGAGATATCGTTGATGAATTCAGTTTTCAGTGACTTTATTATGATAAAAGTTCTAATAAAATCTTTTATTATTTCACTGGTTCTAGTCTTATGTATTTCCTAGTAATTTTCACTAGTGAATTAATCAAGGCAGCAGTAGTGTAACTCCTAATGAAATTCAACTTGATTCAATGAAAGAGAACTTTATATAGGTACAAAAGTATATAAGGGAATCTATATTACCAATCCCATATTTCGTTCATTGAATCGGTATAGATAAATTTCCTGATGAATTAATTAATGATTTTTATACATAAGTCAAAAAAGTATGTTTGTAAAAAATTTGCTTGCCCTACGTCTTTCTCGTTCTTTCTCGCTTAATATAAGTACACAAATATCTCAAATTTATTTTTTTTGTTCTATTTAGATGTAAGCGGTGATTATTTTAAACAACTTATTGTAAATGTACTATAAAGAGTAATCCTAATTGAAAATCCAAACAAGCCTACAGCCAAGACGTGCAGTAGAAGTTGATATTTTAATATTTAAATCTGTATAATTTTTAAAGGATCTTGCAATGAAAGTTGGCAAATTAAGATTAAATTTAATACTTTTAAGCTAAATACAAAATGTATGTTTTAGTTTCTGGCAATTCAAAAATGAAATAATTATTGGTTTATGGAATAGCTAAAATGAGATACGATATAATTAAACTCTGTATTGCCCCAAATGACGTGAGAAAACTGCACCTATGCTCAATCTTTGCGGTTGCATTACTTTACGTAAATTATTTAGTGTTATCGAATTATCTACGATCATAATTTCGTTTGCGTGCTCAAGCTAAAGTGTTGCTTTAATATTAGTAAATTATCCTGCTTCAATTCCATTTACGCTTCCACGCTTTCTTCCATTTCATGTTTAGCGTGTTTCTATAGCTAGATTTTGTATCAAGTTGTGACTTGTAGTGACAGATTGCGAAAAATAACTATATGTGTTATTGATGAAGGTCTCCATTGCCTGTAGAGTACTACAATCCAGCTTTTGTAATTTTGCCTTCAAAATCGCCCACAAATTCTCGATGGGGTTGACATCAGGCGAATTCCTAGGCCAATCTAATATTGTAATGGAATTGTAATCAAAATACTTTTTAACAGCCTTGGGTCTTGAGTGTATGCAATTATAGCCAAGTCTTGTTGAAAGATTGGGTAGATTCGTTTTTTCATCATTTTTAATGTTGGAACCGCATAATACTTCAAAACATGGATATACTGAGCTGAATTCATCATCCTAATGGAATGTAGGTCAGTTTACAGAAAAACAAATCACAGAAAAAAAATTCACAGAGGAACAATTCACAGAAAAACAATTCACAGAAAACAATTCACAGAAAAACAACTCACAGAAGCACAATTCACAGAACGGAGCTTACGGAAAAAATAATTTCTTGAGAGTCGCCGCGACTTTCAAGAAATTATTTTTTCCGTAAGCTCCGTTTCGGCGAAATTATTCTTCCTTAAGATAAAAAAAATGATATCATATTTGTTCAATATTTTTAATTATAATAAATAAAATAACAAAAAAACAATTGATAAATTAGTGGATATTGCTGAGTCCATTGAGTCAGCAACTCAGCAGTGGTGTCCATTGGTGAATAAGTGGATACAATTTCTTGTAATCTTTGATCGTAGTCATGATATTTTTCTTTTTAGGGGCATCGGCAGTCCAGCAAAAATTTGTTGTAACGTTATTTAATTTTTTGACTGTTCCAATTGCAATTTTTCCAAAAAACACCACTTTGAAGGATGCTTTGGGCCAGCCAATTTCTTGAAACCATTATGCCATCCCTCGATATTATTGTTTGTTCGCGGGAATCCTTGTTACAGGGCTTCATAAACATTCCATGTTTGATGGCATACCTTGGATCTCGCCTACCGGATGTGTTTTTAATGCGGATGTCTAATCTACCCACATAATTATGACTGCTTCAGAAATTATATTTCGCTTATTTAATGATTCAAATGCTTTTATAACGTCAACAGAAGAAACAAACGCAAGTGTTAATAACATTTTAATCTTGTGAGCAAACTCTGCAAAAATTCTATTGATTTTTAAACCCTACATCACATAATTTCCGATACAGATTCTGTGAAAAATGAGACAAAAGTGTTGACTGGCGCAGAGGAAATCTGAACAGCATTCACAATTGCTTGTTCAAAATCAGACATAACACTGGTAGGTTTTAAACCGGATGATATTATTTTGAACTGCTCAAATAAATTCTTATCAGTATCTGTTTTCTTATTTGGAAGTAGTGCATATACAAGTGGTAAGGATACATTTTTTTTGATGCCGTGAATTGTAAACAATTGATTGAAAATCAAAGGCACAGTTTTAAAGGTGCCGTCCATGTACCAAGAATTTGCATTGCTCAAAAATTTCAAATTTTCTTCTGTTGAAAATAACAAAATACGACTTTCTGCGGCTTCACAGTCATATAATAAAAATGGCTTACCATCTACAGTTACTTTGTATTGCTCCAATACACACAAGTCATTAATTCTTTGCGGAATTGTTACTGGTCGTTGTCAGATCTTTCGAACGCCTTAATATTTAATTTATGTGTGGTATTTTGATGAGAATTATTTTTCTGTGAATTGTTTTTCTGTGAATTGTTTTCTGTGAATTGTTTTTCTTGGAACTGTCCGGATACCATCCTAATGACTGGGCATAATGGACTAACACCATTAAAACTATAGTAGCCCCAAAAAAAATTTTCAATGGTAAATTTACAATTGAATTTTTAGAGTATTCATTATGAATTTATTAAAATGTTGCTATAAGTTCGCATTAATTTGCACAATACTGTAATTGTTGCTCAAACTCTTGTGTGGGTACGGCAAACAGTTTACACAACGAGGTATTGTACAACAGAAGTTTGTGCAAATTGTTTAGAAGTGTATGAGGCCCTTTAGTGTATAGGTCAGAAAATTTGGACGTTTCCTTCCAGGAGACCACGTCAGCGAACGAATGAAAGTATTGATCTATTTTGAATAAATTAACAGATTTTATGTCGTAATTCTCTATATTGGAAGGAATTCTAGATCTTTAGATTATTTAAATTATTTGAATTGGTAAAATTCTATAAATTCTTTATATACTGGAAATTCTTTAAATCCCTTAAATTATTTAAATTCTTGAATTTAAATTAACTCTGAATTTGTAATTTTTTTAATTCACGAAACCTTTTATTTTTTTTTTTCAATTCTCAAACCTTTGATATTCTATCAATTCAATAAATTCTCTAAATTCTTTAATTTTTTAGAATTCTTCAACTAATGTTCTGAAAGTCTTGATTTACTAAACTCTTTAAATTTTTTTTGTGTTCTTCAAATTCTTTAAATTCTCCGAATTCATTAAAATCTTTAAATCCTGTAAATCTGTTAAGTTCTTTAATTTTTTATAATTTTTACAATTCTTAAATCCTGAAAATTCTTTAAATTCTTTAATTCCTTAAAACTGGAAGAACCTTTGAAATTTTGTTGATCCTCAAAAGTTTAAAAACAATTTAAATCTGGTAAAAATTTTTTAAAATCAGGAAATTCTGTTAATTCTGTAAATTCTCTAACTTCGTATAAATCCTCTTCATTATCGAATATTTACAGTATTTAGATTCTTGAAATTTTTAAAGGCCTGTAAATTCTCTCATTCTCTAATATTTTTAATTCTTTGAACTTTGAAAATTTAAAAATAAAATTAAATTATCTAAATTCTTCAAATTTGTTAAATTCTGAAAATCTTAAAAATGATTTAATTTTCTACTCATTTAGATTCTTGAATTTCTTAGATTATTTAAATTATTTGAATTCGTCAAATTTTCAATAAAATTTCAATTTTTAAATCCGTTAAATTCTTTAAATTTTGTTAAGCATTAGGTTCTACGAATTTAAAAAAAATTTTTTTTCTTAATTCTCAAGATTTGTAAATATCTGAAACAGATATCTATAAACTGATTGCCTTTGATGCCAATTGAGCCAGGAGCAATGCAGCGAATTAGTAATTTGGCGACAATTACAGTGGGCGATAATAAGCCTAACGGATCATAAAGCTTTGCAATATTGGACAAAATTGATCACTTTGTGAGCTTAACATCACACTTTACTTGTTCGATATTGCACGGAAAAACGTTTTTAGTTGGGGACCAAAATAACCCTAAGGTTTTGATTGATTCATTTTCACTATTTTTGTTGACTTGTAATACTTCTCTATTTTCTTTAAGTAATTGTTGAAGCAATTCATTAGAGTTAGCCTTCCATTTATGCAACTTGAAACCTCCTTTTACCAATATTGACGTTATATATCTTTGTACAGAACTAATGAATTTATTTTATTTGTTTTACATAATAGAAATTACATACAATATAATAAAAGAAATATATTTAATAAATAATAAATATATAATGCCTTTTCAATATTTTTTGCTCCAGAAAGTAAGTCGTCGACAACTATTTTTGATGCTATTTGGAAATTTAATGATTGTTCTACATTTTTCTAAAATCATTTGTGAGCTATACAGATTTGGATTCTCCTAACTGCTTGCAATTTGTCTTAAAAGATAGCCGACTATGAAATGGCCTGTATAATCTCTTGTGTGTGTTGCAGCAAAATGCTCCTCGCACAATTGTTCTTCCTTGGAAAAATGCTTAGAAGGCACCGTTTTCACTTGTATCGCAAAATTTTGGCAATATCATATTTAAATCCTCCTGTGCGTGCTGCTCTAGTTCTTCGTTCAGGATGGTTGAAAAATTATAAACTGTGTCATTATAACTTCCATCAAATATCCATCCGAACTGCGTTTTCAGCAATATTGGTTGATTTTTATTGGTCTGGATTTTATTTTATTTCAATATCTCGTCGTAGATTTCCGCAGCTAACGGGATATCAATAAAACTTGTTATATTAAACAAGGGATCCGCTAAGATTACATTGGTTGGTATTGGCCATCTAGATGTGTTAATGTTATGGAAAGGAAAAGTTTCTGTGATAACTGAAACTATTTGAAGTTCTACCTCTTGCTGACATTTATTTATTTCTCGATTTTATTTTCGTTACAATTTTATGAGAGATATCAGTTTTATTTTCATTCAGTAGAGAAATTGAATTTTTAATCTTAACCCCCCTTCAACTCCTAGTTGTTGAATAAATATGCATACTACAACAACAAAAACCAAACCGTTATGACGAGAGTGCTTTAAAAGAGAATACCTCATGTAAAAACTAAAGAAAAAAATTGGGTCTATCCGACTCTCGGACGACACTTTTCCCAGAAAGCATCATTAAAGAACACCAAACCAACCATTTAAATTTTACAAACATTTTCCGTTATTTTGAGCAGGCGTTATTTTGGGCTGGCACAATATGTCACGGCTTTTCTTAAATTTGGAGAGCTCTTCCCCAATATCACAATTGACCACGACAATTTAAATCGTCTACTCTCACACCGCCAAATCACAGATTCACAAATAATGTTAGATTATTTAGAACTGACACAGCAATCAAAGTCGTATTCGCCATTTTTCATCTTCGACCCTTAACAATTAGATCCAGTTATACATCTCTAGTATACCATTGAAAGTCCTGAAGAATTTAATTTACTCCATTCATAGAGTCTCCACAATGTTCAAAAATTTATTTTCTGAAAATTTGTGCCGTTTGTTCAGATCACAATATGTATTATGAAAGCAACGTGAGAATTTGCCGATATAATTCTTTACTCAGTGTTTCAGTCTGGACTGGGCATCGCTGTGGACCATTCGAAAATACAAAATAATAAAACACAAACAATACAAAATTAAAATTAACGTTAATTATCATTTGTTACCGAATCCCACCTCCTTGTCATATAGCATTTAATTTTGTATATCTCACTGATCTCCTAAACCTGCACCACTCTAGTGGTACGATATTATTTTAAAGCCTCCTATAGTAATTTGCTATTAGGAGTTGTATATACGACGTTGAATACGAAGAGAATTTATTACCCAGAAATAATACCTTTAAAGGCGATTTAATTCACAAAATCACAAATAATGTATCGATCAACATGTCGTTGATATTTCCATCATTAATATGTCATAAAATGCAATAAAACGTCACAGAAATGTCAATGCCATAGAAATGGGAATATCTTGCTATATTTAAAAGCTCACTAGATATAATTATTTTTAAATGTTGACGATATTATTTGCCACCAGCAAAGTATTTTAGATAAATTTAGAAATTTAAATTTCATATTACACGGTAATCTATTCATTTTATCTTAAAGACACCTAAGGAACAATTGTTGGAATTTGCAAGGTGTATTAACTGTAAAAAAATATTTCTTCGGAAAATTCGACATTACCTCGGTAAACAGATAAACAAATTTATATTACTCATTTTTGTCAAAATTACTCACACGCAATGCTTCAATCGACTTCAAATTTTGTGTCCAAGTAAATGATGAACTTTCAAATTTATCATCAACATAACAAAAAAATCGTCGGTCCCGTTTTTGAGAAAATCTGTTTGGCAGTTTTCTCTTCCACTGCAACCCCCTCTATTCTATACTCGAATGGACCTAAAAGTTAACACAAACTGCTTATTACTAAAATCTATCTTTGTATAAAATTTCTACCAAAACTATCTATATTTGTGAGAATGGGAGGCAAAACAAAAATAATAAAAATGTGCGACTGGAAGGGCGGACACGACATTTTTCTGATCGGTGTTTCGGGGTCCTGGTAACCTAATTCGTTGAGAAATGTGAAAATTTGGAACAAAAATTTTTTCGCGATTACAATACTTACCCAATATAACTTCGTTCTAGTGGGAAAAGTAAAAATATTTATGATAACGTAATGTTAGACAATTCCAGATAACGTAAAGTCCGCCTTTAGGCGGAGTTATGCATTAGAGGGTTAATTTTGGCTAATTTTAATTTATCGGCTAAACTATTGCAAATAAAATTTGAATGACTTCCGGAGTCTAGTAAAACTCTGCATTGTGAATATGACCCTTTAGGAATGGGTTTAACAGTGCAATATGATTGTGACTCTGAATTTGACGCTGATCGATGAGATTTAGAATTTATCTTATTATTTTCTAATGGTGCAGTGCTTGTGGTTATTGTTGAACAATGTGCCTATGGTTTTGAATTATTAAATCTGGATTTGGTTTATGAACTATAAGGGAACTGGAACCTTGTAACTGGTCATGAATATTCGTTTTCATCTATGTATTATCAACTTGAACGGTTTGGCCATCAAAACCAGCATCTGGTGAACTGACTATTGAGATCGTTGTCTGAATACCTGTTATGATTGTTCTGTTCCGACTACCATATGATCTTTCAGACCTGTTGTCATCAAATTGTTCTAGAAAATCGAATACCTGTGATTGAACCTCCCGAATAAAGTTATCCAATTTTGTGTTGTCTGATTGATGTTAGGCAATCAATGTCAGAATCGTCGGTCAATTCCAACCATTTTTCATTGACTGTATCGCGCTCTTCAATATGCTTTTTCAAAACTGGTTTTATCGTTTTCAAACTATTGCTGCTATGCGCACTCTGATCAAAACTCTGGAGAAAGTTATTGATGTTCTCAACCTTTTTTTGATTCAAATTTCTCTGACGAATAATCTTACTTGCTTCCGCTTTCATCTCTACATTTTTTTTTCTAAATCTAACGATTCTAAAATTTTGTTACACATTCACACACGTATTAAATTCTTCATAATCTAAATAAGCATTAGCCAACATTTTCTTCAAGTGAGTTTTAAATGATTTAACCGCCGACTCCCAGAGTCCGTTGAAGTTTGGTGAGCTCGGTAGAATCGGGGAATGAAAGTTCTCACTCGATTGAAATTGTTTTAGTTGCTCTTGTAATTAATTATGCGCTCCACGGATATTTGTCGCTTTGTCAGATCAAAGCTTTGAACACCTACTAATCCATCAAATCTTATAAATTCTTGGAATTTTTTAAATTCCTTAAATTCTTAAAATTGTTCCTCATATAAGGTACATAACTAGCTGTATTTGTTACACTAACTAATAAAATTCAAATTTTATTTGTGGTTTATATACATAACATCATTCAATTGTATCGCTCCTCTCCTTTATTAGATATTGTAGAATGTGCGATTATCTAGTTTGTTTGTATGTGTTTACTTTGTTCTTGAATAGTATAAGGCTATAAGGATCAATTGAATTTTCCTTCAAATCTTGCTGCGGTAAAGCTGCAAATTTTTCTATATATCAGCCAACTATGGAAATTTTACGTCTGTCGCGCGTAGAGGCTACACACATTGATTTTATTAAAAAATTCCTGAATTTTATTGCCAGGAAAATAAAATGACATAATTTACAGTTCAACCAATTACCTTGGATTATACTTCAAAATTGCAAATCCAATATGGCCGATGCAGAGGCCTTTAATTAAGACATGTTCGCAATTTTTCAACATAAAGGGTTACTTTATTAAAACAAACGTGTTCTGTAATAATATTTAGAACATTACACATTAGTATATGTAGATGGAAATTGCTCGAAATTATTCCTGCTTTTATTTATGGGCGTTCGAGTAGATGAAGAAGTTTTATTTAACGTAAGTCTCTTTTTTCTATATCCAGTCTCGCATTGGTTAAACTTATCTAATTTCGAGATTTGGTTAGCAAATTGCACTGTGGCAACGTGGTATTTTCAGGGGAGTTTAGTATCGGCTCCTTCGTCGCCTCGTCCATAAACGTCGAACTCGTACTATAACAACTCATTTACCGCCCTTGTGACGTAAATAACTATTAATTAGCTCTCTTAAACTTGTTTAGCATTATTTCCCAAAATAATATTGTAAATCACGCATTATTTTTCATTACGTGAGGATAAATATAGTTCATGTAGATTATAGTTGATGCTGTTTTGCATATTTTTATCATAATTATTGGAATATAAAGGGGTAGTAAAAAAAATTGGTCCAAACCTCCGACTGTAATTTCAATCAGAACCATATTTTGTAATACCTGGAAATTATTTATCAGACACTAACACTAATTGTTTGACTATATATAGATAATACTCAATGAATGAAACTTCCCCATAGTAAACCAGATAACAGCGAAGTATTTTAAAGTACATAATGCGCAATATGTCACTATCACCAAAAAAAAAATTATCAAAAACACTTAGGTACCTTGTTCATATCTTGCAATTTGATCAAATATCATTGTAGTTTTCTTCCTCGTCACTTTAGTATACGCTCGACTGTCCATTGATAAAAATGTCCGCCACGACGATGAATTTTGCAACGCGTTATAATCCGGAAACAAAAACTTGGATGGGCCCACTTGATCCACCGAATTTAGCCCAAGTAAAATTTGAATCGTGTGGCGAAAAAATATTACGAGGTTTAAGTGAAAATCCAGATAATATTGGACAGGTTAGACTTATAATATTTACATAGATTCGAAAATTTAAACGTGCGTTAAAATTTAGTTTTCTTATTTTTTTCGTTCAAGGTCTGTTTGGACAATGGTGTTTCATTAACGCGAAATGAGCTAAGATTACAATCGATTCGTGTTGCACAACATTTGCAAGGGTTTGGTTACCGTGAATTTGATATTGTTATGATTATATCGAGAAATAATCATAAAGTTGCGCCCATTATCTATGGCAGCCTCATGGCAGGTTTACAAGTATCTCCACTGGATGTCGAATTTGATATAGGTAAATATACATGCTCAACTACAAAAATCTCCTAATTAAATTTTAATTTAATTCAAGATGAAATTGACCATATAATAAAGTTAACTAATCCGAAAATGATTGTCTTGGAATATGATATATTGCGAACTGTTGAACATATTTTGAAGAAAAATAATTTCAGCATTCCTTTATTTATTTTTGATAAGAGTGTTTTTAATTATAAACACGTTGATTGCTTACTACAAGAAACCGGACGAGAAAATAGTTTTAAGTATTTTTGTCTAATCAGTTACAAATTATTTGTATATATGAATCACGGTTTCATGTTAAATTTTAGATTAGTGGACGTCAGCAATCCAGTCACCAGTGTTGCATTTATTATATGGTCATCAGGTACAACTGGACCAAATAAAGGAATTCGATTGTCACATGCACATTTTAGTAATATCCCGTAAGTCTTTAAGGGCACCCGCCAAACTGTTATATAATATTGTTTGATGTATGTATGTATATTAATTCTGAAAATATAATTTTCAGTTACGATTTTGACGATACAACATTTTATACGGGTAGTTCAGTACACTGGATTTTCGGCGTTTACTCAGTTTTAGTGGTGGCATTTCATCAAGCCGTTCATGTCGTAACCGCTAAAAAATTTTCACCTGAGCTATTGTCAAATTTATCGAAAAATCACAAGCTTACATTTTTGCTGTTGCGCCCAGATTATATCTCAATGCTAGTCGCATCACCAATTTTAAAACAGATCGATTTTTCTACAGTAACATATATCGCATCGATTGGCCCCTTGTCGCATGATGATAAAACAAACTTCGAAAAATGTTTACCGAATGGTATGGTTGGCGATGGATATACGTTTACGGAATTTGGAAATTTGGTTGCTAAAACATTTACGTATCGTAAGGGTTCGGTTGGTTTTTTAACTAAAAGTGTGCAAGTTCGTATTTATAACGATGATAATGAATTGTGCGGTCCAAATGAAACTGGAGAGCTCCATGTTCGACCAAATTTAAAATTTTTGGTAATTTATCAATACTTTTTACACCAAAAACATAATTGATTATTTTTTTTTTAATGTTTAGGGCTATATCAATAATGAATCTGCCACACGCAACATACTTGATGCTAATGGTTGGATAAAGTCTGGCGATCTATCTTATTTTGATGAAGACGGCTATTTGTATATCGTAGGTAAAAGAAAATATGTTTTGAGTCATTCGGGAAAACAAATAAATCTTTCTGAAATCGAAGAAATTTTAAGGAAACTCGAACAAATCGAAGAAGTTGCTATTATTGAACTTGAAAAATCACCAAACGAAAGTTTTCTAGTTGCATGCATTATTAAAAAGTCGGGATCCGTTTTAAACGAGAATGATGTTAACGAATTCTTGGAAGGTGAGTAAGAACACAGTTTATGATAAATAATATAAATTAATTACATCTATTTACAGGCAAGGTTGAGAATTACCAGAAACTGAGAGGTGGTGTTTATTTTTTGAACGAATTGCCGAAAACTGTTTCTGGAAACATTAAAAAGCGAATGCTTGCAGAGAAAATTTCAAAAAAATTGTCAGAAGCAAAACGGTGAAATTGAAAATAAAAACATTTTCATTGTGGTAATGTTTTGGAAATATGTTTCACTACAATTATTTAATTAGGAATTCGGAAATCTAAAATATGTGATTCTTCTTGTTTCCGCCTAAAAGGTAAAACTAAATCTGTTTTCGAAGAAAAGTACCTACTGATTCGCTCTTTCATATGTTCAGGTTGTGGGTCAATATTATGAAATATATATTTCAAAAGTTAACCCCAATACAGAATGTACATATACCGCAACTTGACAAAGTATAATATTTAATCCTGATATTAAGAGATAATACTATTAATCCAGAAGCGATTTGCAACCAATATACATTTAACGATTGTATTACAAATGACGTTGTGAAAATAACTGTAAAATCTGAAATCGAAATATGCATCTATGCTAGATTTTCCAAAAGTGGATTATTAAACCAAAGCCAATCAAAGTTTTTATTAAATTGATGGTAGCTCCAAAGTTATTCTACTTCAAAGGACTCATTTACTACTAAATAATAAATTTAAACTAAAATTTTGGCTGATTTGTTAAAAATATGATTCTGCTCCGTTTTAATGAAACCAATTTTATCAACTCTATTATCTAGTAAAATAAAAATGATTTTACGGCTGCAGCGCACAACTTCATTTTACGAATGGTGCTGAAATCTACAGTTAAAATATATCATATATCCGGTGTTCGGCGACAAGAACATTTTACGAATCAATTTACAAAACATATTTCAAAATATATTTTGGCGTTAAATAAAATGGCGAAAGTAGAAGCAATACCAGCATTAAAAAATATCAACTTATATGTGCATATCGTCACAACTTCGTTCATTTCCGACAAAAACCTGGCTAAATATAGACTGCTATGGGTCCGCTCCTTAGGATTTTGCCAAATGGTCGCATGTAAAATGCAACAACTAGAAACTATTCCATCAAAAATACTTGCTCAATTTTTGCTGATCGCTAAAGACTTACAATTTCGTTTAAATCAAAAATTGGTCAAACCGAAAACTCTCTGGAACTGATCCCAAGACTTGAGCCAATTGGCCATATATCAAATGCAGCAACTATCCCAGCCTCAAAAAATATCCCGTTATTTTTGTGAATCGTCAGGAATCTATACCTTCTATTAAGGCATATAGAAATATTTACATCGTACAACCGAAGTAAACTATTAAAATAAATCCTTTGATGAGGATTTTCTACAACATTTGTAAAATTCCATTTGCATCAAAACAAGAAGTTGTCGGAAAATCTATTTAATGTAGGGGCGTTATTACGAGATGGTAATGTCTGACGGTTATCGTTTCTCTCCAGTTACGAATCCGAGTGGTAGAGAAACCATATCGTAAACACCACACAGTATGAGGTGAGGGATCTAAGAATGCTTTATGGAACCCTAACAGGACACATTCCTTCCAGACGGTTTCCGTCGTGGAGAGAAGGAGACGGAGACCCCCTGTAGAGGAAGAACCTAGTGGATTTCTTCCAGGAAAAAGGAATCCTGAAACTTTTTAAAGAGGTGGAAGTTCTGTGAGATATTAATTTGCCCGATTTCGTAATTATTATAACAGTTAAGAGTATGACATCCCATTCATCGCTAGCTCATGAGGTATTTCGAGGTAAATACATTAACCACTAAATGCTAGTATTCACTTCACGTGAAATACAATTTTTCAAAATTGAAGTGTGGCCAACAAACGACTTTCTTTTACGAACAGCGAATTTTGAGAAACTTTTATAATGCAAATTCCTTGCAAACTTAATTAAGATTGTTTTTATTTTTTCATGTTTTCTGTAAATTGTATATTTTTGAAATATTTGCAAAATAAATTTTCTGTTTCACGGAATCTGGGAGCCGGGACCCCAAAATTTATGTAAAAAGGTTAAACATGAAGTTGCAATTTGATTGGTTAAACCATCTGGACTACAAACTGACAGACATATATATCAACAGACACCACTTCGAAACCCAATTTTTCGGACTCCTTATTACACACGTAAAAGAAATAAAAGGTGATATTTATGTATTTAAATTGAAAAATTTAAGTCTAAAAGATATTCTACCCTGTACACTGTACAGTTTTGAGAAAAGAACAAATTGTGAATGAGCTGCTGATTTCAGATTATAATTAAATAGAACGGCATTTTGTGTAATTCGGTTTATGGATAAATAATTAAGATTAAAAGAAGAAGGTTGCACTGTAATTTAATTTTTTTATATAGCAATTAGTTGATTTTGATGTGAGTCGGGTGACATCTGTGGTAAAATAGAAATATTTATTTACCATTTGAAAAAAAAAACTCTGAGTAATTCACCATGGCGTATCGTCCAACATTCCTCATAGATGCCTCTCCCTTGTTATTTGTTTTGGTAATGGATTGAAGAGTAAGTGGGGGAGAAAGCCAAATTGTCTATAAAAGCGTGGCAATAGTATGAATCGTGAGGAGTTGCAAAAAGATTTTTGGAAGAAGAGATTTGACCGATCGATCATTGAGAAGAAGTGCCATTATTGTTTGCTGTCTTGCCGCATAGATAAATTATTAAATATATCATAAATTAATAATTAAAAAAAAAATATATAAGAAATATAAAATTGAAAGTGATTTGTGAAGGTGAAAAATAATAAAATTAGTGCGATTGACAAGCAGTGGTACATTTTTTTTTTGCTTGGCAAAACGTTGTTGGTTGGATAAACCGTACGAAACGTTATTGAGTGTTAGTGTAAGAGTGGAAAAATTACAGTGTCAGAAATTATGTACAGAAGGGCTGGAGATTTTTCTCGAAACAAGCCACACATTTTTTTTTATTGTGATTGTAAATTTTTGATGTGCAGTTACACTCACAGTGGATTCACCGTTACATAAGAAATCGTAAATTTAAACATAAATTTGATTTTTGGATCAAAATGCAGTTACACTCGTAACTACACTTACACCCGTTACGTACGAAGTCGTAAATTGAATCATAAACGTGACTTTTGGATCAACATCGAAAAGGGGACACTATAGATTTTGAGAATGGCGGCAGAGTATTTCAACATCAATTAGATGCTGCCTGTCACAGTTCTTTGAAGAGAGGATCTATCAGTAGTACCATCGTAAGTTACTAAAACTTTAACTCCTAAATTTTCTTTTATTTTATTTTCCTTTAGTTTTTGCCTTGAGTTTTCTGAAATTTACCCTTAGCAACTTGAATCTACGCCAGGGTGGATTGCTCCAAGTATTAAGCCGGTGCACTTTCAAGCGTGTTGATGTCATGGCGCCCAACTTACCTCAACGATAATTTAATTTATTTTTTTTGACATCGTGTTGCTGCAGGGTGGAATTTTTTTTAGTATTTTCTGCAACGGTTTTCTTTTGATCAAATTATTTATTTTTTTTTATTTATTTTGATTTACTAATTTTTATTTTATTTTTATTCCTCCACGTATGTAGAATACAAAACAACGGAAAATAGCGAGGAATGGAAACCTTCAGAAATCAAGAGGCCATTCATAAATTTTGTGTATATTATATCATTTTATTAGGATTAACTTTATATTTAATAATTAAATTTAGATTAAAATCATTCATGAAAAATTTGGTTAATTTTCCTTTATTATTAATAATGTTTTTTTAATAAAATTAGAAGATAAAATATAAATTAGGTATGAGTTTTTATTTTATGCTAAAGAACACGCTACAACACGAGAAATGTTCCTTAAATTATTTGATACATGTACAAAGGAAAACAACTTCTTTCAATTTAATAATAAAATTTATAAACAGCTTTTTTGATTAGTGATGGGTAATCCTTTATCTCCGATTCTAGCGGACATTACGTTGGAGAAACTACTAAAATAAACACTACCCAAACTGACGAGGAAACCTTCCTTTACTATGAAGTATGTTGATGACTTTTTGTTAATTCTACATAAAGATTATATTGATGATACTTTAGAAAAATTCAACTCGTTTCATGAGAAAATAAAGTTCACAGTAGAACAAGAATTCAACAATAACATTGCTTTCTTAGACATGAAAATAACAAGAAAAGACAACAGATTAACAACAAACTGGTTCAGTAAAGAGATGGCCTCCAACAGAATACTAAATTTTTACTCCTCTCACCCATATCAAATGAAGACCATTGTAGCAGAATCATTTATTAAACGGGTTTTCCATCTGAGCGACAAAGCTCAGTTGGAAAATAACAAAACAATAATATACAGAAGTTTAGTAAAGAATAATTACCCAAAACATTTAATAAAAAAACTGATTTCAAAAAGCCTTTATACTTACAGAAACAGGAATTTCCAAAATCAGGCAGACAATCCACATAGACAAAAAAACAATATGTGGAGCGATACCATACATTCCAAATCTAACGGAAAAAATCAAGAAAAGTTTACACACGACAAAGTATAATAATAAAATAGCCACCAAAATAAACAACACATTAACTAAATCATTTAAGAAACTGAAAGACAGAATCCCGAAGGAACAGAGAGCAGGTGTCGTATACAAGATCCCCTGTGGTTGTGGTAAATGTTATGTAGGTGAAACATCAAAAACTATTACCACCAGAGTAAACCAACACAAAACTGATGTAAAATTCACAAATAAAAATAAAAACCACATCACACACTTTCGTTCTGCATTATGCAAACACTCTTTGGAATGTGATAAAAATTTCCTGTTCGACGAGGCTTCCATTCTGGACTTTGAATCGAAGAAACAAAAAAGAGGTTTCAAAGAAATGTGTCACATTACAAGAAATACCAATAGTGTTAATTACAAAACTGATTACAGAGGATTACAAAAGAATTATTTTAGCCTGATTCAACGAAAATTTTTGTAGCCCACTTATAGAATAACAGAAAGAGATTAGTGTATATGATTATCTTTTTCATTACCAATCCAACTAGTATTCTAAAGGTTTTTGACATGAATAACTTACCCCAACCACATACATCTAAAAATATTTTATAAAAGTTCAAAAATAATAATAAGAAAACAGAACCAAAATATGTTCTTGTGTTAAATAAATATAACATCTACATATACACGGTTTTTGCCGTGAAATGCCGTTGGAATCAATTTTCAACAAGACACTCAGTTTTTCTGAAAAAGCAAAATTATTATTTTTGAATAGTAACCAAAACAAAAAAATATTTTTGGATGAAACATTAAAATAAAAAATGTTTCCAATCAAATACAAAAAATTATAATATGACAAATTAGGTATGTAACCAGTGAAATTAATCATTTTTAAAGTTTTCTTCTTATATTTTTCTTATCAAATGTTAAAGTAGTTTTTTTTTGCCTTAATTTTTGTAATATGTTTTGTATCTTAATTGATTACAGATCATTAAAAAATGTTAGCTATGATTATGACCAAAAGGTCGAAATATTAGAATGTAAACAAAAAAGAAATTAGTTTATATAAAATTTGTCTATAAAAAGCTATTAATTGTTCAATTAATTTTTGGAAAAAACTTCAACAATTTATAACAGACAAAAAAGTCCGAAACAGCATATTTTTCGGATAGAATTACTTACCAATATGTATTTAAATTTTTTCTTTTAATTTTTTGGAATTATTGTTTTAGTGATTGTTTGTAAACCTTATACTTTTTAAGATATTTGGAAAATACATTTTCTGGCCCAAGGGAGTGGCCACTTCCAGTTGACCGATTTGGCAATTTAACATACATTTAGGCTAAATATTTTTAAAACATACATTTATGCTAAAAAACCGGAATTGCGTCACTGTAGTGTGCAAATTAATTAAGTCAAACCTGTTTTTGTGCGGTAGATAGGGACCGTACAAAAAAAAACGCACAAAAAAAAAATATTCACAAACTTCATAAATCGCTATAATAAGTAATTTTGGACAAAAATTTAAAAAAAAAAATTTTATGCGGTGGATAGGGACCGCATAAAAATGTCTCCCTTAGAAAATATGTCAAAATTTTACGAAATTAAATTACACTTGGAAAAATTTAAACAAATTTTATTTCTCATTTTAAAATAAAACGGTAAATTTCCTTTTTTCTTACATCATTATGTATATTTTTTTAGTTTATGTTCAAGGTTAATATCAGTGTGGCTATTACCTACTACGCATTTCATTGGTTGTGAAGTAAACATTTCTTTTAACTAAATTATATTCTTTGTGTGCAAGATAATGTAATAGGCTGATGTAATAGGTATGAAAATGTCTGAACAGAATCTCGATATTTATATACCGCATAAAAAAAATCGCACAAAAAAACGCATAAAAAAAATCGCATAAAAAAAAAGACCGCACAAAAACAGGTTTGACTGTATAATTAGCATAATTGGGCTAATACACACAATAATTAAAATGACCCCATGCGCTTGCTCGACCGTCTGCCGCTGGGTCCGTCCGACGTCCACCTCAGGCCCGTCCTCCGAGCGCATGCCTACCTCATCTTTTTTGAAGACTTTAAGAGTGATCGACCCGAAACCGAAGCTGATCACTTCCTTTGTCTCTGACAGGGGAGTAAAGGATTCCTTATTGAGCAGCATGATTGAAATTCTGAAGCCCCCATTAGCCTCCTCCTGTTTGGCAATCTTCCCTTTCGTTGGAAGATCTGGATTACTTGCCTGAATAATCTCAAGGATCTCTTCTGGCTTGTCTAGTTTGGTTGGTAACCAGACGTGTGCCCTTGGTTTACTCGGAATTTCTTCCTTGCAAACTGTCTCAAGCCTCGCGCCTATCCACACTTCACCTACCTCGGCTATTGCCTTTTTATAAAGATCCACTGTTCTTTGATCCGAGCACGCAGTTAACTTTACACGCCCTGGGTGCCATCCCGCATCTCTACAGAACGGAGGGAGTCCTGGATTTTCTCTCAGGACTTTGATGAAAATGGAGTTTAGTGCATTATACACTTCCCTCCACTTCTCTGCCGTGATGCTCCCATCTTCTTGACTTCTGTCAATTACGGCTAGCCCCAGTGCGTTCTTAGTTAGGATTCCGCTGAACAATTTCGGTTTCTCCTTAGGTTCTCCCGATGCCGCTCCTGTGACCGTCTTGGCTCGTTTGTTGCCCCCCACTTCGACCTCATCCTGGGACCTCTGCCTTTTAGGCACAAGGACCCTATCCGAGCTGTCACGGCCGACAATCTCCCTTGCCCATACCACAGATTGCTTCTGTTCTACTGTAAGTTGCCCCTCTGGGGTTGCAGCCAGTTTAACCAGAATTTTATGCACCGACCGTTTCTCTCTGTATCTTCGCTTTGCAGGAGGGATCCTTCCCGATCCCCCGCTTTCTTGCCTGGCATTGGTACCGATGACTCCTGGCTTTGGTGCCATGGTACAGGTACTGCTTACCCCTGCCACTGATGAGGTAGCTCCACCTTTAAGGTAAGAGCCACTTTATTCCTTCAATTTTTCCGGTTTTTCAAGGGTACCGGCTCCCTTAGTTTTATTTATTACATCTTCCATATTATTCCCACGAGTGTCGGAGAAATAATGGTCCACCTGCGCAGAGATCCGTATACACAGGTAAGGCTAAATACAACTGGAGGCAGCCAGGTATCCAGAGAGCTCCGTTAACGACTGGGCTTTGTTAAATGGGCCCCCAGCCTAACCGATCATCAGCACGGGTATCATAACACCTTAATCCAGCCCATGGGCTCACCAATCATCACATCTCCAGCATCCCGCCCCTATCCATCTTCCACCAATAGGATCCATTCCATTCAAGGGGGTAACCCGTTTAAAGGGGCCCCTCACTCACTCCTTGGAGACCCCGAAAAATGTGACGCTCAGTTTGCCTGTGGTTATTAGTTGATGGTTTTATGACGCCAACAGTTGGCCATTCCATACCGGGTATCATAGGCACTCAGAATTTATTAAACTGAGGTTAACCACTCCCCAGTTTCCTGAGACTCTCCTCCCAGCAGGGCTGCGGTTGGGGGCGGCTTATTTAATTCACCGCTAACCTAACTATCGATAGGCCTTCCACTATCCACCATCTGTGACCCCCCCGATAGCTGCAGCATGCCCCAGGTATCACATACTAATAATAGTCACTTTTAGTGGCATTATGTGAAAGTTGCTTATGTTTTCGGAGTTTTCCAAAAGATGGTAGCTCTGGCGGCTGTAGAAAATTTGACATTTAATCATGATCTATTGGTCATTACGAAAAACTATACAAAAAAAATTTTAATTTTTCGTTTTTTTACTACCACCAATTAAAGTTTATATTACACACTACTTAACACAGTATGTTCACAATCGTATGTATTCTAACTAATCCAATCAGAAGTTGATATATGTATTTGTATTTTATATAGAACTCTGTTTGTATTAAGTAGCGTTTGCTTTGTTCGAGTACCGACAAAATATCATGTTGAAAGAGGAGAGAACATAAAATGGACAAAAACATTAATGAAACGTGTGTTTTAATAATAATTGTAAGTATATAGTCATCTCGTCTCATCGCTATATTATACAATCAAAAAACAAACCTAAGACAAAAACCAATAGCGGGGTTTACAGAAATTCGATAATTCATCGTAAAGCTACATAATCTCTCTTATTATTTGTTTCTTTATGATACAACTGAAGTAAACCATGTCTGCAAAATAAATGTAGGTATATTTATTCTTGTGTAGCATATTCACATATTATAAAAAAACATAGTTTTCTAATGCGCTTTATTGTACAGGGGCTAGCGTTCTTAATCAGGGCTCTGATGTATTAAGATCTATGCTTGGTGGAGGAAATTTATTGTTTATCCTCCAACTCATTGAAATCATTTTGAGCTTTAAACAAAATGCTGGATACTCCAGACGTCCATCCTTCTGAGGTCCATCAGGTCGTTAAAGAGAGGCGTCCGTAGAAACTAAGGTCTGTTTCGTGCCAGACGAGCGCAGGTGCAAAAATGATGAAGTACTGTCTCTTCCTCCTCTTTGTCCTCGCAACTACGACAATAGTCATGTGAGAAGAAACCAAATCTTCTCGCATACCTGCCTATGGAGACAGTGCCCCGTAATCACTTCAACAACCACACCGATCTGACTCCGCTGACCGGAGATCAGCTGTTTGGATACCGCCAAGTCCAACTTTGGCCAGACCTGCCGAGTTATTACGCATGAGGTACTACTTGACCATCTGTTAACTTACTACATTCGTTAACTTACTAGCTTCTTCCTGAAGCAGTAGTTTGCAAAATGCAAGAGGCATTTCAATATCCTTTCTGCTTTTGGGAATGTGGTCCGTTGTACCACGTCGAGCCAGTTCATCGGCATTTATATTCCCTGTACTAATGAAATGTCCTGGCACCAATATAATATGGATGTTGAACTGATCTGTCATCTGGACTACTTTCGACGTGAGGAGGTGTGATTGAAGTACTTTAGTGGCAGCCTTACTGTTCGTATATATGCGAATATCACAAGTCGGTATTGCATTATACCTAAATAAACGAATTCCTTTATCGCAGTTACTTCAGCTTGAAAAATTCGCACACCCCAGCTTCGACTTTTCCATCCCGTTTTAAATCATCAGAGAAGAAGTTTAGAACTCCTGGTTCCAAAACAGCATCCATCATTCAGTCCTCTCTGGGGGGAGAAAGTACGGGACAGTATAGTTGGTGGTCTTGGGAAACCCTTTGTTACACAGAATAGATGAGTGCCCTGTATTGTTGCAGGTCCACATTAAAGTGGATTTCAGTCGTAATGCAATACAAGCTGCCAAATGTTTTCCCAAGATGTCTAGAGGAGCCAAAAATAGCAAAGTCTCCAGTGCATGAGGGGATGTACTCCTCAGTGCACCATTGATCCACAGAGAGATCAAAATCTGCTGGGTAACCTACTAGTTTGTTTCATAGAAACATAGTTTTCTTAACTGTTGTTTTTATAGGAAACTTTCCATTAAAAAATTTAAGGCTATAAGACATAATTTTTACTATGGATTTCTATAGGAAAAGGTGAAACATACATCATGAAATAATCATGACATGTGATTACAGCTCTGTAGAAGCGGATCGTTAGCCAAGCGATCCAACAGGTTTAGTCAGATGCCTCCTGCCCTACATGCTCCTGCATGAAGCAATAGAGGGTGATGGTATTATAAACCTATCATGATCGTTCACGACAGCGCTGAACAGAGACTCTTTATATGTTCCTAAATATTTCGAATCTATATGTTTATAATAATATTTTGAAAGTTTTTGTTTTTGAGAGAAAACATAACCTTGGATGATCATGAATGAGCTTGCCAAGTTTAACTTTATTTATCTCATAAAAATCTACTTTCGAAAATAAAGGGCGGGTAAAAAAATGTTTAAGACAATGTAGTTTATAGTTTTTTTTTTTAGGTAAAATAAGAATTCGTAAAAAAAATTCGCATTTATTTCAAATAGGCCAATTCAAGGTAATCATGAGTTCCCTTAACGCCAAACAACTATGATTTGCAAATACTTAATTTTCAAATTATTTATTTATTGTACTTTAACAATAATTTAGTATTAAAAGGAAAAGCACAGATGGAAACAGAGTAAACGGAACAAAAGAACAAAAATAAAATGATGAAGCTGCTTCCATTAGACAGAAAAACCATATTTGGGTGGATTAAGTTAATTGGTCCACCATATAAAGCATTCACGCTGAACAAACGCACCTGCCCACCAGTGAAATTAAACAATACAAATATTCCTCAACAAACGAAGGTCAAATACTTAGGTTTGCACCTGGATAGAAGGTTAACGTGGAAAACCCATATTGAAACTAAGCGCAACCAAATAAAACTGACATTTGCCAAAATGTATTGGCTAATGGGAAGGAAATCTCAGTTGTCATTAGCCAATAAAGTTTTACTGTACAAAGCGATTATCAAACCCATATGGACATATGGTATTCAGTTATGGGGATCCACCAGCGCTTCAAACAGAGAGCTCCTGCAACGAACTCAAGCGAAAATACTTCGAAGTATTACTAATGCTCCGTGGTACATTCGAAATAGTAATATACATGATGACCTTGGGATTAAAACCATTAAAGAAACAATTAAAGAATTCAGTTCTAAATATTATTCAAAACTAGAAGCGCATCCCAACGAATTGGCCAGGGATATATTAAAACAGCCACGATTTAGGCGACTGAAAAGAACAGATCCACTCGGACTGATGAACCTGTGAACCTGTAAATTTATTAAATGTTGATGTTATACATATGTATGTATAAGTATAATCTAAATTAATTAAATTGTGAGCACCAACAATAAGTATTAACATTGGTTAAGACTTAAAATATGTAATAATTTAAGCTTAAGATTTGATTACTTCTTGTTAGTTTCTTATGTAGAAAGATTCAAGAATAAAGCCATTGGCAGCATTTAAAAAAAAAAAAAAAAAAAAAACCATATAAAGCGTGAAAACCATCCAATTCTTTCCAATTTGGTCAATCCTTATAATGTGGATTATGGCAGCTATTTGTGGTAAGTATTCTATTTAATGCTATTTGTATCAGTAAAATAATGAATATACACTAGTCGGTACATTACGCATCCGGTACATTATCGCATTCGTTTTTAAACTGTTTTCAAAAAATACAAACAAGTTAATCATAATTTTCAGAATTGTTTTTACGGTTGATACTTCTGTGATGGTATATAATATCAACAACATCATTTGATTTGTTTTAATTTAAAGTGAAACGCCCTCAGTTAAGTGTATAAAGCGAAAAATGCGTGCATTAAAAATATTTAGTGTAATAATTATTCTAAGCTTTTTACATGTTTCTGTTGTTAGATGTTTTAAACCTAAGAATTATTGTGACCAAAAATACATGAATAAATGTGAGAATTCGTTCTCATTCCATGTAGGATGCACAAATAGAACTGCAAAGGTAACAAATACTATTTTGTATTAATTTTAACAGATTTTAATTATTAAATGATTCATAGGTAGCAGTACCTCTCAAACTAACAGACAATGAGCGTATAACACTCACCAATTATTTCAATGATATACGCAATCAAATCGCATCTAACAAAAGTATTACCGAAATGTACGCATTGTCCTGGAGTGAAGAATATGAGTACTTAGCAGAGCAGGCTATTGAAAAACTTTTTTCAGTGGAAGAAAGTGGTTGCTACTGGACAGAAAGTAAGATACATAAGTATTTGCTTATAAATTTATATTTTATTTTTATTTTTCCACCGTAAATAGATTACAAAGAATTTCCAACGGAAATAAAAAATAGTAAGATTGCAGCGAAAGATGATACAATTTGGGCCATAACTGGCTCTCAAGGGGCTTCATTTTATTATACATTAAAGAAGCTCCACGAAGTGGAGTTTAGCAAATTAAATAAAATAAGTTATTTGCTCGGTGAAGAGGAGAAAAAGCAAATTATGGAATATTCAATTAATGAATATCCCGGCAACCCAATTACAGCATTGCACGACCCATCATCAAATCTTATTGGATGTGCATGGACGATACACAATAATTCAACAAATGATTTAAAACAAATTCGATGCGCCATAAATGGAAGATCATTCTTTAATACCTCGGCTTATATTTCGGGTGCACGTTGTTCAAAGTGTCCCAAAAAATGCTCGAAAATTTATACACATTTGTGTTCATCAAGTGACAAATTTAAAATCAGTTTTTGGCTTATGTGCTTTACGGTTTTCTTAGCATTCGATAAATTATTCAAATAATGTTTTATGTTTATTTTACCCAGCCATAAAATTTAATTAATCATTTATACATAACAATATACAATCGAATACATTAATATTTCAAAATTTTGTTTCCATTTTTGTTTTAAAACCCCAGTTAGAGTATATCGGGACGATGGTGCTATAAAGCGTGTGTGTGGATGAGCGCAGGAATGGAGTACACTCGTTGGATTAAAACACACTTTATTTGCGTGTAGGCGGCCACACAATTTGCGTATACACTGTGTGTCCGATTTATTTTTACAATTTTCGATTTCACCACTACAAAGTTTTTATAAAAATAAAATTGACCACCACACTTATATTTATGAACTCGTCACGATATTATAATTAATCGATTAATAATTGATCACCAAATATTCGATATCCAAAAAGGTAAAAATAAAAGAACGCGAGTCTTATCGCACTTATGGATTTTTATATCACACTTTTTTTAAAATTAACAAAATTATTTTCTTTTCACGATATGATATCCAAGAAAGCTAAACTGAGAAGATATGTTTTTTGTGTCATGGCGACGGCGTGGTTGATGAAAAAAACAAAAAGGAGCAGAAAAAGAGCGATGATGCGTCGCAAACAAAACATAACGAGAGTAAAAACATTTTGTGTTAAGAGCGCTACACACGATCCAATTTGGTTGGTTGGTTGGTCCGATTTGGTTGGATTGGATGTAAAATTGGATCGTGTGTATGCATGTCGGTCCGATAAAATTAAATTGGATGCGTCGGATGGAAATTCCATCCAACCGACCAACCAACAAACCAAGTTGGATGGTGTGTATGGTTGTCGGACGATATTTCAACATTTGTTATGAATTTTATAGGGTAAACAATAGAAAAGAAAGGAGAAAATGTATTTTTTATTTTATTTTTATAATATAAAAAAGAGAAAAGGAATAGTTATGACGTGTTCTCTTATGCGTAAGGGGCTGTTCACAAATTACGTAACGCAATTTTTCCCATTTTTTAACCCCCTCCCTCCCCCTCGTAACAGATCGTAACAAATTGCGAAGAACCCCCTCCCCAGAAGAATAACGTAACAAAATTTAAAAGAAATTTTAAATATTTTTTAAATAAATTTTTTATTCAAATAAAAAAAAACAAAATTCATTATGACTTTAATATAAAAAAGCAAAATAATAAATAACTACCCGATTTTCCAGTTGAAAGCGAAAATGTAGGGAACAGACTAAACAGTGGCCAAGATTTAAGTCCTAGAGATGCTTTTGATAACTTATTTAGTAAAGAAATAATTGAAAATGTTTATTTTTTGCGTACTTAAAGTAGAAGTTATCTCAAGACCAGTAAAGTTTATTTAATCACTAGACCTAGTGTGCACTGTGGAAAGTAAATTCAATTATAGTTAATTATTATGATGCTTGATTGAATGGATCCATTTAGGTTAATTTATCAAATTAATAAAAATTTAATATCCAGAAAAATTATGTAATTTTTTGATTACGTAACATTTTGAAAACACCCCCGCCCCCCATCGTAACAAATCGTAACAAAATGTTCAATCCCCCCTCCCCCTAAAGCCGTTACGTAATTTGTGAACAGCCCCTAACAACTTAAAGTAGGCTGTGAAATAATTGGATAAATTCGATTTTGCCTAAACAAAAATCAAAAAAATTGGATGGTAAATTGGATCGTCTGTAGACGACATCCAATTTGGTCGGGGCGATCGTCGGTCCAACAAGTTGGATCGTGTGTAGCGCTCTCAATGTCTTTCGTGTGTTTTGTGTATGTCTTTCGTGAGTGTCTATTTGAGACATAGTGAAACCATGGAAACGAAAAACATAGATGTGTAAAGACAAGAATAGATGTCGCTTCGCATGAATTTGGGAAATAAATATTTTTTTAGTGATGTACGAAATGAAGCGATTGAATGAGTAAATCGCTACAAGTATGACCTCCAACATGCTAATTGACTTATCCACTTAGAAATGGCTTTTTGGTGCATCTCGAACCTTCTTTGTCAGAGCTGACCATGTTAAGTAGTAATAAGGTTTAAAAAAATGTACAATTTAGTTTTACCTAGTTATAGTAAAGTTTTTAAATTAAATGTTTCCTCTCACTTCGACTTTTTTAGGCACATTTTTTTGAAATAGTGACAACTATATTATCATTTCTTGTCTTATTACCTGTTTGCGCTACTATTTTCACGATTGGTAATACAGTAGGTATTTATTTTATTTATTTATTACCAATAGTGTAAACCAGTTTGTGATTATAATGATTAAATAACAATTATTTACATATACTTAATTCGCTTTTAAAAAGGACATTTAGATAAATGGAAATCAAATGATATGATATGATATAGATCTACAGGCCAACCATAATGGTGATCCTAGGTTTGTATAGCACATTCCTGGAGTATGCCTAACCCATTATCAAGAAAAGATACCTGGGGCCCTGCCTGCATCCTCAACACAAAAGGTTTGTAAGGATTTGGGATGTTAGCCACAGATATAACTAGGGCAGTAATCGCAGCAAAGTTATTTTCTAACTACATATTGTATATGGTATTATTAAGGAATTAAAATCAGAAATCAATATTAAAGATAAAGTATACTAAACGAAATTAACATCAAATTAGACTCAAATCTAATAAAAGCGGATAATGTAGCCAAAATTGATGGTATGAAAATAAAAATAGGTAATTGCCTGATGAAAGTCAGTCAATAGAGTCATAACCGAATGAATAGTTTTAATATTATACAAATTAACATAAGAAGCTTGAGAAGCAATAAAGATCTAATGGAGAAATATTTAAACGACAACAATATACGTATAGCAATACTATCCGAGACTTGAACAAAGGATAATGAGTAATTAATAATTAACAATTATTATATATTAACAAAGAATAGATCAGATGGATATGGCGGAGTAGATTTTTAATAAAAAAAAATATTTCCTGGCGAATAATTAATATGGTAACTATTTATACAAGAGATTAGAAACTATAAAAATTAACATTAAAATTAAGAAAATTGACCTGGATTTAGTTTCCTTCTATAACAATTCCAGATCTTATCCAAGCGAAGTTATAAAAGAGTTTGAGATATTACTTTTGGAAAACAGTTATGGAAATATAATTTTGGCAGGGGATATTAACGCAAAAATGGCCTTTAGGACAATACGTCTACACAGGATCATCTGCGGGTAATAAAATCGCAGACCTAATCACAAACAACAACCTATATTTACTAAATAATATCTCTTCAACAAGATTGAACTTACACAGATACACAGGCTCAGCAATTGATGTGACGCTATATTCGAGAAACATATAAAATCTAATTACATGGAAGACAATACAAGAAAATCTAGAAAGTGATCACTTTGTCATATCTATTGAATTTAGAGTATTATCAAGCCAAAGAAAGCAGATAACCAATTGGAGGAAAATTTAGAAGAATTTAATCTAAATTGGGAGCCAAAAAACTCAGAGGACATCGAAGAATTTCTGGAAAAAATCATCCATAAAAATACGAGCTATCTAAACCTTAACCCCCAGCATAGACCTAAATCATGGTGGAATGAGGATCTACAAAGGATATGGAATATAAAATTCAACAAACAAAGAATATGCAACGAAAAAAATCTGTATACTCAAACCAAATACTCAAAATTAGAATCAAAACAGCTAAAAAAACGAGTTCGAGATCATTCTTAAATGACATTAACCACACAAAAAACAACTCGGACATTTGGAATAAGATTAACAAAATAAAGAATAAAAACCAATCCAATTATAAGACCCTAGAAGACACAACACAGGCAAAAAAAATTTACAATTAAATTTCCCAATATCTATTGATAACAATACCATAGCCCGGAATATAATTAATAATAATATAAATTTTACAAATGAAAATAAAATTTATGAAATAATCAAAAACACCAAAAACACGGCACCGGGCGGGATACGACAAAATTAGTTAAAAAATTATAAAAATACTGATAGAATTAAACAAGAAGGTATTACCGGCCATCACAAAATACTTCAATAATATATGGTTAAATCAAATATATCCTGAAAAATGGAAAGAGGCCAGAACAATCGCAATATTAAAAAAGGGAAAGGATAATAGAGAAGCAGACAGTTACAGGCCAATTTGCTTACTACCAACATTCTCAATAAAATAATCCACAACAAAATAAATTCACACATAAAACAAAATAATATCCTTAATGAAAATGTCTTTGGTTTCATAAAAAATAAAAGTCTAACAGATTACATAGTAGAATTTTCTACATACATAAAACAGGAAAAAGTAAACAAAAATAAAATTATTTTAATTAACATGAATATTAAAAAAGCCTTTGATAACGTAACTAAAGAAATCTTAATAAAAATATTAAAATTGCATAATTTTCCCCCATCAACTATTAACTGGATTCAACAATTTTTAACTAATAGAAAGATCACTATAGATAAGGAAAATCTGGCACTTAATCGTATTAATAATTCAGGGATTCCCCAGGGTAGCTGTTTGAGCCCGACACTTTGCAACATTTACATAAACAATATTCACGAGCTCAACAACCAAAACAGGGAAGTATTGATTTTTTCATAATCATGAAACCACTGGTAACTAAGGCCATTTGGACATTGTGGTCATTTGGCACAGGCTAAAGTACGGCACTAAAGGAGAAATCCTTGAAAAAAAATCCCTAATCTAAGGTATAAATGCCGATGGCTGGTGATAGCTGGGCTGATAGGTTAATTAGTCCAAATATGCGGACTCTGGATACCAGGCACCCTCCGTTTTATTTAACCTTCCTGTAGTAAAGCTGGGTGACCTGCAGGCAACTTACTATTCCCAGCAACTCGTAAGAGTAAAATAAAAACAGTATACGTGACAAGGGTAGGAATATACGGGAGTGGGACTGCCCTCTCGAAGTTCATGAGTCCCAATGCTACCGTCTTTCTAGCGGAAGTAAATGCTATAGTAAACACCTAGGAGGGAGAGCAATGAGCCCAGATAGTATGTTTTGCGTACCGGCCGGCAGTATTATCAGGTTCATTGAGAGCTTGAATATTGACTGGACGGATAATTAAGCAGGGTCCAAGTACAAACGATCATTTAGGTCGCAGTGCGAGGTGGCTAAACGTCCATTTGGCCCTTCAAAAATAATAATAATAATTGACGGTATTCCATGAGAATTTCGTGTAACTTTAAAAAAATGTTTTTGATTTCTGAACACTTTTACAAATGGCGTGTGGATCAACAGGGAACTTACATGACGATTTGCGATGATGAAGGAAGTTATCAGTTAGCTGATATTTTGATATTATATATGCGTTTGTAGTCTTACTTTGGGAATTTTTACAACAATAGTGCCGTGTGTATGCCGTTTGGAATGGTTTCCAACCAAGGTGAATCGCGGGCTGAAGGGGGGTTTATTATGGTCGCCGTTTATATTAAAATAAAACACCCGATCTTCACAATTTTATTATTTTATAAATTTTATTAACAAATTATTCGCTGGTTTGTTAATTCTTTATTCACTGTACAACTTATTTTTACAATATATTTGTGCACTGTTTTTCACCAAAATATTTTTAAATATTTTAAACGCAATAACTTTATTTTTAAGATTTTTAATTCACAATGATCTCTTTTACAATGTTTCTCGAATATTATAGAACGCCTTTTTATACTAAAAAAAGTGTTATACAATGCTAATATTGTGTTATACATAATATAATTTATATCGCCATCTAGCATTTCACATGATAAATTGCTATAATCAAGTTGGTACGTGTTTTACTATAATTATTTACGATTAATTTAATTTATAAGGTTGGTACTTGTACTTGATCATAACAAAATACAAAGTGTTAAACAAAATTAATACAATAAAACTTGGCGTTTTATAAACAAATAAATTATTAAAAAATTAACAAATTAATTATAATTGTTTAATGCTTTAAAATCAAAATATTGATTTTGCATAATGCCGTACCGCTGCTGTATCCGCTGATGCTTTCAGATAAGTAAAAATAGCATCTATTTAATTGTGTCCAAATGATTCTTTGTGTTTTTCTCTTTATGTTTTTAGATGCTGCAGACAACAACAACACAAGGTTTGTTGGTATGGAATTATTACTAAAATTATTGCTAGAAATTGTGAAATTTTATTTTATTAAATCTTTAGTGTCAACTGATGAAAGTGGGGACATGATTTTCAGAAAATTTTTGAGAATAAATTGCATTTTCATTGTTATGAAAATGGCTATTCCAGTTACCAAAGTAAGTCGTGTAACAAAAACCCAATATATCTAACAAACGAAATTGCTGAAATTTAAAATGATGTACTTACGTTCGAGATTGATGCAACTGTTTCGAGTTAGCACCTAATAATTTATTAATATCTGAAAGGAAAACAACTGTTAGAGTAGGGTTACCTAACCCACGCTGCCACCTATAATTAATGGGGAAATCTAATATGCAACCGATTCAACCACAAGGCCATTGTCTCTTAGAATAAACCAACAATGGTTGATTAGTTCGAACAATGGATATGGCGATGGAACGGTTGAGTTACATTCATATACTTTCATACTTTAGACACGTCGACACATTGCTCAGTTATCTCATCGTAGACTGAGACGTCGTTGGCACATTACTCAGATATATCGTCGTAGACTGAGATGTCGTTGGCACATTACTCAGATATTTCATCGTAGACTGAGATGTCATTTGTAGTATATCAAGATTCAAGAATGTCGTCTTGATATAATGTAATGGCGACGGAACACAAGCGACGCATTTGTAAACTATCACAAGATCTTACACACAGAACACATAATTATACATGCATACGATATATACACACTTCACCATACATGTACTTCACAATTAGCATGTAATCCTACCTGATTTGTATTTAATTAATAATTTTATCTGCACACACAATTTTAAAATAAACTTGCACGTCACTTCTTCTCACTTTGTATTCAAGATTTATAATTACAATGGGGAATCCCCGAATAAACTAATCTATTTGTATTACCCGATCAACACAGCCAATGCGGAGAGAGTTCAAATTAAACACTACAGATGTCTCTTTAAACAAAATATAAATTTATTTCAAAATTGTTAATTGCCTACAGTCGGGATGTGCATATATCGCTTTTGGTTTTTGCAGTTAATTGGTGACGGGCATGGAAATATTTGTAGTCAATTGTTGTTTTTATTTATTTTGTTTTATCACAATTCATCACTCCTTCATCACGGGGTAGACTTCAGTAGTTCTGTAATGTTAGTGGAAGGCTGGCCACTGTAGTTTGAATTACGACAGTGACTAGTGTGGCGGGGTCTGATTTATTATATTACATAGGTTATAGCTGAGCTACTGTTCTTTAAGTTTTAAATGTTGTTTGAGTTAATGAAGATTACTTTTCTAGAAATAACGAAAAACTGATTAATTTGATTTAAATTTTCAGAGATATTAATGACCATGACGATGATGAATTTAATTTATTAAACCATGTAAACCATGAGGATTTCAGAGCTTTAATAATTCTAGTTTATTTTAATAGTAGCATTTAGTGTTCAAAAGAAAGAGGTCCAATGGGGATTTAAATCGCAAGATCTCGGTAACCATTTGACCACGTTGTTTCGTGAAGTTGTTACTGAACATCCGGAGACCGTCACGCAATTTAGGATAAGCCTCGGTCGGATAATGGGTGGTTTATTTGTCTCCCGGATATATGTTTACACAAACATTATTCGTGACTAAAGAAAACTATTGATAATTTAGGCATAATTACTCAATCACCCCTGTTGGTCAACAGCACCAATACGAAAGTTATTAGCACATAGTTAGGAATTATATTTCATTCTCAAAAAAACTTTAAAAATAATAAAACACGCCGACACAAATCAGTGTACATTGCTTTTATGATATCCGTGATATGACAGAAAAGCTGAGCTTGTATAGAAATTTATGTTGGTTTAACTAATGAAGATTTACGGATGGTATCTCTCAACAAAAAAAAAATAGTTGGCCTTGGAATCACAGATGTTTTTGAAGAAAAGTGAGATTGCCAAACATACATTTATAAATATTTTGATTTTTGAGGTGTGCAGTTATTATACAACAGCGAACAGCGAAAATTTGAAATGTTTGACGAACGATTGCTAAAGTTTTGAATTTTGATAGATACTCGTTTAGATTTAGTGGACGATTTTAGTGGAAATTTTGATAACAAAACAATTAATTCAACAAAGTATTAAACAAATCTGTTATAAAGGTAAAGAGAGATAGTGATAAATTTAAATAGATAGAGTTTTAGTTTGAAATTGTGATACAAATTTTAAACTTTGAGATGAGTAAGTAAAGGCCTTCTGGTATAAAATGCGCCGTTCCGAAGTGCGGTTCTCTACAAAAAGATGAGGATCGATTATTTAAATATACAGACATTTATTTAGATCCAACCTTTGGCTGAAAAATTGTCAAATTTTATCAATGAGCAAAAAGAGAATTTTCGTCTGTGCAAAACATTTTGAACCGAATTTCTTTTTTAAACGGAAACTAAAATTGACGACAGTCCGATGCTTGCAAAAGCTCGCAAAAGTTCGGAATCTAGCAAAAGCTGTTGTGATGTAACTTTTCCTGCTGGCATATCAGATGAAAATATTATTATCAACTGAAAATATTTCATATAATTTAAATAAACCAATCAAGACCTATTCAATGAAAACAAATAATAATAATAATAATGATATCCTTACATTAAGTGACCTTGTCCAAATGCCTGATCCGTATTTCAGCAAAAGTGACAATATTTCTGAATGTGTTAACTGTGAAACTCGAGAAGAAAATGTGGAAGTTTATCGATCATTAAATCGTATTTAAGTATCAAGATCGATAAATTGAAAACGCAAAAGACACTATTACATAAAAAAATCAAAAATTTAAAGCAAAAAAATACATTCCTTATTAAAAAAAAGGAAGTTTGAAATCTCAAACCAAAAGTTTACATTAAGTAATTGACAAGCAAAATAAAAGTGAAAATTCTAAGCATTTTTGTAAAATGCTGATGTTAACTCGTTCAAAATCGCAAAACTGGCCTGAAGAATTTCGAGCATTAGCTCAAAATTTCTACAATAGACCACCGAAGGCTTATAATTTTATGAGAAACAGATTACGTTTTGATATGCCGTCAAAAAATTAAAAATTCGGAAAGACCTTAAGATAATGCAATTAGATTGTGTCGACGGTTATATAGATTTAGAAATTGGTTATAGTGAAAGAAAATTTGGCAGCTACATATTTACGTGTTTTCATGGTTCGTGGCATAGTTGAAAATTCAAAAAACATAATTAGTTACTATGTATCGCAAAATGCAATTTCATCAAACTCCTTAACAAAATTAGTAAGAGATAATTTGGAGTTGCCATTTTCTCTGGGTTTAGAAGTTCTTGCCGTTATATGTGTTCAAGGATCTAACAATCGGAAAGCTCTTAATAATATGGGGGCTACCGTTGATAATCCGAAACTAGATTACAGCAGTCAAAAGGTTATTATTGGAATATTTGATCCACCGCACCTCATTAAATCTTTTAGAAACTGTTTGCTTTCATCAGATATTAAAACCAGGGGCGGTATTGCCAGTTGGGGAGTGGTGTGTGAATTGTACAAAATGGAACTCGCTTCTTTAACACGAATGTGCTCCAAACTCACCGACAAGCATATGAACCCAAGTGCCAGCCAAATATTTAGCCGCAGCGTCGTTGGTACTATAAAAACAGTCTACGAACTAAATAAATTTCCGGAAGCCCTTAAACTAAAAGTGCCAGCAACATGAGAATTGTTTGAAAAATTCAACAAGCTATTTTATTGTTTGAATTCAAAAAGTCTGTATAATTCAAATCCATTCAAGTCGGCGTTACAAAATTATGTAAATAATAAAGCATTCTGTTTCTGCGCAAAGAAATGCTAATTTTTTAAAATCACTTAAACTAACTAATAACAAAAAGGAGTGTTCATTATCAACCCTTAATGGAATTTTAATTATTTTGGAAACATTATTCTCAGGCAATGCCGATGTAACGTGTTTGTTAACGTCGCGACTGAATCAAGATGCTCTAGAAAATACCTTTGCATTGATTCGATCGGCAAATGGGAAACAAGTAAATCCATCAATTCAAGAGTTTAGCTGTACAGTTGCTAAACTTCTCTTGATCTAATTCGTGAAAAAACGCAAGTGGAACAAAATAAGGATCCAGACGGTGATGTATTATTATTATTATTATTAATTGAGGGCCATGTGGGGGCTCAAGCCACCCCGCACTGCGACCTAAAAGATCTTTTGTGCATTAAGCCCTACTTAATTATCCGTCCAGTCAATATTCAAGCTCTTAATGAACCTGATAATACTGCCTAACGGTACGTGATACATACTATCTGGGCTCATTTCTCTCCCTCCTAGATGTTTTAATTATCCGTCCAGCCAATATTCAGGCTCTTAAAGAACCTGATAATATTGCCGACCGGTGTGTGATACATACTATCTGGGCTCATTGCTCTCCCTCCTAGATGTAATAACATTTACTTCTGCTAGAAGAGCGGTAGCATTGGGACTCAAGGACATCGAGAGAGCAGACCCACTGCCGTATATTCCTATCCATGCCTCGTCTACCGTTTTGATTTTACTCTTGCGAGTTGCTGGGACATACTATCTGGGCTTATTGCTCTCCCTCCTAAATGTTTACTGTTGGAAGTACTTCTACACGCGTTACATACTATCTGGGCTCATTGCTCTCCCTCCTAGATGTAATAATATTTACTTCTGCTAGAAAAGCGGTAGCATTGGGACTCAAGGACTTTGAGAGGGCAGACCCACTCCCGTGTATTCCTTCCCGTGCCTCGTCTACCGTTTTGATTTAACTCTCGCGAGTTGCTGGGAATAAAAATAAAGTCGCCTGTAGGTCACCCAGGTTTACTACAGGAAGGCTAAATAAAACTGGAGGGTGCCTGGTATCCAGAGTCCGCATATATAGACTGATTAACCTATCAGCCATTCATCCATCGGCATATGCTGTTCCACCTTAGATTAGGGATTTTTTGTCAAGGTTTTCTCCTTTAGCGTCGTACTTTAGCCTGTCACCAAAGGCCACAATCAGCCTAATGGTTACAGTTACCGGTGGTTGCCACGAGGAGGCAGTACGTACACCTGCGCCTACTGGAAGTTTACGGAGCCCCTTCCAATAGACGCCAAACCACCAGAGACGGTGATGTAATTATGGGCTCCGGGAATTTCAGTCAAAAACATTTCAGTCAAAAACGGAAAGGAATTTCAGTCAAAAATTAAAAGGCAACTCAGTCAAAATAGTTTTAGACTGAAATGCCTTTTCACAAGGAAGTTCAATCAAAAAACTAAAAAGGCATTCAAGACAAAACTTTTTTGACTGAAATTCCCTTTGCATTTGTGACTGAAATACCTTTTGAAAAGGTAATTGTGTCAAACAATTAAAAAGGAATTCCAGGCAAAATTGTTCTTGGGAAATTCAGTCAAAAACAATTCAGTCAAAAAACAAAAGGCATTTCAGTCATAAAATTGCCCATACAAATATTATGACTAAAACTCCTTTTAAAAAGGAACTTCAGTCCAAAAAAAAAGGTATTTCGGTCAGAAAACAGTTTGACTGAAATGCCCTTTGTGTTTTTGGACTGAACGACCTTCTTGAAAAGAATTTTAGTCACAAATTTTTGGACTGGAATACCTTTTGTTTGATTAGTTTTTTTGACTGAAATGCCTTCGTAGTCCTATATGTTAGCTCCAACGCTCCAGTCAAAAGCATTTCAGTCAAAAACGGAAAGGAGTTTCAGTCAAAAATTAAAAGGCAACTCAGTCAAAATAATTTTAGACTGAAATGCATTTTCAGAAGGAAGTTCAATCAAAAAACTAAAAAGGCATTCAAGTCAAACTTTTTTGACTGGAATTCCTTTTGCATTTGTAACTGAAATACCTTTTGAAAAGGTAATTCAGTCAAACAATTAAAAAGGAATTCCAGGCAAAATTGTTCTTGGGAAATTCAGTCAAAAACAATTCAGTCAAAAAACAAAAGGCATTTCAGTCATAAAATTTCCTATACAAATATTATGACTAAAACTTCTTTTTAAGAGGAACTTCAATCGAAAAAAGGTATATCGGTCAGAAAACAGTTTGACTGAAATGCCCTTTGTGCATTTGGACTGAATAACCTTCTTGAAAGGTGTTTTAGTCACAAATTTTTGGACTGGAATACCTTTTGTTTGGTTTATTTTATTAGTCGCATCGTAAACAATTGATCGTGTTACAATTGAGCGTGAATTGTTGATCGTAGATACAATTGATCGTTGAAACAATTGATCGTGGATACAATTGATCGTATGAATTATTGATCGTGGATACAATTGATCGTATCGACAATTGATCGTATGGACAATTGATCGTATGGACAATTGATCGTGGAGACAATTGATCGTATCAACTATTGATCGTGGATCAATTGATCGTGTGGACAATTGATCGTGGATCCATGGTCAATTCCACGTATTTATTTGCAACAACAAAATCTTGCTTAACAAAATAGTGCAATTATTTTTCTTTTCAGTAGGTGCCATCAATAGATTCTATATAATCCGCTCCTAAGTGCGGCACGCAGTGCGACATGCTTGCTGATCCCGGCTCCTACGTCCCCAGAAGTTCAAATCTAAAGCCCCTCGGAACGCTAATCGGGGGATGCGCAGCGACCTCCCACGTGCCCGTGAGAGTTAACGAAGCCGTTAGCCTATACAATTCTAAGTTAAATTAGTCGGAATATACAATTCTAAGTTAAATTAGTCGAAATACCAAATGTGTCGAAAGGCCGAATGTGTCGAAAGGCCGAATGTGTCGAAAAACCGAATAGGTCGAAAGGCCGAATGTCGAAAGGTCGATTGTGTCGAAAGGCTGACTGTTAAAACGTTGTTTGTATCGAAATTGATTTTAATATTTCATCTTTTTATGAACGAAAATTTTCAAAATTTATATTTTTATAAAAATTTGTATATAAAAATGTTTAATAGTAAATCACCTTAAATATTAAAATCTTCTTGCGTTTTATTATCATATAAATAATAATTAATTAAGAGTTGGCTACCTTATCTAGAAAAAAAAATACGGAAACTGAAAATCCAGAAAAAAAATCCAGAAACAAAAAACTCAGAAAAACAAAAATCCAGAATACTAAAATCCAGAAACATAATTATCAAAGACGGACCAAATTATAATTAAAATTTAAAAAATGTCTATCAAATTTGAGTTTTCCGTAAAGTTCTTAATATTTATGATAATAGAAATTGCTTCGTCAACCTTTTAGACACATATCAAAGCAGAGTTTAAATTTACCGCTCTTTTTTTCGCTCTTTATAAAAAAGTTCGCTCTTGCTTCCAATAACAATTCTTTGACTATTCGTTTACGCTCTTACTCTTTAATGATTAACACAAAAACAAAATTATTTCGCTCTTTCAAAGTGATTCAAATTTTTATTTTTAATATCGCTCTAGAAATAGCGAGCGTAAAAGTTAAAAATATCGCTCCCAATCAATACTACAGAGCGATTGAAGAAAATACATTAGGGAGCGATATATTAGGGAGCGATATTTTTTGTAATAAATGGGACCGATATTTTTTGTAATAGACGAATTGCTCTTTCAAAGTTCAATAAATGGTATTTAGATAAAGTTCGGGAATATGACCAACTATAGGATGGAACTTGGCTTTTCCTTAACCGATTTTAGTGAAATTTGACATGTGCGATGGAAATGGAATTCTAAAATGATTTTTAAATAAAGTTCTGGAATATGGCCAATTAGGAAGGAACTTGGCCATTTCTTATCCGATTTTGATGAAATTCAGCATGATCGATGCAAATGGGATTCTCAAATGATTTTTAGATGAAGTTCTGGAATATGGCCAATTAGGAAGGGACTTGGCCATTTCTTATCCGATTTTGGTGAAATTCAGCATGTTTGATGGAAATGGGATTCTTAAATGATTTTTAGATAAAGTTTTGGAATATGGCCAATTAGGAAGGAATTTAGCCATTTCTTATTCGATTTTGATGAAATTCAGCATGTTCGATGGAAATGGGATTCTTAAATGATTTTTAGATAAAGTTCTGGAATATGGCCAATTAGGACGGAACTTGCATAGTTTTAATCCGATTTTGATTAAATTCACCATGTTTGTTGAAATGGGATTCTTATATGAGTTTTAGATAAAGTTCTGGAACATGACCAATTAGGACGGAATTTGGCTATTTTTTAACCGTTTTTGATGAAATTTGATACAAGCAATAGAAAAGGGATTCTAAAATAATATTTAGAGGGAATGAGTTTTGGAATAAGTCCAATTAGGAAGGAACTCGGTTGTTATTTCTTAACCTATTATGCTATGAAATTCGACATGTACGATGGAAGTGGGATTCTAAAATGATTGTTAGGTGAAGTTCTGGAATATGGCCAATTAGAACGGAATTTCCTTATTTCTTAACCGATTATGATGAAATTCGATACATATGATGAAAATGGGATTCTAAAATGATTTTTAGATGATATTCTGGAGTATGGCCAAATAGGACGGAACTTCTCTAGTTTTTAACCGATTTTGATAAAATTCGATAGAAATGTGATTCTTAAATGATATTTAGAAGGAGTTCTGGAATATGACCAGTTAGAAAGGTACTCAGTTATTTCTTAACCGATTATAATGAAATTCGACATGTACGATGGAAGTGGGATTCTAAAATGATTGTTAGATGAAGTTTTGGAGTTTGGCTAATAAGGAAGGAACTTGGTTATTTTTTAACCGATTATGATGAAGTTCGAGATATACGAATGGAATTCTAAAATGATTTTTACATGATATTCTCGAATATGGCCAAGGAGGTTGGAATTTGGCCTTTTTCTATCCGATTTTGATGAATATTCTGCTAAGAAGGTAAATTTAATTGTAAAATGATTTTTAGATAAAGCTCTGGAATATGGCAAATTAGAAGAAACTAGCCAGTTTCAATCCGATTTCAATGAAATTTACTTTATATTACAGAACTTTATCTAAAAATAATTCTGAAATTCCATTTCCTGCACAAATGAAAAATTTAAATATAATATATTAAACAATAATCAAGTTCCATCCTACTTGGCCATATTCCAGAACTTTATCCAAAAATCATTTTAGAATCACATTTCCATCGTATATTTTGAATTTCATCAAAATCGAATAAGAAATGGCCAAGTTCCTTCCTAATTGGCCATATTCCAGAACTTCATCTAAAAATCAATTTAGAATTCCATTTCCATCGAACATGCTGAAATTCATCAAAATCGGATAAGAAATGGCCAAGTTCCTTCCTATATGCCATATTCCAGAACTTCATCTAAAAATCATTTAAGAATCCCATTTCCATCACACATGCTGAATTTCATTAAAATCGAATAAGAAATGGCCAAGTTCCTTCCTAGTTGACCATATTCCAGAGCTTTATCTAAAAATCATTTGAGAATCCCATTTCCATCGAACATGCTGAATTTCATCAAAATCGGATAAAAAATGGCGAACTTCTTTCTCAATTGGCCATATTCCAGAACTTAATCTAAAAGTCAATTTAGCATCCCATTTCTGAATTTCATCAAAATCGGATAAGAAATGGCCAAGTCCCTTCCTAATTAGCCATATTCCAGAACTTCATCTAAAAATCACTTTAGAATCCCATTTCGATCGCGCATTTCAAATTTTATTAAAATTGGTTAAAAAATAGTCAAGTTCCAAACTAGTTGGCCATACTCCGGTTTTATCCAAAAATGATTTTAGAATCCCATTTCCAAGTCACATATCGAATTGCATCATAATCGGTTAAGGAATAGCCAAGTTATATCCTAGATTGCCTTATTTCAGAACAGTAGATATTTTTTAATATGTTACAGTTCGCTAACAAATCAGGCTTTCTAAAGAGAGCCTTTTAGAAGGTTTTAACAAGAGCCGTAATAACAAGAGCAAGAGCGAAATAATATTAATAACGATTTTATTCATCAGAGCAGAGCGTATTTGTTTTTTCAATATATCTCAATAACAAAGAGCGAACAAACGCAATAGTGGAAGAGCAAGAGCCTTATAATAAAAAATAATCCCCTGCTCTTCAGAGCGATATTTTTTGTTTTACAATATCGCTCCTTATGAAGAGCGTTTTAATATTTTTTATTTCCGCTCTTTAAAAAGATCAAGAGCGAAGATCAAAATGACATCCCTTTTTAAACTCTGGATCAAAGTAATCGTATCGCTCATATCGCTCCTAACAATAGTCTAAAAATGGGGTTAATTTCTGGATTTTTTCCAGGCAAATGTAGTGATCCCATTAATTAATTACTTATAAATTATCAGGGGTACAAATTGAAAATGCGGGATTGATAACAGATGGCGTTACTAACGCTATACGCATCAGGCAGTACTGTGACTATGTTCATGTCAAAGCTACGTCTTATAGCTTTAATTTTCAGTATGTGTCAATTTGTCGCAGTGTCAAATTCATAGTTTTTTTGAGCTCTCAATATGTCGAGTTTCGTGCCAACAAAACAGCATTTGCGGGAAGTTTTAATTTACTTCTTTAATTTGAAGAAAAGTGCTGCTGAAGCACATCGATTGGTCTCCGAGACTTATCCGAGTCATGTTCCATCGGTTTCAACGTGCGAGAGATGGTTTGTGCGGTTTAGAAGTGGTGATTTTGACGTTGAGGACAAAGAGCGGCCGGGCCAAGTGAAAAAGTTTGAGAATGCTGAATTGGCGGCAATACTCAATGAAGACTCGTGTCAAACTCAACAAGAGCTCGCAGATTCATTGGGAGTGACACAACAAGCCATTTCCCATCGTATAAAAGCCCTCGGAATGATCCAAAAGCAAGGACATTGGGTGCCGTATGAGCTGAAGCCGAGAGACGTCGAGCGCCGTTTTTTTGCATGCGAACTGCTGCTCGAACGGCAAAAACGGAAGGGTTTTTTGCATCGCATTGTCACTGGTGATGAAAAGTGGATCCGTTACGATAACCCGAAGCGCAAAAAATCATATGGTTACCCCGGCCATGCATCATCATCGACGGCCAAACCAAATATTCACGGCGCCAAGCTCATGCTCTGTATTTGGTGGGACCAGCTGGGTGTGGTGTATTATGAGCTATTGAAATCGAACGAAACCATCACAGGAGCACTATACCGAACTCAATTGATGCGTTTGAGCCGCGCACTCAAAGAAAAACGGCCACAATACGAGCAAAGACACGACAAAGTAATTTTGCAACATGACAACGCTCGGCCACATGTTGCAGCGCCGGTCAAAACATACCTACAAACGCTGAAATGGGAAGTCTTACCCCACCCGCCGTATAGCCCAGACATTGCTCCTTCCGATTACCACCTTTTCCGATCGATGACACATGGCCTAGCTGACCAGCGCTTCCATTCTTACGAAGAAGCCCAAAAATGGGTCGATGACTGGATAGCAGCCAAGCCAGGCGCGGATACAAGGGAGGGGTACAGGGGGTAATTACCCCTCCCAAAATGAAACAAAACCCTCTAAAAATATACATTTCAATCATTAAAATCAACGCAAATAATTCAACTATGTACATATTAACTGACTAAGTGTATATAAACACTTGTTAAATTCAGAGAGGTTAAAACTCGATATTTTACAGAAATAATGCTAAAAAAATGGATTAAATAATGTACGCATGAAAAAAAATCTTGATTACATTTACCAGTCAATTGAAAATAAAATGTAAACAATAACTTTAGTATTTACGCATATCTCATATCCTAATTGAAAGCAGCAAACTACTAACACTAATCCTCAGTCCATGCAGGTATTTTAAGCACCTTAATTCCATGAATCATGGTCGTTTTCGTCTTTGCGTTATAAAATCAACAATTATCAATAAAAAAATCTTAAATAATTCACGGATTATCTTTAGGCATCCTTATTCAAGAAACAATCGTTTTTTTTGCACGCAAAAAAAACTAATATTTTTTTTAAATTGCATATGGAGCAACTTTCGGAAAAATTAGAAAAAGTAGTTTTGGCCAGGATGAAAACGACCCTGGTTCATGGATTGAGGGCTAAGGAAGAAATAATCATAAACTCCGTGCGAGCAAGTCCTTCTTAAATACAATATATTTTATAAATAATTAAAAACGGGTTTTGTAAAAAAGATATTTCTGTTTAGGTATATAATAGTTACACATTAGTTAAAAATTACCACCCCTCCCAAACTTAAAAGCTAGATCCGCCCATGAGCCAAGCCGGCCGAATTTTTTCGCGACGGTATCCGTAAATTGCCAGAAAGATGGGAAAAAGTTGTGGCTAGCGATGGACAATACTTTGAATAATTCATTTGTTACCATTTTTTCAGAATAAACGTTCAAAAATAGAAAAAAACCCGCATTTTCAATTTGTACTCCTGATATAATAAAAAAAATAAATAAATAAATTTGTTTTTCGACAAAATTTGATCACATTAATTATGCTACATGCACAGGACTTATTAGCACGTATTTTCAATTTATTTAAATTATTTTACATTAAGAAATAAATGCAATGGTTTTAAATATTCATTTCAATCAATTAAGTGAAGGAAAATTTAATGAAAATTCGGCCTTTTGACTTTCGTCATTTGACATATTCGGCCTTTCGGTTTCGACACATTCGGTCTTTCGACCCATTCGGCTTTTCAACATTCGGCCTTTCGACACATTCGGCCATTCGACATTCGGCCTTCGGACCCATTCGGCCTTTCAACGTCGAACGATCAGTCACTAAATCAAAAGAAATTCCAATAAAAAATGTTTTGACTTGAATGCCTTTTTAGTTTTTTGATTGTACTTCCTTCTGAAAAGGCATAAATCTCTTCTATTTTGACTGAGTTGCCTTTTAATTTTTGACTTAAACTCCTTTCTGTTTTTGACTGAAATGCTATTGACTAGGGCGCCAAAGCTAATATATAGATCTACGAAGGCATTTCAGTCAAAAAAACTAACCAAACAAAAGGTATTCCAGTCCAAAAATTTGTGACTAAAATAATTTTCAAGAAGGTCGTTCAGTCCAAAAACACAAAGGGTATTTCAGCCAAACTGTTTTCTGACCGAAATACCTTTTTTTTGGACTGAAGTTCCTTTTTAAAAGGAGTTCTAGTTATAATATTTGTATGGGCAATTTTATGACTGAAATGCCTTTTGTTTTTTGACTGAATTGTTTTTGACTGAATTTCCCAAGAACAATTTTGCCTGGAATTCCTTTTTAATTGTTTGACTGAATTACCTTTTCAAAAGGTATTTCAGTCACAAATGCAAAAGGAATTTCAGTCAAAAAAGTTTGACTTGAATGCCTTTTTAGTTTTTTGATTGAACTTCCTTCTGAAAATGCATTTCAGTCTAAAATTATTTTGACTGAGTTGCCTTTTAATTTTTGACTGAAACTCCTTTCCGTTTTTGACTGAAATGCTTTTGACTGGAGCGTTGGAGCTAACATATAGGACTACGAAGGCATTTCAGTCAAAAAAACTAACCAAACAAAAGGTATTCCAGTCCAAAAATTTGTGACTAAAATTCTTTTCAAGAAGGTCGTTCAGTCCAAAAACACAAAGGGCATTCAGTCAAACTGTTTTCTGACCGAAACCCTTTTTTTTTGGACTGAAGTTCCTTTTTAAAAGGAGTTTTAGTCATAATATTTGTATGGGAAATTTTATGACTGAAATGCCTTTTGTTTTTTGACTGAATTGTTTTTGACTAGAATTCCCGGAGCCGTAATTATGGCTGAACAACAAATTATTTCGAACAATGACGAATTGTCTGGGTTTGATAATGACAATACAGATGAACATTTTAGTATTGATTCTCTTTCAGTATTTACATATTATGGATAATGTTTCTAAATCAAACTCAGATCAATCAGTTAGATATTTTGTTGAGTATCTAAAAAATTTAGCTGCAAAGATTGTGCCCAATTATTAATAAAAGAAAATAGTTTTGTCGAAAATAATTCGGAGTTATTAATAAAACATAAAAATTACATAACAGAAGATTTCGGAAAACTGCAAGCACTATCTCATTTTAGGATTAAAATGTCAAATTGTTAAAAATTTAATAACCGCAGATAAAGAATATTACACGCAAGACCATCCCTGTTGTAAGCATGGCGTTATCTTATTAAATTTTATGACACATATTAATATGAAAATATTGTAAGTGGCATTTTGAAAAAGAAAAATGACACAAAATTAAACAATTCAGAAATGCAAGATCTCACAACCGGCAGTGGCGGACAACATTGGATTAAAATGTGTATCTTTACCAAATAAAATTTTATCCTTTAAACAAAAACAAAAAACGTAACAATAAATAAAATTTATTGTTTATATTCATTTTTGATTTGTTTTATTTGTTGAACATTCCCCAATTGCCACTTAACACTCACCGGCCATCAATCTAACTTCAGAAATTAAACGATGAAAATTTCCGAGATTCTCCACTGTAAAGTAGCGCATTTCCTAATTTAATGAAAATCGTAGAAAAACTAAGACAACAGTAGAATTAACCCTGTAATGCACATAACCGCCTAAAGTCAGACTTTACGTTATCTTCAATTGGGTAACTTTTCATTATCATGAATAATTTTTCTTTAGTTTTTACATGAGGTATCCTCTTTTTAAGTACTCTCGTCATAATGGTTTGGTTTTTGTTGTTGTAATATGCACATTTGTTCAACAACTACGAGTTGAAATCAAAGTTTCGATAGAAATTGATTAAAAATTCATGCATTAGAGGGTTAAAAACAACTAACCGAATAAAACTGCAAAAAATTGTGTTTATTTTCTTTTCACCAAATGTTTCACATGATGCACCAGATGTTCCACATACTGGAAATGTTTTCACCGTGCTGGAAATCACAAATACATATTTTGACTGTGCCGATTTTACAAATAATGTTGAAATGAAAGTTTTGAATTTTATTATTATTATCGATGATCCACAATAAAAAAAAACAATTTATAGTAGTGTCCGTTTAATGTTTAATATACGAGGTATATACGTACGCCACAACCTGCAAGAATTCCCTCGTTAGAAAACTTGTTTTGTTAGCATGCAGAATGCAGATACTCATTTAAAAATATAAACTGTGAAGTATATAAGTAGATCATGTTTTCCGAAAGAGGCAGCACGATCAAAAAAGTAGTACCGAGCGTTTGCTACTAGATGTCACTACACAATCAAAAAAATTATACTGACGTTTTTCAAAAAGGGACAGCCAAAATAAATTTAATTATCATGTACTAATAATAGTCACTTTTATGATACGAAAATATTTTTGTTTATATTTACAAATGCATACATAAAAATGTCATACAATTTTTGACAGCAAATATTTAGTGACACCTAGTGGCATTATGTGAAAGTTGCTTGTGTTTTCGGAGTTTTCCGAAAGATAGTAGCTCTGGCGATTATAGAAAATTTGACATTTAAACATGATCTATTGGTCATCACGAAAAACTATACAAAAAAAATTTAAATTTTTCGTTTTTCACCACCACCAATTAAAGTTTATATTACACACACACTACTTAACACAGCATATTCACAATCGTATGTATTCTAACTAATCCAATCAGCAATAATTGATATATTTGTATTTTATATAGAACTCTGTTTGTATTAAGCAGCGCTTGCTTTGTTCGAGTACCGACAAAATTTCATGTTGAAAGAGAAGAGAACATAAAATGGAGAAAAACATTAATAAAACGTGTGTTTCAATAATAATTGTAAGTGTATAGTCATCTCGTCTCATCGCTATATTATACAAACAAAAAACAAACCTAAGACACAAACCAATTGCGAGGTTTACAGAAATTCGATAATTCATCGTAAAGCAACATAATCTCTCTTATTATTTGTTTCTTTATGATACAACTGAAGTAAACCATGTCTGCAAAATAAATGTAGGTATATTAATTCTTGTGTAGCATATTCACATATTATAAAAAAACGTAGTTTTCTAATGTGCTTTATTGTACAGAGGTTAGCGTTCTTAATCAGGGCTCTGATTTATTAAGAGCGATGCTTGGTGGAAGAAATTAAATTTACCTAAAAATTATCATGCGATACATAAATAAATTATAAAAGTTCTTGATTACATTTAGGAGCAACAACACCTATAATAAACATTTAGTATAGATGAACATTAGCTAATCAAGCGGACGGCTAAACCACGATTATAGGTGGGAACTCGGCCATCCAAGTAAGCAGCAGAGATGCTTCTTAAATATAGTTTGAAGCGGAAGGATGACATGGTACAGAAAAAACAGGAAAATTATCGAATTTCTACAAGTAGATAGCGGTTCAGTTGATGGTGGATAAAATCATCAGTTTAGAAATTGGGCCCGGAGGATCCGAGGGGTAGGTTAGGTTAGGTATAGGTGTCGGTCCATTAGGACCAGGCATATACAATAAATGGTCTATAGCCATACCACGATTTATTGTTTATCCTCCAACTCATTGAAATCATTTTAAGCTTTTAATAAAACGCTGGATACTCCGGACGTCCATCCTTCTGAGGTCCGTCAGGTCGTTAAAGAGGGGCGCCCCTAGAAACTTAAGTCTGTTTCGTGCCAGACGGGCGCAGGTGCAAGAATGATGAAGTACTGTATCTTCCTCCTCTCCGCCTCGTAACTACGACAATAGTCATGTGAGAAGAAACCAAGTCTTCTCGCATGCCTGCCCATGTAGACAGTGCCCCGTAATCACTTCAACAACCACACTGATCTGACTCCGCTGAAGGGAGATCAGCTGTTTGGATACCGCCAAGTACTACTTGACCATCTGTCATTCGTCAACTTACTAGTTTCTTCCTGAAGAAGTAGTTTGCAAAACGCAAGAGGCATTTTAATATCCTTTCTGCTTTTAGGAATGTGGTCCATTGTACCACGTCGAGGCAGTTCATCGGCTTTTATATTCCCTGTACTAATGAAATGTCCTGGCACCAATATAATATGGATGTTGAACTGATCTGTCATCTGGACTACTTTCGACGTGAGGAGGTGTGATTGAAGTGCTTTAGTAGCAGCCTTACTGTTCGTATATATGCGAATATCACAAGTCGATATTTCATTATACCTAAATCCACGACTTCCTTTATCGCAGTTACTTTAGCTTGAAAAATTCGCAGGAACACCCGAGCTTCGACTTTTCCATCCTGTTTTAAACCATCAGGGAGGAAGTTTAAAACTCCTGGTTCCAAAACAGCATTCATCATTCAGTCCTCTCTGGGGGAGACAGTACGGGACAGTATAGTCGGTGGTCTTGGAAAACCTTTTGTTACACAGAATTGATGAGTTCCCTGTATTGTTGCAGGTCCACATTAAAGTGGATTTCAGTCGCATTGCAATACAAGCTGCCAACTGTTTTCCCAAGATGTCTAGAGGAGTCAAAAATAGCAAAGTCTCCATGTGCATGAGGGGATGTACTCCTCAGTGCACCACTGATCCACAGAGATTTAATGCTAAAAGACATAATTTTTACTACAGATTTCTATAGGAAAAGGTGAAACATACATCATGAAACAATCATGACATGTGATTACGGCTCTGTAGAAGCGAGTCATTAGCCAAGCAATCCAACAGGTTTAGTCAAATGCCACCTGCCCTACGACAAGCAATAGAGAGTGATGTTATTATAAACCTATCATGATCGTTCACGTCAGCGCTGAACAGAGACTCTTTGTATATTCCTAAATATTTCGAATCTATTGTATATGTTTATAATCTTGAAAGTAAAGAATTGTAAAATGTGTCTCAGTTGAAAGTTTTTGTTTTTGAGAGAAAACATAACCAAATTAATTTGGATGATCATGAATGAGCTTGCCAAGTTTAACTTTATTTTTCTCATAAAAACCTACTTTCGATTTTTCGAAAGTAAAGGGCTGGTAAAAAGATGTGTAAGACAAAAGTAGTTTATTTTTTTAGGTAAAATAAGAATTCGTTAAAAAAAATTCGCATTTATTTCAAATAGCCCAATTCAAGGTCATCATGAGTTCCTTTAAGACCAAACAACTTTGTTTTGCAAAGGTTTGACCATAATACTTAATTTTCAAATTATTTGGGTAGATTAAGCTAATTGATCCACCATATAAAGCGTGAAAACCATCCAATTCTTTCCAATTTGGTCAATCCTTATAATTTGGATTATGACAACTATTTGTAGTAAGTATTCTATTTAATGCTAATTGTATCAGTAAAATAATGAATATACACTAGTCGGTACATTACGCATCCGGTACATTATCGCACTTGTTTTTAAACTGTTTTCAAAAAAACACAAACAACTTAATCATAATTTTCAGAATTGTTTTTACGATTGATACTTCAGTGATGGTATATAATATCAACAACATCATTTGATTTGTTTTAATTTAAAGTGAAACGCCCTCAGTTAAGTGTATAAAGTGAAAAATGTGTGCATTAAAAATATTTAGTGTACTAATTATTCTAAGCATTTTACATGTTTCTGTTGTTAGATGTTTTAAACCTAAGAATTATTGTGACCAAAAATACATGAATAATTGTACACAGAATTCGTTCTCATTCCATGTAGGATGCTCAAATAGAACTGCAAAGGTAATAAATACTATTTTGTATTAATTTTAACAGATTTTAAATATTAAATGATTCATAGGTAGCAGTACCTCTCAAACTAACAGACAATGAGCGTATAACACTCACCAATTATTTCAATGATATACGCAATCAAATCGCATCTAACAAAAGTATTTCCGAAATGTACGCATTGTCCTGGAGTGAAGAATATGAGTACTTAGCAGAGCAGGCTATTGAAAAACTTTTTTCAGTGGAAGAAAGTGGTTGCTACTGGACAGAAAGTAAGATACTTAAGTATTTGCTTATAAATTTATATTTTTTTTTATTTTTCCACCGTAAATAGATTCCAAAGAATTTCCAACGGAAATAAAAAGTAGTAAGATTGCAACAAAGAGTGATATAATTTGGGCCATAACTGGCTCTCACGGGGCTTCATTTTATTATAACTTAACGGAGCTTCCCGAAGTGGAGTTTAGCAAATTAAATAAAATAAGTTATTTGCTCGGTGAAGAGGAGAAAAAGCAAATTATGGGATATTCAATTAATGAATATCCCGGCCACCCAATTACAGCATTGCACGACCCATCATCAAATCTTATTGGATGTGCATGGATGATATACCAGAATTCAACATATGATTTAAAACAAATTCGATGCGCCATAAATGGAAGATCACTCTTTAATACCTCGGCTTATACTTTGGGTGCACGTTGTTCCAAGTGTCCCGCAAAATGCTCGAAAATTTATACACATTTGTGTTCATCAAGTGACAAATTTAAAATCAGTTTTTGGCTTGTGTGCTTGACGGTTTTCTTAGCATTCGATAAATTATTCAAATAATGTTCTATGTTTTTTTTTAACCAGCCATAAAATTTAATTAATCATTTATCCATAACAATATACAATCGAATACATTAATATTTCAAAATTTTGTTTCCATTTACTTCGGTCTAAAAAGATCAAAGTATGTATTGAAATCCTGTCAAAAATGACGAAACATTTGGTTGGTCCAAAACCACTTTTCTCAACGTTTTGAAAGTCCCTGAATCTGAAAAAGCAAAAAAAAATGTCCGTCCACCTGTCTGGATGTCTGTACCAGTGGTATCTCGAGAACGGCTTGTCCGATGTTGAATTTTTTTTTCGCCAATCTGTTTCTATGGTCAAGGTGGAGATTTGAAAAGCTTTTTAGACTGTTCGTCAAGAGGGTGGGGTAACTGTCATACGAATTGACCCAAAATACCTGGTTTTATAAATATTTACGAATTTTTTTATATAATATGCTGGTTTGATTATTGAATTGGGCATTGAATTGGGAATTGATTTGAAGGTTAAGTTAGGGGTCAATTCGCAGTTTAATTGAAATTGAGTTGGAGTTGAGTTGGAATTGGATTAGTTAACACGTTAATCGCCATGTCAGTCGTATGTGTCTGACACTAAGAATTTCTCCATGGGCCATGTCAGTCATATATGTCTGACATACGGGATTTAGTACATAGAAGGCCACGTTAGTCACTGATATCCGACGCAAACGATAAATTTAGGAAAGTCTACGGAAGAAGCTCTCCTAAATTTTTTGAGCAATATTTATTTAGCCATAACACTTCTCAGAAATGCTCAGGAGTATTTATGGACATTTCAAAGGCATCTGATACTGTTAACCACGACATACTAATAATGAAATTGTCTAGTATTGGGGTTAGAGGCAAAATATTAGATTGGTTAATAAGTTACCTTCTTAACCGTAGTCAAATTGTAAAAATTAATAACGTAAATAGTTCTCCAGGTCTTCTAAAATATGGTGTTCCTCAGGGCTCAGTTTTAGGGCCCTTATTGTTTTTAATTTATTTCAATTCCGTCTTTGAAATTAATCTCAAAAGGTGTGCTACGGCGTTCGCAGATGATTTGGCACTAACATACATATGCGTCTAATGACTACGATCAAATTCAACAGTTTATTAATATTGACTTAAGTAAATGATTTTTTTATCACCGATTTGTAGCTAGTGAAAAATCTAGAGTTATGCATTTTAGACGACCTTACATAACAGCTGATCAAAACTTTTTCAAGTATCATGTTTACTCGAGCGATAAAAATGCATGTTTTGGGCATTGTTTTGTTCTGCCCTGCATAAATGAGTTTAAATACTTAGGTGTTACAATTAACTCACAGCTTAATTGGGCCTCCCACCTAACTAATATCAGGAAAATTGTTATTACTGTAGTGCATAAATTTTATAAACTTCGACCTTTGTGCCCTTCTTATGTTTTAAGAAGGTTATATCATGCTCTTGTTGAATCAATCATAATGTATGGTATAACTAGTTGGGGTAGAACTTACTTTGCGAACATTTCAGATCTTTTTATAGCGCAAAAAAGAATTGTCAAATTAGTTAATGCTCGTCCAAGAAATACACTCACAATTCCACTTTTTCTTGAGTTAAATTTGCTACCTCCTAGGTATCTGTATGTTTTTAAGGTGTTAAAAATATTTTTTGTTCGTAGCAATAGTTATCATAGTCGTATATTTCACGCGTATAATATGAGAAATCCAAACAGTTTTGTCGGTCTTCGTTGTAACAATGAAAAGTTTAGGAGATTTTATTTGTATATGGCACCTTATTGGCTCCATCTTTTACCTAAACATGTGAAAATGATTCCATCTGTCCCTCTTTACAGGGAAATTCGGGCTTGGCTACTTGACATTGAAGATATCGAGCAATATTTTTAGTATGAATATTAAATTGCATTTTGTTCTAATTGTACCTTCGTGTAATTAAATATATCTATTTAAATATAACGTAGTTTGTATTTTGTTGAAGTTTACTATTTTCTTTTACAATGTTTCAATATATTATCTGTATTTTAATGTAACCAAGAATTTTACATACATTTTATTTATATTTTGATTCAAATTCCTCCACTACAGACATAATGTCTATAGGAGCTGTACTTTATTTCATTTTCATATTGTATTGTTTTAATTAGTTATTGATTTTGTATTATGTTTTTTTTTTTGTTTGAAATAAAGATAATAATAATAATAATAATAAAAGATCGTTTCGCTTTGGCAATCAAAACTGCAACTTGTATAAAACAAATGCCAATTGTGTTCAAAAATAAAACCGAGAACAGTTATCCGTCAAAAGTTAATTGAAACATCAAAAGATCTTCAAAAATTTCCAAAAATGTCTACACCAACAAAGCTTGGTTGAAACCATTCCAAACAGAACGGAAAAATTACACGGCACTATTTTCACGGCAATGACGCATCCTTAGAAAAGTTATTCTTAATAACAAAATCAACTTTACCAAAATATTGAACCAACTAATAAGCATCCGTGCCTTTGCAACCAAAACAAAAACATTTCCAAACTTTAATTGTTTTATTTTAAGCGACACACTCCATTCCAATACACTGAACAAAAATCAAAGTACGGCACCAAACTATTTTATTGTCTCTCTCCCTCGCACCGAACTTCTTACACTTGACGTTTGTTTATTTCTCCTATATAGCTTTTAGCTCTATGATACATACATACGTATATTAAAATCACATACCAACATACCAAACTACAATAAAGACACTTGTGTCAATCAACACCAATTTAAATTAAATATGAGATGTTTTGTATTTTAAAATCTTATGCACAACCACACAAACCTAAAATCATGCATTATTTGTGAGAAATCAAGAAATTTGACTTCCTTCACTACAAATTTAAGATATTCAAGAAAGATATTGCCTGATAAATGCATCCCGGTAGATTACATTTTTCCATATTAAATTATTTAATTTTCTTTAATTTTAATTTAAAACACTTCACACACTGAGATTTTTTTTAATTTCGGCCATAACACTTTAGACCACTACATTTTCGATCAGTCAACTCAAAAATAAAAACACAAAAATCTATCATTTTTTCCTTTACTTTCAATTCTCTCGTGTAATTTTTTTTAGGTTAGAAAACAATCAAAAAATTAAAATTACAAAAAAAAATGGAAACAATTCACTTCACGTTAAAGTTTTTATTGCAACGGGTATAAAACCCAACAATACAACAAACTATCAACTTTTTAAAATTAAATTAAAGCAAAAACAGGAGAAAATTGATAAAAATTACGAAGCAAATGAAAAACACGGCTTCACACAATGACTATTCTAGTACTTTCCTAGATAAATGAAAATCAAATACATCAAAATTAATATTAAATTGTCGACAGATAGCCGCTGGAATTGGAGCATTATAAGCATAATTTATTTTAATTATTGTCAAATAAATAAAACCTCCTGATCCACACTAGTTTAAGGAAATCGATAACACTATTTAAAACATTAGTATAAAACATTTTAGATATGTCAAGTAATAAGTACAAATTTGCGATTTGTGGTGGCAAATTAATTTCATTCAGCCATATTAGAATGCTGGAATTAAAAGGCCAATCGATGCAAGAAATTGCATTAAGAAGGGTAGGCCTAGGGTTCCCAACCGTCCTTTTTTGGGAAGGACAGTCCTTCTTTTGTGAAATTTGTCCTTTCCACTTTCTGGGAGCTAAAATGTCCTTTATTTTGTGAAAATGTCCTTTTTCTGTTTAATTATATTCTGTGTTAGTTGTTTAATCTTGACATGCGAAATATGTAATAGAGTTGTACATATCACCAAAAAATATTACGAATCTTGCAATAATTTTAAACAAAGATAGCTGTGGGCATATTTTGCATATTGGATAAATTTCGGGATGATAATCAGTTAGAAAATAGATTTTATGGTTATAAAGTAAACAAAAAGTTTAAAAATCCAGGACACTTGCAAAACACTGTACCAAAAAGACTTCAATAATTTGTAATAGAAATCTCCATAAAATCTTGAAAAAAAGATTTGATTTCACTGAAAAAACTGAATATCAAAACTTTCAATTTTATCGTTATAAAATATTATCTTTCCGAAATTTCAAACTAATTTTATCAGGTCCAGACAATTCCAATTTAAATAAAAGGGGATCACTATCACTACATATGCGTAAAAAAAATACAGAAATTTTTAAATCCAGAACAGTTGAAAACACAAATGATTTTATAGGCATGATGATCGATAAGAAGTTTTTAGTTGATAGCCAACAAAAAGTTTTTCCAAATTTTTCGACTAAGAGAATTGTTGTGAAACCACGTTTAATTTATGTTGTTAATGTTATTTACATAAATTAAGCCAGGTTTCACAAAAAAGACCAAATCTCCAGTTAAATAATAGTTCCTCTCTTTCTTTTATTAAGAAATTGCGGTTTGTTTCATAATTCAAATTTAATGCAAACAAAATTTTATTTCTTTTTTAAATGAATTAACCCTCTCAAACGCCTTGTACAATATATTGTACATCAACTTTCATCGCTTCGACCAACTGTAATTTTTAATTTTTGTCTCATTTCTCTTGTGCGATCGTTCTCTTATGTATTTATGTTCACACTACAGTTTTATGAGCAATGCCATATCATAGCAGTGCATAATTGTAGTACGTATTTTATTTTTTGGAAGAAAGTCAATTTTAAATGGCGTTTGAAAGGGTTGTTAAACGGTTATAGAACCATGTCATTCAGCCTTTTAAATATTTTTAGTTAAAATTCGTGTTAGAATTTAATAAAATTTTTTATTTAGATATCGATAATTCGAGCCAAATGCTCATCCTCAGGTTAATAGAATAAATTAAAAAAATCCTAATTATATGCATTTCTTCTCTCAGCAAAGAAGGCAACCTTTTGAAATTTAATAAATGACAATCTCACAGAGATATTTTATAATAAATTAAATTAAGCTCTGTAAGTGAATGTCTTTAGTGTTGCTTAAAATAATAGAATCCAGAAATGCATATAATTAGGAATTTTTTAATTTATTCTATTAACCTGAGGATGAGCAATTGGCTCGAAATATCGATATATAAATAAAAAAATTTGTAAAATTCTAACACGAATTTTAATTAAAAAGATTTAAAAGGATGAATGTTTCTATAACCATTTAACAATAATTTATATAATCAGACCTTCTAATATTAATTATTTTTTAAATGAATATTGTAACGAAAGTTAAATATTTGACTGAAGGACAAATATGTATGTCTATGTTAAATAATATAATCAGCTTGCTTTGAATTTGTATTATGCAGCAAATCACAATTTCTTAAACGAAGAAACGGAGGAAATTTTATTTAACTGGAGATTAGTCTTTTTTCGAGAAACTTAGCGTTAGTATTTTAGTTAATTAGTATTTTGTTAAATGTCCTTTCTTTGGACAACGAAATGTTGGGAACCCTAGGTAGGCCTCCCCTCACCCTTGGTCGGCATAAAATAATTCTATTTATATAAATATATATAAGACACTAACGTGGTGGTTTGGCGTCTATTGGAGGGGGGAACCAAAGTTGAGTATATTAATCTACCAGCTCTATAACCTTCCAGTAGGGTGCGCATCATGTGAGCTGTTCTAGTCATGTATTAGGCAGCTGCGTGATGAGTACAATTGTGTAACGGGTATCCTGATCACAATTCGCAAGTGTACGTGCTGCCTCCTCGTGGCAACCGAGCGGCTTTTTTGCACAGGCTAAAGTGCGGCAGTGCGAGGTGGCTAAACGCTAATATGGCCCTACAACAATAATAATAATAATAAGACACTAACGTTATAATTTAAACATATTTCGGCATTTCTCAATTAATACATAAACCTAAACTCTCAAAAATAAAAACCAAAAACTTTTTATTTCAAATATTGTATGTGAAATTACTACTGTGCCAACATTACTGCTGCGTGTTGTAATGATTTAGTATATAGAAATATCCAGAGATCAAAAAGTCATCTTTCAACTATCCCAAACTCAACCTAGTCAACCCTAACTATCCCAAACTCAACCTAGTTAACCCCAAAAGCAACGTTCAACTAAATCCTCGATTAAAACAACTGAAGCAACACAACAAACGCAAACTCAACGCAAATCCAACTCAATCCCAAATTCAACTCCCAAATTAACATATTCTTAAAAACTACATGCATCCAAGAGCTCCACCTGGAACTCGGACAACCCTCAACTAAACCGCACACTCAACATCCAACTCAATCCTCAAACAGCGTATATAAAAAATTGATCAACTGCTCATTAAACCCTAATCCTACTCCAAATCAACTCCAACCTAACCCTAACTCAACTCGAAAATGGGACCCAACTTCATCGCAAATTCAACGCCCAGCTAAATCCTCAAACCACATGGTCCAAAAGCTGTTCAATTCTTTGCCTTGACTATAGAATTTGGTGGAACTCATAAAGGTTCCGCACTCAATGCCACAAGGGCTCATAGTGCAAAAAAACTTACTATACGGACTAACAGACATGACTTATCTTCAGACTATACTGAAGAATGGACATTTTTGTTTGCTCTTTCGAACAGGGACTTTCAAAACATTGAGAAAAATGGTTTTGAATAAACTTTTTCATTAACTGTGGTGTGGTCCTTGCGGATCGAAGGTAAAGCTAAAAATGTATTATTATAATTCATGAAATACTTGTACTACGGGGCAGAGGGTTTAGTTCAAGGTTCGAGATTGCACAACTCTGATTAATGTTGATTATATCAGTAAAATAATGAAAACACAATACATGAATGACTACACTACGCATCCGGTAAATTATCGCGTTCGTTTATTTTCGAACTCAAACAGATTAAACATAATTTTCAGAATTTTTTTTATGATTGATACTTTTATACTGGTTTCTAATTTCGGCGACGTTATTGTTTGAAGTGAAACGCCCTCGACGTGTATTCATTCAAAAATGCATAAATTTAACATATTTAGTGTAATAGTTGTTCTAAGTTTTTTCCATGTTTCAATTATTAGTTGTTTTAAGCCTAAAGATTATTGTGATCAAAAATACTTGACTAAATGTGAAGAGAAGAACCAAAAATTCCACATGGGATGCATAAATTCAACGGAAAAGGTAATAAATAAAATTTTGCTTTAATTTGCACATAATGTTAAACGTTATGTAATTCATAGAAAGGGGCGTCTGTCAAACTAATCGAAAATGAACGTGTAAGTATCACCAAATATTTTAATGATATTCGCAATCAAATTGCGTATGACAAAAATATTTCCAATATGCACGAATTGACCTGGAATGATGAATATGAGTACTTAGCAGAACAGGCTATTGAAAAACTTGCTACAACAGAAGTAAGTGTAGGTTGCTACTGGACGGAAAGTATGTTTCATAAGTAAATATTTAAAAAGTTATCATTCTAATATGTTTTTGTTTTGTTTATCGTAAATAGATTCCAAAGTAGTTCCAACGGAACTAATAAGTGCTAAATCTGCGGTAAACGTTGAAGGAAGTTGGAGGATTAATGTTGCCGACGGAGCTTCGTTTGCACACAACACATTTATTCCGCCTTTATCCGAAACTCAATTTAGCGAATTAAATAAAATAAATTATTTGCTAGGCGATAATGAGAAAAATCATACTTTGAGTAAATCAATTTCATCATTGCATGACCCTTTATCAAATTTTATTGGATGCGCATGGATGCAAACTAATAATGGCATGCATGATTTTACACAAATTCGATGCGCCATAAATGGACGACCACGGTTTACTCTCTCGTCTTATATAGGTACACCATGTTCTTTGTGTGAATCAAAAAAGTGTACGGAAATTTATACAAATTTGTGCTCGTCGAGTAACAAATTTAGAATAAGTTTTTGGCTTATGTGCTTTTCGGCTTTCTTAGCATTCGATAAATTATTCAAATAATGTGTATTTTATATTTTTTTGTCAACCTATAAAATCGAATAAAATAAACTTTTGGTTTGTTTTAAAATCCTGTATAAATTCGCTTGTAACAGTTCATATACCTATGTATATGTATATATGTAGTTTTATTCAGATCTTAAAAATAAAATTGTTTAATAGTTTAATAGTGATGTAAATAAACAAATTATAAAAACTTTGATGGGCCGCATTTTATTTTAGATAATAATCCTAAATAAAATAATAAATAATGATTAAAATATTTTACTCTGGTGGTTCCCCAACATACTGGCCCAGTGATGAAGCTAAGATACCGAACCTTATAGACTTTTATGTAGCAAGAGGTTTATCTCAGAACTACATTCCCATTGAAAACAGCAATTCTCTAGTATCAGATCACTCACCGATTATCATAACAATCAGTGAAACGGTAATTCAAAGGGAAGTGCACTCATATTAACAAATTCAAACACAAACTGGGATCTCTTTCGTGAATTTATGGAGGAAAAAATCCATCTCGAGGTACCGATAAGAAATTTTTGACAGTTGGAGGACGAATTGAAACAACTCAATGAAATAATTCACCATGCTGCGTTGGCAAGCACCGCCATTTGGAACCCAATGGAAGTTAGAGAGTTGGTAAGAGAAAAATGACGGCTTGTAAAACCTGGTAAATTAATCGAACACCAGAGAACAAAACAATTCTTAACAATTTATATAACAGTCTCAAATCCCTTCTTAAAGAAGTTAAAAATGAATCAATCAACAGATATCTAGTTAGCCTAACTGACCCAAAATCAAGTGCCTTCACTTAAAAAGGATGATGGAACCTGGGCAAGAGGTCACAAAGAGAAGGCTGATCTGTTTGGTGAGTATCTCCAGGAAACCTTCCAACCACTACCAAGACAAACTGCCAATGAAAATATAATATCAATTCACAAACAAGCTGGATAAGTTTGACATACGGCTAGTAATTCTCAAAGAATTAAAAGAAGAAGTGAAAAGTAACATGAATGTTAAAAAAGCCCCAGGGTATGACTTGATTACTTGCCAAATTATCAAAGCTCTACCAGACAAACTACTATGTATACACTAAACTAAGCTACAACACATAATCAATGCAACCCTCCGGTTAAACTATGTTCCACATCAGGAAAGTAGCAGGAATAATAATGATACCAAAACCTGATAAACCACCTAACGATAAAAAATCAGACAGGTCAGTAATCCTCATCACCCACATTTTCGAGCCTTTCACGATAACATTCGATCGTACAAGCACAAATTCATCAATTTCAAGGACGAGGCCCTTATGTTGTTCGCGTTCACGTTCAGATCTATCATTGTACTGGCCACATGCATCCAGTTGAAGGTTAGCAACGGCAATATGCTCAACTATATGTTATCGACTCAGCTATGGCGAATCAAGATCGTATGAACCATCCTGCTAATTCGCGACTGAACACAACTATTGTCAGCGCTTTGGATGAAATGATTCGAGATCAAAATATCTCTGCGAGAGCCTACCGAAATCTGGGTGAGGTTGAGCGAGAAGTAGAATAAGCAGCGGCAGCCAACAATCGAATGCTTCCCATTGTTAACATGTCATTTTACCGCGATCGTAATGACGATAGGCGTCATTACGATCTTCCAACAGTTAACGAGGTTGCAATGATTTTTCACTCTGCCGACGGACAGCCTCCATTTGAACGTAATTTTCGAGTTTACCCACGCAACGACGAACAACCTTTCATCAACCTCAACATTTTAAGTTTCCATTTGGATCCGATGACGTTCGTTCTTTTCTATCCTTTTGGAGAAGCTGGCTGGCAACCAAACATGTAAATGAATACCGCTCATTGTCCCGAAAGAAAGCGAACTAAAATCACACTTCTGCAATCGAAAGTTGCACAAATTGCCATTCGAGTCGGTCGCTTCAATCCAATTCTCCATGGCGGAAAATTGTTTCAGCAATGGGCTGTTGATGCTCATTTGCAAGTTGAAGCCAATTATTTGAACTTTGTGTGCAATCAGCTGGGTTTTTGAATGATGTGGTAATTCGCCATGGAACTACAGTTGATCGATCTGTCATCTTGCCATCTTCATTTCAAGGTTCCCCCTCGTGAAAAATATCACGACTCTATGGCAATTGTGGCAAAGTACGGCAAGCCAGATCTATTCATTACTATGACATGCAACACCAATTGGCCTGAGAATCGAGAGAACCCTTTTCCTGTGCAACATCCCTGTGACAGACCAGATTTGGTTGCTCGAGTGTTCAGCATTAAGTTGAAAGCACTACTCGACGATATAGTGAAGAACAAGGGTTTTGAAACTGTCATTGCATATACGTTTACATGATTGAGTTTCACAAAAAAAAAGAAAGTCTTCCCCATGCTCACATGCTCTTCATTCTGCCCAATGATTCAAAAATCGACACAGCCAAGAAAATTTGTGTGCGCTGAGATTCCTGAACAGCAACCGGAACCCGGTTGAATGTACAAAAAGATTTCCGAGATCCTTCTGCAAGGCAACATTAATCGAAGTTAATGGTTTTCCTATTTATCGTCATCGTGAAGGAATTGAGATTCAAATAGGAGAGAGGAAAATTGACATCGTCATGTCGTTCCATACAACAAGTTTTTAACACGCAAATTCTATTGTCACATTAACGTCGAATCCTGCCAAACCGTTCAAGCAATCAAGTACATTTTCAAATATATTTACAAAGGATATGATTGTGCTTCAGTTGAATTAAGTGTACAAAGACCAATTGTTCATGATGAAATTAAGCAATTTTTCGATGCGCGTTATGTTTGTGCTCCTGAAGCAATTTGGCGACTGCTCGAAAATCCAATGAACGATCGATCGCATGTTGTTTATCGTCTTGCCATTCATCTTCCTGATGAACAAATGGTTTATTTTCAAGACGGCCAAGAAGATGCTGCAGCTGATCGAGCTCAACACCGATACACACATCTGACTCCATGGTTTGAGCTTAATAACCAAGAAGACGAGAATGCTTGACAATATTTGTATTTCGAAATTCCTGAGCATTACGTATTTGATAAAACGCTTTGCATTTGGAAAGTTCACAAGCAGAGAGGAGATTAGAATTTCACTCGAATGTATGCTGTGAATCCGAAAGATCGCGAGCGGTTTTATTTGAGACTGCTGTTACAACGCATTTGTGGAGCTCAAAGTTTTGCCGATCTAAAGACCGGCGATTCAGTGATTTTTGACACCTTCAATAATGCAGCACGAGCCATGAACCTTCTTGAGGATGATAGCGAATGGGAACGATGTTTGGGTGAATCAAGTCATGCGTGCATGCCGTATAAAATTCGCCTAACATTTGCTTTGATTTGTGTCTTCAATTCGCCAAAAAATCATCTTGCGCTCTTCGAGCAATTCAAGGAGTATTTAATCGCCAACTACATTATGTATTTCGATCACATAACCGCAGAAAAGAAATTGCTTCAAGACATTGAGGTTATTTTGCGCATGAATGGCATGAAATGCACAGACTGCCACAGCAGTGCCATTTTCGAAGAGATTACTGCTGCAATTGATGATTCGATGGCTGAGTCGCGATTTTTCTTCCTCGACGGTCCTAGCGGTTCGAGAAAAACTTACATTTGCAACACTTTGATGAGTTATGTAAGAGGCCAGAGTAAAGTTGTTCATGCTTTCGTCACGATAGGAATCACAGTGGATTTATTTGTTGGTGGTAGAACTGCCCACAGTGGTTTCAAAATCCCACTCTCTGTTAACGAAACATCGGTATCATCCATGAAAATCCTCTCGCAGGAATCAATTAAATTACGAAAAGCTGCAATGCTCATCATCGATGAGGCTTTAATGATTTCTTCGCATTCTCTTCGAGTGATTGATCTGCTTCTGCGAGGAATCATGAATAATATTCGAAAGCTTTTCATCCTTGGCGGTGACTTTCGACAAACCTCAAATGTTGTTGTTTTTTTTTTTTTTTCGCTGGCGCTACATCCCATAGAGGGATTTGGCCGCTTCGTAGTGAAGTTTCATAATCATTTTTACAACGGATAATGAGTGATTAATTTATTGATCCTTACATTAATCAGCCGTGATTTTTTCATCACCCGCCGGGAATCGAACCCGACACCTCCGGAGCTTAAAGCAAGCATGCTAACAACTGTGCCACCGGGGCGGCGTTCAAATGTTGTTCCCAGAGAAAATAATGTCGATGTCATCGAAATGTGCGTGAAAAATTTTCTTTTGTGGCGGCATGTGAAGCAGCGAACTCCTATCACCAACATGCGAGCATTTGGACAATGAGAGTTCAACGAATGGGTTTTGCAATTGGGCGATGGCAGATTGCGAAATGATCTCGAAGAAGCCGATCCTAATTTAGTCGAAATTCCTGAGGAAATGATAGAGCGTGAACACATCATTCGATCAATTTTTGGAGCTGAAATTCGAACAACAACCGCTGATGAAATCGCCGATGTCGCCAACAAGATCATTCTCAGTCCAAAAAATGTTCATGTCACTGAGCTCAACAATGCCATTCCCGATCTTTTTCCGGGAGATGTAACAACCTTCCTGAGCATTGACTCAATGATCTCCGACGATCCGAATGATGCAATCGATTTTCCAGTTGAATTTTTGAATTCTCAGACCCCTTCTGGCATGCCTCCACATTCACTGAAATTGAAAGTTGGTGCGTTCATCATCAATCGCAGGCAGCAATAAGGGATAGCAAGTTTGCATCCTCCGAATCGACTTGGAACCAAGCGAGATCAGCTTAGGATTTCGAATGAAGCGACGACAATTTCCCATCATTCTGGCTTTTGCAATGACAATTAACAAGGCTCAGGGCCAATTGTTCGATAATGTTAGAGTGTTTTTGCCAGAACCTGTTTTTGATCATGGCTAGCTTTATGATCATGCTAGTACGAAATCATGGAAACTTAGAGTGCTGATCAACAATTCCTCATACCAAGGCGCAATATTAAATGATAACTGTGCATTTACAAGAAACGTTGTTGTTGTATCTTCAGTTTGAGTAATTGAAACTCCAATTATATTTATTTTAAAGATAATTTATTCTTAATCCAAACAGGTGTGGTACGTACAAAGATGGACTCTATTCAACTCTGACAAAGCTGAACATAGCTACAATTCTTTCTTTGACATAAAAATATTATAACAATATAATTAATTATAACAATATAATTATAACAGTTATATAACTATATAACAGTTGTGATAAAAGAATTATTGAATTAATATTGAATTGTCTTATTTCGCTTTTCTTCTAAAAACAAACATTTTACTTTTCAAGCTGTATTGAGTTTTCAGAAACTTCCGACAGTTTTGACGGGCAATTACTAGTAACAAACAACAGCTCCCTCCTAATGACATTTATTAAGGTAGCATCGTTCTCTGTATTATTAACTACTAGGTTATTTATTGAATAAAATTCAAGAAGTTGCCACCTCTGATGTTAGTGTTGCTGCTTCCTCGGACTATGTGGTGAAAGTTAGCATCACAATATTTTGCAATAATTTCCAAAACTCTGTACCGCTTCTGGAGAGGAGTCATTTTGGTCCCCGGGAAAATAGGCTGCGGCGATGTTTATCGGTTTATCGAACTCTTGCTTCATTTGGGTTATTTCATCTCCACGGAACTCGCTGTGATATCCCTAATAGAGAAGATATTATATGTGGCGATCGAAAGAGAACTGCTGCTCTTGGCCTTTCTTCTTCCGTATTGTAGATTAGCTTACTTGTTTTGATTGCAAATCTTTAAATTTTCCATTGTTGATTCAAGGCTTTTGTCCCGTTTTAGTGACAGAGACGGCTAAGGTTGGAAGTGGCTGTCTTTGAATGGTGAAGATTTATTTGGCATTCATTGTATACATTTTTCCCCTTTTACTTATTTTTCGGCATTGCAGAGCGCTGTTTATGTTTCACTGCTGAAAGTTATTCCACGGCATCGTCTTTCACTAGGTTCCCTTGCACGTGCAGTACCTAAAGTGTCCGTAACCCGAAGATAAATCTGTCATTTCACTGGGCACCACTCCTGCCACGTTCAGTGAAGGAAATATTTTCTCCCTTTTCGCGGGAGCGCTTATGGGTGTATAATAATTTGATCGACTCGGCATATTTGTAAAGACAGTCTTGTCCTTGATTTTCATTTGGTACTGCTCCATAGCTTCATCTTTGAATTGCCATGGTGTTCCGTGTTAGTGACCAATTTAATCACATGGCCAGTCATTCCTCGATGCACATGTCTGGATTGTTGATTATTTTATCAAGGTTAACCCCTTTAAATTCGTTTTATTTTTATTTTTTTGCTTTTTTAGACTCAGCGACTTTCAAAACATCGAGAAAAGTGGAGTTGGAGTAACCAAATTTTTCGTCATTTTTGACAGGATTTCAATACTTTGGTCTTTTTAGACCGAAATAAATATCTCAGAGATTGTGATCCTTTAAGGGATTTGATGGGTACAAGTGTACCCAAATGCACCTTTGACTAAACATTATTTTATGATTCAATCACATAATAATACAGAACCAGTAGGGATATTGCGTGTACCAAGAAGTTGTTGCTTTTATTTTATTTTTACATGTTAATTTTGAATTATCAGCCCCTGAACTACAACTTAATATTGAAAATTTTACCTTCGCGAAATCAAGGACAAAGAAATGAGTCCTCGTTTCTCCATAACCTCTCCAAATGCGCTGTTGTTCTTATGCAAGTTATTTGTTTGGAGCAACGAATGATGTTGATACAATGATTGTTAAGCAATTTAAGAATGTACACAAATATTCAGCACAGAGAGAACGAATCGTATGCTAAGAGCGAATGAAGAGTACTTATAAAAATCAAACCCCTAAATTTATAGAGATAATACAAAAAACGTAAATGTTTTATTTTACAAAAAATTGTTTTACAACGGTTACAGTACTAAACCTAAAGTAATAAGACTAGAACAAACAAAACATTACCAAATACAGTTATTTACCAACAATTTGTTTAAAACTAGATTGCCATATCACAGGCCATAAGTATATTCATTTCAAATAACTTTAAGTTTACTACTACTGTACTACTTTACTACTGTATGGGTAAATAAATCGTCGAATTGCTTATCGCTCTATGGTTTTATTTAACGACCTCGAATCATTTGTTCGATTAACGTTATTTTGATTGACCTGATATTTGTCTACAACGAATTGTAGCCGCTTCAATTGCACCAATTACGGCATGCCGAAAACCATTTTCTTCTAAAAAATGCAGCCCAGACGCGGTTGATCCGGCTGGACTTGTGACATCATCTTTTAATTGAGCTGGATGCCGACCGGATTCCTTTACTAATTTGCCTGAGCCCATAACAGTTTGAGATGCCAGGCGATACGCTAAGTCACGGGGCAAACCCATTTTAACACCACCATCTGCCAATGCTTCGATTAAAACGAAAATGTATGCAGGGCCGCTACCACTGAGCGCTGTTATTGGGTCCAATAAATTTTCAGTTACCTCTTCACATGTTCCAATTGATTCAAGTAGTTGTCTTGCAATTTCGGCATCTCCGTCAGTTGCATTAGTTCCACGCACAAATACGCTGCATGCTTCTCTAACTAATGCCGGTGTATTAGGCATAACTCGGATGGCTCGGGCACCTGTTGGCAGGATCTAAAAGAAATAATTATTTAGGTATAGTCTGTATAGCTATTTGGCGGATAAATTTTAAATATTTACTCGTTCAATTTCTCGGAGTGTTATACCCATCGCTATCGAAATAAACAGTTTTCCAGAGCTCACAGGCTTAACATCTTCTAGCACGGTAGCAACAACTGCCGGTTTTACAGACACGAACACCACATCAGATTTTTTAACAACGGGCATATTTTCAATGACAGCCTCAGCACCAAACGATTCAAATGCTTCAAGGCACATTTTATCTGATGGATGGCAGCTCGCGATTAAATTTTCACCTTTTGTTAATCCTAGAATTTTAAATAATACAGTTAGTGAAAATATTCAGAATTTAGACAAATATTTATTTATTTATTATAATATCACATCATTAAGTGTCTATCGGTATACAAAGATGAGTAATAATGTAAATAAATATAACGGGGTACTATGTACTAAGCAGTACTTCAAAAATGTTAATATTTACTCATTTAGCATTAGAACTACCAACCCGTCAAATTAACGGATTACACATTTATTGAATATTTTTTTAATTGATTAGTATGTTAGTATTGTTTTGGAAATTTATGATGAGTTTTAATAGTTGTTGACATATTCAATAGATACATTTAGAAAAAGTCATAAAATATCAAATGAACTTTAAAGAGAAAGTCTTGTCAACATTTAATGCAACCGGTCATTTTGACGGGTTGGTACTTCTAGTGTTAGTAATATTGAATTAGACATTTGGTTTGCTAGAAAATCGGGAACATGGGAATATAATTTTGTTAAAATTAGAAAATTTAAAAATTTTGAACTGCATAATTTGGCTTTACGGAATTTAGAAATTGAGAGATTTAGGGTGTGTGCCTCGTCAAAAGCCAAATTCCTCTATACTTAAATTACATTTTTTTTTTATTTCGAATCAATAAATCTAAAATTTTAAAAATTTAGAAAATGGATCGAAATGAATGGAATTCAAAGGAAATTAATTTAAAATTTTAGAAAATTCAAAAATTAGAAAATTTAGGAAAAATTTAATTTAAAAATTCAACCTGGAAGTTTTGGCGTTTAGGATTATCGGATATAAGAAAATTTGTAGATTCTTAAATTAAGTAATTCAGCAATTTTCAGAACGTTTAGGAAATTTGGTGTTGAGAAATATTGGAGCTTAGAAGTTTAGATTTTAGAACATCATTTAAGAATTTATTAATTGAAGAATTTGGATATTATTTAGTAAATGATTATTACAGACGGACCCGAGAGTCCTCTATAAATATAAAAACAAGCCTTAGGTTCATCGTTATTATTATATTAAGGCGCTATATACAGTTGTGATGGTCGGATTTTTTATATTTTTTATGGCATATTCTTTAAGTACATTATCTCAAGAATACTTTAGCCAAATTTCATAACGATTAGATCCCTCCGGATAATTAGATCCTAAGTTATACCAATTTATAGCTCGCTACCTCGAGTATCGCGCGCGGCTGCTCCTGCGCAGCTACCGCTCGGTTTAATATAATATAAGCGGTACGTCGATTTTCGCCGCTCTATTGTATTGTTCGAAATGTATGGCCTTGAAACTTTAGTTTTTCTTTTTGTATAGAATTTCGAACATTCAACATCGAATATACTCAATATTCGCGCTCAAAAGTAAATTTACTAAAATTTCTAAAATGTATATTAAATACGAAACCATTCTACTCATTTTCCCCAAATTTTTGTATGTTGTGCATAGAATTAATGAATTTAAATAGTTTTTCAACCCAAAAATGCAAGTTATAAAATAATAGCTCTATTTATTAACGACAAATAAAGAAATTCTCTATCTCAAATAATTAAATTTACTATTAAAATAATAAAGCAAACATTTAATCACTCTTGTGTAAATTTACTTTTGAGGTCGCGTTTTATAGTTTTGCCGTGATAACGTCTTACACCGCATGTTAAGAAAATTAAAACGAAAGTTTGCCTTTGGTCGTGTACAATTACTCATCAACAATAAGCATTACCTTTAATTTAAATATATGATTGCTTAGGTTGGTCCTTAGGTTTCATGCCTACCGCATAATATTATCGCAATGACGTCGAAAAAACCGCGCCGAACCGCTGTAGTGAGAGAATGGCTCATCCAATCGGAGCAATTCTGGTGTCAATATTTGCGTAAATAAACAGTGGCAGATAATTTATTTTAAATTTAAATAATTAATCTCCATATAAATTTTAATTAAAATTTACAAAATAGCAATTTATAATGCTTGAGAGCACTATAGCGAGAAAATACCTCATCTAATCGGTGCAGTTCTATTATAAATTTGTGTGTCAAGAAACTGTATACATACATTTAGAAACTTTGTAGAAATTCATTTTAAATTAAAATTATTAATCTCTATATAAATTTAAATTTAAATTAAAATGTAAACAACAGCAAAAAACACGAATTAAACAGATAACTATAGACATTTCTTTTATTTAATAGAGTGCAATTTTGTTCTTGTTACAAGAGACAAAACGCTATCGAAAACGAATCGAAACTGATGGTACAACATGTCACCCCAGCATTCATGTGAAATAGACAGAAGTTTCATTTTTACATTGCTCGGATTAGCCTAAGCAAGCTGTGCTAAATTTTGCGGATTTATGGATATGCCACCGCTTCTATCTCAGCCTACGTACCATATCATCTTACAATACATATCTATAATACTGTTAAAATTGTTTTCGACAGTTGCATGAAGTTAGCTATAAAACAAGAAAAGGAACAATCTGAATCACAAAACAAAGTTCAGTTTACAGTATCAGGTGACGGCACATGGAAAAAACGTGAATATACGTCACTCTACGGTGTTGCATCCTTGATTGGCTATTATAGTGCGTACTGCAAAATATGTGAATCGTGAGTGAAGAAGCTGGTCACAGCTGAATATGAAGAGTGGAAGATAACCGGTGAGCCGAACGCTAACCACTCCGGATCATCCAATAAAATGGAAGATGATGCCATGGCAGAAATGTTCGGACCCTCCGAAGAATTGCACGGAATAATGTATTTAAAATTTTAAATTATATTGGTGACAGTGATTCTAGAACGTACAGTGTGAGTGCAGTTGTCAAATTATTCAATTATGTTATGAAAAAAGAATGCATTGGGTTACGATTCGCATACGAAAAAGGACAAAAAAAAATAAAGGTCTCGGTGGAAAGAGAAAATTGACCGGAAAAATGAATGACAAGTTGACAGTATACTACGGTTTGGCAATTCGCCGAAACAATGAATCTGCTGAAGCAATAGAAAATACGATTTGGGATAAATTCTTTCACTATAGTTCGACAGTTATAGTCAACTAATTTGGAAAATTACACCAAAGTATCTTCAATTTGCTTGCAGCCTATGCATCTGCTTCCATATTTAATGAAGGCAATATACATTTCTTGAAAATGTTCGATGCACTCGGAGTTCCCAGTGGCATAAAAGCCCACGCCTATTTCACCCATGAGGACGAGTTGCGTATTACGATTGCCGAGCAGCGCGCACAAGCAGCCACAAGAAAATAATGTTTTGGTAGCTGCAGAGCAATACTATATGGCCCTGGAATCGACGACTCGATGTAAGTTCACATAAATTAATTTTAAATATGAAAGAAACGAACTTAAAACTTTAAACGCTATTATCTCAGAATCGTGTGTTTTTGAAAGTACCTTTGCGAAGGACACGATTACTAAAAAACTATCAATCCGATCAACACCAAATTTATACTACTTATTTATTATGATATAGCTAATTAGGTAGTCACTAACCGAAGGATTTTAAATTAAAAAAAAAAATTTCGAGCAAAAAGATCGAAAATTTAACTCTTTGAAAAATAAACTTTTTGTTAGAACCATCGCCATCTTTTAAAAATTTAAATTTTGACAAATTTTTCGTCCAGCGACTAGACAATACAGTATAATATGTATGTAGTAATGAAATATTTTTGAAAGGGGCCTTACTATGCAATTCGATGACTATTTTCGACGGCTATCGTTTTGTATTAGAAAGTACAAGAAGAAAAAGGAACACAATAACTATTGTTTTCTTTTTTCTCCCTGCACCTTCTTATACAAAACGATACCCGTCGAAAATAGTCCTCGAATTGCATAGTAAGGCCCATTTCAGATGAACCGTTCCCGTGTTATCATGTCCACTGCAAGTGATGCCCAAAAAACGCGCTCTTGGAATACAGCTGTAATTTCGCTATTATAAACATCTTTCTATGGAAAAAATTTAACAAGTACCCCAAAACATATACATACTAATCGATGTTGTTAAAAGGTTTTAAATAAACTGTCGAAAAAAATTGAGGTAATGTCGTCATTTCGCTTGCTACAACTGTATAATATACTGCAACGCTAATATATGCTACAACTACTGTTTAATATACGCTATAACCCACTGTATAATATACTGTATAATTATATTGTACATATAAAAAATAGAAAAACAGCTGTTAACCGCTGTTTTTTTAAATCTAAAACCGAAACGGTTGTTTTTGACAACTCCTAAGTCCCCTTATGAGAAAAATTTCGGTAGGAGAAATTAAAATTTTTTTATTTCAACTATATTAGGAATTTGTGATTTTAATATTTTAAAAATTAGAAACATGTTTCTGTTCGGAGGTGTTAGATATGACTTTGAGCGAGTTTCAAATAAATTTAAAAATATTAAACCAGAACTTACTCATAATCAGAGAAATGATGAAAATCCAAACCGTTTAAGTCATTTTCTATATTTCCAACGCAATTGTTGGCAGTGTAAGTTGGACATTGAAAGAATAAAAAAGAGAGAAAACTTCACCAGACCCTATCTTAAAATATTCAAGGAATCCTTCCCAAAATTATGTTTGGATTTCGCGGTAGATAACGACAAAGGAATATAGAAATATGGCGTAATTTACGATGAAAGGATGATCATGAAATCAGGGGTAATCTGCATTCGTAAGGCCGAAAGTCAGCATATTCAAAAACATACACAAAACTTCAAAACTACAATTTTCAACAAAAAACTTTCGAGACCACATGATTTTTGTAAATTCAGAAACTGCGTTTTAAACATAAAGTGAAACGCAACTATTTATTTGGGTGACTAAGAAAACATTGTGAACGACAATTTATCAACATTTTATTGACCATAAGAAATCACTGACCAAAAAAATAATTCACTGACAGACCGTTTTTGAATTGTTTCCCATTTTCCTGACATTCTTGTACAACAAGGCCTAACAACACTAAGCAGCTTTTAAAGAATTTTAAAAAGGAAATGTTGTACATATATGTATATTGGTTGGGGACGAGTGTTGAAAGAGTTTTCTTCGTTAGGTGTTATATATCGGGTAGCACTAATCAGATTGCATCATACTGATGTGTATTTGAAACGTGATATTTCTGTCTACAATTTTTGTGCAGATAGTTTTGTTATAAATAGAAAGTTATATTAGTGTGAAAATGAGTAAATTATTTTTTGTGATATAATCTGGATAGTTAATTTGAATGTTTTCAAAAGCTGTGTTTTTTTATTCGCTCCCGATAGCTGCTATGCGGAGCAGTCAATTTTCTACACCCAAATTTAAATTTGACGTGCTATTTATTGGTAAATTACATTTATTTACAGTCAAAATATAATTTTTAATTCAATTCATAAGTGAAAACGTGAAATAAAAAATATTTAGCTCTACCTATTTATATGGAGCCGCTATCGGGAGCTATTTTCATATGACGGCTCTCGATAGCAGCTCCGGATAGCGAATAAAAAAACGCACTAAAAGATTCAGCTAACTGCGCAGAAAAATACTATATAAATAAACCGTAAAGCAATTTTAAGCAAGTAATTTTCACCAAGTTAAAGTAGAAAAAGAAAATTATTAAATGTGCTTACACAGGAATAGCGCTGTGTGATTGTAACGAAGAAAAAATTGTAAGAGGATTTGGTTGTGTTAGTATAATGTGTTAGTATATTTGGTTGTAATAATACAACCTACACAGTTCTTTCTGTATATATACAGTCCCTGGCCAAATTATTAGACGCACATCAATTCTGTTGGGAAATGTTGACTTCTGGCGATTTATATATTTCACTAAACATTTTTATAGCCTAGCCATACAAAACTATTATGTGTTAAGGTGCATTCAAAATACACTGTTTTACTTTATACTAAATAATATTTGTACTAAAAGTAGAAAAACATTTTTCATCTAAATTAGAAAAAAATTAAAAAAATATATGTTTAGCTGAGCTAGCTCAAAATATTGAGTGGATGCCTGTTCAGAATTATTGACTCTACATTTCTTTCATTTGGAGTTTTGTGCTATCTAGGCTAGAAATAGCTCTCAGGGTATTATAAATTTAGATAATAATATTTAAAATTAGTACTTATTGGTATTTGTACTAATTAGAACTTATCGTTATTTTTTTAAGTGGAAAATTCATCAACTGTACTTAAAATGTAATTTTTATTTGTGTATGAAAAATTATAAGGGCTAAAACTACTTGTTGTAAAAAGTACTAATTTTATTCATATTAATCTACATTTATTTAATGCCCTGAGAGCTATTTTTAGCCTAGATAGCACAAAATGCCAAATAAAAGAAATGTAGAGTCAATAATACGGTACATGCATCCACTAAATATTTTGAGCTAGCTCAGCTAAACATATATTTTTTTAATTTTTTTTCTAATTTAGACTGTGTCCGAAACCTATGATAAATATTTTTTAGTACACATTTTTGACATTTCTTTAACAAAAATTCCCCTACATTCACCAATTTATATTATGCTGTCTGAATAGTGTAATAATTTTTGATATATTTCTCCGCTTCATATTTTTGATGCTTCATTTTAATTACAATAATTTTCTACAAATGGATAGTTGTTTGGACAAAATATGTCATTAATGGTATATTTATTAAGGCATAACTCCGCCAATTAAGTTAAATCGGTACAGTACGTCAATCACACTAGTAAATCAAATAATGAATTTATTCTGTAGCTGTCACAAATTATCATAGAAATTGACTATGATAATTTGGGTGTGTGCATTTTTTTCAAAAAAATGTCAAAAATTAGTACTAAAAAATATTTATCATAGGTTTCGGACACAGTCTTAGATGAAAAATGTTTTTCTACTTTTAGTACAAATATTATTTAGTACAAAGTAAAACATTGTATTTTGAATGCACCTTAACACATAATAGTTTTGTATGGCTAGGCTATACAAATGTTTAGTGAAATATATAAATCGCCAGAAGTCAACATTTCCCAACAGAATTGATGTGCGTCTAATAATTTGGCCAGGGACTGTAGAATGAAAATTGTGGTACAATCAGTCCAGTCGCCGCGGTCTTATGAAGAGATTGATTTTTTCATAATCATAAGCTCAGCAGTTCGAAACTGGATTAAATTCTCTTACAATTTTCGGAAATAATAACTTCAAATAAATTACAAAGCAATTTTTGAAAACTCTACCATCATCACAGAAGCAAAATCAAAGGCAATATCTAACATTGACTGCAATATCTACACAGATACTAAATTTTGAAAGGAACACCACCACTTTCGATTCGTTTTCGATATTCTTTTGTCTTTTATGACAAGAACAAAATTGTACTCCATTTTGCTTTTTCAAGTATGCTTTTTCTAAGGCCATCTCAGCTTGCTCGATTAAAAGAACATTCTGTTTCTACTTTTATTCATCACTCTCCATCACCCAAATTTTTTTTTGCGATATTTTATCGATGTGAGGAAAAAGGAAAGTATCTACATAAGGCTGAGATCGCATTAGAAAAATCATAATGGAAAAAGGAAATAGAGTACAATTGTTTTCTTTTTACAAGAGATAAAACACTATCCAAAACAAATCGAAAGTGATTCAAGCTTAAAAGATAGGATAGTTGTCGATCCGATAGGTGGTGCTGTTGTAGAGATTTCAAAAATTCTTTTAATTTTTTCAACATAATTGTTTTTTTAAATTGTTTTAAAATTTCTCATTTAAAAATACATACAACCACAAATTTTAACTTCCTTACTCCCCTCACATTCACAAAGTTGTGTTCTTAAAATTGATAACAAGCTTTTGGAAAATTTGCAATTAACAACCCGATACTCTTTAATACCATGTAAGAATGCTTTCCTTTTGTGAAAGTGGAAAGAATTTGATACTCCAGGTCAACATCTTATACTGACGGTATTCGCACACAGCTCGTTTGCATATTACATTTGACTGCTCTGATTGGAAACTGTCTGAAAACATTATTAATTATAATTACTAATACTCTACTAGTTCAATTTTCAGCTTCAGTTGGTCTCAAAACGAATGACTCAAAATAGACCTCATCTTTCGATTTAAAGAGGCCTTGATCGGGAGTAGGGACCAGCAGTGCCTGTAAAAACAGATTATTAGATATAGCCACACAAAATATTGGCCACCTTGAAAGAATAATTTCAAAACCAAAATAATGTTGGGTCAATTGTTAAGATCAAAACAACAATAAAAATAAATTAAATTTAATTGAACAGAAATGGGGGAAGGGTGTCGCTTTAGGTTTCATATGCGTATACTATACATACATACATTATCATTTTCTATATGTTCCGTTCAATTAGTATTAATTTAAATTTGTTTTGGTTTCAGTTGTTATGCATACGAACATATGATCATGTTATAAGTCGCATAAATTTAATTGTTGAAAATGTGTTACATGCCAAATATTTTAATATAAGCCGCATGCAAAATTTTGCTTAGTTGGGTCAATTAATTTTTCTAATGGAATTCCTAAATAACCATTAAATAATTTAAGGCATCTAAGCTACGTGTCAATAGGTTAAAAGTGTGTCTGTTAAAAATTTAATTGTTAACTAGAATTTAGTACTTTGCAACAATTAAACCTAAATAACAATTTATTTAAATTTCTTATTTAGAGTTGTTACACAACACATATTTCTGTATCACTTATAAAGGATACAGTTTATTTCAAATTAGCTAATAAAATAGCTTAGTTCTGAGCTAATTTATCTATGATGAAATTTTAAAGTTAAAAGGTAAAAGATAGAAGGAACTAGGCTCTTTCTTAAGCAATTATGATGCAATTATACATGTTTGATGGATGCGATCCAAAAATGAAATTTGATGTTAAAATAAGAAAATTCGGCTAAACTGTACTGAGCTGATATACAGGGTATTTTTCCTCATACACGATATTATAGAGTGCGGTGGAGGGGTGCATTTTATGGGAAAAACTGGTTATTTTGAAAGTTACGTAACATTTAACGTGAATTACAACAATTTTGGGTAAAATGTAATTTTTTCGGAAACTAATAATGTTAATTACTAATAGTAATGGAACCAGATAATGTTCTCCATAACTATTTAAAACATTGGCTTAGCTCTTATTTGGAACAAGTTTTCTAACGATGTACTGTGTTTGAACATCAAGTTTCTCGGAAAGGGTTGCGGAACGGGTTGCTTTTAATTTACTCTGAATTTTACGTAGCCATATTCTGGTAACGGTTGGGTTTCGACCTTACTTCTAGTGGTTTAAACTAAAATGTATGCCTCTAACACATCATCTAATATCGTGGACGAGGTAAAACATATTAAAATCACTTTTGACACATTCAAATCATGGTCCCTTTTGCCTTAACTATGGCCTTGAGTCGGTCGGAAAAGGCATTGCACGCTGCACGAAAGTGACTGTGTGCTACCTTTGCATCTGGAAATGCTGCCAGTATCGATGTAATGAGAAATGGTGTGCGACCCAAAAGATCTATGCACATTGAGATGTCTTATCTCTCGAACATTTTGAACTGTTCTGAAGTGTCCTGAGTACAATCCCCATCAATGACAAATAAAAAGTCTTCTAGCTAAGTTTCGGCATCGTTAAATAATATTAAAACAGTAATTTTCTATTTATTGTTGCAGTAGCCAACCATTCTTACCGCTTTCTCCGCTTATGGATCCATTTCATATAGTAAAAAATACTTTTACGAGTTTTCAAAATTTTTTACCGCTACACCGTTTTAACCAGCCAAAGATATAAAATCTAGGGTTGCCAGATGAAATTTTAGAAAAAGAAGTACATTTCTGGAATAAAATTTTACGAGAAGTATGTATATGTATATGTATAGTGGCCTGGTTTCCCCGGACATGTTCTGGTTTTTCAAACTTCTGCGGAATCTCCATCCCAAAATCATCAGTCCAAAAAGATCTGCAGAACGTAATTTAATTTTATATAACTCGACAAATTGAAATTAATTTAATTTAATTTTAAACAATTTTTTGAGTTTAAAAACACTTTCTTTATTTGTGAAATTACACTATACTAGTTTCGAACAATCATGTTCATCATCAGGTAGCTTTTTTATTAAACTGAACGCAGAGGTGTTCAAAAATCAGAATTTTCCAGAACCGGAATTAATCAATTTCGTATTTGGAACTACTTAATGAATCGACCTCACATCTCAAATTTCAGATAAAAAATTCTATTAAAATTCATCCACAGACGTGCTATCAAGTTTGGTCGTTTATGTTAAAAGAAAATATCAACACAATTAAACAAAACAAAATGTAAAAATATATAAATTATATTAAGTTTATTTAAAAATTAAAACAATAATTAACTTTCATTAGCGTGATATTTAATTAAAACTTTAATGGTCAGAAGACCGGTTTCGGACATTCGTCCTTTGTCAATTCTTATCAATTACTCACTCTATAGTAATTGTTAAGAATTGACAAAGGACGAATGTCCGAAACCAGTCTTCTGACCATTAAAGTTTTAATTAAATATCACGCTAATGAAAGTCAATTATTGTTTTAATTTTTAAATAAACTTAATATAATTTATATATTTTTACATTTTGTTTGTTTAATTGTGTTAATAATTAGTGATATAAGGCCTACGGGAGCAACGTAAAAAATAGATTCATACCAGTTACTTGGAAGAAAATATCACCACTGGTGTTCCATAATTTTTCTTGAATCTGGCCCCTATTTTATTTAAGAAATCCGACCCCAAATGATATGCCTCAAGAAATTTCCAGAGGGTGAATAATTCGGCTTTATATTAGGAACTACTGATAGAATACTCAGATATAAAATTTCACTAAACTCCATTGAGAAACGTGTTCCATTTGGTGCTGGAAACGTGTTCCATTTGGTACTGGAAAAAAACATTTTCTCTTTGGCAAATCTAATTTTTTTATTTATGGTTGGTAATTATGAACTAAAGTATTATTAGTATCACCCCGTAATATTTATTGAACTCTGGCTATGGTTTATTTAAGAAACTCCAACCCTGCCCTATTTGATGATTAATGACTTAGTTGCAACACATCGAAATAATGAATAGAGGTAGCGGCTTGAAACTTTTCTGGAAGAGATTTCACCACGTTTTGTAATCAGTGGATGGTACTTTAACCAGTCGCCACCAAACTAATAGTATTTAAGTATCAATTTTTTTTTTTTTAAACATTTCGAGACTTAAAAACAGTCCTGGTTTTTCTATGTCGAAATGTTCTGGTTTTTCCAACTGGTTTCATAATTCGTTCAAATTTAGTTGTTTTTCACCAGTGGCCCTATTCTGGCTATGCGCTGGGAATTGGGAATTGGAAAAAATATTTCTATATTTCCAAATTGTATTCTGGCGTAATTGACAATAATTTCCAATGGATAAAAACACTAGTTCAAATTTTGCAGCTGCCATTATTTAAAAATTTTTATTTTATAATATAAAATAAAAACTTTACCGATACTACGTTGTAAATAAAATAATGAAAATACAGAAAACAATCAGTATCTTCTAATTCCCCCAAAAAAATTTACGGAAAAATAAACGTCGAAACATACATAAAATAAAATTATTTGTGTCTCTACATTCAAAAATTCCCAATCGCCATAATACACTGTAGCCCTATTCTGGCTATTCTCTTAGAATTGGAAATTTTTGAATGTAGGGAAATTTATTCTATGTTATGTAAGTTTTGACGTTTATTTTTTCCAAAAATTTTTTTTGGGAATTAGAAGGAACTGTGGTTTTTGTGTATTTTCATTATTTTATTTACAACGTAGAATACAAGGTCGGTAAAGTTTTTATTTTATATGTATAAACTCTCGTGCGGAGTTGCTAGACTCCCATCGGGCGCGTCCCCAGGTGGCGAATAGGGAAAAACCCTTACTGACTTGTCGGCGGTTAGATGGGAAATAAAATACCATTCGCGGACCAAAACTAGCTAAGGGTGGTTCCCTAAATATAATAATCAATATGGGGGACTCGCAACGAGAAAACCTTACGGCGCAGGGAATCGGATACCCAGTGCCGGCGACTTTGAGGGGTGAGCAAGCGGGCTCCCAGTCGTCGATATCCAATGACCGCAATACTTCAGACCTGATGAACTCTGAACCATTTGGAAGAATTTCCATAGTGCAAAGATCACCAACATCCTCAGCTAGAACAGTTGAGTTAGAAAATGCAGAACTACGCAGACAACTGTGTAACATTGGAAAAATTACATCGGATTTAATGAACGAAGTAAAATCTCTTATGTAAGTTAGAAAATGAGAAACTGAAAAATTCTTTACAATCAAAGGAACCTGAGGAACAGGATGCTTCAGAGTTCTGTGAGACAAATGCTTTGCAACCCAAGAAGCCAGAAGAACAGTGTGCTACAGAGTACCACACTGACGAAGAAGAATTAAGAGAAGAAACTGACTGGATCTTAAAAACGAACAGGAAAAAAAGACCTGCGAAAAAAAGGAAGGCAGAATCATCTCCAGAGATTGTAGCTTCAAGCCGCACTTCAATAACTGTTGCTGTATTAAATCAAAATCAGCAAAATATACCTGCTCAGGAAACCCAACATACCAAAATTAAGGAGAAGGCTCCATCACCAATCAACATTATTGGCGTAACTTTAATGAAATCGGTGACTACAAAAGAATACAGAGTTGTAGCACTGAACAATAATATTTGGAAAATCAATACAACAGATATTGAAAGTTATAGAGCCTTGGCTTCAAAGCTGACAGATGACGGCAAGGAATGATACACATACGAGGACAAAAATAATCGTCCGATCAAAGTGATAGCCAGAGGTCTTCACCCAACCTGTGCAAAGCAGGATATAATGGAAGACCTTACACACCAGAGCTTCAAAATAGAGGATACGGTAAATATCCTAAAGAAAGAAAAAACCGCAACTGATCAAGGAGTTAAAATTAATAAAAGGGGGCTCCCATTGTTTATGCTTACTTTTAATAGCACAGAAAAAGTGGAAAAAATTTTCAATATTAGGGCAGTGCTTAACATGAGAGATCGAATAGAAGCGACAAATGCCAACGATGTAATCACACGCAGAAATATTGCAAACGAGAGCCTAGATGTGTGGAATGTTCGAGAAAACATCTCGCCCAAGATTGTAAGTTCACAAAAACTACGCCTCCAAAATGTGTAAACTGTAACGGAGAGCATCCCGCTAATTATAGAGGATGTGAAGTAGCCAGGGAACTTCAAAAGCTGAGAGATAAAAAACAACAAGGCCCGCTAAACCATGGGATGCTCAATAATAAGACAATATCTAAAAATCCAGTGGTAGAACTACCACTAACAAGTCCAATAGCAGGCCGAAAAACATACTCCCAGATTGTACAACAGCGGGAAGTAGTAAGTAACAAGGAAGACGGTCAAAGCCTAATTCTTGAAATTTTTTAAAAGAATATAGAAGCCTTAAACTTAAGGCTACTAAAAAATAAAGGAGCCTGGACGCTTTAAATAAGCGGTTCAATAAGCAAGAAACAGGGAATGAAATCACTTCTATGATGTATTAATCTATGATGATGAATAACACATTCAGAATCGCCAATTGGAAAAGCGAGAGGAGGTTCAACCATATTTGTGAAGGAAAACATCAAACATTACGAAGGAGTAAAAATTGAAAAAAGAAATTATGCAAGTAGTCACCATTAATGTTCGATTGAATAATCAAAAGGTAATTAACATATCTTCAATATATTGCCCTCCGCGTTATAATCTAAATAAAGAAAACTATGTTACGTTACTCAAATCGCTCGGTTTTAACTTCATAATCGGAGGCGATTTTAACGCTAAAAATACATATTGGGGATCAAGGCTAACAACCCATAAGGGTAAGGAGCTATTTGCAGCTGGTCGGGCTCTAAACTGCGAGTTCCTGTCTGGAGGTAAACCAACATATTGGCCAGCGCGGATACAAATAAGATACCAGATTTGATAGATTTCTTTGTAACAAAAGGGATATCTGTAAACTACGTATTACTCGAAAATAGTGAAGGAATTTCTTCTGACCACACACCTGTCATTATGACACTCAGTGATACCATTATCAAAAAAGAAAATTTACCTAGGTTAACAAATAATAAAACAAACTGGGATCTCTTTCGGAAAATAGTCGAAGACAATACTGAACTACAAGTGCCAATTAAAACTCCGGCAGAACTTGAAGTTCAATTGAAGCTGCTGAACAACAGTATTCTGCAAGCAGCGTGGCAGAGTACTCCTCCTACTTGTAATCAAACGGAAAGTCACATGAACTATCCAGTAGAAGTGAGAGATCTGGTTAGAGAAAAACGGAAAGCTCGAAAAATCTTGCAGAGGAATCGAGCACCACAAAGCAAATCACGACTTAATTATTTAAGCAACAAATTAAAAATGCTTATCAAAGAAGTCAAGAACAAATTTTTTAATGAATACCTGGCTGGCCTTTCTGGCAACAAAGACACTAATTATTCCCTTTGGAAAGCAACTAAAGGTCTTAAAAGGCCTAAAGTACAAATAGCTCCTATCAAGAATGACGATGGAAATTGGGCTAGAAGTGCCAAAGAAAAAGCTGCATTGTTTGCAGACTTTCTTGAAAACACATTTCAACCCCTTCCAAGGCAAACAGCTGAAGAAAATATAATTTCAGTAAATAAAGTGGATAACCTAAACATAAGACCTGTAGCACTACAAGAGCTAAAAGATGAAATTAAAAACAACTTAGGTTCAAAAAAATCCCCTGGTTATAATCTAATCACTGGACTTATAGTTAAAACTCTTCCAGAAAAAGGAGTACGAAAATTACTGCAAGTAATCAATGCAGCGTTCAGATTAAAATACGTTCCATACCAGTGGAAAGTGGCAGAGGTGATAATGATTCTAAAACCTAAAAAGCCGCCAAACAAGAAAACATCGTACAAGCCGATTTCCCTACTTCCTATAATTTCAAAATTATTAGAAATGTTACTACTCAAGAGGTTAAAACAGTTATAGAAGTCAGAAAACTCATTCCTCCTCACCAATTTGGATTTATAGAGAGACATTCTACCATAGATCAAGTGCACAGAATCACAGATCTAATTGAAGATGCTCTGGAAAATAAAAAAATATGCTCAAGTGTCTTCTTGGACGTATCTCAAGCCTTCGACAAAGTATGGCACCGAGGTCTGGAATATAAACTACACAGAGATCTGCCGAAGCAGTTTTACCTGATTTTAAAGTCATATCTAGCTGATCGACACTTTCGTGTAAAACATGAAGAGGAATACTCCGAATTAAAGAAAATATCGGCTGTAGTTCCACAAGGGAGTGTTATGGGGCCGATACTCTATATACTTTATACGCGAGACGTGCCAAGCACAAAAGGAACAAATATTGTAACATTTGCCTATGATACTGCAATCTTGGCAACTGGAAACAACATAGAGGAGTCAACCAGCAAATTACAAAACGCTGCTAATTCATTGAGTAATTGAAACTAAATCTGTACATATAAACTTTACCAACAAAAATGTTAATTGGTTACCTGTTCGACTGAATTCGCAACCTATTCCACATGCAAACACGGCAAAATATTTAGGAATGATCCTTGATGCTAAACTCAAGTGGAAAGAGCATGTTAAAAAGAAAAAAGAAGAGTTAAACATCAAACATATAAAAATTTATTGGCTCATAGGAAGGAACCCTGAGCTAACATTACATAATAAACTGCTATTATATCGGCAGATATTGAAACCTGTATGGACGTATGCTATACAGCTATGGGGCTGTGCCAAGAAAACTAACGTAAAAGTAATTCAAACTTTTCAAAATAAAGTCTTGCATAGTATGGTCAACGCACCATGGTACATAAGGAATGATAACCGAAATATGCTAGGAGACACGTACAGCGCCTCAGTCAACATGAAAATGTGGATTTGCGTCGTATACTGAACAACCAAAAGCCAGTAAGAAGACAGATAAATTAATGAAGTATCCAACCTGGAGCTAACCGATGGATTATACTCCTCAAACAGTTAACATAATTTAATATAGATAAATTACTAGATGAAATTGTATTCAGTTGTAATATTTGTTAATTAATAAAAAAAAATGTATAAACTAAAATTTTTAAATAACGGCGGCTGCAAAATTTGAAATAGTGTTTTTTCGCGTTGGAAATTATTTCCAATTACGCCAGAATACACTGTGAGGAGTTGGGGAATAAAAAATAGAAATTATTGAAGTTTGGAAGTAATGCAATATTTTCCCCAATTCCAATTCCTAGGAAATAGCCAGAATAGGCTACTGGTCACCAAATGTGTGTACCAAAATCTAAAATCACAATAAAGGCATAAATTAGCAAATAAATCAGGTCGTTTTGGCTTCGTTATACCGAGATTTGACTGTATTTAAAATAGATAAAGGTGATTTATTTTAAATTGATTGCAGAAAAAATTATTTCATTCACAAAAAAACTGATATTATGGCTCTTCATTGACAGATTCTATTGCATGTCGTCCGGCAACTTTATTACTAATCCAAAAAAGAAAGTTTAAGAGTTTAATACCATTGACAGACTATCATCTAAGCGCGATCAGCTATAAGCATTGACAATTCGTGGTATCGGTATTAATATAAATTTCAGTCTTGATTGACTGATTCTTGATTTTGTTGAAATTTTTGTTGAAAATCTGTTAAGTTTTTACTCAACTGATTCACATTTATCGCGCTTTTATTAGCTAAAAGGAGTACATTTGTGTACTTCTTTACAAATTACAGAAAATAAGTACCTACATTATAAATTCGGAACCAGAAAAGAAGTTCTGTACTTCCTAAGGAAGTACAGCTGGCAACATTAGTCCCAACAAACAACACTGTTTATTTTGTCAAGAAGCAGAAAAACTGTTGCGACATCTGTAGACTAATGAATTTATTTGAGAAAAAGGAAACAAGAACAACATATGCAGAAAAAACTATGTAGGCTTGTTTTCACGAAGAAACCCAATTTTTAATTGAATAAAATGTACTTTTTCTTCATTTATGTAGAAGCTGACTATTTCTTTCGAGTTTTTCTTGATTTAGAAATTTCTTTAGTTAAAAATTGTTGCTTAATTGTAATCTGAGATTTAGTTTCTTGCATCTATACTGCTCTAAATTCTTAATTGGATAAAAGACAATGAATCGAGAAAAATATGATTGTTTTATTTCCAATTTTTCTTGCAACTAGAAATTGACCCTTTTCTCAAACTATATTGTCCAATTTTCTTGAAATTGACTACAGTCAAACCTGTTTTTGTGCGGTCTTTTTTTATGCGATTTTTTTTTATGCGTTTTTTTTGTGCGATTTTTTTTTGTATGCGATTTTTTTTGTGCGATTTTTTTTTTATGCGGTATATGAATATCGAGATTCTGTTCAGCCATTTTCATACCTAATGCATCAGCCAAGTTCATTAATCATTAGACAAGCTCAATATTCATATATTCCAGCAAAATTCAATATGTAATTACCTATTATCTTGCACACAAAGAATATAATCTAGTTAAAAGAAATGTTTATTTCACAACTAATGAAATGCGTAGTAATAGCCACAATGATTGTTAACCTTGAACATAAACTAAAAAATTATACATAAATGATGTAAGAAAAAAGGAAATTTACCGTTTTATTTAAAAATGAGAAATTAAAATTTTTTTAAATGTTTCCACGTGTAATTTAATTATTTATTTTGTTTAGAAAGGATTTTCTCGCTATTTCGTAAAACTTTGACATATGTAATTTCTAAGGGAAACTTTTTTTATGCGGTCCCTATCCACCGCATAAAAAAATTTTTTTTGTATGATAATTTTTGTACAAATTTTTGTACGGTCCCTATCTACCGCACAAAAACAGGTTTGACTGTATTTTAAAAATTAAACGTTTTCTTGATGAACTATTGAATTGTAAAATATCAGATGTTCTTAAATTTATTGTACATATTTAATTTTTCACCATACTTTCCGATCTCCCGAAACCAATGGTTCGAATTTTTGTTATTTTTCTAAATCGAACTAATTGTGGTGGCTTTTGAGTCAAATATATTCTTAAGTATATAATAGTATAGAAGTTCACTCCTAGCTAGTGCTAGTTAGCTAAGGGGGTTGTATTTTTAACCACCAGTGTGTACGAATAGTTAATCCACTATCCACACTTCTATGTAATATACTCGTAGTATTGCCAGAAACTATTAGCATACACTGATTTGCCCGTTCAATTTTAAAAAAATACCATCTCTCTTATCACAACAAAACCTTGGGGTAACATACTACTAATCTGTTAGAAAGACACTTCACAACAAGCTTATTATAAATAAAGCTGACATTAAAAATAAAGTTGTACAAGGCAATGAAGATTATTTGGTGGTTTCTGAAAAAAAAAATTGAATGCTCCCTATTAGGTTTAAAAATAAAATAAAACAAGAACTTGTTTTTCGCAAATCAATTTGTGTATAAGTTAAAATTGCAAAAAAAATCAATTTTGTGAATTCGATGCGTGAAAATTAAAATCAACAGCCGCCACTGGATAAAAGTAAAACATATAATAAAGAATTGAACTGGTATGTTTATGATTTTAACTGAGTGAGAGACTGGACTGATTTCATTCCCAAACAGTTGTGTCAAAGACGATGGAAGAACTCAGTTATCTGAATTTTGTGTGGTAGTGTGAGACACATTTCTAACTTTATAAAAAAAATTACCAAAACAATATTTTACATTAAAAGTTTCAGATAAGCAGTACAAGTTAAAGAAAAATTCGCCTTCTCTCAGAAAGGCTTTGATTTTTCGACCTAAACGAACTTTTAATAATATTTTCCTCCAAAATTAATTAATTGTTTCTTTTTCTAGTCCAAAATTTAAAATACGCCAATTAAGCTTTACGCTGAAAGACCTAAACTGGAGTTACCATCGAAATGACCAGAAACGATGAAATCACAGATTTAAAGAAAACGTAGAACAATTTTTGGTCACCAGTTTAAAAGGGAGAATAAAGATCGAAACGACATTGCTGTTAAAATTAATTTAAATTAATTAATCGACTCCAATTGTTTACACTAATGCCATAAAAAGGCTGATTTTAAATAATAATTTTTTGTATTATTAAAAATGAAATGTTCTCTGAATCTAACGGTAAAGCAGGCATATCAACAAAAACAAAACAATTATGTATTTTACTACGAAGCTCCCCCATTGATAACTGTACATTGAAATGAATAACCAAAAACCTGGTTATATACGATTATCTTTATATCTACATATTTTATAAACATTAGAAATTTAGAAGTGACATTTTTTATTATAGAGAAGAAATGGAAACTATGCAAATTGAAGCTTAAATTCGACTTAATAAATTTGAATTACCTCTATGACGCTGTCGTACAAAGTGTTTTCTTCCTGATTCAAACAATTTATTGAATAAAATTAGTTAAAAGAAATAGTAAAAAATACTTCGAGTACGAGATTACTTGCTTCACAAATGAGTAGAATATGAAAATTGTTTTGTTGCTTACAGTTACAGCACTAGCTATTCTGTTTTTCCTGGGGAAGTTTCATTATGTAGCAATTTTGTTTATTTTACCCTAAAAGTTTTATTGAGAATTAGATGATAGGAATTATTTTTTAATTGTATTTACAAATTTAGTTATCAATTCTGACTATATAATTTAGCAGAAGGAGACTGCAAAAATTATTGATTATAATGTATGGTAAGATATTTTAAAAATTGCATCACATTTTATAATTTGTATATAGAAAACACGATTATCAATAACATACACTTTTCACATACATATTTTCACAGTTAATAATAATTTTCTTTATTTTTCTTTTTTAATTAAGCTTAATTTTAATTAAAAAAATTTTTATTTAGTTTTAACTTAAAATTGTTTATTTATTTATTTGGGTTTATTTCCGACCCATTATTAAAAAATAAATAGTTTTAGTTTAAAATTAAACAAATGGAATTCTTATTTTTAATAATTTTCTTATTTACCTGCCGCAATAAATCCTTTAGCCATTGCTTGCGCAATTTTACCACCACCAATAAAACCAATACGTAAATTATTCATCACTGTGATTAATAAATAATAAATAACAAATTTAAGCAAAATTTAAACAGAACTATTCCGGATCAGAATTTATAGAACACACGTCAATTATATTTGCAACCCAACTTAACCGAACGATCTCAATAAACTGAATCCAATGTCGAATATACGATTCAATTTAGTTTTAAGAAATGTACATAAAATAATTTGTACTTGTTAGGAGTATGTAGTAGAATATAAATGGAAGAGTACTGGGGTAGATAGAAGTCGTTCGTCTCTCATTTGAATTCTTTTCTTTTTTGTAAATTTTTATAAATTGATAAGAAAATTATTTTACTTATTAATGTTAATAAAAAGAAAAATGTATTTATTAATTGTATTGTAACAAACTAACAAGTAACATTACATATATACTTGCAGCGATTGTTGATTCTATTGGATTGCGTTTATCCCATAAGTAAGAAATTTAAACAGAGAATGAGAGCGTTTATTTGCTGTAATTATAAGTTTGTTGTTTTGTGGATCGAGTAAATACTTTGAACGGCGTTGAGGTTATCTTGGAAGTTATTGAATGATAAAAACTGACAAATATTTTCATCTCGTATATAAAATAGGTTAAATATTTTAAACTCTAAAATTAGTTTGGTTTTTAAGCTTTACAAAAGAGAACCAGTGATTTGGGTATGTTTTTCTGTTGACAATGTTTCGATGCCAATTTAGTTTTAATTGTTATCTAAAAGACGTATTTAATAATGACATTTCAATAAAATAAACGCAACCTGTTAATTTTTTTTAAATTGCCTGGGTTGAGTGACAGCAATCAGGTCGTTGAACGTAATAATTAATTGGTCTCCCAAATAAGTTAAATTATATTGATTTAAATCATAGAACAAATTGCTTTCAAAAAATGATAACATCGGCCGTCAAATATATTTATTTAGAAATCAAGAAATTAGGGTATGTATTGACTGATTCTTAAATGATAATAAAATACTACTTACACTTTACACAACCGAAATTTGTAATTTTTATTGCTAATTAATTAATATTAATTAACAAAAATTGTTTATTTAATTAAAAACCGAAGCAAAATAAAATTCAAAAATTATTTGTATATGTAGCTTTCGCGCCAAAAGTCTATATACCTTTCTGGTTATACAATAGAAATAAATGTAGTCTTACTTTGGGAATTTTACAACAACAATGCGGTGTATTTTCATTCCGGAATGAATAATTTCATTCCACTGAGAAGAAGGTATAGAAAAATTCCCTTCTTCACGTAGCTGTAGTGTTACCACTATAGAGCAAATATATTAAATATATTTAGTTTTACGAGTTAGTATTAATTAACAATTCTCAATTTTTTGATAAATCAGAATTTTAAATTTTGTTAATTATCATTTGGAATTATCATACTTTATTCAATAATTTGTTGTCACTATCTTATATGTATTTGTTTAAATTCTAAATAATAAATTATATTTTAGAGATTGGCGCCAAGTCTTGAAAGTACAAAAAAAATTATTCTATTGGCTCTTTCTTTCGGCAAAATTTCATACCTATCCGAATAGGGATAACTTTTACCAAAGTAAGATGGCATTTAATATTCACTTTTAATTTTATTATTTCTAGTTAAATCAGTGGGAATTGCTCACCATTAAAGGAAATCGTTTCTTGAAGGTGCTTGCAAATGGATTTTTTCAGGCTTTGTAGGGTTTATTTAGGGTCTAACCCTCAAGTTATTTTAAAATCAGCAAACAACTAGTCTGACTATTGAACTACAATAATTTTTGCTACAAATAATTTCGAAACTATAATTACCAATCCATCGGCCAATCCATTATAATTGGACCCGTTCTCGTAAAATGTTAATTTAACATAACAACAGTCTCAAAAATAATGCACCAAAATAACATACTTTGATTGAAGTGTGCCTCAAAATTTGAGTATATTTTCTTTATTTTTCTGGTTACTAAATAGCTACATACCTACTCGTACACTTTTATGTTTTCATCATGGAGCCTCGTGGAATAGTAATTCTTCCAAGCGGTTTTTCCAGACCAACATTAAACCACATCCGTATTACCCCGTATTCTGGCACCATAAAGTCCAAGTTACATTATTTTACTTCCTAGCTTTATATTTGAATTTGTAAAAAAAGATGGTAGGCTCAAGTCTGATTGAGCCGTTAAGTTGGACTACGCCTTGTAGGTGAAGAATTGAAATAAACCTTACGAATAGATTTCCTTTTCTTCAAATATTTCTGTGCAGGTGGTCGCATATGTTCTTTATACATATTTTTGCATAGATTTTAAGGAATTTTAAATAGGATTTTTTATTGTAGGTATGTATACATATGGGGAAATTGGAATACTTTTCCATTTATACTTATTCCAAAATCATGTGACAACAAGTTTTGGTTAAGTATTAGTGCAGACACCAGAAACATGATATTGCATTGAGTGATCGTAAAGTGAAGTTGAGTGAGATTGTTGACTTCGTAAACATTTCAAAAGACAGTATAGAAAATATCTTGCATGGACGTTTGCATACAAAAAATCTTAAAGCAAGATGGGTGCGGGTTCGCTCACTACCGCCAAAAACGCAAGCGGGTAAGCACTTCACAGCAATGTTTGGAACAAAAATATTAGAAAATCGTTTGATGAGGTCAGTTAAAAGCAGATTATAACAAAGATTACAAAAAAACATTGCCAAAAAGTTGCGTTTTATTATTAAGACAGAAAACTTTTTAGCCCAGGTAGTATTAGGCGCAAAATCAAAAATGCCCATTGAGCGAAAGAATCACAACACGTTGTAAGTTTCAAAATTAAATTTGAATTTACACTCAAGCGTAGAAAATGGAAAATTTAATTTTGAAAAACTCACAATGGGTTTGGGATTTTTTTAATATCAGATGAACCAAGCCCGAAAGATTTGGCGGGTTTTTTAACTGGAACCTTTTGCCAAAATAGTTTCGAAATTTTAAAACAAAAAATTGTAACTCCTCCATTTGTACAGTATCCAAATTGTACCAAACGATTTTATGTGACGACTGATGCAAGTAACTTTGCTCTAGGAGCTGTTCTTTCACAAAAGATAAGCGATAATGCCCGTAGCTTATGCAAGCTGGGTCCTGAATAAGGTTGATCGTAATTATTCAAGTGTGGAAAAAGAACTGCTAGCAATTGTTTTTGCTGTCAAACGTTTCCAACCGTACCTTTACGGAATAAAATTTAGTATAATCACCGACCATAAACTATTATGTGGACGTGTGGTTAAATAAATCAAAATACCTGTCATCTCTTCATGCGTTGGAGGATAGAGTTGGATGAATTTGATTACGACATAAGGCTGGAAAGTTCAATGCAAACGCGGATGCTTTGAGCAGAATTTCGTTATATTCTGTCGGTCAAATTAACGTCAACGTCATTACACCTTCTTACAATAACAGTCGAGATATTTTAAGAATTCAAGATGATTTGTTGAAGTATTCCTTGGCTCTCCCAATAGAAAATCAAACAAATTAAGCTTTTATTTTAAAGTTTTTGTTTTTTTCAAATTTTTGATTGTAAAATTTAAAAATATTTACTGTATGTTACGGTAAATGTGATTATACCGTAAATCTATCTAACATCACCAATTATTGTTTCGATGTTTATTTACAGCGCTAATTTGAATTTAAATTTCAAAATTTTCTTTCTTTAGAGAACATTTGGGCTGAATAGTTTATGTTAAATTGGTATTAGCTTTGAGTATATATATATAGAGGAATCACCCCAATTGTAATACTACCTCAATAGATAGCGTTACTTGTATGATTTACAAATTTTTTCTAATTTTTTGTGCATAATATATTTAGGTTGCAATGTATCGAAGTATACAGTAAGATTTGTGGTTGAAAATGAATATAATTTATGTAAACTTTTCCTCTTTCCGCTCGTATCGTAGATGTATAATACAAATACAACAAAAACAACAATAAAACGATTTAAAAACTAAAATGTAGAAGAATGTGAATGTGTGAGTGATATTTGTTTTGTGTTGATGTTGTACAAAAAGATTGTGTGGGTCATGTGATTTTTGATTTTTAACCCTGCATTACTAACCTATGGGTCCAATGGACCCAATTTAAAATTTATTTTCAAAAAATGAATGTTTCGTAATTGTAACCAACTTCACGTCAAAATGTAATTTAAATTCCGGTATTTCCCCACATTTTAAAATATATTTCATTAGTGTTTTGTCAGTCGGAGTGTCAACAATACCTCTTGCAAAATGTGTCTGGGTCTGTTGGACCCACGTTAGTATCGAGTGTGTATTATTTATGGGTTATTTGGACCCACGTTATTATTCACGTATTTTTTTTTTTACATAAAGGTCTGGGTCTGTTGGACCCACGTTAGTATCGAGTGAGTATTATTTATGGGTTATTTGGACCCACGTTATTATTCCGACTTTGATCGATTCTTACAGAGCTCGAATTGGTTAATATGCTCTAATGAATAAAGCAATTTACACGATATATTTTTGTTGCCTTTTCAGATTTTCAAAATCTTCTTTCTGAAACTATGACTGAAAAAATTAGCCACTGTGAGATATTTTCCCGAACCGTTACCTTTTCATTATTTTTATGTGATAATATGAAGTCTATTATTTATTTTTGAATAAAAATTACCTGTGAACAAACTAAATAGATTTTTTTTTTTAATTTTAAATTGTAGTTTTATTCAATTTACCAAAAATTAATAAATGTATATTTTGGGCGCTAAGGTTTCTCTTTAAATTGAGTTTTAAGATATGGGTCGATTGGACCCATGTTTAGTAATCATGTAACGTAAATTAGCGTTAGTAATGCAGGGTTAAATCTGTTGAAATTTAATTTTGAAACTATGAACTTAAATACATTTTAAGATTTCTGGAATAAAAAATCAAATGAACGTTCTTGTAGGGATATTTTTACCTCTGCGGTTCTAGTTATAAGTAAAAGTATTTTTGTTTATTAACACGAATACGAAGGATGTTTAAATATTTGTATAAATGGAAGTTTTCTATCGTTTTTCAATTTTCCTAAGTAGTGATAAAAAACGGAATGTGTGGATTAAAGATTCAGGCAACAAATTATTGAAAATAACCACAGAAAAGTTGAACACTCCCATAAAATTTTGCGAAAATCATTTCTACGACAACGATATTCGTATTTTAGGATCAAAAAAAATTATAAATAAAAATGTGTATCCCGTTTCGTTCGATAAAGAATATGAAGGTCTATCAATTGTTCCAAATATACAAATTAGAAAGACATTCAAAAGAAAAGCTACTCATATCATCGAAGAAAAATTGATTTTGCCAGAAGTTCAATGTTTTTCTGTTATAGATAATATATCCCTCACTAAGTCGCTTTCACACGCACATAATCCACTACCGAAGTGGATTTGATAATTCGCTTTCATATGTCTTTTCACACGCATCGGAGATTGCTCATTTGACTGAAGCGCAACTTTTCATTTCGAATGTTACAAATTGGTTGTCAAAAAAGAATTTGTAAACTAGATAAAAATCAATTACATTTTCAAAAATATGAATTTAATTAAACAAAAAATAAATAATTTTCAATAAACTTATCAAATTCAACTAAAAAAATATTAATCAAAAGATTAATTAATCAAAATTCAAAAAACATCTATTCAGTTTTGAGATTAATTCTGTCATTCTTTTCACACGATAATTCAGTATCGCAGTGGATTACAAAATACCGAATTATAAATTGTATTTGATAATCCACTTCGGTACTAGATTTGCACATTTCACACGACCATTTTTTGGATTATGTAATCCAGTTCGGTATTGGATTATGGTGCGTGTGAAAGCGACTTATTTCGCCATTCCTTGAAGACTATCATTTATCACTGGAAGGAAATCGATCACCTGCCGGTCCAAATTTAAGAGGAAATATTCAAACCGTATAACTAATATTTGTTTATCTAATTTTCATGATAATGAAAGAACTGATGATCAATTTCCTGTCATGCCTTATATTAGAAGAGAAAAATCCAATATAATAAATTCAACGAAAGTTCCTAGATTTATATTTAATTCACCAAAACAGAAGAAATTAGATTTCTTATGCTCAGATAATTTAGTTAAAGAAACAATTAATGAAATGTTTAGTGAAAAAAGTGATCCGGTAAGAAAATTTATTTTGTTTCAGTTGCATCATAAAGCTAATGCTCATTGGCAAAATGTCGAACGAGATTTATATTTAAATGTTTACTATAAATCTCCATCCCATTATAGTTACATATATATTAGAATTAGAAGTTTCATTGCCTGCGGTGTCAACCATTCAAAAATGGCACTCAAATGAAAAGTGTCGCAAATATGTAGCAGACCAAGAGAGAGTGCACTTCTTTCAAAAATGGATAAATAATGTGTGTTGTTATTAGACGAAATGGCAATCAAACCGGAATTAGAATTTAATACTTCTGAAGATATAATATATGAATTTTTAGACCATGGTCATTTAGGTCGAAAAAATATCATTGCAACTCATTGTTTGATTATTATTTTACGTGGTTTGAACAGTAATTGGAAACAAACTTTGGGAATTTATATCGGTAATGTCAAAGGTGATGAGTTGCATCAAATTTTCACTTACTGTATTTCTGAAGCAACACGAATCGGATTTGATATATGTGTTGTGAATTGTAACCAAGGCAGTAACAAAATAAGTGCCTATAAACTGTTAGAAGCTTCGGAGCCAAAGCCTTATTTTTTCTTAAATGAAAAAAAATCTTTTTTATGATCCGCCACATCTGATTAAAAGTTTAAGAAATAGGTTAAATAATGCTGATATAGTTACACAGTTTGGTAGAGTTTCTTGGAAAATTTTAGAGAAAGTTTTTGATTTTAATGAAGGTACAATTAAAATATTTTATAAATTAACGAGGGAGCATATACGATCAAATGCATTTGAGAAGTTATCCGTAAAATTAGCCACTCAAGTGGTCAGCAACGGAGTTTATATGGGAATTTTTGCGGCAATCGCAAATGTCTTTTTCACATAAGCTGAAAAAACTATAGCCAAATTTTCAAAAAATCCAAATAAAAGTGCAATTTCCAAAGAATTAATAGGCATTATCGAAAATTTAACAAATAGCGCTTTGGAAATCCGATGTAAAAATGGCAATATCTTATTGTTTTACGGGTCTCCAACAAATCATTTTTTTTTTCGCTGGCGCTACATCCCATAGAGGGGTTTGGCCGCTTCCTTTTGAAGTTTTGTAATCATTTTTGTTAACGGATAATGAGTGATTAATTCATTGATCCTACCCTTAAACCAGCCGTGATTTTTTCATCATCCGCCGGGAATCGAACCCGGGACCTCCGGAGCGTAAAGCAAGTATGCTAACCACTGTGCCACCGGGGTGGCAAACAAACATTGGGTTTGAAGAGTTGTAGTTTATAGAACACTTAGCCAAACAGAATATGATTTACTGTGAGAAAATAAAATGTGAACTTCATTATATTGGATTGCCAATTGAACTGATAACCCTGTTATGTCCAAATTAATGTGTTTTGGCATTAATTAGAAAATATGGATAAAAAATGTGATATTACATTAGCAGAGAATATCAAATAGGGTGCTTACTTCTTCCCGTAGTATTCTTTCGGAAAATATAAAATTGTATACGGTTGTATAAATCACAACACTTCAAGGTAAATGTTAAATTTCAGTTTATTGAATGAGGTAGTTTTCCCAGTTGTTCAAAAATCAGTCGGCCCTTAATTTGCTATTTAGCGCAATAACGCTCCAATACAAGAGACGCAAAATTTCAAGAAAAAAACAGCAAAACTAATAAAACGTGCTTACCATTCAAATTATACGGAACAACAACTACTTTGCAGAAGTTTGACTACACCATCAATCTTTGTAAAAGATTTAAAGGAAATTGTCTCAATATTTGATAAATTTTTCAAAAATTTTAAAAAGAAACTGATTGTATTGACATAAATGGCTTCCGTAATATTTTAAAAGCAAAATTTCTTCTTCCATTGTGAATCTCACAAAGATGAAATAATGAAATAAATCAATAAATAATCATGTGAATTAATCAAGTTTTAAATAAATTTATTTGAAATTATTTTGAAAAACAATAATTTTTTTTAAAATTACCTATATACACAAAACATTTCTTTAATAGGTGCTAGAGTTTACTTATTAGCTGTCTTCTAAAATGTCATTCTAGCCATTTAAATTTGCGCCGTCAGCACGAATTAAATCTAAATCCAGCAACAACTCTGTGGTTTATTTATTCTCATTACAACAAAATTTACCTAACAAGTGATTTTGATTAATCTTCAACTCGAGCTGGGATTCAAGTATACCCTGTATTTTCTTTGTTACTAAACCAACTTTAGTCTGATATGTTAAGCACTGATTGTATTCATTATTATTTCTATATTTCACAGAAAATAAATTTCAATTGTTGCCATCTATAAGCAATTATTAAGGCTCTACGCACAAATCCCAAGATTAAAATATACCACAATAAACTGCAGACACTTTGTTTTATTCGTCTCATGACTAATGAAACATTTTATTGTAACGGAAAACCAAAAAGTTTATTTAAAAAATGAGAAACGACAATAATATTGCTTATGTTTGGATGAGTATGTATAGGTATAAAACAAATTACACTAAAAAACAAGGTATACATATGTATGTATAATGTATTGTGAAAATGAAAATAAAAAAAAATTTAAAAAACAAACGAAAAAATGGATTTGTGTACCATTCAAGGTTATTTCTTCGTTTCATTATTATTATTCATTCTACTTGTATTATTTATAAAAACATGCCGATTGTCGCGCTCTCATCTCGCAGCGAGGTAGTATTACAACTTTTTTTTCGGTTTGGTGATTGCTCTATATATATATACTCAAAGGTATTAGTTCAAAACGTTAAGTATTGCAATTCTGTGAAATTCATAAAATGAGGAAGAAATGACCGTGTTTGGAGTTTCAACAAGAACTAATTTAGATGAAATCTCTCAATATCAAATTGGCGGCAGCAATGAGAAGCTCTGTGGCATATTTTAGGATTTCCAATCCATAAGAGGGATCCAACTGCCGCTCATCTTGCTGTCCATCTTGAAAACGGCAAAGAGTGTATTTCACGGGGTATACATATGTATGTATAATGTATTGTGAAAATGAAAATAAAAAAAAATTTAAAAAACAAACGAAAAAATGGATTTGTGTACCATTCAAGGTTATTTCTTCGTTTCATTATTATTATTCATTCTACTTGTATTATTTATAAAAACATGCCGATTGTCGCGCTCTCATCTCGCAGCGAGGTAGTATTACAACTTTTTTTTTCGGTTTGGTGATTGCTCTATATATATATACTCAAAGGTATTAGTTCAAAACGTTAAGTATTGCAATTCTGTGAAATTCATAAAATGAGGAAGAAATGACCGTGTTTGGAGTTTCAACAAGAACTAATTTAGATGAAATCTCTCAATATCAAATTGGCGGCAGCAATGAGAAGCTCTGTGGCATATTTTAGGATTTCCAATCCATAAGAGGGATCCAACTGCCGCTCATCTTGCTGTCCATCTTGAAAACGGCAAAGAGTGTATTTCACGGAAGAAAACATAAAGGACAGATCAACAAATCCACCGAGCACAATATTAGCGCAACAGCGTTTTTTATTTCATGTCAATCAAATGATTTTGCAAGAACTTTGATATATGCAGACATTCGACTTATTACACTTAGAACGCAACACGAAATAATTTTGAAAGGAAGAGAGGCAAAGCAGTAGTTTGACAACAAGGAATATTTTCATCAAATGCTTTGAGAAGAATATACACTGTACATCTGAAACACGCTGGATGCTTTTATTTACGGTTACTTCTATGCTGTGTTGCACTGCAACAGTGGACGGAATAGTACATAATACGTATCTGAGTGCGTGCGAGGCATTCATTTGCTGGAAAACGACGATCATTGGGAGAAGTCAATTCAAGATTCATCCGCCACTTCAAATCTATTTCAAATAAGTTCGCTGTTCGCCATTATTTTAGCTACATGTTCCCCGTCACAACCAGTAAAGAACCAAAGTAAAGTAGTGAATTTTCCAACGGAATTTCTTAATTCTCTCTATGTAATTTCTTAATTCTCGCTAGATTACTTTTTTTTTTACTTTCCGATTCATTTCATATTAGACTGAGCCACAGAGAAGCGTGGCCGGTTTAGTACCGGAATATCGCCAACGGGGCCAGCAAAAAATGGAACTTAGCCATTTATAAGCCAATCATGATGAAAACGAGTATGTAGCTTGCAAATGGGGTCAACCAGCCAGCAAAATGTGATCTAACCATTTATAAACCAATTTATATTCCGATCATGATGTTACGATGATATGATGCCATAATGGTACGATGTTATTATGGTATGATTTTATGATGCTATGAGGGTATGATAGTACGGTGGTAAATGTAATGGTGGTGTGAGTATAACAATAAATTTATTAATTTTTTCCGAGCAACGCCGGGTGTTTCAGCTAGTTATAAATAAAAATAATAAAATAATGAAATATTATGAAAGTTATAGTTTTTCATTTTAAGCATCCAATATAACCACCTTAAGATTTACTATAACATAATGAAGAAATATCAAAGCGAAATATAACATTTTGTTCTTGTTCAACTTACTATTTTATTTGTTTAATGCACGGAAATATTTTCTTTCTAAACCTTAGATTAGCAAAACTATAACCATTTTGTATAATAAGGTACAAAAATATTCTAATTTTAATAGAACAATTTCCAAAAAAAAAAAGGAAATACATTTTTTTATTAAAATTAGAATATTTACTTATGTGTTTTTTACAAAAAATGTTTATAGTTTTGATCATTCTATGGTTTTTCATCAATATACAAGTAACTTGGTATTTATTTAATTCTGCTGCTCGCTGCCGCTGCTTGGTGTGTTTCACACTTAACAAACATCTAATCTACTTAATAAGATTTTATAATCTTTCTTGAAAAAATTTCTTTAAGCATCCACACGACCCTACTTTCTTCAGCAGATATTCATATCGTATAGTATTTGGCATCATATTCGTATTAGGAAGACGCTGCAACGAGGGTGTTAACAGGACATATCATTATCACTTGTCTGTACTCAAGAATTAAATTATTAAGAGGAAATTTTGCATTCTGTTCAGATATAAGAATCGAAGACAAACATGTATCTCAGAAAATAAAATAGAAGCAATGGGATGTGTAAATATTTACAGTGTATCACAAACAATGTATCACAGAGTTCATAAATATTTACAATTTATCGCGACTACACTCCCGAGCAACTGAATCGACTAGCACTAGACCATCAAAACGCATATTTTTTTAAAATGGCTGGATCGATTTTCGAAAAACAACCTTCTTTTGACAGCATAGTATTTTATCTTTTCAAGGATACCTTTATCATTAAAATCCATACAGTACTTTTCAAATTAAAGCAGTCTTAGCAAAATGCGATGTTTCGGTGAAAACAATTGGCGTGATGCAATCTCCTGTATAATGCCACGTTGACCGATATTTGTCGTCAATTATGAGTCAGACGTTGACCTGAACAAATCTCTACCAGTTTAATTCATTGTTTCCTTAAAATCATAGATACCACTCCAGAAAAATCCGCACAAGTTGTTGCTTTATTGCAAGAAGGACGCAATCAACAAGAAGTCGCTCGTCAGCTTAACATGAGCCAATCTTCTGTCTCAAGAGTATTCAGAAGGTTTCAGGAAACTGGTACCTTCAATCGAAGACCACAAACCAGCCGGTTTCGGTGTACATCAGAGAGGGACGATCGATTTATCGTCCTAACTTCTCTGCGAAATCGCCATCTCACGGGCGTCGATGTGCAGCAGGAGCTAAGACAAGTTCGAGATGTGGCTGTTAGTCAATGGACAGTAAGAAGACGCTTAAAGGAAGCCAACCTCACTCCTAGACGGCCTGCTAGAGGCCCAAAATTGACAACACGCCACCGCAAACAGCGACTCGAATTTGCTCGCGAACACATCAATTGGAACATCGAGCAATGGACGTCCGTTCTATTTACTGACGAGTGCAGAATACATATGTCTCCATGGTAGTGATATGAGAGACCGAGTCTACCGGCGTCCAGGAGAGCGATTTTCGCAGTGCTGTTTTGCTGAAACAGTCTCATACGGCGCGGCGGCGGTTCGTGTATGGTGTGGGCTGGCATATCGTTTGAGGGAAAAACAAATCTTGTTTTCGTACCTGGTGGAGGCCGTGAAGGAGGTCTGACCGCTGAACGATATATCGAGGGCATTCTCTTGGATCATGTAGTGCCCTATGCAGGGGAAGATTTCATATTGATGCATGACAATGCCCGGTGTCACACAGCTCGAACCACTCGACAGTTTGTAACAAAATCCCCCAAAAGGGATTTTGTTAAACAGAACATAGCAATAGAGGTCTGGTTGCGGTATTGCACTGGCTGAAGCTCGCCGCTAGGCGTGGGGGTTACCAGACATATTACTATGCTTGAAAACCGCATAGAGATAAAACGAAGGAGACAAGAAAATTATTCTACTGTGCCACGACCACAGTGGTAGATAATCATAAATTTTGTGAGCGTTCGACAAGGACGCCGGTGCCACTCCGGCGTCCCTGCTCAAGGCCTAGGTCAGCATAAGGCCGCCCATCCTCACGCGATCACACCGAAAAATTAGTTATTCATGCTGAGTCATAAATAACCCAAAGAAAAAAAAACGAAACAGTTTCAAGGTCGAAGTATAAAAATTAAACCACGCGCCAAACCCAATTACCAATAATGGAACTATTTAAGAATCTGTCTAACGAAATTTACACACTCATATCACACCGCACCACACTGTAAACCGTTCGAAATACTGATAACCAAAGGAATTAAACCGAAAGGAAAAGAAAATAATAAAAACACCAAAGAAGAAAGAAAATTAACTTGATTTGGTTTGAAACGGCGCTGCCTCGCGGACACCGCTGGGAGCCTGAAAAGAAGGTTTATATAAAAAAAAAAAAAATAAACAAAATTTAAGAAAAAATAAAACAAATCACCTGACAATCTAGTTAGGCTCACAATCAATATAACAAAAAAAACACGAGTTATTCAAGGGTTCTTATTTATTTTTCCCAAGAACAACGTTACCTGTTTGGCCCGTCCGGCCCTCCGCAATCAGCACCCCATCTCGCGAACCCCGACCCACATGAAACGCAAGGTCTGCTGCCACCAAAACAATTCCCGTGCAAATGAATTTATTTGCACCAATTCCCCACCGAAATGAAGGAAACTTGATCTACACTCCGTTTTACACAACAACACGTAGTGTGCCAGTCAAAATCAAGGACACGGCACTAACGGATATATCCGATACCAGAAAATAAAGACTTATAAGTTCTGGCTGTTCTGGATTATTTAACGTGATTAAATCACCTTATGCACTTTTTTATTATAACGGGGCACCAATTATTATATTTTCGGATATATATATATAGAAAAATCACACAATATAATGGTTCATCCCCAACAAAAAAAAAATTTGTTATATTGTCCAAATCACACCATTAACTTATTTCACAACGTATACACCAGTCCAACGAGAATGTTTTTTTTTTTTTCTCTTCCCAGTCACTTCACCACCAAACCCAATATAAGAAAACAAAATCCCAATAATTGACCACTATTTCTGATTGATTTTCTTATTATTTTCTTTTTTATTTCTTATTATTTTATTTATTATAATTTAATTTCATACATAAGTTTTTCATTAAGCACATCGAACAAGAGGCAAATTGCATTTTATTTATTTATTACACTCTTCATAATATCATAAAAAAAAATTTCTCAATATAATTTTAGAAAATTTTATATTAAACAAAACAAAGCAGACTATTTTTTTTCTTTTATAAAATTCACACTTGAGTTAATACCAGACCAAAAGTCCACCCTAGACTGCCCTTTATTTTATTTTTTTTTTCTTCAACCAAACAAAAAAAAAAATATCGTAATATCGTAATCATAAAAACACGCGCGTCACTCTCATCACGCCACCCGAACATCTCTTCGGTCCCCGTGCAATGCCGGCACACACACCACCATCCCAAACCAAATCATGTACAAAAGAAATGTTTAAACTGAAGAAGATTCCAGAATCAGCTTATTTTACACACGAAGAACCGTTAAAACATCGATGCACCACCACGCCCAACCATACATTCAAACAAACACTTGAAATATCAAGTCGCTTAATCTCATTTTGCCTGTACGCTCATATTCCTCTTCATGTACAAAAAGAACAAATAGAAAGATATGCGCACACAAAACAAACCAAATATGAAACGTGCAACATATAATTATAGCATAAAAATGCACAGATGACCCCGGCTCAACGCGTGGTTTACTTTAATTTATTTAAATGCAAAAAAAAAATATATATACATAGGGTCACATGACCAAATTTGGATTTAATGTTACAACAAACAAGCGGTTGTAACAAACGTGGGGACGACTCACACCCGAGAAAAGATCTCAAAGCCAGGCATAAAGTAAGAGGGAAAGAAAAAAATTCACTAATAATTGGTTATAACCGAATATCCTTAGCATGATAAACGCCCAAAGGTTTTCCATCAAGATTTCTGATATTATAAGAGACTGTTCCGATTTTATCAGTGATAAAAGCAGGAATAAACTTAGCAGCTAATTTTGCAGAAAATCTATCCGGAGCACTACTTTGTGCGAAGGATCGGACAAACACAGGTTGATCAGGCAAGAAATTTCTATTTTTACTACGCAAATTATATCGAACAGCGGATTTCTCATGTGCAACTTTCAGGTAATGAGTTATTTGATCACGAATAAGATTTAATCTATTAGACTTGGACAACACATGTATTTCGTTATCATCCTGAGGAGATAAAAGTTTACGTAAAGCATAATCTGAACCGTTTAATGACATGTGTTGACCAAAGACCAAATAGTGAGGAGAAAAATTCGTGACGTCGTGTCTAACATTTCGCAATGCCGCAGTGATTTCAGAAAGATGGCAATCCCATTCATTATGTGAATGATCATCAAGATAAGAACGAATACTAGACAGTAACGTCCGATTAACTCTCTCAGAAGCGTTGCTTTGAGGAGAGTAAATAGGAGTACGTATATGATCAACATTATATTTTTTTAAGAGATCTTTAAATAAGTTAGATATGAATTGCTTACCATTATCAGAAGTAATCACTGCAGGTACAGAGAAAAGTAAAAACACCTCATTTTCCAAAAAGTTACACAGAGAAGAGGCGGAAGCTTCACGCAATGGTTTGACTAGAACAAACTTTGAATAATGATCCAACACTATAGCGATACAGGTATTACCTCGTTTGGAGCGAGGATAAGGTCCAAGGAAATCAACGAACAATTTTTCAAAAGGTCTAGTAGACTCAGTTTGAGAACCCATCAAAGGTTGAGTGCTAAAATTTACAGGCTTATTCATCTTGCATTGTACACAATTAGAGATGAAAAGTTTGATTTGTTTAGTCATACCAAACCAGAAAAATTGCCGTTGAAGTCGTTCTACAGTTTTTTTAATACCCATATGAGCAGAAGTAGGAGAAGAATGAGCCAGTTCAATTAAGTTTGCAGTCAAGGACAACGGAACTACTAACTTCCATTCAGACAAATCAGTGGACGTATAACGAGAAGCGTAGGAAGGTAAGATCAAGAGTTTATTATCACGAATTTTGAAGTTGTGATCGCAATCTTTTAATAGTCGTACTCGATTGATCTGTTGTACATATTCATCGTCCTGAAAAGCTGAAGAGTTAAGATCAATATGTAGAACCGAATTGTCACTTGAAGAATTTAAACTGGACACATTTTCTTGTATCACAGGAGAATTACAAGGTAAGGAGGAATCATCATTCAAAGTAGTTTCAACAGGAGGAAAAGGTTGATCATTACTTACATCGTCTGTGGGCTCACTATAAAAAGCTCTGGAGAGGGCATCAGGTACAACATTCACCGTTCCTTTACGATATCCGATATCAAATTTGTACGCTTGCAGTTTTAAACTCCAGCGGGCGAGTCTACCAGATAGATCTTTTTGGGACATCAACCAGCGGAGACTAGCGTGATCAGTATAAATCGTGAACGGGTATCCCTCGATATAGGGCCGAAATTTTTGGACGCTAAGTACTGCTGCGTAACACTCCAACTCAGTTACAGAATAATTCCTCTGAGCGGCATTAAGTTTGTGCGAAAAGAATTCAATGGGGTGTTCAGCGCCATCCGGATCAAGCTGAAAAAGTACACTACCCACGCCAACAGCACTTGCGTCGCATTGGATAAAGAAAGGGCGCCCATAGTCAGGGTTAGCTAAAACAGGAGCAGACGATAAAGATAATTTAAGAGCTTGGAAGGATTCCTCAGCGTGAAGATTCCATTTAGACTTAGATTTTTTCCCCGTCAGATCGGTTAGTGGTGCAGCTAAAGACGCGAAGTTTTTTATAAAACGCCTATACCACCCACATAAACCCAAGAAACTACGTATTTGTTTAGTTGTTCTTGGTCGTGGAAATTCCCTAATTGCTTTACATTTTTCTGGGTTGGTGCGAAGGCAACCATCACCCACTAAATAACCCAGGTATTTAACCTCCTTCAAAACAAACTGACTCTTTCCTAAATTTATGGTTAAACCAGCCTTTACTAGCAACGAAGCCACAACTTCCAAAAGTTCCAAGTGTTCATCAAAAGTGGACGAAGTAACCAATAAATCATCAAGGTAGACGAATACTTTGTCGTGCAGTTGATAAGGAATCACCCGATGCATAAGGCGACACAGTGTTTGGGGAGCGTTGCACAACCCAAAGGGCATGACCTTGAAGTGGTACAAGGGACGACCAGGGACAGTAAACGCCGTCTTATCTCGGGATTGCGGGTCAAGAGGGATCTGCCAAAAGGCATCTTTTAGATCAATAGTTGATATATAGCGAGTTTGATCCAAACGACCCAACAATCCGTTGATAAGTGGAAGCGGATACGCATCCCTGACCGTCACCTTGTTCACCTCACGGGCATCCAAACACAAGCGTACTTGGCCATTAGCCTTATGCACCATGGTGACAGGAGAACACCATGAACTGTGGCTTTCTTCAATCACATCCAGTGATAACATCCTATCTAGCTCATCATACATTAGTTTTTGCTTAGCAGGAGAGACAGAGTAAAAACGTTGCTTAACAGGCTTGGATTCACCAACATCAATCTCATGAGAGATTAATGTAGTTCGTCCAAGACCCATTTTAGCACTTGACGGAAATTTTTTAACTATTGTAGAGAGCTTTAAGTTATCATCTGGAGAGAGAGAATGGAATTTAGGAGAACAAGATATTTCTGCGGAGTCCGATAATTCACTCAACGCAGGTAATTGCAAAGTAATGCCGAATTTATTCCAAAAGTCAATCCCTAAATAAAGAGATTGCTTTAGAGAAGGTACTAAAAAGAATCGCATGTAATGAGATTGGGAGTTAAAGCTAACCTGAACATTTATGTAACCAATGACGTTCTGAGATTGACCACTCGCAGTCTGAATAGAAGTAGGAAAATTATGAATATGAAGGTTGTTGTCCGCCAACAACTTTTCAGAACCACAACCCAACACACTTACACTCGCTCCACTATCTAATAGACCTCGGTATGGAACATCATTGACAAGAATATCGGCATAAGGCCGTTTATCGCTTGTCTCAGAACCGAGTACTGAAGAAACAACAAAGGATCGCAAAATCCGACGTTGCTCCCAGTATTTTTTTGAGCGAAGTAACTGAGCTGAGATGAGTTTCCCAAAAGTGTTGGGGAGAGACGGAACGGAATCAGAAAAATTAGAACTATTGTTAAATGAAGAAGTTGAAGGAATGGAGTGTTCCAATTTGGAAAAGGAATTTACTCGACATTCAGGTGGAGAAACAGGCAAGCAAGAGTCCGATACCATTAGGTCGGAACCAGCTGAACCAGATCCAGAAGAGATTGCGGAGTCAAAGGACTCAACGCGAACTTTCACTGGTTCGACTGATTCTTCCCATCTGGCATCAGTCTCTTCCGAAACTCTGGGTCGGTATTGCTGACTGCATCTACTTTGGTAATTATTGTTGGGGTTGAGGTGGTCTGTGGCTCCTGGTTCCCCGATCTCCATGAACCACTGGTCTGGTTTCCCGCACAACGAACACAATTTGTTGAAATGGTGCCTTTGAGACCACCACGATAGCAAAAGGCACCCAAGTGAGGACGAGGACAGTCTTGAAAACCATGCCCTATATCAGAACAATTATAGCAAATGTAATTGCGGCCAGATCTAGAGGTATTGGTTACATTAGGTGAAGGAGAAGTAGAGGTGTGTTTAAAAGACTTAGAATTTGTAATAGTCGTTCCCATTGGAGCACGATAAGAATGGCTAGGGCTGATAGCAGAAATATGTTGCACAGATTCGGACGTCGGAACAAAAACACCAGATGGAACGCGATATGCGGTTCCTGACGTATCTGCGGATAAAACTGACGGATTAGAAATTGGAACGACTGGTTCTGAATCATACATTCTCTCAACACCGAGTTCATTGATACTACGACGAGGGTGCATCGAGTAATCAGGTGGAGAACGAAAACGTTTTAGAGAATCTTCCCATGAAGTACAGCTTTTGATGAGCTCATTGATATGTGAGAAGTGTCGATCAGTAAGTTGATACTGAAGGACAGGCTTCATATTGTTCATCAGTAGTTGTATGAATTCATCGTCGCTGTAAGGGGTGTGACACTGCAGGGCCAAATTCCACATGTGATGATAAAATTCCAAGAATGATTCGTTAGGTAACTGTTTGCGAGACTCAACCATACGACGAATTTCGTAGGGAGTACGCCTATCTTTAAATCTTTCTTGGAAGGCTAATCGGAGGCTATCCCAAGGTGCTGAAGGATTATACCTGCGGTAGGTCCAGTACCACTGCAGTGCCACATCTTTCAGGACAAGATGCAGATCCAGAAGTACAGAAGAAGGTGAGAGATTGTTGGATTTCACTACAGAGTCCAGCTGGAAAAGGAACATGTCCACTGTTATGCCAGAAGGTGAACCTGTGTAGGAAATCCCACATCGAGATAAGGAACGTCTATTGAAATCGGAGTTGAACTGAACAGGTGGATTATGAATTGCTGAAGGCACGGGATTCAAAGTACTATTATGAAGATCTCTAGCATCTGGTGCTGACTGAAAATTGGAACGTTGGGTAGCCTGCTCCGGAGATGAACGCTCTTTAGAGACAGATTCCAAATGCGAAGACGTTAAACCAAGGAAATCATTTAACTGTTCGAGTCCTCCCTGAGAGGTATGTGCTGGTGGAAAGTGAACTTGGGCTGATTTTTGAAGATTTTGATTCGCTGCTACGACAGCCGGGTCCATTGGCAAAGAACGACCGCCAGGATATTCGTCAACAGAACTTTTAACCCCGGATACTACAGGAATGCTATCCCCCGAAGGAAGTGGAGCAGTCTGTCTTACTAAAAGCTGATTGGTGAGAAATTGCACTTGTTGCATTAATGATTTTAAAAGTTCGGCTTGGTCACTAGAGTTAACTGCATTATCTGCCGTGGTAATGGTGTTAGCGGTTGAAGGATGGAGTACCGAATTGCTAATCTTACCAGCAGGACTGGGTTGGGGTTTACTCACTACTTCTGGGATGGTCAGTTTTGATTCTACCGGATATACCTCCTGAAATACCAACGATTGACCTCCATCAATACCTTTAGCAGACTCAACAGATTGATCCAGTAAAGTAGGGTCAGTTATATACTGATCTAACGCCGTGTGCAATTTAATACAAATATCTAAAATAATTTGAGCCTGCTGTCCATATGTAGGAGACTGAGTAGCTCTCACCAACCGATCATGTACGTGAAGTAACCGCGACCGCAAACGTTGAGCTGTTCGAACCTGATCTTCTACGTCTAGATTTTCAATACCAATAAAGGTTTGTTGGAGACTCTGCACTTTGGTTTGACAAGTGAGGATTTCCTCATTGGGTTTCTTTTTAGCTCGATTGTGCATCTCGATCGGTTTGTCCTGAGTGCCATCCCGCTCTGCGGCCAACGCCTTCCTTAATTCATTCACCGCTTCCTCAGTATTGGGTTGGATAGATCGAAGCAAAAATTCTACTTCAATCTCATCAGCCTTAAGATGTGAAATATCCATTTTAACACGCAACAACGGATTTAACGAGAAAGAAAAATGACTTAATCAAAATTTGAATTTAAACGTGATTTAAACTTAACGAGAATTAATTCTCAACGAATGTAAACTAACAATATTTAAATTAAAAAAAAAAATTCCAACTTATATTTACTGAATATAAGAACTGAATAAATTATAGTTATAATTAAAGTTACCTAAACCAAAAGTTATTAAATTTTAACGTTAACTGAATAATAAATGAAGACCAGCGATACTGGCAATTTCAACCACAAAAAAAAATCAAACAAATTATTTAATAAGAGATTACAAAAAAATAAATTTTCCCAACCAAAAAAAAATTAAATATAACAATATTTGGATATATATATATATATAAAAAACAAAATAGAATTACTTAATTTAAAGCAGAAAAAAATTTTTTTTTAAATTATTAATTAATTATTTAAAGAAATTTATTGAAAACATATATTGAAGCACCAATCTCAAATTAGACTCACTATGACCAAGTAGATATCCACAAGCCGGGCTGTTTGAGGAGCTGCGAGCACAAATTACTATCCACTGGACCACTCGCGTCAATACTGAACTAGCGCTCAACTCAAAACCTTTTTCTCATCCGTACTCGCCAGTCTATCCCAAGGTAATGTGTTGGAATCTAAAGTGTTGCTTAATACCTCAATATAATTTAAAGGACAAAAAGAATTTATGTTTACTGAGTTTACTATTGAAATGAATATGAATAAAAAGAATTATAAAAGAAAATAGAGTGAATTTATATATATATAATATATATGTATATATATATATATACACCAAAAATTACGGTAAAATTAATTTAAATAAAATGAAACCGATTCCCGATCAAAAAAAAATTATCGAATAATAAAATTTTTTTTAACTATATTGAATGAGTAATTTAATAATTTCAAAAAAAAACTTAACCAAAACCGGAAAAAAAATTAAAGTAAATAATTTAATAAAATAATGAAATTAGAATGAACTTTTAAATTATGACTATAATAACCACGTAGATATCAACAAGTCGGAAGGATTGAGGAGCTGGAAAATTACTATGGTTATCCCAAGGACTTATCCGCGGTAAAGCACTACTTTCACTCGACTCAAACACTGTATGAACAACCGCACTTGCCGGTCTATCCCACGGTAGATTATTATTGCCGGAATTCATTCGCAAGCAAATATAAACCCAAAACAAAAACAAAAAAAAAAAATCAAAATACCGAAATAGAATTACTACAATATAAAAAATGAACTAACCAAAATTATTAATAGTATTTTAGCTGCTCCATTAACCAAAACTGAAAACAACCAATAATCAAAAAAAATTCCCAAAAAAAAATGAAAAAGCAAAAGAAAAATAAGTAAAGCGTATTACTTGTACAAAAAATACAAAATGTGATCACGCGAGAGATGATCACGGCCCCATGCTGAGCCAGACACGAACGCTATAATAATAAAATAATAAAAATTACCACTGTGGTCCCAGTAGTTTAATTAGAATTGAACAAAAAAATTTGAAAAATAAAATTTTACCTGAAAGTAGAAATTGACTAAAGATGTGCCAATGAGTACTGCGATCACGAACTGTCCAATCAACACCACATTGGTGGAAACAACAAGTTCGCGATCCCAACACCCATGACACATGGAACCAACATGACGAGCGATCCAGCAAGATCAAATAACCAAAGGTTAGAACATGCTGTGATCCCTCCCCATGAAGGTAGTCGGACTGAAATAGAAAAAATTAAGTTAATTATAGGTACGAAGACTCTAAAAAATTTAAAAAGACTAAACTCAGAACGAAAGAAGAATGAGCTCAACCACAATCAATGCCACATGGCAGAAATGGTAAGCCCACTCATCAGACGAGCTGAGAATAGGGATCAACATTCTCATCTGCATGCAATCAAACAGCTTACGCTGGTTGCAATGCAGATTTGAATGTTGATCGGGCAGAAAACGTTGATGTGAGCACCCGTGCAAGCTCAAACAACGCAAGCGTTGGACTTTGCACGTGGTACTCACAACAAGTAAGCTGAAAAAAATTGTGAAACCTGAAAAGACGAAACTCAAAAAATTAGCCGAAAATTTGGGCGCCACTGTAACAAAATCCCCCAAAAGGGATTTTGTTAAACAGAACATAGCAATAGAGGTCTGGTTGCGGTATTGCACTGGCTGAAGCTCGCCGCTAGGCGTGGGGGTTACCAGACATATTACTATGCTTGAAAACCGCATAGAGATAAAACGAAGGAGACAAGAAAATTATTCTACTGTGCCACGACCACAGTGGTAGATAATCATAAATTTTGTGAGCGTTCGACAAGGACGCCGGTGCCACTCCGGCGTCCCTGCTCAAGGCCTAGGTCAGCATAAGGCCGCCCATCCTCACGCGATCACACCGAAAAATTAGTTATTCATGCTGAGTCATAAATAACCCAAAGAAAAAAAAACGAAACAGTTTCAAGGTCGAAGTATAAAAATTAAACCACGCGCCAAACCCAATTACCAATAATGGAACTATTTAAGAATCTGTCTAACGAAATTTACACACTCATATCACACCGCACCACACTGTAAACCGTTCGAAATACTGATAACCAAAGGAATTAAACCGAAAGGAAAAGAAAATAATAAAAACACCAAAGAAGAAAGAAAATTAACTTGATTTGGTTTGAAACGGCGCTGCCTCGCGGACACCGCTGGGAGCCTGAAAAGAAGGTTTATATAAAAAAAAAAAAAATAAACAAAATTTAAGAAAAAATAAAACAAATCACCTGACAATCTAGTTAGGCTCACAATCAATATAACAAAAAAAACACGAGTTATTCAAGGGTTCTTATTTATTTTTCCCAAGAACAACGTTACCTGTTTGGCCCGTCCGGCCCTCCGCAATCAGCGCCGACGCAGGAACACTCAGCACCCCATCTCGCGAACCCCGACCCACATGAAACGCAAGGTCTGCTGCCACCAAAACAATTCCCGTGCAAATGAATTTATTTGCACCAATTCCCCACCGAAATGAAGGAAACTTGATCTACACTCCGTTTTACACAACAACACGTAGTGTGCCAGTCAAAATCAAGGACACGGCACTAACGGATATATCCGATACCAGAAAATAAAGACTTATAAGTTCTGGCTGTTCTGGATTATTTAACGTGATTAAATCACCTTATGCACTTTTTTATTATAACGGGGCACCAATTATTATATTTTCGGATATATATATATAGAAAAATCACACAATATAATGGTTCATCCCCAACAAAAAAAAAATTTGTTATATTGTCCAAATCACACCATTAACTTATTTCACAACGTATACACCAGTCCAACGAGAATGTTTTTTTTTTTTTCTCTTCCCAGTCACTTCACCACCAAACCCAATATAAGAAAACAAAATCCCAATAATTGACCACTATTTCTGATTGATTTTCTTATTATTTTCTTTTTTATTTCTTATTATTTTATTTATTATAATTTAATTTCATACATAAGTTTTTCATTAAGCACATCGAACAAGAGGCAAATTGCATTTTATTTATTTATTACACTCTTCATAATATCATAAAAAAAAATTTCTCAATATAATTTTAGAAAATTTTATATTAAACAAAACAAAGCAGACTATTTTTTTTCTTTTATAAAATTCACACTTGAGTTAATACCAGACCAAAAGTCCACCCTAGACTGCCCTTTATTTTATTTTTTTTTTTCTTCAACCAAACAAAAAAAAAAATATCGTAATATCGTAATCATAAAAACACGCGCGTCACTCTCATCACGCCACCCGAACATCTCTTCGGTCCCCGTGCAATGCCGGCACACACACCACCATCCCAAACCAAATCATGTACAAAAGAAATGTTTAAACTGAAGAAGATTCCAGAATCAGCTTATTTTACACACGAAGAACCGTTAAAACATCGATGCACCACCACGCCCAACCATACATTCAAACAAACACTTGAAATATCAAGTCGCTTAATCTCATTTTGCCTGTACGCTCATATTCCTCTTCATGTACAAAAAGAACAAATAGAAAGATATGCGCACACAAAACAAACCAAATATGAAACGTGCAACATATAATTATAGCATAAAAATGCACAGATGACCCCGGCTCAACGCGTGGTTTACTTTAATTTATTTAAATGCAAAAAAAAAATATATATACATAGGGTCACATGACCAAATTTGGATTTAATGTTACAACAAACAAGCGGTTGTAACAAGTTCTTGGTTGAGGTCACGATGAGGTGGCCAGCACTCAGTCCAGACATGAATCCAATTGAGCATTTATGGGACGAACTAAAACGGAGGGTCCGAGCTAGAAGTCCGGTACCATCTAACATCAGTCAAGATTGCGTTAGAGGAGGAGTGGGGTGCGATCCCCCAAGTATTTGTCAAAACCTTAATAAGGTCAATGGGGAACCGCATGCGAACCGTTGTAGACGCAAGGGGGGCCATACTTATTATTAACCAATAAAATTATTTTTGTTTTGCTTGAGTTTTTTGTTGTAATTTAATTTTAAAAACCCCCAATATTTTTTGCTCAATCATCAATTTTGGTTGCGTTTTCATTCAAAATTCATTACAAAAAAAAGTATTAAACCAATTTTCATAAAAATAGTGTCATTTTAAAGCAAAAATATCAGGCTTTCAAAAAAATAATGTCTTATGAAAATCGGTTTGACTATTCTAACAAAAATCGCCCTTATGTGAGCGCCTAAGGTTTTAGTCGATTCAGTTGCTCGGGAGTGTAGTTAAGTAACCGAAATTCTTTAGTAAAAGAAAATCCATATTTAGTTATTTGGTTTTAAATTTATTATTAAAAAAAAAAAAAAAATTTTCGAAGCTACCAATTAAATCCTAAAATTTTTTAAACTATAAACCAAAATTTCTTAATGTAAAAAAAAAAAATCAAATTTTCTCCGTTTCGTCATCTACAATGTGCTGCCGTTTAACATGCCCTGCCAAGGAAGACTTCGAGATAAAACTTTTTGGACACGACTTACAAATGTAAGGACGATCACCCGTATGTGTTCTTACATGAACCACTTTTGGTGTATATTGTGAAAATTTTTGTTTACAATATTCACATTCGTACGGTTTTTCATCCGTATGTACCCGACTGTGCAAAACTAATGTGTCCCGGCGACTAAACGCTTTGCCGCACACCTCACAAACAAATTCTTTTACGCCCGTATGGATGGGCGTGTGAAGTTTTAAATCGACTCCGGTTAGAAAGTGTTTCCCGCAAACCTCACAAATAAATTTACGATCATTTGTATGAATACGAATATGGGTGTTGAGGTAATATTTGGACACAAATTTTTTATTACAAATTGGACACGGATAAATTCGTTCGACATAGCCATTATGGGTAGACTCGTGTTTTTCTAGGGAAGCTGTAAACAAATTGATGGTCATTAGTTTGTTGCGATTATTTTTATTAGACTGAAAACTTACACTTGGTTGTAAATTTTTTATCACACTTGGTACAAGAATAAGGTCGAACACCTAAATGTCGATTTTCATGATCCACCAAGGCGGCTTTTGATTTTAAAAATGTTCCGCATGTGTTACACTTGAATTCCTTAGATTTTGAATGTACCCTTTGATGCAAATCTAGATAACTTTTACAATTAAAACCTTTGCCGCATGTGCCACAGGAATATTCGAATTTTCCCGTGTGCTTAGCCTCGTGTTCAACTAATCCTATTTTTGATTTAAATTCCTTGCTACAATTTTCGTACGAACATTTAAATGGTTTTTCATTGGTGTGTGTTCGCAGATGCTCGCTGAGTTTGAAATTTGTTTTGAAACTTTTATTGCATATCTTGCACATCTTATTACTAGGTTTTCTGGTAATTCTTTTAGTTGACATAAAAATTTCGTTGGCCACCTCAGTGAGTTTCTCTTCAAAATGCCCATCAATATCAAAATCGAGTATTTCTTGCCCAGAATCGACCGCATCATCATCGTTCACCAATTTGTCAGCATCGAATTCAAAATCTTCGTTCTGCGATTGAAAACCAGAGTATTCTGCTTCATTAATATCCATATCACTATACTCCTTCTGCAAAGCCAATTGCAACTGTTTCGCATTTTCTTCGATATTTTTGATGTCATCTTCATTAAAATTCAACTGATTCGAATCGGACGTAGCAAATGAATTAAAATCAGTCTCCTTCAGAGAGTACACATTATCATCTATTGTAATGTTATCAAGTAATTGCGGATTATGATGATCATCTAGAACTGAATCTGTTACATTGTCGATGTGGATTGAATCGCTCAAGCTGATGTTGGAAAAGGAGGTGTTGTCGTAATGCTGTAGATTATTATGAACAAAAAATATCGGAGATTCGGTAGTCCGTTTCAGCAGATCTAGAAAATACAGAATCATATTAGGCTCTCGAGAATTCAATATTAACTTTCTATTACCCAATAAATAGTGTTCCGATTCGAAACATTTTTTTCGAAAATCGGAGAGTAGGTCTAATTTATACAAACAACTTTGGCATATCGCTTTTGGTAGCTTATCGATTTCTTGTACCTGCAAAGCAACAAAATAGAATGGTAAAAACTACAGATAATTACATCACTAGAGTCAAAAAGGCAAACCGATAACGAGAGGCACTCTTCGATCTTGTATCGTACTTCTCGCATCTTCCCTTCAAGGGAAAATACTGATAAAACATCAATTTGACTACACTGGTAAGTACACAGACGACAAAGTAAATCGAAATGGGTCTGAATTTCAATATTCGACATTATATTTAAATCTTGCTTTTGAATAAATGAGAATCTTTTTGGAATTCACTAAACTTTGTTAATCGCAGCGTACGATCATTTTATATAATTTAATATATTTCTTATTATCACAATACATAATTTTTCTGTAGTAAAAAATAATTTAATCTAATATTACACAAATAATCAACAATTTTATCGATAAAATATTAGAACATATTTTTTGTCGACACTCGATTGTATGTACTATTTGAGTTTTGACGTTTATCATCAAATATTGTTTACTTTAGCATTTCACTACATTTGAGTGACATCTATGTTGTAATAGACAAACAAAACAGATTCGCTGAATACTTTTAAATATTTTTGGAGAAACGAATTATTTACAATTTCATTAATTAATATTGATTTGAGTCAATTATTTAGAGTCTTTTGGTAATTTTCATTATTTATATATTTCATATTTGAACATACATTCTAATAAATCCAAAAACAATTGCCAGAAATTATGGCTAAAATGTACTTATTTACTGGGCAGTTCGTGAAAATCAGGTAAGACGTATTTTTTGTGACCGTTGACCGACCAAACGGCACAGTGGTTAAAACTCCGTTTGGATCGGGAGGTACCGGGTTCGAATCTCAATAGGCGGGGGATGCAAAAGCGAGTTTTCATTATCTGACTACGATCGGTGATGTAGATGACCTTTCATGTCGGTACTAAAGGCATATAAAGCAATGGAATGTGCAGGTGGTATACGTAAAACGGACATATAGCCGTGGGTCCTCGATTTGGCTACTAAGTAAGAGTAGGACGTTAAAACGGAACTGCGAAAGAGTTGGGACTTGAGCCCCAGAAAAGATTGCAGAGACAGAAACGGACAACAAGTATATTTGTATAGGATTGTTTATCTATAGTTTTTAGGAGAGATAAGCCAAATTTTCCCGGAAAACTACTCCATTTTTTGGGAAAATATTTCCGACTTCTAAAAAAAAAAAATTTGTTACAATTTTATGAGCAATTTTTGGTATAGGTTTTTACGTTTAGATTACTATTTTTCGATGAGTTATTTGATTTTTCACAAGCAAATTTTCCGGGAAAGTTTTGCATTTTTTATTGAACTTAGCTTAAAATTATAAATAACAATTGAAACAGGAAGAATTGTATAAATTCTGGAAAAGGGATTTGGGTTTTTTAACATTTGTGGACTTGTTATCAGAAAAATCGACAAAAGCGAAGTTTGGCAAAGCAATTATTATCAATAAAAATAAATAAAATAAAGGGACAATTAAATCTAAAAACTATAGATACACAATCCTAGCATGTGTGGCCAACGGGTTGAGTACAGTTGCCCGTATGACCATATAGTGCAGGAATTTTGTGCAAAAGTAGTAAATAATTCCAATAGAAACGAAATCTTACAGGGTTGTAGTACTACTTAAAGACAGTAGTTTCGAAAAAATCCCCACCTCTAAAGGTCGAGCCAGCCCTGCAATCAGTGTTGGAATAACCAATTTTAGGTGTCAGAAAAATAAAAATAACTTCTGAACGGTACACATCAGAAACATGAAAAACAGCTCAATTGACGGAGAATTGAATAGTGCACAATATTGTGTCACATTATTTTTTAATTTATGGCCGTTAAGTTTGAGTGGTCAAATTTTAGCTAAATGTTAAAAGCAAGTAAATTTTTGGAGTTGAACTGTAAAAATAAAACAGTTAGCAGGACTTATTTAAAAAACAGTATTCCATAAAATTATGCGAGATTGAATTTGTCATCGTTTGAGCTAATTTGCAGGCTTGTGCGATATACCGTTTACGAAATAACTTAATTTTATTAAGAAACCAACCTTAAAAAAATCCATGATAAAAAAATTAAAAAATTAATTAAATGTCAATATTTTATTACTTCAAGCTACATATTATTTATTATTATTATAACACTACTACACTAGATATACCAACCGGTCAAAATGACCGGTTGTACATTTATTGAAATAATTTTTTTATTATTATTATGTAAGTATATGAATTTTAATATAATTACTGTGTTTTCATATTAAAAGTCATCTTGAATTTCCAAAACAATACTTACAAAATAATAAAAAAAAATTATTTCAATAAATGTACAACCGGTATTTCGTTCAATATCATTGAGATCTTCTTCGCTTGTAGTGTTGTTGCATGATATACCCTGGCAGGTTCCACACATTGCTGAGCATAGCATTCCTGACCGCTTACATTCGTATCTTGTTGTGCATTGCGTTCGACTATTGTAAGATATCAACTTGAGCAGATGTTCTGGAGCCGGTGGTAGGTCAGTTGGGTCTAAGCTGTCTAAAGTACATACATTAACATCAGCATTGCCAAATAAAAAATGCATAAATCCATTTTTTCCACGTGTACGTCTGCAAACTCTGTTGAACATTTGATGCATTAGGTCGATTATATGCCTCGAACCAACCTTACGGTGGAGGTAAACTAATAATTCAAGCAGCACTGGTGATATAAACGATATTGGTCTGCATCCGTATATCATACATTGATTAAGAAACGGTATCTTTTTATTTGTTTTCGTTGAAGAGCATGCGTTTCCTTTTGTATAAAGAGTTTCCGTAAATATCTTTAAAGTCGCTGGTACAAATTCTTCACCACCATTTTTGGTATCATCGAATGTTGGATATACTGTTGTATCATAAATTTGGGACTGAATGTCTTCTTTGATAATTGCTGCTGCTGATTTAACAATTCTGACGCGCTCTTCTTCAATAGAACTGCATTTGTATGAGTCCCAATTCTGCACTAACAATTCTTCGGGTACATGTCCTTTAAAGTTAAAATTATGGTTTTGCCAAATAAGTTGGTTGCTACCAAATTTCGTTTAAAATGATTTATAAGCAGGTCCCTCAAGTGGCAGCCACCGTACAAATCTACATCATTGCCACTGAATTCCCTTAGTTTTTCCTTCAGATCGTGTAATGCAAATGGACATTCATTACTTTGTTTTATGAAGACACACAAAGCTTCAAAACCTGCACGACAGTTGTCATTTATGGGTTTTCCTCTGGACGGATTAGTGGTCACTTCTCTAAATTTGCAGTAGCATTTCGTCATTGGGTTTACAACAAAGATCCAGGATAGTTTGTTGCATTTCGGTTGATTTCACAACACTAACTTGCTTGTACCGGCTTACATTCTTGGAGTCAATCTCTTGAATCACTTCGCCACAAAATAAACAATTAATTTTAAAATCAAATGATAGCACACTTGATCTTAAAATTTCTTGCTGGCTGCAAGCTGATGATGGTCATGTTATGGGAAATTACTATAAGTATCTGATATATTCATTTATATTAATTAATAATCTGTGCTCAAAAGGTAAAACAGCTTAAGTCGACTTAAGCTGTTTTACCTTTTTCAATATTCAACATTATCTATCTCTCCTCTAACCTCACTAAATTTGACTTAGGTGGTAATGTCTTGTGGCCAAAGGTTGTGGTTGCAAGCCATAGCAACTTTGGTCGGCATAAGTGAAAAATGAATATAATATTCAAGTTTTACTAACTCTCTAGAAAAATTATTAAATTTGAAATAAGCTGTTTTACCTTTTGACAACAGAATTAGTCTTACCTTGCTCACGCGCTCTTTTGCAAGCAACAATACTACTTTTCCTCGTGTAGTTTTTAGGACATTCTGTACGCAATAACATTTCTTCGACGTTCTATAACTTTTTACACAAATCATCATTTCTTGATTTTGAAGCTTCGACTAAGCTACCAATTCCTTTTTTCACCACTGTAGAGTCCTTTTTCTGCATACACTTATTACAAACAATACACATATCTTTATTTTCCCGCATTACAAAATTTACACTTTTTCTGACAACTTTACTCTTTGAAATTTAAAATTACACTGAATAATACCTATTGCCTTGAATCCATACTTATATATATGTAGTATTCAACAATATTGTTCGGTAATAATTCGCGCGGTATCACATCACACGTAATTCACATGAATAAAGCAATAAACATCTGCTAGCACACAGGTAAAAAAAAATGTTAGTATAATTCTGAAACCGGTTTTCTTTACTGATAATAACCCTTAAAAGATTAGAAAGGTCTTTTTTTTTCAAACACACAAAGCAGAAACCCGGAATGAGGGTACCTGCACATTGACTTTTTCTGAAATATCTCACTTCGAGCGGGTTTTTAAGGAGCTTGCTGTAATAACATATAATATTTAATATTACTTCGGTCTAAAAAGACCAAAGTATTGAAATCCTGTCAAAAATGACGAAAAATTTGGTTGGTCCAAAACCACTTTTCTCGACGTTTTGAAAGCCCCTGAGTCTGAAAAAGCAACAACAAAAAAAATGTCCGTCCGGAAGTCTGGATGTCTGGACCCATGGTATCTCGAGAACGGCTTGTCCGATTTGGATTTTTTTTTCGTCAATCTGTTTTTATGGTCAAGGCGGAGATTTGAAAAGCTTTTGGGGACTGTACATCAAGAGGATGGGGTATCTGCCATACGAATTTACCCAAAATACCTGGTTTTATAAATATTTACGATTTTTTTATATACGCTGGTTTGATTATTGAATTGGGCATTGAATTTGGAATTGATTGAAGGTTAAATTAGGGGTCAATTTACGGGTTGAGTTGAAGTTGAGTTGGAGTTGAGTTGGGGTTGCATTAGGATCCCAGCAGACGATTTGTCACTAATGTTTACTGTCAGCTTTACATAAGAGGTTTGACAAAAATGCCTTTGTGAGCTACCTGCATTTTAATTGTAAGGTCTGACAAAAACAATAAAATAAGGGCGGTTGTAATGCCAGACAATTCACGTGACAACCCTCTAAACAAAAAAGCGAATTCGCAAAATACGACTCAAATACGAACCATAATCGGTTCGTTTTTTTGTTGTTGCTTTACCGCATGGACAAAAAAAAATCACAAAAAAATATCATTTTAATTTTTCTGTGTAAGGCGAAGACGCCATATTGTATTTTGTGTAGCTGTATTAATATTTAAAATAAAGGAAAGTAAGTGTTTTATAATATTTAATTATTAGTAATAAATTATTAAAAATGAAAAAAAAAGGAAAATACTATGAAATAAAACGCGAAATAAATAAAATATGTGTCGAAAGGACAACAAATTGTTATTCGACTGATTTATCTAACGCAATACCAGCGATCCAAAATATATCTCGAGATTTAAGTGTTAATGTGGAGTCGGAGAGTGTTAATATGGAATCAGAGAGTGTTAATTTATCTAGCTCGACATATAAAGAATTAACAGACAGTAGTGAAAATGGAAATAATTTATTAAGAGACCTAGCACAATGGTTAGTAGAGTATAATATATCTGTGCAATGCGGTAATGCAATGAGGTATTTTATTTCCAACCCTCAACCTCCAAACCTGCGAGTGTATCACCTGCGAGTGTACCAGCTGCTAGTGTACCAGCTGCGAGTGTACCTGCTGCGAGTGCAGAAGTATCATTACATGCAACAAAGGAAACTCCGTCAATCACAGACGTGCTCAAAACGCTCAACACGCAGAGTAATATGATGCGAGTCTTATTGCGGGAGGTTAAACTCCTAAGACGTGAATTAAGAGAAGAGCGCCAGAACAAAAAAACAGGCGATTCCGATCAAGTACTGGAAACACTCGAAATTCCAGCATCTTCAAAAGTGGAGTTCCTCAATCTAGAAAATGAAATAAAAGACAAATTAAAAGAAAAAATTTTGGTATGTATGCACTTACAAAATAATTTTTTTTAGTACTAATGTTATTTACAGATCAAGAGATTCGACAACATCCCAGATCAAAATTTAGATAAATTTGTGCGGGCTTGTCTGAAGCTTATTATTTCTGATCTGGCAGCAACACATTTTTCTTGGTTTGGCCGACATGATAACGTTGCTGTGGACAATTTTCAAATTATGAATTTAATTAAAGGTAATAACTTACCGAAATAAATTAACTTCCAACTAACGAGTATTCTTAATATAATTCCAGAATGTGCAATAAGAAAATTTCCCTCCTGTAAAAATGTCGAGATTATCTATATTATAAAGAAATGGTTCCAATATGCAAAAGATCGGGTGAAGAAAAGAAATAAATAAATAATTATAAAAACTATGGATTTTTATATAATTTAAGGATTAACTATTTTTTTAATATTAGGCATTCATATGAATTTTATTTAAATGTTTTGTTTTTTTTGACTTACTTAGCTTGCTAAGATTTTTGTAATTTAATTTATAATGAATTTTTTGTTAATGGGTATAGAAGTACTGTATCTCATTGGATTTTATTGGCTCCTAGGCACTTTGTTCGTTAACTATTTTATATTATATTATATTGTAGTAAAATTTAGAGCCTTACAATAATATTATTTTATTATAGTATATTAATGTGATAAATGATAATGTTGATGTAAATCAAAATGTGATAAATCGTGACTTAAATTGAAATAATTTAAACCAAATATTATTTATATTCTATATATATTTAAGGCATAATATGAATAAAAAAACTGAATTGATTGGATTTAAATAACTTAAAATACATAAAATTTTTACAAATTTAACTTAGCATTTTTATTACTGTATTTATTTTCAATTTAAAAGGCAACAAGGATAATTCGTTATTTATACGCAAAAGTGCTGCGTTATTGATTCGCAAAAGTATTACATTTGCGAACCACTTGCGAATCGCAAAAGTCGTACGTTTGCGAATCATTAAATATGGTACGTAAACGGTTTGAGAAAATCGGTACGTTAATGTATCGTTAAAAGTGAACATTATGCGAATGAATACTTCGCTAAAAAGTCTAATTATCATGTGACAGGAACACCGTAAACGGTTCGTCTTTGAGCCGCAAAAACGATTCGTTTACGAACTATTGTATGAAGCGTATTGTTCGTTTATGGTTCGCAAACGGCTCATCTTGTTTAGAGGGAAAGAGCTATTTATAATCTAAACCTAATATTGATATGACTGTCATTACTGACCAGGGCTGTTTTCCAAACCAATACTTATTTGTGGAACCTAACTTATTCAAATAAGTAACCTGCCGAGGTGACTTATTTTTTATCTCTTTTTACACAAAAATCTAATTGTGTAATGTCAAAAAAATAAAAAAAATTTGAACAGTCGAGTGTGTTATGGTGTTTTAATAAAAAAGATAATTAATTATAAATTAAAATAAATTAAAAACAAAATAAATCGAAAAATGAGCAAAAGGAAAATGTACAACAGCCGGTGTAAGTAGAATTCAATTTAAATATTATTTTGATGTGTTTTAAATTTGAGGTTATGTACGTACGTATACGTATTTACACCAATTTCAAAACGATGTATATTTACAAGATTGTACATACAAATATTTAATCCTCTTTATCTATTTATTTTTACAATAGGGAGTGAGGATGAAGCTTTTGCTTTAATAGAGGCCCGAACAGCATTAGACGACGAGTTTAAAAAAAAAAACAAGCCAGTACCACGTTATTTGGAAGTAAGTTTCTAAAAAAAGTATTGATTCATATATCTTAAGATTTTTATTTTTATTTTAGGTTGATACAATCATCAAGCAGTGAACTTGTAAATCGGCAACCCCAAGAATGCTCTAAAAAATTGAATAACTTGGTCGATACCTACAAGAAAATGAAGGATCCGAAAACGGGTACAGCTCCGCAATCTTTAAATTCCGCGAATTGGATTTATTTTGAAAAAATAAATGACCTAATGGGTGCAAAGCATACTATCACACCAGACATAATTGATAGTATAAATTATGATTCCATTGAAGATGGTATGATCGAATATGACCCTATCGATCCGGAGCTCGACGGTATCATGGATCAAAGTTCGTCATCCATCAATGAACAACCATCGACGTCAAGGGAAGTGTCAAATAAAAACTTGCCTCCACCATCAAAAAAGAAACAGAGTTTGATTGACCACCTAAAGGAAAGGGACTGTAAAATTGTGCGTTCAGTTGAAAAAAATAATAAATTAATTAAAAAAGTCGTACAAAAATATTTTCCGGAAGTCGATATATCCTCTGAAAGCGATTCATAAAAACATCTCAAGTGGAAATCTAATCGTGATGATTATTTTGTGATATCAGAGCCAACTGTATAAATAAGAGCCTCCAGTATCGACTGTATTTTTTACTAAGCTTAAAATAAGGTACAAACAATTTTTCCTTTACTATGAAACTATATGGGGAAACGGTTATTTTCATTTACAGTTTTAGTTTATTAGAAATGTGAGCTTTTGTTTTGTTTTTATATGAAAATGTTCATGAAACATGTAATATTATTTGATTGAAAAATCGAGTCTTGAAAATGTTTATTTCTAAGTGAAAATCGTCATGAAAAATAAGATACTTTTGAAATTTTAAATATTGTTGTTTTTGTAATATACTACGTCATCAACATAACTCGTTTATAAAAAATACAATAATCATCTCTTTCATTGCCTCCATTCAAATTTGAATTCGAATATGTTTCTATAGTTATTTTGAATTTGCAAAGCGTGCTAGATTGTTTTGATTTTTTGTTTTCTTCGCACTCATTTTATTGATTTTTTTTTTCTGTTTGCTCTTTCTGATTTATTTTAGTTTAATTGTTGAACGGAGACGTGTTGTCTTTTTTCTTACCATTAGTTTTAGATGTGGAGATATAATTTTCTCTTTTTAATACACATTGTTGTTGTTGTAGAATGTTTTTTAATTTAATTTCGCTTATTTTCTTTTGATTATTGCTGGAAAATATGGAAATTTGAGAATCTGTGTTTTAAATGAGTAAGACATTGAGTTGTTTGTTAGCGATTTCTTAAAAAATTATTTAACTGGGTTTAAGTTTTAATTCATATTTTAACGTCAATCAAAATCGCGTTTTTTCATATAAACACTATGAAAATAAATGAATTTTTAGTGTTTCTATATCCCTTATTTTAAGTTCATTTTTCACATGCCGGCTCTATTCACTTCAAGATGGTTCTGGTGATATTATAATATTATATAACTTAAAAAACATGAAATTTTGTTATACATATGTATGTACATATATTGAATACAGCTGAATTTATTTGAATAAGACTGAAATGGGAATTTGTTTTTCTAATGTTTATTATTTTATTAATGTGAATTAAAACCAAATTTTTTATTAATACATATATTTTTTTTTTTTTTATAATTTAATTTATTTGTTTGGATTGAACGTCATCGTTCACATCACCTAATACATATTTAATTTCAAAAAAATGAATACAAAAATAAAAATTAAAATGGACATTGTGTTTTACATATCTTGACATAACTGTTCTCGAAATTCATAAGCGTTTGCTTGTGAGGGTTGGTTTTCTTCAACATCTGATGGAAGTTGATGTTCGTTTTGAAATTCGGTGTCAATATTAATTAAATCTCCTACATCTAAACATATGTTATGTAAAATGCAGCAAACCGCAAATACCTTGATACAATTTTTAATGTTTCTTTCCAAAGATCGTAAAAAAAAATATATCTCCATCTTGTTTTCATTTGTCCAAATGCTTGCTCTATCGCTATTCGAGCTTTAATATGCAAGTGGTTAAATTTTTTCTGTCGATCATCCAATCTTCGATGCTCTGTGTATGCAGTTATAATTGCGATGGGTTCTAAGGTGAGCTTATATGCGCTATCACCGAGCAAAAAGTATCCTTGTGCTGGTTATGTTTTTCGTAAGTATATTTCGCTGTTCCGTAATACCCTCTGGTCATGTACCGACCCTGGCCATCCAACGCAGATATTTAAAAATTTATGTTCAGCGTCACATATAGCTAAAACAATACATGTGTTAATATATTTAGTCCAGCTTCCTGTTGATATATTCATCGCGTCGATTTACAGGGCACTTTATTTTAATATGTGTGCCATCTATAGCACCTACGGCTTTATTAAAAATTGTTGTTCCTGCCCGGTTCCCAAATTTAGTGCCCACGGTATTATATTCCTCGAGCGCAGGGAATACAATTATTTCTTTTATTAAACTTAAAATAAATTTTATTGTGCGTTGTACAATATTGTATGCTGATGTAGTTGGTATATCGAACGCCGTACTGACTACACGATAACTCGTACCACATGCCAACCAAAACAGTGTTACTGCTAGTTCGATATCAGCATTATATCCGTGGTGTTTGACTGGTGATAGTCCTACTAATTTATCGAATGCTTGAATCGATATTCTAAGATTCTTTTTTATCAATCTTTCATCCCTTTTCAGTACCACATCAACCATGTAACTGTTTCTTTGCTTACAATATTTTAAGCCCTGCAATTATAAATAATAATATAATACATTGTACTTATATACATAATTATAATATGTACAAAAACACGCGCAAATTATAAAACAATACCTTTCGCATTTCGCGTTTCTCTACTAATTCAAATAATTGTTCATCATTTTCCATTAAATTAAGGCACAGTTTAATGTTTTTATTAATTAAATAATTTAAAACAACGAAACTTCTTTTCCTATCCATTTTAATTTATTATGATTTATGGTTATCCAATTTTAATTTATATATTTTGCTTAATTATAAAATATTTTTTCTCTATAGTTAAAGAATTTTGGTTGTTTTGATGCTGCTGTCAAAATAAGTAAGGTAAATCGATTGGAACGACTTTACTTACTTATTTAAGATGGCGGCAAATAAGTTAATAAGCATCAAATAAGTACCCGTTTGGAAAACAGCCTTAGACCTTATTCTCATAAAATATCAGCTTGGCATTAAATGCATTGCACGATCATATAAACAGCAGGCGTTATGTTTGCCCTTATTTTAATGTATCTAAAAATTATAAGTTCAATCAAAGGTATTCCGAGTTTTGTGTCACTTAAAGTTTTTAATATTTTCTGTTTGTTGCCATTTATGAGACAGATAAGCTAGTGTGAATCGTGAAATAGAAAAGTAAATAATGGTGTAAATAGTGATGTGAATTGTAATGTAAAAAGTATAGTAAATAACGTTAATGATAGTCACTATCACACTGTAACGAGAATATCACTGTTGATATTCCAATTTCGGACGAAACCAATCAGTTTCGCTAGATAAGCAGCGTATCGAAAAAGAATTGGTGAGGGATTTATATAAAAATAATTAGTTTTATAATAACTTGTCTTAATTAATTGAATTTTTATTTTATTTACAGGTTAGTCTTTTTTCCAAATGTAGGCGTTTAGCGAAAATCATCCAGGAATAGGTGCTCTTGAACTTCAATTGGGCTGGAGTTAAGAATTTTCCATCGTTCAAAAATTTAAATTAAACCCTATTTGTTAAGCTTTTATTAAGTAACTGGCAATTTATTTTTGAAAATATTAACACTCATTCTTTCTTTTCTATTAAGAGCATTCAAAGGCGATCCAAAAATTTCTTGCTTGAAGATTACGTGAAATTCATAAAGAACGAGATTCACCGAATTCACGATAAGCATCACCAGAAGCAGTCAAGAATCCGGAAGACCAAAAATGACATAGCTTAATTAGTTTTAAGAATAGTTTTATATTTTAAAATAAATATTATTATTAATTTAATATATATAATTACATAATAATACTATATATGTATGTATGTATATAATAAAATAATTAAAATTAATTTTCGTCAATATTTTGTTATTTTTATCATTTGGGATCCTACATTTTCAATTCGAGCCGTTTGCGTCATCAATCTGTAATTTATCGGTCAGGTATAAATAGTAAGGCCTTAATTAGTGCTCAACGTCAGCCGTTTGTAATGCATTTCCGGTTTCTCATTGTCAGCTATTTTAAATAACTTACGTTCAGGCCTGACCTCCATATATGTCAGCAGGACATAGAGGTCAATTACCATTTGCAATAAATGCCAAAGTCAGGCATTACCAGGCATTTTTGTCAGGCATTTTATATACTTTTGTCAGGCCTGAATCGTCTGCTGGGATGTAGTGATCCAGCAGACGATTCAGGCCTGACAAAGCTATATAAAATGCCTGGTAATGCCTGACTTTGGCATTTATTGCAAATGGGAATTGACTTTTATGTCCCGCTGACATATATGGAGGTCAGACCTGAATGTAAGTTATATAAAATAGCTGACAATGAGGAACCGGAAATGCATTACGAACGGCTGACGTTGAGCACTAATTAAGGCCTTACTATTACACCTGACCGATAAATTACAGATTGATGACGCAAACGGCTCGAATTGAAAATGTAGGATCCCAATGATAAAAATAACAAAATATTAACGAAAATAAAATTTAATTTTGTTATTATAAATTTCTAACGTTTTTTTTATTATTATACATATACATATTTTCGGTCTTCCGGATCCTTGACTGCTTCTGGTGATGCTTATTATAAATTCGGACAATCTCGCGCTTTACGAATTTCACGTTATCTTCAAAGCAAGAAATATTTGGATCGCCTTTGAATACTCCTAATAGAAAAGAAAGAATGAGTGTTAATATTTTCAAAAATAAATAACCAATTACTTAATAAAAGCTTACCAAATAGCGATTGATTTAAATTTTTGAACGATGAAAAATTCTTTACTCCAGCCCAATTGAAGTTCAAGAGCACCTATTCCTGGATGATTTCCGTTAAACGCCTACATTTTGAAAAAATAGTAACCTGTAAATAAAATAAAAATTCAATTAATTAAGACAAGTTATTATAAAACTAATTAATTTTATATAAATCCCTCACCAATTCTTTTTCGGTACATTGCTTATGTAGCGAAACCAGTTCTGGTATCCTAGTGATAGTGTCATAGTGACTATCATTAACACGGTACGCGACAACTCGGCGAAAGCAACTCGGCGACGGTCAACTAGGCGACGGTCAACTCGGCGACGGTAAACTCGGCGACGGTAAACTCGGCGACGACCAACTCGGCGATACCAACTCGGCGACTGTCAACTCGGCGACGACCAACCCGGCGACTTTGTTTCTGGTGAAGGAGAATTTTAATTTAAAGTAAAATAAAAATAAAAACCGGGATTTTCTGAAAATCGGGATTTTTATTTGCCGAGTTGGTCGTCGCCGAGTTGACCGTCGCCGAGTTTGTTTCGCCGAGTTGGTCGTCGCCGAATTTACCCTCGCCGAGTTGTTCGTCGCCGAGTTGGTTTCGCCGAGTTGACCGTGTTCGCATTAACATTATTTACTTTACTTTTGACATCACAATTCTCATCACTATTTACACGATTCACACTTAGATTATCTGTCTCATAAATGGTACCAGTATTAATAAAACTGTTTGTAAATCTCCTGGCTTTTTCTTCACTGCCATACACTGTTTTTAAAAGGTTTTCTTTTATATTTCATATCCGTCGATTTAATTGTCTCTTAGAAATATTAGCAATATAGTCTTCGATTGAACTTATAATTTTCAGATGCATTAAAATAAGAGCAAACATAACGCCTGCCGTTTATATGACGGTGCAATGCATTTAATGCAAAGCTGATATTTTATGAGAATAAGGTCTAAGTCAGTAATGAGAGTCATATCAATATTAGGTTTAGATTATAAATAGCTCTTTGTCACGTGAATTGTCTGGCATTACAACCGCCCTTATTGTATTGTTTTTGTCAGATCTTACAATTAAAATGCCGGTAGCTCATAAAGACATTTTTGTAAAACCTCTTATGTAAAGCTGACAGAAAGCTTTAATGACAAATCGTCTGCTGGGGATGGAACTTGTCTATTTATCAACCGATTATTATGAAATTTGACATGTGTGTTGGGAAATGGGAATCTAAAATGATTTTTGGATAAAGTTCTGGAATATGGCCAAGTATGATGAAATTATCCCATTTCTCAACCGATTATGATGAAATTCGACATGTGTATTGGAAATAGGATTCTAAAATGACTTTTGGATGACGTTCTGGAATATGGCTAAGTATGATGGAACTTGCCTATTTCTCAACCGATTATGATGAAATTCGACATGTGTGTTGGAAATCGGATTCTTACATGTTGTTTGGATGACGTTCTGGAATATGGCCAAGTATGATGGAACTTGGCTATTTCTCAATCGATTATGATTAAATTCGACATGTGTAATGGAAAAGGGATTCTAAAATGAGTTTTGGATGAAATTCTAGAATATGGCAAGGTAGGATAGAGTTTGGCTATTCATTAACCGGGTGTATCATCAAATTTGACATGTGTATTGGGAACGAAATTCTAAAATAATTTTTGGATAAAGCACTGGAATATGGCCAAGTAGGATGGAACTTGATTATTCCATACCCGATTATTATGAAATTTGACATGTTCGTTGTAAATGGGATTCTAAAATAATTTTTGGTTGAAGTTGTGGAATATGTTACACGGTTAGAAACACGGTATAAAGTTCTAGAATACGATTTTTCGTATACTGGATGCCTGTATCCCTGTTAACGAAGCTTTTGACCTGTTTGGCTGTTATTGTATAAGTAAATATATGTTGGTTAAAATAGAAATCAGTACTGTCAAAACTGTCACAACAACTTTATGACACAGGTGACAGGTGAATGCTATCCCCATAGAAAACACCAAAGATAGAAGTTCTGATCACCTCGTTAGGTTTCAGCCCTTTCCATTTTTATTATTAAATAACCACCAATTCTCAGATAATTCCGCATACAAGCTAGTTTCTAAATCTTTTATACCCAAAGTTATTAGCCATTTTAAGAAACTCAAAAATTCAAAAAAAATAATGAAATAATAATAATCTCAGTCGATCATAATTTATAAAAAATCGTTAGACACCTCGTCCTTTCCTGGTATTTTTCAGCAGGGTTCGCTAATTAGGTATTCAAATACTGTTAGAGATTTAGGCTTAGTTATTAATAAAACTCTTTCTTGGGGTGACCATTTAGTTAGTATTAGTAAGAGGGTCTTTGGTATGCTTAGTTGTTTGTATAAAGTAGTAGGATTTTCTGATAGTCAGTTTAGGAAAAAAATGTTTTTGTCTTATCTTCTTCCTCATTTTATTTATGGTGACGTAGTTTTATTCGGTATGCTTCAGGAAAATATGAACGTTCTCCAAAGATGTTTCAATGCATGTACTAGGTTTATTTTTGGTATTAGAAAATTCGATCATATTTCTGCCTACTCTAGCCTTCTTTTAGGATGTAGTTTATCTACCTTTTACGAATTTCGCGTTTGTCTTTTTATTTTTAAACTTCTCAAAGCTAAGAAGCCTTGTTATCTTTATAGGAAGTTACTTTTTAGCAGGTCTCATTCCTCAAACTTCCGCCTGATTCCGGCCAAAAATAGTTGTAGGTCGCTAAACAAATCCTTTTACGTTAGGGGAGTTTCTCTTTGGAATTCAATTCCATTGGAAATTAAGAGTTTAGGATCGGCCAAATTATTTAAGTCAAAATTTTTGGAGTGGCGTGATTGATGGGAAATACGTAGTTTTTTTTAAATTTATTTTTAATATTATTATTATTATTATTGTTAAATTTTAATATTATTTCACCTCTTGCTGTACATTTTATTGTAAATGAGCTATTGCTCAAAATAGAATGTGTATGCATGAGATAGAAATTGTTTGAAAAAATTTAAAAGGTTTTTCTGCCTAATGGAAGCAGCTTCATCATTTTATTTTTGTTCTTTTGTTCCGTTTACTCTGTTTCCATCTGTGCTTTTCCTTTTAATACTAAATTATTGTTAAAGTACAATAAATAAATAAATAAATAAAATTAAAGTACTGTTTTTTTTTCTCAACACATAGAGATGGGGATTTTTCTGAAAAGTTGTGCCGAAGTATAGGGAACAACATTGTATTAGTTAAAAGTTTATTGGAATTATTTACAAGTTTATCTAGAGCCCTGTTTTTGTTTCCTGGACTAAAATGTGTTATATTATTGTGTCTTCGGTAATTGATATTACCGGTATCTTATGTCGTGTTGTCCAACCCCGTAGCACAGTCTAAAATTGGTGGCCTGGACATGATTTTCGGCGATACAGTAACGGAAAACCGCGCGCAACACGGTTCAAAAGTTGCCAATCACCTACGATAAGCCGCTGAGTTTACCAAAACTCACCAGCGCACCGCAGATATAGCCGGTGGTTTGCGCTCAGGCAATACAAAAACCACCTCAAGCCAAGTAAATAAGTCGCTGGATTATAAGAAGCGCCAGCGCGTCGCAAGAAGACAATTAATCTAAGCCAGGCAAACTTGAACCGGCTATAAACAACTACGAAGTGGTGAAGCGTCCATTGCAGCCTACAATACAGGCGACCACTGGAGCAGGTCGGGAAATAAGTGAATCAAGAGGACGAGATCAATATTTTCCCAATCAACCAAGGATGATCTAGTGATACCATTGTTGGAAAAATTCAGGGATATCACACGTTATTAGCAGAAGTCCGTTAAGGACCAGGTGACGCACTACATTATATCCACCAGTCTTCGCAAAACCTCGAAGACTTAGTGCGGACTAGCTCACTATCGCGCGAAAGGAATTTAAGTACATGCTAGAACAAGTCATTTGCAGACGCTCGGATAGCCCGTGGGCGAGCCCATTGCACTTAGTTCTCAAAAAGAACGGTGATTTTTTGGCAGAGACTACAAAGCGTTGAACAATTTGTGCCCGGCAGATATCCGATTGCACATATTTACGATTTTACGCAACTGCTATAACCACCTATTTGATAAACATATACCTGGTCAGGGTGTACCACTAGGTATTTTTAAAATACACATATTTTCATTTGAAGAGTAAATGCCTCAGCAATATTCCTTTATCTAAAGTTACACAAATTATTACTAAACAAATAAATCCTGTAAAGATTCGTTTAAAATATCACACTTTACATTCATGATAGCTCGATTTTGTTCAGTTTGCCCTCTTTAAAAACCATGCTCTGTATTTTTCGTTTACCTCTTGAGTTATGATGTAGATGACATTAACCATTACGAGTATGTACATATATAACCATCATGAAACTTACCTATTCATATTTCAGTTAAAATCTATGTTTTTCCATTTTGCTATTTCATGAAAAAATACGTATATTAAATTTATTTATGGATAAAACCATAACAAAACAACATATACACACAAAAAACACTATAAATACTCGTAGTTTCCATAAACGTTTCACTTGATAGCGTAATCAATGGAATGGTAAAAAAGTCATTTATCACAGTTGCTGACTGAGGAAAAATATGAACAAAAAAAAATGTAGTATACATGACATTTTTGCGTTCTACTCCCAAAAACTACAAAACTTTACAACAAATAGAATAAACAAGCTACATGTATATAGTATATGTAGTCTCAATTCTGCATTATGTTTGTTTATAAACAATAACAAAAGCTTTTTGTTATATCATATTGTCATCATCATGGCATCGAATATATCAAACTTTCATATATAGACAAAATGAACTTAAAAAACATAAGTAAATTAAAAGTTTATAAAAAAATATAATATTACAAAAACAACATCAAAAAATACCTTCATTTCAAAACATGTATGTATAAAGCTTTTACAATCGATTGAACAAAATATAGCATAAAATAGATAAACAACGACGCAAACAAACTTTTGATATTGTCAAAATTTTTACTTTTAAAATTAAAATGGAATAAATTTATTTAACCAAAATAATTAATCTAATCTATTAATGGTCAAACTTAATCTGTGGCTCAAAATATTACTACCTTTTCTCCTTTAAACTTCAGACAACTTGGGCAATACTTGAAAGATTTCTAATAGATATTCTTCAATAAGAAAAAGTATTCGCTCTTGATTTTGGGGAATATTTATTGATGCAGGTCGACCTCGATGTTGATTTTTAACTATCCCGAATATTTTAAATTTCTTAACCAACGTAAATATGGTAGATCTACTGGGCGATACTTGTTGAAATTGTGCTTGAAATTCCAGCTTTGTTTCTTCAATTTACTTTTTTCACTCATAAATTCCTAAACAATATTGAGAGATGTGATTTTTTGTTCAGTTGAATATCTCGTTCCTTTACTGGGGGGCGAGGAGACAAGAGAGAAGAGACGCAACAACTTCAACAACGATGTCAAGCAACATTTGCTACGGTTAGTACAAATTTGGTTGACCGCTTGGGAACATGATGATGGAACGAAATCTCGCCCCTCTCACCGCACAACCGCCGATGGGAAAAATAGTTTAGACTAATAATTAATTAAAATTAAGGCTTTTCAGATATTGCAGTTACAACAGGGGGACCCGCTGTATTAGAATAAATTGTGTTGTCTTGTGATTAACAAGTGTCAAAAAAAAAAAAAAAAAAAAACTAACAAATTTTACTAACTATCGACTACTTAGGTGTCTGGAACCGGGTCGAGTCTTTCATGCTAACATACCTTTCCTTTCCTTCGATCTTGTTATTTGTAAAAGGGTGTACGGTGGACCCGGCGTATCCGGGAAACTTGCCTTAGGCTTGGTCGTACACACTCAATCAATCAATCAATCAGTTGAATATCTCGTGCCTTTAGTAATGAAGTAGCGTATAAGAAAAATCGTTGTTTTGCGATAATTTAATTTTCTTAATTTGCTTGTCTTCCGATTAGGGTTAGCAAAAATCGGAAGAGACCTGGTTGGTCTATGTGTCTTAAAAGTTCAGTTCAAATAAGTTCAATATGCGAGTTTTGTATACCATTATTTAGGGTGAAAATGAATCCGGAATAATGTACAAACACAAACATTTTAGACACAGGGAGTAACAATAGATGGATATTTCTTGAATTTTGAAAAAAGATGGAGTCGTCATAATAGTGAATATAGTTTGTTTTAGCTTTCATTTATTAAAAACAAATTTGGTCTGGATTTTTACCACCCATTTTAATCGATACGATTACATATTTTGTTAATTACATAAACTGTATGTACGTATATACTTATGTACATACATACATGTTTAATATAATTCAAAATGCAAAAGAGTTATTTATTTTGTACATATGAAATTTTATTTCCCAGAACATAAATTCAAGTTGGGATTTTTTTTTTTTTGGTTTTAACCAAAATAAATATTTCAAAAAGTTGAATAAAATTGGAAATTTTTATTATTTGATTCTAGGTAATAAATCAAATTTAAATTTATATACAGTTAAAGCTGTCTTTTATAATTTAAGCTTTAAACAAACAGTAGATTTATCTAAGTAGTGTACTTAAGTGGAAATAATATATCAATTATCCTAAATCATCTGTCTCAATTGTTTAACATTATACACTATTTTGTAAAAAATTTGCTTCTTTTCACACATAAAAAAATGTTTCTTATTATTTCTAAAATTATCAACTTAGCTTTCGACAGTACAAAGTTCATTATAATATTGTTCCGCATATCAACTTTAAATTTAAATATTATCATGTTTTATTTTTATAAAATTTTCATTTTCCCATTCCGTTTTTTGATGACATTTGTGAAAAAGAGAAATTATTGATTGCAAAATTGCAACAATGATAAATTATGAAAATTTACAGTGGCTAAAAAACATCCAAATATATAATTTATGAAATTGGCGATGAAACAGCCCACTCCGAATTTTTTTTTGTAGCACTTTAGTGCGGTATATTGGAATGAAAATTGCATCTTAATATTTGTATTTGTGGAATAACTAATTACAATTGAAGAATGTTTAACAATGAAAAGATATTTTTGCATTTCTAGAAACATATTTTAATTTATTTACAACAAAGTACAAGTATCAACCGTTGAGCGAAACGCACATGAATCAGAATTGGAAATTGGGTCAGAGAATTCCTATGCTGCTCCTATGATTGTGATGGGCCAATGGTTGTGGGTTGAATGTGAACCCACACAAAACCGAATTGGTTCTCTTCTCCAGGAAATATAAACTTCCTCATGTCGATCCTCCCACTTTAAATGGGTACAACTTGGCTATTATAGATGAAGCAAAGTTTTTGGGTCTCGTTTTGGACAGTAAATTAAACTGGAAACCTAATATTATGGAAAAAGCAAAGAAAGCTTCGGTAACGCTATATTCTTGCAAAAATACCATTGGGAAAGGATGGGGGCTGGAGCCCCACATGGTCCTTTGGCTATACACAGCAGTAGTTAGACTCATTCTTCTGTATGGGGTAACAGTCTGGTGGCTTGCTCTGGACAAAACTGTCATCCTAAAGTTGTTGACAAAAGTTCAGAGAACAATCTCTCTGTGGATCAGTGGTGCACTGAGGAGCACATCCACTAAAGCACAGGAGACTCTGCTATTTCTGACTCCTCTAGATATCTTGGGAAAACAGTGGGCAGCTTGCACTGCCATACAACTGAAATGCACGTTAATGTGGACCTGCAACAATACAGGGCACTCATCTATACTTTGTAACAAAGGGCTTCCCAAGACCACCGACTGTCCCGTTACTATCTTTTGATAGAAAGTTGCGCAATATTATCCCATCCAGAGAGGACTGGATGATGAATGCAGTTTTGGAACCAGGAGTTTTAAACTTCTTCACTGATGGTTCAAAACGGGATGGAAGAGTCGGGGCTGGGGTGTTCTGCGAGGAATTTATGTTAAACATCTCCTTCTGTCTCCCAGACTACTTTAGCATTTTTCAAGCTGTAGTAGCTGCGATAAAGGAAGTCGTGGACTGGTTGAGGTATAATGTAATATCGACTTATGATATTCGCATATATACGGACAGTCAGTCTGCCATTAAAGCGCTTCAATCACACCTCCTCACGTCGAAAGTAGTCCGGAACTGTCTCTCATCTCTTAACGAGATGTCAGATCAGTTCAACATTCACATTATATGCGGGTGCCAGGATATTTCATTAGTACAGGGAACATAAAAGCCGATACAATGGACCACATCTCAAACAGCAAAAAGGATATTGAAATGCCTCGTGCGGTGTGCAAACTGCTGCTTCAAGAGGAAGCTAGTAAGTTGACGAATGACCGATGGACAAATAGTACCTCATGCATAATAACTCGGCAGGTTTGGCCAAAGTTGGACTTGGCGAGATCCAAACAGCTGATCTTACTTCAGCGCAGTCAGATCAGTGTGGTTGTTGGAGTGAAAAAGCTGCTCTGGAACAACTAAGAGAAAGTCTGCAACAGTGATATTCTCAGATTAATAAAGCTTGAGTCTGTGATTTGATACACGACTGAAATGAATAGTTTGTTTATTTTATTATATTTATGCGGTTTACATAAATCATTCCAAGTTTATGTTCGCGATTTATGGGCTAAAGACGGCACAGGATTTGAGTTATTTGGATGTCATGTTATACGGTTGACCAACAATTAGAAAGCTTCCGAGGGCGCTGTAGTTTCAGACAGTATTCATATATCCCAATTGAACCAGCAAAATAAGGGATCAAAATATTTTCGACAGTAGATTCAATCACGTTTTATACTTCAAAACTGGTGGTATATTGTGGTCAACAACCAGCTAGGCCATATAATTTTTGTAATAAACCGGAACAAATCTTGAAAAGAATAACACAAAACTTACAAGGTGTTGGTAGGAACATTACAATGGATAACTGGTTCACTACACATTCATTGTAATGAAAACCTGTTGCAGAAAAAAACTAATCTTGTTGGCACCATCAGGAAGAATAAAAGAGTATTGCCACCAGAATTCACCTCCGGTAAATATCGTCAAATAAAATCAATGATTTTTGGATATAGAAAGAATGCTACTATACTATCCTAGGTTCCAATAAAGAAGAAAAACGAGTGAAGGCGAAAGTTGAGTATTTGTCAAGATTTCTTCACACCAATAAATGTGATGGTTTGCTTCTACAGGAAACCCATATGAAAGATGATCTTCAATTTTTGAATTGCGGCTTAATAAATGAATTTTCGTGCATTGATTCTATTCATCATGAACATTATGGAATTGCGACATTTATAAGAAGTGATTTATGTGACGATTGTTCCGTGTTATTAAAATCAAACATCAATAATATTGAAATTCTGGTTATCAAATTAAACGACGTGAAAATTTTAAATGTTCATAAACCTCCTGGCTCTTCTTGGTCTACACCATTGCCGGTATTTAATCATCCCGCAGTATATATGGGCGATTTCATTAGTCATCATTGTCTGTGGGGTTACAACCAACAAGATGATTTGATTTTGTTGAAGTGGAGTTACTTTGGATCGAGCTTTAACTTTTAGAAGCCATTCTGTAAGACTTGGACAAAAAGTTAAATCAAGAGTGAACATTATCCAAAAACTATCTGGAACTCGATGGGGTGCGAACGCTAAAACGTTACGTATATCAGCAATGTTACTGGTGTATTCAACGGCTGAATATTGCTCACATGTCTGGGAATAAAGTGCCCATACAAATCATGTAAATACAAAACTCTTGCATGCGAATTATTTCGGGTACAATTAAAACAACACCATTACCATGGCTGCCGATATTGTCCAATATTGAACCACCTCACCTTAGAAGACAGTTAGCAATTTAGCATTATACAAAGAACATTTAAAAATTACAAGAAATTTAAACCTTCCTATTCATTTCGACATCGATGGAAGAATAGAAAACCGTTTGAAGTCTAGAAAACCTTTTTGGACAAAAATTGCTGAGTTGGGAGACTTAACCAATTATGACATCAATAACAACTGCAAAGCACTTTTCAATGAATCAGAGTCTGTCAACAAGCATCTAATCGAAGATCCAACATTAGTTGTCCCTAGATTTACAAATTTAAGATATCGTTGGACCTTAGTCAATAGATTTAGAACAAATCACGGGTGTGACAAATTCAGAATTAAATCGTTACAACCATGAAATTTCAGCTGCCTGTGATTGTGGATACCCTATACAAAATATTGCTCACATTTATCAAGAATGCATATTTAGAAGATTTAAAGGCGGATTGGAGGAAATAATAATATATAAGCTTAATAATAATAAAGAAGAAGTGTGTATCACTACACTCAGCATTTCATTTGGATGGCAATATAATTAGTAATCCAAAAAATGTACCAAAATTATAGAGTTTTAAAGTAAAACAAAAGGTGGTATTGACACTACTGACCAGCTATGCACAAAATATAATGCGGCTAGTAATGCTCACAGTTGGCCTTTGATAGTATTTTGTAGTAAACTCAATTTATTAGGCATAAATGCCCGAATAATATTGCTATCCACCGATAATCCACCACTCCAGTATAAAAAAAGATCATTATTTATAAAGGATCTTGCTTTGTACCTCATAAAAGCTCTGATTGATCGACGAAGCATGTGTAAGACATTGCCTGCTAATGTAAGAGGAAGCGGTATTAAATTTGCAAGTACAATTAGTGCAAACGATCTGCACCAAAAACCAGGACCGTCGCAAACAAACACAATCACACAACCAATGCCAAAGAAGAGAAAGGCAGATAATATCGATGCCACGTGTGTAGCTACAAAAGTGACCAGAAAACTAAAACAACTTGTTTCAAGTGTGATAGATACATTTGTGGTAGCCTTGCAATATCAATTTGTTCCGAAGAATGGCTATAGAAAACCCTACATCATGCGATGAATTATAATTTTGATGACTAAAATCAAGGTAAATTGCTCGATTTCTTTGGTATTTCACTCAAAATGTATGTTCTACCAGTAAAAAATTATGTTCTAATAAACTTCTGTTTAACATTTCAGCTTTCCAAAAACATATAATATACAGGGTGTCTTGCACTTGAAGGATAATCCTTTATGGGATGATTCCTTGATCTATTATGAGCAAAAAATGTTTCTGCGAAGGAGGGGGAAGAGGGGCAGAGCTTTAAAGAAAATTTGCTCGAGCCAGTACCAACACTCCCATTTAGGTTAATAGCTTATATTTTACTCGACTTATACGAATATTAGCTTTCAAGAGCATACGTTTTTGGGGTTCAAAATATCTTTTAATCAGTGTATCAGACAGCCTCGTAGCTAGCATCGTGTTTCATCAAATTTTTTCTGACAAAATGTATTATCAACATGTCACTTTCATAATTTTTATTGATGCTCCATATTAATACCTACCAAAACTAAGAATAAACACTTAGCTTAAGTTTTATGATTTCAGATATATTCTTTACCGAGTGAAAGTGTTGCATAAAAAAATATATATTGTTTTATGATAACATATTATAGATTTTATTATTATAGTAGGTGTTCAAAATGTCTTACTTGGTTTTGGATGCATTTTAAGGCTATTTTCTACACTTCTCGTGTCACATTAAAATTTCGTAAATGTACAGGTATTTCAGCTGCTGCTTCATCATCAATTCTGTGATTTAAATCTTTTACGGTTTGAATTTCAGTCGAGTAAACCAGCTCTTTCATTCGACCCCAAATAAAAAAGTCCATCACCGTGTAGTGTGTCCGAGTAATTCACCAAATAAAAAGGAACGTTTTTTATCGTTCGATAATAAAACACAGTAAATTTTATGTTATTATTTATTTAATATTATTTTATGACCTTTCTTTAGGGTTTTTAGGCAAGTACAAACGCCTACTCAATAATGGTTTATCACAATGTTTTTAAATTAACTCTAGTGTATTATCTGTTTTGGGCTACACGAATTAAAAAAGGCTGAATTAAAAAAGGTGTTCATTAATGAAATAAAAAAAGCGAATTTTGTATGAAAAAGGAATACCATTTTTATTTCAGAAAAAAATGAATTAAAAAAGGTAACAGGTGTTCATACAAATTCATACAAAATCACCATTTTTAATTCAACCTTTTTTAATTCAGCCTTTTTTAATTCGTGTAGCCTCTGTTTTGTGGTAGGAGTAAGGAAACAAGTATTTATATAACTTAAATTTAAGGTATTCCATCACATCTCCCGATACAAAACAAACATTATCCTAAGGATTTTGTTTGAGTGATTAATTTACAAATTTGCATTATAATTATAAGACTTATGGTACTATATAAATGTTATTAAATTCCAACGCAATGCTTAATATTCATTAATTAAATATTGTTTACAATCAAATCAATTCAAAATTATGGTACATATTTTATTTTATTTTTTTTTTTACATTTTTTTTTTTATTTTTTTATTTATTTATTATTATATTGTTATATAGAGCAATTATTATTCATTTTTATAGTCAATATAATATTTTGACCAATTTAACAGTAAAATAAAATTGTTAATTAATTCAACACAACGTTTGACTTATAATGTTTAAGCCTATTATTATGGACAGTTTTCAATATTCGTCCAATTTTTATGATTGAATTTTCAACAGATGGGGTATCTTCAAGCAGGTATGGTCCTAGCCATAAGGGCGAAAGTTTGTCTTTTATGGTATCATTCTTTAATAAGACCAAGTCACCTTTGTTAAATTTAATTGGGTTAATTGATCGGTCATAATATTGTTTTGTAGATTCCTTCGATTTAATAAGATTATTGTGAGCTGCTGTAAATGAATTTTGAAGTCTGTATTTTAGATCTTGACAGTAATCTTCATACGGATATATAGGTTCAGGCTCTTTCGTAATGGAACTTGGGATGTTAGGCATAGTTCCGAAAACTAGTTCGTACGGCATGAATCCAGAGCAACTGTGCGGAGTAGAATTATAAGCAAAAGTGAAATATGGAAGCCAAATATCCCAGTTTAAAGGATTGTTTTGCGCAAAGTTTCGTAGGTATTCACCCAAAGTTTTGTGGAATCGTTCAAGTGATCCATTCGATTGTGGATGATACGCCGTTGTATTGAGCTTCGTAATTTTGAGAAGCTTACATATTTCTTTAAAAAGTGAACTCATAAAATTAGACCCCTGGTCCGTTAAAACTTCATCGGGGATACCAAATATAGAAATAAATTCTTCAACGAATGTTTTAGCCACTGTTGAAGCTTCTTGATTTGGTATAGACTTCGCAACTGAAAATTTTGATAGATCATCCTGGATCGTTAAAATGTATTTATTATTTCTATGTGACAATATCATGGGACCTACTACATCAAGGAATATTTTCTGAAATGAACGAGTTGAAGTTGTCGTTATTTTCATTGGTTCTTTAGTATATTTCGAATGTTTATTGGATTGACAAAGTTTACATGAAATTATGAAATTCTTTATTTTGTTGTACATGTTTGGAAATTTAAAATAACATTTGATACGATTGTAAGTTCTAAAGAAGCCCTGATGACCACCAAGAGGAGATATATGAAAATCTTTGATTATTTGATTTATTTGTTGCTCATCCGTTATGTAATTAGTATTTAAATTTGAGTCATGGAGCGTAAGAGGATCAAAGTTGTCTTCGTATTTGACAAGTCTATTATTGGTATAATTATTCGATTTATTAGAAGTGTTTGCTTCAGGAAGATCATCATACATATTTTCTTTTTCTTCTAATAATGTTTCTGATTTATTTTGAAAATCGGTAGAATTTGTTAGTTTTTCAATAGACTCGTTGTGGTTTGGTTTACATGTATCGGATTTTATTGGTAATTCAGGAGTCATAGAAGGAAATAGTTTATTAGTCGATTCGTTATTTACCGGATTCATATCGTCTAAGTTTATGTTTATGTTTTTGTTACTATCGTTGATTTTATGTGCTTGTGATCGCGTTACTACGTTACATTCCATATTTTCCTTACTATCTGCTATACTAGTTTTAATTCTACTTAGGCAATCCGCATTCCTGTTTTGAGATCCTGGTTTATGTACTATAACGTAATCAAATTCGTCTAACCGTATTTTCCAGCGCATCAACCGTGATGATGGATTTTGCAAATTGCATAGCCAATAGCCATATTAATGGTTTATGATCCGTTACTATCACAAATTTATTTCCATACAGATAAGGCCTAAAGTGATTTACTGACCAAACTATGGCAAGCAGTTCTTTTTCAATGGTAGCGTAGTTACTTTCCGCTTTGTTAAGAATACGGCTAGCATAAGCTACTGGTATAGATCGAATGACTTAACCGTTTGAGAAAGAACTGAACCAATGGCGAAATCACTAGCATCGCATGTCAAAATAAATTGTTTATTAAAATCTGGCATTTGTAAGGTTGGCGGATTAATAAGGCTCATTTTTAGCTTTTCGAAGGCATGTTGACATAGACAGGACCAATCGAATGGTTTGTCTTTCTTTAGAAGATTGGTAAGTGGCTTGGCTATACCAGAAAAATTTGGGATACATCGTCGATAATACCCAACGAATCCCAGGAAAGATTTTATTTCGGTTTGATTATTAGGGATCGGAAATTTTTCTACTGCTACAATTTTATTTTCGTCTGGACGGATTCCATTAGAGGTTACTACGTGACCTAGATATTTTATTTCATGCTTCATAAAATGACACTTATAAGGATTTAGTTTAAGCGTATGGTTTCGGAATCGAGTTAAAACGTGGCGTAATCGTTTGTTATGTTCCACCAAAGAAGACCCAAAAACGATGACGTCATCAAGATAAACTAAGCATTTTAAATTATTAAGACCACAAAGAACAGTATTTATCATCCGTTGAAAGGTTGCAGGTGCCCCTTTAAAACCGAATGACATGCGTTTAAAGTGGTAATGTCCTTCGTCCGTGCTGAAGGCAGTTTTAACACGATCTGCTTCATGGAGGTTTATCTGATGATATCCGCTATATAAATCCAAAGAACTGAAGTACTGAGCATTTCCCAGTTTATCTAGGATATCCGAAATGTTTGGAAGGGGAAATACATTGTCTGCAGAAAATTCATTCAATTTGCGGTAATCTACCACAACTCGCCATTTCTTTTCATCCGTCGTAGATTTTTTTGGAACAACCAATAATGGAAAATTCCATGGGCTAATGCTGTCCTCTATTATTTGATTATCCAACATTTCATTCACTTGACGTTGAATTTCGAGTTTCGTTGAATGAGGTTGTCGATATTGACGTTTATTAATGGGAGAAATGTTTGGTAATGTTTCTATTTTGTGAGTAATAATGTCAGTAGAGCTTAAAGAATCACCGTCCAAACGGAATAAATCGTTGAATTCATGAATGATTGGCATTAACTAATTATATTCTTCCTTGTTTAAATGTTTTAAATCCACACATGACTCTAAAATATTGAGTCTTTCGGTGAAATTGTCTTGCCATGACTGGTAATGATAAACATCAAAATGATGTAACGGCTCTACAGTAAGTTTAAAGTTATCTAACGTTTGTATATCTTCAGAGATATTTAACAGAGATATCTGTATCACATTATTTTTGACCTTGTATATACAACTGGGTATAAATACTGATGGAATTATTTCTTGAGAAAATGTCAAAAATTCAGTGTTATCAGGGAAATTTACCTTAATTGTTGATATCTTTTCGGATCTAGGTGGGAGTAAGATAACATCTTTACTTTCTAGTTTGAAATTCGATGTTAAATTTAATAACACAATGTCATCCGCAAAAGGAATATTTACCTCATGTCTTAAAAAATCAATGTTACACTTATAATGGTTAAAGAAGTTTTGACCAATAATTCCAGAGTATGATATGGGAAAAGAGTCTTCTACTACTTGGAAAGCGTAATCAATTTCTCTAGAATCAGGAAGTATTATTTTGATATCACATTCGGCAAATGTTTCTAAAAGTTCTGATGAAATTCCCTTAAGTTTATATTTAACGTCCTTGTACACTAACGTGTCGTGCTTTAAAAGATTTGTTTTGATTATACACACATCGGCACCTGTATCTACCAAGAAAGGAATATTCTTGAATTTACACACATCAATATTTAAGAATAAGTATTTACACTCATTATTTGAAGTGGTGTTTGATAAGGTGACGATATCATTGAAGATGGGATTATTTATACAAGAATTAATATTTAGAGTATTATTTAAATTTTTTTGAGTACACTCTACTTGTCTTGGACTCTTGAAGGAGTGCCTCGATTTGACTTCAAGTGTCGATCTCCGTTTCCCGATAATGATGTTGATGGCTCCATAGTAGATTTTTGTTGTAAAGATGATTGTTCTTTACGAGCATCGCTTCATTTTTTAAGAAAACATTCCTGAATGTGATGTCCATTTTTTTTACAATAGGCACATCGAATGGTTCTAATAGTTTTTAATGAAGCTTGGAAAGGAGAGGTAACCTTGTTTAAGGTTACGTTCTGTCTCTTAAAACATTCTTCTTTTAGGTGTCCAGGTTTATTACAGATATGACAAAATGTTGTAGGCAAACGTGAATTGTTAGGTTTTTCATTATTTGATAATGTAGAGAAATGTTTCACAACCATTTCTTCCTCAGTGGCTCGATTTATGGCCTCTGACAAAGTAGTAAACCGACAAGCTTTTACAATTGTTTTTATTGAATCATTCAAACCCTCTTGAAATGATTTGAGAGCAATATGCTCATTAAGATTTTTAATGGTTTGAGCAGCATCGATTCCTTCAGATGATATGCAAGTTTCGTTTAAGCTGTAAAGAATTGACTCTAACCGACTTGCATATGTTCGAACATCTTCACCCTTTTTCTGCCGTAAAGTAGCTAGTTCCAATTGTAAATGACCAATTGATCGCGTTTCGGTGAATTCAGAAGTAAGAATATCCTTTAAATTTTTCCATGGCTCTACCTTGCTATATTTGATTATGTCGTAGGCTTTACCATCCAATTTACACTTCACTAATTCTAAAAATTGAGGTTTCTCTGCTTCTTTTAAAGACTTATGAATTAACACTGAACAGGAAATAAATTTGCGCAAATCTCGGGGATTACCAGAAAAATTTGGGACTAATTTCAGCACGAATTTCGGATCCAATGATGCCATTTTATCTAAATCATTAACTGATTTAATTTCTGAATTAGCACTAACGTATGAGGAATGAAATATGGACAAATGTAAAATGTATTTGTATTTGTATTGTACAACCAAAAATAAAAATTTCCTTGTTTTTAAATAAGGTGGTTCCCGTATATTTTATAAAAAATACATTACAACTGCATCATTTTACGATTAGTTACAAAAATGTCGTTGTTACAAGTAGATCGTCGTAAATTAATTTGTAAATTTTGTCAGGAAAATCCAGACAAAAAAAAGAACGAGATTTTTCACTACTTCAAGGATCTTGGATTCAAAAAATTCTTTATCTACAAAACAATTAAACTGTTTGAGAATAATGAACCTGTGGAAAGAAAACCCGACTCTGGTAAAAAATGTCAACTACAAGGTAGCAAAGTTCGAATGAAATTGAAAGGTGAAACAGTGGGTCGAACTGCAAAATCGTACAGAAAACTGGGTAAAAAATATCAAGTTGCCCCAAAAACTATCAAGAAATATTTACAAAGTATGAATATTCAACGCAAACCCAAAAAATCGGCACCAGCAACTACAGACAAACAATTAGCTACAATCAAATCTAGATTAAGAGTGCTTTCCAAACATATTTCGCTGCTTCTTCAGCTTATAAATGTGTGATGGATGATGAAAGTTATTTCACTGTTGAAGGTAATGAATGGCAGCCAAAATACTACTACGAGTCTCCCGATCACAAAGCACCAGAAAAGAAGAAGTTTATTCATAAGACCAAGTTTCCAGGTAAAGTTATGTTGTGGTTGGCTATTAGCGAACGAGGTGTCAGTGACTCAGTATTTTTCAAAAGTGGTTTGGCGGTTAATGCGCAAACATACACAAACAAATGTTTACCTGTGCTTCAGAAATTTATAAATAAATATCATAAAAATGATAAAACGATTTTTTGGCCTGATTTGGCATCCTCACATTATGCCAACGCAACGTTATCTGATTTACGTCAACGCAGAATCGAATTTATCCCTAAAGACTATAATCCACCAAATGTTCCACAACTAAGGCCCATTGAAACTTTTTGGGCAAATCTGAAGAGAATGGTATACAGCAATGGATATCGTGCCAAAAATGTTGAATGTCTGATTAGAAAGATAAAAAGAGATTTCAAGAAGATTGATACATCAGGAACGCAGGCGGCAATGAAAAGAGTGCCAGAAAGGATCAGGAAAGCGAATCGATATGGAGCGCAAATTTTTCTGTAAATTTTATCTAAGAATTAAAGTTTTAAATAAATGATGGATTAAAATCATTTGATTAGTAAATAATTTTTTTTTTACTTTTTTTTGTTTGTCCATATTTTATTCCTCATACGTTATTCAAATTTTTAGAATTGGACTCTAGGGAAACTTTTAGATTGGGATTTACAATATTATGACTACCCTCACTTATTATATTATTCTGGCTAACCAGGTTGGGTGTTTTCGATTTGAGTTTTACCTCAGTCTTTTCGATTATTTTGGTTCGTAGATTAAAGAATGTAAATGAATTTGAATTATCCTGCTCTTGTTCAGAATCTGACATCTGATTTATTCATAAAAATTGTCGTTTTTTTTTTTTTTCTTTAAATGGGTTACGTATACCACGAATTGTTTGTTAGAATTTTGTTTAACTTATATTGAGAGAATTAACAATTTTAATAACAATTTCTGAAAAAAAATGAATTGATAACTCTAATATTGATTACTTACAATTAAATCCATACTATAACTATTGTACATAAGATGATTTCGATATTTGAGGTCCCGTTGCACATATGATGGTCTGATTCTTTAACGGCTGTTATGTAATGATGTAATGTTCTATTGCCGCTTTGATTTCCAAATAATAATGTTGAAAATGATGAGCATGTGGTAACGATGATAATAATGATGATGATATTTTACCGGTATTTTGTCAGTAAAAGATGACCAGATGATGCAGATTTGACGCCGATAATTTATTAGATGATGATAAATTAAATAGTTGATAATAATTTAAATGATGAATTCACTGATGTATATGAAGAGTGAAAATTAATTGATGAATTCACTGATGATTATGAATAGTGAAAATTAATTGATGAATTCATTAATAATTTTGATGAGTAAAACTGGCGCATCATTATGAATTATGAATTTGCTAATAAAATTCATTAAACTGACACAATAACGAATTCACTGTTGGTGTGGAAACTTCCAAACTGTGATGAGCCATAACTGAATGTTTGGTCAAGTTTGAATTAACTGTTCGGTGAACTGTTTATTATTTTTATTACACCATGTGTTTTAAGTGGATGGGTTACTTTTTGGTGTTATCACTTACAGTAATTAATATGTATATGGTCACTTTAAATAGTTGGATTGACGATGATTAATCCATAAGGAAAAACTTTATTTGGCGAATATTAATTCAATAAGTTCATATTATCTTAAACAAGTTTTTTTTTCGCTCACTTGCACTTGTGTAGTTTTATTAAAACTTTTGTTATTATAATATTGTTCAATTGATTTTATTAAAACTTTTCACAGTGATAATTTTTTTTTGAACATATAGAAAAATTATATCAAAAAAAACTATTTTACCGCTGTCACCAAATTGTAGTGTGTCCGAGTAATTCACCAAATAAAAAGGAACGTTTTTTATCGTTCGATAATAAAACACAGTAAATTTTATGTTATTATTTATTTAATATTATTTTATGACCTTTCTTTAGGGTTTTTATTTATTTAATGATGCAAGTACAAACGCCTAATCAATAATGGTTTATCACAATGTTTTTAAATTAACTATAGTGTATTATCTGTTTTGTGGTAGGAGTAAGGAAACAAGTATTTATATAACTTAAATTTAAGGTATTCCATCACAACCGTTAGATCAGGCGATCTGGCGGGCTAGTGGATGGGCCCGTTATGACCAATGCATCGGTTTCCATAGTGGGAATTTAGGAAATCTTTTATTTGGCGGCCAAAATGTAGTGAGCAGTGCAGCTGACTGATACACCGATTAAAAGATAATTTCAACCCCAAAAACTTATGCTCTTGAAAACTAATATAAGTCGAGTAAAATATAAGCTATTAACCTAATTATAAGTGTTGGTACTGGCTCGAGCTAATTTTCTTTAAAGCTCTGTATCCCAGTGGATACTGGCGATAGACCACCCCCTCGCAGAAACATTTTTTGCTCAAAATTGATCAAGGGATCACCACATAAAGGATTAGCATTGAAGTACAAGACAGCCTGGATATCGACACTTGAAATATTCAGGGAACTATTGCCAGCTTTTGAAAGGCTCCTTGCTAGAGAAACCTACGGTACCGCTGTAAAAACATGGATTCGAAAACTCTGATATGCAGAAGACCCTACATCTCATTTCATTTTCAGAAATAAGAATTGGAAAATAAATATTCAATATTATAAATATTATTTTTTTAATATTAAACATAACAAAGTTTAAAATTTTTTGTCTATTACTAAATTAAAGTATAATTAAAAAATTAATAGAAAAAATATTTAATGAAATTATTTTTTTGGGGACCTAAAAATGTCCCAATCCAGTGAAAAGGTCATCCATGCACGAGCTACAAAATAAGCTACGCTGGAGACAGTACAAAAATCAGAGAAACCAAATCCAGAGATATGCTCAATTGCATAAAACCTAGTTGACTTTTGACTGTAACTGGGCCAAAACACTGAACGTCTCGCCACAGTTATTCATCTAATAAGACTTTCCTAAGATGGCTAAAACCTAAGTAATACCTTCAACACAAAATAAAATAAGGTTTGGTAATTGCGTTCTTGTACTAAACCCACTATTCTGAACGTCAGCCTTCAAAGCTCGTAAAATCGTTAAAAAGGAAAACTATTGAAGTTAAACAAAACATATGTAAAACATTAAACATAATTTTCCATCTCACTCCCCAATAACTTCAGTATACACGTCCACTGTATTGACAAAAAATGAATAAAAAGGAGGAAAAACAGTCTTCCGAAAAATAGAAGAAAAATCATAAATTTGAATGTCACAAAAATTTATGTAAAACATGAAAATATATGATTTGTTTAAGGGAATTGAATATGTATAGGAAATACAATAGACTGAAACTTTTCTGTTTCTTTATATTTTGGTCCTAAACTATACAAAAAAAACAGCAGGATGGGAATATTTTGATAAATGTCTTTACCAAAATCAAGAGTTAATGAAAAAAGGATACTGTTGACATTTCGATATTCAAAGAAAGGAATATTATATAATTTATAAATGTTAATGTATTTTTACCAGAATAAGAACATAAATAGGGCTAAGTATTTGAGTTTCCTTTAGTAAAATCGTCATTGTAATGTAATGCAATCGATGAGTTAAGCAGATCATTTTTAATAAATGCATAATATTTAAAATGTGATAACTGAATTTGAACTCCTCTTTTGGAGAAACTACTTAACTTTTCCCAGATATTTCTCAATTATACAACATGATTTAGAACAGAAGATCAATTGGTTAACACAACTTTGTCAAATCCAATTTGCTTAACGAAGTATTTCGTACTTCTTACACTTTCTGCCGTAGGCACTTGGCGAAACACACTTAATACACACATTTTTAAAATTTTTAAAAACACTTGTTAAATATTTCGCAAAATTACAAAAGGTTTAAAAAATCACTCGATCGATTTCGGCTTATTAGGCCATCATCAGGAGTATCTACTAAACTGTCTACAGAAGTATTTCGTTTTATTTTCTGCATAAATTAACTTCTAAATTAATTGTATTTGTTCTAAATTCAAAAATTTGCAATTTATGCCAAAACGAATAAATTAATAAACTTACGGGCAATAGTCGAATTTATACATTAACCATGTTGAAAGAATAAATAATGAAAAGTTAATTTTACCAGACCGAAGTGCTGTGTTCCAAGCCGTTCAGATATAAGCTATTTTTTTTAAATTATTGTTTTGTTGCTCTGTGGCGGTCTACAGATACGAATGGTAACTGCAATATACATACCATCGGTAGGGTAGATATATTCCAATAAACAATGAGCATTTTTCTTACCTATATTCCTCATTTTTCTCCTGGTTTGGAACTGTCCGCTCACACGTGACATAGGGAAGCAAGTCGGCAATAATGGAATGACGTTTTGATAAACAAATCAGCAAAATGTTATAACAGCATATGTACGACGAAATGTCAAGTCTTCTCAGTCGCGTAGGGTGGCATCTACCCTGCAGTCCGTTAAGCAAAAAATATTCGTTTGGGTGGTTCGATGTATGAGGTGACAGAAAAAAAACAATAATCTGTAGACTTGAACGAGCAACAACATCTCGATCTCGAAAGTGGATAAGTTTTCGTATTGCTAGTCTAATATTAATTTGATTGTATTAAATAACGTTAAAGATAAATGTATATAAAATAAACCACTAAATAAATGTTAAATATAAAATCGTGCGTGTGTAAATAATAAAAGTATTTGTGCCGGCAGAATTCTTCGCTTTAAATATATTTGTAGATAACTGGGACCACAGCTCTTACCGCGTTTGGCTTTTTTCTATTGGGAATGGGCACTTGCTCAAAATAGAGTATTATAAGAAAAAACAAATAAATAAATAAAATTGGGTACATTTTAAGCGTATTCGATTGGACTGAAGAGTACAACTCTTCACTTCAGTTAATTGAGTTACTGAAGATGAAGAGAAGAGACTGTTCGATTGGTATTCTTCACTTCAGTTAAATGTCAAAATAAAAATAAAACAATTTATTTCAGTTTGGCTTGTGTTAGAAAAAATGTTTCAAAATTTAATTTTCTATTAATTTCTAGAAATTTATTATTAAAAATTATTTTTTTAGGTCGCAAATTCCCAACCAAACAGACCCCTAAATCTTCACACGAGAATAAAAACAAACGAAAACAAATAATTTCAAAAAAGAAAAATAAATAACTCATCTGAAGTAACTACATAAGCAAAATATCTCTTCAGTTTATTCAGTTGCTCAATTTTTAACTGAATAAGTGAAGAGTTATCAATCGAACAGTCTTTCACTTTAATTACTTCAGATACAGCTACTACTTCAGATAATTCAGTCCAATCGAACGCGCTTGTGAAGCACTTTGGTAATCAAAGCTATCCGTGTTTACCAATTTGATTGGTTGCGAAAATGTGCTAGATGAACGTCAAATTACATTATTACATCACAATTTCTGCCTTATTTTAAACCAAACAAATCCTTGTCGAAAGTATCACTTTCGACCCGTTTGTAGATTTTTTTTTCACTTTTATAGCCATGGGTCAAGTTTGCTCTCACAAATTCACACTGAATACCTAGGTTTATGATATGTCAATAATTTTGGAACTGGCTTCAATTTTTTATGTTTCGGTTGTTCGAAATCTTTTATAAGCTGCATTTTACTATTAGATTGCTGCTCGAGATCGCGAGAAATATAGGGACAAATACTGGGAAATTTTTGCTGTTTATTTAGTACAAAATTATATACGTTAATAATTGTGAATAATTTAAAAATCAATTTTCTTTGGAATCTGATACAAATATGTCGGAGTCCAAGGTTTGTAAAGAATTTTCCATTATGAAATGTTCGGGCATAATTGCTTTATCAATGAAAGCGTTGAAGTCGTCCACACTCAATGCGTGCTGGAAAGCCTTATGCCCCGCTGTGGTTTTCGAAGCAAATCTCATACCACCCATTCAAAATTAACTACAAGATAAAATTTTAGAAATGGCATAATTAACAGGTTCCCTGCCGCTATACCACCGGAACGCCGCGACGAAAAACACTCCCATTTGCCGGTGCACCACCGGTATATCACGCTTAATATTATTTACAGAGGCTATGATATGGTATGTAACTCTTTATAATAGCATTAACGGCCAGTGTACCACCGTTATACTGGTGGTCCAATGACCGGTGACTGTATTTTTCTGCGTGATACACCGCTGATAAAATGAATCTGAATATCTCTGAAATAATGAATTTTTCGAGATACAATTTTGCAGTTAGTTCATTACGCTTCATTTGCCCATCAGTGTTGCATCCGTCACGAATAACTCTTTGTGGAACCTCGAGAAATGGTAACGCATTTACTTTAGGTTAAAACGTGCAATTATTTTTTTCACATAAGTTGTGAATTATTAAACACGTTTTAATTATCTGCTTCGTGTGTTTTAATGAAAAATCTATCCTTTTGGATAAAACTCTCATTCAACCTTTAAGACGTCCGAATACATTTTCCACCCTCATTCTAGCCGAACTCAACCTGAAATTAAAATATTCTTGGGCCGATGTCAGGTTTGTGTCAGGAAATGGTTTTAGGAGATAATTTTTTAACGGAAAAGCACCATCAGCTATTATACCGTGTTCAGTGGTAGTTTTTTCCAAAAATGCTGATAGTTTGCCATCTCTAAATACTGCAGCGTCGTGAACACCCCCAAACCGACCAACATTGATATATCTAAAAAAAACATATATAGTTTAGTTAGAAATACATCCACATTTTACCATTACGTACCTATAACAATAATTATCGTCCACAAGCGCTAACACATTGATGGAATAATAATGTTTGTAGTTGAAATAGTCAGCTAATGATGACGTTGGCTACTTAATTGGAATATGTGTACCGTCCAAAGCGCCAAACATATTGGGGAATCAACATTTCTTGAGAAATTGCGAGCTTATATAATTCCTTTCGTTTTATGTAATAGGAAAACTAATTTGAGTTGCATATAAATGCTTAATTCGAGTCGCAGAATTCGTTTAAAATATACCCTACACTTCTTTTGCCTACTTTGTAAAGGTCGGCAACAGTACCGAGATTTCATGTACTTTTTAATATATGTAATGCAATTATGACGCGTTTCTCGACAGAAGTAGATGGTCTCATTAAAGTATTTGATCAGTAAAGATCATTGTGCACAATATTACAGATATATTCGAAGGTTTTTTTATTCACTCGGTAGTTTTTCTGGAAACGGAGAAACCATGGTATTTTGATTACAGACGTATTGCAGAATCGTTTACGTAGGTTCTCAGTAGGAGAAATAAAAAAAAATTTAATATCGTCAATTACAGCGCCATCTAGCATGAATGGAAAAAAATGTTTCAGCCAAATCCTACGTATTTTTATCCGTAGAATCCGAATCTGCAATAAAAAATAGGGGTTCCTATCTTAGTTTCAAAGTTACCCCCGCCCCACCTACAATGAGGGGGAGGGGGTTCTAATTTTAACACTAATGTATTTATCCCGCGGAATAATTAAATTTTGATCTCTACCATTTTTTTGGTAGAGTGCTTATTGTCCGAGATATTTGAGTGTATCAGGTTAAAAAAATCACCCGGTGTAAGTGTAGTACTTTGTAATCATCGTCTTGGGGGTCGAGTAGCTGAGAAAGAAGAGATGCCCCTGCACATCCCAGGAAGCCAAAATTATTATTCGGTGCCCTGAAACTGAATGCACACTGGATTCAATGAAGCAATCTCATTCAATAATCATTCATTAAGTCTAAACAAAACAACGATTATACAAACGTTTACCAGAAGAAGATTGGAGCTAGATGACCCGGTACACAGACACACGAATTGGAGAACATCAGAGAAAACATCAAGGAATAGAAATGCAGCGATACAAAAATTGAGTTACTAGGCCCCTTATAAACAAATACAAAAACAAAGAGTACACGCAGGTAAAAATTAATCTGATAATTAATCCCTATATGCGCTAGTCTGTTTCAAAGTTTTCGAATTTGTATTAATGTGTATAGTAGAATTGTGGTAGCTCTATCTATGATTGTTGTAAAATATTAGAATAGAAAAATTATGAAAATAAATTGCATAAAGCGCGCGTGGCGAGTTGGACAGTGTTTAGCAACTGGTCTGGTATTCTGGATATAAATGTCGAAAAAGAAAAAACAAAAAGAAACTAAATATACTTTCAGTTTTTTGTGGAAAATCGAATAGCGATATCCTTATACAATATATGTAAGTCCCTATAACGGACATAGTAAATACATATTAGAAAACGTTGGAATACAAAAGATTTATAATTATAAATAAATAAACCTAAAATAAATTAAGTGGTTTAATTTATAACCGCGGTGGTGCTCCGCACGGCAAGTAGATCACCTTACGATAATGCTATGGGTGTCGTACAACATACCAAACAAGCGTGTACGATATACCCCATAATTGGTGACCTCGACGTGATCTACGAATTAAATAAGCATATACGGAGCAGCGGAATTCGACGTATAAAATTGTTGGAAGCGCAAATTTTCACGAGCGACTTTTACCAAAAAAAAAAAAAAAAAAGAACGAGCGATATTCTATCAAAAAGGGTGGATACCTATCTATTCATAAATATATATAAATATAAGCATTGTTGACCAAGAAGGTCAATACGGTTTGTACGAGGCGATACGAGCCATATATAAGGCCGCAGCAGTAAAGCATATCGTCAGTGGTTCAACATTGGCACAGCGACAACACACAGCATTGGGCCAGGCCAATTTGGGATAAAGAAGAAAAAATAACAAAAAAATTTCAAATTGTAATAGTTTGCCTTAGGTAAGTGTATTTATTTCTTTTTTGTTTGTTTTCCCATTTGTTTCCAACCGCATACATTTTTCGGGTTGTTGTAACAGTGTCCAACTCGTATAATTCGAAGTTTTAAGTAGAAAACGTCTCATTTTAAAAACGTGTGTAGTGATTTAGAGTAATCATGGTTAACGGAAACAACGATGTGATAGATAGTAGCGACCAGAGTACCTCAACGCAGAATGATTTAACGCGTAAAGCCGGACCTGCGGGAGCAGACGGTCGTTTTGTGGAGCGAGTGTCAATAAAAACTCCACCGTTTTGGCATGAAATGCCAGAGTTGTGGTTTCGCCAGGTCGAGGCGCAATTTAACAATGCTAACATAACCCGACAGGAGACAATGTTTAATATTGTTGTGGCGGGGCTCGATCAGAGAGCCATGCGAACAGTTAGTGATATCGTGCTGCAGAATATGACTGACAATCAGTACGATACCCTGAAAAAGGAGTTGATTGCACGTTTAACCGAATCAGAGGATTCACGATTACAGAAACTATTAAAGGACCTTGACCTAGGGGACAAGAAACCATCGCAGCTCCTCCGGGAAATGCGTGGACTGGCTAATAAAGAAATCTCGGAGGAAATGCTGCGCAAGTTGTGGGTTCAGAGATTACCACAACAAATTCAAGTAATTTTGGCGTCGAGTACTGAAAATTTGAGCAATTTGGCAACAATAGCTGACAAAATTTTAGAAACGTACGCTAGCGCCAGTGTAATGGCAGTATCACGCGACAAGGAGGCGCACCACTCGCGAGATGCATTGGAAATCAAAATAAACGAGTTAGTACTGGAAATTAAAGAGCTTAAAGCGACACAAGCAGCTGGAAGTTTTCAGCGATTTCGGCAACGTTCCGGGTCTCGGCATCGGTCAGGATCCCGCACAAATAAAAAGCATCCAATGTGCTTCTATCATTTCCGTTTCGGGCCCAAGGCAAATAGGTGTATCAAGCCTTGCACTTACGTAGAACGATCGGAAAACTAATGCCTTCATCGCAAGTGACGGCATGTGATGGGGGCAGTAATGTTAGTTGTCGTCTAATAATATACGATATGTCCAGTAAACGTAACTATTTAATCGACACAGGTGCCGATGTCTCGGTAATACCAGCATCACAAGAAGACAAACACAAAAGTCAGGACAATTTCCCTCTGTTTGCCGCGAATTCTTCTCGGGTTAATACGTATGGCACCCGATTATTGAAGCTAGATTTAGGGCTTAGGCGTAATTTTAATTGGACTTTTATAATAGCGGATGTGTCGAAACCAATAATAGGAGCCGATTTTTTAAAAAATTATGGTATCCTAGTTGATATTAAACAGAACCGGATCATCGACCCGATCACAAGGATTCACACGTCTGGTAAAGCAGTAAATATCGTTTCTTCAGCGTTGACAACTATAGATACCACGGCTATTGATTCGAACGTCACGATCATTTTAAAAAAATTCAAGGAATTGACAAGTCAAAATACGGAAATAAAACCAGTTAAACATGCAGTTACTCATTTTATAGTTACAAAAGGTCATCCAGTAGCAACGAAAGCTCGTAGATTACCACCGGATAAGTTAGCAACAGCAAAACTAGAGTTTGACTATATGCTGGAATCCGGAATATGCAGGCCGTCGAATAGTCCGTGGGCAAGCCCATTACATTTAGTAAAAAAGAAGAACGGCGACTGGCGTCCATGTGGGGATTATCGGGGTCTCAACGGTGTTACTCAGCCTGACCGATACCCGATACCGCATATACAGGATTTCAGTCACCAGTTGCATGGCTGTACTGTATTTTCAACCCTGGATTTGGTAAGAGCATACCACCAGATTCCAGTGGAACCGGCGGATATTCCAAAGACGGCTATAATTACACCCTTCGGGTTGTTCGAGTTCATCCGTATGGGATTTGGTTTGCGTAATGCTGCGCAGACATTCCAACGATTCGTGCATTCAATATTTCGCGACTTGAATTTCTGCTACACATATATTGATGATTTTTTAATTGCATCGCAAAATATGGCTGAGCATTTGCAGCACCTTGAACAAATTTTCAGAAGACTTCAAGACCAAGGTCTGATTATAAATGTCAGTAAGTGTGTATTCGCGCAGTCAGAAGTGGATTTCCTAGGACATACCATAAATCAACACGGAATTAAACCTATGCCGCAGCGCATACAGGCCATTTCCGAGTTTAAACGTCCGGAGACAGTAAAGGAAATACGTCGTTTTCTCGGTATGATAAATTTTTACCGCAGATTTATTCCCGAGGCAGCCAGTAATCAAGCGCTGTTGAACAATTATTTAAAAGGGAGTAAACGAAACGATCGTCGAAAAATTGATTGGACGGACGACGCAATAAAAGCTTTTGAGCATACCAAACAACAATTGTGTGAGGCCACAACCCTAGTGCATCCGGACATGAAGGCTCATCTAGCTATAATGGTAGACGCATCCGATACAGCGATAGGCGCAGTTATGCAGCAAAAGGTACAGGATATCTGGCAACCTTTAAGCTTTTATTCCTTGAAGCTTACGGAAACCCAGAAACGCTATAGTGCGTACGACCGCGAGCTGCTAGCAGCATATATGGCAGTGAAACATTTCCGTTTTCTGCTGGAAGGAAGAACGTTTACGATTTTTACTGACCATAAGCCATTGGTGTACGCGTTGCAACAAAACCCGCACAAAGCGTCGCCAAGACAATTTCGCCATTTAGATTTTATTAGCCAATTTACTAACGACATTCAGCATATTGCAGGCAAAGATAATGTAGTAGCGGATACGCTATCTAGGGTAGATGAGATACGAGGGTCAGAGACAATTGATTACGAGAAAGTGGCCGAAGCCCAAAGCAGTGATAAGGAGCTGCTGGAGCTTTTAGAATCAAGCAAGTCACTACAGTTTAAGAAGTTTCCTGTGCACAATTCGGGAAAAGAATTATGGTGTGACATTTCAACAAGTGTCATTAGACCATACATCCCAATGGAGTTCCGAAGAGCCGTATTTAACATAGTGCATGATCTCTCACATCCGGGAATTAAAGCCACAGCCAAGATGTTGAGTGCGAAATATATTTGGACATCCATCAAGAATGATGCCAGAAGATGGGCTAAGTGTTGTGTCAGTTGCCAAAAATCTAAGGTACAACGGCATACAAAGAGCCCAGTGGGCCAGTTCCCACTCGTCAGCAAGCGCTTCGAAGAGATCCACGTTGATATAGTGGGTCCTTTACCAACATCCGAAGGTATGCGCTACTGTGTGACGATAATAGACCGGTATACTCGTTGGCCAGAGGCAATTCCAGTAGAGGATATACGAGTCCAAACGGTGGCAAGAGCAATATATAGTGGATGGATTGCACGGTATGGCATACCGTCATCGATAGTCACGGATCAAGGCGGGCAGTTTGAGTCCGAGCTGTTTCGCGAACTAGCAACATTTTTAGGATTTCAGCGAAAACGGACTACCCCGTACAACCCTCAGGCCAACGGGTTTATTGAACGCTGGCATCGCTCTCTTAAGGTGGCAATAATGTGTCAGAACAACGCTAGTTGGACTATCTCTCTGCCCACAGTACTGTTGGGGCTAAGGACAGTTTTTCGAGAAGATTTTAAAGCAACGTCGGCCGAATTATTGTACGGTGAAACTATACGTGTGCCAGGTCAGTTTTTCGAGAATTCGAGTAACCAAGTGTATCAGTCGGAGTTCGTTTTGCAGCTTAAAAATGTCATCGAGCAGACAAAGCCAACACCTGCATCAAGACATGGAAATAGATCGTCCTTTGTTCACAAAGAATTGAACGCATGCTCTCACGTATTTGTGCGAACAGATGCAATCAAAGCATCGTTGCAGTGCCCATACGAGGGGCCGTTCAAAGTTATCAGTCGTACCGAGAAATATTTCACAATAGTAAGGAAGAATAAAGAGTGTAACATTTCAATTAATAGGTTGATGCCGTGTTTCAACGAATCGGATGAAGACAACACCAATAAGGAAAATAGCAACGTAAACGAAAGTTGCTCAAACGAGGCGAATAATAATCAAACAACAGTTACGCAGCCCCATCCAACAAGAAAACTAACGGTGAGTTTCCAAAACGAACCGACCAATATAGTAACGCGATCGGGTAGGACAACAAAATTACCGGTAAGGTTTCGGTAAGTCCATAAATCGTTCATGTCATTCACTGGCAGGGGAGTATTGTGGTAGCTCTATCTATGATTGTTGTAAAATATTAGAATAGAAAAATTATGAAAATAAATTGCATAAAGCGCGCGTGGCGAGTTGGACAGTGTTTAGCAACTGGTCTGGTATTCTGGATATAAATGTCGAAAAAGAAAAAACAAAAAGAAACTAAATATACTTTCAGTTTTTTGTGGAAAATCGAATAGCGATATCCTTATACAATATATGTAAGTCCCTATAACGGACATAGTAAATACATATTAGAAAACGTTGGAATACAAAAGATTTATAATTATAAATAAATAAACCTAAAATAAATTAAGTGGTTTAATTTATAACCGCGGTGGTGCTCCGCACGGCAAGTAGATCACCTTACGATAATGCTATGGGTGTCGTACAACATACCAAATAAGCGTGTACGATATACCCCATAGAATTAGTTCCAGAAACCTGACAGCTTCATAGCACTTCCAGCAATCTAACGGCGTGCTTTGTTAGTAAATTATCGTTATCTAACTATTCCCTTAACTTATTCTTCATTATTTCTTCATTACAGTGCAGTAACAGAGTCAATTCTGTCATAATTAACTAACATCTCATGTATAAAGAAAGGTTTACGGTGATCTTGAGTTGTTTTATTTGTTCTCAAATTATATACATATCTGTTCTTTTTTTGAGAAATTATAGTTTACTGCAAAATCTTATTTTTTCAAAAAATGCATTGAAAATAAAAAGTCGCAGCAGCTGTTACTACATAGTGTTCATTTTTATTTAGATATTCCGGAGAAATGGAGGAAAATATTGTAAAACTGAAACTTATTTTTATAAGTTATAATTCCACGTTGCTTAAAAATTCGTTTTATAATTTGTTCAACTGAAACTAATTTTCGTTGAATATAGAAAAATATATTTGAGTAATGTTAAATGTAGATTTTGATTAGTTACCTGAAATAAGTACTGAAGCTTGGGATATAACATCGACAAAAAATACCATAGTACTCATTTTCAAATTCTCTACCAACCAAATCACTTTAAATGATATAAGCCCCGCCTGCCTATTTCATACTTAGGAAATATATACTACCATGGTCTTTTTTTCTGATACCATGGTAGTTTTGTTGAAATTTTGGCAGGGCAAATCTTCTAGTAATATAGTAAAAGTTACTGAACTGATAGCAAAACTAAATTCATTTTCAACTACATTCAAATTTGTGATGTTAAAGATTATTATTGATTACAGATAACAAAATTAGTTTTACTCATCCGTTTTTATAAACGTTTACCAATTATATTAACCAACATCTACGAGTACGGGTATACGTCTTTTAGCAAAAAAACGTTTGGCAAATGAAACTTTGATCAAATTACTTTTAGCAAAAAACACGTTAGGCAAACATTTCTTTGGCAAAGAAGTATGAATGGCAAATTCACCTATGTCAAATAGTTTTTTGACAAATTTTTTTTTGGCAAATTATTATTCAGGAATTATGAGGCATTTTGATCGCGCGTTCAAATTCCTGAAATTTGACAAAAAGGGATTACTCTAAAATTCGAACAAAATTTTCGCGTACCGCGCCTGAATTAATAAAAATGTTTTTGCTTGAAAATGAAAATTTAAATTCTGGAAAATGAAGATTAATCTTCCTTTTCCAGAATTTCATTTTGAAATATTCCGAAAAATGGAGATTTCCATTCTAATTTTACTAATAAATCTCTATTTTCCATATAATTCTAAATCTCCGTTTTCAAGCAAAAATATTTTTATTAATTCCAGCGCGCGTCATATACCTGCCAAATTTCATCACAATCAGTTCAGAGATTGCCAAGTTACAGGCTAATTGGCTATATTCCGAAAGTTCATCCAAAAATCATTTAAGCAACCCATTTCCATCATACTTGTCGAATTTCATCATAATCGGTAAAGAATTAGTCAAGTTTCAAACGAATTGGGCATATTCAAAAATTTCATCTAAAAATCATTTAACAATCCCATTTCCACCCTACGTGTCAAAATGCGTCATAATCCCGAAAGAAATGGCCAAGTTACAGACTAATTTGCGACATTCCAAAAATGTACCCAAAAATCATTTAACAATCCTATTTCCACCGTACCTATCGAATTTAATCACAATAAATTCAATGTATCCAGAATCATTTAAAAATTCCATTTACATCGTAACTGTCAAATGTATAATAGATTTTTTGATCAAACATACATTTTCCATTCAATTTGTTTTGTCATATGATATTTTGATGAAAAGTAACTTTGCCAAATGTCGTTTGCCATTTAAACGTCTCCCACGAGTACATGTATTGGATAAACAGCATAAACATCGCTGTGTATTAAACAAAAAAAACTTATTATCCTCTTAATAATGTTCAAACTGTTCTACATATATAAGAAAAATTCGTGTTTTAAATAAAATGATTTTTGTGCTCTGCATCTGCAATTGTTGATTTTTCAATAAACAATAAATTTTAGGTTCACATTCACATTTCAAATTTCAATTTTATTATTTTTTTTTTTCGATTTCATCAATCGCATCCGTTCGATAATATTTTATATTGACTCCAATTTCATATTCTACCAAAAATTTAAACCGTGCCATGGCTATCTCTTTATACCTAAAATATGAAATATTCAACTCGTCCCAAATTAATTTGGTTGAAAAATGAAATATTTAATTTAATTAAATGTTTATTTATAGTTTTTATTTTACTTGGACTGTTTTTTATTTTTGTGAAGTCATCACGTTTTAAGGATATTATAAGATAGGGATGAATTTTTGAGATGATGAAAAAACAGACGAATTTTATTTATTTTTTAGAAGCATTTGAAAAATTAATATTTTTATTTCTTGTGATAAGTTTATTACAAACAACTGGACGTTATTTTGGTTGTAGATGGATTGAATAAATATGTTCTGAGAACAGGTAATTTTCAATGCTACATAATAGAGAGAGAGAGTGGTTAAAATATTAACTATGAAAGATTGTAAATTTGTACAAAACTTCTGCAGCGAGATCTTGAATCCAGAAGTAGATCAATTTTAGGTTTCAAGAAATTTTGATTAAATCTATGCGATGCGTGCATATTTCTGTTGCATACCAGAAATTTAAATTTCAGCCATAAGTTTGTTTTGAAATGGTAATGGTGTTTTCCATCTATATTATTGGTTGATTATTTTAAACAGTGTCCCCGTATTTAATGAGGGTCTTCTCTTTTTTGTTTCTAAACTTTTTTTAATATTGATCTTCCCCTCTTAGATCTAAAACTACTTCTTTGCAAGCACTTACAAAGTAGTTACTATTTAAAGTATTACTATTTTACTGTTACAGATTAATACTAAAAATACGCATAAAAATACAAAATTATATGCTCTCAACACCAGTTTTCATTGCGAAAGTTTATAAAAATTAATCTCTAAAACGGGCCATAGACTGTGATACAATTTATTGTATTGCAGGTTTTGTGCCACACACGTAACGACATTCGAACCAATTATAGCAATCAAATCTAGGTTTGCTTTTGAGTTTACTTCCTGTAATTATTTTTTTATTACCTCATAGCTTTTGTTGTGTTTGCGCTTGATCGAAGAGTCGTTACAAGTCACAGCCATTATGCAAAAAAATGTTCCTTAAATAAATCAGTCATTCTTCTTGAAAGTAGCGTTTGGTCGAAAAGCTACAGATGTTTTAATCAATCCTGTTTGCCTTAAATTTACCATTCCTTCAATGTTTTATTTCTAAAATTATATAAATGCAACGAGATTTATGCGGTTTCCAATCAATCTTTTGTGTGAAAAATTTCCTTCAGTTTTTGTTGCTCTTGTATTTCTTATTCTTCTGTTGTACTAAACAGTCCCCAAACTTTTTTTTTTTTTAACAAATTTATTTATATACTTTTTACACTTTCTGCCGTAGGTACTTGGCGAAACACACTTTTTTTTTTTTGTTGCTTCTATCTCTGCAATCTTTTCTGGGGCTCAAGGCACTCCCAACTCTTTCGCAGTTCCCTTTTAACGTCCTACCTTACGCCATTACCAGCCAACTCGAGGACGTACGGCTAAAGACGCGCTTTCGTTTAAACCACCTGCACATTGCATTGCTTCATGCCAGCCTATAGTACTGACATGAAAGGTGGGTCGGCCCATGGATTCCGCACTCTCAACAGGGGGTCATAGATGTGTTCATCGTCATCACCGATCGTAATCAGATGATGAAAACTCCCTTTTGTATCCCGCCCCTATAGGGATTCGAACCCGGTACCTCCCGATCCAACCGCCGTAGCTTTAACCACTGCGCCGGCGAAACACACTTAATACACACATTTTTAAATTTTTTAAAAACACTTGTTAAATATTTCGCAAAATTACAAAAGGTTTAAAAAATCACTGGATCGATTTCGGCTTGTTAGGCCATCATCAGGAGTATCTACTAAACTGTAAAAATAAAAATGTAATTTATATACACTACTCCAAAAAATTAAAGGAACACTAATTTTTTTCAATTTTTTTAGTGTTTTTTGAAGAGCTGTATCTTAGTAAAATACGGTCGTATACAGAGATGAAAAGAAAAGCATTTTAAAGCTTCAAATCTCTAGTTTTGAGACTTTTGAACGGAAAATTTTTGTGAGATACCGTTATCACGCAATCATAAGAAAGAGCGCGAAAAAAAAATTCGATTAGGCTCGGGAAATTTTTTTTAAGTTAAACCAATGCATAGGTCGGTTAGCCTGTTAATTAGGCGTAAATTTAATCTCATTCTGGTCTCTCTATGTCAACTTTTCGCTGAGATATCTGACTTTGAATCAGAAAAGATCCTTTTGCCTTTGATCTTCGATATCTCAGCAACCAATGACTGCACAGTAAACTTTAGGGCAGCCTTAAAAACTTCAGTAAATTTCCTACAAGACCCTTTAATGATTAGTTGAGAACAAATTTTTGTTTCACTCTCAATACTGATTTGAAAAAAGTACAAAAAAAAGACTTGTTAGGTTGTCTTAATAAATCTACCGTTACTTTACCGTTATTGATGAAAAGACTAATGTTGCTAGGTTATTTTACAGTTTAATGTACTCCTAATAGCCCTGTATTATTTTCAAATTGATCCATCCAACCGTTTTTTCGGACGGATTGATCAAAGTTTTACAAAACAATTAAAGGAACAAGTGATCATCAAAATAAAAAAACGACTTTTTTCACATTTTGCGTTAGTTATTTGTTAACCCTTAACGATCGTACGATTTTTTTTGTAATACTAATAAAAGAGACGACAGAAAATTAAATAAAGTTCTGCAATATGACCAATTATTATGGAAGTGGCCATTTCTTATCCGATTTTAGTGAAATTTGGTATGCGCGATGGAAATGGGATTCTAAAATGATTCGTGAATGAAGTTCTGGAAAATGGTCAACTAGGAAGGAACTTGGCCATTTCTTAACCGATTTTGATGAAATTTGGTGTTCGCGATGGAAATGGGATTCTATAATGAATTATAGCTAAAGTTCTGGAATATGTCCAATTAGGTAGGAACTTGGCCATTTCTTATAAGATTTTGATGAAATTCAGCATTTGTAATGAAAATTGGGTTTTAAAATTATGTTTAGATGAAATTCTGGAATAAGCCGTATTAGGATGGAACTTGCCCATTTTTTATCCGATTTTACACAAATTCAGCTACTATAGATTACTATAGAAATAAAACTCTAAAATTATTTTTGGTTAAAGTTATATGTTAAAGTTGGAAGGCGCTTGCCTATTCCTTAAACGAATAAAAGAAATTCGATATGTGCTTTAAAAGTGAAAAACTAAAATCGTTATTCCATGTATTTAATGATTTATTTTATCAATAATTTAGGAATCTCATGTTCATCGTGAATGCTGAAATTCATAAAATAGGATACAAAACTTCCAAGTTCCATGACAGTTGGCCAAATTCTGGAACTTTATCCAAAAATCAGTTTATAGAATCCCATTTCTAAGGCACGTGCTGAATTTCATCAATATTGGATCCTTAAGATTTGATTACTTCTTGTTAGTTTCTTATGTAGAAAGATTCAAGAATAAAGCCATTGGCAGCATATAAAAAAAAAAAAAAAAAAAAAATATTGGATAAGAAATGGCCAATTTCCTTCCTAGTTGGCCATATACCAGAACTTCATCCACAAATCATTTTAGAATCCCATTTCCATCGTACATGCTAAATTTCATCAAAATCGGATAAGAAATGGGCAAGTTCCATCCTAGTTGGCCATATTCCAGAACTTTATCCAAAAGTCAGTTTAGAATACCATTTCCATTACTTATACCAAATTTCATCAAAATCGGATAAGAAATGGGCAAGTTCCTTCCTGGTTGGCCATTTTCCAGAATTTCATCTAAAAATCAGTTTAGAATCCCATTTCCATCGCGCATACCAAATTTCAACAAAATCGGATAAGAAATGGCCAAGTTTCTTCTTAGTTGGCGATTTTCCAGAACTTTATCCAAAAATCAGTTTAGAATCCCATTTCCATCGCCCATACCAAATTTCACTAAAATCGGATGAGCAATAGCCAAGTTCCATCCTAGTTGGCCATATTCCAGAACTTTATCCAAAAATCACTTTAGAATCCCATTTCCATCGTACATGCTGAATTTCATCAAAATCGGATAAGAATTAGCCAAGTTCCAACCTAGTTGGCCATATTCCAGAACTTTATCCAAAAATCAGTTTAGAATCCCATTTCCATCGCGCATACCAAATTTCATCAAAATCGGTTAATAAATGGCCAAGTTCCTTCCTAGTTGCCCATTTTCCAGAACTTCATCCACGAATCGTTTTAGAATCCCATTTCAATAACGCATATCAAATTTCACTAAAATTAGATGAGAAATAGCCAAGTTCCATAACAATTGGTCATATTGCAGAACTTTATTTAATTTTCTATCGTCTCTTATCGGCGAGTATTACAAAAAAAATCGTACGATCGTTAAGGGTTAACAAGTAACTAACGCAAAATGTGAAAAAAGTCGTTTTTTTATTTTGATGATCACTTGTTCCTTTAATTGTTTTGTAAAACTTTGATCAATCTGTCCGAAAAAACGGTTGGATGGATCAATTTGAAAATAATACAGGGCTATTAGGAGTACATTAAACTGTAAAATAACCTAGCAACATTAGTCTTTTCATCAATAACGGTAAAGTAACGGTAGATTTATTAAGACAACCTAAAAAGTCTTTTTTTTGTACTTTTTTCAAATCAGTATTGAGAGTGAAAAAAAAATTTGTTCTCAACTAATCATTAAAGGGTCTTGTAGGAAATTTACTGAAGTTTTTAAGGCTGCCCTAAAGTTTACTGTGCAGTCATTGGTTGCTGAGATATCGAAGATCAAAGGCAAAAGGATCTTTTCTGATTCAAAGTCAGATATCTCAGCGAAAAGTTGACATAGAGAGACCAGAATGAGATTAAATTTACGCCTAATTAACAGGCTAACCGACCTATGCATTGGTTTAACTTAAAAAAAATTTCCCGAGCCCATGGCACCTTACACAAAAAAAAAAAAAAAATTCGAATTTTTTTTCTTCGCGCTCTTTCTTATGATTGCGTGATAACGGTATCTCACAAAAAATGTTCGTTCAAAAGTCTCAAAACTAGAGATTTGAAGATTTAAAATACTTTTCTTTTCATCTCTGTACGACCGTATTTTACTAAGATACAGCTCTTCAAAAATCACTAAAAAAATTGAAAAAAATTAGTGTTCCTTTAATTTTTTGGAGTAGTGTATATACACATATATATAATATACATAGTTGTAAAAAGTAAAAAGTGAAACAAAAATATACTAATAAAAAATGTGGGAGTGGTAAACAATAAATCTGGTGAGAGCAATAAACATTAAAAATTAAAAGGGGGTGAGTTAAACACAGGTATATAATTATTGATTAGTCAACGGCCGAATAACAAAATTCCAGATGTTGTTTTTTTTTTCCTTTATTTTATTATAACCCGACGTATTAGTCATTTGATGGGATGGTATGAGTATGGAAATAAAACAGTGCAGGGCCGGTAATTGGTAAGAAACGGATTTCTCTCAGTTCGTTGAGGATATTTTGGTTAAGAAATATAGCTTTTCGGATTTCGTAATGATTATAAAGGGATGATTCATGGCTACCAGATAAATGTTCTTTAACTCTTTTTTTACTTTTATACTTAAGTAAATCTGCGGGAGCAGAATTAACGTGCTTTCATTAATTAATACTTTGTGATGTCACAGCCATCGTTTTCTTCTTTAATCGTGACGGCAAAGGTATATCTTTTAAATTTCTGTCCAGCATATTCGGATGAGATGTTAGTCTTCCTGCATAGTTAATCGGCATTTTTAGTAATTCATCTTTGACAGTTAGGATGCTAAGGTCCTTATGAATATTTTTGTTTTTACAAACAAGGGTGCCCCTGTAATCATTCTGAGAATTTTTGACTGTATTCTTTGAACAATGCCAATATTTGAATTTGAAGTTGATTGCCATAATTGACAGCCATACGACCAGGACCCGAATTCCGGTTCGATGACAAATGATAATGAGAAATGACTTGATTTTTTATTTCAACTAGTCGGTTGCATTTTTATTTAGAGTAGGCGAAATAAAAAATCAAGTCATTTCTGATTTTCATTTATCATTAAACCGGGATTCGGGTGCAGATTGGTTTAATCATTGTGTTATACAGGAGAAGCTTATATTCTAAATCAACGGTTGAATATATCCCCATCAACCAGTGCATTTTATCCATTTTTAATTTGATATGGCCTCGTTTCATTTCAATATGTTTTCGCCAGGTTAATCGTCGGCCTAGATGGACGCCTAGGTATTTTGCTTCGTTGGCCTGAGGAATTTGTATACCGTTAATTGTGACCAGTGGACACGTAAGCTTATTTAAAGTGAATGTTACGTGAGTCGATTTCTCTTCATTGACCTTTATCTCCCATTTTTTAGCCAGATTTCGATGTCATCTGTATGTTGTTGCAGGGTTGTGGACACTGTTTGTGGATTTTTATGAGTACATACGATTGCTGGTCATCAGCGGAAGTAGACGTCATAATTTTCGAAGATATTGGTAGATCAGAAGTGAAAATTAAATACAAGGTTGGGCCAAGCACACTGCCTTGTGGAACTCCTGCCAGGACGTTTTTCTCGCCCGATTTAGAGGTATTGTGTTTAACATAAAATCTGCGATTTGACAAATATGACTTCATAAGCCAGCACTCAGGAATGCATCCTAATTCATAGATTGAATTGAATATTTGAGCTAGTCGATCAAAGGCACACTCAGGCAATTTTTTAAGCATTTCACCTGTAATTTGATCATACCAATGGGCTTTCTTTAATTGAGTTTGGTGAGCAATAATCAACTTAACTAGCGGCTTGTTTATCTTGTAATTTCCTCTCAGGTTCGATGGCTACATCTGTTTGAACCACCGATAATCCACGGTTGGGAGTGAAAACACCTTGAAGATGATCAGCGAAGGCTTTAGCATTTTCCTCGTCTCGTCTAGCCCAGTCACCGTAGGGCAAACGAATTGGCGGGTTTCGTTGCTGAGGCCGTTTAAGGTATTTAGTGGCCTTCCATAATGAATAGCTTGTGTCAGAGTGGGGAGATAGCTGCTCAAGGTAGTTTTGCAAAAAATCCATTTTGTTTTTTTTGAGTAGGCTTTGCAGTTTATTTTTGGCCTGGTTAAAGTTGTATTTTGCATCAGGCGATCGATTTGTTTGCCATATGCGTCTTAAACGGCGTTTCTTTGATAGTAATTTTTCTATTTCAGCGTATGTTATGGTGTGCATTATATGTTTGCTGTTTTGTTTAGGCGTGGCTGAAATAGCTGCGTTGATCAGTAACAGATTAAAGTTTTCCATTGCCAAATTTATATCGTTTGCCGTCTCCAGTGTAGATGTCAAGTCGATATGCGAACTGATGTACATCTTGAATTTCAACCAGTTAGTGAAGTTGTTCGTTAGGAAGTTGATTGTAGGATGTGGCTTTTGGTCAGTTCAGTATTGTAGTAAGACCGGAAAGTGTTTGGCCTCGATCATTTCCCAGTTTATTTTAATTGTGACAGCAAAATCAAGAATGTTAGGAATTTTTTTCCGATCAGTAGGCCAATAAGTAGGATGGCCACAAGATGCAACATCGTAATGATTCACCTGAATAACATTCATTAATTGACGTCCCCTTGGAGTAGTCATTCTTGAACCACAGTAGGTATGTTTGGCATTAAAGACTCCGGCGACTATAAAGCGCTGACCCAGAGCTGCAAAAAACGTTTTATAGATATCTGCCGAAATTTTTTTATTTGGAGGGCAATATATTGAAGCTATGACTAAACTTTCTTTATCAAGGTCAACGCATACAGAGGTTGCTTGAATTTCTTCAGTGCTAAACTCATTGAGAACATAAACAACGGCAAATCCGATTTTTTATAATGACAGCAGTTCCTCCTCGACTTTTGCGCAAGGGATGTTTAGTATCGTAGACCTTGTAACCATTTATTTTAAAATTATGTTTGTATGGTATAATGGTTTGATTTTGTCTTGTAGAATATTTTGCATTGTTGTCATTATCATCAGTTGCATACAGTTATTCAGGTTAGGTTCAGCATTTGAGGATTTACCACTGAGAACGCTTGCTTATGTTGGTTTCCCGGCTGATGTTCTGGGCGAACGAGATTCATTCGGCGCATCCGAGGTATTTTATTCTGCGTATACGAAGGTGTATTATTCTGCGCATCAGGTGTAGTTTTATACTGCTGCCTGGAACGAGACATTTGAATAATATTTCTGTAGACTGGGCATCCCCGGTAGTTTGCAGTGTGGTTTCCGCCGCAGTTACTGCATTTCTTTATTGTTGAGAATTTTTTTGGTTTCGGGTAACTCTTGGTTGTGTGTAGATCACCGCATACAACGCATACGGATATCATTTTGCAATAAGTTCTTGAGTGGCCATATTCTTGGCAGTTTAAACACTGAATTGGTCCGGACCTTTTATTAGTTTTTCAACAGTTATGCGTCTATGCATATCTTTATTTTATATATTGGATGAATTTCTCCCGTTTTCAAAGTGCTTTCGGATGGACACAGCTCAACTTTGACCATTGGTTGCCGTTGCTTCAAGCGGTTGATGATCATATAGGCATTCTGTATTTTAAATCCATATCTTCAACAAGCGACGCCTGGAGTTACCTGAACTTGGACATCGATGCCTTTAATAACGACTGAAAGACCCTTTGAAGACTTCAAACGGTATGTATAATAGTTTCTATTGTGTGTATCGTAATAATTAATGACTTCTCTATAGTCGTTGACCTCGTGTGTTTGAATTTTTACTTCGTGTATTTTGCCATGAAGTAAATTTGTTACGTGAAATGGTTTTCCATTTGTTAGCACGCTTGATTTAAGTTCTTGCACCACCTTGTGTGTATCAGCTTCACGTAAATAGATTGGAGGTGGCTTGTATTTTCGATTTGCCTGTTCTTGAATGTTTGCATTTTCAGGTTCGCTCTCTTCTACATCCTTATCAGCGAATATTTCAAATCGTTTTTTTAGCGGTAATTTTTCGACATTTAGTTTCTTATTTGCCAGCAGTTTTTCATTTTTTGGGCGATCTATTTTCCGTTTTACAGCAATACATCGATCGATGCCAGTTTGTATCATATGTACATTACGTTTAGTGCTCTCTATAAGGCTAGTGTCGCTGCTATGCTTTCCAGGGAGTATGTTCATCAGGTCATTTACCACTTCTGGCTCCATTTTCGATAATGAATCGTAACGGGTTATAAGAGACGCTTTAGTGGAGTTAATTATCATTAAGGAAAATGAGGTATTTTGCATTATTTTTAATTTAATTTTTAATAAATACTAGAGGGTCCTCTCCCTATTCACTACGCTCACTAACTGCCGACGACATCTATTCGATAATAGTATTTATTAAACACCGTTGTGTTCACAAAACGTAAAAAATCAAAAAAGATAACACGTGCCTACTCCAACAGCCAATTTTAACACGAATAGAGAGATTTAAAAAAAATTCAAAACATCTGCGGCCCGCGTAATCAACTAAAATGTTGAACCCGCCCTTGTACCCAAAGCAGTTATGCACCACTGTTCTAATCTGATACATTTAAGAAGATTGTTTTATAAACCCAGCGCGACATTAGTTGAATATGTTACCCATTAAATAAAATTGTTGTTTAATCTTTAATTACATTTTTAACCACAAATGATGTACGTACATGTAAACGGTACGAGCTTAAGTACGTACCTATATAATTTTATCAGTTCTCTCGTCAAATTGATTATTTAGTGTTTATATTATATTTAACAACACAACATGAATAGATAGATGACCTAAAATTAAAGCCTATTTAAATGTTAATTAATGACCATATAAGTGAATATTACTGTATCAATTACATTACATGTATGTAGATACGCATCTCATATTACCACTCGATCGAAAAAATTCTAATTACCATACATTAATAATCATTTACGATATCTGAATCATTAAGGGGGTAATTGAAACATTATAATTTCTACTGAGAATATAACATAATCGATAATTGGATTAAATTACTTATTTATGTTGCTTTAAATGTGTGTCTGCACATTCTGTACACATACGGATAATACAGATAGGAGAGATGCACCTTTATCTACCAAAAACAACAATATGTAGATGAAATTAGAGGAGCAGACTGTATACATACTCGTATATGTACACATATTTTATATAAAATGTTCAACATAACAACATAAGTAATTAACATTTTCATAATATCGAAATTATTTGCATATCAATTCGAACAGGTGTTGTTGTGTGCAAAAAACTATAGAGATATATCTACGACAAACATGTTCAGGTATGCTTGTAGGTTTTTTTTTAATTAGTGAGTGTTTTGAAAGTTCTATAGCATATGTGTATGTATGTATATAGAAACCCCAAAATGCATTAAACAAAAAATATGAAAAATTAAAACTTGAAAAACAATTTTCTATATATGGTGGAGAATTAAAATTGTGGGGTTTGATAAAAATTTAATGATTTGCTGTACTCTTATGTTCGTACTATTGTTTTTCTAAGTGGATTACTTTTCCAGGAAATATTTACATTCGATAGAGATATACGAGTATGAAAATAAGAAATACTTACATGTAAGAACTCTGCTCTCTCGGATTTTACTGAACAATATAATTACAGTACAGTAAAAATAGAATTTTTATTCCCAGAAAATGAATCCGAACAGAAATTTTGCGTAGATCTCTATTTTGGTATTCTGATTAAAAAAAACAAAAGCTTACCCTCCACCATTTCTATAACTTTGTTGAAGTAGGTTTTAAACATTGAAAAATCGATTTTTTTAAAATAAAAATAATATATTTTTATGAAAAACATTTTTGAAAATTAATTAATTTGTTTTCATTATTTTACGATAAAAGTAGAGCTAGGATATGAATTTTTAGCTTTTCGTCAAAAATGGATTCTTGGCGAATAAATCAAATAAAAATCACCGAGGTCAAAAGGGGATATTGACAATCAATTATGCCCTGAGAGCTACTTCCTGATCAGATCTGACTGTGAGTAGACGCCTATTGAGTGTTCGTACTTAAATAGTTTACTTTCCTAACATAATTAGACATACTAATATGACTTGACTAGCGACGAACAAATTTCTATAATTAGAACCTTATCAAATTTTAGACACTTTCAGCACGTTAGATATCTAGCGATCGTACTGAAACGAGTTTGGCCAATAGTGTCCTCCATCGCAATTTGTTACAATATTAATAAATATTAATTATTAAGAAATATTCGCAAATCATTCGGATGTGTACTTAGAATTCCATACGACCTTAAAGCGATTTGCGTATTTTATTGATTTTTTCTTAATTGCAAATCAATAAAATTGACCTCTAAATCATCGGGAAATTGGGTTACAAGAAGAGCTCTACTTGATATAAAGACATTTTAGCCCTAAGGCAAAACAGATCTTGGTGCTTCTGGAGATTATATGAACTTTACGAAAATTTTTAAAAGTATTCAAGAATATTTGGGATTCGAGAAAAGGTAATTTAGTTTTGCGCTGCTTTGTATTGGGAGAATTGTATTGTTTTACAAGTTCGGCAAGCTTTTTTTTTTCAAGAGTATTCGAAGAATTCTTAGGGATATTCAAATCATAAAACAAAGAGAAAATGCAAAAAAAAAATCATTTTTCGAAAACTAAAATACCGAAAAATGGCATAAATCGGTCAATTTTGGTAAGAATTTAAAAATTTACCAGAATGTTTGTTTTTAAAATCACTTTGGATGGAGTGATTTATTTTTAGAAAAAATATTTATTTTTGATTTACTCGCAAAAAATCGTTTTATTACGATTTTCAGAAAGCTTAATCTTAAAAATGTATATCTCGGTGAATTTAATCGTACAAAAATGAAAAAAAAACTTTTATTTCTATTCTTTCATTCCAAAAAGTTTTACAGTTTTAGCGAAATTTAACTTTATACTACCACGTCTTATGATTTTACGTATCGTGAACATTTTCTCAAATTTCAGTTTATATACAATATTCGTTGTGGTTTTGAATTTGAACAAATATGGTACATTGGTACATCTTTAAATAACAAAAAAAAAATATTTTCATTTCACCTGATGTTTTCTTTCGTTTTACATAATTATTTTTCTGTTAGTTTGTTATCCGTAGATAGTTTTCCTCATATTATTTTTTGCAAACAAACAAAAAATAATGCAAATACGTAATTTTACCGACTATACCAATATGCATCAAGCAAAATTTCGGTATCTAGTAAGTAAGGCCAATAACAATAAGGAATAATTATTTGCACAATAATTACAATACCATATAAAGAATGTTTTACGGTTTAAATGAATGTTGGTATATAAACGGTTAGGTTTACGTTGAATTTAACTACGCATACTACTGAATTTAACTACGAGCTCGCCCTGTCATCTTTCGGATAAACCTTTCAGAACATGTCAGGTGCTTAAATAAATAAATTTTATGGTTTCATTAGCTGTCTTCCAATGGGAAAAATTTGCTACATGGAAGTACTTGTGAGTAGATCCCCCTTTTTTATATCAAAAGGCGATATAATAAAGGCGATAAATAAAATTAGATTGAAATTATGATAAAAATAAATTTGTGTGTGTACTTATGTACGCGCGTTAGAAGTTACATTCTTTGCCGATAATTAGAGTCTAGAGCAGTGGTTCCCAACCTCCGGTCAACGGACCGCTGCCGGTCCGCGAAAAAATTACAATGGTCCGTAAACCTTTTTCCTAATCCTTTAGTGGAACACCAAGCCAATAAAATGACATATATGAAGAAGAGAAGAATTACAGCTCATTGAACTCAGTTTAGATTTAATTTTAAAATCGTTATTCGCAAAAATGAGGTTAGCTCAGTTTTTGTTACAAATACTGGAAGTATTATTCCAAAAGGCTGCAAAATCATTATTCCGTTTGCAACGACATATTTATGTGAATCGGCATTTTCAGCTATGTTATATTTTTTGGTATGTTACTATGTATTGTACATATATGGAATTGAAATAAAAAAGTATGAAATTTACATAAACGTGATATTCACTGTCCGCGGTCATGTTTGCGTTGGGAACTACTGGTCTAGAGTATGATTATAGATACGGTTCGTAAAGACTAAATTCAATCAAATAATTTAAATTTCAAAAATTAATATTGATTTTCTTATATAGATGATCAAATAAATTGTATTTTATTATCTAAGACTATAATAATTATCATTTAATAATTAAAAAATTGATTTATTTATACAGAGAAAAGTCTACAAATTTGACTTGAATTTATAACATATTGAACAGGGTAGAATAAAAATTAAATTAAATATATAAGAGAATTAAAATTGACATAACGAATAAAAACAGATGGATATACATAAGCATCTAATACAAATTTCTATAAAATATATTTTATTGATCAAATTTAAAAAAAATAGAAACAAATACATTTTTCTCAAATCGGATAAAATACGTCAGTTTTCTGGTTTGTTATCTGTCAGCAAAATGAAGTATTCCCCGACACTACATCGTTGCTAGGCAACTTACTAAAAACAGTACTGGAAAGTATTCCTTGCCTAGGCAGAGAATACTTTCTAGTACTGATTATCATCTGTTTTTAAGAAATACATGATATAATTTTAATTTATTTAGTTTTTATTATTATAATTGTAAAATTACATATTTAACAACTATTTATTATTGGTTATATTTACATGAATTGTACAATTTGTACAGGTGTTGAAAATTGGCGCAGATGCATTACAATTAAGGTTAGTTGTAGCCACTGATGCACTATTATCGTTTATTTCGGTCATGTTAGGGTCCACATCTGGATTTTGTTCGGTAGTATTGAAAATTTTTATCTCGGTCATGTTACGGTCCACACCTGGATTTTGTTCGGTGGTATTGAAAATTCTGTTTGCAACTTCAATTTTATTATTTAGAGAATCATCAATGTACCCTTCAGCAACCGTTGCCGATTTCCAACCACCATGTCTCTTAAGGCAAGTCAAATCTGCACCTGTATCTACCAATATTGTAGCAGATGATCTGCGAAAACAGAGCCCTGTATATTCTATCGCATTTGGCAACTTCAAATAAGTAGCTACAGTTTGAGGCAATTTGCCAAACTGACGTATGCCCACTACTTGTCTGTTACCTCTACCGTTTGTTAATTTGAAAAAGAATCGAGGGTTATCGAAATCAGTGGGACGTAATGCTATGTATCTACGATATATTTCGATATACGCTTGATTTACAATAAATGATCTTGGCTTGTTCGTCTTGTTAACAGGAATGGTAATCAATATCCTATTTCCCAAATCTTGAATATCATTCAAATTTATTCGGCATAGTTCATCTTGAGGACATGCGCCAGAAATTCCAAAAATTAAGGCAACCTAGAAAACAAATTTTTTGTAAATAAATTATGAGCGCGTACATCTTAACATACTTTTGCCATTAAATATGTATCATCTGGAGCAAGTTCCATAAATGTTTCTATTTGTTGTTTCGTTAAGATTTTGGATTTTTTAGGCTTATATCCATCTGACTGACGTTTCAGTAATGCGCGTAGTTTTCCATATTTGGATATATCAACATTATTGTTAATGCTAAGCGTCGACCTCACCATGGAATAGTTGAACCATAAGGTTGACGGTTTCATCTTTTGACATAAATCCGAAAAATATGCAATTAAAACGTTTTCGGAGAATGAATTGGCCTTGTTATTTATGCGATAATCCATAAAACGCTTGTATGCATTTTCGTACTTCTCCCTCGACTTCTGCGGCAACAAATTTAGTGTATAGTCAATCTTGCTGTCTCCAAGATGCCAGGCGGAGTACCTGGGATTGAATTATCAAAATTGCTGTCCATTATATTTAAACTAAACCACAAATTAACGACGGGTATCGTTTGCTCTGACAGACCTTTAAATAAATTGACAGCGCACGCGATTGTTATAATTCTAAGGTAACTTTGATAGTGAAATCTATTGAAAATATAAATTGGAAAATTTTGCGTATTTTAAAGAATATAATGAATAAAATGGATAATCTGATATACTGCCGATTAGAGAAAAAATCGTATGTGCAACTCGTGGAAAAACTATAATTCCCGGACTCTTATGGTTGCTGGAACTCGGCTGACGCCTCGTCCCAGCAACTTCCATACTCGTCCGGGAATATATCGTTTTTCCTACACGTTACACAATATACTATTAATTCCTAAATTACCTCGGCTTGTGGTAACTAAAATAAGATATGAAGGGTTTTGTTCTGAAAGCGTAAAGGTACCGCGTAAATATAGCATCAATGCTGGACGCTGCGCTGGTGCCATGTCGTGTTGTTGAAATCTTAGGATCATTACTGATAGTAAAATTCCCATGTTTTTGGAGAAAGTTAATACCAGCATCTTCTCGGAAAAATTGAAGTTGAAATCTCCACTTAAAAATATTGGTAACTTATGTTATCTTCTCCTCTGCCAATAAATTCTCCTCTGGCTGTTGTGTATGGCCATACTAACCGTTTCAAAAAATAAATAATATCGTCCATTATTTGATCTGGAGTTATGTAAATTACTATTCAAACAATTTTTTGTCGTCTTTCATTTTGCAATCCGCAACACAAAACTCACCAACTGATGACACTGCTGAACTTGTAAATTCAGACTGTCTCACAGTCATATCGATATTTGGAGTACAGATGATGGTCGTGTCGTTTGCATTTTGATATATGGCAACGCCTCCAGCTCGAACGTTTGATCGCTTATACTGAATTATACAATTGAAATTAGGGATACTGATTGACTCTTCATTGAGTAACCGAGTTTCATTTAAAAGTAAAACATCCGATAGTTGGATAATGAAATCAGTGAGATCAATGGAGTGAGCACGAAGACTTTGACAATTAAAACTATATACTATCAATTCTTTTCTGTGGCGAATAAAATCTAACATATCTCTGCTGATAGCCTGGGGTGGCATCATGAAACCCGGGAAAAACCCGTATCATGGAATCCGGTCAGTAAAAATATTGAGCAAATTTTCGTTCGTTGTATATTTTTCTAAGTTGCTATATATTTTACTATGGAGTTGTCAAAATAATAAATCAAAATAACAAATAACTTGTGTTTCTTTTACGACTGACTAATCATTATTATTCATTCATAAAATCGGTCATTAGGTTTTTCTAAATGACGTTCGTCAATATTTTAGAATTATTTATTCTAATAAAAATTACTATAAATTAATGAATGGTTTTATAATGAATAAACATTTACGAATTAATTTTTATCATTAATTAATTTTTGGTTTGAAAATTTTGGGTTTTTTTAAAGGAGAAATCGCTATCCGTCAACTAATATCTACCGGACGATTTTTGACGGAAATTTTCCGCGAAAGCGGTGTTCATGATACCGGTTTTTGTAAAACCAGTGGCGGGATCATGAAATCTGGTCGGAAATGCCGGTCGTTTATAAAATGTTACCGCTAACAAATCCGACCGGTTTTTCATGAAATCCGGTCGGTAAACATATTGAGCAAAATTTCAGTTCAGTGGTTTTTTGCTGTATCTAGCTGTCAAAAGTGAATGAAAACTATTGTTTATATAGTGGTAGGTTATATAGTGTACATATATCAAATAAAAATATCGTATCGAAACTGTAATGAATTTTGTTAACATTTTATATTTTTATTAAAGGAATGTTTTACAAAACTTTATAGCGGCTGATTCTTCCGATGATGACGAAGTTGAACAAGAACTTCAAATCGGAGTTCGCTCGATCCGCCGAAATTTAAGAGATGCAAGCAATCCACTTTTACTTGAAGAATCCATGTAAGATTTTAAATTTGCATTTATTATAAACAATCAAATTAATTTTTATCAAAAATTTTAGATTTAAACAATGATTTCGCTTGTCCAAACAAGCATTTCAATTTGTTCAACAGAAATTGCGCCTGAGTTGGGTTAAAACTAGAGCATCAATACCCTATATTTTAAAATTATGTCTCACTTTGGAAGTTTTAAGCAGTGGGAATTACCAATCTGAAGTGGGTAACGACTTTCTTATCGGAATGGCACAAAGTACAGTTTCCTCAGTGTTCAGTGAAACTTTGGAAATAATGGAGCGCACTCTTTGTTATGAATTCATTAAATTCGAGCCAAGTCAAAATACGAAGCAAAAGTTTTATCAGAAATTTAATTTTCCCGGCATTGTTGGTTGTGTCGACGGGACACACATTTACCACCTTAAGCCAAACGACAATGAGCATTCCTTTCTAAATAGAAAAGGTCTTCATAGTTTGAATGCAATGGTGGTAAGTTGGTTACATATTAATAAAATTGTAATGTTAATTAATAATGATTTAATACTTTAGATATGCGATGACTCCATGAAAATAATGGCTGTAAATGGAACCTATGGCGGAAGCAATCACGATTCCTTTGTTTGGGCGAACAGCGATGAACGGGTTTACATGGAGCGTTATTTTGAAGAAAACCCCAACTCTTTTCTACTAGGTAATAATATAAATATTTTATTAAAATTATATGTACTAATAAAATAACCCGTATTCTCATTTAAAGACGACTCAGGGTACCCGCTAGAACCATGGATGATGACACCTTACCGATCGACAGTGGAAAACTCGGCGAAGCTAATTTCAACAAAGTACATTCCAAAGCACGCTGCATTGTGGAAAATTGCATTTGGGTTTGGAAGGGCCGATGGCGAATAACAATGTCTGAAAGACAATATCGGTATGCACCTGCCAAAATTGTGCAAATATGCAACGTAACAGCAGCTTTGCACAATATTTGTTTGAAGTTTGGAATTTCGGCAACGGACATAAACATAATACCGGAAGACGAAAATACACTTGCCTTGCCTGAAACTCATAATGCATCGTCAAATAGACTGCGTATTATTGCACAACAAATTAGGGATCGGATACGGGATTCTTTGATGAGTTAAAAATAAATTATATTTAAATAAATAAATTCATCTTTTATTTGTTAATTCATATACATATAAAAAATTCATAAGGTAACTCACAGATCGTTTTCAATTCAAATCATAGTATTTCAGTCATTAGGATTTGATTAATAATAAAAATAAATTTAAAAATATGAAACTTAAATAAATAAAAAAAAAATCAGTAACAACTTTCGTTATCTCTGGACCGTTGATTAAAAATTTGCTGCCGCTTTAAATTGTTTGACTCTCTAAATAATATCAGTTTTTGTTTTTTTAATTCGATAATAGTTGCATTTTGTTCCTGCAACTTTTTTAGGTGATCTTCAATGCGACTGAAGCTATTTAATAAATTTTCGTTAACATCTAATGATTTTTGTAATAACTGAACTTTACTCAAGTTGGGTAAAGAAGAGTTATTACCCACATCGTTACTGTCAATTGGTTCCTCTGAGGGAAGCAAATTAACATTTTCGGCCAGCAAGGGTGTCATATTTTCGTTCACAATATTTATATTGGCCCCAAATCTGTTGGAATTTAGTCCATTTACAGCGGCCTCCAAACCAGCCGCTCTTGATATAATGTCGTCATTGACCGAAATTTCCTTTAGCTGGCATGGCCCGCCTCCAGTTTTTTTCAACTCACCCTTGTTGTACTTGAGTTTTCTTTTAACAGACCATTTATGATCTTGCCATACCTAAAATATTCACAATATAATATGAAATTGGTATTCATGAAATAGTACAAAAAATAATGATGCTTTCGTGGTGTAAACAAACCTTTTTCCATTCCGATTTGGTAGGTGGACCATTTGAATTTAAAATATTTCTAAGGTTTGCCCATAATTGGTTTTTCCGTAGTCGGGCCTGCGGCCCATTTACCAAACCTTTCGCAAGATCGGAATGGTCGTTCATAAAACCTATCATTTTTTGTTTTTGTATGGGGTCGTTGATATTTTTGGTTGATTCGTACTGTAACAAACAAGTATAAAATATTATTAAATGAAAAATTTAATTAATTAATTTTGTTTCCTTACTCATTTAAATTATTTTCTTCCATTTTTCTTATTTTTTCTTATTTATTAGATTTAGTTTTTAGCTTAGCTATTTTAGTTTTAATTGCGAAGAAACTTTTAATTTGACAGAAAAAGCAATCCGTCAACTACACACCTACCGGACAATTTTTGACGGTAATTTTCCGTGTAAGCGGAGTTCATGATACCGGTTTGAGCAAAACCGGATAAAATCCGTCAATATTTGACCGGTACCGGATTTCATGATACCGCCACAGGTGATTTCCGTCAAAATTCTACCGATACCGGATTTCATGATACCGTCACTGTAAGTGATTAAGTTTACGAAATTCATCTTGAAGACTAGCTATAGCTGCGGACGCTCTTCGACCATGATAGAAAGTTTGGTAAAAGATTTAGTCTTGGTGAAGACTAGTCACTCGTATCAAAGCAACATATACTATTGGCAATTGATGTTTTTTGTCATATTCATAAACGATTTCAGGTTATGTGCTTTCCTGAGATTTATGAATCGTAGTTGCACAAGCACAAACTAAAGGTGGATGCGATCGCTTAACATTTATCGTTTTGTTGTTATTAAGTGGAATGGTTGCTGATCTTCTTCCTATCGGTACAGCAGTATTACTAATTTGATTAGTAGCTACATGTCGAGCAACTTTTTTCTTTATTTTTTTGCCAATCTTTGGAGAGTCTTGAAAATCAAGTCATACAACGTTCACTTCTCCTTCATCATTACGTTCAATATGAACTAATTTTCCAACAGCGCCATTTGCTAAGCCATCTGACACTTCGATGTTTGTTACAATCATATAAAACACATCAGACACAAATACTGTTTGATAAGGCGAGCCTCCATTATGTTAAACATAGACGTTGCTAACATAGTACATACTTATAGATTTTATACGGCGATTTTATGGTGGTTGTCAAAAGTTTGATTTTGGAAATTTTTATTCGAATTTATTTTCAATTTTGTTGTATATTATATGTATGGTTTTCCAGGTTGGCTACAAAATCTCGGCTTTTATAAATTTTGGAAAATGGGGATTTTAACCTCAAAACGAAAATAACCAAAACTTAAAAATTCTGGAAAATGGGAAATTTAATTTTAAAATAAAAATAAATAAAAACCGAGATTAAAACCGAAATTTTTTACACCCGATATTTTGAAACGCTCCCTAATTTTCCAAATTAAATATTTTATTTTATTTTCCACCCCCCAATTTTTATTTATTTTGGTTTTATTACACTTTTATTTGATTTTTACTTTTCCCACTATAACGAAGCTTCTAAATTTACGTTTTAAATTTCTAAATTTACCTAAAATACTTTGCTGGTTGCAAATAATATTACTAACATTTAAAAATAATTATATCTAGTGAGCTTTTAAATATAGCAAGATATTCTCGTTTTTATGACATTTTAATGATTGAAATTTCAACGACATGACAGCGAGCAACTTCATCCTGTTAAATTTTGTTGCATCGTAAAAATCCATCAGTTTTGCATAACGCGCCTAAAGAAGAATAACTTCAAAAATGGGGTGGGGGGGTGGGAAGGGTGGAGGGGAGGGGGTCGAAGCATTGATATTTAACATCAACGACAAAATAACTTTGTATTAAATTTGACACTTGACAACATTACCAAAAAATAAAAAAACTCGAATATTATAAAACATTCTCGAAAAATTTCGAAAAAGTTCTAAAAACCATCATACTATAGTTTTTATTAACAAAAACTAGCCTCGTTATCACGCAAAAAACGGATTTTTAATTGAAGAAAATGTGTTTCTTCATTTAAAAGCCTTTTAAAGGCTCTCCGTCTTACTTATTTCGAGTTTTTCTTCATGTAAGATTTGTGTTTCTTGCATCTATAACTGCTCAAAATTCTTGATTGAAGAAAAAAAAACAACGAGCGAGTTCACCCTCAACTCGCAAAAATTTATGTAAAATGTTTTATATACATATAAATATCTATTGAATCAATTCAAGCCATTTCGATGAGGCTGAGCCCTGCATAACTTGCATAAAACGGCTGTTGTTCACTCAGTATTTAAACTGCGTTACATTTTTGATTCAAAAAGTCAATTTGTTATTCTATTTTGAATTTGGAGTACAAACCTTATTGACATTAACTGAGCATGAGGAAAGTATAGTTCGCTTTGCTCATTCTAAAGTATACTAACGCAAAAAAGTAATTTATCAGGAGAGCAAATTAAAGTATTTTTTGAAAATTTAACGGTAAAGACGCTAAATTTAGAAAACGTTTCAGTGTTCAGAGTTCGTTTCGAGATATTCTGCGTGTTATAGTTTAAACTGGACAAAACTAACCAACATCATAAAAAGCTAAATTATAAAATGAAATAAAAATAAACAAAAAATAATTCGATAAGGTATTAAGACTCCGAATCGCTATCTTCCGCCAAATTACACACATATTGTGATTAAAATTCATTTTAGTGGAAATCGATTTAAAATTGAAGAAATGCATTTGAGTCATTTCGACAACATCGTATAGGGATTACCAGTCACCTTTGCATTTATCATCTTACTATACCACTGGGCTTGTATATACACAGTTTGACATTTTTTTTGCGCGTTCTAGATTAGAGTGCACAGAATCACCCTCGTTTTGGGTGTGTCCTTTTTCTAAATATCGGTGCATAATCTTGATATTAAACTGTTCCACCACATATGCGTAAAGACGATACTGTTTTTGTTCTGACCGTGGCAGTTGTCGCTCCAAAAAATAAATTCTTTCACGCAGTTCACTGCCTGTAGATTGTGAATTGTAAACAGATGATTTCCTTTTGTAGTAAAAAATTCCTACTTCGCTACATGGTATTTGGAGTATTTTTTGATAATCAAAGTAAATTACCTTAATGGCATTACTATTGAGTGCCGTTGCTTTATGCATGTTTTTAAATTCTCGCGCATTTATTTTGTTAAATATATGTTGGTTATATTGGCTTTGCTTTTAAATTTGCGCATTTTCATTCACGTTTTCGAATGCAGCGCAAGCGTTGCACAAATATTTTTTAGAAAACCCAAAACCTATCTAAATTAAATTTGTAGTTAAATATATCGCGGTATTGTCGTTGCATTACGGGTGGGCATGAAACATTATTAGTTTGTACCCATTCCAAGAATAACCTGTATATCTTGGCGATGTTTAAACTTGAATCTAAAAACTCCCGCTCAGTGTTTGCCTGTGAGGTGCATTTATATTTTGAGATACAGTGTTTATAATTTCTTGTGTCGTTGGATTTTGAGCACGATCATGAGAACCTCTTCTGTCTGGATTAACGATTCCATTACCAGATTTTTGTTTGTTTATCGCGGCTTCTACTCATTGTTGGTTGATTGTTAGTGTGTTTAAGAATATGGTTTTACAAACTTTTACATTAGAACCATTTACTTTGCACGGCAAATGATATATTCTACTGTACGTTCTTTTAGTTGCGTTATTTAAATTTCTACAATTTTTTTTGGGCACCTCTTAAAATGTCTTTATACAAGCCGTATTATTTCTGTGACTGCCGCATACTATTAAATCCAAAACCTACTATTAACTGTTTCTCAAAAATATATTTACATTGGCGTTGGAATTGATGGTGTTCCGTTGGCGAAAAGTTCCAACAGTCAGTTGTGGCCGATTCTTGGAAGTGTATATATTCATATACCAAGACGTTTTTAAATTGGTGTTTTTCATTGATATAAAAAACCTTATTTGTGTGAATGAATTTTTAGACAAGTTTATACAAGAAATGAAGGAATTGTTCAATGGAAATTTTTTAACAACATTGTCAAAATTCGGTCCTTTATTTGCGATGCCCCAGCGAGAGCCTTTATATTAGGTAAGTTCAATAATTAAAAACCCAAGTTTTGTTTAAAACAAATATTTCTCTTCTAGGAGTTATAGGGCATGCGGGATATTTTAGCTGTACGAAATGTACAATTAAAGGAGTATACAGCAAAAAGCGCGTCTGTTGCCCGGGACTTAACTATCCTTTAAGAAGCGACCGGGATTTTAGAGAAAGATCACAAATGGAACATCATGTTCGTTTATGCGTGAGGTCGGAGGAACTTAACATTGGATGCGTTTCAGAATTTTCAGTTGATTACATGCACTGTGGGTTGCTCGGTGTAATAAGAATATTGTTGCAGATTTGGCTGAAACTTAGAAAAAAAAAACGTTTCATTAAAAAAAATGCAATTGAAGCAATAAATCAAAATCTTAAAATCATTCAAAACTGCGTGTGCCAACTGAATTCGTTAGAAAACAGCATACATTTGATGACTTGGATCATTGGAAGGTCACGGAATTTAGATTGTGTAACAAAGCCATGACGTGGCTACAGGCGAACTATGTCATAGCCCGTTAACAGACTCTTTGGGTGGTGATCCATTGGTAGTTTTTTCAGCCGACCAGCTGTTCGTGATGTTGGGAGGGTTCTTAATATGGGCCACCAAAGAGCTTGTAATACTACCACTTAATTTAATTATAAGGATTTCAATACCACAATCTTAAACCAATTTAGCCAATCATTGTAAAAGAAAAACTACAAATTACAAAATTGTGATTTTATAAATTTTTACAATATATTTACAAAACACAAAAAAAAACCTTCCCCAAAAATAATAATTACTAAATTAATGAATTTAATTTTTTGTTCTTAATTAAATTAAACACTACCTATTACCATAAGCGTTGCGGATTCGATCGTTGAAAATTTTCCATATGACATCAAAATTTTGTGTAACGAGCACGAAAATGCATAAAATCATGCAGCTTCAACAAAACCAGTTCGGAATTCAACAATCCGGAAAACCAATAGGCACCTCACTTCATGCGGCAAGTGATGGCAGCCATAACTCGAAAAGCCGTCTAATTATCATCGATTCGCAAAATAAACTACAATTTCTAATTGACACAGGCGCCGAGGTTTCAGTCATTCCACCGACAAACCTTGAAAAATCAAACGCAACTACATTTAAATTGTACGCAGCCAACTCGACAGTCATCGATACATTCGGACACAAAGAATATCAAGAACAAAAAACTGATCGATCCAATCACGAATCTCAACTTCCATTAAAATTCAATCGTATGGCATCACCACGATCAAATACGATTCAGTGCAATCTGAGATACTGGAATTACTTCAAGAATTTAAAACTGTGACCCGTGAGATGACCAACTTGAACCTGGTAAAGCACAACGTAACCCATTGCATCGAGACTACCGGGCAACCCTATCCCGCAAAAGTACAACGTTTAAACGCTGACATGCTAAAAATAGCTAAGGATGAAATTTAGGCTTGGAGTCCACTACATATAGTCAAGAAAAAGGATGGCAACTGGCAGTTATGTGGGGACTACAGAAACCTAAACCCGACCGTTATCCAATACCATTCGTGATAGATTTCACGCATCAACTCGAATCGTGCATAATATTTTCAAAGATTGACCTCGTTCATGCCTATCACCAGGTACCCATCGACGAAAAGGGCTTCAGCAAAATCCCGAAAAAGCATCACAAAGGCAACAACGCCACTTAGATTTCATAGCACAATACACGTCGGACATTCGTCACATTCCTGGAGACAATAATGTAGCAGACACGTTATCACGGATCGACCAAATTCGCCTCGGATGCAGCATCGACTATGCAGCAATCGCTGACGAACAAACAACCGACGCGGAACTCGCAAGCCTCGTGGAAACAAACATGTTTCTAAAATTCGAGAAAATTCCAGTATTCGGGACAAATAAACAAATCATATTCGACGTTTCAACCGGCACCCAACGTCCATTCATCCCTAAACCATTTCGTCGACAGGTATATGAATCGTTCCACAATGTGTCACACAAAGTCATGCACTGCAAGACTGATCGGGAAAAAAGTCATATGGCCAATTATGAACCAGGAGATACGCTCTTGGGCCAAACAATGCATTCAGTGTCAAAAGTGCAAAATTTCGAGACACGTGCAGAGCGAAATCGGAAATTACCCTCCAACAAGCAAACGATTCGCCGAAATACACATCGACATCGTCGGACCGGTATTACCTCCAGATGGTAATTCATATTGTCTAACTGTAATCGATCGCTACACTCACTGGCCTGAGGCCACCTCAACCGCGGATATTAGAGCGGACACTATAGCAGAGGCATTAATCAGAACGTGGATTAGCCGATTGGCATACCATCAACCATATTGTGATCGATAGAGGGGCACAATTCGAGCCAACTTTGTTCGACGGGCTTTCAAAATCACTGGGATTCCATCGCTAACGTACAGTAAATTTGTATTTTCTCCAAATAATTCAAGTGCTGCATTATGCTCATCCACTCGTCTTGAATGTCTTTAGTAGCCATAATTTATAGAAAATAATTTTAAATGTGATCGCTACCGGTGCTAGCCAACCTATCGGATCGAACACTCGAGATGCTTCAGATAACAATGACTGTTTTGTAAGTCTTTCGTCCTTCCATTGTACCTTGAAACAATGTATCGTTGGCTGGCGAATATCTCAAACCAAGCACTGTAACTCCTTGGCTACCCAAATCCATCCTTTTCGCAATCAAAATCTAGAAAGCAAAATTCTTGATGGGTTTCTGGTATTTCTTCAAGCAATTCTCGACTGTTTGATATCCACTTTCTTAATTTGAATCCTCCATAATCAAGTACCTTGATCAGTTGCAAAACAGTGCGCCTTGCTTCGCTGATGGAGTTAGCACTGGACATTAAATCGTCCATGTAGAAATCACGTTTGATAACCTCTGCCGCTGAGGGAAATTGCTCTTGCTAATCGGTTGCCAGTTGGTTTAAGGTTTGTGTGGCTAAAAAATGGCGAACACACAGTTCCATAAGTTACTGTTATTAGGTCATACGATTTCACAGGCTCCAGAGGAGGCTGTCTCTATAAAACTCTCTGGTATTTCTGGTCCTCTACTGGACCAACAGCTAACTTACTATTCAGGAATGCACCGTTTGTTTTGTTACATGAAGCGTCAAAAACAACTCGTAGTTTCGTTGTGCTGCTATGCTCTTTCACTACTCCATGGTGAAGTAAAAAATAGGCATCCGTTTCTTCACATGTAGATCATCCCATTCCCATATGCCCAGCTGCAAATATTCCGCTACAAATTCCTGATATGTTTCTTTAAATAGGCTATCTCGGTCGAATCTTTTCTCAAAATTGTAAAACATCCTTAAAGCTACAGCCTTCGAATATCCTAATGCCGGTGGCACCGTTTTAAATGATAGGCTCACTATATATCGCCCATATTACGCCCTTTGCGTGTTAGCCTTGTAGTGAGCCTACACAAAACTCTTCATCTTCTGAAAGTGGTGAAGGCTCCATAATTTCTTCCATTTCCCAAAACTTGCGCAACGTTGTATCCGCATCTAAAAGGAAGGTGTGCGACAGTTCCGTTTTATTTTCTGCTTCAATCGGTGTTCCAGCTGCAATCCTACCAAACTTCGTATTCTGTGCGATCAAATTACTTTGAGAGCATCTGATATTTCGCTCATGTATACTTGCTAGGAAATGATCACTTCCTAATAGAATATTAATCTTACCCGGTCGATGAAATTGAGAATCAGCCAACCCTAAGATTTGTAATTCGTGCCAATTAATCTTCTCCTATTTCCTCTGTGCTCCGTACATGGTTAATGTTGGTAGTATAAGTACCGCAACCGACATATTAAATAACTCGTTAAATCTCGACTTTACCTTTAGAACCGTTGATCCTTTTGATACTGCAGCTTTACTACCGCACTGAGCCCTTTGATGGACACAGGAGCATTAGCTCGTTTTAACCCCAAACGTCTAATGCAATCCTCCGTAACAAATGACGATTGTGAACCAGAGTCCAGTAATGCTCTGCAGCGCTGCCATTCTCCTATCTTATCTTCGACTAGAATTTCTGCTGTTGGTAATACCGCCAATAGCTTGGAGATGTTAATTGTTAACATATTTGTAGTTGACGATGACGGTTCTTCTGCTGCCTCTGCTAAGTGTATAGAATAGAATTGTGCTTTCTTTGATACGTCTCACATTTTCTTTTAGATCGGCATTGGTAGACTAGGTGTAAATAATTAAAACATCGAGAATTCCTCTTGATGAATATCGACTCCTTATAGGAATTTGCCGCAGTCATACAAATTGTGAGTTTCTTCATTGCAAAATGCACAAGTTACTGCTGTGGCAGTGTGCAATGTCTTTGCCTGTTGTAAGGTTACCTTAGCTGGCGCTGACTTTCTGACTTCTAGTTTAGATCCTTGCAGTGAATCCATTCGTTTGAAGGTAGGATCCTCTTCAGTTTCTAGCCGCCACATTTGCGATGTTTCTTCGAGCATCTTTTGTAGCGCAATATATATGAGCCAAGGACCCCGGCTTTCTGCCTTCGAACCTAACGCCTTCAACCCGCGGACTACTTCATCGCACGTGTCGTGCAAATGAGCTATATTATTTGAAGTAGTCTTGCTTATTTTTGGTTGATCAATGTAGGTTTGTAAAAAGGAATTTACAATATATCACTTCTTATCGTAACATTTGCATAGTCTTTGGAATGCTTCTAAATAATTAGCATCATTGATCGGAAAGTGCCTTACTAGTGCATTTGCTTCACCTTTCAGAAGTCCCTTCAAATATTGAAACTTTTGGGCCGCGGGAAACGACATATTATCGTGCACAGTCGTAACGTATAAATCATAAAACAACTGCCACTCGCGGTAATTTCCATTTCGAGTTGCCACGTACTACCATCCCACCGGTAGTATGTGGCAACTTCACTTCAGAATTAATTGTTTGTATATTATTAATTGTCTGATCCAAATTAACTGCAAGAACTGTGTGGATATTTTTCGCATCAAGGCTTGAAGTTTTGGAGCAATGGAATAGTACTGCTCATCTACCGTATCAATATCACTCTCAAAAGTATTTGACTGTTCGATTATGAGATTTTCAATATCTATGAAGTCCCTATGAAGCGCAATGACTCTATCTAACCTCATCTTAAGTTCATCGTAAGTAAAGGTATCATTAACAGTTTGAGTAAACGTGGGCAAGCTTCGTGAACTGACCTTTTACGTAACTTCTTTTTCGTTTTAGCGCTTCCATAATAAATAATTAAGTCTTTCAGATAACCCGTGATAACACAATTGTATCTAACGCACGGCAATTCCGTTGAGAAACAAAATAAACCGTAATACAAGTAAAATTACTCGTAAATAGTCAATAAAGTTTTCAAATTTTCAAATTTTGAATTTCACTTTGTATAATTCATAATTTTAATTTGAAATAAAATTTTTGTTATACTCAACGCATATTTTCGTATTCCACGATGCTACCATCTACGACCACAATCCAAAAAGGTGTTCAGCTGGACAATTGCTGGCTAATAATGTACAGGGTCCGGCTCGAAGAACCAAAAACTATGATGAATCTCGAATCCCAAATAAAATTCCAGTGGAATAAATACAAAAACGGTTTACTTCTTGTCTTAATTTTTAAACAATTTTACTTCAATTCAATAATTTTACTTTTATTTATTTATTGCCTACAATCCAAAGACTACAGAATTTAGTCTGAGTGAGTAACAAATTCTTATTTTTCCAATTTTTGCCTATCATCATTCAGTAATAAAATATCCAGCGTCGCTTCCGAACTTTATTCTCATATAGTATTGCTTTTGTATAATAGATGGCAATGACAAATGCGTAAATTATATACAATTTGTTTGTTCGGGAAATTATATATCGACGGGTAATACTATTTAATTATTTATCCTGAAGGTCAAATAATAACATAGACATAAAAACAGGAGATCTGAAACAAATGAAAACAACAACAAAATCCGAGTCAGTCAAAATTTTACTTACAAAAAAGCAGTGTCGGGGTTAGCGGACTGAGACCAAAATTAAAAAAAAGTATCAAATAGAAAACATTTGAAAAATATTTCTCGCACACACTGATAAATTTAATAGTTTGGAATTTTTATGCGAAAGATTTTTTGAATTTTGTATTTTATGACGGAAAATATTCGATAAAAATAATTCTGCTATGAGTATTAATAATAATTGATTTTTTTAGATAATTTTGAACCTTGAAATAATTGAATTAATACATACTACTTAATTTGTTATTTCATTCTAGGTTATGTTTTTGTTTGCTGTCAAAACACTAATAAACATAATGTTAATAGTGTGGCATTTTTAGGGGAAATATTTTTTTAATTTTCTATTTTATGACGGATAATATTTCGGATAATTTTTCAGATTATTTTGAAACGTGAAAACAATCGAATTCACACTAATACCTAATTTTGTTTAATTGTTTGTTTTATTTACTAAAAGTGTAAAATAATGACGCGTTTTTAGAAAAGTTATTTTTATTAATAAAATTAATTTTATTAAAAAATTGAACTAAATAATAATTATCCGTGTACATATTTGCAACTAAAATAAAAACATTTTTAAACTTTAATTGTTTTATTTTAAGAAACCCACTCCAATGAACAAAATTCTAAATATGGCCGTTCTATTCTATCGCTATCCCTTTTTCCCACTGATTTGCTTACACTTGACATTTGTTTATTTCTCCTCTACACCTTTTACCTCTATGAAAATCAAACAATAAACAATAAAAATATTTGACAGCTGAATGATGATCTGGGGTGAGTCTGGTGAGATGATGTAACTATCATGTTTTTCGCTTCTTCAACGCATTTTCGATAGAATAGCTGTACTCTTTTGTTAAAAATATACAATTGTAAAACAATTTAGTTCTAAAATACCGTTATTATATCGAAAATGTATCGAATAGAAAAACATGGTGGTTACTTACAACATCTCACCACAGGTAAATTTATGTATTCAAAATTCGCTAATTTTTAGGTAACAATCCGGAACAACTGGCGACCCTCTATATTGAGAATTATTATGGAAAGGTAATTAAATAATATAATAAAGGATTTTGGAAGCCTACAAATTTTAAGATGAATAAAATTAAGCTTTAAGCCTGAATTCCATTGCAAATAAAAGTTTGTGAGTCAAAATAAAGTAAGATAAAAATATATAATCGGTAGTTGAGTGAATGAAACACAAAACGAAGTCAGTCAAAATTTTACCTACAAAAAATGTGTGTCTGTGTTAGTGGATCACCATAATTATGGTGAAAACCATGATTCTATAAATCCCAGGTTAACTCGATTTTTCAAAACACGTGTTTGTGACGTCATGCAATTCTTTTTCACTTTTCGTTTTTTTATTTGTTGTTGTAATTTATATACGTATTGAGAATTGAGTGACGTCAAAAAAAAAAAAAAGAGGGTCATTTGTTTACATATTTCGAGCTAACCCTTTGTTTTATTGAATCATGGGTCAAAACTATCGAATCGAGATCATTTCAACACATTTGCATAAATATTGTGTAAGATGAAAAATATTTTCCGCACACACTAATAATTTTAACAGCACGGCGACCTTATGGTAGAGATTTTTTTAATTTTGTGTTTTAAGCCTGAATTCCATTGTGAAAAATTGACTGAGCTGACTTCAAGTTGGAAAAAGACAAAAAAAAATAATCCATCAGAGTGACAAAGACAAAGTGTTTTGTTATTGTTTTTATTATAGCAAAATTTGATGGACACATAATGACATCAAACAAAAACATAACCAAAAATTATTAAACAAAATTAGGTATTAGTGTTAATTCGATTATTTTCACGTTTCAAAATAATCTAAAAAATCAATTATTATTTTTACTCATATCAGAATTATTTTTTTCGAACATTATCCGTCATAAAATAGAAAATTAAGAAAATCTTTCCCATAACAATGCCACACTATTATTTTATGTGTTTTGACAGCAACAACAACATAACCTAGAATTAATTAACAAATTAAGTAGTATGTTTTAATTCAATTATTTCAAGTCTCAAAATTATCTAAAAAATTAATTATTATTATTACTCATATCAGAATTATTTTTTTCCAATATTTTCTGTCTTAAAATACAAAATTAAAAAAATCTTTCCCATAAAAGTGCCGCGCTATTAAAATTATCAGTTTATTGGTGTTTTGACAGCAAACAAAAACATAACCAACAATTAACCAACAAATTAAGTTTTATGTGTTAATTCAATTATTTTACGTCTCAAAATTATCTAAAAAATTAATTATTATTAATACTCATATCAGAATTGTTTTTTTCGAAGATTTTCCGTCATAAAACAACAAATTAAAAAAAAAAAATCGCCATGCTATTAAAATTATTAGTGTGTGCGAGAAATATTTTTCATCGTACACAATATTTATGCAGATGTGTTAGTTGAAATGATCTCTGTTTGATACTTTTCAACCATAATTATGGCGATCCACTAATACAGACACACATTTTTTGTTAATAAAATTTTGACTGACTTCGTTTTGTGTTTCATTTACACAACTACCGATTATATATTTTTATCTCACTTTATTTTGACTGACAAACTATTTTTCACAATGGAATTCAGGCTTTATGACGGAAAATATTCGAAAAAAATAATTCTGTTATGAGTATTAATAATAATTAATTTGTTAGATAATTTTGAGACTTGAAAAAGTTGAATTAACACATACTACTTAATTTGTTAATTAATTGTTGGTTATGTTTTTATTTGCTGTCAAAACACTAATAAACTGATAATTTTAATAGTGTGGCATTTTCATGGAAATATTTTTTTAATTTTGTATTTTATGACGGATATTCTTCGAAAAAAATAATTCTGATATGAGTATTAATAATAATTAATTTTGTAGAATATTTTCAAACGTAATACGGTAGACAGACACAAAGTTAATCGCGATTTTCATTTATCCCGATTGTCAAAAATCGCGTTGTGAAAACGAAATAATCCAGTTTTCTGTGAAGATTGTGTAATAACAGTCGTCTTTCATTACACGATTTTCACCTAAACCGGATTATTTTGTTTCCATAACCCGATTTTTGACAAAAATGACAACTGAAAATCGTGATTAACTCTGTGTCTGTTTACGGTATAAAATTAGAATTAACACTAATACCTAATTTTGTTTAATAATTCTTGGTTATGTTTTTGTTTGCTGTCAAAATGTATCCATCAAATTTTGCTATAATAAAAACAATAACAGAATACTTTGTCTTTGTCACTCTGATAGATTTTTTTTTTTTGCCTTTTCTCAATTTCAAGTCAGCTCAGTCAATTATACCACTGACAGACTAGGGATTAGTTAAGCGCGATTAGTGAAACGAGATTAGCTAATCCATCACAAATCCATATGAGTTGACACACTAGGGATTAGTTTCTTGCAGAGAAATAAAATATTATTATGGTGATTCGCTGAAATATAGCTAGTAAATCAGCTGGACTCATTTTTTAATTCAATATTTCTAAGATTTATACATTAAAATACACTAGATTATCGTTTTCCTCGAAATTTATTCAGCACAAATTTTTTAAGATGTCATTGATTTGATAACTTCTATCGTAAATTCACCCCACTTGCATTTTCAGCAATGTTTAAATAATTATTTCACATTGTAGTGCCACTTGTACCATCACTAAACCCAATAAAATGAGATAAGCTCGAAAATTTTCAAGGATTAGTGCACTAATCTCGATTAGTGACTAATCCTCAAATAAAACGAGATTAGCTAATCTTCAACTTGACACACTACAGCTAATCTCGAAAAAATCACTAATCGCGCTTAGCTAATCCCTAGTCTGTCAAGGGTTTAATCCTCAAATAAAACGAGATTAGCTAATCTTCAACTTGACACACTACAGCTAATCTCGAAAAAATCACTAATCGCGCTTAGCTAATCCCTAGTCTGTCAAGGGTATTATTCACTATAAAATTCAGGCTTTAGTTGTACATATTTTCATTTAGCTGTAGTAAACCTCGATTGTAATCCGTCGAGCATTTATATTTACCCGATATTTAAATTTATTCACGTTACCCAAGTATAACAAAAATTAAACTCATTCATAAGTTCCAAGTTTTTTTCCGTTTATCAAAATTATCGAAGAAACTTATGTCGTTTTCGATTGATCAAAAAAAACTTAACTCAGTGTAATAAAAACTAAACTCCCCATAGTAAAAAATGTTCGAGTTTAGTTTTTTTTGCACTGAGTTTAGTTTTTTTGGTCAATCGAAGACGACATTAGGTAACCCACATATATCAATGTATGTGAAGTTAGCCCGAAAAGCCTCTTCAGCCCGAAAAAAAGGTCTTTTAAAAATGTGTCCCTACTAACACGATGTGAACTCCATCCCGAAATACCATCCCGAAAAAAAACCTTTTCAAAAAAATTATATGTGTCTTCACTAAATTTATCAATAAAAAGCCTTACAGCACGAAAAATATTTTATTATGTATAAGTACAAAGAAAATACCACTCCATTCCTAAAAATATTATTTTTATGTTTACCTGTAAGCAAAAAAAAAAGATATTCGAGTACGCATGTATATACATATTTCATATAAAATTTATTTTATTTTGTAAAAACTAAAGAAGTATTTTTATGGCCATTTGATTTGGGCAAAAGACAATTTTTTTTGAAAATTTTACAAGTGATTTATCTACTGTACCGCCGATCACAAGGATTGCCCCCTACTTCGGGAATTGGTACGTGCTTGGTATAACTAGTCTTAACGAAATTACATTAGTCTCATTTCTCAACCAGGTCAAACTAAATATTTATGGCCATTTGATTTGGGCAAAAGACAATTTTTTTTGAAAATTTTACAAGTGATTTATCTACTGTACCGCCGATCACAGGGATTGCCCCCTACTTCGGGAATTGGTACGTGCTTGGTATAACTAGTCTTAACGAAATTACATTAGTCTCATTTCTCAACCAGGTCAAACTAAATATTTATGGCCATTTGATTTGGGCAAAAGACAATTTTTTTTGAAAATTTTACAAGTGATTTATCTACTGTACCGCCGATCACAGGGATTGCCCCCTACTTCGGGAATTGGTACGTGCTTGGTATAACTAGTCTTAACGAAATTACATTAGTCTCATTTCTCAACCAGGTCAAACTAAATATTTATGGCCATTTGATTTGGGCAAAAGACAATTTTTTTTGAAAATTTTACAAGTGATTTATCTACTGTACCGCCGATCACAAGGATTGCCCCCTACTTCGGGAATTGGTACGTGCTTGGTATAACTAGTCTTAACGAAATTACATTAGTCTCATTTCTCAACCAGGTCAAACTAAATATTTATCGCCATTTGATTTGGGCAAAAGACAATTTTTTTTGAAAATTTTACAAGTGATTTATCTACTGTACCGCCGATCACAAGGATTGCCCCCTACTTCGGGAATTGGTACGTGCTTGGTATAACTAGTCTTAACGAAATTACATTAGTCTCATTTCTCAACCAGGTCAAACTAAATATTTATGGCCATTTGATTTGGGCAAAAGACAATTTTTTTTGAAAATTTTACAAGTGATTTATCTACTGTACCGCCGATCACAGGGATTGCCCCCTACTTCGGGAATTGGTACGTGCTTGGTATAACTAGTCTTAACGAAATTACATTAGTCTCATTTCTCAACCAGGTCAAACTAAATATTTATGGCCATTTGATTTGGGCAAAAGACAATTTTTTTTGAAAATTTTACAAGTGATTTATCTACTGTACCGCCGATCACAAGGATTGCCCCCTACTTCGGGAATTGGTACGTGCTTGGTATAACTAGTCTTAACGAAATTACATTAGTCTCATTTCTCAACCAGGTCAAACTAAATATTTATGGCCATTTGATTTGGGCAAAAGACAATTTTTTTTGAAAATTTTACAAGTGATTTATCTACTGTACCGCCGATCACAAGGATTGCCCCCTACTTCGGGAATTGGTACGTGCTTGGTATAACTAGTCTTAACGAAATTACATTAGTCTCATTTCTCAACCAGGTCAAACTAAATATTTATGGCCATTTGATTTGGGCAAAAGACAATTTTTTTTGAAAATTTTACAAGTGATTTATCTACTGTACCGCCGATCACAAGGATTGCCCCCTACTTCGGGAATTGGTACGTGCTTGGTATAACTAGTCTTAACGAAATTACATTAGTCTCATTTCTCAACCAGGTCAAACTAAATATTTATGGCCATTTGATTTGGGCAAAAGACAATTTTTTTTGAAAATTTTACAAGTGATTTATCTACTGTACCGCCGATCACAGGGATTGCCCCCTACTTCGGGAATTGGTACGTGCTTGGTATAACTAGTCTTAACGAAATTACATTAGTCTCATTTCTCAACCAGGTCAAACTAAATATTTATGGCCATTTGATTTGGGCAAAAGACAATTTTTTTTGAAAATTTTACAAGTGATTTATCTACTGTACCGCCGATCACAGGGATTGCCCCCTACTTCGGGAATTGGTACGTGCTTGGTATAACTAGTCTTAACGAAATTACATTAGTCTCATTTCTCAACCAGGTCAAACTAAATATTTATGGCCATTTGATTTGGGCAAAAGACAATTTTTTTTGAAAATTTTACAAGTGATTTATCTACTGTACCGCCGATCACAAGGATTGCCCCCTACTTCGGGAATTGGTACGTGCTTGGTATAACTAGTCTTAACGAAATTACATTAGTCTCATTTCTCAACCAGGTCAAACTAAATATTTATGGCCATTTGATTTGGGCAAAAGACAATTTTTTTTGAAAATTTTACAAGTGATTTATCTACTGTACCGCCGATCACAGGGATTGCCCCCTACTTCGGGAATTGGTACGTGCTTGGTATAACTAGTCTTAACGAAATTACATTAGTCTCATTTCTCAACCAGGTCAAACTAAATATTTATGGCCATTTGATTTGGGCAAAAGACAATTTTTTTTGAAAATTTTACAAGTGATTTATCTACTGTACCGCCGATCACAAGGATTGCCCCCTACTTCGGGAATTGGTACGTGCTTGGTATAACTAGTCTTAACGAAATTACATTAGTCTCATTTCTCAACCAGGTCAAACTAAATATTTATCGCCATTTGATTTGGGCAAAAGACAATTTTTTTTGAAAATTTTACAAGTGATTTATCTACTGTACCGCCGATCACAAGGATTGCCCCCTACTTCGGGAATTGGTACGTGCTTGGTATAACTAGTCTTAACGAAATTACATTAGTCTCATTTCTCAACCAGGTCAAACTAAATATTTATGGCCATTTGATTTGGGCAAAAGACAATTTTTTTTGAAAATTTTACAAGTGATTTATCTACTGTACCGCCGATCACAGGGATTGCCCCCTACTTCGGGAATTGGTACGTGCTTGGTATAACTAGTCTTAACGAAATTACATTAGTCTCATTTCTCAACCAGGTCAAACTAAATATTTATGGCCATTTGATTTGGGCAAAAGACAATTTTTTTTGAAAATTTTACAAGTGATTTATCTACTGTACCGCCGATCACAAGGATTGCCCCCTACTTCGGGAATTGGTACGTGCTTGGTATAACTAGTCTTAACGAAATTACATTAGTCTCATTTCTCAACCAGGTCAAACTAAATATTTATGGCCATTTGATTTGGGCAAAAGACAATTTTTTTTGAAAATTTTACAAGTGATTTATCTACTGTACCGCCGATCACAAGGATTGCCCCCTACTTCGGGAATTGGTACGTGCTTGGTATAACTAGTCTTAACGAAATTACATTAGTCTCATTTCTCAACCAGGTCAAACTAAATATTTATGGCCATTTGATTTGGGCAAAAGACAATTTTTTTTGAAAATTTTACAAGTGATTTATCTACTGTACCGCCGATCACAGGGATTGCCCCCTACTTCGGGAATTGGTACGTGCTTGGTATAACTAGTCTTAACGAAATTACATTAGTCTCATTTCTCAACCAGGTCAAACTAAATATTTATGGCCATTTGATTTGGGCAAAAGACAATTTTTTTTGAAAATTTTACAAGTGATTTATCTACTGTACCGCCGATCACAGGGATTGCCCCCTACTTCGGGAATTGGTACGTGCTTGGTATAACTAGTCTTAACGAAATTACATTAGTCTCATTTCTCAACCAGGTCAAACTAAATATTTATGGCCATTTGATTTGGGCAAAAGACAATTTTTTTTGAAAATTTTACAAGTGATTTATCTACTGTACCGCCGATCACAAGGATTGCCCCCTACTTCGGGAATTGGTACGTGCTTGGTATAACTAGTCTTAACGAAATTACATTAGTCTCATTTCTCAACCAGGTCAAACTAAATATTTATGGCCATTTGATTTGGGCAAAAGACAATTTTGTTTGAAAATTTTACAAGTGATTTATCTACTGTACCGCCGATCACAGGGATTGCCCCCTACTTCGGGAATTGGTACGTGCTTGGTATAACTAGTCTTAACGAAATTACATTAGTCTCATTTCTCAACCAGGTCAAACTAAATATTTATGGCCATTTGATTTGGGCAAAAGACAATTTTTTTTGAAAATTTTACAAGTGATTTATCTACTGTACCGCCGATCACAGGGATTGCCCCCTACTTCGGGAATTGGTACGTGCTTGGTATAACTAGTCTTAACGAAATTACATTAGTCTCATTTCTCAACCAGGTCAAACTAAATATTTATGGCCATTTGATTTGGGCAAAAGACAATTTTTTTTGAAAATTTTACAAGTGATTTATCTACTGTACCGCCGATCACAAGGATTGCCCCCTACTTCGGGAATTGGTACGTGCTTGGTATAACTAGTCTTAACGAAATTACATTAGTCTCATTTCTCAACCAGGTCAAACTAAATATTTATGGCCATTTGATTTGGGCAAAAGACAATTTTTTTTGAAAATTTTACAAGTGATTTATCTACTGTACCGCCGATCACAGGGATTGCCCCCTACTTCGGGAATTGGTACGTGCTTGGTATAACTAGTCTTAACGAAATTACATTAGTCTCATTTCTCAACCAGGTCAAACTAAATATTTATGGCCATTTGATTTGGGCAAAAGACAATTTTTTTTGAAAATTTTACAAGTGATTTATCTACTGTACCGCCGATCACAAGGATTGCCCCCTACTTCGGGAATTGGTACGTGCTTGGTATAACTAGTCTTAACGAAATTACATTAGTCTCATTTCTCAACCAGGTCAAACTAAATATTTATGGCCATTTGATTTGGGCAAAAGACAATTTTTTTTGAAAATTTTACAAGTGATTTATCTACTGTACCGCCGATCACAGGGATTGCCCCCTACTTCGGGAATTGGTACGTGCTTGGTATAACTAGTCTTAACGAAATTACATTAGTCTCATTTCTCAACCAGGTCAAACTAAATATTTATGGCCATTTGATTTGGGCAAAAGACAATTTTTTTTGAAAATTTTACAAGTGATTTATCTACTGTACCGCCGATCACAAGGATTGCCCCCTACTTCGGGAATTGGTACGTGCTTGGTATAACTAGTCTTAACGAAATTACATTAGTCTCATTTCTCAACCAGGTCAAACTAAATATTTATGGCCATTTGATTTGGGCAAAAGACAATTTTTTTTGAAAATTTTACAAGTGATTTATCTACTGTACCGCCGATCACAGGGATTGCCCCCTACTTCGGGAATTGGTACGTGCTTGGTATAACTAGTCTTAACGAAATTACATTAGTCTCATTTCTCAACCAGGTCAAACTAAATATTTATGGCCATTTGATTTGGGCAAAAGACAATTTTTTTTGAAAATTTTACAAGTGATTTATCTACTGTACCGCCGATCACAGGGATTGCCCCCTACTTCGGGAATTGGTACGTGCTTGGTATAACTAGTCTTAACGAAATTACATTAGTCTCATTTCTCAACCAGGTCAAACTAAATATTTATGGCCATTTGATTTGGGCAAAAGACAATTTTTTTTGAAAATTTTACAAGTGATTTATCTACTGTACCGCCGATCACAGGGATTGCCCCCTACTTCGGGAATTGGTACGTGCTTGGTATAACTAGTCTTAACAAAATTACATTAGTCTCATTTCTCAACCAGGTCAAACTAATGTTGGTTGAGAAATGAGACTAATGTAATTTCGTTAAGACTAGTTATACCAAGCGCGTACCAATTCCCGAAGTAGGGGGCAATCCTTGTGATCGGCGGTACAGTAGATAAATCACTTGTAAAATTTTCAAAAAAAATTGTCTTTTGCCCAAATCAAATGGCCATAAATATTTAGTTTGACCTGGTTGAGAAATGAGACTAATGTAATTTTGTTAAGACTAGTTATACCAAGCACGTACCAATTCCTGAAGTAGGGGGCAATCCTTGTGATCGGCGGTATAGTAGATAAATCACTTGGAAAATTTTCAAAAAAAATTGTCTTTTGCCCAAATCAAATGACCATAAATATTTAGTTTGGCCCTCTAATTAGAGTGTATTACTTTGACAAATATTATGATAACAATAACAGTTTAAGGGTTTAGCTAAGTCGATTTAATAAATCGCCTTCTGTCAAGTATGACTAATTCTCTAAATAAAGGATTTAATGCTCTTTTAATATTCGAGTAACTCCTTTAACATTTGAAAACAAAATATACACTTATAAAAATGACCGCTTGGGTTTTTATTTTTAAAATTTACAGAAGGGTAAATATTTTATTATAAGAAAATTTGTGGGCGTATAAAATATTTATGTTTGGGAGTAACTTTACCTCTTTACCACTAAATACATACATTAGGAATTTAAAGACATTGCTGTTTAGATTAGTCAGTTTTACCAATTAGCAATAAACAATAAAAATTATATTCCAGTAATTTCTCACAAAATTGACCATAATTTATTTAGATATTGCTGCTTGGTAAAAAATATTTTCGGTTTTTTCATGAGGAGTAAAAATAAGGAGATTTGAACAATCATCAATCCTTAATGCTCATATTATATTGCCAGTGCCCAAATCAAATGGCCATAAATACACTTCTTTAGTTTCTACAAAATAAAATACATTTTATATGAAATATGTATATACATGCGTACTCGAATATCTTTTTTTTTTTGTTACAGGTAAACATAAAAATAATATTTTTAGGGATGGAGTGATATTTTCTTTGTACTTATACATAATAAAATATTTTTCGTGCTGTAAGGCTTTTTATTGATAAATTTAGTGAAGACACATATAATTTTTTTGAAAAGGTTTTTTTTTCGGGATGGTTTTTCGGGCCAAGTTCACATCGGTCATATATCAAGTTCCATCGGTTTAGTAGTTTTGTTTCATTTTTTATAGGAAATCTTATAATATAATGGGACTCAAACTTGTACTCAGTTCCAAAAAAATGAATCATTTATTTGAAGTAGTGATACTTTGGGTATGTCTTGTCTTGATTAAAATTCCTTTTACTTTACGAGTACATAATAAATACTGTCTCTATTAACAAGTATGGTAATCAACGGTAATTAACTTATTTCATATTGTGTTTGATAAGGTAGGTCAGGAAATATTATGCTCTCTGAATACAAAATGAAAACAGAGAGAATATGGTTCCAAATAGAATGGCAAATTTTATATACACGGGGAAATTCAATTGGGGAAATTTGAATGAAAAACGCGCAAACTCCTCTATTTCCCCGTACTATATAATTAACATAAAACATTCAAAACAATGAAAATATCTCTATTCAGAACGCACATGGTTTTTAAAATAGGGAAATTATTTATTGTATATAAGTTTTATCACATGCAGCCATAGTCCAGTGATTCTAAAACTTTTGAGTTGTTATCTCATTTATGTACAGTGTATGTACTCTTATACGAATAAACACTATTGAACTTTTATAAAGAGCTTTTTTTTTTGGTTACAAAGTTTCCTTTTCGTTATGATGAGATGATACAAAGAAAAAAAAAAATTACGGAAAAGTTTGATCTCAGTTTTAACATTAAAAGCGAGTAAATATAAATAGTCACCGGTTGTCTTTCGATGTGTTTAGACGTGCGGGAAAATTATTTTGACGGAACGGAATAAAAAATAAATCATATAGTGATAATAAATTATTAAAAAAAAACTTAGTGAAAATTTTATTTAATATTCATAATTATTATTATCACATTTTTGTTTTTGTAGGAAAATGTAAAATTATTTAAAAGTGATTTTGTTTTTATGTTTTGCCTTTGATAATGGAGGATGGAATATAAAACTTAAAAAAAAAATAAAATAATTGTGAAAATTGTGAAAAATTTATTCTTTATCGAGATAACAATAATTTTAAATTCAATTTATTTATGGAATATACATAATATTACAGAGCAAACAAAATAAAATGAGTTTTTAATTACTGTAATAGAAAATTAAAAGTTGTTGTGTGAGTGCGCGCTTGTTTTTTAACAAAAGTGTTTATGAATTTAAAATTAAATTGTGAAAATGTTGATTTAATTGAAAAATGTTTGTATTTCATGAAAAAAGGTTTCTGTTCTGTTTTTGGTGGAAGCATATTACATATACATATGTATGTTATTTTAAGGCAAGAAATATTTTGAAAACATCAATTCGGTTGGGTTTTAGGGGAAATTCCACAACTGTGATTATGTTGTAAGAATTATGGTCATTTTGTTACTGACCTTTGTTTTACATTTTTGTTGTCTCATGAAAGAGTTGTTCAAAACAAGGGTATGCTAAGGCGAGTATTTAGAAGAGGCATATCCCAAGACATTACAAATTTATGTTTAAAGTTAGCTTTAGAATATTGTGTAGCATGTTATAAAAATAACAAATAAAACTTAAAAAATTTCTTAAAACGTGAAACACAAATTATTTTGTTCTTCGAAGACTTTACCCTAATTAAGCGAAAACAAAGTTAAACAATTTCACTACTAATAATCTTGAATTTATAAAGAGAATGATTTAATGTCAAACACTTCGGCTAATTACTTTTTGGCCTCATACTGCAGCAGTGTTTTTTAATAAATCAGTTGTCGCTAATTGGATCTAACTTATTATAAACAGAGGTAACTCGCAGCTTGTAAGATTTGAACTTATTAATTATGTGTGTTTTAATGTAATGTGTATTTTATCTTATTTGACTGTTTTCAATTTTAAAGATTTGAAAGTATTCGGAATTAAAAACTTCAGTCTTTCAAATCGTTTAGCTACAATCAAGTAAAGTTTTTACAGTGGCTGTATTAGTAAACTGCATTTGAGAAGATTTATGTATATCTGATTACCAATAAGTGATTAGTGATTTGATTACTAAAGCCGACACAATTTTAACAATTACACATTACTTTTTTGAAAGATTTTGAATTTAAATGTTTTTTGAGAATTTCTTCTTATTTAAATAAATACAAATTTATTAGAATTTTGTTTCTTTTCCAAGAATTTTGGTAATATTTGGTAGCGTTTTATAAAAACAAAATTCTAAGTAATTTAATTATTCTCTAAATTTACAAACGGTTTACGATAGAATATTTAGATTTTTTAAATTTACGCGATATCACTCTTTAAAAATTCCAAGAGCTTCTAATTTATTTAATAAAATAAACTCTCGGAATTTCGCTAATTTGAAAGCGTTTACACATTCAAATTCATTATCAATGAGGCAACATATAAGGCAGACATTAACTCGCTCTCGCTTTTTGTGCAAAACGCCTGTCCAGACCTTAAGTTAAAAAAAAAAATTCGAGTTTTATTTTGATAGTTTAAAATATGTATGTGGTTTTGAAATTATTTATTGAACCGAATGTAATTTTCTGCTTGGTAAGATAACCCCAGGCTTACTAATAATACACATGTTTGGGATATTTGTATCAATTGCCGTATTATAACATTAAAACTAAAAAAGGACCAACAATAAATGGCAAGTTAACCATACAAAATAAAATATGGTGTGTACCATTTTCTCTAGTATATCGTTTCAATATCCAAAGATGGGTAGCCTAATTTGATTATTTGAACCATTTACTTAGTAACCAAAATTATGAAAAATTTGGGTTGAAGTTTTAAAGTGAGATTATTCTACTGTATGTCAATTGAGTCGCTGGGATATCTTAATGTACAAATTATAAGGGGATGTGAACTTGAAGAAAAATAATTATTGTTTTGTAATTTAATTCTGTTTTTCAAATCGGCAGACCAGTCGATTAATTTAACTCGAAAATAGGTACTTATCTTTATTCACCATTTGAAGTTCGAATTAAAAAATATGTCATCTGCTTAAGCGTTTTTTATGTGTTTCGTCGCATCAAAAATAGTTGTTTGATTATTGGATGCCATTAACGTTCTTGATTTAGCTTAATTCGGCAAAAACGGCCAAAGAAATCTCTTGCTAAATTGGTCAAGAACGCTGGCGTCTATATTCTGTATCTTCTCTTCGATATCACCTACTATCTTCCTATGCTGGTTGGTAAATCTAAGGCTATCTGCTTTCTTCCGTTTTAAGATCTTTATTTGTAGAAAAATTCAATAAAAAATTTCCACGTTTTCCATGAGAAAATTGACCCAAAGTTTTTACACCCTTAACACGCTTAAATTGGTACTTTTGTACCCATAGTATTTTATAAGGAAATGTTCAGTTTTTTTAAATGAAAATAAAGAAAAATTGTAAGAAATACTAATTTTATTCAGCAACTTTTCCGTGTCTTTCGATCTTTTCGATTTCGTTCAGTGCAAATGTAGCAACGCCCAACAACAGCAACTGGTCCAGAATTCTATCGAGTGCCAACACTACCGCCTGGTGTAACTGATTGTGGAGAAATTACGTGTCCAAGGACTAATTCTATTGAATTCCGTATGACATGGTTTCCAATCACATGAGGTTTTATGGAACGTGATTGTACTGATGGAAAGCATAACTCTTTTGAAAGATCGTTCAAAAATGGTCTACGTCTGTTTTTTGAAATGCCTATTACGTTCCATATATTTAACATATGCAGCTAAAGCAGCGATGTCTGGCCTATTGAAAAATATCGCGTGGCTTGCGATTAGTTCTGCGCTTCACTGTGTATGCCATCAAGATTTTATCGGCTATGTCTACGCCACCTTTAGTTTTATTAAAATAGTTTATTATTCGAAACATCATTAATCACGTGCATTGTCGACAAAACGAACATAGTAACATACAGTGGCATCTCTATTGAATCCGAAATTTGTAGAAAATATATCTCTACATTTGGATGGTTTCACGTTCGGAGGCAAATATTTTTTGTTTTTCTGGCAGTGCCTACTAATGTCATGTTCCACGATTTAAGCACACGAGCTAATTGCAATGAGGTAAAGAACTACATATGGTTATATTCCAGGTTATAAACCAGGTTGATGAATAAACTTGTTGATATTACAAAGTGTCTGGCTTGTTGACGATTCTGGGCTGTTATCTTTTATCAAAATCTCTGGTGTGCCCAATCATTGTTTCAATGTGATATTTTAGTGATTTGACACCTATTTGAAGCAGTATATGCCATGGTAATGCTATCACGTCGAATAAAGTTGCGATGCAAACCTTTACAAAATTAAGGTAGTTTGTGTTCAGGAAACAAACTTAGTGGGGTTTAATGTATCGCGTATTGGGTTTCAATATAACGCTTGACTTCATTCGAGTTGGGAAAAAAATCATCATATGGAAGTACTATGTACATCTTCATTTTGGTTTTGCGCTAAAATGTTGATTCTTGTTAGCATTTCATTTCTTTCTGTTTGTCAAATTTCTGTGCTTTAACTGTATTGGATGCAGTGGCGTAACTACAAATTTGGGGCCCCCCCGCAAAACTTAATGTGGGCCCCTAGAGTACCCTCCCCTCCACCTTGCATATTTTTCCCTTCAGATTAATAAACAATATCGATCGTTCCGCTGTTGCGACCGTCACAGGTAATGTAAGAAACAATAATAAACATGTTATTGTTTATAACGCGAAACACTTGAAGCTGCTATAGGAAATTTTATTTTATTTAATTTTATTCTTTTATCGTTGCTGCTTATTTCATGAGATCATCGTCATTCATTTCCACAAATTTATCTTGCTGCATATACATATGTAGTACCACATTTTAAATCAACATTTAATTTTTATTGTTAAATTTTGACTTGAAATGTAGAAAATCATATTGTGGATGGTATGAAACAGTTCTTCATTGCAAGAGCAAAGACCACGGTACCCACGTTACGGGCCCCTATCGTTGCGGGCCCCCCCGCAGCGCGGGGTTTGCTTCCTTGTAGTTACGCCGCTGATTGGATGGTACTACCACAGAATAATAAAGAACCAGAACGGACATTACGTGGACCAAGAAATTTTTGCTCTTACCTTATATTTTACATGTTAATTTTGAATTTTCAACCACTGAACGGTAATTTAACACCGAATATCTTACTTCGATAAACCAAGGTCAAAAAAATGAGTCCACTTTTTTCTCCATATAAAAACCGCATTATGTCGCTTCTTGGTATTCTGTGGTACTACCTTGCCTCTAGCTATCAGAAGTGCTGTTCTGGTCTCCTCGGATTCCTTTTTTACGCGAGCGTAGAATTTCATCTTTTTGAAATTTTTTGGTATGTTTTTTTATATCCATATGGATATAAAACACATACATAGATGGTCAATAACTTGACCAACGTGTTGACATCTAAACGATATTTTTAGCTTACCACTGATAAAATCTCACTACTAATTAAAAATAAGATAAGTATAATGGTTCTTATTACGCAACTGCGTCAGCGAAGTAGTAGCTTCTTCAGAATTTTATAGATTACAAGGACCATGAGGCAGGCGTGTTTTGGCTGACTCATGTTATATACCTACAGGTTCATCGCTTAAAAACACACTTATCACTGCCCGTTGCACATTTTAGCTAAGCTAAGCGAGAAATGTAATTATTATATTATATTCGCCTAGCTTTGCACTTCCCAGCTGATAATTAGCCTTATACACACATACATACATTGTTTATTTTATATTTTACAATTAAATTTTTTTATTTTCAACCGGGTGATAAGAATTTAGCTCACATCGCTTAGCTTAGCTTAACTGAAATGTACAACCGGAATAATAGTAGGCACCCGCACAAAACGTGCGGCTAAATCTGTGTTGCTTTTATGAATATATTTTAATCGGTTTTATATTTAAACTTGTACCACCCTACCTATAAATATTTAATATTTGAGAAGTAATAATTTGGCCTCCCCGAATAGTTTTTTCGTCTTTTGTCTTTACTGACAAATCCTCTTAAACAAAGATATTTGTAATTTCTTTTGATGATTTCTTTCTTTTTGTCCTATCGCTGTAATCCTTATTAAAATAAAAATAATTAAATATGGTGGAACCTTGTTTCTTGAAATAGCGATAAATGGGGCACAAATGACCTTAAGGCCCGTTGTACATTTCAGCTAAGCTAAGCGAGAAATGTAGTTTTCGTTAGCTTTGTTAGCTCGCCTAGCTCACCCCTTTGCACTTTCCAGCTGATAACTAGCCTTATACAAACATACATTGCTGATTTTATATCTTCCCATTAAAATTTTTTATTTTCAACCGGGGGATACGAATTTAGCTCACATCGCTTAGCTTAGCTTAGCTGAAATGTACAACGGGCCTAAATGTGGTTTAAAAACATATTCGCGGTTTTTGTTAAACCCAGGCTACTTGATTATTTTTGCTCAGTATAAAAAAAGTTTTGCTTGCCCCTACGTAGTACGGGCGACCTGTGGCTTGTATATCCACAGACACACTTATGTACAGACATACATACATTTAACTCAGTGCGAAGTTCACTCCTTTACATGTTTGTAAAAATTACTCGAAAGTCAAAATACATAGATTTTTTTTAAGATTTGTATTTATTTAAACCAAGATTTGTATTTATTTATTCAATTCAATTTCCGCAGACATTTGAACTTTATGTTACAACCAGACACATTACAAAATGAAAATTTTTCCCAATGGTGTCACTCACTCATATATAAAAAAAATATCGTTCTTGTATACCGCAACTGCAGAAAAAGTTACTTCACAACGTAACATTAAAGTTTACTCTTTTTTGCTTCTTACTACTAGTTAGGTAATTTGCTTATAAGGAAATTATATTTTCCTTCGAGTTTCCATTTCTCTTAAATTTTTGGCGGATTAAAATCCATGGTTGACATAAATTTAACAAAAAAATAAAGTATTTATCCTTTTTTTGTGTCGACTCATTTTATATTCCGAGTGAGTTTAATAAGATGAAAACAGAATGAAAATTTACAGTAAAAAAAAAGGGTTAAAGTGTTTAAATATTTAGAATTTGCGGAAAAAAAATATGAGGAGACATGGGGTATACGAAAAAGGTAAAACATGGGAAATTGAAGTACGAAAAATAGGAGATGAAAAACCTAATTTTCATTTTTTTTTATTTTTTTTTTACGTATAATAATAGAACTTCACAGATTATTAGTTACCTTATTAAGATATTTCTTATACCGTCTCATTCCGCTGCAGGAGCCTATATTTGTTTATTGTACGTACGTATATTTTCACCAAAAACAAGAACAAATCTTTTTTTTCTTGGGAAAGGCGTTTTTATTTTCAATAATTTTTAATTTTTATTATTTTGTTGTTTTTTTTTTCAGTTGAAAAAATATAAAATTTAAAGAAAATTGATAAGAAAGTGATAAGTAGATTAATGTGAATTTACTTTTTTGTTATTTTGTTTGAGGGTGTGTATTAAAGAGTTTTTTTTACTTTTTGAAATTTGAAATTTAATGTATTTTGTGCGTGAATTTAAGAAAAAAAGATTTATTGGATCATACGATTTCTTCTTGAATGTAAGTCGATACTTTTATAATTTATTACTAAGTACTTTTGGTTTGGTATTTTTATATTTAACAGGATTTTAGTTATAATACGGCAGAGTGGACACTGCTAAGTAAAAATGTCGTTACGCAACCGCATTTGAGTGGTTTAGTAATCTCAGTTGGATCTAAACTCTGTCCATTACTTTTTTTTGCAAATACATATTGGTTTTGTGTTTTAAAACCAACTGACCTAATCAAGTAATCAAAGTACTATTATCCGTTTAGTGACATCTCAAATATCTGAAATAAATTGATAGGTTTAGCTAAAATTGTTTGAAGTGTAAGCCTAAACAAATTAGATAACGTTTCAAACGTGTTGAGTGTGTTAGGAGGACCTGTTGAGAATTACTACACAATACTCAATTTTAGAAATTATTCAACAACACCAAGTGAAGAAAAATTCTATCAGTTCGATGTATGGCTTGTCGATATCTATTGGTTAATACAGAACTAGGGATTAGCAAAGGTACGGTACATAAGGGTTGCCACCCGTCCTCGTTTGGCGAGGATTGTCCTCGTTTGACTATTTTGTCCTCGCATCCTCGTCGATACTGAAAAATCCTCGTTATTTAAAAAATTGTGTTCTCATCGATTACAAAAACCAAAATTACAATATTTAAACTATAATCCATATTTGTTATTTATTTATTTAATAAAATAGATTTATCCCGTCAATATTATTGACGGGATAAATCTTTTTTAATTGGGTATAAAAAAGTAACAAATTATGCAGTTTACCTCAATCAAATCGCAAAAAAGCTAGAACAAAATGGTTTTTAAATGTAAATTTCTCATCTTTAATTGTAATACAATTATAATACTTTTAACTTTGGGCAATTAGCAATTATGAAATTATTTTTCTTACATTACTCTTAACTATTTTTGTTTGCCTATCTGTGCAAAAAAATGTTCTAAATAAAATTTGCTGATTAATTATTACTTCTATAAACACAGACGACTTTAAGTTTGACATGCATTTTCTAATGGTAGCGATTGTTACTTACTTCACGGATTATATGGAATTCGTCTTTGATTGGAGTAAGCAACGTGTAAGTAACTTTTTTTTTTATGTAAGAAGAAGCATAACTTTTTATTTTATTATTTTGTGTTGTAAAAGAGATCAGCTTAAAGATTTTGTTTTTTATTGAAGTTCAAAGCTGGTTTGGAAAAAGTTTATAAATATTATTTTTTAGTAACTGTCATCAAATGGAACCTGGAAAAAATATAATAAAACAAGCAATGAACTTTAGTGATTCTTGGTTGGAATGGAAAAGTTGGTTAAAAAAAATGTCAAGTGATAAAGGGTGCTGTAATTTATGTATTTAGTGTGGAAATATTAGTTAGTAATAAGGGTTTTCGGGCCCTAGAAGACCACGAATGAACAAAAAATCACCAGACAAAATTAGCGGATGCCGGTTGCAGTGCTGTAATCAATAATATGCCGATTCCCTTAGTTGCATGGTTTACCAAGCCAAGTAACAATCAAGTTTTAATATTACTTCTATAAACACTAAACGGCTTCTATGCAAAACATAGCATTGCACTGATTTTTCACGACAATAGTCATTTCTAGTGACTACCAGTGAAAATATATCATGACACTAAAAGTCTTTTGAAATGACAATTGTAGTAAAAATCCTATAGTTTTAAAGCCTACAGTAAAAAACCTATAATATTACGATATTACATGTTCGAGAACAGAATTGAAAATTAACTTGTAGATTGTTTTGAAATCGCAGGTGGTATGTTTAGTAGAATACATGAATCGTCCAATTCCTTAGGTTTATCTCTAGAAAAAATTTCAGCTTTCAGCGCGAGCAATACAAATTCTTATTTCGGAAAAACAATTATCCGTATCAAAACTTCAAATCGTTGAATCCCTATGTCTTAAAAAGAAAGTGTTATAGCAATGTCATCCATAATTCTTTGAAACGTTGTTTAAATATGCTGCCCTTTGGTTTCGATAATTTTATTCAAAAATGTTTTAAATTGTTTTACTAAATCAGCAAAGGGACGGGAAAAGTTATTTTTTTTAGAATTATTGTAATCTCGAGTTTGGGGAGCTAATCAAACACTGCCCTACTAAATGGGTTTCTCTACTTCCAGCTTTAAAAATATATTTCACTTGAAATATGTATATATGTGTATTTTGTACAGTATATATGTTTATTTTGTACATAACCAATATTTAAGTAGTGTACTCGTGATTTTTCAATGATGGCAACCCAATGGTTTTGTATAGTATTTTGAGATGATTACAATTCTTTCAAAAACGGTGCTTTCGGAACTAAAATGATGAATGCACATGCTTGTGAAACAACCCATTGTGAAGTGCTATTTGAAGCTACCCCTTCTTTCGTAAGGTCTTACCCTATGTCTAAAAAGTAATGCTCACATTATTAATTTAATTTTTTTAAGAATCTTAATAAATTGTATTTTAATCTACAAAATGCAAAAACTGGTAAAGTTTAGAAACCCAGAAGCCTAAGTTTAGATCCCTTGCATCCTATAACCCAAAAAATAGCACTTTTTTACTATATCAAATTCATCAAATTCTCAGTATGTATGGCTGTGGAATGAGATTGCCAACTAAGGAGTGCAATCCCGGGTTTCGAGATTTTTGTCAAATCCCTTGATCCCAGTATTTTTGTCAATCCTAAAATCCCGGGAACCCGTTGAAATCGTGGGATCCCGGTCTTTTTGTCAAATCCTGGGATCCCGGTCTTTTTGTCAATCCCATAATCCCCAAATCCCTGTTTTTTTTGTCAATACCGAAATCCGGGATTGCATTCCGTAGTGCCAACTGATTGTTATTTTTTCGAAACCGACAATTGAAATTTTTTATAAAAAATCGTTGATTTATTAATTAAAATAAAACAAATATTTATTTTATTTTTAATTTTATTTCAGTGATATTTCAGTTTTATTTTTAATTTTATTTTTCAAAAAACATTACAAAAAATCAAAATAATTTCTCTAGAGAGAAATAAAATGAAATAAAAAACTGTAGTAAAAGTAAATAAACGAAAAGTTGTGAAAGAGTCGCTTGGTGCGTTTATACCACAGGTCACATTTGGGCGTGTTCGTGTAAAGAACTATATTTTACATTTTACCAGTAACCATGTAAAAAACTACGTAAATTACAATAAAATATAAATTATTTGGAAAAAGCTAATACATTTAAAAATAACAAATATTACCTAAGCAATTAACTGAAAATTTAAAATATAATTTTAATAAATATTAAAATTGTATTCCAATTTCCTTTATTCGACCGTTAATTGGTTTTTTTTTTTTTTTTTTTTTTTTTTAACCCGTTTTCATCAATCGGCTTTTCGGTCCAAAAACAAATATTTGTTATATTAGGCGTGTTCGGAAATAGATGTTTAGTAAATTCACAGTAAATTTAGACCATTAAATTAGACCATTATAGTGTAATTTAATGGTCGAAATTTACTGTGAATTTACCCATGGTCTATTTCCGAAAACGCCTATTATAAAATAAACAACAATATAATCCATTTTTTTTTGTTGCTTTATTTTGTCAGACGTTTCGATACATATTGTATCATTTTCAATGACTAATCTAAAAATATTATAAATAAAAACGTTATAAATGTTATACACGCACTAATGAAAAATATTTATAAAGAAAAACTATTTAAAAATTATAGATGAAAACTTACACAAATTATGGAAAAATTATAGATGAAAACTTACAAAAAATTATACAGAAAATAAACATAAAATTAAATTTAAAAATTAAAATGGAGTTCACTCTAGCAGCAGCAGTAATGTTATGACAAATGAAAAATCAACTGATTCTCCTCCGTTTCGGTGGGTGTATTATGTTATGTGTAGGAGTGTTAGTGTTGTGTGTTGAAAAATATGCAGAATTTTGTGTTTGTTTTGATGTCCGTTGTCTTTTCATGTTTCTCGATATAGAACAAAAATCGTCTATAAGCGAGCAGTATATAGGAGCTAAACCATCAGTATCGCGTTTTATGTTGTATGTGTTCTGTGTATAGATGTGGAGAGCCTCGATAGTCAATCGCTTAGAGTAATTGGGTTGGCAGGCTAAAATTGAGGCAGAATTAAAATCTGGACGATGACCCAAAGAGTGAAAATGATCCATCAAAGCAGTTTTTTGTGCTGATGGATCATTCACCCTCCTCAGATCAAGTCGATGATTCTGCAATCTTTTCTCAAAATGTTGTTTTGTTTGGCCAACATAATTCTTGTCGCAGGGACCAGAAACGTCATCGCCCAGACAAGGAATCCTATAAATGATGTCAGTCTTTTTCTGAACCGGTATTGGATCTTTGAGTTTGCTAAAGATATTGCGTAGAGTCGCCTTGTTACGGTACGCTAGTGTTGTTTCTGGAACGAAAGCCCTGATAGCTTTCTCGATCCGTTCAGACACACCCCTGACATATGTCATGCTCTTGTATCTAACTCGTGGAGAATTAGATGAAGTTGCCCGCTCAACTGTTCTAGGCGACGTGATTTTTGTTAATTCCGATGAGATTACTTTCTGGATGAATTTATGTGGATAGTTATTCCGGGATAGAATATCGTAGATCAATCGTCGGTTCTTATTGTGATAGATTGGTGAACTTAAAGTAAAAACTCTATTGGCCAAATTTCTCGCCGTATTGAGTTTCTGTTTGGTCGGATGGTGTGTGTAGTAATTTAATATACGATTTGAACAAAAGGCCTTGCGGTACCAATCAGTATGTATTCCATTGTCATCCTTATTGCGTAAAACAAGCACATCCAAATAAGGGATACTTCCGTTCATTTCTGCTTCCATTGTGAACTGTAGTTTGGGATGGAAAGAGTTTAATGCATCCATTGTAGCTTCAATTGAACACGCCGGTAACACGGCAAAAATGTCATCAACGTACTTCTTAAAAATCTTCGGTGTGTACAGTAACTTCATCAAAGCACTCGACAAAAGTCTCGAGGTTACGATATCTGCTATGACTGAGGATAGTGGGTTTCCCATTGGCATACCAAAAATGTGTTTGTAGTACTGTCCCTCAAATACGAAGAAATTGGTATCCAGTATACAAAAACGCAACAATCTGATAAACAAATTTCTTGAAATTTCAGTGTGTTCGCTTATTCTGTCCCACTGTTCACCAACTATATCAATGGCGAGATGTACCGGTATATTTGTGAACAAAGACACAATGTCGAAACTGACCATCCTTTCAGATGGATCTATCGACAAATCAGATTAGAGGGTCTTTGGTATGCTTAGTTGTTTGTATAAAGTAGTAGGATTTTCTGATAGTCAGTTTAGGAAAAAAATGTTTTTGTCTTATCTTCTTCCTCATTTTATTTATGGTGACGTAGTTTTATTCGGTATGCTTCAGGAAAATATGAACGTTCTCCAAAGATGTTTTAATGCATGTACTAGGTTTATTTTTGGTATTAGGAAATTCGATCATATTTCTGCCTACTCTAGCCTTGTTTTAGGATGTAGTTTATCTACCTTTTACGAATTTCGCGTTTGTCTTTTTATTTTTAAACTTCTCAACGCTAAGAAGCCTTGTTATCTTTATAGGAAGTTACTTTTTAGCAGGTCTCATTCCTCAAACTTCCGCCTGATTCCGGCCAAAAATAGTTGTAGGTCGCTAAACAAATCCTTTTACGTTAGGGGAGTTTCTCTTTGGAATTCAATTCCATTGGAAATTAAGAGTTTAGGATCGGCCAAATTATTTAAGTCAAAATTTTTGGAGTGGCGTGATTGATAGGCAATACGTAGTTTTTTAAATTTATTTTTAATATTATTATTATTATTGTTAAATTTTAATATTATTTCACCTCTTGCTGTACATTTTATTGTAAATGAGCTATTGCTCAAAATAGAATGTGTATGCATGAGATGGAAATTGTTTGAAAAAATTTAAAAGGTTTTTCTGCCTAATGTTAGCAGCTTCATCATTTTATTTTTGTTCTTTTGTTCCGTTTACTCTGTTTCCATCTGTGCTTTTCCTTTTAATACTAAATTATTGTTAAAGTACAATAAATAAATAAATAAAATAAATAAATAAATAAATATCGCTCTACAAAACTCAAACGAGTTCCTAATGATAAAACCGTCACCCACCAAAAGATTCTGCAAAATGCGCGATAACACCTTCGACAAACGTGACGACGGGGTGTTTATCGAAGCAACAACCGGTCGCATTGGGATATTGGGTTTATGAATCTTTGGAAGGGCATAGAGTTTGGGTGCCGTGGTATTGTATGTCACAAGGGAGAGTTTCTCCTGTATATCAATTAATTTCTTATCAAACAGCTCTTTAATTAATTTATTATTTTCAACCTGAAGTTTGTTTGTAGGGTCAGTTTGTAAAACGGAATATGTGCTTGTGTCACTCAACAAAGAATAAATTTTATTGTGGTACTCATGTTTATACATGACTACGATAGCCTTCCCTTTGTCACTATTAACAATCATTAATTAATCGTTCATCTTTAAAAAATTTTTGGTTATATTATATATATGCCTAAGTGTTATATTTACAACGTCTTTGCGTTGATTGCGCTTAATGTATCTGTGGTAGGAAATCAAGTTTGCTACCTTCGCCCGTGCAATATCTTTCACTCTATGATCTTCTATCGGTTTGATTAACTCTTCAGAATCAGCAATAACATCAAATAAAGGAAACTCTGATTCTTCATGGGACATGGCGAATTTAGGTCCAAGCGACAGAAGCCATTTAACTTCTAAAGGAATTTCAACATTGACTAGACTAACAAAGCTCTTTTCGTCTATTTGAAGTCGGAGTGTTTGTATGAGTGTATTGTATAGATGTTCGAATTTCTTTATGTGTGGCTGTTTATGTTGGTATTGCTGTTTATCTAAATAAACTTTCTGTCTCGTTAAAAATTCATGTGCAACGTCATATGGTAATATATTAAGTATATGTTCCTGTAGATCATATAATGTGGTCTGATAGTTTAGCTCCTATATACTGCTCGCTTATAGACGATTTTTGTTCTATATCGAGAAACATGAAAAGACAACGGACATCAAAACAAACACAAAATTCTGCATATTTTTCAACACACAACACTAACACTCCTACACATAACATAATACACCCACCGAAACGGAGGAGAATCAGTTGATTTTTCATTTGTCATAACATTACTGCTGCTGCTAGAGTGAACTCCATTTTAATTTTTAAATTTAATTTTATGTTTATTTTCTGTATAATTTTTTGTAAGTTTTCATCTATAATTTTTCCATAATTTGTGTAAGTTTTCATCTATAATTTTTAAATAGTTTTTCTTTATAAATATTTTTCATTAGTGCGTGTATAACATTTATAACGTTTTTATTTATAATATTTTTAGATTAGTCATTGAAAATGATACAATATGTATCGAAACGTCTGACAAAATAAAGCAACAAAAAAAAAATGGATTATATTGTTGTTTATTTTATAATAGGCGTTTTCGGAAATAGACCATGGGTAAATTCACAGTAAATTTCGACCATTAAATTACACTATAATGGTCTAATTTAATGGTCTAAATTTACTGTGAATTTACTAAACATCTATTTCCGAACACGCCTAATATAACAAATATTTGTTTTTGGACCGAAAAGCCAGCTGGCAGCAACAAAAAAAAATGGATTATATTGTTGTTTATTTTATAATATAACAAATATTTGTTTTTGGACCGAAAAGCCGATTGATGAAAACGGGTTAAAAAAAAATTAAAATTGTAATTTATAACTTTTCACTCTAATATCCGATTTCACAAAAAATGAGGCACAATCTCTAGTTAAATAATAATTCCTCCCTTTCTTATTTTATTAAATTGCAATTTATTTCATAATACAAATTCAACGCATGCTAATTTTATTTCTTTTTTTGCATTTTAACTGGAGAGCTAAATATTTAACTGCTCAATTTCGCCCAGCTAAATATTTAGCTGAAGGCTAAATATTTCTATGTAAAAAAAAATATAATCAACTTGCATAGAATTTGTATTATGAAACAAAACGTAATTTTATAAAAGAAGAAAGGGAGAAAATATTATTTAACTAGAGATTCGATTTTATTTTGTGAAACCGAGCATAAGTAAATTACTTTTTATAGATAGTATAATATAGTTAGCTTTTTCAATTTTCTATATTAAGTTTTTTTTTACTTATCGTATTGCAATGCTTTCTTTCGATGATATTAACTATCCCAACAATTCTATAGCAAAACGGCATAAATTAATCGGTATTTACATAAAATTATCAAACATTAATTTGGGTATCACATTTATTTCAATTAATTTTAGCCGTCGGTGTTCAAATGTGTAGTTTTGGACAAATTAATTGAATTTATTGTTAACCATTATCAAAAACTATAGAAAGAATATAAAAACTCCCTATGTCATACAAAGCAAATATCCGCAGCTGAGGGTACAAAAATAGTTTTTTTATGTTTTACTATTTCTGTACCCCAGTGCGGATATTTGGTGTATGACATAGGAAGTCTTTATATTTTTTCTGTAGGTTTTGCTATTATTTATCAAAGTTTCTGTATTATCTGTATATCCTCTATATAAAAATAAAATACTCCGCCGAAAAAAAAATTTAAAAATTTATTCGTACTCTAATTGGCTGATAGTTGTGTCACGTATTGTCTGTAGAACTACTCTGTATTCCAAACTAAAAAAAATATGAAATAAAATAGATTTGGCATCAACAAACATGTTTAGCTCGCATTTTCATAGGTCACCAAACCACTTGCAAGAACTTATATCCGCTGTTTAAATGGAGAAAAGCAATTTGAATTGTGCATGCAAGCGAGAAAATTATATGAGAGAAAGTGATATTACTTGTATTTCTTCGATGACCAAATCCTTCTTTTAGGAATATTTAGAGTAAAAAGATCTCGATTGTGACTTTCACAGTATTCAATAAAAAAAAATCCATATTTCAACTAATCAGTGATTACTAACCACTAACCACAGAAGTTTAAAATGATCAAGTGATAAGCCAGTTGGTTTTAAATTATTGTTTTAACAATAACTTTACTTTTTTGGCTGAGATTGTTTTTTTTTGGGGAAAATTAGGGTTGATCAAGTTGATGATCAAATTAATATTGCAGATTCGATGCATAAAAAAGATTGTAAATAAAATGAAATAGCTGAAAAATATCTGCAATAGAGCACTGAACGCAAATACGTGGCACACGTGCTAAACTTGGCACGTTTAAAATTTTTGCCGGCACGTCAAACAATTTTTGAATTTTAATAAAATCGACGTTTTTTGCAGCCATTCTTACAAAAAATGGAAAATACGTTTCTAGAATTTTGATAAAGCCCAAATATGTATTGAAATGCTGGGAAATGGGAACCCGTGAAAGCAATTTGCTCATATAACCACCTTTGGAATGAATACCAAATATTTTTGACAAACACGGAAAGCGCAAATGAAAATTATTTGGTGATAAAATACATGGTTTGATCAAAAAATCGTCAAATTTTACAATTTCGCAGGTTGTTTAAGTCTAATTGCCACAATTGCTTTTTGGTTGTGTTGGTACACTTTCCCTAACGTTTCTTAACATTTTGAGCCATATTGGATGCTTAGTTTATTGTTGGCTGTCGAAATTGTTACACAGTTTTGGTGTGCTCAGTATCATAACGGTGTCGATTTTGGCCAAAAATTTACTAACAGACGTTTCGTTTGGATCGCTTCGCGCAAACAGCGTATAACTTCCTGGAACAGTGGCGTAACTACAAATTTTGGGCCTCCCCGCGAAACTTAATGTGGGCCTATAGAATACCCTCCCTCCATCTTGTCCATGTTTCCGTTCAGAGTAATAAAAAATATTGGCCACCAAAAATATGTATAGAATATTAAATTCTTCCTTCTTGACTTCATATTGGCAAAATCCCTAATTAAAGTTTTTGTTTCCATATGTATGTATTGTATAATACAACATTTTAAATCAAAATTCAATTTTTATTGCTAAATTTTGACTTAAAATGTAGAAAATCATATTATGGAGGGTATGAAACAGTTCTTTATTAAAATAACAAAGCTCACACGACCCGCGTTGTGGGCCCCTCATCGTCTTGGGCCCCCTGCAGCGCGGGGTTTGCTTCCTTGTAGTTACGCCGCAGTCCTGGAAGTACTCCTTATCCTTATTAATCGAACGACCTAAGTACTCGTGTTACACTACTTGATGAGCTTTTTTTGGTCTTGCGTATTTAGGAAGCTTTTAGTGGGAAAATTGAGCCATACTTTCAATATCGATGTCATATTCGTAAACTCCTGTTTTATCACAAGTTATGACCCGTTTGAGCCGTTCTGGATTGTCGTTGACTTCATTCAGCAACTTCTGCATTTCGGCACTGCTTTTGGTTGAAATTCAACGATTTCGGAGGTAGTTTTACTGTCATACGTTTCATGCCTGAAACCCATTTGAAATTATTTTTGTTAGATACCGAAATGTTTAAAACCGAACAGCCACAATAAACCATCGCAAATTTTTATTGCGATACATTTTTATTAATATTTTCTTCATTGACTTATTTAGTTTAAGTTCAGGGTATGCGTTGGTATTAGTTATAAGAAAAGGATCCAATGGAAGTTGTCACTAGGATGACCAGGCCAAAAACAACTAAGCCTGAATGAAATCTGAACAAATTTTAAAAAATCGAAAATTTCGACTTAAAAAACCAGGACAGTTTTAAAATCTCGATTTTTACTATGTATTTGATAAAATAAATTAGTTTGGTGGCGACGACCAATATTTCTTTACATCCAATCTAGGACCGAACTAGGTGGCAAGTTTGTGGATGAATTTTAAAAAAATTTTACATTTGAGATTTGATATGTAAACTCGATTCTTTAAATAGTTCCGATAGATCAATAGAATTTTTTTTTTCCACTGGCGCTACATCCCATGGAAGGATTTGGCCGCTTCATTTTGAAGTTTCGTAATCAGTTTTACAACAGATAATGAGTGATTAGTTCATTGATCCTTACATTAAACCAGCCGTGATTTTTTCATCACCCGCCGGGAATCGAACCCGGGACCTCCGGAGCTTAAAGCAAGTATGCTAACAACTGTGCCACCGGGGCGGTAATAGAATTGATTCTTTAAATATTCGCCAAATTTATTTTTACATACTGAGCCAATTCAGACTATCTTCTTAAATCTAAGCATCAAATGGAACAAGCTCAATTTGTAGACGGATTTTAGTGAAATTTTATGTCTGAAATATTTTGTTGTTATTAAAAACAGTTCCAAATATAAAACCAATTATTACATGGAATGAAGGATTTTTTCGGCCCTACGGTTTGGCTGAGATAAGAATTTATAAATTAAAACATGGCCCAATGGCAAAAAATATTTTGGAACATTACTCGTACGATGGTCTACGATCGATACCATAAATCAAAAATTAGATTTGCCAATTTTGGATTTCCATGCACAGCTAATGCGGTCAATTTTCGCCACCTCCAGCAACAAATGGAATAAACATATTTATCGGTGTGCTTTTGTGAAATTTTATATTTGAGATACTACGCCGATGCTATAAATAGTTTAAAATCTAAAATAGATTAAATCACATCTTAAAAAATTTTTGGGCCTTATCATTTGGGCTGCAGTTTGATTTTTTAATTAAAATATATTTAAACTGTATGAAAATTATTATTTTTATGTCCTTCCTATGAGTTTTCAGGACAATGTAATACATTTTCCCTTATGCCCGCAGAAGTTTGAAAAACCAGAACATGTCCGAAGAAACCAGGACATCTGGCCACCCGTAATTGTCGCTCCTCTAAAATAAAAAAAATTTATTCATTTGAATTTGCATATCAATTTATGGAAGAAGCGTTGAACCAAAAGTTCTAAACAAAATATCAGAGAAATGCGAATAGCAGAAAGGTTAATTCACATATTATAAATAAATTTTTTTTTTTGGAATTAGTTTGGCACGGAAAAAAAACGATGTTTAAAGAAATAATTTAACCAACCACTTGCGAAAACTGATATAGAGTGTAGCATCCAAAATGCACAATAAACTAAATATCGACGAAACACTCATTTTTGACCATCACGCATTTAAACCTTTGCAAATTTCGACTATTATTGAAAAACACGATTATTCACAACAAATTTCGAATATATCCGAGAATTTTAGAATAAATTAAGGTTCCTACAGTAGTTCAGTAAAAAATTAGGAAATCTCTAAGAATCTCGAAAAATGTCGAAGCGTTCAATTTTTTAAGGTATATAGCATATGGAACTACGAAGAGAGAAATTATCAAGAATTTTGCAAGTTACTCAAATATAAAATTAAATATTAAAGTATTTTAAAATTAAATTCCCCATTTTCCAGAATTTATAATTTTTGGTTAATTTCCAGGAAGTTCATTATTTATCCCTTACCGAAGTTTGACTTACAATTTATTATTTTGATATCTTTTGATATTTTTTGCCTTATTTATTACTATAAAATAGGCTAATTCCGGAATAACCTAATATTTCAAAAAATAAAATATGTGCTGAACTAAAATACATATAATAACACTGTTCTGAGAAAAAAAAACTACCAGAAATAAGGATAGTCACTTCTGACGTATTTTCCGATGCTGAATTCGGATCTGGCCGCAGAATTGCGCTATCACGTCAGGATTTTGGGATATCTTAACCTAAAAGTACAAAAAAGGCTGTTTGAAGGTTGTGCCATCGTAAACTATTGATTTGTAAATACAACATCGTAAAATTCGCAAATCGTGATTAGGGTGTGTTATAATAAGTTCATACAAAAGTCTTAATACCTTGTTTGTTTTACTCGTTTTTTTGAAGATACTTTGTTACTATTTGAGAAGTAAATTTGAGGCATATTTTTATTTTATTATTTCGGCAATTAATAATTAGTACTACTGCAGAGGATTCATATACGTTTTTGTTCCAGATATTTAGAATAGTTTTGTTATTCTTTTTTATAAAATTTAGGCGTTTTTCTTTCAAAACCTTGAAGCAAAAAACATTTTTACTGTGGATTATTATTGGTCTCATTGAAAAGTTATAGGTACTACTAAAAAAGCTTTTAAACAATTATGACGTATAATTATAGTTCTAAACTCTAGAAGGCTTTGGTACAACAATAAATGCTAAGTAATAAATGCAAAGTGAAAAGTTGAAATGCATTTTTGTGAACTAGGCAGCTCTCACCGGTTTTCTGACCCGTTATCTGTCAAAGAGTTTCACTTCCCGGACGTTTAATATTTTTGTAACTTGAGAAGTATAATTTTATTTTGATACGTCATATTGTTATAATACATTTTTGTTGGATATTATTTATCTCTCTTACACACTACAAATCTCTGATTACAAGTACAGTCAGAGTCCTCTAAAATAAAAAAATAAAAATCGTTATAATGAAAATTGGCTTTTATCCTTGATACATTGGCTTTTATCCTTGATAATGCCAAGTTCTACATTCGTAGTGAACTCCATTTTAAAACTCAAATTATTGACCCAGAGAAACGGGTAAATGAAGCTAAAGTATTATTATTAACTACAGTGAATAACAATACCCAACTTGGCTTGCAGTGGGACTTTTTTCATAGAATAAAATTAACCACATTAAAGAAGCACACTACCAGATTCTTAAAAAAAATCTAATTCGAGGGGTGTTGGTCGTTATAGACTTTGATTACCGACGCGAATCGTGAATGTTTTTCACTCCGTATCTCCTTGATTTAAATTAAAAAATAACAAATTATCATTTATTCACTGTCTACTCGTGCCTATTTACTTAAATTTTCTGTCATTTCGTAACAACGTATCGATCATGTTAAACCACCATACGACAATATACATACACTGAGGAAACAATCTTCTCATACATATTTTACCTTTTAGATAAATGTAAGCAAACATGAAGCATGTACAATATGTATATATATAGAATCGCTTAGGGAAACATGTTCGTTATGTAACGTAACTACTTGAAGTAGAATTGTTATAAAATTCTATCAATATTTGATCAGAGATCCGTTTGCTACTTTTAATTTTTTTTATTCACTTAAAAATTCTTTAAATTTTTTAATTTAAATTTTTTTTTTTGTTTTAAGCAAGAATAAAACGAAATATTATATACAGGTAAATTATTATTATAATATTCTGGTAAATTCATAAGAAAATTGAAATAAATAAGTAAAATGTTTTTATCTTCTTCTTATTGTTCAATTGTAATTCTGTCTCTTTATATGTAATGAATATTTAATCTCTTTAATTTTTAAGGATATTTATTATGTACTTTTCGGAATTTCTCTATACGTATACGTTTATTAAATTTTACGGTTAAAATGTGTTTACAATAACTGCAAAAGTTTAGTGGGTTTTTTGACGTAGGACTACGTCTTTGTTTTCATTATATATGGGGGGTAAACCAAAATTTCAATGTGATGACGCGCGTCACGAAATTGACGTATTTACGAAATTTATTTGATTAAAGCAATGTCTCTTGATAAATATAAATGTAATGTTTTAAAAACTGTAAAAATCAAACCAAGTTAAATAAAAATTTGTGGATTGAAAAAAAATTAAAACAACCAATTATTTATATGTATTTTAATTTCAATTTTAATTATATAGTGATGAACTTGATCAAACATGCCGCACGCCATAGAGGGACTTTCCCAAAATCGATTTTAGTTCCTATCGCTTGGGCAGCGCTGATTACATTTTTTTTTTTTTTTTTACATGCAAAAATAAGTAAAATCTTGTTTACAAATACAAGTTTCTTGTCTAAATTAGTAGATGTCCCCATCCTTTTTTTTTATGGTTAATAAAATTGAGTATGTTGCGATTAATAATAAATATCAAATTTTAAAATTAATTTAGTCGAAATTAATAATTTAATGAAAAATTCAAACACATGTTTGACCATATAAAACTCCATACGAAATATTTTAGCTGCCAGTCAGCAAGCGTTGGAATTCTATTTGGGAAAATCCCTAATTGATTTAAAGCTATAAAAAAAAAATAAAAAAGGTCAAACATTTTTTATTTTCATTATGTAAAATATTGCGTACATTTTTTGAATTTATATGTCGTATAACCTATGCAATCCTAGAAAAATGTATAGTCGCAAAGATCAGGCCGAAAAATCTTTAAGTTTGTGAGTTATGGGACTTCAAAGTTTCCAAGTGACCGGAAGCTAATTTGATTTAATACGTCATTTCAATCGGCAATATTTTTTTTTTAAATGCTGCCAATGGCTTTATTCTTGAATCTTACTACATAAGAAACTAACAAGAAGTAATCAAATCTTAAGCTAAAATTATTACATATTTTAAGTCTTAACCAATGTTAATACTTATTGTTGGTGCTCACAATTTAATTAATTTAGATTATACTTATACATCATATGTATATAATCAACATCTAATAAATTTACAGGTTTACAGGTTCATCAGTCCGAGTGGATCTGTTCTTTTCAGTCGCCTAAATCGTGGCTGTTTTAATATATCCCTGTCCAATTCGTTGGGATGTGCTTTTAGTTTTGAATAATATTTAGAACTGAATTCTTTAATTGTTTCTTTAATGGTTTTAATCCCAAGGTCGTCATGTATATTACTATTTCGAATGTACCACGGAGCATTAGTAATACTTCGAAGTATTTTCGCTTGAGTTCGTTGCAGGAGCTCTCTGTTTGAAGCGCTGGTGGATCCCCATAACTGAATACCATATGTCCATATGGGTTTGATTATCGCTTTGTACAGTAAAACTTTATTGGCTAATGACAACTGAGATTTCCTTCCCATCAGCCAATACATTTTGGAAAATAGAATTTTTATTTGGTTGCGCTTTGTTTCAATATGGTTTTTCCACGTTAACCTTCTATCCAGGTGCAAACCTAAGTATTTGACCTTCGTTTGTTCAGGAATATTTTTATTGTTTAATTTCACTGGTGGGCAGGTGCGTTTGTTCAGCGTGAATGTGATGTAAGTTGATTTGTTTTCGTTCACTTTTATTCGCCATGTCCTCGTGTAACTCCTTTGAGGCAATTTCGGGATTATTGTGTGACACCAGGATGGCCGTATCATCGGCAAATGTTGATATTGTTACTTTGTTGGTTACAGGTAAATCTTATTGTAATAATATTGGCCCTAGAACGCTGCCTTGCGGGACACCTGCATTAATATCATTTAAGCAAGTAGTTGCACCATTTTGTTTGACCATGTATTGCCTTTGAATAAGGTAGTTTCCCAAAATTGAGTGAAATTTCTTCGGTAGAAGCTCTTTAATTTTGTATATTAGCCCATCGTGCCAAACTTTATCAAATGCTTGTGCTATATCCAAGAAAGCAGCAGAACAATATTTCTTTTCCTCGAAGGTGATTTTGATTGCGTTTACAATTCTGTGAATTTGCTCTGTGGTACCATGTTGGTTTCGGAACCCAAATTGATGATCTGGTATAACGCGCCGTTCTTCTAATATTGGTTTCAATTTTGTTAGTAACATTTTTTCAAATAGCTTTGATATTGTGGGCAGCATGCTTATTGGACGATATGATGAGATCTGCGTTTCATTTTTTTCAGGCTTATGTATCATTGTGATCAAAGATATTTTCCATTTTTGAGGAATATAACTGGTTCGCATGATCGCGTTGAATATGAATGTTATTAGTTTTATGCATTTGTCTGGCAATTTCCTTATCATTTTTCCAGTAATGAGATCATAACCTGGTGCCTTTTTCGGGCTTATGCAATATTTTATTGTATTCTTAACTTTTTTCCAATTATACTTTATACGGTTAGCACGAAATTATTATCTTCTTCGCGTGGTGCGAATACTGTTGTTAGATGATCAGCAAAAGCATTGGCTTTTTCTTCATCGCTTCTCGCCCAATTTCCAGTTGGTAATCTAATCGGTGGATTCGAATTTGTTGGCCGTTTTAAATTTTTTGTTGCCTTCCATAAAGAGTAATCTGTCCTCTCGGTTGCCGAGAGATCACTTAAATAATACTGGACGCTTTGGTTTTCTTCTTCCCGCAAAGCAAATCTTAAGGCCTTGATAGCTCGATTTAATTTCCATTTCAATAACGGTGATTTTGTTTGCTGCCATAGCCGGCCAATTTTCCGTTTTTCCTGGATTAGTTCCTGTATATTATGTGACAGTTTATTAACTTTTTCAGAACTACTTATGACAGGTGTATCCTTTTTAGCTGATAATGCCATGACGTCTTTTAAATTTTCGGCCGCCGCATCAATACCAGCTGGTGTGGTCAGAGGAATATTAAGTAGGAAATTGTGATCGACTAGCCTCCTATATTGATCCCAATTAGTTTGCTTGTTTGTAAGACGGTTGGGTATTTCGTTCCTTAAGACATCGGTACTCACTGTTACTATTACCGGTGAGTGATCAGAAGACAGATCATAACAATCGGTGGCCTTAGCATATGTACGTGGAATGCCCTTAGTTACACAAAAGTCGATTAAATCAGGAATTTTCTTTTTATCCGTCGGCGAGTAAGTTGGATTACCGGCAGATAAATAATCCAGGGACTGTTTCTCTATAGCTTGATAAAGTTGTTTGCCTTTCGGCGATGTTAATCTGAAACCCCAATGAGTATGTTTGGCGTTGTAATCACCTCCCGCAAGAAATTTATTACTCAGCTGGCTGAAATAATCCAAGAACTGGAGTTTTTTTATAGCATGTTTTGGAGGACAGTACACTGCCGATATGACACAGTTTCCAGACCACTCCTGAAGACAGATGCTCGTTGATTGTATATGTTCTTTGTCATATTTCGTAAGTTTATAGTGCTTTAATCTACTTTTAATCAATACAGCTGTGCCTCCATGTGCTTTCCCATCTGAGTGCTTGGTGTTATAAATAGAGTACCCATTAATTTTGAAATAGCTATTTTTGGTGAAGCGTGTTTCGGATATTAACATTATGTCAATATTGTGCTCAGTGAGGAATGCTTGAATCTCCGCTTTATGTTGTGCTAGGCCGTTTGCATTCCATATAGCTATTTTGATGATGGTCATTTTTGACTTTTTACGACTATCTGCATCAGCGTGTTCATATTCTGCATCACTAGATCCATGGTTCTCTCCATCATGGCCATGAGGCTTTGCATCATATTAGTAAATTTGTTTAAAGCTTTTGAGATGTTTCCCTCTTCACTTGCTTGCACTTTATGAGCCGTGCCTTTAAGAGCACTTGCATATGAAACCCCTTGGTGCACACTACCGTTGACAGTTGCATACTGGTTTCCATTTTGAGCGTTTGGGTTTACAATTTCTGGGCGTGCTTCTTTTTTAGCTGAAGAATGGAGATTAAGCATTCGTTGTTCTGCTCGCTGCTTTGGATTGATTCTCCTTTTCAATTCAAGATAAATTGGGCACCCTCTATAATTAGCTGTGTGATTTCCATTGCAGTTGCTGGATTTTCTCACTGATGCTTCCGTTTTGGCTTTATTGCAAACCTTTAATTATGGAGTTCACCACATATAACACAAACATCGTTCAAAGTGCAATATGCTCTAGTGTGTCCGTATTCTTGGCACTTAACACACTGTACCGGCCCATTTCTTTTCCTGGGTTCTTCGATGGTAACCCTTCTGTGCAGTAGATATTTTAGGTCATATATTGCATGTTTGCCTTTGACCTTTTTATTATCTGGTTCTAATTCCAGGCGGAACAATGGCTGCGGCGCCTTCTCCCGATTAATAACATTGGTAATAGATTTGCATTGGAAGTCTTTCTCAGCGACAGCAGCTTGAATTTCGTTTGCATCTACGTAGCTCTCTATTCCTTTCAATACTGCAACTAATCCTTTTTGGCTCTTTAGTTGGTACGTGTAGTAATGTTTACCAACTTGATCAAAATGCTTGATTAACGCTTTGTAAGCATCAATATTGAGCGGTTGAATTTTTGTTTCTTTTATATCTCGTCTTTTGATAACGGAAATATAAAATGCACCTTCCGTAATAAACTCGATCGTTTTTGCAAGTTCTCTATTTGATTCTTCCCTCAAATAGATTGGTGGCGGCTTCTCAGTTTGGAGAATTTTCAGGCGGCGGATCTTCAACAACCAAGCAAGAATACCTATTGCCATGTGTTAATTCAACGGTAGCTAACTTAGTGAATTTGTTCGCGTTTGCACTGGCCGCTGATCTAGGGCTTCTCCTTCGCTTTGATCGGACAGTAGTATACCGGTCAATTCCCGTTTGCACTAAACACTGACCTACATCACTGTTCATTTTATTTTCATTTGTTGTCAATGCACTTTCATTGTTTATATTATCGTCAATATTTGTCGACTATGCACTTTTATTTTCTTTATGGTTCAACAAATCAAAGTTATTTAAAATAATTTCTAGTTCATTTTGATTTAAATTGTCTGGTACTCTGGTAAAGCATTTTTTTTAGCATTTAGAATTTGTTGTCGCTTTGGACTATGCTGCACATTTCCACTTTTATTAATAATTGAGATCGTGACGTTCGGTGACAAATCGCTTGCGGACATCGCTGTCTGCTGATTTAGCCCAACCTCTTTTACTTGAGGCGGAGATTTGAACATCACGATTTCACTTACTTTTCACATCACAAAATTTAAAAAAAAAAAAAAATTTAAAACTGCTAATTCAACTTTTCACACAATTAATAAGTAAATTATTTTAAATGTTTACTCGGTGGTAGTAAAATTGCAACTGAATCGGCAATATTTAAAAATAAATTATATCTAGTAAGCTTTTATTAATAGCAAGATATTCTTATTTCCATGACAATGACATTTCTGTGACGTTCTATTGACTTTTGTGACATTTTAATGACTGAAATTTCAACGATATATTGATCGATACATTATTTGTGAATTGCTTTATTAAAATTGCGTTTAAAGGTATTATTTCAGGGTAATAGATTCTCTTCATATAAGATCGTATATAAACCTTATTATGGGACGCTATTAGGGTAGATCAAGTTTTGGAGAAAGGCGTTGGGAGATACATGAATGTTATCTGACGAGGTGGTGGGATTCGGTGACAAAAGATAATTAACGTTAATTATGATTTTGTATTATTTATGTTCTATTATTTTGTATTCTCGAATGGTCCACAGTGATGCCAAGCACCGAGTGAAGATTCATATCGGTCTATTCTGACATTGCTCACATAATATTAGAGTAAGTAATAATATGTTACCGCATAATTTATGTCATGAAATTAATGTATCGTGTTAACATTTCGGATACATACTATAATGTATATCAAAGCTCTAAAATTATGATAAAATTAGTGATGTCTGATGTATATAGTACATATAGTACACTATATGGTCAAAATGTAAAAGTTAAAACATGAGTTCCAAAAATATATGATTTCACGTATTTTTCATCATATATATTTTTTAACAGAATCGAGTAATGCAGTAATGTTTGCAATAGCCGGTGATGAAATTTATTATGTTTACTACACTAAAGATGCATTTTCCATTTTTTGTGTGTTGCAGCAATCATAACAAACTTTGTAACGTTGTACAAAGATCGTGGTGTTGTAATTCATTCTTTATTGCGATTTTGTAAACATTGTTAAATAATAAAATTATAATTTTTTTTCGAAAATCGAATTATGTCAGACTCAAGTGACAAATTACAGAACAACCAGCCAAGTTAAGTTGTTAAATCGGAACTTAGTGTTAGTCGAATAGCGCTTTCAGCAAATTAAGAAGAATTAAGTGTATAAGTAATCTTACAACTGCGGTTTTGCATCTTTGCACCTTTTTCCAGCTACTCTCCCAGTAAAATTATAGAGACAGTCTCTAATTCTCTAAATTCGTTACAAATAGCGAAACCTCTCTCTTAGGGCAAAAGAATGTGGTCGATTTGATTTGCAACAATAAAAAATCCATGAAACCGTTTATAACAATAAATTAGAAGAATATATTACCTGAAACAAAACATCAGAAATGGCCCTACTGAATTTTATCATAAAAGTAACAATAAAGTAATCATTCAATCACAAAAAATTTTAAACAAGCACCAAATATACAATAGCAAAATGATAAAGCCCATAGTACCTATCTTAACTGGATTACCAAAACTTCATAAACCGGAAATTCCAATTCGACCCTTGGTAAATTTCACAACATCACTCGTATATAAAATTGCTAAGATACTGAACCAAATGGTTATAGGAAAATGTAGTTCTAAAAAGTAACTAGTCGGTCAAAAACAACATTGAGTTAGTGCACAAAATAAAATCAGTGGCAATCGCTAGTGATGTAAAACTTGTATCATTCGACGTTTCCAATATGTACACGAACATATCAGTTTTTTTTTTTCGCTGGCGCTACATCCCATAGAGGGACTTGGCCGCTTCATAGTGAAGTTTCGTAATCATTTTACAACGGATAATGAGTGATTAGTTCATTGATCCATACATTAACCAGCCGTGATTTTTTCATCACCCGCCGGGAATCGAACCCGAGACCTCCGGAGCTTGAAGCAAGCATGCTAACAACTGTGCCACCGGGGCGGTACACGAACATATCAGTTGCTGAAACAATAAAAATCGTAAATGACTTATACTAATAGAAAATGGAATAGACGTGAGAAAATTCAATGAAGCCATGAAATAACAAGACAAAACTATTTTCAGCATAACCAAACTTTTGATGGGCAAAATGAAGGTATACCAATGGGAAGCCTCCCTGTCGGGAACTTTAGCTGACATTTACCTACATTTTTCGAAAAGACATATATGTATTTACAACAACCACAATAAATACAAAACCAACCATAGCATATGACATTATAATTATTAATTTTATTCAAAGGCACACAAAGCCAAATAGACAATTTACATATTTACATAAATAACATACACCCCGACATAAAGTTCACATTGGAAACTGAAACAAATAACCATCACATTTGTAACCGATCTCTTGGCTGCTAACACGCTTTTTTTCATTCGGATAAGCTGCAGCCGCGTGGGGGTTCTTTGCCGCCAAATAAAATTAATAGATCGTACAAACCTTTACGTGTTGTTAATTTATTAAAAAAACTGTACCTATGGCATGCTACACTCATCTGAACTCCCCTAGTTCAACATCATCATCATACAAAAAAAAATCTAATATTCCATTTTTAATTCATTTATTAGATGTGAATTATAATGCGAGTCATTGAACAATTTTTATACAAACAACTAAAAAAAACTAATGTGGATACAACATATATATATATATATATATATATATATATATATATATGTACGAATCTATCAACACGAAATTAAAAAAAATTGCAAATGAAGCAATTCAACCGATAAAAAAAAAAATGACTTAGCACAAGATTGTGCTGGGAGCACACCGAATCATAAATATGTATATAATAATAATAACTCACCATATGGCTGCCAAGAGTACTCTCCGCAATATGGAAGCTGAAAATGTAAATTTTTAGTTATGCTCCTCACACACTGTACTTAAACTTTGCCTGATAAAACTTTCTTTAACTTTTATCAAAGTAACACATATATGTATATATGTATATGTTATACACTCTCTTTACACAAACATTTTTTTTTTATTTATAAAACTATCACACTTTTGAATTAGAGAACTTTTTAAAATTTTTTTTTTTAATATAATTCATATATTTCTTTATGATCACGACACTATTTTCCGGGAGTGGAAGAATAATCCAAAAATTTTGTTGTTGATGACACAATAAGGTGCAGTTAATACGGGGCTCCGCTAAGACCGCTAACCAGCGGCCCTATACCTCGTTCGAGATAGATTTTTTTTCAATTTACGGATTTTCTTCCTTTGCTAATTTCTTTTATCGTTAAATCAAATAATTTCAATTTCATTGAACTAGTTGCATAAATTCGACAGAGGTTTTGTTTTGTTGTTTTATCCCAAGAATTTATACGTTCTTTATTACAATAACTATATAGTAAAAGTTATCAATTTATATATCTGGGAAAACAATTATTCACTCTATCTAACACTTTTATAGTTCACTATTTCACTATTTAAAGTAACTAAGTTCCTTCACAAAATTCAAGCCTAAGCTTCATCGGCGGCAATCTCAACAATCAATCGAAATAAAAAAAAATTTGCAAATTTCTAGCAAGTTTACATTATATAAAGATTTATATTATGTACTCCCTGGGATATGTATGTATGTAAACGCATTTTGTGCATTTTATCATGTATATAGACATTTACTTGGATACTTCTACTTCAAACAAATAAATGTAGAAATACAAGTACAGCACGTACATATTATTCTAACGATGTATACGATGTCGTTTGGGAATCCTATACATAAAAAAACTCAAAATGCATTTATTTTAATACCAACAACAATGACTCATTATCAGAAAAAAAACAAGGTAAATAGATCGAAATACATAAAGCACATAAATACAAGTTCAATGACCTATTTACTGAAAAAAAAAATCCAAATTTAATACTCCTATTCATTATAACTTCATCTTAAATACTTATTTAGCTAAAGGCTATCGTATACTACTATATTTTCTCTTAACTAATCATGTTAACCAAAATTTATTTGAATGGCCGTAACACATTCTTGGCTCTAACAATACAAAATATCAATGGACAGCATAATTTTAAAATTTTCAGAAAAAGAACGCAAACAAACCATACAATACAAAACACTTCTTATCATCCATTCCAAAATAAAATTTCAGCATACAGCCATATGATGCATAGACTCATAGACTCAACACCATTCCCATGCACAACACCGATTACATAGAAGAATTAAAAACGATCATCAACATTGCCAATATGAATGATTTCAAGCCCAATATAATTCACCATTTAAACAATAAAATAAAAATCAAGATCGAACAACAAAATTTACCCACTTTACGTATTGATGTGCAAGCAAACAAACGATACATTACAATAGATTACAAAGAACACACAAGCATTTTATTACACAAAATTTTAAATAAATTATGGATACAATATCGTGTTAAAAACGAAAAATAAAATGCAACACAAATTGAGAGCAAAACAGTATTGGCAGCGGCATATACAAATTAAAATGTAATGATTGCCCAAAATATTATATTGGCCAAACAGGGCGCACATTCAAACAGCAATTCAGCGTACACGTACACGAAGCCAACAATACCCAGAAAACTACAAATTGTAAATTAAATTTCGCCCAACATACAGGGCCGATCGATTGTATGAACACCGCTAAATGAAAAAAAAATCCGAGAGTAATGATTAATCACTACTCAAGGATTTTACTTTTCGTCGATTGTATGAACGATGCTAAATAATATGTTTTATAGCAGTTTTTTGTATGACTGGCAATACTTTTTCTATGACATTTACTTTGTTGGTGTTTATTAAAATTTTTTTTTTGTTTGTTTACAGTAGAATAAAATTTCAATTTCCGAATTTGAGATTTTCTTCCTTGTTGTGTCCATTTTTCTTACGTTCTTTTATAAAAATGTCTCGTTTGTATGATACACACCATTTGAAATGTGAAAAAAACAAAAACCAATTTTTTTATTCTCTGATTCAGGTTCCAAAAAGAGAGGATAAAACGAATGGTAAAAAAAATCATCTCTTTATAGTTTTTATTTTTATATTAAACATTTACCTCGATATTTAATGAAGCTGCGATGACCGAATTGGTGTTGAGACAACTACCTTTTCGATTAGTCCTTCTAATTTTTTCTACCTTCTTAATCATTCGTGTTGGCATAAATACACACACAAATGAGGTTTCTCCTTTGGATTTTTTGATTTTAGTGAATATAATTCGCTAAGTAAGTACGTTCTGCTTGCTACTTAAGGTATTAAGCGAGAATTGTATTCGGGGGGACGGGGAGGTAATGATATTTCTACCTTTTCCTCATTCTACTTCATATATTATGAATGATTGGCATTTGTATGTATTTTTCTGATTTGTCAAATCGAAAATATTGTGAATGTCATTACTACTAATATATTGTCTATAATAAAGCCACCAAATCATTTTCAATCAGAATTTTATCGCACAAACTAAATTAGTTAAATCAACTGACTGCAATTTTATTCAGTTAAAACAGTAAAACTAATTTAGTTAAATGAACTGGCAACAATCTTATTCGGTTGGAGAAAACAAATGAATGCGGTTGTGTCAACTACTTCTGATTATGTAGTAACCGAAATAGGATTGCACTAATCGGGCAAAGAAAGTGGCTTTAATAACCAAGTCTATTAGCATGATCGATCAGTGGTCACGACAACTATAACTTATAATATTCCTAAATCAATAATCGATTAACTCAACAGAATGATCACTAAGCTCAACCGATGATCGGTCAAGTAATACAGTATATTTCGTTCTTTGTACAAGCTAATTCCTTTAGGCTAATTATAAAAGGACAGTCACAACTTCTTTCTCAGTTCTGATAAACAAGTAAAAGAGGTTATCGTAAAGTTTAATTAAAATTTATACAGGACCGAATAGTTCGGTAGGGCAATTTATTCGGTTGTCGCAAACGGGTAGTTCTCTGGGTGCGTATAATCTGTATTCGTGGGCTAAAAAAATTGAGTATGGGGTACAATGAAACAGCTGGTTTATTAATTTGAAATTGTCACTATAGAAGATCTAAACCAGCGAATTGTTGCGGCTGCAACAAAAGTAAGGGAGATCTTGGATAATAAAAATGTATCAATAGAAATTCAGAAAAGATTATTAGAATGCATTCAAAATAAAGGTGGCCATTTTGAGAACTAGCTGTAAAAACTATTTACGAAAAATTAATAAAATATCATAAAAAACTACAAAATTGATTGATTTTTAATTGACATGACAGGGAGTCAATTCTCGTTCTGTGAAAAGTACAATGAAAAATATTTTCAGTGAGAAATACAGATTTCCGATTCTTTCATGAGAAGGAAAAAATGATGTCAAAATGTTCTCATATGAAAAAAACTTTCTCACCGATTGGTCGTGGGAATATAAATTAATAGGAAAATTCAGTTTTATAAGACCTAAATTTCTAATTTTATGTTAAATGTGCAACCAAACTATAATACTAGTCACTTTAAAACTAATTTATAAGCAAATTTATTAAAAAAAATTCAATTCATTTAAGAAAAAAGACTCAATAATTAGTTTCATTTAGTTTTAATAAAATTTGGCCATTTTAGTAATTTATTTTATATTTTGACAAGCTACGACGAAAACTGGTTCCTGAATCGATGCAGAAGGTTTTTTAAATCACATCAGGTTCTCCAAATATATAAAACCTCCATCCGACCATGTATAGAGTATTGCTGTCAAGTTTGGGGAGGTGCGTCCTGTTCCACCCTCCAGTTATTGGACAGGGTTCAACGCCGTGCTATGAGCATAATACGGAATCTCAGACTTACTCAAGAACTACATAGCTTACAGCATCGCAGAGATGTTGCAGAACTCTGCGCTATCTACAGATGCTTACATGGTAAATGTTCTGCAGAACTATCGGAGAAAATACCATCATTCGTTACAACAAAACAACAAGAGTAACAAGAGGAACATAGGTTTACGGTGAAGCTCCCGAAACCTCGAACTGAAGAAATTAAGCGCGAATTTTTATACCGAACATCAAAAAAGTGGAATTCGCTAATACACTTCAAATTTCCGAAAGAATACCAAATGAATAAATTTAAGGTAGCTATTAATCTTTACTTGTAGGATCGCGCATTGGGTGCAGAAGCTCTAACAGTTACAAGGAGCTAGGACCTTTGATAAGTCCGCTCTGCACCCAATTCAAAAATGTATAAAAAAAATAAAAACTCTCTATTAACCTCTCTTTGAGAGAGCGATTAAATCTAATTACAAATTATAATCCCTTTTATCATTTATTTAGCTATTATTTGCACCATTTACCTAGCGCACATAGCGGAAATTTATATGAAACTTGATAAAATATATTTTGCTGTGTAGTATTCAGCGTATTTTCAGCGTTAGAATACTTAGATACTAATGAGAAAGACGTGATGGAAAGGTGATATATTTACATTTCGCTACGTTTACCTGTCAAAACCTAAAAGGTTGGTTCTTCGTTTTTTACCCTTATTTATTAGATCGCATCGGGCTCTTTCGAACACGTTTAACGTCCGAATTAGTTGAGATCTCAAATCAACGCTGTTTAATTAGTATTTAATGCTAACGGAGATAGGGTGTTTAGTCGTTTGTTTAACCGAATAGCTAAGTATTTGGTGAAGATTCTCTTACAGGAAAGTCTTATTTTTGCTTTATAGATACAATTTACGTTGGCAAAATCAATACGTAATAATTATTAACCCTTTCAAACGAAATTTATATATAATTAACTTACTTCAAAAAATAAAATACGTAGCACAACTATGCACTGCTCACTCATCTAACTGAATATGAACATACATAAATGCATAAGAGAACGACCGTACAAGAGAAAAGGGACAAAATTTAAAATAGCTGTTAGTTGTGAAATTTTGTAAAATCGAGAAATCACTGTCTGACGGGTCGCGCCAATATTTCGATTAGCACAAATAATCAAGTAAAGTATAGACAACACGATGGCATACTCAGAGTTCGGGAGCCATCTCTACGATGCCCTGTCATTGGCCGTCAAACAACTGCCTACACTTTTTTTTGGTAGTGATATTTTGTAAAATCGAGAAATCACTGTCTGACGGGTCACGCCAATATTTCGATTAGCACAAATAATCAAGTAAAGTATAGACAACATGATGGCATACTCAGAGTTCGGGAGCCATCTCTACGATGCCCTGTCATTGGCCGTCAAACAACTGCCTACACTTTTTTTTGGTAGTGAAATTTTGTAAAATCGAGAAATCACTGTCTGACGGGTCGCGCCAATATTTCGATTAGCACAAATAATCAAGTAAAGTATAGACAACACGATGGCATACTCAGAGTTCGGGAGCCATCTCTACGATGCCCTGTCATTGGGCGCTTTCAGAGCACCAAACAGTTGGCAACATGTTGAGTAAAATCTCGGCCAACGCTATGAAATTTAAAAATTTTATTAGTAATTCAAATCAAATTAGCAATGATTTCACTAAACATGATGCCAACAGTTTGCGGATCTGAAAGCGCCCATTGGCCGTCAAACAACAGCCTACACTTTTTTTTGGTAGTGAAATTTTGTAAAATCGAGAAATCACTGTCTGACGGGTCGCGCCAATATTTCGATTAGCACAAATAATCAAGTAAAGTATAGACAACACGATGGCATACTCAGAGTTCGAAAGCCATCTCTACGATGCCCTGTCATTGGCCGTCAAACAACTGCCTACACTTTTTTTTGGTAGTGAAAGTTCATAAATTCAAATATTTACATAAATACAATTACATACAAATATTTTGCCAGATATAAATATATATAAATTTTCATTTTAAACATAATGGTAAACGCAGATCTGGTAACTTTCAATACAAAAATTTAATGTAACTTTTTTGTTACAGTCTGCATTGATACATGTAACTGTTGTAAGGTTTTTTTGTGTGGCGCTACACTTTTACTAACACATACACATATTTTGTCATTTTTCATAAACTTCACGTTAACTGTATTTCATAAGAACTCAGCAAAAACAACTTATTTTAATCTTTTTACTTGTTAAGGAGGTTATGACTATCGTTAACCGTAATAGCTTAAAATTAATTTTATTACTGAAACCAGTTACCTATCTACCACACAAAAATTTAATATGATCGCAATAATAAACTGATACTGCACAGTGTTTGTTAGTTGCAATTGCAATAGTTAGTTTGAAATCACCAACCAACTTTTATAAACATCATTAAAATGTGACCAACCGACACGGTATATTATGTGTAACTAAGTACATATATGTATCGCCTCCATGCTCAAAAACAAAAGAAATTTCTCTTAGCTTATGTTTATCATTTCAATCGCAAATTAAATAATTTTCTGTGTCACATTTTGTTCCATTTTCAACAAAGCTCTTTTTTCGTCGTAATCCACATGCAATTTAGCATTCCTCCAAAAAAAAAAAAAAAAAAAAAATGTTTGGAAAAACCTTTTAAAATAATTATCCGATTTTTTTATTTAATTTTATTACTTTTTATTTTCATTTTTTTAATTTCATTACTTAAAGTTTTATTTATATTAAATTTCTTCGTTTTAATTTAATTTTTTTCTCATTTACTTTTTTTGTGTTTTAATTTCTAAGAGATAACATTAACAACAATAATAACAGAAAAACGAGTAACAACAACTATACAAAATGGAAAGATACTTTTTTTTTATTCTTTGTCTTTTGTTGAGCGAGATGAATCTTGTAGAAAATTAAAATTAAACACATAAAAAAGCACAAAAAAAAAACTTTTCACTTAACAATAAAACACTAATAATTTTTTGTTTTAGACAAAAAAAAAATACAACAACTAAAAGTTTTTCACTTCCGGAAATAAGTGAAAAACGAAAACAAGAAAACTTTTTGGTTCTCCGTTTAGTTGATCGTGTTTTAAACATACAAAAAAAAAATAATACGATGAACTGTTGTTGTTCTTTCTTATTAAATTGAAATTAATCAATGAGATGCACAATAATTTGTTTTTTTATTTTGATGTATGAGTAGGAGAAGATTTTTAAGAATTTAATTTGATTTTATAAGATTTGTATCGTTTTAACTTCAGGGGACTTTGTTTGTGCCCCAATAAATATTACTTGCGCATCAAATAAAGAGGAAATTTGATTTTCTCGTACAATGTTCGCAATGCTGGATCTTCATGTCTTCACATACATTGTTACATCCCTGATTTTCATTCAGCATCCATGCCAGGGTGATTCAATATCCATCCCACTTTTTGTCTATATAAACAGCCGTCTTAACAAATTTGTGCACCTTTTGTTTTCCCCCCTTTTATTCTATGCAATATTTTCTGGGAATCAAGACATTCCCAGCTCTTTCGCAGTTAACTTTTACCGTCCTCCTTTACGAAGTAGTAACCAAATCGAGGACGTACCGGCAATAGAGCCGTTTGGTATAAACCACCTGCACATTGCATTGCTTCATGTCAGCTTGTATAGTTCTGACATGAAAGAGGGACATGGATCGACCCATGGATTCTACACTATCAACAGGGGGTGGGCCATAGTTGTGTTCATCGTCATCACCGATCGTACTCAGATGATGAAAAATTCCTTTTGCATCCCGCCCCTATCGGGATTCAAACCCAGTACCTCCCGATCCAAACGCCGCAGTTTTAACCACTAAGCCGTTTGGTCGCTGCACCTTTTGTTAATAAAAAGTTGGCTCCTTGAAAAACTAGGAACGAAAATAAAATTTTAATTTTGGATTATGTATGAACAATTTTTTTATTTATCCATTTAATTTGCGGCATGCATTTTTATTTCCTCTTTGATGTATTCCATCCGTAGGTCCCTGTGAAGGTGTTCATTTCTTGCGTACCACGGAGCATTGACGATGCTACGAAGAACCTTGTTTTGAAACGTCTGTATCATTTTGGCGTTTGTTTGCTTGGTACATCCCCAGAGTTGTATACCGTAGGTCCATATCGGTTTCAAAATTTGCCGATATAGCAGCAGCTTATTGTGAATTGTAAGCTCAGAGCCTCTACCTAGGAGCCAATACATTTTTCTGAACTTTATGTTAAGTTCTTTTTTTTTCTTTTTGACATGCTCTCTCCACTTAAGCTTGGCATCGAGGGTCATGCCAAGGTATTTAGCTGTGTTTGCATATAGCACGAGTCGCGATTTAATTTCTATAGGTAGGTGGTAAGCCTTTTGATAAGTAAAGTTAATATGCGTGGATTTTGTCTCATTAAGTTTGATTCGCCAACGCTTTGTCCAGTTACAAACCGCATTGGTCATCCTCTGGAGTTTGCTCGTTGCATCAGCGACATTATTTCCAACTGCCACAATTGCTGTGTCATCTGCAAAGGTGGCTATGGTTCCTTCATTTGTGGTTGGTATGTCCCTTGTATATAGTAAATACAGAATTGGTCCTAAGACACTCCCCTGCGGGACTCCGGCAGAGATTTTCTTTAGCTCAGAGTATTCATCCTCATATTTCACTCGAAAGTGTCTATTGGATAAATAAGATCTTAGTATGGCATAGAATTGTCTCGGTAGATCTCTATGCAGCTTGTATTCCAGACCACTGTGCCAGACTTTATCGAATGCTTGCGCGACGTCCAGGAATATGCTTGAGCATACCTTTTTAAGGTTCTAACGTTCTTTCAATTATGTTGGTGATTCTATGGACCTGTTCAATTGTAGAATGCTTTTCTCTGAATCCAAATTGATGTGGAGGAATTAGTTGTCGGTCCTCAATTATTGGTTTAAGTCTCTTTAGTAATAATTTTTCAAAGAGTTTTGACATAATTGGCAGCAGAGAAATTGGCCTGTATGATTTTTTATCGTTAGGTGGTTTATCAGGTTTTGGTATCATGATTACTTCTGCTACTTTCCATTGATTCGAAACATATTTTAACTGAAAGTTTGCATTGACTATGTGTAGTAGCTTACGAAATCCTTTGCCTGGTAGAGCTTTGCTAATTTGGCAAGTAATCAAGTCATACCCTGGGGCTTTTTTAACATTCATGTTACTTTTCACTTCTTCTTATAATTCTTTGAGAGTTACTGGCCGTATTTCAAACTCATCCAGCTTGTGAATAGATATTATATTTTCATTGGCAGTTTGTCTTGGTAGTGGTTGGAAGGTTTCCTGGAGATACTCCGCAAATAGATCAGCCTTCTCTTTGTGGCCTCTTGCCCAGGTTCTATTATCCTTTTTAAGTGGAGGCACTTGCATTTTGGGTCTTTTGAGTCCCTTCGTCGCCTTCCACAGTGAGTAATCAGAATTTTTTTCATCAGTTAGGCTAACTAGATATCTGTTGATTGATTCATTTTTAACTTCTTTAAGAAGGGATTTGAGGCTGTTACATAATTTGTTAAGAATTGTTTTGTTCTCCGGTGTCCGCAAAACACGAAATAAGGCTCCAGGAACATGGAAACCCCTATATTCGCCATATGATAGATAACCCTGTCGTTGAAAGAAGACTCCAAAGAACGAGGCCACTTGACCTAGTGAACTTACCAAACTAAAATTAGTAAATAGGTTTAATTGATTATGGGGCTAACCAGTGGGTTACACTACACCCCAACAAACGTGTATTTACTAGATATATAAAATTTGTATTTGAAAGAAAAATTGCTAGATGAGCGCAATCTCAGTCGTAATAAAATAAATTGCAAAAAAAAAAAAAAAAAAATCCATTTAATGATAGATTAAAGCTGAAAAGTCACATAAAGCTTTTGAATGAAAGTGATGCTTTAGCTCATTATACTTAGCCCTACGATATTCAAATTTTTTTAATCCATCCAAAAAATAGATATACATATTGAACTCGCCAAAATAGGCATTTGAAGAGTCTCGGCGAAGACCTCCTCGTTCGATGTGAGCCACTTTCGTCGAGGCATGTTTTCATGTTTGGAAAGAGGAAGAAGTCACATGGGCCAAATTTGGTGAAGTTGGTGGATGAAGCAGCAATTGTTAGCGTAACTCGACCAATTTGGCAAGTGCGACTGTGGACGAGTTAACTGGTATTATCGGTCATTTTATTCACACCGAACCGTATAGGGTAAAAATTGTCCTTGTTTCTCCAATAGAAAACGACTACAGCAGACAATGAACAATAATTGACCGTACTCCACCGTGCGAATAAAAATATAGACTCATAGAGAAATCTAGCCTTCACTAGCCGATCAGACAACAATAATATCTTGGATTTTGTTCACCATTTCCTCAGTAGTGACTTCAACGGGCATGCTGATCACTCGTGCTGGTTCGATAACATCGAAATTCAGTAACCTACTTATGAACCATGAAATATGAAGCAGCAGAGTCGCCATAATACTTTTTAACCTTCGGGTTGTGTAATAGTTGGTTGTGAGTTCGTAGAAAAGATTTAATTTTTCGGAAATTCAATCGGTGCAAAGTGGCCGAGTTTTAACCCTACCCTTACAAAATTCTTAGTGTAATATACTTATATTGACGGAGAATTATGTTATATCATTGAGAGTGAACAATTATTTCCAAGAAACCGGATTGTATGGATAGTATACTCAATTCATTCAATTTGCCTTGTCTAAAGACAACTTCAGAGGAAGGATTTTGAGCGAAAAATGAGACTTAAGAATTACGGTCTACGCTGTTGTAAGTAAACCGCAAAAATTTTATATTGTTGTGTGGTTTTATGTTAGTTTTATTCTACATTCTAGTATGCAGATGGAATTCGCAATTCTTTAGTCTGATTTTACGGTTATGATGCGAGAAGAATCTTTCACTCGCCAATACAATTTGTGCACGGAGAACTTATGAATAACAGCAGCATTAGTGCTAGCGATTTGATGAGATATCGAAACATTTTTGCAGGTAGGAAATTCGATCTAATCAATCGGATATTAAATAAGAAAGAGCTATAAAATTGATCTGATCGATCTGAGCGAAAAAAATATACAGTGTTTTAGTACTCAGTACTCTAATCGATATCGGTTCTAGTATTTTGTATGCGGTATGGAGACAAATTAGCTTTCGACACACCCAGTTATTAACATTCAGAGTTTACGCACCTGACGACATTAACAAATTTGATTCCGCGTTCTACAGTGTCGCCTACTACACACAAAATATAGAAATTAGTTTAGGAAAGTCACTCATTGAATATAGACGCCTATAAAGCGGCGGGGTACTGGTGCTTATCCTTTTTTTCACAATTGTCCATCTTCCAATTCCAAGTCGTTATTTTAGAGCCTACTTATCTCCTAAGATCTTAAAAGGCCATATTTTTTTTTATGTTGGCAATCATACGGGTGAACTCTGATAAGGATACCAGCACTAGCCGTACATTGTTATTTGCACAATCGGCTAGAGTAAGGCAGGAATCTTTTTTTGTTAGTTGGCATAGTTGCTATACATAATATTTGTGGGTGAAATAGTATGATGATTCCAACATCAGCCTATAGGGAATTTTCACAATTGGTCAGCATGGTTCTTTATTCATTTATCATAATTTTAACCATTATAGAGCATTTCTGATAAGATCTTCGTGGGCCGGCAATGATTCTTTTTGTTTTAAACTGCCGAAGGCATACTTGGCTTACAAGATCGATTCAACACCTTGCAGCAAAACTCATTTTGTATTAAATCGCAATTACGCCAAAGCCGTCGTTTGCGCAACGCTAAAATCCAAACCAACAAAAATTAAAGGGCCATATAAGGCGAATTCTAAATATTACCTACTACTATCAAAGAACTTTATGGACTTTCATCGGTAAGGTGTGAAACAACTTTCTGTCATCCCATATATCTTCAGTATTCTCGTTAAAATCTACTAATATGAATTCGGCTATTACTGATCCTACAAATTACATATTTAGCTACACAATTTGTTTCCACTCACAATTTTCTGTTTCAAATCAACCAATTCCTAGAAACCTTTACGTTCTTCAGTAATGAGGCATGATAATTTAGACTCGTGCTGTCTCTAAGATTTTGAAAGAATTAATGTAGACAAATCACCGATCTTATTTAAGATACTATGAGTTAGTAAATAGTTTGAATCAAAGGCTCAAATTCGTCTTTTTTCGCGCATATACGTCACCAGTGACAACGGGACTCCGATTTAATGGAATTCAGATTTAATGGACACTATTTTTAATTTTTTTAATTTTTATTATTTATGGTTTTTCGGACTATTTTGGAAGGGTAAGACACTTTTGTTTCACCTTTGGATAAAAAAAAACAGAGTAATGTTCTGGAATAAGATGAATTAGGGAGAAACTGAATATTTTTAACTAATTTTATAAAAAGGCAAGTTTCTTCCTAATTGGCCTTATTCCAGAATTTTTTCCACAAAACATTATTCAATCCCGTTCAAAATAAAATCGGTAAAGAAATAAACGAGTTTCTTCCGAGTTGGCCATATTCCAGAACAGTATCAATAAATAAATTTAGAATCCGGTTTCTACCGTAATGCAAGCTGCAAAATCGGTTAAGAAATAACCGAGTTATTTCGTAATTGTCCATATTCGAAAACCTCTTCTAAAATCATTTTAGAATACCGTTTATATCGCACTATAAAACTTAAGCTTTATACGGTTGGTACTTTCGATCATAGTAATTTTTTCAAACAACAACTGTCATCTATATGGGTCGGGTTTCGGGTACTTCTGGGGCTATCTTCATATATGTTGATTTTCATCAAAATTGGTCCGAGTTCCTTCCTAATTGACCAAATTCCATTACAATATTTAAAAATCATTTTACAATCCCATTTTCATCGTACATGCTAAATTTTATAATAGTTGGTTAAGAAAAATTCCTTTTTAATGAAAGAGGAATTTCGTTTCCAACATATATGCTGAACCTCAAAATCGGTTGAGAAAAAACCGAGCTCCTTCTTAATTGACCATATTCAAAACTTCATCTAAATATCATTTTAGGATCCCATTTCCATCGTACATGTCGAATTTCACCATAATTGGTTTAAAAGTAGCCAAATTCCTTCCTAATGAAGGAGTATAAGCGATATGAAATTATCTTAATTTACCCAGATAGTTTGAAAAACGATTAAGAATAAAAAAAATAAGTTGGAAAAATATTTATGTCTGTTAATTCTGAAGTTCATTAAATCGGAGTCCCTTAAATCGATATTTCACTGTAATATTTTTTCTTTTATACTATTTAGTTAGACATTTGATTTAGGCCACCCAAAAATTTGTAAGGGAGCTAGTTCCTTGGGGTCCGACCATTTGGAAATTTAAGTGCTACAAACAACCTTAATGTTAATATTAGTGTCTGTTTCCGTGGGCTGCTTTAGCTTCCAAAACCCGCCTGCGGACCTTTGTTGATGCAATATGATTAAGCACTGTCTAATTCTAATTATTAACTAACTATCTAAGTTTAATTTTGTAGTAACAACTGTATTCTGAAATCACATTTATTAGTTTGCTGGGTCCGATTTCTGGTTACTTCTGAAAATCGCAATTATTATTATTTTAAATACCACTTAAGAGTTATAAAATAGTAGCTCAGAGACGACCTAACATAATAAATATAATTAGTGTCAGCTGCTTATTCAAATGATTTCCGCCATACTGGTCGCTGTCGTAACTTGGAACTACAGTTTAGCCCAAACTACTGTTATAAATAAGGCATTTCCGCGAACCTGCCACTAATATTATAGAAGTTTGGATGGACGCTTTGCTGTAATGAATTACAATTAATGCCACCAGTGACCAAAATCAAAATGATAAGACGTTAATTAGTTTAGAAGAGAAGGCAAAAATCAAAGAAACCCAAGTTCTAAATTACCTACATTCGTTGGATGCTTAATGTTTCCAGAACTCCGGTCATGTTTCTCACGTGTTTCTAATCTAAAACAAATTTATCGATTACTTTATTACGGCATCATACTTCATAACCAACTGGTTCGTTTCCTATTCTATGAGACTTAAATCCTAATTTATTTCAAAATTAAATATTAATTTAAAAATCAGCCCGTAACTCCCTACAAATAAATTAAATTAGGCATCTAAATTGCCAAGACAACAAATTAATTAATCACTAAATTTGACACACCTTAAATTAATAACCTGCACGGATTATAAGTTTGTATACATAAGTGTTGAATAGTTAGTATTTTGTTATATGTACGTATAGTGTTACACATATATGATAAAGATAAAGGTTAGCTCAAGAAAGCACAATTCCAAAAACCACAAATCCGCTAGATGCTTGAAGATTCTGGTAGGTTGAGTCAGGTTCCACATGACATCGAATTTATTTAATTTCAAATTTCAAATTAAAATAAAAAACTAAAAATTAAATTTAAATTTTTTCAAGTTTATGAACAAATTATAAATCAATAGACAGATTGAGGAGACTCAGCAATATTCTGGAACCCTATTTACAAATATTATTATTTATGAACATTGATATCTCTGACAGTTGAGATCAGTTATTTTTAAGTCATAAACAAAGCAAAAATTATTTAAATTTAGACTGAAACAAAGTATAAATTAATACCTCAGTAAACTAAGTTCCACAATTCCGCATTCACCAACTGCTTCAGGTTCACGGTTTTGTTGATTTCCAGAAATCTCGTCCTGATTCACATGCTGTTTAATCATAATCCAATTAAGCAATTCATCCAAAGTTATCTCTAAATTTCCATTAACCAATATTACCAATCACGACCATCTGGTTGATTTCAATCATATTCTCGTAACTTTTGTCCTGTAAAATCACGTCACAAACCCGACAGCGCTCCATTAACTGGTCACTCTTTTGCGGTCCCCGTATTCGCCTATTTGATCTTTTATTTAACAATGATATAATCTCAAGCCAGCCAAATTAGGTGGATTATTTATGCTTTCACTAATAACACTACTTAGAATTCCAAGATTCAAATGGTTCGGACCCATTTTGATTTGCTGGTATACACCACTTTACTTGTACACCAATATTTTATTATCACACAAAATATAACCTTCACAGAATTATTTATTGTAACTATTTTATGTGAAAATTCTACACAGTTGAGTTTTTTAATACAAGCTAAGCAGAAACATAATTCTTATTTGCCAGCAATGTACTAAAACTGATCGAAGGTACCTAAATTTGTACTAGAGTACCATCGCAAAGAACTTGCAAATTGCGTTCAACTTTGTTTATACCTAAGTTGACATTTCTCACTACTATTGCTACTTCTGTCAAAGTAAGCAGTAAGTAAATTGTATTTAAACAAAGTTAGATCAATAAAACACCCGTATGAGCAGCAATATTCTGCTTCAGATTGACCAGCAGAAATCGACCCTGCAGCCAGCCACCCTCCACCGGGACAAGTCAAACACCTCTAATTCACCCCTACACCATTCAATCAATTACATATCACATATCACAAGTGCGATTATGTCAGCACTACGAGTTTCGAGTTATCAGAACTTGCGACAACACGATTATGTGCAAGACATTGTGGGTTCTCGAAATTGAGATTTCCTTGTTGTTGAGTTTACTTGTATACACTGTGAAGTACGATCGACAACTCATAATGATTAACGTTCTTTTTAAAGATTTTGTCAGCATATTTCAAGTTCTCGAAACTCGCAATTCGTAATACGAACATTGCTTTAATTCAATTTGGTTATATTTTACATACTCGGACCGGATCCGAAACTATTGCAAATGCTTGCAATCAGGTTCACTTCCAGGCTATGTGAGTGGCGGATTAAGGTCGGTTGGGGCCCCGGGCGCAGAAGAAAAATTAGGCCCCTTAAAAAAATAGAGAGAGGCAGGAAAATAAAAATACAGATTCACGTATTTAACACTAGGTTTACGGACATTTCTGATATACCTATCTCTACGGTACGCGTCAATTTGACGCGTGTTAAAAAAATAAACATTTGGTAAAATAAGTAATTTATTTTTAAAGGAACTTTGTCATACAGGTGTATTGACATCAAAATCATCATAATAATAAAAAGACAACCCGCAAGCTGATTGGTCAGTTCGGACAAAAAAAAAAAAAAAATTGGTATAAACTTTCCGTTTTATAAAGGGAATAGCGCAGCTAGTATCTCTATAAAAAGAGAACGGTATTATAGGTCCTTTTGTGAGGAGTAAAATATTTTAAATTAATTTTTTTTTAATTTACGCATTTTTCCATATGTACATATTCAATTTTATGTGCACGTTTTCCACAAACAATCTTACAATTTCTACAAGGGTACTTACTTCTATTTGCTGATGTATGAGGCTCTTGAAGGTCAATATTTTCCTCAATTTCATTTTCTTTCTTACAGGCAAGTTCTTCGGCTAATTGAAAAATGAAATCCTTTCTTGATATATTTGACCCGGTACATTCTTTGTACAGTATCCACGCATTTATGTGTGAGAAACCTTTTTGCTTTGATTTTGTTTTTTGATTTTAACGTGGATAAGTCTTTGTTTTTGTTTCGTTTTTTATCTCTGCTTTCTACACTACATACATTACTCTATACATAAGAACCTAAAATAACCCTGAAACAGCCACTGGAGACGTGAGATGACGAAGTATTTGCACTGCCTTACCATTGTGTCAAATTGACGCATCCCCGTAGAGATAGGTATACCACATAGCAAACTTCGAAATTCAAAGGCGTAGAAGAAAATAAATGTTGCCAAATATTCGTCTCGCGAAATGCATAATTGTAAGTAAAAGTAGTAAGAGATAAATCTAACCGATTTCCAAATTTTTCTATGTGAAATTGAAAATGCGTCAAATTGACGCGCTTCGTAAACCTAGTGTTAAGCATCCTGGGTGTTGATTCTCTAAAAAATAAGGTCGCACGTGACAAATAATAGTGACACAACTCAAAATTTCAAATTGTTCAGGAGAGCAAAAGAAAAAATGCTAATTTCGACTTTAACTACTATCATATTATATTGCCCATGGGCGTCAAAAAAAGGAGATCAGAAAATCAAGCCGTCGCTCGCTTTGCAAAATAAATATGAAAACGCCGCTATGTCGGTTATGAAATCGATCATTGCGCATCTTTCTGACGAATTATCTCAAAAACTCAATTTCTGAGTTGTGCCACTTTTCTAATTCATGTGCGATGTGTAAACGTGAAAACTTGTAAAAGGCACAGCTTACTTTCATGAGTTTCAAATTTTTCGAGAGGATGTTACGCGATTTGAAATAGGAAGGAAGGTGGTCACCTGTTGTGGGAGCAGCACAACCAACAATCCAGTTTGGGGGACCAGAGATATTGAACTCGAACCCGAAACACCAACTCACTTCAGCAGCCAAGTTGCCCAGGCTACTCCTAAAAATGAGTTGGGATCAGGAACGAGTCCTCACCCGGTCATCGCTAAACCCCAATCCAATCATCCACTACGGGCCGCACGTTGCCGTGGACGACACCCTTGTAGTGGATGATGGCCGAACTGGACTGTCAGCTGTGCATCCCATTCCCATCACGCAGACAGAAAATTGTCCACGGAGTCCTCCACCCGCAGCTTCAAGTCTGGCTAAACCTCAGTCCCGAGGGTGTAGGTGGTATGGTGGAGGTCCATCCGCAGATTACGTCGCTGCAAAAAAAATTTGGTTACACAGCACCTTACCTATACTCACACTAAAAAATTAATAACACACACATTCTCACACGATGACTCTCACAAATTAATCCAATTAACAACACATCTTATTTATAGAACGTTATAATTTTAATTTATTTAATTTTTAACAATAAGTTTTTGTTTTTCTTTTTAATTTTTCCTTTGTTTATGGAAACACCCATAAACCCAACAAAAAAAAATATCTAGAAGTTGATCTTCTTGTAATACTGGTCGTAACCGATAGCACCAGGTGGAAGGCGTATATAGAATCTCCCGATGATCCACAGGAACAGAGCTCTATTACTTGGGGACCACTGAAACGAAACTTCCAATAGGAAGCAAAAAAAACAAAAAAATCGGCCACACCCACGTGTGTACCTGGCCTCACCAATACCCACCTGAAGACCCTCTTTTCGATATTCACGTTGTGGTGTTTTTGGCTGGCTTCTTATAATTGTCGATGAAGATAATCCGTCGTGGAACCGCAATCAGTCGCAGGAACACCGCCGTCAGTTGCAGGAACACCGCAGTCGCAGAATCTGGTTGTTGATGATGTTGGTTTTTCTTCTCTGGCACTCAGGACAGTAGTATTTGGTTTTTATGTTTTTTTTTTGTTTTGTATAGTAATATTCTGGTTGTTTTCGGACCACCACCACGTATAATTTTATATTTTTTTTTTTTTAACACCCTACACTTCAGATTTGTAGTTGCATATATACATGCTTTAATTATGGAGTCTCTTTCACACGTTAATGCAAATTATTATTTATATTATTATTTATTATTGATATTAAATCACGTATATTTAAAGATTATTATTTATTATTTATATGGTATAATTTATTAAATAATTTATTATTTAGGGTTATGTTATTTATTATTTATATGTTATTTATTATTTATATGTTATTTATTATTTATATGTTATTTATTATTTATAGAAGGTAAATTATTTCATTTTGTTGTGTTTATTTTTATTTTTTTTTTTTTTTTTTATTTACCCAAATTGGTGGTGTGTGTGTGGTCCTCCACTGTTGTCGTCTGCTCCAGTTGAAAAATCCAAAAGAAAAAAGCCCGAATCGTATGTGTTGTCCGCTTATATACGTTTTTCGTGTCCAACAACAACATTTTAATATTTATTTTTATTTGATGTTCATCACGCCCCTACAGGTGATCATTCCAAATAATACGTGTGTACTCAACCAAAAGAAAAAATAATAATGCCATCTGCGCTAAATATACTCAACTTACAACTAAAGAAAAATCCCATCACCAGCTGGTGTTGGTGATCTTTATTTACGTTCGGTCGGTGTTATTGTTATTGTGCGTTTGTGACAGGTAAGTATTTTATTCATTTTTTTTTTTTTGTTTGTTTAATTATTAATTGAGTTAAAATATGTGTTTATTTATTAATTCAAGGTTTATTTCTTTCAGCAACTATGGGACAGTAAGAATGAGTAACCGAATGGATCAACAATTTAAATGAGATAAGTAGAAATATAATAAAATAGCTAACGAATGAAATTCTTGGTGAAATGTTGTGTGTTTGTTTTTCAGGTGATTACAGCTGGATGTCATCAAATGAGTGTTTGCATACCCAGCAGATTTTGGAATTTTTGGAGCCTGTACGTATTTATCCGAGTACATACATGGATAAGTGATGTTGTACCACACAAAAAAAATTGAGGTAAGAAATATATGTACCAATTTAATTTTTGATTAAAGAAGTTTTTTTTCTCTGTGTTTCATTGACAGATTATACAGTCGCCGAAATTTATGTACGGTGCGTGGGGAAAAAAAATTGTAGACACAAAAAAATTAAATAAAAAATAATATTTGAAAACAAAAAAAATGTGTCTATATTTTATTGAACACGGGACGATGCCTCGCCCCGTAACAGCGTGGGGAAAATCCACACCCTGAGAGTCTCAAGCCGGGCATTATGTTAACAAAAATGAAAAAAATTAATGGGCAAGACTCATGCATGCTGTGCTGCCTATCCTAACGTGGGGACGCTCCACACCCTGACAAGTCTCATAAGCCGGGCTAGATAACAATATACAGAATTACCAAAAAAACTGCTTACTTATAATTTACCGCGGGAATACCTTACACCAAAAAAACAATAATATTAAATAAATAAATATATAGAAAGTACGTTAAAGAAATAATTATATTGGGCACTAAAAAAAATTTGTCGATCATCCTACGTTCGAATGTCGTGGAGATGATACACCCCCAGGGGTTTGCCATTTGGAGAAGCCAAACGGAATGCAACTTGTCCTACTTGTTCAACTACAATAGCGGGTATAAACTTCGGTGCTAATTTCGAGGAAAATTTCCGAACCGCACTACTTAGAACGTACGTTCTGACAAATACCGCTTGTCCCACCGTCAAGGAACGTCTTCGACTAGACGCATTATAGGCGCGTTCCCCCTTCAAATGAGCTTCGCGTAAATGTTGTATGATTTGTTCTCGCAATCCATCCAATCGATCAGCGGTAGTAAAAGCGTGGCTATCGCTATTATCCGTACATTGAAGTAACCGCCGTAGTCTATATTCGGACCCGTGTCCGATTCGATGCTGCCCGAATACCACAAAGTGCGGGGAAAATGAAGTAGAGGCATGGATTACGTTCCGCAAGGTTGCTCCCACCGTAGACAAATGCTGATCCCAAGCCGTGTGGCGTGACCCAATATATGCGCGGAGCGCCGACACCACCGTTCGATTGACGCGTTCCGCAGCGTTACTTTGCGGTGAATGGAACGGGGTCCGGACTTGCTGGACTCCGTATTTAACCAACAGCTGATTAAACTGCACCGACTTAAATTGCATTCCATTATCTGTGTGCACTAACTCAGGAACTCCGAACAGGTGAAACACGTTTTTCTCCAGGAATTCACACATTGTCTTAGCTGAAGCTTCCTTCATTGCCTTTAAAATCACGAACTTGGAAAATTTATCTAAGATAACCAATACCACAGTGTTATGATTGGACGACCGAGGGAATGGACCCAAAAAGTCCAAATATAAATATTGAAAAGGTCGGGTAACCTCAGTGTCTAATCCCATAGGAGGCCTTAAAGGAACATTGGTGGCCTTAGTCATCTTACAGACTGAACAAGAATTAATGAATGACCGTACATCCCGATGCATCGTAGGCCAGTAAAAGTGACGTTGTAAAAGTTCGACGGTTTTTGCAATTCCCATGTGGCTGGCTGACGGAGGTGAATGAGCGGAAGTAATCAGGGGTAAAATAAGAGGAACCGGAACGACCAATTTCCAAGGTGACAAGTCGGTGGATAGGTACTGAAAACCATTAGAAGGACGGACCAGCAATTTACCACTTTCAACCTTAAAATCAGCATGTGGAGCATCAGTGATTCTACGAATTTGCTCCACATACTCATCATGCTGAAAAGCTGGATCATCCAAATTGATGCTTAAGCAATCATCGTTACAGGCACTAGACGGACCAGGCTCTATCTCATCGCAATAAGCGCGAGATAGAGTATCTGGTACAGTATTTAAACTACCCTTACGGTGGACGATGTTGAATTTGTAGCCCTGCAATTTTAAGCTCCACCTGGCTAATCGGCCCGACAAGTCAGACAAATTCATTAGCCAGCGGAGACTAGCGTGATCAGTGATGATTGTAAACTCAAACCCCTCCACGAAAGAACGGAATTTCTTGACGCAAAGTACAGCCGCGTAGCATTCCAGTTCAGTAATGCTGTACTTGCGCTGGGCAGGGTTGAGTTTATGCGAGTAAAAGGCGATGGGATGCTCTGATCCATCATGTATCTGATAGAGCACCCCACCAACCCCCATTGTCGAAGCATCAACCTGGATAAAGAACGGCAAGGTGTAGTCGGCGTGCCTTAAAACCGGAGCCGTGGTTAAAGCTGTTTTTAGCTCGCTAAACGCAGAATCAGCCTCTGGGTTCCAAACAATTTTTTGTTTTGATTTCAACAAATCGGTTAGTGGAGCAGCGATTGTGGAATAATTAGCGATAAACCTACGATACCACCCACTCATCCCAAGAAAGCGACGAAGTTGACGAGTCGTAGTTGGTGTTGGAAATTCTGTAATCGCCTCGACTTTCTCGGGATTGACCCTAATGCACCCTTCTCCAACAATATATCCCAAATATTTTATCTGCTTTAACACGAAATGACTTTTTTCCACATTTATTGTCAGGTTGGCCCACCGCAACCGCTCGGCAACTAAGCGCAGCAATGTAAGGTGTTCCTCAAAAGTACTAGACGTTACAAGGAGATCGTCTAGGTAGACGAAAACCTTGTCGTGATACTCATGAGGAATCACCTTGTCCATTAACCGGCACATGCTCTGCGGCGCGTTGCATAACCCGAAGGGCATCACAGTGAACTGGTAAAGAGGTCTACCAGGCACCGCAAACGCAGTCTTACTTTTAGCATCATCGTCGAGTGGAATTTGCCAAAAGGCATCCTTCAAATCTAAACTAGAGATGAAGGACGTGTTTTCCAACCGACTCAGAAGACCATCGATTAGCGGTAACGGGTAGGCGTCTTTAATCGTCACTTCGTTGACCCTTCGAGCGTCAAGACACAACCGTGATTTCCCATTCGACTTTTTCACCAGGGTAACTGGTGAACACCAGGGACTCTCACTCTCCTCTAACACTCCCAACTCAATCATTCGATCGAGTTCAGCGTAAATCTGCGACCGGACGGCCGGGGAAACTGCATAATGCCGTTGTTTTAATGGAGGTGCGGTCCCTGTGTCTATTTTATGAGATAATAAATGAGTGCGACCCAATCCCAGAGTAGTTGATGATGGGAAAAGGTTAACAACTGCAGACAATGATTTGGACTGATCAGCGGAAAGTAAATGTGTAGGAGGAATAATTGAATTGTTGGAGGGAACTGAAGAATTAGAATTAACACCAGTCAACTCAGAAATATGAAATTCTATCCCAAAAGCACGGAAAAAGTCCATACCCAAGTATAGAGTTTGTGAAAGATTGGGAACCAGATGTAATTTAATGGTCCGAACTTTGTTTTTGAAAGTGATATTAACGAAGATATGACCGAGGATACGCTCTCGAGCACCATTTGCGGTAGACAGAGATGACGGCATGTGATGGAAAAATAAATCAGAAGACTGAAGGAACTTTTCGCAACCCTGACCCAACGCACTAATACTGGCCCCAGAATCTAACAAACCTCGCATTTTACAATCACCAACTAATACATTAACAAACGGACGATCATCACCTTCGGTATTTAAGATAGACGCGCAAATTTCCTTACGAACGCGCCGCCGGTATCGGAAATATAAATATGAACGATGGAAGCGAGAATGAGCTTTATGAGTAGGTGATGAAGAAGTTAGTCGAGTTTTGAACGCTGACGTAGGTATAGTTCGGGATCCGTGTTGGAAGCGACCTCCGAGAACCGGATTTTTGACGGGATATGAGGTGGTTGAGGGATCGGATCCCGTGGGTAACGGTCCCTCGTCGGTAAGTTTTCCGCCGACTGGTTCTGACATTTTGGACAATCAGGGAGATAAGTATCGGTACGACCACATCCGTAGCAAAATATCGTACGGGGTTGTCGACACAGCTGAAAAGTGTGACCTGTTGATTTGCAATTCCAACATTGGAACGTAGTGTTATCACGTTTTAGTATTGACTTACGACCTGTTGGTTCACTCGCTCTATTAAAGGCGCACACCGTTTCGAGCTCCGACGAAGGTGATACTGACGTACTATCTGAAGTGTTAAGCTCATGTAGCAGATTACGCGATACACCAATGTTAGCTTCGGGATTGTGCCTGAGTTGCTTCCATAACGTCTCCAAATAACGGGCCTCTTGGGCTAATTGACCAATATTGTATATATATTTACCGCCCAAAGCTAATTGTAATCCAGGACGCATATTGTTTAATAAAACGTCGAGAAGCTCATTATCTGGGATAGGTGGCACTCCTTGCAAACCAATTTGCAGTATGGCATCTTGAAAGTCGCCATAACATTCCTGTGGATATTTTTGTTTTCGACCATCTAACATTCGACGGATTTCGCGATTAGTAATTCCTCGATTGAAGCGTAGAATTATTGCTGGTTTCAACCCTTCCCAATTTATACCCGGATCTCGTTCTACCGTCACCCAAAACCACTCGAGAGCTACTCCCGACAACAAACAGGTTAGGTTTTGTATGCAATCATTAAGGTTTATCCCGGAACATTTAGCCATTTGATCTACTCGGGCTACAAAACGCTCAACGGGCACCTCATCGTTTGAACCACTAAACTTTAGGTTCCATCCCAATAAAATCCTAGATATATTGGAGGAATTTGGTAATGACCTACTATTTGAATTATATCGTTCTGGTGCGGTGGAGTTCGCTTGTGTTGGTCTGCTAGCATCGCCTAAGGAACGACGAAAATCAATTAGCATTGAACCGAAGGTATTTACTACGGATTGAAGATCAGTCTGAGTTACCGGATTGACAGCAGAATCAGGAAGTAATTCCTTTGAATTGGTTGCCGAAATGTTGCCCTGGTCAACATTAGGCCTAAGGAAATCTAGTAAAGCTAAACCGGGATCATCCGAGGATGTAATTGCAGAAGACAACGGTGTGAGGTGTAGAGGGTCCGAATTTTCTGCTGAATGACAAATATTCCCCAAATTGCCACGAAGTGATGCATACCGATCACCCTGTGGTGTTTTTTTAGGTTCTAACCGGGGTGTTGTATCCATAACTGGAACAGGTGAATCGAGGTTGGCATCTGATTGGAATTGAATTTTTGATGAACGAACACGCTTTGGTGATCCTGGAGGGGTTAAGTGACTACTAGGGTTATCACCACAATCCTTAGTCTTACCTCGACAAGAGTTCTGTACCTGCTCTAAAAATTGAAGCACCCTTTCACAATCTTGGGCTATTGGTTCTACCTTTTCCGGATCCAAATTTTGGCAATGAAGTCTAAACAATCTACCACGAATGTGGCACAAGCGTGCCCGTAACTGTCGTACGAGATCGTCAGTAAACGACGGATTGCTATCCAAAAAGGAGGTCATTCGGGCCAACTTTAGGCAACATAATCGTATTTCGGTGTCAGGGTGACGTATACCGGATGCATGTGGGGTTTTCGGTATCAAAATCGGAAAAGATTCTTCAGCCAGGATCTTAGCATGCAACAGCTCCAAACTAGTTGGACCAGCGGGTAAATGCCTGATCTCGAACTCGACGCTCAACTCATCAGGTTCCAACCAACGAACGTCCATAATGGAAATAATGCAATTACGCACCACACTTGGGAATGATAACTGAACTAACTACTAACTGAATTCAAGACAGAAAAAAAAACGCTGCCCGAAATGAATGACGTAGACAAACAAAAAAAATATGAAATATATAAGTATAAGATAAGAAATAAATAAACACAAAATATACGTTGTAAATTTTAAATGAAATATATATTTGGTAGATAAAATTGAATTTGTCAAGCACCATCAATTCTCAAAAGCACAAAAAAACTCACCAAAAAAAACAGAAAAAAAATCACCAACGATTGAATAAAGCCCTCAAAATGTAAGCCAAATTCCAAAAAAAAGTGCAAATGTATAATATATATGATAATGCGAGAGTCATCGCGGTACACGTGCGTGCTAACAAAAGAACAAGAAAGAAAAACGTTAAATGAAAATTTGAAATTTTTTTGTTCAATCAACAATCCCATGACGATCAGTAATATACTGACAACATGAGACCGTTGAGACATTGATTGACCGACGAGGATACAATCGTCAATCTCACATCTAGCGATCAAACACCTGAGTGGACGAACTAGAAGGGTATCGGATTACATCATCGAACGGTAGAAATCTATATGCGTATCCATCACCATCCGAATCACGCTCTCATCTCCAGACACACGTCGACCAGAAAGCTCCATCAGATGGTGATGCACACGCATAAACAAAAAAAATATATATAAGCTGTAATAAAATAAATTAAACTGGAAAGAAATTAGAAAAACATTAATAGTGAACATATGGCTACACACAACGAGAAATACAACGGTTACACCACTATATCTCGTATAGAACCATATGCCCAGCATCATACAAAAAAACAAAAAAAACGAAAATATAGGCAAAGTGCTGTGCAACTGAGATACAAAGAAGATTAAATTGTATTACCGTTGCTATATATAAACTTGGGCGCCACTGTTACGCGATTTGAAATAGGAAGGAAGGTGGTCACCTGTTGTGGGAGCAGCACAACCAACAATCCAGTTTGGGGGACCAGAGATATTGAACTCGAACCCGAAACACCAACTCACTTCAGCAGCCAAGTTGCCCAGGCTACTCCTAAAAATGAGTTGGGATCAGGAACGAGTCCTCACCCGGTCATCGCTAAACCCCAATCCAATCATCCACTACGGGCCGCACGTTGCCGTGGACGACACCCTTGTAGTGGATGATGGCCGAACTGGACTGTCAGCTGTGCATCCCATTCCCATCACGCAGACAGAAAATTGTCCACGGAGTCCTCCACCCGCAGCTTCAAGTCTGGCTAAACCTCAGTCCCGAGGGTGTAGGTGGTATGGTGGAGGTCCATCCGCAGATTACGTCGCTGCAAAAAAAATTTGGTTACACAGCACCTTACCTATACTCACACTAAAAAATTAATAACACACACATTCTCACACGATGACTCTCACAAATTAATCCAATTAACAACACATCTTATTTATAGAACGTTATAATTTTAATTTATTTAATTTTTAACAATAAGTTTTTGTTTTTCTTTTTAATTTTTCCTTTGTTTATGGAAACACCCATAAACCCAACAAAAAAAAATATCTAGAAGTTGATCTTCTTGTAATACTGGTCGTAACCGATAGCACCAGGTGGAAGGCGTATATAGAATCTCCCGATGATCCACAGGAACAGAGCTCTATTACTTGGGGACCACTGAAACGAAACTTCCAATAGGAAGCAAAAAAAACAAAAAAATCGGCCACACCCACGTGTGTACCTGGCCTCACCAATACCCACCTGAAGACCCTCTTTTCGATATTCACGTTGTGGTGTTTTTGGCTGGCTTCTTATAATTGTCGATGAAGATAATCCGTCGTGGAACCGCAATCAGTCGCAGGAACACCGCCGTCAGTTGCAGGAACACCGCAGTCGCAGAATCTGGTTGTTGATGATGTTGGTTTTTCTTCTCTGGCACTCAGGACAGTAGTATTTGGTTTTTATGTTTTTTTTTTGTTTTGTATAGTAATATTCTGGTTGTTTTCGGACCACCACCACGTATAATTTTATATTTTTTTTTTTTTAACACCCTACACTTCAGATTTGTAGTTGCATATATACATGCTTTAATTATGGAGTCTCTTTCACACGTTAATGCAAATTATTATTTATATTATTATTTATTATTGATATTAAATCACGTATATTTAAAGATTATTATTTATTATTTATATGGTATAATTTATTAAATAATTTATTATTTAGGGTTATGTTATTTATTATTTATATGTTATTTATTATTTATATGTTATTTATTATTTATATGTTATTTATTATTTATATGTTATTTATTATTTATATGTTATTTATTATTTATAGAAGGTAAATTATTTCATTTTGTTGTGTTTATTTTTATTTTTTTTTTTTTTTTTTATTTACCCAAATTGGTGGTGTGTGTGTGGTCCTCCACTGTTGTCGTCTGCTCCAGTTGAAAAATCCAAAAGAAAAAAGCCCGAATCGTATGTGTTGTCCGCTTATATACGTTTTTCGTGTCCAACAACAACATTTTAATATTTATTTTTATTTGATGTTCATCACGCCCCTACAGGTGATCATTCCAAATAATACGTGTGTACTCAACCAAAAGAAAAAATAATAATGCCATCTGCGCTAAATATACTCAACTTACAACTAAAGAAAAATCCCATCACCAGCTGGTGTTGGTGATCTTTATTTACGTTCGGTCGGTGTTATTGTTATTGTGCGTTTGTGACAGGTAAGTATTTTATTCATTTTTTTTTTTTTTGTTTGTTTAATTATTAATTGAGTTAAAATATGTGTTTATTTATTAATTCAAGGTTTATTTCTTTCAGCAACTATGGGACAGTAAGAATGAGTAACCGAATGGATCAACAATTTAAATGAGATAAGTAGAAATATAATAAAATAGCTAACGAATGAAATTCTTGGTGAAATGTTGTGTGTTTGTTTTTCAGGTGATTACAGCTGGATGTCATCAAATGAGTGTTTGCATACCCAGCAGATTTTGGAATTTTTGGAGCCTGTACGTATTTATCCGAGTACATACATGGATAAGTGATGTTGTACCACACAAAAAAAATTGAGGTAAGAAATATATGTACCAATTTAATTTTTGATTAAAGAAGTTTTTTTTCTCTGTGTTTCATTGACAGATTATACAGTCGCCGAAATTTATGTACGGTGCGTGGGGAAAAAAAATTGTAGACACAAAAAAATTAAATAAAAAATAATATTTGAAAACAAAAAAAATGTGTCTATATTTTATTGAACACGGGACGATGCCTCGCCCCGTAACAAGGATTACCATTAAAATAATATCGAAAAATTGCAACTCATAAAAGAAAGCTTTGATTTTTACAAGTTTTCACATTTACACATTATCTTTAGAGAATCAGGGCACAGTTAGGAAATTCCTTATTTTGTGTAACGAGTGGGATATTTGCGAAACGAGTGAAGCGAAGCGCCCCCGTACAGCTAGTTTTATTACAAACAGTAAATTATTGAATTTTGAGAAAGTCTTTGGATGGTTAAATTCCAAATGAATTTTAAAATTTTTTGGAAATCCAGGGGCCCTATTCTCGAATTCCACATCCATTTTCCACATGTGGAAATCTGTCAAAATTCACAAAAACGCTCGGAAATTTTATTTCACATATTCTTGAATTCCCTACTAATGGAATTTTTTCGGTACTAAGGGAATATTTCCGAATGGATATAAGTACATATGTGGAAAAGATTCCCCATGTACGAAAAAGTCAATAATTACGTAGATTTTAAATTTACTTTTTGTGAATAAAAAGTTCGTAAAATTTTTATTTTGTGAATAAAAAATCATTTCGAAATTTTTTTTATATCAAAATTCATGATAACATAAAAAGAATTCTTAAAAAATGGACTGCCATATAGCAAAAAAAAACATTGCAAACATTAAACGCATTTAATTTAGTTGACTTTATTGACAATTGATTTTTTTTTTTTTTTTTTTTTCCGCTGGCGCTACATCCCATAGAGGGATTTGGCCGCTTCATTTTGAAGTTACGTAATCATTTTTATTAATGGATAATGAGTGATTAATTCATTGATCCTACCCTTAACCAGCCGTGATTTTTTCATCACCCGCCGGGAATCGAACCCGGGACCTCCGGAGCGTAAAGCAAGTATGCTAACCACTGTGCCACCGGGGCGGCAAATGACTGACTGATTGACAATTGATGCTTTGGTAAAATTACAAAATTGCTGAGTGGTGAATAAAAAATTCCGAATGATTCAAGAATAGAGTATTTAGTTGCATGTGGAATATACATAGGGAAAAATACCAAGGGAACTATTAAGGGAATTTTGACAGATGTCCACATGTGGAAAATGGATGTGGAATTCGAGAATAGGTTCCCCAGTAGGCACAAACTGGTATTGAAACGAATATTTCCTCACTAGCTAGCTATGAAATATTCCCCATTTCCTAACTAGTTATGAAAAATATTCCGTTTCACAACCTACTACGATTTTAAAAAGTCGTATTTTTGTAACAAAACTGAAAAATAGTAGCAAGTGACACTCCGTGCGTTTTTTATTATATCGGAGAGATCAGAGAGATCGAAAAAGGCCTTTTGCGTTCTTTTATCTTTCAGATAATTCAGATCGCGATCTGTTGCGTTTTTTTATTGTCTCAGATCATTATCTGAAACAAAATTTTCTCTCTGAATTGTTTTTCAAATATTTCAGATTTATATTAATTTGACAGCAAAATGACCGAAGCGTTTGATGATTCTTAAATTGAAATTGAGAATTTTAATTAAATATAATTCTAAATAATTTGATTAATTAAAAGTATAATAATAATTTTTAATTATTATAAAACAATTTTTTTTGTTTTGGGATTAGGTACGCTTATATTTGCATAAATAAATTTGCAAATTATAAGTTTAATACCAAAAAATAATTTGTTTTAATTAATAAGACAGGTAATAAATTAAAATAAAAAATTATTATTATTATTTTTTGTTTTCTAATTATGTAATTATAAAATTTTATTATTTTAATTAAATTGGGTGTTTTGAGTTCAAGAAAGATATGCATCGCAGTTCAAATGGTAACACAGTTCTATTTTTGTTTTTCCGCTGGCGCTACATCCCATTGAGGGATTTGGCCGCTTCATTTGAAGTTTCGTAATAATTTTTTTAACGGATAATGAGTGATTACTTCATTGATCCAACATTAACCAGCCGTGATTTTTTCATCACCCGCCGGGAATTGAACCCGGGACCTCCGGAGCTTAAAGCAAGCATGCTAACCACTGTGCCACCGGGGTGGCTGTTCTATTTTGTTTCACTTTAATTTTGTTTCGTTTTATTTTTTCCATTGTAATTAAATCTGAGAAATACCTTTTCAGATGACAATCGCTCTGTTCTCTCCGATAAATTATCTGTCTGATCTCTCTGATCTCTTCGATATAATAAAAAAACGCACGGACTGTTAATCAAATAAAACAAAATTGCAAAACTTTAAAGTTACAAAACGACTTTACATTTTTAAAGTCCAAAGTCAACGCAGCCAATATGAAAAGCACTTTATATTTGCATGCGGGACGAAACGCAGCGTAGCCGAGCAAGTGCAAAAAATGCGTGTCAAAAAACAAAGCCACTTTTAATCTGAATAACGCACGTACTGTGTTTTCTCCACCGAAGAAAATACATTGCGTACCCTAATTATAAGTACAAATTACACGCATTTAGAATTTCTAGATTGAAAATTTGATGAAATATCTAGCTAAGAAGGAGGTCTTAACTTTTTTTCGTTTCGGCATTTTACCAAGTTATGACGTGTCAAATACTTTTAATGTTGAAAACAGTATTAAAGAACATACATCTTTAAACATTTATGTATATTAAATTATTAACCCATTTTTTTTTTCTTCTACACACAATGTAAACACGAAAATTACTTTAGATACTTAGCCATTAGAAAAACTGGAAAGTTGGAATTTTGCGGGGCCCCCCAGAAGTCGGGGCCCCGGGCGCGCGCCCGGTGCGCCCGCCGTTAAATCCGCCAGCGGCTATGTCCGCCATGCCCCAAACGAAGAACAGAACCGAATCCAGGACAATTTCAATGTACGCCTTCCAGATTTCAACCTTCAAGGTTAAACGCACCCGGGCAATTCACACACCACGTAATTCACCTTTTAATCAACAGAACACATTTTTTATTTTTTAATAAAATTAATTTAAATTAAATTTTTAAGGAAAATAAAAAACAAAAAAAAAACTCGACCGTTTGACTCGAAAGTCATGGCCAACCCCTCAAATTTTTTTGTGTGTAAACAATGGAAAAAAGCAAAGCTTCCTTTTATGAGTTTGAAATTTTTCGGTATGATTATACCACTAAAATAATATCGAAAAATTACAAACCATAAAAGTATGCTTTGCTTTTTAAAAGTTTTCACTTTAACACATTATCTTATTTTTTAGAGAATCAGGGTACAGATTAAAATCTATAATCTTTTAATTAAATTAAAATTCAATTTCGATTTTTAAAGCAACAATTTTTGACTTTTTTAAGCGCAAAAAACAAACCCGAGGCTTCTCGATTTGAATGGCAGTTAAATCTTATTATTTTGCAATTGGTGTTGACGTTTAATTATAGAGGGTGGATTGCATATTTTGGGAGAAGTTAGAGAATAACACATTTGAAAATTAAAAAAATTAAGAAATTAGAAAGCCAAAATATTCGAATTTATAAATTTTCAAATTTATGGTTGAATAAATTTGAAACTAATGAAATTTTTCAAAGATGTGCGGTCTGATTACTTACTATATTACGTTCGCTTAATCAGATTAGTCTTTATTGAAACAGGCTCTCATCAATCTTGCTTTTTAAGATGAGAAAAAAGAAGTTATGGCTGTCAAATGAACTTGAATTTTAAGACTGCACTCGGTGGTCTTTCAAATTCCAAGAATAAAATATTCATGATGAATTATCATCAACATCATATTGTTCCATCGCAAAAAAGCTTTTAGGTAAAAAAAAAAATTTAATAACAAAAAAAAAAAACGAAGAATAAAATTCATCTCGGAAAAACGTTGAGTAGTTTTATTATTTTTGCTTTGTTTGTTTGTTACTGCCGTCAACATTATCATCATCATTGTTCTTCAATTTTGTTGTAGGATTTCGGAAAAAGTTGACTTTTCAACTTAAACATTTTTCATTTTAATGTTTTGTTTAATTTTGGGATTTCACCAAGATAACAACAACGACAGCACAATAACAGTGAGAGCTGAACAAAATACAAAACAAAACAGAATTAGAAAATCTGACATAGATTAAAAAAAAACTGAAAAATGAAAATGAGTTTTTAATCTGAGGAGATTTAATATTTGGATTGGTTGCTTCAAATCATAATTACGTTTTATAAGCTTCAGTTAGCCATTTATGTTTTATGAAAAATGTCCCTTTTATGTGTGTTGGTTTCGCTTCATATTTGATCATTCTTTATTTTATCCATATTAAAAAATCGCATACAAAAAAAATGTTACTATCACAAAAATTTTTCTTTTGATTTAATTAAATTTCTTATCACAATCATCTTATGTAATCTTATATCTATTATCACATAATGTTTAAATATTCAACAAAAAAATAGAAAAACACAAAATTTATTTATCTCATAATACTTTTGTCTTATCAACATAAGAGTTTTGTTGTTATTCTATCCCTTTAGCATAAACTCTGGATAAACTTTTGATATGTTCGAAAACAAAAAGAAAAGTTTTGTTATGCTTTTTGTCAGTCGAAATTATTTTTTGTGGTTTTGTGATTTGTTTTTCTTCCCAAAAATAATTCATCCGTACTAATATTAATTTAGTTTTTATTACTTTAAAGTTTAATAAAATGAACATTTTTCGAATGGCTGAGTTGTTGACACATATTCTAGTTGGGCTGAAGGGTGTATACAGATAGATTTAAGTTGATATAATTTGCCAGTATACATTATTCTTAAAAATATCATTTTAGAATGTTTTATTTGACAGAATGGTACTTCTGTACAAATACGGGTAACAGAATTTTAATTTTCTTACTCGTTTTGCGATGGTGTCCTTTCCGCATTTGCATTAATTACAATATCCTATTTTCTTCATCCGGACCATACTGTTACATCATAGAAATGGCCGTCATTTCAAACAAATATGTATTGCATACAGCCAGATGTCAATTTAGGCGATTCTCTTAAAGGAAGCAAGTCTGCAAAAGTTTGCACTAATCTACAGTCCACACAAGACACCACTTTGACACCAATTTACACCAACCTAGTTTAATATACAAATAACGTGGTATTTGCATATTAAACTAGTTTTAACTAAGTTCCAGAACAGCATCATTTATGAGAAGAACAAAACTAGCAAAACGTTTGGAGAAATCATGTACAGGAATAAAAGTGATAGCTTCGCAGGTTATGAAGGTTCATAATAAATAAAAAAATGATGAAAGTCAACGTTTTCTCGAAAATATTGCCAACTATGGAGTGAAATAATCAAAATATCGAGAATATTGATTATTTCACTCCTTATTAGAATAAAATCAGCTTTCTATCGGTATCAGAAACAAATTTAATATTCAAAGTATCTTCGGATTTGTTCATATACATTTTGAAAGCTTGTCAAATATTTTGATTTTTTTTTAATTGGCAATTAGCAGTCTAACCGTCTTTTTGGAAAACATTATAAAGGATTTTTATTATTGTAAGAAACATATTTATACAGGATGCCCCAGAAAGAATGGATAAGCCTGAAACACCTCATAAGCTATTTTGTGCTCAAAGTAAAATACAAAAAAAAAAATTCCCAGGTAGTAAATGACCATGCAAAAATGGCTTAAATCATAGAGATTAAATAAAAAGGTTAAAATTAAATACAATAAAAAATTAAAAGTTATTAAACAACATCAATAGTTCTAACAATTAACACAAAACATTTTAAAATAACATTTAAAACAAAAGCCTATAGCGATTCGTTTTTTAAACTCATCTCGGGAAATTTTAAAATCAAAAGAAAATCCGCTACGGTGTTGAGATCTCGTTGAATGCGTGCTCTAGGACCATGGAAGCTATAGTTGCTACTTGCAGTCGGAATATGAAGTAGTTCCCGGGGGCGTAAGTTACGTTGAGGAGCGTAAATATTAAAACGTGAAAGAATGTCAGTACAGTCTATTTTACCACAAATTATGTCACGCGAAAATGTGGCACTAGTGCATGTACGCCTAGCACTTAAAGATTGAAGATCCAGGAAGCAACATCTGTCTACATATGGTGATAGACTGAAATTATGGTCACGCTCGAAGGACGGTAATTTTCTGAGAACAAATAACAAAAAATGTTTTTGAATAATTTTGAGACTCGTAGAACGGGGACCATATGACAGTACTCAAGCTGTGAACGAACAAATGACGTGTACAGTGACTTGAAAGTTATGTGTTGTGAAAATCCTTCGAATTTCGTTTAATAAACCTCAACATCGAAAAGGCTTTATTAACATTCGCATCGATGTGAGAATAGTAATTATAGTATTTCTTGTACTAAAAAATACTAAATGTTAAACTTCTCTAAAGTGACCACTCAAACGTCGCAGAAATTTCGGTCACTTTATGGTGGTGGTCAGTTTAAGGTATAAAGCAGCCCAATAATTTGAAAATTAATAGTATAGCCTGAGAGAGAAATGTTCTTCAATTGTAACAAATTATTTTGTAACAACTATTATAGATACTATTCCAGGGACTGACAAAAAGTGGTCAATTTAGAGAGCTGTTCAAAATGGGTTACTTTGGAAAGTTTTACTTTGCTTCTCTTTTGCGTTCACCATAATGTGACACCTATTAAACGGATTACGACGCTCGTCCCTAAAAATGGCCTATTGCATTTATATATTCCATTTTATTCATCCCTAAAATACACCTATCAAATAAGTGTGTATTGCTTCTTAATTTTTAAAATCGTCAAAAGGTACTTAGTATGTAATAATTATGTAGCGCCGTTCATAGCCCGGTTAAGAACAAGTTATTTAATGGGAAGAAGAATTTCAAATCTGACTCAAACAAACAAATTCAGAAAGTTTCTCAACGTTACAATTTCGGTGAAAATTTGATGAGAGCAATTCAAGCTCCCGAAGGCGATGATATAACTGAAGTATTCAAAAATTTTGGACCTTGGTCCAGAATGTTGATTGCGGGAACGTTGTTTCAACACAAAATATGATTCGACCGGTTCTTCAAAACCGCAAATAATAAACATTTGTGGCAAAAGTATATCTACGAAATTCCTTACAATCGTTATACCGATACGAAAATTAGTGTTTGCTAGTCTTTTAAATTAAATTTGTTAAGCAATAGTTTAAAAGTGAAAAATATTTTTGTTAGTTCATTTTAGTGTTTCTGCTACTTATGGCAAATTCGCTCGTTTTTCAGGTTTCCTGAAAAATATTAAAAACGTAGGTACACGCTTTTGCATTGTAACTGCGAACTAGCCGTGTGTATCAACGTTTTTCTCTACGTTTCGGAAAGTACTTTTGGGATGATTGAGGTACCCTCAAGGTCCTAATCATCAAAATGTTTATGAAAATTTACCATCAATTAGCATCGAGCCTGAAATACCGTATTTAGCAGCAGGAAATATCGCCACTAAAACTCTAGCCTGTTTAAACGACACAACCCGTTATGCGTTAGGTTTAATGAAAAAAACAGAAAACAGGAAAAATTGATTTTTCAATCAATTAATTATTAAATAATGAAATAAAATAAATTGGTTGTTTCTTGTAAGTTTTGATTTTTAATTTTTAATCAAAGTATATTTAAAAAAATATCAAGTCGAGAATTGATTCTGGAATTCCGGATTTTTGCCAGAAATTGGATGCCCTCACATACGCCAATTTAAGGGAATAATGTCGCAATTAAGTTCACTGAGCTAATTTAATAAAATTCTGTGATTAAGTTTTTCGAATGCTATAAACGATATAAACCACATCGGCCTGAACTTTCGAGGCAACAGGGTCAATTAAATTATTTTGAAAGACTACTAAATTAGTGAACGTTGAACGGCCCGAAAAAAAATCCATGCTGATGTGTGCTAATACATTGCTTGGAGTGGCAGTAGATCACATTGTTAACCATTGACTCGAATAGTTCAGGAATGCTAGATAGTATTGCAATTCCACGATAATTTGTTACATCACTGTGAGGGCCTTTTTTGTGGATTGGTATGATACTTGATATTTGCAAAAGATTAGGAATTTGCATTGGCTGAGGCCAAATTAAATAAATGGCATAAAGGAGCGGCGAAACCATCAGCACACAGCTTCAATAGAGACACTGGTCAACCATCTGGTTCAGGACCCTTAGAAACGTTCATATTCATCAAAGCCCTCATCAGGTCAAGTTCAGAAAAATCAATTTTTAAATTATTGGAGTTAGATGTGAGCTATCCTTAACAAAAACACTGCTAAAGTATTCAGCGAAGAAACCGCAGGTTGTCTTTGGATTATCTGATCTTTAACCACGGAATTCTAAAAACGACGGCAAGCCATTATTATGGTTCTGAATTTTGACAAATCTCTAAAAATTCTTCGGATTACATCGCAAATCGTCTTCAATGTCGATTATGTAATTGTTATACAGGAAACGGTTGAGGTAGTCAAACTGTTTTCACAGAGACTTAAACTGGATATAGTCATGGGTCAACCCTGTACTTCCTATGACATTTATTACGCAGGACTTCTAGTTGTTTCAGTTCTTCAGTAAACCATGGGACGTTCCAGGTATGAAACCGGGTATGCATTTATTGCAACCTTCAACAATTCATTGAAGGTATCTAATGAACTGTTAATATCAATGTTTGATAGAGTATCAGCCCAATCTACTTTAGCTAAAAAATCATTTAATGAGTTGTGATCGGCATGCGAATAATCAAATACGGTACAATTTTTAGTAAAATTTAAATTATTCGAATATTTGTAGAAACACTCGAAGATCCGGCAAAGTCGTCGTATGATTCTAGTTCAAAAGATCTATTATTAGTGTAGAAAACTAAATCCAGATAAGTTTGGTACACTGTTAATTTTTGAAGTAGGTACCCATGTTTGCCATAAAATCACAAATTAATGCTCATGAAACCTTAGTATTGGCAGGAATGAATATATTAGCATTCATCATCCAAATTATCTGGAAAGTTGAAATCGCCGAAAATAACAAAGTCAGTGGTATCATATATAAAATACATGAGATCTTGGTTCTAGAGGAAAGTAAACAGTGCTAATTATTAGGAAAAATGTGCCTAGTTTTAGTTTAACTCCATGATTGGTTCTGAAAATAAAGTCCCACAAGAATAAAATATAAAGGGCTGAAACTTCATTAGGGGATCAGAACTTCGGTCTTCAAAATTAAGTCTACTCCCAAATCAATCCTAAACTGAATGTCTTAAGTTAGCCTTCAGCTCAACCTCCAAAACAACATTTGTGTAAAATTTGGTTCTATAAAACTTATCTGTTTCATAACGGACTTTAGTAAAATTTGACATCCGTGATAGAAATGGGATCCTAAAATGATTTTTGGATAAACTTAATATGTCAAGTGGGATGGAACTTGACTATTTCCCAACCGATTATTATGAAATTTGGCATGTGCATTGGAAATGTAATGCTAAAATGATTTTTGGATGAAGTTCTAAAATATGGCCAAGTATAATTGAACTTGCCCATTTTTCATCCGATTAATATGAAATTCTACATGTGTGAGTGAGAAATAGGATTCTAAAATGATTTCTGGATGAAATTCTGGAATATGGTCAATTAGGATAGAACTTGGCTATCTGATTCTAAAATGATACTGCTAATTTCGAGATTCTACACTACCGTTAGTAGTTTTGATTCTTCATCGCGTGTTCGCCATACACTTCATTGTTTTAAGCATGGCCAAAATTACAATTCTGATAGTAAATACTCAGGAAACATACCCCAACGTTTAAAGCGATGGATTGGTGAGAAAAGATTGTAGGCGAACTTGAATATTATTTCGAAGATAATCTCGATCGTTAAGCAATTGAAAGAGGCGTTTACGATGCCTCAAAGAAACTTCAATAGCTACATGATTTACAGAAACCTTATCAGATAACAATTTAAAAGCCATATTCACCTATTCCTCACAACCTCATTCAAAAATAATTTTTGTGTCACATTTCCTTCTATTAGTTAGAAACGTCAAAATTCATCATAATCGGCTAAAACTAGCTATATACTATATGGTATATCCTAATTGCCCATATTCCAGAATTTAATCTTAAAATCATTTAAAAATGCAGTTTCCAACCAATTTGTCGAATTTCCTCCAAATCGGTTAAGAAATGGGGAAGTTCTATCATACTTGGCCATATTCCGGAATTGTATCTAAAAATCATTTTAAAATCCCATTTTCATCGCGGATGTCATATTTCACTAAAATCGGTTAAGAAGTAGTCAAATTTCACCTCTATTAGCTATATTACAGAACTTCTTCCAAAAATCATTTTAGAATCCCATTTCCAATACAAATGTTGAATTTCATCATAATCGGTTGAGAAATGGGCAAGTTCCATTATACTTGTCCATATTGCAAAACTTCATCCAAAAAACATTTTAGAATCCCATTTTCAACACACATGCCAAATTTCATAAAAATCGGTTGAGAAATAGGCAAGTTCCATCATACTTATGGCCATATTCCAGAACTTAAACCAAAATTCATTTTAGAATCCCATTTTCAACGCACATATCAAATTTCATCATAACCGGTTGAGAAATAGGCTAGTTCCATCATACTTGGTCATATTCCAGAACTTCGTCCAAAAAACATTTTAGAATCCAATTTCCAAGAAACATCTCAAATTTCTTAATTATCGGTTGCGAAATAGACAAGCTCCATCACACTTGGCCATATTCCAGAACTTCATCCAAAAATCATTTCAGAATCCCATTTCCAACACACATGTCAAATTTGATAACAATCGGTTGAGAAATAGGCAAGTTCCATCATACTTGGCCATATTCCAGAACCTTATCTAAAAATAATTTGAGAATCCCATTTCCATTGAAAATACTGAATTTTTTCAAAATCGGATAAGATATAGAATCCCAATAAAATTTTTATAAAAAAAATCACAAATCCTCAGTTTAACTGCTCACTAAACCCTAATCCAACCCCAACTCAGTAATAATTCAACCCGCAAACGGAACTCAACTCAACCGCAAACAAGCATATACATATAAAAAATTGGTTAACTGCTCACTATATCTTAATCCAAACACAACTCGAGAGATACAGACATCCAGACAGACGAACCGACATTTCTTTTTTTGCTTTTTCAAACTCAGGGTCTTTCAAAACGTCGAGAAAAGTGGTTTTGTACCAACTAAATTTTTCGTCATTTTTGACAGGATTTCAATACTTTGGTCATTTTAGACCGAAGTAATTTTCCGTCTGCAATAAGCACACCACTACCTTTACGTTTTTTACTAAAGTTATACCGATCGCGACGGAAAACGCAAAAGTCCGAAGCAAAAAAACTCCGCATCATTAAAATCAACTGTAAGCCATGTTTCGCTCAGTATTATTACGCCGTAATTAGATTCTAAAATTCCAAGATAGATTTTTTTTGATTTCGATTGCATGCCACTACAATTAAAATAAATATCTAATTGATGAGCTATAGACGAAATTGTTAGATCCATTGATGATATTGCTAGAATTAGATACACATATATGAATTTAGAATGTTAGGATATACTGTGCTAAGATTATTGTGAGAATTTGGTAGATTAGTATTTAAAATATTAGAATTTAATGAAATGATTGAACTTAAATTGATACTTTGCTGCAAGCTCCTTTCTCGTTTTTTGGACGGCGTCTTTCTTGAAAATCACGAAGTAGAACTCCAGGTGGCTAAAAATCAGGATTTTTTAAGGAACCATGCAAGATTTCGATGACTCCAATATTGAAAGACACAAACGTTAGTTCTACTGAATCCCGGTCTATAGGCGACAGTCAGAAGCAGGGCACATTTGATGAGTTGAAAACGCTATTTTTAGATTAGATGTAATTTAATGGGATATCGACTCGGAGATAGGAGTTGGATGAAGACGGGAAATATACAAATACTTCCTTAGAACCACAGGTATACCTACTGGACGCAATTCCATGATTGGGCTTCCTGATTAGATAGTAATGGCGAAGAGTAGGACCCTTGAAAATGTTTTACGCTGCGATACCATTATGGGTAAGCGTACATTTGATCATTTGAATAAATTTCCAATGATTACAATCATAATGTGCATCGATGATCATTATATAGTATATAAATTGATTAATACTCATCTCTTTTTGGATCAGGATACGCAATATTTATTATTTTCCAATCTTTTATGTTTCCCAAGTTAAACATATAAATACAAAATATGTTATCTAATTTTCTTTATTTAATGTCGTTTGGTATACAGTAAAATTGATAAAATTTTCATAAATTTCCCATTTTTAGATTTTGAATTTGCGTTCGTATTCAATTTTATTTAAATTCTTGTTGAAAGGAAATAAATAGGTTTCAATATACATAGGTTGAAAGGTTAAAAAATCCATATATACTTGTGTGTACATATGTGTAAGGAAATAGCTATTTTCCGCCTCCCTAAATTTCAATGAAAATGATATGCTAACATTTTTTTATTACGATTTCTACGAAATTATCAATTTTTTATAACGAAAAGATCATCATAAACAAGACCTTTTTGTTTTTCCATTACGTTACAATCTTATTAATTTCCTTTAAGCTTTCTTCATCATCTTTCTGTTGATAGTAAACACAAAAGTCAAAACTACTTTTACATAATTAATAGCAATAATACTTATAATAATAATCTTCATAATCAAGAAAATGATAAAAGCAAAAAACCTGTAGTTATGGTATTTGTTTCTCTTATTCTTTGGTATACGGCAACCGAAAAAGCAGTCAGCACAATGAAATGACTTTTTCGTGAAATAACTTGTGTATTATCCTTCCAGTTTTCTTAATGCCTTAACTTATTTACACAATGAAATTAAGTTCCATGAAGTGGAAAACGGAGAAGAATTTTATTAGTTTTCCTTCCATTTTCAGTTTGTTACAATTTTTATTTCATTTGGTTTTTGATTTGGGAATTTCTGAAACTACTATTGTAATTTTGAGTTAAAATATGCCGCAACGAACTTTAACATCTGTTCCTTACATTACCATAACTGTACACATTTTTTTTAGCAGCCTGCGTTCCCTTCTTCCCTTTACTCATTTTTGACACGAAATAACTTTTCACTGAATAAACAAATATATAATAATCATCTATGAAATGTCACCTTTAAAATAACATTTTAAAAATGACACGTCATCCTTCAAATCCAATATATAGTCTAATTTCCTAGTTTTTGTTTGGGTACATAAACTAAAGTGTTAAAGTGAGTTCCTTTAGAGTAACATAAATTTGTGTTTGATTGAAAGGTTAAACCGCACATCAATTTACATTTTTAAAATTTCATCCAAAAATGAGGTTTAAAATGTAATTTGAGTGAGTGAGTATTAAATTTACGGAGGAAAAACAAAAATCTATATTTTCATAAACCCCAATTTTAACTTCCAACATATTCCCCCCCTAAAAAAAAATGGGTTCATTCATTCAAAAGTACAACGCATAAATTCGTAAAATATTAATTACGAATTTTCTTTAATTTTCCCCCCCAAAAAAAAGAAAAATAATATTTTATTCGACATTATATTATAATTTGTGTATAAGTGTTTGGCACAAAAATAAAAGGCGCATCGCAGAAAGTTTCAATATCACCAGAGCAGAGAGATGAACATCGCCGAAACAAAGAAAAAGGAAAATTTTATGATGAATGTTTATGTAAAAAAAAAAAACTTTCTGTTTATAACAAACACGAAATGTGCTTTTTCGCTCTCTCATTTCGTGTTCAGTCTTTTAATTCGATTTAAATAATTAAATAAAATTAAAAATTATTTTATTATGTATTTCCTAAATAAATAACAAAACAAAAAAATGATTTCTCGTTCGTAGAGAAATGCTGTTACTTTTTAGGGTGTCGATAATTTTTATTTTCGTTCGAACGAAACTTTTTTTCTATATACAGTTGCCATACTTAAAAGTTTTGATATTTGGCAAACTTTTCTTTCTATGTATTATGTATATAATTTAAAAGTCTATTTGTGTTTATATAAATAAAAAAAAAGGATTTGTTGTACTATTTTTAGGATTATTATATTAGATCCCCTTTTTACTTTTTTATTCTAGAAAATTAACCAGATTTTTTTATTTTGTCCCAAAGAAATTAGGGCGATTGTGGGTATTGGAAAATATAATAACAGTACTAAATAGAAAAAAAATTGGGAAATTTTTAGAATTTCTGTTAATTTAAATATTTTTTATTTCTTCTTTTTTGTGGAAAGAAATTTAAATTTTTGTTTCAAATGTTTTTTCCTTTATAGAATTTAGAAATTAAATCAGAATTTAATGATACGGCTTTTTATTTAGATAAACGTAATTATTGCGGAGATTTGAGCTGTAAAGTTTTAATGAAATGGTTTGTAAATACTGCTTATCAAGACGTTCTGTGCGATAATTAGACAAATATTTTCTTCTAAAAAATTCATTAACACATATTTGTTTACAGCGAACTGTAATTAAGAATATTATTTTGTTGATTATAAAACTCACAGGGTGTTGATATTATATAATTAGTAGTTACAAAGGCCGATGTTGTGTTTTATTTCTGGTAGTATGGGGCCAGTTACTTGTGTGAGGCCAACATCGCCTCTCTCTTCAATTTAATCAGTGCTCTGAATCAGTGCTTCTCAAACTTGTTCATATTGCGATACCCGAACTCTGATAAATAAATTCCAGGGCCCCTCCAAAAATTTTATAAATTCAATAATAGTGAATTTACTGCGTTTTGTACCTTCAGTTTCAACAGATTTGAGAGTATAAAAAATTCTTAGTGAGTCCTTTTTTCAGTCATAACGCTGACCAGTTTTTGTGGGCTTAATAGCATTGCTATAAATGCTAAAACGTCAAAATTACCTCAAAATGACTGACAGAAACGTGAAGTGGGGAATGATTTTAGCTTTCTCAAATGCTAAGTTTTTGGGCTATAATGCTGTGTGCTCATGTCTGTAAGCTCATCGATTGCTTTCTGATACTTATGGCAATCAAGCTCCATCGAGAGCAAGCTGTTTCAATTGGTTTCATCGATTCCAAAGTGGTGATTTTGACTTGACAGACAAAGAACGGCCAGGTCAGCCAAAAAAGTTTGAAACTGCTGAATTACAAACATTATTGGATGTATCGAGTTTCTTTAGATGAGAGGATAAACGCTCGATTTAATTGTAAACCACAAAACCAAAATGAAAGCCGATTAATTTTCGTTATAAATTTACTTCTTACGCTCCAATGAGTTAAGTACTTTATTTACATATGTATAGTAGCACTATTTATATATGCTATATTAAATTTTAACTTTAATTCTAAGTTTTATTTATTTTACGTTAGAAAATTACAATTGTATACGAAAACTAAAAGATACGGCGATGGCGGCAGTTCACGTAATATTAATTTTTCTTTTCCTTTGTTCGTTTTTGTTTGGGACGATGAATAGCTTATTGTTTCTTTTTGTCATGATTCTGTTTTTGAGTTCATCCGCTACACTGTTATTCTCTTCATGCATATAACCAGTGTCACCCAACGCGCAAAATATAAATAACTTCGATACCGGCCACTACAACACTCCCTCCTCAGCGACAGCGTTATAGAAATGAAATACATGCTTACGTATTCGTAAAAAATTTCACCCTCTTAGCTACTACTGGCTTCTTAGTATCGTTGCTAATAACTAAAATCCCAAATGCGGGTTTGAGGCGATCTATTGAAACGCTCGTGTTAATGCCTTTAATGTCCAAGATAAAGAATTTTCGGAATCGGCGGATTTTCACCTTATCCACTCGAACAAAAACGTGTTTGCAACTTTCCAGTGTCTTAGGAACGTATGTATTATTTTGAGTTGCCTGGCGCGTTTCTGTGGGTTTCAAGTTCTGCATCACAGTACGCAATTTATCGACCACATCAGTTGGATCGCTAGGGTGTGCATTTGGAGTTGGTACAAAAATTTCACCTGGTACTTTCAAATTTTGCCCATATACTAGATTTGCAGGCGTACACTGGAGATCTTCTTTAATAGTTGTTCGAATTCCGAGTAAGACAAATGGAAGTTCGCTGGCCCAGTTAATCGTATTCATTCGACCTTTAAGTTTGGCTTTGAGGTCCCTATGAAACCGCTCTACCATGCCGTTGGCCTGCGGATGGTATGCAGTTGTATGAATGCGGTGTACTCCTAAAAGCTTTGTGAGCTCCAAAAATAAACGTGACTCAATTTGCCTGCCACGATCGGTTGTCAATATCACCGGAACCTCGAAACATACTCACTGACAAAAGTTTTCGCAACCGTTTGTGCGGTTATATCTTGCGGCCACCTAGTAAATCTATCGACCAAAGTGAGAATATAAGTGAACTCATTCGACTGCGGTAATTTGCCCACTATGTTCAAATGGATATGCTCAATTCTACCACTAGGAATGTCAAATTTGGCGAATTTGGTTTGGGTATGACGGAAAATCTTTGATTTTTGGCATGAAACGCATGCCTTGGTTCATTCCATCACATTTTTGTTCATGTGGGGCCAGAAAAACTTTGATGCCACCAACTTTCTTGTCGCCCGTATACCTGGGTGTGACAGGTTGTGCAGTTCATCGAAAGCGATTCGTCTTAGTTTGTTGGGTAAGTATGGACGGTTAATCCCAGTTGCCGTTTCACAAAACACTCTAAGACTATTGTCGGGAAATTTGATAAGGTTAAGTCTGTATGAGGAATTGGTATTCTTGGACGAGTTGGATAAAAGAACCGCCAATTCATCGTCCGTTTTTGCTGCGCTACTAGTGTTTTCAAATCCAACTTGAGATTTTCCAAGGTCTCGATATAATTAGGTGATTCACCCGGACCTTCAATTGAAGATTGGTTTGCATGCTCGCTTATGCGCGATAATGAGTCAGCGACTACATTGTCTTTTCTACTGATATGATGGATATCCGTTGAAAACTGCGATATAAAATCGAGATGCCTAGCCTGCCTGGGACTACGCTCGGTCTTCGATGACATAGCCGTAGTCAATGGTTTGTGATCCGTGAAAATCACAAACTGCCGACCCTTGACGAAGTACCGGAAATGTTTCACCGCAAGGTATATTGCCAACAATTCTCGGTCAAAGGCGGAGTACCGTGTTTCACATGGAACCAACTTTTTAGAGAAAAAAACTAGAACTAGAACCAAGTTCCCTTGCTAAATTGTTGCAGTACAGCGCCTACTGCCATTCCCGATGCATCACATGTTATGCTAAATTTAGCTTTACTATCTGGGTGTACTAGCAATGTACAAGTAGCTAATGTCAGTAAATGCTTTCTGATATACCTCAGGCCAAGTAAAAATTTGCTTAGTTTTCTTCTGCGCTAGGAGGCCAGTAAGGTGATTATGAATGGGTGTCAATAAATCTGCGAGTTTCGCGACACAACGATGATAATAATTTATCATCCCGATAAACCTTTGCACTTGCTTAATTGATGACGGGGGCGGAAAATTAATAATTGCCTCAACCCGATCTTTTGAAGGCAAAATGCCGTCCTTACTAATTTCCTGGCTCAAGAAGTTCAATGAAGGCACTCCGAATACACACTTTGACAGCTTAATGTTTATTCCAAAATCAGCTAACCGCTGGAAAACTAATCTGAGATGTTGTGCATGCTCTTGTTCTGATCTGCTGGCGATAAGATTATCGTCAATATAAACGAAAACGCACCCGATTCCTTTCAATACCTCATCCATAAATCGCTGGAAGGTCTACACGCCGCGTTGCGCAAACCGAACGACATTCTCGAGAATTCATATAAACCGAATGGTTTAGTTACTGCGGTTTTGAAAATATCTTCGGAGGCGATAGGGATTTGATGGTAGGCCCTAATGAGATCTATTTTCGAAAAGACCGAACAGCCATATGGAGATGTGAAGAAAAATCCTGTATATGGAGATAGGGTAACGATCCGGAACCGTCACATCATTTACTCGCCTGTAATCGCCACAAGGCCTCCAATCATTTTCTTCTTTCTTGTGGACCATATGTAGCGGAGAAGACACTTGTGAACATGATGGTCGACAAATCCCCAACTGCACCATATGATTGAATTCAATTTTAGCTGCGTGGTAACGTTCCCGATCTAACCTACGCGGCCTGGAAAAAGCTAACTGACCGTTCGTAACTATACGGTGCACCACATTGTGCTTTACCGGATACCTATAATTGGGTGCCTGTGTTCGTGTAGGAAATTCACTAAGTAGGAACGCGAAATCTGCCTTCTCGACACTAAAATTTTTTGGGAGTGAGACTTCTGTATTAATAACAATGGCATTTACGCTTAGTAATGTATTCGCATCAATCAATTTCTTAGATTTCATGTCTACGAGGATCCCAAACTTAGTTAAGAAGTCAGCCCCTATTATTGGTTTGGTAACTGAGGCAATAATAAAAGGATGGACAAATTCGCGGCGGAAGCCTAAATCCACCTTAAGAAGTTGCGTACCATACGTAACAATGGAACTATACCATTAGCTGCTGACAATAAGAAATCTGACTTCTTTTTAATCCTGGAAAACATGGAATGGGGAATAACTGATACCTCTGCCTCCGTATCTACCAAAAATGAAATTTTAGAAACTATATCGGTGACAAATAAGCGGCGTTGGGAGGTGAACCGACTGGGAGCCGCATTTAAGGTCGGTTCCCTTGGTTTTTTGAAGTAAAGGCATCAGATTGGTATTTGCATGGCTGCGTGCATTTTGTAGCCCGTTCGCCAAATCTGTTATGATACCAGCAAAAATCCTCATTCATATTTTGCCGTCTTCTGCTACGGCTATGTGAACGTCCTCGCCACGTTTGATTTGACCGTGTTGGTGAACGACCATGAGATGACGCATTCATGGATTTTAACATAGTTTTAATCTCAGAAATTTCGTTCTTTAAACTGTCAATTTCAATATTTGATGCATAAGGCACATTGTTTGAACTAATTGGGCTTGCTTGGGTAGATCTTGGCTTAAGATTACGAACCACCGAAGATACTGATGGGCTGGACAATTCCCAAATTTCATCTGCCCTAGCGACTAAAGATTGGATACCCAGGCAATCGAAGCCAGCCAAAATTGTAGAGATGTCTCTGGGCAATCGGCTGAGCCATATTTCTTTAAGGAGATCCTTTGTGTACATTTGTGAGTTACCGGCATTTGTTTAAATTTGACGGTAAAATTCAGATGGCTTTTTATCGCCGGTATCATCTTTCGACAAAATTTCTCCAATTTAAGACTGTCAGAAAGTTCGTATCTAGAAATTATCGCATTTTTGAAAGCAGTATATTCTGTTCCCTTGGGAGGATCCTTTACGATATCAATAACCCCAGATACTGTGTCTGAAGTTAGTGCGCTGAGAACGTAATCAAATTAGGCCGCCTCGGCTGTAATAGCGCGGGTTCTAAACTTCGGCCCTGACGAACCAAGCAACACAATTGGTTTCCCACAAATAAGGCAGTTTCACTGCCACCACATTAACTGAGCCAGGGGTGTGTTCACTTCCGACCTTATCCAAATTTTCATTACTCATTTCTAAGCTTAAACTAATCGCACGCAATACCCAAAAAAAAAATTTTCGTGGACGAAAAAAAATTTTCGTGCACACACAAAAACACAAAAAAAAAAAAAAAAAAATGTTTAACACGGCCCTATAATCGATTGAATTCCCGGAAAAATTAATGTAATTGAACCAACGTAAATGTCGCAAATATTCTGAAAATTATCTATTATAATAAAATTATTTGCGTTGTCCGCACACCCAGAGAATAAAAATTAAAATTCAAACAAAGTGTGCTTAGAACTTTTATTTGGAAAAATAAAACTCATAATATACGAGTACATACATTCATATTATTCTTACATATACATTAATATTGTTCTACTAAGTTTTGTTAGAGGAAATGTGTTTAACCCGTTCGCGGACATGATTGCTATAGCAATCAAATTTTTTGTCATTTGTAAAATAAGGAGAAAAAAAGTTATGCTGTACAAATGAATGCTGTAGCAGTCATACCATTTTTCTTTCAAAATGATCTTAATCCTACATATTATTTAATTCTAAGCATATCCCCATTTTCCGTGATAAAATATCTTCAGATTTCTTACGTTACTAAATGTGTGTTTCTGAGTTAGATCATGTATTAAAAAAGTGTCCGCGAACGGGTTAACGAAGCACAAGCATTGCATTATCTGGAGCATCCACAGGTATTGCAGCTACGCTTTTACATTCACTATTCAAGATTCCTTTAAGTACCGATGAGATAATATTTTCAAGTATGACAAATCGAAGTCCTGATTGGAAAACAAGTAAAAATGCAAAACTAATCTTATTAGATGAATGCTCAATGTGTCATAAAAAAAAGTTTTTAGCGATTGATAAATTACTAAGAGATATTATGCAAACTGATAGTCTAATGGGGGCAAAATATTTGTTATGGGTGGTGATTTTCGTCAAACCCTAGCAGTAATTCGGCATGGGACTCGATCTGATAGCATATGTATATGCATGCATTTAAATATGAGAATTCGTATAACGACAACGATTTTTCAAATTGGTTGCTAGACGTTGGTGAAGGTAAAATTAGAACAGCATTCTTTTTAGGAGAAAATATAATTGAAATGGATTATTCACGCTGTATTAAAGAAAATTTGGTTACACAAATATTTGGGTCTGAATTTACCCCGGATGATATCCATCTATATCAAATCAAGCAATTTTATGTTCTTTAAATAATGATACGTTAAAAATGAATGAAAATGTTTTAAATATACTGAAAAGCGATGTGAGAACATATAATAGTATAAACTCTATAAATGTAGATGAATCGATACATTTATTTCCGGTAGAATATATACATCAATTAACACCATCCGGAATGCCCCCACATATACTTACTTTGAAAGTAGGAGCTATAGTCATGTTATTACGAAATTTAAATACTAGAAAGGGGTTATGCAATGGTACTAGATTAGTAATAAAAGATACGAAAGAAAATGTAATCTTCGTTGAGATTTTAATTGGTACAGCAAAAGGAACATTTGCTTTTATACCGAGAATTACGCTTATTTCAACAGATACTGGTTTACCTATGCAAATTAAAAGACTTCAATTTCCTTTACGATTATCATTCGCTATAACAATCAATAAAAGTCGGTGTTTATTTACCACAGTCAGTTTTCTCGCATGGTCAGTTATATGTAGCTTTATCAAGAGCTACCAACAAGGAACATCTTTTCCTGAAAATAGAAGATACACATAACCAGGGAGAATTGGAACCAAACAAAACCTATACTATTAATTGTGAGTATAAATAAGCTCTTTGAATTATTATAAATAAAGAAACTAAATTTTCAAAATAACGTTTGGTATTTGTTTTTTTTACTCTCTAATGTTCGAAAAATGTTTAAAAATTTTGTTAAATTTGGGTATGTTTCAATGTATTATAAATCATAATATGTTCATCATTCAATGACGCTGAATTGACTTTTATTGGTGCTGTTTAGTGATTTTATGAAACAATTAATAAAAATCACGATTTCAACACTTTATTAAATATGTTGCCGGAGGCGTCTCGCCGCGTAGCGGGCGTATTCCGCTAGTTTAACAATAAATAAAAATTATTACAATAAATGAAATGAAAATAAGAAAAAACAATATGTAGTTCTCGTTGCAATGTGAATAATAAATCCTTGCATACACAGGTTACCTTTGTTGAACTTCAATAAAAAAAACAAAAATTCGAATCCTCGATTGCGTTTCTTCTTCCTTTTTTTCGGAATCTGTAAAGTTTGTGTATGCAAAAAAAATCTTGCTGAGTACAAAAAACATAGTTTTTTGCATCGAATTGTTACTGGCGATGAAAAGTGGGTCTATTACGACAACTCCAAACGTAGAGCAGCTTACGTCGGTCCAGGCCAAGCAGGACCATCGCAGTCGCAGCCAAAACGAGATATTCATTGCGATAAGGTTATGCTGAGTATTTGGTGGGACCAGAAAGGTGTGGTGTATTATGAGCTGTTAAATCCAAATGAAACGGTTACAGGTGATCACTACCGACGACAACTGGACAATTTGGCACGTGCATTAGACGAAAAACGGCCGGCAATAGCGAACAAAAGATATAAAATACACACATTTTTAAAATTTTTTAAAAACACTTGTTAAATATTTCGCAAAATTACAAAAGGTTTAAAAAATCACTCGATCGATTTCGGCTTATTAGGCCATCATCAGGAGTATCTACTAAACTGTAAAAATAAAAATGTAGTTAGATATATATATATAGTTGGAAAAAGCAAAAAGTGAAACCAAAATATACCAATAAAAAAATGTGGGAGTGGTAAAAAATAAAAATTAAAAATTAAAAAAGGGGTGAGTTAAACACAGGTAAAATTGGTGAGAGCAATAAACATTAAAAAATAAAAATTAAAAGAGGGTGAGTTAAACACAGGTATATGATTATTGATTAGTCAACGGTCGAATAACAAAATTCCAGATGTTGATTTTTTTATATTTTTTTTTTTTTTTATTTTATTTTTTATAACCCGACGAATTAGTAATTTTATGGTATGGAATGAGTATGTGAATAAAACAATGCGGGGTCGGTAATTGGTGAGAAACGGATTTCTCTCTGTTCGTTGAGGATATTTTGGTTAAGAAATATAGCTTTTCGGATTTCGTAAGATTCTAAGTTGTCTAAACGTCTGCTTTTTGGTTGTACATGCAATATTTCTAAATTGTTTAAACTGGATGTGTGATTTTCTAACGTTAAATGATTATAAAGGGATGATTCATGGCTACCAGATAAATGTTCTTTAACTCTAACTTCAAAATTACGCCCAGTCTGTCCGATATAAGAGGAACTACAATCATTGCAATTGATCTTATAAACGCCAGACTTGGAAAGGCGATCAATTCTTGGTTTGTTGTTAAAAATCATTTTCTTAATTGTATTATTGTTATAAAAAGCAAAGCTAATATCTGTATATTGTGTCACGATGTTACTAATCCGTTGACTAGTTTTTCCTATATACTCTAAGCGGCGCCAATTTTTCGGCATTGGACTATCAGGTGGATAAATGTTAGCTAAAGCTTTATGCTTCAGTTTTCTGTTTAATAGCTTTAATATAGTCTTAGCTGCATAACCGTTATTCGCTGCTATTTCTAAAATTATATTAAGCTCTTTGTTATAATTGGATATGGTCAAAGGAATGTTTATTAATCTATCTAAGAATGAGTGGAAAGCTGACATTTTAATATTATGGGGATGGTTTGACGAGTTAGGTATAATGGCGTCTGTATACGTGGGTTTTCTATTTATTTTGAACTCTAATGAAGAATTAATTCTGGTTATTGTTATATCTAGAAAGTTAATAGATTTGTTTTCTTCTTTTTCTACCGTAAAATTAATGGTGGGATATTGAGAATTTAACCAAGTGAGAAAAGAGGTTAATAGCCTATCAGTTCCATTCCATAGACATAGTATGTCATCAACATATCTGTACCAAAAGATCATATGACGGAAATAAGGATTATTGCTTGATACAATCGTTTGTTCGAAGAAATTCATGAAAATTTCTGCTAACAAAGGTGACAGAGGGGAGCCCATCGGTAGACCATCAGTGAATCTGAAATACTTATTATCAAAGCAAAAATAATTTTGTTTAATACAAGTTTCAAATATCAGCTTCAGTTCATGAATCATCCCTTTATAATCATTTAACGTTAGAAAATCACACATCCAGTTTAAACAATTTAGAAATATTGCATGTACAACCAAAAAGCAGACGTTTAGACAACTTAGAATCTTACGAAATCCGAAAAGCTATATTTCTTAACCAAAATATCCTCAACGAACAGAGAAAAATCCGTTTCTCACCAATTACCGACCCCGCATTGTTTTATTCACATACTCATTCCATACCTTAAAATTACTAATTCGTCGGGTTATAAAAAATAAAATAAAAAAAAAAAAAAATATAAAAAAATCAACATCTGGAATTTTGTTATTCGACCGTTGACTAATCAATAATCATATACCTGTGTTTAACTCACCCTCTTTTAATTTTTATTTTTTAATGTTTATTGCTCTCACCAATTTTACCTGTGTTTAACTCACCCCTTTTTAAATTTTTAATTTTTATTTTTTACCACTCCCACATTTTTTTATTGGTATATTTTGGTTTCACTTTTTGCTTTTTCCAACTATATATATATATATATCTAACTACATTTTTATTTTTACAGTTTAGTAGATACTCCTGATGATGGCCTAATAAGCCGAAATCGATCGAGTGATTTTTTAAACCTTTTGTAATTTTGCGAAATATTTAACAAGTGTTTTTAAAAAATTTTAAAAATGTGTGTATTAAGTGTGTTTCGCCAAGTGCCTACGGCAGAAAGTATAAGAAGTAAAAGATATAAAGTTTTGTTTCATGATGACAATGCCAGACCACATCGTGCAAAAACCGCTCAAAACAAGGTAGGGTAACTCGGTTGGGATCGGCTTGAACAACCTGCGTATTCTCCAGACCTTGCACCTTCCGACTACCATTTGTTTCGATCAATGCAAATAGGCCTGGCTGACGTACGCATCCGAAACGCCGGAGAAGTGCTAAATTGGATCGATGGCTGGATAGTTGGGAAAGTTGAAGGCTTCTTCAAACGAGGAATGCACAAACTTCCCAGGAGATGGCAGGATGTCATAGCTAACGATGGCGAATATATTGGATAAAATATACTGTATCGTTATCTTTTAATAAACATTTCTCTTTTATAAAAAAAGTCTAAAAATTAATTCAAACACCCAATAGCTAATTTGATATATTCATGGCAAAATAGCATTTATCGAAAATTAGTCATTTGAAAGGCAAAATAATTATTTTGCATAACAGAGTTTCTTGTAGCCATTCAGTCAAACAAGCATTTCAGCATTTTACATGGCAGCATGTCGACCCAAAATTAGTTGGGAAGAAAATTTCATTAGTTAGTTTTTAAAAGTAGGTCTAAAACGCATAACGCCCGGCAAAAATTCGTCTTATTTATTGTACCTAGAAAATTGATTTTTTGAACAAATTTCAAAATATGGGATAATTAGAAATAGTTTATAAATGAAATCGATAGGGAATTGAAAGATGGGACTGAAAATGTATTTCTTTTCTATGGACGGCAAAGAAAAACGAAGAAAATCAAGAAAATATATAATCTAAAAATCGGGAAAAGATGGCAGTAACAACATAGTAGCGGAAAAAGATGGCAGCCTTAAAGCTTTATGGTATTACGGTTATGTAATAAAGCAAAAAAATGTTAAGACCTATTTGGCCGATTCTAACTTCCAAAAATTTTATGTTTTAATATTTTTTTATTTTTAGTTTCTTACTACAAATTCATAAAGCAAGCAGAGACGTTTTCATTCCATAATCTGACCCAATAGCTTATAAGAAATCTTTTTTATTAAATTAATATAGGAATTGTTTCGTGTTTAATACAGAAAGGAAAACATTATCTTATGATGGCCAATCTTTCTGACACCTAAGCAAAATGCATTCTGCAGATGATACATTTACTAAACTAATGAAAGCTCCGACAATCGGGCAGTTCCAGATCATTTTCGAAGTTATTACAGAATAACCCTATTAACAAATTAAACTGAACTGCATTCCTAGGAGAGTGGTCTTCTTAGCTTCCACGCAGTCATTTGGTTTACTAGACGTAGAGTTCTTCCGAAAGTTTATTTTGTTTTTAAATTTGGCATGGGTTAAAAATTCAACGTCGGTTAGCAACAACAGGCCACAAAATTTAATACGCAGGCTGTTAAGTACTTCCCCGTAAACATATTTTTGAGCAAACTATTAACCCATTTTCAATATAAGTATACTGAGATATACGGTGCGTCAAGGAAAAGTTGTTCGAGGTGATATCTAGATTCATATTTTACTTAATATTACCTTTTAAACTAATTTACGTAAATCACCCGTCTTTAGTTTAAGTTGTAGGATTTATTACCTTTATTTCGTTGTTATCATACTGGTACATTGAAGACTCTTCCGACATTTATTTTTTAATTTTGTTCGTTCTACTCCATACAAATAAATTCAAAATATTGTCGATTATAATGCCTGTTTGGTTACTATAATTACAGTCAAACCAGTCATTATTTTGGCGTTTAAAATGAGCTGAATCATTGTCTTACTTTATACACAATATTCTCAGTATCTGCTTTTGGAATATACCCAAGAAGTTTAGTAAATCCTGAGAAAGCCTGAATGATCCAATTAGTTGGATCACAACTCATCCAATCATACCAGCATATATATTCTCACTAAACTTTTGATGAATCGGTTCTAACCACCAGCAAAATTTCGTGATAAGCGAATGCAGCAGTTAAAAAAAGGCTAATAGGTTGAGTTTACTGTACGGTACCGTACTTTGACAGTAGCCGCGTTTTCCATGAGAACTGCACTAACTAGAACTCTATAAACTTTATGTTCCATTTATTCTTTTAAACTAAAAAAATAATAAATTCATAAAGCGTGAATATGTAATGTCATAGATATATATTTTAAGTTCAAAAATTTCCCCTTCAGTTATTTCATCAATATTTTCTTATTTTTTGCTGACGTCATTACACGCAACTACACTCGGTAAATTCATGGGTTGATCAAGTGTAACTAAAAAATAAGCTACAATTGTAATTATTTATTGCTGTAACAGCTTAAAGTGTGTATTTATGTTAAATGCTCTACAACATTAGCGCTTTATGAATTTATTTTTTTTTCGGTTTACGTAGAATAAATGAAATTTAAAGTTTATCGAGTTCTAGTGCAGTTCTGAAGTAAAACACGACTACCTACTATTGCATGTAATTATTTTATTTATTGCCAAATGTTAAATTTTGGGGTTAAACTAAAATTAGAACAAACATTTTAAAAATAATGTTATTATACGGAGGAAGAAAATACAAATAATTTGGCTAGAACTGATAAACCTAATATTTCATAATGGTTTTTCTTTATTATAAAAACCCAAACGTTTTAAGCAAAATATTTGTTACAACCTTTTAGAAGATATTAGTGTGAGTTACCAATAAAGAATATTTATACATCTATATAAAAGGACAGTAATGCAGTCACAATGTTGTGTTAAATTAAAGTTGAGAACAAGCTATTGAGAATTTTTGCAATTAGCTCCGCTGTTCAATAAGAAAATGCTCTGTCGACGATACTCTTTAATGTGATATCTGGTTTTAGAGGCCATGACGCAATTTACTTTAGCAGAGGTAACTACATATTTGAGGGAGTGACAAGATTCAAATACTTGGGATCTCTTACCGTTGGTGGCCGTGCTTTGTATCCTCCACGCCCATTGGTATACTCCAAATATTTTGCAAATGCCGACGTGCTGTTATTGTATAGGGTCTTAATCAGGCCTGTTGTCGTGTTTGGGTGTGAGAGTTGGACCTTGATCTTACAAATGTCGTTTACTATAATTATTTTCAATCAAAAGTTTAATTTATACATAATAATTACAATCGTTTTGAGAAAAACTGATGTCAAAGTTCATTACTTTTGTCTTAATATCTCAATGTGTATCGGAAGGGTATTATATACTAAAATGAAGGTAATAATACTGTGCTCGAGAATTAAAAGGGCTTAAGTCGACTTTTATAAAAAAAACTCTGCGCGTTATCTGTTTAATTTTATATTAATATATTTTAATTTTTCCAATTTTTAAGGTAATATCAAAGAGAGTAAGATTTTTACTCTATTTGATATAACCTTTTAAATTGGAATGAAAACGTATTAATAGGAAATTAAACAGAAAATGCGCAGAGTTTTTTTTTATAAAAATCGACTTAAGCCCTTTTAATTCTCGAGCACAGAATAATTTCTACCACTTAAATTACATGTGGGTAATCTACGTCAAAGTCGTTCTGCTTGTTGCCTTTCTTTGATACACTGTATCGAAAACAAGTATTGAAAATGGAATCCTGAGACGTTCTAATAGAAACAGAGCTACTTTTAAAATGAGCATTTTTCATTTCAGCAACACATTTTGACTTCAATGGTATAATCAAAATTGTTAATTATTGTAATTTTATTATTTTAATTAATAATTTGAGTTATTTTATATTATTTCTCGTTAATTTAAATCAAAAATGAGCTGCAATCGGCAAGGTGTACTCGTTTAAGTTTGACCAAGTCAAAGGCTTAGTAGAATAATATAATAATACCACAATATACCACACTGGTAGAATAAAGAACATATTTTGACATTTTCTCAAATTTCGGTAAATTGGAAAATGAACATAGATAAGAATAATTCTAGGACGATGGTATGTATCTGGAAATAGGAGTAGTGAATGTTCTTTTTATGTGTCTTTATAGTTATATTATATATGATTATTTGACTTCGAACTGTCGACTAATGGATGTGAAAGGTATCGCCAACAGTGTTTGAAATATTGTATAATCTACAGTTTATAGGAATTTATTTAAATATGTGATTTATGTTCAAACCAAGTTGAAGTTATCTTGAAAACATACTGAAAAATCCGTGGTCACAAGGAATAATCGCTACCGGGAACGTAATTAATTCCGCAAAAATTGTGTGTGGCGAAATTGATTATTAAAAATTCATGGCGAAAATATCGAAATTAATTAATTTTTTGTGCGAAATTAATTCAGGGCAAATTTAAACAGCATGAAGAGATAAACTTCCTGCAAAATATAAAAAACTAATAAATCAATTGAGCTACGTACTAAAAATATTTGGTTGATCCTCATGCTTGATAAAATCAACAACCTATAATAAAATGTATGATAAAAGCTGAAGGTAGATATATGTATGTATCAATACATACATATACATATGTTTCTAAATTACTTCTAATTTTAATTAATTTTTACTATGATTATTTTGAAACAGAAAATGATCGCACAAATATTATTAAAATCAAATAAATTTATTAAGATTCACATTTTGTACAAATAACGACCACTTTACATGTTAGTTCAAAATAAATATACACTATATACTAAATAAACATATTCATTGTTTTATTGGTGTGCTAATTGTATTTTACTTACCTTAATTATCAGCAAGTTTTAATAATTTAACACTAAATTTTTATTAATCCGATTTATTTTAAACGAAAACTTGGCAAAGACGTACTACAAATTAACAAAAATTCAAAACGAAACAAATTCCGAACAATTTCGAAATTTCAAGAAAAATCAAAGAGTGCTTGCAAGTAAACCAAAAAAAAAATTCCGAGTTGAACAACTAGATTTACTTGAAATTTGATATTTTGATTTTGCTTGTTTCTACAAAACTAAACGAGCAAAATTATTCTTGTTTTTGTTTTGCTTGTGCTTGCACTAAAAAAATTTTGTTTATTTCTTATCGAAATTTTACGTTTTTGTCCGTTCTCTAGTAAATACTCGATAATGTAGCAAATCGCAATTCGCAAGTAGAAAAATATGACAATTAGACCGGTTTTACCAAACAAATTTTAATTTAAAATTTTATTTTTTTTCTAACCGTTGTTTGTTTTTGCAAAAAACAAAATATAATTACTAACAATTTTTTAGGTCCGCAAAATAAAATGAGCAACCAAGACAATGAATACTATCGATTAAAATTTTTCGCAAATATTTTGTTTATTTCATATGAAAATTGCTTGCTTGCTGAACAATCGTGTATTTGGCCCATCATTCACGTAGAATGCTAAATATTCACTCTATACAGCTAATTATTTATTCTGGTGACAAGAATGCAATAAAACATCCTATTTTGTCAACAAGATTTACCAAATAGCATTTATAGCAGATTAATCAAAATTGTCATTAAACCAATAATTTTTCAAAATGGCTATGTAGCAGAAGCAATAATGTCAATAAGACAAAATGGTCACGTAGGATGCTAACTAGTCATTTTATAGTTAAGGGAGAACACCACTGTGAGATTTTTAAAAAAATCGATTTTTTCTTTGCCTTTAAAAAATCCTTTAAACCCTCAAAAATATGATACAAATTCGTTTCTAGCTAAAAAAAATTTTTTTTTAGAAGGTTTTCAAGCATTTTCATTAGAGTTCTTATTGAGAAGTTATTGATACCAAAAACTTCAAACGCGTTTTTCTCGAAACCGTGTTTTGGAAATCTGCACGCAGCAGAACTCAATCAATTTTTGTTCAATCGACTTGAAATTTTAACTGTAGCTTCCTAAATAGATCTAAAATCGAAGTACCTGAGTTTTTTTATTCATTAAAAATTAAAAAAGATATACAACTTTTTATACGAAAATTATAGTCGAAAAATGAAACTTTTTCTTCAAACTTGTCTCTATTTTTTGTTTTTTCGATTTTTTTAATTTCTTCAGGTACTTCGATGTTAAAACTAATATATTTCATGAAAATATTTTATTTTTTGTTCCAGGAACAAATTTAAGACGCTTCTACTGCGTGCAGTGGAGCGACTCGAGTCAAAATCACTTCTACTAAAGCTACTCTTGCGCCGCCATTTTGTATTTTTTTTACATATAATTTTTTTTTTGTTTACTTAAATATATGCCAAATAAAGCCTAAAAGTTTTTTTTTCTCTAAACCCAACCCATTCCTCAAAAACAAATACCAAACTAGGCACTTGAAAATGGTAGGTTACAGTGGTGTTGTCCCTTAACCCTCTAATGCATAACTTCGCCTAAAGGCGGACTTTACGTTATCTTGAATTGTCTAACTTTACGTTATCATGAATATTTTTTTCTTTAGTTTTTACATGAGTTATTCTCTTTTAAAGTACTCTTGTCATAACGGTTTGGTTTTTGTAGTTGTAATATGCACATTTGTTCCGTGTGACTAAATCGCTATACGAAGAGCAAAAGATGAAAAAAATCAATTTCTCCAGCTATAAAAGAGTTTTCGAGGCATTTTACATCGTCTTTCAGCTGGCTGATTCGCGTTATTCCAAGCGTTGGCAGAAGACTTCCTAAAATAGCAACTGCGAAACGCAAACAACCGTTTAAAGCAGCTTAAAAGCAGCGAGGCCAAAACAATTGTGGAAGACCCTGAGTGATAATAAAACACAGATTAATGGTGTTAATAAACTTTATTCTCTCCTTTTTGATATGAATTATTTCTTTAACCTTCGTGTCAACACGAGAATAAAACCACTTTTACCAACACGTTCAATCCTTGGTGTGTATGAATTTAATCAAGAGTTTTTCATCAAAGGCGGATGCACATTAAATATAGAAACGATATCATAATGAAAATTTCATTTAACTTTATTAGGAAAAAAATTTCATTCAGTTACAAAAATCAAATACACACCCAGGTGTGTCGTGTTGATAGGAAGGTTAAATATAATAGTTACTTTTTTTAACATACATATATATATGCACTGAATGTAAATAATGGTCCAAATCGTAATACTTCTTCTGTTAAATGGCATATTTGCAATATCGAGATAATCTTTAAAATATTTTTCGTTGGAGCAAATTTTAATTGCACAAAATAGGAAGAGAAAATTTGCATATGATTCATTTTTGAAGTGATCACGGAAAACAACAATCCCAATATATTGTAGAAATGTACGAAATTCCGTGACTTTCCAAAATGAAAAGGTGTCCATACCTCTAACAGCGCGATTGATATCAGAAGGTATTTTATAATTTGTTTAAAAAATTACTGATTTGTACAATCAATTCTCAATTGCTCTAGAATCCCTCTTTGCGGTTTTTGTTTGTGTTTTTATTTGTTCGGTGTAACATAACAATAGCCTTTTCATTATTCCTACATGTAATTGATGCAGCATATCAGACACAATAATATCCTGAACCATATCCATTGGTAGGGCAAAAAGTGCACTTTCCTCTTTATGATGATCTTTATTAGTAAATTTATATAAATTAGAATTAGAAAATAACCAAACCCACATTGAATCATGCTTCTTGCCGAAGCATCATTGTAGCCGTTAATTATTAAACTATTTTGTAGAAGGGCTGACAACACGTCGATCGAGGATTTTAAAAAACCTTTGCGTCTGGTTTATTAGATCTTCTGAAAATTCCTATAACCATTGGAGTAAAATCTTTGATTTCGTGAATCGTAAAAAGGATTAGCTAAAATTGAGCTTTGGCACTTCTATAGAGAGGAATTCCATCAATGTTAAAGTTGCAACTGATGGTTTTATTTTAAGCCAAGTTTTGAAAAAAGATTGTAAACAGTTTTCAAACCGATTATGCCAGTATAATCTATTACTCATTTCCAGAAATTCTAGCTTTTTTGTTGAAGTAAACAGTAATATCAGAGCCTTCTAGAGTATAGAGCCATAATCATTATGACGTATTTTTTAGAAGGTTTTTTAGTGGTATAACTTTTCACTGATTTCCATAGGAATTCATAGTAAAAATGGTGTTTTGTAGCTTCAAGTTTTTCAATGAAAAAAGCAAGAATGTTACAAAATTTTTATACAAAAGTATTCTACATATCTTTAGCAACAATATACAAGAAGGCTACATTTTTTTTTTTTTTTTTTCGCTGGCGCTACATCCCATGGAGGGATTTGGCCGCTTCATTTTTGAAGTTTCGTAATCATTTTTATAACGGATAATGAGTGATTAGTTCATTGATCCTTACATTAAACCAGCCGTGATTTTTTCATCACCCGCCGGGAATCGAACCCGGGACCTCCGGAGCTTAAAGCAAGCATGCTAACAACTGTGCCACCGGGGCAAAAATTTTTATACAAAAGTATTCTACATATCTTTAGCAACAATATACAAGAAGGCTACATTGGTATTAAGTAAATATTAACTGCATAAATATTAAAATTAAATTATGCCTAAAATATATTTTTCGAACTTTCATTTTGAAAAATACATCAAAGTTGGCTCTGACGAATTAAAATAATACTTGCTACATTTATCTTTAGTTTTACTAGTGTACGTTAGATGTCTCAGATTTATACAGAAAAATACGAAAAAAATTGTTTAATCACAAAATTATGACACGTTCTTAATATTTTGAGAATTTGTTTTGCTTTTCCTACAATTTTTGAACTTGAAATTTCCCCAGGTCGCAATTTTTCGTACGATTTTTCAAAATGTTTACTGCCATTACTGCCATCTATGTAATATATATTGACTTAATGCACACGATTTGTAGTAAGCTCTTCTTTTTAATTTGACCAGAATGTTGTTGTTATGATTTTTTGTTTATATTTTGGTTTAAATAAATCAATTATTACAAGAAAATGAAAACGATTTACTTAAACGATATTCATATATGTTGAAATTCAAACATTTATGAAAATATTTCAGGAATCATAATAGAGAATTGGTAACGTTTTCATTTACAAATTTGTCTTTGGAAAAAAAGTGATTTCCCATATGTTTTATGCGTTTTACTATGGAAATTTTAGTTTTTTCCTCGTTTCTATTTCCCTTATAAAAGCTTCGTTTTTTAGATTATGGCTTGTATAATCAAGGTTGCTTTGGTAATATTCGTGGATCTAGTGTCAATTTTTTTAATACTTATCGTAGCAGTCATTATGAAATGAAATGTTGTTCTCTATTGCCAATTTTCTTACGCTATTTATAAAGTTTACTTCAGGGAATTCATCTATTTCAGAATCACTATTATTTTTTGTATAATATTTATCGAGTATTTCTATATCATCTTAATCGCTCACTGCAGTTTCACTTTGATTTAAAATGTTTGTGGTCGATAGATTGCTGTTCATCTCTACATCATTATTATATTTAAAGAAGAACTTGAAGTAGAGGGCACATTTGAATTCGTGGCAAATCAGACGTCGACAGGAAATTTGACAGTTCAATTTCAGTTGAGTAAAATATCATGTTTCTTTGGAGTTTTTTAAAGAGCTAAAATAAACATTTAATTGGAATATGAATTTGACTAGATTTTATACACTTGTATACTAATGTGCTACCATTAATAATTATATTGGACTTGCACGTTGTTTGACAACCTTCCACTTCTTTCCGCGTTTCATTTTGGATTTTGTTTATATTTCTGTAGTATCAAAAGGAAGGAAGAGTATCTATATTTTTTTAATGAGCGAAAGTAGTTCTTCATGTTATGTTTATAACTATATCATGACTAACGTTTTACTGTGGTGACTATTGTTACATATATTGGAAAATAATACGTAGAAAAATTAAAATACTCAAAAATTTAATTCTGTAAAGTGTACCTGGAAGCATGAACACAAAACGCAACATTACAAAGTCTACAATAATAACGAGACTCTCCTCCGCTTTCTTTTCATATAGTATGTCCCAAGGTATCTGGGGCCTAGTCCTTAAGGGGTTAACGACATATGAAAACATTTAAAAATTAGAATTTTGTTATCCGAAATGGTGGAGTCACCAAAATAGCAACTAGAGCGAGTAAAAGTTTACGAATGAAAAACTTATTTCTACCGTTTTCTGAAAATGTATTTACTCATTTATGCCATTGCTATTTAGTGAAACCATCGTACATTATCATATCATCGCCATCATAGTTACCATCATCATCACCATCCCCATCACCATTTTAGGTTTCATCATTCATTACCGTCAACATCATCAGTAATGACATCATCACCACCACCATCTTCATTAAAAAAATCAAGATACACTTGTCAATTTATTTTTGATTTCATACTCAATTCCTCCATGGCAACTTTGGACCTGATTATCACCCCACCAAAAAGGAGGTGGAGGTTTGAGTCATTAACAATGACCTTTCTTAGGTTAATAATTGTGTAAAGTTTGGTTCAAATCATTCAAGGCGTGTGCATTTGTATAAATATCACACTACAAAAAATCACTTGAATTTTTTTTTCTAATTATCATAGCAATTCATAAGCAATACAACTAAAACATATTATTCCTTTAGGTGACCTTGGGAGGGCATGCAAAATACGAGGTTTCCATTTTTAAAAAATAACTTACCTTCAAATGACCTTGAAAATTGTCCTGAAGGCCAAGGGCATTAACAGAGATAGACAAATTGTCAAGGGCAATGGAGGTTGTAGCGATTCACTCATTTAATCACTGATTCCATTCATTTTATCACCACAGTTATTCAAAAGTTAACCCGTTTCAACTTTCAAATATATTCCATTCGTCTTCGGTTCAACTCAGTAGTGATACCTCTAGAATATTTCGACTTACTAAACATATTCTGGTGGTTGCTACTAATTATTTCGCACCATAATTAGTACAACATCACAATTCACTGCTCCACCACCACACGTCAGTAAACATAACTAACGACAGAAAAGACAATTTTGTTCACTCAGTCTGCATAATCACTCAAGGTGTCATAAATATAGACACAACAACAAAAAACAGGAAACACTCTCTCTCTCTCTCTAATTACAACTAGACAGCGATTTTAGTCGCGAAATGAGGATTAATTCGAGGATTACCGGAAGGTAATAGTATTTTTTAAATTGTAGTGAGGGCCACGATTTTTATGATGACAATTCGGTTGATTTAACAGATTGTGATAACAATGCTCCAGACGTGGGGCTCGATGAAATCATTTGTTCCACTCCGGCAAAAAAACGTAAAATAATTGCCTCATCTTCGAAAAGCGACGTACATACAAATTTCCTAGACTTTCTGGATATCCCAGCTAAGGCGGTTAGTCAATTAGATGAGCCTACCAAATCTGTATTTTATTATTATTATTATTATTACTTGAGGGCCATGTGGGCATTCAAGCCACCCCGCACTGCGACCTAAAAGATCTTTTGTGCGTGGACCTTACTTAATGAGCCGTCCAGTCAATATTCAGGCTCTCAATGAACCTGACATGCAGTCAACTTAGGCCCATTTTCTTAAGGTGATACCTTAAGGGGATGTGACCTGTGAGTTAGTCGGTAAGCAGCCTCAACTCAGGTTTTCTAAGTACAAGACATTCCTTGGCCCTGGCTGACGAAGGTGAACCAAACCTGTAAGTTCAACTTCGTTGTTATTTTCATCATTGGCAGTGAAAATAGGAAAAGCTCACTTACCAGTGGTGTTAGACGAATTGGAGATGGAAATATCAAATATTGCTTACCAAAAATTATGTGAGCATTATAAAGACACACACTCGAAATCGTCGACAAGTACCGAGAGTTGGTTTTCCTTTTTATGGACATGTAATGTTAAATATAATACGCTTATGTATATACGAAAATATGAATCAATAAAAAAACTATATTTTGAATTTCAGTAAATGTTTTATTCAATCAAATGTCACTCTGCTTATTAATGAATTAAAATAAAGAAGAGCATATTTAAATATCAGTTGAATGAAGAAATTTTTTTGAACAGTCTCTCAATTCGAACGCTACACGGGTTGAGCGATTTCCTCTAAAAGCACGGTGCTGCTGTAGTGCTGTAGCTCTTCACCCTCATCGCACCAATCTCCAGGAATACTAATTCCATTTTGTTCTCGGCCTATATAGTCCTATGGGCAATATAACTCGCTTTTCTGTAATATTAAAAAATTGTGCAGAACTATAGTAGCCATAATAACTTTTTCAGCATTTTTTGGATGTAGGCTCAATGTGGTGCCTAGGATTCTCCATCTATTTGCTAATATTTCAAAAGTATTTTTAATTCTTATTCTCCTACGCGACAATTTTTTATTGAACTGCTCTTTGTCTGCCGATAAACATTTACCAGGGTATGGACGCATTAAATTTATTTATAAGGGAAAGGCAGAGTCGCCGACAAAGTAGTAGGGGAAGTCTATGATGGAATTTGATAGCATTTTAGTTTTGGGAATCTCAAGAGGCCCATCTGCTAATTGCTTGCCAAAACCGCTATTTTGAAATATGCCGGAATTACTCTGGCTACCGTAGGCTCCGATATCAATAGCAGTAAACGAGTAGTTTGCATCGCATACACCTAATACATAGTACCATGCTGTGGTGTCCCTTATAATTATAATATAATAACCCGCTTTTAGGCGGACATTTAAAATTTACATGTTTGCCGTCGATGGCACCTATGCAATTTGGCTTTCGGGTCTTGGTTTCAAATCCTTCTGCGATTTTTGTCTATTCGGAAAAATACGGCTTGGCAACATAAAATTCACTGATTTTCCATAAATCATCACAAGTTTCTAATATTATTTCTAGGACGGTGGAAACTCCCATTTTAAAGCTCCATGCTAAAACTTGCATGGAACATCCATGGGCAAGATATATTTTGTTATGTTTTTAAATTATAGATAATAATTATGTTTCTTACATTAGTGTGACAGCTAATCTGGATTCGACATTTATTGATTTTCTATGGGAGTACTTCTGTAATTCTGATTTTACTAGCTTAATCAACAGCTTGAAGTGCTCAATACTCATACGAGTCGCTTTTTGAAAATTCATTTGCTTCTGGGTCATTTGCTTGCATTTGAAGAAAACTTCGCTTGTAGTTGTCGCTCTTGTTCTGTTTATACCTTATATGTTGGAATACAATTTCCCCACCTTCGGACATACTTAACATCATACAGGAATGACCGCTTATCATGAGTTGCAAGTTGCAACACAATGCTTACTAAAGAAAATAAACAAACTCATTTTGTTTCCTTACGGTTTGTTTTCGTTCAAAATTAAAAAATTAAAAATATTACGAATGTGGCCGACGAAGAATGTTTAAATTAAAAACCCTATTTTTGTTGCTTTATTTATTGATGAGAAATTGTTTTGTTTACGTATTGTTACGTTTTTACCTTGTCAATCAAGGTTCGTATCACTGGATTGTGAATAAAACTCTATACTTCAATTTATTACAAACGAATTTATTTATTTAACCCCAAAAATTAATACAACACAATTTATTAACGATAATTCACAAAATCACTTTTTATTACTTTTGCACAATTCTGCTGTGCACTTATAACTTTTATTTCGCACTAAAACACTAATCTTCACTTTATCGCTTAACAAATACTAATGTTTTAATTCGAACTCGTTCACTCCTTACATACTCAAACTAAAACTTCTCGAAATTTCATGGTTGTTCCGGTAAGAACAGTTTAGAAACATTTAGAATAGTTTTATCTTGGAAAATTCCATTTTAGTACAGTAGAATTTTGCGCTATCAATTAACTTATTTTATTCTATCCGTAACACTACTCCCACCGAAACCCGTTCGTCTCGAAAAGGACCTAAATTACCTCCTTTGTTTAGGGCCAGTCGCCTCAAATGAGTACTTTCCGCTTACCTCTTTGTCCTTTCCTAGTCCTGTAGGATTGCGTCCATGTATGCTGCAGTTTCAACGATGAAGCCTCCTTCTTTCGATGCGTGCTATGAAACTGTACCAACTGCTATCAATTAACTTATTCTATTCTATCCTAGGTGTCACCGTAACAGTATATTATGTTTTGGTTTTTTATTAGCCAAATGAATGTCGTCGGTTACAACAGCGATATAGAGGCAAAAAAATGAATTCCTCATGTTAGAAGAAAGGGAAAAATGACTCAATGCGAGAGTAAGCACCAAAAATGTTAACCGATTTCATCCGCTTCGCTTATTTTTGATACTTACCATGAGAAAACGCATGAGAAAATACACAAATACAATAAAAATATTTGACATAGTAAACTTAGGTAGGGCCATGTGGGCGTTTAGCCACCTCGCACTGCTACCTAAAAGATCTTTTGTGCTCCGAGCTCTGCTTATTTATCCGTCCAGTCAATATTCAGGCTCTTAATGAACCTGATAATACTGCCGGCCGGTACGTGATACATACTATCTCATACTTCTACTGGAAAGACGGTAGCATTGGGACCCAAGGACTTCGAGAGAGCAGTCCCACTCCGGTATATTCCTATCCGTGCTGCGACTTCCGTTTTGATCTTACTCTTACGAGTTGCAGGGAATGGAAAGTTGTCTGTGGGTCACCCAGCTTTACTAAAGGAAGGCTAAATAAAACTGGAGGGTGCGTGGTATCCAGAGTTCACATACTTTGTACTTACTAACCTATCAGCCATTCATCCTTCGGCATATGCTGTTCCACCTTAGACTAAAAATGATAAAAAACATTTTTGTAATTCTGACTATTGGAATAATGTGGGTAAACGAGTTTTATAACTATGCCAAATTTCCAGCTTATATCATTTGAAGTTATAGAGAAAATCGGCTGTGACATACCGACAGACAGCGAAGTCTCACCATAAGGTTTTTTTTTACATTTTTTGTACTGAGTCCTAAAAAATGTGGAATATAATATTTAAGGGACTCATCTCAAATACTTCCTATGTATTGGGTGACATATTTGGCATTTTTTGCAAAAGCTTGCAATGTTATCAAATTTTTGCTGCAATTGTCTTAAAATCTTAGAAACCATAAAATTAGAAAACAAGTAAAAAGGGGGGAAAAATATCAATAAATTTAGAGCAAATTTGGATTTTCAAATGATTGCATAAATAATTGCTAAAAAAATTAAATTCCGGTTCTGCACAAACGTTATGTACGCAGACAAAATGATTACAAATTTTTATTCAGTACATTTTTAAATGCTTAATTAAAAATCAACCAGCATTTTATGATTTATCCTTTTGTATCCAATTTTTTTGTTTTGGTATCCCTTATTTTTCAACTATTTAAATGTCATAAATCACAATTATTAAAAATTTAATTTCCATTATCATTTTCCCATTATAAATACAATTTTAATATTTTTTTTTTTTCAAATTCATTCCCCAACAATCCCATATATTCACCGAATGGATAAAACAAAAAACCAAATCGGCAAACACAAAATACCATCAACAATTGATAATACGGGAGAAATTCGTAAAAAAAAAAAATTAAAATTCATTCCATTTTTGTATATTCTATATTGCAGTATACATACATTCGTAGTTGTTTCTGAATGATTGGTTATATGGTTAGATTACATTTTTTGTATAAAAACTTGCAGTACATTTACGTTAATCTATGATCCTATTTACTCATGCCCCAGAATTCATTCGTTTAAACAAAATTAGTATCACCCAACCTGTATATAGTTATTCTTGCTGCTGTTGTGTTATCATTTCTTTTATTTGCATCGATGTTTTTTGCGGGTGTGGAATGAATATGTGGGGTGAGTTTTGATTGGGGGCATCAAAATGTGGTGAACAACTTTTATTATGTTTTTGTTGGTGAACTCTTTTGAATAACAATAAATTTTCATTATTTTTTTATGTTATATACCTGGGACATTTTTTGTAGTTTTGCCAGTTGGTATCAATTAACCACCTGTTGAAATTCAGTTCATATTGTTTAAGTTTGGAGCATTTTTATTTGTTAATCTTAAATGGTTTACATCGAACTATAATGGGCAGTGTTTTTTATTATTAGTAAATTTTATATATGTAGCTTATTACATAACAAAAAAATTAGGTATATCCGACTTCTCGGACCACACTTTTCAGGCCATCTTATAAAAATAATTTTTACATCGTCGTCTTATAAACATTTCTTTATAAGGCACCAAACTAGGCTTTTTCATTCTGAAATAATTTACCGTTTTCCTAAATTTGGATGCAAATGCCCCAATATCACATTTGGTCATTACAATATTAATTTTCTGCTCCAAGTCGCTAAATCACAGATTGATAATTAAGGTCTTAATTCACGTCTCCATAGTGAGATTAATGTTCTGGTGCACCCAAGTTCTATACCTTTACAAGGTTTTTTTAGAAAAACTCGGTTTGAGTCAAATTTAATCTGCCTTCATCAGCTAGGATTTGCGGCATTTGAATAGTTAACTCTCTTTTGACTCCAGATTTAAGGTTTGACCAAGCATACTCAATTGCATTGCATAGGTGATTACTAAGAAACTCAACTTCTTGGAAAACATCCTCAATGGCAGCATGACAAAGTGCATTATCAATTACCATTACGATTGATGTTTGGTACATATTTTGAGCATTCCGAAGACAAACAAGCTTGAATTCTTTTCTTCTGGCTTCTTAAATGCTCCTTTTCTAATTTCATGATGCAATAAACCCATATTACTTATACACCCAATTACAAGTATTTTAGACCCTCGACTGCCTGCTGTAATGTGATTGCAACGAGCTCTTTTTTTGGAACGACCTTTGGTTCTCGATAAATAAGTTAAAATTAGTTTCATCCATGTAAAGTGTAGGTACATTGTTAGATTGAAAAATGATTTAAATATTCAAATGCCGCAAATCCTAGCTGATGAAGGCATATTAAATTTAACACTCAGACCGAGTTTCGTCTAAAAACATTACGATCGAGATTACCGTTTCTAATTGTAACCGTCATGTCAATATTATTAAAATTGTTATATTTTAATTTAAAATTGTTATATTTGTTGAAATAAATTATTTATTTTTATTCCCATGCTGAAATTGTTTAGTCGCAATTTGAGACTTTTTAATCCCATAAGCAATAACATATATGTTGAAAAATTTACGAAAATAAAGAGTCTGTGAGCGAGTGCTGCACAGCCATGACATTTCTAAGCTCTCTTAATGGCCTAAAGTTGGCTTCAAAAAAGAACTGTGCAAGTCATTTGGCCGAGTTTTTTGCCGTTAAACCACAAAAGTTCTACACCGATGGAATTATGAAACTTCCCGAAAATAAAATTCATTATGAATAAAACAAAATTTTGATGAAAAATGACAAAAAAGTTCTTAAAACTTTTTCCTCAACCAAATATGTATTACAAAAAAAAAACTGCAATTAAAAACAATTATTTTAGTAAAATTTCGTAATAACCACAAAGATGACCGACCCCCTTACGAATTATTTTATTTCAAATAATATACAAAATTATTTTCTAAAGATACATCATCATCTACAAACATATATCTGTAATAATATTTAACTCATTTTATCCCATGTAATTGCATTAAAATCATTCGTAGGTTTGTTTTGGCAACCAAAATTATGTATTCAAAAATCATATCTTCGTTACGGCCAATAATCATGAGATTATCTCGCAAATCTAATATCGATTGCTATTTGGCTTCATATTGTGTATTAATTACATAACCACAAATACAAGTATTTTATACCGTGAAACAGCAGTATTTGAAAAACGTTGGTCGTAGATATTTTCAGAAAGCCAAAGAACGCAGACTTTTTTTTTTTTTTGAAAAAGCTTTAAGGAAACGATAGTCTTTACCAATAGAGATTGTAAAATTATCCTAAAATTCAATTAATTCTATTTTGGTTAACATTTTCTAATTTATGGGTTATCTTTAAAATTATGTTAGAGTAAAGTATTTACTGTATGAAGAATGCGCAAATTTTTAATGGTAAGTTACAAATATACAGTATTATAGCCCACTCAATACAGTCAAAAAAGAGCGTTATTTCACACGAGAAGCTAGGGTTGCCAGAAAGTTGAATTAAGGAAACTGATTCTGAAAAGAGCCATAAAATAAAATTAAAGTCATATTTAGTAGCTTCGTGTAATATCGTTTTTACCTAAATCCCATAAGTTTTTGCCAAAATCGTGAAGAATATCGATTCCCGAAGCGTCCGGCAACCCTTCGAGAAGCCTAAGCATGAATTTCGATGAAACCTTTTGCATTATACCTGGTTCCTAGATCTATATTTTTTTGTATGCTCACCATTTTCCATCGCGGAAAAGCTGAAAATGCTTTTCATATAAGATTATGGCACTAGTCTAAAGTTCGCATTTTTCAGGAAAACGTTTTTATAATAATTAAGAGTCATTCAAGATCGTACGAGTTTTTAAAATTCTGATTTTTATAAACACTTATTACGGTTGTTTGCAGTTGCCGGAATATTACAAAAACTTGATAATTTGATATGATATGAAATCAATCGGAGATTTCGAATAGAACTCGAATTATTCCACTATGCATTATTGCCATAGATAAATGTACCTATTAGTCCAGGCAGCTTGTTATTTAACCAAGGAAAAGTTGCTTTAGGTTAATTCTTGATTTAAGTACAGAGTTGACAGTAGTATTCAAAAAATATTCTTCCCATACATCCGAAGGGCGGAATTTGAGGAAATGTTGACATTTGGATGCGGCAATGTGGATTTTCACTAGTATCTCTATCACTAAAAAATAATGAAAAACACAATTTTTTAACCAAATAAAGAAGAAAATATTTGTCAATAAAATTGAAAGATCATTAAGACATAGAGCTAGAGCCTTGTGCCTGTGAGCTGGTAAAGTCTGATAAATCAGGGAGATTTAGGTAGCCGAGCTTTGGTTTTAGTTGTATTTCGACACCGATGATAAAAACTGTTAGAAGCAGCTTGATGTATTTTTTATAAAAATATTTATTTATAAAAATCGCCGCCAATAAAAGTGCAGAAAAAAGGAAAAGTAGAAAATTACGTTTTGTTTTTTGGACGTGTTCAGCCCGCGATACATATTATCTGGGCTCATTGCTCTCCCTCCTAGATGTTTACTATAGCATGTACTTCTGCTAGAAAGACGGTAGCATTGGCACCCAAGGACTTCAAGAGGGCAATGCCACTCCCGTATATTCCTACCCCTACTCTGGCTACCGTTTTGATTTTACTTTTAAGAGTTACTGGGAATAGTAAATCTCCTGTAGGGCCCCAACTATACTACAGTAAGGCTAAATAAAACTAGAGGGGTGCCTGGTATTCACTGGACTGATGAACCTATCAGCCATTCATCAATCGGCATATGCTGCTCCAGCTTAGATTAGAGTTTTTTTGTCAAGGGTTTCTCCTTTAGCGTCGTACTTTAGCCTGTGCCAAATGGCCAAAAATGTGCCAAATGGCTCAGTTACCAGTGGTTTGCACGAGGAGGCAGCACATACACTTGCGAATTGTGAGTACGTTACCGCTAACACAATGGTACCCATCACGTTTCTGCCTGATACATGACCAGAACAGCTCACGTGATGCGCACTCTACTGGAAGGTTACGGAGCTGGTAGATGAATCTACTCAACTTTAATCCCCCCTTCAATAGAGCCTTTTTTATTCCGTCAAAGCTTTTCGCCATTTCTACCCTGCGGTGGGAGAGGAGGGGTGGAAAGATTTTCTTTTTTGTTTAATTTTTCGCCCAAAATTTGCTTAACTATAGAACTTCAACCTAGAGCAATTTTTTGGTGGTTTAAACGACCAGCCCCTGAACTATTCGGTATGTCATTTCACACTATTTATCGTTCCAAGCATGCGAGTATTTTTTCTTTTATTTGTCCTTTCTTTTTGTTATTTGTATAAGCAAAGATTTATTATTACATTTATTAGCATCTTTTAGAAAACGTCAGCTTCGACAGAGTGCTTAGCAGGGGACATCGTTAAAATCCCCTCACAATTTATTTGTACCGGTTCTTTGATAGGAGAAATATTTGGAACAAATATACGTTCAGATACGATTCGGTCAATTTCGAAATCTTTTAATTTATTACGTTTTGTTCGTACGTCTGTTCACACAGGCTTTTCCTACTTGTTTTTTATAATAGACCATATGTGCCTGTTATTGTTTTTCTCCTAAGCGTTGCATTCAGAAGATCTCAGTTCCATTTGCCCAAGTTAGTTTTTTTTCGATGTGCTGGTCAGTCAGTATAGGGTTATACTGTGTCCTACTATTTTTAGCCGAATTATGTTGATTGACACTTTAACACCGTGTTCGCGGATAGTGTTGGCTTTTCGTAGATTTATTTTTGGATTTTTCTCAAACAACTTCAAAATGACGTTATCGTCCTTCTGATGATTGGTCGTTACCTGTTTTTTCGGTTCTTTGAGGTGGGTAACTAGAACACTTCAAAACGCTTTTTATACACGGAATTCATTTTAATATTGTTGTTAACCAGTGAATTGCTACATTGTGGTGGGGATTATACAGAAATAATAAATTGAGATACTATCTTGTGGAACATACTGTAAAGGTGCGAATTATTTTCAATAATAGAGATTAAGCTGGTCCTCGATATAGTCTTTATATATAGTCCTGCATTCTTCGAATTTAACCATTCTGAGTACGACAGGACTGAAAGATACTTGTCGAAATTTGTCTTAAAACGCTAGTTGTATTTCTTCAATTGGTTTTTCAGTATTCTTAAATTTTACTATCGAAAACATTCTGTCAATTAATCGTACACAACAAAATTCAAAAAACATCAATAAGTTAATTAAATAATATAACTGTTAACATAATTAAAATTAACAATTAAAAATAAAAGTCGTTGCTATGCACGACATTATCACAGAATATCTCTTATTTAACTTATTTCTGAAAATTGTTCGTGTTTAGCACATACAGTATGATCAAAAAGTATCGGGAATTTGTAAATAAAACAAGTTTGTGTTAATTTTCGGGCAAATTTATTTTATCTCCTTCAAAATAACATCCATCTGAAGCAACACACATGTGCCAACGCTTAACCCAATCATCCATGCATTTTCGGCAGGCCGAAACTGGGATGTCCTTCAGCTCCTTCGTCGCATTTCGTTTTATGGCTTCCAGAGATTCAAATCTTTTTCCACGAAGTGGTAATTTAAGTCGAGGGAAGAGAAAAAAGTCGCACGGAGCCATATCGGGTGAATACGGTGCCTGCTCAAGGATATTTACGCTGTGTTTGGTCAAAAAATCTGTCACAATACGCGCTTTGTGTGACGGCGCATTATCGTGGTGCAAAATCCAAATGTTGTCGGCCCACAAATCCGGCCGTTTGCGGCGCACTGAATCTCTAATACTCTCTAATACTCACATGACGATTTTCAAGCACAGTTTTCTTCACAATTTCAACGTTTTCATCGGTATTCGATGTGGAAGGGCGTCCAGAACGAGGCAAGTCTTCAACCACTTCACGACCATTTTTAAACACTTTATACCATTCATATGCTCTGGTTTTTGATAGAGCAGACTCCCCAAAGGCTTTCTGCAACATTTTCAACGATTCAGCACAAGAAATTCCGTTCAAAACACAAAATTTCAAGCAAAATCTTTGCTCAATAAAATTGTTCATGTTAAAATGCGACAAAACACAAAAACTTGTCTATTATGAACAGCTGACAAACAAACACTAATCATCTGATCTCACTCAAGTTACACACAGATGTCAGTATAGGATCTACCAACTTAAAAAAAAAAAAATATCCGAATCGGTCGAGAGCGGTTCATTTAAATTACAAATTCCCGGTACTTTTTGATCATACTGTATATGGATGTACAATATGCTTACAATTGCAACCATATTATTGTTATGTAATTTAAGAATTTCCCTTACAAGGTGAGAATGAGTTATTATACAAATTAATCTCTACTATATCATAACATCTTAAGCCGATTTTTGTTATTTTTCACGAGAGTAAAAACAAGGACTTAATAAATTTCTTAAAAATGTGGTAACGACGTTACTTTCAAATGAAACTCTAAAAAGACCGGTAACGCATTAGCCAGTACAATCAAAGTTTACCTTTCTTCAACCATTTTTAATTTAACCGCGCTTTTATAACCTAAGATTTTATCAAAAAACATGAAATTGTAATAAATTAATACTTAAGTCACTTGAGATGAGTTTACTGATTTTTTTAAAAATTGCTTTTTCTCTTACACTTTAGATGTTTGAGGAAAGTGGACAGAAAAATTTAACTAATTAACAAAATTTAATATAATTTAATTCAACAATATTTATTTCAGTCAAAACAAAATATAAAAAACTTAACAAAATAATAAAATCTTCCAAGAAAAGGTTTATGTTCTTAAGAATAATTTTCAGCCTCAGATTTTTCCGTTAAGTCTAGATTATAATCCGACCAATCTTCAGTAGCTAAATGTTTATAAAACTAATGGTAAATGGTCATTTGGTATTGGTTTACCAAATTAAGTAAATGCAGTAAGATCTTTTTTAGCGCTGCTAATATTTACTAGGCGAGTGTAGAGGGTGGTTCCCGGAAATTCCCGGGAGCCATTTCCCGGGAATTTTACATATTTGATCAAACCCGATTCCCGGGATTTTCTAATTAAAATTCCCGGGAATTTGGGAAAAAATTCAAATAGAAAAAGTAAATATATGCATCAATAATACTTCGGGATACATTGTATTGTGAACTCCATTTAAATATACCCACCTAGCAAGACTAGATAAACTTAAAGCCAGATGACGAGCGAGTTCTTATTTGGATAACATCGCTTTGAAAAGTGATAGAATTGTCGCAAATCTATTTAAATCATCTGTAGTTAGAAACTCGTTATTACAGAATCATGTTAAAGCTACCCGTGGGAAGTATTAAATTTACTGTTCGACTGTAAAACAAGATGGAACAGCCTAAACGATCTGAGTTTGTCTAATTTCTATTCAGAATAGAACTCGGAGAGATTACAAACGTTACTAAATATTTTGGATCCTATAAAATTAAATGTTGAACACTTGACCTACAAAATTAAAATTTAATTGTCATGCTAAATCTAGTGTAGTCAAACTATTTATTCGTCTAACGAATTAAGACAAGCAATACAATTATTTGTCAAAATATCACGTAACCTAAAGCTTAAAACAAAGAAATACTGAGCGAAGAACCCGAAACCCGATTGAAATGATTTCGAATCCGAAAATTTGACTGATGATTTGGCAGCAGTAGGAAACTTATCCTTATCATGACAGTGGTTGCGAAAGAAATAGATAATGGTGGCCTCAAATTAGTCAAATTTTTTGGAGGCGTTGAAGTAAACTTCAGTAAGAAGCGTTTGGTATAAGTAACAAATCTTTCATCGCAATATGTTTGTGATAATTCGATGAACAATAAAAGAAAATATTTCAACTGAAACGGCTGTTTTTAGTGAGTTTTACATACAATTTTTGTGAATTGACCAGGAAATTGCTTTTTTTTTAATTCCCGGGATTCAGTATTTGTCGGGATTTACCACCCAGTGCTGTCGTTTCATAAATTGTGTGAGTAGTACAATTACTCAAAAATAGTAGTATTTTCAAGAGAAGAGTAGCACAAATTACAAAGGTGTTTTAATTGTTTTTTTTAAGTTTTTATTAATGAAAAAAATAATAATATAACAAAAAATTATAAAAAAAATTTAAAAGCATTATTTTATTCACTTTTTAGCAAAATGATATATTAAAATAACATTTGTAATATGTAAATAAAAATTGTATATATTCAATACTTAAAATTTAAAAAACATCTTGTAAAGTAAAGCAGCATAAATTGTTTATAATTTTTTGTACTTTGATATTAAAAGTTTTGAAAGAACCAATTTTTCTGTTTCTTCTTCTTCGCTGGCGATACATCCCGTAGAGAGATTTGGCCGCTTCATAGTGAAGTCGGGGAATCATTTCTACATCGGATAATGAGTGATTAATTCATTGATCCTTACATTAACCAGCCGTGATTTTTTCATCACGCGGCCGTTTTTCTGTTTCCCATTAAGTAATTCTTTTGCCATTAAAATAGAGTTTACTGTTGAAGTGAATTAAATATAATAATTAATAATTGGAATTAAGTTGTTAGTTTCAATAACTTACTTGTCCATATTGAACCGAAAATTGAAAATTTGATAACTGGTCAAACTTAAACCAATAGCAATAACCAACATTATAGACCATACACAAAAAATGCAAACCGAAAATTTGACATATGAAACACGAAATAATAAAAAAAAGTCCTGCCGTGTGAACAAAATTCCCTTAAAATTATAGTAAAGTACAGTCAAAAAATGACTTGCCATGTGAACAAAATTATATTTTTTTGAGTAGTGCGATTTTGTTGTGTACTTGGGAATTTACTCACAGGGAGTTTTGTATACGTACATCATGTAAAGTATAAAATATTGTTACTGTGTGTTGTCATTTATTTTATTTGTGTTCGTGTGGTATTTGTACCAGTAAGCATCAAAAATTATTGAATCGGGTGAATCGGTTCAAATTTTTGGTGCTTATCTTCGTATGGGAATATTTTTTCCCATGCTTTTTCTATTGGGAATATGAGAGTATTGACATTTTGAAGTGTGTGTACGTATTTACATTTATAATTTTTTTTATATTATTATAATATTTTATTTTGTTAGATTGAGAGTTTGAGACAAAATTAAATTAAATTGAATTAATATGGTAAGTATTTAGTAAGTTTATGTAATACGTGCGTATAATACATATAGTATATACAATTTAGTGTGTGTTTATAAATTATTCGGCTGAATTTTAGATTTTAGCCGATATTGATTTTTTTTCTATTGAAATTTTAAATCACTACCACTAATAAACGTAGCTTATAGTAGTGATAGCATACTTCGTATAAAGCGGAATATTTAATTCATAGTAAAATATTTGGTGACATGAATACTAAAAAAATTTAAATTGGACAACAATCGAACCCAAGACCTTTGCCGCTCTAGTCCAGTGCTTTACCACTGCACCACAAACAATATAATATTTCATATTTAATTTGCACTGTTAAATTGTTCTATTATTTCAAAGCGTTCACTCTAGATAAATATATATATATATATATATATATATATATATATATATATATATATATATATATATATATATATATATATATATATATATATATATATATATATTAATTAATAGTGTGTGTGTTTATAAATAATTCGGCGGAATTTTAGCTTTTAACAGCTATTGATTTTTTTCTATTAAAATTTTAAAAATCTAATATTTAATCTAAATTACTAATATTTTAAAACTAATTCTCCCGCCGATCTGAAATAAAAGACAAACAGAAAAATAGCATGTGCACTAACACATCAACAATTGCAAATACTTTTACGTTCCGGTTATTTACTCCCGTACTCCCATGTACACAACAAAATCGCAGTACTGTTGGTTTTTCGCTCAGTTTTGATTATTAGGTTTATAAATAATTCAACGTTGGAAATTTAAAAAAAATCTAATTGAGACTAACACAATATCGAAATCGTAGTAAATAGTAGTATAATTTGAATTAGCGAAGTACAGAAGTACGCATTATAAAATAGTAGTACAATAATACTATTGTAGTACATTCGACAGCGCTGTTACCACCCTCTAGGCGAGTGTAGCATGGTTCTAAGCTGTTTAAATTTAACGAAGCAATGCCGTATTTTTTAATGTTTATACATTTGAACGGTTCCAACGGATCAAGAGTATTTTTGTACTCAATTAGTCCAAATTTTTTACTGTATCGAAGCCACTTCACTGTTTTCCACACGAACTTATTTCCACTTTTGTTGGTAACAATCCCTTCTGTGATTAATGGCCGTGTGAGTTGATTTTCTTCCGCTCTTTTGAAAAGAGGTTCACGTCACACTCCAAGTTTGTTTACACACCAAAAATTTGTGGTCCATTACCTTAATGGCATGTGCTTTTTGCATGAACAAAATGAACATAACAGCTACAAACGTATTCTTATTTTGACCAGAGCATAAGTAAGTTGTATAGTAAGATGTTTACAGTTGTTCGAAATTAAGGTTAAGTAACGAAGTAAGCATACCGTAATTGTAAGATGCAATACCTCATATTTATTACAACGATCTTTTTTCGGATTCTAAATTTTATTAGCATTGTTGGAAATGTTTCGGTATATTTTGGCTAAGATATTGAAGATGGATGTGATTCATTGTACAATATTGTGGCCACGAGGAATAACGGCCTAACTCGAGTTATTTCATTTTACGTTTTATTTCAAATTTGAAATCTCCGTAATCGATTTCATATCATATACATTTTTTGTAATATTCCGGCTAAAAACTCATGCGAATTTATCACTTATGGCGTTTTTCCTTGTGGCCACAGATGCATTTTCTGCAAGGTACGTTTCAATATAAATAAAGTAGTATTTTATACACGCACAATTTTTCACAATATTTAATAATAATTAAATTTCACTTTATTTAATTAAATTTGACTTTTTATTTTAGAACAGTAAATACCTCTCACTCCATAGAATTTCAGCTTCATTCTAAATTTTTTGATTTCTATTTTTCAATCTGCACGGCTAAAAATATCTTAAGTGTACTTTATTGAAAGGGTTTACCATATATATCTTAAGTAAATATAAGATCATATGCTTTATTATGAAAATGATACATTTAAAGTAAACAATTTATCTTATGTCAATTTAAGGAGGTCAAATTATTTGGTTTGCATTTAAAATAACACCTTATTTGAACATAAGGAAAATATAATTAATTGTTAAAATTACAGCATAATATTATCTTAAAGAAACATAAGGAAGTTGAAAAAAATTACTCTCATCAGTAAGTGGCATAAGATGTTATGAAAAATGCAATTTTTAGCACTATTGGACTTAAGATGATATTTTGATCTATTCAATAAATTAAAAAGTAACAGCAATTCAAATATGAGAAGGAACATAAGATATTTTTATATTAAATTCAAAACTGCTCTTAGATCGATTTAGTTTTAAGTCGACTTAATATGTTATGTCTTGTGAGTAAAAATTTATGTGATATGATACAAAAATTGAACCGTTTTTTTTTCTAGAAAGCTTGCAATTGTAGTGGCGATTTTTTTAATATTTTATTCTTCAACCTTAATCTCTTTTAATTGTATTTAATACAGTGGCGTAGCCAGAATTTCGTCGAGGGAGGGGGGAGGGGTTCTTAAACAAAAAAATAATTTCTATAAGGAAATAATTCATTCGAATTTATTTGAATTCAATTTTATATTAGTTTTTTATAGTTATATATTGATTCGTCGTGACGCTAAGATCAATTCATCGAATATACAGTCTATTTACATAACCACTCTCTGTGAATATTTAATGATGCCAATCCATTTACTCGCTTCCCACCGATTGTGTTTCGTAGGTAATGTTATTACACTTAGATAAAGGTTTTCTAAATAAAATAGATTCATATTTTTCTGTGTTAAATTTGATTTTTCATTTATGAAAGAAATTTTCTAGAGTGTTTATACCTTCATGTAGTGAGTTTCTAATATTTACAACCTTATTACCATGTGAATATAATAATAGATCATCTGCTAAAGGCAATACTTGGCAATTTATGGTATTTAAAATTTCTTTTGACAGAAAGTCGGAGAAATAAATATTAAAAAGTAACGGTGCCGTTATAGTACCTTGCATTAATCCGTCGGTCATGAAGAACTAACTCTTTATCTGACGTATTATTCCATCAGTTACAATAATTTTTTTACCACATACCATGATATTTATATGAGCATTAATAAATCTTTATTTAAATTTAATTTTGCTAATTTATAAATCAAAACATTTAGCCAAATAAAGTCAAAAGCTTTTTGTGCATCTATCAATACTGCACCTGTTGAACTATTGATATTTAGTTGTCTGGTAGTATCGGAAATAAGTTTGGTTATTGCATGTACAGTAGAGTACTGATATCGAAAACCAAATTGATTGTCGGGTATAATAAAATTTTGATTCACAAATGAAGACAGCCTGTCATAAATTATAATTTCAAACAATTTGCCTAGATTAAATACTAGTAAAATACTAATAGGGTGATAATTTAATGGTTTTCTTTTGTCCTTGTGTTTTTTCGTAATTGGAAATATTTTTGCAACTTTCCATTGTGGGGAAAATAATGATTATTTATTAAATGGTTGATTAGGTTTGTAATTTCTACAATTATTACTAAAGGTAGTTTTTTTAATGCAATATTCGGGATCCTATCAATGCCAAATGATTTTTTATTATTTAAAGTGCTAACAATGGCATATACTTCATCTACAGTCACAAATATCTTAGTGATATTCAATTCAGTATTGGTATTTTGAAATGAAAAAGAATGAATTTTGAAAATTGTCTGCACTGAAATCTAATATTGGTGGGTGTTATCAAACTCTCTATTAAAATTGTTAATAAGATCTATATTTGGAAAGTCGTAATGTCCTACATTTACAACTTTATCAGAAAATTGTTCGTAAAAAGCTCCGATGATGTTTAATTTTTGAATTGGATTTGATACCTGAAACTTATTATTATTAGAACTTACTTGTGATGGACACAAATTGGTCTGTAACAATCGAGTTTGGTTATCAATTTTTAGATTTTCAATATCTATTCTAGCTTTAGGCCTAAACAATTTTGAGTTTGGTTTAATTTTCCATAGACGTCTTTTCCAAATGTCGTTATTACCTATAATTATTTTATCTTCAATTAATTTATCTAAATATTTTAGTACCTTTTTAAAAAATTTAATTTGCTATTGTATTCCGTAAAATTGTTTACATAGTTAAGAATGTTTCGTTTTAGTTTTCTTAGTTCTATAATACATAGTTTTGGATCTTCATTCCTCGTCTTTATTCCTCGCTAATATTTGTAGTAATTGTTTTTTATTTTTTTCAATTGTGACTTAGCTTAGAAGCGATAAATCCGGCTAAGTGTTCAAGCCCATCGGTTTCCAATTCTGGTAATTTGCTATCATTTTCTCCTATTTCGGCCAATGTTGATGGAATTTGTTCCTCATTAAATTCATCCAGTAATGTGGATGTGAAGGAAGTACATGTTTCGTTTTCATGGGTCAGTACAGAATCGGAAACGTTCTCACTCGGATCTGTGAAATGACTAACGTTGGTCGACTGTGTTAACAAAAAGTTCCTCAATCGGTGTTTAAACTCTAGGGCCATTGGATGGTCATGTAGTCCTCCAATGGACCTGATTATACCAAAAAACATTTCTAGTATGTTCTGGTTTAGCCTATACGTGAGCAAGTAGCTAATGCCATATGTTGTTCTAAGTTCTTCGAATAACAACCCAATAGCATAAGTACTCACCCCAACGCCTTTTTGAAATGGTAACTTATTCGTAGGTGGCTTATTAAATACTTAAATTCTTGTGAAATTCTATCCTGTGCATTCTTTACAAGACCGCTTTCATTCTTTCACGAGAATCATTCTCAGGAATCGCTTCTAAAATTTGAGTATCTTAAGTTTCTATGTACTCATTAATTTCGAAATTACTCAAAATTCTATTGGTTGGTATAATGCAATCCTTACTGTTTGATAACAAATATGCATCATGTTTTGAATGTAATGAATTGTGTAATTTTTCCCATTTATTAATTTTAATTTTGTTTTCGTCTGTAAAATTCTCATTAAATATATTTAATTTATCAGAATTCAATTTAATTTTAATATCTATGTTTACGGCTCTGTGATCGCTTTCAAAATACAATGTTGTAACTTCATTGCAATTATTAACATTAAAACATGTCCATTCTACTGTCACAGAAGCGTATAAGTGGGTTTATTTGTTTTGACTAAATTTAATTTATAAAATATCTCATTCTCTGAAAACCATTTGTACAATTTGTTACCACGGGAATTACTAATATTAAAATCACCTGCCATTATAAAATAGGCATTCGGACTGTTGAATTTAAAATTCAGACAAAAATTTTCAAAGTCGTTTATGAAATGTTCCTCTTTTGATCCATTGTCATAAATAACTATAACAACCAAAGATGAATCATTTATTAAAGTCATCTCGATGGCAGAATATTCTATTTGATGAATCTTCAATTTTGAAATAAATTTGCCTGAACTTATATTTTTGTTCAATTAATATGGCTGTCCCGCCTCCTAAAATACTACCTTTCCTGTCTTTTCTAACTATATTATAATTCGGAATATTTATTTTGTGTTTATTAGACAATTTTGTTTCGGATACCATCAAGATATCAGCATGATATTTTTCTAAAAAATTAATTAAACTTAACCGCTTTTTATGCGATACCAGTGAGTTTACGTTTAACTTTCCATCTTTAACTTGACTTCGAATTTATTTTGGTCCATTTTTAATGATTATCATCATTAATTGTTCAATACGTTTTTAACTGCATCAGCAAAGGAAACATTAGGTTGTAAGCATGGGTTGCAAAGGCGATTTTTTTATTATTTTTATCATCTTCCGTTTTAATTTTCATCCTAGGTAGCAAGCTTTGATCCACCTTACATCCTTTGTACGAGGAAGGATAACCAGCTTGTTGCCTATTTATACAGTAAGCTTTTTCATTCTCGTTGTTTGTTGTTTCACATTTTCCTGGAGTATGATTTTCACTACACTTAACGCATCTATAAGTTAACTAACAATTAGCAGCAGGGTGCCCGAATCGTTGACAACGTTTGATTGGCTAATGAATCCGGTTTTCTTTAGTTGTTCCCAGTTTTATCACCGTTTGATAATTTATTACTCCTATTTTAATTAGTTCCTTAACGTCATTTATTGGCGATATTTGAGTTAATAAATGGGGCAAATTTATGTTTTTTTGTATTGATTTTTTGGTACTTAATTTAGATATTTTTATTATATCCAGATTTTGATTTTCGTGTTTTTTGAGATAATCTAGCACATAATTAACATTTTAATCTTCTTGCAGTCCTTTTAACACAACAGTTTTAAATTTCTCATTTTTTGATTGGAAGTTTGATTGTATTTCACCGACCAGAGGACCACCAGTATACCGGTGGTACACTAGCTGTTAGTAGTATTATAAATAATGGCATACAAGTGGTACTCTGGCCGCTGTAAATAATAATAAGCGTGGTATACCGGTGGTCACTGGTCGCTTTTTGTATTATTTTGTGTGTTATACCGGTGGCACACTGGCGAATGGGAGAGTTTTGCATCATGGTATACCGGTGGTATACCGGCAGGGAACCTGTTAATCGAACCCACATATAGGTATTAGCTTTAAATGCCATTAGCATAGATTCATGTGAATTCATCGATTATTTAAATCCCAGACATTGTTTCCAAGAATAATGTTGCAAAAAAAAAACAAAAACGAAAACCAATAAATCATAAAACCTAAAAGCCTTTCATGTTCATCACAAAATAAATCTTCGTTTTATTCAATTTATGACAGTACTTAACTTTCATGTTCGTTTCTTTTTCTTGATCATAATTTTTCAACAATGAAAATCAAATTATTCATGTTAAAAGCATAAATTCAACCAACCACAGATTTTATTCTATTATACATAAAAACAATCTTTCGTTCTCGTTAAAAGTTTAATTGATTAGATTATGCGAGAAAAACAAAAAAAATCGTAAACAGTTTGTACAAATTTCGTTATATATCATAATTTTGACGTTAAATTGTTCGGCAGTGCCTACAATTACATGTTATTTTATAAACATAACATCGTTCGCTTTAATAATACGTTTATGCATCCATATTTTATTCGTTTCCGACAATTTATGCTTTCTATCACCTATTTACCACTTACTGCAAAAAAAAAAAAAAAATTTTTTTTATACAATCACACCTATTTCATAGGAATAGGAACATCCAAGTTCCTACTTCCGATTTTTTTTTTATAAATTTATGTTACGTAGAACAAAATTACTATTCAGAAATTTATTATGCGGCAGAAAATTCCAAAAAAAATCATTTTTACAACATATACATAAAGCTTCTACTCTACTACCACTATTTATGATTTCGATTTTCCACATTTATATTTTATTTTCTGTTTGAGTGATTTTCATTTAATATTATAAAAACAACAACAACAACAGAGAAAGGAAAACATAATTTTCATTCGCACGTTCGAAAATTATTCTTTCTAATTCATTGAGCTGGATAGGATATTTATGCGTGTAAAAATGGATATTTACATGATTGTGGAATATTAATTGTATTTTACTTGCTGTTGATCGGGTTGAGCAATGTGGATCGATACATAGTATGTAAAATGTGTTTGTAACTTATACGAGAATATGGTAATTTAAAAAAGCATTGATTGACCACAGTGTTTGTTTTTGGTATAATCGATAAATATTGAATCAACACCTATAGGGAATATAAAAAGGTTATTTATTTTTTATAGCATACATTCTGGCTGGAATGGAGAAGGCTCAATCATTAAAATATGTTTAGAAATTCAATTTTTGTAGGTGTATTGATTTGTTTATTTTTATTACTACTATTTACAAGGGGAAGTAATTCCATAATTTTAGCTTTAATTGATACTGAAATGCGTTATGTTCACATTATTTTAGACAAGCAGTTGCGTAGATATTTTAAATGTGAGCAGAAAAAATCTTTGATCAAATTCTATTTAGATGTAAAAAGACCTTGATTTAGCAAATAAGCAATTTTCGTTTAGCAAACACTAATATAAATTAGACCCCTAGGCTATTTCTATCGTTAGTATTCGTTGTCTTGGCTTACTTATTTTATTTGCTGACTTTTATGGCCGAATTGTGATTTGCTTGGTTATCGAATATTTGACCCGTTAGGCTGAATAAAATACCAGCTTTGTCTAAGTTAATGATTTCAATTTTGGAACAAAGTAAGTAAAGTGTAATTAGATTTGTGTATCTCCATGAGTATTCAGCGGCTATTCCATTTAGTTTAATAAATAAAATCTTAATTTGGTAAGGTAAAATTGCATCACAGCTGTTAATCCTGGCCATCTTTTCAAATTATATAAAAATTACGTAATAAGCACAACAAGAATTAACTTCAATTCTAAGGATAATATAAAAACATGAATGTCTGAATGCTTCTAAAGCAAAATGTTTACAAGCAAAACTCTATTTATGTTGTTTTCTTTCAAAATAACTGTTTAAAGTCCAAATTAAATTTGCTTGCAATTTTTGGAGATTTATGTGTTCGCGAGCAAATTCGAGTCGCTCTTTGCGGTGATGTACTGCCATATTTAGGCATCTAGCGGGCCGTCTTCGAGTGAGGTTGGCTTCCTTTAAGCGTCTTCATACTGTCCATTGACTAATAGCTACATCTCGAACTTGTCTTAGCTCCTGCTGCACATCGAAGCCCGTGAGATTGCGATTTTGCAGTGAACTTTGGACGATAATTCGATTGTCCCTCTCAGATGTACCTACACCGATACCAACTGATATGTGGTCTCCGATTGAAGGCACCCGTTTCCTAAAACCTCCTGGATACTCTTGCGACAGCAGATTGGTTCATGTTTAGCTGACGAGCAACTTCTCGTTGATTTCGTCCTTCCAGCAATAATGCAACAACTTGTGCGTCTTTTTCTGGACTTGTATCAATGATTTTGAAACATTGCATTTTGATAAGATTGGTTTAATTTGAAAAATACTATATGGATTTTAATGCTAAAGGTATCCTTGTAAAGATAAAATACTAAGCTGTCAAAAAACGTTGGTTTACGAAAATCGGTTAAGCCATTTTAAAAAAATATGCCTTTTAGTACGCGCGAAGGTTTGAGTTAATTTAGTTGCTCGGGAGTGTAGTTCTTATTCTGAAAAATTCAACAATTTAATTTCCCATCATTCATCGTCGGCAATTTCGAAGTAATCCCAATTAATGATGAGAAAAGGCTACTAATTTTGCACAACTTAAGTTTTTTTAATTAATTATAATTTTCAAAGTTATAATTACACGTGAACATGTTAGCAGTAGAACCGAAACTCTGCTTCATCGTTTGTTGACAATAAATGGGTAGTTATTTGAATATCGTGTATGTTTAATGTTACAAATAAATACAATTATTGGTGGTTTGGCATCTATTGGAGGGAGAGGGGGGGGGGCCAAAGTTGAGTAGATTAATCTATTAGCTATGTAACCTTCCAGTAGGGTGCGCATCACGTGAGCTGTTCTTATCATGTATGAGGCAGCTGCGTGATGTGTACAATTGTATAAGGGCCAGCCTGGTCACAATTCGCAAGTGTAGGTGGTGCCTCCTCGTGGTAACCACTGGAAACTGAAGCCATTTTTCATATTGTGGCTACTTGGCACGGGGTTAAAAGAGAAATCCTTTACAAAAAACCATAGTCTAAGGTGGAACAGCATATACTGATGGATTAATGGGTGTTAGTTTAATCAGCCCACAGTATGCAGACTCTAGATACCAGGCACCCTCCAGTTTCATTTAGCCTTCCTGTAGTAAAGCTGGGTGACCTATAGGCGACTTTCCAATCCAAGCAACTCATAAGAGGAAAAGCAAAATGATAGACGGGGCAGGGGTAGGAATATACGGGAGTGGGGCCACTCTCTCGAAGTCCTTGGGTTCCAGTGCTACCAGCTGGCAGTATTATCAGATTCATTAAGAGCCTGAATATTGGCTAGACGGATAATTAAGCAGGGCCCAAGTACAAAAAATCTTTTAGATCGCAGTGCGATGTGGCTGAACGACCACATGACCCTTTAACAATAATAGTAACAGATATAATTATTTATCCGATACGTTACTTACTATTTTATTATACTTTATACACTTACCTAGTGAATTATGCTACTTGAATTTTATAATCAAATCTTTAAAGAAAAAAGTATTGAACTCTATGCTCATTATTGTTTTACTTAGTTGACTCATTGAAATTTTGATATTAATTGTTAGGTTTACTGTATTGAGAATTGCCTGAATTAAGTTAATTACTTTGAAATATTATTATTTATAACTCAAACCAAATTAATACAATTTAAATATGGATATGTCATAGATGGAACTATGCAAAGCAAAGAGGGAAATATTTATGACTACACAGCTAAAAAACATAACGATCAAGTTATGCTGATGGACTTTTGCTCAGTCATTTCACCATTTTCGAGCGATTTCTCACAGTTTCCCACCTTTAAGGGTCTTATACGAGGTATCGATACGTAAAACTCCAATTTCAGACGTGCATAAATTTATATAAGAAGCTGCATCATTAATTACCAATATAGCAATACCCATTGCTAATTATAAAGATGCTTGGGAAAATCATATTGATGTGACTCTTATTTCAACCATGTTATTGGACAAATTTTTTGCACAACCTCATTCAAAGAGTGATTCTCGGCAGTTGTGGATTATGGCTGATGTTGCGGATGAAATTTTGCATACTCTAAAGGCATTGGGTGCAGACGCAGAGCGAATGAATGTGTAGCTCATCTATTAGAGCGCTGTGATGATAAAGCCCGCCATACTTGGGCTCTGGAAACTGGTGTCGGAACATTTCTAATGATTGAACGATTCCTAGATTCCTAGACCAACCGAAGTTTCGCAATGGAAAGATCAAAGCCAATTCGCAGTGACACAGGATCATTTGGTAGAAAACAAGACCATTGAGCTTACAAATCAGTAGAAAAAATTCGAGTAGATCAGTTGTCCCAGTTGCTACGATTAGCATTATTTATTTAACTGCAATCAATTTATAAATATGATTCCAAAGGATCGTCGAACATTCGTTGCTGAGAAAAAATTGTGTTTAGTTTGTATGACGTCGGGTCATAGTACTTGCTTATCAGTCACACTACTAAATTTAACTAAGATCACAACCAGAAATTCGGGAAAGATCAGCAACTTAGAGGATGCCAATAAAAATAATACTGAATTCAAATTCTTGAATACCAAATTTGATGCTGAGCCTAATGATATTCCTGAGAAGACATCGAATGTGAGAGTTACGTACTCCACAGCATTGGTTTATACAATAGAGGGGTTTGAGAAATTATATAAATGCATGGCAATATTGGATACAGGATCAGAGGCATCACTCATCGATGAAATGAGGGTAAACAAATTTTATCTATGTCGGATAGCTACTCGGTTGGTAGTTAGTGGACTCGCAAATGCTAATATTGTGACAGCAGGTATTACAGACCTTACGTTGTTCTTTAGAGATGGAAATGGAAGAGCGGTTATAAGTGCAAGGATTAGCTAATCCAACATTCAGTGAAGCTGGAAAAATTGGTATTTTGATTGGAGCAGCTGTGTTTTTCAAAATTTTGCAAGATGGACGGATGCAATTTCCTAACTTCGTAGCTCAGAATACATCGCTGGGATACCTTCTAGCTGGTAGCCGTAAACGAGACAAGGAACTTCGAAATTTGAATTTAAGTCATTCTGAAAATATTGACATAATGCTTAAGAAATTTTGGAAACTCGAAGAAGTCAAGGGAGAAACTATATATTCGGACGAAGAAACCCAGATTGAGCGCCATTTCCAAGACACTTTTAAAAGAAACAGTGATGGACGATTTATTGTAAGCCAAAGGACTTTGATGAAGACAAAGTAAGCTATTATGAGTGATTCAGTGAATTGTGCAATTAAACGACTACATTCCATTGAGAAGCTATTTTTGCAGGAATAAAAACAATTGGGGCACACGCAGAAGGTAAAGACAATCATTGAAAATTCATGTGGCTTTTATTTGTCTCATCACGCTGTGGTTAAAATAAGCACCATCACTACTAATTTTCATGTCGCCTTCGATGGTCATGTAGTACCTCCAGTGGGGTCTCATTAAATAATGTATCGTTGGTAGGGCCTACCATTCAACCAACTCTCTGGGAGATTCCGCTTCGATTCCAACATAATACAAGAGAGGTTGAAATCAATTCATCAGATCCAGAAATAATGAAACTCTTAGGAATACAGTGGAACCCTGTTTCCAATTGTTTTGGTTTTAAGATGTACATATAAAGAGAACCAGGTCAAGAAGTCACAAAATACTCTATAAATATGTCGAATATTTGATCTACTAGAGGATAGCTAGCTCCTTCAATTATCATAACTAAAATTTTATTACAGAAATTATGGTTACAAAATTTTTCGTGGGACGAGCCAGTAGCATCTCAAATATCAGACACATGCGGAATAAATTAAAAACAGCGATTTAATACTGAAGCAAGTAACTTTTACGAGCGAAGTAAGCGAGAAATATGAGCAGAAGGCTATGCGTGAATGCAAAAGATCGTCATTCATTCGACCCACTAACCCATCCCTATCCCGTCAGTTCTACGAGGAAAACTTCCATCTCTTCCACTCTCTACCGGTATCGTTCTGACAGCAACATCATCCACCAACACCAAAACCAACTACATATGAACGACCTTCAAGTCGAGGACCATCAAAACGAGCAGTTGCACCGGCAAGCAACCGAATGGTAATTTCCGACAGCTCACTGGAAAATATCCCACTACCGCACCAGCACGTCTCATCGCACAAGAGTATCCATCAACATCAAGAGGAACCCGAGGTCGACAAAATATTTGCTACTCAGAATCCGACGATTCACGGAACGTCCCACTGCTTCTCGTCCACCTCAATCAGCAGGAGCATTGAGAATGTGAAACTCACTACCACGGCCGTTACCATCAACATGACGTCTGCAGAAAATCACAATTTCTGGCGACGTATGACAGCAAGAGAGGCAAATCAGCTCAGACAGCAAAATACCGTACAACTGACGATTCCAAAAGCAAAAGCGATGACTCCAGCAGAGCGAATGAGAAATTATCGCGCACGATAAACAGCAATGCGAGCAGAAGGGATCAGACTGTAGCATGCAGAACAAATGCCACAAAAACGTTCACTACAACCACCTGAACGTGCTGCTGAGATCAGACTGCAAGATGCCGAACAACATCATACTCAACAAAATGTCGAAAAAATGCGACGAAACGGACAGCAGCAAGCTATATCAACAATGCTGAGAAATTGCAAGAACATTATGCAAATGTCATCACACCGAACGCCAAGATCAACTTCGTCGAGCCACCAACATTCAACGAGGCTTTGGCGCAAGAACACACAACTGGTGATTTAAACGTCATTTGTAAACATTGTGGTGCTTTACACTTCGTGGCTAAGCGACCACGCGATGGACAATTCACCAGCTCGTGTATATCCGATGTGGCTAAGAAATGCATTGTCAGATAAAATGATCACTTATACACACTGCTGCGATGAAGAATCCGAAGCTACAACAATGCAATGCAACCAGGTCGAGGTCCTTACTATTTCCGAGTCAGTGGCATGACTTATCACAACATGAGCAGCCTCAACGTTCCCAATCAAGACCAACCCAGAACATATGCGCAACTATATTTCCTGGACTCTTCAACGCTAGCAAATGATACACGCATCAATCATCCAGCGAATGCCAACATCAACGCGCCAATTCTGCGTGAAATTGATGACTACACAGGACGCAACAACCATTATGCCGAGATCTTCCGTTCCGATCAAGCAGTCCGAGCAGTCCACCACAAGAGCTGAACGTCGGAGGAGTACGAAGCTTTGTCGAAATTTGCAACGTCAACCGTCAACAGCACGACACGTTCCATGCAGCAGCTCAAGCATTGAATTTGATCCGCAACGATGACGTTTTCCTCCAGAAGTTCGACAACTAGGTGACAATGAGAATGCCACAACAACTCCGTGAAGCATTTGCAAACATACTTCTCACGTACACCATCAGCGCCGGACTCGATTTCTGGAATCGACACAAAGACGAAATGATCGAACATTTCCGAAGAATGCCACAATTAGCAAACAACAAACCTTGCAGAGCTCCACAAAAAAAAATTTCGAAAATTTCGAAATTTCGATCTGCCGGCGCCTTCAGGAACACCACCAATCCTCACAACACAATTGGACCAGGCAACTCAACCACTGCACAACATCATTTTGAATCCGGCACAACAACACGGATTCAACTGAATGATGAGTGCAGTGATAGCATCGAAGCAGAAGCAACAACATCAGCGAACATTTGTGCTCATTGGACCTGGAGGTTCAGGCAAGACAACGCTTTACCGACAGATCATCGATGCGTGTCAGCAACAGAACCTGAAAGCAAAGGTCTTTGCAACAACTGGCCTCGCAGCAACTCTCATGCCCGGAGGATTGATTGCTCATCGAGGTTTCGGACTGCCACTCAACATGAGCGCGCAGTCACAATCGAACTTCGAGCGAAACCTAGCTGGTGGAGATTTCTGTCAACTTTTACCTGTTGTGCTCGGCAGATCAAGACCGCAGATCATCGCCGAAAGTGTTACCAATACCAGGAGCAGCCAACAACACCAACAATGACAAGATGCCTATCGAGCTGAAGACAATGATTTGAGGTGTGTTTGGAGATGACATCAACACTCTGGGTCGTGAACAACTGATGTCGAGAACCATCCTCACAACAAATCTGAAGGAAATGATGAAAGTCAACAATCACATGATCGCCACACTCAACGGTAACGCAGTTCGTTACCTGAGTGGTGATGAAATCATTTCTGATGATGCAAACGACCGACTCATCTTCCCCGTAGAATATCTCCTACAACCAGATTCCATCGGGAATTCCACCAAATGAGCTGATTTTGAAAGTAGACGCTGTGGTGATGCTTCTCCACAATCTGGATCCGGAGGAAGGTCTCAGTAATGGTACACGTCTCATCATTACTGCCCTCTTGCCACATTCCATTGTCGGTCAAATCATCAGCGAATCACATCGGGGAGAAGCAGCCTTCATCTTCATAATGGATCTTGTGAGCGAAGATTCCGTTATGCCGGTGAAGCTGAAACGTCAACAGTTTCCTCTGATTCCGGCTTTCGCGATGACCATCAACAAATCGCAAGGCCAATCCATCTAGAATCTCGGCATTTACCTCAACAATGTCGTGTTCTCGCATGGTTAACTGTATGTTGCATTATCAAGAAGCCGTGACAGCCGCAACATTACAGTCTACGTCAAGGACCAAGGAACACCCCAGGGATATTTGATGCGCAATTATCCTGGAAATGTTGTCTACCGTGAAGTCTTCCAACATGGGGAGCTTAATGCACCCATCTTTCCAAACCTTCAAGATATTAATCCTGATTTGGTTGACATCATCAATCAGGAGATTATCGAAATGGAAATTGATGAGATTATCAGAAATGTGTAAATTAATCCGGAACGCTACGAACATGAAGACGAAAACAACGAACGAGATGCAAAAGATGAGCTATTTCCGGCACTCCACGATGAACTCTCAGATGATGATGACGAAGATGATGACGACAAAGAGGAAGAAAACTCAATTTTTATTGGGGCTAGAATTGTCAAATTTGTGAACCAATCTTAAAAGTGAAAAAATCCCAAAAATGAACCAATCTTATATCTCTTATATCTTATATCTGGTATGGTCGCAATTTATGTGCGACAAGATATACTTGTGAAAAGCAGTTATTTATTGCAAATGAACAAATAACGCAGTCAAGTAAAATTGATAACATGCACAACTACTCCCGAAATTACTAACCAAAGTTTCATTATCCATGGATTATTCAACATATCATTTATTTGCTTGTACAGATTGCATTATACTTTTATCATGGTTAAGCTGTCTTCAGTGTAAATGGAAAACTTTTGTTGGTAACAGGGCGGCCGAAATTTTATCACTCATCATCAAGAAAGATGGAGCCATTTTTCACTGGATGAATCTTTGTGGTGAAAAGAACAAAAGTGGTCACACTTACCTGAATCAGCTTGGCCCTCACAACTCAACCGAACAACTACAAATGAACAAGTTCGAGGCAAAACTAATTAATTGGTTCAAATAACTTTAAATGCGGCCTCTTCGATAGATAATGATAATCTAGGTAGCACTTTGATAACTAAATTTTCCAGCTACACAAAGTTAATCAGAGTGGAAGGATATATGAATATATTCATAAATAACACAAAACAGAGAAACGAGAAAATATGCTACACATTCTAAACTTCTGACGAATTAGAAAAAGCAATTCAGTTATGCATAAAAATGGGACCGAGAACGTGACTTCGCTGATGATCAAAATAGGATAACAAACAAATGCTCTGGGTCTAGTAACAGCAAACTGAAAAATGTAAGTCCATTTACATTTAGAGTTAGTTGGAGACTGCACTTCAGAAGCATTTATATCAGTTCTCAGATTATTTATTGCAAGAAGAGGTATTCCCAAAAATATATACAGCGATAACAACACAAATTTTGTTGGAGCTGAAAACAAATTAAAGAAATTGGTGATGAAGGCAGTATCTAAATTGGATGAAATTGGAAAATGTTTGACCATTGCCGAGTTTCTGCAAGATGTAGCAGAATTCATAGCTCAAAATGGCATTACTTGGCGCTTCAGTCCTCCAGTCACTCCACATTTTGGTGGTTTGTCGAAAGGGACATCTAGTTAGAGAGGCCGGTAAAATGGATGAGTTATCAACGCTTCTGCGCCAAATAGAAGCGATCAAAATTCAAGATCGCTATGCCCAATGTCAGCAGATGATTCATCATATGTGGCACTAACACCAGCCCATTTTGTGGTTGAAGAATCAATTTGAAGTATTCCTGGTGTGCAGCACTCATTGAAAATGAAAATCCATAATAAGTTATTGGGACAAGGTTCAACAACCAGTCAAAATGTTTTGGAAAAGGTACCAAGTTGAATACCTCAATAATTTCCATCAGCGTAACTTGAACGCTTTAAGCTGAACGTCTCTTAATGGCTTGCTGCATTGTCCAATATCAAAATAATTTTCGGTTCTCTTCAAAGATTTGTCTATCAAATTTTCGAGTTGATTACACGAGGTTTCTCTTTTTGGGCAATGGCCTAGAATCATATGCATTTGTTCCTTTAAGGCGGCCGCATGTATGCAGATAATATCCGGATAACTATTTATCCGCAATTTCAATCAACCAAAATCACTGAAAATGAAAAAGAATTTCACCTCCCAAGTTTGATACTTGCGAATAAAATTGCTCAAAGATACATTTTTATAACTTGGGAGGTGGAATTCTTGTTCATTTTCAGTGATTTTGGTTAGTTGAAATTGCGGATAAATAGTTATCCGGATATTATCTGCATACATGCGGCCGCCTTTAAGCCTTGTTCAGACTACGCTAGTAATTTAGTCGCGTAGCGAGTATTTTAGTAACTAAAATCGATGAACTGACCAAAAAACGTTCGCACTACAGTCGAGTACAAGTTACAATTACAAGTGAGTGAGCAGATTTCAAAATGAAGAGAATACGCAATAAACTAAATAGACACTCATGTTCTATATATTTCGTTGTTTCTTCGCACCAATGAGACGATATCCTTAGCGGCAACTAATGGACTCACTAAATCAATATGTTCGTATTTGTTTTTTGTTTTGTTTTGTTTTGAAGAGTGATGGGGGCCTTACCCGACTAAAAAAATAGAACAAAATGGATCGACTCGACTAAATCATTTACTAATCTACTCGACTGAAACTTTGGTGTTCAAACACATTTAGTTACTAAAATACTCGCTACTCGACTAAATTACTCACGTAGTCTGAACAAGGCTTTAGCGACAAATGATTTAGTGGGCAGCGCTCTATAAAATAGACTGGTTTTGTCGAGATTACAAAAAAAGCCTTAAATTAATGGAGTCAAAGCCTTCAATTAATGAAGACAATCGCGCAATCCAAATACACATAACATTAACACCCACAGATGCACCGATCGAGCAGGAAGCAGTATTCGTCCTGTTCTTGACCAACAATTTGCGCATTGTGCGACCGTGCGTTATCGTTGTGCAAAATCCACAAGTGGTTTGGACGCAAACTTCTCATAATGCCAAATTTATAGTTCTTGTTGACTGTCTGACCTTCTGGCAACATTAATGATGCACAACACAGTAGTAATCAACAGTCGCATTTGTTGACGTTTGATCTGATCCGGATAAGGTCAGATCATGTTTCATGAAACGACAAGCAATAAAAACAACTTCTCGGATCAAAATTTTGCTACAAAAACAAAAGTTTGTTAAATTTTTGTTGTTGCTGTCAATGTAAACTTTGATCTGATCCGGATCATTATGCGTCAAGAAAACGATGTGGTTTGGATTGCGTATTTTACTCATAAAACGGTCTGGATTGCGTATTATACTCATAAACTCACGTCTCGTCTCCAGTAATGATGCGTTTGATGAACGTTGGGTCGGATTAAGCCTCGAAAATTATCTCTTTCGCGACATCAACGAGGTCCGTTTTTTACACGTAGCTCTCCGATGGTCAATTTGCGGTTTTCAGCCAACTTTTCTTTGATTTTATCAATTGTTTTATCTTTGACGGACACACGACCACTTCTTAAGCGTTTGTGTCACACACTGAACGTTTGTTTTCGATAAAGTATCTGCGCTGAAACATGTCTTCAACATATTCAGATAACAGAGGTTCTTAAGATGGCGTAACATTTACAAACATCAAGCTATGACGCTGAAGTTCGATGGGAATGTCAAACGAGATCTAGCAACCTAACAAAACGAAATGTAGTATATCTGAGATATACAAATTCATCGACAGCCAAACTGCAATGCTGTTATTAGTCAGTTTTCAAATCTTAATTGACCCGGAGTTGCTTATCGCACATTCCCCGGCCCAGAGCTTAACTCTACCTACTCCAAGCATAATCTAGTGAACGGCCTTAACTAGGTAACTTTTTCAATTTCAAAGGTCAACTTTGCAATATTTTGAGAATTTTAAATATTTCTCCAAATTTGGGTCCTCCGGTAAACAAACCCAATTCTAAAGCTTGAGCTTCGAAAATCACCCAATTTATTTTGTGTGAGATTAAAAATTAAATGCAGCTCATTCAAATTAATTAAACATAAACAGAATGGAACACAATTTTGTCATACATTTATAACTTGTCCCATTAAACTCATAAATTATATTTATGGTAATTTGTTAAGCACGGTATAAAATATGCTTTTAACACTTCAGTTAACCAGTACAAATTTCAATATTACTAATACTATTAAAATAATCAAAAGAACAGCTACAATTAGTTCACGACAGACCACCAAGCCCCAATTGTTTATTAAACCAACGCAAAATGAACTTATAAAATTAAATTTATTTATGTAAATTTATACAAATTCTTAAAATATATTATACTTTAACTGGGAAAATGGAGGAAAAGGAAATTAACAATTTTTGGTATTACAGCTTAACCCAAAATAATAATATTCAAAATTATTCCAAATTTTACCATTTAAGAAAACAGGAAAATAAGACTTGAAAATTAGGAATGTGCGGTGATTTAAAACGGGACGCCAAAATTTTGTTCCGAATAATTCACAACATTTGTCAACGTGTCATGCAATTTACTAGCAAACCATTGATTAGTTTCCAGTCTAAAAGTGGAAAACAAAAAGCTTCGAAACAGCAGAAAATTATTTTCCACCCATAGCTAAATACAAAAAGATCATTCATGCAAACCTATCATTTACATTCTCATTATCTTCATCCGCTATTGCTTCATGGTTTTTCAATTTTTCAACTTGAATGTTTAACAATAATAATAAAGACAAAAAAAAAAGTTTCCCTCATTTTTTTTTTCATTTTTGCTGTATAGCTTTGTAGTAGCAGCCAGCACACAAAACCAAAAAAATTAATATTGATAAAGTTTTGGAAAATTTCTTCTTATTATTTACTTTCTACTTCAGTTACAATTTAATGTAAAAATTTAACGGAGTTACGAAAGCACAATAAAAAAATGATAATAAAAATGAAAAAAAAAAAAAAAAATTTTAAGGATAAGAAAGGAAATGAGTTTTTGATTTTCCTTCGTTTTGTGGAATAAACGGCGATATTATTTAATAATGAGCAAGGAGCACAAAATCAATTATAATTATTTGTTCGAACAACATTCTATATAAAAAAAAAATATATTTAATTCCCAGTCAAAAGCATTGAATGCAAAATAAATATGTTTTAAAAATTTAATTGGAAATTAATAATTTTTCTCGTTTCCAATGGAAATTATTAGCAACAAGTAATTTTTTCAATTTCAATTAGAGTTAATAAGATTATGTAAATTTCACATATCTCTCCACATAATTTTAAAATCATTTCAAGAAATAAAACAATCACGCAAATAAAAATATAAAATCAAACCAACCCCCAAATAAAAAAAAAAAATTCAATAATTGAGAATCGATAATGATTCCACTATATTTACATTGTATAAATTGGAAATTCCCACTCGATTAAAATATCACCAAAATCAATTTTTTATAAACCCAAAGTTCTATATTCATTTTTATGTTTATAGTATATACCATGTCGCTTTTCTTTCGTTTTTCTTCATGTTACATTTATTTTCACCCAAAAATAGTAGTATACGAAGAGTATGGATCACAAGCCATTTCGATTCATTCCGACTTAATGTTTATTTTTATTACAGACATGAGAAAAATGGCAGTAAATAAATAGAAAATTATGAACTTTACGACGTTTCGGTTTTTTTATGATGATATTCCACTGTAAGAATATACACACAAAAAAAAAACTTAGTTTATGTGAAACTGAAAACGATTTTAGATTGGAATATTGTTATAGAGTGGCAGTTAGTTATGTCCCGTCGCTGTTTTAAGTTTAACATTAAATTCATTCGCCAAGGTAGATTGTTCACTACTAGATAGCTGGTGTAGTTGGTTGACAATTTTTTCTTCAATGCGTAAATATATTTGTGGTAGTTCCAGAATATCTTGATATCTTGAGAAATTGATTGAATTAAATTTTTAAGACACGTTATTGTAAAATATTTTCTTAATGATAATAAACTACCCAAGGGGTTAACAGAAATTTTAAATTATTGCCTTTTAAATTTTTGACTAAATCAAATTGTTATGTTTTCACGTTTCGCTGTTACAGTTTTACACTAACTGTAAAGTTAGTCAAACATTGCTATATTTTAGTTCTCGGAAAACGTTTTTTATATAATATCAATTTCCGTCAGCCTTTCTGCAATCCGATTCAAGACAGACTATTAGCATGTACGCAATATTTTTACCTCCAGTTTAAACTGATTATTTGATATAGAGAGGGATTGGGCAAAAAAGACAGAAAACCTTACTAGCACAGTTTATTGTCAATTTTATTCAAACATAATTTTTTTGTCAAATAAGGAAGCTAAATTTGGAAAAAAAATTAAAAATTTCAAATAATGTTAACCTCTCACACAGGCCCGAGAAATGCCACAAGCTGGGTGGAAAATATTAATTTATAATAAGCCGATGATTACGATAAAATCAATCCTCTCGTCAATAGCAGAACTGGATAAAAATGTCATTTTTTACTTTAATTAACTATAATACTAATTTGCCACAGTAATATCAACCAACCCGTCATTACTTTCAAAATTGACTGACCAATATCTTAAACATTGATTAATATTTTGTTAAATACTTTAATGTGTATTTAAAATTTTAAATTCTAATAATATTAAAAAAAAAATAAAAAATAAAAAAGAGGAACAGATAGGAACGATAATTGAGAATTAAAGGACTTGTAGATGGAACAAATAAAAATACAATGGGCCATAAACTCTAATTGTGTTGTAGAAACAAATTTGGTATGGAAATTATTACGGGATTTTGTATGGCACTTTAGAAATAAAAACACTTTACACTTCGATATTTATAATTAAGCATATTTATTAAATTTAGATTTTAGTTTTAGTTTTTATTTATAAATTTTATATTTATTTTGTACACTTGTTAATTTATGTATTTTATTTAATAATGATCGATTTTCAAAAATTTTAATTTTGTATAAAATCGATAATGAAAACTGACACTCACTAATGACTACTCAAATTACTTCTGCCTTAATTGGACAAAATTTGAAAATTTATAGGTTTTGGTTTACAATACATTTACAAAAGATCATGTATTTAACCAGTATTATTATGTGTACAAATAATTTACATGAATAATTATATAAAGCTACAGTGTAGTCATCACCCTAAGATTTAAATAATCCCTAAGATTATTTATAGTATAAACAAAATATTATTTTTTTTTATTAATACATTTTGTAATTAACAACTATAATTTAAAATAAGTAAGAAAAGATATAGTGATTTAATAATAGTAAATATAATAATAATAATAATATAATAATAGTAATACATAATAATAATAATAATAATAATACAAATATCTATAAATAATTTTTACAAATTTAAATTAAACTATATATTTTGTTTGAATTATTTAATTTAATTGGATATAGTTTGAATTCTTTCTACTTTCTCAACTTTATTGGAATTAAGTTACAAATAATTTTAATCGATCGAAAGAGGCGCAAATTTATTAGAACGAACTTCATTTTTCAATAAAACTAGGTCACCAATTTGAAAATTTTGAACATGTCTGTTGATGTCGTAGTATTCCTTTAATTTGGCTTTTTGATTTATAAGATTCTCCCTTGCTTGATTAAATGATTGTTGTATTCTACTTTTAAGTTCCAATATATAGTCGTCATAGTTGTATATTATTTCTGGTTCTCGAACTAATACATTAGGCATCACAGGTTTCCAACCAAAAAGCAATTCAAAAGGCATGTATTTAGTTGCACTGGGTGGAGTCGAATTAAATGTAAAGATGGCATAAGGAAGCCAAGTGTCCCCAATTGAGCGGATCTGACTGCGTATAATTTCTCAGATATTCTGTCCATGTTCGGTGAGATCTCTCCAATGCCCCATTCGTTTGTGGATGGTAGGCTGTAGTATTTATTTTTCTAATTTTCAAAAGTTTGCACACCTTTGTAAATATTTCACTCATGAAATTTGCCCCTTGATCAGATAGTATTTGCCTAGGAGTTCCGAAAACACATTTTATTCGCTCAACAAAAATTCGACCTATGGTTTCGGCCTCCAGATTCATTAGAGCAAATGCAAGAGAAAATTTAGTTAGATCGTCCTGAACAGTAAGTATGTATTTGTTTTCTTGATATGATACAGGGAGAGGACCGACGATATCTAAAAATAGTTTTTCAAATGCCTGAGAAGATGTTGTAGTTATTTGCATTGGCGTTTTATTGAATCTACAGCATTTATATTTTTGACACAATTCACACGATTTAATTATTTTTCTAATACGGGCGTATAAATTATTGAAATGGTAATATCTTTTGATTCGCTGTGCTGTTCGGAATACACCCTGATGTCCACCTAACGGTTTAGAATGAAATTCCTCGATCACTCTATTAATTTCGGAATCGTCAGTGAGATGTATTATTGTTAATTCGGCCAATTTGTTTCAATATTTTCAGTATTTTGAGGGTTTACAGAACTTTGCGTAATTTCTGATTGTTGCTTGCTTTTCGATCGAGTTATGACATTGATTTCTTTCGTAGTTGAAGGAAGTTCTTGAGATTGATCAGGTGTAATTGCTATTCGGCTTAAAGCATCGGCATTTTGATTGTGATTTCCAGGTTTGTGATAAACCTTATAATCAAAATCTTCTAATCTAATGCGCCACCTCATTAATCGAGAGGAAGGGTTATTCAAATAACACATCCATATCAATGGCTTATGATCTGTAATTATGGAAAAATGAGGAAATGTTCGCAAGCCCATACTATCGCCAATAACTCCTTCCCTATCGTTGTGTAGTTAAGTTCAGCTTGGTTCAGCACTCGACTAGCAAATGCAATGGGTAAATCAAAATCGTTTGCATTTTGAGATAAAACAGCTCCGATTGCGCTGTCGCTCGCATCGGTTGTGGTCGTGAATGGTAATGAAAAATCTGAGTGTTTTAAAATCGGAGTATTTAATAGACAGTTTTTCAGCATAGTAAAAGATTCGTCGCAAAACGCGTTCCAAATAAAAGGTTGCCCTTTTTTTAACAAAATTGTAAGAGGTTTCGATATGTCGGAAAATTGTTTTATGAAACGGCGATAATCACCTGCTAAGCCTAAAAATGATTTCACTTGTTTTTGATTGATTGGCTGAGGAAAATTTTTATTACTTCGGTTTTCTTTCGATCTGGTTTAATTCTCTCTTCAGTGACGGTATGACCCAGGTAAATGATTTCCTTAGAGAGGAATTGACACTTTTCTAGATTTACCTTTAAGTTGTTGATTTTGAAACAGTTGACGACAGATTCTAATTTAGTGTTGTGATCATCAAAATTATAACCAGTAACTATCACGTCATCTAAATAAACAATACATTTAATACCATTTAAGCCACTTAGAATAGTATTCATGAGACGTTGAAATGTCGCTGGTGCACTTTTCAGTCCGAAAGGCATTCGCTTAAACTGAAAATGTCCCAAGTAAGTATTAAAAGCAGTTTTCTCTCTGTCTTTGGGATCTAACAGAATCTGATGATAGCCTTTTGCAAGGTCTAAAGTTGAAAAATATTTCGATTTGCCAAGATGATCCAAAATATCCGTAATATTTGGTAAGGGAAATATGTCGTTGACAGTAACATCGTTTAATTTGCGAAAATCCACCACAATTCTCCATTTCTTTTCTTCGTTTTCATTCGTTTTTTTAGGCACTACGATTAATGGAAAATTCCATGGACTTTTACTCGCTTCGGTTATGTCATCTTTCAACATTTCGGTAATCTGTTTGTTGATTTCGATCTTCGTAAATTCTGGTAAGCGATATTGCTTGATATATATGGGATCTATGTTGCTATTGTTTCTGATTTTGTGCATCGTGACATCGGTTGCGGTAAGTTTGTCACCTGGCACGAAAAAGATTTCGTTGTACTTTCGACATAAGTTTATAATGGAATTTCGTTCTTCTTCATTAAGATGGTCGATTTTTAGAAATGATTCAATAGTTTGTAACCGACTGTTTATGACATTTGACCAAAAATTTAGCTGAATTACATCAAATTCGTCTAGTTTGGTAACTTGCAAATTAAGATTTTCGATTTCGACTTCGTAATCGTTTGTATTTACGATGCTTATAGTTACGAGATTATTTTTTGATGTAACGATAGAATTCGCTATGTATACGCCAGACAATATTTCAGATGATTGGCAAACATAGTCGACGTCGTTGGGAATATTGGAATGAACTGAAGTTATTTTTTCTGAACGAGCCGGAATTAGAACAGAAGAATTAGACATTAATTTAAGTCGAATTGGAATATTATTAAACAAAATTTCAAAAATGTTATTAGAAAAATCTACCTTACACTTATATTTAGACAAAAAATCTTTTCCAATAATGCCGGCACATGATACAGGAAGCGAACTTGGTACGATTTGGAATGAATGATTTATGGATAAAGAGTCCAATAGAATTACATGTGCTTCACTTCAGTTATTCCTTTAATTTTGCATTTTCTTTTTGGATAACAAAGTGTGTCATCAGCCAAGAAATTGCGCTTTATGATGCTTATGTCAGCCCCGGTGACAACCAAAAAGAGAAACGAACTTGGTTTTAATACGTCTAGGTGTAATTCAACATATTTTTTATTATTGAATTGATTTGTAATGTTAATTGAGTGAACTTCTAAATTTGAATTGCAATATTTATGATATGAATTTGGATTAGATTTATGATTCAGACGGTTTGAATTATGAGTTGCAGACTCAATTAAAAAACTGGAATGAATATATTTATTTTGTAATTTATTGTTTGTAATTGTTGGATCTGGTAAACACTCTACTTTAAATTCTGGATCAAACTCTGGAGAACTGGAGTGTTTGCTGAAATTTCTGGAACGGATCCCGATCCATTTCCCGAAGAAGATGGAATATTTGGTTTTGAGGTTTCATTTTGTCTGTTTGAGTTAACAAACTGGCGTTTTCTGTAAATACTGATGTGATGTCCAGGCGCCTTACAGTAAGCACAAATTAAAGATTTTTGGACTACAGTAATTTCCGGTTTTGGTTGTTTTACTTCGTTATAGTACCTGTTAAATGACGTATGATTTAGTAAAGTTCTACTAGCAACTTGATTTTTCTGATCTGGAAATCGATTGTAACATTTCTCTGCGGAATGTCCAACTCGTTTGCATATTTGGCACTTAACTTTATTAGATTGATCATAAGAATTGAGCGTATTACGTGTACTTAGAGTAAGTTCTTCTTCACAAGCTTTATTTATGGAATCCTGGAGTGTAGTAAAACGACAAGCTTTAATAATAAGTTTGATTTGATCGATGAGGCCTTCTTGAAAAGCCTTAAGAGCCGTTTTAGAATTTAGGTGTACAATGGTTTTTGAAACAGCCGTACCTTCACTAGTTATACACACTTCGTTCAATTCGGAAAGTATTTTTTCGACCCTACCTGCATATGTTGTAACACTCTCATTTCTTTGTTGCCTAACGTTAATGAGCTCTACTTGTAATTGTTCTATGGGTTTGGAACATTGGAATTTTTTTTTAAATTTTGCTTTCAACTCTTTCCAGGAACCATAATCAGTATATTTCACTATGTCGTATGCTTTATGTGAAAGTTTTGTTTTAATTAAATTAAGAAATTTATTGTGTTCCGTATGCAATAAATCATCATATACCATATCACAACATAATAAAAATTTATGTAAACGATCTGTACTACCATCAAAATCAGAAATGATTTTTAGAGCAACATCTAAAAATCATCGTCGTCAGAATGTTCTCTGTTGTCTTCTTTAATTAGAGATCTTGAGCGCCTTTCGATTTTCTTTATATTTCGATTTCGAAAAATAATGTGGGAATAATCATTTGAGTTAGACAAATTTTCGGATAACATTAAACTCGACTTAGGAGAATATTAAAGAACAATTTATGATATATGTAAAAATAATACGATAACAACAACATAATTGAATGAATCAAAAATAATTTGAGATAAAAAGGTAATTACTTGTAGCGACTCACGCATTAATTTATAAATTAATTATTTACTTTTATAAATCAATTTACGTTCGCCACCACATACACATTTGGTTTGCGCACAAGATTTCTCTTAGCGTAGCTATTTGCATTTACCACCTAGCGGAAAATATAATTGAACTCTGAATTATATTGAGTGATATTTGTTCCATCTTCTTTTCGCTAGCGGTTTTAAAATCTGTTTGATGTTTTATTGTTCTGTTTTACTCCATCTCGGTTTTGCTACAACAAGCGATTGGCATGTGATACTTCTCGTATGCCAACATTGCCAACACCGAAAATTTCATGCATATCAACACACAAAAATATATAGATACAAAAAGATTACACTTAAACTCGGTGTCACGATTTTCGTCGTGTCAAAAAATAACACAGCATTCACAATGCAAAAACTTTTTACTTTTGACTTACAGGTTTGTATGAAGTTCCAACATAACTAGCAAAAATTTTTATTCGTCAAGTTGGAAATTCATCAAACCTGTAAGTAAAAAGTAAAAAGTGTTTGCATTGTGAATGCTCTGTTATATATGTAGTTGGATTTTCTCTTAGATACAATACACACCGTGGTATTAACGTTTAATAATTAAACCACAGATAAGAATATCAGATGTTTCAAGCAGAACAAGTTTTTGGCAATTCAATCTGGAACCTAAAACCTGAAACTCAAACCAATTTAAATTATTTATACTGAGGTTCCATCTAGCCTTTAATAGAAGAAAGACAGTTAGTAGAGACACATTTTAATAAGCTCATTATTTTTTAGATGATTTCGCCCATTTTTGCTGTAAAAAATTACAATTACAATTTTTGCTTTAATAATTTAACTTTACAATTTAATATTACAAATAAATTGTTCAGTAAAAGCAAATATAATATTCAAAAATATTTATATTTATTTACGATAGATGGTGTTACGTGATTCATTTTTGTATTATTTTGAGTCCAAGATAAAATATTACAGACACATTTAATATTGGGTTCCAGTTCATAAAACCGCAAAATCATTCGGGCTTGGTTCATCATTCTTATCTGTGATTAAACATAAAATTTTTCTTTCGCTACAGCCATTACACATTTTTGTGGCACTCGGTTAATACGCATTTTTTACATTTCTCTAATTCACTTTGCTTGGTGGTAGATTATATAAAATCAGTGAATTGTGTATTTTTATTCTTACGTAAAATTAACATGTAATTTTTATGGTGAATTATATTATGTGCCAATATCGTCACGTGACTTCTTAAGTGTCCATAGACCACTTTTTGCGCAAATGAGTTATGAGTGGATTCCTACTAATTCGACTGCGCTCTTTCAGAATCTTTAATCAAAATTGTTCTAAGTCCCATATGTTTCGAGATAGCGTATTTTCATTTTGTCTTAAAGACCATAAAAACGTATTTTTAAAATATTTTTTCAGTTCTTAATTGTCCTACAAACCAAATTTCTGTGAAATAGGACATTTTTATATGAAATTATCTGATAATTTCGATTTTGTTTTTAAGTGTCCTACATCCACTTTATATGGATTTAGGACAAAATTAACAAATTGAAAAAATTTTAATACATATTATATTTAATTGTTGCATATCCTAAAAATATGGATATGGGACAATTATATAACTATAAAATTAGTGTTAACTAAGCAAAATTCATTTTATTTTATTTTTGTTCTATATCAAATAGATAGCATTGATTGGAAAAACCTATAAAAGAAACGAGCTCATGTCGTATTTATTCAGTTTTCCTATATCAATCTCGGCGAGTAAACATCGACAGCCCCGTATCTCTTGTCAGACATCTTGCAGCAATGAGATACGATAACCTATCACTTAAATTGATGCAGATGAAATCAACAGATTTATTTAATTATAATAAAGCAAGCATTGGGCTTAATATTTCCAGCGTTAAGTTTACCTTGGCAACTAAGCTGTTTTACGAAAAGATTGACAATTTTGTTGTCAAATTGAAAAAAAATTATATTGAAAATGAACAATACACGTTAATACCTCTGATGGTACAAGGAAATCGAAGAACAAAAACCTCAAATCTCACCAAGTTACCAAGAGTGGCAATGCTAAATACCCCTGGTATGATTTCTAAATGAAAATCGTGGGACCGCTCTACTTTTCAAAAAATCAAATTATCCCGACTCTGTTCAATTGTTTTATAATATTTTTAGTATCTTCCTAATCGAAATTTTTAGCTTTGTTCTTATTGAATAAAAAATAATTAATATAAAATTGCGATCCGCTGGAACCCTGGAACACACCACTCTTTTCATGTAACATTTTCCACGATGCACTTTACGGGTTAATTTAATTTTTGTATCTTTGTGTCCTATATCCCTAGAAAAAACAAAAATTAAAACTGTCTGTGTGGCTTTTACATGGGGAATGTCCTATATCCATTTTTGGCATTTTTCATAGTTATTAGTTTTTCTCTCAAAATTAAGGACTAACGGTATTTATTGATTAGTTCTAAACAAAGAAATATGTCAACTTATGATAAAAATTAACAACAACACTACAAATTTATTATGAAAAGTGAGTATATTTTCATTCAAACTTTAATAATCGATTTCTCAACAGTTTTCCAAATGGCGCGTAGGACACTTAAGAAGTCACGTGACGAATTGTGCACCTGAAGTTGTGTAGATTCAGTTAATAAATAGTGCATTTTATATGAATAATTAAATCATACAAGTGTCGTTTTTATTTTGGGAATAAATTACGTATCGCTGCCCCACAAGGGGTACAGGGTTCGGTGCATCATCCGGTTCCTGAGTCGATCATAATGGCACCATATCGAACCCTATATACTAATTCCCGTTCCAACATTTACGATATCAATGAAAGAATAATACGTAGTTTCGCAATCCACAAAATTATTTAGAAAATCAATAAAATGAATAAACAAAGTTGAGAATAAAAGAAAAAATTTAAACTAACCTTGATAATAATCCTTTGATGATATCCATTGATTAAATGATTGATTCAATACTGAATTCTCTGATTGGATTTCGTTGTTAAATATTTCATCACGATGGAATTCGATGGAACAGTAATCCGTTATTGCTGCGAGTTGAGTTGATTATTTGTTGTTGATTTGATGCTGTGATCTCGATGTTGTGTTCTTATTTGTAGTAAATTAAATAAAGCAGGAACCCATTGTCATGTTTATAATTTTATGATACATCTTGACTTATGATATATAATAACATGGCATGCTACGTAATGATGAACGGATGAAAATTTTATGTATAATCCCTCTAAACAAGGTGAAACAAAATTGACTCTAAAAAGAAGAATACATACATGGCGAGTTCAAATTTGAATCAAGTTTGTGTGTAAGTTTTTATTCGTTTTAGAGACAACTGGTGTGAGAATATTAGAAAAATTTCTGAAACAAAAAGTTGTTTCCATTTTACTTCGCAAAAGAGAAACAGTTTTGACACACAATTGTAATTCTAATTTGATACTTATTTGTATCTCATTTTATATTCTAAAAGGTGAATTAATTTTGAAACACAGTTGCGATATTAAAGCGAAGCGGAATACTATACGTATAAAAATGAAATCATTACACAGTCGAAATAAAACTTTTTTAGGAAAATTTATTTTTATAACAATATGCACATTGCATATGTACATAATTCAAAATACAGGAACATTAACCAAGAACAATTTAAAATTGTTTACTGGCACCGACATCGCTTCTAATGAGCTGCTCCAGTTCTTCGAACTCGTCCGTTATAGTACATGGAATCTTAAATGATTTAGAAAGACTGGACGTGCTGTCACAGAATAAACAAATTAATTTTCAGGAAATATAATGTGTTTTCATTTAAAACTTGTGGTGTCAGTTTTGATTCAATTTGCGTTCACAAAATAGACTCGGAATCGTGCATAGAGGGATGTTTAATTTTAAATCCGTTTGATTGCCATGTGATGATTGCCTTGTGATCAATATAATGTCAGTAGAAGAATCTCCGATTTTATGATGCTCCGACCGTTTGATTTCTTTGTATTGAATGATGACAAAATTTTAGTATAGACAATCAACTGTTGTTCCGTTGATAAATTTGTTAAATGATGCGGACGAATTTATTTTATTTGAATAAATCTCATAACGCATAATAAATTAAGATAATGATAGCGTTTTTTTACGCATCAAAATGAACGTTTTTTACACTTGTGATTTTAGTGTTAAAATTTAGCATGAAGAAATTATTTTGTTGTTTTAATCAACGTTTTTAGGATAACGTTATGTTTTATATTGTGAATAATAATTTTTTCGTTTTATGAATAGATAAACATTTTCTTCACTTCACATTTTCACGAATACTTAAAGTTTACGTACACATGTGTTATCATATATTGCACTATGATTATGCTCGTGTTAAAATTAGCGTTTAATTTCACGTTATAACTGTCAATAGAATAAGCGTCTTTTAACTAGCGGAATTTCCACACCAAGCACTGGTGGGCACTGGGCACTTTAGAAATAAAAAAAGTTTACACTTAGATATTTATAATTAAGCATATTTATTAAATTTAGATTTTAGTACACACATTTTTAAAAATTTTTAAAAACACTTGTTAAATATTTCGCAAAATTACAAAAGGTTTAAAAAATCACTCGATCGATTTCGGCTTATTAGGCCATCATCAGGAGTATCTACTAAACTGTGAAACAGTTTAGTAGATACTCCTGATGATGGCCTAATAAGCCGAAATCGATCGAGTGATTTTTTAAACCTTTTGTAATTTTGCGAAATATTTAACAAGTGTTTTTAAAAATTTTTAAAAATGTGTGTATTAAGTGTGTTTCGCCAAGTGCCTACGGCAGAAAGTATAAGAAGTATTAGATTTTAGTTTTAGTTTTTATTTATTAATTTAATATTTATTTTGTACACTTGTTAATTTAGGTATTTTTATTATTAAAATGATCGATTTTCTATAAAAATTTATTTTTGTATAAAATCGATAATGAAAACTGACACTCACTAATGACTACTCAAATTACTTCTGCCTTAATTGGACAAAATTTGGAAATTTATAGGTTTTGGTACATACAATACATTTACAAAAGATCATGTATTTAACCAGAATTATATGTGTACAAATAATTTACATGAATAATTATACTATAAAGCTACAGTGTAGTATCAGTAATCCATAACAATTGCACAAAACTAACATCCCTTCGCAACGTGTAGTAGCGTTAAATTAAACCAATTGCTCTCGTGTGTTTAGCCAATTTTGGTCCATCTAGTGGTTTCGTCAGCATATCTGCAATCATATTGTCGGTGGGACAATAAATGGCTGTTATCTTGTTTGAAGTTATAAAGCTGTGTACGAATTTGTATTTTATGTCGATATGTTTTACACGCTGATGACAAATTCAATTGTTGAGCAATGTTATACATCCTTGATTGTCGCCGAATATTTTGATTGGAGTCCCGATTGTCTCGTCCAAGTCGTTGAATATGCGCTCTATCCAGGTGAGATCGCGTACAGCTTCGGCAAATACGATAAATTCAGCTTCTGTCGTAGACAAAGAGATAGATGTTTGTTTTCGACTGACCCACGAGATCAACGCTCCGTTGAAGATAAAACAATAACCGGTGCTTGATTTTCTGTCTATATGGTCTCCTGCCCAGTCAGCGTCAACGTAGCATTTAAAACTTAGATCGTTTTCGTCGTTTCCCAATTTAAGTTTAAGAGATTTGGTGGCTTTCAAGTATCTGAAAACTTTCTTTACCTCATTTCAGTCGCATTGCTTTGAGTCACTCACCCGTCTTGCTAATATTGACGTCGCAATGGAAATATCCGACCTAGTATTGGTAGATAGGTAAAGATCCGATTGCACTACGATACACTTCATGTGACTCGAACTGTTCCTGGTTCATTGTCTGGCTTAGATACCCGACATTTATTGGTGTAGACGAGTTCTTTGCATCCTCCAGGTTAAATTCACGTAGCTTGTTCAAAATATATTTCACTTGATTCAGATAAAACGTGCCATTCATTAATATTTCGAAATCATCAATTAGTTTGATATTTGTTGAGGCTACAACAATATCATCAACATAGTTGGATATGTATATAACGTGTTGGTCGACTTTCTTTATGTATAAACATAGGTCATTATCGCTTTTCTCATACCTGTTCTTATTCATGACAGTGCCAAATTTCTTATTCCATTCTTCTATTCCAAACAGGGTGCAACTGTTTGAGACCATACAAATTTTTTATAAGTTTACATACCTGCGTACGGTCAACGGTCGTAAAGCCTTCGGTTGTTTCATATAAATCGTATGTGATAGAATTTTTGTGAAAAGCCTTGCGCTACCAAACGTGCTTTTAATCTGACGATGTTACCGTTTTGATCGGGTTTTGTCTTATACACCCATTTGGAACCAATTGCATTTTCTCCAGGAGGTAATTTTGTTATTTCCCAATTTCCAAAATTATGGAGCGAATCCATCTCTTCTTTCATAGCCGTTATCCAATTTTCAGAATTTGGACCATTTACCGCTTCTTCATATGTAGCAGGATCTGGATTTACTTCGTTTGTTGTCTTATTTGTTTCCATTATTAATCGTTATGGTGGCACTCCCTTATTTGGTCTTGTAGAACGTCGCGCTGTTTGTTCTTCTTCCCCTTCTGAATCTGGATCATTTTCGTTTTGCGGTACTGCTTCAATGAGTTGAAGTTGATCGCCGTCTGCTGTTTCCGTTTGATTATCGTTGTCAGCTGATTCCGTTCGATGATCGCTTGAGATATCAATGGTTGATTGCGACAATCCTGACGTTTTATTCAAAAGTACTAGATGTTGCACAAACTAATTGCTCAAACTAGCAATTTTAACATTTTCTTAATCATAAATATATTTCCTGAGCTCTTAAGGGAGAACACCACTGTGAGATTTTCAAAAAATCGATTTTTTTTTTTGCCTTTAAAAAATCCTTTAGACCCTCAAAAATATGATACAAATTCGTTTATAGCTAAAAAAAATTTTTTTTAGAAGATTTTCAAGCATTTTCCTGAGAGCTCTTATTGAGAAGTTATTGATACCAAAAACTTTAAACGCGTTTTTCTCGAAACCGTGTTTTGGAAATCTGCACGCAGCAGAACTCAATCAATTTTTGTTCAATCGACTTGAAAATTTAACTGTAGCTTCTTAAATAGATTTAAAATCGAAGTACATGAGTTTTTTTTGATTCATTAAAAATTAAAAAAGATATACAACTTTTTATACGAAAATTATAGTCGAAAAATGAAACTTTTTCTTCAAACATGTCTCAATTTTTTATTTTTTCGAATTTTTTAATTTCCTCATGTACTTCGATGCTAAAACTAATATATTTCATGAAAATATTTTATTTTTTGTTCCAGGAACAAATTTAAGACACTTCTACTGCGTGCAGTGGAGCGACTCTAGGCAAAATCACTTCTACTAAAGCTACTCTTGCGCCGCCATTTTGTATTTTTTTTACATATAATTTTTTTTTTGTTTACTTAAATATATGCCAAATAAAGCCTAAAAGTTTTTTTTTCTCTAAACCCAACCCATTTCTAAAAAAAAAATACCAAATTAAGCACTTGAAAATGGTATGTCACAGTGGTGTTCTCCCTTAAGTAATCAGTTCAGGTATTTTATTATAAACATACGGTCCTAAATATGACATAAATTTTCTTCCAAATTCTATCCTAATGTTATGGAATAATTAGTAATTTGAAGATCTATTATCGTATCTATGAGTTACATATTCAAATTTCATGTTGGATAAACATGATGATACATTCATGCATTTGTACATGTAAATAGAAAAATGAAGTTCAAATAATGAATTTATTGGAAGAATTCAACGGGCTACCTTTCTATACAAATCAGATGTTGGATAAATCGACGGCAGCCTGTAAATTGATTTACAGCACTTATTTTGCATAATCTGTAATCTTTTTAATTTAGTTTTGGCTACTGATCCAAAAGCTGCAATAGCGTAATAAAAACGAGAATGAATGAAAAAAAAAAAAAATCATTCCCAAGACTTGGGTTCGAACAAACTGCCAGGTTTCTTATCAAAAACAAGAATGGACTAGCTTTCAAGCAAATTGAATTAATATGATCAACAAAATATTATTTAAAAGTACCTTTTGAGTACGGTTCGTTAAATATGACAAAATCAATTTTAAAGGTAGACACCGCACTTGAGTTGTTCCAGTTTCATTACAAGTAAGACATCATCAATTTTGTCGAATGCTTTACTAAAATCAGTAAACACTACTTTAACACTATCACCACCTTCTAAAGCGAAAGTCACAAAATTTGTGAACAAAAGAAGATTTGTTATAGTTGATCGTCCAGGATAAAATTCATGCTAGTTTTCAGGAATGGATTTTTTAATTAAGAAAAAGATACGGCCTTTGACCATCGATTAAAATAATTTAGGAATATCCGATAAGATAGAAATACCTCGGCAATTTTCGATATCCAATCTCCTTGAAAAATTGGCTTAATGAAACTGGATTTCCAAATTGGAGGAAATGCTCCATTTACCAAAATCAAATTCAAGAGCTACGTCAGCGGATGAACGTCATCGACAGCAAACTGAATTTGATTTTTTTTCCAGTTCGAATCAACATAGGCCAAGAAACATTTAGGATTGTTTCTAATATTCGATTCAATCTCAACAATTTATAAATTATACAAGAAATGATTTAAAAGTTTAAATTGAGCTCTAAGGGCACTAAATATTACGACGGATGGATTCAATTTCTACCTTTTATGAGCTTTAGGTTTCCGGTTTTGTAAGACTGACATAGGTGACGATTAAAATATGGCTCGTGTGCTGACAAAACTACAAGAGACCGAGGAATAAATTGTTCAATTGCCGAGTTCATTATTTTATGAAACTGATCAATATAAGCGTCCAAACTACCTGTTTTATGTCGATCCCAATTAATATTGTCCAGAAACTCATTTAAAGCATGTTAGTCTCCCTTTTTAGAATTGAAAAACTCACTAGAATTACAATTTACGTTAACATTAACACAATTTTCAAAAGTTAATTGGATGTGTAGTGGTGCATGAAAAATACTTGAAGAACTGCCAAGATTATCACCAGCAATGGTTGTGCTATGTAATTCCACTGGTATGAACATTAGATCAAGGATATTGCTGCTCTGGTTCTCAATGTTGGTAGAATATCATCATCAACAGTAAGCCATTTTACTTTCGGCAGCTAAAACTGCAAGTTGGCTTGAGAAACACGCAGACAAATCTTCGTACATATAAGCTGAGGTTCCACATGGAATATAAACAATAACTATCAACAACAGATTACCCTTGAAAGCAAGTTTAACAGCCAAAATCTTCAACTCGTTACTCTACAGGTTAATAATATTGGCCCGTATATCTTTTGAGACAGCTAGCAGATGTCCGCCACCTCTCGCCGTCGCGTCGATTCACGCTCCGAATAGCAATCGCATCGGAAGACTTCGAAATTCAACTACATCATCAGTTGTTGTTGATGGATCCAAATGACCGACGCGACGTAAAATTGTCTCATCTTAGGTATCTCAATAGCAACCAGATGATTTGGCAATGTGGCTCTTTTTTATGTAGGAGCCAAGCCTAATAAAAAAAAAAAAAAAAAAAACCAGATGATTATCAGCGCAAGTTCCAAAAGCTGCAACTGGTGTTGGCCTAGATGAGATCGGGAAAGCAGTAGTTTGTTTTCCAATATTTGTCACAGACAGTTGTACATCCGTGATTTGTTCCTCCTCCCAGCCATTTGTGTTTGTGGGGTTATGAATATTGGTATTCTTTACTCGTTTATTTTACCGATTTCGATTTTTTTTTCTTGAATTTATCAGCCCATTATCTGCTAGGGTTTCGACCGGTAGATACGCTTTTACATAATTGGCGTCGATAAAAGTTTTTCGTATTGCTACCCTTGGTTATCAGGCTTGGTTAAATCCTCGACTATCTGCTTAAGTTTTACTATTTCTGAGTAAATCATCGCAGAATCCTCGTTTCCTGCTGTCTGACATACGTATCAAACGAAAATTTAGCATAATGGCGGATTTCCACGTCGAGAGTGCCTTTCAGTTGAATAATAACAGTTCTAGCGGAGTACAGTATTAATATGTCACTAATTAATCCTAAGGCCCGTTCCACATTACAGCTAAGCTAAGCGATGTGAGCTACGTTCATAGCTCTTGGTTGTAAATAATGAGTTTGAATGGAACGCTACACACTTGAGCTAAGCTATGCGAGCTATGTTTTTCTGTGTTAAGCGTGGTAAACTAACTTAGCTCGAGTTGTCTTTGCCTTGCTATGTCAGGTATATCGCTCACATAAAAAATGCTGTTTTTTCTGTATTTTTTTATTTACGCATATTTAACATTAATACATATTGAATTTTGAATGACATTTTTGTATTGTATGTCAAATGTGCAACGGAATGAGCTAGTCGGGCTAAGCTATGCTAATATAAACTATACGTTTCTTGCTTAGCTTAGCTAAAATGTGCAACGGGCCTAAGTGTTTGTGTATGGCGCGCCAACAGCAAATAATAAGGTAAAAAGCAAGCCTAAACGAAAAGCAAACGAATACTCGAAATTTGAAGCAGTGTGTTTGGTTATTTCCGTCAAATAGTAATGCCAATCGGTTGACGACAGTCACAATTTAGAATAATGAAAATTCAGGCTCGTCAAGTGCTATGAATGACTGATAAGAACACATCATAAGATTAAACGGCACACATCGTTAATTTGAATTAAGCTAAAATGGACAAAAAAATTAAAAATGAATTTTATTCCATACAAGTTGCAATGCAACTGCAAAAAATATCTGGAGACTTCAAGTTAATAGCTAAAACTTATTTTGGTAATCCTGAAACATTTGTTCAACAAACTAATAAATTTACTTAATTTGGATTTATAAATGAATATCTTTTCGGAAACACTGTGTTTTCACCATCAGATTGTAAAAGTATTTACGAGGTAGTTGGCGCTTTTTGTGTCTATATACACAATATCCTGACCTGCCTTAATAAGAATATAAATTGGACAACTCAAAGGAGGACATAGAAGCAAATTTAGAATTAACAATGGAAAAAGTAAGCCGAGAGGAAAAGTGCGTAGCCAGATTAGTGTCCAAAGAAATCATCAAAAATTAAAGAATCACAAGAAAGATGTCACAAAACTGAGTCTACATATATCATTAAATTGTAAAATCCCTGAGAGAAAAGGATGTCTACTACATGAAAACTGGAATGCGGAATATGACGACAGGATTGATGATTGACGAAGGCCCATATGAAATAGTTATAGTTCAAACCCTATAAAAGAACTGGCCAAGAAAGCTAGGCAGGCCAGATCACTAATCCGTCTATTCCCAAAAGTTATATGCACTACCAAAGATACTCAAGCATGGGGAAAAGATTTCAAAATTGGTAGCCGAGCAGTTTTCCAAACTAGGCCATCTCCCAGGACGGAACATTGAAATTGTCTATGAGCTGACAAATTCAAAGGGGACGAATCCAACAACATGACATTATAGTATCCTGTATCGTTCGATGTCACAGCTGTTTATCCGAGTATCCCGATCGACGAGACGTTGCTTATTTTATCGGAGTGGCTGGAAAATCAACCTATAGACTAAGACTCCATAGATTTATATTGCGAGCTAACACGAATGAAAGAAAGCTATTTTCAGTTCAGGAGGAAAACATACAAACAAACATTTAGAAAGTCAATGGAAAACTCCCTGTCCCCTTTTATGGCGAATTTGTTCATGGGTAACCTTGAAGAGAAAATGCAGATACATAGAATTTTTCCAAGAATCTGGTACAGATAAGTATAGATGATGTGTTTGCTGTTATTGGAAAGAACCAACACGTCGACTCCTAAAATTCCTCAACTGTCAATCCCCATCGATAAAGTTTACTATGGAAAGCGTAGACAACCCCAGTTACCATTCCTGGACTTCCGCTTCAGCATATATCGCAAAAAAAACGCAACTTACAAATATATTACCCAATGAGTCGTATCATCCGGTTTAACATAAGCGAGCAGCTTCCAACAGCTTGATACACCGGCTGGTCCGTATTTCTCAAAATGTGGAAAATTACTAGGCTAAACTGTAAAAAATCGCGATAGTAAACGGCTACACAACAGAAATGGTGGACCAAATAACTCCGTCTTGTTTGAGGAAAAAGGCTTTAACTGATGTAAGAACTTTGTCCCGTATGTCCGAAACAATAGTGAGATGCAAAGTGAATTACTGCAAAGGACTCTCATCAGAATTGAAGAATGAGTGGAAACATTTCAAAGTTGATCTAAAGGAAAGTCAAAATGAGACGATTTCAATACGGACATTGCTATTTATGCAAATCTTTTGTTACTCATTGTACTACCACGTAAATACTTTTATAATTTGATGATGGAAACACAATGCTTCCGAAAATATATCCATTTTTAAGATCCAAATTAAATGTTGTAATTTTTTTAGTTTGTTTAACAAGTGTTTCAGCTTCAGGAGTACCAAAATAAGTTTTATTTGTCACACTTGTTGTAGTTCATAAATTCAAAATCTATAGCTACTAGCTTACTAACACAGCTCTAAACCCTATAATTCAAAATGTCATATACAAATTTATATTTACTTATAAACTTAAAATGCGACAAAAACAGGAACCAAGCCCGCACCAGCTGCCACCTTTCCCTAAACATTAATTATGTCTTAATCAAATTATCTAGATAATTTAATTATCAAAAAATGTACATACGTATGTATTTTGAGACAAAAACGTAAATAAAAAATTAAGATACACAAAACCTCTAAAAAAATTCAACTATGTATAATAAATTTTCCGGCAACAACAACAATAACGACATCAACAATTTCATTCATTTATCTTATTCTAAAAGAAAACCCAACAAAACCAACAACAAGTAAAACCTCTATAAAACCGTTATGAACACGAAAAACAGCAGTTTTTTTTGTAACAATAAAAAAAAATTCCATTTTCATTAATGAAAACATGAATTATTCTTTATTGTCTTTTATGTAGGAAATTTATCAGTGAAAAAAAAAATAAAATGGGAAATGGAAACTGAAAATTGTTTTTGATAAAAATCTTTCGAATCGTTATCATTATGAATTTTTGATATTTTCATAATTTTCCGTTTCCCTTTATGTACGAGTATGTCGTCGAGTATGTTCTGTGTGTGTATGAAAACAACCAAATATTTTTGTTTTATTTTTATTGTTCGTTGGGTGGAAGGAAAAAACGTGGGCAAGTTGTGAAAACATTGAATTACTTGTACTACAAAATATGTATAAGAGTAAGTCGTTAAATATTTCTGGATATTATCTGTTGGAAAGCGAAGCACGTATTCGAAATATTAGAAAAGTTCAAATGGGGTTTGATGGTTTGTTAATTACTTTTCAATAGTTTTTGATCGATTTAATAGAAACATATTAAAATCAAATATAGGAAGGAAACGCCTTGTTTTGCGTCTTAGGTTTATTTTTTTATTGTCCTATTGGTCATGTTGTAGTATGTGACTTATTTTATTAACAGCGGCTTTTTATAATGTAAGAAACAATTTGGATCAATATGTTTTTAATACAAACAAATTTATTTTACAATTTTAAGCTGAACTTCTAATGAAAAATATAAAGGGCTGATACCTCACTAGGTGATTAGAACTTCGGTCTTTGGTGTTTTAAATTCAGAACTTCATCCAAACAACAATTTACAATCTCATATCCAATACACATGTTGAATTTCATCATAATCGGTTATAAAATGGGCAATTTCCATCATACTTGGCCATATTGCAGAATTTCATCCAAAAATCAGTTTAGAATCCCATTTCCAACGCACATGTGATGAGAAATAATCATGTTTCATCATACTTGGCCATATTCCAGAACTTCATTCAAAAATCATTTTAGAATCCCATTTCCAACACACATGTCAAATTTCATAATAATCGGTTGATAAATAGGCAAGTTCCATCATATAAATAATTTGTTATCTACTCAGTACTCACTACATCCTAATGCAACCCCAACTCAACTCCAACTCAACTTCAACTCAAGCCGCAAATTGACTCCTACCTTAACCTTCAAATCAATTCCAAATTCAATGCCCAATTCAATAACCAAACCAGCATATAAAAAAATCGTAAATATTTCTTTACTCTCAAGTTAAAGTGACTTAAATCGATTTAAGGCAAAAGAGATTTTAGTCCACAATTGACACTATATTTCAATTATTTGAATATTCCCCGACTCCGATGTGTCAATCTTTAATAAAAAATGTGCCAGCTAGATGAAATTATTAAGAGATATCTCTTGTAACGTTTATCTCATCGTTAAAAGAATATTAAACTAACCTTCTAAAAAATTAGCAAATTTGAAATAAGTCACTTTTTCTTGAGAGTAAAGATTTATAAAAGCAGGTATTTTGGGTCAATTCGTATGGCAGGTATCCCACCCCCTTGACGTACAGTCTCCAAAAGCTTTTCAAATCTCCGCCTTGACCATAGAAACAGATTGGCGAAAAAAAAAATCCAAATCGGACAAGCCGTTCTCGAGATACCATGGGTCCAGACATCCAGACAGACGGAAGGACATTTTTTTTTTGCCTTTTCAACCTGGGACTTTCAAAACGTCGAGAAAAGTGGTTTTGGACCAACCAAATTTTTCGTCATTTTTGACAGGATTTCAATACTTTGGTCTTTTTAGACCGAAGTAAATGTTTGTCGTCCGATCTTATGTATACGCAACTAAATATTATTTTCAAAGAAAAACTTTCTCAATCTACGTAAATATAAACTTAAATTCTTTGTCTCACTAATTAGTGATTAGTAACATTAGTGATTGGTGTGGTGTAGTACAAAATGTGGTAACCTTAACGAATTTAAATTTTCTCTGGTTCCTCTTATTGCGGTTCGTTTCACAATATGAGTTTACATTTGCCCGAAGTTTAAATATTTCTATGTAACTAAAATATGATGAGTTTGCATTGAAATTATATTGTGAAACAAATCGTCGATTCGAATAAAAAAGAAACAGAAGAAATGTTAACTAAATTGAGGTTAGTTGTTTTTTGTACAACCGTTTATGCCCGGTTTTTTGTACAACCGGGCATAAAACACGTATATTTTATATTTATAGCCATGGTTATGAAAAATATTTCCTTTCATTTCTTCTTTGAAAACATTCTCGGGTCGAACGCTCTGATCCTGATAAAAGACATAACTTTGTATAAAAAAATCCAATGCACTTTATGACCGTCTTTAATGAGAAATTAATGATAAATGCGATAATGAAGTGTTTACTGTATAATTTAAGTACATAATTTGATTTTTTCTAATAATTTATTAATTACTAGACCAAAATTACTCAAATGAGTGTTGGAAATTGCAAATTAATTATTTTTAAAATGAATGGCCAAGCAGTTATAAGAATAGTGGTGGTCAAAATAGGTAATCGAACGATAGATTTCGCCGACAATTTCTGAATGCACTGAACCATTAAAAAACTATAGAAGCAATACTAAGCAACTCGACTTAGCACTGCTACCGTTGATGATGAGTGACATAAAAACCAAAAATAGCCATCATAGCGAGAAACAATAATAAAACAACTAGCTTCGTAAACCTTGCAGACACAAATCAAAGAAACTAGTATTGCTCATTGCTTATTCAGCAAGAAAACTGGATAAGTAAATAAACTGATTTAATTCAACTTTTTCCGTGTAGAAGAGACAATTAGAGAATTCATTGTTTTTTATTAAATAACTCCTCAATTCCGTGTGGCACCCCTTCCCAACTGTGCGAGAATTTGATTGATTGATTGATCAGAATGTATGACTAAGAATAAACTAGAGTACCGGATAACACCGGGCTTTTCGTACATCGTTTACACATAAAAAAAAACCGAAGGAAAGCAAAGATTTATTATAAATAAGAGACTGGAATCGAAATGTTTTTCGTTCCGGTTTTCGGTTACGTTCCTAATTTTTAAATTTCGGTTCGGTCGGTTCCGGTTCGGCTCCAAAAACGTTTCTAATAAATATAAGAATAAAAATTAGAAATATAAGCAGCTTACAAAAAAAAATCGAACCATATTGAAATGTTTTATTATTTTATATTTGTTTTTTTGAGCTACCTACAATTTACGTTGAAAAAGTGCAACAAGAATATTTTCCCCCTCCAGTTAGTTTATAGGCAAAGAGGTAAAACACGAGGAAATGATGTGTTGCAGTGTTAACTTTGTGTGAACAGCCGGATTAATTATGAAATGCGCCCACTGAGCAGTATAATTCGTTTACCATACGAAAATAGTTTTTATTATAGATACACAAATCTGCGTAAGTCGGAAGCGGAACCGCCTAAAACGAAAAAATTACCGTCTTGGATAGTTCGATTAGTTTAATTTGCACAATTTTAAAAACTGAAAATAATTGTATAAATTTTTTCGTATAACAAAGACTTGAACCGGAACGAAAATTAATTTCGATTTCAGTTTCGGTTCAGGTTTAATTTTTTATTTTATTTCGGTTCGGTTCCGGTTTTCGGTTCATTAAAAATAGCGGTTAATTACGGTTTTCAGTTCAGTTTCGGTTCCACACTCTGTTAGAAATATAGACTACACCCGGTTCCAGACCCCTAAGTGGTCGATAGTTAGTAATTTAACACAATGCGATGACAAAACAATTTAAATCTAGTAAATATTTCTTAAAACTAGAATAAAATCAACTTGCAATCATTTGTCATTCTATAATTAAAAATTTAAAACAGATTTAGCTAGATATTAAAACAGAAATTCAAATAATTAGTAATTTCACTATTGTACTATTTATTAGCTAATAAACTTAGAAATTAGTACACTCCCAACTTCCCTTCCCCACTCAGCTTCACTACTCATACCTAAACTGAATAGTGTTAAATACATATAAGTTAATTACATAATTTTAAAACCCTGCGCCTGAATACACTGCTTCAAGTCACCATCATTATATATACTATTCCAGTGGTAATATTTAATTTATCTTTTTTAATGTAGTGATTTAAAGTAACTTAAGAAATAACTATAATCACTTCTTAAACTAGTAACTAAGAACCATTATTTATTACTACTTAAATTTAATTTTAACGACATTAAACACTTATTACTTAACCAAACCAAAAATATATTTTAATTTTAAATCTCTGAAACAAATTATGAATAAATAAATAAAATAAACCATAAATTAACTTCTCAATTAGAAACTAATTAAGATTTTTACATAATTTTATGATTAAGTATACTAAATAAATAATATATTATTTAGTATATGTATGAATTGCAGCCAAAACTCTGAAACAAATTACATATCTAAATTAACAGCTCAGTAAACATTGAAAATCCTAAAAGTAAATTAAATCAAAATTAAAAAAATTACTTATTTGTATTATTACTCCATACTGCTTAAAAGACACTATAAAATAGTTTAAATTAAATCTGCATTAAATAACATTAGCTGAAAGAGATCCATACTACATTAAAATTAGATAAAATTAAATAATAAAATAAATGTTGATCACTTGTCTGTTTTTTAGATTTTGTGTGTTTAGCTTTTTATAGACATGTTTAAATAAAAACTACTACGTTTATTTCTGGTGTTTTAAATTTAAATATAAAGATTTTTCTTTATTTATATGTAATTTTACCTTTTATATTTCGACCTGTCGCACAGTGGGGCCGATTACCAAAAAGCTGGCCTAAATTTGTAAAATCAAGTAATGGATGTCTTAATCAAATTATCTAGATAATTTAATTATCAAAAAATGTACATACGTATGTATTTTGAGACAAAAACGTAAATAAAAAATTAAGATACACAAAACCTCTAAAAAAATTCAACTATGTATAATAAATTTTCCGGCAACAACAACAATAACGACATCAACAATTTCATTCATTTATCTTATTCTAAAAGAAAACCCAACAAAACCAACAACAAGTAAAACCTCTATAAAACCGTTATGAACACGAAAAACAGCAGTTTTTTTTTGTAACAATAAAAAAAAATTCCATTTTCATTAATGAAAACATGAATTATTCTTTATTGTCTTTTATGTAGGAAATTTATCAGTGAAAAAAAAAATAAAATGGGAAATGGAAACTGAAAATTGTTTTTGATAAAAATCTTTCGAATCGTTATCATTATGAATTTTTGATATTTTCATAATTTTCCGTTTCCCTTTATGTACGAGTATGTCGTCGAGTATGTTCTGTGTGTGTATGAAAACAACCAAATATTTTTGTTTTATTTTTATTGTTCGTTGGGTGGAAGGAAAAAACGTGGGCAAGTTGTGAAAACATTGAATTACTTGTACTACAAAATATGTATAAGAGTAAGTCGTTAAATATTTCTGGATATTATCTGTTGGAAAGCGAAGCACGTATTCGAAATATTAGAAAAGTTCAAATGGGGTTTGATGGTTTGTTAATTACTTTTCAATAGTTTTTGATCGATTTAATAGAAACATATTAAAATCAAATATAGGAAGGAAACGCCTTGTTTTGCGTCTTAGGTTTATTTTTTTATTGTCCTATTGGTCATGTTGTAGTATGTGACTTATTTTATTAACAGCGGCTTTTTATAATGTAAGAAACAATTTGGATCAATATGTTTTTAATACAAACAAATTTATTTTACAATTTTAAGCTGAACTTCTAATGAAAAATATAAAGGGCTGATACCTCACTAGGTGATTAGAACTTCGGTCTTTGGTGTTTTAAATTCAGAACTTCATCCAAACAACAATTTACAATCTCATATCCAATACACATGTTGAATTTCATCATAATCGGTTATAAAATGGGCAATTTCCATCATACTTGGCCATATTGCAGAATTTCATCCAAAAATCAGTTTAGAATCCCATTTCCAACGCACATGTGATGAGAAATAATCATGTTTCATCATACTTGGCCATATTCCAGAACTTCATTCAAAAATCATTTTAGAATCCCATTTCCAACACACATGTCAAATTTCATAATAATCGGTTGATAAATAGGCAAGTTCCATCATATAAATAATTTGTTATCTACTCAGTACTCACTACATCCTAATGCAACCCCAACTCAACTCCAACTCAACTTCAACTCAAGCCGCAAATTGACTCCTACCTTAACCTTCAAATCAATTCCAAATTCAATGCCCAATTCAATAACCAAACCAGCATATAAAAAAATCGTAAATATTTCTTTACTCTCAAGTTAAAGTGACTTAAATCGATTTAAGGCAAAAGAGATTTTAGTCCACAATTGACACTATATTTCAATTATTTGAATATTCCCCGACTCCGATGTGTCAATCTTTAATAAAAAATGTGCCAGCTAGATGAAATTATTAAGAGATATCTCTTGTAACGTTTATCTCATCGTTAAAAGAATATTAAACTAACCTTCTAAAAAATTAGCAAATTTGAAATAAGTCACTTTTTCTTGAGAGTAAAGATTTATAAAAGCAGGTATTTTGGGTCAATTCGTATGGCAGGTATCCCACCCCCTTGACGTACAGTCTCCAAAAGCTTTTCAAATCTCCGCCTTGACCATAGAAACAGATTGGCGAAAAAAAAAATCCAAATCGGACAAGCCGTTCTCGAGATACCATGGGTCCAGACATCCAGACAGACGGAAGGACATTTTTTTTTTGCCTTTTCAACCTGGGACTTTCAAAACGTCGAGAAAAGTGGTTTTGGACCAACCAAATTTTTCGTCATTTTTGACAGGATTTCAATACTTTGGTCTTTTTAGACCGAAGTAAATGTTTGTCGTCCGATCTTATGTATACGCAACTAAATATTATTTTCAAAGAAAAACTTTCTCAATCTACGTAAATATAAACTTAAATTCTTTGTCTCACTAATTAGTGATTAGTAACATTAGTGATTGGTGTGGTGTAGTACAAAATGTGGTAACCTTAACGAATTTAAATTTTCTCTGGTTCCTCTTATTGCGGTTCGTTTCACAATATGAGTTTACATTTGCCCGAAGTTTAAATATTTCTATGTAACTAAAATATGATGAGTTTGCATTGAAATTATATTGTGAAACAAATCGTCGATTCGAATAAAAAGAAACAGAAGAAATGTTAACTAAATTGAGGTTAGTTGTTTTTTGTACAACCGTTTATGCCCGGTTTTTTGTACAACCGGGCATAAAACACGTATATTTTATATTTATAGCCATGGTTATGAAAAATATTTCCTTTCATTTCTTCTTTGAAAACATTCTCGGGTCGAACGCTCTGATCCTGATAAAAGACATAACTTTGTATAAAAAAATCCAATGCACTTTATGACCGTCTTTAATGAGAAATTAATGATAAATGCGATAATGAAGTGTTTACTGTATAATTTAAGTACATAATTTGATTTTTTCTAATAATTTATTAATTACTAGACCAAAATTACTCAAATGAGTGTTGGAAATTGCAAATTAATTATTTTTAAAATGAATGGCCAAGCAGTTATAAGAATAGTGGTGGTCAAAATAGGTAATCGAACGATAGATTTCGCCGACAATTTCTGAATGCACTGAACCATTAAAAAACTATAGAAGCAATACTAAGCAACTCGACTTAGCACTGCTACCGTTGATGATGAGTGACATAAAAACCAAAAATAGCCATCATAGCGAGAAACAATAATAAAACAACTAGCTTCGTAAACCTTGCAGACACAAATCAAAGAAACTAGTATTGCTCATTGCTTATTCAGCAAGAAAACTGGATAAGTAAATAAACTGATTTAATTCAACTTTTTCCGTGTAGAAGAGACAATTAGAGAATTCATTGTTTTTTATTAAATAACTCCTCAATTCCGTGTGGCACCCCTTCCCAACTGTGCGAGAATTTGATTGATTGATTGATCAGAATGTATGACTAAGAATAAACTAGAGTACCGGATAACACCGGGCTTTTCGTACATCGTTTACACATAAAAAAAAACCGAAGGAAAGCAAAGATTTATTATAAATAAGAGACTGGAATCGAAATGTTTTTCGTTCCGGTTTTCGGTTACGTTCCTAATTTTTAAATTTCGGTTCGGTCGGTTCCGGTTCGGCTCCAAAAACGTTTCTAATAAATATAAGAATAAAAATTAGAAATATAAGCAGCTTACAAAAAAAAATCGAACCATATTGAAATGTTTTATTATTTTATATTTGTTTTTTTGAGCTACCTACAATTTACGTTGAAAAAGTGCAACAAGAATATTTTCCCCCTCCAGTTAGTTTATAGGCAAAGAGGTAAAACACGAGGAAATGATGTGTTGCAGTGTTAACTTTGTGTGAACAGCCGGATTAATTATGAAATGCGCCCACTGAGCAGTATAATTCGTTTACCATACGAAAATAGTTTTTATTATAGATACACAAATCTGCGTAAGTCGGAAGCGGAACCGCCTAAAACGAAAAAATTACCGTCTTGGATAGTTCGATTAGTTTAATTTGCACAATTTTAAAAACTGAAAATAATTGTATAAATTTTTTCGTATAACAAAGACTTGAACCGGAACGAAAATTAATTTCGATTTCAGTTTCGGTTCAGGTTTAATTTTTTATTTTATTTCGGTTCGGTTCCGGTTTTCGGTTCATTAAAAATAGCGGTTAATTACGGTTTTCAGTTCAGTTTCGGTTCCACACTCTGTTAGAAATATAGACTACACCCGGTTCCAGACCCCTAAGTGGTCGATAGTTAGTAATTTAACACAATGCGATGACAAAACAATTTAAATCTAGTAAATATTTCTTAAAACTAGAATAAAATCAACTTGCAATCATTTGTCATTCTATAATTAAAAATTTAAAACAGATTTAGCTAGATATTAAAACAGAAATTCAAATAATTAGTAATTTCACTATTGTACTATTTATTAGCTAATAAACTTAGAAATTAGTACACTCCCAACTTCCCTTCCCCACTCAGCTTCACTACTCATACCTAAACTGAATAGTGTTAAATACATATAAGTTAATTACATAATTTTAAAACCCTGCGCCTGAATACACTGCTTCAAGTCACCATCATTATATATACTATTCCAGTGGTAATATTTAATTTATCTTTTTTAATGTAGTGATTTAAAGTAACTTAAGAAATAACTATAATCACTTCTTAAACTAGTAACTAAGAACCATTATTTATTACTACTTAAATTTAATTTTAACGACATTAAACACTTATTACTTAACCAAACCAAAAATATATTTTAATTTTAAATCTCTGAAACAAATTATGAATAAATAAATAAAATAAACCATAAATTAACTTCTCAATTAGAAACTAATTAAGATTTTTACATAATTTTATGATTAAGTATACTAAATAAATAATATATTATTTAGTATATGTATGAATTGCAGCCAAAACTCTGAAACAAATTACATATCTAAATTAACAGCTCAGTAAACATTGAAAATCCTAAAAGTAAATTAAATCAAAATTAAAAAAATTACTTATTTGTATTATTACTCCATACTGCTTAAAAGACACTATAAAATAGTTTAAATTAAATCTGCATTAAATAACATTAGCTGAAAGAGATCCATACTACATTAAAATTAGATAAAATTAAATAATAAAATAAATGTTGATCACTTGTCTGTTTTTTAGATTTTGTGTGTTTAGCTTTTTATAGACATGTTTAAATAAAAACTACTACGTTTATTTCTGGTGTTTTAAATTTAAATATAAAGATTTTTCTTTATTTATATGTAATTTTACCTTTTATATTTCGACCTGTCGCACAGTGGGGCCGATTACCAAAAAGCTGGCCTAAATTTGTAAAATCAAGTAATGGATTTGAAGTTCCCTACTCGGGGGTTTTTGGGGTCGCTGATCACGAAACTGCAGGAAGACTTGGAAAATTTCACCTCTTTCCCCCCTTATTGACAGCCCCTATGCGTAAAATACCGTATATATCATATTACAATCAAGATGCATGTCATTTAATAGTTTTTGGGACACCGATTACCAATTTCCCGTCATATTTACAAAACTTCACCCCCTTCATCCCTTATTAGCAACCCTTATTTGTCAATTAACCGATTTTTTATGAAATTTTGATTATCGGATTGAAATTTTGTTTGTGAAACTATATTTACAATACATAAAATTAAAAGAAACATTTTGGCTGCGGTCGAATTCTCGAGTAAATCCGCAAAATTCGGTAAATGCATTTACCTTTTTTTTGCTGGAGAGTTAGGGAAATAAAAAAAGGTAAATCTTTTACGTTTAGATAGTTTATTCTTTATTGTTATAAGAATTTAACGAGTAAAAAATAGAAAAAAATTCGTAATTTAACAGAAAACGAACATTAAAAATCTAAATTTACCGCAGTAAATGATTTACCCGAGAATTCGACCGCAGCCTTAGTAATCAATTCACGTACACGTGTATTGGTCGCTACGAAAAACCATTTTAAAAAAATTCAAGTAAATATATTCCTCATGATGACCTTGCGAGGTCATGGAAAATACATATTCGGACGTAAAATTTCCCATTCTTTCAGAATGCGGGTCAAAAATAGGGATTTCTATTTAAATAATTCGATTTGACATCAAATGACCTTGAAGGACAAAGTCAAGGTCACCATCCGATTTCTCCTTCCGCACCCAATAATTTTTGTAAATATTATTTTTGGATTAGCGCTTCCCCTGACGAAATATTCAGGTGCGTGAATTAAATGTCACCCTGTATATATATTTATACGTAGATATATATGTTCTTTTCTCTCTCTGCCTGTTTCTCTCTCTTTCTCTCGCTTATTCATCTTCGGCATCGTGTGAGTAAATTTTCCTTATTAAGGGAGAACACCACTGTGAGATTTTCAAAAAATCGATTTTTTTTTTTGCATTTAAAAAATCCTTTAGACCCTCAAAAATATGATACAAATTCGTTTATAGCTAAGAAAAAATTTTTTAGAAGATTTTCAAGCATTTTCCTGCGAGCTCTTATTAAGAAGTTATTGATACCAAAAACTTTAAACGCGTTTTTCTCGAAACCGTGTTTTGGAAATCTGCACGCAGCAGAACTCAATCAATTTTTGTTCAATCGACTTGAAAATTTAACTGTAGCTTCTTAAAAAGATTTAAAATCGAAGTACATGAGTTTTTTTTGATTTATTAAAAATTAAAACAGATATACAACTTTTTATACGAAAATTATAGTCGAAAAATGAAACTTTTTCTTCAAACTTGTCTCTATTTTTTGTTTTTTCGAATTTTTTAATTTCCTCAGGTACTTCGATGCTAAAACTAATATATTTCATGAAAATATTTTATTTTTTGTTCCAGGAACAAATTTAAGACGCTTCTACTGCGTGCAGCGGAGCGACTCTAGGCAAAATCACTTCTACTAAAGCTACTCTAGCGCCGCCATTTTGTATTTTTTTTTACATAAAATTTTTTTTTTTGTTTACTTAGATATATGCCAAATATAGCCTAAAAGTTTTTTTTTCTCTAAACCCAACCCAGTTCTCAAAAAAAAATACCAAACTAAGCACTTGAAAATGGTAGGTCACAGTGGTGTTCTCCCTTAAGAGGCTAGGTTGACGAAAATAATAGGAATAAAGCCAACAATTGTTTATTTTTAAATGTCCATAAAATATCGAGGGGCAGCTAGCGGCAGCTGATTTTTATTTTATTTTATAGGTAATAATTTTAACTGCAACCTCTTATGCATTTGATGACCGAACACTACAGAACAATATAACCTTTTCATTAAAAACTTGCTTTATTTTAAAATATAAAGTTTAAAAAAACATAAAAAATCATTGTTTAATTAATATATATTGTTTAAAATACTAATACATATTATTATATTCTACATACCTCCAGGAGTTGAATCCATTTTATTTGATTAAAATTAGTTGTATTTTTAAACTTCTACGTATGTTTTTGCACTAGCGTCTTTTATTAAGTAATTTAACAGAACGACTGCAGCTTGAGGAAAGGTACTTTGCAACCAAAATTTTAGAGCAGGTTAATGTATTTCGACCCTCTTATGAGTGTTTTAAGACGCCTAGGGTATTATTAAAGCCAACCTAACTTTAAAAAAAACCTAAATAATTTTTTTTTTTTTAATTTTGGCCAGCTTTTTGGTAATCGGCCCAACTGTGTGTCGGTCTAACTAAAAAAAATATAACGATATGAACAGAACGTTTTATCCAGTTATGTATTGGGTGTACAAATATATTTCCGACCTTTTTTACTGAAATAAAAGACATTAGTTTGTGTAGAAAATGAAAGAATGTTTTATTCAAAGTACGCTCCTTCGGAAGCTATAACCTTCGCCCATCGTTCAGGCAATAAACGGATTCCCTGAAGGAAGAAGTCTGGTGGTTTCGAGGCTATCCCGTCATCGACCCATTTTTTTGACGTTTTCATATGAAGGGAAGTGCTGCTGTGCCAGGGCTGATTGCATCGACCGGAACAAGTGGTAATCAGAGGGAGCAATGTCTGGTGAATACGGCGGGTTGGGTTGAATTTCCCAGTTCTGCCTGTCCAAGTAATTTTTGACAGGTATAGCAACATGTGGCCTAGCGTTGTTATGTTGCAAAATAATCGTATCGTGCCTTTTGTCCCATTCTGGTCGTTTTGCAGCTAGAGCTTGCTTTAAAGCCATTAGTTGTCATCGATAAACTTGTCCCGTAATGGTTTCACGCTCTTTCGGCAGCTAATAATAGACGATACCCTTCATATCCCACCAAATACAAAGCATCACCTTCGAACCATGGATATTTGCTTTTGGTGTCGACGGCCCTGGTTCACCTGGCTTGACCCACACTGGTTTGCGCTTTGGATTGTCATATTGGATCCACTTTTCATCTCCAGTGATGATCCGATGCAAAAACCCCTTCCTTTGTTGTCGTTGAAGCAACAATTCGCACATGGTTTTCCGACGTTCCATGCCCGTTCTTTCAATTTGTGTGGCACCCAATTTCCCAGCTTCTGAACTAATCCCATTACATGTATACGTTGCGAAACACATTGTTGGGTAACATTCAACTCTTCTGCCAATTGTTTTTTAGTCTGACAAGGGTCCACATCAAGCAATTCTTCCAATTCTGTATCTTCAAATTTTCTTGGTCTGCCTTCACGTTCTTTATCTCTTACGTCAAAACCACCAACTTTGAATAGTTGAAACCACTCTTTGCATGTTGTATTCTATGGAGCATGTTCACCGTAAACTTCCACAAGCAAATGATTTGTTTCCGCTGCACTTTTCTTCAACAAAAATTAATGAAGTAAAACTTCCCGCAAATGTTGTTTTTTGGCACAAAATTCGACATTTTCAATTACATGAAAATAATTGTTGTTTACGCTTTGAACAAATGTCACTAGTAATTATTCAAGCTTGACATCTAACCTCTAAAAAACATATATTGCCCGATTGAATAATATGCAAGCAGTGATACTAACGACACCTATCTAAAATACGTTAAATACAATATATCAAAACATTTTATAAAAATTATGAACAAAAACAATTCAACAACATTATAAAAGAACGATTGCATACCAAAAGAAAACTAATTCCCTTATTATCATTAATTTTCATGTTAAAATAGGTTAATTTAACAATATCAAATACTTTTTTTTTAAAACACTATCTAGATCATAGATCTTGTCAAACCGTCAAAAAATATAATGATACATAAAAAGTGTTTTGCTTTCCTTTAAGAATTTTTTCTATGACAAGTACATAAAAATTTTGTATTTTCCAACAAAAAAAAAATTCATACAATTTTAGAGGGTAGTAAAAAATACAAATGTAGTACTTCATTGTATAACGTTACTCTTTCTGTGGAAAAATATACATATGTCCGTAGATCTTTTTTTAAAAAGTCATGGATGTCATTTATATATGTTAATCTCATTAAAACCACGAAACATTCCTATTCCTCCCTAAATTTATTTGTTATACACTGATCTCTTGTAGTCTACGTCACATATGCAACACTCAACAATACATTATTATTAAAAATATAACTGCAATAGTATGTTGTATGAGTCATAAAAATTAGTAACAATGTACTACTAAGACGATACCATGTTTAGCTATTAACTGTGGTAGTTACCTTGCAGACCACTACAATCAGTTTTAGTTGACAGAGTTAGCCCGTTTTTGTTTTTTAGCTTCAATCTCTATTATTGGAGCTTCCTCGAATTTAAACTCTTTGTTACATTCAGAAAAATGTTTACATAGGGCTCATCGATGATATGTTTGTTATATTGTTTTTATGTCTCTTTGTAAATTTTACATAATTCTTAGGTTGTTTAACTCGGTCCGTTATGATTTTTAATGTTTCGCCAATGTTGCATTTTGCAAATTTTTTTAGGGTATACATTGAAAATTCGGTGTTTGTTTATTTTAGTTTTTTGACACATTGAAAAACTAAAATAGTTTTCTATTTTTTTTGAATAACAATAAAAATTTAATATGAGGTTTAATATGTTTTTTGGTTTAGTGATAACGCACTGAACTAGAGGGCAAAGGCCTTTGGTTCGATTCTCATTCAATTTTATCCAAATATTTAACTATAAATTAAATATTGCGCTTTATAGTTATTACAGTAATTACACAAAAAAATACGTGGTTGCGTTTATGATGCGCCTAAATGTATGTGAACAGTGCTACAAATTATTTAAAAACTGTTATGTTATTGCCCGGTTTTACAAAAAATATCCAATCTATACTTAAATAATATTGCCTCCTTTCTTCTTTTATAAAATTACGTTTTGTGTTACAAATTCTGTGCAATTTGATTATATTTTTTTTTACATAGGAATATTTAGCCTTCAGCTAAACCTCGACGAAATTGGGCAGTTTAAATATTCATGCAAAAAAATAAATAAAATTAGCATGCGTTGAATTTGACTTTGAAATTTTACTGTGAACGCACCCTTAAACCAATAACCAAACTGTCGGTGTCAAAACATTCAGTAAAAAAAAACATTTTCATCATGGTGAAGTACACGAACGAACAACGTCTGCAAGAAAATTCCGAGTCGATGACTGCAACTTCAAGAGCTTTAATTCCAATTTTTGGTTGTAATTATCGTTCTAGTAGACAAGCAATTCTTATTGTAGTGAAAACATTTGAGTCTAAATATTCGCTGTCGGATGTTCCCGTGCCAGTGAGGCAACGGGTTGGTCGAAGTGCCGAGAATATTGTTGCCGTTCAAGCGTCCGTCGCAAACGAACCAAAACAGTCGATTCCACGGCGTTCGCAAGAATTGGGTAACTCTCAGACCATACTTTGGCGAATTTTGCGAAAGGATCTTGGCTTTAGGGCTCGTATTTCGGGTATCGGGTACCCGGGTACCCGGGTATTTTTCGAAATTTTTAACTACCCGAAAACCCGGGTAATTGTTCCGGGTATCGCGAAAAAATTCAAAGAACCCTGCAAATTTTACGTTATTTATTTTCAATATACAGGGTGTCTTGTACTTGAATGCTAATCCTTTATGGGTGATTCTTTGATCAATTTTGAGCAAAAACTGTTTGTGCGAGGGGATCTATCTGCAGAATCTACTGAGATACAGAGCTTTAAAGAAAATTTGCTCGAGCCAGTACCAACACTCACATTTAGGTTAATAGTTTATATTTTACTCGACGTATCGCTTTCGAGAGCATACGTTTTTGGAATTGAAATTATTTTTAATCAGTGTATCAGACCGACGCGTAGGCCTTTTCACTTCATAGATATTGTTGTTCAAACGTGGAAATTTTTGCGAGTTTCAAAAATGGCCAATAGGACCACGCATCATAAAAGCATGTAGAAACGCGGGAAGGCACAAATGTACAACTTATTCTAAATTATCAGACACGATGGAATACGCTTATTTCGACAATTAATCGATTTGTAAAATTGAATATTGTATCGCGATTGCACTATTGCACTCGGTGAATTAGGCGCCGAAAAAATAATCGACAAGTCTCTAGAATTATTAAAGGAACCTCACTTATTTTTGAACCGCTTACGCTACAAGAATTAAGCAAAAAAGGCGACATTAATAATATCTAAACGGAAGTAATTTCATTATTACTATATTTGCATCACGACAGTTATCCAAAAGAAAATGAATATTTAAATTTCGCATCTAAACTTTCAGCAAAACAGTTAGCTAGTCAGGCTCTTCTGAGGTAGAACTAGAAGAAACAACTGGTTATAATGAGCTATGGAAGATTTATACGTCGAGCAAAGAGATAAGCTGATCTAAATTTTGGATAATTTACACGAAGGACTACTTACGGATGTTTTCAGAAGCGGGAAATATACAGTAGATTTCATTTATAGCGACTATGGATATAAAGACGAAATTTTACGGCCCCTTGAGGTCATTATTGATGAAATGTAACCTTTCTATAACGACATTCGGATATAACGACGGAATTTAATCGGTCCCTTGGTGGTCGTTTAGGTGAAAACTACTACAAAAATTCGAAATTACTTAGCCGTTTCTACACGTTATGGCTTCTTATTTTTGAAATGTTTCATAAATATAAAAATAAAAGTGAATATCTCACATGAGTCTCACACATGAATTAACCTGTTTATTGAACGTACATATATCTACATAAGTTAAATTGTATAATTATACACATATTACCTATTTTCAATAAAAGACCTGTTAAAACAAGTTTTGTCTACTTTTTTTTGGGTAACCCGGGTACCCGGGTATTTGGCAAAAAAACTACCCGTTACCCGGGTACTTAATTTTCGGGTATTTTACGAGCCCTACTTGGCTTGTACAAGAACTAAAGTCAGTCGATCAGCGTTTTATTTAAAAAAAAAGTTGTCAAGTCCTTATTGGAAAACCCATTACTATGAAATAAATCGCAATTTAATAAAAGAAGAAAAGGAGGAAATCTTTAGTTTGTTTTGTTGACAAAATTCTGTGGATTTTTATAAAAATATGATAACTGCATTACGTAACTTGTTCAGGAAATGCATTTAAAATTAAAATCGCAGTAGCTTTTAGTAGCAATTATTCATTTTTATTTAGATTTTCCGAAAAAATGGTGCTAAATATTGGAAAAATGAAATTAATCTTTGAAATTTTAGAGAATTATGAAGCTATTTTCATTCATAACTCAAAATCGACAAAAATGCAGTTATCATGTTTTTATAAAAACCACAGAATTACAACAACAATTGTATTGGATATAAAGCGCCGAAAGATTTAAATAAAGCCAAAAATATTGTTTCTTTATTTAAATCGTAGTAGCACAGATAAGTATAGACAGATGGGTTTCTTGTATGGGCTATATTTACATTCCAAAATTTCAATACCAAATTCCAATTCAATCCTTTTAGAGCAGGACGTACATTTCTGTCTCTTTTTATCTTTTTTTTCGTATGGTTATTTTGATTATATCAAAGCAAACATGGCATGGCTATTTTGATTATATCAAAACAAACATAAACCAACTTCAAATAAAATTTTATTTACATATACGTCTTGTTCTAAAAGGATTAGATTGAAATTTGGTATTGAAATTTAGAATATAAATATGGTCCATACAAGATCGCCATCTGTATATTCTTATCTGTGGTAGTAGTATAAAGGAAATAATAGGACCAAAAATAAATCAAAACTAAATTTTATTATTTAACTAGTTATTGCCTCTTTTTTGTGACATCGGGCATGTGAGCTGTAGTAAGCCATGAGAATTTTTCGGTAAACAATTTTTTCGTGTCATAAACTTCGTAGCATGCTATGTTTAAAATAATAGCCGTATTTCTTGAGGCATGGTTTACATTGAAAGCAACAACAAAAATTTAACAAATTTTTGTTTTTGGATCAATATGTTGATCCGAGTAGTGATTTTTATTGCTTGTCGTTTCATGAAACTTGATCTGATCCGGATCAGATTAAACATCAAGAAATGCGGCTAATATAACAATGGAAATTAAATAAATTTTCTTACGTTGGATGTGGGTTAGTAGTAACGTATTGGACTAGAGCGGCTAAGGTCTAGGGTTCGATTGTGATCAAAGCATTTTAGTTCTGCTTTTCAATTTATATTTTGTTTGAAGAAAAGCACACAGCTCCCGCTGTTTGTCGGGCTGTAAGCTTTTTTGTGTGATGCACATGTAAAATCATCCTTAATAGCTCTTCTTCTTTGGTGTAAGGTCTATTTAAGGTACAATAATCCTTAAAAGCCTTTAATCTCGAGATACTCCTAATCGGCTAAAAAAATATCAAATGGTCAAATGGTAATTGTGGCAGCGGCTGCTGAACATCACCATTATATATAAATTGTATCTATCCTATTGGAAGGGCTGTATCCCTTAGTAAATAAATATCAATAAAAGTATATACAGATCCTATACAGACATCTGTGTGTAACTTGAGTGGAATCAGATGATTAGTGTTTATTTATTATTAGTGTCAGATGAAATTTTGTATTTTGAACGGAATTTCTTGTGCTGAATCGTTGAAAATGTTGCAGAAAGCCTTTGGGGAGTATGCTCTATCAAAAACCAGAGCATATGAATGGTATAAAGTGTTTAAAAATGGTCGTGAAGTGGTTGAAGACTTGCCTCGTTCTGGATGTCCTTCCACATCGAATACCGATGAAAACGTTGAAATTGTGAAGAAAACTGTGCTTGAAAACCGTCATGTGAGTATTAGAGAGATTGCTAGTGATCTTAACATCTCATACGGAACCGTTCAGCACATTGTTGTGCCGACAACAGTTGGATTTTGCACCACGATAATGCGCCGTCACACAAAGCGCGTATTGTGGACATATTTTTTGACCAAACACAGCGTAAATATCCTTGAGCAGGCACCGTATTCACCCGATATGGCTCCGTGCGACTAAAGTACATTTTGGAAATTCCGCCGTTTGCTTCAAAAGTAGATGGCAAAAATAATAGATTCTAATAATCAACACAATTTTTACACTATTCCAAACAAATTCAAATAAAAAGAACAGTGATCCGATATTTTAGACCTAACATACTTTGTTATACATGGAATACACAATACAAACGCTCTCGACGATTGTTAGATATTGTCTAATTGTTATTCATTAAATCTACTTAGTATAGTTGTACAATTTAGCAAGGTAAACAGTAATTATTCATTCTGTTGTTCTTAACCTATTGTAATACAGGTATCGTTTAACATATTTTAGTGCATGATGTACTATACAGGGTGTTTTGTTCTAGAGCAGGGGCGTCCAAGCCAAATGAGTATTTTTGGCAAATTTTCAAAATAGCTACATCAGTAAAACTGCGATTAGAATAAAAAGCCAACTGGACAACACGGTAACTATTTATATATACATAGCCATAGAATTTATTACTCTGGGGTGAGTGTGACGACCACCGCAATTTTTATTCCATTTTGAGGCGTGCGGCCCGCGGGCCGCATGCTGCAATATGTAACAACTATTGCGGTGATCTTCACATCTATTCCGGAGTGATGAATTCTTTGGTTTTGGATACATAAATAATTACCGCATTGACCAGTTGGCTTTTTATTCTAATCGCAGTTTTAATGCTCTAGCTATTTTGAAAATTTGTCAAAAATACTCATTTTGCTTGGACGCCCCTGTTCTAGAGTGTAAATATTTTCAGGGATGATTCCTTCATTAATTTCAAGCAAAAAATCGTTTCTGGAGGGGGGCCCATTTTCAATATTTACTGAGATTTTAGCGGATTATTGATACCACAAATAGTGCCCTACATAACTTAATATAATTTAGTTTGAAAACCCTGGTCCCATGCAACATTATATACAATTACAAATATCTGTAAACATTTTTAATTTGAACATTCTATTGTTTTGGTTTTTGGACTGAGTCGGCATAGAATATACCAACTTCCCATAATATGTTAATGATAATTTGGATTTAATCAGTTAAGGTCGGTCGGTCAATATTAAGAGCTAGAATATTTAATTATTGTAGTGTAACAAAATAAAATAGTGTGTACAATTATAATAGTGAATATATTTTGTGAAATATTGTTTATATTTATAACTAAGCAAAATTATAATAAAGTGAATTGTTTTGTATCAATTTTGAATTAAAACAAAACATAATATTTGTGTTTGATTTTCATAAAATAAATTATCAAGTGCACTACAAGATACAGTGCGTTAAAGAAAATTAGTTTGGGGTGGTACCTTCATGCATATTTTTCTTAATTACTCCAAAGGTAGGAAGACTAAGGCAAGCATTTGTAATATTATTTTAGGGATCAGAAATTCCTTTGTTTTAATGTATTTTGTAAGTACGTAGCCCATTCCGTTGTCTAAATATTAATGTTTAAACTTTGAATTTAATTTAAATATCACTAAAATTTTGCGTATTGCATAGTTCTTTACTCATAAAACATAAAAATAATAAGTCATTTTTAATTTTTTCTTTTTCTTCATACAAATACCTACAAAAATATCATAGAAACATTTGATGTACGTCTTAAGATAACATGAGAAATTAGAATACAAATGTGTCATGTCAATTAAAAATCAATCAATTTTGGAACTGTTTTGTGATATTTTATTAGATTTTTCGTAAATATTGTTTACAGCAAGTACTCTAAATGGCCACCTTTATTTTGAATGCATTTTAGTAATCTTTTCTGAATTTCTATTGTTACATTTTTACTACCCAAAATTTCCCTTACTTTTGTTGCAGCCGCAACAATTCTTTCGTTTAAATTTTCTATAGTTACAATTTCAAATTAATATACCAGCTGTTTGGTTGTTCCCCATACCCAATTTTTTTAACCCACGAATACAGATTATAGAAATTCATAATACCGTCCCTAATAAACTGTGATTTGCTGTGAACATTTGCCTTTGTAAAAGTAGATCGCAAAACTTTCTTCGTTTCTCAAAATAATCGGTAAAAAGACCCTGGACGGGTATAATGGTATGGGTAAAGATTATTGTCATAAAGAATACTCTAAATTTTATAGTTTATTTATTTTATTTATTTATTTGTTTATTTACATAAATTTTGTTTAGAGACCTACCCCATACTTACACAATCTATTTTGAGAAGGAGCTCATTCATAACAAATTGTGTAAGATGAGGTGGTTTAACATGATAAATATAAAAAGATAAGTCTACAACTTCACTATTCATGATTACCCTTCCACTCAAACTCCAGCCAGCCTCCATTGTGAGGCTTCGGAGCCCTCCGAATCCATCAATGTAAATGTAACACTCTTTGTGTATTCTTCGATCTAACACATAAAACATAACGAACCGTAAAAACCAACGTCTGATACTGATTGAAGGTTCATTTCTAGCCGCTCGGATCACAGCATCATCGCTATAAACAGATAAAAATTGTACCGGATTAGCATCCACCCGATGGTTAGGTACACTTCCAGTTTCACGTAATCTTCTAAACGTGTTGGTAAATGTTTTAGTAAAAAGTATTTACGAAAAATTTATAAAATATCACAAAAAAGTTACAAAATTGATGGATTTTTAATTGACATATTTGTATTCTAATTTCTCATGTTATCTTAAGACGTACATCAAATGTTTCTATGATATTTTTGTAGGTATTTGTATGAAGAAAAATTAAAAATGACTTATTACTTTTATGTTTTATGAGTATAAAACTATGCAATACGCAAAATTTTGGTGATATTTCAATTAAATTCAAAGTTTAAAAATTAATATTTAAACAACGGAATGAGAACCAAAGAAACCTTATCTTCTTTTTGGAACTCTCTGCTGCTTTTAGCAGTTTTATTGTAATGCTTTTGTGAGCATTCAGTTCTGCGACAAAAATGAGTTTGAAAGTTTAGAATAAATTGAGGTTTACAAAAATTTTCGCAAATTGAGATTATGGATCTGGTCTGACGGCCCATTAATAATTCTGTCGGTGTAATATCCAGCCCCTTAATTGGCGTGTTCCTGTATTCTAGCAATGATATCCATAACTCACTATTATTTTATCGTGGACTAGAGGGTACTAAAGAAATATCGAATTCTTTGCAAAATTGTGTGAATAACTGCGAACCGAATGGAACTGCTCTTTTTGATCTTGATAATAAAATTTCCAAAAATTTTGAATGATAATCCATTATCACTAAATAGTCTATCTTATTAAATTCAAAAATATCTATGCCTAATTTAAAAAATGGTAAATCAGGTATTTTATGTGAAATCATTATTTCTTTTGTATTAGCATTCCGAAATTTTTGACATATCTCAAACAGCGATGAATAACACAGCGATATACCCAATAGCGATTTATGAACAGTAAATATTTTTATTATCCGCCCATATATATATTTATGAAATTTATGGCACACGAACACTATCACTAATAGTTCTTTTTCTATTTGACCGTAATTTCTTTCTGCATCAGTTAAGCTTCGTGAAGCAAAACAAAAAGGTCTCTCATCTTGCATTAAACAGCAGCCTAATCCATCTTTAGATGCGTCTGACTGAATTACTAATTCTTTATTAGGGTCGACAGTTTTAAGAGAAGGAGCATTTACAATGGCCTCTTTTAATTTATCTAAACAGGCCATTGGTAGCCAATTAAATTCTACATCTTTTCTAAATAAATTTCTTAATGGTTTCGACGGATAAATCGGATAAATTCTGTATAAAAGAAATCCATTGGGTTTTACCAGCACAGGTTCGAATCCTGTCTACAGCGCGATGTTATATACGGAATACACAATACAAACGCTCTCGATGATGGTTAGATATTGTTTAATTTTTATTCATTAAATCTACATATGTATGTAGTATAGTCGTACAATTTAGCAAGGTAAAATGTAATTTTTCATTCTGTTGTTCTTAACCTATTGTAATACAGGTATCGTTTAACATATTATTTTAGTGCATGATGTATTATACATACAACATACATACTTCGGATAAGGAATATTTCTGCCCTACCTCGTATCAATTTGGTAGGTCTTTACAGTGTTTTTAACAAAGTATTTCAATTGAAAAATAGTTTGTTGTTGACAATGGTAATTTTTATTCAAAATAAGGATTAACAGAAATAAAATAATTCATCTCAACGAAAAAAAAAAATATAATTTAACAGAAATTGCACTTTTTAAAATCAATAATTAATCACCTCGCCATTGGCTTTTATGATGGCCTTAATCCGGATCGGCATTGAATTGTAAAGTTTGGGTAAATAATATATTGTTATTTCTTCAAACCAGACTTTTTCTATAAGTGTTTTCTGCTCTTTGGAACTTCTGTATTTTTTGATCTTTTTTCCCATGAATGACCAAATATTTTCAATAATATTGAGGTCAGGACTATTTCCTGCCCAGGGTAACGACTCAATCCTCAAGCTATTTTTAAATTCGGCTACCTCTAAAAAAAATAGACATTAAAATTAAGCATTCTTATATCAAAAATAACGTCAATAACTTACAATGCGTGCCCTGCGGCACGGAGCTGAATCGTCCTGGAAGAGTTGAATACCGATGTATTGAGTCGGCTCCTCGATAGTCACAACTCAGGTTTCGATATTTTTTTTATATTTTTCTCCGTTTACTGAACTATCCAGAAGGAATAATAATCAAACTCCAAAGGCTGTTATGGCTCCCCAGGCCATAACATATGGTGAATGTTTTACTGTCGGCGAAATACATTCTGTTAAATACCGTTTGTCTTTTCGTCGCCGAAAACTTATCCTTACATCGGGTCCAAAGATATTGAACTTGGATTCATCCAAGATATGCACTAACGCCGGTCCTGGGCCATTCAGTTTTCTCATCCTGTCCCGGATTTGAGGCTTGCAACTCCCATTTTTCTGTCAGTAATGATTTTCTTGCAGGTCGACATGCATAGAGATCAAGTTCCTTTAGTCTTCCTTTAATATAGTAGTTCCTAGAAATAGTGTCAGTTAGAAAGCTAATATTAGAAGCTAACTTCTTAGCTCCAAAGCGTCTGTGTGAAATTCGATCTGTTGGAACAGAAGTTTTCCTCTTTGCATCAAAGCCGATTTATCTCGCAACCGTTTGATTTTCGGAAAGTGCCTTAAAAACTTTCTAATTGTTGCTTGGTTACACATACACCAAATTAATCTTGCAATTTGTGAATGTGTGTACTTTTTGCCTTTAGTTGCAAAATTTTGGCTTTTTCGTCAGCATTTAATTTAGAGCGATACATTTTAGAATTAACTCTTTGACTACTTAATTGAAACCAAACGAATATGCCATTCTTATTTTGGTTTTAAATATATCATAAGACGTGATATATGCAGAAAAAGTAAAAAATAAAAAATAAAAAAAATAACCAAAAAAAAAAATAGCGAATGAGGTAAAATCAATTAGAGAATAAACAAGCCCAAAAATACAGACTTTGACATTGCTCTCCCTACCAAAAATCAAGTATGGAAAAATAATGAACTTTTCGACACTAACTCTAGAAAAATAGACATTCTTAATAAATTATTAGAAGAATTGAAGGCTCAATTGACAGAAAGAGATTCTGTCTTAAAAGAAATCTCAGTTTTTCTAAAGGGAGACGAGAATAATACAAATCCTGCTATGATCGATAATTTGAAAATTAAACTATCTAAACTCATAAAATACTAATTTATTCACTTTTATCTCATTTTATTTTATGAACTCTATCAGATTTTTACAAATTAACATAAGGAGCATCAGCCGTAATAAAGATTTGTTACTACATTTCATGCAAGTCAATAATATAGATGTGGCTATTTTGTCAGAGACATGGACAAATTCAGGCTCTAATTTCAATTTCAATAGTTTTAATTTTATAAGAAAGGACAGACAAGATGGATTTGGAGGTGTTGGTTTCCTAATTAACAAAAAGTTTTCTTGGAAAATTTTAAATTTATCTTCTCACTTTTCGCATTTAGAAATTTTAAAATCAACATAAAATTCAAAAACATAGATTTAAATCTTATTTCTTTTTATAACAATTCTACAAATTACCCCCTAACATTAATCAGTGAATTTTATCAGGTGATAATTAATAATACAGACAATAGTATAATAGCCGGCGATCTAAACATACAAAATAGCCTTTGGGATCATTCAATACTTCCTACACATAATAAGATTGCAGAGACAAAATCGCTGACATACAGTTGCGGCAAAAATAATAGTAGTGCTACATCATAATTGCCACATATTCGAATTTTTCATTCTTTTAAACAAAATTATGATATTATTTTCTTATTATGTAATAAATAATGCAAATTTGGAAAACAACATTTTTTTAAAACTATGCTTTGTTTTCAAGGCAGTTTTATTGAATAATCTTTATTCATTCACTACTATTATTTTTGCCGCAGCTGTAATTTCTACAAACAATATTTTTTTACTAAACGACGGTTCACATACAAGACAGGACTTATTTAGAAATAAATCGTCTGCAATTGATATTTCTTTATGCTTTACTAATTTAATCGATAAAATTTCATGGAAAGTAGATTTTATCAACTTAGGCAGCGATCACTTTCCTATCTTAATGGAATACAAATTGAATTTCGTAATAAAGAAATAATTAACAAATTGGAGAAATGTTCAAACTAACTTTGATTTAGCTAACGTAGATAATTTTGATAATATAGAAGCCTATTTAAGAAATTTAATAGGCTCAAACACTTCAGTAATAAAATTCAAAAACAAATTTAAACCAAAACCATGATGGAACTTGGAACAGTTATATACAAAAACTTTGGTACATCTAAAAACAAAAACAATTAATTTATAATACTAAAAAAGATCTGTACTCAGCCTTAGAATTAAAAAAAAACAATCCAAAAACTTAAACTAACAATTAGAAGAGAAAAAAAGATTTCATGGGATGTTTTTTTAGGCAGCATCAATCATAGAACCAACAATTCAGAACTTTGTAACAACATTAACAAAATTAAAAACAAGCCTATTTCAATGTTCTAGAAGATCCCACCATAGCCAATGACTTCCTTAATTTCAATTATCCTGCCTCTTTTGGTTCAACTTACAAATTCCATTATAACAAGAATTCATATTCAGAAAGTTTTAAAGCTTCAGAAATTCTAGAAATAATAAAAAATGCCAATAATACATCTGCAGGATACGACAACATATCATATAAATTATTAAAACATTTAATCCATAAGAATGATGATGTCTTGATTCACATTACGTCATACTTTAACAAGGTCTGGAACAATCAAATCTATCCCAATAACTGGAAAACCGCTAAAACAATAGCGATCCTCAAAAAGGGTAAAGATGATAGAGTTTACTCGAATTATCGGCCTATCTGTTTATTACCAGTCTTTTCAAAAAATTTTAACACGCTCATAACAATTTTGGCTTCAGAAAAAACAAAAGCATTACCGATTCGGCGATTACTTTGTGGAAATGTTCAACTTTATTTTAAATCTTAAAAAACAAAATAAAAAAATTATATTAGTAAATCTTGACATTTCCAGGGCATTTGATAATGTAGGCAAACACATTTTACATAAGATTTTAGAAAAATTCAATTTCCCACAAGACATCATAAATTGGATCTATCAATTTCTCACTAACAGAATCATAGTTTTACCTAATAAAAGCTGATCGATTCACTATACAAATAAAGGAATTCCATAGGGTAGCAGTTTGAGCCCCACTGTGCGGTATGGCACGGTATCGCTGGTTTTAATTTTATTGGATAAAAAAGAAACTAAATTCTCACACTTCAAACTTATTATTTTAATTTTATTATTTTAATATTTTTAACTTTATAAATTTTATTTGACGACAATTTTTACTTCACCACATTGAATTACGTCTGACTTGTACGAATGAAAAATATGAACTCTAATAATAATAAAAATGGTTGAATATTTATAGCAACGTAGTGATTGAAGAACTGCAATAATTTGTGCAATTGTGAATTTGCCAATGAACTACTATTTCCAATTGTTGCCAACTTTATTGCAATTGATCTGTCATGACGTTTTACATTGATTTAATTTGTTATTGTTGTTACAGTAAAAATCCTGAAAAACGGAACTCTATTACTACGGAATCCCATTAAAAACGGAAATTTGGACTTTATTAAAAATAATCCTTACAAAAATCATACTAATTGGCCTCTCTACTGCGGAAAACCCCTAAACCCGGACGGAATGATGCCTCTCCATGTAATATTTATTATTAGAACTCCTAAGAAACGGAAACTTAGCCAACTTCAGACTAAAAAAAAAATTTGTTTATAAACTAGAAATAAAGCGTCAAGTATTTATTACCAAATTGAATTGAATGATTTTCCGTGTAAGTTAACAATTAACATTAATTATAATATTTAATGCAATACACATAAACTTCACATATAAATTTCAGAAATATGAAACAAAAAGTAAATCTAACTTTGAAACAAAAATACGATGTGATCCAGTTGAAAAGTTGCGGGAAAAATATAAAGGAAATCTGCGATAAATATAAATGTCGAAAAACTCAGATTTATTGCATTCTACAAAACAAAGATAATAATATCATCACTAAATATTTGGAATCCAACGAAAACCATCGTATGTTTACAAAAAAATCGTGACAGCAAATACGGCAAAATAAACAAAGCCGTGTTTGAATGGTTCTCAATTGCACTAACTAAAAATATTCGAATATCGGAACCAATTTTACAGTTCTCAAGCATTATTAGTTAACTATAAGTTCTTTTTATTTATGTACAAAAGAAGGACAGAAATAAATGAATTCATAAGCATAAATAATGTTTGCATTACCGGGGAGTATTTAAACTCACTATTTACTCTCATTTTTTATAATTTTCCGTGACAACTCCTTAAAGCCGAATAAAACCCCAAAAACCGGAAAATCCCCAAAACCGGAATTTTTGTTTGGTCCCTTGAGTTTCCGTCTTTGAAGATTTTTACTGTATTTTAAATTTTGTGGTTAAAGTAATAAATTTAATTATAAAGTGTAATTATTATAAGAAAACTCAACATAATACTGTGGATATAAAACAATAGTGTGTTTAAAGATAAGTATTCTATTAAATGTCCTTCGTATCCAACTTATTAATTATATGTATTTATTTCAGAAAATATAAATCGTCGCTGTCAATAAGAATCGTGTATTACAGCTGTAACGAAATTTATGTATGGATATTCTGGACAGATAAGTGAATTGAATAGCTAAAATTGAAATTATTAAAACTAATTACATTTCTTATTTTATTTTAGAAATCGTAAACTGGAATTTCATTAATATCATTACCGATCAACTGATGGGAATGCTAGTCAGCTGATTTGATTTCATCGAGTTATTTCAAGTGAATTTAAGGTAAGTAAATTTAAATCTTCAAGACATTAATGACATTCCGTTTACATTAATATAATATTTCTTTTAGGTTGACTTTTAATTTTAGTGGCGTAGACACCCACTTTATTCAATATCTATACCACATCTCTACATAACAACACCAATAATAGTTACAGGATTTTTCAGTATGCAGATGATATTTGCATCGCTATTTTTGCGAATAATCATGAGGATTTACAAAGTTTGGCTAATTCTACCCTTCATTCATTAACTTTTAAGCTTCAACAATTAAAATTACAAATCAATACAGATAAATCTCATTATTTAAGGCTTTTCACTAACAAAAATAATTCTAAATCCATCCAAATTACAGTTAACAATACAGTCTTAAAAGAAAATACAGTCACAAAAATTTTATGAACCACTTTTTCAAACAGACTCTCTTTATCAAAACACTACATAAACCTAAAATCCAATATTACAAATTCTATAAATCTACTAAAAACCCTCTCTTATTTTAAAGGAGGTGTTAATTCCGAAACGATGAATCATATCTTCAAGGCAATAATTAAATCGAAGTTGGAATATTCTTACATTTTAACAGACACGAAGTTCAAAGAAGATATCAAAATCTGCCAATCTATTAAAAATACTTGTCTAAGAACATGCTTAGGCTTTGTAAGAACAGCTCCTATCCCAGCCATTCTGTCTGAATCGTTGGAGCTTTCTTCTGACCTATACATTATTAAAAAAATCTTTAAGGTATATTTCAAAAAATTTATTCTTTAACACAAAAATTGGAAAGGGCATTGCCCTCAATAGATCTATTCCAAATCTAAACACATTATACGTAGAACATCCATTTCTCGCCAAAATCATTCCGTTTCACGTTAAAAAAAACTTATCCCACCAATTTCAGCATTTTATCTGATATTAGAGGAAATACAAACAAAAACTCAATTAATCATTCTGCACAATACTCGTTATCAATGTTGAAATTGAACAAATTTAAAAATTTCTCAAAGATTTTTACAGATGGTTCTATAATTAATAAAGAGGCTGGAATAGGAGTTTTTGTGGAAGATTATAACTGGAAAATTTCCATTAAATTAAACAACTTTACGGATATAAAAAACACGGAAACCATCGCCATAAAAATTGCAATAACTTTAGCATTGATTGTCAAAAATAGCAACATAATTATTATCACGGATTCCAAAAGCTCTTGCACATCTTTAGTCTCAGCTCTACTCAAAAACACGAACAAACATTACGAAAACCAAATAATAGACACAGCCGGATTTAACTCTTATAAAAATTTTGTAGTTCATTGGTTTCCAAGCCATTGTGGTGTCAAGGGAAGTGTCATTGCATACGGTTTAGGTAAAAAAGCGATTTTCTCCCTCTCTCATTTTTTGGATAATGACCCTACAGACACGGACATCTATAACATTATCTCTATTAAAATATTTGACAAATGGAAGTCAAAATATATTTCTTTATGTAATTCCTCAGGTAATTTTTACAAACAGATTTGCCCCCTTCCCAGAGTGTCTTTTCTTTTCAAAAATTCAAATTTTTTATCCTCACAAACTAGACTGATTTTCAGATTGTTATCAGGTCATGCAGTGAACCAAAAATTTAAGTATATTTTGGGTTTGGAAACTATATCTTATTGTGATATACACAACACAATTGAAGACAATGGTCACATAATAAACGACTGCATTAAATATAATATAGAAAGGTACAATTTTCCACTTCTATACATAAAAACACTACTATACATTTTAAAAGATACAAACTTTGACGAATTTAGAACAGTGTGTGAGTTTATAAAAGATAATAAAATATTTACTGTAATTGAACTAACCTTTATTTAATTCTTATTTAAAATATTATTCTTTTTAACACAAGATTGGTTCTGAGAATCCTTTTTATTTTTATTAAATTCTTTTTGATGATATTTTGTAATATTTATCAATTAAATTGAATTATTTTACTATAATTGTATTTTCAATTTTCACACAAGTTTTTAAATTGAATTAAGTTTTATCCTTTTGTTCTTTCTGTTATTTAAAAAAAATTTTTTTTTTTTCATTTTTGCATTATATAACTTGCAAGATATTAATTGAACACAAATTTATATATATTAATCACTAAGTTTGTAAGATCAACACATTATTCAACCCTCCAGAATCACCCTTGATGATGGTCTTTGGAAACGTGGGCTGTTATTAACCACCGGTCTTATGGATTGAGAGATCTGACCTGAGCAAACTTATAAACAAACAAACAAAATGGTATTTTCGGAACTCGATGATATGTATTGTATTTGTATTATTATATCGCGAGCTATGATCATGAAATAATTTGTTTTGTCCCTAAAAAATGCCACACATTTAAATAATGATAATTTGAATGCACACTGCACAGTAATACATTTTAAAACAAAAAACTACCAAAATTATCTTCATTAGGTGTACCGGTGGACAGTGATGGTATGTAGCCTATGCCACTCATTAGAACATGAATAACACGTTAGTAAAGATTTCATTTAAATTGGATTAGTAGTTATAGAATAAGCGCGTCATATGTATACAAACAAACAAACAAATTTTCATCTTTATAAATTAGTGTAGATAGGGAAAATAAAAATATACCTAATTACCGTTTTCAACCAGCACCAACCAAAAGTTTTTTTTTGGATGTGTTTTTTCGCCGGTAATATTGTAGTGAATTCTCTGTATTGAAGTTAATCAAGCAAAAGGAAGTAATAGTAATGTTTACATTCCGTTATAGGAAAGAGAAATGCAAATATAAACTCAAAACTTCGACGCATTTGAATACATTCAGTCTTTCGATCCTATTCTCCTATTCTCTAGCTTACTCCAGGGATTTTAATAATATGTAGAACATTCTTATTTCTCTTTTAATTTTATACACGAGTATTTTATTCTGTTATGTTATCTTCAACAATAATTTATCGAAAAGTAATCCTACATAAATTCATTTCCAAAAATTTTCAAAAACTATATATTTACTTTACTATAATCTGAAAACTTTATCGCATAACTTTTATATTTTTATTTTATTTTAGACTACATAAATATAATAAGGAAATTTCGTAATTTATTATTTTCCAAAAAACACCAAAATATTCATAAAGCTTTCACTTGAAATGAAAATTCTACAATATTTGTATAAAATTGGAGAATATAAACGAGGCAGACAAAAGCTTTTTGTCATTTTGGGAATTAACTTTTTATTATTTTTATTTTCGTAGTAAAACAAAATAATTTTAATTACATTTTAATATTTTATGAAATAAATTTTCGAAATTTTTTTGGTGCTACATAAATTTACTGTATAATTTGTATTCTCTGTATAGATATATAAGTTTAATGATGCGAAACTGCCTTTCCAATTAAAATCTATTGATTTACTGCACACCCATAAATTGTATTTGAGATTATCAATCTCATATAATTTACAACCTCCAGTCAATCGATATGATGTTAAACTATTAATTATTATCAAATGTTGTATAATTATATGTAATCAAAATCAATTAAGAGAACTCTTTAAAATTTAGCAACAAAATAAAATAGCAGCTATGTATAAAAATATATAAAAGATATAAAAAGCTCATAAAATGAGATAAAAATAAAAATTAACAAGAAATTAAAATCACAACAAATGAAAAATAAAAATTTTCCTTTAACTTAACTTCTACATTTTCCTTGAAGCAACAAAAATTTAAAATGAAGAAAATTAAAAAGAAAACATTTTCCTATAATAAACTCATTTAACCTAATTTAAAGTTGAAGAATAATAAAAAAAAATTCTCTAACGACAAGCAAAAAGTATTAAAAAGCGTTTTCCTCTCTCCACTTCTTTCAACACTTTAAGTTCAAACCTTCCTGTACTGCATATGAGTATGTACACGACTACAGTTAGTTATATGTACGTCTTGGGTTGTTTTGTTGCTTGTACCACCCTTAAAAGCGATAATTTTCCTGTTTGATATTTAAAAAGGATACAAAAACTACCAAGATTAAGTAAATAGACACCAAAGGGAAAATGCGACAAAAACAGCACACAACAAAAAAAGTTGTTCTGTGATCCTACAAAACGAAAAATTAACTTTTTTGAATTTAAAATTTATTTTCTACAACATTATTTCGTTTCTTTTTCGTATTTTTGTGTGCCCCTGTCATCATCATGAAATGTTTAATCCGAAGCGTAACAATATTATAAGATTAAAAGCTTAATCAAAATTTTTTTTTTGAGTGCGACAGCATAATTTTCTAAAGAAATAGTTAGCAAGCGAAATACTGAACCATATATTCATATATATATTTTGGGAAAAGCTTAACAATTTCCAAAGATTTTATTTTATTTGTATTGGTGGTGTGTTTATGAAAATGATATTATAAATGATGTGGAATTTGGTTGTACCATGTACATAGTGCGTAGGAGTTTCAAGTTATTGAAAAAGGCTTAAATAAATATTATGATGTATGTATGTACCGTGGGCTGTTTTTTTTTTTCAAATACCAAAAATATGTAATTCTTAATTAACATATGGAGAGAGAAACTTATTTAAAGTCTCACTTCATGAAGCGGTTGTTTATAACAAAAGCTTCCAAATTCTTATTATTAAAAACACAAAGAAATGTTCCTTAAATAAATTCAAATTACAAATTTCCATTTAAACTTATATAAAATAATGTAAATTTAGTTTAAAAAATAAGCTTAATAATTGTTTAAAAAGTTTTCACTTTATTGCGTGCCTAAATAAAAGGTTTCCAGGAATACTGATATTTTTAATAATTTGAACTTTATCATTGGGTAATAATAGACACAATTGGTAGAAACGGTTTTAAGTAAATAAGCGCCTTTAAATTGTTGATTAAACATTAATTAAACTACAATCAGGAAATTTAAGCCAATAGATAGATATACAGACACTTTTCGAGATTGGATGCGACACTTATTAAAGAAATGTTGGAAAATACAGTATAATTTTGCAATAAAATAAGCTTCTCTTACAAATTTACAGGAACACAAAAAGTAGTTACCGATTGTTATTGGTTTTAGTTCGTAATTCTCCAATTAAATGATTAAAGGTGGATTATGGTGTATGTTTGGGGTTGGGCAAGCCATCCCAAAATCAAATTACCAAATATGAAATACCAACATCAGAATCCTACTTTACAAAATTCCACTTAGTATAATCCCAAATAAAGAAATCCCATTATCAATTATAGATAATATTTATTAAAACATGTGCGCGCATTTTCTTAATAATTGATAATGGGATTTTATTCCTTTAATATAAACTCAACAAATCTGTGGTCACAAAACAAAGGGGTAGTCGTACAAGTCGAGTTGTGCCCTCTTCCATATTATTTAAAATTCGAATTTTCCATGTTGCGAATGCCTTTATTGTTAATATATTTTGGTTATAAAAAGCCGAAAGAATCTTATTGATTTTATTACAAGCAACTTCTCTTTCTATTATTTGTGTGGGCCTAAAAACACACAAATGGTTTTCTTTGAATTTTGATTTAGTGAATATAATTATTTATTTATTGTACTTTAACAATAATTTCGTATTAAAAGGAAACCCACAGATGGAAACAGAGTAAAGGGAACAAACGAAAAATCAAAAAAAAAAAAATAATGAAGCTGCTTCCGGAATTCCATTAGGCAGAAAACCCTCTTTAATTTTTTCAAACAATTTCCACCTCATGCATACACATTCTATTTTGAGCAATAGCTCATTTACAATACAATGTACAGCAAGAGGTGAAATAATATTAAAAATTAACAATAATAACAATAATATTAAAAATAAATTTAAAAAAACCTACGTATTGCCCATCAATCACGCCACTCCAAAAATGTTGACTTAAATAATTTGGCCGATCCTAATCTCTTAATTTCCAAAGAGAAACTCTCCTAACGTAAAAAGATTTGTTTAGCGACCTACAACAATTTTTGGCCGGAATCAAGCGAAAGTTTGAGGAATGAAACCTACTAAACAGTAACTTCCTATAAAGATAACAAGGCTTCTTAGCTTTGAGAAGTTGAAAAATAAAAAGACAAACGCGAAATTCGTAAAAGGTAGATAAACTACATCCTAAAACAAGGCTAGAGTAGGCAGAAATATGATCGAATTTCCTAATACCAAAAATAAACCTAGTACAAGCATTGAAACATCTTTGGAGAACGTTCATATTTTCCTTAAGCATACCGAATAAAACTACGTCACCATAAATAAAATGAGGAAGAAGATAAGACAAAAACATTTTTTTCCTAAACTGACTATCAGAAAATCCTACTACTTTATACAAACAACTAAGCATACCAAAGACCCTCTTACTAATACTAACTAAATGATCACCCCAAGAAAGAGTTTTGTTAATAACTAAGCCTAAATCTCTAACAGTATTTGAATAATTAGCGAACCCTACAGAAACATACCAGGAAAGGACGAGGTGCCTAACGATTTTTTATAAATTATAACCGACTGAGATTTATTCGTATTTAAAACCAACCTATTAGAGACCGACCAACTAGCGATATTACTTAAGTCTTCATTTATCAGAGAAATATTCCTATCAATAGAATCCTGATCTAAACGACTATTTTTATAAATTTGGACGTCTTCAGCGAAAATGTGAAATGAACAATGGTGAATAGAGGATTCTATGTCATTAATGTACATAGAAAACAATAGAGGACCCAGCACTGAACCCTGAGGAACGTCGGAAATTACAGGAAGGAAATTACACAAGAATTGTCCCAAAAAACTGCCTGAGAACGATTAGAAAGATAGTTAAAAATGAATCTGGCAGCGGGAACCGAAAATCTAAACTGAGACAAGAGTTTGTTAAAATGAATTCTGTGATTAATAGAATCAAAGGACTTAGAAAAATCTAACAAAGTTAAAGAAGTCAATTCCCTATTATTCATGTAACGCCTAATATCATCACATACATTTAATAACGCAGTAGAAGTGCTATGAAATTTTCTAAACCCAGATTGGAAGAGACTAATTAAAAACAACTATCTCGAAAGCTTTAGAGAGAGAACTTAAAATGCTAATTGGCCGCAATTGGGATAGCTCTGAAGGATTACTGATCTTTGGGATGGGGATTATTTTACTTAGCTTCCATTGATCTGGATAGGAAGAGGATGTGAGAATAAAATTAAAGAAATGTAACAAATATTTTGAGACGAAAGGGAAAACTCGCTTGACGAATTTTAAATTGACGTTATCCAGACCAGAAGATTCCGTTAGCATTCCAAATAGCAGACTGTAAATCCTCGAGAGAAATATTTGAATACGAAAACGAATTAGGGGACGCATTAGAGAACAAATTGACGGTACTACTGCCCGAGTTCAAACTAGAGCAAAAATAACTATTGCTACCATTGGGTTTAAACTCCCCACTAGAACTACTCTTGCATTTTCGATTGTCAACCTTTGTGGTGTACAGAGCAAATTGCAAAAATAAAAATTAGTTGTGTTAAATAATAAAAAAGACAAAGGGATTGTGATATTAGTGCTTTCCAAATTATATAGCGCATTTCTGCGCATCGAAAACATTTATTATACCTGTTTTTAACAAGGTTGTGGAACAAAATGGAGAGTTTAAGGTAAAACACTGTAAAAATACAGTTCCAGTAGACAGATGCTAAGCCGTCTGACCAGGAGATGATGAGATTTGTCCTGAACAATGGGCTAACGGCGAAAGACGTACATACATTGTACCAAGATCTATATGAGCGGTGCATTTACATCAAGTTCAACACAGAACAAAAATACGTAGATTTCTTACGAGAGACAAATGTTTTAACGTTCACCTACAACAATGGAGCAACAACGGTGGTAACAGTCAAAGGAGCAAGCGGGATAATGCGGTACGTAAGGGTGTTTAATTTGCCACCAGAAATCACCGACAAAACTTTGAGTGAAGCAATGCACCGTTTTGGGAATGTATTGTCAACAAGGCGAGAAAAATTTGGAGCAAACTCACTACTACCAGTCTTCTCAGGAGTAAGAGGTATATATATAGAGATCGAAGAAGAAATACCGCAATTTATATATGTACAAAACATAAAAGCAAGAATATTCTACGATGGAATGAGAGAGAGGTGTTACAAATGCGGAGAAGATACGCATAAAAAACAAGAATGTCCACTCTTGTACAATAGTAACAATATAGCAGAACAGCAGCTACAACAACAAACACTACAACCACAAGAAACAGATGGACAACAAGTACACACGCAAACACAATCAGATACCGTACAACAAACAAGCTCGATCGATACAAATACGGTACAATCAACTACCACGCAAGAACAACGAGTTAAATACAGCGATATAGCCAAAATTACTCAAATACAAGCAGAGGCAGAAAGCAAAATTGAGAATATTAAAGAAATGATTAATTTAAAAGCGTATAATAACAAAGGGAGAAAAGCAGAAACCGATTCTTCGTGTATGGATACGGAAGGTGAGGATGTGGTTGTAAATGCGGGTTCAAGTCGACGCGGTCGAAAAAAAACTCGGTACACAAGTACGAAAGACCGAAAAGCATTCATCGATCAATATAATAGTACAACGTTGAGCACGGACAATGACAATTTTATTACACCACCACTACCGGTTACACAAAATAAATAAATCATTAATAAGTAATAAAATCGACAACTGGACAATTCAACACATGCAACAACAACACGCAACATCAACATCAGTATGAATGATGCAACATCATCATTATCATTAAACAAAATTTTATTGCTTTTATTATTCAAATTTATTTTTGTTAAATTTTGGAAACGGATATTCCCGGCACATACTAATTGGTATGTACAAATTGTTATTTGTGTGATTGTGAGATATGAGTGAAAGAATTATTGTTGGCCAGATAAACATACAAATTTTTTACGCAAAAAAGCACATGTTGGAAAATTATCTGGCCAAGAATAATATGAATGTGGTACTTATGAGCGAAACTTGGGAAAGAATGAATAAGACGTTGAATGTGAGAGGGTACAGATTTCTTTCCAAACCAAGAAGCGATGGCTATGGTGGGGTGGCAATAATGCACAAAAGAAACCTTACGCTTCAAGAGGTACAGTTACCCGCATTTGAGGTTATTGAAGCAATAGCCGCCTCAACGATGAATTTGGAAAGAAATCTGTTACTAGTAAGCATGTATGTAACCCAGGTGCATGATGGAGATGAAAGAAGTGACTTTAAAAAATTGTTTGAGTGGGTGAGAGATAAAAGTGACCTGATTATATGTGGAGATTTGAATGCGCATGCGAGAATGTGGGGTTGTATGAACAATTGCGCAAGAGGAAAACAGTTGGCCGACCTGATTCAAAACTCCGATATGGTGCTCTTGAATGATGGAAGGCCAACTAGAATGGCGAATGTGGGTGGCACGGCCAGCGCAATAGATTTGTCTTTGACAACTATTGAACTGGCCTGCCGGGTCACTTGGAATGTAGAAGAAGAGAATTTGGGTGGGGATCATTTCATGATCAAAATGATCATGAATGATAATAGGGTGTTTAAGAAAAGCGTGAATTAATGAATAGTAGGAAATGGGTGCAAGAGATGAATGAGATTCTCGGAGAAAATCAAATAAATCAAAGCCAGTTGGATAGTGAAATTGAACGAGTGAATGAACTGTGTACAAAAATTGTGGATATGAAACAGATTAATGTGAATGGTTGGTGGAACAATGAAGTTCAATTCTGGTATGAAAGGAAGCGAATAGCCTTGCGTGAGTTTAATAGGAGTAGGAGTAGTGAGAATAAGATTATATATGGTAAAATGAATGGGAAGTTGAAAAAGGCTATTCGCAGAGCGAAAAGGAAAAGTTGGCGGGAATATGTATCACAAATGACACATAGAACCACAACTAAGGATGTATGGAATTTATTTAATAGGATGAATGGGAAACATTTTAATTCGCGTAATGTGGTGTGTGAGAACAAAGAAAAAGCTGAAGAATTTATTAGAATGGTATTGAATGTAAGCAATGATTTGAATGATATAAATGAAGTTGATAGAATGAATGGAAATGAAAGAATGGATTGTAAATATGAATGGGGAGAGTTCCTGAGAGTGCTAGATACATCAAAATCTACCACTCCAGGGACCAACCGCGTAAGTTACAAAATGGTTCGGTTGTTGAGTGATTCAGCAAAATATAACTTGCTTGAGATACTCAACAAAGTGTGGATGGGTTCCAAAATACCGGGCAAATGGAAAGAGAGCAGAGTGGTTCCTATCCCGAAACGGGATAGAGATCCAAATGTGGCAACAAATTATCGAGGCATTTGTATGTTGAATGTTTTTATAAAAATTTTAAATGGAATGATGAAAGAACGAATGGAAGATTTTGTGAATGAAAATAATTTGTTGCCATCGACAACATTTGGATTTCGAAAGAACCACTCTGCAATCGAGTGCGTGGAAAAGTTTGTGTGGGAAGTGAAAAAGGATAAAATGAAAGCTGTTGCGGTATTTTTGGACATTGAAAGAGCTTATGATTACGTGGTTCCGTGGAAATTACAACAAATTCTTTCGAATTTTGGATTTTCACGGAAAGTATGTATGTGGATAAAAGATTTTATGAGTGAAAGAAAAATTGTTTTGAAAGGAAGTGGGTTTAGGTTGGAGGGAGTTGCTAATATTGGACTTCCGCAAGGAAGTAAAATATCATCTGCTCTATTCAACCTATATACCAGCGAGATACACCGCATCAATACTGACAATCAAATCGTTCTGCAATTTGCAGACGATTTTGTAGTGATTGGAAAAGGAAAAAGTATTGATGCGGCGGCTCAAAAAGCGCAAAAGGGAGTAAATGAGTTATTGCAAAATCTTAAAATGTTGAATTTGAGAGTGAATCCTAATAAGTGTGCTTATATGAGTTTCAGAACGAATGCTGCAAATGTTAACATTAGTGTGGATAATTATAGAATTGAACAAGTAAATGTGTACAGGTATTTGGGTATTTGGATTGATAGACGTTTGAATTTCGGGAATCACATGAAAATTTTGGCAGATAACTGCAAGGAACGTTTGAATGTGGTTAAACGGGTGAGCAAACCTAAGTGGGGCGCTCATCCGAGTGTGACTGACATGTTAAGAAAGGCCCTTATATCCCCAAAAATTGGATATGGTATTAGTGTGTATGGAAATGGTTCAAAAGGGGCTTTTAGCCAATTAATGAAAGTGGAGAATGCATGCGCCAGAGTTGTATTGGGAGCGATTAACTCAACTCCAATACACACTCTGTGATCTGAAATGGGTGATTCACCTCTCGATTACAAGAGAGAGTGGATCACAGTGAGAGAGTCAGTGAGAATGATAACTAAGAAAAATGAGTTGTGGAATGAAATGATAGTAAGATTACAAAGTAATTTTATTTATTTATTTATTTATTTATTTGTTAATTTTACATAAATTTTGTATGAGTTCTAACTCCTAGTTTTTCGACTCAATTTGCACCCAACACTTACACATAATAAATTGAGCATGAATGCTCATTCAGATTACGATGTGCCGCATGAGGTAGTTTATCATAATAGCTAAAACTCAATTATTACAGCCAGATTCAAGCACTGCCAAAATCCATCAAAGTTAATTTTCCATCTTCTTTTAGACTGTTAAAATTTTCTAGCGATAAACGAATTCCCAGCATTTGGCGGAGCTGCTTTATACTTTGACATCACCAAGGGTGCTCTTGGTTGATAGATTTTGCATGCTACATATGTTATTTTATTTTAGTTCAACTTTTGTAAATATACATAAAATTTAAAATATTATGGGAAAATAAACAAGTTCGACTGACTCGAAAGGCAAAGCCAATACGAAAAAAAAAAAAAAAAAAAAAAAAAAAAAGTAGGGCGGTATTCAAACCAACATATAGAACTAGCATTCCACTTGAAAATATGAACGTTTTTCTGAGTATAGGCAATGCTGGTCCGCAACCCGTTCCTAATAATCTTACTGTATGTTTGAAAATGGAGGAATATAATAAGGGAATGAATGAAGTTATCGCTAAAAGTATGTTTGCGAAAATCAGTCAGCAATATGGGCAATACGATATCGTTTATACAGATGCTAGTGTGAATGAGAATGGAGTAGGTGTTGGTGTCTTTATGCCTGGTAAGAATTTTGAGAATTGTTTTAAAGTGGACAAAAACATCTGTATAATGAATGCTGAACTGATTGGAATGTTTGAAGGAATTAAACTGGCTATGAATGAAGGGGAAAGGAAAATAGTAATATTTTCAGATTCTCAGAGTGGTTTATGTTTGCTTAAATGTGGAGGTGGAAGGGAAGGCAATGTGTATGTTGATTTGATTTTTGAATGCGTTCGATGCTGTCAACGTGATGTGACCATACAATGGATTCCAGCACATAGACAGATTGAAGGAAATGAAAGAGCCGATATGTTAGCAAAAAAGGGTACATTGAATGACGTGGTTCAGGAGTACGAAAGAAAGGATGCAAGAGACGTACTTCGAATGCTTCAGATGAATCTGTGGAGAAAATGGGAGAGTGAATTTAATGAGAAAAGTTTGACGAAAGGAATGAAGTACAGAGTGCTCCGTGGTACTCCTTTGAGAACGCCTTTCTATAAGGAGCTCAAAGGAGATACGCGAATGTTGCGAATGGTTGAGAGAATCAGACTGAACCATGGAAATTGGAAGGAATGTTTGTGGAAACGTCATTTGAGTGAGGACAAAGATTGTGAGTTGTGTGGAAGTGTGGAGGATGTTGAACATCTCATATTGGCTTGTCCTATGTACAGCCAATATAGATCGCGGTTCAACATCCTTCGGAGTGCAAGCAATCTAAGTGATTTAATGAATGAGGGCGGATTGGTTTATAAGGAAATGTATGAATTTATTAGAATGAGTGGAATAACAATTTGATATAAAAGAATTAGTAGCCGACAGAATATGTGTAGGGAATAATCTGGATCCATTTTATAGATTAAAAATTAAATTAGTAAAATTGAAATTATAAATTAGAAACATGTAAAAAGGAATTGTATAAATTTGGGTTTTTTGGCAATATGGCTCTATTTTATATAGGAGCCAAGCCTAATAAAAAATAAAAAATAAAAAAAAAAAGAACTACTCTTGCACCTGCCTAGGCCTAAATTACGAACATTACGCCAGAAAACCTTGGGAGGAAGGGAGGAGTCTAACTTGTCCTTGAAATAATTAAGTTTAGCAATCCGAATTAACCCTACAACTCTATTACGAGCCTGCTTATAATCTAAATGAGACTGACTATTAGGATACCTTTTCCATAATCGATATTTACTAACTCTAATACTTATGGCATTTGTAACAGACCCGAAGAGTCTGTTAGCAGATGTTACTGTAGGGTGTAGACCTCGGTGCGGTTATTTTCTTTGCCGGCTATATTCTCATCGGTGCGGTCGTGGGTATTTCCAAGGCTACAGTAATCTTGTTTTAACCGCTACATAAGATGATAAGATGTTACGGTAAGATCACGCCATTCCTACTCCAACTGTAATACTTTAGTTCTATTCCCATACTAAAAAAAAATTTATCTCGACATTGTCCGTTTTACCCGTACAAAAAAACACATGCTTACAATAATTAAATTAAAGAGAAATGAATGAATTTAAGAGAAAAAACGAAAAGATCAGTTCCACTAAATTACTCTAACAGAAAAGAAAAAGCATATTCTGAAGTTATAGTTTTGAGAAAAAAAATAACATGATAATAATAATAATAATAATAAAAATAATAATAATGATAATGATACAATAAAATAAAAAAACTTGCGGTTTGCTAAATACTTAATCGTGACACTGCTCCCACGTTTCACTGCAAATCACCTCGTGCACCCCAGAACTCAACAATAACAATTTCGGCAATCAACCAGATAACTTCATATAGACATAGAACCGCACATTTGACTACTGACGGTTTAATTCCATGTCACACTCATTCATCAATAAGTGGTGCTATTTACTTTATTGTTTTGTTTTTGTATTTTTAATTCACTGATTTTATGTTTTAGATGTTTCTATTATATTTTGATATTATTGATTGTATGTATTCGTTCAATATTACTTATTATTTAGTTATTTATAGCGTTTAAAAGCTCACAACACTTTCATTCAATAGTTTTTGAAATACTTTTACTTGTATTTTCAATGCTTAATATTTTAATCAAAGTTTATATTTTTTTTTTTTTTATCAGCGGAACAAAAAAAAAACACTGTAAATCTTTATTCCTGACTGATCAGGCGAGAGTAAAAAAAAAAATCACACCACAAAAAAAACGGAACCAGAATGATTATACATGGAAAGGATTGTTTTGTTGCAAATAAAAAAACCAGGCACCATTAATTAAGATAACATTAATAACAATGGCATTTATTATAATATAATTATTTCAACATTGTTTCTTCGTTTGCGCATTTTTAATAAATTAATTGTATTTACTGATTATACAGAATTTCATAGTTAACAAAACAAACTGTATCGGAAAATTACTCAAATATGCAAAGAAACTGTCTTTTCTCACAACTCAAAATAATTAGTCACAACCAAAATCACTACACAAAACACATGTATTTTTTTGATTCAATAAACTGTCCGTTATATTATTGCCCGTTTATACAAATTTCACGTTCACGTTGATTAATTTTTACCTCAAAAGTCTTTCAATTAATTTTAGTTCAGAATTATTCGATACAACAATATAAAAAATTATTTTAATATATACTACAAAATTTTAATATAAATCACAAAAACTAAAACAGAAAAAATAATAATTTTTCTGTTGTTTAAAGAGCTTTGTTTATAATTTAGCTCCTCTTTATACTGCACCAAAACTAAACACTGACTGACCAACGATTTGAAAACTCATCTCCCTACCAGTTGTTTTTTTTCCGTAATCATCAACAAAAGATGATGTCAGCAGAAGCTATATGTATGGGGGATTGTAGGAGAATTTATACTCAGCACAAAGCCAACAGGTAGTGTTAAACAGATGAGGCTGCAGAACTTATCGCGCACAGCGAACATAGTTGATTTTAAACAGAAGGTGACCACACTATGCGTCACACATTCGAAACTTCCTGAGACAACCAAGGTGGATATTTCGCTTTGAAAGTAACCTTTATAAGCGGAACGCAACTATCAAAGACCAAACTAATATACGAGTTGAAAAATTCTACTTGGGTAGTTGCAGAACTAAGGCAAAAAATATCCTCCCAAGGAACCGAGTTACAAACTAAGAAAAGGCGGGAATTATCTATACTAGCAAAATCTCTAAAGCTAAAACTATTAGGTTTAGGTGTAGAGTAACAATTCACAGAAAAAACTAAAAGATCGTGATGGGATCCCATACCGAGAGACAACTGATTGAAAAAACAAATAGAGTTATGAGTAAAAGAGATGATATGATCAATAATAATTAATGTTAATCAATTAATGTTATCAATGTTAATTTAAATATTTATGTATAGCTCTTTAACACATATTTATATGTATTGAGCATAATAAAGAAATTCAATTAAAAAAAAAAAAAAAAAAAAAAAAAAAATAAGGGAATAAGAGGCACCGGTAGCGGTTGGACAACAAAACGTCGGCGCCACAGTGTTGTGTGCGGATAAATTAAGACTATTTAAAAGATTCAAATAATCACGAGGAAAGCCGGAATTTTGGAGTATATCGAAATTGAAGTCACCTGATATATACATTTCATCGAATTTACAAGAGAAATAACTAAACAAACTTTCTAAGTCTACAAAGGATTTTTTAAATTGGGCATACGATCTCTTACTAGTTTTTGGAGGGTTATAGACGGTACCGAATAAGATTTTACGACCATTAATGAAAACGTTGACAAATAAAAACTCTAAATCCGATACTAACCAATTCCGAAATAGAAGAAGGTATGGTAACTAATCTAGCCTTAATGTGATCACCTACAAACATACACGAACCACCATAATTAAGGGGAGGTATCGTCCTATCTTTCCTAAATATATTAAAACCTTTTATAGCAAAAGCTGAATTAGGGATATTTGGATTTAGAAAGGTCTCAGAGAAACAAAGTATGTCCACTGAAGCGCCATTAAAAATGTGACGAATCTCGTCAATATTTGGGACTAGACTTTGGACGTTTAAACTGGCTACATTAAATAACGACCTATCAACTAACATGGATTTCAGGACTAGATTGGGATAAATAAGCGACATAACTAAACTAAAAATCAAAACTTAGCGTACACACGACGTGGGCCGGGATTGATACGCAATACTTACAAATAAAATTAAGAATCGCTTCGTCCAGCTTCAAAATAAACCCCTATCACTGGGAATCTAAAACGAGAAGAAACAAAAAAAACGATCCAAAGTAACAAATGCCAAGAAAAAGTAAACAAAGGAACAATACTTAACCGTAAGCCCCAATTTATGCCCCAAAAATCGATAATTTTTTTATTTTCCGAACATAAAAAGAAAAACGCGACATTTCTGACTAAGGCTACTTCTCTTTAGGTCTTCACTCTCGATTATCGGATTTAACCTTTTTACCAGTGGCTTCTCACAGAGTTTGGATATGACTGGCAATAGCAAAATTGGCGTGTAAGATGAGGTTATGTGTGGTGGTTTCCCAGGTTTTGGGATCATAATTACTTCTGCAATTTTCCACAAGCTTGATACATATTTGATTCTAAATGCTGCTTTTATAAGATTGGTGAGCTTCACCAGAGCTGTCCTTGGCAGTTCTTTTAAGATTTCTGCAGTAATAAGATCGTAGCCAGGTTCTTTTATCATATTCATATTAGCTTTTATCTCACACACGACTTCTTTTGGTGTTGTCGGTAGGATTTCTTTACTTCCTTGCACAGCTTGTTCAGATATTATCTCGGCTTCTAACGTTTCATCTTGATGTGGCTAGAATATGTATTCAAGGTGTTCATCAAATTTTCGAGTTTTGTCTTCATTATTTCTAGCCCATTTCTCACCTGCTACTCTTATTGGAGGATTCTACATTATTGGTCTTTTATTTTGGTTGCTTTCCAAAGAGAATAATCAGTACTGCTATCATTAGTTAATTTTATTAAATAGTTGCTGATTGATTCATTTTTCAATTCTTTGATCTCTCTTCTTAATTGTTGAATGAGATTGTTCAAATTAGTTTTATCTTGGGGAGCCATTGTTTGTTGCCATACTCTTTTCGCTCTTCTTTTTCCTGCTAAGAGTTCCCTAATTTCCAAAGGGTAGTTGTTCCCCTTGATTTTCTTTTTAATTTCAGTGGTATTTTCCACAAATCTTTAACAAAATCTTTAAATGTGTTTCCTGAAAAACGATGTGTTTTATATCTGTGTCCACGATAACTCGAAAACTAGACAATGTATCACTGTTTTTATTTGTTTGAAATTTTTAAAAGGAAAAATGTAATGCGGGCCTCAGATGTTCAATAAATATTGTCAATATATTATTGTCAATGTTGAAAAAAACTATTGACAAACAGCATTTGTCTCAGACGATCAATGCTATTGACAATATACTTAAATGTCAAACAATAAACAATATTTATTTTTCAGGTTAATAATACTGCACTTTGAACCGTGTTAGATAAAAGTGAGCTTGTTTAGCTATTATTTTGCTTTGTAAATGAAAAAATTTAAAAGAAAAAGAAAAGAATATGGTCTAGGGAGTGAATAAAAATCCAAATACTTATATAAATTCAACTTTATATTTATATTTGCATAAATGCAACGCTAAATGTAGGTAATTGTTATGTTTTCTTGGTTTTAAATACCAAACTAAAATGTTGACAGTTCTTCGCATTGATATTTTGTCAATAATGTAACTCAGAAGATCAATAGTATTGTAAATATTTTATCAATATTAAAAATATTTTGATTTTCATCAAACCATCACCACAATATTTTGTATATTGACAATCCGTCAATTGGGGTCCTCACATGTTCAATAGTATTGCCAATACTGAAATATTGGCAATAGATATTGATCATCTGAGGCCCGCATAACAAAAATCAAAATTAGAGTGCTTACTTAAACAATTTTAATACAGAAAACAAGTAAAATACTATACATAATGTATTGGTTATTTACGTCCCAAAGGCGGTAAATGAAATGTTAACGTACGTGTAACGTACAACGTTTTATTTCATACTACATGGGAAAATTAATCCAAATAACTTTCAAATTATCAAGTTACCCTAGCTATTTTTTTTTGTTTGGCTTTATATTTTTCTGTACGGTATAGGTAATAACTCGTTTTCTGGGCTGAAATCAATCACGTAAACATTGATTTTCTGTATATATGAAATAAATTCAATTGCACACATACTGCGTCTTGAATTTGTATTCGTAATTCGCCTACTGTTTGAAATTTTTGGTTACACTTAAGGGGAAATGGTTACACGAAAGGGGAAATAAGAAACAAGCCTTAAGTGCGAGAAATGAACAGGCAACGTATCGACCAAAACTTTATTTCTATGTATCTTAACCAATTTTGATCAAATTCAGCATGCACGATGGAAATCGGATTCTAAAATGGCTTTCAGATAGAATTCTAGAATATGGCCAGTTAGGAAGGAGATTGGCCATTTCTTATCCGATTTTGATGAAATTCAGTATATATGTATGTATGTAATATAGAAATGGGATTTTAAAATGATTTTTAGATTAAGTTCTGGAATATGGCCAATTATGATTTTTACATTTTATTTACTTAGTGAATTTCGGTAATTCTTAGACAATTGTTTTATAAATTTGAAATTTGACATAAAAAAATAAAATAAACAAATAACATCTGCGACTAAAGAAGTTTCACTTCCTCCGCGAGCTTGTGTGGATGAGGCTCACGATTTGTTTTTATTTTAAAGTTCATTTAATTTATTGGAGGATAAACCTTTTTAACCAAGTATGGCTTAAAATTGACTGAGGTGGCAAACTTCCAAAAGACAAGCAGGAAAAATGAATCATACTTACTTCGAATGTATTTACCAGAACTTGAGTAGATTTCAATTCCATGACCGTTGCGGGGAGCAAATAATATAAATAGTCATTATTTTCAGTCGCCTCAGAATTGCCGTACTGCGTCGGCCCGAAAACAAGGAATCATTCGACATAAGATCCCACGGAGAGATCTAAAATGAATAGTGGTGAATGGTCTCAATACAGGAAGAAAATGCAGATTGACGAGCGAAAAAAAATTACGACTACTCTCAGTTCATGTTCAAATTGATATTTGCAAGTTATTTGCAGTTACTGTAAATTTATCATATACTTAGTTATGTATAAGTATACATTTATTTTTTCTAATTCTAGCGATAGTAAGCTAAAGAAAAAATAATCACCACCGAGGCCAAAAATATCGCTAACACAATCTTGAAGAAAATTTGTGTATTCGATGAGTAAAAAAAGAATGATTTTTAGATGAGATAACAAGTCTTAAAAAATAAAAATTTGTAATCACCAGTTCGGACCAATCTGTTAAGCTTTAATCGTTTCTATAGATGGGGATGGAACATTAAAAGTTAATGGTGTAAATTCTACATGCAAGCTGCAGTAATAATACGAAACATCCGATAATGCTGCCTAGGAATCAAGTATTGAATAGCTACATCATCACGTATTACCTCGCAAAGCATTTGCCCCCAGGAGCTACATTACTAAGCACTTTACTCAAAAGATTTTAGATAGTATAGCATTCGAAACATGACTAGATTGGCCGGGGCAAAATGTGTGACGTGCATCTCGAATACAAACAACATAGCAATGCATGTTTAAGCACTGGGGTTGATTACACGAGTCCAATATATATAAAAGAAAGAACTGGTAGAGGTCCATGTACAACTAAAAAGGGCTAATAATAATCCGTCAATTCATACCAATTTCGCAAGGAATCAATTGTCTGTTCGTTTAACATGCGTATTAATTATTAATAAGTCTTCTGGTTCCTCTAGCTTGTAAATACAAATAAGGTGAGGCAAGAAAAATTAACGGGCTAAATACAGACAATGATATTGCCTGAAATTTTGAAAAGCACCTTATATGCAAACATGCCCTAGTAATAAAATGGCATAAAACTACCATATAATCATTTTAAATTAAATTTGTTGTTCTATTTTTTTCATTTGCAGTCAGGAAATATATTCACTTTACCTAATTCTTGGACAAGATCATTTTCGATTGCCAATATTGCTAAATAGACGAGAAATTAGTGTATCTTCTCTCACTATTTTAGAAAATTTCGTTACTAAAATTTCGACTCTCGCGAATTTCAACCTTTTGTTTTATCAACAGTTTAAATATCTTTTCGTTACTAAATATAATTTTTTCCACATTATGGCATCGATAGTATCAATGCCCCAGTTAATATATTTTTGGCCAATTCCATTCTAGCCATTCGGTGATACTGGGTAATCTGGGTTTTGATGTTTTTTTTTCTGCCAAACAGTGTTAGGATCATCATGTATGATTTATGGAATCCGCTGTACCGGCACAGTCAATCGTACACCAACTCGATTTTTTATGTTTTTTGGAGTTAAGCCTAGCACTATTAATAATAGTTCACTTAGGCAATCGTCGATGTTTTCATATCCTCTTTTCATCCCCAGTAACAATATTACCCAAATTATGTGGTACCCAGATTCCAAGGTTTAGCACTTTCCCTAGTTTCTCAAGGAGACGCTACTCAGTTAGTTGAGATGCATTGAGCTTCTTTGATAATTCTCGCACTGTTTGGCGACAATTGTTTTTTGTACCAAAATTTAAAGGCCTTTTTTCATCTTGAACCGCCATATATGTCCGGAACGAGCGTTTTAGCGAACCAATATCTCACTATTTGTCTAAAATGCACTTTGAAATTATCCATTTCTACCACTTAGTTTCTCTTTGTATATTTTACGAAAATGTATGTACGCACTGGTCCAACTTCTAAATTCAGAATGACTAGCCCATACCTAATCTTTACAAACAAATAAAATTAACACACTGCAATAATTAACAGGTTCTGAGAAATTTCAACCTACCGCTAGCTGCATCGGTAAATATTTATTTAAGAATCACATCAATAAAATCTGGGAACAGATAAATCTTCATGTTTTCGTAACAATCTGATTATCACTAATTACATATTTTTACAAATTGGTTTTAAATATTGTTACTCTTGTTCAAACATATCTAACAAAATTTCAATGAACCAGCGATTTTATAAATATTTTATAATCACAATTATATACATATATATTTACAATGCATAATAACGTTTTGTTTGTTGAAATTTTAATTAAGCTAAAAGCTTTAATTAAGCTTTTCTAATTACAAAACAAAACAAAAAATCCGAAGAATAGAAAAATAAAATATAATTAAAAACAATTATAATTATTTATATAATATTGATTTTTATTTTTTTTTTCATTTCATTTTGCAGAACTTTTATCTCCATCTCATCTCTAATCAACATTTTCCATCAACTAATTGGATTATAAGAAAATAACATATTTTTCGATTTTAATCGAAATAAAAATTAAACAACAAAATAATAAAAAAAAAAAATGAAAATTTCAGAAAATTCTCTAATAATTTTATTTCTATATTATGGTAAGTTGAAATTTTTGTAATCCTTTTAACAATTTTTTTTTATTAAAATTTTGCATGCCAAAAGAAGATACATTTGAAAGTTGTGTAATACATTTTTAACATTTCAGTTTTCTTTATTTTGGAACTATTATACTTATGTGTGTAGTAGAGGTTTTAATATGTAGAGTTATGTGAACGAATTGTGAGTGGATTCCTTTTATGAAAAATATTCGAAAAATCTGATATGAAAAATGCTTCGTTTCATTCGTCTGAATAATCTTTGTGCATATAATAATAAATATTTTATAATTTTAATCACAAAAATGGAAGAACTAGTTTTTGTTAGGAAAATATTAGAATATAATTTTTAAATTCAGAATTTTTTTTTAATTGAAACGGAGATAGAATGGTAAAATGGTTTAATTGTTGAAATGGACGAATTTATTTATTTGAATTGTTTTAGTTTATCGTTTGTTTGAAAATTTTAGTTTTCAGAAGAGCATAATAATTGTTGTTTATTGTATACTCTTCTGAAAACTAAAATAAATAGCTGAAACTTTCAGCTAGAATAATGTAAATTTATGTTATAAAATAATTGTGTCAACAATTGGACGCCGTTGTTATTATGTAAACGAATATTATTTAACAGATTACTGAATTCGATAGTATTTGGAACTTGGAGTATTTAATTCATCATAATGTTTTGAGATTTACTGTGATTTGTATTTTAGAAGTAAGTTTACCAAAGTTAACCAATTTTCGCAACAGTGTTACTTACGTTTGATCTCTCTGCGATTTTTTTCAATAATTTACATAAATATATTTTGCTTCCAAAAATATTTTTTCGTAGGCGTTTTCAGTACAATTCGCTCGTTCTGGAAATTGCCGCATCGTATTCTAAAATGCCACTTTCTGGACTTGAAACATAATACACTATTGTTCTTGTAGTTCGATAACGTTTTTTAATAATATTGCATAACACCGCGCCATGCAACGATTTTTCAGTTCAAGTGAGTGTCCGGAAGAGTGGTTCTCCGACGTATACTTCCACAATGTCCATGAAGAACATGATTAACAGACTGTAAAGTTCAACAAAAAGTTTAGGTGAATTATGTACATATATGTAAACTTGTCCCTTTGTCGTACTTTGTCTTTTGGTTTCTTGTGCACTATCAGAGTTTTCTGCAATTCAATTTTTTTTTGCTTGACAGGAAGCAGACACTCATTGTCAAAACCAATGTTGTAAGGTTTTTCTTTTTCATTAAAGGTGGATCTTGGCTCTCAGAACCTCACAGATAAATAATCACTAACAGTAAACGGTACGTCTTATTGTAATGAGAAAAAACTGTAGCAATCCTCGCTCTCTTTATAAAATAGTTTTTATTTGTGAAAATCTAAGCCATGAAAAGTGGTAAAAGAAGGAAAAAATAAATGTTGTTGTTGTTGTTATCGTTAAATATTTAATTTAAATCTCGATGTCGGTTGAATGGCTGTTACTGGGATAAGCCGTTACACGCGGCTTAAAAACCTCTTTATAAAAATAACCGGCACACAAACAACAAAAAATGCTGAACCTGAGGTCTGACATGTCAATTCTTATGTAATCTGATGCGCTGAATACGAATCCGAAGTCCGTTCTGCTCCATCACCCACCAGTTTTCCACAAACCCCCTATTTTTGGTCAAAATTGCCCAAGAAAATACCAAAGCTTATTTTTGTACCGTTTACTCCAGATATCTCGTTTCCGGAGTATTTTTAACCGCAAAAAAGGATACCGTAGTCCAAATTTACTTTTCAGTAACCCAACAAAAAAGCCCAACTTTAGGTCAAAATGGCCAAAAAAAATCCAAAGTAATTTACCTTTCTATTTTGGTTACCAATGGCTTTTGATTAAACCATTGTTAGAAAGTCAGACAAAAAAACTCATACTAAAACCCATCTTACACTGGAACTCAGACAATCAAACTGTTACTCAAACCGAGACGCAAAACTCACACTTGAACTATGACATGCAAACTGAAATTCAGAGAGTATAAGTTACAAATAGAAGACAAATGAGGCAAAATCGCGGCTTGTGTAACTAAAACAAAGTTACTGCCAATAAGAAAGTGAAACTTAACTAAGAAAGTTTAGCTGAAACGAGTTTCCCTGACCTTGCTGCAGTTTGAGTTTGTCTGCTCAAGATTGAGTTACAGTTTCTTGCTTTTCATCAACTTTTTCTTCATTGACCTATTACGCGCTCCCTTTGCTCTTCACTATAGTCGCCTAAATCGTCAGGAATGTAATCAAGATGGGAATCCAAAAAAATGAGGTTTAAGTTCATAAGACATCCCAATTTCCTGTAAGTTTCTATGAGCTTTGTAACAATGTCTTTGTAATGCTTCATGGTCACTTTCCTAAGAAGTTTTCACAATTTTTTTTTAAACTGAGCCAGGCAGTTTTCGAATTTTTGACATGGTTTTAACGAAATTTATGGCTTTAAATAGTTTTTGTATTAGAGGTTCGTTAAAAATACCTTCTTAATTTTAGCCTCTGTCAGTTTTGGAAATTGTTGTGCTATGTATTGGAAACATTGACATTCTTTATTTTATGTATAGTGGAGGTAAGAGAATTTTTGAGGGATCTAATAAAGGTTCTACAATTACATTAGGTTTTCCTGGCTGAAAGTAGGTTCTTTGCGGCCACTGATTTTAACGTAATGGTTTTCTGGGTCTTTACTATTCCAGAGACATTCAAAACAAGGGTACTTCACAAAACCAGGCTGCTGCCCTAGCAGTTTTGTTATAACTTTTAAATCCCCACAAACTTGCCAATTGTGCTCCGAGTACTTGATTTTTTGCAAAATATATCCTAGATCTCCATAAATCTCCCCCACAGAGATTGAGTGTACTATTGTGACAGTGGCATATTTATTTCCATTGTGCAGTAGTACTGCTTTTAGGCTGACTTTTAAGGAATCAATGAATAGTCTCCACTCGTTAGGTTTATAAATAAGTATTAGGTTTTAAATCATTCATCAGTGCTGGTATGTTTGTGCTATACACCAATGAAGTTTTTTTATCTTTGGAAAAATGCTTCCGAAATTCCTTTTCTTTTTCTCGATAAATTGAAGATTTTATTCCAGGCAAGTTTCGACTCGTTCACCAACGCACTCTCAGTTCACTCAGTCTTCAGATACACCTTTTGGTAATGCATATCTCCTAATCAAATTATTGTGGTCATTATGTGTGAATAGTATTGGAACTTTCTCTTCTTTATTTGCAATATCTCTTCTTCACTCTCCAACTTTTCGTTTTCACTTCTATAAAATTCTTGTCCGCTGGACGCTTCAGTCTCACCTCCCAACAAATAATTTGCATCACTGCAAGTGTTAGGATATTTTATAACGGGTGTATAATTGTTGCCAGGTTATATAAAAATTTGGGTGGGTATATAAGAGTATTATAATAACACCAATCAGTAACATGGTTATATTAGAGTTTTGTAAAGTAACTAAAGCTATTGAATGACCAAATTTACTACAGGTTTTATAAGTTGGTGATTTATTGGTTTCCATCACTGCACTATATGACTTCGAGTAACTGTTACCAGAAGATATATAGAAAAGTTTTATAAGAGTTACGTTAACCTCGTTATAACACTTAATTAATAACCAGTTTTTATAAAGGTTTCGACGGTTACTTCTACAAATGTTGATTACATTTAGAACGGATGATGACTTTATTAAAACTAAATAACCTTTCGTGACCAATGTTACCATAATAAAATATCAAAAAATTTTAAGTTCACATTTTGGTATCTACCATCATCGTAATAAAACGCAATAACTTACACTATAGAATGGGGCCATTATAAAACGACTTTTAATTCTTGTTGTTTAGCGACCTCCTCGGAAAGATTTTGTAATTAATAACGTCATAAGTTTTTGACAGCTATACATATAGTGCGCGTGTTTTTATTGTTAACTACTAAATATAATAATAATATAATAAATATAAAACATAATAAATATAAGACATATATAAAACATGTCAACCGATTGGAGAAAAGTGAAACATAGTACATCTTTTCGTAGAATAGTATCAAGAAACTGTTTAAAACTCTTATCCATGCCATATGAGTCGTCAAATTCGGTGCCTGCCGTAATACGCTCCACTTCATCAGGAACTGTAGCACCGGCGATTATTATACAGAGAGACAATTTTCCAAATTTAGTACCACAGAATTAGTGATTGCAAATTTGGGACAAAATTCTAAAACCGGTTTTTCGGTATTAATTTTCCTTTTGTAGTAAATTTTTACCAGAATTTAGAAAATAATAATCCAAACAAGATCTATTCAGGTTTTTCAAGTTTTTTAAATGTAATAAGAAATAATTCAGTCAAAAAACAACCAAAACAAACCAAAAATATTGTTTTGACAATTTAAAAAAAATACGAATTATGCAAAAAAATTATTTAGTTTTCTGTTTCAGAAAATGCGATCTCATTAAACATAAATGTTTAATGTGTCATCAGCTAGACGTAACCGAATTTTTGTACATATATTTACTGATGCCGAAAACGCTCTTTCTGCTTCCAGTTTCCACGCTTGTCAGTGGAATCGACAAAAGAAAGTTGTACACTATCTCGAGTTCCGGGTTTCTGACCCCATCCGATTCGAACTGGGTCAACTCCCGGTGAACCTTAGTTTTAGACCAGGAGCGTTTTGGTCTTCTTTCTGTGGTTGAATCGTCAATTGGTGGTAAATTGCTTTTTGTAATAAATTCTTCATCACATCCGCTGTTGGTAGTTCATATATTTCTTCCACTACTCCTGTTTTTCATTCAATAGTTACGTATTTTATTTGTTCGAGCTCCAATTAAATAAACCAAATTTTTTGTTCGAGTTTTTTAACTCTTGTCACGTGCAATTGTTGTTGTAAATTTCTCAATAAAATACACTATTTGATAAATTAATAAAACCGGTTTTCAAGAATAATAAAACCGGGTTTTTCGGTGACGTAAAATAGCAAAAAAAATCGGTTTTTCGGTAACCGGAAAAACCGGTTTGCAATCACTACACAGAATGAATCAAATTTAATGAAAGGTACACTATCCAGAGAAGTTGTTTATGAAGGCCATCTTGCAACAAGCAACGGAGAAGAAGACTTGGCGGCATCTAACTGGTTAGATGAACTTGAGAATATCGATGACGATGATGAAAGAATCCCCACGGATTCATCAAGCGATGACAAATTTCGAAATAATTTAAAATCTTGGGCGAATAAGTTCAATATAAGGCAGAGCGCCTTGAATGCATTATGTAGAATGTTTAACGAGCGTTTACCAAATATACTACCCAGCGATGCACGAACATTATTACGTACCCCACAATCGATTGAACTTCGTCAAATAGGTGACGATAATCAATACTATTGCCATCAAGGAATGGAATTTTGTTTACGAAATTGTTTCAAAAATATTCCACGGTTAACGTGTATATCGATTAATATAAATATAGATGGAATACCTATTTATAGAAGCGCGAAAGATGAATTCTGGCCAATAATTTTCAATATTCATGAAGTTTCTCAAATTCAACCTATGGTGGTAGGGATTTACCATGGTACGGGAAAACCATCCGATCTTAAATCATTCATCTCTCCGTTTGTAGAGGAAGCGAAAAATATATTGTCGCATGGAATTGATTTTGGTGACCATAAAATGATCGTTAGAATTAGGTGTTTTATTTGCGATTCTCCTGCGCGAGTTTTCATTAAAGGTAGCAATGAAAACAAATCTCTAAAAACGTCAAAGCTGCAGAGATGTACTATTATATTTTTTCTTTCTAGGTGTTGCTAATTTCAATAGCCAAAACGGATGCCTAAAGTGTACAACGGTTGGCGAATATTCGTATGTCACACATTGTAACGTTTTTCCACGAACCCAATGCCCGAAGCGAACTGATGAGGCATTCCGTGCAAAAAAATACGAATTACATCACAAACAATATACGCCGCTCGAGGAATTACCAATAAATATGATTCACGACTTTCCGATTGGAGACTCCCTTCACCTAATTGATTTAGGAATAATGAAAAGGTGTCTCTTGGGATGGAGATATGGCACGTTTCGTAAATTTAGAATGAAATGGTCTGCGCACGACATTAAGATAATTTCAAAACGACTTGTAAACTGTAAAATGCCTTCGGAACTACATCGTGCAGTCAGGGGTCTTGATTGTCTTGCACACTGGAAAGGCTTAGAATATCGCTCATTTCTTTATTATATAGGAATCGTGGTATTGAAATATAATCTCCCTTACGATATATATGAGCATTTTCTAATTTTTTTTTGCGCTATAACGATTTATTCCTCAAAATTTTATTCGTTTTATCTTGACATTGCCGATGCAATACTTGAAACTTATATTGAAAAGTATAGAGAACTTTATGGTGAAGAATACATGACGAGCAATGTACATAATATTTCACATCTAGTTGATGAAGTCAGAAAATTTGGAATTTTGTCAACTTTTAACGCCTATCCATTTGAGAATAAATTATATTTAATTAAAAATATGCTGCGAAGCGTGGTAATGTCTCAATATTTGGATCTAGTTTAAAAAAGATAACCGATTTCTTTGAAACTCCAGTAAAATCATCATTTTTGAATATATAAATATGAAAGTGATTGTCACGAAAACGAAGGAAAATTATATAACTTACATCATATCAAATGCAAGTTAGTCGCAATAGATTATGACGATGAAACAGTTGTTTTTATACCTTTATTACACACATTGTAATTAAAAATGAAATTAACACAAAAATAAAAATGTATAACTTTAAATAAAAAGAATTCAATCTTATTTCTCATTCATTAAGTTACTGGATTCTATCTCGACTTCTGGCTCAATTTCGTGGCTTGAAATTTCCTGTAAAATTACTTCTTGTTCCAGTTCTTCATTATTATCAACAGCAACATTATCTGTAGCTTTAGCGTTTTTATTATATATTAAATTAGTTTGCCTCCGTTTTCCTTGAGATGCCCGGCACTTCTTTTGTCCAAGATCAAGTAGAGAAGCACGTCGTTTAGCATTCTTCACGATGCTTTTAAAAACGTTCTCACATGATAATTCCGAAAATTCAAAATCAGTTTTTCGAATTATTCTATAGAATACCTTTCGAATATTTTTGTAGTTTTTGAAACGAGATTTTCCACTAATATCTCTGATACCGCCTCCCCAAGGGAAATTTGTTAAGAATTCTCTGGTGAAAAAATTGTCTGTCAGGGTGTAACAACAATTAATGCCGTTCATTTGCCGGAAGTACCGCATATAGCCGATTTTTTTTCAACCTAAAAAATTTAAATAATTTAGTACAGTGAAAAATTTCTACAAACTATTAATTATTCGCACCAACTGCTGCATGAATGTTTCGCTTGTTAAAGCTGACTCCAGATTCTCTATTTTAATAAATGAGTCGACTGGTAAGAGATCGTTTATTAACAAGTTATCATTGCTGCAATCTGGCTTGTTTGCTGATGACGGTGAATCATTTGTATCCAGCCGGGCTAATAGAAGGTCGATCATGGTATTATTCTTGGCCAGTTGTTCAATAATTTTCATCTGGTTGGATTTCAATATTTCCTGATTAGATAGTAACATTTTTTGGTTAGCTAAAAGTAATGTAAGTTGATTGTCATCAATTGCAACCGATTGCTGAGGTAGTTGTATAATATCGTTCAAAGTGAATGTGTCTTCGTTATTCTGCAATATATCGTCATTATTTATAATACTACTAGTATAATACGACGCACCTGTGGGGTTGTTGTCGCTTTTATAAATGAAAATTGGTTGCTTTGGGATTGACTGTAAAATATTTAGAATATTTTGCTAGATTTGTTATATAATTTAGAAATATACGTTACATTACATACCATTTGAGGCTGTTGAAATGATATACGCTGCTGTGGTGAGCGTAATGTTATTTGTTGTATTTGCATGCTAGCGGACGTAGTTGATGGTTTAGTCAGAATAGACTGCTCAAAATGTAAATAAAAATATGTGTAATTTGTCATTAAATTCAAAAATTAAGGAATGAAATACTTACGGAAATTTCGTGTGAATTCTCCTCTTGTCGTGTCGCTACTTTACGATATTCTCCCATCATCTGATTAAAATTCGTTTGCGGCGAGCGTCCAATATATTTACGAGCAACTGAAGTTTTGATCTTCTTGTTTGGCGGGAGTGTTACTAAAGCATCACTGTCGCTCATAGAAACCATAGCATACATTTCAGTTTTGGCTGCTTCATAACTTATGAAATACGATCTTTTTCGGACACATGATTGCTTTACCCAATCAATATTAGGAACTGAATGCGCATCATGTAAATTTGTTCAGTAAGCCAATTTTTCTAGTGTTCGGCCATTGCAATACACCATTATTTTCCCACGCTGACGGGATAATACCCAAACTTGGTTTATCTTCACCTAGCTCCTCAGTTTGCACTATTTTAAACGACATTTTGTAACGGCACTGCTTATTATTTAAATAATTATTATTTATTTCTATTTAAATATTTTATTTCGTTTATATATTATCAGTTATCAGTTATCACTAAAAATTATACATAGTACATACTTTGCGAATGTCACACTAAGAATATGAAACTTTTTCAAAATCATTGCGTATTTTATGTTATATTTTTATATAACAATACCAGAAGTATTATAATAATACCAAAACGTTTAGAATAGCACCAAAGATGCTTTGTTGTTACTATTGGTTATATAATGATTCTATCTATAATATAACATTACCAAATGATTTATAAGAACGAATTTTGGAGAAAAATGGTTGCTTTAGTTTTTGTAATATTTCTTACAGTTTTTAAAATGTGATACAGTTGGTTTATATACACTACTTTATACAGGGTGACTCTTAAGTTAGTACGATAACTTACGGAGGTGATGAAGGACACTAATCTGTATCTGAACAACATATTATATGACAGCACATTTCCTGTCTGTAACCGTTAGAGATAATCAAGGTTCTACTGTAAAATTAGTCAATTTAAATTTCAGTCATAATTTAAAAACTGTTATTCACAAATTTCTCAAATAATCGAAGACATGAGTGGATGAAGGTGATATGTAACATTTTCATAATTTTACAGAAACGAGCTTCAAAGTTTCTACGATTCGTTTTAAAATACTTAGTTTAGTCTTCAACCGCTTTAAATTTCTCTAGTTTTGCGAAGATTTATTGGGACAGAATGCATATACGGACATAACAACTTCATTCAAGTAAACAACTCAAAATTAAAAAAAATGTTACATGTCACCTTCATCCACTCATGTCTTCAATCGTTTTCTTACCACAAATGGCCAATAATAAGGTTAAATTGATAATAAATAAAATAAACTACACTAAAAAAGGTGTGAAAAGTTTAAGTTTTTTCAAGATTTATTTAAAACATGCATTGTTAACGTAAACTTTTTTGCAGAAAAATTAGGTTTTTCTAGTTTTTCTTACATTTTATAAAATTATATTTGTCATCAATAACTGCATTTGTGTTAAAAAAATGTAACTAATCAGTACGACTAATACCTCAAAATTACAGTAATTTAAAAAATGGAGGTGTGGCCAACACACGACTTTCTTTTACGAACAGCGAATTTTGAAAAACTTTTATAATTCAAATTTCCCGCAAACTTAATTAAGATTGTTTTTATTATTTCATGTTTTCTGTAAATTGTATATTTTTGAAATATGTATTTGCAAAATAAATTTTCTGTTTTACGGAATCTGGGAGCTGGGAGCTGGGACCCCAAAATTTATGTAAAAAGTTTAAACATGAAGTTGCAGTTTGATTGCTTAAACCATTTGGACTACAAATTGACAGTCATATGTATATACCAACAGACACCACTTCAAAACTCAATTTTTTGAACTCATTAGTACACACGTAAAAGAAATAAAAGGTGATATTTATGAATTTAAATTTTTTCTTTTAATTTTTTGGAATTTGTATTAGTGATTTTTTGTAAATCTTATACTTTTTAAAATATGTGCAAAACACATTTTCGGGCCGAGAGTGGCCACTTCCGGTTGACCTATTTGGCAATTTAACATACATGTAGGCTAAATATTTTTATAACATACAGTACGTCACTGAAGTGTGCAAATTAATTATAATTAGCATAATTGGGCTAATACACACAATAATTAAAATGACAAATGCAAGAACTGCTGTAACTCCCTGTAAAAAAGTGTGGGGGGGAGGGGGGGGGCAAGAGTTGCGAAATATTTTTGCAATTATAAAACGATATATATACTTAAGTATTACAAACCCTAATAAGTCGTTAAAAAAGTTAAGAAACATGAAAAAATGATCCACATTCAATTATGTAATATTTGCATTAAAAACCGGAAGTATGTCACTGTAGTGTGCAAATTAATTATAATTAGCATAATTAGGCTATATATACACATATATTTATGTGTTGGCAAAACAATATTTAATTTTTTTTTTATAAAATTTTTAAATTTTTTTTAAATTTTTTTTTTTAATTTTAATTTTTTTAATTTTTAATTTGTTTATTTTTATTTTTTTTTGATTTTTGGAAACATTTTGTATTAGTAATTTTTTGTAAACCTTATACTTTTTAAGATATTTGCAAAACAAATTTTCTGGCCCAAGGGAGTGGCCACTTCCGGTGGACCGATTTGAAGTAAAATTCACTGGGACCTCCCAATTTATCCAAAAAGCTTAAATCTGAAGTTTCAGTTCGATTGGTTAAGCCATCTGGGCTGTAGAGAGGACACAGACTGACAGACAGACAGACGGACAGACAGACGGACTGACAGACAGACATCATTTCGAAACCCACTTTTTCGGACTCAAGGGACCTCAAAACAGATAAATCTTCAATAATCTCAAGGTCGAAAATTTTCATGATTACTATACTTTATTTTACTTACGTAAAAGAAAGTAAAATATGTATTTTGAAAATATGCAAAAAAGATTACGTTAATAATGCATTTTCTAAGGAAACTTTGGAAAAACTTAAAATGCTCACACCCTTTTTGGCGTGAAATATATCTATTATCAATTTAACTTTATTATTGGCCCTGCATTTGATAAACTAATTAATTTGCAATAAGAAAACGATTATTTGAGAAATTTGTGTATAATAGTTTTTATGTTATCAGTGAAATTCAAAGAGCCTAATTTTACAGAAAAACCTTCACTCTATAGTGGTTACAGATAGGATGTGCTGTCAATTTCTTGTTCAGATTAGTGTCCTCCATCACCTCCCGAATTTATTGTACTTACTTAAGAGTCACCCTGTATAATAACAGCTTAAATTTCGAATTTTTTTTATTAAATGCGTACAATAAATGGCTCTGTTTTTTACTAGCAGATATTTAACGTTACAAAGAGTAACAAAACATTACAACTAGTTATGTAACGGGAATAGAGGTTCTAAAATATTAAAATAAGGCATAAAATAACACATTTCAAGACATATTAGGTTCTTTAGTTTTCAAAATATTTCTAGATGATTTATGAGAGTATTTCAGTTTATATATGGTCCTAAAGTTTATATAGAACTACTTAAGTATTTATAATGTTATTTCAATTGTTCGGCCATGTTTACCACTGTCGCCATTATAAGATGTTGACTGAAAGCAATTTTTAAAATGCAATTATCTATTTCTAATTAGTTATTTATGTAAAAGGAAACAAATCATTTCATATGTTTTAGATTCGTGAATAATTGAAAGTTATTTTTAAGATATGACATCACTTAATTTAAAATTTTAATTTTTCCTATATTTAATTAAAATTTGTCAATTTCAGTTATTTTTGAGGTGGATTGTTATTTTTAGGGCTATGATCTGCTTTATTAACAGTAAATTTTCAATCGTCATTGATTTTCGTCCCAAATATGCAAATAAATTGGAATTAAAATTTCACATATCGATATATAAAATAATAATTATTAACTATAAAATAAGTATAGAGCGCGCGCCATCTCTAACATTTTATGTTTGTTTATAAAATTAAATTGTGTATATTATTTTAAAATAGTAACGATAAAATATTATGATGATAAATAATGTATGGTTAATGAACTGCGCATCACCAAATAGAAAATTTGACAATTCTAATAATGATATACGCGGAAACGTTTCCAACAACATTATAAACAATGTTTGTAAAGATAACCAAAATTAGATTATAACCAATATTTACGCCTAAAACAGATAAGCAAATAACTATGCGTGTTATATAAAAGTTATATTAAAGTAATCAGAACATTTACATTACTTCAATTAAAAAACTAAAATTTATATTCTTCTTCTTCTTCCGCTGGCGCTACATCCCATGAAGGGATTTGGCCGCCTCAACGACGCTCCTCCAAATATTTCGATCCGCCACAAGAGAACGCCAGACACGGTGACCGAGTGTGTACAGGTCCCTCTCAACGTCGTCCATCCATCGGATAGGAGGTCTCCCACGAGGTCCTACTTTCACTGGTGCCGACTCCAAGGCCTGTTTAGTGGTCCGATTTTGTGAACGTAGTACGTGCCCAAGCCATCTCAGCCTTGACGATTTTATGAATCCTATGATGTCGACTTTATCGAGATCATTTCTGATCTCGTGATTCATTCGCATTCTGTACGTGGCTCCCTCTTTAATGGGACCGAGAATTCTTCTTATCATCTTACGCTCAGTTACAGCGATTTTCTGGATGTTTTGCGCTGTTAGTGTCCAAGACTCGCAACCAAAGGTGACAACTGGTCTTATCAGCGCCTTGTAGATGTCCAATTTTATTTTGCGCGATATATGAGGAGACTTGAAAATTTTGATATTGGCGTAAAATGCTCGGTAGCCTGCTGCGATCCTCGATGAAATGTCTACAGAAACGGAGTTTTGCTCAGTGATCAGGGATCCTAGGTATTTAAACTCATTCACCTTTTCATATTGAGTATCTCCTGAAATGAAGTCCCCACGAGTCTGCCTTCTCGCGGTCACCATGTATTTGGTCTTCGCTTCATTGATCTGAAGGCCTATTTGTTGGGCTGTTAATTCCAATGGGAGGAGGACCTCTTTCAGAGAGATGATGTTGCGACCCAAAATGCAGATATCGTCAGCGTATGCTAACAGCTGGGTTGATTTATAATACAGGCAGCTACGCTGAGCTATATTAAGCTGACGAATGACATACTCTAATGATAGATTGAATAGAGTTTGAGCTATTGGGTCTCCTTGCCGCACTCCAGATGTTATCTCGAAGGCATCCGAAATTTTGCCTTCTATTAGCACCTTACATATTGAGCCATCCATTAAAAGCTGGCACATTGAAACCAATTTTGACGGTATGCCCAGATAGGACAATACGTTCCATAACGTATTCCTCTTAATGCTGTCGTACGCCTGTTGAAAGTCTATGAATAGACTGTGTACAGGGATGTCCTTTTCATAGCATTTCTCCAGCAAAATCCTCAGCGTAAAAGTTTGATCGGTCGTTGATCTATTTGGACGAAAACCACATTGATATTCACCCAAGATCCTCTCGCTATAAGTTGATAACTTTGCTGCGACTACGTTGGCCAAAACCTTGTAGCCTGTGTTCAGCAAAGCTATACCGCGATAGTTGTTACAGTTCAATCGATCTCCCTTTTTATGAAGTGGACATATAAGAGCCGTCTTCCACTCTACTGGGATTTCTTCTCTAGACCAAATTGTTGATATTAGCTCAAACATGCGGCAGAACAGATAAGCACCTCCATATTTGAGCATTTCGTTGCAGATACCATCCTCACCAGGTGTCTTGTAATTTTTCATCTGCGATATCACGTTCCGCACTTCATCATATGATGGAGGAGGTGGTGGTGTCATCTCGACGTTAATATCACGTTGAAGCAAGAGAGGTTGTTGCTCGGAAGGTGGTGCCTGTTTATTTAAAAGCGAGGAGAAGTAATTTCGCCACACTTCGAGGACGGTCTTAGTGTCCATTTCCAACTCACCGGATTTGTTACGAATAGCGCTGCTACGTGGATGAAAGTCCGTAGCTAATTCTCTTATGCAACGATATCTATCTCTCAGGCTAGAATTTTGGATGTTGCGTGCCTGTTGTTCATGCCATTCCCGTTTTTTCCGTCTACATATCCGATTAGCGATTCTCCTCGCAGTCATGTAGGCGTTATGGGATTGTCTTGTTCTTTGCGATAGATCTCGTTGTCGTGCGCGATCTTTTTCCCGAATAGCACCAATACAATCATCATCAATCCAGAGATTTTTGGGCCTTGACGGATTTTGGCCTATGGTGGACTTTGAGGCATCGGTTACCGCCGTTTTGATAATGTTCCACTGTTCTTGAACGGAGTCAGGAAGTGGTTTATTTTCCAAGATTTCTGATACAGTCATCCCGAAGGTGGTTCTGGTAACTTGGTCGTTCAATGCCGCAGTGTTCCAACGAGTGATGCGCTGGAAGCGATGATTATATGTGGTTGATAGACGAAATTTTAATTCAGCAACTACCAGGAAATGGTCTGAATCAATGTATATCACCATAATTAGGGCACGGAAACTTTTATACAACCCACCATTTAAGCTCTTTAAGGAATTTATAACGGTAACAATTATGTTTTAAATACTAGCCTATAAAACTTAGGTTATATAATTTAGAGAAGGAATTGTTACGATTACTGCTATGTAAAAAAAATTGTTTGTTGGGCTACGTTATCCTTTGAAACTTCCATTACTTCATTGTTTGAAAAACTTGAGTTGAAGTAATTGGGCTTTACAGGTTTCGTCATTGTACATACATCTGCGTACTTTATATTTAATTTACTCTTTAAATTGAAACCTTTTGCTTCGGTATTACAAAAGTAACATTCCTCTTTCGATGGAGGTTTTTTTTCCATATTGTGGGCTTTAGCATAGTTGAACATGCATTGCAAATAATATTTGGAGTCCACATATTTTCGTCAAGGATATTCGGGTCCCTATCACACTGATGTTTTCTTGTAGCCGTATACTCATCAAAGGCCAAGTTGCCTACTCTTGAGGAGCTACGGTCGCATGATACGACGCCAGCGTACGCCAGGGACTTACCCAGTAACCCAGGGACTGGCCTGTTGCCCACCGTCACAATGTGGGGGTGCCCTGGGTGCAGTTACAAGTTAATTTGCTGTTGACACTTGTTTTTTTTTTTGAGATAATGAAGAGCCACAAGTAAATTTGAACTATGGAATCCTTTTTTGCGGTTAAAAATTCTCCGGAAACGACATATCTGGAGCAAACGGTACAGAAAAGGATTTTTGTATTTTCTTGGGCAATTTTGATCCAAAATTGGGATTTTGTGGAAAACTGGTTGGTGATGAAGCAAATCGGACATCGTATTCGTATTCAGCGCATCAAAATACAAAAGAATTGACATGTCAGACCTCAGGTTCAAATTTTTTTTTTTGTGTGCCGGTGATATTTTATTTGGGAAAATCGCGCCCACTGAAGTGAAGTGGGGAAAATACGAAAAACTAAAATTTTGGTTGTTCGTATTTTCATTTATATCATGATAACCTCTTTATGAAAATATAAGTATTGAATTACACCGAGGTAACTTATTATTTTAGTGTTTAATATCGTATTCTATTGACGCAAAAATATTGATATAGATAAAAAAAAAACTGAACTGAGATCAATTTCTACTATGAAGAGTTCATTGATCTAGATTCCGTTTTTGTGGGTCAATAGAATACGATATTATTTAGATTTCGTCATACATAGACATAGTCGTCGGTTGCTTCCTCTTCTACATATTCTCATAAAATCGGAAAACACCTGAACTGTTAATGCGCATTGAGGAAGACCAATAGAGAAGGATTTGGCATGAAAAAAACGATATGAAATTCAATTTCGCTTTTTTATTTTAACCGTTCAGAGCGATTTTAAGAAAAGGAAGTATCATAAATTAAGCAACATAAACCAAACCAACTTAAATATTTTTGAGCTGAATATTCTTAATGTATCAAAATTTAAGGGCTGTGAGAAGTTGTCCTATATACTATTTGTCATAAAAATGTTTCTTCCGGAGAGTGTACTTAGTAAAAATAATAAATCTCTCGTTATTACGAATTTTTAAGTAAAGAAATTATTTTGAAGTACACCAGTCAACTATAGATAGATTTGAATTATGTGCATTGTAATTATCTGCAAAGAAACAACTTCCAAAAATCTAAACGATAAGTGACTTAGCACAAAGGTGTCGCATCCCTATTTGTAAGTTTATAAGAAATTTGATATTCAACTATTTGTCAGTCTGGTCCAACGATCGTACCCAAGTGGCCACATATTTTCTTTAATAGATATGAATTGTCTCTAGTGAAAAAATATAACAACTTCCAAAAATCTATGTCCCTGTAGGTAAATTTAGGCGAAATTTGATTTTAATAAATTTGTCAATCTGGCCCAAAGATCGTACGCAAGTGTGTACTTATTTTGATGAGTAGTGCGACATCCTCTATTACCAAAAAATATAACAACTATCCTAAATCTAGACGATAAGTGGGTTAAGACAAGTGTGTTGCATCCCTACGCCGAAATTTATAAAAAATTGTCAATCTCCCAAAGATCGTATAGAAGTTACATATTTTCATAAGTAGTTGAAGACCCTCTCTATCCCTAAAGTATAACAACTTTCAAAAATCTAGACGATAAATAATTTACGAAATGTGTGTTGACCCAAATATCATACCCTAGCTTAGATGCTTGGTTGTACATTCTGATCAATTTGGTATGAGATTTTAGGCCACATTTGATAAATTTTGGCCTGTGTTATCAGAACAAAAATATTCTATTTGGTAATTTAGCTGTCCCTCGAAAAAAGAGATCTAATTTTAGCAATGGAACCCTTGGAACTATGTACATTTGTTGTAATCGTTTCATAAGTCGGCATACGGAAACAAAAATATTCAAATTTTGGAGCAATGATTGCACAATGTTGCGGTAAAATGATCTTGCGTTGTTCCCAATAACGAATATGTATTTCGCCGGTTTTATTTAGCGTTGTTATGGCTTTAATCTATTATTTTGCACAACGATTTATTGTAAAATTGATGATAATAGATTAAGTGTTGAAATTAAACACTTGAAAACAATGTCTTATTTGTAGGTACTACATTAAAACTAAAAAAATTCTGGAAAGAAAATTTCTAAAATTGAACTATGCTTCTAAATTGTTGAAAATAAAGTTGAATAAAATATGTTTCAAAAATGTTTCTGAAAATTTGCCATTTGGATGTCGACCAGATTTTGCACTGAAATTTTTTCCAAGTGTTTGTTTACCTTGAATCTAACTAATAAAAGTCGTTTTTTTTTATTTATAGTTATAATTTCGGAGGGTTTGACAAAATCTTACATCTCTAATATTAAAAATACTTACCAAAATATAATATATGTATACATACTTTCAAAATTTTTGACGTGATAACGTTTTACAACGCATGTTCAGAAAATTCACCCGAAATTTAGCGGCTACTATAAGCGGCTTTATATGTCACGCGTAATATAATAGCAATGACGTCATCAGGTGGCAAAGGAACCTGCGCTGCGAACTTCTGATTTCGACCGATTTAAATGCTTCAACCAGTATAGCGAGAGAATGGCTCATCCGATCGGAGTTCCGATGGTATCAATTTTTGTGTAAAAAACCAGTGGTTTTTATTTATTATAAATTAAATCGATTAATTTCCACCTTTACCTTGTTTACCTATGTAATACTATAGCTGATATGTTTAGAATACGCAGGCTTACTATTCATTATTATACCGAGATATTTGATATCATTTTCAAAACGGATCATGTTAGCACCCCGTTTCAATGTTCTGTTTGGCATAAATGCATCGCTGCGTCGTTTAGTGAAGAAGCACGCTTGTGTTTTATGTGCATATATTTTACTGTTCCATTTGTGATGATACTGAAGTAAAATTGTGAATGCAGATTCCAATCTATGCATAATTAAATTTGCTTTTATGCCATGTGACATTACTGCAAGATCATCAGTGTATAAATAAATTTTGCAATTACGAAGTTGGGGTATATCACGTGTAAAAATATTAAATAACAAGGGACTTAATACTGCACTCTGTGGCACCCGCTGGGATTGAAAACTGTTCAGGGTAATGAGTTCCTATACCTTCACCTTAAAGAATCTATCAGCTAAATACGATTGCAATATTTTAATAAGATAATTGTTGATTATGTATTAATGCTTGGTGCCAAACACTATCAAAAGCATTCTCGATGTCAAGTTAAATGACACCAGAAAAATGTTTCATTTGAAGGTTTTGAGAAATGTCATTAGATAAACGTTTCACTTGGTGAATGGTAGAATAGGAAGATTTCTGAAACCAAATTGTTCGTTAGGAAGAACATTATTAATCTGGTAGGAATCTTCTAGGCGTTTCAGTAATACAATTTCAAATACTTTACTCAAAGTGCATAGGAGACTTATTGGCCTATAGTTATTGGGCAAAGAGTGATCTTTACCAGGCTTACGTACCGGTATAACTATACCAGTCTTCCAAGCTTTGGGGTAGTAGTTAATTTTTAGGCATGAATTTAACAAATATGTCAAAATGACAATTAGAACATTTTTTTAAGTAATACGTTGTTAATCTGATCTTCATCTGGGATTTAACTATTTTTGAACTTTTTAACAATATCTTTTGACTCTCGAGGTGACGTATACGGAATTTCATTGACAGCAAAATCACAGCTTCTGAGAAATTCAAATGCATCTTGCATCATCAACCTCCTTGGAAGTGTTACCGTCACTCAGTCAGTTTGATATATTGTGAGATTTATAAAATTCTTCAGCTCTACAACATAAGCCTTTTCATTATTTGTAATTAACATGCGGCCATTGCTAATAATAGGCGGTATAGAGGGAGTTTGGTTCTTAACCACCTTATGGTTCCACTTACTGCTACGATGTTCAACAATTTTCATATATACTTTTGCAAAAAGCAAAACTGTAAATACATCGCTTTCTGGAAAGGTCTTCTTTCTCGTTGAAATTTCCGACGCAAATATTTTTGATTCTTATAGCTTTCAGTATGTCGATTAGTAGTGATAATGATAAGTCAGTTTGTTTCAAAGTTTTAATTTTAGAAATTGATTGATTTTTGGCAAAATCTATAATGTCTGTTGATAAATAGTTTAATAGCAGAATCTATTAGATTCTAATCCTGTAGCTACAACAGAGTTCAATGTTATACGGCTATCTATAATTTGTTGAAATTTAGGCCAATTTCCATTATAGAAACATTGAAATTTATTTTCATTATTTAATTTTAAAGCGTCAGTTTTAATGTTAAATATAATTGCTAGATGATCAGATGCTAAATCATTGGAAGCGTATATTTGATGGTATGGTCAACATTGGTTAAGATTAAATTGAGCGTAGAGGAGCAACATTTACCAGATGCAGGATAGAAAGTATGGGTAGAAGGAAATTTTACTTTAAAATAGTGTTTCAATAACGACTTTTCCAATTGAATCAGCCCTAACACACCACCATGAGTATGCCTTGCATTGAAATCCCCACATACAACAAAATCACTTATTCGTTCTTTTACTCGACAAGTAACAACAACATAAAGTTAAAGGCGACACATCTGAATAAATTTTAATACTAATCGCCTCAGTGCTAGTATTTACGTACGACAGTAACTGATAATTTTTTTGCTAACAAAAATAGGAACACCACCCTATCTAAGCTATGTAATTTAAAATTTGAATTCGATAGTATTTTATCAGATGGCTTAAGCCAGATTTCATTCACCATTAGATAGTATATGAATTTTTTTCTTTTCTAAAAAATTATAAGTTTCTATTAATTTATTATTAAGATGTCTGGTGTTCTAAAGACATAATTTTAAATTATTTCCCTCATCCATAAAGATACTTAAAGGACATTTCAATAATTATCTGTAGTGATCTTCCGGTTTAGTACACTTTGAAACCGCTGATAGAACATCTATTACGATCACCGTTAATTCCTCGCCACTGAACAGATTCGATGAGCTAGATTCCTTTAGCCGTGTTATTGGTTGAAAAGTAAAATTTGAAACAAATTGTTTACTCCATTCTGATGGTTTACATCGCACTTCAGGAAAATCCTCTTTGGTGACATCGGCTAACGAAAATGGCAGACCACGTAGACTCATAATTGGTTTACGTTGTTGTGCTTTCGTGATATATTCAATATAACTCTTTCTGCTGGGACAATTGACACTGTTAGATACATGTTCACCACCACAGTTTGTACACTTTAATGGTTTGTTATACAAATTTTTACTATTAATCGGGCATAGGTAACTATTATGTTTTTCACCACAATACAAACATTTGATGTCCAAGTAACAATAAGTGCTTCCATGCCCATACATTTGGCATTTTCTACAATGGATTGGGCTACGCCTATTGGGCGAGTAGGTATTCCAAGAAACAATTACGTGACTGACGGATTAGAATTTTCTAAGACCATTTATATTGGTGGCTCTTTGATTGAAGTATAACAGGTAATTGGTGTAATACTCTTAGTAAAAAATAGTGATTTTCTAATCTTAAAGGATAAAGGTTGTAGTCGAATAATGATAATTTTTTAATTTCGATATTCTGAATCAGACTAAAATCTTGATTTTGACCATCTATAATTTAGCTGTGTACCCTTCGTTAGATTATCTTATAAAGTTATAACACGGCTCTCGCTCTTTATGTATTCCTTATGTTCAGCAATAATACAATTTACAAATTCATCCAAAAATTGATGATTTCTTTAAGAAACGTACCGGAATTTAGACATTAATAATTAATCCTCTTCTTTTAGTATAAATTTCTAGTCGCAATTAATTACGTAAAAGTGCATGTTTTGAAACAGGCAGGTTTTTCACCTTTTCCTATTTTTAATTAGCGATAAATTGAACGGACCAGAACGGAGCGGAAAGAAAAACTTCTTATAGTTATTTCCAACCAACAGGTAGAGGAGAAATTTTTATTTACGACATTTACTAATACTCATTCCGACGCACAAACTGAAATCTAAATCTATACTTACTTTCCGATAAATGAGATGCCTATTCTCAGCAGAAGCTTCTACTGTACCTCACATTTCATATCATATATTTATATATAAATGTATATCTGGATTATGCCAAAAAGTATATAGTTACATTCAGAAAATTAAATTCTAAAAATAATTCAAAGATACATAGCAAAAACAAAGTAAAGACGAAACCAAGAATACCACAGTACATACATACAAAGCAGCATCATCCTATTTCATTTTTGTGTTTTACTTTTTTTTTTTTTTGTCTTGTGAAACCAAACCAATTCCAAACCACAATCTCAGCCAAAAAGAAAGAAATTGTTTGTATTCCATATATCTGGTGTTTGTGTATACACACTATACATACTCGTATTTATGTTATAAATGTTATATCCATATGTATAATGTACATGTCTCTGAATGAATAGATAATAATTTCCACAACATAGAGTTTTTATGTTTGCTTGATAATTTTTATGGTATTGTTCATTTTTTAATGTTTTTCAATTCATTTGCCTCATGAAAATTTGTATATTAGGTATACTAAATTTTCGTAAATTTTATTAATATGCATGCCAACTTTAAATTAGATAATAATGCATTTTTACTGTTGCTACGTTGGTTAAACGGATGTTATGGCCTTATTTACGTGAAAGATGGAGAAATGTGGATATTTGTCAATATTTACAAATACACTAACAATTGACACTAAAACGGCCCATATACGGATACGACTGATCGTACAGTATGTCGTTTGACTTAATTGATTTAACGTACTGATGGAAAATTGTATCTTGTGAGCAGGGATGGATTAACGCCTAGACATAATATGCACGTACCTAGAGCCCGTGAATTTTGGGGGCCTGTAACTTGCGTGCTCTATTCGTGAGGCAGCCGTTGTTTTTTCAGGATCATCGTACAGCGTTTCGGAAGAGACTCTACTAATGTTCGACAATGCGATACTGGAATGTTAGTCTAGATTTCCCCAATATTTTGGAACAGGTGGTCTAAACTCGTATAACTATAACAAGTATATAACTGTACAGAATAGTGTAACATATTAAAATAAATAAATTGGTTTTTTCTGTGTGCCTAAGAGTTTTAAAGTGTTTTGAATTTTTGTATACTGCTACCAAACATACTCCCCTCCAAATATATATGTTGATATATATTTTTATTTTATTTATCAATCATCTATTGGAAGTCGATATAATTTCGTTATTGGCCTTTTATATGTAGATGATTTTGATTGAATAGTTGCCACACGTACAAGCCCATCTGATCCTGGATGCAGATCAATGACACGTCCAAGTGGCCATGTACTTGGTGGTGAATTATTGTCATGAATCAGCACCACATCATTAATTTGTAAATTTCTACCCTTCTGCTTCCACTTAGTCCGCTGTTGTAAGGTATTCAAATAGGTGATTGAATACTTACGCCAAAAATTCTTTTCGAGCCTTTGTACTTGTTCCCAGCGAGTTAAACGGGACATATTAATCTCTTCTAGATTACTGTGTGGTAAAGATGTAACTGGCCCCAGCGTTAAAAAATGTGCAGGCGTTAAAGTGTCAATATTGCAAACATCCTCGTTCTTAATCGCACATAAGGGTCTTGAATTGGGAATCCCCTCGATCTGAGTTGTAATATTAATTATTTTTATTTATATTGAGCCAAATCTTATATTTTGGAAATAATTTTTCATTATGCTTTTGAAAATGATCCCGAAGTGGGATTGAAAGCTCAAGTACTAATAAATAAAAATAAAAATAAAGAGCCCTATACCAATAAAATAATTGTTTAAATTGAGTTGTAATAGTTTGCATTTCTTCGTAAGTCATATGAGCATTGCCGACAGTTTTAATCAAGTGTGACTTAACGGACTACACAGCACGTTCCCATATCCCTCCAAAGTGAGGCGAAATGAGCGGAATTAGATGCCATTCAATACGTTTATTTAATGCGTATTCGTTCACTTTATCCTGGCATTCCCTTGAGGCTAGCATATTGAAATGTTCGTGCAATTTTCGTTTCGCTCCCAGAAAATTTGAACCGTTGTCGCTATAAATTTGAGTTGGTGCTCCCCTCCGTGAAACAAAACGGTCTAAAGTTGCTAAGAACGCGTCAGTGGTAAGATCTGACGCGACTTCTATATGAATCGCTTTGGTTGCAAAACACACGAATATTACTAAGAATCCTTTAATAAGTTTGGCTCCTCTCCCCTTTTTCGTTGACAATAAAATTGGCCCTGCATAATCAATTCCAACTGCAGCAAATGGCCTACTCGGTGTGACTCGTGTTTGTGGTAGACTGCCCATTTGTTGAGTTGATCGTAATGTTGAATGTCTGAAACATTTCACGCAATTATGACATATTTTCCGACATTTCTCTCTTACTCCTAAAATCCAGTATTTGTGACGTGATAATGCTGTCAATAGTGAGGGACCTGGATGAAGATGTTTCGTGTGTACATGTTGTAGAATCATATTTGTAATTTGATGGTTTTTTGGTAAAATTATTGGGTGTTTCATGTCATATGAACATCCCGAGTTTTGCAACCGGCCACCAACTCGTAAAATGTTATTAGAATCTACAAATGGTGTTAATGACAGTAATCTGGTATTTGACGATAACCCTTTCTGTTTCACTAACAATTTTATCTCATTATCGAATTCAATATTCTGGACATATTTGATGATCTTTAGTTCAGCAGTTTCTATCTCTGATATATGTAGGCTTTTCTTTAGCTTCTCTGTACCTTTTGTGTTATTCACGAATCTCAGGACAAATGCCATTGACCGATTTAAATGATCCCAATTCGAAACTCTTGCTAGCAACCTGGATATTGGATGGTTTTCCTCAACTACGACTTTTGTATGTAACAATTGTACGTTTTTCAACCGACTTTCCTGTAAAGTTTGAACTATAGTTGATTTTGTTGGCCACTGTTCTTCTGGTAATGACCACCAGAAAGGTCCCTTGAACCAAATTTCGTTATTTGCTAGTTTGTCTGCCATTAATCCCCGCGTTGCCAAGTCAGCTGGATTTTCCTTTCCTTTCACGTGATACCAAATGGTTTGTGGAAGTAGTTGGTGAATTGCAGCCACTCGATTAGCGACAAATGGTTTCCACTTTCTCGGATGATTTGATAACCATGACAGTACGACCATGGAGCCGGTCCATGCCCAAACAGGTACATTAGTAAGCTGAAATGCATTTGGCACCTTTGACAATAATTTCGCTAGGAGATGCGCGCCACATAATTCCAACCTCGGCAAACTAACTTGGGTAATTGGTGCAACTTTTCTCTTTGCTGTAAGTAAATTAACTATCCATTTGTCATTCTCTTTCACTCTAACATATACTGCGGCGGAATATGCGACTTCACTCGAGTCACTGAACCCATGCAATTGAAATTCACTTGAAACACTGCCGCTAAATCGAGGTACTCTCACGTTACCCAGGAACTTAAATTGATTGTATATCCTGTTCCATGTCTCACATATATCTGCATCCAACGGCTCATCCCAAGTCACATTACGTAGCCACAAACTCTGCATAAATATTTTTATTTTAACCGTAAACGGAAGCAATAATCCCAAAGGATCGAAAATTTTAGACGCAATTGATAACACATTACGTTTAGTGCATGAATCGAGCGGCATCTCTAATACTTTGATCATCAAATCGTCACTGGTTTGATTCCAATAGAGGCCTAACATTTGGGACACGTTCCCATCTACGATGAGTTGTGCCAAATCGTTCACATCGTTTAGAGTTTCCATGTTTGATCGCCATTTCCTCAACCGAAATCCCCGCTGAGCTAGACTCTCTGATAATTTTTGTTTGAGTTGTGCAGCTTGGTATTCGTCATTGGCATCTGTTAATAAGTCATCAATGTCGAAATTTCGTTTGATGATGTCGCTCACTTCAGGATGATGATCTTTGCACTCTTCGGCGATTTGAAATAAGACACGTATTGCCAAAAACGGTGCAGACGACGTTCTGTATGTTACTGTTAGTAACTCATATTGGCTCACTGATTCAGTGGGAGACTCGCGCCATAAAATTCTTTGCAGTGATGTTTGGCTGGGATCAACTAAAATTTGCCGGTACATTTTTTCAATGTCGGCACAAATGGCTACTTTAAATGATCGAAAACGCAGTAAAATTGTCCACAAAGTATCCTGCAGCGTAGGTCCCACTAATAATTTGTCGTTTAGAGACATTCCGGAAGATGTCACCGCTGAACCGTCGAACACCACTCGCAGCTTTGTAGTCGAGCTGTTCTCCTTCAAAACTCCATGGTGAGGAAGATAATAGATCTCGCAATTTCGATTGTTGATTTCATCGTCTGATAGTCTCTTCATATGCCGCAGATGAATATACTCTTCCATGAAATTTTTATATAATTGGCCAAATTCTGGTTGACGCTTAAACCTTTTTCTCCATTGCCAACAGTCGCTGCAAAGCGACAGAATACGACTGCCCGAGTGGTGGACAATCCTCTCTCATTGGTAATTGTAACAATGTACCGACCCATCTTTGTCCTTCATGCAAGTTGATTTAAAAATGTCTTCACATGTGTGTTCTTCTAATGTCCATGGATGATCATTTGCTACTTCTTCCTGCCCCCAAAAATTTTCTCAAAAATGTCCTCTAGATATGGTTTCATCTCTAATCAATCACATTAAACATTTTAACTGGTTGTATGTTACTCGCAGAATCTTCCCCCCTTGGTCCCACCGGCCAGCACATCCAAACATTGTCTCATGAGCGGATATATTACGTGTTTAGTTGAATGCGTTTGCCTCTCAGAAACATAAAAGAAATAGTCGGCACCCAATAACAAATCAATTTCCTTTCGCGCTGATGTGGAATCTGCTAATTGTAATTTCTGAGTATTGACTGACTTGTTTCTCGTTTAATTTCATCGTTAGCTGGTAACGTCGTGATTTTCGGTACTATGTATACCTTGACCTTCAAAAATTGAGACATATCAAATCGAGAATGAATAGTTAATATTGCACTACCTAATGTAGACACATTTTGACGTCGCCAGCCCCTTCTACACGAATTTGGACCCGCCTCACGTTTAAGGCCCAAACCGATTTTACACAGCGTTGAGATATGAATGAAGTCTGCGACCCGGAAATCTAATAATAATCGACACGACTTAATTTGACCAAAACCGATCCTTAACATTGATAATAGCAGTTGGCAATATGGTGGTTCCAGCACTACATGTGTTTTGTAATACTTGTGCTTGCTAAACTTGTACTTGCTTTTTGGTTTCTAATATTGGCTTTGTTGGTATATCGGCTGAAATCACTACTGAATTGGCTAAGGTACTATCATGAAGAAGACTATGATGGGCGACGATGACACTTGAAGCAGCCCTTGGTGCTTGGACATTGACTTGCTTTATGACGCGTTGATAAACAATTAAAGCGGATCCTTAATTTTGGCAGCTTGTTCTCTCCGTGAATTTATTTCTAAACCCTTGAATTTATCACATTCGTAAATTCGATGCGAATCTTTACAATAAAACACATTGACTTATGTTCGAAATCTGTTACCTTAAGCTGATGCGACCTAGCTGTGCTTGGTTTTGACGTTGTATGTTTCCCAGATTCCACAGGACTCCAATGCATCACATCTGTCGCATATCAAACTTAAGCAATTCCTTGAATGTAGGATAATCCTCGTTAACTGTTTTATGTGCCCCAAGCTACTGTAGTACCTGGATCCATTTTTTTGTAATAGCATGTACGTTAGCCACGGATCTCTTCCAGTAGCTTCATCACCTAAAGCCCTGTTATCCCTCTCTGTACGTCGTCGGATACATTGCACAGATGTCTCAGTTTTTTTCACGGAAACCGTCCTTGCATAGTTGGGTAATTCCAAAAATGATTTAATTTATGAGTTTCAACAAGTATTTTTGGTTTATCGTACCTCTCGCATAGCTTTTTCCCATGCCGAATTATAGTTTTGCCTCTGACACTGGTATATGTTTTGATCAAATCCGCTGCCTCACCTTCAAGTAGCGTTTTTTAAATACTACAATTTTTTGAGCATCACTAAAATCCCAGTTTTTGTATGGACAGATGCCGTGTACAGATCCTTAAAAACTAGAAAAAATTCTCATATTTACCTGAGAATTTTGGCAAATTTAGATTTGGCAACCGTACAAAAACTATGTGGCTCTTCAGTCGTATTTTGGATGGTTTGATTTAATGATGTGGTAAACGATGATGACATGTTGGATAAAAAACTCGTTTTGTTCCTTCCATAACCGAGTCATCACCGTTTCAATCTGACTCTTTTTGTTTTTCGCTGTTTGTGGCGCTACTACTGACTCGACAAATTTAGCCTTTACACATATTTCGATCTCTGCCATTTCTGATGGCACTTCGTATTTTGCTTAACACTGTCCTCACATTCGATGAAATCCGTGAATGCTCTCTCTAGTAACTCCAACCTGGATGAAATATCCGATTCCGCTGTTCTCTCGGTAATTTTATCAGCGAATGTCACCATTCGCGTAATACTTCCTTTCGCAAGTCCTCTTCTTGCGACATATTCCTTGATAACACCTTTATCGGCCATGCTAATCACACTCAAAATCACTACACAAAAAAAACTGAATAATTCGCTTTAATTAAAACCAATTTTAACCCGATATACAACGACGACGAAGGTTACACTATTCTGAAAAACAAATGCCTTGCTGTGATTAGGTTTTAGTTTTCACTTACGTGTAATTAGTTTTATTGAATTGACACTCCCACGATGGAAACAAGATCCTGAGAAATGTATCCCAGAATCTTAATTCTAAGTTGAAACTCGAGCTTAATTTCCAAAAATGCAATTAATTCGATGAATTGGACACTCCCACGATAGTATAATTGGAATTGTAGTAAATCTCGCTGATAATTTCACCGTTGTGTATAACTCTAATAATCCGCTGCTGATACGGCTGTTATTAATAGTGATTGATTTGTTATTCCCTCACTGGGATTAACTCGCTATTATGATATCTTTCTAGAGTTGTATCGACATAAATTTGATTGATTTGTTACTCCCTCGCTGGGATTAACTAGATATTGTCAAACTTTCTAGAATTTTACAGACGCTAAACATTCAACAATATGGCGTCTCCACGTTTTTCTTCACTCAGGACAATAGTAATTATTGTTTGAAAATGGCAGCCAATTATTAATTATTCACAAATCACTGTCTCGTACTTTAAATTACAAGTTAATTTCTCGCAGCTCTGGATGATTTAATTTTCACTTAACGATTTTGCCTTCAGATCTGGCTCGAAGGATCAATTCAATATGTGCAACACGCGAACCAATCAATTCACCAAATTTATTTTTGTATTTTTGTGGACTGTATTTTTTTTGTTGTGGCTGGTTTTTGTAAATAAAAAGGCTTGATTTGTATTATACTTTACAAAACTTATATTTATTGAATATACAACTTTGAATCACAACTCGAACCGGAATATAAAATTTTTGTATTTAAACTCGCG